>CM061542.1:71174753-76307253 GCA_030864215.1 Capsicum pubescens
TATCTATCTATCTATCTATCTATCTATCTATCTATCTATCTATCTATCTATCTATCTATCTATCTATCTATCTATCTATCTATCTATCTATCTATCTATCTATCTATCTATCTATCTATCTATCTATCTATCTATCTATCTATCTATCTATCTATCTATCTATCTATCTATCTATCTATCTATCTATCTATCTATCTATCTATCTATCTATCTATCTATCTATCTATCTATCTATCTATCTGTCTATCTATCTATCTGTCTATCTATCTATCTATCTATCTATCTATCTATCTGTCTGTCTGTCTGTCTGTGTCTCTGTCTGTCTCTCTGTCTATCTATCAGTTTGTCTCTGTCTCTCTATCTGTTTGTCTCTGTCTCTCTATCTGTTTGTCTCTGTCTCTCTGTCTGTCTCTCTATCTATCTCTCTGTCTATCTCTCTGTCTGTCTCTCTGTCTGTCTCTTTGTCTATCTCTCTGTCTATCTATCTATTTGTCTCTGTCTCTCTGTCTGTCTTTCTATCTATCTCTCTGTCTATCTCTCTGTCTGTTTCTCTATCTGTCTGTCTATTTGTCTATCTCTCTATCTGTCTGTCTATCTCTGTCTATTTGTATGTCTCTATCTGTCTCTCTGTCTGTCTGTCTTTCTTTCTATCTATCTATCTGTCTGTCTATCTGTCTGTCTCTCTCTCTCTCTGTCTGTCTGTCTGTCTATTGTCTGTCTGTCTGTCTGTCTGTCTATCTATCTGTCTGTCTGTCTCTCTGTTTCTCTCTATTTGTCTGTCTGTCTGTCTCTTTGTCTGTCTATCTATCAGTCTCTCTGTCTGTCTCTTTGTCTTTCTATCTGTCTGTCTCTTTCTGTCTCTGTTTGTCTCTTTGTCTGTCTCTCTATCTGTCTGTCTGTCTGTCTCTATCTGTCTGTCTGTCTGTCTCTGTCTATCTGTCTCTCTTTCTCTATCTATCTTTGTCTGTCTGTCTGTCTGTCTGTCTATCTATCTGTCTATCTATCTGTCTATCTATAAGGGTTAGCTTGGGATCACTTGTGGTTCTAAGTATCGTATGACATCTCGGGACTCATTTTTGGGGCGTTACAATTTCATTCTAGAAAGGACTCAATTACTCTTATTGATATAAAATTCATTAGGCTTTAATGGAGTTGGTTACCATTGTCACACTCAATGGGACTTCCCAAACTCTATTAAGTATCAGAATAATATTCTACGAATCAGACTCTATTACAATTTTCTAAATATTATTCTTCTTGCAGAACTCCCTGATGGCAATAGGTTTTGCCTCCAAGCTTGTAGTGCCATGTATAGTAGCACCTATCGCAACCAAAGGATCCCCTTTCAAGTTTATAATACATAATGAAAATGAACTAAGGCCTGGGTTACCTTTTGTAGACCACCCAGTATTACCTTCCAACTCCGCTTTGTTTGGGATGATCCACATCACAATTCTGATTAAGTGAGAACTCCTGTGTCTTTGTTGTTCAACAATTATCTCAGTCAATCTTTGCCCATTATTTTCTATATTAAATTGCACTTTATTTATTTTACTACAGTAGCATCAATTTCCTAGTAAGTTTTCCTTTTCTTATACCTTCCTCCTTGAAGAATGGTGTTCCTTTTCTTCCATATAAACTACAAGACTAATATACAAAACACATTAAACACAACTCTAAATCTACTATTCCCTTCCCGATTCATTCATAATCTAATACTTTGCTTCAAGTTGAGTCTTTGCTCTATGATACCAGCTGCACCACAGTGCTTCTTCCATACCTTATCAATAATTTCACCTTTTAGGAATAAGTGCTTAATAGTTTCTCGTTTCTAATTTCTGCAACATCCATAGTAGGTATTGCAGCTTATCATTTATTCATTAGATCAGCTGAAGGAACCATTATTAACCATACTCTCTATGAAATAAATGAGTATTATACTCTTTAGGTCAACATCCATTTCAACTATAGGTTTGAAAAGCTTACATGCACTCCTGGTAGTGAAATGACCTTTTGTAATACCCCAAAAAATCCAAACCAGTATTAGCGCCACATTTCAAGGTCACGCATAGTTCATCATGGTTCTTTTATAGTTTTATGAGTAGGTTACATGTATATTAAGTCTTCAAATAACTCCCAGCTATCAGACGAATCAAAACATTCCTTACCGATTGAATTCTTGGGAAGGATATTACTATAGTCAACTTCAAATGAGCATATCTCTCTTTATACTACGAATTTCTGATCTCATGACATATAAAAAGATAGATAATTAAATTATCTTTCCAATGATACCTATTTTGCCTAAATCCGATATCAGAGAAAGGATTTATGCCCATTTTACTTTGGAATGTCAGGATGGGAAACTGAGTGACGACATTCATAATAAGCTGTCACGCCCGTGACGGCCTATCACCAATGTCGTCAGCCCTGGGCAGATTTTCACCCCTAGTGAAGAAATTTTGTGACAAGCCATCATGCCCATGACGGCCTATCACCAATGTCGTCAACCTTAACCAGAAAACCAAGATTTCACCTTTTTCTGATGACAATTCGTGACGACCTATCACCAGTATGACGGTTTGTCACGAATGTTGTCATCTATTTTTTTCTAGCAATTGAGGGACATGTTTGCAAGGGTATTTTGGTATTTTTCTTCACTTCCCACGACTTATAACCCTCAAGGAGTGTATTATCTTTCATTCTCTTTAGTTAAATATCTCAAAAAGCTCTCTCATACACTCTCAACCACAAGATTAGGGTTTTATCTCAAGATCATCTCCTTAAGAACAAAAACATTCTCTCCCAAAGGGGTTAAACCCTTGTTAAGAAAAATAAAGAACAAGCCTAAGGATTTCTTCAAGAACCGTTAAGAAACATTAGATCGCTTTCAAGATTCAATTACTAAGGTATGCGTAGTGTTCATCCATGGATCCCTTTCATCCATGGAACTCAAGAATCATGTTTTAAATTATAAATTATGATTTCCTTGTTGTGTTATGGCTATAATCATGTTGATGATTGTTGTTTGGATACAAGGTTGTATCTTGATGTGTTTTTCATGAAGCATGTGAGTAGGTTAGTTGAAACCCATGAATTTTGGATGGATTAAGATTGTCAAATTGATAAGTACACCTATACCCAAAGTTGTGCATGTAAGGTGTTTGATAAAATGCCAAGAATTATAGAATTCATGTTTTTATGACTTAATAGTGCTTAAATGACAATCCCATGTTCTATTCTTTAGTATTCCACATGAACTCCACGTTATTGTTGTGTGTTATTGTTGTGATATGGAATGAGCATGATATTGAAGCAACACGAGTATATACATGTTGTGCACATCCCCTTTCATATATAAGATGTTGAGAACCAAGTGTAGTATGAAATCCCTTACTTATGATATTGTGAATTATGGACTCTATTCTTATGATCAAGTCAGTCATGTGTGTCAGTTTACTTCCATCGAGTCCTGGGGGTACTTGTACCCGAAATAATATAGCTGTGTGCCTAGTGCCATGTCATGTTATCATGAAACTCTCAGTCAAGCCATGGCCTATAAAATTCAGTTAGTCATGTGACTCAGGAAAACTCAGAAATCTCAGCACTCTCAGTAGTTCAGTAACCTCAGTACTCAGTAATCTCAGTGATCTCAGTAACAACAGATTCATAGCGATCTCAGTAAATTCAGTAATCTCAGTCAGTCCTCAAAACTCAGTACGTTTCTTCAGTCAAGGGAACCCAGTAAACTTAGTTTAGCTCTGCTAAACAATACCACTAGTATTAGTTCAGTTAATCAGTATCAGTTCAGCTAATCAGTTTAGTATAGTTATTCAGTTTAGCTCAGTTATACAGTTTAGTGTCTTTTGGATGGGAGTAGGATTCAGCACCGAGTGAGCCTAGGAATGGGGACTCAACCACTAGAAAGGACGAAGATCCTTAGAAGCAATCCCTAAGTTCTAGAACTACGTAGCCAGCATAGGTACGAGATGTCACCCTTTAGATAGGACTTGCATACTCAGGGGTCACCTATTAGCATATTTATATATACAGGACTGATCCCAGGAGTCACCCACTAGATTAGGAATGACTCCACAGCAGTTGTCTTTACTGGTGGTGGGGTACTGACACCCTTCCAGTCAGGGCAGAGATTGGACCCCAGTCAGCTTAACATGGGGCATGTCGGTTAGATGAATACATCCCACAGTTTCAGTTACAGATTCAAGACTGTCAGATACATCAATTCAGTTTAGTAGTACAGATTCAGTACTGTTAGAGACAGTCAATCCTTATCATTATAAATAGACTTCAAGATTACCCATTAGAGAGGATTGATCTCAACTATAGTTAAACAGTATCAGAATCATCCGATTTAAAGATCACCCACTAGATAGGACTGATCTCAAATTCAGTTACTCCATGTAGAATAGAACTCAGATAGTTCCATCAGAACTCAGACTGTTAAATATAGTTGCTCAGTATCAGTTACATCGGTCTTATCGATCATCACAGTTATATCAGTTATTTCAGTTGTCATAGCTTATGTTATCAGTATTTAGTTTCAGGACTGTTAGACACAGTCAATCAGACCAGTTCTTCATAATTCAAACTACCAGAAATAGTCATTCATCTATTCAGTATCTTAGTATCAATAAAGTCATATCGTCAGTATTCAGACTCAGTAGTCAGTATCACCACGAGTTCAGTTATAGTTGCTTATGCGTGTATGTATTCTCACGTTCATATTAGTCAGCATTGTTCATGCATATAACCCTTTTCATTGAGCCTACCTCACTCGTATACTCAGTACATTCAGATGTACTAACACATTTATGCTATGGTGCTTTCTATTATGTTACACCATAGGTTCAGAGGGACGTGTTCCAGATTAGCAGTAGCATTCCAGTTGTAGAGTTTCTGTGAGTCCTCATCCATTTGAGGATGATATTATTTTATTTTATTTATTATTTCAGTTCAGTTTTGCTAGACGGAGTTAGTTGGAGACATGTTCCTTCAACTCCTTACTCAGACAGTATTTAGAGACTTTTAGATTTAGTTCAGATTTGATTCAGACTTCAGTTTTTTTTTTGGGTATTTGCCACCCATATGGATATTACGTTTGTCCGATATTTTATTCAGTTAAACCTAATGGCCTATTGTTCATGTTTTTCTACATTATTACATCATATATTGTAGTGTACAAGTATAGATATCAATCATGGGTTGGCTTATGGTCCTTCAGCTTCATAAGCACCGTGTAGCATTTTGATTCAGAAAATCGAGGTGTTAGAAACTTGGTATCAGAGCCTACGGTTCATTAGAGTAAGTCAGTTCAACAATCGAGCAATCAGATTTGTATAGTTTGTTTTCTCATACTTGCATCTATTCATGCTATCTAAGATCTCAGGGAATATGACTATTCCAAGTAGAACCTCCTAGTAGTTGCAAGTTTAGTTTAGTTCATGCATCATGCATTAGTCCCAGACTCCTGAGGTTCAGTTATAATCTAGTTCGTAGATGCATTGTGCATCATCTCAACTTCCTCAATATCTCAACAATGTCAGTCCACCATCCCATAAGGGACATAGTGTCCCAAGGGGGGAGATACATTATAGCCCTCAAAGTTTCATGATTTAAATATGTCATTTTCTTTGATGAATCTATCTTGGAGGAAGTGTTAATTATGAGCCGACCCTCTAGCTCCAAAACTCAGCAGTAAGCCATGTATTCAATGGCTCAGTTTAGTCCACGATATGATACTCTATCCATGTCATGCATTGTAGACTCATTTTAGTTTATGTATCACGTTCCAGACTCATTAATGTTCTTATGTTTCCGCTCATGCATATTGAGTGATTAATCTCAGACTCATCGATATTTTTAGTTCAAGGTGACAGTCTTCTTTGATCTTACTCGTTCCCATGTTTAGATTTTAGTACCAAACTTTGTATTCAGTTCCATGCTTAGTTTTTAGTTCAAACTTGGTACCTTTACCATTGAATGTTCAGCCGTATATTCCTGAGCCCGTTCAGTCATATATTCACGTGTCAGATATGCGTGATCAACTTATCAGTACTTTCTGTCATGCATTCTTGTATCAGATCAGTCATATAATTATACATTAAATATGTATGGATTAATCTCATCAATTAGGCATTGGATATGCATTCTTATTATGAGAAACTCAGTTTATCAGAACACTCAGTCGTGCATTCATGAATCAGTTACTTATGCATCAGATATGCATGTTCAATATGATGTATTTAGCTTATCAGTCATGTTAGTCCCAAAACCATGTTTCAGTAGTGTATGTATTATACGTACTTCAGTTGATCTTTTCTTCCATCTCAGTTATTCTCATTTGAGGACGAATGTTCCCAAGGGAAAGATATTGTAATACCCCAAAAAATCCAAACCAGTATTAGCGCCATGTTACAAGATCATGCATAGTACATCATGGTTCTTTTATAGTTTTATGAGCAAGTTACATGTATATTAAGTCTTCAAATAACTCCCATCTATCAGACGAATCAAAACATTCCTTACTGATTTAATTCTTGGGAAGGATATTGCTATAGTCAATTTCGAATGATTATATCTCTCGTTATACAATGAATTTTTGAGTTCATAACCAACCAATATATATATAATTGAATTATCTTTCCAACGATACTAATTTCATCTAAATCTAGTATCGGAGTAAGGAGTGATGCCCATTTTACTCCGACATGTCAGGCTGGGAAACTGAGTGACGACATTCATGATAAGCTATCACGCCCGTGATGGCCTATCACCAATGTCGTCAGCCCTGGGCAGATTTTCACCCCCAGTGATGACATTTTGTGACAAGCCTTCACGCCCGTGATGACCTATCACCAATGTCGTCAACCTTAACCAGAAAACCAAGATTTCACCTTTTTGTGACGACAATTCATGATGACCTATCACTAATATGATGGCTTGTCACGAATGTCGTCAACTATTTTTTTTCAGCAATTGAGGGACATTTTTACAAAGGCATTTCTGTCTTTTTCTTCACTTTCCACGACTTATAACCCTCAAGGAGCGTATTATCTTTCATTTTCTTTAGTTAAACATCTCAAAAAGCTCTCTCATACACTCTCAACCACAAGATTAGGGTTTTCTCTCAAGATCATCTCCTCAAGAAAAAAAATGTTCTCTCCAAAAGGGGTTAAATCCTAGTTAAGAAAAATTAAGAACAAGCCTAAGGATTTTTTCAATAACCTTCAAGAAATATTAAATCTCTTTCAAGATCAAGCTTTAAGGTATGCGTAGTGTTCATCCATGGATCCCTTTCATCCATGAAGCTCAAGAATCATGTTTTAAATTATAAATTGTGATTTCCTTATTGTGTTATGGCTATAATCATGTTGATGGTTGTTGTTTGGATTCAAGGTTGTATCTTGATGTGTTTTTCATGAATCATGTGAGTAGGTTTGTTGAAACCTATGAATTTTGGATGGATTAAGATTGTCAAATTGATAAGTACACCTACGTCCAAAGTTGTGCATGTAAGATGTTTGATAAAATGCCAAGAATGATAGAATTCATGTTTTTATGACTTAATAGTGCTTAAATGACAAGACCATGTTCTACTCTTTATGATTCCACATAAACTCCACGTTATTGTTGTGTGTTATTGTTGTGATATGGAATGAGCATGATATTGAAGCAATGCAAGTATATACATATTGTGCACATCCCCTTCTATATATAAGATGTTGAGAACCAAGTGTAGTATGAAATCCCCTAATTATGATATTGTGAATTATGGACTCTATTCTTATGACCCAGACAGTCATGTGTGTCAGTTTCTTCCATCAAGTCCTGGGGGTACTTGTACCCATAATAATATAGCTGTGTGCCTAGTGCCATGTCATGTTATCACGATAATCTCAGTCAAACCATGGTCTATAGAATTCAGTTAGTCATGTGACTCAGGAAAACTCAAAAATTTCAGCAGTCTCAGTAGTTCAGTAACCTCAGTACTCAGTAATCTCAGTGATCTCAGTAACAATATTATTCTTACCAATCTCAGTGATTTTAGTACTCTCATTCAGTCCTTAGAATGCAGTATATTTCTTCAGTCAAGGGAACTCAGTAAACTTAGTTTAGTTCCACTAAACAATACCACTAGTATCATTTCAGTTAATCAGTATTAGTTTAGCTAATCAGTTCAGTTTAGTTATTCAGTTTAGCTTAGTTATGTAGTTCAGTGTGTTTCAAATGGGAGTAGGATTCAACATCGAGTGAGCCTAGGGATGGGGAATCAACCGCTAGAAAGTACGGAGATCCTTAGAAGCAATCCCTAAGTTCCAGAACTATGTAGCCAACTTAGGTACGAGGTGTCACCCATTAGATAGGACTTGCATACTTAGGGGTCACCAGTTGGAACATTTATATATATATAGGACTGATCCCAGGAGTCACGCGCTATATTATGACTGAATCTATAACAGTTGTCTTTACTGGTGGTGCGGTACTGACACCCTTCCACTCAGGGCAGAGATTGGACCCCAGTCAGCTTAACATAGGGCATGTCGGTTAGATGAATACATCCCATAATTTTAGTTATAGATTCAGGACTATCAGATACAGTCAACTCAATTCAGTAGTACAGATTCAGTACTGTTAGAGATAATCAATCCTTATCATTATAAATAGACTTCAAGATCACCCATTAGATAGGACTGATCTTAACTATAGTTAAACAGTATCAAAATCATCAGATTTAAAGATCACCCGCTAGATAGGACTGATCTCAAATTCAGTTACTCCATATAGAACGAAACTCAGATAGTTCCATCAGAACTCAGACTGTTAAATATAGTTGCTCAGTATCAGTTATATTGGTCTTGTCGATCATCACAGTTATATTAGTTATGTCAGTTGTCATAGATTATGTTATTAATATTCAGTTTCAGGGCTATTAGACACAATTAAGAAGACCAGTTCTTCATAATTCGAACTGTCAGAAATAGTCATTCATCTATTCAGTATCTCAGTATCAGTAAAGTCATGTCATCAGTATTCAGACTCAGTAGTCAGTATCACCACGAGTTCAGTTATAGTTGCTTATACATGTATGTATTCTCATGTTCATATTAGTCAGTATTGTTCATGCATATAACCCTTTGTATTTAGCCTACCTCACTCGTATACTCAGTACATTCAGATGTACTGAAAAATTTGCGCTATGGTGCTTTCTTTTATGTTACACCATAGGTTCAGAGGCACATGTTCCAGATCACCAGTAGCATTTCAGTCGCAGAGTTGCAGTGAGTCCTCATCCATTCGAGGACGATATTATTTTATTTTATTTATTATTTCAGTTTAGTTTTGCTAAATGGAGTTAGTTGGAGACATGTTCCTTCAACTCCTTACTCAAATAGTATTTTGAGGCTTTTAGATTTAGTTCATATTTGATTCAGACTTAGTTGTTTTTTTGGGTATTTGCCACCCATATAGATATTACGTTTGTCAGATATTTTATTCAGTTGAACCTTATGGCCTATTGTTCATGTTTTTCCATATTATTACGTCATATATTGCAGTGTACAAGTACAAATATCAATCATGGGTTAGCTTGTGGTCTTTTGGGGTCATAAGCACCGTGTAGCATTCCAATTCAGAAAATCGGGGTGTTACACCTTTAGTGTTCTTAGTACACTAAGATTTTTCCATAATATTATCATATATAACTACCTCAAAAATAATTCTAGCATGGTTGACTACATAGTCTAGAACTATATCATTCATGTTTCCATAATCCCATCCTTCCTTTCTTAGAAATTCAGTGATATCCTTAAAAGGATAACAAGAGTGAATTCCAGTAGGGTGTAAATATAATGGACCTAAATTGGAAAAATTTTCAAACCAAATAGAGAATGTGCCACTCTTTGGTTCCCATCACATGTGTAATTCAACCTTTGCTCTACAATTTAGTACAACTTTCCACACTTGGATCTCCCTCTACATTGCACCAAAGTTGAAATTTATTTTTTATAGTATTTATTCCAAAGGAAATTTATCCAAGAGTATTTCATGTCATAAATATCGACTACAATTTGGCATGCTTTGCTTGAGCAACGACTTCTATCAATCTAAACCCTAAGCCTCTTTCATCTTTTGGGTAAACAAATCTTGTCACAAGCAGACGTGTGTTTACTTCTTACTAATTCCTTATAATGAAAAAATAGTTTGCAAACATTCATTTCAATTCTTTAACAACACTTTTGGGAGGAATAATTTCTTATACGACATATACCAGAGTGCTAATCTACCTTTCTATGTTTGAATTTTATTTCTTACATTCTCCACCAACTCTGAAAAGTGTTATTTCTTCTTCTTTGAGTGTGAGATTAGATAACCAAGGTATTTAAGAAGAAATTATCCTTTAACCATCCCTGTTATTTGTTCCACCTCTTTTATCACTTTCCTGGAAGTGTTCTGATGCATGTTGAAAAAACTCTTCTTTTTATTCAGCTTCTGTCCAGAATCTTGTTCATATTCCTGTAGAATCAACATAACTTTTCCAAATGAAAATTCCTTAGAAGAAGTAAATATAATACTGTCATTAGCATATTCCAAGTGAGTAAGATTTGGGCTATTCTTAGGCATATCATGCCCCACAAAGGAATCGCCCTTAAGAAAATGATTGAGAGCCTATTTCATAACCTCAATAGACAAGATAAAGAGTGCAGGAGACAATATATCTCTTTTTTATACCCCTAGTAGAATGTAAAAAGCCTACTAGCTGCCCATTTAGTAAAATTGAGTCATAGTTATTAGAGATCAACCTCCAAATAATGTCCACCACCCTATTTGAGAAGCCTATTTTCCTTTGAACTTTTATTAAAAAGTACTAAAAAACTCCATCATAAGCTTTAGCCATGTCCAACTTTATAACCACATTAGAGGGTTTACCTCTTTTTCCTATATAACCTATCACTACCTGTGCCAATAACATATTTTCAATAATATTTTTTCCTGTAATGAACCTGATTGGATATGAGAGATTAATCTGAGCAAGATATTCTTCAACCTATCATAAAGGATTCTTCAAAGAATCTTATTCACAAAATTACTCAGAATAATTGGTCTCAAATCCAAAATGGATTGTATAATATCCTTTCTAGGAATGAGAACTAGATTAATATGGTTAATAGATTTCAGAAGGGTATTACATACAAAGAAATCCACCACTAATATGATAACATATCTACTCACAATATCACAACAACATTTGTAGAATCTCTCAGATGGACCATCGGGGCCACAAGCCTATCACCATTTAGATGAAATAAAACCTTTTTAAATTTTTTCTTCTTCTTTAGAAATATCCCCTAGAGCATCATTATCTTTTATTGTAACCATCTCAGGGATATGATTAATAAGAAAAAAGTTAGAGGCATCTCTCTCTTGACTGAATTTCTTTTGATATAATCTAACAACTTCATTGGCAATTTGATCATCCTCTTCTAACCAGCAACCATGATCATTATGAATTTTAGATAACTTAAGCCTATTTCTTCTTCATATAATCAAACTATAAAATAAACTCGTGTTTGTGCCTCCACTTTCAAACCAAGTATAGCTTTTTTTTTCAAAATCTCTCTTCAAAATGAAGATACCTCATGTATTTATCCTTTGTTTTCTGTATAATGAACCTTTTATCCCGTGTAGGATTATATTCAAAGAGTTATACATTTATTTTAAAAATCTCTTCCCTAATTGTTAACTGCTAAAACATGTCCCCATAGACTTGTCTACTCCAAACAGTCAGTGCCTTCTTGACTTGTTTAATCTTTCTTTTGAAGTCCAAAAAGCATTATCATTCAAATTATCATCCCAATTCATTATTACAACCTCCTTGAAGTTTGCATGACCAATCATGAATTTTAAAAATTTGAATGGTCTTTAGAAAGTACTTATTCTATTCTCAAACTTCAACAATAATAGGACATGATCTGATCTATCTCTTGCTAAATGTTCCATCGGTACATGTGAAAATAGATTTTGGATTTTAAAATTTGTCAAAATCCTGACTTATCTTTAAAAAATGCAGTCTTCTCCTACTCTATCATTCCACCATGTAAATAGACTACCCTTAAATTGTACTTGTAATATCCCACAAAATCGCGTGTCAAATTCGTCTTGTAAAGCTCCATGAAAGATCCCAAGACTTACAAAATTTTTTCTAAGTGTTCAAGATTCAACACTTAGTCTTATTTTAGACTTCCAAACTTCGGGGATTTATTTGGCAACCTTCCCGACATCCGTTTTTTAATTTTCAAGTTGCGTTACGATCGGGAAAGCTCGTAGTATATCCTGGGTAAGTTTCAGAATTTTTGGAGTAGCGTAAGGGCACGTTTGGGTGCCCAAAATAGAACCCCGGGTGATTAGCCCGCGCCGCCAGCTAACTCCAATGCTTGCCTAGTTTTTTTCTAGCATTTCAGGGTCAACTTCAAATGATCATAACTCCCTGTATATAATGAACTGTGAGAGATGCTATATATAAAATGAAAGCTATGAGAGTATTATTTCCAATTCAATTGGTTTCATCCAATTTGGGCATTTGAGTAAAAAGTTATGATCAATTTACTTCAGCCTGTCAGACAGTCAACAGAGGGACAACTGCGTCTTTTTCTCTTTTCTTAAGGGAATTTTGGTCATCTCCCACCCCATATATACCCATAAACACGAAATTAACCCCATTTTTAACCAAAATACACTCTTTTCTTCCATTTTCTCTCAAGAACAAGAAGATGATTTTCAATTGGGGATTTAATTTCAAGAATCTTTCCATCAATCTTCTAAGAATCACGAACTAAGATATGCGTGTGTTGATTTATGGATTCCTTTCATCCATAAAGCTAAAAAAAATCATCTTCTAAATTATGTATTATGATATTTATGATGTTGATGATCATGTTGTTGAAATTTGATGATGCCCAAGATGGGATCTTAGTATGTTTGTATGAAACTATGGTGGTATATGATGTATAAACATGTGAAATTGGTGGTTGAATATTTGTAATCTTGATGAATCCACCTATGCTAAATATTTACATGTAAGGTGTTTGTGAAAATACCTAAGAGACTAAAAATCATGCTTTTATGACATAATGGGTCCTAAATGACTAATCCATGTTCTATGCTTATGTTCAACATGATTTCCATGCAAATTGTTACGCATTGTTGTTGTAATATGGAATGCTCATGAAATTGAATTTATGCAAGTATTTATATGTTATATGCATTCCCTTTTCATGATTAAGAATATGATTGCCATGTGTAGTATGAAATCCCCTACTTATGATATTGTGAATTGTGGACTCTATTCTTATGATCAAGTCAATCATGTGTGTCAGTTTCCTTCCATCGAGTCCTGGGGGTACTTGTAGCCAAAAAATATATCTGTGTGCCTAGAGCCATGTCATGTTGTCACAATATCCTCAGTCAAGCCATGCTCAGTAGAATTCAATCAATCATGTGACTCAGGAAATCTCAGTAATCTCATGAACTCAGTCAGTTACCAGACATCAGTAGTAATTCCGTCAGTCAATGGAAATTCAGTAAACTCAGTACCAGTCCAGTTCTACTCAGTACTCAGTAACTTCAGTTCTCTCAGTCAGTTCTCAGATCTCAGTAGTATTCCTTCAGTCAACGAAACTTATTAATTTTATCTTAGCTCAGCTAAGCAACACTATCAGTCCAGTTAATCAGTTCAGTTTGTCATGCTCAGTGTCTATTCAGATGGGAGTAGAAGTTAGCACCCAGTGAACCCAAGGAAGGGAACACACACTGTCAGATGAGGGTGTGATTCTTAACAGTCATCCTTGCGTTCCATAACTATGTATCCAGCATAGGTTGAAACATCAACACTTCCAGCTTGAGGGTTGATGAGGCGGACATCCGCCGTTCTCTTTTGGGGACACTGCTAGATTTAAGGGTCACTCACAACTTGTCTTTACCCGTGGCACGGTATTGACACCCTTCCAATCAGGGTAAATATTGGACCCCAGTTCAGCTACATTAGCATACATGGGGCAAGTCGGTTAAACTTCTACCTCCCATAGTTTCAGTCATTCAGTCTCAGTAAAGAAACTCAGATAGTTCTTCAGAATATCAGGACTGTACGATACAATCAACTCAGATATAGTACGAAACTTAGGTAGTTCCATCAGATTTAGGGATGTCAGCTATAGTCACCTATGTTATTAGTATCCAGTATCAAGGCTATCGGATATAGTCACTCATGTTATCAACTATATCAGCTATCAAAAATCATTTGCCAGTCATATTAGATTTCAGTAAACTCATGCTATCAGTACTCAGTTTTAGGACTGTCAGATACAGTCAATTAGACCAGTCCTTCATAATTAGGACTGCCAGAAACAATCATTCCTTTATCAGTAATAAAGTATCAGTCTCCTAGTATTCAGTAATACAGTATCATTTCCTCACTTATTAGTGATTCACAGATCAATATCAGTAAACATAATCATTTAGTATCTCAAAATCGGTAAACTCATGTTGTCAGTATTCAGACTCAGTAATCAGTATCATCACGAGTTCAGTGGCAGTTACTTATGTATGTATGTGTTCTCACGTTCATATCAGTCAGCATTGTTCATGCATCAAACCCTTTATATTTAGCCTACCTCACTCGTATACTTAGTACTCTCAATTGTACTGACGCATTAGCGTTATGGTTCTTTCTTTTATGTTACACCATAGCTTCGAATACACGATCTCCAGACCAGCAGTAGCAGTAGCATCTCAGCTGTCAGAGTTCCAATAGTGAGTCCTCGTCTCTTGAGAGCATAATCATTACTTATGTTATGGTTTATTTCAGTTCAGTTTTGCTAGTCGGAGTTAGTTAGGAACATGTCCCATCAAATCCCTATTCAGACAGTCATGTTAGAGGCTTTTCATAATAGTATGTTCAAACTTCAGATAGTATTACAGTTGTTTTGGGTTTTCTATACCCCACTCTCATGTTATGATTATTCTATTTTGAACCTTATGGCCTTACAATATTATGTATTCTGCATTTATGTTCTATAATATGCAGTGTATAGGTACAGATATCAGCCATGGGTTAGCTTGTGATCCCTCGGGGTCATGGGTACCGTGTAGCATTTCGGTTTAGCAAATTGGGGCGTTATGGTACTTATAATAAATCACTAGATTCAACACAATTTTAGAAGTCTTATACTTCTTTATATAAAACTTGTAACCTTCCAATCTTCTCAAATCTATTTAAGACCATATTAAAGTCTTCCACTATAATCCAAGGTCTAATGAGGCCATTGGATATAGAGTATATGTTATCCCACAATTCCAATGTCTGGCTTCTATCATACTTTGTATAAACAATTATAACCACAAAATAATTTCCACTACTTTGATATATCAATATGGACAGTAGTTGATCTGAGTAACTAATCACAAACACAGTAAATCCATGATTTACAAATAGTTAGATTTTACCATTAATGTTTTTCAAGGTTGTTGGCATCTGAATTATACCTGTTAATGGTCTTGGTATGATGAAATACTTCTAGTAGGCGAGTAATTGCAAATTGATGAAACATATGTAACATTTGAATCCTCTAAAAGGATATTTGAGATTTAACAGACCTGAAATTCAATATGCTGGCTTTTATTATCTTGTTGATTTTTGAGACACTCCACTCCTTTTTGGTTGGGTTCTAGTAGGCTGTGAGATGTCCCCAACTGATATGACCCCAATAAGGGCCTAATCGTGTCGGGTGCCTCAAGTCCAACCAGGATGAGAGACCACCCCCAATACCCAACTAAAATTGCCCTGTAACCTATGTCTGATAAATTTTGAACATACAAAAAGATAGAATAATAATAAATCAAAGACATTAATAAAATACATATCCATAATCAACCAAACATCCAAATAAATATCCAACTGGTGCCAACTCCAATGACAATACCAATACCAAGGCAGACACCAATGCCGACATCGTCTATGTCCATAGTTGTCACATAAAGCCTCTAACCAAAAACAATGAATATCCGATCGAGACATGCCTCCGGCCATAGACATAACCAAAGTCCATGAAACAAAAACAAAGAAAAAAGTCCATAGCATGAAATAGAGTCTTCTGGAGTATGGAAGATCACCAATTCAGTCTAACTCTGAGTTGTCCTACAATCCAGGTCACTGAGCATGAGGAGTAGTATGACCAATTACTGCATTGCGTGGGGATACATCACCCGAAGACGGTTAGCATAATGAATGCTAGAATGTACTAAGGAGTAAGGATAAAATAGTGACATTATTCAAAACCAAAGTAAGTAAACATGTGCAATCACATACATATATACATATATACCATGCAGGGAAATGGAATCGGGTTTATCATGCACTGAAAAATTTACCCTGGGTTATGTAGCTTGACCATCCTAAAACCTCCCACAGGCTATATGTGTCCAGTGTTACCCCCAGAACGGGCCCCAGAGCATGTAACAACACAAATCAGAGATATCATAGGGGACGGGGATTCTCGTGTACCCGTTGCTCTCCTTAGTACATATATACAAGTATAAACATAGGGTATTTTCTATGTACCCACAACTATATGGTCACCATGACCAACCCTCATGTCGGCAAACACGATTTTCTAGCGTCTATCCATCGGACTCATACCTTCACGATTTGCTATCATAACCTGACATTATTGCCAAATTAAAACCTTTAACACATAATCAAACCACTAATTTAAGAGTTTAATTACCAAGGCATTATGGAGTGGTATATTCATACCGACTATGGCTTGTAAGCAATGTCATTAGCCAACACTTGGGGGATTCCTATGTACCCCACATAATTTCAATTAAACCAAAACCATAGCGACCAAGGCCTTTCCAAAATAACTTAAAACCAATCAAACCAATTTAGGTTCCATTAGCATATTATGCAATGCAAGGTTTTTGTTAATAGTCAAACTATGTGACAAAAATCAATCTCATAGGCATTTTAACAAACATGTTAAGGGCATATTGTTTCCAAAACTAAAACCAAGTACCAATTGACAATTCCCATTCAACCACATGTTCACATTATAATTATAACATGAAAACATAAGTAAAACATGGGAAAACATTATCCAACCAAGAAAAACTAAAACCCCCCAATATATATTTCAAAACCAAATCAATACCACAATATTACCATGAAAACCATTCTTTAAAACATGAATTTAGTTGAACTAACAATGAGGGAGGAGTAACATGCCTTAGACACAATGGAAGACAGAGAAAAACCACCATTGACAACCTTAATTGGTCATCTTGAAGAAACCCTAGACTTTTCTTGAACCACGAGCTTAAGAGAGATTTAAGAGTGTTTGATTGAAAATAATTGGATAAGGAAGCCTATAAAAGTGTTTATGTCTTGGGGTCAAAAGGGGTTAAGAGGGGAAATGTCCAGAATACCTAAATTAAACTATAAAAATTCCCATAGATGGCCACCATTGGACCCCTCAACTTGTACCCAAATCATACGAGTAGTACCCTCCAATCGTATACAAGACAGAAAGTTGGACAACATATTTTGTCCAACATATGACTCACTTTCCCAACTCATTATAAAACCATACAACTCGTATGGTCCATTCATACCCAAGATAGAATCAAATGGGGTTGGAATCTGGACAACATACAACTAGACTATACCACCCTAGATTGTCCTCATAACTCTTAGTAAGACACTCGTACTCAAAGCCAAGTCAAGTCCCTAAGTTTCAGATTAAGTAAAGGATCAACCCAACGACCCATTACCAAACCATATGACCCATACCCTCCAATTTGTACCCATAATAGAAAACCAACCATCACCTAGTGGACACCTTACGAGTTGGGTAACCTGACTTGTACCCATACCATAAAACTCATAAGGTAAGTCATATGATCAATAAAAGGCTCAAAACTTAGGAAATTTCCAAGGAACAAAACCCAGGGTGTTTAACCAACCCTACTTCTTTACCCTTCTATATTCTTTGATGGCTTTGATTGCTCTTGGTGACAAATTAGCATCTCTAAGAATTTTCTTTTCACCTTTTCTAGCCTTTTTCCCCTTTTCATTATTGTATACTCTTCAATCTCCTCTATATTATGGGTTATAATTTCATGAAGAACATAATTATTATTCTCAATTGTACCACTATAAATAAGAGTTTCATCAACAACTAAAGGTGTGTCCAGGAGAACAAGTTCATTTTTTTCTACATCTAATAAACTATCTCCTGACATCACTATCTGCTTTCCCTCATCCCATTCATTGTTTTCTATTGACATCTCTATCTATTTTTTCTTATCTCCTTTATTGTTTTCTATTGAAAACTATAATTTTTCTTGTTTATTTATTCCTTCTTTGTCTGCTGCCAGTTCTGACCCTTCTCCACTCAAATTTAACTGTTGCTTACCCCCATAACTTATTATTGATGGTATTACTAGTGCTATTGTAGGTTTTAAATTATCTCCATATTTTTTGCCCGTACTTTCATCACCACTGACCAACTTACAATCACATGTTGATATTTTTACTACATTTCCAGCATTAAGGACAAATTATATTGTGAACTCACCACTGTACCAGGACTACTAGTTTCCATTTGGGATTCATCATTTCCCACTTCTCAAGGAAAGTTACTATATCCTCTTTGTCATAAGGTATCATTTATTTTTATAATACTTGACTGTTTACGATTTGTAGTATTACAGTTTTTGACACTCTCTTATTTAAACTTACCCAATTCACAATCTTCTCCTCTGTTAAACTTAGCCTGAGTCTTTTCCATAAAAGGACATGGATATCCATTCTTTAGTAGATTTTTCTTTACTTTTCTCCCTATTTATGCCATTTGTATGATTTTGTTTTTAAGTTATATTTTCTGAATTTGATAAAATGGTTTGCTCAACTTTTTCTTTTAAAGCTACAAAAGGATTATTGTGAGTATATTATGACCCTTTTGGTCATTTTCTATATTTGTTCTTATTTTTGTTGTTAGAGCTTCTCTATAGATTCCCTAAGTCATTTATGACTTGTTGGACTGACAGTACGGTAACCAGGAAAGATTTTTTTTTTTTTTAGCGAATTTCTTATTTCAAAGTCTTTGTTGGTTCCAAATCTCCACCGAGAAAAAACACAAGCTAAACAGAAATGAATGCAAATTCATACTATTCCAACAACTTTGAAATATTATTTTTTGGCTAGGTGGAACTTTGGTTTGGGTCCCGAGGCATCCAAGCTTATTTTGACTTATTGATTGAAAAGTTAAAAATTTGAAATTAGGTGTGAGACCCACATTTCAAAGAAATAACCCCGAATTAAAATTTTGACTATGCCATTGAGTCTGAAATCTCAAATTTGGTATGGTAACATAGTTCTTTTGCATATATGAGATTTTGATGAATCCCGAGGGCTTGACAAAGAATTGGAAAATTTATAAGTCTTAGTTGTAACTAGTGCCTCCATAATCACGGGCTATGTATTGCGATAGCGATATGGAAGCACCAATAAGTGTCGTGAGCATGGCATTTTTAGTCCTGAATGATTCCTTAGTTAGACCATCAGTATAGTGATATAGATGGGGGAATATCACGATAGCGACTTTTACCCTTGATGCCATGTATGGCTATTGCGAGGCTCAGGTTGAGATAGTGACACCCTAGAATCTGGAAATGGTATAAATACCTTATTTTTGCCCATATTTCCATTCCTTCATACATTATCTTGAGAGATAAATCCTAATTAGTGAGATAGTTTGGAGATGTAGATTGTGGGTGAATAGGAAGCTTAGATTACATTTATTTTTGTGATTCTTCTTCAACTTGTGGTAAGATTTCACCCTTTTATGGTAGATTTTTGATTTATTGTTCAAAAATCTCAAAACCTTGGAGGCTTAATTTCAGCACCAAATTAGCTCGAATTTCACGGGTTCTTAAGGGTAATGACTTCTTGAGCATGAGATAATGCTGGGTTGGTTTTGAAAACATAAATTTTTGTAAAAAGGGACCCACGTAGGATTTTAGGTAATTTTTGGACCTAAAGCACAATAGTGATATATGGGTACCATTATTCTCTTATTGATGACTATAACATATTCTTGATAGCTTGACATCTTGTGGAAGATTTTTCAAAGGGAAAAGCAGTGATTTAGCAGATGTTTGAGCTTTCTTCGATGTCGAGGTAAGCTAGGTTTTATCCCTTATTAGATTGAGCTAATTCATAGTATGTTTATAATCTTGTGTTAGATTTGGGATGAATTTTAGGTATTGGTATGATGACTTGTAATACTTGGGATAGTTGGATTGTTTAGGCTATTCAGAAATCATAAATTAGGCATAATTGGCTTAGTTGCACATATATTGGGTGAATTTCCGATCTTAGGGCTAAGTGAGGCTTGTTTAAAATCTATAAATGGATTTACATACCTTAAGCCTAACGTGGGTAAAATTTGCCTAAAATGGAACTTTGGGTATTAGAAGTGGGACCTTGAACCACCTTAGGATAAGAATCATGTTAGCTTTTTGTAGACATTTATACATTTTTTAGACTCTTACAAATTCTTATTTAGGTGATGTTCAGAAACTTTCACACTTGATGGATATGTTGGTTGATGTAAGGGTTGACACCTATTATTATGACATTACTTATGCTATTGATGATACTGTTGATTATATTGATATAATTATAATTACCGGTTCGAGTTCAAAAATTGATATGATATTGATGATGTTTACCCAATTTGAGTCCAGAGGACGATTATGACTTTAATGATATATTACTGGTTTGAGTCTGGCTATTGATTATATTTACAAATTCAAGTTCAGTTATTGATTATAGATATATTGGTTTGAATCTGGGTATGCATATTATGCTATGATGATAAATTTATTATGATATGTTGATATCGGGGGGCGAGATTGAAAATAACAATTTGGCTAAGTTTGAAAATGAGAAAATAGCCAATGCAGTATGATGTGAGTGGAATCTAGCGGCATGTTGAAAATTGGTAAATGACGGTGGTAGGTTGTACTATCTTGCATACCTTCCAAGCTTATAGAGGCTTGTGATGGGTGTAACGCCCTAAGATGTAACGCCCCGAAATATCATCCCGAGATGCCACACGGTGCCCAAGGCTACACGTAGCCTCAAGATAATCCTTTAAGACAAAACACTACCCTTCGGTTCAAACACAATAACATACATGCTACGCTAAGGATATATATATAAGTACATAACATATCACATCGCACATGGCATGGAATAACGTTAGACTATACATATATTGAATGTCTATACACAAACCAACCCAACAATACACTAGTCTGACATAGCCTCTATACAGCAAAATCAACAAGCCAATAGGACAAAACCACAACTGACTCAACAGACCAAAGAGATCACAAAACAACAGCACCGAAACTAGCAACTTGGTCCTTGAACCATGAGGACTCACCACTGAAGGAACGTAGATGTGGAACTCGGATATCACTGTCGCGGCTGCGGCTGAGTACCTAAACCTACATCATGGTAAGAATGTAGACCATAGATAAATATGTGGGTCAGCACAAGATACGTACTGATTATGTGGGGGCGCATGCAAAATATAAATAATATCATAAATTTTGTAAAAACGTACATACGGACCATAATGACACACCAGGCTTGAGTGACATTGAATCATACAACTCATAACATCTTAGATAGGAAATGTAGGAGAAAAAAGTCATAAATCATTATAGATCATCATAGGCAACTTGACTTACCACATCAAAACTCGGAGTGACTTGGTATTTCAATAAACATAACTCTTATGGATAGGGGAGTTTTCTATAACCGACAACCCCACGTGAGCTACCTGGAATACCAACGTTTGAAACCCCCGTTGGTGGGAGAGTCATACTCTTTACCAGGGAGTACAACCTTAAAATTGAAATAATCACAATCGGGATCTCTGGCCAATAATATCATCATCAAACAACCCTACGGTGGCACATAGGTTTGGGGAAATACCAAATTTCCCTCTCGGTGCTAAGTACTACTCCTCGACAAGCTCAGAACGCGTTAGAAAATCCACCACAACATCATAAGGGTCTATCATAAAGACCAAATCAAATCTCTTTCTCATTTATCAAATCATATCAATTTGTGGATACCTAACTCAACACATTTTAGCTCAAAACATTTTAATCTTCCTCAACATCAACAAGGTATCAATGCATTGAACCATAACCGACTCGATATTTGGACAAAGATATAAAGACTCAATACATAATATTTTCAACAATTTAACTCATCAAAACCATCCGAAAAATACCAAGACTCATTGAAACTTCAATATCAACATTTCTCAATTTGCAATCCAACTCTCATTTAAAGGTACTTGAGACATCAACCCATAGTAGGGATATAGAATTTCCACTATCAATTATAAATTCATAATAGGGAAATAGTGGAATAATAGTATAAATCAAGGCTTACCAAATTAAATCATCATACTCTCATAATCAAATACTTTTTGGACATAATTCCATCTCAACATCATACACATATCGGATGACATAATCCCATAGCTCATGGACAATAATATAAGATATAAAATCATATTTCCAATTCATGGTAAAACATGTAAAATCTAATGTCAATGTAATTAAACAAAAATACCGGGCACAAGATCGAAAGGATAATCTTGTTCAAAGCCCCACATACCTAAAAATGAAAGATGAATATGAACTTCCGACTCTGGAACTTTATTCACAAAAATAAAGGGTGCTTCTCGAAGCCCTTAACATGATCAACACGAATTCCAAATCAATTTAAAATTTCTACGGTTCAATCAAGAGACATAGAAGGATGAAATTTGGAGTAGTAGGGTTGGGGTTTGAGCCTTAGGAAATTTTGGAGAAAAATGAGCTACTGAATGCTCTTAATGGACTTAAATCCATGGATTATCCAGATGGATTGGAGTAGAAATGACCAAAATACCCTTAAAAATCAAATAATGTCAAATCTGTCCTTTGGTGGACTGTTTTGATAGGATGAAGTAGATCGACCATAACTTTTTCCTCCGATGGCCAAATTGGATGAAACCAATTTCATTGGAAAGAGGACTTTCATAGCTTTCTGTTGATATAGAGTATATCACCCATATCATTATGTACAAGGAGTTATGATCATTTGAAGTTGACCCTAAAATTCGCTTGGCCTCAGTATTTTTTTCCTGCACATTTACTGTTCACCACTATTCACGGTTAGATCGGAATGATCATAACTCATCACTCGAGTGTCCGTTTTGGATGATCCACATATTGTTGGAAAGATTATTCGATGCTCTACGCGATGAAGGGTCACATATCCATAAATTCCACACAGAAAAATTATTAATCACTATAAAGAACGGAATTCAACATATTTTCGTTCGAGATCTTAACGGAATTTTTTTTTCCGGGGTATCACATCATCTCCCCCTTGGAAACATTCATCCTCGAATATTGATAGGTAGATCAAGAATACTATGAAAATGAGTATATAGAGAAAAATCATCTTGCCCAAGCATATACTCCATTCTTGATTTTTTTTTGGATATCATAGAAAACACACAAGCCAAGATAAACATAGCAATAAGGATTAAATCAAAAGAGAACGATACCTTTGACACGCTCAGGATTCATAGGAAAGAGGTGGGGATATTTGGCGCGCATATCCGCTTCGGCTTCCCAAGTAGCACTCTCCACGGATTGATTTCGCCAAACCAGTTAACCAAAGGAACTTCCTTGTTTCTTAGCCTACGAATTTGACAAAGTCAAAAACCTCAACCAGAATCTCTTCATATGAAAGACTATCTTGAATACCCGAGATTTTGGAAGGATCAATCACAACAGAATCACCAATAGACTTCTTAAGTAGAGAAACATTATAAACCGGATGGACGTTAGATAACTCCGCGGGCAATTCAACCTTATACACTACCTTCCCAATGCGATCCACAATCTTATAGGGACCAATGTAACGGGGACTTAGTTTCCCTTTCTTCCCAAATATCTTCACCCCTTTCATGGGTGAAACTTTTAAGTACACTAAATCACCAACATCAAATTCGTGGTCTTTCCTCCTTATATCTGCGTATGATTTTTGACGACTTTGGGCGGTTTTCAACCTTTCCCGAATTAACTTAACCTTCTCCATGGCCTCGAACACTGCATCCGGTCCAGTCGCGGCAGCCTCACCAACTTCAAACCAACCAATGGGTGATCTACACGTTCTACCATACAAAACTTCAAACGGGGCCATTCTAATAGTAACATAAAAACTGTTATTGTAAGCAAACTCGATTAATGCTAAGTGCTCATCCCAACTACCTTTAAAATCAAGCACACAAGCCCTCAACATATCTTCTAAAGTCTAAATGGTCCTCTCGGCCTGACCATCTTTTTGCGGATAGAAAGCAGAACTTAAATGAATTTGGGTACCGAGACCCTTCTAGAAAGATTTCAAAAACTGAGAGGTAAACTGAGTACCTCTATCAGAAACAATAGCTAAAGGGATTCCATGAAGTCTGACGAGTTCCCGAATATATATTCTAGCATAATCTTCAGCTGTATATGATGAATGCACAGGCAAGAAATAAGTTGATTTCGTCAGCCGATCTACGACAATCCAAATTAAATCATGATGGCGATGAGAAGGAGGAAAACCAACTATGAAGTCCATATTCACTTCTTCCCACTTCCAAGTAAGAATGCTAAACTCTTGCATCACGCCACTGGGCCTTTGATGCTCTATTTTAATCTGTTGACACGTGGAACACTTTGCCACAAATTCTTCTATGTTCCTCTTCATACCGTTCCACCAATAGATTTCCCACAAATCATAATACATCTTAAAAGCACCAGGATGGATGGAGTATCACGTACCATGCGCTTCCTCAATAATTCTCTGCTTCAAGTTATCAACATCAGGAACACATAATCTTTCTCGGAGTCTTAAAACGCCATCTCCCTCTTGGGAGAAAACCTCCACCTTTTGGTCTTTAACTGACTCTTTTAACCTGACCAAGGTAGGATCCCTGTCTTGCTTCTCTTTCACTTCCAAAACTAAAGAGGATTCGGAACCGCTTTGCACTCCTATACTACCCTCAGCATCACCAAATAACCTAACCCCCAATCTAGCTAAATGATGTACCTCACGGTCCAACTCTTTCTTACCAATCTCCACATGTGCTACGCTACCCATGGACTTCCGACTAAAGGCATCTGCTACTACATTGGCCTTGCTCAGATGATATAGCACGCGCATATCATAATCTTTCAACAATTCTAACCATCGTCTCTGCCTAAGATTCAACACCTTTTGGGAGAATACATACTTTAAGCTCTTATGGTCCGTGAAGACGTCGACATGGACACCATACAAATAATGTCTCCAAATTTTCAAAGCAAAAACCACGACAGCTAATTCAAGGTCATGGGTAGGATAATTCTTCTCATGAGGATTTAGCTGCCTGGAAGCATAAGCTATAACCTTGCCCTTTTGCATCAATACACAACCCAAACTGATTTTGGAAGCATCACAATACACCACAAAACCAGCAACACCGTCAGGCAAAGTCAACACAAAGGCTGAAGTGAGTCGAGTCTTCAACTCCTGAAAACTCTTCTCGCAAGATTTGGACCACAAGAACTTCACTTTCTTTTGGGTTAAACGGGTCATAGGAGACGCAATAGATGAAAACCCTTCAACAAAACGACGATAATAACTAGCTAGACCCAAGAAACTTTGGATATCAGAAGGAGAAATAGGTCTAGGCCAACTCTTTATAGCCTCTATCTTTTGAGAATCAACTCTAATACCTTTGGAAGAAACAACATGACCCAAGAAGGCTACAGAGTTCATCCAGAACTCACACTTACTGAACTTAGCATACAACCGATGAGTTTGAAGAGTTTCCAACACGATTCGGAGATGATCCGCATGATCACCCTCACTTCAGGAGTAAATAAGAATATCATCAAGGAACACTATTACAAATAAATCCATATATAGCTGGAATACACGATTCATAAGATCCATGAAAGTCGCTGGAGCATTAGTTAACCCAAAAGACATCACTAGAAATTCAAAATGACCATAATAGGTTCAGAAGGTTGTCTTGGGGATATCACATTACCTAACCTTAAGTTGGTGATAATCGGATCTGAGGTCTATCGTTGAAAAGTAGCTCGCACCTTGCAATTGATCAAATAAATCATCAATTTGAGGAAACATATATTTATTATTAATAGTAACCCTATTAAGCTGCCGGTAATCAATACACATCCGCAAAGAACCATCTTTCTTATGCACAAACAAGACAGGTGCACCCCACGGGGACACACTAGGTCTGATAAAGATTTTGTCTAAAAGATCTTTTAATTGCTCCTTCAACTCTTTAAGTTCCGCAGGATCCATGTGATACGGAGGAATGGAAATAGGCTGAGTATCGGGAAGAAGGTCAATCCCGAACTCTATCTCTCTATCAAGAGGTATTCCAGGGAGATCTTCCAAAAAGATATCAAGAAACTCATTAACAACATTAATTGACTAAATGGTCGGGGTTTCAGACTTAGTGTCTTTAACCTGAACCAAATGGTGGATGCAACCCTTGGAAATCAACTTCCTAGCTTTGAGATAGGATATAAAACGACCCTTAGGAATCATAGAACTCCCGGACCATTTGAGGATAGGTTCATCAGGAAACTGAAACTTGACCACATGGGCACGACAATCAATAGACGCATAGCATGAGTGAAGCCAATCCATACCCAGAATGATATCAAAGTCAACCATATCTAGCTCAATTAAATTAGCATACATAACCCGATAAAAGATAGTAATGGGACATTTCTTATACACCCGCTTAGCAATGACAGACTCTCCTACCGGAGTAGAAACCAAAATAGGCTCAAAAATTAGTTCAGGATCCGTTTCAAAATTTACAACAACCAGAGGTGTCACATAAGAAAAACTCGAACCGGGGTCCATCAACACATAGACATCAAAATAGAAAACACGGAGCATACCAGTAACAACATTGGGAGAGTCCTCCTGCTCCTGATGAGGTGGTATAGCATAGAAATGATTCTGGCGTTGACCGCCAGCAGTACTAGATGAAGCACCCTGAGGAGGAACTGGACGGGCTGCGAGAGGCGGGGCACTGGTAGCCTGACTTTGGGGACGGGCATCATGACTCTGTTGTATGGCATACGGGTAGTCTCTAAGTATGTGGCCCAACTTTCCACAACCAAAACAGCCCCGCTGCCCCATATAACACTCCCCAAAATGGTCTTTACCACACTTAGCACACAAAGGAGGATAAGGCCGGTTGCTTACACTGTCCTGAGACCTAGAAGGTACCGACCTATTCCCGAGCTCCTATCTGCCCCGATATACGGGAGCACTAACTGAAGAAGGCGCAGGTATAAATGGACATCTCTGAAACTGAGGGTGACTCCCTCCGGAGAATCTAGTCTGACCAGACCCCTGTTGCTCCGATCTAACTCTCTTAATCCCTCTTACTCTTTCTCTTTCCTTTATCTTGTCTGACTCAATATGTTGGGCGTGAATCATTAACCTAGGACGATGAATATCCCTGTTGATCATAGAAGATCTACATTCTTTCACCACATAACTCGACACCCCAGTTAGAAACTTTCTCATACTAGTCCTCGAGTCATCCATCATATTGGGAGCGTACTTCGATAGCTGATTAAACTTAAGTAAATACTCCTTAACCGACATGGAGCCTTGTCTCAAATTCATAAACTCCTCTATCTTAGCTTCCCATAACTCAAGAGGAAAGAATCTATCAAAGAAAATATCTTGGAATAATTGCCAAGTCACTGGAGTGGTATCTTCCTCTCTACCCTTATTCCACATCTGCACCCAGTCATAAGCAACATCCTTTAACCGATAAGAAGCCAAATCCACACTTTTTTCCTCGGTCATATACATAATCTGTGTAATTTTCTTTATTTCATCAACATACATCTGCGGGTTCTCACCTACTCTCGACCCATGAAACTCTGCGGATTCATCCACATAAAATCACGAATTCGTAATGCTGCCAAATTATTTTCCTGCGGAGGTGGAGTGTTGTCCTGAGTATTGGCAGTAACTGCCTGGGCTAGAATCTGAAAAGCTGCCCAAAATTCAGCATGGGATACTATCTCATGTAACGGATCAACGGATTGAGGTTGGTTGTTGTTTTCGCGAGCTCGACGTGGAGGCATTTTCTGTTGCAAGAATGCACGAATTAACAGCAGAAGGAAACAGTTGTAATCATTATAGACTCTTGTAGAAAGAAAGAAATGACTTTTCCTAGAATGCCTCACAGCCTCTTGATCATAGGTGTGGAGCACCACACACCGATGCTCAAGACTCTACGTAACGCGGTTTGTCAGACTCCCTAGGACTCTTCACAACCTTAGGCTCTAATACCAAGTTTGTAACGCCCTGAAATATCATCCCGAGATGCCACACGGTGCCCAAGGCTACACGTAGCCTCAAGCTAACCCTTTAACACAAAACACTACACTTGGGTTCCAACACAACAACATACACGCTATGCTAAGGATATATATATAAGTACATAACATATCACATCGCACATGGCATGGAATATCGTTAGACTGTACATATATGGAATGTCTATACACAAACCAACCCAACAATACACTAGTCTGACATAACCTCTATACAGCAAAATCAACGAGCCATTGGGACAAACCCCCAACTGAATCAACAGACCAAAGGGATCACAAAACAACAACACCAAAACAAGCAACTTGGTCCTCGAACCATGAGGACGCACCACTAAAGGAACGTAGATGCGACACTCGAATCTCACTGTCACGGCTGTGGCTGAGTACCTGAACCTACATCATGGTAAGAATGTATACCATAGAGAAATATGTGGGTCAGCACAAGATACGTACTGAGTATGTGGGGGCACATGCCAAATATAAATAATATCATAAATTTCATAAAAATGTACATACGGACCATAATGAAACACCTGGCTTGAGTGACATTGAATCATGCAATTCATAACATCTTAGATAGGAAATATAGGAGAAAACCCTCATAAATCATTATAGATCATCATAGGCAACTTGACTTACCACATCAAAACTCGGAGTGACTCGGTATTTCAATAAACATGACTCTTATGGACAAGGGAGTTTCTTATAACCGACAACCCCACGTGGAATACCAACATTTGAAACCCCCGTTGGTGGGAGCGTCATACTCTTTATCAGGGAGTACGACCTTAAAACTGCAATAATCACAATCGGGCTCTCTGGCCAATAATATCATCATCAAACAACCCTACGGTAGCACATAGGTTTGGGGAAATACCAAATTTCCCTCACGGTGCTAAGTACTACTCCTCGACAAGCTCAGAACGCGTTAGAAAATCCACCACAACATCATAAGGGTCTATCATAAAGACCAAATCAAATCTCTTTCTCATTTATCAAATCATATCAATTTGTGGATAGCTAACTCAACACATTTTAGCTCAAAACATTTTAATCTTCCTCAACATCAACAAGGTATCAATGCATTGAACCATAACCGACTCGACATTTGGACAAAGATATGAAGACCCAATACATAATATTTTCAACAATTTAACTCATCAAAACCATCTGAAAAATACCAAGACTTATTGCAACTTCAATATCAACATTTCTCAATTTGCCATCCAACTCTCATTTAAAGGTACTTGAGACATCAACCCATAGTAGGGATATAGAATTTCCACTATCAATTATAAATTCATAATAAGGAAATAGTGGAATGATAGTATAAATCAAGGCTTAGCAAATTAAATCATCATACTCTCATAATCAAATACTTTTTGGACATAATTCCATCTCAACATCATACACATATCGGATGACATAATCCCATAGCTCATGGACAATAATATAAGATATAAAATCATATTTGCAATTCATGGTAAAACATGTAAAATCTAATGTCAATGTAATTCAACAAAAATACCGGGCACAAGATCGAAAGGATAATCTTGTTCAAAGCCACACATACCTAAAAATGAAAGATGAATATGAACTTCTGACTACGGAACTTTATTCACAAAAATAAAGGGTGCTTCTCGAAGCCATTAACATGATCAACTCGAATTCCAAATCAATTTAAAATTTCTACGGTTCAATCAAGAGACATAGAAGGATGAAATTTGGAGTAGTAGGGTTGGGGTTTGAGCCTAAGGAAATTTTGGAGAAAAATTAGCTATTGAATGCTCTTAATGGACTTAAATCCATGGTTTACCCGGATGGATTGGAGTGGGAATAACCAAAATACCCTTAAAAATCAATTATTGCCAAATCTGTCCTTTGGTGGACTGTTTTGATAGGATGAAGTAGATCGACCATAACTTTTTTCTCCGATGTCCAAATTGGATGAAACTAATTTCATTGGAAAGAGGACTTTTATAGATTTCTGTTGATATATAGTAGCTCACCCAGATAATTATGTACAAGAAGTTATGATTGTTTGAAGTTGACCCTAAAATTCGCCTGGCCTCAGTATTTTTTACCTGCATATTTACTGTTCACCACTATTCACGGTTAGATCGGAATGATTATAACTCATCGCTCGACTGTCCGTTTTGGATGATCCACATATCGTTGGAAATTTTATTAGATTCTCTACGCGATGACGGGTCACATATCCAGAAATTCCACACAAAAAATTATTAATCACGATAAAGAACAGAATTCAACACATTTTCGTTCGAGATCTTAACGGGAATTTTTTTTCCGGGGCATCACATAAGACTACCCCCTGGACATCACACGGTGCTTAGGACCATAAGTGATCCCAAGTGAACACATGAATTGGCATACTTTTAAGCAACTGATTTCAATATCTATAAAATAACTGAGTTTACTATGCGTAAACATATTCATGATAAAATCAGGGAAGAATACAATACTGATACAACTTTACATTCTGATAAAACTAAAATCTAATATATCAATGCTACTAACTGTCTATGAAGCCTCTTCTAGTATTGACTATAGGTAGCTGGGACGCGACTCCAACTACCACTAATCCATACATTAGAATAAGAAAGTAAAGTACATGAATAATATTTATTTTATAATCTCGAAGTAGGAGGACTCATTATCTGCTTGTTGGAATCTGCAACTGTATGATCATGATATATGGACTACAACTGAACTGGTACCTACACTATTAAATAATGTAGCACATAGATATATGTGGATTAGTACTTTTGGAATGTACTGAGCATATGGAGGTGAATTCATAAGTAAAATAGTAACTCAATGTGCTTATAACTTGTAAAGAACGCATGCTAAGTATAACTTACTCACATTGGCTTGAATATCTAAAAGATGAAATCATAAATCATGTATAATAAAGCATACTGTATAAATCTTATGAGCCATAACACTTAGTTCTAAAAGTTGTACTTTTACTCTTTCTAGTAGTGGAATAAGTAGGACTGAAGTAAGTCTGTTTTGAAATCATGCAGGCTAAGTGTAAAAAGGATTCACCTTTGTATCTGTAAACTAAAAGCTGAAATCTTATAGATAATGACTTATGTAACACAATATCTGAATAAATTTATGGGCCTTTACACTTGGTTTCTAAAAGCTATTCTGTTATTTTTTTCTATTAGGGAGGTTCTTCTAACCGACATCAACTATGTGAGCTGTCATAGAGTCCAACGTATTCTTCCCCTAAGGGGAAAACCTCACGTTGGGGAGAGGTGGCATACTCTTGCCAAGGAGTATAAACTAAACTATGTGATCACAATTTGTATCTGCATCCCTATAAATGGGACTAATCTGAATCTATACCTATGTTGGCTGGTAGTTCTGTGGAAATAGGATCACTAAACCCACACTTCCCTCTCGGTGCCAAATACTACTCCCTTACTTATATGCTCATTCTGTAGAAAATCCACTTTAAAATAGTATAAGTATTTATAATAAAAACCAATTGTGCTTCTCTTTACTTTAAATCATAAACAGTCTGAATAATATGGATTTCATAATCTTAGCTTGGGATCAAAAGATCCATCTTTGCTTTTAAAGAACTTTTCAACACTTATCAATAGAACTTGAGATCATAATCTCCTTATAACTCATCTCTTATACTTGGGGCTCAAAACAACAAGTGTTAATGCATCAATAAACATATTTAAACTTCATGCTCAATAATCATTTTAAAAGATGTCAACAATCTTAATTAAGATAGTGGAATACAACTCTTAATATGAACCTCATGATTTCATACATGGATATATGTAAATCTCTTGCTATTGAAGCCTTTAATAACATGATAATTCCATTAACTAAAAATAATAAGAATTGGGTATGAACCCTAACTTAAATTTATGAAAAATTCAACTTAAAATCAAGCTTTGGGAACAAGGGTGGAAGAAAACCATTGTTCATAGCCCCACATACCTTAATTTTCTTGAATTGTGAAGAAAGCTTGAATCTTGAAACTTGAATGATGAACTTGTGAAAGAAACTTTCTTCTTGATATTTCTTGAAGAATTATTGAACTTGGAAGCTTGAACTATTAGATTTCTTTAAGGAATCTTGAAATTGAATCTTGAATTCTTTGTGTTCTTGAGAGAAAACGTTAAACTTTGTTTATGCAAATAGGGAGGGTCTACATGAGGTTTTGATGATGAAAACTGGGCAAGTAATTCTCTTTTGGGTGTATTAATTCCTGTTTGGATGGCTGGAGTTAAGGGAAATTGACTAAAATTCCCCTTGTCCTCTTTTTCCCATGGAAATCACCATCACTTCGCGACCCCTAGTTGAGTCAAGCAGCCCTCGCGACGCGGGGCTATCGCGAACCCTTGCTTCCTCTCACGGAAAAAGCCCTAACTTTTCACTCGGGTGTCGTATTAAGGTGAAATTGGTATCGTTGGAAATCTAATTCGATTATCTACAATTTGGTGGGTCTAAATCTACCATATTATTTATATACAAAAAGTTATACTCATTCAAAGATGACCCTTGCAGAATCAAATGCTAAACTTTGGACGAATGAAAGGCTCTTAGCTCAACTTTTTTCTAAGTGATTCCTATAAATATTTTTCACCTCAAAAGAACATCACACACTAGGATAATAATCATGAAACTTTTATGAAATGGGAATCATTTGGATGAGAGCTAATATGCATAGGAATGACGGTTAGAATTTTAGCGCAAAAATACGGGGTGTTACATTATCTTCCCCTTGGAATCATTCGTTCTCGAATGATTGGTAGGAGATTATTCAAAAATTACAAGGATAGAATAAGGTAGACATGACATGTCTGCTAATGAAGGATATAGCTGAGCTGAAAATTTAAAAAATCTATCATGAATCTAAATTCTGAGCTGACCTGATTTTATTGACTATTAGGAAATGATTCATGCTGAGAGTTTAGAATTCGCTTGAAGTGTTCATGATACAATCATACATATAGAACTAGGAAGTGATAAATTATGCAACCACGAATCATGAGACAACGAGACTAAGATCATACAATGGATATTATGCTGTCTAAGCTGGAATACTTGGAAAACTAATATCATTCACTGAACACTTATAAACTGAATCATGATTAAATATTTGAATTTGAAACATGATTCTTGGACTGAACTAAATTTTCAATTTACATGTATGAGAAAAAATTTCCTCATGGAATAGCCATATTCATGAGACTTCGGAGAGTAAGACTAGATCGGATGATGGAAATTAATAGGAGCTTATTTGTCTGATTACTAAACTGAATAGCTGGCTATACAGACTGAAACACACTAAAAACTTATACTCAATTAGAGTATTTCTTTAACACTCTTTGCAAGAAGTTCTAATAATATTAGGGAGAAAAGAATTTTGGGAATCATCAGAACAAGGAATCTGAATAAGGAATCACAACATTGACACAATTCTATAGCATGGAGCATAGACATATAAATCATAAGCTAGGATAGAATTACTAGGCCTTAGGAAATGCAATTTCTTACTTTTCAGCTTAGAAACACTTCTCAAATACTCCCTCAACTATACTATTTCCCTTAAATACCGTACTCATTTGATTTAACTTATAATTCTCATATGGGCATTGATAAATCCATCAACTATATTCTAAACAGAGTTAAATTATCTCACCATGATAAAGCCTAGCTCTAAATCACAAGGTACAATATGCCACACCATAATACTGGTCTAAACCACATGATTCAATCTTTTATGTCCTTTATAGAGCTCACACCCTAAGCATAACATATCTTACCACTTCAATGACTAATGCTGGACTCTTACTATGGATTCACTAGAACATATTGCATTCATACACTTACATCCCAACATGACATTTAAGCCTATCTCTATAACCGCATAACCCATAAAGGTATACTTCTTATATTCTTTAAACCTCTATCAACAACAACTTTCTTGCACTATTCTTAGGAGCATACACACCAATTTTCAATGAACCATGACATGTTTCAAAGACTTGGCCTCAATATTACTTCATACTTTAGCCTTAGATAGAAAAGCATAAGTAACCTTTCTTAATTAGGGTCATCAACTCTCTCTCATATAAACCAGTGCTTATCCATTATTATCACCATTATCTTAACATAGAAAAAGGTTACTGAAGGGCTAACACATAAGGACCCAAAGCACAAAACAATACTATACATAATTCTGACCCTTAACTGATGCCTGAAGAATAGAATGTCAAATTCATGAATTCATTAAAGGGATCTAAATGAGGACGTACATGATATAAAATGGAATTCACCAGGATCATGAGTTTCTGGGAACTGATCATACTCTAAAACATGAGTTCATACTTATCATAAGCTATTCAACATAAAAATGGAGTTCATAGATTCATGAGGGTGACTCGAATCACAGAGTAAAGATGTTACTCACTTACTAGAAGCTAAGAATGAACTTGAATACGCATTAAGTGTAGAAGCATTGGTCTTTGGCATAGATTTCTCCCAAAAGACATGGATTTGGTGTGATAATGACTAAAATCCAAGGAATACTCTAGAGTAAGAAAGAATCAATATCTCATTGCAACTTTTATTGACAAGTAATACAATCCAATTCTCAAAACTTGATTTGGTTCCTCACTCTACCATCTCCGCCTTAGATCAAAGCTGACATTCTAAGCTTATGTGTCTACTCCATATCCTCAAGACTGGGCTAAAATTTCTTTTCTCTAATGGTCTACACATAAATGCTAAACTCATATGAACAAACAATATTTAGACAATACTAACTTCACTCTTGGACATTCTGTTAATACACACCACCCTTAACTTTCTCTAGCTTCAATAATCACCATCATATACTTACACTATATCAACTCGACAAATATACCTGCCTCACTAAACACATAATCTTAGCCTACCAAGATCACACTTCTTTACTTATATTATTCCCAAACCATTAGAATAACCATCTATCCATAACTCCTAAACTTACCTATTAAGAACACCAATTACTATATAACTTTGGTTATATGGGAATGGTTTTTTGGTAATTAACTTTGGTTTTGGATATACTATGCCCCCAACGTGTTTGATAAAATTCCTTTAACAATGTTTTCATTATAATATTTGTTTTTCAATGGAACTTATGCATGGTTTAAACTTTGTAAAGAAACCCAAAATGATATGAATGGTTTAAATGTTTTTAAATGGATTGTAAAGGCCTTGGTGGCCATAGTTTTGGTTAATTGGAAATCACGAAGGGCATATGGAATCCTTTTAACCTATATATGGTTTGATATGGACAAAACTTGCAAGTATAGTCAGTATGATGATACCACTTCTAATGGCTTTATTTAATAAATTATAAATGGATTGGTTGGTTTCTTTGTAATGGTATTAATTTGATAATAATGGCGGGGTGTGTGGTATTGCCTTAACAAGTGGAGGTCCCAGGGGAACCAAAATTGGAAACACATATTTCTTGATGTGAGGTTTGGTCTTGGTGATTGTGTGCATGATGTCACACTTTATATTTGGGGTATGTACTAGTTATCCTAGGTTTTTTCCCTGGTGGTGCGGGTTCACACATTGGGGCCCATTTAGTAGGGCAGCTGAACACATATAGCTCGTGGGTGGTTTAGGACGGCAAAGCTATATATCTTAGGTAAAGGTTTTAATGGCACGGTAAACCCGATCCCCTTTACCATCATGGTTATATGTATATATGTATGGTTGTGTACATATGGATGGTTTTACTTCATTTTATAAATGACATTATTGTATCCTTATCCTGAGTTCATGATAGAGAGCACTCACTAACTCGTCTTCATGAGACTGTATACCCACGTTATGTAGGAACAAATCGTTCTACTTCTCCTACATAGTGATTGACTCGGGGACAACTATTAGATTAAAGTGGTGAGCTTCCATCTTTCTGGAAGTCTCAATTTCATGTTATGGATATTTTTAGACATTCTGATTTATTTATGGATATTAGTTTTAGCTATGGTTGGGGGCATGTCCCAACCGAATATTCTTACTTTTTTAATTAGATGCTTTGTGGTACTGCTATGGGTTGGAATGGGCGGGATCAGTATTGGTGTCACCCTTAGTATTGGCATAGGTATTGGGGCTGATATCGGTTGACAATATTGTTGGTTGTTCCATTATATTTCATTTTGGGATTAATAATAATATGTTTTGGATCTCATTTGGTTTTGGCTTAGTTTATGGCCCTTGGTTTGGTATTGGTTTGGCTTGGTGGTTTGGTTGATTTAGTTTGGTGGACGGGATAACTTGGTAGGGTTGGTCTAGTAATAGACCTCTCCAAAAGTCAGTCCTTGTCCAGTTATCTATCTTGCTATTTGTTCGGTATTTAGCCGACTCAAGGTATGCTTATGGTCGTTGGGTTGGGTAACAGTAGGTGGTCCCCAGTCCTGGTTGGACTTGGGATACCCATTAAGACAAGTCCCTTTGTCGGGTCGGGTTGGGTCAATAATCCCCCTTTGTATTGAGTTTTTTAGGTATCTAAATGTGAAGATCATCCAACTCTAGACAAACATATGAAAACTTCCTAATGCTTGCATATTGTAATTCTTCAATAGTATTCATTCTATTAACTTCCTTCTCTATCCACTTATTATGAGGAAAACCATTAACATAAGTAAGTTCTTTTAACACCCTCCAAATTTTGAGCATTGTATTCTTGAACCTCCAATGTTTGAAATATAGATTTTTGATTTACATAGTGTTTAGATATATGAAGAGGTGTCCCGAGAGAGTTTCAATATTTCTAGACAGGGTTCGGGCTAGTTTTGGACCACGGAGGAAGTGAGTCTCCGTGATATCCTCGTGTCATGGAGGATAATCTCTATAATAGGGTCTGTGAAATGAAAGATAATCTTCGTGTTAGGGTCGGTGGCATGGAGGTTAGCCTCTACAATAAGCTCCGTGCCACGTTGATGCTTTAAATTTAGGTAGTTTTCATGTTATATCCCTTACTATGAGGGGTAATGAGGTCTTTTCACCAATGAACAAACTTTAAACACTATATGAACCTATTTTCATCAGTTTTCATGACATAAAATCTATTATTACATGCTCAAACTCAAAACCCTAAGAGAGCCTAAGGTTTCATCATACATTCATCTTTTAGGGTTCAAGCGTTGAATTACTTTCCAATGCTCGAATGTCTAAGGCATGCACCTCTTTCCCTATGCTTTTATTTTCTTAATGACATGAAAAATGGCTTAATTATTCATGGTTTTGATGTTGGATTTTGAACTATGGGTTGTGGGTTTTGGATATAAATTTTTTGAATGTTCTCTCATGACAACTATTGAACTATTATGGTTTACATTGTTGATTTATACCCTCAATGGGTTGAATGGGAATGGTAAATGAACTAAGGGGTCATGGTTATCCCTAATTTGATGATTTTTCTTGATATATGGTTTTGGAAATCGTGTTTCTCTCAACTCAAACTATTAAATTTATAATGAATATGGTTTTGTCATACAATTTGACTTGTGCAATTATACTAATGCATTGGAATAAAAGGTTAATAAACTATGGCATGATTTTATTGAACATTGTGGCATGTGAATTCTCCGTGTGAATGTTTATTGAACCTAAGGGGCATGAATTTCCCCCGTGTGATGGTTAATAGATTGTGGCATGATAATGAACTTGCAAGTGGGGTTGGTATGATGATACCAATGGGATGCCTAAATGCATAATCAGGTAAACAAATTGGAAATATGTGTTAAATATTTTTAATTATGCTTAAAAGCAGGTTGTGTAGCCGAACCATTAAAGTAAAGGTCCAAAGGGACCAACACCGAAAACTATGCTAGCCAGCATAGGGGTCTAAATAATTGGGAGGTTTGAGTCCTCCTTATTATTATTATATTATTGGGAGGCTTGAGTCCCCCATGTTATATAAATAGGTGCTGAATTCACCTTTGATTTATACCGGGAGGTTCGAGACCCCATAAGGCATATAACATATGATTATCCTTTAGTTTGTGCATCTACATGCACTGGGGCCCTTTCCAGCCAGGGAAAAGCTTGGCGCATATAGCCCGTTGGTGCCTTGATTATGACGGTTATGCTACACAATGCAAGTTAAGGTTTTAAATATTCATGCTATCCTCTGTTCCCTTTCCCAGTATGTGATATATATATATATGTATGTATTGAATACGAGTTTGTGCACTAATTTAAATAGTTTCTGTATTATGGATCATGAAATTCATTTATCCTTTATCCATGAGTTACATGATACCTCTCCGACTGCTAACCATCTCTGGATATTGTATTCCTATGCGATACAGGCACTAAAAATTCTTCTACCTTACCCGAGCAGTGATCTGTTGTTCGTAGATAGTCCACAAGTTGACTTAAAGTGGTAAGATTCCATCCCCCGGAGGACTTCATTTCATATTTTGGATTCCTATGTCTTAAACTTTGTTTCAGACTTTATTTTTGCTATAGTTGGGGGGCATATACTGACACATTATTAGAATTTGGTTTAGTTAGAGTCTTTGTGGATAACTGTGGACTTGGGTGTTGGTTATTCATATTGGATAATGGTTTATAGACATATTATCGATATCTTTAGTTGGCCTTTATTATCTAGTTATATATCCGGGATTCAGTCTCTGACAGTGTGTATGCATTGTTTGGTTTGGCATGAAAAGGGTGGTATTTAGTCCATGGTAGACTTAAGACACCTATCATGGCTAGGCCCTGGTTTGAGTTGTGAAAAAGTTACTACTAGAACCTAGGTTCATGGTTTGCTAGGTGTCCACAAAGCCATGTCAAGTAGAGTCTCTTTTAAGGGTATGTAGAGTGCCACACTTATTAGGGAGAGTCTATAAGACATTTAGGAATATTTCCCTTTCTAGTTGTCTTAATTTCGGGATATAGAGTCTAAGGTCCTGAATTTCTCTAACTCAAATTTATTCGCCTTTCAAATCATACGTCCCCGATGATATAAAGCTCATCAAAACTTATTTGTCCTGCTTGAGGACAACGTGGGTGGATCTCATCCAACTTATGGGGTACTGACCAGATAAAAGGTCATTGCGTATGATTTACCTCATAGAGTTCCACCTGTCTCCACTAATCAGTTTCAAACTGGTGATACTTATACTCAGTAGCCTGAGGGGGATGTTACTAATGCTGAGTTTCACTAATCCATTCAAATGTTGACCCAACTGGTGATATCCTTGCCGCGTCAGTCGGGTTCTATTTAAATTACTGGGAGTTCATCTGAGGCCACTAGAGTTGGATAGTTTTTGAGGTGGAGCCCTTAACTTTTCATTAGTAAGTTTGAGGAGGATCCTTGAGGTTGTATAAATGATATGGATATGCTCTTTCGGGCTATGTATGCTACTGATGTAGACGGTGTGGAATTCACTGCTTATCAGTTGAAGAATATGATATGCTAGTAGTATGAGGAGTGAGAGCAACTTAGGGGTAATGATGCTGAGTTCTCTTTGTGGGATAACTTCTGTAGTTCCTTTCTTGATTTCTTCTTTCCTCAAGAAGTGAATAAGGCGAAAAATGAGGAGTTTGTGAAATTGAAGCAAGACAGGATGATGGCAAAATAATATGCCTTGAAGTTCCACAGGTTGTCGTGATATGCTCCTGAACTAGTATCTAGCATGAGGGCTAGAAACAGGAATTTGGCTCCAGGGTTGTCCCGTGAGTTGATTTTTTAGAGTAAGGCTACTTTGTTAAACAAGTATATGGACATCTCTTGACTTATGGTGTATATGCAATAGGTAGTAGAAGAAAAGAAGAAGCAAGAAGAGATGGGGGAGAGGTAGAGTAAGAAGTTTTTATATTCGAATCAAGGTGAAGGTTAGGAGAAGAGTTGTAAGGATGGTTGAAAATGGTCTAAGAAGAAGTGGGGCAACTGTGGTTCTTATTCAACAGCTAGTGCACCTAACCCTACGCGATTCAGGGATCATAGTTTTTAGAGTTATAATGGTTCTAGGGCACAGGCTTCCCGATTTTAGGCTAATAGAGCCCAATTAGATTCATCCTATCCTTCTTACAGATTCTGTGGTCAATTACACTGTGGTCAGTATGAGAACAAGAGTAATAGGTGTTTTAGTTAGGGTCGAATTGGTCATATGAAGTGGGATTGTCCTTCTAGAGTTGTTTCTAAGGCCAATAATGTTCTAATTGTCACATTACAAGATCCTACTCCAAAGGGTGCCACTTCTAGTACTGACACTTTCTAGAAGCATCTGTATGCTCTTACTACCATCAGGAGTTTGAGGTATCTCCTGATGTCGTCACTGGTAGTTAAAACTCTTATCTCATGATGTGTATTGCTTTCTTGATCAGGGGTCCACCTTTTCTTATGTGACCACATTTGTGGCTGTGGTTTTTGGTTTTAGTCTCGAGTGTAATTTGAACCCCTTTTCAATTTCCACCCCGGTGGGTGATTCTGTGGTTTCTAGAAGAATCTATATGGGTTTTGTAGTATATGTTGGTGATAGGGAAACTTTGGTGAATTTGATTTAATTACATAGGCTAAATTTTGATGTCACCTTGGGGATAGATTGGTTGTATTTTTACTATTCCTCTTTAGACTGTCAGACCCGTAAGGTCATTTTCAAATTCCCAAATAAGCTGGTTATAGAGTGTAAAGCGAGTTCCCTAGCGCCTAAGGGAATGTTTATATCATATCTTAGAGCTCAAAAATTGATTTCCAAGGGGTGTCTCTATCATTTGGTCCGGGTTAAAGATTCTAACTCAGAGTGTCCTTCTTTAAAATCTATTCCCATGGTTAGTGAATTTTTTGAGGTTTTCCCTGATGATCTTTTGGGTGTCTCTCTTGATAGGGAAATTAAGATAGGGATTAATCTTATTTTGGACACTCATCTTGTCTCCATCCCTCCCTATAGAATGGCTCCAGCTAAATTTAAGGAGCAAAAGAAAAAGTTTAAAAATCTCCTAAACGAGGGTGTTATCTGCCCTAGTGTATCCCTGTGGGATGCTTGTTTTCTTTTCATACATAAAAAGAATGGTTACCATTTGGATGAGTATAAATTAACGTCAGTTGAATAAGGCGATAGTTAAGAATTGTTACCCTCTTCCTAGGATAGATGACCTATTTGACCAACTTCAGGGGTCTAATAATTTCTCTAAGATTGATCTCAAATCGGTCTATCACCAGCTTAATATTAGGGAGGAGGATATCCCTACGAGCACCTTTTGTACTCGGTATGTTCATTTGGAGTTCTTGGTGTTGTCTTTTTGGTTGACCAATGCTCTTGTGACATTTATGGATATTATGAATCGGGTATTTCGTTAGTTTTTGGATTTGTTTGTCATTGTGTTAATAAATGATATTCTGGTATATTAAAAGAGTAAGGTAGATCATTCCAATAACCTTGACATTGTGTTTTAGACCCTTAAGGATCAATGTTTTTATGCTAAGTTTTCAAAGTATGAGTATTGGTTGAACATTATTACTTTTCTAATGAAGGGATCATGGTCGATCAACAAAAAGTTGATGTGGTTAAGAAGTGGCCTTGACCCATGACTCCTATTGATATTTGGAGCTTCTTGGGTTTTGCTGATTATTATAGGAGGTTTGTGGAAAGTTTCTCATTGATTGTTATTCCTTAAACTAAGTTGACTCAAAAAAAGGTGAAGTTTCTATGGTTCGATGCCTGTTAGGGGAGTTTTGAAAAGCTGAACAATAAATTGACTTTTTCTCTGGTTCTGACCGCACATGAGGGTATTGATGGCTTCATGGTTTATTATGGTACGTCTCGTGTAAGACTTAGTTGTGTATTGATGCAGCAAGGCAAGATGGTGGAATATGCCTCTAGGCATTTGGAGTTGTTGTCTGTAGTATTCGCATTAAAGATTTGGTGATACTATCTTTATAGGGTCTATGTTGGTATTTATTTAGATCATAAGAGCCTGCGATATGTATGCTCCTCGAAAAAGTCAAAACTTGAGAAAATGAGATAGCTTGAGTTTCTCAAAGACTACGACATGAGTCTCCACTATCACCCAGGTAAAGCTAGTGTGGTTTCTGGTGCTCTTAGCATATTATCAATGGGGAGTTTGTCTCACGTGGATGAAGAGAAGAATAATTTGGTGAAGGATATTCACTGATTCCCTAATCTTGGAGTTCTTCTCTTAGATTCCGAGGATAATGGTGTGTTTTTCCAAGAGGTGGTGAAGTCATATCTTGGTGCTGAGGTTAAGGAGAAATAGGTGTTGGATCCTATCTTGATGCAAATCAAGGATAATGTGGGTAGGAAGAAAGTGATGACTTTTGAGATTAGTGGTGATGGTATCTTGGGGTACCTAGGCAGGTTGTGTCTCCCTGATGTGGATGGGTTGTGAGGTAGAATGTTAGCAAAAGCTCATGAGTCACGTTATTCGATTCATCCTAGTTTGACATTATTGTATCATGACCTTAAGGAGATTTATTGGTGGAATAACATGAAGAGGAATGTGGCTAATTTTGTGGCTAAGTACATGGTGGGTCAACAAGTGCAAGTGGAGCACTTTTGGCCCGAGGAGTTGTCTAAAGAAATTTAGTTGCCTGTATGGAAATGGTAAATGATTAATATGGATTTCGTTACCGATCTTTCACAGACTTATAACAAGTTTGATTCTATTTGGGTAATCACGGATAGGATGACTAAGTCGTCTCTCTTCTTTGCAGTGAGGACTAATTATTCTGCCAAGGACTATGCAAGACTACTTATTCAAGACAATGTAAAGTTGTATGGTGCTCCAATTTAGATCATTTCTGCTCATGGTACTCAGTTCTCGTCTAATTTTTTACAGTTGTCCAGCGAGGTTTAGGGACTAAGGTAAACCTTAGCACCCCTTTCTAATTGCAGAGGGATGGACAAGGGGAAAGGACCATTCAGACCTTGGAAGATATGTTTTACGCTTGTGTAATTGATGTTGGTGGAATTTAGGTTGACCATTTGCCTCTTATACAGTTTGTACATAAAAATAGCTATCACTCTAGTATTGTTCTGGCTTCATTTGAGGCGTTAAATGGTAGGAGGTGTAGATCTTCTATTGGGTGGTTTGAGAATGGTGATATAAGGGCGTTTCTTCCTCATTCAGTTCATCAAGCTATGGAGAAGGTTAAGGTTATGCAAAATAGGCTTAAGATTGACAAAAGTTGCCAAAAGTCCTATGCGGACGTGAAGCAAAGAGAGTTAAAGTTCAATGTTGATGATTGGGTATTCTTGAAGGTGTCTCCCATGAAGGGGGTGATGTAATTTGGAATGAAGTGGAAGCTCGGTCTCCATTATGTTGTCCCCTATTTGTTTTTTAAGAAAGTGGGGAATGTTACCTATGATCTAGAATTGCGTGCAAACTTGGGTTCTATTCACACCGTGTTTCTTGTGTCTATTTGAAGAAATGCTTGGGGTGATCCTTTTAAATACCCCATGTCTTGATATTTCTGTACATCATACGACTTCCATCCTGAGTCTTACCCTATTATATAATTGATATGTTGTACTCGTATGCAAGAAAGTATGGTATGATGAACTTTCTATTGTGGATACGATTTAAACCCTTGAAGTCGTCAAGTAGGGCATGATTCATATGATGTGAGGGCATGATTCGTACGATTTAACCCCCAATGTGTGCCCTCTTTTAGATTGCTATGCTTATGAGTGGAGGAGCTAGGTCGTACCCTATAATATGAGTCGTATAGTAGACCCATATTGACTGAGGAGCTTTTTTTGTAAGGTTTAGCTAAGGGATTTTTAGTCTTTTCCTCCCTTATAACTTCCCATCCATGACCTAAAACCCTCAAAAAGGCATTATTTCCCCACTCATTACAATAAAATAACAACGCTTACATCCTTTCATCTCCAATAATCATCAGGACTAAGGCTTCTTTGTCAAGTTCATCCTTCAAGTCACAAGATTTAAGTTTTCTTCACAAGCCAAGAACTTTAAGGTATGTGGAGTTTATGAATAATTATATTCTTTCATCCTTATGAACAAAACTTATTTAAAAGTCAAAGTTGTACGATTTGCAATTAGGGTTCATACACAAATGATCTTGTCTTGAGTTTATGAAATTATCAAGTGATTGAAGTATTAAAGTGCATACATGTTCTCATCTATCTATGTTTTGACTTGAAGATTCTCTACTATGAGTTGAATATCATGAGTTTGATTTGAAAACATTGATTAAAGATTTCCAATTGAGTCTTAAGCATGATACTATATTACAAGTTATATGAAAGAAAATATGAGATTTAAGGCTTAAGAATAAGCTCTAAGTTTACAAGGTAGTTTGATCATTTGATTCAATGACAAGACTTTAAATCCACTACTATTTATCTTGATTATGATCTAAAGCAAAAGGAAGAATAATTGGTTTCTAGTATAGATACCCTTATGCTATTTTATGGTGGATTTCCTAAAGTATGAGCGTATAAACATTCTGGGAATAGTTTTTAGCATCGAGAAGGAATGCAAATGAGCACATCCTAAATTCCTGGAAACTACAAGCCAACGTAGTGATCACTAAGATAAGGTTCTATTTTGTTGGAAAGGGTAGAACAATTCTCCCCAACTTGGGTAAGATGTTGGAATCCATGATATCTCATACAGTTTATGTCGGATAGATGAATATCCCATAAGATAGGTTAAAAGTAAGGATTGTAAGAAACTAAGCATTATGGCTCACTAAGTTTATTCATATTCTTTATAATATATGGTTATGATTTGTAGTCTTAAGTTTTACTCAAGTCCAAGGTGAGTCATTTACGTTTAGCATGTTCAGTTTGAAAGATTATATATATATTCAACATTTTTTTACATATGCATTCATGCCCACATGCTCAGTACATTCAAGAAGTATTGATCCACATATATATCTGTGCGCTACATTGTATCATAATGTAGGTTCCGGTGCCCATTTCAACCATCATGAGTGATTTTGGTATCATTATCTAAATCTCGGCGTTTGGTGAGTCCTCATAGTCCGAGGTTGTAGTCTTTTAGATTTGTGTTTCCTTGGTAGAAGTAATTTAGACCTTGATTTCAGTTTTATGTTTGGGTTAGCTGGGGTTTTTCCCAGCAACTCTAGTTATTAGTAGAGGCTTGTATGACAATGAATGTTTAAGTTTAAGTTCAAGAAGTTTATGCAGGGATTTCCAGATTAAAGATTCACTTTAAGTTACTACATTGTTTATCTTTAGTTCTTTTCATATGATAGCCACCTTTATTACATAATTTTTGAACTGAAAAGATATCATGGTTTAGCTTATTCGTAGACCTGAGCACCGTGTGATATCCAGGGGGTGCTCTCGGGGCGTTACAAACTAGGTATTAGAGCGTAAGGTTTAAATAGTCCTAGGGAGTCAGACAAGTCGCGTTACATAAAGTCTTGATCATGGGTGTAAAGTGTTCCCCATTTATGACCAAGAAGCTGTTGAATGAATTAGGAATCATCTGTTCTGTCATGATTATCATGCTTACAGTTGTTTGTATCTACCTTAACTTATGCTTTTACATGACATACTATGTTTCCTCGTAGAGCCGACGCACGTAGAGATGGTGATCAACTATCCCTGCATGCCGACCTCTTAAATGAGAATGTATCTTATGTTGTGTTTTGGGATGCTTTTCAAGCGTTGAGCCAAGCTATGACCACCAATGTTCAGGGGAACCATCAAGCGGCGGTCCCACTTCTAGAGAATGTTATTTTAGCTGCAACTCAAATTTTGGACATTATAAGGATGAATCCGCCTGAGTTCCAAGGATCAAAGATGGATGAGGATCCGCAACTCTTTATTGATGAGGTTAGAAAGATAACTCAGATTATACATATTATTAAAGAAAAGAGTGTATAGTTTGCATCCTATAGTTTGAAGGATGTTGCTTATGATTTGGTTGTTATGTGGAAGAAAAGTAGGGGTGAGAATGCAACTCCTATTAGTTGGCAATTGTTCTAGAATACTTTTTTGGAAAGGTTCATTCCGCATGTGATGAGAGAGGTTAAATTGGAGGAGTTCATGAACCTAAATAAGTTCTGTATGACATTGAAGGATTACAAAATTTAGTACACTCAGTTTTCTAAGTATGCTACAAAGTTGTTAGCTAATTCTAGAGATCGTATGAGCAAGTTTATTATTGGGGTGTCTAATTTGATGGTCAAGGAGTGTAGGACTTCCATTCTTTTAAGAGATATGGATATTGCTAGAAATATTACTCATGCTCAATAGCTTGAGGCAGAAAAGTTGAAGGAAAGAGAGAAGAGGAATATGAGAGCTAGGACTGGATAGTTTGAATTTAGTCAGTCAAGGTCAGGAGGGGTAAACCATTTGTAGTTTTAGGGTTATTCATCAGTGCCTATTCCATCTTCATCTAGTTCCCCTGCACCTATAAACAGGCAAGAGCAACGGGGCAGGACTTTGAATTCTAGATCTCAGAATAGTTTAGTTGGGAGGCCCAATTTACTAACATGCATAAAGTGTGGTAGACCCCATCTTGGTGAGTGTTTGTTATTATTTTTTAAAGATTGGCCACAGAGTCAAGGAGTTCCCATATTCTAAGTAGGAAAGAAGAAATACTCATCCCCAGATTCAGGCTACTAGTGCAACACCTCAGTTAGGCCACCCAGATCCTTCCCAAGGCACGTCTTCTAGCACCGGTGACGGCCAATGCTAGAATCAATTTTATGCATTACCATCCCGTTAGGAGTAGGATTGTTCACTAGATACTGTCACTTGTATTCTTCGTGCCTTTCATTTTAAAGATTATGTGTTATTAGACCCGAGATCAAATTTCTCTTATGGAACTCCCTTAGTTTTTGTAAATTATTGGGTTTGTCTTGAAAATCTTTCTAAGCCCTTCTCTATTTCTACCACGGTGGGTTTGTCAGTTTTTACAAAACAAGTCTATAAGAAATGTCCTATTACTGTCTTCCATAAGATCATACTAGTAGACTTAATAGAGCTAGAAATTAGAGATTTTGATGTTATTTTGATCATGGATTAGCTCCATTCATACTATACATCAATATATTATCGCACCCGTGTGGTTAATTTTAGTTTCTCGGTAAGGCAGTTTTTGAGTGAGAGGGTAGTTCTGTATCTCCCAAAAGTTATTTCATATCTTACCTTAAGGCCCGAAAGATAATATCAAAAAGGCGCTTTTACAATTTAGTTCAAGTCAAAGATACTAAGTCTGAAGTCCCGACAGTTTAGTCAGTTTGAATAGTAAATGAGTTTCTAAAGGATTTTCCTGAAGATCATAGAGGCGTACCCCCAAATAGAGAAATAGAGTTTGGTATTGATCTTCTTCCTGATACTCAACCCATATCTATTCCACCTTACTGTATGGCTCCGACTGAACTTAAAGATTTAAAAAAACAGCTTAAAGGTCTCTTAGATAAGATTTTCATCAAACCCAATGTTTCTATGTGGGGTACTCTAGTCCTTTTCGTAAGCAATAAACATAGAACTCATAGAATGTGTATAAATTATAGACAGTTAACCAAGGTCACCATAAAAAATAAGTATCCCATTCCTAGGATCGATGATTTCTTCGATCAATTGCAGGATGCTTGATGGTTCTCCAAGATTAACCTCAGATCGGGTTATCATCAATTAATAGTTTAGGAGAAGGACATTCCAAAAAAAACTTTTAGAATGATGTACAATTATTTTAAGTTTGTGGTTATGTCATTTGGACTAACAAATGCTTCTGCAACCTTTATGGATCTGAAGAACAGGGTCTTCAAGCAGTACTAGGACACGTTTGTCATTGTCTTTATAGATGACATACTGGTGTATTCCAGAAGTGAGGAGGACCATGCAGACAACTTGAGGGTAGTACTGTAGACCCTTAAGGACCATCAATTGTATAAAAAGTTTGATAAATATATGTTTTGGTTGGAATCTGTTACCTTCTTGAGGCATGTTATCCCAGGGGCTTGTATTCATGTAGATCCTCAAAAGATTGATGCAGTAATGAATTGGCCTATACCTATCTCTCCATTCAATATCAGGAGTTTTTTGGGTTTGGTTGGGTACTACAGAAGAATTGTTGAAGGGTTCCCCTCTATAACCGCACCATTAACTAAGGTGACCCAAAAAGAGTAAAGTTTATGTTATTAGATAAGCGTAAGAAGAGTTTCTAGGTGTTGAAAGATAGATTAACTTTGGCTTTAGTGTTATCTTTGCCAGAAGGGTCGGATAGATTTGTTGTATATGGTTATGCTTCCAGAGGTGGTTTAGGTTATGTGTTGATGCCGAATGGAAAAGTGATAGCCTATGTATCCAGGCAACTCAAGGATCATGAAAAGAATTACCCAAATCATGATTTGGAGTTAGCTGTCATGGTTTTTACTTATGAAAATTTTGAGGCACTAACTATATGGTATGCATGCTGGTGTTTTCAATAACCACAAGAGTATTTAGTATGTATTTACTCAGGGGAAGTTGAATCTTTGCTTGAGAAGGTGTTTGGAGTTACTGAAAGATTATGACATGAGTGTGCTCTATTACTTTAGTATGGCCAATGTAGTGACCAACACACTTAGTAGGTTGTCTATGGTTAGTGCGGTTCATGTGAAGGAGGAAGAACAAGAATTAGCCAAGGAGGTGCATAGATTGGCCCATTTGGTAGTTTGTTTGCTCGGCACTAATGATGGGGGAGTAGTAGTTCATGATGGTTCAGAATTATCTCTATTAGTGGAAGTGACAGAAAAGCAGCAAAATGATCCAATACTCGGGTAGATATTAGAGGAAGTTTAGTAGAAGAAGATGGAGGTTTTCTCCGAAGAGGAGATGGTAAACTTTTCTATCAAGGTAGGCTTTGTGTTTCGAAGGTAAACGGGTTAAGGGAAAGGATATTTGCCAAGGCTCATGGTTCTAGGTATTCTATTAATCCGGGTGCTGCTAAGATGTATTGAGACCTTCGAGAAATTTATTGGTGGAATGGTATTAAGAGGGACATAGTAGAGTTTGTGGGAAAATGTCCCAAATTATCAGAAAGTAAAGGTTCAACACCAAAGACTGCCTAAGGCTGATGGTAATCCTGACGACTTATTAGGACTATCACGACATATCATACAATGTTGACACTTCTTTACTTCAAATCTCATGTACTACCTTAGACTGACTACAATCTCGATGACTTATCAGAATTGTGACGACTTATCAGAGATGTCATCAGACTTCTGCTCCAACTTCCTTACACTATCTACAGCTGATGATGACTCTAATAACTTATCACAAATTTGACGACTTATCAGACAAGTCGTCAACTATACTTTCATGGCCACTTATTCCTAATTCACATCTTTTTCTCTTATAGTCTTTGGTTTTCTTGCATCTTGACTTTCCTGCATTATCAAAAAGAAAGCAATCAAAAATGATAAAAGTTGCTTAAGACTTTACAATTATTTCTAGTTGAAAGCCTCAAATATGTTAGTATTAGCTCACACATTAGGAATTTATCATCTAGAAGGAAGTGGTTAAGGGGTTGGTAATTTATGACTAGACATAGCTTTCACCTTTTTTGTTTAGTGTGCTTGATGACATAGAATACTTCACAAGCCCACTGGAATCTAACTGCTCAATAAGCTGAAACTCCAGAAGTTTAGCACACTTTTTCTTTGCAAGATAAAGATGTTCAAGATTCATACAAGAATGACTTACCTTTAAGGGATTGACATTTTCACTCATTTTGAATAGAAGTATGATGAAGAAATCCTAGTTGAGCCATAAGGGATATTTGTTGTTCTTGAGAAACTCTTTATGAGTTTCTGCATAGGATACTTCCATCAGTTGGTGCTTCATTTTTTTAATGTATCTTCTTCAACAATCTATAATAGCCTCAGTAAGGTACAATATTACCTAAATCAGCCTATGAAGGTTATCGTTCCATCAGAATAATGAGACAGTTCTAAAGCTTCCTGTAGATATTGAAGCCAATGATCAGATCCTTCCTTAGTATGTTAGAGTCGAGGAGTTCTGTTTTGTAGAGTATGCCTGGAAAGAATTCGATCATAATCAGTTGACTTGTGATTACCCTAGTTATGAGGACTTTTCATTTTGATGCTGTGCCAAATGTCCAGAACGAGGAACCCATTTATTAATGGGGATGATATTGGGATTTAGTATTGAGGCAGCTACTTGGTGTCCATGAAAGCAATGACTTGAATGGGCTTGTACCATCTTGATGGACATATCATGAGCTCGACATAAGGTGTTTCCATCTTAGAGATCAAGTTGATACCTTCCATGAGCATGTTGACCTTCTCCATCAGTTTTGATAACAAATTGAATTCACCTTCATTGAATGATATTGATATCTTATCCTGGTAGTTATTGATAATAAGGGGATTAGGTTTTCCATCAATGAGGTGAGATGGATTGTCCTCGGACGCTTCTGCATCAACCTCTATTGTTTCTTCTAAGGATGGGGCCTCTCTGTTTTCCTTTCTGGACTTAGGAAATATTTTGGTAAAGTATCCTTTGTCATAGCAGATGAAGAACTTGGCTTCGCCTGGATTTTATTTTTGGGGGATCTAGCTTCGTTGCCAGAGATCATCTCTTTACCTGGTGGTTTCTTCTTTCTGGCCTGCCTGGATTACACGTACAGTTTATGCCTTGCCTGATGTTTTAAAAAAGGGGAGACCCATCAGGCTTAATATCTGGATCAACATGGTTGGTGGTAATCACACCAACAGTCCTGTCAGCCTCTGCAAGAAGAATAGGATTCGGGTTATAATTTGTGATCATTATGTTTGCCGGATAAGCTCACTGAGGATGTTGTTGCTCTTTTTCCTCCCTGGTGGCTGTGTCAAAGAAAAATAGGGAATTTAGATATACTCAGCAGGATCATTATGAAATTTTTCAGGTGTATGATTCCTTGCTTCTGCTGTAATAAACTCTGAGGTAGACTATTCTTGCATAGGGGGATCATCGGCCCAGAAGAATTTTAGACTTATAGGTAGCCATTAAGGAAACTGTGATCGATAGAATCCCATTCCTTATTATGTGGCACTTCATATAGAATATGTAGGTCACCGTGTGGGACTATACCATCTAACTCCGCAAAAATCTCATCTTGTAGTAGAGCGATAGTCATTGAGTTCATTAGATTAGCATCATGCGAGGCCTTTTTCCTTTTGACTTGTCCTTGTGTTCTTTCGGCTTGCTGGCAGTCTAATATTCCTTTTTTCCTTTTCTATATGCGTCTGTGAAGGTCAAATTTTTTCTTATCTTCTTGAGTCGGACTGAGGAATTCAGAGATGGATGAGCTTGATGGAGACGTGGGAATGAGCTGGTGTAGCCTCTATGGTGATGTGGGAAGTAAAATAGACAGGGAGGAAGTGAGGCACGAAGGAATTTTGATAAGAGCAGCCAGGCGGCTAGCAAGAAAACTCTCAACTTTCCAACTTAAAAGGCAGTTTCACCACCATGTAGGCAGCACGCCATACAAAATCAAAGATTTCATCGACACTGATGTTTCGGCTTTTGAAGGAACATTTTACATTTTTTTCAAGGGATAATTGTACATTTTCAATCAACCGATGTTTTACTTAATACTATATTTTGGTATTTCAGGTTAATGAGTTAGCTGAATGAGAAAACTTGAAAAATAGCAGGAAAAGAACACTCACGGTCAAACTGGTAGACCGTCATCCATGCGATGGACCATCGGGGTAACCGTCAGAGCTAAACAGAATGCTCCAAGTAGAGAACTCATGCGAAGGTCCAAGTGGAGGACCATCAACCTTTCAACGGACCGCCAACTTAGCCGAAAGGTTTAAGCAGAACTCAGAATTCCAGAAGACCCAAAGACGGTCTATGCGATGAACCGTTAGTCAAGTGATGGTACGCCAAAAGGACCATCAGCCCTTAACAAAATCTATAATCCTAGGATATTTAGCGATAGCCCAAGCTACGGACCATCAGGTTTCCAAAGGGCAGTCAGTTAGACCGTCAACTTGGACGTGGCTTTTCTGAAGTTCGAATTTTAATTCCTCTGCACCTGGGAACATATAAATACCCAGTTTAGGTTTTATTTAGGTATCTTTTATCATATTTTCCAACTTTGAAATAGATTGTAATGTAGTTTTCTCTGAGTATCAAGCTAGAATTGTGGATCTAAACATTCTATTCATATTTTTTCGGAATATTCAAGAACAAATCTTGTGATTTTTGTAATTATTTTCTAAATTTATTTATGAGAAATACAATTATTTCTTTTTCTTCTTCTATGGAAATGTGTAGGTAATCTCCCATAACTAGAGTTATGGGAGCCTTGATTTGAAAAGTTGATTGGGGTTGTGAAAATGTTTGATTTACATGATCAACTAAATTTGTATAAACCCTTCTTCAAAATAATGACCTTTCATGGTTGCAAACTTGAAAGGTAAGCCCAACAACATCACTTGTTTGAATAAAAAGTGTTTGCTGGGAAAAGAAGAGGTTTACATAGTATCTAAATGCTTTAACCTTTAGGTTAAGGGTTGATGCATTAACGGGATCAACCCACATGAGAGAATAATTGAATAAATTGATGTATTCTTTAATTTTGAGAGAATTGAAGGATATTCCACTCATTTAGGTTGAGAAACAAATGGGTAAATTGTAGGATTCAATAAATCTTGCAAATGAAGTGATTAATTAGAAATTCAATAGTAATTCACAACACTAGTTTCTTGAATGTCTTGGTAACCATAGCTCTAGTTTGTCTATCCTCATTGAATTACTATTTGCAATAAGAATCACCGTCTGGAACACTTATTGTTACAAATAACGAGATAAAATGTACAAAACAAAACCCCCTTTAATTTGAAACCTTTGATCAACAGTCTAGTAACAACCACAATACTTAGTGAACATAGTATTCCCTATGGGATTTGACCCCAACCACGTTGGGTTATATATTTGATAATTACCGCTTACTCTTTCTCTTAAGAGAGGTATAATTTGGGCGTATCAAATTTTGGAGCTGTTGCTGGGTAATACAGTTGTCAAATAAGTTTGTGATTGTTAATTGACCTTTGGTCAAGTTTCCCAAATTTTACTTTTATTTGTTGTTTTTGGTTCATTACAGGTTCATTGTTATTTATTCTATGTACCTGAAGTTCATGAGAACTGCTATTACCCTTCTATATTGAAGCACATCTAATTGGTAGAATGGAAGAACAATAATTAGCTAAGAGAATAGCCAACTTGGCTAGAGCACAGGTTAATCGGCAAAATGATAGAAAACTAGCTCTTGACCTAATACTGATAATGAATATTTGGGAGATAATGATATGATTAACCCAACAAACATGAAGAATGCGGAGAAAGAAGCGGCGGCTGCCAACAGATTTCGGGCAGCTAGAGGGAGAGAAAATCACCAACCTGCTGCGCAATTTGATATTGATGAGAAGGAGGATGACTTGGATAAAGCTGGCACTACAAGAGTGATTATTCAACCCCCACTGATACCTGGGGTGAAGTTTAATATGACTATAACCATGATACAACTTCTCAATCTTAAGGGGTTATTTGGAGGACTTTTAAGAGATGACCCGAACATGCACCTGGTGAATTTTATCAACATTTACAAGTCGTTTGATTAACCCTGGTGTTGGTCAATATATAATTCATCTTCAGTTGTTCCCGTTGTCTCAGTCATGGGAGGAAATAATGTGGTTGAATGAGATGGCCCCCAATTCTATAACAAACTAGAGGCAATAAAAAGCTGATTTCCTAGAAAGGTTCTTTCCACTCTCCAGGATGTTACAGTTGAGGGATGAAATCCACATTTTCAGACAATTACCAAACGAGGCACTGCATAAAACTTGGATTTGATTCAAGAAATTATTGATACAGTGTCCCAACCACAAGATGACTGATGAGCACTTAATAGAGACTTTCAATAGAGAACTAAACTCTATAGCCAAACCAACAGTTGACAATACAACAGGTATAGCGTTCATGAAGCTTACATTCAATGAGGCTGCAACTATATTAGAGCGGTTGACTAAGACTAGTAGATCTTGACATACCAGGGATCCAGTGGTAAAAAGACCTATTATGTCTAGTGGTATATTGGTAGAGAAATGTCAAAAAGAGAAGGAGCGTGACTAGTATGTGGCACACATGAAAACACAGATAGATCTGCTTACTAAACACTTATTATCCAGTAAGAGTAAGAAGGTAAAAGCTGTAGGGTCATAAAGCAGAGATGATTCTAATTTTGAGAAAAAGGTGAACTATCTAAATAATCAGGGGGTTTCCAAGACAAAAGCCAAGGGAATCAAGGCTAGAACTATTACGACAAGACTAGTTATAAAGATAGAGACCAAGGGAGTTGGAAAAACAAAAATAATAGGAATGGACTATATGTACCTCCTGGAAATCAAGATAATGCAGCTACTAGTTTAGGCAATATGTCTATGGAGGACATGATGGAGAAGATATTAAAGGGAGATGAGGATACCAATGATAGGTGAAAATAATGAAGAGTGACTTATCTTCCATGAGTTAGCTAGTGAATTCATACTCAACTTCTATTAAGCAGTTGGAGAAGTAGATGAGCTAACTCTTAGCCGTATTTAATCAGATGAAGAGCAGTACCTTGCCTAGCAATACAGTGTAGAATCCTCAAAATGATAGCTCTTGCATGGTAGTTACCACTCAGAGTGGTAAAGTATTATCTAGCCCTTCTGTAGGTAAAGCTGTGAGTGACGACATGATTGAAGTAGAGGTTGATGATGATAAAACCCATCCAGCGGTGTCTGAGAATCTAGATGGTAAAGTGATTACAACTAACCACCAGTAGGTTGATGAGTTAGAAGAAGAAAAGAAAAAGGATAAGGAGGTAGTGGTTACTACTTTTCCAAAATGACCGCCGCCCATTCCTCATAGATTAAAGAAGAAAGCAGATGATACAAGGTTTAGAAAATTCATGGCTATTCTGAAACAAGTGACGGTGAATGTGCCTTTAGTGGAGGCATTAGAGTAGATGCCAGGGTATGAAAAGTTCATGAAAGACCTGGTGACGAAGAAGAGTGTAGTTGGCTATAAACCGGTAGATAACCTTCATCAGTGTGGTGCTATTTCAATAAGGTCTTTAGTACAAAATAAAGCAGACCTAGGAGCATTTACAATTCCTTATACTATCGGGTCTCTTGATTTTGCTAAGGACTTGTAAGATCTAGGAGCGAGTATTAACCTGATGCTGCTTGCTTCTATAAATATACGACTAGTGATGGCGGACAAGTCGGTAGAGCAGCCAATAGGTATTTTGTATGATGTGCTAGTAAAGGTGGCCAACTTTATATTCCCTATTTATTTTGTTATTTTGGATTGTGATGTGGAATTTGAAGTGCCCATAATCTTAGGCCGACCTTTCCTTGGAACTGGAAGCATGCTTATTAAGTTGTGAGCTAATAAGCTCTTATTCAGGCTTAATGATGAAGTAGTTCAGTTTGATGTGTGCCAATCTATGAAGCAACACAGGGAAATGAGTGTTTTCACTATTGTGGATATTTATTAAGAGGATGAGCAAGAAGTGCCGATAGAGGAGAAATTTGTTGTCAAGCCTTTTGCTGCTGTCTTGATGAATTTCTATAGTGAAGAAATCAAAGAGTATGACGTGATAGTTTGTGCCTTAACTAGGATGTGGTCAGATTTTTATGCTCTCAAGAAGCTGGATTTAGATCTTATAAATGGCCCAAAACCACCGGCAAAGCCATCGATTGAAGAGCCACCAGTGTTGCAGTTGATGGAATTGCCAGTCCATCAAAGGTATATGTTTATAGGCAATGGAAACACTTTACCCGTGATTATTGTAGTAGATCTAGGTAAGCAACAAGTGGAAACACTTATCTTTGTACTTTGGAGGTATAAAAGGGCGATAGGCTGGACCATTGCAGATATTATTGGTATTCCTATGGGTATTTGCACTCATAAAATCTAGATTGAGAAAGATTGCACACCAAACATTGAGCATCAACGCTGTCTTAACTCACCTATGCAAGAGGTGGTTAAGAAGGAGATCATTAAATAGCTTGATATAGGAGTTGTATATCCTATTTCTGATAGTAAGTGGGTAAGCCCGGTCCAATGCATGCCCAAGAAAGGGGGCATAACTATTGTAGAGAACGAGAAAAATGAGTAGATTTCGCTCAGTCCTGTGAGTGGGTGGAGAATTTGTATAGACTATCTCAAGCTTAACTCATGGACTTTGAAGGACCACTTCCCAATGACTTTTATGGATCAGATTCTTGATCGGTTAGAGGGAAATGGTTGATATTACTTCTTAGATGGGTATTCTAGCTATATGCAGATTTTTATAGCTTTGGAGGATTAGGAAAAAACAACATTCACTTGCCCGTATGGTACTTTTGCCTTTAAGCGGATGCCGTTTGGTCTGTGTAATGTACCCGCTACCTTTCAATGGTGCATGATGTCTATCTTTTCCCATATGGTTGAAAACATCTTGGAGGTATTTACGGATTACTTCTCAATAGTAGGTGATTCTTTTGAGCTTTTCTTGGTGAATCTGAGTAAAGATTTGCAGTGGTGCGAGGAGTTTAATCATGTTCTTAATTGGGAGAAATGCCACTTCATGGTGAAGGAGGGCATTGTCCTTGGTCACAAAATTTCAGCCAAGGGGTTTGAGGTCGATTGAGCTAAGGTCTAGGTTATTGAGAAGCTACCACCTCCCATTTCAGTAAAGGGAATGCATAGTTTACTTGGTCATGCGGGCTTCTATTGGCGATTCATAAATGACTTCACAAAAATTGCAAACCCACTTTGAAAACTTTTGGAGAAGGAGGCCAAGTGTATATTTGATGATGATTTCTTGAAGGCATTTGAATGCCTTAAAAGGAAAATGGTTAATGTTCCTATTATGGTTGCCCCAGATTGGTCAAATACTTTTGAGATTATGTGCGATGAAAGTGGCGTGCCACTTAGGGATGTACTTGGTTAGAAGCGGGATAAGCTATTTCATCCCATTTATTATGCAAGCAAGGCCTTAAATGGAGCTTAAAAGAAATAAACTATTACTGAATAGTAACTTCTTGCAGTTGTCTATGCCTTTGAGAAGTTCCGGGCTTACCTATTGGGAACCAAGGTGGTGATCACACAAAACATGCCTCCTTGAGATATTTGATGGCCAAGAAGGATGCTAAGCCAAGATTAATTAATGGGTATTTCTCCTCCAAAAATTTGACTTTAAAGTCAAAGATAGAAAGGGATGTGAGAATTAAATCATGGACCACTTGTCTAGACTGGAGGGAGGTCAAGAACTTGAGATGAGCTAGAATTTGATGATGCACTTCTAGATGAGGAAATCTTAGCTGCTGTGTTAGAAAGTGTGCCATTGTATGCAAACTTTGCAAACTATATAGTGAGTGAGGTTATTATGGAGAAACTTTCTTTTCACCAAAGAAAGAAGATTGTTATTTATGTGACAAATTACTTTTAGGATGATCCGTACTTGTTTTTGCATTGTCCAGATAATATTATAAGGAGGTGTGTCCCAGAAGTAGACATGCTGAACATTTTGGATGCTTACATTGCCTCTATGGTTGGAGGTCACCATGTAGGTGACCGAACTGCTAGGAAAGTGTTTTAGAGTGGCTACTATTGGCCAACCTTATTCGAAGATTCTTATGAGTTTGTGCGAAGACGTGACCAATGCCAATGACAAGGGTTACTCTCAAAGAACCATGAGATACCTTTGACAAAAATGATGGAGGTAGAGTTGTTTGACGTCTGGGGCATCGAATTTATAGGGCCCTTCGTTAGCTCATATGGTATGAAATACATTTTGGTCATCATTGATCATGTATCTAAATGGATCGAGGCTGTTGCCTTGGCTGATAATAAAGGGAAAAGAGTTGTTGCGTTCCTTAAAAAGAATATATTCTCTCATTTTGGGGTGCCACGAACCATCATAAGTGACTACGGGTAGCATTTTTGCAACTGAGTGTTTAGGAAAGCCTTGGTGAAGTATGGTGTTAAGTAGCACAAGGAAGAAACCCCATACCACCCACAAACTAGTGGCCAGGTAGAGATTTCGAATAGAGAGATCAAAGCCATTCTTGCTAAAATGGTGAATGCAAGCAGACAAGATTGGTCTAGGAGACTTAAAGATGCCTTATGGGCATATAGAACAACTTTCAAGACACCTATCGGTATGTCACCATACTATTTGGTCTATGGCAAGGTATGTCACTTGCCGATTGAATTGGAGCATAAGGCGCAGTAGGCACTTAGGAGGCTGAACTTGAATTGGAATGAGGAAGCAGAGTTGAGATTAGGATAGGTGAATAAGAAGGATCAGTTTTGTCTTGAATCATATGAAAGAGTAGATCTTTACAAAGAGAAGATGAAAAAGTACCATGATCGGAGGATTGCAAAGTGAGCCTTTGAAAATGGTGATTGGGTACTCTGTTTAACTCCAGACTGAAGCTGTTCCCAGGTAAGCTTAAATGAAAATGGTTTTGTCTATTCCAAGTTAATCAAATATACTCATCTTGAGTAGTTGAACTTACAAATGATGACAGAAGTGTGTTCAAAGTGAATAGGCAACGATTGAAGTTGTATATCGGTCCAATGGACTCGATAAAGTACATAACTACTATCTATCTCCATGAAGTATGAGTAATCAAGTTAACTGAGTCATGTCATGATATTAAATCAGGAGCTAGTGGGTGGCAACCCACAAAGGGTTGTTGTAATCATTGTTAGAGTTTATGTGTCATTTTTTTGCAATCTGATGTGCTTTTTATAGTGTGCATGACTAAAAATCCAGAAAGAAAGGCATTCTACATTTGATAAGGAGTTTATAGGAAGACTGATGGATCGTCAAGGTCTCAATGGACCCTTTCTAGGACTGTCAAATCCATGATTGAAAATGAGCATTCTGGATAAGGCTTGACGGCCAAGCGGGCGCACCGTCAATGGCCCGATGGACCGTCACTCCCTCTGTCAACCAGAAGTTGAAATATGAGGTCACCGGAATAGATTGATGGGCAAGTCAATGGACCGTCACATCACTGATAGACCATCACAGAAAGGTAGGAGTTATGAGTTACTGGTAAGCCTCGTCGGCCAACCTGGCAGACCGTCGTACATCTGACAGACCATCAGGTCGAGTTTGGTTATGTCTGAAGCTGATTTAAAATGCCCGTACTTGACCTAAATGATTTTAAAGAGATTAAATATGGTGGTTACATATGTTGATAACCTTTCAAATCCTGAGACTTTTTAACTCCCTCTAAATTCAAAGTATCTGCTATCAGTTATCTACTCATATGTTCTAAAAAGTTGATTAGTGAAGAATATTATGAAATCATGGTATGATTGCAAATTCTGTCAAACTTTGTTTTTAATAATTAATTCAAGTTCAAGAAGATTTCAATGCTTCCAAAAAAATTGCATCTTATTATCTTCTTTTGCCTTGTTAATGATGTGTTTCATTGTCAAACTCTAATAAACTCTATTCTGGGTGAAGTCTGAGTAACCCATGTGTTTGAAGTAGAATAGGTTTCTCTTAAATGTGAAATTATTTTCATTGTTGTGCTAAAAATCGATATTGTTCACCAAGTGTTCGAAAAAATGTCAACGTAAAATATGAAACCGAAGAAGGCGTTGTGATTTCCAACTTGGCAGATCATCAGACTTGCGATGGACCGTCGTAAAAATCCCCAAGAATGTTACTCACTGGATAACCTGTGATGGACCACTTGGTGGACTGTAAGTCACCTGATGAACCTCAAATTTGACCGTTACAAGACTCAGAAAATGAACACTTACTAGTTAAGGTTGACGGTCAGTTCGGCGGAATGTCGTAACATCGATGGGCCATCAGGATGACCGTCAAGCCATATTTTCAACTGTTTTCAATCTATTTGACCTGCAAACTAATTCCGTGTACCTTTTTAGGAATTATAGCATGTAAACTCCCTTTGACCAAAGGTGGTGGTCGAGCATGTGGAAGAGGTAAGCTGGCCAGAAATGAGGAGGAACCTACCTTCAATACTCGACAAAGAGACAGGGCAATTCCAACACTTTTGTAGTCTAAAGAGGAGAGTGAGGGAAGTACTAGTAGTACCAGTTTGAGCCCAGATGAGGAAGGGGTCAGTACACCCAACCCCATTGAGGTGGAGACTAGTCCTATTGAAATATATACTGAGGAAGAAAATGTAATTAAGAGCAAGGACCCTTAAATAAGGGAAGCACGTAGATGATAAATCGAGGGATCAAAGGATAAATTCCTTGATGGATTGGATCCAACAGAGAGTAGGGAAATCAAAATGCCATTCACTGAGGAGTACCAGATAGTGACAACTGAGTTGCATGAATAGCCCGAGCTGGAGCATCGCTTCAATGAGTATGAATTGGCTTGATGAGAAAGCCTCTCGGGTCATATCAGCCAAATTTGGTAAGGGAATTCTTCGCTAATTATTTGGTGTTGTTAGAAAAGAATTGTCCAAAGGGTTCAAAGATCTCAGATTTTCCCAATAGGGAGTCAGTTCCCGTCCGAGGAGTTAACATTGATATATCAGCTCAAACAATCAACAGGATGTTGTTTGGGCCTGACTATGAAGCTCCACCCGCTGGTCCTGATCTGGAGTACCAACTAACATCTGCATCTACTCAGATCCCTTGGTTTTCTGGGCTGCTGACTGATAATGGTAATCTCTCCTGGGAAAGAAACCCATGTGAGCGCATTGCTAAGTCCTTCCTTAGTATTCACGCTAAGTTCTGGTGGGTTGTTGTTAGATTGAGGTTGATGCCTTACTGAGGGGATGCCAATTTAGATAGTCACAGGGTGGTATGAGTGGCTAGTTTAATTGCAGGGCTAAAGATTGATTTCAGCCAAATAATTATTGATGAACTGTATGCGAGGGCGCATAAAGTGGCAAGTGCACTAGCGTTCCCATGTCTAATCATGGAGTTATGCAGGCAAGCGAATGTGCCCTTGATTTGAGGTGATGATTATAAAGTCTGAGTAACACACATGCAAGACATTGAGAAATCAAAAGATGATTCAAAGTTCAAGATATGGGTCACTGAACCTCCATCCTATCAGACGCAATCCGCGTCAACCTTGAATACTTCAGAAATTCCCATAGGTATGCTGTTGCCAATCGCCACTTATGTTCCATCTAATTATATTCCACCAAGTATAATGCAGTGTCAGGGTCTGCATCACTAATGGGTGGGGAAAATTATACAGAATATTGGTTGACGCATAAGAATTTTGCCAAGTCGGTAAAGCTGCAGAAGAAGTTTTCGAAATAGTTTGACACATGGGCTTCACAATTCAAGCCTTTTGTTGAACAAACTATGGTAGAAGCAATCCATCCATTCCAAAACATTCAAATGAGGATGGATCACATGGAAGAACATATTAACAAGAGGTTGGATGAAATGTCCATTCATGATCTTGCTAGGTTCATGGTGGAGTTTAAACAGGCATAAGCTGACATAGCAGAATTGAAGAGTAAATAGTCTCAGCTGCCCATTTTTGACCCAACCGTGGTGATGAGTGATGAAGATAAAGGAATTGTTGATTTGATAGGAAAGCCACTGAAAAACAAAGGCAAGAAGCAAGTAAAAGAAAGTGCCAAAAAAAATCTACGAGAAGAAGAAAGAGATAAGCAATGACACCTGAAGAAAGAGAAAAGTATGATATCAAGAAAGCTTCAAAAAGGTCAAGGAAAGATGAAGAGATAAGAAAAAAGAAGGTAGACGACAAAGCAACAAGATTATCTATAAGTTCTTCCCCAGCAAGGGGGCATAGTTCGCACCCAGTTCGGGATGTGATAGCTCTTATTTTGGAGAATGAGATTATGAGTACCCCTACAACCATAGGGGTTAACGTTGCAGCAGGTGAGGACACTGGAGTATAACCACATTTCACAGACGCCTCAGATAAATAAGAGGAATATGTGCGCTACAGCTTGTACCTATATTTTGGTAAGAATGTAGCCCATAGAAATATGTGAGTCAACACTTTGAAATGTACTGAGTATGTGGGGGTGCACGCAACAATATAAATAGTATAATCAATTTCATGAAAACATGCATACGGACAATGATAACTCACTTGGCTTGAGTTAAATCAAATCATACTTTTCGTAATTTCATAATAAACAGTTCATATGATAAAATCTCGTAATCCACGTAAATCATTATAAATCATAAATTATGATAAATCATCCTAAATCATCATAAATTATCATACGATAAAAAATCATCATAGGTAATTATAAATCATTATAAATGACCATAAAACATCATAAACATCTCAACTCTTTGACTCAAATCTCGGAGTGACTCGATAATTCAAGAAACTTAATCTTATGGCCACGGGAGTTTCCTATAACCGACAAACCCACGTGAGCTACGTGGAATACCAACGTTTGAAACCCCCATTAGTGGGAGCGTCATACTCTTTGCCAAGGAGTACAACATTAAAACTGCAATAATCACAATCGGGCTCTCTGGCCAATAATATCATCATCAAACAATCGTACGGTGGCATATAGGTTTGGGGAAATAACAAATTCCCTTCTCAGTGCTAAGTAATACTCCCCGACAAGCTCAGAACGCGTTAGGAAATCCACCACAACATCACAAGGGTCTATCATAAAGACCAAATCAAATCTCTTTATCATATATCAAATCATATCAATTTGTGGATTCCTAACTCAACACATTTTATCTCAAAACATTTTAATCTTCCTCAACATCAACAAGGTATCAATGCATTGAACCATAACCGACTTGACATTTGGACAAGGATATAAAGACTCAATACGTAATATTTTTAACAATTTAACTCATCAAAACCATTCGGAAAATACCAAGACTCATTGCAACTTCGATATCAATATACCCAATAACTCAAATCATCATAAGGAAGCTCAAAATTTGACACATGGCTCGAAAACACTTGGAAATACCAATAATTCATTCTTGAACTTAAAACGTGGATACATGTTCAAAATATATCAATTCTTGATAGAAACACCAAGAATCCCAATATTAAATCTCAATTCATAGAACGAAAATAGTCAAACACTCATGTGATCCAAAACTTACAATTCAAATCTTTATAAGTTCATAATCAAATTATTTAGACATAATTCAACTTACAAAACTATAAGAATCAATTAAATAATCATAATTGACAAGCTTGAACAATTTACATATATATATAATCAAAATCTCATGTAGGATATCTTGGAAATAAATTTATTTGCCAAACTCATAATAATCCATAATAAAAAATAAAGATACGGGCACAAGAACGGAAGAATTATTCTTGTTCAAAGCCCCACATACCTAAAAATGGAAGATGAATATGAACTTCCGACTCCGGAAATTTATTCACGAAAATAAAGGGTGATTCTCGAAGACCTTAACATGATCAACTCGAATCCCAAATCTATTTGAAATTTCTACGGTTCAACCAAGAGACATGGAAGGATGAAATTTGGAGTAGTAGGGTTGGGGTTTGATCCTTAGGAAATTTTGGAGAAAAATGAGCTATTGAATGCTCTTAATGGACTTAAATCCATGGTTTACCCAGATGGATTGGAGTGGGAATGACCAAAATACCCGATGGACCAGAACTTTTTGCTCTAATGGACAAATTGGATGAAACTAATTTCATTGGAAATAGGACTCTCATAGATTTCTTTTGATATATAGTAGCTCACCCAGATCATTATGTGCAAGGAGTTATGATTATTTGAAGTTGACCCTAAAATTCGCCTGGCCTCAGTATTTTTTCCTGCACATTTACTGTTCACCACTATTAACGGTTAGATCGGAATGATCATAACTCATCGCTCGAGTGTCTGTTTTGGATGATCCACATATTGTTGGAAAGATTATTGATGCTCTACACGATGACGAGTCGCATATCCAAAAATTCCACACAAAAAAATTATTAATCACGATAAAGAACAAAATTCAACACATTTTTGTCTGAGATCTTAATGGACTCTTGGAAAGATAAAATGGCTTTAACGACTCGACACATTTGGGAGAGAAATAGTTAACGGGAAAACTCGGGGTATCACATCATCTCCCTCTTGGAAACATTCGTCCCCGAATGTCGCTCGTTGGGTTAGGAAGACAAGGAAAATTGAGGATACGCAACTAAAATAGCTTGATGAACAAGTTTATATTTTTCTAAGGTTTGGAGTACTTTCCGACGCATAAGCTCATGATAATCACAACGACATAGTTGAGTCTATTACTAAAAGAGTTGGATGAAGGAAAAATTATTAACTTCGATTTAAATCCGCGTTCACAAAGAAAGAGATGAAAGATCTAGGTTATGAAAACTCGGGATATCACAATATCTCCCTCTTGGGATCCGTTCTCCCTGAATAATACTAATTGATACATGGGACACTTTATGATCGACCCATGGCTTAATACTTGGGTCGGGAACAAAAGCAAAGGCTAAATAGAATTTGGTAACTTGCTTCGACGCAAATAAATCATTCTTGAAATGGTTATGCTCACGAAACTTCAAGTAGTGAGATTGGACCACATCGGAAGATGGAAGAAATATATGAATCCGTCGGAATAACCATCAAGTTGAATTTCTAGGTGCACGGACCGAATCAATACACGCTCTCATTCAATTAGGACATGATTCAAAATCTTTCGAAGGAGCTTTCAACGCTACTAGGAAGATATTGGGTTTGGGATATGGTCCGAACAATATATATATATATATATATATACTGAAATAAGGACTTATAACTCGACCCCAATTTTAAGTACGGAGCGTAGGTCGATCAGTCTTATATCAAAATAAAAGTACTATACCCCACGCAGTACAACTCCTTACTTTCAAGCTTATCAATACGCTTCACACACCCTTTCTCCGCAATACTATTTTCCCCAAATATTATACTTACTTGATTAAATTCATAATTCTCACAAGGCATTTGCAATCTTGGCTATTCAAATCTAACTAAGCCAAACTCTCTCTCCTCATTTTCAAGCTTAATTTGGAGTCACCAATTTCTCCACCTAACACCGTAACATAGCACCATTCCGAATTATAAATTTACACACATCCACATTGTTACAATTCCTCATCTCACAGATAATTCTTATTACCACTCAATCAACTCTAGTCCACTTAATACTCACCATTTTCAACCATCATATTCATATCAACAAGTCTTGAAGCTTAGGGAACTATTCATAGGCATATACGCAATTCAACTTATAGCAAGGCCAAGGCTTGCAACTAATATCCTCAGACAGGAGATATATTCACAATACATGAGTGCTATGCAAGATCAATTTACAAGAGCTTTTATCTTAGACTTCTAAATCAACATAGACACCAAAACTTATCGATAATATAAACTTTAATCTCCGTCCATATATACACAGATGATGTTCAAGCCTATCTTTATAATTACGCATACACTCCTAATCAACACCCATAAAATACCTTTTTCAAATTCTACAATCCTTTATTAAGACAACTTCCGGGCACTATTCTTAAGAAAACCCTCACTAACTTTTCCAATTACCTAAGCCATGCACAAGACTTCACTTCAATAATTCCCCACCTACAAACCTAGATAAACCATCACACAACCACTTTCACAAACACAACACAAAATGCTTTAAATAACCATGACATCCATCAAAACCCTAGCCTCAAGCTTACACCACACTTGCCACCTTAGCTAAAATGAACATGCCACAATCATTATCAATAAAAACCTTCTCACTCTCTCCTATCGTCACCACTATTCATCTACACTCCCTCGACAAATGGAAAGTCATGAAAGGGTAGAATATAAAGGGATATTGTGTATGACTTGGTGCAGTTATTGAGGCCTGAGAACTGGGGCATCAAATGCATGAATTCAACCAGAATCAAGATTAAAGATTAAGGACACCCAGGACATAAATTGAATCTTATTGGTCGCTAAGGGTGTTGCCAGTGGACTGAACTTGAACATACAATAAAACTTAAGCACATGCATTATGAACCGCGCAACTTGAGTTTGGAGTTTATAGCTTATGGAATGTCGATTTCGCCCGCTAGAAAAATTGGGACTCCATATTTCGATAGTTAGGAGAATACATGATTTCCCATGATATGCATGAACATGTATTATGATCGGGGGAATGAAACATAAGGCATGAGAAAATATCGAAGTCATTGAAAAGGCTGGAGTAAAATAGGATCAACACCACTACTTCTCACCACCAACTTACAACCCACCGATACACCTACCTAAATCCCACAATCTTAACTTTGTAAATTTTTTTTCTACTATCTCCCCCTTAGACTTAAGCCAACACTCCGAGTCAACGAATCACCATACAAACTCTAGTCGATGGCATTCGCTTTACTCTAGGGTCCCTGGATATACCCATACACAAGATCCATAACTTAACCCGCATAACTACACCCGCGAGCGCAAAACCCAATCTTAACATAACTATAAAATACTCACCAACTTAGACAACTTCAAAAGTTATCATACAACAATTCATGTACTCCGCAGCTTAGATTCTAGCACTTACCATGGATACATCAAACCTTCGCAAAACCATGCTAACTTTTTCATGCTTTACTAGCATCACATCTCAAACTAATACCCTCGTCAACCTCTAATGCCTAAGTTAACTCACAATTACATCGTATACCAAATATCATCATTCATACTTACCCGATCAAGGATAACACTAACCGCTTAACATTTAATAACTTAAAAAAAATCCCCATAACACCTTGAGCATACTACTACCTCAACACACAATGTCACACTTGATCACAAACAAATAGACTTAAGCTCCCATACATACGGTTCAAACCTACTAAATCTCCTCCCTATCACTAACGTCGTAGCAATTCAATCATTAAATTCATTTTTCTCGTCACCCGCTATACAAACTTAACAAATCACTCTGACTATGATTAACAACAATCTCAACAACCATTTCTATCTATCAAACACCCTAAACATACTAGTCCACCAAAACCTCATAACGACAATAATCATCCATAATTCCATGGCCTATGCCATGATAATTTATTAACACCTCCTTCCACCATGTTTCCAGCCCCTCGGTTCCAACCAATGCAAGAACAATAGAGTAAACAACCAGCTGCTAGTGAATCGAAACAGGCCTCACACGGGTTCACTAGACATTGGTTTTGTATTTTGAAAAAGGAAATAAATATCAAAACAATTATGCTAGTGAATCAAAATAAGCCCCACACGGCTTCACTAGACTTCAAGTTTTCATCAAAAGATGATCAAAAAATATTTTCAAGAAATAAAAGCCTGGTACACCATAATCAAGGATCCGAGAATATGTGTCTCGCTTTACCTCAACTGAACGACTCAAGAGGGATGAGAGTACATCTTGAAATCTATGGAACCTTTTCTAGTAAGCCCAGGAATATAATCAAGAGAGGAAATTGAAACTAGTTAATCACCCTGTCTCAACATTAGTACACGAATAAGGAAAATACGAAATCACATCATGAATTATAGGGAGAAAGCTAAAAACACTTCCGACATATACTTAATGCACAACCTTCAAGAACGTACATATGACACCTCAATTTTTCAAAACTCAAGAGCACTAATGATATCATTTTTTTTCTAGCTCACTTACAATCCCGTAATATCAGAGGAGATTATCTAAGAAAGCACCATCTATAAGGATTTAGGCTTGACTATATCCGGTATTTTAGAACAAGGCGAAATGTCCCACATTATGCAAGATATGAACCCGTATGAATTTCTTAAGGAACCTTTCCACAACACGATCTACGACTTGAAAGAAAAGGAACATTTTCCTAAATGCCTCGTAGCCTCTCAAAGAAAAGTACAGACGTCTCCGTACCGGTCCGCAAGACTCTACTAGACACGACTTCATAGACACCCTGGGACACTTGAACTCTACGCTCTGATACCATGCTTGTAACGCCCCAAAATCGGATCCCGAGATGTCACACGGTGCTTAAGGTCACAAGTGACCCCAAGCTAACCCTTCATCAGGCATAACCCAAAGCAACTGAATACAATACATAAAATAAAAGGAATAATGCAGAAACAACCCATAACTTAGTCTGACCAACATGAAAATAAATTTACACGGTCACAATTCTTCTCATATGTATACAAATCTGAAACTGAATACACTGACTACTAGTGACTGTCTATGAAGCCTCTACTAGCATTAACCAAAGATAGCCGGGTCATGAATCCCAACTACCCCTACTCAATACGACTGAATACAAAAAATACAATATATCTTAAATCTGAACAACTCAAGTCCCTGAATCAAAAGGACTAATCATCTGCCGATCAAGAGCTGCGACCCAGCTGAACATGATATGTGCGCTACAGCTTGTACCTATATTTTGGTAAGAATGTAGCCCATAGAAATATGTGAGTCAGCACTTTGAAATGTACTGAGTATGTGGGGGTGCATGCAACAATATAAATAGTATAATCAATTTCATGAAAACATGCATACGGACAATGATGACTCACTTGGCTTGAGTTAAATCAAATCATACTTTTCATAATTTCATAATAAACAGTTCATATGATAAAATCTCGTAATCCATGTAAATCATTATAAATCATAAATTATGATAAATCATCCTAAATCATCATAAATTATCATACGATAAAAAATCATCATAGGTAATTATAAATCATTATAAATGACCATGAAACATCATAAACATCTCAACTCTTTGACTCAAATCTCGGAGTGACTCGGTAATTCAAGAAACTTAATCTTATGGCCACGGGAGTTTCCTATAACCGACAAACCCACGTGAGCTATGTGGAAGACCAACGTTTGAAACCCCCAATGGTGGGAGCGTTATACTCTTTTCCAAGGAGTACAATATTAAAACTGCAATAATCACAATCGGGCTCTCTGGCCAATAATATCATCATCAAACAATCGTACGGTGGCATATAGGTTTGGGGAAATAACAAATTCCCTTCTCAGTGCTAAGTACTACTCCCCGACAAGCTCAGAACTAATTAGAAAATCCACCACAACATCACAAGGGTCTATCATAAAGACCAAATCAAATCTCTTTATCATTTATCAAATCATATCAATTTGTGGATTCCTAACTCAACACATTTTAGCTCAAAACATTTTAATCTTCCTTAACATCAACAAGGTATCAATGCATTGAACCATAACCGACTCGACATTTAGAAAAGGATATGAAGACTCAAGACGTAATATTTTCAACAATTTAATCAAAACCATTCGAAAAATATCAAGACTCATTGCAACTTCGATATCAATATACCCAATAACTCAAATCGTCATAAGGAAGCTCAAAATTTGACACATGGCTCGAAAACACTTGGAAATACCAATAATTTATTCTTGAACTTAAAACGTGGATACATGTTCAAAATATATCAATTCTTGATAGAAACACCAAGAATCCCAATATTAAATCTCAATTCATAGAACGAAAATAGTCAAATACTCATGTGATTCAAAACTTACAATTCAAATCTTTATAAGTTCATAATCGAATAATTTAGACATAATTTAATTTACAAAATCATATGAATCCATTAAATAATCATAATTAGCAAGCTTGAACAATTTACATATATACATAATCAAAATCTCATGGTAGGATATCTTGGAAATAAATTTATTTGCCAAACTCATAATAATCCATAATAAAAATTAAAGATACGGGCACAAGAACGGAAGAATTATTCTTGTTCAAAGCCCATTATACCTAAAAATGGAAGACGAATATGACTTCCGACTCCGAAACTTTTTTCACGAAAATAAAGGGTGCTTCTCGAAGCCCTTAACATGATCAACTCAAATCCCAAATCAATTTAAAATTTCTACGATTCAATAAAGAGACATGGAAAGATTAAATTTGGAGTAGTAGGGTTGGGGTTTGAGCCTTAGGAAAATTTGGAGAAAAATGAGCTATTGAATTCTCTTAATGGACTTAAATCCATGGTTTTCCCCAATGGATTGGAGTGGGAATGACCAAAATACCCTTAAAAATCAAATAATGTCAAATCTGTCCTTTGTTTGACTATTTTGATAGGCTGAAGTAGATCGACCATAACATTTTTCTCCAATGGACAAATTGGATGAAACGAATTTCATTGGAAAGAGGACTCTCAAAAATTTCTTTTTATATATAGTAGCTCATCCATATCATTATGTACAAGGAGTTATGGTAATTTGAAGTTGACCCTAAAATTTGCTTGGCCTCAGTATTTTTTCCTGCACATTTACTATTCACCATTATTCACGGTTAGATTAGAATGATCATAACTCATCGCTCGAGTGTTCATTTTGGATGATCCACATATCATTGGAAAGATTATTCGATGCTCTATACGATGATGGGTCGCATATCCAGAAATTCCATAAAGAAAAATTATTAATCACGATAAAGTATACAATTCAACACATTTTCGTCCGAGATCTTAACAGACTCTTGGAAAGATAAAAAGGCTTTAACGACTAGACACATTTGGGAGCAAAATATTTAACGGGAAAGATCGGGGTATCATAATTTTGTTCCTCTTGTGTGCTTTCTAGTAGAACCGACATGTCTAGGACTGAAATTTCTTTTCTTATGTTGTGATGCAAATATCTGTTTGTTAATATTTATTTATAAAAGTGTCTTTTATTTCAGTAACATTTTATATATTTGAATGATAAATGCTATGGCACATGACTCTGAACATGTTGTATGACTATTTTTCTTTGTCACTTAGTGTATGGTGACCAATCATTAGTGATTCTGTAATTGGCATTAACATAGAAGACATGCATCATCATGTGATGAAAATCCCAATAGCAGTAGAATAATTTTGGCTCAGTTGCTGATGTGTTTGAGTACTTGTGTTAGTTCTTGCATAGTAAAATACAAAGAACTTGCCCAGTTCATTGATGTTGTCTTGTGTTTTATTCAATAGGATAGTATAGTAGGCCTCTATGTATATTCAGTCCACTTAGCCAAAATAATTAACCCCACCAAAAAAAATATTTCCATTTTTGAATCCTTTTTGAGCTTGTATTAGTTTATTCATCACCAATAACAATGATTAACTCTCTTTAGGTTGTTAACACCTAACTGTGGCGTTGGTCCAATATTGGACATTATGAACCTTAACTTAGGCAAAACACCTAAGTTGAGGGTGGATACATTCAAGATGTTATTCGTCTAACGAAAAGTTAGTTTAGAGCTTCGTTTTAAGAATTTGGCCCTGACCTATTCAAGGTATTGTGCACCTTAACTGATTGCATATGCATAAGTTGAGGGTGGCTGATACTTATAAAAAAGGCAAAGAAAAGTAAAAAAGGGGGAGATGGTGGTAAAGTATGAGTGCATAATAAGGATTGTAAGTGAGCTGGTAAAATAGTAGACTTGGTGAGTAGAATTCAAGGGAAAAGAGAGTTAAAATATTAAATTTGAGTCATTTCCCAAAAATTATCCTCACCTAACCCCGGAGCCTTATTACAAGACTAAAAAACCTATTTGATCTTAGCGAATCAACTATAAGGAGGTGTTAGAAGATAAAGGAAAGCCTATGGGTATGTAGACTATGTTAGTCACTTCTTTGTTTAGTGAGAGAGTCTTGACTATGTCCACAAGATATAATGAGTGGTTGACTTCATTGGCTGTGAGGGAAACTTGAGTTACACTTAATTTTACTGGTTTCTATAGGATATGATGTCCATGATTTTGTGTGTATTGAATAGTGAATAAATGTAGGTTTTAGATCCTGATGTGCTGTGCCCATACGAGTGAGATGACAAGTGAATGGTTATGTGAAGTCTAGTTCAATAGTTGATTGCCTATCATTGTGTTATTCATGTATGCAATTTAGTGCTGAGTTGCTTGAGGACAAGCAGTTGTCTTAAGTTGAGGGTGTTGATGTTCCAGCTTTTGATGGAACATTTTACATCTTTTTCAAGGGATAATTGTATGTTTTCAAGAAACCTATGTTGTACTTAATACTAGATTTTAGTGTTTCAAGTTAAGAGTTAGCTGAAGGAGAAAACTTGAAAAAATAGGAGAAAAAGGCCACTGACGGTCAAACCGGCGGACCGTCAGCCATGCGACGAACCGTCGGGGTAACCGTCAGAGCTAAAAAAAATACTCCAAGTAGAGAACTCATGCGATGGTCCAAGTGGACGACTGTCAACCTTTGGACGGACAACAAACTTGGCCATCATAATTAAGAAGAACTCAGGATTCCAGAAGACCCAACAACAGTCTATGTGATGGACAGTCAGTCAAGAAAAGGTCCAACAACATGACCATTGGACCTTAACAGAATCTAACATCCTGGGACATTTAGCGACGACCCAAGCGACGGACCGTCAGGCTTCCAACAGGCGGTCAGTTAGACTGTGAACTTGGACGCGACTTTTATGAAGTTCAAATTTTAAATCCTCTGCACCTGGTAACATATAAATTCCCATTTTAGGTTTTATGTAGGTATCTTTTATCATATTTTAAACTTTGAAACTGATTGTAACGTAGTTTTCTCTAAGTATCAAGCTAGAATTGTAGATCTAAACATTTTATTCATATTTTCTTCTGAAGATTCAAGAAAAAATCTTGTGGTTTTTGTAAGTATTTTATGAATTTATTTATGAGAAATACAATGACTTCTTTTTTTCTTCTATGGAAATGTGTGGCTAAGGTCCCATAACTAGGGTTATGGGAGCCTTGATGTGAAAAGCTGATTGGGGTTGTAAAAATGTTTGATTTCTATGATCAACTAAAGCTGTATAAACTCTTCTTCACAATAATGACCTTTCTTGGTTGGAAACTTGAAGGGCAAGCCCAAGAACATCACTTGTTCGAATAGAAAAGTGTTTGTTGGGAAAAGAAGAGGTTTACATGGTATCTAAAGGATTTAACCTTTGGGTTAAGGGTTGATGCCTTAACGGGATCAACCCACATGAGAGAATAATTGAAAAAATTAACATATTCTTTTAGTTTGATAGAATTGAAGTATATTCAACTCATTTAGGTTGAGAAACAAATGGGTAAATTGTAGGATTCAATAACTCTTGCAATTGAAGCGATTAATTGGAAATTCAAAAATAATTCACAACACTAGTTGCTTGAATATCTTGGTAACCATAGCTCTAGTTTTTCTATTCTCATTTAATTATAATTTAAAATAAGAATAACTATCTAGAACACTTACTGTTACAAATAACGAGACAAAATTTACAAACCAAAATCCTCTTTAATTCAAAACCTTTGATCAACAGTCTAGTAACAACCACAATACTTAGTGAATGATGTATTTCCTATGGGAATCGACCCCAACCACATTGGATTATACATTTGACAATGGCCACTTACTCTCTCTTGTAAGAGAGGTATAATTTGGGTGTATCAATTTTTGGCACCATTACCGGGGTATACAGTTGTCAATTAAGTTTGTGATTGTTAATTTACCTTTTGTCAAGTTTCCCAAATTTTACCTTTTTTGTCATTTTTTGTTCATTACAGTTTCATTGTTATTTATACCATGCACCAGAAGTTAACGAGAACCGCTATTGACCTGCAATCTAGAACCATATCTAATTGGTAGAATCGAAGAATAACAATTAGCTGAGAGACTAGCCAACTTCGCTAGAGCACAAGTTAATCGACAAAATAATGGGTAACTAGATCGTGATCTAATCCTGATAATGAATATTTGGGAGATGATGATCTTATTAACCCAGCAAACAGGAGGCGTGCGGAGAATGCAGCTTCGACTGCCAATAGAAATCGGGTAGCTAGAGAGAGAGCAAATCACCAACCTGTTGTGAAATTTGATCTTGATGAGGAGGAGGATGACTTGGATGAAGTTGGCACTACTGGAGAAATTATTCCACCCCTACTGGTACCTGGGGTAAAGTTCAACATAACCAGTACTATGATACAACTTCTCAATCTTAAGGGGTTATTTGGAGGACATCCAAGAAATGACCCGAACATGCACCTGGTTAATATTATCAATATTTTCAAGTCCTTTGATAGCCGTGGTGTTTTTCAAAATACAATTCATCTTCGGTTGTTCCCTTTGTCTCTGTCAGGGGAGGCATAATTTGGTTGAATAAGTTGGCCCCTGATTCTATAACAAACTAGAGAAAATAGAAAATAGATTTCCTAGAAAGGTTCTTTCCACCCTCTAGGATGTTAAAGTTGAGGTATGAAATCAATAATTTAAGACAATTACAAAATGAGGCACTGCATGAAACTTGGATGTGATTCAAGAAATTATTGACACAGTGTCCCACCCACAAGATGACGGATGAGCACTTAATGGAGACTTTCTATAAAGCACTGAACTATATAACCAAACCAACAGTTGACAATGCAGCAGTAAGAAAGTTCATGAAACTATCATTCAATGAGGCTTCAAATATGTTGGAGCGGTTGACTAACAATAGTAGAGCTTGGCATACCAGGGATCCAGTGGTAGCAAGACCTATTATGTATAGTCGTATGTTGGTTGAGCAATGTCAAAAAGAGAAGGAGCGTGAATAGGACATGTCACACATGAAAACACAGATGGATCTGCTTACTAAACACTTATTATCTAGTAAGACTGAGAAGGTAAAAGTTGTAGGGTTTCAAGGCAGAGCTGATTTTGATTTGCAGGAGGAGGAGAACTATCTAAATAATCAGGGGGTGTTTTTAAGGCTTTAGCCAAGGGAAATAAGGACAGAACTATTACGACAAGACTGGTTATAAAGATAGAGTCCAAGGGAGTTAGAAGAACAAAAATAATAGGAGTGGACTATATGTACCTCCTGGAAATAGGGATAATGTTGCTACTAGTTCAGGTATGATGTCCATGGAGGACATGATGGAGAATCTTTTAAAGAGAGTTGAGGATACCAATGCTGTGGTTACAATAATGAAATATGACCTATCTTCCATGATTCAGCTAGTGAATTTACCCTCAACTTCTATTAAGCAGTTAGAGCAGCAGATGAGCCAACTCTCAGCCGTATTTGATCAGAGGAAGAGCAGTACCTTTCCTAGTGATATATTATAGAATCCTCAGAATGATAGCTCTTGTAACAGTGGTAAAGTATTATTTAGCCCTTCTATAGGCAAAGATGTGAGTGACGACATGATTAATGTAGAGGTTGATAATGATGAAACCCATCCAGCAACATTTAAGAAGCTAGATAGTAAAGTGAGTACAACTAACCACTAGCAGGTTGATTAGTTAGAGGAAGTAAATAAAAAGAAGAAGGAGGCAGTGGTTTCTACTCTTCCAAAACCACCACTGCCCTTTCCTCATAGATTGAAGGAAAAAATGGATGATACAAGGTTTAACAAATTCATGGCTATGCTGAAACAACTAACGGTGAATGTGTGTTTAGTGGAGGCATTAGAGAAGATGCTTGGGTATTCCAATTTCATGAATGACCTGGTGACGAATAAAGTGTAGTGGGCTACGAACCGATCGCTAACCTTTATCGGTGTGGTGCTATTTCAACAAAGTTTTTGGTGCAAAATAAAGTGAACACAGGATCATTTATGATTCCTTATACTATCGGGTCTCTTGATTTTACTAAGGACTTATGTTATCTAGGAGCGAGTATTAACCTGATGCCGCTTGCTATTTATAAGAAGCTGGGTTTGGGGGATCCTACCCCCAAAAACATACGACTAGTGATGGCAGGCAGGTCGGTAAAATGGCCAGTTGGTATTTTTTATGATGTGCTATTAAGGGTGGCCAACTTTATATTCCCTATTAATTTTGTTATTTTGGATTGTGATGTGGACTTTGAAGTGACCATAATCTTGGGTTGACCTTTCCTTGCAACTGGAAGCGTGCTTATTGACTTACGAGCTAATAAGCTCTTATTTAGGCTTAATGATGAAGTAGTTCAGTTTGATGTGTGCCAATCTATGAAGCAAAAAAGGGAAATGAGTGTGATCTCTATTATTGATGTTTATTAAGAGGATAAGTAAGAAGTGCCGATAGAGGAGAAATTTACTGTAAAGCCTTTGGCTGCTGTCTTGATGAATTTTGATAGAGAAGGCATCAAAGAGTATGAGGAGACTGTTTGTGACTTAACTGGAATGGGATAATTTTCTTATGCTCCCAAAAATATGGATCTAGCTCTTAAAAATTGCCTAACACTACCGACAAAAAAATCTATTGAAGAGCCACTAGTGTTGGAGTTGAAGAAATTGCCAGTCCATCAAAGGTATGTGTTTCTAGGTAGTGGAAACACTTTACCCATGATTATTGTAGCAAATCTAGGCGAGCAGCAAGTGAAAACACTTATCTTTGTACTTTGGAGGTACAAAAGAGCGATAGGCCAGACCATTAAAGATATTATTGGTATTTTTCCCGGGTATTTGCAGTCACAAAATACATCTTGAGAAATATTACACACCAACTATTGAGCATCAAGTTAGTCTTAACCCACCTATGTAAGAGGTGGATAAGAAGGAGATCATCGAATAGATTGACACAGAAGTTGTATATCCTATTTTTGATAGAAAGTGGGTAAGCCCGATCCAATGTGTTCCCAAGAAAGGGGGCATAACTATTGTAGCGAATGAGAAAAATGAGTTGATTCTGTGTAGGCCTGTGACTGGGTGGAGATTTTGTATGGACTATTTCATGCTTAACTCATGGAATTTGAAGGCCTACTTCCCAATGCCTTTTATCGATCAAATGCTTGATCGGATAGTGGGAAAAGGTTGGTATTGTTTCTTAGATGGGTATTCTGGCTATAACCAGATTTCTATACCTTCATAGGATCAGGAAAAGTCAATATTCACTTGCCCGTATGGGACTTTTGCCTTCAAGCATATGCTATTTGGTCTGTGTAATGCACCCACTACCTTTCAATGGTGCATGATATCTATCTTTTTTGATATGGTTGAAGACAACTTGGAGGTGTTTATGGATAACTTCTCAATCGTAGGTGATTCTTTTGAGCTTTTCTTGGTGAATCTAAGTAAAGCTTTGCAGCGGTACGAGGAGTTTAAGCTTGTGCTTAATTGGGAGAAAATACACTTCATGGTGAAGGAGGGCATTATCCTTGGACATGAAATTTTAGCCAAGGGTTTTGAGTTCGACCGAGCTAAGGTCGAGGTTATTGAGAAGCTACCACCTCCCATTTCAGTTAAGGGAGTACGTAGTTTCCTTGGTCATGCGGGCTTCTATTGGCGATTCATAAAAGACTTCTCAAAAATTGCAAACCCACTTTACAAACTTTTGGAGAAGGAGGCAAAGTGTATATTTGATGATGATTTCTTGAAGGCATTTGAATGCCTTAAAGATAAATTAGTTGATGCTCCTATTATTGTTGCCCCAGATTGGTCAAATCCATTTGAGATTATGTGCGATGCAAGTAGTGTGGCACTTGGGGTTGTACTTGGTCAGAAGCGGTATAAGCTATTTCATCCCATTTATTTTGCAAGCAAGGCCTTAAAAGGAGCTAAAAAAATACACTGTTACTGAATAGGAACTTCTTGCAGTTGTCTATGCCTTTTAGAAGTTCCGGTCTTACCTATTGGGAACCAAGGTGTTGATCACACAGACCACGCTGCCTTGAGATATTTGATAGCCAAGAAGGACGCGAAGTTGAGATTAATTAGATGGGTATTGCTCCTCCAAGAATTTGAATTTGAAGTCAAAGATAGGAACGGATGCGAGAATCAAATCACGGACCACTTTTCTAGACTGGAGGGAGGTCAAGCACTTGATATGAGCTAGAAATTGATGATACACTTGAAGATGAGGAAATCTTAGCTGTTGTGTTAGAAAGAGTGACGTGGTATACAAAATTTGCAAACTATTTGGTGAGCGAGGTTATTCTGGAGAAACTTTCTTTTCACCAAAGAAAGAAGTTTCTTCTTGATGTGATACATTTATTTTGGAATGAGCCGTACTTGTTTTGGCGTTCTGCAGATAATATTATAAGGAGGTGTGTCCTAGAAGTAGACATGCTGAAAATTTTGGAAGCTTACCATGCCTCTATGGTTGGAGGCCATTATGCAGGTGACCGAACTACTAGGAAAGTGTTTTAGAGTGGCTAATATTGGTCAACCTTATTCAAATATGCTTATGAGTTTGTAAGGAGATATGACCAATGCCAATGGAAAAGGTCACTCTCAAAGCACCATGAGATGCCTTTGACAAAAATGATGTAGGTAGAGTTGTTTAACGTCTGGGGTATCGACTTTATAGGGACCTTCTTTAGCTCATATGGGATGAAATACATTTTGGTCGTCGTTGATTATGTATCTAAATAGGTCGAGGCTATTACCTTAGCCGATAATGAAGGGAAGAGAGTTGTTACGTTTCTTATTTAAAATATATTCTCTGATTTTGGGGTGCCACGCACCATCATAAGTGATGACGGGTAATATTTTTGCATTTGATTATTTAGGGCTGCCTTGGCGAAGTATGGTGTTAAGCAGCACAAGGTGGAAATGCCATACCACCCACAAACTAGTGTCCAGTTAGAGAGTTCAAATAGAGAGATCAAATCCATTCATAGTAAAATGGTGAATGCAAGTAGACAAGATTGGTCTAGGAAGCTTGATGATGCCTTATAGGCATATAGAACAACTTTCAAGACACCTATCGACATGTCACCGTACAAATTGGTCTATGGCAAGGAATGTCACTTGTCTATTGAATTGGAGAATAAGGCGTTGTGGGCACTTAGGAGGCTGAACTTGATTTGAAACGAGGCAGCAGAGTTGAGATTGGCAAAGCTGAGTGAGATGGATGAGTTTCGTCTCGGATCATATGAAAGAGAAAATCTTTACAAAGAGAAGATGAAGAAGTACCATGATCGGAGGATTGCAAAGCGAGTCTTTTCAAAAGCTAATTGGGTACTCTCTTTAACTCCAGACTCAAGTTGTTCCAAGGTAAGCTTAAATCAAAATGGTCGGGTCTATTCCAAGTTAATCAAATCTACACATCTGGAGTAGTTGAACTTATAAATGAAGACAGAAGTGTCTTCAAAATGAATAGGCAATGAATGAAGTTGTACATCGGTCCAATGGACTCAATAAAGTTCATAACTACTATCTATTTCCATGAAGTTTGAGTAATCAAGTTAACTGAGTCATGCCGCAAAATTAAATTAGGCGCTAGTGGGAGGCAACCCACAGAGGGTTGTTGTAATCATTGTTAGAGTTTTTGTGTTATTTTTGTGCAATCTGATGTGCTTTATGAAGTGTGCAGGACTGAAAATGTAGAAATAAAGGTGTTCTACAGTTGATAAGGAGTTGATGGGAAGACTGATGGATCGTCAAGGTCTCGGCAGACCCTTTCTAGGTCTGTCAAATCTATGATTGAAAGTGAGCATTCTGGATAAGGCTTGACGGCCAAGACGGCAGACAGTCGATGGCCCGATGGACCATCACTCCCTCCATCAACTAAAAGTTGAAATCTAAGGTCACTGGAACAGATTGATGGGTAGGTCGATGGACCATTGCATCACTGATGGACCATTGCAGAACGGTAGGAGTTTTGAGTTGCTGGTAAGCCTCGACGGCTAACCTGGAGGACCGTCGTATATCTAACAGACTGTTAGGTCGAGTTAGGTTACATCTGAATCTTATTTAAAATGCCTTTACTTGATCCAAATGCTTTTAAAGAGATAAAATATAGCGGTTACTTACATTGCTAACCTTTCAAATCCTGCAACTGTGTAACTCCCTCTAAATTCAAAGTATTTTCTATTAGTTATCTACTCATATGACTCTACCTCTTCTTTTTTCTCTTCTATTTAAGAAAATCTAACTTTCTCTCTCTCATCACAAAATAGTTGAGTTCTCTCTATAAGAAAGCTTTTAGTTATTGTGTTGGGTTATGTTCTAAAAAGTTGATTAGTGAAGAACATTCTGAAATCAAGGTATGATTGCGAATTCTATCAAACTTTGTTTTTAATAATGAATTCAAGTGCAAGAAGATTTTAATGCTTCAAAAAAATTGTATCTTATTTTCTTATTTTGCCTTGTTGATGATGTTTTTGATTGACAAACTCTAATAAACTCTATTCTGGGTGAAGTCTGAGTAACCCATGTGTTTAAAGTAGAAAAGGTTTCTCATAAATGTGAAATTAGGGTCATTGTTGTACTAAAAATTAATATTGTACACCATGTGTCCGACAAAATGTCAAAGTGAAATCTAAAATTGAAGAAGGGGTTGTGATGGCCACCTTGGTGGACTGTCAGACTTGCGATGGACCGTCGCAAAAAGTCCTAAGAATGTTACTCACTGGTTAACCTCCGACAGACCACTTGGCGGACCGTAAGTCACCCGATGAACCTCAAATTCGATTGTCGCAAGACTCTAAAATCTAACACTACTAGTTAAGGTGGATGGTTAGTCCGGCGGACTGTCACAACATCGATGGACCATTAGGATGAGCATCAAGCCACATTTCCAACTGTTGTCAATCTATTTGACATGCAAACTGATTCCTTATACATTTTTTCAAGCATTATGGCATGTAAAATCCCTTTTACCAAAGGTGGTGGTCGAGCACATAGAAGAGGTAATCCATCTTGGAGTGAGGAGGCACTTACCTTCAATACCTGACAAAGAGATAGGGAAATTCCAATACTCTCATAGTCTGAAGAGGAGAGTGAGGGAAGTACTAGTAGTACTAGTTTGGGCCCCGATTAGGAAAGGGTCAATATACCTAACCCCAACCCCATTGAGGTGGAGACTGGTTCTATTGAAACATATACTGAGGAAGTAAATAAAATTAAGAGAAAGGACCCCTCAAATAAGGAAAGCAATTAGATGATAAATCGAGGGATCAAAGGATAAATTCCTTGATGGATTGGAGCCAATAGCAAGCAGGGCAATCAAAAATCCATTCACTGAGAAGTACCAGATAGTGACAACTGAGTTGCATGAATATCCCGAGATGGAGCATCGTATCATTGAGTATGAATTATCCAGGATGAGATCCATCCTCATCATTGATATGATCAAGATTTTTGTTGATCAAATTATAGCAGAAGAAATCCATCCATTCCAAAATACTCAGATGAGGATGGATCTCATGGAAGAACATATTAACAAGAGGTTAGATGAAATGTCCATTCAAGATCTTTCCAGGTTCATTGTGTAGTTTAAACAGGCACAGGATGATATAGCAGAATTGAAGAGCAGACAGTCTCAACTGCCTATTTTTGAACCAGCCCTAATGATGAGTGATGAAGATGAAGGAATTGTTGATTTGATGGGAAAGCCACTAAAAGACAAAGGCAGGAAGCAAGTCAAAGAAAGTTCCAAAAGAAAAACTTCGAGAAGAAGAAAGAGAGAAGCAATAACACCTAAAGAGAGAGAAAAGAATGGTATGAAGAAAGCTTTAAAAAGGTCAAGGAGAGATGTAGAGAAAAAAAAGAAGAAGGTAGATGACAAAGCAGCAAGAGTATCTACAAGTTCTTCCCTAGCAATGGGGCATAGTTCAAACCTAGTTTGGGATGTGATACCTCAGATTTTGGAGAATGAGATAAAGAGTACCCCTACCACCATAGGGGTTAACGTTGTAGCAGGTGAGGACACTGGAGCCTCAACATATTTAAAAGATGCCTCAGATGAATAAGAGGCATTACAAGTATTCCCCTCCTCTGTACTTTAATTTATTGCTTTGAGGACAAAATATTTATTTTATTTGGGCATAGGTGTACTTGTACCACAGGGTATTTTTATTGCCGATGTTCTTTTTCTCTTGTGTCCTATCTAGTAGGACCAACATGTCTAGGACTGATATTTCTTTTCTTAGGCTGTGATGTAAATATCTATTTGTTAATGTTTATTTATAAAAGTGTATTTCATTTAAGTAACTTTTTGTATATTTGAATGATAAATGTTGTGGAACAAGACTCTGAACATGTTGTATGACTATTTCTCTTTGTCACTTATTGTTTGGTGAATAATCATTAGTGATTCTATAATTGGCATTTACATAGATGATATGCATGATCATGTGATGAAAATACCAAGAGCAGTAGAATAAGTTTGGATCTATTGCTTATGTGTGTGAGTACTTGTGTTAGTTCTTTCATAGTGTAATACCAAGAACTTGCCCAGTTCATTGATGTTGTCTTGTGGTTTATTCAATAGTATAGTATATTAGGCCTCTTTGTATATTATGTCGACTTAGCCAAAATAATTAACCCCACCAAAAGATTTTTCCATTTTTTACCCCTTTTTGTGCTTGTATTAGTTTCTTCGTTGCCAATAACATTGATTAACTCTCTTTATATTGTTAACACCTAACTCTATACCTAGTCTAATATTGGACATTGTGCACCTTAACTTAGGGAAAACACCTAAGTTGAGGGTGGCTATTGTTAAGATGTTAGCCAGCTAACGAAAAGTTGGTTTAGAGCTTCATTTTAAGAATTTGGCCCTGACCTATTCAAGGTATTGTGCACCTTAATGATAACACTCAACTTACATGTCAACTTAGAGAAGGGAAGTGATCGTCAATATATTTACCCAACTTTTATAGTCGGGGTCGAATCCACAGGGAACAATGTGAGTGGCGATTGAACTAATTTTAAACTATAGCTACAAGTTGAATTCAAGCTGATGGTACGAAAAGATAAAATGGGGGTCTTGGAGATTAGACAATGAATATTGGTCACTTTAGCTTTGGTGTTTGTAATCAATAGTTTATGAAAAAACCAGAATTATGTTCACTAGGGCTTCTAGTACATGACAGATGCTAAAAGTGGTTCAAGATTCTCATGGTGGGTAGGATAACAAGCTATCTTTATCAATGTTATGCTTAAATGTCTCTCAACCTAATTAATCATTTAATTCCCTAATCCTCTCGGACTTGGGGAATTTCTATTTATTGCCCAGCTTTTACCTCAGGTTAACGAACCTTGTTACAACGCTGATTATTAAATGAAGTATTTATGAGTACCTTTTGATAATTCACTTCCTACTATATTTGATTTCTTTCTCAAGCAAATCAAAGCAGGTGTGTCTACTGTTTGCAACCAACAGACGTTAATTAAAACTTCAAAATTATCAAAAAATCCTACCACCTTTTGAATCTTGAATACTTAGTACCTCATCAAGACCTAACCCTAGATCCCATAACTCTGGTTAATGGAGTTTAGCCACTCATGATGTAACGGACGAAACACATAATTGAATTCATGATTTGAAAGATAAACTTACAGAGATGAATAATAACTAGTGAATCATAGATTAGATCACAAAGGAAAAATCTCAAAATACTGATAATAATCTCTTAAAAATAGTTGTGTTGTTAAAGTCAAGAAGTAAAGAGAGAAAATATCAAAATATGTTGTCCAAAACACAAGGTGTCGACTTTGTGCGGAATAATGATAATAATAATGTTAATTCCTCTCTAGAAAACCCTAAAACAAAGATTTAAATAGTTTACCCTAGATAAGGAAACACAATCAAGGTTTTAGCTTTTTCTCAGAATAGACGACGACTATTGGTGATGCCTTATCAGGATCCTGACGACTTATCAAGAATGTCGTTAGGTCTTCATCAAATCTGCACTAGTCCTGTCTTAGATTAACGGTAACTTCTGACATCTTATCAAGACTGTGACGACTTATCAGAAATATCATCACACTTTTGATCCAATTCTCATGTCCTACTTAAGTCTGATGGCATTCCTAATGACTTATCACCATTATGACGGCTTGTCACAAAATGTCATCAATTCTACCATCTGGAACTCATTCCCTATTTAAGGGTGGCGATATTCTTGATAACTTATCAGAACCTTGACGACTTATCACAAAATATCGTCACAACTTCCACTTTTGGTAAATTCTTTGCTACTGATGACGACCATCCTAATAGCTTATCACAGGGCTGACTACTTATCACAAATGACGTCAGCCACACTTGTCTTCAGATTACTTCAAATTTCAACCTTTTTGCTTCCATTATTATTGGTTCTCTATCATATCATCTTAAACTGCAAAATCAAACATAAACTAATCAAAAATAGCTAAAGTTGCTCAAGACCTTGGAATTATTTAGAGTTAAAAGCCTCAAATGTGTTAGCATATGCTCACACATCACTTAACCAACTGCATCACCATAAGTTGAGGGTGGCTAATACTTATAAAAAAATAGAAAAAGGAAAAAAGAGGGGAGATATTGGTAAAGTGTGAGTGCATAATAAGAATTATAAGTGAGTTGGTAAAGCAGTAGCCTTGGTGAGTAGAATTCAAGGGGAAAAAGAGTTAAAATATGAAAGTTGAGTCATTTTTCCAAAAAATTATCCTCACCTAACCCCGGAGCCTTATTACAAGCCTGAAAAAAACCTATTTGATCTTAGCGAATCAACCATAATGAGATGTTAGATGATAAGGGAAAGCCTATGGGTATAAACAATATGTTTGTAACTTGTTTGTTAAGTGTGAGAGTCTTGACTGTGTCTACAATATATAATTAGTGGTGGACTTTATTAGCTGTCAGGTCAACTTGAGTTACACTTAGTTTTACTGGTTTCTATTAGAGCTGATGCCCATGATTTTGTGTGTGTACTGAATATTGAATCAATGCAGGTTTAAGATCCTGATGTGTTGAGCCCATATGAGTGAAATAACAAGTGAATGGTTATGTGAAGTCTAGTTCAATAGTTGATTGCCTGTCATTGTGTTATTCATGTATGGAATTTGGTGCTGAGTTTCTTGAGGACAAACAATTGTCTTAAATTGAGGGTGTTTATGTTCCGGCTTTTGATGGAACATTTTACATCTTTTTTAAGGGATAATTGTATGTTTTCAAGCAACCGATGTTATATTTAATACTAGATTTATTATTTCAGGTTAAGGAGTTAGCTGAAGGAGAAAACTTGAAAAATAGTAGAAAAATCCACTTATGGTCAAACTGGCAGACCGTCAGCCATGCGACGGACCACAAGGGTAACCGTTAGAGCTAAACAAAATGCTCCAAGTAGAGAACTCATGCGACGGTCCAAGTGGCGGACTGTCAATATTTTGACGGACCTCCAACTTGGCCATCAGGCTTAAACAAAACTATGGATTCCAGAGACCCAATGATGGTCTATGCCACGAACAGTCAGTCCAGCAATGGTTCACCAACATGACCGTCAGCCCTTAATAGAACCTGACATCTTGGGATATTCAGCGACGGCCCAAGCGACGGACTGCCAGGCTTCTGATGGGCCATTAGTTAGACCGTCAACTTGTACACACCTTTTCTAAAGTTTGAATTTTAAATCCTCTGCACTAGGAACATATAAATACCCAATTTAGGTTTTATTTAGGTAACTTTTATCATATTTTCCAACTTTGAAGATGATTGTAACGCAGTTTTCTCTAAGTATCAAGCTAGAATTATGGATCTAAACATTTTATTCATATTTTCTTTTGGAGATTCAAGAACAAGTATTGTGATTTTTGTAAGTATTTTCAAATTTATTTATGAGAAATACAATGACTTCTTCTTTTTATTCTATGGAAATGTGTGGCTAAGCTCCCATAACTAGGGTTATGGGAGCCTTAATGTGAAAAGCTGATTAGGGTTGCCAAAATGTTTGATTTTCATGATCAACTAAAGTTGTATAAACCCTTCCTCATAATAATGACATTTCTTTGTTGTAAACATGAAGGGTGAGCCCAAGAACATCACTTGTTCAAATAGAAAAGTGTTTATTGGGAAAATAAGAGTTTTACATGGGATCTAAAGGCTTTAACCTTTGGGTTAAGGGTTGATGCCTTAATGGAATCAACCCACACGAGAGAATAATTGAATAAATTAAGGTTTTCTTTAAGTTTGAGAGAATTGAAAGAGAATCCACTCATTTAGGTTGTGAAACAAATGGGTAAATTGTAGGATTCAGTAACTCTTGCAATTAAAACGATTAATTAGAAATTCAAAAATAATTAACAACACTATCTCTTGAACATCTTGGTCACCATAACTCTAGTTTGTCTATTCTCATTGAATTATTATTTTCAATAAGAATCACTAGCTGGAACACTTACTGTTACAAATAACGAGACAAAATTTACAAACCAAAACCCCCCTTTAATCTAGAACCTTTGATCAACAGTCTATTAACAACCATAATTTTTGGTGAACACTGTATTCCCTGTGGAATTCAACTCCAACCTCATTGGTTTATATATTTTATAATGACCGCTTACTCTCTCTCATAAGAGAGGTGTAATTTGGGCATATCAGACACCAAAAACATAAAGTCTAACCTTTCCAATATTATAGGTGGTTTCATGACCATGTAGGTGGCAAGCCATAAGAAATCAAAGATTTTAATTGGTAAAACACACCTTTTCTATGACTGAGCTACAAATCCATAAAGATGATTTTCTTTAGCAACAAATTATTCAAAACTCTGAATGGGATGTCATGACTTTGATACTGAGCTACACATCTGGATGGTTTGCCTTGGCATCAAAGATTTCACAACCCTCAGAGGGTCGACATGACTTTTCCAGTCTTAGAACATATGAATTCTTTATCTCCTTAATACAAGACTTTTCCATGTATGACATAAATAGGTCTTACGGTGGCTCTCCCTGTCATATTGTCCTCAAGCATCCATGGAACCAAAGGAGTACAAAGTCAGAACTCAGATCTGTATGTTCTTTCTTAAATAATGAATCAATTTAGAAAGCAATAGCATAGACTAATCCAATTTCATTTAATATACATGGAAAGTACTCAGATGTCTACATCGCATGGATGAAGCTGACTTTATTTCATATTTATGGAAAGTACCTTAGGACTTCTATGTTGCAGTCATAATAAATAACTCACTAAAGTATTTCCTTACCCCACCGCTCCTACCTAAAGGACCGAAGAACCCTTCCCTTTAGAAGTGAATAAGCAAGAAAAAGAGAGTTTAGCCAACAAACATCTTTATTGAAAATAGAGAAACTATACAAGAGGTTTTTAGGTAGAAAGAATGATAATCTCTCTGGGTAGAGAGAATATTTCCCTCTGCCTAAAGGCCTAGGTTTATTTTTATAGGAAAAGGAAGTTTACTAGATAAGATAGACTACAGATAAACTTAAAATAAAATATTACAATCCTATCCTATCATCTAAGGGATAGGCATTATCCGTTATGACAGGATAAGTCTTATCCTTTTGTAAGGGCTAAGTATTATCTATTATGAATAGATAAGCCTTATGTTTATTCACACCAGGCCATACTAACATGTGGGAGCCAATCAAAAACAAAAACACACTATGTTGTTGGCAAGTGACAACATGTGCAAGCAGGTGAGTCAGCAGCTTGCTAGCAAGGGCATCAACAGCTTCACTGTCATCTTGCAAGCAGGTGGATAAGATTTTTGTCTTCAAAGTAGCTGAGTCAGTAGCTTCAGGACAAACCCATTTGAAAGGGTAACCCACTGAGAAGGGTTTCTTTGAAGATAAGGGTAACCCATTTAAAAGGATAACCCACTAGCAAGGGTAACCTATCTAACAGGGTTTCCTTGGAGAGGAAGGTAACCCACTGGAGAGGGTTACCTATTTTTAAGGGTAACCCACTAGAGTGGGTAACTTTTTGCACATGTCATCTGATGTTATCTTTCAGGCAGTGTTGGATGGTGTAGGCGACGACGAGCTCACATTTCCTTTTTTGATCCACCAATTGATGTCGAATTTCTTCATGAGGCATTCTTGGCCTTCCAAGCTTCTCTTTAATGATATAGTGAAGTAAATCTTTCTTTTGGATGAATCTTTATATTTCTGTGCGGGAGCCTTCATCCATATGCTTGTGGCTTCATCTCATTTGATCTCATATGGTGCCTGATATTTTTTTGTTTTTCGTTGGACTTTATCTCGCTGTAGATGATTATAAGTGTAGTTCTATTTCCTTGGAATGCATCTATTTATCTAGAGAGTGAAACATTGTGTCTCATAATATCCATCTTCAATAGAGAGTATTAAATTTGGAAATTTCTAGAGTAGTGAAATATTCGGCTGAGCTTGGACTTCATAGCCTATGATTCTTACCAGATGATACAACATCAAGGCCATTACATTGCAGGAATCTTTTAAGCATTGAATCCAGTATATTTGTGTCTTAGACCAAAACATGAGTCTTTTTGAAGCTGGTTGGATTGGATCAAAAGGCTTGGAGGCATAACATTTGAACTCAACAACGATATAGTGCTAATGGAAAATATACCAGGATAGCCTTAAAAGTTCTTGCTAGGAGTAATTGGCTAGTATAATGAACACAAAATAGAAGAGATATCCCAAATTTTCTATGAGTGGCTTCAGGACATATTTGCTACGCCTTTTGAATACCTGAACCTTGTAGAAAGTTTTTCTTTCTCAGATACTAGATGTATCCAAAGGATCCATATATTTCTTAAACAAATCTATAGATAAATCTTCCATTCTGAAAGATAATATTCCTAATGAGTTGAACACGAGAAACTGACTGGACTAGTTTTGGTTGACTTCTTCAGTGCTGGATATGAGGTAGATATCATCATCATAGATATCTCTTCATTCTTCATAAACATCTATGGAGAAAAGGGTATCCTCCATCGATTTTTCTTCTAGCAAGAAGACTGATTTAAGGTCTTCCTCTTTGTTGAGATAGATTATAGCATGATCAACTATTTCTTCAATGAGGTGGATGACATCTTTCAACTTCTTAGGTTGAGGGCATTTTTTTATAACGTGACCAAGATTCTATAGATAAAGCAGCTAACATTCTTTTTCTTATTGTCTTCTAGGCTCCTTCTTCTGACTCACCCAGTTTTCTTAACTACCTTAGTCTCATCATCTTGAGGCCTGGGTAGTTTGAATATACTAAACAATATATTTTGGTGGGATCCTGTCTGACGACTTAAATAGGGGAAATTGTACTTGATAACAAGATTGTTCCTACTATAATAAGAATCAAGAACTGGGTAGTTCTCAATAAATTTCTTTAGTATTGATCTCTTCTTGCATAAACTGTTGAAGGCCTGGATGATGGCCCGCTTGGCGTAGCTTATGTTCTCGACAAAAGATTTCTAGCATGATTCTAATATTGATGGAAGAGTCTTGAGATATGGTATTAATTTCTTTATCCACAATCCCAAGTGAATTCCACTAGTCAATGAGGAATTTGGAGAATCTGGATGTGCAGTATGATAGTATCATACATTGTTCTCTTTTAGCTAAATTCTTCATTGTCATGAGAGTATAAAAGTCCTAAGGCAAAGTTTGAATCAGATTTATGATTTCATTTTCCTCTATTATCGGTTCGTGCCTCCTTTCTGGGACTGGATCACTAGTCAGCTTACCTAAATCGGAGACTGATTTAGAGACCGCTGGATTGCTAGAGTGTTTCTCTAACCTAGATGGATATTCTTCCTCAGGAAATTAGATTGATTGCTAAAAAACATCTTTATTACCATTGGCACATTCACTAGCATAGAGGTCAACATTAGCATCAGATGACTATATACTAATGAAAGGCTATGGTTGGCCATAATTAAAGATGTCCTCGAATGCTTCTTTCTCTCCGTTGAAAGTAGATATGGGAATTTCTTCTGCAGCTGGATAAGAATTATCAAGATCTTCATGACAAGCCATGGTTTTCTCCAAAGCTTGTTCTTGCCTCTTCGCCTTTATAGACTTAGGACATCTTTTTTCAAAGTGTCCTTTGTTTGGGCAGATGAAGCATTTGTACTTTCCTGGAGGATTTGACATCTTTACTGATCATCGGTTCTTTGTCCAGTGGTTTTTTCATTCTGGACTGTCTGAACTGCATGTATCTCTTATGCCTTGCCTGACGTCTCGAGAGCTAGGGAGATGCTTCTAGCTTGAGGACTGAATCACCATCAGAGTGGATACATTGTGAATATTTACCAAACATGATTTTTCCGAATAAAGTTTCCTAGTGCTTCTTGGAAGGATGGAGTCTGTGTAAGGAATTCCTTAACTTCTTTTGAATTTTCTTGGACCATAGAGTGGAGCTTCATCCAAAGATTTCATATTTTTTTAGAATTAGCTGAATAGCGGTCTTGTAAAGGCGTGGTACACATCTAGTTTTGTGATGGTAACACCTCTACTTCATAGAGATAGTCAAGTTTACATGACAATATGTCACTAGGAATGACATACATGTTTACCTTGACAATAGGATTTTGTAAACTAGATGAGGACTCTTAGTTAGACATTTTTTTGGTATTTTCTGGCCTATAAGGACTCGTGTATTTGTTCTACAGTTTTATGAAAAAGACTCTATGAAATATAACATCTATTTGTATTTTGTGGACTTACTCTATATATTTGAGCTAAAGATATAAGAAATGCTTAACATTCAAACCACCGATCTGAAAAGGATAACAAACCCGAGCTCTAAATTTACCACATGTTATCCAATAAAAAAGTGCTTCAGCTTCCCTCCAAACTTCCATACTTATCAGAGCACTCAAAAAAATGATGTCAACCATCCGGTCTGAACAATGTCATCTAGGAACTTATATCTATATTTTCTTGTCGAACAAAATAAGGAAATAACCATTCTTGAACAAAAAATTCAGAATCTAAAATACAATTGAGCTATACTACCGAAGGAATACGACTGTGCCTTACTGTAAAAGGCCAAAATATCTTCTATACTTCCATATGAATATTCTCTATAGGAGTTAGGCCAACCTTCTCAACATCGTTCATCCATGCAATTCACTTCAGCTACAATAGAGAATTAGAGTTTGATAATATATGTATTAGGAAAGATGCCATGCCACAAAGGGTCTAGAAGATAAGGTGTTCTAGCGAAGATCCATATAATGATGATAAGATGGTCTCAACACATGCTCCCTTCTTTAATCGTGCAGCTCTTGTAATCCCATGTGATAATATTGAGATCCAAAGAGCAGAAACCCAATATAACGAACCATCAGAGGTTCCTTATATTCAGAGATCACCCAAGAAATGTAATTCAGGTGAAAAACTGCAGGAAAACAAAGACCTGTCAGTTGATTCAACACATATGATGATCGCAAGATCTGAACCAAAATCCACCACTTTAAATGATCTCTTGCAAATCCCTGAAGAAGAATCTCACAATAGTGAATACGTCTCTCTGAAGTAGTATCTTCTCAAGAACTATGACAAGGCTGATAACTTGATAAACCTTAATCTAGTTGAATTGAGTGTTGTTGTTCCAAAGGATAATGATATTATGCCAAAAGATTCAAATCCTTGCACAGACTCCTATCCTTTCGAGAAGCATGAGGAAAATTTATTCGGCAACATCATGTCGGATAATTGTTTACAATCTATCCACTCTGATGGTGATCCCGTCCTTAAGCTAGAAGGGTCTCCCTATCTCTTGAGATGTTCGACAATGTGCAAAAAATACATCCAGTTCATACATGACAGAAAGAAGAAGCCGCTAAACAAAGAACTAATGATCAGTAAAGATGCTGAATCATCCAGGAAGAAATTTCTAGGCAAGTTCAAATGGTTCATCTTCCATGAAACACACTTTGCAAAAGGATGTCCCATGTCTAGAAAGGAGAAAAGGAGAGAGCAAGCTTTGGAGAAAACCATGTCTTGTCATGAAGATCTTGATGATTCTCATCTAACTTCAGAAGACATTCCAAGATCTTCTTTCAACGTAGAGAAAGGAACATCCGAGGACATCTTCATTTATTGTCAACCACAACCTTTCATTAGTAAACAATCATCTATTGTAATGATGACCTTTATGCTAGTGAATGTGCCAAAGGTAATGAAGATGATTTATATCCATCAATCTATTTGACTAAGGAGGAATGCCATCCAGGTTAGAAAAACACTTTAGCAAATCAGCAGTCTCTAAATCAGTCTCTGATTTAGTTGAGCTGACAAATGATCTAGTCCCAGAAAGGAGTCAAGAATCGACAACAGAGGTGAATGAAACCATAAATCCTTTTCTACCTTTGACTCAGGACTTTTATACTCTTATGACAATGAACAATCTAGTTAAAAAAAGACAACGCATGATACTGTCAGACTGGATATCCAGATTCTCCAAATTCAATATAGACTGGTAGTATGAACTTGGGATTATGGATAAAGAAATTTATGTCACATATTAGGACTCTTCCATCAATATCAAAATCTTATGAGAAGTATTCTATAAAGACACGAGCTATACCAGGCAGGCCATCTTTCAGACCTTGAATAGTCTATGCTAGAAGAGATTTGTGCTAAAGTAGATTATTGTGAACTACCCAGTTCTTGATCCTTATTAAGGCAGGAATAATCTTGTTATGAAGTTCAATTACCCCTGTTCAAGTCGTTAGATAGAATCCCAACAAAAGCTGTTGTTTAGGATATTTAAACTACAAGTATTCCAAATGATGAAACTAAGGTAGTTAAGAAAACTGGGTATTTAAGAAGATGGAGCCTAGCCAAAAACAAGAAGAAGAATGTTATATACTTCATCTATAGATATCCTGGTCACATTGTATAAAATTCCCTCAACTCAAGAAGTCAAAAGACGCCATCCACATCTTTGAAGAATTAGCTAATCATGCTGGAATCTATCTCAACAAGGAGGAAGACCTTGAATTGGTCTTCTTACTAGAAGAAGAACTGACAGAGGACATTATTTTCTCCATTGACATTTATAAAGAATTAAGATATATCTATGCTGATGATCTCTACCTGTTATTCAGCACCGGAGAAGCTAATCAGAAATCGGACAGTCAGTTTCTTATGTTCAACACATCAGGAATATTCTCTTCCGAAATGGAAGATTGCTCTCCAAATCTGTTCACCAAATATATGGATCATTCAGATCCATCTATCATCTAAGAAATCCAAACTTTCTACAAGGTTCAGGTATTGAAAAGGCATACAAAATCTATCCTAAAGCTGCTCGGACAACATTCAGGATATCTCTTCTATTATGTGTTCATTATACAAGTCGGTGACTCCAAAAAAGAACTCCTATGGCTATTTCAAGTACATTTTCCATCATTACTATATCATTGTGGAGTTCAAATGTTATGCATTCAGGAAATTTTTGATCGAATCCAACTAGCTTTTAAAAGAATCATGATGTGGTCCAAGACATTAATATACTGGATTAGATGCTTAAAAGTTTCCTACAATGCAATGGACTTTATATTGTATCATCTGGTAGGAATCACAGGCCATGAAGTCCAAGCTCATCTAGAAATTTCACTACTTATGAAATATCCTAATTTAATACTCTCTCTTAAAGATGGATATTATGAGACACAGTGTTTCATTATTCCTTAGAACAGATGTATTCTAATAAAATGGAACTACAATGACAACTATCCTTATTGGGATGAATTTTGATGAACAACCAATGAATATCAACCACCGTATGACATCAAAAGAGATGAATACACAAGTATATAGATGGAGGCTCCAAAATAGGAATGCAAAGATTCATCTAAAAAAAGAGTTACCTCACCAGATCAATGTAGAGAAGCTTGGAAATCCAAGAACGCCTTAGGAAAAAACACTACATTGATTGGTGGATGGAAGAAGGATACATGAGCTCATCGCCGCTGGCACTATCCAACACTTCCTGAAAGATGACATTATATAACATGTGGATGATGTTACCCCCTTCATCAAGTTACCCTTCCCAGCTGGTTACCCTCTTAAGTGGTTACTCTTCTCAGTGGGTTACCCTCCTCTCCAAGAAAACCTTATCAGATACATTACCCTTTTGGATAGGTTTGTCCTGAAGCTGCTGACTATGCTACTTCAAAGAAAAGGATCTTATCCACTAGCTTGTAAGATGCCTGTGAAGTTGTTGATGCACCTGCTTGTAAGATGCTGACTCTCCTGCTTGCACATGCTGTCACATGCCAACAACATTAGTGTGTTTTGTTTTTATTTGGCCACCTACTTGTTAGTAGGTCCTGACATGAATTAATATAACGCTTATCTAGTCATAACAGACAAAGCTTACCACTTACAAAAGGATAAGACTTATCCAGTCATAATGGATATTGCCTATTCCTTGGCTGATAGGATAGGATTATAATATTTTATTTTATGTTTATCTGTAGTATAACTTATCTAGTAAGCTTTCTTTTCCTATAAAAGAAAGACTAGGACTACAGGTAGAGGCATCTCTCTCTCTACCTAAAAACCACTTGTATAGTTTCTCTATTTTCAATAAAGATATTTGTTGGTTAAAGTCTCTTTCTTTTGCTTTCTATCTGCCAAAAGTATGTGTGCTTGGGTACTTTAGGTCGGAGTGGTAGGGTAAGGAAATACATCGGCGAGGTACTTATTGCGACCCCAATATATAACTCCAAAGGTACTTTCAATGAATATGAAATGATGTTGGCATCATCCACATAATGTAGTTGTCTGAGTCCTTTCCATGTATATGAAACGAAATTGTCTAAGTCCATGCCATAGCTTTCTAAATTGATTTTTTATCTTTGAAAGAACACGCAGATATGAGGTCTGCCTTAGTACTTCTTTTGTTCCACGGATGCTTGATGGAAACAAGGCAGGGAGAGCTTCCATAAGATCCATTTATGTCAAATACATAATAGTATTATATAAAGAAGACAAGGGATTCATATCTTCTAAGACTGGAAAAGTCATGTCATCCCTCTAATGGCTTCAAATTCAATATTACAAAAGCAAACCATTTGGATGTGTAGCTTTATTTCAAAGTCATTCCATCCCGTTCAGAGTTGTAAAGTCTTTGTTTCTAAAGCAAATCGTCCTTAGGGATGTGTAGCTCAGTTGTAAGAAAGTTATGTTGTGTCAATTAAACGCTTTGATATGGTATGGATTCTTACCGATAGTACTTCATTCCCCGCTGCCTCCCTATATATTTGGTATGAGAGCCATCCCCACTCCCAGAGGGAAGGAGGAAGTAGGAGTTTGAATCCATCTCTGTTGATTTCAAACACGTAAGCCAACTTTACATTTTTATTTTTCTTATGTTTTTACTTTTAATCAGTCTTAGCTACTATCCTTAGGTCCATTCTTAGTTTTTTCTTCCCAGTGTTACTACACAGGTCCTATAAATATTAAATACATAGTATTTTCATTATTAGAGTTAGTGTTTTCCAGTCATCATATTCTATTTCTTGTACATAATCGAGTCGTAGACCAAGTTCTTAGATCTTTTACTCAAATATATAGAGCCAGTCCACAAAAATACAAATTTTTTTTATATTTCATTGAGTCCTTTTCAAAGAACTTTAGAACAAATACATCGAGTACTTATAGTCCAGAAAATACCAAAAATATGTCTACCTAAAAGCCTCATCTAGTTCACACAATCCTTTAGTCAAGGTAAACATGTCTATCTCACCTAGTGATACATTGTCATGTGAACTTTAGTATCTATTAAAGTAGAGGTGTTACCATCACAAAACTAGATGTGTACCATGCCTTTACAAAAACCCTATTCATATCTTGGTAAGAAGATATGGAATCACTTGATGAAGATCAACTCTTTGGTCCAAGAAAATACAATAAGATTTAAGGACTATGTTGCTGCAACACTACTAGTCCAGTACCCAATTCTTGTGGCATAAGAGCAATAATTCATAGCACTGTAGATGCCATAGGATTTTCCACAAAAATGGAAAATCCGTGGATTTACTCATCTCCTTATTGGTTCTGTATGAATAACATTGACATATCAAGGAAGAAAAGGCCGGCAAGTTGTGGGGCTTTTTACTCTTCTTGATAATAGATTCAATAAGTACCAATATGCCAATTGGGGTAATCAGAGATTATTCTGGATGATATCACAATCTCTATCACCATGTTTCCCAACTTGAACGTACAATTAGCTGATCCACATCTAGTGAAGGCATTAAAGATCTAGGACTAGATTCTCAATACTTTGCAGGGCAGAAAGGCTAGTCAATTAACTCTTCACTGTCAGATAGCCTGGCGAGTTCAGAACTATAACATGAACCTCTTTAATATAAGTGGTAAGAACTCGCTATGATACAACTAATAGAACCACAGAGTGCACCAAGATCCTAAGAAACATATCTAGGGATGATCTGGTCAGCCATATCCCAGCTTCATGGATCACTACATAAGAGAAGTTGAGAGCCTATCCTCAACCTCTCAAGTCCACTGATTATTTTGGCCACCCAGAACCACCTCCTACATCCCTATGTAAAGCCAAAGCAATGATCTTTCGAATGTAAAAGACCCAATAACCCTCCTTAAGTTCCTCACTGGCTTTATGAAACCAAATTATTAGATAAAACACTTCAATCATAAGGATTCTATATTTCCCATGGAACATTGAATGTGACTGTAGAATCTATATAAAAGGGAGGGAGCGACTACTCAATATAAGGTCAACCCATGGATGCTAATGACACCACTTTCTAAATCCATTCACATAAATGCTTACCCATCAAACCATCAATCTGAAAAGGATAATTAAACCCGAGCTCTAAAATTACTACATGTTATCCAATCAGAAAGTGCTTCAGCTACCCCAAAACTGCCATACTTATCAGAGCACTCAAAGATAAGTTGCGTACTATCTGATCTAAACAATGTCTGATAGGAACTCCATATCTATAGATTATTTTCCAACAACATAAGGAAAAACCATTCTTGAAGAATAAATACAAAATTAGAAATACGATTGTGCTACACTAAATAAGGAATTCGACTGTGCCTTATTGTAGAATGCCAAAGTATCTGCCATTTTTTCACGTGGATATTCTCCACAGGGTTTAGGACAACCATCTCCAAATCATTCATCCATGCAATTCAATTTATCTCCAACAGATAAATAAGAGTCTGATACTATATGGACTAAGAAAGATACCATGAAACAAAGGGCCGAGAACATAAGCTGTTCTAGATGGGTTCCATATGATGCTAATAAGATGGTATCAACACATGCTCCTATATTCCATCATCCAGCCCTATAGTCCCAGGTGATGATATTGAGATAAAAAGAGCAGAAACCCAATATGATGAGCCACTAGAGGTTCCTTCTATTCAGAAAGATATCCATAAATATGATCTAGAAGAATAACTATAGGACAAAAAAGACCTATTTGTTGATCCAACACATATGATGATCGCAAGATATGAATCAAAGTCCACCACTTAAAATGATCTCTTGCAAATCCCTAAAGAGGAATCTCACTCTGGCAAATAGGTCTCTCTGAAGAAGTGTCTTCTCAAGAACAATGACAAGGCTACTGACTTGATCAACCTCAATGGAGTTGACCCAAGTGTTGTTGTTACAAAAGATGATGTACTTTTTCATAAAGATTCAAATCCTTAAATAGACTCCCATCCTTTCGAGAAGCATAAGAAAACTTTATTCGACAACATCATGTCAGATAAATGTTTTCAAATTATCCACTCCGATGGTGATCCAGTCCTCAACCTATAAGGGTCTCCCCAGCTCTCAAGACGTCAGTCAAGGCATAAGAGATACATATAGTTCAGATGGGATAGATGATTTGTAAAGATGACAAATCATCCTCAAAGCAAGTTCCAGGAAAGTATAAATACTGCATCTGACATGACAAAGGACACTTTGCAAAATGATGTCCCAAGTCTAGAGAGGTGAAGATGGAATTAAAAGATTCGGAGAAAACTCTATCTTTTCACGAAGACATTGATTATTCTCATCAAGATGTGAAAGACATTCCTAGATCTACTTTCAACATAGAGAAAGGAACATCCGAGGACATCTTCATTTATGGCCAACCACAACCTTTCATTAGTAGACAATCATCTGATGCTAACGATGACCTCTATACTTATGAATGTGCCAAAGGTATTGAAGATTCTTTGCATCCATCAATCCAATTGGCTTCGGAAGAATGTCCATCTAGGTTAGAGAAACACTCAAGCAAACCAACGATCTCTAAATTAGTCACCAATTTGGCTGAGATGACAAGTGATCTAGTCCTAGAAAAGACGTAAGAACCGACAATAGAGGTGAATGGAACCATAACTCTGATTCTACCTTTGCCTCAGGACTTCTATACTCTTATGACGATGAAAAATATGGATGAAAGAGGACGAGGTATGATACTGTCAGATTGTATATCAAAATTCTCCAAATTCCTCAAAGAATGGTGGAATTCACTTGGGATTGTGAATAATGAAATTTATGTCACATCTCTGGACTCTACCATAATTATTAGAGTCCTGCAAGAAGTCTTCTATAGAGACATAAGCTATACTAGGCGGGACATCTTCATGACCTTGAATAATATATACAAGAAGAGATCTGTACTAAAGTAGATTATTCAGAACTACCCCGTTCTTGTCTTTATTATGTCAGGAACAATCTTGTTATGAAGTTTGATTTTCCCTATTCAAGTCGTTAGATGGGATCCCAACAAATGCAGTTATTCAGGAGATGCAAACTACCCAGGCCTCCAAATAATGAGAGTAATGTATTTGATCAATCTGGGTATTTCACAAGAAGGATCCTAGTAGACAAGAAAAAGAAGAATGTTAGCTGCATCATCTATAGAAATCCTAGTCACTTTGAAAAAATATCCTCAAATCAAGAAATTGAAAGATCTCGTCTATCTCTTTAAAGAAATAGATGATCATGTTGGAATCTATCTCAACAAAGAAGAAGACCTTGAATTGGTATTTTCTCTAGAAGAAGAACTGATGAAGGACACCCTTTTCTCCATAGACATTTATGATGAATCATGAGATTTCTATTCTGATGACCTTTACCTGATATCTAGCTCTAGAGAAGACTACCAGAAACTGGCCAGTCAATTTCTTGTGTTCAATACATTTGGAATATTATATTTTAGAATGACATATAGCTCTCTAAATATGTTCACCAAATATATGGATCCTTCAGATCCATCTATCCTCCGAGAAAGACAATCTTTCTCCGAGGTTCAGGTATTAAAAAGGCATAGCAAATCTATCCCGAAGCTGCTCGGAGAACATCTGGGATATCTCTTCTATTATGTGTTCATTATACTAGCCGATGACTCCCAACAAGAACTTCTATGGCTATTTTGGTATATTTTTCATAAGTACTATATCATTATGGAGTTAAAATGTTATGCCTTCAGACATTTTGATCTAATCCAACAAGCTTAAAAAAGACTCATGCTGTGGTCCAAGCCACAACTAGTCTAGATTAATTACTTAGAAGAATCCCGTGATGCAATCACCTTTAAGTTTTATTATCTGGTAATAATCACAAGATATGAAGTCCAAGCTCAGCCTAAAATTTCACTACTCTGGAAATTTACTAATTCAATGCTCTCTCTTGAAGATGGATATTGTGAGACAAAGTGTTTCACTCTCCAGTACAACAGATGCATTCCAAAGAAATAGAATTACACCGATGATCATCCTCACCGAGATAAAGTTCGATGAACACAAAAAGAATATCAGCCATCGTATGAGATTAAAAGAGATGAAACCATAAGCATACAAATGAAGTCTTCCCCACAAAAATGTAAAGATTCATCCAAAAGAATGATTTAATTCTCCAGATCGGCGAAGAGAAGCTTGGAAGTACAAGAATACCTGAGGCAGAAAAATGACATCAATTAGTGGAAGAAAGAAGGATACGCGAGCTCATAACCACCGATACCATCCAACACTTCCTGAAAGATAACGTCAGATGATATGTTCAATAAGTTACCTTCTCTAGTGGGTTATCCCTCCCAGTGGGTTAGCATCCCTAGTGGGTTACCCTTTTTAGTGGGTTACCCTCCTCTCCAAGGAAACCCTATCAGATGTGTTACCCTCACCAGTGGATTACCCTTTCCAGTGGGTTACCCTCATCTCCAAGGAAACCCTCATCACTGGGTTGCCCTTTCAGATAGGTTTGTCTTAAAGCTACTAACTCAGCTACGTCGAAGACAATGATCTAATCGACCTGCTTTCAAGATGCCTATGAAGCTGTTGACTTACCTACTTGAACATACTGTTAGATGCGAACAACATAGTGATTTTAGTTTTTGTTTGTCCCCTACATGTTAGTAAGGCCCGGTGTGAATAATGATAAGTCTTATCTTGTAATAACATATAGATCTTATACCTTACAAAAGGATAAGACTTATCAAGTCATAACTATTAATACCTATCCCTTAGCTGATAGGATAGGATTGTAATATTTTATTTCAAGTTTATCCATAGTCTATCTTATTTAGTAAGCTTCTTTCTCCTATAAAAGGAAATGTTGACCTTTAGGCAGGGGGAATTATTCTCCCTACCTAAAAACCACTTGTATAGTTTCTCTATTTTCAATAACGATATTTGTTGTCTAAACTCTCTTTCTCTTGCTTTTTATCTTCCAAAAAGATGGGTTCTTCAGTTCTTTAGGTCGAAGAGGTGGGATAAGGAAATACTTTAGTGAGGTACTTTTTGTGACTACAATTTAAAACTATGGAGATAATTTTAATCAATATGAAATGAAGTCAGCTTGTCCACATGATGTAGACATCTGAGTGCTTTCCATGTATATGAAATGAAATTATCTTAGTTCATTCCATAGCTTTTTGAGTTTATTCATTATCTTCGAAGGAATATACAAATCTGAGGTTTGCCTTGTTACTCCTTTTGTTCCATGGATGCTTAAGGGAAACAAGTCTGGGAGTGAAACCATAAGGCCCATTTATGTCATATATGAGTCTTATACTAAGGAGACCAAGGATTCATGTGTTGTATGACTAGCAAAGTCATGCCAACCCTCTAAGGGTTACAAATTCTTTGTTATAAAGTAAAACCATCAAGATGTGTAGCTCGATTTAAAAGTCAAGCCATCATGTTCAGTGTTGCGAAGGCTTTTTTGCTAAAGCAAACCGTCCTAATGGATGTGTAGTTCAGTCATAGGAAAATTGTGGTATGTTGATTAAAAGCTTTGATTTCAGATGGCTTAATGCCTATATTAACGTGAATCACCTGTCATGTTGAAAAGGTTAGACTCTGTGTCTGTGGTGTCAACAGAAGTTTTTATTTCATATGGCATGCCGCCTGCATGGTCGTGAAACTGCCTTTCATATTGGAAAGTTTGGAGCTCTATTACTAGCTTCCTAGCTGCTCTCATTGGTAGTTCTCCGTGCTTCACTGCCTCCTCATCTATTTGGTATCAAATCCATACCCACTCCCAGAGGGATGGATGAAGAAGGAGTTTGCATCCACCTTTACTAATTACGAACACGTGAGCCAACTTTACATTTTTATTTTTATTTTGTTTTACTTTTAATCTGTCTTAGCTGCTATCCTTAGGTCCATCCTTAGTTTTTGCTTCCCAGTGTTACTATGCAGGTCCTGTAAATATTAGAGTCATAGTATCAGAGTCAGTGTTTTCCAATCATCATATTTTGTGTCTTGTATATAATTGAGTCATAGTCTATTTTCTCAGATATATATTTAATGTGTCCTGTTCTTAGATCTTTAGAAAAAATATATAGAGTAATCCAAAAAATACAAAAAGATTATATATTTCATTGAATCTTTTTCAAATAACTTTATAACAAATACATCGAGTCCCTATAGCCCAGTAAATACCAAAAATATGTCTACCACAGAGTCCTCATCAAGTTCACACAATCCTTTTGTCATGGCAAACATATCTGTCACTATTAGTGATACGTTGTCATGCTAACTTTACTAGCCATATGAAGTAGAGGTTCTACCATCACAAAACTAGATGTGTACCACGACTTTACAAGACCCCTATTCATCTTTTGCTAAGAAGATATCCAATCCCAGGATGAAGATCCACATTATGGTTCAAGTAAAGCTAAAAAGAGTTAAGGAATATGTTGCTGCAACACCACTAGTACAACACCTAATTCTTGTGGTTTAGGAGGATAGTTTATAGCACTGCAGATGCCCAATAATTATCAACAACAATAGAAAAGCCTTCGATTTACTCATATCTACATTGGTGCTGTATGAATTGCATTGTCATATCAAGGGATAAAATGCTGACTAGTTATGACGTATCTTTCTCTTCTTGATACTAGATTCAATAAGTACCAATAGGGGAATTCGAGTACATCATAGATTATTTTGGATGGTGGTACAGTCTCTGTCACCATGTTTCCCAACTTCAACGTACCATTAGTTGATTCATATCTAATAAAGACGTTGAAGATCCAGGTCCATATTTTCTATTTTCCATAAGGCAAAAAGGATAGTCAAGCAACCTTTCACTGTCAAATAGCCTGGAAAGTTCAGAACCATAACATGAACCACTCTCCCCCAAGTGGCAAGAACTCTTTGTTCATGAACATTGATACAACTGATAAAACCACAGAGTGCACCACAATCCTGAGAAACATATCTAGGGGTTATCTTGTCAGCATTATCCTAGCCTCATGGGTCACTACATATGAGAAGTTGAGAGCCTATCCTTAAACTCTCATGTTAACTAATGATTTTGATCACCTCTACCTCAAAAGGCCTCCCCGAACCACCTCCTACATCCTCATGTATGACCCAAGTAATGATCTTCCATAAGTAAATGACCTAAGAACCATCCTCAGGTTACTCACTGGCTATATAAATCAAAATGTTTTGATAAAGAAATTCAATCATGATGGTCACACTCTGAAGTTGTGTAAATAACCTTTATAAAGAAATTACCCATGGAAGACTGACTGTGACTGTAGAATCTATAAAAAAATATAAAAGAATGGGTACTCAATCTAAGGTCAAACTGTAGATACTAATGCTGACCATTTCTAAATATAGTCACACAAATATTTTCACATTAAACCATTGATCTGAAAAGAATAACCTAAACTAAGCTCCAAAATTACCACATGTTATCTAATAAGAAAGTGCTTTAGCTGCCCCCCCCCCAAATTTCAATACTTATCAGAGCACTCGAAGATAAGTTGTGGACCTTCCATTATGAAAAATGTACGCTAGGAACTCTATATATATACTTTATTGTCCAACAACATAAGGAAATAACATCTCTTAAAGAAGAAATCCAAAATCTGAAATATGATTATGCTATACTGTCGAAGGAATACGACTTAGCCTTACTGCAGAAGGCCAAATTATCTATAGTATTTGCACATGGATATTCTCCTCAGGGGTTAGGCCAACCTTCTCCATATCGTTCATCTATGCAATTCACTTCATATCCAATAGATGAAAAAGTGTTTGATACTATGTGGACTAGGAAAGATGCCATGACACAAAGGGTCGAGAAGATAAAGTGTTCTAATTGGGTTCTACATGATACTGATAAGAAGGTCTCGACACATGCTCCCATCATCCATCGTCCAAATGTTGTAGTCCTAGGTGATGATCTTAAGACCCAAGGAATATAAAACCAATTTGATGAGCTACCAAAGGTTACTTCTATTTAGAGAGCACCCCAAAAATATGATCCAGAAGAACAACTGCAGGATAACTAAGACCTGTTAGTAGATCCAACTCATATGATGATCGCAAGATATGAACAAAAGTCAACCACTTCAGATGATCTCTTTCAGATCCCTGAAGAGGAATCTTACAATGGTGAACAACTCTATCTGAAGCAGTGTCATTTCAAGAACAATGACAGGGCTTCTTACTTGATCAACCTCAACTGAGTTGACCCGAGTGTTGTTGTTCCAAAGGATGATGAACTTATGCCAAAAGATTCAAATCCTTACAGACACCCATCTTTATGATAAGAATAAGGAAACTTTATTTGGAAACATAATGTCGGATAAATGTTCATAATCTATCCACTCTGATGGTGATCTGGTCCTCAAGTTAGAAGGGTCTCCCCATCTCTTGACACGTCGGAAAGACATAAGAGATGCATATAGTTTCGATGGGAAATAAAGAAGAAACCGCGAAACAAAAAATTGATGATAAGTAAAGGTGCCAAATTCTACAGGAAGAAAGTTCCAGGGAAGTACAAATTCTTCATCAGCCATGTTAAAGGACACTTTGCAAAAGGATGTCTGAAGTCTAGAAAGGCGAAGAGGGAAGTACAAGATTTAGTGAAAACTATGTTTTTTCATTAAGATCTTTATGATTCTCATCTAGCTGCAGAAGAAATTCCTTGATATCCTTTTGATCCAGAGAATGGAACATCTTAGGACATCTTTATTTATGGACAACCATTACCTATCATTAGTAAATAGTCATCTGATGTTAATGATGACCTCTATGCTAGTGAATGTGACAAAAGTAATGGAGAATTTTTGCATTCATCAATATAATTTCCTGAAGAGGAATTTCTATCTAGGTTAGAGAAATACTCCAGGGAACCAACGATCTCTAAATCAGTCTCTGACTTAGCTTAGTTGACTAACAATCAAGTCTCAGAAAGGATTCAAGAACCAATAATAGAGGAGAATTAAACCATAATTGTGATTCTACCTTTGCCTCATGACTTCTATACTCTTATGAAGATGAAAAATCTGGCTGAAAGAGGAAACACATGATCTTGTCAGAGTGTATATATAGATTCTCCAAATTCCTCACAGACTGGTGGAATTTACTTGGGATTGTAGTTAAAGAAATTTATGTCTTATCTTAGGACTCTTCCATCAACATCAAAATCTTTTGAGAAGTCTTCTATAGAGACATGATCTACAATAGGTGGACAATATTTCATGCCTGGAACACTCTATGCAAGAACAGATCTGTACTAAAGTAGATTATTCAGAACTACCTAGTTTTTGATCCTCATTATGGCAGGAATAATCTTGTTATGAATTCTGATTTCCGCTGTTCAAGAAGTCTGATGGGATCCCAGTGAAAGCTATTGTTCAAGACATTCAAACTACCTAGGCCTCCAAAAAATGATACTAAGGTAGTTAAGCACATTTGGTATTTCAGAAGAAGGAGCCTAGCAGACAATAAGAAAAAAACTGTTAGCTGCTTCATCTGGAGAAATCCTGGTCACTTTGTATAAAAATATCCTCCACTCAAGAAGTCAATATATGACATCCACCTCTTTGAAGAAATACTAAACATGCTGGAATCTATCTCAACAAAGAGGAAGACCTTGAATCGGTCTTCTCGCTTGAAGAAGAATCGATGGAGGACACCTTTTTATCTATAGATATTTACAAAGAATAAGGAGATATCTATGCTGATGATCTCTACCTGATATTTAGCACCGAGGAAGATAACCAGAAATTAGCCAGTTTGTTTCATATGTTCAACACTGCAGGAATTTTATCTTTTGGAATGAAAGATTGCTCTCCAAATCTGTGAAACAAATATAAGGATCCTTTGGATACATCTAGCATCCAATAAAGCTAAACATTCTACACGGTTGAGGTATTCAAAAGGTAGTTTCACGAACATGTAGGCGTCATGCCATATCAAATCAAAGCTTCCATCTACACCATAGATATAGAGTTTAACCTTTGAAATATGACAGGAGTTTCACTTCCATATAGGAGGCAAGCCATACGAAATTAAATACTTTAGTTGATACACCACAAATTTCCTACGACGGAGCTACACATCCGTAAGGACGGTTTCCTTTAGCACAAACGTTTCACAACCTGAATTGGATGGCACGACTTCGAAACTAAGCTACACATTTGTATGGTTTGCCTTTGTAACAAATATTTCCCCACACTCAAAGGGTTGTCTTGACTTTTCCTGTCTTAGAACACATGAATCCTTTGTCTCCTTAGTACAAAACTATTCTATATATGACATAAACGGATCTTACGGTAGATCTCCCTACCCACTTTCCATCAAGTGTCCACAAAACAAAAAGAGTACTAAGGCAGAGCTCATATCTGCGTATTTTTGCTCCGATAAAGAATTAATTTTGAAAGATGACATGTACCTAGATAGTTTTGCATTGACGAAGCCAATTTAGTTTCATATTCATGGAAAGTTCCTTCAGAGTTCCATGTTGCATTCGTAACAAGTACCTCACCGAAGTATTTCCTTACCCCACCGCCACCTCGCCTAAGTAATTCCTTACCCCACCACTCCAAACTGAAGGTTTAAAGTAGCCATCCCTTTGGAAAAGAGAAAGCAAGAGATAGAGTGTTCAACCAATAAACATTTTTATTGGAAATCGGGTTTCTATACTAGATGTTTCTAGGATGAGATAATTATGCCCTCTACCTAAAGGCCTAGGCTTTGTTTTATAGGAGAAGGAAGCTTACTAAATAAGCTAGACTACGGATAAACTTTAAATAAAATATTATAATCGTATCGTATCAGCTAAGGGATAGGCATTATCCATTATGACTCAATAATTCTTATCCTTTTATATACATCGGGCCTTACTAACATATGTGGCCCTAAAAAAATTAAACACATTATGTTGTTGGCATGTGATAGCATGTGCAAGTAGGAGAGTCAGTGCTTACTAGTAGATGCGTCAACAAATTCACAAACATCTTACGAGTAGGTGGATAAGCTCCTTTTCTTTGAAGTATCTAGTCAACAGCTTCAGGACAAAACTATCTGAAAGGGTAACCCACTGAGAAGGGTTTCCTTAGAGATAAGGGTAACCCACTAGGAAGGGTAACCCGCTGGCTAGGGTAACCTATCTGATAGGTTTTCCTTGGCGAGGAGGGTAACCCAATGAAAAGGGTAGCCTACTGGAGAGGGTGACTCTTTACGAAAGGTAACACACTAGAGAGGATAACTTCTTGCTCATATCATCTGAATTCATCTTTCAAGCAGTGTTGGAGTCGGCAATAATGAGCTCGCGTATCCTTCTTCCATCCCAGAATAGAAGCCATTCTTGATGAGTAGTCTCATGAGTCTGATGGACGACGTCATTTCCTTCTTCTCTGTTGGCTGATAGCGATTTGAAGGGAATTCCATAGGCTTTGACAGAAAGTTTGCCTAGATATTCTCATTTCCCTTAATCTGCTTCACTTTTAATTTATAGGCAGAAAACCATTGAGAACCCCAAAGAATCTGTGAATTTGGTATGATATTTGGATTCGGCTAGTCTATTTTGGGAAAGGCCTACTTATCTATCTCGATCTAAAATTTTGTGTGAATAAGAAAAAAGTTAAACTTATTTATTCCATTCTTTACAACAAGAATTTCCTTGAATGTGGAATGATAGTGTTGTTCTTTCTCTTTGAATTTTCTACTTGCGTGTCCCCATACTTTTCCCTAGCATTGTTTTTTTTAAAGGAGAACTGTACTCCAATATTCATTTCATGCATCAGTCTGTAATATCATTTGTCCATCTAATGGGATATAGAGTGTCTTGACATTACTGGAGATTACTTTGATTTTTCATACTGCATCATCATTCTCTTTTCCCCAGGCTGGAGCATTTTTCTTTAGCATCTTTGTTAGTGGGGAGATATAGGTTGAGACATTAGGGTTGAAGTCTCGAACATAATTAATCATGCCAAGAAATTGCTGGAGCTAATTAACTGAAGAGTTAGTATCTAGAAACTAAAGAAATTCTTGGTTGATATGTGGTCTAGGAGTGTAAGATCTATGGGCAAATTGCATTAGCAAGAAATCAATCTCATCTCGCATGAGGGCCATATTCTTTGCCAACAGCATTACACCTTGCTTATTTACCAGGTCATGGAATTGGAAGAGGAGGTCAAAGTTCTCTTATATTAATCAGTCTCTAATTAAGCTTAGATGACTAGTGATTTCGTCCTAGAAAAGAGACAAGAACCGACAACAGAGGTGAATGAAACCATAACTCTGATTCTAACGAATGAAACCTTAACTCTGATTCTACCTTTGCCTCAGGACTTCTATACTCTTATGATGATTATGAATCTGGCTGAATGAAGAAAGTACATGATACTGATAGATTGCACATCTAGATTCTCCAAATTTCTCATAGACTGGTGGAATTCATTTGGGATTATGGATTAATAAATTTATGCCAAATCTCAGGATTCTGCCTTCAACATCAGAATCTTGAGAGAAGTCTTCTATAGATACCGAGATCAACATGGTCCCTATACATGTGCCTAATTCCATATTTCTTTTGGTCTTCTTTTGAGTTTCATCGCTTTTTCTCTTGGATGCAATGACATCTTTTCTTTCCCATGCATTCTTGGCAATGTTAAACACCTTTTCATCTTAAGATCCTAGCGATATGTGCATTTGGGATCTTAAAGTAGGAGTGGGAATGATGTGGATCACCTTTGGTAGAGAGTATGAACGTGGCGACATAGGGAACAAGGCTAGTTTTGGTAATAAGCTATGGGTTCTTTAGGGTCAAAAGGCGTCGTGTTTCAGCTGCTGGATTTGTTCCTCCAGAGAAGCCATTTCCTTTTGTTGTTGGTCAAAATTTTGAGGTAGTGAGGTTCCTGGAGGACATATATCATACTTCATAGATTGGAACCTGATTACCAACTGGTGGATAAGTCTGTCATGCTGAGAGGATGAATGTTTTGCTCTCTTGTTCATTCCTTCAACATCGTTGATAACGCTTAACTTACATGTCAATTTAGTGCAAGAAGATCGTCGTCAATATATTTACCCAACTTTAGAGTTGGGGTCGAATCCATAGGGAATAATGTGAGTGGTGATTAAACTAGTTTGAAACTAAAGCTACAAGTTAAATTCAAACAACTGGCACGAAAAGACAAAATGGGGGTTTTGGAGATTATAAAATAATTGTTGGTCACTTTAGTTTCAGTGTTTGTAATCAAGAGTTTATGGAAAACCAGAATTATGTTCACTATAGTTTGTTTGTACTTGACAGATGCTAATAGTGATTCAATATTCTCCCTATACGTAGGAACAACAGATTGTATTTATCTAAGTTATGCCTAAGTATATGCCTAAATGTCTCTCGACCTACTTAAGCATTCAATTACCTAATCCTCTCGGACTTAGGGAATTTATATTCACTGACCAGACTTCACCTCAGGTTAATTAACCTTGTTATAGCATCAATTATTAAACGGAAGGTTGGTAGCTTCCAAGTCCCTGCCAATAATTCACTTCCTACTATGGTTGTTTCCTTATCTCAAGAAAATCAAAGCAGGTGCTATCTATCATTTGCAACCAATAAACAATAATTAAAACCTCGAAATTATCAAGGAGTCCTATTACCTTTAGAATCTTGAACACTTAGATACTTACCAAGACCTAACCCATAGATCACATAATTCGGGTTAAAGAGATTTAGCCACTCATAATGAAATAATCGATACAATAAGTTGAATTCATAATTTGAAAGATGAACTTACAATAAATTGAATAGCAATGAGTGTTTCTCAAATTAGATGAAACTAGAAATCCCAAAATATTAATGCTAATCTCTTCCAAGTTAATTGTAAAGTTGTATAAAAAACTAGAGAGCAAACACGTGAACTTTAAGTCCAGAATGTCGAGTACCACCTGATATATTCCGCCACTCGATATGTTTAGCCTCCTTTTATAATTAGAAAACACTAACATATGCTTTAAATACTTCATCCTAATTATGGAAAAAAATCACAAAGTTTAGTAATTTCTCGGATAGGTGATGACATTTTGTGACGCCTTATCAGGAGTCTGACGACTTATCACAGATGTCGTCAGCTCGTCTTCACTTTTGACATTCGCTGCCTTAGTCTGACGATGAAGCATGACATATTATCAAATATTTGATGACTTATCACAAATGTCATCGATGATTTTCTTCATCGCCTATGTTTTTCCTTAGGCTAACGACGATCTTGACGGCTTATCACAACTTTGATGGCTTATCACATGTCATCGTCACTTCTTCCAGCTGAATCCCATTCTCTGTTTAAGGCTAATGATGAAGCTGATAACTTATCAGAGTGCTGACGACTTATCAGGAATGTTGTCAGCCACACTTCCTTTGTATTTTCTTCATATTTCAACTCATTTACTTCCATCATTGTCGATTCTCTTGCATCTGGACTTCGACTGCAAAATCAAAGATAAAACATTTAATAACGACAAAAGTTGCTTAAGACTTTGCAATTATTCTCAGTTAAAAGCCTCAAATATGTTAGCATCTACTCTCACATCAACACCCTCAACTTAAAACAATTTCTTATCCCCAAGCAACTAAAACACAACCAAGAGGATGCAAAGTACATTCGGAAGTCAACCATCCATATTATCTCAAAACATCTTCACCATCTCCAAGCTCAATTAATTTAAAAATAACTGTGTATATTATTGAAGAATAACAATGAAACACACAGGAATTAAGATATGACATCAATTCAGCAACATCAACCATGCATGTACCAAGATTACACTATCCAAACTAGTTAGCAACTAGAAACATAACTAGTGTGCCCTCACTACAAATTAGTCCCACTTTACTTTTATCAAACATCACCTATGTAACCATGGGGTCAATCAAAAGACTCTCACTCTCAGAATGAAGTTCCAATCAATGTATGAAAAATACCATTGGCTTACCCTTATTTTTATTACCAAGATTTTCAGACAGGTCAACTAGGATCACTATAGGTCTTCTCTTTGGCTTATAATGTAGGCTAGGGGCCGCTATGATACACGATGATATTTAAAGTGACTAAGCCTCCTTGACACTACATTAGCTTCTGGGTCTCACATATTAACCTTTTTCTATTCTTCTCTTTTCTTGATCACACATTTTCAAGATGGGTGCGGTCCTTTCTACAATCACTTCTTTTTTTTTACAACTTTTCTTTTCTTGTTCTTTTCTACTAGACTCAACTTTTTATTTTTTTTCTTTTATTCTACCTTTCTTCATACTCATTTTACATCATGAACCCCTATGATATCAACCCTCAACTTAGGCCATTTTCCTAAGTCAAGGTGCACAATGTCCAAGAAGGACCAGGGCCAAAACAGGTTCATTATGATATAAATGCGAAGGTGATAGGTATAATAAAAAGAATAAGCATTCAGGATCAAAATTAGAATCAAGGGATATTATTTACACATGGAAGGTCATTTAGGCTAAAAGTTGACTAATACCAACAACGACCTATGAACCTTTCCTAACCGCTATCCTACAACCAAGGCAAGACCAACCGGGTATGTTCTGGAGTTAACAAACAATGGGAACTAGGTAGTATCTCACACGCACATGGAACAAAGCTACATCACAAGCTACTAGCAATTCGGTTCATGCTATTGTTAGCAGTGATTATCATGTCACTAGTACTAATGCCATAACAAAATGCATAGTGGTCACACATAAATGCATATCACATAGTCATAAAATAGACCATTGGAGAGGTGTTCAAAAATCAACAAAAACATGTTAACTGCTTAAGTTACTTGTATTTCTCCTTGTCAACTACAATATTTTATAACAAATCACAATACGACTAAATATGTTGGCTCTACCAGGAACAAAACTCCAGGGAAAAGAGGGACGACAACAAAAATACTAAGAGGACACCAACAACCACAAGTAGCCCCACCCTTAACTTAAAATCTTGTAATGTCCCCAATGCGTCAAACTAAAAAAAAGAGTCAGAAACATACCTGTTGCACCATGGGTGTGAAGATCTGATATGAATCACAAAATACGAATAAAAACAACAAAATACCTTGGGTTTCCTCCCAAGCAGCGCCTAGTTTAATGTCGCAACATGACTAGGTTATCTTGATTAGTCAGAATTCATCAAGATACCTTGAAAGTGATTCATCCTTTATCCCTCCACTTAGATGATTTGAATCGTAGGACCATTTTTTGATCTTTAAATTTTTAGTTGCGTTGGGCAAATGTGAGAGCATGATAAGGAAGGTTCTATCATGCGATTTTGAAGATTTAAACCGCTTGCCCAATTTTGCATAGAAATTTCATGAGGGCTCATTTGGAAACAGTGAGAATCTTAAAAAGACACTGAATGGACATCGACCTTTAAGCTTCTTGGCCTTCAAGATTGGGGTTGTATTATACCCTTTCGGAAAGACAAACTCCAAAATATAGGAATTTTCCTCCGCATTTCCAAAATTTACCATTTTCTTGGGTGATTCGACTTTCATCACATCCACTATGCATAATGTTGAAAAGTGATTCATGTGAGGTATTCTCCCTAATTTTGGAGTTGCATTCTTCTTGACCTCTTCACCCCAAATTGGGCTAGAGTCTTTATAAGAGAATGGCTTGGTTTCTTCTTTTGCCTCTACCACTATTTCCTCAATCTTGTCATTATCTATCATGGTTAGTTCAATTGGTTGGGAAATCACCGATGGTTACTCATCATCAAGCTCAACATCAATATAGGTTTCTTTCTCCTCATCTTCACACTCTTTCATTATTTTAAATGATTCCACATACAAGATATCATCTAAACATAATATAGAAGAATTCTTTGAATGATTTACCTCCATATCTATCTACTCATGAATGATTGGTTTCATATCTTGACACGTATCACATATGATATCATATATTTCTTTCTAGAGATCCAACATTCGTTAAAACATAGATTTAATGTCACTCTTACCAGTGCTTCGTTCTTTCTTTTCTTGAACATAAGACCTATCAATCTTATAAGAAGAACTAGAATTTAGGTCAGCACAATAGGGGGAGGAGGCATTTGGGAAATCAATCCAATGTCCATATTTACCACCACATAAAGAACAATAATACTCCCGGTAGGATGAAGATGGTTCATAAATCTCTCTCCGAGGAGAATATCTACAATCTTAACAAAAGTCAGGTCCATTACAATTTGGATATAGATCATCAAGGTAAGATTTCCAACCACCAAACTCATGTTCATTCCATGATGCCACACTAATAAGTAACCTAAAATAAAATCTACATAACAGAAGAAATAAAAGAAAACAAAAAATAAATATTTACAAGTTTGAATTCAAGCAAGTAAGCTAAAATTCCAAACCAACTCAACACACCAAATTGTTCTCCGGCAACGGTGCCATTTTTTATAATGCTTTGCTTACACGTCAATTTAGTGCAAGACGGTTGTCTTCAATATATTTACCCAACTTTAGAGTTGGGGTCGAATCCCTCAGGGAACAATGTGAGTGGTGATTTAACTCATTTGAAACTAAAGCTACAAGTTAAATTCAAACAACTGGCACGAAAAGAAAAAATAGGGTTTTTGGAGATTAGCAAATAATTGTTGGTCACTTTAGTTTCAGTGTTTGTAAGCAAGAGTTTATGGAAAACCAAAATTATGTTCACTTTGGGTTTTTGGTACTTGACAGATGCTAATAGTGAGTCAAGATTCTCACGATAGGTAGGAACAACAGATTGTCTTTATTAAAGTTATGCCTAAATGTCTCTCGACCTACTTAAGAATTTAATTACCTAATCCTATAGGAGTTAGTCAATTTATATTCACTAACCAGACTTCACCTCAGGTTAATTAACCTTGTTAATTATTAAACGGAATGTTTGTAGCTTCCATGTCCCTGCCAATAATTCACTTCCATTATAGTTGATTTCTTATCTCAAGCAAATCAAAGCAGGTGCTATCTATCGTTTGAAACTAATAGACAATAATTAAAATCTATGAATTATCAAGGAGTCCTATTACCTTTAGAATTTTGAACACTTAGCAAGTTCCCATGACCTAACCCATAGATCTTGTAATTTGGGATAAAGGGATTTATCCACTCATAATATAATAATCTATACAACAAGTTGAATTCATAATTTGAAAGATGAACTTACAGCAAGATGAATAGCAATGAGTGTTTCTTAGATTAAATCAAAGTAGAAATCCTAAAATATTGATGCTAATCTTTTCAATGTTAATTGTAAACTTGTATAAAAAACTAGAGAGGAAACACGCGATGTTCAAGTCTAGAATATCGAAACCCACCAGATATGTTCTGGCTCCTGATATGTTCAGCCTTCTTTTATAATTAGAAAACCCTAACACACACTTTAACTACTTTATTCTAATTATGTAAACAAAATCACAGAGTTCAGTAATTTCTTAAACTGGTGACGAAATTTTGTAATTCCTTATCAGGAGTCTGACGACTTATCATAAATGTCGTCAGCTCCTTTTTGCTTTTGACATTCGCTACCTTAGGCTGACGATAAAGCATGATGACTTATCAGATCTTTGATGACTTATCACAGATGTCATCGATGATTTACTTTAGCTCTTATGTTCTGCCTTAGGATAATAATGAAATTGATGGCTTATCATAACTTTGAAGGCTTATGACATATCATCGTCACTTCTTCTAGCTAAATCCTATTCTCTGTTTAAGGCTGACGATGAAGTTGATAACTTATCAAAGTGCTGATGACTTATCAGGAATGTCGTCAGCCACACTTCTCTTCTATTTACTTCAAACTTTAACTTTTTTACTTCCATCATTGTTGGTTCTCTTGCATCTTGACTTCCACTGCAAAAATAAAGATAAAATAATTAAAAATGACAAAAGTTTCATAATTCTTTGCAATTATTCTCAGTTAAAAGCCTCAAATGTGTTAGCATCTGCTCACACATCAATTGATTCCCAACTTATTCTAGGAGTGAGCAACATTCTTTATGGCTTGGTTAAGAAATACATGATACTCTCGGAGTTGACATCTAGATTATCTTGCATACTGAGAGACTGGTGGAACGGTCTTGGGATTTCCGATAAGAACAACTATCTGATATCCTAGGACTTTACCTTCAGCATATGGATTCTACACAAGGTATTTCTGGAAATGCAGGCTAGTGATAATAAAAGCTCTGGTGACAGCTCTTCGAGATGAAGTTCCTATTATTCAATTGAAATGTCATCAAAATCCACTTCCAGAAGATGGTGAAGATATAATTTAAGTTGGGCTTAGATCCTATCCTGTATTAAGCCTTTGTATTATCACTGCAAAAGATGCTAGCAGTCCACACGATGATGATTGTAAAGGAGAGGTTCAAGTCTATAACCGTCCCACAGATAGGCTACATCCGACAGTCTATTTTTCAAGTTCTAGATAACATATGCACAAAGAGGTCTGTACTAAAGTAGATCATCAAGAAAAATACATCCCTCGATCTAGCCTAAAATAAAGATAACCTTATCACCAAGTCCTGTTGATTATGCTTGCGCCTTAATATGTGATTAAAAAATAGCTAATTTTCAGGAGGTTCAAATTACCAAGACTTCCCAACGACAGGAGCAGGGCTATCTGGTAAACTAGGTATTGTATGCAAAGAAGCCCAGCAAGTTACGAAACAAAGGATGATGGCTGCTTCATATGTAGAAATCGTAGCCACTTCACCAGAAACTGTCCACCTCTTTGAAGAAATATAAATCATGCAAAAATCTCTCAGTAAAGATGATGACCTTAAATTAGTCTTCTCGTAGGAAGAAGAACTGATGGAGGACACTCTCTTCTCCATAAACGTATATAAAGAATCAGGCGACATCTATACCGATGATCTTTATCTGATATCAAGCCATAGAGAAGTCAACCAACATCAGGCTAGTCAAATCCTCAAGCTCAACATGGTAGGATTTCTATCTTATAGATTGAGATACTACCCTACAAATCATATTAACCAATATATGGATCTCTTCGATCCATCCATCCTCCAAGAAAGAAGAATATTCTATGAGCGTCAAGTGTTAAGAAAGTATGGCAGATCCACCCTGAAGCCGTTCGAAGTGCACCCAGAATACCCTTTCTGCATGTGTTCATAGAAATAGCTAATGACTTCCCACAAGAACTTTTATGGCTACTTCGATATCTGTTCCACCAACACTAAATTCTCATGGAGTTCAAGTGTGATGCCTTCAGGCATTAAGATTGAACCCAACAAGATTTGAAGAGATTCATGTTGTGGTTTAAGACACGATAGAACTAGATTCATTACTTCAATATATTACTATGATGCAATGGTCTTCATGCAACATCGCCTTGTAGGAATCACAGGAAACGACATCTAAGCTCAACCAAAAATTTCACTCCTAGAGAGATTTCCTATCTTTATACTCTCCCTAGAATATGAATACTATGAAGCACAATGCTTCATTTTTCTAGAAGAACAGAAGCATTCCAAAATAAATCTAGCCAAAAGAATGGAGAAAGTGGAACTACACCGATGGTCATCCTCACTGGGATAAAGTCCTACAAGCAGCAAAAGAATATCATCCATAGCATAATATCACGAGAGATGAAATCACAAACAACATTAAAAGCATAAGGATGAAAGCTCCCCAATAGGAATATGAAGATTCATCATCCAACAAAGAAATTACTTCACCAGATCGATGAAGAAAAGCTTGAAAGGCTAAGAATTCCTCATTCAGAAGCACGACATTAATTTTTGGATGAAAGAAGGATACACGAGCTCATCACCGCCGTAACTATCCAACACATCCTAAAAGATGAAGTTAGATGACATGTCAAGGAAGTTACCCTGTCTAACGGGTTACCCTTCAAAGCGGGTTACCCTTTTCAGTGGGTTACCCTTCTCTCCAAAGAAACCTTATTAGATGGGTTACCCTTGCCAGTGGGTTAACATCATCTCTAAAGAAACCCTACTCAGTAGGCTACCCTTTTAGATGGGTTTGTCCTAAAGCTGTTGACTGATCTACTTCAAAGATAAGGAGTTTATCCACCTGCTTGCAAGATCCCTGTGAAGCTGCTGATGCACCTACTTGTAATTTGCTAACACACCTACTTGTACATGCGGTCATATGCCAAAAATAAAGTGTGTTTTGTTTTTATTTGGCCTGCATATGTTAGTAGGGACTGGTGTGAATAAAGATAAGGCTCATCTAGTTATAACAGATAAATCGTATCCCTTGCTAAAGAATAAGACTTATCCAGTCATAATGGATATTGCGTATCCCTTAGATGATAGGATAAGATTATAATATTTTATTTCAAGTTTATCTGTAGTTTAGCTTATCTAGTAAGATTACTTATCCTATAAAAGGATGCCTAGGCCTTTAGACAGAGGGACCATGATAATATCGAACCATGGCATCACATTCCCAGGAGGCAATCTTATAATACACAAGAAAGAAGTTCCATATGAAGAAAAAAAATAGAATGCCTTGCTGAAAGATGGCCTTCCCAATCACAAGTGGTTGTTGTCCCATCATGATCTAGATGCTGATTCAGACTAGCTTGTCCCGAATCTATATGGTATGAATATTAATAAAGATATAGGTCTAGATTCGAGGATCTTCATAGATCTGAGATGCTATTTAGGCAACTCTTCACTACCAGGTAGCTTGGCAAGTTCAGAATCACTACATGGATCTATCCCTTTTAGGTTGTGAAAATGCTTTGTTCCTAAACATAGATGCCACTAAAGGAACCACTCAGTGTACTCATATCCCAAGGCAGATCCCTAGAGAAGGACTTATGAAAGTACTCCCAGACTTATGGGTCACAAACTATGAAAAGTTAAGAGACCATCCTCAACCTCTCCATTCCATGGAACTAACCTTTGCCCGAAGGAGTGACAACATCGTCACGATTATTTTCAACCACTTACACCTAAAAAAGCCTTCCTAAACCACTTTCTCTATCCATATGTAACAACCATCCAATGACCTTTCACTAGTTAGGGACCCAAAATTCCTAAACTGGTTGTTAGGTAGCTGGATAGAAAAGCATGATTAGATACAATAAAGTAATCATGATAACCGATATACTTTGTGGCGCAACTTTCCTTTCTCCAGAAACTGTCTACGGAATTCAAATTATAGATGCCACATATGCCAAGGATATACCTCCCCCACTACACGAAAAACTAAAACTACAAGAACCAAAGATAAATAGTCTACACCGAAACTGTTCATGATATCTCACTCTTGCACCGTACACTCTGATGAATTCCCACTGAACAAATCCTTCGAAAAGGATAACATGATCCACGCTCCAAAGATACTAGCAAAAACTGTTATCCTGCCATCATGAGAAAATATGCTCCTCTATGACATAAAAACAACACTCAACTGGCAGTCTAAAAATGCCATATTGAAAAATTGAATATTTTCCAGCATCAATCAAGCCAGGAAGAATGTTTATCACTCCCAAAATAAGTTGGAAAGAAAATTTGAAGGAATAAACAAGACAGCAAAATAAGCATCCTCTCAGCATGACAGAGTTATCCGCCAGTTAGAATTCAATCTTTAATCTATGTAGTATGATATTTGTCCTCCAGGTACCTCACTATCTCATTTCTTCGACCAACAACAAAAGTAAATGGCTTCTCTAAAGGAAAAAATCCAGCAGTTGAAACACGATGACTTTATAAACCAGAGAACACAAAGCTCACTACCAAAGACAACCTTGGTCCCTATGTCGCCACATACATCCTCTCCACAAAATATGAGCCACATTTTTCCCACTCCTACTTCAAGATCCCTTATGACAATATTGCTAGGATCTCAAGATGAAAAGGAGTTTGACATTGACAAGCATTCATGGGAAAGAAATGATGCCACCGCTGCAATAATAAAAGCTGAAGAAACTTAGAAGCAGTACAAAGGAAAAATGGAATCTAATAGCGACAGAGGGACCATGATGATCTCGAACCACGACATCACCTTCCCAGATGACAATATGATAATCCACAAGTGAAAAGTGCCATACAAAGATAAAGAATGAAATACCTTGCTTAAAGATGGCCTTCTCAATATCAAGTGGTTGCCGTCTCATCATAATCCAGATGTTGGTTCAGAATAACTTGTCTTGAATCTATATGGCTTGTACATCAATGATGATGCAGTTCTAGATCCACAAGCCACATATTTCTTAGATATTGTAGAAGAATCTCTAAAGTGCAACGAACCGATCCAGTATGTTTATCCCATTAGTCATACTTCAAACAAACAATTTTCTTTTGATTGATACTTTGATAACATCGACGATATCTTTCCAACTGATGGATACATGAATGAGAGCATGGAGTCTATCGATTCATGAGAGTACATTGAGGACACTCTTGAATCCCTAATAAAATCTCCAGAAAAAACTATCAACCAATATACATGAACCACTCAAAGCAACCAAAAAGCTCAGAAGTTGTCGATAAAAAAAATGGGATGACAGATGATCCAATCCCAAAAAAGGCCAGATCCAGGTACACAAGAAAAGAAAATCATTGGAAGCATATTTCACACCTTCATTCTTAATGATATAAAGATCTCATCCTGGACCCAGAGGATCAAGGACTCCTACACTTTGATGGCTATAAAGAATCTTGATAAATAGGAGATATACATGATACTCTCTGAGTTGATATCCAGATTCACTGATATACTTAGAGACTGGTGGGACACTCTTGGGATTTTTGATAAGAATACCTATCTGACGTCCTAGGACTTTGACTACAACATCAGGATCCTGAATGAGGTATTCTGAAAAGACATAGGCCAAAGATAGGAAAAGATCTGGTGACAGTTCTTCTATATGAAGTGCCTATCATTTGATATAAATGTCATCGATATCCACTTCTAGAAGATGGTAAAGATCTACTTTGAGTTAGGTGGATATCTCATCCTTAAGAAAGACTTTGTATAATTACTAACAAAGATGCTAGTAGGACACATGATGACGATTGTGGAGGAGAAGTTCAAATCCATAACAGTCCCACAGATAGGCTACATCCGGTAGGCAATCTTCCAAGCTTTGAAAAACATATTCATAATAAGGTCAATTGTGATGTAGATCTTCTAGAATAATCTATCCCTCGATTGATCCTGTAACAAAGATGACCTCATCCCTAAGTCCGTCTACTCATGTTCATACCTCAAGATAAGATAAAAAAGCCAGCTACTATTCAGAAGGCTCAAACTGCCAAGACCTCCTGATGATAAGACAAGAAAGATCTGGCGAACTAGGTATTTTGGGCAAAGAAGCCCAGTAAGTTACAAGAAGAAGGATGATAGATGCTTCATCTGCTAAAAGCCTGGCGACTTTGCAAAAAAATATCCTCAAGCCAGAAAGTCAAAGGACTCTTTCCCCCTCTTTGAAGATATAACTGATTACATAGGAATCTGTCACAGAAACAAGGATGATATTGAATCAGTCTTCTCAGAGAAAGAATAACCGATGGAGGACACTCTTTTCTCCCTAGACGTTTATGAAGAATCAGGTGACTTCTATGCCAATGATCTTTACCTGATATCCAGCAATGAAGAAGACCACCAGTATCAGGCTAGTCAAATCCTTATACATAACACGACATGATTATTATTTTTAAAATTAATAGACTACTTTCCAGATCTGTTCAACCAATATGTGGATCCCTTCGATCCGTCCATCCTCCGATAAAAAAAACCTTCTATGAGCATCAAGTGTTCAAAAAGTATGGAAGATCCATCCTAAATCCGTTTAGAGTGCACCCAAAATACCCTTTCTTCCATGTGTTCATAGCGCTAGCCAATGACTTCCTATAAGAACTCCTGTGGCTATTCTTGTATCTATGCCACTAACACTATATTCTCATATAGTTCAATTGTGATGCCTTCAATCCTTTTGATCAGATCCAACTAGCTCTGAAGATATTCATTCTGTGGTTAAATACATGGCCATACTAGATTCGATGCTTTAAAGATTCATACAATGCAATGGTCTTCATACTTCATCTCCCTATAGAAATCATAGGCCACGACGTCCAAGCTCAATAAAAAATTTCACTACTCTAGAAATTTCCTATCTCCATACTTTCCCTAGAATATGAATACATAATTTTTAATTTTCTAGTAGAACAAATACATTCCAAAAGAAATTTGACCAAATGAATGGGGAAAGTAGGACTATATCAACTTCCATCCTCACTGGATAAATTCCGACGAGCAACAAAAGAATATCAACCACAATTTGAAATCACAAGAGATAATGTCTCAAATATCATCAAAAGTATCAGGCTGAAAGCTTACCAATAGGAATGCAAAGATTCATCATCTGAAAGAATTAGTTACTTCACTAGATTGATGAAAAAATGCTTGGAAGGCCAAGAACACATTATCCAGATGCACGACGTTGCCTGGACGAGATCTTCACCACTGACACCATAAAAAATGCCTGCAAGATAAGATCATACAACATGAAAGAAGTTATCCACTCTAGTAGGTTACCCTTTCCAGTGGGTTACCCTTCTATCTAAGGAAACACTATCAGATGGGTTACCTTTGCTAATAGGTTACCCTTTCGAGTGGGATAACCATATCTCAAAGGAAAACTTCCTCAGTGGGTTACCATTTTAGATGGGTTTGTCCTGAAGTTGCTAACTCAATAAATTTGAAGACTTGAAGCTTATCCACCTACTTGAAAGAGGCCCGTAAAGCTACTTATGCACCTTCTTTCAAGCTACAGACTCACCTGCTGGCATATGCTATCACATACTAACAACAGTTTTTTTTTGTTGTTATAAAGCCCCAACATTATAGTAGGGACCAGTGTGAATAAAAATAAGTCTTATGTAGTCATAACAAATAAAACTTATCCCCTAAAAAAGAATAGGACTTATCCAGTCATAAGGGATAATGCCTATCCCTTAGCTGATAAGATAGAATTGTAATATTTAATTTTATGTTTATCCTCGGTCTAGATTATCTAGTAAGCTTCTTTCTCCTATAGTAGAAAGACTAGGCCTTTAGGCAGAGTCTACAATTCTCTCTACCTAAAAACCTCTTGAATTGTCTCTTTATTTTCAATAAATATATTTGTTGGCTAAACTCTCTTTCTCTTAATTTCACTCTTCAAAATAGATGGGTACTTTGGTCCTTTAGGTCATAGTGGTGAGGTAAGGAAATACTTCAGTGAAGTACTTGTTGCTACTACAATATGGAACTCCGAAGGGACTTTTCATGAATATTAAATAAAGTTGGCTTCATCCATAAAGCGTAGACTTCTGAGTCCTTTCTATGCATATGAAATGAAATTGGCATAGTCCATGCCATAGCTTTCTGAATTGATTTATTATCTGAGAAAGAACACACAGATCTGAGGTCTACCTTAGTACTCCTTTTGTTCTGTGGATGCTTGAGGAAAACATGCAAGGGAGAGCTTCCGTAAGACCCATTTATGACAAATATTTAAAAGTCTTATACTATGGAGACAAGAGATTTATGTGTTCTAAGACAAAAAAAGACATGACAACCTTATAAGGGTTGTGAAGTCTATATTAAAAAGGAAAACCATCCGGATGTATAGCTCGATTTCAAAGTCATGCCATCCCATTTAGGGCTCTGAAGACTTTTTTTCTAAAGAAAACCATCCTTATGGATATGTAGATCAGTCATAGAAAAGCTGTGGTATGTCAATAAAAGTTTTGATTTTGTATGCTTGCCACCTATATGGACATGTATCGCATGTCATGTTGGAAAGGTTAGACTCTGTGTCTGTGGTATCGATGAAATCTTTGATTTCCTATGGAGTGCCACCTACATAGTTGTGAAACTGCCTTTTATGTTGGAAAGTTTGGAGCTCTGTTGCTAGCCGCCTGGCTGCTCTCGCAGGCAGTCCTCCATGCCCATCTGCCTCTCAGTTTATTTTGTATCAGAGCCATCCTCACTCCTAAAGTGTAGGAGGAAGCAAGAGTTTGCATCTTTCTCTGCTGATTGCAAACACATTAGCCAACTTTACATTTTTATTTATGTTATATCTTTTCCTTATTTTGTCTTAGCTGTTACTCTTAGATCTGTCCTTAGTTTTTACTTCCTAATTTTACTACCAAAGTCCTGTACATATTAGAGTCATAGTTTTTCTGTTATCCGAGTCAGTGTTTTCTAGTAATTGTATTTTTCGTCTTGTACATAATCAAGTTGTATATTTTAGCACAAATATAGAGTCTTTATAGTACAGAAAATACCAAAAATATGGCTACTTCAAAGTCCTTATCTAGTCCACAGAATCCATTTGTCAATATAAACTTATTTATCACTCCAAGTGAGATGTTGTCATATAAAATTGAATATCTATATGAATTATAGGTGTTACATCACAAACCAGATGTGTATCACACCTTTACAAAATCCCTATTCATTTGTGGCTAAAAAGATATACAATCCCTAGATGAAAATCCACTCTATGGTCCAACAAAATCCAAAAGGAGTTAAGACATATATTGCTGCTACACCACTTGTCTAACATTCTATTTTGGTGACTCCAGAGGAACAATTCAAATTACTGTAGATGCTTGAGGATTTTCCAAAACCATGGAAAAGCCTTGGATTTACTCATCTCCATATCGGTGTTGTACGACTTGTGTTTACATATCATGGGAGAAAATTCCAGCCAGTTGTGGCATATATTTCACTTCTTTATACCAAATTCAATGATTACCAACATGAAAATTTGTGTATATTGGAGATTATCCTGGATGATGGTACAATCTTTGTCACCATGTTCCCCAACTTCAACATGCTATTATCTGACCCACATCTGATGGAGTGATTGAAGATCTAGATCTATTTTCTCGATGCTCCATAGGGTAGAAATGCTAGTTAGGCAACTCTTTACTATCACATAGCCTGGTGATTTCATAACCATAACATGAATTGCTTTCCTCAAAGTGGCAAAAACTCTTTGTCTTTGAACATTGATACAATTGAGTGAACAACAAAGTGTACAAAGATCCCGAGAAACATATCTAGGGATGAGCTGGTCAATATTATCCCAGCCTCATGGGTCACTACATATGAGAATTTTAGAGCCTATCCTAATCTCCTAAGTCCACTGATGATTCTGATTACCTCTACCTCAACAGTCCACCAAGAACCACCTTCTACATCCCTATGTACAACACAAGTAATGATCTTCTATATGTAAAAGAATACAAAACCATTTTTAGGTTCCTCACTAGATTTATGAAACAACATGATAGGATAAAGCACTTAAATTATGATGGTCATACTCTGAAGGGGCGTAAATGCCCATCCTTAGGACATTACCTATAGAAGATAGAATGCTACTATAGAATCTATAAAAAAAGGATATAACGGCTGCTCTATCTAAGGTAAACCCTTAGTTACTGATGACTCCCCATTCCAAATCTATTCACACAAATTCTTACCTATTAAACCACTCATTTAAAAAGGATAACCTTAACCGAGCTATAGATCCAGATGATTTGCCTTTATAACAAAGACTTTGCAACCCTCCAAGGGTTGGCATGACTTTGGCAGTCATAGAAAACATGAATCATTCGTATCCTTAGTACTATACTATTATGTATATGAAATATATGGGTCTTACGCTAGATTTTCCTAGCCTGTTCACCATCTGGGAGCGATAGCTGATGTGTGAGCATATGCTAACACATTTGAGGCTTTTATCTAAGAATAATTGTAAAGTCCTAAGCAACTTTTACCAGTTTTGATTGTTTTATCTTTGAATTTGTAGTGGAAGTTAAGAGGAAAGAGAACCAACAATGATGGAAGTAAAAGAGTTAAAATCTGAAGCAACTAGAAGAGAAGTATGGATGACGATATTCCTGATAAGTTGTCAGCACTCTGATAGGTTATCATCTTCATCGTCAGCCTTAAATAGAGAATGGGATTCAGTTGGAAGAAGTGACGATGATATGTGATAAGCGGTTAGCCTTTTGATAATCCATCAAAGTCGCTGTCAGCCTTAGATAGAACATGGGATCTGAGATGGAGAAGTGACGACATTTTCTGATATGTCGTCATAGTTTTGATAGGCCATCAGGATTCACTATCAACCTTAATCAGAAATTTTCAAAATTAAAGAGAAGCTAACGACATCCATGATAAGTCGTCAGCCTCCTAATAAGGCATCACACATGTCGTCACCTAATCCGAGAAGAACACTGAACTCTGTGATTTTGTTCCCATAATTAGGCTGAAGTATTTAAAGAAAGGTTTAGAGTTTTATAAGGAGGATTCTGAACCTATTTTGGAATGCACGTATTTTGTTATTTTCTCTCTAGTTTCTTGACTTGAAAAAAACAATTAACTTTGAAGAGATTATCATCAATATTTTGGGATTTCTACTTTGATCTAGTATATGAAACACTCGTTGCTATTCATCTTGCTGTAAGTTCATTGTTCAAATTATGAATTAAATTTGTTTTATCGATTATTACATTATGAGTGGCTAAATATCTTTAATATGAATTTTGGCATCTATGGGTTAGGTCTTGGTAAGTTCCTAAGTGTTCAAGATTCTAAAGGTAATAGGATTCCTTGATAATTCTTAGGTTTTAATTATTGTCTATTGGTTGCAAACGATAGATAGCACCTGCTTTTATTTATTTTGAGATAAGAAATCAAGAATAGTAGGAAGTGAATTATTGACAGGGACTTGGAATATACCAACCTTCCGTTTAATAATTGACGTTGTAAAAAGGTTAATTAACCTGAGGAGAAGTTTGGTCAGTGAATATAAATTCCCTAAGTCCAAGAGGATTAGATAATTAAATGCTTATGTAGGTCAAGAGACATTTAGGCATATATTTGATAAAGACAATCTGTTGTTCTTACCTATCGTGAGAATCTTGAATCACTATTAGCATCAAGTACCAAAACCCATAGTGAACATAATTTTGGTTTTCCATAAACTCTTGATTACAAACACTGAAACTAAAGTGACCAACAATTATTTGCTAATCTCAAAAAATCCCATTTTGTCTTTTCGTGCCAGTTGTTTGAATATAACTTGTAGCTTTAGTTTCAAACGAGTTTAGTCACCACTCACATTATTCCCTGTGGATTCGACCATAATATAGTTGGGTTATATATTGACAACGATTGCTTACATTCTCACATGAGAGGTATAGTTTGTGCATTATCAATAGCCGTTGAGTTCATCATATCAGCATCATGATGGGCCTTTATCCTTTTGACTTGTAATTGTTTTTTCAAGTTGTTGTAACTCTATCATTCCTTCAATCCTTTTCCATGTGCATCTGGGAAGGTCAAATCTTTGCTCATCTTCTTGAGTTGGACTGAAGATCTTGGAGGTAGATGACCTTAATGGAGACATGGAAAAGGTCTGGTGTAGCCTCTGTGGTGTGGTGGGAAGTACGACATATGTTGGGATAATATTTGGATTTGTGGTGTCGTATCTTAACAAGGTAATTTGTTCTTCGAGTGATTCCATTTTTTTTCTTTGCTGGTTAATGAAGGATTGTAGTGAGGTGTCTAGTGGACAAGTCACAGACTGAACACTCTGTCTCCTTTCTTCTAGTAACTCTATGAGTTTGGCATGGCTCAAATCCGAGTATCCATAATCATCACTAGTTATATTTCAGTGGGTTTGTGATGCATTCTATGTCAACAAGCGCACTAAATAGATAAGGGGAAAACTCTGTCTAGTCATAAATTACCAACCCCTGAACCACTTTATTCAAGATGATAAATTCCCCATTCCAAATAATATGACCCTATTTTCACACGTAGAAAAAGCCACCCACTTCAAAATTCGACCTCAAATCCATATTTTGGAAGCTAGGTATACACACTGAAGATAGAGCAAAAATGAACTTTTGCATACCCGATCACCGCTACTAGTGGAAAGTTATCCCATTTTTGATCAACCCTGCACCTTCACTCTTCTAATAGGCAATGATTAGAATATTTAAGCCCATCTTTAAGACATTATTGGTCTACATCTACGATATACTACTCTTCCACAACACTATAAAAGAGAACCTTGACCTCTTCCGCTAATTCCATGACTTGGTAAAGAAGCATGTCATAATGCTCTCTCCAAAGAAGATGGCCATCGTGCGAGATGATATTGATTTCATGGGAATGCACTTTGACCATCGGTATTACACTCCCGGACCACTGATGTGTGAGCTAATGCTAACACATTTTTGTCATTTTTGATTGCTTTTATGTTTGATTTTGCAATAGAATCAAAGATTCTAGAGAACCAACAAGAATGGAAGCAAATGAACTAAAATCTAAAGTAAATAAAGGCGAAGTGTGGCTGACGACATTTGTGATAAGTTGTTAGCCCTGTGATAAGCTATCATCTTCATCGTCAGTAGTAGATAGAGAATTGGCCTAAGTTGAAAGTTGTGACGACATTTTGTGATAGGACGTCAAGGAGCTGATAAGTCATCAAGATTGCCATCAGCCTAAGGTAAAACAAGAGAGCTAATGAAAAGCCTTGACGGCATTTTTGATAGGTCGTCAATGAGCTAATAGGGCCTCACCATTTTTCGTCAGCGTTAGGCAGCGAGTACCAAGAGCAAAAAGGAAGCTTTCAAAATTTGTGATAGGTCGTCAGCCTCCTGATAGGCAATCACAAATGGCGTAACCTAATCCGAGGAATTTCTGAATTTTATTATTTTGTTTCCATAATTAGGGTGAACTATTTAAAGCCTTGTGTAGGGTTTTCTTACGAGTTTCGACCATTGAGTTTTGAGACATGATACTTTGATATTTTTCTCCCTCTTCTTTTGGCTTGAAAAATTAATTAACTTTGAAGAGATTATAATCAATATTTTGGGATTTCTACTTTGATCTAATCTGAGAAACACTCGCTGCTATTCATCTTGCAGTAAGTTCATCTTTGAAATTATGAATTCAACTTGTTGTATTGATTATTACATTATGAGTGGCCAAAATTCCTTTAACCTGAATTATGGGATCTAGGGTTAAATCTTGATATGGTGTTGAGTGTTCAGGATTCAAAAGGTGGTAGGACTCCTCGATAATTCTTAGGTTTTAATTATCGTCTATTGGTTGCAAATGGTATATAACACCTAATTTTATTTGTTTGAGAAATAAATCAAATATAGTGGGAAGTGAATTATTAATAGGTACTTGGAAACACTACAAACTTCCATCTAATAATTGACTCTATAACAAGGTTGATTCACCTGAGGTAAAATCTGATCATGAATATAAATTCCCTAAGTACGAGAGGATTAGGTAATAAAATGGTTTAGTAGGTCGAGAGATATTTAGGCATAACTTTGATAAAGATAACTAGTTTTCCTACCTACTGTGAGAATCTTAAACCACCATTAGCATCTGTCAAGTACCAAAACCCCTAGTGAACATAATTCTGGTATTTCCATAAACTCTTGATTACGAACACTGTAACTAAAGTGACCAACAATTATTGGCTAATCGCCAAAACCCCTATTTTATCTTTTTGTGTCAGTTCTTTGAATTCAACTAGTAGCTATAGTTTCAAATTAGTTTAATCGCCACTCATATTGTTCCCTATGGATTTGACCCCGACTTCAATGTTGGGTAAGTATATTGACGACGACCACCTTGCACTAAATTGACATGTAAGTTGAGCGTTATAAAAAATGGCGTCGTTGCCGGGGAACAATGTGGCGTATTGAGTTAGTTTAGACTTTTAGATTACTTGATTGAATTCAAACTTGTAAATATTTGTTTAGTTTATTTTTTTATTTTTTATTTTATTTCCTTTTATTTTTCTTTCTCACAACTTTCTTGAGATGTCAGCCTGGATAGAAGTTTTTTTGATTGATGAAGATTCTTGTTATTATTGTGGGGGACCTTCATAATATGATGTGGATACTTTTATAAAAAGGGAACAAATTGTAACTTTGTGTTTGGCTTGTTGTCAAAGTGGTCATTCTAAAGATATGTGTTCTATTACGATTCAAACGGACAAATTGATAAAATGAATTTTAGAGAATCAAGCATAGTTGTGGGAAGAGCTAAAGAAGTTAACACTCCCACCATGTTTATAGTGGCTAAATAAAGAAGAATATGATTGAGGCAAGAAGATGTACTCTAAGTTGGGGGAGAAATTCATATTCTCAAGCTGGAGGAAAAAGCTAAGTTGGGTCGTGCCGCAATACTAAATTAGGTTCTTCTTGGGAGGCAACCCAAGGTATTTTTTATTTGTATTCGTATTATGTGATTGACATCAGATCTTTGCACCCATGGTTCCATAGGTATGTTTCTAACTCTCTTATTTTGGTTTGACGCATTGGGGACAATTTATGATTATAAGTTGAGGGTGGGACTACTTATGGGTGTTGATGTCCTCTTGGGGTTTTTGTTGCCATACTTCTTTTCCTAGGATTCTTGTTCTTAGTAGAGCCGTTATGTTTAGGCGTATTGTGATTTGTTGTAAAATATTGTAGTTGACTAGGAGAAATACAAGTACCTTAGGAAGTTAACATGATTTTGTTGATTTTTGAACACCTCTCCAAAGGTCTGTTTATAACTGTGTGATATGCATTTATGTGTGACCATTGTGCATCTTGTTATGGCATTAGTACTAGTGGCATGATAACCATTGCTAAACAATTGCATGAACATAATGGGTAGTAGCTTGTGATGTACCTTTATGCCGTATGTGTGTGAAATACTACCTAGTTCCCATTATGTGTTAAATCTAGAACTTGCCCGGTTGGTCTTGCCTTGGTTAAAGGAAAGGGGTTAGGAAAGGATCATAGGCCATTTTGATATTAGCTCACTTTAGCCTAAATGACTTTCACTATGTGCATAATATCCCTTGATCCCGGTTTTGAGCCTGATTAGCCTATTTCTTTTTATGACACCTGTCACCTTCCCATTTAGATCATAATGAACCTGTTTTTGCCCTGGTCCTCCTTAGACACTGTGACCTTGACTTAAGAAAATGACCTAAGTTGAGGGTGGATATCATAGGGGTGCATGATACAAAATGAGTATGAATAAAGGTAGCATAAAATAAAAGAATAAAAAGCTGGGTGCAGAGGAAAAGAGCAAGAAAAAGAAAAATTATGACAAAGAATAAGTAATTGAGAAAAAACTACACCCATCCTAAATAATTATGATGAAGAAAAGAGAAGAGCGAAAAAGTCTAATGGGTGAAACCCAAAAAACTTGTGTAGTGTGAAGGAGGCTTAGTCACTTTAAATACCATCGAATATCATACCAGCCCCTAGCCTACATTACAAGCCTAAGAGAAGTCCTATAGTGATCCTAGCTGAGCTATCTGAAGATCTGGGTTACGAAAATAAGGGCAAGCCTATGGTACTTAGCATACATTGATTGGAACTTCGTTCTGAGAGTGAGTGTTTTGATTGTCCCCATGGTTACATATATAATTCTTGATATGAGATGAGGGGGATTTCTTTGCTGTGAGGGCACACTGGTTACATTGCTAGTTACTAACTTATTTGGGTAGTGTAATACTGGTCTATGCATGGTTGTTATAGATTAATTGATGCCATATATTAGTGTATTTCATTGGTGTTCTTCATTGTACTTAAATTTACTGACTTTGGAGATGGTGAAAGTGTTTTGAGATGATATCGATGATTGACTGCCAAATGTGCTTTGTATTCTCTTAGTTGTGCTGAGTTTCTTAAGGAGAAGCAATTGTTTTAAGTTTAGGGTATTGAAGTGTGAGCTAATGCTAACACATTTGAGGCTTTTAACTAATAATAGTTGCGAATTCTTAAGAAATTTTTGTTTTTTTTTGATTGATTTATGTTTGATTTTGCAGTAGAAGATAAGATGCTAAAGAACCAACAAGAATGGAAACAAATGTGCTGAAATCTGAAGTAAATAATGGCGATGTGTGGCTGACGACATTTGTGATAATTCGTCAGCCCTGTGATAAGCTATCACCTTCATCGTCAGCAGTAGATAGAGAATTATCCTAAGTTGAAAGATGTGATGATATTTTGTGATAGGATGTCAAGGAGGTGATAAGTCGTCAAAATTACCGTTAGACTAATGCAAAACATGAGATCTAAGGAAAAGACTTGAGGACATTTGTGATAGGTCGTCAAAGAGATGATAGGGCATCACCGTTTGTCCTCAACGTTAGACAGTGAGTACCAAAAGAATAAAGGAAGCTGACGACATTTGTGATAAGTCAACAGCCTCCTGATAGGCTATCACAAATGGCGTCACCTAATCCGATGAATTTTTGAATTTTATTATTTTGTTTCCATAATTAGGGTGAACTATTTAATTCCTTGTTTAAGGTTTTCTTAAGAGTTCCGAACCTTGAGTTTTGAGACATGATACTTTGATATTTTTCTCCCTCTTCTTTTGGCTTGAAAAACAATTAACTTTGAAGAGATTATAATCAATATTCTGGGATTTCTACTTTGATCTAATCTGAGAAACACTCGTTGCTATTCATCTTACTGTAATTTCATCTTTCAAGATATAAATTCAACTTGTTGTATCGATTAATAAATTATGACTGTCTAAATTCCTTTAACCTGAATTATGGGATCTAGGGTTAAATCTTGATAAGGTGCTGAGTGTTGAAGATTCAAAAGGTGGTAGGACTCCTCGATAATTCTGATGTTTTAATTATGGTCTATTGGTTGCAAATGATAGATAACACATTCTTTGATTTTCTTGATAAAGAAATCAAATATGGTGGGAATTGAATTATTAACAGGGACTTGGAAGCACTAAAAACTTCCATTTAATAATTGACGTTGTAACAAGGTTGATTAACTAAGGTAAAATCTGGTCATGAATATAAATTCTCTAAGTCCGAGAGGATTGGGTAATTAAATGATTAAGTAGGTCGAGAGACATTTAGGCATAACTTCGATAAAGATAACTTGTTTCCTACCTACTGTGAGAATCTTGAACCATCATTAGCATTTGTCAAGTACCAAAACCCCTAGTGAACATAATCCTGGTTTTTCTATAATCTCTTGATTACTAACACTATAACTAAAGTGACCAACAATTATTGTCTAATGTCCAAAACCCCCATTTTATCTTTTCATGCCAGTTGTTTGATTTCAACTTTTAGCTATATTTTCAAATTAGTTTAATCACCACTCACATTGTTCCCTGTGGATTCGACCCCGACTCCAAAGTTGGGTAAATATATTGACGACGACCACCTTGCACTAAATTGATGTGTAAGTTGAGCATTATCAACCACACATCTACCAAAAATGGCTTAAGTTTCCAGATACTAACTTTTCCGTGAAGCATCTCCAGCAGTTTCTTGGCATGATTAATTATGTTAGAGACTTTATCCCTAATGTCTCAACCTATATATCCCCACTCACGAAGATGCTAAAAAAATGCTCCAACCTAGATAAAAGATCAGGATGATGTGCTCTAGAAAATAAATGGAATCTCTAGCAATGTCAAGACACTCGATATCTCATTAAATGGATAGATGATATTAAAAACTGATGCTAGCAATGACTATTGGAGTGCAGTTCTCCTTGAACAAAAAGTTAGCCAACAAAAAGTATGTAGACATGCAAGTGGAAAATTCAAAGAGGCTGAAAAACACTATCATTCCACCTTCATGGAAATTCTTGTTGTGAAGAATGGAATCAAGAAGTTTAACTTTTTCCTTATTCACACTAAATTTTAGATCGAGATGGATATGCGGGATTTTCCCAAAAAAGTCCAGTTGAATCCAAAGATCATCCCAAATCCACAGATTCTCCGGTAGTCTCAATGGATTTCTCACTACAAATTTAGAGTGGAGCACATTAAGGGAAAGGACAACATCCTCGCAGACTTTTTGTCAAGGCCAGAGTAATTCTATTCAAATTATTGTCTCTCGATAGAGAAGAATTAAACAATGCATACCATTAGAATCATGCAACCACTCATCAAGCATGTCGTTGATTGGTGGATGGAAGAATGATACACATGCTTATTGCTGCTGACACCATCAAACAATGCCTTAATAATGACGTTAGATGACATATGCTAGAAGTTACCCTCTTCAGTGGGTTACCCTTATCAGAGCACTGGAACGCAAGCTACAAACTATTCAGTCTTAAAAGTGCCCACTACGATCCTTAATATTGTATTTTCTGGATCAACAACAAAAGGAAATGGCCTCATTTGAAGAACAAATCCATCACCTGAAATACGACTGTGCTAAACTCCAAAATACACAAGAAGCCACCATATTTCCCAAGACATATCATTCACAAGGATTAGGCCAACCCTTTTCCACCTACTAACCTCATTCATCCATACCAAAGTTATTCACTCCAGCTCTACTAGACGAATAGGAGGATTTTGACATTGCCAAATTTATATAGGAAAGAAAAGATGCCATTGCAGCCCAAAAAGAAATGAAGATAGCATAGGATCAAGTCAGAAATATGAAGTATTCTAAACATACTCTACATTATGATAATAAGATGGTAACAAGACATGATGCTCCTACATAGGATCTCATAGTCCTAAACAACAACTTGGAGATCTAAAGTGTAGAACCATAAAGAAAAGAGCAACCATATGACGTATCGGAGTCCACTTGAAATCGTCATCTCAACAACAAAAGGTCATTTTCAGATGAATTTACAAAGGACAATTCTATCATCCCAAATTAGGTAATCTCTTAGTTCAATGCTGCTAATTCTTGAAATGCCATTTCTTAACAAGTTAAGAAGAATAACCCAGAGGAGGAGTTTCTGAAAGCCATCAATGATTTATATGGATTTGAAACTGAGGAGAAGGAAGAATACTCCTCTGATCTAACCTTGTGGATATATGTGCTGAAACTAGTGATGGTACTTCTAAAAAGCGCACAAAAAGAGAAAGCTTCATCTGTTTATGCTTCTGCACATACCTAAGATTCTAATGCTGCCAATGATGATGCTCCAACACAGATCTATGATCCAAATACTGTTGATGCTGAATCTATAGTTGAATCTCCAGAAGAAAACTATCAACCAGTATACATGAACCACTTTAATGAACTAGAGGTCTCCGAAGTTATCGATAACCAAGATGGGATAACAGACGATCCAATCCTAGAAAGAAGCCCAGATCTAGGTACACCAGCAAAGAAAATTATGGGAACTAGATTTCACACCTTCACTCTCAATGACATCAATATTTTTGCCTGGCCCCGAAGTATCCAGGACTTCAACACTTGGATGGATACAATGAATATGGATGAATGGGAGAAATATATGATATTCTCAAAGTTCACATCCAAATTGTCCAACATACTTAGGGACTGGTGAAATTCTCTTGGGATTTTCAATAAGAACACCTATCTAACATCCTAGAATTTTGCCTTCAACATCAGGATCCTGCATGAGGTATTCTATGGAGATATATTCCTTAGACTAGAAAAGCTCTAGCAATAGCTCTTCAAAATAAAGTACCTATCATTCGATAGAACTATCATCATTATCCACTTCCAGAAGATGGTGAAGATCTACTTTGAGTTGGGAGAAGATCCCAGCCTGAACAAAGGCTACATATCATCACTATCAAAGATGGTAGCAAGACACACAATGATGATTTTGGAGGAGAAGTTCAAATCCATAACCATCCCACAGATAGGCTACATCCGAAAAGTGATCTTCCAAGCTCTGCACAACATAAGCACAAATAAATCTGTACTGAATAATATCATCTAGAATAATCTAGACCTTGATCGAGCCTACAATAAGGATGACCTCATAATTAATTCTATCTACTCATGTTCGTGCTACGTGATGAGATAAAAAAGACAACTGCTAGTCAGGAGGTTCAAACCGCCAAGTCCTCCCAATAAAAAAAGCAGAATTATCTAACGAACTAGGTATTTCAGGTAAAGAAGCCCTACAAGTTACAACCAAAACATTGATGGCTTCTTTCTCTACAGAAAGACTGGTTACTTTTCTAGAAACAATCCTCAAGTCAGGAAGTTGAAGGACACTATCCACCTCATTTAATAAATAGTTGATCATGTGGGAATCTATCTCAACAAAGAGGATGACCTTGAATCAGTCTTCTTGCTGGAAGAAGAACCGAGGGAGGATTAACTCTTCTACATAGACGTATATAAATAATTAGGCGACAGCTATGCCAATGATCCTTACCTAATCTCCAGCAATAGATAAGACAAATAATATCATGCTAGTTAAATCCTCATGCTCAACACGAAAGAATTACTATCTTTCAGATTGATAGACTACCCTCCAGATCTTTTTAACCAATATATGGAACCCTTCGATCCATCCATCCACTAGAAAGAAGAACTTTATACAAGATTTATGTGTCCTAAAAGTATGACAGATCTATCATGAAGCCATTTGAAGTGCACCCCAAGTACCCTTTCTACCATGTGTTCTAAAAGTATGGCAGATTAATCATGTAGCCGTTTGAAGTTGACCTTAAATACCCTTTCTACCATGTGATTATAGCGCTATCTAATGACTTCCCATAAGAACTCCTATGGATATTATGGTATCTATGCCACCAGCACTACATTCTCATAGAGTTCAATTGTCATGCCTTCACTGATTTCGATCATATCCAACCATCTTTAAAGAGATTCATATTATGGTTCAAGCCACGACAGTACTGGATTCTATGCTTAAAAGATTCCTATGATTTAATGGTCTTCATTCTACATCACCCTATAGGAATCGTAAGCCACGACATCCAAGCTGAGTTGGAAATTTCACTTCTTTGGAAATTTACCATTTTTGTACTCTCCCTTGAAGATGAATACTATGAAGCACAACACTTTAGTTTCCAGTAGAACAAATGTATTCCAAAAGAAATCTGGCTAAAAGAATGGGCAATGTGGAACTAACCTACAGTTACACTTACTAGGATAAAGTCCGATGAGCAGCAAAAGAATATCAACCAAAGTATGAAATTATGAGAGATGATGTCACAAACTCCATCAAAATCATAAGTTTGAAAGCTCTTTAGCAGGAATGGAAATATTCATCATCCAACAGAAGGATTTACTTTACTTGATCAATAAAGAGAAACTTGGAAGGAAAGAAAGCCTTAGGAAAAGGCATAGCGTCGATTGGTGGATGTAAGAAGGATACGCAAGCTCATCACCATTGGCACCATTTGAAACTGCTGAAAAGATGACGTCCAATAACATATGAAAGAAGTTACCCTCTCCAGCGGGTTACTCTTCTAAGAGGGTTACCATCTCCAGTGTGTTACACTTTCTAGTAGGTTACCCACCTCTCCTAGGAAACCCTGTATGGTGGGTTACCCTTGCCTGTGGTTTACCCTTTGTAGTGAGTTACACTAATCTCCAAGGATTTACTTCTCAGTGGGTTACCCTTTCAAATGAGTTTATACTGAAGTTGCTGACTCATCTACTTTGAAGACAAGAAGCATATCCACTTGCTTACAAGATGCCTGCCGAGCTGCTAATGCACCTCCTTGCAAGCTGCTGACTTACCTGCTTACACATACTGTCATATTCCAACAACATTAGTGTGTTTCATTTTTATTTGGACATATTATTAGGGCCTGTTATGAATAAAGATAAGGCTTATATCATCATAACAGATAACACTTATCCCTTACAAAAGGATAAGATTTATTCAATTAAAACAAATAATGCCTATCACTTAGCTTTTAGGATAAGGTTGTAATATTTTATTTCATGTTAATCCGTAGTCTAGCTTAATTAGTAAGGATCCTTCTTCTATAAATGATAGCTTAGGCTCTTAGGCAGAGGGGAAACACTCTCTCTACCTAGAGTAATTGCTATTCTCTCTACCTAAAAACCTTTTGTATAAATTCTTTGTTTTCAATTAAGATGTTTTTTTATCTAAACTCTTTTTCTCTTGCTTTCTCTAATCCAAAGGGATGGGTGCTTCAGTCCTTTAGGTCAGAGCAGTGGGGTTAGAAAAATACTTCAGTGAGGTACTTATTGCAACTGCAACATAGAACTCCAAAGATACTTTCCATGATTCTAAAACAAAGTCGTCTTCATCCACGCGATGTAGATGTCTAAGTCCTTTCCATGTATAAGAAATTTTTTTACTTAGTCCATGCCATAACTTTCCAAATTGATTCGTTATTTAAGAAATAACATGTAGATCTGAGTTATGCCTTAGTACTCCATTTGTTGCATGGACACTTGAGGGAAACAGGCCAGGGAAAGGCCTAGTAAGACCCATTTATGTCATAAATGGAATAGCCTTATACTAAGGAGACAAAGGATTTCAAGTGTTCTAATAATGGAAAAGTCATGCCATCCTATTGAGGGTTGCAAAGTCTTTATTACAAAGGCAAACCGTCTGGATGTGTAGCTTAGTTTCAAATTCATCACATCCCAATCAGGGGTGTGAACTCTTTGTTGTTAAAGCAAACCATCCTTATGGATTTGTAGCTCAGTCGAAGGAAAGTTTTGGTGTGTTTATTAAAGCTTTGATATTATATGGCATGCCATCTATATGGATGTAAATCACCTGTCATTTTTAAAAGGTTAGACTCTGTGTCTTTGGTGTCGATGAAAGCTTTGATTTCATATGGCATGCCATCTACATAGTCATGAAACAACTTTTTAAGTTGGAAATTTTGGAGATCTGCTGCTAGCCGCCTAGCTGCTCTCGTGATAGTCCTCCATGCCCCGCTACCTCCCTATCTTTTTGGTATCAGAGCCATCCCCACTCCCTGAGGGAGGGAGGAAGCAAATGTTTTCTTACACCTCTTCTTATTTCAGACATGTGAGCTAACTATACATTTTTATTTTTACTTTTACCGTCTCCTTTACTTTGTCTTAGTTGTTACTCTTAGATCCGTTATTATCATTACTTCCTAGTTTTACTACCAAAGTCCTGTACATATTAGAGTCACGGTTTTTCTATTATCAGAGAAAGTGCTTTCCAGTTATTGTATCATGCATCTTGTACATAATCGAGTCGTAGTTGCTTTTCTTATATTTTAGAATAAATATTTGTTGAGTCTTGTTCTTACAATTTAGCAAAAATAATAGAGTCTTATTGTCCACAAAAAACCAAAAAATATTTTCCATTTTATTGGGTCTTCACCATAAAGCCTTAGAAAAAATACATCGAGTCTATATAATCCAACAAAAATGCAAAATTATTTCTCTCTCTAGTTACTCGCCAGCTTTGTCTACTTTGTTTGATTCGTACAAGTTTCTTCCTAAGTTAGCCATGTTTCCAACCCATCATAAGACTTTTTTATATAAAGATTACAATATCTTTGAAGTAGAGGTCCTATAGCTTGAGCAAGATATATCCTCCACATATATTGCTCTAATTAACCCCTACTCTGCCTATGTGAAAAAAACATGTAATCCATGGATGCAGATTGATTCTTTGCATCAGAATAGGCTAGAAGGAGTTAAGGAATGCTTCCTAGCATAAATATTAACCAACATATCCTTACTACTCCAAATGACTATTTTATTACTCTATATATGCCAAAAAACTTCCCACAAGAGTGGAGAAACCATGGTTATAACTATATCTATTTTGGTTCTATTCGTGTTGTATTGACGCATCATAGAAGAAAAGTCTAGCCTATAAAGGCATGTCTTTCTCTCCTTGATATGAGATTTTGCAAATACCAACATGTGAATCAGGGTACTCTACATGTTGTCATGGATCATGGGACACTTATTGTTACTCTATTCCCAAACCTCACTATGTCCTTCTCCGAAACAAGCTCAATAGAGGAACTCAAAATCCAAGTCTAAATCCTAGAAACACAAGATGATAGCTTACGCCCAACCATACATTACCAATCAGCTTAGCAAGTGAAAAACCACGACAATCCTTGGTGTTTAGATGGTAATGTATATTTTATAACAATTGACACCAGGTTATAAAAGATTGAGATTCTATTCTCAGTGTCTTTGAACTTTTTCTGAAGTGACAGCTCACCAGGAATATCTTCCTATTAGCATGGTCGTCCCCTCTGATACTTATCCGAAGGAAGAAAAATTAAATCCATCATATGTTTCACACTTACTTGAAGCATTCATGAGATACAATGATTGGGTTCAACAATTCAATCACAATGGAGTTAACGTACAGTGGTTATAATACCTTTTCATGGGACATTGCCCATGGGTTAGCAAGGGTAGATGTGCAGATTGTTAAGCATCTAGGCCAAACAAATTTGATTATTGTTATTGGGATTTGAGCCATGCCAAACTCATAGAGGTACTAGAAGAAAGGAGACAGGTTGTACAGTCTGCGACCTATCCATGAGACACCCCTGTACTATCCTTTATAGACCAACAAAGTAGAGAAATTGCATCACCCGAAAAACAGATTAACCTATTTAGACACGGAACTACAAATCCATAAAATCAATTGTTATAAAAGATTGAGATTCTATTCTCAGTGTCTTTGAACTTTTTCTGAAGTGACAGCTCACCAGGAATATCTTCCTATTAGCATGGTCGTCCCTTCTGACACTTATCCGAAGGAAGAAAAATTAGATCCATCATATGTTTCACACTTACTTGAAGCATTCATGAGATACAATGATTGGGTTCAACAATTCAATCACAATGGAGTTAACGTACAGTGGTTATAATACCTTTTCATGGGACATTGCCCATGGGTTAGCAAGGGTAGATGTGCAGATTCTTAACCATCTAGGCCAAACAAATTTGATTATTGTTATTGGGATTTGGGCCATGCCAAACTCATAGAGGTACTAGAAGAAAGGAGACAGGTTGTACAGTCTACGACCTATCCATGAGACACCCCTGTACAATTCTTTATAGACCAACAAAGTAGAGAAATTGCATCACCTGAAAAATAGATTAACCTATTTAGACACGGAACTACAAATCCATAAAATATCACAAAATATTCCATACTTCCCACATCACCCAGAGGCTACACAAGCCCTTTTCCACGTCTTTATCAAGCTCATCCATCTATGAGATCCTTAGTCTGACCCAAGAAGATGTACAAAGATATGGCCATACCATATGCACATGGAAAAGAAAAGAAGGAATGATAGACTGCCTACAAGTTGAAAGAACATTAGGGTAAGTCAAAAAGATGAAGGCCCTACATGATGCTGATATGATGAACTCAATGGCTATCACTCCACCATAAGATGAAAACTTTGCGGAGATGGATGCTATAGTCCCAAATGATGAGCTACAGATCCCACATAAAGTGCGACATGATGAAGACTAGGACTCTATAGAGTACGATATCCTTAATGGAGACCACACATATCCATAATTCTTTTGGATTTATGATCCTCCTATGCAAGAATAGTACATTGATAGCACACGTAGAAGTGTACGTGGTCTACCAAGTAATATAGTAGCCTTCAAGAGCGAAAAATATCGATCCCACAGGGACTTGTTGTTACAACTATTTAATTTTAGTTCACAGTTTTGATCAATTTAGTGCAAGGGTTTCCAAAAGAGAGTTTTAAATATTGGTAAGCTAAAGTAAAGTAAGCAATGCGTTAAGTAAAAGACTTGAGACAATAAGTGGAGTAAAGCCTAGATTTAAAGAAGTTCGAACAATCATACTATGTTATTGAACTTCATTCATTAACTTTCTTATATTGGTTGTTTATTCATTGGGTTAATTTCATGATCATGGTCTGCCGACCTATAATTGTTTTCCTAACATGGAAATTACAACTACATCATTGAGAGGGGATGTAATAATGTAATTTGGTGCTTAAATCTATCATCCTACATGTGAATCAAGTATGGATTCTAGGTACATCTCTTCCATAGATGCTAATTCTAATTCTTTATTTCATAAAAGAATAAGAACCCTACTTTGTTTATCCCCACGTTCTATCTTCCAATTCCCCACTAGATCAAAAGGTTGATAATATATGTATTCTAAGGGTGTTAAATCCTTAAAATACTTAAAAAAAATACAAACAAGGAACCAAATATGATAATATAATTTAACTAAATCAATTCAAAACAATAATCTTCATGTTCTTAGCTTTAACCCTTGAAAGGGAGTGTTTAGCCACTAGTCAACATAACCATATTCAAACTAGTTGAATATATGTTATAATCTATTAAAAATCTATATAAAGAATAATAAAACCTAAAATATGAGTTGAAACATCCTCCTTAATCTCCAAAGTCGTTCAAAAGGACCCAACATCATGTATAATGCATTACATTTATAGTAACCAAAGTCCAAGCCGTGTGGGAGCAGGAAACTATGTCTTGGTTGTATTTAGAATAGGGTTGCACCACATTAGATTGTCAAAATGAGCAAGGTTCATGGAATACTAGCTTTTAATATCAAGTAGGAATGGATACACACTTCCTTCTTGAGTCAATTATGGGCCGTGGAGAACCCCTATCACGATACCTCACTGTAAGTTGCAATCCAAGCTTTTGTGGTGTGTTTCAAATATATTTATAGGATTTAAATAATAAATATAAACATAATAATTTCACAAAAGATCCTATATCAATTTTAACCATGGGTTAGAGATCAAAATAACACAATATCAAGAACAACAAACTCAAAATACGAGCTAAGATAAGGCTTGCTCATATTGATCTTTAACTTATTATTTTGACTCTAAACTTGATCCAATTATACTTTGAACATTATAACCAAGTTTTTCCACATCTAAATACACAATAAAATCATTTAGAAATCATTTAACACATTAGAATCCGTCGGGGTAGACTAGACACGCACCAAGCTCAAGCTAGTAACACTAGTTTCCTAAATTGAAGTCTAAGTTTCCCATTTAAGTACAAACTTGTTTAGAATACACTTTGATCATTTTAATCACATCCTTGAAAACTTATATGCTTTATTATATCATTATAGAACATAAACCATACAAATTGTCCTAAAAATAAAGCTCTAGAATAGCAACACTAGAATGCATAAATATATGCAACATCAGCCACCTATGAGTTCTATATAGCAGAAGTAAGAAATCATACACCCAAACAATTACATGGTTTCAACTATCCCACATGAATCATTTTTATCTGTCATAGCATAACAGAAAAATATTTACTTTAATTTCAAAATTTCAAATATCCCACATGAATCATTTTTATCTCTCATAACATAGCTGATAAATATTTAATTTAATTTCAAGATTTGAAATATCGAACATGAATCATTTTTATCTTTCATAGAATAGTAGATAAATATTTATTTTAATTTCAAGATTTCAAACATCCTACGTGAATCATTTTTATCTCTCAGAGCATAGCAGATAAATATTTACTTTAATTTTAAGATTTCAAATATTCCACATGAATCATTTTTATCTGTCATAGCATAGCAGATAAATATTTACTTTAATTTGAATATTTCAAATATCACACATGAATTATTTTTATTCGTCATAGCATAGCAGATATATATTTACTTTAATTTCAAGATTTTAAATATCCCACATAAATCATTTTTGTCTATCATAGCATAGCAGATAAATATTTACTTTAATTTTAAGATTTCAAATATTCCACATGAATCATTTTTATCTCTCATAGCATAGCAGATAAATAGTTACTTTAATTTCAAGATTTCAAATATCCCACTTGAATCATTTTTATCTCTCATAGCATAGAAGATAAATAGTTACTTTAATTTCAAGATTTCAAATATCTCACATGAATCATTTCTATCTCTCATAGCATAACAGATAAATATTTACACACGAATCATTTTTATCTGTCATAACATAGAAGAGTTGTGGAATATCTTAATTTCCCTGTTTCCTCTGATGATGTCAACCCAATAGAGGAGGAAAATCACTGACATCCTCAGTCAACTGATTCGACAAACATGACGATCTCAAACTATAACCTGGATCCAATTCTTCCTATAGAAGCTGATAAAATTGCAGGCATGATTACCACTAAACATGTAGATCCAGATAAGTCTCCCAACTATCAAATCATGAGGTATGCCATAAAATATACATTCAATATAGGCGGGCAAGAAATAAGAAACTGCTAGATAAAGAAGTGATGTCCAACAACGATGCCAGATCCTCCAGAAAAAAAAATCCTGGAAAAGTCAAGATCTTTATATTCCATGACAAGGGACACTTTGACAAAAAATGTCCTAAGTCCAGAAAGGAAAAAAGGGAGGCTCCATCCTCAAAAGAAACAATGGAGGCTGATAAGTTCCCAATCAAAGACATCATTCCTAAATTTATTTGCAATAGAGACGCAAAAGTGCTCGACAAAAATCCATCTTTCCTCATTAACAACCAACCTTATCCCCTCATTGTTGATGACTACCTGGGGAAAATATCATCACCACTAGTAAAGGTGAATTCAATCTGTTAGAAAAATTGATCAAAGAGATCAACATGCTCATGGAAGGTATCAACATGATCTTTAAGCTGGAAACACCCCATGTCGAACTCAAGATATATCCATCAAGATGTGACAAGCCCCTTCAGGTCATCGCCTTCATGGACACTGGAGCACCAGCCTCAATACTAAATCTCGATATCATCACAGTTGATTAATAGGTTCCTCACTTTTGAACCTTTGGCACAACATTGAAAGAAGTAGTCCCCATAACTAGGGTGATCACGAGGCAGTAGATTATGATCGAATTCTTTCCTTGGGTACTCTACAAAACAAAACTCCTTGGCTCCAACATACAAGGGAAGGATCTAATCATTCATTTCTACATCCACAAGCAACTTAAGAACCACCTTATTATTCTGCTAAAAGTTGTATCCTTCATTGGGTGATTTAGGCAATATTACACCGTACCGAGGTTGTTTTAAATTAGTGATAAAGATCCACTAAAGAAAATGGAGCACCCGTTGATGGAAGAATCATGTGTAAAATCTTATAAAGAGTTTCTCAAGAAGAAAAAACACGCCTTATGGCTCAAACAAAATTTGTTCATCAGACTTCCATTCAGAAAGAGTGAAAAGGTCAACCCTACAAAGTCAAATCATTCTGGTATGAATATCTAACATTTTCTTCTTGTAAATAAGTAGTGTGCTAATCTTTGGGAGTTTCGTCTCATCAAGCATTTGGATTCCCAATAGGCTTGTGAAGTATTCTATGTCAACATATGAGTTGAGCAGATAAGAGGAAATCTCCGTCTTGTCATAAATTACCAACCCCTAAACCACTTCCTTCTAGATGATAAATTTCCAATTTCGAAAAAGATAACCATATTCTCATACATAGAAAAAGCCACCCATTTTTCCAAATTCAACCTCAAATCTAGATTCTGGTAGCTCGGCATACACCCAGAAAATAGAGCAAAAATAGCCTTCTGTATGCTCGATCACCACTACTAGTTGAAAGTTATGTCATTTTCACTTTAAACTACTTCTTCACTCTTACAAAAGCCCAGGATAACAATATTAAAGACCATGATTTGCTAGCATTTTGTTAGCACATTTAAGACTTTTAACCCAGAATAATTGTAAGTTCTTAAGTAACTATCATTTTTTTTATGATATTTCATTTATATTGCAGTGAAAGGAAACATGCAAGAGAACCTAAGATAATAAGGAAAAAAAGAAGTGAATATGGAACAAATAGCCAAGAAATTGTAGAAAAACAGTTGATGACTTTTGTGATAAGTCGTCAACTTGGTGATAAGTTATCAGGTCTATCATCAACTGGAGGTAGTGTGATGAAGTTGGATAAGAAGTGTGACGACATCCCATGATATGTCGTCATAAATTAGATAAGCTATCAAGAGCGTCATCTGCCTTAGATAGAGAATGGACTTTAGCTGGAATCCATGATGACATTGGTGATAAATCATCAAAGTTTTGATAAGACGTCAAGTTTCATCGTCATCCTAAAGTAGAGAATATCAAAATTGAAGAGGATCTGACGACATTCTTGATAAGGCATCACACATGTCATCGTTTATTACTAGATAAAGCTGTAACCTATGATTTTATTTCCATAATTAGCATAGGTATTTAAGGACAAGTCTAGGTTTTCCTTAAGATTTTGTGTCATCTAAGGGAAGAATTTCGGAAATTTTAATTATGAATTTTCTTTAAGTTACAACTATAAATAGAAGCTTTTAGGGTTTCAAAAGGGAAAGGGAGAAATCTTAGACATATTGAACTTCATGAACGTTAGTATTTGTCTCTCTAGTTTAGGATACACTGTCACCATTAACTTGTAAGAGATTACTATTGTTTTTGGCGGAGTTATTTAGTGATTCAATCGAAGAAACAATTATTGTTTTTCATTGCTCTGTAAGTTTATCTTTTAAATCATGAATTCAATTATGTGTTTTGTTCGTTACATCATAAGTGGATAAACTCCATTAACCAGAATTATGGGATCAAGGGTTAGGTCTTGATAAGGTGCTAAGTGTTCAAGATTCAAAAGGTGGTAGGATTACTTGATAATTCAAAGATTTTAATTAACGTCTGTTGGTTGCAAATAGTAGACACGCCTACTTTGATTTGCTTGAGAAAGAAATCAAATATAGTAGGAAGTGAATTATCAAAAGGGACTCAGAAATACTTTGTTTAATAATCAGCGCTGTAACAAGGTTGGTTAACCTGAGGTAAAATTTGGGCAGTAAATAGAAATTTCCTAAGTCTGAGAGGATTAGGAAATTAAATGCTTAAGTAGGTCGAGATACATTTAAACATTACATAGATAAATATAGCTTGTTGTCCTACCTACAGTGAGAATCTTGAACCACTTTTAGCATCTGTCATGTACCGGAAGCCCCAGTGAACATAATTCTGGTTATTTCTAAACTCTTGATTTACAAACGCTGAAACTAGAGTGACCAACAATCATTTTCTAATCATTAAAAAACCACACTTGATCTTTTTGCATTATTCATTTGAATTCAACTTGTAGCTATAGTTTCAAATTGATTTAATTGCTACTCACATTGTTCCCTATGGATTCGACCCCACCTCTAAAGATGGGTAAATATATTGACGAAGACCACCTTGCACTAAATTAAAGTGTAAGTTTAGCATTATCAGGCCATCATTCGTACATTATTGGTCTACATTGATGATATACTGCTCTTCAACAACACTATAAAAGAGCACTGTGACCCCCTCCACAAATTCTATGACCTAGTAAGGTGGAATAGAGTAATGCTCTCGTCAAAGAAGAAGACCCTCATGCATAATGAGATTGACTTCTTAGGAATGCATTTTGCCGATAGATCTTACACTCTTCGGCCACATATCTACCATGAATTCTTAAGTTTAAAGACACTAACTTTTCAGTTAAGCAACTCCAATAGTTTCTTAGTATGAGTAATTATGTTAGAGAGTACATCCCTGATGTCTCAACCTGTATCTCCTCGCTCACAAAGATTCTAAAAAAAATTCCAGCTTAGGAAAAAGAGCAGGATAATGCAGTTTGGAAAATCAAAGGAATCTCCAGCATTGTGAAGATACTCCATATCCCACTAGATGGACAAATGGTATTATAGACTGATGCTAGCAATGACGATTGTTACGTAGTTCTCCTTTAAGAAAAAGATTGCCAGCAAAAAGTATGCAGACATACAAATGGAAAGTTCAAATTTGCAGAACAACATTATTATTCCACCTTCAAGGAAATTCTTGATGTGAAGAATGGAATCAAGAAGATTAATTTCTTCCTTATTCACACTGAATTTTAAATAGATATGGACATGTGGGAGTTTCCCAAAATAGTCTTGTTGAATCCAAAGATCATACCAAATCTGTAGATTCTTCGATGGTCTCAATAGTTTTTTCCCTACAAATTTATAGTGAATCATATTAAGGGAAGGGAGAACATCGTGGATGCCTTCTTGCCAAGGCCTGAGAAATTCTATTCCAAGCACTGTCTGATAATAGAGAAGAAGTAACAACATCGGCCATCAGACTCATGCGACCACTCATTAACCATGAGATATACTGGTGGATGGAAGAAGGATACTCAAGCATATTTCAGTTGGCTCCATCTAAAACTGCTTGAAATGTAATGTAAGATGACATAAGCAATAAGTTACCCTCTTCAGTGGGTTACCCTTCCCAGTGGGTTACCCTCTTCATTAGGTTACCCTTTCTAGTGGATTTCCCTCCTCTCCAAGAAAACCATGTCAGATGGGTTACCCTCACCAGTGGGTTACTCTTTTAAGTTGGTTACCCTTATCTCCAAGGAAACCCTCCTTAGTAGGCTACCCTTTTAAATGGGTTTGTCCTGATGTAGCTAACTAAGCTACTTTGAAGACAAAGAGCTTATCCACATGCTTGCAAGATACCTATGAAGATTTTAATGTACCTACTTGCACCTACTGTCACATGCCAACAACATAGTGTTTTCCCCCTATATGTTAGTTAGTCTTGATTAAAATAAAGATAAGGATTATCTAGTCACAACAGATAAATCTCATCCCTTACAAAAGGATAAAACTTATCAAGTCATAACAGATAAATCATATCCCTTAGATGATAGGATTGTATTATAATATTTTATTTCATGTTTATCCATAGTTTAGCTTATCTATTAAGTTTCCTTCTCCTATAAAAGGAAGCCTAGGCCTTTTGGCAGAGGGAATTATTTTCTCTACCTAAAAAAATCTTGTATAGTTTCTCTATTTACATTAAAGATGTTTATTGGTTAAACTCCCTTTCTATTTCTTTCTATTTTCCAAAGAAGTGGGTGGTTTGATACTTTAGGTCGTAGCGGTGTGTAAAGAAATACTTCGGTGAGGTACTTCTTATGACAACAATATAGAACTCTGAAGGTACTTTCCATGAATATGAAATGAAGTCAGCTTCATCCATTCGATGTATATGGTTGAGTCCTTTATATGTATATGAAATAAAATTTGCCTAGTACATGCTATTTCTTTCTAAATTGATTCATTATCTGAGAAAGAACACGCAGATCTGAGGTCTCTCTTAGTACTCTTTTTGTTTTTTTGATGCTTGAGGGAAACAACCCTGGGAGATCAACCATAATACCTACTTATGTCATATAAGGAACATTCTTGTACTAAGAATACAAAGGATTCATGTGTTCTCAAACTGGCAATGTCATGCTAACTCTTTGAGGGTTGTGAAGTTTTTGTTACAAAGGCAAACCATCTGGATGTGTAGCTTGGTTTCAAAGTTATGTCATCCTATTCAGGGTTGTGAAGTTTTTGTTGCTAAACAAAATTGCCCTTATGGATGTGCAACTTTGTCATAGAAAAGTTACGGTGTGTCGATTAAATGCTTTGATATTATATCCCTTTTTGCCTATATGGATGTGAATTACTTGTTATGTTTGAAAAGTTAAACACTATGTCTATGGTGTAGACAAAAGCTTTAATTTAGTATGGTGTGATTCCAACATGGTCTTAAAACCACGTTTCATGTTGGAAATTTTGGAGCTCTATTGTTAGCCATCTGGCTGTTCTATGTGGCAGCTAGTAATCCTTCCATGTTGAGCATGAGGATTTGACTAGCCTGGTGCTGGATGTCTTCTCTTTTGATGGACATCAGGTAGAGATCATCGGCATAAATGTTGTCTGATTCTTTAAATATGTATATGGAGAAGAGAGTATCCTCTGTCGATTTTTCTTCCAGTGAGAAGACCGATTCAAGGTCGTCCTCATTGCTGTGATAGATTCCTGCGTGATTAGCTATTCTTCAAAGAGGTGGACAGAGTCCTTTAACTTTCTTATTTAGGATAGTTTTTGGCAAAGTGGCTATGTTTTTCACAGATGAAGTAGCCATCATTCTTCTTCTTTTATCTTGTTGGGCTTCTTCTCCTGAAATTCATGGTTCGGTGGATAGCCCTACTCTTGTCGTTGGGAGGTTTTGGCAGTTTTAACCTCTTGAACAGTAGCTTCCTTTTTTATCTTGTCTTGTGGTGTAGGCATGAAAAACTAGACATAGCCTTCCCAAACCACCTTATCTATCCATATGTATCAACCATCTATCGACTTTCCACTAGTCGTCGACCTAAAATTCTTAAGTTGGTTCCTAGGTTGCTGTATGGAAGAGCATGATTGGATACACCACTTAAATTATGAAGACTGATATGTTTTGTGGCACAAATATCCTTTCACAAGACACTGTCTGTGAAAGTTGAATTGCAGATCGCCCATGTGACGAGGAGATACCTCACCCACTACACCACAAACTAAAACTACCAAAACAAAATATAAACAACCTTCAACCAAATTGTTCATGATGTATCACTCTAGTACCGGTCACTTCAATGATTTCCCGCTGAACAAACCCTTCAAAAAGGATAACATTAGTCACACTCTAAAGATACCAGCAAAAACTGTTATCCCGCCATCTGAAGAGAAGATGCCCCTCATTGGCACAAAAGAAACACTCTACTGGCAATCTAAAAATGCGATATTCTAAAACCGGATGTTTTCCAACATCAACAAAGCCATTAAAAATGTTGCTCACTCCAAGAATAAGTTGGAAAGAAAAGTTGAAGTAATTAAAAGGACACTAGAACAAGCATTCTCTCAGTATGTCAGACTTATCTGCCAGTTAGAACTCAGGCTCCAATCTATGTCGTATGATAAATTTTCGCCAAGCATGTCACTGTCTCATTTATTCAATCAACAATAAAATAAATGGCTTCTCTAAAGGAACAAATCCAGCAGCTGAAACACGACGGCTTTCAACCCCAGGGAACCCATAACTCACTACATAAGCCAAGCTTGTTCCATTTATCACCACATACATAATCTTTACCAAATATGAGCCACATCTTTACCACTCCTAGTTTAAGCTCCCATATGTCTATATCAACAGGATCTCAAGATGAAAAAGAGTTTGACAATGGAAATCATACATGGGAAAAAATGATGTCATCCCTACCAAAAGAAAAGTTGATAAAACTTAAAAGAATTCTAAAAAGAAGATGGAATTTGACACAAACAGAGAGACCATGATGATATCGGATAATGGAAAAACCTTTCCAGATGACAATCTAATAATCCATAAGCTAAAAGTACTATACGAAGATAAAGAATGGAATGCCTTGTTGAAAGATGGCCTTCTCAATCACAAGTGGTTGTCGTCACATCGTGATCCAGATGTTGATTCATACTAGCTTGTCCCAAATCTATATGGCTTGAACATCAATGATGATACAATTCCAGATCCACCAGCCACAACAATCCTAGATCCTGTAGAAGAATATCTTAAGTGCAATGAAAAGATCCAGTATGTTGATACCATTAGTACTACTTCAAGCGAAGAAGATTTTTTTTATTCTCACTCTGATGGCATCAACGATAATTTTCCATCTTATGGATATTTAGAAGACAACAAGGAGTGTAGTGATTCAAGAGAGTATGTTGAGGACAATCCTATATCCTTAATTTATTATCTAGATGAAGACTATCCACCAATATACATGAACCTCACCAATAATCCAGAACTCTCCAAAGTTGTCGATGACCAAGACGGGATAGCAAACGATCAAATCCTAGAAGGAAGGCCATATCTAGGTACACTAGGGAAGAAAATTGTGGGAGCTAGATTTCACACATTCACTCTCGGTGACATCAAGAATTCAGCCTTTCCCCAGTAGATCTAGGAATTCTACACTTTGATGGCGATGAAGAATCTAACTAAATGGGAGAAATACATGATACTCTCGGAGTTCATATCCAAATTCTTTGGCATACTCAGAGACTGGTGGAACTCTCTTAGTATTTTTGATATGAACAACTATCTGACATCCTAGGACTTTGCCTTCAACATCAAGAGCCTGTATGAGGTATTTTGTAGAGATACAATCCAGAGATAATAAAATCTCTGGCAATAGCTCTTTAAGAGGAAGTTCCTATCATTTGATAGAAATGTCATTTATATCAACTTCCAGACGATGGCGAAGACCTAATTTTAGTTGGGTAGAGATACCAGCCTGATGTAAGCCTTTGTGTATCATCAATGCCAAAGATGCTAGCTAGACATACAATGATGATTAGGGAGGAGAATTTTAAGTCCATAACCATCCTAAAAATTAGCTACATTTGGCAGGCCATCTTCCAAGCTCTGGATAACATATGCACAATGAGATCTATACTAAATCAGATCATCTAGAATAATACATCCCTTGATCGAACGTACAAAAAGGAGGACCTCATAACTAAGTCCATTTACTCATGCCCGCTGAACAAGACAAAATAAAAAAGGTAACTATTGTTTAGGAGGTTCAAACTTCCAAGACCTCCCAATGACAGGAGCAAGGCTATCCAGAAAAATGGGTATTTAAGGCAAAAAAACCCAATAAGTTACAAAAAGAAGGATGATGGCTTCTTCATCTGCAGAAAGCCTTGCCACTTTTCCAAAAATTGTCCTCAAGCTAGGAAGTCAAAGGACTCTATTCATCTCTTTGAAGAAATAAATTATCTCAGCAAAGAGGACGACCTTGAATTCGTCTTGTCACAGGATAAAGAACTGATGTATGACACTCTCTTCTCTATAGACATATATGAATAAGTAGGAAACATCTATGCCAATGATCTCTACCTGATATCAAGAAACAAAGAAGACAACCAACATGAGGCTAGTCAAATCCTTATGCTTAACATGAAAAGATTACTATATTTTGGATTGACAGACTACCCTCCAAATCTGGTAAACCAATATGCTGATCTCTTCGACCCACACATCCTCTAAGAAAGAAGAACTTTCTACGAGCTTCTAGTGTTTAGAAAGTATGGTGGATCAATGCTGAAGCCATTTAGAGTGCACTCAGAATATCCTTTTGGCCATATGTTCATAGCGCTATCCAATGACTTCCCGCAAGAACTCCTGTGGCTATTATGGTATTTTTGCAACCAATAATACATTCTTATGGAGTTCAAGTGTGATGCCTTATACCATTTTGATCGAATCCAACCAGCTCTGAAGAGATTCTGTACTGAATTCGATGCTTCACAAATTCAATCGATGCAATGGTCTTCATTTTGCATCGCACTGTAGGAATCATAGGACACAATGTCCAAGATCAGCGGGAAAGTTTACTCCCCTAGAAAGTTCTCATATCTATACTCTACTTGGAAGATGAATACTATGAGGCACTTGCTTTATTTTATAGCAGAACAAATCCATTCCAAAAGAAATCTTACCAAAGAAATAGAGAAACAAAAACGACAACAACGGTCATCCCCTCTGGGATAAAGTCCAACGAGAAGCAAATGAATATCAGCCATAGTACAAAATCACAAAAGATGAAGACATAAAATCCATCAAAAGCATAAGGCTGAATGTTCCCCAGCAGGAATGTGAAGATTCATCATCCAACAGAAGGAGTTACTTTATAAGATTGATGTAGAGAAGTTTCAAATGTCAAGAACACCTCAGGCAGAAGCATGACATTGATTGGTGGAAGAAAGAAAGATACACGAGCTCATCACAACCATCAGCATCAAACACTACCTAAAATGACATATGAAAGAAGTTACCCTCTCCAACGGGATTCCCTTCACAGTGGGTTACCTTTTTAAGTTGGTTACCTTTTCTTATGGGTTACTTTCCTCTCTAAGGAAACCCTATCAGATGGTTTACCCTCTCCAACGGGTATCTTTTTCCTATGGGTTACCCTCTTCTCCAAATAAAGCCTCCTCAATGGGTTACCCTTTCTGATTGGTTTGTCCTGAAGTTTCTAACTCAGCTACTTTGAAGACAAGAAGCTTATCCACCTTCTTGTAAGATGCATGTAAAGTTGCTGATGCACCTGCTTGAAAGATATTGCCTCACCTTCTTGCACACGATGTCACATGCCAATAATATAGTGTGTTTTGTTTTTATTTTTCCCTTCGCATATTTGTAGATCCAAATGCGAATTATTTTAAGGCTTATCTAGTCATAACAGATAAATCTTATCCCTTACAAAAAGATAAGACTTATCTAGTTATAACGGATAATGCATATCCCTTAGCTGATAGGACAGGATTGTAATATTTTATTTTATGTTTATCCGTAGTCTAGATTATCGAGTAATCATCCTTCTCCTATAAAAGGAATCCTTGCCCTTTAGTCAAATATCATCATTCTATCTACCTAAAAACCTCTTGTATAGTTTGTTTGTTTTTAATAAATATGTTTATTAGCTAATATCGCTTTCTCTTGCTTTCTCTCTTCCAAAGGGATGGGTTCTTGGGTCCTTTAGGTTGGAGCGGTGGAGTAAGGAAATACTTTAGCAAGTTACTTTTTATGACTGCAACATGGAACTCCGAAGGTACTTTCTATGAATATAAAACAAAGTCGGTTTAATCACTTCAATGTGGATGTCTGAGTCCTTTCCATGTATAAGAGATGAAAGTGGCTTAGTCCATTCCATAGCTTTCAAATTGATTCATTATTTGAGAAAGAACACGTAGATCTGATGTCTGCCTTAGTACTCATTTTGTTCCATGAACGGTTGAGGACAACAAACCAGGGAGAGCCACCGTAAGACATATTTATGTTACATACGAAATAGTATTGTACTAAGAAGATAAAGGATTCATGTGTTCTAAGACTGGTAAAGTCATACCGACCCTATGAGGGTTGTGAAGTCTTTTTTACAAAGGCAAACCATCCGGATGTGTAGCTCAATTTCAAAGTCATGCCATCCCATTTAGGGTTGGAAAGGCTTTTTTGCTAAAGCAAACCATACTTATGGATGTGTAGCTCAGTCGTAGGAAAGATGTGGTGTGTTGATTAAAAGCTTTGATTTCATATGGCTTGTCATCAATATGGATATGAATTTCCTGTCATGTTGGAAGGGTTAGACTCTATGTTTTTGGTGTCGATAAAAGCTTTGATTACATATGGCGTGCTGCCTACACGATCCTTAAATCACCTTTCATGTTGGAAACTACAGAGTTCTTTTTCTAGACACCTGGCTGCTCACGTCAGCAATCCTCCATGACCCGCTGCCTCCCTGTCTATTTGCATCCACCTCTACTGATTTCAAATACGTGAGCCAACTTCACATTTTAAAGTTTTCTTTTTAATTCTCTGTGTCTTAGCTATTACTCTTTAATTCGTTCTTAGATACAATTCCCTATTTTTTTACCAGTGTCATGTACATATTAGAGTCATAGTTTTGTTTACTTTATTAGAGTCAGTGTTCTTCAGTTATTGTATTATGTGTCTTATACAGAATCGAGTTGTAGTTTCCATTCTTAGGTTTTAGACCAAATACTAGTTGTGTCTTGTCCTAGATCTTTAGCACAAATAATTGAGTATTATTGCTATAAATTACTAAAGGATTTTATTTGTCATTGAGTCTTTTCAATAGAACTGTAGAAAAATAGATCGAGCCTTTATAGTCCAAAAATAAAAAAAATATGTCTTCCTCTGAGTGGTCTTCTTCAAGTATGTCCAGTCCCTATAAATCTCTATCTCGAGTAAATATGTCACCGGTCATTATCAAAAATAAATCAACATCCTATTCTTGTAACATAGGAGGAACGGTTTATCACTCTATAGATGCCGGAAGACATTCCACGACAGTGGAGAAACCAAGGCTTCACCCATATTCACTTTGGTGTTGTTAAGACCTCATTGATATATCACGGAAGAAAAATCTAGCTAGTAGTGGTGCATCTTTCACTCCTTGATACCAGATATAATAAATACCAACAAGCCAACTTGGGAACTTCAGAAATCGTATTGAACGCTAGGACAATCTTTTCCACTATATTCCCAAATTGTATCTGACAGAGGTGTTAAAGTCCAGGTCCAAACCCTAGGAACTCCATAGGTCAGAGATGCCATTCAGGCAGCTCTCCACTACCTGGTATCTTGGTATGTTCAGAATCATGGCATGGATCTATTTCTTCTAGGTGGCGATGATGGTTTGTTCCTAAAATAGTTGCCACTAATGGAACCATTCAGTGTATTTAGATCCCAAGGAAAATCCCTAGAGATGAAATTATGAAAGTACTCCCAGACTCATGGGTCACAAACTACGAGAAGTTGAGAAACCATCCTCAACCTCTCCAGGCCACAAAACCAATCTTTCAAGAAAGAGTGGAAACACTATCAAAATCAATTTCAACTACTCACACCTAAAAATGCCTCCCAAAACCACCTTCCCTATCCAATGTACCAACCGTTCAATGACCTTGCACTAGTCCACGAACCAAAGTTCCTAAATTGGTTCCTAGGTAGCTACATGGAAAAGCATGATTGGATACACTACTTCATTCATAAAGGACGATAAGCTTTGTGGCACAAATATTATTTGCTTGGACACGATTCATGGAAGTCGAATTTCAGATGCCACATATACTCGGAGATACCTCATCTACTACACCACAAACTAAAAATACTAGAACCAAACCCTTTGAAAAGTATAACATGAGCCACGTTTCAAAGTTACCAGCCATAATTGTTATCCTGCCATTCAGAGAGAAGATACCCCTCAGCGACACAGAAGCAACACTCAACTAGCATTCTAAAAATGCAATATACCAAAACTAGATTCTTTCAAATATCAACCAAGCCGTGAAAAATGTTTCTCACTTCCAAAATAAGTTGGCAAGCAAGGTTAAAAGAATGAACAAGAAAGCAGAACAATCATCCTCTAAGCATGACAAACTTATCCACCTATTGGAACTCAGGTTCCAATATATGTAGTATGATATATGTCCGCCAGGAACATCACTATCTCATTTCTTTGACCAACAACAAAAGGAAATTGCTTCTCTAAAGGAACAAATCAAGAAGCTAAAACACAACCACTTTCAACCATAGAGAACCGACAGCTCACTACCAGAGCCAACCTTGTTACCTATGTTGCCACATAAATACTCTCCAAAAAAGATGAGACACATTTTCTCCACTCCTACTTCAAGCTCTCATATGACTATATCGTCAGGATTTCAAGACAAAAAACAGTTTAACCCAAAAGAAAAGCTAATGAAATTTAGAAGCAGTCCAAAAGAAATATGAAATATGACCCAATTAGAGGGACTATGATGATCTCATACCATGACATCACCTTCCCAGATGATAATCTGATAATCAACAAGACAAAAGTGCTATACCAAGATAAAAATGGAATGTCTTGCTGAAATATGGACTTCTCAATCACAAGTGGTTTTTTTCCCATTGTGATCCATATGTTGAATTAGACTATATTGTCCCAAATATGTATGGCTTTAACATCAATGACGATGCAATTATTGATCTATAAACCACAACAATCCTACATACTGTAGAAGAATCTCTAAAGTGAAATGAACAGATCCTAGATACTGATCCCATTAGTCTTGCTTTAAGTGAAGAAGATTATTTTAATACATACTCTAGTGAAACTGATGATAACTTTCTAGCTAATGGATACACTCAAGACAGTGTGGAGTTTATCGAATCACGAGAGTACGTTGAAGACACTCCTAAATACTTAATTGAATCTCCATAAGAAGACCATCCACCAATATACATGAACCACTCCAAATAGCAAGAAGATTTTAAAGTTGTCGATGACCAAGATAGGATGATTGATGATATAATCCCAGAAAAAAAAGGCCAAATCCTAGTACACCGGTAAAGAAAACCATGGAAACTAGATTTTACACCTTTACTCTCGATGATATCTAGATCTCAGCCTATCAAAGAGGATCCAGGACTTCTACATTTAGATGGCTATAATGAATCTGGTTAAATTGGAGATATATATGATACTCTCAGAGTTCACATCCAGATTCTTCGGCATGATAAGAACACCTTGTCACAGTACTTTGCCTTCAATATCAGTATCCTTCAAGAACTATTCTATAGAGATATAGGGTAGAAAAAAGTAAAAGCTCTGTCAATATCTCTTTAAGATAAAGTTCCTATTGTTCGACAAAAATCTCATTGATATCCTGCTTTAGAAGATGGTGAATATCTTCTTTGAGTTGGGTGGATATCCCAGTCTGAAGCAAGCCTTTGTATTATTATTGGAAAAGATGTTAGTAGGACACACAATGACGATTGTGGAGGAGAAGTTCAAATCCATAATTATCCCACAGATAGGATACATATGGTGGGCCATCTTCCAAGATCTGGATAGGATATACTTAAAGAGGTTTGTACTTAAGCAGATCATCCAGAACTATCCATCCCACGATCGATCCTACAATAAATATAACTTCATTACCAAGTCCAGTTGCTCATGCCCACACCGTAAGATGAGATTAAAATGACAGATTTGGTTTAGTAGGTTCTAATTTCCAAGACCTCTCAATTATAGGAGTAGGGTTATCCAACAAACTAAGTATTTCAAGAGAAGAATCCCAAAAAGTTATAAGAAGAAAGGTGATGGCTGTTTCATCTATAGTAAGCCTGGCCACTTCGCCATACACTATACTCAAGCAAGAATGTCAAAGGACTTTATCCAACTATTTGAAAAAATAATAGATCACGTGGGAATCTATGTCAGAAATAAGGATGACCTTAAATCAGTTTTCTCACTTAAAGAAGAATTGACGAATGGCACTCTTTTCTACATAAATATATATAAATAATTAGGAAATATCTATTCCAATGATATTTACCTAATATCCAGCAATGGAGATGACAACCAGCACTAGGCTAGTAAAATCCTTATGCTCAACATAACAAGATTACTATCTTTCGAAATAACAAAGTACCCTTTAGATCTGTTCAACCAATATGTGGATCCCTTCGATTCATACATTCCCCAAGAAAGAAGTACCTTCTACAAACTTCAATTTTTCAGAAAGTATGGCAGTCTATCCTGAAGTCATTCTAAGTTCACTTGGAATACCCTTTATGCTATGTGATCATAGCGCTATCCAATGACATTCCGCAAGATCTTCTATGGCTATTTTGGTATCTATGCCACCAACACTATATTATCATGGAGTTCAAGTGTGATGCCTTCAAGCATTTCGATTGTATCCAACAAGCTCTGAAGAGATTCATGTTGTAGTTCAAGCCTCGATGGTACTGGATTCGATGCTTTAAAGATTTTGTTGATGCAATGGTCTTCATACTGCACCACCCTATAGAAATCATAGGACATGACGTCCAACATCAGTGGCAAATTTTAGTCCTCCAAAAATTTCTAATCTCTATACTCTCACTGAAAGATAAATACTATGAAGCACAACACCTCATTTTCTAGTAGAACACCTGCATTTCGAAAGAAATCAGGCCGAAAAAATGGGAAAAGTTGAACTACTCCAATGGTCATCCTAACTGGGATGAAGTTCGACATATAGTAAAAGAATATCATCAACAATGTGAAATCATGAAAGATAAAGTCACAAATTCCATCAAAAGCATAACGATGAAAGGTCCCCAACAAGAAAGCAATGTTTTATCATACAACAGAAGGATTTACTAAACCATATAGATGAAGAGAAGCTTTGAAGGACAAGACTACCTCAGGTACAATTATGACATCGACTGGTGTATTGTAGAAGGATACGTAAGTTCATCACCACCAGCATCATCCAACACTGCCAGAAAGATGACATCAGATAACATGTGCAAGAAGTTACCCTCTCCACCAGGTAATCCTTCCCAGTGAGGCACCCTCTCCAATGGGTTATCCATTTTAATGGGTTAACTTTCTCTCTAAGAAAACCCTATTAGCTCGCTTACACTCATCAGTGGATTACCCTTTTCAGTAAGTTACCTTTATCTCCAAGAAAAACCTCTTCAGTGGGTTATCCTTTAAGATAAGTTTGTCCTGAAGCTGATCCACCTGCTTGTAACATGCCTATGAAGCTTTTAATGCATCTCCTTGCACATGTTTTTACATGCCAATGACATTAGTGTGTTTTGCTTTTATTTGGACCTCCACTTGTTAGTAGGGCCTGATATGAATAAATATAAGTCTTATCTAGTCATGAAAGATAACACTTATACCTTAATAAAAGATAAAACTTATTCAGTCATAATGGATAATTCCTATCCCTTAGTTGATAGGACAAATTAGAATATTTTATTTCATGTTTATCCATAATGTAGATCCTAAAGTAAGCTTCCTTTTACTATTAAAGGTAGCCAAGGTCTTTATTAAGAGACATCATTCTCTCTACCTAAAACCCTCTTGTATAGTTTATCTATTTTTCAATAAAGATGTTTGTTAGCTAAACTCTCTTTCTCATTCATTCTCTCTTCTAAAGGGATGGGTGCATCGGTCTTTTAGGTTAGAATGGTGGGGTAAGAAAATACTTTAGAGAGGTATTTGTTGTGACTGTAAGGTGGAACTCTAAAGGTGATTTACATGAATATGAAATGAATTCGGCTTCGTCCTTGTGACGTAGACGTCTGAGTCTTTTCAATGTATATAAAATGAAATTATCTTAGTATATGGCATATCTTTCTGAGTTGATTCGTTATTTGAGAAAGAACAAACTTATCTAAGGTCTGCCTTAGAACTCCTTTTGTTCCACGAATGCTTGAGGTAAATAGGCCATGCAAAGCCACTGTAAAACCTGTTTATGTCATATACAAAATGGTCTTGTACTAAGGATACAAAGGATTTATATGTTCTAAGAATGGTGAGGTTATCTCAACCCTCTGAGGGTTTTGAAGTCTATGTTACAAAGGTAAACCATCTGGATGTGTTTCTTGGTTTGGAAGTCAAGCCATGTCGTTTATGGTTGTGAAGTCTTTATTTCTAAAGAAAATCATCCTTATGGATTTGTAGCTCAGTCATAGGAAAGTTGTGTTGTGTCAATTAAAATTTTTGATTTCCTATGGCTTGCCGCCTATATGGACGTGAATCACCTATTATATTGGAAAGGTTAGACTTTATGTTCTTGGTGTCAATGGAAGATTTGATTTCTTATGGCGTGACCCCTACATGGTCGTGAAACTTCTTTTCATATTGGAAAGTTTGTCGCTATGTTGCTAACTGCCCTAGTTGCTCTCGCCGGTAGTCCTCCCTGCCCCACTTCCTCCTCATCTATAGTGTATTAGATCCATCCCTACTCTTGACATAGAGGGAGGAAGCAATTTTTTGCATCCACCTCTACTGGTTGCAAACACGTGAGCTAGCTTTTTATTTTTATTTGTAGTTGTATCTTTTCCTTTACTTTGTATTAGTTGTTACTATTAGATCCTTCCTTTGTCTTTGATTCCCAATTTTACTACCAATGTCCTGTACATATTAGAGTTATAGTTTTTCTACTCTATGAGTCAGAGTTTTAAAGATATTGTATTATGTGTCTTGTACATAATCAAGTCATATTTTCTTTTCTTAGATTTTTTGCACAAATATAGAGCCTTAATGTCAACAAAAATACAAAAAGATTTTATTGAGTCTTTTCCTTAGAACTTTAGAACAAATACATCATGTATTTATAGTTCAGAAAATACCAAAAATGTGTTTGCTTCAGAGTCCTCATCTAGTCCACACAATCCTTTTATCAAGATAAACATGTCTATCACTCCTAGTACTTGACTATCTATACGAATTAGAGGTGTTACCATTACCAAACCATATGTGTACCATACCATTATAAAACCCTTATTTATCTGTTGGTAAAAAGATATGCAATCCCTACATGAAGATCCACTCTATGGTCCAAGAAAATCAAAAAGGAGATAAGGAATATATTGCTGCTACACGACTTGTCCAGCATCCTATTCTGGTGACCCCAGAGGAATAGTTCATATCACTGCAGATGCCAGAGGATTTTCCAAAACAATGGATAAGCCTTGGATTTACTTATCAAGGGAGAAAAGGCTGACTAGTTGTGGCGTATCTTTTTCTTCTTGATACCAGACTCAACGAGTACCAATTTTTAAATTTTGGAACATCGGAGATTATCCTTGGTAATGGTACAGTCTTTCTCACCATATTCCTCTACTTTAATATTCCATTCTCTAATCCATATCTGATGGAGACGTTAAAGATCCTGGTCCAGATTCTCGATGCTCCACAGGGAAAAAAGGCTAGTCAGGCAATGCTTAACTGTCATATAGCATGGATAGTTCAGAGACATAACATGAACCTCTTCCCCCCAAGTGGAAAGAACTCTATGTTCTTGAACATTGACATAACTCATAGAACCACAAAGTGCACCAACATATTTAGAAGAATACATAGGGATGAGCTGGTCAGCATTATCCCAGCCTCATAGGTCACTACATATGCGATGTTGAGATCCTATCTTCAATATCTCAAGACCACTGATGATTCCGACCACTTCTACTTCAAAATGATACCCTTAACCACCATCTACATCCCCATGAACAACCTAAATAATGATCTTTTGGATGTAAAAAACCAAAGAACCATCCTCCGATTCCTCATAGGCTTTATGAATCAACATGATTGGGTAAAGCACTTCAATCATGAGGGTCGTACTCTGATGTGGCATAATTTCCCTTTCTCAGAACATTACCCATAGAAGACTGACTATATCAGTAGAATCTGTAAAAAAGGGATGTAGTGGATACTCAATCTAAGGACAACCCACATATGCTGATGACACCCCTTTATAAATACATTCACATAAATTCTTACCCATTAAAACACTAATATAAAAAGAATAACCTAAGATAAGCTCCAAAATCACCACATGTTATCCAATTAGAAAGTGCTTCAGCTGCCCCCAAAATTACCATACTTATCAGAGCACTCGAAGGTAAGTTGCAGACCATACAGTCTGAAAAATGACTGCTAGGAACTCCATATATATATTTTTTTATCTAAAAAGATAAGGAAATAACCTCTCTTCAGAAGAAATACAGAATCTAAAATACAATTATTCCATACTACAAAAGGAATACGACTGGGCCATACTACAAAAGGCTAAAGTATCTCAGTATAGATATTCTCCATAGGGGTTAGGCCAAGATTTTCCACCTTGTTTATCCAAGAACTTAACTTTAGCTCCAGAAGATGAACAAAAGTCTGATACAATGTGGACAAAGAGAGATATAATAACATAAATGGTTGAAAAGATTAGATGTTATAACCGGGTTTTGTATGATGCTGATAAGATGGTCCTCATCTTCCATTGTACAGCTCCTGAAGTCCCATCTAATGACCATGAGATCCAAAGAGTAAAAACCCAAAATGATGAGCGACTAGAGGTTCTTTCTATTCAGAGAGCGTCCTAAAATTGTGATCTAAAAGAAAAAATAAAGGACAACAAAGACCTGTCGATTCATTCAGCACATATGATGATCACAAGTTGTGAACTAGATTCCACCACTATCACTTCAGTTGATCTCTTGAAGATCCCTAATAAGGAATCCCATAATGATGAACATGTCACTTTGAAACAATGTCTTCTCAAGAAAAATGACAAGGATGATGACTTTATTATCCTAAATCAAGCTGAACCGAGTATTGTTTTTCCAAAGTATGATGAGTTTATTCCAAAAGAGTCATCGCGTCACATAGAATCCCATCCTTCCGAGAAGCATAAGGAATTTTCTTTGGCAACATCATATTTGATGAATGTTCCTAATCTTTGCACCCTTATGATATATATAAAAATTTAGTTCTCAATCTAGAGAGGTCTCTCTAGGTCTCAAGACGTCAGGAAAAGTACAAAAAGTACATGCACTTAAGACTGGATAGAAAGAAGAAACCGCTGGACAAAGAAGTGATGATCCGTAAAGATGCCAAATCCTCTAGGAAAGCATAAATTCTTTATCTGATAGAGGACACTTTACAAAAGTATGTCCTAGATCCATAAAGGATAAGAAGGCAGCTCAAACATCAAAAGAGATAATGACTTCTCAGTTCCTAGCTGAAGATGAATCTCTTCCTAATGTTCATGTCGATGTAGACAACATTCCTGAATATTCTTTCCATGTAGAGAAAGGAACATTCGAGGATGTATTTATTGATGACCATCTATAACCTTTGATTATTAAACAATAATCTAATGCCAATGATGACTTATATGCTGGTCAATTTGTCAAAGGTAATGAAGATGGTTTGTAACGATCAATCTATTTTTCGTATGAGGAATGTCCATCTATGTTAGAAAATTAATCTAGCAAACCAGCGGTCTCTAACTCAATCTCTGATGAATAAGAGCTGATTAGTGACCCAGTTCGTTGGCAAGAACCGACAACAAAGGGAAAAGAAACCATAACTCTGATTCTACCTTTGACATAGGACTTCTATACTCGTATAATGATGGAGAATCTATATAAAAGAGGGCAATACAGGATAGTATATGACAGAACATCCAGATTCTCTAAAATCCTCAAAGACAGGTGGAGTACACTTGAAATTATGGATAAAACATTTTATCTCACATTCTAGAACATTGTCATCAACATCAGAATCCTACACGAGTTACCCTAGGTGACCCATCTTTAATGCTTTGAATTTCCTATGAAAGAAGAGACCTGTACTAAAGAATATTATTTAGAATAACCCACTTCACGATCCTCATTACAATAGGAACAATCTTGTAGTAAAGTTTGATTACCCTTGTTTAAGCCGTCAGGCAGGATCTCAACGAATGATATGGTTAAGGAGATTCAAACTACCCAGGCCTATAGAAGATGACACTAATGTAGTTAACAAAATCAAGCATTTAAAATGAAGAATCCTAAAAGACAATAAGAATAATAATGATAGTTGTTTCATCTACAAAAATCCTAGTCAATTTGCCAAAAACCACCCTCAACTCAAGGTGTCGAAAGATATTGTCCACCTCTTTGAAGAAATAGTTGATCATGTTGGAATATATCTCGACAAAGAGGACGATCTTGAATTAGTCTCCGAGCTGGAAGAAGAACCAATGGAGGACACTCTCTTCTCCATAGAAGTTAATGCAGAATCAGGAGATATCTATGCTAATGATCTCTACCTTATATCTAGCCCCAGAGAAGACAAGCACAAATTGGCCAAATACTTTCTTATATTCAACACATCAAGAATATTATCTTTCGGAATAGCAAATTACTGTCCAGATCTTTTCAACAAAAATATGGATCCTTCAGATCTATCTATCCTCCAAGAAAGAAAAACATTCTACAAGATTCAAGTACTAGAAAAGCACAACAAATCTATCAGGAAGTTGTACAGAGAATATCTGGGATATCCGTTCAGTTATGTGTACATTATACTAGCCGATGACTCCTAGAAAGAACTCCGATAGTTGTTCTAGTACATTTACCATTTGTACTATATCGTTATGGAGTTCAAGTGTTGTGACTACAACTATTTTGATCGAATCTGACTAGCTTAAAGAAGACTCACGCTGTGGTCCAAGCCACGACTATATTGGATTCGATGCTTAGAAGATTACTGTGATTAAATGGATATTATGTTGTATTATTAGGTAGGAATCACAGGCCATGAAGTCCATACTCAACAAAATATTTTACTACTCTAGAAATTTCCTTATTCAATACTCTCTCTTAAAGAGGAATATTATGAGTAATAGCGTTTCACTCTCTAGCAAAACAAACGTATTCCAAGGAAATTGAAATACACCTATGATCATCCTCACTGGGATGAAGTCCGATGAAAAACTAAAGAATATCATCCACTATATGAGATCAAAATAGATAAAACCATAAGTATACGGATGAAGGATCCTCCAAAGGAATGTGAAGATTCATCCAACAAAATGAGTTACTTTACCAGATCATTGAAAGAAGCTTGAAAGTCCAAGAATACCTCAGGCAAAAGTATGGCATCGATTGATGGATGGAAGAAAGATACATGAGCTAATCGTAGCTGGCACTATCCAATACTGCCTGAAATATGAAGTCAGAGACATATATAAGAATTTACGCTCTTCAGCATGTTATCCTCTCTAGTGGTCTACCATTTGTTGTATGTGACCCTCCTCTCCAAGGAAACCTTGTCAGATGGGTTACCCTTGCCTGTGGGTTACCCTTTCCACTGGGTTACTAGTGCACTATCTCCTCTAGGTCGCCCAGTCCCTCCTCAAGGTGCATCATCTAGTACTGGTGGCGGTCAACACCAGAATTAGTTTTATACTTACCATCTCTTCAGGAGCAGGAGGATTCATTAGATGTTGTTACTTGTATGCTTTGTGTCTTTCATCTTGATATTTATGTTTTGTTAGAACCTGGGTTGAGTTTCTTATATGTCACCCCACTAGTTGCAGTGTATTTAGAAATAATTCCTGAAAAGATCCCTGAGCACTTCTTGGTGTCTAGACCAGTAGGTGAGTAGATTGTTGCTAAACAGATCCATAGAAAGTGCCTTATCGCTATCCTTCATAAAATTATGTTAGCATACCTAATAGATTTAGATATGGTTGACTTTGACCTTATTTTTTGTATGGATTGACTCCATTCCTTTTATACATCTATAGATTTTTGCACCCAAGTAGTGAAGTTTCAGTTTCCAGATGAGCTAGTCTTTGACTGGGAAGGTAATTCAGTATCTCCTAAGAGTTATTTCATATCCCATTTTAAGGCCAAAAAGTAAATCTCCAAAAGGTGCATCTATCATCTAGTTAGAGTCAAAGACACTAAGTCTGAGACTCCAATAGTTCATTTAGTCAGTATAGTCAATGAGTTTCTTGATATTTTTCCTAAAAATTTTCCATGGGTACCTCCCGATAGGGAAATAGAATTTGATATTGACCTTTTCCCAGATACTCAGCCTGTTTCTATTCCTCCTTATTTTATGGCTCTATCCAAGCTTAAAGAGTTAAAAGAGAAACTAAAAGATCTCTTAGATAAAGGTTTTAGAAGGCCTTGTATTTCTTAATGGGGCGCTGCCATCGTATTCTTGCAAAAGAAAGATGGTTCTTTGCATATGTGCATAGACTATCTTCAGCTAAATAAGTCACAGTCAAAAACAAATATCCTCTTCCTAGAATTGATGACTTATTTGATCAAGTCCAAGGTGCAAGTTATTTCTCCAAGATAGACCTTAGATCCAACTATCATCAACTTAATGTAAGGGAATGTGATATTTCGAAGACAACCTTCAGAACTTGTTATGGTCATTTTTAGTTTCTTGTTTTGTCCGTCGCGCTAACAGATGCCTTAGAAACTTTCATGGACTTGATGAATAGAGTGTTCAAACAGTATCTAGACATATTTGTCATAGTATTTATCCATGAAATTCTTGTATACTCTCGTAGTGAGGGTGATCATGCAAACCATCTTATAATTGTGTTGCAAACTATTAGAGATCACCAGTTGTTGGCCAAATTCATCAATCATGAATTTTGGATAAGGTTAGTAGCTATCCTTGGTCATATTGTTTCCAGTGAGGGTATTAGAGTTGATCCCTAAAAGACAGAAGCAGCCAAAAATTGGCCTAGACCTATATCTTCATTAGACATTAGAAGTTTCTTGGGTTTAGCTATTTATTACAGATGTTTTGTTGAGGGTTTTTCTTCTATTGTATCCCCTATGTCTAGATTGACCCATAAGAAAGTTAAGTTTTAGTGGTCAGATTCTTGCAAGAAAAGTTTTTAGGAGAAGAAGACTCGACTTACTTTATCCCTAATTGTAGAATTACCTAAGGGTACAGATGGTTTTATTGTGTATTTTGATGACTCTAGAGTTGGTTTGAGTTGCATTTTGATTTAAAGAGGTAAGGTCATATCCTATGCCTCTAGACAACTTAAACCTAATGAAAGAAATTACCCTACCCATGATCTTGAGTTAGCTGTTGTTGTGTTTGCATTGAAAATTTTCAGGCACTATATTTATGGGGTGTATTTTTATATGTTTACGGATGGAAAAAGTTTGTAGTATGTTTTTAATCAGAGGGAGTTATATCTTCATCAGAGAAGGTGGTTGGAATTATTGAAAGATTATGACATGAGTTTGTTGTATCATCCGAGCAAGGCCAATGCAGTCGCATATGCCCTTAGTATATTATCTATGGGCAGTGTTGCTCATGTGGAGAATGATAAGAGAGAGTTAGTTTAGAAAGTTCACCGGTTAGCTAGATTGGGTTTTGATTGGTTGATTCAGCGAAAGGGAATGTTTGGGTTCAGAGTAGTTCCGAATCAACCCTGTTTCAAAAGTGAAAGGGAAGAAACATAAGGATTCTAGTTTGGTCAAACGGAAGGAGTCATTTAAAAACTAAAGGGTTGAGGTTTTCTCCCAAGGGGGAGATGGTAAGTTGAGGTACCCGAGTAGATTATGTGTACCAAGTTTTGACTATTTGAGGTAGCAGATTATGGAGAAAGACAATGGTACAAGTTATTCCATTCATCCAAGAGCCATGAAGATAAACCGCGACTTGTGGGAAATTTATAGGTGGAGTGATATGAAGAAAGATATAGCAGAACTTATATCCAAGTGTGCAACTTATCAACAGGATAAGGTAGAGTAACAAGGACCTGGTGGCACTTTGTCAGTGTTAAGTATCTCCTTTTGGAAGTGGAAAGAGGTGAATATGGACTTTGGGAATTGATTACCCTATTTGTGTGGTTAGCATGAAACAATTTGGGTGATAGTATACAGATTGACTAAGTTAGCTCATTTCTTATAAGTTCACATGTCCTACACAGTTGAAGATTATGCTAAGTTTTATATTAGAGAGTTATTTAGGTTGCATGGATTACCTTTATCTAACATCTCAAATAGGGGTACTCAGTTTACCTCTCAATTTTTGAAAGCCTTTCGGAAGGGTCTTGGTACACGAGTTTATCTTAGTTTACCTTTTCATCCACATAGAGATGGTCAATCATAAAGGACCATTCAGACTCTAGAGGACATGTTAAGGGTATGTTTTCTTGATTTCAAAGGTAGTTAGGATGAGCAATTATCATTGATTTAGTTCGCTTATAATAATAGTTACCATGCTAGTATTCAGATGGCTTTGTTTGAAGCTCTTTATGGGTGAAGATGTAGACCACTAGTTGGTTAGTTTGAAGTGGGTGAGGCCACTTTGATTGGGCCAAACATGGTGTTTTAAGACATGGAGAAAGTTCAGTTGATTAAAGAAAGATTTAAAGTAGCCCAGAGTCATCAAAAATCTTATACAGACGTAAGAAGAGAAGATCTTGAGTTTGAGGTTGCTGACCTTGTGTATTTGAAAGTTTCACCCATGAAGAGGTGAAGAGATTTGTCAAAAAGAGGAAGGTTAGTCCCTGATATGTAAGCCACTTCAAGATTTTGAGTCATATTGGGAAGGTAGTGTATAAGCTTGAGCTACCTGCAGACTTGTCCTCAGTTCATTCATTGTTCCATGTATCCTTGTTGAAGAAGTGAATGTACGATTCAACTGTTATAGTTCCTCTAAAAAGTACATATATTTAGAATAGCCTCTTATATGAAGAAGTTCCATTAGAGATTCTTTACCATCAGATTTGTACACTGAGGAACAAAGAAGTTCCCTTTGTCAAAGTTCTATGGCGAAACCATTCCACTGATGTGATACTTGGGAAGAAGAAGAAGTCATGATTACCAAGTATCATCATATCTTCTCCATGAACTCAGATTCAGCTGAAGGTAATGTCTTTCTTCATTCAGCGCTTTTCCAGTCTCAAATTCAGCCATACATTTATTCTCATGTAAATTCATGCACTCGCAGATCAGTTCAGTAGCTCAGTATGATTTTGATTCAGTAATAAAGTTATTTCAGGTGTGCATGATAGCTTATAGCCTTTGATTCCTCAATATCTTTAGCTTAGCTAGCCACATTAGAGGATGAATGTTCGCAAGAGGGAGAGTTTTTCCCCTAGAATGTCAAAGTATAGCTTAAAAAATTAATAACTTTTGTTACATATGAAATTTTCTAGATTTAGACCCGCTATTATGTAGATAATTGAATAAGCTTTCCATCGATACAAATAGTGGCCAAAAATGATACTTGGTTGAGAATTTATGGCATTTTCGGTAAAGCAATACGCCATCTGGGCAAGCACTACATTTCGGTGAAGTTTAAATACCCATTCATTATATTCCAGTGGACCATCGGGTTAAGATCGAATTGTGGTGAGGTCTAATTTTGCAATTGTCAATTTCCAGTGGCTCACCGCGATGGTGGTGCATTGCGGTGATGTCCCAACTGGTATTTTAGTAGTGTAACGTGATATCTCCACATCCCATTGAACTTCTAGTTCCCACTCGTCATTTTCCAGTGAGCCACCGCGATAGTGGAGCATCTTGGAGGCATGTAATATTAGACAAAAATGACTGTTCCAGTTCCCATCAAAATTTAAATAGGGCACTTTGGTCAATTCCCAATCCCCCAATTAATCACAAACAAGTAATTAAGACTATTCTAAGCACTTTATGCTTATTTTCATCCATTCTCTCTCAAATAAAAACCTAGAGCTCAAATCCTACTCTCTAAGAAATCAAATTCCTCCATTGTTTCTCCAAGAAAACTCAAAATTGAGGATTCCCAAATCAAATAACCAAGAGTTCATCTTCAAAGACTTAAATAGAGATTCAAGTTCAATCTTTCTGAGAAATTTTATCAATAAAGGTATGTGGTATTTAAAAACAAGGATCCTCTATCATTCTTGTGCCCAAACCCGAGTTTTTATTTCAAATTTATATGATTTTAAATGTTTATACATGAGTTTTAAATTAGGGTTCATAACCATTATTTCTAATTGCAAGATTATGAGATTTCAAGTGTTTTAGAAGTTGAATTACATGACTATTTCCATATTTTCATGCCTATCACAGTGATATCCAGATTTTGAGATGAACTATCATTGTTTACATTACCAAGCATGATTATTTTGATGTTTTGACATGAGATTGATGCATATATTATCATCCCTAGATTGAATATTATTATTTCAAGAAAGATTATGCTTTGAGCATCAAATGTCAGTTTATTTTCAGATTTTCAGAAAGCATTGATCTTTTGATTCTCAGATAAGATTTGGAATCCACTTTACAAATTCATTATAGATTTCATAAATAAGAATAGTTTAATTCACAGATTGAATAAGACGAATGCATAATTGGTTTCGTAATAACCCTTATACTAGCTTTTAAAGTAGATTTCCAAAACAATGAGCAAACAAATAAAAAAAGGGAGTAGTATTTAGCACCAAGCTGGAAGTGTCGGATTAACATTCCCTACCTTTCACAGAACTATGTAGCCAACGTAGGTACAGATTCAAATTATTCCCATTTCTAAATGGATGATAGATACAGATGTGATCACTTTAATTGGGTTATACTCCTTGGCAAGAGTATGACACCTCTCCCAATCATGAGGTTTTCCCCTTAAGGGAATAAGATGTTGGACTCCATGTTAGTTCACATGGTTTATGTTGGTTAGAATAACCTCCATATAGAAAGAGTAAAAATAATATAAATGAATAACAGAAAAGTTTTTAGAAAACTAAGTGTAAAGGATCGCATCTTTATTCAGATTTTTCTTTATGGAAATATATAAGCTATAAGTTTTAGCTTTTAGATTTCAGATATAAAATTGAGTCCTTTCTACACTTAGACAATATGATTTACAGAGATATCACTAGCATAACTTTTTGAACTAAATGTTATGACTCACTAGATTTATTCAATATACTTTACTATTCATGATTAAAAATTTTAGTTTCTTAGTTTCTTAAGCTTATGTGAGTTATTTACATTTGGAAAGCACTATTTTACAAATGAAGATGATGATTTATATACTATTTTTACATATTCATTTCATCCCCATATACTTACTACATCCTTATAGTACTGATCCATATATGTCTATGTGTTACATTGTTTCATAATATAGGTTCAGGTGCTCAGTTCCAGTAGAGTGAGTAATTTCGAGCATCTCCATATACATCTTGAAAGTTGGTGAATCCTCATTATTCAGGGACTTTGTTATTCATATATTCAGCTTAGATGATTTAACATTCTTTCAAGATAGTTTGAGTCACCTGGGGGTGTATCCTAGTGGCTCTCTGGTTATTAGTAGTAGAGGCTTGTCAGACTGTTAGATATGATTCAAATTATCCAGTTTTAATTGTCCAGACTCTTAAGTCTATTATTTTAGTAATATAATTTATATATTCTTATTTAGTTTAGACAAGTTTCCGTATTTAGAATAATTTTATATCTATGTTTCAACTTTTATGAGATTCAGACATAGAAAAACGTAGACAGGGTTAGCTTAAGGCTACTCGTAGTCTTAAGCACCGTGTGATATCCCAGGACCAAGTTTTGAGGTGTTACAGGAACCCACTGTGAAAGGTTTCCTTGGCGATAAAAGTAACCAACTGGATATGGAAACCCACTGACGAGAGTAACCCATCTGATAGGGTTTCCTTACAGATGAGGGTAACCCACTGAAAAGGGTAACCCACTGGGTAGGATAACCCACTAGAGAGGGAAATTTCTTTCACATGTCATCTGGCATCATCTTTTAGGCAGTTTTTGTTGGTTTCGTGGCGATGAGCTCGCGTATCCTTCTTCCATCCACCAATCGATGTCGTGCTTCTATCTAAAGCATTGTTGGACTTCTAAGCTTTACTTCATCAATCTGGTAAAGTAACTCCTTCTTTTGGATGATGAATCTTCATATTCCAACTTAGGAGTATTTATCCTCATGCTTTTGATTGAGTGTGAGACTTTATCTCTCATGATTTCATATTGTGATTGATATTGTTTTGCGGCTCGTAGGTCTTTATACCAGTGAGGATAACCATTGATATATTTCCACTTTCCCCATTCTTTTGGTAATATTTATTTTGGAATGCATTTGTTCTACTAGAAAATAAAGCATTGTGTTTCATTCTATTCATCTTCCTGGGAGAGTATATAGACGGTAAAATTCTAGAGTAGTGAAATTTCTGGCTGAGCTTGGACTTCATGGACTGTGATTCCTACCAGATAATACAACATACAGTCCATTGTATCACAGGAATATTTTAAGCACCGAATCCATTATAGTCGGGGCTTGAACCACATCATTAATCTTTTTATGCTGGTTGGATTCAATTATATTACTAAAGGCCTAACACTAGAACTCTATGATGATATAATATTGATGGAAAATGTACTACAACATCCATAGGAGTTCTTGCTGGGATTCATCGGCTAGTATAAGGAATAAATAATAGAAGAGATATCCTAGATGTTCTCTAAATAACTTTAGGATGGATTTGTTGTGATTTTTAAATACCTGAAGCTTGTATAAAGTTTGTCCTTATCTGAGGATAGATGGATATGAGGGATACATGTATTTGTTAAATAGATCTAGAAAGCAGTCTACTATTCCAAAAGATAATATTTCTGATGTGTTGAACATGAGAAACTAACTGACTATTTTTTTGTTGTATATTCTAGTGCTAGATATCAGGTAGAGATCATCAAAATATATATTTCTTGATTCTACATTAAAATCTATGGAGAAGAAGGTGTCCTCCATCAGTTCTTCTTCAAGCTTGAAGACCGATTTGAGGTTGTCCTCTTTGGCGAGATAGATTCTAGAATGATCGACTATTTCTTCAAAAAGGTGGACAAAGTCCTTTGACTTTTTGAGTTGATGAAATTTTTTTTGAAAGTGACCAGGATTTCTCCTGATGAAGTAGCTATCATTCTTTTTCTTAATTTCTACTAGGCTCATTCATCTAAAATACCTTATTTTCTTGAATAACTTAGTCTTATCGTCTGGGGTCCTGGATAGTTTGAATCTCCTGAACAACAACATTCACTGGGATTCCATTTGACAACTTTAATATGGGCAATTGGACTTCATAACAAGATTGTTCCTGTCGTAATGATGATCAAGAACTGGGTAGGTCTTAATAATATACTTCAGTATAGATATCTTCTTGCATAGACTTTTCAAGGTATGGAAGATGGCCCACCTGGTTAACTAATATCTCTATAGAAGACTTCTCATGGGATTTTAATATTTATAGTAGAGTCCTGAGAAGTGACATAAATCTCATTATCTAGAATCCTAAGTGAATTCCACCAGTCTGTCAGGATTTTGGAGAATTTGTATGTGCAGTCTTATAGTATCATGCATTGTTCTTTTTTAGCTAGATTATTCATCATCACAAGAGTATAGAAGTCACGAGGAAAAGGTAGAAACAGAGTTATGGTTTCATTTGTCTATATTGTTGGTTCCTGACTCCTTTTTGGTACTTGATCACTAGCAAGCTCAGCTAAATTAGAGACTAATTCAGAATTTGTTGGTTTTCTGGAGTATTTCACTAACCTATATGAACATTCCTACTCAGGAAATTGGATTGATGGCTTTAAAGCATCTTCATTACCTTTTACACTTTCACTAGCATAGAAGTTAGCGTTAGAATTAGATGGTTGTCTACTAATGAGATATTGTGGCTAGTCACCTATGGAGATGTCCTTGGATGTTCCATTATTTGTGTTGATAGAAGTTTTGGGAATGTCATATACATCGATATGAAGATCATGAAGAGCCTCATCTTCACCTAAAAACATAGAAGCCATGGTTTCCTTCGAGGTTTGGGCTGGCCTAATGGTCTTTCTCGATTTAGGATATACTTTTGCAATGTGTCCTTTATCATGGCAGATGCAACATTTATGCTTTCCTAAATCTTTCTTCGTGAATGAATTGGCATTTTTTCTATCATTAGTTCTTTGTCCAACGATTTCTTCTTTCTGTCCTATCTGAACTACATGTATCTCTTGTGCCTTGCCTAATGTCTCGAGGACCAGGAGACTCTTCTAGGTTAAGGTCTAGATCTTCATCAAATTGGATGGAATATGAAAATTTTTCCTACATGATGTTTCTAAATAATGTTTTTTTATGCTTCTTGAAAGGAAGTGAGTCTGTGTGATGAGATGAATCTTTTGGCATAAGCTCATCATTATTCAGAACAACAAAAATCTTGTCAATTAAGCAGAGGTGGATCAATTCTGTTGTCTTGTCATTTTTCTTGAGAAGACATTACTTCAGACAGACTTGTTTGACATTATGAGATTCCTCTTCAGGGATCTGTAAGAGAACATATGAAGTGGTGGACTTTGTTTCACATCTTGCGATCATTATATGTTTTAGATCAACTAATAGGTCTTCTTGTCCTATAGTTGTTCATCTCCAAAACATTTTTGGGGTGCTCTCTAAATAGAAGAAACCTCTGGTGGCTCGTCATATTAGGTTTCTATTCTTTATATCTTAAGATAATTAGTTGAGACTACAAGAGTTGGATCTTTGATGTCATGACCATGTGACAAGGGCAACTTATCATCATTATAAGGAACCCGACAAGAATACCTTATCTTTTTGACCCTTTGTGTTATGACATCTTTTCTTATCCACATAGTATAAAATTCGTGTTCATATTCTGAAGCTGAAGGGAGTTTCATGGATGAACATGGTGGATAAAGTTGGACTAACTACTATGGAGAATATCCATATAGAAATACGGTGGATAATTTTTCCTTCTGCAGTATGGCACAATTGAATTTCTTTTATAGTTTGGAACAATTGTATTTCAAATTCTAGATTTCTTTTTCCAGAGAGTTTTTTTCCTTATGTTGTTGGAATATAAAATATAGATATGGAGTTCATAGAGGACATTGTTTAGAATAGATGTTTCACAAATTATCTTTGAGTGCTTTCATTAGTATGGCTATTTGGGGGGCATCTAAAGAACTTCTTGATTGGATAAAATGTGGTCATTTTGTAGCTCAGGTAAGGTTATACTTTTTAGATCAGTGATTTGATGGTTAAGCATTTATGTGATTGGATTTATAAAGTGGTATCATCAACATCTGTAGGTTGACCATAGGTTGAGTAGCCATTGCATCCCCTTTTTACAGATTCTACAGGCACAATCAGTCTTTCATGGGCAATATCCTGAGAAAGGTAATTTACATCACAATAGAGTATGACCCTCTTAATTGAAGTTCTTTATCAAATCATGTTGTTTCATAAAAACAATGAAGAACCTGAGGATGGTTCTCAGATCTTTTACATCCGAAAATCATTACTTGGGTTATACATGGGGATGTAGAAGGTGGTTCTAGGTGGACTTTTGAGGTAGACATGGTCGGAATCATTAGTTGACTTGAGAGGTTGAGGATATGCTCTCAACTTCTCAGAGGTAGTGACCCATGAGGTAGGCATAATGCTGACCAACTCATCTCTAGATATGTTTCTTAGGATCATGGTGCGCTCTTTGGTTCTATTAGTTTTATCAATGTTCAAGAACAGAGAGTTCTTGTAACATAGAGGAATGAGGTTCATTTCATGGTTCTGAACACTCCAAGCTATCTGATAGTGAAGAGTTACCTAACTAGGCTTTCTTCTTTGCAGAGTATCGAGAATCTGAACTTGTATCTTCAACGCCTCTATAATATGTGGATCAGATAATGGCATATTGAAGTTGGGGAACGTGGTGACAAATACTGTACCATAATCTAAGATAATCTTTGATGTACCCAAAGTTGCATGTTGGTACACGTTGAATCTGGTATAAAGAAGAGAAGGATGTGCCACAACTTGACAGCCTTTTCTCTCTTTATATGTTAATGCAATTTGTACAAAACAAATATGGAGATGAGTAACTCCAAGTCTTTTCCATTGTTGAGGAAAATCCTCTGGCATTAGTAGTTTTATGAACTGTTCCACTAGAGCCACAAGAATATGATGCTGGACTAGTGGTGTAGCTGCAATATATTCCTTAACTTCTTTTCGGTTTTATTGGACCATAGATTGGATCTTCATATAGGTATTACATATCCTTGTTGCAACAACTGATTAGGGGTTTCATAAAGGTTTTGTAACTCCCTAAAGTTTTTCCTGGCTAAATTTTTGTCCCTAAAGTATCAAGCATTGGCTTGTAGAATGATTTATACTTTTTTCCCGGTGGAATCCCTTAGATTTCAACTTTTCATTTCGTAGATGATTGAATAAGTTTTCCATCGACATGAGATGCATCCAAAATGGACACTCGGTGAAAGAGTTATGGTAAATTTAAGTCCTAGTCGTAAAACACCATCATTCCTTTCATTGGCGCATCACGACGATGGTGTAAATGATGACGGTCTATTTCTTGTGGGTCTCCACGATGATGTCCCATCACGGAGTGGGCCAAATTCCCATTTGTAAATTTCCAGTGAGCCACCTGATAGTGACGCATCGTGGTGGCCCATGAAATCGGGCTCCTAGTTATATTTTAATAGTGGTCTCATTAAGGGTATATTGGGTATTTTCCCACACCCTTATCAGTCCAAACACGATATTTCAACCCTAATTGAGCATATTACCTATACATTCACCAAAAATATTCTAGAACACTCTCTAGGGTTCCATATTGATAATCCAAATAAATCAAGATTCAACCGTGGGTTTTCAAAACAAATTAAAGATTTAGAATCTGCAAGCCGTGGGTATCAAGAAGCATCCTTTAAATTTCTGGATAGAGGTACGTGGGGTTTATCCTAAAAAAAACTACATAGGCTTAAAACAATTAGAGCATGATTTTTAGATTTTTATGCACGAATTTCAAAGGGGTTTTGGAATCTATGTTCTAAATTACGTACTCCAAATGTTTGAATGTTACTATTGTTTTGACCTTGTGGTCCTATCCACTAAATTGATTTACGTGTATACGTATATGTATGGAAATTGAGATTTAAGATTTTTGAGAGAATAAATTAGGAACTCACTCTCGTGTATTGAATTAAAGATTACGGTTTTGTGATTTGAAAGATGTTTTCACAATATTCTAGCATTTGAGCAAGATTTGAAATTATTGAGATGGTGTTTCTTGATATAAATGTGTTCTTGTGTTTAAGAGAAAGAATTGCATGTGTTTATATATGAGGTTTGAGAAAGAGTTTCTTTGTATTGAATTATTGAAACGGTGGTCCCAAAACTTGTGTTTTGAAAATAGAGATTAATGATAGACTAATAATGGCTCAGAGATGTGACTTGCAAGTCAATGGTATGACGATACCATATGTATTTATGCCATAACAGATTATGTTTTTAGAGCATGTTTTCTAAGAATATATGTTTTGATAGAGTTTTAAAAAGGCTATTAAAGAGGGTTAGGTTAGTACCCGAAGAAGGCGCGAGTTCAAGCAACTCTTAGCCTGAAATTTGTATTTGCCGATATGGATTGATTATTATTATACGTTGGCGATGTCCATGTGGCGTAGTAGATTCAGAGACTCCGACCCTTGCGACACACTTGTGTTGGGGTCTTTGTTGCTGAGTTAATGGCAGTTTCCATATAGCCCATGGAATTTTTCAGAGTTGTAGGGTATACCACCTAGCGCAGAAGTAACACAAATTTCTCAGAGTTGAGATGATTTTTACAGTCTTTAAAATGCCCATATGAATTCTTATTATATTATATACTTATGAACTGTTTTAAATTGCTCTCATATATGTTGAATAATAAATGATTATTTTGGATATGCTCTGCATACCAGTACATTTGTATTGAGCCCCCTCTCCCCTACCTCTCAGGTTTTGAGACTTAGTCTTGGGGTCCAGATAAGTAGTAGATAATTCAGAAAGCTGATCAAATTGTGCAGTGGTGAGCCTTCTCCACTCCAGAAGGCCTGTCTTTTCAGATTATGTCACTTATTTCAGTTTTGGTCTACTGGGGGCCTTATCCCAGTTTCAGACAGTTGTCAGATTTTCATGTAGTGGAGATTTCACAGACTGAGTCAAATGTTATTTAGATGTAGTTGATTTATAGTTTCCAGACTTGTGTTGAATTCAAAATTGACCATGTTTCCGTATAAGATTATGTTTCCGCATCTTCTTTTATTATATGAATGTTGTTCATGATTACCAGATAGAGAAGGGTATTCTGGTCCTTCATTGTTTGGGATGTCCGTCACGGACAAGTCCTCGTTTGGGTCATGACAAACTTGCTATCAGAGACAGGTTCATGGTCCCAAGGTGTCTGCGAAATTGCATCGGGTTGAGTCTTATTTATGGGTATGTAGTGTGCCATACTTATAAGTAGGAGGCTACTAGGCGTTTAAGAATATTTCTCTTCTTTGAGATTTAGTTAGTGCTTCAGAATCTAATTTGTCCCCTAATCAATGACCTCTTGCTTTTCAGAAAACCAACGATGTTTCCCCGTCATACCAACGTTAATGGTCTGGATAATTAAGTCAATCCCAGCCATGGGATGCAGACCCGTAACAGAGCTCATACCTCAAAACCTGTTCCTACTTCGGGAGTACCTCATGTACCGACCAGTTCTCCTAGAGCTCCCCGGACAAGGGCCAATCACACTCAGACTTGTAAAGGAAAGGTTTCTAATGTTATATCCAAATAGTCTATTCATATACTGGCACAACTAGTGGTTTCACAGACTCAGAGGTTGGAGGATATTGGGTCTGCGTCTGTTACTTCTGAAGTTACTAGAGTGGGCTAGTTCATGAGAATAAACCCGCACAAGTTCTTTGTTGCTAAGGTAGAAGAGGACCCATAGGAGTTCATAGAAGAAATCGAGAAGATTTTCAAAGTAATGCATGTTGATCAAGTGGAAAGTGTTGTTCTAGTAGAATACTAGGTAAATGATGTAGCGAACTAATGATAAAGCGAGTGGGAAGATACGAAGGGTCACAGTGCTGAACCCACAGTTTGGGATAAGTTTGTGGATGTTTTTCTTGATTGATTCTTTCCTTTGGAGATGAGGGAAGCTAAAGTATAGGAGTTCATGAACCTTAATCAGGGTAAAATTAGTGTTCAAGATTATACTTTAAAGTTTAACCAGCTGGCCCATTATGCTCCTGAGATGATGAGTAGTATGAGGGCCCGAATGAGGAAGTTTGCTTCTGGTCTTTTAGATAATTTGGTGCTTGAGTGCCAGGGATCTATGCTATTTTAGGGATATGGACTTTTCTAGACTATCAGTCCACCTGAAAAAAGTTGAGGAGAAAAAGAACAAGATAGTTGAATCTAGGGAAAAGGACAGGCAGGCAAAGAGAGCCAGAGAGACAGACCAGAGTCATAGTTAGTAGCAGAGTGGCAATTAGGGTGGTAAATGGCAAAAGAAAAAGAATTGGGGTAATGCACAGTCGGCAGCTAGTGCTCCAATGTACAGACACACTGCTGAGCAGCACACCCAGAATTTTAAGTCTAGTCTGGGACCAAGGATGCAGGGTATTCAGTCGTAGGAAAGTGTAGCCCAGACCTCTTGGTCCTATCCGCGCTGTGGGAGATGCGGGGGGAATCATCCAGGGAGATAGCAGTTTGGTGCTTTGGTGTGTTATTCATGTGGCTAGCCAAGCCATATCTAGAGAGACTGTCCGGCAGCAAAGGGTAATGTTGGAGGAGCCAAGTCACAGGCGAATTCATCTATACCGCCACCTCAAAAGCATCCCACTTCAGTCACCAAAAATGGTCGGAACCGGTTGTATGCTTTGACCAACCACCAGGAGACAGAGGCCTTACCATATGTAGTCACCAATACGTTGTAAATATTTTCTCATGATGTGTATGTATTACTTGATCCCGAGTCTACCTTGTCTTATATGACCCATACGTGGCTGTTGGTTTTGGGTTTGAGCCTGATGTGATTGCTGAACCATTTTTGTTTTCCACCCCGGTGGGAGATTCTATTGTGGCTAGGAGGGTGTACAGAAATTGTGTTATGTCTATTTTCATCCAGAATACTGAGGCATATATCATAGAACTTGATATGGTTGATTTTGATGCCATCTTAGGGATTGACTGGCTCCATTCGTGCTATGGGACCTTGAATTATAGGACCCAAAAAGTCATCTTTTCTTTTTTGAATAAGTATGTGATAGACTGGGAGGGAAATTCTCTAGCACCTAGAGGGAACTTCATATCTTATCTCAGGGCCCGTAAACTTATTTCCAAAGGTTGCCTATATCATCTTATCCGGGTTAAAGATTCTAATGCCAAAAGTCTCCCTCTTCAGTCTGTCCCCGTAGTGATTAAATTCCTGGAAGTCCTTCCAGATGATCTCCCAGGAATACCACCTAATAGGGAGATATATTTTGGTATTGATTTATTGTAAGATACCCGTCCTATTTCTATCCTGCCATATAGGATGGCTCCTGCAGAGCTAAAAGATTTGAAAAAATACCTAGAAAATCTTCTAGATAAAGGTTTTATCCTCCCTAGTGTGTATCCCTGGGGTGCACCTATACTTTTCATGCAAAAGAAAAACAGTTCCTTTCGTATGTGCATAGATTGCCGCCGGTTGAATAAGGTCACAATTAAAAATAATTATCCCCTTCCTAGGATTGATGATCATTTTGATCAACTTCAGGGTGCTAAATGTTTTTCAAAGATAGACCTTCATTCGGGATATCACCAGTTGAAAGTTATAGAGTAAGATATTCCTAAAACAACTTTTTGAACTAGATACGACCATTATGGATTCTTAGTCATGTCCTTCGGGTTGACTAACACCCCTGCAACTTTCATGGATCTAATGAATAGGGTTTTTCATCAGTTTTTGGATTTGTTTGTCATTGTATTCTTTGTTAAAATTTTGGTATATTCTAAGAGCAAGGAGTACCATGCCAATCACCTCCAAATCATTCTTTACACCCTTAAAGATCATAAGTTGTATGCAAAATTTTCCGAGTTCGAATTCTGGTTGAATGCTATTGCATTCATGAGGCATATTACGTCTAGTGAGGGGATTAAGGTTGATCCTCAAAAGATTGAGGAAGTGAGAAAATAGCTCAGACCCACGACTCCAACTGACATTCGGAGGTTCTTGAGTTTGGTGGGTTATTACAGAAGATTCATCAAGAGTTTTTCTTCCCTAGCTGCACCACTTATTAAGTTGACTTATAAAAAGGTTATGTTTTTATGGTCTGACTCTTGTGAGAATAGTTTTGAGAAGCTGAAAGACAAGTTGATTATTGCTCCTATTTGGACTCTTCTGGAGGGTATAGAAGGTTTTGTTGTATACTATGGAGCGTCTCTAGTAGGACTTGGGTGTGTTCTTATGCAGCACGATAGGGTAGTGTCTTATGCATCTGGGCAGCTGAAGGTGCATGAGCGGAACTACCCTACTCATGACTTAGAGTTAGCGGCTGTGGTTTTTCCACTTAAGATCTGGAGGCACTATTTGCATGGGGTACACATTGATATATTTACTAACCATAAGAGTTTACAGTATATTTTCTCGCAGAAAGAATTGAATCTCAAGAAGATGCGGTGGTTGAAACTTTTAAAAGACTATGACATGAGTTGCACTATTATTCAGGCAAGGAAAATATGGTAGCCGATGCCCTCAGCAGGTTATGTATGGGCAGTCTTTCTCATATGGGGAAAGAAAAGAGGGAGATGGTGAAGGATATTAACCGACTTGTAAATATAGGAATGCGACCTTTGGATTTTGAGGATAGAGAAGTGGTTGTTCATGAGATAACTAAATCTTCCCGTTGTGCAAATATCAAAGAGAAGTGGGTTGAAGATCCCATCTTGATGCAGATTAAGAAAGATATGGGTCAACAAAAGGTATTGTCTTTTGAAATTGGTGGTGATGGTGTTTTGAGATACCAGGGTAGAGTGTGTGTGCCAGGTGTAGATGGTCTGAGGAAGATAATACTTGATGAAGCTCACATGTCGAGGTATGTTGATTACCCTGGCTCTACTAAGATGTATCAGGATTTGAAAACCATTTATTGGTGGAATAATATGAAGAGTGATGTGGTTAACAATATTTCCAAATGTTTAAATTGTCAACAAGTTAAAGTGGAACATCTGAGACCAGGTGGTTCTTCTCAAGAGATAGCTTTACCTTTGTGGAAGTGGGAGATAATTAATATGGACTTCATTATTAGACTTTTGAGGTTTCGAAACCAATATGATTCCATTTGCGTGATTGTACATAGGTTGACTAGGTCAGATCACTTTCTACCTATCAAGATAAATTATTCGGGAGAGGATTATGCTAAGCTGTTCATTGTAGAAATAGTTTGTTTGCATTGGTCATCTGTATCCATCATATCTGACAGAGGTACACAATTTTCTTCACAGTTTTGGAGATTGTTTCAAAAGGTTTTAGGTACCCAAGTGAGTTTGAGCACGACTTTCCACCCTCAGACAAACAGGCAAGCTGAGCGCACCATCCAGACCCCTGAGGATATGTTGAGAGCCTACGTGATTGATGTTAAAGGTAGTTGGGTAGAGCACTTGCCATTGATATAGTTCGCATATAATAGCAGTTTTCATTCCAGTATTAAGATGGCACCTTTTGAGGCATTGTATGGGAGAAGATGTAGGTCCCCGATAGGATGGTATGAAGTAGGTAAAATATAAATAGTTGGGCCTAATCTTGTTCATTAGTCAATAGAGGATGTGAAAGTCATTAGAGAATGACTTAATATAGCTCATAGTCGTCAGAAGTCCTACGCCGATGTTAGGAGAAGAGATGTAGATTTTGAGGTTGGAGATTGGGTTTTTCTCAATGTTTCTCCTATAAAGGGAGTCATGACATTCGAGAACAAAGGTAAGCTGAGTCCTCGCTATATAGGACCATATTAGATTATGAGTACGATAGGTGGAGTTGCACATGAGTTAGGATTGCCAGCTAGTTTGGGTTCGGTTCATCCGGTATTTCATATATCTATGTTGAAGAAGTGTATTGGAGACCATTCTTTAGTATTGCCTATCGATGAAATCAAAGTGACAGACTCTTTTTCCTATGAAGAACAGACTATAGAGATTTTGGATCGCCAAGTTAGACGATTGAGGAACAAAGAGATAGCCTCAGTTAAAGTGTTATGGAGAAACCTGGAAATTGAAGAAGTGACTTGGGAATCAGAAGTTGACATGAGAGCTATATACCCAAACATTTTTTATCCAATGGATGAAGAAATGGAAGGTAAAATCCTTTCCTTATTCTTTCTATGACTTAGTATGCTTGAAATTATATTTATTTGTATTCTGCATCAACATTCGTGGACGAATGTTCCCAAGGGGGGGATATTGTAACGCTCCAAAGTTTTTCCTAGCTAAATTTTTATCCTTAAAGTATCAAGCATTGGCTTCTAGAATGATTTATACTTTTTGACTGTGGAATCCCTTTGATTTCAACTTTTCATTTCGTAGATGATTGAATAAGTTTTCCGTCGACATAAGATACGTCCAAAATGGATACGTGGTGAAGGAGTTATGGTTAATTTAAGTCCTAGCCGTAAAACACCATCATTACTTTCCTTGGTGCGTCGCAGAGAGGGTGTAAATAATGATGATCAATTTCCAGTGGGACTCCGTGATGGTGTCGCATCGCGGAGTGGGCCAAATTCCCATTCATCAATTTTCAATAAGCCAACGCGATAGTGGCGCGTCGCGGTGGCCCATGAAATTGGGCTCCCTGTTATATTTTAATACCGGTCTCATTAAGGGTATATTGGATATTTTACCAAACCCTTATCGGTCCAAACACAAGATTTCAACCCTAATTGAGCATATTACTCATACATTCACCAAAAATATTCAAGAACACTCTCTAGGGTTCCATATGGATAATCCAAATAAATCAAGATTCAACTGTGGGTTTTTAAAACAAATTGAAGATTTGGAATCCCCAAGTCGTGGGCATCAAGAAGCATCCTTTAAATTTCTAGATAGAGGTACGTGGGGTTTATCCTAAAAAAACTACATGGGCTTAAAACCATTAGAGTGTGATTTTTAGATTTTTATGCATGAATTTCAAAGGGGTTTTGGAATCTATGTTATAAATTACATACTCCGAATGTTTTAATGTTACTATTTTTTTGACCATATGGTTCTATCCCCTAAATTGATTTACATGAAAATATATATTGGTGGAAATTAATATTTAAGATTGTTGTGAGCATAAATTATGAACTCCCTCTCGTGTATTGAATTAAAGATTATGGTTTTGTGATTTGAGAGATGTTTTCGCAATATTATAGCATTTGAGCATGATTTGAAATTTTTGAGAGGGTGTTTCTTGATATAAATGTATTCTTGTGTTTAAGAGAAAGAATTGCATGTGTTTAAATGAGGTTTGAGAAAGAGTTTCATTGCTTTGAATTATTGAAATGGTTGTCCCAAAACATATGTTTTGAAAACATAGATTTACGATAGACTAATAATGTCTCAGACATGTGAATTACAAGTCAATGGTATTACGATACCATATGTATTTATGCCATAACAAATTATATTTTTAGAGAATGTTTTCTGAGACTGTATGTTTTGATTATGTTTTAAAAAAGGGCTTAAAGAGGGTTAGCTGGTTACCCAAAGAAGGCGCGGGTTCAAGCAACTCTTAGCCTAAAACTGTATTTGCCGATACAGTTAGATTATTATTGTACACTGGTGATGGCCGTGTGGCGTAGTAGATTCAAAGACTCTGACCCTTGAGGCACACTTGGGTTGGGGGCTTCACTGCTGAGTTGATGGCAGTTTCCATATAGACCATGGAATTTTTCAGAGTTGTAGGGTATACCACCTAGCGTAGAAGTAACACAAATTTCTCAGAGTTGACATGATTTTTACAGTCTTTAAAATGCCCATGTGAATTCTTAGTATATGATATACTTATGAACTATTTTAAATTGCTCTCATATATGTTGAATAATAAATAATTATTTTGGATATGCTCTGCATACCAGTACATCTGTATTGACCCCCCCTCCCCCTACCTCTGAAGTTTAGAGACTCAGTCTAGGGGTCCAGATAAGCAATAGATAATTCAGACAACTGATCAGATTGTGTAGTGGTGAGCCTTTTCTACTCCATAAGGCCTGTCTTTTCAGATTATGTCACTTATTTCAGTTTTGGTCTACTGGGGGCCTTGTCCCAGTTTCAGATAGTTGTCAGATTTTTATGTAGTAGAGATTTCACAGTCTGAGTTAGATGTTATTTAGATATAGTTGATTTACTGTTTCCATATTTGTGTTGAATCAAGAATTGACCATGTTTCCGTAGAAGATTATGTTTCCGCATCTTCTTTTATTATATGAATATTGAGCATGATTACCAGATAGAGAAGGGCATTTCGGGTTTTCCTGGTTCAGGATGTCCGCCACGGCCAGGACCTCATTCAGGTTGTGACAGGTTTGGTACTCATAATTATTTATGAAGGTAACACCTTAACTTCATATAGATAGTCAATTATACATGAAAAGATATCACTAGGAGTGGTGGACATGTTTATCTTGAGAAAAGGATCGTGTGAACTAGATGAGGATTCTGAGGCAGACATATTTTTTGTATTTTCTGGACTATAAGGACTCGATGTAGTTGTTCTAAATCTCTAAGGAAGAGATTCAATGAAATTTAAAACCTTTTTGTAATTTTGTGGATGATAAGACTCTTCTCTTTGTGCTAAAATCTAATAACAAGACTCTACAAATATTTTTTTTCTAAAATATAATAAAAGTAACTACGACTCAATTATGTATAAGACGCAACATATAGTTACTAGAAAATACTAACTCTGATAATGGAAATAAAACTATTTATCTAATATGTTCATGACTTTGGTAGTAACAAAGTAATGATTACGAATGAATCTAAGGCTAACAACTAATACAAAGTAAAAGTAAAACAAAATAAAAATAAAAATGTAAAGTTGATTCACGTTTATGCAATTAACAGAGGTAGAAGAAAACTCATGCTTCCTCCCTCCCTCTGGAAGTGGGGATGGATCTGATACCAAATAGATGGGGAGGTAACAAGTCATGGAGGACTATCGGCGAGTGTAGCTAGGCGGTTAGAAATAGAGCTCTGAACTTTCAAACATGAAATGCAGTTTCATGACCTGTAGGTGGCACGACATATGAAATTAAAGCTTCTATCAATACCATAGACATGGACTCTAAACTTTCCTATATGACAGTCGATTCACGTCTTTATAGGAGACAAGCCATAATAAATCAAAGGTTTTAATCTACACACCACAACTTTCCTACGACTGAGCTACATATTTATAAGGACTGTTTGCTTTTGCAACAAATACTTCACAATCCTAAACGGGATGGCATGACTTTGAAACCACGCTAAATATTCGAATGGTTTGGCTTTGTAACAAAGACTTCACAACTCTAAGGGGGTTGACATGACTTTTCCTATCTTAGACACATAAATCTTTTGTCTCCTAAGTAAAAGACTATTCAATACATGACATAAATGGGTATTACGCGGCTCTTCCTATCATTTTTCCCTCAAGTGTCTATGGAATAAAAGGTGTACTAAGGTAGACCTCAGATCCGCGTGTTGTTTCTCAGATAATGAATCAATTTGGAAAGCTATGACATGGACTAAGCCAATTTCATTTCATATACATAGAAAGGACTTAGACATCTACATTGCATGGATAAAACTGAAATTATTTCATATTCATGGAAAATATCTTTGGAGTTACATGTTGGAATCGCTATAAGTACCTCACCGAAGTATTTCCTTAACCCACTGCTCTGACTTAAAGAACTGAAGCACCCATACCTTTGGAAGAGAGAAAGTAAGAGAAACATAGTTTAGTCAACAAACTTCTTTATTGAAAATAGAGAAACTATAAAAGAGGATTTTAGGTAGAGAGAATAATACCTCTGCGTAAAGTCCTAGTCTTTCTTTTATAGGGGAAGAAGGCTTACTATATAATCTAGGCTATACATACGCGTGAAACAAAATATTTCAATCCTATACTATCACCTAAGATATAGGAATTATCCATTATGACATGATAGGTCTTATACTTTTGTATGGGATAATATGTATGTGTTATGACTAGATAATCCTTATCTTTATTCACATCGGGCGCTACTAACATGTGGGCAGAATAATAAAGACAAAACACACTAATATTGTTACCATTTGATGGCATGTGTTAGTAGGTGAGCCAATAGCCTGCAAACACGTGCATCAACAGCTTCACAGACATCTTGCAAGTAGGTGATATGCTCATTGTCTTTTGAGTAGCTGAGTCAGCAGATTCAGGACAAACCCATCTAAAAGGGTAACCCACTGAGGAGGGATTCCTTGGGGATAAGGGTAACCTAGTGGAAAAGGGTAACCCATTGGTGAGGGAAACCCATATGACAAGGTTTTCTTAGAGAAGAGGGTAATTCACTGGATAGGGTAACCCGCTTTGAATGGTAACCTACTGGAGAGTATAACATCTTGCACATGTAATCTAATGTCATCTTTCAGGCAGTTTTTGATGTTACCGGTAGTGATGAGCTTGCATATCCTTGTTCCATCAAAGAATTGATGTCGTGCTTCAACCTGAGTAGTTTTTTTCCTTCAAATCTTCTCTTCATCGGTCTGGTTAAGTAACTCCTTCCATAGGATGATAAATCATTGCATTTCAATTAGTAAGCTTTCATCCTTATGCTTTTGATAGTTTTTGTGACTTCATATCTCATGATTTCATACTATGGCTGATACTTTTTTACTACTCATAGGACTTCATCCTAGTGAAGATGACCGTTGATGTAGTTCGACTTTCCCCATTCTTTCGACCAGGTTTCTTTTTGAATGCATCTATTCTGCTGTAGAATGAAGCACTATGCTTCGTAGTATTCATCTTCTAAGGAGATTATAGAGATGGGAAATTTCCCAAGGAGGGAAATTTTTTACAGATCTTGGACGTCGTGGACTATTATTTCTATCGGCCAATGCAGCATGAAGACCATTACATCATAGGAATTTTTGAAGTAACTAATCCAGTAGTTTCGTAGCTTGAACCACATCATAAATCTCTTTAGATCTGGTTGGATCTTATCGAAATACCTGAAGACACCACACTTGAACTTCATGAGTATGTAGTGCTAGTGGCACAGACACTAAAATAGCCACAAGAGTTCATACGGGAAGTCGTTGGCTAGCGCTGTGAACACATTGCAGAAAGGGTATTCTGGGTTCACTCTAAACTGCTTCAGGATATATCTACCATACTGTTTGAATAATTAAATCTTGTAGAAGGTTCTTCTTTCACATAGAATGGATGGATCAAAGGGATCCACATATTATTTTAACAAATTTAGAGAGTAGTTTGTCAATCTAGAATAAAGTAATCCTGCGTTGTTGAGCATGAGGATTTGAATAACATGATGTTGGTTATATTCTCTGTTTCTTGATATCAAGTAAAGATCATTTGGATTGATGTATCCAGATTCTTCATATACATCTATGGAGAAGAGAGTGTCCGATGTCAATTCTTCTTTCAATGAGAAGACCGATTAAAGATCATCCTCTTTGCTGAGTTAGATTCTCGTGTAATCAACTATTTTTTCAAAGAGGTGGATAGATTACTTCTCCTTTCTATCTTGAGTACTAATTTTCGTGATGTGTCTAGGATTTTTGCAGATGAAGCAACCATCATCCTTCTTTTTGTATTTTGCTGGGCTTCATCGCCTTAAATACCTGGTTTGCTGAATAGCCCAGCTCCTATCGTTGTGAGGTCTTGGCAGTTTGAACCTCCTAAAAAACAACTAGCTTTTTGATCTAGTCTTACAACACCGACATACAAAGTTGAACTTGGTGACAAGGTTATCTTTATTGTAGGCTCGATCTAGGGCTAAATTTTTTGGATGATCTTCTTCCGTACAGACCTCTTTGTGCATATATTGTCTAGAGCTTGGAAGATTTCCATCTGAATGTAGCCTATTTTTTAGTTGGTTATAGATTTGAACTTCACCTCCACAATCCTTATCGTGTATCTTGGTAGCATTATTTTTAGTGATGGTACGAATGATTGCTTCATGTTGGGATCTCCGCCCAACTCAACATAGATCTTCGCAATCTTCTTGAAGTGGATATCAATGAAATTTTTGTTGAACGATAGGCACATCATCTCAAATAGCTATCGCTAGAGATTTTCTTATCTCTTGCCTGCGTATCCATAAAATACCTTTTGTAGGATCCTTATGTTGAAGGCAAAGTCCTAGAATATTATATAGGTGTTCTTATCAAAAATACCAAGAGTGTTCCACCAGTCTCTGTGTATGTCAAAGAATTTGGATGTGATCTCTGAGAGTATACCATATTACTCTCGGTCAGCCAGATTCTTCATAGACAACCAATTATAGAAGCCCTGGATTCTTTAGTGCCAGGCTGAAATCTTAATGTCGTCGAGAGTGAATTTGTGAAATATGGTTTCCACAGTTTTTTTTATGTACCTGGATTTGGCCTTCTTTTTGGGATTGGATAATTCATCATCCTATCTTGGTCATCGACAACTTTATTGACTTCTGGTTCTTTGGAGTGCTTTATGTATATTGTTGGATAGTATTCTTCAGGAGATTCAATTAAGGATTTAGGAGATTCCTCAACACACTCTTATGAATCGATAGACTCCTCGCTGTCTTTCATGAATCTATTAGTTAAAAAGTTATCACCGGCGTAATCAAAGTGTGCATCAGAAGAATCTTCTTCGGTTGAAGCAGGACTAATGGGATTATAATCATCGATCTGTTCATTGCACTTCAGAGAATCTTCTACAGGATCTAGGATTGATCTGGCTTATGGATGTAGAACATCATCATCATTGTTGTTCAATCAATACAAATTTAGGAAAAGCTGGTCTGAATTAACATCTGGATCATGATGGGATGATAAGCACTTGTGATTGAGAAGGCCATCTTTCAGTGAGGCATTCCGTTCTTTATTTTAGTATGATAATTTTATCTTGTGGATTATCATATTTTTATCTAGGAAAGCGATGTAATGGTCCAAGATCATCATTGTCCCTCTTTCTATGTTGGATTCCATCTTCCTTTTAGACTGCTTCTGAGTTTCATCATCTTTTCTTGTGGCAGTGATGGCATCATTTCTTTCCAATGCATGTTGGAATTGTCAAACTTCCTTTCATTTTGAGATCCTAGAGATATAGTCATATGGGATATTAAAGTATGAGTGGGAAAGATGTGGATCATATTTTTTGGAGAGTATGTATATGGTGACATAGGGAACTAGGTTGGCTTTAGTAGTGAGCTATGGCTTCAATGGGGTTGAAAGCCGTCGTGTTTCAGTTGTTGGATTTGTTCCTTCAGAGAAGCCATTTCCTTTTGTTGTTGGTCAAATTAATGAGATAGTGAGGTGCCTAGCGAACATATATCATACTACATAGATTGGAGCCTGAGTTCTAACTAGCGGATAAGTTTGTCATGCTGAGAGGATACTTGTTTTTCTCTTGTTCATCCCATCTTCTTTCCTTGCCAACTTATTGATACACCCAAATTACACCTCTCTTAAGAAAGAGTAAGAGGTCGTTGTCAAATATATAACACAACTAGGTTGGGGTCGAATCCCATAGGTAATATATGGTTCTAATTAAGTTGTATGCAGATTAGTTGACTTTTAAACATTCGTTTCCGTAAAATAAATCAGTGGGATTTGATTCAGTTCACAAATTAATGGTTTCAGTTTAACAAGATGAAATGTATTTAATAGTATTCAAATTCAGAGAAATAGCAAGCTAGGACTATGTCAACCTTATAGTTTTCAATACTTTCTAACTATGGGCTTTACGAATTCATACATGTATCGTGCTTACATATAAACGTATTGTATTTAATAACATAATCCTAGCGTTTCTCAACCATCAAGGACTAATTTACTTTAGTTCTCTCGAATCAAAAGTGTTTACCAAAAACAATACAAAATATCCAAGTAGTTAATCCTGTTAAGGCATTAACATATGAAATAGGGGTTGGAAATCCTATCTTCTTGTCACCACTCTCTTTTCCGAACATCAACCTTTCTTTTGAACACATTGTTTTTTAAGGCATATCCTCTATGTTTGCAACCACGATAATTCAAGATAAGCGAAGAGAGTATGATGTAAACAAATCAATTCATAATGAATTCAAAACCCAGTGTGATATATTGTATGCGACAAGGCTTCCATAACTCTAACTAATTAACTTAGCTACTCATGGGTAAAATGGAAATCACAATAGAAATAGTCATCATACCAAAAACTAGAAGACGATCTTAGTAGAGAAGATGAATAGTGTTTCTCCCTTAGTGTAAGCTGCCTCTCTCCTCTCTCAAAATAATACAGAATAATGAATAAGGAATAAAAATTCATCATTAAGCCTTTTAATAATCCTTTCTCTCATAATTGCCTTCTAAGTCCCTGAATAAATTATAAATGACAAACTAGTCTTCGATATAGTTTCTAGGCACCACATTTGGTCCAGACTGCTACTCTTTCTTGTGTCATATGCCATCCAGATTCCATAGTCCCTTTATGTTTTCATCTACTTCATTAATACCTGAAATCATGCTAATCACATCGGTTAGCTCAATTACATAGAAGTAGAGTAAAAACATAAGAAACTAGGCACTTTGTTCTCTAAACATAGCTAAAATATGGATAAGTTAAGGTGCTTAGGCATATAAATACACCCAAGATCACCGCCCCACACTTTAAGATTTGTTCATCCTCAAACAACGTATCCATTTATGCATACTAAACAAGCCTTAGCACCCACAAAGAAAGACAAGATTCTCAAATAGGCTCACACAACAATTATGAACAAGAAGCAGATTCAGGAATCATTACTAGAGACTACCTACCCTCAAGAATAAACTCATTAAGTTGGCAATTTCATGCGTACCGTTTAAGCAAAGAAATCATATTAATTACCCAATCTTCATCAACCATGTTCCCTCACAACAAGAAAGTTACCCATAATCACTCACAATCATGCAATTTCTAACAAAATGGGTACAAGAATCAAGTTGCGTTCACTCTTACAAAGAATTCTCAAATTACAACTTATAACCATATGCTTTCAGTTAGTGTAATACTTCACTAATATCAGAATGCTAAGATTAGAATCAAATAGGTCTTTTAAGGGTTGTAATGTAGGCTAAAGGATGAGTAGGAACTATTTTAGCCAGAAATAGTGACTATCATCCCTAAGCACTTTAATACACTGCATTATGCAATTAAGACCAATTTCTAACAACCAATTTCCACTTCTTCTGTCTTTACAAATTTGCTTTTCACCCCAACTCGTTAAGCTCAATTAATAACACTATGGTGGGAGTATGGAATACTTTCAAATATATATATATATATATATATATATATATATATATATTTTGCATCCATTTCACGTTACGTACCCTATGATAGCCACCCTCAAGTTATGCGATTTACCTTAGTTGAGGTGCACAATATCCTTGAAGGACCAGGGCAAAAACAGGTTCATTGTAACATGTCCGGGATAAAATTTGGAACTTTTTAAACAATTTTTTCTATTCCCAATCACATTAATTTATCACGCCAATAACTAGTCTTTGGGGCATCAATTTTACCTTTTTCCTCTTATTGTAAAACTCCTAACTCACATTGATTTTACATTAAAGCGCTTAGGAGCTTTTGGATCAAATTATGGTCTATTAAAGAAAGGATTAGGCTACATATGAGGCTAACAAAAGAACAAGCTAAAGGCTCAACGGGGCTAGCTAAGATAAGGTACAAAGGTAGGTCAAAAGAATCTATGAACAATGGCTATCAAAGAAATGCCTAAATCATCTCCTAAACTCACAATCTTTATTTCGCTTTGCACACACAACATGCAAGTTCTAGAATCAGTTGCAATAAGGAATATACAATAGTCTTTAACACTCATGGAACATGATCAACTCAATTAGGAGAATTATAGATTCTCTACCCAATAATTACATAAATTTAAATAAAACCAACAATCACAACAAGAGTCACCACAAGATACTAGGTGTTTCAAATGTAATGATCCATCACATACTTATGTTATAATGTAATGTGATCCACAAGAAAAGTTATATGCAATTAAATGACTAATTTTCTCTTAAGACGGTCGTCATCCATCCATCATCGAGAAAAGAACCTAATTATGACTAAATAGAATAAACATCTAACAATAAATAAAACAAACAAAATAACTAATACTATCACAGAAGAATGCTTAGGAGAGGTACTATTTTCTTACTAAACAAGTAGCTAAGTAACCAACCACCCCACACTTAGGCTAAGCACTATCCCTAGTGCAAATACCAAGATAAAGAACTTGGCTAGTAGTACTCCTCATCCACACTAGGAGTCACGCCACCAGCGTTGAGATTATTATCAGAGCCATTTTTCCTGTGTTCATCATATCATCCACGTCATCCACACATAATGAAACTAACTATAATTAAGATGAGGGTGGTGAACTCACCACCCCACACTTAATTTATTAGTATCAACTAATTAACTATTGTTGTTGGGTACTCAGAGTTCGCCGACATACACTTTGACATGGTGCATCAACATTAGTCACAATACAATTCACTCACTTCAATCCCCCCAATTCTATTTCAATGAAACACTTTTTGAACAGAATCATGCTCTACACTTTCCACCATATCAAAATATACAAAACACCATCACTTTCTCAACATCGCCATGGGAAGAATTTAATTTGTAATCCTTAAGAAATCAATTAGCTATAACATAGAGTTAGAATAACTAAGGATTAAGAAAGTAAAACTTACCTTGAATATAGAAGATTAGTGAAGGAAAAAGAGAATGGTGTGAGTTCAATATTGTACGAATTAAGGGTAAAATAATAAAGAATATGGGCATTTAGGTTGTGGATTCGATTAAAGGGTGAAATCAATATTGGATTGACCCAATTAGAAGTCCGGTACTAAGATAAATTCGGAAGGGTATGCGACGTACAAAGGAAGGCAAATGATTAAGTATGCACCGCATAAGGTATCACACATATTAAGGTGTGCGGTGCATTGGGCATCGCACAGGTGAGGCAGTAGGGATGTGCGTTTAAGTGTGCGTCGCATATGTTATCGCACAAGGGTAAGTGTGCGTCGCACAAGGTATCATACAGATTAGGTTGTGCGCCGCATTGGTTATCGCACAAGTGAAATAGTGAGGGTTTGCGGTTAGGTATGCAATGTATAATCCATCGCCAAAGTTAAGGTGTGCGACGCATAAGCTATAGCATACATAAGGGTGATCTTAGGCTAGGTCTTAGGAGACGCCTTTGCCATGGCCTATGTAAATTTTTGCACCACACACCCTGTAGTACACTTAAACTAGGACGCCATGCACCCTATTATTCATATAAAGAATTAAGAGAGGTCCGTACCATGGGGAATTCGCATGAGCACCCCCATCGAGGTATGTGTTGACCTTTGGGATTGGGCCTTTCACCCCGATCCCTATGCTATCATCACAGACCTCATTGAAAGTCACAAAATCAAGTCGCACTGTGAAACTTTTTCGGTCGGATTAACATGAATTGGGGAAGGACTCTAACATGAATCATTCTTAAGCCTTACACATTTGACCGCTCCAACTTTCCTGTAATGTTCCCATCACTCCTAAACTTACCACCGTTGACATGGCTTAATTCCAAACTAAATTTGGTACTAATCTCCTCGTTAGTACTTCATGAATCTATATTTCATCAAAAATAACATAAATGATTAGAAAGATAGGTTTCCTCCCACCAAGCGTCGTAGTTTCAGTCGTGGCTCGACTTTTATTTTTACAATTTTGTTTAACATGTTAAAATAAAAATAAAATCATGTGTTGCCTCCCATGCAATTCCTAATTTAACGTCGCAACACGACTTGATTAACTTGACTAGTTAGACTTCGTCAAGATACATCGATGATACCATTTGTACCTAATTTGCTGGATCAAGAAAAAACATCATTCCTAGTCCAACCACTTTGAAGTCACTCACATCCTTGCTTGGAAGTTCAACCAAATAAGTTATGGTCTCCATAGTAGACCTATCCTTAACTGGTACATCTCGCTCATTTTCATAGAATACTTAAACAATTGAGAAGACACTCATCTCCTTTTGTTGTTTTATAGACCGACATACTTCAAAACTAAATTTTTTCTCATTGAGACTAAATTTCAGCTTCATGTCAACTAACACTCTCCCAGTTGCTAAGAAAGGCCTACCCGAAATTATGGGTACTTCAAAGTCAACTTCGCAATCAAGAGTTACAAAGTCGGTAGGAAATATAAAATATGCAACTTTTCAAGTACATCATATAGAATCCCAATCGGCCTTTTTACTGATCTATCCACCATTAGAAGCTGCATATTAGTGGGAGTAGGATCTTCCATACGTAGTTTCTTGAAAACCGTCAATGTCATAAGATTTATACTTGCCCCAAGATCACAAAGGGCTTTTTCAAACATTAGAAATCCAATCGTACATGGAACAGTAAATGCTCCCGGATCAGCTTTCTTCTTGACAATAGATCTTGTAGCAATAGAACTACAATGATTAAGATTGTCTACCATTTCATAGCTCACGGTCCTTTTCTTCGTCAATAGGTCTTTCATAAACTTAGCATATCCAGGCATCTGTTCCAGTGCTTCAACTAAGGGCATATTCACTATCAACTACTTTAACATAACCATAAATTTGCTAAACTTACCATCATCTTCTTTCTTATTTAATCATGGTGGAAATGGGGGTGGTGGCCTTGGGATTTCAGTTGCAGAAACTTTTACATCCTTTCTTATGCCTTGCTCCACATCACTAACATGCTTCGGCTTAGGTGGTTGTTCCACTTCCGCACTCTTCTTTTTCAAACTTCCCAACTCCAAAGGCACCACTGAATATTCATTAACTATCTCCTAATCCATTTCAACTATATCAGTATGAGAGGATGCTCCCAATGCTTGACTAGACAATTGAGTGCGAGTTTACTAGTTGACTCATGGAAGATATGTCACTCTTCATAGTAGTCACCCTTGAATTGGTCGCCTCAACTCCCTTTAATAGTTTCTCCATCATGTCCTCCATGTATATTTTTCCTGAACTGGTGGTAGCATTATTATGGCTTCTAGGAGGTACATACAGTCCACTCCAGTCACTTTTATTTTTCCAATCTCCTTGATGGTTCAAACCTTGGTTTCGTTGACCACCGGTCCGAAACCCCCTAGTTATGCAAGTAGTTAGCTTCTTACCCGGTGTTTGATTCAGCTCTCTTCCTGTGGGACCCTACAACTTTTACCTTTTCTATATTTCCTAATAGCAAATATTTCGTGAGCAGATCCATCTGGGTTTTTATGTGCGCCATATCCTGATCACGCGCCTCTTCTCTCCTATGCTCCTTTACTGATATTACACTAGACCCAATATTGCTTGCTACCACAGAATATTTGGTATGCCAAGCTCTACTTGTCTTAGTCACTCTTTCTAACATGTCCACAGACTCAGTAAAGGTGAGCTACATAAAAGCTCCTCCTGTAGCATTATCTACTATTGTCTTTGTAAGTGAGTTCAAAGCTGTGTAGAATATTTCCGTCAAGTGTTCATCAGTCATCTTATGGTTTGGGCATTAAGTCAACTTCTTTTTAAATCTTGCCTAAGTCTCATGTAAAGCTTCATTAGCCAATTGCCTAAAGTTGCTGATATCATCCCTCAACTGTAACATTCAGGAGGGCGGAAAGAACCTTTCTAGGAAAGCTCATTTCAATTACCTCCAGTTTGTTATAGAATTAGGAGTCAGCTAATTCAACCATATAGTTTTCTGTCCAAACAGAGACAGTGGGAACAATCTTAAATGAATAGAATTTCATCCCACTTTAGGATTATTAAATGACTTACAAATACTGATGAAATTCACTAAATATAGATTTGGATCATCACCAGCAAATCCACCAAAGAGTCCTTTCAGATTCAGTAGGTTGATCATGGTACTGGTGATGTTGAATTTCACTCCAGGAGCTAGTAGTGGTAGAATGATTGCCCCTATAGATCCAGTTCCATCTAAATCGTCCTCATCGTTTTCAACATCAAACAATGCAGCTTGGTGGTCTAGTCTTCCTATGAATGGACAATTTTGATTAACAGGTACAACTACCCCTGTTGCATTTATTCTATTAGTCAAGTCAATTAAATCATCATCTCCCAATTCCTCTTCATCTAGATTAGGTACTCGACTTGGGTTATCTACATTGTTTTGATTTAATTCAGCATTACCCAAAGTGGCTAGTCTTTAAGCTTTATGTTGGTTAGCCATTCATTCTTGAGATGAGGTTCAAGATTGAAGGGTAATAATGGTTCTCCTAAACTTCTGGTTCATGGCATAAACAACAATGAGCCTGTAACGAACAAAAACAATAGATAATGTAAAATAAAGAAACTTGACTAATTGTCAATTAACACACATAAACTCAATCGACAACTGTATTCCCCGGCAACAGTGCCAAAATTTAAAACACCCAAATTACACCTCTCTTATGAGAGAGTAAGAGGTTATTGTTAAATATATAACCCAACTAGGTTGGGGTCGAATCCTATAGGGAATATGGTGCTAATTAAATTGTATGCAGATTAGTTGACTTTTAATCGTTCATTTCCATAAAATAAATTGGAGGGATTTGATTCAGTTCACAAATTAATGGCTTCAGTTTAACAAGATGAAATACGTGTGGTAGTATTCAAATTCAGAGAAATAGCAAGCTAGGGTTATGTCCACCTTGTAGTTTTCAATACTTTCTAACTATGGGCTTTACGAATTCATACATGCATCGTGCTTAGAGAGAAACATATTGTATTTAATAACATAATCCTAGTGTTTCTTGACCATCAAGGACTAATTCACTTTAGTTATCTCGAATCAAAAGAATTTACCAAAAAACATATGAAATCTCCAAGTAGTTAATCCTGTTCAGGTATTAACGTATGAAATAGGGGTTGGAAATCCTATTTTCTTGTCACTACTCTCTTTTCTGAACATCAACTTTTCTTTCGAACAAGTTTTGTTTCAAGGCATATCCTCTATGTTTTCAACCATGAGAATTCAAGATAAGCGAAGAGAGTATGATGTAAACAAATCAATGCATAATGAATTCAAAACCCAAAGTGATATATTGTATGCTACAAGGCTTCCATAACCTTAACTAATAAACTTATCTACTCATGGGTAAAACGGAAATCACAATATAAATATTCATCATACCAAAAACTAGAAGACGATATTAGTAGAAAAGAAGAATAGCCTTTCTCCCTTAGTGTAAACCATCTCTCTCCTCTCTCAAAATAATATAGAATAATGAATAATGAATAAAATTTCAGCATTAAGCCTTTTAATAATCTTTTCTCACATAATTGCCTTCTAAATCCCTGAACTGATTATAAATGACAAACTAGTCTTCGACAAAGTTTCTAGGCGCCACATTTGGTCCAGACTGCTACTCTCTCCCATGGCATATTCCATCCATATTCCATAGTCCCATTATGTATTCATATACTTTATTAATACCTGAAATCATGCAAATCATATCGGTTAGCTCAATTACATAGAAGTAGAGTAAAAACATAAGAAACTAGGCACTTTGTTCTCTAAACGTAGCTAAAATATGGATAATTTATGGTTCTTAGGCGTATAAATACACCCAATATCACATATTCTGGGATTGAGTAACATTCATCACAGCTTGGTTGATGATAGAAAACATCTAATTTTGGCATATGGCATTATAAGACTACCAGTAGAGTGTTGCTTCTATGTCACTGAGGGGTATTTTCTCTCTAAATGGCAGGTTAACACTTTTGGCTGGAATCTTTGGAGGGTGGCTCATGTTATCTTTTTTCGAATGGTTTGTTCAATGGGAAATCATTAGAGTGACTGAGATATCATAAACAATTTGGTTGCAGGTTGTTTATCTTTGGTTCTGGTTGTTTTAGTTTGTGGGTTAGTGGGTGAGATATCTTCTTGGAAGATGTGTCATCTGCAATTTGACTTCCACGAAAAGTGTTCGGAGAAAGGATATTTATGCCACAAAGAATATCGATCTTCATGATTGAAGTAGAGTATCCAATCATGTTATTCCATACAGCTATGTAGGAACCAATTTAGGAATTTTGGGACACCACTAGTGGAAGGTCATCAAACGGTTGGTACATATGCATAGAGAAAGTGGTTATTGGAGGCTTTTTAGGTGTGAGTGGTTGAAACTGACCGTTACAATATTATCAATCCTTCTAGCAAAGTTTGGTTCTGTGGATTGGAGAGATTGAGGATGCTGTCTTAACTTCTCATAGTTTGTGACCTATGAGTCTGGGAGTACTTTCACAAGTTCATCTCTAGGGATCTTCCTTGGGATCTGAGGACACAGAGTGGTTCTATTTGTGTCATCTATATATATGTACAAGACATTTTCTCCATCTGGAAGGGATAGATCCATAGTGTGATTCTAAACACGCCAAGCTACCTAGTAGTGGGGAGTTGCCTAAATGGAATCTCTCATATATGGAGCTCCTAAAATCATGACCTGGATCTTCAATGTCTCTATTAGATAGAGATAGGAGAAGGACATATTGAAGTTGGGAAATATAGTGACAAAGATAGTCCCGGTGTTTAGTTTGATTTTTGAAGTTCCCAAGTTTGCATGTTGATTTTCGTTGTATCTGGTATGAAAGAGTGAAAGACGCACCACTACCGGCTGGCCTTTTCTTTCATGATACATCAACGCGACCCTAACATAACCAAAGTGAATATAGTTTAAGCCTTGGTTTCTCCACTGCCATGAAAAATCTTCTGGCATCTATAGAGTGATGAAATATTTCTCCTGATTAGCAAGAATAGGATATTGATCTAGTTTTGAAGCAAAGAAATATTGTTTAACTCGTTTCGATCTCTGTTGTACGATAGAACAGATCTGTAGCCATGGGTTACATGCCTTCTTTGCAAATGCAGAGCAAGGGTTAATGAGAGGTAGAAATATTAAAGATATTTTCAATTCTGGGGGTAACACATCTGTTTCATATAAGTAGTTATATTTATATGATAAAGTTTTGGTAAGGATTGGTGACATATTTACTTGAGCTAGAGATTTATAGGGATTGGACGTACTTGAAGAAGACGACTCAGAGGAAGACATATTTTTGTATATTTTTACTATAAAGACTTGATGTATTTGTGCTAAAGATCTAGGGACAAGACCCTACTAGTATTTGTTCTAAAACCTATGAATGGAAACTACGACTCGATGATTTACAAGACACAGACAATGATAACTAGAAAACACTGACTCTGACAATGGAAAAACTATGACACTAATATGTATAGTACTTTGGTAGTCAAATTCAAAAGCCAAGACTAAGGACCGATCTAAGACTAACAACTAAGAAAAGGTAAAGAAAAAGGTAAATATAAAAATAAAAATGTAAAGTTGGCTCACGTTTTTGTATCCAACCAAATAGACGGAGAGGCACTGGGTCACTACGGTGAGAGCAGCTAGGCGGCTAGCAATATAACTCCAAACTCTCTAGAATGAAAGGAAGTTTCACGACCATGTATGTGACACGTCATATGAAATAAAAATTTTTGTCGACACCACAGACATAGAGTCTAACCTTTCTAACATGACAGACTATTCATGTCCACTTAGGTGGGAAGCCATATGAAATAAAATATTTTAATCATCACGTACAACATTCCTATGACTTAGCTACACATCCATAAGGACGGTTTACTTTAAAAATAATCCTTCACAACCCTGAACAGGATAGCATGACTTTGAAATCGAGCAAAGCATCCAGATGGTTTGCCTTTGTAACAAAGAATTTGCAACACTCAGAGGGTCAGCATGACTTTGCCAATCTTAGAACACATGAATCCATTGTCTCCTTAGTAAATAACTATTATGTATATGGCATAAGCGGGTCTTATGATATCTCTCTCTGGCTTGTTTCCCTAAAGAGACCCCAGAACAAAAGAAGTACTAAGGAAGACCTTAGATCAGTGCCTTCTTTCTCATATAATGCATCAATTTAGAAAGCTAAGGAATAGAATAAGGAAATTTCGTTTCACATACATGTAAAAGACTTAGACATCTACATCGCTTGGACAAAGCCGACTTCATTTCATAGTTATGGAAAGTAACTTCGGAGTTCCATGTTGCAGTCACAATAAGTACCTCACCAAAGTATTTCCTTACCCCATCGCTCTGACTTAATGGACTAAAGCACCAACCTCTTTGGAAGAGAGAAAGCAAGATAAAGAGAGTTTAGCCAATAAATATCGTTATTGAAAACAGAGAAACTATACAAGAGGTTTTTTGGTAGATAAAATAATGCCCTCTGTGTAAAGGCCTAGGCTTCCTTTTATAGGAGAAGGATGCTTACTAGATAATCTAGATATAGATAAAAATGAAATAAAATATTACAATCCTTTCCTAACAGCTAAGAGATACACTTTATCCATTATGAATGTATAAGTCTTATTCTTTTATATGGGATAGGCTTTATCTTGTTATGACAAGATAAGCCTTATCTTTATTAACACCGAGCCCTAATAACATGTGATGGTCCAAATAAAAACAAAATACACTATGTTTTTGGCATGTGACAGCATATGAAAGAAGCTGAGTCGACAACTTCCAAAAAGGTGGATAAGAAGCTTCACAGGAATCTAGAAAATAGATGGATAAGCTCCTTGTCTTTGAAGTAGATGAATCAGCAACTTCAGGACAAACCCATCTGAAAGGGTAACACATTGAAGAATGGTTTCCTTTGAGATAGGGGTAACCCACAGGAAAGGGTAACTCACTAACAAGGGTTACCTATCTTCTAGTGTTTCCTTGGACAGTAGGGTATCCCACTAGAAAGAGTAACCCACTAAAGAGGGTAACCCACAGGGAATGGTATCCCACTGGAGAGGCTTACTTCTTACACATGTCATCTGGCGTCATCTTCCTGTAAATGTTGGATGGTGTTCACGGTGATGATATTTTGTATCCTTCTTCCATCTACCAATTGATGTTGTGCTTATGCCTGAAATGCTTGTGGCCTTCCAAGCTTACCTTCATCAATATGGTGAAGTAACTCTTTTTGTTGATAATTAATCTTTGCTTTCCTATTGGGGATCTTTCAGCCTTATGCTTTTGATTAAGTTTCTGGCTTCATCTCTAGTGTTGTCTTACTGTGATAGATATACTTTTGCTGCTCATGAAACTTCATCCCAGTGGGGATAATTGTCAGTGTAGTTCCATTTCTTTTGAATGCATCTATTTTGCAGGAGAGTGAAACACTGTGCTTCACAATGTTCATCTTCAAGTGAGAATATTGAATTGGGAAATTTTTATAGTAGTGAAATTTTTGGCTGAGTTTGACTTCATGGCCTGTGATTTCTACCAGATAATACAACATAAAGTCTATTATATCACAAGAATCTTTTTTGAATCGAATCCATAATAGATATGGGTTAAACCACAACATGAATCTATTTGAAGATGGTTGGATTCAATCATAATACCCGAAGGCATAACACTTGAACTCCATGATGAAATAATATACATGGAAAATGTACCAGAACAGCCATAGGAGTTCTTACTAGTATTCATCAGCTAGTATAATAAACACATAATATAAAAGATATCTCGGATGTTCTCCGAACATCTTCAAGATGGATTTGTTATTCCTTTTTAATACCTGAAGATTATATAAAGTCTGTCTTTCTAGGAGGATAGATTGATCTAAAGGATCCATATATTTATTGAACAAATCTAGAGATCCAACGAACCAGATATTTTTGGTGAAGAATCCAAGCAAGTAACAAGAAGAAGGATGATGGTTGCTTCATCTGTAGAAAGCCTGGCCACTTTGTCAAAATAGTCCTCAAGACTGAAAGTCGAAGGACTCTATCCACCTCTTTGAAGAAATAGTTGATCACCCAGGAATCTATCTTAGAAATGAGGAGGACCTTTAATTGGTCTTCTTGCTGGAATAAGAAATGATGGAGGACTCTATCTTCTCCATAAACGTATATGAAGAATCAGGCGACATCTATAATGATGATCTCTACCTGATGACTAGCAATAGAAAAGACATCCAAAACTAGGCTAGTCAATTCTTCGTTCTCAACACGACAAGATTACTATCTTTCAAATTGACAAACTACTCTCCAAATTTGTTCAACCAATATGTGGATCCCTTCGATCAATCCATCCCTCAAGAAAGAAAAACATTCTATGAGCTTCAAGTGATTAAAAAGTATGACAGATCCATCCTGAAGCCATTTGATGTGCACCCAAAATATCCTTGTTTCCATGTGTTCTTAGAGATAGCCATATAATTCCCAGAAGAACTCATGTGGCAATTCCGATATCTATGCCACCAACACTACATTCTCATAAAATTCAAGTGTGATGCCTTCAGGCATTTTGATCTGATCCAACCAACATTGAAAAGATTCATGTTGTGGTTTAAGCCACGATGTTACTCGATTTAATCCTTCAAAGATTTTTATGATGCAATGGTATTCATGTTTCATTATCCTGTTGGAATCACAAGACATGACGTCCAAGTTCAATCGGAAATTTTACTCTTCTTGAATTTCCCGTCTCTATAATTTCCCTAAAAGATACATATTGTGAAGAACAATGCTTTATTTTCTAGTAGAATAGATGCATTCAAAAAGAAATCTGGCTGAAGGAATAGGGAAAGTGGAACTACATCGATGGTCATCCCCCCTGGGATGAAGTTTGACGAACAACAACTGAATATCAACCATAGTATGAAACACAAAATATGAAGTCACAAACTCCTTCAAAAGTATAAGGCTAAAAGCTCCCCAAAATGAATATTAATTCATCATCCAGCAGTAGGATTTGCTTCACCAGATCGATGAATGAAAGATTGGAAAGCCAAGAATGCCTCAGGCAGTAGCACGACGTCAATTGGTTGATGGAATAATGATACACAAGCTCATCACCACTGGAATAATCAAAAACTACCTAAAAGATCATGCCAGATGACATGTGCAAGAAGTTACCCTCTCAAGCGGGTTAGCCTTCCCAGCGGGTTACTCTGTCCAGTAGATTACCCTTTTAGTGGGTTAAAATCCTCTCCTAGGAAATCTTGTCAGATGGGTTACCCCTACCAGTGGGTTACCCTATCACCATGGAAACCCTCCTTATTAGTTTACCTCTTAGATAGGTTGGTCCTAATGCTGATAACTCAACTAATTCTAAGACAAAGAGCTTATCCACCCACTAGCAAAATGCCTGTGAAGCTGCTGATGCACCTACTTGTAAGCTGATGACTCACCTACTTCCACATGCTGTCACATGCAAACAACATAGTGTGTTTTATTTTTATTATTCCAATCACGTATTTGTAGGGTCAGGTGTGAATAAAGATAAGGCTTATCTAGTCATAATAGATAAATCTTATCACTTATAAAAAGATAAGATTTATCTATTCATAATGGATAATACCGGTCCCTTAGCTATTATGATAGGATTGTAATATTTTATTCCATGTTTATCCGTAGTCAAGATTATCTAGTAAGCTTCCTTCTCCTATAAAAGGATGACTAGGCCTTTTTGTAGAGGGCATTATTCTCTCTACCATAAAACCTCTTCTATAGTTTCTCTATTTTCAATAAAGATATTTGTTGGCTAAAATTTCTTTCTCTTTCTTTCTCTCTTCCAAATGGATGGGTGCTTCGTTCCTTTAGGTCGGAGTGGTGGGTTATGGAAATAATTTGGTGAGGTACTTGGTGGGACTTTAACATGGAACTCTAAAGATACATTCCATGAATATGTAACTAAGTTGTCTTCATAAAAAAGATGTAGATTTCTTAGTCCTCTCCATGTATATGAAATGAAACTATCTTATTCCATGCCATAGATTTCCAAATTGATTCATTATCTGAGAAAGAACACACAAATCTTAGGTCTACATTAGAACTCATTTTGTTCTGTAGATGTTTGAGGGTAACATGCCAGTAAGATCCTTTGTAAGACCAATTTATGTTATATATGAAATAGTCTTGTACTAAGGAGACACAGGATTCATTCTTTCTAAGAATGGAAAAGACATACCAACCCCCTAAGGGTTTCAAAGACTTTGTTACAAAGGCAAACCATCTGGATGTGTAGCTCTATGTCAAATTCATGCCATCTTGGTCTGGGTGGTGAAGGCTTTGTTTCTAAAGCAAACCGTCCTTATTGATGTGTAGCTCAGTCGTAGGAAAGCGTTGGTGTGTGGATTAAAAGCTTTGATTTTGTATGTCTTGCCGCCTATATGTACGTGAATCACCTGTCATGTTGGAAAGGATAGACTTTGTGTCTGTGGTGTTGATGAAAGCTTTAGTTTATTATGGTGTGCCGCCTACATGGTCATGAAATCGGCTTTCATGTTGGAACGTTTGGAGCTCTGTTGCTAGCCGCCTAGCTACTCTCACCGCCAGTTCTTCGTGCCCCACTTCCTTTCTGTCTATTTTGTATTAGATCCATCCCTACTCACGGAGGGAGGGATAAAGTAGGATCTTGCATCCACCTCTGCTGATTGTAAACACGTGAGCGAACTTTAAATTTTTATTTTTAGTTTACCCTTTCCTTTACTTTGTCATAGCTATTACTCTTAGATCCTTCCTTAGTCTTTGGTTCCATGTTTTAATACCAAAGTTCTATACATATTAGAGTCATAGTTTTGTTTTCTTTATTAGAGTCAATGTTCTTTAGTTATCATATTCTGCGTCCTGTACATAATCGAGTTGTAGTTTCTTTTCTTAGATTTTAGAACAATTATTAGTTGTGTCTTATCCTCAGATATTTAGAATAAACATATAGAGTCTTACTGTCCACAAAAAATACAAAAATATTTTCATTTTATTGAGTCTTTTTCAAAGATCTTTTGAAAAAATACATCGAGTCTTTATAGTTCAAAAAATACAAAAATATGTCAATCTCAGAGTCTTTATTGTCTACGTTGTCTATGACTACTTTTTACATATTCTTTGAAACATTACACATTTCTCCAACCATCAGCAAAACTAAATCATGTAAGTAAGACTATCTCTATGCGGTAAATGTGTTGTAAGAAGAACAAGCGTTGTCCTCTATACATCTACCTATACCAAACCCATATTCTGCCTTTGCTAGAAAAAAGTGTAATCCAGAATTACAAATTTATTCCTTGAACCAATGGTAGCCAGAAGGATTTAAGGAATACTTTGTTGGAACAACACTTGATCATTACATCTTTACGACTCCCGCTGAACAGTTTATGACTCTGCAAATGCCAAAGGAGTTTCCACAGTAGTAGAAAAGGTATAACTTTACCCATATCCATTTTGGTGCTATTCAAATTGCCTTGACATATCAAGGGAGAATGGTAGAGACGATAAATGCACGCCTTTTCCTTCTTGATACTAGATTCAAAGTGTACCAATGTGGGAACTTGGGCACTTTGGAAATCATACTGGACTCAGGGATATTCATTATTACCATGTTCCCCAATTTTAACTTGTCCCTCTCTGAACCATTACTTACAAAGGCATTGAAGCTTCAATGCAAGATCTTTGAAGCCCAAACAAACTATATCCCTAAACAAATAACCTTACACCACCAGATATTTTGTCAAGTCTAGGACAATAGAAAGTACTTTTACCTTTCAAGTGGCCACTACTCATTGTCCTTCACCACAGATGCCACAAAGGAACAACCCAGTGTATCCAAATCCCAAAAGATGTCTCTAAGGAATAAATACTCATGATTCTACCAAGTTCATGTCATAGATGATGAGAGTTCATCTATTGTCCATACAAAGCATCTCTCTTCATCCATATGTATACCCTTGCTGAAATCTTTTTGAATACAGAGAATTTTGATCCAGCAAATATATCAAGCTATCTAAAAAGTGCCATTAATTGACAAGATTCAATACAACAATTTGGTAAAGATGGTAAAACGATTCACTAGTTCAAAGTCCCATTCACAGGACACTACCTATGGGATATTGCCTATGACTATCAAAAATTCCAAGAGAACTGGATAAATAATTTTGATAAGGAGGAAGATGAACTAAAATTGGATGAGTATTGGGGATTCCAAGAACCCCATTACAGAGGCCTTCAGATGAAAGAGATATCGAACATATTTTATAAGTATCCTATAGACCACAAGAATGGCCTCCACTGACCACATTATCAAAAACTAGACCTTACAAATCTAGATCAAATCCTTAACATACAATGTTAATTATATCAAAAACCAGCTCCAATCCTAATCATACCATTCCCGAAAATTACCCATCAAGAAAGAATAACCAAAACCACACTTAAAAGTCACCAAATGTTATTACATCTGTCAGACCAGAGGAGCTAGCAATCCTGCAAGCATCAACTCAATATGTAATACCCCGAGAAATTTTTCGTTGAAATTTTGTGCGTAAACGTGTTGGGTTCTATCTTCTAGAATGAATCATAAATTTTCCGTGTGGAATGTATTATATTATGACCCACCATTGCGTAGAGTATCAAATAATATTTCCAACGATATGTGGATCATCCAAAACGGACACCCGAGCGACGAGTTATGAACATTCTGATCGAATCATGAATAGTAGTGAACAGTAAAACGTGCAGGAAAAAAAATACTGAGGCCTGGCGTATTTTTTATCCAACTTTAAATGATCATAACTCCTTGTACATAATGATATGGGTGATCTACTATATATCAACGGAAATCTCTGCGAGTCCTCTTTCGGATGAAATTGATTTCATCCAATTTGTCTATCGGAGCAAAAACTTATGGTCGATCTACTTAAGCCTATCAAAAGTGAATTTTTGGGTCAACTGCAAACAATCATAACTCCTCATACACAATGATATGGGTGAGATACTATATATCAACGGAAAGATATGAGAGTTTTCTTTATAATGAAATTAGTTTCATCCAATTTGGATATCGTAGTAAAACGTTATGGCTGATCTACTTCAGACTATCAAAACAGTCCACCAAAGGACAGATTCGAGAATTATTTGATTTTTAGGGGAGTTTTGGTCAATCCCCCTCACCCAAAATCCACCCAAACCCTATATTAAAGCCTATTAGGAGCATTATATGTCATATATCATCAAATTCACTCAAAAAGAAAACCCTAAGCTCCTACATCCAACTTCAAGAACCTCCAAAGTTCACCATTAATTCTGTAAATTTATTTAAGATTTCAAGTTCCTAGTTCAAGAACTCCAAGAACCATCATTCAAAGGCACGATTATCATCTCAAAAACGAGTATCGATCTAAAGTTCATCATTCAAGGTATGTTGGGTTTTTCAACAAGAAAAATCTTTCGTTCTTGTGTCCAAAAGTAATTTTCTTTACGAAGTTATGATCTTTATATGTTTATTATGATTTAGGAGCATAAACTTATATTCTATCTTGGTTATCTTGAGATTATGATGTTTATGACTTTGAAAAGTCGAATTTATATGAAATTATGACTTAAAGCATGATGCTTGAAAGAAATTTATTATGATTTTGATATTTGGGTCTTGAACCCCATTTGAAATTATGTCTTTGAGAAAATGTGTTCTATATGCACGCTGATGTTGAATATTTGAGATGTTTTGAATGATTTGACCTTTTGGTTATGAATGAGTTATTTTTAACTCAACTATGAAAGAAATCCACGTTTTTATTGATTATGATAAAGGGATAGCAAATTGGCTCCCGATGAAAATTGTTGAAGTGTTTATTGTGGATTTTCTTTAATGTGAGCCTGAGGCTGATTTAAATTTCTGAGCTAAGTCCGGGAGTAATCTTTAGCACCGATAGGAGGTATAAAGTGACCTTACTTCCCTTGAACTACGTGCCCCCGTAGGATGTGAGCCTGAGGCTGATTTATATAGTGATCACTAGTGTTTTTTAATTGATACTGGAAGTCCTACTCCGATGGCAAGGATAGGACGGCTCTGCCCAACGTGGGTTGTACGTTGGACTTCATGTGTCTCACATGGTTTATGTCGGTTATAGGATCTCCAAATGTGTGTGTGTACTCTTTTATCTAAGATGACAATATATTTGGTTAAAAGGTTGAGTTTGAGAAAGTCATTATTCTTAAAAGATTTAAGGAATATTTTCTAATGAGAATTGACATGAGATTTAATTGTTTTGATGATTTGAAATTGAGATGAAAGTGAATTGAGAACGTATTGTAATGACTCACTTGTTTTACTTTACATGTATTATTTATCCATGACGTTGATGATTTAATTCGATCTAAGTGAGTCATCTATATCAACATGCATAATTCTATGAACTGTGATGATATTAAGATATTGTTTTATATATGCATTGCACCCCCATATGCTAGGTATCATTCCATGGTACTGACCCACATATTCGTATGTGGGCTACATTTTCTCGGAATATAGGTACAAGGTATAGTTGCACCTTCGGATCCAGTCAGTTCATGGTATTCAGTCAGAAGGTGATGAGTCGTTTTGATTCAAGGGCTTGGGTTAGTTATGCAGAGTTTATAGTGTTGTATTTTCTTTATTCAGTCGTATTGAGTTGGGGTAGTCGGGAGTCATGACCTGGCTACCTACAGTCAGTACTAGTAGAGGCTTCATAGACAGTCAGTAGAAGTTGATGTATTTTGTTTCAATTTTGGTTGTAAAGGCAAAATTGTAATCCTGTAAAATTCCATTTTTGTATCGATCAGATTCAGAAAAGAGTTAATTTCTGCTGATTTGCATAGATTTGTATTTTTATTCAGTTGCTTATGAGTTATGCCAGTAGAAGGGTTAGCTTAGGGTCGACCCTAAGCACCGTGTGACGTCTCTGGACCCGATTTCGGGGCGTTACAAACTTGGTATCAGAGCACATAGTTCAAGTGTCCTAGGGTGTTTATGAAGTCGTTCCTAGTAGATTCTTGCGAAACGGTACGGAGACGTCTATAATTTTCTTCGAGAGGCTACAGGGAATTTAGGAAATGTTTCCCTTCTTTCAAGTCTAAGATCGTGCTATAAAAAGGTTCTCCAAGAAGCTTATATAGATTCTCATCTTACTCTATTCTGGCTAACTCTACCTCATTTTCAAGGTATCAGAAACAGTTAAGCTTAATTCTCCGTAGATAGTTATGGGATTGTAAGAGAGCAAGAAAGTATCCTTTCATTGCTTTTTGAGTTCCAAAGATTGAAGTACTTTATTCATGTTCATAAAAGTCGTGAACTAAGCCTAGGTTAGATGTGCTTTCAGATTCCTCCTCAGAATCTACAATGTTAATCTATACTTCTCCCTCTATGTATTATTTTTGAGATAATATGATTCGCAAGCTCTAGTTCTTCCCCAGGTAATGCTTCTATATTTTCTAGAAGAAATTTCAAAAGTTACACAAAGGGCTTGAGAGGAGCTCTCTAGTGTGTTAAGTTCCTTAAGTTGAAAGTTATGCCCTCATTCTTATGAGTTATTTAATTAAGACAGAGTAAGGTGTATTCTTAGATCGTTGAATGTTGTGTGTCAAGTTTCTATCTCTTGTATTATGTAATCTTTTTATCATTATGTTTGTGAAAAATCAAAGTCTAGTGAAGCCATGTGGGGATCTTTCGATTCACTAGCATAGCTTCTTTGTTATTCTTCTTATTTTCTTGTTCATAATACAAACCAAACATCTTTGAAAGAGGGTTATAAGGGGACAAAGTATTGGTGGGAAATTAAGTCCATGGTTTACTACCAATGTAATCTTAGAAATAAGTGTGGATGGAGTGTAATCCATGACAAGAGCATCATACGAGAAATAAGGATGCTTGATTGAGGTTTGCGGTGATTTGGAATTGTACACTTGTTAGGTGCTCAAATGAGCCAATGGGTGAAATCATTGTGGTTTTATTGAAAGATTCGCTACAATGAATTTTGACCTAGCCTATACTTTGAACAACAACTAAGATTCATGCCAAACCATCATTAACCCATACATTGTACCTTTAAGTAGTCATAATCACAAGAGACTCTCAATTCTTGATCTAAAATAAAACTATTATATCTGCACTATGTTAGTTGACAAACTATCTCTAAACTGAAATCCCCCCCATTTAATTTTACATGTGTTGTTATTGTCATTCTGGGTAAACTCGTAGTAACTAGACACCTATATGTTTTGAAGCCTATAATTCTCTCCTTGTGTATTCGACCTCAACTCTAGTTGGGTTGTTTGACAATGACTACCTCACCCCTCTATAATGGGTGTGAGTTGAGCCTTATCAAAATGGCATTGTTTCCAGGCTGTGAAATATAGATTTCACTTATGCGGTGTGATTCTTTCTAGGGAATACCCTAGATGATAGAATTTACTTTATATGTTGTATTTAAATATTGTTTTAGTTGATCAGAATGTTAACAGAACAATGAGTGATAGAACATAAAACATGGGCCCCTTTGATTCCCCTCTAGATGATGAGGGCCCACTAAATAAGGTGGGGCAATCAAGCGGAATCTGAATCCAACAACTAATTGAAACAAAGTCTTCCATGTGACTAGCATCATGCTTCACATGTTGCAAATGAAAGGATTGGATAGAGGTCAATCCGTTAAGGACCCAAATGTCCATTTGAGGTAGTGCACTATTTAATATAGCAGACATTACTCAAGAGTCCATTAGGATTTGCCTTTTTTCCATTCTCATTAACAGGCAAGGCAGTTTCATGGCTACGCACACTTCCACCAGGCTCAATTACATCTTGGGACGAGCTTACTAAGGTGTTTCTGGATAGATATTTCTCCCCATAAAAAATGCTTCAAAAGTAGAATAAGATTGTTAATTTTTGGCAAATGAATGGAGAACTGTTGTTTGAATCTTGGGAGAGGTTTAATGGTAAACATGCTCAATGACCAAATTATGAAGTCCCGAAGAATATGCTTCTCGAGATCTTAAACCATGCCCCAGATCCATTAAACAAAACAGTGGTAGATAATGTTGTTGGTGGTTCGCGAGTAAAGTTGCACCACCACGTGGCTTTTCTACTGAATGGATACGTGTCAAAACAAAATCAGGGTTGTCATACACGAGATACTGAATCTCCCTAGATTCCTTCTACTACTTCCATGGTAGATAATGAACAAAGAAAGAATAATAAAGAAAAGGGGGAGAACATGGCAAAAATTATGACCCAACTAGAACTCTTGAAAAAGCATGTTATTGGCACACCCGAGAAAGTGGTTAACGTCATAGCATCAAAATCTTATGAAGATGATAGAAAGGCAAAGAAGTTGGATGAGTCAATCCGCTATTTAGCTAACTACTCGAGGGGTTCCCGCCTCGACAATCATAGGCAAGGTGGGAATCACGGTTGGAAGTCCTCAAAAGGGATAAAGATTGGAGAGATCGGGAATGTGACTATGACCATTATATTCCTCCTCATGATCGGACTAAATCCAAAGAGTCAAATATCATCAACCCCGAAAAATTCAAGACCGAGGTAGTACTGACAAGGATCTTGAATAGAGTAGAAGGAACGGACAAAATGGTCCATGATTTGAAAGTTTAGTTTTCTCATCTTTCTCAAACCATGATGTCTCACTTAGCTTCTATTATGCAATTTTAAACCTAAGTCGGGAAAATTTCCACGCAACTAAATGCTATGCCTAGAGGTGGACTCCCTTGGAACTATTGCTAATCCAAAAAATGATGCCCAAGTTCTAGTAATTGTCACAAGGAGTGGAAAAATGCTTGATGGACCCTATAAAGGTTAATTGAGTGAGAATTTATGCAAGGATAAAGCAAAGGAAGTGACACCCTAAAGAAAAGAAGCAAATCACGGGAAAAAGATCAAGGAAATTGATAAAGAAGTGGTAGAAGTTAGAAAGACACAAGGTGATGCAGGGAAAACCATCCAAGTTCCTCCCCTGTTCCCTCAATGATTGTATAAAAAAGAGGAAGTTGACAAATTGAGGAAGTTCATGGAAAAACATAGAAGCTTATCAATAAATATCCTATAAATTGAGGCAATCCAAGTGATCCAGGGATATGCTAAGTCGACGAAAAAGTTGAAGGATAAAAGATTATTAAAGGTTATACCATTGAGGTAACTCATGGGTGAAATTCTACCATGGATAGCAAGGTTGCGGAAAAGAAAGATGACCATGGAGAATTCACCATCCCTTGCAAAATTGGGACGCATGACTTTGCAAGAGATCTATGTGACCTTAGTGCGAGCATCAACTTATTGACTTTTATCATCTATAAGAAACTCGGAATCGATATCCCTACATCGACCTCTATGCAATATCTCATGGCAAACCAAACCATCAAAAACCCTATTGGAATTTTGTTTGTTGTCCTTGTCAAAGTGGACAAGTTTATATTCCCGGTGGACTATGTGGTATTGGACTGTGAAATGGATAAAGAGGTACCTATTATCATTGTCAGTGCTTTCATGTCCACCGGGAGATCTATTTTTGATCTATAGATGGGGGAGATGAAATTTAGGGTGCAAGAGGATGAAGACTCATTAAAAATTTGCAAGTAAAAAAACAAATAGTAGAACTTCAAGTAGTAGCTGTGGTCGATGTTGAAAATAAAAAGTTGAATGAGGAGATGTTTGAAGACCCACCTTGAGAATGAAGGAAGGAAGACATTATGCCACGACGATAACTAAGGCTCTAGGTGATAGGCGACCCATAAATACCGCAAGAGTGGATCATATCCTTTTTTATATGATTTTGTAGGATTTATGTTACCTATTATATATGAATAACCCATGCAGTTATGGTACTATGGAGTGCATTAAATGAGCTTACAAAGTGGAAAGTGTGTAATTCTGCATTAAAAGATGGGCAGGGGAAAATAGGGGAGCAAAACTACTCTAAGTTACCGCGATCATGGTCTACAAACGTTATCATGGTGATGCCGGTGTCTGTGATCATGGCCACCTAACCACGACCGCGACCATTTCAACCATTTAAACCCTCATTTCCCCTCACACTCCCTTCAAAGATTCTACTCTCTAATTTGGGAAAATTGTTGTCTAAGTTTATGAGTTTTCAAACAAGATCCTTGCACCCCTTTTGCATCACAACTCTAGTAAGTGTCATGAATCCATATTTTTATCTTCGACAATAGACCCTAGAATGCATGATTAAGAGAGGGCCTAAAGTTTTGATTGTTATCATAGCTGGTATGGTGTGATGTTAGTTGCTTACACAAGGTATGCACAACTGGACATCTTGATTACCCAATAATGTGCGTCAACTTTAGACAAACAAGATGTGCACACCAAGTGTTTGATAGTTTTCCCAAATGAAGTTTGAATAAGGGAAATTTCTTTTTAAAGTGCACATTCAAACTCTTACTAGCATTTCTCACTTGTATTTGCTGAACTTCCATACTGTAGAGCATGCTCGTAACCCAAAAAAACATGGAAGAAATTTGAACATAAAAAGTTGGCAGGCATCGGGACTGCGACCAGTTGACCGCAAGCATAGCAACGCGATCGTGCTATCCGAGGCTAGTTTCCTGCCATGCAAAAAATCCTGCATTTCAAATTTTTAATCTAACACAACCAAGCACCATTTCTATGAACATTACTAAATAATATGGTATAGTTGGCATGCTAAAATATCATTGATTAATATAACGTATGACTAGTGCTTCAAGTACAACCTCATGGAAAAGTATAATCACTTCTGATTCATGGCACCCTAGTGCCACACTGGCTACTATAGTGAATTATTTAGGACAAAGCTGCTCTCGGAAAGAGGAATTCACTTGGAGAATATGCCCGAGAAACTACCAGCATTTCATGATACACTTGATTCCATAGGGTGAAAGTGTTTCGCCCCAGATCAAGCATCGCAAATGAACATTGGGTCCATAAATTTTATGCCAATATCAGTGAAGTATCTTTTTAGGGCACATTTAATGTGACTATCATGATCTGGGGAAGATCGCTTAATGTTGGGGCTAAGCAAATCAATGATGTTTATGGGCTCAAACCTACAAACATGGGTAAACTCAAATCAAAAGGGTGTAAACCAGGGAGTTAGTTTGTGCAACGACTATAACCCAAAAAGGAAGTCTCTTAGACCAAGACTAAAAGCAACATCTCCATGAAGACTTCACGTATGAGGCTCAGATATGGTTATACATCATTTGTAGCTGAGTATCAACTTACACCCACATGACAGCAGTCGCAGAATTACGGTGTTCGATGGTTTCTTGTATTATAGATGGCATCTTACTGGATGATGTTCAACTTATGGTCACTGAAATATATCATTTCAAGAACCAAGGTGGTACACATCTATTCTTCCATTCTTTGATTATTGAGTTTTGTAGGAAAGCGGAAGTGGAAGTGTATGCTAGTGATTCATAGGTGTACCCTAATGATACCATTTACCACTTGAGGATTCGAGGAGAGGGCACACCCAGAAAAAGCAACAAAAGAAAGAACAACTTAGAAAAGTAGGCATGTAGTGAGCCCGAGCCTCCTAGACTAATCACAATGGGACCACTTGACAAGACAAAATTACACCTCTCTTATGAAAGAGTAAGCGGTCGTTGTTAAATATATAAACCAACTAGGTTGGGGTCGAATCCCACAGGAAATATGATGTTAATCAAACATATTTTTGATTAAACTGACTAATAGATAATGGTTTCCTTTAATTGTATTTTTTTTATCAATCGAACAATTGTTAATGTTTTAACTTGCTGTAGAAACTTTAGAATTAAAATTTCAATATTTTAAATCTATGGTATAGAGAAACTAGAGTTGTGATCACTATGATTATTAATTCTCATTGAATAATAATTATAGAATTGGATTCTCGTGACTTCTAGGAATCACCAAATTATTATTACTGATAACCCATGTAAGTGTTTCTCAACCTACCTAGATGTTGAGTTCCCTAATTCTCTCAAACTTAGGAAAACCATCTATTCACGCTGATTTTATCTCTAGTTGATTAATCTTGTTTCAACATTATTCATTAGATGGAAAATTAACCACATCCTCATTGATAATTCAATACCTTTAGTTGATTTCTCAATTCGAGCAAACCAACATAAGGCTATATCTATTGTTTGCGACCAATAGAAAACTTTCATTACAAAGGAATTATCAAGATGTTCCCACAATTACTCAAATCTTATCCAACTAGTACATCAATATAGGAATAATCATTGATCCCACTTCTCTAGTTGTGGGTTTTAGTTCCATATGAAATACAAACAGATAACAACAATTGAATCCATAATTCAAAGAAATTAAAATTACAAAGGATGTAATCAAACGTTGATTCTCTTCCAAGTTCAAGAAGAATTTCCCAAAACTTAATCCAAGATTCAAAAATTGAATTCAAAATTTAGAGACCCAAAAAATGTAAACTAGTGTTTGGCTTAAGTTCAAGATAATAATGAAACCCTAAAAGATGCTACTTATATCTATAACTTTCAAAATTCAAAATTTTAAAACCCAAAGTTTTTGCACAATAGGTGATGACTTCATCCGACAGCTTATCATATAGTTGATAACTTATTAGATCAAGTCGTCAATAATTCCTTTAGATTCTTACATGATTCCCACAGGTGATGACTTAGTCTAATAATCTATCACATAGGTGACGACCTTCTATGATGACCTATCAGATAGTTGAAGACCTCCTATGATGACCTTTCAGATAGTTAATGACTAGAGCTGACGACTTATCACCAAGGTGATGACTTATCAGGCAAGTTGTTAGCTTCACTTATTTAGGATCTACAATCTTTCTATGAGTGATGTACTACTATGATAACTTATCAGATAGTTGACGAATAATCAGACAAGTCGTCAACTAACATCTTCCTATCTACTTCAATCAAAACTTCTCCTTCTTGACATAGTTATCATAGGTTTCCATGCATCTCGACTTCCCTACAATATCACATGAAATATAATAAAAAACAACAATAGTTACTTAAGAACTTACAATTATTCCAATCTAAAAGTATTAAATTTGATGTCACAAAGCCATCACATCAACACCCTCAACTTAAAACAATTGCTTGTCCTCAAGAAACTATATAATACAATACTACGATGCCTAACAAAGAGAAATTAAGATACCTATGACAATCAATCATTATTTTTTGCACATAACACATTACCTTCTCCAAGTTCAATAACTTTAAACCCAATTGGGTATATTAATGAAGAATAACAATGTGAAACAAAGGAATGAAGATATGGCATAACATTAGCAACAAACGACCATACATATATACAAGTTACAGTTACAAACAAGTAAGAAGCTAGCAATACAACCCATGTGCCCTTACAACAAAGAAGTCCCCCATCACTCATATATGAATTCAAGGATGTCAATACGGGAACAACCAAGAGACACTCACTCTCAGAAAGAAGTTCTAATTAATGTATGTAAATTTGCCCTTATTTTCATTACCTAAGCTTTTAGATAGTTAAGTTAGGATCACTATAGGACTTTTCTTCAGCTAGTAACGCAGGCTTGGGGCTGGTATAATACGAAAAGATTTTTAAAATGACTAGGTCTCCTTTCTACTACACTAACTTTTGGGGTCTCACTTATTAACCATTGTTAACTTTATTTCTCCCTTTATTTATTAAAGCAAGTTTAGGTTGGGTATGTTCTTTTAATTTTTCATCTTCTCCTTTCCACAAATTTTCTTTTCTTGTTCTTTTTGGACCACACCCAGCCTTACTTTCTTTTATATTATTTTACCCTTCTTCATACCCATTTTAGATCATGCACCCCTATGATAGCTACCATTAACTTAGGCAATTTGACTAAATTGAAGTGCACAATGTATAAGGAGGACCAGGGCCAAAATAGGTTCATTGTAATGCAAATGGGAAGGTGATAGGTACAATAAGAAAAATAGGTATACAGGCTCAAAATCAGAATCAAGGGATATCATTTACACATAGAAGGTCATTTAAAAGTATACAAATATAAAAAATGGCCTAAGATCCTTTCCTAACCACTATCCTACAACCCAGGCAAGACTAACCTAGGAAGTTCTTAATTTAACAAACAAAGGGAACTAGGTAGTATCTCACATACACATGGCACAAAGGTACATCACAAGCTACTACCTATCCGGTTCTTGCAATTGATAGCAATGATTATCTTGTCCCTAGTACTAATACCATAAAAGATTCACAATAGTGTCATATAGAAACATATCACACAGTTATAAAATAGAAAATTGGAGAGGTATTTATCATTTATCCCAAAAATCAACGACAACAAAATTATGTCAACTTTCTTAGATACTTATTTTTCTCCCAGTTAGCCATAAAACGTCAAGAAACAAAATACAATATGCCTAAAAATGTTGGATCTACTAGGAACAAGATTTCAGGGAAAAAATACATGACAATAAAAACCCCAAGAGGACATCAAAACCCACAAGTAGCCACACCCTTAAATTTAAATCATGCATTGTCCCTAATGCATCAAACCAAAACAAGGGAGTTAGAAACATACCTGTGGAACCATAGGTGTGGAGATTCGATTTCAATCATATAATACAAATACAAAAAACAAAATATCTTGGGTTGCCTCCCAAGCAGTGCCTGATTTCACATCGCGACATAATGGGACTTTGTTGGGTACTCAGACTTTCCCAACAAGTCCATGGGTTCTTTAGTTACTCAGACTTCAGCAATATAGCCCAATAGTCAACCTTTAAATATCAAAAACAACAAATAAAGGTAATATTAGGAATCTTAACTAAGAGTCAATTAACGCAGATTTACTTAATTAACAACCATATTCCCCGACAATGACGCCAAAATTTGATACGCCCAAATTACACCTTTCTTATGAGAGAGTAAGCAGTCATTATCAAATATATAACCCAACTAGGTTGGGGTCAAATCACACAGAGAATATGATGTTAATCAAGTCTATTTATGATTAAGCCAACTAATAGATAATGGTTTTCTTTAATTAGGGGATTTTTATCAATTGAATAATTGTTAATGTTTCAACTTGTTGTAGAAACTTTAGAGCTAAAATTTTAGTACTTCAAATCAATGGTATAGAGAAATTAGAGTTGTGATCACTATGATTATTAATCCAAATTGAATAATAGTTCTAACAATGGATTCTCGTGACTTGTGGGAAACACCAAAGTATCATTATAGACAGCCCATCTAAGTATTTATCAACCTACCTAGATGTTTAGTTCACTAAATTCTCTTGAACTTAGGAAAACCTTCTACTCACACTGATTTTATCTCAAGTTGATTAATCTTGTTACAACATTAATCATTATATGGAAAATGAACCTTCCCACATCCTCATTGATAATTCACTACCTTTAGTTTATTTCTCAGTTTGAGCAAACCAACATAAGGCTATAACTATTATTTGCAACCAATAGAAAATATTAATTACAAAGAAATTATCAAGATGTTCCCACAATCACTCGAATCTTATCCAAATATTACATCAATATTAGAATAATCATAGATCCCACAACTCTAGTTGTGGGTTTAAGTTCCACATGAAATAGAAAGAGATAAAAATAATTGAATCCATAATTAAAAGCAATTAAACTTACAAAGGATGTAATCAAAGGTTGATTTTCTTCCAAGTTAAAGAAGAATTTCCCAAATCTAAATCCAAGATTCAAAAATTGAATTCAAAATCTAGAGACCCAAAAAAATGTAAACTAGTCTTTGGAATAAGTTCAAGATAATAATGAAACATTAAAAGATGCTACTTATATCCGTGACTTTCAAAATTCAAAATTTGAAAAACCAAAGTTTTAGCACAATAGGTGATGACTTCATTGACGGCTTATCACATAGTTGATAACTTTTCAAATCAAGTCGTCAATAATTTTTTTAGATTCTTGTAAGCTGCACACATGTGATGACCAAGTCTGATAACCTATCACATAGTTGACGACCTCCTGTGATGACATATTAGATAGTTGATGACCTCCTGTGACAACCTATCATATAGTTGACAACTAGAGATAATGACCTATCACCAAGGTGATGACTTATCAGGTAAGTCATCAGCTTCACTTATTCAGTATCTACAATCTGACAATGGGTGATGGCCAGCTGATAATTTATTATATGGTTGATGACTTAGACAAGCCGTCAACTAACATCTTCCTATCTACGTCCATAAAAAAATCTTCTTCTTGATGTAGTTATCATAGGTTTCCATGCATCTCGGCTTCCCTGCTATATCGTATGAAATATAATAAAAAAATAATAATAATTACTTAAGAACTTACAATTATTCCAAGATAAAAGTTTTAAATGTCTTGTCACAAAGCCAGCACATCACCACTTCAGGAGATTGGAGTAAATATCGCCACCATCAAAGAGCTTGTGTCTAGTTTGACTCGAGGATCGGGAGAGCCCTCTACCACTCATCATTCTTATGTGTCACATACCAAATTTTAGAGGTAAAGTGAGGACCAAAATAAGAAAGAGGCTTGCATTGCTAAGCTTCAGAAAGTATACTCCTCCTTGGTAGAGTCACATCGATACCTTTGAATTGAAAATGAAAAAATAGTTACAAGAGAGAAGAAGAGGAATGACTTCTTTATCAAAATGTAGAAGGGGGTGAAGGGTCTATGAAATGTCCAAAAACCCTGAGATAGACTTCCTTCATCTTGGGTCGGGATAGTATTAATAAGGCCCTAGTTGAGTGGATTGATCTCGAGGAAAATTATGATGATACAAACTCCAAGAGTGAAATTAGCCCTTTATACGGTTACAGGGAGAACCCATATCTATTTTATCCTTGATTTTTCATGCAATAGGGATACTTTTATCCATTCAGTTAGGGGTGTATCCTTCGTCATTTAATTTGGGCTTAACTTATTGATATTTCTACATACTTGTCTATTCTATTACATTATTTATAGTTTTACTTGGGTTGTAATAGTAGGGGACTCTAATGTTGTCTACATTTGCATGGATTAGTTACTTTGTTCTTAGCTTGCTATTTTAGTTTAACTTTTAGTAGACGAGCCTTTCTATCATGTTGGGTTTCTACCTATAGGTGCACGAGAAGTCTGAGTACCGTGGTACCAAGTTCATAGAATGCAAGGGAAGTATGAGTACCTATAGCATTGGTTATCTGGGACTGCATTAATATCCATTTGTGAGGTCTGAGTAACCATATGGTGGGTAGCCCATACTATTATTTACTATTTAAGATGATGGCTTGAATGGTTTCCATGATTAGCAAATTATGTATGGTGCAGATACAAAAGTAAACAACCCCTAAGTCCGAAAATTTTGCAAAATTCGAAGGCATGGACGTGAGTAACTTTGTGATAAAAAATTTCCCTATTTCTATGACTGTAAAATTTTACTTTAAAAAAATAGGGAATACTCTATTTTTGTCTCGAGTGAGTGGAATAGTTGAATCCTATGAAAACATTTGCATGCCATATATGTGAGATTAATTTTCTTCATCTCATGTGTACTTGTTCCACCTAGAACTTGCTCCATTAGTCTATAAAAGATAATTTTTACTGTGATGGGTTAGTAAAATGATCATACACCATCTTCTGATTTTTGAAGACCACATTAGTCTAAAACGCCTACCAATACATAGGAGTTACCCCTAATCACCCTCTTTGAGAATTGGGACTTTTCTTTGGAAAACACATTATAAGACGTGACCCTTTTATTAATCCTTATTGAACCCCATCCTTCTTTAATTTACGAATATAAATTAAGGCTAAAAGCCAAAGTTTGGGGTGGTGGAAAGAGAAAGAAGTATATTTGAGCCACAAAGTTGTAAGAAGGTACCTACAAGCTTAAAAAGGTAAGCATTTTTCTTTGAAGAAGAGAAAATCTATTAAAAGGATGAAAAACATATATTTTAAATGCATGCAAAAAAAAGAGTGAAGAAAAAGAGGCGAAGAGAATCTGAGTAAAGAATAAAAGGAAAAAAGACAAATTAGTAAAGGAAAAAGAAGTGTCCCAAATAGAAGTGCATGAAAGGATTTTGATAATGAAGTTCAAGGAGGGTTTAGTCTTATCGTCCCCAGTTTATGTCATACCCTAGTTGAAACCTACATTACAAGATCCAAAACTCCTTTGGTGATTCCCAACCATGTGTGGTCATTGTAGTGATAATTGAAAATAGGGGTTAGCCTATGGCACTGTACTTGTTAACATAGGTTATTGAGAGAGTGAGTGTTTGAATTTAAAATTCCTTGTTGCATGAATAGTAATGAGGTGTGTGAATTTTTCCTTTCTTGTGAGGAGGAGTGTGAACTAGTTGATGTGGGTGATTTCATCATCATTCTTACAATGACATAAATGTAAGTATAGCATGATTGTATTCAACACGTGAGTCATTTCTAAAGTGTTAGTAGTTGTTACATGGTTGCTCCCCAAAGTATTTAGAATCCTTTACTATTCCAAGATTTGAGTAGGCTTGAACGTAGTGGGAGAATTCAGTACAGCTCAAACCTCAGTAGGTAGAGTTATCAGTGCCCCTGTGAATATTTTTAGTTGCCTTATGTTAAATGCGGTGTTGAAGTAGAAATTATAGTTAAGAAATGGGAAAAAAATTGCAATGTGTCAGCTACAGTACATAAGGCTTAGTAACTCTATCTTAGATGATATTTCATAGTCCTTGCTCCATGTTATAGAATTTTAGCCATGTTGTGATTTCTTATTTAGATGTCTTATTTAGACCATGCCAAAATTTCCGTGCTCCCATAAGTCAGTGGAACTCTATAGAAAGAGTGTCAAGAAATGCTCCAGTTGAGTATTAGTTTTTAGTATGAGTTAGTCCGTAAAGCCAGTAATTCAGTTTAGCAGTCAGGCAGACAAGTTTCTATGGTTTCCCATCTTTCTACCTAGTCGTCCTATACGAAGTCTCATAAATGTATTGATTCCAAGATAGAGAATTCTGGTAGTTGTAAGTTCAGTTTAGTTCATGTATCATGGATCAGTTTCAGATCCCAGTTATTCAATCATGATTTAGTTCGTACATGCCTCATGAATTATCTTAGATTTTCCTCAGTATCTTAGCCACGTCAGCATTTTTTGGGAGAGATAATGTCCCAAGGGGTAAATGCACTATATACTCCCCGAGCTTTCATATCCTAAACCTTCCAGTTTCTCTTCATGAAGTAAGATCAAGTTAGGAGTAATGGGTAATCATAAGTTGACTCTTTCCTTCCAATCTCAGTCGTATGACATAAATTCAAGAAATCAGTTCAGTTTATGTATTATGTTTCAGACTCAGTCATGTTCTCATTTTCGTGTTCATGTATGTTCAGTAAATGATCTTAGGTTCACCAACATTCTCTGCTTTAGGTAATAGTCTTCTTTAGATTTACTCAGTTTCATGATTCAGTTATAGTTACAAACTTGGTATCAGTTACCATTACATATCATCTTCATGACAGTCATGCATTTGTGAATCAGTTCATTCATATACTCACGGTTTAAACTCAGTCTATCAGTATATCTTAGATTATGCAGTCTTATTTGAGAACAAACATTCCCAAGGGGGAGATATTTTAATACCTCATATTTCCCTAACTCCGTTTATCTCTCAGTACATGAGTGTTTCTATTTAAATATTAAAAATACTTAGAATTTTCAAATTTAAGACCAACCATTGTGTAGGAAATTCAGTCCGCTTTCTAATGATATAAAATTTTCAAAAATATGATAACTAGGTATAAAGTTATAGGAATTTTTGTAAAATAGTGTGCCAACTATAGATGCACCACGTCGCAGTGTAGGGCTAAATGGAAATCGTCATTTTCAAGTGTGCCATCGAGATTAAGGCACATAGCTCCAATGGACATTTTCCCAATTGTAAAAATCCAGTGAGACTCTGCGATGGTGCAGCGTCGCGCCAAGGGTACATTTCACGTTCATTTTTTTTACAAATCGTGCCAGCCATATTCTAGTGGCTCACCGCGATGCCACCACATCGCGGTTGTGGCCAAATTTGGGATTTTTCAATGACAAAAATTAATTTCTTCCCAGTGGTAAATTGGTATTTTCCATGTCCCTAATCAGTCCTAAACACGAAATTAAGACCTAAAACAACACTAATTTCTTATTATTGCATTATTCACTCAATTTCTGTCAAGATTAAGTCATTCTCTCTCAAAAAGGAAAAAATCCTAGTTTTCAAGAATCAAGAACAAACCCAAGAAATCCTCCAAGAACCTTAAAGAATTAATCTTCTCAGGTATGTTAGGTGTTCACTCATGGGTTCCTTTCACCCATAAAGTCTAAGAAACCCTTTTAAATATACAAGATCTCAGATTTATGATTTCCATGCTTGAATTAGATTGAATTAATGTTCGTGATATTATTTGAGATTTAATTGTATTATTAATTACAAGTCTCTTGAAAAATAGATAGTTTTTTGGTTGAATTGTGTGATCTTCATGTTGAACTCTTGATATGCAAGTTGAATGCAGTATCTATGATATTATTATATGTTTACTGTTATATGAAGTAAGCATGCTCCTCAAGTTTTTGATAAAATGCTCAAGTGAATTGGATAGTGAATTTATGACATGTTATTATGTGGTCCCATTCATGTACAAGTTTATGTATATCAAGTGTTTGACCAAATTTTCAAATGAGTGCATTGTTGTACTTTTATGATCATGCTATGATTTATTTTCAATGCTATGAAGTCCTGGGGGTATTCAATTGCTGAAAATTTAGTTGTTTACCTAGAGCCATAGTCAGTTACAGAGTAGTCTCAGTAATGTCATGATTAGTGAACTAAGTCAGTTACAGAACTCAGTGAAACTAGTCATTTACAAAACATAGTGAACACAGTAAGGTAAAAAACTCAGTGAAAATCAGCATCAATCTAGTTCAGCTCATTATAGTAATCAGTGTATTCTATTCAGAGTAGGATTCAACACTGAGTGAACCAAAGGATAGGGGCTCACCTGTCTGTAGAGGGTGTGACCCATAGTAGCAGTCCTTTCATTCTAGATCTAATAGCCAACGTAGGTTGATACATCAACCTACGAGTTGAGGGTTGATGAGGTATTTTACCTGCCAGTTGAGGGTACCACCATTCTCATACTGGGCACCTGCCAAATGAGGGTGATTCTTTAGCTTGTCTTTACCTCTGGCATGGTACTGGCACCCTTCCAGCTGGGGTTACAAGTTGGACCCCAAATCTATTCATAAAAGGGCATATCGGTTAGATAATTACCTCCAACAGTTTTAGTTTCATTCTCAGTATAGAACTAGAAATCAGTTTAGTTCTACCGAATTAGGACTGTTAGAAATTGTCACACTGATATTAGTAATTGAGTTATCAAAAATCTCAAATATCAGTTACTCAGTTATTAGAACTTATTATTCAGTTTTAGTACATATATATTTGTGCAGTAGTGCATACTCAGTACTTACAGTAGATCAGTTATCTATGTACTCTTATTCAGTTATTTCATATCATTCAGTCAGTTATTGTTCATGCATATGAAACATTGCACTCACCCTTACCTCATCTATAATACTAGTACATTCCACATACTGACGCATACTTTCTCTTTGCGCTATGATGTCTCATATTATAGGTTTAGACGCTCAGGCTCCTAACCGTTCTTAGACAGATTCAATTAGCCATAATAGATTAAGTAGTGAGTCCTCATCTGTTGAGGATATACTTTTATATTAGTATTTAGGTAGTTTCAGTATTTCCGTAGCTAGAGTAGTTTGGGACTCGTCCCATCAACTCCTCATTTAGACAGTTCAGTTAGAGGCTTTTCAGACTAGACTAGTTCAAACAGTATTTAGATTTCAGATATTTTTATCAGTTGTTATTATTATCATTATTCATATTTTGAACCTTATGGCATTTCAGACTAATTTCCACATTATTTTAGTATTATTATTCTGTGCTCACAGTAGGTACCATTCATGGATTAGCTTGTGATCCTTTAGGGTCGTAAGCACCGTGTAGCGTCCGGGGTACAGACTCAAGGAGTTACACTTTTTCCCTCATAGTTATATATATATATTTGTATGGTTGTGTGTATATGGATATTTTTACTTGGTTTTATCATTGAAATTATTTTATCCTTACCTTGAGATCATATTGGAGGTCACTCGCTAACATAGTCTTCTAGCGGTTGTATACCCATGCTATGCAAGAACCAGCCGTTCTACTCCTCCTACATAGTGATTAACTTAGGTTCCACATTTGGACTGAAGTGGTGAGTTTCCATCCTTTCGGAAGGCACCATTTAATATAATGGATATTCCTAGACATTTTGGTTTATTTTGGACATTGGTTTCGGCTATGGTTGGGGGAATATCCCAACCATATTTCATTACTCTTTTGGTTAGAGGATTTGTGGTACTTCTGCTGGTTGGAAAGGGAAGAACCGGTGTAGGTGTCGTCCTTATTAGTAGAATAAGCTAAAGGGCTAACATCACTTGATGATATTGTTGGTTATTCCATCCATTTTTATTTTGGGATTAATTATATTATGTTTTGGAACGTCCTTGGTCATGGCCTAGTTTATAGACCTTATTTTTGTGTGGTTGTATTGGTTGCATGGGATGGTTGGACTCAGTTGGGTCTGTCAAAGTTGTGATCTATTCCCAGAGTCTTTGTGTGAGCTATTACCCTATTTTTTTTCATGCTTGAAATTCAACAAACTCAGGGCAGGCGGCAAGAGGTTGGGTTGGGTAATGAATGTGGTCTCCGAACCTGGTTGGACTTGGGACACCCATTACGATAAGGCTCCAGGGGGTCATGTCAGTTAAGGATATCAGTTTTTATGTTCATGATTACTTCAGATTATGCATGCACTGTCAGTTTTTAGAATACCATGTTTGATCATATCAGTTATCAGCGCATGCACCAGTTAATGATATCTGTGTCAGTATGGTTGGGAGTAGGATTTTTGAAACATAATGGGTTTTGAACATTAGAAAATTTCTTGGAATTCCATTATTCGGACCCAATAAAACTCATGGGTACGAGTTGTATGCTAGGGTTCGAGTGGTATGGTCCTGTCTTAAACTTACCAGTGTTAGTTGGTGAGAGTGTTTTGGTCACTAGAATGGGTATAACTTAGTAGTATGAGTTTCAGGGATTGGTACGAGTTGTTTCAAGTACTTGTATAGTGGGAAGTGTTTGATACTCCTATAACAAGGACTCGTATAGTGAGAAGTGTTTGATCCTCCTGGTATTTTATTATTTAATGGATATGTGTTATGGGTACTAATCGTATGTTATGGTTACGACCTAATTAGTTAAGTCTTATACTAGACAGTGTTCAATCCAAGGGTTGGGGCTTGTAAACGAGTAGTGGGTACCAATCGTATAGAAGCGTACGACTCGTATGGGTTAGTCATATCCCTGCGATGGGTTTTTAAGGAAGTTAAATGGGGGTATTCTGGATATTTCCCGTACTTCCAATAACTTGGACCTATGATTTTGAATATACTTTGGAGGTTATTTACCCTATTATTCTATTCATTAACACTTAGAATTTATTCCAAAACACTCCATAATTCTCTCAAGAGCTTTCGGGGAAAGAAGGATAGGATTTCTTCTTGCGAATTTCTTTGGGGCTTGTCATTGTGATTTCCTTTCATTAATTCTCCTGTATAAGGCATGATTCTCTTTCCTTATTGTAATTTCAACTAAGTCATGGATTACATGATTGATTTCATGCTTTTACTATTTCATGATTATGGTTTTCAATAATTATTTGGTGGTTTTGATATTGAATGCTCGGCTATGGTTTCTTATGGTTATACTTATGATTTTATATGTATAAATGGTGGATTTTGACAATTAGATTGCATGGTAATTGTTTAATTGTCTTTGGAATTAGCATTGGTTATATTATGCCCCAAGGTGTTTGATAAAATACTTATAAGGATATGTTCGTTGCATTGACTTTTGTAATGGAACTCTTGCAAGTTTTAAACTTAATAAAGGATTTATACATAGTTTAAATATCTGAAAAGGCTAAAGGTTAAGTGGTTATGCTTGTGGAGAATATGGAATTCTCTGAAGTGGATTTAATATGGTAATTGGAAAGGCACCTAAGGTCCTCTTAACTTAAATTCTTTGGCTAATGATATTACTTAAAATTAAGGGGTGGTATGACGATACCACTAATATTGTCCTTGGTTAATAAATCGATAATGGTTTGGTTATTTGGAAACTAGTTTTAATTAGGCATTATTGGCAGATTGTGTAGCAAATTCGTGGAAGGTGGCGGTCCCGAGGGGATCAAAATCAGAAAATTATATTTGTCGATATGAGGATTAGTCTTAGTGGACCGAGTGCATGTGTCACACTATTTATTGGGGGATGTACTAGTCATCCCATGGGATACTTCATGGTCGTGCGACTACTCGCACTAGGTCGTTTTAGCAGAGGGTGTTGAACCCACATATCCCGTGGGTTGTTTAGGATGGCCAGTCTACACAACCTAGGTATAAATATTTTAAATGCATGCCAAACCTGGTTCTCTTTCCTAGAACATATATATGTATGGTTGTATGGATTATGGATGGTTTTACTTGGTTTTATTACTGGCATTATTTTATCTTTATCTTGAGATTCATGCTAGCGGTCACTCATAACCCTGTCTATTGGAATCTGTATACCCACGCTATACAAGAACTGGACCTTCTACTTCTCCTATTTAGCACGGGAATTTGGTATTAGGATTTGGAGTGAAGTGGTAGGCTTTCATACTTTTGGGAAGCATTATTCATGTTATGGATTTCTTTAGACACTTTTTTATTAATTTAGATGTTTGTTTTGGTCGTGGTTGGGGGCATGTCCCAGCCGAATCAGTTTACTTTTTAGGATAGAGGCTTTCTGGTACTTTTAGGTTTTGGTATGGGTAGGATCAAGTTAGGTATCTTTCTTTGTATTGGAATTGATACTGAGGCTGGTATCATCAGACATGATTTCTCACTGTTCCATTATATTACATTTTAGGATTGATTACCATATTTAGTTTTTGTATTATTTATGGCTTATGGCCTATTGTTTGGTTTTGTATGGGTGGGTTGTTTTTGTGGTACGGTTGGGTTGGTCATGGTTATGACCCTATCCTAGATTCATAATTAGAACACTAATGCTATTTTGTATATGTTTGAAATTTAGCCCACCTAAAGCTAGATGTAAGTTGTTGGTTTGGGTAATAGGGGGCAGTCCCCAGTCCTGGTTGGATATGGTATGCCCATTACTACAAGGAACGGGGTCGTGTCATGTCAAGTTGGTATCGAAGAATAGGTTTATGGTCAACATGGATGTCCACAATGTCGTGTTGAGTAGAGTCTCTTTTAGGGGTGTGAAACGCGCCACACATATAAGAGAATGGCTGAAAGACATTTAGGAATGATTCACTTTCTTGGTATTCTATCTTTAAGATTGAGTTCTCAATCCTAGATTCTCCCCCAATCATTGTTTTTTCATTTTTTAGATCATGCCTCCTAGATCAGTAACACAAGAAAATTCATTCATCCCATCTAGGGATAATTCTAAAGGGGTACGTCTTACGTATGGAGTACATCTTTGATATCATGTTCTTATTTCTGAAGGTGTTGGATTTCCTCTTATTTTGGCTAGTTCTCCTTAGGTCCCTTAGGACAACATGATGAATACAAAATTTTGTTAGTCTATAAATGTTATTGCCCAATTGGTTGTTGCTCAGGCTGTGTGAGGTACGACTGCTGCTATGTCTACTGAGGCTACAAGAGTTGGTGAATTTATAAATATAGGTCCTCCAACTTTTACCGGGGTGAAGGCGGGGAGGATCCACAAAGCTTATTGGATGAGATGTAAAATATCTTTCGGGTGATGCAGGCTACTAATGTAGAGGGGGTTAACTTTGCAGCTTATCAGCTTAAGGATATTGCTTATCAGTGGTATAAGGAGTGGGATAGGGATAGCGGTGACATGTGATGTTCTGGATTTTGACGGAATATTCTAGGCCTTTTTCTTAAGATAATTTATGTTTTCAAGTAACCAGTGTTTTATTTAACATGGTATTTTAGTGTTTTCAGGATAAGTGACAAGCCCAAATTACACCTCTCTTACGAGAGTGTAAGCGGTCGTTGTCAAATATATAACCCAACTAGATTGAGGTCGAATCCCATAGGGAATATGGTGCTAATTAAGTTGTATGCAGATTAGTTGACTTTTATTCATTTGTTTCCGTAAAACAAAAAAGGGGAATTTGATTCAGTTCACAAATTAATGTTTTCAGTTTAACAAGATGAGATATGTGTAGTAGTATTCAAATTTAGAGAAATAGCAAGCTAGGGTTATGTCCACCTTGTAGTTTTTAATACTTTGTAACTATGGGTTTTACAAATTCATACATGTATCATGCTTATAGAGAAATATATTGTATTTAATAACATAATCCAAGTGTTTCTCAACCATCAAGGACTAATTCACTTTAGTTCTCTCAGATCAAAAGTGTGTACAAAAACAATATGAAATGTTGAAGTATTTAATTCTGTTAAGGCATTAACATATGAAATAGGGGTTGGAAATCTTGCTTTCTTGTCACTACTCTGTTTTCCGAACCTCAACCTTTATATTGAACAAGTTGAGTTTTTAGGCATATCCTTTATGTTTGCAACTAATGTATGAGCAGATGCTATCACATTTGAGGCTTTTAACTGAGAATAATTGCAAAGTCTTAAGAAACTTTTGTCATTTTTGATTGTTTTCTCTTTGATATTGCAGTAAAAGTCAAGATTCAAAGAAAACCTAAGATAAAAATAGCAAAAGAGGTCAATTTGGAACAAGTGGCCAAGAAAGTATAAGTTGACGATTTGTCTGATGAGTCAGCAACTTTGTGACAAGTTATAAGAATCATCATCAGCTGTAGACAGTGTGAGGTAGTGGGAGAAGAAGTGTGACAAAATTCCCAGATAAGCCGTCAGGTGTCTGATAAGCCGTCAGGAATGCCTTCATCCCCAAGCAGAAATCATGAAAGTGTAAAAGGACGTGACGATAATTTTGATAAGTCGGAAGACTCCTCAAAAGTCGTCAGAGTGTGATTGTTAGCCTGAGGAAAAAATCATCAAACTTGGAGAAGAAGCTGATGACATTTCTGAAAAGTCGTCAGACTCCTGATGAGGCATCACACTTCGTCGTCACCTGTGCGAGAAAAGATTTGTAATCTATGATTTGTTTCCATAATTAGGCTAAGTATTTAAGGCATAATTTAGGGTTTTTATAAGAATCTTGAACTTTATGTTTTCATCAAATTTTCTCTCTAGTTTTCTCTACAACATTACAGTTTACTTTTGGAGAAATTATTATTCTTTTTTTTGGGATTTTCTACTGTGATTTAGAAGGAGAAACACTTGTTGATATTCATCATTCAGTAAGTTATCATCTATCAAACTATGAATACAATTTGCATTGTTCCATATTATATATGAGAAGCCAAATTCCCTTAACCTGAGTAGTAGGATGTATGGGTTTAGGTTTGTAGCATAACTAAGTGTTCAAGATTCTAACAGTGGTAGAAGCTTCTTATTAATTCCATTATTTTATATTCTGACTATTGGTTGCAAATAATAGGCCTTTCTTACTAATGATTTGCTTGAGATAAGACATCAACCCTAATAAAAACCGAATTATCAACAGGGACTTGGAAGCATCAAACTTCTATTTAATAATTAATGTTGTAACAAGATTAATTAAGATAACATCCTATTATGAAATATAAATTCCCTAAGTTTGAAAGAATTAGGTGGTCAAATGTCTAATTAGGTTGAGAAACATTTAGGTATAACTTCGTCAAGGATAGTATGATGTTCCTACCTACCACAAGAATCTTTAACCGTTACAAGCGTATGTCAAATCCCAACACCCATAGTGAACATAACTCTAGTTTCCATTATCATATTGATTTCAAACACTGCATTGAGAATAATTATTTGCTACCATTCCAAAAACCTCCATTCACAGATAATTCCTAACTATCAGTTGATTAACCTGAACATAACTCAAATTTACACCATATTCCCTGTGGAATTTGACCCCAACCTAGTTGGATTATATATTTGGACAACGACCGCTTGCTTTCTCATAAGAGAGGTGTAGTTTGAGCGTTATCAAAAATAGAGTTGTTGATAGGGAATACGGTTGTAAATTAAAGTTTATGTGCGCTAATTGACAGTTTGTCAAGTTTCCTAGTTTTGAATTTATTTGTTATTTTTGTTTTCTGCAGGACTTTTATGGTGTATGCCACGAACTAGAAGTTCCATAGAACCATTATTACTATTTAATTTGGAACCACAACTAATCGGTAGAATGGAAGACCAGCAGGAGGCTTATAGGCTAGCAGCCTTAGCTAGAGCTCAGGTGAATGTGCAGAATGACGGTCAACAAGTACGATATCCAAATACTGAGGATAAAGAATTGGGAGATGAGGAGTTGCTAGACCCTGTTAACTTAAGGCATTTAGAGCAATTAGTAGCACCAGTACAATATAATGCTAATAGGAACCGTCTGTTCCAAGGAAGGTAAGATCACCAACGGGTCAAGTATGACCTTAATAATGATGATGATGGAATGGATGGAGAAGGTGCAACGGTTGTAATTATTCCTCCACCATTAACACCTAGGGTGAAATTCAACATTACGAGTACTATGATTCAACTCCTTCACCTGAAGGGGTTGTTTGGTGGCCTTCCTGGGGATGATCCGAACTTGAATTTGGTGAACTTTGTCACCATTTTAAAGGGTTTCGATAACCTAGGAGTGGGTCAGAATGCTATCTATTTGAGATTGTTTCTGTTGTCTCTGTCTGGGGAGGCAACATTTTGGCTTAATGAGCTGACACCCGATTATATAACCAACTGTAGGCAGTTGAAAAGAGCTTTCCTAGAAAGGTTATTTCCACCTTTCAAGATGGTACAGTTAAGGAATAAGCTCAGTAACTTTATATAGCTCCTAACTGAAGGCTTGCATTAAACCTAGGAGAGATTCAAAAAGAAGCTGATGCAGTTTTGGAACCACAATATGACAGACATACACTTGAAGGAGACTTTGTACAGGGTTCTTAACTCTATGAAAAAATTGATTGTAGATAATTCTACTGGCAGTTCATTTGTTTAACTTACATTCCAGAGTCTCCCGAAATGCTAGAGAGAATTACCAAACATAGTCAGGCATGGCATACCAAAGACTCTGTGGTAGAAAGACCCACCGTTTCTATTGGTATGACTATGTAACTAATCAAAAGATATGAGGAGCATGATCAAGATATGGCTCACCTAAAAATGTGGATGGACTTTCTGACCAAGCATTTACTATCACGTAAAACTTAGAAAGTGAAGGCTGTGGGATTGCAGGGCAAAGTGGAGTCCGACTCAGAAGAAAAAATGAACTATGTAAATAATAATGAGGGGATTCCGAGGCAATATCAAGGAAATCAAGGTCGTATTTATTATGACAAGGCTGGATATATGAACCAGGGGTAAGAAAATTGGAGGAGAAATAATGATAGACGCGGTTTATATGTCCCTCCTAGAAATCGTGAGGCTTCTACAACAAGTTATAAAAAGATGTCTATGGAGGACATGATGGATAAATTATTAAAGGGAGTGGAGGCTACCAAATCAATGGTGACTACCATAAAGACCGATCTATCCTCTATGAGTCAGTTGGTAAACTCGCACTCCACATTGATCAAATAGCTGGAACAGTAAATAAGACAACACTCCGCAGTGTTGAACCAGAGAAAGAGTGGAACGTTACCTAGTGATATGGTTCAGAATCCATGGAATAATGGCTCATGTATGGCGATTACCACTAGAAGTGGTAACATATTACCTGTCCCTTCCGTGGGAAAAAGTGGAGTTGAAAATGTGATTGAAGTAGATGGTGTGCTTGAAAAATATAATCCAATGAATTCTAAGAAGCTGGATGGCATTCATATCCCTTCTAATCATCAGCAGGTTGATGAGTTGGAAAAAGAGAAAGAGAAGGAAAATAAAGTAGTGGTGGAAACTCTCCCAAGACCACCTGTTACCTTTCCTCAAAGATTGAAAAAGAAGATTGATGACACAAAATTTAGTAAATTCATGGCAATGCTAAATCAGTTAACAATAAATGTTCCTTTGGTGGAGGCACTCGAGCAAATACCAGGGTATGCTAAATTCATGAAGGACCTTATGACGAAGAAAAGAGAGGTGAGCTATGAACCAGAGGATAATATCCATTATTGTTGCGCTTTTTCTATGAGGTCCATGGTGCAAAAGAAGGCAGACCCAGGAGCATTCACTATTCTTTATACGATTGGGTCTATAGAATTCTCTAAGGCCTTATGTGATCTGTGAGCGAGCTTTAACCTGATGTCGCTGGCTGAATATAAAAAATTGGGATTGGAAAATCCCACACCCACCAACATGCGACTCATGATGGGGGATAGGTCGGTAAAATGACCTATTGGTATTTTGTATGATGTATTGGTGAAGGTAGCTAGCTTTATATTTCCTACGGATTTTGTTATTCTAGATTGTGAGGTGGACTTTGAGGTACCCATAATCTTTGGTCGACATTTTCTCGCAACCGGAAGTATGTTGATTGATTTACGAGCTAATGAGCTCTTATTTAGGATGAATGATAAGGTGGTGCAATTTGATGTGTGCCTATCAATGAAGCAGAATAAAGAAATTAGTGTGTTCTCAATTGTTGATGTATTTATGAAGATGGGCAGGAGGTGTCAATAAAGGAGACACTTGTTGTCGAGCCTTTTGCCATAATTATGATGAATTTTATTCGTGAAGGCACTGAGGAGTACGAAGAGACTGTCTGTGCTTTTTCAGGAATGGGTTCATACTCTTATGATCCTAAGAAGATAAATATTGATCTTGTTAATCGACCAACACCACCGGCTAAGCCATCCATCAAAGAGCCACTAGTGTTGGAATTGAAAGAACTGCCAGGGCATTTAAGGTATCTGTTTTCGGGTAACGAAAATATGTTACCCATTAGTATTATAGCTGATTTGGGCAAGAAGTAGGTAAAAGAACTTATCTCGGTACTTCAGAGGTACAAAAGATCAATAGGATGGACTATCGTAGATATTATTGGTATTCTCCCTGGCATCTGCACGCATAAAATACTACTTCAGTAAGATTGTACTCCAACCATCGAGCACCAGAGCCCTCTTAACCCACCAATTGAAGTGGTGGTTAAGAAGTAAATTATTAAATGGTTGGATGCAGTAGTGTTTTACCCTATTACTAACTGTAAATGGGTGAGCCCAGTTCAATGTGTGCCCAAAAAAGAGGGCATGACTGTTGTTGCAAATGAAAGGAATTACTTAATTCCACTCAGTCCTATAACTGGGTGGAGATCTTGCATGGACTACCACAAATTAAACTCATGGACTTTGATAGAAAACTTCTCGATGCCCTTTATGGACCAAATGCTTGATCGATTGGCCGAAAGAGAGTTGTATTGCTTCTTGGATGGTTATTCTGGATATAACCAAATTTGTATTGCTCCTGAAGATCTGGTGAAGATGATATTCACATGCCCATATGGAACCTTTTCATTTAAGAGGATGTTATTTAGGTTATGCAATACACCCGCTACTTTCCAACGGTGCATGATGTCTATTTTCACAGATATGGAGGTGGACACCTTAGAGATGTTCATGGATGATTTCTCTGTGGTGGGAGATTCATTTGATCTGTGTTTTGCAAACTTTAGTATGGCCTTGCAATGATTTGTTGAATTCAATTTGGTTCTTAATCGGCAGAAATGCCACTTTATGGTAAATGAGGGCATCGTTCTCGGGCACAAAATTTCAGCAAAAGGGATAGACGTTGATCAATCCAAGGTTGAAGTTACTGAGAAACTACCACCTCCTATTTTAGTGAAGGGACTGCGTAGTTTTCTTGGATATGTTGGCTTTTACTGGAGGTTTATAAGATACTTCTCAAAGGTTGCAAATTCACTTTGCAAATTTTTGCAGAAAAAAGTGAAGTTCTCCTTCGATGATTATTTCTTGAACGTATCTGAATGCCATAAAAAGAAGTTGGTCGAGGCCCCTATCATTGTTGCACCAGACTGGTCAAAATCATTTGAGATCATGTGTGATGCAATCGGTGTTGGCCTCTGAGCTGTATTGGGATAAAAGAAGGACAAATTGTTTCATCCAATAAATTATGCTAGCAATGCACTGAATGGAGCATAAAAGAACTACACCATCACTGACCAGGAACTCCTGGTTGTAGTGTATACTTTTGAGAAAATCAGGGCTTACCTGCTGGTGCCCAAGGTGGTGGTCCACACTGACCATGCAGCCTTAAGGTATTTGATGGCTAAGAAGGATGAATAAACAAGGATGATTAGATGGGTGTTGTTGCTACAAGAATTTGACTTTGATGTGAAATATAGGAAGGGGTGTGAAAATCAGCAGATCATCTATCTAGAATAGAAGGTGAGCAGATAGTTAGTGATGAAATAAAGATAAATGATGCATTTCCTGATGAGGAGATCTTGGTTGCTGCTATGGACAAAATTCCTTGGTACGCTGATTTTGCAAATTATGTTGTTAGTGAAGTCATTCCAGAAAATCTTTCCTTCTATTAAAGAAAGAAATTTTTTCACGATGTAACACACTACTTATGGGATGAGTTGTATCATTTTTGGTGATGTAGTGACAATATTATGAGGAGATGTGTTCCATAAATGGATGTATTATGTATATTGTAAGCAAGTCATGCTTCCCCAGTTGGAGGTCACCATGCAGGTGACCGATTTGCTAGAAAGGTGTTGCAGAGTGGCTACTATTGTACAACATTATTCAAGGATGCTCACGAGTTTGTGCTGAAGTGTGAACAATGTCATAGGATGGTGTAGATCTCCAAAACACATGAGATGCCTTTGACTAAGATGATTGAAGTGGAATTATTTGACGTCTGAGGCATCGAGTTCATGGGTCCTTTTGTAAGCTCGTATGGGATGACTGGTCTCGAAAGCTCGATGATGCCTTATGGTCTTATTGGACTACTTTTAAGACACCCATTGGCATGTCACCATTCTAGTTAGTCTATGGTAAAGCATTCCACTTACTAATAGAGCTGGAGCACAAGGCTTTATGGGCACTCAAAAGGTTTAATTTGAATTGGAAGGAGGTAGCAGAACTATGACTGGGGCAACTGAATGAGATAGATGAATTCCATCTCGGGGAATATGAAAGAGCAGACCTATACAAAGAAAATATGAAGAAGTATTATGATTGAAGGATCGAAAAACGAAATTTCCAACAAGGTGACTTGGTGCCTCTGTTGAATTACAGACTCAAATTGTTCCCAGGTAAGCTTAAATCCAAGTGTTCAGGACCGTTTAGATTTAGTAAAGTCTACTTATCTGGAGTAGTATAACTTGAAAATGAAGATGACAACATCTTTAAGGTTAATGGGCAATGATTCAAACATTATATCGGTCCAAAAGACTGGATGTAAAGTATTGCTACTATCTATCTCGATGAAGTCCAAAGTAATCAAGATGCCTGAGTTATGTTGCGACATTAAATGAGACGCTACATGGGAGGAAACCCATGATCCCCGTGCTTGATCTACTTCAGGTATATCGTAACCCTTAGTTCATTATTTCTTTGATTTTAAGTTGAGGGTGTAGGGTGAGTTGTTATTGAAATATTTTGTAGTTGACTAGGAGAAATACAAGTACCTGGGTCAGTTAACATGGTTTGTTATTTTGTGGACACCTCTCAAATGTTCTGATTATTTAACTATGTGATTTATATTTAATTGTGACCACTGTGCATCTTGGTATGGTATTAGTTGTAGTGACTTGATAATCATTGCTAAACAATTGCATGAACTGGATAAGTAGTAACTTGTGATATACTTGTGTGCCATGTGCCTATGAGATCTTACTTAGTTTCCTTTGTATTTTGAATCCAAAACTTACCCGGTTAGTCTTACCTTTGTTTAAGGACAGGGGTTAGGAAAGGATCATAGGCCGTTTTGATATTAGCCTTCTTTTAGCCTAATTTACCTTCCCTGTATGCACAATATCCCCTAATCCCTATTTATAGCCTTAATATCCTATTTCCTTTTATGATACCTATCACCATCCCATTTATATCATAATGAACCTATTTTGACCCTGGTCCTCCTTAGATACTGTGCACCTTGACTTAGGCAAATGGTATAAGTTGAGGATGGCTATCATAGGGGTGCGTGATGTAAAATGAGCATGAAGAAAGGTATAATAAAAGAAAAAAAATAAAAAACTGGGTGCGGTGGAAAAGACAAAGAAAAGAAAAACTGTGAAAAAAATGTGAGTGTAGAAAAGACTGCACCCATCCTAAATATGTGTGATCAAGAAAAATGAAGAATAAAAAAAGGTTAATAAGTGACACCTCAGAAGCTAGTGTAGTGTCAAGGAGGCTTACTCACATTAAATATCATCGAGTATCATACCAGCCCCTAGCCTACATTACAAGCCAAAGCGAAGACCTATAGTGATCCTAGTTGACATGTTTGAAAATCTTGGTAATGAAAATAAGTGCAAGCCTATGGTATTTGGCATACATTTATTGGAACTTCATTCTGAGAGTGAGCGTCTTTTGATTCCCCCCAAGTTTACATATGTTATGTCTGATATAAGTGAAGTGAGACTTCTTTGTAGTGAGGGCACACTGGTTACTTTGCTAGTTGCTAACTTATTTGGATAGTGAAATCTTGGTACATGCACGGTTGTTGTTGCTGAATTCATGCAATATCTTCATTCCTGTGTGTAGCATTGTTGTTCTTCAATTATATGCAAAATTGTTTTTAACTTAATTGACCTAGGAGATGGTGACGATGTTTTGAGATAATATGGATGGTGGACTGCCGAATGTACTTTGTATCCTCTTGGTTGTGTTTTAGTTGCTTGAGGACAAGTAATTTTTTAAGTTGATGGTGTTGATGTGAGAGCATATACTAACACATTTGAGGCTTTTAACTGAGAATAATTGCAAATTCTTTAGCAACTTTTTTCATTTTTTATTATTTTTCTTTGATATTGCAGTAAAAGTCAAGTTGCAAAGAAAACCTAGGGCAATAAGAGCAAAAGAGGTGAATTTGGAACAAGTGGCTAAAAAAGTGTAGTGGATGACTTGTTTGATAAGTCATAAATTTTGTGATAAGTTATAAGAATCACCATTAGTTGTAGACAGTGTGAAGTAGTGGGAGCAGAAGTGTGACGACATTCCTTGATAAGCTGTCAGGAATGCCATCATCCCAAGGCAGAAATCATGAAAGTGGAAGAGGGCCTGACGATAATTCTTATAAGTTGTAAGGCTCCTCATAAGATGTCAGAGTGTCATCATCATCCTATGGTAGAAATCATCAAACATGGAGAAGAAGCTGACGACATTTCAGATAAGTTGTCAGAGTCCTGATGAGGCGTCACACTTCGTCATCAGCTGTGCGAGAAAAGATCTGTAATTTGTGATTTGTTTCCATAATTATGATGAAGTATTTAAGTCATAATTTAGGGCTTTTTTGAGGATCTTGAACTTACCATTTTCATCATGTTTTCTCTGTAGTTTTCTTTGCATCATTACAGTTTACTTTTGGAGTAATTATTATTACATTTTTTTGGGATTTTCTACTGTGATTAAGAAGGAGAATCACTTGTTGATATTCATCATTCTGTAAGTTATCATCTATCAAACTATGAATACAATTGGCGATGTTGCTTATTATATTATGAGAAGCTAAATTCCCTTAACCTGTGTTGTGGGATCTATGGGTTTTGCCTTGTAACGTAACTAAGTGTTCAAGATTCTAATGGTGGTAGAAAATTTTTGTTAATTCTATTATTTTACATTCTGACTATTGGTTGCGAACAATAGGCATTGCTTACTAGTGATTTGCTTGATATAAGAAATCAACCTTAGTAAGAAGAAAATTCTCAACAGGGACTTGGAAGCATCAAACTTCTATCTAATAATTAATGTTGTTACAAGATTAATTAACTTGAGATAACATCCTGGTATGAAATATAAATTCCTTAAGTTCGAAAGAATTAGCTGGTTAAATGTCTAAATAGGTTGAGAAACATATAGACATAACTTCAACAAGGATAGTCTATTGTTCCTACCTACCACAAGAATGTTGAACCATTACTAGCGTATGTTAAATCCCAACACCCATAGTGAACATAACTGTGGTTTTAATTATCATATTGATTTCAAACACTAAATTGAGAAGTAATTATTTTCTACCTTTCCAAAAAACCCTATTCACAGGAAATTGCTAACTATCAGTTGATTAATCCGCAGATAACTCAAATTCACACCATATTACCTGTGGGATTTGACCCCAACCTAGTTGGGTTATATATTTTGACAACAACCACTTACTTTATCCTAAGATAAGTGTAGTTTGAGTGTTATAAAAAATGGTGTTGTTGCCAGGGAATACAGTTGTAAATTAAAGTTTGTGTGCGCTAATTGACTGTTCGTCAAGTTTCCTAGTTTTACATTTATTTATTGTTTTTTGTTTGCTACAGGAATTTTGTGGTGTATGCCAAGATCCAGAAGTTCCGGAGAACCATTATTAATATTTAATCCGGAACCATAAATAATTGCCAGAATGGCAGACCAATAGAAGGCTGAAAGGTTAGCAACCATAGCTAGATCATAGGTGAATGTGCAGAATGAAGGTCAATAAGTATGACATCTAAATCCTAATGATGAATACTTGAGAGATGAGAAGTTGCTAAACCCTGGTAACCCAAGTTCTGCAGAGCAAATAATTGCACCAGTACAGTGTAATGCTAAGAGGAACCTCCATTCGAAGGATGGTAAGATCACCTGTCGGTCCTGTATGACATCAATGATGATGATGATAGAATGGATGGAGCAGGTACAACGGGTGTAATTATTCCTCCACCGTTAGCACCTGGGGAAAAATTCAACATTACAAGTACTATGATTCCACTCCTTCATCTGAAGGGGGTTTTGGGTGGCCTTCCTGGGGATGATCCTAACGTGTATCTGGTGAACATTGTCACCATTTGTAATTTTTTTGATAACCCAGGAGTGGGTCAGAATACTATCCGTTTGAGATTGTTTCCGTTGTGACTGTCTGGGGAGGCAACATTATAGCTTAATGAGTTGACACCTGATTCTATAACCAATAGGAGGCAGTTGAAATGAGCTTTCCAAGAAATGTTCTTTCCACCTTCCAAGAGTGTACAGTTAAGGGATGAGATAAGTAACTTTAGAAAGATCCTAACAGAAGCCTTGCATGAAACCTGGGAGAGATTAAAAAAGATGTTGATGTAGCGTTCGAACCACAACATGACAGGCATACACTTGATGGAGACATTGTATAGGGATCTTAACTCTGTGACAAAACCGATTGTAGATAATGTTGTAGACAGTTAGTTTTTTGATCTTACATTCCAAGAGGCTTTAGAAACGCTAGAGAGGATGACTTAACAGAGTCGGTCATAGCATACCTGAGACTCTATGGTAGCAAGCCCTGCTATTTCTATTGGTATAACTGTGGAACAATGTAGAAGATATGAGGAGTGTTATCAATACATGGCTCACCAAAAAACACAAATGGACTTGCTAACCAAGTATTTACTATCAGTTAAAACTGAAAAATTGAAGGCTATGGGATTGTAGGGAAAAGTGGAGTTCTACTCAAAAGACGAGCTGAATTATGTAAATAATCAGAGGGTTTCCAAAGCAATAGATAAGGAAATCAAGGTCGGACTTATTATGACAAGGATGGATATAAGAACCAGGATCAAGGAAATTGGAGGAGCAATAATGATAGGAGTGGGTTATATGTCCCTCCTGGAAATTGTGAGGCTGCTACAATAAGTTCTGAAAAGATGTCCATAGAGGACATGATAGATAAATTGTTTAAGGGAGTGGAGGCTACCGACTCAAGGGTGACTGACATGAAGACCGACCTATACTCTATGAGTGAGTTGGTAAACTCGCACTGTACTTCAATCAAATAGCTGGAACAGCAAATGAGTCAACTCTCCACAGTGCTGATCCAGAGAAAGAGTGGAATGTTACCTAGTGATACGGTTCAGAATCCACAGAATAAAGGCTCATGTATGGTAATTATCACTAGAAGTGGTAAGATATTACCTGGCTGTTCTACTGGCAAAGGTGGAGTTGAAGATGCGATTGAAGTAGATGGTGAGCTTAAAAAAGATAATCCAGTGGAGTCTAAGAAGCTAGATGGCATTGATATCCCTTCTAATCATCAGCAGGTTGATGAGTTTGAAAAAGGTCAAGAGAAGGAAAAAGAAGTAGTGGTGAAAACTCTCCAAAGACCACCACCTCCCTTTCCTCAAAGATTGAAGAAAAAGGTTGAATACATGAAATTTTGTAAATTCATGGAAATGTTAAAGCAGTTAACAATAAATGTGCCTTTGGTGGAGGCACTCGAGCAAATGTCAGAGTATACTAAATTCATAAAGGACCTTGTGATGATGAGAAGAGTGGTGACCTATGAAACGGGGGATACTCTCCATCATTATAGCGCTATTTTTATGAGGTCCTTGGTGCAGAAGAAGGTAGACCTAGGAGCATTCACTATTTCTTGTACAATTGGGTCTCTGGAATTCGCTAAGGCCTTATATGATATGGGAACGAGCATTAATCCGATGACACTGTATATATATAAAAAACTGGGTTTGGGAAATCCCACACCCACCAATATGCGACTCCTGATGGCAGATAGGTCGGTAAAATTACCTATTGGTATTTTGTATGACGTGTTGTGGAAGGTAGCTAACTTTATATTTCCTGCGGATTTTGTCATTCTGGATTGCGAGGTATGGTGACCATAATCTTGGGTAAACCTTTCCTCACAATTGGAAGTGTGTTGACTAATTTGCAAGCTAATGAGCTCTTATTTATGATGAATGGTAAGGTGGTGCAATTTGATGTAACCCAATCAATGAAGCATCATAAAAAATAAGTGTGTTCTCAATTGTTGATGTATATTATGAGGATGAGCAGGAGGTGTCAACAGAGGAGAAACTTGTTGTTGAGCCTTTAGCCACAGTTCTGATGAATTTTGATCGTAAAGGCATTGAGGAGTATGGGCCTTTAGCCGCAGTTCTATTTATTTCTTTAGGGTGTTGTATCTTTAGCTGTGAATATGATAATTAGTAGTTAATGACAGTAGTAGATCCATGTGTGTTGAGATAGCATAACCAAATGGGTAGTGGAATGATTGTATGATTGTGTTGGTTTTACTATAAAATTCTTATCATAATGTTGTTCATATATGTATCCTGGTGTTGAGTTTCTTGAGTACCATAAATTGCCTTAAGTTGAGGGTATTGTTGTTCTGCCTTTTGACGGAACATTTTATGCCTTTTTCTTAGGATAATTGTCTATTTTCAAGAACAAGTGTTGTATTTATCATGGTATTTTAGTGTTTTAGAATAAGAACTGAGAATGGAGAATAACATGGACAATCTGAGTAAAACAAAGGAAAATGAGCAGCGACGGTTTATTCAACCCACTATCGATCTTGCAATGAACCGTCGGTCTAAACCGTCGGTAAAAAGTAAAAGTCAGAGACTTTGGACATTCCGTGACGGAATAGGAAAAGGACCCTTGGCTATACGATGAACCGTCGGCCTTAACCATCGCCGAGATACAGAATGCACAATTACTGGAAATCCTGAGATAGTCCAGGCAATAGGACGTCGACCTTGCGATGGACCATCTATCTAACCATAGCCCAGAATTAGAAAATAGAGTCACTGGAGACCCAGCGACAGTGTAGTCGACGGACCATCGGACCTGCGACAAACCGTCGCTTGATCTGTCTACCATAAAGTGGAAAATTTGAGTTTGAATTTTAAAATCCCAGTTATGGAATCATATAAATACCAAGTATTAGGGTTTAATCCACATCTTTTAAATGAGTTTGATATTTTCTCCTCTATTGAGAATGGTGTAACACTTTTCATTGAGATTTGAATCTAGAGATTGCTATCTGAGTATTAGTTTTTATATTTTCAATTGCAAATTGAGATGAACAATATTGTGACTTTTGTAATTTCCCCTTTGATTCTATTTATGAACATTAATATATCTTTGATTTATTATATTGAAATGAGCAGCAAAACTACCATAACTAGGGTTATCGGATACTTGATGTAGAGAACTATATTAGGGTTGTGAATTAGTTTGATTTCTAACATCTATCAAAATTGCATCAATCTTTATTCATTATAATGACATCTCTTAGTTGAAAACTGGAGGAGTCAGCCCATGAACTTCACTTGTCTTAAAAGATAGTGGAAGTTGGGAAAAAAAGTTGTTCACAGGAACTCCATAGGTTTACCCTTTGGGTTAATGGGTTAATGCCTTAACAGGATCAACCCTCATGAGAGTGTTATTGAATAATTAATAAATCCTTTAAGTTTGAGAGATGTAAAGGGTGAAATACTAATTAGGTTGAGAAACATGTGGGTAATCCTTAGAATTCAATAATTGTTGCAATTGAATACTTAAGTTAGAATTCGAACAAAAACTCACTACCCTATTTTTTTAAACATCTTGGTGAGCATAAGTCTAGTTAATTGAATATCATTGAAATTACATCTACATTAACTCTCAGTAGCTGGATTTTTGTGTGACACAAATACACAAGAACACTGCTAACACATTCAACCACCATTTTACTCAGGAACCTTAGATCAACAGTCTAATAATATTCATAATACTTAGTGAACACGGTATTCCTTGTGGGATTCGACACCCAACCTAGTTGGGTTCTATATTTGACAGGGACCACTTACTCTCTCGTAAGAGATGTGTAATTTGGGTGAATCAATTTTGATGCCGTTGCTGGGGAATACGGTTGTCAATTAAGTTTGTGTTTGTTGATTGACCTTTGGTCAAAATTTCCCGAAAATTTTATGTTTTATTTGTTGATTTTTTTATGCAGGGTGATTATCTTGTATGCGAAGTACTCGGAGATCGGGCGAACCTTTATTACCTATTCACCCGAAACCTCAACTTATTGACAGAATAGATGGTAAACAAGACCAAGAGTGAGTAGCTGGTCAGCAGGAATAAGCTAGACTAGCCACCTTGGCAGTTGCACAAGTAAACCAGCAGAATGCAGATAATGTAGCCCGGCGAAAAAACCCAGATGATGAGGATCTGGGTGATGATGATTTAATATCTCCAGCCAACTTGAGGCGTGCATATAATTTTCTTGCACTAGTAAATAGGAATGTCAACAAAAATTGCCCCGTGAGGGCGATACCAGAATCCCAAGCTTCCCCATTTAATTTGGACGAGGATGGTGATAACTTTGATGGAGTCGGTGCAACAGGGGCTATTATTCCTCCACCCTTAGCACCCGAAGCCAAGTTTAATATTACAAGCACTATGATCCAGCTATTGCATCTCAAAGGATTATTTGGTGGACTCGTAGGTGACGACCCGAATATGTATTTTTGTTAATTTTACATATTTTAATTTTAAGGCTACGATCATGATTACTTTTTTATGAATTAATTTTGTTGATTCTCTTATAAATATTGGTTGTTTTTTATTCTTATTTTAACTATTTTAAGGCTTAGCTACCCTTAAAATACATCCATTTTCAACCATGTGAACTCAGGGGAGGGAATAGGAGATTGAACATTGGAATAAGCAAAGTATGGTTTGTGTTTCGTCGTGAAATATGGAATTTAAATTAGTATATAGGATTGGGATGTACTTAGATACCTTACTTGATTCACACGTACGATGATATTTTTAATGAACGTAAGTGGACGATTACATCCCCTCTCAATGATGTAGTTGTAAGGTTCAACTTAGGTAAAGGATTAGAGGTTAGGAAATCATGATCATGCAATTAACCCTACGAATCAACAACCACGATAAGCAATTTAACTAATGAAGCTCAATAATATAGTATGATTGTTCGTAAGCCTTAACCTTGGGCTCCTATCCATTGATTGTCATAAGTCATTACTTTACACATTAGTTTAGTTTATTTTTAGTTTACAATTCTAAAACTATATTGTTTACTTTTTCTCAATTGTTAAACTAGAATTGGATAGGCGGCGAACGCAAGTACGTGAGAGATCGATACGTGGGATTTCTTGAAGACACTTTATTTTATGATAAGACCACGCAACTTGTGTGTACGCTTGGGAGATGTCAAACCACTAGGATTTTGGTGCTCAATCTTAACCTGTTGACATGTGGAGCACTTAGCTAAAAATTTTGCAATGTCTCTCTTCATACCACTACAACAATAGACTTCCCACAAGTCGCGGTACATCTTAGTGGCCCCTGGATAAATAAAGTAATGCGTAACATGCACTTCAACAAGAATTCGCTGTCCCACTCCATACACACATGCCACACATAGTCTACCCTGGCAACGCAACACACCATCTCCCCCTTGGGAGAAACCTAAACTTTTTTTGTTTCTGACTGACTCTTTCAGCTTAATTAAATTGGGATCCCTGTCCTTCTTTTCTTTTACTTCAGAAACTAAAGATGATTCCGAACTATTCTAAACCCAAGGACTACCTTTGGTCGAATCAATCAAACGAACACTAAGAAACTCCTGATATCTGATTGAGAGATGTGTGTAGGTCAATTTGTCACTACATAAACCTTTTGAGGATCAACTCTAATTCCTTCACCAGAAACTATATGACCAAGAAAATCTAATGACCTTAGCCAAAATTTGCATTTACTAAATTTGGTGAACAACTGATGGGCTCTGATGGTCTGTAATATTATTCTGAGATGGTCTGCGTAATCATTCTCACTATGGGAATAAACAAGAATGTCATCAATGAAGTCTATGATAAACATGTCCAAGTACTGCTTGAACATTCGGTTCATCAAGTCCATGAAAGCTTCTGGGGCAATGGTAAGACCAAATGACAAGACGAGAAATTTGAAGTGACCATATCGAGTTCCGAAAGCTATTTTCAAAATGTCATATTGTCTAACTCTAAGCTGATTATAGACGAATATGAGGTCTATCATAGAAAAGTATTTGGCACCCTGAAGTTTGTCGAACAAGTCATTGATTCTAAGAAGTAGGTACTTATTCTTGATGGTGATTTTTTTCAACTGATGGTAGTCATTCTGACAGAACAATTTTTCTTATACATGGATAAAACTGGTGTGCCTCATGGGGACATGTTGGGCTTGATAAATCCCTTATCTAGGAGATCCTTCAAAAATTCCTTCAACTTTTTAAGTTCTGCTGGAGCCATTTTGTATAGCAGCATAGAGATGGGTTGAGTATCAGGAAGAAGGTCTATTCCGAAGTTAATTTCCCTTTCGGGAGGAACTCTGGGATGATCCTTGGGAAAATCATCTGGAAATTGACTCGCTATTGGAACTGACTCAAGATTAGGAGTTTCAAAACTATAGTCTTTGAATTGCACAAGATATTAGACACACCCCTGTGATGTCATTTTTCTCTCTCTAAGGTATGAAATAAGTTGACCCTTAAGCGTGAAGTACTACCTCTCCATTCTAGGACAGGTTAATTTGGAAACTGAAAATGGAAAACTCTGTTTCTAAAATCAACTAAAGCATAGAATGAATGGAGCCAATCCATGCCGAGAATGATTTCCAAATCATTCATCTCTAACTCTACTAAGTATGCCGAAGTAACTTTCTAAGACACCATAATCAGAAAGTTCCTATATAACTGTTAGGCTATGAAAGACTTACCTATTGGGGTAGAGACTGATAAGGGATCTTCTAGCATTTTACGACCGACTCCAAAGTTAACATCTATATAAGGAGTTACACAAGGACAAGGAAGCTCCTGGATCTAGCAAAGGATAAATATGTAAATGGTAAACTTGTAACATACTAGTGACTATACTAGGAGAAATTTCCTGATCCTTTCTAGACTAAAGTGCATAAATCCTTTTTGGGCGTTGCTTACTAGTAGAATGAAAGCGGCACCCTACTGAGATGGGAGACTAGACTGAGATGGCGGATGATTGTGCTGACTCTGTGAACCCACCTGATGACACTCTCTGATCCTATGGCCTGGCTTACCATATATGAAGCATACATCATTGTTAGCTCTACAAATATTATGATGCTTTCTTCCATACTTCTGACAAAGTGGATTTGTTCGGGTATTGCTAACACTACCTTGAGAGTTAGATCTTGGTACACTATGATTATTACCGATTCATAATTTTGGCATCGAAGCACTAGCTAACGAAGGAGCTGGAATTGAATATATTAGGCAAAATTGAGGATGATTACCACTTGCTGACTTAGGTTGATTAAATTTGAAAATACCGATTTTAGACCTCTTGTTCTCCCTCTCTTTCTCCATAGTTTTTTGTTTCTTAATCTATTGAGCATGGACCATTAATATAACCAAGTCCATCTCCTTAATTAATATTGTAGTCCTATACTCGTTGACTACACTGTCCGACACACAAGACACGAACGTACTGATCTTAGATCTGCTATCTTCTACCACATAAGGTGCATACCTAGCTAACTAAGTAAACTTGAGAAAATAACATTTCACACTTATGTTTCCCTGCTTTAGGTTAATGAACTCTAAAACCTTGACTTCCCTCAACTCCAATGGGAAAAACCTATCTTTAAAGGCAGTAGAAAACTCTTCCCATTCAATAGTTCCTACATCTATGACCCTATTTTCCTTCCACTTATTAAACCATGTATGAGCCATATCTTGCAACTGATAGGTAGCTAAATCAGCACTCTGCCTAGCGGTTACCCCATAATGTCAGTTACCTTCTACACAATGTTGAGAAATTCCTGTGGATCCTCATCAGACTTGGATCCCAAATAAAAAAAAGTATTCATTTGGATGAAGTCCCAAATTCAAGATGTAGCAGTAGTGGACACTGGTTTGGCCTGAACCATAGCTGGTATTTCATTCTGGGATATTAAAAAATGAGCTAGGATGGTGATAGCTACTCTAATTTAAGCGTAAGAAACATGCTCATTTAGGGGATCTTCCTGAACAGGCGGAGGTGCTTGCTGGTTCTCATGTCTTCTTCCATTGGGCTTTTTGGGAGGCATGTTCTATAAATAGAAGGTAAAATGGGATTCGACAGAAATTTTAAATTGAGCTCATGCTCACTTGCATGACATGAATACTAAAAGAAGGGAAACATTTCCCAAAATGTCTCATAGCCTCTTATCCATAAGTGTGGCATGCTACACACCCATGATCAAGACTCTACTTAATGTGGCTTTTAGACTCCATAGGACTCTTTAGAACCTTAGGCTCTAATAACAAGTTTGTAACACCCCCAGTCTACACCCTGGACGTCACATGGTTCTTTCGACACTAGAGGATCACAAGCTAACCCATGACTGGTACCTGCTGTGAGCACTGACTAATAATACTAAAAATATATGATGAAGTATAACTAAAATTCCATAAGGTTCTCAAAATAATGAAATAAGAACTGAGTATACTGATAATAACATTTGGAAACTGAATAACTAATAATGCTAGTTAGAAAGATTCTAACTATCCAAATATGGAGTTGATAGGGAAAGTCTCCAACTAACTTCGACTACTAAACATACTGGATCTGCTAAAATGGTAAAATAAAATAATATCCTCGATTGATTAGGACTCACTACTATAACTGCTACTAAAAGCCTGAGCTGCAAAGTATGGTAAGGAACTTGAACGTCCGAACCTATGATATGAGAAATCATAACACAAAGAAAGAGTATGTGTCAGTACGTGGAATATAATGGTATTCTAAGTATGGTAGGATGATATAGATGGGTTCATATGCATATGATGATAACTAAATAATTAAACATCATGAATTAAAAGGGTGAGAGTACATGTAAAACTATAACTACTGAAAATATTGAATATGCAATACTGCACATATAAAATCTATCTGAATTAGACTAAAACTAAAGTACTGAGTTCTGGTAACTCAATACTGCTAATTGAAAGTTTAGACTGACACAAAAGTACTGGATTCTGATGGTTGTGTAACTGATAAATGATAGCCATTGTTTTGTAGAACTGTCTGAATTCTTTACCGAATACTATGACTTAAACTTTAACTGTGAGAGTAATCATCTAACAAACATACCCCGATTATAGACTGATTTAGAGTCAAAATTGTGACCCTAGTTGGAAGGGTGTTAGCACCTTGCCATGGGATACTAATAATGTTGGGTCAACCCTAATCTAGAATGAATACTCAAGAAATATATATATAATTGTGTCAACCCTAATTTGCAAGAAGGATGAATTACCCTTTACTGGGAACGTAGTTCTATAATACAGGGACTGCTACTAAGGATCAAACCCTCTACTAGAAGGAATGCCCCCATCCCTGGGTTTGCTCGGTGTTGAATCCTACCCCTAACTAAATCGACATTGAATTGATCACTAGACTGTACTAGGCTTGACTGAACTGACACTAATCATGTTAACTGATTGAACTGGACTGAGTTTACTAAGTTCTTCTAACTGAATGAGTACTACTATTCTTGACCTTTACTAGAATGATTCTATAACAACTGCAACTAAGTAAATAGCTAGATTTCAGGTAATAAATACCCCCACTACTCGATAGCATAATGGATAAAAACATAGCAAATCTTTAAAGAATAACTGTAGTCAATTGTTTAGAATTGATTCATTATGTCATTTTGTCAAACACTTAGATTTTATGGACTTGTACATGATTGAGAACAAATGCTAACATGTCATAATTTCACTATTAATTCCAAAGGACATTCTATTAAACACTTGGGGAGTATAATTAATGAAAATGATAATGAACTACACGTAAGCATCATGACTAAAATTTGAACTTGGAAATTCAAGGGTTTTGACAAGAAAGAATTCATAATTCAGCAGACATGGTAACATAATTTCATGGAACCCATAAAAGATCTGAACTTGAAATCCATACAACAACTCAAACATAGGCATAATTAAATTTATAATATGGAAAGCATAATTCAAGTTCTTGAAAAGGTCTGTTGAACTCTAGGGGTTGAAGGACACCCAAGGATGAACACCTAATATTCCTTAATTGTTGGTTTTGTGGGAATTATGGTGAATCCATGGGACTTGATCTTGAGCTTGATAAAACTAGGGAGTGTTCTTGAGAGGATTTTGTGAATAATGAATGTATTTTGCCTATTTAGATCCTTAATTTCGTGTTTTAACTCAATTGGGTGAGGGAAAAAGGACGTAAATTCCCTTGGCAAGTTGGAATTTAATACCCAAAAACCACCCAGTGATGCGATAGGCGACGCTCCGCGTTGATAGGGTCGACACAATCATCGATGCATCACATCGATGGTGTTGATGCGATAGCCAACGCACCACGTAAAGATCGCATTGGGTTGCTGTTTTTGCCTTCCAAACATGTCCCATACGAGGTCTGAAAATTCTAAAACTCACCCAATATGATCTATTGACATCTCCGATCATGAATAAATTTAAAAATTGACAATCTAAGGCTGAAAATAATGTAAATGATACCATAGAAGTATCAAGTCTAAAAATGAGACTAAGTGTCAACACTTAGCTAAAATTATTCTAAGTCCGGGACGTCTTTTACCATGCTATATAGGACTAAAATAACTAGGACTTTGTGGGGTATTACAAAAGGCTAAAGGCTAAATGGTTATACTTTTGGAGAACCTAGAAGTCTTCCATGTGGATTTAATATTTTAATTTGAATGACACCTAAAGTCCCCTTAACCTAAATGGTTTGGCTGTGGATATTACTTCCAAGTAAGTGGGGGAATGATGATACCACTAATTTGGCCTTGGTTAATGAATGGATAATGGTTTGGTTATTTAGAAACTGGTTCTAATTAGGCATTAATGGCAGGGTATGTAGCAAAGTCCTGGATGGTGGCGGTCCCGAAGGGACCAAAACAAAAAAACTTATATTTGTTGATATGAGGATTGGTCTTAGTGAACCGTTTGCGTATGTCATACTATTTATTGGGGGATGTACTAGTCATTCCATGGTATATTTACTCATCATGCGTCTACACACACTGGGCATTTTTAGCAAGGGGAGTAGAACCCTTATAGCCCTAGGGTGATTTAGGACAGCAGAGCTACACAACCCAGGTATAAAGGTTTTAAATACAAGATAAACCTCTTTCCCTTTATCAATACTTATATATGTATGGTTGTTTGCATTTGGGATTATTTTACTTAGTTTTATATCTAGCATTATTTTATCCTTATCTTAAGATTCATGCTAGCAGTCACTCGCTAACCCCATCTACTGGCGGAAGTATAACCATGCTATGACAGAACCAACTATTCTTCTCCTCCCATTTAGCATGCAAATTCTGTATCAGCGCTTTGATTAAAGTGGTGAGCTTACATCTTTTTAGGAGGTATCATTTCATGTTATGGATTTCTTAGACACTTTTATTTTAATTTGAATATTTGTTTTGTCCATGGTTGGGGGCATGTCCCAGTCTGATTTGTTTACTCTTTTGGATAGAGGCTTTGTGGTACTTGTGAAGGTTAGTATAGGCTGGATCTGTAGAGGTGTCATCCTTAGCATTTGTATTGAAATTATGGTGTGCATCATTGAACATGATTTCTCACTATTCTATCATATTACATTTTGGGATTTATTATCATATTATTTTATGGTATTCTCTGTGGTTTATGGCCTATGGTTTTGTTTGGTGTGGTACGGTTCGACTCAGTTTGGTCTATCACGGTTGTTACCCTATACGAGAGTAATAATGAGACCAGTAACACTATCTTTCTATATGATAAAAATTCAACATACCTAAGGCAGGATATAGGAGGTTGGGTTGGGTAACAAGGGTTGGTCCCCGGTCCTAGTTGTATTTGGAATGTTCATCACAATAAGTCCTGGGGTTGGGTGGTATCAATTTAGGATCGAGCAAATATAGGTATGGCAGTTTCCCCGCCAGTTAGGAAGAGTCATTAGTAGTAGTCCCTATATTCTAGAACTACATAGCTATTGTAGGATATCAGTGGTCACCCGTCATTTTAGGCTTGAATTTTTCTCAAGGGTCATCCATCAGTTTAGGCTTGAATCCCTGGTCCTTAGAGACACCAGTTTCGTGGATCCACATAGCCAGTGTTATTACCCGTGGCACGATATTGACACCCATCCTACTAGAGTTATAGGTTAGACCTCGATTATCTCAGATTGGGGCATATCAGTTAATGATACGTCCCATAGTGTAAGTACAATATTCAGTTGATTCCCAGTTCAGGTATGCTTGACCAAGTGTACAAATCTTTAGTTATTCATTTATTTAGTTTTAAGTCATTTAGATGACAAATTTATCTCATTAAAGATTTATGCTTGGTCTTGCATTCTTAGATATTATATGTTTATGTATTTATGCTAAGTTATCTTATGTCGTTCAGTTAGCCCTTATCCCATATGCATTGTACCCCATGCATTTCATCACATAAAAATATCACCTAATTAGTATTCGAATGTCAGTTATTTAGTATTCATAAATTTGTTGATCAGTATTCATATATCCTCTACTTAGCATACAAATGTTAGTTATCTTTTTACTTAAATTTTAGTTGCTCGGTCACACAGGAAACAATCATCCAGTTAATCAGATCTACTTAATAATTTTATGTTTGTTTTATATATTTATTCATTTAGGCCGAGTATGTTTGTATATTCAGATTCTTGAGATAAGTCAATTCCCACCACATAGTTTTAGATCCAGTATTTATACGTCATCCTCAGTACAATTTTTACAGCATTTTCAGCCCCATAGTAGAATGGTTTACAACATTTATGCTTCTATGGTCTCCTAGCTTATAGAATTGTTTTTAACTCGTGATTTATAAATTCTCTATTATTTATATTTTTCACGCGTAGTCATATTTCAAATGTTTATTTCAGCAAATAACTTATATTTGAAATATTTGCATGATTTAGTGCATGTATTCATATATTCAGTACATTCTAATGTATTGACCACATAGATGCATTTGAGGATGCATCCATCATAATATAGGTACCATATGTAGCTCTTACACTAGGATCAAACAGGTTGTAGCTTTCAGCCAACTGGTGATGCATTCTACTATTTTGGGAACTCCAGTTAGTTGTAGTTCATGTGTTGTGTTGTATTTTAATTACTCATATGTGTTGATTTATGGTGGTTGGAGGCATGTCCTATCTATCTATAGTCAGTAAAGTAGAGGCTCCATAGATATACAGTCATGGTCATGAAATATAAATTTTTGTTCTCTTTTCTGATCTATATTGTAAACTTTATCAGTTAACTATTTATTAAGAATTACTTATGATTATGTTTTCTCAAATCAAAAAAAGATATTTAATATATTCTAAATCGGATGCTCAAGCATCATGCGAATTCATGGGTTTTTAGGGATCACTTATGGTTCCAAGCACAGTGTTACAACTATGGGGTAGTCTCGGGTTGTGACACATAACTCTCCAAATCCTAGTGCACAGTGTAAGAGCTACTAGTACAACTCTAGAAAATTCAATACATAGGAATAACTCTCTCTCCGAATAGTTATAGGGACATAATCATAAATAAAAAGGTAGTAGTAGACATCAAATGCATGATATCCATCGATACCTCATAAATCTCAGAATATCACCCGAATCAACCAATGTGGGTATACTCGAACCAAGATCTGCACTTAGAGGGAACAGTAGGAGCGAGCATTGTCCACTTGAACTCAGTAGCCATCATTGGACAACTGAGCAAAGTAGATAATAAAATATATAAAATACACACTAAGAGAACGTCACCTGGAATAAGAAAATGTCCCAGAATAGTAGACCATATCGCTTGCACTAACAGTTCTATAATGCTCACATATATTTCAACAAACACCAAAAAGGACCACAAGTATACATTCTACCATATACAAGTAAAATACGAAAGGACAACATGTACAAGAATATCAATTACAAGTAAAAGAAGGTGTAACAAATTTGTAAGTAACAAGTTAAGGAAAATATACAATAACATCACAAGAATAATAAAGTAAAAACAACGAGAATAATGATAATGATGATGATGATTATGATGATGCAATGCACGAGGTTGTTGTACAAACTCTGAGACAATCACATAGCTTTAGTATACACCAATGGAGATAAAGCTTCCCTACATAGTACCCATAGGGGTTCGTCAACCCATATACAATCTATATCTATATCTCCTCCCCGACACAACTTTTGGGGATAATTTTTTAAGTTGTCATATTTTATGTTAGAAAAAATCAGTGTTTCCAGTATTTCCATAGTGGTACCAATGTTTCATAAATGTACATGATATGAGGATGTAATTCTCACAACCAACCACAATGAGTATTTCTATATCTAACCAATATACCAACAAAGTGATCCAAATATCCATTCAATATGTACAACCATCCATGAAAACCAAGATGATTCATATTCCACATTCTATATGTAGTTTTGATAACGAGCAACAAAACTGCATGAGACTAGGTCCCTGGACATGCGAAGTACTATACAACTGGCACACAGTATCTGCAAAGTTTTTTCCTATTGTGTAACAAATTTGCAGGTGTAATTTAGTACCGACTTGGACAACTGGTCTAATAATATTCCATCCCTAACCATTACCAAACTATAAAAGGAAAGAGATAACACTTCAATAATTAGTTTTGTAATTTCTAAATAGAGAGAAGTGAGGCTGCAAAAACTATATTTCAAGATAGCTCAAGCATTGCTCATGTACTTAACTTTATACTTTACTTAAAGAGTGAATGAGTGTTTTTAAGTGTTGATTTGTAAATGAACTACTCAGGTTATAAGAGAAGTGTTTTCTTATTGTGAGTGTTGCATAGGCAGAGTTTCCTAAGCTTGAGATTGATTAGATATAATTAGTGTAGGAAAAGTCCTTAGTAGAGTTACCAAGATGCGATGGTAATAGAGTCACTGCTAGCACAAGAAGGCTAGAGTTATGCTGAAATTTAGTATATAATCAGGACGTTCTTTGTAGTGGATTTCACTGGTGTTTTGAGGGAAAGCTATGGCTTTTCCCCTACTAGGTTTCCACGTAAAAATCCTTCTGTCTATTACTCTTTCTGCACTGTCATCAATTTTCCTGCACTCTATTTTTTTTTATTGCTTGTGTTTGATTTTAAGGGACCTGGTCCCTTACTGTGTGGAGAAATCCCAAAGGGTTTCTACAATTGGTATTAGAGCCTGGTCACTCTAAAAGGTTCACACCTATAGTGTCATTGTTAGCATGTCTTCTCCACCTAATCCAGAAAAAGGGCAATCGACAAATAGACTGCCAATATTCAATAAGCAGTGTTATGGATGGTGGAAAACTAGGATGTTTGACTTCATTATGGATAAAGATAATGAATTGATGGACATAATTCTTGATGGTCCTGATGTTCCTGTAAAAGAATTCAAAGAAGGAGATGCACAAAAAATTGTCATAAAAAATAGGAGGGAGTTAAATAATGAATATAGAAGGATGATTGAGAAAAATTACAAATCCAAGAAACTGTTAGTTTGTGGGATAGGGACTGATAAATACAATAGGATCTAAACTTGTGAAAATACTAAAGAGATATGGGACTATTTAAGGATTTCTCAACAAGTCACTACTGATGTGAAGGATTCTAAAGTAGATATGCTAACCACTCACTATGAAACCTTCACCATGAAATATAGAGAAACTATCCAAGAAATGCATACAAGATTCACTTCTATCATAAATGAGTTGAACTGCTTAGGAAAAGTAATTCCAGTATATAAGTAATTGAGTAAAGTTCTTGGTGTTATTCCAAAGTCTTGGGAAAGAAAATATGATGCTATAATTTAGGCAAAAAACCTCAAAATTTTCACCATGGATTAAGTCATTAGTAATCTAAAGACCCATGAGCTTAAGAATCAGTAAGAGTTGGAGACGAAGGAAGTGAAAAGTAAAAAATCCCTGGATTTGAAGGCCTTAAAATATGAACAAGAAAAAGAAATATAGATGTTGCCTACTTGGCAAGTAGAATTTTTAGATCCATGAAGATGAGTGATCACTTCTAAAGAAAACCAAGCAGCAGTAAAATAGGAGGCAATATAGCGATATGCCACAAATGTGGATGTTTTAAGCACTTCATTAAGGATTGTCTATTTCTCAAAGTGGATTATCAAGAGTACCTTAAAACTAGGGGTGACAATGAAAGAAATAGGGACCAGGCCCCTAAAAATTCATGATGAAAGGTAGTTGTTGAGTATGTTATGAAGCAATATCTGGCTGCATTGGGAGATTCTTCGAGTGAATTTGATAAAGATGATAAGTCTAAAGATGTATCTACGCTAGATGAGGAAGACAATTATTGTATCTATGTTTATATGTTTTCTTTTATGGATAGCTTAGAAGATAAGGAAAAAAAGAGGTAACACTTTCTTATATTAAAAGGAATCTAGATAATTACTCTGCTATAAAGACAAAAATGATTGCGAGTGTTCTAGTAGACTCCATATGTCAACTTACTACAGAAAGGAAGTCCTTAGAAGAAAATGTATATAATAAAGAATATGAGTTGATTACTTTAACTCAAAAAATTTCAAAAGCTGAAGAGTTGTTCACAAGGATGAACACTGAAAATTTTAGTCTATTAGATAATCTAGAAAAAGTAAAAGGTGTAGATGGTAAAGGGAAGAAGGAAGCCTCATGGATTGAGGTCGATCTTGAGGAATGATTGAAAGCCTCCAAAAAACATCTTATGGCAACACTTCACAAAACTGAAGAATTAGAGAAAGACTTGGTCCGCCTAGAAGAACAGTTGAACAAGTCTCTAAAATGGACTACTTCCTCACTAATCCTTTTTAAATTGACTATTCAGAGTGTTGATGATGGTAGAGTTCTAAGATACAATGGAAAACTCTAACCTAGTAAATCTGAAGAAAAGGCTGTTCGGGATGATAGAAGCAAAAGTCATAAACTCTTGTGCACTCTCTGTGAAAGAAATGGACATTTGAAGGAATGATATCAGAACTATATTAAGTCAAAATTTAGGAATACTGAATTTATTCAGCACGAAAGTGCTCATCCTAGAGGCTATGAGCCTTTGAGAAAGGTCAAAATGAACTCTCTACCTACATAGTCCAAAAGAGATTTGATCACACCATTATCCAACTTCTTGGAACTTAGACTCATATGGGTTCCAAAATTTGATAAGTGATAATAATTATAGGAATGAAAGGGGGTTGTAGTAAGGAATAGCTCATTGATTAATGAGTTCAAAGCTTATTGATGAAATGTCTGAATATGTTCTCTATCGATCAAGACACTTCTGTTGAAGGTGTCTTACATTGAAAAGTTGATATTCAACAATGAGGTGTATAAAGCTTATGTTCAAAATAAAGCCATATAATGACCTTCAAAATTGATGAATGAAAATGCTCTATGGAATTAACAAAAAAAGGAATTTTGTGGCTCAATCCAAGGAGTGCATGTAGTTTCTGATTAGTCTAAAAAATTATAGATCCTAGGTGAAGGTAAAAATGATAAGTAACAAGATGAAACACACTAATAAGTTTTGTTTCTTAGGAATCTAGTTCCTAGGAAATTCATCACACAAGAAGAAGCTTCAAGAACTTTTATAAAGTAAAGTTTAGGGCCTGGTCCTCAGACCTACATTATGAAAAGGCTAAACAAGAAGAGTGTGCAGAGGCAGAATGACTGAAGCAGGATTGATCAAAGTAACCTAACCTATCATGTGAATTAGTTTGACTTCAAATATTTTCTATGTTTAGGAGATAGGTATCTATGATAAAGTGGGAGAATTTTAGTCTAACTCCGTACTATACGCTTGCAGGTATACACCCATGGGAAAAACATAGGAAGTGGAAAAAAGTGACAAGCACAAACTTGAAGATTCACTCAAAGAAGAGGGATCTGGTCTTATCGCTCAGGTTAGATCAATAATGTATGACGTAATAATCATAAAACATAATGTATGAGAAAGCCAAGTATATTTTCCTTCCCTCATAAAAGTTGTCAACTCATTTACAAAATGAAGAGTCACTCTTGTTATAACCAAATATGTCATTCTCAGATGACAACAATCACTACTTCAAATTACTAAAACAAGTTACTTCCCAGTCAGAGTTATAACTCATCACTCATTGAATCTACGTGAAAATCAAATTGAATGTTCCCTCATCAAATATCCTGATCCTTCATCAACCACAGCCATAGAAAAATTCATCTAATGTCCTTTAAGTAAAAGTATGGTAACCCAGGTGGAATGAGGTAGAAGAACATAAGATATGAAAAGAAAGAAATCCTTTAACGGACCTGGTCCCATTAATAAAGAGTTGCTATTGAAATGATAAAGGAAAGTAATGAGACCAAATGATGAGATGAACAATGGAGTGGTTATAAAGGGATTAAAATATTGATGACTCTAATTGTTCTCCAAGGAAAGAGCTCTTGATCCCAAAATATGTAAGAAAAAGAGAGCAATCAAATGCCATATGGGTACCTCCTAAACAAAGTATTTTATCACTTTGGGGTACATGGGAAAAGGAGATCACATTGAAAAACCAAGCTAATATTAAGTTTGAACAAAATTTATGGATAATATATATCATGTTTCTTAATTGCTAGTTGTTCAGGAGAAGTTGAGAATGGAAATAAAGGAGTTAAGAATCAAGTTAGCTACCAAGATACTAGATTAAATGTATTTGACATTGCTGAATCAAAGGCGGTCCTACAAAGGACTAGGCACCACTGATGAACATGTAGATGGAAATGTAAAATTCCAGGCATGAATGGCCAGAGTGAATGTTGAAGTTAAGACCTATGCCAAATATTTTATGGATACTCACATTACACTAAATGCAATGATGAATTAATTCTTAAGTCCTTTTCATCCAATCCTTTTTCCACCTTAGCTCTGTTATCCTCATTCCCTCATCAATCTTGTGTTAGTTCTATATCCTGGTTCTCATAATGGCTTTTAAAGACAATTATTTAGCCTATGGTACTATTACTGACTATTATGAGTGAAAGAATCATTAGTTTTTGTATCTCATCTGTCTCCTTACTTTAGAGTTGTTCAACATATTAGTTTGCCCCAATGGCCATGAGTTAACTAGTCTATGCTCAGCTTTACTCTTATTTCACTGTTAATTCTTTTCAGTGATGCTAAAAGGGGAATACTGACTTTATGTAGTAGGGACCAGGGACTACATAAATTGAGATATAGACCTAAAGAGAGTCATAATAATAAGGGGAAGTGTGTAAATGCAAAGGCACCAAAAGAAATAAATGTGCACAGTGATAGGAGGATTTTTTTTATGCAAGAGCTAACAAGGGACAAGGTCCCTTTGTTTCATAATAGATGAATCATGATTAAAGGATGAACATTCATCCTTAGGTGGTAATAAATCTGATTCAATATGATGAATCTGCACTGATGCTCAAATTGTATGGTTTTGTTTGTCATCATAAAAAAGAGAGAAAATTGTTATATGTAGTTTTGATGATGAGAAACTAAACTTTCAGGGACCTAGTCCCTATATATGCAACATACTGTACAGTTGGCACACGAGATCTACACATTTTTTTCCTCTTGTGTAACAAACTAGCAGTTGTTATTTTGTATCAACTTGGACAGCTATTCCAATGATATTCCATCCCTAATCATCACTAACTATAAAAGGAAAGAAATTTCTCTTCAATAATTAGTTTTTACTTATTCTAAATGCCAAGAAGTGAGGCTGCTTAAACACCCTAAACCTTTTACCTTTCAAAATTTCTTGAGTTTTACATTCTAGATAAGGTAAAATTTATGTATTCTTCTCATTTGCTATGGTATGGCCTTATGTCCCTCTCTTGTATGTTAGTCAATGTGTTTTGGGCTAGTTTCTGTACAAGATATTACTAAGCATGATACTAGTCATATGGTAGGGTACGAGATATATGATGATAAGTCGTATAATGCTTATTAATTAGCCTAGTTGAATCTTTCCAAGGTACGGGTTATGGATATTTCTCATAACTAAAACAACTAGACTTGAACTATTGAAAACTACTTTAATTTGCCAATGAGTTGGGTATGACTAGAGACTTGAGTCATACCCTTGGTCATGACTTGTAACCACCTTGACTACCCCTTTAATAACTTAATTAGTACATGAGGGTATCACACTATTTTAGATACTACATTACCTCCCCTTGGTCGTAACCAATGAATATAGTCAAGCGTATAGAGGGAAGCCTCAAACCAAGTAGGCTATTTTTATCACGAGTGAAACTTATGAATTAGGGGTGATTCATACCCTTTGGATAAGACTCAAGGTTGACAATTCATACCCATAATAGTATGGTTTACCTAATATAATCCTAAGGTATGAATTAGGGTACCACTTCTATCCTAGGATATAATTGCTAAGGGAGCCAAATGGGAGAATCGTACCCCTAGACGAGGTCACTTTTTAGATTTTAACTAAGGGCTTTTTGGTTATTTCCAATTCCTAGAAACTTAATCCCTCACACTATATAAGGCATTTTATCCTCCTTATCCCTTATTTTACAATACTAAAACACTCCAAAACCATCTAAAATCTTCTTGGAGCATGATTGGAGGCTAGTGTTTGGTGGGAGCTTATCTAGTGGTGAAAAAAAGCCTAGATTTTTTGTGTGTCATCTTGTTTAAGGAATATATCTCTTCTGTTGTTTAAATATCTCCAAAACCATGTATTTCAAACTTTTATTAGTAAGTGTACATGGTGGTTTTGAAATTAAAAAAAAGGGTATTCTTTGCTATTGATGTATGAAGTTGAATTTTCCTTAGACTTATGTTTTTATGTGATATTAATGATGAATTACATGTGTGTGTTATTTTTGTATGTGTATTTACATGAGGTTCTTGACTAACCCTAATCTCGATACTATATATCATGGAAATGTCCTTGTTGAAGGTATGCACCCAAGGTGTTTGTGAAAATGTCCAAGTGAGTTGTCTAGTCATATGTTGTTTATGTATTGAACTAGGTAAATGTCCCTAATCAAAATGGATGAATGATAAATACTTTGTTAAAGTAATTATGAACCATGTGTGATGAAATTTATAACCTTGGTTGTTGGATAATGAAAAGGTAAAGTCCCTAGATATGAAGATGAACTTAAATTATGGGTTGAACCCAAGTTTTGTGAGAATATGGCATGGAATTGTTGTAAGGGTCTTTATTACAATAACTTGCTTCGTTTGTTGAATTAAGTTAAAGAATTAGACTATTGAGATGGTCGAGCAATGAAGGCTCCCATAATAACCATGTGGTCATGTGTAGTGTTAAATTGGATAAAGTGTTTAAAGTCATTAAATGTTGTACTAAATCTATGTTTATCCATGGGCAACAGGTCAACGTCACAAATGGAAACTAATGATAGTTGTGAAGGATTAAGTTCAAAGTCTTTTGCCTTTTGTGATGGCTTGAGGTTGAAGTCCCTTTCTTTATGAATGGCTTGAGGTTGAAGTCCCTTGCCTAATGATATTGGTCAAGGTTAAATTCCATTGGTTAAAGAGATCTCTTGATATTAGAGAACCTCTCTAAATGGAATAACTTGTTTTTAGTTTCCAAGTATAGCACAAGGTTAGAGTCCATTGCCTAATATGTGTGTATGAGGTCAAAGTCCCATGCCCAAATGATTGTGTGGATATATGGTTGAAGTCCAATGTCCAATTAGATGTGTGTATGGATAGGGCACTTTGATACAATGATTATGTATGTGGTTAAATTCCTTGGCTAATGAATGAGTAAGCATGGTTAAAGTCCTTTGTCTAAGTGCATGTGAATGTGGTTGTAGTCCTATGCATGATGTGCATTGTTTAACCTATAAATATATAGGGTGAGATTCCCCACTTCATGTATAATTAATGAATGCTTGGAAATGATGATGATCCTTGATATCTTGTTTAGAATGTAATATATCTATATGTATGGATTAGTGTGTGAAGGAGATAAAATGTGATATATTTACTTCATGTTTATTGGAGGTGACATTTTATTACTTATCCTTGAGCCACATGCTAACGTTCCAACCGCTAATCGTTTTTGGATGGTATATCCCTATGAGAAATGGGGGACGAAACATCTTCTTCTATTCCTTCACAGTGATTAGTAGATTGAAGCGATTCATGGATTGATTTGAAGTGGTGAGCTTCCTTAATCCAGAAGATCTTCATATGTTTGTCTCTTATGATTAGACTTAGACTAATTTAGACATAGTTTGGCAATCATCGGGGGCTTGTATCGACATATACATTTGTTGACTTCAGTTTTGTATAGAGGTATTGTGAACAACTGTGAAGTTGGGTGTGAGTTAGGCACTATAAACCTAATGTTGACTTATGATATTGTTTCGGTAATCTTGACTGATCAGTTGGAGTTTCCTTGACTCCTATTATATGATGAGATGCTTGGATCAGATTAACGGGGCCAGCTCTGGTTTATATGAGTTTGGGCTGCTCATATGATATGGACTAAGGTTCGTATTGTGTTAAGTTTGTATCAGTGCCTAGGTGAATGGTCAGTTGAGTGTTCACAATGTCGTGTATCATAGAGTCTCTTTTATGGGTGTAAATCACACAAATAGGAACATTTCCCTTTATTGGTGTTTCAATCTCAAGCTATAATGACTAAGATCTTGAAGTATCCTAATTTTTTTTGATATCTTTCATATCATTCCTCCAAGGAGATCTGAGACGCAGGAGGGTCCTATGGATAAAGTTTTTCAAACTTATAGAGTTCAGACTTGGTCTAGGGATGTGGTATCTGGCCATACTCGTGGGGTTCCACCCCGAACCAAACTTATGAGAGTGACTCTCCTTCTTAGTCCCCTCAAGGGAATGCTTATAATGCAGATTTTCATCGCTTTATCAACCTCTTGACTCAATTGATGGGCTAGTAATTAGAGTGTGGTGCTCAAACTATCATTTCTTCTAAGGCCACATGTATTGGGCTATTTATTAGTGTAACGCTCCAAAACCTAGTCCCATGATGTCACACTTTGCTCAAGACTACGAGTTGCCTTAAGCTAACCCTACATGCATTCTACTCAGTCTGAATCTCATAATAGCAGAAATATAGGTATAAAATTATACTAAATGGGGAAATACTTCTGAACTAACTAAGAAATACTCTTATGTTTTAAATACATAATGTATCACGATTTTACATACTTTTTAACGTCTTGGAGGATAAAAGAGTCTACCACAACTTCATTTTAGTGTTTTATTATCTAGATTTTAGTTTCTTTTATGGTTTGTATCATCAATCCAAAGAATTGGATTATGAATATGTCCATTAAAGGTTAAAACTCCTATCCAGTGTTAAGGATACAATCATGATTACTTTCTTTTTGAATTAAGTTTTTAAATTTTCTTATCAATATTTGTGGTTTTTTAATTCTTATTTTAACTATTTGAAAGCTTAGTGTAATACCCCGAAAAATCCAAACCAATATTAGTGCCATGTACCAAGATCATTCATAGTAAATCATGGTTATTTTATAGTTTTATGAATAGGTTATATGTATATTAAGGCTTCAAATAACTCCCAGCTATCAGACGAATTAAAACATTCCTTACCGATTGAATTCTTGAGAAGGATATTGGTTTAGTCAACTTCAAACAAGCATATCTGTAATTATACTTTGAATTTTTGATATGATGACCTATCAATATATATATAATTGAATTAGCTTTCCAACAATACAAATTTATACTAAATCCGATATCGGAGCAAAGAGTTATTCCTATTTTACTCCAGCATATCAGGCTGGAAACTATGTGACGACATTTGTGGTAGCTTACCACATTTGTGACACACTACCACGAAGGTCGTCAGCCTTAGGCAGAATTCAGCTCTTGTGTGATGACATTCGTGGTAGCTTACCATATTTGTGATTCCCTACCACGAAGGTCGTCAGCCTTAGGCAGAATCCAGCTCCTGTGTGACGACATCGTGGTAGCTTACAACATTTTTGATGCCATACCACGAAGGTCGTCAGCCTTAGGCAGAATCAAGCTCCTGTGTGACGACATTCATCGTAGCTTACCACATTTGTGATGCCCTACCACGAAGGTCATCAGCCTTAGGCAGAAACCATCTCCTAAGTGACGACATTGGTGGTAGCATACCACATTTGTGACGCCCTACCACGAAGGTCGTCAGACTTAGGCAGAAACCATCAATTCCAACTCCCGTGTGATGATATTTTTGCTGGCTTGTCACATTTTTTATGCCTTGTCACAAATGTCATCATCTATTATTTTCAGCAACTGGGGATTTATTTCATAAGGGTATTTTGGTCTTTTCCCTTCACTTCCCACGACTTATAACCCTAAAGAGGCGTATATTTTCCCATTTTTCTTCAATTAAGCATCTCAAAAACCCTCTCTTATGATTTCAACCACAAGATTAGAGTTTTCTCTCAAGATCATTTCCTTAGGAACAAGAACATTCTTTCCCAAAGGGGTTAAACTCTAGTCAAGAAAAATCAAGGGCAAGCCTAAGGATTTCTTCAGGAACCTTCAGAAACATGAGATGTCTTTAAAGATCAAGCTTTAAGGTATGTGTAGTGTTCATCCATGGGTCCCTTTCATCCATGGAGCTCAAGAGTCATGTTTTAAATTATAAATTATGATTTCCTTGTTGTTTTATGACTATATTCATGTTAATGATTGTTGTTTGGATTCAAGGTTGTGTATTGATGTGTTTTTCATGAATCATGTGAATAGGTTAGTTGGAAACCCATGAATTTGGGTGGTTCAAGATTTCTAAATTTGTTAAGTACACTTATGCTCAATATTATGCATGCAAGGTGTTTGATAAATAGCTTAGGATGCTAGAAATTAATGTTTACATGGTTCCATGATATCTAAATGACAAGTCCATGTTACCTATATACTTCAATATATATTCCATGGTATTGATGTGTTGCTATTGTTGTGGTATAAATCATGTATAATAATGGAAATATACTATATTTACATGAAATATATCCATTCACACCCTACCATGCTTAAGATGTTGAAGAACTACATGAAGTATAATATCCCCTACTTATGACAATGTGAATTGTGGACTCCAATCTTATAATCAAGTCATTCATGTTGTGTCAGTTTCCTTCCATCGAGTCCTGGGGGTATTCGTACCCAAAAATATAGTTGTGTGCCTAGATACATGTCATGTTATCATGATAATCTCAGTTAAGCCATGATCTATAGAATTCAGTCGGTTATGTGACTCAGGAAAACTCAGAAATCTCAGTAATCTCAGTGCTCAATAACCTCAATAATGACAGTAAATCTCAATAACTTCAGTACTCTTAATCAGTCCTCAGAACACATTATATTTCGTCCGTTATCAGAATCCAGTAAACTCAGTTTTAGCTCCGCTAATTAATACCACTAGTATCAGTTTAGCAAATCAGTTCAGTTAAGTTATTTAGTTCAGCCCAGTTATTTAGTTCAGTGTCTTTCATATGGGATTAGGATTCAACACCGAGTGAACCTAGGGATGGGGACTCACTCTCTAGATTAGGACAGAGATCCTTAGAAGTAATCCCTAAGTTCCAGAACTACGTAGCCAGCGTAGGTACGAGATATAACCCGTTAAATAGGACTAAATTACTCAGGGGTCACCCGTTAGCACATTTATATATATACGACTGATCCCAAGAGTCGCCCGCTAGATTAGGACTACTCCACAGTAGATGTCTTTACTGGTGGCGCGGTACTAACACCTTTCTAGTCAGGGCAGAGATTAGACCCCAGTCAGCTTAGCTTGGGGAATGTCGGTTAGATGAAAACATCCCACAGTTTATGTTACAGAGTCAGGACTGTCAGACACATCCAACTCAGCTTAGTATTACAGATTCAGTACTGTTAGATACAGTTAATGCTTATCATTGTAAATATACTTCAAGATCTCCCATTAGCCAGGGCTGATCTCAACTATGATTAATCAGTATCAGAATCAATAGATTTAAAGATCACCCTCTAGATAGGACTGATCTCATACTAAGTCAAATCATCCTTATTATCAGTATATTCATGATCACCCGCTAGATAGGATTGATCTCAGATTTAGTTACTCCAAGTAAAACAAAACTCAGATAGTTCCATCAGAACTTAGACTGTCAGATATAATCGCAGAGTATAAGTTATCTTGGTTAGGTCGATCATCACAGTTTTATCAGTTATATCAGTTTTCAGAACTCATGTATCAGTCATATCAGTTATCAGAATTCATGATATCAGTATTCATCTTCAGGACTGTCAGACAGAGTCAACCAGAATAGTTCTTCATAATTTGAAATTTCAAAAATAGTCATTCATCTATTCAGTATCTCAGTATCAGTACACTCATGTTGTCAGTATTCAGACTCAGTAGTCAGTATCTCCACGAGTTCAGTTACAGTTATATATGCATGTATGTATTCTCACATTCATGTTAGTCAGCATTGTTAATGCATATAACCCTTTTCATTTAGCCTACCTCACCCATATACTTAGTACATTCAGACGTACTGACGCATTTGCGCAATGGTGCTTTCTCTCATATTACACCATAGCTTCAGAGGCACGAGCTCCAGATCAGCAGTAGCATTCCAGTGTTCAGAGTTTGCAGTGAGTCCTTTTTATTCGAGGATGATATGATTATTGCTTTATTTGTTGTTTTAGTTCAGTTGCTAGATGGAGTTAGTTGGTGGCATGTCCCATCAACTCCTTATTCCGACAGTTTAGAGGCTTTCTAGACTATAGCATGCCAGATAGTTATTTCATATTTGTTTTGGTATTGTTATACCATTTTCAGACATTGTCTTATAAGATGTTTATTTAGATTTAAACCTTATGTCCATTCAGTACATGTTTCTAGATTTTCAAGTTATATTATGCAGTGTACAGGTATAGATATCAGCCATGGGTTAGCTTGTGGTCCTTCGGGTTCATGAGCACGTGTAGCATTCCTGTTCAGAAAATCAGGGTGTTACAAACTTGGTATCAGAGCCTAAGGTTCAATAAAGTCTTAGGAAGTCTGAAAGCCACATCTAGTAGAGTCTTGTACATGCGTGTGTTGTGCACCAAACTTATGTGCAGGAGGCTATGAGATGTTTTAAGAACAATTTTCCTTCTTTCAGTATTCATGTCGTTCCAGTGAGCATAATTTCAGTCTAATCCATTTCTTCATTTCTTTTACAGACATACCTCCTAAAAGAAGAAAAGGGAATCAGTCAACCCCTCAGACAGAAGACCCTTTGGGCGATCATGTTTCTCATACGGAGTTCAGGGCCGCATTCACCACTCTTTCTCAGTCAGTTGCTGCCCAGAATGAACGAACAGCTATCATTCTGTCCAACACAGTGGCCAATTCAGTTGCAGTTAGAATTCGGGACTTCACCCGAATGAATCCTCCTTCCTTCACAGGGTCTAAGTCAGATGAGGACATACAGGAATTTCTAGATCAGGTTTAGAAGGTGACAGATGTTATGGGGTTGCTACTATTTAGAGTGCTGAGTTAGCCGCATACCAATTATAGGATGTCGCTCATACTTTGTACAAGTAGTGGAAGTCAGAAAGGTTAGATGATGCAGTACCTATAAAGTGGGAGGAGTTTTCCTCTGCCTTCCTTGATAGATTCTTTCCGCTAGAGCTTAGAGAAGATAAGGTACTAGATTTCATCAACCTCAGGCAGGGAAGTATGATGGTAAAGGAGTATTCCCTCAAGTTTACTCAATTATCCAGATATGCCCCTCATGTGGTTGCAGATGGTAGAGATAAGATAAGTAAGTTCGTGTTAGGGGTGAATGATAGTGTGGTAAATAAGTGAAAATCTTCCATGTTGAATAGTGATATGACTTTAGCCAGAATTATTACGTATGCTCAGTAGATAGAAGAGCAAAAGATTAGGATGAGAGAGATACAGAGTAAGAGAGCAAGGACAGGTAGTTTCAGCTTTGCTCAGCCTAAGTCACAGGGTGGTAACCGATCTCAGCATAGTCAGAAAATTTTAGTCTCAGCTCTATCCTTAGCTATTGTACTAGAACCTAAGTCCAAAAATGACCGTTATGATGGAGCGCCAGGCTTTGAGGCCCTGGGTAGTGAAAATGGAGGTCTTACTTATCCATTTTGAAAGAGTATGGTAAGAATCATCTAGGTGCATGTATGGCAGACAATGATGTATGCTTTGGGTGTGGCAACCCAGGCCACAGGATGTTAGAGTGCAGAGTTCTAGAAAAGACAGGTAAGGAGTTGCGTCAGCAAGGTACCAACAGTGGTCAGCGTCAGAATAGACTTTATGCACTCCAGACCCTTCCTAAACCAGAAAGTTTCCCTAACTTAGATTCGGGTATGTTTCCATTCATTCATGTTCATAGTATGCATTGTTAGATATCTTTCTCTCATTCGAGCATATGTTTTAGTATGAGTTAGCTAGTAAAGCCAGCAAGTTAGTTTAGCAATCGAGCAGTCAGATTTTTATAGCTTGTTTTCTCATCCTTACATCTATTCATGCTATCCAAAATCTCAGAGTATGTAAATATTTCAAGGTAGAACCTCCTAGTAGTTGAAAGTTCAGTTCATCTCATGCATCATGCATTAGTTTTAGACTCCCAAAGTTTAGTTATAATCTAGTTCGTAGATGCCCTATGCATCACCTGGTATCTCCATAAGGTAATAGTTCTTAGAGGGACATAGCATTCTGAGGAGTAGATACCCCACTTTATATTAACGCTCTCATGCCTTAGATCCTTCAATTTCTCCTTGCATAACGAATTAAGTCTAGAATAGAGGGTACTCATAAGTTGACCTTCAAGTCAGACCTCAGCTTTAAGTCAAGCATCCATAGGTTCAATTCAGTTCATGATGTTCAGTCCATATGTCACGTAGCAGAATCAGTCTTGTTCTCATGTTTCAGTTCAATCTTAGTGACTTTACAATTGTATGTTCAGTCGCATGTTCATGGGTCAGTTCAGTTATTTATTCACGCATCAGATATGCGTGGTCATCTTGTCAGTACTTTCAGTCATGGATTAAGGTATCATGTCAGTCATATAATCATGCATCTGATATGCATGGATTCAACTTATCTATTAAGAATCATATATGCATTCTTAGTTTGAGAAACTCAGTTTATCGGAACACTCAGTCCTACATTCATAAATAAGATACCCATGCATCAGATATGCATGTACAGTATGAAATGCTCAGTTTTTAGTCATCTCAGCCATGAAATCATGATCAGTCATTCATGATATATATTCTCATATGTCTTTTCTCCCATCTTAGCCAGTATCATTCGAGGATGAATGTTTCCAAGAGGGAGATATTGTATACCCCAAAAAATCCAAACCAATATTAGATCCATGTACCAAGCTCATGCATAATACATCATGGTTATTTTATAGTTTTATAAGTAGTTTAGATGTATATTAACGATTCAAATAACTCCCAGCTACCAAACGAATCATAACATTCCTTACCGATTAAATTCTTGAGAAGGATATTGGTAGAGTCAACTTCAAATGATCATATCACTCATTATACTTGGAAATTTTGATCTCATGACCTATCAATAGATATATAATTAAATTATATTTCCAACGATACCGATTTCACCTAAATACAATATCGGAGCAGAGAGTTATTCCTATTTTACTCCAGCATATCAGGCTGGAAACTGTGTGACGACATTCGTGGTAGCTTACCATAATTGTGATGCCCTACCACGAAGGTCGTCAGCCTTAGGTAGAATCCAGCTCATGTGTGATGAAATTAATGGTAGGTTACCACATTTGTGATGCCCTACCACGAAGGTCGTCATCCTTAAACAGAATCCAGCTCTTGTGTGACGACATTCGTGGTAGATTACCACATTTGTGACAACCTACCATGAATGTCGTCAGCCTTCAGTAGAATCTAGCACCTGTGTGATGACATTCGTGGTAGCTTACCACATTTGTGATGCCCTACCACGAAGGTCGTCATCCTTAGGCAGAAATCATCTCCTAAGTGACGACATTCGTGCTAGCTTACCACATTTGTGATGCCCTACCACGAAGGTCGTCAGACTTAGGCAGAAACAATCAATTCCAGCTCCTATGTGACGATATTTTTGATGGCTTGTCATATTTTTGACGCCTTGTCACAAATGTCGTCAGCTATTATTTTCAGCAACTGGGAATTTATTTCATAAGGGTATTTTGGTCTTTTCCCTTCACTTTCCACGACTTATATCCCTAAAGAGGCATAATTTTTCCCATTTTTCTTCAGTTAAGCATCTCAAAATCCCTCTCTTATGCTTTCAACCATAAGATTTGGGTTTCCTCTCAAGATCATCTCCCCAGGAACAAGAACATTCTTTCCCAAAGGGGTTAAACCCTAGTCAAGAAAAATCAAGGGAAAGCCTAAGGATTTCTTCAGAAACCTTCAGAAACATTAGATCCCTTTCATGATCAAGCTTTAAGGTATGCATAGTGTTCATCCATGGGTCCCTTTCATCCATGATGCTTAAGAATCATGTTTTAAATTATAAATTGTGATTTCCTTATTGTTTTATGACTATATTCATGTTAATGATTGTTGTTTGGATTCAAGGTTGTGTCTTGATGTGTTTTTCATGAATCATATGAATAGGTTAGTTGGAAACCCATGAATTTGGGTGGTTAAATATTTCTGAATTTGGTAAGTACACCTATGCTCAATATTATGCATACAAGGTGTTTGATAAAATGCATAGGATGCTAGAAATTAATGTTTACATGGTTCCATGATATCTAAATGATAAGTCCATGTTAGCTATATACTTCAATATAAATTCCATGCTATTGATGTGTTTCTATTGTTGTGGTATGAAGCATGTATGATAATGGAGATATACTATATGTACATGAAATATATCTATGCACTTCCTACCATGTTTAAGATGTTGAAGAACTACATGATGTATAATATCCCCTACTTATGACAATGTGAATTGTGGACTCCAACCTTATGATCAAGTCAGTCATGTTGTGTCAGTTTCCTTCCATCGAGTCCTGGGGGTATTCGTACCCAAAAATAGAGTTGTGTGCCTAGAGCTATATCTTGTTATCATGATACTCTCCATTAAGCCATGATCTATAGAATTCAGTCAGATATGTGACTCAGGAAAACTCAGAAATCTTAGTAATCTCTGTGCTCAGTAAACTCAGTAATCACAGTAAATCTCAGTAACTTCAGTACTTTTAATCAGTCCTCAGTACTCATTATATTCCATTCTTCATCGGGATCCAGTAAACTCAATTTTCGCTCTGCTAAATAATACCATTAGTATCAGTTCAGTTAATCAGTATCAGTTCATCAAATCAGTTCAGTTAAGTTATTCAGTTCAACCCAGTTATTTAGTTCAATTTCTTTCAGATGGGAGTAGGATTCAACACCGAGTGAGCCTAGGGATGGGGAATCACCGGCTAGAGTAGGACTGTGATCCTTAGAAGCAATCCCTAAGTTCCAAAAATACGTAGCCAGCGTAGGTACGAGATATCACCCGTTAGATAAGACTGTCATACTCAGGGATCACCTGTTAGCACATTAATATGTATAGGTCTGATCCCAGGAGTCACCCACTAGATTAGGACTGACTCCACAATAGATGTCTTTACTGGTGGCGCGGTACTGACACCCTTCTAGTAAGGGAAGATATTGGACTCCAGTCAGCTTAGCTTGGAGCAATTTTGTCAGATGAATAAATCCCATAGTTTCAGTTACAGATTCAGGACTGTCAGACACAGACAACTCAACTTAGTAGTACATATTTAGTACTGTTAGATACAGTCAATGCTTATCATTATAAATAGACTTCAAGATCACCCATTAGCTAGGATTGATCTCAACTATGATAAATCAGTATCAGAATCATTAAACTTAAAGATCACCCGCTAGATAGGACTGATCTCAGACTAAGTCAAATCATCCTTATTATCAGTATACTCATGATCACCCACTAGATAAGACTGATCTCAGATATAGTTACTCCAAGTAGAACAGAACTCAGATAGTTCCATCAGAACTTAGACTGTCAGATACAGTCACTCAGTATCAGTTACATCGGTTAGGCCGATCATCATAGTTATATCAGTTATATTAGTTTTCTAAACTCATGGATCAGTCATATCAGTTATCAGAATTCATGATATCAGTATTCAGCTTCAGGACTATCATACATAGTCAACCAGACTAGTTTTGCATAATTCAAACTATCAAAAATAGTCATTTATCTATTAAGTATCTCAGTATCAGTACACTCATGTTGTCAGTATTCAAACTCAGTAGTTAGTATCTCCACGAGTTTAATTACAGTTATGTATGCATGTATGTATTCTCACGTTCATATTAGTCAGCATTGTTCATCAATATAACCCTTTGCATTTAGCCTACCTCACTCATATACTCAGTATATTCAGACGTACTGACGCATTTGTGCTATGGTGCATTCTTTTATGTTACACCATAGGTTCAGAGGCACGAGCTCTAGATCAGCAGTAGCATTCCATTGTTCAGAGTTTATAGTGAATCCTTTTCATTCGCGGATGATATGATTATTACTTCATTTACTGTTTTAGTTCAGTTGCTAGATGGAATTAGTTGGGGACATGTCCCATCAAATCCTTATTCAGACAGTTTAGAGGCTTTCCAGACTATAGTATGTCAGATAGTTATTACAGATTTGTTTTAGTATTGTTATACCATTTTCAGACATTGTCTTATTAGATATTTATTCAGATTTGAACCTTATGTCCATTTAGTACACGTTTCCATATTTTCATGTTATATTATATAGTGTACAAGTATATATATCAGTCATAGGTTAACTTGTGGTCCTTTGGGGTCATGAGCACCGTGTAGCATTCCAGTTCAGAAAATTAGGGTGTTACACTTAGCTACCCTTAGAATACATCAATTGTCAACCTTGTGAACTCGGGAAAGGCGATAGATAGATAGAACATGGTAATAAGAAGAGTATGGTTTGTTTTTCTTTATGAAATATTGAATTCAAATTAATATCTACTATAGGGATGTACTTAGATACCTTACTTGATTCACATGTAGGATGATATTTGTAATGAACTTAAGTGGACTATTACATCCCCGCTAACCAATGTAGTTGTAAGGTTCAACTTAGGTAAAGGATTAGAGGTTGGGAAACCATGATCATGCAATTAACCCTACGAATCAACAACCACGCTAAGCAATTTAATTAATGAAGTTCAATAATATAGTATGATTGTTTGTAAGCCTTAACCCTGGGCTCCTATCAATTGAATGTCATAAGTCACTACTTTACCCATTAGTTTAGTTTATTTTTATCCTATAACTCTAAAACTATATTGTTTACTTTTTCTCAATCGTTAAACTAGAATTGGATAGGCGGCAAATGTAAATCACTGAGAGATCGATACTTGGTCTTTCATGAATCCACTTTATTACTTGATAAGACCACATACACTTACGTGTACGCTTTGGCACTATCAAGTTTTTGGCGCCATTGTCGGGTACTTGTAACTAGGCAACTATATTATTTTTAGTTTTTCTATATTGATTTGTAGAGTTTTTGTTTAGTTTATTTTTATTTTTGTTTATTTCTCTTTTTATCATACTTCTTGATATGTCAACCTGGGATAGATGGATTTTGAGTGATGACGATTTTATATGGTGTATGGTTTGTGGCAATAGTGGTCATTCTAAAGATATGTGTGCTGTCAATCCTCATTTAGTAATGTTTGTGGGATATCATCAAAGGTGAAATTATATAAAAAACTATAATCAAAGGGTGTAGAATTAGCCACAAATTCAATCATGGAATAATCATTAGCATCAGTTTCAACGGGCCCAACCAAATTAGATAACTACAAACTTGGAAGAGATGTTGAAATAAATTTTAGCATCTCAAGTACAGTCTATGGTAGACATGAAGAACTACCTGGAGGATGTAGAGTAATTCAATAATAAATTAGAGATAGATACAGAGTTGACTTTCCAACCAGTTTTCGAGAAAGTTATTGATGATTCTAGGAAGTATGAGTACTCAGAAACTGAAGTTGTTGAACAGGTTAAGGAGACACCACCGTCACCATGTCCATAAATGCTCAAAAAAGAAACATATGAAGAGGATACTAGTCAATCTATCAAGCAAACACAAGAATCACAACCACTCAGTTGTCATCTTTCTTTTGAGACTGAAATTAAGAAGTTGAATAAAAGTGAGGGTGTAATAGAGAGTGTAAATTTTAAAATGGGATTTGTTGGTCCTAATTCAAATCATTTTTTGACATTATGTTTAGATGATGTCTTATTTGTGGAATCATTAAAAATAGTGGGAGAGTGTGAAGATGAGGAACAAGAATCCAATATTCCTTATTTTACATCGGCTAAGCAACATAAAAACACACCATTCACTTTCCATTACTCAGTTCCTTAATTTTTGTACCACCTCCCTATGATCGAGGAAAGAATATGGATGCTAAGATGGGGGTGAAATTCATATCCTTAAGGTTGAGGAAAAATTTTATCTGGTTCATTCCACGACACTAAATTAGGTGCTTGTTGGGAGGCAAACCAAGCTAAGGTATGTTTTATTTTTAGTTTTTTAAAGTTTTTAGATCGCGTATTTTTTTTTTGATTGAGTCACAGGTTATTGGGAAGTATGAGCGCCGAAAACTTGAGCTAAGAGCATGGAAAAAATTGAGTATTGGATCCCTAGGATCCTTTTCAAGAAATAGATTCTACTAGCTAGCCGTATAGTTCATAGGGATTATTTCTATCTCTTACTTTGAAGTTCACTTTGGGGATAAAGTAGATTCTTAAGTGTGGGGTACGGAAATTCCTAAATTTTGGCTTAATTTAAGATTTTTTAGGATAGGAATAAGTGAGATATTTTAGTTGGTATTATTTTTGATTGCATGGTGCAATTATGTTTTATTTGTTAAAAGCATGTTTATTGTGTGAATTACTATTTTTGAGACTCTTAGGATCATGTTTATGACTCTTTTACTTGTCTTAATTTTGAATTTGTGCAATTATTGAGTTAGGAGTCTGTGATGATCCTAGAGAGTTAAGCATGTTCCAGGTATGTGTAAGGTTTTTTATATTCCTTGTTGCATGTGATGTCTAGAACTTGCTTGGTGTGTGAGCAAAGCGAAATAAAGAATGTGGGTTTAGGAGATGATTTAGGCATTTCTTTGATAGCCTAGTTTTATACCCTCTATTGTCTTGCCTTTGTGCATTATCCTAGTTTACTCCCATTGAGAATTTAGCTTTTTCTTTGGAAACCTCATAAGTAGCTTAATTCCCTTCTTTGATAGACAATAATTTGATCCAAAAAGTTCCTAGGCGCTTTAATGAAAATTTAATTGAGTAAGGAGTTTAAGAAATAAGAGGTAAAAGGTGAAATTGATGCCCCAAGGTAATAGTTATTGGTATTTATAATTGATGTGTGTTGGATGGATTTGTTATAATTGGTTGTAATAATATTGCCATGATTGTGAAAAAAAAGAAATTTATTCAAGTGGTAGTAAACTATACCCCCACCAATTGTTTGTGAAAATTCATAGAAGAGATGGGGAAAAAACAAAAGATATGGGTGGATTAAAATGGTTTAATTTTGTTTTTGGAGATTTATTTTAAATGTATATTATAGTGTATTAAAGATCTTAGAGAGGTTAGTCACTATTCTTGGCCAAAATAGTTCCTACCTATCCCTTTTCCTACATTACAACCTGGAAAAGTCCTAATTGATCCTAAGCTTTACATTCGACAATTAGTGGAGCATTACACTAAGGTCAAGCCTATGGTTCATTGTGTGTAACTTGTGAATTCCTTGTGAAAGTGAGTGTGTTGATTTTTGTACCCATCGTATTATGAATTACATTATTATGAGTGATTATGAGCAACTCTCTTGTTGTGAGGGAACATGATTGATAAATGTGGGTGATTTGAATGATGTCCTTAATAGAGTAATATGCATGAGTTTTCCACTATCTTAGACAATTCGTGAAGCTAGAGTATTTTGGAAGTAGTGTTCATGAGCTTTCAATTGTGTAAATAATATGCTTAGTGTAGTAATTTGCATTCTATGTAGTTAATGTAGTGATAGCTTGAGTGACTTTCATTTAGTAGAAGTTTAGAGTATCCATATTTGATGATGATAATAGTTAAGGGTTGTTCAAGGACGAACAAGGTTTTTATTTTGGGGTGGTGATATTGGGTTTATTTATGAATTCTAGTGTCACCATTTTAGCCTTTTTAGACTTGTTTTGAGGATAATTCTATACTATATTGGTAGATAATGACATAAATGTGTAAAAAAGTGTTAAATCATGTATTTATAAGGTTTAATGTGAATTCCAAGTGATTTGGTACTTCAAATAGTAAATTAGAGTTCAATAGAGAAAACTAGTCTTTATAGCTTGAGCTAGTTGTTTGCCTAGTCTATATTGTTGGATTATATTGTGTTCTATGTGTTACTTATGGTTTTAATGAAGTTATTATATGTGTAACAAATTTTTAGAAGTTTACAAAGTTCAAATGAGTCAAGGGAAGACTGGAAACTTGGAGTGAAAGACCATGGAAATCAACCTAGTCTAAGCTTTTGCTTTTAATTCATCTTGATGGATGTTGTGTGTTTGTGCTTCTAATTCGTCTGGTGTTTTATTGTAGGATCATTTGTGATCTTAATATGATGGTATATGGAGGATATAATGGATTGAAAATCATTGGAAAGATACCCTAAGACAACTGATGGAAGGAGGAAAGACCAACACTTAACCAAAATTTGGAGGACAAATTCCATAGAGGGCGTGTGATTAGCGTGCGCAACATGCTCTATTCCTATGGAATAGAGTGTGTGATTCACTCTCCACTACACACCTGTGCATTTCAAGTTAAATCAATTTCTACTGGGACTTGGCTTACTTTTATGGTATAAATACAGGTTGTATCACGTTTTTACATACTTTTTGTCGTCTTGAAGGATAAAGGAGGCTACCACAACTTCTTTTTAGGGTTTTATTATCTAAATTTTAGTCTATTTCATGGTTTTTATAATTAATACAAGGGATTGGATGATTAATATGTCCATTAAAGGCTAAAACACCTATTAGGGGTTAAGGCTACTATCATGATTACTTTCTTTTTGAATTCAGTTTGTTGATTTGCTTATCAATATTGGTTATTTATTTATTCTTATTTTAACTATTTTAAGGCTTATCTACCCTTATAATACATCCATTCTCAACCTTGTGAACTTAGGAAAGGGAATAGGAGATAGAATATTGGAATAAGTAGAGTATGGTTTGTGTTTCCATATGAAATATGGAATTCAAATTAGTATCTAGGATAGGGATGTACTTAGATACCTTACTTGAATTACACGTAGGATGATATTTGTAAAGAACTTAAGTGGACTAATACATCCCCTCTCAACGATGAAGCTGTAAGGTTCAACTTTGTTATAGGATTAGAGGTTAGGAAACCATGACCATGCAATTAATCCTACGAATCATCAACCATAATAAGAAATTTATTGAATGAAGTTCTATAATATAGTATGATTATTCGTAAGACTTAACCATGGGATCCTATCCATTGATTATCATAAGTTATTACTTTACACATTAGTTTAGTTTAGTTTTAGTTTACAATTCTAAATCTATATTGTTTACTTTTTCTCAATCGTTAAACTAGAATTGGATAGTCGGTGAATGCAAGTCCCTATGGGATCGATACATGGGCTTTCTTTATGCCACTTTATTTCATTATATGACCACGTACACTTGCGTGTGCACTTGGGAACTGTCAAAACACTAGGATTTTGGTGCTCAATCTTAACTTGCTGACATGTGGAGCACTTAGCTACAAACTCTGCAATGCCTCTCTTCATCCCACTCCACCAATAGAATTCCCAAAAATTGCGGTACATCATAGTGTCCCCTGGATGAATTGAGTAATGCACAACATGCACTTTTGTAAGAATTCGTTGTCTCACACCATACACACATGACAAACATAGTATACCCTAGAAACGCAATACACCATCTCCCCCTTGGGAGAAAACCTCAACTTTCTGGTTTCTCACTAACTCTTTCAGCTCAACTAAATTGGGATCCATGTCCTTCTTTTCTTTTACTTCGGAAACCAAAGATAATTCTGAACTATTCTAAAGCCAAACACTACCTTCGGTTGAATCAACTAAATGGATACCAACCTTGGCAAGCTGATGAACTTCCTGAACTAACTTTTTCTTACCATCCTCAATGTGAGCAACGCTATCCATGGTCAATATACTGAGGGCATTTTTCACTATATTAGCCATGCCCGGGTGATACAGAACACTCATCTCATAATATTTTAACAACTCTAACCACCTTCTCTGACAAAAATTCTCATTTTTTTGAGAAAATACATATTGCAGGCCTTTGTGATATGTGAAAACATCAACATGCACCCCGTACAAATAGTGCCTCAAAATCTTTAAAGGAAACACAACAACTGCTAATTGAAGATCATGGGTGGGATAATTAATTTCATGCGGGTTAAGATATTTAGAGGCATAGGCAAAAACCTTACCCTTCTATATAAAAACATTTCCCAAACCAACTCTGAAAGCATCATAATGTACTACAAAACCATTAAAACCGTTGGGTAAAGTCAAAACTGGGGCTGTAGTGAGTCGAGTCTTCAACTCCTGAAAGCTCTTCTCATAAGAATCTGACCATTGGAATTTGCCTTTCTTCATAGTCAATATGGACATGTGGAATACAATAGACAAAAAATTTTCAACAAACCATCGCTAATAGCCAGTCAAACCTAATAAACTCTTGATATTTATGGAGAGATAGGTCTAGGCCTGTTTCTTACTGCTTTATCCTTTTGAGAATAAACTTTAATGCCTTCACCAGAAACTATATGAACAAGAAAAGCTACTGACCTTAGCCAAATTTGCATTTACTAAATAAGGTGAACAACTTATGGGATCTGAGGGTCTGTAATACTATTATGAGGTGGTCTATGTGATCATTCTCACTACGGGAGTGCACAAGAACGTCATCAATGAAGACTATGATTATTATGTCTAATTACTTCTTGAACATTCGATTCTTAAAGATTATAAAAGCTTCTGGGGCATTGGTAAAACCAAATGACATGACTAGAAATTCGAAGTGACCATACTGAGTTTTGAAAGCCCTTTTTAAAATGCAATATACTCTAACTTTGAACTGATGATAGCCTAATCTAAGGTCTATCTTAGAAAAGTATCTGGTACCCTGAAGTTGATAAAAAAATTCATCGATTCTAGGAAGTAGGTATTTGTTCTTTATGGTGATTTTGTTCAACTGACGGCATTCAATACACATTCCGAGAGAACCGTCTTTCTTATGTATGAATAAAATTATTGTGCCCCACGGGGAGATGTTGGTCCTGATAAATCCCTTATCTAGGAGATCCATCAATAGTATCTTCAAATCTTTAAGTTCTGTTGGACCCATTCTGTATGGTAGAAAAGATATGGGATGAGTATCAGGAAGAAGGTTTATTTTGAAGTTAATTTCCCTTCTGAGAGGAACTCTGTAAAGATCCTTAGGAAATACATCTAAAAAGTGACTTTCTACTGGAACTGACTCAAGATTAGGAGTCTAGAAACTAGAATATTTGAATCACGTAAAATGATTGACAAACCCCTTAGATATCATTTTCTCACTCTAAGGTATGAAACAAGTTGACCATTAAGAGTGAAGTACTACCCCTCCATCCTAGGACAGGTTTATTCGAGAACTGAAAATAGAAAACTCTGTATCTAAAATCAAATGAAGCATAAAATGAATGGAGCCAACCCATGCCGAGAATGATTTCAAAATCTATCATCTCTAACTCTACTAAGTTTGCTAAAGTAACTTTCTGAGACACCATATTCGGAAAGTTCCTGTACACTTTTCGGGCTATGATAGACTTACCCATTGGGGTAGAGACTTATAAGGGCCATGCTAGGATTTTAGGACTGACTCCAAATTCAACAACTATATAAGGAGTTACAAAGGACAAGGAAGCTCCTGTATATAGCAAAGGATAAATATGTAAATGGTAAACTTGTAACGTACCAGTGACCACTTTAGGAGAACTTTCCTGATCATGTCAGGAATGAAGTGCATAAATCATATTTGGGTGTTACCTAATAGTGTCACTTGAACCATCAACATGCTGAGATAGGCGACCGAACTGAGATGGGGGACGATTGTGCTGACTCAGTAAACCCACTTGATGACACTCTCTAATCCTATGGCCTGGCTTACCACATATGAAACATATATTATTGCCAGCTCTACAAACACCGTGATGGTTTCTACCACACTTCTAACAAAGTAGAATTTTTTGGGTATTGCTTACACTACCCTGAGATTTAGAGCCTAGCGGCGTATCCTTATTTCCAATTTTGAATTTAGTCACCGAAGCACTAGCTGGCGAAGGTTCCAAAACTTAACATTTTAGGCAAAACTAAGGACGATTACCACTCTCTAACTTAGGATAAGTTAATTTGAAGCTACCAGTTTTAGCCCTCTTGTTCTCCCTCTTTTTCTCCTCAGTTTTTTGTTCCTTAATTTGTTGAGCATGGAAGATCAACCTAACCAAGTTAATCTCCTTAATTAATATTGTGGTCCTACACTCTTTGACCATACTTTCCGATATACCAGACACAACCTTACTCATCTTAAATCTGCTACCTGTTACCACATGAAGAGTATACCTGGCTAACTGAGTAAACATGAGGGAATACTATTTCACACTCATGTTGCCCTGCTTCAGGTTAATGAATGTTAAAAACTTGGCTTTCCTCAACTCCAACGGGAAACACCTATCTACAAAGGTAGTAGAAAACACTTCCAATTCCATGGTCCCTACATTTGCGACCCTATTTGCCTTCTACTTCTTAAACTATGTATGAGCCACTTCCTACAACTGATAGGTAGCTAACTCATCACTCTCACTAGCAGTTACCCTATAATTCTAGTTACCTTTTGCACTATTGCAGAGAATTCCTGTGGATCCTCTTCAGACTTGGATCCTGAATAAAAAGAAGGATTCATTCGAGTGTAGTCCCAAATTCAAGAAGTAGCTGTAGTGGCCGTTGGGTTGCCTGAACAGCAGCTGGATGTTCATTCTGGGTTTCTATATAATGATCTAGGGTGGTGAAAAATCCTCTGAATTCGGAGTGAGAAACATGCTCATTCAAGGGATCTTCCTGAACATGCGAAGGTTCTTGCTGGTTCTCAGTTCTTCTTCCTTTGGTATTTTATAGAGGCATGTTCTATAAACAGAAGAGAAAATTGGATTATAAAGAGAGTTTAAATTGAGCTCATGATCACTAGCACGACATGAGTACTGAAAGAAGTGAAATATTTCCTACAATGTCTCATAGCCTCATATCCATAAGTGTGGCACACTACACACCCATGCATAATTCTATACTAAATGCAGATTTTACACTCCTTAGGACTCTTTAGAACCTTAGGATCTTATACCAAATTTGTGACACCCCGAGTCTAGACCCTGGATGTCACATGGTTCTTACGACCCTAGAGGATCACAAGATAACCAAGGATTGGTACCTACAGTTATCACTGAATAATAATACTGAAAATATATGAGGAAGTATAACTAAAAATACCATAAGGTTCCCAAAATATTGAAATAATAACTAAGTGTACTGATAATAACTTTTGAAAACTAAATAACTAACAGTGCTAGTCTAAATTCCTCTAACTATTTGATTATGAAGTTGATGGGACAAGTCTCCAACTAACTCCGATTACTGAACATATTGGATCAGATGAAATGATGAAATAAAATAATATCCTCGATGGATAATGACTAACTACTATAATTGTTGCTGATAGCCTAAGCTGCTAAGTACGGTTAGGAACCTGATCGTTCGAACATATGATATAAGATATCATAGCACAAAGAAAGAGTATGCGTCAGTACGTGGAATATACTGGTATGATAAGTGAGGTAGAATGATATACATGGGTTCATATGCATAAGATGATAACTGAATAAATGGACATTGTGAAGTAATTGGATGAGAGTACATACAAAACTATAAGTACTGATAATGTTGAATATGCAATACTGCACATATAATATTTGTTTGTATTAGTCTTAAACTAAAGTACTATGTTATGGTAATTGAATACTGGTAACTAAATGTTTAGACTGATACTAAATTATTGGATTCTGATGGTTGTGTAACTGATAACTGATAGCCATAGTTCTGTAAACTATCTGAGTTCTTTACTGATTACTGTGACTAAAACTGTAACTGTGGGAGTTATCATATAACTGACATACCCTGATTATAGATTGATTTGGGGTCAAACCTGTGACCCTAGTTGGAAGGGTGTTAGCACCTTTCCACAGATACTAACAATACTAGGTCAACCCTAATCTGGCAAGATGACTCAAGAAATATGTATACAATTATGTTAATCCTAATTTTCTAGAAGGATGACTTACCTTATGCTAGGTACGTAGTTCAATAACACAAGAACTGCTACTAAGGGTCAAACCCTATGCTCGTAGGAATGACCCCATCCCTAGGTTTGCTCAGTGCAAAATCCTACTCCCAACTAAATGGACACGGAAATGATCACTCGACTATACTAGACTTGAATGAATTGACACTGATCGTATTGACTGATTGAACCAGACTGAGTTCACTGAGTTCTACTAACTGACTGAGTACTACTGTTGTTGACCTTTACTAGAATAATAATATAACTACTGCAACTAAGTAAACATCTAGATTTCAGGTAATAAATACCTCCACGACTCGATAGGATAATGGATAAAACATAGCAAATTTTGAAAGCATAGCAAAAGTCAATTGTTCATAATTCATTCATTATGTCATTTTGTCAAATAGTTAGAGTTTATAGACATGTACATGATTGAGAACAGATGATAACATGTCATGATTTCACTATTCAATTCATATGGATATTCTATTAAATACTTGGGGAGCATAATTAATGCACATGATAATGAACAACACGTAAGCATCATGACTACAACTTAAACATGCTAATTCAAGGGTTTTGATGTGAAAGAATTCATAATTCAACACAAGTAGTAACGTAATTTCATGGAACCCATAAAATATCTAAACTTGAAATCCATACAACAACTCAAACATGGGCATAATTCAATTCATAACATGGAAATCATAATTCAAGTTTTTGAAAAGGTTTCTTTCACTCTATGGGTTGAAGGAGACCCAAGGATGAACACCTAATATTCGTTGATTGTTGATTTTGTGGCAATTATAGTGAATCCATGGGACTTGATCTTGAGCTTGATAAAAATAGGGCTTGTTCTTGAGAGGATCTTGTGAATAATGAATGTATTTTTCCCCTTTAGATCCTTTATTTCGAGTTTTAGCTGAATTGGGTGAGGGGAAAATGACCTAAATGCCCTTGGAAAGTCAGAACTTAATACACAAAAATTGCCCATTGATGCGATAGGGTAGGCCCTGTATTGATGGGGTCAACAAGACCACCGATGCATCACATAGATGGTGTCCATGTGATATCCAATGCACCACTTAAAGATCGCGTTGACTTGCTATTTTGGCCATCCAAACATGAACTAAACGAAGTCCAAAAATTCTAAAACTCACCCAATATTATCTATTGACATATCCGATCATGAATCAATTTTAAAATCAAAAATATAAGGTTGGATATATTATAAATGATGCCATAGAAATATCGAGTCCAAAAATGAGACTAAGTCTCAATACTTAGCTGAAGTCCGGGACCTCTTTTGGTATGCTATATAGGACTGAAATTACTAGGACTTTGTAGGATCTTACAAAAGGCTAAAGGCTACATAGTAATTATTATAAAGAACGTAGAAGTATCCCAAGTGGATTTAATATGGTAATTGGAATTTCACATAAGGTCCCCTTAACCTAAATGGTTTGGCTATGGATATTACTTGAAAGTAAGCAGTGGAATGAAGATGCCACTAATTTGTCCTTGTTTAATGAATTGATAATGGTTTTTTATTTTGAAACGGGTTTTAACTGGGCATTAATGGCGGGGTATGTAGCAAAACCGTGGATGGTGGCGGTCCCACAGGGACCAAAACTAAAAACTTATATTTGTTGATATGAGGATTGGTTTTAGTGGACCTTTTGCGTGTGTCACATTATTTATTGGGGATTTACTAGTCATCCCATGGTATATTTCTTGGTCATATGGCTACACACATTAGGGAATTTTTAGAAGAGGGATTTGAACCCATATAGCCCTAGGGTGATTTAGGACGACAGAGCTACACAACCCAGGTATAAAGGTTTTAAATGCATGCTAAACCTGGTTCACATTACCGACACTTATATGTCTATAGTTGTATGCATTTTGGATCGTTTTACTTAGTTTTATAAGTAGCATTATTTTATCCTTATCATGAGATTTATGCTAACGGTCATTCGCTAACCCCTTTAACCGGTGGCTGTATACCCATGCAATGTCGGAACCAGCCATTCTACTCCTCCCGTTTAGGACACGAATTCTATATTAGCACTTTGACTGAAGTGGTGAGCTTCCATTTTTTTAGGAGGCATCATTTGTTTTGTCCATGGTTGGGGATATGTCCCGGTCAAATTTGTTCACTCTTTTGGATAGAGGCTTTGCGGTACTTCTCAAGGTTAGTATATTCTGTATCAGTAGAGATGTCATCCTTAGAATTGGTATTGATATTGAGGCACGCATCATCGAACATAATTTCTCGCTATTCAATCATATTACATTTTGGGATTGATTAGCATATTATGTTTTGGTATTCTCTGTGGTCTGTATCCTATGGTTATATTTGGAATGGTTGGGAAATTGGTGTGGTACAGTTGGACGTTGTTTGGCCGATCACGGTTATGGCCCTATCCCAAAGTCATAATGAGAACAATAACACTATCTTTTTATATGTTAAAACTTCAGCCTACTTAAGGCTGGATATAGATGGTTGGGTTGGGTAATAAGGGTTGGTCCTTGGTCCTAGTTGGACTTGGGATTCCCATTACTATAAGTCCTGGGGTTGAATCATGTCAATTTGGCACCGAGAAAATGCAGGGATGGTGGCTTTCCCTTTAGTTAGGCAGTGTCGTTAGTAGCAGTCCCTATATTATAGAACTACATAGCTAGTGTAGGATATGAGGGGTCACCCGTCACTTTAGGCTTGACTTTCTCTTAGAGGTCACCCATCAGTTTAGGCTTGACGCCCTGGTCCTTTGAGACAGCAGTTTAGTGGATCCACATAGCCAGTGTTATTACCCTTGGTATGGTACTGACACCCATCCTATTGGGGTTATAGGTAGGACCTTTATTATCTCAGATTAGGGAATGTCGGTTATATGATACGTCCCACAGTCTAAGTACAATATTTAATTAATTCCCAGTTCAGGTTTGCTTAACCAAGTGTACAAATCTTCAGTTATTTATTTATATAGTTTTAAGTCATTCAGATTACAAATTTATCTCATTACAATTTTATGCTTGGTCTTGCATTCTCAGATATTATATGTTTGTGTATTTATGCTAAGCTATCTCATGTCATTCAGTTAGTCCTTATATCATATGCACAGTACCCCATGCATTTCATCCAATCCAAATATCAGCTAATTAGTATTTGGATGTCATTTATTCAGTATTCAAATATTTGTTGATCAGTAATCATATATCCTCTACTCAGCATAAAGATGTTAGTTATCCCTTTACTTAAATTTCAGTTGCTCGGTCACACATCAGTCATCCAGTTAATCAGATCTTCTTACTAATGTTATATTTGTTTTATATGTTTATTCATTCAGGCCCAGTATGTTTGTATATTCAAATCCTTGAGTTAAGTCAGTTCCTACCAAATAGTTTTGGATCGAATATTCATATTTCATCCTCAGTAAAAAATTTATAGCATTTTCAGCCCCATGGTAGAATGTCTTACAACATTTATGTTTCTAAAGGCTCCTAGCTTATAGAATTGTTTTCAACTCATGATTTATAAATTCTGTATGATTTACAGATTTCACGCATAGTCATATTTCAAATATTTATTTCAGCAAATAACTTATATCCTCAGTTTTACAATATAATTGAAAAAATTTCATGATTTAGTGCATGTCTTCTTATACTCGGTACATTCCAATTTTCTGACCACATATATGTGTTTGTGGATACATGCTTCATAATATAGGTACCATATGTAGTTTATACACCAGGGTCAGACAGGTTGCAGTTTTCAGCCAGTTGGTGATGAGTTCTCCTAATTTGGGAACTTTAGTGAGTTGTATTTCATATGTTATGTTGTATTTTAATTACTCATATATATTTATTTTTGGTGGTTGGAGGCATGTCCCATCTATCTATATTCAGTATAGTAGTGGCTTCATAGATATTCAATCATGATCATGAAGTGTAAATTTAAGTTCTCACTTCAGTTTTATCAAATTGTAAACTTTATCAGTTACCTACTTATTCAGATTTCATTATGATTGTGTTTTAACACAACAAAACTATATATTTAATTTATTCTAAATCGGTTGCTCAATTATCATGCAAGTTATTAGTTATCTTGGGATAACTTATGGTTCCAAGCACTGTGTTATGACTATGGGGTAGTCTCAGGTTGTGACACATAACTCTGTAAATCCTAATGCACAGTATAAGAGCTACTAGTACAACTCTAAAAAATTCAATACATAGTAATAACTCTCTCTCCGAATAGTAATAGGGACATAATCATATAAGAAAAGGTAGTAGTAGACATCAAATACTTGAAATACATTGCTACCTCATAAATCTCAGAATATCATCCGAATCAACCAACGTGAGGTATACCCAAACCAAGATCTGAACTGAGAGGGAAAAGTAGGAGCGAGTACTATCCACTTGAACTCCGTAGCCAACATGGGCCGACAGAGAAAAGTACGTAATAAAAAAAAGAAAATACACACTAAGAGAACGTCACATGGAATTAGAAAATGTCCCAGGATAGTATCCCACATTGCTTACACTAACTGTTCTATAATGCTCACATATATTTAAACAAACATAGGATGGACCACAAGTATACATTCTACCGCATACAAGTAAAACACGAAAGGACAACATATACAAGAACATCTATTACGAGTAAAGGAAGGTGTAACAAATTTGTAATTAACATGTTAAGGAAAAAATAAAATCACATCACAAGCATAATAAAGTAAATACAATGAAAATGATGAGAATGATAATGATGATTATGATGATGTAATGCACGAGGTCGTTGTACAACTTCTAAGACTATCGTATAGCTTTAGTATACACCTATGGATATAAATCTGCCCGACATAGGACCCATAGGGGTTTTTCAACCCATATACAATCCATATGTATATCTCCACCCCAACACATCTTTCGAGGATAATTTTTTAAGTTGTCACATTTTATGTTAGAAAAAATCAGTATTTCCAGTATTTCCATAGTGGTACCAAAGTTTTATGAATGTACATGATAGGAGGATGTAATTCTCACAACCAACCACAATGAATATTTTTATATCTAACCAATATACCAATAAATTAAGCAAAATACCCATTCAATATTTCCAACCATCTATGAAAACCAATATGATTCATATGCCAATTGCTCTATGTAGTTTTGATAACGAGATACTAAACTACGTGGGACTAGGTCCCTGGACAAGCAAAGTAATGTACAACATGCACACAACATCTTTACAGTTTTGTCTTATTGTGTAACAAACTTGCAAGTTCAATTTTGTACCGACTTGGACAGCTGTTCCAATGATATTCCATCCCTAATAATAACCTAACAATTAAAGGAAATATATGTATCTTCAATAATTAGTTTTGAAATTTCTAAATAGATAGAATTGAGGTTTCCAAAACTGCATTTCAAGACAGCTTAAGCATTGCTCATGTTCTTAACTTTGTACTTTGCTGAAACAGTGAGTGAGTGTTTTTAAGTTTGGATTTGTAAAAGAACTACTCATGTTATAAGAGTAGTATTTCCTTATTGAGAGTGTTTATTAGGTAGAGTTTCCTAATCTTAAGATTGATTTGAGTTAATTAGTGTAGGAAGAGTCCTTAGTAGAGTTACCAAGATGAGATAGTAATATAGTCTCTTCTAGCACAAGGAGCCTAGAGTTATGCTGAAATTTAGACCATAGTCAGGATGTTCTTTATAGTGTATTTCACTTGTGTTTGTGATGGAAAGCTATGGATTTTTCCATACTGGGTTTCCACATAAAAATCCTTGTGCCTGTTACTCTTTTTGCACTATCTTCAGTTTTTCTACAATCTATTATTTGATTGGTTATGTTTGATTTTAAGGGAACTGGTCCCTTACTGTGTGGAGAAACCCCAAAAGGTTTCAATAATTGGTATTAGAGCCTGATCAATCTAAAAGGCTCCAAACTAGAGTGTCTTGGATAGCATGGCTGCTCCACCTAATCCAGTAGAAGAGCAATCTACAAATAGACTACCAAAATTTAATAAGTTGTATTATGGATGGGGGAATTTAGGATGTTTGACTTCGTTATGGATGAAGATAATGAACTGGTGGACATAATTCTTGATGGTCCTGATGTTCCTATAAAAGAAGTCAAAGAAGGAGATGTAATAAAAATGGTCATCAAAAATAGGAGGGAGTTAAATAATGAATATAGAAGGATGATTGAGAAAAATTACAAATCTAAGAAACTGTTAGTTTGAGGGATAGGGACTGATAAATACAATAGTATCTAAACTTGTGAAATTACTAATGATATATGGGACTTTTTAAGGATTTCTCATAAAGTCACTACTGATGTGAAGTATTCTAAAGTAGATATGCTAACCACTCTCTATGAAACCTTCCCCATGAAAGATGGAGAAACTATCCAAGAAATTCATACAAGATTCACTTCTATCAAAAACGAGCTACACTTCTTAGGAGAGGTGATTCAAGTATATAAGAAATTGAGAAAAGTTCTTGGTTTTCTTCAAAGTCTTGGGAAAGAAAATTTGATCCTCTAATTGAGGCAAAAAACCTTAAAATTCTCACCATGGATTAACTCATTGGTAATCTAAAGACCCATGAGCTAAAGAATCAGTAAAAGATGGAGATGAAGGAAGTGAAAAGGGAAAAGTCCTAAATTTTAAGGCCTTAAAACATGAATCAAGAAAAGGAAATATACATGTTGCATACTTGGATAGTATGATTGTTAGATCCATGAAAATGAGTGATCACTTTCCAAGCAGCAGTAAAAATGGAGGCAATATAGTGGTATGCCACAAAAATGGAAGTTCAGAGCACTTTATTAAGGATTTTATATTGTTCAAATTGGATCTACAAGAGTACCTCAAAACTGGAGGTGAAAATGAAAGAAACAGGGACCAAGTCCCTAAGAATTCAAGAAAGAAGGTTGTTGTTGAGTATGCTGTGAAGCAATCTCTGGCTCCATAGGGAGATTTTTCAAGTGAATTCGATAAAGATGAGAAGTCTAGAGATATATATATGCTTGATGAGGAAGACAATTATTGTATCTATGTTTCCATGTTTGCTTTTATGGCTAGCTTAGAAGATGAACAAAAAAAGAGGTAACATTATCTGATATTAAAAGGAATCTAGATAATTGCTCGGCTATGAAGACAAAAATACTTGCGAGTGTTATAGTGGACTCCATATGTGAACTTACTACTGAAAGGAAGTCCTTAGAAGAAAAGGTATAAAATTAAGAGCATGGGCTTATTACTTTCACTTTGAAAATTTCTAAAACTAAAGAGTTGTTCACTTAGATAAACTCTGAAAATCTTTGTCTATTGGATAATCTAAAAAAGTAAAAGGTGTAGATGGTAAAGAGAAGAAGGAAGCCTCATGGATTGAGGTTTATCTTGAGGAATGATTGAAAGACTCCAAAAAATACCTAATGGAAGCACTTCACAGAAATAAAGAATTAGAGAAGGACTTGGTCCGCCTAGAAGAATAGTTGATCAAGTCTCTAAAATGGACTACTTCCTTACTAATCATTTTTTACTTAACTATTTAGAGTTTTAATTATGGTAGAGGTAAACTCTACAAAGGAAAACTCAAACATAGTGAATCTGATGGAAAGACTGCTCATGCTGATAGAAGCAAAAAGAACAAGCTCTTGTGCACTCTCTGTAGAAGAGATGGACATTTGAAGGAAAGATGTCAGCATTAAATTAAGTTAAAATTTAGTAATACTGAATACATTAAGAAGGAAATTGCTCATCCTAGAGGCTATAAGCCTTTAAGAAAGGTCTAAAGGAACTCTCTACCTAGATAGGCCAAAAGGGATTTGATCTGACAATTATCAAACTTCTTTGAATACAGACTTATACTCATAGAATAATGAGTTCAAATCTCATTGATAAAATATTTGACTATGTTCTCGCACGATCAAGACACTTCTGGTGAAGGTGTCTTACTTTTAAAAGCTAATATACAACAATGAGGTGTATGAAGCTTATGATCAAAATAAAGCCATAGTATGACCTTCAAAATTGATGAATGAACTGAAAAGAAATTATGTGGCTCGATCTAAGGAGTGCATGTAGTTTTTGGTTAGTCCAAAATATTATAGATCCTTGGTGAAGGTAAAAATGATAAGTAACAAGATGAAAGATGCTAATAAGTTTTAATTCGTAGGAATCTAGCTCCTAGGAAATTCATCGCACAAGAAAAAGCTTCAACAAACTTTATAAATTCAAGTTTGGGACCTGGTCCTCAAACCTACACTACATTATGAAAAGGCTATACAAGAAAGGTGTGCAGAGGCAGAGTGACTGAAGCAGGATTGATCAAAGTAACCTGACCTATCATATGAATCAATTTCTTTTCAAATACTTTTCTATGTTTAGTAGATAGGTATCCATGATAAAGTGGGAGCATTTTATTATAAATCCATACTATACCCTTGCGCGTATACACCTATGGGAAAAAACATAAGAAGTGGATAAAAGTGACAAGCACAAACTTGAAGATTCACTCAAAGAAGAGGGATTTGGTCTAATCTTCAGGTTAGTATCTATATAGTATGCCGTAATAATCCTAAAATATAATGTCTGAGAAAGCCAAGTATATTTTCCTTCCCTCATAAAAGTTGTCAACTCATTTGCAAAATAAATAGTCACTCTTGTCAGAGCCAAATATGTCATTCTCAGATGACAACGGTCACTACCTCAAATTTCTAATACAAGATACTTCATAGTCAGAGTCTTAACTCATCACTCATTGAATCCACTTGAAAATCAAATTGAATATTCCCTCATCAAATATCCTGATCCTTCAGCAACCAAAGACATAGAAAAATTTATCTAAGGTCCTTTAAGTAAAAGTAAGGTACCCCTGCTGGAATAAGGTAGAAGCACATAAGATATGAAAAGGAAGAAAGCCTTTAACAGACCTGGTCCCACAAATAAAGAGTTTCTATTGAAAGTATAGAGTCAAGTAAAGAGACTAAAGGATGAGATGAATAATGGGGTGGTTATAAAGGTATTAAAATGTTGATAACTAAAATTGCTCTCCAAGGAAAGAGCTCTTGATCTGAAAATATATAAGAAAAAGAGAGACATTAAATGCCATATGGGTACCTCCTAAATAAAGTTTTTGATAACTTTGGGGTACATGGGAAAAGGAGATCACATTGAACAACCAAGCTGATATTCAGTTAGAACAAAATTTATGGAGAATATATATCAGGTATCTAAATTGCTAGTAGTTCAGGAGAAGTTGAGAATGGAAATAAAGGAGTTAATAATCAAGTTAGCTACCAAGATACTAGATTAAATGTATTTGATATTGCTGAAACAAAGGTTATCCTATAAAAGACTAGGCACTATTGGTTAATATGTAGCTGGAAATGCAAAATTCCAAGCATGAATAGGTAAAGTTAATGTTGAAGTAAAGATCCATGCCAAATATCTTATGGATACTCACATTACTATAAATTCAACGATGGAGTAATTCTTAAGTCCTTTTCATCCAATCATTTTTCCACCTTAGCCCTGTTATCCTCATTCTCTCATTAATTTTGTGTTAGTTCTATATACTGGTTCTCATAATGGCTTTTAAAGAAAGCTATCTTATGATTATTATTATAGCCTATTGTACTGTTACTGACTATTATGAGTGAAAGAATCATTAGTTTTTGTATCTTATTTGTCTCCTTACTTTAGAGTTGTTCAACATATTAGTTTGCACAGTGACCGTAAGTTAACTAATTTGTGCTTACCTTTACTCTAGTTTTACTGTTAATTCTTGTCAATGATGCCAAAAGGGGAATATTGAATTAGTGTGGTAGGGACCAGGGACTTTGTAAATTAATATGCAGACCTAAATAAAGTCATAATGATAGAGAGGAAGTATGAAAAAGCAAGGTCACCAAAAGAAATAAACGTGCACAATGATAGGGGTATATTTTACTGGAAGAGACAACAAGAGACTAGGTCCCTTTGTTTCATAATAGCGGAAGCATGATGAAAGGATGAGCATTCATCCTCAAGTGGTAATAACTCTGATTCAATATGATGGATGTGCACTGATGCTCAAATTATATGGTTTTATTTGTCATCATCAAAAAAAGAGAAAATTTCTATATGTAGTTTTGAGGATGAGAAACTAAACTATCAGGGACCAAGTCCCTAGATGTGCAAAGTACTGTATAGCTGGCACACGAGATCTTTATAATTTCTTCCTCTTATGTAACAAAGTAGCAGTTGTTATTTTTTACTAGCTTGGACAACTGGTCTAATGATATTCAATCACAATCATCACCAGCTATAAAAGGAAAGAAATTTCTCTTGAAGAATCAATTTTTTCTTATTCTAAATAGGGAGAAGTGAGGCTACTGAAACACCCTAAACCTTTAGCCTTACAAAATTTCTTGAGTTTGAACTTTCTAGTTAAGGTAAAATTTAAGCATACTTCTTGTATGTTATGGTATGGATTTATGTCCCTCTCTTGTATGATAGTCAGTGTGTTTTGGGTTGGTTTCTATCCAAGATATTACTAATCATATAGTCATCATATAGTAGGATACGAGATATGTGATGACAAGTTGTATAATGCTTATTGATTAGCCTAGTTGAATTTTTCCAAGGTATGGGTTATGGATACTTCTCGTACCTGAAACAACTAGACTTGAACTATTGAAAATCTACTTCATTTTGTGCCTTTGATTTGGGTATGACTAGAGACTTGAGTCATACCCTTGGTCACGACTCATACCCACCTTGCCCTACCTTTTCATACCTTGATCAGTCCATGAGGGTATCACTCTGTTTCATATACTATATGACTTCCTCTTGGTCATAAAAAATGAATATACTCAACTGTATAGAGGGAATCCTCAAACCAAGTAGGCTATTTTTATCATGAGTGAAACTTACTAATTAAGGGTGAGTAGTACCCTATGGATACGACTCAAGGGTGCCCACTCATACCCATAATAGTATGGTTTACCTAAGAGAATCCTAGGGTATGAATTAGGGTACCACTCATACCCTAGGGTATAATTGCTAAGTAAGCTATATAGGGTAATTGTACCCCTAGACAAGGTCACTTTTTATCTTTTAACTGAGGGCCTTGTGGTCATTTCCCCTCCCTAAATTCCTAATCCCTCACACTATATAAGGCATTTTAGCCTCCAAAGCCCTCATTTTACAAGACTCAAACACTCCAAAATACTCTAAAAGCTTCTTGGAGCAAGATTGGAGGCTACAGTTTGGAGGGAGCTCATCTAGTGGTTAAAAAGAGCCTAGATTTTTGGTGTGTCATCTTGTTTAAGGAATGTATATCTTCCCCTAATTATGTATATCTAAAACCATGTATTTCACACTTGTATTAGTAAGTGTGCATGGTGGTTTGAAATCAAATGAAAAGAGTTTTATTGCCTATTGATGTACGATGTTAAATATCTCTTAGACTTATGTTTATATATGATATTGATGATGAGTTACATGTGTGGGTTCTTGATACTATATACCATGGAAATTTCCTTGTAGAAGGTATGTACCCAAGATTTTTGTGAAAAAGTCCAAGTAAGTTGTCAAGTCAGATGTTGTTTATGTAGTGAAATTGGGTGTGAGTTAGACACTATGAATCTAATGTTGACTGATGATATTATTTTGTCAATGTTGGATAATGAGTTGGAGTTTCATTGACTCCTATTGTATGATGAGATATTTGGGTCAAGTTAACGGGGCAACCTCTGGTTTATGTTAGCTTGGGAAGCCCATATGACATGGACCGAGGTTTGTTTCATGTTAAGTTTTTATCAGTGCCTAGGTGAATGGTCAAATGGGTGTTCACAATTCTGTGTTACATAGAGTCTCTTTTATGGGTGTAAAGTGCACCATACTTATAAAGGAGGGGCTATGAGACATCTTAGGAACATTTCCCTTTCTTGTGTTTCAATATCAAGCTATAGTGACTAAGGTATTAAATTATCCTAATTTCATTTGCTATCTTTCAAATCATTCCTTCAAGGAGATCTGAGACTCAGGCAATCACGTTAGCCCTAACTAAGGGTCCTATAGATGAAGCTTGTGCAAATTATGGAGTTCAGACCAGGGCTAGGGGTGTGGTGTCTAGCCATCCTTATGGGATTTCACCTCCTAACCCTACTTATGAGAGTGACTCTCCTTCTTAGTCCCCTCAAGGGAATACTTCTAATGTAGTGTTTCATCGCTCTATCAATCTCTAGACTTAATTGGTGGGATATCAATCAAATTATGGTTCTCCAACTATCGTTTCTTCTAAGTCCACAAGAATTGGCTAATTTATTAGCGTAACACCCCAAAACCTGGTCCCGGGATGTCACACAGTGTTCAAAACTATGAGTACCCTTAATCTAACCTTGTTTGCCTTCTATTAAGTCTGAATTATCATAATAGCAAAAATATAGGTATAAAATTATACTAAATATAGAAATTTCTCTGAACTTACTAAGAATAAATTAATTATACCATCTGAAATAATAGACTTAAGAGTCTGGACAATCAAAACGGAATAATCTGAATCACATCTAGCAGTCTGACAACACTCTACTACTAATAACTAGAGAGACACTGGGACACACCCCCAGCTGACTCGAATTATCTAAAAAGAATGTTGAATCATCTATGCTGAAAATATGAATAATTGAGTCCCCAAACTATATGGACTCACCAACTGTCGGGATATAGATAGAGATGCTCAAAATTACTCATGCTTCTGAAACTGAGCATCTAAACCTATATTTTGAGACAATGTAGCACATAGACATATATGTGGATCAGTACTTTGAGGATGTACTGAGTATATAGGGATGAAATGCTTAGGTAAAAATAATATGTCAAACATCATCGGCATTTGTTAAATAGTGCATGCCAAATGTAAATGACTTACATAAGCTTGAGTACTAAGAAACTAAGATCTATAATCATGAATAGTAAAGTATACTGAATAAATATAGTGAGTCATAACATTTAGTTCTAAAAGCTGTGCTAGTGATCTTTTTGTAGATCATTCTATTGTTAATAGCTTTTAGTAAAGTATAATCTGAATAAAGCTGTGAGCCTTGACAATTAGTTTTCTAAAAGCTTTACTGTTATTTATTTCAATTAGTATTACTTTTTCTGTAGAGAAGTTCTTCTAGACGACATAAACCATGTGAGCTAACATGGAGTCCAATGTCTTATTCCCCTAAGGGGAAAACTTCACGATAGGGAGAGGTGTCATACTTTTGCCAAGGAATATAACCTAATCTAAGTGATCACATCTATATCTGTCATCCATATAGAAATAGGAATAATCTAGATCTATACCTACCTTGGCTACAAAATTATGTGGAAAATAGGGCACGCTAATCCTACACCTCCAGCTCAGTGATAAATACTACATCCTTTTTAATTTGTATGCTCACTCTCTTGGAAATCCACTTTAAAAGTTCGCATAAGGGTTATTATGAAACCAATTATGCATTTATCTGATTCAATCTGTGAATAAAATTATTCTAATTTCATAAATCTGTAATAAATTTGTAAAGTGGATTCTAAATCTTATATGGGGATGAAAAGATCAAGGCTTTCTGAAAATCTGTAAATAAATTGATCATTTGATGCTTAAAGCAAAATCTTTCTTGAAATAATAATATTCAATATAGGGATAATAACCTATGCATCAATATCATGTAAAAACATCATAATAATCATGCTTGGTATTGAAAACAATGATAGTTTATCTCTAAATCAAGAAATCACTGTAACAGGCATGAAAATATGAAAACAGTCATGCAATTCAACTTCTAAAACACTTGAAAACTCATAATCTTGCAATTAGCAATAATGGGTATGAACCCTAATTTAAAACTCATGTATAATCACTTAAAATCATATAAATTTGAAATAAAAACTCATTTTTGGCTCAAGGAAGAAAGAGGATCCTTGTTCATAAACACCATATACCTACATTGATGAAATTTCTAAGAAATCTTGAACTTGAATCTCTATTTGGGCATCCTCAATTTTGAGTTTTCTTGGAGAAACGACGGAGGAATTTAATTTCATAAGAGTAAGCTATGAGCTCTAGGGTTTTTCCTTGAGAGAGAATGGATGAAAATAAGCATAAAGTGATTAGAATAGGCTTTATTCCTTATATATGAAAAATTAGGGGCTTGGGAATTTACCAAAGTGCCCTATCTAAATGTTGATCGGAACTGAAAACAGTCATTGTTTTCCGATTTTACATGCCTCCGCAACACTCCACAATCACGGTGTCTCACTGTAAAAGGATGAGTGGTAACTGAAAGTTCAATGTGATGCGGAGCTATCATGGTGAACTACTAAAATGCCAATTAGGCCATCACAACAATGCTCCACCATCGCGGTTGGTGACTAGAAATTGACAATTGGGAATTCGGACTTCACCGTAATGAGAGCTTATCACGGTGGTCTACTGGAATTTGACGAATGGGAATTTAACCCAAGCCACGACACTGGGCATACTGCTTTACTAAAAATTCCATAATTCCATAACAAAAGTTATTCATTTTTTAAGCAAGCCTTTGACATTCTAGGGGCTAAATTGAGCTAGGAAAATTATGGGGTATTACAATATCACCCCCTTGGGAACATTTGTCCTAGAATATGACTAGTTATGCTTAAAATATTAAGGAATCTAAGGCTATAAGCTATCATGCACAATTGAAATAATTGTATAACTGAATCGAAAACATACTAAGCTACTGAATTGATCTACGAGTGCATGAATTTACACAAAAATATCTATAAGGCTGAATCTGAGACTGTAAAAGAACTGAATGAAGGAATACTATTACCTTCAGCTGAATCTGAGTTTGTGGAGAAGAGATGAGAATACTTGGTACTCATTTCTGCTTCTGCTTCCCAATTATCACCCTCAACGGATTAGTTTCTCCACAGACCTTTGACCAAGGAAACTTCTTTGTTCCTTAGTCTATGAATCTGACGGTCAACAATCTCTACTAGAACTTCTTCGTATGAGAGGCTATTCTAAATATCTATAATTTATAGAGGAACTATAACGGTTGAATTATCCATGCACTTCTTCAACAAGGGCATATGAAACACTGGATGAACTGAGGACAAGTCTGTGGATATGCTACCTTCCTAACACGACTCAAAATCTGGAACAGGCCTACATATCAGGGACTAAGCTTTCCTTTTTTTCCAAATATCTTCACCCCCTTTATGGATGAAACTTTCAAATACACAAGGTCATCAACCTTAAACTAAATATCTCTTCTTTTTGCATCTGCATAAGATTTCTGATGACTCTGGGATGCTTTTAATCTTTCTCTAATCAACTAAACTTTCTTAAAGGCTTCAAACATAATATCTAGCCCAATCAAAGTGGCCTCACCCACTTTGAACCAACCAATTGCCGATCTACATCACCGCCCATAAACAGATTCAAACGGAGGCATCTGAATACTAGCATGGAAACTGTTATTAGAAGCGAACTCAATCAACAATAAATTATCTTCCCAACTACCTTCGAAATCAAGAACACATATCCTCAACATGTCCTCTGGAGTTTGAATGGTCTTTTTTTCTTGACCAACTGTCTGCAAATTAAAAGTCGAAGTAAGATGAACCTGGGTACCAAGACCCTTCTGAAAGTCTTTCTAAAACTGTGAGATAAACTGAGTACCCCTATTTGAGATGATATATAAAGGAACTTCATGCAATCTCACTAACTCGCTGATATACAGCTTAGCATAATCTTCAACTGTGTAGGATGTGTGAACTGGTAAAAAATGCACTGACTTAGTCAATCTGTCTACTGATACGCCCAAATTACAACTCTCGTTAGAAAGTGTAAGCGGTCGCTGTCAAATATAGAACCCAACTGGGTTGGGTGTCAAATCCCATAGGGAATACTCTGGTCACTAAGTGTTGCAATTATTAGTAGACTGTTGGTCGAAAATTCCAAGGACAATAGGGGGTTTGGTTTAGGCGTGAACTAATATTATCAAAGTAACGATGGAACGATTTGCGTAGTAAGATTTAATCACAGAGATTGATGAGTTAAGGTTATGTCCACCTTGTAGTTTCTACTTCTCTATTAACTATGAGTAACGCGGAATTTAGACATGCATGCACTTATAGAGAATCGTATTCTAATTCTAAATCCAAGTGTTTCCCAACCATCAAGGATTTATTTCACTTTAGCTCTCCCGAGCCTAAAGTGTATAACAAATGGTACAAATTCTCCAAGAAGTTAATCCGATTAAGGCATTAACGTGTAAATAGAGGTTTGAAGCCCTATTTCCTTGTGACACTCTCTTTTCCAAACATTTAACTTTTCTCCCGAACAAGTTAATGCTATAATGGCATGTTCTCTATGTTTGCAACCATTAGAATTTAATTAAAACGAAGAGAGTAATGATATAAGTAGCATACACATCAAGAATTCACAAACTCATAGCAACAAATAGTATCTTACAAGGTTTCCATAACCCTAACAGAGAAGTTTAGCTACTCATGAGTACAACTACAATCAAAGAAGACATCATCATCATACCAAAGTTAGAATAATCTCACGATGGGGATGAGTTTGGCGTCAAACTAGAGGTTGACGTTTTTCTTCCCTTTAGCCGTTCGTGTAGCTTTAGCATTTTTTTCTGTCTTAAACTTACAGAATCTGTAAAATGAATAATGACTAATGATTGAATCAATGCTGAAAAGTTCAGCAAATAAGGTTCTTATAACATCCTTGTCCTACTAAGTTACTGTTGCATCCCTAAGTATTTAGAAATAATGATTTTTCCCGGGACAAGTTCTCCATGCGTCACATTCAGTCCACAAGCTTCCAAAAGCTGCCTTCCCTCTTATGTGAAGTTTCCCTTTGCTGCCCAAAGGTCTACAAAGTGCTGAAATCTTCATCATTAATACCTGAAAAACATGCTAATCACATAGGTTAGCTCACTTAAAGGAAAATGGACTAAAAGTGCAGGAATTATATATTTTATCCTCCAAACTTAGCTAAAATATGGGTAAATTATGGTTCTTAGGGGTATAAATACGCCCAACATCACCACCCCACACTTAAAGCTTTGTTCGTCCTCGAACAAAATATTACGTCCATGCAAACACCTAACTAGAATTTCACAATAGCAACACAAAATGTTCAATAAGACATGCACGACAATTATTAACAGAGAGTAGGTTTCTTGATCACTACTAGAAACAATTAAACCTCCAACATAGATTCGTGAGGATGGTTAATTCGTATCCACAAGTTAAGCCACAAAGAATCATATAACACTACCCAAAAATCATCAACCATGTGTGTCGCACACAAGACATTACCCATGATCACTCACAGTTTTGCAATTTTCAAAACATGGGTATAAGACTCTCCTTGCTCTCATTTCTCACAAAGAATTCTTATGTTGCAACTGATGACCATAGGCTTTCCCTTAGTGTAATGCTCTACTAATATCGGAATGCTAAGCTTAGGATCAAATAGGTCTTTACAGGTTGTAATATAGACTAAGGGACAGGTAGGACTATTTTGGCCAGAAATAGGGACTATGTTCCCTAAGCTCTTTAATACACTACGTTATGTCATTAACACTCTCTTTTAAACAACCCCTCTACTTTCCTTTTATCTACCACCCCTTTTCACCTATTTTGTTATTCAATTATAAACACAACTCTCTGTTTATTTTTCTATTTCTTTTTCTCTTTTTCTTTCTTTTTTTTTTTAAGTAAAACACCTCTATGATAGCCACTCTTTTTCACAACAATTTCAAGTACCAATACACTCTGAGGAATCACTCTCACCCAATTTCCTCTTATTTTGTCACATGACTCTACAATTTAAAGCACTTAGGAATTTGGATCAAATTATGGTCTTGAAAAAAAATGGATTAGGCTACATATGAGGCTGTCAAAGAAAATAGCTAAAGGCTCAAAGAGGGTTAACTAGGATAATGTACAAAGGTAGGTAAAAAGAAGGTAAACAATTACAGGCTGCCAAAGAAATGCCTAAATCATATCCTAAACTCACACTCTTTATTTCTCTTTACACACACACTAGGCAAGTTCTAGCATCAGTCACAACACAGAATATACTATAACCTCACACACACAAGGCACATGGTCAACTTTATTGGGAGCAGTATAGACTCTTGACCCAACAGATGAATGAATTAAACCACACAATTATCACACAGTGAGTCACACTTAGAGCCTAAATGTCTCAATAGTAATGAATTAGCACAAACTCTTGTTATAATACCATATTGTCTATCAGAACAATTTCATGCAAAATATAAAAAAAATCGAAAATTTAACTAACTAATTACGACTAATTAGCAAAAACAAGAATAAATGTAGGCAAAGAAGTACCATACAGCATACAAAGACCAGCACCCCACACTTAGACTGGACACACTGCCCTCAGTGGAAAATAAATAAGGAGAACCTGATTAGTCGGACTCTTTCTCTATGTCTGGGGTCATACCCCCTGCGTCGGAATCATCATCAGAGTCGTCGTCATCAGAGTTGTCCTCCATGTCTGAGTATGGCAGTCGACGATTATTGCCAGTCGGCACGTCATCATCGAGAGGTTCCTCAAAATGTACCCCTACTCCACACATAGACCGTGCATGCTCATTCATCAGGTAGTCATAATCCAACTGCTGAAGCTCTGCATCAGTCGGAACCCGACCCCCACTCATCATGGTAAACCGATTCATGCCATATAGATGGCGAAAGAAACTTTCATCCCGAGCATGTCTTTCTGCATTGGTAAGGTTGATGCCATGACCAGTTTCAGGCTCTTTAACTTTCGTAAGATCAACCTTCTTCGGGTTGTGTGGAAGCTTATGATCTGCAAGTTCTTCTTTAATGTGCTCCTTTCTTAAGATCGCAGTCAAAAAATTGCCAAAACTGAAATGGGACCTTTTGTACAGCCTAGCCTTACGCATTGACGATCGTATAACCGCACCAATGTTGATGGGAATATTAGACATCAGAGCGTACACCAAGCATACTCTATCATGTGTGATCTTTGTGTACTGTGTTCCAGGAATCAGGCAAGAGTTGACTATCCTCAACCATATACGAGCTTCTCTGTTCAAGGAAGCATACGGGAAGGTATTGTGCCGACCGTTATCCTTGTGATGAATCCACCGGGCTATGGACCTTGTTCCACACAGTTTGTGTCTGATTGCCCTGTAGGGAGGTCTGTGATAAAGGTCCTTGAGCGGTGATGGATCCACAGATGGAAGGCCCAGAAAAGAGTTGAAGAACTCCACATTCAGTTGCAAGACTTGGCCCCGAATCTTTACTTCACTTCCGGTAGTCTTTGGGGACCAATTGGCATAAAACTCTCGCGTTAGATCGAGATTGCATTCCCCCATATCTCGGAAAATGAAATCAAGATTTAGTGCCATTATTTTATCCAAAATACGGGGCTCTCTCTTTGCTAGACTCTCCTTCTGCATCAAATCCACGTGAACATATTTTTTTATTTTGTTGTTCTTGTACCACTCCTTTCCTTCCTCCTCTAGGACCTATTTTATCCCGAAAATGCGTCGAGGCACTTGCAAAGAGGAGGACTCAACTTGCTCTTTTCTTGACCGTTTCTGACCTTTCTGTGAGGTGGACACTTTTTCTTTTCCTTATCGTCCTTTTGGAGCCATTCTACCTGAGAGAAAAATAGTGTCATGTTAGTTTCATCTCGTAAGATTCACTATAATCGAACAACCACCAGTGATGGCACCACCCCACACTTAATTTGTTGGCACAGACTAATTAAGTGAGTGATGTCAATTACTCAGACTTCGTCGACATACATTTAGGAGATATGTTCCAACAACATGTTTAGCACAATCATATTTTCATGTAATCTTGACTATCCTTTCCAACGTTATTTCATTGGATTAACGTACTTTTTGAACAAGACTACCACATAGAGATTGTATCAAGTTAATGCATAGAAATAATCACCACGTCTCATGCCTGTGGTCAATCATGATCTTTATCTCGATGAACGAGTCATTCAAACATTCAAGATTTCAACTTACAAGATTATGTATTAACTTCACAATTTTGACTTCATAAAACTATGACAGTGTATAATAATCAAATACAAGTCGGAACAAAGTCAAGAATACCCACACGTATTCTTTCACTCAACTAGATGTATCATAACAAACCAACCACATTTTAATCACCACACCACTTCAAAATCTAATAAATCATTATAAACATAGCATTTCAACAACTACAGAATATAAAAGAATAACTTACGTGATGATGGATTCGGAAGATGAGCTTGTAAGATTAGATGAGAAAAAAGAAAAATTTTGACAGAATGGGGAAGCTTCGGCGGCGCCTATATGGAGCAAATAATTGCATTTTGTTCTAAGGGTGAAGATCTATTTATAGCCTAAGCCATGGGTCGGGCTTGATCCATGTAAAATCGGGTTAGGAGACAAAAAGGTATAAGTAGGCGGTGCCTAATGCTTTGCCTATGCTTAGCATAGGCGGTGCCTTTTTCAATGCCTAGTTAGGCATAGGCGGCGCCTTTTTAAATGCCTAGTTGGGCATAGGCGGCGCCTTTGTCAATGCCTAGTTGAAATAGTGAGCATAGGCAATGGCATAGGCGGCGCCTATGGTATTGCCTAGATTTGCATAGGCGGCGCCTATGGTATTGCCTAGATTTGCATAGGCAATGCCTTGTCCGTTTCCTATGTGAGGTTGTGAGCATAGGCAATAGTATAGGCCCTTCCTTGTCTATTGCCTAGATTAGAATAGGCCTTTCCTTGTCCATTGCCGAGATTAGCATAGGCCTTTCCTTGTCCATTGCCTAGATTAGCATAGGCCTTGCCTTGTCCATTGCCTAGATTAGCATAAGCAATGCCTAACCAATAGCATTTGCTCCATCATTCCTAGCTTACCACCCTTAGCATGGCTCACTTTCAAATCAAAATTTTAGGACTAATCCCCTCCTTTGTACGTCTTGCACCTACACTTAATCAAAAACAACAAACACAATTAGAAGGATGGGTTGCCTCCCACCAAGCGCCTTAGTTTTGGTCGTGGCTTGACTCTTCTTTTTGGATTTTTATTTAACAAAAACAAACTCCTAGTAAAACAAAACTATTAAAAACGATGGGTTGCCTCCCATGTAGCGCTTGATTTATTGTCGCTACACGACATAGTTATCTTGATTACTTTATACTTCATTGAGATAGACGGTGGCTATACATTTTATCGAGTCAAGTGGACCAATATATGGCCTCACTCATTGGCCATGCACCTTAAAGACACCATCATCATTGTTTTACTACTCCAGATGAGTAGACTTGGCTAATTTTAAATGGACCAGACCATCTAGACTTCAACTTACCTAGAAATAGATTTAGTCTGGAGTTGAAAAGAAGTACCAAATCACCCTTCTGTAAGTTTCGTTGGATAATCCTCCGATCATGGTACTTTTTCATCCGTTCCTTGTAGAGGTCTGATCTTTCATACGCGTGTAGACGGAATTCATCCATCTCATTCAGTTGTTCCAATCTCAGATTAATAGCATCATCCCGATTCAGGTTAAGCCGCTACAATGCCCATCGCGCTTTATGTTCAAGCTCGATTGGCAAGTGACAAGCCTTCCCATAAAATAGTTGGTAAGGTGACATACCAATTGGTGTCTTAAACGCAGTCCAATAAGCCCATAAGGCATCATCCAGCTTTCGGGACCAATCCTTCCTACTAGCATTTACAGTCTTAGCAAGGATCAGCTTGATCTCCCAATTAGAAACCTCTACCTGCCCACTAGTTTGTGGGTGGTAAGGTGTAGCTACCTTATGTTACTTGAACCCATATTTCACCAACACGACTCTGAACAGCTTGTAGCAAAAGTGTGATCCTCCATCGCTTATGATGGTACGTGGTACCCCAAAACGAGAGAAGATATTTCTCTTTAAGAATGCTACAACACGCTTACCTTTATTATCAGCCAGCGCTACCGCTTCGACCCATTTGGATACTTAATCCACAGCAACTAGGATATATTTCATCCCAAACGAATTCACAAATGGGCCCATGAAATCAATACCCATACATCAAATAGCTTCACTTCAAGAATTTTAGACATGGGCATCTCATGGTGCTTTGAAATCGCGCCTTGCCTCTTACACTGATCACACCTTCTCACAAAATCATAGGCATCCTTGAATAATGAAGGCCAATAATAGCTTCTTTGCAATACCTTCCTGGCTGTCCGATCACCTGCATGGTGACCCCCAACTTGGGAAGCATGACTTGCTTCCAAGATGCTAGGCACCTCCACATCAGAGATGCATCACCTAATAACACCATCAACACATCATCGAAAAAGATACGATTCATCCCAGAAGTAGTGTTTCACATCATGCATGAACTTTCTCTTTTGATGAAAGGAGAGATTCTCAGGCATCACTTTACTTTCCACGTAGTTCGCAAAGTATGCATACCACGGTAAGTCTTCCACCATAGTGGCTAGGATCTCTTTGTTGGGAAATGCATCATCAATCTCAAGGTGGGGTTGCACTATGTGCTCACTCTCAAGTCTAGACAGATGATCAGCAACTTGGTTTTCGCAACCTTTTCTATCCTTTACCTCGAAATCAAATTCTTGAAGCAATAACACCCACCGAATTAGCCTTGGCTTAGCATCCTTCTTTGCCATTAAATATATCAGATCCGCATGATCTGTATGAACCACCACTTTGGTTCCCAACAAGTAAGCATGGAACTTTTCAAAAGCACAAACAACTGCTAGAAGCTCTTGTTCCATGACGGTATAGTTCTTCTGGGATCCATTCAAGGCCTTGCTCGCATAGTATATTGGATGAAATAGCCATTCTCTTTTCTGACCAAGAACAACACCCAAATCTACCCCACTTGCATCACACATCACTTCAAATGGTAGAGACCAATCGGGTGCTACAATAATAGGAACTTCAACTAGCTTCCCGTTGAGGCATTCAAATGCCTTTAAGAAATCTTCACCAAAGTCGAACTTTGCATCCTTCTCCAAAAGTTTGCATAGTGGACTAGTAATCTTGGAGAAGTCTTAATAAACCTCCGATAAAAACCTGCATGACCGAGGAAACTACAAACTCCCTTTATAGAAATTGGAGGTGGTAGTTTCTCGATATCTTCAATCTTGGCTCGATCCACCTCAATTCCTCTTTCAGAGACTTTATTCCCAAAAACAATGCCTTCCTTCACCATAAAATGACACTTCTCCCAGTTTAGCACCAAGTTGAATTCAACATATCTCTGCAACGCCATACTCAGATTTGCCAAGCATGATTCAAACGACTTACCTACTACTGAAAAATCATCCATGAACACCTCCAAGGTGTCTTCAACCATATCAGAAAAAATAGACATCATACAACGCTAAAAAATGGCAGGTGCGTTACATAACCCAAATGGCATACGTTTGAAAGCAAACGTACCATACGTGCATGTAAAAGTTGTCTTCTCTTGATCTTCAGGAGAAATGAAGATCTGTTTATAGCCGGAATAACCATCTAAGAAACAAAACCATCCCTTCTCTGCCAATCGATGAAGCATTTGGTCCATGAATGGCATTGGGAAGTGATACTTTAGCGTCCACGAATTCAGCTTCCGGTAGTCCATGCACACTCTCCACCCTGTGATAGGTCTGAGTGGAATTAGTTCATTCTTTTCGTTTGCGACTACCGTCATGCCCCCTTTCTTGGGCACACATTGTACCGGACTCACCCATTTACTGTCGGAGATTGGATACACCACCCCAGTATCTAACCACTTAATAATTTCTTTCTTCACCAAATCTTGCATAGGTGGATTCAAACGACGTTGATGATCAATTGTGGGCACGCAATCTTCTTCGAGCTGAATCTTGTGCATACATATCCTAGGAGGGATACCAATTATATCAGCAATAGTCCAACCGATGGCTCTCTTGTATTTTTTTAGAACAGAGATGAGAGGTGCTACTTGTTGTTCACCTAAATCAGTCGCAACAATAACCAGAAGTGTATCACCACTTCCCAAAAATGCATACTTCAGGTGGCTAGGCAGCTCTTTCAATGCTAGCACTGGTGGTTCTTCAATGGATGGCTTTGCTGGTGGTGAAGGTCGATTCTTAAGATCAAGGTCCAGCTTCTTAGGAGCATGAGAATATGACCCTATTCCTGTTAGAGCACAAATATTTTCTTCATACTCTTCAACATCCTCACGCTCAAAATTTATAAGCACAGCAGCTAATGGATCAACAATAAGCTGTTTCTCTACAGATATTTTTTTCTCATCTTCATAATAAACATCAGCTACATAGAACACATTCATATCTTTGGGCTGCTTCATTGATTTGCATACATCAAAACGGACGACTTCGTCATTCATCCGAAATAAAAGCTCATTAGCTCTTAAATCAATAAGCACACTTCCTGTTGCAAAAAAAGGATGCCCCAAGATTATGGGAACTTCAGAATCCACCTCACAATCAAAAATAACAAAGTCTGCAGGAAAAATAAAGGTGGAAACCTTCACTAATACATCATATAAGATACCAACAGGTCATTTTGCCGACCTATCTGCCATTACGAGCCGCATATTGGTTGGTGTAGGATCACCCAACCCTAACATTCTGTAAATAGATAGTGGCATCAAATTGATGCTAGCTCCCAAATCGCACAATGCCTTAGCAAAATCCAAATATCCAACCGTGCAAGAAATGGTGAAAGCACCAGGATTTGCCTTCTTCTGAACTAATAATCTTGTAGCGATTGCACTGCAATGATGAACATTATCTGCCAGCTCATAGCTTGTTGCCCGTTTCTTTGTCAAAAGGTCCTTCATGAATTTAGCGTACCCAGGCATCTGTTCCAGCGCCTCCACCAAAGGAACATTAATAGTCAGCTGCTTCAACATAGTCATGAATTTACTGAACCTGGTGTCATCAGCTTTCTTCTTTTGTCTCTGAGGAAAAGGTGGTGGTGGAAGGGGAATAGTTTTCTCCACCACTTCCTTTTTATCTTTCTTCAGATTATTAATCTTTTTAGGCTGGTGACGTCTAAGTGTAGTGTCATGAACGTTCTTACTTTCAACTTCTACAGAATCATCACAATCTGCTTCAATCACATTCTTTTATGTATTATCAACCACCTGATTGCCTTTGGATGGATTTTCCAATACCATATCACTCCTGGTAGTAATAGCCATACATCATCCATCATTCCTTGGATTTTTCACGGTGTCGCTAGGTAGGGTTTCAGCTTTTCTTTGATTGAGTACCGCTGATAGTTGACTCAATTGTTGTTCCAACTGTTTTATTGAAGTGGAATGCGAATCAACCAATTGATTTATTGAGGACAAATCATTTTTTACCTTCGTTACTCCCGTGTTAGTTGCCTCCACTCCTTTCAACAGCTTAGCCATCATATCTTCCATGGACATTTTTCCAGAGCTAGATACCGCGGCCTCATGATTTCCAGGAGGAACATACAAACCACTCCTTTCAGTCTTATTCTTGTATCCAGATTTATCATAATAGTTCCGACCTTGGTTTCCTTGGGCATTGCCTCGGAAACCTCCCTGATTATTCAAATAATTTTTTTCCTCCTCAGAATCGAATTTATCTCTTCCTTGTGATACAACGGCCTTAACCTTTTCGGTCTTCCCTGATAATAAATGCTTGGTAAGAAGATCCATCTGAGTTTTCATGTGAGCCATATCCTGGTCACATTCCTCTTCTCTTCGCCTTTGTTCTGCCGTCAAGCCTATAGATACAGTACAGCTTGCTACCTCAGAATCCCTGGTATGCCAAGCTCTAATCTGCTTTGTCATACGATCTAGCATATCACTTGCCTCAATGAAAGTAAGGTCCAGGAATGACCCACCTGCAGCATTATCAACCACTGGCTTAGTCACCAAATTCAAAGACCTGTATAATATCTCTATCAAGTTGATATTGGTCATCTAATGGTTTGGGAAACGCATAAGCTTCTTCTTGAACCTCTCCCATGTTTTGTGGAGAGCTTCAGTTGGAAGCTGTCGAAAATTGCTGATCTCATCTCTTAATTGTGCTCTTTTGGATGGCGGAATGAATCTTTCTACGAAAGCGTCTTTCAGTTGCCTCCAATTAGTAATAGAATCAGGAGTTAGCCCGTTCAACCATAGAGTTGCCTCTCCAGATAGAGACAATGGAAATAAGCACAGTCGAATTGCATTTTGTCCAACTCCTGGATTATCAAATGACTTGCATGTTGAGATAAAGTTGATCAGATGCATATTCGAATCATCGCCTGCAAGTCCACCAAATAACCCCTTAAGTTGCAATAGCTGAATCATGGTGATAGTGATATTGAACTTGGCTCTGGGTGCCAAGAGAGGAGGAATAATAGCCCCTGTGGCACCAGCCCCATCCATATCGTCATCATCATCATCAAAAGGAACCTGCACAACTCGGCGTTCAGGTCTCATTCTATCTTGACGATCTCTCCTGTTCACAGGTGCTGCCACCTCATCTGCATGCCATGGATTAAGTAACTTATCATCACCCAGGTCCTCACCATCAGGATTTGTTACCCGACCTGGGTTATCAATATTCTGTTGATGCACTTGAGCAGCTGCCAATGCAGCTAACCTAGCCTGCTCCTGTTGAGCAGCCCTTCTTTCAATGTCACGTTGTGCATCCATTCTGCGAATAAGTTGTGGTTCAGGATTTATGGGTAATAATGGCTGACCAGATCTTCGTGTATTTGGCATGCACTCTACCAAACCTGAACAAAACAAAAACAACAACCAAAAAGTAAAATTCGAGAATCTTTGACCAAAGGGTCTAGTAATTATCACAAACTTAGTTGACAACCGTATTCCCCGGCAACGGCGCCAAAATTTGATACGCCCAAATTACAACTATCGTTAGAAAGTGTAAGCGGTCACTGTCAAATATAGAACCCAACTGGGTTGGGTGTCGAATCCCACAGGGAATACTCTAGTCACTAAGTGTTGCAATTATTAGTAGACTGTTGGTCGAAAATTCTAAGGACAAAAGGGGGGTTTGGTTTAGGCGTGAACTAATATTATCAAAGTAATGATGAACGATTTGTGTAGTAAGATTTAATCACAGAGATTGATAAGTTAGGGTTATGTCCACCTTGTAGTTTCTACTTCTCTATTAACTATGAGTAACGCGGAATTTAGACACGCATGCACTTATAGAGAATCGTATTCTAATTCTAAATCCAAGTGTTTCCTAACCATCAAGGATTTATTTCACTTTAGCTCTCCTGAGCCTAAAGTGTATAACAAATGGTACAAATTCTCCAAGAAGTTAATCCGGTTAAGGCATTAACGTGTAAATAGAGGTTAGAAGCCCTATTTCCTTGTCACACTCTCTTTTCCAAACATGTAACTTTTCTCCCGAACAAGTTAATGCTATAATGGCATGTTCTCTATGTTTTCAACCATGAGAATTTAATTAAAATGAAGAGAGTAATGATATAAGTAGCATACACATCAAGAATTCACAAACTCATAGCAACAAATAGTATCTTACAAGGTTTCCATAACCCTAACAGAGAAGTTTAGCTACTCATGAGTACAACAGAAATCAAAGAAGACATCATCATCATACCAAAGTTAGAATAATCTCACGATGAGGATGAGTTTGGCTTCAAACAAGAGGTTGACGTTTTTATTCCCTTTAGTCGTTTGTGTAGCCTTAGCGTTTTTCTCTGTCTTAAACTTACAGAATCTGTAAACTGAATAATGACTAATGATCGAATCAATGCTGAAAAAATCAGCAAATAAGGGTTTTATAACATCATTGTCCTACTAAGTTATTGTTGCATCCCTAAGTATTTAGAAATACTGATTTTGCCCAGGACAAGTTCTCCATGCATCACATTCAGTCCACAAGCTTCCAAAAGTTGCCTTCCCTCTTATGTGAAGTTTCCCTTTGCTGCCCAAAGGTCCACAAAGTGCTGAAATCTTCATCATTAATACCTGGAAAACATGCTACTCACATAGGTTAGCTCACTTAAAGGAAAATGGACTAAAAGTGCAGGAATTATATATTTTATCCTCCAAACTTAGCTAAAATATTGGTAAATTATGGTTCTTAGGGGTATAAATACGCCCAACATCATCTACTATCACCCAAATCGAATCATGCTGATGAAGCAAATGGGGTAATCCAGTCACAAAGTCCATATACACCTCTTACTACTTCTAAGTAGGGATACTAAACTCTTGTAAAGAGCCACCAGGTTTTTGGTGCTCTACCTTAACCTGTTGACAAGTTGCACACTTGGCTACAAATTTTGCCATATCTTTCTTATACCACTCTACCAATAGATTTCCTACAAGTCATGGTAAATCTTTGTGGTTCCTAGATAAATAGAATAACGCACACCACACACTTCCTCCATAATCCGCTGCCTCAAATCATCAACACATGGTACACAAAATCTACTCAGGTACCTCAACACACAATCTTCCCCTTGGAAGAAAACCTCTACCTTTTGGTCTTTAATCGACTCCTTCAGTTTGACCAAACTAGAATCATTATCTTGTTTCTCTTTCAATTTTGAAACTAGGGTAGATTGGAACTACTCTGAACCCAAACATTCCCTTCCACTGAATCAACCAATCTAGCACCCAATCTAGCTAACCAGTGAACTTCCCGAACTAACTCTCTCTTATCATTCTCCACATAAGCAACACTTCCCATAGACAATCTACTAAGACGTCTGCCACTACATTGGTCTTACTCGGATGACACAACACCCTCATGTCATAATCTTTCAACAATTCCAACCACTTTTTCTAATAAAGATTTAAATCCCTCTAAGTAAACACGTTCTGCAAAAAATTTTGATCCGTAAACACATCAACATGCACCCCATAAAGATTGTGCCTCCATATTTTTAATGCAAACACAATAGTAGCTAACTCAACATCATGGGTAGGGTAATTCTTTTCATAAGGCTTAATTTATCTAGATTCATAGGCTATAATCTTACCTATTTGCATCAAGACACAACAAAAATAAACTCTAGAGGTATCACAATACACAACAAAAGCATCTGTAACCTCAGGTAACGCTAAAACTGGGCTAAAGTGAGTTGAGTCTTTAGCTCTTGAAAAATCATCTCACAGGAATCTGACCTCTTAAACTTAACTTTTTTTGGGTCTATCTATACATAAGGGATGAAATAAAAATAATTAACAAAACATCTGTAATAGCAAACTAAAACCAAGAAACTTTTGATGTCTGGTAGAGAGATAGGTCTAGGCCAATTTCTTACTGCTTTTGCCTTTTGGGGATCAACTCTAATACCGACACTGGAAACAATATAACCAAGAAAAGCTACTGACCTTAGCCAAAATTAATATTTGTTGAACATGGCAAACAACTGGTGATCGCTAAGAGTTTGCAACACAATTCTAAGATGGTATGCATGATCATCCTCACTACGAGAGTAGAAAATATTATCATTAATAAAGACTACAACAAACTTGTCAAGATACTATTTGAACACTCTATTCATCAAGTCCATTAAAGCTGCCGGGGCATTTGTTAGCCCGAAGGACATAACCAGAAACTCAAAATGACTATAATGGGCTCTGAAGGCTGTCTTCAGAATATCATATTCCCATATTTTAGGCTGATAACAGGCGGATCTAAGGACTATCTTGGAGAAATAACTTACACCATGGAGTTTATCAAATAAGTCATCAATTCTAGGAAGAAGATATTTGTTTTTTACTGTGACTTTATTTTTCTGGTGATAGTCAATGAACATATGCAAAGAACCATCTTTTTTTGCATGAATAGGATGGGAGTGCCCTATAGAGAAATACTAGGCCTTATGAAATATTTATCTAAGAGATATTTAAGTTGCTCTTTTAAATCTTTAAACTCGGCTAGAGCCATATGATAAGGAAGAATGGAAATAGGCTGAGTATCTGGGAGAAGGTCAATACTGAATTCCATTTCCCTATCGGGAGTTGTCCCTGGCAAATCTTTAGGAAAAACATCAAGAAACTCATTGACTATACTAATTGACTAAACTGTTAGAGTCTCAAACTTAGTTTCTTAAACTCCAACTAGATTATAGATGAAACCTTTGGATATTAAATTTCTAGCCTTAAGATAAGATATGAAATGACTCTTAGGAGATATTGAATTACCTACCTAATAATAGACTGGCTCATTTGGAAACTAAAACTTCACTACTTGTGTCCGATAATCTATAGATGCATAACAAGAATTGGGCTAATCCATACCATAAATAAGATCAAAGTCAACAATATCTAACTCAATTATGTTGGCTAACATGATCTTATGAAGGACAGTGATAGGACTCTTTGTATAGATTCGTTCGGCAATAACGGACTCACCCACTGTGATAGAAACCAAGAAGTGCTCAGGGATCTTTTCAAGACTTATTTCAAAGTTCATAGCAACTAGTGGGGTAACATAAGAGAAACTCAACCCAGGGTATAACAACACATAAACATCAAAATGAAATACATGAAGCATACCAGTAATAATATTTTGTGAATCCTCCTTATCCTTATGGGATGGTAAAACATAAAACTGATTTTGGCACTGACCGCCACCGGTACCAGATGTTGCGCCTTGAGAAAGGACTGGGCGAATTAGAAGAGTTGGTGCACTAGTAGCCTGAGTATGGGGATGAACTTTTTTATTCCCCTTCTTAGCATTTGGACACTCTCTAATTCCATGACCCAACTTACCACAACCATAATAACCCTTCTATCCTATCAAATACTCAGCAGGATAATTTTTACCACACTTAGCATATGGAGGATAACTAGGCCTTCCACCCATACTATTCTAAGATCTGGACATAGAAGACTTACCCCACTACTCGTGTATAGCTTAGGAGAGGGAGAACTAGCTGAAGATGGTGCTGGAATAGGTGAACAATTTTGAAACAGTGAATGCTTTCCCCTTTGAGACCTAATTTGGCCATACTCAAACTGCCATGTGATAGCCTTCTTACTTCTCCTCCCTATTCTTTTTTACTTTTATGCCTCAGTCTACTGAGCATGAATCATCAATCTAGAAGGATCCATATCCCAATAAGCATGGAAGTCCTATACTCCTTGACTACCAAACTATATACTCCAATAACCAACTTACTCATACTTACCTTAGGTTCATCCATCACATCAGGGGAAAACTTAGATAACTAATTGAACATAAGGTAGTACTCCTTCACTTTCTTTGATCCCTGCCTTAAATTAACAAACTCCTATATCTTAGCTTCTCTCATCTCACATAGAAAGAACCTATCTAGAAAAGCATCTCGAAATATCTACCAACTGATAGGAGTTACATCCTCATCTCTACTATTTTTACACATAACTACCCAATCATATGATACATCCTTTAATCTATAGGAAGATAACTCTATACTCTCCTCTTCAGTAACATGCATAGCCTAGATGATCCATTTAACCTCATCTAAATAAAGTTATGGGTCCACACCAACTTTTAACCCAAAGAACATTGGCACATTCATTCCCATTAAATCTCTAATTCTACCTCCTGCTAAGTATCCATTCTGCTGAAGTGGAACTGCAGCATGATGGTTTCCCAGAACATTAGCAGTCACTTCCTGGGAAATTTCCTGAAAGGAAACCCAAAACTCAGCATGGGATACGTTCTGAATCAGAGAATCAGTAGGTTGGGGTGGTTGGTTATCATTTCTACTGGCGTTATCTCAACAAGGAGGCATATTCAACTGTCATGTAAATGCACTACTTAAAAGCAGGTAGAGATACTATAAGCATGATAGATCATAAAAAAAGATATAATCTTCTAAGAACGTCTCGTAGCCTCTTGCTCATAAATATTGATCGCTTCACACCCATGATCAAGACTCTATATAACGCAGTTTGTCTAACTCTCTAGGACACTTATAAACCTTAGGCTCTGATACCATGTTTGTAAGGCCCCAAAACCTAGTCTCGGGATGTCACACAATGCTCAAGACTACGAGTAGCCTTAAGCGAAACCTGTCTACCTTCTGTTAATTCGAATCTCATAATAGCGGAAATATAGGTATAAAATTGTACTAAATGCAGAAATTTGTCTGAACTAACTGAGAATAGATGAATCAGAACATCTGAATTAATAGACTCAAGAATCTGGAGAATCAAAACTAAATAATCTGAATCATATCTAGCAGCCTGACAAGCCTCTTCTACTAATAACTAGAGAGCCACTGGGACACAACCCCAGCTGACTCGAACTATCTGAATAGAATACTAGATCATCTAAGCTAAAAATTTGAATAATTAAGTCCCCAAACCATGAGGACTCACCAACCATCGGGATGTATATAGAGATGCTCAAAACTACTTACGCTACTGGAACTGAGCACCTAAACGTACATTATAAGACAGTGTAGCAGATAGATGTATATGTGGATTAGTAATTTGAGGATGTACTGAGTTTATAGGGGTGAAATGCATACATAAAAAAGTATATCAATCATCATCATCATTTGTAAAATAGTGAATGCCAAATGTAAGTAACTCACATAAGCTTGAGTAATTGAGAAACTGAAATCTATTATCATGAATAGTAAAGAATATTGAATACATCTAGTGAGTCAAAACATTTTATTCTAAAAGTTGTGCTAGTAATATATCAGTAAATCACACTGTCTAAGTGTAGAAAGGACTCACTTTTATATTTAAAATCTAAAAGCTGAAATTTGTAGCTAATATCTTTTTGTAAAGCATAATCTAAATAAAGCTGTGAGCCTTTACACTTAGTTTTTTAAAAGCTTTTCTGTTATTCATTTCAATTACTATTACTCTTTCTGGAGGAAGGTTCTTCTAACCGACATAAACCATGTGAGCTAACATGGAGTCAAACCTCTTGTTCCCCTAAGAAGAAAACCTCACGATGGGGAGAGGTGTCATACTCTTGACCAAGAGTATAACCTAGTCAAAGAGATCATATCCGTATCTATCATCCATATAGAAATGGGAATAATCTGAATCTGTACCTACATTGGCTACATATTTCTATGGAATATTGGGCACGCTAATCCTACACTTTCAACTCATTTCTATATACTACTTCCTTTTTAATTTGTATGCTCATTCTATTTGAAATACACTTTAAAAGCTAGCATAAGGGTTATTACAAAACCAATTATGCATTTATCTAATTCAATATGTGAATAAAACAATTCTGATTTTTTAAATCAGTAATAAATATGTAAAGTGGATTTCAAATCTTATCTAAGGATCAAAATATCAAGGCTTTATGAAAATCTAAAAATAAACTTATCTTTTGATACTTAAAGAAAAATCTTTCTTGGAATAATAATATTCAATGTATGGATAATAATCCATGCATCAATCTCACGTCAAAATATCATAATAATTAATATTGGTAATGAAAATATTGATAGTTCATCTCAAAATCTGGAAATCACTGCAATAGGCATGAAAATATGAAAATAGTCATGCAATTCAACATCCAAAACACTTTAAATCTCATAATATTTTAGTTAGAAATAATGGTTATGAACCCGAATTTAAAACTCATGTATAATCATTCAAAATCATATAAATTTGAAATAAAAACTCAATTTTGGGCACAAGGATGAAAGAGGATCCTTGTTCATAAACCCCACATACTTTAATTGATGAAATTCCTCAGAAAGCTTGAACTTGAATCTCTATTTGAGACTTTGAAGATGAACTCTTGGTTATATTTATTTGGGAATCTTTAATTTTGAGTTTTCTTAGATAAATAATAGAGGAATTTGATTTCTTGGAGAGTAAGTTGTGAGCTTTAGGGTTTTTCTTTGAGAGAGAATGGACGAAAATAAGGATAATGTTCTTAGAATTGTCTTAATTCCTTGTTTATGATGAATTGGGGGCTTTGGAAATGACAAAAGTTCCCTATATAAATTTTGATTAGAACTAGAAACAGTCATTTTTTTCAATTTTACATGCCTTCGCGATACACCACTATCATGATGGCTCATTGGAAAAGGACTAGAGGGAACTGGAAGTTCAATGCGACTACTAAAATTCCAGTTAGGCCATCACCACGATGCACCACCATTAGGGTAAGCCACTGGAAAATTGATGATTAGGAAATTAGACCTCACTGCAATGCGAGCTTATTGCAGTGGTCTAATGGAATTTGACAAATAGGAATTTAACCCTCACCGCGATGCGGTGTTTTCCCAGATGGTGTACTGCTTTACTAAAAATACCATAGCTTCTTAATCAAGTATCGAATTTAGGCAAAATTGGTGTTGATGGAAACCTTATTCAATTATCTACACAATGAAGAGTTTAAATTGTGAAAAATTAACATGTAACAAAAGTCATTAATTTTTGAATCCATCCTTTGACATTCTAGGGGATAAATTAAGCTAGGAAAAGTATAGAGTATTACAATTAGGTTGAGCCCTACTATATTCATGGGTACTAAGGATGAGGAAGGCCCTTAAGTTTTAGTCGATGAAATGGAAAAGATTTTCTGAATCATGCATGCTTCAGAAATTTAGGGTGTTGAACATGCTTTCTACCAATCAAAATATGTATTGTACCAATGGTATGAAGGGTGGGAATTGTATAGAGGTGTTGATGCAAGTCTTTCTTCATGGGTGGATTTCTCCGTGGCTTTCTTAGACTGCTTATATCCTCAAGAGTTGAGGGAATCCAAGGTGGAAGAGTTTTTTAAATTAAAGCAAAGAAGGATGTTCATTCAAGAGGATGGATTTAAATTCCATCAATTATCAAGGTATTATCTAGAGATGGATTCTAGCATGAGGGCTAGGATGCCTAAGTCTTTCTCAAAATTGCCTAGTGAGTTAGTTCTCTAGAGCAAGACAACCTTGTTGATTGAGAACAAGGATATTTCTAGGTTTATTATGCATTTACAACAAATAGAGGATAATAAAAAATCAAGTTAATCTTATTAAGAGGAAACGAAAGAAGTTTAGGCCCTCTGAGAGTAGTGGTGGAGATGGTGACAGGTGGCCATGAAAAAATTGAGTGATTTTGTGTTAGTTCTCCTCAGCTAGTGTTCACTCTCCTTACTAAAAGTTCTTAAGTAGTTGCCGATCTCATTTTAGTTAAGGGTCCTAAGCACTAGGTGCCTAATTCTAGGTTAGTAGTGCCCAGTAGATTCCATCCACCCCTCTTTGTAGATTTTGTGGTCAAAGTCATCATGGTCAGTGTGAGAATAGGAGACATTGGCGTTTTAATTGAGGTCAGGTTGGGTATATGCAGTGTGAGTTCATCTCTCTGGAATCTTCTTGATCCAATAGGGACCTAATTTCTACTTTACCTCCTCTAATACCAAAAGGTGTTATTTGTGTCTCTGCTTTTGTTTTTGGCATCGACGTTCGCCGGAATGACTTATATGCACTTGCTACTCACTAGGATTCTGAGGCATATCCCGATATTGTCAAGAGTATGTTGAGACTTTTCTCCCGTGTTATGTATTGTTTTTATTATCTAGGGTATACTCTTTCTTATGTGACCCCATATGTGGTTGTGCATCATAATTGTGGTCTCGAGAGTCTGTCGATTCCTTTTTCTATTTATACCCCGGTGGGAGACTCTGTGGTTGTTAAAAAAGTCTATATGGGATTTGTGATATCTGTCATTGGTAGAGACACTCTTGTTGACTTGATAGAGTTAAACATACTTGATTTTGATGTAATTCTAGGGATGGATTGAGTGCACTCTTGCTATGGTTCTTTAGATTGTTGGACCCGTATGGTCATGTTCAAATTCCCTAATGAGCTAGTCATTGTATGGGAATGAGGTTCTCTAGTTCTTAAGGGAAGATTTATTTCTTACCTTAAATATCAAAAGTTGATTGTAAAGGGGTATTTGTATTATAAAGTTCGAGTTAATATTCTAACTTTGAAGGGATTTCACTAGAATCTATCCCTATGGTTAATGAGTTTCCCTAGGTATTTCCTAATAATCTTCTCGGTGTTTCTCCCGATAGGGTAAATTATTTTGGCATTGATCTTATTCCGAACACTCATCCAATTTTCATCCCTCCTTATAGAATGGCTTTGGCGGGGCAAAAAGAGCTTAAGGAGCAACTGAAAGACCTCTTAGATAAAGGTTTTATCTACCCTAGTGTGTCTCCATGGGGTGATCCCATGTTGTTCGTGTGAAAGAAGGATTATTCTCTTCATATGCGCATTGATTATTATAAGTTGAACAAAATGACCATAAAGAGTAATTACTCTCTTTCAAGGATCGATGATTTTTTAATCAACTTTAGCGTGCGAAGTGTTTCTCTAAGATTGATCTTTGATTAGGTTATCATCAGCTTTAGATTAGGGATGTGGATATCCCTAAGACTTCCTTTAGAGTACGTTATTCTAACTATGAGTTTCTTGTCATTGGGTTGACCAGTGCCCCGACGATATTTATTAGATTGATGAATAGGGTCTTCTGTCCATTCTTGGACATGTTTTTCATTTTCTTCATCGATAATATCTTAGTTAATCTAAGATTGAGTCAGATCATGTATATCACCTCCGCTTATGTTGCAAAACTTGAAGGATCATTGCTTGTATGCCAAGTTCTCCAAGTATGAGTTTTGATTGAAAGTCATAGCTTTCCTTGTTCATGTCATCTCTAGTCAATGGATTATGGTAGATCCCAAAAATGTCACGGTGGTTAAGAACTATCCTATACCGACAACTCCAATAAAAATCTGTAGCATCTTGGGTATAGACGTTTATTATAGATTTTTTGTGGAGATTGTTTCCACTATTTCTGCCCCATTGACCAATTTGACATAAAAAAAGGTCAAGTTCTTGTGGTTCGATGCGTATGAGAGTAGTTTTGAGAAGTTGAAAGATAAGTTAACTTTGGCTCCGATTTTGATCTTGACCGAATGTAGGGATGGTTTCGTGGTGTATTGTGATGCTTATTGTGTCAGTCTTGGTTGTGTGTTGATGCAACATGCTAGGGTGGTGTCCTATTCTTCTAGGCAATTAAAAGTTCATGAGAAGAATTACCCCACCCATGACTTAGACTTATTAGTTGTGGTCTTTGCTTTGAAGATTTGGTGGCATTATCTTTAAGGTATCCATGTTGAAATCTTTTCTATTCATAAGACCCTTCAATATGTGTTAAATTTGAAAGATTTGAATCTATGGAAAAGAATGTGGCTTGAGTTATTGAAAGACTATGATATGAGTCTTCATTACCATCCTGGTAAGGCGAATGTATCGTTGATGCTCTTAGTAGATTATCCATGAGACTTAATCAAACTGTCTAGAACGACCCAAATCGAATCATGATGACGTCGAGAAGGAGGTAAACCAATCACAAAATCCATATTTACTTCCTCCCACTTCAAAGTAGGAATACTAAATTCTTGCATCATTCCACCGGGTCTTTGGTGTGCTATGTTAACCTGTTGGCAAGTTGTACACTTCTCTACGAATTTTGCTATATCCTTTTTCATACCATTCTACCAATAGATTTCTTGCAAATCGTGGTACATCTTTGTAGCACCGGGATGAATAGAATATCACGCGCCATACACTTCAGCCATAATTCTCTACCTTAAATCTTCAACATCAGGCACACATAATCTATTCTGAAATCTCAATACACCATCTCCACCTTGGGAGAAAACCTCCACCTTTTGGTCTTTAACTGACTCCTTCAGTCTGACCAAACTAGAATACATATCTTGCTTCTCCTTTACTTCCGAAACTAGAGAAGACTCGGAACTACTCTGGACCCAAACATTACCCTCAGCTAAATTAAGCAATCTAACACCTAAACTAGCCAGATGATGCATCTCACGAGCTAACCCCTTCCTATCTTCCTCGACTTGTGCTACACTACCCATGGACGACCTGCTAAGGGCATCTTCCACTACATTGGCCTTGCCCGGGTGATACAACACATCCATATCATAGTCCTTTAATAATTCTAACCATCGCCTCTGACGAAGATTCAACTCTTTCTGAGTAAACACATACTACAAACTCTTGTGATCCATAAAAACATCAACATGAACACCGTACAAATAGTGTCTCTAGATTTTCAAAGAAAAAACCACTACAGCTAACTCAAGGTCATGGGTCGGGTAGGTCTTCTCATGCGGTTTCAACTGTCTGGAGGCATAGGCTATAACCTTACCTTTATGCATTAACACTCAACCCAACCCAACTCTAGAAGCATCACAGTACACTACAAAATCATCTACACCATTTGGAGGGGTCAACACAAGGGCCGAAGTGAGTCGAGTCTTCAACTCCTGAAAACTCTTCTCGCAAGAGTCAGACCACAGAAATTTAATTTTCTTTTGGGTAAACCGAGTCAAAGGAAATTCAATAGAAGAGAAACCCTCAACAAAACGACGGTAGTAACCAGCTAGACCCAAGAAACTCCTACTATCAGATGGGGAAATAGGTCTAGGCCAATTTTTCATAGCTTCTATCTTTTCAGGGTCAACTCGAATACCTTCAGAAGAAACAATATGTCCTATAAAAGAAAATGACCTTAGCCAAAATTGGCACTTGATAAATTTGGCAAATAGTTGGTGATATCTAAGGGTTTACAAGACTATTCGGAGATGATCTGCACGGTTGTTCTCACTTCGGGAGTATACAAGAATATCATCTATGCACACAATAACAAACATATCCCGGTACTGTCTGAACACCCGATTCATGAGTCTACAAAGGCTACTGGGGCATTTTTATCCCGAAGGACATAACCAAGAACTTAAAATGACCATATCGGGTGCGAAAAGTTGTCTTTGGAATATCACACTCCCTAACTTTTAGCTGGTGATAATCGGATCTCAAGTCTATTTTTGAGAAATAGTTAGCACCTTACAGCTGGTCAAAAAGGCCATCAATTTTAGGAAGAGGGTACTTGTTCTTGACTATGACCTTGTTAAGCTGACGATAATCAATGCACATCCGCAATGAACAATATTTATTTCACACGAACATAATGGGTACACCCCAAGGAGATACGCTAGGACTTATGAAACCCTTATCTAGAAGATCTTTGAGTTTCTCTTTCAACTCCTTAAGTTCTACGGGGGCCATACGAAATAGATGAATAGAAATAGGCTACGTGTCGGGGAGAAGATCAATCCCGAATTCTATCTCTCTATCAGGAGGTAACCCTGGGAGATCTTCTGGAAAAACATCAAAAAACTCATTAACAATGTTGATCGACTGAATGGTTGGAGTTTCAAACTTAGTATCTTTAACTCGAACTAAATGATAGATGCAACCCTTGGATATTAATTTCCTAGATTTAAGATAGGATATGAAATGACTCCTGGGAGATACAGAATTTCTGGACCACTCAAAGGCTGGCTCATTGGGAAACTAAAACTTGACTAAATGGCTACGAAAGTCTATAGACGCATAATAAGAGTGAAGCCAATCCATACCCAGAATAATGTCAAAATCAACTATGTCTAGCTCAATCAAATCTGCAAACATAACACTATGAAGGACAGTGATAGGACACTTCTTATCTACTTGCTTAGCAACAACAGGTTCACCTACTGGAGAAGAAACTAGAAAAGGCTCAGGAATCGTTTCAGCATTGATCTCAAAATTCACAGCCACTAACAGAGTCACATAAGAAAGATTTTACCCAGGGTCCATCAACACATACATAGCAAAATGAAATACATGAAGCATACCAATAACAACATCTGGTGAATCCTCTTTCTCCTGGCGGGCTGGTATAGCATAAAAGCAATTTTGGCGCTGACCACCAGCAGTACTAGATGAGGCACTCTGAGGAGGAGTAGGACGAACCCAAGGGTCTGTAACACTAATAGCCTGACTCTGGGGACGAACATCACGACTCCCATGTCTCATATATAGGAAATCCCTAAATTTTTGGCCTAACATACCAAAACCTAAACAACCTCTCTGCTCAGCCATACACTCTCCAGGATGCGTCCTACCATACTTAGAATACGGGGGATAGTTAGTTCTATTACTCACACTGTCTTGAGTCCTAGACACAGTAGGTCTATTACCCTACTCCTGCCTGACTCTGGATGCGGGAGTACTAGATGATGATAGTGCTGGCACAAAAGAATGACTCTGAAATTGAGGGCGGATTTCTCCAGAAAATCTACTCTGACTATACCCCTTCTGCTCTGATCTAACTCTCTTATTCCCTCTCACTCACTCTCTCTCTTTCACCTTGTCCTCTTCAATCTAATGGATATATATCATCAATCTAGAAAGATCCATGTCCCTATTATGCATAGCGGACCTACACTCTTTCACAACATAACTCGATACGCCAGTCAAAAACTTACTCATACTGGTTCTGGAATCAGCCATCATACCGGGAGCATACTTAGACAACTGGTTAAATTTAAGACAATATTCCTTAACTGTCATAGAGCCTTATCTCAAGTTCATAAATTCTTCTAGTTTTGCTTCCCTCATCTCCGGGGGAAAGAATCGGTATAAGAATGTGTCCTGGAATAACTTCCAAGTCATGGGAGTGGAATTCTCCCCTCTACTCTTCCTCCACAACTCTACATAATAATAAGAAACATCTTTTAAGTGATAGGAAGCTAGATCCACACTTTCTTCCTCTGTTACATGCATAATTTAGGTGATTTTTTTCACCTCATCAAGATACATCAGTGGGTCCTCACCTACCCTTGACCCATAAAAATCTGGCAGATTCATCTACATAAAATCCCAAACTCAAGTTATTGCAGAATTACCTTCTTGCAGAGGTGGAACAGTGGCCTAAACATTGTCCTGAGCATTGGCGGTAACTGCCTGGGCTAGGTCCTGAAAATCTTCCCAAAATTCGGCATGAGTCACTTTATTATTTAAAGGATCAACGGGTTGAGGTCGTTCGTTTTTTCTGCGAGCTCTACAAGGATTCAATTTCTGTCATAAGAAAGCACGAATTAATAGCAGAAAGAAATATTCGTAGGCACGAAAAACTTCTGAAAAAAAAGAAATGACTTTTCCTAAAATGTCCCGTAGCCTGTTGCTCATAGATGTGGCGCGCTATACACCGATGATCAAGACTCTACGTAACGCGGCTTGTTAGACTCCCTAGGACTCGTTTAAATCTTAGGCTCTGATACCAAGCTTGTAACACCCTAAGATACCATCCCAAGACGTCACATGGTGCTTAAGGCCACACGCGACCTCAAGATAACCCTCTGAGCCTGTCATCACCTCTATAACTCACTATGACAATAATCAAGTTTTAATAAAGAAGAATAATCATGTCATGAACATACTGGAATACAAAGAAATATTATCATGTACAATCAAAATACTAAAGTTCTATGCATACTGGTACTTTAATCTGACAAAGCCTCTAACACATAAGACTGAGGATCCATTGGGACAAATCCCCAACTGACCCGTACTAAACTGGAAATAAACAACCATCTACTACCAAGATAAAAATAGTGGACATAGGTCCTCGAACAATGAGGACTCACCAACTGTACGAATGTAGATTAAGGTACTTGAAGAACACTGTCACTGCTAATACTGAGCACCTGAACTTACATCACGAGAAAATATAGAACACAGAAGAGTATGGGAATCACTACTTGGGAATGTACTGAGTATGTGGGGGAGTAGGCAATATTTAAATAATATCATAAATGTATAAGAAAATCATGTATACTAATAATAATGACTCTCTTTGCTTGAATTACCTGAAACATATTTTCCATAAATCATCAATAATAACACATGCTTCATAAATCTCACAAACCGTTGGACTCAACTCAAACTCTTTGACTCATGACTTAGAGTGACTCGGTAACTCTTGAAACATGGACTATTATGGACTTAGGAGTTTCTTATAACCGACATAAACCATGTGAACTTACATGGAGTCCAATGTCTTGCCCACGTTGGGGAGAGTTGTCTTGTCCTTGCTATCGAAGTAGAACCTTAACTTTAGTGATAACTGTCTTGGCCTTTGGCTCTTAATCTTAATCCTATGGTGGCACATAGTTCTGGGGATGTAGGATGCGCTAAACTCATACTTCCCGCTCAGTCCTAAATACTACTCCCAAAATTAAGCTCAGAACGCGTTAGAAAATCCAGTTTAATCAACTCAAGGGTCTATCATGAAGACCAAAATATAAATATATATCTCACTTGTAAATCATAATCAACTTGTGGATTCCTAACTAGACTAAATCTCAAAATAATCTTTTTGTCATCATCAAGTACACTTGATTATCAAATCATATCAAGTATCATAGAACTCGTTCTTGACTCTCAAGCTCAATATCAATATATTCAATAGACAAACTTCTCATGGAAAAACATAAATCATGACATTTATCATAAATCACTTTGAAATTATCATTTCATGAAAACAATATACAACTCATAACATAAATTCTTAATTTAAGAAATAAGACAATGAAGTAGTCATATGTGTCAATCTTGTATAGCTCAAATCTCATAAATCCTTGATAAAGTAATTTGGGTGTAAACCCACTTTGAAAAATTCATAAAATTCAATAGAAAATAAATCTTTGGGCACAAGAACGAAAGAAGTGTTCTTGTTCAAAACCCCACATACTTTAATCTTTGAAATTGGATGAAATTTAGTGCTTGAGACTATATACACACTTGAAATAAATAACTTTGGATGCCCACACTATGAGTAACTTGGTTCTTGAAGAAATTTTGAAGATTTATGGATGATTCTTGGAAGATTTATGTTCTTGATATAACCCTAGATATATTATCTCAAGAAAATTGGAAGAGAAAATGATGGAATTAGGGTTTCGATGGGATTCTCATATTTATAGAGGCCTCCAAAAGATGGGAAAATACAAAAATACCCTTGCAAAAACGTCTCTAAATTTCTGAAAAAAATAGTTGACGACATCCGTGACAAGCCGTCAGACTCGTGATAGGCAGTCACGAAATATTGTCACAAAAGGGTAGAATTTTATGATTTTCTTCCTAAGGCTGACGACATCATCAGAAATGTTGTCATAAACATGACGACGTCGTTAGAAATATCGTCAGAAATGAGACAGGCGGTCAGAAATGTTGTCACCCTTTTCCAGATTGATATGCTGGAGTAAAATGGGTATGACTCTTTGATCCGATATCGTAGTTTGGTAAAATTGATATTTTTGGAAATATAATTCAATTATATATATTTTGATAGGTTATGAGACAAAAGATTCTAAGTATAATGAGAGATATGTTCGTTTGAAGTTGACTATACCAATATCCTTCCCACGAATTCAATCGGTAAGGAATATTTTGATTCACCCAATCGTTGGGACATCTTTAAGGACTTAATACAAACCATCCTTGATCATAAAACAACCTAAAACATTATAATTTATTTCTCATGAACTTGATTCATGGTTGCACTATTGGTTAAAGCCTCGGGGTCTAACAGTTGCAGAGATCGTGAAGTTGCACAGTGCTCTGGTGTCTCTTATCTTGGATCATGGTCCTATTTTCATCCTACTTTTGGAAGTGATTCTAAAGAGTTTGGGAACTAACGAGTACCTTAGTACCGCATTCCACCCACAAACGAATGGGAAAGCAGAGAGAACTATCCAAACATTAGAGGATATATTGCGGGCTTATGTGATTGATTATGGTGGTAGTTGGTATGACCAGTTTTCTTTTATTAAGTTCATGTAAAATAATAGTTACCATTTTAGTATTGGTATGGAACATTTTGATGCATTAATTTGTAGGAGATGTCGATCTCCTAAAGGGTGGTACGAAGTTGGTGAGGGTAAGTTTGTTGGCCCTAATTTAGTCACCAAGCCTTAAAGAAGGTGAAAATGATTCGCAATAAATGGAAAACCACTCAATGTCACAAAAATTCCTATGTAGATATGAGTCGTAAGGACTTAGAGTTTAATATCAGCGATAGGGTATTTTTAAAAGTATCTCCTATGAAGGGAGTGATGCGGTTTGGCTAAAAAAGAAAGCTTTGTCCCTGGTATGTCGGTCCTTATTTGATTGAGAAAAGGGTTGTCAATGTTGCCAATGACTTGGAGTTGCCTTCTAGTCACCCAGTTTTCCATGTCTCTATGATGCAAAAAAGTATGGGTGATCCTTCCTTGGTTTTCCCTCAGAAGATGTTGGTATCTCGGACTCTTTATACTAAGAGGTAATCACGGTGAGGATCTTGGATTGGAAAGCTCAGTAGTTGAAAATGAAAGACGTGGCATCGATGAAGGTTCTATGGAGGAACAAAAAGTTCTAGCAAGCTACTTAGGAGGCAAAAGAGAAAATGAAGTCCAAGTAACCGCATTTATTTCCCATTCCGAAAGCTTGAGTTGGAAGTATGTGTTAATCTCCATGCTTTGATGTATGCCTTATATAGATAATGTGTTGAAGTCCCCAAGATTTGAATTGATTTATGTCTTTTTTAGAAAATGGATTAAAGTTCCTAATGTGTGAAATGATTTGTGTCTTGTTAGACCATGAGTTAAAGTCCTTAGTGCATTGAATTAATTCATGTTTTGATAGATGATGGGTTAAAGTTCCCACTGATCTGATATTCTTGATGTCTTTGAAAAGTGATGGGTTGGAGTCCCTAAGTCATGAAATAAGCAAGTGTTATTAAGAAATGAGTTAGAGTCATGAAGTTGATTAGATTAATGATTGATTGTAATGAGCATGACATTGTTGTATCCTTGTTGAATACTTGTTTTACATTGATTGAAGTGATGTGTGATGATATTTTAGCTTGTGTATACACTTACCTTACACCTCATTCAAAGACAAATAATCCAAGTGGGGGAGAATTGAAACACATAGACATGAACCATTAAAAAAAACTACTTCATTTTGTGACTCTGAGTTAGGTAGGACTAGAGACTTGAATCTTACCCTTGGTCATGACTCGTACCCACCTTTCCCATACTTTTTATGAGGGTATCATACTATTTCCTATACGACATGACATCTCCATGGTTGTAACCAATGCATATGAGTCATACACTACACAACCATATAGAGGGAAGCCTCAATCTAAGCGGACTATTTTTATCATTAGTGAAAGTTATGCGTTAGGGGCGAGGATTACCCTTTGGATAAGACTCAAGGGTTCCTACTTGTACCCATTATAGTATGGTTGATGTTGTAGAATCCTAGGGTACGATTTATGGTACCACTCATACCCTAGGGTACGATTTCTAAGGGGGTCGTAAGAGGGAGTCGTACCCCTAGATGAGGTCACTTTTTATATTTTAACTATAATACTTTTGGTCATTTCCCTTTCTTAAAACCCTAAGACCTAACACTATATAAGGAAGTGTTACCTTATAAGCCCTTATTTTACAAGACTTAAATACTCCAAAACACTCTAAAACCTTCTTGGATAAAGATTGGAGGCTAGGGTTTGGAGGGAGCTCATCTAGTGGAAAGAAGGATCCAAGATTATTATTCTTTCATATTTTTTAAGGCATTTATCTCTTCCAATTTTTAAATATATCTAAACCCATGTATTTCACACTTAGATTAGTAAGTGTACATGGTGGTTTTGAAATTAAAAGAGTAGGTTTTTTTACCTATTGATATATTATATTAAATCTTGCCTAGACTTATCCTTATATGTGATATTGATGATTAATTTCATGTGTGGATTCTTGCTTTATCTGGACTGACATGAGTGTCTTGAGTAACCCTAATCTTGATAATATATACCATCGAAATGGCCTTGTTGAATGTATGCACCAAAGGTATTTGTGAAAATATCTAAGTGAGTGGTCTTGTCATATGTTGTTGATGTATTAATCTAGGGAAATTGCCCAAGTGAACATGTATTAATGATATATGATGTGCTAAAGAAATTATGAACCATGTGTGATTAAATTGATAACCTTGGTTGTTGGCTAATGAAAGGGTAAAGTCACTTGATGTAAAGATGATCTTAAATTTTGGGTTGAACCAAAGTGTGGTTAGAATGTGGCATAGACTTGTTGTAAGGGTCTTGATGACCAAAACTTTATTTGTAAGTTGAATTAAGTAAAGGCATTGGCCTATTGAGATGGTTGAGTAATGAAGGCTCCCATAAGGACCACATGGTCTTGTATAGAGTTTAATTGGCTTAAGTGGTTAAAGTCTTTGAGTGTTGTATTTAATATATGTTGATTCATTCGCAAAGGGTTAAAGTCCCAAATGCCAACTAATGATAGTTGTGATGGCTTGAAGTCAATGTCCCTTGCCTTATGTGATGGTTTGAGGTTGAAGTCCCTTTCCTTATAAATTGCTTGAGGTTGAAGTCCCTTTACTTATAAATTGCTTGAGGTTGAAGTCCCTTTCCGAATGATATTGATCAAGGCTAAAGTCCCTTACATAAAAAGATCCTTGAGGTTGGAGAACCTCACCGAATAGAATGGCTGGTGGTTAGAGTCCAAGTGTATCAAAAGTTTATAGTCCCTTTCCTAATATGTAAGAATTAGGTCAAAGTCTCTTGCCCAATTTAATGTAAGGACATGTGGTTGAAGTCCTATGTCTAATTGGATATGTGTATGGTAGAGCCTCTTGTTTGACCGACTGCGTATGTAGTTAAAGTCTTTGGCTATTGAATGAGTAAGCATGGTTGAATTCCCTTGTCTAAATGCATGTGAATGTTGTTATAGTCCTATTCATAATGTTAATTATTGAACCTATAAGTGTGGAGGGTCAGAGTCCCCCAGCCATGTCTAATGAATGAATATTTGGGAATGATGATGAACCTTCATATCTTGATTACCATGTGATATATATATACGTATGGATTAGAGTGTGAATGAGATGAAATATGATATATTGAATTGATGTTTATTGATGATGATATTTTATCACTAATTCTTGAGTTACATACTACCGTTCCAACTACTAACTATCTCTTGACGCTATGTCCACACGCGACATAGGGGCTGGAGCATCTTCTTCTCTTCTTTTAAAGTGATTAATAGATCAAAGTAGTCCGTGCATTAAATTAAAGTGGTGAGCTTCCTTACACATGAAGATCTTCATCTCTTGGTCTCCTAAGATTAGACTTAGACTCATTTAAACGTGGTTTGGATATCGTTAGGGGCTTGTCTCGACATATTCATTTGTGAAACTTTGGTTTTTTATACAGGTATTGTGAACAATTGGGAACTTGCGTGTAAGTTAGGTACTATTAATCTAATGTTGACTTATGTTATTATTTCTGCAATCTTGACTTATGAGTTGGATTTTCCTTGACTCCTATTGTATGATTAGATGTTTAGGTCACGTTATCAAGGAAACCTCCGATTCATATGAGCTTAGGGTGCCCATAAGGCATGGCCTTGGGTTTGGGTTGTGTCACTACCTTAGGGTGAGAGTTTCACATTATTTTTCTTATGATGACCAATTTGGAGGTCCATGGTGAGGTCAAGGGTACAAGTTAGGGTACTACTCGTACCCTAAGGTACAACTAGAGGGAGGGTCGTACCTTTCTGTGTGCTTGTTTTTATCTTTTAAGCTGAGGGTAGTCGGTAGATTTCCCACCCAAAAACCCTTATGTCCCCATATTATATAACCCTTAGTGGCCCCTCATAACTTAATTCAAAAATTATAAACACACCAAAAACACTCTCTAACTCTTTTTTGATGATTAGAGGCTAGGGTTTCTACAAGTGTTCTTCGAATGGATCAAGAGTTAGGTTTCTTTTTGTGAATCTTCTTTTATAACGAATGTAATCCTACCTCATTGTTAGTTCTAACTAAATACCTTTTTAATGTGTTTTAAACATTTATTATGAATCATAAATGGTAGTTTTGAAAACCAACATTTAGGGGTTTTGATGCATATTGTAGAGTATTGTTTACTCTTAGTTTAAACTATGTTTTCACTTAATTTTGATGGTGGTTTGGATATGTGGGTTCTTGTTGGTTGTGGTTTAAAAAATTTATAATGGGTAACCCTAAACATGATAGTTTATTCTTTGGTTTTGGACTTGGTAAAGGTATGCCCTTAATATGTTTGATAAAATGACTATGATAATGTTTTGCTCTATTGCTGAACTTTTATTAAAGGTATTGCACAGTATGGTTTTGTAATGGAACCCTAATTTGGTTTAAATGGTTTTGAATAGTTTAAAATAGTTTTGAATGGTTTGAGTGATTCTGGTTTGTTAAATGGTAAGGCCTAAATGGCTATTGAATTATTTTGAATCAAAACCTTGTGAAGTACCCAAGAATCCCCCAAGCGAATGAAATAATGTAATTGGATTGAATGATGAACGTCTTGTGGGGTACATGGGAATCCCCCAAGAAAAGTTTAGTATTGAGAAACTTGTGGGGTAAAAGGGAATCCCCTAACTAAGCCTAATAATGATTTACTTGTGAGGTATATAGGAATCCCCTAAGTAAACTAAATAATCTAACCTATGGCGGTACATGGGAATCCTCTAAGTTGGGCTAAGGATTTTACTTGCAAGCTATAGTTGGTATGACGATACCACTACTTATAGCATTGGTTAATAATAAATGGAATTGGTGGTTTAGTTGGATGGTAATGGTTTTAATTATGCAATATAAAGGGGAGTAATATCTAACCGTAAAGGTGTGAGTCTAAAGGACAAAAATTGGAACATATATTTTCTGATAGAAGGATTGGTCATGGCGACCCCAGACATGAGGGGTGCATGAGAATCCCCTAAGACTTTTATATATGTATTATGGAGAGTGAAGGGTACACGGGAATCCCCTACTCCTATGGTATTTCAAATTCATACAGATAAAAGCATCAGGGCCCATCCATATGGTAACATTGTACCCATATAGCCCATGGGTGGATTACGGCGGTTAAGCTACATATACCTAGGTTAATGGTTTTGAAGTCATGCTAAACCCAGCTCATTTTCCTGACATGGATTATATATATATATATATGGTTGTGAATGCATGTGATTGGTTTACTTGGTTTTAAAGGTTGTCATTATTTTATCCTTATCTTGAGTGCATTCTAGCATTAACTCGTAACCTATCTTAAGGAAGTTTTATTCCCACGCGATGTGGGAACTGTCCATACTACTCTTCCAGCTCATTGATTGAATTGTAGGATAGTTAATGTTAGATTGAAGTGGTGATCTTGTATTTTTTGAAAGGAATCCATTTAATGTTATTGATCTCATTATATACTTTTGTCTTTTCATTGACTTGGTTTTTGGCTATGGTCGCGGTCATGTCCCAACTAAATACTCTTTTTTTTTTGTTTTGAGGAATTGTATTGACAAATATGGACTTAGGTATTAAATGGTTATGTATATATATATATATGTATATATATGCATTGGATTTTACTTTTTTGTTTGGTTGGTTTATTATTGTGTGGATTGACTTGGTTGGGTTGGTCTTGGATACAGACTTATCCTAAATTCATCATATCTTCTAATTTGTTATCTTTTTATATGTTTGGAATTCATCAGACTCAGGATATATGTTGTTCTGGTTGATTGGGTTTGGGGGTGGTCTCTGGTCCTGGTTGGACTTAAGATCCCCATTACGAAAAGGCCTTTTTTCAGTTTATGTCAAGTTTGTATCAGAGCCTAGATTTTAGTGTCATGAGGTTTCCACAAATCCCAGTCGAGTAGAATCTTGCTTATGGGTGTGTTGTGCACCACACTTATAATCGAGAGGCTACTAGTGTCAGGTTGGTATCAGAGCCTAGATTTTGGTATGATGGCTTGTCCATAAAGTCGTGTCAAGTAGGGGCTTGCTTATGGGTATGTTTTGTACCACACTTATAGTCGGGAGTCATTGAGGCATTTAGGAATATTTCACTTTCTTCTTGTATTATTTTTGGGCTATGGAGTCTAAGATCTAGATATCTTCCTTAAATCTTCTTTGGTTCACCTTTCAGATCATACCCTCTAAATGATCTAAAGTTCATGGAAACTCATCTGTCCTACTTGAGGATGACGTGGATGGATCTCGTCCAACTCATGCGGCAGAGACCCAGTCAAGGCTCGCAGTTTCTAATCTTCCCAATAGCATTCCACTAGTCTCCACAAGCCCTACTTCATAAGGTGGCACTCATGCTCAGTTGCCTCAATGAGAGGTTACCAATGATAAGTTTCGATGTTCTATCAATTTATTGACCTAGATAGTTATAGCTCTATCACGCCTGTCAAGTCCAATTGGCACGGGGAGAATAATGTAAGGTTAGGAAATAGGCAGAGTAAGAGGTCTTAGTTTTTGAATAATTTGGGATTCAATCGTGTTGCCAATTCTTAAAAAGTGTGTATCTTGATTCCTTGGAGGATATACACAATACCCCAATGCATTCCTTAGGTGCACATCTCGACAGTGGAAGTTTCTGAGAGGCAATCCTTGTAATCTAAACTTAATGCTTGCCACCGATTGATGAAGTCCACTACTGGTTCATCTTTCCTTTGCTTGGTGTTCTTCAACTCCATCATACTCACTGTATGATTAGTGTTGTAAAAATGGTTAAGGAATTCACCTTGGGCGGGTCCTAACTCCTATTCTATGGCTATTTCTCCATACCCAAATCTGCAGGGAGGCTGATGTTTTTAGATTGGTAATTTTTCTAGGGCACAAGGTGCCAAATCTTAGCCAGTGGGGCCAAATCTATCCTGGTAGGTTACTGTGTGATTACAAAAATAGTCCATGCGGGTGTGTGGTATCGATCGGTTAGTAGTAAAGGGACTTTGGTTGATTTGTTTAAACAAAATATTATGGATTTCTATGATATTCTAGGGATGGTTTTTTTTTCACTCATGCTACACATAATTAGAGTATCAGACCTATAAGATTGTCTTTAGGCTGCTTGGTGAGTTGGTTATGGGATGGGAGAATAATTCCCTATCTATTATGGGAAAGGTTATATCATATCTTAGAACTGGAGATTAATATCCAAAGGGGTTTCTCTATTATTATTGGGTCCGTGTTAAATATTCTAACTTAAAAGGTCCTTCTCTGCATTCAATTTTGGTGTTGAGTGTTTTTGTCGAGGTCCTTACTGATGACCCTCATGGTGTCTTTCGAGTGGGGAGATTGAGTTTTGGATTGGTCTTGTTTCAGACATTTGTCCAAAATTTCTATTCTCTCTTTATGGAATGGTTCCGGTGGAGTTAAAGGGGCTTTAGGGGACCATTAAAAAAACCCTTTAGAAAAGGTTTCACCTTTCCTAGTGATTCTCCGTGGAGTTTTTCCATTGTTTTATGCATAAAGGGAATGGTTTTCCCCTGAAATGCATAAGTTGTTAGTGGGTGAACAAGGAATTTAGAGTGTCCTCCTTATGGGGTTGACCATATATATATATACTATATGGGGTGCTTTGTTATGTAGTGCATGGTAGTTGATAGACACTAAGCATGAATCATAGATATTGATGTTGATGAAGGGAGTATGTTAGCTCAGGGATAACAATACGAGGATGGTGGAGGTATATTTTTAGGTTGGACGAGGTGTGAGAAAGGGGTGAAGTTTATGGGTTGGGGAATACAGTAGTGGAAAATTTGTGACATATAGATCGGGTAGATTGGTGGTTAAGTTATTCATTGGGTTAGAGCATGGAGTTTTATGTAATAGATAACCAGGCGTCCCTTGTGTACGTCCTTGGTGATACCTTTTAGAGCAAAGTGTTATGCTGGCAGGTGTAATAAGATAAGGGTCGAGGGTTAGCCTTAAATCTTTTTCTAGCGGTGGACTTCTAGGGAAGATCAAATGTATTTTCTTCTATTCTAGCGATGCTTGATTTTGGGCGTATTTGCACGCTAAGAACCATAATTTACCCATATTTTAGCTAAGTTTTGAGGACAAAATATATAATTCCTGCACTTTTAGTCCATTTTCCTGTAAGTGAGCTAACCTATGTGATTAGCATATTTTCAGGTACTAATGATGAAGATTTCAGCACTTTGTGGACCTTTGGGCAGCAAAGGAAAACTTCATGTAAGAAGGAAGGCAGCTTTTGGAAGCTTGTGGACTGAATGTGATGCATGGAGAATCTGTTCCGGGCAAAATCAGTATTTCTTAATACTTAGGGGTGCAGCAGTAACCTAGTAGGACTAGGACAAGGATGTTATAAAAACCTTATTTGCTGAATTTTTCAGCATTGCTTTTTGATAATTCAGTCGACACTTTTTATTTATTCAGTTTACAGATTCTGTAAGTTTAGACAGAGAAAACAAAATGCTACAAGAACGGCTAGAGAGGAAATCACGTCATTCTCATAGTGACGCCAATACATACCCATCGTGAGATTGTTATCATTTTGGTATGATGATGATGATGTCTTCGTTGTTTTCCTTTACAGTCATGAGTAGCTAAACTTCTTTGTTAGGGTTATGGAAGCCTTTTGATATACTATCTATTACTATGAGTTTGTGAATTCTTGATGTGTATGCTACTTATATCATTACTCTCTTCGTTTTAATTTAATTCTCGTGGTTGCAAACATAGAGAATAGGCCATTATAGCATTAACTTGTTCGAGAGAAAAGTTACATGTTTGGAAAAGAGAGTGTGACAAGGAAATAGGGCTACCAACCCCTATTTACACGTTAGTGCCGTAACTAGGTTAACCTCTTGGAGAGTTCGTACCGTTAGTTATACGCTTTAATCTCGAGAGAGTTAAAGTGAAATAATCCTTGATGGTTGATAAAGATTAGAATACGAATCTCTATAAGTGCATGCATGTCTGAATTCCACATTACTCATAGTTAATAGATACGTAGAACTCATAAGGTGGACATAACCCTAACTTATTTTTCTCTGTGAGTAAATATTACTAAACAAAGCGTTATGTTGTTACTTTGATAGCCTTAATTCACGCCACAATCCAATCCCCCCTTTTCTGTGGAATTTTCGATCAACAGTCTACTAATAATTGCAACACTTAGTGACCACGTATTCCCTGTGGGATTCGACACCCAACCCAGTTGGGTTCTATATTTGATAGCGACCGCTTACACTCTTACGAGAGCTGTAGTTTGGGCGTTATCAAATTTTGGCGCCGTTGCCGGGGAATACAGTTGTCAACTAAGATTGTGATAGTTACTAGACCCTTTGGTCAAAGATTCTCGAATTTTACTTTTAGTTGTTGTTTTTGTTTTATTCAGGTTCTGTTTTTGTTTGGATCTTCCTGATTGAGGCTGACTGCAAACTTGACAACTTATCAGCTTCGTGATGGCCTATCACAAAATGTCATCAAAGCTCTGCTTCAGTTCTCCTGTGCTGCCTTAGGCTGATGACATTCCTGATAACTTATCAGACCCTTGACAACTGATCATAAAATGTCGTCACATGTTTCAACTTAGGCCAATTCTCTGTTTACTGCTGACAACAAACTTGACAACCTATCACAGGGCTGATGACTTATCACAAATGTCATCAGCCACATTTGTCTTTATATTTCTTCATATTTCAACTTCTTTGCTTCCATTCTTGTTTGTTCTCTATCATATAAGCTTAAACTGCAAAATCAAACATAAACCAATCAAAAACGACAAAAGTTTCTTAAGACTTCGCAATTATTCTAAGTTAAAAGCCACAAATGTGTTAGCATTAGCTCACACATCATCTATAATTGGAGAGAATGAGCAAAAATACAAAAAATTGTCATTATAATATCTACTACTAAAAGAAATATCGTCTGTAAAATTATAGGATTAGGATGTACTTAAAGCCTCGAACAGGTGAGGATACCGGGTCCGTATCTAGTTCTCGATATCCTAAGTTGCCTCCTACATTAGGAGGTGCCTCCACTGAACCTTAAGTACTAGAATCTCTCTAGTGCACAACCGCCTGATCACTAGCCAATATCCATACATGCTACTCCGCGAAGGTCAATCGCTCACCCAACTGAACTGTGTCCCATCTAAGCAGATGAGATGGGTTAGGAATGTATCAGTGAAATATAAAAACCTGGTAAACCAGATAGACAATAGCAAAATCTAAGGGAAAGGCTAACTCATAAGCCACCTAACCAATGTGCAAAGAATCTCAAAGTATCCAATATATCTAGGGCTTAGCTTGCTTTTCCTCCCGAATCTCACCACACCCTTCATGCGCGATACATAGAAGAATACACCATCATCAACTCCAAATCTCAAGGCACAAATTTTGCGATCTGCAAAAGCCTTCTGCCTACACTGAGTCGGCCTCAACCTATCCTAAATAACCCTAAATTAATCCAATGACTCCTAAAGCAAGTCAGTACTACGAGGCCTAATCTAAAAAGTCTCCAACCAATAGGAAAATGACATCGCTTACCATAAACAGCCTAAAAAGGCACTGTCTCATTGTTGGAATGGTAGATAATATTATACACAAACACTACCAAGACTAGGTCTTTCTCCCAATGACCTCTAAAATCCATACCACAAGCTTAGAGCATATTCTCAAAAACCTAAAAATCTGCTTAGACTATCGTCGATCTGAGGTGGAAGGTCGTACTAATATCCACCTAAGTACGCATTCCCTCTTGAATAGCTCTTCAAAATCTAGAAGTGAATATTGAACCTTTATCTAAAATAATGGATATAGGTATACCATGCTAATAGAATATCTCATAACATAGATACGAGCTAACCTCTCAGCTCTGAAGGACATCTAAATGGGAATGAAATATGTTAACTTAGCCAACCAATCCACAATAACCCAAATTCTATTGAAACCAAGGGAAGTAGGAGGCAAACCACTAAAAAAGTCCATGGTAATTTTCTCCCACTTCTGCTTGGGAAAGGGAAACCTCAGAATCATACCACCAGGTATACAATGCTCAACCTTCACCTACTGCTGAAATAGACAACAAGCTATAAAGTTTGCCACCTCACTCATCATATAACTCCTCCAATAATGTTATCTCATATCTCTATACATCCTAGATGTATCTGGGTGAATAAAATATCTAGTGTTGTGAGCCTCACATAAGATCAATTGAATTAACTCATTAATCCTCGGCATATGAATACAGCTATCAAATATCAAGGCCCCCTCAAAATCTATGGTAGCCCTCTTAGACTCACCACTCAACACTTTATCACGGATGATGCAAAGTCTTTTATCCTCAAACTAAAAACTTCAAATTAGCTCATAGAGCGAAGAACTTACCTCAACACTAGCTAGGATTCTCCTAGCCTATGAAATATCAAGTCACACTGTTGAGTTGGATAAGGAATGAATTTACCATCCCAACAACCTTTGATAAATAGAAATGCAAGCCAAGATACCCTTGCTCATTTCCTTCCTACTCAAGGCACCTACTATATTATTTGTCTTACCCGAATGATACAAGATAGAGATGTCATAATCTTTCAGCAAATCCATCCATCTACGCTGCCTAAAATTAATCTCTCTCTAGGTCATTAGATAATAAAGACTACAGTGATCTATGAAGATCTCACAATACACACCATAAAGATAATATCTCAAAATCTCAAATGGAAAAACTACCACCATCAACTTCAAGTGATAAGTGGGGTATTTTAGTTGTGCACCTTTAACTATCTCAATGCATATGCAATAACTCGACATTGCTGCATCAGCACACAACCCAAACAAACACCAAAAGCATCACAGTACATAATTAATCACTCACCCTCAATAAGAAGAGCTAAAATAAGGGTTGAAGTGAGAAATCCCTTGAACTTTCCAAATCTCTACTCACACTTCTCAAAACCTCAAAATGAAACTCTCTTTTGAGTTAATCTTTTCATCAATGCTACAATAGTTGTAAAACTCTCAATGAATCATCTATAATAACCAACTAAACTAATGAAGTAATGAACCTCAGTTGGAGATGTAGGCCTAGCCCAATCACGAATGGACTCGATCATTGCTGGGTCTACCATAACCCCATTCTTAGAAACCACATGTCCAAGAAATATCATGACTCAAGTCAAAACTAACAGTTAAAGAACAGGGAAAAAAACATGTGATTTATCAAAGTCTGGAGCAGAATCATCAAATATTGTACTTGTTTCTCCCTAATCCTCAAATAAATATGGATGTTGTCATTGAAAACAATCATTAAATAATCTAGATAAGGCTTGAACACATGATTTATCAAATCCATAAACGCAGTTGGGGCATTAATCAACCCAAAAGACATCACTAGGAAATCATAATGACCGTAACAGGTTCTTAAGGCTATCTTTGGGATATCCTTTTCCAAAATCCTCAACTGATGGTAACCGAACCTCAAATCAATCTTAGAGAACACCACATTACCCTGATGTTGGTCAAGCAAATCATCAATACGACATAGTATAATGGTTCTTCACTATAACCTTATTAATATGCCTATAAACAATAATCAAATGCATGGAGAAGTCCTTCTTCTTAACAAATAACATAGGATCTCCCCAATGAGATATATTTGGTCAAATAAAATCCTAACCCAAAATATCCTGAAGCTTAGAATTCAGCTCCTTATGCTCGGCCAAAGCCAAATGGTAAGTTACTATAGAAACAGATCAGGTACCTAGCTTAAGATCAATAACAAACTCAATACAATGCTCAGGAGGAAGTGAAAAACTCTCTTCACTAACATAAAGAATATAAGTGAGATAAGACTCGCAGCCCCTGGAAATAAGCCTCCTAGCATAAATATAAGAAATTATTCACATCAGCTCACCCCTAATAGCTTTCTATTATATGATTGGGGGTATGTCAAGCATGACTAAGGTAACAATCTTAGAAAAAAAATCCATGATCGCATGATGTAGGGATAACCAATCCATACCCATAATTATATCAAATTCCACCTAATCTAATATAATAGGATCAGTTTGAGTATTAAACTCTCAAATAATCTCAACACATGATCTATAAGACTGATGCACTAATAAAGAATCACCCACGAGATTAGATACAAGTAATGTCATGGATAATAAATCCTAAGATAATTATTATTCTGGGCATAATAAGTAGATATATAAGAATAGGTAGATCCCAAATTAAATAAAGAAAATAATGACATATGACATACCAAGATCGTATCTATGATATCAGCATTCAAAGACTCAACCAAAGGTCTAGCAGGTATGACATACAATAGACCACACCTGCCACCTAGCTTGGCTCCTGGCCGACCTCCTATCCTTCCTGCCTAAGAACCTCTACAATCACCTCAAAGACTACCCCCATTACTATACATACCATCTCTAGGTAGGGGATGAATTATTTTGATGTGTGGAATACTCTGAGCTGAAGAGAAAATCTCTCCATGATTGGGGAACTCTCTCGAGAAATGACCAAAATCTCCATAACCATAACATTCCCCAAGTGCTAATACAAAATTAGAATATCTTATTGACACAAAATAACCACCATGACTATAATAACCAGTAAATGCACCTCCCAATGAAAGTCCTGCCCCTATCCAAGACAATCAGCGAAGCTAGACTAGCCTCAATCGATAATCTAAAGTGCCACCTTAAAGGGTATACTAGAGTTACCTTAATACTAATAAAATTGATGTGGAGGATACCTACCCTGATATCTATTAACAGTGAATCATGATCTACTACGGATCCTGTTGAACATACCATCCCTCAAGAATAAATCCTTCAAATAATCCCTATTATGTCAAGGTATATACTACTCCAAAAAGATCTTAGAGAACTTATTCCATATCAAATAAGGAGATCCAGCTTGCCTAGAATCAAAAAAACCTCTCCACCAATGTCGAGCTGCCAAGTTGTAATACCCAGTTTTTTTACACCAAATTTTTTAATTATAATTTGAGCTCACTGCTCAGGGTATGGATCAAGTGATGAATTATGAAGACTTTTTAGGAGTCATATTGTGCCTATCGTAGTCCAACGAGTGAGGATTACCCATGTTTCTATCCTGATCATTACTAGGACCCCGCGAGTCATGAGGTTTGGTCATAGTCCATAGGATAGGACTTGTGACCAAACCAGTGAGGTATCCTAGAGTCACTTCTTGGACTACAAGTCGTGGTGATAACTCATGACCACTGACCACAAGTCGTTACCTGACCTATAGTGACTGGGAGTTATTTTTCTATATGTTTTTCATTAAAATTAATGTGTTATTTTACCTTCCTTTACATTATTACCATGACTTAAAAACTTCCCTTAGCCTTATTTCCACCCAATTAACATAAACATAAACTACTCTGCTCTTTAAAAAAAATTCTCCAATCAAAAGCAAGGCTAGGGTTTCTAGTGATTGGTGATGTAGGGGTTACAGTGTTGTATCTTCATCAAATTATTGGTATTTTAAGGAAGGTATCTTCTCCCTAAAATTGTATTTTATCATGGTACACAATGGTTTGATATTTATGTAGTTTTTATCTTTGATTTTGGAATTTTGGTTGAGGATTTTTAATGGTCATTGTTGATTCTTAAAGATTACTTTGAGTTTCATTTACTATTTTATCTTTATACTATTTTTGTCTTCTACTTTTTTATTATTTGGTTTATGTTTGGTTTGGATAGGCTATAGGGGTGGTCTACAACCCACTGTGGGCTTGAGATACCCGTCACGGCTAGGCCCGAGGGCCGAGTTGTGACAAGCTTGGTATCAGAGCCAATATTTAAGGTCATTGGGTATCCTTAATGTCATGTCGAGTTTAGTATTTTTATAGGGTTGTAGCGCACCACACTTATAAAGGAGAGGCTACAAGGCATTTGGGAGTGTTTCCCTTTCTTGTGTTGTATTTTGGGCTACAGAGTTTGGTTCCTTGAATTTCCCTAAATTATCGTTTACTCACATTTCAAATCATGCCTACTTGAAGACCTGATATTTATAGAAACTTTGCTGAAACCTTTGCCCTACATGAGGGCAATGTGGAAGGGACTCACCTCGTTTATGAAGTACAAACCCAATCTAGGGGCCTTGCTCCTAATTATTTCACTCCACCTAAGGTTTCACTAGTTCCCACTAGTCCCTCGATTATTGGTGACACTCAATCTCAGTCACCTAAAGTAGATATCTCTACTGCAGAGTTCTGTCGCTTGATTTATCTATATACTCAATTGGTGACATACTTGTCTCTTTAGTCTGGTCCTGTTGATGCTTTTGTAAGTTCCTCTGAGGATACTTAAGTTAGGAAGTTTATGAGGTTGAATCCCCTAACCTTTATTGGCTCTTAGGTTAAGGAGGATCCTCAAGATTTATTATTAAGATGTAGAAGATCTTTGGGATGATGCATGCTACTGATGTAGAGGGTATGGAGTTTTCTGTATATCAGTTGAAGAACATGGAATATCATTATTATGAGGAGTGGGAGCAGTTGAGGAGAGATGATTTTAAGCATGCAACATGGGAGGAGTTCTCTCGTGCTTTTCTTGATCATTTCTTTCCTCAAGAGTTGAGAGAAGATAAGACAGAAGAGTTTGTGAACTAGAGGCAAGTAAGGATGAGTATGAAGGAGTATGCCTGAAAGTTCCATCAGTTATCTTATTTCACTGTAGAGTTTGTGTCTATTATTAGGGCTAGAGTAAGGAAGTTTCTTCAAATTTGTTTTGTAACCTGGTTTTAGAGTGTAAAGTTGTGATGTTAAACACTGATATGGAATTTATTATGGTTTATAGTTTATATGCAGAAAGTTAAGAATGAAAAAAAGAAATAAATAGAGATTGAAGATAGGCAAAATAAGAAGTTAAGGTATTCAGAGAAGGGAGGGGGCCAGTAGAATTGTGGAAGAGATGGTAGACAGTGGAGCAAGAAGAATAGTTGTAGAAATTTTGGTTCATATTTTTCAGCTAGTGCCCCTTATCCAAAGCTATCTGGTGATCATCGATTTTAGACTAGTAGTGGTGCTAAGGTGCATGTTGCCCAGTCTCAGGCTAGTAAAGCTCAGTGAACCCCATCATATCCTTCTTGTTGATTTTATGGGCAGCCTCACCATGGTTATTATAATGAGAAGAGAAATCAGTGTTTTAATTATGGTCATCTTGGACACATATAAAAGGACTATCCAATGGCTAGAGTATCCACTAGGCTAATAATCTCTCGGTTGTTACCTCTTCATCTCTTGAATAAAAGGGTGCTACTTCTAGTACCACCAATGGATAGAATAGTCTTTATTCTCTTGCCACCCATTAAGAATTTGTAGCATCCCCTAATGTTGTCACTAGTAGGTTAAAGCTTTTCTCTTGTGATGGTATTGTTTGTTTGATCTGGGTCAACTTTTTCTTATGTGACCCCTTATGTGGCTGTGCATTTTGGTTTTGATCCTGAATGTATTCTTTACCCTTCTCTATTTCTACTCTAGTGGGTAATTCTGTAGTCAGTAGAAGAATCTATAGGGGTTGTGTGATGTCTATCTTTCATAGGATACATTGGAAGATTCGGTAAAACGTGCTATGGTAGACATCAATGTGATCCTAGGGATGGATTGAATTTATTCATGCTATGATTCTTTGGGTTGTAGGACTCGTAATGTCAGTTTTTGATTCCCTAATGACCAGGTAATTGAATAGGAAGGAAGTTCTTAGAACCTAATTAGATGTTTATCCTTATCTTAAATACTAGAAGTTGATTTTCAAGGGGTGTCATTATTATCTGGTTTAGGTTAAAGATTCTAGTTTTAAGGTTCTGTCTTTGCAATCTTTACCTGTGGTGAACGAATTCCCTAAAGTATTTCTCGACGATCTTCCAAGCATACCTCCCAATAAGAAAATAAACTTTGGGATAGATTTTCTACCCTATACCCATCATATCTCTATTCCTCCTTATAGAATGGCTATAACTAAGTTGAAGGAGTTGAAAGAGCAGTTAAAAGATCTTCTTGATAAGGGTTTCATTTGTCCTAGTATTTCTCCGTGGGGTGCCTCTGTACTTTTTCTATGAAAGAAAAATGGGTTTTTTCTGATGTGTATAGATTATTGGCAGTTGAATAAGGTTACCATGAAGAATAAGTACCCTCTTCCTAGGATTCATGATTTTTTTACCAACTTCAGGGTGATAGATGAGTCTCTAAAATTGATTTTTATTTAGGCTATCATCAATTAAGGATTAGGAAAGATGATATTCCCAAGACTACTTTTTGCCTGGTATGGTCATTTTGAGTTCTGGCTTATGTCATTTAAATTGACGCATGCTCTGACTATATTTATCGATCTTTTAAATTAAGTTTTCAAGTAGTTTTTAGATTTGTTTGTTATTGTCTTCATTGATGATATCTTGGTGTATTCTAAAAGTTAGGAGGATCATGTCTATCACCTCCAAATTGTGTGGTAGACTCTTACGGATCAAAAGTTGTATGCTAAATTTTCTAAGGGTGAGTTTTGGCTGAATGCGGTGACTCCTTTGACATAGTGTGCCTAGTGAAGGGATCAATGTGGACCCATAAAAAGTTGAGGTGGTAAATAAGTGGCCTAGGACCACAACTCAAATAGACATTCAGAGTTTGTTGGTCTTGGCTGGGTATTATAGGAGGTTTGTGGAGAGTTTTTCTTCCATTGTTGCTCCGGTGACTAAGTTGAATCAGAAAAAAGGCAATATTTTTATGGTCCAATGCTTGTGAGGGTATCTTTGAAAAGATGAAGGAGAAGTTAACTTCTATGCTAGTTCTGACCTTGACTCAGGGTACTGATGGATTTGTGGTGCATTGTGATTTTTCTCACGTGGAACTAGGGTTTGTTTGCCCGTGTGAAACCCATAATGTGAGACAATGGCTTGGGTTGTTGCCATGGGTAGAAAACTGTGTGCGGTGCAGATGCAAAACAAGCACCCCCCTCAGTCCAAATTTTTTAAAAATTCAAGGGCATGAATGTGAGCGACCTTGTACCAATACTTATTATGTTTTTGTGACTAAAAATTTTAGCATGTGAAAATTGATAGATATTCCATTTTTGTCTCTAACGGGAGGGGAAATTGATCCTCCGTGGATAATTCACATACCATCTGTGGTGAGATTATTTTTTCAAATCTCATGTGTACTTGTACCATCTAGAACTTGACCCATTAGTCTCTCAAAGATAATTTAATTGTACTTGGTTGGTGAGATGATCTTAGGCCATCTTTGTGACATTGGAAGTCCACATTAAGCCTAAAAATCCTACCCTTGTATAGATGTTATCCCTAGTCACCACTTTAAGCCTTTGGATTCTTTTATTTGGCAAACACATTGCAAGACGTGAGTCTTTCAATTTTTATCCGTCTTTTGAACCCGGCCATCTTTTAACTTAAAATTGCAACTTGAGGCTAAAAGTCTAAGTTAGGGGTGGTGGTGATTGGAAAAGGTAACTTTGGGCCACGAAGTTGTAAGTAAATGCCTATGGGGTTAATCATTCAGAACAAATAAATAATAAAAATAAAGGATCTAACAAAGGAAAGAAAAGCACAAAGGGTGCATGAAAAAGAAATGGAAAGAAAATGGGTGAACCAAGGAAATAAATGTAGGCACATATTTAAAAAGTGAAAACAAAAAAAGAAGTGCCCCATGATCAAAAGTTGGATAGAATAGTCTGATGTATATGTTCAAGGAGGGTATAGCCTTGTTGTTCCTAGATAATATCCTACCCTACCCCAAACCTACGTTACAAGCTCTAAAAGCCCTTCGCCATTTCCAACCAAATATTTTCATTGTAGTGGAGATTCAAAAATAGGGGCAAATCTATGGAATTGTACTTGTTAAAATCAAGAGTTCTTGAGAGAGAGAGAGAGAGAGTTTTGCACTTAAATTCTTTATTGCATATTTTATAACTTGGTATGTGGAATTTTCCTTCTTGTGAGAAGGCATGTAACCAAGCTGAGGTGGGTGATTTTGTCATCTCTCTCAAAAAAATGAGGTAAAAAGAGTATGTTATTATTAAAGTCAAAGTCGAGTTACTTCTAGAGCATTAATGATTGTTGCATGGTTCCTCTTTGTAGTCTTTTGCATCCTTGGATATTGCATTTTATGTGGAGGGTGTCGGGAGAATAGCTTTTCCCATGTTTGAAGAGATACTAATGGTATTAACTAAGCTTGAAGTCATTGTGATCATTGGGTCATTAAATTTGGGCATAAATATGCATTGTCTCATGGTAAGAGGTAGTGTTGCTTGAGGACAAGCAAAGCTTTAAGTTGGGGTGTTGATGAGTGGTGAATTTAACACTCATTTTTACTCAACATTTGTGCACATTTCCATGATTTAAATATATAAATGAGACATATGTGCGATTAAAAATAATATCCTGTAACGCCTCAAAAATCTATCCCGAGACGTCACACGGTGCTTAGGAACACAAGTGATCCCAAGCTAACGCTTCTACTGGAATAACTCATAAGCAACTGAATAATATGTATAAAATGACTGAGTTTATAGAGCGAAAACATAATAATAGTGGAATCTGTGAAAATACAATGCTGCTACAACTTTTACATTCTGATAAGGTCTGAAAGAGGGACTGAAAATACATAACTCACTTTAATTGACATCTGTGAAGCCTCTACTATACTGACTATAGATAGATAGGACACGACCCCAACTATCACTAATTAATACATCAGAGTAAGGAAGTAAAGAACATAAATAACATCTAACTAAAGTGCACGAAGTAGGACTCGTCATTCGATGGCTGGAATCTTCAAGCTGTCTGAACATGGTATACGTGCTACAACTCGTACCTACATTATGAGACAATGTAGCACATGGACATTTATGTAGATCAATACTTTGAGGATGTACTGAGTATATGGGGGTGAATGCATATGTAAAACATAATATCAATCATCATAATTTCTAAAATGATGCATGCTAAATGTAAATGACTCACATAAGCTGGAATATCTGAAATACTAAAATATGCAGCAATAGGAAGCAAAACATACTTTATCAATCCTGTGAGTCATAATATTTAGTTCTAAAGGCTGATCTTTTATTCTCTCTTTAAGTCATACTGTCTAAGTATAGAAAGGACTCACTCTAAAATATAAATTCCAAAAGCTAAAATCTGAAGTTACTATCTTTCTTAAAAACATAATCTGAGTAAAACTTGTGAGCCTTTACACTTAGTTTTCTAAAAGCTTTTCTGTTACTCTTTCTATTCTAAGATCTGTAGTCTGAAAGGAAACTCTTTAAAATTTGTTCTAAAAAAGAAAATACTTCATCTCAAGACTTTAAGAATCTTAAAACCATAGCTTTCAAAACATAAGATTTTATCTTAAGGCTTTAACCCAAAAAACTATTTTAAGAGTGGGGGGACATATTTTTGGGTGGTTCTTCTAACCGACATACACCGTGTGACCATCTATGGAGTCCCACGCCTGGCCCCCATTAGGTAGGGTTGTTCTACCCTTGCCATCGGAATTGAACTTCTTATCTTAAGTGATCTCAATCTTAGTCATCTACGTAGAAGTGTGAATAGTCTTAATCCAATGGTGGCACATAGTTCTGAGGTATGAAACCGTAGTAACATACCCATCTTGTTGCTAAATACTACTCCATTCTTATTCTCAAAATCATAAGAAATCCACTTCAAAAATAGCACAAGGTTAAATCTCAAGTTATATGAACAAAGTGAATTCTTTATCTTAGCTTAGGACCAAAAGGTCAAATCTATATTAAAATCTGAGAATAATCTTATCTGAGGGTGCTCATAGCACAAATAATCTCGAAATAGCAATCTTAATTAGGGTATAATGACCCATTCATCAATCTCATGTTAAAACATCTTAAAATTCATGCTTGATAATATAAGCATTTATAATTCATCATAAAATATGGAAATTTCAGCAATATGCATGAAAATATGAACATTGTCATGTAATTCAACTTCTAAATAATTGGATATATCATAAACTTATAAACAACAATAATGGGCATAAACTCTAATTTTAATTTCATGGGAAATCTCATTAAATTCAATAATTGTTTAATTTAAAATAAGTTTTGGGAACAGGGAAGAAAGAATTATCCTTGTTCATACCCTACATACCTCAATGGATGAATTAGATGCTAGGGCTTGAATCTTGGATCCTTATTGATTTTTAAAGTTGAATTCTTGGAGTTCTTGAGTTGGGAATCTTTAATCTTGAATTACTTTGGAGAATTAATGGAGGAAAATGGGATTTCCTAGGGGAGAAAGCTTTGATGATCTAGGGTTTTTTTTTCCTTGAGAGAGAATACATTGGTTTGGGGGAAATTTCGCAAAATAGGCACCTAGTGCGACTCTCCATGGTCGCGTTGGGCCACCGTAAATAGACAACTGGGAACTGATGGCTTGGCGCGACATGGAGGAATCGCGGTACCCTTTTGAAATGTCACTTTGACCACCAATGTGATGCGGTAAGATCATGTTGGGCTTCTAGATTTTGATAAATGGGAAAATGTACCATTCTTCAATGTGCCAATATCATGGAGGTCCACTAGAATTGACGATTGCCATTTTTTCCTTCTCCGCGACGCGCTGAGGGTTCAGGTGGCACACTGTCAACTTAAAAATGCTCTAACTTCTCAACCGAGTGTCGGATTGGGGCGAATTTAGTATTGATGGAAAGCTTATTCAATTTCCCACACAATGGAAACTCAAAATCTTGAAAATTCCACATTGAATAAATATTATTCATTTTGGAATCTATCTCATAACATTCTAGGAATGAATTTTTAAGCTAGGAAAATACGGGGTATTACAATTCACATTTTATAGGCTTACAGGTTATGAGATGGAAAGATGTCGACTTGAACTAAAAAAGATCAAAAGAGAGAAAAAAAGTTCAGCTGGAAGACCTGGAGCAGAAATAGGCCTCAATTTCGCGATCGCTGTCTGTGGGCTCTGATCGCGGCCAATCAAAATAGGTCAATATACCATGATCGCGAGTTTTAATCGTAGTTATAGTAGCTGTGATCGCGGATAATCTCTCGTGATCGCGGCTTAGCGGGAATGCAGCCCAGGGGCGAATTTATAAATTCACACAGTTGATTCCTAAATTCCTTTAAGAAGCTCAACCCCATCTCTTTGAAAGAGAATATGACTTTTTTGGAATTTTTTGACCATCTAGTTTCCAACTTTGTAAAGACCATTATTGTACTAATTTTTTGGTAAACAATACATTAGAGTAGCTTTCAAGTGGAGGAATGGAAATTTCCATTAAAGATTTGTTGAATCCTAAAACTTGCAATTTGCATTCCCATTATCTTTCAGTAAATCAAATTGATAGAGATTTTTGGGTATATCTTGCTTATTAATCTTATGTGTAGATAGTTATTCCTCTTGGGATTATGTTAGAATAGGAGCAATTATGTGAGGGTTGTGATTTATTTGTGTATTTTCTAGTTTGTTGATGATGGGTTCTATTATTTCATAATTAAATTGGTTGGGATTTGTGGGTGAAAGACCCAAATTCTAAAAATGGGTTTGTTGGTGAAAATCTCAAACTCTTAAAAGTTCAAACCATCCTTGAAAGAGGGGTTTGGGCAAACTTTTGAAACCCACCTCATCCTTAAAAGAGGGATGTGGGAACCAAGATAATAATAGATAATTAATGGGTGTAGTTTTCTAATTTTCACTATCTTAGACATAAGGGTGATTATGAGGTTGACTATACCTTGGGAATCATCCTAGAAATAGGGATGCCTAATTGTGGTCTTGGGTGGCTTTAATTGACATACTCATTCGGTACTCGAATGGGTCAATGAGTGACATCTTTGAGACTTTGTTGACAAAATAGTCTCAAGGACTTTCAACCTAGCCTATCACAATGACAAAGATTAGAATTTGCGCTAAATCATCTTATTCCCATTCATAACTTACACCTAGAAAAGCAAAATCCCAAGATCTGTTTCTCATTATTTACTTTATAATTATTCGTAGCCCCTAGTTAGTCTTTTTAATAGTCCAAAAATAACCATATTTGTGAAATGTTTAAAACTTCCCCCATAAATACTTGTAACTTAGGTTTGAACTTAACAAGTGACTTTAATTTCTAGCTTATTTAATTGCCAGTCACATTGTTTTGCGTGGATTCTACCCCGACTCAAAGTTAGCTAATTATATTGATACTAACCGTCTTGCACTTAAATTGATGTGTAAGTTGAGTATTATCAGTACTACCTCTGGAAAGGACAGATTCTCTTGTTCATCCTCTAACCCGGCTCGTCCAGTACTTAAAACTTCCCCTAGACTGATGATGGGCTATGGTTTTATAGAACTTTTGATGCTTAAAGTGATGAAAATATGCAAGTTACTTAGGTATTATTGTTAGATATGTGATGTTGGATGTATTTACACGCCTAAACACCATAATTTACCCATGTTATAGCTAAGTTTGAGGATAAAATATATAATTCCTGCACTTTTAGTCCATTTTCCTGTAAGTGAGCTAACCTACGTGATTAGCATGTTTTCAGGTATTAATGATGAAGATTTCAGCACTTTGTGGACCTTTGGGCAGCAAAGGAAAACTTCACAGAAGAGGGAAGGAATCTTTTGGAAGCTTATGGACTGAATGTGACGCATGGAGAAATTGTCCCGGGCAAAAGCAGTATTTTTAAATACTTAGGGGTGCAGCAGTAATTTAATAGGACAAGGACAAGGATGTTATAAAAAACCCTATTTGCTGAATTTTTCAGCATTCAATTTAATTCGTTGCTTTGAGAATTCAGTCGACACTTTTTTATTCAGTTTACAGGTTCTGTAACTTTAACAGAGAGAAACATGCAACATATTTGGGGAAGTCGGCTAAGAGGAAAAACGTCATCCCTCTTTGACGTTAAAAATATCCTCTCACGAAGATTGTTCTAGTTTGGGTATGAGGATGATGATGTCTTCGTTGTTTTCCTTTACAATCATGTGTAGCTAAACTTCTCTGTTAGGGTTATGGAAGCCTTTTGATATACTATCTATTACTATGAGTTTGTGAATTCTTGATGCGTATGCTACTTATATCATTACTCTCTTCGTTTTAACTAAATTCTTGTGGTTGCAAACATATAGAATACGCCATTATAGCATTAACTTGTTCGAGAGAAAAGTTACATGTTTGGAAAAGAGAGTGTGACAAGGAAATAGGGATACCAACCCCTATTTACACGTTAGTGCCGTAACTGGGTTAACCTCATGGAGAGTTCGTACCGTGAGTTATACGCTTTAAGCTCGAGAGATTTAAAGTGAAATAATCCTTGATGGTTGAGAAACACTAGGATTTACCATTAGAATACGAATCTCTATAAGTGCATGCATGTCTGAACTCCGCATTACTCATAGTTAATAGATACGTAGAACTCATAAAGTGGACATAACCCTAACGTATTTTTCTCCGTGAATAAATCTTACTAAGCAAAGCATACTGTTGTTACTTTGATAGTATTAATTCACGCCACAATCCAATCCACCCTTTTTCGTGGAATTTTCGATCAACAGTCTAATAATTGTTGCAACACTTAGTGACCAAGTATTCCCTGTGGGATTCGACACCCAACACAGTTGGGTTCTATATTTGACAGCGACCGCTTACACTCTTACGAGAGTTGTAGTTTGGGCGTTATCAAATTTTGGCGTTGTTGCCGAGGAATACGGTTGTCAACTAAGTTTGTGATAGTTACTAGACCATTTGGTCAAAGATTTTCGAATTTTACTTTTAGTTGTTGTTTTTGTTTTATTCAGGTTCTGTTGAGTGCATGCCAAATACTTGTAGTTCTGGTCAGCCATTATTACCCATAAATCCTGAACCTTAACTTATTGGATGAATGGATGCACAGCGTGACATTGATAGAAGGGCGGCTCAACAGGAGCAGGATAGATTAGTTGCACTGGCAGCTGCTCAAGTACATCAACATAATATTGATAACCCAGGGCGAGCAACGAATCCTGATGATGAGGACCTGGGTGATGATGAGTTACTGAATCCCAGGCGTACTGATAAAGTGGCAGCACCTATGCACAGGAGAGATCGCCAAGCTAGAATGAGAAATGACCGCCGAGCTATGTAGGCTCTTTTTGATGATGATGATGACGATCTGGATGGAGTTGGTGCCACAGGGGCTATTATTCCTCCACCCTTGGCACCCGGAGCTAAGTTCAATATCACTAGCACCATGATTCAGTTATTGCAGCTCAAGGGGTTATTTGGTGGACTCGCAGGCGATGATCCGAATATGCATCTGATCAACTTTATTTCAACATGCAAGTCGTTTGACAATCCAGGAGTTGGGCAGAATTCAATTCGGCTGCACTTATTTCCATTCTCTCTGTCTGGGGAGGCAACTATATGGTTGAACGGGCTAACTCCTGATTTTATTACTAATTGGAGTCAACTGAAAGACGTTTTCCTAGAAAAATTCTTTTCGCCATCCAAGAGAGCCCAATTACGGGATGAGATCAGCAACTTTCAACAGCTTCTAACTGAAGCACTCCACGAAACATGGGAGAGGTTCTAGAAGAAGCTTATGTGGTGCCCAAACCATCAGATGACGAATATCCACTTGATGGAAATATTATATAGGGCTTTGAACTCGGTGACAAAGCCAGTGGTTGATAATGCTGCAGGAGGGTCATTCATGGACCTTACTTTTATTGAGGCGAGTGATATGCTGGATCGTATGACAAAGCAGAGTAGAGCTTGGCATACCAGGGATTCTGAGGTAGCAAGATCTACTGTATCTATAACTGCAGAGCAGAGATGAAGACAAGAGGAATGTGACTAGGATATGGCTAACATAAAAAAACAAATGGATCTTCTTACCAAGCATTTATTATCAGGGAAGACCGAAAAAGTCAAGGATGTGGTGTCACGAGGAAGAGATGAATCAGATTCTGAGGAGGAAGAAAATTATTTGAATAATCAGGAGGGTTTCCGAGGCAATGCCCAAGGAAACCAAGGTAGGATCTATTATGATAAATCTGGATACAAGGACCGCAATCAAGGTGGTTGGAAGAATAAGATTGACAGGAGTGGTTTGTATGTTTCTCCTGGAAACCGTGAGGCTGTGGCGTCTGGCTCTGGAAAGATGTCCATGGATGATATGATGGCTAAGTTGTTGAAAGGGGTGGAGGCAACCAATATAGGCGTTACTGAGGTAAAGAATGATTTGTCATCAATAAATCAATTGGTTGATTCGCATTCTACCGCGATAAAAAAGCTGGAGCAACAATTGAGTCAACTATCAGCGGCATTCAATCAAAGAAAGACTGGCACCTTACCTAGCGACACTGTGCAAAACCCAAGAAATGATGGATCATGTATGGCTATTACTACCAGGAGTGGTAAAGCATTGGAAAATCCATCCAAAGGCAAGCAGATGATTGATGATATAGCAGATAATGTTATTGATGCAGAATGTGAAGATGTCGTAGAAGCTGAAGATAGTGTCCCTGAAGTTACTCCTAGACGTTTGCCGCCTGAAAAGATCGACAATCGGAAGCAGGATAAAAGGGAAGTGGCAGTAAAACTATTCCCCTTCCACCACCACCTATTCCTCAGAGACTGAAGAAGAAAGTTGATGACACCAGGTTCAGCAAATTTATGACTATGTTGAAGCAGCTGACTATTAATGTTCCTTTGGTGGAGGCGCTAGAGCAGATACCCGGATACACTAAATTCATGAATGACATTTTGACAAAGAAGCGAGCAGCAAGCTATGAGCTGGCAGATAATATTCATCATTCCAGTACAATCGCTACAAGATCTCTAGTTCAGAAGACGGCAGATCCTGGTACTTTCACTATTCCTTGCACGGTTGGATCTTTGGATTTTGCTAAGGCACTGTGCGATCTGGGAGCTAGCATTAATTTGATGCCACTATCTATTTATAGAAAATTGGGGTTGGGTGATCCTACACCAACCAATATGCGGCTCGTGATGGCAGATAGGTCGGTAAAACGACCTATTGGTATCTTATATGATGTATTGGTGAAGGTTTCCACCTTCATCTTTCCTTCAGACTTTGTTATTTTGGATTGCGAGGTGGATTCTGAAGTTCCCATAATCGTGGGGCGTCCTTTCCTTGCAATAGGAAGTGTGCTTATTGATCTAAGAGCCAATGAGCTTTTATTTCGGATGAATGACGAAGTGGTCCATTTTGATGTATGCAAACCAATGAAGCAGCCCAAAGATATGAATGTGTTCTCTGTAGCTGATGTTTACTATGATGATGAGAAAGAATTATCTGTAGAGAAGCAGCTTATCGTCGATCCATTGGCTGTTGTGCTTATGAATTTTGAGCGTGAGGATGTTGAAGAGTATGGAGAAACTAGTTATGCTCTAATAGGAATTGGCTCCTATTCTCAAGCTCCTAAGAAGCTGGATCTGGATCTTAAAAATTGCCCTTCACCACTAGCAAAGCCATCCATTAAAGAACCACCAGTGCTAGAATTGAAGGAGCTGCCCAGTCACCTGAAATATGTGTTTTTGGGAAGTGGTGATACACTTCCAGTTATTGTTGCGGTTGATTTAGGTGAGCGGCAGGTTGCGGCTCTTATTTCTGTTCTGAGGAGATACAAGAGAGCCATCGGTTGGACTATAGCTGATATTATTGGTATCCCTCCTGGGATATGTATGCACAAGATCCAGCTCGAGGAAAATTGTGTGCCTACCATTGAGCATCAACGATGTTTGAATCCACCCATGAAGGAGGTGGTGAAGAAAGAAATTATTAAGTGGTTAGATGCTGGGGTAGTATATCCAATCTCCGACAGTAAGTGGGTAAGTCCGGTACAGTGTGTGCCCAAGAAAGGGAGCATGACGGTAGTTGCGAATGAAAAGAATAAGTTGATTCCACTCAGACCTGTCACAGGGTGGAGAGTGTATATGGACTACCGAAAGCTGAATTCGTGGACGCTAAAGGATTACTTCCCAATGCCATTCATGGACCAAATGCTTGATCGATTGGCAGGGAAGGGATGTTTTTGTTTCTTAGATGGTTATTTCGGTTATAATCAAATTTGTATTTCTCCTGAGGATCAAGAGAAGACCCCACTTTTGCATGCCCATATGGTACGTTTTCCTTCAAACGTATGCCATTTGGGTTATGTAACGCACCTGCCACTTTTCAGCGTTGTATGATGTCCATTTTCTCTGATATGGTTGAAGACACCTTGGAGGTGTTCATGGACGATTTTTTAGTTGTGGGTGAATGGTTTGAATCGTGCTTGGCGAATCTGAGTATGGCGTTACAGAGATGTGTTGAGTTCAACTTGGTGCTAAACTAGGAGAAGTGCCATTTTATGGTTAAGAAAGTCATTGTTCTTGGGCACAAAGTCTCCGAAAGAGGAATTGAGGTTGATCGAGCCAAAATTGAAGTTATCGAGAAACTACCACCTCCACTTTCTGTAAAGGGAGTTCGCAGTTTCCTCGGTCATGCAGGTTTTTATCGAAGGTTTATCAAAGACTTCTCCAAGATTGCTAGTCCATTATGCAAACTCTTGGAGAAGGATGCAAAGTTCGACTTCAGTGAAGATTGCTTAAAGGCATTTGAATGCCTCAAAGGGAAGCTAGTTGAAGCTCCTATTATTGTAGCACCCGATTGGTCTCTACCGTTTGAAGTGATGTGTGATGCAAGTGGGGTATCTTTGGGTGATGTACTTGGTCAGAAAAGATAAAGTCTATTTCATCCAATATACTATGCGAGCAAGGCCTTGAATAGAGCCCAGAAGAACTATACCGTCATGGAATAAGAGCTTCTAGCAGTTGTTTATGCTTTTTGAAAAGTTTCGTGCTTACTTGGTGGGAACCAAAGTAGTGGTTCATACAGATCATGCGGCTCTGAAATATTTAATGGCAAAGAAGGATGCTAAGCCAAGGCTAATTCGGTGGGTGTTATTGCTTCAAGAATTTGATTTCGAGGTAAAGGATAGAAAAGGTTGCGAAAACCAAGTAGCTGATCATAAATCTAGACTTGAGAGTGCGCACATAGCGCAACCCGACCTTGATATTTATGATGCATTTCCCGACGAAGAGATCCTAGCCGCTATGGTGGAAGACTTACCGTGGTATGCAGATTTTGCGAACTACGTGGTAAGTAAAGTGATGCCTGAGAATCTCTCTTTTCATCATAAGAGAAAGTTCATGCATGATGTGCAACACTACTACTGGGATGAACCATATCTTTTTCAATGATGTGCTGATGGTTTTATTAGGCGATGCATCTCTGATGTGGAGGTGCCTAGCATCTTGGAAGAGAGTCATGCTTCCCAAGTTGGGGGTCACCATGCAGGTGATCGGACAGCCAGGAAGGTATTGCAAAGCGGCTACTATTGGCATTGATTATTCAAGGATGCTTACGATTTTGTGAGAAGATGCGATCAGTGTCAAAGGAAAGGCTCTATCTCGAAGCACCATGAGATGCCCATGTCTAAAATTCTTGAAGTGGAGCTATTTGATGTATGGGGTATTGATTTCATGGGCCCATTTGTGAGTTCGTTTGGGATGAAATATATCCTAGTTGTTGTGGATTATGTATCCAAATGGGTCGAAGAAGTAGCGCTGGCAGATAATGAAGGTAAGCGTGTTGTAGTATTCTTAAGGAGAAATATATTCTCTCATTTTGGGGTACCACGTACCATTATAAGCGATGGAGGATCACACTTTTGTAACAAGCTATTCAGAGCCGTATTGGTGAAATATGGGGTCAAGCAACATAAGGTGGCTACACCTTACCACCCACAAACTAGTGGGCAGGTAGAGGTTTCTAATCGGGAGATCAAGATGATCCTTGCTAAGACTGTAAATGCTAGTAGGAAGGATTGGTCCCGAAAGCTGGATGATGCCTTATGGGCTTATAGGACTGTATTCAAGACACCAGTTGGCATGTACCCGTACCAACTAGTTTATGGGAAGGCTTGTCACTTGCCGATTGAGCTCAAACATAAAGCATTGTGGGCGTTGAAGAGGATTAACCTGAATTGGGACGATGCTATTAATCTGAGATTGGAACAGCAGAATGAGATGGATGAATTCCGTCTACATGTGTATGAAAGGGCAGACCTCTACAAGGAACGGATGAAAATGTACCATGATCGGTGGATTATCCAAAGAAACTTTCAGAAGGGTGATATGGTACTTCTTTTCAACTCCAGACTGAAGCTATTTCCAGGTAAGTTGAAGTCTAAATGGTCTGGTCCGTTCAGAATTAGCCAAGTCTACTCGTTCTGAGTAGTAGAGTTAGAATGACAAAAATGGTAGTGTTTTCAAGATGAATCGCCAACGTGTGAAGCCATATATGGGTCCTCTTGACTCGATAAAATGCATGGCCACCATCTATCTTGACGAAGTCTAAGTAATCGAGGTAACTATGTTGTGCCGCGATAATAAATCAAGAGCTACATGGGAGGCAACCCATTATTTTTAGTCGTTTTGTTTTCTAGGAGTTTGTTTTGTTAAATAAAAATCCAAAAAGAAGTGTCGAGCCACGACAAAAACTATGGCACTTGGTGGGAGGCAACCCATCTTTCTAATCGTTTTTGTTGTTTTTGATTAAGTATAGGGGAAGACGTATAAAGGAGGAGCTTGGTCTCAAATTTTGATTTGAAAGTAAGCAATGTTAAAGGTGGTAAGTGAGTAATGAAGGAGCAAAAGGCTTTCGGTTAGGCATTTCCTATACAAATCTAGGCAATGGACAAGGCAAGGCCTATGTAAATTTAGGCAACGGACAAGGCAAGGCCTATGCTATTTCCTTTGCTCTCTGAATCGACAATGTTATAGCATAGGCGCCTCCTATGCTCAACTAGGCAAAGCTAAAGGCGCCGCCTATGCCATTGCCTTTTCTTTCTGAATCTACAATGCCATAGCATAGGCGCCGCCTACGCCCAACTAGGCCATAGCATAGGTGCCGCCTATGTTCAACTAGGCAAAGATAAAGGCGCCGCCTATTCCATTGCCTATGCTCACTGTTTCAACAATGCCATAGCATAGGCGCTGCCTATGTTCAACTAGGCTTTGCTAAAGGCACTGCCTATGCTAAGCATAGGCAAAGCATTAGGCGCCGCCTACTTATGATCTTTGACTCCTAACCCGATTTTTCATGGGTCAAACCCGACCCAAGCCTTGGTCTATAAATAGAACTTCAACCTTGAAACAAAATCACATTGTTTGCTTAACTTAGGCTCCGTCTAACCTTCCCAAATCTCTCAAAACTTTTCTTTTTGCTCATCTAACCTTGCAAGATCATCTTCCAAGTCCATCACCAAGTAAGTTCTTCTTTTATATTTTGTAGTTATTACAATACTATGCCTATAATGATTTGTTAAATCTTGAAGTGGTGTTGGTGATTTGAATGTGGATGGTTCGTTATGATACATCTAGTTGAGTAAAAGAATATGTATGGGTGTTCTTGACTTTGTTCTGATTGGTATTTGATTGTTATACACTGTCATCTTTTTGCAGAATCGAAATGGTAAAGTTAATTACATAATCTTGTAAGTTGAAGGTTGGAATGTTTGAATGACTCGTTCATCGAGATAAAGATCATGACTGAATACAAGCATGAGATGTTGTGATTATTTCTATGCCATAACTTGATTCGATCTCTACGTAGTAGTCTTGTTCAAAAAGTGCATTAATCCAAACCATAAAGTATGGTCAAGATTACATGACATAGAGCTGAAAAGGATAGTTAAGGTTCCATGAAAGTATGAATGTGCTGAACATATTGTTGGAACATATCTCTTACATGTATGTCGATGAAGTCTGAGTAATCGATATCATCCACTTAATTAGTTTGTGCCAAGAAATTAAGTGTGGGGTAGTGCCATTATTGTTTGTTTGTCGATCAAATCTTCCAAGATAAGCTAACATGACTTTATTTTAATCTCAGGTAAAATGGCACCAAAAGGTCGACCAGGAAAAGAAAAAGTGTCCACCTCACAGAAAGGTCAGAAAAGGGGAAGAAAAGAGCAAGCTGAATCCTCATCGCTGCAAATACCTCGCCGCATGTTCAGGATTAAATGGGTCCTAGAGGAGGAAGGAAAGGAGTGGTACAAGAATAACATAGTGAAAAAATATGTTCACATGGAGTTGATACAAAAGGAGAGTCTAGCGAAGAGAGAACCTAGTATTTTGGCTAAAATCATGGTGTTACATCTGGATTTCATCTTCTAAGATATGGGAGAATGCAATCTTGATCTAACGCGAGAATTCTATGCCAATTGGTCCCCAAAGACTACTGGAAGTGAAGTGAAGATTCGAGGCCAAGTCTTGCAATTGAATACGGAGTTCTTCAACTCTTTTATGGGTCTTCCATCTGTGGATCCATCACCGCTCAAGGAGATTTATCACAGACCTCCATACAGGAAATCAGACACACACTGTGCGGAACAAGATCAATGGCACGTTGGAGTCGTCACAAGGATACCGGTCGGCACAATACCTTCCCGTATGCTTCCTTGAACAGAGAAGCTCGGATATGGTTGCGGATAGTCAACTCTTACCTAATTCCAGGGTCACAGTACACAAAGATCACACGTGATAGAGTATGCTTGGTGTACGCTCTGATGACTAATATTCCCATCCACGTTGGTGCGGTTATACGGTCGTCAATGCGTAAGGCTAGGCTACATAAGAGGTCCCACTTCAGCTTTGGAAATTTGTTGACCGCAATATTGAGGAAGGAGGACATTGAAGAGGAACCTGCAGATCATAATCTTCCACACAACTCGAAGAAGGTTGATCTTACGAAGGTTAAAGATCCTGAAACTATGCATGGCGTCAACCTGACCACTGCAGAAAGACATGCTCGCGACGAAAGCTTCTTCCTCCATTTATATGGCATGATGAGGTTTACCATGATAAGTGGGAGACGTGTTCTAACTGATGTAGAGCTCCAACAGTTGGATTATGACTACCCGATGAATGAGCATGCGCGGGCTATGTGTGGAGTAGGTGTAAATTTTGAGGAACCTCTCGATGATGACGTACCGACTGATGATGATCACCGACAACCAGACTCAGACGTGGAGGATAACTCTGATGACGACGACTCTGATGATGATTCTGATGCATGGGGCATGACCCCAGACATAGAGGAAGAGTCCGACTAATCAGGTTTTCGTTATTTATTTTCCACTGAGGACATTGTGTCCCGTCTAAGTGTGGGGTGCTGGTATTTGTATGCTTCTTGTACTTCTTTGCCTATATATATTCTAGTTCTTGTTTGTTTTAATTAGTCGTAATTAGTTAGTTTAATTTTAGATTTTTTTTAGATTTTGCATGAAATTGTTCTGATAGGCGGCATGGTATTATGACAAGATTTTGTGCCAAAATTATTACTATTGAGACATGTAGGCTCTAAGTGTGACTCAATGTGTGATAATTGTGTGGTTTAATTCATTCACCTGTTGGGTCAAGAGTCTATACTGCTCCCAATAAAGTTGACCATGTGCCTTGTGTGTGTGAGGTTATAGTATATTCTGTGTTGTGACTGATGCTAGAACTTGCCTGGTGTATGTGTAAAGCGAAATAAAGAGTGTGAGTTTAGGAGATGATTTAGGCATTTCTTTGGCAGCCTGTGATTGTTTACCTTCTTTTTACCTACCCGTGGACATTATCCTAGTTAACCCTCTTTAAGCCTTTAGCTATTTTCTTTGACAGCCTCATATGTAGCCTAATCCATTTTTTTCAAGACCATAATTTGATCCAAATTCTTAAGCGCTTTAAATTGTAGAGTCATGTGACAAAATAAGAGGAAATTGGGTGAGAGTGATGCCTCAGAGTGTATTGGTACTTGAAATTGTTGTGAAAAGGAGTGGCTATCATAGAGGTGTTTTATGAAAAAAAAAGAAAAAAATTAAAAAAAAACAGAAATAGAGAAAAAAAAAATAAGTTGTATATTCTCATATTTGTGTTTATAATTGAATAAAAAAAATAGGTAAAAAGGGGTGTTAGATGAAAAGAAAGGTAGATGGGTTGTTTAAAATAGAGTGTTAATGACATAACGTAGTGTATTAAAGTGCTTAGGGATCATAGTCACTCTTTCTGGCCAAAATAGTCCTACCTATCCCTTAGCCTACATTACAACCTGTAAAGACCTACTTGATCCAAAGCTTAGCATTCTGATATTAGTGGAGCATTACACTAAGGGCAAGCCTATGCTCATCAGTTGCAACATAAGAATTCTTTGTGAGAGTGAGAGCAAGGAGAATCTTCTACCCATGTTTTGAAAAATGCAAAACTTATGAGTGATTATGGGTGATATCTTGTGTGAGACACACATGGTTGATGATTGTTGGGTAGTGTTATATGATTCTTTGTGACATAACTTGTGGATACGAATTATCCATCATCACGAGTCTATGTTGTAGGTTGAATGGTTTCTAGTAGTGATCCAGAAAACTACTCTTTGTTAATAATTGATGTGCATGTCTTGATGAATATTTTGTGTTACTGCTGTGAAATCCTAGTTAGTTGTTTGCATAGATGTAATATTTTGTTCGACGACGAACAATGCTTTAAGTGTGGGGTGTTGATATTGGGTGTATTTACATGCCTAAACACCATAATTTACCCATGTTATAGCTAAGTTTGAGGATAAAATATATAATTCCTGCACTTTTAGTCCATTTTCCTGTAAGTGAGCTAACCTACGTGATTAGCATGTTTTCAGGTATTAATGATGAAGATTTCATCACTTTGTGGACCTTTGGGCAGCAAAGGAAAACTTCACAGAAGAGGGAAGGCAGCTTTTGGAAGCTTATGGACTGAATGTGACGCATGGAGAAATTATCCCGAGCAAAAGCAGTATTTTTAAATACTTAGGGGTGCAGCAGTAACTTAATAGGACTAGGACAAGGATGTTATAAAAAATCCTATTTGCTGAATTTTTCAGCATTCAATTTAATTTTTTGCTTTAAGAATTCAGTCGACACATTTTTATTTAGTTTACAGATTCTGTAACCTTAACAGAGAGAAACACGCTGCATATTTGGGGAAGTCGGCTAAGAGGAAAAACGTCATCCCTCTTTGACGTTAAAAACATCCTCTCGAGAAGATTGTTCTATTTTGGGTATGAGAATGATGATGTCTTCGTTGTTTTCCATTACAATCATGTGTAGCTAAACTTCTTTGTTAGGGCTATGGAAGACTTTTGATATACTATCTATTACTATGATTTTGTGAATTCTTGATGCGTATGCTACTTATATCATTACTCTCTTCATTTTAATTAAATTCTTGTGGTTGCAAACATATAGAATACGCCATTATAGCATTAACTTGTTCGAGAGAAAAGTTACATGTTTGGAAAAGAGACTGTGACAAGAAAATAGGGCTACCAACCCCTATTAACACGTTAGTGCCGTAACTGGGTTAACCTCTTGGAGAGTTCGTACCGTGAGTTATACGTTTTAAGCTCGAGAGAGTTAAAGTGAAATAATCCTTGATGGTTGAGAAACACTAGGATTTACCATTAGAATACGAATCTCTATAAGTCCATGCATGTCTGAACTCCGCATTACTCATAGTTAATAGATACGTAGAACTCATAAGGTGGACAAACCCTAATGTATTTTTCTCCATGATTAAATCTTACTAAGCAAAGCATTCTGTTGTTACTTAGATAGAATTAATTCACGCCACAATCCAATCCCCCCTTTTCCGTGGAATATTCGATCAACAGTCTAATAATAGTTGCAACACTTAGTGACCAAGTATTCCTTGTGGGATTCGACACCCAACCCAGTTGGGTTCTATATTTGACAGCGACCGCTTACACTCTTACGAGAGTTGTAGTTTGGGTGTTATCAATATGATGTGTTTTATTTTGTGTTTTGCAGGAAATCAGGTTTTAGAACTATTCTGGAGATGAAGACTGAAAGTTGAAGTTTTAGACCATTGAAGTAGGCACCTACGGCCCGTAGGTACTAATTACAGGGAATTGGTGTGAGAGTATGTTTTAGAAAAATTTGATCCAGAGAATCGGGATCTGAAAAACAAGACCCTACTACTTACGAAGGACACCTACGGCTTGTAGGTGCCTCCTACAGCCCGTAGGTGCCTCCTATATTCCGTAAGTGCTAGAGTTGGTCTCATAGAAGAAAATTCCAGATAAGAATGCAGAAAATTTTGGACCAGGGTACCTACATGGTACCACCTATAGTTTGTAAGTGCCACCTATGGTCCATAGGTCGCCCAGTAAGTGGCCACCGATCTTGATTTTCATGTTATGTTTGGGAATGGTTTCATAGGATTTCTTTGAACTCTATCTATACATTTTTGATATTTCTAGTTAGTTTATGCGCTTTTGATAATTAAAAACATATATTTTATACCGAGATCCAATTTTGATCTTGGGATTACTTTATTCTTAATTTTTGTTGATAATTTAGTTAGAATTTGGGATTTATTCGTTGATTATTTTGATATTATATGATTCTTTCAATTATGAATTATGTTTCTATAATGAGCGGTTAAAGCCCCTATCTAGGGTTTTGGAAACCCTAAAGGATTGATGAAGTGTAACACCCTAGGTTTTTATTTCTTGAAAATTTTTGAAATTTTATTTTCACTTTACAGACTAAGACTTACCAACGAGTCATAGGGAGTCTTACCGAGTCATCACACCCAAAATTAACCTAAATAGTATGTGTGACTAAGCTCTTCTTATATTACGAGTGCATCACTAAGAGTTGTAAATACTCATTACGAGTCTTTGGTAGATAATCATAGGATATCCATTGTATACCCCAAGTGGGTTTTGTGTTAACTACGACTGGACCCTACAAGTTGTATAAGTTGAGTTGTAAGGTCAATAGAGTGTAAGTTCCCTGAATACTGTCATGGCTATGAATCATGGCGGCGAGTTTTAATGAGTCCCCACGAGTCATATAGTGACCCATAGTCACTGACGACTAAATTTCAGCTTTTAATTTGAGGGAACATTGGACAATTCTCCTCTTACCAAATTGAAACCACAGATTCATAAATAATTTAAGGGGTTATTTCTCAATCATAACACAATCAAACACTCTATGAACTCTCTCGTGTCTCTTAAGAATGATACTTAGGGATTCCAAGAAGTAGGTCGTCCAAGGGCTCAAGTGTTGAATAATTTCCATGAAACTTTGTATTTTAGGCATATTACTCTTACCTAATTTTGGCCAAGTGTTAAGATCTTAGTCTCATTTTAAGTCTTCGAACTCTGAGGATTTATTCCATGACCTTACTGGCCTCTGTTTTTCTATTTTTAAGTTAATTCATGATGGAGAAAGTCAATAGTACATCTCGAGTAAGTTTCGGGATTTTTCAGATAGCGTAAGGGAAAATTTGGTTGCCCAAAAGAGTGAAGTCTCACGATAGAACTGAGTTGAAAGGTCTAGTCCCATTTCTAGATGTCGCGTCATGAGGTCCAGTTCATGTGTTTGTGGGTTGCATCGCGAGGCCAATCCCAACTTGCAGAAATTTTACTACGGGTTTTGGGGGTAAAAGGGTCATTTCTCCCACCCTATTTATCCCTAAAACATGAAATTAATCCCTAAAAAACCTCAATATTTCATTATTCACTCAAGTTTCCCCAAAGTTCATTCTCTCTCAAAAGCAGGAAACCCTAGTTTCAAAATTTTAAAACAAGGCTCAACGTTTCCTTCAAGAACCTTTAAGGATTTATGTTCTAAGGTATGTAAAGTGTTGATTCATGGGTTCCTTTCTCCCATTAAGCTCAAGAAACCCTTTCAAAATATAAAAATTTTGAATTCCATGTTATTAATTGAATCATATCCATATTTATGTTGTTGTATGATTACCAAGTTGAAATCTTTAATACATATAATAAAATTATGATAGCATGTGGTTGGAATTCTTGTATTTGAAGTGAAATTTTTTTCAATAATGTATTATTTTAATCTTCATGAATAAGCCTCAAGTTTCGCATACAAGGTGTTTGCTAAAATGCCTAAAAGAATAAGAATTATGCTTTTTGACTCAATTGTGACCAAATTTATGAATCCATACTTTACTCTTATGTTCACAATGACCTCCATGTTATTGTTATGCATTGTAATAGTTTGGTGGAATGCTCATGAGATTAGACTTACGAAATTATGACATGTTTATATGTATTCCTATTCATGTGTAAGCTTATGACATACAAATACTTCATAAAAATCCCCAACAGTTATACTATGAGTAGTTGACTATGGTCATGTGTTCAAGAAGTGTCATGTCTTGTGAGTTTCATGCTATCGAGTACTGGGGGTACTTGTACCAAATAATTTACTTATGTGCCTAGAGCCAGTTTCATTTTTCAAGATGCTCACAGTCAATCCATGATCAGTAGAATTCAATCAGTCACATGACTAAGGAAAACTCAATAAATTCAGTACCAATCCAGTCCTACTCAGTAATCTCAATAAACTCAGTTAGTTAACAGAACTCAGTAGTATTGTGTAATTCAATAGAATTCAGTGAACTCAATCTAGTTCAGCTTAGTATAATTAGTTCAGTGTCTATTCAGTTGGGAGTAGGATTCAGCACCGAGTGAACCCAAGGATGGGAACTCACCTGCCAGTAGAGGGTATGAGTCTTAGAAGTAGTCCTTGCGGTCCAAAACTACATATCCAGTATAGGTTGAGACATCAAAAACCTATCAGGTGAGGGTTGATGAGGTGGCTTAACCTGTCAGATGAGAGTCCCACCGTTCCTCTTCGAGTACTATCCAGATGAGGGTCACTCACAGTTTGTCCTTACCAGTGGTGCGGTATTGACACCCTTCCAATTGGGGTTGCAGATTAGACCCCAACTCAGGTATATTATCTTTATTCGGGGTATGTCAGTTTGATGACTACCTCTCACAGTCTCAGTCTCAGTCTTTAGAATAGAACTCAAATAGTTCTACAAATTTTAGAACTGTCAGATACAGTCACTCAGCTTAGTACGAAACTCAGCTAGTTCCATCAGAATCAAGACTGTCAGATACAACCACTTTGAAAATAGCATATTAGTTATCAGTATGCACGTTATCATTATATTCAGTATTCATAATCCTCACGCTCTCAGTTACAGTTATGTATTTATTTTTGTATTCTCACGCAGTCTTATTCATTTTATTAGACAGTTATAGTTCATGCATATGAACCCCATGCATTCATCCTTGCCTCACTTTGCGTACCAATACATTTATACATACTGATGCATACTTTTCTTTTATGCTATGGTGTTTTATACCATAGGTTCGGACGCTCAGGTTCCCGACCGTGCATAGGCAGCTTCAGGTTTTATTCAGCAGTAGTAGACAGCAGTGAGTCCTTGTCATGTGAGGATACTTTATCATTTTAGTATTTCAGTACTTAGTTTAATTCAGCAGTTGGAGTTAGTTGGGGCCCTGTCCCATCAACTCCTTATCCAGATAGTTTAGAGGCTTTCAGACTAAATATTCAAACTTTAGTATGTTTAGTATTTATATTTTAGTTTGTTTCGGTATTGTTATACCACATACTTCAGTATTATTTTAGGTATTTGAACCTTATGGTAGTTCAGCCCATTATTTTGCATATGATTACAGTGTTAATATACAGATATTGCAGTAGGTACTAGTCATGGGTTAACTTATGGTCCTTTGGGATTATGAGCACCGTGAAGCATCTGGGATTCCAAATTTCTGGTGTTACAAACTTGGTATCAGAGCCTAAGGTTCAATAGAGTCCTAGGAAGTCTGGAAGCCGCATATATTAGAGTCTTGTACATGGGTGTGTTGCGCGCCATATTTATGTATTGGAGGCTATAAGATGTCTTAGGAACAGTTTCCCTTCTTTGAGTATTCATGTTGTGCCAGTGAGCATGAGCTCAAACTTAACTCTCAATCTAATCCATTTCACTCTTTTTGTTTACAATACATGCCTCCCAAAAGAAGAAACGGAAATCAGTCAGCTCCTCAGCCCGTCTAAGCATATTTCTTGGACGAACATGTTGCTTATGTAGATTTCAGAGCTGCATTCACCACTTTTGCTAATTTAGTTGTTGCTCAGAATGAATGGCCAGCTACTATTCCAGCCAACCCCATGGACAATACTACTGCAGCTAGGATTCGAGACTTCACTCGAAGGAATCCTCCATCATTTTTTGGGTCTAAGTTAGATGAGGAACCTCAAGAATTACTTGATCAAGTCCAGAAGGCTACAGATATCATAGGGGTTACCGTTAGTGAGAGTGCTTAGCAAGATAAATATCAGTTGCGGGATGTGGCTCACGCATAGTTCAAGAAGTGGAAAGCAGAGAGGGCTATATATGCAGGGCCTATTGAGTGGGAGTAGTTTTTCACTACCTTCTTAGATAGATTCTTTCTCATAGATCTAAGAGAAGCTAAGGTATTATTGTTTATCAACCTCAGGCAGTAAAACATGATGGTGAAAGAGTATTCTCTTAAGTTTACTCAATTATCCAGATATGCTCCTCATGTGGTGCCAGATAATAGGACTAAGATGAGTAAGCTTGTTTCTGGGGTGAATAATAGTGTGGTCAAAGAGGGCAGGACAGCCATATTGATTAGTGAGATGGACATAGCTAGGCTTATGATCCATGCTCAACAGATAGAGGTGCAAAAGATTAAGGAAAGGGAAAAACAGAATAAGAGAGCTAGAATAGGTAGCTTCAATTTTAGTCAGCCTAAGTCAGAGGGTGGAAATTGTTCTTAGTTCTACCTAAAGTCATCCATTCCATCTCCTTTCTCATCTAGTACTCTAGTTTCTAATTTCAGGAACCAAGATAGGGCGCCAAGCTCTAAATCTCAGGGCAGCGTTAGCTATGCCCAAACCAATCCTTTTTTTCAGACTTATGGTAAGAACTACAAGGGTATTTGTAGAGCTGGTAGTGATGGGTGTTTCAGATGTGGTAAGCCAGGCCACAGAGTCAGAGATTGTCCTCATCCAGGTATTCAGGGTCAGCAGAACTATTCCTCAGCTCTGTCTGGTCACCCAAATCAGCAGAGTGTCACTTCCAGTGCAACCAGTGGGCAGCGCCTAAATAGACTCTATGCTCTTCAGTCCTAACAGGATCAGGAAAATTCTCTTGATATGGTCACTGATACATTATAGATCTTTCATGTACATGTTTATGCTTTTCTAGATCTAGGGTCTTCTTTGTCTTTTGTTACTCTTTATATAGCAGCTAATTTTGGAGTCAGTCCCTAAATTCTAGCAGAGCCTTTCTCAGTCGCTACCATAGTGGGTAAAACCATCATAGCTCGGTGGGTATACAGGAACTGTCCGATTATGATATCTCAGAAAGTCACTTCAGTAGACTTAGTCGAATTATAGATGACTGATTTTGATGTCATTCTTGGCATGAATTGGCTTCATTCATTCTATGCCACAGTTGACTGATGAAACAGAGTGGTTCAGTTTCATTTTTCGAATGAACCCATCCTAGAGTGGAAGGGTAGTACTTCAGCCTTTAGGGGTCAGCTTGTTTCTAACCTATGGGCTAGGAAAATGATATCTAAGGCATGTTTCTATCATCTTGTTTGAGTTAAGGACACTAGTTCTGAAACTCCCAGTCTTGAATTAGTCCCAGTAGTGAGCGAATATTCAGATGTCTTTCTCAAATATCTTCTAAGAATTCCCCTTGAAAGGGAAATAGACTTTGGCATTGACCTTCTTCCAGATACTCAGCCTATATCTATTTCATCATACATAATGGCACCAACGGAACTCAGAGAATTGAAAGAATAGTTAAAGGATATCCTAGACAACAGATTCATCAGACTCAGTGTGTCCTCGTGGGGTGCACCAGTCTTATTCGTGCACAAGAAAGATGGTTCTCTCAGAATGTGTATAGATTATTGTTATCTCAAAAAAGTTACGGTCAAGAACAAGTATTTACTTCCCTGAATCGATGACTTATTTGACAAACTTTTGGGTGCCATTTACTTCTCCAAGATAGACCTCAGATCAGGCTATCATCAGCTCAGAGTCAGAGGATGTGACATTTTGAAAATATCTTTCCGAACTCAGTATGGTCACTACAAATTCTTAGTCATGTCCTTTGGTCTTACAAATGCCCTAGCCACTTTCATAGACTTGATAAACCGTGTGTTCAAGAAATACTTGGACATGTTCATCATAGTTTTCATAGATGACATTCTTGTCTATTCCTGCAGTGAGCATGATTATGTAGACCATCTAAAAATTGTATTGCAGACTCTTAGAAATCATCAGTTGTTCGCCAAATTCAATAAAAACTAATTTTTTCTAAGGTCAGTAGAATTCATTGGTCATATCATTTCTGGTGATGGCATTAATGTTGATCCTCAAAAGATCGAAGCAGTAAGAAACTAGCCTCGCCCTATCTCTCTATCAGATATCAGGAGTTTCTTGGGTTTGGTTGGTTATTATAGATGGTTTGTAGAGGGATTTTCATATATTGCATACCCTATGTCCAAACTGGCTCAGAAGAAAGTCAAGTTTCAATGGTCAAATCCTTGCGAGAAGAGTTTTTAGGAGTTGAAGACTCGACTCACCTCAGCTCTAGTTTTGGCTCTTCCAGACGCTTCAGATGGGTTTGTAGTGTACTGTTATACGTCCATAGTAAGTTTGGTTTTTTATCTCATGCAGCATTGTCCATAGTGGGTTTGGGTTATGTCCTCATACAGCACAGTAAGGTCATAACCTACGCCTCTAGACAGCTTAAATCCCATTAGAAGAATTATTCGACTCATGATCTTGAGTTAGCAGTTGAAGTTTTTTTCTTAATGATTTGGAGGCATTACTTGTATGTGGTGTATATAGATGTGTTCACAGATCACAAAAGTCTTCAGTATGTATTCTCTAAAAAAGATCTTAACACCATCAAAGAAGGTGGTTATAGCTTTTGAAAGACTACGACATGAGTGTCCTTTACCATTCGAGCAAGGCTAATGTAGTGGCCGACACTCTCAGTAGATTGTCTATTGGTAGTGTTGCTCAAGTTGAGGATATTAAGAAGAAATTATCTCAAGAAGTCCATCATTTTGCCCGAGTAGGTATCTGCTTAGTCGATTTAGTAGAAGGTAGTATATGGGTTCAAAACAGTTCAGAATCATCTCTAGTTTCTGAAGTTAAGGAAAAGTAAGATAGAGATCCCAATCTAGTCAAGTTGAAAGAATCAGTCAAGGATCAGAAGGTTGAGGTTTTCTCCAAAAGAGGAGATGATGTATTGCATTTTTAGGGTTGTCTGTGAGTGCGAGGTGTTGATGACTTGTGGTAGCAAATTCTTACAGAAATGCATGGTGCACGTTACTCAATTTATCTAGGGGCCACTAAGATGTACCGCTATTTGTGGGAGATCTATTGGTGGAGTGGGATGAAGAGAGATATTGCAGAGTTTGTGGCTAAGTGCTCTACATGTTAGCAGGTTAAGGTTGAGCATCAGAAGCTTAGTGGGTCCATGCAGGACTTTAATATTCCCACTTGGAAAAGGGAAGAAGTGAACATAGACTTTGTGATGGATTTTCCTCGTACTCATCATCAATATGATTAAGTTTGGGTCATTGTAGATAGAATGACCAATCTCGGGCTAGTAGGGGCCGCTCTATCATGTCCTCTTTACATATTTTATGGTTGGTTGCATCGTGGTTTCTATAATAAGGGAAGGGAAAGGTGTTTCAATTGTGGTCAGCCGGGACATATGTTGAGAAATTGTCCCATAGGTAATTTTTCTTCTGGAGAGAACAAGATCCATGTTGCCTCTTCATCAGCTCCTACACCAAAGGGTGCCACTTCAAATACTGACATTGGTCAAAATCATTTGTATGCTCATGTTACCCATCAGGAGAAGGAGGCATCTCTTGATGTCTTCACTGATACGCTAAAGCTTTTCTCTCATGATGTATATTGTCTACTTGATCCTGGGTCTACTCTCTCTTATGTGAACCCTTATGTGGATTTTCATTGTGGTTTTGGTCCTAACTATATTCCAAATCCTTTTTTTGTTTCCGCCCTAGTGGGTGACTCTGTAGTTTCCAGATAAGTGTATAGGGATTGTGTGGTATCTATGGATGGTAAGGAAATGTTGGTGGATTAGATTGAAATAGACATGGTTTATTTTGATGTCATCTTGGGAATCGGCTGGTTGTATTTGTGCAATTCCTATTTAGATTATCGGACCCGTAAGGACATTTTCAAATTCCCTAATGAGCCGTTATTGGCTGGGAAGGGAGTTTCCTAGTGCATAAGGGACAGTTTATATCATATCTTAGAGCTTGGAATTTGATTTCCAAGCGGTGTAATTATCATTTAGTCTAGGTTAAATATTCTAACTCAGAGAGTCATTGTTTATAATCCATACTCGGGGTTAGTGAGTGTCATGACTCGAACCAGGGCCTGGCACTGACGGGTATCTCATGTCCAACATGGCTCAGAGATCCTCCCCTGCATCTAAACAAACTAAACACAACATCCCCTAATGTCAGATGAATTATGATCATATAACATGATAGCATGAAACAATCTTAAAGAACGTCAAAACATGTCTATAACCAACAACCCATAACTGGACAAACAACCGACCAACATCACCCAATATAGATAGTAATCAAAACAAAGCCTTCTAAACAAAGAACCAAAACCACTCTTGGTCGGGACATGTCACCGACTCTAACAGATGACAATAATAAGGAAAATGATAATGAAAGTATCCATCAACTCAAATCTAAGAATGAAAGATGGTGAAATGCCTAAGCCTTTTAGGGGACGGAAGCTCACCACTTCACCATAACGCAACAAATTGAGTTGACCGACCTAACTCACCGCAGAAAAAGTAGAAGTAGCTTCGGTGCCTGCATTGTGTGGGGATACAACATCATGAGATGGTTAGTAATGTGAACACCATCATGTAATTCGGGGATAAGGATTACATAATCCCATGATTAATAGTTAAATATCATCCAAAACCAATGCACATAATCAAATGCATATCCATATATATCTATCACATGATGGGATAGGGAACAAGGCTTAACATGCACTTTAAAACTTTAGCCTGGATTATGTAGCTCAACCGTCATAACGTTCAAAGGCACCCATGGTCTATCTGGGCCTAGCTCTCCACCAGCTGGTAAGTCCTCAATGAGTGGCCTCACAAACTAGAGGGTATACATATGCATTATGGGGGCTCAAACCTCCCTGCATATCAAGGTGATATGAGCATTAAATCATGTAATAAGATGTGGGGGACTCGAAACTCCCTATCATATAATAATAATAATATGGGGACTCGAACCTCCCATTTATATAGACCCCCGCATCAGCAACCGTAGTTTCCAGTGTTGGTTCCTCGGGACCTCCACTTTCCCGACTCAGCTACACAATCCTTATTAAAGCCTAATTAAAATGACTATCACACATTACCATTCATTGAACCACATTAAACATTAAGGCATACAATGTTGGTATCATCATACCAACTACACTTGCAAGGTAACATCAATATGCCAAATACATTATCATCACTTGGGGGAATTCATAACCCTAGAGATTCAATTTTACAAATTCCCATATTTCTCAGAATTAAAAACCAATTTCACGATATGGGGTCGGGGTCATAATCACTTCAAAAGTCTTAAGTTTGGGAAATCACAATCCCTAGTTCATTCACCATTCTCATGCATCAAATTTACTTTAAAACCAGCATTTAAACTTAACCCATATAGGGACAAACATGAAATATCACATAAATAATAGTTATACAAGAACCCTAAACCCATGTTTTCAAAATCAACATAAATATCTCATGAACAATACTTTAGACCATTTTTTTTAACAATTTAACAATGAGGGAAGAGTAACATCCCTGAAATACCTAAGATTACGGAGATAATTCAACCCTTGAAGCTCTACTTGACCCACTTCTTGGAATCCCTAAGTATGGTTGCTTGAGAGAATTTAAGAGAGCTTTTAAAAATATTTTAGTTAGTTAACAATGCTAATGAGGTCCCCAATAGGGTTTTAAGTCATTAGTTACAATTGGGGTGGAGGCAAAATTTCCAAAGCGCCCTTAATAAAAAGACTGAAAAAGTGTCTCAAGTGACTACATGTCACTATATGACTCGTATAGATAAATTACGACTCATCACAAGGAGTCGTAGTCAAGACAGAACAACTAGGGCCCTATACTAGTCTGGTTACAATTCATTTCACCAACTCATAACCACTTCTCATACTCAAGATAAGAACAAATTTAGGATGACACACTGGATACCCTATGATTAGGACATAACAACTTGTCATGAGTCTTTACGACTCATGGCCTCAAGTCGTAATGAAGACAGTGTCTTGGGCTAAATTTTCTGGACACCTTACGACCCTTAAGAAGTCTTGATAATAAGTTAAAAGCTACTCATACTCAGAGCAGAATACTAAGCCACTTGTTCTGATTAAGTCATGACCGAGTCTCTATGATCCATCATGACTCCCTACGAGTTATTAGAGTCTTGCATAGCCAGTTATTTGTGATTTAATTGATATTGTTATTATCATTATTGTGATTATTATTATTGCTAGCTTATGGCATATTGGTCATTGATCCGGTATTGAGATTCGAGGTATGTCTACAGCCTCTTCTATCTTATGATAACATTATTATGCATGCTTATTTTATGTCTAGCCATGGGGATTAGAAATACGGAGTATGATAGTATTGAATCCTGGTAGTATTATAATGAGGTCTTAGAATAAGGACATGGTGATCTAGGCTGTGATTTGAGATGAACTCGCATCTATATGTATATATATATACACTTACATATATATATATATCTATAAGAAGCTATGTCACTTCCATATATCTCTTCTTTCATTTGTTTATATTGTATATTTTTTCTTGACCTTAGATATGGCTATATATCTTTCTTTCTCACTTCATTCATATATTGGGCTGGGATATACGGTATAGTATTGACGTCTATTGAATGATGCTGGAATAGGATAGTTCACCATGATACTTCCTTATTCTTCTTATGTTAGACTCTTGGACATAAACAGGATGGTTGTTCCTTATTATTCTCACTGGCTTGTTATATGATTTTTGGACTCTTGGGTGTAGTTTCCCTTCTATTTATATTATGTATATATCTGCATTATCTTTGGAGCTCAGTTGGCAGTCGCCTACTGAGTACCATTCGTTTGGTACTCATACTACACTTCTGCATCCTACAGATCATAGTGCGAGTTATCATCATTGATGTGCGCATCGTGCAGAGCATCCATGGTTCGAAGACTTAGAGTGAGCTCCTGATATTCAGAGTATAAATTAGGTTCCAAGACTTAGAGTGAGCTCCTGATATTCAGAGTATAAATTATCTCTTTTTTATGTATTAGACTATTCTCTATATTGTATTCAGAGATAAGTTGCATCAGCGTAGTTCTGTTGTTGTTTCACTTTGTACTCTTAATATATTAGAAACTCTTGTACTAATTACACCAGGTTTTGGGATTTTATTTTATATTGATATTTATTTCATTTATTTTGCATTCTTTTCCTTATATTATTGAGTAGTCCATTACTACTCGTTCTAAAGTATGGGTTGGCATGCCTACCGGTGGGTTATGGTAGGTACCATCACGACCTGAGAAATTGGGTTGAGACAAATTAGTATCAGAGCACAGGTTTCAATGGTGTATTAGTACAAGAGCTAAGTGTTTTGTAGAGTCCTGCGGATCAGTGTAAAGACGTCCTTAACCTATCATCAGGAGGCTACAGTGACATTTTAGGAAATTCACTTTGTGACTTCTTATCGTGTGCCTAAATTCCTTGAACATATTATTTACTCTATTCTGTCCCCGAAGGATGATGCGACATTGTCAATAGATGCGGATGAGACCAAAACACGCTGACACCATCTCTATATCTTTATAAATCAGCAAAGGCTCATCCAAGCCAAAGCCAACACAAGTCAGGAGTCATGCCACCAAATCCAAATCCAACAATACACTTCCTTTATCATTTTGCACCTGTTATCCACTCCAAGGTAGAAGGAAAAAATCACCTAAGTCTCGCCCATGCGGTCTCATCACGGAGAACTCTAAAAACTGAAGCTGACCTACTGAAAGTCCATATGGCAACATGAGAATATGCTCACAAGGCACTTTCTGGGCACACAAATGGAGATAACCGAGGAACGCAGTCCATGCCAATATTGCAATCAGTCCAGATGAAAATCAGATTGATATCTCAAAATCCAAGGTATAACTACTCGTCACTGAATATTCCACTCCAGGATGTCTCATCCACTGAGAATGAAGTCATACTGAATCTAGGTCGAGTATATTACTCCCATTGAGTAAATCATCCAAAATACCCATAGAGAATTAGACACTTAGGGTTAAAACTGAAAGAACCAATATCGGGTTCATAGGCTATCATCTGAATATATATCAGCCATTTTCCATCCGAAGTTGAGGAGACAAAATAAGAAACCACAGAGTAGGATCAACCTGCCTATAAATGAAATCTGAACAAAGACAAGTCTAAACTAGAAGATGCACACAAGATCTACATCACCAAGCTAAAATCTCAACACAAAGATTGAATCACCCGATCTCAACTACCCTAACCAAACCTAAAGATGGGTAGGCATTCATGCTCAAAGTTTATCACAACATTCAAATCGCCATTCCAATGCATCAAGTCAAAACTAAATAAAAAAACCTATATCATTACCAACCGTTCAAATCGACCTTAGTATCTAAATCTAACATATTTGAGATAAATCATACCAACCCACAGTCGAGACATATCTAAAGACAAAAATTACCACAGGGATAACCACCGACTAAAAATGCAAGCATCCAGCCCTATCTCAGCTAGAGGGTATGAAATATAGCCATAAAATAGAAAACCTGCCAAAGGATGAATCACTGGATGAAATTGCAAATAACCCACTCCATATCCGCTAGAGGGCATAAACTATCTAGACATACTCAAAAACATCCCAAGGCTGAAAACCACCTGAGTATTGACAAAAACTCTAGAAACTTGGAGAAATGCAACTTTAGCTGACAACTGATCAATCTAAACACTTCATCTCAGCAAAAAATATCCACAGGCACATATTATCGAAGAGAATCACTCTACCAAGACTCACTAGGCCGAACAAATGCTTAAATTGGAATTTCCTGAATCCACCCAAGAATCACATCATTAAAGAAGAAATACCAATATCAAAATCATGGTCAAAGTCGAGACCACCACCAGAGAAGCAACAACTCAAGATAAAAGTTTCTAATTTGCCAACTTAAGAAGCGATCACGGAAAAGGCCACTTGTCTCTATCCTTCCAACACCACTAGACAAAACCATGTCAAATCAAGAAAGAAGCATCTAATCTCCATGCAAATAAAAAGGATAAACCATCACAAGGGAATGAACCCAACAAATCTATGAGATAAATTTATGACATATCAACATCAATATCAAAATCGCTATCGGACTATAAAATGGCCATATACGAAGGATAGACCTCAAACTGGTCCAATTCACATTAGGTTATACCAGAAGAGATAGCCAAAATAAAAACCTTTGCAACCCAGGTGGCAAGTCTAAGAATCTCGAATAAAATAATCGACAACATTACTAAATTATCGAGTAAAAAACAACACAAAACTATGGAAGGTCAACTTACCTTTGATGCCACAATACATCCCCGAATCAATCTAATACAGCTAACCAATAGGGAACACAGTCAGCCTCACCGCTCTAGGTGAAAGGAATCATCAAATTGGGTTATATCTACTCAAGCCACCAAATAATATAAAAAGAAAGTGAAAGTCTAACTAAAGAACACAAGTCTATACAACTACACAGTGAGGATCAAATTTATCAAGTAACAATATCAAGTAATAATATCAAGTAATATCAATAACCTCACACAGTGGTAGCAATAGCAATAGCAATATCAGTATCAACATACTGAACAAGCAGTACCAAAAGAACATCAATATCATGTACTACTCAAAGTCCAAATAGGGCTAACATTCAATAATAAATGGGACTCGAGCCCAAAAACCACACCCATAGGGGAAAACATCAATATAAATATACTCCATCCACTACTAAATTAAATAAATAATAGAGTAGTAACATAATCATAAATTCAATAATAAGGCACATAATGACCGATATCAATTCATCAAGGCATATAATCATCAATCGATATGAAAACCCCAATACAAATAATAAGAGATAAATGCGAGAAATAAAAGCACACCACTCATGGTGACATCCAGAACCACAAGCCTGACGGTCATAGGTAAAAAATAAATCTGAATGGGTCCAACTCAAACCAACCGACCGAATCATCAACTAAGGTGCCACAAATATTATCCCTAATTGAAGATGTCATAATATCATGAGGATAATTTGAATGAGCTAAATGACTGGAAATACCATGTTGAGGATACTTCCTACACTAGGAATCAGTCTCTCTACAGTCGTAGCAACTCCTAAAGCTTGAATATAGAGAGAACACCAACATAGCCTAAATTGTTGGCCAATAAACACTAAGATAAATCCATAAAATTATGTCCATACTTATGAAACCATAGCCTGTCTTAGGAACTCTAGGCTGGCAGGGATTATATGTTAACTCTAGCTAATCATCTGTCTCATACCTGGGGCATCTCCAAAACTAGTGTCTCATCATAATACAACATAACCATGATTCTACAATACTTTAAAATTCTACCCCTCATAATACAAAATGGTTGCCATATCTCGAAGAACCATACCACACTCTACAAGTCTGATGAGGACTCTGCCCACTGTGATCATCATAAAAAAATTGAGAGACACTCAAAGTATGGAATACTATATGCGTAGAGCTGGTGGGTTGCAGGTGAATGACACGACCTTAACAAGGGCCTTGTTGTAATGGGCATCCCAAGTCTAACCAGGACCGGGGACCACACGCGTTACTCAACCCAACCTCCAAATACGTACCCTGAGTCGGATTAATTTTGAACATATAAAAAGATAGCATTTTTACAATTCCAAACTCTGGGATAGGTCCCAACTTAAACTGTATTAATTTCCTAGAAGAGGGTATGACTCTAATATACCGCCCATACCCTAACATACGAGTAGAACTCACCACTCATACCATGGGCATTCCTTGGAAACCCAACACTATCCAACATACTATCACCAAGCCCCAATCATACACCAGTATATAACACGCACCCTTAACCCATACCTTAGGTAGAATCAAGAGAGGTTGACACTGTCCAACATATGAGTTGGACTATACCACTCGTACCCTATCTATGACACATGGTAAGCTATTCATACTCAGATATAAGTTAAGTTACTAAGTTTTAGATTAAGTGGATAAAAACCCAACCCTACGACCCGTCACCTATATATGACTCCTACCCACCCAAGTCATACCCATTCTAAAAAATCAACCACCCAATACTAGAAAACATATGACTGGGTCACCTGACCCGTACCCTTAATATACGACTAGTATGGTGAGTCGTATGATGTCCAAAAAGTCTAAAACCCAAGAAATTTTCTAAGGGTCAGAACCTAGGGTATTTCAGTAAAGCTGAACTCTACTGGAAGAATCCTCACTCTTAAATGAAATACCAACAACACTATACTATTGGCATGCCTCTTATTGCCATATATATAAGTCTCAATACTCAATATATCTATGGTCCTCTCATAACCAAAATCCTAATAGAAGGAAGATTTAGCTTCTATCCAGTGCTTCAATGCTAAACAAAGTGACAATACTAATTCTCTATCACATCCATGCACTAATGTTCGGCTCAGAAAGGTATAGCCTAGAAAAATACTTAAACCTCATGAGAAATCCAATCTTACACTCAAAACTGGTAAAATAAACCCTAATGAACACCAATAGAACCAACTCTAGTTTGAGAACTACTAGATGAATGAAACGTCATCTATGACTAAGAGGATCTACAAGTTGACTCAAATTCTCAATGTTGAACCTCAAACGCTGAAGTAGTCATGATCTTTATTGAATCCTAAGATGTCCCAAATCTATTTTGGCTATCGCTGAAGATCTTTGATATCTATCTCTAACTCTCTAGTCTGATGTCGTACTGAAACTTTGGAAATGCAGGTTGAAGTCTCATTCACATCTGTCGATAATATCGCATCATCCTTCAGGGATAAAATAGAGTCAAAGAATGTGTTTAAGGTTCATAGGAATGTGGGTACATGATATAGAGTTAAGAAGTAAATTTCTTAAAATATAAGTATAGCCTCTTAAAGACAGGTTATAGATGTCTCCATACCGATCTACATGACTACTAAATATTTAGCTCTTGTACTAATAAACCAATGAAACCTAGGCTCTAATACCAATTTTTCATGACCCAATTTCTCAAGTCATGTTGACGCCTATCATAACCCACCGATAGGCAAGACAACCTGTAATGGAGTTGGTTGCTTGTATTTTTAGTTGATGGTCATCCCTGTGGTGATTTTTGTCTACAGATATATCACAATATTGACATGACGATTTGAAAGTTGTGATAAACTTGGAGTATGAATGTCTACCCATCTTAAGGTTTGGTTTTGGTAGCTAAGATCGGGCAATTCAGCCTTTGTGTTGAGATTTCAACTTGGTAATGTAGAGTTTGCGTGCAACTTCTTTTTTAGACTTATCTTTGTTTAGATTTTATTTATAGGCTGGTTGAGCCTACTTGTGGTTGCTTATTTGGTCTTCGCGACTTTGAATAGAATATCACTAATAAGTATTTAGATGATAGCTTATGGACCCGATATTGGTTCTTTCAGTTTTGACCCTAAGTCTCCAGTTCTCTTTGGGAATTTTAAATAATTACTCAAAGGGAGTAATATACTCAATTTGGATTTAGTATAACTTCATTCTCGATGGATGAGGCATCTTGGAGTGGAATATTTAGTGGTGAGTAGCTATACCTTGGATTTTGAGATTTTAGTCTGATTTTCATCCGAACTGATTGCATAATTGGCATGGATTGCATTCCTTGATTATATTTATATGTTCCCATACATTGTCTTATGAACTTATTCTCATGTTGTTGTATGAACTTTCAGTGGGCCAGCTTCAGTTTTTTGAGTTCTCTATGATGAGACCATGTTGGTGAGACTCAGGTGATTTTTTCCTCCTGGCTTAGAGTGGATAGTAGGAGCAAAATAGAAAAGGGAGTGTATTGTTGGATTTGGATTTAGTGGCATGAATCATGAATTGTGTTGGCTTTGTCTTGGATGAGTCTTTTTTTATTTATGCCGATATAGAGATGGAGTCAACGTGTTGTGGTTCAGATGTGTATGAATCAGCCTTCTTGGTTCAATTTGAGGCCAATTAGTGGTTAAGTTGAACTTTGGTTGTTTGGAAGTAGAATGAGAGTGCTGGTTGAAAATGGAATACCTATGGTGAAATCACTTGCAAGTGTTCCCTCTTTATTAAGGTTATCTGGGAAGTGACGTTGTTAGCATACAGGCCTAGTACCTTATTTTTTTGAGCTTTTGAGATTCTTTCTATCCGTTGACTTTTGGGGACAAAAATCCTTTTAGTAGTGGATAATGTAATGACCTACCATTATCCATATTTTTTCTTTTTTCTGCCATTTGATATTCTCTATAACTTCCCCAAGTCATTTATGACTTAATGGCACTGAAGGTTTGGTTACCGGGCAGTTCATTTGGTTTTAGAACAAATTCTCTATTTTGAAGTCTTCAGTGGTTCCAAATGGCCATTGGGCAAAAACCTTAATGAAACGATCTCTAATGTGAATTTTGACTATGCCAAAAGCTTTGGAATATCAATTTTATGCTAGGTAGACCTTTGGTTTGGGTCCTGATGCACCCAAGCTCATTTCGTCTATCGATGGGAAAGTTGAAAATTTGAAGTTAAGGTATGTGACCCACACTTGGTTGAAACAACTTCGAATTGAAAATTTTACTTCGCCAATGAATCCAAAACATCAAATTTAGTGTGTTTACATTTTCATTCACAAAAATTGGATTCCGAATGAATCTCGAGGCATCATTGGAAACTTGGAAACTTTCCATGTTTTATTGGTCTTGGTGCATTGGCGATCATGGAAAGGGCACGACGATTGTGGCACCGTGATCGCGGCCCGCGCCTTGATGATCACGACATCTCTTTACCTAGGGTTTTATAAATAGACCCCATAGTCGTGATTTGGGTTATTTTCTCTTCACCCTTGAGAACTTAAAACCCTAAATGGTATAATAACTCAAAATTGATCATGGTGGGTGACGTGGGAGCTTGTTTATCATCTTTTATCGGAAATACCTTTAAATTTGAGGAAAGAATCCTTTGAATTCATGCTTAAATTTATTAGTTTGGACTAAAAAAAACCCAATTTAGCTTAGGGATTTCTTAGTTTGGACTAAAAAAACCCAATTTAGCTTAAGGCTTGATTATAGCCTAAAGTATGCTTAATTTTCACCCATTTCTTAAGGGTTATGATCTCTTGTTCATGTGGGAACATTGGGCTGGCCTCGAAAATGAATTTTCCATATGTAGGACCCACTTAGGGTTTTGGTGTTGTTTTTGGATCCGAAGAACAATAGTGCAATATAGATATCGTTAGACTTGTCTTGATGAGTAGATTATGTTTTTAATAGTATGATGGAATTTTGGGAATTATGAAGTGAAGATAAGCATGTGGAATATGATGTGAGGTTTTATTGTTCGACTGAGAGATAGTCTTCTGTTTACTTTTCTTTGTAGATGATGTGTGATATATATTGTGTGTGAATTTGGATGTTAGGCTTGATTATGAGTGGAATAACTTATCCTTAATTTTTAATATTTAGGGATTAGATGAGGGTTTTGGACCCGTAAGATGGTATATTTATAACCTACTAGTGGGTTATGGTAGGCGTCATCATGACTTGAGAAATTGAGTTGTGATATCCTCTATTGGTAGTTCCTTTAGAGAACATCGATGTATCGTATTCCTTATCCTATGAGGAGGTACCAATAAGGATCTTGGATCGGCAAGTCCAACGGTTGCAGATGAAGGATGTGGCTTTGGTAAAGGTTTTATGGTGGAACCAAAAGCTCAAGGAAGCTACTTGGGAAGCCGAGGAGGACGTGAAGTCCAAGTATCTATTCTTGTTCACCGATTTAGACATTCGTACTTAAGGTATATGTAATTCCTTACTATTTTGTTTTCTATCTTTGTTAAAGGAAGATTGTCAATTCCTTGGTAGCTATGTTTTCTATCTTAAATGTAAGAGAAGTAATGTTTAAGGTCTAATCGTGCTAGTAAATGCCTTGTCCTGTCATTCGAGGATACATGATCCTAAGGGGGGAGAATGTAACACTCCGAGTTTTTGGTCCTTGAAAAAATTTGAACATTTTCCCTTGTTGTCCAGGCTATGACTCACCCCTATGAGTATTAAGGAGAGGTAACGAGTTGTGAAGTCGAGTCATATTATGGGTAGTGTAATGGTGGCTAAGTTCTTCTCTGAGTACGCATGGCTCACTATGAGTTATAAGGACTCATTACAGTCATAATATCCAAATCGTAGGATGTCCAGTGTCCCCCAATTTTCTTCTTCTCTGGTTATGGCTTATACTCTATGATTCGTATGGTCAAGTGATGAGTCGTTTGATCGATTCATAAGGATAAAATTAATAGGGTCTTTGAGACTATTCTAGTTATGACTTGTGGAGATGAGTCATAAGATGCATCTTTATGAGTCGATGGTGGACTCATAAAAAAGGGCCATACTTTTTAACTTTTAAATTGAGGGAACTTTGGACATTTCCCACTTTAACCCGTTAGACCCCATGACTTAAAAACAACTTTGGGGCTTTATTACCATACTATTCCCAAACACTCCCAAATTTTCTCTCAAACTCTCCCTTCAAGTCAAGGCTAGGGTTTCAAAGAAAGTGATCATCTAGGGTTCTAAGGGTGTTATCTCTTCCAAATTTCAAGGTATTTGAGGTACGTTACTCTTCCCCTATACTTGTATTTTCTTAATGGTATTATTATATACTATTTACATGGTTTTAATGTTGAGATTTAAACCATGGGTTGAGGGTTTTGAATATGAATTATTTAAATGCTCCTTTTATGATATTTATGAAATACTTTTTCCTAAATTGATGGTTGGTAAATGCTTTGGGTGCATCGGAATGGTGGATGGACATGGCTATGATGAAATCCCTAAATTGAAAAATCATGGAAATAGGGGTACAAAGAAATCCATAAATTAATTGGTGTGGTATGGAAATTGGTAACAACTTTAGCCCACTTGCATAATTGGTTTCAGAATATACATTATCACTTGGTTTGATTTATTTATTGATCGTAATGCATGGCATAACTGGTTAATTGGATGGTAATGGTCTTGAAAACCTTGTGGGCTACACGATAATCCTCCAAGTGATTTTTATAATGGAGTCTGCGGGGTACACGAGAATCACTAAGTGTTGGCTAATGGCAGTGCTTCAAGCTATTGGCGGTATGACGATACCACTTAATAATGCCTAATAATTGACTCCTATAAATGGTGGTAAGATTATGTGTTAAATGTTTTTATTCGACAATAATGGGGTGGTGTTAGCTAGCCGCGAAGGTGCGAGCCTGAAGGAATAATACTGGAAACTCATGTTTGTCGACATAAGGGTTGGTCTTGAAGACCATGCATTTATCGGGTACAAGGGAATCCCTAAAGTGTATACATGTACATATGTATCATAGAGGGTAAAGGATACAAGAAAATCCCCATCCATCTATGATATCTCTGTTTCGTACAACTAACACGTACTGGGGCCCATTCAGCGTGTAACACTGGACCCATATAGCCCATGGGTGGATTTATGAAGATAGCATTTCACAACCCAAGATAAGTTTTTCAAAGTTCATGCTAAGCCTTGCTCCCTACCCCAGCAAATTATATTATGTATATGTACTTCATCTGAAATGATGCATTAGATGTTGCACTGGTTTTGAACTATTATCATGGCATTATTGTTTTCCTCTATCCTTGAGTTTTATACTAGAACTCCAACCGCTAACCATCTATAGATGTTTTTTTCCTATGCAATGTAAGAACTGGCCATACTTCCACATCTCTTTCTCAGTGACTAGGATTCGGGATCAGCGAACGAGTCAAATTAAAGTGGTGAGCTTACATACTTTGAAAGACCCCCATTTAATGCTAGAGTATACTTTAGTTTTGGCTATTATCGGGGGCATGTCCCAACAGTTCTTTGACTTTCAGTTTGTAGAGGCTCTATTAGACTACTGTAGATATGGGTTACGTTGGTCGGATATTTTGGTCTTTTTTTGATTAATAGACTATGGATACGAGCTAACCTTTATGTTATCTTGTTATATGTTTGGAATTCATCCAACATTGGAGATGTTATGTTGGTTTAGTTAGGTAAAGGGGGTGATCTCCGGTCCACATTAGACTTGAGATACCCGTCATGGCCAGGCCCTGGTTCGGGTCATGACAGATGTTTTGACTTGTCTATAAGAAAAGATCTATTTGAGGCCTTAATATATGTCTAAGTCATTTATCAAACTACCAAAACATGAGGCTTGATTTTATATTAACTTGAAGCATGATTCTCATATTGGCTTGGATTTTGGGGGTGTTACAAAAATGATTGGTATACACTTTATAAAAAGTAACTAAAAAAGTTGTAGAATGTGATGACGAATTAAACCATAATTGTGGGACCCACCAAAGATTGTAGGTAGTTCTCGTGGTTTGGTAGCAAAATTTAGGCTCTCTGGACTCCAGCAGACGAGCCTTGGTACGATCATGGGGCCCATGCACGATCGTTCCTTGATTCATAGGATGGAATTGCAAGCTTGATCAACTTTAAAAGTTACGTTCGAAACTAAGATCGTGGTTCAATCTCATGGTTGGATGGTATACTTGGCAATTTTCAGATATTTGAGACTGTTTTAATCAGAAGATAGCAATTTATGATGTACAATCTCACAAACATCATACTTACACTCATAGGTTCTCACTATTGGACAGTGCTCCACTAAAATGGTCATAACATTCTGGATGCAATGGAAAGAGGAATAAAAAATATATCATTTGTTGGGTTTTAAGCTAAAAAATACTCAATATTATAAGAGTTATTCTCATTTAAATTAGATTATAGAAAGATTCTTCACATGAAATCAATTGGCAAGGAATATTTCCACTTGGCTATGAGCTAGGAGTTACTTGTAGCCTTAATGTCTATCTAATTCACTTATCATACTATCAAAACAAGCTGTTTTATTCTACATGCTCCTGAAGCATGGTTCTAATCTTAGCTTAGATTTTTAGAATGTTACAATATATTTAGTACATATGTTTGATCTATGTTGATGAAAATTCTAAAATATGTGATTATAGATAGAACTCATACCTTAAATGGTGTAATGTATGCTATGGTTCATTGTTAGTATTCTCCATTAAGACAAAAGAGATTGGTATTTATGTTATTTTATCCTTGGCAATGAGTACTATGGCCACTATAGAGTCTTCAATTTCTTAATGATTTTTCAAAAGCTCAAATTGTTTTAAGAAAAAAAAAAAACCTTTTTAATGTTCTCAATTAGCACTGACGTCCAAGTGGAAGACTATTGGAATTTGGATGAGTGTTAATTGGTGATAGCCTGAAAAGATAGTTATATGGCCCAAGTGGTGGATTAATAAAAGGCCTAATATAAAATTATGGGCAATTTTCATAAATTTCAACTGTTTAGTACCTAATTAAACACTATCCCTATTCTTTTTAAAATTACACGAAATCCCATATTTTGAACTATCAAATACATTACTTAGGGTGGAGATACATCACCTTCTGGATATATCACTTTTCGATACATAACTAATCAATCAAATTCTTATATATCAATAGCACAGATCTCATTCTGATACATAAGTCGTATTTATAAGTAGCATAAAAGAATTTTGATACTTATTTTTCATACTTTCAACTAGGTATAGCATTCTTATGTATTTGTACACAAAAATTAGTATGATACATAGTATTTGTACATTTTATAGCCGGTCCCATAATGTATATTCATGTCCTTTGTCGCTCCATTTTTTATCTCCTCTATCTGCACCTTTCATCCACCATAACACCATAAAAATACTCCCTCCATCGAGATCCTTCTTTAACAACACCACCGATGAAAATCACAGAAATTAATCACTAATTCCAATCAATTCCACCATGAGCACACCCCAGTACTATTTCTAAATCAGGAGAGTCATCTGTCAAGGTCACTAATTAATTCTTTGATCATCGTAGATGATGACTAGATTGACCATGTGATGCTTTTATGAACTCAAACTCAATGTATTTTCCTGAAGCTGAGAATCTTAATAAATCGATAGTCAATATTTGAAAGAGAAAAATGGTCCAAGCACAGAAAAACCTATGATGAGCATGGATAAAACCATGGGAAGAATTATTCCAAGTGAAGATTCATATTTGAATTATTGAAATGTTGAGAATGATGAAGATACTTTGAAGGAGAAAGATGACAAAAAATTTATGAAATGGGTGAAGAAAACCAAGGTCGAGAAACTGATGTATTTGATGAATTGGAGAGATAACAATAAAATTCAAAAATTATATAATTATTTTAAGAATTTGCAATTTTAGATAATAATATTAAGGTAAGGTATTATATAAATTTTTTGAAATAATTATGTGTGTAAGTTATGCCCATTAAAAATTGGCCTATAATCGGCAGGCACTCTATAAATATAGGTCAACCTCCCTTTCCTTAGCTATTAGAAAACCATCGATTATTTGGTTCTTGAAATACATAGTATAGCAGTTGAAATTTAATCGATTGATATAGCTAGAGGATTGTGGAAGTTGGTCTCAGATTTAACCGTCGATTGTTACACCGCTTATCAATGAAGTTGAATGGTACATTTTTTTTATTATATCTCAAGATTATGTTTATGTGTGTTTCTTAATCTCCTCTGTGGTAGAAAATTATGAATCTTACATAATGAGCTTAGCAATGATTGTGAAACACTAACGTCATAAATTAAGGTTCTTTAATTATTATTAATTTTTTGACCTCTCTTTAAAGTTCGTTCTATTTTAATGCTTATCTAGCTAAAACTTACTGGTGTTAGTATTTGACTAGTAGTAATGATTGTGCCTTGCATTATTAAAAATTAATAAAAATAAATTTATGCTTTTATAAGGAAAAGGACATGGTGTCATGACTTGAACCAGGGTCTAGCCGTGATGGGTATCTCAAGTCCACCATGGACCGAAAACCACCCCCTTAACCCAATCCCAAGAGCACAATAATAACTAATAATAACAATGCGGAAGCCAATTAAATAAAAATAAAAGATGAATAGATAACTCTATGAAATCTAAGAGCTAAGATAATAACCGACCAACCCACATCTATCCACAATAGCCTCTAAAATCAAAATACTAAATAGGTCGATACATGCCCCCAACCATGACCAAAAGAATCCAAAAGTACTGATTCAAATATTAAAGAATATGAAAATGATAAGGCCTTCTAAATGATGGGGGCTCACCACTTCATAGCTACTCGACGAACGTGATAATCCACCTAACGCAACATAGGGGTAAAAGAAGTGTCTTCAAACCCTACATTATGAAATAATGTATCTCCCTTAGACAGTTAGTGGGATGAGAACTCACATGTAACTCAGGGAAAATGATAACATAATGCTATGTCCAAAAATCAGTCAAACCCATCATGCACATTTTTGTATATTCATATATATGATGTTGAGATAGGGAAAAAGGTTTAACTATGAGATTTAAAATCATTATTCTGGACTGCATAGCTCTAAACATACTAAGGGAACCCATAAGCTATATGGGTTCATCTCCCCCCGCTGAAAGTTCCCCAATGCCTGTTAACCACATGAACTGAAGAAATTCAAGGTAGGGCCAAAGCCACTGAAGCTCCAACCATTCAAAATATATAAATGTGTGTGTTTGTGTATGTGTGAACTATGCATACGGTCATAAATACCCCTACATTGGTAAATGAGATTTTTAGTATACGTCCTCCCGGGACCTCTACCTTCCACGGCAAGCTACACAACCCCCATTAAACCCAAATTAAAAGTATTTATACATATTCCCATCCATTAACCAAGGAGTCTTTTATTAAGGCATTAAACACTTGCTATCATCATACTAATACGCTTGCAAGCTAAATTAAACATGCCAAACGAATTCACAAAACCAAATTGGACTACCAAGTTCTATTGAAATCCAAACCATAGCCACCAAGACAATTCAAATCCATTCAAATAATCATTTATCCATTAATGCAATCCAATGAGTTCAAAAGCAAGTTAAACCATGTAATTTCCATAATTAAAATCAATTTAACAAAGAGGGTTGAGGTTCATGTAATTTTAAGTCAAAATTTATCCAATCTGGGGTAACCTGTAGCACCCCGAGAGTACATCCTGGGCATCACACAATGCTTATAGTCCCGAGGGACCACAAGCCAACCCATGAAATGGTACCTGCTATGAGTACTGAATAAGATAATCATAAATATAGAAGAATAATTGATAATCTATAAGGGTTTAATATCTGAAATCAAAACTAAATCATAAAATTGGAAAAGAACTTTCTAAATCTAATAAGCTATTGATAAACTGAATAAATGATTGACATGTCTGAAAGTCTCTAAACTTAACTGAATACGAGTTGATAGGACAGGACCCAACTAACTATTAAACTGAAAGCATGAAACAAAATAATCTATTCTCAAAATATGAGGACTCACCACTGCTACTGTTGTGAGCCTGAGAAGTCTAAGTGTGATTCGGTAATTGGGCGTCCGAACCTATGATATGATATATCATAGCACGAAAGAAAAAGTATGCGATCAGTAATTTGAATGTACTGGTAGGCTAAATGAGGTAGGCTAATATGCATGGTTTCATGAACATGGATAAATAATCGTCTGAATATGTATGTATAACATAAGATATTGAATATAATACATGAAATCTGGAGTTACTAAGAATATATGAAATCTGTAAATACTGAGGATGTATGAAAAAGCATGTAACATGAACAAAATAAAATCTGTAAACTAAAATACTGAAATAATTGAAATAACTGATATCTCTAAGCTTTGGTCAAACAACACTGAGACTGAGTGTCTGAACTGATTATTGGACTAAAACTGTAGCTGAGACTGTGGGAGGTATCATCTAACCGACATGCCCCGATCTGAGCTAATCGGGGTCCAACCTGTAACCCCAGTTAGAAGGGTGTTAGTACCGTGCCATGGGTCCTAATGTTGTCTATGTGGGTCCACTATACTGGTATATTGTGTTGTCCCGAAGGACTAAGGCTGTCAAGCCTAATCTTACGGGTGACCCCTGTGAGATAGTCAAGACAAGACTAATGGGTGACTTCTCATATCCTACGCTGTCTACATAGTTCTGGAGTATAGGGGCTACTAACAACTCTTTATCTCTGATGGGGAAGCTATCATCCCTGCACTCGCTCGGTGCTAAGTTCTACTCCCAACTGAATGACACTGGATGCTAACTATTCTGAGTTTAACTGACTGATCTAGTAATACTCATAATATATTTTGAAGTTATCCTAAAGATACTGAGACGATACAAAGCAAACAGCTATGATTTTTGGGAATTTAATACACCCAGGACTCAAAAGAGATAATAGTAAAACTACACTAAAGCTTGGAGGACATAGCATGAAGTCTTTTATTAAATAATAATTTTTGTAAGTATTTTATCAAACACTTGATATGAATGTGTATATAAAGCATGGTAATTAGTTTAAAGCTTGTAGTAAAGCACAACTTCAACACCATTATCACAAATCATGAATTAAATCAGTGGATAACAATATTCAAACATATGGAGTATAGTAATAGACATCAATTTTGCTAAAACATGGTATAGAACAAGATTCATGGAAATTCATGGTTTAATCATAATTTAAAATCAAAATAACTTGGAAAGATTATAAATTCGTAATTAAAATCAGGTACTTGGACTCCATGGGTGAAAGGGGACCCATGAATGAACATTTAACATACCTGGGTTAATGAATTTGAGAGGATTGATGGCAAGATTTCTTGAGATTTGATCTTGTATTTGAGTGCTAGAGTTTTAATGGAGAGAAATTTGATGAACAATGACCATATTTTGCTCAATTTTAAGATTAATCTTCTGTTTACACGATTTGGGGGCTTGATGAAAGACAAGATTCCCCTTGGGATTTAAAATCCCACAATTGGAATGTTGATTAAGGCCTCACCATGACACGGTGAGTGGTTCATTGCGATAACCGCCACGACGTGGTGGAATCGTGGTGACTCTCTGGATCGTGAAAATTGCTGCTTTGGGGTTCACCACAACGTTGTGCAACCATGGTGACCCTCTGGAAATTGACAAATGCCAAAATGGCCTTCATCATGATGCGATGACATGCTCATCGCGATACTCACTGTGATGTGACCTAATCGCGGTGAGCTACTGGTTTGCTAATTTGAATGCGGTCCAATACCCATTCAAAAATCTCAAAACTTACCCCAAACAAGCTATTTTCTAGCTTCTAAGTGTTACACGTACTACTAAGGGTTTGACTGAGCTAGAAATGTTTTGTGTATTACAATATCTCCCCCTTGGGAACATTCATCCCCAAATGGGACTAATGAAGCTGAGATGCTGAAAACTGAGGCTATATCTTGCATGCACAACTGAAAGCATGACTAAACTAATATATAAATGCAAGAACTATCAACTGAATGGCTAAATAAAACAGATACTTGGAGTGAAAATAGATGATATGAGGAAACTAGTTACCTTAAACTAAATCTACAGTGAAAAGATGAGGGTACTTGGTCCACATATCTGCTTCTGCTTCTCGAGATTCTTCCTCAATGGATTGATTTCGCCAATGAACTTTGACCAAGGGAACCTCTTTGTTCCTTAGTCTACGAACTTGACGATCAAGAATTTTGACTAGAACTTCTTCATAGGAAAGGTTGTTCTTGACATCCATATTTTCTAAGGGGAAAACTACCGCTGGGTCACCAATATACTTTTTTAACAATGAAACATGGAACACCGGGTGCACTGAAGCTAGATCTGAAGGCAATTCAAGCTTATACACTACCATTTCGAAATGACTAAGAATTCTGAAAGGACCGACATATCGGGGACTAAGTTTTCCTTTCTTGCCAACCTCTTCACTCTCTTCATGGGAGAGATTTTCAAGTACATAAAATCATCGACCTCAAACTCGAGATCCTTTCTCCTCACATCTGCATACAATTTCTGTCGGCTCTGGGCTACCCTAAATCTTTCTTTAATCAACTAAACTTTCTCTAACGCATCAAACACCAAGTCAGGCCCTACTACTATGGCCTCACCCACTTCAAACCAACAAATCAGATATCTACATCTCCTACCATAAAGAGACTTAAACAGAGCCATATGAATACTAGAATGATTGTTGTTATTATATGCGAATTCAATCAAGGGCAAGTAGTCATCCCAACTACCTTTAAAATAAACAACGCAAGATCTTAACATGTCTTTCAAATTCTGATTGGTCCATTCTTCTTGACCATCTGTCTGAGGGTAGAAGGCTGTACTAAGGTTGACTTGGGTACCGAGGCCCTTTTGGATTGCCTTCCAGAAGTAAGAGGTAAAATGGGTACCTCTATCTAAGATGATAGATAAGGGAACACCGTGCAACCTAACCAACTCTCTGAGATAGAGTTTGGCATAGTCCTCAACTGAATAAGAGGTATGGACTGGAAAGAATTGAGTTGATTTGGTCATCCTGTCTACGATAACCCAAATAGAATCATTCTGATGATGGTACGAGATAAACCTATCACAAAGTCCATGTTCACTTCCTCCCACTTCCAAGTGGGAATATTGAACTCTTACATAGACCCACTAGATTTTTGGTGCTCAACCATAACTTGTTGGCATGTAGAGAACTTAGCTACAAACTCTGCAATGTCCCTCTTCATCTCACTCCACCAATAGATCTCTCACAAATCACGGTACATCTTAGTAGCCCTTGGATGAATCGAGTAATGTGCACCATATGCTTTTGCAAGAATTTTTTTCCTCAAATCATCTACACCAGACACACATAGTCGACCCTAAAAACACATCACACCATCTCCTCCTTGGGAGAAAACCTCCACTTTCTGATCTCAGACTGATTCTTTCAACTTAACTAGACTGGGATCTCTATCCTGCTTTTCCTTTACTTCAAAAACTAGGGATGATTCTGAACTACTCTACACCCATACACTACCTTCTGCCAAGTCGACTAACCTGACACCTAGTCGGGCAAGGTGATGAACTTCCTGAGCCAACTTCTTCTTACCATCCTCAACATGAGAAAAACTACCCATAGATAATCTACTGAGAGCATTATCCACTACATTGGCCTTGCCCGGATGATACAGAACACTCATGTCATAATCTTTCAATAACTCTAACCACCTCCTCTATCGCAAATTCAAATCTTTTTGAGAGAATACATACTACAAGATTTTATGATATGTGAATACATCAACATGCACCCCATTCAAATAGTGCCTCTAAATCATTAAGACAAATACTATAGTTGCTAGCTCAAAATCATGGGTAGGGTAATTCTTCTCATGAGGCTTATGTTGTCTAAAGGCATAGGCTATGACCTTAACTCTCTATATGAGGACACAACCCAAACCTACTATGGATGCATCATAGTACACAACAAACCCCCTCTAAACCATCTAGCAAAGAAAGAACTGGGGCTGAGGTGAGTCGAGTCTTCAACCCCTGAAAACTCTTATTGCAGGAATCTGACCACTGAAGCTTAACGTTCTTCTGTGTCAATCTGGAAATTGGGGATGCAATAGATGAAAACACTTCAACAAACATAAGGTAATATCCAGCCAAACCCTAGAAACTCCTAATGTCTGATGGAGAGATAGGTCTAGGCCAGTTTCTTACTGCTTTGGTCTTTTGAAGATCAACTCTAATGCCATCACCAAAAATAATATGGTCAAGAAAAGCTACTGATCTTAGCCAGAATTCACACTTACTAAATTTAGCGAACAACTGATGAGCCCTAGTAGTCTGCAACACTATTCAGAGATGGTCTGCATGATCATTTTTGCTACGGGAATAAACAAGAATGTAATTAATGAAGACTATAATGAACATGTCCAAATACTACTTGAACACATGATTCATTAAGTCCATGAAAGTTGTTGGGGGATTAGTAAGACCAAAGGACATGACTAGAAACTCAAAGTGACCATACTGAGTTTGTAAAGCTATTTTCGGAATGCCACATTCCCTGACTCTGAGCTGATGATAGCCTAATCTAAGGTCTATATTTGAAAAGTAGCTGGCACCCTGAAGTTGGTCAAACAAGTCATCGATTCTAGGGTGTGGATATTTATTCTTGATGGTAAGTATTTTCAACTGACGGTAGTCTATACATATTCTGAGAGAACCATCTTTCTTACATACGAATAGAACTAATGAGCCCTATGGGGAGATGTTGGGCTTGATGAATCCCTTATCCAGGAGATCTTTTAACTTTTCTTTTAACTCTTTGAGTTCTACTAGATTCATCCTATAAGGCGGAATAGATATGGGCTGAGTATCTTGAAAAAGGTCTATTCCGAAGTTGATTTCCCTTTCGAAACACCGGGGAGATCTTAAGGGAACACATCTAGGAATTCCCTAACTACTAAAATTGACTCAAGGGTTGGATTCTCTGAATTGGAGTCTTTGACTAGAACAAGATGGTAAATATACCCCTTGGATATCATCCTTCTCACTCTAAGGTACGAAAAAAGCTAACCCCTAAGAGCTGTAGTACTACCCCTCCATTCAAGGACTGGTTCATTTGGGAACTGAAAGTGAACTATTCTGTTTCTATACTCAACTGAGGCATAGCATAAGTGGAGCCAATCTATGCCGAGAATGACGTCAAAATGTGTCATCTCTAACTCCATGAGGTCAACTGAAGTGACTTTCTGAGATATTGTGACCAGATAATTCCTGTATACTTATTGAGCTACAATGAAAACACCTACTGGGATACACACTAAAAAAGGCTCTGCTAGAGTTTCAGGACTGACTTCGAAGTTGACGGCTATATATAGAGTTACAAAAGAAAGAGAAGCTCCAGGGTCTAGTAAAGCATAAATATTAAATGAAAGATATGCAACGTACCAGTAACTACGTCAGGAGAATTTTCCTAATCTTGTCGGGACTGAAGAGCATATAATCTGTTTAGACGCTGGACACTGGTAGCACTAGAAGCGGCACCCTGCTGAGTCAGGCGACCGACTGGAACTGACGACTGATGGGACTGGCCTTGTTGGCGTAAATACCTACCTTTCTAAGTAACCACCTGACACTCTTAAACCCGGTGGCCTGGATTACCACACCCAAAGATCAAATTGTTGCTAGCTCTACACTCACCCTGATGGTGTTTTCCACATTACTGACATAGAGGATTTGTACGGCTACTGTTAACACTGCCCTGGGACTTAGAGCCTGCTTCCCTATCCTGAGGATCATTTTTGAATTTAGGTACAAGGGCACTGACTGAAGAGGGTGCCGGGGCTGAAGATCTTTGATGCAACTGAGGACGGTTACCACCTTCTGACCTTGGTTGGCTGAAATTAAAACTACCCGTCCTAGCCCTCTTGCTCTCCCTCTCTCTATTCTTAGTCTTATGCTCCTCTATCTGTTGAGCGTGAAACATCAGCCTAGATAAGTCCATTTCATAATCAACATTGTGGTCCTACACTCTTTGACCACACTATCAGACACTCCATACATAAACGTGCTCATCTTGGACCTATTATCAACTATATCATGAGGAGCATATCTAGTTAACTGAGTAAACTTGAGGGAATACTCCTTCATGCTCATGCTTCCCTACCTCAAGTTAATAAATTCTAACACCTTGACCTCCCTTAACTCCAATGGGAAGAACCTGTCTAAGAATGATGTAGCAAACTTTTCCCATTCTACAGGCCCTGCATCTGCGCCCCTATCTACTTTTCACGGCTTAAACCATGAATGGGCTACATCTTACAACTGATATGCAGCCAACTCAGCACTCTCATAAGATGTCACCCCCATAATATTTGTCACCTTTTGAACCATATCTAAGAATTTCTATGGATCCTTTTCAAACTTGGATCTCGTGAAAAAAGAAGGATTCATTCGGGTGAAGTCCCGAATCCTGGTTCCAGCGGTATTAGCCACTGGGTTAGCCTGAATAGCAGTTGACCGTTCATTCTGAGCTGATACAAAATTTGCTAGAGTGGTGAACAGAACCCTAAATTCTGTGTGAGAGACATGCTTGTCCAGAGGATTTACTTGAACGGGCGGAGGTACTGGCTGGTTTCTCGCTCTTCTTCCGTTGTTCTTTTTAGGAGGAATGTTCTGTAAATGAAAGGAAGATTAGATTAGACAGAGGGTTTATCATGAGCTCATTCTTAGTTGCACGACATAAATACTAAAAGAAGGAAAACTTTTCCTAAACCCCTTGTAGACTCTTGCCCATAAGTGTGGTGCGCTACACACCCATGCACAAGCCTCTACTTGTCGTGGCTTTCAGACTTCCTAGGACACTTTAAAACCTTAGGCTCTGATTCCAAGTTTGTAATGCCCTAAGAGTACACCCTAGGCGTCACACGGTGCTTACAGTCCTAAGGGACCATAAGCTAACCCATAAGTTAGTACCTGATGTGAGCACTAAATAACATAATCATAAATGCAGAAGAATAACTGATAAGCCATAAGGTTATGATATTTGAAATAAAAAATAACTCATAAAACTAGAAAAGAACTGTCTGAATCTGATAAGCTGCTGATAAACTAAATAACTGAGTAACATGTCTGAAAGCCTCTAAACTTAACTGAATATGATTTTATGGGACAGGCCCTAACTAACTCCAACTAAATACTAAATTGAAAGCATGAAACAAAATAATCTATCCTCAAAATATGAGGACTCCCACTGCTACTGCTGTGAGCCTGAAAAGTCTAAGTGCGATCCGGGAACTGGGCGTCCGAACCTATGATATGATACATCATAACGCAAAAGAAAAAATATGTGATCAGTACTTTCAATGTACTGGTATGCTAAATGAGGTAGGATAATATGCATGGTTTCATGAATATGGATAAATAATCGTCTGAATATATATGTATAACATAAGGTATTGAATAGAATGCATGAAATCTGGAGTTACTAAGAATATGTGAAATCTATAAATACTGAGGATGTATGACCAAGAATGTAACATGAACTGAATAAAATATGTAAACTAAAATACTGAAATAACTGATATTTGTAAGCTTTGGTCAAAATACACTAAGACTGAGTGTCTGAACTGATTATTAGACTGAAACTGTTGCTGAGACTATGGTAGGTATCATCTAACCGATATGCCCCGATCTGAGCTAATAAGGGTCCAACCTATAACCCCAATTGGAAGGGTTTTAGTACCGTTCCATGGGTACTAATGCTAGATATGTGGATCCACTAGACTGGTATACTGTGTTGTCCTGAAGGACTAAGGGTGTCAAGCCTAATCTGACGGGTGACCCCTGCAAGATAATCAAGCCTAGACTGACGGATGACTTCTCCTATCCTACGCTAGCTATGTAGTTTTGGAGTATAGGGATTGCTACTAACAACTCTGCCTATCTGATGGGGAAGACGTCATCCCTGGACTCGCTCGGTGCTAAGTCCTACTCCCAACTGAATGACACTGGTGTTAAACTGTTATGAGTTTAACTGACTGGTCTAGTAATGCTCATAATATATTCTGAAGTTATCCTGAAGATACTGAGACGAGACTAAGTAAAAAACGATGATTTTTGGGTATTTAATACCCCCAGGACTCAAAAGCGATAATAGTAAAATGACACTAAAGCTTGGAGGGCATAGCATGAAGGCTTTTATTAAAGAATCATTCTTGTAAGTATTTTATCAAACTCTTGATATGCATGGTGTATATAGAACATGGGAATTAGTTTAAAGCTTGTAGTAAAGCACAACTTCAACACCATTATCACAAATCATGAATTAAATCAGTGGACAACAATATTCAAACATATGGAGTGTAGTAATAGACATTAATTTTGCTAAAACATGGTATAGAATAAGATTCATGGAAATTCATGGTTTAATCATAATTTAAAATCAAAATAACTTGAAAAGATTATAAATTCGTAATTAAAATCAGGTACTTGGACTCCATGGGTGAAAGAGGACCCATGAATGAACATTTAACATACCTGGGTTAATGAATTTAAGAGGATTGATGGCAAGATTTCTTGAGATTTAACCTTGTATTTGAGAGCTAGGGTTTTATTGGAGAGAAATTTGATGAACAATGAGCATATTTTGCTCAATTTCAAGATTAATCTTCTGTTTACACGATTTGGGGGCTTGATGAAAGACAAGATGCCCCTTGGGATTTAAAATCCCGCAACTGGAACGCCGATTAAGGCCTCACCGCGATACGGTGAGTGGGTCATCGCGATACCCACCGCAATGCAGTGGAATCGTGGTGACTCTCTGGATCGTGACAATTGTTGTTTTGGGGTTCACCGCGATGCGGTGCAACCGCGGTGACCCTCTGGAAATTGACAAATGCCGAAATGGCCTTCATCGAAATGCGATGACATGCTCATCGCGATACTCACCGCAACGTGGACTAATCGCAGTGAGATACTATTTTTCCAATTCGAATGTGGTCCAATCCCCGTTCAAAAATCTTGAAACTTACTCGAAACAAGCTATTTTCCAGCTTCTAAGTGTTACAAGTACGTACTAAGGGTCGGGCTGAGCTAGAAATATTCGGGGTATTACAAAACCCATGCTCCCCATTCCAACCATTTAATTAATGTACCAATTAAGTAATAAAAACACAAATTTAAAGAATGAACAATCAATTCAAATCATGGGACAAGTAATTATAAAGAATGAATAATCAATTCAAATCATGAGACAAGTAACTCAATCAAATGTAATCAAAACCCTTCAACCCAATTTCAAAATTCATAATTTAAATCATAAGAAAATCCATCAAATCATTGCCACAATGAAAAATTCTAGTTTGGGGAAGAGAAACATACTAGAAACACACAAGAATTTGAAAGCAATTTGAAGTTTGGAACCCGGATGATGAATGCACCGTGAAACTCTTGAATGTTCTTAAATTTTGTGTTTGAGAGTAAAATAGAAGGATTTGATCTTTGAAAACTAATGGGAATGAGACTATTTTATGTTTAAAAGTCGTATAAGGGGTAAAAGGGCCAAAAGCCCCTTATCCCAAGTGAATAAAAATAAAACTGTACAAAATTTTTACCTTGGTGTAACACGCCAATATCGCGGAGACTATCCTCCGTGCATGACGATATCGCTAAGGGTAGCCTCGGTGACACATTGATATCGCGGACCATAACTGCCTCAGGGTCTCAAAATGACCTCAAATCCCTTTCAAAAATTTAAAACTTTTCTCGAACACCCTTTTAACATTCCTAAATACAGTTCAAGTCAAAAATTAATATTACGAACATGGAAAGGTCAAAAATAAAATGATAAAAATTTTAAGGGTCTTACACATGGGTTGACCCTTCTTTAAATTAATAGCTCATGTTTGGAATATTGGACAAAAGTAGTCTGTTGGTCCAAACAAATACTATATCTTAGTCATTTAGCAGTTGGGCCATCCAGACTCTTTATTTTTCTTTTTTTTTAGCTCCAATTTTATGGGGCTAAAAAATTTGTTTTCTTTTATTTTTTTAAAGAATAATTAAATAAATTGTATAATTATTGTTAGAACATGTACATATATAAGATATATTTATAAAAATTATATTGGATGTGTATAACCATTGTATAAGTGTTGTATATAATATGTATATATATAAGATAATATTTATAAGATGTATATAGAAACTATATAATTGTTGTACAAAACATGTATTAAAATAATTAATGCAGTCAAAAGTTGTATAGGATGTGTGTGTGTCTAGATATATATACATACACACAGTCACACATCCTACACAATATATATATATATATATATATATATATATATATATATATAGAGAGAGAGAGAGAGAGAGAGAGAGGAATTGTATCATTTATTGTATAAAATATCTATATGTATAGAAAGTGTATAAAAATTATATACTTTTGTATAAAATATGCAGATGATGTATATAGAAATTATATCATTATTGTATAGAATATGTATATGTGTAGAAAATATATAAAAAATGTATAATTGTTTTATTAAATATGTATTTTGTAATGATATGTATATAAATTATATTATTATAATATAGAATATATTTTTGTATCAAATGTGAATATAAATTGTATCATTGATGTATAAAATAGGTTTTTTTTATAAAATAAATAAAATAATAGTTTTTGTTTTTGATTGATAAAAAAGGGTATCCATTACAATATTTAAAAATTTCTATTTTTTATTTCAAAAAACTATAAAATTTTATGTGATTATTTTTCTTGTAGCATTAAAAAGAGGAGAACTAAAAAAATGTATTTTATTTTAAAAATATCAGAAGAGTTACTTTTCCAAAAATAAAAAATAAAAAACATAGCAACATTAAAAGATAAAGGGAAAAAGTAGTGTAAAAGGAAAAAAGAAAAAAAAAAAAGAGGAAGACAGCAATGGCTACCATATGGAAATATGTTAAAGAGCTATTTTGATGGAATTTATTTTACTAGATTGGCCATTTATGTCCATTTCTCAAATTTAGTGTTGCAAATTATAGAATAATAGTTTGTTTTTATTTTATGGATATAATAATTAACTATATATAATTGATTAAATTACAAATCTTTGATTCTGTTTAACTATTTTGTTAGATATTGATAAGAGTTTTGCTTCTCTATAATTTTCTTCTGTATATTTAAATAACATGATGATGAGATTAAAAAATTAAAGAAATTTTTAACCGCTAAAATACAAATTAAAAGAAAGCATTTACAGTTTTGTTATCAATCTAAAAGGCATTTGTAATATCATCAATAAACAATGTTATCATCTTAGAATAAATCTCTGTATGGATGAGAAGAAATATTTAATATTAATAAACACAGGACAGAAAGAAAATTATATAATGAGACATTTAGTAAAAGCTGAAGAAATCAAATTAATAATAATATTAAAAAACAAAAAATGTTATTATTGCAATTAATAAGCTTTTCATTGCTTTGTATTTCGTAATTAAAAAACAAAAAAAATTGCAGTTAAAATTGGGTCAACAGAACTTTTAGATTATGATTGCAATGTATTCTTAACATAATAGTAATAAAAAATGTTAACTCTGTTTTTTTTTAGCAGGGGGGAGGGGCAAAATTTACTAGGATCTTTAGTAAATTGGGTCTATATATGGATAAAGAATCGGGTCTAATCTATTCTCTTAATAGATTAGGCTACATAGTGAAGAATATTTTCAAAAAAAAAAAAAATTGGTTGATAATTTTATGAAATATTTAATAATATTGCATTCATATGCCAAAAAGATGCATTGAGAAAGAGAAATAAATAAGATAAATTCTTCAAAGCACATAAAATAAAAATACATGTATAATATTATTTTTAAAAAAAATTATTTGTAGGGGGTGCAGATTAGGCGAGATATCATTACTAGATAATAAATACGTAGGTATTTATTTTTATATAATATATTTTGTGAATATTATTGATTGGAATAATTTTTATTTTTATCTTCTTGACTTAAGATGTTTTATTAATTCATATTCTCGATTAGATATTATCGTAATTAAATTATCTAGTGTTTTAGGATCCTCGTCAGTATCATGTAACCTTTTATATTTTAGGTATAAACTATATAGTTGAGTTTCTATTTCTTTTAATGATTTATTCTTTTCGTAAGATGTATTCATTAATTTGTGTAGTTTATTATTTTATCCTATTGAAATTTTAGCAATTTCTGTGTAGTATTTTATTCTAACTTTGCTATATTCAATGCGTAGGTTTATGTTCTTTATCTGATTTACTAGTATTTGTTGTTCATGTATAGGTAATTTTCCATCTGTATTAAATAATTTTTCGTATGTATTAAATAAATTATTACCTGTATCTTCTTTTTCTAAGGTTAATTTTATTTTAAGTATTTTTTCTTCTAGTTGTCTTTTTTCTATTTCAAGTTGATTTCTGTAATTAACTTCTTCATATATCTAATTTTGCCTTTCTCTAATTTTTTTATATATTCTAACATTTATTTATTCTGAATAATATCCATCTGAATCTAAGTAATATTGATGTTCATAATATATGCGTAAGTTTTCTATACTATTTAATAATTCTTCCTCTTCATAATCTTGTAATTTTTCCCATATTATTTTCTTTATGTCTATAATTTCTATATCTCTAAGTATATATAAAACAAGTATTTTAATATCATCTGTCATTTTTTTCATAATATTTTCTAGTTGTTTGTTTTAGTCTAAATAATTCTTGCATATTTTCATTAAGAAATTCTATATATTTTATATCTTTAGTTTCCATGTATTTGTCTAAATTTATTTTTATTTGTTTTTCTACTAATTGTATATTTTTCATATCTTTTTTCCAAAAATTTGATACCATTTGATTTATCACAGTTGATGTGTACGTAGGTATTTATAAGAGTAATTAGGTAAGTGTTGTATGTAATTTATTCTAGCTATATAATCTTTACCGAATATTTATTCTAATATGATTTTCCTTATATCTATTATTCCTATATCCTTAATCACATACAAAATGAGTATTTTAAATTTATCTACCATTACATCAGGCATATAATTATTCATTATCATATAATTGTTATTTTCAAAATATTCCCTTCAATCATATACATAACAAAATATGGTCATCTTAGATTACTATGTACTAGATTATTCTTAAATAACATGTTCTTCGGTCACTATTAGCATGGTAATCTGGATACTTTTTCCCTTAAACAACGCCTCTACTCTGGTTACTCCCCACCACAGCTTCTTGCCTCATTGGTTTCACCTTTAGGATGGCATAGTTCTTAGAGATTTTTTTCCTTTTTCAGTTTGCTAATAAACTTCTTAACATATTATTCTTCGAATAATTCTACAATAAAGTAACTAACATGAATTTATTTTATTATACCATGATTGTTGAAAATTATGAATTTAGCTATTTATAATCATAAATAAATATACTTGTTCGGGTAGGTTTGATATTTCTAAGCTTTGTTCTTCCATAGATTTTTCCATTGAAATATACCTGTTTTTAATAACTAAGCAAAATATTTGTTGTGGACAAGAGAGAGTATTTGTGCTTCAACGCATGAAGGCTTGCTTTTTCCTGCTGCCTTCTATGCCTCTATTTATAATGAGAGCATTTACATGATTCTAAAAAAAGCAAAAGGTTTTACACGTTTCTATACATTTTTCTTAAGCTAATAAATGAAAATAAGAAAAAGTCAAAAAAGACTTGTAAAAGCTTATAAGAAAAAGTCAAAAAAGGCAGGCTACCTAACCTATTTAAAGTTAACTTTTTCCTTACATGTTGCTTTCTTCCTTTAATATTTTGTCTATTTTTGCTCCGTCTTCTTTTTATCTTTTTGTCGTATCTGTTGATTTTTTTATCTTCTTTCCAGATGGCATGGTTATCTTCTTGATTCTTTTATTCTAGGCGGACTTCTTGGATAATATTATCTTCTCCATTACATCTCGAACATTGATGGTCTGGATATTTGTGTCCAATTAGCTTGCAATATCTTGTCAATAATCCGTCTGAAATAAATCCTCTCTTAATTGCTCTTGCAGTAGATTATTTTTCTGGGTTAAGTAATGTCATTATCCATTGTCTAACATCTTCCATATCTTCTTCTCGTAGTTCTTTTGAATTTGAATAAATCATCTGATGATCTCTTGAATAATAGCTCTATATTGGGTTTCCATTGGTATAATTATTTGCTAATTCTTGAATAATTGTAGCTAGTCCAATAAGACGTTTATTTGCGTAGAAATCAGGTATTTCATTTCTGGATATCTCTGGCTGATGCACAATATCTTCTGGTATAATCATATCTCTAGTTAATCCTATTTTTACAACTTGTATAACTGGTTTTATTTCGTCGTATAATATCTCTGCTGGTGCAGTATAACATTTTATATAAAATAGATTTCCTTTGGTTATTCTTTTATAGGTGGTGAATATTTAATGTAATTCTTCCATAGCTGTTAGTTCTTCTACGTCATGGGTATATATGGTATTTAATAATCCATAGCCAAAATAAGTTTTTATTAATCTTGGGTTGGTTTTGGGTAGTGCAATTAGATTGTTGTAACCTTGTAATTTTTGGGTTATATAGTTTGTGTTTGGTTCTTTGATATCTGTGGCTCTGGGGTTAAGGTTTAGGAAAGCTTGTACTCTGTAAATATTTTCTATGTATTTTTGGGTTGTATAGTTATAAACTTTTTTATCTTGGTTCAGACTATCTCGGTATGTGGTAATTTGTGGGGGTATGAACAAGGGGTCTTTTTGTGTTTTTTGGTATGAATGGTTTCTCAAATATCTTATTCATATTTATATTCTGATATGTTTGTCTACTAACTCCTCTGCTTATACCTGCAATTGTAGATTGATAAACATTATGGGTTTTATGGAGTGTCCCAATGTCTCCTTCTAGATCTAGAATTGTAATTTCTTCCGATCGACATAGCTCTGCACACTGCTGAGTTAGCTGATTTGTAGCTTTAGACTTCAGTTTATCTTCATTAGTCTTTAGCTTTTCTATTTCATTACTCATCCTGTCCACTTTCATTGAAAGCGTAGTTAGGGTTTTGAGTATCTTTTCTAAAGCATTGTTTTCTATTATATCAGTCTGTGTAGCTTTGTCTTGATATGTAGTCTGCAATAACGTTTTTGTTAGTACTAATTACTTCAATTGTAAATGTAAAATTTAATATATTCAAGACTAATCTCCGAATTTCTTTTGTTGTAACTGAATTTTGTATTTTCTTTGTTAGCCACCAACGTACCTGTGTATTATCTGTTCGTACAATAAACTTGTTATATACAATATATGGCTCAAATGCTAATAAACATTTATATAATGAGCATAATTCTTTTCTATTTATTTCCCATTTTATTCCTGTTTCATTAAATGTACCTGAGTAGTATCTACAATGGTGTTCCAATTTTTCTGCTTCATATCTGTATTTAAGTACTCCTCCATAACTACATTCACTAGCATCTGCTTCTACTATATACATAAATTTTCTATTTTCATCTGGGAATTGTAATTTTGGTAATTCTTTACAAAGTATTTTTATTTTTTGAACTTGTTTTTTATTTTCTTCGTTATAATTATATTCTATATCCTTTTTTAATTTTTTCTATAAGGGTTTTAGATTCTTTGCTAATTTTGGTATATATTCTCTTACTTGGTTTACTAATCCTAAAAATGATTGTAATTTTTTTTTTTGTATCCAATTCTTCTTTTGAATTTATTATTTTTTGTATTATACGTTGTTGCATTTTTACTCCACTTTATCTATTTGTATTCCTAAGAATTCTATCTGATTTTTCATAATTTCAGCTTTCTTTTCAGTTAAACTTATTCCCGATTTTTCTATTATATCCGTAAATTATTCCAATAATTTTAAATGTTCTAATTAGTGAATTATTTGTTGAGCACTTATTTGTATCATCTTGTGTTTTTTAAAAAAAAAAAACTATTTACCATCTTGTGAATTATATCCGTAAACTATTTACCATTTTATTGTAAATAGTTTATGTTTTAATTAGTGAATTATTTGTTAAGCACTTATTTGTATCATCTTGTGTTTTTTAAAAAAAAAAATAATAGTTTAATATGTAAAATGGGTGAATTAAGTTGACAAAAATGTTAAAAATTTATCTCGAAAGTGGTAGTGCTAATAAAAATAAATTGATTCGGTAAGATATCTCAAATACTTGATATACCCGTATGCCTATAGTACCACTTAATGAATTGGTGACAATGATATAGGTGCAGGTGCTCACGATACAAATTATTTAAAGGCCCAAGAAAAATATGGTAGAGAAGAAGAAAACGAAGTAGATCCTGTAGAAGTAGAAGAAAATGACGATGATGCTAATGTTACACCCGGTAGTGCTAATGTTCAATTCGAATCGGCTAATTTTCCTCCACTACCTGTAAAATCTCAAAAAAGAAATAATTTTGTGTGGACATTTTTACTTGAATAGAAGGAACTAATAAAGTTGAATGCATTACTTATCAGAAAAATAGGAGCATAAGACCGGGGAATGGGTCAATTGATGAAACATTTGACTAGTAATCACAATGAAGAGCTACAATAAATATTAAATGGTGGAACTAATAAGGGGAAAAATCAAACTAAATTGAATCCAAGAACCTATAAATTAGTTGAAACGTACAACAAAATGGAGAAACATGAAGAATTAGCAAAAATAGTAGTTATGGGAATTTAAAACGACCTGAATTTTGATGAAAGATGTGAAATATGTATTTCTGTTCGATTTGACCTTTTAACCCTCCATGTGGTTGCATTGTTATATTTTTGGAGTGTGGAGATGATTGACATAATTTTCGATGCATTTCGATAAAGTTTCTATGATATTGTGATTTTGGTTGCTTTGAGAACTTTATAGTTGACTTCAGTCAACATCTTTTGATTTGTGTGATGGATGAAAAAATAAACTGCGCCAACAGATTTAAAACGTTGATTTTAGCGTGGTAACAAGGTTGGTGTGGTTTTATGACTTTTAAATCTAATTTCGATCCTCGATTTGAAAAATTATAATTTTGGATTTCAGGGGTCAATATTTTAAAAATGACGTCTTTTAAAAAATATGATATTGTCATTGATTTCAGAGCATCGAATTTTATAGGGTAGCATAGTTCGTTTGCATTCACGGAATTTTGGATGAATAACGAGGGATCTGCAATGACTTGGAATGGACCAAATCCCCAGCTAGTGCACCCACAATATCAATGTTCCTGTCGCAATCACGATTGGGGCCTACATACATATGTCACGATCGTGATACATTTTCGCAATCGCAATACCTTTGACAGGCGAGGTATCACGATCGCAATACTTGGTTCGCGATCGCGATGCCTAGATATATAAATATCTGTTGTTTGCCATTTATCACTATTTTTTAGACTTGGAGCTTAGTGTTTTGTGATTTTGAGCTATTTCTTCCACTTCTAAGCTTGGGTGAGCTCCATAAAACCTATTTCAATTATTTTTTTCAATCTTTATCATTCAATTCTCGTTTTAAACTTGAATTAAATATAGAATTTGAGAATTTTGGCCCGTAAGGCCTAAAAATTGTAATTCTCGAATTTAAACCCCAATTTCTATCCTTTTTACTTGGATGAGTTTCTAACCTCATAATTATCAGTTTTTCCTCAATTTCATCTTCAAAACAACTTAGATTCATGATTTTAAAATGAACTTTGGGGACTTTACTCGGTGAAGTTTAAAAATAATTTTTTCTTCAATTTGAACCTTGCTTTTAACTCATTTTTGCTTGACATTTTAGTTGTAGACTCCTAAAAATATGGGGATTTTTTTTAAATAAGGTTATGATCTTGCCTTTTTCTTTCAAAAATACATTTCGGGGATTTTTTTGACCCTAACTTGAAACTAGGCAATATGAGTATCGTTAGCTTTTTTTTGACGTGTAGATTTTATATATCTACATTTTAGTTGATTTTAGGTCCATTTGCGAGGAGTAAGATTGTAGATTGAAGGATTTGTTCTTATTTTTAATATTCAAGTTAGGTTATGACTTAACTTCTTTCAGGCTGGGCTGCGTAGTTAATGTTGATACAAACACATGTTAAGGGTGTGGGAACTAATCATAAAAATGGCTATCTTAATGTGTTGTTTTTGTGTGGGTCCTATATGTGATGTTATGTGGTGATTTTGAAACATTATGTGCTATATATGACCATATGGGGTCCTATGTGATATTGAGCTTGTATACATGATGATAATTATTTCTTCTATGATGAAAATCATTTTGTTGCACCAATTATGCGTTGTGATGTATTCATACTTTATTGGCATATGAATCATGTTCGATTTCATGGATGATTGGAAATAATAAGTGGATATTTGGCTCATGTGATGGTATATTGGTTAGTGGTGGAAATAGTCATGGTGGTTGGTTATGGAAATACTCATTGTAGTTTGTTGTGATCATTACATCCTCATACTCATTCATGAAACATTGGTACCATCATGGAAATATAGAGAAACACTGGCAATACCTTTTTCAGATAAAAAATATGGCATCTTATAAAATCCTCCTCGAGGGATGAGCCGGGGAAGAGATATAGATAAATGTGGATTGTATACGGGTTAACGAACCCGCCATTGGTCCTACGTATTATATCTTTATCTTCGTTGGTCTATACAGAGACTATGCGATGGTCTCAGAGGTTGTGAGACAACCTCGTGCATTACATTATCATCATCATCATTCTTATTGTATTTACTTCATTATTCTTGTGATGTGATTGTATATTCTATTTGACTTGTTACCTATCCATTGTTCTATCTTCTCTTACTTGTACTTGATGTTCCTGTATATGTAGTCTCTTTTCGTTCCTTATATGTGGTATAAATGTATCCTTGTATTCCTCTCTAGTATTTTGTTATGTTATATATGGATATTATAGAACTGTTAGTACAAGCGGTGTGTGCTACCATTGTGGGATATTTTCTATTTGTAGGTGACGTGCCCTTAGTATGTATTTGTGTGTTTTATTTTCTACTCTTCTTGATTGGCCTATGATACCTATTGAGTACATGTAGGTCGTACTAACTCTTATTGTACCCTTTTAGTACAGATTCAGGTTTTGGTGCACCTTACGGTGTTTGATTTTGGGTGTCATTTGGAGCTTATCAATATAGTGGTTGATTTCAGGCATTCGTTGTCTACTTCTATCTTTCCTTATTAGACTACGTCTTTATTGTATTTCACAGAAAGAGTTATATCCTATTTTGGATGTATGTTATATTTCACTTTGAGTTGTGCTTTATGATATTACACCGTAACACCAGGTTTTTGGATTTGGTATTATTGAGTATGTTTCTTTCCACATTTGTTATAATTATATGGTTTGACTTCTTTCTAGAAGCCTTGCCTTGGGGTCATTTTTGTTTTTTCCTCCTTTTGTATCAGTTTGGATAATAGGCTTACTTGTCAAGGTTTATCGCGACAAGTGCCATCATGACCCTTGGATTTTGGGTCATGAAAAATTAGTATCAGAGTAGCCAAGTTCATTGGTCTCAACAGTGTAAGAATGAGATGTCTAATAGAGTATTACAGATTGGTACTTAGACGTCCGTATCAATCTTCGAGAGGCTATGGGATGTCTTTAGGAAATTTCCCGCATTTTGTTCCTTTTATACAAATTTTCTACATACCTTATGTTCTAAGTAATATTTCACTCTTTTCTGTATAATTAGTGATGACTATATCTTGTGAGGTTAGAGGTGTGAAACCTTCATTCGGGGAGATAGCCCAATCTAGATGGCGAGTTGCGAGTTGTGGACGAACTTGAGGTAGTAGACGAGAACATGTATCTGCCCCATCTAGGAGTAGTACTAAGGTACTTTCCCTTGATCCTCATGTTGAGCACTATGGAAGTGTGGGTACTACTTCATTTTCACTGAGTTCTTTTTTACCCCAGTGTTAGAGGGGTTGTTGGTTCGCGTATTAACCCGTTGGAGGGGAACTTTTGGGTGCGCTTAGTGTTCCTCCAATTCCGAGTGCAGATCCTTTAGTTGTATATACTTCTACTCTTAGTAATCCTCAGATCCTGAGTTTTATTCTTGTTTCAGCGCCAATATCTAAGTATGGTATTTTGTGATCAGGAGTTTAGCCTTCAACTATGTTTTCTCCCTAGATAGGATCTCAGCCCGCCAGATTCACCATACCTCCTCTTGCTGCAAGTATAGTTATGTGTTCTGAGGACCATAAGAGGTTTGAGAGATTTACCCATTTAGGTCTTCCTAGATTTAGTGGTATTGTGGGCGAGGATGCCTATGAGTTCTTGATTGATTATTGGGAGAAGTTGCATAATTTGTGTTTGCCTGAGTTGCATGAGGGTTGCTTATTCTACTTATAGTTAAGAGATGCTGCAAGAAATTGGTAGAGTTGCTGGTTAGTTGCAGACCTGTTGATTCTCTCGAGATGACTTAGGATCAGTTTGCTGATGCCTTTTTAGAGAGATTTGTTCCTTACAGTCTGGGGGATTTGATGAGTGATGGGTTTAATTGCCTAGAGTAGGGCTCTATGACTGTTACAGAGTATAAGACACGCTTTCATGCTTTGTCTAGATATTCTTATGCCAATATTTCCATAGAGTCTGAGATAATTCAGAAGTTTGTGAAGGTTTTGGATGTCTCTCTTCAGTTGGCTATGTCTCAGATGGTTGTATTTGGGGAGTCATTTTGGAGTATAGTGGATCATGCTAACATGATTAAGGGTATTCTTTGAGCATCTCAGGGAAGCACCTAGAAGGTGCACCATTTTGGTGATTTTAGAGGTCAGGTTTCTTGAGGCTGAGATTTTAGAGGTTCTCGTGGATATTATGGTAGACTAGTGCAGGAATCCTTATAGATTTTGTCTAGTAGATCTTCTGGTACATCAGTTTAGGGTGGCCGTCCGAGCCTAATAATGCCTTCTCCTATTGAGTCGGGCCATTGAGGTTGCTTTGTGTGTGATGAGATTAACCATTTGTCTAAGGACTATCCTCGCTGTGTGATTAGAGTTACTCCTATTTTAACTGTTAAAGTTTGGGGTTCTACCAGAGGTACGAGAGGCAAATGTAGTGGAGCCCGTGGTGGTGGTCGCAGGGATACTCAGCCAGTTGGGGGTTGTGGACAATGCTTTTCTATACCCGCCAGACCAGAGGTAGAGGATTTTTGGTACTGTGATCATATGTATCATCCTTATTTGTTTCATATCTGCATCTATGTTGTTTTATCCAGGATCAACTTTCTCCTATGTGTCTGTATATTTTGCTTTAGGTTTTGATTCTTTCAGTGAGACTTTTGCCATGCCTATTTTCTATTTACCCTGGTAGGATATTCTTTAGTGGTAGATTGGGTGTATCGATCTTGTATTGTGGATTTTTTGGGGTGTGAGACTTGGATAGACTTGCTTGTGTTAGATATAGTTGATTTCGATGTTATCTTGGGTATGGACTGGTTGACTCCTTACCATGTGATTTTAGATTGTGATGCTAAGACCGTGACTTTATCTTTGCCAGGTGTGCCAAGGATAACATTGCATAATGCACTTTATTCAGGTTCGAAGAGAGTTATATCTTATGTTCAGGCTTGTTGATTAGTTGAGCGGGGATGTTTCTCTTACTTGACTCATATTGGTGACAATAATGTTTCTTTACCTCCTTTCTTGGATTATGTTCATATTGTTCATGAGTTCATGGATGTGTTCCCTACGAATTTACTTGGTATGGCTCCAGATCGTGATATTTATTTTGCTATTGATGTTATGTCAGGGACCAAGCCTATCTCTGTTCCTTCCTATAGGATGGACCCAACCTAGTTGAAGGAATTAAAGGATTAGTTGCAGGAGTTGTTGGATAAGGGATTTATCCAACCCAGTGTGTCACCTTGGGGCGCATCTGTCTTCTTTGCGAAGAAGAAGAATTGGTCTATGCGTATGTATTGATTATCAGTAGTTGAATAAGGTGATGGTTAAGCATAAGTATCCTCTTTCTCGAATTGATTATTTGTTTTATCATCTTTAGGGTGCCATGGTGTTTTCGAAGATTGATTTGAGGTTCGGGTATAACAAGTTGAGGATTAGAGATTCAAATATTCTGAAGATAGATTTTTGGACTCGATATGATCATTGTGAGATTTTGGTCATGTCCTTTGGGTTGATCAGTGCCCCAACCATATTCATAGATCTAATAAACTGGGTGTTTCGACCGCATCTCGACTCCTTTGTTATTGTATTATAGATGATATCTTGGTTTATTCCATGATTGAGGCCAATCATGAGGAACATTTGCATATTATGCTTTAGAGATTTAGGGATGAGAAATTGTATGCCAAGGTCTCCAAGTGTGAGTTTTGGTTGGAGTCTGTTTCTTTCTTGGGTCATGTGATAACCAAAGAGGGTATTATGGTTGATCCAACCAAGATTGCAGTGACAGTTTAGTGATTTGGTAAGGCCTACTTTACCCACTGAGATTCAGAGTTTTGTTTTCTTGGCAGGTTATTATTGGCATTTTGTTAAGGGTTTCTTATCTATTACAGCTTCACTGACTAAGTTGACTTAGAAGAAGATTTCCTTTCAGTAGTCCGATGCTTGTAAGGCGAACTTCCAAAAGCTCAAGGAATTGTTAAATTCAGCTCTTATCTTGACTTTTTCAAAGGAGGGCATAGGTTTCTCCTTTTTTTGTGATGCTTCAGGTGTTGGGTTAGGTTCTATGTTGATACAGGAGGGTAACTGATTGTGTATGCTTTACGTCGGTTGAAGCCCTATGAGAAGAATTACCCTACCCATGATTTGGAGTTATGCTTGGTTGATTTTGCTTTAAAGTTGTGGAGGCACTACTTGAATGAAGTCTATTGTGAGATTTCATCAGATCATTGTAGCTTCAGTACTTTTTCAGCCAGTAAGATCTTAATATGAGGAAACATCATTGGCTTAAGTTAAAGATTATGACTTGACTATAATCTTTCATCTGGGCAAGGCTAATATGGTTACGGATGCCTTGAGCTAGAAGTCGACTAGCATGGGTATCTTGATGTAGCTTTTGACCCAGGAGAGGCCTTTTGTAACCCCCCAAATCTGTTACCCGAAATGCTACACGGTGCTCATGACCCCTAAGGACCACAAGCTAACCCATGAATGATATCTGTAACTGAGCACTACATAATATACTGTATAAATGCGGAAATAAAGGCTAAAAGGCCATAAGATTCAAATATCTGATAAAACATAACATCTGGATAATACGGTATCATAATACCGAACTGGAAAATAGCAACTTTCTGAACATACTATAGTTTGAAAGCCTCTAACACTGAACTGTCTGAATAAGGAGGTTATGGGACATGTCCCCAACTAACTCCGTCTACCAAAACTGTAATAATAAAGTAATGAAATAATAAAGTAATGATCATGTCCTCGAAGGATGTGGACTCATTGCTAGTCTATCTTTTGAATATCCGATCTACTAAGGGTGCTCTAGAGCTCATACTTCTGAACCTATGGTATAAAATACCATAGCGCAAAAGATAAGTATGCGCCAGTATGTGAGAATGTACTAGTACGCAAGTGAGGTAGGCTGAATGCATGGGGTTCATATGCATGAACTATAACTGACTAATAACATGAACATGAACATGACTGCGTGAGGATACATGCATGAAAACATAACTGCAACTGAAACATGGGGATTCTGAATATTGAATATACTGATAACATGAATTACTAATAACTAAAATAACTGATACTAGGTGACTGTTACTGACAGTACTGGTTCTAATGAAACTAGCTGAGTTCCATACCGAGCTAAGTGATTGTATCTAGCAATCCTGAAATCTATAGAACTATCTGAGTTCTATTACTAATACTGAGACTATGGGAAGTAGTTATCTAACCTACATGCCCCTAATAAGCTATTATAGCTATGTTGGGGTCCAATCTGTAACCCCAATTAGAAGGGTGTCAATTCCGTGCCACTGGTAAGGACAAGCTGTGAGTGACCCTTATCTGACAGGTACTCTAAGAAGAATGGTGGGACCCTCATCTAACAGGTTAAGCCATCTCATCAACCCTCATCTGACAGGTTTTTAATGTCTCAACCTACTTTGGCTACATAGTTTTGGAATGCAAGGATTACTTCTAAGAATCACACCCTCTACTGGTAGGTGAGTTCCTATCCTTTGGTTCACTCGGTGCTGAATCCTACTCCCAACTGAATAGATACTGAACTGATTATACTAAGATAAACTAGATTGAGTTTACTGAGTTTCGTGGACTGAAGGAATACTACTGAATTCTGTTAACTGACTGAGTTCTTGAGATTACTGAATTTTCCTAAGTCATGTAACTGACTGAATTTTATCGAGTATTGAAACTGACTAAGAATACTACTAATCATGGCGTGACTGAGATTATCATGAAAATGACACCGTCTCTAGGCACACAAATTGTTGGGTATAAATACCCCCAGGACTCGATAACACAAAACTAAATCATAGCACAAGTTCAAAAGTACAACAATGGCTATATATATCCATAATTTATTGACTAAGACATTTTATCAAATACTTGACGTGCATTAACTTGTACATATATGGGGATTTCATATTAACATGCTATAATTGCACTTTTCCTTCACATAAGCATTTTATCAAATACATGGGGAGCATACTTTGGTTATACCATCATCAATTCATCTAATTATCATGGTTGTATAAATCAATTTGCAATTTGAAGGGTTTCTCATGAATATTATGCAAAACATCACATACTAGGATCAATCATTGGAACATGTAATTTAAAACATGAATCAAAACCCAACAACAACATGAACATGAATTTCAATTCAATTAAATCATGAGCATTCATAAATACACAATCTTTGGATTTTGAAAAGAGATTCTTGAACTTCATGGGTGAAAGGGGCCCATTAATCAACACTTGACATACCTTAGAATATAATTCCTTAAAGTTTCTTGGAGAAATTCTCATGCTTGACCTTGATTCTTGAGAGCTAGGGTTTTGTTTCTTGGGAGAGAACATTCTTGATTTGGGTAAAAGTGAGTAAATAATAGTTTAAAATATTTTTAGGGATTAAATCCCGCACTTAGACGTGTTAAAACCTAGGGAAAAGACTAATTTATCCCTGGATGAAATATTTAATTTTCATCAAAATTTCCTATTTTGGCAGACTGGTGTGACGCGGCGCTATCGCGTCATGTTACTGGAAATTGCCAACTGGGAATTGGGCTGACGATGTGACGCGGTGGAATCGCGTTGCTATTTTGTTTGTGAACTGGGAGTGCACCGCGACGTGGTGGAATTGCATTGATACACTGGAAATTCACAACTCTGGATTTGATCCTTGGTTAAACGCGCTATAATCGCGGAGGCTCACTGGATTTGACGATTGCCATTTTGGCATGCTCCGCGACGTGTTGATGGCTCAGGTGGCACACTGTCTTACTAAAATGACTCTAACTCTTCGCCCGGGTGTCAGATTTGGGAGAATTTGGTATCGATGGAAAGCTTATTCAATTTTCCACACAAAAAAAATTAAAATCTTAAAAATTCCACATGTATAAAAGTATATTCATCTTTTAAATCAAGTCTTTAACATTCTTGGGATGATTTTAAGCTAGATAGAAGTATGGGGTATTACACCTTTGACCTTTGAGGTTCAGTATTTAGCTGGCTAGATGGTTAGTCTTGATATTTCGACACCTAGGTATGTTTTTGCATTTGTGGAGACTAGGTCTTCTTTGATGGAGTAGATATGAGCTCATTAGTTTGATGATTTAGGATTGAGGTTGATTCATGATAAGGTGTTGAGTAGTGAGGCTAAGGAAGACTCACTTAATTTTGATAGAGTTTTGAGGATCAGGGACCGAGTTTATATGCCAAGAGTGGGTGATTGGATTAGATTAATTTTGGAGGAGGCCTATTGTTATAGGTTTTCCATCCATTTGGCAGTGATTAAGATGCATCGTGACTTGAGGCAGCATTATTGGTGGGGTGGTATGAGGAAGGATACATAAGGCTTTTTAGCTCGTTGTCTATGTTTCCAGCAAGTGAAAGGCTAAGCATTTGCATTTGAGACCTGGTGGACTACTTCTGAGGTTATCCATTCTCGAGTGGAAATGGGAATAAATCACTATTGACTTTGTGACCAGATTCCCTCGCACTTCCCATGGTTCTTATATTGTTTGTATCATTGTGGATCTATTGACCAAGTCTGCTCATTTTATTTTAGTATAGGTGATAACGCTCAATCTACAACTCTCGTAGGAGTGTAATGCGATCGTTAGCAAATATAGAACCTAACCTGGGTTAGGTATCGATCCCACAGGGAATAGCTTGGTCAACAAGTAAGCAACGATTACTAGACTTTTAGTGTAAGTCTCGTAAGAAGGGGGTTTGTAATGTGTAACCAAATTATTAAAGAAAAAACTGAAAATAGCAAAGAAAAAAGAAAGAATGTTTAGTAGGTTGTGAAATAATGAGAATTGGGGAGTTGGGGTTATGTCCACCTTCTGAGTTATACGTCTCTATTGACTATGAGTGTGTTGAATTCAGACATGTATGTGCTTACAGAGAATTGTATTCGATGGTAAATCCAGGCGTCTTTCGACCTATTCGAGGATTATTTCACTTTAACTCTTTCGAGCTTAAAGCGTGTATAACAGTACGAATTCTCCAAGAGGTTAATCCAGTTACGACACTAACTTTTTAATAGGGGATGGGACCCTACTACCTTGACATTATCTTTTTTCCAGACAGATAACCTTTCTTTCGAACAAGTTAAATGTTATACTGGCGTATTCTTGCGTTTGCAACCACAAAGAATTTAGATTAAGATGAAGAGAATAATGATATAAGCAACATACGTGTCATGAACTCACAAACTCACAGCAATAGATAGTATCTCATTCGGCTTCCATAACCCCAACAGAGAAGTATAGTTACCCATGAGTGCGAAGGAAATCACAATTGACATTGTTGTTATACCACAATAAAGATTTCACGTTTGTAATGGTTTGGTAGGTGTTAGGCATGAATCCCTTAGCAAAGTAACGTTTCTCTTGTTGTGGAATTTAAGAATACATGAATAGAAGAAGAAAAATAGAATTAATGGAAGAATGATTGTTTAGAACTAGAATGTCTTAGAAGTAGAATAGAATAAAATTGAATGTAAGGAGATCTCCTAAAATCTCTATCAAGATAGGGTATTTATAATACCCATATCCTATTCCTACTAAGCTAATGAAATGCTTAACCAAATCCTACTAAGCTAATGAAATACTTAACCCAATTGTACTAGGTTAATGTATCATTATCCTAATCCTAATAAGCTAATGAAATACTTAACCCAATTGTACTAGGTTAATGTATCATTATCCTAATCCTAATAAATTACTGCTAGTCCCCAAAGTCTTCAGAAATGTTGTTTTAGCCCGGGACAGAATTTCCATGCGCCATCTTTAGTCCTTGGCGTCCAAGATTGGCTTTTCTCCTTTCGTGCCATGAAATGCTGAATTCTGCATCATTTATACCTGAAACTTTGCTAATCATGTTCGTTAGCTCACTTACAGGAAAAAGGACTAAAAGTGCATGAAATATATAATTTATTCTCAAAACTAGGCTAAAATATGGGCAAAATATAGTGCTATAGGCGTGTAAATTCGCCTATCATCAACACCCCACACTTGAAGCTTTGTTCGTCCTCGAACAAAATATCATGTTTCTCTAAACATCAACTTAGGGTTTCACAGCAACAACACAAAATATTCGTCAAGACAAGCACAACAATTATCAACAAAAAGTAGTTTTTCGATCATTAGTAGAAACAGTTTAACCTCTAGCATAGACTCGTGATGGTGTCCAACTCATATTCAAAGGTTAAGGCACAAAGAATCATACACGACTACCCAAAACTCATCAACCATGTGTGTCTCACAATATATTACCCATAATCACTCACAAGTATAGCATATTTTTCAAACATGGGTATCAAAATATCCTTTCTCTCACTCTCACAAAGAATTCATATGTAGCAACTGATGACCATAGGCTTGCCCTTAGTGTAATGCTCCACTAAATGTCAAAATGCTAAGCTTAGAATCAAATAGGTCTTTTGATGGTTGTAATGTAGGCTAAGGGACGGGTAGGACTATTTTGGCCAGAAATAGTGACTATGTTCCTAAGCGCTTTAATACATCACATTGTGTCATTAACACTTTTCTTTCTAACAACCTTTCTTTCATTTATTCTACAACCCTTTTTCTCCTCTTTTGTTTTTCGATTTTAAACATGACTAACTTTTCAGTTTTTTCTTCCTTTTTCTTTTCATAACATACCTCTTATGATAGCACTTCTTTTTCATAGCAATTTCAAGAACCAATGCATTCTAAAGCATCATACTCACCAAATTTCCTCTTATTTTGTCACATGACTTTTTCACTTTAAAGCACTTAGGAATTTGGATCAAATTATGGTTTTGAAAAAAAATGGATTAGGCTTACATACGAGGTTTGTCAAAGAAAATAGGCTAAAGGCTCAAAAGGGTTTAACTAGGATGATGTCCATGGGTAGGTAAAAAGAAGGTAAATAATCATAGGTTTCCAAATAAATGCCTAAATCATCTCCTAGACTTCCACTCTTTATTTTCGCTTTACATACATACAGGCAAGTTCTAGCATCAGCCACAAGCACAGAATATACTATTATCTCACACATACAAGGCACATGGTCGACTTTATTGGGAGTAGTATAGAATCTTGACCCAACAGATAAAGGAATTAAACCAAACAATATCACATAGTGAGTCACAATTAGAGCCTAAATGTCTCAATAGTCATGATTTTAGCACAAACTCTTGTCATGCTGCCTATTAGAATAATTTCATGCGAAGCTAAGCTAAAAAAACAATTAACTACAAACAAACATAACTAAATGCAAATGTGGATGGAGAAGTATAGCATGAAAATACCAGCACCCCACACTTAGACGGGACACACTGTCCTCAGTGGAAAATAAATAAGAAGAACCTGGTTAGTCGGACTTATCCTCTATGTCTGGGGTCATACTCCTTGCATCGGAATCATCATCAGAGTCGTCATCCTCAGAATTTCCTCATAAGTATCCCACTTAATTCCAAGAGTGAGTTGAGGTATTTGCAGCGAGGAGGGTTCTCCTTGCTCTTTTCGGCCTCTTTTCTTGCCTTTTTGTGAAGTGGTAGCCTTATCTTTGCCTTGTCTTGCTTTTGGTGCCATTGTACCTGAGACTTAAAACAATGTTCATGTTAGCATCATCTCGATGGATACAATCTATAAACAAGCAGTAGTGGCACCACCCCACACTTAGTTTGTTGGTACAGACTAGTGAAGTGAAAGTGGTTGATTACTCAGACTTCATCGACATACATTTTAGGGGATATATTCCAACAAGAAATTCAGATATGTAACACTTCTTGCAATCTTTGCAATACTTTCATGTTAGGTATATCAAGACTTCTACATAGGGATTACATCATGGTATAGTTTCTATCAATAATCACAATCTCCTATGTCAAGAGGTAACTATAAGTCTTATTCCGATGAGCGAGACATCCCAACATGTAAGTATTCAAGTGACAAGAGTATGCAATGTTCATGACTATAGCAATTCCGCAAGTAGTATGACAATGCATCAAAATCGAATTGAAGTCGGAAACAAGTTAAGATCATCCTAACGTATATGTTCACTCACTTGGTTGTGTATCAACAATTCAAACACATTCACATCTCCAATACTTCTTCAAGATTTAGCAATTCATAATAGACATAGTAACGTAGTACTTACGAAAAATAGATGAAGAACACAAGAGTACTTACGTGATTGAAGCCTTTGGAGATGTTCTTGTGAAGTGGAAGAGGAAAAGTTTTGAGAAGATTTGGATGCTATGTGCAGCGCCTATGTTAGGTTTTCAATGTGTTTGTGTTTCAAGACTAAGTATCCTTTATATAAGAAAAGAATGGGTCGGGTTTTGACCCATTTAAAATCGGTTTTGGAGACAAAAAGTGACCATAGGCGGCGCCTTTAGCTTTGTCTATGGTGACCATAGGCGGCGCCTAATGCAAAGCATTTGCTAGCATAGGCGGCGCCTAGTTCAATTCCTTTAGTGACCATAGGCGGTGCCTTTAGCATGGAATATGAGATTCAGAGACCAAATGCTTTAGCATAGGCGGCGCCTATGCTATGGCATACTTGAGCATGGGCGGCGCCTATGCTATAGCACACTAGATTCCGAGACCTTGGGCTATAGTATAGGCTTTGCCTTTTTCGTGGCCTAGTTTTACCTAGGCCTAGCCTTGTTCGATTCCTATATTTTCATGAGCAATGCTCAATCCATAGCCTTTTGCTTCTTCATTCCTAACTTACCACCTTTAACATGCAATACGTCCAAATCGAAATTTGAAACCAATCTCCTCATTTTACACCTCTTGCACCTATATTTGCTCAAAAACAATAAAAACGATTAGAACGATGGGTTGCCTCCCATCAAGCACCTTAGTGTTGGTCGTGGCACGACTCTTATTTTTGGATTTTTATTTATCAAAAGCAAACACGTAATAGAACGAAAGAAAAATGAAAAATGATAAACGATGGGTTGCCTCCCATCTAGCGCTTGATTTATTGTCGCAGCATGACATAGTTACCTCGAGTACTTAGACTTCGTCGAGATAGATGGTGGATTATTTTTTGAATGGATTCAGACGACAATGAGGCTTACTTGTGGGCATGCAATCTCCTTCGAGATGAATCTTGTGTGTACATAACCCAAGAAGGATCCCAATGATATCATTAATGAACCACCCAATGGATCTCTTGTACCTCTTCAGAGCAGAGATGAGAGCCTCTACGTGTTGTTCACTTGAATCATCCGCAACACTCAGCAGAAGTGTATCTCTACTTCCCAAGAATGCATACCTTAGATAATTGGGGAGCTCTTTCAATTCTAGCACTGGGGGCTCTTCAATGGAAGTCTTCGCTATTGGTGACGGTTGATTCTTAAGATCAAGGTCCGGCTGCTTAGGAGTATGAGAATAGGACCCTATTTCTGTTAAAGCACATATAGTTTCTTCATAATCTTCATCATCCTTATGCTCAACATTCAACAACACATCAGATAGTGGCTCAACAGTAAGTTGTTTCTCTACAGACAACGCTTTCTTATCCTCATAATGAACATCAGCTACAGAGAACATATTCATATCGCTGGGCTACTTCATTGCTTTTCATATATCAAAGTGGACCACTTCATCATTCAACCGAAATAAAAGCTCATTAGCTCTTATGTCAATAAGCACACCTCCTATTGTAAGGAAAGGACGTCCCAATATTATGGGAACTTCAGAATCCACCTCACAATCCAAAATCACAAAGTCTGCAGGAAAAATGAAGGTAGACACCTTCACCAACACATCATTCAAGATACCCACAGGTCATTTTACCGACCTATCTGCCATCACGAGCCGCATATTGGTTGGTGTAGGGTCGCCCAACCCCAACTTTCTGTAGACAGATAGTGGCATCAAATTTATACTATCTCCCAAATCGCACAATGCCTTAGCAAAATTCATAGATCCAACTGTGCAGGGAATAGTGAAAGCACCAGGGTCTGCCTTCTTCTGTACTAAAGACCTTGTGTCAATTGCACTGCAATGATGAATATTATCTGCCGGCTCATAGCTTACTGTCCGCTTCTTTGTTAAAAGATCTTTCATAAATTTCGCATACCCAGGCATTTGTTCTAGTGCCTCCACCAACGGAACATTAATAGTCAACTGCTTTAACATCGTCATGAATTTGCTGAACCTTGTATCATCCGCCTGCTTCTTCAATCTTTGAGGAAAAAGTGGTGGTGGATATGGAATTATTTTCTCCACGGCTTTCTTCTCCTCTTGCTTCCGAATTTTGGTATTTTAAGGCTGCAACCTACTAGGGGTGACGTCATGGACGTCTTGGTCAGCTTCTATGGCGTCATCATCTTCCTTATTTTTGGCCACTTGCTTTCTTTGGGATGAATTTTCCAGCACCTTACCACTCCTGGTAGTAATAGCCATGCATGATCCGTCATTCCTTGGATTTTGTACAGTGTTGCTAGGTAGAGTGCCAGCCTTTCTTTGATTGAGTACTGCTGAAAGTTGGCTCAATTGCTGCTCTATTTTCTTTATTGAAGTGGAATGTGAGTCAACCAATTGCTTCATTGAGGAAAAATCATTTATTACCTCCGTTACTCCTGCGCTGGTTGCCTCCACTCCTTTCAATAGTTTAGCCATCATCTCTTCCATATTTCCAGAATCGGATGTAGTGGTGTCGCATCTTCCTGGGGGACGTACAAACCACTCTTGTCATTCTTGTTCTTCCAACTACCTTGGTCCTTGTTTCCATATTTATCATAATAGTTCCGACCTTGGTTTCCTTGGGTATTACCTCGGAAACCCCCCTGGTTGTTTAAGTAGTTGGCTTCTTCTTCCGAATCAAATTCGTCTCTTCCTTTAGACGCAATGGCTTTCGCTTTTTCGGTCTTCCCTGATAATAGATACTTTGTAAGAAGATCCACTTGTGTCTTCATGTGCGCCATATCTTGATCACGTTCTTCTTCTCTTCTCCTTTGGTCTGCAGTCATGCCTATAGATAAAGTGGGGCTTGCTACCTCAGAATCCCTGGTATGCCAAGCTCTACTTTGTTTTGTCATACGATCTAGCATATTGCTTGCTTGACCAATGGTGAGATCCATAAAGGATCCTCCAGCTGCATTATCCACCACTGGTTTAGTTATTGAATTCAGGGCTCTATATAATATCTCCATTAGGTGAACATTAGTCATATGATGGTTTGGGTACCTTGCTAGCTTTATCTTGAACCTCTCCCATGTTTCATGAAGATCTTCAGTGGGAAGCTGACGAAAGTTGCTGATTTCATCTCTCAATTGTGCTCTTTTGGATGGCGGAAAGAATCTTTCTAGGAAAACGTCTCTCAATTGCCTCCAATTTGTAATAGAATTAGGAGTCAGCCCATTCAACCATAGAGTTGCCTCCCCAGACAGAGACAATGGAAAAAGACGTAATCAAATTGTATTCTGACCAACTCCAAGATTGTCAAACGACTTGCATGTAGAAATAAAGTTGATGAGATGCATATTCGGATCATCGCCTGCTAGTCCACCAAATAATCCCTTGAGTTGCAATAACTGAATCATGGTGCTCGTGATATTAAACTTGGCTCCGGGTGCCAATGGTGGAGGAATAATGGCTCTTGTGGCTTCGGCTCCATCAAGATCATCATCATCATCGTCGAAAGATGGCTGCATAGCTTGGCGTTCAGGCCTAAACCTAGCTTGACGATCTCTTCTGTTGGCAAGTGTTGCGATCTCAGCGGCATGCCTAGGGTTTAGTAGCTCGTCATCATCTAGATCTTCATCGTCAGGATTTGTTGCTCGCCCAGGGTTATCAATATTCTGTTGATGCACTTGAGCGGCGGCTAGCGCAGCTAGTCTCGCCTGTTCCTGTTGAGCAGCCATCCTTTCAATTGCGTGTTGTGCCTCTATTCTGCGAATACGTTGTGGTTCAGGATTGATAGGTAATAACGGTTGACCAGAACTTCGGGTATGGGGCATGCACTGAATAAAAACCTGCAGTAAACAAAAACAACAACTAAAAGTAAAAGTACGAGAATCTTTGACCAAAGGGTCTAGTAATTATTATGAACTTAATTGACACTTGTATTCCCCGACAATGACGCCAATTTTTGATAACGCTCAATCTACAGCTCTCGTAGGAGTGTAAAGTGGTCGTTAGCAAATATAGAACCCAACCTGGGTTGGGTATCGATCCCACAGGGAATAGCTTGGTCAACAAGTAAGCAACGATTACTAGACTTTTAGTGCAAGTCTCATAAGAAGGGGGGTTTGTAATGTGTAACCAAATTATTAAAGCAAAAACTGAAAATAACAAAGTAAAAAGAAAGAATGTTTAGTAGGTTGTGAAACAATGTGAATTGAGGAGTTGGGGTTATATCCACCTTCTGAGTTATACGTCTCTATTGACTATGAGTGTGTTGAATTCAGACATGCATGTTCTTATAGAGAATTGTATTCGATGGTAAATCCAGGCGTCTTTCGACCTATTCGAGGATTATTTCACTTTAACTCTTTCGAGCTTAAAGCGTGTCTAACGGTACGAATTCTCCAAGAGGTTAATCTAGTTACGACACTAACTTTTTAATAGGGGATGGGACCCTACTACCTTGACATTATCTCTTTTCCAGACAGATAACCTTTCTTTCGAACAAGTTAAATGTTATACTGGCGTATTCTTGCGTTTGCAACCACAAAGAATTTAGATTAATATGAAGAGAATAATGATATAAGCAACATACGTGTCACGAACTCACAAACTCACAACAATAAATAGTATCTCATTCGGCTTCCATAACCCCAACAGAGAAGTTTAGTTACCCATGAGTGCGAAGGAAATCACAATTGACATTGTTGTTATACCACAATAAAGATTTCACGTTTGTAATGGTGTGGTAGGCGTTAGACGTGAATCCCTTAGCAAAGTAACGTTTCTCTTGTTGTGGAATTTAAGAATACATGAATAGAAGAAGAAAAATAGAATTAATGAAAGAATGATTGTTTATAACTAGAATGTCTTAGAAGTAGAATAGAATAGAATTGAATGTAAGGAGATCTCCTAAAATCTCTAGCAAGATAGGGTATTTATAATACCCCTATCCTATTCCTACTAAGCTAATGAAATGCTTAACCAAATCCTACTAAGCTAATGAAATACTTAACCCAATTGTACTAGGTTAATGTATCATTATCCTAATCCTAATAAGCTAAAGAAATACTTAACCCAATTGTACTAGGTTAATGTATCATTATCCTAATCCTAATAAATTACTGCTAGTCCCTAAAGTCTTCAGAAATGTTGTTTTAGCCCGGAACAGAATTTCCATGCGCCATCTTTAGTCCTTGGCATCCAAGATTGGCTTTTCTCCTTTCGTGAAGCTTTCTTTGGTGTCAAGTTATCCATGAAATTCTGAATTCTGCATCATTTATACCTGAAACTTTTCTAATCATGTTCGTTAGCTCACTTACAGGAAAAAGGACTAAAAGTGCATGAAATATATAATTTGTTCTCAAAACTAGGCTAAAATATGGGCAAAATATAGTGCTATAGGCGTGTAAATTTGCCTATCATCAGCAGGTCTCTTTCAGTGCTGAGATGCTGGCCTGCATCTATATTCGTGAGAGTTTCTTGAAAACTCAATTCAGATATGAAACTTTAAGTATTGAGAGATGCTCTTGTTATTCCCAATAAGACAACTCGGTAATAGATCGCCTCTTCCAAAGCGTGCCCCGTTCATTCTACCCACAACAATCCCATAGTTTCCCTGGTTAAAAAAACATTAGACAGTCCATCTTCTGAAACCAACACTTTTGATGTTATTTTATGTACAATAATTTTTATATTTCTATTATGAATCTAGACCCCCTAGGATCGATAAACCTGTTGAATTTTATTAACCAAAGAGATTCAACTGCGTCTTCATGGTGTGCTAGTGTCTATCATTTCCTATCGAGGTTCTATGTTTATATCTCACTTTTGGAAGATTTTTCAGGATGAGTTGGGTACTCGAGTTGATCTTAGCACCGTATTTCACCCCTAAAATGATGGTTAGTCAGAGCAGACTATTCAGGTTTTGGAGGATATGTTCTATGATTGTGTGATAGATTTCGGTGGCCAGTGCAGGAACATTGAGCTTGGAAAAGTTTGCGTATAATAATAGCTACCATTCCAGTATCGATATGGCTCATTTTGAGGTTTTGTATTATTGGTGTTTTCTCTCTCTAGTTAGTTGGTTTGATGTTTTTGAGATTAGACCTCGAGGTACGGACTTGCTTTGTGAGTCTTTGGATAGAGTTCAGATAATTCAGGATAGACTTCGAGTGGCTCAGAGTAAGTAGAAGTGTATTGTGGACCATTGATTTTGTACCTTGAGATTTGGAGTTGGTGATCATGTTGTCTTTCGAGTTTTACCCATGAAGGTTGTGGTAAGTTTTTGAAAGAGGGGCAATCTTAGCCCCTGGTATATTGGCCCATTTGAGATTCTTTGGACTATTGGTGATGCGATGTATATGTTAGCTTTTCCCCCAGCTTTATCAGTTATTGTAATACCCCGTATTTTTCATAGTCCCATTTAGCTCCAAGTGTGTCAAGGGACAACTTTAAAAATGTATAACTCTTGATACATGTGGAATTTTCCAGCTCTAGACCCAGCAATGTGTAAATAATTGAATTAGCTTTCCAATGATATCAATTTCGCCTTAATCTGATACTCGATTGAGAAATTATGGCGATTTTAGTGAAAAATAGTAGAGCACCGCATCGTGGTGAGGTCAGAATTGCAATCGTCCGATTTCTAGTGAGACACTGCGATTATCCCGCATCGCGGTGAAGCCCAAATTCCTTTTTGTCATTCTGCAGCTTTCCAGATTTTCCCATTCGTCCTTTTCCAGTAGCTCACCGAAATTTGTCGGTATTGTGTAAGAAATATCAATGGGAAAGACTCCGCCTCGCGGTGGAGTTAAAAATGGCACTCGTCCTTTTTCAGTGATGCAACATAATTTTTTTGCATCGTGCCATAGGCCAAAATAACACCCATCCTTTTCCAGTAAGCCACCGCGATAAGCATCGCATCACGGTGGGGCCCAAAATTGGGATTCCAATTCTGAGTTAATTTTTCCAAAGGCCAACCAAGTCATTTACCAAGACCCCAAATCATGAAAAACACTAGTTTAAACCTATTCTAAGTATTGTACGCTCACTTTCATCAAAATTACTCCCCAAGAAAACCCTAGAACTCAAGTCTTAAACCTCAAGAAATCCAAATTCCACCATTCTATTTCCAAGATAACCCAAAATTCAAGATATTGAAGAAATCATCTTCAAAAGCACAAATAGAAATTCAACTTTAAGCTTCTTTATAAATTTCATCAATTAAGGTATGTGAGATTATGAATAAAGATAATTCTTTCATCCTTGTGCCCAAAATTAGTTTTAAAGTTTAATTTTATATGAAATTATATGAATTTCAGTCTAGGGTTTATACCAACTCTTTACAATTTGAAGATTATGAGATTACAATTGATTTAGATATTGAATTGCATGTCTACTTTTGTATTTTTATGTGTATGACATTAATTACCAGATTTAGAATTGAATTATCAAGATTTTCATTAGTTAGCATGAACTTTATGATGATTTGACATGAAATAGATAAATGGGTTACTAGAACTAGTTTGAATGTTGTTATTTCAAGAAGATTATACTTTTAAGCATCCCATGATTTGTTATATTCAGATTATGAACAAAGATTTGGTCTTTTGATCTCAGCTTAGTTATGGAATCCACTTTACAGATTGAACTACAGTTTACAATAAATAGATTCACAAGAGGTTTTCATTGTAAACCCTTATACTAGTCTTAAAGTGGATTTCCTACAGAATAAGCATATATATTAATGGGAGTAGTATCTATAACCGAGGTTGGTATGTTTACATTCCCAATAACTATGAGTCAATGTAGGTACAAATTATCAGATTATTCCTATTTCTATATGGATGATAGTTACAGATGTGATAACTTAGATTAGGTTATACTCTGTGACAAGAGTATGGCATCTCTCCTTAACGTGAGGTTTTCCCATAAGGGAACTAGACATTGGAGTCTTTGTTAGTTCATATGATTTATGTTGGTTATAAGAACCTCTCCATAACATACATAAAAGAGTAAAGAATAACAAAAAATCTTTCAAAAACTAAGTGTAAAGGCTCACAACTTTATTTAGATATTGCTTTATATAAGACATTAGCTACTAGATTTTAGCTTTTAGTTTACAGATGTAAAATTGAGTTCTTTCTATACTTAGACCACATGAATTGAAGATAGAATACCAGTACAACTTTTAAAACTAAGCGTTATGACTCACAAGATTTATCCAGTATGTTTTATCACTTATGATGCATGATTTTTAGCTTTCAGTTATTCCAGCCAATGTGAGTCATTTATACTTAACATGCATTATTTAATAAATTTATACGAGTATTGAGATATTTTTTTATTTGTGCATTCACCCCTATATACTCTGTACATTCCAAAAATACTAATCTATATATACGTCTATGTGCTATATTGTCTCATAATGTAGGTTCAGGTGCTCAATTTCAACAACGTGAGTGACTTCGAGCATCTCTATCTACATTCCGATATTCGGTGAGTCCTCCTAGTTCGGGGACCTAATTATTAAGATTTTCTAGTTTATTACAGTAGTTGATTTAGTATTTTTCTCTCACTTTGATTCTGCTGGGGACTTGTCCTAGTGTCTCTCTAGTTATTAATAGTAGAGGCTTGTTAGACAGTTAGTTATGATTCAGATTTCTAGTGTTGATTATTTTGACTTTAAGTCTAATATTTTTAGATATCACGTTCAGATAATTTCAGCGTTGCTCAAATAGAATTCCATAATTTAGCTTTAATTTTATATCTATATTTCCTCTATTATGAGCTTCAAATTTAGTAAAAGGCTGACAGGGTTAGCTTAAGGCTACTCATAGTCTTGAGCACCGTGTGACATCTCGGGACCCATTTTAGGAGTATTACAAACTTGGTATCAGAGCCTAATATTATAAGAGTTCTAGGGAGTCAGACAAAACGCATTACGTATAGTCTTGATCAGGATGTGAAGCGCGACACATTTATAAGCAATAGGCTACGAGATGTTATTAGGAAATCATCCTTTTCTTTCACGATCTATCATGCTTACAGTGTCTCTATCTGCTTTTAACGTGTGCTCTTACGTGATAGTTGAATATGCCTTCTCATTGAGCTAATGAACATAGAAATAATAACCAGCCACCCAGCCTACTGACCTTTTAAATGAGAATATATCCCATTCTGAATTTCAGGCTGCCTTTTAGGCATTAGCCCAAGCTGTGACTGCTAATGTTCAAGAAAACCATCAGGCGACATTCCTACTTCAGCAAAATGGGGATTTAGCAGCAGCCAAAATTCGTGACTTCATGAGAATAAATTTGCCAGAGTTCTTTGGGTAAAAAACAAGTGAGGACCCACAACTTTACTTAGATGAGATAAGGAAGATCACCTAGATTATGCCTATTACTGAGGATAAAAATGTATAGTTGGCATCCTATAGGCTGAAGGATATGGAGTATGAATAGGTGGTTATATGGAAGAATGGTAGAGGTAAGAATGCTACTTCTATGAGTTGGCAGGTATTTCAGGATGTGTTTCTAGACAAGTTCTTTCTGCATGAAATAACAGAAACTAAGGTTGAGGAGTTTGTGAACCTGAGGTAGGGATTGATGATAGTGAAAAAGTACTGCCTTAAGTTCAAAAAGTTGTCTAATTATTCCCCTGATATGATGGCTGACGCCAAGGCGAGTATGAGTAAGTTTATTACTAGGGTATCTGGTTTTGTAGTCAAAGAGTGTAGGACTGCCATGCTTATTAGTGACATGGATCTTGCTAGGATAATGATTCAAGCTTAATAAATTGAGGAATAAAAGTTGAAGGGGAGAGAGAGGGGAAATAAGATGGCTAAAACTGGGTAATTTGAGTACGACCAGACAAGGTTTGGAGGGGAAATCATTCACAGTTTTAGAGTTGCTAGTTTATGTCAACTCCATCTTCAGTCAGTGCTTCTGCCCGCAGAGCTAGGAAGGAGCAGTGGGGTAAGACTTCTATGTCCAAATCTCAGAATAATGTGAGTGGAAAACCCAGTTATCCTCCATGTGCTAAGTGTGGTAAGAATCATCTTGGTGAGTGTTTGTTGGGATAAAAAGGTTGTTATGGTTCTGGTAAGTTGGTCATGGAATCAAAGAGTGTTCGCATGCTAAGCAGGGAAATAGGGATGTTCGTCCCCAGACTTAAGCTACTAGCGCACCAGCTCCTTTAGGTTTCCCAGTCCCTCCCCAAGGTGTATCATCCAGTACTGGTGGTGGTCAGTGCCAGAATCGGTTTTATGCTTTACCATCCCATCACGAGAAGAAGAGTTCACAAATGTTGTTATTGGTACACTTCGTTTCTTCCATATTGATGTTTATATGTTGTTAGATCTTGGGTCAAATTTATCTTATGTGACCCCACTAGTTGTAGTAGATTTTAAAGTAGGTCCTGAAAAGCTTCCTAAGTCCTTCTTGGTTTCTACCCCAGTGGGTGAGACAATTGTTGCCGAATGAGTCTATAGAAAATATCATATCGCTGTCTTTCATAGGATCATGTTAGTAGACTTAATATAGTTAGATATGATAGACTTTGACCTTATTCTGGGCATGGATTGGCTCCGTTCCTGTTATGCATCTATAGATTGTCGCACCCGAGTGGTGAAGTTTCATTTTCCAGATGAGCCAGTCTTTGAGTGGAAAGGTAATTCAGTGTCTCCCAAGAGTCATTTCATATCCTATCTTAAATCCAAAAAGTTTATATCAAAAGGGTGTATCTATCATCTAGTCCATGTCAAAGACACTAAGTCTGAGGCTTCAATAGTTCAGTCAGTTCGTGTAGTCAATGAGTTTCCTAATATTTTTCCCAAAGATTTGCCAGGGGTACCTTCCGATAGGGAAATACAATTTGGTATTGACCTTCTTTCAGATACTCAGTCCATCTCTATTCCACCATATCGTATGGCTCCAACTTAGCTTAAAGAGTTAAAAGAGCAGCTTAAAGACCTCCTAGATAAAGGTTTAATATGGCCCAGTGTCTCTTCATGGGGCGCTTCCATCCTATTCATACGAAATAAAGACTGTTCTTTGCGACTGTGCATTGACTATCGACAGCTGAATAAAGTCACAATCAAAAACCAATATCCTCTTCCTAGGATTGATGACTTATTCAACCAATTCCAAGGTGAGAGTTACTTTTCCAAGATAGACCTTAGATTCGACTATCATCATCTTAGAGTAAGGAAATATGATATTCCAAAGTTAGCTTTAAGAACCCGTTACGGTCATTTCGAGTTTCAAGTCATATCTTTCGAGTTGACAAATGCCCCAGCAACTTTCATGGATTTGATGAACAGAGTGTTCAAACAGTATTTGGACATGTTTGTCATAGTCTTTATCGATGATATTCTTGTCTATTCTCATAGGGAGGATGATCATGCAGACCATCTTAGAATAGTATTGTAAACTCTTAGAGATCACCAGTTGTTCGCCAAATTCAACAAATGTGAATTTTGTCTAAGATCAGTAGCTTTTCTTGTTCATATTATTTCCAGTGATGGCATTAAAGTTGATCCCCAAAAGACAGAAGTAGTAATATACTGGCCTAGACCTATCTCTCCATCAGACATTAGAAGTTTCTTCGATTTAGCTGTCTATTACAGATGTTTTTTTGAAGTTTTTTCTTCTATTGCATCCTCTATGTCTAGATTAACTTAAAGGAAAGTTAAGTTTTAGTGGTCAAATTCTTGTGAGAAGAGTTTTCAGGAGTTGAAGACTCAACTCACTTCAGCCCTAGTTTTAGTGCTACATGGCAGTACAGATGGATTCATTGTATATTGTGATACCTCTAGAATAGGCTTGGGTTGTGTTTTGATGTAGTGAGGTAAGGTTATAGCCTATGTCTCTAGACAACTTAAGCCTCATGAAAAGAACTTCCCCACCCAAGATCTTGAGTTAGATGCTGTTGTTTTTGCGTTGAAAATTTAGAGGCACTATTTTTATGGGGTGGATGATGATGTATTCATGGATCAAAAAAGCATGCAATATGTGTTCACTTAGAGGGAGTTAAATCTTCTTCAAAGAAAGTGGTTATAATTATTGAAGGATTATGATATAACTGTGTTGTACATCTGAGCAAGGCTAATGTTGTAGCAGACGCCCTTAGTAGATTGTCTATAAGCAGTGTTGCTCATATAGAGAATGATGAGAGAAAATTAGTTTAGGAATTTCACCAGTTATCTAGATTGGGTGTGGGGTTGGTTGACTCAGCTGAGGGGAATGTTTGGGTTCAGAGTAGTTCAGAATCTTCTCTAGTTTTTGAAGTGAAAGAGAAACAGGATAAGGATCCTAGTTTGGTCAAACTAAAGAGTTCCGCTAGAGACCAAAAGGTAGACGTTTTCTCCCAAGGGGGAGATGGTGTGTTGAGATACCAGATTAGATTGTGTGTGCCATGTGTTGACGATTTGAGGCAGCAGATTATCGCAGAAGCGCACGGTGCGTGTTACTCCATTCATCCAGGAGCCACTAAGATGTACCACAATTTGTGGGAAGTTTATTGGTGGAATGGTATGAAGAAAGATATCATAAAATTTGTAGCTAAGTGTGCAACTTATCAATAGGTTAAGGTAAAGCACTAATGATCTGGTGGCACATTGCAGGAGTTTGGTATTCTCACTTGGAAGTAGGAAGACGTGAACATGGACTTTGTGATAGGATTACCCCATTTGCGTCGACAACATGATTTGATTTGGGTTATTGTAGAAAGATTGATCGAATCAACCCATTTCTTGCCAGTTCGCACTTCATACACAACTGAAGATTATGCTAAATTGTATATCAGAGTGTTGGTTAGATTGCATGGAGTTCCCTTGTCTATCATCTCAGATAGGGGTACTCAATTTACCTCTTAGGTTTGGAAAGCCTTTCAAAAGGGTTTTGGTACCCAAGTTTATCTCAATTCAGCTTTTCACCCACAGAAAGATGGCGAGGAAGAGAGGATCATTCAGACCTTAGAGGATATATTGAGGGCATGCGTTCTTGACTTCAAAGGCATTTGGGATGACCACTTGCCATTGATTGAGTGTGCCTATAATAACAGTTACCATTCTAGTATTCAGATGGCCCTATTTGAGGCTCTTTATGAGTGGAGATGTAGATCACCCGTCGGTTGGTTCGAAGTGAGTAAGGCCACTTTTATTGGGCAAGAAATGGTATTTGAATCCATAAAGAAAGTTTAGTTGATTTGAGAGAGATTAAAAGTATCTCAGAGTCGTTATAAATCTTATGTAGACGTAAGAAGGAGAGATTGTGAGTTTGAAGTAGATGATCTTGTGTATTTAAAGGTTTCATCCATGAAGGAGGTGAAGAGATTTGGCAAAACGGGGAAGCTCAGTCCCTGATATGTGGGTCCCTATAGGATTGTGAGTCATGTGGGGAAGGTAGCGTATGCGCTTGAGCTACCTACAAACTTGTCATCAGTTCACCCAGTGTTCCATATATCCTTATTGAAGAAGTGTATGAATGATTCAGCTGTTGTAGTCCCTCTAGAAAGCACAGACATTCAGAATAACCTTTCATACGAAGAAGTTCTAGTAGATATTCTTGATCATCAGAGCCGTAGATTAAGGAACAAAGAAGTTTTCTTAGTCAAAGTTTTGTTGAAAAATCAGTCTGTTGAGGGTGCTACTTGGGAAGCAGAAGCAGACATGCATACCAAGTATCCTCACCTCTTCTGCACAAACTCAGACTTATCCTAAGGTAACATTCTTTCTTAATTTAAATCTTTCCAATCTCAGATTCAGCCATATAGTTATCTTCATGTAAATTCATGTATTCACAGATTAATTCAGTCGCTCAATATACTTTAGATTCAGTCATGCATTTTTATTTCAGTTGTGCATGCTAGCATATAGCCTCAGTCCTTCAGTATCTTCGATTTAACTAGTCTCATTCGAGGACGAATGTTCCCAAGCGAGAGATATTGCAATACCCCATATTTTTTCTAGTCCAATTTAGCTCCTAGTGTGTAAAGGGACAACTTTAAAAATATATAACTCTTGATACATAAGGACTTTTCCATCTCTAGACCCACCAGTGAGTAGATAATTGAATTAGCTTTCCAATGATACCAATTTTGCCTTAATCTGATACTCGGTTGAGAAGTTATAGTGATTTCAGTAAAAAATAGTAGAGCATCACATCACGGTAAGCTACAGAATTGCAATTGTCTGATTTCCAGTGAGTCACCACGATTAGACCACGTCACGGTGAAACCCAAATTTCCATTCGTCATTTTCTAGTAGGTCACTACGATTTTCCAGTATCGTGCAAGAAATTTCAATGGGATAGGCTCCGCATCACAGTGGAGTGCAAAATGGCACTCATCTTTTTCCCGTGACGTAACACGATTTCCTTGCGTCGCTCTAGAGGCTAAAATAGCACCCGTTCTTTTCCAGTAACCCACCGCGATAAGCACCACATCGCGGTGGGGCCCAAAATTGGGATTCCAGTTCTGAGTTAATTTTTCTAAAGGGCAACCTAGTTATTTTCCATGCCCTCAAATCGTGAAAAACACTAGATTAAACTTATACTAAGCATTGTATACTCACTTTCATCAAAATTACTCTATAAAAAACCCTAGAACTCAAATCTTAAACCTCAAGAAATCTAAATTCCACCATTTTTTCAAAGATAACCAAAATTCAAGATTTCTAATTCAAGATATTCAAGAAATCATCTTCAAAGGCACAAATAGGAGTTCAAGTTTCAGATTCTTTATCAATTTCATCAATTAAGGCATGTGAGGTTATGAACAAGGATAATTCTTTCATCCTTGTGCACAAAATTAGTTTTAAAGTTGAATTTTATATGAAATTATATGAATTTCAGTCTAGGGTTTATACCCACTCTTTACTATTTGAAGGTTATGATATTACAATTGATTTAGATGTTGAATTGCATGTCTACTTTTGTATTTTTATGCGTATGACATTAATTCCAAAATTTAGAATTGAATTATCAATATTTTCATTATTTAGCATGAACTTTATGATGATTTGACATGAAATAGATGCATGGTTTACTAGCCCTAGATTGAATGTGTTATTTCAAGAAGATTATGATTTTAAGCATCCCTTGATTTGATATATTTAGATTTTGAACAAAGTTTGATCTTTTGATCCCAGCTTAGATATGGAATCCACTTTATAGATTTAACTACAGTTTACAGTAAGCAGATTCACAAGAGGTTTTCATTGTAAACCATTATACTAGTTTTAAAAGTGGATTTCGTATAGAATGAGCATACAAATTAAAGGGAGTAGTATTTAGCATTGAGTTGGGTATGTTTATATGCCCCAAATTATCATATCTATAACTGTCATCCAAATTATCATATTATTCCTATTTATATATGGATGACAGTTACAAATGTGATAATTTAGATTAGGTTATACTCTGTGGCAAGAGTATGAAACCTCTCCCCAATATGCTATTTTTCCATAAGGGAACTAGATGTTAGACTCCATCTTAGCTCACATGGTTTATGTCGGTTAGAAAAACCTCCCTACAACATACAGAAAAGAGTATTGAATAACAGAAAAGCTTTCAGAAACTAAGTGTAAAGGCTCACAACTTTATTCAGATATTGCTTTACATAAGACATTAGCTACTAGATTTCAGCTTTCAGTTTCCACATATAAAAGTGAGTCCTTTCTACACTTAGACCTTATGATTTAAAGATAGAATACCAGTACAACTTTTAGAACTAAGTTTTATGATTCACAAGATATATACAATATGTTTTATCACTCATGATGCATGATTTTTAGATTTTAGTTATTCCAGCTAATATGAGTCATTTATACTTAGCATGCATTATTTTACAAGTTTATACAAACATTGAGATATTGTTTTACTTATTCATTCACCCCCATATACTCAGTACATTCCAGAAGTACTGATCCACATATACGTCTATGTGCTACATTTTCTCATAATTTAGGTTCAGGTACTCAGTTTCAGTAGTGTGAGTGACTTTGAGCATCTCCATCTATATTTCGACAGTTGATGAGTCGTTATAGTTTGGGGATCCAACCATTCAGATTTTCTAGTTTATTACAGTAGATGATTTAGTATTTTTCAGTCAGTTTGAGTCAACTAGGGACTTGTCCCAGTGGCTCTCTATTTATTAGTAGAAGAGGCTTCTCAAACTGCTAGTTATGATTCAGATTTCTAGTGTTGATTGTTCGGACTTTAAGTCTAATATTTTCAGATATCATGTTCAGATAATTTCAGCATAGCTTAGACAGAATTTCACAATTTAGCTTTGATTTTATATCTATATTTTCTCTATTATGAGCTTCAAATTTAGTAGAATGCTGACATGGTTAGCTTAAGGCTTATCATTGTCTTGAGCATCGTGTGACATCTAGGGACCCATTTTTGAGGCGTTACAATTATTCATATAGATTTTTATATTTCCATGCTTCGCCGTTACATTTTGGATGAGTCTCATGCCATTTATTGGGAGTTGGTTCAGTTAGATGTGAGGTTGCCTTTTGTTGAAGAACCAGTCTCTATATTGGATAGGGATGTTAGATAATTGCGCTCTTAAGTAATTCTTGATGTTAAGGTCTAGTGCAGGCATCGACCTATAGATGAGGTTTCTTGGGAGGTTGAGTCTGATATGCATAGTTTTTATCCCAAGTTTTTTAGTTATTTAGGTACTTCATTTTCCTTAGTTCGAGGACGAACTAGATTTTAAGTGGGGATGATGTAATGACCTTAATTTAGATGAAATATGTGAAATATGTGTTTTGTGTGATTTGAGCATTTTATCCCTCCCCGTGGTTGGATAATGGTATTTTTGGAGTATGGGGATGATTGGCATGGTTTTCGATGTATTTAGTGTAATTTATGTGATATTGTGGTTTTTGGTAGCTTCGAGAGCCTTATAGTTGACTTTAGTCAATATCTTTTGATCCGTACAATGGATGGCAAAACAGACTATGCCAGTAGATTTAGAACATTGATTTTAGGGTGGTAACATGGTTGGTCTGATTTTTTAGCTTTTAAATCTCATTTTGACCTTCAGTTTAGAAAATTATGATTTTGGATTTCGGGGATCAACATTGTGAAAACGACGTACTTTTAAAAATTTTGTATCATTATTGAGTTCGAAGCGTCGAATTTGATAGGGTAGCATAGTTCGATTGAATTCATGGTATTTCTGGGAATCTCGAGGGGCCCGTGGAGACTTAGAGTGTTACCAAGTCCCCAATTGGTGCACCCATGATCGCGATGCTCCTATAGCGATTGCGATTGGGCCACCAGACATATGCCGGGATCATGACACTTTTTCGAGATTGTAATACCCTTAATAGGACAGGTACCACGATCGCGATACTTGGTCTGCGATCATGATGCCTGGGTATATAAATAACTAGTTTTCATTATTTTTCACCATTTTTGAGACTTGGAGCTTAGGGTTTCTTGATTTTGAGCTATGTTGTCCACTTCTAAGCTTGGGTAAGCTCCATAAGATCTATTTCAATTATTTTATTCAATCTTTATCATCGAATTCTTATTTTAAACTTGAATCAAGTGTAGAATTTGGATATTTTGGCCTAGAAGGCCTAAAAATTGTAATTCTAGAATTTAAATCACAATTTCTATCCTTTTCACTTGGATGAGTTTCTAACCTCATAATTATCAGTTTTCCTCAATTTCATCTTCAAAACAACTTTGATTCTTGATTTTAAAATGGATTTCGGGGATTTTACCTGATAAAATTTAAAAATTATTTTTTTCGATTTGAACCTCGTTTTTAACTTATCTTTGCTTGGGATTTCAGTTGTAGACTCCTAAAAATATGGGAACATGTTGAATAAATTTATGATTTTGCCTTTTTTTCAAAAATCTATTCCGGGTGTCCATTTTGACCCGACTTAAAATTAGGCAATATGGGTATCGCTAGCTTTCTTTTGACACACAAATTCTATATTTCCATATTTTATTTGATTCTAGGTCCGTTAGTGAGGAGTAATATTGTGGATTGAAGGCTTTTGTTCTAGTTTTTGGCATTCAATATAGGTTATGGCTTAACTTCTTTAACACTGGATTGAGTAGTTAATGTTGATACAAAATCATTCTAAGGGTGTGGAAACAAATCATGAAAATATCTATCTTAATGTGTTGTGCCCGTGTGTGGGCCTATATGTGATGTTATGTGGTACTTTTGGAACATTATGTGTTATATATGACCGTGTGGAGTCTTATGTGATATTGATAGCCTTGTATACATAATGAAAACTATATCTTTTTTTATGAAAAAATATGTTGTCATACCAATTGCGTGTGGTGATGTATTCACACTTTATTGGCATATGAATCAGGTTGCATTTCGTGGATGGTTGAAAATAATGAGTGAATATTTGGCTCACGTGATGGTACATTAGTTTATTGTAGAAATACTCATTGTGGTTGGTTGTGAGTATTACATCCTCATATTCATTCATGAAACATTGGTACCACCATAGAAATACTGAGAAACACTTGTAATACTTTTTTTGATAGAAAAGATGCATCTTATAAATCCCTCCTTAAAGGATGTGTCGGTGAGGAGATATGGTTTTATGTGGATTGTATACGAGTTGACAAACCCCCCACGAGTCCTATATTTTGTAGCTTTAGCTCCGTAGGTGTATGTGAAAATTATGTGATGTTCTCGTAGGTCGTGCGAAGGTCGTGGAGGTTGTACGATAACCTCGTGCATTACATAATCATCACCATCATTATCATCACCATTCTTATTATATTTACTTCATTGTGCTTATGATTTGATTGTTTATTCTGTTTGACCTGTTACCTATCTATTGTTCTATCTTCCCTTGCTTGTACCTTATGTTCCCGTATATGTTGTCTCTTTTCTTTCTTATATGTGGTATAAATATATGCTTTCATTCCTTTTTGGTGTTTTGTTGTGTTATATGTGGATATTATAGAATTGTTATTGCAAGCGGTGTGAGCTACTATTGTTGGACATTTTTTGATTGAAGGTGATGTCCCCTTTGTATGTATTATGTGTTTTTTATTTGCTATTTTGCTCGGTCAGCCTATGATACCTACTGAGTACAAGTGGACCGTTCTAACTCCTATTGTACTCTTGTGGTGCTGATTCAGGTTTGGGTGCGCCACAAGGTGTTTGATTTTGGGCGTCATTTGGAGCTTTTCAAGGTAGTGGTGGATTTCAGGCATCCGAAGTCTACTTCTATCTTTTCTTATTAGACTATGCCTTTTTTGTATTTTAGAGACAGAGTTATATCCTATTTTGGATGTCTTTTGTCTATTACTTTGAGTTGTACTAGTTATGTTATTCTGCCGTGACACCATGTTTTGGGATTTGATATTATTTAGTATGTTTCTTTCTGCATTTTTATAATTGTATGGTTTGACTTCATTCTAGAAACCTTTCCTTGAGTTCATTTTTGTCTTTTCCCTTTTGTGTATTGGTTTAGATGATAGGCTTACTTGTCAAGGTTCGCTGTGACAAGTGTCATCACAACTTTTGAATTTTAGGTCATAACAATATTCTCATCTGCCACTTCAGAAGCTTTTATTCCTTATATTCAGTCAACTTGTAATCCTATGTTTGAAGATATTCCTAGAAGTATTTGTTGGTCAGATTTTTTAAAACTCCATGCACAATATGTATACTATTTACATTCATTATTAACAAACCTTTCTTGTAGAGTTTCTCTCATTTTTTATCTTGGCTATGCTGTTAGTAAAACTAATTATGTAATAATTGTTTGTCATTTGATAGATAATAATTTTGTCATGTAAAAATGTATTTTCGCGTTGATATATGATGAAGACCGTAGACATACTGCAAAATTTATTTCTGATTCTACTATAAAGGGTGTAAAATATTATGGTCTTGACTGTAAAGTTTTGTGTATATCTTTTGATAAAGCATCTAATAACAACGTTGTTATTGACTTGTTAAAAAATAAACTTTCTTTATCATAGAAGAAATATTTCATGGTAAGTGTATTTGTCATATATATAATTTAATAGTAAAAAATGATCTTAATCTTTTTGAGCCTTGTATTAAAAATATTAGGCATGCATTTGGCTTTATTCAAGTAAATAATAAAAAAGGCTAGACTTTTAGAATTTAAAAGAAAATGTAAGTAAAGTGGACTTAGACCGTGATTAATGCATGAAGAAGTAGATACATGATTGCATTCTAATTATGATTTCTTAAATATTTGTAATATTTTTAAAGTTTCTATTACTACAACTTTTAATCAATTTGCTAGATCTTTTCCTGAGCTTATAGTACAAGATTCGGATAGGACTATAATTACTGGTGTTGTTAAAAAAAGTTTATTTAGCTACAATTGAATTTTCTAGTGTTTATTATCCTACTGATTGCAATATTTTAGCTTATATAGCTGACATGTATTTATTGCTTGACGAATTTAAGTTTGAAAACTACTACAAAAAGAGATTTTAACTGCAATTAAAATGGCTCTAGCAGCAATAAGTATTGCTGCTATTATTGCTGCTATATCCTTTACCACCAATTAATCGTTGACCGGTGATGCCAGGGTCGACAAAGGCTGTAATTGTCATTGTCAGAAATGCTGGTAAAATGTGTTTTTAATTATCGCTATTAACTATTAGTTTTAGCAGCATTTATTGCGACAATTATATTGGCTACTAAATTCAATTCATAATGGCTAACTATGCTCTTTTAGCATTCAATTTTATATCCAATAAGTTCAATAAAACTATCATATAAATTCAATAATTTAATGGTTACTATTTTGTGGCAATTAGAGTTGTTATAAATTCCTTCTGAAAATGTCTTAGCGTGCCTTTTAGCATCCATTTTCAAAGTAAGTAAATTAGACTAAATAGCCACTAATAATCAACATCGTTAACAAGAATTCTAAAGGCTACCATATCTCGTATGAAAATATCACAATTCTTCTTCATCATTCATTTTATGGTCAGCAAATTATATTACATTGATGCTAAAAGTCACAAAACATTAAGGGAAACTATTTCGCCACTTTAATAATGAACACAACATTCATGTAGAAAGGATCCAGTTTGCATTTCTATATATGATTTTTGTAACTAAAAAAATCCAACATTGTTAGTAAAACAAAGTCTCTTAGTGGCATAAAAAAGTTGGCCAGAAAATGCTAAAGACGTATTACTATTAATTCATACAATAGAATATATCTCGTCAAGTTTAAACAAACAAAGAAAAGTACTAATCCAAAATACTAATACTATAAAAAATACACTTATAATGTTTGAGCTAATGTAATCAGTCCTATCAAATAATATATTTAAATATTTTTCGTGATTCATCATCATAATGAAATCGTACACATGCAATTTTTTTAAACATTAGACTATAATCTGAGATAATAAAATAAATATGTCTAAGGATGAAATTTAATGTATAAAAACATGAATACTCAAGTGACATAAAATATTGAGAATCCTAGTTTGACATCTCACTTCTTACCACATTTCCAACAACTATTTCCTTCAAAGGTGCTTGGTGAAAATTCTCTGAGTAACAAAGTTCCTTTGATGCTGATTGGGGATGGCTCAAAAGCAGCAAAATACAGGCATTTTTTGGATCATAACAAAGGACATGTTACTAAGTAAGAGTTGTCTCCCTGCCCTTTGGATAGGAAAGAGAAAATCAGTAAGAGAATAAATTTTGTTAAAAGTGTTAGAAGCCATATGATGGAAAAATTGGTTTTGCACCTTACGAGTGTCACAACCTAACTGGTCATGATTAACGCCTACCCTAACCTACGATAGGAGAACAATACTATTGTCAATCTTCACTTACTCAAGTATTACTTTAACATTCACCTTTTATCAGTCCTCAGTTAAACAAGTGTAAAAGAGTGTTCATTCAGTAACTTAAACTAACTGTCAAACCGACATCAAAATCCAGAACTAATACAGTGAGGAAAGCCTCTATTTATTATATTTTTATGACCTAATGTCACCGTACAAGAAAAATTATGAAGGTCAAAATAGATAGCTACTAGAATATCCAAACAATAAAATAACAAAGGAATGACTTAGTTCAAACATAAGGGACATGAATGAGATAAGAAGATCGAAAATCAATCCGATCATAGTGCTCACCCTTGCAACTGATTCTAGAACCGCTAACTAAAGTTGAGGTTTAATCTCAAATATCGAAACACACTTTACACTCAACAAAAAGAAGAGCAGGGGTGATATCAGTATATCAATAAGTACTGGTAGACATCACAGGTCAACTCATTTAGACGCCATACAAATAAGTAAATCAAATAGATACAAAGCGATCATTACATAGCAAATAATTAAAGATAGTCAATCAATTGTGTAATTCACTTTGGGAGAATACATGCTCATAATCATGTATATTTATACTTAATCAAATTCAGCAACAAGTTCATCACAACATAAGATCATAACTAAATATTCAAAGCATGTGAATGAATGTATGAATGTAAGATATGCATATCATATCTTTCTTTTCTCATTTTCATCAACACTTTATTATTTCATCAACATTTTCATCATTACAAACCTCATGGACATCATGAATTTCATATCAACATCATCACCATCAACATCAAAACTCAATAATATAAATATGAATGAATATGCAATGCAATCATTAATTATAAGTAGTGCTCAAAAGTCATCACAAATACTTAATCCACATATAAGCATAGAGTCAAGCAAGTCTAATTGCTACAATAAACTATAACCTACCTCATTTTCTTGCTCAAATTTACCTGTAGGCCATAAACTTGTTTTTTCTTTCCCTTTCAACTTGTTTGTGATCTAAAATAATAAAATAATATATTATTCAATCAATTCATCCATTTTGACCACTAGAAATGCAAAAATAATAACTTTTAATCATAATCTTTCCTATTTCACCATCTTCTCTACCCCTTAAACCTCATGAACTCAAATTAAATTTACATAAATAATTATAATTCTACACTCAATAGGATTTTACAACACTTTAAAATTGTTATATATTCATTTTTACTCATTATCTCCAATACTGATTAATTACAAGAACTAGGGCTAAACCTCAAATTCTACCATGAAATATTTTCTAATGACGTGAAGAGCTTATAAGAAGTAATTTCAAGTTTAGAATGTAATAACTTACCTATACAGATAAAAAAAAATCCTAACTTTTTTAGAAAATAACCTTTCCAAAAGCTCTTTCATATTTTTCAAAAAATGAGAAATAGAAAATATTTTTGGGTATTTAAACTGTCAAATTCTGTGTATTACCACTGCAACGATTCCTTGACAAAATATAGTCTACCGCTGCAACAGATACTTTTATAGCTAAACTGGTCCAAGGTAGAAACTCGGGATGTCTCTCCAACCCTATTCATTTCACAACACATTATTACAGTGCGAACCAATTCCTCCATAATAAACATTATAATTGGAGTTCTATGATTCTATTTTGAGTGCCGAAAGTTGCTATGACCTCCTAAACTCATTGACTATCTAAAACTTGTCAAACATCACCTCCATTAGTACTCACATTAGTACCAGATTTTTATATACTAACACACCCTAAAAAATCATCCAATTCTAAAGTAGCTCTAAATTCCTCAAAATGGCTTAAGAAAGGACTAGGTGTCAATTTTACTGCCTAACTCAACGTAATGATGATTTAGGTCATTACATAAGATACAAATTTATTACTCATTCATCCCAAGACAACGACTAGACGAAGAAAATATATCCAAGCAAGAAGGTACCTGAATCAATGAACAAGTGTGAATATCAATTGAGCATGCCCACGCCTATCTTCCAAGTAGCCTTTTCAATAGTACAGTTCCTCCATTGAACCTTCACATAATGAGTGACTCAGGTTCTCAACTTTCTCATATCCTTAACTAATATAGCAATTAGTTCCGCTTCATAGGACAACTCCTTATAAAATAATTCAGGGTCGCAATGAATAATTTAATCTCCATTCCCATGATGCTTCTTTAATATAGAAACATGGAATATCGGGTGAAATCTAGACATACTAGGAAGTAAGGCCAGTCTATATGCTACTGACCACACTTTCTTCAAAACCTTAAAGTGTCAAATTTATCTTGGGCTTAACTTTTTCTTCTTGCCAAAACGTACTACACTCTTCATGGGTGACACCTTCAAGGGTACCTTATCCCCCTTCTCAAACTTCATATCTCTCACCTTATTATCTGGATATTCCTTCCATCAACTTTGAGCCACTATGAATTTTTCCTATACGAATCTCATTTTTTCTATCAATTCCTTGAGCATATTAGTGCCTCAAGGCCTCACCTTAAATTCATCAAACCATTAGTGCTACAGAGATTCAAGAGGGCCATTGGTTGATCAATTATAGATATTATAGGTATCCCACCTGGTCTTTGTACTCATAAAATTCAACTTGAACCATATTGTATTCTAAGTATAAAACATCAGTATCGACTCAATACTCTTATGTGGGAGGTGGTAAAGAAAGAAATAATCAACTGGCTTGATGATAACGTAGTGTATCCCATTGCTGATAGAAAATGGGTTAGTCCGGTACAATATGTTTCGAAGAAAGATGGTTTTATTATTGTGCCTAATGAGATGAATAAGCTAGTGCTGATGAGGCCAGTCACAGGATAGAAAATATGCATCGATTACTAAAAGCTAAATGGCTAGACCTAGAAGGACCATTTTCTTATGCCCTTCATAGACCAGATACTTGATAAGCTTGCGGGCAGAGGATGGTACTATTTTCTAGATGGGTATTCAGGCTACAACCAAATCACTATTGTTCTTGAGGACTAAGAGAAGATGACTTTCACATGTCCTTATGAGACCTTTGTATTCGGATGTATGCCATTTGGGTTATGTAATGCTCTATCCATATTTTAGAGATGAATGATGTCAATCTTCTCTGACTTGATACAAGACTCCATCAAAGTGTTTATAGATGATTTCTCAATCGTTGGTGATTCTGTTGATAACTACCTAGTTCGCTTAGCAAATTCTCTTAGAAGGTGTGAAGAATCCAACTTGGTACTTAATCGGGAAAAGTGTTATTTTATTGTTAAGAAGGTATAGTTCTTGGACACAAAGTTTCAAAAAGGGGTATTAAGGAAGATAGAGTAAAGATTGAAGTGATTGAGAAATATTCTCCATTGATTTCTATGAAGGGTGTTAGTAGCTTTTTGGGACATGCTGGATTTGTAGGCAATTCATCAAGGATTTCTCCAAGATTTCCATCCTCCTTTGTAGGATTCTTGAGAAAAAGGTGAAATTTGATTTTACTGAGGCATGCTTGAAGGCATTTGAATGTCTAAAATAGAAGTTGATGATTGATCCTAGCATAGTGTCCTCAGATTGGTCCTTGCCATTTGAGATTATGTGTGATGCAAGTAGATTAGCCTTTGGTGTTGTACTAGGTAAATAAAAGGAGAAGATCCTTCATCCCATCTACTATGCTATCAAGGTACTAAATCCTTCTCAAAAGAACTACACCATTAATGAATAGGAATTATTGGTAGTGGTTTTTGCCTTTGAGAAGTTTAGGTCTTATTTCAATTGGACAAAGGCAATTGTGAACACTGATCATGCAACATTTAGGTACTTTATTTCAAAGAAATATGCAAAGTCTAGACTGATTAGGTGGGTCCTCTTGCTGTATGAATTTAATTTTGAGGTCAAGGATATATAAGGCACAGAAAATCAAGTTACAGATCATTTGTCTAGACTTGAGAAGGAAGCTATGAAGAATGTTGAAGATGGGCTTGAGATTGATGATAGTTTTCTAGATGAGAAGATATTAGAAAATTTACAAGGTATAATTCCATGGTTTTTAGACTATGCAAATTATCTAGCCAATGATCTAGTCCCACAAGATCTTTCCTTTCAGTAGAGATAGAAGTTTATGCATGAGGTAAGGAATCTTTTCTAGGATGATCCTTATCTATTCAAAATTTGTGTGGATGTGATTATTCGTAGATGTATACCTATGGTGGAGATGATGAACATACTTGAGGCTTGCCACTCTTCACCAATTGGGGGTTATCATGGAGAAAACCGCAAAGCCTACAAAATCTTGCAATGTGGGTACTATTGTCTAATAATTTACAAAGATGCATATGATTTGGCTTCAAGTTGAGATCAATGTCAATGCCAAGGTAACATGTCTAAATTCCATGAACTACCTATGACCCCTATTTTAGAATTGGAATTGTTTGATGTATGGGTTATAGATTTCATAGGACCTTTTGTTAGTTAATTTGACATGAAGTATATTCTAGTGGTTGTGTATTATGTTTCTAAATGGGTGGAAGGAGTTGCACTCCCAAATAATGAAGCATGTAGTGCCACTACATTCTTGAAAAAGCATATCTTTACTCGATTTGGCATGCCACATGCTATCATTAGTGATAGTGGGTCATATTTTTTGTAATCATCTATTCAAGAGTCTGCTTGAGAAGTATGGAGTGAAACAAAAGGTGGAAACACCTTATCATCCGTAGACTAGTGGACAGGTTGAGGTTTCCAATAGAGAAATCAAGTACATCTCGACAAAGACAGTGAATGACAATAGGAATGATTGTTCATGAAAGTTAGATGATGCATTATTGTCCCACCGAACAACTTTTAAGACATCCACTAGTGCTTCTCCTTATCAGTTTGTTTATGGAAAGGCATGTCACTTGCCCATTGAACTTGAACATAAAGCCCTATGGGCTTTGAAGAAGCTAAATTTTAAGTGGCAAGATGCAGCAAAGTCAAGGATGAATCAGATGAATGAGTTTAATGAATTCAAACTCCAGGAATATGAAAGTTCTGCACTTTAAAAAGAAAAGATGAAGATACATCATGATTGCAAGATTAATAAAAGGAACTTCGAAAAAGGTGACCAGGTATTTCTCTACAACTCTAGGCTTTGCTTGTTTCCAGTTAAGTTAAAGTCTAGATGGTATGGTCCCCTTACTGTGCTAAGAGTGTTCCCATATGGTGCTTTGGAATTGAACAGGGATGGTGAAGCCTCGTTCAAGGTGAATGGGCAAAGAGTAAAGCATTATATAGGGAACGCTAAGTACATTAATGTGATTTTTTACATGGACCTTGGTGAAATTTGAGTGATCAAGGAAATTACATCATGCCACGACGTTAAATAAAGCACTGCATGGGAGGAAACCCATGAGGCTAGTTGATGAAATCAATTAACCAACTTAGCCACATCTTGCCACAACATTAAATCAAGTGCTACGTGGGAGGCAACCTATGTTTTGTATTTATTTATTTATTTATTTATTTATAGGGTAATATGTTTGTTCAGTGTAAAGGATTAAAACTTGTAGAAAAGATCCAGAAATTACAAGAAATTAGGTCATACGAACTATTCACGAGTCATATCTTAAGGTTACGACTTGTGAGTAAGAGTCGTAAGGACCTAGGAGATGATGCAGATCAAGGTAAGAGTTTTTGTAGTCTTTATGACTCTCAAAATGAGTTGTGCCCTCATCACATTGATTCGTATCAACTCCAAAACCAAGGTAATGTTCCAGGTCTTTATGAATGGATGAAAGGAGCCATAAGCCTGGGAATGAGTCATACATATTGCTCGTAACCAAGCTTCCAGGTCGAGGGTCATGAGTCAACCCGACCTTGTTCACTAATTTTAAACAAAAAAGGCACCTGATACGAGTACCCGATATCCAAAACACACCAAAACGCCATTAACCACCAATCTTAAGCTCTTAATAGCACGAGTTCTCTCCAAAACACTTACCAATTCAGTTGGTTTGATCACATTTAACAAAATTCAGAAAAATTAGGGTAGAAAATTGTGCACTTCAAGAAACCTAGAATCTTACCAACTCAAGTGAGTGTTCGAACTTAAATTCAATATATTTTGAGTTTAAATTGTAAATGTGTGAGATATTATACTTGCTTTGAAGTTGAATTTACTTATGTGTTGAAATTTTAAACCCTAGTTCTTAGAGTTGAGTTGAAAATGGATGTTATGGATGAATTTGATAATTTGTACTAGAAATGTGTGTTTTGGACTGATATATGGTGATAATGCTATGTAGTAAAGGGTAGTTTTGGGATTGTAAATTGGAATCAACTTATAAAGTTAAACTTTAATTTTGTAGGGGATACGAGACCCCTAATGACTCATACCCACATATAATAGAGTCATAACGAGATTCGTACCCACTAACAATATAGAATTCCAAGAGGTTTTTAATTCTGGTATGGGTATGGCTTTCTTGTATGAGTTATATCCAAAACATACGACTAGTACAAATGAGTCATAAGGACCTGGGAAGATAACAAAAAAATGAGTATTGTTTCTAGTCTTCTTATGAGTGTTGGTGATGAATCATAACTTTTCTTTACGACTGGTTAGGAGGACTTGTAAGATAACCATTGAATATAGTTACCTATACTATTTATCATGCGACTCAGTTATATGAGCCGTACCTAACTCATACGACTCTTATGCCCTAGTCGTACCATGAACAGAACTTGCACATTGACAGTTATTTCTTATTTTTGCTTTCCTTCATAGTACTTACTAATGTATGTGTGTAATACAGGTACCATGCCTCTCAAGGCTTCTTCTTCTTCAAAATATGTAGACAAGAAGGGCAATAAAAAGACACCAATTTCGAGTTCTGAATCCATAGAGTCAACAATAAATAACGGTGACATCATGGAATATTCAGTGAAAGGGAAGGCTGACACAAGGGGTAAAAGACCTATAAGGGGAAAGAAAATAACCACTCCAGAGGATACACCTCTATGGGGACTAAGAATAAATAACCCTAGTACCTCTCTTCTACACTCACCTTCATCTTTGGAGGATAATAAAGCTGACGAAAATAAAGAACTTGAGGGTAATTCAGGGGTAGAGAATAATGTTAATCAAGATATGAGGAAGAGATATCGAAGAATGATGATGATGAATAAGTTGATGCTACTCCAATTAATAGTCAAGACCTACGACTGGCCATCACACCTTCTCCAGTGCCTACCATTAAACGATGGGGGTACCCAGATATGCAGAATACATACACTGACTAGCTAAGTAGACTTCAAAATAGAAGAATCTAGAGGAGCCTGTATCTGGAGAGAAGGTTGACAACCATAGGGATGTATGAGCTACCTCTATTTGAGGCTCAATTTAGTGGATGACTATATACAACTAGGAAAGTACAGTCCTATACTAGTGAGGGAGTTTTATGCAGTGTATAAGAGGGAGTTACAGAGGTAGTATCTGCAGGGGAAATTGTAGAGAGGTGGTGACCCAATCACCTCATTGATCATTTGGGGAGTCTGGGTAAATATCTCCCCACTCACTATCTCAAGGTTCTTGAATGGAACAAACTTTCAGCCTCTTGTAAACACATGCAAGATAGAGTATCGCATGGATGAATTGCAGATAATTACTCGAAATCAGCTGGGTACAGATGTCAAAATGGCATACTTCTAGTGGATTGTGAGTCTAATCACATTGAATTGTGATATAATACCCCAAAAATCCAAACCAATGTTAGCATCATGTTTCAAGCTCATGCATAGTACATTATCATTTTCATAGTACATTATCATTCCTTGATAGTTTTTAAGAGTTATTTTGGGGTATATTAAGGCCCTAAATAACTCCCAGTTATTAGACGAATCAAAATAATCCTTACCGATTGAAATTTTGATAAGTATATTGCACTAGTCAACTTTAAATGATCATATATTTTTCTCTATTGAGAATTTTCTAGATTAAGACCTACCAAGTTGTAGGAAATTGAATTAGATTTCCAACGCTATCAATTTCACCCAAATCTGATAGTCGGTTGAGAAGTTATGGCCATTTTAGTGAGAGTAGTAGAACACCGCGATAAGTACCGTATCACGGTGAAGGACAAATTAACAATTGTCCTATTTATAGTGTATCAATGTGATTATCCCACGTCGTGGTGGAGTTCCAGTTCATGTTCGTCCTTTTCTAACAAGGCACTACGATGGCACTGCATCGCGCCAAGGTGATATTTCACGATCATCCATTTTCCTGTGATGCACTATGATGGCACCGCATCACGCCAAGGTGCAATTTTGCACTCGTTCTTTGACTACTCTTATAGTAAAATTCTAGTGACTCACCGCGTTAGGACCGCATCGCGGTGATGGTCAAAATCAGGATTTGTGATGAAAATTATATTTCTACCAGGGGTAGTTTGGTCTTTTCCATGACCCCAATCCCTGAAAAACACAAGATTAAAGACCCAATAGCCTATTAGGTCATTATTTTTTTCAATTTCTCCCAAATCAAAAGTAGTTTCTTTCAAGAACAAACTCTATCCCTCAAGATTCAAGGTCAAATCTCAAGAATTCACCATCAATCCTCACAAATTTATAAACCAAGGTATGTTAAGTTTCATCCATGGGTTCCTTTCACCCATGGAGCCCAAGTATCCCATTTTAAATTCAAATATATGATTATTACAAGTTATTGTGATTTTAAATTATGATTTTAACCATGAATCCCTATGAATCTTGATTCTATACCATGTTTACATGAAATTGTTGTTGTTATAAAACCTAACATATTTTAATATTGTTATTCACTAATTTAAACTCATAATTGGTGATGTTGGTTTCAAAATTATTCTATTTCTCTAAGCTTTACACTATTCCCATGCTATCTTAAACTATGAATATCAAGTGTTTGATGAAATGCCTACAAGAATGAATATTTGATAAATACTTTCTTGTTATGTCCTCTAAGTTTAGTACTATTTTACTATTATTGCTATTGATTCCTAAGGGTTATGAATACCCAAAAAATTAGCTGTTTACCTAGTCTTAGTATCTTCAAAATAGTTTTAGAATGTGTTATTAGCATTATTAGTTCAGTCAGTCATCAAAATCAGTTAAACTTAGAACAATTCAGCATTCTGAGTCAGTTCAGTTGGGAGTAGGATTTAGCACTGAGCGAGTGTAGGGATGATGATTTCCCCTCAGATAGAAAGAGTCATTAGTAGCAGTATCTGTACTTCAGAACTACGTAGCCAGTGTAGGATATGAGGAGTCACCCATTAGTTTAGGCTTTCCTACCTCCCAGGGGTCACCCGTCAGTTTAGGCTTGACATCCTTAGTCCTTTGGGAAAATACATCAGTGGATCCATACAACTAGTGTTAGTACCCATGGCACAACATTGACACCCTTCCAATTGGGGTCACAGGTTGGACCCCAACTTGATCATTGGGGTATGTCGGTTAGATGATAACTCCCACAGTTTTAGTCCAGTAATTAGCTCAGTAATTCAGTTTCAGTTTTGCTTGACCATAACATATATATATCAGTACTTAGTATTTTAGTTTATAGATTATACTTAGAACGTGTTTTATTCTTGTTCACGCATCCTCAATATTTATAGATTTCATGTATTTTATTCAGTATGTCATGTTATACATATTCAGACAGTTATACTTATATTTATGAAGCCATGTATATCATCCTATCTCATTTAGCATACCAGTATATTCAAAGTACTGATCGCATACTATTTTTTTATGCTATGATGTATCATATCATAGGTTCAAACGTCCAATTCATGGATCGCGCATAGAATTTCCAGACTATCAGCCGTAGCAGTGGTGAGTCCTCATATTTTGAGGAAAAACTATATTTATTTATATGCTTTCAGTTCAGTAGTTAGTTGGAGTTAGTTGGAGTTAGTTGGGGCCTGTCCCATCAACTCTCATTCAGTCAGTTTAGAGGCTTTTGGATATTTCAAATAGTTAGTCAGTTCTAAGATTTTAGTTGTCATTATTAGATATTTTATTAGTATTATCAGTTTTGTTCACAAATTTTATCAGATTTATTACATAAAACCTTATGGCATTCCTCAAATAAATTCTGCATATGACCTTTTGTTATCAGTTTTACTCAGTGCTCACAATAGGTACCATCTCATGGGTTAGCTTGTGGTCTCTTGGGACTGTAAGCACCGTGTGGTGCCCAAGGTGTAATCTCAGGGCGTTACAAGTTAGAATGTAGTTTGGGTGGTAGGAGGCCTGGTAGTGGTCTCACAAAAGATAGAGAAGCATACATTAAATTTTGAGGCCAAGGCATGGTGGAAACTAGCCTAACACAGACTTTGTCCCTCTACTAGGGACAACGTACTCAACCAAGTTCATATAGCATTGATAGCTAGATTGATGGCTGGGTATAAGTTTGATGTGGGGGAGTTCATGGAATGAGAAATTAAAGACTGAGTTGTAGGCAGAGAGAAGTTGATATTGGCATACCCTTGCCTGCTTACTTAGTTGTGCTTTGCTGCAGGAGTGAAGGAACTCCCAAGGATTGACGAGCTGATTGATCCCACAAATACTACTAATTTGAGGCTTATTAGAGATACAACAAACCCAATGGCCAGAAAGGCGAGGAGAGAAGCTGAGATAATAACTGAGATATTTGGACAAACTGAGGCTATTGAGCCTGAAAATACTGATACCACCATGGGTAGATATGTGTGGAGTGATCCCCAGACTTTAGATGCAGTAGTTACATTTAATGCCCCTCCTCCAGCCCAGTCCATTCCACCTTGACCCACTATATTTTATTTTTAGATGCACTAGGGATAGGTCATAGGATTTAAGTTAGGGGTGGGGGTGTACCAAGGTCTCCATGGATTGTACTTTCCATGTTTCAAAGCCCGTGGCCACAATCTGAAGTTTTTTAGAAGAACTAGAATGTTGATGTTTTTGTTTTATTTTTGTTTTGTGTTTGTGTGCTAGAAATAGCTGAAATATGAGGAAAATTTGTGCTTGTGGCAGTAGATATTATTTTGAATGAGTATGCTTGAAAACTATTTGATTTTGAAATAATTGTGTTTAAAAATTAATGCCCCTCCTAAAATATTGGTTGCTGTGTGATATGTATTTATTCAAGACAACTGGGAATCTGTTAATGGCATTAGGATTAGGGGTAGAACAACTAGTGGAAATAATTGTATAACTGGATAAGTAGTACTTAGCAGTATAACCCTGTGCGAGTGTGTGTGAGGCACTACTTAGTTCCTGGTGTATCTAAATCTTGAACTTGCTTGGTTTCTCTTAGCTAGAGTTCAGGATAATCGAGTAGGAAATGATCATAGGACAATTTTGTTGTAAGTCCACTTGAGCCTAAATACCCAACCAAATGTGAAATGAATTCCTTGATCCAAATATTTGAGCCTTAATTGACCCAATTTTTTTGTTTACACCAATTTCACCTTTCTATTTCTACAATGAACTTGTAGTGGCCCTAGTACTCCTTGGATACTGTGCACCTCTACTCAGAAAAATTGCATAAGTTAAGGGTGGCTATTATATGGATGCATAGGGAAATACAAGTATAAAGAAAGAAGTCTAAAAGAAAAATGAAAAGAGACATGTGCGGTAAAATAAAAGAAAACAAAAGAAAAGAAAAAAGATTACAAAGAAAGAAAAAAGAAAAAGAAAGTAAGAAAATAAAACCACACTTGGTCCAATTGAATGTGCTTTAATAGAAAAAGGGACACATAAGGGCGGAAATAAACAGAAGAAAAAGTGAAAAATAAGTGGACCCCGAATAAAGCATTGTTTCAAGGAGGCATAGTCACTAAATAAATCCCAAAAAGATACCATACCATCCCCTAACCTATGTTACAAGACAAATAAAGTCCTTTAGTGATCATGTCCCAACTGTCTGAAAACTTAGGAAAAGAGCATATGGGCAATCCTATGGTGTTCTGTATACACCGGTCGATACTTCTTTGTGAGAGAGAGCATCCTTTGTGATATCCCTGCATAATTTGATTGATCTTAATTTAGTGAAAGAGATTTGCTTGTCTATTACCACACATGAGTTATGTTGTTAGGTTGCTAGATTTTTCGGTTAATATGGTTCATGCCTATGCCTGGTTGTCTTGTACTAATGTAATTCCATCAATGGATTTCTTTAAGTTTCTCCCTGTGCCAAATTGATATACACAGTTTGAGTCGTGAAAAGCTAAAACTAAGAGGGGAATAGATTTGTTGAAAATTGAATTGAAAAGTCAGCGCCATAGGTATCTTAGGAACTCCCTGTTTAAGCATCGATGTTGTGATTATTAGTTTTGAATTTTGTAGTGCTTGAGGACACACAAACTTCTAAGTTGAGGATGTTGATTCTCCATGGAAACACAACACTTTAGATGCTTTAAACAAAGAATTTATACTTGTACTTAAGATGTTTTAGTAGACATAATGTGCTTTTATGCTTGTTGCAGGTGAAACAGGTTAGAATAGTGTTGGAACGAACATTGAAGAAAAAGACATAAAAAGACAAAGTTAAAGATGATATGAGTCACCTTACGAGTTTTCAACATATCATATGACTCGTAGGTTGACTCATAAGCAACCATAACCACATTCCAAGAAGAAATGCTAAGTAAAGAAAAGATACGACTCAGTCATATAAGTCGTAAGATGATGATACGGGTTGTGTCAAGAAACCATAAGGAGAAACAGAACCTCTGGCTACGAATTAGAGTTTACGTCATCAAATAAGAAGAGTCAGATGTCTAAGTACAACTCGTATAGATAAATCATAAGCATATTAGTTTTCAGAGCATTAACGGAAGAAGTCCCAGGTGGATACAAGTGAAAGACACTAGTCGTATTCTTCAGGTACGACTCATGAGCATGAGTCAAAAGAAAAAAAGAAAGTGAAGCCCCTAGAAGACCAAACACTGGAATGGATATGAATAGCACAGTACAACTCGTAAGAAGACCTTATGAGTGGACGAGCAAGTCATACCTTAAACCGACATTACTTTTTTTTTTCATTTTTATCAGGATTTTTGTGTTGTTTTGAGATACTATTAATGTCCTAGGGTTTATCTTTTATTCGGTTACATTCCTTAACATTATTCTTACATAATTTTACATACTTTACATCATTCTTAATATTTTTTGGTTATTATTCAATTCAAGACTTTGGATTTTATTCATCTTATTTTATGTAATCAATTTCATGAATTCTTTATTGATTATCATGAATTCTTACATGAACATGAGCGTGTAATTTTCCTGACTAGGGTTGTGAGAACCCTTGAGGATTAGCTACATAAAGGAAATGGGAGATTCATCTATTCTAAGGTTTATGCATGTATCTTAATCTTCTTCATCATAACTGACCTTAGAGCTGCTGTAGAAGCTTAGGGATAGCCAGTATTTGCAAATGTACTGACAATGGAGTTTGTGATTAAGGAAAAAATATTAAGACAGTAATTTGGGATTTACGTCCATCTTATTATTCCATCATCTCATCTAATCAACTTGAGACTCAAAAGGTGAAATTTTAACTAAAGTCATAGACAAGGAGAAATAAGGTGACTTCCTTAGACTCACATGGTAAAGGGTGAGATTTATCAACACGTTCCCAAGACGGTTGATAATACATATCTTGTTGACTTTACATGCAGAGCAGCAGAATGGGTGGGTTGAACACGAGAAAGTTACAGAGTTGTGAAGCCAGGGGGGACACATTCCTAGTGTTTGTCTTCTATTGTTTGCAACTTAAAGCATTCATGATTTCGTTACTATTTACTGATAATTCCAATATCTCTCTAGTTACTTTCCGCATTGCTCGTGAATTACATTAAGGCTATGCAACTATTCAATATTTTCCCTGTGGGAACTACCCCAACCTAGTTGGGTTAATATATTTGGTATCAACCGTATCATACTTCTTTGGATGTTAGTTTTGGGTGACATCAAATTTTGGCGTCATTACTAGGGAAGATGGTTTGAGTAGTTAATTGAATTGGTGAAGTTCTCTTATTTTATTTTCTATACTTGATTTTTTATATGCCGGTGTATGTTAAACACTATGAGAAGAGGCAATCTCTCACTCTCTTTCTATCTAAAGCCTAAAAGAATTGTTCAAACACCGAGAAAGATATTAGGACAAATTAGTGATGGTGTTCCTACTGGGGTTCAATACCCCCCTCCTGTTGATCCCAACACAACACTTTTGCGTGCTCTAGGTGATCCATATAATGTTGCAGATTTACAAACACAATAACTTCTAGCTGCTATAGAGGGTGAGAGAAGAGCAACGGATGAGGCTCGACTAGCTGAAGAAGCTAGGTTAGCTCAGCAAGGAGGACCGGCCAGTCCATGATAGGTATCCGAGCATCGAGACAAAGTTCAAAAAGGTAGAGCTCAATTGATTCCTGTATATCAACACTTACACCCATACGATGATGAAGAGGATATGGGTTATGTTGAACCTACTGAGACAGGAGCTGTCATTTCTCCTACTTTACCTCCCAATGTGAAGTTTGATATTACCAACACTATGATCATATTTCTAAATATGAAGGGTGTTTTTTCGTGATCATCAACTAATGATCCGAACATGCATTAGTGGTTGTCGATTTTAGGATTTTAGTTTATTTTTTATTTTTAGGACGATTCGAATAGATTTGGTGGTTTTCGTTAGCCTTTGTTTGAGATCGAGATTGGTCGAGGTTCCTGATTACGACTCTTTATATTTCATTCCAAGTCATTCAAGGCACACTTTGAGAGGTAACATTTCTTGTCCTTATCTAATTTAGTTGTAACAATGCTTGTTTTTAATGCCGAGTCATGTTTGGAATTTATTTCATATTTTTGGTTGTTGAAGGTTGAACCCGTATGGGGTTTATTTTTGAATTCATGGATTATGTTTCTTTGTTGGATATATGTTGTTCATGTTGAACCTTAATTCAAAAAAATTAGAAAGAGTAAAAATTGATTTATAATTAAAAATTGGTTATTATCTAATTAGATTTGGGGATCCGGGATTAAAAATAGGTTAATTCATAATTTCCATTGATTTTGGTCAATTCATTATTACATTGATTGGATTTGTTTGATCGATAGTAGCATGTTTAGGATGGGGAAGTTGGTAGGAATTGTAGAATGTTAGGTAAGAAAACTTAGGATTCGTATTAGATTGTATTTAAATCGCTTGTTGCGTGTTTTTTTTATCATTTTGGATCAAACGTAATAATTTGTTGGGGAATTACCCAAAGTAACATGTATTCGAAGATCGTTCATGATCAAGATTCGGGATGTCTGGTGAAGCATAGTTTAGGTCTTTTAGGTTAGTATAAGTTTATTTTTCACATTTTACTTAATTTTGGTTTATTTTCAATTTGAAATTTTGTGTGTTTCTTTGCGTTGTGCTTTTTGAGTTTGTTCACCGTTTAGTGTCGATTTATCCTATACGAGTCAACTAAGAGACCATGGTCAAAACATAGGATCGAGAGGTGACTTACAAATTCCTCTCATCAGAAGAATTCCTTAATCGGAATCTCTGTCCGTTGATCTTTTTTAAGAGTCAACCATTATGAAAAGGACATTTTAAGGTGACTTGGCACACTAAATCAATGTCAAGTGGTGACTCTAATTTGTAACTCTATGTTTCTTGGTGAAACATTTTTAGTCACTTTCGTTTTTGAATTTACTTTCAAACTTAGAAATCAATTTCTTCTGGTAAAAGAGAGGTGTGACAACTTTGGCGACTCTTCTAGAAATTCTTGAGTTCGAGCTTTATATGTTTAGTCGTACCAGCTTGGTTATCACTATAGGTGATTATACGTTTTATTTGTGTTAGCATTTTTATCATTGTTGATTGAATCCTTATGTGCTACTTGTTTACCGCTTTATATCTATTATTGTTACTACTATATATCTATCATCATATGCATATCCAAAGTCTTTTTTCCAAAATAAATCTTGAAGTACGTGTTTACCGTACATGAATATTTGGTCAAGTCTTCCTAATTTAGGAGAGGTGGTGTGGGAGCATAACATACCAATCACATGCCTCCCCAAATAGTGTTATCCGATTAGTCAACCCTCATCCTAGGTCGGCCTTTAGGTCATTTTTATTTGTATCATTTTAACACCTAGCGGGACTCATTGGTCCTTTGTAAGAGATTTATCCCGAAGCAACCTTCTGTGCTACCTGTTGCATCTGTGAGGGTAATAAGGTCATTTCATTGAATGATTTATGGAGCGTATGCTAAATTTAGGGAAAGAGTGTGTTTAGGAAAGAGTAAGGGAAAAAAAGAAGCCAAAAAATCAAAATCCTAAAAGAAAGAGAAGAGAGTTTCACAGTTTGTAAGAGATTTTTATAAAATTCAGATTTTTTTTAAATTTGCACTCATTTCTTAAACGGAAAAGGTACAAATATACCTACCGAACTTTAATAAATGGTACAAGTATACCTCCCGTCATACTTTGGGTACAAATACACCCATGCCGTCAATGAAAAGGTACAAATATACCCTCAAACTTTAATAAATGGTATAAATATGCCCTCCGTCATACTTTGGGTATAAATATACCCTTGTCGTTAATGAAAAGGTACAAATATACCCATCTCATTAACGATAGGACACATGTTAGCATCGTATTAGTTTGCGCTTTTTAAATTATTTTATCTGTGAAAATTTAATCAATCATAAATTATAACTCTTGCCTGATCCAAATAACCCAATCTTACTTATGTAATATAGAATCTTCAAGAGACATATCACACGTCTCTATTCAAACACATTTCTGTCTTCCTCTCTCTCACACTCACACTCTCTTACAAACCCAAAAAACCCTAAAAAATACATCGGTTCGATTCATGTTTCGATACATGTACCATCTAGAATCGAGTAGAAATTTGTTTAATATTGTGATGTTGTTTAATGTTTTAATGTTCTGATGTTGTTTAATGTCCCTTATGAACAACAATTGTTTGTTTTTACTGATTCATGAGCGTCGATGAATTAGAAATTATTTTTGATTCATGGCTGTTGTTACCTGCATTAAATTTATTGTTACACCATTGTTCGCCAACTTCAAAGAGTGAACAAGAAGACAATATTTTAACAACAAAAATATGAGAAAAACTAGCCAAGTTTTGATATTCCTCGGCCAAACCAAGTTCCTTATTATATTATGGGTCGGGTCGGGTTATTTGAACTGGGTATGGATTATAATTTAGGATGAATTAAATTATTCACATATAAAAAGGGCCAATCCATATGATGTTAACATGTGTCCCGGCGTTTTTGAGAAGGGTAGATTTTTTCCTTTTCATTAACACAAAGGGTATATTTGTATCAAAAGTATGATAGAGGGTATATTTTGTAATGCCTCGAAGACGGTTCCCGAGATGTCACACGATGCTCAAGACTACGAGTAGCCTTAAACTAACCCTGTCAGCCTTTTACTATATCTGTATACTTCATTATAAGGAAATATATATATATATATATAATCAAAGCTAAAATGCGGAACTTTGTCTGTTCAATGCTGAAATTATCGGAAAGTATTTGTGCCAAAAGTCTGGACAATCAATACTGAAAATCTGAATTTAATCTAGCAGTCTGACAAACCTCTACTACTAATAACTAGAGAGCCACTGGGACAAGTCCCCAGCTGACTCGAACTGACTGAAAAATACTGAATCAACTGCTGTAATAAACTAAAAAATCTGAATGACTGGGTCTCCGAACTCTGAGGACTCACCAACTGTCGGGATATATATGGAGATGCTTGAAATCACGTATGCTGCTGAAATTGAGGACCCGAACCTACATTATGAGACAATGTAGCACATAGACGTATATGCGGATTAGTACTTATGGAATGTGCCGAGTATATGGGGTGAAATGCATAGTAAAACTATGAAGGAAAACATATATGTTTCTCATAAATAATGCATGCTGAGTAATAATGGCTCACTTAGGCTTGAGTAATTGAAAACTGTAATCATAAATCATGTATGATAAAACATACTATATGAATGCTGTGAGCCACCATACTTAGTTCTAAAATTTGTACTTGAAATCTATTTTCAATCATACATTCTAAGTGTAAAAGGACTCACCTCTGTATCTGTAAACTGAAAACTGAAATCTAGTAGCTAGTGGCTTATATAAAACAATATCTGAATAAAATCGTGAGCCTTTACACTTAGTTTCTAAAAGATTTTCTGTTATTCTTTACTCTTTTTTGTAGTATTTTTCCTTAGGCTATAGGGAGGTTCTTCTAACCGACATAAATCATGTGAGCTAACATGGAGTCCAACGTCTAGTTCCTTTACGGGAAAACCTTACATTGGGGAGAGGTAGCATACTCTTGCAAATGAGTATAACCTAATCTAAAGTGAACACATCTATAACTGTCATCCATATAGAAATGGAAATAATCTGATAATCTGTACCTACGTTGGCTCATAGTTCTGGGGCATGTAAACATACTCAACTCGTTGCTAAATACTACTCTTTTTAATCTTTATGTACATTCTGTAGGAAATCCACTTTTAAAACTAGTATAATAGTTTACAATGAAAACCTCCTGTGAATTTGTTTACTATAAACTGTAGTTAAATTGGTAAAGTGGATTACATATCTAAGTTGAGATCAAAAGATCAAATCTTTGTTCAAAATATGAATATAACAAATCATGGGATGCTTAAAAGCATAATTTTCTTGAAATAACAACATTCAAACTAGGACTGATAACCCATGCATCTATTTCATGTCAAATCATCATAAAATTCATGCTAAATAATGAAAATCATGATAATTCAATTCTAAATCTGGAAATTAATGTCATACGTATAAAAATACAAATGTAGACATGCAATTCAACATCTAAATCTCTCAAAATCTCATAATCTTCAATTAGAAATAAGTAGGTATAAACCCTAAACTGAAATTCATATAATTTCATATAAAATTCAACATTAAAACTAATTTTGGGCAAAAGGATGAAAGAATTATCCTTGTTCATAACCCCACATACCTTAATAGATGAATAGATGAAGAAGCTTGAACTTTGATTTGTGCTCTTGAGGATTGTTTCTTGAATATCTTGAATTGAAAATCTTGAATTTTGGGTTATCTTGAAAAAATAATGGTGGAATTTGGATTTCTTGAGGCTTAAGTTTTGAGGTTCTAGGGTTTCTTGGAGAGTAATTTAATGAAAAGTGAGCATATAATGCTTAGAATAGGTTAAATCTTGTGTTTTACATGATTTGGGGGCTTGGAAAATGACTAAATTGCCCTTTGGAAAATTAAGTTCAGTACTGGAAGTCCCGATTTTACACCCCACCATAACTTCTCTCCGTAGTGAGGTGTAGAATCGTAATTGTCCGATTTCCAATGAGGCACCACGATTAGTCAGAGTATTGTATTAGGCGAAATTGGTATCATTGGAAATCGAACAATTGCGATTGTCTGAAATCCAGTGAGGCACCGTGGAAATCTGATATAACTTCACTGAAATCGCCAGAACTTCTCAACCGAGTATCGTATTAAGGCGAAATTGGTATCGTTGGAAAGCTGATTAAATTATCTATCATTTAGTCGGTCTAGAAAAAGAAAATTTCACATGTATCAAGAGTTATTCATTTTTATAGTTGACCCTTGACATTCTAGGAGCTAAACTAAGCTAGGAAAAAGTACGGGGTATCACATATTTGAACCATTTATTAAAGTTCGAGGGTATATTTGTACCTTTTCTTTAACGAAAAGGGTATATTTGTATCCAAAGTAAGACGTAGGATATATTTATACCATTTATTAAAGTTCAGAGGTATATTTGTACCTTTTCCATTTCTTAAAACCAAAGAGATTAAAATCAAAAGAATTTTCCTTTATTTCTTTTAGCATGCATTTATAACTTGAAAATTTCAAAAAAAAAATTATTTGGTAGAAGTTCTTTATATTTTTATAGAGGAAAGTCCAAAAAGGTTTGTGTTTTTAGTGTACTTATGGTTTTCATATTTTAAAAAAATAAATCAAAAATAGTTTTCTTTTATTTCATTAGCATGCAATTTTACTAAAAAAATCAATTTTTTTAGAAGGCTTGTACATTTTTAGATAATTAAAATACAAAAAAAGAAAATTTCCCTTTTTGTGTTGGGGTTTTAATTTTGAACAATTTCATATGAAAAACACAAAAAGATTTTTCTTTCACAGTATTGGTTTCATTTTATATGAAATTTCAAATTAAAAAACTGGAAAATGATTTTATTTTCATTTTTCATCATTTGTTTCTGGTCGTGTCTCTCAAGTCAGGATTCAGTCTTTCATTTAATCTTTAATTGTCAAATCTAGATGAACTACGCATACCTGATTCTCTTCTCTTGAGGATGAGATACATAGGCAACCCTTCTATAGTTCGGTGATCTTATTTAAAAAAATTCAAAAAAGATTTTCTTCATTCTTCACTTATATTAGACGTTACACATTCATCTTGGAAAGAATAATACAAAAATATCTTTTTTTTAGATAATTTTAGATTTCATTTATTGTATAAAACTCAAAATTTATTATCCAAAAAGATTTTGGTCAACTTCTTTGAAAAAAGAGATTTTCTTTACTCTTCTTTTTAGATTAGCTATTTCACCCATTTCTTCTTATCAAAAATATGAAAAGATTTTTGTCTGCTAATCATATGTTCAATTTTTCATAGGGGATTCAAAATGGAAAATCTATTTTTTTTGTCAATTTCTTTTGGAAAAAAGGAAAAGAGAAAAATAGATTTTCTTTACTCTTCATTTTAGATTAGTTGAGACACACGTTTCTTCATATAAAAATTTAAAGAGATTTTTCTTTGGTAATCGTAAGTTTCATTTTTAGCGGATTAAAAGATGAAAAATTCAAAAAGATTTTCGTCAACTTCTTTTGAGAACTTGTTATTTTTTCTCTTCTAAAGTTTTAAGAAAAAAAAAACAAGTTTGATAGGATAACTTGTGACAAAACTTCATGAACTACACATTCTTGATTCTCCTTTCTCGAGGGTTAGATACGTAGGCTCTATTCTGGAGTTCGATGATCTTTTAAAAATTAAAATAAAAAAAGAGATATTTTGAAAAAGTATTAAACTCTAATGCATTTGTTATTTTTATTATTCAGTTAGTTTAAAGTGGTTGATTTGTAGCATTCTGGATGGTAATCCATATTTCACCAAGTCCAAAAAAATGTTATGTACAATAAGATTATTGATAGTGACATCACATATCAGACAAAGGGTCCGCACAATGATAATTTAGGACCAAATGAAGAGATTTTTAAACTAAGGCAACAAATGGTAGAAATGCATCGAGCTTGGGCTAAAGGGTCGCCTCCTTCTCTATTTCCCATTAATAATTCTGAAAATTCTTTTAGCTTACCTCTAGTGTCACTTGCACAATTTCCCATTTTCGTTGACATGCCACTATATGCACAAGGATTTTACTCCAAAGCAAAATTATTCCAACACTTCTTCTATTCATTTTTAGCTTATCAACATAAAGCTACCATATACCCGACTCTATGTACTCTCCTTGCTTTTATGGCTCCACCCTCGCCTAAAGCTAATAATTTTGATGCTAGTCAAATAGTTATGCTTCCTTTTCTTCTAGTGAGAATGTATTAAATATTTCTTATGATCAACATGTTCCTTATTCCATGTTTAAGTTAACTGGACCTTTTGCTTACACTCAACTATCTAGATTTTTTTTCTATTGAGAAGCCTGCCATGTCAGAAAAACAAATATAAATGGCTAGAAAGGTGAAGATTTTAGAACAAACTATGAGAAAATTTCAGGGATTTAAAGGTTACAAAAGTGTCACATATAAGGACTTTTGAATGTTTGCAAGTGTTAAGATTCTTTCTGGATTTAAGATGCCAAAGTTTGAGAAGTATGATGGACGCGACAATCCCATTTCATATTTGAGACATTATTACAATAAATTGCGGGGAGATAGAGGAAAAAAAAAATTTCTTATGACTTGTTTCGAGGAAAGTCCTGCAGGTTTAGCTTCTGAACGATTTGTTGATCATGACACTGTTAAGTGGAACATTTAGGATGATATGGCTAATGAATTGATGCAATAATTTCAATATAATATTGATTTGGTGCCCAATGAAAAATCCTTGATAAACATGAAAAAGACAATTACCAAAAGTTTTTAAGGTGTATGTTATTAGGCGGCGTAAACAAGTTGTTAGGTGAAACCTATAATGAAAGAAAGTAAAATAATAGAGGCTTTTATTCAAGTGCACGATGAAGCATATTTTTAACACCTATTGCCTGTATTAATCAATTGATGTCCTTAAAATGGGAGTGATGATAGAGAATGGGGTGAAGACCAATCGCATTATTAGCTTTGCCAAATTAAAAGAAACTCCCTAGATAGTTCAAAATAGTTTTGAGGTTTTGGAATAAATAAGTAAACAAAAGCCGTAGCTATTTCTATACCTAGATCATAACAAAAACTTGCGAGGTTGGCCTAACCATTACCCTCAGTCCCAACACCTACCCTATAACAATAATTCATATAATTACCCACAACATTACTATCCTTATAAAAATCTAATAAATTACATTTCTCCTACCCCATATCTCATCTATCACACACAATTATATGTCCAACCATTAAGTTTTCCCCAGTGGAAAGCACAAAAGCCTCTTCATTCTTTTCGGAATATTCAAGTGCACTATAACACCTCATTAGAAGCAGGAATATAAAAGGAATTTGAGGCCTAAGGATATGTTAATACCCATTAGAGAGTCATACACTAGCGTGTTTAAGAAACTGATAAGTTTAGACATAATAAAAATTATTTATTAGATTCAAGCAGATCCATATTCGATTGGTTTCAATCCGACTGTATGTTGTGAATACTATTTTGATGCTCCAGGGTACAATACTGAATAATGCCGATCTTTAAAAAAAATGTGGAAAATATAATTTAGGCAAAGATGATTATGGTCTAATGCAGTGAACTCCCGATTACTATACAGGATCCTCTACTGATAGATAATGATATCCTAATACTCCAGGATTTTAGAATCTAAAATTTCTGAAGTGTTGGCAACATTTCCATGACTATAACACAAGTGATGAGTCATTATCACTTGTTATGAGTCGTAGTTTGGGACTCATTGTCTCACCAATGAGTTTGTCTAGGATTTCTGCCTTGATCAAAAGTCTTTTTCATAACTCGTGATGATAGGTAACGAGTCATGGTGAGTGAATCATACCAAAATAGTGAGGGTCTGGGATTTTATCCTTAGGCAACGAGTCTAGGTAAGAACTTATGGTCTGATCTCACGAGTCATTACTTGAGTCATGATGTTTGGAATCAGTTTTCTTGCACATTTTAATTAAGGACTTTTTGGTCCACCTCTCTTTACACTTATTTCACATGACCTAAAAACAATAAGGGACCCTATTATCTTCAATTAATCAAATTAAAACTTACTCTTTTCATCTTAAATTCTCCAAAAGCAAGAGAAAACCAGGGTTCATAAGGAATTCATCCTTCAAGCTCCAATCTTCGAATTTTTTCAATTTTGTGGTATTTTAGGTATGTCTCTCTTATCTAAACTTGTACTTTTTGTTATTGTATATATTTAATAATTTTTCTTTAGATTTGATTATTGGGTTTGAAATTGGGTTGAGGGCTTCGATGGTTATTACATGAATTGTATTTCCCATAGTTTAAATGTGTTGTTTACACATTAATTGATAGTTTTTGAGGATGAATGGGTGCATGGTTATGATGATTGAAATGGGGAACATGGGTTTCCTAAATTAATGGATTTTTGGTTTGGTACTTGCATTAACCTCAACCCACCTTTATAACTTTGCTTTTGAATATGGAATTTGAATAATTTAACTTACCTTTGGAACTTTGCATTGCAAATGGATAAAAAGATAATAAATATGGTTTTTTATGGACTTGGTAGCCTTGATTTGGGATTTTTAAATTGTTCTTGGGAGTCAATTTGGTTATATTGTTCGATTTGGCATTAATTGGATAGCTTGCAAGAACATTGGTATGACGATACCATGATGGTAAGTGCCTTAATAAATAACTCCGAGGTTAATGGTTGGGTTCTATGATTTTTTTTAACTTGGGCTTTAAGGGGATTGTGTAGGTCACCGTAAAGGTGTAGATCCTAGGGGGATCAACACTGGAAACCATATTTGCCGGCGTTGGGGATCCAGGTGACCGTATGCTTGGTACATGCTTTATTTATAAATTTTGGAAGAGCTATGGACTTTGTGACTTTAGACTTTCCTTGGGGGTTTTCTTGGTCCATGAGGTTAACACACGTTGAGGCCCTTCCAGCGGAGGGAGTTGGAACCACATAGCCCATGGATGCCTTTAGGATGTATCGAGCTACACAGTTCAGGTTAATATTTTAAAACCTCATGTTCATGACACTTGTCACTATCTCGACATTCTATATTTGTATATAATTTTTGTGCATGTGGTGCTAATTATTTTGGATATGACATTACTTTATCACTTTCCCTGAGTTACATGCTAGTGCTTATTCCATTGATTATCCATAGATGTTGCATCATTTCATGATGTAGGGTCCTAAGGAGTTTTTGTTACCCTTGTGCAATATTAGGTGGTGGGGTTCGTTGGTTGATTTGTTGTGAAGTGGAGAGCCTTCATCTTTCAGAAAGCCCTTCCATTTCATTAGGTTTCTTTTTAGATTTTGGGAATTATGAGTTTTCTTTTGTCATGGTCGGGGCATATCTCGACCTAGTTTGGTATTCTAATTTTACAGGATTTCATGGACAAGTGTGGGTTGTATTGTTGTTTATGGATTCTTAGAACTTTAATTTGATATATTTATCTTTTATTACTATCTCTATTGGATTCTTCTTTATTATTATTATTATGCTCTTGAGGCTAGGATAGGGGGTAGTCTCTGGTATGTGGTAGGCTTGAGATTCCCGTCATGACTAGGCACTAGCTCAGGTCGTGACAAGCTTGGTAATAAAGCACAGTTTAGGGTCATGGGGTGTTCACAAAGTCGTGTCGAGTATAATCTCTTTTAAAGATGTGTAGTATCCCATACTTATAAGGGGGAGGCTATAGGGCATTTAGGAATGTTTTCCTTTATTGTGTTATATTTAAAGCTTTAGGATCTAGTTGTCTTGAAACTTATCAGACTCCTAGCTTACTTACATTTTAGATCATGCCTCCTCGAAGATCTAATATTCGAGAAACTCTATTGGACCCTCTGTCCTACCGAAGGAAAATATGGAGGGACCTCGCCCTTCTTATGGAGTGTAGACCCGATCTAAGGTTCCTGCTCCTGATTGTACCACTCCATACGGAGATCCACTGGTCCCTACTAGTCCTCCCCGTCTACCCAGAATGGTGATACTCATGCTCAGTCACATCAGGGAGATATCTCTAATATGGACTTTCATTAGTCCATTCATATTCTTACTCATTTAGTGGCATCACAGTCTCGTCAGTCTAATTGTGTTGGTTCTATTGCTCATTCATACGATGTCACTTAGGTTGGAAAGTTTATGAGGTTGAATTCCCCAACCTTAACAGGCTCTAAGGCTGAGAAGGATCCTTAGGGGTTCATTGATGAGATGGAGAAAATCTTAAGGGTGATGTATGCCGTGGATTCTGAAGGTGTAGAGTTTGTTGCGTATCAGTTGAAAGATGTTCCTTATCAGTAGTATAAGGAATGGGAATCAATGATGAGTGATGATATGGAATGAGTGGTATGGGATAAGTTTTCTGATGTTTTTCTTGATTACTTCTTACCTTAGGAGTTGAGAAAAGCTAAGTCCGAGGAGTTTCTAAACTTAAAGCCGGGGAAGATGAGTGTCAATGAGTATGCTTTAAATTTCTATTAACTTTCTCGATATGGTCTTGAACTGGTGTAGCGTATGAGGTCCCGGATAAGGAAGTTTAATTTTGGGTTCTCCCATGATTTGGTGTTAGAGTTGAAGATTTTTATGTTGAACAATGATATGGACATATCTAGGTTGGTGGTTTATATAAAACAAGTAGAGGATGAGAAAGCGAAATGGATATAGATGGGATAGAGGCAGAAGAAGAAGTTTAGATATGTAGAGTAGGGTGTAAATCAATAGAATAGTAGTAGAGATGGTAGGCACTAGACTAAGAAGAAGAATTAAGGGAATTCATATTTGACCTCTAGTACTACTTATCCTAAGAATTTAGAGGATCATGGTTCTTAGACTAGTAAGGATCTTAGGGCATAGGATGCCCATTCTCAGGCTAGTGGAGCTCAGTCAACCCTACCTTATCCTCCTTGCCCTTTTAATGGGCAACTTCACCATGGTTATTGTGAAGGGAAGAGAAATTGGTGCTTTAATTATGGTCAACTTAGTCATATGTAGTGAGACTGCCCCTCAGCCAAAGTTGCCACTAGAGCTATTAAAGTTCTGGTCACCACTTCTTCGACTCTGACACCTAAGGGTGCCACTTCTGGTACCGATATTGGCCGAAATCATATTTATGCTCTTGCTACATTTATGGAATCCGAGGCATCCCCGAATGTCATAACTAGTATATTACAGCTCTTCTCCAGTGATGTTTATTGTTTGCTTATTTGAGTTTTAAACTATCTTGTGTGACCCCTTATGTGGCTGTGCACCTTAGTTTTGGTCCTGAAAATATTTTCGACCCCTTTTTTGTTTTGAATATGATGGGTGATTCTATAATTGCTAAAAAAATCTATAGGGGTTGTGTGGTGTCCATCTTTCATAGGGATACACTGGTGGATTTGATAAAACTTGATATAGTTGATTTTGATGAAATCTTAGGGATGGATTGGCTTCTTTCATTCTATGCTTCTCTGGATTGTAGGACCCAAAAGGTTAATTTCTATTTTCCTAGCAAACCAATAATTAAATTAGAAGAGAGTTCCTTAGTATCTAAATGAAAGTTTATTTCATATCTTAGAGCTCAAAAGTTGATTTTAAAAGGGTGTATGTAGCATCTTGTTTGGATAATTCTGACTATGAAAGTCCCTCTTTGTAATCTATCTCTGTGGTTAATGAATTTCCTGAAGTGTTTCCCCATGATTTTTGTGGAATTACTCCCGATGGGGAAAGAGATTTCCGGATCGATCTTCTATCGGATACCCATCCCATTTTTATTTCTTTTTATAGGATGGATCCGTCTGAACAAAAGGAACTTAAGAAGTAGTTAAAGGATCTTCTTAATAAGGGTTTTATCTATCCTAGTGTTTCTCTATGGGGTGACCCTATACATTTTTTTAGAAAGAAATATGGGTCTCTTCGAATGTGTATAGATTATAATCAATTGAATAAGGTTACAGTGAATAATAAGTATCCTCTTCCTAGGATTGATGACTTTTTTGATAAACTTCAGTGTGCTAGAATTTTCTTTATGATTGATCTCTGTTCGAGCTATCATTAGCTGGAAATTAGAGAGGTTGATGATCCCAGGACTACTTTTCGAACCCGATATGACCACTATTAGTTTCTTGTTATATCATTTGGGTTGACTAATGCTCTGACTACTTTCATAGATCTTATAAAACAAGTTTTTAGATAGTTCCTGGATTTATTTGTTAAAGTCTTCATTGATGACATCTTGGTGTACTCTAAGAGTAAGGAGGACTATTCCAATTACCTCTTAATTGTATTGCAGACTTTTAATGATCAGAAGTTGAATGCTAAATTTTCTAAGTATGAATTTTTGCTGAATGCTATGACTTTTCGTGGGCATGTTGTTTCTAGTGAGGGGATCAAGGTGGATCCACTGATAGTTGAGGTAGATATGAAGTGGCCTAGACCCATGATTCCAACAGACATTAGGAGCTTCTTGAGTTTGGTTGGCTATCATAGGAGGTCTGTGGATAGTTTCTCTTCTATTGCTGCTCCATTGACAAAGTTGACTCATAAAAAGGTTATGTTTTTATGGTTCGGTGCTTGCGAGGGTAGTTTAGAGAAGCTGAAGTATAAGTTGACTTCTGTGCCAGTTTTGACCCTGCTTGAGTGTACTAAGGGGATTGTTGTGTATAATGATGCATCACGTGTGGGACTGGGTTGTGTTTTGATGCATCATGATAAATTAGCAGCCTATGTTTCCAGTCAACTTATGGTTCATGAGAAGAATTACCCAACTCGCGATTTAAAGTTAGCGGTAGTGGTCTTTGCCTTAATGATCTAGCAAACTTATTTGTATGTTGTGCATATGGGTATTTATTAGGATCATAAGAGCTTACAATATGTGTTTATGCAGAAGGAATTGAATCTCTGGCAGAGGCGGTGGCTTGAATTTCTTAAGGATTATGACATGAGTCTTCACTACCATCCAGGTAAAGCTAATGTTATTGCTGGTGCTCTTAAAAGGTTGTATATGGGGAGATAGTCTTATGCTAATATGGAGAAAAGAGGGTTGGTGAAGGATATTCACAGTCTAGCTAACTTAGGAGTCTATTTCTTGGACTTTGAGAAAAGGGGAGTAATTGTGCAACAAATGGTTAAATCAACTTTTGGTGTTGAAGTAAAGGAAAAATAGTATTTAAATCCCATACTTATGCAAATCAAGGATGATGTAGGTCAGCTAAAGGTTGTGGCTTTCAAGATTGGGGGAGATGGCATCGTGAGGTATTAAGGAAGATTGTGTGTTCCTGATATTGATGGGCTGCGGAAAAGGATTTTGAGTAAGTCTCATGCCTCTAGATATACAGTTCATCTGGGTTCAACTATGATTTACCATGATTTGAAAGAAATCTACAAGCGGAACAATATAAAGAGAGATATGGCGAATTTCATGGATAAATGTATCATTTGTCAGCAAGTAAAGGTTGAACACTTGTGGCCTTATGGCATGTATCAAGTGATAGAGTTTCCTATGTGTAAGTGAGAGATGATCAATATGGATTTTCTTATAGGTCTTCCGCAATCCCAAAACTGGTATAATTCTATTTGGGTCATCATGGATAGAATGACTAAGTCTTCTTACTTCTTGCTTGTGAGGACTAACTACTCGAGAGATGATTATGCTAAGTTGTTTATTCAGGAGATATTCAAATTGAATGGAGTGCCAATGTCTATCATTAAGATTGAGGTATACAGTTCTCTTATCACTTTTGGTGTTTTCTTCAGAAAGGTTTGGACACTCAGGTGAACCTTAGCACCGCTTTGCACCCTTAAATGGATGGAAAAGTGGAGGAAACAATTTGGAATTTGGAGTATATACTAAGGTCTTGTGTGATTGATTTTACGGGGAGTTGGGTTGATCATATACCTTTTATTGAGATTGTTTATAACAATAGTTACCATTCTAGCATCCGGATGGCTCCTTTTTAGGCTCTCTATGCTAGGAGGTATCGGTATCCTATTTGGTGATTTTTTGTTTGTGAGGCTAGGTTGTTTAGTCCTGACATGGAAAAGGTGAAAGTGATTATGGAAATACTTAAGACTACTCAGAGTCGCCAAAAGTCTCATGAAAATGTAAGGTGAAAGGAGTTGAAGTTAGTGATTGGGTGGTCTTGAATGTGTCTCTTATGAAAAGAGTCATGAGATTTGGAAAGAAGTGGAAGCTCAGTCTCCGTTATTTTGGCCCGTAGCAAGTTGTGAGGATGATTAGGAATGTTGCTTATGTGTTTGATTTGCCTACGAGTTTGGGTTCTATTCATCCTATTTTCCATGTGTCTATGCTGAAAAGTGTATGGGTGGTCCTTCTTTTATAGTGCCTATTTAGGATTTTGGTGTGAAAGATTCTTGTCTTATGAGGAAGTTTCGGTTGAGATATTGTATAGGTAGATTCGTAGATTGAGTACTAAGGATATAGCTTCGATAAAGGTACATTGGAGGAATCAAAAGGTGAAAAAATCTACATGGGAAGCTGACGAAGATATGAGGGCCAAATATATGTTCTTGTTCCCAACTTTGGATGCAAATACTTGAGGTATGAGTTTCGTTTCCCTCTTATTTTATTTTGAATTGTTCTTGGGTTTTGGTGGAATTGTTTCCATTACCATGCCAAGGGTGCCCTAACTTCTTAGGGATGAATGATCCTAAGCGGGGATAATGTAATACCCCAGGTTCTTGGACTCCGAAATTTCTCAAGTGTTGACAACACTGCTATGACTACGACTCAGGTGATGAGTCATAGCGTGGGACTCGTTGTCACAATATGAGTTTGCCCAGGATTTTTTCCTTGATCATGAGTCTTCATCATGACTCGTGATGACCCGAACCGACCCGAGGACTTTGTCATAACGGGCATCCCAGGTCCAACCAGGACCAGAGACCACCCCCATTACCCATCCCAACCTCCAACCGCCTGCCCTGAGTTGGCTGAATTTCAAACATTTAACAAGATAGCATAACCTAACCAGGACTAAATTTGGGATAGGTATATTCCTATACAAACCCTATCAAGTCATCGCATGAACCAAACCGTACCAACAAAACTACCAATCCAAACCAATACCCAACCAAGGGTCATTATATAGGCCATAACCAAATGATCTCCAAAACATAATATGATTAATCCCAAAATTAAATAAGATGGAACTATGAGAAATTATGTCCAATAATGTCAGCCCAAATACCAATGACAATATTAAGGCCGACATCAATACCTATCCCGCCCATACCAACCCATAGAGGTACTACAAGCCTCTAACCAAAAGAATACCAAAATCTGATTGTGACATGCCCCCAACATTAGCCAAAACCAATATCCATAAATAAGTCAAAGTATGAAATAACATCCATGAAATGGAACTTTCTAGAAAGATGTAAGATCATCACTTCAACCCAAATGTTGACCCTGAATTCCGAATCGCTAAGCAGGAGAAGTGGAACGACCGATTTCTGCATTGCGTAGGGATATAGCGCCCGAAGAAGGGTTAGCGTGTGAACGCTAGAATGTATGCAAGATATGGATAAAATAATGCCATTTATAAAACCAAGTAAAAATCATCCATATTCACACAATCATACATACATACATATATATATATATATTTATATATAACCATGCTGGGAAAGGGACCGGGTTTAGCATGCCATTAAACACTTTACCTGGGCTATGTAGCTTTGTCATCCTAAACTACCCAGGGGATATATGGGTTCAGCCCCCTACTAAAGGGCCACAGAGCTTGAGGCTACATTCCCAGGGAAGAAAACCTGAGAAGACTAGTACATCCCCCAAAATATATTGTGTGACATCATGCACACGATCACTAGGACAAACTTTACATTGGCAAATATGAGTTTCCAGTTTAGATCCCCCTAGGACCTCCACCTTTCACAGCTTTACTACACATCCCTCTTTTAATCCTAATTAAAACCATTACGAAGCAACCAACCAAATAATTAACAATTTATTAACCAAGGATATAAGATAGTTGTATCATTAGACCAACAATAACTTGCAAATATTGTCCTTAGACAATCCTTAGGGGATTTCCATGTACCCCACATGATTTCCAATGAACCAAAACCATAGCCACCAAGGCCTTTACAATCCATTTAAAACCATTTAAACCATTCATATTATTTAGGGTTCCATTAGAAAGTTTAAACCTTGCATAAGTTCCATTGAAAAACCATTATTATAGTGACAACATTGTTATACACATTTTATCAAACTTATTGGCGGCATAGTATTTCAAAAACCAAAGTCCATTACCAAAGAACCATTCCCATGCAACCAATTATCCAAAACCACCATTAATGCATATAAAATCATAATTAAAACATAGGAAAAACCATAACCAAGAATTTATAACTAAAACCCCAAGATCATATTTGAAAACCCAAAATCATGCAACATTAAAATCATAAAAACATTGTATAAAACCATGCTTTTAGTTGGAACTAACAATGAGGAAAGAGAACATGAATTAAACCAAGATGGTCATGGAAAGAAATCACCCAGACATGCCCCAATTTACTCCTTAAGATGAAACCCTAGCCTCCTTTGCCCAATAACTCTAAAGAGGATTTAAGAGTGTTTTCCAGGTGTTTAAGAATAGAATAGTAGGGCAAATTACCTTCCAAGTGTAATATAAGTCATGGGAACTTACTATGATAAATGGGGAAATGTCCATATTTCCCTCACTTAAACAACATTAAATTCCAATCATAGGGTACGACTGACCCTTACAAGTCGTACCCACCCTGTACAAGTGGTACCCACCTCTCGTACCCTAGGCTTTCCACCCTTGGACCTAACACTATTTAAGGTGTATGAACAGTACCCATAAATCTTACCCCTAGCAAAAATAGAATCCAGAAGGTTTGAACACTAACCACCATATAAGTCCTGGGTACGACTCGTACCTTGGCTTACGGCTTATGGTGATCCACTCGTACTCAGATCCAAATTAAGTTACCAAGCCTAAGGTTAAGTGAAGGAACAAAATAATCTGTATCCACTAGTATGACTCGTACCACCACGTTGTACCTATTTGAGTAACCAAATCCATCCCACCAACAAACACTGATAAGAATACGACTGGACCATACCACCCCTACCCACGTGTATGACTCGTTTCTCTAAGTTGTATCTTGCCCAGAAACCAGAAATCAAGGAAATTTTCAAGGGTACAGAAAACAAGGTGTTTCAGTCTCTGCCACTAGGAATATTCATCCCTGAATGACGGACAAGGTAGGGGTAACCACACACACAAATCATTTGCATTATCAAATATATTTCCAATCTTTAACAAAGTTTGAAAACAAAGATGCAAATATATTAATCTTTTCTTTAACCAACTCTAAAAATAAAGATGTGATGAAGACACATACCTTACGCATGAATCCCTGGAGCGAAACATAAATGCGAATACTTGGACTTCATGCCCCCCTTTGCTTCCCATGTAGCTTCTTCCACCTTATGGTTATGCTATAAAACTTTAACCAAATCCACATCCTTGGTTCGCAACCGATGAACCTGCCTATACATGATCTCAACCGAGATCTCATAATAAGTTAAAGAGTCAGAGATACCCAACCCCTCCAAAGGAACAATCGAATAAGGATCACCAAGACACTTACTCAACATGGAGACATGAAATAACGGATGAATGTTGTTCAAACTAGAAGGCAACTCCAAAGCATAAGTCATATTATCAATCCTTTGCAAAACCACATAAGGACCAATATACCGGGGACTGAGCTTCCCCTTTTTGCCAAACTGCATTACTCCCTTCATGGGAGATAGCTTTAAAAATACCTTATCCCCAACCTCAAACTCCAAGTATTTACGCCTTACATCCGCATAGGAATTTTGGGGACTTTGGGAAGCCTAAAGCCTATCCCTAATAACCTTTACTTTTTCTATAGCCTGATAGACTAAATCTAGACCGAACAAATCTACCTCACGAAGCTCAAACCAACCAATGGGAGATTTACATCTCCTACTATACAATGCCTTAAAAGGGGCCATACCAATACTAGAATGATAACTATTACTGTAAGCAAACTCTACTAATGGTAGATGCTCAACCCAACTATCACCATAATCAACCACAAATGCCCGAAGCATATCCTCCAATGTCTGAATAGTTCTTTCCACTTGCCCATTTGTCTGAGGATGAAAAGCAATACTCAGACTCACCTTAGTACCCAATCCTTTCTAAAAAGGCTGCCAAAAGTATGATAAAAACTGCATACCACGATCAGAGATAATCGAAATAGGTACCCGATGCAACTTCACAATCTCCTGAAGATATAACTTTGCATAATTCTCCACCAAAAAGGTAGTCCTTACTGGTAAAAAATGAGTAGATTTTGTTTTCCTATCCGTGATGACCCAAATCAAATTTTATTAATTCTGAGACCGAGGAAGACCAGTAATGAAATCCATATTAAATACCTCCTATTTCTATTCGGGCAAAACAATCTCTTGATACAACCCACTAGGTCTCACGTGCTCAACTTTAACTTGTTGACACACCAAGTACTTGGCCATAAAATCAGCCTCCATTTTTATACAATTCCACTAATATATCTCCTTGAGATCATGATACATCTTTGTCAAGCTGGGATGTACAACATAGTTCAATTCGTGCTCCTCAGCCAAGATCCTTTATCGCAATCCGTCGACATCAGGAATGTACAATCTCCCTTGATATTGTAATGTACTAGAAAAACTGATCTCAAACACCACGACCTTCTGCATACCCACATTACTCTTATTTTCATCAAGATAGGAGCTAACACTTGCTTCTCCTTAATCTCTGCACCAAAAGATGATCTAACCACTTCTTGTACTATCACCCCCCTTTCACAAAGTCCAAAAGACAAACTCCAACAATTGCCAAGCAACAAATATCTTTCACCAATTCCTGCCTCCCTTCCTCCACATGAGACAAATTCCCCATGGATAACCTTCTTAGAGCATGAGCAACCGTGTTACCTTATCTGGGTGATAGTGAAGACTCATGTCATAGTTATTGAGAAGCTCCAACAATCTCTTTTGCTTGATATTTAGCTCCTTCTTAGTGAACACATAGTGTAGACTCTTATGATCAGAAGATATGTCTATGTAAACTCCATATAGATAATGCCGCCAAATTTTCAACAAAAAAAACAATGCTAACAACTCCAAATCATGAGTAGGATAATTCCTATCATGAACCTTCAACTGCTTGGATGCATAGGAAATCACCTTCCCATACTGCATCAAAACACAAGCAAGTCCCACCCAAGATGCATCACAATAAACCACAAACCCCACACTACCCTCGGGCAATGTCAATACCAGAGCCAAAGTTAGATTATCTTTCAACTTCTCAAAACTCCCCACACAAGCATTCGATCAAGAAAACTTTACCTTTTTCTGAGTCGACTTAGTAAAAGGAGAAACTATCGTCGAAAAGCTCTCCATAAACCATTGATAATGGCTAGCCAAACCCAAGAAACTTTGAATATCATTTGGAGTCGTGGGTCTAGGCCACCTTTTAACCACAACCACCTTTTGCAGATCTACCATAATCCCCTTGCTTGAAATAACATGACTAAGAAAAGTCATAATGTTCAACCAAAACTCATACTTGGAAAACTTGTCATACAACTGTTGTTCCTTCAAGGTCTGCAATACCTCACGGAGGTGATTATCATGATCCACCTAACTTTTGGAATAAACCAGAATGTCATCAATAAACATAATGATGAAGAGATCCAAGAACTACCTGAAAACCCTATTCATCTTGTCTATAAACACCACCGGGGCATTAGTCAAACTAAATGGCATCAACAAGAATTCAAAGTGCCTAGATGAAGTACAAAAAACCGTCTTAAGGATATCCTCCCTCCTAATCTTAAGATGATGATACCCAAACTGAAGATCTATCTTGGAAAAGAACTGGACACTTTGCAACTGATCAAACAAGTTATCTATCCTTGAAAGAGGATACTTGTTCTTGATCGTTACCTTATTCAACTGTCGATAGTCAATGCACATCTGAAGGAAACTATCCTTCTTTCACACGAACAATATGGGTGCACCCTATGGGGATACACTAAGACATATAAACACCTTATCCAAAAGATCCTTAAGTTAATCCTTGAGTTCCTTTAACTCAGCTAGATCTATTCTATAAGGACGAATAGATATTAGATGAGTGTCTGGAACCAAATCAATAGAAAAACTGTATTTCCCTATCCGGAGGAACACCAGGAAGATCATACAGAAAAACCACAAGAAATTCAATTACCACACTAATGAAGGACCTTCCAAGTTAGAATCTTTAATCCGAACCAACAGATAAAGAAAACCATTAGAGATTAACCTCTAAGCTCTAAGAAAAGAAATAAACCTGCACCTAGGATCTAGGGAACTGCCCTCCCACTCTATAATCGGTTCACTAGGGAACCTAAAGACAACCTTACGGGTCCGATAGTCCAAGGACACGTAACAAGAGTATAACCAATCCATCCCTAGAATAACATCAAAATCCACATATCATGTTCAATCAAATCCACCAAAGTCTGCCTACCACCAACAGATACAACACCCCCCTATAGACTCTCTCAGCAATAACCCAGTCACCTACCGGGGTAGAAATAGAAAGAGAATCCAAACCAACCTCAGGATCAAAACCAATATATACAGCCATACATGGGGTCACATAATAAAAAGTAGACCCCATATCAAGAAGACAATATACATCACTATAAAAGAGTTGTAATGTACCTGTAACGACATCAGGTGATGCCTCATAGTCCTATCGAGATGCAAGAGCATACAAACTATTATATCTAGTGCCAATACCAGAAGCAGGAGTAGACATCGAAGCCATACTACTAGGTGCAGGATCACAAGATAAAGCAATCTGAGTTTGACCGCTCATGAAGGTCTCTTACCAATCAGATAATTCTTAAGCATAGGGCCTAGATGGCCATATTTAAAACACTTGTCCCTTCCTTCATCATAATAACCGTAATAAAGACGACCGCAGAACTAAAAAGGAGGGCGTGAAGAAATTGACTGATCTATACTCGCCTGAGATTAGGCACCCTGTGCCCAAAAATTATCACCACCTTGCTGACACCTATCACCCGACTACCTCGGGTAAGGAGTGCTAACAGTAGAGAAGGAACTAGAAATCCTCCACTTCTTTAGTGGCCATTTGTGTCCATCCCGACCACCTTATGACTGAGCACCTCCTTAGTCTGAAAACCTGCTCCTCTTACCCTGCCTATCTATGAACTTTGCCTATTTTCTCTTCTCAGCCACTACTTGCTGTATATGGACAACTAACCTCGAATTGTACATATCCTTGATAAAAAAAGTAGTCTTGCTTTCAAAGATCAAATCCCATGATATCCCAGAAGAAAACTTTCTTATCTTTACAATCATTTTATCTACTAAATTAGGAGAATACCTTGACAACTGATGAAATTTCAAGGAATATTCCTTGACAAATATTCTCTCTTACTTAAGATTCACAGACTCCTCCATCTTTGCTTCCCTTAGCTCTAGATAAAAGAAATGATCCAGAAAAGTACCAGAGAAGGTATCCCATAAGGACAACTCCTCCAAATTACCTCTATCCTTATTCCACTCTTCCTACTATTGGTACACAACATCTTTGATCTGATAAGCTGCAAAGTTTACACCTTTTACATTAGAAGCCTGCATCACCCAAAATATCTTCTCTATTTAATCCAAGACCCTAAGGATCCTCCTCTACTTTCACACCAGTAAAAGTAGGAAGATTCAGTTTCATAAACTGACCAACCCTTATGGTCTTAGCAGACAACTAACAAGATGCATCCCGCTCAGCCTGAGTAGTAACCAACTTAGCAATAGTATGAATAGAGTGGAAAAATTCCACATTAGTCACCTTACCTTGAGGAGGACTAGTAGAAACCAAAGAAACTCCAAAACTATTAGGGATAGGATCCTAAGATCGAAGATGAACTCCAGAAATAGGATGTACCCCATAAACATTATCGCTAGATGGGACTGAAGAGTTTCTTTATGTTCCAGATCATCGAGGAATGAAATGAAAATTGAACAACGAAGGATTAGAGAAGAACTCCATGACTTAGTCTCCAATCTTGAAAATAGAATACCAAGAAAGTGAAACATTCCTAAATGACTTATAGACTTTCTCTTATGAGTGTGGAGTGCTACACACCCTTAAAAGAAACTCTACAATACATGACTTTGTGGACTCCTAATTGCCCATGAACCTAAATCTCTAATACAAACTTCACACGACTCAACCTGGGGGCCTTATCGTAATAGCGGTCTCAGGTCCAGTCGAGACCCGAGACCACCCCGTTACCTATCCCAACCTCCATCCATCTACCTTGAGTTGGATGAATTTTTAAGTTATTATAAGATAGAGTGACTAGACAAAGACTGACTTTGGGATAGGTTTATTCCTAGACCAACACTACCAAGTCATCCCATTCACCAAACTGTACCAACCAAACCACCAAGACAAACCAATACCAAACCAAGGTCTATAAACCAGGCCATAACCAAATGAGCTCTAAAACATAGTATAATTAATCCAAAAATGAAATACGATGGAACAGTGAGAAATTATCTTATGATGTTAGCCTCAATACCAATGCTAATATTAAAACCAACACCAATACTGATCCTGCCTATACCAACCTATAGTAGTACCACAAAGCCTCTAACCTATAGAATACCAAAATATGGTTAGGACATGCCCCCAACCATAGCCAAAACCAATATCCATAAATTTGTCAAAGTATGAAATAACATCCATGAAATGGAGCCTTCCAGAAAGATAAAAGCTCACCACTTCAATCCAAATGCTAACCCCGAAGTCTGAATCACTAAGTAGAAAGAGTGGAATGGCCAGTTCCTGCATCACATGGGGATACAATGACCGATGATGGGTTAGCGGGTGAATGCTAGCATGAATGCTAGCATGAATGCAAAATAAGGATAAAATAATGACATTTATAAGACCAAATAAAAACCATCCATATACAAAAAAACATATATGTATGTATGTATGTATGTATATATATATATAGGGTCTTTACTTTATGGAAACAATATTATTTCCAGTGCTATTATTCCTACATCTGCAGCTATAGGTTTATATTTTTACCCAATCTGGGAAGCGACATCCATTGATGAATGGTTATCCAATAGTGGTCCTTATGAACTAATTCTTCTACACTTCTCACTTGGCGTAGCTTGTTACATGGGTCATGAGTGGGAGATTAGTTTCTATATGGGTATGCGACCTTTGATTGTTGTTTTATATTTAACTCCTATTGTAGCTACTACCATAGTTTTCTTAATCTACCCAATCGGTCAAGGAAGTTTTTCTGATGGTATGCCTCTAGGAATCTCTGGTACTTTTAATTTCATGATTGTGTTCCAGGATGATCACAACATCCTTATACACCTATTACATATATTAGGTATAGATAGCATATTCGACGGCTCCCTATTTAGTGATATGCATGGTTCCTTATATATATTTCTACACAACCATACTGGGATAAGGGATCGGGTTTAGCATGCCATTAAAACCCTTACCTGGTCTACGTAGCATTGCCATCCTAAACCACCTACAGGCTCTATAGGTTCAACTCCCCCTACTGAAAGGGCCCTAGTATGTAAAATCGCACGACCAGGGAAGAAAACCTGGGATGACTAGTACATTCTGAAAATATATAGTGTGACATCATGCACATGGTAACTAGGATTAAATCTCACATCGGCAAATATGAGTTTCTAGTTTAGATCCCTTCGGGACCTCTACCTTCTATGACTTTACTAAACATCTCTCTTTTAAGCCCAATAAAAACCATTACCAAACAACCAACCAAATAATTAATAATTTATTAACCAAGGCTATAAGATAGTGGTATTTTCATACCTAAAATAACTTGCAAGTATTTTCCTTAGCCAATCCTTAGGGGATTTCCATGTACCCTACATGATTTCTAATTAACCAAAACTATAGCCACCAAGGCTTTTCCAATCCATTTAAACCATTTAAACCATTCATATAATTTACGGTTCCATTACCAAGTTTAAACCACGCATAAGTTCCATTGAAAAACCATTATTATAGTGAAAACATTGTTATAGGTATTTTATCAAACACATTAGGGGCATAGTATTTCCAAAACCAAAGTCCATTATCAAAGAACCGCTCCCATGCAACCAATTATCCAAAACCACCATTAATACATATAAAATCATAATTAAAACATAGGAAAAACCATAACCAAGCATTTATAACTAAAACCCTAAAATTATATTTGAAAATCCAAAAATCATGCAATAATAAAATCATAAAAACATTGTATGAAACCATGTCTTTAGTTGAAACTAAAAATAAGGGAAGATAACATAACTTAAACAAAGATGATGATGGAAAGAAATCACAAAGACAAGTCCCAATTTACTCCTTAAGATGAAACCCTAGCTTTCTTTGCCCAAGAACTCTAGAGAGGATTTAAGAGTGTTTTCCAAGTGTTTAAGAATATAATAATAGGGAAAATAACCTTTCAAGTGCAATATAAGTCATGGGACCTTACTGGAATAAGTGGGGAAATGTCCAGATTCCCTGTAATTAAACTACATTAAATTTCTATCATAGGGTACGACTGACCCATACGAGTCGTAACCATCCTGTACGAGTGTTACACACCTCTCATTCCCTAGGCTTTACCTTTTCAGACCCAAAACAGTCCAAGATACAATACACCTAAACCCAAGTTGTATTCAAGTGTACGACTAGTACCCATAAATCATACCCTTAGTAGAAGTAGAATCCAGGAGGTTTGAACACTGACCATCATATGAGTCTTGGGTAAGACTCGTTCCTTGGCTTACGGATCATGGTGAGCCACTCATACTTAGATCCAACTTAAGTTACCTTGTCTAAGGTTAAGTAAATGAAATAATTGATCTTTATCCACCAGTACGACTCGTACCACCAAGTCATACCCATTCTAGAAACCAAATCCATCCCACCAACCAATACTGGTCAGCATATGACTTGAACATACCCCCCTTACCTAAGTGTATGATTCATTCCCCTAAGTCGTATCTCGCCCAAAAACTAGAAATTAAGAAAATTTTCTAAGGTTCAGAAACCAGGGTGTTTCACGTAATGATAGGTAATGAGTCATGGTGAGTGACTCGTGACCATAAAAGTGAGGGGTCAGGGATTTTATCCTTAGGTAATGAGTTTATGTAATGACTTTTTGTCAGAACTCAAGAGTCATTACCTGAGTAGTGACGACTGAAATTAATTTTCTTGCATGTTATAATCAAGGACTTTTTGGTCATTTCCTCCCTTTACACTTATTTCCCATGACCTAAAAATACTAAGGACCCTCATATTCTTAATTACTCATATTAAAACTCACTCTTTTCATCTTAAATTCCCCAAAAATAAAAGGAAACTAGGGTTCATAAGGAATTCATCCTTCAAGCTCTAATCTTTAGATTTTCTTTAATTTCTTTGGGATTTCAGGCATGTCTGTCTTCCCTAAACTTTTATTTTTAATTATGGCATATATTAATCATTGTTCACATGATTATGATTTTTGGGTTTTAAATTGGATTAAGGGATTTTAATGGTTATTACTTGAATTGTATTTCTAATGGCGTAAATATGTCGTTTACACTTTAATTGGTGGTTTTTAGGATTGAATGGATGCATGGTTATAATTATTGGAATGGGGAACAAGGGTTTCCCCAAATTGATGTATTTTGATGTATTTTTCTTGGTATTGTCATTAACCTCAACCCACCTTTATAACCTTGATTTTGAATATGGAATTTGCATAATTTAACTTACCCTTGGAACTTTTCATTGCATTAATGGATAAAAGGATAATGAATATGGTTTTGGATAGCCTTTGTTTAGGATTTTTAAGTGAAACTTGGGAATCAATTTGGTTTTATGGTTTTCATTGGCAAAAATTGAATAGCGTGCAAACATATTAGTATGCCGATACCATGATGGTAAATGCCTTAATAAATGAATCTTGGGTTAATGATTGGGTTATGTGAAAAGTGTTCTACCTTTTTCAATAAGGAGATTGTGTAGCTCACTTTGAAGGTGTAGATCTCAGAGGGATCACCAATGAAAACCATATTTTCTGATGTTTGGGGGTCCATATGACTGTGTGATTGGTGTACACTTTATATATATTTTGGGAGGGCTATGACCTTGGTGTCTTTAGCCTTTCCTTAGGTTTTTCCTTGGTTCATACGACTAGCATGTACTGGGGCACTTCCAGCAGAGGGAGATGTCCACATATAGCCCAGGTATGCCTTTAGGAAGGATCAATCTACATAGTTTAGGTTAATTTCTTAAAACCTTATGTTCATGACCTTTGCTCCTATCTTGACATTCTATATATGTACATAATTGTTTTGCATTTGGTTTTGATTATCTTGGATATGGCATTACTTTATCATTTTCTTTATGTTATATGCCAATGCTTATCCAATAGACCATCCCTGGACATTGTATCATTTCATAATGAAGGGTCCTATGGCATTTCTATTACCCCTATGCAGTGTTAGGTGGTGTGGTTCATCGGTTGATTTGCTGTGAAGTGGTGATCCTCCATCTTTTGGAATGCCCTGCCATTTCATTAGTTTTTTTTTAGATTTTGGGAATTATGAGTTTTATTTTGTCATAGTCAGGGGCATCTCCCGACCTAGTTTAGTATTTTTGTTTTAGAGGCTTTTGTGGACAAGTGTGGGCTGGATTGTTGGTTTTGGATTCTTATAACTTTCATTTGATATATTTATATTTTATTACTATCTTTATTGGCTTCTACATTATTATTATTATTGTGCTACTGAGGTTAGGCTAAGGGGGTGGTTTCCGGTCCATGGTGGGCTTAAGATACCCATCACGACTAGGCCCTGGTTTAGGTCATAACAAATATACACTTCATTGAGATGATATGTGATAAAAAGAATGTAATAGTCCTCTAATTCTCAAGAAAATACAACTAAAGTTGATGGAGGTTCCTCTAAGTTTGATGTGTAAACTAGGGGCTACTAAAATTGAAAAGTCACTCCATACCAACCTGGAAGGTGTTTTGGTAGTTTTTTTTCCTTTCTGTTGTATGAATTTTTTCAAGGTTATAATTCGAGATCTATTATTTTTGTTTCTTTGTTGTTTATGCTTGAACCCTTCTGTCTTTTAGTTCAACAAAGTATACTATTCGTTTTTCATTTTTGTTTTAATACATATGTGTTGTTTGTTTTTTTCTTGACACAGTTTCATTCTATGTTGGTTCTAGCGATATGACATGTTTGTAGAATTTTCAGCCAGATCTTAAAATCCATTCTAATCACAAAACATTGAATCAATAAGTTAGAATTGAAAAATAGCATTATGAGGTAATTGATAATGTGTGAGACATTTGGTTATCGAATTAAAGCCTCACTTGAATGGATTGAGGCAATCATTTTGAGAATCACAAAAAAGACTTGGACATCTATAAAAAAGTGTATCTCAAACATTTTTGAACCAGATCAAATAGAGTATGGACAAATCCATATTTCAAGATAAGTAAAATAAAATTAGCTCTATGATATCATGGATCATCTATATGAGGATGTACAACAAAGGTGGAATTGTATGTTTGACAAGTGCGAAATAAGAATTGACACACATGCTCCATTCAAGTTAGTCTTTTGAAAAAAGGTATAAATGATCTTTATCTTCCACTTTCATATTGCATGATATGTACTTGCATTTTAAGAATTGATATGGCGAAAGACATTTAATTCTACTATCCAAACATTGTGTCATTCTTTGTTTCCTCCTTTTGATCTTTAGTTCTATACTCTTTTGTACCTCTCATTTGGAATTAAAATAGCATCTAAAAAGTCCAAAATATGAAGAAAAATAAAATATATCAATAAAATAAATAGAATCAACAAAATTCTAGCAAAAGGTGTCAAGAGAAAGAAATAGAGTCAGAATATGTCCCAAAAAGAGAGAGGTCAAATAAGAAAAAGTAGTCAAAATTAGAGGCAAAAAAGAAGAAAAAAAAAGAAACCAAAACCAAGCAAAAGAACAACCTGTCTGAACTATGTTTGACTTGATTCTTTGTATGACAAGATACATCGGCAGCCCTACTCTAGGGTTTGGTCCAACCATGAAAACATTCAAATTACCCAATGTAAAAGAAACTAGACAAGAGTTAATTTTCATAGTTTGAAGTGATTCCATAAGTTGTAAGTCCCACCCCATTTTACGTGTTGTTTGAACCTCATGCTATTCTTTGTTTCGAATCCTAACCAAGCACTTCATTACAACTAAGAAAGTCCTTCTGATCAATCTTTGAGAATGTTAAGTGTAAGCACATGATAGATGTCTAGAGTTGTATTTTGGGTACTACTTGTCTTCATCAGTATAAAGAATTAGGAGAGAAATAAAAATGAAAGTCTTATTAATTAAAAACATTACAGACACTATAATATGATTGTGAGTTGAGAGAAATAAAATGAGAGGGTATTATTAGTGAAATCCTTCATCGACATCATAAGGCAATGATAAGTTGAGAGGAGTGAAAAAAGAGAGAGGCTCGTTGACTAAAATCCTTTAGGGCATCACTAGCCGAATGGGGTCTATGAGTGCAATGGGCTTAAGAAAGCAACTCATTTTCATATTCATTGACTCAACAGTTATTAGTGAATATTTTGGAAGGAAAGGTCAGGCGGATTAATCCAAAATGTATGTCATATTCTTTTAAGTTGGTTTCCATACTCACATAAATTATTCTTTTCTTCATTTTAAAAAAAAGGGACATTTATTGTCTTTTCTTTCTTCTCTACATTTCTATTTTTGTTCTTTTGGGTGTGTTGTATAAATATTAAATCATTATTATTTTTCATGTATTTGAATCAAGTCCATGTTAAAGCAAGTAAGAAAGGATCTCAAAACTTGTTACCAACTTCTTCAATTGTACAAAGCAAGATAAAATCCCAACATCTGAAGGTAAAATTATCCAAAGTGAAAAAAATATGCAAGAATTGCCGATCAACTAACATGTTGTGAGTTTATGATAATACAAAGTTTCAATAAAGTTTATTTTGGAAACACCATGAGGTAGTGGTAGATTGTTTACGTCAGAGTCACTCTTTATAGCCTTAGATTGGGTTGATGGCGCAATAATTTCTTGCGCCAGAGTCATTCTTAATGGTTTGAGTTTGGGTCAATGGTGCAACAAATCTAGGGAAAATACCAATAATCTTAAATACAGATGAATGGGATGAGTGCAGGAGCATGTACCTAGAAAGCTAAAGTGTCGTAAACCACCACTAAGTGTTTAACTAACAAATTTTTCTTTGTTAAAACAAGGACAAAATTTTGTTTACTGAGTTTTTGTATCTTTGGGAGAAGCATGTTCATGAGTTATCACACTCTTAGTCAATATCATCCAGGAAAATGGGACTTCACTTTTTGTTTAGGACCTTCCTAGAAAATTGTACTTTACTTTCTATTCAGGACCCTCGTAATATATAGCACTTTACTTTCTATTCAGGACCTCCTAGAAAGGGGACTTTAATTTTTATTCAGGACCCTCTTGAAAAATGAGACATTACATTCTCTTTAGGACCTTCCTGGAAGATGGGACTTTACTATCTGTGCAGGACCCTCTTGAAAAATGAGACTTTACTTTATGTTCAGGACCCTCCTAAAAAATAGGACTTCACTTTTTGTTTAGGACACTCCTAGAAATAGGATTAGCAGGACCCTCCTGAAGAATGGGATTAGTAGGACCCTCCTAGAGAATAGGACTTTAATTTGATGTTTGGGGCCCTTCTAGAAAAGAGATTATTGATCGGGACCCATATAAAAATGGGATTATGTAGTCCTACCTAGAAATGCAAATAGGACCTTCTTAATAAATTGGGACATCATTTAATGCGGCCTTCATGGAAAAATAGGATCAATAGGACCATCCTAAAAAATGGTACTTCGTTAAACAGGAACTTCCTAAAAAATAAGATCAATAGGACCTTTCTAATTATGGGACATCATTTAACAGGACCTTCCAGAAAAAATAGGATCAACATGACCCTTCTAAAAAATAGGACATTGTCTATTAGGACCTTTTTGAAAATAGGATTAGCAGGAGTTTCGTGAAAAAATAGGACTTTGTTTAGTAGGAATTTTCCTAAATGGGATTAACAGGACCCTTCTAGAAAAGGGGACTTTATTTCATTTCAGGACCCTTAAGAAAAATGGGATCTTTCTATATCTTAACTCTTTTAAGGTAACTTTTGTTCTAGTTCTTTATTTACTTTGATTTCAGGAGCCCACCTTGAGAATAGGGTGCAGACTTTCAATTTCAAGTTATAGAACCCCCCAGGAGAATAGGGTGAAGACTTTCAACTTAGTTTTTAAGATCCCACCTGAAGAATAGGCTAAATACTTTCAAATTTAAGTTTAAGAGCCCACATAGAGAACAGGATGAAGACTTTCAATTTCAAACTCATGAACTTTCTAGGACAATAGGGATATCTTTCATGTCATGTTCAAGATATCTACTTAAGAACAAGGTTAATTTTCAAGTTCATCTCTAATACCAAAAGGCTGCATAGAGAAAGAGCCCATTTTCAAAGTTTAACCTAAAGAAAAATAGATATCTTATCACGTGAGAATGCATTGAAGACTCATGTCGATACTCAAGAGAAGATGCATAGATAGAATTTTGTAATTTTATTTTCATTTCTAACTTTTAGTTTTTATTTTGATATAATGACAGGAGCCACATATTGGAATCTCGACAAGACTTCACTGGACTGTCTATCTCAAAATATTCCCTTTCCTATCTTACGATTTAAACTACCCATGATCTGATTTTCTTATAATTTAGGATATATAATATGTCCAAAACAAAGACCCAATCACTCTCTATCTTCCTTTTCCTCCTCTTGAATAATGATTGGGTCAAAAATTGCCTCATTATTTGCTTCTTTGTCTGGAAACACTTTGTGTTTATAGTAAAAAAGGGGAATCAAGTGCACACATAATTTTGACACATCGGAGCATCGTATTTCAATTTTTATTAGGTTAATTTGATTAGATTTCTTTTTATATGAAAATTCAAAAATCCTAAAAATAGTGAAGAATCAAATGATACACAAGGCGGAATTCATTGAACTAAAATATATATGTTAGATTTGATATATTTTTATTATTATCTTACCAACAAAGATTTGGCACTTTAGAGTACCCATAAATACACCATAATGAAACACTCCAAAAATCTAAGTCAATATTAGAATTATGCTTCAAGTTGATGTGCTATAGAAATATAGTACTTCTGACTCTTAAAACTATGAAAATATGCAAGTTTCTTAGGTTTTGTTAGATATGATGCATTTTGGGTATGTTTTGCATGAAACTAGGTTTTGGATGCTAATTCGTTAAAAAGATGAAAAATGGTGTTTTTGGCTACTTATTTGATCAATTATGTGTGTTCATGACACTTTTCATAGGTTCGTGACTAAAGCACGTGATGAAAGTTTAATATTTAAAGATTGGTTGCAAGTGTTGGAAGGCCCAACACTTACATATGGACCACATGTAGCACACGTGGACCATATGTGGATAAGGTAAGTACTAGAAGTCCAAAATCCATAGGGCAGAGCTACATGATTTTTTTCTGGCATATGTAGGTGTCTACATGTGTACAGCCTCAGGCCACATGTGGTACATGAGCCCAAGCCCAGGCCGTATGTGGATACCACATGTGGCCACCGATCTTTTTTTATACTTTTTCATCTAGTCTTTGATTATAGGGTTTCCTTATGTACTATAAATACCTCTTATGTCTTTTTTAGAAGAAGTTAAGCACTTTTGATACTTACAAATATATTTTGAATTCTTAATTTCATTTTGGTCTTGGAATTCTTATATTGATTTTGGTTGATCAATTCAGTTACGGTTTTGGGTTGTTACTTGTGATTATTGCGATTTCATCTTATGCTTTCACTCATGAATGTTGTTGATTACTTCACAAGCATGAGAGGCTAAAAACCCTTAGCTAGGGTTGTGGGAAACCCTGACAGAATGACGAACTAGGGGAAGTTCTATTGTTGTTCTGAACCGATACGCATGCATGCTTTGTATTATCTTCACTTTAATAGTTATATTAGCATTTGAAAATGTTAGGATCCCACCTAGATTATTACTACTTACCCAAAAGAGGAGTAGTGACTAGGAAAAGATATGACAACAATAATTTGAAGTTTAGCTGTTTATCCATGCTACTAGGTATTATCTAAGTAAGATGGTAAGATGTCATATAATAATAAGAGACTCAAAAGGTAATAGTTAACTAGGATCAAGATGAAGCTTTGTAAGGTGACAACCTAAGACTCACAAGGTAAAGGGTAAAATCTATCAGCTCGTCCAAAAGATTGTAGATGATATATAACTTATTGATTTTGCATGCAAGATATCAGGTTGGTTCAATAAAAAACGATAAGACTACAGAGTTGAGAAGATAGGGGGAACACAATCCTATTGATCACTTATGAATGATTACAACCAAAGTTGATATTCACCACTTGTTCAATATTGCTGCTCAAAACCCTCATTTTACTTTTCCACTTCTGCTCGTTGGTTACGACAACTGAGAACCACAATTCCACGTACTACCTTGGGATTTAACCCTAACCTTTGTTGGGTTAATATATTTGACTATCACCATATAATCTTCAGAATAAAGGTGTAGCTTGCGAGTTATCAAATTTTGGCGTTGTTGCCAGGGAATACGGTATTGATTTGTGAATTGAAGTTGTGGCTATTTTTGGATTTTTATTGTTGTTTTTGTTCGTACTTGGGTATACACTAGTGTATGACTAGAACACAGAGTAGAGAAAATCAATTACTATAACTAAATATTAATTCAAAGAGAATCCTAAAAATACCTAGTAGGATGATAGAGCTAAAGAGAGACAATCTTCCTGAAGAAGTTCATGACGATTTGCCTCCTCCTCCTGAAGGAGTTCAGGATATTATTAATCGATAGGATGGTGTTATTTTAGATCAAGCTAAAAACAAGAAGAGGGAAGTAGAATAAGCTCAACAAATAGCTTGAGAGGTAGAGTAAGCTAAATGTAACGTCCCGAGAGTACACCTTTGATGCCACACAGTGCTTATGACCCCGAAGGACCACCCTAGATGCCACACAATGCTTATGACCCTGAAGGACCACAAGCTAACCCATGGATGATATATTCTGTAAGCACTGAACAATAATTCTGTAATAAATACGGAATTAGGCTTAATTTCCATAAGATTTAAAATCAAAATACTAATAAATAATAATATCTGGTAAAAACATCTAAAAACTAAACACTGTCTGAACTGGTCTAGTCTAAAAGCTTATAACTGAACTTTCTGAATATGGAGTTGATGGGATAATCTCCCAACTAACTCCAACTACTGAACTACTGATAAACTGAAATATTGAAATAAAAGCACATCCTTGATAGATGAGGACTCACTATTAAATCTGCGACTGCTGACTGGATCTGTTTAAGCACGATTGGGAACCTGAGCGCCCGAACCTATGATATGAGACATCATAGCACAAAGAAAGAGTATTAGTCAGTATGTGGAATGTACTGGTATACTAGATGAGGTATGGCTCAATGCAAGGGTTCATATGAATGAACAATAACTGATTGAATGATCTAGAGTAACTAAATGTAAGAGTACGTAATTGATACAACTGAGTAACTAATATCTGAAGTTACTGATAACTGATTTACTGATACTGATTGACTGTGTTGCCAAGCCTAACTGATGGGTGACACTTGGGCGGAGCCAAGCCTAATATAATGGGCGACCCCTGGGAGGTATTCAAGCCTAGTCTATTGGGTGACTCCTCATCTTGTGCTGGTTACGCAGTTCTGGAGTACAGATACTGCTACTAATGACTCTGCCTCTCTAGCGATAGTCATCCATGCAATCGCTCGGTGTTAAATCCTACTCCCAACTAAAAGACACTGAAATGAGTATACAGAACTGGACTGGACTGATACTGAGTTTACCGAGTTTTTCCTGAGTTCTGTAACTAATTAAGTTCTACTGAGTTATGAAACTGACTGAGAGTACTATATGTCATGACATAACTGATACTATTCTGTAACTGACCCTGGCTTTAGGTAAAAAGCTAAATTGTCGGGTATTAAATACCCCCAGGACTTGATAGCATGAAAAGTAAAGCATCATATGATCTTGGAAAGCATAACAATGTACACATGTTCATATTTCATCTATAGAGACATTTTATCAAACACTTGTAAGGCATAAGCTTGTACATATACTAACATATCATGATTTCATCACTTTATTCACATGGACATTCTATCGACCACTTGGGGAGAACAACTTCATGCACATAATCATGGATAATATATAAACATGGCAACTACAATGCCCAAACTAACAATTTCATGGGTTTAACATACAATTCATATAATTCCCCAAAAAATACTAATCTAATTTCATGAATATTATACTAATCATAGATTAAACTCAATTAACATCATACACACATTAATCACTTTGTAAATTCAAGGATTTATCAACATAATCACATATTCATCACACATGCTATTCATTTTCATGAAGGCTTTTAATTTAATCATGGACTAAAACACCACAATAACATGAACATGAATTCAATTCAATTCAAACATGGAAGTTCATAATCTAACAATCTTGCAATTTGAAAATGGATTTGTGGACTCTATGGGTGAAAGAAACCCATAGATGAACACCTAACATATCTAAATCTTATTGATTCTAGAAGTTCTTGAAGGATTTCTTGAGGATTAGTCTTGATTCTTGAAGCTAGAGTTTTTGCCCCTTTGAGAGAGAATGCCTTTTGATTTGGGGAAAAGTTGAATAATGAATGAGTTAAAATGTTTTTAAGGATTAAATCATGTATCAGGGCATATAAAAATTATAGGAAAAGACAGTTTTAACCCTAGATGAAACATTTAATTTTCATCAAAATTTTCTGATTTAGGCCCTTTGCGTGATGCGATGCTATCATACTGTGTCTCTGGAAAAAGCCAACTGAGAAAGTGGCTAGTGGCACAGGCGGTGGTATCGCGTTTCCACCTTGGATGCGACTTGGAAGTTCACCGAAATGCGGTGGGATCACGTTGGTACACTAAAAATTAACATATGTGAAAATAATCTGTGGAGAAATGCGCTATTATCACGATACCTTATTGGAAACTAACAATTTCCACTTTGACATACTCCATGACACGCCTGAATGATGGTGTTTAGCAACTGAAACTTAAAATAGCCATAACTTCTTACCCGATTATCGGATTTAGGTGAATTTTATATCGTTACAAAGCTAACTAAATTTCCTACGTATTGGTAGGATCTAAAATGAAAATAATGAGTATTTCAAAAATTTTATTTAGAATAACTCATAGACTGAAAGTTAATTTAAGCTAGGAAAATACAGGATATTACAATATCTCCCCCTTGGGAACATTTATCCCCAAATGAGACTGATTAAGCTGAGGAACACTGATAGACTGAGTTTACACACTGAACATATACACTTAAACATGACTAAATAATTGCACTACTAACAAGACGAGTTTTTTTTATACTGAACATGCATATCTGATGCATGAGACATGACTAAACTAATTCGTGAATGCATGACTATAGTGAAGATAATATGCAACGGTAAAGAATACCAAGTTTATAACTATAACTGGACATGGAATTGAGTAAATCTAAAAGGGCTATCACCTTAAGCTGAGAATTCTAATGAACCTGAGATCATTTACTGAACATGCATGAATGGGAACATGAGATCATGACTGAGTCTGAAACATGATATTTGAACTGAATATCCTGAACTAAACTAATTTATTAAAAATATGTCATATGGCTGCAATTTGGAATGAGAGGATCAACTTATGAGTACCCATTACTCCAAACTGGATTTGTTAGGTGAAGAGAAACTAAAAGGTTTAGGACATGAAAGCTCGGGGGTTATAGTGTATTTTCCTCTTAGGGCATTATATCCCCTGAAGAATGCTGACTTGGCTAGGATTCTGAGAAAAACTGAGATGATGTACAGGGCACCTATGAATTGAATCGTGACTAAATATCTAGGATCTGAAACTGAGGCATGACATATGAACTGAGCTAAATTCATAACCACTAGGATGCTCTATCTTGGAATAGTCATATTCATAAATTTTTGGATAGTACGACTGGGTGGAAAGATAGGCAAATGATACGAACTTGTCCGCCTGACTGCTAAACTGAATTCCTAGCTTTACAGACAAGCTCATACTAAAAACTTATACTCAACTGGAACATTTCTTGACACTCTTTCTATAAAGTTCTACTAACTTTAGGGAGAAAGGATATCTTTACATGGTCTGACTGAGACGTCTGACTAAGAAATCACAACTTTGCTAAAATTATGTAATATGGGCACTAATAACTCTACCTACTGAGGTCTGATCTAGACCAAATTCTCCCACTATTTCCAAGCCTACCTAAATCTCCGAAATGCATTTAGCCACTTACACATCAACAAGATATTCAAGCCTATCTTCATAACTATAACCTCGTGTAAAACTAGCATGCAATAATCTTTTCTTAACATGAAACATCTACTCTCTCCTTTCTAAGAAACTACTTATCACTACATCAATTAATAAAGAGAGTTCACTGAAGGTTATATATAAAGACCTGAAGCATGAATGGCACTATACTGAACTTGACACTTAATAGAGGCCAGCGGAATAGAATATAAACCTCATGGATTTATCAAGAGATCTAGACTAAGAATATACATAACATAAATCTAAATTTAACTGATCATTAAGAGTATAACATAAGTCATGAAAACTGAGCACACTATAAGGCATGAGTACATGAGTCATGAGTTGCATGACCTGAGTTTGGAGTTTTAATATTAATGGAACATGATTCGTAATACTGAGGAAACTGGAACTCCTTATACTAGACACTGTAAACATATATGATTTTCAATAATGTGCACGAATAGAAACTATGATCATAGAGCTGGCATGTAAGGCATGAGTAGATATCGTGATAGCTGAAGTGCAAAACTTTGCACTGAGGTAAGGATGGGTTAGGCATCAACCTCCCCTACTGCTTCTCTACACATACTGACATTACTACTAAAATCTGAAAGTCTGACTTGGTTACTTGTTATACCATCTCCCCCTAAGCTTAAAGCCATTATTCTAAGTCTGTGAACCCCTTAATAAACTCTAAATCGAGTTGAGACCACTTTACTCGAGAGTCTGAGATATGACAATTCTCATAAAAACTAAACTCATTCTGAAGGACTACTCCTGATAATGTAAGGTCCACTACTATTACTTCCTTCCAATACATAATTCTTAGCTTTCTATTGCCTCAACAATTATCATATAGCAACCTCAACACTAACTTAGAATTCATAACTTCTTTTTCTACTAGTTCAATCTAGATATTCAAACTTAAATCTATTAAAACTGACCATCTTTCTTACACACGAACAAAACTGGTGTGCCCCATAGGGATATACTGCATCTGATGAATCCCTTATCTAGGAGATCTTTCAACTGTTCTTTTAACTCTCTAAGTTCTGCTAGAGCCATTCTCTATGGTAGAATAGATATGGACTGAGTATCTAAAAGAAGGTCTATTCTGAAGTCAATTTCCCCAACGGGAGGATCTCCAGGAAGATCTTCAAGAAACACATCCCCTACTCCTATGGTATCTCTGGTTCATGCGGCTACGCGCATCGAGGCCCGATCAGGGGGTAACACTGGACCCATATAGATCGAGGGTTGATTATGATGGTTAAGAAACACATACCCAGGTTAATGGTTTTAAATGCATGTTAAAACCATGGTGTTATATATATGTATATGTATGTATGGTTATATATTTATGTATGTATGGTTTTGAATTCATATGGTTGGTTTACTGGTTTTAAAGGTTGGTATTATTTTATCCTTATCCTAAGAACTTTTTAGTGTTCACCTACTAACCCATCTTCAGGTAGTTATATCTCCATGCGATGCATGAATCGACCATTCTACTCCTCCTATTTTATGATCGAATTTGGGATAGCTATTGGATTAAAGTGGTGAGCTTCCATAATATGAATGTCTCCATTTCATATCATGTATATCTTTACTTACTTTGGTCAATTTATGGATATTGGTTTTTTCTATGGTTGGGGGCATGTCCTAACCAGATATTGTTTTTCTTTCGGGTAAAGACTTTGTGGAACTACTATGGGTTAGAGTGGGTGGTGTCGGTATTGGTGTCTTCCTTAGTATTAACATTGGTATTGGGGTTGATACACTTTGATGGAATTTATGATTGTTCCATTCTTTTATGTTATGTTATGGAAGGAACTCGATTTTTATATTAGTTTGGTTATGGTTGTTGGTTGGTATTGATGGTTGAAATTGTTTGGGTTGGTCACAGTTATTGACCTATCCCAGAATATGGGATTGTGATAAATGATATCTTCTTATATGTTCGGAATTCATCTGACTCAAGGTATACGTATTTGGAGGTTGGTTGGGTAATGGGGCTGGCCTCCAGTCCTTGTTGGACTTGAGATGCCCATTACGACAATGCCCTAGTTTGGGTAGTGTAAAATAGACTTTTTATATGGAATTATTGTCCATTTCTCTAATATAATATGTGGAAAAATTTAATCATCTACAACATCTTAAGTTTGAAGAAATTTAAATTAATTTGAATATCCATGCATGTGAGAATTTTTGGGTGTCAAAAAAATACCAAATCAGGTTGATGAGGCTTCTAGATGTGTATTTTTCTCTGCAATACTGTGGTGGAACTTTATTCAACCCGAGTCTATTAGAATTAGAAAATCCAATAAATTTTCATCTAATGTAGTTTGTCCAATTCCTCAAGTTGTTTAATTGAATTGAATTTCTATTATATGCCGAACATTAAGTATTTACATAAGTTAAAGAACTAGTTGTAGTTGAAATTTCTGTTAAATGGGTAAAGAGGAACATTCCTAATTAAGGATCTTATTAACTCATTAGTAAGATGAAGCACTTGATTAGGGAAACTAAGACCAGAATGATTACGATACCAACAATTAGATCTATATATATGGGCTTGTCTAACCGATTTAGCCTTTAGAACTTGATAGGTCAGGCTAGACTAGCCCACCATCTATGGGTTGCAGGCCTCGATGGGCAAGTCCACTTATTCAAAAATATTATTTTTTTTATAATTTTTGTAATATAAATTTTAAAATGTTGATAACACACATATTACAAGAAATATTATATGATGTTATTACTTCCTAATCAAGTCTCAAATTCATAAAAAGAAAAGAAATTCTAATAAATATGATATTGTTCAAACCATATAGAGATATTAATAAGAAAACTAAATATTTAATGAGTAATAATATAACTAATTAAATAGAAATATTAACCTAATCTGGTTCCAATGGTAATGGATTAAACTTTGAATATTGGAGAATGAGATTAGGTTTCTATCAATTTCTTTGTAAGAATGGGTGGAGATATTCTACTTAAATAGTAGACACAAGTAATAAATATGAGTGTACTACAGATTTGAGCCACAATTACTAAGGCATACACTTCAAGGGAAATCCAATTTCATTGTTTAGAGTGAAGATGACTAAATAATAAATGGTGAATCATGATTCATTAGGAAAATTAAGAATCCATATTATAAAAATAATTAGCATTTACATATTTATGATGATTTAAGTAGGCTTTGTGTAATGGTCTAAAGTTTGAAATCTTATTTTTTATTTGATTTAGCCATTTTCCATTTCACGTAACCATACAAAGGCATAATTCCCTATGTCTTTGAGAGGGTTTTAGAAAAGTTTTGGTTGTGTAGGAGCTTTAAAATGGTCAATAGTTGACTTTGGTCAACATTTAATGTTTTGGGTACAAAAATTCAATTTGAACAGTTCTATTAGATACAAAAAGTCAAATTTTTATAAGTGGCAGGCTTGGTTTAGGTTTGGAGTGTTTAGTTTATATTTTGACCCTCCATTTGAAAAACTTGTGAAATATGCCTTAAAGGAGGCCCAGAGGTTAGTTAGTTTAAACCTATCTTTTATTCAAAGATCCAATGTCACTATTGATTCTGAAAAAAATAAATTAACCTAGTAAAATATATGTCTTGATTTATAACATCCCTATCAAATCTCGAGGATCCGATCGAAATATTTTTTACTTGCACCAAAATCAGCACTTGATGATATATGGCGGCTTCTTAGGTATAATAAATTCTTTAATAGACTAAGACCACTTAAGTGATAGACACTTTAGTTTCAAAACATGTTTCAAGCAGTAGCCACTTTAGCAATTTAGTATTGCTTTAGCAATAATTGTTTTAGCAGCCACCGCTATATATAAACTCCATTTGGTAAATTTTCACCATTTTTACACTTTAAGTTTCGGGTTTAGCCAAATTTTAGGGTTTTCATCACCATTTGAGCTTGGGTAAGATCAACAACCTAATTTCATTACTCTTAATTGAATTATATCATTAAAACCCTCTTTATTCTTGTCTTTAACATGATATTTTACGTATTTTTTTAGAAACGATAAAATTGGGTTTCTTAAATTTAGACCACATTTTGAAATCATATTTGTATGGATTTTCTATGTATATTACTTTAACCTAGGAGGTGTATTTCTAAAATAAAATTCTAATTTTACTCTTTTTATCTTCAGACTTATTTTTCAAACTCATTCTGAACTAGGTATAAATATGAGTAATGTGGGTAGCATTAGATTTTTTTAAACATGTAGATGTTATATTTGTATGTAGTAGATGATTTCCTTGCCGTTTGTAGAGGGAAAACACCATGTTGCAGAACTTTAGGCTTCGAGTTGGTTATTTTCAGGAAGGTTATGGCTTAACTTTCTTTTGACTATGTTGTGTAGTTAATGAATAAGTAAATCATGTTATGGGTTGGGAAAAATAACTATGATATATGTTTATTAAGTTATTTTATATATTGTGTGATGCCTAAGTGGGGTGTTATGTTTTGTTGTTGGTTATGATATTATATACTATGTGTTTTCCCCTGTGAGGGTTTTATTTGAGTCATATGTGCTTCATTGAGACTCGGTTAAGCTGGGTCAAAGGATTACTTTGGTAGAGAAAAGGGTGTCCATTTTAGCCAAAGATGTTAGATGATTACATTCAAGAGATATTCATATGGTTAAGGCTCAGTGGAGACACCATCCTATTGAGGAGGCTACTTTGAAGGTTGATTCTGATATGCATAGTAGTTACCCTCATCTCTTTATCAATTCTAGTATTTTCTTGCCTTTAAGTTTGAGGATGAACTAAAGTCTTAGTGGTGTATATTATATTGACCTGAAGTTCCAAATCTTACTTTTTATTGACTTGATAATTTTATCCCTTTCTATGATTTCTACCTATTGATTTTGGGGTGTGAGGGTGGTTAACACGATTCCTAATACCTTTGGTGGGGATAAGGGATAGTTTATGGTGTTTAAGAGATTTAAAAAGTTTCATATTTTTCATTAGTCAACATTTGATGTTCTGAGTACTGGAAGGTGATTTGGATAGTTCTATTAGATCCAAAATGTCAAATTTGGGTTAGTGGTTGGGTCTATTCGCGTTTGGGGTATTTACGTTGCATTTTGACCGACTATTTCAAAACTAGTAAAATATATATTAAAGGGGCCCCGTGGGTTAATTTATTAAAAATGATATTTGTTCAAAAATTCTACATCCCTAATGAGTCTAAATCGTTAAAATTATCCTAGTAGTATATTTGGTTTGTTTTGGAGGAGTCCCAATCAAATCTTGAGAGTCCATACACAGTATTATTGGCTTGCACCAAAATTACCACTAGTCGATATCTAGTGTAGTCTCTAAAGAGACCAAGAACTGCTTAAGTAGTATCTGCTTTAGTGTTCAGGCATCGCTTAAGAGGTAGCTGCTTTAGTGGCCTAGTACTGCTTTTAGCAACCATTTAGCCATTGTAGTGGACACCACTTTATATAAACCACATTTTGTAATTTTCACTATTTTAAAACTTTAATCTTTGGTTTGGATGATTTTTAGGGTTCTCATCACCATTTGTGCCTGGGTAAACTTTGTTAAATTATATCATCAAAACCCTCTTTAATATTTGTTTTAACATGAATTTTGAGGATTTTTTTTAAACACTTAAAATTGATTTTTCTTTGATTTGGACCTTTTTTTAACTCATCTTTGTGTAGGTTTTAAACTATAGATTCCTTTAACCTTGGGTAATGTACTTCTAAAATAAAAGTTTAGTTTTATCCTTTTTGTTTTTAACTCATTTTTCAAATCCGTTTTGGACCCGACTTAAATATAGGAAATATGGATAGCATTAGCTTTCTTTTAACGTATATATGCTATATATATATATGTATATATGTATATGTATATATATATATATATATTTTATTTAATTTTGAGGCCATTTAAACAGGGGGCTCCATGGATAAGGACTTTATGATTGAGTTTCATTATCTCGAGATAGGTTATGACTTTACTTTCTTCAAACTAAGATGGGTAGTTAATGAATAAGTAAATAATGCAATGAATTGGTGAAAATAACTATGGGATATGTTTTCTGATCTATTATATATATTACGTGATGATCTTGTGGGGGCTTATATTTGGCTTTTGTTGTAATGATATTAAATATTGCATCTTATCCGTGTTGGGGCTTTATTTTACATCATTAGCCTTAATTATGCATTTGAATAAATTATTTCTCAATATAATGCCCAAGTGGGGTCTTGTATAGATATTATAGGTCTTATTGAACATATTTTGACTTTATCATTATAATATCCTTGTGTTTGTAAATATATTTACATATTGAGTTGATTTTTTAGTTCATTTGCATATGTATTAAATGGATTTGATATCTTCATACTTATTTGATTATGTGCATTATATCCTCATTACGTTCATAGACATTTATGAGATATCAATACGACTGAAGAATATTAATTTTTTGAAGAAAATAAGACATTTCTATAAATTCCTAGATTGAGGGATATGTCGATAGGATAGACTGAGATATGACATTGATATTGGTGGAAATTTGTGAGAGTATACGGGCTACAAACCCTTCTATGGGTCCTATTTTGGGAGCATTGAGGCTTCATAGGGGTATACAAAATTCATGTTATGACTTTCAACTATTCACTTCATCATTCATTATTTTACTTTGCATATGCACGTCATGTGTTATTTTTATGTGTTACCTGATATGTAATTAGCTTATATTTTTTTTTTCATGCTTGTCCCTTTTGATGTCATATATATTACAATTGTTAGTGGAGATATTGTGAGCAATTGTTTGATAACTTTTACACTTGTAGTTTGAGTTCTCATAGTATTTTCTTCACTTTAATTATTTTTTTGTTTTCTCAGTCGTCCTATGATACCTAGTGTGTACAAGTAGACCATACCTATTCCTACTGTTCCCTTTAGGGGTAGATCCTAGTATGAGTGCGACATATGGTGACTGAATTCATTCTTGGTCAGCTGAAGATTTTGAGGTACTGTTATGTTTTAGGATTTCAGAGTTGGTTCTAGGCCTTATTTTATCTACATATTTTCTTTATATATTGTAAGGATAAACTTATGTAATATTTTAGATTCTAATATGGTTTTAGATGCTCTTGTACTTATGGTATCAGGTTTTGGGATGGTTTAATATTTTGTTCAAACTTCCTCTAAATTGCTTATGTGTTGACTAACTTTATTCTAGAAGTGTCATCTTGTCTTATTTTTTTTATTATATCATATCTTTTTTTGGGGTTATTATATCACTTATCAAGGCTGGGCTATAATGAGAGCCATCATAACTTTGATTTTTTAATTGTTACAAATTAATATCAGAGTTCTAGGATCACTGATCTCATATGTGTAAGAGAAAGATGACTAGTAGAGTCTCACATATTTGTATATAGATCTTTGTATCTATCTTTGGGAGGATATAAGATATCACCAATAAAAACTTCTATAATTTGATACCTTGTCGTGCAAGTTGTTTATGCCCATCATTCAAAACATGTATTCCATTTCAATGTACAGATGGTACTAGGTCTAAGAATGCCTGTGATGTAGAGTTGTCACATAATATGGAAGTCCTAATTAGAGGGCGAGATAGGGGTCTTGGTCGACCCTGATGTTAAAAATGAGCATGAGCTGACCCAGCTAGACAATGTGCTAGAGAGGGCTCTCCCGTGCCTGAGGATTTATATACTAGAGATGACTATCAGACAATGGTTATGAATTCTCAGGTTCCACAGAGTTCAGTTGATACCCTAGTGCTTCAACACTTGTTGATTTTCCTTTAGAATTACTTAGAGGGAATTTAGTTGAATGTTTCTGGTATTCTTTAGACATTGAGTGGTATTCTATCTTCTATACTAGCATTCTCTTATGGTATTTCTACTTCTGGGGTACAACCATTATCTACAGTCCCCCCGCATGGGGATTCAGTGCCTATCAAATTTACTATCTCTCAAGTTTCTTTAGGTATAGTGATGTTGTCTGATGATCAAAAGAGGTTTAATTGCTTGGCTCCTCCCAAGTTTAGTGGAACTATTGGAGAGGATGCCTATGAATTTCTTATTGACTGAAAGGAGAATTTACTTAATATTAGATCCCTTGAGAGTCATGGAGTTTCTTATATTATTTATTAATTGACGAATATAGCTATTGATTAGTGGAGGTCTTTATCAAATTATAGGCATTTGGGTTTGCCTACTATGAGTTGGTACTGATTTTTTAGGATTTCTAGAGAGTTTTATGCCATATATATTGAGAGATTAGATGTGTGATGAGATTGATCACTTGGAGTAGGGCTCCATGTTTATTGTTAGTATGAGGCACACTTGTTTTTCCTATTCAAGTATTTATCGACCAGCATTACCATTGAATCGGAGAGGATTCATAATTTTATAAAGGTGTTAGAGGGTCCTTATCACTTGGCTACCTCCTAGATGGTTGTTTTATGGGTATTTATAAGAGTATTATTAAGTATGCCAAGTTTATTGAGTCTATTACCCAAGCTAATCATGGAGGAACCAAGAAGGTACACCATCAGGGTGAGATTAGCGGTTGCATCTACGGTAGAAGAGATTTCTCGAGTACTGGTTCCCATGGTTATTATTGCAGGCCATTTTAGGATACTTTGTATGAATCAAGTAGTAGACCTTTAGGTTCTGCGGTTTTAGGTAGCAAAGTGAAAGGTCATGCTAATAGAGATTCTAGTTTTAATTTTTTAGGCTAGGGCGGTCGTCCTAGTTCATCTATTCCCCTTATATTGAGTTCAATCAAAAATGGCATTTTATTTGTGATGAGGTTAGCCATTTGGATAAGTATTTTCCCTGATATGTGTATGGACGCACTAAGTATCATTCTCATCTTTATTTTTGACTACTCTAATATCTATAGAAAGAGGTGATTCACAGAGTGGTAAAGTTGGTGGTAAAGGTAGATATAGGGAGGCATGGGTGGTGGTCGGAGGGTTACTCAATACGAGATAATACATGGTAAGTGTTATGAAATATTTGGAAGACATGAGGTGGAGTCTTATAATGCTATTATTATAGGTATTGTCTTAGTTTTCTATAAATCTGCTTCCATTTTATTTGCCCTTGGGACTATGTTCTCCTATGTGTCTACATATTTTCCTTCTGGTTTTGATGTTGCATGTGAACCTTTGCTACACTTCTTCATGTTTCTAACCCCATCGGAGATTTTTTAATGGTGAATTAATTGTGTAGACCTTTTATAGTTACCTCTATGGGACATAGGACTTAGGAAGACTTTATTAGCCTAGGTATGGTTAATTTCGATGTTATTTAGGGTATAAGTTGATTAGGTCCCTATCATGCTATTTCGGACTGTTATGCCATAACACTAATCTTAGCTACCCTGAGTATGCCAAGGTTCAATTAAAAGGGTACTCTTAATTTGGGTCTAATGAGAGTTATATATTTTCTATGAGTTTGTCGCGTGGTAGAGAGTGGTGCTTGTCTAATTTGACATATGCTTGCATACTAGTATTGTCTTACCACCTTTTATGGATTCTATTTGGGTTGTCCGTGAGTTCATGGATATGGTTTCTATGGATTTACATGGTACACCTCCAAAATCAGATATTGATTTAGCTATTGTGGAGCTAAGCACCATTGCTATTTTCATCCCTTCTTATAGGATGGCCCTAATTGAGTTGAAAGAATTGAAAGAATACTTGCAGGTTTGTTGAGTAAGAGGTTTATTAGACCCAGTGTATCTTTTTGTTGTGATACTATCTTCTTTATGAAGAAAAATAATTGTTCAATGGGTATGTGTATTGATTCTAGACAATTGAACAAAGTTACGGTTAAGAACAAGTATCCTCTTCCTCGTATTTATGATCTTTTTTTATCATCTTTAGTGTGCTTTGATGTTTTCCAAGATAGCTTTACATTCTAGGTACTGGCAGTTGATGACTAGAGCTTCAGATGTTCTGAAGATGGCTTTTTAGAAAAGATATGATCATTATGAGTTCTCAGTCATATCTTTTTTTTGACCAATTCCCCTATATCATTCATGGAGTGTATAAACTTATTATTTTGTTCATATCATGACTCCTCTATGATTGTCTTTATTTAAAACATCTTGGTTTATTCCAAGAATGTGGTCGATTATGTAAAGCATTTGAGGATTGTACTTCAAAGGTTGAGTGATGAGAAGTTGTATGCAAAGTTTTCCAAGTGTGAGTTTTAGTTGGACTCTATCTTTTTCTTGGGTCGTATAGCGACCAAGGATAGTATTATGGTTGATCCGACCAAGATAGCGATGATTTGTGATTTGGTTAGAGCTACTTCTCCTACCGAGATTCGGAGTTTTGTTGGTTTGGCAAATTATTACTGGACTTTTATAGAGGATTTCTTTTCTACGGTGACTCCTTTGACCAAGTTGACTCAGACAAAGGTACAATTTTTGTAGTCAGCTACATATAAGAAGAGCTTCCAAAAGCTCAGGATGTTGATGGCTTCAACCTTTATTTTGACTTTCCCTAAGGAGCATATGGGTTTTACCATATTTTGTAATGCTTATGCTGAATGTTTTAGTGTGGTGTTGATGCAAGAGGGTATGGTGATTTCTTATGCCTCTCGTCAGTTGAAGTCTCATGATAACAATTACCCTACCCATGATTTGGGGCTTCCAGTCGTGTTGTTTGTGTTGAGTTGTGGCATCATTAAATGTATGGAGTTCCTTGTGAGATTTCTCGAATCATCATAGCCTTTAGTACTTCTTTAATCAATAAGATCTTAATATGATACATAGGTGTTGGCTTTAAATGCTTAAGTCTTATGATCTCACTATTCCTTATCATTCAGGTAAGACTACTTGGTTGCAAATTCTTTGAGCCTAAAGCTGACTAGTATGTTGAGTTTAGCTCATTACTTGGAGTGGCCTTTAGCCTTAGTGATTTAGGGGTGGGCTAACTTGATGGTTAAGATTCATATTTTGGCACTCGAATGTGTTTTAACATTTTTTAATTATAGATCTTCCTTGATGGAGCAGATTTGAGCTTTTAATTTTATGATGATAGTGTAAGGGTTATTCGAGATAAGGTGTTAAGTGGAGAGTCTAAGGCAACATATCATTATTTTGATGGTGTTTAGATGATTGGTTGCCGAGTTTGTAGCTTAATAGTTGGTTGATGGGTAGGATTTATTTTGGGGAGGCACATTGTTCTAAATATTTTATACATCTAGGGGTTACCAAGATGTAATATTATTACTAGTGGGTTGTATGAAGAAGGATGTAGTCGACTTCATAGCTCGTTACTTGTGTTGTCAATAGGTGAAGGTCGAGCATTTGAGGCTGAGTGGTTTGCTTCAAATATTATCTATTCTTGAGTGGAAATGGAGGTAGATCACCATGGACTTTGTGAGTAGGTTGTCTCTTACTTTGTCATGGCCCAAAAACCAAGGCTCTTGATGGTACTTAGCACGACAAGCCTTGACAAGTAAATGTATCACCCAAACTGATATGAAAAAGGAAAAAACACCAACACCCAAAGTAAGGCTTCTACAATAAAACTAAACTACAGATATCCAATAATACCACAAAAATACATAAAAAGGATACTATAAATTTGCCAAATCCGGTGTCATAGTGTATGAACCAACTAAAAATATCTTAAAGTAAACATATACAACTGATAGTCCAAAACGGGACATAATATATATCTAAATACAAAAACAAGGCATAAACTAAATAAGAGGAGTTAGTAGATCAACTCTCAAACAATACACTGACTGCTACCTCGAAATACTCCAAACACTACCGAAATCAGCTATCGTGCAGTACACTCATACCTGCATCTGCATCGAAAGGTAGTAGTAGGGTGAGTATGGTCCACTTGTAATGAGTAGGAATCATAGTCCCACTGAGCAAAGTATAAAATAAAGAATATAAAATACCTAAGAAAATAAAGCTTATAAAATACACACTATGGGCACGTCAACTGCAATCAGAAAATGTCCCAAACGGTAACCCACACCAATACCACTAATAGTTCTACAATATACACATATTCTAAAATATAAGAACAAGAAAAAAAGCACAAATATATAGATATCACATAGTTGTCTCCCAAAAAATACCCTCTAAGAAGATACAATACGGTCGCTGTCAAATTGTAGTAACCCAAATAGGTTAGGGTCAATCCCATAGGGAACAGGTCAAGATCACCTCTAGAACTTGTTGTTGTAGTGAAAAGTACAGGAAAGTAAATGGGTGGTTTGTAGTAATCAGTAAAAATAACAAGATTTGAATAATTTTTTTTTTAATCAATTTGAAGAGAACACTAGGCTTGTGTTCCCCTGGCTTCTTACTCCGTAGGTTTATCGTGCTCAATATTACTATCATATGGTAATGCGTGTAAAATCACACAAGTGATATATTACAGACCGTCTTGTGGATGCCTTTGGTGAATCTCACCCTTTACCTTGTGAGTCTCAGGGTATTATTTTACTAACCCTTGTCTTTGATCCTAGTTTAACTTTCACTTTGTGGTTATTAGGTTATTTGACTAGAATTGATAACCTTGAATCACTGTTGTAACCTTGTTCTCCCAATCTTGATCACTCTTGTGAAGATGATCACAAATACAGGCGAGTTCTTAGCTTCTGCAGTAGCCAAGGAAGCAAACAAGACAAATAAGATCACTATACATGTAGCAACAATGACTTAGATGAATATAACACTCCCAGTGCTTCATTGACCCACCAAGTTTCCCATAACCCTAACAAAGGGAATTAACCGCTCATAGATTCAAAACAATCCATGGAATACAATAAAGAAAGCATAGAATTAATCTAATAATAATGAAACAAGAAAACCTAAAGTCTTAAATCAGTTACGTAACCAAAAACCAAGAACAAGAGGATTTCAAGATCAAAAGTAAACCTTGAAATCAATATATGTTTGTAAGAGTATAAAGTAAGCAACCTAATATAAGAGTATATCAAGGGTAATTATAGTTTCTCAAAATAACAAAGAAAACATAGGAAAATTAAGTTGGCAGTGGTCTCGTCTCAAGCACCAAGTCGTCTGGATTGATGATGACTTGTTGTCAGCTCCATTTCCTTCATTCCTTACTTAGTGTTGATGACTCTTTGTTAGATCCTATGAGTTATTTTACACAATCACTATCACTACAGTGGATTTTTATCTTTCAGGACTTTCTCTCTATTGATTGCATGATTCTTCACTATAAGCCATTGGATGTCATAACAACTCATAGCCATCCTCCATTTCAACTAGGCTTCAACTTCGTTGTCTTCAGGACTTTTGCTAATTTTCTTTGAAAAACTAGTTGATACCACTCGTTGTCACTTCTAATGAGTCGTGGTTAGCCTAAATTTCATTTCTTTAGTTAGAGCCCTTACTATTGTCAGCACGACTTGGGCTAAAAGTTGTATAGTGACATACCGACTCATAGTCAAGTCATTACTTTGATTTTCAGAGATTTTTCATCTTATTTCACTCCATCTCACTTCCATCATATTTTTCCTACAACATACACACAAACACACATCATATCTAATAAAATGGCCTATGTACTTGGATATTTTCCTAGTTTTATGTATCGAAAGTGCCATGAAATAATGGAAAATCAACACCATCAACTTAGATCATTTGCATGTCTTCAGTCAACATAAATAAAACAAAACAACACCCCAATGCTTAACCAAGAAAAAATTAAGATACCTATGGCAACAAATTTTGAATTTAGATAAAAAACATCACCCCCTCTCCTATTTTAACCTTTTCAAACCTACTATGCAAATCAATATACGCTCTAGCACAATAATGTGACACAAGGAAATCAAGCTATATCATTGCGTTATCAACAACTAATTACATATATGTACAAGCTACATTACTCGAAAGAAGCAGCTAGCAACACAACCCATGTACCGATACAATGAAGAATTCCAACTCACTTAGATAAACCATGTAAGTTAATATGAGAACGGTCATGAGACACTAACACTTACAAAGAAGTTCCAACATTGTGCATATAATAAATTAGTATTCTCCTTATTTCTTTTCCTTATTTTTCAACCTTAGTTTTTAGACAGCCGGGTTAGGATCACTATTGGACTTCACTCGGTAAGTAATGTAGGTTTGGGGTCTGGTATGGTATATTTGGGAATTTTAGTGACTAAGACTTATTGCCACTACAATTACATTAGGGGTCCACTTATCAACCAACTTTTTTGTACTCCGACCTTATTTCTTCCTTCTTATTCTTTTATTGCTTATTCAGGCTGGGTATGGTTTCTTTTATTCTTTCTTTTTCATTTTTGTTTATCTTTTTCTTTTTGATTGTTTCTTTTCATTTGTTTCTTATTACCACATAACCCTATTTTCTTTTATCCTTTTTACACCCTTCTTTATACCACTTCTAATCACGTACCTCGATGATATCCACCCTCAACTTAGGCGATTTGTCTTATTTAAGGTGAATAATGTCTAATGAGGACTAGGTCCAAAAAATGTTCATTGTAATTCAAATAGGATGGTGAAAGGTGAAATAAGAAAAATATTCTATATGCTCAAACAAGGATCAAGGGATACTTATTCACAATTGGAAGGCCATTTAGGATAAAAGTGGACTAATTTAAAGAACGACCTATGATCCTTTCCTAACCAACTATCCTACAACCTAGGCAAGACTAACTAGGCAAGTTCTGGATTCCATACACAAAGGGAACTAAGTAGCATCTCACTCACACATGGAATAGGGTTGCATCAAAAGCTACTACCTATTATATTCATTCAAATTCTATTCATGATTATTATGACCCTAATCCTAATGTCGTAACGAGATTCACAATGATCACATATATATACACATCACATAGTTCAATACATTATTTTTTTAAAGGGGTATCATTTTTCTAACACATTTATTTATGCACAAATAAATAAAACACATCAATTTCCTTAGGTAGTTATTTTTATCCTAACTAAATAACAACACACAAAACAACACGAAACAAAACACAATACAAAACAATTTTCCAAGACATGTCCGTTCTACAATCATACCACAACCGATGGGAAAAGAAGCACAACAATAAAAACCCACAACTGCTGTGGTACAACCCCACTCCCAACTAAAGAATATGCAATGTCCCCAGTGCATCTATAAGGTAAAAATAAGTATGATGACATACTTGGTCACACTAGGCACTAGATCATGGTTTCTTAGCATGATGAGCCTCAAAATAGGACCCACTCTCATTCATAGTGTTCTTAGCAGTGACCGAGATACTCACATCAGCAGTAGCATCAAGGATGGTCGATGTTCTCAATGGTACACGTAGAACCAAAGAGGTACTCCAACTTAAATCTTTTGTAGTTTTAACTATCATATCAATCACTCGAGAGCTATTGGTTCCCGTCACCATCTTATGGACCCTGTCTGGTGTCCCGTGCAGAACTAATACCGGATGTTTTTTCCACCTCAACCTCTTTGTCTTTTTTGATTCTTTTTTCCTCTCACCACCTTCTCCCTCAGTAACTGGTTCTTTTCCTTCGGTTCCCTAAATATCTGGTACCTCCGCATTCGGTATTTTCTTAATAACATGGGAAGTCGGGAATAGCTGTGCATGTATATCCCCTATTACAGCCTAAAGAACAGATAAATCCTCATGCACACCTTCCAGATCAGAGGCCCAAACACCCACCAACTTTAATCTAATCCACTTTTTAAACCAATCGAACCATATCTGTATATCCCAAATATCACTCTAGATCTCTCTCTTGACCCATAGTCGTACCCCTAGATCAATATTTATCACCCTAGACTCGAGGGTGACCAATTTATTTAGCACATCAATTAGAAAGGCATACAAGACTAGAGCATATCCAGTGAGAGTTGTCCTAGAAGTGAATGGTCTCACTGCAGGAGGTAGGGTCAGAGTCTGTGAAGTACCAATCATATTTGTTGAGGTATGAGGCTCATACTGGGTAATCTTAGTGGGGGTATCACCAACATTGGTAAACCCCAGAGTATCAATGCCATGCCCTATGGCCTGAAATACCTCTCTTGGTAAACTAGCCCCCACCTTTGCCTTTTAAATAGGGTTAGCAAAATCTCTTACCAAGCCAAAATATGTGGTCCTCTACACTTGGAAAAGTTGATCCACAACCAATATATCTTTCACACCCTGGTCCAAACACAAATGCATCAAAGGCATGGGAAAGGTATGGTTGTATATGTGTTCACCGATCGATCGCAGATCTCAAGTGCTAAAATCATGGGTACATAAATCTCATAGACCTTCATGATCCCTATGTCCATTATAGTATGGCTAGGACTCAATATATTATACCTATTTGTGGGACTCAAAGATGCAGCACCAATTCCAACCAAGCCTTTGCCACAAAATTTAGAGAACTTTTCATGATCCATGTCGAAGGGCTAACCACCCAAGACGCCTCCTCTTACACTGTAGAAATGATACTAGCCACTCATTGAAAGTGAGTAAACTTATTTTCTACTCCCTCCATCCTATTTTATGTGTCCCTTATGACCAGGCACGAAGTTTAAGAAATAAGTGATGACTTTGTAAAGTTTACAAAATTTCCCCTTTTTAAGTTTACTTTTTAATTATCTTTTCTTATTAACTGGAACCCGGTACTGATAAAATGGGGATGTTTCCATTAAATTATTAACAAATAAGGAAAGATGACATTTTTTTTGGGATAGACTAAAACGGAAATGATGACACATAAAATGGGATAGAGAGAGTAATAGAATTTGTTTCATATTCACTTTCCACATCTCATCCATATGATTAATCTCAGCAGTCTAGGCAGACAATTGAAAATGTCACCTATGCATAAACCTGGAGATGGTCTATGTTGAGATATTCACCTGAAACCTCTAATCACCACTGTCATCAATGGGTCACCACCTTAATACAATCACCTCTGTAGATACAACCACTTTAGCTACATCTAAAAAGCTACATAAAGTTCTCAAACCAATATTTTGTTATACTATCCTGGGCTCCTGATATCCACTTAAAGTGGTACTGTCTAAATCTTGCCTAAAATTATAATATATCAGACATGTATGAAGTACTCAGCTTAGGATTTGAGTAGAACCCTTTCGTTGGTGTTTGGGTGGAAGGGGTGAAGGAATTGTCTCACTAGTATAATTCCTGCATCCCAGGGAACCCCTACCAACTATCGATGGGAACCAAGGCATTTTCTATCTATAAAGGCTCGACAAGTAGGGGAGGAGGTACCTCTATCGGGATATAACTCAACTTTTTTTCCTCCTGCTCATCATCATCTAACCCCTCATTCTCTTATTTTACATTTTTGAACCCACTATTTGGAGGATCTTCTTCCTCATTCTCATCTTTAGGGCTAGACTAATCTCTGGACTCACTATCCTCTTCAGATTGGGATTATGAGTGTGGGGGTGATTTGGTAACATTCTTCATCCCAGGCCTTTGTTGTGGAGGTGTGTTAGTTGATGTATCCACTTTAGATCCCCGATATAGGCTCTTTCTTAGTTCAACCACTGCCTCAAGTAGATATTCTTCTAAGAAGCTACTTGACTCATCGTTAGTGGCCTCATTCCTGAGATGATAAGTTGGGGTGGGCTTGCTTCTTTAGAGTTTTTTTCTTGGTGGAATTGTTGTTGGGTTCCATTGGTACCTTTTTAGAACACACATTTGATAATCCTAGGAAAAGGGCAGAAAATTAAAAATCACAAGTATGTTATAGTAGCTAGGCACCCTATGACTTAGGGTATAACTCATTGTCAGAGGATACGAGTCATACTGAGATGCGTAAGGTAAAATGAGGCATATTTATCATTCACTGGTCAGGATAAAAATCCTCCTAATAAGTCATTGTTTCAAACAACAACTTGTCACTAACGCTCATAGTCAAACCAAAAACCTTTCTTTAATTTACTCCCTTGCCTAGTCACCATGAGTCCATACTATGAGTCGTACAGTGTGATGACTCATAATGTGTGTCGTGGTGTGATAAGAAACCAAAATCCTCTTTACACCCATGTTCCTAGTAGCTACAACTCACGTAATAACTTATTAGGTGGCCCTATGAGCCGTTATCAGTCCTGTTACTACTATCACATGTATGTTTAGAGGATTTAATCCTGATTTTCACATACCTAATGGGTACTCAGACTTTTACATGGGTTTAACATGCACAATCCTTTCCTAATTTATCCCCACATTCGATCTTTAAGCACAGAGAACATTTGTTCCTACTTTTCACTTATAACATCATATCTCATAAACTAGTTTATGGGTTTTCACCCAATGCACACAATTTTATCAAGGAATCCAAGTTTTCAACCCTATAATTATCATAAGATCATGATATAGAACCTTAAAAAATGGAACTTACTTGACACAATTTGCTTGGATCCTTTAGAATTCTTTTAATTTTCCCTAGCTCTTGAGAGACAAATTTTTTGGGAGATTTGATTATTAATGTGATGTTAAAGGAAGAATTTGTAGTGTATTTTAGGTATGTAGTGAGGGTTAAGGTAATGGATGGAGTTTTAGACATTTGAAATAGAAAGAGAATCAATAATGGGAATTAGTTAACCATTTATTTCATCCAATTTGGATTGGGCCTACCCATTGGTCCAGTGATTTTGGTCCCAAGTACGAGTCGAGGTAATAACTCGTAGCCATAGGAAATGAGTCTTAGGCTCCCTCTATTATGACTAGAAACTTACCTAGATTCTCCAGTCATGACGACTCAAGGAGAAGAGTCGTCATCACTGATAACGACTTATTTTGAGAGTCGTCATGTCTCAAGACAAAACTTACCTGAGGATAGTCTGGGCTCTTTCCCACCACTACTCAGGTGAGGAGTCATAAGGTGACCCTACAAATCGTAGGGACGTAGAACAAGAAAATTTTCTAGTCTTATACTGCATCTTCTAAGCCTTCACACTGAACACACAAGTTACCAATAATATCATTAGTACAAAACATGGGTTGCCTCCCATACAACACTTGATTTAAAGTCTCGGCACGACATGGATATTTGGTTACTTATATTTCACCAACCAACCCATGGTTTTCCCTTCATGTAGAACTTGATTTAATGTTGCAGCATGACACAGTTGCCTTGGTTACTCAGACTTAACCAAGGTCTATATCAATGCCCATATCAATACACACTTTTACCTCATCAGTGTTTCCCATATAGTGCTTCACCTACTACCTATTCACCTTGAATGGGTCTTCACCATCATGCTCCATATTAATAGCACCATTAGTGAATACCAAACCATGATGAATGGTCAATACCACCTATACTTCAATGTGTTACTCATTTACCTTGCTCAACCTCAACTTAGATGCATCATGCCACTCAAAATTGAGCTTTCTGAATGCCTATAGGTCCTTGCTCTCAAGTTCAATCAGAAAGTTGAATGCCTTTTCGTACACAAGCTGATATGAAAAGGTACCTATGGGGGTCTTAAAAGTTATCTGATAGTCCCACAAAGCATCGTCCAACTTTCTTGACGAGTCAATCCTGTTGGAATTCCCAGTCATTGACAATATGGACTTGATCTCTTTATTTGAAACCTCAACTTGCCCACTCATCTGAGGAAGGCAAGGCGTCGCCACCTTATACTTCACCCAATATATTTTTAGCAGGGCCTTGAAAATATGATTGTAAAAGTGACAACCACCATCATTGATAATAGCACGTGGATTCCCAAATTGAGAAAATATGCTCATTTTTAAGAATGTAGTGACACTTCAACCCTTATTGTTGGGAATATCAACCACCTCCACTCACCTTGAAACATAGTTGACTACCACTAAAATGTACTTCACTCTACAGGAGCTCACAAACAGACTCATGAAGTCGATTCCCATATATCAAGCAACTCCAACTCCAAGATAGGTGACATGGTGAGTTTATGTTTCTGTGAGATATTGATCTATCATTAACACTAGTCACAAGCTAGAGCATAGTCATAAACATACTTGAAAATAGTTCAGCAATAATACCCATGCTATATAATCTTGTGTGTTGTACGGGTTCCACTATGATGATCCCCAACTAGCAATGAATGACAAGTCTCAATGATGCTCATTATCTGAACCTTAAAAATACATCTACGAATTAGACAATTTGTACAATTCCAAAAGAGATAGTGCTCATCCTATAAAAATTTTCTCACATCATGCATGAGCAATTTTCTCTACTAGAATGAATTTTTTTTAGAATAAGATCACATGCTAAAAAGATGGAAAAATCAACAAACCAGGCAATAAAGTCATGAGATGCTGCAAAGACCTGCTCATTTGTAAAAGTATCATCTATTTCAAGAACATCCCCTAACTTCTGCATTTCCTCATCCTCAAGGCTAGACAAGTGTTCAGTAATCTGGTTCTAAGTGTCCTTTCAATCTTTTACCTCAAAGTCAAATTCTTCCAGCAAGAGGACCCAATGTATTAACCTTGGTTTAGAATCATTCTTCGACATTAGATGCCTCAAATATGTATGACCTTTGTGAACTATGACTTTGGTCCAAATCAAATAAGACCGAAATAGCTCAAAGGAAAAAACAACCCCAACCAACTCCTGCACAATGAATGTATAGTTCGTCTATGCGGGGTTTAATGACTTGCTGGGTAATAGATCGAATAAAGAATTTCCTTTAGTCTTTTTCCTAGGATAACCCTCAAGGACACTCCACTTGAATCACACATAACCTCAAAAGGTGAAGATCAATCAAGGGACACAATAATAGGTGTCGGGATCAACCGCTCCTTAAGGCACTCAAAGGCTTTGACACATGGATCATCAAATACAAATTTCACCTCTTTCTCTATAAGCTTGCATAGAGGATTAGCAATTTTAGATAAGTACTTAATGAAACATCTATAAATTCCAGGATGACCCAAAAAACTTTGGATAGATTTAAATGAGACTGGTGGAGGTAATTTTTCAATCACCTCTATCTTTACCGTATCCACCTCAATACCCCATTTTGAGATTTTTTGGCTAAGGAAAATACCTTTTTGCACCATTAAATGGAATTTCTCCTAATTTAGCACCAGATTGCACTCGTCATATCTTTGGAGTACGTTGGCCAAATGTGCCAAGCAATCATCAAAGGAGTCCCCAACGACTAAAAAGTTGTTCATGAACACCTCAATAGTGTCTTCCACTAAGTAAAAAAACATGGACATCATATATCTCTAAAAGTGCCGGGAGCATTGCATAATACAAATGGAATATTCTTGCACAAAATAGTCCTATAAGGGCAAGTAAAAGTCATTGTTTCTTGGTCCTCGGGAGAAGTAGGAATCTTATTGTATCCCGAGTTCCCATCAAGAAAACAATACCAACCTTTGCATGCTAGTCGGTCACGCATCTAATCCATGAAAGTCATAGGGAAATGATCCTTTTGAGTCTAAGTATTAAGCTTCCTATAATCCATGCATACTCTCCATCCAGTAACTAATATAATAGGTAATAATTTATTCTTCTTATTAGAGACAACAATGATCTCTCCCTTTTTAGGGACACATTGAACTAAGTTGACCTACTTGCAGTCTGCAATAGGGTAAACCACTCCAGCATCTAGCCATTTAATAATTTCTTTCTTCACTACCTCTGGCATAGGAAAATTAATCCTATGCTGGAGCTCTATAATAGGTACACACTGTAGTTCAAAGTCTTATATTATGAATGCAAATATCAGGTGGAATGATTACAATATCTATAATAGTCAATCATATGGCCCTCTTGGACCTCTTTAGCATTAAAAGTAATTCTTCAACCAATGCCTCTAATAAATCAGCAATAACAATGATCGGTAAGGTATTGTCAACCCCAAAAAATACATAATGTAAATGAGATGTAAGGGCCTTTAATTCCAAGGATGGTGGCTCCTTAATAGATGGTCGAGATGGAAGAATAGGTCTATTCTTCAGATCAAGGTCAATCTTGTTTGGAGCATAATTATAAGAACCTCTACCGTACAATGTACTTAATATCTCATCAGACTCATAAATGCCATCATTGTAAATATTCATGATGACCATTCCTGGTGCCTCAGACCTAAGTCTCTTCTCAACGGGTACGGTCAATGCATCATCATTATCAATAGTTTCTATCAAAGACATCACCCTCAAATCCTTTAGCTACAACATCAACTAACACATATTAAAGATCACCTACTTATCATTTACTCTAAACTTTATCTTCCCCAACTCCATATTAACTAGTGCCCTACCCGTAGGTAGGAAGGGACTGCCTAAGATAATAGTGACTTTGAAATCCACCTTATAGAAAAGGATCACCAAGTCAGCTAGAAATATGAAGGTATCCACCCTCACTAAAACATCTAAAAAATATCAATTGGTTTCTGCACAATTTGTTCAGCCATCAATAACCTCATGGATGACAGTTTGGGTGCCCTCAACCCCATCTACTTATACACTATGAACAACATCTTATTTATGCTAGCTCCCAAGTCACATAAAACTCAAGTGAAGTTGAAGATCAAATAGTACATGAAATATTAAATGCTTCGGGGTCCTTCATCTCTACTAATGATCTAGAAGTAACAACACTACAATGGTTCACATTATCAATAGGCTCAAAACTCACCATCCACTTCTTAGTGACCAAATCCTTCATAAAATTTGTGTATCCAAGCATCTGCTCCAATGCTCCAACAAGAGAAATATTGATAAAAAGTTTCGTCAACATTGACAAGAACTTTTGATACTTCCCTTCCTGGTGTTTCTTCTTCAATCCCTGAGGAAAAGGGTGGGAGGTCATGGAATGGTGTTCATCACTGGCTCGACTACCATCCTCTTTCCTTTATCCTTCTCAATACTTTTATCAAAACCTATTGATTTTGGTGATGACTCCCCACTAGTCATCAATTTTTCAAATTCTTCTTTAGATGCCTTATCTACATAAACAACATTATTCCTAACTTCAACAATGATAGACATAAGAAAATCAATGGAGGCCTTACCACTCTGAGTGGTGATGGCCAAACTGTGATTGTTGTTCTTAGGATTCTACATTGTATTAGTCTAACGGGTGCCTGGTTGATGTTGATTTAGGGACATTGACATCTTTTCAAATTTTTTCTCTAATTTCTTTATCACAGTAGCATGTGATTCCACTTTTTGGGTCAAACCTAAAATATCTATCTTAATCTCCTTAAAGCAACTCTCTTGACATTCCTAACCCTTTACTAGCTTGGAAAACATCGCCTCCATCCTTGACTTACTGTCACGGTTCCATGATTGAACATTTTCACCACTCTTTTCCTTATAATCATCTTTACGACTCCATTCACTATCTCTTTCTTCTTCGATCCTTGTCTCAATTTCCATAGAAGTTCTAACCTTGATTCCCTTACCTAGATTTCTAATTGTCTTGAGAAGACCCACCAACTCCCTATCTAGATATTTAAACTCTTTATCCACATCTAATTCATATGATTAGGATGCCCTACCTTGCATACCCATTACATTCACCTTCTAAGAATTCATCATCATAACTTGCTTTGTCAAAAACCCAACCTCCATCCTTGGCTGAGGAACCTCCTACACCACCATGTCCCTTGCAACTCTATTTTTGTTAGAGACCGAATAACATAAGTTGCAGCATCTCTCTTTTCCTCCCGAGTATGCCACCCTTGATCGGTAAGAGAAATCTGATTTAATATCTTTGATGTTATCTTACAACGCAGGCACATGAACGCTTCACCAATAATAGTATCCACCATAGCTTTGGAACTGGTGTTAAGGGCTCGATAGAATATTTCAAGTATGTTGCTTCCCTCAATTTTATGATTTGGCACCATCATCAACTTCTTCATAAATAAAAATCATGCCTCATACATTTATTTAGAATGTAACTGCCTAAAATTATATATCTCATCCTTTAACTGTTGAATTCTTGATAGAGAGAAGAAATGGTATAAAACCTGCCTCCACAACTTGTTTCAAGTAGTAATGGACCCTGAAGGAAGACCCCTAACAACAATGTGTCTTACCAATTAGATATAAAGGGAACAACCTGAGTCTCAAAGTTTCTTGATCTACCCCAAGTATAGTGTATAAAGAGTAAATTCCAATAAAATTATTGAGATGCATGTTTGCATCATCAGTTGGTAAGCTCATAAACACAAGTTTAATATTCAAAAACTAGATCATAGAACTAGCAATGTCAAAATTTATGCTCGGTGGTAATGCAGGAGGAAAAATAGCTCATGTCTCGGTTGGCTCAATGTATCCCAAGTCCTCCTCTAGATTATCATATAGTGGCAAGTACTGATAGGCTAGGAGTACTTGAGATCTACCCCTTCTACCTCTATCTCAATTTTTGTTGAGTTCTACTTGATGATCTTCTCCTTGTCTCTGCCTCATCAACTCTGCCTCTTGAGCTATAAGACGAGTATCTGTATTCTCCCTTATATTAGCAGCATTTGCATATTCTAATAATTGATTAGTGGTTCTATTAATCATTTTCTAAGCTATACTATGAGGAGGAGGAGGAGGAGGCAACACATTAGTATTATCTCAAATCCCTTTGAAATGACCTTCACGTTCGTGTTATGACAACCTACGATTCGGTTGTAAGATTCTCTATGGATCAGGATCAAGTGGGCGTAAGGGATTGCCTTGACTCCTTGTGCTAGGCATAAATTGGCATATGCCCTAAGAAGAATAAAAAATAAAACCTGAACACCTCAACAACTTTAATCAATAACTCTGCTACCATATTCCCCAATAACAGTGCTAAAATTCAACATCGTCCAAACTATACCCTCTAAGAAGATACAATGTAGTCACTGTTAAATTATAGTAACCCAACTAGGATGGGGTTGATCCCATAGGGAATAGGTTGAACTAGACTCTCAAACATTCTAAAGTAGCCGAAAGTGTAGGAAAGTAAATGGGTATTTTGCAATAATCAGTAAAAGTAACAATATTTGAATGGTTTTAGTTGTAAACAATCTGAAATGAACATTAGGCTTATGTTATCCCTGGATTCTAACCCTATAGGATTATCATGCTCAATTTAACTATCGTAAGGTCATGCATGCAGAAACTAACAAGCTATGTATCACCAACAGTCTTGTAAATGCTTTTGGTGAATCTCACCCATTACCTTGTGAGAATCAGGGTGTCTCTTTACTATCTCTCATCTTTGATCCCAGTTTAACTTTTCACCTAATGGGTATAAAGTTATTATACGAGGGTTGATAGCCCTGAATCACTATTGTAACTTTCTGTTCCCAAGCTTAATCTATCTTATTATGATAATCGCAAATATAGGTGAATCTTTAGCTTTTGCAATATCCAAGGAAGAAGACAATATGAAGAAGATCACATACATAAAGTAGTAATGATTTAGACGAAACTCACATTTACCCTAATTAGTTAACCCACAAAGGTTCCCACAACCCTAGCTAAGGCAAATTTTCTGCTTGTAGTTGTGAAACAATCCATGGAATTTTATAAAGCAAGCAGTGAATTAATCTCCAAATAACGAAACAAGAAACACCAAAGTCTCAAATGAATTACGTAACTAAAATCCAAGAATAAGAGGATTTCAAGATCAAAAGTGAACCTTGAAATCAATATATGTTTGTAAAGTATAATGTGTGTAACGTAATACAAGGGTATCTCAAGGGTATTTATAGTTTCTCAAATAATAAAGAAAATCTAATCAAAATAAAGTAGAAAAATTAAGTTGGCAATGGACACGCCTCAGACAATGAGTCTTCTGGACTAATGATGAATCGTTGTCAGCTCTATTGCCTTCATTCCTTGCTTAGTGGTGGCGACTCATAGTCAAATCCTATGAGTCATTTGCTGCAATCATTGTCACTTCAGTGGATTTTCATCTTTCAGGACTTTCTATGTTTTGTTAGAGTGAGTCATCACTATAAGTCGTTGGCTTCCATAACGACTCGTATCCATCCTCCGTTTCCACTGTGCTTCAACTGGGAAATCTTCAAGACTTTTGCAAATTTGGTCAGAATGACTCCTCGATAGAACTCATTATCACTCCTAATGAGTCATGGTCAGCCTAGATTTTAATCCTTGAGTTAGTAGCCTTTACTGTTGTCACCACAACTTGGGATATGAGTCGTATAGTGACATAACGACTCATAGTCAAATCAATACTTTAATTTTAAAGAGCTTTTAATCTTATTTTGACCTAACTCACTTCTAACCTATTTTCCAAGCAGCATACACACAAACACATATCATATAAAAACAAATGGCCTAAGTATTTGTATATTTTTCTAGTTTTAAGCATCAAAAGTTCTTTGAAACCAAGGCACGAAAATACAACACACAATGTACATAGCATATGAAATGCAATGAATATGATTACAATGTGATGCATAAGGTTGTTGCACAACCTTTGTATACACCACCTGATTTGTGTACCCAAGGTAGGACTCACGGGGGTTTTGTCAACCCATATAGAATCCAATATACATAACTCCTCTTCAGTACATACATCAGCAAAGGATTTCTAAGGAAGTCACATTTTCTATCAATAAAGCCAATATTTCAACAGTGGTACTAGTGTTTCATGAATATGTATGATATGAGGATGTAATTTTAACACCCAACAAGAATTGAATTTCCAAAACCAACCAATAACCTACTATATGAGACACAATCAACTCAATATGCCAACCATCCATGATCCAATATAGTTCGTAAACCAACAGAGTAAGATATACAATAATATACAATTGGACACCACCCAAATACAAACTTAGACATTTTTCCACTAAGTAGAAAAAAACCAATTATATAATTACCAAGCCAATAACATCATAAAAAGCACCAAACATTCATGCATAGCAAACAATGTCTCAAAACTACCAAATAACAACACCATAGACATCCACACAGGCAAAAACAATAATAAAAACATTTCAATGATTAGTTTCCACACCCATAAAATAATTTTATATCAATAGTAACTACCCAGATGAGTCTGGAGAAAGTTAAGTCATAACCTACCTTGAACGAAGAAAATCGAGTTTGAAAGCCTTCAACACGGAGTCTTCCCCTCACAAACGAACTTAGAATCATCTAAAACATACAAATATATAATGTAAGCATTAAAAGGAATCCAACAATACCCATATTGACCAATTCTAGGTCAGGGTCAAAATGGAGCCCTGAAAAGGGTTTTCATAAAAGAGGGGTAAATTGGAATTTTAGTCCAAAAATATTAACCTTGATTAAAGGAAGACATAGAATAAAATACAAGAGAAAATAGATTGAAATTGAGGTTTAAATCAAGAATTACTAATTTAGGCCTTTCGAGCCAAAATCCCCGAATTCCACTTTTGAAATTGAGTTTTAACAAAATTCATAGGACAAGAATCGAAGAAAAATAATTGAAATAGGGATTTGGAGCCTTCCCAAGCTTGAAAATGGAATAAACCGCCCAAAATCTTGAAAACCCCAAGCTCCAAGTTTCAAAAATTGAGAAAAATTAAGAAAGGTGGTATGTATATACACAGGTGCCGTTAAAGTTCCCAGGTGTCGCTAAAGCGGGACTCGCGCACTAATGGCAGGCCGCTTAAGAGGGAAAGTCGCACTAAAGAAGCATTTACTAGGCATGACAGGGTCGCTTAAGCACCATTTGGTTACTAAAGCGCCCAAAGGTCCTCTTTAGCAATCACACTAGCTATTATCCATCAGCTGGAGACTTGAAAAATCCATGTCTCCATGGACCCCTCGGGATTCTTCTAGAATCCCAAGAACACAAAGCTATGCTACCCTAAAAAGTTTAATGCTTCGGATTTAATGGCTATATTGGATTTTCAAAAAATCTCATTTTCACAAAATTGATCCCTGAGAGCTAAATTAACAACTTCCTAAATCGAGGATCAAAATAAGATACAAAAATTATAAAACCAAACCAATCATGTAACCAAACTAAATTTGATGTTCTAGATCTTCTGGCAGAGTCCATTTTGCAATCTGATGCATAGAACAACAAATGTTGATTGAAGTAAACTAATAAGCAGTTTTAACCACCAAAAAACACAAACTCACACAAATCACACAAAATTGCATTGAAAATCACCAATCATGCCCACACCCTAGAAGTACCACAAGAAAATAATGAGAAGGGTTAAAATGGTAAAACCACGCTGAAATGAATAATTCACAAAATTCCTAAAAAATCAAGTCAGTACATCATCCACCACTAAAAATATAGTTCATCCTTGATCTAACGGCAAGGTAAGTACCTAAATAAGAAAAACTCTTGGGATAACTTCCACACATATCAAACTCGACCTTACTAGTAGCATCTTTTACAGGTTGATATCTCTACTAGATCTTAACCACTGGAATATCTCTAGAATACAACTGTCTAGCATCCTTTTCTAGAATGGAGATGGGCTCCTCAACAAAAGACAACCTCTTATATAACTAGACTAAATCCCAATGTATGACATAAGACTCGCCCGGAATGTATTGCTAAAGCATAGAATCATGAAAGATTGGATGAACAAATAATAAATCTGGGGGTAATGCTAACGCATTACCCACATCCCTAGTAGTCTGAAGAATCTCAAAATGTCCAATATACGTGGGGTTAAGCTTGCCTCTCTTCCCAAACCTCATCACACCCTTCATGGGAGACACAAGAACATACCACGAGATCTATTCTCAGAAATCTCAAGCCAACCAACTAGAGAGCAACAATTCTTACCATACAACACCTCGAGAGGAGACTTACTAATACTACAAAGGTAGCTATTATTTCATGCAAACTCTACCAAAGCTAAATGTTGCTCCGACTGACCTCTAAAGTCCAAGACATAAGCATGAAGCATATCCTCCAAAACCTAAATAGTACACTCCGACAAACCATCAATATGAGGGTGAAATTTTGTGCTAAGATCAACTTAGATACCTAACTCCTCTTAAATATTCTTCAAAAAGTGAGATGTGAACACTGAACCTCTGTCTGAGATGATAGACACTGGCATACCATAAAGATTTACTATCTCACAAATATAGATATGAGCCAACTTCTTTGCATTAAAAAAAACCTGAACTAGAATAAAATGAGAAGATTTGGTCAATTGATTCGCAATAACCTAAACACTATCAAATCCACAGGAGGTACAAGGAAACCAAGTCACAAATTCCATAGTGATATAATCCTATTTTCATTAGGGAATGGCTAAACCTCTTATGTAAACCACCATGCCTCAAATATTTGACCTTGACCTGCTTAAAACATAGGCAATGAGATACAAAATCTACTACATCCTTCCTCATACCATCCTACCAATTTGATGTCTTAAGTCAAGATACATTTAGTCACTCTCGGATGGATGGAATATCTTGAACAAAGAGCCTCCTCCAAAATTAATCTAACACAATCGCCCACTCTTGGAAAATAAACTTGTCCTCTAATCCTCAAAACACATTCTAGATCAAGCAAGGCTTCCTTAGCCTCTCCACTCAAAATCTTATCCCGAATCACTCTCAAGCCAACATCATCAAACTGATGAGCTTGAATCTACTTCATTAAGGAAGAACTAGCCTCCATAAATGCTAAAACATATTCAAGTGTTTACATATCAAGTCTAAATATATGGTTACCCAAAGGCTAAACCGTTAAGGCCAAATTCCTCTCCTGGGTCAAAATATGTGCCAAGCTACCCATGATAGTAGACTTACGGTGCAAGGCATCAGCAATAACATTAGCCTTGCCTGGGTGATAGAGAATAGTCAATTTATAATCCTTAAGCAACTCAAGATAAGGATGCTACCGTATACTAAGATTTTGCTGGGTAAAGAAATATTAAAGGCTATGATGATCTAAGAAAATCTCACAACAGACTCCATATAAATAGTGCCTCCATAAGGTCAAAAAAAAACAATCGCGCATAACTCCAAATCATGGGTAGGGAAATTCTTCTCATGGGGAATCAACTAATGATAATCATATGAAATCACTTTACCCTTCTGTATCAACACAACACCTAACCCAACACTGGAAGTATAAAAAAATACGGTAAAACTTATGCCCTCCTTGGACAAAATCAAGATAGAAAATGATATCAATAAATCCATATGCTTATGAAAGCTTGCCTCACAAGCATCATACCATTAAGAGGAAATATTATTCTGCGTCAACTTGGTTAATGGAGATGCAATGGATGAAAAACTATCTACAAAATCCTAATAGTAACCTGACAAACAAAGAAAACTCGAAATATTGGTAAGAGAAGTAAGCCTAGCCCAATCATGAACCACTACAATCTTGGCCATATTGACCATAATACCATCCTTAGTCACCACATGACCAAATAAAAAGAAGACTCAAGCCAGACACATACTTAGAGAATTTAGAATACAACTTATCATCCATCAATCTTTGGAATTTAATATGCAAATGCACCTTATGATTTGTGTTACTTTGTAGTAAACCAAGTATAACATATAAATACAATAACAAAAGAGTGAAATACGGTCAAAATATTCAATTCATCAACTCCAAGAAGGCGACTATTGGTCAACTCGAAGGCTATGACCAAGAACTCATAATAATTGTACTGAGTCCAAAAAGCTATTTTTGGAATAGCCCAAGCTCTAATACTCCAAGAGTGATTCTCGGATCTCAATCAATCTTCTAAAACACCAAAGAACTCTGAAGTTGGTCAAATAAAACATTAATACAAGGAAGATGATACTTATTCTTAATTGTCATCTTGTTCAAATACTGATAATTAATACACATTTGCGTAGACCCATCTTTTTTTGTTCAAAAACAAGACAAGCACACTGCATAGTGATACACTACATCGAATAAATCCCTTATTTGATAACTCCTAATATTGATCCTTCAATTCGTTCAACTCTACTAAGGCTATCCTTTAAGAAGGAGTAGAGATGGGCTTGGTGCCGTCTCAACATCAATAGCAAAATAAATATCTCAATTTGAAGGCATACCAGGCAAATTCATACGGAACACATCCATGAACTCATGAAAAATACAAATGGAATCCAAAAGAGACAGGGAATCAATACTAGTATCATGAATATTGGCCAAATAAGACAAACATCCTTTCTCAACTATGCAATAAGCCTAAAGAAAAGATATAATGCACGTGGAACTCGAATAAAGCACACTTTTGTAAGCTATCCATGGCACACTCACCAAAGCTAAGGTCACGGTTTTAGTATAATAGTCTACAATAGTATTTTAAGAAGCTAACTAGTCCATACCCAAGATGACTTCAAAATCTACCATAGCTAAGATAATCAGATCTACCCAAGCTTCATGCAAAGAAAAGGTCACAACACAAGATCGGTACACTCAATCCACCACTAAAGAGTCTTCTATAAGGGTAGATAAATGGATAGACATGGAAAAAGGCTCACTAGCAGAATCAAAGCCCGAAGCAAAAAATGTAGACACATTGGATAAAGTTGACCTCAGATCTAATAACACAGGGTCCAATCTAAAACAAATCGATATTGTACCTATGATAACTGCATTAGAAGCCTCTACCTCTGGTCTAGAAGGTATAGCTTAGCACTATCCATGACCACTACTTGATTGAGTAGCTTCACTATTATTATTATGGGCACTACTACCTCTACCTCATAAGCCACTAATAGAACCTCTACCTCATAAGCCACTAATAGAACCTCTACCTCTCACCATCGATATAGGAGTAGTCCTAAAAACTTAATAGGGATAGTTCGTTGACAAATGGCTAGCCTCATCACAGAAAAAGAACACTATATGGTCTAAATCAATAAGGAGAGGTACATCTAAGCTAGACTGACCACCCAAAGCTTCTAAACCAAAAAACCCACTACCTGAACCCTATAAAGATGCCTCTACTTTTCCACCATAATAGCCACAAAAGCCTCTAGAATCTCTATATTAAGGAGTGTAACCTCTAAACTTGCCCTGATGGTGCACCTTCCAAGTTCCTCCCTGAGATGCTCAAAGAATAGACTTATTCATCTTAGCATGATCCACTATACTCTAATATAATGCCCTGACACTACCATCTAGGTAGTAGTGAGCTGAAGCAAAACATCCAATCCTTTTATAAACTTTTATATCTTCTCAAACTTGGTGGAAAATACTGGAATAAGAATATCTATAAAGACCATGAAAGTATGTATCGTACACTAAAATTGTCTTGAAGCCCTACTCCAGTGATCAAACTTATCTATTATCTGATCCCTTAAATTGTATGGCACAAACCTGCCTAAAAAGGCCTCAGCAAATTGATCTTATCATCTATGGTAAATCAAGAGGTCAGCAACTAACTAATGACCTCTACTATTCCCTAGATGCATCTCTCACCTGGTAAATAGTGTAAAAAAACCCATGTTACTCACGCAAACCATGGTTATGCATCTTCTCACTATAATTAATTAAGAAGTTATTAGCATCTTCTCCCATAATATTATTGCACATGGGTGGACCCAAATGAGTGGATATCTCAAAGATTTTTTGATCCTCAAAAGACATAACTGTACTCATAATAATAGGAAACATAGTGAACCTGGTTGGCTAAGATCCCACCTAAGGGGGTAACATAGATGAATGTTGAACCCCTAATCTCAAAATACCATACTCAGATGTCCTCACAAAAGGAGGAAAAATATTTGAAGTCTGTATAGTACTATGATAACGCTCAAACTACAGCTCTCGTAAGAGTGAAAGCGGTCGTTGTCAAATATAGAACCCAACTGGGTTGGGTGTCGAATCCCACAGGAAATACTTGGTCACTAAGTGTTGCAACTATTAGTAGACTTTTGGTCGAAAGTTCTGCGGAAAAAGGGGGGATTTTATGCGTATAATAATGTTTACCAAAATAAAGAATGAAACGAGTAATGTAGTAGGAGTTAATCAATGAGAATTGTAAGTTAGGGTTATGTCAACCTTATGAGTTCTAAGTATCTATTGGTTATGAGTTATGCAGAATTCAGACATGTATGCGTTTATAGACATTCGTATTCTATGGTAAATCCTAGCTTCTTTCGACCATCAAGGATTATATCACTTTAGCTCTTTCGAGCTTAAAGCGTATACTAATGGTACGAATTCTCCAAGAGGTTAATCCAGTTACGGCACAAACTTTTAAACAGGGGTTGGTAGCCCTATTTCCTTGTCATTCTCTCTTTTCCAGACATGTAACTTTTCTTTCGAACAAGTTAATGCTATACTGGCATATTCTATATGTTTATAACCATAAGAATTAAATTAAGATGAAGAGAGTAATGATATAAGCAACATACGTATCAAGAATTCATAAACTCATAGCAATATATAGTATCTCATAAGGCTTCCATAACCCTAACAGAGAAGTTTAGCTACTCATGAGTGCAACAGAAATCATAATAGACATCATCATCGTACCAAAATGTAGAACAAGCTTGACGATTTGGATGATTTTTGGCATAAAAAACTCTCACACATTTTTGCCCTAGCCATTCTTCTCAAGAGAGTCGTGTTTCTTTGTTAAAACTTACAGAATATGTAACTTGAATAATAGTAAAAGTCGAATGGAAAGGACTTGAATTAATGAATGAGTGAGTTGAATGAATAATAAAAAGCTTCAGCAAAATAGGGTATTTATAACACCCATATCCTATTCCTACTAGGCTACTGCGTACTTATCCTAATCCTACTAGGTTACTGCATCCTTATCCTAATCCTACTAAGTTACAGCTGATCCCCAAAGTTTTTAGAAATGCTGTTTTTTCCTGGGACAAGTTATCCATGCATCACTTTCAGTCCATAGGCGTCCAAACGCTGCTTTCTTTCTTTCGTGAAGCTTCCTTTGGCGTCAAGTTATCCATAAAGTGCTGGAATCTTCATCATTTATACCTGAAAACATGTTAATCACATTTGTTATCTCACTTATAGGAAAAAGGACTAAAAGCGCATGAATTATATATTTTGTCCTCAAAACTTAGCTAAAATATGGGTAAATTAAGGTGCTTTAGGCGTGTAAATACGCCTATCATCAACACCCCACACTTAAAGCTTTTTTTGTCCTCGAAATATCATATCTATATAAATATCTACTTAGGGTTTCACAGTAACAACACAAAATATTCATCAAGACAGGCACAACAATTATTAACAAAGGGAAGTTCTCTAATCACTACTAGAAACAATACAACCTCCATCATAGACTCGTGATGATGGTTAATTCGTATTCAAAAGTTAAGTCACAAAGAATCATACAAGACTACCCAAAACTCATCAACCATGTGTGTCTCACATAAGATATTACCCATAATCACTCACAAGTATTGCATTTTTCAGAACATGGGTATAAGATTATCCTTTCTCTCACTCTCACAAAGAATTCATATGTTGAAACGGATGACCATAGGCTTGCCCTTAATGTAATGCTCTACTAATATCAGAATGTTAAGCTTAGGATCAAATAGGTCTTTACAGGTTGTAATGTAGGCTAAGGGACGGGTAGGACTATTTTGGCCAGAAATAGTGACTATGTTCCTAAGCGCTTTAATACATCACATTATGCCATTAACACTCTTTTTTAATCAACCCTGCTACCTTTCTTACATCTATCACCCTTTTTCACCTATTTTTCCATTCAAGCATAACTATCTTTTTATTTAATCATAAACACAATTTATCTTTTTATTTTTCTATTTCTTTTTCTTTTCTCTTTTTTTTTTCCTTTTTTATAACACACCTCCATGATAGACACTCTTTTTCATAACAAATTCAAGTACCAATACACTTTAAGGCATCACTCTCACCCAATTTCCTCTTATTTTGTCACATGACTTCACAATTTAAAGCACTTAGGAATTTGGATCAAATTATGGTCTTGAAAAAAATGGATTAGGCTTACATATGAGGCTGTCAAAGAAAATGGCTTAAAGTCTCAAAAGGGTTAACTAGGATAAAGTACACGGGTAGGTAAACAGAAGGTAAACAATCACAGGCTACCAAAGAAATGCCTAAATCATCTCCTAAACTCACACTCTTTATTTTGCTTTACACACATACCAGGCAAGTTCTAGCATCAGTCACAAACATAGAATATACTATCATCTCACACACACAAGGCACATGGTTAACTTTATTGGGAGCAGTATAGACTCTTGACCCAACAGATGAATGAATTAAACCACACAATTATAACACAGTGAGTCACATGTAGAGCCTAAATGTCTCAATAGTAATGATTTAGCACAAACTCTTGCTATACTACCATGCCGTCTATCAGAACAATTTCATGCAAAATCTAAAATTTAAAATTAAACTAACTAATTATGACTAATTAAAACAAACAAGAACTAGAATAAATGCAAATGCAGACAAAGAAGTATAGCATACAAATACCAGCACCCCACACTTAGAAGGGACACACTGCCCTCAGTGGAAAATAAATTAGACGAACCTGATTAGTCAGACTCATCCTCTATGTCTGGGGTCATACCTCCTTCATCGGAATCATTATCAGAGTCGTCGTCATCATAGTTCTCCTCCACTTCGGAGTCTGGCATTCGTCGATCATCATCGGTTGGCATGTCATCATCAAGAGGTTCCTCAAAATATACACCTACTCCACACATGGCCCTCGCATGCTCATTCATTGGGTAGTCATAATCCAACTGTTGGAGCTCTGCAACAGTTGGAACACGACCCCCGCTCATCATGGTAAACTTTATCATGCCATATAAATGGCGGGAGAAGCTTTCATCGTGAGCATGTCTTTCTGCAGTGGTTAGGTTGACGTCATGCATGGATTCAGCATCTTTAACCTTTGTGAGGTCAACCTTCTTCGGGTTGTGTGGGAGCTTATGAACTGAAGGTTACTCTTCGATGTCCTCCTTCCTCAATATCGCAGTCAACAGATTGCCAAAGCTGAAGTGGGACCTCTTGTGCATCCTGGCCCCTGGCCTTACGCATTGAAGATCGAATAATCGCCCCAATATTGATGGGGATGTTCATCATCAAAGTGTACACCAAGCACACTCTATCACGTGTGATCTTTGTGTACTGTGACCCTGGAATCAGGCAATAATTGACTATCCGCAACCATATCCGAGCTTCTCTGTTCAAGGAGGCATACGGGAAGGTATTATGCCGACCGGTATCCTTGTGACGACTCCACCATGCCATTGATCTTGTTCCGCATAGTGTGTGTCTGATTGCCCTGTATGGAGGTCTTCGATAAAGCTCCTTGAGTGGTGATGGATCCACAGATGGCAAATCTAGAAAGGAGTTGAAGAACTCCGCATTCAGTTGCAAGACTTAGACCTGAATCTTCATTTCACTTTCGGTAGTCTTTGGGGACCAATTGGCATAGAATTCTCGCGTTAGATCAATTTTGCATTCTCCCATATCTTGGAAAATGAAATCAAGATGTAGCGCCATGATTTTAGCCAAAATGCGGGGTTCTTTCTTTTCTAGGCTCTCCTTTTGTATCAACTCCACATGAACATATTTTTTTACTTTATTGTTCTTGTACCACTTCTTTACTTTCTCCTCTAGGACCCATTTTATCTCGTACATGCATCGAGGTATTTTCAGCGAGGAGGATTCAGCTTGCTCTTTTCTTCCCCTTTTCTAGCCTTTTTGTGAAGTGGTTGCTTTTTCTTTTCCTTGTCTTGCTTTTGGTGCCATTGTACCTGAGATTAAAATAATAGTCATGTTAGCTTCATCTCGGTGGATACAATCAACAAACAAGCAGTAGTGGCACCACCCCACACTTAATTTGTTGGCATAAACTAGTGAAGTGAACAATGTCGATTACTCAGACTTCATCGACATACATGTAGGCGATATGTTCCAACAATATGTTCAGCACAGTCATACTTTCATGGAACCTTAACTATCCTTTTCAGCTCTATGTCATGTAATCTTGACTATACTTTCATGTGTGGATTAATGCACCTTTTGCACAAGACTACTACATAGAGATCGTATCAAGTTATGGCATAGAAATAATCACAACATCTCATGCTTGTATTCAATCATGATATTTATCTTGATGAATGAGTCATTCAAACATCCAAGCATTCAACTTTGAAAAGTATTCAATTTTCTTGACCATGTCAATTCCGCAAAAATATGATGGTGCATCAAAATCAAGTACAAGTTGGAAACAAGTCAAGATCATCCTTACGTATTCTTTCACTCACTTAGTTGTATCACAACAAATCCACCACATTCAAATCACCAATACTACTTCAAGATTTAACAATTCATTATAGGCGTAGTAGTGTAGTACTTACGGAATATAAAAGAAGAACAAATAAGTACTTACTTGGTTGATGGCCTCGGAAGATGTTCTTGCAAAGTAAAAGACCAAAAGGAAATTTTTTTTTGAGATATTTTGGAGAGGTAGGCGGCTCCTAGGTTGAAGTTGCAATGCATTTTTGTTCTAAGACTAAGGCTCTATTTATAGGACAAGTTTGGGTCAGGTTTTGACCCATTTGAAATCGGATTTGGAGACCAAAAGTGACCATAGGCGGCGCCTAATGCTTTGCCTATGCTTGGCATAGGCGGCGCCTTTTGCAAAGCCTTGTTGAGCATAGGCGGCGCCTATGCTATGGCATTATTAGGCATAGGTGGCGCCTATGCCATGGCATACTAGATTCAGAGACAAAAGGCTTTTGCATAGGCGACGCCTATGCTATGGCATTGTTGAGCATAGGCGGCGCCTATGCCATGGCATTGTAGAATCTGAGAGCTTAGGCCATAGCATAGGCCTTGCCTTGTTCGTGGCCTAGATTTACATAGGCCTTGCCTTGTTCTTTGCGTATATTTTCATAGGAAATGCCTAACCCATATCCTTTTGCTTCTTCATTCCTAACTTACCACCTTCAACATGCAATACTTCCAAATCAAAATTTGAAACCAATCTCCTCCTTTACACCTCTTGCACCTACACTTATTCAAAAACAACAAAAATGATTAGAACGATTGGTTGCCTCCCATCAAGTGCCTTAGTTTTGGTCGTGGCTCGACAAAATATTAAGAAAACAAAACAATTAAAAACGATGGGTTGCCTCCCACCAAGAACTTGATTTATTATCGCGGCACGACATAGCTATCTCGATTACTTAGACTTCATCGAGATAGATGGGGCATCGTTTTCTGAATGGATTCAGACGATGCTGATGCTTACTTTTAGGCATGCAATCTTCTTCGATATGACTCTTGTGCATACATATCCCAGGAGAGATACCAATTATATCATCAATAGTCCAACCCATAGCTCTCTTGTATATCTTCAGAGCAGAGATGAGAGCCTCTACGTGCTGTTCACTTAAATCATCCAACACACTCACCGGAAGTGTATTTCCACTTCCCAAGAATGCATACCTTAGATAATTGGGGAGCTCTTTTGATTCTAGCCCTGGGGGCTCTTCAATGGAAGTCTTCGCTGTTGGTGATGGTTGATTGTTAAGATCAAGGTCCGGATGCTTAGGAGTATGAGAATATGACCCTATTTCTGTTAGAGCACACATAGTTTCTTTATAATCTTCATCGTCCTCATGCTCAACATTCAGCAGCGCAGCAGACAATGGCTCAATAGTAAGCTGTTTCTCTACAGATAATGCTTTCTTATCCTCATAATGAACATCAGCTACGGAGAACACATTCATATCGTTGGGCTGCTTCATTGATTTGCATATATCAAAGCGGACCACTTCGTCATTCAACTGAAATAAAAGCTCATTAGCTCTCATGTCAATAAGCACACTTCTTGTTGCAAGGAAAGGATGTCCCAAGATTATGGGAACTTCAGAATCCACCTTAAAATCCAAAATCACAAAGTATGCAGGAAAAATAAAGGTAGACACCTTCACCAACACATCATTCAAGATACCCACAGGTCGTTTTACCGACCTATCTGCCATCATGAGCCATATATTGGTTGGTGTAGGGTCGCCCAACCCCAACTTTCTATAGACGGATAGTGGCATCAAATTGATGCTAGCTCCCAAATCGCACAATGCCTTAGCAAAATTCATAGATCCAACCGTGCAAGGAATAGTGAAAGCACCAGGGTCTTCCTTCTTCTGTACTAAGGATCTTGTGGCAATTGCACTACAATGATGAATATTATCTGTCGTCTCATAGCTTACTGCCCGCTTCTTTGTTAAAAGATCCTTCATAAATTTTGCGTACCCAGGCATTTTCTCTAGCGCCTCCACCAAAGGGACATTAATAGTCAACTGCTTCAACATCGTCATGAATTTACTGAACCTTGTATCATCCGCCTTCTTCTTCAGTCTCTTTAGAAAAGGTGGTGGTGGAAGGGGAATAGTTTTATCCACCACTTCTTTTGCGTCGGGCTTCCGCTGATCAACCTTTTCTGGCTGTGGATGTTTCGGGGTGACATCATTACCACGTTGTTCGTTTTTTTCAGCTTCATTGACGTCTTCTGGTTCTGCCTTATCCAATATATCATCGGCCACTTGCTTGCTTTGGGATGAATTTTCCAGCACCTTACCACTCCTAGTAGTAATAGCCATGCATGATCCGTCGTTCCTTGGGTTTTACACCGTATCATTGGTTAGTGTTCCAGCCTTTCTTTGGTTGAATGCCGCAGATAATTGACTCAATTGTTGCTCCAGCTGTTTTATTGAAATGGAATGCGAGTCAACCAATTTCTTCATTAAGGACAGATCATTTATTACCTCAGTTACTCCTGTACTAGTTGCCTCTACTCCTTTCAGCAGCTTAGCCATCATATCTTCCATGGACATATTTCCAGAACCAGATACAGCGGCGTCACGTCTTCCAGGAGGAACATACAAACCACTCATGTCGGTATTATTTTTCCAACTTCCTTGATCACTGTGCTTGTTTCCAAATTTATCATAATAGTTCCGACCTTGGTTTCCTTGGGCATTACCTCGGAAACCCCCCTGATTGTTCAAGTAATTGGCTTCTTCCTCGGAATCGGATTCCTCTCTTCTTTTTGACGCAACAACTTTGATTTTTTCGATCTTCCCTGATAATAGATGCTTTGTAAGAAGATCCATTTGTGTTTTCATGTGCGCCATATCTTAATCACATTCTTCCTCTCTTCGCCTTTGTTCTGCTGTCATGCCAATAGATATAGTAGGGCTTGCTACCTCAGAATCTCTGGTATGCCAAGCTCTACTTTTCTTTGTCATACGATGTAGCATATCACTTGCCTGAATAAAAGTGAGGTCCATGAATGATCCACCTTCTACGTTATCAACCACTGGCTTAGTCACCGAGTTGAAAGATCTGTATAATATCTCCATCAAGTGTACATTGGTCATATGATGGTTTGGGCATCTCATAAGCTTCTTCTTGAATCTCTCCCATGTTTTGTGGAGAGCTTCAGTTGGAAGCTGTCGAAAATTGCTGATCTCATCTCTCAACTGCGCTCTCTTGGATGGCAGAAAGAATCTTTCTAGGAAAGCGTCTTTCAATTGCCTCTAATTAGTAATAGAATCAGGAGTCAGACCATTCAACCATAGAGTTGCCTCCCCAGACAGAGACAAAGGAAATAAGCGCAGCCGAATTGCATTCTTCCCAACTCCTGGATTGTCAAACGACTTGCATGTTGAAATAAAGTTGATCAGATGCATATTCGGATCATCTCCTGCGAGTCCACCAAATAACCCCTTGAGCTACAATAGCTGAATCATGGTGCTAGTGATATTGAACTTAGCTTCGGGTGCCAAGGGTGGAGGAATAATAGCCCCTGTGGCACCAACTCCATCAAGATCATCATCATCATCATCAAAAGAGGCCTGCACATCTCGGCGGTCAGGTCTCATTCTAGCTTGATGATCTCTCCTGTGCATAGGTGCTTCCACTTCACCTGCATGCCGTGGATTAAGTAACTCCTCATCACCTAGGTCCTCATCATCAGTACTTGTTGCCCGACCTAGGTTATTAATATTCTGTTGATGCACTTGAGCAGCTGCTAGTGCAGCTAGTCTAGCCTGCTCCAGTTGAGCCGCCCTTCTATCAATGTCACGTTGTGCATCCATTCTGCCAATAAATTGAGGTTCAGGATTGATAGGTAATAATGGTTAACTTGAACTTCGAGTGTTTGGCATGCACTCAAGAAAACCTAAATAAAACAAAAACAACAACTAAAAGTAAAATACGAAAATCTTTGACCAAAGGGTCTAGTAACTATCACAAACTTAGTTGACAACTGTATTCCCTGGCAGCGGCGCCAAAATTTGATAACGCTCAAACTACAGCTCTCGTAAGAGTGTAAGCGGTCGTTGTCAAATATAGAACCCAACTGGGTTGGGTGTCGAATCCCACAGGGAATACTTGGTCACTAAGTGTTGCAACTATTAGTAGACTTTTGGTCGAAAGTTCTGCAGACAAAGGGGGGATTTTATGCGTATAATAATGTTTACCAAAATAAAGAATGAAATGAGTAATGTAGTAGGAGGTAATCAATGAGAATTGTAAGTTAGGGTTATGTCCACCTTATGAGTTCTACGTATCTATTGGCTATGAGTTATGCAGAATTCAGACATGCATGCGCTTATAGAGATTCGTATTCTATGGTAAATCCTAGCGTCTTTCGACTATCAAGGATTATATCACTTTAACTCTTTCGAGCTTAAAGCGTATACTAATGGTACGAATTCTCCAAGAGGTTAATCCAGTTACGGCACTAACTTTTAAATAGGGGTTGGTAGCCCTATTTCCTTGTCATTCTCTCTTTTCCAAACATGTAACTTTTCTTTCGAACAAGTTAATGCTATACTGGCGTATTCTATATGTTTGCAACCACAAGAATTTAATTAAGATGAACAGAGTAATGATATAAGCAGCATACGTATCAAGAATTCACAAACTCATAGCAATATATAGTATCTCATAAGGCTTCCATAACCCTAACAGAGAAGTTTAGCTACTCATGAGTGCAATGGAAATCATAATAGACATCATCATCATACCAAAATCTAGAACAAGCTTGACGATTTGGATGATTTTTGGCGTAAAAAACTCTCACACGTTTTTGCCCTAGCCGTTCTTCCCAAGAGAGTCGTGTTTCTCTGTTAAAACTTACAGAATATGTAACTTGAATAATAGTAAAAGTCGAATGGAAAGGACTTGAATTAATGAATGAGTGAGTTGAATGAATGATAAAAAGTTTCAGCAAAATAGGGCATTTATAACACCCATATCCTATTCCTACTAGGCTACTGCGTACTTATCCTAATCCTACTAGGTTACTGCATCCTTATCCTAATCCTACTAAGTTACTGTTGATCCCCAAAGTCTTTAGAAATGTTGTTTTTGCCTGGGACAAGTTATCCATGCATCACTTTCAGTCCATAGGCGTCCAAACGCTGCTTTTCTTCTTTCGTGAAGCTTCCTTTGGCATCAAGTTATCCATAAAGTGCTGGAATCTTCATCATTTATACCTGAAAACTTGCTAATCACTTTTGTTAGCTCACTTACAGGAAAAAGGACTAAAAGTACATGAATTATATATTTTGTCCTCAAAACTTAGCTAAAATATGGGTAAATTAAGGTGCTTTAGGCGTGTAAATACGCCTATCATCATACCATAAGAAAATATTAGTACCACTGAACGATCCATACAAGGAATTAGAGGAACACCATTGGCAGACTCTCGCATACACATAGATTAAACACTTAGATCTAGAAGAACACCAATTGCACTTAAAGGAACACCCTTCAAATGGGCTAACAAGAGAATCAATAGCCACTCCAAGACTAGGGTAGAAGAACTTAGTGGGACCTGAGTAGTCCTTATATCTCTAGTATGCTCAATAATATTCTTAGGGAAGAGCCCCCTAGTACAACCTCTGGTAGGGATAGATCCTCATGTGCGTCCACTACCTCAGGCCCATCTATAACCCACAACTCACCCTCTAGACTAATATCTCTCCTCAAATGATGGCTCAATATCCCTAGCCTCATACATCTAGTGCTTACCATCGGTGCAGAAAAGAGCGAAATATTATTTAGAACACAAGGTATGAAAGAATTCGTACAATAAAGAACAAAACAAGAGAAGTTTCCAAAAGATATCTTATAGGCTATAAATGATAGATGCAGACTTCTACGTACCAATTCATGAGACTCTACTAGACACTTTATTCCTAGACTAATGTGATCGATGAACCTTTCTACTCTAATACAAATTTGTCACGACCCAAAAACCAATGATTATGATGGCATTTGTCATGATAAGCCTTGACAAGTAAGCCTATCACCCAAATTTATATGAAAAGGAAAAAATAACCAAAACCCAAAGCAAGGCTTATATAATGTAGCCAAACCACGCATATACAATAATAACAGAAAAATACATAACAAAGATACCATAAATCTTCAAAAATTTGGTGCACAATGTAAGAACCAATTAAACACATCTCGAAGTCAACATATACAACTAATAGTCAGAAAAGGAATATAATTTGTCTTTGAATACACAAACAAGACATAAACTAAACAAAAAGAAGAAGTAGATAAACTCTAGAAATATAGACCGACCGCTACCTCAAAAATACTCCAAGCACCACTTGATTCAGTTATCCTATGGCGCACTCGTACTTGGCTTTGCATTGAATGGCATAGTATGGTTAAATACTATACACTTGTACTCAGTAGGTATCATATGCCCACTGAACAAAATAGAAAATAAAGCATGTAAAATAAACACTACGGGCACGTCACCTGTAGTCAGAAAATATTCCAAACAATAGCCTACAGTGTTTCCACTAACAAATATTCAATATACATATATACTAAAATACATGTATAACAATGAAGCACAAATATATAGATTTCACATTAAGAAAGAAAATACAACACAAAATATACTTAGTTTCATGAAATATAATGAAAAAGATAATGATGATGTGATGCACGAGGTTGTCACATGATTAATATACCACTGATATGAGCCACACATCTACTAAGTAGGCCAACCATCCATTATCCAATATAGTCCACAATCCAATAGAGTAAGGTATAAAAGAATATGCCATTTGATACCACCTAAATACCAACATGGACATTTTTCCATCGAGGAGAAGACAACTAATTATATAATTACCAAGACAATAACATCATATATGACCCCTCATAGTCACACATAGCAAATAATATTTCAAAACCATTAAATAACAAGAACACAAACCCCATATGGGTACAAAATAATGATAAAGATATTTTTATGATTAGATCCCATACCCATAGCATGATTTTGTATAAATATTAACTACCCATCCTAATCTAAAGAAATTTAAGCCATAACCTATATCGAATGAAGAAAACCAAGTTTGAAAGACTTCAACACAGAGCCTTCCCCTAACAAACAAGCTCAAAATCACCTAAAACATACAAATACATAATCTATGCATTAAAATAAATCCAAAGATACCTATATTGCCAACTAGGTTAGAGGGTCAAAACAAACCTTCCAAGTGGGTTTTGTAATAGAAAGGTAAACTAAAATTTTAGTACAAAAATATATAACCCATGATTGAAGGAATCCATAGAATAAAACCCAAGTAAAAATGGGTTGAAATTAAGGTTTGAATCAAAGAATTACAAATTTAGGTCTTTTGAGATAAAATCCCCAAATTCCACTTTTGAAATTGATTTTTAACAAGATTTAAATGACAAGAATCAAAGAAAAAAAATTGAAATTGGGGTTTGGAGCTTACCCAAGCTTAAAAATTGAATAAATCATCCAAAAACTCAAAAACACCAAGCTCCAAGTCTCAAAAATTGAGAGAGGGGGTATGTATATCCAGGTGCCGCTAAAGAGGTCCCTTGGCCACTATAGTGGTTAGTGCTAAAGCGCTTAGGTGTTGCTAAAGTAATACTCACACACTGACTCCAGGTTGCTTAAGTGAGCAAGTATTGCTAAATCGGCTAGCATTATAACGGCCAACTTGATTCTAAAGTGGTATTTTCTAGGCACGGAAGGGCCACTTACGAGCCATATAGATGCTAAAGCATCCAAAGGGCTTCTTTAGTGGTCACACCATCAAAACTGCATCAGTTCGAGACTTAAAAAAATATAAGTCTCTTTGGACCCCTCGAGATTCATTTGGAATCCGAAGAATGCAAATGAACTATGATACCCTATCAAATTTGACGCTTCCGACTCAATGGCGATATCAAATTTTTAGTAAAACATAGTTTTACAATAAATGTCCCTCGATACCTAATTTTACAGCCTTCTAAACTAAGGGTCAAAATAAGATACAAAGTAGTAAAACCATACCAACCATATTACCAACCTAAAACCGATGTTCTATATCTACCGGTGTAGTCCATTTTTCCATATGGTGCATTAAAAAACAAATGTTGATTGAAGTCAACTAAAAAGACTTTTTAACCACGAAAAATCACAAACTCAAATAAATAACATCAAAACGCATTGGGAACCATGTCAATCATCCCTACACATCAAAAATACCATAAACCAACAATAAAGAGGATTAAAATTGTTAAATCACACAAAAATGAATAATTCACAAAAATCACTAAAAGTTAAATCATTTGGGTCATCATGGATCGCTTGACAAAATTGGCCCATTTCTTACCTATTCAGATTTTCTTTAGTACTAAAAGGTTAGCTCAAACCTATGTATATAAGATAGTTTGTCTTCGTGGAGTACTTATGTCATTATTTTATATGGCAACTTAGTGTTTTCTTCTATCTTTTGTCAGACATTTTAGGAGGAGTTGAGTGTTGAAGTTGACCTTAACACAGTTTTCCACCTTATGACTGAAGGAAAAGTAGAGTAAATAATTCATTATTAAAGGATATGACCTACGCTTGCATTATGGACATTGAAAGTCAGTGGAAGAGATATTTAACACTAGCAGAGTTTGCCTATACTTATAGCTATAATACTAGTATTGAGATGATACCTTTTGAGGCATTGTATATTAGGTATTTTAGATCTCCTATTAGTTGGTTTGAGATTTCATAGGTAAGACCTCGTGGTACCAACTTTCTTTGCAAGTCTTTGGATAGAGTTTAGGTGATTTAGGATAGGCTTTGGGAAACCTAGAGTAGGTAAAAAAGTTAAGCGACCTGCATACTTCATGCGTTAAAGTTTGGGGTTAGTGCTTGAGTCTTTCCTTATGTTTTTTTTGGGAAAAGGGCCAAGCACAGGCCTAGGTATATTAGGCCATTTCAAATTCTTTGAATTGTTAGAGAAGCTGATTATGAGTTGGCAATAACTCCTGAGTTCTTAGCCGTTCACTTAGTCTTTCATGTATATGTTCCTTGCCTCTATATTTTGTATGAGTCTCACATGCTTCATTAAAACTCAGTTCAGTTGGATGAGAGATTGACTTTTGTAGAGGAGTCGTTTTCTATTTTAGCCAAAGATGTTAGACGATTACATTCTTGAGATATTTCAATGATTAAGGTTCAGTAGAGACACTATCCTATTGAGGAAGCTACTTGGGAGGTTGAGTCCCACATGCATAGTAGTTACCATCATCTATTTACCGATTTGGGTATTTTCTTACCTTTTAATTTGAGGACGAACAAAAGTCTTAGTGGTGGATACTGTAACGACCTGAAGTGCAAAATCTTACTTTTTATGTGATTTGGTAATTTTTACATTACTTTTTATTTCTAAATATTGATTTTGCAGTATGAGGATGGTTGGCATGCTTCTCAATGCATTCAGGAGGGATTGGAGAGAGTTTATGGTGTTTAGGAGCTTTAAAAAGTTTTATAGTTAACTTTTGTCAATATTTGATATTTGAGTGTCGGTAGGTGATTTAGATAGTTCCATTAGATTTGAAATGTCAAATTTGGGTTAATATCTTGGTTGATTCAAGTTTGGAGTCTTTAGTTTGCATTTTGACCCTCCATTTAAAAACTTGTAAAATATACATTAAATGGGTCTCGAGGGTTAATTTATTAAAAAATATCTTTTTTTCAAAAATTTGGCATCCCTATTGAGTCTAAGATGTCAAAATTAGACTAGTAACATATATGGTTTGTTTTTGTGGTGTCCCGATAAAATATCGAGAATCCATTCGGAGCATTGTTAGCTTGCACAAAAATCAACACTTGTTGATATGTACTGCACCGACTTAAGCTTCCAAGAACCACTTAAATGCTAGTTGCTTTAGTAGCCCAAGACTTCTTAAGCAGCAACCACTTTATCATTCAAGTATCGCATAAGAGGTAGCCTCTTTAGTGGCCTAGTACCTCTTTAGCAGCCATTTAGCCCCAAAAGCGGCTACCACTACATATAAACCCCATTTCTCAATTTTTATTATTTTTTGAGTTAGAGCTTTGGGTTAGAGATATTTGTAGGGTTTTCATCAGCATTTGTACTAGGGTAAGCTCCAAACTATAATTTCATTGCTTTTCATTAAATTATATCATTAAACCCCTCTTTAAACTTGGTTTTAACATATGATTTTGAGGATTTTTTTGGGGAAAGTTTAAAAATGTTTTTTCATATATTTGGATCTCATTTTTAGCTATTTTTTATATGGGTTCTCAACTATATATTCCTTTGACCTTGGGGAATGTACCTCTAGAAAAATTTTGGTTTTACCCCTTTTGGGCTCATATTTCTAATCCATTTTGAATGCATCTTAAATATGGGAAATATAAATATCATTATCTTTTTCTAATGTGTAGATGTTATATTTGTATATTGTAGTTGTTTCCAAGGGCATTTGAAAAGGGAAGGCTTTGTGTTGAAGGACTTTATACTTGGATTTTTTCATTTCGTGTTAGGTTATGGCTTAACTTTGTTCATACTAGAATGAGTAGTTTATGAATAAGTAAATAATGTTGAGTTGCAGAAAATAACTGTGAGATATGTTTTTTGAGATATTATATCTATTATGTGATGCTCCTGTGGAGGCTTATATTAAGTTTTTGTTATGATGATATAAAATATTTTTGCTGCCCATGCAAAGGCTTTAATAGGCATCATTGTCCTTAATTATGCATTTGAATGCCTTATTTTTTAATGTGATGCCCGAGTGGTGGCTTGTAATAATATTATAGATTATATTGAACATTGTTTTCTTTTATCATGACAAAATACCCATGTTTGTGGGTTGATATGATATTAGTGATGTCTTACATGCATATTTTCCAATATTGCCCAACTAAACCAGATATCATGAATTATTGGCATATTAGTTGATTTTGAGCTCACTATATATGTATTGAATGGATTTTGTATCTTCATACTAATTTGTTGTGAGAATTTTATCCTCAATGCATACATGCTCATTCAAAAGATATCGGTTCCATAGAACATTTATTTTTGAAAGAAAATAAGACATTTTAAAAATGCCTTGATTGAGGAATATGCTGATAAGGTAGATTGAGACATAAGATTAAAATTAGTGTAAATTTGAGATCGCATATGGGTTGTGAACCCCCTACATGGGTCCTATTTAGGGATCATTGAGGATCTATAGGGATATACAAAAAGTCATGTGATGAATTTTAACTATTCACTTCATCATTCATTGCATAGCATTGAATTTTCACATAGTGGGTTGTTTTTACGTGTTATAATGTGTAATTAACTTCTATTTATCTTCTGAGCATGATGGTCCATTTTGATGTCATACACACACACACACACATCTATTAGAAATGTTAGTAGAGATGGTGTGAGCTACTGTTTAAGATCTTTTCCACTTCCATGTTGCGTGCTTATAGTATTTTTTTTACTTGAATTATTTTTGGCTTTTCTCAGTCAGCATATAATACCTACAAAGTACCACCACGAGAAACGTTGACTGAGTACATGCTTTATTAGTCAAAGATTTTTTGATATTGGCATGATCTATCCTTTCAAAGTTTGTTGCGGGCCTCATCTTATCTTTCTAATGTCTCTATATATTTTGAAGACCGACACATGTTGAATTTCAGATTTGGATTTGGTTTTTAGATGCTCTCGTTCTTATAAAATCAGGTTTCGGTATTGTTAAATATTTTGCTTAGACTTTCACTATATTGCGTATGTGTTGACCAAACTTCATTCTAGAAGTCTCGTCTTGCCTTATTTTGTTATTGTTTTGAATCTTCTTTCTTTTTTGGGTTATTAACCAACATATAAAGGCTAGGCCACAATAAGTGCCATCATGACCTCGATTTATGGGTCTTGAATTTTGATTCTGGACTTTTCTGGTTATTTACTACTTTATTTTATTTTCATTTTTAATTAATTTTGTTTGGCTAATGGGTCGATTCAACTCACAGTGCTCAGGCCCTATAGGACAACGAGCTTACCCAGGTCATGTTATAAAGTCTTGTTCATAAATGGTAGGAAAAAATATAAGCCTAACCCTATCAAATTATAGGTCAGATCAATCTTAGCCCATTTTGATGATTCTACCTACAATTATTTGTATTCATGATAAACTTAAATATAATTTTCTAATTCTATTCAGCAAAAATATCTTGGCTGTCATCTCAATTAGTCATATTGACTTCAATCTTCAGTAGATAATTATTTCTAGACTTGAGTTCATTGCAATTTGCAATGATTATGTACCTTGGTCTACTAAAATGTTAATATTTTCACATTCAGTTAGAGATCATCCTTCAGGAGGTGTATAACCTAATACCAATAGGAATACAAACAATTGGAGATAAATAAAATATGGAACTAAAGATTTCACATGACCTTAAGGTAAGAAGTTTTACAATAGTAAACTTATTTCCACTAGAATTAGAAGTCATGCTATAGAGTGCGAACACGATAGTAAAGGTGACTAAACAGTAACTAAATATGTTATAGACCCATAAGTTTGATGATTTTATTTTGATAGATCCCATGTTTCTAATGCAATTTTTGGATTGAACAATGACAAGGAATGTTAATGAGACTGTTGGGAAGCATTTTAGAATTTTTGGAATGAGTTTTGGGAGGAACACTAAAATAGTAAGGGCCCGCATTTAGGTCATTCCATGGAGGCAAGTCACACCATAAAACAAAAAACAATGGCCTGTCATGATTAGGGAATTAGATGCCTGTTGTTTCAGTGATATGGACATGCCACATCATTAGCTTGGCCCAATAAGGGCGTGTCATGCACCTAAATTAGCTTGATAAGGGTGTGTCACACCACTATTGCGGTGATACCAAAATTCTATTTTTTCTTCAATTATTCAAGGGTACTTCAGTATTTTATGTTTTAATTGGTCCTACATCTAACCCTAAACTTTTTCCCTCACCCCATAACTCAAAATTCACCATTTTTTGTCCTTCCAAGCTCTTTATAAAACAAAATGAAGGGTTCTTCCCCAAATTCCCATCACAAGGACTCTACACTCAAGAATCCTTCAAGAAATTTGCTAAGTTAAGGTATGTGGGGTTTGAACAAGGATAACCTTTCATCATTGTACCTAAAATCTTAATTTTTACATGAACTTTATAGATTTGATTATTTGGGTTCATACACATTTTTTATGTGTTTGAAATTATGATCAGCCCCCATGATTTAAAGTTTATTTAGCGCAAGAATTCATATTTATTCATGTGTTAGTCATATGATTGATGTTATTCATCGAATTTTAGTGTTCTAAACTTGAAATACCCTAAGTGGGTAAAAGTATATGATGTTAGCATGATTCGCTCAGCTTACAAGAAATATTGTGGTTTCTTAGACTTATCAACTCACATCATAATATAAGGCAAATTGCAAAAGTACTAACGAGCAATAGTATAATTAAGGAGCATTACCTAGCATTGAAGTGTGAGGGTTTAGCATATCCGAGTTCCATAAAATACGTGTCATCGTAGGATTATTATTCATCTTATGCAAATAGAAATGTATAGTTATTATTTATCTTACCCAAAAGGTAATGTACCAGTAATCACCATATCAATCCTCCATACCCTGATAGTGTATATCAGGCCCTTTCAATAGGGAATTTTACATTGAACTCCATGTTGCTTATACACTTTATGTTGGTTAAGAGAATCTCCCACAGAAAGAATGATTTTACACTTTAAGTGCAACAACTCACTGACTTTATCAGATATTGCTTTATGATTTATAATGCATGATATTTTTAGCTTCTATTTTTATTCATGAATATGGTGAGTTTGTATACAATTTCCATACATGATTCTACGCTTATGATTCATGTCAGTGTTTACTTGATGCATTCATCCCATATATTTAGTACATTTTAGAAGTACTAACCACATACATGTTTGTGTAGCTACATTATTTCATAATGCAGGTTTTGATGTTCATCTGTATTAGAATAATTAGTCATGATCACCACTTCCTACATCTCTACAGTTGGCGAGTCCTCATGCTCAGAGAGCTTAAATATGGTTATTTTCATATGTTCAGTTATAACCAAGTTCAAACCTTATGTTTCTCAGTTTGGGTCAGCTAGGGCCTGTCCCTATGGGTCTTTAGTATGTTTAAAGTATTATCAAGACTTGTTAGTGTTTCTTAGAATGATTAGACCTGTCATTTGATGTTTAACTTATAGTTTTTTTGTTGCAAGTATTTACTCACTTAAATATGGATTATTAAATCCAAGTTTTTTCTCATGTTTTAAGTAAAAGGGTTTTGATTCAATGTTAAGTATATATGATGGGTCCACATAGGGCTACTTATAGTCATAAGCACTGTTTGACATCTAGAGGCTAGCCTTGAGGCATTACAAACTTGGTTTCTGATCCTAAGGTTTTAAGAGTCCTTGAAAGTCTGACAAGCCATGTTACGTAGAGTCTTTTTTTATCATGGGTGTGAAGTGTTCTACACTTTTGAGGGAAAGGCCATGGGATGTATTAACAACTGACACTTTTTATGGTATCTATTGTTCTTTGATGTTATCTCTACCTTTTCTAACTTGTTCTTTCACGTGACATAGAATTCCTCCCCGTATAGATTACACCCATACAAATAAGGACAAACTATCCTCACCACCTTCAAATCCTTTGAATGAGAATATCTCCTATGCTGAGTTTTAGATTTATTTTCAAGTGCTATCTCAGGCAGTTAATGCTCATGGTAATCAGCCTGCAGTAGTCCCAATTCAATAAAATAGTAACCTAGCTATAGCCAAAGTTTGAGATTTTATGAGGATGAATCCACCTGAGTTTTTTTGGTTTAAATGAGAATGAGGATCCGTATTTTATCATTTATAAGGTGAAAAATAACTCAGAATATAGATTTCGTAGAATATAAGACTGTGGTTGGCATTCTATCACCTGAAGGAGGTTGCTTATAATAGGGTTACTATGTGGAAACAAGGAGGAAAGTGTGAAAATATAGCTCCAGTTAGTTGGGTTATGTTTCAGAAAGCTTTTCTAAATAGGTTCTTTCCTTGTGAGATGAGGAAAGCGAAGGTGGAGGAGTTTATAAACCTCAGGAAGGGTTCTATGTCAGTGAATCAATACTTCCTCAATTTCACACAACTTTTAAAATATTCACTAGAGTTGTTGCCGGATTTTAGGACTTGGATGAGTAAGTCGGTCATTGGAGTGTCTAATTTTGGGGCAAGGAATGTAGGACTACCATGCTAATTAAGGAAATGGATATTGCTTGATTCATAAACCATGCCTAACAGATTGAGGTTGACAAGTTGAAGAAACAGAAAAGGGAAACCAAAAAGGATATGATAGGGAGGTTTGAGTAAGTTCAACATAAGTTAAGAGGGGGAAATTTCTCTTAGTTTCAGATTCATTCGTCATCACCCACATTGTCTTCAATCAGTATCCCTACACCAAAGACTATGCAAAATTAGTGGGATAGAGTTTTGACTACTAGATATTAGGGTAGTGTTATTAGGGGTATAATTATACAACCTGCAAGAGGTGTGGCTGAAATCATCGGGGTGAATGTGTTGTTAGAAAGGCAAGATGTTTTTTATATGGAAGGACAAACCTTAGGTTGAAGGATTGCCTCTCCACAAGATTTGACAATAAGGATGATCTCCCATATGCTCAGTTCATTAGATCTGCAACTCAATCAGGCTGACCAATTCAACAGTAGGGTGTATCATCTAGCATCGGTGTTGTTTAGCATTAGAATCAATTTTATGCTTTGTCCTCTCACCAGGAGTAGGAGAGATCCCCAGATGAGGTAACTAGTATGCTTTGTGTATTTCACCTTAATGCTTACGTACTATTAAAATCGGGGTCAAATCTCTCCTTTGTAGCCCTACTGATCACTATGAATTTTTGAGTATCTATTGAAAGTCTTTCTAATACATTCACAATTTTTGCCCCGTAAGAGAGTTAGTTGTTGCTAGATGAATATGCAGAGAGTTCCCTATTATAGTCCTCCATAAAGTTACTTTATCATATTTAATAAAACTAGATATGATAGATTTTGAAGTCATTATTAGTACAGATTGACTCCATTCATGCTATACCTCAGTTGATTATCGTACCCGAGTGGTGATGTAAGACCCCAAAAAAACATAAGCTTAACTCAGTCCATTAGAGCATGAAAAGAGGTCACAGACTTAGAAATTTAAGAAAAGTGTTTATACTTAGAATTATTTTAGCCTTCTAAGATGACGATCTTATTTTACGACCCTTATGACCTTAAAATATAGATTCTTAGATTGAATCGTGATCAGGTGTGTCAATAAGTCACTTCGGGTGAGTTTTGGATTTTTTAGACCTTGTTTGAATCATGTTTGGGTGACCAAAATAGTGGGTCAACGCAACCTCGATGCACCGCATAGCCCATCGCGCCGACGCATATTTTTCCTAGCTTTTAGTGCAAATTCTAGTGAACTAATGTGAACTCGATGCGATGCTTTGGTCATCGCATTGATATCATCGATGAGTCATGTCGGTAAGTGCATCTCTAGGAACGTTTTCAGTAATTAAAAAGTTCGTGTCCAGGGGGGTATTTAGGTCATTTTCCCACTTATATCTGCCTCAAAAATACAAGATGAAGCCTTTATAAAGGCTAAATCACTAATTCTCTCTCAAATTTTCTCAAGAACAAACCCTAGGGCATCTAATTTCAAATTCAAGATCAAGAACACACCATCAATCTTCATGAATTTGATTATCAAGATATGTTAGCTGTTCATCCAAGGGTTTTCTTCCACCCTTTGAGTTCAAGAACCTCTTTTAAATCTATAAGTTGATGGATTTCATGAATTACATGATCGAATTGGATTGTATTTATGATTATGATATTATTTGGGTTTCTAATCCATGATTTATTACAAGTTCCATGGGATGTAAATGACATGTGTGTAGTGTGTTGTGGTTTCATATTAAAAACCCCTTAAATTTGTAAGTCAGGATTGTAATCTTGACGCCTACATGTTGTTCATTATTTTGTGCATAAATTATACTCTCCAAGTGTATGATGGAATGTTCATATGAGTTGAATGGTAAAATCATGACATAATAGTCTGTGCACAAGTTCATGCCATGCAAGTGTTTGATAAAATGTCTCAATGAATGAATTATGACAAGGTGTCTTGTTATCATGCTTTCAAGATTGTGCTATGTTTCACTATTTATGATACCGAGTCCTGGAGGTATCTAATACCCGACAATATAACTGTTTACCTAAATTTATAGTAGCTACAGAATAGTCTATGTGATGTCACATACATTAGTACTTAGTTAGTCACAGAACTACGTGTATTCACTCAGTTAATAGAACTCAGTGAACTCAGTCTAGTGCAGTTAGACATACGATCAGTAACAGTTCAGTCAAGCCTAGTACAGTCTAGTAATCAATTCAGTATCTTTTCAGTTGGGATCAGGATTCAGCACCGAGCGAACCTGGGGATGAGGGCATTTCTGTCACTGAAGGGCTTAACCCTTAGTAGCAATCCTTGTGTTTCAAAACTACATAGCCATCGTAGGTTGAGATATCTTCCTTCTAGATAACAGTTGATATATCTCATACGAGTTTTCCTACTAGTGAGGGTTGACGAAATATCTTCCTGCTAGATAGGGTTAACTGACAGTCATTGTTAGTATTCCTTGGCAAAGTGCTAACACTCTTCCAACTGGGGTCATAGGTTCGACCCTAACTCAGTTTATAATCAAGGTATGTTGGTTACATGAATACTCATACACTTACAATTTTAGTTTCAGACTCAATATAGAACTCAGTTCAATTCTACAGAATCAGGACTGTCAGACATAGTCACCCAGCTTAGTTTAGAAATTAGTTCTATTTTACAAAATAAGGAATATCGGAAACAGTCACCCAGTTAACATTAATACAGTTATCAATAAACTTAGATATCATTCATTCAGTTATCAAATCTCAATATCCAGTGTTAAAATGATCTCAGTTACAGTATATGTAGTTATATGCATAGTGTTCTATAATCAGTATTTACAGTAGTTTCAGATATACATGTACTCTTATTTAGTTGCATATATAATATCAGTCAGTCAATGTTTATGCATATAAACCATTGCATATCAGACTACCTTACTTAGCATACCAGTACATTCAAAGTACTGACGCATACTTTCTTTTGTGCTATGATGTCCTATCATAGGTTTAGATGCATGGGCTCCTAACCGTACTTAGCAGCCTAGACTATCAGCAACATATATAGTGGTGAGTCCTCATAGTTCGAGGATAGAGTTATCATTCCACTATTTTAGTAGTTCAGCATATTCAGTAGTCGGAGTTAGTTGGGGACTTGTCCCATTAACTCCAGGTTAAGACAGTTAGAGGCTTTTAGGCTAGATTATTTCAGACAGATATTCAATTTTCAGTATTTTTTATCAGTATTTTATTTCAGTTGTGAACCTTTTGGAAATTTCAACCTAATTTCTGCATTTACTTTAGTATTATAATACAGTGTATATAGCAGGTAGCAGTTATGGGTTAGCTTATGGTCCTTCGGGATTTTAAGCAACATGTGATGTCTAGGCTGTAAACTCGAGGTGTTACAAACTTGGTATTAGAACCTAAGGTTAATAGAGTCCTAGGGAGTCTAAAAGTCATATCTAGTAGAGTCTTGTGCATGGGTGTGTTGCGCGCCACACTTATAGACAAGAGGCTATGAGGAATTTTAGGAAAAAGTTCCCTTCCTTCAGTATTCATATCGTGTGAGTGAGAATGAGCTCAAGTTAAAATCTCTGTGTAATCCAATGTTTCCTTCCATTTACAAAATATGCCTCCAAAAAAGACTAGCAGAAGAAGAACTGGAAATCATCCAACACCTCCGCCCGTTCAGGTAGATTCCCTGAATGAGTACATTTCTCATGCATAATTCAGAGCAACTTTCACCACTCTAGATCATTCTTTGGTAGCCCAGAATGAACGCCCAGCTGCCATTCTGGACAACCCAGTACTGCTGCAGCTAGAATTTGGGACTTTATCTGAATTAATCCTCCATTATTTACACAGTCTAAGCCTGAAAAGGATCCACAAGAATTTCTTGACATAGTATAGAAAATCACAGATTCCATGGGGGTGACTTCTAGTGAGAGTGCTGAGTTAGATGCATATCATTTACAAGATGTGGCTCATACATAGTTTAAGCAGTAGAAGGAAGATAAAGGAGAAGATGCAGGGCCCGTATAATGGGATGAGTTTGCTACTACTTTCCTTGATGGTTCTTCCTACTAGAGTTGAGGAAAACTATGGTTTTAGGGTTTATTAATATGAAATAGGGTAATATAACAGTGAAAGAGTATTCTTTAAAGTTTACTCAGTTAGACAAATATGCCCCTCGTGTGGTAGTAGATAACAGATCTAAGATGAGTAAGTTTGTGTCGACTGTGTCTAGCAGTGTGTTCAAGGAGTGTAAGACCGTACTGTGATTAAGGAGATGGACATATCCAGGATTATGGTATATGCTTAGAAGATAGAAGAGGCTAAGAATATAGAGAAGGAGAGAGAGAACAAGAGAGATAGAATAGGTAGCTTCAACTTTACTTAGCCTAAGTTAGAGGGTGGAAATCATTCTCAGTTCTACCTGAAATCTTCAGTTCTAGTTTCATCCTCTACCATTCCTCCAGTGCCAAAATTTATAGATGGCAATAAAGATAAGTCACTAGTCCTTAAACCCCAGGGTAGTGTTAGCAGTTCCCAAACAAATCTTCTTTTCCAAAAGTATGGCAGAAACTAACAGGGTATCTGTCAAGTTGGTAGTGATGTATGTGTTGTATGTGCCAATCCAGGACATAGGGCCAAAGAGTGTTCTCAGGTGGATTCGCAGAGTTAGCATAACTATCCCCCAGTTCAGTTCAGTCGCTCAAATCAACAGGGTTCTATTTCCAGTGCCACCAGTGAGCAATGCCCAAATAGGCTTTATGCACTTCAGTCTCGACAAAACTAGGAGAGTTTTCCTGATGTGGTCACTGATACATTATAGATTTTCCATTTACATGTTTATTCTATGCTAGATCCAGGAGCTTCTTTGTCATTTATAACTCATTATATAGCTGTTGACTTCATAGTAAGTCCAGAAGTCCTAGCAGAGCCTTTCTCAGTCTCTACCCCAATGGGTAAATTTATCATAGCCCGATGGGTATATAGGAACAGTTCAGTTATGGTATCTCAGAAAGTTACATCAGCAGATTTAGTAGAACTAGAGATGAAGGATTTTGATGTCATTCTCGGCATGGATTGGATCTACTCGTTCTATGCCTCATTTGACTGCAGAAACATAATTGTCTATTTTTAATTTCCAAATGAACCTGTCCTAGAATGGAGGGGTAGTACTTCAGCACTTAGGGGTCAGCTTATTTCCTACCTAAGGGCGAGGAAAATTATATCCAAGGGGTGTGTCAACCATATGGTTTGAGTTAAGGATTCTAGTTCTGAGACTCCCAATCTTGAGTCAGTTCCAATAGTATGTGAATTCCCAGACATGTTTCCCGAAGATCTTCCTAGAGTCCCTCCTGAGCGGGAAATTGACTTTGGAATAGACATTCTTCCAGCTACTCAACCAATCTCTATTCACCTATACAAAATGGCTCCAGCAGAACTTAAATAGGTAAAAGAACAGTTGAAAGATATCCTAGATAAAATATTCATCAAACCCAGCATAGCCCCTTGGGGTGCACCAGCTCTATTCGTGTGTAAGAAAGATTGTTCTCTCGTAATGTGTATTGACTACCGTCAGTTGAAAAAATTCATGATCAAGAACAAGTATCCACTTCACATAATTGAAGACTTGTTTGACCAACTTTAGGGTGCCAATTACTTTTCTAAGATAGACCTCAGATCAGGCTATCATCAGCTCAGAGTCAGAGAATGTGACATTCCAAAAATAGCTTTTAGAACTCGGTATGGTCACTTTGAATTCTTAGTCATGTCATTTGGTCTTCCTAATGCCCAATATCTTTCATTGACTTTATGAACTTTGTGTTTAAATAGTACTTAGACATGTTCGTCATAGTCTTCATTGATGACATTCTTGTCTAGTCCTACAGTGAACGTGATCATACAGACCATCTTAGAATAGTATTACAAACTCTCAGGACCTATCAATTGTTTACCAAATTCAATAAGTGCGAATTTTGACTAAATTCAGTATCTTTCCTTGGTCATATAGTTTCCGGTGATGGTATTAAAGTTGATCCCCAAAAGGCACAAGTAGTGAAAAACTCTCCCAGACCCATCTCTCCATCAGATATCAGGAGTTTCCTGGGTTTGGATAGCTATTAACGATGGTTTGTTAATGTATTTTCATATATTTCATCCCCTATGTTCATATTTACTTAGAAGAAAGTTAAGTTTCAGTGGTTAGATTCTTATAAGAAGAGTTTTCAGGAGTTGACGACTCGACTTAATGCAGCCCTAGTTTTTGACTTTACCAGATGGTTTAGACTAGTTTTTGGTATATTGCGATGTATCCAAAGTTGGTTTGGGGTATGTTTTGATGCAGAGAGGTAAGGTCATAGCCTAGGCCTCTAGACAACTTAAACCCCATGAAAAGAATTACCCCACTCATGATCTTGAGTTAGCATCTATTGTTTTTTCCTTAAAGATTTGGAGGTATTATTTGTATGGAGTACATGTTGATGTGTTCACAGACCATAAAAACCTATAGTATATATTTTCTCGGAAATACCTGAACTTGCATCATAGAAGGTGTTTAGAGTTGTTAAAAGACTATGACATTAGTGTTCTGTATCATCCGAGCAAGGCAAATGTAGTGGCTAATAGTCTTAGTAGTATGTCTATGGGTAGTGTTTCTCATGTGGAGGATGGTAAAAAGAAGATAGGTTAGGAAGTTCATCGGCTTTCCCGACTAGGTGTCTACTTAGTCAATTCAGAAGAAGGTCGGGTATAGGTGCAGAATAGTTTGGAATCATCTGTGGTTTCCAATATAAAAGAAAGTAGGACATGGATCCTAGTTTAGTTAAACTGAAAGAGTCAGTCATAGATCAAAAATTAAAGGTTTTCTCCTAAGAGGGAGATATTGTGTTATGCTACCAGGGCAAACTATGTGTGTCATGTGTGAATTGTGTGAGATAATGGATTCTTACAGAAGTGCATAGGGCACGCTACTCAATTCACCTAGGGGACACCAAGATGTACCATAACTTGCGAGAAGTCTATTGGTGGAGTGGGATGAAGAAAGACATTGTAGAGTTTGTACCTAAGTCCTCGACATATAAGAAGGTTAAAATCGAGCATCAGAAGCCTATTGGATTTATGTAGAAGTTTAGTATTCCCACTTTGAAGTGAGAGAAGGTGAACATGGATTTTGTGATGGGCTTGCCCCGTACTCGTCGTCAACATGATTCAATTTGGGTCATTAAGGATAGGAAGACCAAATCAGCTCATTTCTCACCAGTTCATACCACTTATTCAGCCGAGGATTATGCTAAGCTCTATGTCAGAGATTTGGTCATATTGCATGGAGTTCCATTGTCCACCATTTCAGATAGAGGTATGCAGTTCACCTCTCATTTCTGGAAAGCCTTCTAGAAGGGTTTTGGTACCCAAGATTACCTCAGTACATCCTTTCATCCTCAGGAAGATGGTCAAGCAGAAAGGACCATCTAGACTCTAGAAGATATGTTAAGAGTGTGTTCATTGACTTTTAGTGTAGTTGGGATGACCACTTGCCTTTGATTGAGTTTGCGTACAACAACAGTATCATTCCAGTATTCAGATGGCTCCATTTGAGATGCTCTATAGGAGGATATGTAGATCTCCCATCAATTGGTTTAAAGTGGGTAAGGCCGCAGTGGTAGGGCTTGACTTGGTATTTGATTCCTTAGAAAAAGTTTAGTTGATTAGGGAAAGGCTTAAGACAACTTAGAGCTGACAGAAATCACATATAGATGTGTAAAGCTAGGATCTCAAGTTTGAGATTGGTGATTATGTGTATTTGAAAATTTCTCCTATGAAGGGAGTGAAGAGGTTTGGAAAGAAGGGGAAGATCAGACCCCGATATGTCGGTCCTTACCAAATTCTCATCCATTTCAAAAAGGTAGCTTACGATCTTGAGTTACTTTCAGACAGCTTCAGTGTATCTAGTATTGAATGTCTCCTTTCTAAAAAAGTGCACAGGTGACCCAGCAGTTGTAGTCCCTATAGAGGGTATAGATATTCAGAAAATTCTCTGTTATGAGGAATCCCAGTCAAAATCCTCGATCATCAGGTTCACAGACTAAGGAACAAAGAAGTTCCTCTAGTCAAAGTTCTTTGGTGAAATCAGTCTATTGAGGGAGATACTTGGGGAGAAGAAGTAGTTATGTAGACCAAGTATCATCACCTCTTCTCTGCAAACTCAAACTTAGCTCAAGGTAACAATTTTCCTTAAATTTACCCAGTTCCATGCTCAGATTACCTTTACAAACTCTGTATCGTTTCTAGTTCCATAATATTCTCATATCAAGTATACCTTCATGAAACAGCTCAGTCATGTGTCATGCCTTTATAATTCATTAATGCTTCAGTTATGCATGTTTAGTATGAAAACTCAGTATATCAATAGTTTCAGTCATGAAATTATGTTTCAGTTTTGCATGTTCAGTACGTAAATTCAGTCTATCAGGATTCTCATCTTATTCAGTCTCATTCAAGGATGAATGTTCCAAAGGGGAAGATATTGTAAAATCCTATAAAATCCTAAGCTTAACTCAGTCCTTTAGAGTATGAAAGAGGTCCTGGACTTAGAAATTTTAGCGAAGTGTTATACTTAGAATTATTTTAGCCTTTGTAAGTTGGTGATCTTATTTTGTGACCCTTATGACCTTAAAATGTTGATCCTTGGATTGAATCATGATTAGGTGTATCAATAGGTCACTTCGGGAGATTTCAGATTTTTTCAACCTCATTTGAATCATGTTTGGGTGACCAAAATAGTGGGTCGATGCGATCTCGATGTTCTTCGTCGCCCATCGCATTGATAGATATTTTCCCCAGCTTTCAGTGCAAATTCCAATGAACCAACATGAACTTGATGTGGTTTATTGGTCATCACGGTGATACCATAGATACGGAGTGTCGGTACGTGCATCGTTAGGTACGTTTTTAGTGATTAAAAAGTCCACGTCCAGAGGGGTATTTGGGCCATTTTCCCACCTTATATCAGCCCCAAAACATGAGATAAAGCATTTCTAAAGGCTAAATCACTCATTATCTCTCAAATTTTCTCAAGAACAAACCCTAGGGCATCCAATTTCAAATTCAATCTTCAAGAACACAACATCAATCTTTATGAATTTGATTACCAAGGTATATTAGGTGTTCATCCAAGGGTTTCCTTTCACCCTTGGAGTTCAAAAACCGCTTTTAAATCTATAAGTTGATGGATTTCATGAATTACATGATTGAATTGGATTGTATTTATGTTTATGATGTTATTTGGGTTTCTAATCCATGATTAATTACAAGTTCTATGTGATCTAAATGACATGTGTGTAGTATGTTGTGGTTTCATGTTAAAAAACCCCTGAATTTGTAAGTTGGGACTGTAATCTTGATGCCTACATGTTGTTCATCATTTTGTGCATAAATTATACTCTCCAAGTGTATGATGGAATGTTCATGAGAGTTGAATAGTGAAATCATGATATAATAGTATGTTCACAAGTTCATGTCATACAAGTGTTTAATAAAATATCTCAATGAATGAATTATGACAAAGTGTCTAGTTATAATGCTTTCAAGATTGTTCTATATTTTACTATTTGCGCTATCGAGTCCTGGGGGTATCTAATACCCGAAAATCTAGTTGCATACCAAGATTTATAGTAGCTACAGAATAGTCTCGGTGATGCCATGTACAGTAGTACTTAGTCCATCACAGAACTTAGTGTATTTAATCAGTTAACAGAATTCAGTGAACTCAGTCCAGTTCTCTTAGATAGTACGATCAGTAATAGTTCAGTCAAGCCTAGTATAGTTTTGTAATCAATTCAGTATTGATTCAGTTGGGAGTATAATTCAGCACCGAGAGAACACATGGATGGGGGTATTCCTATCAGTGAAGGGTTTGACCCTTAGTAGCAATCCATGTGTTACAAAACTATGAAGCCAGCGTAGGTTGAGATATTTTCCTGCTAGATAAGGTTTGATATATCTCGTATGAGTTTTCCTGACAGTGAGAGTTGAAGAAATGTCTTCCTACTAAATAGGATTAACCCACAATCATTATTAGTATCCCTTGGCAAGGTGCTAATACCCTTCCAAATGGGTCACAGGTTAGACCCCAACTCAGTTTATAATTAGGGTATGTAAGTTAGATGAACACTCCCACAGTTATAGTTTCAATTTCAGACTCAGCATAGAACTCAGTTCAATTCTACAGAATCAAGACTGTCAGACACAGTTACCCAACTCAGTTTAGAACTCAGTTCAGTTCTACAGAATTAGGATTGTCACAAACATTCACCCAGTTAACAATAATAAAATTATCAATAAACTCAGATATTAGTCATTCAGTTATCAGAACTCATTATCCAGTGTTAATATGATCTTAATTACAATATATACAGTTAAATGCATAGTATTGCATAATTAGTATTTACAGTAGTTTCAGATATGCATGTACTCTTATTCAGTTGCATATATAATATTCAGCCAGTCAATGTTCATGCATATGAACCCATGCATATTAGCCTACCTCACTTAGCATACCAGTACATTCAAAGTACTGGCGCATACTCTTTCTTTAGTGCTATGATATCTTATATCATAGGTTCAGATGCATGAGCACCTGACCGTACTTAATAGCCCAGACTATCAGTAATAAATTTAGTGGTTTGTCCTCATAGTTTAAGGATAGAATTATCATTCCAGTATTTTAGTAGTTTAGCATATTGAGTTGTTGGAGTTATTTAGGGATTTGTCCCATCAACTTTATGTTCAGACAGTTAAAGGCTTTCAGGCTAGATTATTTCAGATAGATATTCAATTTTCAATATTCTTTTATCAGTATTTGATTTAAGTTGTGAACCTTATGGTAATTTCTGCCTAATTTCTGCATTTACTTCAGTATTATTATGCAGTGTATATAACAGGTACCAGTCATGGGTTATCTTGTGGTCCTTTAGGATTATAAGTACCGTGTGACATCTGGGGTGCAGACTCGAAGCATTATATGTGACGCCAGAATAAAAGGTTCCACACGAGCTCCCGTTCTATGGCGTGGAATTTTTAGTTTCCTAATAAGTCATTCCTCGAGTGAGAGGGTAGTTTAATAACTCCTAAAGGTTGTTTCATCTCCTATATTAAGGATAAGAAGCTAATCTCAAAAGGGTGTATCTATCACCTAGTTTGTGACAAATAAAGTAAGTTTGAGACCCCAAACCTACAGTCAGTTTATGTAGTCAATGCGTATCCTAATGTCATCCCAAAGGACCTACCTAGAGTTCCTCCCATCGGGAAATCGTATTTGGGATTGATATTTTTTCAGATACCGAACCCATTTCCATTTCTCTCTACTGGATGGCTCTGACAAAACTTAAGGAGTTAAAGGAATAACTTGTCCTCTTAGATTAGGGGTTAATTAGACCGAGTGTTTCTCCATGGGGTTCTCCAGTCATATTTATGCACAAAAAGGATGGTACTCTCAAAATTTTTATAGACTACAGACAATTAAACAAGGTCACAATCAGGAACAAGTACCTTATCCCTAGAATTATTGACTTATTATACCAGCTTTAGGGTGCCCGTTGTTTGTCAAAAATTGATCTCAGTTTGGCATATCATCAGTTCAATGAATGCTAGAGAATGTAAAATTTTAAAGATCATACTTTGAACTCGATATGGATACTTTAAGTTTATGGTTATCCCTTTTGAGTATAAAATGCTCCTGCAACTTTTATGAACTTAATGAATAGGTTTTCAAGAATTATTTTGACATGCTAGTCATTTTCTTCATAGATGACATACTTGTCTATTCACAAAGTGCGGAGAAGCACGCAGACCAATTGAGAATAGCATTGTAGACTCTTAAAGATCACTAGTTCTTTGTGAAATTTAGTAAGTGTGAATTTTGGTTACAATCAGTCACCTATTTGAGGTATATGATATTGGGTAAATATAGTCATATAGATCCTCAAAAAGTAAATGCAGTAAAGCGCTGGCCTAGGACCATTACTACATTTGAAATTAAGATATTTTTAGGTTTAGCAGTTATTACAAGAGGTTTGCTGAGGTTTTTTCTTTTATAACTGCACTATTGACCCAGCTAATATAAAGAAGGTTAAGTTTTAATGGTCAGACAAATGCAAGAAGAGTTTTCAGGAGTTGAAGGATAGATTGACTTCAGCACTAATATTATCTTTGCCAGATAGGATAAATGGATTTGTTATGTATTTTGATTCCTCTAGAGTTGCATTTAGGATGTGTTTTTATGGAAAATGGAATAGTAATTGCTTATTCCTCAATACAACTTAAAGATCATGAGAAGAATTATCATACTCATGATATGAAATTAGTTGTTGTTGTGTTTGCGTTGAAAATTTGGAGAAATAATTTATATGGTTTGCATGTTGATGTTTTCACTGATCATAAGAGTCTCTAATATGTCTTCACGGAAAAGGAGTAAAATCTTTATCTGAGAAAATTGTTGGAGTTTCTAAAGCATTATGACACGAATGTGCTCTACCATTCAACTAAGGCGAATGTGGTAGCTGATGTTTTAAGTAGGTTGTCTATGGATAGTGTATCCCATGTTGAAAAAAGAATAAGGATTTATCCAAAAAGGTGCATATATTAGCTCAATTTGGATTTCGATTGTGCGACACGAATGATGGTGGTTTGATGGTTCAGAATGGTTCAAAGTTATCCCTTATAGATGAAGTTAAATAAAAACAACGTAACGATCCTACACTTAGCAAGTTAATGGATCCAATTCATAAGAAAATGGTTGAAGTTTACTCCTAATGGTGAGATGTCATTCTTTTCTATCTGAATCGTTTATGTGTTCCCAATGTTGATTGGATGAGAGATAGGATATTAGTAGAAGCTCATAGTTCTAATTATTCAATTCACCCTAGTGCCACCAAAATGTACCTTGATCTACAGGAAGTTTACTAGTGGAATGGTATGAAAATAAACATTGCAAAGTTTGTGGCTTAGTGTCCGAATTGTCAACACGTGTAAGGTGAACATTAAAGACCAAGAGGTATACTTCAAGATATTATCAACCCTACATAAAAGTGGGATGTTATCAATATGGATTTTAGAATGGGGATTCCTCGCACCAGACATCAGCATGATTTGATTTGGGTCATCATGGATAGAATGACTAAGTCAGCCCATTTCATACAAGTTAAGACCTTTGATACGGGTGAAGATTATGCTAATTTATATGTTTGTAATTTAGTAAGGCTCTATGTTATTCTTTGTATGTCAGCTTAGACAGAGGTATGCATTTTACTTATTAATTTTGGCATCTTTCCATAAGGGCATTGGTATAAAGTGAAGCTTAGTACCTCACTCCACCAATATATAGATGGCTAAACAAATTGTACTATACAAACTCTAGAAGATATATTGAGAGCTCGCGTTATTAACTTCAAAAGGAATTGGGATGATCATCTATCCCTAATTGAGTTTGCTTATAATAACGATTACCATTCCAATATTCAGATGGCACCATTTGAGGTTTTATATAGGCGTAGGTATAGATCCCCTATTGGGTGGTTCGAGGTTGGTGAGGTAGCTCTGATTAGGACAAACTCTATTCTCAAAGCTGTGGAGAAGGTTTAGTCGATTCATGTGTGGTTGAAGATCTCTTAAGGCTATCAGAGTAGTATGTTGATATGATGAGGAGAGAACTAAGGTTTGCTATTGGTGACTAGGTATTTTTAAAGGTGTAACCCATGAAGAGACTGATGATATTTGGAAAGAAAGGGAATTTCATCCCTTGATATATTGGTCTATATGTAATCTTAAGGTGCATTAGAGATGTCTCTTATGAGATACATCATCCATTAAAATTAGCTATCGTTCATCACGTTTTTCATGCGTCCATGCTGAAAAAATTCATTGAGACCAATCCTTTGTAGTTTCCATAAAAATCATTAGAGTGAAATATAGTTTTCCCTACAAGGATATCCCTATTGAAATTCTTGATCGTCAGTTAAAGGCTAAGGAATAAGGAAGTTGCTTCAGTGAAAGTTCTATGGAGGAATCGGTCAGTTGAGGAAGAATCATGGGAAGTAGACACTGACATGATGAGTTGATATCCTCATATATTTGGTCCTAGAACAATTTCATCTTGAGGTAAGAAATCCCTTCAAACATGTTCTTACAGACATCCTTACTAATATCAGTCCAACTTATAAAGTTCATGTGTAGTCAGTCTTTTAGTTGTTTGTATGTTCTTGAGGTAATTATTTTCAATTGCATAGTATGATAAGCTTTGGACCTTATCCTAACATACCTCTAAGGTATATCCTTCCCCATCCCAACCTTCAGTCGAGGATGAATAATCCTAATAGGGAGATGATATTATAATCCACAAGTTCAACAAGTTTATTATCATAGATCCCGTTTATTTTAATGCAATTTTTGGATTAAATGATTATAAGGAATGTTAACAGGACCATTGGTAAGTGCTTCAAATTTTTTGGAAAGAGTTTTGGGACAAACAAATCTTTGTAAAAGTAACGGTCTACGTTTAGGTCATGCCATTGAGGCAAGGAACACCCTAACATGAAAACCAGAGGCATTGCATGATAAGGGTGTGCCATGCCTGCTACTTGACATGTTAAGGGTGTGTCACTCTACTAGCTTGGTGTGTTAAGGGAGTGCGATGCTAGTGTTTGCGGCGATGCCAATTCCATTTTTTTCTTTACTTTTTTTAGGTAATTTGGTCCTTTACTTCCTACTTGGTCCTAAAACTAACACTAAACGTTTTCCCTTACCCTATAATTTAAAATTCATGGTTTTCTCTACTCCAAAACTCTTAATACCACTAAAGGAAGGGTTCCTCCACAAATTCCCATCTCAATGACTCTGCACTCAAGCTTACTTCAAGAAATTTTCTATGTTCGGGTTTGTAAGGTTTGAACAAGGAATATTGTAATACCCTGTACTTCTACCTAACTTAAAATCATCCCAAGAATGTTAAATACTTGCTTTAAAATATGAATCCACTTTTATACATGTGGAATTTTCAAGATTTTGAATAAGCTTTCCATCGATACCAAATTCACCCAAGTCCAACACCCGGGCGAAGAGTTAGAGTCATTTTAGTAAGACAATGTGCCACCTGAGCCATCAATGCATCACAGAGCATGACCAAATGGCAATCATCAAAATCTAGTGACCCTCCGCGATTATGGCGCGTCGCGCTAAGGCTCAATTTCAGAGTTATCAATTTCCAGTGTACCAACACGATTTCACCGCGTTGCCATGCATTTCCAGTTCACAAATAATGTAGCAATTAGATTCCACCGCATCGCGCTGTCAGCCCAGTTCCCAGTTGGCAATTTCCAGTGACATGGCGCGATAGCGACGCGTCGTGCCATCCTACCAAATCGAGAAATTTTAATGAAAAATAAATATTTCATCCAGGGATAAATTAGTCTTTTCCCAAGGTTTTAACATGTCCAGGTGTGGGATTTAATCCCTAAAAATATTTTAAAGTATTATTTACTCACTTTTTCCTCAAATCAAGAATATTCTCTCCCAAGATACAAAACCCTGGCTCTCTAGAATCAAGGTCAAGCTCAAGAATTTCTCCAAGATCCTTTAAGGAATTACGTTCCAAGGTATGTCAAGTGTTGATTCATGGGTCCGATTCACCCATGAATCTCAAGAATCTCTTTTAAAAAATTTAAGGATTTTGTATTTATGAATGTTCATGATTTAGTTAAATTGAGATTCATGTTCATGTTTTTCTTGGATTTTGATTCATGTTTTAAATTCCATGTTCCAATGATTGATCCTAGTATGTTATGTTTTGCATAATATTCATGATAAAACCTTCAAATTGATAATTTATTTATGCAACCATGATAATTACATACATTGATGATGGTATAACCAAAGCATGTTCCCCATGTGTTTGATTAAATGCCTAGGTGAAGGAAAAAGTGCCATTATAGTATGTTAATATGAAATTCCCATTCATGTACAAGTTAATGCATGTCAAGTGTTTGATGAAATGTCTTAGTCAATAAATTATGGATATATATATATATATAGCCATTGTTGTGCTTTCGAACTTATGCCATGGTTTACTATTATGCTATCGAGTCCTAGGGGTATTTATACCCGACAATTTTGCTTTGTGGCTAGAGCCAGTTTCAGTTTCATGATAATCTCAGTCACGCCATGATTAGTAGAATTTAGTCAGTTATATGACTCAGAAAACTCAGTATTCTCATGAACTCAGTCAGTTAACAGAATTCAGTAATATTCTGTCAGTCCACGGAACTCAGTCCAGTTCATCTCAGTATAATTAGTTCAGTTTCTATTTAGTTGGGAGTAGAATTTAGCACTAAGTAAACCCAATGATGAGGGTACACACTGATAGTAGAGGGTGTGACCCCTTAGAAGTAATCCTTGCATTCCAGAACTATGTAGACAACATGGGTTGAGACATCAACACTGACAGTTGAGGGATCATGAGTTGGATTAACACTGTCAGATGAGGGTTCCACCGTTCTCCTTTGGGGACACTATGAGATGAGGGTCACTCATACCTTATCTTTACTAGTGGCGCGATATTGACACCCTTGCAATTAGGGTTACATATGTGACCCCAACTCAGTTATAATAGCTTATTAGGGGCATGTCGGTTAGATGATTACTTCCCATAGTCTCAGTCTTAGTCTCAGTAATAGAACTCAGATAGTTCTACTGATTTCAAGACTTCCAGATACAGTCACTCATCTCAGTACGGAACTCTACTAGTTTTATCAAAACCAAGACTGACAGTAATAGTCACCTAGTATCAGTTATTTCAGTTATTAGTAATCCATGTTATTAGTATATTTAGTATTCAAAATCCCCTTGTTTCAGTTGCAGTTATGTTTTTATGCATGTATCCTCATGCAGTTATGTCCATGTTCATTTTATCAGTCAATTATAGTTCATGCATATGAACCCCATGCATTCAGCCTACCTCACTTGCATACCATTACATTCTCACGTACTAATACATACTTCTCTTTTGCGCTATGGTGTTTCATACCATAGGTTCGGACTCTCAGGTTCCCGATCACACATAGCAGCTAAGGTTTAACTCAGCAGCAGAAGATTAGCAGTGAGTCCTCATCATTCGAGGATGCATTATCATTTTAGTATTTTAGTACTTAGTTTACTTCAGCAGCTGGAGTTAGTTGGGGACATGTCCCATCAACTCCTTATTTAGACAATTTAGAGGCATTCAGACTAGATATTCAGACTTCAGTATTTTCAGTTATTTCAGTTATTTTGGATTGTTATACCACATTCAGTATTATTATTATTATTCAGTTTTGAACATTCTGGCCTTTCAGCCTTTTATTCCGCATTTATACAGTATATTATGTAGTACTCAGTTATAGATATCAGTCATGGGATAACTTTTGGTCCTTCGAGATCATGACCCCCGTGAGGCATTCCAGGTACCGGATTCGGGGCGTTACAAATACCTTTCACTCTTGTGTCTAAAAACTCAGTTTTATAGGTGAATTTGTTGATTAGGGTTCATACCTAGTTTTATTAATTTTAAAATTTTGATTCTTCCCTATGATTTAAAGTTCATTTAGAATAAGAATTCATATTTATTCATGTTCTACTTACATGATTGATATTATGGATTGAGTTCTAGTGTTCCTAACTTGAAATACACTAAATGGGTAAAACTATATAATTTTAGCATGGTTCACTCTGTTTACAAGAAATTAAGACTCATGAATCTAATTTTAGAATAAAATTAACATGTGTACTTATGATTATAAAATAGAAACAAAAACATGTTTTAGTTTTTCTAAACTTATCAGCTCATTGCTTAATTTAAGTTGAAATTCAAAAGTACTTACGAGTAGTAGTATGATATAGGAGTAGTACCTAGCATTGAGGAGAAAGAGCTTAGTGTACCATAGTTCCAAAAACTAAGTGCCATCATAGGTTCATTTTTTGGCTTGTCCAAATAGATATGTACATTTATTATTCAACTTGCTTAAACGAATATGTACTGGTGATCAACATTATAAGCCTTTATACCCTGTCAAAGGTATATCTTGACCTTTTAGTGGGGATTTTACATTGGAATCCATGTTGCTCATATGATTTATACTAGTTAAGAGAATCTCCCACAGAAAGAATGATTTATAAAACTAAGTGCAATGATAACTAACTTTATTATATGTTGCTTTATGACATGATTTATGATATTTTTAGCTTCGAGTTAATTCATGAGTATGGTGAGCTTTTATATACTTGGAATTCGTTAATATAAGATTATGATTTATGCTAGTTTTTACTTAATGCATTCACTATATATACTTAGTACATTACACAACAGCTGACCACATATATGTCTCTATGGAAATATTCTTTCATAATGTAGGTTTTGGTATTCATCCTCAATGGTACAATTATCCACAATCATAGCTTCCTACCTCTCATTAGTTGGTGAGTCCTCATGTTTCGAGGGATTAAATATGGTTATTTTTAGATGTTCAATTATTAATAAGTTTATACCTTATGTTTTAAGTTTGTGTTAGCGGGGGTCTGTCCTAGTGGCTCTTAGGTATGTTTAGTGGCTTGCCAATACTTGTCAGTGTTTTTTGAATGTTCAGAATTTTGAGTTGATGTTTACAATTTTTTTTTTTTGAAATTATTTACTCACTTAAATTGAAATTGTTAAATCCAAGTTTCTACACATGTTTTAAGTAAAGGGGTTTTGATTCAGTTCTAAGTGTATACCATGAATCTTCTTGGGGCTACTTGTAGTTTTAAGAATTATGTGTCGTCTAGGGTTAGTCTTGGAGTGTTAAAAAATAAAGGGATTTATCTTATGAATCAAGAAATAGAAACCACATACTCTATGTTTCATCGGGAGCTAATCAAGTGCTATTCACATTACTGGTAAACTCTTGTCTACCCTATTCTATGGCATTGATGTATCATAAATCAAAAGAAATTAAATAGTTCAGAACTGCTTCTAGATCATTGTGAATAAAAGCATTCATGGTGGTATGTATTGAAATCAACAAAAGTAAGATTATATCTACAAGCTAATTGAGGAGCTAAGCTCGATTAAAGTTAAATCCTTTAATATTTCTCTATCTAGAGTTGAGTTTGGCAGGTTTTCATAGATCAATTCATTATTATATCATTAAAGAAGTGTTGGGTGAATCTAATTAAGAAGATCGAGAAATATCTACTTTCCACTTTCCTCTTATCTATTGACTTTCCTTATTTCACTTTATTTCCTTGTATTTTAATTATTTTGTTTTTTATTTACCAATCATATACCTATCTCTTATTGTCCTTGTCACTTTTGGATTAGGCTTTTGTAAATATCTCTACTCTTTTATTTATGATCAAAGTTCAAAAAATTGCAAACTAGGCCCATTAACTAGTAATCCACAGCAACCTTTTGCTAATTATCTGGAATAGCAATTTCTATTTGTATTTGTGGCCTTTTTAAGGATGAAATACATGTATAGTAAGCTATATTAGTTGTACCTAAATAAGGAATGAAATCTTCTATCCACTGTAAATATGATTCCCTTACAATTGACACTACTAGAAAAATGGGCTATGGAGATGGTTCTCATACCGTCTTCATAGCCCCCAAAACCATTCCAATAGATGTATAGCGACGGTTATAAGAACCGTTGCTACTGAAGGCATTATTGTAGCTCTAATGCGAAGGTTTCTTGCGACGGTTAGGTAAACTGTCGCGCAATCCCTATCTTTAGTGATGGTTATTTACATTGACCTTATGGCGATGGTTAGCATAGTGTTGGGACGGTTGTTAACTATCCCTGTATATCTACTATAACAACGGTTATAAGGGTATAGCGATGGTTTTAAATAGTCTATATAAAACTTATTGCGATGGTATTATGCTATTACGACGATTAAAAACTGCCCACGTAAAACGTATGGCAACGGTAAATAACCTATTGCGATGGTTGCAAAACCATCCATATAAAGCTTATTGCGACGATCCTACGCTATTGCGATGATTGTAAAATCATCCATATAAAGCTTTTGGCAACGGTATTAAGCTATTGTGACAGTTGTGAAACCGTCCATATAAACGCATCACGACAGTTGTAAGCTATTGCGACGGTTGTAAAATCGTCCCTATAAAACTATTGCGATGGTTTGTAGGCTATTGCGACGATTTTATACCATCCCTATACAACTTATTTCGACAGTTTTTAAGCTATTGGGACAGTTTTAAACCGTCCCTATGAAACCTATTGTGACAATTTTTAAGATATTGGGACAGTTTGATTTATGTTGGAACGGCTACCTATTGTGACATAAATCATCCTAAAAGCTTTTTAGGACGGTTATTTAATAAGCTATTGTGACAAACATGAACTACAACAACGGTTAGTTTTTTCAACCAACAAGAAACCAACTATTTTTTGACCATTCAAACAAATCAAAACTTACACAAGTTTTGAATGTTCAAAAATAAAAGATGTTTAAAACTACTCGGTCAAATGTGATCGATCCTAATCAAAACATACATAAGTTTTTCCAATAGCTAGTGTGACATGAAGACAATTTGCTCGATATCTTAGGTTAGGTCTAGTTCATCAATTTTATTTTTGTCACCATATTTTATGTCATGATTACTTACAACAATAAGAATAACAAAATTAAAGTTTAGCAACAAACTACACAACAAAAACGACAACAAAAGTTGAAAAACATCAAATAGAACTTGGATCAAACAGTAGTAGAGAGTATATATCAACAATACAGAAACATTACAGTAGTAGAGAGTATATATCAAAGGTGGTGTAGCAGGGGAGGGTTGGGTTGAAAACATCTAAATAAAATATAAACTAATAGTAATGACTCGGGGAAGTTCATTGTTTAGTTTCATGTAAAACTAATAGTATGAAAAATGTTTGCTTAATATAAAGGTTCATATAGTTTACATATGAAGAAAGCAACATAATGATGATGAACTCATAACATCAACTCACTATCAAACTATATGAAAGAGACTAAAATAGGGCTACAACAGTCATAACTGTCTACTGACTACTACACAAAGTCTATGCGATGCGATTTCATAGTGCTAAATAAACCTTCTGTAATAGCGGGATATTTCAAACATCAGTAGGTATCCCCATTAGCAGAAACACTTGATAAAACATAATCTCTCAAGCCTCGAATCCCTTATATATTAAATTATGGGTTTATTACAACTTGTAGATATATTTCAAACATCAGTAGGTTGCATACATTAAAAATTAGTATGCAACCACCATCCCAAATGGGATTAGTTTTAAAATCCATTAAATACTCGTCACTTAAAATAATAAATAATCTTCTCCTTAGTAAACACAAGCATATGAGTCATATAGACTGATTTAGGAAGTAGACTGAACACCAACCCAATCTCAAAAAATAAAAAGAAGTACAAGCATTGGACTTCTCAAGTAAGTCAAAGTTTTTCTACACAGTACTTCGACCCATTAGCCTAATCAAGAATTTATTTGAAAGATTCCAGCTTTATTTATTAATCTCTTTTAGTTTCGACTTTCCGTTCTTTCTCTTCCTAGTAACATGTTCACCCAAAAGGTTTCATTTCTCTCAAGCCCTCTAACTCGGCTTATTTTGCAGTAGCTATTTTAATTTTTCAATACACTTTTTTCTAAACAGTATTCTATAACCATTGATCAATCATTCAATCGATTATGCCTCAATTGCAAATTTGTACCCCTTTTGCTCTATACCGGCCCAATTCATAACTACAAAAATTCTTGAAAAATGATTTGGAGATTTAGAAATAGGCAAAATAAAACACATATTATAGGAAAAATAAAACACCCAGAAAAATGATATTAAAGATTTGATTGATGCTCGACATGAATCCATGTTCTTTTAGGGAAAGGGATTGATAATGTTACATATCAGTATCAACAGTTGGCCTCTTATGGTTTTGTATATCCTATCAACGAAATCGTACAATATACCAATATCTAATGGAGCCATCACATGATCAACAGATCCAGCCATCACATTAACAGATGTAGCCATCATATCAACAAATGCAACCAATAAAAAAAAGAAAAAGGGATGAGAAGAATAACACGTTATCACTATAGAACAATAGAAAGTAAAAGAAATATTTTTGGAACAGAATTTATACTTGTAATGACCTCCTGAAGTTTAATCCAACCCCAAAATGTCTCTTCTTACAAAAGTTGTACATGTGAGACTTAATAAAGGCATTGGTTCAGATTTTATTAAGGTACTACATTACTCCATTTTACAAATTATGTCGTAAGCACCACTCACACCAGTAGTGAGCATCCCACATAATCATCGAACATAACTCGGCACACAGTTATCAAACACAAATATCTATCCAATACATTCCAACAACAATAAATAATATCAGCCACTAAATGAGCTGGAGTATAATTCAGAATTTCAAACACTAACCTTGACTGGTTTGATTGTTTCTCCGTGTAGCTACTGGTGTTGAAGTCGATTCCATTTGTGAAGAAATGGAAAATACAGCCAGTATCTTAGGATCAAGTATTCTTGCATTCTGAAGCTGAGCAATTACATCTGCAACAACTTTTTGTTGAATGGTTCTCTTTTGCTCCTCAATTTAATCCTCTATTTTTTGCATCCTTTCTTGCATTTCTTGCACAACATCATTTGTGGAATTAAAAGATGGTCCATACCCATCATTTAATATTTTCAAAGAAGTCTTTGTAACCCCTCCTCCAAGCAGTCTTACACATCCCGGATGTTCAGCACCTATTACGGCTGAAAATGCATAACAAGTTGTTCATTTGAACCCTGTTGTGTTTCAATTTCCTCCATTTGATCCTAATAATCATATTCAAAAGAATATTTAAATAATTAAAAATTAAGAACTGATCATTTATGTCAATATAAACTTAAAAAAGATAAGTTTTATATAATTTTACTAGTGGTGTCTTCATTAGACGTCTTGTATGTACGATCAGATTTTATTTCTTTTGTCACCGTAAACATCTCCTTTAGAGACAAAGTTCTCCCCTTATCATTTTTCTATTCATATGATATTTAGTGAATATAAAAACTATTTAAATGACAAGTTAAAACTAAATAATAAATAAGAGAACACACCAATTTGTTGCGAACTAGAGCAAAACTCTTCTTCCCAGTAGTGTTTCGATTCATCACCTTCTTCTGATTCTCAGTATTGGTTTCGGACATTTTCTAAAAAAATGAATCAGTAACGTTAACTATAGTAATAAAGGGCTTCATCTGTAGCACTAACAGTAATATGATCGTAGATGGTGAAATACATTTTACCTAAAAAAAATTGGACTTCCAGTACACGAGGAGCTCTCTAAATTGACATTCTGGAATACTTTCAGGCATATTAAATAACCAAACTTCATCATTTTCTCATTGATCATAATGATCTCTCTTCAACTCCCTTCTATTCTTCTCCAAGATTCTCGAATTATTTCCAGAACCCAATTTTTTGCAGCATCAGGAATATCATATTTGGCCTACAAGTTGGTTCCATTCAGTTAGAACAACAAAAAAATGCGGTTTTAATTAAGGAAATGAAAAGAGTAGAAACTCCAATAATGATATGTAACTTGATATTTAGAACACAAACCTTGGTATAATCCTATAACTCCTATTTAGTATCTATATGCCTGCAATCAAATATATCTAATGGGAAAAGGGTCGCTTTCCTCGCCAATGTGCCTAGAAGTTATGCCTGCAATCAAATATCATGATTTAATGTGATCAATTATTTCTCTTACCGGCCATGTACCTTGTGCATTTGCGTTTTGCCTCTTGTTTTTCTAGTTGAAGGCCCTGCCGCTATAAAAAAATAGAAGAAATTAGAAGTCATGAATGAATTCAATAAGTTTCTAAGCTATATATTACCTTGTGCTTCAGAATGTTCAATTATTGTAGGAGTGGCCGAATCTGTCGTTTGGACCTGATCTTGTATAGGTTGATCATCCTCTGTATTTTGCTCATCTACAACATGGTGATCTGCTACAGATTGTTTAATTTCTCTAGATGGTGGTGTTGGTGGTGCTACTGGCGGCTGCTCTTGTTCAATTAACTTTAGAAGATTTTATTTCTCCAAATGTATAGCTTTAAAAATTTCATTTGTTGTTAGCGTACGTCGTTTTCTACTTGCCATGGCTGATCATGATCCAGGTTTACTAAATGTCATGTTCCTTGCTATTTTGTTATTTTTTGTAGGCTATTGTTAGTTCATTTTTGTACAAACCCGTATAAATTTATGATGAAACAAGTTAAATTTTAGAATGTTGAAGTTTGATCATTTTGAATATAATGCTAATAGATTAAGAAATAACACTAACATATTTCAGACCAAGAAAGACAAAGTTCTGATGTTTGCACTGGAAAAGTTCTACATTCATGTGGTTGAAAGTCAAAGACAGAGCTCTTCTTTTCAATATTCATCACAACCACCCCACAATCTTCCTTAAATAAATATTGAACCAAACCACAGGCTTATTTATGGGAAGGATGTTCATTATTCTTAGTTATTAATGACTATTTGCATAGAATCATCAAGTGACCTCTATTTTTGTTAACTGTGCATAAATAAGAATAAAAAACACTCAAACCATACCTGTATCTTTGATCTTTGCCTCCTTCAGTTTCTCCCCACAAAACAAATGGCTTCTATTAATTTCATTTTCCTGACACTCTCAGAATTACAGAGATCAGAAGTTGTCAAATGTGAAAGAACTTGGAAAAGATAGAAAACATCTCAGCGGCTATCTCAAAGATTCAGAATGGGGAGTTAACAATAATTTTTAGAATTTCTATGTGATCTGGCTGAAACAACCATGTAATCTGTAATAGCTAGCCAACCAACAGAAAACAGAAATACTTGAACCTAAACTGAAATAGTTGAACATAAATAGAAAACATAAATTATACCAAATCCCTTGATCTTTACCTCTTTCAGTTTTTCCCCATAAGACAAATGGCTTCTATTAATGTCACTTTCCTGACTCCCTTGAAATTACAGAGATCAAAAGTTGTCTAATGTGAAATAATCTAGAAAATATAAAAAACATCTCAACCGTTATCTCGTAAATTCATATTGGGGAGTTAACAATAACTTTTAGAATTTCGGATCTAGCTGAAACAGCCATGTAATCTATAACATCCAACCAACCAACAGAAAATAGAAATGCATGAACCTAAACTGAAATACTTGAACCTAAACAGAAAAAAAAACATACCTATATCTTTGATCTTTTCCTCCTTAAGTTTTTCCCCCACAAAACAAATGGATTCTATTAATGTCACTTTCCTGACTCCCTCAAATTACAGAGATCAGAAGTTGTCAAATGTGAAATAACCTGGAAAAGATAGAAAACATCTCAGCCACTATCTCATAAATTCAGATTGGGGAGTTAACAATAATTTTCAAAATTTCTGTGTGATCTGGCTTAAATTGCCATGTAATCTGTAACAACCATCCAACCAACAGAAAACAAAAATACTTGAATCTAAACTAAAATACTTGAACCTAAATAGAAAATAGAAATACTTGCAACGACTTCGTGTAATTAAGCCCTAGAAGATTAGGCTTCATTTTCTATTAAGTTTCACTAATTTAAGACATTTTGAAAATTAAGCATATTAAAGAAACAAAATAAAAGATAGCTAACAAATTCTAATATACTACTTACCATTACAAAAGAAATTTTAAAAAAGTTTAGAATATCTTAATTTTGTCAGTCATCAGGTTTCATCCATACTCAATCGGTATCATCAATGTCATCCTCCTCTTCTGATGTTTCTACATCTTCTGAATATTGGGAAAGGAAAGGCACATCAATGATATCAACAGGGAGATTGTCCCTCGACCATCTGACATCAACATCGACTACTCTTTCTGATGAACCAGTGTCATCATTAGGCTTCCTCCAAAATGTTTCTTTAATATTGAGAGAACTTTCTTTCTCCAAATCATACAAATCAACAGGGACTTTATTTCTTGCATAATAAATCCCTTTCTCAATTGGATCTTCCACATAAAAGAATTGATGCACTTTTGATGCTAGTACAAATGGGTTATCTGTGCTACATTTTCTATTGAACTTTACGCGAGTCAACCCATATTCATCTATTTTATTATGAAAACAATCAGATCTAAAAAGTACAACACTAAAGGAACTCCAATAATCTATCTCGATGATATCTTCAATAACTCCATAATAGATAACCATTCCATCAACGAAACTTGGGTCTCTAGCACTAGTAAAACTATCTGTTGTTGCTGACAAAGTCACTCCACTATTTTGTGTCATGCCTGAGATGTCCCGTGTCATTATATGGAATCATTATCCATTAATGAAATATCCAGTATATCTTTTATCCACAAAATTAGGCCCTATAGCTAGACATCTTAAATGATTTGGCACTTCAACATTTTTAACTTTTTATCTTAAACCAATCACCAAACTCTCGACTATGAATCTGTGTTTTTACCCATACATTTACTCTAGTACGATTATCAACTAAATCCTTATGCTCCATGCCAACATGTATTGCAAATTAAATCAATAACGATGTAGATCAATGAAATTTAAATAGATAAAGATATCATATAAAGGAAGTTAAAAAACAAATAATTATTTTATCTTACTTGATAAATGTCTCTACTTGTTCATCTCCGGTATTAAACAAAGTATATCAATGTGCTTCAAACCATTTATGATTATCCAGATCAAAAGTCTTGCCTTTCTTTTTCTTTTTACTTCCGATTGGATGACCTGTCTTTGGAAATATAGGTGGACAACTAGCTCCCTCTATTTTAATGTACTCATCATCCTCTGTTGGATACCTTCTGAATTTTGTCTTCACCCTATCATCTAGGTATCTCGAACAAAAGTTCAAACATTCTTCAGCCAAAAAACTTTTTGCTATTGATGCTTTGGGGGTATTTTGATTGCGAACAAATCCCTTACAGTTACATTGATTTATTTCAATAGGATACATATGACGCAAATGAGTCGGTCCCCCAAGCTTAATTTCATCTACTAAATGGATAGGTAAATGTTTCATTATATCAAAAAAGTTTGGAGGAAAAATCTTTTCAAGCTCACATTCTATATCAATGATTTCATCCTTCATTTTATCAAGATCACTTCTTCTTACAACCTTACTATATATGGATCTAAAATAATTCCCCAACCTAATCAAGGCCAAAGACACATTCTTCGATAACACTTTCCTAACTGCAACCTGGAGCAAGTGATGCATTATGAAATAAGAATCATGACTTTTGTATCTCGATACTTTCATGTCATCTATTTGTACTCGACTTGATATATTAGAGAAAAATCCTTTTGGTAATTTGGCATCTTTTAAAATAATGTAAAACAACCTATTCTCATCCGGTTACATGGAGAAACAAGCTTTAGACAGATGAACTTTTCCACTATTATCCTATTCTATTGGTTAAAGATCTTTGTGTATCCCCATCTCATTCAAGTCATAGCGAGAATTTACATGATCTTTGGACTTTCCAACAAAGTCCAACAAAGTACCAAGAAAACTATCACAAAAAATCTTTTCTATGTGCACCGGGTCAAGGTTGTGCGGCAATTTATTTTTTGGCCAATATGGTAATTCAAAAAATATGGATCTTTCTTTCCAAGTACCATTGTTTCATTTTCCTTTTTCTTGGACCTTTCCAAAAACATTTTTGAATTCACGTACTTCTTCAAGGACTTCTTCACCTGATAAGGGAGTAGGTGTAGCTTTATGCTCCTCTTTACCATTAAATAATTTTTTATCTCTTCGATATGGATGATCAGAGGGAAAAAAAGTGTGATGACCAAAGTAACACATCTTACGACTGTGTTTGAGATATTGGGAGCAAGTATTATGATTACAAGTGGGGCATGCCCATCTTCCCTTGGTGCTCCATCCAGAAAGCATTGCTAGTGCTGGAAAATCACTAACCATCCACAATAAAGTTGCACGTATATTAAATGTTTGGTTAGTTTCAGCATCAAATGTTTCCACTCCAACCATCCATAGTTCATTCAACTCTGCAATTAGCGGCTGTAAGTATACATCAATATCATTTCCAAGAGATGAGGGACCTGGAATAATCATTGATAACATAATATACTCCGTCTTCATGCATATCCATGATGACAAGTTATAGTTCATTAACATAACTGGACATACTATGAGAAATGCTCATTGCTCTAAATGGATTGAAACTATCACTTGAAAGACCCATCTAACATTACGAATATCTTTTGCAAAGTTAGGATATATTGAAGTAAAATATTTCCAAGCTTCCCCATCAATAGGATATCTTAAATTTTCATATTTGGGTCGTTCAGTAGCATGCCATCTCATAGATAAAGATATTTCAGAACACATAAATATCCTCTGAAGCCTAGGCTTTAAAGGAAAGTACCTTAAGACCTTTGTCGAAACTGTAATGGTCTTATTAGTCAATTCATCATGAATATTTTTCCATCTAGAACACCCACACACAACACAATTATTGATATTTGCATTATCATTCCATAACAACATGTAATCATTAGGGCATGCATGAATTTTTCATAATTGAGACCCAAATCTCTTATCACCTTTTTTTCTTTATAGAAAGACTCGGGAATCTGAGCAAATGGAAAAGCTTTTTTTATCAAGTCTAGCAAGTCTGAGAGAGATACATTACTCAGCCTGTGAATGAATTTAAATGATTACAACCTAATGGTGAAACTCATCTTAGAAAAACTTTTACACCCCGGATATAAATCTTATTTTCCTTCCTCCACTAATTTAAAAAATTACTTAACATCTTCAGATAGTCCCTGTCTTACTCCTTTATGTCTCTACTCATCTTCTATATTTCTAAAAGTATCATGAAGTAGTTTATCAATATCATCCTGTTGGTCATCAGATAGTCCCTGGATTACTCCTTCATGCCCTTCACACCTTGGATGTGGAATATCTATTGATGAAATTCCTTCTCCATGGAAAACCCATTGAGTGTAATTAGAAGCAAATCCATGACCAAACAAGTGATCTTCAGCCACATCTCAATAATGCCAGTAGCAATTAAAGCACAATCTGCAAGGGCATAATATTTCATTTCCTAGACAAGCTCGTTCAAATTCCTATTGAGAAAATCCTTGAGTCCATTTTCGTACTCATCGGCGGATCTTGAAAGATACATCCAAATTTTATCTCCAATATCCATTAAATATCCTATGTTAAGCATTTAAAATATTGAGGAAAAAAAACATGAGTATAGTTAGTATCAACATACAAACAGTATCAACATTATAAGTTCATTAGGAAAGTATTTGTTCTAGCATATAACTTCATGTTAGAAACCATATCAACATTATCTACAACAAAAATTTCATAAAAAAACAACTTCCCAAAGATATTAAAATAAACATTGGAAAGTGGTCCAACAAATGTCCAAGAACCAGAGCTCAAATGTCCAGTAGTGGTGACTGCACATAAATAAAAATACAAGACACTCAAAGCATACCTGTATCTTTGATCTTTGCCTCCTTCAATTTTTCCCCACAATACAAATGGCTTCTATTAATGTCAATTTATTGACTCCCTCGGAATTACAGAGATAAGAAGTTATCAAATATGAAATAACCTGGAAAAGAAAGAAAACATCTCAACCGCTATCTCATAAATTCATAATAGGAAGTGAAAGAGTGAAGAAGTTACATCCAGTAAAGCTATATAATACAGAAGTCCTCAACCCACTATCCAGTATGGAATATGATAGAATAATAATCAGCTATATATTATTCTCGCATTGAAATAATAGTCAGGGATCTTGGATGTTCAAATCACATTCCTATAATCATTCTTTTGGTCTTAAAGCAGGCAGAGCATAATAAACCTTTAAATTCTTTAGCATTTTATCTAAGAATGAAGATTTTCTTCCACTTGTGTTGTAGGCTTAGAAAGCAAGATGTCAAGCAAACTTATGCAGATGGTACAGGACAAATTAAAGTAGTGAAGAAACACTTCAAAAAGCTAATGCAAAAGAGTTTAATGTGATTACTCAAAAAGTTGACATTATCGAGGAAGAGTTGGCATAAATATGGTCACTAAATAGGAGGAAGTACAACAAGACATCATTGGTCTTTATACCAAGTTGTTACATACTACAACTGAGACACTTCCAACTATTGATCCTACTGTTATGAAGAATGGAAATGTACTTAATAAGCATCAGCAGTCAGAGCTTATCAAACATGTAACAAGATAAGAGATTTAGTTAGATTTAAAGAGCATGGATAGAAATAAAGAACCAGCATAAAATGGCATGAATGCATGCTACTTTCAGAAGGCTTGGAATGTGATAGAATCAGAAGTTACAAATGCAGTGTCAGAGTATTTTAATGATGGCAATATGTATAAGACAGTTAACTATACTAGTGTGACTAATTCCTCAAGTGAATAACCATGAAATAGTAAAGGAGTTTAGACTCATGTCATGTTGTACCACTCTGTATAAACTCATTCATAAGGTTCTTACACAACGGATGAAGCATGCTATGGATACTATTAATGGTACTAGACAAACAACCTCCATGCCTAATAGACTGATTACAAACTATATTATTTTGAGCCATAAAATAGTGAGAAAATATTGAAGAAAAAGAATATCACCAAGATGCATGCTAAAAATAGACATCCTAAAGATGTATTATTCAGTTGAGTGGATTTTTCTGGAAAAAGTTCTTAGAGCCTTGAATTTCCCTGGCATGTTTGTTACAGGAATTATAGAATGCATTCATTCAATTTCTTATTCTATCAATATAAATAGAGTACCTTCTAAATCTTTTGATGTGAAGAGACGTTTAAGATAAAAGAGATCCAATCTCCTCATACTTATTAGTCCTCAACATGAAGTATCTTACTTGACTGTTACAGAGTCATACAACACAGAAGAAGTTCAAGTTCCACCCAAAGTCTGCAAGATTCAATCTATTATTATGTTGTATGACTGTTATATGAAGTTCTCTGTAGTCTCGGGATTTTAGACAGACCCTAATAAGAGCTCCATCTATTTTGGTAGAGTGAAAGAATATACAATGAACCAGATTTTTCAACTTTTTAGATTTAGTAAACATGAAATACCTTTCATGTACTTAGGAGTTCCCCTAGAGTAATAAGAAGATCTTAATAGCTTAATGTCAACCTCTTTAGGCTTATCTAGACAAAAATCTGATAATTAAGTGGAGAAGGATAGAGGGACTAACTCAATATCAAGAGTTACCCCGTGTTAGTACATTGTAGAGACCTGACATGTACATCTTAATTCAAACACATTTGAACAAATTAAGGATCTGTTAATGTTCCCTGCTTTCCATATATTACGAATGGCAAGATTTTACAAGAACAAAGGAGGCTAGTGAGCTAGATCGAGGCTGTGGTATAATTACAAAAACAACTTTCCACGATAAGCCCAGAGAAGATCAATCTAGATTTCTAATTACATACCATGATGTCTAACTACGTTAACAACCCAAACTTACCTAAACATCAAGATACATCTTCGGAAACATTAGCGTTTCATTGAATAACAACTAGAAAGCTATGACCTGAAATACCTGTAAAGAAAACAGACACACAAGTTGTGGATCAAATCAGAAAAGGTAATAAATAGATGGTAAGTTTTATAAAAATGCTTATAGACATTGACAAGTTACAAATGAATGATACTCAAGTCGAACAAAATCTTATGTAAGATGATAGAAAATTACTTAAGATGTAATGATTTTGTCATCTGTAATAAGAACGTGTTATTCTCTGTAGAGCAGAGAGATTTATTTGTAAGAAATAACTTATGTAAATACAACTTCTTTAATCACTCATCATGGAAAGTAAGTAAGATATTTCATGGTTTTCTACTACTCTTTCAGTTTTACTCCTACAACGATAATAATAATAGTTTAACATTGAAATTCAAACAAAATAGGTCACATACTATATCTAAATTAAATTAACAGCCAAAAATTCTATGAAATTATGCAACCAACAGTAAAATCAAACAATCCCAAAAGAACCCTAAATCCCATTTTCATTACTTTTAACTCTTAATCCCAGCACAATCCAAAAACTTCTATGAAATTACACAACCAAAAGTTCAATGAATTACCCACGTCAACTATAAACACAGTAATGAACTAAGCGAAATTCATATCAAGGAAAACAAACCGAAAATGAGGTGATAAGAACAAAGCAAAAAAGAAATGCTAGAACATTTTGTTGACCTTGACAAAGGGGTTGTTGTACAGAATGATCAACGAATTAAACGGAGAAGAAGATGGGTAGAACAAGAGTGGTTGAACCAATATAAACCAAACCGAAGTATATTTTAATTGAACAACTAATTCCTTGAGAATTGATGAAGAGAAGATGTAGCCAACTATCTAAGTCTTTGATTATGAAGAATTGATGAAGAAGAAGATAATCAGTCCAACTATCAAAGTCTGATATTGAAGAATTAATGAAGATGAAGATGGGTCAACTATGAAGTTTATCAAAGTAAATATCGATTTGGGGCATTCTAAACCCTAATAACTAAAGTCAAAATATTATTTTCATTTTTTAATTATTAATATATAATTAAAATTAGTGGTTAAATAAAATGTTAGAGGAAAAACTCCCAAAAAATATTATTTTTCATCAAAAAACAACCGTGGCTAAAACTTGACTATAGCGACGGTTCTTAAAATCGTTACCACAGAATACCCTATAGCGATGATTTTAAGCCTATTGCGATGGTTTAATTATTTTTTGTCCTAATAGACTAGATAACTTTATGTGATGGTTAAAAACATCGCTATAGGGTATTTATAGTAATAGTTCAAGAACCGTTGCTAAATAAGCATTCCTATAGCCCTCATTTCTAGTAGTGTGAAGATTCCATTTCCAGAAAGGAAGGTTATTCCAATGGATTCTTGATACAATACTTTTAATTCAAAAAAGTTGTTAACAATCAATTTTTTTTTCATTATCTTCAAAATCAATCGAAAGATCTCTCTCAAATTCAAACCATTACCATTATAGTAAGGAATTTAGTCGTTGATATAGGTATAAGAAATAACAGATATATTTTTCAATAAATTTATTGTAATAAAATTTACTATAATAATGGTTTAAGTCATTGAGAAATCATAATTGACCTTGTAATTTTGTTTGTATTTAAAATTTGTAACATAAAAGATCGTGAATTTGATTCTGAAAGTATATGTGCTCTTTTCGATTCTATTGATAAATATTATCTAAATGTATATATATAAATTAGATTGTACAAATATTACTCTGATTTTTATGTAATTCAATTTATTATGTTTGAAAAAATACAAATCAAATAAAAATTGGATATATGTATTTTGAATGTACTTGTATATGTTGACTGATTGAAAATGTTCATTGTGTAATTTTGAATTTTTGTAGTGATATTGATGAAATGGATATGGGCAATGGCAAGCATCCCTATTCTTGTATAGCATGTAGGGCGGTGTACAGATTATGAATGCTAGAATTACATCATAGATGTTATGCTATTGAGAATATACACAACATACAACCACCTATATGATCTACTTGCATCACATAATAATGTAGATTTAAGAATTAAATGTATAATAATTGAATATAAAATATCTGCTAGTTCAAGGAAAATAGATATACATAATAACATGGGCGTGAAGGTTTATAATTTGCAAAAGAATGAGATGAAGGAGATGAATTCTCTGTCTTTGTATATAAGAATTTCAGATAGGGTTGCTTAAAGTAGAATAAAAATTTCATCATCGGTTAATGGTGAAAGTTTGAGTGTCGAATATAATTTTATTGAAGGGGTAAATACATCTAGTGATGGGGGAATTAATGGTTACTAGCAGTGTGAACCCTGAGGATATATTTGATTTTTCTTAGAATCATGTGGTTATCTCAAACCATATAATATGATTTGACTATATTTAGTTTTATAGTGAAGTTATACACTCTTGAGTGCCTTTTGTAATTGCCGTTTTTTCTGTTGGGCGTCAGGTATCTATGATTTTGGAATGTTTAAAATCATTGAGTTTTTTAGAAAACATGCTTGTCCACTAAAATCCCAAGTTTATTCTCATATACATTCAACAAGTATATTGATTGACTGCATTATTATACCAAAAATTATAAATCACAATAGGAAATATAGTGCATCAGAGATCAAATCCAATATAAAGAAAGAGTTGGGTCTTGATTTGACATACAATTTTTATTTGAGGAACAATAAATGACCATTAGAGGAGTTTAAGGGGGACACCAACAATGTAGTATAATAAATTGCCAACATATTTAAACATATTGGAAACTACTTACCCTAGTTCACATATTAGAATGAAGAAAATCCTAAAAGTGAGTTCTTATATATATTTAAATCTCTTCATGCATTCATTAAAGATTCAGAGAATTACAGACCTATCCTATTTATTCATGGAAGTCATCTTAAAGGGATGTATCCCGATCCTTGGTAGTTCCCTATACTATGGATGGAGTAGGTTAGTGTAGTTGTATATGCATTGAAAAATAGAATTGAATATTCCATAGATATATGTATTTGTATATTCTAGTTGTAAATGGTATATATAAGTTTTATATTTCTATGCAGACATATTTTCTATTTAGCATATGGTGTATTTTGTTCAAAGAAATATGCTTCTTGGATATGGTTCTTTTAGAAACTTAAAGAAGCATATGGCCAAAAAGAGCACATTTGTGTTGTTTTTCATCAAAATGATAACATCATAAAGGCATTTTCTAAGGTGTTCATAGATGTAACTCATTATGCATGCATGTGGAATTTGTGGGGAAATGTGAAAAAATACATAAAGTCACATAATGCATTAGCTAAGGCCCTATACAATGGTGAAATCATATACAAATTTGAATTTCACAAGATAATGAAAAAAGTGGTGATAGTTGATGTAAGAGTGAATCACTCTTCAAAATTGACGAATTATAAGAAATGGGCTTAGTTGTATGCATCAGTTCTTAGGTGTTGGATTTTGACCTGAAATTGTAATACCCCAATACAATTCTTAGATCGATTCAACTATTAGTTGCACGCATAAGGGGCTTAAGGCCTTGAAATTTCACTAAGTGTTGGGGACTTAGTCCTTTTTAAGACCTCTAAACTTTGAAGATTTTATTTTTTGTTTTCAACCCCCCGAGATGTTGATTTTTCAGTTAATTTATGTCCAGGGATGTAAGATGTATGTCTCAAAGAAGTATCAGATTTTTAGACGAGGTTTATGGCATGTAAGGATCATGAAACTAGTGGGTTACTGTGATAATCTCGGGATGCGGCATTAGTACAGAACTCATGTTTATCACATTGTGGTGAGGGAATTTAATGACCGTGATTAGACAGAGCCATGGTGATGTTGTTGCATCAAGTTTTTTATTTAAATGGTAGAGGGGCAATTAGGTATTTTCCCCCTTAACCTAACCATTCATAACACAACTTGTGCATCATTTAGGGCATAATTTTTCCCTTATTCTCATATTTTCCTCTCAAGAAAACCCTCTCCTTCCCCTAAGAAAGAGAATTCAATTCCTTTCTCCCCAAGAAATCAATAATTTAAGTTCCCCAAGTTCAAGAACCTGCAAGGAAGTATCAAGAATAGCATTTTTCCTTTCAAGTTAAAAGCTTAAGTCATGTGGGGTGTTCATCAATGGATATTTTTTCACCCATGGAGTCCAAAAACCGTCTTTTCAATTAAAGAACAAATTTTTCTATCATTATTGTATTTTATATTACTTAAGATGGGTTTAATTCATGTTTTTATGGTAATTTAAAAGCAACCCAGTTCATGTATGATCCCATGCAAGGTTTGAATTCCTCATGCTATGAATTTTAGTTTCCCATGTCTTAACTAAGTAAACTTCATGTTGTTGAATTCTCATGTTTAAAATACCTTATGTACAAGTCCATGCTTTCCATATGTTTGATTAAATGCCCATGTTTTGGGTTGAACCAAGATTCAATATTATAGTTTAAGTTTAAATTCCATGTTTTTAATGATCACTCAGTACTGGTGGGTCATAAATACCCGATACCAACGGGCCTTACATGATTTTCAAATTTTAAAGTATGATTCAATTAAATCATAAATATCCTTACTTATTTAGTTATTATGACTAAGATGAGCACAATATTTAGTTAAACTTAATACAGTTCAATACGAGTGTCAGTTCAGTTAGGAGTAGGATTTAGCATTGAGCGAACCTAGGGATAAGGACCCACCCGCCAGTTAGGACTCGGTCCTTAGTAACAGTCCCTAAGTTCCAGAACTACGTAGATAGCATAGGATTATGAGAGGTCACCCACGAATTTAGGACTGACACTCTCTTAGGCGTCACATGCTAGTTAGGACTGACACCTTAGTTCTACAGGACATCAGCCTTATGGAATCCAAATCATTAGCCAATGTTAGTACCCATGGCACGGTACTGGAACCCTTCCAACTGCTTTACAGGTCCAATTATCATATATTGTGGCATGTCTGTTACATAATACCTCCCACAGTCTCAGTATAGTATTCAATGTCTATTCAGTTCTGGTTTGCTTGACCAAAGCATACAGATTTACAGTTATTTAGTTATATAGATTTTAGTTTTTTAGTTTACAGATTAATTCATAAATATGTATATGCTTCGTCTTGCATTTTTAGATATTACGGTTTTCATGCATTCATGCTTAGTTATTTCATGTTGTTCAGTTAGTCCTTATCTCATGTGCATAGTACCCCATGCATTTCAACCAAACCTCATCTCATATACCAGTACATTAAAATTATTGATCACATAATTTTCTTTACGATATGTTGTCTTATAACAAAGGTTCAGACACTCAGCTTCCCGACTGCTCCTATATAGCTCAGCATACTCAGCAGCAGTAGTGGCGAGTTCTCATCCATGGAGGACATACTTTCTTATTCCAGTTATTTCAGTTATTCTTTATATTCAGTTAGATGGAGTTAATTGGGGGCTTGTCCCATCAACTCCTCAGTCAGTTAGAGGCTTTTCAAACAAATAGTTAGACAGTCAGTCAGTTACTTTCACCTTTTATCAGTTATCTCAGACACGATAGTATTAACTATTTTAGTATTTTAGTTGTCAGTAGTTTATCCACTTATCTTCCGCAAATATTATATTAGTACCATTTTATTCAGTGCTTATAGCAGGTACCAGCTCATGGGTTAGCTTGTGGACACTTATGATCGTAAGAGCCATTGTCATGACTAGGGGATATCCTCGGGTCATGATAAAACTTTGTATCAGAGCCTAAGGTCTTACAGTGTCCTAGGGTATCTCAAAGTTGTGTTAAGTAGAGTCTTGTGGGTGGGTGTGAAGTGCACCACACTTATGGAAAAGAGGCTATGAGACGTTTTAGGAAAACGTTTTCCTTATTTCATTATCCATGTCATGTGAATTATCATGAGCTCTATTTAAAATCTCTTTATAACTCATCCTTCTTTCTGTTTATAGACTATGCCTCCTAGAAGAAGTAACGGATAAAGGAATGGGAACCAGCCTGCACCTCAGCCTATTCAGGTAGGTCCCTTGAATGAATATATCTCTCACACTGAGTTCATATCTACTTTTAATACTTTTTCCCATTCAGTAGTTGCTCAAAATAACTAGCAATCTATTTCCCCAATCGATCTAGTGAAAAATATAGTTGCAGCTTGGATTCAGGATTTCACCTGAACAAATCCCACATGGTTTTGGGGAACCAAGTCAAAAAAGGATCCACAGGAGTTTCTTGATATGGTTGAGAAGGTGGCAGATATTATAGGTATCACTTTGAGTAAGAGTGCAAAATTGGCTACATATTATTTGCAGGATATAGCTCACACCTAGTTTAAGCAGTAAAAGGGGGATCGTGGTGTTGATTCATGGCTTGTTGAGTAGGAGGAATTTACCATAAATTTCCTAGATAGGTTCTTCCCATTATAGTTGAGGGAGGCTAAGAATCAGGAGTTCATTAATTTAAAGCACGACAGTATGAGTGTGAAGGAGTACTCACTTAAGTTTACTCAGTTGGTAAGGTATGCTCCTAATGTAGTTGCAGAAAATAGGTCTAGAATGAGTAAGTTTGTGTTTGGTGTAGCTGATAGTATGGTTAAAGAGTGTAGTACTTCCATGTTGATTAAGGCGATATACTTATCTATACTTATAGTTCATGCTCAATAGATTAAGTAGCAGAAGATTAAGGAAAAAAAAAAGAGAATAAGAGGACGAGAACAAGTAGTTTTAACTTTTCTCAGCCAAGGTCGGAAGGTGGTAACCATTCTCTGTTCCATTAAAAATTTTCAGTCCCAGTCCCTGTTCAGCCAGCGTATCAGTGCCTAAGTTTACGCAAAACAATCAGGAAAGGGTTCCAGGCTCTAAGTCCCAGGATAGTGTGAATAGTTGTCTCACTAATTCGCTTTGCCAGAGATATGGTAGGAATCATCTGGGTGAGTGTAAAGCTGGTAGTGATACTTTGGATGTGGCAAGCTAGGACACAGGATCTGGGAATGTCGATTAGTTTATAAGAGGGGAAAAGATTCATGCCATCAGGGTCAGTCTATTCTTTCATCATCTATAGCAGGTCTCCAGACTCCATAGGGCGCCACCTCTAGTGCAACCAGTGGGTAGCATCAGAGTAGATTTTATTCTTTCCATACCTGGCATGATTAGTAAAGTTCTCAAGAAGTAGATACGGGTACATTATAGGTCTTTCATCTTATTGTTCATATTTTGTTAGACCCTGGAGCTTCACTCTCTTTTGTAACTCCCTATATAGCTGTCAAATTTTTGTAACTACCTATATAGTTCTCAACTTTGGTATCATTCCTAAATCTTTAGCAGAACCTTACTCAATTTCTACCTAGTGGGTAAATCTATTATAGCTAGACGGGTATACAAAAATTATCTGGTTACAATATCTCAGAAAATCACCTTAGTTGATCTTGTGGAGTTAGCAATAACTAATTTTAATATCATTTTTGTCATGGATTGGATCCATCATGCTATACATTAGTTGATTGCAGAAATAGAGCCATTTAATTTTAGTTTCCCAGTGAACCAGTCATTGAGTGAAGGGGTAGTACCATTGTTCTTACGAATCAGATTATTTCTTACCATAAGGAGAGAAAAATGATATCTAAAGGATGTGTTTACCATCTTGTTCCAGTGAAGGACTCTAGTTTTGATACTCCAAGTCTCATGTCAGTTTCAGTATTAAAAGAATTTCCAGATTTGTTCCCTGAAGACCTTTTTAGAGTTTCTCTCGAAAGGGAAATTGACTTCGGAATAAATCTTCTTCAAGATACCCAGCCTATCTCTATTTTACCTTACAAAATGGCTCTATCTGATCTTAGAGAATTGAAAAACAGTTGAAAGATCTCTTAGATAAGGGATTCATCAGGCCTAGTATTTCCTCTTTGAATGCTCCAGTATTGTTCGTGCGTAAGAAAGACTGTTCTTTCATAATGTGCATCGATTACCGTTAGTTGAACAAAGTTACAATCAATAATAAGTATACACTCCCCAAGATTGATGACTTGTTCAACCAACTTCAGGATGCTAGTTATTTCTCTAAAATAGACCTCAAATCTGGCTATCATCAGTTATAAATAGAGAATGTGACATTTCGATAACAGCTTTCAGAACTCAGTATGGTCACTTCAAATTCCTAATTATGTGTTTTGGACTAACAAATTTCCCTGTAGCTTTCATGAATTTGACAAATAGAGTGTTCAAGCAGTATTTGGACATTTTCGTCATAGTCTTCATCGATGATATTCTTGTCTATTACCATAGTGAAAAAGATCATGTAAACTATCTAAGAATTGTATTTCAGACCCTTAGAACTCATCAATTGTTAGCCAATTTCTGTAAGAGTGATTTTTGGCTAAGATTAGTGGCTTTTCTTTCCTATATTGTCTCCAATGATGCCATTCGAGTTGACCCTCAAATGATCGAAGTAGTGAGAAACTTGCCCAGACCCATCTCTTCTTCAAATATCAAGAGTTTTTTAGGTTTGGATGGCTATTACAAATGGTTTTTCATAAGTTTCTCTTCTATTGCATCCCTCATGTATCGATTGACTTAGAAGAGAGTCAAATTTTAGTGCTCAGATTCTTACGAGAAGAGTTTTCAGGAATTGAATACTTGACTCACTTCAGGCCAAGTATTAACTTTGTCTGATGGTTCAGATGGGTTTATAGTTTACTATTATGCTTCTAGAGTTATTCTTGGTTGTGTATTAATGCAGAGAGGTAAGGTCATAGCCTATGCCACTAGACAACTTAAGGCCCATGAAAAGAATTATCCTACCCATGATCTTAAGTTTGCAGCCATTGTTTCTGCCTTGAAAATTTGGAGACATTACCTTTATGGGGTGCATATTGATGTGTTTACGGATCACAAAAGTTTGTAGTATGCGTTCTCACAGAAATATTTGAATCTTCGACAGAGAAGGTGGCTAAAGATTTTGATATGAATATGTTGTATCATCCAGGCAAGGCCAATGTAGTGGCAGAGGCCCTTAGTAGATTATCTATGGGTAGTATTTCTCATGTCGAGGAGGATAAGAAGTTAGTCCATGAGGTTCATCAACTTGCTAGATTGAGTTTCTAAATGGTTGACTCGGTTGAAGATAGTGTATGGATTTAGAATGGTTCAAAATCTTCTTTGGCTGTTGAAGTAAAACAAAAGCAAGACCCGACTTGGTTAGGTTAAAGGAAATTATTAGAGATTAAAAACTAGAGGTTTTATCCCAAGGTGTAGAAGGTGTGTTACGTTGTTAGGGCAAGTTATGTGTTCTATCTGTTAATGATTTAAGACAACGAATTTTAGCAGAAGCGCATGGTGTGCGATATTTTATTCATCCAGGATCCACTAAGATGTACCGTGACTTGAGAAAAATCTATTAGTAGAATGATATGAAGAAGGACATTGCATGGTTTGTGACTAAGTGTTCAAATTATCAGCTAGTTAAAGTTGAGCACCAAAGGCCTAGTGGTTCATTGCAAGAGTTTAGCATCCCCTCTTGGAAGTGGTAAGTGGTGAACATGGATTTTGTAATGGGTTTGCCTCATGCACATTGTCAGCATGATTCAATATGGGCCATTGTGGATAGAATGACTAAATCAGCTCATTTCTTAGAAGTTCATACTTCGTGCTCAGCTGAGGATTATGCTATTCTTTCTATTAGAGAGTTGGTTAAGTTGCATGGAGTTCCAGTGTCTATTATTTAAGATAGAAGAACTCATTTTACCTCTCACTTTTTGAAAGCTTTTAGAAGGGTCTTGGTACCCAAGTTCTTCTCAGAATAACTTTTCATTCTCAAAAAGATGGTCAGGTAGAGAGGACTATTCATACCTTAGAATACATGTTGAGAGCATATATTATTGACATTAAAGGTAGTTGGGATAACCGTTTACCCTTGATTGAGTTCACTTACAATAATAGTTATAACTCTGTATTCAAATGGCTCTATTTGAGGCTCTATATGAAAGAAGATATAGGTCTCCTATTGGATGGTTTGAGGCAAGTGAGGCTACTTTGATAGAGACAGACTCAGTATTTGAGGAGATGAAAAAAATTTAGTTGATTCGAGAGAGGCTGAAGACAATCCAAAGCTGTTAAAAAACTTATGCAAGTGTAAGGAAGAGAGACCTTGAGTTTTATGTTGGTGATTTAGTCTATTTGAAAACCTCACCATGGAGGGAGTGAAGAGATTTTTCCAGAAAGGGAAACTCAGTCCCTGATATATTTGTCCTTATAGAATTTTTAACCATTTTGGAAACTCAGACTTATCTTGAGTTATCAATTTTCCTTAGATTGACTCTTTCCCATTTTAAGTTCAATCTATATAATCATTGTTATGTTATTGCATGCACTCACAAAATAGTTCAATTCATGTATCATGTTTTAGACTCAGTTATGAAATCATGTTCCAAATCATGCATGTTCAATAGATGATCTTAGTTCAGTACTCTCAGTCTAATCAGTCTTATTTGAGGACGAATGTTCCCAAGGGAGAGATATTGTAATACCCCCATACTATTCTTAGTTCGATTCAGCTCTTAGTGGCAAGAATAAGGGTCTTAAGTCCTGAAAATTTTAATAAGTGTTGGGGACTTAGTCATTTTCAAGACCCCTAAACTTTGAGGATTTTATTTTTTGTCTTCCAGACCCCGAGATATTGATTTTTGAGTTAATTCATGTTCATGAATGTAAAAAGTATGTCTCGGAGAAGTTTAGGATTTTTCAGACAAGGTTTGGGGCATGTTTAGATCCAAAAACCACTGGGTTACCGTGATAAGCCCATGATGTGGCATTAGTCCCAGACTCATATTTACCATATCGCAGTGAGGGAATTCAACTACCGCGATTAGACAGCAATACGGGCATCAGTTAGGGCATAATTCTGTCTTTTCTTTCCAATTTTCATCTCAAGAAAACCTTCTCCTTCCCCCAAGAATGAGCATTCAATTCCTTTCTCCCCAATAAATCGATAATTAAAGTTCTCCAAGTTCAATAACCTTCAAGAAAGTATCAAGAATAGCATTTTTTCTTTCAAGTTAAAAGCTTAAGGTATGTGAGGTGTTCATCCATGGTTCCATTTTCACCAATGGAGCCCAAAAACCTTTTTTTCAGTTAAAGAACGGATTTTTCTATCATTATTGTATTTTATATTACTTAAGATGGGTTTAATTCATGTTTTCATGATAATTTAAATACAAATCAGTCCATATATGATCCCATGCAAGGTTTGAATTCCTTATGATATGAATTTCAGTTTCCCATGTCTTTGACAAGTGAACTTCATGATGCTGAATTCTCATGATTAAAATACCCCCATGTATAAGTCTATGTTTTCCTCATGTTTGATGAAATGCCCATGTTTTTAGTTGAACCAAGATTCAATATTATAGTTTAAGTTTTAATGTCATGGTTTAATGATCACTTAGTGTTGGTGGATTATAAATACCTAATACCTACGTGTCTTTAAATGATTTTCAGATTTTCAAGTATGATTCAGTTAAACCATGAATATCCTTACTTATTCAGTTATTATTATTAATATGAGAACTATTAGATATAATATTCTGTTAAACTTAATTCAGTTCAGTACTAATATCAGTTCAGTTGGGAGTAGCATTTAGCATCGAGCGAACCTAGGGATGAGGGATCACCCTCCAGTCCTTAGTAGTAGCCTCTAAGTTTCAGAACTACGTATCCAGTGTAGGATTATGAGTGGTCACCCACCAGTTTATGATAGACACTCTCTTAGGGGTCTCCTGCCATTTAGGAATGCCTCCATAGTCCTATGGGATATCAACCTTGTGGAATCCACAACGTCAACCAGTGTCAGTACCCGTGATATGATACTAACACCCTTCTAATTGGGGATATAGGTTGGACCCCAATTAACTTAGATTGGAGCATGTCGGTTAGATGATACCTTTCACAATCTTAGTACAGTATTCAGTGTATATTCATCTCGGGTTTGCTTAACCAAAGCATACATATTTACAGTTATTCGGTTATACAAATTTCAGTCTTTTAGTTTATAGATTACTTCAGAAATAAGTATATGCTTGATCTTGCATTCTAAGATATTACAGCTTTCATACATCCATGCTTAGTTATTTCATGATATTCAGTTAGTCCTTATATCATGTGCACAGTACCCCATGCATTTCAACCAAACCTCATCCCATGATGTTTAGTTGTACTTGCTATGATGTCTTATAACATAGGTTCGGGCGCTTAATTTCTCGACTGCTCCTAGACATCTCAGCGTACTCAGAAAATATAGTGGTGAGTCCTCATCCATCAAGGGCATTATTGCTTATTCAAGTTATTTCAGTAATTCTTTATATTCATTCAAATGGAGTTAGTTGGGGCTTATCCCATCAACTACTCAGTTTCATAGAAACAGTTAGACAGTCACTCAGTTACTTTAAGGTTTTAGCAATTTTCTCAGACAGGATAGTATTATGTATTTCAGTTCTTCAGTTGTCAGTAGTTTATCTGCTTATCCTCCGCATATATTATATCAGTGTCATTTTATTCAGTGCTCACAGCAGGTACCAGCTCATGGGTTAGATTTTGGTCACTTATGACCGTAAGCACCATTATCGCGGCTAGGGGTAGCCTCAAGTCATGACAAGAATGTTGTTGATTAATAAATTTTTCACTTGTATAAACTAGAAAACTAACCAAATATGATTTTTCTAGAGAAAGTTAGGTAATGTTTGGTAAATGAAGCTGAGAAAATTGACAATAACCTCATATGCATTCATACTATTGGTTGGGAAGACTCAAGAAATACTCAAACATAATAAAGCAGAGTGTACACGTATGATGGTATGTATATACCTTAACTTTACCATGTTATGAGTGATTATATTTGTTTATATACATGTCTCTTTTCATCTTTATTGGAGCTGAATTTATGTAGTGCAGTTGTGTTTGTAACTGTAATATGATAGTTATACGTACTTATTACTTTTAGTGCATACAGTTATATCTATTTGTAACTATAATATGTAAGTTATATGTATTTACTACAGAAAATTATATGTATTAAATACATCCAGTATTCTAATTATATTTTTATAAATAATTCACGTTGTACTATCCACAGAATATATCTATAGAGTAGACAACAAAGAAAAGCATTTCATTATTTGCCACAAGAATAAAATATGTATATGTATAAAGTTTTATTTGTATTAGATACTTTGTGCACATAGTTATGTTGGGTTGAAAAGAAAGATTTTTACTATTGGTTAGCATTGCTTAGATTTGTATAGGCAAAAATCTATACTGAGAAGATATGATGTTCCAGTATATCTTCTACCGCAAAAAGATAACTAAATAAAATCGGACAACCTACAACTTGAGGTAGTACTTCCTCCAAAATACAAGAGACCTCTCGACAAACCACCAAAGAAGGAACACAAAAAATTAATAAGGGATATACTTGGAAAGAAAAGTATAAATTTATACAGTGCTTGTGTTTTTTATTGGACATAATAGGTGTTTGTGTAAAAAAATTCATAGATGATACATTTTTTGTGATCTTATATTCAATTCAATCTTTCTGGTCGCATTTGTATGAAGTATTTTAGTTGTGTATAGATTTATATTTCACAAATATATACTAATTGTTAAATTTCGTACTACATTTTGATATGTAAATGATGTTGTCCTGTTTATAATGTATATTGTTTTATGTATATATATAAATATATAAATACATAGGTATATTTATATGTCAAATGCATTAGTCAAAGTAAATATGTTCTTGTTAAATATTCAAATACATACATATATATATATATATATTTGCATATGTATGTGTAGGGGCATATGTATATGAAAAAGTCATTTATATCAAGAGGGATTGAATTCATATGTATATGACATAGATATAAATTCATATATATTTGAATTTAGATAAGTACCTGCTAATTTATTTGCAAATACATATAAACATGCATATGTACCTGCAAATACATATACATATACAGATATGAATTCATATACAAATACATATGTACTTACATATTTGTGTATTTGACCAAAAATACATATGTATACACAAAATTAATGGCCATTACTGTCAAATACAAACTATTAGCAAGTAAACTGATATCTACTTAAAATATCAAGTACAACTGAAAATAACCTTGCCATTCAACATTAAGTTCAGTACTGCGAAATACAAGTGAAACCAATACTACTATTCAAATTGCAAGGTCCTTACTGTCAAATTCACACTATGTCAATATATAACTAAATTAACAATGTCATTCAACATCAAGTTGACTACTGTCGTATACAATTGAAAACTATAAAATACTATTTATCTTTAAAAATTTTGGTCTTTTTAATTATCCTATTTGGCCTACCTAGACTCATTAGTAGCTCATCATCACTTTGAAAGCAACAAGGTATTTTGATGTACCATAGTCCCATATAAGTGACACAAATCTTATGCACAACAAGTCAAGCTTGAATTCAACTGAAAAAATGTCTTCACTGTAACTAAGGCACTCTGTCTATGTAACCAAATATAACCCATAATTCCTGCATAATGAAAAATAGAATTACAATACAATCTATTAAAATTATCAATCATAAACTAGTCAATTATATTAGAGACATACAAGTTAGCGGCAAGTCCTTCATATAAAACACATTAAAAGGGTTTAATTTTATGATATTTGATTTGAGATAATTGCCAAAATCAACACCTTTCCTATTATTGAATTCACATCCAGCAAGATATATGGGTATAATGTTGGCTAATATGTCTATTTAACCATGAAAAACAATATCATGACCAACAACATTGTAGGAATCATATACAAATATGCACCTTTATTCAAATGACACAATAATAAGAACTCAGTGAAGTCTCAGCTGAAATTGACAAGACTAAATATATGGTCAATGATGTGTCATGGTACTATAGTATGTATTTGTAACCCATCTATGTATTCAGTGATATAGTATTCTTGTCCACCCGAATCAAGAGTTGAATCCTTGAACACATAAATTGTGAAGACATTATTGATTATGTTCATGAAGTTTCACCTAACTGTGTTGTATTTCTATGGATTTTGAGGGTGATAATTGCACTTCTTCCATAGTAAAAGAAAACTTCAATTTGCTTCTTTAAAAATACATATAATAAAATTAACATAATTTAGATAAGATGAATTATCATACAAGAAAAATATGATACATTACGAGTCAGTCCATGGAAGACCATCATAACCCATAATGTAGAATCAATTTTTGTCTTTGACTTTATGTACACTTAGTGCATAGTTGTTTTCATTGACTTATTCTTTTTATAATGTTCCTCATTGCTCTTTCTGTTATTTTATTCAAACAGTGGTATTTAATAAATATTTACGGAATAAAAAATAATACAAAAAATACATGTGAGGTGAACCACATATTTATTGGTATGAATTTTAATAAGGTCCTCCCACAATCACTTTAAGAACTTGCTGGTAACCCTTGTATCTTGTATCCCATGGATTTGGTAAAATACAAAAATATGCTTTTGTTTGAATGAATGTCGGGTCCCATATGAAATACCTTTACTAGTACCCAAAATACAAAAAATACAAAGTTAACTAAGACATATACATATAGTGAAAATGTAAATGTATATACAAAAAAGCACATACATAAAATGTTGATAGCACCTAAACACATAATTGCAACTAATGCATATAAAAAAGTATTCCATACTTAAATATACAAATGCATGTTTTACCATAGTTAGACATACAAATACATATACACATTTGCTTGATTTTACATTAGTTAAATATACAAATACATATTTGAATGATTTTACATTACTTAAATGTACAAATACATATTTGCATGATTATATACTACAATAATAATATACAAATAAGTCGAAGATTGTAATCACAAGATTTTGATTGTGTACGATGATTCACTCAATCTAGAATGTCACTTATTCCTTAGTATTGTTTCATAAATTTATTTTTCTACATTGGCTAATGGATGTACTATCACAACCCAATCCTCTAGATCGTATTGTGTACCTACCTATACCTACTCTAGATAGAAGAATCCTAAATTCCACCGTTAATCAATACGAAAGTTGTGACAAAGTTCACTTAACCAATGTTATCTATCATTTTAATAATAATTCAATAGTTAAAATGATTATTAAGTCAAGTTTTCCCACATCTTAATTTTAATACACCAGATATATGAAAAGTAAATACAAAAAACAACTACAAGTGACTCCCCAGAACTTAGCCTAAATTTGTACAAGAGCACTACACAAGAAGTAGGAACATCCACAATTCAACATCCAAGTTGGATATAAATGGTAGGAGTTGTTACTAAGTGTTTGGCATTGCTGCTATATAAATTGCCTACACTATGTCTATAACCCTAAGTGGAGGTATAGTAAGTGCATCATCAGTACACCCATACGAACTAGTAAGAACCATAGGCCAATCACGGTTAAAACACAAATAACATCAATAATATATATATGAAAAAATTATAACATTAAGTTAATTTCGGGCTTTAAATCCCAATTAGAAAATCCTCAACATATCATTTTGGTATCACTATCTATTATTTAACATGTCCATATGTATTTGTCCTTGGACTACTTCTTCTAAACTATATTGTACCTACAATTCTTTAATTTATATCCACACACGTCCTCTCAATACTCTCCATCGTAAGTCATCACAGTACCACATACCATAATTATCATAAGTTACACCAATCATATCATACCATCAATGATCCTCACAGGGGATTATAGAATCTTACCTCTAATTTGGTGGCCATAAGGGACCTAACGTACATTAATAAAACCTCTTTCATTAGTTCCCATAATAGAAACATGTATGAGAACATATATAGAATAGAATACATTCAAAATATATAAATGAATGCTTGTATGTTAGAAGTGCACATCATTTCTTGCCCTTTTCAGCCTCATCATCAACATAATAACATATCATTATGGTACTAGGCCCATATTACAATGATCATATTCGTATAATCAACCCTTATCATCTCAACACCTCTGTATAGTGTAAATTAAATGCAATGTAGTCAATAAGTCACAAGTCATACAAAAAGTAATTATATATGTCAAGTTCACAGACCAAACACGAAGCCAAGAAATCCTAGGTGCTACAACAACCATCTAACTCATTTGATCAGTAATCTTAATCTATAAATATATATGTATTCCCCAACCACCATATGCTATGTGTCCTTATGGAGTGTAATAGCCCAAGTTCATGCCAACATAAACTTCATCTCTGCCTACATCCCAACCTCATATTTTCCTTATTATTCTCTATTCTTCTATAATTTTTTATAATGAAAATTTTGTTCCTTATTTTATTTTATTGTTCTTCTATGATCATTCATCAATTATGGGATTCGGTTATGCTAATATCTAATCCCCATCTTACCATATTTCATTTCTTACCTACTCATCTTTAGTGAAATCTGATTACTAAGATATTAGAAATAATCAAAGCTCACATACCTCCCCTTTTTACCCTCTCATGTATCATACTTACCTTCCATTATATTTGATCCCTAAAAGGTATTAAGCTACTCACATTAACTCTATCATTGTATCTATCTCGCATCACAATTAATACATCAACAGAATGCATGATTATACAATCATATTTAAGCCTAACTGGATTTATTAGGTGTCCATCCATCCTACTCCATGCCCAAAGGCCTAATACATGATATTTTTCATATTACAATTAACATTAAATGCATCTAGCCCAAGTCTAGTTCCTATAAAATAAACCTTAACTCTTAGGCAAAGTATATTGCTACAATGAGGAGTGAGTTATCTAATGTGAGCTAAAACGCCATATGTTGGGTTCCTTTTGGGTGTATCTTTAAACCGCTCTCAGAACCTTGGCATTTAAAATCTCATGGTTGGAGAGTTAATATTTTTTAAAGTATTTTTGGAGAAAGAAGGCAACCTATGAAAACAAAAAGAAAATGTATTTGTAAAAATCCCTTATCTAGCATAATGCTTTTTATTGCTACAGCAAAATATTTATCACTACAGCGATTATTCGACCACGATAGCGATTAACGGTAGGCTAGGATAGTTTAAAATTGAGCCTCTTGGCCCAATTTCCTTATGCCTTATTTTTTCCCCAATTTAAACTTTTTCTTGTGTACTTTGACCCTATTATTTATTATAAAATATTTTTGAGTCATTTTCACAAGTAACAATATTTTGGGTCATTACATGTAGGATCATGCTTCTCTCTGGAATGAGGCTAGGAAGCAGCTCATCGAGAATGTAGAATTGTGAATTAGATGAAATTGTTTCATCCTTCTTTCTAGCAGTTCTTACTACCTAAATAAGGAACGGTATCCTAATGTGCTCCTCTAAATCCATTTCCTTTGCACCGGGATACAGTCCATATTTAGTTGCACTCACATCTATACCATCTACCTTAGTCTACAAATATTAAATAACAAATTAGAATCCTATAATATTTCATAATAATTTGAGTGATTAAATGCAAGAATAATCGTTATTATTTTTCAAACCATTTATTTATCATACTATGTGGACTGAATGTTAATTTTTTCCATATGAATGCTTTGGTGTAGCTCGTTAGGAATGAAGAATTGTGAATTAGATACAAATTTTGGTTGCTCAATATTGATTTTGATGGAATTGATTACTGATTAATGATTCTCACCAGTATTACCCTTTAATATGAATAAACATACAAAAAGTTAAGCACATTCATGTATATTTAATGTATAAATCTGTTTTTATATATTACATATGTATTTATCAAATATCTACCACTACATCATAACTATTTTTCCTAACCATGCACTTATGTCCCTGTAATATTGGGACTGGTGTATTGGGGTGATGTCTGTATGCCAATATAAGTCATATGATATGGTTGGACAGATTCCATTCCTTTAGGTTGGTTCTATGAATCAAAATACAAAGTGTCTAATATAATAGTATATGGAAGCGGTAAGCATAAACAAATACATAAACATCTGATATTTTTATAAGGGAAAACATACATATACAATATGTATGTATATGTATTTAGATATAAGAAAACAAGTGAACTAAATAATACATGTATATGTTTTTTATTTTATACCTTGTCTCCATTTATGTTTGCTTTGATTACATCCAAAGAAAGATCGAACTTAGTTGTTACTAAACTTCAAATATCTTTCAACTCCATTCAGACCCGTTTCCACAATAAATTAATGTGCAAGCATACATATCAGATGTGCATGTATTTACCTATGCTTAACTCATCATTGAATAATTCTATCACAATCGAACTATCTGAACCGTGCAGGCACTTACTCTAATCCACCCACATATATTTTAAAATACTAGTTTAGTGTACGTGTGTTGCATATGTGTCAATCATTAATTAAGATTAAATATATACAAAAAGTAAATTATTGTGAGTATGTTATATTATTAAGTATAAAGATTTTAAAAATATCACGTGAAACTTTGAATATAAAATTGTTTAGTTAAGTAAAGTTTAATGTGATAAACCACCGTCACATTAATAATTAAGGATGTAGCCAAATATATATTTTCTGTTTAAATTAATATTATTTGAGATGGTCCAAATTAATGAAGATCGGAGTTTAGGCACTGTAAATAGAATTTAGTCATTGTACTTATTTTCTAATGCTAAAAGTATTTTATTTTTTATGATGAATTATATTTATTCTCAAAATTCTACATTTTTATCGAAATTGGGGTCATTTTAGATTATGTTAAGGACCATTTAATTACTGAATAAGAGTAGAGTTATTCATGTTTCTTTAATCAACTACCTTGTTAGTGATATTGAGGTTATGCTTATTAGTTTAACAATATTTTAGACATTCTACATATTTCTAAATTAAAACCTCAAGTTTAAATGTCTTCATTATACTTTTTAAATTTTGGGTGAATTCAAAACAGTCAAACAAAAATAATCCACTATATAAAATTTTGTGGCTTTGTTCTAATTTTGAGATTTTATACTGTTCTACATAAACTAAGATGAAATGGAATGATAATAAAAATATACAAAAAATAATTTCATAATATTATATGATCTCACTGGCGATGAAGTGAGACCGAGAAGACAAAAGTTGTTCTTACACATTTTAAAGTGAAGCCAAGAACAACTTTACCTTCTTGGCTCTCAATCCATCGCTAATGAGCTCTATAACCTTCAAAACCAGCCAAACAATAATTAGCACTTTCTTAAATGAATCTTCTATTTGTGTGTTCATACTTTCATGTTAGCTTGGATAATATTGTTGATGTTTCATTATCTCTCATTCTCTAGTAAGCTTCTTCAGCAGTTTAGGGATCATTACATTCATTTATACATTCTCTTACTTTTATTTATAACTTCTATTACCTTCAATTAAAGTATACTTTAAGATAGTACCTTTATTTAAAGTATACGCTTAGAGCAAGAGAGGTGTGATTTAGTGAAGAAGTTTTATATTAAAGTTTTTTAAAAATGAGTTTGTTGGTGGTGATGGATAATTAATATATAGCTTCACATATAGTATATCTCATGTGTACTCAATGTTACTAATTTTATACGTCTTTGATATTTTCGTGTTAGATATAGGAATTTGGGATACTGCTTCCTTTTTCAACTTTCACTACTTTTATCAAAATATAATAAACTAAACAATAGAGTGGAATGAGAAAATTAACATCTAATCTAGTGAAAACAAAGTCTCCAATAAACACACAAAGGCAGCACAATCTGGCTTCATCTAGTGAAAATCAACATAACTATAATATCAAAATTTATCATTTTATAACTTATATGTTTCCCTAATTCCAACATTATACCCACTTCTAGCCCTAAAATGTATCAAACTTGAAACACCCTATTTTTTAGACCTTATAAAAATTTCTGGAATTCTAATCTATGGAACCAATACAACTCGTGGGTACGAACCATATGTTGGGGTACGGATGGTAAGGTCCAGTCATATGCTGACCAGTGTTTTTTGGTGAGATGGATTTTGGTTACTGGAATAGATACAACTTAGGGGTATGAGTCGTATTGGTAGTTACGGATCATTTGGTTCCTTAACTTAATCTTAGACTTGGTTACTTAGGTTGGATCTGAGTACGAGTGGCTCATCATGAGTCGTAAGCCAGGGTACATGTCGTACCCAAGACTCATATGGTAGAAAGTGTCTAAATCTTCTTTGGATTTATATCTTCCATAGGTACAGATGAAGGGAAATGATTGTATGTTTTTGTAATACCCCGTATTTCCCTAACTTAAATTAACCGTCAGTACATGAGTTATCCTATATAATTTTTTAAAAAAACTCAGTATTTTTCAGTTTTGAGATTACCAATGCATAGGAAATTCAGTCAACTTTCCAACAATATAAGATCCACCCAAATCCGATACCCCGGGTGAGGAGTTAGAGCCATTTTAGTAAAATAGTGTGCCAACTTGCACTTCAGCACGTCTCGGAGGCAAGCCAAATGGAAATTATCAAAAACTAGAGAGCTAATGTGATAACCCCGCATTGCAGTGAGCTTTCAGGTCTCATACAGTGAAGCAACATGATCCCACCGCATCGTGCCAAGACTACAGTTCATAATTATCGAATTCCAGTGACATAGCGTGATAGCGCATCGTCGCGCCAAGGGTGAAAATTGGGAATATTTAGTTAATTCTGAGTTTTAAATTCCAAGGGATTTTAGGTCTTTTTCCCTAATTCTAGTTAGACTAAACAGGAGATTAAAGCCCTAAATAGCCTAATATCTCATTAATTGCTCACTGATCTCAAGAAAGAAATCATTCTCTCTCAATTAGAAAACCCTAGATCTCAAGAAATCAAGAACAAAAATCAAGAAACTCATTAAAAATTCCAAAAACTAATCAATTCAAGAATGTTAGGTGGTCGCCCGAATCAGCAGGGTGTCGCTTCCAGTACCACCAGTGGGCAATGCCCAAATAGACTCTATGCACTTTATTCCCGATAGGATCAGGAAAGTTCTCCTGATGTGGTAAAGATTTCAATGCTTGAAATTGATTGTACGCATATCTATGATGTTAATTTGGTTTTCAATCCATTATTATGATAAGATTCATGAAAATAGAATAGTATTTATGGGAAATTATATGAATTGCATGTTGAATCCATGAATTTACTAGTTTGGGCATTTTAGTTGCAATATTTATATGTTATCCATGATTATGTGCATTAAGTTATGCTCCCTAAGTGTTTGATAGAATGTCCATATGAATTAAATGATGCAATCATGACATACTAGTATATGTACAATCTTATAACCTACAAGTGTTTGATAAAATATCTCTATGAATGAATTATGGACAAGTAATTATTGTTATGTCTTTCAAGATTATGCTATGCTTTATTGTCGTGCTATTGAGTCCTAGGGGTATTTAATACCCGATAATCTAGCTATTTACCTAGAGCCAGTGTTAGTTACAGAATAGTATCAGTTATGTCTTGATCAGTAGAATTCAATTAGCTATAGAACTCAGTCAGTTACAGAACTTAGGAAAACTCAGTAAACTCAGTATCATTCCAGTCTAGTTTAGTATACTAAGTTCAGTGTCTTTCCATTGGGAGTAGGATTCAGCACCGAGTGAACCCAAGGATGGGGGGCTCAACTGATAGTAGAGGTTGTGATCCTTAGAAGCAATTCTTGCATTCCAGAACTACGTAACCAGCGTTGGTTGTGACATTAACCTATCAGTTGAAGGTCGATGAGGTATTTTAACCTGCCAGTTGAGGATTCCACCATTTTCATTAGATTACCTTCTAGATGAGGGTAACTCTTCAGTGTTTTCACCCGTTACATGATACTGACACGCTTCCAGTTGGGGTTACACGTTGGGCCTAAAATCTATTTAGAAAAGGGGCATGTTAGTTAGATAATTACTTCCTACAGTCTCAGTTTTAGTCTTAGTATAGAACTCAGTTCAGTTCTACAGAATCAAGACTTTCAGACACACTCAATCAGTTTCAGTAACTTAGTTATCACTAATCTCAGATTTTAGTTACTCAATTATCAGAACTCAGAACTCAGCTTCAGTAAAATCTCAATTACAATATACACGCATATCCATAGTATTGCATACTTAGTATTTACAGCAGTTTTAGTTATCCATGTACATTTAGATTTAGTTATTCTATATCATTCAGTCAGTTATTGTTCATGCTTATGAACCCTTGTATCAGCCTTACCTCATCTAGCATACCGGTACATTTCACGTACTGATACATACTCTTTCTTTGCACATGTCTCATATCATAGGTTCGAACACTCAAGTTCTTGACTGTGCATAGACAGATCCAGTTATCAGCAGTAATTTTAGTAGTGAGTCCTCATCTATCAAAGGTATGCTATTATCTTAGTATTTCAGTTTATTAGTAGTTCAGTAGTTGAAGTTAGTTGGGGTTTTATCCCATCAACTCCACCTTAAGAATATTCAGTTAGAGGCTTTTCAGGATAGACTTTTAGACAATATTTAGTTTTACAGATTATTATTACAGTTGATATTCTGTATCAGTATTTCAAATTTGGAACCTTTGGGTATTTTAGCCTATTTTTTGCATTTATTACAGTATTATTATTCAGTGCTCACAGAAGATATTAGTCATGGGTTAGCTTATGGTCCTTTGGGATCGTAAGCACCATGTAACATCTGGGGAACATACTCGGGTCGTTACAATCTTGGTATAAGAACCTAAGGTTCAACAGAGTCCTAGGGAGTCTGAAAGCCGCACCATGTAGTCTTGTGTATGGGTGTATCGCGTGCCACCATTATGGACTGGAGGCTATGAGATGTTTTAGGAATAGTTTTCCAACTTTCAGTATTCATGTCATGCGAGTGAGCATGAGCTCAAGTTAAACTTTCAGTCTAATTTGTTTTTCCTTCCATTTATAGAAAATACATCCCAAAAAGACTAATGGAAGAAGGAACGGAAATTAGTCAGCACCTCATCCCATTTAGGCAGATCCCCTGGACGATCATGTATCCCATGCAAAATTTAGAGCTGCATTCACTACTCTATCCAGTTCTTTAAAAGCTTAAAATGAATGGCCAGTTGCTATTCAGTACAACCCAGTGGCCAATTCTGCTACAACCAGGATTCGAGACTTCACCCGAGTGAATCCTTCCCTATTCTTAGGATCTAAGTAAGAAGAGAACCCATATGAGTTCCTTAATCAAGTTTATAAAGTCATAAATATTATGGGAGTGATTTCCAATAAGAGTGCTGAGTTAGCTACCTATCACCTACAAGATGTAGCTCATACATAGTTTAAGCAGTGGAAGGTAGACAGGGGCACAGATGCAGAGCCTATAGAAAGGACCATTCAAACTCTAGAAGATATGTTAAGAGCCTGTGTTGTCGATTTTAAGGGTATTTACGATGACCACTTTCCTTTATCAAATTTGCATAAAATAACAGCTATCACTCTAGTATTCAGATGGATAAGTTTGAGGCTCTTTATGGTAGGAGATGTAGATCTCCAATTGTTTAGTTCGAGGTAAGTGAAACCGCAGTAATAGGTCCTAACTTAGTGTTTGAAGCCTTAGAGATTGTTTAGCTGATCAGAGAAAGTCTTAGGGCTGCCCAGAGCCAACAGAAATCATAAGCATATATGAGGTGAAAGGATCTCAAGTTTTAGATCGGTGATTTTGTGTTCGTAAAAATCTCTCCCATGAAGAGGGTAAAGATTTTTGGCAAGAAGGGAAAACTCAGTACCCGATATGTTGGTCCTTATAGAATTCTCAATCATTTTGGAAAGGTAGCTTATGAGCTCGAGTTGCTTTCAGATATAGCTTCAGTACACCCACTATTCCATATCTCCTTGCTAAAGAAATACATTGGTGACCTAGAAGTCATAGTTCCCTTAGAGGGAGTAGACATTCAGAATGATCTCTCTTTCAAAGAGGTTCCAGTTCAGATCCTCGATAGTCAGATTCTCAAACTGAGGAACAAAGAAGTTCCCTTGGTCAATGTTCTTTGGAGAAATCAGTCCATTAAGGGAGCTACTTAGGAAGCAGAAGAAGATATGCGGATCAAGTATCCTCACCTCTTCTCTGCAAACTCATATATAGCTCAAGGTAATAGTCTTCCTTAGCTCTACTCAGTTCCATGTTCAGTTATAGTTATAAACTTGGTATTCTTTACTGTTGCATATACAATCATACATTCATGAATAAGTATAGTCATGTACCCATGAATTAGATATGCATATTCAGTATGAGAACTCAGCTTGCCAGTAGTAGCGGTCATGTATTCTGAGCATCAGATATGCATATTCAGTGTGTAAGCTCAGTCTATCAGTGTTTCTCATCTTAATCAGTCTCATTCGAGGATGAATGTTCCCGAGGGGGAGATATTATAATACCCCATATTTTCCTAACTTAAATTAACCCTCATTACATGGGTTATTCTATATAATTTTCTTTTAAATATTCAGTATTTTTCAGTTTTGAGCTTTCTAATGCTTAGGAAATTTAGTCAGCTTTCCAACGATATAAGATCCTCCTAAATTTGATACCCGGACGAGGATTTAGAGCTAATTTAGTAAAACAGTGTGCCAATAGGCACTTCAGTGCATCCGGGGACATGCCAAATGGAAATTGTCAAAAACTAGTGAGCCAACACGATAACCCTATATCGCGGTGAGCTTTCAAGTCTCATGCAGTGAAGCAATGCGATCCCATCACGTCGCGCCAAACCTCCAGTTCACAATTGTCAAATTCTAGTGAAACGACACGATAGCGCCACATCGTGCCAAGGGTGAAAATTGGGAATTTTTAGCTAATTCTGAGTTTTTAAATTCCAAGGGCTTTTAGGTTTTTTTCCCTCATTCCAGTCAGCCTAAACACGGGATTAAATCCATAAATAGCCTAATATCTCTGTAATTGCTCACTTATCTCGAGAAAGAAATCATTCTCTCTCAATTAACAAACCCTAGCTCTCAAGAAATCAAGAACAAAGCTCAAGAAACTCACTAAGAACTCCATGAACACATCAATTTAGGTATGTTAGGTGTTAATTCATAGGTTCCTTTTACCCATGACGTTCAAGAACCTCTTTTTAAATTATAAGTGATAGATTCAAGATTTCAATGCTTGAAATTAATTGTACGCATATCTATGATATTAATTTATTTTTCAATCCATGACTATGATAAGATTCATGAAAATAGAATAATATTTATGGGGAATTATATGAATTGAATGTTGAACCCATGAATTTGCAAGTTTGGGCATTTTAGTTGTAATGTTTATATGCTATCCATGATTATGTGCATTAAGTTGTACTCCCCAAGTGTTTGATAGAATGTCCATGTGAATTAAATGATGCAATCATGACATGCTAGTTTATGTACAAGCTTATGCCCTACAAGTTTTTTATAAAATGTCTCTATGAATGAATTATAGACAAGTAATTATTGTTATGTCTTTCAAGATTATGGTATGCTTCATTTTCATGCTATCGAGTCCTGGGGGAATTTCTTGCGCGATAATCTATCTATTTTCCTAGAGCAAGTGTTAGTTACAGAATAGTATCATTCATGTCATGACGAGTAGAATTCAGTTAACTACAGAACTCAGTAGAACTCAGTCAGTTACAGAACTCAGGAAAACACAGTAAACTCAATATCAGTCAAGTCCAGTTTAGTATACTCAGTTTATTGTCTTTAAGTTAGGAGTAGGATTCAGCACCGAGTGAACCCAAGGAAAGGGGATCACCTGCCAGTAGAGGGTATGATCCTTAGAAGCAATCCTTGCATTCTAGAACTACGTAGCCAGCGTAGGTTGAGACATTAACCTACCAGTTGAGGGTTGACGAAGTTTTTTAACCTGCCAGTTGAGGGTTCCACCGTTCTCATTAGAGTACCTACAAGATGATGGTAAATCTTCAGTGTCTTTATCCATGGCACGGTACTGACACCCTTCCAGCTGGGGTTACATGTTGGATCCTAAATCTATTCAGAAAAGGGGTATGTCAGTTAGATGATTACTTTCCACAGTGTTAGTTTCAGTCTCAGAATAGAACATAGTTTAGTTCTACAGAATTAGGACTGTCAGATACAGTCAATCAATTTCAGTAACTCAGTTATTAGTAATCTCAGCTATCAGTTACTAAGTTATCAGAATTCAGAACACAACTTTAGTAAAAACTCATTTATAGTATACACACATATGCAAAGTATTGCATACTCAGTATTTACAATAGTTTCAGTTATCTATGTACATTTAAAGTCAATTACTCTATATCATTTAGTTAGTTATTGTTTATGCATATGAACCCTTGCATTCATCCATACCTCATCTAGAATACTAGTACATTTCATGTACTAATACGTACCTTTTCTTTGTGCTATGATGTCTCATATCATAGGTTCAAACGCTTAGGTTCCTGACCATGCATAGACGATCCAGTTATTAGTAGTAGTTTTAGTAGTGAGTCCTCATCTATCAATGGCATGCTTTAATTTTAGTATTTTAGTTTATTCGTAGTTTAGTAGTTAGAGTTAGTTGGGGGCTTGTCCCATTAACTCCACCTTTAGACAGTTCAGTTAGAGGCTTTTCAGACTAGACTTTCAGACAGTATTCAGTTTTGTAGATTATTATTAAAGTTGATGTTCTTTATCAGTATTTCAAATTTTGAATCTTTTGTCATTTTAGCATATTTTCCATATTTATTAGAGTATTATTATTAAATGTTCACAGTAGATATCAGTCATGGGTTAGCTTGTGGTCCTTCGGGGTCGTAAGCATCGTGTAGCATTCGGGGTACAGACTCAGGGCATTACAATTTTGGATACGACTTAATTGGATGATTTGTATTCTAGACAGTGTTGTATCTATAGGTTGAGGCTAAAATGAGTGGAGGGTACCACTTATATTAGTGAGTACTACTCGTAAGGGTCAGTCGTACCCCTAGGACGAGAATTTGTGCAACTTAAGTGGGGATATTCTGAACATTTCCCATGTTATACTAATAAGTTCCCATGACTTATAACCTACTTGGAAGGTTATTTACCCTATTTTTCCACCAATTAATACTTAGAAACTTTTTTAAAACACTCTATAATTCTTTCAAAAGCTTTTGGGCAAGGGAAGCTAGGGTTTCAACTAGAGGATTGATTTGGGGCTTTTCTTTGTTATTTATTTCCATCATCATCATGGTTTAAGCCATGTTCTCTTCCTCATTGTTAATTCTAACTTTAAGCATGGTTTTATGAATGTTTTCATGACTTTATTAATTGTATGATTTTATTTTTCAAATATGAATTGTGGGTTTTGATATTATATGGTTGGTTATGGTTTCCCATGGTTTTAATTATGCTTTATGTGCGTTAATGGTGTTTTTGGATAATTTTATTTCATGAGAATGGTTTAATGGTAATTGGGATTGGTTTTGGTTATATTATGCCCCCAATGTGTTTGACAAAATACCTATAATAATATTTTTATTGCATTGAGTATTTTAATGGAATGCTTGCATGTTTTAAAATTTAGTAAAGGAATTGTGCATGGTTTAAATTGCTTGGAAAGGTAAATAGATAAATGGCTAAACTTGTGGGGTACATGAAATCCCGAAGTGGTTTAATGTGGTAAATGAAAGGGCACTTGGAAATTCCCTTAAACCTATATATAGTTGGCTCTGAATAAAACCTACAAGTAAGGATTGGTATAATGATACCAATAATAATGTCCTTGGTTAATAATTTGTTAATGTTTTAGTTATTTTGAAAATGGTATTAATTGGACATTAATGGCAGCATGTGTAGCAAAATCACAAAAAGTAGAGGTTCCGGGGGAACCAAAACTAGAAACTCATATCTGCCGATGTAAGGTTGGTCCTGGTGACCATGTGCATGATGTCACACTATATTTTGGGGGATTTACTAATGATATTAGGTTTTCTTCCCTGGTCATGCGACTTCACGCACTAGGGCCTTTTCAGCAGAGGGAGCTAAACCCATATAGCACATGGGTGGTTTAGGATGATAAAGTTACATAGCCCAGGTATAAAGTTTTTAAAGGCATGTTGAACCCGGTCCCCTTTCCCGACATAGTTATATATATATTTATATATATATGTATGGTTATGTGCATATGGATGGTTTTACTTGGTTTTATAAATGATATTATTTTATCTTTATCTTGAGATCATGCTAGAGTTCACCCGTTAATCCATCTACTAGCGGTTGTATACACACGCTATGCAGGAACTGATCGTTCTACTCTTCCTAATTAGTGATTGACTCGGGAATCAGTATTTGGACAGAAGTGGTAAGCTTTCATTATTTCAAAAGCTCCATTCCATGTTATGAATATTTTTAAGACACTTTAATTTTATTTTGGATATAGGTTTTTGCCATGGTTGGGGGAATGTCCCAACTGGATTTCTATTACTCTTTTGGTTAGATACTTTATGGTATTGCTATGGGTAGGAATGGGTGGGATTGGTATTGGTGTTAGCCTTTGCATTAGAACAAGCTATAGGGCTGGCATCATCGGATATAATTTCTCACTGTTCCATCATATTACATTTCTAGATTAATTATATTATGTTTTGGGAACATCTTTGGTTATGGTCTGGTTTATGGCCCTTATTTTAGTATCCATTTGGTATGTTCGGATTGTTGTTATAGGATGGTGTGACTCGGTTGATTCGGTCACAATTGTAATCTTATCTTAGATTCTTCTTGTGAGTTGTTGCACAATCTTTCTACATGTTCAAAATTTAGCCAATTCAGGGCAGGCGGATGGAGGTTGGGTTAGGTAACAAAGGTGGTTTTTGGTTTTGATTGGACTTGGGTCTCCCATTATGACAACGCCCGCTCTTGGGTCACATCAAGTTGTTATCAAATCCTAGGTTCATGTTCAATTGGTTGTCCACAAATTCGTGTCGAGTAGGGTTGTGTAGCACACCAAACTTCTAAGGAAGAGGCTATAAGTCATTTAGGAATGTTTTACTATCTTGGTATTCTATTTTTATACTTGGAGTCTCAATCCTTGAATGTTCTCTAATCCTTGTTTAATCTTCTTTCAAATCATGCCTTGTAGATTTGAAACATAAGGAAATTTTTCTATCCTATAAGGAAGTAATGCTGAAGGGATGCATCCTACTTCTAGGTTCATCTCCGATCTCACTGAAAGGTGACTAATGCAGAATTCCATCAGTCTATTCATGTTATTACTCAGATGGTTGCTACTCTAGTTGAGCAAGGTGCAACTGGTGCTTTGTCGACTGAGGCCACAAGGGTTGGCCAATTTATGAAGATTTGTCATCCCATTTTTTCTAAGTAAAGGTAGAGACGGATCCACAAAACTTCTTGGATGAAATGGAAAAGATATTTTGGGTGGTTTAGGCTACCAATGTGGAGGAGGTAAACTTTATAGCTTATCAGCTAAAAGATATTACATATTAGTGGTATGAAGAGTGGGCCGAGGATAGAGGTGAAGTGGAAGAATCAGTCTTATGGGATATTTTTTCTAAGGCCTTATTGGGTCGTTTCTTTCCCTAAGAGTTAAGGGATGGAAAGATGCAGGAGTTTTTGAACCTCAAATAGGGGAGAATGTCTATCAAGGAATATTCCTTGAAGTTTAACCAATTGTCAAGGTATTCTCTTAATTTAGTGGTTGACATGCAGGAAAGGATGAGGAAGTTCGCATCTGGGTTGAATCAAGATTTGTTTTTAGAGAGAAAGACTGCCTTTTTATTAAAGATATGGTCATATCTAGGTTGATTATACATATATAGTAAGTGCAGAATAATAAGAGAAAGTAGGCAGAGTTTGGGGATAGATAGGGTAAGAGGAGCAGGTATTATGACCAGGGAGGTGCTCAGTCTCAGGGAAGTTAGGATGGTGGTAAGTGGCAGAAAAAGAAGTGGGAAATTTATAGTTCCTACTCTTCTGGTAGTGCTCCTTACCATGCGAGCGTCAGGCATCATTAGGGTGGTGACAATTTTTTGGTACAGGCTGCCCAATCTTAGCCAAACGGAGGTCAGTCAGTTTCTTAATGCCTTCCTTATTGGTTTTGTAGTCATCCTTATTGGGGTTATTGTGATTAGGAAAGGGATAAATGCTTTAAGTGTGTCCAGGAAGGCTATCGGCTCAGGGATTTTCTAGTTAATAAGGTTTCTACGGGGGCGAATAAGATTCCTGTGGCTTCATCTTCTACTCCTACACCTGGTGGTATGGCATCTACTTTTGTTACTGCTCTTAGTTCTAGTGTTAGTCAGAATAGGTTTTATGCTATGACATCCCAAAAGGAATCCGAGGAATCACCTGATGTCGCTATTGGTACATTACAGCTTTTCTATCGTGATGTATATTATTTGTTTGATCCAGGGTCCACTCTCTCTTATGTGACTCTTTATGTGGTTGTATGTTTTGGTTTTGATCTGGAAGTTATTTTGGATCCTTTTTCTATTATTAACCTAGTAGGTGACTTGGTTATTTCTAAGAGAGACTATAAGGGTTGTGGTATCTATTGGTGGAAAGCATACCTTGGTGGATCTTTATGAGTTGGGTATTGCGGATTTCAATGTCATTCTGTGTATGCATTGGTTTCACTCTTGTTACACATCCTTGGATTGTCAGACCCGTAGGATTATTTTTTGGTTCCCTGGTGAGCCAGTTATAGAATTGGAGGGTGGTTCTTTAGCTCCTATAGGGAGATTTATTTCTTATCTTAGAGCTTAGAGGTTAATCTCTAAAGGTTGTCTTTATTATTTGGTCTGGGTTAAAGATTCTAACTCAGAACGTCCTTTTTTCTAGTCAGTTCCAGTGGTTAATGAGTTTCCAGAGGGTTTTTTGGATGATCTTCTAGGTGCTCCTCCGGATAGGGAAATAGAGTTTGGTATTGACTTAGTTCTGTACACTTGTCCAATTTCTATTCCTCCGTATAGGATCGCTCTGACTAAGTTGAAAAAACTCAAAGATCAACTTAAAGATCTTCTGGATAAGGGGTTTATTCATCCTAGTGTATCTCCTTGGGGTGCACCAGAGTTTTTTGTGTGCAAGAAGGATGGCACCCTTTGGATGTGCATTGACTATAGGTAGTTGAACAAGGCGACAGTTAAGAACAAGTATCCTCTTCCAAGGATAGATGATATGTTTGATCAGTTACAAGGTGGCAAGTAATTTTCTAAGATAGATCTTTGGTCTAGATACCATCAGTTAAAGATTAGGGAGGTGTATATCCCTAAGATGGCTTTTTGTACTCAGTATGGGCACTTTAAATTTTTTGGTGATGCTATTTCGATTGACTAATGCTCCGATGGCATTTATGGATCTGGTGAATATGGTTTTTTGTTAGTATTTTGATATTTTCATTATTATGTTTATTGATGACATTTTAGTCTTTTTAAAGGGTGAGGTGGACCATACTAATCACCTTTGTGTGGTGCTACGGACCTTAAAGGAATAACGGTTGTATGCCAAGTTCTCTAAGTTTGACTTTTGGTTGAATGTTGTAACTTTATTGAGTCATATTATTTCTAGTAAGGGGTTCATGGTGGATTCGCAAAAGGTCATTGTGGTGAAGAGGTGGCCTAGACCCACGACTCCATTCAATATTCAGAGCTTCTTGGGTTTTGCTGGGTATTAGAGGAGGTTTGTGGAAAGATTTTCATCAATGGTTGCTCCTTTGACTAAGTTAACTCGGAAGAGGGTTAATTTCTCTTGGGCAAATGCTTGTGAAGGAAGTTTTTAGAAGTTGAAGGATAAGTTGACTTCGGCTCCAATTCTGACTTAGTCATAAGGCAATAATGGGTTTGTGGTTTAGTGTGATGCTTCTCGGGTGAGCTTGGTTGTATATTGATGCAGTATAGGATGGTGATTGCTTATGCTTCCAGGAAGTTTAAGGTACGTGAGAGGAATTATCCTACTCATGATTTGGAGTTGTTGGTGGTTGTGTTTGCTTTGAAATTATAGAGGCATTACTTGTATGGTGTGCACGTGGATATCTTTTCTGATCACAAGAGTCTACAGTATCTATTCACTCAAAAAGAGATTAATCTTAGTCAGAGGAGATGACTTGAACTTCTCAAGGACTATGATATGAGTCTTCACTATTACCCAAGTAAGGCTAATAGGGTTGTTGATGATCTTTGAAGGTTATCCATGGGGAGTTTGACTCATGAGGAGGAAGAAAATAGGGAATTGGTGAAGGATATTCACCGCTTGACTAATATTTGAGTTCGCCTCTTGGACTCAAAGGATAGAGGTGTGATGGTGCAAGAAGTAATTTGATTGCCTCTTGGTGTGGAGATTAAGGGGAAGAAAATTCTAGATCCTATCTTAATGAAAATCAAGAGTGATGTTGGCGGGAAAAACGTTATGGTATTTTAGATCGGCGGTGATAGTACTTTATGGTACCAAGAGAGGTTGTGTGTTCCTGATGTCGATGATTACTCGGTCTCAGAATCAATATGATTTGATTAGGGTCATCGTGTATAGGATGACTAAGCCTGCTCACTTTTACCATTGTGGACTACCTTCTCGATGGAGGATTATGCATAGCTATATCTTCAGGATATTGGGAAGCGCATGGGGTACCTATTTTGAATATATCTGATCATGGCATGTAGTGTATATCTAACTTCTAGGTATATTTTCAGAGAGGGGTAAGGACTAAGGTTAGTCTGTGTACTGCTTTCCCCTCGCAGATGGATAAGCAAGCGGAGATAACTATTCAGACATTAGAAGATATGTTTCAGGCTTGTATGACTGATTATGGTGGCAATTGGGTTGAGTATCTACCTTTGGTGGAGTTTGCTTACAACAATAGCTATCACTCTAGTATTGGTATGGCCCCTTTTTAGGCATTGTATGGTAGGAGGTGTAGGTCTCCTATTGGTTGGTTTGCGTTTGGTAAGGCGGATATGTTTGGTCCCAACTTGGTTTATCAGGCCTTGGAAAAGGTAAAGGTAATTCGGGAGAGGCTTAAGGCTGCCCAAAGTAACCAAAAGTTCTATGCGAATGTTAGGCATAAAGACTTGGAGTTTGAGGTTGGGGATAAGGTTTTCCTCAAGGTATCTCCTATTAAATGAGTTGTGCAATTTGGTAAGAAGGGGAAACTCAGTCCCCGATATATTGGTCCTTATGACGTTTTGCGGAGAATTGGTAATTTTTCTTTTGAGATGGAGTTTCTTTCTATCTTGAGCTTGGTTCATCATGTCTTTCATGTTTCCATGTTGAGGAAGTGCATTGGTGATCCTTCTACGGTTGTTCCTTAGGAAGGACTGGGTATCAGGATTCTTTTTCTTATGAATAAATCCGGGTTGAGATCTTGGATAGGTAGGTTCATCAGTTGTGGACAAAGGATGTGTCTTTTGTTAAGATTCTTTGGCAGAACCATAAGGTGAAAGAATCTACATGGGAAGCGTAGGAGTATATGAAGTCCAAATACCCACATTAGCTTTCTGCTCCTCGGATTCGTGCGGAAAGTATGTGCTCTTCGGCCCATCTTTATTTTCTGAGTTTGTTAAATGAAAAATTAATATATTTTCTTCTTTGTTTTCAAACTTTGATAAAGATTGGGAATATATTTGATAAGATAATGCAAATCACTCGTGTGTGTGGTTACCTCTACCTAGTTCATCATACGGGGACGAATGTTCCTAGTAGGGGACACTGAAACACCCTAGTTTTTGGACTTTAGAAAATTTCCTGGAATTTTAATCTCTGGACCCAATATGACTCATGGGTATGAGCCGTATGTTAGGATACCGATGGTATGGTCCATTCGTATATTGACCAGTGTTGGTTGGTGGAATGAATTTTGGTTATTTAAATGGATACACCTAAGGGGTGAGAGTCATATTGGCGGTTACAGACCGTTTGGTTCCTTAACTTAGTCTTAGACTTGGTTACTTAGGTTGGATCTGAGTACGAGTGGCTCACCATGATCTGTAATCCAGGGTATGAGTCATACCCAGGACTCGTATGGTGGACAGTGTCTAAATTCACCATGGGTTTAATCTGTTGGGGGTACGAATGAAGGGTACAGATTGTATGCTTTGGATACGACTTGGTTAGATGAGTCATATACTGGACTAGAGGGTACCACTCGAACTGGAGGATACAACTCCTAAGGGTCAGTCGTACCCCTGGGATGGGATTTTGTGCAACTTAACTGAGTGTATTCTAGATACTTCCACATGTATCCTAAAAAGGTCCCTTGACTTTTAACCTACTTTGAAGGTTATTTAAGCTATTATTCAATTCATTAACACTTATAACCTCTTCTAAAATACTCTACAATTCTCTCAAAAGCTTTTGGGAAAGGGAAGCTAGGTTTTCAACTAGAGAATTGATTTGGGGTTTGTCTTGGTGATTTCTTTCCATCATCATCTTGGTTTCAGGAATTTTCTCTTTCTCGTTATTAATTCTAACTACAAGTATGGTTTTTATGAATGTTTTCATGACTTCATTGATTGTATGATTTTTTTTTCAAATATGAATTGTGGGTTTTGATATTAATTAGTTGGATATGGTTTCCCATGTTTTTAATTATGCTTTATGTGCATTAATGGTGTTTTGGACAATTAGATTTCATGGGAATGATTTAATGGTAATTGCAATTGGTTTTGGTTATAGTATACCCCCAATGTGTTTGACAAAATACCTTTAATTATATTTTCATTGCATTGAGTATTTTAATGGAATGCTTGAAAGTTTTAAAATTTAGTAAAGGAATTGTTCATGGTTTAAATAGCTTGGAAAGGTAAATAGATAAATGATTATACTTGTGGGGTACATGAAATCCCCAAGTGGTTTAATATGGAAAATGAAAGTGCACTTGGAAGTACCCTTAAACCTACATATGGTTGGCTCTGAATAAAACTTGCAAGTAAGGATTGGTATGATGATACCAAAAATAATGGCCTTTGTTAATAATTGGTTAATGTTTTTGTTATTTGGAAAAGGATTTTAATTGGGCATTAATGGCAGCATGTGTAGCAAAGTCACGAAAGATGGAGGTCCCGCGGGAACCAAAACTGGAAACTCATATCTTTCGATGTGAGGTTGGTCTTAGTGACCGTGTGCATGATGTCACACTATATTTTGGGGGATGTACGAATCATCCCAGGTTTCCTTCCCAATGTGGCTATATATATAAATATGTATGGTTGTATGCATATGGATGGTTTTACTTGGTTTTATAAAAGGAATTATTTTATCCTTATCCCGAGATCATGCTAGCATTCACCCGCTAACCCGTCTATTAGCAGTTGTATACATACGTTATGCAGGAACCGATCATTATACTCCTCCTAAATAGTGATTGACTCTAAGATCAACATTTCGACAAAAATGGTAAGCTTTTATTTCTAGACACTTTGATTTTATTTTGGAAATTTGATACGCCCAAATTACAACTCTTGATAAAAAGTGTAAGCGGTCGCTGTCAAATATAGAACCCAACTAGGTTGGGAGTAAAATCCCATAGGGAATACTGTGCTCACTAAGTACTATAATCGTTACTGGATTGTTGATCAGAGGTTCCTAAAAAGGGGGGGTTTTGGGTTCTAACTTATAAATAATTAATTGTAACAAGAGTATTTCAATGAATGATTCTCTTTGTAATTCGTAACTTTATGAGATTAAAAAAATCAGGGTTATGGTCACCAAAATACTAGCACCATTCGGGTTGTGAATCATTTATGAGTTCCACTTAGCAAATTCAATTGCAAGAAGGGTTGAGTCCTATTCTTTATCCATTAGTTTCTCATCCTAAGTAGATAGATTATCCTCTAATTCTCTAAAACTCAAAGGATGCATTGTTCTTTCAACCTATTTCTCATGTAAGCTAATCCAGTTAGGGAATTTTCCATTACTCTAAAGGTTAAAGCCCTTAGAATTCATGTAAACACTTTCTTTTCCCAACAAACACTTTCCTTTCAGACAAGTGATATTCTTGGGCTTAGTCTTCAAGTTTGCAACCAAGAAAAGTCATGAAATTAAAGAAAGGTTTATACAATATTATTTAATCATGGAACTTAATTTGATTCCAAACCCATAGATACATTTCACATTAAGGGTCCCATAACCCTAGTTATGGGATCTTAACCACAATATTCCATAGAAGAAGAAGAAGTAATTCTTGTATTATTCATAAATTAGATTAAGAATTTACTTACAAAGAATCCCAAGAATCAGTTCTTGAATCTTCAATAATCAATTTTCAATGATAAATTTCTCCAAGATATAAAGAATCCCCAAAGTACTAGATCTAAGACAGTTTCAATAGAAGATAAAGCTTGTAGAAGATAAAAGATGTGTTCTTAACCCTAAAATTTGGTATTTATATGTTCCCTGATAAAGAAAGAGTTTAAAAAATTTAAAAGAATAAAAGCCGCATCCCAGATGACGGCCCATATGGTGGTCCGCCAAAGTGTTGACGGTCCACCATATGGTCCGTCACTCGTTTCTTCCAAATCACAGTTTCTGGATAAGATCTAACGGTGACACTGGCGGTCCGTTGCAAGACTGATAGTCCACCATATTGACTGTCACTAAGTCCCTCTGAAAGGTGGATTCTGGATAAGGATTGATGGTCCATATGGTTGTCCATCGCATGGATGACGGTCCGCCATGTTGATCATCATGAAATCCTTCTGAGAGGTGGTTTCTGGATAAGGGTTGACGATCCACCAGGTGGTCTGTCACATGGATGACGGTCCTCCATGTGGTCCGTCACTCAAGTCATTATCATGCCATGTTCTAGTTCGACTTGACGGTACACCAGGTTGTCCGTCGCAAGACTGACGGTCCACCATTTTGACCGTCAAACTCACTTTTCTGCTACTTTTTCCAGTTTCCTTATGTGGTTATCTCCTTTCACTGGAAACACTAAAAACTTTATTAAATAACACTTTGGTTTCTTGAAAACATACAATTTTCCTAAAAAAATAATGCTAACTGTTTCGTAAGATACTGGAACATCAACTCCCTCAACTTAAGATAATTGTTTGTCCTCAAGCAACTCAGCACCTAATTGCACACATGAATAATAAAATGACATGCAACCAACCCTTGAAACATTTTGATGCAACTATTCACTCATCAGTTCAATCACATACATTTAACACATTAGGATCCACACCCAACATCTATCATAGTTCAGCCCACAAGCATGAATGTTAATTCTACAGAGAACAGCAAAGTTAAGTGACTTCAGTTGCCCTCACAATAATGAAATCCACCACTCATTATATGATGTGGACAAAGTCTAACTCTCACACTCACAAAGAAATTACAACCATAGTCCAAGTACCCATAGGATTTCCCTAGCCATATGACACTACCTCAAGGTTGACTCACTAAGATCAAACAGGTCTTTTCAAGGCTTGCAGTAAAGTTTCGGGTCAGGTGGGGTATGCTTTTGGGTAAAGTGACTCATTGAAACTTAAATCTCCTTTCCCTAGCATCTTTTCAACCTTAATATGCTATTATAGCATACAACTCTTTTCTTTTTTTTAGCCACCCTCAACTCATGTTGATGCATTCAGTCGCCAATTAACTCTAATTAGATTCTAACTTACTTTCCATTTGTCTCTTTCATTTAGCCACCCTCAACTTAGATGCTTTGTCTAAGTTGAAATAAACAATGTATTAGTATTTGTCCAAGGCTAGAGCTGAATGTTGAAACCCTACGGAAAGTAACTCACAGTGACAGGATTTTAAAATGGGTTTTAAAGGCACAATATAGGTTCAAAAGGGATAATCATTTTGACAGGGATGTTTATTTTTGCTAGATGGACTCAAAGTACAAGGAGGCCTATTAACCTATCACAATGACTCCCCTAGAAGATTGTATCAATGATTAGGGCAAGTTCTAGGTCTTAACCTATGAAATAACTACAAGTAAAACCTCACACTCACAGGCAACAAAATTAAACTTCCTTTGCAATTCTTGGAATGTTCATCGCATGTTTCATGTACCTCTTTTAGACTAATGCTAAATGCAGAACTACTGAGAGTTCTGCACACATGTTTACATGATAGAGTAACTAATTACATACACATGCTTATAGTTTTATGCGAACATCATTCATTATCCATATTTACAACAAAGTACTGAAACAAAAACATTTTATAGATAATCATTAAACACAGATATTTATATCGCAGGCTGCAAAATTTGAAATGCAATAATAAAAAAAACCTAAACATGCCGCTTCTACTAGATAGTACATGATTCGATACAAAATATTAGCAACAACATCCAACCATGATGTGAATACACCCACCCCCACACATAAATATATGCATTGTCCTCAAAGCAATAACATACCGTACATGGTTGGACTGGGTTATTCACTTCGCTTTCTTTTCCTCTGAGGCATCTGTCAGGTGGGGTGATGTTCCTGTGTTCTCCCCCTATGCAATGTTGTCCCCTATAGTGGTAGGGGCACTCACAACCTCAACCTCCACAATTGGAGGAATTGTCTCCCAAACGGATCCTGCACTTTGCCCCCTTTCTAGGGAAGCACTAGTAGAGACTCCTTCCGCTTCATTTTCTGCCTCTCTTTGCTTTTTTTTAGCTTCTTTCCTTAACTTCTTTGCAGCTCTTTTCAGGTTATATTGATCTAACTCTTCGGGTGACATGGCTTCTCTCTTCCTTCTTTTTTCTTCTTTCCTGGTTGCTCTTTCATCCATTTACAACTTGCTTTTGTCTTTCACGGGTCTTCCCATCAGGTCTAGAATTCCTTCCTCTTCATCACTTACCACTAAAGTTAGGTCAAATGCAGACGGCTGTGACTGTTTCTCCTTCAACTCTGCTATGTCAGCCTTTGCCTGCTCAAACTCTGCCATAAGCTTGGCAAGATCAGGGAGAGACAGTGAATCTAGCCTTTTTTTATGCGGGCTTCCATGTTATCTATTATAACTTGAATATTTTGAAATGTCCTTACTTCTTCGGCCATAATTTCATCCACAAAAGGTTTGAAATCTCCATCTTATTTTTCTAGCTATTTCTGAAACCATTTTTGGTTCTTCACAACCTTAACGAAATTATGTTGGTTGAATCTGTACTCTGCAAACTCCAGTCCACCAGCAAACTGTGTAGACTCTGACCCTGTAGGCGTGCCCTGGGGTACATAATTAGGTGGTATATACATGGTGATAGGTAAAGGCATACCTTCAGGCATTTCTGTGGTCTCTAGAACTAGTGCAAACTGAGGCTGATATGCCAGAGGTTTGGTCACCCGAATTTCAAATTTTTATTCATCCTTCGACTTATCAATGTCCTTCCTATGTGTAGCCTGTACTTCATTATCAACTCCATGGATCAGCGGCACACCGGCTTATTTGCATAACCCAGTGATCAAACATAGGAAGGGTATAGAAGTGGTCACTTTATGTGCCCCCACGAACATCTCGTCTGCAATTAGATAGCCAAAATCAATTTGCAGTCCTGAAACCAAACTAGCTACTGCTACTGCTCTGTGATGATCTAAGTTTCCATGTTCTTTTGTTGGCATTAACCTCAACTGAACAATAGCCCACCTAAACTTAGCTTTAAAACTAAGAGTGAACTTTGTAATGCGCTTTTTGGGATTAGTCAACCAGGAAGGATTTCCATCATTGGTCAATAAAGAAGCAGCCTAATGTCTCTGACAAGAAGAATTTTGCATTCTATACTAAAAATTTGGGACAGCGGGTGGAGCCTCATATCCTGGCCCGAATAGCATCTTGTTAATTATTTGGGCTGAGATATCAACAGTGACTCCTCGAACTAGAATAGACTCCCTATTTGGTCTATTTGAGATTGGAGTTCCCTTTGGGCATTCCCCTTTCACCTAACACAAATAATTTACGAAGAATTCCCACACCCAATTTGGTTGGTATTCTCCTGGAGGTCTGCTTACCCATGCCATTCCATATTCGTTGAACCGGTTCTCTAACTCGAGATATTTATGAAGTTTTGATTTCATAATCTGACGTTCCTCTATAAATAATCTTCTGATCCCTCGAGTTGTGGGTGTCAACCCGTCATAGAACTCTTTTTGTGCTCCCACTATTTACCACCTGATGGCCTCTCAAACCTGTGGATCCTTTCGCCTGATAACATTATCACCCTCCGGTACAGCTTCAGCATTAGGATCGTCTGTTTGACCCTCCACAATAACATTTTTAGTTTCACCTGCTACCGGCAATGGTTGAGTTGCAGCAACAGTTGCCTCATCGGGGCTTAAACTTGAACTGCTAGAGGTACTCCCACTCTTCTCTTCAGACTGGGAGAGTATGAGAGCTTCTCTTTTATTTTTCTTAGTGTTGTAAGTCGGTGCGGACACATTCCTACCTCGTTGAGATCTTCCTCCTCTGGTTTGTGGAGTTTTAGGAGCCATTTCACCTGAAAACTGCTTAAGAAATCATTTCTGCATTCAAACATAATCAAAACAGGGCATAGTGTTGTCTGATGGTAGGTTTGATGGTCCACTAGTGGTAGGATGTTCCACCAACTCTGTCGTCAGTCCTTAAGCCATGTTCCATAAAAACTTGAGTCTTCTGACGGTCTACTTGGTGGTCCGTCACAAAGTTGATGGTCCACCAAGTCGACCGTCATGGCTTATACAGTAGGTACATTTGTATTGCGTCTTCTGACGGTCATCTTGGTAGTCCGTCACAAATTTGACGGTCCACCAGTTTGACCGTTGCACCTTCGTCTTCATCCATCCTTCTGGGTTCGACCATTTTGTCGAGCAATAGCATATCAGATCATTTTTCAGCTATCAACACAGCTTTAAACTCATATTTTAAGCACATTGGTCTAAGTTTACAACCTATATTGCTCAGATTTCATAAAAATTGGTACCTTGAGTCATTCAAACATAGTATACTAAGAACAAACTAAAGAAATAAGCCATGCTCTTACACTTATTATGGAAAATCAGAAGAGGAGGTTTTTCACATACCATATTTTGTAGGCACGCTTTGTTCTTGAGGCTTCAGAGAGAAAACTAACTTACAAATTCAAGCACTAGAAGAAAGGGAAGGAGTAACTAGTATAAATAAGGGAGAAATAGAAAAGATAGAGAGTCTCAGATGGGATAACTCCCTTCAGGTTCTTTGAATCTTAAGGAAATGGATAGCCAAAGGACATGGAACGGTTACAATGGATGTACCCGCTCAAATTTATTCACAAAGTTGCACTTTGGGTCAAATACGGAGTACTTATAATGAGTACCGATTTAACCCGACCTGATTCAAAATTAGGGTTAAAGTGAAGGTACATCTGATGGTCTATCATGTATGTGACGGACCACTGCTATGAACATCACTTCTCACCCTAGTTTGAATGTTTCTATTTTGGTGTGACGGTAAGTGGGATGGCCCACCAAAACTATGACGGTCCACAAGATTTACCGTCACTTCTTACTAGAATGTGGGTCTCTAATCTTACCTCTAACGGCTGTTGTGATGTACCACCAGGTTCGTGATGGTCCGCCACTCAGGCCGTCATGGCTTATCCAGTGAATGTATTTTCTTTCTAGTTCTTGACACTTTAAAGTGGTGGTCCATCAGGGGACTGGTGGTCCGTCAAGTAGTCCGTCGTAATGTTCCAGTAGCTCAGATGTATGCCTATTTTCCTTTTTACTGCATTTAAAGTCCTGCACACTTCATAAACACATCAAAATTAAACAAAAACATAAAATAGACTCTAACTATGGTTACAAAAATATGTTGTGGGTTGCCTCCCACTAGCGCCTGATTTAACGTTGCGGCACGACTCAGGTATCTCGAGTACTCAGACTTCATCGAGATAAAAGACATCAACACTTTTTATTAAGTCTTTTGGACCAATATAAAGTTTGATTCTTTGCCCGTTCACTTTGAAGACACTACCATCTTCGTTTTCAAGCTCGACTACTCCAGATGAGTAGACTTGGCTAATTTTGAATGGCCCCGACCATTTAGACTTTAACTTACCTGGAAATAGCTTCAGTCTAGAGTTAAAAATAAGTACCAAATCACCTTTCCTAAATTCTCTCTGTGCAATCCTTTGATCATGGTATTTCTTCATCTTCTCCTTATACAAGTCGGCTCTTTCATAAGCCTTGAGATGGAATTCATCCATCTCATTTATCTGCTCCAATCTTAGAGCAGTTGCTTCCTTCCAATATGTATTCAGCCTTTTGAGATCCCACAAGACCTTATGCTCAAGCTCGATTGGCAAATGATATGTCTTCCCATAGACTAGATGATACAGTGACATGCCAATTGGTGTTTTAAAAGAAATTTGATACACCCACAAGGCGTCATCTAGCTTTCGAGACCAATCTTGCCTATTGGAATTCACAGTTTTAGTGAGAATGGCCTTAATCTCATGATTAGACACCTCCACTTGCCCACTAGTTTGTGGATGGTACGGAGTTTCTACTCAGTGTTGCTTTACTCCATACTATGCCAAAATAGACCTGAAAGCTTTATTGTAGAAATGGGATCCCCCATCACTTATGATTGTTCTTGGTACTCCAAAATGGGAGAATATGTTCTTCTTCAAAAATGCTATAACTCTTTTTCCTTCACTGTCAGCCAAAGCAACAGTTTCTACCCATTTCGAGACATAGTCCACATCTACTAGGATGTATTTTTACCCATATGAGTTTACAAACGGGCCCATAAAGTTGATGCCCCATACATCAAACAACTCTACTTCCATCATTTTGGACATTAGTATTTCATGGCATTTGGAGATTGATCCTTGCCTGTGACATTGATCACATCTACAAACAAACTCATATGCATCTCTGAATAGCGTAGGCCAATAGTAGCCACTCTGCAATACTTTCTGGGTAGTACGGTCACTTGCATGGTGACCACCAATAGGTGAAGCATGGAATGCTTCCAAAATACTCAGTACTTCTACATCTGGGACACAACGCCTAATAACACCATCTACATATCGCCAAAAAAGATAGGGCTCATCCCAGAAATAATGGGTCACATCATGAATGAACTTTTTCCTTTGGTGAAAGGAAAGATTATCCGGCATCACCTCAATTACCACGTAGTTTGCAAAATCAGAATACCCCAGAATCTTCTCGAGCTTTGCAGCTAGTATCTTCTCATCCAGAAAGGAATCATCAATATCTAACTTGTCCTTGATTGCTTATTCGCATTCAAGTCTGGATAAGTGATCAGCCACCTGATTTTCATATCCTTTACGATCCTTTACCTCGAAATTGAATTCCTGAAGCAACAATACCCACTAGATCAATCTTGGCTTCGCATCATTCTTTGACATTAAATACCTCAGAGCTACATGATCCGTGTGGACCACCACCTTGGTCTCTAGAAAATACACTCTAAATTTCTCAAAGGCATAGACTACATCCAGGATCTCCTGTTTGATGACAGTGTAGTTCTTTTGAGACCCATTCAGGGCTTTGCTGGCATAATAGATTGTATGAAATAGCTTATCCTTTTTCTACCCCAACACAGCTCCAAGTGTCACCCTGCTAGCATCACATATTAGTTCAAACGAATTTGTCCAGGAAGGAGTAATAATAACTGGAGCCTCCACTAATTTCATCTTAATGCATTTGAACGCCTGTCTGCAGTCATCATTAAAAGAGAACTTGGCCTCCTTTTCAAGAAGTTTGCATAATGGGTTTACAACCTTCGAGAAATCTTTTATAAATCTGCGATAGAATCCTGCATGGCCAAGAAAGCTACACACCCCTTTTGCAGAGATGGGTGGAGGTAGTTTCTCAATAATATCAACTTTGGCCCTATCCACCTCAATACCTTTCGCAAAAATTTTATGACCGAGAATAATGCCTTCCTTCACCATGAAGTGGCATTTTCCCAGTTAAGGACCAGATTAAACTCTTCACACCGCTGTAATGCTTGACTTAAATTCAGCAAGTACAAGTCAAAGGAATCTCCAACAACTAAAAATTCATCCATGAACACCTCCAAGGTGTCCTCAACCATATCAGAGAAGATCGACATCATGCACCTCTGAAAAGTAGCCGGTGCATTGAATAAACCAAAGGGCATCCTTTTAAAAAATAATGTGGCATATAGGCACGTGAACATCATTTTCTCCTGATCTTCGGAGCAATAGAGATCTGTTTATACCCCGAATAACCATCCAAGAAACAGTACCAACCCCTACCTGCCAATCGATCGAGCATCTGGTCCATGAATGGCATTGGAAAGTAATCCTTTAGTGTCCATGAGTTGAGCTTTCGGTAGTCCATACAAACCCTCCACCCAGTGACAGGCTAGAGTAGGATCAATTCATTTTTCTCGTTGGCTACTACCGTCATGCCCTCTTTCTTGGGCACACATTGTACAGGACTCACTCATTTACTGTCTGAGATTGGGTACACCACCCCTGCATCTAGGTACTTGATGATTTCTTTCTTCACCACCTCTTGCATAGGTGGGATCAGGCGACACTGATGCTAAATAGTAGGCACACAATCTTCCTCTAGCTAAATCTTGTGCATACATATGCCAGGAAGGATACCAATGATATCTGTAATAGTCCACCCAATAGATATCTTATACCTCTTAATAACAGAAATGAGAGCTTCCACCTATTGGTCACCCAGATCAGAAGCAATAATAACCGGTAGTGTATTTTCACTACCCAAGAAAATATAAATCAGATGACTGGGTAACTCTTTTAATTCTAACATCGGTGGCTCTTCAATGGATGGTTTCGTCGGTGGTGAAGGTCGATTCTTAAGGTCAAGATCAAGCTTCTTAGGGGTATAAGAATATGACCCCATTCCTGTCAAAGCACGGACAGTTTCTTCATACTTCTCAATATTCTCACGATCAAAATTCATAAGCACAACAACTAATGGCTCAACAGCAAGCTACTCCTCTATAGATAGTTCCTGCTCGTCCTCGTAATAAACATCAAATATAGAGAACACACTCATTTCTTTGTGCTGCTTTATTGATTTTCACACATCAAAACGTACCACTTCATCATTCATCCAAAATAAGAGCTCATTCGCTCGTAAATCAATCAGCGCACTTCCGGTTGTGAGAAAAGGTCGACCCAAGATTATGGGCACCTCAAAATCCACCTCACAATCCAAAATAATGAAATCCGTTGGGAAAATGAAGGTAGCCACCTTCACCAATACATCATACAGAATACCAACAGGTCATTTTACCGACCTATCCACCATCACAAGCCGCATATTGGTTGGTGTAGGATCTCTCAAACCCATCTTTTTATAAATGGCTAGCGACATCAGATTAATGCTAGACCCCAGATCACATAAAGCTTTAGAAAAATCCAAAGACCTAATCGTGCAAAGAATAGTGAAAACTCCCGGATCTTTCTTCTTTTGTACTAAGGACCTCGTGTCAATCGAGCTGCAATGATGGAAATTATCCGCCAGTTTATAGCTTGCTGCCCTTTTATTTGTCAAAAAGGTCTTTCATAAATTTGGCATACCCTAGCATTTTCTCCAGTTCCTTTACCAAAGGCAAATTAATAGTCAGCTGCTTCATCATGGTCATGAATTTACTGAACTTGGTGTCATCAGCCTTCTTCTTCAGTCTCTGAGGAAAAAGGAGTGGTGGTTTTGGGAGAGTTTTCTCCACTACTTCCTTTTCCTTATTTTTCTTATATTTAAACTCATCAGACTGCTGACAGTTGGGTGTAGTATTATGAATGATCTCGTCAGGGTTTTTAGCCTCTATAGGATGATCACAATCTATTTTATCAACATTCTCTGGTAGTAATTGCCATACACGACCCATCCTTTCTTAGATTTTGCACTATGTCACTTGGTACAGTGTTGTCTTTCTTTGATTAAATACCGTAGAAAGTTCACTAATTTGTTGCTCCAACTATTTTATAGAAGTGGAATGCAAATCAACCAATTTATTCATCAAAGAAAAATAATTTTTCACCTCATCTACACCAGTGTTAGTTGCCTCTACTCCCTTCAACAGTTTAGTCATCATGTCTTCCATGGACATCTTCCCAGAGTTAGATGCAGAAGCTTCACGATTCCCAGGAGGAACATATAAACCACTCCTATCATTCTTATTCTTCCAATTTCCTTGGTCTCGGTCCTTGTATCCAGATTTCTCATAGTAGTTTCGACCTTGGTTTCCTTGGCCACTTCCTCAGAAACGCCCTAATTATTCAAGTAATTTGCCTCCTCCTCAGAATCGGAGTCAGATCTTCCCCATGATGCAATAGCTTTAACCTTCTCTGTCTTTCCTAATAATAAATGCTTAGTAAGAAGGTCCATCTACGTGTTTAAGTAAACCATATCTTGTTCACATTTCTCTTCTCTTCGCCTCTGTTCTGCAGGCATGCCAATAGATACAATAAAGCTTGCTACCTCAGAATCCCTGGTATGCCAAGCTCTACTCTGCTTTGTCATACGATCAAGCATTTCAGACGCCTCAAGAAAAGTGAGGTCCATGAATGACCCACCCGTAGCATTATCCACCACTATCTTAGTCACCGAATTCAAGGCCCTATATAATATCTCTTTCAGGTGGATGTTGGTCATTTGATGATTCGGACACTGTGTGAGCTTCTTCTTGAACCTCTCCTAAGTTTCACGAAGAGCTTCAGTTGGAAGCTGCCAAAAATTACTGATTTCATCTCTTAACTATGCCCTCTTAGACGGTGGAAAGAACCTTTCTAAGAAAGCATTTTTCAATTGCCTCCAATTTGTAATAGAGTTAGGGGTTATCCCATTCAACCATAACGTTGCTTCTCCAGAAAGAGACAATAGGAATAATCGTAGTTGAATAGCATTTTACCCCACTCCCATATTGTCAAACGACTTGCATATTGAAATGAAGTTGATCAAATACATATTCAGGTCATCACCAGCAAGTCCACCGAACAGTCCCTTCTGATGCAACAACTGGATCATCGTACTCGTAATATTAAACTTGTCTCCGGGTGCTAAGGGAGGAGGAATAATATCCCCTATGGCACCAGCCCCATCTAACTCGTCATCATTATCATCAAGAGAAAACCTAACAGTTCGACGTTTGGGTCACATTCTAGCTTAAAGATTTCTGTTGACATTCCTATTTACTAGTGCAACTTCATCATCTGGACGTCTTGGATTTAGTAACTCATCATCACCCAGGTCTTTATTGTCTGCGTTTACTTCTCGGCCAGCATTATTAGCATTTTCTTGATTCACTTGAGCGGCTACTAGAGCAGCTAATCTAGCCCGCTCCTGCTGAGAAACTACCCTTTTTGGGTCCCGTTGACTATCCATTCTACCAATAAGATGTGGTTCATGATTAATAGGTTATAATGGTTGAACTGATCTTCACGTACTTGGCATGCAAAACACTCAATCTGCACAAAACAAAAACAACAAAAAAGTAAGATTTAGGAATCTTTGACCAAATGGTCAATTAACAATCACAAACTTAGTTGACAACCGTATTCCCCGGCAACGGCGCAAAAATTTGATACGCCCAAATTACAACTCTCGATAGAAAGTGTAAGCAGTCGCTGTCAAATATAGAACCTAACTAGGTTGGGTGTCGAATCCCACAGGGAATAATGTGCTCTCTAAGTATTGTAATCATTACTGGACTGTTGATCAGAGGTTCCCAAAAAAGGGGGGTTTTGGGTTTTAACTTATAAAATAATTAATTGTAACAAGAGTATTTCAACAAATGATTCTCTTTGTAATTCGTAACTTTATGAGATTAAACAAACCAGGGTTATGGTCACCAAAATGCTATCACCATTCGGGTTATGAATCATTTATGAGTTCCACTTAGCAAATTCAATTGCAAGAAGGGTTGATTCCTATTCTTTATCCATTAGTTTCTCAACCTTAGTGAATAGAATATCCTCCAATTCTCTCAAACTCAAAGGATACATTATTCTTTCAACCTATTTCTCATGTAAGCTAATCCTGTTAGGGCATTTGCCATTACTCTAAAGGTTAAAGCCCTTAGATTTCATGTAAACACTTTCTTTTCCCAACAAATACTTTCCTTTAAAACAAGTGATGTTCTTGGGCTTACTCTTCAAGTTTGCAACCAAGAAAATTTATGAAATTGAAGAAAGGTTTAAACAATATCATTCAATCATGGAACTTAATTTGATTCCCAACCCATAGATGTGTTTAACATTAAGGATCCCACTACCCTAGTTATGGGATCTTAGCCACAATATTCCATAGATGAAAAAGAAGTAATTCTTGTATTATTCATAAATTAGATTAAGAATTTACTTACAAAGAATCCCAAGAATCAGTTCTTGAATCTTCAATAATCAATTTTCAATGATAAATTTCTCCAAGATCTAAAAAATCCCCAAAGTACTAGATCTCAGAGAGTTTCAATAGAAGATAAAACTTGTAGAAGATAAAAGATGTGTTCTTAACCCTAAAATTTGGTACTTATATATTCCCTAATAAAAAAGGAATTTAAAATTTAGAAGCAGAAAAGCCGTGTCCCAGATGATGGTCCATATGGTGGTCCATCAAAGTGTGGAAGGTCTACCATCTGGTCCGTCACTCATTTCTTTCAATTCACAATTTCTGGATAAGACCTGACGGTGACACTGGCGTTCCGTTGGAAGACTGATGGTCCACCATATTAACTATCACTAAGTCCCTCTAAAAGGTGGTTTCTGGATAAGGATTGGCTGCCCATATGGTTGTCCATCGCATAGATGACGGTTTTCCATGTTGATCATCACGAAATCCTTCTGAGAGGTTGTTTCTGGATAAGGGTTGATGGTCCACCAGGTGGTTTGTCACATGGCTGAAGGTCCGCCACGTGGTCCATCACTCAAGTCATTAGCATTCCATGTTCTGGTTTTCATTGATGGTCCACCAGGTTGTCCGTCGTAAGACTGACGGTCCACCATTTTGACCGTCAAACTTACTTTTCTGCTATTTTTTCTAGCTTCCTTCTGTGGTTATCTCCTTTCACTGGAAACACTAAAATCTTTATTAAATAATACTTTGGTTGCTTGAAAACATACAATTTTCCTAACAAAATAATGTTAACTATTCCGTAAGATACCAGAACATCAATATTGGTTTTGGCCATGGTTGGGGGAATGTCCCAACCAGATTTGTATTACTCTTTTAGTTAGATTCTTTGTGGGAATGCTATGGGTTAGAATGGGCAGGATTGTATTGGTTTCATCCTTTGCATTGGAATAAGCTGGAGGGCTGGCATCATCAGATATAATTTCTCATTGTTCCATCATATTTCATTTCTAGATTAATTATATTATGTTTTGGAACATCTTTGGTTATGGTCTGGTTTATGGCCCTTATTTTAGTATCAATTTGGTATGGTCGGATTGTTGGTATGGGATGGTGTGACTCAGTTGGGTCGGTCACAGTTGTGATCTTATCTCAGAGTCTTCTTGTGAGTTGTTGCACTATCTTGCTACATGCTCAAAATTCAGCCAACTCAGGGCAGGCGACTGGAGGTTGGATAAGGTAACAGGGGTGGTCTCTGGTCCCGATTGGACTTAGGTCGCCCATTATGACAATGACCCCGGTCAGTTTGCATCAAGTTATTATCAGAACCCAGGTTCATGGTCAATTGGTTGTCCATAAATTTGTGTCGAGTAGAGTCTATTTTAGGGTTTTGTAGAGCACCAAACTCATAAGGGATAGGCTACAAGGCATTTAGGAATGTTTAACTTTCTTGGTATTCTATACTTAAGCTTGGAGTATCAGTCCTAGAATCTTATCTAATCCTTGTTGGATCATCTTTGAAATCATGCCTCATAGATCTGAAACATGAGGAAATTTTTATATCCCATCAGGGGGTAATAATTTTGGTTTTAAAATATGAATTGGGGATTTTGATATTAAATGGTGCATTATTGTTTGTTATGGTTATAATTTTTCTTTATATGCATTATTGTGTTTTTTGGATAGTTAGATTGCATAGGAATGGTTTAATCATAATTGGAATTGTTTTTGGTTATATTATGCCCCTAGTGTGTTTGACAAAATGCCTATAATAATATTTTCATTACATTGAGTATTTTAATGGAACTCTTCAATGTTTTAAGATTTTGTACAGGAATTGTGCATGGTTTAAATGTCTTGCAAAGGTAAATGGCTAAATGGTTATGATTGTGGGGTACATGGAATCCCCTAAGTGGTTTAATATGGAAAATAAAAGGGCACTTGAAAGTCCCCATAAACCTACATATGGTTGGCTATGGATAATACTTGCAAGTAAGGAGAGGGATGAAGATACCAATAATAATGGCCTTGGTTAATAATTGGTTAATGGTTTGGTTATTTGGAACATAGTTTTAGTTAGGCATTAATGGCAGGATATGTAGCAAAGCTGTTGAATGTGGATGTCCCTGGGGGGACCAAAATTGAAAACTCATATTTGCTGATGTGAGGTTCGTCTTAGTGACCGTGTGAATGATGTCACACTATATTTTGGGGGATTTACTAGTCATCCCAGGTTTTCTTCCCTCGTCATGTGGCTTCACTCACTAAGGCTCTTTCAGTAGGAAAAGCTAAACCCATATAGCCCATGGGTGGTTTAGGAAGGCAAAGCAATACAAACCAGGTAAAAAGGTTTTAAAGGCATGCTAAACCTGGTCCCTTTTACCGGTATGTTTATATATATATATGTATTTTTGTGTGCATATGGATGGTTTTACTTGGTTTTAAAAATGGCATTCTTTTATCTTATCCTGAGATCATACTAGCGTTCACCAGGTAACCCGTCTACTGGAAGCTTTATACCCACGCTATGAAGGAACCGACCATTCTACTCCTCCTACATAGTGATTGACTCGAGGATCAATATTTGGACCAAGGTAGTGATCTTTCATTCTTTTGTAAGGCTCCATTTCATGTTATGGATATTTTCTAGATATTTTGATTTTATTTTTATATTGGTTTTGGCCATGGTTGGGGGCATGTCCCAACCTGATTTTTATTACAGTTTTGGTTATAGTATTTGTGGTACTGCTATGGGTTAGAATGGGTGGGATCATTATTGGTGTCAAGCTTAGCATAGGAATAAGCTGGAGGGCTAGCATCATCGGATATAATTTCTCACTGTTCCATAATATTTCATTTTGGGATTAATTATATTATGTTTTGGAACATCTATGGTTATGGCCCTGTTATTGGCCCTTTTTTTGTGTTGGTTTGGTATGGTTGGGTTATTGGTATGCGATGGTGTGACTCGGTTGGGTCGGTCACGGTTGTGATATTATCCTAGAGTCTTCTTATGAGTTGTTGCACTATCTTGCTACATGCTCAAAATTCAGATAACTCGGGGCAGGAAGCTGGAGGTTGGGTTGGATAATAGGATTGGTCTCTGGTCTATGTCATACTTGGAATTCCCATTATGATAAGGCCCCCTATTGGGTCGCGTCAGAACTCCTTATCTTTCATTTTCTTTAGTGGCTTGTATCATCTTTCTCTTTCCTCCATATACCTTCAAGGTATATAACCTAGTGCTGAAAACCTATATTTTTTAATAGCAAAGATTAATCAGTCTTAAATTGATGCCTCATGCCCCTAAATTTTTCATTTAGTTTTGCTGACTTAGGCATAAGATATTACGACAGACAAGCTACAAAAGATATACTAATAGGGGCAGATATCATGATTTACATGGCCCCTCATGAGAGTTGAATAAATTTTGTTAATGTAACAAATAAATGTCACACTAAAGATACAAAGGAGAATTAAAAATAAATATGTACTACTCTGTAGCATCTGAAACACCCCAAACTTGAACCCATAGAAAAATTTCCTAAGTTGAGTTTCGTGACAAGGCACGATACATGGGTACTAGTCGTATACTAAGATATGATTTAGTAATCTCTCTCTCTTATGTGAAATAGTGTGTATGGGTTGGTTTCTGCCCTTGGTATGACTAGGCATCATACAAATCGTATGATAGTGTACGAGTGTTACGTTGCCAAGTTGTATGATGTCTTAAATATGGTCTTGATAATTCTGACCAACGAAGACACCAAGGGTACCACTCGTATGATATGATAAGACTTTTCCTTGTATGTTCATATGTTTATTAGTATGGGGGTCCAAGGTTATATTTAGGGTATAAGTAAGAATACCACTCGTACCCTAGGGTACGATTTAGGAGGGGTGAGTCATACCCTCCTGTGTATATTTCTCAGTTTTTAGGCTCAGGGCATTCTAGACATTTCCTACCATAAAAACCTTAAGTACCTATATTATATACCATGTTTTGGCCTCTCATAATACTTTTTGGAAGATCAAAGCACTTCAAATACTCTCTCTAAATACTTTCTTGAAGATTGAGGCTAGGGTTTCTACAAGTGTTCTTCAAAGAGCTCAAGAGTCAAGTTTTCTTCTGTGAATCTTCTTGTATAAGGCATGTACTCCTCCCTAATTGTTAGTTCCAACTAAAGACATGTTTTAAGGTTTTTTAAACATTGATTGTTAATCATGAATAGTTGTTTTGAAAACTAATGTTGAGGTTTTTGGTGCATATTGTTTAGTAATGTTTACTTTTGGTTTAAATTATGTTTTCACATGGTTTTGGTGATGGTTTGCATAGGTGGGTACTTGTTGGTTATGGTTTTATTAATGGGAAATGGGTAACCCTAAACTTGATAGATTATGCTTTGGTTTTGGTTTTGGTAAAGATATGCCCTTAACATGTTTGATAAAATGCCTATGAGAATATTTTTATCTGTTGTTGAACTTTCTTTAAAGCTATTGCATGTTATGGTTTGGTAATGGAACCCTAAATTGGTTTAAATGGTTTTTAATGGTTTGGATGGTTTTGAATGGTAAAATGATAAGGCCTTGGTGGCTATGAAATTGTTTTAAATGCAAACCTTGTGGGGTACGTAGGAATCCCCCAACTGAATGGAATAATGAAATTAATTTGAGTGATGAACATATTTCAGGGTACGTGGGAATCCCTCAAGAAAAACTTTAAAATAAAATACTTGTGGGGTACATGGGAACCCTCCAAGTAAGCCTACTAATGATATACTTGTGGGGTACACGAGAATCCCCCTAGTAAGCCTAATAATGATGTACTTGCAGGGTATATGGGAATCCCCCAAGTAAACTAATAATGTAACCTATAGGGTACATGGGAATCCCGTAAGGTTGGCTAAGGACATTGTTTGCAAGCTATAGTCGATATGACGGTACCACATCTTGTCTGATTAATAATAGATAGTAATGTAACCTGTGAGGTAGATGGGAATCCCCTAAGGTTGGCTAAGTATATTGCTTGTAAGCTATAGTTGGTATGAAGATACCAGTTCTCATAGACTTGATTAATAATACACTGAATGGTGGTTTAGTTGTATGGTAATGGTTTTAATTGGGCAATAAGGGTAGGTTGTGATAGCTAACCGTGAAGGTGGGAGTCTAGTGGACAAACACTGGAAACTCATGTTTTCCAACATGAGGATTGGTCATGGCGACTATATACTTGAGGGGTACATGGTAATTCCCTAACAGTTGTATATATGTATCATGGAGAGAGAAATATACTGGGGAATCCCCTACTCCTTGGTATCTCTGATTTGTGTATTTACAAGCATCGGGGCCGATCCAGGGGGTAACACTGGACCCATATAGCCTGTGGGTGGATTATGACGATTAAACCACGCATACCCAAGTTAATGGTTTTAAAAGACATGCTAAACCCAGTTCCATTTCCTAGCATGGATTATAAATGTATATGTATGTATGGTGTGAATGCATATGGTTGTTAACTTGGTTTTAAAGGTTCGTATTATTTTATCCTTATCCTGAGTAGATGCTAGAATTCACCCGTTAACCCATCTTCGGGCAGTTGTATCCCCACGCACTGGAGGAATCTTCCATACTATTCCTCCTGCTCATTGATCGAATTCGGGGACAGTTAGTGTTGGATTGAAGTGGTGAGCTTCCATAGTTCGGAAGGCATCCATTTCATCTTATGGATCTTTCTATATACTTTTCTCTTTACATAGACTTGGTTTATTTCTATGGTTGGGGAAAGTCCCGACTAGATACTCTTTGGTATGGTTTAGAGGCTTTGTATGGACAACTGTGGACTTGGGTATGGAATGGATATGATTTATATATGATATAACACTGGATTTTCCTTTTTGGTTTGGTTGGTTAGTTGTTAGGTGGATTAATTTGGTAGGGTTCATCTTGGATATAGACTTATCCGAATGTTATCACATTGTTAAATACGTTATATTATTATATGTTCGAAATTAATCCAACTTAGTGTATATAATTAGTTGGATTGGGTATTGGGGTTGGTCTCTAGTCCCGATTGGACTTGAGATGCCTATTACGACAAGGCCCCGGTTTGGGTTGTGTCATCATCTTTCAACACCAAGTGACTGTAGAATGCATTACATCTCAAAATTTCTAGAACCCTAATTAAAAATCAGAAAAATGACTTAAATCACCTAAGCTTGAGCAGGTAAACACGGCTCTTTAACAAAATACAAAAGTAAATTTAAAGCTAGAGAAAAGTCAAATATATCCTATGGTTATAAACTAAGCACGTTCACCAAAATCAAATTATAACCTCGAACAGTTGATAATGATAAGAGATAATACCTCCTAGTTTTTCAAATCTGTCAATGATGACTCTAATAATTTGTGATACCATTTGACCTTTTGAAGAAGAACCCGAAATTAGAAGTCTTTTTATAATCGGAATTCATATATAAAAAAGGACACTAATTAGTATTTTAACAAGATTTTACATATATGTTGTTCTTTTTCTTAAAAGATCCCATAAATCCTACCCATACATAACACCACGGTAAGTTTTCAATAGTAACAAAAAACATATACAAGATAAATAACCAACAAATAAGTTGAGAAAAAACTCTCAAAGGTTCCTTGTTTGTGATCATTAAGTTTTTCAAAAGATTCCCTAATATAACCAAATACTTGAATCATCACTAGTTATGATCACAGGCTTGCATCGCATTAACAGTCATGCGACTATTTTTTATTGAGCGAAGGTGATAAAAAGAAAAGCTACAAATTCCAGTTCAAAAGGTTGACAACTCTTGAATCTAGAGTTGTTTTACACTCCAACCAAATTAGTACTTGATTTCCAAGATCACAAACAAGATCGTGATGACAATACAAACCAGCAAAAGAATAAACTCTGGCATGATATTAAAGAGAAACAAAAAACTTTTCTTCGTCCAATAAAGGCAAAAGTAAAGAAGGGGTAGGAACAACGTTGTTTAGGAGGGACACTAAAGACTGAAGTAGCTAGTTTTATCTCATTTCTGATCCTTATAGGGACACTAAACTAACCATCTCTATTACTTTCTCCCCACTGTGGATGTAAGACCCCAAAAAAATTCTAAGCTTAAATCAGTCATTTAAGCTTTACAAGGGGGTCCCATACTTGAAAAATTCTAGCTAAGTTCAGAGACTTAGTTTATTTTTGGCCTTCAAAAGTTGGAAATCTCATTTATCCACCTTAATGTCCTTTAATGGTTTGTATTTTTGTTAATTCATGATCGGAGAGGTTAATAGGTGTTCTCGGATAAGTTTTGGATTTTTCGAACCTCTTTTAGACCACGTTTGGTGTCCGAAAATAGTGGACCAACGCGATCTTCGTGCACCACATCGCCTATCACGTTGGTTAACATTGTTGCAGGGACTTCCAGAAAAACTACTGAGGCTTGGCGTGATCATGCTGCGACGCGTCGGGTATTGCATCGATGCATCGATGCTCCGCGTTGCCAATCGCATCGATGCCCAATTTTTAGTCATTAAATGTGCGTGTTTTTAAGGGAAACAGGTAAATTTCCCACCCCTATATAAGCCTATAACATGAGATTCAGCCCTTATTTCACCAAAATATTATTGTTACTCTTAAATACTCTCAAGAACAAGTCTAAGGTTTTCATAGGAGCTTCAAATTCAAGAGATTCTACTGTTAGTTTTCAAGAATTTTCCATCCAAGGTATGTCAAGTGTTCATTCATGGATTCCTTTCATCCATGAAGCCCAAAAATCTAATTTTAAATCATGAATTGTGATGTCAATATTGTGGATTGATTATCTTCATGTACTTATTGTTGTAGAATTCACAAGTTGGAATCTTTTAATGTTGTTCATGAAACTACGCTAGTATGTGGGTTGAAATTTATGAAATTGAGTTGAATTAGGGAATCATGTGGTATTAATTTGATATCATGCCTAAGCCCTAAGTTATGGATACTAGGTGTTTGATAAAATACCTAAGAGAATAATACTTGTGCATTATGACTCAATAGAACCTAAAAGATGAATTCATGTTACCATTATGTTCAAAATGACTCCCATACTATTGTTATGCCTTGTAATAGATTGAGGTAATGCTCATGAGATTAGACTTAGGGAATAATGACATGTTTATATGCATTCTTATTCATGTGTAAGCTTGTGGTATGAAAATACTTCATGAAAATCCCCAATGATGGTACTATGAATTATTGACCATGGTTATGTGTTCAAGAAGTGTCATGTCTTGTCAGTTTCATGCTATCGAGTCTTAGGGGTACTTGTACCCGACAACTTAACTGTGTTCCTAGAGCCAGCATCGGTTTCATGATAAATCTCAGTCACGCCATTATTAGTAGTAGTCTCAGTCAGTTTCAGAACTCAGTAGAATCCAGTCTGTTACATGACTCAGGAAAACTCAGTAATCTCAGTCAATTATCAGATTTTAATAGTATTTTGTCAGTTAACGGAACTCAATGAACTCATTCCAGTTCAATTTAGTTAATCATGTTCAATGTCTATTCAGATGGGAGTAGGATTCAACACCGAGTAATCCCAAGGATGGGAACTCACCTGTTAGTAGAGACTGTGATTCTTAGAAGCAATCCTTGCGCTCCTGAACTACATAGACAGCGTAGGTTGAGACATCAAACCTTGTAGTTGAGGGAAGATGAGGTGTCTTAACCTGTTATTTGAGGGTACCACCATTCTCCTTACAGCACCTGTTAAACGAGGGATTTCTTACAGCTTATCCATACCAGTGGTGCGGTATTGACACCCTTCCAACTACGGTAATAGGTTGGACCCCAAATCTACTTTGAAAAAGAGGCATGTCGGTTAGATGAATTCTTTAATAGTTTCAGTTACAGAATCAGGACTATCAGATACAGTCACCCAATCTCAGTAATAGAACTCAGATAGTTCTACAGAACCCAGGACTATCAGATATAGTCTCTCAGCTCAGTACGGAACTCAGCTACTTCTATCAAAACCTAGACTGTCATACACAGTCGCCCAGTATCAGTTATATTAGTTATCAGTAAATCATTTTATTATTATTCAGACTCAGTAGCCAGTATTACTCACGAATCAAGTTATAATTACACACTCATGTATGTATTCTCACGATTATGTTATACAGTCAGTTAGCATTGTTCATGCATATGAACCCTTTTCATTCATCATACCTCACTTGCATACCAGTACATTCAATAGTACTGATGCATTTGTGCTATGGTATTTTTATACCATAGTTTAATAAGCATGAGCTCCAGAGCATCAGTTGCATTCCATTTTCAGCAATCAGAGTCAGCAGTGAGTCCTCATTATTTGAGGATGTTATTATTTGATTATTTCATATATTTAGTACTTAGGTATTTTAGCAGTTGGAGTTAGTTGGGGACATGTCCCATAAACTCCTTATTCAGACAGTCTAGAAGCTTTCAGACTATAGCATGTTCACAATTACTTTAGCTATTTTGGTAATGATGTACTATATTTCCAGATGTTATATTTTATCTTATATTTGAACCTTATGTCCTTTAAGTCTTTAATTCTATATTTTTACATCATGTTATGCAGTGCTCAATTACAGATATCATTCATGGGTTAGGTTGTGGTCCTTCAGGGTCATAAGTACTGTGTAACGTTCAGGACACCAGATTCGGGGCATTACAAACTTGGTATCAGAGCCTAAGGTTCAATAGTTTCCTAGGAAGTTTGAAAGCCACATCTAGTAGAGTCTTATGCATAGGTGTGTTGAGCGCCACATTTATGTACAGGAGACTATAAGATGTTTTTGGAACAGTCTCCCTTTTTTCAGTATTCATATCTTGCCAGTGAGCATGATCTCAAGTTTAACTCTTAATCTAATTAATTTCTCCCTTTCTTCTACAAAACATGCCTCCTAAGAGAAGAAACGAAAATAAGTCAGCCCCTCAGCCCGTCCAAGAAGATCCCTTAGATTAACATGTTTGTCATGCAGAGTTCAGAGTTGTATTTACTACTCTTACTAACTCAGCTGCAGCCCAGAATGAATAACCAACTGTCGTTCCAACTAACCCTGTGGCCAACACCTCAGCATCTAGAATTCGGTACTTCACCCAAATGAATCCACCATCCTTTTTTGGGTCTAAGTCAAATAAAGACCCTCAAGAATTCCTTGATAAGGTTCAGAAGGTTACAAATATCATGGGGTGTCAGCTATTAAGAGTGTTGAGCTAGCTGCATATCAGTTACAGGATATTGCTCACACATGGTTCAAAAGTGGAAAGCAGAGAGGGCTGGTGATGTAGGTCCAATAGAGTGGGAGGAGTTCTCCACTGCTTTTCTTGATAGATTCTTTCCCCTAGAGCTGAAGGAATCTAAGGCGCTAGAACTTATCAAACTCAGGTAGGGAAACATGACAATGAAAGTGTATTCTCTTAAGTTTACTCAACTAGCTAGATACGCTCCTCATGTAGTGGCAGACAGCAGGGCTAAGATGAGTAAGTTTGTTTCTGAGATAAATAATAGTGTGGTCGATGAGTGTAGATATTCAATTTTGATAAGTGGGATGGACATAGACAGGCTTATGATCGATGCTCAACAGATAGAATAGTAGAAGATTAAGATGAGAGAGAAGCAGAATAAGAGAGCAAGGACAGGTAGTTTCAACTTTGCTCAGCCTAAGTTAGAGGGTGGAATTCATTCTCAGTTCCACCTAAAGTCGTCCATTCCAACTCCTTCATCATCCAGTGCTTCATTTTTAAAATTCAGAGACAACAATAGAGATAGGGCACTAGGCCATAAGTCTTAGGGCAGTGTTAGCAGTGCCCAAACCTATCCTTTTTGTCAGAAATGTGGCAAGCACCATCAGGGTACTTGCAGAGCTAGCAGTGATGTTTGCTTTGGATGTGGAAAGTCAGGCCACAGAGTCAGAGATTGTCCTCAGCCAGGTCCTCAGGGTCAGCGTAACTGTTCCTCAACTCAGTTCGGTCGTCCGAATCAACAAGGTACCACTTCTAGTGCTAATAGTGGTAAATGCCCAAATAAACTCTACTCTCTTTAGTCCCGACAGGATCATGAAAATTCTCCTGATGTGGTTACTGGTGCATTACAGATATTTCATTTGCATGTTTATGCTTTGCTAGATGTAGGAACTTTTTTGTCTTTTATTACTCCTTATATAGTAGTTGATTTCAGATTCAGTCCCAAAATTCTCGTAGAGCCCTTATCAGTCTCCACCCTAGTGGGTAAAACCATCATAGCCTGATAGGTATACAGGAACAGTCCGATTATGGTATCTCAGAAAGTCACTTCAGCAGACTTAGTCGAATTAGAGATAATTGATTTCGATGTCATTCTCGGTAGGCATTGGCTTCATTCCTACTATTCCACAGTCGACTGTAGAAACAGAATTGTCCAGTTTCAGTTTTCGAATGAACCTGTCCTAGGGTGGAGAGGTAGTACTTTAGTTTTCAGAGGTCAGCTTGTTTCCAACCTTCGGGCATGAAAAATGATATCTAAGGGATGTGTCTATCATTTTGTTCGAGTTAAGGACTCTAGTTTTGAAACTCCCAGTCTCAAAGAAGTCCCAGTAGTGAATGAATATTCAGATATCTTTCTCAAAAATCTTCTAGGAATTCCTCCCAAAATGGAAATAGACTTCAGTATTCATCTTCTTCCAGATACTCAGCCTATATCTATTCCGCCATACAGAATGGCACCAGCAGAACTTAGAGAGTTGAAAGAATAGTTGAAGTATCTCATAGATAGGGGATTCATCAGACCTAATATGTCCCTGTGAGGTGCACCAGTCATATTCGTGTAAAATAAATATGGTTCTCTCAGAATGTGCCTTGATTACCGTCAACTCAATAAAGTCACGGTCAAGAACAAGTATCCATTTCCCAGAATCGATGACTTGTTTGACAAAATTCAGGGAGCCAGTTACTTCTCTAAGATAGACCTCAGATCAGGCTATCATCATCTCAGAGTCAGAGAATGTGACATTCTAAAAACAACCTTCCATACTTGATATGGTCACTTCAAATTCTTAGTTATGTCCTTTGGTCTTACCAATGCCCCAGCAGCTTTCATGGACTTGATGAATCGTGCGTTCAAACAGTACTTGGGTATCGAATTAAGGAAAAATTGGTATCGTTGGAAAGATAATTCGATTATCTGCAATTTGGTGGGTTTAAATCTGCCAAATTCCACATATAACTCAAGTTATACTCGTTCAAAGATGACCCTTGCAAAATCAAACACTAGGCTCACATTACTCTAAGTGACTCTTATGAACATGTTTTACACATCATAAGCTCTCTCCTCACTAGGCTAATCATCATAAATTATGCACCCAAATATGAATTACGGTATTAGAGGTTTCTCACGTAGAAGAAATGGTTTGTTTTCTAGTTTAGAATTATACGGGGTATTACAAGTTTTCAATGAAAAAAGTAAAATCACTGATTTTACAGCTATACCTTAGAACTTTTAAAATTTCCAATTATCGGCTTTTTACCATGTTTTCAATTACCATCCTCATATATATGTCTCTTGCGTCTGGATAAGGTACTATGGATGGAACTATTGCCAAAACTTCTGAACTCAAGAAAACTTCTGTTTTCGATCACTATTTACATATTTTCATATTTTAAAGATACTGTAAATCAAATTGACAAAAAGTTAAACCTATAAGTGTTTTTATGTAAGAATGGAATGCACAAATCAAATATAATGCAAGATAAATTTGTGAGAAAAACATGGAAAAAGTTCTGCAGTTTGGTAAAAAGAAAACAATCATAAATCAATTAGGACACTAGTTTGGAAAAAGTCATCTAATTTTGGTAAAAAAAAAACAATATTCGCAAACTAATTAGGATACCAATTTGGAAATGGTAAAAGTCACGCATAATTCAGTATAAATAATTTATTTTTAGAAATTTAATTGAGGAAAAAGTCGAAAAGATGATTTTGTCTATAGTGGAGCCTTTTGATGAAGGGTAAAAGGTTCAAATCACTTTTCTAAGGGCTTCACACTTTTAATATATTAGAGATTAGAGATATGCGAAAGTCAGTAAGAAATAATAAATTACCTTTTTTATTACTAGTTTACCAAAATATGAAATGCAAAATGAATACTTCCCTTAAGGACCTAGTCTAAACAGGAATAAGTGCTACTAAAAGAAGATGCACAACTGTACACATGACCCAGCTTCCACCATAGGAACAAAGACAAAAGTTGTTGGACATCCTTATATTATCTTGCAAGCAGACTATACTCCAAAAAGTGTATACCACGAGTATTATTAGTACAAACAACACTTATTGGTAAGCATTATTTGTAGATCAAAATTAAATCACATAGACATCATATAAATATCTAAAAAACAACATACATCTTAAGAGTTTTATTAGTTAAAGACTTTCCATCCATTAACTCCTTAACATCTTTTAGCTCTTACTAGGATTACTAATTTTGAGTCACCTTTCCCTTACTAAATTTAGCCGTAGTCACCACCCTTGTACGGTTTCATCAAGTTAGACATCATCCCGTAATTAACTATAATTCAACCATAGTTACCCCTAACGTTTTTGTCCTTAACAACCCATCAATTCAGACCCTTACATAATACTTAACCTGATTACGAAACTCTAGTTATGAATTAACACCGTAGAAATTAGAGATTCATTTAGAGCTATAGGAAATAAACTAGAAAGACAGAAACACCCCACCTACCAAATTCTAACAAGATCAACCAATAGATATATCACCATAACCTTTCCACAAGCATATTTATAAACATCTTTCAAGTAACTTATATTCATTAAGGACACAACCATTTTCAACCATTCACAGAGTTTAATCAAGTGTAAGTCAATATAGCAATATACAAAGTCACGACTATAACTACATATATTAACTAAGTCAACAACTATGACACCAAAATAATAAATTGACCATGTCTCAAATACTTAAGTAGATAGACAATTTAGAGATATGCCATTCAATTGCAATTTAACCCAGATCCCTCAAGGATCTATTTTAACAACAACAATGTTAATAATCATGATTTTGATTTACTTAAGAAATCAAATATAGCAAGTCAACACATAAGTTCGGTTTACTTAAGAAACCAAATATAGCAAGTCAACATATTAGCCTGACATACCTAAGAAACAAAATAAAGAAAGTCAACACATAAGACCAATTTACTTAAGAAATCAAATATAGTAAGTCAACACATCAGTATGGTTTATTCAGGATACACAATATGGCAAGTCATCACATAAGCCTGATTTACCAAAGAAACCAAATATAATAAATATAACAAGTACACTTATAGCTCGGTTCACTCAAGGGACCTTCACACTCACTAATACCTATACATACACGCTAAGGGCCTTATGTTTTCCCACTAGCCATGACCTACAGGGAATGAGATCTTGTCCATGTACCAAAATTCTGAAATCAAGTATCTACCATCCTTATAGAAACCAATCCCATAATAATAATAATAATAATAATAATAATAATAATAATAATAATAGTATGAATCCCATGAAGATACCCAAATACCAGTATATCCTATAATAATCACAGGCTTCACAACAATTATGACCAGGATGATAATAGCAATAGCACTAGTAAAACCAACAAACTTTTCATATAAGTTCATTGCATCTGATTAACACTTAGGATATCAAATATACATTCCCTTTCCTTTAACATGAATTATAACAAGCAATACAAAGGAACAATTATCATGCACACTTAAGACAAGCTGGGCTTCAACTACATTAAACCATCGCCCATAATTGGCAGCTCAGTTAGGACTTGGTTAGGATTTGCAATATCCAAGGTATTCATCTTCACCACAATACACCCCCAACCTTTCATCAAAACATTGATATGTTACGATACTACAATCCCCCTGATTACTACCTTAAATTTTTCAACTTATACTAATACTAATCACTAACTACCCTTAGTCGGGCATTTACTAGGTTTTAAGCTAATTTTTGGGTACAACACTATTTTTAAACTTACTAGGTTTTAAGGTAATTTTTGGGTACAACACTATTTTTAAACATTCAATATGAACAATACCAATAACATTGCACATTAGTTAATTGACAGATTTCAATATCACAAATAACATCATTTTTTGTCCAAATAACTATATTATACCATTTTAACCTTACCAATATTTCATCTGAAGACATAGCATGAAATTTTCTATCAATCTCCTTCATGCTTGTGATTTGTAATGTAGGTCTAGACCACTCAGTTAAACCTAGCCTACCTAGACACCAAGCAGCTTCTACAGAGGCATGAACATGAGCTTTTTCCTCTGCGATAGTGATTTTCATCTTGAATTCTTAATTAAATCCATAAGATTTACCCTATTTCAGAGAAGATCACCTCTTCATTACTCTATGGCCATGAGGTAGCCCTGGGAGCATTTTAAAAATCCTCTTTCATCCCCTCATAATTAAAAAAGAGAAACAAAAATAAATAAAATAGAGTTTGGTTTATCCCTTCAGCATCCTGCTATAGCAACTGATCGATTTCTACCATGACTCCACTATAGTGGAAAAAAAATTCTATAGCAGGATAACGACAATCCGGCCCAAAATTTCATATTTTAAATTTTTTAGCTTTTGACATAACCCAAACTAGACTGGGCCATGTCGGGTATCACAAGTCCTACATGGACTGGAGATCACCCCTACACCTAACCAAACCAAACACCACACAAAATCACGTATGAATCCCAAACATATAACAAGATAGTGTGTAATAGCTTAAGAAAAGTTTAATGTATATCTATAACCGACAACCAACGACCGACTAAAGAACCGACCAACACCGCCCAAAAACTACAGTAGTCCAAACAAATCCTTATAAATAATGATTCAAAATTGAATATCAAAAAAGTGTCTGCACATGCCCCCAACAATAGCCAAAATAAGGTCTAATACATAAGAGGAACAAAACATGAGATGTAGACTTTTGATGTATGGAATCTCACCACTTTAATTTCAACTCATGAGCTGATCTTTAATCTTAATCACTGAGTAGGAGGAGTAGAAGTGTGACCAATTCTTGCATCACATAGGGATACAGCATCCAAAGTGTTAGCCTCCTAAGTCTAAGTTTTAATAATGACAAACTAATAAGTGTATCTTTGTCGGATATTGAAGATTACTAATATTTGAAGGATAAAGAAAGTCAGCTCCAAGGAAATCAGGAATAGAAGGACATCCACGATATCCAAGTAATTCAATCACAAAAGAGAACAAATGGAAGGAGAATATTATCTCCAAATTTCATGGAAAATTAAATCAAGATATTAAAAGATAGAAAAGTATCTCACCCAAAGATATGGAGGATCACAGCATTCAAACAGTATGGAAAGCAGATCAATCAAATATCATGGAAATAGAAGAAGGATCGAAATCCCAGAATCATGGTAGACTAAATCAATTAAGATACATTTTGACAAATCATATCAAGGAAACAAAGAGAAGATCATGAGCATATTTGGAAAGGCATCAATCTCTATAAGAAAGAAAAAATAGATCACAGACATATCTAATATGGACGTGATCCAAAGCCTATATAGACATATCTAATATGGATATATCATATGGCTACATTCCTCAATCAAGGAATCAATTTTACATCCTTAATTGAGAAAAAATCTCTTGGATTTCCTTATGAAGAGTGGCAGTCAAGACTATAAAAGATGAAGACTGAAGACAGATACTTTTTATGATAATTCAAAGTATCTCAATCTTAGTCACACAAGGATTTATAACTTTTAGTTTACAATTGTTATATAAATAGTAGGATCAAGTCAACTTTGTAACATCAACTAAAGTTGTGTCACAAGATCTGAAGAGAAAAATAAGTCTTCAAAATGTATTTCCTATCATTGTACTGAGCCAAACATTCAATGATCTAAAGAAATTTTGAAACCCAAGGGGACTCGAAGTAGGCTCCACATTGGTGTTCTAAATTAGGGTAAATCTTTGTATTATTACTTTATGTTCTATTATTTATTTGTTTCATTGTTATAAATCTAATTTGTTGGTAAAGTGCACTGATCTGCAGGTAAGTCAACTGTGAGGAGTCAGTAGTTGACTTACAAAAAAAATTTAATTCAGCCTTCCTCTTGAATTTCAATGTGTATCACAGCGGGTCTCACCTATAGCATAGCTTAACTGCAAGTGAGAAATGATCAAATCACCAATTATCAAATTCATGTGGCTCTTCTTTAAGTTGGTCACTCCTCTATAAGACTACCATACTTTAATGGACATCATTACTTTTACTAAATGAACAGGTTCAGAATCTTTGTCCAATCAAGTGACTTCCAAGCCTGGGTTGTTATCAAGAAGGGTCCAAAGATGATTCCATGACTCTAGGAAAAGTCAAAGGACAAAGACAAAGAAATGAGCAGTTCCTAAATAATGCATGTGCTATAAGTTTACTTTTTTGTGTAGTTAGCGGAGAATAATATGATAAGATATCAACTTGTAAAATCGCAAAAAAAAATGTAGGACAAATCGGGATATTAAAGCAATGTTTTCCAAATTCAGCAAGATCATATGCAAACTTAAATCACTGGGGATAATCTATCCACACAGACAACAAGTCTAGAAGCTGGTCTGAAATCTCCAAAAGATTTGGGAAACCACGGCTGACATTCTGGAAGATTAAGATCTTTACAACATGACATAAGATGAACTATCAGGTAACCTAATTGAATATGAGAAAAATTATATTAACAGGTACTACAAGGAGAAGGAGAAGAAACAGGTAGCCTTCAATGCTACTCCAACCGAAGAAGTAGACATTCCTGAAGATGCCAATAGTGAAGGAATGGCTCTCATAAATCATGGAGTAAGGCAAATCATGAGACAGAGACAGCAGAGATCCTAAGGATCCTAGAATGATGATTCCATCAGAACAGGTGATCGCTGTTATTAGTGTAGAAAACCTGGCACTTTAAACAAAACTATCCTAACTTAAGAAGAAGATCGTCCAGAAAAAATCAAAACTTTAGAGCCTGGAGTGATGAAGATGAAACTGAAGAAGAAGTAGAAGCTGCCAATATATGCTTCATAGAAACTGGTGAATCTAGTGAGGTAAGAAGACATAACTATCATAACTATAATTTTCTTGAATCTAACTTAGATTTGATAACCGACGAGCTTCAAAAGGTCATAAATGGATATAACAAACTTGCTCAAGAAAAGAAAAGTTATGGAACCTGATTTAAATCAAAACTTGAGGAGGAACAAAGAAGCCATCAAATAGAAATCGAAGCATGTAAAATTTAAATTGACCTACTTCATGAAGAGATTAAGAAATAAAGCTAAACATTTTAAAGAAATCTCCCAGTCATGTTTTGTGAAATCCAACTCTTTTCAAAATAAATCCTGCTCCTCATCAAAATCATTTAAATTGATTAAGACCTCTGTTTCTTTTCGAGGACCAATATATTTTATATGTGAACAAAGAGGGCACAAATCGTATAGCTGTAGGCACAAACCTAAAACTGTGTGGGTTTGGATGCCAAAAGGTAGCACATCTAACCCATAAGGACCCAAGACCACTTGGGTACCTAAACAAAACTGTTCTTCTAGTATTGCAGGAATAGGTCCGCAAGAGCTATAAGAAAGGAATGTTGGTCATTGATAGCGGATGTTCTAGACACATGACCAGAAAGAATGAAAATTTTTCTGCTCTAGAGATAATAGATGGGGGATCAGTAAGGTTCTTTGATAATGCTAGAGGCAATGTTATCGGAGTTGGCCTAGTAAAACTCAACTCAACATGCGATTTCATAAAAGTATATATAGTAGATAGCCTCAAAAACAATCTTCTCAGCATTAGTCAGCTCTGTGATACTGGATTTGAACTACTCTTTAAGGTCAAAAATTTCTCAATCAAACACAATGAAAGAAACATCTCTCTTATCAGTGAATATGTTTATAACATTTATGTCTTAAATTGTCTTGATTTTTCTACCTTAACCTTCTTCACTGTGAAAACCAATGATACTTGGTTGTGGAACATAAAGCTTGGGCATGCTAGCATGCATATCATTGTAAAATTATCTAGACTTGATTTGGTGAAAGGTTTTACAAAACTCAAGTCTGTAAAAGGATCACATCTGTGATGCTTGCCAATTGGGTAAACAGACTAGAACATTTTTCAAAGTCAAATACATTGTTTCTACTACCAATCTTATTCAAACAATCCACATGGATCTGTTTGGTCCCATCAATACTTCAAACATTGGTGGAAAAAAGATATATTTTTGTCATAAGTAATGATTGCTCACGATTTACCTGGGTAATGTTTCTTGCACATAAACATGTGGTTTTTACATATTTTTAGATTTTTTTGTGGAAAGGTATAGAGAGAATTTGGACACCTTATAACTTATGTCCACAATAATCATAGAGGAGAATTTGAAAATAAGGCATTCGAGGAGTATTGTGCGCAGAATGGATACTCTTAAAACTTCTCTTCACCATGGTCTCCTCAAAAAAATGGTGTAGTATAGTGAAAGAATCGATCCCTCCAAGAAAATGCCAGGTCAATTCTATTGGAACATAATATCCCAAATTGCTTTTGGGCAGAAATAGTTAGTACGACATATCACATCATCAATAGGTGCCTGATCAGACCTATTCTAAATAAAATGCCTTATGAACTCTGGAGACGAAAGAAGCCCAACATTGGCTATTTCCATCCCTTTGGTTGTAAATGTTTTATTCACTACAATGGTAAGAATGCCTTAGTTAAATTTTATCCACAAAGTGACGAAGGTATTTTCTTGGGTACTCTCCCACTAGTCATGTTTACAAAGATTTTAATAAAAAAAACCTTATGAGTGGAGGAATGTATGCATATTATATTTTATGAATCTAATCACCTCCCTGGGAGTTTAAATACTGATGAAAAATAGGTGAGTAATGTACAAACTGGAGAAAAGAACAGAACAACTTTAGAACTTCACAAGACAAGTTGATAATACCCCTGACAGAGTCGACACCCACAATAGAAATAGTGAAACTAATTGTTCCAAAAGAATGGAAGAATGATGCTATCCATCCAAATGAACTCATAATTAGAAATCTAGAAAATAGAGTGCAAACCAGAGCATCATTGAGGAGATAAGATTTTGTTGCCCTTGTGTACAAAATCAAACCAAAGAAAACTGGTGAAGCTCTCAATAATGAATCATGGGTTGAATCTATGAAGGAAGAATTGGATTAGTTTGAAATAAATTAAGTCCAGACTCTAGTTGAAAGACCTAGAAACTGTTCAGTAATTGGAACCATATAGGTCTATAGGAATAAATTAAATAAAGAAGGTAAGGTTATTATAAATAAAGACAGACTTGTAGCTCAAGGCTGCTCCCAGTAGAAAGGTATTGATTATGACAAGACCATTGCCCCCGTTGTCGTGTTCAAATATTTTTAGTTATATCAAATGGACGTAAAAGGTGCTTTCTTATATAGCTTTATTCATGAGGAAGTTTTTATAAAAATAAGCCCCCGCATTTGAAGATCTTTCATATCCAAATCATGTTTTCAAATTATCAAAAGAACTGTACGCCCTCAAACAAGATCCAAAAGCTTGGTGTGTGAGATTGAGTACTTTCTTATAAAAAAATAATTTTCAATTTGTTATTATAATCAAACAAACTTCCAATATAGGCGAGCTCACATTCTTTCTAGGATTACAAATCAAATAAACTTCTAAAGGTACTTTAATAAGTCAAGCCAAGTACACAAAAGAACTCATCAAAAAGTTCGGTATGGAAAAAAGAAAGCCCTATGGAACACCAATGATCCCATCCACAAGCATTGATTCAGACTTTTCTGGAAAAAACATTGATGAAAAGATGTATCGTGGGATGATCAAATTTGTACTCTACTTGACTGCAAGTCTACCAGATATTATGTTCAGTGTGTGTTAATTTGCTAGATTTCAATCAACTCTAGAGGAGTCTCACCTCACTGTTGTCAAGTGAGTCATGTGATATCTAATAGGAACTCAAGACTTTGGACTATGGTATCCCTACTCCTCACACTTTGATTTAATTGGTTATTCCAATGTTGATTTTACCGGAGATAAAAATAATAGAAAGAGCACTAGTGGAACATATCAAATTCTTTGTGATGCCCTTATCTCATGGAATAGAAAAAAGAAAACTTTTTTTGGACTTGCAACCACTAAAGCTGAATACATAGCTGTCGGAAGCTATAATACTCAAATCTTATGGATTATGCATTAGCTTCTTGAATTTGAGTTATCTTTAGAATCTGTTCCTATTATGTGTGATATCACTAATGCTATTAACTTATCTAAGTATACTGTGCATCACTCTAGGGATAAATATAATGATATTAAGCATCATTTTATTCAAAATTATGTAAAGAACGGTGATTTTACTCTAAAGTTCGTTGACTCCTAAAATCAACTAGCAGATATTTTTACAAAACCCCTGCTAGAGGAAAGATTTTTTTCCCTTCGACAAAGGATTGGTATTCTTAGCATTAATGATCTTTAAGTTTTATTTTGGATATGTGCAAACTTTCTTGTTTGCATACTGCCTTCATGTTGTTTCTTTTTTATTATGTCAAAGGAGGGAGAAAGCAGGAATATCACAATAGCCTACCAGTCAGAGGGAGTAGAGAAGAGCAAGTCAATTATTGTTTACATACCTGTACAATTCAGGGGTGCAAGGTGACATACAGGAAAGTCAACTAATGTTTAATCTTATTTTCATTATCAAAAAAGGGAGATTGTTAGCCTCTTAAGTCTATGTTTTAATAATGATAAACTACAAGTGTATCTTTGTGGGTCATTAAAGACTACTAATATGGGAAGGATAAAGGAAGTCGGTTGCAAGGACATCAAGAATAGAAGGACATCCACGGTATCCAAGTAATTCAATCACAAATAAGAACATAGGGAAGGATAATCTCAACTCCAAATATCATGAAAAATCAAATCAAGATATTGGAATATAGAAGAGTATCTTACACGAATATATGGAGGATCATGGCGTTCAAATAGTATGTAAAAAAGATCAATCAAATATCATAGAAATAGAAGAAAGTTCATAATTCCAGAATCACAGCAGACCAAATCAATCAAGATACATTTCGACAAATTAGATCAAGAAAGGGGAGAGAAGATCATGAGCACATTTGGAAAGGTATCAATCTCTATAAGACCAAAAATAAAATATATCACAGACATATTTAATATGGACGTGATCCAAAGTTGTATATGGGCATATCATACAGCTACATTACTCAATCAAGGAATCAATTTACATCGTTGATTGAGAAGAAATCTCTTGGATTTCCTTATGAAGAGTAGCAGTCGAGAGTATAAAAGATGGAGATTGAAGACAAACACTTTTTACACAACTTAAAATAGAGAATTCAAAATGTCTCAATCTTAGTCTTACAAGACTTTGTAACTTTTAGTTTACAATTGGTATATAAAGAGTAGGAACGATTCAACTTTGTAACATCAACTGAAGCTATGTCGCAAGATCTAAAGAACAAAATAAGTCTTTAAAACTTATTTCCTATGATTGTACTCAAGCCCAAGATTCAATGATCTAAGGAAACTTTGAAACCTAAAGGGACTAGTAGTAGGCACCACATTGGTGTTCTGAACCTGGATAAATCTTTGTGTTATTACATTATGTTTTGTTATTTACTCATTTAATTATTGTAAATCTAATCTATTTTTAAAGTGCACTAATATGCAGTAAAGTCGATAGTGAGGAGTTAGTAGTCGACTCATAAAAATTTTCAATTCACCCTCTTCTCTTAAATTTCCCAAAGACTGTTAGCAGTGTGAACGCTAGCATGTAACTCAAGGATAAGGATAACATAATGACATGATCAACAATTTAACATCATTCAAACTAATGTACATACTCAGATGCATATACATATATATACCACATATTGGGATAGGGAACAAGGATTAACATGAATTTTAAAAACATTAGCATGGATTGTGTAGCTCAACCATCATATAATTCTACCCATGGGCTATATTGGCCCCAACTCTTATGCCCTAGTCGGGCCCCAGTGTGTGTAGCCACATAAATTGAAGAATAATCTCATATATATTCATACTAAATAAAATTTTGTTGATAAGTAGCTAAATTTCAAGGGAACAGGTCCCTAGATTTGCAACGTACAGTTCAGCTGGCACACGGTATCTGCACAATTTTATCCTCTTGTGTAAAAAACTTCCAGGCGCTATTTTGTACTAACTTGGACAACTGGTCCAGTGATATTCCAGCCCTAATCATCATCCAGCTATAAAAGGAAAGAGATTCCTCTTCAACAAGTAGTTTTTGAAAAATTTAAAGAGTGAAAAGAGAGGGAGCAAAACCTTATTTCTACACTACTCAAGTTCTTAGTTGATTGTGTATGCTTAAATATAATATATTCCTGGGTGAGTGCTGAATTGTAACTGAACTACTCATGCTATAAGAGTATCATTTTGTCTTTGAGTTGAGAGGGCTTAGGTAGAGTTGCCTAAGCTTATTACTGGCTAGAGTTTACCAGTTTTTGCGGGAAACTTGGCAGAGGTGTGAAGGTGTTTCTGCAATAGAGGTATTGCAAGAAGGAGAAACCTATAGTTAGGTTCACAGTCGAGTCTGTAATTATGAGCTTGGTTATAATGGACTATTTTGGTGCTTATAAGGGAAAGTTTGGATTTTTCCCTCCTTGGGTTTCCACATTATAAACTTGTGTTTTTACTTTTCCTTTATTGTATTTAATTTTCCATAACCACATAGTAGCTCTATTGTTCTATCGCTTAATATTAACCCTGAGGGACCTTGTCCCTCACTGTGTGGTGTAACCTCCAAGGGGTTTTACAATTGATATCAGAGCCAGTTCACTCTAAAAGGTTAATACCTAGAGTGTTCTGGTTATCATGGTTTCTATAACTAAACTAGGGTGGAAATAATAGAAGAAAAAAGGAAATGATACCTAATTTTGAAGGATTTAAAGTTTGACACAAGTAAAGAAGATACTGATGTTGCACTTTGGGCAACAAGAATTTTAGATCTATTAAAAGGGATGGTCAACTAAGAAAAAAAGGTGGTAAGATTAAGAGCCATTACAAAAATGATATTTCTGAAGCATTTATGAGAAGTTACCAAATGCAAAAGGATGTTCATGTGTCAGAAAGGTCAAAAAGAAAACTTACATCTGAGTATGAAGTGAAGCAAGTTGTGAAATCATGGGGAGATTCCTTCAAAGAACCTAATAAAAATAAGAGATATAGATATGTCTCTATGCCTACATAGGAGGACATTCCAGTTAATTATGATTCCCAGTTTCCATTCATGGCAAACTTAGAAGATGAAAAAAAAGGAGGTGACTCTCTTTGATATTAAGAAAATATGGATAAATACACTGCTAAGATGATAAAAAGACTTGCTAGTGTATTGATAGATTATGTGTGTGAACTAATTGATGAAAAGAATTCTCTCAAAGAGAAGGTTGAGAAACAAGAGCTTGACCTGAGTGTATTAACTCTTTAGATATTTGAAACTGAAGAAATGTTCTCTAAATTGAAAAGTGAGTATCTGAGTCTCATGAGTCACCCAAAGAATGGAAGTGACCTAGATGACAAGGGAAAAAGTGAATCTTCTTTATTTTAAATTGATAATGAAAAAAGATTAAAGGATTCTCAATAACATCTTATGGCAGTACAACATAAGAATGAAGAGTTAAAGAGGGTCCTGGTCCGCCTAAAAGAACAATTGGACAAATATCTTAAATGTACTACCTCCTCACAGATCCTCTCTAATATAATTAGTCATGATGTCAAGAATAGTATAAATTTGGTCTATCAAGTAGAACTCCAACTTGTTGGGTCTAAAAGAAAGGTTGCTCAGTATGTTGGAAGCAGAAGGCAAAAACTGTTGTGCTCTCACTATCGAAGAAATGGACATTTAAAAGAAAAATATCAATCCTAGATTAAGGGTAGATTGAAAAATATTGAATACATTCAGCAGGAGAATGCATATCCTAAGGGCTTCGAGTTTTATAAAAAGGTGAAGAGAAATCAATCATTGCCTCTATGGACTAAGAAGAATTTGATCACACGATTGTCCTACTACCAGGAACTTAGAATCAAGTGGGTTCCCAAATCTAACTTGTGATCATGATTCCAGGCATGCGAAGGGGTGGCAGTTAGGAATTGTTCATTAATTTAAAGACTTTAAAGTTAAATTATGGAAGGACCGATGATAGCGCTCAAATTACACTCTTGAATGGGTGTAAGTGATCATTATCAATATAAAACCCAACTAGGTTAGGGTTGAATCCCACAGGGAATAGGGTGTGAACTTCAATTTGTTTACGAAATGGTTTACTGATAGTTTATTGTTTCCAAAAGATGGGGGTTTAAGTTTCACAAAAAGCCAAATGTCACTTTCAATACTTTAGTGTTTGTAATTAATATAAATGAGAAACCAGAGTTATGTTCACCATGGGTATTAGGATTTAACAAATATAAGGTAATGCTTGGGATTCTTGGAGTAAGTAGAAACAGCAGAATATCCTTGAGTATGATACTTTCTGACTTATCTATCGACCTCACCAAACAATTTATTATCTAATTCTCTCAAACTTAGATAACTTATGTATTTCCAATAGGATGTTATCTCAGGTAGATTAATCCAGTTACGACATCAATCATTAAATAGAAGGTTGGTAGCTTCCGAGTCCCTATTGATAATTCACGATCTTTAGTCTATTTCTCCGTTAGAAGCAAATAAAACCTAAGGCATAATCTAATGTTTGAAACCACTAGATTTTAGTTAAAACAACAGAATTTCAAGACGTTCTACTACTCTTTGAATCCATTAAACACGTAGCATCATATCAAACCCTAATCCATGGATCCTATAACTCCGGCTAATGGAATTAGCCTCTCATGATTTGATGAACAAAATAACAAGTTGAATTCATGATGATAAGAATCAAATTATGACTGGATAAAAAACAACAAGTAGTTTCTTCAATTTAATCACAAGGTGGAAGATCAAAAATAGTTGATAAGAAACAAGAAAAATATTTGATGGTAAAGATAAAGCAATGTTACGTGTTTCTCTTCAGAAGTTCTTGACTGATAATTAATGATCGATTCTCTCTAAGAACCCTAAAACAAGTCTTTAAATAGTCAACCCTAATTAATGAAACAAAATTAAAGTTTCATTTTTCTCTTCGGATTAGACGATGATTCTTTTAACGGCGCGTCATACACCTGACGACGTGTGTGAAATATAATCAAAGGTTCTAGTGAATTGTTATCTTCCGAATCTTCAGATGGTAATCTTAATAGTGTGTCAAAGATCTTGACGGCTCTTGCAAACTGGCATCACACTTCACTGGAAATCAGCATACTCTGTGCTCTGGTTGATGGCAATTTTGATGAGATGTCAAATATTTGACGGCCCTTCCGAATCATCATCATAGTTCATCTAATCTTATCAGGTTTTGTCTAATCTTGACGGTGACTTTGAAAGCCTTTCCCATGTATGACGGCACTTCAAAATGATCATCAGATACATTTCGACTTATTTCCACCAGATTTCAACTATTTTATTCTTCTTTCCTTTGGTTTCCTCCCCGATCACTTGTATCTGCATTAACACACAAAAAAGATCAAAAATAACAAAAGTTGTTTAAGACTTCAAAATTATTCAGAGTTAAAAGATTCAAATGTGTTAGCATCGGCTCACATATCAACACCCTCAACTTAAACAATTGTTTGTCCTCAAGCAACCAAAACATAACTAGGAGTAAACAAAGTACAATTAGGCAGCTAACTACTCTTATCAGTTCAGAATACATGCACCATCTCCATGATCAATCAAAATAAAATCAACTATGTATAATATTTGAAAACAACCCTATAACTCACAAGTATCTAGATATGGCAAAAATCTCAGCAATAACAACCTAGCACATACCCAAATTACATTCTCCGAACAAAGTAGTTAATAGCAACATACCTGGTGTGCCCTCACAATAAAGAAATTCCTTCCTCACTCAGATTCACATGTATAGATATAGGGATGAAAGTAAGACTCACTCTCAGAATGAAGTTCCAACATTGTGCATCAAATGTCATAGGCTTGCCCTTATAGTCAGTACCGAAGTCTTCAGATAAGTCAGTTAGGATCACTATAGGGCTTTTCTAAGCTTCTAACGTAGGCTAGGGGCTGGTATGACATTCTAGGGTATTTCATAGTGACTACACCTCCTTGGCACTACATTAACTCATGGGGTTTAAAATTTTGACCTTTTTTTCTTCCCTCTTTTATTTGTCAAGTATTCTTAAGATAGTGTTGTCTGTTCAAGCATTAGATCAACTTTTTTAGTTTTCTCTTTTTGATTTTCTTTTTCACTACACCTAACTTGTTATTTATTTTCCTTATTTTACCTCTCTTCATACTTATAATGCATCATGCACCCCTATAGTAGCCACCCTCAACTTAGGTTATTTGCCTAAGTCGAGGTGCACAGTGTCCAAGGAGGACCAGGGCCAAAATAGGTTCACTGTGATGTAATGGGAAGGTAAAAGGTGTATAAGAAAGAACTGGGATATTTAGGTGCAAAAAGGGATCAAGGGATATTATTCACATTTGATGGTCATTTAAGCTAAAATGGGTGAATATGCAAAAATAGCCTATGATCTTTTCTTAACGCCTATCCTATGACTATGGTATGATTAACTAGGTAAGTTTTAGATTCAACGCACAATGGGAACTAAGTAAGACCTTACACGCACATAGCACACAAGTATATAGCATATCACTACTCATCCATTTCATGAATTTATTTTCTACAGGATATTTATTTGCCACACTAATGCCACAAACAGATACACAGTGGTCATACTAGATGCAATTCACTCAATTTATGAGAGATTAGACCACTGGAGAGGTACTTAAAAATTACAAAACAAGCTAACTGCCTCAAGTATTTGCACTACTCCTAATTATCCACAGAACGTGTTACAACACAGTTTCCCTATACACTCAACTTTAAATCAAAAATAAAATGCACTAAGGGTTAGGATATACCTGAAGACAGTCAAGCCTATGGATCCTGGGTCTCCGACCCTGCTACAGCATTATCTACGATCTTCTCCCCACTCGTAGCATCTACCTTTCCAGTGGATGGAGCTTGGCTCGATGAAGGACCTGCAACTCTAGCTCTGATGGATGGTTCCCATTTCTATGTGTCAGCTAGAGACACCAGTCTTGCCCTTTTCAAGTTCTCCTTCTTTTCCTTCTTCTTTACTTTCTTTTTAGCCTTTCTCTCATCTTCACTATTAGGCTCGTCTCTTTTTCTTTTACCTTTCTTTTCCCTCTTTTTCTTCTTTTTCTTCGGGGAATTCATAGTACAATCAAGTATAGGAATGTCTTCCTCTATATCATGCATGGCTTAACCTGTTGGCACCATTATTTGGTGCTACTTCATCATCCCAACCTCACCTTTTACCTTATTCAATGCAGCCGTGAAAGTAGCGAGATCAGCATCTATCATCTCTCTTGCTCGAGCATCAAATCTGTTCTCAAGATATTCCTCCCGCTCAGGATAAGTCATAAAAGGTTTGAGTGCAGCTTTGATTCTTTTTTCCATAGCGGTAGCAAACTATTTGGTGAAGGCCTGTAGTTTCACCTCACACCAATTTTCATTCCTAACCACTTTTCTGATATCAATCGACCGAAATACCGACCTTGTTGCTGTTGGAGGAACTGAAGTAGTCGGCTCACTTTGAGGCACTAAATCTGCCTAAGCTGAATGTGTTGGTGGTGGTGGTGGTACAGTTTCAGTGCTTTCCACCCCCACATTTGGTGCTGAAACAGTCTCAGTGACTGGAGGATTTGCTGCACCAACTGCATCTTGATCAAGTCGCAAGCCCGGCCGAATTTCATTTTTGGCGACAGGGTTGTGATTCTCTTTGGCATGTATCTCATCATCAATACCTGAAATCTCAGGTACATGAGCTGTTTCACACAGCCTAGTAATCAGACATGGGAATGGATATGCAGCATCGGGTCTTGCAAGTCGAATCTTGATATCTTACACTATAATTTCTCTGAAATCCAAGGGGGTTCTATCTATCAAGCTTGCAACCAATATTTCTCGATCATCCCCTAATATGTTGTCTCTCTCGGTGGGTATCAGATGAATCCGTATTAAACCCCACCAAAATCTTGCCTCTGAATTTAAAGATGCTTTGGTAATCTTTTCTACCGGATTATTCAACCACTCTGATTCCCTATCTGCTATAAGAGTCGCTAACCACTTGCGCTGATTTTCCCTATGCTTCAATCGGGCTTAGAATATAGGTGAGGTAGCTCGTGGGAAGAAGGTTGGCCCATGAAGAAACCTATTTATGGTGGCATCTGATATATCCACCCTCACTCCACGTACTACAACTTTGGTCAGAAGAGGCTTATCTGAAGTTCTATCCCCTTCTTTGCACATATTTTCCACCATAGCCTGGTAGTTCGCGTAGAAATCCCAGACCAACGAAGGAAAGCAAACACCGTTTCCCCTAGTAGTCTACTCCAGACCATACTCCTTGAGTTTATGCATCACCTCAGGGCATCTGATCAACCCTGTAGTTATAATCTTCTTCTCCTCTAGAATTGGACTTCTGGCACTTCGTCGATCTGTTCTGTGAAGTCCATCCAAATAGATCGTTTCAGCCTCAGGTATTTGCCTTCTCACATTGTTCCTAACCTTAGGGATTTTTCATTTCACCAAAGTTCCCCATACTGGAGAATCCTTATCACCTTGATGCTCCAAAGATGGTGATTCAGACTCATTTTTTTCAGCTGCAGGCCTCTCAAAATCTTTAGTTTCAACTTCTTGTTCAGTGCTCTCAGAATATTGCTCAGTGTGTTCTGATCCATGTTCCTCCGAAGCTTGCTCAGATGAGGTTGTCACCTCAGTATCATCATTATCCTCCACCTCAATAGGCTTAGGTGGAGGCGGAGTCTTTGGACTAGTCCTCTTTCTTTTCCATCTGAGCAAAGGCTCCTCATCTTCATAATCAAAGTCCTCATTGACAAGTTGTTAAGGTACACTCTCTTTAGCTACTTTGTTTGGTGTGGTTTGATTCTTCCTCTTGGGTGCCATGCTCAGTTCTATACAATGTAGAAATCCTCAATTAGTACTCATAATCAATCAAGAAAAGAAGAAGGATCACCTCAGTTTAACATCAACACTGTTTTTAATTCCCAGGTATGACGGCCTTTTTGATTTATCGTCACAGGTTTGAAGGAGCTTTGAAAGTGTCGTCAACCTTTTCCAGAATCTGAAAAATTTTCTCAGCTTTTGATGGCATTTTTGAATGGACGTCACACAGGTGCAAGGCCATGAACATTGTCGTCAAACAACATTATAACTTCTAACTTCTTTTTACTTGATTTTTCTTCTACCAATATTCTCAATTTTAACTTAGGTCGTGTTCTTTACTGAGATTTCCATGAAATTATACCGCATTCTCCTACAAACCCTAGTTTTTGAAGGATCTTAAAGAATGTCAATGGATTCATCCCACTCCTTCGAAACTAAGGTTTCTTGTAGTTCATAATTGATCCAATGAAAGATGAAGTTAAAGTTTTTCTCATACCTAGATGTCGACACTTATCTGATGTACTCTAAGCACCTAGACTTGTGAGTGAGAGAAGAATAAGATGAGAGAGAAAGAAGATTTCTTGACTTAACTCTCAGGCTTCAACAAGGAAAGTCTTAAAATTTTGCCTTAGAAGGGATTAAATTTGAAAAATGAAGGGAAATAACTCTCTACGGAAAGAAAATTAAAACTAATAGGAAAAGACCTATGGTACGCAGGAATGTGAACAGCTGTGGCTGGGCCGAGTTAGCCTAAAATTTTTGAGCTGGGCTCAACTCCTTTGATGACATTTTTGACAGCGCGTTAGATACCTGACGGCACTTCAAAATTGTCGTCAGCCTTAACAGAATAGGGCTTTAACTTGAGTATTTTGACGTTATTTCTCACGGCTTGTCATACTTGTGACAGCCCATCAAAATTGATGTCAATCCTTCTTAAGTTGACTGAAACTAGTTCACCTCCTTTTTACGACTCTTAGCTACAAATATTAAAAACACAAGTACAATAAAATTAAAACATTGGGTTGCCTCCCAAACAGCGCCTGATTTAACGTCGTGGCACGACTTGATTATCTTGAATACTCAAAATTCATCAAGATACCGTGTTGATACCTCATTACCATTTTCCTGGAATGCATCCACAACTGAGAAGATATTCATCTCCTCTAACTGCTTCATAGGAGGGTGTATTTTAAATCTGGCCTCCCTTTTTCCATACCTGAACTTTAGCTCATTGAGCTCCATATCAACCAATACTCTTCTCGTGGATAATAGTGGTCTACCCAAAATGATGGGTACCTCAAAATCAACATCACAATCCAATATAACAAAATTTGCAGGCAGAATAAAGTCATCCACCTTTACCGGCACATCATGCAATATACCAACTGGTCGTTTCACCGATCTATCTGCCATCACAAGACACATCATTGTGGGGGTAGGTTCCCCCAATCCAAGCTTTTTGTGGATATCAAGTGGAATCAGATTAATACTTGCCCCTAAGTCATATTAAGCTTTGGTAAACTTCATGGACCCAACTGTTCACGGTATGGTAAATGCTCCAGGGTCAGGTTTTTTCTGCACTAAGGATTATGAAGAAACAGCGCTACAGTGGTGGATGTTTTCCAATGACTCACATCTTCCCTTCTGCTTCTTTGTTAGCAATTCCTTCATAAATTTAGCATAGTTTGGTATTTTCTCAAGTGCCTCCATCAATGGCACATTCACTGTCAGTTGTTTCATTATTGCTATGAACTTGCTAAATTTTTCTTTGTCTGCTTTCTTCTTTAATCTCTGAGGAAAGGGAGGTGGTGGTCTTGGCATTTCTTTCAATACCACTTCCCCTTTCTTTTTGTTTTCTTTCTCTAAAATATCAACAAAACCATCCATCTTCTCAGAATCCACTGGATTTCTTCCTTCTGATTCATCAACATTTACCTCCTTCTCTACAACTTTGCCCATAGAAGGGCCAGATAACATCTTTCCACTCCGAGTGGTAATCTCCAAACAAAAGCCATCAGTTTGCTAGTTCTGAATCGTATCACTAGATAAAGTACCAGATTTTCTCTGGTTCAGAGTAGACAACAGTTGGCTCATCTATTTTTCCAACTGCTTAATAGAAGCAGAGTGTGAGCTAACCAACTAACTGAGGGTAGAAAATTCGCTTTTCATAGTAGTTACCCCTGAGTTGGTAGCTTCAACTCCCTTCAACAGCTTTTCCATCATGTCCTCCATGGACATCTTGCCAGAACTAGTCGTGTAGCATCCCAACTTCCAGGAGGAATATACAAACCACTCCTATCATTATTATTTCTCCAATGTCCCTACTCCCTATCTTTATAATCAGGTTTGTCATAGAAAGTCCGACCTTGGTTCCCTTGGATATATCCTCGGAAACCCCCTGATTACTCATATAATTTGCCTCAGCATCAGCACCTGTAGACACAGTACCCTGAGATTCCATAGCCTTAACCATTTCAGTCTTGCCGGATAGAAAGTGCTTGGCCAGCAAGTCCATCTGCGTCTTTAAGTGGGCCATTTCTTGATCTCTCTCCTTATCCTTTCTATTTTGCTCCATAGTATTACCACCAGCAACAGTCGGGATAGCCACTACAGAATCCCTAGGTTAAAAAAACTTAACAATTAGCAAATTTTTGCATACAAACTTTTAGTCTACAACCATATTCCCCGGCAACGGCGCCATTTTTTATAACGCTAAATTACACTCTTGAATGGGTGTAAGCGATCGTTGTCAATATAAAATCCAACTAGGTTGGGTTCGAATCCCACAGGGAATAGGGTGTGAACTTAGATTTATTTATGAAATGCTTTACTGATAGTTTACTATTTTCAAAAGATGGGGGTTTAAGTTTCACAGAAAGCCAAATGTCACTTTCAATACTTTAGTGTTTGTAATCAATATAAATGAGAAACCACAGTTATGTTCACCATAGGTATTAGGATTTAACAAATACTAGGTAATGCTTAGGATTCTTGGAGTAAGTAGAAACAGTAAAATATCCTTGACTATGATACTTTCTGACTTATCTCTCGACCTCACCAGATAATTTATTATCTAATTCTCTCAAACTTAGATAACTTATGTATTTCCAATAGGATGTTATCTCAGGTAGATTAATCCAGTTACGGTATCAATCATTAAACAAAAGGTTGGTAGCTTCCGAGTCCCTGTTGATAATTCACGACCTGTAGTCTATTTCTCCTTTAGAAGAAAATAAAACCTAAGGCATAATCTAATGTTTGGAACCACTAGATTTTAGTTAAAACAACAGAATTTCAAGACGTTCTACTACTCTTTGAATCCGTTAAACACCTAGCATAATATCAAACCCTAATCCATGGATCCCATAACTCCATCTAATGGAATTAGCCGCTCATGATTTGATAAACAAAATAATAATTTGAATTCATGATGATAAGGATAAACTTACAAATGGATGAAAAACAACAAGTAGTTCCTTCAATTTAATCACAAGGTGGAAGATCAAAAATAGTTGATAAGAAATAAGAAAAATATTTGATGGTAAAGATGAAGCAATGTTACGTGCTTCTCTTCAGAAGTTCTTGTATGATAATTAATGATCGATTCTCTCTAAAAACCCTAAAACAAGTCTTCAAATAGTCAACCCTAATTAAGGAAACAAAATTAAAGTTTTAGTTTTCTCTTCTGATTAGATGACGATGCTTTTGACGGCGCGTCATACACTTGACAATGTGTGCAAAATGTCATCAAAGGTTCCAGTGAATTGTTATCTTCTGAATCTTCAGACGGTAATCCTGATGGCATGTCAAAGATCTTGACGGCGCTTGCAAACTGGCGTCACACTTCACTAGAAATCAGCATACTCTGCCCTCTGGTTGACGGCGATTTTGACGAGATGACAAATATTTGACGGCCCTTCCGAATCATCATCACAGTTCATCTAATCTTATCAGGTTTTTTCTAATCTTGACGGTGACTTTGACAGCCTGTCCCATGTATGACAATGCTTCAAAATGATCTACAGATACATTTCAGCTTATTTCCACTAGATTTCAACTTTTTTATTCTTCTTTCCTTTGGTTTCCTCCCCAATCACTTGTATCTGCATTAACACACAAAAACGATCAAAAAAAACAAAAATTCCGAAAGACTTCACAATTATTCAGAGTTAAAAGCTTCAAATATGTTAGCATCGGCTCACACATCAACTGACTATGTTCTCTCTCTCAAGACACTTTATGATAGAGGTGTATCATTGTAAAAGAGATGATTTCAAGGGACCTTTTCCAAAAGAAACTCATCTTAAATAAAACATGAGGTAGTATAAGGGAAGTAAAAGTCTAGAACAAATTGAGGCTGAGCTTGATCAAAATGCCCTGAACTAGCATCTGAGTCAGTATCACTCCTCAAAACTTAGCTATGATCATAAGATAGGTATCCATAGTAATGTAAGTGTATGATTAATATAACCCAGCTCCATACCATTGCAGGTAGACACCATTACGGACAACTTATAAGGAGAACAACTGAAGCTGCACAAGTACCGAAGTCATTCAAACTAAGAAGAACCTAATCTTATCTCTCAGTTTAGTACATACAAGATGCTGTAGTAATCATAAAATATTTTCTAAAAATCCATGTATCTTTCTCTATTCTAAGATATCAAATATCTTGTAAAACGAAGATTTGCACTTATTAGAATTCAGACATGTCAGTTCAAAAGAACTACTTTTAAAGACATTGGTCATTTTCAAAAGTGTTAAATCAGACAATCTCATTAAATATAATTAAAATAATCCTATTCATCTTCGTATATTATAAATCATCCCTAAGCTAAACTGGATCATCACTTTCTCTCAAATCAAATGGATGATGTTATTTCTTCCTCACCCTCAGTAAAAAATTCAAAACCCTCAGTTGAGTTAAATTTTAATAAGCCATCCTTAACCATAGAAGTTATTGTTCAGTGAATCATAACAGACATTTCCATCCATGGGTCTAGGTCATCAATAGGACAAGAAACTTTTTCACCAAAAAAACTCACAATTTCCTATGCCATCTGAAAAATCCAAAAAAATTGAATTCTCTTAAATAAACAAGCACCAGATTCTCCTCCACACTTAGAATCAAATAGAATTTTTAATAATTTATTTGATGAAGAAATTATAGTTAAAAGATATAATCTTTCCTCGTGTGAAAAATGGGTAACTGGGAACCTACTACTGCTTGCTTGTGACAACATAGAAAACACAGTTGATGGAGTAGAAAAGCAAATTTGCTATATTTATGAAATGAGTAGGAGGGAATATATGTTGTTACCTCCAAATAAGGATAATAAAGAGATTGAGGACAAAGTATCTCTAAGATAGTCAGTGAAGAAACTCATGAGAAATAGAAAAAAGAAAAAGAAAAACACTGAAGGTGTGGAGATTGATATAGCAGAGAAATTGAATTTAGGGGGTATTGTTTTCTTCAAAAAGGGAAGAAATAATGATCCTACTGTTGATAGAACCAGGTCCTTCATATCAAAGTTTGGTAGCTCCACTGGAAGGAGGCAGAAACATATAGCTGCCATGAAAAGGGAGGACTCTGAGGGACCAGATCTAATGAAAAGAATAATTAATGATTAAGGAGAAACAAGTAGTTATCCCAAAAGAAAGAAAATAAATGAATAAAATAATGACATGTCCAGAGATAGAAGGATTAGAAACCTGAGAACACAAAAGGTGTTGTCAAGAAAAATGTTTGATCCCAAGACTGATGGGAAACCTGGGATGATTGAATTGGTTGAATATGTCAAGTATCAAGTCTGGTTACACTTGTTTGAATAATCAAACCCCTTGGTTTTTAAGAATAAGGTCAGAGAATTTCGCAATACCATGGATTTCTCAGAAGATGGGTTAAGTTTGTTTGCATATGTGCAAGGAAAGTCTATCTATTTGGATGAAGAAGCACTTTGGAAAATCTTGGATGTACAAGCTATTAGAGTCAGTTCTGCTGTAAAACAATAACCCATAGCTTAGTTTATGATCAATGCCTCCAAAATGGGAGGAATATCTAGAGAAGTCGTGAAAAAAAAGTTCCTGAAATGTTAGTTCTAACTTTTATTTGAATTCATCAACAAAGTCCTGTTGTTGAGATTAGGGAAAACTACCATTGCATTCGGTGTTGATCTTTTCTTGATAGAATGCCTAAGCAGCTTTAAATTGATCAATCTACCTGCTCTTATGATTAACCCACATGAAGAAAGTAATTCTTAAGAAAAATATGAGACATGGAATGCCCTATGCGTACTTGCTAAAAAGGGTCTTCGAACATTCTAATGTGAGTGAAACTAAATGAACACGAACCAGCCAAATAGATTATCAACCTAACAACCCTTGTAGATAATATATGTATTAAATACAAAGTTGGTTCTACGTCTCAAATATCTGAGTAGTTATCTATTCAATAAAGGTTGGGAAAGGAAATAAAGGACTTATGAATTATGTTGGGTGCGGAAGATACTGAGATAGTGCATCTGAGGTTGAAGATTCAGAAGTTTTCATCTGAAGGACCAGGTGCCTCTGTTGAAATTGCAACTGAAAATATGAAACTCCGGGGTAAAGTGGCTGAAATAAGTAGTAAAGTTTAAGAACTGAATGCTGAAGTGAACAATCTCACCAAGAAGAAATTCAAGAGTGGATATGTTGCTCAATTCCTTATCAAAAAAATCTCCCTCTACCTAAATCCTATTATCCATGTCCCTACGCTTATCCAGTGTCAGTTTATATCTTAATCTTGTATTTGGCTTTTGAAAATAGTTATTTTGCTTTTTTATGGCATGATTGTTCTAGTACTAATCAATGGTTATGAATTAATGAAATCAGTTAGTATGCTTTACTTGTCTCTTTTACTTTAAGCTATTCTACATGTTAGTGTTGCACTAGTGGCTATGAGTTAACTAGTATGTACTTATCTTTACTTTTGATTAATTGTTAATCCTTTTCAATGATGCCAAAAGGGGAATACAATTACTAAGTTTATATAGAAGGGATTAGTTACTAGATAAAGTAAGTTATTATAGATTTGGGAGTCATAATTACCGGGAAGTTTTTATTGCAACATGACTATAAGGGACCAGGTCCCTCTATTGCATAATTAAAGAGGAAGCATGATGATAAGGGGAACATTCATCTTTAGGTGGTAATCACACTGATTAAATGTGATGAATGTACACTGATGCTCAAATTTCATGGTTGGTTTGTCCTCATCAAAAAGAGGAAAATTGCTATATGAAGTTTTGATAATGATCATCTAAACTTCAAGGAACCAGGTCCATGGATGTATAACGTACAGTACAGCTGGCATATGATATCTATACAATTTTGTCCTCTTGTGTAACAAACTTCTAGGTGTTATTTTGTACTGACTCGGACAACTGGTCCAGTGATACTCCATCCCTACTCATTATCCAGCTATAAAACGAAAGAGACTCCTCTTCAACAAGTGGTTTTTGCAAATTTTAAAGAGTGAAAATAGAGGCAGCAAAACCCTATTTCTACACTGCTCGAGCTCTTAATTGATTGTGTATGCTTAAATAGAATTTGTTCTTCAGTGAGTGTTGAATTGTAACTGAACTACTCATTCTATAAGAGTAGTGTTTTCTCTTTGAGTAGAGAGTTCTTAGGTAAAGTTGCCTAAGCTTGTCGCTGGTTAGATTTAACCAATTTTTGAGGTAAACTTCGCAGAGGTGTCAAGGTGTGCTTTGAATAGACGTATTGCAAGTAGGAGGAACCTAGAGTTAGGTTCATAGTCGAGTCTGTAATCAAGAGGTTGGTTATAGTGGACTATTTTTGTGCTTTTGAGGGCAGGCCACGGTTTTTCCCTTCTTGGGTTTCCACGTTAAAAACATGTATTTTTACTGTTCCTATATTGCCTTTAATTTTCTAGCACCTCATAGTTGTTCTATTGTTCTATTGCTTAATATTGACCCTGAGGGACCTGGTCCCTAACTGTATGGTGCATCCTCCAAGTATTTTTACAATACACATGGGGAACTCGAACCTCACAACATATACTAAGGTGACTTAAGCACCAGATCATATAATGATTTACGGGAGACCCAAACCTCTCTAATTATGAAATAATAATAATGACGGGGACTCGAACCTTACTTCTCACTTTGGACCCCGTGTCGGCAAATGCGATTTCTAGTGTCAATCACTCGGACCTCAACTTTCATGACTCAGCTATAAAATATTATTAAAGCCCAATTAAAACATTTATCACACAATCCCAATCATGAACCACACTTCACATTAAGGCAAACATTGTTGGTATCATCATACCAACTACACTTGAAAGGTAACTAATCATGCCAAAACAATTTTCATTAACTTGGGGAAAACAACTCCCTTTGTTCAATAATAAAAGGTGGGGGAACACCGACTCCTTTGTCCATTAAAATCAGACCATTGTGTTTCAAATATCTTTTTATATCATCCAATAGTTCAGGACTAGTTTAATTTTACAAATTCCCACCTTTCTCATGATTAAACCCAATTTCACATTATAGGATTGGGGATATAACCAATTCAAAAGTCACAAGCTTGGTTAAATCACAACTCCATAGTTCATTCACCATACCCATGCACCCACAAGTTCAAAACCATATTTAAACCATAATTGATCATATATAAACAATAGGAAAACATTGTTCAACAACAAGCATTCAAAATCCCTAACCTTCATTTCAAAACCAACATTAACATATCATGAAAAATACTTTAAAACACATGTTTTTACAAAATTAACAGTGAGGGAAGAGTAAGATGTACGGAGAGAAATCACCCTTGAAAGCCCTAATTGATCAACCTCTTGAAAACCCTAAGCGTTCTTGACCTTGAGAAATTTTATAGTGTTGAGAAGTTATTTTGATTTGTTTATTAGGGCTAATGATGCCCTAAAGGGGTCCTAAGAATGTGGGTTTCAAATTTGGTAAGGAGCGAAATGTCTAGAATTCCCTTAACTTAAAACCCGAAAAAGGGTCGCCTTTGACTATGAGTCAACTATTGACTCATAACCACTCCTTATAACTCTCACCATGAGCCATAACAATGACAGTACCACAAAGTCACCCTACACGGCTATCCTTACGAGTAAATGGCACCACTCGTAATGGGACCCTACAACTAGTAGGGTGCAGTCATAGTCATCATAGAACCAAATTTAGGACTTAGACTAGACACCCTACGATTACACCTAAACATATCCTTATGGATCATAGTGAGCCACTCATACTTAGATTAGAATCTAGCCACAAACTTACTAGTTTTGTTATGACTTGTCCCAACGACTCGCCAGGACACCCTACAACTTATAAAGGGAGTCGTTACCAAGGCAGCGAGCTTAAAGCTTAAGAAATTTCCAAGGAAAAAAATCTAGGGTGTTTTGATTCTCCCCCACATGCATAATTCGTACTCGAATGATGGGACAAGGCATTTATTAGCACAAATTTACTCCACATACCTCTATTCATACCATTAACAAAGACAGAAAACAAAAATGCTAAGGAAATCTCGCTTTCCTTTAACAAAGTATGAAAACAAAGATGTTAAGGAATACACATACCTTAAGAACGATTATCCAAAATGAAAAACAAGAATGGATACTTAGACTTCATGTCCTCCTCGGCCTCCCAAGTATCTTATTCAACCTTGTGGTTCCTTCATAGAACCTTTACCGAAGCTATGTCCTCATCCGCAATGGACAAACTTTTTGATCTAAGATTTTAATCGGAACTTTCTCATAAGATATAGAATCAATAACACCTACTTCCTTTAAAGGAACAATCGTCAAAGAATCACCCACATACTTTCTCAACATCGAAATGTGAAACATCGAATGAATAGAGCTCAAACTAGAGGGAAACTCAAATTCATATGCAACATTACCAACCTCTTCAACACCAAGTAAGGACAAACATATAGGGAACTGAGGTTTCCTTCTTACCAAACCGCATCACTCTCTTCTGGCAGATACCTTAAAGAATACCCACTGACCAATACTAAACTCCAACTCTCTTAATCTCATATTCGCATTGGACTTTTGGTGATTGTGGCAGCTTTAAGACTATCCCAAATCACCTTCACCTTCTTCATTGCTTGGTGAACTAAATCTGGGAAAAACATCTCAGCCTCACCAACTTCAAACCACACGATAGGAGACCTACACCTCATACCATACAAGTCCTGGAAAGGAGCCATACTAATACTAGAGTCATAGCTATTATTATATGAAAATTTTATAAGAGGCAAATGATCAACCGAACTACCACCATATTAAATCACACAAGCTCAATGAATGTCTTCCAGTGTCTGAATAGTCCTTTCCGCTTGCCCATCCGACTTCGGGTAAAAAGATGTACTAAAGGTCACCTTAGTTCCCAAAACTCTCTGAAAAAAATGCCATAATTTTGATGAGAACTGAGTACCATGATCTGACATGATAGAAATAGTCACCCCATAAAACTTTACAATCTCTTGGAGAGATAACATTACATAGTCTTCTGCCAAAAAATTAGTCCTCACTAGCAAAAAGTTAGAAAACTTAGTCATCCTATCCATGATAACCCAAATCGATTAAAACTGATTCTGAGATTGAGGAAGATCAATAAAAAAATCCACACTAACCACTTCTTACTTCCATACAGGCAACTCAATTTCTTGATACAACCCTCCAAGTCTTAAGTGCTCAACTGGGCCACAACCCTTTTTCATACTATTCCACCAATAAATCTCCTTAAGATTGTGATACATTTTCATTGAATTAGGATAAATCATAGATAGTGACTCATGGACCTTGGCCAAGATCCTTTATTACAACCCATCTACATCGGGAACACATAATCTGCCTTGGTACCTTAAGATACCATCGTCAGCAATCTCAAAGGCTACAACCTTTTGTTGACCCATATCTCCCTTAAGTTTCATTATGACAAGATCCAATACCTATTTCTCCTTGATTTAAGTACCAAAAGAGGACTATGCCACCTTTTGCACAAAAGCACCCCTATCCTCAGAGTCCAAAAGAGAAGATCCAAGGTTAACCAAATAGTGAATATGTTTCAGCAATTCTCCCTTATCTTCATCCATATGAGCTAGACTCAATGTGGATAACCTACTAAGAGCAACAACGACCATATTAGCTTTACCTGGGTAGTAATAGAGACTTATGTCTTAGTCCTTTAGTAACCCAAGCCACCTCCTCTTTCTGAGATTCAACTTCTTCTTGGTAAATACATATTGCAGGCTCTTATGATCGAAAAAGATATATACATGGACTCCATAAAAATAGAGATGGCAAATCTTTGATGTGAACAACACAGCCAACAACTCTATGTCATCAGTCAGATAATTCCTCTCATGAACTTTAAACTATCTCGAAGCATAGGCCACCACCCTACCACGCTACGTCAACACAAAACCAAGTCCCACATGGGGTGCATTGCAATAAATAATAAATCCATCATTACACTCAGGCAGGGTAAAAACTAGAGTATAAGTCAACTTATCTTTCAGCTTTTCAAAACTACCCTCACAATTATCAGACCATAAGAACTTCACTTTCTTCTAGGTAAACTTAGTCAGTGGGGCAGCTATAGTTTAGAAACTATCAAGAAATCTTCTACATTAATTGGCTAAACCCAAGAATCTCTGAATATCAGTTCGAGTGGTGGGCCTAGGCCATTTCTTAACCACTGCAACTTTTTTTAAACACACCATGATCCCTTCACTAGAAATGACATGACTCAGAAAAGTAACAACTTTCAACCAGAACTCGCACTTCGAAAACTTAGCATACAAATATTGATTTTTCAAAGTTTACAACACGATATGGAGGTTATCGACATGATACACCTCACTCTTGGAAAACAACAAAATATCATCTATAAACACGATGATGATCAAGTAAAAAACTTACAGAACACCCAATTTATGAGATCCATAAATACAGCTGGGCATTTGTTAGACCAAATGACATGACTGGGAACTCATAGTGACCATATTGGGTTTGGAAGGTAGTCTTAGGGGTGTCCATCTCCCTAATCTTAAGCTGATGATAACCCAACTAAAGATCAATTTTTGAGAAATATCTAGCACCCTGAAGTTGGTCAAACAAATCATCAATCCGAAGAAGAGAATTTTTATTCTTCACCATTATCTTATTCAACTAACGGTAATTGATGCATATATGTAGGTAACCAACCTCCTTACACACGAACAAAATAGAAGACCCTAAGGACACACACTAGGATGGATAAAACCCTTTTCAAAGAGGTCTTTAAACTATTCCTTAAGCTCATTTAACTCAGTTAGAGCCATTTTATAAGGAGGGATAGAGATAGGATGAGTGTCCAAAAAAAGATCAATCTGTCTATCGAGAGAAATACCAGAAAGATCGTTAGGAAAAACCTTGGGGAATTTATTAACCACGGGAATAAATTGTAAGGGAGGACCCTTCGAGTTAGAATACTTAATCCAAACAAAATGATAAAGAGATCCCTTAGAAATCAACTTTCGGGCTCTACGATACGATATGAATCTTTCCTTAGGTACTAGAGAACCCTCTACCCACTCAATAATAGACTCATTAAGGAATTTAAATATGACCTTACGAGTTTGACAATCTAAGGAGGCATAGCATGAGTGCAACCAGTCCATCCCCAATATGACATCAAAATCAACCATGTCAAACTATATCAGATCTACCAGAGTTTCTCTACCACCAACAGATACTACCTAATCCCTATAGACTCTCCAAGAAACCATAGAGTAACCCACCAGGGTTGAATCAGAAAAGATATCAGGGTACACTCGAGATCAAAACCAAAATGTACATCCATAAATGGGGTCAGATAAGAAATAGTATACCCCAGATAAAGCAAGCAATACACATCATGATATAAGAGTCATAAAATACCAGTGACGATATTGGGTGATGCCTCAAATTCCTTACGGGTAGCAAGAGCATACAAGAAATTTTGACCAGTGTTGGTACTAGAAGTAGAAGTAGTATCCTTTGGCACAGGAGGATATAAAGTGGAGAAAAGAATCTTATTTTCCCCTTAAGCAACCTTAGAAGGAGAATCCCTCTTCAAATTACCAATCTAACCATATTTAAAATGCATGGTCCTCCCCTATTCACAAGAACCATGTACATCTGCCTGCAAAATCTATAAGGAGGATATGATGGAGCTGATTGAGCCCCATTAGCCTGAGATTGGACACCCTATTCCCTAAACCCGCTATCGTGCTGAGAACGATGATCACTCGATGGCTCTGGATAAGGAGCACTAGCCGTGGAGTAAGAACTTGAATTCCCCCACTTTTTCTTAGACATTGTTTTTCATCTCTACCACTCTGCTACTGGCCTCCACCCTGATTAGAAAATCTAAAATTCTTATTCTACATTTCGCCTATCTCGTCCTGCTTCTTTTTCTCTTTCTCAACCTACTATAAATGCACAACCAATCTGGAGATGTCCATATCTTTGTTCAACAAGGAAACCTTACTCTCTAGAATCAAATCACGAGACAACCTAGAAGCAAATTTCCTTATTCTAGACCTTATGCTAGATACTAACTCAGAAGAATATCGGGACAACTAATGGAATTTCAAGGAATACTCCTTGTCCACCATCCTACCTTGCTTCAGATTAACTAACTCTTTCACTTTCTTATCCCTCAACTCCTGAGGAAAGAAGCGATTTAGAAATCACTAGAGAAATTATCCCACAGTGCAGATTCGGTATTGTCTCCCCTAGACTATTCACATTCCTCATACCATTGGAATGCTACATCCTTCTGTTGATAGGAAGAAACTTTTACACTCTCCATATTATAATAATGCATAGTCCAGAAGATCTTCTCCATCTAATCGATAAAGTTTTAAGGCTCTTCCTCAACCTTAGAACCAGTAAACAAAGAAAGACTCAACCTCATAAATTTGATAAACCTTGTGGCCTCATAAGATGGACTAATAGAACTTAGACGCTAAAAATAAGAAACTACCAACTGCGCCAACATATGAATAGACTGATGAAATTCTGCATTCAATACATCAGCCTGAGGAGCTCGAGAAAGGCTAGAGGAGACTGGTGAAACTCCAAAAGAGAAATCAAGAATTAGGCCCCAAGACTGGGTCCGTACCCTATAAGTAGGGCATGTCCATTCAGCATTGTTCTCAAGTGGGATAGATGAATTTCCATAAGCTTCAGATCATCTGGGAGGCATGATCTGAAAATCCAACAAATGAGAATTAGAGGAGAATTTGAGACCTTAATCCCAACACCTTAAAATAAAACAACAAGAAAAGGAATCGTTTCTAAATGCCTCATAGCCTCTCCTTTATAAGTGTAGCATGCTACAGACCCATAAAAGAGACTCTACTCGACACAGATTTGTTGGAAACCCAATAACATAAAACCTAGGCTCTAATACCACCTTGACACGACCCAAACCTGGGTTTGGCCATGACAGGTATCTCAAGTCCCACATGGATCATAGATCACCCCTACACCTAACCGAACCAAACTTCCCATACACTAATGACAAATGAATCCCAGAAATATAACTAGGTAGAGTATAATAGCTTAAGAAAATTTTAATGCATATCTATAATTGACAAACGACAGCCGACCAAACAACCGACTGACACCGCCCAATAAACACTGTACTCCAAACCAAGCCTTCTAAACAATGATCTAAAATTAAATATCAATAAAGTGTCGGTACATGCCCTCGATAATAACCAAAAAAGGTCTGAGACATAAGAGGAACAAAATACAAGATGTAGAATTTTGATGTATGAAAGCTCACCACTTCAATATCAACTCACGAGCTGATACTGAATCCTAATCACTGAGTAGGAGGAGTAAAAATATCACCAATTCCTGCATTGCATGGGGATATAGTATCTGAAGATAGATAGCGGGGTAAATGCTAGCATGTTACTCAAGTATAAGGATAACATAATTATACTATCAACAGTTTAATGTCATTAAAACCAATGCACATAATTCAATGCATATATATATTTAAATATATATATTACATACCGAGATAGAGAAGAAGTTTTAACATGCATTTTTAAAACTTAAGCCAAGATTGTGTAGGTCAACCATCATATAATTGTACCCACGGGCTATATGGGCCCCAACTCTCACCCCCTGGGCGGTCCCCAATGTGTGCAGACGCATAAATCAAAGAATAATCTTATATATATGCACATAGGAAAATCAAACCTCCTAATATATACTAAGGTGACTTAAGCACCCAATCATATAATGACTTACTTGGGACTCGAACAACCCTAACAATGAAATAATAACAATGAGGAGGACTCAAACCTCCCTAGTCACTTTGACCTCCGCATTGGCAAATGCCATTTCTAGTGTTGATCATTCAGACCTCTACTTTTATGACTCAGCTACACAACCCTTATTAGAGATTAATTAAAATATTTATCACACAATCCCAATAATGAACCACACTTAACATTAAGGCATACATTATTAGTATCGTCATACCAACTACACTTGCAAGGTAACATATCATGCCAAAATAATTTTAATTAACTTGGGGAAAACAACTTCCTTTGTTCATTAATACAAGGTGGGGGAACACCGACTCCCTTTGTTCATTACATCAGACTATTGTGTTTCAAATACCTTTTTATATCATGTAATAGTTCAGGGCTCAATTTTACAAATTCCCATATTTCTCATGATTTAACCCAATTTCACATTATAGGGTTTGGGACATAACCACTTCAAAAGTCACAAGTTTTGAAAAATCACAATTCCCTAGTTCATTCACTATACCCATGCACCCACAAGTTTAAAATCATATTTAAAGCATGATTAATCATATATAAACCATAGGAAAACATTATTCAACAACGAGCATTCAAAATCCCCAACCTTCATTTCAAAACCAACATAAACATCTCATGAATAATACTATAAAAACATGCTTTAACAAAGTTAACAATGAGTAAAGACTAACATGCTTCTAACAGTAAGATGTACGGAGGGAAATCACCCTTGAAAGCCCTAATTGATCAACCTATTGAAAACTCTAAATATTCTTGACCTTGAGAAATTTGAGAGTGTTGAGAAGTAACTTTGAGGTATTTATAAGGGCTAATGATACCCTAAATAGGTTATAAAATATGGGTTTCAAATTGGGTTAGAGGGTAGACGTCTAAAATGCCCCTAACTTAATATCTAGAAAAGGATCCGCTTTGACTATGAGTCAACCATTAACTCGTAACCACTCCATATGACTCGTCACTACGAGTCCTAAAAAAGGTAGTACCACCAAGGCACCATACATTATTATCATTACCATTCAATGGCACCACTCATAATGGAACCCTATGAATCGTGGGTTCCAGTCATAGTCAACACATAACCCAATTTAGGATTTACACTAGACCCCCTACAATTATATCTTATGACTCATAACATATCCTTATGGTTCTTAGTGAGCCACTTGTACTCAGAGCAGAATCTAGCCACAAACTTTCTGGTTTGGTTACGACTCATCCCAACTACTCATCAAGATACCCCATGACTACTAGGGGGAGACGTTACCAATTTAGTAAGATCAAAGCTTAAGAAATTTCTAAGGGACAATAATTTGGGGTGTTTCATCTTTGTTAACCCATACTAGTTTAAGACCGTAATTTAGAAAATTCCTATAAGTCTTACCCATAACAAGTTTCCTTTTAATACCAATGGAATAGCTCATTACAATAGATACCAATTTACCAATTGTTTGACCTTGAAAGATCACAGTAAGAAGTGAGTAGTGAGAATTTCTATTGCACCTCAACACCCTCTTAATGATTACATAATTACAACACATAAGTGAATTACTGAAGTTTTATTTTCTTCGCATATTAAACATTTAAACAAAAAATTATTACTGCTCCACTCTATCAAGGAACGCTCCTCACTTACGAGTCTCACTAGACTATTTGGAGAAAAATATTTACAGAGTACCCAATGTATCCAAGGCCTTGCAAAGATATTGGAAAGGAAAGAATCCAAAGACCTAATGGTCAAAAATTTATAAGTACCTCTAGAGATTGGATCCCACAATAATGGGAATATTCCCACCATAGTAGAAGCACTATAGCAGGAGTGGGACATTATAGTGGGAAAAAAATAATTTAAAAGGATGAAAAATGGGTTTCACACCTATTTCTCCCTCTTTTCAAAAAACAAATTCCCCTTTCTTTCCCAGTCAATTTGCTTCCATTGTCACCAATAAGGTAAATATCGTTGTACTTCACCCCTTTACTTTATTACTTGCATTTTTGCATAATTTACACTTAAATTCTTAGAAAAAAAATTTGGGGTTGATTTTTGAATTCAAAATTGAGGCTTGATTTAGGAAAAATGTTTAATCATGGTGCACTTACTTTTACAATGATTCTACTATATTCTCGGCATAAGAATTATAGAAATCATGGCGTAATAGGGCTTAAAATAGTGAGAAATGTGAAGGTTATTCTTTTTTTAGTTTTGACAATTTCTGAATGTTTTAAGAGTTATCATGCCTAAATTCCTTAATATACTAGTTCTAGGATACTTTTTTCAATAATTTGGGGTTGGAATGCCAAAAATGATACTTTTCTCCAAGGGACTCCAATGACACACCCCTTGAAGCTCGAAGATGATGAAGTTTGATCAGCCTTATCTTATTATGGTGACCCTACTATAGCAAGAATATTCATGCTACAACTTCCCTATGGCAGCAAGATATAGCCTACTATAGTGAGAGGCTGCAAGTAGTATCCTCCCAACTAAAACTCTAACTTTGACCTTTTTACAGCTTCAATTCCATTGATAATTTCTAAGTTCTAACTTTTATTATTGTATGATGTAAAGATTTACTATCCCCACAATTGAAAATTAAAAAATACCCCCATGTTCATGAGGTTTCCTAATAAAAACTATCAAGAGAGATTCCAGAACTACTAGAGGATGGAATTCTACTATGAGTGAGGTTTCATGTTAAGAGTAGTTGAGAACAAGGTGACTGAATTTTAAAACATGCTCTAGGATTTTGGTTTGATGTCATTAGTAGAGGATCCTCTGGCTAGGTTTGGGGTGACACTAACTCCACCATATGTATAAGAGGAGTGGATATCTCCATGGATGATAGTGCTATATATGAGGTGATCAAGGTGTTGAAAATCTCTAATGTTGAGTATCTATCCAACACTATAGAGATAGATATAAACTAGTTGCGAGATAAACTAATTGTAAAGAAGGACGGGAATTGGATTTACTAGATTACTATTAAAGGTATTAGGAGCACTTAATTCACAATTGATCAAAACTAGCCAAACCTAGTGACCTATAGGATTCATCAATCAAGAAACACATCCAATGTGACCTACCTCAAGCCCTATAGTGTTCTATGTTATACAATCACCCTTATAGTAAAATTTAGATATTTTTTTATTTGGACTATTCTACCCTTTCCTATAGTTGTTACATGTTAATTTTGGGATGTGGGATGGTTGGCATATTTCTCAAGGACTTTGGGAAGGTTCTGTATGAGTTTATGTTAGTTTTGAGACTTTAAGAGCCAATAGGTGACTTCGATAAACATTTCTTGATCTGAGCGTCGGATTAATTTTATGAAAACAATCCTTTTTTCAAAAATGAATCCTTTCCATAGTGTCCAAAATATTAAAACTAGCCTAGTGGCATAGTTTGATTGTACTCGCAAGATTTTGAATGAATTATGAGGGTTCAATAAGAAACCTAGACTTTTTTTAAGTTGTTGGTGCAAGAATCAGTTGGTGCAGTCGGTTAAGAGGACAATTGGTCTCATAGTCACTTAAGCGACCAATTAGTCAATAAGGTGGAAGTCGCTTAAGTGATGGGTTGCTAAAGCATGTCGGGATCGCTTTAACGGTGACTGCTTAAATAGTGCCCAATCTTTTAAGTGGTAATTTAGGTGCTAAAATGGACAACCTGTATATAAGCCCCTTTCCATAATTTTTCACTATATTTGGACCTTTTAGCTTTGAGTTTTGGCAACTTTTAGGTTTTCTTTTCTTTTGAGCTTGGGTAAGCTCTAAAACCTTATTCCCATTACTTTTCATCAATTTTATATCATCAAAACACTCTTGAATCATGGTTTTACTATGGAAATTTAGGGTATTTGTTGGTAAATTTTAGAATGGGGCTTTCTTTAGTAAGGAACTCATTTTTAACCTAATTTTGCATTGATTTACTTCTGTAGACTCTTATAACATTGGAGAATATGTTTTTAAAATAATATTCTAGCTCTACCTCTTTTTTTCAAACTAATTTATCAAACCCATTTTGAACCCATCTTAAATAAGGTTTATATGGGTACCATTAGCTCTATTTTGCCTTATAGATGTTATTTTATAGTAGATTGGATGTGATTGGATTTGAATTGAGGGAGATGAGCTTCTGATTAAGGCTTTGGAAGGTGTTAAGTATGTGGGTCTTTATTTAAGGTAAGTTAAGTAAAACCTTGACTTTTTCTAAAGTTTCTACATATTATATGCTTGTATGTTTGAATATTCTTATTCATTTATGATCGGAGGAACCACTTAGGTAAAACAGCGAGCATCTTCTTGGGTACCAGAGTCTTTTATTGGTTATAGTTTGATTATTTCTCCTTATTAGAGAGAATTATACTTGTAATTATCCTAAGATTAGATTGTAGATGCATAACTTAATGTCTTGAATAATTTATATTAGATGCCTATTTTAGCGCTTGAATCGTACTTAACAGACTTAATTGTGATTGGGATTTAGTGACCTCCAGGGGACAATTATGTCATATTGATAGTGACAAATAATCGAGTTTTAGAGAATACCTAGAATCTAAATAAATCTCTATTAGTTGGTAAAACTTAGTGTATGGAACAAACTAGGTTAGGGTAGTTCCATAATATATTCTTGTCGAGATTATTATTTATTTTTTGTAGCCCATGTGGGGCTTATGTGAACATATTTATGGACTTGAGTAACTATTTATGATTGTATACCTAAGTAGGGGTTTATATATTATTGCTTGTTGATTTTAAGAGGATATATTATTTTGATGCTCTAGCGGGGGCTTGACTTGATGTTATTGGTCATGTTTGTGCATTTAGTGTCTGATGTATTATTATTTTTCCTGATTAAGGGCTTTACTTTTCATCATAGACCTTATCAATGCATTAGGATGTCTTATCTATCATTGTGTCACCCAAGTGGGGGTTTCACTTGACATTATAGGCCTTATTCGAGCATTTAATTGCATTATCATTATGGTTATGTCCAACTGAGGGGTTGGAAATGATATTATAGATGACTACATGACTATTTCTAAACTTGATTAACTATTTATGATAATGTGTCTAATTGGGGGCTTATATGCTATTTCTTGTAAATATTGAGAGGATATATCATTGTGATGCTTGATATAGGGCTTAACTTGAGGTCATTGGTCCTGTTTCTGCATTAAGCATCTTATTTATTGTTATGCCACCTGGGTGAGGGCTTGACTTGTCATCATAGGTCTTATCTGTGTATTGAAATGCCTTATCTATCATTATGTTTCTCGAGTGGGGGCTTGACTTTATATTGTAGTCTTTATTTTAGCATTTAATTGCATAATCATTATTGCGATTCCCGAATGAGGGGTTGGAAATGATATTATTGATGACTACTATTAATTCTGGGGCTACTAAGTAGAAACTAAAAGCATAAATTATTGATACATTGAGTTTATTCTAAACTCACATATACATGTATTGAATGGATTTTGATCTTTATGTTGATTGACTATGAGCATAACATCCTTATATCATGCATCAATATTTATGGGACATTGATACCATTGTGATATTCTAATTTTTGAAAGAAAATGAGACACTTTTTTAGAACTCTTGGTCGAGATCATTTTCTTGACTAGGTGGATTGTGTTATATTCAAAACCCTTAGTCAAGGACTTTTACCATCAAGGTTGATTGAGATTGTAAAAGTATATGGGTCGCAAACCCCCCATAGTTACTACTTGGTAGCTGTGAGCTCGATGGTTGTATACAAAAAGTCATGTGATGACTTTCACCATAGAACACCATCCCATCATCATCATGACCTTGTATTAAATTATTTGCATTGAACTATTATCTTTTGTATGGTTTGATATTATATTAGTATTTATTTTTGTACTATATATATATATATATTAGGACCTTGTTTTTATATTGTGTTTGAGTATTCATTCCATGTTATTACATTATCTTTTGAAATCATATATTAATTTAGAGGTTGGAACATTACGGGTATTACTGAGGCTTGATAGGAGCAATAGATGTGGAGCCCTTTTAGTAGTATAAGATACACTCATATATATATGTACTCACTCTTTATTTTCATCCCATATTATTTGATTGATTATAATATATTAAGCCTCTAATGTCATTCTAGTGAGTCTTTTTCATAATGACTTACCTTATTTATGGATTATTGATTAAATAGTGTTGACTCGCCTAGTGACTACCCTATATTTTATAAATATGTTGACCATTTTATTGGGTTATCCTAATAGGAAGGAATGATAAAATTATGGGATATAAATTACTGGGGCACCTTGGGTAGTTAGGGAGGTGGTTCTCACCATTTCTTTGGATTAAGGTCTATCATCAATGATTCATGCTAAGTACATATGGTTTCATAATCATCCTTGCTTTTCTTTTTCTTTTTTTGATTTTCTACACCCTGTGCAGGTATTGGTTTGATTGGTAGAAAGTAGATGGCATTCTCTTAGAGTTGACATTGCAGAGATTGAGGTAGTGTTTGAAGGTCTTTGGAACATCTCAAAGTTCTCTGTTTATGTCTTATTTCTTGTACTAGTGACAACCAGACCTAGGATGTATCTTTCAGACTTATGTCTTATATATATATATATATATGTATATATATACTTGGAATTATTTTGTTTCTTCAATTTCCACTCTAGAATCCCCTTTAGCTCTTATTCATTTTGTTGAGTTAGGCGTACTAGTCTTGTTAGTGTGACAAATGTCATCATGTGCCTATTTTTAGGTTGTAACAAATTGGTGTCTGGGCCAAGGTTCATTTTTCTTATTATTAGTACAAGCTGAGCTGAGTAGAGTATTGCAGATCGGTGCAGATACATCTATTATCTATCTTTGAGACGCTTCATGACTTAAGGAGATTTTTGTTTCTTCATCTAGTTTGAGTTTTCAAATCTTTGTATAACTCAAAAACTTCTTATTCACTCATGCACAGATGGTAAGTATGTGTTCTTCCATGGCTAAAGATATAGAGCTTATGACTTTTGTGCACAGAAGGAGAATTTTTTGAGGTAAAGATTTAATTAGGATGTCAAGACTAGCTAGAGGTCAGGTTAGAGTTATCTCTTTAGGTGTTAGGGTTGCTAGTGGTGGTAGGCTTAGAGTGTTAGGGGAGTTGAGGATAGTGAAGACACAATCTATGACCATACCTATGATTGAGGATTTTTTAGTTTAAGTGTTGGGTTTTCTTTAGTTGGTGGATCCTAGTTGGTTCAACATGTTACTTCAGGGCTTCAGACTCTAAGTATATATGTGACTTCTACTGGTTATCCTAATTTTAATGAGGTATTATTGGGGATTACTCCATATCTAGTGAGCATTCCTTTTATGTATAATGACTTGATTTTTAGTGATTTATGTGAAATATTTAATTCTATCTGATTTGACAATTTTAACCCTCTCTATAGTTACATTGTAGTAATTCTAGGTTGTGGGGATAATTGGCATAGTTCCCAATGTATTTTGATATGGTTTATGCAAGATTGTGGTTTTATATGGTCTTAAAGGTTTATTAGTTGACTTTGGTCAATATCATTTGATATTTGTGTTAGATGACAAAATGGACTATATCAGTAGATTTGAAACATCAATTTTAGGTTGGTAACATAGTTGGTGTGCTTTTATAGCTTTTTTAGCTTATTTAAACACTCAATTTGGAAAGTTGTAAAATAAACATCGGGGATCAATTCGATGAAAATAATGGTTTTTTTGAAAATCTGATATTGCCACTGAGTCCAAAGCATTGAATTTAGTAGGGTGTCATATTTTGTTTGCATACTCAGGTCTCCAGATGAATCCTGAAGGGTCCGCAGAGACTTCGAATTCCAAGTCTCCATAACTGGTGCACCATTCAGCTGGTGTAGACGCTAAAGTGCCGCTTTGGCCACTTTAGTAGTGTACACTAAAACATCACTTATTCACTTTTGGCAGTCGACTACCAACTAGGCAAGGGTGCTTTAGTGTCCCTGGTCTGCTTTAGCGAAAGGTTCTAAAACATTCCTTTTCCATTTTTAGACTGGTATGTTAAGTGGGTACTTCTAAAGCCGTACTTGTACACATTAGTGGTGACCTGTAAAGAATCCACTTGACCTCTTTAGCGGCACCTGACACGTGGAAATAAAAAATTATTTTCTTGATTTTCATTACAACTTTCAAGACTTGGACCTTGGGCTTCGATTTTTTAAGTATTTTCTTCCATTTTTAAACATAGGTAAGCTTCAAATCCAATAAGGCTAGAGGTTTGGATCTATTGTCTAAGGAGAGAGCGAGTTATGAGTCATTATCGGTCTCGACGTAGAGGATAGGCAAAAGGATCTGCCCTGTACATAGATATCACTAAATGGTTTTTCCTCTTGAAGATGAGCATGCTAGATATATGAGTCCTACTACGATTCCATTGAGTTCTTCTACCTCAGTCTTGGAGGAATTACTGGTTTGCTTATTGACATGATTAGAGGGTGCTTCTTTAAGTGCACTTGGTGTTACTCCAACTCCGAGTATTGTACCTCCGTCTATGCCAAAGTCTATTTATGGTGTTCCTTGAGTTCTTAGAATGGATCCTCATATTGTACTGATATCTTTTTATGGTACTACACGGACACTGAGTGTGGTTCCTCCTTCAGTGCTAGTATTAGAATATGGTATTTTAAGGTCTAGAGTTCTTTCTTCTCTAGGATGCCTCCTCAAGTGCATACTCAGCCAGCTAGATTTACTATGCCTGGTATTATTGCGAGTGAAGCTATGTCTTTTGAGAATTAAAAGAGTTTTAAGAGGTTTACTCATTTAGGTTCTCCTAGGTTCAGTAGTGCTGTAGGCAAAGATGTCTATAAGGTCTTGATAGATTGCTATGATAAGCTGCGTAACCTTGGTTTGATTGAGTCGCATGGAGTTGCTTATACCACTTACAAGTTTAGAGATACAGCTAGAGATTAGTAAAGGTCACTTATTGGTTGCCGACCTCTTGGTTTGCCAGAGATGACTTAGGATCAGCTTACAGAGGCTGTTTTGGACAGTTTTGTGCCTTTCAGTTTGAAGGATCTAATGAGAGATGAGTTTGATATCTTGGATCATGGATCCATGATTATTGTAGAGCATGAGGTATAATTATATGCCTTGTCTATATATTCTTATGCCAATATTGCCACCGAGTCTGAGAAGATTCAAAAGTTTATGAAGGGGTTGGATGTTTCTCTTCAGCTTGCTACGACTTAGATGGTAGAGTATAGATCATCATTTTAAAGTATTGTGGATCATGAAAAGATGATTGATTCTACTCTTTGATCATCTCAAGGAAGCTCCAAGAAGGTGTACTGTTTAGGTGAGTTAAGAGGTCACATCTATCAAGGTAGAGATTTTAGAGGCTTTTGCTGGTATATGGTAGACCAGTTCAGGTAGCCTTTCTGAGTTTAGGTAGTGGGTCTTCTGGTTCGACAGCTTCAGGTGTTTATCCTAGTTTAGTTGTACCTTCTTTCTTGGAGTCAGGTAGCAGTTTTTGCTATGTGTGTGATGAGATTAGCTATTTGGCCAAGGACTGTCCCTGCTATATTCTTAGAGTTACTTTAATATTAGTTGTGAGAGGTATAGGTACTAGTAGAGGTACAAAAAAGAGGGGTAGTAATGCCTATAGTGGTTATTGTGGGGCTACTCAGCCAGATGTTGGACGTGTTTAATGCAATGTTATACTTGCCAGGCCAAAGATAAAGGCCTCTAATGTCGTCATATAGGTATCATCCATGTTTGTTTCAGATTTGCACCTGTGCCATTTTATTTGGGATTACTTTCTCTTATGTTTTGGCATATTTTGCTTTCAGTTTTGATTTTACTTGTAAGCCCCTTAACGTGTATATCTATGTATCTACTATCAAAGGATACTCTTTAGTGGTGGATCAGGTATACCGATCCTCTATTGTGACTTTTGTTGGGCATGAGACTTGGGTATATTTTCTTATCTTAGATATGGTTGACATCGATGTCATCTTGGGTGTGGACTAGTCATCTCCTTATCATGCTATCCTAGATTGTTATGCTAAGACTGTAACCTTAGCTTTACCGAGTGTTTCAAGCCTAGCTTGGAAATATGTGCTTTATTAAGGTGCCAAGAGAGTTATATCTTTCATTTAGGCTCGTCATTTGGTTGAGAAGGGGTATTTGTCTTATTTTGCTCATATTCATAATACTAGTATTGCTTTACCTCCTTCTTTGGATTCTGTTTAGGTTGTCCATGAATTTGTGAATTTGTTCCCTATGGATTTGCCTTGTATGCCTCTGGATCATGATATCAACTTTGCTATTGATGTTGAGTTGGGTACTAAACTTATTTCCATTCATCCATATTGGATGGACCTAGCAGACTTAAAAAAATTGATGGATCAGCTGTAGAGTTGTTGGATAATAGATTTAGCCGACCTAGTGTATCACCTTAGAGTACGCCTATCTTGTTTGTGAAGAAAAATGATGGGTCAATGCATATGTGTTTTCATTATCAACAGTTAAATAAAGTTTCAGTTAAGAAAAAGTATCCTCTTCCATATGTTGATTATATGTTGGACCAACTTTAGGATACTTTAGTGTTTTTGAAGATTGATTTAAGGTACAGGTATCACCAATTGGAGATTAGAGCTTTAGATATCCCAAACGCAGCTTTTATAACTCGATATTATTATGAGTTCTTAGTCATGTCCTTTGGGTTTACCAATGCCCTAATTATGTTCATGGAGTTGATGAACTGGGTATTTCAACCGTATATTGACTCTTTTGTCATTTTATTTATAGATGGCATCTTGGTTTTTTGAGAGTGAGGCCGATCATGAGTAGCATTTATGGATTGTACAACAGAGATAGAGTGGTGAGAAATTGTATGTTAAGTTCTAAGTGTGAGTTTTGGTTGGAGTTTGTCTCTTTGTTGCATTATGTGTTAACCAAAAATGGTATTATGGTTGATTCGGCCAAGATTCCAGCAGTTTATGATTGGGATAGGCCTATTTCTCCTATTGAGATTAGGAGTTTTCTTGGTTTAGCAGGTTACTATCGGCGTTTTGGTGAGGGTTTTTCATTTATCATATCTCCATTAACCAAGTTGACTCAAAAGAAGATTTCCTTTCAGTGGTTTAATGATTGCGAGGAGAGCTTTCAAAAGCTCAAGGATTTGTTGACTTCAGCTCCTATCTTGACCCTACCCAAGGAAGATGTGGGTTTTAGCATCTTTTGTGATGCTTCAGGTGTTGGGTTAGGTACTCTCTTGATACAAGAGGGAAGGGTGATTGTTTATGCTTCTCATTAGTTGAAGCTCCATGAGAGGAATTACCTTGCCCATGCTTCGGAGTTTAGCATGGTTGTTTTTGCTTTAAAGTTCTAAAGGCACTACTTTTATGGAGTCTATTGTGATATTTTCTCGAATCATCATAGACATTAGTACTTCTTTACCCAGTGAGATCTTAATATAAGGAAAAGTTATTGGCTTGAGTCGCTTAAGGATTATAACTTGGCTATTCTCTATCATCAGGGCAATGCTAATGTGGTTATGGATGCCTTGAGCCAAAAGTCGACTACCATAGGTAGCTTGGCATATCTTTTCACTCAGGAGAGATCTTTATCCTTAGAGATTCAGTATTTGGCTAACCAGATAGTTAGGTTTGATATTTCTACACTTGGGTGTATTTTGACATTTATGGTGGTCAGATCATCCTTGTTGGTGTAGCTTTGGGATCATTTTTTAGATGATGTTGGGTTGGTAGTGATTCAGGATAAGGTGTTGAGTGGTGAGTCTAACAAAGACACTCATGATCCAGATGGTGGCTTGAGTATTAGTGGTTGAGTTTATGTGTCGATAGTGGGTGATTTGATTAGATTAATTTAGAATGAGGCTCACTATTCTAGGTATTTCTTTCAACTGGGAATGGTTAAGATGTACCATGATTTGTAGTAGCATTAGTAGTGGGGTGGTATGAGAAAGGATATAGTGGATTTTGTAGCTCGTTGCCTATGTTGCTAGTAGGTGTAGGCCAAGCATTTGAGAGCTGGTGGTTTGCTTCAAAAGGTATCCAATCTCGAGTTAAAATAGGAACAGATCACAATGGGTATCGTGGTTGGGTTTCCTCAAACGTCTCGTGGTTTGTATAGTTTTTGGGTTATAGTGTACCGATTGACCAAATCATCTTATTTCATTCTAGTTTAGGTTTCTTTAGTGGTTAGAGGTCTGCCCGTATTGATATTCAGGAGATAGTCCATCTTCATAGTGTGCTAACGTCTATTATCTCAGATCGAGGTTTAGTGTTTACATCTAACTTTAAAGATGTTTTAGTAAGATTTGGGTACTCAGGTTGATCTTAGTCCCATATTTCACCCTAGATCGACAGACAATTGAAGCGAACTATTTAGGTTTTGAAGGATATGCTCTGCACTTATGTGATGGACATTAGTGGTAGTGGGAGCCCCACTTAGCTATGGCAGAGTTTGCATATAATAATAGCTACCACTCTAGTATTGAGATGGCTCCATTCAAGGCATTATATGGTAGGATTTGTTGCTCCCCAGTCAATTGGTTTGAAAATTCTGAAATTAGACCTCAATTTAGGACTTGCTTCATGATCCAATGGACAGAGTGCGGATCATTCACGATAGACTTTGAGCGGCTCAGAGTAGGAAGAAGTGGTATATGGATCGAAGACTTCGTGCCTTGAGATTTAGCATTGGTGATCGAGTTTTCTTTCTTGTGTTGCCCATAAAAGGTTTGATGAGGTTTAGAAAGAGGGGCAAGCTTAGACCCAAGTATATTGGGTTATTTGAGATTTTTCAAACTATTGGCAATGTGTCTTATGAGTTGGCCTTACCCCTAAATTTATCATCTATTTATCAAATTTTTCATGTTTTCATGCTTCGATGCTATATTCTGGATGAGTCTTGTGTCATTCATTAGGATTTAGTCCAGTCAGATAAGCGACTGTCTTTTGTTGAGGAACCGATCTCCATTCTAGCCGGGGATGTCAGACGGTTGCATTCTAGAGTTATTCTTGTGGTTAAAGTCTAGTGTAGGCATCGGCCTATAGATGAGTTTACTTGGGAGGTCGAGTCTGATATGCATAGTAGTTATCCCTAGTTTCTTGCGGTCTGAGGCATTTCTCTTGTTTTTAGTTCGAGGACGAACCAAATTTTTTTAAGCAAATTTTGGTATTTTATTTATTAAATCTAAGTAATAAAAAATACAAAAATGGCCAAATGGCCAAAAATAAAACTAAGATATGGCCAAAACCAGTACAAACTGGTGGCCTAAATCCGAAAAAATAAATAACACAAAAAATCTAGCCCAAACCGGTGTATCCTTGTGTCCCAACTATCCTATTACATATAGCGTTTCCTAATCTATTCTTTATTTCAACCTTTTATTTGATCTTTGAAAATGTTTCCCTATTTTAATGATGAGTTTATGCTCCTCCTTCTCTGGGTTGTGAATAGGTTTGCTTTGGTGTTTCAGCTTCTTTCTTCATCAACTTTAAAGAGTAAGTTGTCTTCTTCATCAACTTACTTGTCTTCTTTGATTTTTTTACCATTGATTTGTTACCAACTGTGTGTTTTTAGTGATGGATGATGTAACGACTTAATTTTTGGTGATTTATCTAAAATATTTATTTCAATATGATTTGGCCATTTTACCCCTCCTTGTGGTTGCGTTGTGATAATTTTAGGGTGTGGGGATGATTAGCATAGTTCCCAATGTATTTTGGTGTGGTTTAAGCGAGGTTATAGTTTTTTTATGGTCTTAAAGGCTTATTAATTGACTTTGGTCAACATCTTTTGATTTGTGTATCGAATGGAAAAATAGACTTCGCCAGTAGTACAAAATGATGATTTTAGGGTAGTAACATAATTGGTGTGGTTTTATGGCTTTTATATTTCATTTCGACCCTTCGTTTGGAAAGTTTTAAATAAGTCCTTGGGGGTTAATTCTGTGAAAATAATGTTTTTCCAAAATTTGATACCGCCATTGAGTTTGGAGTGTCAAATTTAGTGGGGTAGCATAGTTTATTTGCGTATTCGGGACTTTGAATGAATCTCGAGGGGTCAGCGGAGGCTGGAATTCCAAGTCTCAACAACTAGTGCACCACTCAACTGGTACAGCCTCTAAAATGCCACTTTTGAAATATTAGCGGCATGTGCTAAAGAACCACTTAGTCACTTTAGCGGTCATCTACCTGCTGGGCAAGGGCGCTATAGCGGAAGGCGCTAAAGTGGCCCTTGTCTGCTTTAGTGGACTGACACGCTAAGCGGTACTGTTAAAGCGGTACTTGACCGCTTAAGCGGTGACTACTAAAGCGATCACTTGACTGCATTAGCTGCACCAGACACTTAGGTATAAATAATCTTTTTCTTGGTTTTCTTCACCATTTTTTAGACTTGGAGCTTGGGATTCAAGTTTTTGTACATTTTCTTCTATTTTTAAGCTTGGGTAAGCTCCAAATCCCTATTTCAATTACTCTTCTACGATTCTTATAATTTAAGTTTTGTTAAAACTTTAGATGTAAAGGTGAAATTTGGGGATTTGGGCCCGAAAGGCCTAAAACTAGTATTTCTTTGATTTAAACCCCAATTTTAACTCATTTTTCCTTGGGTTTCCTTCTATGAGTTCCTTTAATCATGGGAAATATATTTTTGGACTAAATTTATGATTTTACCCTTTTTTTTAAACCCATTTTGGGGGTCCATTTATTACTCGACTTAAAAATAGGCAATTGGAGTATAATTGGCTTTTTGGCATGTAGATCATATATTTGTATGTTTTAGCTGATTCTGAGTTTGTGTGTGGGTTGAAAGCTCAGTAATAAAGTCTTAATTATTTTGATTTCAGCATTCGAGGTAGGTTACAACTTGGCTTTCTTCAAATTGTGTTGGGTAGTTAATAATAATGTAAAATCATGCTATTGGTATGGAGTTGTATCATAGAAAATATGTTAGGTGATTTGTGTGCCCGTATGGGGCATATGTGGATAATATTCGGTGGTTTTGAAACATTATTTGCTATGTGTGACTATGTGGGGTCTTATATAACACTGTTGGCCTGGTAGTGATATATGTATGTTTGATTACACTCTTTTCTATTGGAAAAGATTAGATTTTGGGAATTATTTTGTATCAATGACATTATCTTACATGTTTCACTTGATGGTTTCGGGATTATATTGGATCATCGATGATTGGTTGATTTGAGTGAATTTTCTGCTCACATGGTTGGTATATTGGTTGGAAACTAGATATTCTCATTTTGGTTGATTGTGAGCATTACATCCTCATATCATATTCATTAATGAAACATTTGTACCACTATGGTAATACTGGAAATACTAGTTTTTTCTGACAAAAAATGTGATATCTTTAAAAACCTTCTATTGATGTATGTGTCCTAGAGAAAATATAGATATTGGTTGAATATGGGTTGACGAACCCTTCATGGGTACTATCTCGAAAAGATTTAGCTCAGTAGGTGTATAGGCAGGTTGTGTAATGACCTCATGCATCACATCATCATCATCATCTTTATTGCACTTCATATATTGTTCATATGTTGTGATTGTATTTCTTTCTTTGACTTGATATCTGTTCATTTGTTCTATCTTCCTATACTTGTATCTGATGTATGTGTATATTTGATCTTCTTTTCTCCACCTGTATTTTATTATATGTGTGTAAGTTAGATCTATTAGTGGAGACGGTATGTGCTATTGTTTGGAATATTTTTTGATTGCATGTGACGTGCCCATAGTTTATGCTTATATGCTTTATTTTCTACTTTACTTAGTCGGCCTATGGTACCTACTGAGTACAAGTTGACCGTCCTCCCTATTATGCCTTTTCGGTGTAGATTTAGGTACGAGTCCATCGTACGGATAGCTGACTCGAGTGGTATTTAGAGTATATCCGATGTAGTGGTTGTCCTATGTTTTAGGAGTTTGCCAACAACCTTTTCCTATTTATTTCATGTCTTATTTAGTATTCTGAGATAGATTTTGATCCTTTTTGGGGCCATTATTTTATCTTTGAATTTTGAGATGTGTTTAGTAGTTGTTACACTGTGACACCAGGTTTTGGGATAGTGTATTGGTATCTTTGACTATGTATTTTTGCTTTTACTATATATGTGTGTGATTTTACACTGCTCTAGGAGTCTTGTCATGGGTTTTGTTATTAATTCTTCTTTTATATCAGTTTGGGTGATGGCTTACTTATCAAGGCTCGCCGCGACAAGTGCCATCATGACCCTTGGTTTTTGGGTCATGACATTATGTCCATGGAGAGACAGAGTAGCTATGTAGAGTGAATAATGACAGATCCACCTCAATTTGATGAGATCCTAGGTTTAATGCTTATATTTTCTTACATAGTTTCCATAAGAGGTTGCATAATTTAGGTTTGTTGGATTCTAATGGAGTAGACTTCACTTTCTTTTAGTTCTTTGGGCTTGCTAGCCAGTGGTGGAGGACTTTTTATAAGGTAGACCAATTGGATCACCATCTCTTTCATGGGATCAATTTTCTTGAGTATTCTTAGAGAACATTATGTGGACATGTGAAAGGCTTGTAGGTCAGAAGATCCAGATATTTAATTGTAAGACCCCGCAAAATTCTCTCGTAGAATAAGCCTTAGGGCGTGTCAAGTGAGGAGTGATTTCGGCCCTAAAAGATTGAGAAGTGACTTCCTAAGTGAGTATTGTGTTAACCATTTAGAATTTCCCTAATTTCCACTTTTTATCACATAGGAAATTCGATAAGCTTTCCATCGATATAAGATTTGCCCAAATCTGATACCCGGGTAAGAAGTTATGGCTAATTTAATTCCTAGTCGTAAAACAGCATCATTTTAGTGCTTGGCATGTCGCGGAGAGGGTCTATTTGACAATTGTCAAATTCCAGTGGAACCCCGCGATAGTAGCGCATCGTGGAGGAGTTCTAGGTCCTAATCGGTGGGACAACGCGATGGCTCCGCATCACGGAAAAACCCAGATTACCATTTGTCAATTTCCAGTAAGCCACAGCGATAAGTGGCGCATTGCAGTGACCCATGAAATCGGGTTCCCAGTTTAATTTTTCTAGATTTGTGCAAAAGCCAAAAAGGGAAGTATGGACTTTTTCCAAGCCTATAAAACCTTGCAAACACCAAATCAAAGTCATTTTCAAGCATTCTATTAGGTTTTTCTCAAGTTTCCTCTCAACAAAAACCCTAAGTATCCAAAACCTCTTCCAAGAACCTCAAGAATCCACCATGGATTTTCTAAATTGAGCCAAGATTCAAGGTTCTCAAGTCAAAGGCCTCAAGAACCCTCATTCAAGAGTACGAATAGAGTTCAAAAAGTGAGAGTTCATCCAAAGCTTCTAATTCAAGGTATGTGGGGTTTTGAACAAGGGTAACCCTTTCACCCTTGTGCCCAAAAGGCTTATTTACATGATGAATTCCCTGAAATCTATGAGGTTTTTACATGAATTTGAATTGGGGTTTTCACCTATTATGATTGAATGCATTATCTTAATATTTTCTATGAATAAAGAGTCAAATGGAATGATTTATACATGTTTTCTTGAGTGTTTACAGCTGGATATAAACCCCATGATTTTACTCCTTGAGAAGCTAATGTTTGCAATGTTGAGATATTGAAGCATATGACTATATTGAGATTTTGAGATAAATGTCTGAAATTCCCAGATTTCCACATGATTTATGAATTTATATGCTATATATTATGCTTTTGATAAGCTTTAACTTGAGATTGAACTATGGGTTAGTGAGCCCTATTTGAGACTTGTGAATTTATTAACTCTTGTGCTATAAGCACCCATGATTTGAGTGTTTTGAGATGATTGAGAAATGAATTAACCTAATGGTCCGAGAGCTTTGAAATCCACTTCACTACATGAGATTATCGATTTGATTATTGGGTTTGTGGTGAACCATGAGATTATTTTAAAAGTGGATTTTTATAAGATGAGCGCAGATAATCTAAAGGGAGTTGTATTTAGCACCGAGCGAGTAAGTTACTACGGTTTCTTACCCCAAAACTATATGCCACCGTAGGTTGGTCCTAAGGATGAGTTTATGATAATTATGATTGGGCCGGAGGCTGAGTTTCATTTAGTGATCACTAGACCTAAGTTATACTCCCTGGCAAGAGTATGACACTCCTCCCCAACGTGGGGTCTCTTCCTTAGGAGGATAAAACGTTGGACTCCATGTAGCTCGCATGGTTTATGTCGGTTATGAGAACCTTTCTTGCCCTTTAAACTTCGAGATAAATACTTCCTTGAAAACTAAAGTATTTTCCCTTTCTATGAGCTATTTTCCTAATGGTAAAGTTGCAAAATGGTTCCCTAACTAAAGCATTTCCTTGATATGAGTTGTTTCTCTAAACGAAAGTATTCTTCCTTGATATGGTATTTTCCATGAAGCTTTGAGTTAAGTTAGTTCCTTAAACTAGAGTATCTTTCCATTGAGATTGAATGATTTTCCTAAAGCTTGAAATGAGATCCTTTCCTAAAGTGAACGAAATGCCTTCAAGTATGTTTCAAAGTTATATGATTCTGAATTCCAAGTATTTAAGTTTAAAAGAGTTATGAGATCTTAAGCGTTAAAGAAGTTTTACTCACCATGAGATATATGAATGATTTCAAAGTACTGTTTAAAGTTCCTATAGCATTGAGGATTGATAATAAGAGAGGATTTCCGATTTCAACGTTAAAGTATGATGACTCACGAGATTTGTGTTACATGCTTCATCTTGCATAACTTATGAGCTTTATATTTTATACTTGTTCAAGCCATGTGAGTCATCCCATATTGCATGCATAATTTGATTGAAGAAGATTAATACTGTTTTATACATATGCATTCACCCCCATATACTCAGTACATTCCCAAGTGCAGATCCATATATACGTCTATGTGCAATGTTGTCTCAAAATATAGGTTCAAAGATTTATAGCGCATGTACCATATCCAGTCAGTTCGTAGCTTCCAGTCAGTAGGTGATGGGTCCCCTTTTTATTCAAGGGCTCAAGTCAGTGATACAGTTTAATCGTGTCGTATTTTCTTTATTCTGTCATATTGAGTTGGGGTGGTTGGGAGTCATGACCCAGCTACCTATAGTCAGTAGTAGTAGAGGCTTCATAGACAGTCAGTAGGAGTTGATGCATTGAGTTTCAATTTTATTGTAAAAGAAGAGTTGTAACCTTGTGACTTCAGTTTTGTATTGAGCCAATTCATAATAAAGTTATTTTTGCCTTATTCTTTCAGATTTATGCACTTTGTTTAGTTGCTTATGAGTCATGCCAATAGAAGGGTTAGCTTAGGGTCACTTGTGAACCTAGGCACTGTATGGCATCTCGAGGGGTGATTTCAGTTTGTTACATTAATGATCATTTCTATATGCATGATGGAGGTCTAAATATTCATGGTTATACTTGGAGAGTGTTAGAAATAAGTGGTCCTTTCGGTCCTTGAGGCTTGGTTCAACAGGATTTGAATTCATCATTTTTCTTTTGGTGTAGAGGGCTCGATCACTATAGGAGGGATGGACCATAGCTTATATAGAGAGATGTTTCACCAGTTGCTCCGAGAGATAACAATTTTCATAGAATTGACATAGGGTAGGAGTTTCTGTTATAGTAGCCATAGGTATGATTTTAGCTCGCCTTTGATTTTTCTTGGCAGTATTTGATTATGAGTATACATCCTCCAATGTGTTTGCTTTTTTTGCAATGAGTCTTGATGTGATTTATGGTCTTTTACTGGGTCTACTGATATTGTTACCCCATTAATTATTCCTTTGTTATGGATCTAGTGTACCGATCCTATGTCATGACTCACTTAGAGTGCATAGAGGGATTAGGCTTCACTTCTTGAGATTTATGGATTTTGTTATATTTGGGTATGGTGTCCTTGATTGTTATATTGTGGAATAGTAGTGGATTGATTCTAGGTTTTGGTATATTTTCAGATTGTAGAATGAATTGGCCTTGTAGTTTTGGTGTTTTGGATTGTTGCACGACTAGTGGTACTCATTAGTGGTGGTGTAGGTAATTACCTATACTTGCGGTGTGATTGATTTGAAATGTTTATCAATAAAAGATTCTAGTTGATTAAGGGAAGATTTCAGGCATTTGAGCCTTGTATTTTGTTACTTCCTTAGTATTTTCCCCTTGCTTACATGAATACACTATTTGGTATTGAGACACTCCTAGGATAGACTTGAAAGATGTCAGACCAACAACAACATACCCAATGTATTCCTACCTAGTGGGATCTGGGAGGGTAGAGTGTACGGAGACCATACCACTACCTCGGGAGAAGTAGAGAGGTTGTTTCCAATAGACCCCCAGCTTAGGACCGATAATTGTATAACAAAAACAAAAGATAAGTGCATATAAACTAGTATGGTACGCAAGACAAATTAATAACATAACAAACACAAAAGATAAGAGCATATAAACTAGTACGGTATGCAAAATAAACTAACACGGCTATCCAAGAACAAGAAACTCCAGACACAGAGAAGTACTCCCCTACTATTACTGACGCACTCTCACCCACTAACCCTCTACCCTAATCTGTTTCCTCCATACCTTCCTATCAAGGGTAATTTCCTCCATAAGTTGTAGCTTCTCCATATCATACCTAATCACCTCTCTCTAATATTTTTTTGGTCTACCTCTACCCCACCTAAAACCATCCATAGCCAATGTCTCACATCTACGCACTGGAGCATCAGAGTCCCTCCTTATCATGTACCCAAACCAATGTAACCTCACTTCTCACATTTTTTTCTCCCTCGAGGCAACTCCCATCTTCTCTGGAATAATCTCATTCCTCACCCTATCTTTCCTGGTATTTCCACACATCCATCGCAACATTCTCATCTCCATTACCTTCAATTTTTGGATGTGAGAGTTTTTAACTGGACACCACTTCGCTCCATACAACATAATCGGCTAGGCTACCACTCTGTAGAACTTACCTTTAAGCTTAGGGGTCACCTTCTTATCATATAGAAGTCTCGAAGTGAGCCTCCATTTCAACCACCCTACCCCAATACGATGTGTAACATCCTCGTAAATCTCACCATTGTCCTGAATCATAGACCCTAGATACTTGAAACTCTCCTTCTTATGAATGGCCTGAGAGTCCAGCTTCATAACCACTCCAGCCTCCTGCGACATATCACTGAACTTATACTCCAAGTACTCCATCTTGGTTTTAATGAACCAAAATCCTTTAGACTCAAGCGTCTATCTTCAAATTTCCAACTTATCATTAACTCCACCCCGGGTATCGTCAATCAGTACCACATCATCTGCAAATGACATACACCAAGGCACCTCCCCTTGAATATGCCGCATCAAAACATCCATAACTAAGGCAAATAAAACTAGGCTAAGAGTTGATCCCTGGTGCAACCCTATCAAAACTGGGAAGTTCTCTGAATCTTCACCTACCGTTCTCACACGAGTCTTCGCACCATCATACATATCCTGAATTGACCTAGTGTACGCCACGGGCACCCCTCCATCCTCTAAGCACCTCCACAGAATCTCCTTAGGAACTCTGTCATATACCTTCTTAAGATCAATAAACACCATGTGTAAGTCCTTCTTCCTTTCTCGAAACTTGCTCACTAATCTCCTCATCAAGTTAATGGCCTCAATGGTCGAGCGACCTGTCATGAAATCGAGATGATTCTCAAAGTTTGTCACGATCCTTCTCATCCTCAACTCTACCACCCTTTCCCAAACCTTCGTAGTATGACTCAGAACCTTAATACCTCTATAGTTGTTGTAACTTTTGATGTCTCCCTTGTTCTTATACACTGGAATCATCATACTCCACCTCCATGCTTCAAGAATCTATGTTGCCCTAAAAATAATGTTAAATAACCTTGTCAACCACTCTAAACCTGCCCCTCTTGTGCTCTTCCAAAAATCCATTAGAATCTCGTTTGGCCTCGTCCTCCTACCCCGCCGCATCCTGCGAATAGCTCCCTTTACCTCCTCAAACTTGATACACCTACAATAACCATAATCACAACACTCCTCTGATTTCTCCAAATCACCCAACATGAAACCTTTGTCCTCCTTGTCGATCAAAAGTTTATGAAAATAGGACTGCTACCTCTCCCTAGTGAGGGAATCCTCAACCAACACTATACCATCCTATCCTTTGATGTATATCACTTGGTCAAGGTCACGATCCCTCTACTCCCTGGCCTTGACAAACCTATACAACTTCTTATCTCATTATTTCTCCTCTAAAGTCGCATATAGAATCTCAAAAGCTATCGTCTTAGCCATCGTAACTGCTAACTTAGCCTCTCTCCTAGATACCTTATACTCCTTCTTATTTATATTCCTTTCCTCATCATCATTGCTCTCATCCAACTTAGCATAAGCCACCTTCTTAGACTCCACCTTTCTCTTAACCTCTTCGTTCCACTACCAGTATCTTCGATGTTTTCCAGATCGACCTCTCAAGAAACCCAACACTTCTCTAGCGGTATCTCTAATAAAATTAGCAGTCATCTCCCATATAATATCTTTACCCCCTCTGCTATCCCAAGTCCCCTACTCTTCAACTTCTTCTCTATATCCAAAGCACTAGTCAAAGTCATGCAACCCCACTTAATCTTGGGCCGAGCCTCCACACTTTTTTTTTTTTGCCCTTATTGATAACCAAGTCCAATACCAACAACCTATGCTGAGTCAAAAGATTCTCGCTAGGTATGACTTTACAGTCTTTACAAAGCGCTCTATTCCATTTTCTAAGAAGAAAAAAGTGTATCTGAGTCTTGGCCACTCAACTACAAAACATAATAAGTTGTTCCTCCTTCTTCGGAAAGATCGAATTCGTTATCCACAATCCAAAAGCCCTAGAAAAATCCAAAAGAGAAGCTCTTCCTTCATTTTGCTCCCCAAAACCGAAACCTCCATGCACATCATAATAACCTCTCAATAAAGACCCAATATGCCCATTGAAATCCACTCCCACAAAAAACTTCTCAGTGCTTGGGATTTTCCTCACCACCTCATCTAAAACCTCTCAAAATTCCTTCCTCCCCTCTTCATCCAAACCTACTTGCGAGGTGTAGGTACTAATAACGTTCATTGTAGACCCTTCAATAACCAACTTAATAGACATTAACCTATCACTAACTCTCTTTATCTCTACCACCTGCTCCCTAAATTCTTCATCTACTAAGATACCTACCCCATTTTAATGACTCACGCTACCCAAGTACCATAACTTATAACCATCCACATCTCTCGCCTTAGTGCCTACCCATTTAGTTTCTTGCACACATGCTATACTAACCCTCCTCTTTCTAAGAATCTTCACCAGCTCTATAGACTTACCCTTCAAAGTTCCTATGTTACAAGACCCAACTCTCAACCGAAAAGCTCTTTTATCCCACCTAACCTTACTACCCCTTGCCTCTAACCCTAAACTCGATCGTAGACCCAACCCCTCCAACCCCGACCTAGGCCCAACACCTCCCAACCCTGACCCCGACCTATGACATAACCCTAGTCTACCATCCCTAATCATAGCCACTATGCAAATAAGGAAAAATGGATAAAAATAAAAAGAAAGAAAGATAATAGACGAGGATCAAGATAAGGCTAAAAGGACACACTTGTTATAATGAAATCAGTAAAGGAGCTTGAATCTGTGCCCAGTATAAGCTAAGGATACAAACAATAATCTATAATATATAGAAAGCAACAAAATTAATAATATAACGCAAGTTTTGATAAACAATAGTCAATAATGGGAACTATACTACAACAATCAATAGATATACTAGTAAATCAAGTAACAATAATAAAAAAGGTAACACACTTCAAAACTACTAAGAATAATAAAAAGACAAAAACATAAATAGGATTAACAAGTAAAACACTATTATGAAGTACCAAAATCAACAAGTAAGTGGTCACCCACAATCTATATTTTCAGCGAAGATGCTCAGAAAAAAGAATCAAAATAGGAATAGTAAGAAAAACAACCAGTAGCAGCCCCTAGAATCAAGAAAGCAATACACACAACTACAAAAAGATAGAGTGAGTGCACCTGATCAAAGCTGGGTTGGGTCCATTTACTTAATTGAGTCGCTAGATTCCAGCAATTTGCAGTAAAAATTGGTCATTAGAATAGTGTTGTTATTGCTGGAATAGTGTTTCCATTCCCGAAATAGTGTTGTTATCACTGGAATAGTGTTGTTGTTTTCGGAATAGTATTGTTGTCATCACCAAAATCTGCACTTTTTATACCTACAAAAGGTTTATTAAGAAAGAAAATAAAGTGTGAAAAAATGAGAAAGAGGTGAAAAGAAAGAAGTCACCGAAGTGAGATCGCTGGAACTGTGTCAGCGTCGATGGTGGTGCAAGAAAGAGTCACCAATCGAGAAGAATTCGCTAGGTAATTCAGCTGCAAGGAAGTCGTCGGTAGATCTAAGGTATATTGGGCTTTTAACTGTGAATCTTGTATTCAAGATTTGTTGATGGCCAGCGAGGGGCTTGCCGGCGGCTGAGGCCTGCTTAAATAGTATTCGCCAGAGAAAGAGATCGAGAAAAGTTCACTGACAACAGAAATTAAAGCGACGATGTAAAATGATTTTACTGGAGAAAGAGATTTCCCATAACTCCAAGTGAGCTAAACAGATGTGGTTCCAGTGCATTACTGAATCCAGGAACAAGTCTCACCAAACTAAAATTTTTGGGGGTTATATTGAGGGGGTTATAAAACCCCCATAGATTTTATTATATTGTGGCTCTTTGAAAACTCTCACAATTTAATTTACTTTTGGGGGGTTATCGAGGTCATATTATGGGGGTTAATATTACTTTATTATTTTTAAATAAAGTATCTAATTTTTAATATTACTTATTTAATATAAGACTAATTTTTTTTATTCTTTCGACATTATGCGTCAAAATGGATGATGAATATTCTCCCTCATTTTCTCTAATAAATTTTCTCCCTCTTTTAGTTTCAAATTCTAGGGTTTTTTATTTTCTCATCACTCAACTCTCAACAGTGATAGTTTTCTCTCCTCTCGACTTGAAATTGTATGCTTCTATTTTCTTTTCTTTCCCTTGATCCATCTCGCAACTACATTGTGTCTCTTATTAGAAATTTTTTTATTAATTAACTGTAGAAAGTTCTTGTAGTGAGCTGGGATATTATTTATTTTTCTTTATCTCTTCATTTCTGTGTTCAACTTGTATTTCTAGAGAAAGAAGCATAAATTATGCCGGTATTAGAAGAAATAGTTGTTGGTGACTCTGTTAAATTATTTTCCACTGATTGTATCAGCTAATTTTTTGTTTCCATCGTCGTTAATCAGTTTTCTCCATTATCAATTTGGTAATTTATGTTTTTGAGATCGATTAGAGTTACGCGTTTTCAACTTTGAGATTGATTAGAGTTAAGTTCAGGTATGTATTCAACTCCTTATTCCTTAACTTTATTAGATTTTAAATTAAAATCTCTTATCAACTTTTTCTCTGTTCAAAGTGTCTAAATTTTTTTTTGAAAAAATATGTATATGTTTTTTTATGTTTATATGCAGTGTCTAAGTTTTCATGTTGATTGTTTGTTTAACTTTCTATTTTATTGACTAACTTTGTAAAGATGGTGGTTATAATAAGAAGATTATGGCTTTATGAGATTAAACTCTTTATACCGAGCCAATTGGAGGTTACAATATGATCAAAATAATAAAAGAAAAAGAAAAAGTCAAGTCAACCTTAAAGAGCTGCCGATTTCAAATCGTAGTTGGGAGCGATCCATATTTCAAAATGAAAGTGAAAGAGTAACCAAAAAAATATGAACGCACCTGCACTATGCGGATGGTTTTTTGGCGGTAGGGTTAGGGCTTTCGGTCCAATATTTGTTGTCAAAGTTCTTTGTTTACGTGTAGAAGAAAACTCTCATTTATGACCAACCTTTCCTTCAGTAATCTTACAATGAACAAAAGAATAAAGGATTAAATGGATTATAATTTATGAGATAATTACGTCACCTCTACATTGAAGGAAGTGTCTTAAAACTCATAAGATATATATATATATATATATATGTGTGTGTGTGTGTGTGTGTGTTTAGATTGAATTAGTAAATGGAATTAAGAGGCACATGATGAGATGTTATATTAGTAAAAGACCCAAATTTCTCCCATACTGCCCGTGTCCACCTGTTCGGCTACAAGTATCTTTGTACTGTAAGGACTTGTTGATTTTAAAGAGTTATATATTCAGATTGGAATGCATGGAAAGGAACATGAAGGATTAGGTCCTTTCAATGTAGATTTGAGTTTATACATAGTGATAATACATTTTTCTTTTTAATTTATGTGTCTATGATCACGAGTTCAGAGAATATTTTTGTATATTCTAGTAGTTTAAAACCACAATATTCAAAAGTCTTTCTCACTTTGCTATATTCCGTATCAAGTGAACACCAAAAAAACAAATTGAAACAGAGGACGTACACCCTATCATTGTTTGGAAGTCAACCTATTCAAGAACCTACTTGGGCCGACACAATGTTTTTGGATTCAACTATATGCTAAACCATATTTACCAAGCTATTTTGAATTTGGAAATGGATTCAAGATTCATAATTGCTAAACCAATCCATCCCAATGAGGTGTTCTATCAAGTTTAGTTATTGACTGAGCATTGTAACTAAAAAGCAACCCAACAACTCAAAGTATTTAAGAAAAGATTCAAGTCTTCTTAACCTGTACAACTTTAGCACGTTAGTTATAATCATTATCATGTTGTCAACAAAGCATGTCCTACAGCTAACCTACTCCAATCTCTACTTTGGTTTCAATTGTCCTGCAGCTCTATTTTGTAGCGATTTGAATCTTGACGATGTACTAACTAATAAAGTTTTGTACAGATACTTTGAGAAAAGTTATTTTATTTAGTTCTCATAAATTTATAGCTTTGGGCTCTACTACCAAAATAGTTTTAACGAGTATAACAGATAATCATGTTGCAGAGAACTTATTTTTATGACAAAAAATTTGGTCATATGCTATATACTCATGGAAGTTCTAACAAATGCACATGCTTTTTCTGGCTGGATAATTTTATTGGTTGCTCAAATTACAGGACTTGGAAGAATATTTAAATGGTCATTTAAAGTGAAACAATAGGATAGCATGATATTACCATGTTGAATTGAAACAAAAATGGGTAACCTTCACCATCAGTATTGTTTAGGCTCTTTAATTACACATCTGATAGAGTTTTTGAATTAATAGTTAGTTAGTATTTGATGGTATATCTAATGAAATGTTTTGTATTTGAGTATTAGATGTTGTTTGGGCTCTCTAATTGCGGGTTCTAATATTCTTATTGATGAAAACATTAAAGTTTTTGGATAGACCCTTAAGTTAGCCTAAATAAAACATGGAAAGTCATTTGAAAAAGGAATTACAGATTCTAACATTTTTTTATTACTGTACATCTATGCCAAAGGCTAAGCATTTTCAAAATGCATTAAAATCAGCCTATACACCATATAATGCTAATAGACATTCTTCTTCATCAACAAGTCCAACTTTATCTCATGTTGTAGGAGCCTCGACATCAGTACAATCACCCCCCCCCCACATGATGCATCAAATCCCTTTCTAGATGATGAAATCTCTTACTATTCATAGTGGTTTTTTATATTTCAAGATTATGGATACATTATCTAATAATACAAGATCAGTACGAAGTAGTGCTTTTCTTCCGCTAGCTATTTAATGTTCCTGAGGCATAAACTTATTCAAAAAATATTGTGTTTTGTAGTTGCTTAGTTTAGTTATTTTCTTTATAAGCATTAGGTTGAAGGAACAACTTGGTATTGGTTAAATTGATTGACATAAACGATACTCTAGGGAGTGACATTTCCATCAAGTAAAAGCTTTCATGTTACATTTTTTCCTAAGTTGTTCATTTGTTGTATTTGCTCAATGTGTTGTTTTTTAATTAGTCATGCAGTGTGTTGGGAGTTATTGTTCAAGAGATGGTCAAGTCATCTCTTAGTGCTAAAGTGAAGGAGAAGCAGGTTTTTGATCCCATTCTAATGTAGATTAGGGATAATGTGGGTTAGATAAAGGTCATGACATTTGATATTGTGGGAGATGGTATCTTAAGGTATCAAGGTAGGTTGTGTGTTCATGATGTTGAGGGGTTGCAGGAAAGGATTTTGACTGAGGCTCATGAGTCTAGGTATACAGTCCATCCGTGTTCGATAAATATGTACCATTACTTTAAAGAAGTCTATTGGAGGAGAAATATGAAGAAGTATGTGTTAATGGGTACCATGACATTTTCTTTTTTGTGGCCTTTCTAATTTGTTGTTTGGGTATGTGTGCATTCTTTCTTGTTATCGTGCTAATGGGTGCGTTGACTCCTTATTCAAGAACAAATGATCCTAGGGGGTAATGTAATACCCCAGGTTTTGGACTCTAAAATTTTTTGTGTGATTTTTCTCACTGTCTAAAGTATAGATTTGATGACGAGTAATAGGCCCTCTTCTCGAGTTGTATAGTCCCAATCATAACCAAACCAGAGAAGTGGCCTAATGTTTCTGTTCGGATCACGAATTAGCCGTAATGAGTCCTATGGTCAGGTCATGAGTTCTAGGGTGTGATCATGACCATTCATGTGAGGTGTCTCTATGTTTCTACTTATACCATGAGTCATCGTGACCACTCTTGACCAGTGACAATAAGTAGTTACCTGACCCATAAAGACTGGTGATAGTTTTCTAATATGTTTTAAGTGGGGTTGTTTTGGTTTTTTCCTTCCACCTTATTATTTCTAACGATTTAAAACACCCTAAAGAATCCCAGAATTCTTCATTACTCAATCATAAACATCATTTTCTCTTCTCAAACATCTAAAGCTAGGGAAAGGCTAGGGTTTATAAGGATTACGCACCTTGGGTTCAATCAGTGGTTTTCTCTCCAAATTTCTTTGGTATCCAAGCATGTATCTCTTCCCTAAATTTATTTTCATACAAAAATATGTTTAATTATTGGCCATGTGGATTTAACTATTGGTTTTGAATGTGGGTTGAGGGATTTGGAATGGTTATGGTGTAAATAGGTTTTCCATGGTTTTAAATTTGTCATGCATAGTTATTCTCATGGTTTTGAACTCAATATATGCATGGGTATAGGAATTGGAATGCGAAACACGGGTTTCCACAAATTTTATGGTTTAATGGTTTTGAATTAGCTTTACCCTCAACCCAACCTGTGAAATTGGTTTTGAACAAGGAAATAGATATGGTTTAACTCACTTTTGGAACCTTACATCACATAAGAGGTTAATGGAAGTTTAAAATGGTTTTTAGAAGGCCTTGGTGAACATGGATTGGTTTTCAACTGGAAACTTTGGAGTCAAATTTGGATATTTGGTTTTTGAATGGCATAACGAAATTGGTTTGCAAGCTTAACTTTATTTTGTATGATGATACCAATGATAAATGCCTAATCAAGTGACTCTTTGGTTAATGGATGAAAATGTGTAAATAGTTTTAATTTAGGTTTAAAGATGGTTGTATAGCTCACCATGGAAGGTGGAATTCTCGAGGGAACCGATACTAGAAACTATATTTGTTGGCGCAGGGATCTTGGTTGCCGTGTGCATAGTTCACTACATATATATTTTTGAATAGTTGGGGTCATGGATTACCTGGACCTTCCTCGAATTTTCCTAGTTTGTACGGCTAACACGCATTGGGACCCTTTCAGTAGGGAAAGTTAAACCCATATAGCTTGTGGGTGCCCTTAGGATGGTTAGAACTACACAATCTAGTTTAATGGTTTTAAAAATACATATTTAAACTTTGTTCCCTATACCAGCACACACACACATATATATAATGTGTGTAAAACACCCTAAGTTCCTAGCCCTTACAAAATATTCTAGATTTCTGGTCTTTTGACAGGATACAACTAGGGGAAATGACTCATACACTGGGATACGAGTGGTATGGGTTAGTCGTACACTGATCAGTGTTGGTTGGTGGGTTGGATTTGGTTTCTGGAATGGATACAACTTGGGTGGTACAAGTCATATCGGTGGACACAGGTCATTTGGTTTAGGTATTTCCCTCACATAATCTTAGACTTACTAGGCTAAGTTAGATCTGAGTACTATTGTCTCACCATGAGCCGTAAGCCAAGGTACAAGTCATACCATGGACTCATATGGTAGGAAGTGTTCAATCCTCTTTAGATAATATTTTTCCAGGGGTACGGATCATGGGTACCAGTTGTATGCATGGATATGACATGGTTTAGGTTGAGTCATACCTTGTACAGTGTTGGGTCGAAAGAAGATGGCCTTGGGTACGAGTGGTGGATACCACTCGTATTGGAGGGTACGACTGGTCTGGATAGTCATATCCCTCAGACGGGATTTTAGTCCAGTTTAAGTTAGGGTCATCTGAATATTTCCCTACTTAACCTATTAAGGCCCCATGACATTTAACTAACTTGGGAGGTTATTTTCCCTATTATTGTTTTCTTTAACACTTCAAAAAATACTCTTTAATCCTCTCCAAAGTTCTTGGGCAAGGGAAGCTAGGGTTTCATCTTAAGGATTAGATTGGGGATTGTGTTGGTGATTTCTCTCCATTATCTTCTTGGTTTAAGGCATATTCACTTCTCTTATTGTTAGTTCTGACTAAGGCATGGTTTTATACAATGCTTTCATGGCTTGATTATTGTATGGCTTTGGGTTTTCAAATTTAATTTGGGTGTTTTTGTTATAAATGCTTGGTTATTGTTTTTTCATGTTTTAATTATGCTTTTATATGATTTAATGGTGGTTTTGGATAATTGGTTTCATGGAAATGGGTATATGGTAATTGACTTTGGTTTTGGAAATACGATGCCATCAATGTGTTCGATAAAATGCGTAAAAGAATGTTTTCACTACATTATTGGATTTTTAATGGAACTTATGCATGGTTTAAACTTGGTCATGGAACCCTAAATGGTTAAATGGTTTGGAATGGTCAAAATAGAATGGTTTTGGGTTTAACAATCATTCTTGTGGGGTACAATGGAATCCCCCAAGTAATCATAATAATGGAACACTTATGGGGTATATGGGACTCCCCCAAGTTAATTGGATGATATGATCTATAGGTACATGGGAATCCCTAGATATAAAAAAGGTTTAGCTAGGGATAATATTTACAAGTTATAGTCGGTATGATGATAACACTATGTATAGCCTCAATTAATAACAATGGTTTGGTTGGTTGGAAATGGTTTTAATTAGGCAAGAAAGGCAGGGTGTGATAGCTAACAGTGAAGGTGGGAGAGTCCAATGGATGAACACTGGAAACTCATGTTTACCGACATGAGGGGTAGTTCATGGAGACCTTATATGATACTATAAGGTACACAGAAATCCTTTAAGTACACTGCACATATGTATCATTGAGGATGAAGGGTACTTGGGAATTAATTACTCTTATAGTATCTCCGGTTTATGTGGCTACGCACATCAGAGACCTTTCAGAAGGTTACAATGGACCCATATTGCTCATGGGTGGTCAAGGATGGTTAAGCTACATATACCTAGGTTAATGGTTGTAAATGCATGCTAAACCCGTTTCCCTTTTCCGGCATGATTTTATATATATATATATGTATGGTTTGTATGCATATGGATGGTTTACTTGGTTTTTTTAAATAGCATTATTTTATTTATCCTGAGTTCATGGTAGTGTTCACCCGCTAACCCATCTTTAGGCGGTTGTATCCCCATGCAATACTGGAATCAGCTATTCTACTCCTCCAACTTAGTGGTCGAACTTTGGGATCAGCTATTAGATTGAAGTGGTGAGCTTCCATCTTTCCAAAAGGCTCCATTACATGGATGTTATTTCATACTTTGGTTTATTTATCGATATTAATTATGTCTATGGTATGTCCCAACCGAATTTTGGTATTCTTTTGGTTAGAGGCTTTTGTGGAACTACTATGGGTTGGAATAGGCGGGATAGGTATTGTTGTTAGCCATAGTATTGGTATTAGTATTGGGGTTGATACTATAGGACTAAATTCCTCACTGTTCCATCCTCTTTTATTTTAGGATTATATAATTATTATGGAACTCATATGGTTATGGTTTGGATTATGGTTTGGTTGGTATTGGTTATTGGTTGGCTAACGGGTTGTTGGATTCGTTTGGGTGGTCACGAATAGACCTATCCCAGAGTCTTGGATTATGAAATAACTCAATCTTGTTACATGTTCAAAATTCATCAGACTCAGGATGTGCATAGGTCGGTTGGGTTGGGTAACGAGGGTGGTCTCTAGTCCCCGTTGGACTTGGGATACCCATTATGACAAGGCCTTGGTTTGGTTTATGTCAATTTGGTATCAGAGCTCTAGGTTCATGGTCAATTGGGAGTCCATAAAGTCGTGTCTAGTAGAGCCTCTTTTAGGGGTGTGTAGCGCATCACACTCATAAGAGAGAGGATACAAGGCATTTAGGAATATTTCACTTTCTTGGTATTCAATTTTCAGGCTTGGAGTCTAAATCCTTGAATTTACTCTAATCCGTGTTTGTACGCTTTTTAGATCATGCCTCGACGATCTGGAACATAAGGAAATTCTTCTATCCTATCTGGGGAAGATGTTAATGAGGTACGCCCTACACTGGAGTTCGCACTCAATCTCGGGGTCCTATCCCTGATTTTTCTAGAGTTCCCCCGATCTCTACTAGTCCTCCTCAAGGTGAGGTGACTAATGCTGAATTTTTCCAATCAATTCATGTTATTTCTCAGTTGGTTGCTGCTCAGGAAAAGCGGGATGCATCCCGTGTTTAATCTGCTGAGGCCACAAGGGTTGGACAGTTTATGAAGATGAATCCTCCTACTTTTACTGGAGTAAAAGTGAAGGAGGATCCTCAGGCTTTCGGGGATGAAATGGAAAAAAACTTTAAGGTGATGCAGGCCACCAATATGAAAGGGGTAAACTTTATAGCTTATCAGGTCAATAATATGGCGTACCAATGGTACGAGGAGTGGGATATAGATAGAGGTGATGCTGAGGAGTTTTCTTTCTGGGATGCCCTTTCTAATGCTTTTTTAGATCGCTTTTTTCCTCAGGAGTTGAGAGAAGCAAAGATGGAGGAGTTTGTAAATCTTAAGCAGGGAGGAATTTCTGTCAAGGAATATGCCTTGAAGTTTCATCAGTTGTCAAGGTATGCTCTAAAATTTGTGTCCGGTATGAGAGCGTGGATGAGAAAGTTCACTTATAGGCTATCTCAGGATTTGATCCTTGAAAGCAAAACAGCCATGTTGATTAAGGATATGAATATTTTGAGGTTAGTTGTCCACATGCAGCAGGTAGAGGATGAAAAGAGGAAATAAGCAGAGTTTGGGGAAAGAGGGGGTAAAATAAGTAAATTCTCAGAACAGGGTAGTGCTCAGCAGCAGGGTGGTCAGGATGGCAGAAAATGGTTGTTGAATAAATGGGGGAGTTCTTGTTACTTCTCTACTGCTAGCGCTCCTTACTCGAAGAAGTTGGGTGATAGGCATCCGTAAGGTGGCGATAATTTTTGGGCATAGAGTGTCCAATCTCATGCGACTAGGGATGAGTCGGCTTCTTCATGCCCTCCGTACTGATTTTGTGGTCATCTTCATTGGGCCTTTTGTGATGAAGGGATGGACATTTGTTTTAAATATGGTCAACTAGGCCATATGCACAGAAACTTTTTATTTGGTAAGGGTGCTTCATAAGAGGTCAAAGATCCAATTGCTTCATCTTCTGCTCCTGCACCTAGTGGTCTGCTTTGGCGTCTGCTCTTGTTTATAGTGCCGACACTGGCCGGAATATGTTGTATGCTCTTGCATCTCGACAGGAATCTATGGTATTATCTAATGTCGTTACTAGTATGTAAGGATGTTAAGTGGGCCGGGCTAGGTCCGGGTTGTGGGCCAAGCTAGGTCCGGGTTGGGGTTAAGTGGGTCTGGCCAGTCCGGGTTCAACAGTAAAATTTTTAAAAATAGCCCTAACCCAGTCCACTTAACCCAACCCGGTCAAACCCACTTAAAACCGGTCAAGCCCAGTTAAAAATCCGATCAAACCCGATCAAAAATAAAAAAAAATCAATATACATTATATATACCCACCTATATACAATTTAAATACGTTAAACAATATATATGCACTATATATATAGTATATACTACATTAGAATTTAAAAAATATATACACATATACACAATTACATATATATACGCACCATTCAATGTATATGTACAACTTTAAATAAAATATACAACAATATATATACATACCAATATATATATAGTTATAGTTATATACTAATTTATAAAACAAATACACATGTATAAGTTAAATATACACGTCTATAGAAGATATATACACATATATACACACCATTCAATATATATGTACTACTTTAAATAAAATATACTACAATATATATACATTACAATATATATATATAGTTATATACTAATTTATAAAACATATACATATGTATACACTAAATATACACGTCTATAGAAGATATATACACATATATATGCACTATTCAATGTATATGTACTACTTTAAATAAAATATACTACAATATATATATATATATATATATATATATATAGTTATATACTAATTTATAAAACATGTATACATTAAATATACACGTCTATAGAAGATATATACACATATATACGCACCATTCAATATATATGTACTACTTTAAATAAAACATATACTACAATATATATATATATATATATATATATATAGTTATATACTGATTTATAAAATATATACACATGTATACATTAAATATACACGTCTATAGAAGATATATACACATATATATGCACCATTCAATATATATGTACTACTTTAAATAAAATATACTACAATATATACACATTACAATATATATATATATATATAACTATATATATATATATATATATATATATATATATAGTTATATACTAATTTATAAAACATATACACATGTATATGTTAAATATTCATGTCTATAGAAGATATATACATATATATACGCACCATTCAATATATATGTACTACTTTAAATAAAACATATACTACAATATATATATACTATAATATATATACAATTTATAAAATATATACACCTGTATACATTAAATATACACATCTATAGAAGATATATACACAAATATACAAAACATATGCTACTTAATATAATAAATTAATAATACTTGATAGTAAATTTATAATATATTAGAAGTAAGTTTTTAATTTAAACTAGAAATTCAATTTCAATCATTAAATGAAAAAAATTACAAAGTAAGGACTAAGGAGTGAATGAAGCTTGAATTTTATTGATTGTGAAATGATCCAAAATTTATAATTTACATGAATGAAAAATCTACAAACTATGCATCATTTTTTCCAACTCATTCATGTTAATATTAACGGGAACTTGCATAGGATAGTCAAAGTCAACGGGGGCAAAACCATGCATTGGACTTGATTCTACTGAGTTCTCCCGTGAAGACATAATTTCTTCAAGTTTATGCTCGTCGCTCGGCTCCGGTTCCATTCCTTGGTTTCTTCTTTCTGCTCTAATCCAATCTCTGAGGCAAACTAGAATATTCATTGCATTGCTTCCCAATGAGTGTCGGTTGTCTCCAAGCTGCTTTCATCCCTAACTAAAGGCACTCTCTGATGCAACGGTTGACATTGGAACATTCAAGATATCTTTAGCTAATCTTGAAAGCACATGATATTGTGTTTTATTACTCCTTCACCAATCCAACGTGTTAATCCATCGTCTGTGATCCTCTGGCAGCGACCGAAGATAATATTTAAGCTCTTCCCGATAAGTTGATATGTAAGCTCTCTCATCAACACTGTTCCAACAAGGTAAATCATAAAAGGAATCAGGAAAACCATTATGTGTTGGGCTTTTAGAAGATGATGGCTCCTCGGGAGGATGAGGAGCGACAGTTGGAGTGATATTTGTAAGTACGGCTAAATCAACTAAATCAGCATAGTGATTATATAATTTTTCTATATATTCATTCGCATCACCCATAGCCGTCCACAAATCAGGTTGTACTTGTTCAGAATCATTGTTAGTACTTATTTCTAAGTTAGCATAAATAATAGTACTAAATTAGCACATAGTATTATATCTCATGCACAAATTTAGCATAGCACCAACCAAGTAAATAGGGGAATTAGGAAAAAATATTTTTTAAATTTAGTAAACATGGCACCAACAACTTCTTTATAACCTTCTTTATTTTTATATTCTTTGAGCAAACCAAAAATATCGGCTATATATGCCAAAATATTACAAAAATTAGGATAATAATCACCAAAAAATTCAACCGTAGCTATATAAAAATTTTCTAAAAACTTAGCAAGATCATTAATTACAACCCAATCAGAATCATGTAGCATGCAATCAGCAAAATCAGCAAATGAACCACAATATTGGTTAAAAGCTAGTGAAATAAGAACTCTATATTTATAACAAGTTTTAAAAAAATCATATGTAGAATTCCATCTAATATCAATTTCCTCAGGCATCAAAATCAATGCACGTTCATTTTCTTGACATTTAACTTTAAATTCTCTAATCTTTTTTCTTCGATTATTTTCTAGAATAAAACCAACAGGTAGACGGATTTTTTCAATATAAAGCTCAAAAAACTCAAGACCATCTTTTACAATTAAATTATATATATGACATGCACACTTAATATAAAAAAATTTAGGTAATGGATGAGATAGCTTAGATTTTAACTTTGTTGTAGCAGTCTTGTTGTGAGAAGTATTATCAAAAGCAATACATAAGATTTTATTTTCGATACTATAAAATTCGGCAACTTTAACAATAGAATCAGCAATAAAATCTACAGTATGTTTACGATCTTCATCATATAAAAAAGCAAGAATATGTTTTTGCATCACAAAATTACTATCCATCCAGTGACAAGTAACGGCTAAATAATTATTTTATTCACAGCAAGATCAAGATCAGAAGTTAGGGACATCTACATTGAATATTTTTTAACAATGTTGATAAATAAAAATAATACTGTGAATAAAGTCTAAAAATATCAGACCGACAACTACTTCTAGGAATACCATTAAACATAGGATTATAAATTGCTTGAATATAATGAATAAAGGCATCAGAAGAAGGAAAACAAAAAGGGAAACAATCCACAACTACTATTTTAGATATTTCTTCCCGGTCCCTCAATTTATTATACTTTTTCATTACTTGACCGGTTGCTAGGTTCATTCTAGTTTGCGTTGGCCCACCAACATCCCCACCACCACGTGCAATATTTAACTCTCTTTCATGAGCATCACCTATATGTCTCATTAATGTACCCATACCCTTTGCTTGCCTCCGTTTTTATGCTTATATATTTGTTTGCAAATATTACATTGCACCTCAGTATCTAATATACGTTTAAAAAATTGCCATACAATACTAGTTATTTTATGAGCTCTTGGGACACGGGGAGGACGGGGAGGGAGATTAACTGATTTAGATCTAACTCTAGCATTTCCTACTGCAGGTGTCTCACCAATATTTTCATCATCTTTATCTAAATTAACCGCATCTGCTTTATTTTCTTCTTCTATACCATAATTTTTTTGAGCTTCTACATAATCCATATCATGAGCACCTACACTTATTTCTTCCTCAAAAGGTGTACCAAGCGGTACCGGAGGCAAAGGCACATGGGTATATCTACTACTTGAAGTACCTCTACCGCTAGTAATTCACTTTTTACTACCACTACCGCTTTCGGAACAAAAAATTTTAAGACCTTTAGTAGCGAGGTTTCTTAATTTATCCATAATATAAATTAAACTAAAAAAACTCAAAATACACAAATATAATAAAATTAACTATTCAACAATTAATACACTAAATAAAAATTAAACGTAAGAGATGGAACGACAATACCAAATTTTGGAAGTATCTGAAGGTTGCGACTTTAGAAACTTCCACTCGTACTTCATAATCGCAAAATTAAAAAATTAAAGTGAGAACTTTAAGAAATTAAATATATAGAATATTTGAGAATTGAGAATTTAGATTTGAGAGAGAATGAGATTTGAGAGAATGAAAAATTGTGTGAAAAATGATTTGAAGGTGTAGGGTATTTATAGAAATTTTTTGGGATTAAAAAATATTTAAAAAAAAGAGATTAATAAAAAGGCCCAAACTAGTCGTTTGGACCCAAAAATGGCTATATACTCGTTGGGCCAATGGCTAGTTTGGCTCGAATCTCCAAAATTTAAAAAAAAAAAAAGACAACGAGTCCGAGCAGATTAACCGGCAGTCCTAGACTAGGCTTGGTCTGGGATGGGTTAACTGGGCCCAACTAAAATATTAAACCGGCCTGGGACCCTACAGCCCATGGGCTGATCGAGCTGGGTCAAACCGGGCCGGTTCGAGCCGGGTTGGGCTGGGTCAATCTAGCCCATTTGATAGGCTTACTAGTATGTTACAACTCTTTTCTCGTGACATGTATTATCTGCTTGATCCGGGCTTCACTCTTTCCTATGTGACCCCATATGTGGTTGTATGTTTTGATTTTGATCCTGAGGTTGTTCTGGATCTTTTTTTCTATTTTTACCTCGATAGGTGACTTGGTTATTGCTAAAAGAGTCTACAAGGGGTGTGTGGTAGCTGTTAGTAACAAGCAGACCTTGGTAGATCTATTTGAGCTAAATATGGTGGATTTTGACGTGATTCTGGGAATAGATTGGTTACACTCTTTTTACGCGTCCTTAGATTGTTGGAATCATAAGGTTGTCTTGAGGTTCAATGGTGAACCAGTTATCGAGTTGGAGGGTAGTTCCCTTGCTTCTGGGGGGGAGATTTATTTCTTATCTTTGAGCTCGGAGATTAATCTCCAAAGGGTGTCTTTATAACTTGGTCTGGGTTAAAGATTCTAACTTGGAGGGTTTTTTTTTCACTCTGTTCCGGTGGTAAGTGAGTTTCCTGAGGTCTTTTCAGATGATCTTCCTAGTGTTTCTCTAAATAGGGAGATTGAGTTTAGTATTGATTTGGTTTCGGACACTCGTCCAATATATACTCCTCCTTATAGAATGGCTCTGAATTAGTTGAGAAAACTCAGGGAGCAACTTAAGAACCTTCGGGATAAGGGGTTTATTAATACTAGTGTATCCCCGTGGGGTGCACTGGTGTTGTTCGTGCACAAGAAGGATGGTTCCCTTTGGATGTACATTGATAATCGACAGTTGAATAAGGTATCAATCAAGAACAAGTATCCTCTTCCAAGGATAGATGACTTTTTTGATCAATTGCAATGTGTCAAGTTCTTTTCTAAGATAGATCTTTGTTCTGGGTATCATCATCTTAAGATTAGTGAGGATGATATCCCTAAGATAGCTTTTTGTACTCGGTATGGGCACTATGATTTCTTAGTTATGTCATTTGGCTTGACTAATGCCCTAGCGGTATTTATGTTTTTGGATTTTTTTGTCATTGTGTTAATTAATTACATCATGATGTATTCTAAATGTGAGGTTGATCATGCCAATCACCTTTGTATGGTGATGCGGATCTTGAAAGAGCAGCAGTTTATTACCAAAATTTCCAAGTGTGAATTTTGGTTGAATGGTGTGACTTTTCTTGGTCATATTATTTCAAGTAAAGGGATCATGGTAGATCCATAAAAGGTGGTTATGGTGAAAAAGTGGCCTAGACCAATGACTCCAACTAGCATTCAAAGGTTCTTGGGTTTGGCCGGGTATTATAGGCGATTTGTGGAAAGCTTTTCGACGATAGCTGCTTCTTTGACTAAGTGAACTCAGAAGAAGGTAAAGTTATCTTGGTTAAAAGCATGTGAAGGGAGTTTTGAGAAGCTTAAGGATAAGATGACTTCGGTTCTAGTTTTGACCTCGCCAGAATGTATGAAGGATTTATGGTTTGCGTCTTGGGTGGGACTTGGCTGTGTTTTGATGAAGCATGGGAAGGTAATTGCCTATCCTTCCAGTCAATTAAAGATGCATGATAGGAATTATCCTACTCATGATTTGGAGATATTGGCGGTGGTTTTTGCTTTGAAAATTTAGTGGCATTATTTGTATGCAGTTCACGTAGACATCTTTTCTGATCATAAGAGTCTACAATATGTGTTCACTCAAAAGAAGCTAAATCTCAGGCAAAGAAGATGGTTGGAGCTTCTAAAGGACTATGATATGAGTCTTCACTACCACCCTGGTAAAGCTAACGTGTTGTTGATTCGATTAGTAGGTTATCCCTAGGAAACTTGGCTCATGTTGAGAAAGGACAGCAGAAATTAGTGAAGGATATTCACCGCTTGACTAATCTTAGAGTTTATCTCTTGGACTCTAAGGATGGTGGTATAATGGTACAGGAAGTGGTCTTCATTTGGTACAGATATCAAGGAGAAGTAAGTGCTAGATCCTATCTTAATGAAAATCAAAACTAATGTTGGTAGGCAAAAGGTGATGGTCTTTGAGATCAGTGGTGATGGTACTTTATGGTACCAAGGGATGTTGTGTGTTCTAGATGTCGACGATTTTTGACAAAGGAAATCCTCTAAGTATACTGTACATATGTATCATGGAGGGTGAAGGATTCTTGGGAATCACTTACACTTAAGGTATCTCCGGTTCGTGCGACTACACTCATCGGGGCCCGTTCAGGGGGTTATACTAGACCCATATATCCCATAGGTGGTTAAGGACGATTAAGTTACACATACCCAGGTTAATGGTTTTAAATGCATGCTAAACCTGGTTCCCTTTTCTGGCACGGTTATATATATATATATATATATATATATATATATATATATACATATATGTATGTATATATATGGGTTGTATGCATATGGAAGGTTTACTTGGTTTTGTTATATGGCATTATTTTATCCTTATCACGAGTTTATGCTAGTATTCACCCGCTAACCCATATTCGAGCAACTGTATCGCCACGCGATGCAGGAAACCGCCGTTCTAATCTTCTGCTTAGCGATCAAACTTCGAGATCAGCTATTGGATTAAAGTGGTGAGCTTCTATCATTCTAGAAGGCTCCATTTCATACTTTGGTTTATTTATGGATATTGGTTTTGGCTATGGTTGGGGGAATGTCGCAACTGGATTTTGGTATTCTTTTTGTTAGAGGCTTTTGTGGAACTACTATAGGTTGGAATAGGTGAAATTGGTATTGGTGTTATCCTTCGTATTGGTATTGGTATTGTTATTGGTATTGGTATTGGGGTTGATACCGTAGGACTAAATTTCTCTCAGTTACATCCTCTTTTATTTTGGGATTATATAATTATTATAGAACTCATATGGTTATGGTTTGGATTATGGTTTGGTTGATATTGGTTATCGATTAGGTATCAAACGGTTAGACTCATTTGGGTGATCACGGATATAGACTTATCCCAGAGTCTTGGATTATGCATTAACACTATCTTGTTATATTCTCAAAATTCATCCAACTCAGGATGTGTGTAGGTCAATTGGGTTGGGAAACGGGGGCGGTCTCCAGTCTTGGTTGGACTTAGGATTCCCATTATGATAAGGCCCTAGTTTGAGTCGTGTCAGTGTGCATGTGGTTTTACTTTGATTTTGGACTTGGTATTATTTTGTATCTTCCCTGAGTTACATGCTAGTGCTCATCCCACCAACCATCCCGGATGGTGCATTATTTTATGATGTAGGGTCTTAGGGTTCTTCGATTACGTTATATAATGCTAGGTGATCCGATTCATTGGTTGGTCTGCTTGAAGTGGTGAGCCTCCATCCTCCGAAAAGTTTTACCATTTTATTAGGCTTTTTTCATAATTTGGGAACTGCTTGAAATACCTTGGATTTTAACCCTTTGAAATTTCCTTAGTTTTGGACTCACTGTGTTAGTAATGACTCATTATACGAGTCGTATGGTGTTGGTATGTCAGGTGGCCTAACTTATAAGGTGTCCACTGATTGGTTGTTGGGTTTCTGTTATGGTTACGGCTTGGTGGTATGGGTCGTTAGGAGTGGTGACAGTTTATTTGGTCGATCCCTTAATCAAATCAATAACTTAGTGACTTGACTTAGCTCTGAGTATGAGTGGCTCACTAAGATCCATGAGGATAGGGTACGAGTGGTATAGTTGAATCGTATGTTGTCTAGTGTCAATCCCTTTGAATTCTGTCTTGGATATGACTATACCATACTAGTCATATGGTTTGGTCACGAGTGGGGGGTGTGGAGTCGTATGGTGGACAGTTTATGGGTATTCAACTCACTATCTTGGTGATGACTCCATGGTACGAGTCGTATGTTATAGTCACGAGTCAAGGGTCGACTCGTAACCACTTGTGGAAATTTTACAGTTCTAAGTTTGGGGCATTCTGGACATTTCCCCTTTGTAACTCTCTTTGATACCACGACATAAAACACCTTTTGGGGATTCATTAACATATTATTCTCAATTAAACACTCTTAAAAATATCTCTCGCAAACTCTCTCTCAAGCAAAAGGCTAGGGTTTCATCAAGATAATCAATTAAGGCTTTCAAGGGTGGTTTCTCTTCGTCTTCCTTGGTATCTAAAGCATTTTACTCCTCCCTCATTGTTATTTTACAAAGATCACGTGTTTTAATGTATGATTTTCATGATATTGTTATGGTTTGAAATAATGGTTGGGGGTTTTGGATGTTCATGGTTGAATAATGTTTCTCATGGTTTAATTATGTTTTCCTTCATGATTTTTATATGATTTTGACATTGTGGGATGTATATTAATGGTAAATTAATTTTGGGGTATTATGGATTCCCCAAATTACTTGGTTATGGTTTTGAAACTTATGTGCCCTCAACCTGTTTGTTAAATGCCAATGAGAATGAGTTTTTGTCACATAGCTTGACTACTCCAGAAATCTTTGCATTCATAAATGGTAATGGAACTTGAAATAGTCTGGTTGATTTTAATATCTTGGAAAGGCCTTGGTATCCATGGCTTTGGTTTATTGGAAACTTGGAGTCAACTTTGTTTAATGGCTTTGGTATGGCATAAAAGGATAGACTTGCAAGCTCTAATTTTGGTATTACGATACCAATCATTAATGCGTAACTAAATAACTTTTTGGTAAATGGTTGGAATATGTAAATAGTTTTAATATGATCTTAAAGAGGGTTATGTAGAAAAGTCATAAAAGGTGGGGGTCTCGATGGGGCCGTTACAGGAAACTCACATTTGTCGATGTGAGGGTGGACTAGGTGACTGTGTGCATGATGTCACACTTTATATTTTGGGGATTTACTAGTCATCTAAGGTTCTTTTACTCCAGTCGTATGGCTAACATGCATTGGGTCCCTTTCATCATGGAGAGCTGAGCCCATATAGCCTATGGGTAGATTTAGGACGGTCAAGCAACTCATCCCAGGTTAAGGTTTTAAATATATGCTAAACCCGGTTCCCTATCCCACACGATATATATGTATATGTGTGATTGTATATAGTTATTTAATTTAGTTTTGAATAATTCCATTATATTTTCTATATCCCTGAGTATATGCTAGCGTTCACTTCCCTAACCATCGTCGAATATTGTATCCCCATGCGATGTAGGAACCGGACATACTACCATTCCTCTTGCTCAGTGACTTGGATTCAGGGACAGCTTTAAGTCAGACTGGAGTGGTGAGCTTCCAAACTCCAGAAGACTCTATTTCATGCTAATGACTTCTTTTCATTATTTTTGTTTCTTGCATTTTGGTTTTGGCTATGGTTGGGGGGAAATCCCGATCGGATGTTATTTGATTCTAGTTAGAGACTTTGTCAGACAACTATAGGCATGGGTGGCGTCAATATTGGTGTCAACCTTGGTATTGGTATTGGTATTGGCATTGGGGTTGGCACCAATTGGATATTTGATTGAGGTTGTTGGATTAGATTATAGACTTTATTTAATTCTTCAAATTATTATTGATTTATCTTATTATATGTTTGGAATTCATCCGACATAGGGTGCAGGGTGGTTATCGTTGGGTATTAGGGGTGGTATTTAGTCCTGGTTGGACTTTAGCTGCCTGACACGACTAGGCCGTGGTTTGGGTCGTGTCACTATTATTATTCCACTTTGGATTTTGTTTGTCTAAATTCGGGGGTATGTCCCGACCTAGTTGATGTTCGGTTTTGTTAGAGTCTTTTGTCGACAAAGTGTGGATGGTTATGTGTTGGGGATTCTTAGATCCTTCATCTTTGGTTTATCTATCTTGTTTATATGTTTTGTTGTCTTATGTTCTTACTTATATTGTGTTCTGGTTGGCTAGGCTAAGGGGGTGATCTCTGATCCTCAGTGGACTTGAGATACCCATCACGACCAGGCCTTGAATTGGGTCATGATAAGCTTGGAATCGAAGCATAGGTTCTGGGTCATTGGGTGTCCACAAAGTCGTGTTGAGTAGATCCCTTTTATAGGTGTGTAGCACTCCACACTTATATGGGGGAGGCTATAAGGCATTTAGGAAGGTTTCATTTTCTTGTGTTCTAGTTTGGGCATTAGATTGTGGTGTCCTGAATTTCCCTAACTCTGATTTACTCGCATTTTTTATCTTGCCTCCCAGAAGATCTGATGTTCCTAGAAACTCTATTGGAACCTTTGTCCATCCAGAGGGCAATATAGATGGAACTCCCCTGTCTATGAAGTGCAGACCTAGTCTAGGGTCCCTGCTCCCGATTATACTGCCCCATATAGAGTTCCACCTATTTTAACTAGTCCTCCTCGTGCGTCCCTAGCTGATGATGCTCATGCCCCGATACCTCAGGGTGATATTTCTAATGCGGAGTTTGGCCAGTCGATTCATCTGCTTACTCAATTAGTGACATCTTAATCTAGTTAGTCAGATCGTATTGATTCTATTGATCCTTCTTTTGAGGTTACTCGGGTTAGTTCATGAGGTTGAATCCCCCAACCTTTACAGGCTCAAAGGTTGAAGAGGATTCTCAAGAGTTTGTGGATAAGATATAGAATATTTTTCGAGTGATGCATGCTACTGATTTTTGAAGATTTAGAATTTGCTACATATCAGCTGAAAGATAGAGCTTATCAGAGGTATAAGGAGTGGGAATAGTTGTGGGGTGATGATGGAAAACTGGCATTATTAGATGGGTTTATGGGTGTCTTTCTCAATCATTTCTTTTCTCCAAAATTGTAGGAAGCTAAGGATGAGGAGTTTGCCAATCTAAAGCAGGGTAAGATGGGTGTGAAAGAGTATGCCTTGAAATTTCAGTAGTTATCTCATTATGCTTAAGAGTTGGTCAGAGGTATAAGATGAGAAAGTTCTTCTTTATGGTCCTGTGACTTTGTGTTGGAATGCAAGGCTATAATGTTGAATAATGACATAGACATCTCTAGACTTGTAGTTTATATGCAGCAATTAAAGAATGAGAAGAAGATATGGGAGAAACGCAGAATAAGAAGTTCAAGTACTCAAAGCAGTGTGGGGGTAAGTAGAATAGTGGTAGAGATGGTAAACAGTGGATCAAGAAGAAGACTCAGGAAAATTCTGGCTCATATTTTTTGGCTAGAGATCCTTATCCAAAGTCGTCTGGTGATCATCATTTTCAGGGAAGTAGTGGTCCTAAAGGCACAGGGTGCCCAGTCTCAAGCTAGTAGAGCTCAGTCAGCCCCACCATATCCTCCTTGTAGATTTTTAGGCTAGCTTCACTGTGGTTATTATAATGAGGGGAGAAATTGGTGCCTTAATTATGATCACTCTGGACATATGTAGAGAGACTATCATGTATCTAAGGTAGCCGCTAAGGCCAATAAGGTTCCTGTTGCCACTTCTTCAGCTCTTTAACCAAGAGGTGCTACTTCAAGTATCGGCACTGGCCGGAATCGTCTCTATGCTCTTGCCACCCATTAGAAATTTGAGGCATCTCCTGATGTTCTTACTGATATGTTACAACTTTTCTCTTATGATATGTATTGTTTGCTTGATTCGGGGTCTACCCTCTCTTACGCGACCCTTTATATGGGTGTATATCTTGGATTTATTCTTGAAGATATTTTTGACCCCTTCTTTATTTCTACCCTGGTAGATGATTCTATAATTATTAGAAAGGTATATAGGAGTTGTGTGTTGTCCATCTTTCATAGGGAGACACTGGTGGATTTGATAGAGTTGGATATGGTGGATTTTGATGTTATCGTGGGGATGGATTGGCTTTATTCGTACTATGCCTCCCTGGATTGTAGGACACAAAAGGTCAGTTTTCACTTTCCTAATGAGCCAGTATTAGAATCGGAGGGGAGTTCCATAGTCCCAAAGGGTGGTTTATTACCTATCTTAGACCTCAAAAAATAATTTGAAAAGGGTGTTTGTATCACCTAGTTTGGGTTAAGGATTATAATTCTAGGGGTCAATTTTTGCATTCTGTTCTTGTGGTTAATGAGTTTCCTAAGGTGTTCCATAATGATTTCTCGGAATTTCTCCCGATAGGGAAATAGATTTTGGGATTGAACTTCTATCAGATACCTATCCTATTTTCATTCATCCTTATAGGATGGATCCGGTAGAGTTAAAGGAGCTAAAGGAGCAGTTGAAGGAACTCATTAATAAGGGCTTCATTTTTCCTAGTGTTTCCTCGTGGGGTGCTCCTGTGCCTTTCATGCGTAAGAAATATAAGTCTCTTCGGATGTGTATTGATTATCGGCAGTTGAATAAGGTTACAGTGAAGAATAAGTACCCTCTACCTAAGTTTGATGATCTTTTTGACAAGCTACAGGGTTCTTGATGCTTTTCTAATATTGACCTTCATTTGGGTTATCATCAGTTGAAGATTAGAGAAATTGAGATTCCCAAGACTGCTTTCGAACCCGATATGACCATTCTGAATTTCTGGTTATGTCATTTGGGTTGACTAACGCTCCAGCTTCTTTTATGGATCTTGTGAACCAAATGTTTAGATAATTTTTGGATCTATTTGTGAAAGTGTTTATGGATGATATCTTGGTGTATTCTAAGAGTAAGAAGGCTCACGACAATCACCTCTGAATTATGTTGCAGACTCTTAAGGATCAGTGGTTGTATGCAAAGTTTCCTAAGTGTGAATTTTGTTGAATGATGTGACCTTTATTGGACATTTTGTTTCGAGTGAGGGGATCAAGGTGGAAGCACAGAAAGTTGAGGCAGTTAAGAGGTGGCCTAGACCTACGACTCCAACTAACATTTGGAGCTTCTTGGGCTTGGCTGGGTATTATAGTAGGTTTGTGGAGAGTTTCTCTTCTATTGCTGCTCAATTGACAAGATTGACTCAAAAAAAGGTAAAGTTTTTGTGGTCTGATGCTAGCGAGGGTATTTTCAAAAAGATGAAGGATAAGTTGACATTTTCTCTGGTTTTGACCCTGCTCGAGGGTACTGAGAGTTTTGTTGAATATTGTGATGTATCCCATGTGGAACTTGGATAAGTATTGCTGCAGCATGGTAAGGTGGTAGTTTATGCTTCTAGACAACTTAAGGTTCATGAGAGAAATTATCCAATGCACGACTTAGAATTATTGGTTGTGGTTTTTGCCTTAAAGATTTGGTGTCATTACTTGTATGGGGTACATGTAGATAGCTATTCAGATCATAAGAGCTTGCAGTATGTGTTTACTTAGAATGAGTTAAATCTCAGGCAGTAGCGGTGGCTAGAAGTGCTTAAACATTACGATAAGAGTCTTCACTATCATCCAGGTAAAGCTAATGTTGTTGTTGATACTCTTAGAAGGTTGTCTATAGGGAGCTTATCTTATATTGATGAGGACAAAAGAGGATTGGTGATGGATATTCACCGGTTGGCAAATTTGGGAGTTCATTTTATAGACTCCAAGGATGGAGGAGTTATTGTTCAAGAGGTGGTCAAGTCATCTCTTGGTGTTAAAGTAAAGGAGAATAGGCTTTGATCCTATTTTGATGAAGATTAAGGATGATGTGGGTCAGCAAAAGGTCATGTCATTCGAGATTGGGTGAGATGGTATCTTGAGGTATCAAGGTAGGTTGTGTGTTCTTGATGTTGAGGGGTTAATAGAAAGGATTTAGGTTGAGGCTCATGAATCTAGGTTACAGATCCTTCGGGTTTGACAAAGATGTAGCAAAACGTGAAGGAAATCTATTGGTGGAGCAATATGAAGAAGAATGTGGTAAGTTTTTTGGCCAAGTGTAGGGTCAGGTGAAGGTTGAACACTTGAGTCCTAGTGGGATGTCTTAAGAGATAGAGTTGTTTGTGTGGAAGTGGGAGATGATCAACATTGATTTCATTATGGGTCTTCCGCAGTCTCGTAATTAGTATGATTTTGGGTTATTGTGGATAGTATGACTAAGTCTGTTCACTTATTGCCTGTGAGGACTAACTACTCTGGAAAGGATTATGCTAAGCAGTTTATTCAGGAGATTGTCAAGCTGCATGGAGCACCGATTTCCATTATTTCAAACCAAGGTAATTCTCTTCTCATTTTTTGGAATTTATTTCAAAAAGGTTTAGGGACCAAGGTGAACCTTAGCACCGATTTCCATCCTCAAACAGATAGACAAGAAGAATGGACTATTCAGACTTTGAAGGATATGCTAAGGGTGTCATAACCCGAACCAGGGCATGGCTGTGATGAGTATCTCAAGTCCACCGAAGATCAGAGACCACCCTTGTTGCCTAGTCAAACAGAACATAACACACCTAGGATTGGCTAAAACAGAACATATAACAAGATAGGATATAAAAGATCAAAATAATCTAAGCCAAGTCAATATCCAACAACCGATGTCGATAACCAAAATCAATCCCAAAACCCATGTCAACAGTAATATCTACAAAGCCTTTAACAAAATCGAAAACCAATCTAAGTTGGGACTTGCCCCCCACTCTGACAATGATAATGACAATGTTAATGAAAATGAAAATGATAATGTGACGTCTTCAATTCTAATCTATGGAGGGAAACCGATGAAATGACTAAGTATTCGGAGTATGGAAGCTCACCACTTCACCACAACTGACAGACAAATCAAGGCAATCCACCTAACATTGTGTAGGAAAGGTAGAAGTATCTCCAGTGCCTGCATCTCATGATGATACAGCATTTGAAGATGGTTAGTGGGTTGACCACTAGCATGTAACTCGGGGATATGGGATAAAATAATGCCAAGTCAAATCCAATTCAAACCCATGTGAGCATCATCATATAAATTCATAAATAATATGTAGGTATAGCGAACAAGGTTTAGCATGAAGTAAAATTTTATCCTGGACTATGTAGCTCAACCGCCATAACAGGCACCCACGGTATACCTACATAAATAATATGTAGGTATAGCGAACAAGGTTTAGCATGAACCTAAGGTATTAAGTAAGACCAGGGAATGCTCCAACCCCAAGTCAATCCAATATAAAAATATATCAATAGTGTGAACCATGCACTCAGGTCATCAAGACCAAACCTCACATAAGCAAACATGAGTTTCCAGTATAAGTCATCCAAGAGCCACACCTTCACAGCTTCACTACATAACCCCTATTAATCCCAATTTAAAGCAAGTTTCACATATTCATTTTTAACCAAAGAACCAACTGTTAAGTCACACCATGGGTATCATCATACCCTTACACTTGCAAACTTATCTCTATTCCATAAAAATCACATTAACTTAGGGGAATACCTCGGCCCCATTTAATTTACAATTCAAATTGGGGGAATGACTCGACCCTTTTTGTTAATTAAATCAAAAAATAGCCAACAAGGCCTTTAAAATCCATGTTCATTGTTTAACCATTTATGCAATGCAATAACATAGGTGAGTAAGTCAAACCAAGTGACAATTCCACGATTCATAACCATTTACCCCAGTGGGTGGAGGGAAGACAATTATTCAAAACCAATTTCAAGTTAAAAACATTAATTTGGGGGAATAAAATGACCCCATTCCAATTCCCACACCCATGCACCCCATTAGTTCAAAACATTAATTTCAAAGTAAGAACAATTCATAAAACCCCTGGGAAAACAATTCAAGGACCAATCCTTCCAAAAACTCTCAACCATATCTCATCCCACATTTGAAACCATACAATTAAACCATGTAAAACACAACTTTTTCATAAAATAAGAGTTGGGGAACAGTAACATGCCTTAAATATCAAGTGTTATGAAGAGAATTTTCCCTTGGGAGCTCTAATTGATCAACTTCTTGGAAGCCCAAGTATCTTGATTGAGAGAATTTTGAGAGTTTGAGAGAGTGTTTAGATTGATAATAGTATTCTAATGAAGTCCCAAAGAGGGTTTTAAGTTGTGGGGCTAAGTTGGGTAGGAGGGAAATTACCAGGATACCCTTAATTAAAAGACTGGAAATCGACGCCCAGATTCTTCGGGTGACCTTATGACTCATAGGGTCACCCTACAAATCGTTTAGTCCAATCGTAGTTTGGACAGTGTCTAGGGTCACCCCACACTATTTTGATTACGATTCACACCATACGTCTTGTATCTAGTCCTTACGACTCGTAACATTCTAGTCTCCGTCACAACAGGAACTTAGGATAGTCAAATTCAATTCAAAATCATGTGAGCATTATCATATATATTCATAAATAATATGTCAAGATAGGGAATAGAGTTTAGCATGAAGTAAAACTTTATACTAGACTATGTAGCTCAACCATCATAACAAGCACCCATGTACTATATAGGTTCAGCTCCCCATGCTGAAAGGGCCCCAGTGCGTGTTAGCTGCACGAATCGGAAGTATCAAGGAAGACTAGGAAATGCCCCGACCCCATTAATCCAAGATACAAATATATCAATAGTGTGAACCATGCACATAGTAAATTTAATTCACATTTATCATAATTCATGAATCAAAATAGAAGTATTCATGAATCAAAATAGAAGTATACACTTTCTCTCTTACACCATAATTTTGTAACATTTCTTTATAAGAGCAGATTCATGCATAATTACTTTTAGTTATTAATATAAAATAAATAATCTAAACCCTAGACTTTAATATCTCGTGTCCCAATTTCAGTGCTTCTTAATATTAAAATGGAATGCTTGTGTGATTTCAATAATTTCCACTCATTAATTTCAGAAAAAAAAGAACAGAATGGTATATCAAATCTGAAATTTCAAAGACAAACTTTTAGCTTACCGGGAAAAAGAGATATCCAGAGGAGTGTCAAGATTGAGAATTATCAAAATAAGTTAGGTAAAAAAGACCTCCATCTGTGAAGGGGCTGAGATCTGCCGACCCCTTATAAATTAGGGCTTAAATTGCTCAAATAAGTCTGATTCAAAATCTGAGAATATAAGTGTAAAATCATTGAAATTCATTGATTTTTAAGTCCACCTTTATTTACAATCAAAAAGATTTGAGATTTTAGTAAATACCTGATACTCTAAGTGGTTTGAGCGGAGAGAGAATAAAGTATTTCCAAGAGAGATGCCGCAATGTTTCTTCAAAGAGATATACTTCTTCTCTTATAAATTAGGGTTGTTCTTTCCCTTTAACTTTTTATTTAAAAATTAAACTTATTCTATATATAGTGGCGATCAACTCACTACAAAAAGTCTTTTATAGGCGACTTTGAATAAGATGCAACTAAAATATTAGAGCTAAGATTTATTTTCAATGAAAAATAAAAAACTCAGACTTTTAAAGGTGGCCTAAGAAATGTCGTCACTAAAACTTTGACCATTTATAGCGATTATGAAATGTTGCTACTAAATATTAGACATTTATGGCAACTATAAAAGTCGCCACAAAAGCTGACTTTTTGTGTCAATAAATTATGTCACCACTAAAGTTAGAGCAAAAAGTTAAATTTCTTGCACTTGGAGTTAGAGTTCAAAGTAGGTGATTGGGTGTTCTTGAAAGTCTCTTCTATGAAAGGAGTGGTGGTGTTTGGGATGATATGAAAGCTAAGTCCCCATTATGTTGGTTCCTATCAGATTTTGAGGAGAGTTGGAATATTGCTTATGAGTTGGATTTGCCCTCGAGTTTGGATTCCATTTATTCGGTTTTTCATGTGTCAATGTTGAAGAAGTGTGTGTGTGGTCCTTCTTTAATTGTCCTATGGATAATGTCGGTATTTTGGATTTCATATCTTAAGAGAAAGTGTCGATCAAGATCTTGGATAGGCAAGTCTGTAGGTTGAGGACTAAGGATGTAGCTTCAGTGAAAGTCCTTTGGAGGAATCAAAAGGTGGAAGAAACTACTTGGGAAGCTAAAAAGGACATGAAGTCCAAATATCCGTTCCTATTCCCTACGTTGGATGAAAATTCTTGAGGTATGATTTTCGTTCTTTCTTGTGTCCTTTCGTATTTATTGTTAGGGTATGTGTGCATTTTTTCTTGATATCGTTATAATGGGTGCCTTGACTCCACATTCGGTGGCGAATGATCCTAGGGAGAGGGTAATATAATACCCCTGGTTTTGGAATCTGAAATTTTTTGTGTGATTGTGCTCACTGTTCGGAGTACAGTTTAGGTGATGAGTCATAGGCCCTCTTCACGAGTCGTATAGTACCAATTGTAGACAAACTAGTGAGGTGGCCTAATATTTCATTTTGGACCACGACTTGGCCCTCATGAATCGAAAGGTCCGATCATGAGTCAAAGGATGTGACTCGTGACCATTCCAGTGAGGTGGCCTTGAGTTTCTGTCCAGGCTATGAGTCATGGTGACAAGTCATGACCAGTAACCACGAGTCATTACCTAACCCGTAACAACTAGCGATAGTTTCTTGCACATTTTAAGTAGCGATATTTTGGTCTTTTCCTTCCACCTGATAACGCCCAAACTACAGCTCTCGTTAGAAAGTGTAAGCGGTCGCTGTCAAATATAGAACCCAACTGGGTTGGGTGTCGAATCCCACAGGGAATACTTGGTCACTAAGTGTTGCAATTTTTAGTAGACTGTTGTAGTTTCTACTTCTCTATTAACTATGAGTAACGCGGAATTTAGACATGCATGTACTTATAGAGAATCGTATTCTAATTCTAAATCCAAGTGTTTCCCAACCATCAAGGATTTATTTCACTTTAGCTCTCCCAAGCCAAAAGTGTATAATGAATGGTACAAATTCTCCAAGAAGTTAATCCGGTTAAGGCATTAACGTGTAAATAGAGGTTAGAAGCCCTATTTCCTTGTCACACTCTCTTTTTCAAACATGTAACTTTTCTTCCGAACAAGCTAATGCTATAATGGCATGTTCTCTATGTTTGCAACCATGAGAATTTAATTAAAACGAAGAGAGTAATGATATAAGTAGCATACACATCAAGAATTCACAAACTCATAGCAATAGATAGTATATTACAAGGTTTCCATAACCCTAACAGAGAAGTTTAGCTACTCATGAGTACAACGGAAATCACCATAGACATAATCATCATACCACAACTTAGAATAATCTTAGCGATGGGAATGATTCTTGGCGTCAAAAGGGAAGAAGTCGTTCTCCTATCCGATGATCTAGCCTTAGCATTTTTCTCTGTCTCAACTTACAGAATCTGTAAATTGAATAAATAAAAAGTGATCGAATGAATTCAATCCAAGAATGCTGAAAAATTCAGCAAATAGGGTTTTTATAACATCCTTGTCCTACTAAGTTACTGATGCATCCCTAAGTATTTAGAAATACTGATTTCGCCCAGGACAAGTTTTCCATGCATCACATTCAGTCCACAAGCTTCCAAAAGCTGCCTTTCCTCTTATGTGAAGTTTCCCTTTGCTGCCCAAAGGTCCACAAAGTGCTGAAATCTTCATCATTAATACCTGAAAAACATGATAATCACATAGGTTAGCTCACTTAAAGGAAAATGGACTAAAAGTACAGGAATTATATATTTTATCCTCCAAACTTAGCTAAAATATGGGTAAATTATGGTTCTTAGGGGTATAAATACGCCCAACATCACCACCCCACACTTAAAGCTTTGTTCGTCCTCGAACAAAATATTACGTCCATGCAAACACCTAACTAGAATTTCACAATAGCAATACAAAATGTTCAACAAGATATGCACGGCAATTATTAACAGAGAGTAGGTTTCTTGATCACTACTAGAAATAATTCAACCTCCAACATAGACTCGTGAGGATGGTTAATTTGTATCCACAAGTTAAGCCACAAAGAATCAAATAACACTACCCAAAAATTATCAACCATGTGTGTCTCACACAAGTTATTACCCATGATCACTCACAGTTTTGCAATTTTTGAAACATGGGTATAAGACTCTCCTTGCTCTCACTTCTCACAAAGAATTCTTATGTTGCAACTGATGACCATAGGCTTTCCCTTAGTGTAATGCTCTACTAATATCGGAATGCTAAGCTTAGGATCAAATAGGTCTTTACAGGTTGTAATGTAGGCTAAGGGACAGGTAGGACTATTTTGGCCAGAAATAGTGACTATGTTCCCTAAGCGCTTTAATACACTACGTTATGTCATTAACACTCTCTTTTAAACAACCCCTCTACTTTCCTTTCATCTACCACCCCTTCTCACCTATTTTGTTATTCAATTATAAACACAACTATCTTTTTATTTTTCTATTTCTTTTTCTTTCTTTTTTTTTTCTTTTTTTTTCTTTTTTTTTTTATAAAACACCTCTATGATAGCCACTCCTTTTCACAACAAATTCAAGTACCAATACACTCTGAGGCATCACTCTCACCCAATTTCCTCTTATTTTGTCACATGACTCTACAATTTAAAGCGCTTAGGAATTTGGATCAAATTATGGTCTTGAAAAAAATGGATTAAGCTACATATGAGGCTGTCAAAGAAAATAGCTAAAGGCTCAAAGGGGGTTAACTAGGATAATGTACAAAGGTAGGTAAAAAGAAGGTAAAAAATTAAAGGCTGCCAAAGAAATCCCTAAATCATCTCCTAAACTCACACTCTTTATTTCGCTTTACACACACACCAGGCAAGTTCTAGCATCAGTCACAACACAGAATATACTATATCCTTACACACACAAGGCACATGGTCAACTTTATTAGGAGCAGTATAGACTCTTGACCCAACAGATGAATGAATTAAACCACACAATTATCACACAGTGAGTCACACGTAGAGCCTAAATGTCTCAATAGTAATGATTTAGCACAAACTCTTGTTATACTACCATGCCGTCTATCAGAACAATTGCATGCAAAATCTAAAAAAAAAATTGAAAAATTTAACTAACTAATTACGACTAATTAGCAAAAACAAGAATAAATGTAGGCAAAGAAGTACCATACGGCATACAAATACCAGCACCCCACACTTATACTGGACACACTGCCCTCAGTGGAAAACAAATAAGGAGAACCTGATTAGTCGAACTCTTCCTCTATGTCTGGGGTCATACCCCCTGCGTCGGAATCATCATCAGAGTCGTCGTCATCAGAGTTGTCCTCCACGTCTGAGTCTGGCAGTCGGCGATTATCGTCAGTCGGCACGTCATCATCGAGAGGTTCCTCAAAATGTACCCCTACTCTACACATAGCCCGCACATGCTCATTCATCGGGTAGTCATAATCCAACTGCTGAAGCTCTGCATCAGTCGAAACCCGACACCCACTCATCATGGTAAACCGAGTCATTCCATATAGATGGCGAAAGAAACTTTCATCTCGAGCATGTCTTTCTGCAGTGGTAAGGTTGATGCCATGACCAGTTTCAGGCTCTTTAACTTTCATAAGATCAACCTTCTTCGGGTTGTGTGGAAGCTTATGATCTGCAGGTTCCTCTTCAATGTGCTCCTTCCTTAAGATCGCAGTCAACAAATTGCCAAAGATGAAATGGGACCTTTTGTGCAGCCTAGCCTTACGCATTGACGATCGTATAACCGCACCAATGTTGATGGGAATATTAGTCATCAGAGCGTACACCAAGCATACTCTATCACGTGTGATCTTTGTGTACTGTGTCCCAGGAATCAGGCAAGAGTTGACTATCCTCAACCATATACGAGCTTCTCTGTTCAAGGAAGCATACGGGAAGGTATTGTGCTGACCTTTATCCTTGTGACGAATCCATCGGGACATGGACCTTATTCCGCACAGTGTGTGTCTGATTGTCCTGTAGGGAGGTCTGTGATAAAGCTCCTTGAGCGGTGATGGATCCACAGATGGAAGACCCAGAAAAGAGTTGAAAAACTCCGCATACAGTTGCAAGACTTGGCCCCTAATCTTCACTTCACTTCCGGTAGTCTTTGGGGACCAATTGGCATAGAACTCTCACGTTAGATCAAGATTGCATTCCCCCATATCTCGAAAAATGAAATCAAGATTTAGTTCCATGGTTTTCGCTAAAATGCGGGGCTCTCTCTTTGCTAGATTCTCCTTCAAAATTAAATCCACGTGAACATATTTTTTAACTTTGTTGTTCTTGTACCACTCCTTTTCTTCCTCCTCTAGGACCCATTTTATCCCGAAAGTGCGTCGAGGCACTTGCAAAGAGGAGGACTCAGCTTGCTCTTTTCTTGACCGTTTCTAACCTTTATGTGAGGTGGACACTTTTTCTTTTCCTTGTCATCCTTTTGGAGCCATTCTACCTGAGATCAAAATAGAGTCATGTTAGCTTCATCTCAAAAGATTCAATCAAAAGATAAACAGTAATGGCACCACCCCACACTTAATTTGTTTGCCAAGACTAATTAAGTGAGTGATGTCGATTACTTAGACTTCATCGACATACATTTAGGAGATATGTTCCAACAACATGTTTAGCACAGTCATCTTCTCATGTAATCTTGACTATCCTTTCCAACGTTATTTCATTGGATTAATGCACTTTTTGAACAAGACTACCACATAGAGATTGTATCAAGTTAATGCATAGAAATAATCACCACGTCTCATGCTTGTGGTCAATCATGATCTTTATCTCGACGAACGAGTCATTCAAACATTCAAGCTTTCAACTTACAAGATTACGCATTAACTTCACAATTTTGACTCCATAAAAATATGATAGTGTATAGCAATCAAGTACAAGTCGGAACAAAGTCAAGAACACCCACACGTATTCTTTTACTCAATCTAGATGTATCATAACAAACCAATCATATTCTTATCACCAAACACCACTTCAAAATCTAAAATACCATTATAAATGTAGTATTGCAACAACTACGGAATATAAAAGAATAACTTACTTGGTGATGGTTCGGGAAGATGATCTTGCAAGATTAGATGAGCAAAAAGAAAAAATTTGAGAGATTTGGGAAGCTTAGGCGGTGCCTAGGTTGAGCAAACAAGTGCATTTTGTTCTAAGGTTAAAGATCTATTTATAGACTAAGCCATGGGTCGGGTTTGATCCATGTAAAATCGGGTTAGGAGACAAAAATGCATAAGTAGGCGGCGCCTAATGCTTTGCCTATGCTTAGCATAGGCGGCACCTTTGTCAATGCCTAGTTGGGCATAGGCGGCGCCATTGCCAATGCCTTGTTGAAACAGTGAGCATAGGCAATGGAATAGGCGGCGCCTATGGTATTGCCTAGATTTACATAGGCGGCGCCTATGGTATTGCCTAGATTTTCATAGGCAATGCCTTGTCCATTGCCTATGTGAGGAAGTGAGCATAGGCAATGGTATAGGCCTTGCCTTGTCCATTGCCTAGATTAGCATAGGCCTTACCTTGTCCATTGCCTAGATTAGCATAGGCCTTGCCTTGTCCATTGCCTAGATTAGCATAAGCAATGCCTAACCAATAGCATTTGCTCCATCATTCCTAGATTACCACCCTTAGCATGGCTCACTTTCAAATAAAAATTTTAGGACCAATATCCTCATTTATACATCTTTCACCTACACTTAATCAAAAACAACAAGAAAATGATTAGACGGATGGGTTGCCTCCCACCAAGCGCCTTAGTTTTGGTCGTGGCTCGACTCTTCTTTTTGGATTTTTATTTAACAAAAACAAACTCCTAGTAAAACAAAACTATTAAAAACCATGGGTTGCCTCCCATGTAGCGCTTGATTTATTGTCGCGACGCGACAAAGTTATCTCGATTACTTTAGACTTCATCGAGATAGACGGTGGCTATACATTTTATCGAGTCAAGTGGACTGATATATGGCTTCACTCGTTGGCCATTCACCTTAAAGACACCACCATCATTGTTTTCTAACTCTACTACTCCAGACGAGTAGACTTGGCTAATTTTAAATGGACCAGACCATCTAGACTTCAACTTACCTGGAAATAGCTTCAGTCTGGAGTTAAAAAGAAGTACCAAATCACCCTTCTGTAAGTTTCGTTGGATAATCCTCCGATCATGATACTTTTTCATCCGTTCCTTGTAGAGGTCTACTCTTTCATACGCGTGTAGACAGAATTTATCCATCTCATCTGTTCCCATCTCAGATTAATAGCATCATCCCAATTCAGGTTAAGCCGCTTCAACGCCCACAGCGCTTTATGTTCGAGCTCGATTGGCAAGTGACAAGCCTTCCCATAAACTAGTTGGTAAGGTTACATACCAATTGGTGTCTTGAACGCAGTCCTATAAGCCCATAAGGCATCATCCAGCTTTCGGGACCAATCCTTCCTACTAGCATTTACAGTCTTAGCAAGGATCAACTTGATCTCCCGATTAGAAACCTCTACCTGCCCACTAGTTTGCGGGTGGTAAGGTGTAGCTACCTTATGTTGCTTGACCCCATATTTCACCAACATGGCTCTGAATAGCTTGTTGCAAAAGTGTGATCCTCCATCGCTTATGATGGTATGTGGTACCCCAAAACGAGAGAAGATATTTCTCTTTAAGAATGCTACAACACGCTTACCTTCATTATCATCCAGTGCTACCTCTTCGACCCATTTGGATACATAATCCACAGCAACTAGGATATATTTCATCCCAAACGAATTCACAAATGGGCCCATAAAATCAATACCCCATACATCAAATAGCTCCACTTCAAGAATTTTAGACATGGGCATGTCATGGTGCTTTGAAATCGCGCCTTTCCTCTGACACTGATCACATCTTCTCACAAAATCATATGCATCCTTGAATAATGAAGGCCAATAATAGCCGCTTTCCAATACCTTCCTGGCTGTCCGATCACCTGCATGGTGACCCCCAACTTGGGAAGCATGACTTGCTTCCAAGATGCTAGGCACCTCCACATCAGAGATGCATCGCCTAATAATACCATCAGCACATCGTCGAAAAAGATACGGTTCATCCCAGAAGTAGTGTTTCACATCATGCATGAACTTTCTCTTTTGATGAAAGAAGAGATTCTCAGGCATCACTTTACTTACCCCGTAGTTCGGAAAGTCTGCATACCACGGTAAGTATTTCACCATAGTGGCTAGGATCTCTTCGTCGGGAAATGCATCATCAATCTCAAGGTCGGGTTGCACTATGTGCTCACTCTCAAGCCTAGATAGATGATCAGCTACTTGGTTTTCGCAACTTTTTCTATCCTTTACCTCAAAATCAAATTCTTGAAGCAATAACACCCACCGAATTAGCCTTGGCTTAGAATCCTTCTTTTCCATTAAATATCTCAGAGCTGCATGATCTGTATGAACCACCACTTTGGTTCCCAACAAGTAAGCACGGAACTTTTCAAAAGCATAAACAACTGCTAGAAGCTCTTGTTCTGTGACGGTATAGTTCTTCTGGGCTTTATTCAAGACCTTGCTCGCACAGTATATTGGATGAAATAGTCTTTCTCTTTTATGACCAAGTACAGCACCCAAAGCTACCCTACTTGCATCATACATCACTTCAAATGGTAGAGACCAATCGGGTGCTACAATAATAGGAGCTTCAACTAGCTTCCCTTTGAGGCATGTAAATGCCTTCAAGCAATCTTCACCGAAGTCGAACTTTGCATCCTTCTCCAAAAGTTTGCATAATGGACTAGCAATCTTGGAGAAGTCTTTAATAAACCTCCGATAAAAACCTGCATGACCGAGGAAACTACGAACTCCCTTTACAGAAATTGGAGGTGGTAGTTTCTCGATAACTTCAATCTTGGATCGATCCACCTCAATTCCTCTTTCAGAGACTTTATGCCCAAGAATAATGCCTTCCTTCACCATAAAATGGCACTTCTCCCAGTTTAGCACCAAGTTGAATTCAACACATCTATGCAACGCCATACTTAGATTTGCCAAGCATAATTCAAATGACTCACCTACTACTGAAAAATCATCCATGAACACCTCCAAGGTGTCTTCAACCATATCAGAAAAAATGGACATCATACAACGCTGAAAAGTGGCAGGTGCGTTACATAACCTAAATGGCATACGTTTGAAAGCAAACGTACCATACGGGGATGTAAAAGTTGTCTTCTCTTGATCTTCAGGAGCAATGCAGATCTGATTATAGTCGGAATAACCATCTAAGAAACAAAACTATCCCTTCCCTGCCAATCGATCAAGCATTTGGTCCATGAATGGCATTGGGAAGTGATTCTTTAGCGTCCATGAATTCAACTTCCGGTAGTCCATGCACACTCTCCACCCTATGACAGGTCTGAGTGGAATTAGCTCATTCTTTTCATTTGCGACTACCGTCATGCCCCCTTTCTTGGGCACACATTATACCGGACTCACCCATTTACTTTCGGAGATTGGATACACCACCCCAGCATCTAACCACTTAATAATTTCTTTCTTCACCACCTCTTGCATAGGTGGATTCAAACGACGTTGATGCTCAATTGTAGGCACGCAATCTTCTTCGAGCTGAATTTTGTGCATACATATCCCAAGAGGGATACCAATGATATCAGCAATAGTCCAATCAATGGCTCTCTTGTGTTTTTTTAGAACAGAGATGAGAGCCTCTACTTGTTGTTCACCTAAATCAGCCACAACAATAACCGGAAGTGTATCACCACTTTCCAAAAATGCATACTTCAAGTGGCTGGGCAGCTCTTTCACTTTTAGCACTGGTGGTTCTTCAATGGATGGCTTTGCTGGTGGTGAAGGTCGATTCTTAAGATCAAGGTCCAGCTTCTTAGGAGCATGAGAATATGACCCTATTCATGTTAGAGCACAAATAGTTTCTTCATATTCTTCAACATCCTCACGCTCAAAATTTATAAGCACAGCTGCCAATGGATCAACAATAAGTTGCTTCTCTACAGATAATTCTTTCTCATCTTTATAATAAACATCAGCTACAGAAAACACATTCATATCTTTGGGCTGCTTCATTGATTTGCATACATCAAAATGGACCACTTCATCATTCATCCGAAAAAAAAGCTCATTAGCTCTTAAATCAATAAGCACACTTCCTGTCGCAAGGAAAGGATGCCCCAAGATTATGGGAACTTCAGAATCCACCTCACAATCCAAAATAACAAAGTCTGAAGGAAAAATAAAGGTGGAAACCTTCACCAATACATCATATAAGATACCAATAGGTCGTTTTACCGACCTATCTGCCATCACGAGCCGCATATTGGTTGGTATAGGATCACCCAACCCCAACTTTCTGTAAATAGATAGCGGCATCAAATTAATACTAGCTCCCAAATCGCACAATGCCTTATTAAAATCCAAAGATCCAACCGTGCAAGGAATAGTGAAAGCACCAGGATCTGCCTTCTTCTGAACTAACGATCTTGTAGCGATTGCACTGTAATGATGAACATTATCTGCCAGCTCATAGCTTGCTGCCCGTTTCTTTATCAAAAGGTCCTTCATGAATTTAGCGTACCCAGGCATCTGTTCCAGCGCCTCCACCAAAGGAACATTAATAGTCAGTTGCTTCAACATAGTCATGAATTTACTGAACCTGGTGTCATCAGCTTTCTTCTTCAGTCTCTAAGGAAAAGGTGGTGGTGGAAAGGGAATAGTTTTCTCCACCACTTCCTTTTTATCTTGCTTCAGATTATCAACCTTTTCAGGTTGGTGACGTCTAAGGGTAGTGTCATGAACGTTCTGACTTTCAGCTTCTACAGAATCATCACAATCTGCTTCAATCACATTCTTTTCTATATTATCAACCACCTGCTTGCCTTTGGATGGATTTTCCAACACCTTACCACTCCTGGAAGTAATAGCCATACATGATCCATCATTCCTTGGATTTTACACGATGTCGCTAGGTAGGGTGCCAAATTTTCTTTGATTGAGTGTCGCTGATAGTTGACTCAATTGTTGTTCCAACTGTTTTATTGAAGTGAAATATGAATCAACCAATTGATTTATTGAGGACAAATCATTTTTTACCTCCGTTACTCCCGTGTCGGTTGCCTCCACTCTTTTCAACAGCTTAGCCATCATATCTTCCATGGACATCTTCCCAGATCCAGATGTCGCGGCCTCCCAATTTCCAGGAGGAACATACAAACCACTCCTATCAGTCTTATTCTTGTATCCGTATTTATCATAATAGTTTCGACCTTGGTTTCCTTAGGCATTGCCTCGGAAACCCCCTAATTATTCAAATAATTTGCTTCCTCCTCCGAATCGAATTCATCTCTTCCCTGTGATACAACGGCCTTAACCTTTTTGGTCTTCCCTGATAATAAATGCTTGGTAAGAAGATCCATGTGTGTTTTCATGTGAGCCATATCCTGGTCACGTTCCTCTTCTCTTCGCCTTTGTTCTGCCATCAAGCCAATAGATACAGTAGAGCATGCTACCTCAGAATCCCTGGTATGCCAAGCTCTACTCTGCTTTGTCATACGATCTAGCATATCACTTGCCTCAATAAAAGTAAGGTCCATGAATGACCCACCTGCAGCATTATCAACCACTGGCTTAGTCACCGAATTCAAAGACCTATATAATATCTCCATCAAGTGGATATTGGGCATCTGATGGTTTGGGCACCGCATAAGCTTCTTCTTGAACCTCTCCCATGTTTCGTGGAGAGCTTCAGTTGGAAGCTGTCGAAAATTACTGATCTCATCTCTTAATTGTGCTCTTTTGGATGGCGGAAAAAATCTTTCTAGGAAAGCGTCTTTCAGTTGCCTTCAATTAGTAATAGAATCAGGAGTTAGCCCGTTCAACCATAGAGTTGCCTCACTAGATAGAGACAATGGAAATAAGCGCAGTCGTATTGCATTCTGTCAAACTCCTGGATTGTCAAACGACTTGCATGTTGAGATAAAGTTGATCAGATGCATATTCGGATCATCACCTGCAAGCCCACCAAATAACCCTTTGAGTTGTAATAGCTGGATCATGGTGCTAGTGATATTGAACTTGGATCCGGGTGCCAAGGGCGGAGGAATAATAGCCCCTGTGGCACCATCCCCATCCAGATCATCATCATCATCATCAAAAGGAGCCTGCACAGCTCGGCGTTCAGGTCTCATTCTAGCTTGACGATCTCTCCTGTTCACAGGTGCTGCCACCTCATCTGCACGTCGTGGATTAAGTAACTCATCATCACCCAGGTCCTCATCATCAGGATTTGTTGCCCGACCTGGGTTATCAATATTCTGTTGATGCACTTAAGCAGCTGCCAACGCAGCTAACCTAGCCTGCTCCTGTTGAGTAGCCCTTCTTTCAAAGTCACGTTGTGCATCCATTCTGCCAATAAGTTGTGGTTCAGGATTTATGGGTAATAATGGCTGACCAGATCTTCGTGTATTTGGCATGCACTCTACCAAACCTGAACAAAACAAAAATAACAAACAAAAAGTAAAATTCGAGAATCTTTGACCAAAGGGTCTAGTAACTATCACAAACTTAGTTGACAATCGTATTCCCCGGCAACGGCACCAAAATTTGATAACGCCCAAACTACAGCTCTCATTAGAAAGTGTAAGCGGTCGCTGTCAAATATAGAACCCAACTGGGTTGGGTGTCGAATCCCACAGGGAATACTTGGTCACTAAGTGTTGCAATTTTTAGTAGACTGTTGGTCAAAAATTCCACGGAAAAGGGGGGTTTTGCTTTAGGCGTGAATTAATAATATCAAAGTAACAAATGAATGATTTTTTTAGTAAAGGTTAATCACAGAGAATAATAAGTTAGGGTTATGTCCACCTTGTAGTTTCTACTTCTCTATTAACTATGAGTAACGCGGAATTTAGACATGCATGCACTTATAGAGAATCGTATTCTAATTCTAAATCCAAGTATTTCCCAACCATCAAGGATTTATTTCACTTTAGCTCTCTCGAGCCTAAAGTGTATAATGAATGGTACAAATTCTCCAAGAAGTTAATCCGGTTAAGGCATTAATGTGTAAATAGAGGTTAGAAGCCCTATTTCCTTGTCACACTCTCTTTTCCAAACATGTAACTTTTCTTCTGAACAAGCTAATGCTATAATGGCATGTTCTCTATGTTTGCAACCATGAGAATTTAATTAAAACGAAGAGAGTAATGATATAAGTAGCATACACATCAAGAATTCACAAACTCATAGCAATAGATAGAATCTTACAAGGTTTCCATAACCCTAACAGAGAAGTTTAGCTACTCATGAGTACAACGGAAATCACCATAGACATAATCATCATACCACAACTTAGAATAATCTTAGCGATGGGAATGATTCTTGGCTTCAAAAGGGGAAGAAGTCGTTCTCCTATCCGATGCTCTAGCCTTAGCGTTTTTCTCTGTCTCAACTTACAGAATCTGTAAATTGAATAAATAAAAAGTGATCGAATGAATTCAATCCAAGAATGCTGAAAAATTCAGCAAATAGGGTTTTTATAACATCCTTGTCCTACTAAGTTACTGCTGCATCCCTAAGTATTTAGAAATACTAATTTTGCCCGGGACAAGTTCTCCATGCATCACATTCAGTCCACAAGCTTCCAAAAGCTGCCTTTCCTCTTATGTGAAGTTTCCCTTTGCTGCCCAAAGGTCCACAAAGTGTTGAAATCTTCATCATTAATACCTGAAAAACATGCTAATCACATAGGTTAGCTCACTTAAAGGAAAATGGACTAAAAGTGCAGGAATTATATATTTTATCCTCCAAACTTAGCTAAAATATGGGTAAATTATGGTTCTTAGGGGTATAAATACGCCCAACATCACCACCCCATTATTTACCATGACTTAAAACACCCTAAAGGACCCCATAATTCTTCATTACTCAATCATAAACATCATTCTCTCTTCTAAAACTTCTAAAGTAATGGAAAAGCTATGGTTTCTAAGGATTAAACACCTAGGGTTCAATAGGTGGTTTTCTCTCCAAATTTTTTCATTATCCAAGCATATAACTCTTTCCTAAATTGATTTTCATAAAAGCATGTGTTTAATTATTGTTCATGTGGATTTAATTATTGGTTTTGAATGTGAGTTGAGGGATTTAAAACGGTTATAGTGTAAATTGGTTTTCCATGATTTTAAATTTGTAATGCATGATTATTCTCATGGTTTTGAACTCAATATATCCATGGGTATGGGAATTAGAATGGAAAACATGGGTTTTCCCAAATTTTATGGTTTAATGATTTGGAGTTGGCTTTACCCTTAACCCAACTTATAAAATTGAGTTTGAACATGAAAATACACATGGTTTAACTCACTTTTAGAACCTTGCATTGCAAAAGAGGTTAATGGAACTTAAAAATGGTTTTGAAAAGCCTTGGTGGCTATGAATTGATTTTTAATTAGAAACTTTGGAGTCAAATTTGGATATTTGGTTTTAGAATGGTATAATGGAATTGTCTTGCAAGATTAACTTTATCTGGTGTGACAATACCAATGGTCAATGCCTAATTAAAAGACTCTTCGGTTAATGAATGGGAATGTGTAAATAGTTTTAATTTGGGCTTAAAGGGGGTTGTGTAGCTTGTCGTGGAAGGTGGAGGTCCTAGAGGAATCGTTACTGAAAACCACGTTTATCGGTGTGAGGATCTTCATATATATTTTGAAATGGCTGGGGTCGTGGGTTCCTTGGCCCTTTCTTAGATTTTTCTATTTCGTGTGATTAACACGCATTGGAACTCTTTCAACAAGGGGAACTAAACCCATATAGCCTGTAGGTGCCCTTAGGAAGGTTAGAGCTACATAGTTCAGGTTAATGGTTTTAAAAACTCATGTTTAAACATTATTTACCATTCCTGACATTTCATATATATATATATACACACACACACACGCATAATATGTGCATGTGGTTTTACGTTGATTTTGGATTTGGCATTATTTTATCCCTTCCCTGAGTTACATGCTATTACTCATCCCACTAACCGTCTTCGGATACTGTATTGTTTCATGATGTAGGGTCCTGGGGGTTCTTCGGTTACCTCGTGCAGCGTTAGGTGATCTGGTTCGCCAGTTTGTCTGCTTTAAGTGGTGAGACTCCATCCTTCAGAAAGACTTACCATTTCATTAGGTTTCTTATCATAATTCGGAAATTATTATTATCCCACTTTGAATTCTTTTTGGATATAGTCGAGGGCATATCCCGATCTAGTTGATGTTTGATTTTTCTAGAGGCTTTTGTGGACAAAGTGTGGGTGGTTATGTGTTGCGGATTCTTAGATCCTTCATCTTTGGTTTATCTATCATGATGATATGTTTGGTTGTCTTCCGCGGTTACTTATATTGTGTTCTGGTTGACTAGGCTAACTGTATGGTCTCTGATCCTCGGTGGACTTAAGATACCAATCACGATCAGGCTCTGGTTCAGATCGTGACAAAAAACCTATGTGCTAAATATATAAACATAAAATTTATACAATACTACGTTATTATCTTATTATAATTTTCATCCTTGTAATATTTGACTTCCTACATTTAATCTTTAGTTAATCAAAGTCAGTGAATTTAGTCCTTCTACTAACCATGATTAGTAATTCGAAATAAATTTATATCTGTCGTTAAGGGGAATTATGATACTTAACATAATATCATATATTAATAACAAAAATGAAAAAGGGTCTAAATGCCCTTCGTCTATTAGCAATGGTATAAAAATGTCTTTCATCCACCTTCGGGATTCAAAATACCCTTCACATTCACCTTGGGCTTCAAAATTGTCTATATTTAACAACCCCAATATTTAATTAAAATAAGATTTCATTAGTGACGTGTCAACTTTTCATTGACTTAAAAAAGTTAAAAATCCCACCGAAAAACTAATAGATCTATCCAGACTATTTGAAGTTCTAGTATCTTCGACAAACTTAATAACCCTTTTGAAATTGACCTATTTAGATAATTTCTTCTCATTCTAATCCTACTAAGTGATTGACACTCACCCAAGATTCTGGAATTGGGCTAAACAAGTATCTTCCAAGAGTGATCAATGTCTTCAAATTGTTGGTGGTACACATGCTTGGAGGAAAATTTTCAATTAATTTATTGGTACTTGTATCAAGGATCTTTAACTTAGGAGGTAAATTTTCAGTTAATTTACTAGTACAGTGACTAAAAAAAGGTACCAAACAAGTTACTAATAATATACAAGACTAATGCACGTATTATTTTTGTAATACACTCTACCAAACAACCCCTTTCTGTTTTTGCCTAACCTTATTGGAATATTTCCCGTGAAATTACTTTTCCATAGCTGCAATACTTCCAATTACATATGCCTCAAAACTAAATTCCTATCATAGAATATAAAATCCATAAAGCTAATTACACATAATCTAACAGGAATCAATAACTCCCTTAGTCTAGTTTAGACTCTTTTTCGTGCATTTAGAGAAATTAAATATGACCCATAGAACCCAAATCCTCATGAAATCGAAAAATAATAAAATAAAATTAAAAAATCAGAGTAATAATATTCAGGCATATTAGTGTATATTTTTCACTATAAGATTCGGAATCAGATTCAAATTCAAAATCATATAGAAAAATGTAACATACAAAAAATGCCCATATATAATTTTTTAAGCAATATATATTAATCAAGAATAAGTATAACAATTGTTAACCACATCAAACACAAAAATAGTGGAGAAAATAGGTTATTTAATACTTTAATTAATTAAATGGGATTAATAAAAAATTGACACGTTATTAGCAAAATCTTTTTTTAATTTAATATTGAGGTTATTTAATATAAGGACATTTTGGAGTTTAAAAATAGATGTGAAACACATTTCAAAACCCAAATGTGGATATGAATGACATTATAGACCCAAAGGTAGATGAAATACATTTTTATGTCATTTTAAATAGGTAAACAACATTTTAGGCCATTTTTCGAAATAAATTTTTTTTATCATATTCACAACAAACACATTTCAGCCAAAATCAAGAGCTTGTCAAGTTCTTTCCAAAGTAAAGTGTTTGAAGGGAAAATGTATAATATTATCTCATGAAATGCTCTCGTTCTCCCTCTCTTTCTATGTGTCCCTTTGTTAGTTATTGATCTCTCTTGAAATGGTGAAATTCAACCAATTTTTTAATGAAATTTCAAGAGGAACTCCATGGCGAAGCTCATGTGGGTCTCTTGAAATTCTTAAGAGCAAAGACTACAAGTGAATGAATCTTTTGAAATACTCAAGAAAACACTACAATGGAAAAAGAATTTTAAGATCCAATCTATCTTTGAGGAGGATTGAGGCTCAGTTCTTTTCCAGTTGCTTACATGAGTGGGATTGATAGCCAAGAAACCCTATTTATTACATCATTCTTGGAGTTTTGGATGATCGAGAGCACAAAACGTTCGAAAAGAAACTAGTTCTTCACTTGGACTCAAATTTAATTATAACATTAATAAGTACTATGATTTTTATTAACAACAGTAATAAATCTGTTTTAATTAGTAATCGTTGTTAGTAGAGGAACAAAAATTACTAACTTTGATTAATTAGAGGTTAAATGTAGGAAGTCAAATATTATAGGGATGAAAATCATATTAAAGCAATAATACAGCTTGGAGGAGGATTGGGGCTCAGTTCTTCTCCAACTGCTTACATGAGTGGGATTGATAGCCAAGAAACCCTATTTATTACATCATTCTAGGAGTTTTGGATTATCGAGAGCACAAAACGTTCGAAAAGAAACTAGTTCTTCACTTGGACTCAAATTTAATTATAACATTAATAAGTACTATAATTGTTCTTAACAACACTAATAAATCTGTTTGAATTCGTAATCGTTGTTAGTAGAGGAAAAAAAATCACTGACTTTGATTAATTAGAGGTTAAATGTAGGAAGTCAAATATTACAGGGATGAAAATCATAGTAAAGCCATAATACAGGGACTAAAATAATTATTTTCCCTTTACAATTTATGCTTGCTCAATTAACCTCCATAAGCTGAAATCTTTAGTTAATAACTTTGGTAATTAGCAGATCTTATGAGCATTGTTCAAAGATGCACAATATTGCAGTCAGGGGACGGTGTGCAAAAATCGAACCGACCAATAAATCGAACCGATAAAAATGTTATTAGTTTAGTGTTGTTGGGTTATTAGGTTCATGATTTTTTAATGGTTTTATAAAAAAATTATTGGGTTATTGGTTCGGTTTCATCTTTTCTCATTAGGTTATTGGGTAAACTGATAATCCAATAAGAATATACTAAATTAATACTTTACACACACACACACACACACACACACACACACACACACACATATATATATATATATATATATATCTTAATTTTTCTTTTACTTCTACAAATTAACAAATATATTATTTCAATTATATAAACTCCTAATTCCTCCTGACAAATATTTAGTTCAAGCTCGAAAATTCTTGTAAATTAACACCATGTAGGATTTTGGTTGCAACAAAAATTCGATTTATTTTTATGTTAATTACTACTTTTTCTATTTTTTGAGTATTTTCTTATCGGTTAAAACAAAAATCGAACCGTTAAGGACTAAACACCGATAAATCAAAAATCGATAAAAAATAATTTATTGATTTGGTTATTGATTTAGCATATTTAAAAATTAAAAACCGATAAACGGAATCGATAATACATAAAATCGAATCGAACTGACCGATGCACACCCCTAATTACAGTACTGCAAACAAATATACGAAACAAAAAACAGAAGATATACGATGTGTTCCGTATGAGGAGAAGTGTTTACCAGAAAAATAAGTGTGTGCGCTTTTTGGTATGTAAGTAAAAAATATTGTTCTAGAAATATTTATATATTATCTAAATAAATATTATAGAAGGTGCATATAGCAATATGTATTTTGTATTTGATTAAACTGTTGCTAGTTAAATACATATACAATTAAAGATTTTGTTCCTAATTTAACTCCAATCTGTTTTAGTTTAATATGGGAAAAACGGTTCCTTAATTTAAGGAACATTTAATTTGACAGATTTCTTAACCTTTTACAAATATTCTTTCCTTTAATGACTCTATTTTAACCACAACCATTATTTTACAGCAACATAATTCAAAATTCAAAAATATTTTTCATAATTTGCAACTCATATCAATTTGAAAAAAACGTCTGCTTCCAAAATTTATGTGCATCGTCTAATGTTTTTAGAAGAGTTTGATAAGACAACGCTGCAAATACAGGTATCAATAAAAAAATTGATTTTGTTTGTGAATTTTCGAACTATATTTGTGAAAATCGCTAGAAAAATCATAACAACAATGGTTTGATCAGTTCTCGAACAAAGTGGTTTGATCGATAATTTCTTTTTACAAATTAAAGTTTTCCATCACGTTATGTAGGTTGAATATTGATATACAATTGTTACAGTTTATTTTGTATTTTTTCCCATTTCAATTAAACAATTTATTCTTGTTGGATTTCGTTACGAAGTTTTGTATATACTAATAAGTTATTGTGTCAAAGGGTTTGAACATTGTAGACCTGTAATAATTGTTGATGCAATTCATCTTAGAAAACTGTATACTGGTACTTTTGTAACTACTTATACCATGGATGGAACCGTAAGTCCTTCTTATATATGCATTTAATTATATTACATATACTGCCAGCTATATGTATTTGTAAAATACATATGCAGTCTGTTTATGTGATCACTGGTAGTTACTTTTATGTATTTCAATTTACATATGTTGTCAGCTATATGTATTTAAAAAATACATTTGCACTCTGTTTTAAGTGTTTGACTGCATTTATTTATTTTTTTAAAATATGAAGGCCATATATTTCTAAAAATACATATTGAGACATCCAATATACATATGCAGAGTTGGCAAAATACAATTGCTAAACTGAAATAATTACAAATGTCAAATGAATAATTGTTGTTATAATTTTAATTTTATTTTAATAATTTCAGGTTATACCAGCCTCAGAGTATGTCTATACAGTACACGACAAGGATAAATATTTTATTGTTTGCCTTAAGAAAAAAAAATTCTTGCCATGCATTCCAATAGGACGAGATACCGTGTGTCCATGTTTATGAAGTACTTGATAACAAGAATTTTCAAAAAGTGTCATATTACCTTGACCTATACAAATCAAAAACTGTGTCAAGAACGTATGATCTTCCCATTTATTTTATACCACACAAAGATGATTGAGTGATTCCACAGGAGATATTGGAGGAGATAGTTTTTTCCCCAAAATACAAGCGACCCCCTGGAAGACCTGCAAAGAAGGATCGTGGAAAGTCGGGAAGAGATATGTTCGAGAAAAAAAACAAAAATTATTGTAGTTCATGTGGATTTAAAGGTCACAATTGGCATTCATGTAGGAAATATAATAAATGATAAGTTAAAGATGTATTCAGTTCAAAAGCAATTATTATTATTTTCATTGATTATTTTATGATTCTAAATTTTGATACAAACTTTTGATGATGTTGACTTTTTTGTAGTTAAATTGTTGCAAATGTTATCATCACGAATATATTTTATAAAGAATATATCAGTATTTATTTATACGTAAAAGAGTGTACACCATACAACTCAATTTTTGGTATGAAAAATACATATGAGATTCTAATAAAAACGTATACCGATCTATAAAAACTAAAAATAAGTTAACATATATTTATGTAATAAATAAAAATAATTAAAAATACATTTAATGACTTATCAATTACTTAATTAGAACTTGAAATCCATTTATTTATTTTTTTAAAGAAAACATATGCAATAATCATAAATAAATATGCATTATTCATAGATATATACGAATAACTGTGTATGTATAAATCATAAATACATATGCTTCATAAAAATACATAGACTTATGCAAAACAATACAATAACTTTGTATTATTCGAAACTATATGTGCATAACTGGAAAAAAAATATATGCATTATTCAAAATACATATGCATTACAAAAAAATACATATTCATACAATGAAAAATATTATATGTAACCTCAAATTACCTTATATGTATTACAAAAAAATACATATGCATACAATGAAAAATATTAAAAAATACATATGCATACAATGAAAAATACAAATACACCATTGAAAAATACATATGATGACTGAAACATATATATTCTTTACTGAAAATTATACTTAAAACTGAAAATCACATATTCATACCAAAATATGTGTAACAATAACATAAAGTAAGATCGAACAATTCTATTTTAGAAGCATAACGATAAAAAATGTAACAATCACATAAAAAAATATTAAGATATCATCTTTCAACTATATCTTAGTTCTCCTAAAGTTCAATGTTGCCAAATACAACAAATACAAATAAACTTCAAATATCATGCATTTCAGTATCTTCTGTTAGCCCAATATCCCTAGGAGGCCTCATTGGTGCTTCATCATCATTTTCAGCTTTCTCATCTTCTTTCCTCGAAGCATAATTTCACAACATTAAAATATATCTCGTGCGAAGAAGATCTGAATCAAAATCAATATTTGGAACACAGTCACCAAAAGTAAGGCACTCAACATATGTCACCATATATAAAAACTTAGAACAAACAAATACAAAATACATATCTAACCCGTAGCAAATGCATTACATATAATTACAACATACAAAATACATATCTTAAAAATAACAAATACATATCTCCACACTACAATTCCATATCTTAACAATAACTCTCACATAAGCAGATAAATTATCAAATGTATATATAAAATACATATATGACCATACAGTCCAAAAAAAAATTAAAATACAAATGCATAAAATTTTATGGATACATGAATGGTCCAGAATTTAAGTTACCAAGAAAAGAATACAACTGAACATCAAATACAAATATTCTCAGTAACTAATACAAATATCCTACACATATCTTAAATACAAAATACATATATTGAATATGTTATACATAACAAATACAAATCTTATCAGTGACAAACCTAAATACAAAATACATATCTTAAATATATAACAGATACATATCATCCCATTAGCAACTGCAATTTCATATCTTAACAAAACTCAAAACTACATATACACCTTATAAATTGTATATATAAAATACATATATGAACATGTTGTCCAGAAATTATAAAATTTTACAAATAGAAAAATACCTCTTCCACTTTCTCTTCTTCAGATTCATAATCAGATTAAAATCAGGACTTGAAATTTGACTAGATTCTCCTTTTTCATCCGACTTTCTCTTTTTCACCGAATTTTAAATATTTGTGGATTTTGGGGATGAAGATTTTCTCAATGCTTTCCGTTTCATATTTTCCACAATCTTTTTCGGATCGTTACACTAATTCGATCTCACCTCTACTTTGCTAACACCTCTCTTAGACTGAAAATTAGTAGAAATCAAATTAATTTCTTCATCTTGTGTTAAACCAAGACTAAATGATGGTAGTTCATCGAACCTAAAATTCATCAGTGAAAACCCACTAACTGAACTACTACGATTTGTATGTACTAGCATAATCGCGTAACTCCAAAAATTTCAAACCACAAAAAATAAAAACAATTTGCAGAAGAAGGTTGAAAAATGCTGAAATTATTTTACAAAAAAGAAGTTATATGAAAAAAAAAAAATAACATGCATTAACTGTAAAATCGTCTTCCCTTAATTATTGGGGAACAAGTTTATCCGAAATTAGAGAGCAAATAGCGATTTTGAAAAAAAAATATTAAAATGGAGGAAACTGAAATAGGTAAATTGCTTGAAAATAGGTAAAGGAAAAGTAACTGGTGGAATCCAGAAATAGGTAAATTGCTTGAAAATAGGATAAATTGCTTGAAAATAGGTAAAGGAAAAGCAACTGGTGGAATTCACGTGCTTAACTCTAAAAAAGTCAAAATATTGCTAGTTTTGACATAAGTTGTAATTTTGAAAAAGTGTTGTTATTAATTGTAATTAAGATCTTAAGGTTGCTAGTTACTGTAATTTATCCTTTCTTTTTCTCAATTTTCTATTAAGATAAAGTTGAAAAAATTTAATATGGGTGAGACTCACCCAACAATAGTTGTGTGAGGATTTTTTACTTTTGACATGTGTTTTTGTGAGACCCATTGTATTCCTCTTCCTTCACTTTCTCACATTTTCTTCTATTTCTTGTTTATTTCCTTTCTTTTTCTCTAACATTACTTTTTTATTTTATATTTCAATCTTCCTCACTCACTCGTATTTTTAGCTCTTATTTGTGTTTAGCCATGAAAAATGTAAATATTTTTTTAAAAAAATATTTTAAAGTAAAAAATAATATTTAAAAATTGAAGTTATGTTTAATCATAAATATGAATTGCAAGTGTTTTTAAACTTTTAGGAATAACTTAAATTAGAAATAATTTTTGATATTTTTCATTTTTCAGATTTTTTTTTTGAAATATTTTCACAAAATCAAATATGCAAAAATTGTGGATTTTCACTAAGGGATCGTTTGGTAAAAGGGACAAGGAAAATAGTTTCGAGATAAAGTTTAGGATTAATTTTATTCTATGTTTGGTATAAGGTATTACTTAATTCCGAAATTAGTGTATTCCACCATTTGTACTAAAATGATGGGATAGCTATCTCACGGAGAGGGAGGAATAAAATAATTCCATTAAATATCCCACCTTGGATGTCATTACTTATCTCATTCGGTGTACCAAACGACCAACCCTTAAGAGAATTCAAAAAATAATAAAAAAGAATGTATACTTGAGATTTGAATTTAGAACTTTAAAGTGAATTTTGAACCTCCTAAATCATTTATCTTACTCATAATAGACTATTTAGGGGATTACAAAAAAAAAACTATATAACTACAAAGTTTGATCAACCACTCTTTTTCATATCTCTCTTTTTTGTTTTCAACTTTTTCATTTTTGTTAACTTTTTTGAATTTAACAACTTTAATTAATCGCAACTAACATATAAAATTTGTACTATGGCTAGGTCCGTCTGGTTGCTGCATATATTGAAGAATTGATGTCTAACTGTTTAGTTTTTTTTTTCAATCCCCTAAACAATAGATTAAAGTAGGATCAATAGTTTAGGAGGTTCAAAATTCACTTTAAAATTTTAATTCAAATTTCAAGCATACATTTATTTTTTAACTCTCTTAATGAAAATCTTCATTTTTTTCATATATGATTTTCTAAAAATATTTTTTAAAAAAATTAAAATTTGAAGAATATCAAAAATTATTTTTACTCTAAGTTATTCCCAAAAATTCAAAAACACCTTTAATTTATATTTATAATCAAACACAACTTTAATTTGTAAATATTACTTTTTTTTCTGAAATAATTTTCTTAAAAAATATTTACACTTTTTATGGCTAAACACCACCTTAAAATAAGAGTTAAAAATATAAGTGAGAGAGAAAGATTGAAATATATATATAAAAAAAAGGTAATGTTAGAAAAGAAAGAAAGAAAAGGAACTAAATAGAAAATGAAAAACAATATGAAAAAATAACAAGGGGAACATAATAAGCCCCACAAAAACACATGTCAAAAAATTAAAATACCTTCACACAACTTTTGTTGGGTGGATCTCACCCATATTAAATTTTTTCATATAAAGTTAGGTTCTACTCAGGTCATTCAAGAATAAGATACTTTGCCACCTGTTCTATTTTCCATCACATCAATTAGGGACATAATTAATAACACCATTGACATTCCTCTAGAGCTTTAAATCCTCTATGTTCCCTCCTTTTTATCGTCTCTTATATTAAAAAAAAATATATATTAATATTTATTTAATTTAAAAAATTAATAAATAATTTATCAAATTGTATTCATTTTAATCTTATTATTAAATATTTTCTTCGTCCTATTTTTTGTGTTGCTATTTTCTTTTTAATTTGTTTCAAAAAAATATCATCTTTCTTTATTTTATAATTATTTAATTACATCATTTTCATTTTATTCAAACTGGAGTCGCACTTAATAAGAAAAAACAATTAAAATGTATATATTAAAGTGACTTTAAGAAGGATATTTTATAAATTTTACAAAGTCATCATTTATTTCTTAAACTCCATATCCGATCAAATGGTGACACATAAATGGAACAAAGAAAGTACTATTTACTAATCAATAAATTTTTTAAAATATTAAATTTACTATATTCAAAGAATAATATAGTAAAATTACACCTGCTATTTATTACAACGTGTATATCAAATTGGATAACTATTATTGGACGGAGCGATAGCAATAAACGAGCTTTCTTGACAATAAATAGTTTGCATAGTACGAATCACATTTCATTGTAACAAATTTTCTTGTGCTCTCAAGGTTAATAACTTCCTAATTATTTATTTATCTTCAAGAAATTAATCAAATCTTGTTTGATCGAAGTAACCAGTGAGTTTCATTGATCAAACCGCTGCCTATGAATCGCCAGTTTATTCTTCAACAGTCAGAGCCCTGGCTCCTCCCATTGGTCACTATCTTTAGTCATTGATGCCACAACCTCAAAGCAACATAAGCCAAAAGCCTATACCCCACCAACATAACAACCAAGGCCGCCACATCAAGTACCAAATTGTCAATGCCAAGACACTTAATAGCAGGGAATTCCAATACTTCACAATATTTCCCAATCCCACACTCATAAACCTCATTTCTTGAATATTGAACTCCAAGTAGAAGTTTGTAACAATAGTGGCTGAATGAGATGTACTTGAGCCAATTAATGAACCAAGGAATATGTTGAATATAGTATCCACTTGCTAACAAGAACACAAGCATCAAAACAGAGGACAATGTTGTGGCTTGTTTCACATCCATTAGTATCGCACCAAGTGCTAGGCCAATTCCTTGTGAAACTAATACATTCAAGAGTATTATCAAAAGGGTCACCATAAAAGTGAGAAATGAAGGCTTTAGGCCACCCATCCAATATGTTACTGTCACAAAGATTGTTGGGAGTACAAGTTCCATTGGTAAATCCCCCACGGTTCGTGCGAAGTAGTAAGACGAAAGGCGATACATGCCGGACGAACGCTCCCGTATGAGCATTGGATGCTCTTGTGGGAATGCAAATATAGCACTGAACAGAGGAAAGAATCCCCAAAATACTGAGAAGAAAAATAGTAATCCCACCTGTTGGACACAATTACCTTGTTAGGAATTTTTGTCTATTAAGAATACTCTTAGTTTAGTTGTCTATGTATATAGTATTGAAAAAATAATTAAATAAAATTGTGCAGTTTCCATCTTTCAAATGTGCAACTAAATCTTTCAATGGTACCTAGTCAAATGTAAGAAAGTTTTAAGCTTGGTGACATAATTCAACATGACATCTAAGCAACTAAAAGTCGTGAATTCAAGTAACTCCGTCACTCATAATGAGTAGTCCATGATATGTTATCAGATCTACATGTGAGGGGACGTGTTGAGGATATAATTAAGTAAATAAAATATATATATTTTTAACTGATTAAGCTTTTAGATGAAGTGATTCACCAACATTACCTGGTCCATTATATGGTTGGTATTACAATGCCACCATAGGAGTCCGGACAGAAATGAAACAGACATGACTTGGAAAATTCGTAGACCTGAGTAAGCCTCGTGCTTTCGTTCTTTAAGTCCTCTGCCAAGCAATACCTTAAATTGCAACCACCAACTTGTTGTCCATTGATCTTCAGGACCTGACAAATTACACATCCTCGTTACTTTTATACACTAACAGCGTAAAAAAAGTTTCTCACATCATATCATTGTGTATATAACTTAAATCGTAAAATGAGAGAGATTTTCGAGTACTTTTAATTGATGGAGACAGTCCTCCTGAACGAATTGAGGGCATGCAACTTTGACGAAGCTCCTCTTTCAGTAATGTATAAATATTTTTTCTACAAGTGGCAATTAAGGACTGTTTGGTTGCATTTTGATGATTGTCAGATTGATCTGGCTTCACTACAAGTTCATGTTGATCATCGTGCCTTGTATCAGGGGTAATACCTGCACCAATGTTCAACATTATTTCAAAATTTAAACTTAATCTTCCGATAGGCAATAATAGAGCATGAATTGAAAAGCTCATAGAAGGACAATTAATCTTAGCTTGTACTGTTAATTTCTATTTTATGCACTCATGATAACAATTATCGTACTAGCAAACTAAAGTCGTGTGAGAATCTTTAATTGTTGTGTTTTTATGTAGAAGATTTATTTCAGTTAATAATATTAAAAGGACAATGGGATCTAACGGAAAGGTGTAAAAAGAAAATGATACGACAGCTTTATTAATTCAATGGCTAATGGAGGGGATAAATTAAAGTTTAATTTAGGCTAAAACATTCATGATTAGGTACTAATTGTTTCACTTGTAACTAGGAAGCAGATTAGGCAAGTTGATATAAACATGTAAAATATAACATGACCTTCATTTAAGAAAGAAAGATAATCCTCTAGGAAATGGCACATCGTATATGGCCACTTATATAAGTTAGAATTTTTTTTTTTTTCGATCTATTGTGTGCAACTTTCAGACAAAATTCTCTTATAAAAAAAAAAAGAAGAAAAAACAAAACTGAATTTGTAATGAATACAAGTTCATGACTAGTGAAACATGTATTGACTAGGGAATAATATGGTCCGTCAAGGCAAATCTCAATGACTTTTACTAATTATCCAACCAGCATATGCTCGAATTTGTCTTAATTTGAATTTATATTTCTTTTCTTTTTCATGAGATTATATGACCTAAAGTCCAATTAGAAAAGAAAAATACTTAGTAATTAAAGAAGAAAAGAAAAGAACATATGCGTAAAAAAAATGTATGCAGTGACATAGTATTTGATACTTTGATGGCGAAAAACTGGCTGAAAACAAAAGTACCCACTTTATTGTAGGAAAAGATTCGCCATATATATATATATATATATATATATATATGAACAGCATATTTTGAATTCTTATTTTCCCTTGGTTATACCATTTTTAACAAGGCTTTGGTAGATATATATGAGCTTGAATCTTGATTTACACTCGACTAAGAAAATCTCACATTAAATAAATTGCATTTGAAGAGTAAGAAACCCCGTTTAGAATAGGTTAAATATCCTTAAAGACTTTATATGAGTTCTATGTACTTTTAATTGGTATTTCCTCCATTTCAATTTAGGTAACTGTTTTCATTTGATTGAAAAAAAAAGAAGAAAAAAACTTAAGATATATAGTTTAAGATAAGTGATAGATATTTGTGTGACAATAAAATTATCTCATTTAAGATAAAAGGAAAAATTAAATTGTTTATGAATTAAAAAATATGATTTCTTTTTTATAACCAAAAAGAATGTTCCTTTTACTTGTCATTTTTGACATATCAAGAAAAAACTTCTTTTTTCCTATTTTACACTTAACATTAATTATTTTTTTTTCAAACTAATTTGAAGAGACAATGTAAACATTATTTAATAGGGGTATACTATGATAAAGTAGTCATGTTATTAATTGTTTTTCTTAATAGATATGTCATTTCAATTTGTGATGAATAAAACCAAACGAAAGGAGTAGTAGGTAGTCCAGTGAGCTAAAGTTCTTGCTATGTGTGGAGCTCGAACTCCAAGAACCTATTATAGAAAGTCTCACTTTATATTTCTACAGGTGGTTGTTTTCATGGAGAACTAAAACGAATAGCATGACGGATCAATTGGGATGGAAAGTGTAGAATTTTTTTAAAACCAATAATAAGGCGGAGTCCTAAAAAAAGTAACACGAGGAAAAAAGAATTGCATACCATTCGCAAGATCAAGCAGAAAATCAGCAGGGTTCATGAAATTGAATCCAGCAGCATAACCAATCGAAGCAAAATACTCCATAACAAGGCTACTCTTCCCACTATAAATTGGACAACCTTCGGTCAAAACAATAATTTTATCCAACATTCTGAACAACGTACTCGAAGGTTGATGAATGGTAGTGATCACCGTCCGACCCCCTCGAGCCAGCCAACATAATGTTGCTACTATACGTTGAGCCGTGGTTGAGTCTAGCCCGGAAGTAGGCTCATCAAGCAACAATAAACTCGGACTCACTAGCATTTCTTGCCCAATACTCACTCTCTTTCTTTCTCCACCAGAAATACCCCTAAATAATTGTCCGCCGATCATACTATTTCGACATCTTGTTAATCCTAATTCCATGATGACTAACTCGGCCTGCTCGATTTTCTCTCGATTTGTTAGCTTATTAGGCAACCTTAGCAAAGCAGCATACGTTAACGTCTCGAAGACGGTTAAATGAGGATATAGCACATCATCTTGTGTAACGAACCCAATTTTTCGTTTCATTGAGCTAGAAAATTGTTGTTCGTTGTACGTTATGGTGCCGGAGAATTTACCGGGTAATCTTCCAGCTAAGGCTGTTAGAAGAGTTGTTTTGCCACTTCCTGATGGACCTAGCATGGCTAGAAGTTCACCAGGTTTAACTGTTCCTGTGACACCTTGCAGTAACATGCGAGGTTGCTTTTGTTTGTATGATGAAAAACAACCCCCTTCGTTGTTTTCCAATTTGATAGTGTATGAAACATCTTCAAACTGCAATACAAAATCAAATAAATTAAACACACTTAACTTTTCAGGTCCATTGGAGCAAAGATAATTACAGAGCAATTGATTTTGTTATATTAGTAAAATGCGACAATATACTATACTTTCATGAAGTTATATTCCTCAATATTAATTAATCGAAATTTCAGCGATTTCTTCTTCAAATTCATCAGTGTTTTTTAAGAATGTCCATTATACCTTTTTCAAATTATTGCAACATTATACTACTCTATATACAACTTTAGAATAGTATATTTCAACTGCATACTGAATTTCAATGATATTATGTTGTCTGTGTAGAGAAGCTAAGTACCTTAAGTGTCACGGGGAGTAAAGATTCACAAAGAACTGATAATTTGGCGTGATGTGATTGTTGATGATCCTGGATTTCATTATTCACGCGAGGATTAACATTACACGTTGGACCAGTTGGTTCGATTAGAAGCGAAATGCTGTCCATTCGGGTACGTACAAGAACGTCACTCGAGCCACCATGGATGCTACTATTCTTTTGATCATGAGGCAACATTTTTAGTATTTTAAACCTTAAAAAATGTCAAATTATTCAATGCTTAATTTGTTAAGGAGGAGGAGGAAAAGAAAAAAAGAAAGTGAATGAGAAAAGGGAGTTGACGGAAAGGAAAATAAATCACATGCAAATGAAGAAAAGAGAAGGGCGAGAGCTTTAAAGTGAGAAAAAAGCACGAGAAGAAGCAATCTGGGTTAGAGACATGATATAGTAGTAAGTAGTAGGGTGTTAAAAAGAGAAAGAGGCCCACAAAGATAGTAAGTAGTAGGGTGTTAAAAAGAGAAAGAGGCCCACAAAGAGGGGCTTGTCAATTTGGAAGTCTAGGGGTGATGTATTAAAATTTGCTGTATAATAATGGAGGTCTCTTTCAAGTTTTCCACTTTGTTTAATGATGTTTTACCTTGTATATATGCATGAGATACAGTTTACTATTCTTTGGTCCCAATTCTTTTATATATATATTCAGCATGATCAGTATTAAGCTGACATAGTTCAATTTGTAATTTCTTTGCCTTTTCAGATAAGATACAAGTTCATCTTGAATGCTAAACAACATCTGCTTTTTTCATTTATGGCTTCATCAATGTCACTCATTTTCTGCCATATTCTGTTGACCAATGCCTGAGTTCTATTGTCCATATTGGATATTTCTTGAAAGAAAATCTGCAAAAATATCGTCAGATCCTTTAATATTTTTAATTTTAAAAGTATAAAATGACAATAATACCTGACATCTGAGTAGCCTTCTGTATTGAGATTATATATATAGAGAGAGAGAGAGAGATTAGGTATGAAATTAAAAGAAAAACTTGAAAATTAATAATCTATATCTATTTTTATAATTTATATCTATATCTATATTTATATCTATTTATAATCTATAATTTATAATACATTAAAAGTGTGAAGAACCTTAGAGATATTATTTGAACTCTTTGCCTTTCATTAAAAGTTTTTGTTTTAGACAAAATCGTCTTTTCACTATTTTTTTACTAATATTTAAAAGTTAAAAATTAATTAAATATATTTATGGTAAAACTTTCCCTTATCGAAGTCATCAGAATTAATGACAACTAATATTTTTTTCATTAGTTTAAGAATTCTAAATCAACTAAATTTGATTTTAAGAAGATTTAATATTGTCTTTTCCTATATTCCTCAAATAAAATTCTAATTATACATAAACACTAATACAGATTACAAAACTAATAATAACCAAAAAGGCAAAAAACTACACACCCAAAAAGGTAAAAACACAGTTTTTTTTATTTTTTTTATTTTTACTTCCCTTACTTTTTTTACTTTCAAATTCAATGGTTTTTTTCTATATTCTTCAAGTAAAGTTCTACTCATACATAAACACTAACAAATTAGTTAAAATACATATTTTATCTAAGTAATAAGTCATAATATTTAACACTCCTAAATCAATTAGAATTTTTGTCTTACATAAAAAAAAAAGAATTTCTAATATTCTATTTAAGTAATATTTTTATCATACTTTACTACAAAAATACAACATTTCTTCTACTTCTACTTTTCTTTTATTTTGTGTTTTTATTGATTTTAATTTTAATTCAAGTTGTCTTCTTACATTCATTGTCGTCATCCTTATGTCTTTCTTTATTCTTTTTAGTTAATGAATTTAAAGGTTATGTGTGAATTATGTATAATCAACAATTGACATGTATTGTCCTCTTTAACAATTTTTTGTGTTTCTCTTTCAATTGCAAATTTTTGACAGAAAAATTGGACGAAATAAGCGTGTTGTCGCCAAAAAAATTAAAGATTTATCTTGTCGAAAAAATCAAGGCTTATATTACATGTGTGGTGCTTCTCTTTTGATTGCTGCAAGTTTTACTCCTTTCAAAGGTATTTGATAGTTTTTGCGCAAATTTTAAAGGCAACACTATATATCACTAATGGACTATTATCATAGTTATTGCTCTTTTTCTCTCTGAAAGTTTATTCAATTCTAACTCTTTATGTGTCTTTATTGTGTATAAAGAATGTCAAGTTTCTTCCTATTTTTAGTGACTAATTTTTATTTCTAATGACAGCTAAATAGAGTTCTAAATTAGAAAAATCATATTATAAGGATATATCAAAAGTTTGGACTGATTAGATGATGCAATTCGTGTGAATATCATTATGCTTTTTTTTAGACTCAAAAAATATAAACTAGAGTGTACTAAGGAGGTGAACGAAAGATAGAATTGTGTAGCTCTTACCTAATTCACTATGCACTATTAATTTATTATATAATCTATAGAATTATAATATGTAATATGTACCAAATATCAAAATTTTCTTTTATCTATGACTTATTTGTCTTTTAAGTTGTGTGAAATTCTATTGATCAATTTGTACGTAATAAGAACGTAATCAATGATTTTGTAAGGATTTGACTTTAAAAATAAGGAAGATTTTAGATATAGAAACAAAAAAGAAAGATAACCATACCACAAATATGATTTAAACTGACGCATTTCTCTTAGCCTCTGACAGCAAGGGAAAGAGATACTGCATGACAAACGCAAAAGTAATGATGTAAAATATATAGGTGCTTACACTAAACAAATATGTTTATATTTACATTATTAAATTAAAGTGTGAAGAATCTTTGAAAAGTGATTTAAACTTTTACACTTCATTAAAATTTCTGCTAATAAATAAGACTATTTAATTTTAAATAATCAAACGTCATACGTGCGAGGCACGTGCGGCTAAACTAGTAATAGAAAAAAGTTGTAGATATTTATATCTGGATATGGATCTCTCGTAAAGAATAAATTGGAAATATAAAATTGAATTATTTTTAGATATAAAAAGATAGTATGATTTTTAGACAGAATAAAAGAACATGACCAGATAAATTAGAACAGAGAAGTGCTAGATGCTAAGAGAGTCATTTTTTTCATACCTCAATAAATTCTACAAGATATATGTTATCTCTCTGTCATACCTCGATTAACTTCAAAAGATATAAATTGCTTCTCACCGACATATAACAAGAAATTATTGCCTTCTACCGTCTAGTATTTTTGTCCTTGGTATAAAATAATATTTTTTAAAAAATCAAAAGTGGTCTAAAGGAGCATTTATTCATAGAAAAAAAATTGTAAAAACAATGGCTCAAAACCAGGCCCAAAGCCAAATGGTCCTAGAATCGATCCGACATCCAAAAATTCAAAATAATATCTGAGAACCAAAATCAAAAAATTAAACAGTATAGTCTAGAATCTACCTAAGCTAAGAGTAAAATAAATTGCCTCTTTGTCTGCATTGCCTCTTTATTTTTACCATCTTCACCCCTGATTTAGCAACGATTGAAGGGGTAGAAAACTAGTACTCTTGTCAACGCCATGGAGCTATAAGATTTGTGAAAGTGTCGAGCTTTGGTTGTTGTCACTGAGGGTGTTTAACAACTTTAACAAACAACCAATTAAAGACTTCTTTGACTCTACACATCACTAATCGGAGCTACATCTATTGAGTTAAGTTCTTATCTTCTTCCCTATTACTGATCCTAGGATCTTTGAATGTTAATATCACTTTGATTTTTCCTTTCCTGACAGATTGAGCTCAAATTAGGAGAAAATATTACAATCAAAGTTAAGAAAAATGGCAGATCCATTAACAAGTATATTTGTACATTTGACCCTTGTGACCTTAAGGGTTGTACCACACAATAAGGGACCAGGTCCCTCAAAATCAATCAGAGGCAAAGTGTATAAAATAACCAAGAAGTAAGAGACAGTGCAGGAATAGTAAAAACATATGAATTTTTACGTGCAAACTCAGGAAGGGAAAAACCACGACTTGCCCTCACAAGTACCAAAGAAATCCACTATAATCAACCTCTTTATTACAGTCTAAATTTCAGCCTACCTCTAGGTTTCTTTCTCTAGTAGCGACTCTACTACAAGCTCATCTTGGTAACTTTACCAAGAACTCTCTCTACATTGATTAACTCTAATCAGTCTCACACTTAGGCAACTCTACCTAAGCAACCTCTAATCAAATAAAAAAAGTCATTACGCTTATAATGCGAGTAATTCATTTAGAAATCAGAACTCATTCAAGAACTATTTTGGTTTAAGCATTCATAAAGCTAAGAACTTGATCAGTATTGAAATGGGTTTTTTGTTGCCTCTCTTCACTCTCTATAATTGCGAAAAAAACATTTGATGAAGGGGCATCTCTTTTCTTTTATAGATGAGTGATGATTAGGGTTGAAAGATCATTAGACCAGCTGTCCTAATCAGTACAAAGTAACACCTGGAAGTTTGTTACACAAGAGGATAAAACTGCGCAGACAACACGTGCCAGCTGTATTGTTCCTTTCACATTTAGGGATCTGGTTCCTTGATGTTAGTTGCTCATCATCAAAACTACATGCAACAATTTTCCCCCTTTTTTATGATGACAAACCAACCTTACAGTTTTGAGCATCAGTGCACATTTATCATATTTAATCATTGTGATTACCACCTGAAGATAAATATTCCCCCCACCATCATGTTTCCTCCATCATGCAACATAAGGACCTGGTCCCTTATTGTCATTTGCAGCAAAAACTCTAATTTCTTCCCCCTGTCATCATGCACCTTCATTTAATGAATTTGCATACTTTCCCCTGTCAACATAACTTTCTTCATATTAGCACATCACGCACTTCCCTCTATCAGTAAACCATTCAAATTTGCAACTCAAATTATTTTGTACTTGGTCCCTACTACATGAATTCAGTATTCACCCTTTTGGCATCATTGAAAAGTAAGAATAGTAAACCAAGAGTAAATGAAGTTGAGCGTTATTAATGTCCACTTTTGAATCCTTCACATCAGTGGTGCCTTCATGAGCATTTCTCAAGCAATCCCAGATCTTTTTTTTTATTTTTACAGGTTGATATCCTATTATATTCACCAGACTTGAAGTTTCCTGTCTTTGTAGTTTTTGTTAACCTTCCTTCTATCTTTATCATCATATTCTCTCCTACTTTTTACTACTATTCTTGTAATTTCTTTTTCTTTGACTTCTTTAACTATAACATAAGGACCATCAATAATTCTGTTCTTAAGTTTACTATATTCATCCATAATGAAGGCACAGATCCTGGTTTTCCACCACCCATAATACTGCCTATTGAATCTTGGTGGTCTAGTGGTAAATTGCCTTTCTTCAAGATTAGGTGAAGCATCCATACTAACCAGGATACTCTAGGTGTGAACCTTTTAGAGTGACTTCACTCTGATACCAATTATTGTAACCCTGAGGGTTGAACCACACAGTGAGGGATCAGGTCCCTCAAAATCAATCACAGGCAAAGTACACAAAAATAACCAAAGTAAGAGACAGTGTAGTAAGAGTAAAAACACAAGAATTTTTATGTGGAAACCCAAGAAGGGAAAAACCATAACTTGCCCTCAAAAGAACCAAGAAAATCCACTATAATCAACCTCCTAATTACATTCTAGATTTTATCCTACCTCTAGGCTCATTTTCCTAGTAGCAACTCTACTATAAGCTCATCTTGGTAACTATAACAAGGACTCTTTCTACACTAATTAACTTTAATCAGTCTTACTCTTAGGCAACTCTACCTTAGAAATCTCTACTCAAAGAGAAAAATTCATTATTCTTATAATGCGATAATTTATTTTCAAATCAGAACTCACTCAAGAACTATTTCTATTTAAGCACTCATAAAGCTAAGAACTTGAGCAGTGTTGAAATAGGGTTTTTGTTGCATCTCTTCACTCTTTGTAATTACAAAAAACCCATTTGATAAAGAGTCATATCTTTCCATTTATTGTTGAGTGATGATTAGGACTGAAAGATTATTGGACCAGCTATCCTAATCAGTACAAAATAGCACCTGTAAGTTTTTTACATAAGAGAACAAAACTTTGCAGACAACGCGTGCCAATTATACTGTTCCTTGCACATCCAGGGACCTGATCCCTTAAAGTTAGTTAGTCATCATCCAAACTACATATAGCTACCATTGTGATCATGTCAATTATTTTTCCTTACCAATTTGTACCCTTTCACAGAAATGAAATACGATAGACTTTTTTGTGACCTTGGCAAAAAATTTTAGCTTCTTCATCCATTAATTTATCAAGGGACTTTTGATTGCCTGCTTCTTATGATTCTTAATTCTTTTATGATATTTTATTCTCTTATGCTTCGGCATTTCAATCCCTACTTCTTTTTGTACCTTGTATGGTATATGTTCACTGGAATCGCCAACCTCTACTATTGAAAATTCCCATTTTCTTCTTTATTCCAAGATTAGGAATCTGGTGCTAGTCCTTGAATGTTATTTCTTTTTCTTGTGTGGGAATCTCCTGTATTATATTATAGGTAATTTTATTTGTACCTACAAAACAAAAACTGGGTAGCAAAAAAGTCTGCCAGTTGATTGTCTTCTCTTAATATATGCTCCACTTTTGCACCCATATCCTTCATAAGGCATTTAATCCTTCTAATTTCTATACTGATATTTCAAAGATCCCCCGAGTACCAACTAGCATATTCTTAATTGATAAGTAATCAATTTTTTGTACCAAAGAAAAATAATACTGAGAGATACTGTAACTCAAACCTAGTCTCAAAGCTATCACTTTAGTCTCCAAATTTGGTCTCTCCTAGACTTCTACCTTCTACATAGAGTATTTCACCTTCATTATTTCTAACATGAAAGGCTTATAAACTAGGGCGTCAATTACCTTTAAATGCACTATTTGGATTTCATTTATAATAGCCCTTCTTGACATCTTCCAATTTACAACTTTATAACCAATTCTAGGAGTATATTCCTTGAAAAACTTCACTAATTCATCCCAAGTTGATGGAATATTATTAAGCCAGGTATAAATGCTCTTAGCTATATAAACCAAGTTTCTTTTAAACTCTAATCTGATGCTCACTTATGGCATTCTTCTTTTAGGCTTTAAAGTATTCCTTCTCTTCCATATTTGCCATAATATGAACATAAGGACATGTTTAGATATTTGCTTAAATTTTGGAACAACATCACTCTTCCACCATTTTACGACACTATTTTTAACTTGAATAAAGGGGCCAGTAACTCCAGTTACAACTATAAAATAATGCCAAATAGAATTAAAGACTTTACAATTAACAAATAAGTGCACAACTATTTCTTGTACTCCTTTATCAAAGCAATAATAGATAACATAATCACTCATTATATTTTTGACTAACATTTCCCCAACAGATAGTCATTTCTTTTACGACCTCCATATGAAGACAGATACCTTGAAAAAAACCCTCTTAACCCTGATTTGTTTGAAATTTAGATTCATTTCACCTTTTTTCTGATACAGTCCCTTACTGGCCAACCTATAAAATTTCTAGAACTATTCAACACCCACCAGGTTTTATTTCACTCCTCGGTATCCTCTTCATAATGAACACATCTGAGAATATGATTACACACTATAATACCTTATAAATTTCAATTATTGTTTTTACCTTCACGGGTGCGTAATGTTAATTTTTGACTTGAAATATGATTAGGAATATTTAAAGGGTGTTTTGGGGATGTTTTGGAATTTTTAGAAGGGTATCAGGGTTATTTTGGGACCCCAAGGCAGTGAGGGTCTGCGATAGTGGTACGCCATGACACTTAGATTCTATGATTAGAGTGTAGCTGTAACACCCTAAATTTTGGTCCTTAAAATTTTTTGAGTTTTCGAACTCACTGCCCAGCCTATGACTCTCTCTATGAGTTGTAAGATGTCTATACATGTCATAGGACCCTAGCTGTAGGGTGACCAATGATGATCCCCTTTGTTTCTTTCATGGCTACGAGTAGTACCTAATGAGTTGCATGAACTCTTTATGAGTTATAGTGTGCCTTCCATAACAAAACTAGTATGATGGCCCAAGTTTATGCTCGGGGTACGATTAGGTCCCTACGAGTTGTATGGTATGTACACAAGTCATAGTGTATGACTCGTAAGGTAACCAGTGAAGGGTCCCTGAGCTACTTCCTTGAATACAACTTGTAGTAACAAGTTTTAGTGAATCCTTACAAGCCGTATAGTGACTCGTAGTCACTGGCGATAATGTTTCAGCTTTTTAATTAAGGTCACCTTGGATATTTCCCCTCTTTACCAATCACGAACCACGACTTAAAACCCTTTTAAGGTATCAGTATCACTCTAAAATAAATCAAAATAACTTCTCAATCTCTCTCAAATCCCATGGTCAAGAACACTTAGAGTTTTTAAGAAGTTGGTCAATTAAGGCTCTCAAAGGGTGATTTCTCTCCATAGTTGTGATACTTTTAGGAATGTTACTCTTCCTCAAATATTATTTTATGAAAAACATGTGTTTTAAATTATTTAAATGTTGGTTTTGACATGGGTTGAGGGTATTGGAATGGATGATTCTTGAATTGTTATCCCATGGTTTTTATAAGTTGTTCATGCTTTGAATTGATTATTTTTAAACTAGTGGGGTGCATGGGTGTGAAAATTGGAATGGGAGTCTAGGAAATCCCCCAATTTGATGTTTTGAACTTGAAAATTAATTTTTAATAATTGTATTTCCTCAACCCACTTGTGTAAATGGCTTTGAATTATGGAATTATCACTTGGTTTGACTTATACACCTATACTATTGTGTGACATAAATGATTAAAGAGTGGAAATGAATTTTGAATACCTTGTTGGCTATGTTCTTATTTGATAAACTAAATGAAGTCGAGGCATTCCTGCAACTTAATTTAATGAACGAAGGAGGTCGAGGCATTCCCCATGTTAATGGAATTGTAATGGAATAATTATGATCTTTCAAGCTAAATGGTATGACGATACCTATAGTGTGCCTCAATGTATAGTTCCTCAGTTAATGAATGGGTTATGTGAAACTTATTTTAATTGGTCTTAATGGGGGTTATGTAGATAAGTCATGAAGGTGTTGGTCCCGAATGTCTTATACTGGAAACTTACATTTGCCAATGTGTGGGTTGGTTTTGATGATTATGTGAATGGTTCACACTTTGATATATTTTGTATCTAGGATTGACATGGGATTGGGGCATTCCCTGGTCTTCCTTGATACCTCCAGTTCATGCCGCTAACACGTATTGGGGCCCTTTCAGCAGGAAAAGATGAACCCATATAGCCTGTGGGTGCCTGCCTATGATGTTTGAGCTACATAGTCCAAGATAATGCTTTACTATCATGCTAAACCTTGTTCCCTGCCCTAGCATCTATTATATATATGTATGCAAATATGTGAACCTGTACAATAAGTTTGGAATTGAACTTTAGACTGATATTATTGTACCCTTACCCTGAGTTACATGCTAGTGCTCACCCCACTAAATTTCTCTAGATATTGTATCCCCATGCAATGCAGGGTCTAAAGGCACTTCTATTTTTCTTGTGCAGTGATAGGTGATCTCAGTGTCGGTCGATGTGGTAAAGTGGTGAGCTTTCATTTTTTGGAAGACTTGATCATTCTATCGGTTTTCCTTTCATAGATTAGAATTGAAGACTTCATATTTATATTCAGGGTTGAGGGCATGTCCCTATGTAAGTTATTTTCTGGTATAGACATTTTGTGGATATTACTGTGGATTAGATATTGATGTTGACACTCTTAGTTGTCTTCAGACTGATTAATTTATATCATATTATATGTTCATAATTTATCCACTATCATATGTGTTATGTTCCATTTGATTAGGCAAAGGGGGTAGTCTCTGGTCCTCGATGGACTTGAGATACCTGGCATGGCCAGGCCCTATTTTGGGTAGTGAAAAAGTTGATATCAGAGCCTAGGTTCATGGTCAATTGTGTGTCCACAAAGCCGTGTCAAGTAAAATCTCTTTCATGGGTCTGTAGCGCGCCACATTTATGAGGGAGAAACTATGAGATGTTTAGGAATATTTCCCTTTCTTGTGTTCACTTGCGGGCTATAGAGTCTAAGGTCTTGAAACTCCTCTAATCTTTATTTTTTCACAATAAAATCATGCCTACCTAAATATTTGATGCTCGTGGAACTTCTTCTATCCCACTTGAGGACAATGTGAATGGAACTCATCCTACTTATGAAGTTCAGACTCAATCAAGGGCTCCAGCTCCAGATTGTACTACCTCGCATAGAGTTCTATCGATCCTCACTAGTCCTTCTCAAGCTTCTTGGGTTGATAATGATCATTCCCCACTACCCCAAGGAGATATTTCTAATGCCGAGTTTTGTCAATCTATTCATCTATTAACCTAGTTGGTGACATCTCAGTCATATTAGTTGGGTTTTACTGGTACTGCTATGAGTTCTTTTAAGTTTACTCAAGTCAATAAGTTTATGAGGTTGGGCCCTCTAACTTTTATTGGCTCTAAGGTTGAGGAGGATCCTCAAGGATTCATAGATGAGATGGAGAAAATTTTCTGAGTTATACATACTTTCGACTCTGAGGGTGTGGAATTTGTTGTGTATCAATTGAAGGATATGGCATATCAATGGTATGAGGAGAGGGACCAGTCTAGGGGTGATGATGCAATGTTTGCACTATGGGATGAGTTTTCAGGTGCCTTCCTGGACCCTTTTTTTCCTCGGGAGTTTAGGGAGTCCAAACCTGAGGATTTTTTGAATCTAAAATAGGGTAGGATAATTGTGAAAGTGTATGACCTAAAATTTCATTAGTTGTCCCTTTATGCTCCTGATCTAGTGTCAAGCATGAGGGCTAAGATGGGGATGTTTGCTTCAAGCTTATCTCAGGACTTGGTGCTAGAGTACAAGGCTTCCTTGTTGTATAGTGATATGGATATCTCTAGGCTTGTGGTGTTTATGAAGCAAGTTGAAGATGAAAAGAACATAAAATTTGAAATAGAGGAAAGACAAATTAAGAGGTCCAGGTATTTTGAGCTAGGTGAGGGCCAGCAAAATAGTGGTAGAGATGGCAGGCATTGGTCCAAGAAGAAGTAGGGAAATTTTGGTTCATATTCTATGGCTAGTGCTCTATATCCTAAGCTATTTGGTGATCGATGCTTTAAGATCAACATTGGGTGTAAGGCACAAGATGCCTAATCTCAGGCAAGTAGGGCCTAGTCAGCTCCGTGATATCCTTCCTATAGATTTTGTGGTCAGTTGCACCATGGTTTTTATTATAAAGGGAGAAATAAGTGTTTTAGATGCCGCTAGCCAAGCCATATTCAGAGGAATTGTCCCTCCGATGATGTTTCTGTAAGGGCTAATAAAGTCCTGATTCCTGCTTTTTCATCTTCTCCACCGAAGGGTGCCAATCGAGCTCCAACATTAGTCAAAACCATTTTTATGCTTTTCCACCCATCAGGACTCTGAGATGTCTCCTGATATTGTTACTAGTATGTAAAAACTTTTCTCTCATAATGTGTATTATTTGATAGATCCCAAGTCTACCCTTTCTTATGTTACCCCTTATATGGCTATTTATTTTGGTTTTAGTCCTGAGTGTATTCCTGATCCTTTTTCTGTGTCTACCCCAGTAGGTGACTCTGTTGTGGCTAGAAGAGTCTATAGGGGTTGTGTGGTATCTATCTGTGATAGGAAGGTGTTGGTGGATTTGATAGAGTTGGAGATATTAGATTTTGATATCATCATTGGGATGGATTGGCTTCATTCATACTATATGTCTCTTCATTGTAGAACCTAAAGGGTCAGTTTCCAATTATCAAATAAGCCAGTGATTGAGTGGGAAGGTAGTTCCCTAGTACCTAAGGGAAGGTTCATTTTGTATCTTAGACCCCCAAAGTTGATTTACAAAGGGTTTCTGTGTCACCTGGTTTGGTTTAAAAATTCTAATTTTGAGGGTCCCTTATTTTCATCTATCCCTATAATTTGTGAGTTTCCTAAAGTGTTTCCTAATGATCTTCTTGGTGTCCCTCCCAAAAGGGAAATTAATTTTGAGATCGATCTTCTTTTGGACACTCGTCCTATCCATATCCCTCCCTATAGAATGGCTCCAGCTTAGTTGAAAGAATTTAAGGGTCAGTCAAAAGATCTTCTTGATAAGGGTTTTATCCTCCCTAGTGTTTCCCTGTGGGGTGCTCTGATACTCTGTGTGTAAGAAGGATGGGTCACTTTGAATATGTATAGATTACCGCTAATTAAATAATGTGATAGTGAAGAATAAGTATCCTCTTCCTAGGATCGATGACCTATTTGACCAGCTGCAGGGTACGAAGAACTTTTCTAAAATTGACCTTCGGTTGGGTTATCATTATTTAAAGATTAGGGAGGTGGATATCCCTAAAAATGCTTTTTAAGCTCGGTATGATCATTTTGAGTTTTTGGTTATGTCCTTTGGTTTGACTAATGCACTGGCAACGTTTATGGATCTTATGAACTGGGTTTTCTATTAGCTTTTGGACTTATTCATCATTGTGTTTATTTTTGATATCCTAGTATATTCTAAGAGTGAGAAGGATCATATCGATCACCTTTGTATAGTGTTCCAGATCCTTTAGGATAAGTATTTATAGTTAAGGTATCTTGGTGGATCCACAGAAGGTTGCGGTGGTTAAGAAGTAGCCTAAACCCATGACTCCAACCGATATTTGGAGCTTTTTGGGCTTGGCCAGATATTATAAGAAGTTTGTGAAGAGTTTCTCTTCGATGTTTCCCCATTGACTAAATTAACTCACAAAAAGGTAAAGTGTCTATGGTCAGATACTTGTGAGGATAGTTTTGAGAAGTTGAAGGATAAGATAACTTTTGATCCTATTTTGACTCTACCTGAGGGTACTGATGGCTTTATTGATTATTATGATACGTTTCGTATGGGACTAGGTTGTGTGTTGATGCAGTAGGGCAAGGTTGTGGCATATGCTTCTAAGCAGCTGAGGTTCATTAGCATAACTATCTGAATCATGACTTGGAGTTTTTATGGTCGTATTCGCTTTGAAGATTTGGTGCCATTACCTGTATGGGGTTTATGTTTATATCTTCTTAGACCAGAAGAGTTTATAGTACGTGTTCACCCAGAAGGAGTTAAATTACAGGAAAAGAAGATGGCTTGAGTTGCTAAAGACTATGATATGAGTCTTCAATATCATCAAGGTAAATCTAATGTGGTTGTTGATGCTCTTAGCAGGTTATCTATGCAGAGCCTATCTCACGTTGATGAGGAAAAGTGAGAGTTGGTGATGGATATTCACCATTTGGCTAATCTTGGCGTTCATTTTTTGGATGCTGAAGATTGTGGTGTGATTGTTCAAGAGGTAGTAAAGTCCTCTTTGGGTGTCGAGGTAAAGGAGAAGTGGGTTTCGGATCCTATTCTGATAAAAATGAAGGATGATGTGGGTTACCAAAAGGTGATTGTTTTTAAGATTGTTGGTGATGGTATCTTGAGGTACCAAGGTAGGTTGTGTGTTCCTGATATTGATGGGCTGCGAGAGAGGATCTTGGCTAAGGCTCATGAGTTGAGGTACACTATTCATCCTAGATTGACAAAGATGTACTATGATTTGAAAGAGATTTATTGGTGGAATAACATAAAGAGAGATGTGGCCAATTTTGGGGCTAAGTGTATGGTTTGACAGCAAGTGAAGGTTGACCACTTGAGTCCTAGTGGGTCATCTCAAGAGATTGAGTTGCCTATATGGAAATGGGAAGTGATTAATATTGATTTTTTTACCAGTCTTTCACAATCTCAGAATCAATTTGATTCACTTTGAGTCATCGTTGATAGGATGACTAAGTCCGCTCACTTTTTGCCAGTGAAAACTACTTTGACCACTTGAGTCCTAGTGGGTCATCTCAAGAGATTGAGTTGCCTATATGGAAATGGGAAGTGATTAATATGGATTTTTTTACCAGTCTTTCACGATCTCAGAATCAATTTGATTCAATTTGAGTCATCGTTGATAGGATGACTAAGTCCGCTCACTTTTTGCCAGTGAAAACTACTTATTCGGTGGAGGATTATGTTAAGCTTTTCATTTAGGAAATCGTCAAGTTGCATGGTACGCCTATCTCTATTATATTAAATCGTGGTACACAATTATCATCTCATTTTTGGCATTTTCAGAGAGGTTTAGGGACTGGGGTGAACCATAGAATTGTTTTTCATCCTCAAATAGATGGTCAAGAGAAAGATTCAGAATTTGGAAGATATTCTATGGTCTTATGTGCTTGATTTTGGTGGTAGCTGGGTTGATGATTTGTCTCTCATAGAGTTTACTTGTAATAATAATTTTCACTCTAGTATTGGGATGTCTCCTTTCGAGGCCCTTTATGGTAGGAGGTGTAGGTCTCCTATTGGGTGGTTTGAGGTTAGTTAGGATAGGTTATTTGGTCCTAACTTGGTTCACCAAGCCATGGAAAAGGTGAAGGTGATTCGGAATAGACTTAAGACCGCCCAAAGTTGTCAAAATTCCTAAAGGAATGTAAGACGTAGGGCGTTAGAGTTTAATATGGATTATTTGGTGTTCTTGAAGGTATCTCCCATGAAGGGAGTGATGCTATTTGGAAAGAAGGGGAAGCTCAGTCCCCGGTATGTTGGTCCTTTTCGTGTTTTGAGGCAAGTGAGACCATGTGGCTTATGAGCTAGAGTTGCTGACTAAGTTGGGTTCTATTCATCTGGCCATCCATGTTTCAATGTTGAGGAAGTGCGTGGGTTATCTTTCCTTGGTTGTTTCTTTAGAGAGTATTGTCATTTCAGATTCCCCATCTTATGAGGATTTGGCTTCAATGAAGGTTCTATGGAGGAATCATAAGGTTGAAGAAGCTAGTTAGGAAGCCGAAGAGGACATGAACTCCAAATATCCATTCCTATTTTCTACGTTGGATAATCATTCTTGAGGTATGTGTATTCCTTATTATCTTTGTTTTTTGTCTTTGTTAAAGGTAAGTGTGGTTGTGTTTTTGTTAAATCGTGCTAATGGATGCCTTGTCTTATCATTTGGGGATAGATGATCCTAGAGGGGAGAATGTAACATCCCAGATTTTGGTCCCTGATTTTTTTTGAGTTCTTGAACCCACTGCCCAACCTACGACTCTCCTACAAGTCATAATGTGTCTACACAGGTCATAGGACCCTAGTCATAGGGTAACCAATTAAGATCCCGTTATTTCTATTTTGGCTATGAGTGGTGGCTATCTAGTCGTATGGACTCTTTACGAGTTGTAGTGTGCCTTCCATAATGAAACCAGTGTGATGGCCAAAGTTTTTTCTTAGGGTACAATTAGGTCCCTATGAGTTGTATGTTTTGTACACGATTCATAGGGTACGTGTAATACCCCGTAAAAGTATTAGCTCATTTCAGCTCTTAGTTGCATACATAAGAGGTACAAAGCTTTAAAACTAGCCTAACTATTGGTACTTAGTCATTTCCAAGGCCCTTAAACTTCAATGATTTTATTTTTTACCTTACCAACCTTGAAACGTTAATTTTTAAGTTGATTCATGACCGGGGTTGTTCAAGGTGTGTCTCGGGTGAGTTTATGAATTTTCAGATAAGCGTAGGGGCATGTTTGGAGAAGCAAACCTATGAGGGCACTGGGATAGGCCCAAGTTGTGGGGCTTAGCCCGCCATACTAGAGCCCACGGCGCAGGGCTTAGCCCGCTGGTTTGAAGCCCGCGGCGCCCCCTCATTTATCCGTCCAGCTTTTGTTCTTTCTTATTTAAGGGCATTTGGGTCAATTCCCCCACCAAAACTCATCCATAGCACGAAATTTAGGTCCCCAAGGAACATTATTTTCCCCTTTATTCATAAAATCTCTTAAGAAAACTATCTTATACCTCATGAACAAACCCTAACCCTTACTTAAGCAATCAAGGAATTCAAGCTTCAAATCTCTAAAAATTCTTATGAATCTTCATGAATTCATCTAGTGAGGTATGTGTGATGTTCATCCATGGGTTCCTTTCACCCATGGAGTCCAAGAATCCTTTTTTGGTTTTAAATTATGAGTTTTTCATGTTTAAGTTGAAATATCTCCATGAATCTCTTGTTAATTCAATTACAAGTTATGTTTATAAGTGTTTGTCAAGTGGGATGATCCATTACAGGTTTTACATGTGGTAATCTTCACGTTAAATCCCTAAGTTATGGTTTTAGTCTTGTAATCATGTTATTCTGGCATGCTTTACCTATTCCGATGCTTAAGTTCATGACTTTCACGTAATTAAAGAAATGCCAAAGTGTTTGGTTTTAGACAATGATCCCCGACTATAGTTTTAAAGCTTTTATATGGCATTAATGTTAATTCCATTCAGTGCTGGTGGGTTATGAACACCTGATACCTATGTGATTTACATAAATTCATCTTTTCAAGTACATAGATAGTTAATCCATAAATCTTATTAGTACACTCAGCTATTCATATTCTTGATGAGCACTATTAGTTAAATAATAACATTCAGTAAAGTTTAGTTCAGTCCAGTACCAGTGTCAGTTCAGTTGGGAGTAGGATTTAGCACCGAGCGAACCTAGGGATGGGGGCTCACCCGCCAGTTTGAACTGGGTCCTTAGTTGTAGTTCCTAAGTTCCAGAACTACGTAGGCAGCGTAGGATTATGAGATATCACCCGCCAGTTTAGGACTGACACTCTTTTATGGTCACCCTCTAGTTTAGGACTGACTCTCAAGTCTTTTGGGACATCATATTAGTGGATCCACACAACCAGTGTTAGTACTCGTGGCACGGTACTGACACCCTTTTAAATGGGGCTACATGTTGGACCCCAATTACCTCTGATTTGGGCATGGCGGTTAGATGATACCTCCCACAGTCTTAGCATAATATTTCAGTGTATTCTCTATTCAGGTTTGCTTGACCAGGTGTACAGACTTTCAGTTATTCAGTTATTCAGTTATACAATTTACAGTCTTTCAAATTTCAAACATATTTCAAATTTCTGATTTATGCTTTGTTTTGCATTCTCAGATGTTACAGGTTTTATGCATTCATGTTCAATTATCTCATGCTATTCAGTTAGTCATTGTTCCGTATGCACAGTACCCCATGTATTCTTATCTCATATACCAGTACATTCAAAGTACTGATTGCATACTCTTCTTTGCGCTATGATGTCTTATATCATAGGTTCGAATTTATAGTTTCCCGGCTGCAGTTAGACAACTCAACATAATCCAATAGTCGTAGTGGTGAGTCCTCATCCATCGAGGATATATTATGTTTATTCAGTTATATCAGTACTTCAGTTTGTTCAGTTAGTCAAAGTTAGTTGGGGGTCTTTCCCATCAACTCCTCAGTCAGTTTGGAGGCTTTCAGACATTCAGACAGTCAGTTAGTTACTTTCAGTTTTTATCAAGTGTTTTAGACTTATGATTGATTCGATACTTCACTATTTATAATTATATTTTCTTCTTCAGTTTATCTTCCGCATAAGTGTTATGTTCATAATTGCCCAGTGCTCACAGCAGGTACCAGGTCATGGGTTAGTTTGTGGTCAATTGTGACCATAAGCACCATTGTCCCGACTAGGAGGTAGCCTCGCATTGTGAGAAAACTTGGTATCTAATCCAAGTTTTAAAGTGTCCTAGGGATTCTAAAAGCCGTGTTGAGTAGAGTCTTGTGAATGGGTGTGAAGCGCACCACACTTAAGGTAAATAGGCTACAAGATGTTTTAGGAAAAATTCCCTTTCTTTCAGTATTCATGACGTGCGAAAGAGCATGATCTCTACTCAAACTCTCTTTCTAACTCATCCTTCATTCCGTTTACAGACAATGCCTCCCAAGAAAAACAAAGGAAAAAAGAACGGGAATTAGCCCACTCCACTGCCTGTTCAGGAAGATCCCCTGAATGAACATGTCACTCATGCCGAGTTCAGAGCTACTTTTACTACCTTAGCTCATTTAGTATCTGCTCAGAATAATCAGTGAGCTATTTCCCCAGCCAATCTAGTGGCAAATGTAGTTGCGGTCAGGATTCAGGATTTTACGCGAATAAATCCCCCTTTATTTTTGAGATCCAATTCTGAGGAGGATCCGTAGGAGTTTTTTGATATGGTTCAAAAAATGAAAGATATTATGGGGGTCATATTGAGTGAGAGTGCGTAATTGGATAAATATCAGTTGCAGGATATAGCTCACACCTGGTTTAAACAGTCGAAGGACGATAGGGTTGCTGAGGCAGGGCCTGTAGAGTGGGAGAAGTTTTCTACGACTTTTCTAGACTGGTTCTTTCTATTAGAGTTGAGGGAAGCTAAAGTGCAAGAGTTCTTCAATTTGAAGCAAGGTGATATGAGTGTGAAGGAGTACTTGCTTAAGTTCATTCAGTAAGTGAGGTATGCTCATTCGATGGTGGCTGATAATAGGTCTAGAATTAATAAGTTTGTATCTCATATATCTAATAGTGTGGTCAAGGAGTGTAGGACCATAATGTTGATTAAGGAGATAGATTTATCTAGATGTATGTTTCATGCTCAACAAATTAAGAAAAGGAAGCTTAAGGAGAAAGAAAGAGAGAATAAGAGGGCTAGGACATATAGTTTTAACTTTTCTCAATCGTGGTTAGATGGTGATTACCGTTCTCAGTTCTATCAAAAATTTTCAGCTCCAGCTCCATCTTCAGCTAGTGCACCAGTTTCAAAGTTCAGGAATGACAGTCGAGATAGAGCACCAGGCTCTAAGTCACATAGTAGCGTGAGTAGTGGTCGTACCAATCCTCTTTGCAGAAAATATGGCAAGAATCATCAGGGTATGTGTATGGTTGGTAGTGATGTGTGTTTTGGATGTGGTAAGATAGGACACAGTGTTGGAGAGTGTCTAGTAGTTATTCAGAGGGGAAAGGATTTATGCCAACAGGGCCAGTCCACTCTGTCTTCAGCTCAAGTAGGTCGCCCAACTTAGTAGGGTGCCACTTCGAGTGCCACCTATGCTTAGAGCCAGAATAGATTTTATGCACTCCAGTCTCGATAGGATCAGGAGAGTTCTCCTGACATAGTTACGGGTACGTTATAGGTCTTTCATCTTCATGTTTATGCTTTATTAGACCCAAGAGCATCAATTTCTTTTGTGACTCTTTATATAGCCATTAACTTCAGTGTGAGTCCTAAAACATTAGTATAACCCTTCTCAGTGTCTACTTTAGTAGGTGTCTCTATTGTAGAAAGGCATGTATACAGGAACTGCCCGATCACAGTATCCCAGAAAGTCACCTCAATTGATCTCGTAGAGTTAGAGATGATTAATATAGACGTCATTCTTGGCATGGATTGGCTCCTCTCATGCTATGCCTTAGTTGATTGAAGAAATAGAGTCATTTGGTTTCAGTTTCCCAATGAACTAGTTATTGAATAGAAGGGTAGTACTTCAGCGCTTAAGGGTCAGATCATTTCTTATCTTAGAGAGAAAAAGATGATATCTAAGGGGTGTGTTTACCATCTTGTTTGAATCAAGGACTCTAGTTTTGAGACTCCTATTTTTAAGTTAGTTTCAATAGTAGGGGAATTTCTAGATGTGTTCCCTAAAGACCTTCTCGGAGTTCCTCGTGAAAGGGAAATTAACTTCGGAATAGATCTCCTTCTAGATACCTAGCCTATCTCTATTCCACTTTACAGAATGGCTCCAGCTAAGCTTAAAGAGCTGAAAGAATAGTTGAAAAATCTCGTAGATAAGGTATTTATCAGGCTCAGTGTTTCCCCATGGGGCGCTCCAATCCTGTTCGTGCGTAAGAAAGATGGTTCTCTCAGAATATGCATCCATTAGCATCAGTTGAATAAAGTCAAAATCCAAAATCAGTATCTACTCCCCAGGATTGATGGCTTGTTTGACCAACTTTAGGGTGCTAGTTATTTCTCTAAGATGGACCTCAGATCCGACTATCATCAGTTTAAAGTCAGAGAATGTGACATTCCAAAGACAACTTTCAGAACCCAGTATGGTCACTTCAAATTCCTAGTTATGTCTTTTGGACTAACCAACGCCCATGTAGCTTTCATGGACTTGATGAACAGGGTGTTCAAGTAGTACTTAGATATGTTCGTCATAGTCTTCATTGATGATATTCTTGTCTATTCTTATAGTGAGAATAATCATGTAGACCATTTGAGAATTGTGTTGCAGACCCTTAGAGCTTATCAGTTGTTTGCCAAATTCAGTAAGTGTGAATTTTGGCTAAGATCAGTAGATTTCCTTGGCCATATTATTTTCGATGATAGCATTAGAGTTGACCCTCAAAAGATCAAAGTAGTAAGGAACTGGCCTAGACTCATCTCTCCATCAGATATCAGGAGTTTCTTGGGCTTGGCTAGCTAGCACAGATGCTTTGTTGAAGGGTCTTCTTCTACTGCATCCTCCATGTCTCTACTAACTCAGAAGAAAGTCAAGGTTTAGTGGTTAGATTCTTGTGAAAAGAGTTTTCAGGAGTTGAGACTCAACTTAAATCCACTCCAATATTGGCTTTGCCAGATGGTTTAGATAGATTTGTGGTTTACTGTGTTACTTCCAGAGTTGGTCTTGGTTGTGTGTTGATGTAGAGAGGTAAGGACATAGCCTATGCCACTAGAAAACTTAAGCCCCATGAAAAGAATTATCGTACCCATGATCTTGAGTTGGTAGTTGTTGTGTTTGATTTGAAGATATAGAGACATTAACTTTATGGGGTTCATGTGGATGTGTTCATTGATCATAAGAGTTTTCCATATATTTTCTCACAGAAAAATCTGAATCTTCTTCATAGAAGGTGGCTTGAGTTGTTGAAAGATTATGATATGAGTGTGTTGTATCATCCAGACAAGGCCAATGTAGTGGTAGATGCCCTTAGCAGGTTGTCTATGGGTAGTGTTGCTTATGTTGAGGAGGATAAGAAGAAGTTTGTCAGTGAGGTTCATCAGCTTTCTAGATTAGGTATCCGGTTTGTTGATTTAGCAGAAGTTAGTGTATGGGTTCAGAATGGTTCAAAATCTTCCTTGGTAGCTGAAGTAAAAGAAAAGCAAGACGCAGATCCTAGTTTTGGTAAGTTAAAGGAGGTGGTTAGAGATCAAAAGGTAGATATTTTATCCCAAGAAAGAGATGGTGTACTTCGTTGTCAGGGTAGATTTTGTGTTTCGTGTGTTGATGACTTGAGATAGCGAATACTTGCAGAAGCGTATGGTGAGCAATACTCTATCTATCCAGGAGCCACTAAGATATACCATGACTTGCAGGAAATCTATAACACCTCATATTTTTGCATGTACTTGTTCTAATTATATGAGACTTGGAGACTTGTGGTATAGATAACGGACAAGATTTGTTATGCAAGTATTGATTGTGTAGATGGAGTTTTAGCTACTGCCCGTACATTTTGATGTGATCGACCAAGTTAACATCAATACAACTATTTAAACTTGGAATCATAAGCTAGTAGTTGAATCTAAATTTTAAAGTGACCAACTATATACAAGTTTTAAGTTAGATTAAAGAGATTAAGAACTAAACATGGAGTATTTTGGTAAGGTTCTTGCTTGAATTATTTAAGCTAGAAGGTGATTCACCTAGTTTGACCTTTTGACCAACCTAAGAACTAAGTAGGTGCATCACCTACTAAGACTTTCTTGACCAGTTTATTGGGTCAAGTACACTACCATCTACTGGAATTAATTCTAGCCCTAATTAAAGTAGAGAAAAAGGAGGAGAATGGGCAGCAAAGGACTAATAGTTTTAGATCCACAAAGGCCCAATATAATGGGAAAGTAGGTGAATAACCTACTTGAAAAAGTATGACCCTAAAATGGCCAAGAAAGTCGGCCAAGAGCAGCTCCCTTTAATTGGATTAAAATCATCCCCTTGAGCTCATTTTAACTTTAGACAAAAAAACAACTTTCTTGGTTTTCTCTCTTGCTCTCTCCTAGTTATATAACAACCCTATAATTCCACAAGGGTTATTAGGATTTACCTTCCTTCCCAGCTAAAGGTAAGTGAACTAGTCATGAGCTTATCTTAAGGAAACTATGATAATGTTTAGTCATGAGATGTTTTAAGGAAACTGTTTCTAAAACCTACTGATTGTGCTGAACTGATTAATTGAATTGATATTAATGGTATAGTTTAATGGAGCTAAACTAAATTTACTAAGTTTCGTTGACTGATGGAATGCTAATGAGATCTGAGGACTGACTGAGAGTACTGAGGTTACTGAGACTTACTAGGAATACTTAGATTACTGAGATTACTGAACTACTAAGATTACTAAGTTTTATGAGATTTTCTGAGTCACATGACTGACTGAGTTTTATGGATCATAGCTTGACTGAGGGTATCGTGAAAATATGACATGGCTCTAGGCACACAGCTAAATGTTTGGGTATAAGTACCCCCAGGACTCGATGGAAAGAAACTGACACAACATGACTTTTTTGAATACATGACCGTCAATAATAATCCATAATACATGAACGAGGGATTTCATGAAGTACATAGTCATCATAATAGCTAACATGAATGTGAATGCTTGTAATCAAGTCATCAACCTCATAGTCTAATATCATGGGAATTCCAACAACATATACTTTTCATGACGATAACAAGGAAACCATTTAAACATAAGGGAATGTAAAACATATAACATTTAGATCATATTGTAATAATTGGGGGATAACTCATGTGGTACTTCATAATCATGACCTGGTACATAACATGGAATGCATATAGACACACTATGAATCCATTCTCCAATCATCATGTACATTCCATTAACACATATATTTCACAAAAACAATATGTGAGCCCTTTGAACATAATAGACTAGCATGTATTTATCATATAGTTCATCCCTAAGCTATAATACATGATTTCTATCCTTCTAGGAATTTTATCAAACACCTTACATGCACAACTTTGGGCATAGGTATACTTATCAATTTAACAATCTTAAGCCACCCAAATTCATTGATTTCAACTAACATGCTCACATACTTCATGAAAATACATCAAGATACCAAATAACAGCCATCAACATTAACATAATCATACCACAACATCATAATCACAATTCATGATTTTAAAACTTGATTCTTGAGCTCCATGGATGAAAGGGATCCATGGATGAACACTACGCATACCTTAGATAGACGATCCATGAAAATTAACAGTGAAATCCTTTGAATCTTGAAGCTCCTATGAAAACCCTATAGAGTTCTTGAGAGAATTTTGAGAAAGGTAGAGTATAATATGGTTGGATTGGGGCTAAATTCTGTTTTTATGGAATATATAGGGGTGGGAAGATGACCCAAATACCCCTCTAGATGCATTTTTTAATTTCTATGTAAATTTCCCGATTTGGGACCCTGACGTGATGCGAAGATTTCGCGTTGCCACTTGTTTGCGACCTGGAAACTCACCACAATGTGGTGGAATCATAGAGAGACACTGGAAATTGAAAAACATCATGTTGTCTTATGGTGTGACGTGCCACTGACTGAAATGACGCTGCTGAAACTTTAAATTGCCATAACTTCTTCACCTGGTGACCGTTTTAGGCGAATTTGGTATCGACGTAAAGTTTATTGAATTCTCTACAATTTGAAGGGTATAAATCTACCAAAATACCATTTATACACCTAGTTATTCTCATTCAAATATGACCTATGTGAAATCACACATAAAAACTTGGTGGATTCAAAAGTTCTTAGCTTGGCTTACTCTAAGTGACACTTATGAACATGCTTAACACATCATAAGCTCTATTATAACTAAGATACTCATCTTAATTCATGTACTCAAATATAAATCATAGGATAGGAGGTTTCATGCGTAGGAACAATGGTTAATTTTCTAGCTTAAAAATTTACGGGGTATTATAATATGTCTCCTTTGGGAACATTCATCCTCGAATGAGACTGAGTAGGATGGGAGAAATGATAAACTGAAGTACGTACAAGACATACACTATTGAAACGAGATTTCTTAACTAACATTACTGATAAGATGAATACATATCATACTGAACATACATATCTGATGTATTGATAACTAATTCATGAATGCACGGCTGAGCATTATGATAGACTGAGTTTTCTCAAAATGAGAATGCATATTTGATGCATAACTAATAAGCTAAATCCATTCATATCTGATACATGATTATATTATTTACATGATATATGAATACATTACAGAAAGTACTAATAAGATGATCACGCATATATGATGCATGAATATATGACTGAACGGGCTCAGGAACATGCGGCTAAACATGTAATGGTAAAGGTACCATGTTTAAACTGAAAAATAAGCATGGAATTGAATACAAAGTTTGGTACTAAAATCTGAACATGGGAACGAGTAAGCTCAAAGAAGACTGTTACCTTGAACTAAAAATACCGATGAGTCTGAGATTAATTACTCAATATGCATGAGCGGAAACATAAGAACATAACTGAGTCTGGAACTTGATACATGAACTGAACTGAGTCTGTAATGCATTAAATGGATAGAGTATCGTATCATGGACTAAACTGCGCTATTGAGTACATGGCTTACTGCTGATTTTTGGAGCTAGAGGGTCATCTCATAAGTAACACTTCCTCAAAGATAGATTCATCAAAGAAAATGACATGTTTAAATCATGAAAGTTTGGGGGATATAGTGTATCTCCCCCTTAGGACACTATGTCCCTTGAAGAATGCTGGACTGACTTTGCTGAGATATTGAGGAAGTTAAGGCGATGCACAAGGCACCTAGGGATAAAATTTTGACTGATTATCTGAGATCTGAAATTGGAGAGTGATGCATGAATGCATAGACATTCTGACTTATCTGATTAACTGAGTAACTGGTAACTAAATGCTGGATATGCAAGACTGAATTGTACTTAATGGGAATAGCTGGGTTGAGGCCCTAAAGTATTATGCATATGAGAAGGAACTGACTGAGTAACATGAGGTAACTGATCATGGATTTTATGGAAGCTATATTTTTTGAAAATGCAGGACCAAGCATATTACATGATTTAGAAATACTCCATAGACTGAGGTATTGAAATATCTATAACTGAGTAACTGATAACTGTACGTTATGGTCAAGCAAGTCTAAAACTAAACTAAATTTTTTAGTTGAATACTGATCTGAAGCTGATACTATAACTTGAGACTGTAACTGGGATTCATACTAGAATTAAATGTTGGGTCCTGATAACTGAATACTGAAATTGAGGTTTAGACTGATACTGAAGTGCTTAATTCTGAGACTGAACACTAATTACTGAGTACTGAGTACACGACTGTAACTGAGATGGCAACTGAGTTGTGATAGTTGCATAATGAAGGTTGACATAAGTCAAGGCTCTGAATGTACACTCACACTCTGAAATTTCCCAATTTCTAAGTACTACCTCTTTCTAACCATTTACTTGCACTCTTATCATGACATTCAAGCCTATCTTTATAACTACACCCTCGTGTAAAGAAAGCATGAAACAACCTTTTCTTAACATGAATCATTCACTCTCTTATTTAAGCAACTACTCATTTCTACACTACATTGTTTTCACAAAGAGAGCTTACTGAAGGGGTTAAGTCAGGAGGATCTGAAACATAAATAGACACTTAACTGAACTTGGCACTTGACTGAAGTATGAGGGATAGAATATAAATACCATATGTGTACTCATGTGGTACTTAATAATCATGATCTGTTACATACCATGGAATGCATATAGATACACTATGAATCCATTCTCCAATCATCATGTACATTCCATTAATGAAATCACACACAAAAACTTGGTGGATTCAAAAGTTCTTAGCTTGGCTTACTCTAAGTGGATCTTATGAACATGATTAACACATCATAAGCTCTATTATCACTAGGATACTCATCCTAATTCATGTACTCAAGTATGAATTACAAGATAGGAGGTTTCATGCGTAAGAACAATGGTTCATTTTCTAGCTTAGAAATATATGGGGTATTGCATTATAATTTTGTGCTTGCGCACCTGATTGTTCTCATCGATGCATTGTATTATATTTGGCATGAGATATACAGGGTTATAGGTTTGTTCTCTCAAGCCTTACGGCTACAGGTGCATGTCTGCCCCGAAGAGGATTTGAGGTATGACAAAAGTGGTATCAGAGCAGGTCATTCTAGGGTGTCTACAAAGCCGTGTCCATGTAAAGTCTTGTTTATGGTCGTGTTGTGCATCATATCTATAAACAGGAGGCTATGGGACATTTAGGGGTCGTCTTTTTTTCTTCATATCTTAGATTGTGCAATACAGCCCATGTTGTTGGTGAAGTAATATTTAACCATTGAATCTATTTTTTCCTCTTATTATAGTAAAGAAGTCGGTTACAACAAGGAGTAAGAATACAGGTAAGCGAGTATATTTGTCTGCCGAAGAAGGTACCAGAAAGTCACCACCTGGACAAGCTAATCAAAGTGAGGCTCAAGAAGAATTTGTATCACAAACTTCTTCCACTTCTCCATCTCCAGAACTACTAAGAAGGAGAAGAACCGCATCCTTAGAACCACCTATTAATGCTACTAAGCAAGATCTAAGGAATGTGGTGCAATTATTATCTCGTATAGTTGTTGGACAAGTTGAAGGACAAGCCATTCCAACCAAAGGTTCTAGTGGTGCAGATAGGGTAGTTAGCCTATGCATGCAGGATTTTTTCAAGTTGGATCCTTTCACATTCACAAGATCATATCTTAATGAAGACCCACAGGACTTTATTGATCAAATACAAAGGGATCTAGATGTTATGCATATTTCGGGTTAAGAGACAATTGATCTAGTAGTATATAGATTCAAAGGGGAGGCTATATTTTGGTATGAAGACTGGAAATATCTAGGTATATCGATGCACCTTTAAAAACTTAAAAAGAGTTCAAAGAGCCATTTCTTGATCATTACCTTCCTTTTGAGAATTGAGAGGCCCGTGTGGATCAATTCCTGAATCCTCACCAAAGGAAATATGAGCGTGAGGGAGTACAACCTCCGATTTAACTCTTTGTCTAGGTATTCTCCTAATGTAGTATCTACTATGGATGATATAGTTCATCGATATATGGATAGGTTGGATCCATATCTTTTTAGAGATTATACTATTACTACTTTAAACAATGACATGGACATATCAAGGATACAATCTTTTGCACAAAAATGGAGGATCAGAGGTAAAGAAGAAGAACGCAAGAATTGGAAAGAATGTATTCCAACAGGGAAAGATCTACGAGGTATTTTATAGCATCCCAAAAGAGTTTTAGCCTCGATTTTATAATAGACCACCTAGGCCATTACCTTCTTATTCTGCAGCTAGTGCTCTATCACAGTTTCAAAGGTCCAAGGGCAATCAGTTTGGGTGAAGAAGTAAGAGTTAGAGTTCACAAGCAGTGGGGTATCAAGAGAAAGGGAGTATAACCCAATTAAGGCCTCCTCAGCAGCCATGCAAATAATGCGGAAAGCTTTATTTGGGTGCATGTCAGTTTGGGAAAAATGCTTGATTTTGGTGTGGTACACTAGGGCATATGATGAGAGAATACCCTCAAAGGGGCATGGGTGGTATGGCACGACCTACTGGATCAGTCATTGAATCATCATCATCGGTGAATTCTTTAGGTAGGGGTGTACAACCTATAGATCATGGTAGAGGTGCTAAAGGAGCAACTAGCTCTAGTGGAGTTCAGAATCGTACATGTGCTCTAGCAGATCAACAAAATTTAGAGGCTTCTCTAGATGTGGTTACAAGTACATTATCCATCTTTTCACATAATTTATATGCATTAATTGATCCAGGTTCTACATTATCATATGTCACTCCATTGGTTGCTGGAAAGTTCAAAAGAATACTGAATCGCTAGTTAAGCTATTTGAAGTGTCTATGCTAGTTGGTGAGTTTATTATAGCTAAGAGAGTGTATCAAAATTGTATAATAGCTATTTGTGGTATTGATACAATAACGGACCTTGTTGATTTAGAAATAGTAGATGTTGATGTTATAATGGGTATAGATTGGTTGGCTTCTTGTTATGCCACAATAGATTGCCGAACTAAGAGGGTGTATTTCCATTTTCCAAGAGAGGCAGTTCTTGAATGGATGGGTAATATTGGTGTTCCAAGAGATAAATTAATTTCTTATTTTAAGGCAAAAAGGATTATTTCCAAGGGTTACATATATCATCTAGTTAGAGTGAAGGATACAGATGCAGAGCCACCAACTCTTCAAACTATTCCGGTGGTAAATAAATTTCTCAATGTATTTCCTGTTTGCCTCCAGAATGAGAAGTAGAGTTTGGTATTGATGTGATTTCAGGTACTCAACCAATCTCAATTCCTCCGTATATAATGGACCCAGTAGAATTACGAGAGTTGAAAGAACAATTAAAAGACTTGCTAAAAAAAGGATTCATAAGGCCTAGTATGTCCCCTTGGGGCGCACCAATGTTATTTGTACATAAGAAGGATGGCTCATTGAGAATGTGTATTGACTATCGTAAATTGAATAAGGTGACTATTAAGAACAAATATCCCTTTCCGAGAATTGATGACTTATTTGATCAGTTTCGAAGAGCCAAGTGTTTTTCAAAGATTGATTTGAGGTCAGTTACCACCAAATGAGGGTAAAAGAGAAGGACATACCCAAGCCATCTTTTCAAATATGGTATGGTCATTACATGTTTCTAGTCATATCCTTTGGGCTAACTAATGCACCTGCAACTTTTATGGATTTGATGAATAGGGTGTTCAAGCCATTCTTAGATGTGTTCGTGATAGTTTTTATAGATGATATTCTGGGTTATTTGAGATGTAAAGAGGACCATGCCAGTCATTTATAATAGGTGTTACAGATTCTTCATGATTGTAAGTTATATGCAAAGTTCTTTAAATGTGAGTTTTTGTTAAAATCTGTGGCATTCTTAGATCATATTGTACCTAATAAGGGAATGATGGTGATACTCAAAAGATAGAAGTTGTGAAAAACTGGCAAGGACCAATAATGCCTACGGAGATTCATAGTTTCCTTGGATTGGTAGGTTATTATAGAAGGTTTGTTGAAGGATTTTGTTCAATTTCTGTACCTTTAACAAAGCTAACACACAAAGCATCCAAGTTCCAATAGAATGACATATGTGAAAGGAGTTTCCAAGATCTGAAGAATATGTTGACTTCTACTCTCGTATTAGTACTTCCAAAAGGCACCGAAGGGTATGCAGTGTATTATGATGCTTCAAGAAATTATTTAGGATGTGTATTGATAAAACATTGTAAAGTAATAGTATATGCCTCCAGACAACTGCAACCATATGAGAAAAATTAACTTACACATGGTCTCGATCTAGCAACAGTTATATTTTCTTTAAAGATATGGCGCCACTACTTGTATGAGATTTATTTTGAAATATATAATGACTGTACGAGTTTGCAATATATCTTTATCCAGAAGGATCTACATATGAGCTAGCGGAGGTGACTTGAACTATTTAAAGACTATGATGTTGATATCTTGTATCATTCGGGAAAAGCCAATTTGGTAGCTGATGTGTTGAGTCGTAAGGCTATGGTGGGCACTTATGGGAAGTATACAGAAATACAAGGGATGACTTAGGATCTACACCAACTAGCCAATTTGGGGGTTCGCATTATTGAAACTCCAGATAAGGGGCTTATTGTGCATAATGCGGCAAAATCTTCATCAGTAGCTGAAGTGAAAGAGAAGAAATATGCAAATCCTATTCTACTACAGCTTAAGGAAAATAAACAATGTTATATGACAAAGGCATTTGAAATTACCCAAGAGGGAGTAATTCAGTGCCAAAACAGATTGTGTGGGCCTAATATAGATGGGATAAGAAAGAGGATTATGACAGAGGCACATCATTCAAAGTATTCCTTCCATCTCGGGTCAACTAAAATGTATCAAGATTTGAAAGAAATGTATTGGTAGGGTAACATAAAGAATAACATTGCAAAATTTATAGCCAAATGTCCAAATTATCAAAGAGCTAATGTAGAGCACCAAAAGCCCGGGGGTTATATGCAATGTACAGATCTTCCAATCTTGAAGTGGGACATGATCAACATGGATTTTGTCACTATTTTGCCTCGTACATCTTAAAGGTTCAATTACATATGGGTATTAGTTGATAGGTTTACCAAATCAGCATACTTTTTGCCTGTTAGGACCACTTACACAGTTGAAAAGTATGCAAAATTGTATATTTAAGAGATAGTTCGGCTACACAGAGTGCCAATCTCTATTATATTAGATCGGAGAGCTTAACTTACTTCAAATTTTTGGAAGTTTTTTTAGAGAAATTTGGGAACACAAGTGAATTTAAGTACAACTTTTCACCCTCAGACGGATGGACAAGCAAAACATACCATTCAAACACTTTAAGATATGCTACGAGCTTGGGTATTGGACTTTAAAGGTATTTGGGATAATCATTTACCTCTCATTGAGTTCTCCTACAACAATAGCTATCATTCAAGTATCAAAATGGTGCCATATAAAAATGTGTATAGGAGAAAGTGTAGATCACTAATTGGATGGTTTGAAGTGGGTGAAACTACCTTGTCCAGGCCAGATCTTGTTCATCAAGCTATGGAAAAGGTTAAAGTGATCCAACAATAGCTAGGAAATGCCCAGAGTCAACAAAAGTCATATGCAGATATTAAAATAAGAGGGATAGAGTTTGCTATAGATGATTGGGTATTCTTAAAGGTGTTACCAATGAAAGGGGTAATACGATTTGGTAAAAAAGAGAAACTATGTTAACGTTATATAAGCCCGTATAAAATTGTTTGAAGGTTTGTCTAGGTTGCATATGAGTTAGGCTACCCCAAGAGATCTTAATAGTTCATCAAGTATTTTATGTCTCAATGCTTCAAAAGTGCATCGAAGATCCATCACATATCACTCCTACTGAAGATGTACAAGTTATGAAAGATCTTACCTATGAAGAAATACCTATTACCATTCAGGATCGATAAGTTAATATGTTATGAAAAAATGAAATAGCTTCTGTAAAAGTACTTTAGAGAAACCAACAAGTTGAAGAGATCACATGGGAAGCTGAAAAAACGATGAAATCCAAGTACCCTCATTTATTTGAATATGAAGAGAAAGTCCAAGATACTGAATTAGAGTAATAACAAGTAAGTAATAAGTATATATATATATATATAAGTACTATGTGATTACAGGAATATTAACCTTAGGCTTGAACTTTTGTTGGTTGGGAAATTTTGTTAACATTCAAGGATGAAAGTCCCTAAGGGGGAGGAAATAACACCCCATATTTTTTCATGTAATTGTTCTAATTATATGAGACTTGGAGCCTTATAGTATAGGTAATGGATGAGATTTGTTACGCATGTATTGATGGTGTAGATGGAGTTCTAGATACTACCTTTACATTTTGATGTGACATGACCAAGTTAACATCAATAAAACTATTTAAACTTGGAACCATAAGCTAGTAGTTGAATCTAAAGTTTAAAGTGAGCAAGTATATACAAGTTTTTAAGTTAGGTTAAAGGGATTAAGAACTAAAAATGGAGTATTTTGTTAAGGAGCTTGCTTTACTTATTTAATCAAGTAGGTGAGTCACCTACTTTGAACTTTTGACCAACCTAAGAACTAAGTAGGTGAATCATATACTAAGACTCCCTTGACCAGCTTATTGGGCCAAGTACACTACCACCTACTTGAATAAATTCTAGCCCAAATTAAAGGAGATAAAAGAAGGAGAATGGACAGCAAAGTCCCAATAGTTTTAGATCCATAAAGGCCCAATATAATGGGCAAGTAGGTGAATCACCTACTTGAAAAAGTATGTCCCAAAAATGGCCAAGAAAGTCGTCCAAGAGCAGCTCCCTTTAAATGGGTTGAAATCAGCTCCTTTATTTCATTTTAACTTAGACAAAAAAATAGCTTTCTAGGTTTTCTCTCTTATCTATACAACAACCCTATAATTCTACTAGGTTTCTTGGGATTTACCTTCCTTCCAAGCTAAAGGTAAGTGAAAAAGTCATGAGCTTATCTTAAGGAAACTATGAGGATTATGTTCTTCATGATTAAATTATAGGACAACCCTCTATAAGTTTGGCAATTCCATTATTCTTAGTTCTTAAGAGATTTCTCTTTTATCTTTTGGTTTATGTGTGAAAGGATTAATCTATAGAATAGATACACATTAAGCGACTAAGCTACCACAGAAATTAATGAATGGCTACTGTCCATTTTTTCTATTTTCCTACATACATGTATTGGTATAGGATTTCACATATATTGTTGTTACGAACTCAAGGGATGGTGAATTCAATATTTGGTTGCTATATTAAAGGACATTTGGGGTTGGGGAAAGGTGTGATTAGTTCATATTGAACTATAGAAGAAAGGTGTGGTGGTACACCACTGAGCTACTTATTGTACTTATTTATTACTCATTCTATTTTGTATACCACTTTGGAGGGTGTAATGAAGTCAAAGTTGTTTTGAGGGATGTTAAAAGAATCTGTATGTATACCAGCGGTTCCTTGGTCCTCCTATGCAAGAGGTAGTTAAGAAGGCGATAATCAAGTGGTTAGCTACTGGTATGGTTTTTCCCATCGCTGACATCAAGTGGTTAGCTCGGTTCAATGCATTTCAAAGAAGGGTAGAATAACAGTTGTTCCTAATGAGAAGAATGAGATGGTGACTATGAAACCAGTCATAGGATGAAGAGTTTGCATGGACTATAGGAAGCTGAATGCATGGACTCAGAAGGACCATTTTCCCATGTCGTTCAGGGATCAGATGCTAGACAGGTTAGCAGGAAGAGGATGGTATTGTTTTCTTGATCGGTACTCGGGTTATAATCAGATTACTATTGCACTGAAGGATCAAGAGAATACAACTTTTACATGTCCTTATGGGAACTTTGCATTCAAATGAATGCCATTTGGGCTATGCAATTCCCCAACCACGTTTCAGATATGTATGATGTCAATTTTCTCTTCTATGGTGGAAGACACCATTGAAGTTTTTTGGGATAATTTTTTGGTGGTGGGTGACTCCTTTGGTGATTGTATTATTCACTTGGAAAAGGATCTACAAAGATGTGAAGAATGCAATTTGGTACTCAATTGGGAGAAGTCCTATTTCATGGTTAAAGAAGGAATTGTTCTTGATCACACGATTTTGAAGAGAGGCATAGAGGCTGATCGAGCAAAGATTGAGGTGATTGAGAAATTACCATATTCAATTTCCGTGAAGGGTATTAGAAGTTCTCATGGTCATGAAGGTTTTTATAGAAGATTTATCAAGAATTTCTCAAAGATTACAAGTCCTCTTTGCAAGCTTCTTGAGAAGGAGGTAAAATTTAATTTTGATGGTACATGTATGAAGGCTTTTGAAAGCCTTTAAGAGAAGTTGGTGACTGCTCAAATCATTTTTTCTTCTGATTGCTCCACACCTTTTGAGATTATGTATGATTCCAGTGGATTATATTTAGGATATGTACTAGGCCAATGAAAAAAAAATCCTTTATCCTATCTACTATGCTAGTAAGGTACTAAATCCTGCTCAAAAAAATTATACTATCACGGATCAAGAGTTATTGGTTGTGGTTTTTGCCTTTGAAAAGTTTAGATCTTACTTGATTAGGACCAAGGTGATAGTACATACTGATCATGCAGAATTGTGGCACCTAATGGCTAAGAAGGATGCAAAGTCGAGGCTGATTCAATGGATGTTGTTGTTGCAAGAATTTGACTTTGAAGTGAAGGACAAAAAGGGTAGAGACAATCAAGTTACAGATCACTTGTCTAAACTAGAGGAGGAAGCTATGCATATGGTTGCTACTGGAGTGGATATTGATGATAGTTTCCCGAATGAGCAGATATTAGAAGCCTCCTAAGATCTTATTCCATGGTTTGTAGACTTTGTAAACTACCTAGCCAGCGATATAGTTCCCGAAGCTTTTTCATATCAGCAGAGACATAAATTCATGCATGAGGATAGAAATTTTTTTTTCTAGGATGAACCTTATATTTTCAAAATTTGTGCAGATAAAATCATTCATAGGTGCATACCTGAGGAAGATATGATGGTTATACTTGAGGCTTGTCATTCATCGTCAGTTGGGGGTCATGAAAGAAGGGACCGCATAACTCACAAGATCCTGAAATTCGGCTACTATTGGCTGACAATATACAAAGATGCTCATGACTATGCATTTGCTTATAATTAATGCCAATGACAAGGTACTGTTTCTAGATGACATGAATTACCTATGACTCCCATTATTGAATTAGAAGTGTTTGATGTATGGAGCATAGATTTTGTGGGACCTTTAGTGAGTTCGAGTAGCATGAAATACATACTTGTGGTTGTTGACTATGTTTTCAAGTGGGTTGAAGCAATTTCACTTCCCAATAATAAAGCAAGGAGTGTTACAACATTCTTAAGAAAGAATATCTTTTCACGATTTAGTATGCCACATGCTATTATTGGTGATAGAGGGTCACATTTTTGCAATTATCTATTCAAGAGTCTGCATGAAAAATATGGAGTGAATCACAAGGTGGAAAAAACATATCATCCACAGACTAGTGGACAAGTTGAAGTATCCAATAGAGAAATCAAGTTCATCTTGGCAAAGACTGTTAATGCCAATAGGTCTGATTAGTCCAAAAAGTTAGATGATGCATTATATGCTTACCGTACAGCTTACAAAACCCCAATAAGTGCTTCACCTTATTAGGTTGTGTATGGAAAGGCTTACCATTTACCAATTGAGATTGAACATAAGGCACTATAGGCATTGAAGAAGCTAAATTTAGAGTGGAAGGATGCATCTAAGTCAAGATTGAATAACATCAATGATTGCATGAATTCTGACTCCGGGCATATGAAAGTTCAGCAATTTACAAGGAGAAGATGAAGTTGTATCACAACAGAAAAATTAAGAAGAGGGTATTTTAGAAAGGTGACCAAGTGCCAAGTATTATAAAAAAAAGAAAAGTTAAGCACTAGAAAATGTAAAACCTGACCCAATTAGAATATGCTTAAAAGAAAAAGAAGATATATGGGTGAAATCAAATGAAAAAGTTAAAAGTACCCCAAGAAAAGCGTAGTGTCTAGGAGGCGTAGTCACTAAAAGGATCCCGAAAGATAACCTACCAGCCCCTAGCCTACGTTACAATCCAAAGAAAGTCCGATAGTGATTTTACCATGACTGTCTGAAAACTTAGGAAAAAAGTATAAGGGCAATCCTATGGTATTCTATGCACGCCAGTGATACTTCTTTGTAAGAGCGAGAGTTATTTGTTAGACCCCGGAAGAAGTCGATATATTAAGAGAAAATGGGATTTCTTTTATGGTGAGTGCACATGGGTTATGTTGCTAGGTTACTAGAGTGTTTGAAAGTTGTAAAATATATTTGTTCCCAATAGTCTATTGCTAATGTAATGCCATCATAGGATCCCTTCATGTTTCTACATGTGATGAAATTGCTACACGCAAGTGCGAGTTGAAGAAGTTGAAAATAAAGGCGGGAACAACAAAATTAAAATTAAATTCAAAAACACTGACATGGGTTGTTGTTTTAGATCTTCCTATTTTGAGCATCGCCTCGGGGTAGAAAATATTATTTGATTTTGTTTTCCTGAGGACATGCAAAGGTCTAAGTTGAGGGTGTTGATTTTTCATGGAAACACGACACTTTTGATGCTTAAAACTGATAATTTAAGCATTAACTTAGGGTATTTTGTTAGATATGATGCACTTTGGTGTGAATTGCAGGTAAAATAGGACAAAACCAGTACTTGAATGAAAAGAGAAGAAAAAAACCTGAAAATACCAACTTTGATCAGTACACGAGTCAGCACCTAAGTCATTATAAATCAACAGGACTCGTATGCTAAATCGTACGAATAACAGAACCAAAAGAGAAATTGAAGAACCAAATCTTAGGAAGATACGACGCAAGTATCTTAGCCGTAAGGTAGGATATGAGTCATAAGATAAAGTCGTAAGCATAACAGAATCCAAGATACTATCTAGGAATTGATGTTTCAGAATTATACGAGTCAAAAGTCTAAGTACAACTCATATCGAGAGGTCATATGCAAACCAGTGATCAAAATCTGAAAAGAAGTCCCAGGTGGATACGAATAAAGAATTTGAGTCGTACATATGGTTACGACTCATGAGATGGAATCATAAGATGAGAATAAAGTTGAATCCATGGGCAAATTAGATACTGGACTAGTTATGACAAGGCAGGGTACGACTAGTAAGCTGAGGATACGGGTGACGATCGGGTCGTATCGACTTCGGACTTAACTTTACCTTTCCCATTTTTAATATAAAATTATTATTAATTTGAGATACTATAAAAACCCTAGGTTTTGTCTTTTATAGATTAGCTTCTATTACGGTCTACAACATACCTTAACATACCTTACAATTTTTCTTGATATTTTAGGATTTTATTCAATTCAAGACATTGAAGTTTATTCATCTTATTGTTGTGCGATTGATTTTATGTGTTCTTCATTGATAATCATAGTTTCTTGCACAAACATGAGTAGCTAATCTCCTTAGCTAGGGTTGTGGGAACCCTAGCAGATTAGCAACGTAGCAAAAGTGTGAGACACATCTGTTCTAGGTTTATACATGTATTCTAATTCTTCTTCATTACAACTAATTTCAAGTACCTGCAACATCTTGAGATAAAATCCTGTATTCTCAATATTTCGATAACCAAGAAATCTTGTGATTGGAGAAAGAAGATTAGGACAATAATTTGGAATTTCTACCTTAATCTTATAGTACCCGTATTAAATCTTATCACTTCATTCGATAACCAAGGATCAAGTGAATTGGGGCCATAGCAAGGGGCAACTAAGTAACATCCGACGATGCTAACTAAGTCAAAGGGTGAGATTTATCTTTGCACTCAAAAGGTGGCTGATAATACATAGCTTGTAGTGTTTGTATGCATAGCAACAGAACAGTGGGTTGATCACGAGAAAACTATGGAGTTGAGACGTTAAGGGGAACACAGACCTAGCATTTGTCTCTGATTGATTACAACACAAAAGAACTCAAGAATTGGTTACTCTTTGATATTGATAACAAAATTTCCCCCATTTAATTTCCTACACTGCTCAAGGATTAAATCAAAACAAGCAACCGCTAATATTTTCCCTGTGGAATCTACCCCAACCTATATGGGTTATTATATTTGCATCGACTGCATTATACTTCTGATTGAGGTGTATTTTTGGGCGACATCAAATTTTGGCATCGTAGTTTTAGGCGACATCAAATTTAGGCTATGCAATGTCCCATCCACGTTTTAGAGATGTATGATGTCCATTTTATCCAATATGGTGGAAGACATCATTGAAGTTTTTATGGATGATTCTTTGGTGATGGGAGACTCCTTTGATGATTGTCTCATTCACTTAGAAAAGGCTCTACAAAGATGTGAAGAATACAACTTGGTACTCAATTGGGAGAAGTGCCATTTTATGGTTAAAGAAGGATTGTGCTTGGGCACACGATTTTAAAGAGAGGAATAGAGGTTGATCGAGAAAAGATTGATGTGATTGAGAAATTACCTTATATAAATTTTGTGAAGGGGATTAGAAGTTTTCATGGTCATGCAAGTTTTTATATAAGATTTATCAAGGATTTATCAAAGATTGCAAGTCCTCTTTGCAAGCTTCTTGAAAAGGTGGTAAAATTTAATTTTGATGATGCATGCATGAAGGCTTTTGAAAGCCTTAAAGAGAAATTGGTAAATGCTCCAATCATTCTTTCTCTCTATTGGTCCACACCTTTTGAGATTATGTGTGATGCTAGTAGATTAGCCTTAAGGGATATACTAGGCCAACAAAATGAAAAAATTATTCATCCCATCTACTATGCTAGTAAGGCACTAAATCCTTCTCAAAATAATTATATTATCACAGAGCAAAAGTTATTAGCTGTGGTTCTTGCCTTTAAAAAGTTTAGATCTTACTTGATTGGGACCAAGGTGATAGTACACACTGATCATGCAACATTTTGGTACCTAATGGCTAAGAAGGATGCAAAGTTGAGGCTAATTCGATGGGTGCTATTATTGCAAGAATTTGATTTCAAAGTGAAGGATAGAAAGGCAAAGACAATCAAGTTGTTGATCACTTGTCTAGACTAGAGGAGGAAACTATATAGAAGATTGCTACTGCAGTGGAGATTGATGATATTTTCCTAGACAAGAAGATATTAGCAGCCTCCCAAGATCTTATTCCATGGTTTGCAGACTTTGCAAATTACCTAGCCAACGATTTAGTTCCAGAAGATCTTTGATATCAGAAAAATGCAAATTCATGCATGAATTGAGAAATTTTTTCTGGGATGAACCTTATCTTTTAAAATTTGTGAAGATGGAATCTTTCATAGGTCCATACCTGAGGAGGATAGGATGAGCATACTTGAGGCTTATCATTCATTTCCAGTTGGGGGTCATCATGGAGGGGCCCACATAGCTCACAATATCGTGCAATGTGGCTACTATTGGCCGACAATATACAAAGATTATCATGACTATGCAGCTGCTTGTAATCAATGTCAATGACAAGGTACTATTTCTAGAAGACATGAATTACCTATGACTCCTATTCTTGAATTAGAAGTGTTTGATGTTTCAGGCATAGATTTCATGGGACCTTTTGTGAGTTTGGATGGCATGAAATAGTACTTGGGGCTGTTGACTATGTTTGAAGTGGGAGGAAGCAATTGCACTTTACAATAATGAAGCAAGGAGTGTCACATCATTTTTGAGAAAGAATATCTTTTAACAATTTGGTATGACACGTGTTATTATTAGTGACGGAGGGTCACATTTTTCTATTATCTATTCTATAGTCTTCTTGACAAATATGGAGTGAATCACAAGGTGGAAACACCTTATCATCCATAGAATCATGGACAAGTTGAAGTATCCAATTGAGAAATCAAGTCCATCTTGGCAAAGACTGTTAATGCCAATAGAACTGATTAGGCCAAGAAGTTAGATGATGCATTAGGGGCTTACTGTAAAGCTTAAAAAAAACCATAGGTGTTTTACCTTATCATCTTGTGTATGAAAAGGCTTGCCATTTAGCAATTGAGCTTGAACAGAAGGCACTATGGGAATTTAAGAAAATGAATTTAGAGTGGAAAGATGTAGCTAAGTCAAGATTGAATAACATCAATGAGTTGTATGAATTCCAACTCTGGGCATATGAAAGTTCAACAATTTACAAGGAGAACATGAAGATGTATCACGAGAGAAAAATCAGGAAGAGTGTATTTTAGAAAGGTGATCAAGTCCCAAGTATTGTAAAAAAAAAGTTAAGCACTAGAAAATACTAAACTTAACCCAATTAGAATATGCTTAAAAGAAAAAGAAGATATAAGGGTGAAAATAAATGAAAAGGTGGAAAGTACCCCAAGAAAAGCATAGTGTCCAGGAGGCGTAGTCACTAAAAGAATCCCAAAAGATATACTACTAGCCCCTAGCCTACGTTGCAAGCCAAAGAAATTCCTATAGTGATTTTACCATGACTGTCTAAAAACTTAGGAAAAGAGCATGAGGGCCAGCCTATGGTATTCTATCTACACCAGTGATACTTATTTGCTAGAGAGAGATTTATTTGTTAGATCCCAGAGGAAGTCGATATATGAAGAGAGAATGGGATTTCTTTAATGGTGAGTGCATATGGGTTATGTTTCTAGGTTTCTAGAGTGTTTGAAAGCTATAAAATAAATTTGTGACCAATTCTCCACTGCTAATGTAATGCCATCATCGGATCCTTTCGTGTTTCTACATGTGTTGAAATTGTTATATGCAAGTATGAGTTGAAGAATTTGAAAATAAAGGCAGGAACAACAAAATTGAAATTAAATTAAAAATCACTGCGATGAATTGTTGGTTGAGATCTTCCTATTTTGAGCATCGCCTCAGGGGTAAAAAATAGTATTTGATTTTATTTGCCTGAGGACATGAAAAAGTCTAAGTTGAGGATGTTGATGTGGTGTGGAAACATGACACTTTTGATGCTTAAAACTAAGAATTTATGCGTGATCTTTGGGTAATTTTTTTTAGATATGATGCACTTTGGTGTGAATTGAAGGTAAAATAGGTCAACAACAGTACTTGAATGAAAAGAGAAGAAAAAGACCTGGAAAAACCAACTTTGATCAGTATACGAGTCAGCACCTAAGTTGTAACAAACCAACACGACTCAAATACAAAATCGTAAGAATAACAAAACCAAAAGACAAATTGAAGAACTAAATCTGAGGAAGATATGACTCAATTATCTTAGCTGTAAGGCAGGATACGAGTCATAAGATGAAGTCGTAAGAAAAAAATATTCCAAGCTATTATCCAGGAATTGAAATGTTAGAAGTATATGAGTCAAAAGTCTGAGTACAACTCGTATCAAGAGGTCATATGCAAACCAGTGATAAAGATTTAAAAAGACTAAAGTCCTAGGTGGATACTGATGAAGAATCTGAGTCGTACACATAGTTACAACTCATGAGCATGAGTTGTAAGCTGAGCACAAAGTTGAAGCCGTGGACAGATTAGATACTAGATTGGTTACGAAAATGTAGGGTACGACCAGTCAGCTGAGGATACAGGTGATGATCAAGTAGTACCGACTGCCGACTTAACTTTACATTTCCCATTTTTAATAGGAAATTATTGTTATTTTGAGATACTTTAAAACCCTAGGGTTTATCTTTTATTAGATTAGTTTCTATTACGTTCTACAACATACTTTACAATTGTTCTTGAGATTTTAGGGTTTTATTCAATTCAAGACTTTGGATTTTATTCATTTTATTGTTGTGCGATTGATTTTATATGTTATTCATTGATAATCATGATTTCTTAAACAAACATGAGCAGCTAATCTCCTTAGCCAGGGTTGTGGGAATCCTGGCGGATTAGAAAAGTAGAAAAAGTATGAGACACATTTGTTCTAAGGTTATGCATGTATTCTAATTCTTCTTCATTACAACTTATTTCAAGTACCTATAGTATCTTGAGATAAAAGCATGTATTCTTAATCTTTTGATAACCAACAAATTGTACGATTGGGAAAAGAAGATTAGGACAGTAATTTAGGATTTCTACCTCCATCTTACAGTCACCATATTTTATCTTATCACTTTATCTGATAACCAAGGATCAAGTGAACTAGGGTCATACCAAGAGGAAACTAGGTGACATCTGATGATGATAACCAAGTCAAAGGGTGAGATTTATCTTTGCACTCAAAAGGTGGCTAATAATACATAGCTTGTAGGCTTTGTATACATAGCAACAGAACAGTGGGTTGGTCACAAGAAAACCATGGAGTTGAGATGCCAGGGAGAGAATAAACCTTGCATTCGTCTCTAATTTATTACAACTCAAAAGCACTCAAGAATTGGTTACTCTTTGATATTGATAAAAAAATCCCCCCAATTTACTTTCCTACACTACTAAAGGATTAAATCAAAATAAGAAACTGCTAATGTTTTCCCTATGGGATCGACCCAACCTAGATGTGTTATTATATTTGCATCAACCGCATTATACTTCTGATTGAGGTATTGTTTTTGGCAACATCAAATTTTAGCGTCGTAGTTTTAGGAAACATCAAATTCGAGCTATGTAATGCCCCAACCATGTTTCAGAGATGTATGATATCTATTTTCTCTGATATGGTGAAAGACACCATTGAAGTTTTTATGGTTGATTTTTTTATGGTGGGTGTCTCCTTTGATAATTATCTCATTCACTTAGAAAAGGCTCTACAAAGATGTGAAGAATGCAACTTGGTACTCAAATGGGAGAAGTTCCATTTCATGGTTAAAGAAGGAATTATGCTTGGTCATAAGATTTCGAAGTTCCATTTTTTATGGTTGATTTTTTTATGGTGGGTGTCTCCTTTGATAATTATCTCATTCACTTAGAAAAGGCTCTACAAAGATGTGAAGAATGCAACTTGGTACTCAAATGGGAGAAGTTCCATTTCATGGTTAAAGAAGGAATTATGCTTGGTCATAAGATTTCGAAGAGAGGCATAGAGGTTGATCGAGAAAAGATTGAGGTGATTAAGAAATTACCTTATCCAATTTCTATGAAGGGGATTAGAAGTTTTCATGTTCAAGCAGGTTTTTCTAGAAGATTTATCAAGGATATCTCAAAGATTGCAAGTCCACTTTGCAATCTACTTGAAAATAAGGTAAAATTTAATTTCGATGATGCATGCATGAAGGCTTTTGAAAGCCTTAGAGAGAAGTTGGTGACATCTCCAATCATTCTATCTTATGATTGGTCCACACCTTTTAAAATTATTTGTGATGCTAGTAGATTGGCCTTAGGGGCTGTACTAGACTAATGAATAGAAAATATCCTTCATCCCATCTACTATGTAAGTAAGGCACTAAATCCTACTCAAAAGAATTGTACTTTCACTGAGCAAGAGTTAATGGTTGTGGTGTTTTCCTTTGAAAAGTTTAGATCTCATTTGATTGGGACCAAGGTGATAGTACACACTGATCATGCAGCATTGCGGTCCCTAATATCTAAGAAGGATGCAAAGCCGAGGATGATTCGATGGGTGTTGTTGTTGAAAGAATTTGACTTCTAAGTGAAGGACAAAAAGGGTAGAGACAATCAAGTTGCAGATCACTTGTTTAGACTATATGAGGAAGCTATGCAAAAGGTTGTTACTGGAGTGGAGATTGATGATAGTTTCCCGGGCAAGAAGATATTATCAGCCTTCCAAGATCATACTCCATGGTTTGTAGACTTCACAAACTACCTAGCAAGAGTTTTAGTTCTAGAAGATCTTTTATATCAGCAAAGACGAAAATGCATGAATGAGGTGAGAAATTTTTTCTGGTATGAACCTTATCTTTTCAAACTTTTTATAGATGGAATCATCTATGGATGCATACTTGAGGAGGATATGAAGAGCATACTTGAGGCGTTTCATTCATTTCTAGTTGGCAGTTATCATGGAGGGGCCCGCACAACTCACAATATTGTGTAAGGTGGCTACTATTGGCTGACAATATACAAATATACTCATGACTATGTAGCTGCTTGTAATCAATGACAACAACAAGGTATTATTTCTAGAAGACATGAATTACCTATGACTCTCATTCTTGAATTACAAGTGTTTGATGTTTGGTGCATAGATTTCATAAGACCTTTTGTGAGTTTGGGTGGCATGAAATACATACTTGTGGCTGTTGACTATGTTTAAAGTAGATGAAAGAAATTGCACTTCCCAATAATGAAGCAGGAAGTGTCACAATATTTTTTACAAAGAATATCTTTTCTCGATTTGGTATGACACGTGCTATTATTAGTGACGGAGGGTCACATTTTTGCAATTATCTATTCTAGAGTATTCTTGACAAATATGGAGTGAATCATAAAATGGAAACACCTTATCATCTGCAGACTTATGGACAAGTTGAAGTATCCAATAGAGAAATCAAGTCCATCTTGGCAAAGACTGTTAATGCCAATAGGACTAATTAGGCCAAGAAATTAGATGATGCATTATGGTCTTACCGTACAACTTACAAAACCCCCATAGGTGCTTCACTTTATCAGCTTTTGTATGTCAAGGCTTACCATTTACAAATTGAGATGGAACATAAGGCACTATGGGCATTGAAGAAGTTGAATTTAGAGTGGAAGGATTCAGCTTAGTCAAGATTGGATAACATTAATGAGTTGGATGAAGTATGACTCCATGCATATGATAGCTCAGTAATTTACAAGGAGAAGATAAAGCTATATCACCTCAAAAAAAATTAAGAAGAGGGTATTTGAGTAAGGTGATCAAGTGCTACTATATAACTCCATGGCTTCACTTGTTTCCTAGAAAATTAAGGTCTAGATGGCATGGTCCATTCACAGTTTCAAAATCTTATCCCTATGGTGCTTTAGAACTATATAAGGATGGTGCACGACCATTCAAGGTAAATGGTCATAGAGTAAAACACTATCTAGGAAATACAAAAAAGGTGAATGAAATAGCTAACATTGACCTTGATGAAGTATGAGTAGTCAAGGAAACTCCGTTGTGTTGTAACGTTAAATCAAGCACTATATGGGAGGCAAGCCATGAGGCTAGTTGGTGAAAGCTGAGTATCCAACTTAGCCACGTCGTTCCAAGACAATAAATCAAGCACTGCATGTGAGGCAACGTAATGTGTTGGTTCAATGTGCAAGACTAAAAGAGTGAAATCAAAAATCCTAAGGAGTTAGAAAGGTCTCATACGGACTCTACACAAGTCGTATCAATATGGTACGACTTATGGGTAGGATTCATAATAACCTGGGAGTGGAATCAGACATTAAGTTTTGGAATGCTTACGACTCTTGGTATGAGTTGTAGTCTTTGGTTATGGATCGTGACCAGGAGTCATACCCATTCCAGAACCCTAGTAAGAATCCTAGGCCATACGAGTCAAAGAAATGACTCGTAAGCCTGGGTACGAGTCGTATCGACAATTTGTACCCCAGTTTACTAGGTCAGTCCTTGGGTTGACCCAATCCAAAATTTCAATAGAAAGAAAAGTGTTGACGCGATAGGAAACCCGAGGCTTCTCACTCGTACCCTCACCATTTTCTTCCAAATTTTCAACTCAAATCCTAAAGATTAACTTGTTTTTGACTGAATCTAACTACAGACAACTTTAATTTCTAAATTTGGTGCGATTTTTAACTTGAATTTGAGGATTTTTAGATCCAAAATAGGAATCCTTTACTATACACATATCAAGTAAGTTCTCGACTCTATTTTTACTATATTGTAAGTTGTAAAGTGTAGTATAAGGTATTGACAACTTTTTTTAATTGAAAGCTCTTCAAATATCAATTGTAGGTACCCTATATTTAGATTTTGATAATGAAAATGGAAAATAAGAATGAACTAGGGTTTGTACTTGGAATTTTGTGTTTTTATATGTTTTGAAATGCTGGATAGAGCTGAATAAAGTAATGGGCAGATTGGGAATTTCATTGGAGTCAAACTTTGAAAGTTGGACTTCTATGTTGCAGTAGATACGGGACTCCTTACGACTCGTACCCACCAGTATGGGATTCGTAATGAGACTCGTACCCACTAAAAACATGGAAATCTAAAAAATTCATAGTTTTGGAATAGATACGACTCAACCTTACAAGTCGTATCCAGACCTTACAACTCGTACTTATACATCATACCCAATTGGGAAGAAAATAGATTGAACAAAAGCTTCTAACCAGCTTACGATTGTTGTTCATGAGTCATAACCAGTCGGTATGACTAGTGAGGATCAGTCATAAGCTGGACAGTATACAATGATAATGCACTGTTTGGGTTATGACTCGGGTATATGAGTCATACGCAGTGGTTAGGACTGGTAGCCACCATTCGTACCTAACTGAACCAAGGCACATTGAACTTTATTTTCAATTTTTTTTCTTTTCTTACTAACTAACTTTAATATATTTGCAGGAAAAATGTCTCCAAAGAATGCGTCTTCTTCGAAAACTGTGGCAAAGAAAAGAAATAAACAAAAAATAGTAGAAAGTAAAGAAACCAGTGCATCCATAAACTAGACTGAAAGTAGAGGAGAGGAGTATTCTAGGTCATCTTCCAAGAAAGTTGCACAAAATGTAAAGGAAGAAGCTAAAGCTAAGGGGAAGAAAATCATTCCCCAAGATTCTGATACTCCACCATCGAAAGGACCAAGAAGAAAAAATATGACCGTTTTCCCTCTACATACACCAGTACCAAGTGATGACGCTGATGATAAGGCTGAGTCTAGTTTAGCAGAGGAGACTATATAGAAAAGCCATAGTACCGAGGTGGATGTACCATCAATATCCAAACAGGACCCCCCATTAGAATTAGGCCCTACTCTGCTGCTCATCGTTGAATGATGGGTACCCCGTCATGCAGGTGATATTTACCACAGGCTTGTCTCAACTACCAAATGTAAAGGTTAAGAGAGTATTATATGAGGAGCGGAGAATGATGACTATATTCATGGATAAAGTTCTTGAGTTTGTTGAACGCTTTAGACAATATGGTTTTGACTGGATGATAAGATCACCAAGTATATATAATGAGAAGCTTGTTCAGGAATTTTATGTAGCTTACAAGGGTGAGCTGATGAGGTTATATCCATAGGGCATGTTGTGGAAGGGAGGCAAACCGATTACCTTTCTTGTTATTAGAGGTGTTCATCTCAATATTTCTTCCTACACTATCAGGAGATTTCTGTATGGGCTAGTGTATATGGCTCTGGATAACATAGCTGAGATGGAATATAGAATAGTGGAGATAAGGAAGATCACTAACCAAACTCTAGGTACGGATGACAAGATGGTGCTATTTCGATGGATAGCTAGGAGGATTATTACACATGGAGAGCATGCCACTTAGGTTGCAGGTGGTATTGGGGATTCACAACAAATAAAAAAGAGTTCTCTCACTTTGTAGGGTAAGGCATGATGGACTATAGCCCGTCACAGGCTATGTCTGGCTTCAGGTAATGATATCCTTAGATTGTTCCAGGATACGATGATAACTAGATTTATATATGGATTTACATTTGATGTTGGTTAGTTCTTGGCCTAAGAGTTGAAAGACAGGGTTGTTGCAGAGTAGAAGGCATTGTTAGCATACCACCGCCTGATTATGCAGATATGTTTAGCTGTGGAGGTATTGGAAATTTCTGGCATTGATGAGTTAATAGAAACTCATTGGACTTTTGAATCAATATTATTTTTGATGCAGCCAACCCACTGGCCTAACCTATGAGATATGAAGCAGAGGCTATGGCGGGAGCTTTCCCATAAGATGATCAGATAAATATTGCTGCTACTGCTGAGGCCACTGAGACAGGTGTGCGGACTGATACTGCACCCACAAATAGAGTGGCTACTTTTAGTTATCCAATACTAGTTTAGTTCGTGCAACCTAGGCCAAGAGGTATGCCCCCTGGTGTTATGATGATTTTGCAGGCTGCATGGATAGAGGTAGTGACTCAATTGGCTACACTTTCTGCAAAAGTCAATAACTTTGAATGTGGAGTATAGAGTTGCATGAAATGGTAGCTGGAGGTATAGAAAACGCACGTGCAAGACAGCCTTGATGTATTTGAGTCGACAATCACTTGATAGTTAGGGAGTGGGAAGATGCTCGATATTGCTTTTATCTGAGCAGAGATTGCTGATATAAAGGGTATGGTTGCTGAGTTGTCGGTGATTGTTGGGCCCACTGTAGATACTATGATCCCCACAATAGAGGTGCTGAATATTTGGGCAGTACCGATGGATGAGCAGATTATGCAAACAAAGGAAGAAAGAGCAGACAAGAAAAAAAAAGAGAAAGAAAAGAAGAAGGAGGCAAGCGCATTCAAGAAGGACAGATATAATGGAAGCCAAGATGGGCAGGACCAAGAGATGTCTAGCAGATCTAGCGGATTGATAAATCTAGCTCCTGATACTTATGGGGTCGATGATGTGCCCCCGCCTAATATTGATCCATTCCCAATTGGGATAGTTGATGATGAGAGTGGGATCTGATCTGAGGGCCCACATATGGATGTTGATGCTTCGGTGCCTTAAGCGCCTAGGTATGACCCTTTTTACCTACTCTATATTATTTTTTATGCACTGAAGACAGTGCAATTTTCTTAAGTTAGGGGTGGGGTACCAAAAATTTTGGGAGCAGTTTGAAAATTTTTAGATGTAGCTAAAACTGAAAGTCTATTATGATTTGTAGGTGGCAGCTGATATAGGGAGTAGATCAGCATGCCTATAGCAGCAGATATTTTGAATTTTTAACTTTGATTTTTATGGATTTTGAAAGTGCAGGTTGTATTTAAAGATTTTGATACTGATTTTGATTTTGGTGATCAAGAATAACACTACTGATTGTTATGAATTTTTTAGCTGATTTTGCTAAAATTAGTGTTAACTGTGCTGAAGAGTTGAAAATGTTGAACCCCCTCTAAATTTTGTTGTTTAAATAATCACATGATTTGTATATTTGTGTCAAAACAATTGGGTATATGATAATGGAATTAGGACTAGGGATACTATAGGTAGGGACACAACAAGTGCATAGTTGGATATCTGGTACTTAGTACTATAGCCCTGTGCTAGTGTTCGTAAGGTTTACTGAGTTATCGGTTGTGTTGGAATCTAGAACTTGGCCGATTACTTTTACTGAGGTCTAGGATAGTTAGGTAGGAAGTGATCATAATCCCTTTTTGTATGAGTCCACTTCAGCCTAAAATGCTTACAAAATGAGTAAATCCCCTTGATCCAAATATTTAAACCTTAATAGATTAATTTTTCTTCTTACACCCATTACATTCCCATTAGCTGAAAGAAATCTATTTTTGACCCTGATCCTCCTGAGTATACTGTGCACCTCAACTCAGGAAATAGCTTAAGTTGAGGGTGGTTATTATGGGGGTGCGAAAGAGCAAATACGTATGAAAAAAAGGTGGTAGAAAAAAAATAGCTTAAATATGGGCGGGTATGAACAGAAAGAAAGTGCCAAGTATTGTAAAAGAAAAGAAAATTTAAGCAATAGAAAATGCTAAACCTGACCTGATTAGAATATGCTTAAAAGAAAAAGAAGATATAAGGGTGAAAATAAATAAAAAAAGTAGAAAGTACCCCAAGAAAAGCGTAGTGTCCGGGGGGGGGGGGGTAGTCACTAAAAGAATCCTAAAAAATATCCTACAAGCCCCTAGCCTACATTACATGCAAAAGAAAGTCCTATAGTGATTTTACCATGAATGTTTGAAAACTTAGAAAAAGAGCATAAGGGCATACATATGGTATTCTATGCACACCAGTGATACTTCTTTGTGAGAGTGAGAGTTATTTGTTAGATACTGGAAGAAGTCGATATATGAAGAAAGAATTGGATTTCCTTGACAGTGAGTGAACATGGGTTATGTTTCTAGGTTGCAGGAGTGTTTGATAGCTGTAAAATATATTTGTGCCCAATCGTCTACTGCTAATGTAATTCCATCATCGGATCCCTTCGTGTTTCTACATGTGTTGAAATTGCTATACGCAAGTGTGAGTTGAAGAAGTTGAAAATAAAGGGAGGAACAACAAAATTGAAATTAAATTCAAAATCACTACCATGGATTGTTGTTTGAGATCTTCCTGTTTTGAGCATCGCCTCGAGGGTTGAAAATAGTATTTGGTTTTGTTTGCCTGAAGACATGCAAAAGTGTAAGTTGAGGGTGTTGATGTGGCATGGAAACACGATACTTTCGATACTTAAAACCAAGAATTTATGCATGAACTTTAGGTGTTGTGTTAGATATAATGCACTTTGGTGTGAATTACAGGTAACACAGGTCAACAATAGTACTTGAATAAAAGAAGAAGAAAAAGACCTAAAGAGGACTCGTATGCTGAATCATAAGAACAACAGAACCAAAAGAGAAATTAAAGAACCAAATTTGAGGAATATATGACTTAAGAATCCCAGACGTAAGGCAGGATACGAGTCATAAGATAAATCCATAAGCATAATAGAATCCAAGCTACTATCCAAGAATTGAATTTTCAGAAGTATATGAGTTGTATTTCTGAGTACGACTCATATAGAGAGGTCGTATGCAAACCATTGATCAAGATCTAAAAAGACTAAAGTCCTAGGTGGATGCGGATGAAGAATTTGAGTTGTACATATGGTTACAATTCATGATATAGAGCCATAATATGAGCAGAGAGTTGAAGTCATGGGAAGATTAGATATTGGACTAGTTACGACAAGGCAGGGTATGACTTGTAAGCTGAGGATACGAGTGACGACTGAGTCATACCAAATGCCGACTTAACTTTACCTTTCCCATTTTAATAGGAAATTATTGTTATTTTGAGATACTATAAGAACCCTAGGGTTTATCTTTTATTAGGTTAGCTTCTATTCCGTTCTACAACATACTTTAACATACTTTACAATTATTCTTAAGATTTTAGGGTTTTATTCAATTCAAGACTTTGGAGTTTATTCATCTTATTGTTGTACGATTGATTTTATGTGTTCTTCATTGATAATCATGGTTTCTTACACAAACATGAGTGGATAATCTCCTTAGCTAGGGTTGTGCCAACCCTGGAAGATTAGCAACGTAGCGGAAGTGTGAGACATATCTGTTATAGGGTTATGCATGTATTCTAATTCTTCTTCATTACAACTAATTTTAAGTACCTGCAGCATCTTGAGATAAAAGCATGTATTCACAATCTTTAGATGACCAATAAATCTTGTGATTGGGAAAATAAGATTAGGATAGTAATCTGGGATTTCTACCCCCATCTTATAGTCCTCGCATTCTATCTTATCGTTTTATCCGATAACCAAGGATCAAGTGAACGGGGCTGTAGCAAGGGGAAAAGGTGACATACGACGATGATAACCAAGTCAAAGGGTGAGATTTATCTTCACACTCAAAAGGCTGCTCATAATACATAACTTAGCATGCATAGCAACAGAACAATGGGTTGTTTACGAGAAAACTACAGAGTTGAGACGTTAGGGGAACACAGACCTAGCGTTCTTCTCTAATTGAGTGCAACTTAAAAGCACTCAATAATTGGTTTTTGTTTGATATTGATAACAAAATTCCCCCTATTTACTTTTCTACACTACTCAAGGATTAAATCAAAACAAGCAATTGCTCACATTTTTTCTGTGGGATCGACCCCAATTTAGTTGGGTTATTATATTTGCATCAACTGCATTATACTTCTGATTGAGGTGTAGTTTTAGGCAACATCTAAGTTTGGCACCATATTTGCATTGGAACCAATGAAGCTTAATCTAGATTTAAAGAGTAGAACAACTCCACCCGCTCACCCATCTACTGAGGAACCACCAGTGTTAGAATTGAAGGATCTCCCATCTCACTTGCAATATGCATTCTTGGGGGCCAATAAAACTTTTTTGGTCATTATTGCAGTGGACCTGAAATAGTCAGGAGGGGAAGCATTGTTATTAGTTCTACAAAATTTCAAGAGGGTCATTGGGTGGTCCATTGCAGATATTATGGGCATTCCACTTGGTTTATGTACTCACAAAATTCAAGTTGAGCTTGATTGTACTCTATATATTGAGAACTAGAGTCTCCTTAATCCTCCTATGCAAGAGGTGGATAAGAAGGAGATAATCAAGTGGTTAGATGCTTGTATAGTTTTTCCCATTGTTGACAGCAAGTGGGTTAGCCCGATTCAATGTGTTCCAAAGAAGGGTGGAATAATTGTTGTGCCTAATAAGAAGAATGAGATGGTGCCTATATGACCAGTAACAGGATGGAGAGTTATCATAGACTATAGGAAGCTAAATGCATGGTCTCAGAAAGACCATTTTCCCATATTTTTCATGGATCAGATGCTAGATAGGTTAGCAGGCAGAGGATGGTATTGTTTTCTTGATGGGTACTCGGGTTAGAATCATATTACTATTGCACTGGAGGATCAAGATAAGATCATTTTTACATGTCCTTATGGGACCTTTACATTCAAACGAATGCTATTTGGGTTATGCAATGCTGCAACCACATTTCAGAGATGTATGATTCTTATTTTATCTGATATGGTAGAAGACACCATTGAAGTTTTTATGGATGATTTTTTTGTGGTGGGTGACTCCTTTGATGATTATTTGATTCACTTGGAAAAGGCTCTACAAAGATGTGAAGAATGCAACTAGGTTCTCAATTGGGAGAAGTGTTATTTCATGGTTAAAGAAGGAATTATTCTTGGGCACAAGATTTCGAAGAGAGTCATAGAGGTTGATTGATCAAAGATTATGGTAATTGAGAAGAAATTCCACTTACCAATAAGGAAGCAAGGAGTGTCACGACATTTTTTAGAAAGAATATAATTTCAAAATTCGGTATGCCATGTGCTATTATTAGGGACGGAGGGTCCCAGCAATTATCTATTCAAGAGTCTACTTGAAAAATATGGAGTGAATTACAAGGTGGAAACACCTTATAATCCATAGACTAGTGGACAAGTTGAAGTATCCAATAGAGAAATCAAGTCCATCTTGGAAAAGACTGTTAATGCCAATAGGACTGATTAGGCCAAAAAGTTAGATAATGCATTATGGGCTTACCGTACAGCTTACCAAAACCCCATAAATGCTTCACCATATCGAATTATGTATGGAAACGCTTTCCATTTACCAATTGATCTTTAACATAAGTCACTATGGGCATTTAAGAAGTTGAATTTAAAGTGGAAGGATGATGCTAAGTCAAGATTGAATAACATCAATAAGTTGGATAAATCCCAAGTCCAGGCATATGAAAGTTCAGCAATTTACAAGGAAAAGATGAAGTTGTATCACGATAGAAAAATTAAGAAGAGGGTATTTGAGAACGGTGACCAAGTGCTACTATATAACTCCAGGCTTCACTTGTTTCTTGGAAAGTTGAGGTCTAGATGGCATGGTCCATTCACAGTTTCAAAATTTTATCCCTATAGTGCTTTAGAACTATAGAATGATGGTGCACAACCATTCAAGGTCAATAGTCATAGAGTAAAACACTATCTTTGAAATACAAAAGAGGTGAATGAAATTACTGATATTGACCTTGACTAAGTCTGAGTAACCAAGGCAACTCAATCGTGTCACGACGTTAAATCAAGTTCTACATGGGCAAAAACCATGAGGCTAGTTGGTGAAACCTGAGTATTAAACTTAGCCACATCATGCCGTAATTTTAAATCAAGCGTTGCGTGGGACGCAACCTATGTTTTTGTACTTATTTATTTCATAGGGTAATGTGTCGGTTCAATGTGCAGGACTAAAAGAGTGCAGATACAAATCCTAAGGAGTTAGAAAGGTCTCATACGGTCTCTTTAGGAGTTATATCTATACGGTATGACTCATGGGTAGGAGTCGTAATGACCTTGGAGAGCAATCAGAATCAAACATTAAGTTGTGGAATACTTATGACTCTTAGTACGATTTGTATTCTCTGGTTATGGATTGTAAATAGGAGTCGTACCCATACCAGAACCCAGGTAAGAATCCCAGGCCATACGAGTCAAGGAAATGAGTCGTAAGCCTAGGGATGAATCGTATCGACAATTCATACCCTGGCTTACTAGGTCAGTCCTTGAGTTGACCCGGTCCAAAATTTCAATAAAAAATTATTGACCCGATTGGACACCCAAGGTATCTCACTCATACCCGCACCATTTTCTTCCAAATTTTCAACTCAAATCCTTAATATTGACTTTTTTTTTTACTGAATCTAACTACCAACAACTTCAATTTCTTAATTTATTGTGATTTTTAACTTGAATTTAAGGATTTTTAGATCCAAAATTGGAATCCTCTACTATACACATATCAAGTAAGTTATTGACTCTATTTTTGCTATATTGAAAGTTTTAAAGTGTAGTATGAGGTTTTGACAACTTGGTTTAATTGAAATTTCTTCAAATATCAATTGTTGGTACCCTATATTTTGGTTTTGATTTTGAAAATAGAGAATAGGATGAACTAGGGTTTGTACTTGGAATCTGGTATTTTTATGTGTTTTGAAATACTGGATAGAGCTGAATAAAGTAATGGGTAGATTGTGAATTTCATCTAAGTCAAACTTTGAAAGTTAGATTTTCATGTTGTAATGGATACGGGACTCCTTATGACTTGTACCCACCGGTATGGGAGTCGTAATGAGTCTTTTCCCTACTGACAACATGGAAATCTGACAAATTCATAGTTTTGAAATGGATATGACTCAACCTTACAAGTCGGATCTAGACCTTACGACTCGTACATATATATCATACCCACCTGGGAAGAAAATAGATTGAACAAAAGTTTCTGACCAGCTTATGACTTTTGTTCATTAGTCATAACCAGCTGGTATGACTTGTGAGGGTCAGTGGTAAGCTGGATAGTATAATGATAATGTGTTTTTTGGGTTATGACTCAGGTATACGAGTTATACGTAGTGGTTACGACTGGTAACCACCACTCATACCCAACTGAACCAAGGCACAATGAACTTTTCTTTTCAATTTTGCTTTTCTTTTCTTTTCTTAGAAAATAACTTTAGTATATTTGCAGGAAAAATGCCTCCAAAGAATGCATCTTTTTCCAAAATTATGGCAAAGAAAGGAAATAAATAAAATCCAGTAGGAAGTAAAGAAACCAGTGCATCCATAAGCTGGACTAAAAGTAGCGGAGAGGAGTATACTGGGACATCTTCTAAGAAAGCTGCACAAGAAGGAAAGGAAGCAGCTAAATCTAAGGGGAAGAAAGTCGTTCCCCAAGATTTTGATACTACACCACCGAAAAGACCAAGAAGAAATAATGCGACTATCTCCTCTCTGCAGACACAAGTACCATGTGACGACGATGATGATGAGGTTGAGTCTAGTTGAACTGAGGAGACTACAGAGGAAAACCATTGTCCTGAGGGGGATGTACCATCAATATCTTGACAGGACCCCCACATTAGCATTAGCCCCTGCTCCAGTGCCCGTCATTGAATGATATGGGTACCCCGACATACAGGCGATATTTACCATGGGCTTGTCTCAGCTACCAAATTGGAAGGTTTAGAGAATATTATATAAGGAGAGGAGAATGACAACTACAAGGATGGATGAAATGCCTAATTTCAATAAACTTTTCAGATAATATTGTTTTGACTTGATAATGAGAGCATCGGGTAGATTAGTGAGGTGCTTGTTCGGGAATTTTACATAGCTTATAAAGGTAAGCTGATGAGGTTATATTCATTAGACATTCTGTGGAAAGGAGGCAAACCTATTACTTCCTTGGTTATTAGAGATGTTCATGTCGATATTTCTCCCTAGACTACCGAGAGATTTCTGTATGGGCTAGCATATCAGGCTTCGGCTAACACACTTGATATAGACTATAGAATAGCAGAGATAAGGAAGATCACCAAATGAACTCTAGGTATGGATGATAATATGGTGATGTTCCAATGAATAGCTGAGAGGATTATTGCATATGGAGAGCATGCCACTTGTGTTGCAGGTGGTATTGGGGATTTGCTACAAATAAAAAAAAGTTCCCTCACTTTTGAGGGTAAGGCATGATGAACTATAGCCCATCACAGGCTATGTCTGACTATAGGTGATGATATCCTGAGCTTGTTCTAGGATGCGATGATAGCTGGATTTACATATAGATTTGCATTTGATGTTGGTCAGTTCTTGGCCTGAGAGTGAAAGGTGATCTTAGTGTTGGTATTTGAAGTGAAGTGGTGAGCTTTTATTCTTCTAAAAACTTGATCATTCCATCGATTTTCCTTCCATAGATTAGAATTGAAGACTTCATATTTACATTGTCACTGTTATTGTCAGGACTGGGGGCATGTCCCGACGTAGGTTATTTTCTTGTATAGAGGCTTTGTATATATTACGGAGGATTGGGTATTGATGTTGACACTCTTAGATGTATTTGAACTTATTACTTTATACCTTGTTATATGTTTGGAATTCAGTTGCTATCCGATTTGTTACGTTCTATTGGACTATGAAAATAGGGTGGTCTCTGCCCCTTGATGGACTGGCCTTAGTTTTTGTCGTGATAGTAGCACATGGGCTACCCTTTGCAATGGCAACGTGCCACGCTGCTATGTTAAATTCATCCATGTTTTTTTCTTTTCCCTTAGGGTGAGGGACTTTTTTGTCCTTTACCCTTAAAATGACTGTAAAATATTTAGATGACCCTTTTCTTTCATTTGCCAAAGATCAAACACTACACTTCTCTTTTTTAACACCCAACCCAAGAAATTTCAAGGCTTTTAGAAGGAATTCACCATTCATGCTCTAAACTTTGAATTCTCTTCAATTTCATTGATATTTCAGGCATGTTTCTCTTTTCTTTACTTGAATTTTACATTAGGGAATCAATTTATTAAATATTCATGTGATTTGAATTGATGGGTTTGATATTGAGTTCAGGCTTTTTGGTTGTTATTACTTGAATTAATTTTCTTGTGTTTTAATTGATGATTTTGGGACTGATTTGGTGCTTTGTGATTTTGGTTGGAATGGGTGACATGGGTTTCACCAAATTTGATAAATTTTATCTTGGTAATGTCATTAACCTCAACCTACATTGTAAGTTTATTTTGACTATGAATATTTGCATAATTTAACTTGTCCTTGAACCAATTGCTTTGTATTAAAGGATAAATGGATAAATATGGTTTTGGAATATCCTTGGTGGCCATGGTTTTGTATTTTGAAGGAACTTGGGAGTCTAATGGTTATATGGATTGGTTTTACATTAATGGAATAGCTTACAAGCATATTAGTATTATGATACCAAGTTGGTAAATGACTTAATAAGTGACTCCCTGGTTAATGGTTGTTTTATGTACAAAACTATTTTAATTTTGGCTTAAAGAAAATTGTGTAGCTTACCGTTAAGGTGTATTCCTGAGGGGGACAACACTGGAAACCACATTTGTTTGGATACACATTATAGTTTTGATGGATATCACACTCGTGTCTTTAGCCTTTCCTCGATACATGTGGCTAACATGGTTTGGGGCCCTTCCGATAGGGGAATTCAGACCCATATAGCTTCTGGGTGCCTTTAGGATGGAGTGAACTACATAGTTCTGGCTAATGTTTTGAACTATCATGTTAATTGACCCTTGTCCCTATCCTGACATCCTATATATATGTATAAATGTTGTGTATGTAGTTTATGACTAGATTTTTGTGAATGTATAATTTTATCCTTGTCCCTTAAGTTACATGCTAGTGCTCGCCCTACTAAGCATCTTTGGACATTGCATCATTTCATGATATAGATTTGGAGGACTTTTTTGTTACTTCTATACTGCGTTAGGTGGTTTGGTATGTCTGTTGATCTGCTATAAAGTGGTAAGCCTCTATCTTTTAAAAGGCTTGCTCAATTCATTAGTCTCAAGATTGTCTTAATATTTCTTTTTGGATTCTTTTTGTCATAGTTGGGGTCATGTCCCGACTTATTTGGTATTTATAGTGTAGAGTCTTTTATCGATAGTATTTAGATGTTTTGGATGTCTTGTTTTTACTTCTATCTTTCTTTGGATTATATATATCTTTCATAGACTTATTTGACTTCCACTGTTAATATTTATTATGCTCTTGAGGTAAACCTAAGGGGGGTTGTCTCCAACCCATGGTGGGCTTGAGATGCCCGTCATATCCAGGCCCGTTTTTGGATCGTGACAATCTTGGTATCAGAGCATGGTTCAGGGTTGTTGGGTGTCCATAAAGCCGTACTGAGTAGAGTCTCTTTTATGGGTGTGTAGCACACCATATTTATAAGAGGGAGGCTACGAGACATTTACAAAAAATTTCCTTTCTTGTGATCTATTTCGTGCTAAGAGAGTCTAGTTATCATGAATCTTCTCTAACTCCTCGATTACTCATATTTCAAATCATGCCTCTATGAATAACGGTCATAGAAACTCTGCTAGAACCTTTGTCCCACTTGAGGAAAATATGGTGGGAATTCATTCTGCTTATGCAGTGCATACCCGGTATAGAATCCCTGCTCCTGATTATACCTCTCCCCATGGGGTTTCACTAATCCCTATTTGTCTTTCTTAAGCTTCCCGAACTGGTGATACTTATGCTCAGTCGACTTGGGGAGATACCTCTAATACAGAGTTCAGTTAGACTATTTATATGCTTGCTCAGTTTATGGCATCATAGTCTCATCGAACTGATCGTATGGGTCCTGTTGCTAGTTCATCTGAGGTCAGCAGGGTTAGCCAGTTTATGATGTTTAACAGGAACCGATACAGGGTGGTAAATGGGGGTTCCCAGAATCCCAATAACTTTCATGTAGATCTTTTATTTGTATTAAGAAATCTAGTAAATATATAATAATTATGAGTTGGAAACCCATAAATAAAGTGTGTCATTGGTTTAATGGTAGAGAACGAGCTTGATTAACCTTTATAGGCCTATTGGTTGTGGGTTCTAACCCTATTATCCACTATATTTTGATATTTTATTTTTCCAAAGAATCCATAAACTTTATATCCTAGATCCGCCTCTGAGGTTGACTCTCCCAACCTTATAGGCTATAAGGTTTGGGGGGATCCTCAAGGGTTTATTGAGATGAAAAGCGATATTTAGGGTTATGCATGCTACTAATTTGAGGGTGTGGAGTTTGATGCTTATCATTTGAAGGGTGTGGCTTGCCAGTGGTATGACAGGTGGGAAGAGATAAGGGGTGATGATGCTGAGCTAATAAATATATGAAGAGTTTTCTAGTGCTTTTCTTGATCACTTCTTTCCTCAGGAGTTGTGGGAGGCTAAGTATGAAGAGTTTGTGAACTTGAATTAGGGTAAGATAAAGTGTTAAGGAGTATTCCCTAAAGTTCCAATAGTTGTCTCGTTAAGCTTCGAAGTTGGTGTCTATTATGAGGTCCAAAATGAGGAAGTTTCCTTCTGGTTTGTCCCGTGATTTGATGTTAGAGTGTAAGGTTGCTATGCTAAATAATGATATGGACATATCCAGGTTGGTGGTTTATATGTTGTAGGTGGAGGATGAGAAAAAGAAGTAGGTAGAGATAAGAGAAAGGCAGAAAAAGAAATTTAGATATGTAGAGTATGGTGCAAATTAATAGAATAGTGGGAGAGATAGTGGGCAATGGATTAAGAAAAAGAATTGGGGAAATTGTTATTCAACAGCTAGTGCTCCTTATCCTAATCCTTTAAGTGATCATTATTTTCAGGCTAGCAGTGGTCCTAAGACACAGGGTGCCCAGTCTCAGATCAGTGGAGCTCAGTCAACCCTGCTTTATCCTTTTTGTAATTTTTGTGGACAGATTCATCATGGGTATTGTGAGGAGGAGAGGAACATGTGTTTGAATTGTAGTCAGCCTAGTCATCTGCAGTGTAATTATCCTATAGCTAAAGTATTCACTAGAGCTAATAATGTCCCAGTCTCCATGTCTTTGACTTCTTTACCTAAGGGTGCCACTTCAGGTACCGGCAATGGCCGAAATTGCCTTTATGCAATTGCTACTTGTAAGGAATCTGAGTGTGACACACCAAATTTTTTCCTCTAAATAATTTCTGAGTTTTGAGATCACTGTCTAGGGTATAACTTAGGTAACGGTATAACTTAGGTAACGAGTCATGAAGACTCCTCATGAGTCATATGGCTCCAATCGTTGTCTAATAAGTAAATTGTCCATGGTTTTTGCTAAGGTGTAACACCCCACATTTTTTAGCTAGAAATCAAACCATCATTCCTACATGTGTAATCTCGAATCCAAATGATGTCCATGTGAATATAACTGTCATGATTATTATCCTAGTGTTATTAGAGCTTATGAGGTGAAAAATGTTCATAGGAATCACTTAGAATAAAGTTGAGCTAAGAACCTTTGATTCGGTCAAATATTTTATATTCGATTTTACAAGGGTAAACTTTGAACATGTATATCTTTTTATTTATGTTTAATTTTTCAGCTCAAGACTCACCGAATTATAGATAATTGAATTAGCTTTCCACCGATACCGATTTAGCCTTAATTTGATACCCGAGAGAAAAGTTATGATTATTCAAAGGTCGTGTGTTGCATTACAATCGTAAATGGCCACTGGATGACGTGTCCATGGGCGTGCGTCATATAAACTCAGGTGTGAAATTGGCATGCACCGCACAACCTAAGGTTTGCACTTGGCATGAGCCGCACAGCAATAGCATAGTTCCAAATGTTCTCCATTTTGACTTAAATCAACGGCGTTGAAGTATTTTCACACCCCTAAACCGTACCTAATCACTCCTAAATGATATAAGGGGTCTTTAAACATGCAAATTCTACTCCCTTAACCCCAAGCATTCAAGTCGCGATTCAAAAACTCTTCTCCTTTCCTAAGAAGAAATCCAAACCCCTTTCTTAAGAAATCAAAAATTCAAGCTACCAAGTTCAACAAACCCTTAAGAAATCATCAAGAAACCATCTCTTGAGGTATGTAGGTACTCATCAATGGGTCCTTTCACCCATTGAGCCCAAAAATCCTATTTTTACTTATAAGTAAAAGTCTTATCCTACTTTATGAAATTAATCCAAGAATTTCATGCTAAATCAATTAAAAGTTATGTCTACAAGTGTTTCCAATTGAATTATGCTATTTCATGTTTTGAATTGCGAGTTTCCATATCATAGACCATTGATTTCATGTTAAATCCCTGAATTACGAATTGAGCCATGTAATCATATTGTTTTCTCATGTTTAAGACATTCTTATGTTCAAGTTCATGCTTCTCACTTGTTTTGGTGAAATGTTTATGCTTTGATTCTTTGAATCATGACTTCCATATTACAATTTTTAGTGTTATTATCGTATTTTTATGATTAGTAAGTGCTGGCGGATTATGAGCACTTGATATCTATGTGTTTTACATAATTTCAGAATTTCAAGTACTAAGTCAGTCAAGTCATGAATCTTATAAGTATACTTAGATATTTATAATCATGATGAGTACTATGAGTTATGTAATAATGTTTAGTTGAGTTTAGTTTAGTTTAGTTCAGTACCAGTATTGGTTCAGTTGGGAGTAGATTTAACACTGAGTGAATGCAAAGATGGCGGCTCCCCCGTCAATTTAGGTAGAGTCATTATTAGCAGTCACTATGTTCCAGAACTACATAGATAGCGTATTGTATGAGGGGTTACCCATCAGTTTAGGCTTGACTTCCTCTCAAGGGTTATCCTCATTTTAGGCTTGACACCTTAGTCCTTCGGGATAATAGATTAGAGGATCCATATAACCAAAGTTAGTACTCTTGGGATGATATTGATACCCCTCCAACTGGGGTTATAGGTTGGACCCCGATTAGCTCATATTGGGGCATTTCGGTTACATAATACATCTGATAGTTTCAGTCAGTGTTTCGTATGTCTCAGGTCAGGCTTTCTTGACTAAGCGAACCGATTTTTTGTTAATCAGTTATACAAATTTTAGTCTTTCAGATTACAACTCATGTCAGAAACATGTTTATGCTTAGTCTTGCATTCTTAATTTTACATGTTCATATTTTCATGCTCAGTATTCATACATCATCCTTGCTACGGTTTACAATCCATTCATCTTTACATGAGATTTACATGCAATATTCATGCCTTTACTGCTTTCCAGCTTTAGTTCTACTTATTCTACAAAAGTGAAGATTTTAAGAAACTAATTGTAGTGATTCACCATCTTATCAAATTATGTTTGTGTTACTCATGTTTTAAAATACTTCAGTTTTCACTATATTTCAGTCTCTTGATGAGTCTACTTGTACTTAGCATGCACGTTTTAAGATTATGTGTGAAATTATTTTTACTTATTGCATTCACCCCCACTTACTTAGTATATTCCAAAGTACTGATTCACATATATGTCTATGTGCTATACTGTCTCATAATGTAGGTACCAGTTATAGTACACACATAATAGTCAGATAGTTTGCAACTTGTAGCCAGAAGGTGATGAGTTCTCCTAGTTCGAGAATCTCCAGTCAGTTCTAGTTCATTTACTATATTGTTATTGTTCATATCTATTTATTAGTGGTAGTGGGAGCCATGTTCCAGCTATCTATAGTCTGTATAGTAGAGTCTTCATAGACAGTCAGTCAGAGTCAATTCATGTAATTCAAGTTTCCTTCTTCAGCTTTATCACATTGTAAAATGTATTAGTATTTCATTTATTTAGAATTTAGCATGATCATGTTTCCGCTCAGTAAATTTGGTTTTATACCCTGTAATTCAGTTTCTCAAGTAGTATGCCAGATCATGGGTTAGCTTAGGATTACATGTGGTTCCAAGCACCATGTTACGACTAGGGGGTAGTCTCCGATCATGACAAACTTGGTATCAAATCACAATGTTCAAGTGTCTTAAGGTGTCTATGAAGTCGTGTCTAGTAGAGTCTTGTGTAACTGTACGAAGATGTTTGTACTTTTATTCAAGAGGCTACAGGTTATTTAGGAAATATTTCCCTTCTTTCATATCTCAGATCATGCTATAGAGATGTTCTATAAGAAACTCATATAGATTCTTATCATGCTCCATTGATGCCAACTCTTTCTTATTCTTGAGGTAATAGAAATAAGGTTAAATCCTTATAGATAGAGTTTTCTCAGACAGTCCCCACAGACAGATATGGGATTTCATATGGGCTCGAAAGTATCCCACCAGTGCCTTTATGTTCCAAAGTATGAAAGATTTTATTCATGATTATGAAAAATTGTGCATTGAGCTAAAGTCATATGTTCCCTCAGGTCCCTTATCAGAATCCTATGACAGCCTATGACCTAGATTTAGAAGCATGAGCCCAGAATTTTAGCAGTATTAGATTTGGGATAGTGTTATCTTAATTTAGTAGATTATGTATCCATAGGTCTAGTTGTATGAAAGGTGAACCAGTAGGCTAGAAGTAGTGCATGAAAGAATCTAAGTTTATTGATTCAAAATTAAGTATGATGGAATGGGTGTGATTTAGAGGTGTTCCAAAGGTTATATAGGATTGTATTATTTCTATGTTCTTAAAGTGTATGTGCTTAGATAGTACCCTTGAGTTACTAAGTGCAAATGAGACTAGTTATGTAGTATGTGGTGTTCTTACTAGCTAAGTTATGAGCGATAGGTTGTTGATATCGGATATTCAGTGTAATAGTAATTCTGATGGTTTAAGGAAAATATTAAGTTTAGAGATGTGATATTAGTAGGCTGTGAAGGAAAAGAAGCAAAGTATGTGTTTAGTGAAGCAAGTGTGTTGTCAAGAAGGGTGTAAGTATGTGATGATTGCTGAAGCTAAAGAAAGTTAAGGATAGTATATATCAAGGGAATGTTCAAGAATGAAGTAAGTATAGTTCATTATAAGTTTGGGAATATCCATGTTAAGTGTTAGAATCTAAGTTTGAATCTTGGATGATTAAGCTAATAAAAAAAGAGTCAAAATTCTAGATGGTGTGAACTCATGGTATGGTGATACTCTTGAAGATTCTAAGTTATTAAGTGTTCAAGTTCTTATATGATGACTAGCGAGTCTACAGAAAGTTAAGAGTTGTATCTCAGAAGGGAATACTAGCAATGGGTATTACACTTTCAGGTGTAGTCTTTTAGGGTGCGTTTATTATTTATGTGTATTTGTTATATCGCAAACTCTATAGTAAAGTGGTTTCAGTTCAATTTAAAGTTACAAAAAGGAGTCCACGGACTTAGAATTATGGCTTAAAGCTAAGGAGGAGATAATAGAACAAGGAACCAAGTCAGGCTCTCAGATTCTAGTGGTAATGCTAGTGTGTTATGGTACAACACTAGGGGAGGAACATGCCCGACCATTCTTATCTCGGTGTAAAGTTTTGTACTTCAGTCATCACGACATCTACTTATGCCTTACAAGTCAGCTCCATGATCATATCTCATATTCATGAATTTTCCATAAAGTCATGTACGCTTCCAGTTCCTAGTATAAGGATTTCCAGTTCACTCAACAGTATGAATCATATTCCATGAAATTATGAACTCCAAACTTAGGTCATGCAGCTCATGACTCATGTATTCATGCTTTACAATACGATCAGTTCTAGGTACTCATGCTACACTCTTAATGATTTATGAAATTCATATTATGTCATGTATGTCCTCAGTTTTGATCTTTTTAATGAATTTATACTTTTTATACTCTGTTCCCCAGGCCTCAATTAAGTGTTAAAGTTACATATAATATTCTTTCATGCTTCAGGTCCTTGTGTACTAACCTTTTTGTGACCTCTCTTTATGTCATGATAGAGGTGATGAACAATTAATTAGATGGGAGAGAGTAAATATTCCTCATTAGAAAAGATTATTGTATGCTTGTTTTATCTAAGGCTATAAGTTTCAAGGAATATTGATGTAAAGATTTTGATATATGTCATGGTTAGTTGAAATTTTATTTGTGTTTTCTTATGGATAGTGCATGGAAGTTGTTATTGATAGAGGTTTAGAGAATATGGAAAAGATTCTTTGGTGGATTATTTTCCTAGAAGTTCATGTGTTGTTATAATGATAGGCTTAAATGTTATGTTGGTGTATAAGTAGATGGATGTATCATACGCTAGTGAGTTCCTAGTAAGAGATTGAATTTTGTTGTTGAAGTGGTAAGAGGAAATTATCCTTGAGATGAAAGATGTAAAACCCACATGGAGTACTGAATTTATGGATTAGACTAGTATTACGATGTTATGTGTTGCACTTTGTGATTTCGAGTTAGGCTAGAACATGGTGAGGATACGTAGATCAAGTCATACTTTGACAGGGATAGTTATATGTATCCATGTAAGAATTATAAGTTCAACCAAGTGAATATGGTATTTAAGAGGAAAAATATAGTTGAGGGGGTATTTGATAAGTATGGTTAAGCTTGAAAGTTAGCAGTTGCATTTTCTAAGGCCTAGTAATTCTATCCTAGCTTATATTTTATAGGAGTATATTCCATGTTACAGAAGTTGTAGCCATATTGAGATTCCTTATTTAGATATCTCAATCAGATCATGCCCAAGAATTCCTTGCTCCCTAATAATAATATTAGTACTTCTTAGAAAAGTATTGGGTAAATACTCTAGTTGAGTATAAACTTTCAGTAGGATTCAGCCCATATAGCCAACAATTTAGTTTAGCAATCAAACAAGATAAGCTCCAATAGTTTTTCTCCTTCCATCTAGACTTACTATCTGAAGTTTCTTGAGTATAGCTATTCCATGAGGTAATTCATTCATTTCCATGCAAGTTATGAATTCAGTTCTGTCCATGCATCATGTCTATAATTAAGATATTTAGTCATGATTCAGTTTAGAAGTGTTTAGTGAAAGGTCTCAGTTTTCCAAGTATTTCGGATCATACATTATGATACCCATTGTACGACCTTAGTATCGTTGTCTCATGATTCGTGCTTACATAATGTAGTTGGCAATGCCATGAAGCCCTTTTCTTTTGATTTCTATGCGTGTTTTGTTTAGGGACAATTCCTTGAGAAGTTACGTACTTTATTCCATCCTCAGTAACTCTTGGAATTTTATTGCATCAGTTATTACTTCGCAGTTGTATAGGTATGATCGTATCATGAACATTTCAAGTGAGTTCTAAATTCTCAGCATGAATCAGCTCCTTATAGTTAATAAAGTAAATTCATCTCAGAAATTAGTATCCTGATGGAAGTTTTAATTTTTCAGCTCAGTTATATCTTTCATTAGAAGACATGTCTTATGTACCTTATTCCATACTTGTAAAGTTTCAATAAGTTCCTACCCATTATTCGAGGATGAATGATTCTAAGGGGGAGATAATGTAACACCCCACATCTTTTAGCTAGAAATCAAACCACCATTCCTACGTGTGTAAGTTCTAATCCAAATCATGCCCATGTAAATATAATTGGCATGACCATTATCTTAGTGTTAACAGAGCTTATGAGGTGAAAAATGCTCATAGGAATCACGTAGAACAAAGTTGAACTAAGAGCCTTTTATTCAGCCAATTTTTTTGTTTTTTATTCTACAAGGGTCAACTTTGAATATGTATAACGTTTATATAAGTAGAATTTTTCATCTCAAGACACATCAAATTGTAGACAATTGAATTAGATTTCCAAGGATACCACTTTCACCTTAATCCGATACCCGAGCAAAAAATTATGACCATGCAAAGGTTGTGCATTGTATGACAATCTCAAATGGCCACTAGATGAGGTGCTCTATGGGAGTGTACTACACAACCACATGTGTGCAATTGGCATGTGCCACACAACCTAAGGTGTGTGATTGGCATGAACCGTACAACAATAGCATAGTGCCAAAAGTACTCTGTTTTGACATAAATCAAGGATGTTGAAGTCTTTCCACACCCCTAAACCATCCCTAATCACTCCTAAATGATATAAGGGGTCTTTAAGCATGAAAATTCCACTCCCTCAACCCCAAGCATTCAAGTCAGGATTAAAAAACCCTCCTCCTTTCCCAAGAACAAATCCAATCCCCTTTCTCAAGAAATCAAGAATTCAAGCTTCCAAGTTCAAGAAACCCTCAAGAAATCTTCAAGAAATAATCTATTGAGGTATATGGGTACTCATCAATGGTCCTCTTTCACCCATTAAGTCCAAAAACCCTATTATTACTTATAAGTATAAATCTTATCCTATTTTATGAAATTAATCCACAAATTTCATGCTAAATCAATTAAAAGTTATGTCTACAAATGTTTCCAAGTGGATTGTGCTATTTTATGTTTTGAATTGCAAGTTTCCATGTCATAGTCCATTGATTTCATGTTAAATCCCTGAATTATGAATTGATCCATGTAATCATATTGATTTCTCATGTTTAAGACATTCTTATGTTCAAGTTCATGCTTCTCACTTATTTTGGTGAAATGTTTATGCTTTGGGTCTTTGAATCATGACTTTCATATTAAATTTTTGAGTGTTAATATCATATTTTTATGATCAGTAACTGTTGGCGGGTTATGAACACTCGATACCTATGTGTTTTACACGATTTTAGATTTTTAAGTACTAAGTCACTCAAGTCATGAATCTTATCAGTATACTTAGATATTTATAATCGTAATAAGCACTATCAGTTATGTAATAATGCTTAGTTAAATTTAGTTTAGTTCAGTACTAGTGTTAGTTCAGTTGGGAGTAGGATTTAGCACCGAGTGAATGCAGGGATGGCGGCTCCTCGTCAGTTTAGATAGAGTCATTAGTAGCAGTCCCTATATTTCAAAACTACTTATCCAGTGTAGGGTATGAGGGTTCACCCATCAGTTTAGTCTTGACTTCCTCTCAGGGGTCAGCCGTCAGTTTAGGCTTGATACCCTAGTCCTTCAGGACAACAAATTAGTTGATCCACTCAGCCAATGTTAGCACCCGTGGAACGATACTAACATCGTCCAACTAGGATTACAGGTTGGACCTTGATTATCTCTTATTGGGGTATGTAGGTTATATGATACCTTCCACAGTTTCAATCAGTATTTTGTATGTCTCAGATCAGGTTTGCTTGACCAAGCATACAAATTTTTAGTTATTCAATTATACAGATTTCGGTCTTACAGTTTACATCTCATGCTATAAACATGTGTATGCTTGGTATTTCTTTCTCAGTTTTATATGTTCATGTTTTCATGCTCGGTTTCCATACATGATCCTTGGTATGGTTTACAGTCCATTCATCTTTACATAAGATTTATATGTAGTATCCATGACTTTACCGCTTTCCATCTTCAGTTCTACTTATTCTATAAAAGTGACGACTTTAAAAAACTAAGTGTAGTGATTTACCAGCTTATCAGATTATGTCTATTACTTATGTTCTAAAATACTTCAGCTTTCAGTGTATTTCAGTCTCTTGGTGAGTCTACTTGCACTTAGCATGTATGTCTTAAGATTATGTATGAAATCAGTTTTACTTATTTCTTTAACCCCCACATACTTAGTGCATTCCAAAGTACTGATCCACATTTATGTCTATGTGCTACGTTGTCTCATAATATAGGTACATTGTAGTACACACATAATAATCAGACAGTTTGTAGCTTCCATCTAGCAGGTGATGAGTTCTCCTAGTTTGAGAATCTCCAATCAATTTAAGTTCATGTACTATATAGTTATTGTTCATATGTATTGATTAGTGGTAGTTGGAGGCATGTCCCAACTATCTATAGTCATTGTAGTAAAGGCTTCATAGTCAGAGTCATTACATGTAATTCATGTTTCATTATTCAGTTTTATCACGTTGTAAAATGTATCTGTATTTCATGTATTCAGACTTTATCATGATCATGTTTTCTCTCTGTAAATTTGGTTTTATACCATGTAATTATGTTGCTCAAGAAGTATGCCAGATCATGGGTTAGCTTGGGATCACTGTGGTTCCAAGCACCGAGTTACGACTAGTGGTAGTCTCCGGTCATGACATGAGGTCACAACTTAGAACTCATAAGTCATAACATGAGGTCATGAGTCGTAGGGTGGAACTCGTGACCAAACCAGTGAGAAGGACTAAGGTTATTATCTTGGTAATGACTAAGACTCCACGAGTCATAACATTTGGTCATGAATTGTAGGATGTGACTCATGACCACACCAGTAAGGGTACCTTGAGTCATTTCCTAGACTACGAGTCCACGCAACGACTCATACTCAGTCGTCACAAATCATGACATGACCCATAACGACTGACGGCAGTTTTTCTATGTTTTAATTGGAGGCACTTTGGTCATTTCCCTCTTTTCTCAATTAAAATCCACGACCATAAAGCATATAAAAGGGGTTATATTTGTAACTTTAACAATTATTAAGTACTATTTACTCTCTTAAATTCCCCAAGTCAATAACTACTAAGGTTTCTCAAGGTTGATCATCTAGGGCTCTAAGATTGGTTTCTTCTCCATAACTCTTGATATCTCAGGCATGTATCTCTCCCTAAACTTGTATTTTTATTATGGCATGCAATAGCTTGATATTTCCACGGTTTTAATTTTTTATTTTAAATAAAGATTTGAGGGTTTTCGATGGTAATTGTTTAAATACTTTTCCCATGGTTTTGAATTGGTTTTCATTGATCTATCATATGGTTTTGAACTGAATATATGAATGGGCATGGGAATAGGAAAGAGGGACATAGGTTTCCCTAACTTTATGGTTTAATGGTTTGGAATTGTCTTTATTCCCGATCCAACTTATGCAGTTGGTTTTGAAAACATGGATACTTACATAATTGAACTCACTTTTGTAACCTTGCATTGCATAAAAGGTTAAAAGAACTTAACACAGTTTTTTGAAAGGCCTGGGTGGCTATGGATTTGTTTTCCATTTGATAAGTTTGGAGTCATTTTGGCTAAATGGTTTTGGAATGGCATAATGGAATTGGCTTGCAAGATTAATATTTGGTATGATAATACCAACGGTGAATGCCTAATTAAAAGAATCCTTGGTAAATGGTTGAAAATGTGTAAATGGTTTTAATTTAGGCTTAAAGGGGGTTACGTACCACGTCATGGAGGGTGGAGGTCCTGGAGGGAACGAACCTAGAAACCACATTTTCCAGTGTGGAGGCCTTGGTGGCTATGTGCATAGTTTACACTTTATATATCTATATTTTTAGAATGGTCAGATCCTCGGCGGCTCTATCCCTTTTGCGAATTTCTCTGATTTATACGGCTAACACGCATTAGGGTCCTTCTTGTGGGGGGAGACAGACCCATATAGTCTGTGGAAGTTTTTAGTATGGTTAGAGATACACAGTCTAGGTTAATGGTTTTGATGTTCATTCTTAAACCTTGTTCCCAATCCCAACACTACGTAGATATGTATATTTCCATATATGTGAACATGTACATTGTATTATTTTTAAATGGCATTATTTTATCCCTTCTCCTAAGTTACATGCTAGTGCTCACCCCTCTAACCGTCCTAAGATGCTACATTGTTTCATATTATAGGGTCCAAGGACACTTTTTTACCCCTGTGCAGTGTTAGGTGATCCGTTTGGTACGCCGTGCAATAGTGAGCTTCCATCCTTTGGAAAGATTGGTAAATCCATCAGTTTCGTTCCACATTTTAAAATTGAAAATTTCGCATTAGCATTGTAATTGCCATTGTCATTGTCAGTGTCCATGGGTGTCCAAAAAGCCATGTCGAGTAGAATATATTTTATGGTTGTGTAATGTGTCATACTTATAAGAGGGAGGCTACGAGTCATTTAGGAATGTTTTCCTTTCTTGTGTTCTATTTCAAGGTTTTGAGTTTGGTATCCTAAAATTCTTCTAACTTCTAATTTGCTCACATTTAAGATCATGCCTCCCCAAAAATCTGATGTTTGTGGAAACTCTGGAACTTTTGCCCTGCCTGAGGGGAATATAGAGGGGACTCAGCCCACCTACGGAGTGCAAACCCAGTCTAGGGTCCCTACTCTTGATTGTTCTGCTCCAAATGGGGTTCTACCGGTCCCCACTGATCCTTCTCCAGTTGGAGACACTCATGCTCAGTCACCACAGAGAGACATCTCTAATGCCGAATTTTGTTGATCTATTCTTCTGCTGACCCAGTTGGTGACATCTAAGTCCCACTAGCCTAATTATGTTGGTTCTGTTTCTCCATCTTCTGAGGTCACTAGAGTTGGCCAGTTTATGAGATTGTGCCCTTCGACCTTTAGTGGTTCTAAGGTTAAGGAGGATCCTCAAGGTTATATGGATGATATGGAGAAGATATTTTGAGTTATGCATGCTACTGATTTTGACGGTGTGGAGTTTGTTTCATATCAGTTACTAGCTTATCAGTGGTATGGGGAATGGGAGTAGTCAAGGGGTGATGATATTGATTTGGCATTATGGGATGAGTTTTCTGTTGCCTCCCTTGATCATTTCTTTCATTGGGAGTTGAGAAGGCTAAAGATAAGGAGGTTGTAAACTTAAAATAGGGAAAGATAACTGTGAAAGAGTATTCTTTAAAATTTCACCAGTAGTATAGTTATGCCCTAGAGATTGTATCTATATGAGGGAGATAATAAGGACGTTTGCTTTGGGTTTGTCTCAAAACTTTGTACTAAAGTGTAAGGCAGCGATATTGAATAATGACATGGATATCTCTAGACCGGTGGTGTAGATGCATTAGGTTGAAGATGAAAAAAAAACTAGAAGATATGGGAGAGAGGTAGAATAAAAAGTTCAGGTATTTAGAGTGGGGAGAAGGGAAGCAGAATAGTGGTTGAGATGGTAGACACTGGTCCAAAAAAAAGAATTGGGGGAGTTCTAATTCTTATTTGGAAACTAGTGCCCCTTATCCTAAGTCATCTAGTCATCGTCACTTTCATACTAATACTGGTTTAAGGCACAAGGTGCCCAATCTCAGGCTAGTGAAGCTCAGTCAGCTCAACCCTATCCTTCTTTTCGATTTTGTGGTCAGCTTTACCGTGGTTATTGTAATTAGGGAAGGAATTGGTGTTTTAGTTGCAGTCAATGTGAGCATATACATAAACTGTCCCTCGGGTAGAGTAGCCATGAAGGCTAATAAGGTCTCGGTTGACACTTCTTCAACTCTTGCACCAAAGGGTGCTACTTCTGGTATCAACACTGGTCAGAATCATCTTTTTCCCTTGCCACCATTAGGAATTTGAGGCATTAAGTTACAACTCTTCTCTAGTTATGTATATTGCCTTCTTGATATGGGGTCCACTCTTTCTTATGTGACACCTTATGTGGTTGTTAATTTGGGTTTTGGTCCTGAGTGCATTTCTAATCCTTTATCTGTGTCTACCCTTATGAGTGACTTCGTTGTTGCTAGAAGAGTCTATAAGGGTTGTGTGGTATCTATCTTTCATAGGGATACCTTGGTGGATTTAATAGAATTGGATATGGTGGATTTTGATGTTATCCTAAGGATGGATTGGTAATGTGTGCGCAATTACGAACACATTTAAGGCCTTTAACCTAGAATAATTGCAAAGTCTTAAGCAACTTTTGTTGTTTTTGATTGTTTTTATTGTTTTAATGCAGATACAAGTGATCGGGGAGGAAACCAAAGAAAAGAAGAATAAATCAGCTGAAATCAGGTGCAAATAAGCTAAAGTGTAGCTAACGCCATTTCTGAAGCACCGTCGGACATGGAACAGGCTGTCAAAGTTGCCATCAAGCTTAGATAGAACCTGAGGAGTTGAGATGAAATATGATGACATTTTGGAAATGCCGTCAAATCTGTGACAAGGCGTCAAAATTTCCGTCAACCTGAGGCAGATTATGCTGATTTCCAGTGAAGATGTGACGACATTTTTCACGCGCCGTCACATTTTTGACACGTCGTAAGATTTGTCGTCCGAAGAATCAGAAGATAGTAATTCACTGGACACTTTGGAGACATCTTGCACACGCTGTCAGACGTCTGACACGCCGTCAAGATCGTCGTCACCTATTTCAAAGAAAATCATAAATTTTAATTTTATTTCCTTATTTAGGTTTGACTATTTAAAGACTTGTTTGAGGGGTTTTATTACCATCCATCCGACAATTAACCATCTATTATTCAGGGAAAAAACGATATTTTTTCCTCCCTATCTCAAGAATAATATTTCAGTGTTTTGCCGTGTGATTCAAATAAAAGTTCACTTTTAATTTCATTCATCATTGTAAGTTAATCCTTTCAGTTATGAATTCAAATTGCATGCTTGTTTCATGCGTCATGAGTAGCTAAACTCTTTTAACCTGGATTATGGAATCTAGGGTTAGGTCATGATAAGGTGATAAATTAATTATTCAAGGTTTAATAGAGGTTAGGATTTCTTGATAACTCTGAGACTATAATTTATGTCTGTTGGTTGCAAACAATAGGTGTACCTACTTTGGTTTGCTTGAGAAAGAAATCATAAACAGTAGGAAGTGAGTTATCAAAAGGGACTCGAAAAGGCTTCGTTTAATAATCAGCGTTGTACCAAGGTTGATTAACCTGAAGTAAAATCTGTTTAGTGATAAGTGATTCCCTAAGTCCGAGAGGATTAGGAAATTAGACGCTTGAATAGGTCGAGAGACATTTGAGCATACCATCGATAAAGATAGCTTCTCATCCCAACTACCGTGAGAACCTCGAGTAAATTTTAGTATCTGTCATGTACCGTAAGCCCTAGTGAATATAATCCTGGTTATTTCATAAAATCTTGGTTACAAACAATAAATTCAGAAGTGAAAATTGACTCTCTATGAAACTCAACCCCCCATTTTCATAAATAGCAAACTACCAGTAAATTATTTCATAAACAACCCGAAGTTCACACCCTATTCCCTGTGGGATTCGACCCCAACCTAGTTGGGTTTTATTTTGACAACGATCGTTTATACCCATTCAAGAGTGTAGTTTGAGCGTTATCAAAAATTGCGCCGTTGCCGGGGACTATGGTTGTTAACTGAAAGATTGAATGCGCTAATTTGATGTTAGTTAAGTTTTCTAGATTTACGTTTGTTTGTTGTTTTTGTCTATTTGTAGGGTCATTAAAGTGTACGCCAAGTATCATTCAATCCAGAACCCCAATGCATGGGCAAAATAGCAGGACAACCGTTGCATTATAAGGTTGAGGATGGCGATGTGGATGGAGCAGGTGCAATGGGTGCGATCATTCCTCCACCGTTGGCACCTGGAGAAAATTTTAATATTACAAGCACGTGATCCAACTCTTAAATCTTATGGGGTTGTTTGGAGGCCTTCCTGGGGATGACCCCAACCTGCATCTGGTGAATTTTATCACCATTTGCAAATTCTTTGATAACCCGGGGGTGAGCCAAAGTGCTATCCGGTTGAGGCTGTTCCCGCTATCTCTATCTGGAGAGGCAAAAATGTGGTTAAATGAGCTAGAACCCGATTCTATCACTAACTGGAGACAGTTGAAAGAGGCGTTCCTAGAACGGTTCTTTCCACCCTCCATGAGAGTACAGTTGAGGGATGAAATCAGTAACTTCAAGCAGCTTCCATCTGAAGCATTGCATGAAAGCTGGGAGAGGTTCAAGAAGAAGCTGGCTCAATGTCCGAGTCACAATATGTCAACTTGCACTTGATGGGGACTTTGTACAGAGCTATTAACTCTATGACAAAGCCAATTATAGATAACGACGTAGGTGGTTCATTTGTTGATTTGTCTTTTCAAGATGTTTCTGATATGCTGAATAGGATGACCAAACTAAGTCGGGTTTGGTACACTAGGGATTCTGTGGTGGCAAGTCCAACTATTCCTACTGGAATGAATATTGAACAATGCAAAAGAGATGAGGAGAAGGATCAAGATATAGACCATCTAAAGAATCAGATGGACCTGTTTACCAAGCACTTATTGTCAGGAAGGACGGAAAATGTAAAGGTTGTAATGATTTAGGACCAAGTCGATGTGGAGCCTGAAGGAGAAGCAAACTATGTTAATAATTAGGGGGTTTCCGAGGCAATAGCCAAAGGAATCAAGGTCGGAACATGTATGATAATCTTTATCACAGAGACAGGGAGCAAAAAAACTGGAGAAGTAGCAATGACAGGAGTGGGTTGTATATTCGTTCTGGAAATCAGGAAGCTACTGCAACTAGCTCGGGAAAGATGTCTATGGAGGATATGACGAAAGAACTGTTGAAAGGAGTAGAGGCTACCAACTCAGGGGTAAATATTATGAGGAGTGAATTTTCTACTCTAAGTCAGTTGGTTAGTTCACACTCAACTTTTATCAAGTAGTTGGAGCAGCAGATGAGTCAACTTTCCTCAACACTGAACAAGGGAAGAAGTGGTACTTTACTTAGTAAAATGGTTCAGGATTAGAAAACAGATGGCTCATGTCTGGCGATTACCACTAGAAGTGGTAAGATCGTATCTGGCCCTTCTGTGGGCAAGTCTTTGAACAATGAGGAAGTTGTGGATGAACCAGAGGAAAATAACCCAGTAGAGTCTGAGAAGCCAAATAGCTCTATTGATGCGTCATAGAAGGTAAAGGAAGAGGAAGTGGTGTTGAAAACCATCCCAAGGCCACCACCTCCATTTCCTCAATGATTGAGGAAGAAAGCTGATGATGCCATATTCAGCAAGTTCATGGCAATGCTCAAGAAATTGACAATAAATTTGCCTTTGATTGAAGCACTTGATCAAATGCTAGGATATGCAAAGTTCATGAAGGACCTTGTTACCAAGAAACGAGCAGTGAGTTACAAATTAGAAGCAGATCTTCACCTTTGTAGTGCCATTTCTACAAGGATCTTGATGCAGAAAAAGCCGGATCCAGGTGCAGTCACTATTCCCTACACAATTGGAACCATAGAATTCACTAAAGCACTGTGTGATTTGGGAGAAAGTGTTAACTTGATGCCATTAACTATTTATAAGAAGTTAGGTCTGGGGAATCCCACACCCACTAATATGAGACTGGTGATGGCTGACAGAACAGTAAAGCGACCAGTTGGCATTCATATATGATGTGTTGGTAAAGGTTTCAAATTTCATATTCCCTACAGACTTTGTCATCCTGGACTATAAGGTGGACTTTGAGGTGACCATAATCTTGGGTCGACTTTTCCTCGCAATTGGAAGTGAGTTGATTGATTTGAGAGTGAATGAGCTCTTATTCAGGGTGAACGATAAAGTGGTAAGATTCGATGTGGGAACATCAATGAAACAGCATGAGGAGATAAGTGTGTTCTTAGTAGTTGATGCATATTTTGAAGATATAAAGGATGTTCCCAGCACTGAATGACTTATTATTGAACCTTTGGTTGCGGTCATGATGAACTATGATAGTGAAGGCATTGAAGAGTATGAAGAGACAATTTGTGCCTTGACTGGCATGGGGTCATATCCTTATGCTCCTAAAAATCTAGACCTTGACCTGGCTAATCGACCAACGCCACTAGCCAAGCCATCTATTGAAGAACCTCCAGTGTTGGAGTTGAAGGAGCTTCTTGAACACTTACGATATGTGTTTATGGGAAAAGGGAGCATGCTGCCTGTTATTATTGCAGCTGATTTGGAAGAACAATAGGTAAATGCACTCATCTCAGTACTTCAAAAGCACAAGAGAGCAATCGGATGGACCATCGCAGATATTATTGGCATTCCCCCAGGCATCTACACACATAAAATTCAATTAGAAGAAGACTGTTCTCCAACCATAGAGCATCAGCACCGTCTTAACCCACCAATGTAAAAGGTAGTTAAGAAGGAGATTATTAAGTGGTTGGATGCAGGAGTGGTTTACCCTATTTCTGACAGCAAGTGGGTGAGTCCAGTTCAATGTGTGCCCAAGAAAGGGGGTATGACGGTGGTTGCTAATGAAAAGAATGAGTTGATTCCACTCAAACTAGTAACCGGGTAGAGAGTTTGCATGGACTACCGCAAATTAAACTCTTGGACTCTGAAGGACCACTTCCCAATGCCCTTTATGGACCAAATGCTTGATCGATTAGCCGGTAGGGGATGGTATTGTTTCTTGGATGGCTATTCTGGATATAACCAAATATGCATTGCTCTTAAAGATCAGGAGAAGACTACATTAACCTACCCATATGGCACCTTTACATTCAAGAGGATGCCATTTGGGCTATGCAATGCACTCGCCACTTTTCAACAGTTCCTGATGTCTATTTTTATGACATGGTGGAAGACACCATAGAGGTATTCATGGATGATTTCTTTGTGGTAGGTGATTCATTTGAAATATTTCTGGAGAATTTAAATATGGCCCTGCAAAGATATGTTGAATTTAATCTATTGCTTAACTGGGAAAAATGCCATTTTATAGTAAGGGGGGTATCATTCTTGGCCATAAAATTTCCAAAAAAGGGATTGAAGTTGATCGAGCAAAGGTGGAAATTATTGAGAAATTACCACCTCCCATTTCATTGAAGGGAGTGCATAGTTTTCTTGATCATGCAGGATTTTATCGATGGTTCATAAAAGACTTCTCAAAAGTTGCAAATCCACTTTACAAACTTTTAGAGAAGGAAGTAAAAAAAAATTTTGATGACGAGTGCTTGAAGGCATTTGAGTGCCTTAAAAAGAAGTTGATTGAGGCCCTTATTGTTATTGTACCTGACTGGGCAAAACTATTTGAAATAATATGTGATGCAATCGTTGTTGCCCTGGGAGCTGTATTGGGACAAAAGAGGGATAAATTGTTTCACCCGATATATTACGCTAGAAAAACACTGAATGGAGCACAAAAGAATTACATAGTAACTGAACAGAAGCTGCTGGATGTGGTGTATGTTTTTGAGAAATTTAGAGCTTATCTTCTTGGGACCAAAGTGGTGGTCCATACTGACCATGCTGCTTTGAGGTACCTGATAGCCAAAAAGGATGCTAAACCAAGGTTAATTAGATGGGTGTTTCTACTGCAAGAATTTGATTTCGAGGTCAAAGATAGAAAAGGTTGTGAAAACCAGGTTGCAGACCATCTATCTAGAATGGAAGGTGAATAGAAAGCTAATGATGAAACAAAGATAAATAATACATTTCCTAATGAGGAGATCCTGGCAACTGCTGTGGAAACATTTCCCTGGTACGCGGATTATGCAAACTACGTTATGAGTGAGGTCATCCCAGAAAATCTTTCTTTTCACCAAAGAAAGAAATTCTTGCATGATGTAACACACTACTTCTGGGATGAGCCTTATCTTTTTTGGCAATATGTAGACAATATCATATGGAGATACATGTCGGAGGTAGACGTATTGTGCATACTGGAAGCATGTCATGCTTCCCCAATTGGGGGTCACCATACAGGTGACCGAACGGCCAGGAAAGTGTTACAGAGTGGCTATTATTGGCCAACATTATTTAAGGATGCCTACGAGTTTGTGCAAAAATATGATCAATGTCAGAGGTAGGGGTCAATAGCTAAAAGACATGAGATGCCCTTGACTAAGATGCTTGAAGTGGAATTATTTAATGTCTGGGGAATTGACTTCATGGGTCCATTTGTATGCTCGTATGGAATGAAGTATATTCTGGTTGCTGTTGACTATGTCTCTAAATGGGTCAACACTATCGCTTTGGCTGACAATGAGGGAAAGAGAGTTGTTGCTTTTCTCAAAAAAAACATTTTCTTGTGTTTCGGAGTACCACGCACTATCATAAGCGATTGAGGATCTTAGTTTTGCAACAAATTATTTTGAGCAGCTTCTGCAAAATATGGAGTAAAATAACACAGAGTGTCTACTCCTTACCACCCACAAACCAGTGGGCAAATAGAGGTGTCGAACCGTGAAGTTAAGGCCATCCTATACAAGACGGTGAATGCTAGCTAAAAAGACTGGTCCCGAAAGCTTGATGATGCCTTGTGGGCATACCGTACTGCTTTCAAGACACCCATTGGCATGTCACCATTTCAGTTGGTCTATGGAAAAGCTTTCCACCTGCCAATAGAGTTGGAACACAAGGCTTTATGGGCACTCAAAAGGTTGAATTTGAATTGGAAAGAAGCAGCAGAGATGAGACTAGGGAAACTGAATGAGATGGATGAATTCCGGCTCAGGGCATATGAATGAGAAGATCTGTATAAAGAAAAGATGAAAAAGTACCATGATTGGAGAATAGAGAAATAAGAGTTTGAAAAGGGGGATTTGGTGCTTCTGTTCAATTCCAGACTCAAATTGTTCCCAGGGAAGCGGAAATCTAAGTGGTCAGGTCCTTTTAAGGTTAATTAAGTCCACTCATCTGGAGTAGTGGAACTCAAAAATAAAGATGGCAGTACATTCAAGGTAAATGGGCAATGGATCAAGCCTTACATTGGCCCAAAAGAATCAGTGAAAAGCATCACCATTATTTGTCTCGATAAAGTCTGAGGTAATCGAGATGCCTGAGTTGTGCCGTGATGTTAAATCAAGCGTTGCATGAGAGGCAACCCATGATCCATGAGAATGACCCAGTCCAGGTATACTCTAGTTCTTAGTCTAGTTTTTTCTTTAATTCTAAGTTGATGGTGGTTGGTATTCTGTTGTTGTAACATAGTTTTTGGTAACTAGGAGAAAAGAAAGAAAAAAAGGAAGTGACATGTCTTGCTCAACGTTTGACCCTCCTTCCAATGTCTTGCTTGATAAACTGTGTGGATTACATTTACTTATTACCATTGTGAATCTTGTTGTGGCATTAATTATAGCTGCTTGATGATCATTACTGAATAATTGCATGAACTAGATAAGTGGTGGTCTATGATATACTTGTGTGCCAGGTATGTGTGAGCTATTACTTGCTTCCCTCTGTATGCTAAAGCTAGAACTTGCCTGATTAGTTTTCTGCTGTTGTAACATAGTTTTTGGTAACTAGGAGAAAAGAAAGAAAAAAAGGAAGTGACATGTCTTGCTCAACGTTTGACCCTCCTTCCAATGTCTTGATTGTTAAACTGTGTGGATTACATTTACTTATGACCATTGTGAATCTTGTTGTGGCATTAATTATAGCTGTTTGATGATCATTACTGAATAATTGCATGAACTAGATAAGTGGTGGTCTATGATATACTTGTGTGCCAGGTGTGTGTGAGCTTTTACTTGCTTCCCTCTGTATGCTAAAGCTAGAACTTGCTTGATTAGTTTTGCCATAGTCATAGGATAGGAGTTAGGACAGGATCATAGGTCGTCGTTGATTAACCCACTTTTAGCCTAAATATCCTCCCTTGTATGTATAACACCCTTTTGATCCCTATTTGGAGCCTAGCTTGACCATTTCTTTTATATGACACCTTTCACCTTCCCATTTATACCATAATAAACTTGTTTACCCCTAGGCTTCCTTGGACACTGAGCACCTTGATCTAGGCAAACAACCTAAGTTAAGGGTGGCTATCATAGGGGTGCATGGTGTAAGATAAGTAGTATGAAGAAGGGTGGAATAAAATAGAATGAACAAAAGTTGGATGCTAATAATGCTAAAAAAAAGAGGTTGTTGCAACACCCAACTTGAATATGGATAATCAAGAGAAGAGGAGAAATGAAAGAGGATAATTAGAGAGCCCAAGAAAGAAGTGTAGTGTCAAGGAGGCATAGTCACTCTAAATAACCTTGAATATCATACCAGCCCCAAACCACATTACAAGCCTAAAAGAAGTCCTATAGTGATTCTAGATGGCCTATCTGAGGATTCTAGTAATGAAAATAAGGGCAAGCCTATGGTACTTGGCATACACTGACTGGAACTTTCTTTTGAGAGTGAGAGTCTTTTGATAACCCCTAATTTGTATTGTTGGATTTCTTGTATAATAAGAGGGAGATTTCTTTGTTGTGAGGGCACACGGGTATCGTCACTACCTACTTGCTTATTTAGACAATATGGCATTCATATGTGAATGGTTATTGCGGCCAAGATTGATGTTGTCGCTTGATTCCTTTGTGTTACAGTACTATTTTTCAATGATATGCACGTTGGTTTGGCATTGAAAGGATAACTTTGTGTTGAGCTATGCGTGCTGAATGTGCTATGTGTTTTCTTAGTTAGATTAAGTTGCTTGAGGACAAGAAATTGCTCTAAGTTGAGGGTGTTGATGTGTGCGCAATTGCGAACACATTTAAGGCCTTTAACCTAGAATAATTGTGAAGTCTTAAGCAACTTTTGTTGTTTTTGATTGTTTTTATTATTTTAATGCAGATACAACTGATCGGGGAGGAAACCAAAGAAAATAAGAATAAATTAGCTGAAATCTGGTGGAAATAAGCTAAAGTTTAGCTGACGCCATTTCTGAAGTGCCGTTAGACATGGAAAAGGTTGTCAAAGTTGTCGTCAAACTTAGACAGAACCTGAGAAGTTGAGATGAAATGTGATGACATTTCGGAAGCGCCGTCAAATCTGTGACAACGCGTCAAAATTGTCATCAACCTGAGGCAGATTATGCTGATTTCCAATGAAGATGTGACCATATTTTTCACGCGCCATCACATTTTTGACACGCTGTTAGATTTTTCTTCCGAAGAATCAGAAGATAGCAATTCACTGGAAACTTTGACGACATCTTGCACACGCCGTCAAGATCACCGTCACCTATTCCAAAGAAAATCATAAATTTTAATTTTATTTCCTTATTTAGGTTTGACTATTTAAAGACTTGTTTGAGGGTTTTTATTACCATCCATCAGACAATTAATCATGTATTATTGAGGTAAAAAATGATATTCTTTCCTCCCTATCTCAAGAATAATATTTCAGTGTTTTGCCGTGTGATTCAAATATAAGTTCACTTTTAATTTCATTCATCATTGTAAGTTAATCCTTTCATTTATGAATTCAAATTGCATTCTTGTTTCATGCGTCATGAGTAGCTAAACTCTTTTAACCTGGATTATGAAATCTAGGGTTAGGTCATGATAAGGTGATAAATTAATTATCTAAGGTTTAATAGGTATTAGGATTTCTTGATAACTCTGAGACTATAATTTATGTCTGTTGGTTGCAAATAATAAGCATACCTACTTTGGTTTGCTTGAGAATGAAATCATAAACAGTAGGAAGTGGGTTATCAGCAGGGACTCGAAAAGGCTTCGTTTAATAATCAGCGATGTAACAAGGTTGATTAACCTGAAGTAAAATCTGTGTAGTGATAAGTGATTCCCTAAGTTCGAGAGGATTAGGAAATTAGACGCTTGAATAGGTCGAGAGACATTTGAGCATACCATCGATAAAGATAGCTTGTTATCCTAAATACCGTGAGAACCTTGAGTAAATTTTAGTATTTGTCAGGTACCGTAAGCCCTAGTGAACATAATCCTGGTTATTTCATAAAATCTTGGTTAAAAATAATAAATTCAGATGTGAAAATTGACTCTGTGAAACTCAAACCCCCATTTTTGGAAATAGTAAACTACCAGTAAATTATTTCGTAAACAACCCGAAGTTCACGCCCTATTCCCTGTTAGATTCGACCCCAACCTAGTTGGGTTTTATATTGATAACGATCGCTTACACCCATTCAAGAGTGTAGTTTGAGTGTTATCAATTGGCTCCATTCGTGCTATACTCCTCTAGATTATTAGGCCCATATGGTCAACTTCCAATTCCCTAGTGAACCGTTAATTTAATAGGGGGGGAGGGGAGTTCCTTATTGCTAAAAGGGAGATTTATTTTGTATCTTAGAGCCCAAAAATTAATTTCCAATGGATGTCTTTATCATTTGATTTGGGTTAAAGATTCTAGTTCTGAGGCTCCTCCTTTGCAATCCGTCTCTATGGTTAATAAGTTTCCTAAAGTGTTTCCCGGGGATATTCTTGGTATTTCTTTTGATAGGGAGATAGACTTTGGGATTGATCTTTTACCGAATTACCATCCTATAACTAGCCATTTGTATAAAATGGCTCAAGCTGAGTTGAAAGAGCTGAAAGAGAAATTAAAAGATCTTCTTGATTAGGGTTTCATTTTTCCTAGTGTCTATTAATGAGGTTCTCCTATTCTTTTTATGCGTAAAAAACATGGGTCCTTTTGGATGTGCATAGACTATCAACAGCTGAATAAGGTGAGGGTGAAGAATAAGTACCCTCTCCCAAGGATTAATGACCTTTTCAACTAGCTTTAAGGTGCTCTCTAAGATTCATCTTCGGTCGGGTTATCATCAGTTGAAGATTATGGAGGTGGATATCCCTAAGACTTCTTTTCAAACCTGATATGGTCATTATAAATTTTTGGCTATATCTTTTGGGTCGACTAATGATCTAGCTGCATTTATGGATCTTATGGATCGGGTATTCAGACAATTCTTATATTTGTTCATGATAGTGTTTATTGATTATATCTTGTTATATTCAAAGAGTTAGGAGGATCATGCCAATCACCTCCGAGTAGTGTTATAGATTCTTAATGATCAGTGATTGTATGCCAAGTTTTTGAAGTGTTAATTTTTTTTGAATGTTATGATCTTTCTGGGTCAAGTTGTTTCCAGTGAGGGGATCATGGTAGATCCATAGAAAGTTGAGGTAGTTCAAAAGTGACCTAGACCTATGACTCCAAACTATATTATCTAGGTATTATAAGAGGTTTGTAGAGAGATTCTCTTCTATTGCTGCTCTGTTGACTAAGTTGACTAAAAAAAGGTGAATTTTCTGTGGTCCGATGCTTGTGAGGGAAGTTTGAGAAGTTGAAAAATAACTTGACTTTTGCACCAAATTTTGACCCTATTCGAGAGTACTGATGGTTTTGTGGTTTACTGTGATACGTCTCGAGTGGGACTAGGTTATGTCTTGATGTAGCAAGGTGATGTGGTAGCGTATGCTTATAGATAGCTTAAGGTTCATAAAAGTAATTATCTAACTCATGATCTAGAGTTGGTGACTGTGGTATTTGCATTGAAGCTTTGGCGTTACTACTTGTATGGAGTGCATGTTGATATCTATTCAAATCATAAGAGCTTACGATGTGTGTTCACCTAGAAGGAGTTGAATCTCAGGCAAAGAAGATGGCTTGAGTTTCTCAAGGACTATGATGCAAGTCTTCATTACAATCCATGCAAAGCTAATTTGGTTGTTGATTCTCTTAGCAAGTTATCTATGGGGATCCTATCTTATGCGGGAGAGTAGAAATGAGGATTGGTGAAGTATATTCACCAGTTGACTAATTTAGGAGTCTGACTTTTGGACTCCGGGGATGGAAGGGTGATTGTTCAAGAAGTGGTTAAATAATCTCTTGTTGCTGAGGTAAAGAAAAAGTAGGTTTTAGATCTTATCTTGATACAGATTAAGGATGATGTGGGATAGCAAAAGGTCGTGGCTTTTAAGATTGGGGTGATAGTATCTTGAGGTACCAAGATAGGTTGTGTGTTCTGAATGTTGATAAGATACGAGGAAGAATTTTGACTAAAGCTTATGAGATAAGGTACACAGTTTGTCCTGGTTCGATAAAGATATACGATGACTTGAAGGAGATTTATTGGTTGAACAACATGAAGAGAGATATGGCTAACTTCATGGCTAAGTGTATGGTATGTCAGCAAGTTAAATTTGAGCTCATGAGGTTGGGTGGTGTGTCTATTGACAAAGTTAACTTAGTAAAAGGTTAAGTTTTTGTGGTCTGATGCTTGTAAAGGTAGTTTTGAAAAGTTAAAGGATAAGTTGACTTATGCTCTTATTTTGTCCCTACCCGAAGGTACTGATGGGTTTGTTGTGTATTATGATGCATCCTATGTGGGACTGGATTATTTTTTTATGCAGCATGGTAAGGTTGTAGCCTATGCTTCTAGGTAGTTTAAGATTCATGAGAGTAATTATCCGACTCATGATCTAGAGTTTCCAGTTGTGGTTTTTGCATTGAAGATTCAATGCCATTATTTGTATGGGGTGCACGTGGATATTTATTCAGACCATAAGATCTTGCAGTATATGCTTACACAAAAGAAATTGAATCTAAGAAAGAGGCGGTGGCTCGAATTGCTTAAGAATTACGACATGAGTTTGCACTATGATCTAGGTAAATCTAATGTTGGTTCTAATGCTCTTAGCAAGTTATCTATGGGCAGCTTATCTACGTTGAAGAGGAGAAAAGAGGGTTGGTGAGGGATATTCATAGGTTGGCTAACTTGGGAGTTTGCCTTTAGGACCCTGGGGAAGAAGTAGTGATTATTCAGGAAGTGGTTAAGTTATCTCTAAGTGTTGAGGTCAAGGAGAAATAGGTTGTGGATCTCATACTTATGCAAATCAAGGATGATGTGGGTCAGCAAAAGGTTATGGATTTTGAGATTGGGGGAGATGGCATCTTAAGGCATCAAGGGAGGTTGTGTGTTCCTGATATAAATGGGATGCCGAAAAGAATTTTGGCTGAGACTCATGAGTCCATATATACAGTTCATTCAAGTTCATCTAAGATGTATCCTAACTTGAAGAAAATTGTTGTAAACCTTGGGGATTAATCCACACAGTAAGGGACCATGTCCCTCAGAATAAATCACAGGCAATCAAATAATAGAGTGCAAGAAAACTAAAGACAGTGCAGAAAGAGTAAAATACACAAGGAACTTTTACGTGGAAAGCTAGGAATGTAAAAACCACGGCTTACCCTCACAAGTACCAACGAAATCCACTATAATCATACTCCTGATTACAGTCTAGATTTTTTCCTAACTCCATGATCCTTGCATTGGTAGCAACTCTACTACAAGCTCTTTTTGGCAACTCTACCAAGGACTCTCTCTACACCGATTAGCTCTAATCAGTGTTAAACTTAAGCAAATCTACCTAAGAACTTCTCTCAACAAATGAAAGAACTAATCTTATAAGATGAGTAGTTTAGTTATAAATCAAAGCTCACTTAAGAACAATTTCTATTTAAGCTCACATAAACAGCTAAGAACCTGAGTAGTGTTGAATTAGGGTTTTTGCTGCCTCTCTTTATTCTTTAGAATTGAAAAAAGAACATATGATGAAAAGGCTTCTATTTCCTTTTATATCTGAGTGATGATTAGGGCTGGAATATCATTGGACCAGCTATCCAAGTCAGTACAAAATAGCACCTGCAAGTTTGTTACACAAGAGGATAAAATTGTGCAGATACTGTGTGCCAGTTGTACTGTACGTTGCACATCCAAGGACCTGGTCCCTTGCGGTTTAGCTTCTCATCATCATGCAACACAGGGACCTGGTCTCTTATTGTCATTTTGCATCAAAAACTTCCCTTTGTCAATGTGCACCTTTAGTTGGTGCATTTGCCATTTCTTCCCCCTGTCATCATGACTTCATTAATTCATCTATTTGTCACATTACATATTTCCCCCAGTCATCATTCCATTCACATTCACATTCACCTTTCATATTTTTATTCACCTAGAATATCTTAATATCTAAACACTTAATACCTGGTTCATCCCTACTCAGCATTCCCCCTTTTGGCATTATTAAAAAGGATTAGTATTAAACCAGTCGTAAATTAAGCACAAATTAGTTGACCCATGGACACTGTGGCAACACTAACATAAAGAATAAATTTGTAATTTAAAGAGAACAGATGTAATAAACAAAGCAAAGATTCATTCATAAGCAGGATAAGTATCATAGAAATGCATAAATTAAATGTTCTTAGGAAAAAAGCCACAGGAATCAAGAATGATTGACAAGTGAAGGACTAGGAAGAAGAGCTTAAAGGAGTAGGGTCAGGTTATTGTTGACATACATTATCTCTGCATTTGACTTAAGGACCTCATCAATTAAGATTGACACCCTCTTCTTCAGCTCAACATTCTCAGTTTTGAGAATTTTATTGTCACATGGGCTTTCTTTGGAGAGATTCTTAATTATCTCCTAAAACTTGTTGATTTCTTCATCCTTGGTAGCTAGATTTCCCTTTAGTTCCTCTATTTCCTTGCTGATATCCTGTTGATAAATATTGCCTGACTTAAAACATTCAGTCTTGATCAATGTCTTCATGCCAAGCATTTGAAGCACAATTCCTTTGGTTCCATTTTCATAGACAATACCAAACTGGTCAAATACCTTGTTTAAGTAATATCTATAAGGCATGCCACGCTTTCCATTCTTTCCAAGAACCACTTTGTGAATGTGTTCCATCATTAATGCAGGTAGATTAATGAATTCAAAGCCACTGAGTTCAATTACAAGAAAATCAGTGGATGAGGCAATGCTTTTCTTTTGCCACCTAGGCAGAATCACCTTGTTCACAAAGTCAAAAACTAATTGAAACTCAATCTTGAGTGATTTCCTATTCACTGCAGCCACAGATTTTCCATTGATCTTGGATGAATTTGCTAAGAATTATATTAAATGTAGCTACTTGGAGACAGTTCTCACCCCATATATAGGAACTTCCAAGATCCTTCCTAATGTTTCCTCATTCAGTTTTATCTTTTTTCCTTGGACTTGTGCGTTCAGATGCTTTTCATCTTCTGAGAATTCAAAAGTAAGATAGAATTCCCTGACTATCTCATTAAAAATAGTGGGAACATGTCCTTCCATGAGATGCATCCACCCTTGATGTTTAACCAGCTCAACAAGTTCCACCATACCAGGTTCTCCTAGCATGTTCGAATAAAAAATCCTTCCATTTAAAACCTTTTTATTCTTCAAGAACCTGTTCCTTTCCTTCTTAGATACATCCTTATTTTTCTCTCCAGTCTTTCTTCTGGTTTAAGTAACCACTGATTCTCTTTCACCTACTTTTCTCTTCTTAGGACCAGGTCCCTTAAGAGTCAGTTGCTTCTTAGTAAAACTTCTAGACCATTCTCCAGAATTTTTTGGTGTTTTACTTACATCAGTTTTCTTGTGATCAGACAAGCTAATTCCTAGGTTATTTGACAATAAGAAGAGATTTTCAGCAACCCAAGTTTTATCAATTACAACATCATTAGAATAGTTTTGAAGATTCAAGGATGATTCTTCAATGAAAGGTAAAGTTATGAAGGAGTTAAGCTTTGGAAGAGTACGGGAAGAAGGATATTTTTCAAGAAGGTTTGGTGAGGAATTTTTCATAATGATAAGCTTAGAACCCTTTGAACGATAAGAAATCGGGAGAGCTTCAGCCATAAAGAAGGTATTTTTCTTAGAGGGGCTATTTGAAATTTGGATTTCCCTTTTTGGTATGAGAATGAGTGGGTACAGCAAGTTTTAACAGAGTAAATGGGTATAGGGAAGGTTTTTCTTAGGGAACAAGATATGTTAAATTTTTAGGTGACTCACCTTTCCTTTTTTCAATAGAACAACTTTGTTCAGACATAAGGACAGGAGGACGCGGCTTTTTCTTGACAGAACAGAAAAAATTTGTGCATACAAGATACTAACCTGAGAGATGGGACCAGGTCCCTTCTCTTGTTTGAGTGAATCTCCATCTTTATGCTTCTCACATCTGTCCACCTCTAAAGTTGTTCCCCTGGGTGTATACCTATAAGGTTATAGTATGACCTAGACTAACATGTACCTAGTTTGCCAAGGATACCTGCCTCCTATACATAGCCAATCTTGTAAAGAGACACTGATTCACTTGATAGTAGGTCAAACTAATTTGATCATCCCCAGCATAAGTTTGGTAGAATCATTACACCACATGGTATCCCTCTTATCTGTTCTTTTAATTCATTCACCATTATCATTATTAATCCTTTATTCACTTTCTATAGCTTTACTGCTATTAGGGATCAATAGCTCCATGCATTTCTTACTTTAAAATTTTTAGCTTTGTTTCGCCAAGGACCAGGTCCTTGGAAATCAAACATTTCGACATATGACATTTCCAATTGAAATGTCCTAAGAGAGATGTTAGTTAGATCTTCTAGAGTTAAACTTTGAGACCTTATCAATGAACCATTTCTGACAACAATCCTCTTTCTCATTTCAAGAATCATGATCACTTGTCATATTTAGGAACCCACTTGAGTCTAATTTTCTAGTAGTAGGAAAATAGAGTGATCATTCTTCTTAGCCCACCTAGGTAGTGATGGGTGTCTCTTCACTTCTTTCAGAAACTCGAAGCCCTTAGGATGAGTACTCCCCTATTGAATGTATTTAATGTTCCTTAATTTTATCTTGGTCCAGTGTCGATATCCTTCCTTCAAATGTCCATTTCTTTCACAATGAGTGCATAAGAGTTTGTGTTCGTTGCTTCTATCATCATGATCTACCTTTTCTTTAGACTCACCAAGTTAGAATTTTCCTTGGTAGTCAAGACCTCTACCATTATTAGATCCCTGACTGGTTAAATCAGAAAGGATTAGAGAGGAAGTAGTCCACTTTTCAACTCTTTTTTCAGGCAGACTAGGTATCTCTCTAATTCTTTATTTTTGTGCAATGTTGCCATGAGGTGTTGTTATGATGCTTTCAGTTTATCCTCAAGATTAACCTGAATCCTTGAGGCTTTCTTCTTCCCTTTACCACCAACACCATTAACTTTCTTCAGATTCCTTATTAGACTCGGATTTTCAGAGTTCATCTTTGTGAACAACTCTTCAGTTTCGAAAATTTTGAGAGTTATACCATTTAGCTCATGCTCTTGATTCTCTACTTTTTCTTCCAAGGAATTCTTCTCAGTGGTTATTTCACATAAATAATCTAATAACACACTTGCTATCATCCTAGTAGTGTGATTATCTAGATTTTCCTTAATATTGAATAGAGTTACCTACTTTTCTTTTTCATCTTTAGTGTTTTCCCTGAGTGCAAACAAAGAATCATAGATAACTGAACCCTCTTCCACTGCTAGCATGGAAACATATCTAGTCTTCTCAACTACATCTGAATCATAGGAAGAATCTCCCCATGCTCCTCGAGCATGGTTTGTAGCATACCCAGTTGCTTTCTTCCTTAAATTTTTTTGGACCTGGTCCCTAATCTTTCCATTGTAACCTGCAGTCTCAGTACTGCTTCTTTTTTTCTACTGCTTCCCTTTCTTTGGGACTGACTTCTCATCTTAATGGCTCTAATAATCCTATTTGCAAAATAGGCAATATCGGTATCTTCATCACCATATGGATCATATTTAGAAGCTTTCAAAGCCAGGGATTTTTCTCCTTTTGCTTCCTTCTTCTTCATCTCTGGCTGTTTCTTCAGCTCATGGGTCTTTAGATTACCAATGAGTTCATCCATGGTGAGGGTTTTGAGGTTTCTCGCCTCAGTTATAGCATCCACCTTGCTTTCCCAAAACTTAGGAAGAACCCCGAGAATTTTCCTTACTTGCTTATACACTAGGATCACCTCTCCTAAATAATGAAACTCATTTGTTACTGAGGTGAATCTGGTTTGTAATTTTTGGATGGTTTCTCCTTCTTTCATGATGAAGTTTTCATATTGGCTAGTCAGTATATCTACCTTAGAATCCCTCACATGAGTAGTCCCTTCATGAGCCTCCCCCAATCAATCCCATATCTCTTTGGCACTTTTACAGGCTAAGATCCGATTGTATTCATTAGGACCTATACCACATACTAGTATCTTCTTGTCCTTGTAAGTTTTTTAATCTTTTTTGTCCATATTTGTAATCTTTCCTTCTTTGGGTTCTCGAACAGGCACATGAGGACCATCAAGAATAATGTCCATAATCTCACTTTCCTTAGCCATAATAAAGTCAAAAAATTTTGTTTTCCACCACCCATAGTACTGTCCATTGAACCTAGGTGGTCTAGTGGTTGATTTCCCTTCTTTCGAATTAGGTGGAGTAGCCATACTATCGAAGACACTCTAGGTGTGAACCTCTTAGAATGACCGAGCTCTGATACCAATTTTTGTAACCCTTGGGGGTTTCTCCACACAGTAAGGGACCAAGTCTCTCAGAACCAATCACAGGTAATCAAACAATCGAGTGCAAAAAAACTAAAGATAGTATAAAAAGAGTAAAAGACACAAGGAATTTTTACGTGAAAACCCAGGATGGAAAAAAACACGGCTTTTCCTCACAAGCACCAAGAATATCTACTATAGTCATTCTCCTGATTACCATCTAGAATTCATCCTAACTCTCAGCTCCTTGCGCTAGTAAAAACTCTACTACAAGCTCATGTTGGTAACTTTACCAAGGACTCTCTCTACACTAATTAGCTCTAATCAGTATTAAACTTAGGAAACTCTACCAAAGAACTTTTCTCAACAAATAAAATCACTACTCTTATAAGATGATTAGTTCAGTTATAAATCAAAGCTCACTCAAGAACAATTTTTATTTAAGCTCACATAATTAGCTAAGAACCTTAGTAGTGTTGAAATGGGGGTTTTGCTACCTCTCTTCACTCTTTAGAATTGCAAAAAAAACTATTTGATAAAGAGGATTATCTTTCCTTTTATAGATGAGTGATTATTAAGGCTGGAATATTATTGGATCAGCTATCCAAGTTAGTACAGAATAGCACCTACAAGTTTGTTACATAAGAGGTAAAAATTGTATAGATACCGTGTGCCAGTTGTACTGTACGTTACACATCTAGGGACCTGGTCCCTTCTAGTTTAGATGCTCATCATCAAAACTACATATAGCAAAAATCTACTAGTGGAATAATATAAAGAGGGATATGGAAAATTTTGTTGCTATGTGTATGGTTCGTCAGCAAGTGAAGGTGGAACATTTGAGGTCTGATGTCATGTCCTAAGAGATAGAGTTGCCTATGTGGAAATAGGAGATAATTAATATGGATTTTTCTATGGGTCTTCCGCAGTCTCAAAATCAATATGATTCTATTTGGGTCATCATGGATAAAATGACTAAGTCTGCTCATTTTTTGCCTGTGCGAACTAACTACTTAGGAGGTCATTTTACTAAGTTGTTTATTTAGTAGGTAGTAAGATTGTATGGGGCGCCAGTGTCCATCACTTCAAATTGAGGTACGAAGTTTTCTTCTTACTTCTGGTATTTATTTTATAATGGTTTAGGAACTCAGGTGAACCTTAGCACTGCTTTTCACCCTTAAATGGATGGACAAGCAGAGTTTACTATTCAAAACTTGAAGGATATGATAAGGGCCTGTGTGATTGATTTTAAAGGTACTTGGGTTGACTATTTTTCTCTCATCGATTTTGCTTATAATAATAGTTATCATTCTTACATTCAAATAGCCCTTTTTGAGGCTCTTTATGGTAGAAGGTAATAGTCTTCTATTGGATGGTTTGAGTTGGGGTATACTAAGCTATTTGGCCCTAACTTGGTTCACCAAGCAATAAAAAAGGTGAAGGTGATTTGAGAAAGACTTAAGAATGCTCAAAGTCACCTAAAGTCTTATGCGGATGTGAGGCAAAGGGAGTTGGAGCTTGAATTTGGCGATTAGGTGTTCTTAAAAGTTTCTCCTATGAAAGGATTAATGTGGTTATGGAAGAAGGGAAAGCTCAGTCCCCGTAAAATTGGTCAGTATCAGATTGTGAGAAAAATTGGGAATATCGCTTAAGAATAAGATTTACCCATGAGTTTGGCTTCAATCTATCCTATTTTTGATGTGTCTATGATTAAAAAGTATGTAGGTGACCCTTATTTGATAGTGCCTATTGAGGATGGTGGTGTTACGGATTTATTGTATTATGAGGAAGTTCCAGTTGAAATATTAGATAAGTAAGCTCATAGATTGAGGACAAAGAATATATCTTCAGTGAAGGTTCTTTAGAGAAATCAAAAAGTAGGAGAGGCTACTTGGGAAGCTAAGGAAGATATGTGACCAAGTATCCATTCTTGTTCCTAATGATGGATAAAAGTGCTTAAGGTATGAATTTCATTTCCCTCTTGTCGCATTTCAAATTCTCCCTTAGATTCCACTGTGTTCTTTCTATTATCGTGCTAAAAAAATACCCTAATTGTTCATTCGGGGATGAATGGTACAAAAGGGGAGGGTAATATAAAACCCTATAAAATTCTGATCATTTTATTTTTGACCTTCTCGAATGCGTAATATTATTTTTTTACTTGAAATATGATTATGGATAATGAAAGGGTGTTTTGGAAATATTTTAAAATATCCATAAGGGGTTCAAGGTCATTTTAGGACCCCGAGGTAGTGAGGTTCCGTGATAGTGTCATGCCATGCCACTAAGATTCCACGATAAGAGCATGGCACACTAGCTACCCTCCGTGATATCGGTGTGCCACGTTGCTATGTTAAATTCATCCAGTTTTTTCACTTGGGGATAGGGGTTTTTAGTCCTTTACCCCTAAAACGAGTTTAAAACATTTATATGACCCTTTTTCTTCAGCTGTCAAAGATCAAACACTACACTTTTGTTCTTAACTCCCAACCCAAGAAAGTTCAAGATTTATACAAGGAATTCACCTTTTATACTCTAAACTTTGAATTCTATTAAATTTTTTTGATATTTTAGGCATGTTTTTGTTTCCTTAACATAAATTTTACATTGTGGCATCAAATTATTGAATATTCATATGATTTAAATTAATGGATTTGAAATCAGGTTGATGGTTTTTGGTGGTTATTACTTGAACTAATTTTCTCATGTCTTAAATGAATTATGCATGCTTTAATTGATGGTTTTGGTACTGATTTGGTGCATTGTGATTTTTATTGGAATGGGTGACATGGGTTTCACCAAATTTAATGAATTTTGGCTTGGTAATGGCACTAACCTCAACCCATATTGTAAATTAATTTTGAATATATATATATTCCTAATTTAACTTGTCTTTGAACCCATTGCATTTCATTAAATGATAAATAGATAAATATGGTTTTGGAATTCCCTTGGTTGCCATGGTTTTGGACCGTAAATGGAAATTGGGAGTATACGGTTATATGGATTGGTTTGGCATAAATGGAATAGTTTGCAAGTATATTGGTATGACAGTACCAAGTTGGTAAATGCCTTCATAAATGACTCCCTAGTTAATTTTGGTTCATGTGCAAACTCTTTTAATTCGGTCTTAAAGAGAATTGAAAAGCTCACTATGAAGGTGTAGTCTCGGAGGGACCAATACTAAAAACCATGTTTTCTGACTTGGGGGTCTATATGACCATGTTTCTGGATACACATTATATTTTAGATGGATGTCGCCTTGGTGACTTTATTCTTTCCTTGGTATATGTGGCTAACATGGACTGAAGCCCTTCGATAGGGAGAGTCGAGCCCATTGTACCAATCCCGCCATCTTATATATGTTTATAAATGTTGTGCATTCAGATTATGACTAGATTTTGGTATATGCATTATTTTATCCCCATCTCTTGAGTTACATGCAAATGCTCGCCCCACTGATCATTCTCGAATGTTGCATTACTTCATGATGTAGGTTTTGAGGATTTTTTTGTTACTCTTATGCAGCATTAGGGGGTTTGGTATGCTTGTTGATCTACTGTGAACTGGTGAGCCTCTATCTTTTGAAAGGCCTAATGATTTCATTGGTTTTAGGATTGTTTTAGTTTTTCTTTTTTGGATTCTTTTTGTCATAGTCGAGGGCATGTACCAACTTTGTTGGTATTTCTAGTTTAGAGGATTTTGTAGCCAATGTTGGGATGTTTTAGATGTCTTGTTTTGACTCCTATCTTTCTTTGGATTTTATATGTTGTTTATCTTTATTGTGCTCTTGAGGTAAGGATAACGGGGGTTATATCTGGCCCATGGTGGGCTTGAGATGCTCGTCATGGCTAGGCGTGTGTTTGGGTCATGACAAGCTTAGTATTAGAGCATGATTTAGGGTCGCTGGGTGTCCATAAAGTCGTGTAAAATAGAGTCCCTTTTATGGGTGTGTAGTGTACCATACTTATAAGAAGGAGGCTATGAGGCATTTAGGAATGTTTTCTTTTCTTGTGTTCTATTTTGTGGTAAGAGAGTCTAGTTATCATGAATCTTCTCTAACTCCTAGCTTACTCGCATTTCAGATCATGACTCCCTGAAGATCTGAGATTCATAGAAACTCTGCTGGAACTTCTATCTTACCTGAGGAAAATGTGGAGGGAATTCACCCTGCTTATGAAGTGCATACCTGGTCTAGGGTCCCTGCTCCTAACTGTATTGCTCTATATAGGGTTCTAATAGTCCCTACTAGTCCTTCTCGGGCTTCTCGAACTGGTGATACTTATGCTTAGTCGCCTTAGGGATATATCTCAAATGCGATGTTTCATTAGTATATTCATATGCTTGCTCAACTTTTGGCATCGCAGTCTCGTCGGACTGATCATGTGCATAGAAATGCCAATTAGATTGAGGTCACCAAGGTTGTCCAGTTTATAAGGTTGAATCTCACAACTTTTACAAGCTATAAGGTTGAGAAGGATCCTCAAGGGTTAATTTATGAGATGGAGAAGATTTTTTAGGGTGATGCATGCTACTAATTTAGAAGGTATGGAGTTTTTTGCTTATCGGTTGAAGAAAGTAGCATACCAGTGCTATGAGGAGTAGGAAAAGATAACGGGTGATGGTGCTGAGCCAACGATGTGGGAAGATTTTTTTGGTGTTTTTCTTGATCTGTTCTTTCCTTAGGGGTTTAGGGAGGCTAAGGCCGATGATTTTATAAACTTAAAGCAAGGTTAGATGAGTGTTAAGAAGTATGCCCTGAATTTCTAACAGTTGTCCTGTTATGCTCCAAAGTATGTGTCTAATATAATGTACAGAATGAGGAAGTTTGCTTCTGGTTTTTCCCATGATTTGGTGTTAGAGTGTAAGGTTGCTATGTTGAATAATGATATGGACATATCCATGTTGGTGGTTTATATACTGCAGGTGGATAATAAGAATAAGAAGCATAAAAAGATGGGAGAAAGCCAAAGCAAAAAGTTTAGCTATGTAGAGCAGGATACAAATCAGCAGAACACTGGGAGATATGGTAGGGAATGGGTTAAGAAGAAGAATTGGGGATATTCTTATTCGACAGCCAGTGCTCCTTATCCTAATCCTTTAGATAATCCTCAGTTTTAGGCTAGCAGCAGTCCTAAGACATATGGTACCCAGTCTTAGGTCAGTGGAGCTTAGTCATACTCTTCTTATCCTCTTTGTTATTTTTGTGAACAACTTCATTGTGGGTATTACGAGGAGGGGAGGAACTTGTGCTTTACAGTCGCTAGCCTGTTCATCTACAGTGGAATTGTCCTATAGTTAAAGTTTCCACCGGAGCTAATAAGGTCCTAGTCGCCATTTCTTCATCTCCTGCATCTAAGGGCACCACTTCAGGTAACGGAAGTGGCCGAAATTTCCTCTATGCACTTGCTATTCATCAGGGATCTAAGGCTTCCACAGATGTTTTCACTAGTATGTTACAACTTTTCTCCCAATATGTTTATTGCTTTCTTAATCCGAGTTCTATCCCATCCTATATGACCCCTTATATGGCTATACACTTTGGTGTTGGTCCTGAATGTTTTTTTGACCCCTTTTCTGTTATTACTCCACTGGGGGATTCTATTATTGCTAGAAAAATCTATAGGGATTGTGTGGTATTTATTCTTTATAGGGTAAGATTGGTGGATTTGATAGAACTTGATATGGTAGATTTTGAAATAATTTTAGGGATATATTGGCTTCATTAGTGGTATGCTTCTTTGGATTGTAGGACCCAAAAGGTCTGTTTTCATTTTCCAAATGAACCGGTGATTGAGTGGGATGGGAGTTCCTTAGTACCCAAAGAGAGGTTTATTTCCTACTTAAAACTCAGAAGTTGATTTCAAAGGGGTGTCTGTATCATCTAGTTTGGGTTAAGGATTCAAATTCTGAGAGTCCCTCTTTGTAATCTGTCCCAGTGGTTAGTAAATTTCCTAAAGTTTTTCCAATGATCTTCTTGGAATTCCTTCTGATAAGATTATAGATTTTTTGATTGACCTTCTATCTAATACCTCTTTGCATAGTATGATAGATAGGGAGATAGATTTTGGGGACAGGGTTGGGATGTTTTAGATGTCTTCTTTCGACTCATGTCTTTATTTGAATTATATGTATCTTTCATAGACTTGTTTGGCTTCCACTATTTATCTTTATTATGCTTTTGAGTTAAATCTAAGGGGGGTTGTCTTCCGCCCATGGTAGGTTTGAGATGTCCATCACATCCAGGCCCAAATTCGGGTTGTGGCACGTATATACTCAGTTTTACATTAATTATACATTTGAACTGCTATTTAGATCGAATTGCTTTACCTTCACTAACTGATAATTCAAAATAGTGTTAATAGGTAAGTAGTAATGAAGTACTCCCAACTGAGTTCAGTTAGCATATCATATACTAGAGTTCTCACATTTAGGTTCCTACCATATTTCTGAATCAAAAATATTCATCGCCTCTAGCATATTCTTCAAAGTTAGAGATCCTCCCTTCCATTCAACCATTTGAGGTCTAACCTTTTTGTAGTACTTGTTTCGTATAAAATTAGTCCATAATATGTTCTAAAGGTCCACCAAAGTTTAGCAAACAAAGCTTTTGAAATATCAAATAAGGACCTAAAATCCAAGCCCTCTTCCTCTTTGGGTTTACAAATATCATGTCAAGCTACCCAGTTTTTGTTTCTACCTACCTTTTTGAAGTTGCAAAGAATCTTGAAAAAATTCTATGCAAGTCATGTAAAACACTCTTAGGAGGATTTATAGCAGAAAATATATATATACTATTCAAAACACTACTAATTAACATTGTCTTTCCACTAAAAGAGAGCATTTTCCTTTTCCAGGCATGAATCTTATTCTAAACTTTCTTCTTCAATTATGAAAAATGAACTTTCCTTTTGCATGATCAATAGGACACCCCAAATAAATTAGAGAAAAATTTCCCCTAGAAAAGCTCACATATTCTTCCACTACTGTAATATGTGTATGAGCAGTCTTATGATAAACTAGAAAGGCATTTTTCTCTTTATTTATTAACTGACCAGATTGTGCTTCATAGTCTCTCAAAGTATCCATCACCAATTGCAAAGATTGTTTGTTAGCAGAGACAAAAATGATAGTATCATTAGCATATACAAGGTGATTAATATTTTCACTCCACTTTGGCATCCCAAAACCCTTGAAATTATATTGTGAAATAAAGAATTTAGAGCTCTGAGAGAACCTTAGTTGAAAGTATGAAAAAAAATTGGGATAAAGGATATCTTTGCTACACACCCCTTGTAGAATAAAATAAACCACAAGTCTTCCCATTGATAAGAATTGTGTACCAGTTATTAGCAACCAATCTCCATATCTTATCCACTACTTTAGAATCAAAACTCATTTTTTTCTGGTACTTTAATCAAAAAAGTTCAGTTCACCCTGTCATGGGCCTTTGCCAAATTAAGTTTAATCACAATATTTGTAGGTTTTCCGCTCATTCTAATATCAACAATTATCTCTTGTGCCATAATATATTTTTAGGGGTCTATCGGAAATAACCTCTCTACTTCTTCGGAGGTAGCGGTATGGACTGCGTACATTTTACCCTCCCCAGACCCTACTCTATGGGAATATACTGGGTTTTTTGTTGTTGTTGTTGTTGCCATAATATATTTTTAGTGATACTTCTTTCTTTGATCAATCCTGAATGATTTTTTGAAATAATTCTAGGTAGTAGATCTTCAAATCTATCATGCAATACTCTTGGTATGAATTTATTCAAGAAATTACTCAAACTAACTAGTTTCATATCTAAAAAGGATAGAATGCTTTATTTTTTAGGTAAGAGAACAAAATTTGTATGAGTGATGGACTTAGAAAGTGTACAATCCTCAAAAAAACACTTATCAACTTGAAAATATTTTCTCCCACTATATTCCAGCAACTCTGAAAGAAAAGACCAGTAAATCCATCAAGGACACTAGCACTATCTCTATCAAGTTCAAATACCACCTTTTTTACTTCCTCCTTTGTTGGAATAGCATTAATAGTATCATTGACTTCAGTAAATACCAAAGCTAGATTGTGTTGCAGTAAAGTTAGTTCCCCATCAATAAAACTACTTGAAAATTGGCCCTGAAAAGAAGGAAATAGCTTCAACAGCCACTTCCTCCCCTCCTTCAGCTCATTGACCATCAACTTTCCCAATTCTTGTAATAGCTTATCTCTTTCTTCTACTATTCATCAAACTATGAAAAAATCTAGTTTTTTCCTCTCCTTCTAAATACCTAATTTTTGCCTCCAAAATTTTTCTTCATAGTAAATATATTGCTTCAACTCTGTTTGTGCCCCTTGTAATATCATTTTGTTTATTGCAGTTGGATTTTCTTCAAATAAATCTTTTTTAGCATGATAATTTCTAATCTAATGATAATCTTCTAGAATATATCTCCAAATCTTTCCCTACTCTAGCTAGCTAAGGAATCTTGTCTTCTTAATTTCTACTTAAGACTAAAGAATATATCAAATTCTTCATTTGACACCCAATTAGTGTTCACCATATCCTGAAAATCCTTTTTATCCACCAGAAATTAAGAAATCTAAAATATCTTGTAAAGTTATCATTCTAACTCCCATATGACAACAATAAGGGAGCATAGTGAACCAGTCCTATCAAGGTGTTCCATCTCCATTAACTCATTCAAACCAAAAAAAAAAATTATTACGCACAATTCTATCGATCCTTTTAAAAATACACTCACTATCAACCTTTACACTCTGCCAAGTGAATGGACTGCCTTTGAGTTTATATCAAAGAGCTCACAAGTGTTTGCATAAAACTCAAAATCTTTGTATTCTTGAGGATATTTAGGGAGGACTCCAATCTTTTATTCATCACTGTGTATGACACTAAAGTTACCCCACCAAACACGTTAGCCTTATATTAAAAATAAGCTTGTAAATATCATCCCACAAGCTAAGTCTCTCTTGTGCATCACACTTTACATAAACTACAATAGTTAGCATAGTTTGATCAGATCCTTATAAATCTAGTTGTAATGACAATTGTTTCTCTAAATTAGAAAGTACACCCACATGAATATGATCTTGAATAAATACCCAAATCTTTTTATTTTGATTGTAGTTTTCATATTGTATTTTCAGTCTTCTCTTAAACTATTGTATTTGTCTGACATTTTGAAAAGGTCTCATTAAAGCTATAATGGAAAACTTATGAAATTTGTGTAGTATCTGAATTCTATGGAATGAATTTTGGGTCTTTAAAGATGTCACATTCCAAAATAATGCTTTTATCTTTATTCAGAATTTGATTTTACACTCCTCATAGGTTTCAACCTAGTAGGCTTGTTATCATCTTATTTCTAACTTTTTGAATTTTTGACCCTATTTAAGGAGATACATCAGCACTTTGTAAAACTTGTGACTCTATCTTCTGATTTTCTTCATTTTCATTATCTTTTGATTCTTTTGTCTGATGTTTTATCTTTGAGTATTCATCCCCAGCCTCCACTTAATGAGATAGAAAATTCATGAAGTGTTTTAACTAGTGGTGTTTTTGGGTAGTTCCTCACTACCATTACATCCTTTCCCGTAACATCCTCCAATAAGAGATTATTGGATGGAATAGGTAGATAAGATCCCATTAAGTCCCTTACTTCAACATCATTATTTGTGTAAAGTACCTGAAAAGGTTCATGGAAGGTGCATGTGCTAATTCTTGGTGAATATAGACTCTCTTTTAACAATCTCTCCATATTCCTTACATCTACTTGTACGTGCAGGTACTACTAAACCATCACTAATGCTTATAAATGCAAAAGCTAATGGATTATCACATCAGTTGCAGTGACCTATTTGATAATCTGCATTATTACAATCTACCATACCTTTTAAGTCCTCCTTGGATTTAGAAATTTAATTTCTTACTTTCTTTGATATCATCATGTTGGTGTTTTCATTATTACTGCATTTTTGTAGTGCCTTATCAGTTGTGCTTATTACCTTTTTTTGTGCATTGTTCGCTCTTTTTGTGCATTATTCTTGTTGTTCTTGTTGCTCATAGGTGGATGCTTAGCATTAGAATTTAGTGGTGATTAGACTTGATCAACTTTATGCATCAATGTGTCTTTTTAACTTTGTGGGGATTGTATATGTGTTGTTTGTTTAGATTTGTCCACCTTTTCAATTTGCTTCTTCGTGTTCTGAACTTCTTCATCCTCCTGTGCATTATCTTGTAGGAACTCAAATGAGTTGGTAGTGTTGAAACCCTTTCTAGCAATTGTTTTCTCATTAGTTTCACTCACCAATTTTAAATGGCTTTGTCCAATCTGAATTTTCAACTAGTAGGATTCCATATAGCATAAATAACCTTATCATTGATGTATCTTCTTTGAAAAGGTGCAGCAACTTGCTCTTTATTTTTATTCACTTATTCTATCATTTTCCGTCATCTATAATAACTCTCAACTTGGGATGTAAACTCCTATGTTCAACTTGATACAACTTGAACCGGGGCCTTGTCGTAATGGGCAATCTCAAGTTCAAACCGGACCGGAGACCGCCCCGATGCCCAACCTAACCAACAAACACATATACCTTGAGTTGGATAAACTCCAAACATATAACAAGATAGCGTAATTACCATGTAATGAATTTGGGATAAGCCTATATCTGAGGCCAACCCAACCAAGTCAATCCATCCAATAACCAAAACCACTAACCATACCAAAACCATAAACCAAAATGAAAATAATAACCCAATGTGTGTATATATATATAACATGATCAATCCATACCTAAGTCAAAAGTTGTCCAAACAAAGCCTCTAAGCCAAAACCAAAGAGTATCTAGCTGGGACATACTCCTGACCATAGCCAAAAACCAAGTCTATGAAAAGACAAAAGTATACAAAGTAATCCATTACATTAAATTAAAACTTTTCGAACAATGGAAGCTCACCACTTCAATCCAACACCGACTGTCCCCGAATCCAATCAATAAGTAGTAGGGGTAGTATGGACGATTCCTGCATCACGTGGGGATACATCCGTCTTGAGAAGGGTTAGTGGGTGAATGCTAGCATGTATTCAGGATAAGGATAAAATAATGTCAACCTTTAAAACCAAGTAAACCATCCATATGTATTCACAACCATACATATATATACATATACATATATATTATATAATTCATGCAGGGAAACGGAACCGAGTTTAGCATGCCTTTAAAACCATTAACCTGGGTATGTGTAGCTTAACCATCATAATCCACCCACGGGCTATATGGGTCCATTGTCACCCGTTGGACGAGCTCCAATGCGTGCAGCTCCACGAACCAGAGATACCATAGGAGTAGGGGATTCCCGTGTACCCAAACCTCATGTTGGAAAACATGAGTTTCCAGTGTCCGTCCCTTGGACTCGCACTTTCACGGTTAGCTATCACACCCTGCCATTATTCCCTAATTAAAACCATTACCACACAACCAAACCACCATACCATTTATTATTAACCAAGGCTATCATTAATGGTATCTTCATACCTACTATAGCTTGCAAGAAATGTCCTTAGCCAACCTTAGGGGATTCCCAGGTACCCTATAGGTTACATTATTTAGTTTACTTAGGGGATTCCCATGTACCCCATAAGTACATCATTATTAAGCTTACTTGGGGAATTCTCGTGTACCCTACAAGTATTTCATTATTAAGCTTTACTTAAGGTATTCCCTTGTACCCCACAAGACATTCAACATTCAAACCAATTTCATTATTTCATCCTCTTGGGGGATTCCCATGTACCCCATAAGGTTCTCATTCAATTAGATTTCATAACCACCATGGTTTTACTATTTAACCTTTCCAAACCACTCATACCATTCAAACCAATTATAAATCATTACAAACCATTTATACCATTCAAAAAAATTTTACCAGTGTAAAACCATCCAAATCCATTTAGGGTTCCATTACCAAACCATATCGTGCAATAGTCCCAATAAAAGTTCAACAATAGAGTAAAAACATTCTATTAGGCATTTTATCAAACATGTTGAGGGCATATCTTTTCCAAGACCAAAACCAAAGCATAAACCATCAAAATAAGGTTTACCCATGACCCCTTTGTTAAACCACAACCAACAAGAACCCACATGTGTAAACTATCATCCAAAACATGTGAAAACACAATTTAAACCAACATTCAACAATATGCATCAAAACCCTCAACATATGTTTCCAAAATCACCATTCATAATTCATAATCAATGTTTAAAACACATTAAAACATGCCTTTAGTTGGAAATAACAATGAGGGAAGAGTACATGTCTTATACAAGAGGATTTCGGAGAGAAACTTGACTCTTGATCCCTTTGAAGAACACTTGTTGAAACCCTAGCCTCTAATCTTCAAGAGAGTGTTTAAAGAGGATATTTACAGTGTTTTGATCTTCTAATAAGTGTTATGAGAGGCCACCAAGGGTTATATAATGTGGGGACATAAGGGTTTGAGGTGGGAAATATTCGGACTACCCTTATCTTAAATGATAAAAACCAAGTCCCAGGATGGTATGACCCAAACCCTTTAGTCATATCCTAGTGTATAAGTGGTACCCTAACTCATACACTCGAACCCACCAAGATACCTTATACTGACCATAATACGACCACCTAGGTCTAAGTTATATCATAGAGTACAATAAGTACCCACAAACCGTATCTTGGACAGATTCGACTAGGCAAACCAATAAGCATCATACGACTTGGCATCATACACCTCATATCCTACCATACGACTAATATGATGTTGAGTCATACCTTGGGTAGAATCCTAACAAAACCCACTGTCTAACATACAAGAGAGGAATCCTAGACCATATCTTAGGGTATGATTGGTACCCATGAGTCGTGCCATGGACAAAATGTCCAAAACTCGTGAATTTTTGCAAGGGCCAAGGTTTAGGGTGTTTTATTCTCCCCCACTTAGAGTCATTCATACTCGACTGGCGGGTAAGGGAAAAAACAAGCACGAGATAACACATTAATACCCAACAAACTTCCCTCTAACCAAATTTAGAAAATGAAGACATAAACCAAGATGAGAAGATCACCACATATCCCAAGCACGATTTACACCCCCAACACCTCTATTCTGACCTCTAACTAAGTTAGAAAACAAATATGTAAGAGAAACTATTCCTTTCTTATAAACAAGTTAGAAAACCAAGATGTGTCAAAGAACACCTACCTTACATATGAGTTTCCGGAATGAAAACCAACATGGATATTTGAACTCCATGTCCTCTTCCGCAACCCAAATGTCTTATGTAGACTTTTGGTTCCACCATAGAACCTTCACCGAAGCCCCACTCCTATTGTCAACAACTGGCGAACATACCAACCCAAGATCCTCACCAGGATCTCCTTAGAACAAAGAGTCTGAGATACCAATACCACCCAAAGGAAAACAACCAAGGACCACCCATACCTTACCTCATCACCAACACATAGAATATCGAATGAATGGAACTTGTGCTAGAGATCAAGCCCAATTCAACTTAATTTTTCCCAAAGACACATCATGGCGAGAGCTTGATCCTAGATATACACCCCTTCCATATTCAAGACTATCCAGAGCAAAATGAGTTAACTTAGCCTACGGGACTCTATTCCCTTTATCCACCCATAACACTACTCCGTTTCTATCACTATAGCCAAATACCAAGCCCCCACCAAGATTTTTAAGTACCCAACACAACGACTTGATATATCAACCAAGGACAATATTCAATCCTCCTTCTCTATAACCGTTGTACGGTATACCCTTCTAAAGATTTAGCAACCTCTACCATCTTCACAAGGATTTTCACTATCTATTTCTCTCTTAAGCAATCCCCATGGAAACAACCATACCTTACTCTTCAAAACTTTAACTCTAGTAGTCACTCTGAATCTCCCCCACTTATGGACTTATACACTCTTCATTTCAAAACATAACCATGCTCTCTAAGCCACTACCATCCTAATACAAAAACGATCATTAAGGAACCAAATTACAAGAATTATCCATGCCGCCCTAGGCAAGACCCCCGTAATAAGACATGGCACCATAGGCACTAAGTACTTTATAAAAACTACCTAGACCATAGTGAAGAACCATTCTGACATCACCATACCATAATAGAAGTCCTTAGGACTGGAAACCAAAAGAAACACAATGGAATATACCATAGGTAATGTAATGTAATGTCAAGATTCATATCCATGGAACAAGGAGAATGAAAAATCTAAACCTTAGGCATAAGTGCTATAAGAATGCATGCAACACTAGTAAAGTGCACTCTTAACCGAGATAGGAGAGAATCACTAGAATATGTGACCCGACCTTCCCTTAGAATCCACCGCTAGAAGAAAATTTAAGATTAGCCCTCGACATTCATCCTATGACACCTATAAGAACCGCACTCCGCTCTAATGGGTATCACCAAGGATGTATACTAGGGACACTTGGTTATCCTATACCCAAAACCTTAGTCATCCATATGCTACCTAGAGACCAGTATAGTCATACAAACCCCATGCTTTAACCCATTCAATGACATAAACCCCAATACACTAGTTCAACCTGAACTTCCAACCTGTATGTCACAACTTTCCCACTACTGTATTTCCCGAGCCATCAACCTCACCCATTCCGTATAACTCATCCAACCTACCAATTTACCACCACCATTTTCACATTATTAACCCTAATCTAACATACTCTCTTTATCAAGATCACGCATCTAGGTCCAAGCGTAGTGTCTATCAACCACCATGTACTACCACCAAAGTACCCCATAATATACATATATGGTCCACTCCACAAGAAGGACACCCTATTCACCAAGAGACCACCTATGCATTCCCAGGGAAAACCATCCCCTTATGCATGAAATAAAGCAAGCACTCCATAAAGAAACACTAAAACTGATGAGAACTTCTTCTAAAAGATCTCTTAACTTTTATTTTATGCTCCTTTAACTCAACTGGAACCATTTTATAAAGAAAGAATAGAAATTAGACAAGTGTTCAAAATAAGACCAATCCTAAACTCAACATCCTCATTGGAAAGAAACCTTGTGGGTCATCAGAAAGGACCCCAATAAATTCATGCATCACCAAAATTAAATGAAAAGAAGGACCTCCCAAGTTAGAGCGCCTTTAGCCCATACCAAATGATAGAGACACCTCGTGGAGACCAATCTCCAAGTTTTAAGATATAATGTAACCTTTCCCATTAATAGTTAGGGAATGAAACCATCCTTTCATTCCATAACCGACTCACCAGGGAGTCTAAAGACAACCTTATGGACCCAACAGCCTAATGAGGCATAGCACAAGTGTAACCAATCCATCCCCTGAATGACATCAAAATCCACCATATCAAAGTTAAAAAAATCCACCAAAGCCCTTTTTACTACCAATAAATACCATACACCCTCGTAGTCTCTTTTAGCAATCTCAGAGTTACCTACTGAGGTAGAAATAGAAAAAGAGAAGAGTCTGAAACAAATATAGAACCAAAAACAAAATATACAATCACAAATAAGGTCACAAGAAAAAAGGGAACCCCAGACCAAGTAACAAATACTCATAACGAGAAAAGCGTTTTCAACATACCAGTGTCAGCATCAGAAGATACCTCGGACTCCTGGGGAATAATAAGAGCATTGAGATGATATCGACCAACGTCGAAGCTAAAAGCAGCACCTCTTAGTGCAAGAGCTAGAGAAGTGGAAACCGGTACCCTATTTTTTGAAGCACCAATCATTATGGGACACTCTCATTGCATGTGACCCAATTAACCGCAACTAAACCACAGATTCCTTCCTTCCTCACAACAACCATGGTGAGACCGACCATAAAATCTATAAAGAGGATGGGATGGTGCGTATTGGGGCCCACTGGACCGAGATTGGGCACCTTATGCCCTACAAGCATTACCAATCTGAAAATATTTGTCTCCTAATAGATTCGAGTAGGGAGAACAAGCCATAGAACAGGAGTTAGGACCCACCTAACTCTTTCTCTTAGACCATTACCACCATACCGTAGGCTTCCCCTTTGTTTAAAAGCTGAGACCCCTTACCTTGCCTATTTCCTGACCTTGCCTCATTCCTCCCCATACCAATAGGAGCGAATTAGTGTAACAGAGTTTCCACTATCTGGGTCAATAGATTAATAGAATGACAAAACTCGACATTGGTAATCTCTCCTTGAGGTAATCGAGAATAAGTACCACCCTCTGAAGCAGAGTTAGTGGAGATCGGTGGAACTCCACGAGGAAAATTAAAAACTGGGACTCTTGACCGGGTTTGTGCCCCATTAGTTAGACTATATCCATCCATTTTGTCCACGAGTGGGACAGGTAAGTTTTCACAAACTTTAGATCATTGAGAGGACATGATCTTAAAAGTGAACCAAAGAAGATTTAGAAAAGAGTTCAAGACCTTAAACTTCATAGCCTGAAAGTAGATCATCAAGAAAGTGAAACATTCCTAAATGCCTCATAGCCTCCTGATTATAAGTGTGGTGCACAACACACCCATAAGTAAGACTCTACTCGACACGGATTTATGGATACCCTATGACACTGAAACCTAGGCTCTAATACCAACTTGACATGACCCAAATCGGGGCCTTGTTGTAATGGGCAATCTTAAGTCCAACCCAGACCGGAGACCGTCCCCGATGGACAACCTAACCATCCAACGCTTATACCATGAGTTGGATAAAATCTGAACATATAACAAGATAGTGTAATTACCATGTAATGACTTTGGGATAAGCCTATATCCGAGGCCAACCCAACCAAGTCAATTCATCTAATAATCGACACCATAACCATACCAAAATAAAAATGATAACCCAATATGTGTGTATATATATATAACATGATTAATCCATACTGACGTCCATAATTGTCCATACAAAGCCTCTAAACCAAAACCAAAGAGTATTTAGTCAGGACAGGCCCCCAACCATAGCTAAAAATCAAGCTATGAAAAGATAAAAGTATACAAAGTAATCAATAAAATAATATAGACTTCTTCCAAACTATGAAAGCACACCACTTCAATCCAACACCGACTATCCCCGAATCTGATCAATGAACAGGAGGAGTAGTATGGACGATTTCTGCATTGCGTGGGATATAGCATCCCTGAGATGGGTTAGCGGGTGAACGCTAGCATGCACTCGAGATAAGGATAAAATATGTCAACCTTTAAAAACAAGTAAACCATCCATATTCACAACCATACATATACATATATATTATATAATTCATGCCGGGAAAGGGAACCGGGTTTAGCATGCCTTTAAACCATCAATCTGGGAATTTATAGCTTAACTATCATAATTCACCCATGGTCTATATGGGTCCTGTGTCACCCCTGGATGGTCCCCAAGGCATGTAGATGCACAAACCAGAGATACCATAGGAATAGGGGATTCCCGTGTACCCTTCGCTCTCAATGATACATATATACAAGTGTTAGGGGATTCCCGTGTGCCCCTCAAGTATAGGGTCACCATGCCCAATACTCATGTCAGCAAACATGAATTTCCAGTGTCCATCCCTTGGATTCACACCTTCACAAAAATCTATCACACCCCGCCATTATTGCCCAATTAAAACCATTACCACACAACCAAACCATTATTCCATTTATTATTAACCAAGGCTATCATTAGTGGTAGCGTCATACCAATTATAGCTTGCAAGCAATGTCCTTATCCAAACTTAGGGGATCCCATGTACCCCATAGGTTACATTATTTAGTTTACTTAGGGGATTCCCATATACCCAGCAAGTACATCATTATTAAGCTTACTTGGAGGATTCCCATGTACCCTGCAAGTATTTCATTGTTAAGCTTTGATTGGGAGATTCCCTTGTACCCCACAAGATATTCAACATTCAAACCAATTTTATTATTTCATCCTCTTGTGGGATTCCCATGTACTCCATAAGCTTTTCATTCAATTAGATTTCATAACCACCATGGTCTTACTATTTAACATTTCCAAACCACTCTTACCATTCAAACCATTTATAAATCATTCCAAATTATTTATACCATTTAAAACATTTTTACCAATTCAAAACCATCCAAATCCATTTAGGGTTCCATTACCAAACCATACTGTGTAATAGTCCCAATGAAAGTTCAACAATAGAGTAAAAATATTCTCTTAGGCATTTTATCAAACATATTGAGGGCACACCTTTTTCAAGACCAAAACCAAAGTATAAACCATCAAAATAAGGGTTACCCATGACCTATTTGTTAAACCACAATAAACAAGCACCCACATGTGCAAACCATCACCAAAGACATGTGAAAACATAATTTAAACCAACATTCAACAATATGCATCAAAACCCTCAACATATGTTTCCAAAACCACCATTCATGATTCATAATCAATGTTTAAAATACATTAAACATACCTTTAGTTGGAAATAACAATGAGGAAAGAGTACATGCCTTATATAATTAGATTCCAAAGAGAAACTTGACTCTTGGGCCCTTTGAAGAACACTTGTAGAAACCCTAGCCTCCAATCTTTAAAAGAGTGTTTAGAGAGGATAGTTGGAGTGTTTTAATCTTCTAATGAGTGTTATGAGAGGCCACCAATAGTTAAATAATGTGGGGACATAATGGTTTGAGGTGGTAAATATCCGAACTACCTTCAGCTTAAAAGCTGAAAACTAAGTCTCAGGAGGGTATGACCCAACCACCTTAGTCATACCCTAAGGTACAAGTGGTATCCTAAATCGTACCCTAGACCCCACCATGATCCCCTATACTGACCATCATGCGACCATCTAGGTCTAAGTTATATTTTAGGGTATGAAAAGTACCCACAAATTGTATCTTGGACAAATTTGACTAGGCAAGCCAATAAATATCATACGATTTGGCATCATACACCTCGCATCCTACTATGTGACTAGTATGATTTTGAGCTATACCTTGGTCAGAATCCCAACAAAAACCCACTGCTTAATATACGAGATAGGCATCCCAAACAATATCTTAGGGTACGATTGGTACCCTTGAGTCCTACCATGGACAGAATGTCCAAAACCCATGAATTTTTGCAAGGGCCAAGGTTTAGGGTGTTTCATAACTTCTTCAAGTCCTTGGCATTTGCAATTATGACAGTATTTGAGCATCACATCACATTGTATCTTCGTATTTTGAATTCTTATTTCCTTGATCTTGTCGTTAAGCACCTCTAATTCAACACAGTCAGGAAGTTTAGCAACCAAGTCTATTTGGACCTTTACCCTTGCACAACTAGGCCTCATCTCATTAATAGTGGACAAATCCAGATAAATTGGCTTACCTATAAAAGATGTTAGAGAAAATAGTGATTTCTCCATAAAAAGGTTGGTAGTAGGTCAAGGAATGAGATCCAGACCATTACTTGTGTTGTTTCCTCCCCCAAAGAAAATTTTGCATCATAAATGAGTGGTTTCATTTGGTATGCAATGACATATTTCACAGTTATATAGTATATTCTCTTTGACATCATGTTCACAAAATATTCCATCAAATTGAATCTCATCGGTATATGTCTATGTCTAAGTAACCCAATTTTGCTGTGTCCCTTTATCTTACACTGTTTTGGTATTTCAAATCTAAGGTCCTATAACTCCGATAATCCATAAAACTTCCAATTACAGTAAGTTGTAGGTCCTCAATGATATTCATTTTTTGAACTTCTTCTTCTGTACATGTAACACGCGGTATGATATTGTTATACTCCACGTGTTTCATCATTATAGTATCTTATACAAACTTATTACCAATTTCAACACTTGGTTTGATCAAATCCAAATATTTTGATTTGTTATTAGTATTTTCCTCGTGCTTTCGTTCACTTTCTGGGTTCTTTTTGCTAGGCAACTTCTCAAGCTCGATAGGCAAACTAAGATTTTTTGGATAATTAAGGTGGTATAGTTCAGGAAATTTCGAAGGTGAGGTGACAGCAGAGACGGATCTAGAATTTAAACTAGCAGGTTTTCGGTAAAATAAGTTACTATGTAATAATAGAAAAGAACACCCATCAGGGATCGATCCCATGTTAACGAAAAATATAAGCAATTCAAGGGTCCCTTTTATGCCATCAAGCCAGCCTTCAGTTTATGTATGGATTTTCATCTATAAAATTATGACTTTTTCTGCTTTTTAATATATTTTAGGGATTTACGGTAGCGGGTGGGGTTCCTAAGAACCCCCACCTGACACTGTAGATCCGCCCTTAGGTGATAGAAAATTTTTGGCCAATCTCATTGACTGACCAGTGGTCAGACAAGCCATGCCAATGGTGGTCGTAGACTAAGTTATTGGAATATTAGGCTGGAGGTGTGTGGGCTAGATAGAGTTATCGTCTTTTTCTATAAAATAAGGGCAAACAACATAAATTACGATAATCTGAAGTTTAATTATAGAAAATTCCAATATTTTGTATAATTAATGAAAATCTCAATTTTGAGTCTGTTGAGGTACAAAATTAGCTTCCGATACATCCAATGAAGATATATTTTTCATTTGTAAAGATACATAATTAGCTTCCAATACTTTTTTTTTATTTTGATTTGTCGAGATATAAAATACATCCAACGAAGATACATTTTTTCTTCGTAAAGATACATAATTAGCTCCCGATATTTTTTTTTTCGATTTTGGATTTGTTAAGATACATAATTAGCTTTTGATACATCCAATGAAGATACATAATTAGGTGGGATTTATTTTGTTTGCTCTTTTTGTAATTACTATGTAAGGATGGGCACTTATGTAAATATGGTAAGTTAAGGTGTATGTTTATGTTGTTTTTCATAAAATAATATTATACCTTAAGGGGAAAAAAATGTTGGTCTGGGTTCTTATTATATGGGGTCCTATTATATTTGTCGCGTTTTTCTTATTGGTAAATCAGCACTTAAATATTTATTTTACATTTACCTGAACTGAATGAATTTAGAATATTGTTTTGTCTCAAGACAAAAACAAGAACAATGGGATTGTCTTCATGTAATATCTACGAATTGAATTTTACTAGTATACTTTTTGATGATGAAGGGTCATTTTTCTTGTATCATCATATTCACATAAAGAAGGCAATAACAATTTGTGTATGGCCAGCCTTAAAAAAAAAAAGTTATTTGTGTAGCTGGAGAGCACATGTTATCAAAAGAATTTAACTTTTATAGCGAAGGCAGACTTATATAATCAGATTATTGATAAGAAAATTATAATAATCATGGTATTTGCTAATATGATAAAAATTGCAGTTAATTTGCTGTCATAAATTAAACTATTAATGGTATAAAAATCTATATATTGTTTAGGAAATTTTCAAAAGTATATAATCTACTACAAAAATTTATATTTAGGTAACTATATTTTTAGTTTACACTAGCATATGTAGTGTCAACTTTTTTTTTCGCAATAGTGTTTGTACATTCGGTATTCAATATTACAGACTCATAAAAGTACTTTTAATACATAGATTAGTAATAAGGAATTTATATATTTATTTGTGGGAATTAGTTGTGCACGATATAGTTATTCATATATTAGTAATTCACTTTCTGTCCGGCATAAAATATATAAATTCTCTAATATTTACTTATATATGTATTAGTTATGTGACTTTTTAAATTACAAACAAACGCTATATTAATTTTGTATATTAATAATTTGTCTTTGTTGAGTTCGAAACCGGGAGAGCGTCATGCGGAAGCTTATAGTTTGCAAATCATGAAACGATAAATCAGACGACAAAGAAAATAATATTAAAAAATATAAAATTATTATATGTTTTGGCCAACTGGCCTACATATTATAAAACCTAATATAAAAAAAATCATAAAAGCTTTGGGTGAAAATCATTTTCCTTCCCCAACTTTATCTTAAAAATCAAACTCTCCCTCAACTTTGAACAATGATCATACTCCCCCCCCCCCTACTTGAATTTTCAAAATGTCTATTGTACCCTTTCATCATCAACTTTTTTCTTTTTTTTTAACTTCTTTAAAATCATCATTTTTAAAAAAAAAAATCGTATAACAATTTTTTGATTAAAACATGAACATTATCTTCTGGGCGAAAAAATGTGAGAAATACTAATTAAGTATCTAATGGTGATCTATTATAAAGTAAATTAGCATAATAAGAAAATTTATTTTATCATCAAAACTCTAATATTTATTTTACAAGTGATGATAAGTAATATTAATTTTATAAATACATTTCAATGCAGAAAATATAAAATAATGATTAAAAATAAGACCAGATTTTTAAAGATTATATTTGCATAGATTTTATATTATAATTTATGTAATATTCTATTAATGACAAACAAAAATTATATTATTTATATAGACGATAGATAATACTCGTCTCTTATCACTTGACGCTCATACTCAAAATAGTTGTTTTAATTTACTTGTCCAATTTATAAAATCAAGAAAATTGTATTATTTTTTTCCTTTTTACCCTCTTAGTATTAAATAACTACATAAAGTAGTAGTACAGACAATTTTAAAGTTTCAATGTACCATTAATAAGATTAATTCAGTAAAATACACCTCTAAAAAAAATTTCTTAAGGAATGTGTCGTGTTAACAAAAGTCAGGTTATATGAAATGGATACTGTAAGAGAGCGATGAAACACAAAAAATATATGCACATGCATGTACATACATATAGACACACTTAGGGGTGTTGCAAACAAGTTATCCCGGGATTAGATATCTTGAAATAAGTTGTACCAGCATGTATATATGATAACTTATCCCTTCCCCGTGGTATAAATGGTGGGGATAAATAATTTTGAAACTAACTAATATCTCTAACCAAACGTTGGATAAAATAATCCTGAATTTTATCTCCAAATATTATTATATCTTATACTTCACACCAAACGACTCTTTAATACATATAATATTGAAATAATAATCCAAAAAAATAATATTAAATTTTGTGACAAATTTATAAGAAATATTATTTTACTTATAATATTAATAAATTTAAATAAAATATTATAAATACCTAAGTTAAAAAAATATATATTATATATAATATTAAAAGATATTATATAAATATAGAATTAAAATTACAAAGGTAAACTGAACATTACGTGGGATAAAGGGGGGAATATGATTATTTTTCAAAGTTGAGGAGGGACTTTGATTTTTAAAACAAAGTTGGGGGTGAAAACAATTTTCACCCTAAAAACTTTAGAGAGAAAATCTTTCCCTAAACAAAACTCTCAAATCTTAAAGTACTATATTGTAGATGTTATTATGTTTTGGCTTGAGAACAGAGATCATATACTTACAGGGGCACAAAACCCTTCTTCTAAGAAAGAAAAAACTTAATAGAAAAGAAATCTTTTTCAACAAGCAAAACTTTTATCAAGTAATTCTAATTTTGGTAGAAAATCGGGTAAAGTGAAAAATTTAGGGTAAATCCTAACAGGTCGCCCTTTGTCCTGAATATTCTGGCCAATTGATCTTGATCTTCTTCTTCTTCTTCTTCACATAATCTTCATATATAACTATTGTTTGGCATGATTTAAAAATTGAGCCTTTTTGGGTTAAAAATATATCAGCCTTTTCGGGTTAAAAATATTGAAGCTCTTTTGTAGGGTTAAAAGTGCGCTTTATTTTCAAATATATAACAACAAAATTGTTGAAAATATGGTTGAAATTCTTCTCCACATGTAGTTGGACAAAATCTTCGTTATCACCAAATTGATTGCAACTTTTTGAAGTCGCCCTGAATATGTCTTTCAACCTCGTTAAACCATTGGATCATTGAATCATAGACTATGATATAACTTGTTGAGTTCGAAATTGAGAGGGCATCGTGCGGAAGCTTATAGTTTGCAAATCATGAGACAATAAATCAGCCGATAAAAAAAATAATACTAAAAATTATAAACTATTATATGTTTTGGCTAATTGGTTATATATTGTAAAACTTAATATAAAAGAAATCTTAAAAACTTTATAGAGAAAATTTTCTCCTAAACAAAACTCTCAAATCTTAAAGTACTACATTGTAGATGTTATTATGTAATAACTTGAGTAGAGAGGTCTTCTATTTATAGAGACACAAAACCTTCTTAAAAAAAAGGAAACTTAATAGAAAAGAGATCTTTTTCAATAAAGAAATATTTTTTCATCAAGAAAAGTAATTCTAATTCTAATAGAAAATCAGGTAAAGTAGGAAATTAAGGGCAAATCCTAACAATCATCTAACCCAACTAGCTTGCAAACATGATATTTCTTATGATGGATTTAATACCTGCACAACTCAATTGCAAATCAGATATCAAATGACCCATTTCTGTAAACAATGTATCAACGTTGAAAAGAAGTGTATAACAATTTATTTTTTGTTAATAAAAGAAGTTTCTAGAGTCAAATGCAAGACCACCAAGTCCAATTGGCTTTGTTAGTGTATAACAATTTATAAAAGGTGTTCACACATACTTTTACATATTGTTACTAGTTGCAAGATGCCCGTGCAAGGCACCGACCCAATAATATAAAATCGGATAGTAGAAATATTTTTCTAAAGTATAATATTAGTCTGCTAATGGTATTTTTAAATGAAAATAATATTTTTTTTGTTTAATTTATGTGGCACCTTTCAACTTTTGGGATTTAATTAAGTTTTTCTTCAATCATAATTCTTTTATATATCTTTTAAGTACTTTGAATTGTCAATTATTGTGACTTATTGTATTTTTTTTTACGTAGTTTTCAAATATGTAGATGTTATTTTAAAAAAATTAAGATTTTATGTCCAAATTTTAAGTGAAAATAAACTTGTTTAGCTTTGAAGTTTGAATTGTTCCACATAAATTAGAATAAAGAAATTATGTTACTTTTTGTACGTTAATTTATGTGACACAAGTGAAATCCTGAGAATCAAATAATTTTTTTAATTGTAATTTTAAAAATTATTAATTATTGTGATTTAGTAATATTTACATTATTTTTAAATATATAAATTATTTGAAAAAGATTTTTTACTATTGAAATATTTTTATACAAATGAAACTTCAAGCTATAGAGTGACATAATATTCACAAATAAATGAAAAGTGAAAAATGCAAAATTTGATTGGCCCAATTTTCAGAAGAGTGCAAAATTATGGGTCAATAAACACACAGACGTGTTTAAAAGAATAAAAGAAGTTAAATTTAAAATAAAAATTACACAAATACACAACTTATGTATCTAATATTACTAAAAATTTCTACTTCCTAAACACATTACAAAAATCCCAACATATACACAAAATGCTATGTATATGTCGGCTATATTATGTATATTAATAGGGAGAGAGAGTAAAGTAATTAAAAAGTGGGAGAGAGTGTAATTACTTTCAAAAGGGTTGGTATTTATGTTATTTATACAAATTTAAAAGACAAAAAAAAAACAAGGGTAACTTACATAAATTTCGAATTTTTAACGGGTTATAATATTTTTTACCATAACTTTATTAAATTACAAGATATCTCAAAATTTGATTTTTGTGATACATATCTTTAGCCTTGATACATATGAATTATGATACGTTTGTAACTGAGTGGTTACTTAAATAAGGATGTGACTGATTTTTAATTATTACGGAGAGTAAATCACCCACAAATCGTGGCATAAATAAATTTGATTCCAGATGTATCATAATGATACATCTGGTAAAATTACTCAATACCCATTCAAAATTCAATCTCACACACCAAAAAATAGTTTACGTATGTCAAATAGATGTTAAATGTATCAGATATTTATAAATGAATCAAAAATATGAATCACTATCAAAAAATATTTGTTATATGTATCTATCACCAATATACTAACAACAAATGTATCACTCATATGCATAAGAGATTTTATAATACGAAAATGTATCGAGAAATTAACAACATTATATATGTATCAAGTGTATTAATCAAAAATATATGTATCAACGCCAAATTCGATATCTAATTTTGTTGATCATTGCAGTGGTATCGTCATTGTCATGGTTTCACCAGAAACTATGAGATTTTTTTAGCTTCTACAGTATGAAGATTTTTCAAAAGAATATGAATATTTGTCAACATGAAGTACAGAGTAAAACTTTCAAAATTTTAAGGACCAAAAAGGGATTAATATAGATGAAAAAAATTAACTAAATTGTAAATTGCAAATGATAAGATTTGATGAAAAAATTTTAGTTTGATTTTTTTTAGATATTACAGAGAATTTCTCCAATTATTTACTCTCCTAAAATAAATTGAAATCCTTTAATTCCTTATTTAATATGTATCAATAGGAAAAGGGAAAATGTGAGATTTAATGAAATATTTTAAAAGATAAGGAATTTTATGTATTTATGCCTCTTAAGTTTGTGTTTTTGCTTAATTTATTCAAAAAAATCATGTTGCAGCCACGGCTTGATCACAAGACCTCATGCGTGAAATGTGTAGCATTGGACCATCAGGCCAAATCAAATAATACATTGAGGAAGCACACAACTGAAGCACACATGTTGATGGCCAACTGTGTGCTTCCCTCTTTTTCCTTCCTCTCTTATTAGATAGTAATACAAAATTATTATAATATTATATAGATTTGTGCAAAAATGAAATTTCATTTTCTAAGAATTTGGCCCATGAAAAAGGTCAAAAACATCACCAAATAACTAAATCTTCTTCGAATAACTTTATATTTTAGCAACTTCAAAATGATATTCCAATGAATCTCAATCACCAACTTGTCAACAAATTCAACAATCACAAAACCATTAATAAGTTTTCAAACTTTTTAAAGTCCCACCAATGAAGTGTTAGAATTTTCTCTTTAATTCCTTCAATAATCTAAAGACATTATGATAAACATGAATACTACTCTCAGTTAATCTCTAAATCAAAAAATGAAAATCATAATCACAAATGTTATGAAATATAAAGCAAAGAAGAAGAAGAATAGAGAGAAGAGATGATACTTCTTTATTTTTCATGAGGAATTCTTGATGGGTTATTACAATAAAGGAAAACCCCTTTATTTATAGGAAAAAACTAACATTGGGGTTTCTAACTTTTCCATATATAGACATTCACTATATATGGTAAAGTAGACATTCACTATATATGGTAATATATTTATAAAACTCCCCCTTGAATGTCTAATTGATAAATAATGTGCCTCATTAAAACCTTACTAGAAAAAACACAGTGGAAAAAAAATATAGTAAAGAAAAAAGAGTACACATTTCTAACAATAAGCATATAGGCTGCCTCATTAAAAATCTTACAAGTAAAACCTAGTGGGACAAAACCTCGTAAGGGAAAAAGAGTACAACGCGTATTAACTCCCCCTAATGAGAACATCCTTGAACATTTGCATCCCGATCTTGTGCTCCACCTTCTTGAAAGTTGTAGTTGGAAGAGACTTGGTGAATAAATAGCTACATTGTCGCTTGAACAAATCTGTTGCATATTAATATCGCATTCTTTTGGAGATCATGTGTATAGAAAAGCTTTGATGAAATATGTTGCATTTTATCTCCTTTTAGAAACCCTTCATTAAGTTGTACTATGCATGTTGCATTATCTCTGTATAAAATTATGGGTACATTGTCACATTTCACACCACATTTTTATCGAATGAAATGTATCATGGATCTCAACCATACACATTCTCGGCTAGCTTCAAGAATAGCTATTATCTCAGCATGGTTCAATAAAGTGGCTAGATAAACTACTTTGTATATCTCCAAGATATGACAGTATTCCCATATGTGAATACATTGTATGTTTGAGATCGAGATTTATGCCGGTTAAATAAATACCCAGCATCAGCATAATCAACAAGATTAGGACTACAATCTTTAGAATAAAATAAGCTCATATATTTTATCACATTCTGATGTCTCCTAGTAGGAGAAGAATTATATATACCTTGCTAACAAATTAATCGGAAAAGGCTATGTCATGCCTTGTAGTATTTGCAAGATACATTAGTGTACCAATTGCACTAAGATATGGTACTTCATAACCAAAGAGTTCCTCATTCTTTTTTTGAGGTCGGAATAAATCCTTATTCAATTATACATGTTTCTCATTTAAGCAAATATTCTATTATTTTTGAAAACTCTTCAAGAGTTTCAATAATATTCAAACCATCAATTTATCCCTTATAAGGATAATAAACAAGTTTTCTAGAAACTTTATATGCTTTAGGAATTTTAAATCCTTTAGGAATTTTCATATAGATTTTTGTCAAGTGAAAATATCAGTATGTGTGGCATCTTCAAGTGTCTGGACTGCAAATCAAATAAGTGCTATGCTTACCAAGATGCATACTTTTATGTCACTTGATAAATGTTTCTACATCAGCATGCTTAAATAAACGTAGAATTCAGATTCTCGTGATCTTTCACAATATTTTGCCAATATTGTATCAAAGATATTGATGATATATCATTTCGTATCGATTCACAATATGACATAACATTTTGAGATCTCATCACTTTATTATTTTCAGGTACCTGAACCTCTTATAAGATTCTATAAAGTGTTATGTCGTAGGCTTTTCAAGAGCACATTGTCTTTTTATTATGATTGTTTTCTCCTTATTCTTTTCAAGAATTATTTCATTTGAAACTGATTGGTCTACCACGCTTCACACATGCATAGACTTTTTCTTTAGGGATACAAAATAGCAGCACTTGCAGATTAAATATGAGATGCTTTCAGCATTTGACTTGAATTATCTTTTGAATGAGGATCTGATGATAATTCCTAATATATTTCATAGTTGTTTATAATCTCCCCCTTATGTTAAAAAAATTAACATGCATCCTTCATCTTTTTTGAGGAATCCATCTTTGTGCATCATGGTATATTTATTAATTATATACCACACATCAAAATTATTAGATGGACAATGTGTGGTTCCTGACTCAAAATCAACTTTGAGGGAGAATTTATCATATTTATTGATTTGATGCATACAAGTACTTTTGTATATAATATTTTAAACCAACACATGAACCTTTTGTTGTCATTAGCAATGGTTCATCTATTTTTCGAAGGCATTTAACATCAACTTAACTAGTATTATCTAGATGAATTGTCTTAATTACACAATCTGAAAATTATGTTCTTAACTCAATTTTATTGAGCAAGCAACTTTATGAATGTCAAACTGAAGGTTGATAATAAACTCACATGTGATCATCTTATATCGATGCGTCATAATAGATCACATGAAAGGTGAACGAGCCCATATTCACCTTTTATATTTTTCAGATTTTGAGGGATCAAATCCCAATATTAGTTGATTCAACCAACTTGTCATGAGAACAAGCAACATAAACAATTCTTGAAGAACTTTCTATTTCTTCAACATATGTCTAATATTCAATATGCACATTTTTGGAATGTAGCAATCGTTAATGCCAATTTATGAACTTTTATACTAGTAAACTCCAAGTTTACCATGACATGTGTCTTTTTACTTTAGTAAATTTCAGATGTACTATTACATGAATACATTTTTGAATTTATTAATTCAGAAGTAGATTTCAAAATAACCCTTCTCAATTATTTTACCTATTTCAGAGGTGAGTTATGATATCATCACAATCAAGTACACGTTTGTATTAATAAACTTCTCATTCTCAAGGAATGGAATATAATCGTGCCTTAAGCCTATCAAATTCTGATAGTTTATAACCTTTTTCATGATATTGCTACATCAAGAGCACATCGAGGCATATATATCTTTCAAAGTATATCATGTATTGCTACCACATTCACTTCAAGAATTGAGCAAATTATCATCTTTCAAACTTATCATATATTGCTATCACATTCACTTCATGGAATGAAGCATATTAAATGGACAAGTTTCATGACTTTTTATCAAATACATATTATTTTTGCCTTAGCCATCATAATATCATTAATATGGTGCATTGAGATTCAAACTCAACGTCTTATCCATATAAATGCGTCTTAGGCAGAACTCGGTGGGAATTGAACCCAACATCTTATCATCATAGTGCATTGGAACTTTTAACCCAATATCTTACCCTCATAATAAGATGAGACTTAAATTCATCATCAAATCTTTTAACAACATTGTTCTTCATGAACATATTGAAAGCATAAGTGGTTTCAAACCAATTATTTTTCCTCAAAAGTCCAACAATAATTATATCATTAGTAGCAAATGACAAATAACAAAAGGAATCACTAACCTTGAAATTACCTTTAGATTTATAATCTCACCTTGTTTGGCAGAGTCTCGAGTTGATAACGTGCTATGAAATATAAAACAAAGAAGAAGAAGAGAAAGAAGAGATGATGCTTCTTTATTTCTCGTGAGGAATTTTTGATGGGTTATTACAATGAAGGAAAACCCCTTTATTTATAGGGAAAAACTAACCTTGGGGTTTCTAACTTTTTTCATAAATAGACATTCACTATATATGGTAATATATTTATAACAACAAATTTAAACTTATTGTATTTTTTTCTAAATACTTTAAATTATAAATACACCGAGCTAAATCTAATATATATATATATATATATATATATATATATATATATATATATATTGGGCCAAGTAATATAAAATGTAAAAATCTCTATTATTTATCAACAATGCCTTGGGATCGTTTGGTTGGTAGAATAAGGATAATAATTTCAAAATAATATGCTAGATTATTTTTATTCTGTGTTTGATTATAAATATTAATTTGTTTTTAAATTATTCTATCATATCATTTATATAGAAATATTTAAATTAACTATCCCATAAAAAAGTTTAGATATCTAATTTCATAATATATTTATCTATCACGTTCCCATACAAACTACCCAAAATCTCGGTAAATTCGGTATAATTGTGCCAAAACTTATTGACCGTTTAACCTTACCGAACAAAATACTTTTATGTAGGCAAACAAATAGATTAGGGTAGTGGGGTCCACATCCTCAAACCAGTTACAGTAAGCCAGCTCCCTTCCGTCAGCATTTTTTTTCATATATATAAATGACTTAAAATAATTAATTAAAGATAATATAGTAAAATTATGGAGCAACTGAAGCAAATGAAGAAGCAGACATGTTGACGAAGCATTGCCTGCTTATTCACTCTTATTAATAGTAGTAATAAGAAAAATATCTTGAGCCCAGTTTAACATATGGATTTAAGTTATCCTCATTAATATTATAAAAAAATTATACTATTAAAATAATTTAATAGGTTATTGAAGTCCTAGAAATTATGGAAGATTATTTGCTCTATCTAGATTACTTGTTCTATCTGTATAGTTATCAGATAATACTGTTATAAACAATTAAAAGATAACTTTAACATGATAGTATAAATAATATGAATTAAACATTGATAAAATTTGACTATATTTTCCCTTGTAATGAGGAAATTTGTAATTTGATCTCATTTATGTAACTTTTTGCTTTTTTTAAAACGAAAAAGGGTCTAATATACCCTTTAACTATTGAAAATGGTACATAAATTCCCTCCTTTCACCTTTAGGCTCAAAAATACCTTTTCATCTATCTATTTGGCTTAAAAATACCCTTAATGTATTAGAAATGACTCAAAAATGCCCTTCTTCCTCTATTGGTTCAAAAATACCCCTCCATCCACCTATTTGGATCAAAAATGCCCTTAACATTAAATTTAAGTCCAAAAATGTCGCCTCTTTTTAACAAATTCTGATGTGAAATATAATTTTATTTAAATTAAATACATGACATTATTTTTATTGGTCCACATGTAATTAGACTCAAATTCATTCACAATTTAATCGTCCTCTTTTCACTAATTTTTTTAGTTATATATAAAAATTTAAAAAGAATTAATTAATGTTTAAGTGCAAAATTAGAAAAGAATTTCTTAAATAGGATAATTAGCAAAGGGCAAATACTCTCATAGTTAATGATTATCTATGTGTGCTCAAATATTAGAAAACATATTTTAGGTAAAATTTTGAAGACTTTTAGTTCTTTTTAGGTTTTGAACTTTTTATATATAAAAAAAAAACTTGAAAGTAATTTAAGTCTTTATTTAATTTAGGTAAGAATGCATAATATTTTACACTTCTATCCTTCATAAAAATAGTAATAATACAAAGAAAAATAGTAATGATATATATATATATATATATATATATATATATATATATTAAAATGTAATTAAAAAAAAACAACCCTACGTGAAACCCAAAAAAATAATAATAACTTTTTTTTAAAAAAAAACATTCTCCCTTAGAAGACTTTACAATAGATAAAATCATTTAATCTTTTTCCTTTAATTTTTATTTATTAAATAAATATATAGAATGGAACTAAGAGTCCTAAAATATATAAATATGAAACCCGAAACATATAGGAAAATTAAGAGTCCTAAAATATATGGAAGGAAATTAAGAGTCCTAAAATAGAAAAAATATATTTCTTGAAGAAAATAAAAATTACCATAAATATAGCTATTATGATGTACCATAAATTACTTGATAACTTGGTACCAACCTAAAACTAAAAAAAGAATAATTAAAAAAAAAAACCTGACGTAAAACCCACAAAAACTATATAATAATAAAATTTAAAATTAAAAAAACCAGAAATAATATAATAATAAAAATTTGTAATTTATAAAACCCTAAAATAATATAATAATAAAATAAATTGTAACTAAAAAAAGCCCACCACTGCGTGAAACAAAAAAAATAATATATTAATTAATGCATATCTATTCCACCAAAAAATATATAATATCATAATTAAAAAATTGTAATTACAAAAAAAATTACCCCTACGTGAAACCAAAAAAAAAATATATAATATAAAGGAGGAGACATTTTTGGACTTAAATTTAATGTTAAGGGCATTTTTTGTCCAAATAGGTGGATGAAGGGGTATTTTTGAACCAATAGAGGAAGAAGGATATTTTTGAGCCATTTCTAATACATTAAAGGTATTTTTGAGCCTAAAGATGGAAGAAGGGTATTTGTGTACCATTTTCAATAGTTGAAGGGTATATTAGACCCTTTTCCGTTTTAAAAAAAGAGGGGGGAGGGGGAAAAGCCCAAACTTCTAGCGGACAATGACATTTCTAAATTAAAGAAAGATCTAAAAAGCAAAAATCATTTGATTTGCAACAAATCTTCTCTTAACCTTTTTCTTTTTCTTTTTCTTTCTCTTTCACTTTTCCTATATTACTACTATTAATAAGAGAGAAGCAAGCAACTCTTCGTCGTGTCCTCTTCTTCACTTGCTTCAGTTGCTCCGTGATTTTACTATATTATTTCTAATTAATTATTTTAAGTCATTTATATATAAGAAAATTAATAATACTTAATTTTAAAAAAAGGTAAAATAGTCATTTATAACATATCTGTTTCAGCTGCTTCAATCGTAGTTTTATTATATCACCTCAAATTAATTATTATAAGTTATTTAGGTATTAAAAAATTAATAATATTTAATAAATAATAAAATAGATATAACATGTCTGCTTCTTCACCTGCTTTAGTTTCTCCGTAATTTTACTATATTAACCCTAATTAATTATTTTAAGTCATTTATATATAAGAAAATTAATACTCCCTCCATTTAAAAAAGAATTACCTACTTTGATTTGGCACAAAGTTTAAGAAAATAAAGAAGATTTTTGAATCCTGTGGCCTTAAATTAAAGTAGTGTCAAATGTACCAAAATGCCCTTTAATCTTGTGGTCATAAATATGCTATGTGGAAAGTCAAAATTAAAGTATTGCCAAAAAAGGAAAGGGGTCATTCTTTTTTAAACGGACTAAAAAGAAAAGTATGTCATTCTTTTTTAAACGGATGGAGTAATACTTTAATTAAAAAAAGGTATCAGTTGCTTCAATTGTAGTTTTATTATATCACCTCAAATTAATTATTATAAGTCATCTAGGTATTAAAAAATTAACAATATTTAATAAATAATAAAATAGATATAAATGATAAATCAATTCTTGATGTTTTAAATTAATAGGACATCTTATATGAGACTTATTTAAAAAAATTCACAAATATGTTTGCTCTATGATTTTACTATATTACCCCTAATTAATTATTGTAAGACATTTACATATAAGAAAATTAATAATATTTAATAAAAAAGGTAAAATAGACATTTATGACATATCTACTTCTGCTTCAACCATAATTTTACTATATTACCCCTAATTAATTATTATAAGTCATTTAGGTATTAAAAATTTAATAATATTTAATAAAAATAAAATTGACATAAAATGATAAATTAATTCTTGATATTTTAAATTAACATAACATCTTATATGACTCATTTAATTATTTTTTACAAATATTTTCTCATAGTAATGTTGTTATATCACTTCTAATTAGGTATTATAAGTCATTTAGGACATATCCACTTCGCTGCTTCAATCATAAAATTTGGTTCGAATTTATTTCAGTGCTACTTAAATTGGAATAGAAGAAAAAGTATTTTAAATCATAATAATTAAAAACTTAAATTATTTTAAGAATATAATTGAATATCAATGTCACAAAAATTTGGATAAGGAGAGTAACATATATTATTTTAAAATTAAATAAAAAATATTATAAATTACAATAGCTAGCAATTTAAAATGTTTAAAAACATATTAAGAATCTGATTGATTATCTAAATTATATTTGGGTCACGTAAATTTGGGATAGTTTTGACATTTATAATTTGCATGTTTTATTGTTTTAATTTAGTAATTTATTGATCCAAATGATATTTTCGAATTTAACATGTTTTAAAAATTTAGTACTTTATTTATTTTAATTTATTTACTTTATTTTGGTAAAATATTACTATATAGTTAAAAATTATGCAAAAAAATAATTATAAGTCATAACTATTAACATCTTATAATATTTTAAAAACATATAGTAAAAAATATGATTGACTTTTAAAATTCTAATAGTGTCACATAAGTTGCGATAAAGCAAGTAACATAAATTATTTGAAATTACATTAAAAGATACTAAAATCACAAAGATCAACAACTTAAAATATATAAAAAAATATATTAGTGAAAAAAATTTGATTGACTTACTAAATTCTAAAATTGGGATAAAGCGAGTAGCATAAATTACTAAATTATATAAAAGATACTATAAATCATAATGATTAGCAACTTAAATTATAAATAATTTATATTAATAAAAAATTAATTGACACTTCAAATGCTATTTGTACTACATAAATTGAGATAGCGTAAATAACATATGTTGGGTCCGTGCTGACACGGGCTACGGTATCTAGTTATTACTAATTACTACTATATATAAGAGCGAGTAGCAGCTCTTTCAAGCAGGCAGCTGACGGTCGACATGTATGCTTCCAGCTGCCTGCTTGCTCCGTGATTTTACTATATCATCCCTAATTAACTATTAATTGACATCTCCATATTAAAAAATTAATAAAATTTAATTTTTAAAAAAATAAAATTGATATTTATGACATGTTTGCTTTAACTGCTTCAATCGTAATTTTTCTATATCGATCCTAAGTAAGTATTATAGGTCATCTAAGTATTAAAAGCTTAATAATATTTAATAAAAAAAAGTAAAATAAACATAAAATGATAAATTAACTTTTGATGTTTTAAATTAATTTGACATTTTATATGAGACTCGCTTAAAAAAAATTCACAAGTATTTTTTATAGCAATTTTTCTATATCACTTCTAATTAGTTATTATGAATCATTCAAGACGTGTTAGTTTTGCTACTTCAATCGTGTTACTATATGCAAGTGTGAGTAGTGGTTGCTGGAAGCAGACAACTGACGATTGTCGTGCTTGCTTCCAGCTGTCTGCATGTTCCGTAATTTTACTATATCACCTCTGATTAATTATTATGTGACATTTACGTATTAGAAAATTAATAAAATTTAATTTTTTAAAAATAGATATTTAAGACATGTATGCTTTAGTTGCTTCAATCGTAGTTTTACTATATCACCCCTAAGTAATTATTATAAGTCATCTAAGTATTAAAAAATAATATTTAACAAAAAGATAAAATAAACATAAAAATGATAAATTAACTGTTGATGTTTTAAATTAATTTGATATCTTATATGAGGCCCACTTTAAAAAATTTCATAATTATTTTTTATAACAATTTTGCTATATCACTTCTAATGAATTATTATGAGTCATTCAAGACATGCCGGTTTCGCTTCTTTAATAGTGATATTTGATTGACTCTCGAAATTATATCAGTGTCTCTTAAATTAAAATAGAAAAAAAAAAATTACAAATCACAATAATTAAAATATTAAATTAATTTTAAAATATAAATTTTAAAATTTATATTTTAAAAATAATTTAATATCACAAATTCCCAAACCTCACTCTGGATCTATTGTTGTTGTTGTTTAACATATAAATTGACTATCAACATCACAAAAGTTTGAACAAAAAAATGTATTATAAATTACAATAGCAAACAACTTAAAATAGAAAATTATAATGTCAAAAATATTATAAATTACAATAGCTAACAGCTTAAAAATAATATATATTGGGCCCGTGCTGACACAGCCTGCGGTACCTAGTTACTAATAATATGTACAAGTGTCGTGGAAAGCTGGTCACCGTTGTCCTGCCAGCTTCCTCACAAGGCTACTCCTGTCATTTTTCAAAGACTAATTTATTCTTTTTAAGTATTTATTCATATGACTAATTAGCTACGTGTCCATCAACTGTTGTTAATATTAAACGTGTCAATTAAATGAGTATTTGTATGTCTTCACGGGTAAGGATAGCTGTGGATCAGCACACAAAAAAGGGATTATCAATCTAAGGGCTTTTCAATCTTAATCGGTTTGCTGAGCTACTGCTGCTTCTCAAGTGAGTCTTCACGATTGTTATTGATATATGCTGCTTTGTCAGGACACGAAAAGGGCTTTTCATCGATTTCTTCATAGCTGAGTTGCTTCTTCTCCTCAGGCGAGTCTTTACGGTTGTTATTAATGCTAAACTGTTGTTGAAATTTTTGTAAAGATTCATCATATTTTCTCTTTCGGTTTTCTTCCGCGTTTATATTTTTCTTTGATTTTCAGATTTGTTTGACTGGGATTTAGGCCTTCATCTTTTTCTAAATTTCACATCTTAAGTTCTTGCATGTTGAATTATTTTGATGTTTAATGTTAGAAATTCAATTTTTATGAGTTTTTCAATAGTTCTGGTTTGTGGGTTTGTGTTTGTTTTCATATTTTTTGGATGTGTCATGTTGAAGTTTCAAACTTTATGGGTTATTCAGAATGTTTGTTTTCATAGTTTTTGATGTTAGATGTTACATTTTCAGGATTGTGTTTACTTGAAGACATAAACTTATCAATCCATCTAAATATAACCACCAATCAAGGAACAATTGCATTAGGTAACGTAGAAGTTGTTTTTTGTCATACTTTGTCCTGAAACTCGGCCTCTGCCACTTATCTAGGAAAAAGAACCCTAGGAGGTTGAGGGAAGTTGCAGGAGAGTATGACATATCTTAGCTTAGTCTAGATTAGTTTCTTATTCTGCCAGCCATCCGTCACATTGCCACATCTTAACTTGGCTGGCTTCTCTAAAACAATATTGTATATGTCACATTGGCTTGGGAAGTACTTTAGAGGATAACTCTCATTTTCATGTTAGAAGATGCTTCTTTATGCATGTTGACAATAACCGAGTCCTCCACTATGAAGTTGGTGTGCACATTGTGCACTTCCACTCAAACTTGAAATTTATTAAGTGTATGACATTACTGATGATTAGCATAAATTTTATAATTTTTACAAAATATTAGTAAACAATATTTGAGTATGGCTGTTATAGAGGGGCAGTTTACAAAGAGTGTTCTGCCATAATGAATGTCATTGCTGGAATAGATAGAATGTTGCTACGGAGAAGTAAAATATAATATAAAAAGTTGATTTCAGAGAAAATCAGGCCATATAGTAAAATGACATTATAACAAATGTCCATTATAACATGATTTGACTGCATATAATGAACAACTTTTGATTGAATGGTTTTCTATGCCTTTCAACTCTTCTTTTCTAATGCTTCTGCCGGAGCAATCGGTGCTGTTGGAAGCTGGGGTCAGTATAATCGGACGGCTTGAAAGAGGCGATGATATTTTTGTCAATTTTTAATTCCTTTCTGAGCTGATCAACTGAGCATTTGAGGTTATCCAACATGTATCTTGGCGGGGCATGCTTCTAGTGCAGCCATGGCATTGTTGGACTCTCTTTTTAGCCTGAGCATAATACAGATCTGAGCCTCAATTTACCAGTCTCTTGGTCAATTTTAAATGTAGGGAATACTGTTAACAGCTTCAGGGTGCTATAAGAAAATTCTCACAAAAGTTTAGAAGGAAAAGAATGAGGCTAATAAGGAGTTGAGGATTTTTCATTGAAAGGGTGGTTGCCTCTCTCTGCATTCAGCCAATGATTTCTCCATTAACGTAAGAAGCTAACAATCCTTTTATCTTTATATATATATACATATACATATATATATACATATACATATATATATACATATACATATATATATACATATACATATATATATATATACATATATATATATGTATATATATACATACATATATATATATATACATATACATATATATATATATACATATACATATATATACATATACATATACATATACATATACATATACATATATATATGCATATACATATACATATACATACATATACATATACATATATATACATACATATACATACATATATACATACGTATACATACATACATATATACATATACATATACATACATACATACATACATATACATATACATACATATATATACATACATATACATATATATAAGAAGTATGAAGGTCCTAGCAAAATGTCGTTTGTCTTTTGTCCTTTTAAAATAGTGTCCTCACTGGACAAAATAGTCATTTAGTAACTTCGCCACTGAGCATTCAGTGCTGTTGGTGGGGGAGGTGGAAACTGTGGGGTTACATATAATTAAGGGTTTGAAAGAGGCAATGATGATTTTTGTCAATTTTTAATGCCCTTCTTAGCTGACTAATCAGGCATTTGAGGTTATCCGACCCGTATCTTGGCGGGGCAGGCCGCCAAATTTTCTGGTAGTTTTTGACTTTTTCCAGCCATGACATTGTTGGACTCTCTTTTCGCCTGATCTTACAAAGATCTGGGCCTCAATTTACTGGTCTTTCCGTCAATTTTAACTGAGGGAGCATTATTAACAGCTTCAGGCTCAGAAGAAAAAGAACGAGTCTAACAGGGAGTTGAGGATTTTTCATTGAAAGGGTGGCTGGATCTCTTTACATCAGCCAATGATTTCTCCAATCTTGCAAGAATCCCAACAACCCTTTTATTAATTTTGAACGAAGGGAAATATATGGTTAACATCATTTGTTTGAAAGGTTTTCTACACCCTTCAACTCTTTTTTTCTATTGGTTCTGTTGGAGCATTCAGAGCTGTGTATAATCGATGGCTTTAGAGAGGCGATGATGATTTTGTCATATTTCATTCCCTTCTGATCAGATTAATGAGCATTTGGTGTTATCTGACGCGTATCTTGGCGGGGCATGCGACCAAATTTTCTGATGGTTTTATAGCTATGGCGTTGTTGGACTCTCTTGCTTCCCGAGCTTAATACAGATTTGAGCCTCAACTTTCTCTATTCAGCTTGGATTTGTTTTATATTTAGGGCGTGTTTGGTATGAACGAAAATATTTTCTTAAGTTGAACATAAAGCAAAAATATCAGAAGAGAATGAATGAGGCTACACATAGTTGAGGATTTTCATTGAAAGGGTAGTTGCCCTTCTCTGCATTCAGCCAATGATTTCTCCATTAATTTAAGAACCCCAACAACACTTTCATCAATTTCAAACAAAGGGAGTATATTAGTAACATGTCGTTTGGATTGTTGTTACATATTGTTTGAAAAGGTTTCTATGCCCTTCAACGCATTTTTTTCCTTTTTCTTGTTAATGCTTTATCGGACTTTGAATGTTGTCGGTGGAGCTGGTGGAAGAAGCGGTGGTGAGTATTATTGGTGGCTTTAAAGAGGCAATGATTATTTTTGCCAATTTTTATTCCCTTGTGAGCTGATTCATCAAGCATTTAAGATTATCCGATGCGTATCTTGGCGAGGCATGTTCTCAGATTTTCTGGTGGTTTTTGCAGCCATGGCATGGTTGAAATCTCTTTTTGCTTTTTGCTTGAGCTTCATACAGATCTGAGCCTCGCTTTCTCCATCTGTTTAAGAGTTGAATAAAGCAAAAAGCTTTGAAGGAAAACAATGAGGCTAACAGGGAGTTGAGGATTGTTCATTAAAACTGTAGTTGTCTCTCTCAGACAAGAGCAAAGTATCTTCATTTATTTGTTATTTGTTCTAAACTGATACTGATTGTATCTTCTTCTCAATGCAACAACATTCATGCTACTCCATACAGTTCCTGTTCTTTACGGGAAGTATGAAGATAAAGTGAATCCATTTGTTGAGAAAGCAATGCAAGAGATCAAGAAACAATGTGTTGTCTTTGATGCCAAAATTACTTATATGTACAAGTGTCGTGGGAAGCTGTTCACTGTTGTCCTGCCAGCTTCCTCACGGGGCTATTCCTGTCATTTTTCATCATTTTTCAAAGGCTAATTTAGTCTTTTTAATTATTTATTTATCTGACTAATTAGATACGTGTCCATCAACTATTGTCAATATTAAACGTGTCAATTGGATGAGTATTTGTATGTCTTCACGGGTAAGGATAGTTGTGGATCAGTACACCGAAAGAGATTGTCAATCTAAGGGCTTTTCAATCTTAATCGATTTGCTGAGCTGCTGCTGCTTCTCAAGTGAGTAGTCTTTATGGTTGTTATTGATATGCTACTTTGTCAGGATACAAAAGGGTTTTTCATCAATTTCTTCATCGCTGAGTTGCTTCTTCTCCTCAGGCGAGTCTTGACGGTTGTTATTGATGCTAAACTATTGTTGAAATTTTCCAACAACAGTTCTATCAATTTCAAACAAAGGAAGTACATTAGTAGCATGTCGTTTGGATTGTTGGTACATATTGTTTCAAAGGGTTTCTATGCCCTTCAATGAAGGGAAATATATGGTTAACATCATTTGTTTGAAAGGTTTTCTACACCCTTCAACTCTTTTCTCTCTCTTTTTTCTAATAGTTCTGTTGGAGCATTCAGTGTTGTGTACAATCGGCGGCTTTAAAGAGGTGATGATGATTTTGTCATATTTTATTCCCTTCTAATCAGATTAATGAGCATTTGGTGTTATCCGACACGTATCTTGGCGGGGCATGGCACCAAATTTTCTGATGGTTTTGCATCCATGGTGTTGTTGGACTTTCTTGCTGCCCGAGCTTAATATATATCTGAGCCTCAATTTTCTCTATTCGTCTTGGATTTGTTTAATACTTAGGGCATGTTTGGTATGAAGGAAAATATTTTCTAGTGTTGACGAACATAACGCAAAAATATCAGAAGGGAAGGAATGAGGCTACACAGATCAGAGGATTTTCATTGAAAGGGTAGTTGCTGTAGAAAAACAAGAGATTGGTAGAATATTTTAGAAACAATCGAGGCTTTTCTCATTCTATTTTAAAGGCAGACATGGCCTGTATTTATACAAATTCAGTATGTTGAATTGTGACCTAAGTAGACTCCTATAGTATCTTAACTTCTACAATGAGCATAGAGTTATACAATATATATGACTACTACATTGTTTTAAATACAAACTCTACAATAGCTATCCTATTCAAGGAAGACATATCACTTAACACTCCTGATCTGGTTCAATCTCTCCAACACTTCCCCTCAAGCTAGTGGGAGATGTAATAACCACTCCTAGCTTGCTTCTAAATCGTGCAAGCATCTCCTTCGTTAGTGTCTTTGTGTGGATGTCAGCTAATTGATCCTTTGACCTAACAAACCTTGTGACAAGCTGTCGACTAGCAACCTTTTCTCTAACAAAGTGATAGTCCATCTCAACATGTTTTGTTCTGGCATGCATGACTGGATTGACTGTCATGTATAATGCACTCAAGTTGTCACAAAACAATGTAGGTGCAGCCTTTAGATGTACTCTAATTTCTCTGAGGATGTATGTTATCCATGTCAATTCAGCTGTTGTTGAGGCTAGTGCCTTATATTCAGCTTCCGAACTGGACCTTGCCACTATATGTTGTTTCTTGGATGTCCAAGATACACAATTTTCTCCAAGATAGATGTTGTAGCCTGTAGTTGATCTTCTAGTCATAGGGCATCCCCCCAATCTGCATCAGAGAAACCATATAGCCTAAATGAGGAGTGAGACAAGATCCTCAGACCAAACTGAGTTGTGCCCTTCACATATCTAAGTATCCTCTTGACAGCTTGATAATGTGTATTGTTGGGACTTTGCATAAATTGACTTACCAGATTTACTGCATGAGTTATGTCTGGTCTTGTTAGTGTCAAGTATTGTAGACTGCCAACAATACTTCTGTATAATGAAGCATCCACAGGGTCACCTTCAGCTTCCTGCAAACCATGTTTTTGTGCCAGTGATGTGCTTACTGATTTAGCAAGGGCCATGCTGGTTTTAGAGAGTAGTTCTGTTGCATACTTACTATGACTTAAATGAATGCCTCCACTAAAGTAAGCAACCTAAATTCCTATAAAGAAGTACAAGGAGCCAAGATCCTTCATAGCAAATTCTTTTCCTAACTCACTAACAATTTCTGAAATTAGTGCAGTATGACTTCCAGTGTTAATTATGTCGTCAACATATAGGAGCAGTAGATTGTTCCTCTTTTACAGTGTAGTACAAAAAGTGACGAGTCTGCCTTGCTGCACTTGAATCCAAGGTGAAGTAGATGTAAGCTAAACCTGTCAAACCAAGCTTTAGGATCTTGTTTAAGTCCATACAATGCTTTCTTCAGTAAACACACCCTTTCAGGATATCTAGAATCCTTGAAACCTAGTGGTTGAGTCATATACACCTCCTCTTGGAGATGTCCATGTAAGAATGCATTCTTCACATCTAGTTTCCTGATGCACCAGTGACAGCTAACGGCAAATGAAAGAACTATTCTTATAGTAGTGGCCTTCACAACTGGACTGAAGGTTTCTTCAAAGTCCACTCCTTCAAGTTGTGAATATCCCTTGGCAACTAGTCTTTCCTTATACCTTTCTATGGATCCATCTGCCTTTAGTTTTGTTTTGAACACCCATCTAGAGCCAACTATGTTCATACCAGTTGCTTTAGGCACCAATGTCCAAGTATTGTTTTGGTGAAGTGCATCTATCTCCTCCTTCATAGCTGCGAACCACTCTGGAGAGTTGAGTGTTTTACTCACTGTTTGTGGTTCCTGCACTGTGGATTTCTTGGCTGCAATAAGAGAAATATGACTCTGTGGCATGGATTTTGATTTTAGCCTTATCACCATGTGATGAGTCTGCGCATTTGATGTCTCGGTAGCAAGTACTTCTGCAATCGGAGTCAGTTCCTCTTGATTGTCACTAGTGTTGAACCACTGTGACGGATCTTCTTTAAGTTGAATGTCCTCCGGGTCATGTACTGACGGAGCATTTGTTGAATCTTCCCTTGATCCAGCAAACCGAGGCTCACTAGAAGTCTCACCAGAAATGTCAACTGCAGTAATGTGATCATCTTTGATAGGAATAGACTGGTCAGTTGATGGTGGTACAATACTTGACAATACTTCCCCTGAACATATTGGTGGTGTAGTATTCAGCACTTCCTCGGAATATATTGATGGTACAGTACTTGACAACACGTGATCCTCAATTTAGTTTGAGGCATCCTGCAACTTAGAGAAAAACTCAAAAAAGGTAGCAAAGTGAGTGTAATCATTCAAACCAACTAGTGGTTCATTCGGTTGAACATAAGGTAGTGTATGTTCATCAAATATCACGTCTTGAGACAAACACTCTTCTGGTAGAGGGGTGATAGCACCTATAACCTTTATGAAGGCTACTGTATCCAACAATGAACACTCATGGATAGGTCTTTGGAGAAAATTTAGTATTTCCTTTCAAATAAGGAAAACACCTGCATCCAAATACTTTGAGACTGTTATAGTCCGGATGTTCTCCAAAAAGCTTAAAGAATGGATTTTCCATTTTCAACACCGATGAGGGCATTCTGTTGATTAAGAAAGCTGTTGTTAAGAAGGCTTCAACCCAAAGAAATTGTGGCAACTTTGCATGAAATAGTAAGGTCAAACCTGTTTCCACAATATGCCTGTGCTTTCTTTCAGAGACCCCATTTTGTTCAGGTGTATGAGGACATAAGATATGTCTAATAATTTCACATTTGTCAAGATGCTTAACAAAGTCAATATTATTAAATTCACCTCCTCCATCACATTGGAAAATCTTAATGGTTTTTGTGAATTGTTTCTGAACCATCTTTTGAAACTTAACAAAGACTTCATAAAATTCAGATTTTCTCTTTAGCGGATATAACCAGGTGTATCTTGTACAATCATCAACAAATATTACATAGTATCTCATGTGTTGAGATGACTCAACAGGTGCTGGACCCCAAAGATCACAATGAATTTTAAGCAAAGGCTCTTTTTTAATTTTTATTTCTCAATTCAAAGGGAAGCTTACATCCTTTTCCTAACTGGCAGCTAACACATACAGTAGGAACTTTATTTCAGTACTTGACATCAACACACTTATTACTACTAAGAATATTCAAAGACTTTAGACTCAGATGGCCTAATCTATCATGCCAAATATTATCTGAGTTCTTCCACTTCTTGGTTGCAGATAAAGCATAATAGTTGTTGTCCTCCAATGCATACAAGCCATCCTTCCTAGATCCCTTGGCCAGACGTCTCCCCAAGCTCTTGTCCTTTACAGCAAATTCAGATTCATCAAACAAAAGCACACAAGAGTTGTCCTTAGCAAGTTTACTAACTGATAACAAATTCTTTTTAATCTTAGGAACAATAAGAACTTCCTTTATTTTTAGTCCGGACTTAACTGTATTGACAGTATGTGTGATGTCAAGTTTTGATCTATTTCCAACTATTATCTTATTAGGGCCAATATAAGGTTGAAGATTTGACAAGTTACCTGTTGAATATGTTATATGACTGGTTGCACCAGTGTCAACATACATAGTCTCATCCTCACTTGTGGTGTTCTGCAGATTAACTGCAGAGAAGGCCTGTGGTAGATCCTCGGCATCCTGGTAGGAATAGTCCCACCTATAGAAACACTTCATGGCTGTGTGATTGTTCCTTCCACATATCTGGCCGTTTTCCTTGTCCCTAGCGTTCCTGCCACATATCTGGCAGTTTTCCTTGTCCCTAGCTTGGTTTGAATTCTCAGCATTTTGAGAAAACTGACCAGCTTTGTTGTTGCCTTGCCCAGTAGGTCTGAAACCCTGCCTTTTGAGGTAAAGTTTGGGTTTCCTCTTTTGTGAGGGTAACCCCCACGACCTCTTCCTCTTTGAGTAGCAAAGGTCATGTTGTTGTAGCCTTGTTGGACCACTTCTTCCTCATCCTCTCTCGTATCAAAATCTCTAAGTGAACTGATAAATTGGTTGAAGGTGGGATATGGTGTTTTTCCCAACATGACAGTTCTAAAGGTCTTGTATTTTGGACCAAGTCCTCTAGCAAAGTTAATAACCTTGTTGTCCTCATCAACAGGATTGTGTATGACCGAGAGGCCATCACATATGCTTTTGAATTCCTTCAGATATTCATCAAGCTTTTTGGATCCCAGCTTGAAGTTCTGCAACTGCTGCTTAATTTATCTTTGGTTGCTCACAGGTATGCTTCCTCCAAGCATTCCCACATTTCTTTAGCAGTTGAATATCCCACAATGAGGTACATACTTTCCTCTGTCATCGTGGCATATGGTTGTCAAGTGGGTCGGGCCGACCCGACCCTCGTAACTAACTCGGCCCGGTTTTCCCTAAGGCTTTAGGGTTCCGGGTCCCGGGCCGGTTATTTTTTAAAAATGGGCCCGGCTAACCCGGCCCGAATCAAGCCCGGTCCAGGCCCGCCGGTTAACCGGCCCAGCCCGGATAACTTTTTTAAAAAAAATAAAAAAAATGGGATTTTGGGCCAAACTAGTCGTTGGCCCAACGGCTATATAGTCGTTTTTGGGTCCAAACGGCTAGTTTGGGCCCATTTATTAAAAAAAAATTAACTTTAAAAAATATTTTTCAATTCCAAAAAAAATTCTATAAATACCCTACAACTTCAAATCATTTTTCACACAATTTTTCACTCTCTCAAATCTCATTCTCTCTCAAATCTCAATTCTCAATTCTCAAATATTCAATATATTTAATTTCTTAAAGTGTTCACTTTAATTTTTTAATTTTTCGTTTACAAAGTACGAGCAGAAGTTTCTAAAGTCGCAATCTTCGGATACTTCTAAAATTTGGTATTGTCGTTCCATCTCTTACGTTTAATTTTTATTTATTGTATTAATTGTTTAATATTTAATTTTATTATATTTGTGAATTTTGAATATTTTTAGTTTAATTTAATTTATATTATGGATAAATTAAGAAACCTCGCTACTAAAGGTGTTAAAATTTTTTGTCCCAAAAGCGGTAGTGGTAGTAAAAAGCGAATTACTAGCAGTAGAGGTAGTTCAAGTAGTAGATATACCCGTGTGTCTTCACCTCCGGTACCGCTTGGTACACCTTTTGAGGAAGAAATAGGTGTAGGTGCTCACGATATGGATTATGTAGAAGCTCAGGAAATTATGGTATAGAAGAAGAAAATGAAGTAGATGCGGTTAATTTAGACGAAGATAATGAAAATATTGTTGAGACACCCGCAGTAGGAGATGCTAACGTTAGATCTGAATTGGTTAATCTCTCTCCCCGTCCTCCCAGTGCCCCAAGACCTCGTAAAAGAACTAGTATTGCATGATAATTTTTTGAACGTATATCATATATTGAGGTGCAATGCAATATTTGTCAACAAATATATAAGCATAAAGTGGAGGCAAGCAAGGGGGTACGGGTACGTGAATGAGACATGTAACTGAAGATCACAAAAGAGAGTTAAATATTGCAAAAGGTGGTGGGGATGTTGACGGGCCAACGCAAACTAGAATGGACCCAGCAACCGGTCACGTAGCGAAGAAGTATAATAAATTGAGGGACCGGGAAGAAATAGCTAAAATGGTAGTTGTGGGTTATTTGCCTTTTAATTTTCCTTCTTCTAATGCCTTTATTCGTTATATACAAGCAATTTATAATTCTATGTTTAACGGTATTCCTAGAACTACTTGTCGGTCTGATATTTTTAGACTCCATTCACAATATTATTTTTATTTATCAACATTGTTAAAAAATATTCAATGTAGATTGTCCCTAACTTCTGATCTTGGTCGTGTTGTAAATAAAAATAAATATTTAACCGTTACTTGTCATTGGATGGATAGTAATTTCGTGATGCAAAAACGTATTCTTGCTTTTTTATATAATGAAGATCGTAAACATACTGGACAATTTATTGCTGATTCTATTGTTAAAATTGTCGGATATTATGGTATCGAAAATAAAATTTTATGTATTGCTTTTGATAATGCTTCTAACAACAACACTGCTATAAAAAAATTAAAATCTATGTTATCTCCGCGCTTGCCTGAAATTTTTCATATTAAGTGTACATGTCATATATATAATTTAATTGTAAAAGATGGTCTTGAGTTTTTTGAGTTTTATATTGAAAAAATTTGCATTGCTGTTGGTTTTATTCAAGGAAATAATCGTAAATCGAGAATTAGAGAGTTTAAAGTTAAATGTCAAGAAAATAGACTTACACCGATTTTGATGCCTGAGGAAATTGATACTAGATGGAATTCTACGTATGAATTTTTAAAAACTTGTTATAAATATAGAATTCCTATTACACTAGTTTTTAACCAACTTTGCGGTTCATTTGCTGATCCTGCTGATTGCATGCTACATAATTCTGATTGGGTTGTAATTAATGATCTTGTTAAGTTTTTAGAAAAAATTTATGTAGCTACGATTGAATTTTCCGGTGCTTATTATCCTACTGTTTGTAATATTTTGGCATATATAGCCGATATTTCTGGTTTGCTCAAAGAATATAAAAATAAAGAAGGTTATAAAGAAGCTGTTGGCGCCATGTTTACGAAATTTAAAAAATATTTTTTCCCGATTCCCCCTATTTACTTGGTTGGTGCTATGCTAAATCCGTGCATGAAATATAATAATATGTGTCACTTTAGTACTCTTATTTATACTAACTTAGAAATAAATACTAACCATGATTCTGAACAAGTACAACTTGATTTGTGGACGGCTACGGCTGATGCAAAGGATTACATAGAAAAATTATATAATCACTATGCTGATTTATTTGATTTAGCCGTACCTACAAATATCACTCCAACTGTCGCTCCTCATCCTCCCGAGGAGCCATCATCTTCTAAAAGGACGGCACATAGTATTTTTTCTAATTCGTTTTATGATTTAAATTGTTGGAACAGTGTTGATGAGAGAACTTACACATCAACTTATCGGGAAGAGCTGAAATATTATTTTCGGAAGGCACCAGAGGATCGCAAATGATGGATCAACACGTTGGATTGGTGGAGGAGTAATGAAACACAATATTCTGTGCTTTCAAGATTAGCTAGAGATATCTTGAATGTTCCAATGTCAACCGTTGCATCAGAGAGCGCCTTTAGTCAGGGACGACATCAACTTGGAGACAACCGACACTCATTGGGAAGCAATGCAATGAATGGTCTAATTTGCCTCAGATATTGGATTAGAGCGGAAAGAAGAAACCAAGGAATGGAACCGGAGCCGAGCGACGAGCTGAAACTTGAAGAAATTATGACTTCACGGGAGAACTCAGCAGAATCAAGTCCAATGCATGGTTTTTCCCCCGTTGACTTCGACTATCCTATGCAAGTTCCCATTAATATTAACATGAATGAGTTGGAAAAAATGATGCATAATTTATAGATTTTTCATTCATGTAAATTATAAATTTTGGATCATTTTGCAATCAATAAAATTCTCCAAATTCATTCACTCCTTAGTCCTTGCTTTTTATATTTTTTCATTTAACGATTTAAAATTTTAAATTGAATTTCTAGTTTTCTACTTTAAATTAAAAACTTACTTCTAATATATTATTAATTTACTACCAAATATTATTAATTTATTATATTAAGTAGCATATGTTTTGTATATTTGTTCATATATCTTCTATAGAAGTGTATATTTAATGTATACATGTGTATATGTTTTATAAATTAGTATATAAGTATATCTATATATATTGTAATGTATATATAATGTAGTATATTTTATAAGTAGTAGTATATATACATTGAATGGTGCGTATACACGTGTATATATCTTCTATAGAAGTGTATATTTAACGTATACATGTGTATATGTTTTATAAATTGGATATCTTCTATAGAAGTGTATATATGTGTATATATCTTCTATAGACGTATATATTTAACATATACAAGTGTATATGTTTTACAAATTAGTATATAACTATATGTATATATACATATTGTAGTATATATATATGTATATTGTAGTATATATTTTATTTAGAATAGTACATATATATTGAATGGTGTGTATATATGTGTATATATCTTCTACAGATGTATATATTTAATGTATACAAGTGTATATGTTTTACAAATTAGTATATAACTATATATATATACATATTGTAGTATATATATATGTATATTGTAGTATATATTTTATATAAAGTAGTACATATATATTGAATGTTGTGTATATATGTGTATATATCTTCTCTAGACGTATATATTTAACGTATACAAGTGTATATGTTTTACAAATTAGTATATAACTATATATATATATATATACATATTGTAGTATATATATATGTATATTGTAGTATATATTTTATTTGAAGTAGTACATATATTTTGAATGGTGTGTATATATGTGTATATATCTTTTACAGATGTATATATTTAATGTATCCAAGTGTATATGTTTTACAAATTAGTATATAACTATATATATATATACATATTGTAGTATATATATATGTATATTGTAGTATATATTTTATTTAACGTATGACATATATATTGAATGGTGCGTATATATGTGTACATATCTTATATAGATGTATATATTTAATGTATACAAGTGTATATGTTTAATAAATTAGTATAATATAACTATCTATGTATTGTAATCCATGTATATTGTAGTATATATTTTATTTTAAGTAGTACATATACATTGATTGGTGCGTATATATGTGTATATATCTTATATAGATGTATATATTTAACGTATACAGGTGTATATGTTTTATAAATTAGTATAATATAACCATCTATACATTGTAATACATATATATGTATATTGTAGTATATATTTTATTTAAAGTAGTACATACATATTGAATGGTGCGTATATATGTGTATATATCTTCTATAGATGTATATATTTAACGTATACAAGTGAATATGTTTTATAAATTAGTATATAACTATATATATATATATATATATATATATATATACATACATAGTATATACATATATATTGTAGTATATATTTTATTTAAAGTAGTACCTATATATTGATTTAAAATGATTTAAAATGAATTTCTAGTTTAAATTAAAAACTTACTTTTAATATATTATTAATTAACTATCACACACACACACACACATACACACACACACACACACACACATATATATATATATATATTGTTGTATATACTTTATTTAAAGTAGTACAAATATATTGAATGGTGCGTATATATGTGTTTATATCTTCTATAGACTTATATCTTTAACGTATACAAGTGTATATGTTTTATAAATTAGTATATAAGTATATATATATATATATAGTAGTATATATATAGTAGTATATATATAGTAGTATATATATATATATATATATATATTATAGTATATACTTTATTTAAAGTAGTATATATTATTGAATGGTGCGTATATATGTGTACATATCTTCTATAGACGTATATCTTTAACGTATACATGTGTATATGTTCTATAAATTAGTATGTAACTATATATATATATATATATATATATATATATTGTTGTATATATATATGTATATTGTTGTATATATATATGTATATTGTAGTATATATTTTATTTAAAGCAGTACATATATATTGAATGGTGCGTATATATGTGTATATATCTTCTAAAGTAGTATACATTTAACGTATACAAGTGTATATGTTTTATAAATTAGTATGTAAGTATATATATATATATATATATATATATATATATATATATATATTGTAGTATATACTTTATTTAAAGTAGTACATATATATTGAATAGTGTGTATATATGTGTATATATCTTCTATAGACGTATATCTTTAACGTATACAAGTGTATATGTTTTATAAATTAGTATGTAACTATATATATATACATATTGTTGTATATATATATACATGTATATTGTAGTATATATTTTATTTAAAGTAGTACATATATATTGAATGGTGCATATATATGTGTATATATCTTCTAAAGTAGTATATATTTAACGTATACATGTGTATATGTTTTATAAATTAGTATATAAATATATATATTGTAGTGTATACATATATATATTATACTATTATAGTATATGTTTTATTTAAAGTAGTACGTATAGTCATATATAATTATATATTGAATGGTACGTATATATGTGTAATTGTTTATATATTTTTTTTAAAATATATATTGTATATTGGAGTGTATATAGTGTATATTGGAGTGTATATAGTGTATATTGGATTTTTTATTTATTTTTTAAACGGGTTTGACTGATTTTTAACCGGGTTTTACCGGGTTTTGGTGGGTTTGGCCGGGTTGGGTTAAGTGGGTCGGGTTAGGGTGGGTTTTAATTTTTTTACTGTTTGGCCCGGCCCGGCTAGCGTCAAAACTGGCCCTTAACCGGCCCTCAACCCGGTTAAAATGGAAGGGCCGGTTCCGGGTTGGCCCGACCCGGCCCATTTGACACCCATATCGTAGCAGATATCCAACTCCTAAGTAGCACATCCTTCTCCTCCCAGTCAGTTTTCTCAGTATCTTTCTCAACAGCTTTCCCGGTTCCATCTGTGGTGGTGGATGTACTGCCTAATTCTGGCTTAGCCTCTTTGATTAGATAGGATACCTTCATCACCTGTATCAATTGGAGTATTTGTGTTCTCCAAATCAGATAATTTGAAGGCTTCAACTTAATGGGACAAGAGGCAATCAAATGGTGTAGTGAGACAGGTGACAAACACAAAGACAAGGGGGTGAGGATGTTGTCAGGGCCATGTTTGATCTAGTTTCTGGTAGAGGCAATGGCAGCGTAGCTTTAGATTAGCTCTGATACCATGTAGAAAAACAAGAGATTGGCAGAATATTTTAAAAACAATCGAGGCTTTTCTAATTCTATTTCAAAGGAAGACATGGCCTGTATCTATACAAATTCAGTATGCTGAATTGTGACCTAAGTAGACTCTTATAGTATCTTAACTTCTACCATGAGCATAGAGTTCTACAATATGTATGACTACTACATTGTTTTAAATACAAACTCTATAATAGCTATCCTATTCAAGGCAAACATATCACTTAACACTCCTGATCTGGTTCAATCTCTCCAACAGTTGCCTCTCTCTGCATTCAACCAATGATTTCTCCATTAATGTAAGAGCCCCAACAACACTTCTACCAATTCCAAACAAAGGGAATATATTAGTAACATGTCGTTTGGATTGTTGTTACAGATTGTTTCAAAGGGTTTCCATACCCTTCAACGCATTCTTTTTTTTCTTTTTTCTTGTTAATGCTTCATCGGACTTTGAATGTTGCCGGTGAAAGCAGCGTTGGTGAGTATTATTGGTGGCTTTAAAGAGGCAATGATGATTTCTGCCAATTTTTATTTCTTTATGAGCTGATTCATCGAGCACTTGAGATTATCTGATACGTTCTTGGCGGGGCATGTTCTCATATTTTCTGCTGGTTTTTGCAGCCATGGCATGGTTGGACTCTCTTTTTGCTTGAGCTTAATACAGATATGAGCCTTACTTTCTCTATCAGTTTAGGAGTTGAATAAAGCAAAAAGCTCAGAAGGAAAAGAATGAGGCTAACAGGGAGTTGAGGATTTTTCATTGAAAGCATGGTTGCCTCTCTCAGACAAGAGCAAAGTATCTTCACTTATTTGTTATCATTTCTTAACTGATACTGATTGTATCTTCCTCTCAATGCATCAACATTCATGCTACTCCATACAGTTCCTGTTCTTTACGAGAAGTATGAAGACAAAGTGAATCCATTTGTTGAGAAAGCAATGCAAGAGATCAAGAAACAATACGCTGTGTTTGATGCCAAAATTTTGAGTAAAATTCTCATATGGCCATTAAAATATAAGAAATGAGATATTCACGTACCTATTGATTACTTCCTATTCATTACTTGCTTCTGTTGGTTTAATATCATATACTATGGTATTGTTCTCTTGATCTAACAACATTCACCTGAATACCAACTTGGCAATCTAGCTCATGTAAATTCAGATGCTGCCCGGGCTACCCCACTAGTTACTAATATATATAAGTGCCATGAAGCAAGGAGGTCTCTGTTGTCCTCCCTGCTTGCATCAAGGGCATTTTTGCCATTTCACAGCTGTAGCTCAAGGGCTGTTTCGTCATTATCGAAGAGTTTTATACGTTTAATACCCTCCTATATCTTGGTGTCAATTCAATTGCTAAAAAGGCGCTTCTCAATCTCATCCTTTTCTTCATCGCTAAGTTGTTTCTTCTCCTCAGGTGAGTCTTCACACATATAGCTAAATTGTTGTTGCAATTTTAACGTTCTGTTGGCTTCATGTAATTGTGTTCTTCTGTGCCTTCTTATGTGCTGTTGAGAATTGAGATAGGAACACAAAAAGGCACATAGTTTTGTTGGTGTAAATCTAAAAATTGTTAATCAATTGATGTAACAGCATCATTAATCTTTGATTTTGTTACTTTGTTCTTCTTCTTCTTCACTCAGTTTATTGGAAGTTGTACGGTTTGTTGTTGCTGAGAATTGAGATAAGAACACAAAAGCCATAGTTTTGGTCGTCCTCTGCTTGAACATCTCTCTTTGGTAGTGAATTAAACTGAGGTAACAACATCCTTAATCTTTCATTTCGTTTAAACAAAGTTGTTACTTTGGTATTCTTCTTCGTTGTTTTAATGTATTATTACTAACTTTTTTTTGGTAGAGAACAATTTGTGAGGTACTTTGAGAGGTATGGAAAGATAATAGACTTGGTGATTATGAAAGATAGGCATACAGGTAGACCTAGAGGTTCTGGGTTCAGCCGAAAACCATATTATCAATGACAAACTTATAGACAGTGTTATAGCCGAGAACCATATTATCAATGACAAACAATTGAGTAGTTTAGCTTCTGGTTTTATGTACCTTCCCCTTTCACGTTCAATTGATGTTGAATTGGAGTTGAGAAATTATAAAGGGCATTTTCATCATTTCACAGTTGCCGCCCAAGGACTATTTCGTCATTATCGGTGAGTTTTATACGTGTAATACCCTCTTATCTCGGTGTCAATCTAATTGCTGAAAAGGGGGCTTTTCAATCTCATCCTTTTCTTCATCGTAAGTTGTTTCTTCTCCTCAGGTGAGTCTTCACACATGGCTAAATTATTATTGCAATTTTAAGGTTCTGTTGGCTTCATGTAATTGTGTTCTTTTGTGCCTTCTTCAGGTGCTGTTGAGAATTAAGATAAGAACACAAAAAGATAAGTGTCGTGAAGCAAGGAGGTCTCGATTGTCCTCCCTACTTGCATCAAGGGCATTTTCATCATTTCACAGTTGTCGCCCAAGGGCTATTTCGTCATTATCGGTGATGGGCTATTTCATCATTATCGGTGAGTTTTATACGTGTAATACCCTCTTATCTCGGTGTCAATCTAATTGCTGAAAAGGGGGCTTTTCAATCTCATCCTTTTCTTCATCGCTAAGTTGTTTCTTCTCCTCAGGTGAGTCTTCACACATATGGCTAAATTGTTGTTGCAATTTTAAGGTTCTGTTGGCTTTATGTAATTGTGTTCTTTTGTGCCTTCTTCAGGTGTTGTTGAGAATTGAGATAAGAACACAAAAAGGCACATAGTTTTGCCATCATTTGCTTCTACATCTCTCTTTGTTAGTGTAAATCTAAAAAATGTAAATCAACTGAGGTCATTTCAAATTTGGATTGGTACACGTGTATTCTCATAATTATACTAATACAATTCATTTCAAATTTGGATTGGTACACGTGTATTCTCATAATTATACTAATACACCAGCTGTCTTTCATATTCTACGTGTATTTCCAGAAATAAGAAATACAACAGCTCAAGCTTTGGTTTTGTCTTGCTAAAAATACCATAATTCATTCTCAGACCTCTGCCTGTTCTTCTCAGATTTTCAATCCAAAGAGTGTAAGTTCTCTACGTTGGAGATTTTCCCCCTTTTCTTTTACCGTCTGTGTGAGTTCTTAGTTTTGTGTTTGATTCTTCATTACTGGATTCTTGTGATTGATTCTTCCAATGCATTATTCGTTCTTCCAGTTTACTTTCAGTAGCAAACTTTTACTAAGCTGGCCTCCAACGAAAGTATATAAGATCAGTGCACTTTGAGATCTTGCTTAAGGAAGAGTAGTGGTATAGCAGTAAAGGAAGAGTCTTGGATGTTCACCAACTACTATATTGTTTGTTTAGGCTATAATAATCTCACCTCTCATCACGTAGTAATAAATAAATTCCATCATTTTGTGTTTGATTGTTTGCTATTGGATTCTTCCAACTGATTTTCCCATTAGATTATCTGTCCTTTCAGTCGTTTGGTTGATCTGGTATGCGTACTATCAAATTTTGTGGGTTTTTCTTTTTTTCCACTAGGCAAAAAAATGAAATGGTTATTTCACAGTTTCGTGAAATTTGTCAGTTCCGAATCGGTTAGAGAGTAGACAAACTATAAGATAAAGGCTCCTACCCTGGGTGTTTGAAAATATTTAGACTGATCAAATATTGTTTGGTGATTGTTTGTTTTTACTCTTCCTGTTCCAGACAGGTAAATTCATCTGTTGGAGTGACTCCATAATTCAGAAATTAAATCAGCAGCGAGGTACTAACTGTTGCTATCCTATTTACTCTTTATGCTGATTGCTGGTCAATCACTTTTCCGGTGTTTTCTTTCTTTTTATTTTTGGATCAGTTTTTTAAAACCTTCATTAACCCGTTTATTCTAATTTGTCTGTCTGATTTTGGGTGGACAACAAATTTACGACATCTAAACTTTCACTTCGCTTAACTACATATTTCAAAAGGAAGTTGTTTGTATGGATCAACAAGGTTGGTTCCAAAACTTTGAATTTTGTTTGTCATATACTTTTCTTATTCAAATTGACATTATATGTAAAGATATGTAAGGTACTGAAGTTCTTTGTGTGGATCGACTGGGTTGGTTCAACAGCCTTGAATTTTCGATCGCCATATGCTTCTCTTATTCAAATTGACGTTATACGTACAAATATCTAAAGTATTGCTGTCACTTGATACATTTCATGATCAAAGAATCAGTAGAGTACATTTTTCGGGCAGCTGTAATATTTCCGATTGTTGCCTTACAGTGGCCGATATTCTTCCATCTTGTAATGGCAGATTTTATCACTTCTTTTTCCTTTTGTTATGTATATTGATACGTAATTCACCTAGAGTTTTCACACTGTGACAGCGGATACTATAATGGAGCAGAGGCTTCTTGTGGACGCCATTACAAAAGAAACTACAGACTGGACCTGCAAGGTTCAGGTAGTTGACAAGTTCCGGCCTCGCAAGAGCAAAGACTCATCCGTCCATTTTCACACAATACTTGTGCAAGATGAAAACATAAGTTTCTCTCCATGTATACTCCCTAAATACCCAAGCTGATACTGTAAACGTTATCTACAATAATTCTTTAGAAACTGCAAAATGTTTGTCATGAAAAACTGAATTTGCACCACAGAAAAAGAAGGATTGAAAAATCTAACAAATTCCTCTATAATTATGATAGCATATTTAAAACTGATTCTCTTTTACCTAACTACAAGAACAACGGGTTTCCATAGTACTATATGGTGATGACATTCCCAAATACGAGAAGTTATTTCTCCTTTTCCACATATATCTTGTTTCTTGTGCGAAAGTTAGGGATCCCCATGGTTACTCAATACGAGCCGGTACATATGAATGGGTAGTTGACAGATACACAATTGTTGAGCCCATTACCGACAATGATGGATTGGAAGCACCACTGCCTGCTCCAGAAAAGTTGAATGCACTCCCTTTCTCATCTATTGAACATCAACACCCAGGTGCTGAATTTGGTAAGCTCCCTGTTTACATCTTCATTGGCTTTTTCCCATTAACTAAATAGGCTTTACTAATCGAGCTGTTACCCAATATGTTGCTTCCCATTACACCAGACTTACTGGCAGTAGTAGTTAACTGCAGCGCCCTATAATATATAGTTGACCAGAGAAAACACTTTCGGGAAGCAATTGTGATGGACCAAAGGTGAGTTAGTCTCCCCCCTGCATGTAGTTCACCAAACCTTTTGTCTACTTGGTAAAATATGTTTGCACTGTAACAATTTCTACGTTTGGTAAGCCAACCAGGAAGAAACCTTTTCTATTTACTATATGGGAAGACGTAGCTGACAACGAAGAAGCTACCTTATTGCATCACTTGCATGAGTATCCGTCATTCTTGCCAAGCGTATAGGCGTCACTGAATTCTGTGGTGGTATGTTATTTACAACATTCTCTACAAATCTTTCTTCTTACTTCTTCTTTTTGTGTCCTCAACTAAAAAAGCTTTCCACCTTTCACACACGCAGCTCTGAGATTGGCAACAAGATATCAATCAACAATCTTAAAAAATCCTCAATATGTGCAGGCTGTTACACTAATGAACTGGTATACATTAGCTTACTCCCCCTTAACAAAATTGTACATAAATATTTTCCTTGTTTAAATTTAACATTTTCAGGGTGAAACACAACGAACAAATGTTGTTATCTTATACTTTAAGAAGCTCATCATGATCAACGTCCTCACTGAATCTTGCACCTATTGAAGATCAAGTACTATCTGTATCCACCATTCCACAGTCGTTGTCTACGGTTAGTTTGTTCCACAATATGTATATGTATATACTAATTATTTCCGTATCTGAAAAGAAATGACCAACCTTAGTTATACAACACCAGCACAGGCAAAAGTCTATCTCCATCATAGCGCACACGTTATTGCTCAACATTGCAACCTAACAAACTTGATTCGGCTTAAGATTTGATCATCGTTGATTCTGATGATCAATTTTCCTACATGAAAAAAGAATCCTTTCCTACAGGGAGAAGTGAGAAAATGCATATTTTTCAGCATGTGCTACTTCTGTGATTTACGTTAATTAACTTCGTACCAAAAGGCGAATTTTTACTTTTTTTCTCCACCTTAAAAGATTATATATCTGAACACAAACACTTCAGAATTGTAATCCAGCGTTTTACCACAGATACTTTCAACAAGTTTTTAATGTTGTTGTACACTTGCAGGTACAAACTTTCCCTGTGGAAGGCAGAATATCGCTTCCCGACCATTCTCAATCATTTTACTTGATCGCCTGTTCAAATTGCAACCACTATGTACGCCCCAAGACCAAAAAATTGGTCCACTGCTTCAACTGTAAACTACACCGGGCATTGGTCCCCAGGTAACTACAAACTTTACTGCAGTTCAGTTTCTTAAATTTGGATTTACTCACTGTCTAATGATTCATGAATTTAGAGATTGTTCGAAATGATATTACATTTGGAGCTACAAGTATCCGTAAATTTGATGAATGAGTGAGAGCTATTGGAGTTGAAATGGGGTGGTTTCACGCTATGTAGCACGTATTAGAAAAAACTACGTTTGGGAAATCGGAAACTCTTTAGGGAAGTGAAACAGAAAACACAAAGCTGCACTATAGAAAAATATTTGTTGTACTACTTTTTAATATCTGTTATCTTTATAGCTTCCACAAAAAAAACATGACATGAGGCAGAACAACTATTCATGCATAACACATCATTGAAAATACACAATTCCTTATCTACCGATGGTCAGACTATTAAGCTATGCTTTTCTCAAGCCTACAACTTGAAAAGGAACATCTACAAACCTTTAACTAAACGTGAATAACTAGCGAAGGTAAGTTGAGGTTTCTTATACCATCCAATGTAGATGGTACCAGAATAGATTTAGCTAATACAAAGAGAGAGTGTAAAAGGAAATGGTCAACACAACTGGTTCGCAAAAAACTACCACCTAAGCTCGATCTATAAAACTCATTCTCTCAACCTGCAATAGACAGTGTTAAATTTAAACAAAGTAGTGTAAATGTTTTGGCTCCAAGGTATACAAAATTTGTTAACTTTGTATTCTGTCGTGAACTTATGAATGGTTTTTATCTTTTCCGGTCTTCTAGCTTTCCTCACTGTAAAGTCTGTTGAGTAAATAGCTTTTATAGCATTTACATTTGAAAAAATTTTAGAATCTACAAAAAGACATATGGTAGAATATTATCCCTAACTGCCGACCAAATATATGACAAAGTTGCTATCCAGGTATAGAAATACATTACAATTTTGTTCTATCAGTAATTCCTATGTAATGGACCATCTTTTACCTCTCACTTAGCAACATCCATTGTCTATTGCCGGTGTAAATCGCCAACTTGATCGTAAACTGTTTAAGCTCCAATTACAAAAGTCAGCCTCCAGATTTCCAGACCAAAAATCGGATGAGCTAGCTGTTGCATCATTCACTGAAACAGAACAAACAGGTAAGAGGCAGAAAATTGAACCATCCACACCAGCGAAAAAGGATTGAAGGTAACAATATTTTGATATTTCATCTGCTGCGATACTCTATTTCCTGTATACCTGAGCTCTTAACAATTATCCAAACATTTATTGTGAATTGATTATCTTACCATTTCAGCATTACTACCAACAAATAAATAGGTCTAACTTACACTGAAATATACTATCTACTCAACACAATCAGGTAAATAGAATAATCATATGCCACTTTATTCTATCTCCAGGGAAAACCATTTAGTTTAGGTGTTTACAGAGGTTTATATACTGTTAGTTTTTGTTACCTTTTTAAATTCTTCCCTGCTTTATTTCATCATCTTTATCTCAGGTGAGTTTCAATTTATTACCGCTACATATACGTTTGTAATGTTAGAAGTTGCAAGTGGCTTGTTCATATATTCACAGCGCATGTAAGGTGTCTGATGAAAATCCTCTATCATGAAACAGTATGATAGAAAACCTCAGCTGCATTTCTATTGGTAATTTGGGAGATTTTATTCCTTTGTACTATCTACTTTTGTTGTTCTGAAAATGTGGACATATTCTTGAGTTATGTATTTTTTTGAGTTGCCCTTCCGATAAAAATCTTATCTTTTTATGTCTCTCTTCAGGTTGAAGTGTTTTTGGTTTTCTCTTTAATTATTGATGTTTAAGTGATATAAAATTTAACACTTTCGGAGAATTGGAAGGTTCAAGTTTTCTTTCTGCTAATAAATTTATCTCCTTGTCTTTACTTTTTGTAGGTATTTGAGGAAGTTATGGAACTTTAATTAACCTATAGTACTCTGCAGGTTTGTTATCATCTAGACTGTTTATACGCACCTCAATTTGTATATGTTGTGCGTAAGTTGTAGGTTTTTTCCTGAATGAAGCATCCGCCTTTCATAGATAAAAAAGTATTCTCTTAGTTCATAAGTAGATAAAGGATGAAATTGCTGCTTCAAAGGCTATGCGCAGTTTTCATAGCTTCTGCTTGTTTTTTACGCTGGCTATGGAGATATATAATATGTGTAATATATAGCTTGAGATACAATATTTTACTCTATTAAAAATGAATTTGTAATTTCCTGACTTTGACAGAAAGTTGAACCTTCGTTTCTTGAACTAGAAACTGATTTTAAACTGCTTCGTATCCCTGTTGGTGCCAATTTTGCAATGTCAACATTACCGAGTTTTACCTCTTTTTGGCGAGTACCTTTATTCACTATTAATGGGGTTCTTTGAAAGATTGATGACATTCGAAAGTAACTACCTTTCACACTCATTTTGTTGCACCTAAGCTACAACAACTGGCATGAAAGATGTCTCTTTAGGCTTTTCTCTTTTCTGTTCAGCTCTTTTCCCCAAATAAACTGCAAATTGAAATAGTTTCTTTCTATTTAAATTACCATCCACTCTTGTTCAATAAATTAAGAACAAAAAACAATACATGGAATCACTTTGCACCAACAGTTTACCGTAATGCTTTCAAATGCTTTCTTGCTCTTTCCTCCTCATTGTTCTTGAGAAATCTATTCATGTTACTGAAGCATGACTAATTTTCTGTTCTTTTGCAGTTGTAACTATATGTCAAGCTTTCTTGACATTTTGCTTACCTCTATCAACTTCATTACATGGTATAGCATGTTCAGATGAATTTTGCTTCCCTATACCAGCATCACATAGCAGGCTGCCTGAACTAACTTTTTGTTTTTTGATGTAAAAGACAATCGACATATCAATATACAGACACTGCTTACCGTGGCAGACCTGCATGTCGATAGTTTATGTTACACTTTTCTGTACATAACTAGCTCCTACAACAGATAAACCTTATATGAATTGTTTGCGCTTATCATTCACCTCATCATTGGGCCCGTGCACGGACTTTTGCATCTAGTATAAATAATAAGTGGCTTAAAGCAGGTAGGAGATGGTTGTCCTGCCAGCTTAGGCCGAAAGGGCACTTTTTTCCTTTCACATATTTCAGCCACCGCACAACTCTTGTAAGGGCATTTCTGTCCTTTTCAGAGCAATCTCAACCACCGCAAAAACCTCTTTAAGCATTCAATCGCCGTCATAGATAATTGTGGAGATGTTAATGAAAACGAAACTTTCGAATCTGAAGCTCACATGAGTAAAATTAGGACAAAGAAGACAACCCATCCCCCATGGCTTCAGCAGGCAGAAATGTCATTTCACAGGAATTTCAACCAGCAGAAAACCCATATTTACAGGACTCAACACCGTCTATAGATAGTGGTGGGATGGAGGAGATGTTGACCAGAAAAGAAAAAATCAGGGACACCAACAATACAAGCATACAATCATAGATCTGAAGAAAACAACCCACATCTCAATAAAATAATCAGAACGACGAAATTCGAAATTTGATAAATAGGAGGAGAAGAAACGAGAATAAAAACAATTACCTATCAAAAATTATGAAAAAATTTAAAAAATTAAGCACTACACCAAGTTGGACAGTGAAAAATAATAACGTAGATCTAATGAGAAGGAAGAGCTTAAACGTTTTTTACCAAAGAAAAAATAATGAGCTTAAACGTTAGAACTCCAGCAAGCACAAGAGAAGGGTAGAGAAGATATAGATAGATACTAACATTGTTTAATTGATTATTTCTCTGTAATTGTGCCCTGATATGAAAAATTATCCATTTTATTTATAGAAAAATCTCACCATTTAGAAAAATCTCACCATTTATTTATCTTATTTTTATATAATTTGTTATATATTTGAAGACTACGTAAATAGTACGGAGTACAATAAATCATACTAATTATTAATAATTTAAAATATTTTAAAATTAAAATAAATTGACTTTCAAAATTTCATTAGTGACATATAAATTAGACAAACGAAGAAATATATATTACAGTCAAACCTCTCTATAAGAGGAATGTTATTTGTCAGAAAATACATAACTGGTATAGATAGATGTTATATATGTATACGGACACATTTGAAGTTTAAATCTCATTTCATTATTATAATGAAAATTATATAAAATTAAAAAGAGCATAAATAAAAAAAAGGATAGATTTTAATAATCTTTTTCCCGTGAAGTTATAAAATAACAAATGTGTACAAGTTAAATATAGGAAAAACTACATGGAGTAGCATATCTAAGACTTAAATTATAAAAAATAGCAATATTTTAATGAAATTACCTTGTATAGCAAACCTAGCATTATTTTAAGTGTGGTCCCCCACTTTGAAAATTACCGTGTTTAACATGACTAATCTTTCTCTTTTCTTTTAACTTTACCCTTTCTCTTTCACTTTCTCTTTCTCTTTCTTCCCAATCTTTCTCTTTCTCTTTTTTCTTTCAAATCTCTCAAATTTCACTTTCATTTTTTTTCTTTTCTCACGTTTTTTATAAGGATTGTGATCCACAAAATCAGGTAACTATTAAATTTAGTTATTGCATGTTATCTATTTCACATCTTTTTTATATATATATTGTATTGTAAATCATTATCAAGGTCATTTTTTAGGTTGTTTTTATGAGTTGATATAGTTGAAAGAATTAAATTTTGCATGAGAATTGAAACTGAATTTTATTTTGTTGTGACTAATAGAGGATAATCAGAGTTGAATGGATATTGTAGATGATTTTGGGTTGATTTATTATTGTTAGGTTTTTTTTCATTTGTTTTTCAGTGAAATTTGATATTTTATGAGTTGATATAGTTGAAAAAATTGAATTTTGGATGAGAATTGAAACTGAGTTTTGTTTTGTTGCGATTAATGGAGGATAATCGAAGTTGAATGGATATTGTAGATGATTTTGGATTGATTTGTTGTTGAAGAAGACATGGAGGAAGAGGTAATTTTTGTTGTATATGTATCTTTATTTAATGTGATGTATTTAGGGATTTTAGTAAAGTTGTTATCAATTTTGGGGTAATATGTTTTTTTTTTGTGAAGCTAATATGTATTTACTGATCAGCTGAAATGTATTTAAGGATTTCAGTAAAACTGATTTGTGAAGATGATAGGTTAAATATACATTTTGGATTAATATATTTTTATTTGTATTTTTTGTAAAGCTGCTATGTTTAGTTATATTTGTATGTTAAACGAATTTGCTAAGTTGCATGTATGAAATTATTATATTTGATATGTATTTTCAGTATATTAAATGTTGAAGTATACAATAAATATACAAATATATTTGTGGTTATGAACATATTTGTATCTGTTGAAATACAAATATATTTTAAAATAATTTTTCAAGACAATTTATGTAGGTTTGCGATATATACAAATGACTGATTAAATATACATTTAAGATATACGTAAGTAGTTTGTTTGTTTTATAGATACATATGCACTTTCATTTGTATTTTTGTTAGGTTCAAAATACATTTTAAGGTATAGGGTAATATTTGTATTTTTATACATATATATCAAATTTCATATGTATTTTGTTTTAGTGATGATTTTGTGTTTTTGTTTTGTTCAATATACATATACATATTTATTTATAATTTTTGATGTGTTGATTGTGTTTTGTTATTTTTTACAGTTTAATAAGATGTAGTTTTACTTTGTATAAGTGTCGCGTGATGAAATATTCATTGTAAGAAAACTTTCAAGATTTGCACCACATATGTGTTGCTACAGTGATAATGATATTGAGGAAAGTTTACAGTTTATATTGATGTGAAATATTGATGTGTTACTTGTAGAGGATTTGTAAGTCTGTACAAAATATATTGTAATTATTATTCAATATTTTTTGTAGGGACTGTGGTTTGTATATGGTTACATACGCAGAGTGCCTTTCTTATGGTCAAGGTATTCCTTTGGTTGAGTTCCATCCCATCATATTTCGTACAAGATATGCTTCACTATTGTGGAATTACAGTATGAGGAAAAAAAGAAGCAAAAGCTCAAAGTGACGACGAAGCGTCATTGAGGCCTGTTAGAAAAAGCAAGATAGCTAGTGTCACAAAAGTATTAGAAGCCTGATGATTGATAATTTTATTACATTGTGTAATTGACAAGATTTAACTGGATGTTAATATTAATTGTAAAAACTTATTTTATGTTTAGAAGTGAATCAAAGTTACTTATTTTGAAGTGAATGAAAGTAATTCACTTTAGTCTTTTATGTTGAATATGTTTTCAATAATTTTGTAGTCTGTGTTTTATTTCACTTTTCAGTTTTATTTGTTACAGTGAGATTTAGCTTCAAAATACATATGCAGTGTTCAGATTTTGCAATATATACATATGTAGTATTCATATTAACTTAAAAATACATATGCAGTTAATATCATATGTATTTTACTCTTAGTTCATTGTCTTTCAAATATATATGAAGTGAATCAAAGTTACTAATTTTGAACTGAATGAAAGTAATTCATTTTAGTCTTTCATTTTAGTATGTATTTTATTTCAGTGTTTAGTTGTATTTATTACAGTGTGATTTAACTTCAAAATGCATATGCGGTGTTCAGATTTTACAATATATACATATGCAGTAGTCAGATTTAACTTAAAAATACACATGCAGTTAACATCATATGTATTTTAATCTTTGTTCATTTACTTTCAAAATACATATGAAGTGAATCAGACTTACTAATTTTGAAGTGAATGAAAGTAATTCATTTTAGTCTTTTATGTTTAATATGATTCAATAATTTTGTACACTGTGTTTTATTTCAATGTTTATTTTTTTTGTTACAGCGAGATTTAGCTTAAAAATTAAATATGTTCAGATTTCTCAATACATACATGTGCGGTATTCAGATTTAACTTTGTTCATTTACTTTCAAATACTTTTAAATACTTTCATATTATAAATACGTATAAGTGATCATATTTGAAAAAACATCTCAGTTATCAAATACATATATCCTAAAACATAGTATTTTTCAAATAAAAAATATATGTATTTTTCTATCAAATTTAGTAATACATAACTGTATTACTAATTGTTATTTATAACGCATTATAGCAAATGATCGATAAAGATCTTAAAACACACAAATGAGTTCATTATTATGACAAGTGCAAAAGAAATTATAAAGAAAGAATACGGAAAAACAAATGTATCATTTATGATATTTCCTACACGAACGGCTATTGTGACCCTTAAACCTACAACCACTGCATGAGTTGATGTTTTTCTTTCAAAACATATCCCTGCTCGATTTTAACACCTTCAGCAGATGTATTTAACACTTGATGCAAATTATTTGAGACGTTTCTTCTTTCAACAACACATACATTATGTATTTGTATTTGTCCTGCATTACCAGTGATTTGATATTCCACTTGAATACATTTGCTGCTCAAATCCACATTTATTTGAGATGCCATACTATTGTGTAGTTCATTGAATGATGCCGTCGTGCTCAACAATATTGCATCAGTGACGTACTTTTCATAGTTTTTCTCATACGTCCACCTTCCAAAGTGCTTCGCTAGAACTGGTATGCTTCCCATTGCTAACTTATTTCACCTAAAATACAAAAATATACATATCTGTAAGATGGCAATAGTTACAACATACACTTACACAACAAAAATTTAAACAAAATTCTACAGTTATAAACGTAGAATTACGAAACAACTACTCCCAAAAATACAATTACTAAACATACAACTACAGAGAAAATACAATCAAAGCCAACAACTACTCCCAAAAATTCTACAACCAACAACTAGTCCCGAAAATCCAATTACGAAATATTTTTTAAACTTAAAATACAAACACAAAAAAAAAAATTCAGATAAAATATAATTAAAAATTAGCTGTTCAGCGTTAAATACAATCAAAGCCACAACCTTCATAATCGAACACAACCTAATTATCTATAAACAAACTTTTCACATATACAGATATACTATAAATTCTGAGAATCAAAACTCCAAAAAAATAAATTTTGATCAGCTTGAAAAACTTAATTCGATCACTATTTTGTTCTACCTGATCAATTTACTGTAGCATTAACTTTTACTCGAAATCCGTCTACAAAATATTCAAAAATAAATTAACGATGGCATAGAAAATTTGAACGAAGCAATAGTAATGGATCACTAAAAAAATTTCTAACCAAATAATTGTAACGGTGCAAAAAAAAATTTAGAATAAATTTTATTTTTTCCATTAGTATTCGTGTCTGATAGATCTTGCACCAAGAAGGCAGAGAACAAAACATGTTTGGCCGACAAACATGTCTACAGTTTTATGTAACTAGTACAGATCTAAATCCCTGTGTAAATTAGAAACATGTGTATAATTAGTTTGACATGCATCAAGTAGCCCCTTAATGATAAGTAATTTATTACTGGAAGTCATTCAATATTGTTAGCATCAATTATTATATAGTCAATTCTTTGTGGGCAACTGATCTTGCATTGTTTCAAATCATTAAAGATAAAATTGTTCTTATATTTATCTCAAAGAAACTCAAATAACCTAAATTACTATTAACACAAGTAAAATATTATGGATGAATACCTTCAACAACGGTAAAGGATTAATTTTCTATTGATGGTTGAATTCGAACAAATTATCCAGAAGACACTACAACAATATGCATATATTGCTATAAAGTATTTCATAGCTAAATCTGAAAATTTCTGTGGCTAAACACTTTAGCTACCATAATTTTTTTCGTAGCATACGTAGCTAGAAGTCGCGTAACTAAAAGCCAGCTACAAACTTTAACGTTTCGTAGCTAAGGACTAATGTCTACTGCTATGAGAATTTTTATGACGTGGCTATTATAAAGAAATCTAATTTCCATGAAAATATATATTTATAGCTAATAGTTAATTTTCTAATTGCCACAACTAATCTACTTTTTTATACTTTAGCCACAAATAAATTTATTGTGGCAAAAGATGTAATTATTTTGCCACAACAATTAAAATAGTAGCTATATATTTAGCTACAAATTTATTTTTCATAGATATAAATAGTCACAATATTTGTGATAAGATTTTTATATTTATATTTTATTATGACAATTTTTTTTATCATTTTAATTTTATCGGCCAATTTTTTTATTAGTGACAATAAATGTTTTCAATTTTCATTACATATGTTACTTTTCGTTAATTTTTTTAAATTCTCACAGCCATATTCATTCATATTTTATGAAAACTAAAAACATAATAATATCACTTAATTCATACAATACAATGACATTTGAATAATTTCAAATCTTAATTATAAAATATAATACAATTGTATATTCAATGTTCATGGCATTCAAGTCCACAACTATTCTACAAACAATAGAGTTTGTAAAATATAAAGTGATTAATGAGAGACCAAACAATAAGAAAAAACAGTAATTTAAATTCTTGTCAAAATAAAATCAAATCTATATACAATATATTAGAACTTTAACTTTAATCTATAAAATTTTGAAGGGTCCACATCAAAATTAAAAAATCTCTAAGTATTTGATTTGCGAATTAGAGATGTTGATCCTATTGCATTCAAGGACAAAATAGTTTCACTCTTTGCATCAAAGTTGAGTTCATAATCTTCTTACATCCAAGAAAAAAATAGCACTCTATAAATTCAAACAAACAAACAAACACAATAATTAGCGTAAAAAGAATGAGCACATCTAAAAAAAACTTTAATGTAAAATGCAAGTTTAATATATTATAACGCTAATAAAAACTCAACAAAAGATTAGTAAATAAATCTATATTTATCAATTTATTAGAATAACCTGCAAAATTAATCCTCAAAAGTAAATCTAATTGATATAATAATATTCAAGAACACTAAAATATAAAAATATGAATATACCTGGAGAAGAATATCACAAATTTATTGATAATTAAAAAGAAGAATGTGTGATCCCCACCTCTGGTGAATGGAAAAAACTTTGTGGCCAGTTCCCTACCGCTTAGTGCGCCGACCGTAGGAACGGAAGATTGGTCTCACGGCTGCCGGCTGTAGGGATACCTTGGAAAACTAAAAAAAAAAAAAAGATGAATGTGGAGAAGGGGTGAAGAAGTGGGGTGGCTGAAAGGAGAATAGGTGGGATATATTATACTTGGAAAAGAGGTGGGGATATATTATACTTAGGTTTTTTATGGGCTTTAGTTGTTATCTTTCATTTCGTTATGAATGTTTTTTTTTTCTTTTTAGGGGAAGGGGGTTTGAAAATATATGTTTTCTTTTACTTCTTACTACAAATAAATATATTAGGTGTTCTAGAAAAAATTTAAATATAAATAAATTAAAATAGTAAATATATGAAACTAACTTACATATTAAAAACAAAGAATATAAATATATTATTTACATCAAGTAGAATAAAAAATATTTACTAATATATAAATATATTATGATAACAATTTTTCTCCATAATATTGGGTTATTAAAATAGTATTTGATTATTAAATCAATAATTCTCATACTCAACTTCTAAAAATCTTTTCTTTATTAAACTAATTAATTTCATTAAAATTTTTGTAACTGACAATAGACATGTACAGTCAAACCTCTCTATAGTGATAATATTTGTTCAAAAAATTTATGTCTACTGTAGAGATGTATTGTTATATATGTATACTGGCATTTAACGTTCGAATCTCATTTAGTAGTCTTTTTTTATCAAATTATGAAATAATTGATATGCACCATTTAACTATAATTTTTTTTAATTAGATATTCATTCTTGAAGTTTATTGTGTGTATGGCATTAATTAATGATGATTACTATAAATATTTTGATATTTATTTTGTACATAATATATTTCTTACATAATATTATTATATAGTATTTGAGTATGTTGTTATAGAGAGGTAATTTTACAATGAGTGTACCACTATAATAACTGTCATTGTTGTTACAGGTAGAATATCGTTATGGAGGTAAAATATAATATAAAAAACAATTTTGAAGAAAATTGAATCACTATAATGAAATGTTATTATAACTAGGTGACGTTATAGATAGGTTTGACTGTATAAGAAAAAATTTAAAGCATCTAAATTCATTTTTTATCAATAATTGTGTTGATTTCTCTTTTTGTTTTCCTTTTAATTAAAGAGTTCATAAAAGAAAAGAAAATAGAGAAACACAACATATTTTAAGTTATTTCAATAAATTGAGTGATCTTTTCTTGTAATCTTTAGTCAAATCTACACCACGAGATAGGAAATCTCAATATTAAATGCTAATTAAATTTTTATTATTTAAAATTAAATAAATTTTACTGAATATGTTGTTGTTATTGTAAAATTAATTTTGTATTGAATAAAAATATAATTTAGTTATTTTCTAAAATTATCATTTCACTTTTTGTAAGCTTCATTTTTATTATAAGTTGAATGTTTTTTAGCCATGTATTATATCAATAGATTATTACTTTTAAATATAACTTTAACAATACTTATAGCCAAGATTTTTTAAAGTTATTATTTTTAAGTCGCATATTCCACTATTTTCTTATAAAAAAAATAAATTCTAGTTATTATTTTTAAGTCGCATATTCCACTATTTTCTTATAAAAAATAAATAAATTCTAGTATAAGCCATTATATAAAACTTGACGTTTTTAAGAAATAGTGTTTAAAAGTCTGATATACAATATTATACACCTAGAATATAATATTAAACAAAATTATACTATACAAAAATTTAATTCATCTTCTTTGCATTAATACGTTGAATTCCTCGCTTTTTATTTTTCTAAAAGCTATATATTCAGAAAACATATGGAAACACAACTTATTAAATTAAATTATTAAAAAAATTAATAACGTTGATTTTCATCATTTAAGAAAATATTGCATTTAGTTTTAGCATTAATTATTAATTTTCAATAGTATTTTTTTATATATATTTTGTATTAATAAGTGATACAATATACATGTGCAACACACTTATATTCAAATTATAAGAACGCATATTATTTTCATTTAAATGAATGTAATACTACATATATTATAACTTTAACTACAATATTATTTACTTCTGCGTTTTGTATGTCATCTTTTATATTAATGTTACATACACGTGCAATAAATGTCTAAGCTAGTAAACTCTATTATATGCTAATTTGGCTATAATATATATTTTTAAATAACTTATTGTGTCTAAAAAGTTATTATTGATCATTAAATTTTTACTTATGGCAAAAGATAACGACTAGCTATGAAAATTTATTATATCAATAAATTTATGGCTAATCATTTAACTATTATCACAATTTTAATTATTTGAAGTAAAGAATATTTATTTAGCTATAATTTTTTATGTTAAATAATTTTATTGTGGATAAAAAGTTATTATTGCTATGATAACTTTTATCACGTGACAACAACTTGAAATTAGCTACGAAAATTTATCATAGCAATAAATATGTGGCTAGTCATTTAACTATTGCCATGATTTTTATTACTTGAAGCAAAGTAATTTATTTGGCTATAAAAATTTATTTCACACAATTTATTGTGGATAAAAAAATATTATTGCTATGGTAACTTTTATAATGTGGCAACAACTTATGATTAGTTGCGATATTTCATCGTAACAATAGATTCGTAGCTATTTAGGTAATTATTGCCACAACTATTAGCAGTTATAGCAAAAATGATAAATTAGCTTTGCCAATTTAATTTTCGTGACTAAGAAATTTTATGAATTTATAAATAGCCACGAAATTTAAATTTTTGTGGTTGTTATTAACTACTAGCCACGATTCTTAAATATGTAGCTAAGATTTTATAGCTATATATGCAATGTGTTGTAGTGAGAAGGTACAATTGATTGTTGAATTCGAAGAAACTGATCGTTCAAGCTGATCGTTGAATTTGAAGAAATTGAACAGAAGAAGATACACTTTAATATGATTGTTCAATTAGAAGAATTGAACAGAAAAAGATTCAATTGATTTTGATTTTTGTTTTGCGTAAACACGTTTTTTGAAACAAAAAATTGAATTTGATTGTTGTTGGTAACAAATAACGGAAATCACGTGATTTATGAGGTTTTAATGGGAAAGGAATCTACACATTTAATTTAAGGTAATTTTACCATATTTACCTCAACTGATTTCAGTTAATTATGGGCAGTAAAACCATTTGTATTTGTATTTTTATAGCAACAGTTTGTTAAAATACAAAATACAAGTTGCTACCTTAGGTAATTATGAAAGTGTTGCTATGAATCTCATAATTAAGAACTTAAGTATGTTATTTGTGAATTTCGCCCAATATAGTTATTTTTTGTCAATTAGATATTCCTATACGAAATTTATTATTAGTGATCATTACCATAAATATTTTGATATTTTAATTTAGTACATAATACATTTCTTAAAAGTATTATTGCATAATATTTAAGTATGATGTTATAAAGTGATAACTTTACAAAGAGTGTATCATTATGTTAAAGGTCATTCTTGTTATATGTTGAATGTCATGAAAAATCGATCATGGAGAATATCATATTGCTATAGAAAAATATTGTCATAACGAGCTGATGTTGTAGAGATCTGATTGTATTGAAAATGACTACTCTATTGATCACTATAATTAACAATTTAAAATATTTTAAAACAAGTAAAGAATGTAATTGACTCTTGAAATGACAAATTAAATCAATGTCACGTGTATTAAAATAGAGTGAGCAATATATATTGTTTAAAAATTACAAATTATAATAAATAAAAACTTAGAATATATAAAAAAATATATTAAAAATTTGATTGACTCTGTAAATTTCACCAGTGTAGCCTAAAAGTATCACTAATTATAATAATTAACAACTTAAAATATTTAAAATCATGCCAAAATATTTGATTGACTCCCAAATTTCACATATATCACATAATATGATAATTCAATTGCCACAGATGAGATGATGATAACGACAGAAAAGAAGTGAAAGAATAGATCTTAAATCATGTATCCGTCTTTCTACGAAAACTTTCGATTCTAATATAGATTAAAAAGATCTCTCGCACACACACAAAAAAAAAAGAACTGATCATCGATGAAAATTAAATCATATAATTTGTTGCCAGACAATTGAGATCATTTTAATTATTTCAACAATAATTTCAACCACACAAAACTCCATTTCTGCGGCTGCCATAAATAGTTCTTCATTTTAATTTATTTATCTTATTTTTTTTTATCTATTATTATTTAAAAATTATATAAAAATTACTATAAATTAAAATAATTAACGATTTAAGATATTTGAAGAATATAAAAAAGTTTGTTGACTTTCGAAATTCTATCAGCCAAATAAATTAAGACAGAGAAAGTAACATATATTATTTTAAAATAACTTAAAAAATCATAAATTACAATAATTAACAACTTAAAATAGTATTGACATATAAAATAATTGATTGATTCTCTATATACTATCACAATCACATAAATTGAGATAAGTGTAACACATATTATTTGAAAATAACAGTAAATACTATAAATCACAATAATTAACAATTTAAAATATGTAAAAAATTTGATTGACTCTTTAAATTCCATCGGTGTCACATAAATTGAGACAGATAGAGTAACATATATTATTTGAAAATTATGTAAAAATAACGTAAATTACAATAATCAACAACTTAAAATATTAAAAGAAAATACAAATATCTAAAAATTATATAAAAAATTTGGTTGACTCTCTAAATTATATTAGTGACACATAAATTCAAACAATGAAAGTAACACATATTCTCTAAAAATTATATAAAAAGTATCATATATTGTTAAAACTTAAAATGTTTAAATTTTTTATAAAAAATTTGATTGATTCTCCAAAGTTTATTTGTATCTTATAAAATAAGTCAAAAAAAGAATATATGTTGGATCCGTGCTTGTACGGACTCTTGTCTCTAGTATATAGAGAAGAGCGATGAGAGCTCCTCAAGCATACATTAGTCGTCATGCCCGCTTGACTTTTCAGGCCATTTGTAGGGGGTGCGGATAACTTGGGTAAACAAATAGATAAATAGATCTATTATAGCTCTAATGGATCTATTTTTATTTGTGCGTGGATATTTCTTAACTTCTCTAAACATTTTTATTTTTTGTGTATTTATTTTAATTTTATTAATGTTCATATCTTGGGGGGGTGATTAGATGGTATTTGATTAAATGTTTTACTGTAATATTCTTTAGTTTTTTGTCTTAGTCTTTGTAATTCTTGTATATTATTTTGGAGCTATTCTAAATATTCTATATCTTTTATTTTAAAATATTCAATTAAATTCTCTTTCATAAGTATTTCTGTTAATCTTATTTCTTCCATATCTTGTCTCCAATATTTTAAATACTCATAGTCTATCATTTTATCCTAAAGTAGTTGTGATACTGCAAATTTTTTTGTAATAATTTATTCTAATTGTACTATATCTGATATTAAATTCTAGGTTATCTATTTCGTTAATTATCCTGTCTTTTTCGTCTATGAATAATTCCATGTCTAAATCATATTCTAAACTGTCTTTTAATTCTAGTTTTTTTATGGTTTTATTTATCCAAATTAATCTTTCTTTTAATTGTTCTCTTCCTTTTCTAAGATGGTTTCTATAATTAATTTCTTCGTATAGCCAACTTTGTTTTTCTCTAACTCTTTGAATATATTCTAGCATTTCTTAATCTGTATAATATCCATCTGAATAATTATCTAGGTAGTAATAGTGATTGTCATCACTTAAGTATATTTCTCCTAACTCGTCTTCTATCTGATTTATATCTAACTCTTCATCTTCAATGTTAAATATTTTTTTCCATATTATTTTCTTTACGTCTATAATTCCTATATCTCTAAGTATGTATAAAACTAGTACTTCAAAATTATCTGTCATTTAAGTGGGTTAATTAAATGTTTTTTCATAATATTCTTTAGTTGTTTGTTTTAATCTTATTAATTCCTCTATATTTTCATTAAGGTATTCTATATATTTTATATCTTTGGTTCTCATATATTCTTCTAAATTTATTTTCATTAGTTTTTCTATTAATTGTATATTTTTCATATCCATTTTTCAATATTCTAAATATACGTAATTTATCATGGTTGATGTGTAGGTTTGGTATGTAAGTATTTATAAGAGTAGTTAGGTAGGTGAGGTATGTAATTTATTCTAGTCATAAAATATTTATCAAATATTTTTTTCAATATGATTTTTCTTATATCTATAATTTCTATATCCTTAAGTACATACAAAACAAGTATTTTAAATTTATCTACCATTTCGTCAGATAAATAAGTATTCATTTTTCATATGATGCTTTTTCAAAATATTCCCTTCAATCATACACATAACAAAATATGATCATTTTAGATTACTATATACTAGATTATTCTAAAATAACATGTTCTTCGGTCACTATTAGCATGGTAATCTGGATACTTTTTTCTTAAACAATGCTTCTACTCTGGCTACTCCCCATCACAACTTTCTTGCCTCACCGGTTTCACCTTTAGGATGACATAGTTCTTAGGGATTTTTCTCCTTTTCCACTTTGCTAATAAACTTCTTAACATGCTATTTTTCGAATAATTCTACTATAAAGTAACTAACATGAACTTATTTTATCATATCATGATTGTCAGAAATTTATGAATTTAGCTATTCATAACCATAAATAAATATACCTTTTTTGGTAGATTTGATAATTCTGGGCTTTGTTCATCCATAGTTTTTGCTTTGAAATATATTTGTTTTTTTTATTAAATATTCAAAAGTTTTTTGTTTACGAAGGAGAGATTTTTGCTTCAACACATGAAGACTTGCCCTTAACTTGTCGGAGGCTTACATAATTATAGCCTAAGAAAATGCGTAAAACTTATCTACACTGTTCTTACTTTACACGTGCCTTATTTTTTACAAAGTGGGTTCTAAAAAGTCTTAAAGGCTATTAATAGTAGGTACAAGGAAGTCAAAAAGTAATAATGGCACTAAATTCCAAAAAATCTAATCTACTATCTCTTTACGTAAAGAAATTTCAGGAAAGGCTAACTTTTCTTCCATATGTCATTTTTCTTGTCTCCTTCCATTATTGCTCAATTGATTTTTATCTTCTAGCTGACATCCTTATCTTCTTGGTTTTATTCTAGCTGGACTTCTGGGATAATATTATCTCCTCATTACATTTCGAACATTGATGGTCTGGATATTTGTGTCCAATTATCTTGCAATATCTTGTTAATAATCCGTCTGAAATAAATCCTTTCTTAATTGCTCTTGCAGTAGATTATTTTTCTGGGTTAAGTAACCTCATTATCCATTGTCTAACATCTTCCATATCTTTTTGTCGTAGCTCTCTTGAATTTGAATAAATCATTTGATGGTCACTTGAATAATAGCTCCATATTGGGTTTCTATTGATGTAATTATTTGCTAATTCTTGAATAATTGTAGCTAATTCAATAAGTCGTTTATTTTCATAAAAATCAGGTATCTCGATTTTGGGTATCTTTGGCTGCTGCACAATATCTTTTGGTATAATCATATCTCTGGTTAATCCTATTTTTACAACTTGTATAACTGGTTTGATCTCGTCGTATAATATCTTTGCTGGTGCAGTATAGAACTTTATATAAAATAGATTTCCTTTGGTTACTCTTTTATAGGTGGTGAATACTTTATGTAATTCTTCTATAGCTATTAGTTCTTCTCCATCTTGGGTATATACGGTATTTAATAATCCATAGTCGAAACATATTTTTATTAAGCTTGGATTGGTTTTGGGTAGTGCGATTAGCTTGTTGTAACCTTGCAATTTTTGGGTTATATAGTTTGTGTTTGGTTCTTGGATATTTTTAGCACTGGGTTAAGGTTTAGAAAAGTTTGTACTTTGTAGATATTTTCTATATATCCTCGGGCTATATGATTATAAGCTTTTTTATCTTGGTTCAAACTATCTCGATATGTGGTAATTTGTGGGGGTATGTACAAGGGGTCTTTTTGTATTTTTGGTATAAATGGTTTTTCAAATATCTTATTCATGTTCATGTTCTGATATCTTTGTCCACTAACTCCTTTGCTTGTACCTGCAATTGTAGATTGATAAACGTTATGGATTTTATGGAGTGTCCCAACGTCTCCTTTTAGCTCTGGATTTTAATGTCTTCCGATCGACATAGCTCTGCACACTGCTGAGTTAGCTAATTCATAGCTTTAGACTTCATTTTAACTTCATTAGTCTTTAGCTTTTCTATTTCATTACCCATACTGTCCACTTTCATTGAAAGCGTAGTTAGGGTTTTGAGTATTTTTTCTAAAGCATCATCTTCTATTATATCAGTCTGTGTAGCTTTGTCTTGATATGTAATCTGCAATAACATTTTTGTTAGTACTAATCACTTCAATTATAAATGTAAAATTTAATATATTTAATACTAGTCTCCGAATCTCTTTAGTTGTAACTGAATTTTGTATTTTCTTTGTTAACCACCAACGTACCTGTGTATTATCTGTCCGTACAATAAATTTGTTATATACAATATATGGCTCAAATGCTAATAAACATTTATATAATGAACATAATTCTTTTCTATTTATTTCCCATTTTATTTCTGTTTCATTAAACGTACCTGAGTAGTATCTACAATGATGCTCTAGTTTTTCTTCTTCATATCTATATTTAAGTACTCCTCCATAACTATATTCTCTAGCATCTGCTTCTACTATATATATAAATTTTTTATTTTCATCTAGGAATTGTAATTTTGGTAATTCTTTACAAAGTATTTTTATTTTCTGGACTTATTTTTTATCTTCTTTGTTGTAATTATATTCTACGTCCTTTTTTATTTTTTTCTGTAAAGGCTTTAGGTTTTCTGCTAATTTTGGTATATATTCTCTTACTTGGTTTACTAATCCTAAAAATGATTGTAATTTCTTTTTTGTATCTAATTCTTCTTTTGAATTTATTATTTTTTGTACTATATGTTGTTGCATTTTTACTCCACTTTTATCTATTTGTATTCCTAAAAACTCTATCTGGTTTTTCATAATTTCGGCTTTCTTTTCACTTAAATTTATTCCCAATTTTTTTATTATATCTGTAAATTATTCTAATAATTTTAAATGTTCTTCTTTAGTTTTTGTATATAGTAGTATATTATCTATGTATATTATATAATTAGGTAATTGTTTAAAAGAACTATCCATAAAATGTTGATATCTACCTGGTGCATTTTTATATTCAAATGGTAATACGTTCCATTCATAAAATCCTTGTGGTACCGTAAATGCGGTTAATTCCTTAGAATTTTCATCTAACTTTAAGTGGTAAAATCCTGATTTACAATCAAATTTACTAAAATAATTATATCCTTGTATTTGTCTTATTTTTAATATCTTATTTGGTATTGGATAATTATATGTCATAGTTTTTGCATTTAGCTTTCTATAATCAATAACCATTCTACTTTTTTCTCCTTTTTGTTCACTATGTTTATTTACTATAAATGTTGGACTATTGTGTTTACTATTGCTTTTTTGTATATACTGTTTTTCTAATAATTCATCTATATGCATTTTAAATTCTTTTAAATCGTCAAAATTATATGTTAATGGTTTTTGAGTTATTATGCTATTTTTATCTATTAATTCAGTTTTTATAGTAGTTTTATGTTTTTTTCATCCTTTTAATGGATCTTTACTATATAATTGTCTTAATTTTTTCTCTATTATTTCTACCTTATCTATTGAAAATATAGTTATTTCTTTTTTATTTATCGAAAATACAACTAGTTCTACTGTGTCTTCTGTATTTTTTATATTTTTTAATTTTTGTGTAATTTTTTCACTTCCTTCTATCCAATCAGTCTTCTTTCTTATTTTATTAATAACTCCTTTTGCCCTTACTTTTTGTTTACATGGTGTTGTAAACCACCAATCTGTTTTAGTTATTATATGTGGGTATAATTTATCTAAAAATGGCATTCCTAAAAGCATATCTTTTGATGTTAGTTCATAATTATAGATTTCTTCTATTGTTAATATTTTATCCCATATCTGTATTTTTACATTTTTAGCTTTATATGTAATTAAGCTTCCTTCATTATTAAATCCTTTGACTACTATTGGTATTTTTAATTTATCCCATTTACTTTCTGGTAAACAGTTGTATCTACATAAGTTTGCTTTTGCTCCTGTATCTATCATAGGTGTATAGTACCTATTATAATATCCTTCTACTATTATTTTTACAAGTACATATATTTTCATATCATGTTAAAGCTCTTTTTATGAATAATCTTTCTTTATTACATGTTATAGATAATTGTGTATGTTCTATATTGTATGGTTTTACTTGTTCTAACCATTTTATTCCTAATATTATGTCTTCTTTTTGCATTTCTTCCTTTATTTCAAATTCTATTTTTATTTTTCTGACTCCTATTATTTATTTTTTCTACCGTATCTTTAATGTTTATTAGACTCCTTGGTAGATCTGGGCATATATCACTATTAGATTTTATTTCTTCACTTTTTACTAGATATTTTGCTATATAATTTTCTTCTTGTCCTGTGTTTAAGAGTATTAAATATTCTTTTTCATTTATTGTTCCTGTTATTTAATATTGGTTTAAATTAACTGTTGAAGTTGTTTCATAACTTGTTCTTTTTGATGAGCTTGATGATTCTGGTTTTTCATGAGCTATTCTTTTTGTTGTACTTATTCTATCATTTATTATTTCTAAATCTTCTTCTATATCAATGTCTTTGTAACTGTAATCATTATTATCAATTGTTTTTACAAATTGTTCGAAAGGACTTTCTATTTGTATTTTATTAATTTTATTTTTTCCCGTTATTTTATGTTTTGTTGTTAATACGTATAGATTTTTACATCTTGCTGTAAATATTTTACTTCCTGGGGTTAGTTCTATTCCTGATATTTTCCAATATAATACTAATGATTTATCTATATTTTTATCTGTTATTTCTACTGAATAATTCACACTTATTATAAATTTAAATTTTTGGTATATAAAATTTCCTTTTATGGCTGTTATTACACTTTTTTCTATAGGTTTTATAATTCTATCATCTGCTAAATATAATTCTATTGGTGTATCTATTCCTTCTCTAAAACATGCTTTTATTAATATCTCTGTTCCTCCAAGGTGTACATATTTTATTGGGTCTTTACTTTTTATGTCGTTTATTTCTTTATTAATTTTTTTTTTTGTTACTAGTGGTATACTAGCTCTTCATTTTGCATATCTACAGTCTATTACATGTTCTTTTTGGCTTACTACGTAGTATTCTTCCTTTTTTCTACTAAATATATTTTTTATTGTTGGTATTTTAAATATTTTTTCTACACTTAAGTCTAACTCTTTTTCTTTTATTTTGTCAAATATATTACTGTCAAATATTATTTTTTGATCTGTTCCTTCTTAATTTAAATATTCTTCCTTTGTTATTATTTTTATATCTTATTCAGTTATTTGATTCATTTTTATATCTTCTTCAGTCATTTGATTCATCTAATTCACTATCTATTTCATTATTTGTTTCATTTTCCGAAATTTCATATATACTATCTTCACTTTCTAATTCATAATCTATATAATCTATCTGCATATATTCTGTATTTTCTATTTTTATTTCTGATATTTGTTTATTTTTTGGGTTTTTTGGTAATTTACAATCTCTAGCTAAATGTCCTAGTTTTCCACAATTATAACAAGTACATTCTTTTATAGATTTCTTTTTTCTATATGGTCTTTTATGTTTATAATTTTTTATATAATATCTTTTTCTTGGTTTCTTATATTTATATTTTTATTTTTTGTATTTCTTATATTTCGTATGTCTTTTTCTTTTCTTATAATATCTTTCTTCGCATCCAAATTGAGGTGCTATTTTATCTTTGCAACATGCTAAATTTCTCATTAATGTTTTTTCCATTTTTATTTCTTCTCTATATTTTTCACATAGATTTCTATACCATTGTTGTAAAAATTTTATTCTTGCTCCTAGGGTATCTACTATTTTTGCTTCATCCCAACTTTTTATTATTCTTGAACTAAATGGTTCAGGTAATTTAATAAAATATAATTTTTTTATTTCTTTACTTTCTTCTATATTATATGTTCCTTTATAATAATATTCTTTAAATGAGCACGTATACTCATCTATATTACACATATTACATATTGCTAGTTTTAACATTAAATTTCTATTTATATCTTTTGCTTTATTTTGCTCTTCTTCTTCTGTTGTTACAATGCTAAATTCATCTCTTATAGCTATTTCATATTTTTTTAATATTTCTGTTGGTAGTATTTTAGTAGTTGTTGTTGATGTTCCTTCTGTTTTATTATCAGATCTTAGTACTTTCTTACTTGCTTCGGCTAGGTTTAAAAATCATTATTTTACTGTTTCTATTAATGTCTTTTCTATATATTCTGGTGCATTTTTTGTATCTATTTTATTATCTAATAATTATTTTGACATGTATCCTACCCATAGTTGTATTATTTTATTTGTGTCTATTACACAATCTAAATCTAAAAAGTTGTAATTAATTATTTGTTTTGGTGTCCATTTATTATATTCATCCTTTGGATTATATCTTTTAAACTTATTTTTGTAATTATAGGTTGGTTTTCTTATTTCTGATGTACTAGGTATTATATTTTTATCTAGAGTATTTACTTCTGTATTTATTAGTTCTAGATTTTCTTTATTAATTACTTCTTGTTTTTCATTAATTTCTAGTTTTCCTATGTTTTCTAGAATTCTGTATATATTTCACTATCTTCCGAATCATAATTATCTGTTTCTTCAGCATCTATTGCATTTATTTCTAATTCACTGATTTCTGGTTCTTTATTTTTTATTTCTAATTTTTCTTTAAATTGATTTATCTCAATTAATAATTTTTGTTCTTTATCTTTTTCTTCTTTTCTTTCTGTCTTTTTTCATACAAATCTTTTAGCATTTGTAGTTCTTTTTCTAATTCAACAATCCTACTATTTTTAGTTTCTTCTATTTTTCGTATTTCTTCTGTGGTTTGTTGTTTTATTTTATCTATTTCTTTTTTCTGTCCATCTCTTCGTTTTCTCTTTCTATTCTTACCATGACTGCCAACTTATCTACTAATTTTTTTTTCTAACATTAAATATAAATGTTCACCTATTTTCTTATATCTCCTTCCTAAATTAGAGAATACTATTTTTATTTTTAATCCTTCGTGATTTCATATGTTTTTTCATTTATTATAAATTCTTCTTTGTTCATTTTATTTAAATGTATATAGGTTATGTTGATATATATATTCTAGACTATCTATTGTTGATTCTAAATTTGATATTTCTTCTTTTTGTGCCTTTATTGAGTTTTTACTAACTCCGGCAATTATGTTATACTGTAGTCTTTCTATCCTTGTTTTTAATTCTTTATGTTTTTCAGATATTATTTGTTTTAATTCTTTATATTGTTGTGGTTTTTGTACGTTATTCATCTAAATAATTTTTATAATATTTTGGTGGATATCTAAATCTAATTTTATCATAGTTAATAAACTAATATAATAACTCCAAACATATACTACTACCGTAACTTTAATTAGCATAGGCTCTGATACCATTTGTAGGGGGTGCAGATAACTTGGGTAAACAAATAGATAAATAGATCCATTAAAGGGTTAGACTTAAGTGTAGAAAAAATATTTAAAATACCAACAATAAAAAATATATTTAGTAGAAAAAAGGAAGAATACTACGTAGTAAGCCAAAAAGAACATGTAATAGACTGTAGATATGAAAAAGGGAGACTCAAGTCAGTCATGTGCGTCAGTTTCCTTCCATCGAGTCCTGGGGGTACTTGTACCCGAAATAATATAACTGTCTTCCTAGTGCCATGTCATGTTATCACGATACTCTCAGTCAAGCCATGGTCTATAGAATTCAGTTAGTCATGTGACTCAAGAAAACTCAGAAATCTCAACAGTCTTAGTAGTTCAGTAACCTCAGTACTCAGTAATCTCAGTGATCTCAGTAACAACAGTATTCCTAGCGATCTCAGTAATTTCAGTACTCTCAGTCAGTCCTCAGAACTCAGTACGTTCCTTCGGTCAAGGGAACTCAGTAAACTTAGTTTAGCTCCGCTAAACAATACCATTAGTATCAGTTCAGTTAATCAGTATCAGTTCAGCTAATCGATTCAGTTCAGTTATTCAGTTTAGCTCAGTTATTTAGTTCAGTGTCTTTCAGATGGGAGTAGGATTCAACACCGAGTGAGCCTAGGGATGGGGGACTCAACCGCTAGAAAGGACGGAGATCCTTAAAAGCAATTCCTAAGTTCCAGAACTACGTAGCCAGTGTAGGTATGAGATGTCACCCGTTAGATAGGACTGGCATACTCAGGGGTCACCCGTTAGCACATTTATATGTATAGGACTGATCCCAGGAGTCACCTGCTAGATTAGAACTGACTCCACAACAATTGTCTTTACTGATGGCGCGGTACTGACACCCTTCCAGTCAGGGCAGAGATTGGACCCCAGTCAGCTTAGCATGGGCATGTCGGTTAGATGAATACATCCCATATTTTTAGTTACAGATTTAGGACTGTCAGATACAGTCAACTCAGTTCAGTAGTACAATTCAGCACTGTTAGAGACAGTCAATCCTTATCATTATAAATAGACTTCAAGATCACGCATTAGACAGGACTGATCTCAACTATAGTTAAACAGTATCAAAATCATCAGATTTAAAGATCACCCTCTAGATAGGACTGATCTCAAATTCAGTTACTCCATATAGAATGGAACTCAGATAGTTCCATCAAAACTCAGATTGTTAAATATAGTTGCTTAGTATTAGTTACATCGGTCTTGTCAAACATCACAGTTATATCAGTTATGTTAGTTGTCATAGCTTATGTTATCAGTATTCAGTTTCAGGACTGTTAGACACAGTCAATCAGACCAGTTTTTCATAATTTGAACTGTCAGAAATAGTCATTCATCTATTCAGTATCTCAGTATCAGTAAAGTCATGTCGTCAGTATTCATACTCCGTAGTCAGTATCACCATGAGTTCAGTTATAATTGCTTATGCATGTATGTATTCTCACGTTCATATTAGTCAGCATTGTTCATGCATCTAACCCTTTGGATTTAGCCTACCTCACTCGTATACTCGGTATATTCAGACGTACTGACGCATTTGTGCTATGGTGCTTTCTCTTATGTTACACCATAGGTTCATAGGCACGTGTTCCAGATCATCAGTAGTATTCCAGTCGCAGAGGTACAGTGAGTTCTCATCCATTCGAGGATGATATTATTTTATTTTATTTATTATTTCAGTTCAGTTTTGCTTGACGGAGTTAGTTGGAGACATGTTCCTTCATCTTCTTATTCAGGCAGTACTTATAGGCTTTCAGATTTAGTTCAGATTTGATTCAGACTTCAGTTGTTTTTGGGTATTTTCCACCCATATGGATATTATATTTGTCAGCTATTTTATTCAGTTGAACCTTATGGCCTATTGTTCATGTTTTCCGCATTCTTCATGTATATTATGCAGTGTACAGGTACAGATATCAGTCATGGGTTAGCTTATGGTCTTTTGGGGTCATAGGCACCGTGTAGCATTCCGGTTTAGAAAAATTGGGGTGTTACAAACTTGGTATCAGAGACTAAGGTTCAATAGTGTCCTCGGAAGTCTGAAAGCCGCATCTAGTAGAGTCTTGTACATGGATGTGTTGTGAACCACACTTATATGCAGGAGGCTATGAGATGTTTTAGGAATAATTTCCCTTCTTTCATGTCTCAGATTGTGCTATAGAAAGGTCCTCTTAGGAACTCATGTTGATTCTTATCATGCTCCACTCATGTCAACTCCACCTTACTTTTAAGGTAACAAAAGTAGTGAAGCTCAATTCCTAAAGATAAGGCTTTCTCAGACAGTCCTTACAGATAGTTATGGGATTTGCCATATGCTCAGATAGTATCCCTCAGTCCTGTTATGTTCCAAAGTTATACGGATTTCATTTATCAACATGAGAACTCATTCTTGAACCCGAATTTAAATATTCCATCAGATCCCTTCTCAGAATCCTATGATAGCATAGATCTAGAGTTAGAAACATGAACCCAAGAGTTTGACAATAGTAGAGTTGGGATAATATCATCTAGATTGAACATATTATGTATTCATGGGGATAGTTGTACCAAAGTGAATCATTAGGCTTGAACAGTGTGAGTTAGAAATTTAAGTTTATTGATTTAAAATTAAGTATGTAGAGATAAATGTGAATTAGGAATGCGATATTAGTAGTATATGAGGAAATAGTAGCAGATAATGTGTTTAGTAAGGCAAACATATGTTGAACAGAGTGTAAGTATGTGGTGATGATTGCAGTTCAGTACAGAACTTAGTAAAGTGTTCACAGACTTAAGATGATGGCTTAAAGTTAGGGGGAGATGATAGATCAAGTAACCAAGTCAGGCTCTCAGAATTCCAATAGTAGTGCTAGCATGAATAGAAAAAAAAGAAGTAAGGGAAGATGATTCCCGATCCATCCTTATCTCGGTACAAGTTTTGTACTTTAGTCAGCATAATGCCTACACATGTTTCAAAACCCAGTTTAATGAACACAACTTATATTCACACGCTTTTCGTAGAATCTTGTGTGCTTTCAGTTCCCCGCATAAGAAGTTCCAACTCACTCAGTATTATGAATCATGTCTCATGAACATAGAAACTCCAACCTCAGGTTATGCAGCTCATGACTCATGTACACATGTCACTTTTTACAGATTTCTCAGCTTTCATGACTCATGTTACACTTCTATTGATCAGCTAATATAGGATATGTCATGTATATCCTCAGTTCAGACCTTTTGGGTACATCCATATTATTGATATCCTATTTCTCAGGCCTTAGTCATGTGTCAAGTTCAGCTAGTGTCTATTCATATTTAAGGTCCTCTTGATTTAACCCCTTCAGTGAGCTCTCTTTGTGAGAACAGTGTAGTGATGAGCAGTTGCTTAGATAAGTGAGAGAGTAAATGATACATGTTAAGAGAAGATTGTTGTATGCCTATTTTACATGAGGGTGTAGTTATGGAGATAGGCTTGAATGTTATGCTAATATGCAAATAAATGACTAGCAAGAGGTTGTACTTAGAAATCAGGAAAAGTTCAGAGTGTGAGTGTACATTCAGATCCTTGACTTATGACAACCTTCATTATGCGACTATCATAACTCAGTTTCCATCTCAGTTACAGTCTTAATTATAATGTATGCTTCAGTTCAATAATCATCTCAGTTCATGTGTCATGCCTCAGTTTCAGATCTTATATAATCAGTCATGATTCAGTTCCTAGGTGCCTTGCGCATCGCCTCAGCTTTCCTCAGTATCTCAGCCAAGTCAGTATTCTGTGAGGGACCTAGTGTCCCAAGGGGGAGATACACTATGATTCCCCGAACTTTCATAACATAAGCATTCCATTCTCTCTTTATGTAATGAATCCTATATGGAGTAGGGGATACTCATAAGTTGATCCTTAAGCTCCAACCTCAGTTGCACTCCATGTATTAAAGACTCAGTTCAGTTTATGTATCACTCTCCATACTCAGTTATATTCTCATGTTCTGCTCATGCATATTGAGTAATTAGTCTCAGACTCATCGGTATTTTTAGTTCAAGGTAACAGTCTTCCTTGAAGTTACTCATTCTTATGTTTAGATTTCAGTAACAAACTTGGTATTCAGTTCTATACTTAGGTTTCAGTTCAAACTTGGTATCTTTACCATTATATGTTCAGTTACATGTTCATAAGTCAGTTCAGTTATGTATTCACGCATCAGATATGCGTGATCATCTTACCAGTACTTTCAGGCATGCATTCACGTATCATGTCAGTCATGAGGTAAGATTTTAGTTATTAAGGTTCAGTCATGTTCAGTTTGTCTTTTATCCCCTCTCAGTTGATTCTCATTCAAGGATGAATGTTCCCAAGGAGGAGATATTGTAATACCCCAAAAGTTCAGACATTTTTAGGATCATGTTTTAAACTCATGAGTAATAAATTTTAGTTCTTTGGTAGTTCTATGATCAAGGTTTATGCATATTAAGGCCTCAAAAGTTTCCTAGCTAATAGACGAATTAAAATAATTTCTTACCGATTGAATTCTTGAGAAGGATATTGGTATAGTCAACTTCAAATGATCATATCTCTCGTTATGATATGAATCTCTGATCTCATGACCGAACAAAATATATATAATTGAATTATCTTTCCAACGATACCAATTTTGCCTAAATCCGATATTGGAGCAAGGAGTTATGCCCATTTTACTCTGGCATGTTAGGCTGGGAAACTGAGTGACGACATTTGTGACAAGCCGTCACGCCCGTGAAGGCCTATCACCAATGTCTTTAGACCTGGGCAGATTTTCACTCCTAGTGACGACATTTTGTGACAAGACATCATGCCCATAATGGCCTATCACCAATGTCGTCAACCTTAACCAAAAAGCTAAGATTTCACCTTTTTGTGATGACAATTCGTGACGACCTATCACCAGTATGATGGCTTGTCACGAATGTCGTCAGCTATTTTTCTCATCCATTGAGGGACGTTTTAGTAAGGGTATTTTTTTATTTTCCCTTTACTTCCCACGACTTATAACCCTCAAGGAGCGTATTATCTTCCATTCTCTTTAGTTAAACATCTCAAAAAGCTCGATCATACACTCTTAACCACAAGATTAGGGTTTTCTCTCAAGATCATCTCTTCAAGAGCAAGCCTAAGGAATTCTTCAAGAACCTTTAGAAACATTAGATCTCTTTCAAGATTCAATCACTAAGGTATGCGTAGTGTTCAACCATGGGTCCCTTTCATCCATGGAGCTCAAGAATCATGTTTTAAATTATAAATTGTGATTTCCTTGTCGTGTTATGACTATATTCATGTTGATGATTGTTGTTTGGATTCAAGGTTGTATTTTGATGTGTTTTCATGAAGCATGTGAATAGGTTAGTTGAAACCCATAAATTTTGGATGGATTAATATGGTCGAATAGATAAATATACCTATGCCTTAAAAGAGTGCATGCAAGGTGTTTTATAAAATGCCTAAGGAACTAGAAATCATGCAGTATAGCTAAATTGTGACTAAGTGAAGGATTCATGATATGCCCCTATGTTCCAATGATTTTTATGTTGATATTGTGTCTTGTAAATGTTGTTGGGATGTTCATGAACTAGTCTTATGAGATTATGCCATGCTTACTTGCAAATCCTACTTATGTACAAAATATATAATATCCATGCACTTCATGGAATTCCCCAAGTTATGATATTATGGATTGTTGATGTTGGTCACGTACTCAAGTCAGTCATGTCCTTCAGTTTCCTTCCATCGAGTCCTGGGGATACTTGTACCCGAAATAATATATCTATGTGCCTAGTGCCTTGTCATGTTATCACGATACTCTCAGTCAAGCCATGGTTTATAGAATTCAGTTAGTCATGTGACTCAGGAAAACTCAAAAATCTCAGCAGTCTCAGTAGTTCAGTAACCTTAGTACTCAGTAATCTCAGTGATATCAGTAACAACAGTATTCCTAGCGATCTCAGTAATTTCAGTACTCTCAGTCAGTCCTCAGAACTCAGTACATTCTTTCAGTCAAGGGAACTCAATAAACTTAGTTTAGCTTCACTAAACAATACCACTAGTATCAGTTCAGTTAATCAGTATCAGTTTAGCTAATTAGTTCAGTTCAGTTATTCAGTTTAGCTCAGTTATCCAGTTCAGTGTCTTTCAGATGGGAGTAGGATTCAGCACTGAGAGATCCCAGGGATATGAGACTCAACCTCTAGAAAGGACGAAGATCCTTAGAAGCAATCCCTAAGTTACAGAACTACTTAGCCAACGTAGGTACGAGATGTCACCTGTTAGATAGGACTGGTATACTCAGGGGTCACCCATTAGCACATTTATATGTATTGGACTAATCTCAGGAGTCACCCGCTAGATTAGGACTGACTCCACATCAGTTGTCTTTACTGGTGGCGCGGTACTGACACCCTTACAGTCAGGGCAGAGATTGGACCCCAGTCAGCTTAGCATGGGGCATGTCGGTTAGATGAATACATCCCACAGTTTTAGTTACTGATTTAGGACTGTCAGATACAGTCAACTCAGTTCAGTAGTACAGATTCAGTACTGTTAGAGACAGTCAATCCTTATTATTATAAATAGACTTCAAGATCACCCATTAGATAGGACTGATCTCAACTATAGTTAAACAGTATCAAAATCATCAGATTTAAAGATCACCCGCTAGATAGGAATGATCTCAAATTCAGTTACTCCATATAGAACAGAACTCAGATAGTTCCATCAGAACTCAGACTGTTAAATACAGTTGCTCAGTATCAGTTACATCGGTCTTGTTGAACATCACAGTTATATCAGTTATGTTAGTTGTCATAACTTATATTATCAGTATGCCGCTGCTTGGCCGTGCACACACAACATAACTTCAGCCATAACACACACAATGCGCAGTCTAAATAATTAGACACAAATGCTGAAACGTAAAGCACTCAATCGTTTACAGGAACCGCGTCCCCAACCTTTATATTTCTCTCAGAATTACAAAGGAAGTGTCACATGAAATTGTTAAAGGAATACACTCAACACACACTGTTTTCTGGATGCCTTTACAATTTATTGCAGCACATTTAAATACTGCACAAGTAGTTACAACAGATGCAACTTAGGACACATGGCAGCCTGTCTTTGGACAAGGCTGCATGCTCCTCACATGACATAGCAAAATTGATCTAAGCACTATCGAAAATACACATGTTACAACATTCAAAATTCAAACACAACAACTACCCCATGTGACTAGCACATGGGCAGCTTTGCCCTTCTAGTTAATTTTGCCAATGCTAACAGTTAGTCAATTTTAGCTTCTCAGCACTTAGTCTTTCCGTCTTTGCCTTGTCAAGCATCTCAGCTATGCCTCGCCTTTCCAGCATCATGTCTTACCAATGTCATGTCTACGCTATGCCATTGCTTGCTCTATAAAGCTGTCTTAGCCATGTCACAGCTTAGGCCACGCCAATGCCTATGCTGCGACTCCGCCTCGATCATGCCTGCATCTAAGTCTGCGTCCATGCCTGTGCCATGCCATCACCTGCGCCTCACCAGTGTCGATGTCATGCCAGTGCCATGCCATATTACTACTGCACGCATGCCCTCACAGGTGCCATACACTTGTCGTTGTCTCAAGTGTCCAAGGCAGCCTTGCCATCACTCTAGCATACCTTGGTCTAATACATTGCTTGTGTTTGGCACATGTCAAGGCCAATGTGCTCCTTAACATGGCCTTGTAAGCCATCAAGCCTTAGACTGAAGGTCTAACAGACCACCCCCACTTGAAGAACTCGACGCCCTCATCGAGGTTGTTTTGATGTAGTCGTCTATTTGCTTGTCGAACTGCCACAGGTTCTGAGCCTTCTCCCAAACAACGTCTTCTTCACTTGAACCTTTCCATTGAATTAAGAATTCTGTCTTGGTACTCTTCTTGCTGTTTCCCATGATCCGGTGATCAAGTATCTTCTCCATTTTGGACTTATACTCTTTTACGATCAAAGGAGGAACCCTTTTGTTTTTGTTCCTCCTCGTGTCTTCAACATCTTCATTGTACCATTTCAGAAAACTAACATGAAAGGTAGGGTGAATATTCAACCTTTATGGCAATTTCAACCTATAAGCAACTTCTCCGACCTTCTCAATAACATCGAACGGGCCATCATATCTTGGAACCAGTCCACGATGTCTTTGATTACTCACAATCTGTTTCCAGATTTGGGGAGTGAGTTCCAAAAGTACTTTGTCTCCAATGCTGAACTCTACCACACGTCGATGCTGATCTGCATATTTCTTCATGCATTTCTGCTCTTTTCTCAAGCTATCTTGTGCCTCGACAAACATCTCATGCTTGTCTTTTGCATATTGATAAGCAGCAGGGAAATGGTGACCTTTCTTCAGCATCGTCACCTCCAATGGTGTCATAGGCTGTATACCTAAAACCAGTTCAAACGGGCTCTTTTCCATCGCTGATGACCTGTGTAGGTTGCAACAAAACTACGCAGTGTCTAACAAATCTGCCCAATTCCGCTGACTTGCTGTTACGTAGTGCCTCAGATACTCTTCTAGCAAGTGGTTTATCCACTCAGTTTGGCCATTAGTTTGTGGATGATTTGCAGTAGAAAATTTTAGATCAGTCCCCATCATAGTAAATAATGCATGCCAGAACTGACCTGTGAAACGTGCGTCTCTATCACTCATGATATCACTTGGTAAACCAAAATGCTTTACCACATTCTTGTAGAATAATTATTCAGCAACTTCTGATGAGCAAATGATTGGTGCAGCAATAAAAACAACATACTTCGAGAACCTGTCAACCACCACCATAATGGACGCATTGCCATCTACTTTAGGAAAACCAGAAATAAAGTCCATTGAGACAGAAATCCATGGCCTTTCAGGAATAGGCAGAGGTTATAGAAAACCCGCCTCTTTCATACATTCCATCTTATCTCTTTGACACACATCATAAGTTGTCACGTATGCCTCAATATCGTCTTCCATTTTTGGCCAAAAATAAACACGGGACAGTAGAGCTAGAATCCTTTCAACACCGGGATGACCAACCCAAGGAGTGTCATGCGCCTCCTTTATCATGTCTCTATGCAGGCCACTACCTTGAGGTATGATAATTCTCCTTCCTTTAAAGTATAGGAGATCGTCCTCGATCCAATACCTCCGAATGATCCCATCTTTAACTTGACCCATTCACTTGACATAGAGTGGGTCGTTAGCAACACAAAATCTAATTTTCTCAAAGAAATCAGATTCAAGTCTAGCAATAGAGTATACTACAGTAAATACCTCTTTTCGACTTAGGGCATCCACAACCTGGTTGTGTTTCCCTGGTTTATGCTCCCACGTGAAGTCATACTCAGCAAGAAACTCCTGCCAATGAGCTTATTTCGGACTCAGCTTCTTCTGTGTCTTGAAGAAAGTGTTTGCGACATTATCCGTCTGCACCACGAACCGAGTACCCAGCAAATACACTCTCCAAGTCTGCAAATAATGCACCACTGAAACTATTTGTTTTTCATGTGTCGAATGCCTTTGCTCAGAATCACTCAACTTTCGACTTTTGAAAGCCACATGATAGCCTTCCTGCACTAATACGCCTCCAACAGCTTTATCCGACGCATCAGTGTGAACTTCAAATGGTAACTCAAAGTCCGGCAGCTTCAAAATGGGTTCTGAAGCAATAACATCTTTCAACATTTGAAATTCTACGTTGATCTTCTCATACCATTCCCACTTGACTTCTTTCTTCAGCAAATCAGTCAATGTCGCAACCTTCTTAGAGTAACCAACAATGAATTTGCGATAATAGTTAGCTAGTCCCAAGAATGATCTCAATTCTTTAACTCCGCTAGGCGCCTGCCAATCGACGATCGCTTGCACCTTCGTCGGATCCATTCTCACTTGGTTTTGACTAACCAAATGCCCAAGGAACTTCACTTCCTATTTGGCAAATTCACATTTTTCCATGTTGACATAAAGTTTGTACTCCCGCAATCGAGACAATACTAACTTCAAATGTTCCAAATGCTCATCAAGGGAACAACTATAAATGACTATGTCATCTAGATATACCATAACAAAGTCATCTAGGTAATCATACAACACATCATTCATCAAGTTGCAGAAAGTTGCCGGGGTATTCGTCAACCCAAATGGCATAACCAGAAATTCGTAAGAGCCATACCTCGTCATATACGTGGTCTTTAATTCATCACCTTCTGCTATTCGAACTTGCCAATACCCTGATTGTAGATCAAGTTTAGTGAACCAGTATGCCTTCATCAACCTGTCCATGAGATCTTGCACCAACGGGATAGGATATTTGTTCTTCACAATCACTTTATTTAATGCTCGATAATCCACGTACATCCTCATTGAACCATCCTATTTCTTTTGGAATAAAATAGGAGCACCATAAGGAGCTTTCGATGGTTGAATTAATCCAGCGTCCAACAATTCATTCAACTTTTTCCTCAATTCAGCCAACTCTTTTGGAGCCATTCGTTAAGGAGCCTGTGCAGGCGCAATTGAACCGGGCAGCAACTCGATCTTGTGATCTATATCCCTCCTTGGAGGCAACTCTTTAGGAAATTTAGGGGGCATCACATCAGCATATTGCTTTAATAAATTAGCAACACAATCTAGTATTCCACCTTCACATCTGATTTCACTTCTATTATGGCAGCAAGAAAAGTTTTAGCACCCTTCTTCAGTCCTTTCTCGATCGAAATAGCAGAAATGATAGGGCCCTTGTTTTTCCCTTTCTTTACTTCTCCATAAGGATTAGAAGCCTTGATAAAACTTGGATTAGTTTCGTCTCCGATCATCACTCCATCTAAGTGAGGAAAAGGAGCAAAACAAAACTTTCTAAGAAAGTCTATCCCTAGAATGACTTCAAAATCACCTAATGGCATAGCCATCAAGTTATGTTTTCCCATCCAACTCGCAATCACCATCTGAACATCGTAAGCCATGCCTACAATGGCTTGTGCTTTGGAACTCACTGTCTGGACAAATGATGGACTTTTCTTCAACTTAAGTCCATGTTTCGCAGCAACTTTGGCATCCACAAAAGTATGAGTGGCTCCAGTATCAACCATGGCCATCACATGATTTCCATCGATCTTCATCTCGATATGAATCAACGCAGCATGAGGGTTATTGAAAGACTTTGAGGATTCACCCATAACATTCAGCAAACTGATATGGTTAAGTGACAACCCCAAAGGATTTGCCAACACAGCAACTACATCGTCACCCTCACTTTGATTTGCGTTCCCAGCAAGCATCACATTCACTCTTTCACGATTAGGACAACTCTTGGCCAAATGCGGTCCACCACAAGTCCAGCAGCCTTTTGCATTGTTATCTTTCCCTTTGTTTTTAGCGTTCCCAGTATTTGTTTGTGCCTTTCCCTTGTCATTCTTATAGCTACGTCCATTCTTATTCCATTCTCCTTTCTTCTCAGTCTTCTTCTTTGACTTTGAAGAATTGGGAATGTCAGAATCTGAACGTGTTGAGCGAAAGTCCACTAACGAATCAGCATCAGCAATTGCACTAGGCAAGTCCTTCACATTCTACCTACGTAATTTATTTTGGGCCCATGCTTGCATCCCTGAGATGAAATTATACAACTTGTCTTCGTCAGACATGTTTTGGATGCCCAACATCAAAGAAGTAAATTCCTTGATGTAGTCGCGAATCGTTCCCGTTTGCCTTAGCCTTTTCATCTTGTCTCTAGGAATCCATGAAGCATTGCTAGGAAGAAATTGGTCCCTCATTTCTTTCTTCAACTTATCCCAAGTATCAATTTTAGGATGGCCAGCGCTTTAATCATCCGCATTCTGAGTACGCCACCACAATTTTGTATCACAAGTCAAGTACATCGTGGTAATGTTTAATTTGTCCGTCTCAGCAACTCGTGAAAAAGTGAAGTATTGCTCCATATCCCATAGAAAATTCTCCAATTCCTTGGCACTTCTAGCACCACCAAAAGGCTTGGGTTCAGGAATTTTTACTTTGGAACTGCTTTCCTGGGTCTGTCCTGATGCAGCCATCGCACGTCGCAGAACCATCATTTTCGTCTACAAATCTGCCATCACTTTTCCTTGATCTTGTACCAGTGACATCAAAGCATCGCGTGAACTCAGAAGTTCTGCAGGACTTTCATCATACTGGTTACGTTGTACCAGTTTATCCGTCAAGGTATAGATTTGTGTTATCAAATCAACAACGCCTTCAGTTTGTTCGAGTTCATCCGTAAAGCCAATAAAGTTTTAAATTTGTGCAACATCTTCGTTTAATTGAGCGACAGTTACCATCTTCATACTGCAATAGTCAATCAGACCAGTTCTTCATAATTCGAACTGTCAGAAATAGTCATTCATCTATTCAGTATCTCAGTATCAGTAAAGTCATGTCGTCAGTATTCAGACTCCGTAGTCAGTATCACCACGAGTTCTGTTATAGTTTCTTATGCATGTATGTATTCTCACGTTCATATTAGTCAGCATTGTTCATGCATATAACCCTTTGCATTTAGCCTACCCCACTCGTATACTCAGTACATTCAGACGTACTGACGCATTTGTGCTATGGTGCTTTCTCTTATGTTACACCATAGGTTCAGAGGCACGTGTTCCAAATTAGCAGTATCATTCCAGTCGTAGAGGTGCAGTGAGTCCTCATCTATGGATGATATTATTTTATTTTATTTATTATTTCAGTTCAGTTTTGCTAGACGGAGTTAGTTGGAGACATGTTCCTTCATCTCCTTATTCAGACAATACTTAGAGCCTTTCAGATTTAGTTCAGATTTGATTCAGACTTCAGTTGTTTTTAGGTATTTTCCACCCATATGGATATTATGTTTGTCAGCTATTTTATTCAGTTGAACCTTATGGGCTATTGTTCATATTTTACGCATTCTTCATGTATATTATGCAGTGTACAGGTACAGATATCAGTCAAGGGTTAGCTTGTGGTCTTTCGGGGTCATAGGCACCATGTAGCGTTTTGGTTCAGAAAAATTAGGGTGTTACAACTATATTGAGACTCGATTAATTACATATTTGCTTTCAAAATTCCCCACTGATTGGTCAAATATTTTACTCTTTCTAAGACTTTGTATGTTTTCGAACTTGAGAGGGTGTCTTTGGTATTACTATCTAATAAGAGGGAAAGCAAGTAGAAGCACGTAACATGCCTGCTTTCCGGCCTGTTTAGCTGCTTGCTTCGTGATTTTACTATATCACCCTAATTAATTATTATATGTCATTTATGTATTAGAATATTAATAATATTTAATTAGAAAAAGTAAAACAAATATTTATGATATGTTGGCTTCAGCCGTAATTTTACTAGATCACTTGTAATTAATTATTATAAGTCATCTAAATATTAAAAATTTAATGTTAAAAAATTATTATAAAGTTATCTAAGTACTAAAAAAAGCAAGCAGGATCCCATCAACATGCCTACTTGCCGACCCATTGATGTACATCAAAGTGACGCTAATTCAAGAAGGCCTTTCACAAGAAGTCAAGCTAAGGACCTTCAAGCATTTCAAGCTTTATGGATGAAGATGGAATCTTTGGAAGGTTCAAATATGGATGACTTTAAGATATTTAATATTCTAAGTGTCTACCTTTAAATTAGCTTGTAATTTAAATGAAGGGCAATTTGGTCCTTCTATATTTCTTTTAGCCCTTAGTATAAATAGTTAGCTATTAGGGTTGAACTAGTAGTTTTGTAATATTGAATATTTGTGCCTCCTTTGAGAGCTTGAAAACCCCTTGTTGATTTTCAACAATTGTCCTAAAATTTACAAGTAAGGTTGCTACCTTCTTGAGGATTCTAATAGATTAGGTGCTTTTTGGTTCCCAATTAAGGAGTGTTTTGGTTAGTTTCACCATTACATCTTTTGATTGTTTGAATCTAGTTGTGTCTATCTTTCTTTATTTTCTATCTTTAATTACTCTCTTGCTTCTATAATCTTGTTTCACATCAAATTGGTATCAGGAGCTTGGATTAGATTTGTTTTCACAAACCTAAGTCTTGGGGTTTTGATATTTAAAAAAAAGTTTTAAAAAAAGAATCAATTTTGATGAATGCTGTTTGATATTATTTCTTGAGTTACATGTTGTTGTTTCCTAGTTAAAAATATTTAAAAAAATACATGACAAAAAAAATTGAAAGTCATGTTGAAGAAGAAACTTGAAAATGGATTTTGTTGATTTGGTGTTTGGTTGAAGAAATTGTTAGTTAGAAGTTGTTGGTAAAGTTGTGGGGAAGTTATATCTCAAATTTGAGCTCATTTGCTTGGGTATTGAAGAAGATGAATTTGAGAATTACAAAATAGTTCATTTTTTCAAACTTGTTTCTTCTTTTCTGGTTAATTCTAGCTAGTTTTCTTTGAGTATTAATTCATACTTAATGTTAAACTAGTTTGTGTCCGTTTAATTTATTCATGTCAATTTTTTTTGTGTTTTTTTTCTTTTCTTTCATTTCATTGTATGCTTATTTGTTTCCTTGTCCGTTAGTTTTAATTGTCCGTTCTTGATTACATAAACTCCACTCCATCCCGAAGAAGTAGTACTACTTGTGAATTATTTGACAATGTTGACTCTCAACCTTGGGTTATTCAAGAGTGGTAACAAGCAAGAGTGATGTGAGTTCATTTGAGAGTGGTCTTAAAATCCTTTGTCCTTAGAGTGATACATGAGTGTGAGTGATAAAAAGAGGAAAACATGATGTGAGTGAGTGGTGAGGAACTCTCTCTACTAACTTTTTATTTATTTTGTAGGTACAATGACTCAATTAGAGGGAGAATCCTCTAGCAAAATGAAAATTTTGCTTCAAAAGTTATTGGAAGAAATAAAGGAAATGAAGGGAAAATTAGAAGATGTGGATAGAAGGGTGAGGAATCAAGAAATAGCAAAACAACCACTTGAGGTTTTCAATCCTATTGGTCAACATAATGAGGGATCAAGTAAGACTCCTCTTGATACAACTCCATCCCACATGGTAGTGCAAGATACCCTATCTCTTAATGCTACTTTACCAAAAGTTTACAATAAGGCAACACTTCCAAAGGGGGGGGGATCAACAAAGAAATCTTCCACCTTAAGCCAATAGAACTCAAGTGAGAGCCCAACATAACCTTGAAGAGCATGATTCTTTTGATTGTGATAATTATAATTATAGAGCCAATGATCAAGTTCAACAAGAGAGGTTAGGTGGGAGAGGAAAAGGAGGGGGAAATAAAGGGCGGTATTTGATTAATGGTAGATAATATAACAGAAGGATGATGATGAAGATCGAGGATTCAACAACATCAAGGTTACCCTTTCATTCTTCAAAGGAAGTAGTGACCCGAATGAATATCTTAATTGGATTGTGAAACTTAAAAGGCAATATAATCTCAACAATATGAGTGATGTTAAAAAGGTGAATTATGCTATAAGTTACCTTGAGGGTTTTGCTTCTACATAGTGGGAGAAAATTGAAAGAGATGCTTTGGTGAATAGAGACTTTGCTACAAGTTAGAATGACATGAAAAGCCATATGAGAGAAAGATTTGTGGATCAAGATTATGAGAAAAATACACTCAAGAAGTACTTCAATCTTAAAAAAAGAAGTAAGAGTATGGAAGAGTATTATGAGGAGCTAGAGCATACTAGGCTTCAAGATAATATCAATGATGAAGAGGTGAAGCTTATGGCAAGATTTATCTCGAGCTTAAATAAAGAGGTAAGGCAACCATTGGAATTGCATCGTCTTTCTACTTTATATGAAGCTTATCAAATGGCACTCAAGGTGGAGGGTCATCAAAAGAAAAATAAGTCAAAGGAGAAATCTTCTTCTTCTTCACGGGCTAAAAATAAGGAAGCTTGGAAATCATCTCCTACTTGGGACAAATTCAAAGGTGCAAAGCAAGAATTGAAGTACAATATGGACAAAGGCAAACCAAAGGTGGACTACAAGGATGGAGGTAACAAAGCTAAACTTGAAACTCCATCTAAAATAAAGTGTTTTAAATGTAAAGGATATGGTCATAAAGCAAATGAGTGTCCAAATAGAAGAACTATCATTGCATTGAATGATGGTGGTTATCAAACTAAAGATGAATCTAAAGATGATCACATGGAGGATGATAGTAGTGATGAGTTTATGGAAAAAGGTGATGGAGAAGAAATTAATGATGATGGGAAGATTGTTCTTGTTGTGTGGTGAAGCATGAGTGATCTAGCAAGGGAGTATCTTGATCAAAGGGAGAACTTGTTTCATAATTGGAGTAGAATTCAAGAGCAATTATGTTTCTTTATCATTGATAGTGGAAGTTGTGTCAATGTTGCTAGTGTATTATGGTCGAACAATTAAAACTTCCCACAAAAAGGCATCCAAAACCTTATAAATTGCAATGGCTCAATGAATGTGGTGAACTCAAGGTGACCAAGAGAGTGTTGATAAAATTCAAGGTTGGAAGTTATCATGATGAAGTGCTTTGTGATATTGTACCTACGCAAGCTTGTCATTTATTGTTAGGAAGGCCATGGGAATATGATGTGGGGGATAAACATGATGGGAGGTCAAATAAATATGCATTTGTTAAGGATGGTAAAAAGCACATTCTTAACCCACTTTCACCCTTTCAAGTGAGTGAGGAATATAGAAAAATGGGAGAGTTGAAAGAAAAACTTGAGAGAGAAAAGAAAGAGAGGAGTAAGAAAGAAAAAAATGATAACTAAAGAGAGGAAAAATGAGAGGTTGAGAGCTCAAGTGAGAATGAGTTATCACAAAAAAAGAGAGGTGAGAAAGAAAAACAAAAAAGAGAGAAAATGTGCATGATTTTGCAAAATCAAGAGAGCATGAAAGAGCTAAACATTGAGGATGCTACTCAAGTCATATTTATTAAACCGAAAGGTTATTATTTTCTTGCTAACAATGAATTAACCTCTTTATCTTTGCCAAGTGTTGTCTCTTCTTTGTTGCAAGATTATAAAGATCTATTTTCGGAATAAATACCAAGTGGGTTGCCTCCTTTGAGAGGAGTAGACAATGAAATTGACTTTTTGCTGGGTCCTCAAATACCCAACAAAGCGGCTTATAGGAGCAATCCTCAAGATACCAAAGAATTACAAAGACAAGTAGAAGAACTTGTGAATAAAGGTTTGGTAAGAGAAAGTTTAAGTCCATGTGCAGTGCCTATAATTCTAGTACCCAAGAAGGATAAGATATGGAGGATGTGTGTAGATTGCTGTGTCATTAATAAAATTACGATAAAATATCGACATCCCATCCCTAGAATTGATGATATGCTAGATGAATTGTGTGGTTCTACCTTATTCTCTAAAATTTATTTGAGAAGCGGAGACCATCGAATCCGAATGAAATTCAGAGATGAATGGAAAACTACTTTCAAAACTAAGTTTGGATTATATGAGTGGATGGTGATGCCTTTTGGGTTAACCAAAACACCAAGAACTTTTATACGACTAATGAACCATGTGCTTAAGTCATTTATTAATAATTTTGTTTTGGTTTATTTTGATGATATTTTGGTTTATAGAAAATGTTTGGATGATCATGTGCAATATTTGAGAATGATATTTGATGTGTTGAGAAATGAAAAGTTGTATGTGAATTTTAAAAAGTGTTCTTTTTGTGTGGACCGTGTTGTTTTCCTTGGCTTTGTTGTAAATTCGAGAGGAGTTAAGGTGGATGATGAAAAGGTAGAGGCTATTAGAAGTTGGCCAAATCCTACGTCCATTAGTGATGTTAGAATTTTCCATGGCTTGGCAAGTTTTTATAGAAGATTTGTGAAGGGTTTTAGTTCTTTAGCCGCTCCTCTAATCGAGGTCATTAAGAAGGATAGGCCTTTCATTTGGGGGTAGAAAATAGAAGAAAGCCTTTAGAATCTTGAAAGAGAAACTTAGTTCCACTACATTACTTCAACTTCTCAACTTTAAGAAGATGTTTAAAATTGAGTGTGATGCTAGTGAAGTAGGCATTGGTGCGGTCTTGATACAAGAAGGAAAACACATAGCTTACTTTAGTGAGAAATTAAGAGGATCTCCATTGCAATATTCTACCTATGACAAGAAACTCTATGCCTTAGTGAGAGCTTTAGCAAATTGGCAACATTATTTGTGGCATAAGGAGTTTGTGATTAGAACCGATCATGTGGCTTTGAAGAATATTAGGGTAAAAAATAAGCTTAATAAGAGTCATGCCAAGTGCATAGAGTTCATTGAGTCTTTTTCATATGTGATTAATTATAAGCAAGGTAAAGAGAATATTGCGACAGATGCTTTATCTAGAAGATATACATTGATGAATACCTTGACTTCTAGGTTGATGGGTTTGGAGAGTTTGAAGGAGTTATATTCTAATGATGATGATTTTGGAAAAGTCTTTGGTGAGTGTCAAGTGAGCTTAAATAGGTGTGTGCACGTTGTTAAGGAGGGAAATGAAGTTAGAACTCCTAGATTTGACTTGAAAGAGGGCTGCTTGTTTAGAAATGAAAAACATTGTGTACCTATGTCTTCATAGAGAAAGTTATTGGTGAAAGAAGCACACAATGGAGGTTTGATGGGTCATTTTAGAGTGTCAAAAACCTTAGCTATTCTTAGTGAATATTTTTTTTGGCCTAAAATGATAAAAGATGTGGAAAGAATTTGTGCTAGGTATTTGGATTATAGGCATGCTAAATCTTGTACCCAACCTCATGGTTTGTATACCCCTTTACCTATTACTATCGATCCTTGGCTAGATATTTCCATGGATTTTGTTGTTGGCCTCCCTAGGACTAGAAATGGTAAGGATAACATCTGTGTTGTTGTGGATAGATTTTCAAAAATGGCTCACTTTATTGCTTGTCATAAAAGTTCTGATGCATCTCATGTTGCTACTTTATTTGTTCATAATGTAATGAAATTGCATGGTATTCCCCAAACAATTGTTAGTGATAGAGATTCAAAATTCCTTAGTCATTTTTGGAGGTGTTTGTGGGGAAATTTGAGAACCAAATTGCTATTTTCTACTTCTTGTCATCCTCAAACAGAAGGTCAAACCAAGGTGGTTAATAGAACTTTAGGTAACATGCTTAGAGCTATGGTTAAAGGAAAGTTAATTTCTTGGGAGGATAAATTTCCATTGATTGAGTTTGCATATAATAAAACTATTCATAGATCTATTGGTATAACCCCTTTTGAGTGTGTTTATGGTTTTAATCCCTTTAATCCATTGGATTAAAATCCTTTGTCCAAAGATCTTATTATGAGTGTAGATGCAAAAGCTAAGGCAAAAACTATGAGGATCATCCATGAGAAAGTAAGAATACGAATTGAGAAGGCCAACAAAGATGGAACCAAAAGATCCAACAAAGGATGAAAAAAGTTACCTTTGCACCCGGTGAATGGGTATGGGTTCACTTTAGAAAAGAGAGGTTTCCAAGCAAAAGGAAGAACAAGCTTATGCCAAGAGGAGATGAACCTTTTCAAGTGCTTGCGAAGATTGGAGATAATGCTTATAAAGTGGACTTACCAAGTGAGTATTTGGTCTATAATGTTTTTTATATTGGTGATTTATCTCTTTTTGATGTAGGATTGGCGAATTCAAGGATGAATTCTTTTGAAGAAGGGGAGAGTGATGTACATCAAAGTGACGCTAATTCAAGAAGGCCTTTCACGAGAAGTCAAGCTAAGGACCTTCAAGCATTTTAAGCTTTATGGATGAAGATGGAATCTTTGGAAGGTTCAAATATGGATGACTTGAAAATATTTAATATTCTAAGTGTCTACCTTTAAATTAGCTTGTAATTTAAATGAAGGGCAATTTGGTCTTTCTTTATTTCTTTTAGCCCTTAGTATAAATAGTTAGCTATTAGGGTTGAACTAGTAGTTTTGTAATATTGAATATTTGTGCCTCCTTTGAGAGCTTGAAAACCCCTTGTTGATTTTTCAACAATTGTCCTAGAATTTGCAAGTAAGGTTGCTACCTTTTTGAGGATTCTAATAGATTAGGTTCTTTTTGGTTCCCATTCAAGGGGTGTTTTGGTTAGTTTCACCATTACATCTTTTGATTGTTTGAATCTAATTGTGTCTATCTTTCTTTATTTTCTATCTTTAATTACTATCTTTCTTCTATAATCTTGTTTCACATCACCCATTCAGCTGCTTGCTCCATGATTTTATTATATCATCCCTAATTAATTATTAAATATCATTTACGTATTAAAAAATTAATAATATTTAATTAATAAAAGTAAAACATATATTTATGACATGTCTGCTTCAACCGTAATTTTGCTAGATCACCTGTAATTAATTATTATAAGTCATCTAAATATTAAAATAAATATGTTAAAAAATTATTATAATGTCATCTAAGTATTAAAAAATTAATAGTATTTTGTACTAAATCAACTTGACATCTTATATGAGGCTCAGTTAAATTTTTCTCACCAGTATTTTTATAGTAATTTTGTTATGTCACTTCTAATTAGTTGTTGCAAGTCATTTAAGACATGTCTGCCTACTTCAATCATGATTAACTATATCACCCTTAATTAATTATTATGGTCATCTAAGAATTGTGCCACTTAAATTGAAATAGAAGAAAAAGTATTATAAATCCAAATAATTAAAAACTTAAATTATTTAAAAATGTAATTGACTATCAATGCCATAAAAGTTTGGACAAGAAGAATAACAAATAAATGTACTATAAATTACAATAGTTAACAACTTTAAATATCAAGAAAATATTAATATATTATATATTTTAAAAATACGTAAAAATACTATAAATCACAATAATTAACAATTTAAAAAATTTAAAAGACATAAGATATTTGGTTGACTCTCGAAATTATATCAATGCCACTTAAATTGGAATTGAAGAAATGTATTATAAATCACAATAGTTAAAAGCTTAAATTATTTTAAAAATATAATTGACTATCAACGCCATAAAAGTTTGAAAAAAAAGAGTAACGTATATTACTTCAAAACTACATAAAAATATTATAAATTACAGTAGTTAACAGCTTAAAATATCTGAAAAAAACATATTAGAAGTATGATTGATTATCTAAATTCCATTTGTGTCGCATAAATTGAGACAAAATATATATATATTGAGCCCGTATTATCTGAAAAACAGTAATATAGGCCCAACAAATTTTACTTTTCACACTCTTTATTTATTTATACATTTGTAGAGTTTAATTTTGATCATGAATTAAATTTTTGAAAAAAAAATCATATATTTGAATAATAAATCACAATAAGGGATAATTTAAAATATTTTAAGAATATATGTGAAAATTACTTTGAATAATAAATTTATTTAAATTTTAAAATTTTAAAAATGTCACAGTAGTTAATATAATAATTATTATAATATTAATTTAGGATTAATATTGCCATATTAGGCCTGTGCAATAACTAGTCCCTTAAGGGAAAAGGCGAATGTGAGTTCTTTGATGCCTTTATATGTGGCAAATATCCATTCAATATGGAAGATAGCGGATGAGATTGCAGTGTCCTGCTTTTTGTAACAAAAACCCTTTGCATTTTTTTGCTATATGGGTATCTCAATCTAGTTTGCTGTTTATTGATTATCCCTTTTCATTCTTACAAGTAATTTACCAGACTTTGCCGGGCAATAAAGATTAGGTTAAAAAGGTTGAAGAAAGGGAAATTAAGGAAAGACATGAAATTAAATTATATGTGTGTTAAGAGAGTTAATTATAAATAATAGGATTAACAACATTTTTGGTCAATTATATTATTTTGCTTAAGTACATTTAACTTTCTATTTTTTTTAAATCTGTATCTCCAAACAAAAGGGAAAAATGTAACAAGCCACTCCTAAGAACTGCTGAACACAGATATATTGGGAACGGCAAGACACAAACAAAGAATGCACGACAGGATAGCAGCAGAATAATACTCAAGTCTAATTTTTTTTTTCCAGTTTGAACCAATATGAAATAAATAAACCCAAGCAAAAATATAATAAGGCAGGAAGTGTACCAACCAAATTAAATATGACAAGACAAGAATAAAACCAATCACACGAGATACCAACTTTACTTGAAAAGTCCTTCAATTTGAATAGTAAAAAATCACAAAATGAAAACCTTTAAAATAATCACCAAGAGTTACAATAATATTCTCCAAAATTGGATATCAAAGAAGTGTCAAACAACGAGCAATAATATATAAAGCACAACACAAAAAACAAGAGAATTAAAGGAGCAAAAACACAAAAAATGCATTTACTGTTCATAGATGCAAAAGTGGAACTGCGGGAAATCAAATTCAGCTCCGTCAGTCTTTAATCAAAGATTGAGATGAGTGGAATAATCTGTTAGAAGATCATCCCGATCAGACAAGAAACAAAGAAAAATTCACAATTTGAAGTTGACTATTTGGGAATGAAATTAGGTGCAAAAATCTGCACTTTCTGTCTATGTGTGACTGCTAAAAACTCTTTTGTGGATAGTGAAATAAGACTTAACAAGGTATATATATATTCTCTGTAGTAATGGGACTATGAGCAAAAATGGGTTATTCCAAATTTGTCTTTATTTATCCACATAGAAAGGGAAAAAAACACATAACCCAATAATTCTCCCTCTCATGACTATGTGGATGAGTCCACCATCCAGGAGATCATGCAACAATCATCAAACTGCAATAATCGTCAAACTTTTCTCTTGAAAAAGTTTTAGTAATCATGTCAGAACCATTATAATTGCTATGAATCTTCTCAAGTTCAAGCAACTTAAAATTCAACACACCTCGAATTCAATAATATCTCACATCAATGTGTTTAGACCGATCATAAAATGTAGAATTCTTGCCAAGATGTATAACACTTTGACTGTCATAATAAAACACATCTCTTCTGAGCACAACCATGTTCCCCCAAGAATCTCTCCACCCCAATCAATTCTTTACAATCTTCAATGACAATAGTAAGCTCAACTTCTGTAGTAGACAGAACAACACATTTATGCAATCTTGGTTGCCAAGACACCCCCATTATAAAAGTAACCAAATATCCTGTAGTAGACTTACGAGTATCAACATCACCAACAATGTTTGAATTAGTATAACCATAAAAAATAGACTTTCTTGTATCATAACAAAAACTCAGACTAGAGTCCCACAAAGATATCTCATAATCTGTAACGCCCCGATTTGCTGAACCGGAAAGCTACACGGTGCTCATGACCCTGAGGGACCACAAGCTAATTCATGACTGATATTTGTACCTGTATACTGCAAATCATGACATAATAATGTGGAATACGTAAAACTGTAAGGCCATAAGGCTTAACTGAATAAAACCATGTCTGAAAATCATAACGTCCATGTGGGTGAAAATACCCAAAAAAACTCAATCTGAAAGCTAAGTCTGAACGTAAATCTGAACATAAATCTGAAAGCCTCTAAACTATCTGAATAAGGAGTTGAAGGAACATATCTCCAACTAACTCCATAAAACTGAACTGAAGAAATAAATAAATGTATCAAATCATATTGTCCTCAAATCAATGAGGACTCACTGTGTCTCTGCGACTGGAATGCTACCACTACTGCTGGGCTGGAGCTCGTGTCTTGGAACCTATGGTGTAACATGAAAAGAAAGAACCATAGCGCAAATACGTCAGTATAACTGGAGTACTAAGTATACGAGGAAGGTAGGCTGAACATAAAGGGTTTCATGCATGAACAACACTGACTGACTAATATGAACGTGGGAGTGCAAACATACATATATAGAAACTGGGACCGTGAATGCATGATAGCAAAACCTGTAAGCTAATACATGGTTTACTGATAACTGTCATGATTGATACTGCAAGCTGATAACATGGACGACTGTATCTGACAGTCCTGTATATACTGAAATCTGAAGAACACCCTGAGTTCTTTTACTGAGACTGATACTAAAACTATGGGAGATAGTGTTTAGCCAACATACCCCACATATGCCGTTATGGCTAAGCTGGGGTCCAATTTCTTCCCCGACTGGAGGGGTGTCAATACCGTACCACGGTTAAGGACAACTTGTGAGTGACCCTTATCTGGCAGGTACTCAATGAGAATGGTGGGAACCCTAAACTGACAGGTTAAACCACCTCATCAACCCTAATCTGACAGGTTAAGATGTATCAACCTACACTAGCTATGTAGTTCGGGAACATAAGGACTGCTTCTAAGAATCACACCCTAAACTGGCGGGTGAGTTCCCATCCTTGGGTTCACTCGGTGCTAACCTCTACTCCCATCTGGAGGGACTAGACATGAATAATTGACTATACATGACTTAATCTTACTGAATTCCATTGACTGGCAGAATGTTACTGATATCTGACAACTGACTGAGATCATGACGTTTTCCTGAGTCACATGACTGACTGAAGTCTATGGAATCATAGCTTGAGTTCAGATATCGTGAAACATGACATGGCTCTAGGCACACAACTATAGTTTTTGGGTACAAATACCCCCAGGACTCGATAGGAGGAAACAGACACACATGACATGACTTGATCACAAGATTTGAGTCCACAATTCACAAAATCATAAGTAGGGGACAATATACTTCATGTATTTATTCAACATTTAAAACATGATAGGAAAAGCATGGATATATTTTGTGTACATAGTTTATATCTCCATTATCATACATATGTTATAGCACAACAATAACAACACATAATTTGCATCGAAATTCATATTGGAGTGTATGGCTAACATGAACTTGTTATTTAGATATCATGAAATCATGTAAATATGAAGTTCTAACATACTAGGCATTTTATCGAACACCTTTCATGCATTCTTTAAGGCATAGGTGGATTTCATACTTGCATTCTATCAGTCCATCTAAATATCATGTTTTTCAACTAACAACATAACTTTCATGAGTTATACAGTCACGATACTATTCTATAGAAAAACAAACAAGCATCAACATGGGTATGATCATATCACCACAACCAACCAAGATTTTGTATTTTAAAGAATGATTCTTGAACTACACGGATGAAAGGAATCCATGGATGAACACTACGCATACCTTGTAAGGGAGGTTCTTGATGATTGACGGAGGAATTTCCTTGAAATTTGATCTTCAAGCTTGATTGTGCAACCCTAGTTGGTTTTTTTCTATGGTGCTCTTGGATAATGAACTTTGAGATGTTAATAGGGTTGTAATGTGTTTAGAAGCTATAAATTTGGTGAGGTTAGGTTTAGGGACATGTAAGGAGTGTTAAAAGACTTAACTACCCTCGAAATAACTCAAAAACTAAGTGTTTTCGTGGCTGAAATCATACATAGGCGGCCCATATGATATCACCTATATTCACATAGGCGCCGCATATGATATCGCCTATATTTACATAGGCGCCGCATATGATATCGCCTATATTTACATAGGCGCCGCATATGATATAGCCTATGCTTTCCAGTGGCCATGTGCGATTGGTTAGGCGACGCATTCTACTTTGAAAGGCCATAACTCCTTGCTCGGGTGTCGGATTTTGATGAAATTGGTATCGTTGTAAAGCTAATTTGATTCTCTACAATTTGGTGGGTCTAAATATCCCAAAATGTCACATATCAATCACATTATTCTTGTTCAAAGATGAACCTTTCAAAATCGAACACTAAGACTTGATGGATTCAAAAACTCTTAGCTTGCATCACTCTAAGCGACTCATATGAGCATGCTTAAGACATCATAAGCTATCCTATAGCTAGGATATTCATTGTAAGTCATGCTCTAAAATGCTACTCACAGGATAGGAGGTTTCATACATTGGAAAACTTATTCACTTCCTAGCTTAGAAACATGTGGGGTATTACAATATCTCCCCCTTTGGAATATTTTTCCTCGAATAAGAATTTACTGAGAAGGGATACAAGATAACAAAACCTGAACTGAACATAAAGAACTGAAACTTGATCTCATGACTGACATGCTAAACATACTGAACTCGTGCATATCTGATGCACAGACAACTGATACATGAATGCATGACTGAGTATGCAACGGTTAATAGGTACCAAGTTTATACTGGAAACATGAACATGAAACTGAATAAGCTTAAGGAAAATTGTTACCTTGAGCTTGATCTGAATTGGCGGGGAAGAGGTGAGGATACTTGGTACGCCTATTCGCTTCTGCTTCCCAAGTAGCTCCCCCATGAGACTGATTTCACCAAAGAACCTTGACTAGAGGGACTTTTTTGTTCCTCAATCTACGAGTCTGATAATCTAAGATTTTGACTGGAATCTCTTCATAAGAGAGGCTGTTCTGAATGTTGATGCTCTGAATAGGGACAACAACTGCTGGGTCACCTATGCACTTTTTAAGCAAAGAGACATGGAATACTGGATGGACTGAGGCTAGATCTGAAGGTAACTCAAGCTCATAAGCTACCTTGCCGAAGCGACAGAGAATTCTAAAAGGGACCGACATATCGGGGATTGAGTTTCCCTTTCTTGCCGAACCACTTCACTCCCTTCATGGGAGAGATCTTAAGATAGACATAGTCATTGACCTCAAACTCGAGATCCTTTCTACGGACATCTGCATAGGACTTCTGTCGGCTCTGAGCAGCCCAGAGTCTCTCTCTGATCAACTGAGCTTTCTCTAAGGCATCGAATACTAAGTTAGGACCTATGACTGAGGCCTTACTAACTTCGAACCAACCAATTAGAGATCTATATCTCCTACTATAGAGAGCTTCGAATGGAGCCATCTGAATACTAGAATGATAGCTATTGTTGTATGCAAACTCAATCAAAGGCAAGTGGTTATCCCAAATTCCCTTAAATTCAATTGCACATGCCCTTAGCATATGTTTAAGAGTCTGAATGGTCCTCTCTGCTTGACCATCTGTCTGAGGATAAAATGCTGTACTAAGATGGACTTGGGTACCGAGACCCTTTTGGAATGCTTTCCAAAAATGAGAGGTGAACTGGGTACCTCTGTCTGAGATGATAGATAGTGGAACACCATGTAACCTGACTAACTCCCTGATATAGAGTTTGGCATAATCCTCGGTGGAATAAGAAGTACGAATAGGAAGGAAATGAGCTGACTTGGTCATTCTATCTATAATGACCCAGATTGAATTATGCTGATGATGAGTTCTAGGTAAACCCATCACAAAGTCCATGTTCACTTCTTTCCACTTCCAAGTAGGAATGGTGAACTCTTGCATGGAACTACTAGGTTTTTGATGCTCTATCTTAACCTGCTGACATGTAGAGCACTTAGCCACAAACTCTGTAATATCTCTCTTCATCCCACTCCACCAATAGATCTCCCGCATGTCGCGGTACATCTTAGTGTCCCCTGTATGAATAGAGTATCGCACACTATGCATTTCTACAAGAATTTGCTTCCTCAATTCATCTACACCTGGAACACATAGGCGACCCTGACAATGAAGAACACCATCTCCCCCTTGGGAGAAAACCTCAACTTTCTGATTTTGAACTGACTCTTTGAGCTTGACAAGGCTAGGATCCCTGTCTTTCTTCTCTTTTACCTCGGAAACTAGAGATGACTCTGAACTACTGTGAACACATACACCACCCTCTGAAGAATCAACTAAGCGAACGCCTAGTCTGGAAAGCTGATGGATCTCCTAAGCCATCTTTTTCTTGCTACCCTTAACATGAGAAATACTACCCATGGAGAGTCTACTGAGAGCATCGGCCACAACATTGGCCTTGCCCGGATGATAAAGAACTCTCATGTCGTAATCCTTCAAGAGCTCTAACCACCTTCTCTGACGAAGATTGAGATCTTTCTGGAAAAGACATACTGGAGGCTTTTATGGTCTGTGAAGAAATCTACATGAACTTCATAGAGATAATGCCTCCAAATCTTCAAGGCAAAAACTACCGCTGCTAACTCAAGATCATGAGTAGGATAATTATTCTTATTTGGCTTTAACTATCTGGAGGCGTAGGCTATGACCTTACCATGATGCATAAGGACACAACCTAAACCTACTCTGGATGTATCATAATAGACTATAAAACTGTCTGAACCATCTGGAAGAGCTAGAACTGGAGTTGAGGTGAGTCGAGTCTTCAACTCTTGAAAGCTCTTCTCGTATGAATCTGACCACTGAAACTTAATTTTCTTCTGAGTCAATCTGGACATGGGAGATGCAATAGAAGAAAATCCCTCGACAAACCGTCTATAATAGCCAGCCAAACCCAAGAAACTCCTGATATCTGATGGAGATACGGGTCTGGGCCAGTTTCTTACTGCCTCGGTTTTCTGAGGATCTACTCTAATGCCATCACCGGAAATAATATGGCCAAGGAATGCTACTGATCTTAGCCAAAATTTGCACTTGTTGAACTTAGCGAATAACTGGTGATCCCTGAGAGTCTGAAGAACAATCCTGAGATGGTCTGCATTTTCACGCTCTGTGCGAGAATAGACCAGAATATCATCTATAAAGACTATGATAAATATTTCCAAGTACTGCTTGAAAACACGGTTCATCAAATCCATGAAAGCTGCAGGGGCATTGGTAAGACCAAATGACATGACTAAAAATTTGAAGTGACCATACCGAGTACGAAAAGCTATCTTTGTAATGTCATATTCTCTAACTCTGAGCTGATGATAGCCTGATCTGAGGTCTATCTTGGAGAAGTAACTAGCACCCTGAAGTTGGTTAAATAGATCATCAATCCTGGAAAGAGGATATCTATTCTTGACCGTGACCTTGTTGAGTTGACGGTAATCAATACACGTCCTGAGAGAACCATCTTTATTGCGCACGAATAATACTGGCGCACCCCATGGGGAAATGCTGGGTCTGATGAATCCCTTATCTAAGAGATTCTTCAACTGATCTTTTAGTTCCTTGAGTTCTACTGGTGCCATTCTGTATGGCGGAATAAAAATAGGTTGAGTATCCCGAAGAAGGTCTATGCCGAAGTCTATTTCCCTTTCGGGAGGAATGCCTGGAAGATCTTCAGGAAAGACATCTGAGTATTCATTAACAACTGGGACTATTTCGAGACTGGGAGATTCAGAACTGGAATCTTTAACATGCACGAGATGATACACACACCCCTTAGAAATCATTTTCCTTGCCCGAAGGTAGGAAATAAGTTGACCTCTAAATGCTGAAATGCTACCCTTCCACTCTAGGATGGGCTCATTCGGGAACTGAAACTGAACTATCCTGTTTCTACAGTCGACTGTGGCATAGCATGAATGAAGCCAATCCATGCAGAGAATGACATCAAAATCAGTCATCTCTAACTCAACTAAATCTGCTGACGTGGATTTCTGAGATATCATAACCGAGCAGTTCCTATATACTCACCGAGCTATGATGGTTTTACCCACTGGGGTAGAGACTGAAAAGAGATCTGCTAGGATTTCAGGACTGATTCCGAAATCGCCTGCTATGTATGGAGTAACAAAAGACAAGGATGTACCTGGGTCTAGAAAAGCATAAACATGATCATGAAAAATCTGTAACATACCAGTAACGACATTAGGAGAATTTTCCTGATCCTGCTGGGACTGAAGAGCATAAAGTCTGTTTGAGCGTTGCCCACTGGTAGCACTGGAAACGACACCCTGCTGGTTTGGGCGATCGGACTGAGCTGCAGAATGATTTTGCTGACCCTGAAGACTTGACTGCGGACACTCCCTAATCCTGTGGCCTGGCTTGACACAACCAAAATAGACATCACTACCAGCTCTGCAAATACCCTTGTGGTTCTTACCACAAGTCTGACAAAGGGGATTCGTTCAGGCACTGCTAACACTGCCCTGAGATTTAGATCTTGGCACTTTGTGTTTGTTGCCGTCTCTGAACTTTGGTACTGGAGCGCTGGCAGAGAAAGGGGATGGAACGGCTGACTTGGAGAGAAACTGTGAACGGTTTCCTCCAACTGACTTGGGGTGTAAAGTTGAAGTTACCTGACCTTGCTCTCTTGTTCTGCCTCTCCCTAGTCTTAACTTTCTGCTCTTCTACTTGCTGGGCATGGGTCATGAGTCTGGCTAAGGTCATATCATCAATCAGCATCGCAGACCTACACTCATTTACCATGCTATCATTGACCCTTGACACGAACTTGCTTATCTTAGCCTTATTGTCTACAATCACATGAGGAGCATACCTGGCTAGCTGAGTAAATCTGAGAGAATACTCCTTAACCGTCATATTCCCCTGCCTGAGGTTGATGAACTTAAGAACTTTAGATTTCCCTCAGCTCTTGGGGAAAGAATCTATCTAAGAAAGCCGTGAAAAATTCTTCCCACTCGATAGGGCCTGCATCATCTAACCTCTCAGACTTCCACTATTTATACCAATCATGAGCAACATCCTGTAACTGGTAGGTGGCTAACTCGGCACTCTCAATAGAAGTAACACCCATGATGTCAATGTCCTTCTGGACTTGGTCAATGAACTCCTAAGGGTCCTCATCAGACTTAGACCCATGAAAAGATGGAGGGTTCATCTGGGTGAAGTCCCGAACCCTAGCTTCTATGGGATTGGCCACTGGATTGGCTGGAATGACTGGTGGCCATTTATTCTGTGCAGCCATGGACTGAGCAAGTGTAGTAAATGCGGCTCTAAACTCCGCATGGGAAACATGTTCGCCCAAAGGATTTTCGGGCTGAGGAGCTGGCTGGTTTCTTCTCTTTGGGGCCATGGTCTGGAATAAGAGAAGAATGGATTAGACTGAGAGTTTAACTTATGATTATGCTCACTAGCATGACATGAATACTAAATAAAGGGGACTGTTCCTAAAACATCTTATAGACTCCTGTACATAAATGTGGCGCACAACACACCCATGTAAAAGACTCTACTAAATGCGGTTTTCAGACTTCCTAGGACTCTATTGAACCTTAGGCTCTGATACCAAGTTTGTAACTCCCCGATTTGCTGAATCGGAATGCTACATGGTGCTCATGACCCTGAGGGACCACAAGCTAACCCATGCTGATATCTGTACTTGTATACTGCAAATCAAGACATAATAATGCGGAATACGTAAAACTGTAAGGCCATAAGGTTCAACTGAATAAAACCATGTCTGAAAATTATAACGTCCATGTGGGTGAAAATACCCAAAACAACTCAATCTGAAAGCTAAGTCTGAACGTAAATCTGAAAGCTTCTAAACTATATGAATAAGGAGTTGAAGGAACATGTCTCCAACTAACTCCGTAAAACTAAACTGAAGAAATAAATAAATGTGCCAAATCATATTGTCCTTGAATCAATGAGGACTCACTGTATCTCTGCGACTGGAATTCTACCGCTACTGCTGGAGCTCATGTCTCGGAACCTATGGTGTAACATGAAAAGAAAGCACCATATCTCAAATGCATCAGTACAACTGGAGTACTAAGTATAAAAGGAAGGTAGGCTGAACATAAAGGGTTTTATGCATGAACAACACTGACTGACTAATATGAACATGGGAGTGCAAAGATACATATATAGAAACTGGGACCGTAAATGCATGATAGCAAGACTTGTAAGCTAATGCATGGTTTACTGATAACTATCATGACTGATACTGCAAGCTGATAACATGGACGACTGTATCTGATAGTCCTGTATATACTGAAATCTGAAGAATGCCCTGAACTCTTTTACTGAGACTGATACTAAAAATATGGGAGGTAGTGTTTAACCGACATGCCCCATGTATGCTGTTATGGCTAAGATGGGGTACAATCTCTTCCCCGACTGGAGGGGTGTCAATACCGTGCCACGGGTAAGGACAGCTTGTGAGTGACCCTTATCTGGCAGGTACTCAATGAGAATGGTGGGAACCCTAAACTGACAGGTTTAACCACCTCATAAACCCTAATATGACAGGTTAAGATGTCTCAACCTACGCTGGCTACGTAGTTCTGGAACACAAGGACTTCTTCTAAGAATCACACCCTGAACTGACGGGTGAGTTCCCATCCTTTTGTTCACTCGGTGCTAACCTCTACTCCCATCTGGAGGGACTGGACATGAATAACTGACTATACATGACTTAATCTTACTGAATTCCATTAACTGACGGAGTGTTACTGATATCTGACAACTGACTGAGATCATAAGGTTTTCCTGAGTCACATGACTGACTGAAGTCTATGGAATCATAGCTTGAGTTTGGATATTGTGAAACATGACATGGATCTAGGCACGCAACTATAGTTTTTGGGTACGAATACCCCCAGGACTCGATAGGAGGAAACTGACACACATGACATGACTTGATCACAAGATTTGAGTCCACAATTCACAATATCACAAACAGGGGATAGTATACTTCATGTATTTATTCAACATTTCAAACATGATAGGAAAAGCATGGATATATTTTGTGTACATAATTTATATCTCCATTATTATACATGCGTTATACCACAACAATAAAAACACATAATTTGCATGGAAATTCATATCGGAGTGTATGGCTAACATGAACTTGTTATTTAGATATCATGTAATCATGTAAATATGAAGTTCCAACATACTAGGCATTTTATCGAAAACCTTGCATACATTCTTTAAGGCATGGGTGGATTTCATACTTGCATTCTATCAATCCATCTAAAGATCATGTTTTTCAACTAACAACATAACTTTTATGAGATATACAATCACGATACTATTATATAGCAAAACAAACAAACATCAATATGGGTATGATCATATCACCACAACCAACCAAGCTTTTGTATTTTAAAGATTGATTCTTGAACTCCACGAATTAAAGGAATCCGTGGATGAGCACTACGCATACCTTGGAAGGGAGGTTCTTGATGATTGACGGGGGGATTTTCTTAAAATTTGATCTACAAGCTTGATTGTGCAACCCTAGTTGTTTTTCTTCTATGGTGCTCTTGGATAATGAACTTTGAGATGTTAATAGGGTTTTAATGTGATTAGAAGCTATAAATTTGGTGAGGTTAGGTTTAGGGACATATAAGGAGTGTTAAAAGACTTAACTACCCTCGAAATAACTCAAAAACTAAGTGTTCTCGTGGCTGAAATCATACATAGGCGCCGCATATGATATCGCCTATATTTACATAGGTGCCACATATGATATCGCTTATATTTACATAGACGCCGCATATAATATTGCCTATATTTACATAGGCGCCGCATATGATATCGCCTATGCTTTCCAGTGGCCATGTGCGATTGGTTAGGCGATGCATTCTACTTTGAAAGGCCATAACTCCTTGCTCGGGTGTCGTATTTTGATGAAATTGGTATCGTTGGAAAGCTAATTCGATTCTATACAATTTGGTGGGTCTAAATATTCCAAAATTTCCCATATAAATCACGTTATTCTTGTTCAAAGATGACCCTTGCAAAATCGAACACTAAGACTTGATGGATTCAAAAACTCTTAGCTTGCATCACCCTAAGCGACTCATATGAGCATGCTTAACACATCGTAAGCTATACTATCACTAGGATATTCGTTGTATTTCATGTACTAAAATGCTACTTGCAGTATAGGAGGTTTCATACGTAGGAAAACTTATTCACTTCCTAGCGTAGAAACATGCAGGGTATTACATAATCCACTTTACAACATTCCAGTGTTCTCTTCCAGAATTAGAAACAAAATGACTAACAATACCAAAAACATGAGTAATATCTGGTTTTGTACAAACCATTGCATACATCAAACTACCAACCATTGAAGCATAAGAAACTTTATTCATATCTTTCTTCTTATTATCACTGAAAGGACACCTTTTGGTGCTCAATTTGTAGTGCATTATCTTTATCCATGAACCTTTAAAGTAATTTCTAAATGTACTTCTTTTATGATAACAATATTTTCTTGGATTTTCTATCACGGACAATCTGCATGCCAAGAATCGTCCTTGCTGGTCCAAAGTTTTTCATAGAAAAAGACTTACTCAACTCTTGTTTCAACTTATGAATCTTACACGCATAACGACCAACAACAAGCATGTCATCAACATAAAACAACATAATAATAAAATCACCATCAGATATTTTTCGCACAAAAACACAATAGTCTGAAGTAGTCTTGTTAAAGCCCTACTAACTCATAAAAGAACCAAACTTCTTGTATCACAGTCTGAGAGCTTATTTCAAACCGTATTAGCTCTTCTTCAATTTGGGATTATTTCAAACCGTATTAGCTCTTCTTCAATTTGGAAACATAATTCTCTTTTTCCTTGACATCAAAACCTTCTGTCTTCTCTATATAAATTTCTTCATCTAAGTCACTAGGGAGAAAAGTAGTTTTAATATCCATTTTCTCAACCTCTAAATCTAAATTTGCAGCAAAGCTTAGAACCACATAAATGTATGAAATATTCACAACAAGAGAGTATCTCATCAAAATCAACTCTTTTTTTTCTGGTTAAATTCCTTCACAAATAATATAGCCTTATACCATAGAACTGGGTTACCATCTTCATGTTTCACCCCCAAAGCCCATCTATTTTTCAAAGCTTTTCTTTCTTCAGGTAGCTTAACCAAATCAAAGATTTGATTATCATACAAATATTTAATTTCATATTCCATAGAATCAAACCACTTTAGTTTTTTGTCACTTTTCATGGCCTCATCAAGACTCTTAGGTTCTTCCTAGTCAGTGAAGAGTACATACTTACTAGGAGTATAACGCAATGAAAGTATTCTCACTCTAGTAAATTGCCTGAGATAACTCTCTGGAACATCAATAATTGTTTTTTTGATCAGCCACATTATCTTGCACTAGAGCATCAACAATATTATGTTGGTCATTCTAAATATGATCATATTCTTCATTATCAACTTGATTTTCATAATTATGAAGTATTTTTTCAGGTGGAATAGTCAAAGAAACTAATCAACATCAACTAGGCTCTCACTATTCTGAGGATCAACCTTCTCAACTTTGTCAGATCTGTAACTATTTATCTTTAAAGAACAAACATCACGACTTTAACAAGCTTCTTCACAAATTAAAGTGAACCACCATGAGACATTACTTTACAAGGACCACTCAAATCATAATGTGCCAACTCTAGCAAATCATGCTTTTTTGAAGATGGGTAACTCTGGAAACAAACTTTTTTCTATTTACCAGCTAAGAAATGAACACATTTGTTCAAATTTTCTTGTTTGACTCTAAAAAGAAATATTTTCTAGCCAAGCTATCAATCCCTTTCTCACTCATATGACTCAGTCTTCTATGCCATAACTCTGATAAAGTATCATTCCCTGTTAGGTTTATTGAGTCATTAGAAATAGAATCATGAAATACTTACAAATTAAACAACTTGTCACAACAGTCACAACCATTGAACCTCTAGTCAGCTTCTACTGGCCAATACTAAGGGTGTTAACATAACGCTTATCATTAAGGTTTCCTATAGAAATAAGATTTAAATGGACATTTGGAGCATGCTTGACATTGTTGAGAACCAATCTCGAACCATTTTTAGTTTCCAAAAAAACTGTCTTAATGCCAAGTACTTCAACCTCATCATTATTACCCATTTTTAACATTCCAAATTTCACTTGTCGTATATGAAACAAATAATTACTTCTTGGGCATGACATGAGAAGTAGCAATAGAATTCACAAACCAGCTAGACTAATCATGAATAAAATTAATGGCCTTTTCACCATAAGCAATAAGAAGATCATCATTAGCAACACCACCACCATAATTTTTTATTATTGTCTTCCATTTTTTGTCATCTTATATCTCTTTTATACTTGTGATAAGATTTCATGATATTCCTATTCTTGTTGCAATAGTCACATGTAATATTCTTGAATCTAGACTTCATCTTGCTTCTACTCGTACCTCTGTCATTTTGACCTCTAGACTTATTTCTCCCCTATCTTCAGTAATCAAAATATCATGGTGTAAATATGAAGAAGATGCGACCTGAAATCTTCTTCTCATATCTTCATTTAAAACACCACTATTAACATATTCCATAGTTCAAACATCATTGGGAACAAAATTAGTCAAAGAAATCCGAAGAGTTTTTCAAGAGTCTCACAGAGTATTAGGAAGAAAAAAACCCTGAATTTCCTCATCAAACTTTACACCCATTTCATACAGCTGGTCAAGGAAATCCTAAAAATTATTTATACGATCAAAAATTGGACTGCCTTTTTTGTACCTAATAATCAAGAATTGTTTTAGCAAGAACAACTTGTTATTGCCAGTCTTCGAAGCATAAAGTGTCTCGAGCTTGTCCCATAAATTTATCATATGTGTCTCATTCACAATATGGTTTCTAACATTATCTTCAACCAATTGTCTAATATAGCTACAAACCTATAGGTGCTCAACTTTCCAATCCTCATCAGTCATGGACTGAAGTTTATTTAAAGCGAACATAAGCAAATGTATTTTCTTAACAAATAAAAGATCTTTCATCATTACTTTCAAAGTATGATAATTACAATCATTCAAAAACACCATTTTTCTTCTACTTGCATCCATAATTCAAATTGATAGTCAACAATAACCAACACTCTGATACCACTTTGTTGGAAAAGGCAAGGCACTAACAAAGAATACACGATAAGGTAGCAGCGGTAGAATACCCAAATCTAAACTTTCTCTTTCAATTTGAACCAAGTGGAAATAAATAAACCCAAGCATAATAATAATAACACAACATGTATATCAACCAAGAAAATATGCCAAGATAAGAATGAAATCAATCACACGAGATGCCAAATTTATGTGGATAATCCTTAGATATAAAGAGTATAAAATTATGGGACCAAAACCTCCACTATAATCACCAAGATTTACCATAAGGTTCTAAAAAATTATCCACCAAGGAACATCCAAACAACGAGCAACAATATATAAATCACAACACCAAAAATAAGAGAACTAAAGGAGCAAAAGCACCGAAAATGTGCTACTATTCATGGATTCAAAAATCAGAGATGCATGGCACCACATCAAACTCTATCAGTTCCTAATTAAAGATTGAGATGAAGGAACAAACTATCTTAAAATCAGCTCAATCGGACATTAAACTTAGTGAGAATCACAATATGAAATTAGCTATTAAGTGTTAAAATTAGGTGCGAAAATCCACACTTTCTCTCTATGTATGGCGTCTGAAAAATCTTTTGTGGATATTGAAATAAGACACTAAAAGGTCTATATATATGAACCATAGTAATGGGGATATGGGAAAAAGTGAGCTTGTCCATGTTGCGCCCAAGCACACACGCAAGTGTACGTGGTCTCACCAAGTAGTAAAGTGCTCCTTTAGAGGTCAAGTATCGATCCTACAGGGACTAGTGTTAAGAAACTATCCAATTTTAGTTTAACTATTGAGATTAAAGTGGTGTAAAAGTTACCAAAAGAGTTTTAGAGTTTTAAACTAATGTAAAGTAAACAATGCGGAAAAGTAAGCGCTTGTACAATCAATAAATAGAAACCCGAGGTTATCTTGGTTGTTGAATCGCGGGGTTGATATCATGATCATGGTCTCTCGAGCCTCTAATCAACTTTCTAACTTAACCCCACAACTACATCGTTGAACAGGGATGTAAGAACTAAGATAAACACATTTATATTTCATCCCATATTAAACCAAATAAGGATTCTAGGTATATCTATTTCCTAGAAACTAATTCAAATCCCTTATTTTATAAAAGAATAAGAGCCTTACTTTATTTACCCCATGTTCTATCCTCTTATTCCCCCTTAAGCTTACAAAGAGAATAATGGATGTATTCTAAGGGTATCCCTTAAAATAGTTATAAATAAAAATCCAAATATGACAAGAAATCAAAACCAATTCAATTTAAGCAATAGTAATCATGTTATTGGCCTTAATTCCGGAAAGGGGGCTTTTAGCCACTCATGGACATAACCATAATCAAGATAAATGAATACATGATAAAATACATTAGAAAAATAAAATAAAGATCTAAGAACCGTAATTGAAGTGTTTTTCATCCCCTCTCCAAGTTTCAAAGTCATCCAAGGTGTATAAAATCAAGTTCAAGTGCCCTATTTATAGGAGGGAAATTTTGGCCGTGTTGGGAATAGGGTGTGTGCCGTCCCTTCCATTCCCTTGGAATAGAGTGTGTGGCATACTGGTAATTACCATGAAATAGTATGTGTGGATTGCTGGTCATTACCATGAAATGGGGTGTGCTACGCGCCCCCATCGTGAGCATATACTGGAAAGTCTAATTTGACTTCTAAACTCGTCTTGTGCATTTGTCCTTCCATCCAAGGCCTTGTAGTGTTGTTTACACTTGTTTACCAGCTTGTGAATCATCCATATATCATAATAATTAACTCACCAAGATTCCTATATCATAAAACACCATGGATTAGAGCTCTAAACAATACAACGTTCAAGACAATTAACTAGAAGCTTACGCTAAGAACTCATTTTGCCCACTTTGATCTTTAACTTCTTGTTCGACTCTAAGCTTGATCCAATTGAATATTGAACACTATAAACAAGTTTTTCCACAAATAATTACATAATAATACCATTAGGAACTCATTATAAACATTAGAATCCACCGTGATCAACTAGAATAACACCTAGCTCAAGTTAGTAACACTAGTTTTATCGTTTTAATTCAAAGTGACCAATTTAAGTGCAAACTTGTTTGGAAAATACCTTAAACATTTTAATCAAATACTTTAACACTTATATGATTAATTATATTATTGTTAACACATTAAGCACACAAGAAGTCCTCAAAATAAGGCTAAATAAGCTCGAATAACAACACTGCGGTGCATAAATCCACCTCAGATCACCACCCCACACTCAAAGCCTTGTTCATCCTTGAACAAATCTTTACTCTAAGCATCATAAGATGAGGTGAGTCCACACTTATACTACAAGCAAGATACTCAATCTAGTACTTCAATGACTATACAGAATGCAAGTTCCTATACTAAGCATGTTACAAACATAATTGACAGTTCAAGAATACTACTCCAAAACATCCTAGCCTTAAGAATTGAATCACCTAGTTGGAAAACTCATACATTTTGTTTAATCAAAGACATCATACACATCCTAAAACTATCATCAAACATGTTCCCTCATAATAAGAGAGTTACCCATAATCACTCACATAACTGCAATTTATTACAATTGGGTACAAGAATCAAATTACATCACTCTCACAAAGAATTCACAAGTTACACCAAATGAACCACAGGCTTGCCCTTAGTGTAGTACTCCACTAATATCTGATGTTAAAGCTTAGAATCAAATAGGTCTTTAAGGGTTTTAATGTAGGCTAAGGGATGGGTAGGAATTATTCTGGCCAGTAATAGTGACTATATTTCCTAAGAGCTTTAAGACATCACACTTTTTCATTCAATTCACCTACAACCCATTTATACCACTTTTGTCTACCCCTATATTTTGTTTTGCCCTATCTCATTAATATTATTCATGTACACCATGATAGGAGTATTTTCTATACATTCATGAATCAATTTTACCCTTCTTCATACCTACTTTATGTTACATACCCCTATGATAGCCACCCTCAACTTAAGCAATTTACCTTAGTTGAGGTGCACAATGTCCAAGGAGGACCAAGGTCAAAACAGGTTCATTGTAACACAACTGGGCTAAAAATGGGAATTTCTTTAGAAAAAATTTCTCTAACTCCCAACCACAATATATCAATTGCACACACCAATGCCTAGTACTTTGGGGCTTCACTTTTATCTTTCTCCTATTTGAATTTCAAACTCCTTACTTAATTAATTTTACACTAAAGCGCTTAGGAGTTTCGGATCAAACTAAGGTCTGTCAAAGAAAGGGATATAAGCTACATATGAGGCTGCCAAAGAAAATAACCTGAAGGTTCAATGGGGCTAACTAGGATTGTGCATAATGGTAGGTCAAAAAAATGGTATGAAACATGGATATCAAAGAAATGCCTATATCATCTCCTAAACCCACACTCTTTATTTTGCTTTCCACGCATGCCAGGCAAGTTCTAGCATCAAATGCAACAAGGAATATACAAAAATTTCACACACACATGGGACATGATCAACTAAAGTAGGATCATTATAGACTCTTAACCAAACAATAACATAAATTCAACATTGAGCCAACAAGTACAAGAGTCATAAACTAGAGCCTAGGAGTCTAAAAAGAAGCAATTCACACTATCAACATGCTCTTAACATCCAAAAAACTTGCATCATGTTGTCAAATATAGTGCCAACAAGAACATCACCCTCATTCCTAACATATTTTTTTTAAAAATTACTCCTAAAAATGGGAATTTCCCTACCAGCACTTAAAATCTCTTTGCCCCCAAAGTATACTTAAAAGTAGAGATAAAAATAATTTTTGAGGCCTCTATGCCTAGCTAGTAGCATCTTCTTGTATTAAGGTGGTCCGGGACCCAACACTTAGTCTTTGCCATGCTCTTTAGCTCAGGTTTTTTAGTACTCAGACTTTTCATTAACCTGTGACTCAACAAAAACAAAAAGTAGTAAAGTAAAAACTCAAATACTAAAAATAAAACCTACCTTAACTTAGGTTGCCTCCCAAGTAGTGCCTGATTTAGTGTCGCGGCATGACCCAGCCTTCGACTGATCTATTTTCCTTGATCCTCTTCCTCCTACTTGGCGACTATCTTCTTATTCATTTTTTACCTCTTGAGTGTGAACTCTCAAGGTAAACAACTCTCTCAACAATAGCTTTTTCAGGCTCATCAATATGCTCATTTTGAGCTGGAGGTTGTGTCTTGAGATACTTAATGAGGAAGTTCAAAGGGGTCTTTGGTGGGCTAAACTCCACCACCCCACACTTATCCCCTTCAATAATAGTAATCATGCATAAATCTGTGTAGTGGGATAGTGTGTTGAGTGGTTTGTACACTTTGAAAACTGCCTCTTCATCATCTAGTATCATTGTGAGCATGCCCTCTCTCACATCTATCAATGTTCTTCTCTTCGCCAATAATGGACATCCCAAGATGACTGGCACTCTTTCATTTGCCTGAAAATCTAAAACAATAAAATTAGTTGGAATAATAAATTTATCAACCTTGATGAGAACATCCTCTATGATTCCTTCAAGATTTCTAGGGTCCGATCTGGCAATTGGAGTATCACAGAGCTCGGTCTTGGCTTCCCCAAGCACAAAGTGTTGAACAAGTAGAGGGGCACTAAATTGATACTTGCCCATAATTTATTAAGTGTGTAAACCATCTTACTATTGCTAATTTTAACAGTGAGAGTAAAACTCCCAGGGTCTTTGAGCTTTTTGGGCATCTTCTGTATCACCACAAAACTATACTCCTCAGTGAGTAATACTATCTTAACATCCTACAAATTAACTTTGTTAGTGACCATGACTTTCAAGTACTTAGCATACTTGGGCATTCCCTACAAAATATCTAAAAGAGGTAGGTTAAAGTGAAGTTCTCTGAATGTGTCAAAGAAATTCTTGAAGCATGAATCCTTCGTTACTTTTCTAAGCCTGTAAGAGAAAGGTGGTGGAGGTCTCTCCTTCACCTGTTCAGCCTCTTTTTCTTTTGAGTACTCAGACTTTCTTAAATTTTCAAAAACTTTATCATCTACCTGTTGAGGAACCAACTCCAAATCTACCTCCTTAGTTATCTTTGGAGGTTCTTCATTGAGCTCTTTACCACTTCTTAAAGTGATTGCCATTACTTGTTTAGGATTTGGATTTGTATCACTTAGTAGGCCTCCCTAAAGCCTAGTGTTCTATGTTCCTGCCATCTGAATGATATAAATCTCCAAGTTCTTTATAACCATCTGCTGGCTCTTCATATCTGCTGCCAACTGTGCTTGAGCAAGTATAATTTGTTTTAGCATCTCTTCCATATTGCTAGTTTGAGTCATGGCTTGATTCCCTTGAACCTGCCGTTGCTGAAATTACTGCAGTTAGTAGTTCCATGATGGAATTAGTGGCTGAGTCTGCCACTTTAGATTGTAGGCTTCCCATAGTTCAACCTTTGAGCATTTTCCATAAACATCACTAACTCAGGATTTGCACCACACATAGTTGCATAATGACCATTGTTTCCACAAACCTCACACCAAGTATCTGTCTGATGAATTGCATTAGCTAGCTGCAGGATGTGTACTCCCTAATTTTATATTGCTAAGTTGAGTAGTTAATTGATTTTGTAGTGCAGCAATCTGAGATTATTGAACAATAAATTGGTCCACCTCCAAAACACCTGTAACCTTATTTTGAGCACTTCTTGAGTCAACATTCCACTTAGGATTCCCTTATGCAATCTGATTCAATAAGGTCTATATCTCATCATACGTCAATTCCAATGCTTGACCAACTGCAACTGAATCTAGAAATTTTTTTGTGTTGTAATCAAGTTCCCCAATAAAAGTGTAAGCTAGTACCTCATTGGACTACTGATGATGTGGACAGTCCCAAAGAAGATCTTTGAACCTCTCCTATGCATGATATAAGTTCTTATTTGGCCTTTGTTTGAAGCTCACAATCTCACTCCACAGTCTTGTAGACTTTCCAGATGGAAAGAATTAGAAGAGGAATTTTCAGGCTAAGTTATCCAGGTTGTCGTTGAACTTTCCGGCTCAGTGTTCATCCAATTCTTTGCTTTCCCCAATTATGAAAAGGGGAAAAATGTCAGCCTAATGTAGTCAGTTGACACACCTGTAGGGATGAATGCATCACTGATCTCCAAGAAGTTCCGCAGGTGGACTTATGGATCTTTATGTGAAAGCCCCATAAACTGTCCACTGCTGATCAAAATCTGCACCATGTTTTGTTTCTTCTCAAAGTTACCTCCAACAACCAGTTTTTGAAAAAGGGAGGTCAAATTTATCGAAAATGGGATTGCCACTTCGCGAACTATCCTGTGGGTTGGTGGATCTTCATCCATAAAAGCAGGATTATCTTGTTTCTCTTGAATTTGTGGGATGTAGTAGAGAAGGACTATTTTTCTCCTCAATTGGTGACTGCATTGCTCGGGTACGGGGCTTGATTCAACCAATTCCCTATCTTTTGCCAGCTTACTAGTCTGCAAACCTGTTTCTTGCAAAATTCAATACCAATACCAAGTGTAAAGCACCAAATAAATCTAAAAATTAAAACTAAAAATAAAATAGTTGCCAAATTATAAGTCCCCGGCAATGACGCCAAAAACTTGTTGCACCCAAGCACACATACAAGTTTACGTGATCTCACCAAGTAGTAAAGTGGCCCTTTAGAGGCCAAGTATCGATCCCACAGGAACTAGTGTTAAGCAACTATCCAATTTTAGTTTAACTATTGAGCTTAAAGTGGTGTAAAAGCAACTGAAAGAGTTTTAGAGTTGTAAAGTAAACAATGCGAAAAACTAAGCGCTTGGACAATCAATAAATAGAAACCTAGGGTTAAAGCAATGCGAACATTCATACTATACTATTGAGCTTCATTGGTTAAGTTACTTATCTTGGTTGTTGATTTGTGGGGTTGATATCATGATCATGGTCTCTCGAGCCTCTAATCACCTATCTAACTTAGACCCTCAGCTACGTCGTTGAGCGGGGATGTGAGAAATAAGAAAAATGCATTTATATTTCATCCCGTAGTGAACCAAATAAGGCTTCTAGATATATCTCTATTCTAGACGCTAATTTATATCCCTTATTTTATAAGAGAATAAGAACCTTACTCTATTTACCCCTACATTCTATCCACTTATTCCCCCTCTCAAGCTTACATAGATGACAATGAATGTATTCTAAGGGTATATAATCCTTAAAATAGTTATAAAAAGGATAAATAAACAACTAAATATGAAAAACAATCAAAACTAAATCACTTCAAGCAATAGGAATCATGTTCTTGGCCTTAACCTCGGAAAGGGGGCTTTTAGCCACTCATGGACATAACCGTAATCAAGATAAATGCATACATGATAAATCCAATATAAAACTAAAGTAACAAGATATAAACCCTAATTTAAGTGTTTTACATCCCCTCTCCAAGTTTTAATTTCGTCCAAGGTGCATAACATCAAGTTCAATTGTTCTATTTATAGGAGAGAAATTTTGGTTGTGTAGGGAATAGGGTGTGCGCCGCCCCTTCCTTTCCCTGGGAATAGGGTGTGTGGAGTGCTGGTCATTACCATAAAATATACTGTGTGTATCACTGGTCATTCCCATAAAATGGGGTGTGCGATTAACCCCCATTGTGAGGACACACTGGAAAGTCCAATTTGACTTCAAAACTCGTCTTGTGCATTTGTCCTTCTATCACAAGCCTTGTGGTCTTGTTTACACTTGATTTACAGATTGTGAATCATCCATATATAATAATAATCAACTCACCAATCTTACTATAGAATCAAACACCACGTATTAGAGCTTAAAAGAATAAAATGTTCAAGACAATGAACTGGAAACTTAAGCTAAGAACTCATTTTGCCCATTTTGATCTTTAACTTCTTGTTCGACTCTAAGATTGATCCAATTGAATCTTGAACACTATAAACAAGTTCTTCCACACATAATTACACAATCATACCATTATTAACTCATTATACACCTTAGAATCCATCGCGATCAACTAGAACAACACCTAGCTCAAGTTAGTGACACTAGTTCTCCCATTTTAATACCAGGTGACCAATTTAAGTACAAGCTTATTTGGAAAACACCTTAAACATTGTAATCAAATACTTAAAAGTTATTTTCTCAATTATATCATTGTTAACACATTAAGCAAACAAGAATTCCTTATAACAAGGCTAAATAAGCTCGGATAACAACATTGAGGTACATAAATCCACCTCAGATCAGTCTAAATTGGGCATTATTTATCCATATACAAAGGTAAAAGACCCATAACCCAATAATTATCCCCCTCATGACTAGGTGGAGAAGACTTCCATGCATCTCGAATCAAATGATACCTTACATCAATGTGTTTGGACCGACCATGTAATATAGAATTCTTGCCAAAATGTATATCACTTTGAATGTCGCAATAAAGCACATACGCACAACCAAGTTCTCCCAAGGATCTCTTCATCCAAACCAATTCTTTACAAGATTCAATGGCGTAATAAGCTTAGCTTCTTTAGAGGATAAATCAACATATTTTTCAACCTTGATTGGCAAGAAACAACTTCCCTGCATAAGTAACCAAATACCCCAAAGTAGATTTTCGAGTATCAACATTACCAACCATGTCTGAATTAGTATAACCACAAAGAATAGACTTTCTTATACTAAAATATAAACTCAGACTAGAATTGCCACAAATATATCTTATAATACACTTCACAACGTTATAATATTCTCTTTCCATATTAAAAATAAAATGACTACCAATACCAATAGAAAATGTATACATCAAACTACCAACGACCGAAGCATATGGAACTTTCTTCATATATTCCTTCTTATCATCACTAGAAAGGCACTGTTTTGTGCTCAATTTGAAATGCATAGATAAATGTGTATTGACAACCTTAGCTTTATCCATGTTGAAACTTCAAAGTACTTTCTAAATGTACTTCTCTTGTGATAACCACAACTTCTTGGCCTTTCTGTCGTGGAAAATATGCATGTCAAGAATCAACCTTGCTGGTCCGAAGTCGTTCATAGAAAAAGACTTACTCAACTCGTGCTTCAACTTTTGAATCTTGCAAGTATTATTACAAACAACAAGTATGTCATCAACCTAAAGAAATACAATAATAAAGTCACCATTAGATAACTTTTGCACAAAAACACAATGGTCTGAAGTAGTCTTTTTGAAGCCGTATAGACTCATAAAAGAACCAAACTTCCCGTACCTCTACCCGGGAGCTTGTTTCAAACTATATAAGCCCTTCTTCAATTTTCAAACATAGTTATATTTTCCCTTGACTTCAAAACCTTGCTTTTGCTCCATACAAATTTCATCTTCTAAGTCACCATTGAGAAAAATAGTTTTAACATCCATTTACTCAACCTCTAAATCTAGACTTGCAGCTAAGCATAGAACCACATGAATGGATCACTTTAAAATTGGAATAATATCTCATCAAAATCAACTCTCTTTTTTGAGTTAAATTCCTTCACAACTAATCTTGCTTTGTACGGTGGAGCAGGGTTACCATTTTATGTTTCACTCGAGAAACCCACCTATTTTTCAAAGCTTTTCTATCTTTATGTAGCTTCACCAAATCAAAGGTAGGATTATCATGTAAATAATTTTATATTTCATAACATCAAATCACTTTTCTTTTTCTTCACTTTTCATGGCCTCATTAAGACTCTTAAATTCTCCCCCATCAGTCAAGAGTACATACCTACTAGGAGAATAACATGAGGTATTCTCTCTTTAGTAGATTGTCTAAGATGACTCTCTAGAGCATCAATAATTGGTTTCTTATCAATGGCATCATATTTCCCTGAGCATCAATAACATAATGCTGGTTATTCTGAACATGATCATCATCTTTATTATCAACTTGAGTTTCATCATCGTGAAGATTTTTTTCAGGTACAATTTTCAAAATATTTATATCAATATCAACTAGGCTCTCACTACTCTGAGGATCAACCTTAATGTATTTCGAAGTTGTGAGACTTGTAAATTTATACTAGACATAAGTTGGCTTGAGTAGATGCATAAAATAACCCTATAAGAAGTGAGCTTTGAAAGTAATTAGTAAGATTGGACCTAAACCCCAAATCTTAATTTATAAAGATGCAAATAATCTGATAGTGTATATTATCTAAAAATAATGTTTAAAATATGCTTTATCTAAGAGCACCATATTCACATATGAAGTTGAGGGACTGGAAATTCAACTATCATTGCATGAGAAACTAAGTTATCGGGTGTTCATAACCCGCCATCTCTGAAGAATGAAACTATTCATGATAGTTTGTATAATCAAAATAGAATATGAAATTACATAGCACAAGTACAAAATTATGATTTAATCATTATACTGAGGGTTTATAAATAATACTCCATAAGAGTACTGAATTTCGTGGAAACTATGCATTCATGGGTTGTTCTTGATAAGAAACAAAAATATAATGAAAATCATGCTTTTCAAGAAAACCCTAAGCTCTATAAAATGGATAAAACTAAAGAATTGAGTTTGCTTAGGGACTCAATGGATGAAAGGAGACCCATTGATGAAATACCACATACCCGAGAGTGAAAACCTTACCAATATCTTTTAATTTGAGCCTTAAAATAATGACCCCTAGTTCTTGTTTTGGAGAGAAGATAATCGCTTGTTCTATCTATTATTGCTAAGTGTTGCTTTATTTTTTTTTATTAATGAGACATTTAAGAAATTTTAGGCTAAATATTCAGCCTTATGATAGCCAAAATGTAACGCCCCGATTCTGGTAATCGAAATGCTACATGGTGCCCATGACCCCGAAGGACCACAATCTAACCCATGACTGATATCTGTACCTGTACACTACATAATATAGAGCATAAATGTGGAATACGTAATACTGTAAGGCCATAAGGTTCAATACTGAATGAAACATAATATCTGAAAGGGGTATCAAAATACCAAAACAACTGAAAATACTGAAGTCTAAGTCTGACGTTACTGTAATCATTTGAAAGCCTCTAACTATCTGAATAAGTATTTGAATGGGACATGTCCCCAATTAACTCCTTCTAGAAAACTGAAATGAAATAATAAAATAAAATTGAGCACTGAAATGACAAGCTAAAATATGTCCTCGCATAATGAGGACTCACCACTGACGCTGAAATCTAGGACTGGTCAACTACTGCTGCTCCGAAGCTCATGCCTCTGAACCCATGGTGTAACATAAGATAAAGCACCATAGCGCAAATGCGTCAATACAACTGAATGTACTAAGTATACGAGTGAGGTAGGCTTTATGCAAAGGGTTCATATACATGAACTATACTAACTGACTAATATGAACGTGAGAATACATACATAATTACAAGACTGAAATTATCATAACATGATACTAATAACTGACAACATAAGTGACTGTAACTGAGAGTCTGATGCTGGTGGAACTAGCTGAGTTTCGTACTGTAACTAAGTTGACTGTATCTGATAGTCCTGATATTCTGATAAACTATCTGAGTTCTTTTACTAAGACTAATACTGAAACTGTAACTGTGGGAGAATTCATCTAACCGACATGCCCCAAATGTGCTTCAATAGCTAAATCGGGGTCCAATCTGTACCCTGATTGGAAGGGTGCTATTACCATGCCACGGGTAAAGACAAGATGTGAGTGACCCTCAAATATGGTAGTGTCCCCATAAGAGAATGACGGGTATCTTTCTCATCAACTCTAAAGTTAGTAGTGTTGATGTCTCAACCTATGCTGTCTACATAGTTCTGGAATGCAAGGATTGCTTCTAGGAATCTCACCCTCAATCTGGCAGTGTGGATTCCCATCCTGGGGTTCGCTCGGTGCTGAATCCTACTCCTATCTGAATAGACACTGAACATAAATACTGAGCTGAGTTACTGAGTTCCGTTGACTGACGGAATACTACTTACGACTGACTGAGTTCATGAGATTTCTTAGAATACTGAGTTACTGCATTTTTCCTGAGTCACATGACTGAATGAGTTCTATGGAACATGGCTTGACTATGGATATCGTGAAAACATGACATGGCTCTAGGCATGCAGTTATATTTTTTGGGTACAAGTACCCCCAGGACTTGATGGAAAGAAACTGACACACATGATTGACTTGTTCATAGGAATAGAGTCCACAATTCATAATATCATAAGTAGGGGATTCAATACTACACATGGTTCTCAACATTTCATACGTGGGAGGGGATACATTCAACATGGAAGTACTTTCTTAACATCAACATCATGTTCACTACATATCACCACCATAATACATCAATAACAAGAAATTCATGTAGAATCATAAAGCATAGAGCATGGACTTGTTACCAGGTACTCTTAAGTCATGAAAAAATTATTATTATTCTAGGAATTTTATCGAACACCTTGCATGCACAATTTAGGCATAGGTGAAACCATAAGATTTTACATCATGAACAACTAAGTTTTACATGTTTTCAACTCACATGGTGTCATAGATTCATAATAACACATAAAGATTCAAAATTAGGAATCATTCAACATCAACAACTTGATTATCACCATCCAACAATATAGATATCATAAACAACTAATTTCATAGATTTCAACTTACATACTAACATAGCTTCATGAAAATACATAAAACTCCCAACTTGAAACCATACAACAAATACATAAACATAATCATACAACAACAAAGTATTCACAATACATAATTTAAAACTTGATTCTTGAGCTCCATGGATGAAAGGAATCAATGGATGAACACTACGCATACCTTAATTCTTGATTTTACGAAGATTGACGGAGAAAATTCTTGAATTTGGATCCTCAATTGAAATTCCCTCTTATTGTTCTTGAGAGAAATTAGAGAAAAGGAGTATATTTTTCTGAAAATGAGGTTTAATTCGGTGTTAAGGGGTATATATAGGGGTGAAAGAAGACCAAAATGTCCCTAAAGAAAGAGAGAAAGACGCAGCTGTCCTTCTGTTGACTGTCTGATAGGCTGAAGTAAATTAATCATAACTTTTTACTCTGATGTTCAAATTAGATAAAACCAATTTCATTGGAAAGAGGACTAAAATAGAGTTCCATTGATATATAGAAGATCTCACATTTAAATATATACATGAAGTTATGATCGTTTGAATTTGACCCTAAAATTCTGAAAATTTCTGGAGCATGCGATAGAGCATGCGACACATGCTAATCGCATGGTGCCGCTATTTTGGGCACCCAAACATGACCTTACTCTACTCCAAAATTCCAAAACTTGCCTGGGATGTACTCTTGACTTCCCCAATAGTAACACAACTTGAAAATCCAAAAACAGAGGTTGGAAAGGTCGTCAAATAAATCCCTGAAGTTCGGAGGCTTGAAATAGGCTAAGTGTTGGAATACTTGCCAAAATTTTCTAAGTGTTGAATCTTTTAAAGAGCTTTAAGAGATAAACGAGCTGAATTTCAGACTTAGGATTTTATGGGGTATTACACAAAACAACATAGTTTTGATGTTAAAAGAGTGGGAAAGGACCAAAATAGTCCCTTGAAAATGTTTTAACAGTGCAGAAAGTTCCCATTTGGCGGTTCAATGATGAACCGCCAAACCCTTGAGAACCATTACTCTGAATCATAAACACATATCAAAATTTTGGTCTTACTAGTTAATCTTAACACTTTTCCTTGATGGACCATCATAAGTGTGATGGTATGTCATATTGAGTTGTCACAGTCTGGCAACAAACACCTTGTGGTAACTGAGCATAACTTTCTACTCTGTTATTGAATTGGTCAATAAATGACGATGTTGGAAAGAAGACTTGAAGAAATTTCATTTGGTAGGTCTTGATCTATAAAAATTGTATATGATGGGAGTTATTTATTCTCCTTTTGAAGTTGACCCTAGTAAAATCTTATACAAGAATTCAATCGGTAAGAGAGCTTTCAACATAAATATGCCCAGGGAGTTACTTATGACCTTAATTAAAATCTAAATCACTTTCCATACTACCAAGTCCCTATATTTTTCTCTAAATGTACTTGAAAATTAGTTTCAATCTTACATTGAATTTTTTGGGGTGTTATAATTAAAGTACTATATATTTTATGGACATGGTTTTCATAAGTGCACTCTCAATGGATATATGGTTCCCATTGAGGTGATGCACTATTTAAATCATATACCTATGTTTGTGAGGTTGTATGCATCAATGAGTTCATCCTACATATGAGATGGAACCATGAAAATAAGTCATCGGGGGTCACGTCTCATCCATTTTATTAAGAAGCTTGGAAGCATTTTGATAGAACTTATCCTAATTTTGTAGTGAACCAAGAAATATTAGATTAGGATTTTGGGTAGATGGTTTCACACAGTTCTATAATTCTTCTCTACCTTACTCATGTTAACCTATTTTTCTTACTCTATATAATCTCTCTCCTAAAATGTGCATGACAAGTCCTAATATTCCTAAGTTGTATTATATTGGGTTCCCATATTTCAAAAAAGTTTAATTTATGTCTATCTGCAACTACTGATAGATAAGATAAGGCAATCATGGTTTGAAGGTGTAGTGACATATGATATATCAACTAAGCAGAAGAATTTTGTTATGCATGCTTCTTTAATGTGGGAAATTAATGATTTTATTACTTAGGGATTTTTTTGGTTTGATAACTACTGGAAAGTTAGCTTGCTCGTATTGGATGAAAAATAATAAAGAAATGACAAATATTGTTCAGTTGGTTGTCACCATTAGTTCTTGCTAATGAACCACAAGTTTAGAAAGATGAAAAGTACATTTATAAAGAATAAGATTAAAAATAATTTGACACCTTAAACACTTTTAGGGCATCAATTTTGGGAGAGAGTTTTCCAGTTGCTTAAATTTAAAGAAGCTTCACCTTTTATACTTTCTGGATATGGTGATGAATATAATTAGATCAAACAGAGAATATTTTAGGAGTTGTCGTATTGGTTGGGTAATATTCTACAAAATAATCTGGATGTGATACTCATTAAAAATATTTTGACAATTTGTTCAACACAGTGATGGATGTTATTAGTAAGGCAAAAGACAATCAAAATGATAAAGTGAACTTAAGGGAATATTGTATAAAAAATGAGGTGTGCCTGTTAGAAAAAATGGTGAAGTGTTTAATACCTAAGGTAATACTAAACTGGGTAGAAGTCTAGGAACTCTTATCCTTCAAGTCCCACAACTTCTCATGACTTATGATCTCAGACTCATTATTCACCTCGATCATTATCAAGAAAGCAGTCTCATATTGGGATGCAGGAAACACCGCCTCTCAAATCATGAACGTAAAGCCCCTCAGAAACCTGCAAAACCCTCTTAGTTCATTTGGAAAAATCATAAAGCATGGTTATACAGGGCATAAAATCATGTCTCATACTCAGTCACTGCAATCACATCCTGAGTTAAATGCTCAAATTGATACCTTCACTCTTTCTTAGAATGTCATAGGCCAAACGGCCGTGAGTAGTACCTACCCTAACTGTATAGTGGGAGAAACAATTAATCCAACCCTTAATAAAATAATTTATCCTTATAATTAAACATTATAAAGTCCAAACACCGATAAAAATTTTCAAGCATAATATTCAATCTAATAAATCCAATAACACAAATAACATAAGAAACTACAAAATTATCTTTAACTATTACATCCTTGGGACCCGGAAGTCACCATACAAGAAATACTAATCCAAAATAAGGTCTAAAACATAATCCATAAATAATAAATGATTATAAAAGTCATTGTATAGAAATAAAAGACATGAACTAGAAGAAGATGTTATGGTTTCCCGGACATGATGCTTACCCTTGAATCAAAGCTACAATACTCAAACTAGAGCCGAAGTTTCATCTCAAATGCTAGAACATGATCTAAAATAAAAAAAATAGAGCACGAGTAGTATCTATATAATAAATATGTACTATTAAGCATCTGATGTTACGCAAACTATACCTCAAAAAAAAGCACATGCAGTCACAGTCAAATATAGTAACCCAATAGAGATTAGGGTCGAACCCATAGAAATCGGATGAATATCTCACAAAGATTTACCAAAGTAGCTGGAATAATACAAAAAAGTAATGGGGGAATTATTGTGAAAATAATAAATTAGTAACAAATCTTGGTCGCTTTGGTTGAAATCAATCTGAGATGAATACTAGGACTATGTTCCCCATGATTTCATAACTCCATAGATTTATTGTGCTTTATCAAACTATCTCAATACCTTACATGCAGAATCTGATAAGATATGTATTACCAACTGTCTTGTGAACATATTTGGTGAATTTTACCCTTTACCTTTTGAGTCTCAGAGTGTCTCCTTACTAACCCTTATCCTAGATCCCAGATTAACTATTACCTTTTGAGTGTCAAGTTAATTAGATAAGGGTCAGTAGCCTCAAATTACTGTTGTGATCTTCTTTTCCTAATCTCAACCTCTCCTGTGAAGTAAGTATCAAATACAAGAAGGTTCTAAATATTGTTCGTCATTAAGAAAGCAATTAAATTGAAGAAAATCATAATACATGCAAAAATATTAATCAAGAAAAACTTTGCACTTTCTCTACTTCTTTATTCCATCAGGATTCTCATAACCCTAGTTAGATAGTTTAGCCGCTCATATTTGCAAGAACAACCATAGAATTCAATAAGTAAACCATACAAATAATCTTCCAATAATTTAACAAGAAAACCCAGAATCTCAAACTAATAATCAATCGTTAAAAATAAGAACAACGGATTCCAAGATCAAAAGTTGAATCTTAGAATCAATATAGAGTTGTGAATATAAAGAGTGAGCAAACTAATACAAAAACATTAAGGAGTATTAATAGTCTCATAAAATAACCAAGAAAACCTAACCAACACAAAATAGGATAATAAGGTCGGTAGTGGCTATACCTCAGGTAACGAGTCGTTTAGACTGATAACGACTCATTGTTGCTCCATCGTCTTCTTTCTGCACTCAGTGATGACAATTCATCACAACACCTTACTAGTCATTGTCTGGACTCGTTGTCACTCCAGTAAATTTTTAGCATTTAATTTTCTTTCTCCACATGCTCAGAATGATTTCCACAATGAGTTGTAGTCAGACACTACGACTTGTTACTAGCCTTGTCTCCACTGGGATCCAACATGTATTCTTTTAGGACTTTGGCTCAATTTTCTCAGAATGAATCTTTCTTATGATTCATTGTCAATCTCTACAAGTCATATAGTCATCCAATGACTCGTATTCCAATTTGCAACTTTACTTTTCAGTGCTTTTTTTCTCTCACCTTATTCTAACCACCAACCCTATTTTTCTTTAACATAAACACAAACACACATCATATCTAACAAAATGGCCTAAGTATTTGCATATTTTTGTAGTTTTAACAATTGAAAGTACCTTAAGACCATGGTACATCAACACCCTCAACTTAGAGAATTTGTATGTCTTCAGGCAACAAATACATAACAAAATAAAATGACTGTGCTTAACCAAGAGAAACTAAAGGTACCTTCCCTCTCCTATTTCCAACTTTTCAAAACTACTGTGTGGACTTATGTAGAAAATAATGCAACTCAAAGGAATCAAGATGTGATATTACATTATCTTCAAATAATCAAGCAAATGTGCAAGTTACACTACCCGAACAGATAATCAGCTAGAACACAATCCATGTACCCTCATAGAAAGGAGTCCCAAACTCATAGTATGATCATGCATATCAATGCGAGGATGATATCATGACACTCACACTCATAAAAGAAGTTCCAATCAATGTGCATATCATACCATACACTTGCCCTTATTTTTATTACCTGAGTTTTTTTGGATAGTCGAACAAGGATCACTATAGGACATTATTTGGCTTGTAACGTAGGCTTAGGGGTTGATATGGTACATTTGGGAACTAGTGACTAACCCTCTTTGACACAATAATTACTTTTGGGGTCCACTTCTCAATGTAATTTTTCTTTTGTTTCTACTTATTTCCCTCTTTTTCTCTTTTATTGCTTATTCAGTTTGGGTACGATTTTTTTTATTCTTTCTTTCTCTTTCTTTTTGTTTTTTTTGTCTAATTTTTTTTCCTTTTTATACCACACTCAATCCTACTTTCTTTCCCCTTATTCAAACCCTTTTTCATACCCAATTCTAACTACACGCCCCTATGATAGCCACCCTCAACTTAGGCAATTTACCTGTGTTGAGGTGCACAATGCCCAAGGAAGGCTTAGGGACAAAAAATTTCATTCTAATTAAACTAAGGGGGTGAAAGGTGTAAATAAGAAAATGGGTTAATAAAGGCTCAAATTCAGGGATGAAGGAATACTTATTCGCATTTGAATGGCCATTTAGGCTAAGAGTGGACTAAATTTAAAATAGCCTATGATCACATCCTAAGAAACTATCCTACAACCTAGGCTAGACTAATCTGACAAGTTCTGGATTAAATGCACAAAGGGAACTAGGTAGGCATCTAACACACACACGGTACAATGTTATGCTATAATCTAGGAAAATATTGGCTATGATTATTTTGTCCCTAAGTCCTAATGCCATAACAAAATTCATAGTGGTCACACATATAAGCATATTTCCTAGTTCATAAAAACTTTTTACAGGGGTATCATTTTTCTCAAAACACTTTAAAGCCAGCAAGATATATCAACTGCCCTTAGGTCACTTCTTTTTATCCTAGTTAAACACAAAACAAAACATAACATATGTATGACACAAACACAATAAAACCTAAACATGCCAGTTCTACTATGATAGCACCGCCGATGAGAAAAGAAATATGGCAAGGAAAATCTTCAACTGTGGTACACCCTCACCCCAACTAGAGACTAAGCACTGTGTAACACCCTCAAAATTTGCACCATTTTATTTTTTAACCCTCCATTTTCTAAATATCATTTTTGTCTTAAAATATGTTTAGATATATTAATAGGATATCTTAGAAGAGTTTTAGAATTTTTGGATGTGGTTCGGGGTTATTTTGGAATTTTGAGGCAATGTGCCTCCGTGATATTACCGTGTCACAGAGGATAGTCTGCGCGATATTAGCGTGGCATGGAGGATAGTCTTTACGATAAGTAGTATGACAAGCCAAGGTATAAAAATCATGCAATTTTTGTTTTATTCACTTGGGGTGAGGGGCTTTTGGGTCTTTTCACCCATGTACGACCCTTAAACATAAAATAAGCTTATTCCCTTCAGATTTAAAAGATAAAATACCTCAATTTCACTCTCAAACTCAGAAACCCAAGAATACCTTAAGAATTTCACTGTGCATTCATCTTTTGGGTTCCAAGCTCCAACTTGCTTTCAAATTCTTGTGTATCTAAGGCATGTTACTCTTCCCCAAAGCTTATTTTATTAAAAAAATGTATTTACAATTGTTATCCATGATATTTGATTGATGATTTTGAAGAGGGTTAAGGGTCTTTAAATATTATTAATTAAATTGTTTTTCCAAGGTTTCTTATGAATAATTCATGCTTTGAATTGATAGTTTTTGAACTAATTGGGTGCATGGGTATGGGAATTCAAATGAGGCTCGAGGCATTCCCCTAAATTGATGATTTTTGTTAGAATCTGGTTTCAAAAATTGTGTTCTCTTAACCCTTTTGAAAAAATTGCTTGAAATATGATTTGTAACATGATTTGACCTACTTACCTAAACTATTGCATAACATAAATGGTTATATGGATAAACATGGATTTTGATAGCCTTGTTGGCCATGTTTTTGATTTTAAATTGGATGCTCGGAGGTAGAGGAATTTCCTTGAGTTGATTTGGTAAACTAAAGGAAGTCGAGGCATTCCTCCAACTTGAATTAATGAACCAAAGGGGGTCATGGAATTCCCCCAAGTGATGTATAATTGACATAGCATGATGGTATTAGATTGCAAGCATAGTTGGTATGACGATACCAATAGTGTATGCCTATATAAATGATTAAGATTCAATAAATGGAACTACGTAAATGTTTTGAATTGGTCTTAAAGAGGGTTGTGTATCTAGCCATAAAGGTGGAGGTCATGAAGGATTGATACTGAAAACTCATATTTGTCGATGTGAGGGTTGGTCTTGATGACCATGTGTATGTGTCATACTTTATATATATTTGTATTCTGGATTGAGTGGGGTAAAAGGCATTCCCTGGTCTACCATAATATCTTTGGTTCATGTGGCTAACATACACTAGGGCCTATCCGGCAAGGGGGCTAAGCCCATATAGCCCGTGGGTATTTTTATGATGGTTAAGATACACAGTCTAGGCTAATGTTTTACTTTCATCCTAAACATTGTTTCCTATCTTAGCATGATATATATATATATATATATGTTTACTGTGTGCATGTAGGTTTTACTGTGGTATTGACTTGGAATTACTTTATTCTTTCCTTGAGTTACATGCTAGCACTTTCTCTGCTAATCATCTATAGACACAGTATCCCCACATGATGCGGGAACCAAAAATACCTATGCTTTCCTTACGCAGTGATAGGTGATCTCAGAGTTGTTTGTGGGTTAGCTTAAAGTGGTAAGCCTCTTTCTTCCACAAGGCATGTTGCTTCTTGGTTTAGCTTATGTCATGGACTATATTTTAGTTTCTTTTGGATATCATCGAGGGTATGTCCTGACTTAGATTGATGTTGGTTTCATAGAGGCTATGTGGATTACTGTGGATTGGGATTGTGTTAGATTCTTAGTTCCTTTGAGCTATTCATTTATTTTACTTATGTCTATTAGTTTATTTCCATTGTTATAGTATATAAAGAGTTCTATTTAACTAGGCAAAAGGGTGGTCTCAAGTCCTCGGTGGACTTGACATACTCGTTATGGCTAGGTCCTGGTTCGGGTCGTAACAAGCTTGGTATCAAAACATAGGTTCATGGTCATTGAATGTCCACAAAGCCATGTTAACTAGAGTCTATTTTATGGGTGTGTAGTAGACCAAACATATAAAAGAGTGTCTATGAGGCATTTGGGAACATTTACCCATTTTTATGATCTATTTTTGGGGTAGAGAGTCTAAGGTCTTGAAAACTCCTCTAGGTTCGTTTGTTTGCATTTCAAATCATGCCTCCCTAAAGATTGATACTCGTGGAAACTCCTATGTCCCACTTGAAAACAATATGGATGAAACTCATTTTACTTATAGAGAATAGACCTGATTTAGGGTCCCAGCTCCTGATTGTAATGCCCCATAAAGTGTCCCACTGATGTTGGGTGTATTTATGCATTCTAGTGTGATTAGTCTAGTCGTTTTATCCTTGTTTTGAGAATGATTCTATTCTATATGAGTTGATAATGAGATAAATATGTAAAAAAGTTTTTAAGCATGTGTTTTCAATGGTTATAAGTGTTTTCCAACATGTTTATACTCCAAAGAGTCAATTAGAGTTCAATAGAGAAAATAGTTTTTTTTAACTTGAGCTACTTTCTCGTCTTGTCTATCTTGTTGGATTCTATTGTGTTTAATATGTTAAAAATGGTTTTAAATGTGTTATTATATGTGGAACAAGTTGTTAGGAGCGTACAATGTTCTAGTGAGTCAAGGAAAGAGTTGAAACTTGAAGTGAAAGATCATGGAAATCAACCTAGTCTTAGCTTTTGTTTTTGATTCATCGTGATGGATATTGTGTGTTTGCACCTCTAATTCGTGTGGTGTTTTCATTTAGGATCCTTTTTGAGATTACTATGATGATAATGAATGATATAGAGGCTGGAAAATCATTAGAAAGACACCACAAGACAAGGGATGAAAGGAGGAAGGACCAATACTTAACCAAAATTTAGGAAGCGAATTCCAATGAAGGCGTGCGATAAATGTGTGTCACATGCTATATTACTATGGAATAGAGGGTGCATCTCATTATCCATTCTATAAGAATAGAGGGCGCAACGCATGGTCTCCCCCACCCCTGGTTTTTTTTATCTAATTCAACTTCAACACGAACTTGGCTTACCCCAATGTTATAAATACATGTTGTATCATGTTTTTACATACTTTTGGACATCTTTGGACAAGTGGAGGCTTCTCTACACATACTTTAGGGTTTTATTATATTAAATTTTGATTCTTTCATGGTTTGTATCATCAATCCAAGGGATTGGATGATGAATATTTCCATTAAAGGCTAAAATTCCCTTTCTGGGGTTAAGGCCAAGATTATGTCTACTTTCATTTTGAATTAAGTTTGTTGATTTGATTATCATTATTGGTTTCTTGTTTATTCTTATTTTAACTATTTTAAGGATTAGCTACCCTTAGAATACATCGATTGCCAACCTTATATCTCGGGAGAGGAAATAGGGAGATAGAATAAGGGAATAAGAAAAGTATGGTTCATGTTTCTTTATAAAATAAGAGACTTGAATTAGCATCTAGGAAAGGGATGTACGTAGATGCATTACTTGATTCACACATAGGATGACAGCTTACATAACTTAATTGGATTATTATATCCCCGCTCAATGATGTAGGTTTAAGGTCCAACTTAGGTAAAGGATTAGAGGTTGGGAAACCATAATCATGCGATTAACCCTATGAAATAACAACCACGCTAAGCAATCTAATGAATGAAGTTCAATAACGTAGTATGATTGGTCGTAATTCTTAACCTTGGGCTTCTATCCATTGATTGTCCTAAGTCATTACTTTACTACATTAGTTTAGTTTTTTTCTTAGTTTACAATTCTAAAACCTTCTTGTTTACTATTTCTCAATCACTAAACAAGAATTGGATATTTTTTTTAACACAATTCGCTGTGGCATCGATAACTCGGCTTTCTTGAAGGCCACTTTACTACTTGGTAGATCACGTACACTTGCGTGTGCGTTGTCAAGTTTTTGGTGCTGTTGCTGGGGACTTGTGAATTGACAATTGTCTTATTTTTAGTTTAGTTATATTGAGTTGTAAATAGTTTATTTTTCTAGTTTTTTTTTAGTTTCTTTTATTTCTTTTTTTATCATTCTTCTTGACATGGCAGCCTGGATAGATGGTTTGTAAATGATGACGATTCTATATGGTGTATGGTGTGTGGAAATAGTATTCATTCTGAAGATATATGTGCTGTAAACCCTGATTAAGTAATGTTTGTGGGCTATGATCAAAGGCAATACTATGTGAACGCCTTAAATCAGCGGCAACAGTTTCAATAGCTGCAGGTTCAGAGTTTCCAGGCCCCAATTCAAACGAGCAATTTGGAAGTTATGCTGAAACAAATTCTAGATGATCAAGAATTGATGTCAGCACATATAAAGATTTATAGGGCTAGTTTAGATCATCAACAAATTATCGTGAAGAACTTGGTTATATAGATAGGGCAAGTGCAACAGGTTCATAATGCCGGACCTCAAGGTGATTTGTCAAGTTACAATGAACAAATAATTGCAATCACTTTGAGGAATGGTATAGATCTCAATATAGAACCTCCAAAGACAACTAAGGATGTAGATGCGGAGTTGACTCCCCAATCGGTTGCAGATAAAGTTGCTGAAAATTTGAGGAAGTCTGAATACTCGAAAACTAAAGTTGTTAAACAGGCTGAGGAGATAAAACCATCACCATAAGAATTGCAGCCATTCAGTTTTCATCTTTCTTTTGAGACCAAAATTGAGAAGGTGAATAAAAGTAAGGGTGTGGAAGATAGTGTAAATTTTGAAGTGGGGTTGGTTGGGCCTCATTAAAAGCATTTTTCTATATTATATTTAGGTGATGTCTTGTCTATGGAATCATTTTAAATAGTGGAAGAGTGTGAATATGAGGAACAAGAATCCTATATTCTTGATTTTACACTGGATAAGAAGCATAAAATGCACCTCACTTCAAGGACTAGTGGTTTACCATGCACATTCTATTACTCGATTTCTTAATCTTTGTAACACCTCTTGATGAGCGAGGAAAGAAGATGGGGGCAATGTTGGGGGTGAAATTTTTATCCTCACGGTGGAGGAAAAAGTCGATGTGGGTCGTGCTGCGACACTAAATTAGGCGCTTCATGGGAGGGAACCCAAGCTAAGTTGTGTTTTCTTTTAGTTTTTTTTTTAGTTTTTATTTCACGTAGTTTTTGTTTTTGGTTGAGTCACAGGTTGATGGGAAGTCTGAGTACTGGAAACCCGAGCTAAGAGCATGGAAAAAATAGAGTGTGGGGTCCCCCGGATCCTTTTCATGTGAAAGATGTTACTAGCTGGGCCTATAGGCCTTAGGGAGTATTTCTATCTCTTACTTTTAAGTTCACTTTGGGGATGAAGTAGATTTTTAAGTGTGGGGTGGGGAAAATTCCCAAATTTTGGCTCAAATTTAATTTTTTTTGTGGAAGATATTCTTGTTGGTTCTATATTTGATTACATGGTGTAAGTGGGTTTGTTTGTAAAAGCATTTTGATTGAATGAATTACTATTTTTGAGACTCTTAGGCTCATATATGTGACTCTTGTACTTGGCTTAAATTTGAATTTGTGCTATTGTTTGGTTGGGAGTCTATGATGATCCTATATGAGTTGAGCATGTGCCATGTAAGTGTGAGATTTTTTGTATATTCCTTGTTGTATGCGATGTCTACAACTTGACCGGTGTGTGTGTGAAGCAAATTAAAGAATGTGGGTTTAGGAGATGATATAGGCATTTCTTTGATAACCTTTTTTATACTTTTTATTTGTCCTACCTTTGTGCATTATCCTAGTTAACCCCCATTGAGCCTTTAGCTTTTTCTTTGGCAACCTCATAAGTAGCCTAATCCCTTCTTTGATAGACCATAATTTGATCTAAAAAAGATCTTAGGTGCTTCAATGAAAAATTAGTTGAGTAAGGAGTTTGAAAAATAAGAGGGAAAAGGTGAAATTGATGCCCCAAGGTAATAGTTATTGGTGTTTATAATTGATTTATGGTGGATGGGTGTGATGTAATTTTTTGGTAAAAATATTTCCATGATTGTGAAAAAGAGAAAAATTGATTCATGTGGTAGTAAACGATGCATCCACCAAGTGTTTGTGAAAATGCTTAAAAGAGATGGGGAAAAACAAAAGGTATGGATGGATAAAAAAGTGTAATTTGGTTGTTGGAGAGTGGTTTTAAATGTATAATGTAGTGTATTAAAGGTCTTAGAGAGATTAGTCACTATTCTTGGCTAAAATAGTTCCTACCCATCTCTGAGCCTACATTATAATCGGGAAAAGACCTATTTGATCCTATACTTGACATACTGATATTAGTAGAGCATTAAACTAATGTAACACCCCAAAATCTGATCCCAAGACGTCACACGGTACTTAAGGCTACGAGTAGCCTCAAGCTAACCCTTTGAGCCTGCTACTAAGTCTGAACCTTACTTCAAGATTATCTAATCAAGAAATAGTATTGTATTATACAGAAACTGAATTGAATAAACTGTAGATAATGTCTGAACAAAAAATACTAAAAGTCTGTAAATAAACTCATAGTCTGACAAGCCTCTACTACTAATAAAGAACTAAGGATCCATTGGGACAGACCTCCAAGTGACTCGAAATAAACTGAAAATGATAATTCAAATTCTATAAAAGCTGGAAATCTGAAGAAGTAGGCTCTCGAATCATGAGGACTCACCAACTGTGGGAGCGTAGATAAAGATGATTGAACTACTCACGCTGTTGATATGGAGCACCTGAACATACATTATAAGACAATGTAGCACATAGAAATATATGTGGATCAATAGTTTGAGGATGTACTGAGTATATGAGGGTGTAATGCATAAGTAAACATCATCATAATTAGAAAGTAAATGCATGTGGATGTATATGACTCAAATAAGCTTGATTTTTCTAGAAAATCAAAATATAAAATCATGTATAACTAATCATACTTGTAAATCTAATGAGTCATAACGCTTAGTCTTATAAAAGATTTTCTATCATTCTTTTCCTTTGAAACTTAGAAGCTTTGGGACTTAGAGACATTGGAACTCAGGGGCTTTGGGCTTGGGAGTTTCTTCTAATCGACATAAATCATGTGAACTGACATGGAGTCCAACATCTTGCCCACATTGAGGAGAGACGTTCTACCCTTGCCATCGGAATAGAACCTTAACTTGAGTGATCACAATCTTAGTCATCCACGTAGAAGTGGGGATAATCTTAGTCCTACGATGGAACGTACCAAACTCGGTGCTAAATACTACTCCCATACTTATTTCTCAGAACTTTTAGGAAATCCACCTTAAAAAGTACAAGGGTTTATAATGAAAACCAATTATGCTTTGCTTTGCTTTAAATCATAAACTGTATGAATCATGTGGACTCCTATCTTAGCTTGGATCAAAAAGTTAATCTTTGATTTTGAAATCACTAATTAAAACTTGTCAATAGGATTTGAGATCATAATATCCTTATAAAATCATCAATGGTACTTAGGACTCAAAGTATAAATCTTTAATGCATCAATAATTACATCAATAATTAGATTTAAACTTCATGCTCCATAATCATCTTTAAAACTTTCAACAGTTTTAGTTAAGACAATGGTATATAACTCATAATATGAATCTTATAATTTCAAATGTGAATATATGTAAATCTCTTGCGTTTGAAGCCTTAAATAACATGATAATTTCATAAACAAAACAATAAGAATTGGGTAACAACCCTAACTTGCAAATCATGTAATCTTTAATAAAAATCAAGTTTTTTGGGAACAAGGATGAAAGGATTGTCCTTGTTCAAACCCCACATACCTTGGATGATGAACTTAGATGAACAACTTGCTTTTGAGACTCTATTCGTGTTCTTGAATGTAGACTCCTGAAGTTCTTGGTCTAGGAATCTTGAATCAATTTAGAAAATTAATGGTGGAATCTTGGGATTTATTAAAGATGAATATTGAAGTCTAGGGTTTTGGATGAGAGAAATTTTGATGAATAATAGAATATAATGCTTGTAAGAGTCTTAAATCTTGTGTTTGGATGGATTAGGGGTTGGGTAATTTACCAAAATACCCTTTTAAAACTAATAGACAAAACTGAAAAAATGACCAAAAATCCCAATTTTCTAGGCCACATAGATGCACCACTATCATGGTGGGTCACTATAAAAAGGACTAGTGGGAACTAGGCTAACTCCGCGATGCGCCACCATCGCGATGCCTTTCAATTTTATCATTTTGGACGTTAGTGCGACACGCCAATATCGCGCCGGGCCATTGGAAATTGATGAATGGGAAATTGACCCTCTCCATGATGCGCCCATATCATAGAGGACCACTGGAAAATGACAATTGGGAATTAACACTGCTCCACAACGCGCTAAGGTTCCAAATGACGGTACTTTGTGACTGGAACTTAAAATAACCATAACTTCTTACTCGGTTATCGGATTTAAGCGAATCTTATATCGTTGGAAATATTATTCTATTTCCCACATCATGGAAATTTCAAATATAAGGAATACCATACGAAAAAAATATAATTCATTTTAGAAGATAATCCTTAACATTTTTAGGATGAGTTTAAGCTAGGAAAATCATGGGGTATTACAACTAAGGGCAAGATTATGGTTTATTATGTGTGACTTGTGAATTACTAGTGAGAGTGAGCGTAATTTGATTCTTGTACCCATTATGTTATGCATTGCATTATTGTGAGTGATTATGGGTAACTCTCTTATTATGAGGGGCACATATTTGATGAATATGGGTGATTTTTATGATGTCTTTCATTGAATAATAAGCATGAGATTTCCAACTATATGAGTCATTTCTTAAGGTTAGGATGTTTTGGAGTAGTGTTCATGAGCTATCAATTGTATAAATAATGTGCTTTGTGTAGAAACTTGCATTCTGTATAGTTATTGTAGTGCTAGCTTGAGTGTCTTGCATTTAGTAGAAGTTTAGAGTCTCCATAAGTGATTATGATTATAGTTAAAAGTTTTTCAAGAACGAACAAGGTGTTAAGTGTGGGGTGGTGATGTTGGGTGTATTTATGCATTCTAGTGTCATTATTCTAGTCGTTTTAGCCTTGTTTTGAGGATGATTCTATGCTATATGGGTTGATAATGAGATAAATGTGTAAAAATGTGTTTAACCATGTGTTTTCAATGGTATAAGTGTTTTCCAACAAGTTTGTACTTCAAAGAGTCAATTAGAGTTCAATAGAGAGACTAGTTTTTCTAGCTTGAGCTAGTTGCTTGTCTAGTCTATCTTGTTGGATTATATTATGTTTAATGTTGTACAAATGGTTTTAAGTATGTCATTATATGTGGAAAAAGTTTTTAGGAGTGTATAACATTCAAGTGAGTCAAGGAAAGAGTTGAAACTTGAAGTGAAAGATCATGGAAATCAACCTAGTCTAAGCTCTTGTTTTTGATTCATCGTGATGGATATTGTGTGTTTGTACCACTAATTCGTGTGTTGTTTTCATGTAGGATCCTTTTTGAGATTACTATGATGATAATGAATGATATAGAGGCTGGAAAATCATTAGAAAGACACCACAAGACAAGGGATGAAAGGAGGAAGGACCAATACTTAACCAAAATTTGGGAAGCAAATTCCAATGAATGCATGCAATAAACGTGCGTCACATGCTATATTACTATGGAATAGAGGGTGTATCGCATTATCCATTCTATAGAAATATAGGGTGCAATGTATGATCTACTCCACCATTGGGTTTTTCACCTATTTCAACTCCAACACGGACTTGGCTTACCCCTATGTTATAAATACATGTTGTATCACATTTTTACATACTTTTGGATGTATTTGGACAAGATGAGGATTCTCTACACATACTTTAGGGTTTTATTATTTTAAATTTAGATTCTTTCATGGTTTGTATCATCAATCTAAGGGATTGGATGATGAATATTTCAGTTAAAGGCTAAAACTCCCTTTCCAGGGTTAAGGCCAAAATCATGACTACTTTTATTTTGAATTAAGTTTGTTGATTTGCTTGTCATTATTGGTTGCTTGTTTATTCTTGTTTTAACTATTTTGAGGATTAGCAACACTTAGAATACATCAATTGTCAACCTTGTGATCTTAGGAGAGGGAATAGGGATATAGAACAAGGGAATAAGCAAAGCATGATTCTTGTTTCTTTATAAAATAAGAGACTTGAATTAGCATCTAGGACAGGGATATACTTAGATGCCTTACTTGATTCACATGTAGGATGACAACTTACATAACTTAATTGGATTATTACATCCTGCTCAACGATGTAGGTGTAAGGTCCAACTTAGGTAAAAGGATTAGAGGTTGGAAAACCATAATCATGCAATTAACCCTACGAATCAACAACTACGATAAACAATCTAACGAAAGTTCAATATCTTAGTATGATTAGTCGTAAGCCTTAACCCTGGGTTTCTATCCATTGATAGTCCTAAGTGATTACTTTACTGTATTAGTTTAGTTTATTTTTAGTTTACAATTCTAAAACCTTCTTGTTTACCTTTTCTCAGTAGTTAAACTAGAATTGGATTGTTGTTTGACACAAGACCTTGTGGGATCGATAACTCGGCTTTCTTGAAGGCCACTTTACTACTTGCTAAACCACGTACACTTGCGTGTGCACTTAGGCGCTGTCACCCATCAATCCCTACTAGTCCTCCTCAGGCTGATGATGTTCATGTCCCACCATCTTAAGAGAGATATTTTTAATGTTGAATTTTATTTATCTATTCGTCTGTTGACTCAGTTGGTGACTTCTAAGTCTCATCAGCTTGATTGTGTTAGTTCTATTGCTTTATCTTCTGAGGTCACTAGAGTTGGCCAGTTCATGAGGTTGAATCTGTCAACGTTTATTGGCTCTAAGGTTGAGGAAGATCCTCAAGGTTTTGTGGATGAGATGAAAAATATATTTAGGGTAGCACAAACTACTAATTCTGAGGGTGTGGGGTTTGCTTCATATTAGTTAAAGGATGTAGCATATCAATGGTATGATGAATGAGAAAAATCAAGGGGTGACAATGTTGAGCAGGTTATGGAAGAAATTTTTGGTTGCTTTCCTCGATAGCTTCTTTCTTCTGAAGTTGTTAGAGCCAAAAGCTGAGGAGTTCATGAATTTTAAGCAAGGAAGAATGACCGTGAAAGAGTATGCCTTGAAATTTCATCAGCTATCTTGCTATGTCCTGGAGTTGGTGTCTTTTTTGTGGTCTAAGATGAGGAAGTTTACTTTGGGGTTGTCTTAGGAGTTAGTGTTAAAGTACAAGGTTGCCTTGTTGAATAATGATATGGATATCTCTAGGTTGGTGGTGTATATGCAACATGTTGAAGATGAAAAAAAGAAATAAGTAGAAATGGGAGAAAGTCAAAGAAAAAAGTTTAGCTATTCAGAGCAGGGCAGAGGTCAGCAAGGTAATGGTAGAGATGGTAAGCTATAGGGTAGGAAGAAGTCTTGTGGAAATTTTGGTTCTTATTTGATGGCTAGTACCCCATATCCTAAGATATTAGATAATCATTAGTTCTAGACCAATAAGGGGTTTAAGGCACAAGGTGCCTAGTCTCAGGCTAGTAGAGCTCAGTCAGCCCCATCTTATCTTACTTGCTATTTTTATGGGTAGGTGCGCCATGTAGTTTGTGATGAGGGGAGGAATAAGTTCTTCAAATGTGGCCAACTTGGTCATATTCTGAGAAACTATCTGTCAGCTTGGTCATATTATGAGAAACTGTCTGTCAACAAACTTCTGGTACAGACACTAGCTGGAATCATCTCTATACTTTTTCCACCCGCCAGGAATCTGAGGCAACTCTTGATGTTGTTATGGGTATTATAGTTTTTCTCTCATGATGTGTATTGTCTGCTTGATCTGGGTCTACTCTTTCTTATGTGACCCCTTACATGGCTGTTTATTTTATTTTTGGTCCCGAGAGTATTTCAAGCCCCTTTTTATGTCTACCTCATTTGGTGATTCTCTGGTTGCTAGAAAAATCTATAGGGGTTGTGTTGTATCAATATTTTATAGGAAGACTTCTGTGGACTTGGTAGAGTTTGATATGTTATATTTTGATATGATCCTTGGGATGGATTGGCTTTACTCACGCTTTGCTTCACTTGATTGTCAAACCCGTAAGTCAATTTCCAATTCTTGAATGAACCAGTGATTGTGTGGGAAGGGAGTTCCCTAGTACCTAAAGAAAGGTTAAGTTCATATCTTAAAGCCTAAAACCTGATTTCCAAGGGGTGTCTATTTCATCTATTTTTTTTGTTAAAGATTCTAACTCTGAAGTTCCTTCCTTGCAATCTGTCCGTATAGTCAATGAATTACCTGAGGTGTTTACCTATGATATTCTTGGTATTCCTCCTAATAGGGAGATAGATTTTGGGATTAATCTTTTATCGGATACCCATCCTATTTTTATTCCTCCCTATAGAATGACTCCGATTGAGTTTAAAAACATAAGCAACAGTTAGAAGATCTTCTTGATAAGGGTTTTATTCATCCTAATGTTTTCCCGTGGGGTACTCTAGTACTTTTGATGCTTAATAAGGATGGGTCTCTTTGGATGTGTTAGACTATCGTCAGTTGAATAAGGTGACTGTGAAGAATAAATACTCTCTTCCTAGGATTGATGATCTCTTTGACCATCTTTAAGGTGCTAGGTACTTTTCTAACATTGATCTTCTATCGGGTTATCACCAATTAAATATTAGGGAGGTGGATATCACTAAGACTTCTTTCTGCACCTGGTATGGTCACTATGAATTTTTGGTGATGTATTTTGGGTTGACTAATGCTCCAACAATATTTATGGACCTTCTGAATCAGGTGTTTAGGCAGATCTTGGATTTGATTGTGATTGTGTTTATTGATGACATCTTGGTATATTCTAAGAGTGAGGAGGATCATGCCAATCACCTTTGTATAGTGTTGCAGACTATTAATGATCAACGATTGTATGCTAAATTCTCTAAGTGTGAATTTTGGTTGAATGGAGTGACCTTTCTAGGTTATGTGGTTTCTAGTGGGGGGATCAAAGTGGATCCATAGAAGGTTGAGGCGGTTAAGAAGTTTCCTAGACCTATGAATCCAATAGATATTTAGAGATTCCTGGTTTAACTGTGTATTATAAGAGGTTTGTAGAGAGTCTTTCTTTGATTGTTGCACCGTTGATTAAGTTGACTCAAAAAAAGGTAAAATTTCTATGGTCTGATGCTTGTGAGAGTAGTTTTGAGAAGTTGAAAGATAAGTTGACTTCTACACGGTCTTGACCCTACCTGAGGGTACTGACAATTTTGTTGTTTATTATGATACGTCCCTTGTGGGACAGGGATGTGTGTTGATGCAACATGGTAAGGTTGTGGCCTATGCTTCTAGGCAGCTCAAAGTTCATAAAAGGAATTATCCTACTCATGACTTTGAAGTTTTGGTGTGGTCTTTGCTTTGAAGATTTCATGCCATTATTTGTATGGGGTACATATTGACATCTTCTCAAATCATAAGAGCTTGCAATAGCTGTTCACTTAGAAGGAGTTAAATCTTAGGAAAAGGAGATGGCTTGAGTTGCTTAAGTAATATGAAATGAGTCTTCACTACCACCCAAGTAAAGCTAATATGGTTGCTGATTCTCTTAGAAGGTTCTCTATGGGTAGCTTGTCTTATGTAGATATGAAGAAGCGAGGATTGGTGAAGGATATTCACCTACTGGATCATCTTGGAGTTTGTCTCTTAGATTCTAAGGATGGAGGTGTAATTTTGCAAGAGGTGGTGAATTTATCTCTTGGTGTTGAGGTGAAGGAAAAGTAGGTTTTGTATCCCATCCTTATCTATATTAAGGGTGATGTGGGTCATCACAAAGTTATAGCTTTTGATATTGGTTGAGATGGTGTCTTGAGGTACCAAGAGAGATTGTGTGTTTTGGATGTTCATGGGATATGGGAAAGGATCTTAACTGAGGCTCATGAGTTGAGGTACGGGGTTCATCCTAGTTTAACAAAGATGTATCATGACTTGAAAGAGATCTACTAGTGGATCAATATGAAGAGGGATATCGCCAATTTTGTGGCAAAGTGCATGGTTTGTCAATAAGTGAGATGGAGAACTTTAGTCCTGGTGGGTTGTCTCAAGAGATTGAGTTGCCCACATAGAAATGGGAGGTGATCAATATGGATTTCATTACAGGTCTTCCGCGGTCTCGCAATCAGTTTGATTTGATTTGGGTCATCATAGATAGGATGACTAAGTCTTCTCCTTTCTTGCTAGTGAAGACTAACTATTCTGGAGAGGATTATACATAGTAGTTCATTCAGGAGATCATCAAGTTGCATGATGCTTCGGTTTCCATTATCTCAGATTGAGTTATGCTATTCTCTTCTCACTTTTGGCATTTATTTTAGAGAGGTCTATGGATAAAGGTGAACCTTAGCACCGCTTTCCACCCTCAGATAAATGGACAAATAGAGAGGACTATTCAGACTTTGGAAGATATGCTAAGGGATTGTGTGATTGACTTTTATGGTAGTTGGGTTGATCATTTTCCTCTCATCAAGTTCGCTTACAATAAAAACTATCATTCTAGTATTTAGATGGCTCAGTTCGAGGCTTTGTATGGTAGGAGATATCGTTCTCCTATTGGATGGTTCGATGTTAGGGAGACTAGATTGTGTTTCCCTGATTTGGTTCATTAGGCCATGTAGAAGGTGAAGGTGATTAGAGATACGCTTAAGACTGTTCAAAGTCGTCAAAAGTCTTATACGGATGTGAGGCATAAAGAGTTGGAGTTTGAGGTCGGTGATTAGTGTTCTTAATGGTGTCTCCTATGAAGGGAGTGATGAGTTTTAGAAAAAAGGGGAAGGTCAGTCCCATTATGTTTCCCGTACTTAATTTTGAGGAGAATGAGGAATGTTGCCTCTAAGTTGGAATTGCCTTCGAGTTTGGGTTCCATTCACCCTGTGTTGCATGTGGCTATGTTGAAAAAGTGTGTGGGCAATCCTTCCTTGGTTGTTCCTTTAGAGAGCGTTGGGATTTCAGATTATTTGTCTTATAAGGAGATCTCGGTGGAGATTTTGCATAGATAAGTTCATAGATTGAGGACTAAAGATGTAGCTTCAGTAAAAGTCCTTTGGAGAAGCTAAAGGTTGGAAGAAGCTACTTGGGAAGCTGAAGAGGATATGAAGGCTAAGTACCCATTCTTTTTCCATGGCTCGGACGGAGGTGCTTAAGGTATGAGTTTCATTTTTCTCTTGTTACTTTGTGAGTTTGTCAGTTGATTTTGATGGATTCTTGTTATTCTCATGCTAGAAGTTTCCTAACTCATCATTCGGGGATGAATGATCCTAAGGGGGAAAATGTAACACACTCAAAATTTTTGTTATTTTATTTTTGACCCTCTCATGTTCAAAATATTGATTTTTGACTGAAATTGTGTTTAGGTATGTTAATAGGATGTCTCAAAAGTGTTTCTGAATTTTTGGATATGGTTCGGGGTCATTTTGGAATTCTGAGGTAATGTTCCACCGCTATATCACTGTCTCTCTGAGTATAGTCTCCGCAATATCGGCGTGGCAAGGAGGATAGTCTCCACAATAAGTAGCGTGCCATGTCGAGGTGTAAAAATTGTGCAGTTTTTGTTTATTCCCTTGGGTGAGGGGATTTTGGGTATTTTCACCCATGTATGACCCATAAACATAAAATAAGATTATTCCATTTAGTTTTCAAAGACAAAATCCTCCAATTTCACTCCCAAACTCAAAAACCCAAGAAAAGCATAAGGATTTCACTGTGCATTCGTCTTTCAGGTTCCAAGCTCCAACTTGCTTTCAAATTCTTTTGTATCTAAGGCATGTTACTCTTCCCCAAAGCTTATATTCTTAAAAGCATGTATTTACAATTTTTATCCATGAGATTTAATTGATGATTTTGAATGAAGGTAGAAGGTTTTTGAGTATTATTGATTAAATTGCTTTCCCATGTTTTTTTTATTAATCGTTCATGCTTTGAATTGATAGTTTTTGAACTAATTGAGTGCATGGGTATGGGAATTGGAATAGGTTCGAGGCATTCCCCCAAATTGATGATTTTTGTTAGAATTTGGTTTCAAAAATTGTGTTCCCTTAACCCATCTACAAAATTGGCTTGAAATATGATTTGTCACATGATTTGACTTGCTTACCTATACTATTGTATTTCATAAATGGTTAAATGGATAAACATGGATTTTGACGGCCTTGTTGGCCATGTTTTTGATTTTAAATTGGAAGCTAGGGGGTCTAGGCATTCCCTAAAGTGGATCGAGGCATTCCCCCAACTTGAATTAATGAACCAAAGGGGTCATGCCATTCCCCCAAGTGATGTATAATTTAAATGACATGATGATATTTTCTTTCAAGCATAGTTGGAATGATGATACCAATAGTGTATTCCTAAATGGATGATTATGGTTTAATTAAATCGAAGAAAATCATAATACATACAAGAATATTGATCAAGAACAACGTTGCACTTCCTCTACTTCCTTATTCCATCAGGGTTCCCACAACCCTGGTTAGGTAGTTTAGCTTCTAATATTTGCAACAACAACCATAGAATTCAATAAATAAAGAATATAAATAATCTTACAATAATTTAAGAAAAAACTCAGAATCTCAAACTAATAATCAATCATAAAAACCAAGAGCAACGAATTCCACGATCAGAAGTCCAATCTTCGAATAAATATAGAGTTGTGAATGTAAAGAGTGTGTAAACAAATACGAAAACATTGAATGAGTATTTATAGTTTCATAAAATAACCAAGAAAACCTACCATAAACAAAATAGGAAAATAAGGTCGGCAGTGGCTATACCTCAGGAAATGAGTCATTTAGACTGACAACGACTCATTGTCTTCCTTCTGCACTCAGTGTGACAACTCGTCATGACACCTTACTAGTTATTGGCTAGACCCGTTGTCCCTCCAGTAAATTTTTAGCATTCACTTTCCCTTCTCCATATGCTTAGAACGATTTCCACAATGATTCATAGTCAGACTCTATGACTCGTTACCAATATTTTCTCCACCAGGCTCTAATATGTATTCTTTCAGGACTTTGGCTCAATTTGCTCTGAATGAATCTTTCCTATGACTCATTATCAATCCCTACGGGTCGTAGCCAGCTTAAACTTTATTCTTCTTCTCCAGACATTCTCACTGTTCACATGACGGCATGGGCTATGAGTCAATAGTCACCCAACGACTCGTAATCTAATATGCATCTTTACTTTTCAAAGCTTTTTCATCTTATTCTAATCACTTCCAACCCTATTTTCCTGCAACATAAACACAAACATGCATCATATCTAACAAAATGGCCTAAGTATTTGCATATTTTTTGTAGTTTTAAGCATCGAGAGTACCATGAAACCATGACACATTAATACTCTCAACTTTAGAACATTTGCATATCCTTAGGCAACAAACACATAACAAAATAATATGATGTTGCTTAACCAAGAGAAACCTAAGGTACCTACGGTAGTCAACTCAATTTTTAGCTCAAAACATTAGCCGTTCCATTTTTAACTTTTCAAAACTATTGTGTGGCCCTATGTAGCACAACAATACGACACATAGAAATCATGCTATGATATTACATTAGCTACAAACAATCAAGCAAATGTACAAGTTACACTACTTGAACAAATAATCAACTAGAAACATAATTCAATACCCCCACAAAAAAGAGCCTTAATCTCACAGTATGAGCATGCATGTCAATGTGAGGATGATATCTTGACACTCACACTCACAAAATAAGTTCCAACCAGTGTGCATAGAATATCATTGGCCTGCCCTTAATTAGGCTAAGAGTGGACTAATTTAATATGATCACATCCTAACCAACTATCCTACAACCTAGATGAGACTAACTAGGCAAGTTCTGGATTAAATAGGCAAAGAAAACTAGGTACACATTCCCCACGCATGGTACAAGTCTATGTTAGAAGCTACTACCTATCTTGTTCATGCAAATGCTGGCTATGATTATTTTGTCCCTAAGTCGTAATGCCATAACAAAATTCACAATGGTCACACATATAAGCACATCAACCAGTTTATAAAAACTTTTTGTAGGGTATCATTTTTCTCAAAACACTTTAAAGACAATGATGTGTCATGGAAACATGGCACATTTAATGTCTAAAATTGTAAAATTATGCATTTACTTAGGTTGTTTGGTCGGATATAATGGGTGTTTTATATGTTTTGATGTAAAAATTAGTTGGATGTGCATGGATTGAATAACGAAAAAATGCTCCCAAGAAATGAGATACTGGGAGGGCTACGAGTCAGTAAGTCACTTTATGACTCATAGCTTAAGTCGTAAAGAGATCAGTGGCTGAAGCAAAACTGAGAAACTAAGTAATGGAAGGCTACGAGACTACAACTCATAGTTGAAAGTCATAGGGTAACCAATGTCTGAAGAATTGAAGATTTAGGCTTCAGTAGCTATGAGTAAAGACTACGAGTCATAACATCTTAGTACGTCTCATGGTAAGGAGTCGTAAAGAGCATAGACCCAAATGTCCTAATGAAAAGGATCTACTGGATTGACTATAACTAGCAGCATATGACTCGTGATGTGACTATATGAGTCATAATCTCTGAAGAGAGGAAGGGAGCAACGATAACAGACAATGAGTCATAAGGAAATATACTAATTCATTTCTAGAGACGTGACCACTGCCGACCTAGTTTTCCTATTCCATTTTAGTAAGGATTTTTTTGTTATTATGAGACACTATAAATACCCTAGGGTTATGTCTTTATTATGTTACACACTTTTGATAATCGTGATTATACTTTCCCATACTTGGATCATTGATACTTTTTTCTCTAGATTTTAGGTTCGTATTCAATTGGAGATTTTGGATTTTATTCTTACATTCTTGTACAATTAATTACATGATTCTTGATTAATTATCATAGATTATTTCATGAACATGATTGGCTTTGACTAGGGTTATTAAAACCCTGGTGGATTAAATACTTAAGGGAAATAGGAGATTTATCTATTCTATTATAGTTGCATGTATTTCAATCTTCTTTATATTAATTAATCCTAAGCAACTGTAGAAGCATGGGTATTTCCCGTATTTGAGAACATCCTCACATGGGAGTTTGGGATTGGGATACAGAGGTTACAACAGTGATACGAGGCTAGCAATCCTCATCTAATAAATTCTAGAGTAAAAAAGTGAGAGATGTACTGAGGTTATCGACATAGGGAAGCAAGACGACACCCTGAGACTCACAAGTTATAGGGTGAGATTTATCAACACGTTTATGTGATAGTTGATAATACATAGCTTGTCAACTTTGCACACATAGCAATGGATTAGGTGGATTAAGAACGAGAAACTTACGAAGGTGATAAGATAGGGGGAACACATTCCTAGTGTTCGTCTTCCATTGTTTACAATCTCAATCATTCACGTTCGGCTACTTGTTACTGCTTATTTCCAAATCCCCCTATTTATTTTTCTGTACTGTTCGTGAATTTTGTCAAGTTTGAAAGACTGTTCCATATATTCCCAATGGGTTCGACACCAACCTTGTTTGGGTTACTATATTTGATATTAGACACAATATACTTCTTTGAAAGTTAGTTTTTGGGCAACATCAAGTTTTGGCATCGTTGCCGGGAAGATGATATTGAATCATTGACTGAAGTTGGTGAAATTCATGGGTCTTATTTTCTATTCCTTAGTTGGGTATATTCTGGGGTATGCCTAGAACAAGGATTCAAAGAAATCCCTTACTCCCCATTGATCCAGAACCTGAAAGAATTTTACAAACACAAAGAAGGATATCGGAGCACGTTTATGATAGTGTTCCAATAAGAGTTTGGGATGAGACTCTTGATATACCTCCACCTACTCTAGGCAATCCACAAAATATTTCTAATAAATAGATAGAGCTAATGCTAGTAGAGGCAGCTGAACAAAGAAGAGCAGGGTTAGCTCAGTAGGTAGAGCTAGCTAGGCTAAGACCAACTAATCATCGAGCAGCAACCAATGGTGATAGGGATAGAGAACATAGTGGAAGATCTCAAATGATACCAATATATGAGTATCTACCGCGATATGATGAAGATGAGGACATGGGTTATATTGAGCCTGCAGAGATAGAAAATGTTGTTCTTCCTGCACTACCCCCTAATGTGAAGTTTGATATTACTAGTGCAATAATCCAACTGTTGAACTTATGGGATGTATTTTCAGAATTGGAAACAAAGATGTGAACATGCATCTTGTCAATTTTACTGGGATCTGTGGTTCGTATATCGTACTAGGGGTAGATCAGAAATCTCTGAGACTACGATTGTTCCATTTCTATATGGGACGTATAGACCTATTAATGATACGTTACCACAACTCAGAATGGATATATAGTTGCTTTTAAAACAATTTGCCGTAATGACTTTTGAAAAGGTGAACGCAATTGGAGCATAGGGATCTACTTCTAGAACTTATGCTTTCGATGTGGTTGAGGAAAAAAAGTATTTGGATCATGAAGTGGCGGGTTTTTGAGCCAAGAGCCAAGGAAACCAAGGTCGAAACTATTATAGTGATAGGTACCGAGATAGAAGCATTGAACGAGATGGTGATTTGAGGAACAATGATGACTACAAAGAGAAGAGTGACAGATATGTTCCACCAGGTAGCCGAGATATCGAGTCTAGAATGTAAGCAATGTTGTCGATATCAGTAAAACGCCAAGAAAGTCAATAGAGCTATTTTAAGGAGATTAAGGTAGAACTATCAGGGCTGAATTAGAAATTGAGTCGCATGCTACCACAATCAAACAATTGGAGCAACACTTTGACCAAATGTCAACCACGTTGAATCAAAGGCAGCCTCACACTCTTCCTAGTAATATAGTGCAAAACCCAAAGAATAATGGTCATTGCCATGCTATTACCACTCGAAGTGGTAAAAATTCCATGGATCAACCCATTCCTATTGTGAATGAGTCAAAGAATAATAATGATCATACAAATATAGAGGAAGCGCCTGAAGTTAATGAATAGAAATCAACAGATATTTAGAGTAGTAATAAGAAAAATAAAGGTAAGGGTAAGGTTGAGGATCCTGTTCTGAAGACCATTACAAGACCTCTCCCTTATTTTCCCCTGAGGTTTAAAAGAAGCAGGAAGAAGTTAAATATCAGAAGTTTCTATCTATGTTGAAGGAACTTTCTGTAAACATACTACTTGTAGAGGCATTGGTGCAGATGTCTGATTACACAAAATTCATGAATGATCTAGTCACTAAGAAGTAGATAGTAAGCTATGATCCCACTAAAAATGTTTATCACTATAGTGCTATTGCCTCTAGATCGTTGGTAGAGAAGAATGAGGACCCTGGAGCCTTCACTATTCCATGTAACATTAGGTCCTTCAACTTTGCTCGAGATTTATGTGATCTAGGAGCTAGTATTAATCTTATGCTGCGGGTTGTGTTTAAGCATTTAGAGTTGGGAGTACTTAAACTGACATTGATGAGACTATTGATGGCTGACCGAACCATGTAAAAACCGATTGGCATTCTTTGTGATGTGTTGGTAAAGGTGGCATACTTCATCTTCTCAGCCAATTTTGTGATACTTGATTGTAAGGTGGACTTCCAAGTCCCTATCATCCTGGGCAGACACTTACTAGCTATGGGTAGGGTATTAGTTGATATGAAGTTGGGGCAGATGAGGTTTAGGCTCAATGATGAACAAGTAACTTTCAATCTGTGCCAGTTAATGCGGCAGTTGGATAATATGAGAGTTGTGTCTGAAATAGACACCATTGATGATGAAGTTGATGCAGTGATTTTTCTAATTGAAGAAAGGCTGGGGTGTTGAAGCATTAGATGAGGTGATTATGAATTTCGACAGTGATGGAATTGAGGAGTACAATGAGTTGGTAGGTTCTCTATATGGGAGAGATTCTTATATTTATGCTCAAAAAAAGCCTGATTTGGATATGAAGAATAGAACCACTTCTCCTGCTCACTCGTTAATTAAAAATCCACCTGAGTTGGAGTTGAAGGCCCTCCCATCTCACTTGTGCTATGTATTTTGGGGGGCTAACAACACCTTGCCACTGATTCCCACAATTGATTTGTTAGATACCAAGGTAGAAATATTGTTATCAGTGTTGCAAAGGTTCAGAAGAGCTATAGGATGGACGATTACTGAAATTGTGATTTTTTGCCAGGCATTTATACTCACAATATCCAACTATAATTTGACTGCATTCTTAGTATAAAGTATCAATAGTGACTAAATCCTCCAATATAGGATATGGTAAAGAAATATATCATTATGTGGTTGGACGACGGTGTTGCTTACCTTATTGCTGATAACAAGTGGGCCAGTCCTATTCAGTACATCCCAAAAAAGTAGAATTACTGTCGCACCAAATGAGAAAAATGAGCTCGTGCCAATGAGACCAGTCACAGGTTGGAGAGTGTGCATGGACCCAAAAGGACCACTTCCAAATACCCTTCATGGACTAGATGCTAGAAAGACTTGCGGGAAGGGGCTAGTATTATTTTCTGGATGGCTATTCAAGTTACAATTTGATCATGATTGCTCCTAAAGATTAGGAGAATACAACCTTTAATTGCCCATGGGACCTTTTTTTTTCAAAATAATGCCATTTGGGCTGTGCAACGTTCTACCTATATTTTAGAGATATATGATGTCTATCTTTTCTAACATGGTAAAAGACACCATTGAGGTATTTATGGATGAATTTTCTATGGGTGATTCTTTTGATGACTATTTGGTCCATTTATCTAATGCTCTACGCCGAATTAAATAATGCAATTTGATGCTTAATTGAGAAAAGTGCCACTTTATGGTGAAAGAAGGAATTGTACTTGGGCACAAGATCTTGAAAAGGGGAATATAGGTTAATAAGGAGAAAATTAAAGTAATAGAGAAGTTGCTACCACCAATTTCAGTCAAGGGAATTCAGATTTTTAGGCCATACTGGTTCTTACAGATGATTCATCAAGGATTTCTCGAAGATGGAAAACCCATTATGCAAGCTTCTTCAGAAAGAGGTGAAGTTTGGTTTTGATGAGGCATGTCTAAAGTCTTTTGAGTTCTTGAAGGAGCAGTTGGTGTCAGCCCCTATCATATTGTCTCCCGATTGGTCTTTACAATTCGAGATCATATGTGATGCGAGTGAAATGGCCTTAGGTACTGTCCTAGGCTAAAGGCGAGAAAAGATTCTACACCCTATCTATTATTCCAGAAAGGCATTAAAACCTGCTCTAAATAATTATACTGTGACTAAACAAGAGCTACTAACAGTGATTTTTGCCTTTGAGAAATTTTGTTCTTATTTAATTAGCACTAAGTTTATTGTGCATACAGATCATGTAACCCTGATATACTTGATGGTGAAGAAATATGTAAAGCCTAGATTGATCCATTGTGTCCTCTTGCTGCAAGAGTTTGATTTTGAGGTAAAAGATCAAAAGGGTACCAAAAACCAAGTTGCTGACATTTCCCCAGACATGGGGATGAAGCAATGTAGAAAGTAGGGAATGGGCTAGAAATTAATGATACTTTTCTAGATGAGAAAATTTTGGCAGCACCACAAGACTTAATTTCCTGGTTAGTTGACTTTGCAAATTACTTGGAAAATGATTAGAGGATATGTCCTTCAAGCAAAGAAAGACATTTATGCACGAAGTAAGGAAGTTCTTCTGGGATAAATCCTATCTATTAGGAATTTGTGCAGATGGATTCATTCATAGATGCATCCCTGAAGTAGAGATGATGAGCATTCTTGAGGCTTGTCATGCTTTACCCAGTTGGGGGTCACTATGGAGGAACCCTGTAACGACCTGATTTTTTAGAACCAGAATGACATACGGTGCTCATGATCACAAAGGACCACAAGCTAACCCTTTACTGATATCTGTACCTGAGTACTGCATAATATAGATAATAAATGCAAAAACTGGCCATAAGGTTCAAAACATCTAAAAATACTCAAAACTAAAAATCGAATACTGATACATCTATTTGAAAACTCTCTAAACTGTCTGAGCTGTGGAGTTGATGGGACATGTCCCCAACTAACTCCGTCTACTAAAAATAAACTAAGTCTGATATAATAATAAAAAAATAAGGATCATCCTCAAATGAAGAGGACTCACTGCTACGTCTACTCCTGAAAGGGACTGAGCTGCTAGGGGTACTCTGGATCTCATGCCTTTGAACCTATGGAGTCAAATAAAAAACCATAGCACAAATGCGTCAGTACGAGAATGTACCGAGTATGAAGATGAGGTAAGGCTAAATGCAAGGGCTTATGCATGAACAATTACTTAACTGAATAATCATGAGAGTATTGAATGAGAACACATGCATGAATGCATAAATCATAACTGAAATCATCCTGACTCAAAATACTGCAACTCGGGTACTGCTTTACTGTCATCTAAATTCACTACTAATACTGAGATACTGAATAACTGAATCTCCTGATATTGATAACTGAGTACTGGAGTTGAGATCAGTCCTCTCTAGCAACTGATCTAAAAAACTGATGTTACTGGAGCTGATTAACCGAATCTACTTGCATCAATGACTGCACTTTGAGCTTGCTACTCTTGACTGACTGAATATGAGATGAAATTTCTCTAACGGATGATCCCCGAATCTACTATCAACGATAAGAAATGATTATGTCTGAGATCCAACCTATCTAGCAGAAGATCTCTAAATCTGATTATGAGAATACTCGACTAAGTCAGAGAACGAGATCAGGCCTATCTAACGGGCGATCTCTGGATTTGATAATGAGATTACTCAACTGAATCTGAGACTGAGATGAAGCCTATCTAATGGGTGATCTCTGGATTTGATAATGAGATTATTCAACTGAATCTGAGATTAAGATTAAGCCTATCTAACGGGTGATCTCTGGATCTAATCATGAGATTACTCATCTAAATCTGAGACTGAGATCAAGACTATATAATGGGTGACTCTGGATCTGATAATACTGATACTGAATAACTTTATTTGGTACCATTCCTATCTAGCGGGTGGTCCATGAATCAAATGGAACTATCTGAGTTCATTACTGAGATAGATGACTGTATCTGATAGTCCTGATTTCTGAGTTCTACTCTGAAGATTGATACTAAAACTACAACTGCAGGAGTTCTCACTTAATTGACATACCTCGAATCTAAACTGGTGGGGTCCAACCTGTAACCCCAGCTGTAAGGGTGTTAATACCATGCCACGGGTAAATACCTCTACTCAGGTCAAGCCTCTCTAATGGGTGATCCTCACAGAAAGTCAAGCCTAAGACAGCATAATATTCAAGCCTTATTCTAACGAGTGACTCCTGCTCCTATACTGGCTACGCAGTTCTGGAGTTCAGGGATTGCTCCTAATGATTCTGCCTCTCTAACAGGGAGCCACCATCCCTGCACTCACTCAGTGTTAGCTCCTACTCCCAACGGAAAGACTCTAAACTAATTCTTAACTAAACATAAACTAAGCTGAATCTGTTACTGATCATATTTGTCGAAAGACCTGATGGAGTTACGCTGAATTTACTTGGTTCCATATTTGATGGAATACTACTTAATCTCATTACCTGACTACATGATACTGAGTCTCGAACTGAACACTTGAATACTACTAGGTCTGAACTGAGTGCTGAACTGAGGCTAGAATACTAGAGATACTGAGATTACTGATATTTTTGAGATCTCTTAAGTTCTGTATCTGTCTGAGAGTACAGAGTTCTATAACTCACTGAGTTATGAGAATCGTGGCTTGGCTGAGATTATTGAGAAAACTGATACTGGCTCTAGACTGTAGCTAATTTGTCGGGTATAAATACCCCCAAGACTCGATAACATAAAAGTAAAAATAACCATTCTTAAATAATCAAGACCATGGACATTCATTCACCATCACAATCACTAAAGCATCTCCTCAAGCATTTAGGAATCATAAACATGTAATAACATAAGGAGACATGCTATTGGCTCATACTCCATTCAACAAGGTCTTGCATCAAACACTTGGGCATGCATTAAAAAATACATAATTGGGGAATTTCAGGGTATCATGTAATAATTTATTCACTAAGGCTTCTCAACAAACACTTGGCATGCGTGAGCTTGCACATAATTGGGGGATTTCTAATCAACATGTTATAATGGATCTAATTTCTTCACCTAAGCATTTTATCAAACATATGGGGAGCATGCTTTGCTTATTCAATAATTTCTACACTTAATTTTCATGAACACATTATTTAACAAGAAACTTGGAGAAGGTTTATCATGAACATCACATGAATATCACATACTAGGGTCAAAGCTTGAAAACCTTGTAAACATACATGAATTGCAACTCAATAATAGCATGAACATCAATTTCAACTTACATGAATCATGAAAACTCATAAACATAAGATCTTTGAAATTTAGAAAAGGGTACTTGAGCTTGTTGGATGAAAGGGACCCAAGAATAAACATTTGCATACCTTTAGGGAAACTCTTTCTTAAAGGCTCTTGGAGAGATCCTTAATTTCTCTTGATTTTTCTTGGAGAAGAAAGAAGGATTTTGATTTTATAGAAACCCTAGATTTTGATGTTGAAGATGATAAATGAGGTTGTGAGCCTTGATCGGGTATAAATAGGGGCTGAAACGAGTGGGAAAAAGACCAAAAAGCCCTTTTAAAAATTGAGTTAAAAATACTGAACGGAGGTTGCGACGGTCGAAGCGACGGTCCATCACTAGGTCTGATGATCCATTGGATCGTTCATTACACGTTGGATAGGAAAAGGATACACTGCCTCGAGGTGACAGTCTCAGCGACATTCCATCGGATCGTCCATCGCACGCTGGCCAGGATGAGACCACACTGCCTCAGCGGCGCTAGTCCCAGCGATGGTCCATCACATCCTTGATGGTCCATCATCCTGGCCATTTCACTTGGGCATCACTACCTTAGTTTCGACGGGCTGGACGATGGTCCATCATAAGCTCGATGGTCCATCAACCCGGTCGTCGCACCTGGGCGGTTCCGACTGCTTTCAGTAAAACAACCATAACTTCCTCGTTCGATGTCGGATTTTGAAGAAGTTAATATCGATGGAAATATTATTCAATGATCTATATGAAAAAAAGTCGATATTAGCAAAGTTATACATGGTTCAAAATATTTATCACTTAGGAAGATACTTCTCAACCTTTTAGGGCCGGATTTACACTCCACCGAACACGCTCTAAGGCTCAGACTATGAGAGAATTTTGTGGGGTCTTACAAACCTGCATAACCCATAAAGATATTGCAGTGTGGGTGCTACTATCCGATAATCTATAAAGATGCTCATGACTTTCCTGCTGCCCATGACAAATTCGAGTGTCAAGGAAATATCTCTTGTCGCCATGAACTCCCTATGACACCCATTTTGGAGTTAGAATAATTTGATGTGTGGGGAGTTGGATTCATGGGTCCATTTATGAGATCTTTTGGTATGAAATACATTATGGTGGTGGTGGACTATATGTCTAAATAGGTGGAAGTGGTAGCTCTCCCCAATAATAAAGTGTCTCTGCTTTCCTGAAGAAATATATTTTTCTCAATTTGGCACTCCATGTGCAATCATTAGTGACGGTGGGTCACATTTCTACAATCGTTTGTTCAAAGGTCTTCTTGAGAAGTATGGTATGAAGAATGAGGTAGAAATACCTTATCATCCTCAGTTTAGCTGACAGGTCGAAGTGTCTAATAAAGAGATAAAGTCTATTTTGGCAAAGACTGTTAATGCCAATAGGACTGATTGGTCAAGAAGTCTAGATAATACATTATGGGCTTACCCAACAACTTTCAAGACCCTTATAGGTACTTATCTATACCAGTTTGTGCATGGCAAGGCATGCCACTTGCCTGTTGAACTTGAGCACAGGGCACTATGGGCTTTGAAAAGGCTAAATTTGGAGTGGCACGATGCAGAAAAATTAAGATTGAGTAAGATAAATGAGTTGGATGAGTTCTGAATCCAAACTTATGAAAGTTCTACACTATACGCACTACTATAACATATGGTTATGGCGATGGTAAATTAGCAACAATTGTAGAACCATCATTATAAATTGTCTATGGCAACGGTTATAACCATCACATACTATTGTCTAACCTATTAGGCCAATAAATAAAATTAACCATCCTATAATGTCTACAACCATCCCAATAGATGTTTCAATAGTAACAGATATAATAACCATCATTATAAAGTTTCTATATCCACAGTTATTTTATGCTAATAAATAACATTACTTGTGAATTTTCCCTCCAACACTTTGCTTACCCATTTTTAAAATTATATTTATTAAAAAATAAATTAAAAAATAATTGCTCTCAAATTTCTCCACTAGGGTACAGTTTAGAAGCCACTATTTTCTCTTCTCTCAGACAGCTGAAGCCCCTATTTCCTCTTCACAAGTAATTTCTCTTAGAAAGTTACCCCATTTTTGAGAAAATATGAGATGCATGGTTATTCCCATCTAGACTTCAAAATAAAGTATGAGATGCACAGTTATTTTAGTAAATGAGCTTTGTTTTTTTGCAGTTCCCATCTAAATGCTTCCTTTCCATTTTTCCTAGATAATATCAATATAAAGTTAGCTTTGTTTTTTTGCAATTTATCTACAATGGTTTTTTTTGGGTTTTTTTTAACTTTGTTATTCTTGGTTTGAATTTTCACATTATATACAATTCTTCAGGTTCTTCAAAAAAGGTACATTTTTTTGTTAGTTTATGTAAAGTTTGTTTCTTTAGCTTTATTGTTTGCAATTTATCTACAATGGGATTTGTTTAATTTTTCTTAATTTTGTGGTTCTTGGGATGAAATTTTGGTTTTAAAGAGTAAGGGTTCAATTCTTGAAGTACTAAAAGGTTTTGTGTGTTTGTAGCTCTCTCCGTTCAATACTGTCGCAGTATTTTCACTAGAAATTGGATAATCGTCGCTGATGTTGAAGCAACTGTGATTCCACTAGAAAGTGGTTGTTGACTTCTCTAAGGTATTTTCGATTTTCCCTGATGTAATTTTTGAGTTTTCCTATTTTTGAGCTTGCATGTGCTTTTGTGGTTTGATTTTAGGGAAATTTTGTGATCTGATTTTCGGGGAATTTTGTAGATTTTGTGGTCTGATTTGTGGATTTTGTGTGGTCTAATTTATGGATTTTAGGGTCTGATTTATTTGAATTTTGTGGTATGTTGTTGTAATTTTGGGGCTAGGTTTGTAGAAAGATAGTTATAGGTTGTTTTGTGATTCTTGCAACCTGTAGAAATATAGTGATAGTAACTTTTATTATCTTGTGAGAAATTGAAACATTGAATTATTGTGTGTTCTTTCCAGCAGTTCTCCTCCCCCTTCATCTATTAGGTTGCTTACTATTTTCTGTTGCACTTATTATCTTTGAAATCTTCAAGTTTTAGTATTAAGTTGTGTGTGGGATATCCCTGCGGATCTCTTTATTTTGTTTCTTTTTTCATTGTGGTTTATATGGAAAATTAGTGGTTACTTGAAGCTAAATTTTTAGTCACCCATATTTGCTGGACAATGTTGTCCCCCAGTTATTAATAATAGACAATGTTTTGGAGTTTGTTAGCACTCTAGTTATAGATGGAGACAATGTATAAGGGGCCATTCAACTATTGTATTTTTATCTCTCTATAATTATATGTCATAATGAAATGCCTTCTTAAAAAATGGTTACTATGGTAAGTGAAAGCGTCATGCTACTGTCTAGATATCACACATCTTCCTGTGAGTATTATAAAATACAACAATAAAATTATCTCTAACACCAACAACCAAAATGTTGTGTCCCTAGTCCAACTTGGATGATAACTTAATAGTACCAGAATCACATATAACAAGTTATAGACTATTTATTTGAGAGGTTGTTTACCACCAAAAAGCCTATCAACTTCCATAAAATATTCTTAATCCAAATTGCATTTGTTAGTAACTTGTATGATTTTGTGAGAAACTGAAATGTTGAATTATTGTGTGTTCTTTCCAATAGTACTCCTCCTCTTCCATCTATTAGGTTGCTTACTATTTTCTAATGCACTATTTATCATTGAAATTTTCAAGTTTTAGTATTAAGTTGTGTGTGGGATATCCCTGCAGAAGCTCTTTATTTTGTTTCTATTTCCATTTTTCCTTGTTGTTTATATGGAAATCCAATGGTTACTTAAAATTTAAATGTTTAGTCACCCTTTTTTGCTGGTTAATGTTGTCCCTAGTTATCTAGAAAATTTTTTAAAGTGTGTTTGCACTCTAGTTTTAGATAGAGGGAATATGTAACTCCCCGAATATGGTACCCAAAATGCTACACGATGCTCATGACCCCAAAGGACCACAAGTTAACCCATGACTGATATCTGTACCTGTATACTGCATAAAATACTTTATAATGCAGAAACATGAACTGAAAGGCCATAAGGTTAAATACTGAACATGATCTGAATAATATAACATCTGTGTGGGGTAATAGAATACCCAAAACAAAACTGAACATACTGAAGTCTGAAACATGATAGTCTAGAAAGCCTCTAACTGAATGACCTGTCTGAGTAAGGAGTTGATAGGATATGTCCTCAACTAACTCCAACTAATAAACTGATTAATGATATAATAGGGAAATAATTATGTCCTCGAAAGATGAGGACTCACTTCTAACTTTGTCTATGGATATCTAGAATCTACTGTTGCTCTGGATCTCGTGTCTCTGAACCTATAGTATAAGACAGAATAGCACAAATGCGTCAGTACTTTTAATGTACTGGTATGCATGTGAGGTAATGCATGAACAATAATAATAACTGACTAACTATCATGAGCGTGAGAATACATGCATGAGACATAATAACTAACACTAATACTATGATAACATGATTACTGAATTTGAATATAACTGATAACACGAGTGACTGTATCTGACAGTCCTAAATCTGATGGAACTATCTGAGTTTCGTACTGTATCTGAGTTGACTGTATCTGATAGTCCTGAAATCTGAAGAACTATCTGAGTTCTATTGCTGAGACTGATTGACTATATCTAACAATCCTGATTCTGTAACATGAAACTGTGGGAAGTAGTTATCTAACCGACATGTCCCGGATATGCCATTATGGCTATGTTGGGGTCCAATCTGTAGCCCCAATTGGAAGGGTGTCAATACCGCGCCACCAGTAAGGACAAGCTGTGGGAGACCCTCATCTGATAGTGTCCCCTATACGAGAATGGTGGGGCCCTTATCTGACAGTGCTTATCCACCTCATCAACCCTCATCAAACAGTGTTGATGTCTCAACCAATGCTGGCTACATAGTTCTGGAACACAAGGAAGACTTCTAAGAATCACACCCTCATCTGATAGTGTGTGTTCCCATCCTTAGGTTCACTCGATGGTAATTCCTACTCCCATCTGAATAGACTCTGAACATGATTTACTGAACTGAACGTGGTCTGAATTACTAAATTCTGTTGACTGACGGAATACTACTGATATCTGACAACTGACTGAGTTCATGAGATCATGGAGATTTCCTGAGTCATAAGACTGTCTGAAGTCTAAGGATCATATCTTGACTGAGAGTATCGTGAAAACATGACATGGCTCTAGGCACACAACTAATGTTTCGGGTACGAGTACCCCTAGGACTCGATGGAAGAAAACTGACCAAGCATAACTTACTTGAACATCTAACTAACATGATAATCCATAATACATTTATAGAAGCATTTCATCAAAACATATGATAGGCATAACTTGTACATATGTGGGGATTTCATGGTATCATGCTAGTTAGGAACTTTTCCTTCATCTAGTAGGAGCTTTCCAAAGAAATAGCTTAGTAGCCACATTAGCAGCGCTTGGGATGATTTTAGGCGCGGCCTATTCCCTTTGGCTATATAATCGTGCGGTAGGCATGGTATATGTAAACATCATTGTACAATAATTAAACATCATGGTTCAATTCTAATTTCATTATTCAAGGGTTTAGTCATAGGTTTGCATGAATCTGTATCTATAATAATTTAACCCACATAGAATTTATCACCCAACATGGAGTAGAATTTAATTTCTCATTATCCATATAAAAAAGAGTAGCCCAATCATGAAATTCATAAGAAAATCCATAAACTTGAATTTGGAAAAGGGATTCTTAGGCTTCATGGATGAAAGGAGTCTATGAATGAATACTATGCATACCTTAGTTCATGATTTCGGGAGGATTGATGGTGAAACCTTCTTGAATTAGAATCCCCAATTGAAACCCTAGCTCGTTCTTGAGAGAAATTTGAGAGAAACTAGTATATTTTGGGTGAAGAATAGCTAAATCATGTGTTATTGGGAAACTGTGGGATGGCGTAATGCAGAGCCATCGCATTGCCCCTTCTTTTGCGACTTGGAACTTTGTAGCGACGCTGAGGAAATTGCACTGAGACACTGGAAAAGGACAATTGCCATTTTAGTTTGTGGCGCGGCGTGCCACTGACCAATATGGTGCTGTTTTACGACAGGAACTTGAAATAGTCATAACTTCTTACCTGGTTATTGGATTTTGGAAAATTTTATATCGATAGAAAGCTTATTGAATTTCCCATATGACAAAAAGTAAAAATCTTGAAAATTTCACATGGAATAACCATCATTCAATTTAGAAGATAATACTTGACATTCTTGAGATGAAATTAGCTAGAAAAAAGTATGGGGTATTACACAATATATAAGAGGCCATTCAACTCTTGTATTTTTATCTCTTTATAATTATATGTCGCATTCTATATGCATCTTCTTGATGTCTTTCTTTAATGAAATGCCTTCATAAAAATGGTTACTATGGTAAGTGAAAGAGTCTTGCTACTGTCTAGATATTACATATTATATTATACGATAATAAAATTATCTCTAACATCAACTACCAAAATGTTGTGTCCCTGGTCCAGCTTGGATGATAACTCAATAGTACCAGAATCACATATAACAAGTTACAGACTATTTATTTGAGAGTTACAGATAAAAGCTACTACACCATGCACTTCTTTTATAGAGATGATCTATTGATCATGTTTGAAAACATGAGGAACCTAGTTGTTGATAAAAAAAATAGTTGAAACATTTTTGGCAGAACTCTAAATTAGTAAGAAGAGAAATTCACTCTCAGTGGCACAGTGAAATGGGAGAGAAGGTAATGCTCTAGTCTAACTTCAAGATAGAGGAAAATTGGAAAGGATTTTTTTGAAAAGCTCACCTAATTGCAAGTATTTGGGAGGTTTTAATTTGGTTGCATGTCACAAAATAGATGGAATTTTTTGTATTTTTTTGTTTCCTTATTCATTATAGGAATACAATTGAATTTCCTATTATGGGAACTCTAGTTTTACTTTAAGATTGAGAAAAATTTTAAAAGATCATTTTAAAAAGCTCACCAAATGGAAAGTCTGTGGTTATTCTAATAGATATTTAGTAATTCACATTAATGCTAATACTCCATATAAAGACTCTTTACGTGCTTCTTCAGTAATCTTGAGGATGTGGTAATTTGTTTATGCTGATTTACTTCCAAAATTTTATTCCTTCCAATAGCTAAAGGTCTCGTTAATCTTAGAGAATTTGTACATAAAGTTACTTAAGGAATTTTCTTTTTGGATATCTGGTTTTTGGACATTTGCTGAACCACTTTCCAATGCTAATGTTGACATCTTCGAGAAGCTATTTTGTTATCACATTCTTGTTGTAGATAATGTTGATATGGTTTTTCTTGTTTTCTTAAGTTGCGTGGTGATTTGCAGTAAAATTTGTACTATGTCATCTGAATAGACCTCTTCTTTTGGATTACTATTTTATGTTATATATATTAAGTTTATCAGATATGAAATCTAGGTGTGATATTCATATAGTAGGTCTATTTATTTTGATAGATATATGATTTTTTATTTAGCGTGATCTCTTGGAAAAATAAATTGAACACAAGATGATTTAAAAACTAGTTCACTCCTCTTCATTCAGGGTGATGAATGAGGAGGAATAGCACCAGTACTTGAACACATGCTGTTCTTGCTAAGTTTAACTATTTGGATGCCATGATGTTCTTTCTTGAAGTTATTTTCTTATTACTAACAAACGTTCCTCAGTCATAACCATAATTTAGGTCACAAAACAAACCTTTAGTATCAAATAATCTAGGTAGAAGTTTGCTTGTGCAAACCTTTCTGTAAGAAGTAAAGTTATTTCTCTTTTATTTAGCAAAAGTGTGTCAATTTTTTCAATTTTTATTTTTGTAAAGGTTAGAATTTTGTATAGAAATTGAATGAGCGTCAAATTAGTTTCATCCTAAACTTCTTCTTCCACTCACTAAACTCTCAGAAATAATAGAAAATCTGCTACCGCTACAATTATCACTGACAAACACATCAACTTCCATAAACTACTATTCCATTGAAATTATTTGACAAACTTTTGAATAAATGTCATCCAATCACTACTGAAAATGAGTTCTATGGCAACGATTATTTTGACAAACTTGTTATTTGATGTCTTGTTTGGCTGTTATGTAGGAAGGGAAAGATCATATTCTTATTAAGTAGCTTATTGCTTTAAAAAGCATTTTTTACGCATTTACAAAAAAATTATCATGATTTCAAACTGTATTCAAGAATATGAGTTGTAAAAGTGAGATCCTTACTGTGAAGTTTATGTTATTTAGTGAGATTGTCAATGTCAGAAGTGTTTTTATCATAATCCTGTGTATCAATTCTCAGGGAAGTGGAGATGTAAAACTTCTTTTGTGTATCAGTGATCATCATTTCTCTATTAGAGTGATGCAGTGACACCAACCATCATTAATCTTGTTTATACTTAATAATGTGGATAAAAAACTATACGATTGCATATAAATGCATCGTTGATAGCATTTTTATGACTTTTTTAGGTAGATACATTTGATGTACAGATACTTATCTATAGATTTATCCTAAATATTTGACTTCTTTCTTTTATACAATGTAACTATTTATATTTATTCTATAATCTTTGTAAAGAATCCTATTTACATAACTGATTTACATTATTTATTTCATTGCTGTTGTTTACTTTATTCCCATTTCTGAAAAATGCTGATTTGACCTTTGTGATGATGTATATCACTAGACTACTCCTTCTATATCAAACAATTGTCAGTCCTTATGATAGATTTATCTCTTTCAAATGTTCTTAGTTTGATTGAGCACATAGTTATTTAAAGTTTTGTGGATTGTTTATTTCAACCTATGAGTTGTAAGGATAATAGATTTTGCTTTTATGTTGCATTATTATTCTCCCTTTGCTTCACAGCTTGCCCTTTATTTTTTCCTTGTTTTGAGTCTTGAGTTGGGGAAAGGTCCAATTAAGTTGAGGAATGGGACTTGGAACTCACTGTCTGTATGATTGTCTTTCTTATGTAGTTCATGACTATTGGAAGACAAGGCATAAAGTCAAAGCGCCACTAGTAAAATTGTATGAAACTTATCTATTTTAAGTTTATATTGACATCAATGATCACTTCTTAATTTATAATTACTTGAATGTTCTTTTGAATATGATTTTTAGGCTGAAATGGAGGAAAGTGAAATGCAATTGGGTGTAAATGATTGGTCTGTTGATGCATTTTCAGCAGTCATGGGTCCTGAACATCTGGGACGTCTAAGAATGTATGGAAGCAGGGTTACAAAGACTTCCTTGAAGTGAATAAATAGAACTTCTGAACCAACTTTAAATGCCACCAATGATGTCGTACAAAAAATGCAAGAAAGGATGCAAAAAATGAAGGATCAAATTGAGGAACAAAAGAGAACCATTTGACAAAAAGTTATTACAGATCCAATTGTACAACTTTAGAATGCAGGATTAATTGATCCCAAGATACTAGCGGCATTGTCTATTCCTTGGCCAAGAGAATCTACATCTATACTAGAAGCTAAAGGAAGAAACAGTAAAGGTTAGTGTCACTACCTTTGCCTAGTCTATATATCTAAACTACATATCTTTTATGATGGGTGCTACACTACATATCTTTTGTTGGTGCTACTATTTAGTATGTGTGTATTTAGATTTTGGGCAGTTGAAATTGGGATTTTTTGTACAGAATTACTATTTCTATGTATATGTGTGTGACTACTGACTAGTGCTATAAACTGTAGTAGTCATTATAGGAAATATTGATGCTCTTTCTTGTTCTTGTGTGACTTTAAAAGATAAGTTTTTGATGTGTTTCGAATTAAAGCTTTGAGCTTTAGACTTCCTTTTGTGGATTGAAGGTGTTTTAGAATCCTTGAAATAGTTGAAACGTTTTGAACTTTATAATTTTTCATGCTCTTTTATTCTTCTTATGTGACTACAAAGTCTAAGTTTTTGAGGCGTTGTGTGCATTCAGAGTGTTTGAAATGGCTAAAGTTTTGAGCTTTAGTGTTTTGACAATGGAATAGTGGGGGATTTTTTCTTTATGTTTCTTGGTGGGGTTGTTTCTATTGTCAGAAGGCACTGTGCTCTTCCTGAAATGATAAGAAAGCATTGTTAGATTTTATTAACCAGTTGCCTTGTTATCACCCTTTGAGCTGGGATGCAAATTCTTCAGTTTGCAGGAACTGGATTGGAGTTGGATGCATGGGTCTATATATATATCCTTAATCTTGATCATTTCATAATCTAATTTCAAATTGAGTTTTTTTAGAAAATTTTCTTAGTATTGATAACTAAGAAAATGACTTTGAGCCAATTATTTCAATCTGCATGCACTATAGTTTTAGGACATGGAAATAATTAAAGTCAAGAAAAAGTGCATAAACCAGGAACAATCAATTTAGATATTCACGACCAAATCGCTGTCCATGTTCACATCTATACTGACCGATCTTCTCCAAATCCCCCTTTTATGCTAGCTACTACTCTTTTCACTAATCCAAGTTCTAAATCCTTTTAGTTTTCTTACTCAATTTTAGATTTGTTTCTTTGTAATTTTTATTTTCAAGAGGAAGTACTATCAAGAAAGGTTCATCCTTTGAAATGGAATTGCTATCTTTATTTTTGTGTCCTATTTATTTAATTTAATTTGCCTGATGTTTGTCGTGGTTTCCCAAATTCTTATCTATGTGTCTAAATTGGGATATGTTTTTAACTATTCCGACCTCTCAAAATCTGTAAAAGAAAACAAGGTATGATTGAGACAGTAAGCTGTAGTAGAGTTGGAGTATAATCAATCCTATAATTTTTCATTCATATATAATTAATAAATTACCATTTACGCTGCAATATAATCAATTTGATAATTAGTTTAATTAGTATGTAGTTGACAACTAGTTTAATTAATTGGCAACAGAATATGACTAGTGATCTTATTTCTGCGCCCAAAATATGATCTTGAATTCAATTGAGAAGTAAAGCTTACCTGAGTGGTTGAGCACCTTCACCATCAACCATTGGTTTGAGAGTTTGACTCACGCTCGGGGGTAATGAAGAATGCTATTTATCCTCCTATGATGGGATGGGGAAAAAATAAATACGCTATAAATTGCTTCAGTGTAAGTTTATCTGCAACCTCTACCTTTAAAAGATTTCAGTTCTTATAAAAAGTTCCTATGCTCTTTTTTAAACTACTATGGAGTTGCCAATCCTCAGCCTTATCCCCAATTTAGCCAGAAAATCATAAACCATGCATAGAAAGTCTAAGATATAAAGAATAAAAGGACAAATTTCACCAACATTAGCTACAAATAAAGGATCTCTCCCCTCCATTGTCTTGTTCAGAGTGGCTTTGCTCACCTACCCAGCCTCACCCATTGAGATACCAACCATAGTAATCTTTGGAAGAAGTGGTGATGTATGTAGTTCTTTGTATTCTCTGACAATATTAACCAATAAAAATCTTATATTCTTGTAAAAAACTAAATGAATCTTAAAATGGCACATCTTATTTTCACGGAAAAAATACTGAATGGGACCTATTATCTTGTATTATCTGTTGCTTCTGTCCTTTACTCCATGAAGGAATCAACCAACTCCCCAAATGATTTTTTATTCCTCATTTTATTACTTGGAATTATGGGAAGCCTCTTTGTGTCTTGGTGTTTGCAAATGTTACTCTATTAACATCTTTTTATTTTTTTTATTATTGTTGGTGATGACCTAGAAGATGGGAATGAAATCGATGAACTAGACGTGACCTAAGAGTTCGATCACATTGGCTTCGTTTACTGTTGGAACATTTGACAAAGTTTCAAACATCTTTTATTTTTGAACATTCAAAACTTGTGTAGCTATATGTTTTGGTTTTTTGAATGATAAAAAAATATTTGATTTCTTGGTTGTGATTTTGATGAGAACTAATGAATAGTAGATACTCTTGATTGATTTATATATACATTTTGTTATGTTTTATAAAATTATTTCAATTATATAGTAGTGTTGGATAGTCGAATTATAACTGTTGCAATAACCTACCAAATAACTATCCTAATAGACTATTAGTAGCCGTTACAGTTGCTTCTGAAAAACTGTTATAATAACATAATAACCGTCGCATTAGCCTAAAAATAAGTATTGCAATAACCTATAATAACCGTTGCATTAGGCTAAAAAAGTGTTAGACACTGTTAAGATAACCTTCGCATCACCATCTGAAGAATTGTTGCCATAGATATTATGTAACGATCGTTTTAACATTTTATAGGGATGGTTTGTAACCATCACCAAAATACTATAAACCGTCACAATTCTTGTCATCAATGTAAATAACAAACGTCGCAATAGTATTACATACCCATCGTATTAAATTTTAAGGAACAACCATTAATCGTCGCTGTAGAGCAATAACCGTCGCATTATTTTTGTAGTAAAAACCGTTGCTATAGAGCATTAATCATAGCAAACAACTGTCGTAATACAATTACTGTAATACGATCAGTTGTAGAGGCTGAGCTAACCGTTGTCATAGATCATTCGAGACTAGTTTGGCATCCATATAGACGGTAATAGAATCGTCACCATAGCCCCTATTTCCACTGGTGACAAGTATAGAATAAAGCTGTATCATGATCAAAAAATTGAGAAGAGAATCTTTGAGCCAGGTGACCAGGTGTTGCTTTATAATTCAAGATTTTGCTTATTTCCAGGCAAGTTAAAGTCTAGGTGGTATGATCCATTTATTGTGGTAAGAGTATTTCCATATATTGCCTTAGAATTGAAGCGAGATGGTTTGAAGCGTGATGGTAAGCCCCATTCAAAGTGAATGGGAAAAGGGTCAAGAACTATATGGGTAACACTGAGGAAGTTATGGTAATTGATGATTTTAGCCTTGGTAAAGTCTGAGTAACCAAGGCAACTGAGTCGTGCAACGATGTTTAATTAGGCATTGCATGGGAGGTAACCCATGGGGCTGGTTAGTGAAGTCCGAGTATCCAACCTAGACACATCGTTAAATGAGGCGCTACATGAGAGGCAACCCATGATTTGTACTTATTTAATTATAGGGTAATATGTGTGTTTTTAGTGTGCAGGAGTGGAGATTGTAGGAGTAAACAAGAAAATTTATTGATATCAGGCCATACGAGACTCTTTATAAGTCATAACCAGACATTACGACTCGTAATCAAGAGTCGTAAGGACTTGAAACTCAGATTACTTACAGGTATATGATCTCTGGAGTCATTACGATTCTTAAAATGAGTCGTAGCCTCTTACTACGACTCATCACCTTGAATCATAATAATTGGGACCCAGTTAAGGCTCCAGTCTTTATAGAGGAAGCTTACAACTCATAATCTATGGTTATGAGTCATACTCAAGACTCGTAACTAGGCCCGACATTTCAAACATTGCGAGTTGACCCATCCCGAATCACAAATTTGAGTACAATTAAAACAAAAAAGGGGCAACTCATCAGGCACCTAATTACTCAAATTGTGATTCCCTCCATTTTCTTTGGCTATCACAACATAAAAACACTCTACATTCATCCCTAAAATAAAAATCAGCCAAGTCCAAATCTCTGAAAAGCTCAAAAATTCTTAAAGATTAGGGATCAAGTTCATTTGAAGTTAAGAAAACCGAGTGTCAAAGTGAACAAGTGCTTCATGATTGAAAATTCTATCTATTAATCTAGGTCTTTAAATATGCAAGAGTACTTGGATTTCCTAAATGAAAAGTGTATCCTTAAAAGAAATCGAACCGTATTCTTAAAATTTTTGGTACGAATTATGGTAATGGGAGTAAAAAGTTGATTTCATACTGTAAACTAGAGTGGTGGGATGAATGTATTGAGTGTCTATATGTTCTTGAAGAAGTTAAGGATGAGGTAGCCGAGCTACAGAAGTTGGTTGATGAGTTACATGAGCGGCTGGTTTACCCCATGCCTATTCTTACAAAAATCCAATCTCAAGAAGAAGTTGAAAATATCTTGTGTGTTGAAGTATAAGAAGGAGGAAGGAGTAGAAAGAAGAATAAGAAAAGAAAGAGACTATGCACAAAAGGAGAAAACATTGAGGCAAAAAAAATAGCAAATGTGCAGAGTGAGAAGGACCAGGAAACGGTGGTTCGAGAGATGGCTGCAGGGGTCGGTATTTCAAAATTGGCTGAGATTATTGAAAGGGGCAGTGATTCAGCTCTATCACCCGATACACTACTAAGTGAACCAACCACCACTAATACCATGATTGTTGAGGATGTCCCAATAGTTATTGGGATCACTATTAATGAGAGTGGGGCCCAGTCTAAAGGTCCCTATGCTGATGATGCTTTATCACGCGCCAAGAACACCCATGTATTCTTCTCCCCTTATTTTACATTACTGATACACTAGGGATAGTTCTTAGGTATTTAGTTGGGGCAGGGGTGTACCGCATAGCCACCATGGGTTGTTATTGCCATGTTTCATTTCCCGTTGACTATGATTGTGAAATCGACATGTCTATTTTAAATATGTGTTATGTTTTTCTTTACATTTGTTATGTGTGTGATATGTTTAATAAAGGAACAAGGTATATATCTGAAGTAGTGAATATGTTCTGACAAATGTTTGGTGCCAAAATTGTTTGTTTAAATAATACACCTCATAAAATTTGATAATTGTGTGATGTGTGTATGTTAGGGACTATCGTGAATCTAATAATGGCATTCGAATTAGGGATGAAACAACTTTGAAAACAACTGCATAACTTAATAAGTAGTAACTAGCAATATGACCCTGTATGAAGTGTGTGTGAGGCGTTACTTAGTTCTTGATGTATACGAAATCCAGAATATGCCTGGTTGCTCTTACCTAGGTTTTAGGGTAGTTGATTAGAAGATGATCATAGGCCATTTTTGTTATTAGTCCAATTTAGCCTAAATTTCCCAAACCAAATTATGTATGAGTCCCTTGATCATGATCTTTGATCCTTAATAGAACTATATTTTTTGTTTATACCGATTCACCTTCCTATTTAAACTATAGTGAACCTATTTTGGCCTTGGTCCTCCTAGGATACTCTGCACCTTAACTCAGGAAAATCACCTAAGTTGAGGGTGGCTATCATAGGGGTGCTTAATATAGAGAAAGTATGAAGAAAATGTGTGAATGAAAAATAAAACAAGGTTGGGTGTGGTAGAAAAATAAAAGTGAGAAAACTAAAAAAATTAGAAAAAAAGATCATAGAAAAAGAAAATTTTGAAAGAAAGGAATAAGAAATGACACCCAGTCCAAACAAGTAGAAAAAGAGTAAAAAGGGAAAAATAAGGGCGGAGTGAAAGAAAAGTTGGAAAATAAGTGGACCCTAAAGTAATCGTAGTGTCAAGGAGGCTTAGTCACTGAAAATTTCCCAAAATATATCATACCAGCCCCAAAACCTATGTTACAAGCTGAATAAAGCCCTATAAGTTATCCTAACCCGACTGTCTGAAAATTGAGCTAAAGAACATAAGGGCAAGCCTATGAAATTTTGTGTACATTGAGTGGAACTTCTTTGAGAGAGTGAGAATCTCTTGACCTTCCCTAAATGAAAATTTTGATATATCTGAGGGAAATGGACTTCTTTGATTGAGAGGGTACATGAATTAAATTGTAAGTTTACTTGTCTATTTGATTAGTTTAACTTGTATCTATGCCTCTATGTTTGTTGCAAATGTAATTCCATCATTGGCTTCCTGCCTGTCACAACATTGTACCAAATCAATAAACACAGTTGGTTTCTTGAAAAGTAAAAAAATAAGAGGGGGGTCATATGTGTGAACTAAAATGAAAAAAAATTTACTGCCAAAGGTATCTGAGGAACTTCCTGTTTAAGCATAATATTTATTTATCGTTTGTGTTTTTGTTTTGTGTTTTGCCCGAGGACATGCAAACTTTCTAAGTTGAGGGTGTTGATGTTCCAGGAAAAAATGACACATTTAATTCCTAAAATAGTGAAATTATGTATTCACTTAGGTTGTTTTGTTGGATATGATGGGTGTTTTATGTGTTTTGTAGGAAAAGTAGGTAGGAAGTGGCATGAACTGAATTATGAAATAAAATGCTCCCAAGAAGTAAGATACTTGGAAGGCTACGAGTCATTAAGTCACCTTATGACTCATAGCTCAACTCATAAAAAGAATAATGGCTGAACAAAAATTGAGGAACTAAGTAATGGAAGGCTATAAGTCATAAAGTCTGACTACGACTTATAGTAGAAAGTCATAGGGTAACCAGAGTATGAATAATTGAAAATTTAGGCTTCATTAGCTACGAGTGAAGACTATGAGTGTTAACGTCTTAGTACATCTCGCAGTGAGAAGTCATAAAAAACACAGACCCAAGTGTCCTAATGAAGAAAAGCTACTGGAGTGACTATGACTAACAACATACGACTCATAATGTGACTATACGAGTTGTAGACACTGAAGAGAGAAAGAGAGCAGTGATAGTAGGTAACGAGTCATAAGGAAACATAACGACTCATTGCCAGAGAAGTGACCACTCCTGACCTAGTTTTCTTATTCCATTTTAATTAGTATTTCTTTATTATTTTGAGAGACAATAAATATCCTAGGGTTATGTCTTTATTATGTTACGCACTTTTGATAAACTTGTTGATACTTTACCATACTTGGATCATTGATATTTTATTCTTGAATTTTTGGGTTCGTATTCAATTAGTGATTTTGAATTTTATTCTTTTATTGTTATGCAATTAATTACATGCCTTATTCATTGATTATCATGGATTTTTGTATGGACATGAGCGGCTAATTTCCTTGTCTAGGATTGCGGGAACCCTGGTGGGTTAAATACGTAAGGGAAGTGGGAGATTTATCTATTCTATTATAGTTGTGTGTATTGCAATATTCTTTATATTAATTGCTACGAAGCTACTGCAGAAGTGTGGGTATTACCTGTATTCAAGAACATCATCACAAGGGAGTTTGAGATTGGGAAAAGAAGGTTACAATAGTGATTTGAGGCTTGCAACCCTCATCTAATAACTCGAGACTCAAAATGTGAGAGTTGTACTGAGTTTATTGACAAGGCACGACAAGGAGACACCTTGAAACTCACAAAGTGGAGGGTGATATTTATCATCACATTCACAAAATGGTTGATAATACATAGCTTGCCAACTTTGCACGTAGAGCAGTAGATTAGGTGGATTAAGCACGAGAAACTTACGAAGGTGAGAATCCAGGGGGAACATAGTCCTTGTGTTTGTCTTCTATTCTTTACAAACTCAAGCATTCAAGTTCGGCTACTTGTTACTATTAATTTCCAAATGGCCCAATATACTTTTCCATACTTCTCAAGAATTTTATCAAGTTCGAGAGACTATTCCACGTATTCCCTATGGGTTCGATCCCAACCTTGTTTGGGTTACTATATTTAATATCAGCCGAAACATACTTATTTGAAGGCTAGTTTTTGGGTGACATTAGCCAACAAGATATATCAACTGCCCTTAGCTCACTTCTTTTTCTCCTAGTTAAGCATGAAAAAAACATAACACACGTATGCCACAAACACAAAATAACCTAAACATGCCAGTTCTACTATGATAGCACCACCGACGAGAAAAGAAACATAGCAAGAAAAACCTTAGTTGTGGTACACCCCCACTCCAACTAGAGATTATGTACTGTGTAACACTCTCAAATTTCTATCATTTTATTTTTGTCCCTCTGATGTTCAAAACATCAATTTTTGACTTAAATTGTATTTAGGTAAATTAATAGGATATTTCAGAAGAGTTTTGGAATTTTTGGATTTGGTTTGGGGTCATTTTGGAACTCTGAGGCAGTGTGCCTCTACGATATTGCTGTGTCATAGAGGATAGTCTCTGCGATATTACCGTGGCACAGAGGATAGTCTATGCGACTAGCAACATTCCATGCCAAGATGTAAAAATTATTCAGTTTTTGTTTCATTCATTTGGTGTGAGGGGCTTTTGGGTCTTTTCACCTATGTATGACCCTTAAACATAAAATAAGTTTATTCCTTTCAGTTTTCAAAGATAAAATCCCCCAGTTTCACTCTTAAACTCAATAACCCAAGAAAAGCTTAAGAATTCCACTATGCATTCCTCTTTCGGGTCCCAAGCTCCAATTTGCTTTCAAATTCTTGTGTATCTAAGGCATGTTACTCTTCCCCGAAGCTTATTTTATTAAAAACATGTATTTACAATTGTTATCCATTAGATTTAATTGATGATTTTGAATGAGGGTTGAGGGTATTTGAGTATTATTGATTAAATTATTTACCCATGGTTTTTTTTATGAATTATTCATTCTTTGAGTTGATAGGTTTTGAACTAATTAGGTGCATGGGTGTGGGAATTAGAATGGGGGTTGAGGCATTTCCCTAAATTGATGATTTTTTTTAGAATTTGGTTTTGAAAATTATGTCCCCTTAACCCATTTGGAAAATTGGATTGAAATATGATTTGTCACATGATTTGACCTGCTTACCTAAACTATTGCATTGCATAAATGGTTAAACTGATAAACACGGATTTTGATAGCCTTGTTCGCTGTGTTTTTGATTTTAAATTGGAGGCTTGGGGGCTGAGGCATTCTTTGGAGTTGATTTGGTAAACTAAAGGGGGTCGAGGAATTCCCCCAACTTGAATTAATTAACCAAAGGGGGTTATGGCATTTCCTCAAGTAATGTATTATTGAAATGTCATAATGATATTAGCTTTCAAGCGTAGTTGGTATGACGATACAAACACTGTATGCCAAAATATATGATTATGGTTCAATAAATGGGAATTTGTAAATGTTTTAAATTTGTCTTAAAAAAGGTTGTGTAGCTAGCCATGAAGGTGGAGGCCTCGAAGGACAATATTGGAAACTCACATTTGCCTGCGTGTGGGTTGGTATTTATATCCTGGATTGTTGTGGGGTCAAATGAATTCCCTGGTCTTCCATGATATCTCCATTTTGTGCGTCTAACATGTGCTGGAGCCTAACTAGCAAGTGGGGCTGAACCCATATGACCCTTGGGTATTTTTGTGACGGTTAAGCTACACAGTCCAGTTAATGTTTTACTTTCTTGCTAAAACTTGTTCCCTATCCCAATATGTTATATATATATATATATGTTCACTGTCTGTATGTGGATTTACTGTGGTTTTAACTTAGCGTTATTTTATTCTTTCCCTGAGTTACATGATAGTGCTCCAATTCTTCCAACCTTGAATCTAGGTTTCCCCTAATGCCGCCTTGCTACTTTCAAAGATACACTTCCTTCCTTTCTTCTCAATTAACCATCTTTAGAAGTTGTATCTCCACATGATATAGGAATTAAAGACACCTCTGCTTTCCTTGCAAAGTGATAGGTGATATGAGAATTGTTTGTGAGTTAGCTTGAAGTGGCGAGCCTATTTCTTCCAGAAGGCCTATTTGTTCTTGGTTTAGCTAATGTCATGGAATATATTTTAGGTTTTTTGTCTATCATCGGGGGAATGTCCCGATTTATATTGATGTTGGTTTCATAGAGGCTATATGGATTACTATGGATTGGGATTATGTTGGATTCTTAGTTTCGTTGAGCTATTCACTTATCTTACTTATGTCTGTTGGTTTGCTCTGCTGTTATAGTAAATAAGTTGTTCTGTTTGACTTGGCAAAAAGGGTGGTCTATGTTCCTCGGTGGACTTAAAATTCCTGTCACATCTAGGACCTAGTTCGGGTCATGACACACTATCTACAGTGCATAACTACAAAATAAATTAAGGGAATAAAGGCATACTTGGATGCTCAAGGAACCGAATAATGATATCTCAGCTGGCGGGGTTTCAGAATAAGAAACACTCTCAACAACTGTAGTCCCAGTGTTTTTCCGGATGCTCTCAGTAATAGTAGAACCAATGGTGGTCAGTGAGCTCAATGGTATCTATCTCTTGGGAGGCGGAATGGTGACCCCACTTACATTTGTTGGAGCTGCAACTGTCGTCTCAACCATTTATGAGATAAGAAATCTCTCCCTCATCTCTTGGACCCTAGTCTGATGGTCCTGTATAGTGTGCAAGATGAATGCCTTCACCGCCTAAACATAATCCTTATCCTTTCTCTTCTTACTCGCTCTCTCTCCACTTTCTTCTTCAGCAGTATTTTCTTTTCCTTTTGTGCCCTAAATATTGAGAATATCATCAACCAATATCTCCTTAATAATAAGGTAAGTAGGGAATGTGTCGCATGTATGTCCTTTATAGTAGTGTTGAGTGCGGACAACTCCTCATGCACGTTCGCCAAATCTGGGGCCTAAACGCCCATCAAATTTTGGCTAATCTGCTGCTTAAATCCATCAAACCGAGTCATCATACTTCGAATATCACTTCTGATCTCCTTCTTTACCCAAGGCTGCACCCTCTGCTCAATATTTGTTACTTTCGCTCAAGGGTTCCTAGCTTCTTCAGCACATTAGTCAGAAAATCCTCTTGGACTAAGGCATTGCCACTTGGGGGTGGTCTCGATGTAGATGGTCTTAAAGTCAAAGCTGGAGTCAAGTCCTTTGAGGACCCTACTGTATCTATGGTGACCTGTGGCTCGGTGCGAGTAGTCTCTATACGGGTCTCACCAAGATCGGCAAAACTCGTCGTATTAATGTCTATATGCCTGATAGCCTAAAAAGTTGCCTGAAGTAGTATGTCTCCAAGCTTATGGGTTGGCATGATCCCAAATCAAGTATCTCAAGTACCCCCTTTTAAAAAAAATCTACATCAGCAAGCACGAGGAGGCCAGGGTGATATCTTTACTCATCGCTCGATAATGGATGTCTCTCGCTATAAGCTAGGATACATTATCTCATAGTCATCCATAACGCTTGCTACCATTGCATCTCGGTCAAGAATCAACTCATTGTCCCCCTTAGTTGGACTCAATTGATGTTCGACCAGCGTCTACCATATCTTGTATGTAAACCTTAGAGTGCCCTTCGTAAGTTGTGTGGTATTCCCTATAACCCATGGCCCCTCCTTCTCTACAATAAAAATACAAACAATCCACCTGAAGTGCATACACTTGTCATCAGACCCAATGCTTAGTCTTCACTTTCTGCATTTCCTCCATGTGGAAAACAATATCCTATGTACTAGCAGAAAGATGGAAATCCGATACATGAAGAAATATGGATATAGTCTGGATCGAGAAGTTGAACCGAACACCTGTGATCAACACTGAATATAGGGGGTCACCACCCTTCTAGAACATCGCTTGTGGATAGACCTACTTTAGCCACATCTGATAAGCTACATTAAATTCTCAGAACAATGTCGGGCTATATCAACCTGAGATCTTTGTCATCTACTCAAAATGATACTACTTGAATCGATCCTCAAACTCTGACATCTCAGACATGTCCACGGTACTCTCTTTGGGCTGAAGGTAGAAACCTTTCTTTAGCCTCTAGGTGGCGGGGATGATAGTACTATCACAAGATGATATGGGGAGGAATTTATGAGGTTTTTAAAAGCTATCCAGTAATCCCAAAGAGAATCATCTAACTTCCTTGACCAATCTGTCCTATTGGCATTTACTGTCTTCGCCAATATAAACTTGATCTTATGATTGGAGACCTCAACTTTCCCACTCATCTGAGGATGGTAAGGTGTTTCCACCTTATGATTCAGACCATATTCTTTATGTAGGGCCTTGAAAAGAAGATTACATAAATGGGACCCATCATCACTAATAATATCATGTGGAGTGAGATATCGAGAAAAGATATTCTTTTTTAAAAAATATAGTGTTACTTTTGCCTCATTGTTCAGAAGTGCAGTCTCCTCCATCCATTTAGAAACATGGTCAACCGCCACCAGTATATATTTTATCCCATAAGAACTCATGAACGGACCTATGAAGTTAATTCCTCACACATCAAACAACTCCAACTCCAAGATAGGTGTCATGGAGAGTTCATGTTTCTGTGAAATATTACCTTGCTGTTGGCAATGATCACAGGCTTTATCAAAATCATGAGAATATTTATAAATAGTCGGCCAAAGTACCCATGCTAATATAAAATTTTATGGGCTGTATGGTACCCCTATGATAGCCTCTAACCTATAATGAATGACAAGCCTCAAGGATGCTCATCATTTCTACCACAGGAATACATCTCTAAATAACTCCATCCGCACAAACCCAAAAAGAGTAGGTTCATCCCAGAAAAAGTTTCTCACTTCATGCATAAACTACTTGTGCTACTGAAATGATAAATCCTCCAGGATAAGATCACTTGCCAAAAAGTTGGAAAAATCTCCAAACCAAGGGATTAAGTCTTAAGATGCTTCCAAGACCCGTTCATATGGAAAAGTATCATCTATATCAATATCATCCCCAATTTTAGCATTGCCTCCTCTTCAAGATAGGATAAATGATATGCAACCTAGTGTTAGGTGCCTTTTTAGTCTTTCACCTCCAAGTCAAATTCTTGTAACAAGAGTACCCACCAAATCAACTTTGGGTTAGCATCCTTCTTCAATGTCAGATACCTCAGTGCTGCTTGATCAATATGAACAATGACTTTGGTCCTTATCAAGTATGAACGAAATTTCCAAAAGAAAAAACCACCGCAAGTAAGTTCTGCTCAGTAACTGTATAATTTTTTGTGCGGGGTTTAATGCTTTGCTAGCATGGTATATTGGGTGAAGGATCTTCTCACGTCATTGGCCTAGGATAGTTCCTAAAGCCACTACCACACTGCACCTTAAAAGTCAAGGATCAGTCTGGAGACACAATAGTCAGAGCCAAGATCAACCGTTCCTCAAGGTACTCAAGGGCGTTGAGACACACATCATCAAACATGAACTTCACCTATTCTCTAATATCATGAATAATGGATTTTCAATATTAGTAAAGTCCTTGATGAATCTCTTATAGAACCCACCATGACTTAAGAAACTTTTGATGCCTTTAACGTAAATTGGAGGAGGTAATTTTTCAATCTCCTCTATCTTTGCCCTATCAACCTCAATAACCTTCTTAGGAATCTTGTGTTTGTGAAAAATCCTTTTTATCACCATGAAGTGGCATATTTCGTAATTCAAAACCAGGTTGCACTCCTCACATCTCTAGAGTGCATTGGCCAAATGGGCCAGACAGTTATTAAAAAAGTCCCCAATAACCAAAAATCCATCCATAAAGACCTCTATAGTGTACTTCACTATATAAACAAATATCAACATCATACAACACTGAAAGGTGGCAAGAGCATTGCGCAGTCTGTAAGGAATTATCTTGAATCTAAAAGTACCATAACGGTAAGTAAAAGTAATCTTCCCTTGGTCTTCAGGCATAATGAAAATGTGATTGTACCCCGAATAACCATTAAGAAAATAGTACCAAACCTTGCCTGCAAGTCTATCTAGCATCTGATCCATAAATGATATAGGAAAATGGTCTTTTTGTGTCCAAATGTTCAACTTTCTATAGTCCAGGCACACTCTCCATCTAGTAAATGGTCTAATGGAATCTAACTAATTCTTATCGTTTGGGACCATAGTAATACCACCCTTATTAGGTACATATTGAATAAAAATCACCAATTTGCTGTTCACAATTGGATAAATAATGCCCGCGACTAACCACTTTATGATCTCTTTCTTCACCACCTCTTTCATAAGTGGGATCAAACGATGCTGGTGCTCAATGCTGGGCATACAATATAGTTCAATTTGAATTTTATGAGTACAAATCTTGGGTGGAATCCCCACAATATCTATAGTAGTTCATCTGTTGTCCCTGCCTCAACCTATGTATCCAATAAATAAGCATCAATAATAACTAATAATGTATTGTCGAGCCCAAAAATGCATATCACAAGTGAGATAGGAAGGCCTTCAGTTTTAAAATTTTAGCAGAGTTCCTGTACTATTTAAATTAAGATTTAACTTCTTCGAAGCATAACAATAAGAATATCTACTATACAATGGAGTCGCCATCTCATCATACTCATCGTTACCATCACTGTCAAAGTTCATGATAACCGCTACTCGTGTCTCAACTCTAAGTCTCTTCTCAATAGGAATAGTCAATGAATCATCATCATCAGTGTTTATCATAGACACCATACATATATATTTTGGTTGATGCATCGGCTGGCACACATTAAAAGTAACATGTTTGTCACTGAGTAGAAATTTCATCTACCCCATCTTCATGTCAGCCAATGCCCCATCCATAGAAAGGAAAGGCCTACACAAGATAATAGAAACTTTAAAATCCACCTTATAGTCAAGGTTTACAAAATTAGTTAGAAATATTAAGGAGGTCACCTTCACTAATACATCACATAATATACCAACCAATTTTTTCACAGTGCAGTTAGCCATCAATAATCTCATCGATATTGGTTTGGATGCCCCTAACCCCAACTGCTTTTGCACTACCAATGACATCAAATTTATACAGGCTACCAACTTACACAGTGGTTGATAGAATTTGAAAGACCCAATAGTGCATGCAATAGTGAATGCTTTACGGTCTTCTTTCTTCTCTAACAAATATTGAGAAACAATAACACTATAATGGAGCATATTATCAGCTGGATCAAAAGTCATCATACACTTCTTAGTAATTAAATTGCTTATGAACTTTGTGTAGCCCGACATCTTCTCTAATGCTTTCACAAGAGAAATATTAATAGACATGTTCCATTTATATTAATATAAACTCTTGATACGTTCCTCCACTTTCTTCTGCTACAATATCTAAGGAAAAAGTGGGAGAAGTCATAGAATATTCTTCATTACAAGATAGACTTCCTTCCACATAACTTTATCATTCTTAACTCATTCAACAACACCCGTTAATTTTTATGATAACTCACGACTAGTTACCAACTCTTCAGATTTTGCTTTGGGTGCGTCATCAATTTCAACATCATCTAAAACCTCATTAACTATAGGCATAAGAGGAGCAATAGTAGCCTTAACACCCTGAGTTTTGATGGATAAACAATGACTGTAATTCTTTATATTCTACACAGTATTGCTCGATAGAGTGCCCAATTGATGCTAATTCAAAGTAGCCAATATTTGATCAAACTACTTCCTAAGATGCTTGATCGCGGTAGCATGAGATTCAACTTTCTGGCTCACTCCTAAAATATCTGCCTTAATCTCCATAAGGCAACTATCCTGATTCTCTAAACCCTTAACTATCTTAGTCAGTAATTTTTCCATCCTCAAATACGTATCATGATTCCCAGTAGGAACATAAGGACCACCCTTCTTCTCATAGTCATCCTTTTATCTCCAATCACTTTCTCTCTCTTCTCTATTCCCTATATCTGTCCCTATAATAGTTTCGACCTTGATTCCCTTGACTTAAGTTCTAAGTGTCTCAATTAGACCCTTGTCCCTTGGTTTAGAAGACCATCACCTCTTTATCAATGTATTTTGCCTCTTCTTCAATATCTGAATCTTAAAGCTTAGGAGCTTTACCTTGTGTGCCCATAACATTCACCTTTTCTGAAATCAAAGTTGCAAATTGCTTGGTCAACAACCCAATCTCCATCCTTAGTTGTTTAACCTTTTGACCCACTATATCATCTATAATCCTCTGCTCACTGAAGCACCAATAGCATAAGTACTGACTTCTCTTTCGTCCTCTTGAGTACGCTATCTTGGGTTGTCATAGAGACTCGATCTAAAATTTTTGAAGCTAACTACCAACGTATGCTCATAAAAGATCCACCAGTAATAGTATCCATAATAGATTTGGTATTGGTTTTCAGGTCTTGATAAAATATCTCAAACAATTTTATCCCTAAAATCCTATGATTGGGCACCATCAATAATTTCTGTTGTAACCTCAACCATGCCTCGTATTATGGTTCAGAATGGAATTGCCTGAAATTATAGATCTCATCCTTCAACTACAACATTGTAGAAGGGGATAAGAATCTATTTAATACCCCAAATCTCTAAACCCCTCAAAATATAGGCTAATAAGTTGGCTTTCCAATGCCGTAAGAGTCACTTTGATATGATATCGTGGAATGAAGTTGTGTAATTTTCCCTTTAAGTGTTAGTCAGATGCCAGTGGCTATGACTCATGTAATGATCTGTAATTATATGTTACAAGTTTCTATGAGTAGTCATAGTCATAATAGAAAGAACCTTCAGTTTCATCCCATTGAAAACGTTTCCACTCCATGATTCGTAATTAAACATTACGTGTCATTAAGAGGGACTAGTAGTCACAATAGTGTTTAACAAGAATTCATTCCACTTGTTATGAATCCAATACATGACTTATTTTTAGACATTATGAGTCATTGTGTGGACCCGTATCTTGACCAGTAAAGGATCCAAGAATTAAGCCTCAGACAACGACTCCACCTAACTCATCTTAGTTAATCATAACACGTCGTTAGAATGGAAGTTGTAGTCAAAGCAGAAAGGACCCAAGATCCTAGGATCTCAAGTTATGATTCAGACTATGACTAATGACCAGTCGTAATAAGTCATAGGGTGAGTTGTAACAACTGGGAACCTAGAATTCCTGCACGTATTAAAAGGGGATCTTTGGTAATTTTTCCCCTTTTAACCTAAAATCCACGTCATTTGGCTACCCAACATCATCTATGGGTGGATTAAAACTACCTTAAAACCTTATATCTTTAGGAATCAATTTTCTTAGCAAAATAAAGTGATCGCTTCTTCTTTAAGAGCAAACTAGGGTTTCCAAAGAACAAGATCAACTTCAAGGATTCCACCAAGTCATCTATTCTTAGGTATGTGGGATATTCGTCAATAGGCCCCTTTCACTAATTGAGTCCCAAGAAATTCCCAAAAATTACAAATACAAACCCTTTTCGTCTTTTTATAGAGTTTTAAGTTAAATACGAGTTTTATTATCTCTTTCTCTTAGTAGTTTGGATTATGTACCATGAAAGTATGTTCCCTCATGAGAATTGTGTTTCCATACATTTTATAATATTCATTGTACATATCAAAATCAGTTATTGACATGTTGAGTATTAATTATGGTTTTCCATACTATGGTCAGTTTTACCACTTTTATGATCAGTGGCATTAGTCTATGCTGGTGGGTTATGAACACCTGATACCAAGGTTTTAAACATGCATCAATTTACAAGTTCATGATTCCTTTAGTTATGTATACAATATTAATATTAGATGCCATAACTTGAGCATATTATTATTCAGTTTATGCTTTATTTAAGCCTTAGAGTTGTTATGTTGGGAGTAACACTTAGTACTGAGTGAACGCAGGGCTGACGGTTCCCCCTTCAGTTAGGTAGAGTCATTAGTAACAATCCCTAAGTTCAAGAACTACATTGCCAACATAGGTATTTAGGGGTCACCTATCAGTTTAGGCTTGACCTCCTCTTAAGGGCCACTTGTCAGTTTAGTCTTGACACTCTAGTCCTTCAGAACATTAGATTCGTGGATCCACACCAGCCAGTGTTGGTATCCTTCGTAAGGTATTGACACCCTTCTAACTAGGGTTGCATATTGGAACTTGATTAGCTCAGATAAGGGTATGTTGGTTGTTGTTAGCTCCCACAGTCCTCAATTTAGTTATTCAGATTATATTCAGTTTAGGTTTGTATGACCAAGTGTTCACTATCTCAGTCACCCAGTCATTCAGATTATTTTAGTACATGTTTATACTTGGTCTTGCATTTAGTTTTTCATGTTCATGCATTCATTCTCAGTATACATATATATAAGCTAGCTTACATATTACATACCAGTATATTCAAAGTACTAATCACATACTCCCTTTTCCACTATTTTGTTTTATAACATAGGTTCGAAAGCTTAGTTCCCAGATCGCGCCTAGTCAATTCTTGTACCTCTCAGCTGCAGCATTGGTAAGTCCTTATCAGCTAAGGACTAGTTATATTATTAGTTATTCATCCCAATTTTTTATTTTATGCTATTTCAGTTAGTCATAGTTAGTTGGGGGCCTATCCCAACATCATGTTTAGAGGTTTTCATATAGTCAGATAGTTAGATATGTTTTTCAGTTACATTGATATTGTTTTTAACATTAGACACTTTAAAATGATTTCAACACAATATTTTGTTACCTTTTTTTTATTTACAACTTGTGCCATATCATGGGTTAGCTTGGGGTTACTCATAACCTTAAGTACCGTGTTAAGACTATAGGGTAGTATTGGGTCATTAAAAACTTGGGATCAGAGCTTAATATTTAAAGTGTCCTAGGGTGTCTGGAAGTCACATTAAGTAGAGTCTTGTTCATGGGTGTGAAGTGTGCCAGAGGCTATGAAATATTTTCGAAAAGTCTTCCTTGTTTCAGTATTCATATCGTACGATGGAGCATGAGCTCTGTTAAACTCCTTCTTCTAACTAGTTCTCTACCATTTATATAAATGCCTCCTAAAAGGGCTAATGGAATGAGAAATAGGGACTAGCTTGCCCCACCACCTATTTTTGAGGACCCTCGGAATGAGCAGGTCTCTCATGCTGAATTCTGGGCTGCTTTCACCACCTTAGCCGAATCCATGGTTGCCCAAATAAATTATAGGCCATTTCCCTAAAAAACCCTATTGTGAGAATGGTGATACCCATAATTTGAGATTTTAATCAGTTGAATCCCCTAGCATTCTCTGTATCCAAGTCTGAGAAGGATCTATAAGAGTTTTTAATTGTGTACAAAAGGTGAATGATATTATGGGTGTTACCCTGAGTGAGAGTGAAAATTTAGATACTTAACAATTGTAATAAGTGACTCACACCTAGGTTAAATAGTGAAACGAAGATAGGGGAGCTGATGTAGGGCCTGCAGAGTGGGATGAGTTTGCTACTGCCTTTTTAGATAGGTTCTTCCCACTCGAATTGAGGGAGGTAAAGGTGCAAGTGTTCATTAATTTGAATAAGGGTAACATGATTATGAAGGAGTATTCTCTCAAATTCACCCAGTTAGAAATATATTCTCCAACTATGGTGGCTGATTTTAGGGACAGGATGAGTAAGTTTGTATCTAGTGTTTTTGAAGATATTATCAAGGTGTGTAGGAAAACTATGTTGATTAAGGAGATGGACTTTTCTAGATTAATGGTTCATGATCAGCAGATTGAGGAGGAGAATCTCAAAGAAAGGGAAAGAGAGAATAAAAAGGACAGAACTAGTAGTTTTACTTCTCTTAATAGAGGTTAAAAGGTAGTGACCATCCTTAGTTCTGCTAGAAATCCTTAGCTACAGCTCCATCATCTACCAGTGCTCTAAGGACTAAGTTTAGACAGGACTATCGGGATAGAGAACTAGGCTCCAAATCCAAGGGTAGTATGAATAGTGGTTGCACCAACTTAGTTTGCAAGAGATGTGGTAAGAACCACAAGGGTAAGTGCTTGGTTGGCAGCAATATATGTTTTGGGTATGGAAAGTAAGGGAATTAAATAAGGAAATGTACGGTAGTTTCCCGATGAGGAAGAAATGATGGTTAGTAGGGCCCAGTTAACTCTTCAGTAATCCCAGTAGGAAATCCGACTCAACAGGGTGTCACTTGTAGTGCCACCAGTGGACAGAGTTAGAATTTACTCTATCCCCTTCAGACTCAACATGATTAAGAAGGTTCTCCTGATGTAGTTATTGGTACATTACAAGTCTTCCACCTTCATGTATATGCATTATTAGATCTCTGAGCCATACTATCATTCATGACTTATTTTATAGGAATAAAATTTAGTGTTAGCCCAAAAATTCTTGTAGGTCCCTTCACAGTGTCCACTCTCGTAGGTAGTTGTGTTATATTTAAATTGGTGAACAAAAATTACCCAATCACAGTCTTAGAAAGTTACCTTAGCCAATCTTATGGAATTCGAGATGACTGATTTTGATGTCATTCTTGACATGGATTGGCTCCACTCTTGTTATGCATCAATTGACTATAGAAATAGAATAGTCTAGTTCTAGTTACCTAATGATCCAGTCATAGAATGAAGGGGTAGTACCTCCGCGCCTATAGGTCAATTCATCTCCTACCTTAAGAAAAGGAAGATGATATCCAAGGGTTGCATCTATCATCTTACCTGAGTCAAGGACTCAAAATTTAAGATTCCAAGTCATTAATCAGTTCTAGTAGTTAATGAGTTTTCTAAAGTATTTCTTAATAATCTACTCAGAGTTCCTCCTAAAAGGGAAATAGACTTCAAAATTGATCTCCTTTTAGACACCCAACCTATTTCAATTCAACCGTAAATATTGGCTCGAGCTGAGCTTAAGGAATTTAAAGAATAGTTGAAAGATCTCTTAGATAAGGGCTTCATTAGGCCTAGTGCTTCCCCGTGGGGTTCCCTAGTTCGATTCGTATGTAAGAAAAATGGTTTTCTCAGAATGTGCATCAACTACCATCATTTGAATAAAGTCTCAATCAAGATTAAGTATCCTCTCCATAGGATTAATGACCTATTCAACACACTTCAGGGTGCCAATTATTTCTCTAAGATTGATCTCAGATTCGGCTATCATTAGCGTAGAGTCAGTGAAAGTGATATTCTAAATACAACCTTTAAACCTTGGTATGGTCACTTCAAATTTGTAGTTATGTCTTTTGGATTAATGAATGCCCCCGCAACTTTTATGGACTTGATGAACAAAGTGTTTAAGAAGTACCTAGACATGTTCATCATAGTCTTCATGGAGGACATCCTCGTCTATTCTCGTAGTGAAGGTGAATAAGCAGATTATTTGAGGATTGTTTTGCAGACCCTTAAGGATCACCAGTTATTCACTAAGTTCAGTATGTGCAAATTCTAGTTGAAATTAGTATCTTTCCTATGATACATCATTTCCACTATTGGAATTCGAGTAGATCCTTAAAACACCGAGGTAGTACAAAAATAGCCTAGACCCAACTCTCCATCAGATATCAAGAGTTTCTTGGGTTTAGTTAGTTACTACATATGGTTTGTTGAGGGATTTTCCTCTATTGCTTATCCCATGACCAGATTGACTCAAAAGAAAGTCAAATTTTAGTTGTCCAATTCCTGGAAGAAGAGTTTTTAGGAGTTGAAGACTCGTCTCACTCCTGCTCTAATTTTGGCCCCACTAGAGGGCTCAGATGGTTTTGTAGTATACTATGATACTTCTAGAGTTGGTCTTAGTTGTTTGTTGATGTAGTAGGTCAAGGTTATAGTGTATGCCTCTATACAACTAAACCTCATGAGAAGAACTACCCAACTCACGAACTTGAGTTGGTAGTAGTTATTTTTCATTAAAGATTTGGAGGCATTACCTTTATGGGGTACATGATGATGTGTTTACTGATCATAAGAGTTTATAGTATGTGTTCACTCAGAAAAAACTAAATCTTCATCATAGAAGGTGGATAGAATTACTAAAAGACTATGATATAAGTGTGTTGTATCACCCAAGTAAGGAAAATATTATGGCTGATACCCTTAGTAGATTATCTATAGGGAATGTTTCTCATGTGGAGGATAGTAAGAAAGATTTACTTAGTGAGGTTCATCATCTTTCTAGATTGGGTGTTTGGTTGGTTGATTCGGCCGAATATGGTGTATGGGTTTAGAATAGTTTGAATCTTCCTTGGTATTTGGGGTAAAAGAGAATCAAGATAAAGGTCCTATTTTGGTTTAGTTGAAAGAGACAGTTTAGGATTAGAGGGTTGAGGTTTTTTCCCAACGGGTAGATTGTATATTTTGTTTTTGGGGAAGGTTATATGTTTTAAATGTGGGTGATTTGAGGAAATAAATATTAGTAGAGGCACATGGTTCGTGATATTCTATTCACCCATAAGCCACTAAGATGTACCGTGATTCGCGGGAGGTCTATTAATGGATAGGTATGAAGAAGGACATTGTGGAACTTGTGGCTAAGTGTTCATATTTGTCAGTAGGTTAATGTTGAGCACCAGAGGCCTAATGGTATACTTTAGGAGTTTAGCATCCCTACTTGGAAGTGGGAAGTGGAATATGGACTTTGTTACAGGGTTACCTCATACGAGCCATTAACATGAATCTAATTGGGTCATTATGGATAGAATGTCCAAGTCATCCCATTTCTTGCTAGTCCATATTTCATACACTGTCAAGGATTACGCTAGAATCTATCTCAGGAAGTTGGTAAAGTTACATGGAGTCCCATTTACCATTATTTTAGATAGAGGTACTCAGTTTACCTTTCATTTTTGGAAAGCTTTTCAGAAAGGTCTTGGTACCTAAGTTTATCTCAGTACGACTTTTCACCCCAAACAAATGATCAGGAAGAGAGGACCATTCAAACCATATAGGACATATTGAGTTCTTGTGTTATCTATTTTAAGGGTAGTTGGGATGATCACTTGCCTTTGATAGAGTTTGCCTACAATAAAAACTATCACTCTAGTATTTAGATGGATTCATTTCAGGATCTTTATGGTAGGAGGTGTGGGACTCTTATTGGTTAGTTTGAGGTTGATGGAGTTTCTTTGATAGGGCAAAACTCAGTGTATGAGGTGATGGAGAAAGTTTAGTTGATTCAAGAAAGGAAGAAGAACCCAGGTTTGATAGAAATCTTATGCAGATGTGAGAAAGAGAGAGCTTGAGTTCGATATTGGTGACTTGGTGTATTTAATAATATCACCCATGAAAGGTATTAAGAGATTTGGTAAGACAGGGAAGTTCAGTCCTCTCTATGTTGTCCCATATACGATTTTTAGCCATTTTGGATAGGTAGCCTATGAGTTAGAGTTGCGTGCAGAGTTAGCATCTGTGCATCCAGTATTCCATGTCTCATTGCTAAGAAAATGCATTGGTGATCCAGCTTCACTCATTTCTTTAGAGAAAGTGGGAGTTGAAGATAGCCTCTCCTATGGGTGAAGTACCAGTTGAGGTCCTAGACCGTTAGATTCATAGGTTGACGAATAAAGAAGTTGATTTAGTGAAAGTTCTGTGGAGAAATCTGTTAGATGAGGGAGGTACTTTCGAAGAAGAAGCTGATATGCGAGCCTAGTACAACTATCTTTTCTCTTCGAATCCAGATTCAGCTTGAGGTAATGGTTTCCTTAATTAAATAATTCTCTCATTTTTTTTATCTCAGCTATCCATCCATCCTTATGTCATTTCATGAATTCATGAATTCGATTTAGTCCTTGCATTATGCTTTAGATTCAGATAGTTAGTCATGATTCTTCTCATTAGTGTTCAATGCATGATATCGATTTTTCCTAGCACACCAACTCAGATAGTTTAATTTGGGGATGAATGATCCCAAGGGGAATATATTGTAATACCTAACCCCTCAAAAGATAGGCCACTGAGTTTCCTTTCAAATGCTGCAAGTCCCTCCTCGATCTGATATCTTTCCAAGAAGTTATGCAATTTTCCCTTTAAGTGTCAGTCAGCTGCCAGTGGCTACAACTCACTTGACAACCTGTAATCAGAAGTTAATAGTCATTACAAGTAGTCGTAGTCAAAATAGAAGGAATCTCCAGTTTCAGACCAATGACCACGACTCCACACCATGATTTGTAATCAAACATTATGATTCGTTAGGAGGGACTCGTAGTCACAACAATGTTCAACAAAGAATCCATTCCCGTGGTTACAAGTCCAGCACATGACTCATAGTCAGACATTATGAGTCATTGTGTGGACCCGTAGCCTGGCAACTAAAGGATCAAAGAATCAAGCCTCAAACTACGAGTCCACCTAATGACGCATAGTCAATCGTAAAGAGCCGTAAGAATGAAAATCGTAGTCATAGAAGAAAGTACCCAAGATCCCAGGACCCTAGGTTACGACTCAGTCTACGACTCATAACTAGTCATGATAAGTCGTAGGGTGTGTTGTAACGACTGGGGACCAATAATTCTTGCAAATTTTAAAAGGGGCTCTTTGGTAATTTCCACCTCTCTTAACCCCAAATCCACGTCGTTTAGGGTACTACAACATGAGTTATGGGTGGATTAAAACTACCCTAATACCTCATAACTTCAGAAATCACTTCCCTTAGAAAAATAAAGCGATTCCCTTCTTTCTCAAGAGCAAACTAGGGTTTCCCAAAAACAAGATCAACTTTAAGGATTTCACCAAGGCATCTATTCTCAGGTATGTGGGATATTCATCAATGGGCCCCTTTCACCCATTGAGTCCTAATAAATTCCCAAAATTTACAAATACAAACCCTTTTCCACTTTTTTTTATAGAGTTTCAAGTTAAATATGAATTTTATCATGTCTTTCTCTTAGTTGTTTGGATTATGTACAATTAAAATATGTTCCCTTTTGAGAATTATGTTTCCATACGTTTGATAATTTTCATTGTCCATATCAAAATCAGTTATTGACATGTTGCGTATTAATAATGATTTTCCATAGTATGGTTAGTTTTACCATTTTATGATCAGTTGCATAAGTCTATGATAGTAGGTTATGAACACCTGATACCAAGGTTTTAAACATGCATCAATTTACAAGTTCATGATTCCTTTAGTGACGTGTACAATATTAATTTCAGAATACCATGACTTGATCATATCATTATTTAGTTTATTTTTAGTTTCTCGCAGAGTCGTTCAGTTGGGAGTAACACTTTGCATAGAGTGAACACAGGGATAACGGCTCCCCTGTCAGTTAGGCAGAGTCATTAGTAACATTCCATAAGTTCTAAAACTATGTTACTAACATAGGTTATGAGTGGTCACCCATCAGTTTAGGCTTGAAACCCTCTTAGGGGTCACCCGTCAATTTAGGCTTGACACCCTAGTCCTTCGGGGCATCAAATTAGTGGATCTATACTAGCCAGTTTTGATACCCTTAGCAAGGTATCGACACCCTTCCAGCTGGGGCTACAGGTTGGACCTCGATTAACAAAGATTGGGGTATGTCAGTTGTAGTTAGCTCCCACAGTGCTCAGTTCAGTTATTTAGATTATGTTTATTCCATGTTTGCATGACCACGTGTTCAGTATCTCAGTCACCTAGTTATTCAAATTATTTCAGTATATGTTTATACTTGGTCTTGCATTTGGCTATTCATGTTCATGCATTCATGCTCAGTATATATGTATATCAACTAGCTTCCATCTTACATACAAGTACTTTCAAAGTATCGATCGCATACTTTCTTTTGCGCTATATTGTCTTCTAACATAGGTTCGAACGCTCAGTTCCCAGTTAGCACATAGTCCATTCCCGTGCCACTTAGCTGTAACATTAGTGAGTCCTTATCAGTCAAGGACTAGTTATATTATTATTTTTTCATCCCAGTATCTGTTTTCATACTATTTAAGTTTGTCAAAGTTAGTTGGGGGCCTGTCCTAACAACTCATCATGTTTAGAGGCTTTCAGGCAGTGAGACTTTTAGATGTGTTCTCTAGTGATGGTTTTCAGTTAAATTTGATATCGTTTAATCATTAGAAACTTTTAAATGACTTCAGCATAGCATTTTGTTAACTTCCCTTTTTTTTCTTCACAGCTTGTGCTAGATTACGGGTTAACTTACTTGTACCTTAAGCACCATATTATGAATAGAGGTCTCGGGTCATGAAAATGGTCCATGAACTATTTTTTCAACTCATTCCAATTAGTGATAGACCCTACAGGTAGTTCCTTTAACCATAATATCAGTTCACCTATCAGAGAAAAATGGAACAACATAAGTCTCAAAGCTTCCTGACTCACCCCAAGAAAATTATATGAGGTGTAGATCCCCACAAAATTCATGATGTCAATTTTTTCGTCATCTGTCGGCAAGCCAACAAACACACCCTTCAGATTGAGCAGCTAAATCATAGCACATGTGATATCAAACTTAACCACCTGGGCCAATTTTGGAGGAATGATGGCTCCTGTCTTTATAGGATCAACATACCCCAAGTCATTCACTGGATCATCATATGCTGGCAAGTACTAAAAAGCTAAGGGTACTTGAACTCTATTTATTCTACCTTGTCATGACCTGAATTATGAGTCATGATGGCAACTACTCCATCCCACCAGTAGGTAAGCCAAACTGTAACCCGACGTTAAACAGAATGGGTTAATTTTGTGGAAATGCACCAAAAGGTCCTAATAGGAAATCCAACAAAGTAAATAAGCAAGACAATAAAAATAGTTTAAAGGTAGTCACTACATAACTACTATCCCACAGCCTAGTAGAACCAGTGCAAGAGCATCTAGTAATAAAATACAACCCAAGTATATAGAATAGTCAATACATCCGTCTTAAAACAAAAGTTTGAACATATAAATATAGAAGGAAATAGGTGACTCTCACTCCAAGAGCTCACCCTATCTCTAGATATCAACACAACACGAACATCGATCATTGCCGATAGCTAGTACTCGGGTCTGCACAAACAAATGTATAGAAGTATAGTATGAGTACAAAAACCATGGGTACTTAGTAGGCATCATCGTCCGACTGAGCTAAATCATGATATAAGTAAGATATAATGCAAGACGATTTAACTAAATGGAGGTAAGAAATGAACCTGAATCAACTCCAACATCGTAGTGCATATATAGATAAATAAATCAAAATAATAGCATAACATAACATAAAACATCATTACGGACAAACATAACTACAAAATTGGTGCCTATACACTAATTAGTGTGGAAAAGTAAATAATTCATCGCAAGCCTCTATTCGTCTGGAAGGTACAAACAAGATAAAATAATCCAGAACCGTGATTTATCAACTCTCATAATATGATTGGAATTCATCCAATTCATGTCACATTATAACCACCAACTGTCCATATTCATCACTTGTCAATTAATCAATACTTATCAACTACTCATTGTTTCATTAGAATCAATTTCTATCATACCACATCATAATCATTTCATTGTTTTTTGACTAAGCGGGGTTATCAATCTCACACGCTAATGTCATCATATCATAATAAATAACATCATAGCATAATATGTATATCTGGACTCGAACCGGTATATATATATATATATATGTATATATAAATCAATCGTGGGATATAAACTGGTAAATATATAAACCATAGCTGAAGTTGAACCGATAAATAGATAATTAATAGTCAGACTTGAACCAGTAAATATATAATCAATAGCCAGACTTGAACCAGTAAATATTTTATTAAGATCATAATCATCCTCGGGACTAAATTGGTAATTCTAAATATATCAACATAATCAATTACATCATCAGTGGCATATGTAATAGCATAATCAATAGGCATAAACTCTTGCATTAACCAACATATCCATCAAGTGTCCAAGTTTCCCAATGTTATCACTTAGGCATTTCCAAGAGTCTAATCAAGAGTAAAAGGTCTACGAAAGTTAACATGCATCTTAGCCTCAGGTGGGTCAAGGGCCCACTTCTAATCCCTGAAGTAACATTTTAGGCAAATTCTACTCAAACTAGGCTTAAGGTATCTAAATCCACTTTTAGATATTAAACAAGCCTCAATTCTCCCTACATAGAAAATTCACCTAAATATAAGCAACTAACATCAAATAGCCTAAAAGGTCTAACTAACCCAAGCATTACAATTCATCATACTAACACCTAAAAACTATCCCAAATCTAACACAATATCATAAACAAACTATGAATTAGCACAATCTAACAAGGGGTAAAACCTAGCTTACCTCACACTAAAAAAAACTCAACGATCTGCTAAATCACCACTTTCCCTTCAGAGAAACTTTTGCATGAAGTCAAGCTATTAAAACCACATTCTACCCATTAATACAAGAATAATAATATCCTTATTGCACCATTGTGCTTCGGGTCCAAAAATCACCCAAAATTCAACGTGGGTCAAATTTACAAAAAATCATATTTCTGAAACCAACCCAATATTTTCACATGCTCTAAGAATCATTACCCTCAAAAAGTGATTAATCTGAGGTAATTTAGGGCTAAAATCAAGCCCCTAAGGATTTGGGATTTTTGGTCAAGAAATGGGAAATTTTATAATGAAAAGGGTGAAATCTTACCACAAATCGAAGGGAAATCATGAAAATAAATATTAGCCAAGCTCCTAGATCACCCACAATCCTCAATTCTAAGCTATCTCCCTTTTTAGGGTTCTAGTCTTAATAGAATGGGTGATAAATGAGCAAAATCGGGCTAAAATAGCCTATTTATACCTATCCTAGGTATTTGGGTCCTACAATTATGCTCGATCTTTGTGATCGCTATATCTTGGATACACTAGTGAATTGTAACCATGACAAGGCACCACGATTGTAGAAATTGGGGACTAGCATGGGTATTGCGATTGCGACCCTTAGCTCACATTGCGTTGCACCAGATGACAACAATAGACTTTGAATTTTCCAAGTGTCCGCCAAGCCCTCGGGATTCATCCAAAATCCTGTATACGCAAATGAATTATGTAACCACACTATATTTGACATTTTAGACTCAATGGAACAGTCAAAATTTCCATCTAAGGTTATTTTGACAAAATATGGGTCCCAAACTAAATTTCCATTTTCTTAACTCTTTGGCCAATAGGTCGAAATGAGCCCAGATCCCTCAGTACTCAAACCAAGAGTCGACCTAGCCTAAAATAAATATTTTGAAGATGTTGGAATAGTCAGAATTAACATTTGAGCTCATTTAACTGAATTTATCACCGGTGGCTATTGGAACCAATGAAGACTTCAAAATAGAAAAATGGCTCTAAAAAACAAGCGAACTACCTAGTAACCAAACTGTTAGTTCTAGCAAGTCATAAATGACCTAGGGAAGCTATAGAGAAAATCTAATGGAAAAAATAAGTGGAAATATAGAAAATAACTTGAAGAGTGATTACAATATCCAATACTCAAAGAACTTTCGTCTGCAAAAGTAAAAGATTAGGATATACCTGAAGTCTCGAATAGATGAGGATACTAGGTCCTCATCTCACTCTTGATCTCATAAGTAGCCTCCTCTATTGGGAAGTTCCTCTATTGAACCTTAACTATAAGAATGTCCCTAGTACGCAACCTTCTAACATCACTAGCTAAAATGAGCATCGGCGCCTCCATGAAGGTCAATCACACATCTAACTGGATTGAGTCCCATCTAAGCACATGAGACGAATCAAGAATATATCGTTGCAACATGGAAACAAGGGAAATTGAATGGGAAAACACAAAAATCTAGAGGTAAATCTAACTCATAAGCCATCTCACTAACTGTGCGAAGAATCTCGAAAGGTCTAATATATTTGGGACTAAGCTTTCCCTTTTTCTTGAACCTCATCACACCCTTCATGGGTGACACTCAGAGGAATACTCAGCTACCAACTCCAAATCTCAAGGAATAAATCCTATGGTCTAAATAGTCCTTCTATCTACTCTAAGCTGCTCTCAAATTTTCCCAAATCACCATGACTCTATTCAATGACTCCTGAAGAAAATCAGTACCACGAGGTTGAATCTCGGAAGTCTCAAACTATCGAATTGAAGAAGACATCTCCTACATAAAGCCTCAAAAGGTACCATCTCAGTACTCGAATGATAACAATTGTTATAAGTGAACTATTCCAAGGCTAAGTGCTTCTCCCACTAGACTCCAAAATTAATAACATAGACTCAGAGCATTTCCTCAAACACTTGAATAGTTTACTCAAACTGTCCATTGATCTACGGACAGAAGGCTATACTAAGATCTATCTGAGTATCCAACTTCTTATGAAGTGCTCTCTAAAATCTAGAAGTGAACATGAAATATCGGTCCAAAATAATTTATATGGGCACACCATGCAAATAGACTATCTCACGCACATAGATGCGAGCTATTCTCTCGACACTAAAAACATTTGAATAGAAAAAAAATGTGCTAATTTGGTCAATCGATCCATGATAACCCTAATACTATCCGAACCACGGGAAGTATAAGGAAAACCACTTATAAAATCCCTGGTAATCCACTCATATTTCACTCAAGAATGGGTAATCTCTGAATCAAACCACCTGGTTGCAGATACTCGGCCTTTACCTATTGGTAAAAAAGGCATCGAGCTACAAAGTATGCCACATGTCTTTTAATGAAACTTCACCAATAATGCTATATCAAATCTCTATACTTCTTAGCTGTTCTTGGATAAATAGAATATCTAGAGCTATGAGACTCATGCAAAATTATATGAATCAAGTCATCAATTTTCAAACCACAAATACAACTATCAAATAAAAAAACTCCCTCAGAATCTATGGTGTTCCTCTTGGAAACACCACTCAACACCTGATCATGAAGGAAGCGAAGTTTACCATCCTTAAACTGGCGATCCCAAATCTGGTAAAAAAGAAAATACCTTGCCTCAACTCTCGCAAGAATCCTCATAGGGTCTGAAATATCAAGGCAAACATTAAGTTGGCTAAGGGCTAAATGTCTTGTGCCAATGGCCTACAGGAAACTAAAATACAAGCCAAGTTACCCATACTCACTGTCTTCCAACTCAAGGCATCTGCTACTACATTTGCCTTACTTGGATGATATAAGATAGAGATATCATAATCCATAAGAAACTCTATCAATCTGCGCTCTCTAAAATTAAGCTCTCTCTAGGTCATAAGATGTCGAAGACTGCGATGATCGGTGAAAATCTCACAATGCACATGATAGAGATAATGCCTCAAAATCTTAAGAATGAAAACTACCACCGCCAACTCCAAATCATGAGTGCGGTAGTTGTGCTCATGAACCTTAGGATATCTCAAAGTATAATTAATAACACAACCCTGCAGCATTAAAACACAACCTAGAACAATACAAAAAGCATCAAAATATATGATGAATCCTTCACCCTTAATAGGAAAAGTTAGAATAAGAGAAGATCAACTCACACTCCTCAGACCATCGGAAAGGGACCTCCATTTGAGTTAATTTGGTCATAGGTGCTGAAATAGTAGCATAACCCTCGATGAATCGACTATAATAACCGACCAACTAATAAAGAGACAAAGCTCAATCGGAGATGTAGGCTAGGTCCAATCATTACTCGCCTCAATGTTGGTTGGGTCTACCATAATACAATCCTTAGACACCATATGTCCAAGGAATGTCACTGACTCAAGCCAAAAGTCACACTTAGAGAATTTGGAAAAAACACATAATCTCTCAAAGTCTAGAGCACAATCCTCAAATACTATGCATGCTCCTCTCTACTTCTCAAATACGCAAGGATGTTGTTAATGAACATAATCATGAATGAATCCATATAAGGTCTGAATACTCAGTTCATCGAATCCATAAATGTGGCTAGGGTATTAGTCAACCCAAATGACGTCACAATGAATTCATAATATCATAATAGGTCCTAAAAGTTATCTTCAGGATATACTCAGCCCGAATCCTTAACTTATGGTAACCAGATCTCAAATTATTGTTAAAGATCACTACTGCTCCCTGAAGATGGTTAAGTAAATTATTAATACGAGGCATAGGATAATGGTTCTTCACCGTCACCTTATTAAGCTGCCTATAATCAATACACATATACATTGAGACATTTTTCTTCTTCACAAACAACACATGAGCTCCCCAAAGAGATACACTCTATCTAATGAAACCCTTACCAAAAATATCTTAAATCTAAGAATTCAGCTCTTTAAGCTCAGCAGGAGCCATACGGTAAGGTGTAATTGAAATAGGTTGGGTGCCAGTCTAGAGATCAATGGCAAACTTAATCTTATGAAAAGGGGGAATACCAGGCAGGTCGGTAGGGAGAACATCAGGAAACTCAGAAACTATAGGAACAAAGTCATATGATATACTCTCTCCGTTGGTATTAAAAATAAAAGCGAGATAAGACTTGCAACCTTTTGAAATAAGCCTCCTTGAATGAATATAAGAAATAGTCCCTATTGGCTCACGGCTAACTACTCCCTGCCACACTACTGGAGGTACGCTAGGCATTGCTAAGTTAACAGTCTTGGAAAAATAATCCATGATAGCATAATAGTGGGATAACCAATCCATGCCCAGAATCACATAAAAATCCACCATATCTAGAATAATAAGATCGGCGTGAGTATTAAATTCTCTAACAGTCACAACATAGGATTTGAAAACCTAGTCCACTACTAAAGATTCACCTAGGGGAGTAGATACATGTAAGGGAACAAATAATAAATCCCAAGATAAATTTAACCGTGGAGCATAATAAGTAGATACATAAGAATAAATAGATCCTGGATTAAGTAAAGAAAGAGCCGACTGATGGCACACCAAAATCATACCTGTAATAACAACATCCATAGACTTAGCCTTGATTATAGTAGATAGTGCGTGAAACTAGCGACACTCGCCATCTGATAACGCTCAACTTACACTTCAATTTAGTGCAAGGCGGCCGTCGTCAAAATATTTACCCAACATTTGAGTCGAGGTTGAATCCACAGGGAACAATGTGAGTGGCGATTAAACTAATTTGAAACTATAGCTACAAGTTAAATTCAAACAAATGACACGAGAAGATAAAATGGTGGTTTTGGAGATTAACAAATAATTGTTGGTCACTTTAGCTTCAGTGTTTGTAATCAAGAGTTTATGGAAAACCAGAATTATGTTCACTATGGGTTTTGGTACTTGACAGATGCTACTAGTGGTTTAAGATTCTCACGGTAGGTAGAACAACAAGTTATCTTTAGCAAAGTTATGCTTAAATGTCTCTTGACCTACTTAAGCATTTAATTATCTAATCCTATTGGACTTAGGAAATTTATATTCACTGCCCAGATTTTACCTCAGGTTAACCAGCCTTGTTACATCGCTGATTATTAAATGGAAGTTTAGTGTTTTCAAGTCCCTATTGATAATTCACTTCCCACTATATTTGATTTCTTTCTCAAGCCAATAAAAGCAGGTGTTATCTATCATTTGCAACCAATAGACAATAATTAAAACATCAGAATTATCAAGGAGTCCTACCACCTTTCGAATCTTGAACACTCAGCACCTTATCAAGACCTACCCCTAGATCCCATAATTCAGGCTAAAGGAATTTAGCTGCTCATAATGTAACAATCAAAGCAACTAAATGAATTCATGCTTTGAAAGATAAACTTACCAAAAGATGATTAGAAACTAGAGATTCTTAGATTAAATCACCAAAGAAAATCCCAAAATAATGATGATAGTCTCTTTAAAGTAATTACTTTCTCAAGCCAAAAGAAGAGGGAGAAAAATATCAAAGTATCGTGTCTCAAAATTCAAGGTTCGGAACTCTTAGAAAACCCTAAACAAGGCTTTAATTAATTCACCCTAATTATGGAAACAAAACAATAAAATTTAGAAATTCCTTGGATTAGGTGACGCCATTTGTGATAGCCTATCAGGAGCATGACGACTTATCACAAATGTCATCAGCTTCCTTTATGCTTTTGGTACTCGCTTCCTAACACTGACGATAAATGGTGATGCCCTATTAGCTCATTGACGACCTATCACAAATGTTGTCAAGGCTTTTTCTTATCTTTCATGTTCTGCCTTAGGCAGATGACAATCTTGATGACTTATCAGCTCCTTGACGTCCTATCACAAAATGTCATCACAGCTTTAAACTTAGGCCAATTCTATGTCTACTGTTGATGATGAAGCTGATAGCTTATCATTGGGATGGCGACTTTTAACAAATGTCGTCAGCCACACTTCGCCTTTATTTACTTCCGATGTCAGCTCATTTGCTTCCATTCTTGTTAGTTCTCTAGCATCTTAGCTTCTACTGCAAAATCAAACATAAAGCAATCAAAAACGACAAAAGTTGCTTAAGACTTCGTAATTATTCTTAGTTAAAAGCCTCCAATGTGTTAGCATTAGCTCACACATCAACACCCTCTTCTTAAAACAATTGCTTGTCCTCAAGCAACTCAGCACAGCTAAGAGAATACAAAGCACATTTGGCAGTGAATTATCTATATCATCTCAAAACACTTTCACGATCGCCAAAGTCAGTCAATTTAAGTACAATGAAGAACGCCAATGCAACACACATGAATCAAGATATGGCATTAATTCAGCTATCACAACCATGCATAGACCAGTATTACACTACCCGAACAAGTTAGTAACTAGCAATGTAACTAGTGTACCCTCACAACAAAGAAATCCCCTTCATCTCATATCAGGAATTATATATGTAACCATGGGGACAATCAAAACACTCACCCTCTGAATGAAGTTCCAATTAGTGTATGCCAAGTACCATCTGCTTGCCCTTATTTTCATTACACAGATCTTCAGATAGGTCAGCTAGGATCACTATAGGACTTTTCTTAGGCTTATACTCTAGGCTAGGGGCTGATATGATACTTGATGGTACTTAAAGTGACAAAGCCTCCTTGACACTACACTAGATTTTTAGGGTTTCACTCATTAGCCTTTTCCGCTCTTCTCTTTTATTGATCATAATTATTTGGGATGAGTGCATTCTTTTCTGAATTACTTATTCTTTTTCATAATTTTTCTTTTTCTTGCTCTTTTCCTCTGCACCTATATTTTTATTCTTTTCTTTTATGCTACCTTTCTTCATACTCATTCTATATCATACACCCCTATGAGATCCACCCTCAACTTAGGCCATTTGCCTAAGTCAAGGTGCACAGTGTCCAAGGAGGACCAGGGCCAAAAAAGGTTCATTATGATCTAAATGAGAAGGTGGCAGGTGTCATACAAAAAATAGCCTAATTAGGCTCAAAACAGGGATCAAGGGATATGATACACATAGGGATGGTCATTTAGGCTAAAGTGAGCTAATATTAAAACGGCCTATAATCCTTTTCTAACCCATATCCTTCAACCAAGGTAGGACTAACTGGGCAAGTTCTGGATTTCAACATACAACGGGAACTGAGTAAGATCTCACATACACTTGGCACACAAGTATATCACAAGCTACTACTCATTCAGTTCATGCAGCTATTTAGAAATAATTACTGTGTCACTAAAACTAATGCCATACAAAGATGCACAGTGGTCACAATCAGATGCAATTCATATAGTTAAATACTCAGTCCATTGGAGAGGTTCTCAAAAATAACAAAAACATGTTAACTTCCTAAGGTACTTGTATTTCTCCTAGTAAACTACAACATTTTACAACAAATCACAATACGTCTAAACATGCCGCTCTACTAGGAACAAGACTCCGAGGAAAAGAGGCATGACAAAAAAACCCCCAAGAGAACATCAACACCCACAAGTAGTCCCACCCTCAACTTATAATCATACATTGTCCCCAATGTGTCAAACCAAAACAAGAGAGTTAGAAACATACCCGTGGCACCATGGGTGCAAAGGATCTGATATCAATCACATAATATGAATAGAAACAACAAAATACCTTGGGTTGCCTATCAAGAAGCGCCTAATTTAGTGTTGCGGCATGACTAGGTTATCTTGACTACTCAGAATTCATGAAGATACCTTAAAAATGCTTCATACTTTATCCCTCTACTTAGATGATTTAAATTTCACCCCTAACTTAGAGTCCATCTTCTTGCCTCGATCATGGGGGGTGGTACAAAGATTAAGAAACCAAGTAATGGATGATGCATGGTAAACAACTCGGTCTTAAAGTGAAGTGTGTTTTTATGTTGCTTGTCTAATGTAAAATCAAGAATATAGGATTCTTGCTCCTTATCTTGACACTCTTCTACTATTTTAAATGATTCCACAGACAAGATATCATCTAAACATAATGTAGAAAAGTGCTTTGAATGAGGCCCAATGAATCCTACTTCAAAATTTACACTATCTACTACACACTCACTTTTATTCACCTTCTCAATATCAGTCTCAATATTAAGATGACAATCGAGTGGTTTCGATTCTTGAGTTTTCTCCTCAAATTGGCTAATGTCCTCCTCATATCATTCTTTGTTTAGCCTCTGTAAACATGGTGGGAGTGGTAACTCCTTTAGCTCTACCCATAACTGTTCTTGATTATCTAAAATTTGTTTCATCAATTTGTTTGCTTGAATCGTGACAACAAACATATCTTCAGTATGATCACTTTGACCACAAGCCAAACACAAAGTTACAGTAATTAGGACAATATCCAAATCATATTGAGAAGGTCCCATCCATGAACTTCCAGGTAAATCTGTATAGTAAGCCTCAAAATATGGTCCCCCATAATAATAACAAGAATCGTCACAAGAATCGTCATCACTCAAAAAACTATCTATACAGGATGACATCTCAAGAAAGGTGTGAGAAAAATAAAAATAAAAGAAAATAAAAAAAATAAACTAAACAAATATTTACAAGTTTGAAATCAAGAAAGTAAACTAAAATTTCAAACCAACTCAATACGCCAAATTGTTCCCCGGCAACGGCGCCATTTTTGATAACGCTCAACTTACACTTTAATTTAGTGTAAGGCGATCGTCGTCAATATATTTACCCAACTTTGGAGTCGGGTTTGAATCCACAGGGAACAATGTGAGTTGCGATTAAACTAATTTGAAACTATAGCTACAAGTTAAATTCAAAAAAATGACACGAAAAGATAAAATGGGGGTTCAAGATTCTCACAGTAGGTAGGACAACAAGTTATCTTTTGAGAAGTTATGCTTAAATGTATCTCGACCTACTTAAGCATTTAATTACCTAATCCTTTCGAACTTAGGGAATTTATATTCACTGCCCAAATTTTACCTCAGGTTAACCAACCTTGTTACAATGCTGATTATTAAACAAAAGTTTAGTGTTTCCAAGTCCCTGTTGATAATTCACTTCACTCTATATTTGATTTCTTTCTCAAGCAAATCAAAGAAGGTGTTATCTATCGTTTACAACCAACAAACAATAATTAAAACATCAGAATTATCAAGGAGTCCTACCACCTTTCAAATCTTGAACACTCAGCACCTTATCAAGACCTACCCCTAGATCCCATAATTCAGGCTTAAGGAATTTAGCTGTTCATGACGTAATAATTGAAGCAACTAGATGAATTCATTATTTGAAATATGAACTTACCAAAAGATGAATAGAAACTAGGGATTCTCAAATTAAATCACCAAAGAAAATCCCAAAATAATGATGATAGTCTCTTTAAAGTAATTGCTTTCTCAAGCCAAAATAAGAGGGAGAAAAATATCAAAGTATCGTGTCTCAAAAATCAAGGTTCAGAACTCTTAAGAAAACCCTAAACAAAGCTTTAAATAGTTCACCCTAATTATGGAAACAAAATAATAAAATTCAAAAATTCCTCGGATTAGGTGACGCCATTTGTGATAGCCTATCAGGAGCCTGATGACTTATCACAAATGTCGTCAGCTTCCTTTATGCTTTTGGTACTCGCTACCTAACACAGACAACAAATGGTGATGCCCTATCAGCTCCTTGACGACCTATCACAAATGTCGTCAAGGCTTTTCCTCAGCTCTCATGTTCGACCTTAGGCTGACGACAATCTTGACGACTTATTAGCTCCTTGACGTCCTATCACAAAATTTTATCACATCTTTCAACTTAGGCCAATTCTCTGTCTACTACTGATGATGAAGCTGATAGCTTATCACAGGATTGGTGACTTATCACAAATATCATCAGCCACACTTTGCCTTTATTTACTTCAGATTTCAGCTCATTTGCTTCCATTCTTGTTAGTTCTCTAGCATCTTAGCTTCTACTGCAAAATCAAACATAAAGAAATCAAAAATGACAAAAGTTTCTTAAGACTTCACAATTATTCTTAGTTAAAAGCCTCAAATATGTTAGTATTAGCTCACACATCACCATCTGCTGGGATATTGGCCGACGTCCTATCCTGCCTGGCTGAGAACCGCCTCGAGTACCTTGGAAACCAATCTTATGACCTTAAGAACCACCTTTAGATGAGGGTGGAATTTCTCTAATAGGGGAAACACTCTAATCTAAATCAACAATCTCCCCACTAATAGGGAACTTATAAGAATAATTGCCAAAAGACCCACAATGATACCAAAACCAATATATTCGGTTGACTCGGAGTAACCACTATGACTAAAATAGATGGAAGACAAACCCATTGAAGACAGACTGACAACTTTATCAGAGAAATCACTAGCATTAGACTGACCTTTGTTAGTAATCTAAAGATATGCCTAAATCGGTCGACTGGGTTGACTTTGAGGATGATAGGATAGACGTAGAGAATACCCACTACGAGAACTACTACCTCTAAATTGGGAAATTCTACTACTCCCACTGAAACTACCCTGATATCTAGGCTTTTTGTCATTGCCCCCTTAGGCCTCACGATGCATCTCCTCCATACTCGAGAGTGATCCAAAACCTCAACAAAAGGCCTACTCACAAAAATCAAACTCTGAGTGTATATGCAAAGGGAAAGTCTCAATTCTCGGACAAAGTAATAAAATCTCTCATACTCAGTATATAGAATAGAAGTAGCATGCTTAGCAAACTAATGAAAATGACCCTCATACTCCAGTACTATCATGCAGCCCTTCTCCAATCTAGAGAACAAATATCTCAAGTGATCCCTAAGGTTGTGAGGCCTATACTTCTCTAAGAATATTTCAAAAAACTAAGCCTATGTCAAGGAAGAAGATACAACTACTCTAGAATCCATATAAGCTCTCCACCAATGTCAAGAAACTAAATCTAACTTAAATATGGTGTAATATGCACCATGAGTCTCAATAAGGCTTAAATTATGGAGCCTATCCTCACTAGCAATCAGAAACTCATACGCATCCTCGCCTGGAGCACCAGAAAACCTAGGTGGAGCCAATCTCAAGAATCTACCCAACATATTTTGCTCCTCAACAGACATAGTAGGCTGGGAAAACATTGGTTGAGTAACCATCAATATAGGAGGAACCTTAACTCTAGGATTTGCAGCTACAGGATGTTCCCCTGCCTAAGTACTGCTCTAATCTATAGACTGTGCATTATTAGATAAAACACCACCATCTATCCCCAAAATCTAAACCAAAGCATCTATAAGCACTAAAGAAAAAATAAACCCTAGCGGAGCCTATGTTAGTCCCTGGCCCACTGCTGGCTGAAGAATCTCTGGCTCAAGAGCGGGAATAGGGCTTGGTGAAGGCCTTCTATCCTGGAACCTATTTAGGGACATATATGTAGAATGTCCACAACCTCTAGGTCATCCATGAATAAGAGTAGGATCCCTATTCTCAGTTTTTAGACCATCATCGCGTGTAGTGGTAACACATGTCTTGACCATTTATGATAGAGTAGAATCAAGGGAATATTAAATAAACCAACTCAGATACTTAGAAAGATATGAGTGAAATAAGTGAAGAACTCCTAAAATTGTCCCATAGCCTCATAATGATAGGAAACAGATATCATTTCGATCCGCAGGACTCTACTAGACACTTGCTCTTGTACCAACAATACCAATGTCACTTGGCTCTGATACCAGTTTTTCATAACCTAATTTATGAGTCATGATGACACCTACTGTCCCGCTAGTAGGTAAGACAAACCATAACCTAGATTTAAACACAATGGATTATTTTAGTGGAAATGCACCAAAAGGATTAATAAGCAATCCCACAAAGTAAATAAGCAAGACAATAGAAATAGCTTAAAGGTAGTTACTACATAAATACCATCCTACAACTTGGTAGAGCAAGTACAAGAGCATCTAGTAATAAAATACAACCCAAGTATCAAGAATAGTCAATACATCTATCTCAAAACAAAAAAATAAACATAGAAAGATAGAAGGAAATAGGTGAATATGACTTTAAGAGCTCACCCTACCTCTACATATCAACACAACACAAACATTGATAAACAACATCAACTAGTACTCGAATCTTCACAAAAAAGGTACAAAAGTGTAGTATGAGAATCAAAACCATGGGTACTCAGTAGGCATCATCAGATGAATAAACTAAATCATGATATAAGTATGGTAGAATGCAAGACAACATAACTAAGTCAAGGTAAGGAATGAACTAAAATCAACTCCAATATCGCTGTTCATACATAGATAAATAAACTAAAATAATAGCATAACATAACATAAAACATCATCATGCACAATAATAACCATAAAATTGTCACCCATACACCAATTAGTGAGAAAAATAGATAACCATCAAAAGCCCCCATAAACCTAGATTACAAACAATATAGAATAAGCCACCACTATCATTTATCAAATCTCATAATACTATTGGAATTCATCTAATTCATGGCACATTATAACCATCGACTATCCATATTCATCACTAGTTAATTGATCAACACTTATAAACTAATAATTATTTCACTAGAATCCATTTATATCATACCACATCATAACTATTTCCTTTATTTTGACTTATCTAGGCTAGAAATCTTGCACCCCAATATCATCATATCATAATAAGTAACATCATAGCATAATATGCATATCCATATTTAAACTGGTATATATATATATATATATATATATATATATAAATTCAATATCCATACTTGAACCCATAAATATATAATTAATAGACGAACTTGAATTGGTAAATATATAATCCATAAACAGACTTAAATTGGTAAATATATAATCAATAGCTGGACTTGAACCAATAAATACAAAATTAATAGCAGGACTTAAACTGGTAAATATATTATCAAGGTCATAATCATCCTCCAAACTCAAAATAGTAATTATAAATATACCAACATAATCAATAGTATCATCGGTAGCATAAGTAATAGCATAATCAATTAGAATCAACCCTCGCATCAACCAACATATCCATCAGGTACTTAAGTTTCTCAATGTTATCACTACAAGAATTTTCAAGAGTCTAATAAAGTGTATAAAGGTCTACAAAAGTTAACATGTGTCTTAGCCTAAGGTTCGGTCAAGGGCCCACTTCTAATCCCCGAAGTTACATTTTAGAAAAATTCTATTCGCACAAGGATTAAGGTATCTAAATTCACTTTTAAATGTTAAATAAGCCTCAATTATCCAAACAATAGGAAATTCAGCAAAATACAAGCAACTAGGTCAATTATGCCTAAATTACGGCTTTCGAATAGCCTAAACGGTCAAACTAACCTAAGCATTAAAATTCATCATACCAAAACCTAAAACCCATCCCAAATTGAAACACCTAAGTTTTAACCCTTAAAAAATTACTTGAGTTTGAGCTTCTGGACATCATATGACTTGAGGGTACTTGTCTGTAATACCCCAAACTTTCTTTAAGTCGAGTTTCATCCTTAAGAAGAGTAAGGGATACTTCCCAAGTGATAAATATTTTAAACCATGTAGAATTTCCCTAATATTGAATTTTTGTCATGTGAATAATTGAATGAGCTTTTCGTCTATACCAATTTCATCAAAATCTGACATCGGACGAGAAAGTTATGGCCAAATTATAGAAAGCAGTCTGAACTACCCAGGTGTGATGGAGAATTCTGATGGACCATCGAGATAGCAATGGAACGCTTCCTAGACCATCACATTTGAGGAAGTGAGTCCACTCTCTGATTAAGTGTGATGGAGAGTTCCGACGGACCGTCGAGCCAGCGACGGACCATCGCACCCCACCATTGAAATGAGCCAGTAAGTCCCAGTTCTAGTACAAGTGCAACGGTGATTTCGATGGACCGTCGACCCAGCGATGAACCATTACACCCCACCGTTGCATGTCCTGATCAATAATTTTAAGTTATTTTTAAAAGGGCTTTTTGGTCTTTTCCCACCCTTTTAACATATAGATATATCCTGAACGAAGCTGAGGGCTTCATTAATCATCCATAACATCAAAAGATAGGGTTTCTTTCAAGATCAAAACCCTTCTTTAAGAAAACTCAAGAAATCAAGAATCTCTCCAACGACCTTCAAGAAAGAGTTTTCTAAGGTATGCAGATGTTGATTCTTTGGTCCCTTCCACCCAAGAAGTTCAAGAATCCTTTTCTAAATTCAAAGATCTTATATTTATCAGTTTTCATAATTCATGTGAATTGAAATTGAAGTTCATGTTATTATTGAGTCTTAATTCATGTTTTGTTTACAAGGTTTCAAGCTTTGGCCCTATTATGTGATATTCATGTGATGTTCATGATAAACCCTCTTCAAGTTACATGTTAAGTGATGTATTTATGCCTGTTAAGTGTAGAAATTGTTGAATAACCAAATCATGCTCCCCATATGTTTGATAAAATATTTATGTGAAGGAATATGAGCCATTAAAACATGTTGACTAGAAATCTCGAATTGTGTGCAAGCTCATGCATGCCAAGTGTTCGTTCAAAAGCCTTAATGAATAAATTGTGACATGTTAACATGAAATCCACCAATTATGTTCTCTTCAATGCATGTTAAATGTTTGTTGCAAGACCTTATTGAATGGAGTATGAGCCAATAACATGTCTCCCTATACTATTACATGTTTATGTTTTAATTTTATGTTATCGAGTCCTGGGGGCACTTATACCCGATAATTTAGCTGTAAGTCTAGAGCCCATGTTAGTTTTCACGATAATCTCATGAAAACCACGATTCTAGAACTTAGTGAGTTACAGAACTCAAAACTCTCAGACAGTTATACAACTTAAGAAATCTCAGTAATCTCAGTATCGTTAGCCTTCAAGACTCAATTCAATACTCAGCTCAGTTCTAGCAGTATTCAAGTGTTCAGTTTAGGCCTCAGTAGCATTCAAGTAATTAATTCAGAACTCAGTATCATTCAGTCAGATAACGAGACCTAGTAGTATTCCGTTAGTCATTGGAACCAAGTGAGCTCAGCTTAACTCAGTTAATCAGTATGATTAGTAACAAATTCAGCTAAGTCTAAATTCATTTAAGAATTAGTTCAAAGTTCTTTAGTTGGGAGTAGTAACTAGCACCGAACGAGTGCAACGATGACGGCTTCCCCGTTAGAGAGGTAGAGTCGTTAGTAACAGTCCCTGAACTCTAGAACTGTGTAGACAGTGCAGGACCAGGAGTCACTTATTAGATTAAGGCTTGACTATCATACTTCCTTAGGCTTGACTTCCTGTTCAGGGTCACTCGTTAGATAGGCTTGACCATAGCAGAGGTCTTTACTCATGGCACGATATTAACACCCTTCTAGGTGGGGTTACAGGTTGGACCCTACTAGATCAGATTCAGGGCATATCGATTAAGTGAGAACTCCCACAGTTGCAGTTTCAGTATCAGAGTAGAACTTAGAAATAAGGACTGTAAGATGCAGTCACCCATCTCAGTAAGGAACTTAGATAGTTCCATAGATTCATGGATCACCCGCTAGATAGGCCTGGTATCACATAAATTTAATCAGTATTAGTACTAATAGATCCAGAGATCACCCGTTAGATAGGCCTGATGTCAAACTCAGTCCATTATTTATATATTAAAAGATTCAGAGATCTTTTGTTAGATAGGTCTAATCTCAGATATAATTATTCCTTATCATTATAAGTAGATTCAGAGATCATCCATTAGAGAGGCTTAATCTTAAATTTAGTCAGTCCATAGTAGCAAGCTCAGAACTCAGTTATTGATATGAGTAGATTCAGTTAATCATCTTCAGTACCATCAGATTCAGAGGTCACCCGCTAGATAGGCCTGATCTCAAATTTAGTTAATTATTCTCATTATCAAATTTAGATATCACTCACTAGATAGGATTGATCTCAACTTCAGTACTCAATTATTAATATCAGAAGATTCAGTTATTCAATATCTCAATATTAGTATTGAGTCCCGACATCAGTAAAGCAGTATCCGATTCTCAGTATTCAGATTCACGATAATTTCAATTATGGTTTGTGCATTCATGCATATGTTCTCATTCAGTACACTCATGATTATTTAGTTAAGTAATTGTTCATGAATAAACCCTTGTATTTAGCCTTATCTCATCTTGCATACTCAGTACATTCCTACATACTAACACATTTATGCTATGGTTTTTTACTTTACATCATAGGTTCAGAAGCACGAGATCTAGAGTACCCTTAGCAGTTCAGTTCCAGTCAGCAGTAGTAGACGTAGTAGTGACTCCTCTTCATTCGAGGATTATCCTCCTTTTATTATCACATTAGACTCAGTTTATTTTCAGTAGATGGAGTTAGTTGGGGACATGTCCCATCAGCTCCACAGTTCAGATAGTTAGAGGCTTTTCAGATAGATGTATTAGTATTTAGTTTTTAGTTTTGAGTATTTTAGATGTTTTGAACCTTATGACAAGTTTCCGTTAATTTTTTGCATTGATTATGTTATATTATGTAGTGCTCAGGTACAGATATCAGTAGAGGGTTAGATTGTGGTCCTTCGGGATCATGAGCACTGTGTGTCATTCTGGTTCTAAAAAATCAAGGCATTACATTGTCGTATGATGTGGGTATGGTTTAGGGTCCTTAACTCGTATGATAATCAGTGTGGTTTTGTTGTTTACTGTCCAAGATATGAGAATACATCATACTAGTCGTAGGTTAGGGTACGAGAAGTAATATGCCAAATTGTATGATGTCCTAGTCTATCCTAGATGATTTTACTTAGGGTACAGTTTAAGGATACCAATTGTATGTTATGGATATGAGGTGGCCCATACAGTGGGTGTAGTAAAGATAGGCTAGAGCATGGTGATTGGTAGGTACCCAACCAATGTGTTATACAACTAAATCTCCTTGTTTGATACCTGAGGTTTCTTGATTATAGTGATATACTAGGTGGTATTATCAAAATGGTGTAAAGTATAGGGTCCTATGTCTTACACTAGAACCTTTAACTCATAATTAGTCTTTAACATAGGATGGATATGCGGTTATACTCAATCCCTCTAGTTATGTATTTTTGGGGGGAGTTGGGAGGTCTAAATAGAGGAGTGTTGTATTCATGTTGAAATCTTGGTGGAGGGTGTGGCCATATTAGGGGATATTAGATTAGATGCATGGGTTATGGAGGAAGAGGATACCTGAGAAGTGGAAAAGGACATGAAGTCCAAGTATCCACATTTGTTCTCTATTTTGAATAATCGTGCTTAAAGTGTGTATGTATTCTTAACATCACTGTCGTCTGTCTTGGTTAAAGGACATAGTAATTCCTAAATTTCTTTATTTTTTAACTTCATTAGAGGGGAGTTTGGTGGGTAGCATTGTGTTGAAATTATACTTGTGCTTACCTTTACCCATCATTCGAGGATGAATGATCCTAGTGGTGGAGAATTGAAACACCCTAGTTTTGACCCTTAGAAAATTTCTTGAGTTTGAGCTTTTGGACATCATACGACTTGTGGGTACTTGTCATATGTTGTGGGTATAGTTTAGGGTCCTCAACTTGTAGGATAATCAGTGTGGTTTGATTGTTCACTGTCCAAAGTACAAGAAGGCATCATACTAGTTGTATGTTAGGGTACGAGAAGTATAGTGCCAAACTGTATGATGTCCTATGTCTATCTTAGAGAATTCTTGATGTTGGGTATATTTATGCATTATAGTGTTACTATTCTAGCTTATTTAGCCTTGTTTTGAGGATAGTTCGGGTGCTTTATATGGTGATAATGATATAAATAGGCATTTAAGTGTCCAAGTGTGTGATTATAATGTTCAAAGTGTTTTCAAACAAGTTTGCACTTAATTGAGTCATTTAGAGTTCAACTCGAAAAACTAGTTTTTTCCTAGCTTGAGCTATGTGTGTGTCTAGTTGGTCTCATTGGATTCAAATGTGTTTACTTTATTCCAAATGATTTAAATATGTAAGTATATATGGAACAATTTGTTCATAATGGACAAAGTTCAATTTGATTAAGTCTAGAGTCGGAGCGATAAGTTGAAGATCATGGAAATTAGCCTCATTTTAGCTTGTGTTTCGATTTATCGTTGATAATATTGTGTTTTTTTGATCTCTAACATGTGGTGTGTGATTATGTAGGAGGCTTTGTGAGCTGAATATGGTGATATATTGATGATAAAAAGGCTCAAAATTCATTGGAAATACACTACAAAAGGCATAGGAAAAAGGAGGGACGTTCAACACTTAACCAAAATTTTGGAAGCCAATTCCAGTGAGCTGATGCGATCTCAATGCATCAAGTCAAATATTCCACCTCCAGTGACACTATAATTGATATGTCAAGTCTTTCTTGTCAACACGATCAGTGAAGCATCGCGATGGGTTTAACATGCACAACTAATTTTCAGTCTGTGCCAACACAACTTGGTTTGTCCTAATTTTAATACAATTTGGTGGCACACATTGAGGGAATCTTTGGGGAATATCATGGAAAGTGTGACAATTTGTTAAATCCTATAAGGTTTAGCTACACGTTATTTTTTTTTTTTTATTTTATTTAGTTGTTAATTTTATCATATCATTCATTCAATTATTGGATCGTGATTATGAATATTATCGGCTAAATTCCCTCTTTTCTAGGTTAAAGCCAAGAACATGAGTACTATTGTTTTGGATTAATTTTATTTAATTTGCTTATCATTATGGGTTGTTTGTTTATTTTTGTTTTAATTATTTTATGGATTAATAAACTGTAAAATACATATATTGTCTACCTTTTGATTCCGGGATAGCGAATAGGGCAATAAAACATAGGAATAAACAAAGTTTGGGTTTTTATTCTTTTATAAAATAAAGAATTGAACTTAGCACCTAGGACAGGGTTGTACTTTGGAGCCTTACTTGATTCTCATGTAGGATGATAGCTTTAATAACTTAATTGGATTATTGCATCCCCACTCAACGATGTAGTTGAAATGTCCATATTAGGTAAACGGTTAGAGGTTTGGAGACCATGATCATGGAATTAACCCTACGAATCAACAACCAAGATAAGTAAGTTACCGAATGAAATTCAATAATATAGTATGATTGTTCGAAGTGCTTAACCCCGGGCTTCTATCCATTGATTGTCCTAAGTCAGTACTTTTCTACATTAGTTTAGGTCAATTTTAGTTTACAACTCTAAAGCTTTGTTTGCTACACTCCTCAATTTGTCAAACTAGAACTAGATAGTTGTTTAACACAAGTCCCTATGGGATCGATATTCGACTTTCTTGAAGGCCACTTTACTACTTGATAGACCACGTACACTTGCATGTGCGTTTGGGCGCTGTCGAGTTTTTGGCGCCTTTACCGGGGACTTATTATTTGACAACTATTTATTTTAGTTTTACCTTTAGATTTCTTTGGTGTATTTTATGCTTGGTCTTGGTTTTGTGATTGAAGGAAATATGTTTTAAGGTTGGAAAGCTGGTAAGGGCTCAAGAATTGGTTGATCAAAACCCAGAACCCGAGCAACTTTACCATTATAGAAGGAGTGAAGAAATCCTTCCCCCCCAAATTCCTCAAATTGCAGAAGGCCAAGAGAATCCTGCTATAATGGCTGCAAAACAACAAGCACGCAGGACAATTAAGGAAATAGCAGTCCCACTTCCGATGAAATTAACTTCCCCAATTCAAAGACCGGCTGGGGAAATTTTGAGTTAAAGCACAATATAGTGCAACTTTTTATCAACAGTGTATAGTTTGCAGGGCTTTCACACGAGGATCCACAAGTCCACTTGCAGATTTTTATTGAGCTTATTGACATATTCATTCTGAATGGGGTGAGTACAAATTATGTGAGGATGACACTTTTTCTCCATTCACTGTTGGGGGTAGCTAAAAGATGGTTGAATGTGGAGATGGCCAATTCAATCACATTATGGGACAACTTAGCCAGAAAGTTCCTCATCAGATTCTTTCCATCAGGCAAGACTGCGAGACTTCACAGTGAGATATTGAGCTTTAAACAAAGGCCAGACAAAAGCATTTATCATGCTTGGGAATGCTTCAAGGCTCTACTTCGAGATTTTCCACATCACAAATAGTCTAATGAGGTACTTTCTCATACCTTTGTAGAAGCACTTAATCACAATACAATAATTTTTTTAGATTCAGCCGCAGGTGGTCAAGCGCTGGAATTGACTTATGATGAGCTATATACATTGTTGAACCGCATAGCACAAGGAAATCCCGAATGGCATTCATATTCTATAAGTGCCACAAAAAGAATTGCGGGTGCATTGGAGGTAGACCAGTTCATTGCCTTATTAACTCAGGTTGAAGCATTGCAAAATATGATAAACACTTAGTTTAGTAGCTTGAAATTAGGAGCTCCACAACCTGCAGCCACAGTCAATTCCATCCAGCAAATGGAGGTTGGTGTGAAATCTGTGGGAATAGCAGCCATGTTCCTGCCATGTGTGCTTCAAATCCGAAATCAGTTATGTATGTAGGGAATGCTCAAAGGCAAAATCATGGTAATTCCTACAACATGAAGTGGAAGAATCAGCCTTGGAATTCCTAACAACAAAAAATTCAGTAACCACAGGCACAAGGGAATCATTCTACTAGCAACTTGGAAGAAATGTTGAAGCAGCTCCTAGATAATCAAGCACAATTGACTGTGGACATGAAAAATTTACAAGTGGACTAGATAAGCTTAGAGTTGTAGATTGGTCAGTTACAATAATCATTAAATACTAGGCCTCAAGGTGGTCTGCCAGCAGATACAAAAAATCCAAAGCAAGTTATGGCAATCACCTTAAAGAGTGGTAAAGAGCTTTAAAGAGAACCTCCAAAGGCAACTAAGGAGGTAGATGCTAATGTGGTGACTGAAAAAGTCAATAAAAAGGTTGTTGAAAAATCATGGAAGTTTGAGTACTTGAAAGAAAAAGTTGTTGTAGAAGAATTGGATAAGACACCGCCACTACCCTTCCCTCATAGGCAAATTAAAGTGAAGGAGGATGCAATATTTAAGAAGTTCTTTGATACATTCAGAGAGCTTCACATTAACTTACCTTTATTAGATGTTTTGTAGGGTATGCCTAAGTATGCGAAGTACCTGAGGGATGTGGTTGCTAATAAGATAAAATTTCAGGATGTAGGGGCGATAACACTCACTGAAGAGTATAACGCTACAATGACATAGAAAATCCCCAAGGAATTAAGAGATCCGGGGAAGATTACTCTACCTATCCAAATTAGGAGTAAAGTAGTCCATGCACTGAGTGACTTAGGGGCGAGCATAAATCTGATGCACCTATCTTTGTTTGACACATTGGGTTTGGGAAAGCCTAAATCAACCAAGGTGGTTTTACAACTAGCAAACGGATCCATGGAATATCTAGAAGGAATTATTGAGGATGTCCTCATAAAGGTTGGTAAATTTGTTATTCCTGCTGACTTTATTGTTCTTGATTTTGAGGTAGACTAATAGGTACCAATCATCTTGGGGCATACATTCTTAGCAAATGGAGGAGCGTTGATTGATGTTAGAGAAGGCACACTCAAAATGAGGGTAGAAGATGAAAAGATGGCATTGGATGCATACAAAGCACCCACACGAATGTCCCAATATAAATATTTATGTATGATAAATGTGATTGAAGGGGATGAGTGTGGGGTGGATAGTCCACCAAAGACCTCTTTAGACTATGTGATTGAGCAGCCTAAGCTTCTACCGCCTAAGCCTAATTTGATGCTAATTGATGAGCCTAAAAAGTCTAAAGTTCAGAAATCTGTTGCTTTAGAAAATTCACACCCAAGAGGGGTGAAAAGAATAAGAAGATAGAGACCAAGAATGAGAAAAAGAAGGAAAGAGAACGACTAAGTTGTTAGTTGGGTCGTGCCGCGACACTAAATTAGGCGCTGCTTAGGAGGTAACCCAAGTTAAGTAGGTATGATTTTTTTCTAGTTTTTAGTTTTTATTTCATGTAGTTTTTGTTTTTTATTGAGTGAAAGATTGATGGGAAGTTTGAGTACCACAAACCTAAGCTAAGGAGCATGGTAAAGACTGAATGTGGGGTCCTACAGACCTCCTTTATGTGTAAAGATGCTACTAGCTAGGCGTAGAGGCCTCAGGGGTATTTCTATCTCTTACTTTTAAGTTCACTTTGGGGACAAAGTAGATTTTGAAGTGTGGGGTGGGGAAATTCCCAATTTTTTGCTTAATCTAAAAAAATTATGTAAGATATTCTTGTTGGTGCTATTTTTTTGGTTACATGATACAAGTGTTTTTTTTGGTAAAATCATGTTGATTGAGTTAATTACTACCTTTGAGACTCTTAGGCTTATTTTTGTGACTCCTGTACTTGTTGGCTTAAAATTTGAATTCATGCAATTGTGTGGTTGGGAGTCTATGATGATCCTATGTGAGTTGAACATGTGCCATGTGTAATGTGAGATATTTTGTTTATTCCTTGTTACATATGATGTCTAGAACTTTCCCGTGTGTTTGCAAAGCGATAGAGAATGTGAGTGTAGAAGATGATTTAGGCGTTTCTTTGATAGCCTTGTTTTATACCTTCTTTTTCCTACCCTTATGCATAATCCTAGTTAAACCCTATTGAGTCTTTAGCTTATTTTCATTTGTAGCCTTATAAGTAGCCTAATCCTCTTCTTTGTAGACCATAATTTGATCCAAAAACTCCTAAGTGCTTTAATGAAAAATTGATTTAGTAAGGAGTTTAAGAAATTAAAGATGAAAAAGGTAAAATTGATAGCCCATAGTAATAGTTTTTAGTGTTTATATTTGATGTGTGGTAGTTAGGAGTGATATAAATAGTGTTAGAAATAATCCCATGATTGTAGAAAATGAGAAAAATTAAATCTTGAAGGAATAAACAATGTGCCCACCAAATTGGTGTAAATTGGTTGTTAGAGATTGGTTTTAAATTTTTAATGTAGTGTATTAAAGCTCTTAGAGAGGTTAGTCACTATTTCCAAATAGTTCCTACCCGTCCCTTAGCCTATATAACAACTTGAAAAAGACCTATTTGATCCTAAGTTCATTATTCTGATATTAGTGGAGCATTACAGTAAGGGTAAGCTTATGGATCATTATGTGTAACTTGTGAGGTATTTGTGAGAGTGAGAATAATTTGATTCTTGTGCCCATCATGTTATAAATTGCATTTATGTGAGTGATTTTGGGTAACTCTCTTATTGTGAGGGCATATGTTTGATGAATGAGGGTGATTTGTATGATGTCCTTGATTGAATCATAATCATGAGTTTACCACTTAGGTGAGTCAATTCTTGAGGCTAGGATATTTTAGAGTAGTATTCATGAGCTATCAATTGGGTAAATAACCTGTTTTATGTAAAAACTTGCATTTCATGTAGTCATTGTAGTACTAGCTTGAGTGTTTTGCATGTCGTAGAAGTGTAGAGTCTCCGCAACTTATTATGCTTAAAGTTAAGATTTTTTCGAGGACGAACAAGGCTTTAAGTGTGGGGTGGTGATGTTGCATGTATTTATGCATTCTAGTGATACTATTCTAGCTTATTTAGCCTTGTTTTGAGGATAATTTGTGTGCTTTATGTATTGATAATGATATAAATAAGCATCTAAGTGTCCAAGTGCATGATTATAATGTTTAAAGTGTTTCCAAACAAGTTTGCACTTAATTGAGTCATTTAGAGTTCAACCCGGAAAACTAGTTGTTCTAGCTTGAGCTAGGTGTATGTCTAGTTGGTCTTGTTGGATTCTAATGTGTTTAATTTATTCCAAATGATTTAAATATGTAAGTATATGTGGAAAAACATGTTCATAATGCACAAATTTCAATTTGATTAAGTCTAGAGTCGGAGCGATAAGTTGAAGATCATGTTAATTAGCCTTATTTTTGCTTGTGTTTTAATTTATCATTGAGAATATTGTGTTGTTTTGATCACTAATATGTGGTGTGTGATTATGCAGGAGTCTTTGTGAGCAGAATATGGTGATATATTGATGATAAAAAGGATCAAAATTCATTAGAAATACACTACAAAAGGCATGGGAAAAAAGAGGGACGTTCAACACTTAACCAGAATTTTGGAAGCAAATTCCAGTGAGCCGATGCAATCATGACACGTAGTGTCGAACCTGCCACATTCAGTGATGCAATTATCGATGCGTCATGTCGTTCTTGTCAATGTGATCAGTGAAACATTTCAATGGGTTTAACATGCACGACTAATTATTATTTTGTACCGACACAGCTTGGTTTATCCTAATTTTAATACAATTTGGTGGCACACGTCGAGGGAATCTTTGGGGAATATCTTGGAAAGTGTGAAAATTTTCTAAACCTATAAGGTTTAGAATAATTATAGTATATAAACATATGAACTTGGATACCTTGGAACGTCCTTGGAAGATATACGAAGGCAGCTACACGTTGTTTAGGTTTTATTATTTTATTTATTTGTTAATTTTATCATATCATGTATTCAGTTATTTGAATCGTGATTATGAATATTATCGGCTAAACGCCCTCTTTGTGGGGTTAAAGCCAAGAACATGAGTACTATTGTTTTAGATTAATTTCGTTTAATTTGCTTATCATTATGTGTTTTTTGTTTATTCTTGTTTTAATTATTTTATGGATTGATCACCCGTAAAATACATATATTTTCGACCTTTTGATCTCGGGAGAGGGAATAGGGCGATAGAACAAGGGAATAAACAAAGTTTAGGTTTTTATTCTTTTATAAAATAAAGAATTGAACTTAGCACCTAGGACATGGATGTACTTAGGAGCCTTACTTGATTCACACTTAGGATGATAACTTTAATGACTTAATTAGATTATTACATCCCCACTCAATGATGTAGTTGTAATATCCATATTAGGTAAACGGTTTGAGTTCGGGAGACCACCATCATGAAATTAACCCTATGAATCAACAACCAAGATAAACAAGTTAACGAATGAAATTAAATAACATAATATGATTGTTCGAAGTGCTTTATCCCTGGGTTTCTATCCATTGATTGTCCTAAGTCATTATTTTTCTGCATTAGTTTAGTTCAATTTTAGATTATAAGTCTAAAACTTTATTTGGTACTCTCCTCAATTTTTTAACCTAGATTGGATAGCTGTTTAACACAAGTCCCTGTGGGATCAATATTCGTCTTTCTTGAAGGCCACTTTACTACTTGGTAGACTACATACACTTGCGTATGTGCTTGGTCACTATCAATTCTTCCTAGGGTACAGTTTAAGGGTACCAATTATATGTTGTGATATGAGTTAGCCTTTGTTGTCGTATATTGGAAAATGTTGGGGTCCAAGTTGCTGCCTAGGGTACGAGTAGTGGGTACCACTCGTATGTTGTGGGAATGATTTGGGTGTGGTGGTCGTACCCTTCTGCACACCATTTTTTTTGATTTTAATCTGAGCGTATTCTGGACATTTCCTACCCCATAACCTTTAAGTCCCCACGTATTATAACACTTTGTGGCCTCTCATAACTCATGTGGAAAGATCAAAACACTCTTAAAACTCTCGTTAAACTCTCTCAAGAAGATTGTCTAGGGTTTCTTCAGGGTAATCATATAGAGTCTTAAAGATCAAGATCTCTCTGTGAATCTTCGTAAATAAGGCATATTAATCCTCCCTCATTGTTAGTTCAAACTAAAATCATGTTTTACTTAATGGTTTTCATAGAATAATCGTGATATTGTTTTGGATTTTGAAATATTTGTTGGGGTTTTTGGATATTTTTGGTTGTATAATGTTTTCCTATTTTTTTTCTTATGGTTTTCAAGTTATAGTTGTGCTTTGAATATGTGTTTGCATGGGAATGGTAAATTTGTACTAGTTTTGGTTTTGGAAACTATATGCCCTCAACATGTTTGATAAAATTCAAATGAAAATATTTTTGTTACATAGTTTGACTATTGTTGAAATCCTTGCATTGGAAAATATTGTAATGGAACCTAAATTGGTTTGGTTGGTTTTAAATGGTTGGGAAGGGCCTTGGTGGCCATAGAACCCAAATTGATTAGTTTTGAATGGAAATTGGTAATAAACTTAACCCTTTTGTATAATTGTTTTTGGTTAATAAATTACTACTTTGTTTGGTTTGTTTCTTGATACTAACGCATGGCATAAATGGTTAATTGGTTAAGGATGGTTTTGAAAACATTGTGGGGTACAAGGGAATCCACCAAGTGAACTTTAATGAAAATCTTGTAGGGTACACGGGAATCCCCCAAGTGATTTTTATAATAGAGTCTGTGGGGTACATGGGAATCTCCTTAAGTGTTGTCCAATGACATTGCTTTCAAGCTTTAGTCGGTATGTCAATACCATTGACTAATGCCTTAATATTTGATTGATAGAATTGGTGGTTTGGTTATACGTTAAGTGTTTTAATTGGGCAACATTGGCAAGTTATGATAGCTAGCCGTGAAAGTGTGAGTCCGAAAGGTTGACACTGGAAACTCATATTTGCTGACATGAGGATTGGTCTCGATGACCACGTACTTGGGGGGTACAAGGGAATCCTCCAAGTATATGCAAGTACATATGTATCATAGAGGGCTAAGGGTACAAGGGAATCCCCGACCACATATGGTATCTCCAGTTCATACAGCTACACGTACAGTGGACCGTCCAGGGTGTTACACTGGACCCATATAGCCCATGGTTTATCATGATGGTAAATATACACAACCCAGGTTAAAGATTTTTAATGCATGCTAAACCCGGTTCCCTTCTCCAGCATGGTATATTTGTATATATGTATGTGATTGCATATGGTTATTTACTTTAGTTTTGAATAATAGTTTAACTTTATCCTTATTAATAGTACATTCTAGCGTTCACCCGCTAACCCATCTTTGGGTGTTATATCCCCACGGGATTTAGGAACTGCCCATACTATCACACCTCCTGCTCAGTGACTTGGTGATTCGGGGACAATTTGAGTCAGACTAAAGTGGTAAGATTCCATTCTTCAGAAGTCCCATTTCATTGTACAGTTTGCCTTATGCTTATTGTCAGGGGCATGCCCCGACTAGATATTCTTGGACATTGTTTAGAGGCTTTGTGTGGACGACTGTGGACTAAGGTATGGGATGATTATTATATGGATTTGGGTTATTGTTTTGGTTGGTTGGATATTGGGTGGTTTGACTTGCTGATAACTCTCAACTTACTCCTATGTTTAAGGGGTAAGGCTGTAACTTGATGTTGGGCGTATTTACACGCCTAAGCACCATAATTTACCCATGTTTCAGCTATGTTTTGAGGATAAAATATATAATTCTTGTACTTTTAGTCCATTTTCCTTTAAGTGAGCTGACCTATGTGATTAGCATGTTTTCAGGTACAAATGATGAAGATTTCAGCACTTTGTGGACCTGTGGGCAGCAAAGGAAAACTTCACATAAGAGGGAAGGCAGCTTTTGGACTGAAAGTGATGCATGGGAACTTTTTCCCGGACAAACCCAGTATTTTTAAATACTTAAGGATGCAGTAGCAACTTATTAGACAAGGATGCTATTAAAAACCTTATTGCTGAATTTTTCAGCAGCATTATGATTATCATTCGACATTATTGAGAATTCACGTTGAAGGTTTTTGTATGAGCTTTGAGAACAGAAAACGACTCACTTGAGCAACGGAGAAAGAAAATACATTTCATCTCCATAGCCGAGATTTCTCTAAGTTTTGGTATGATGATGATGTCTACTTTGATTTCCGTTGTATTCATGAGTAGCTAAACTTATCTGTTAGGGTTATGGAAACCTTATAAGATACTATCTATTACTATGAGTTTGTGAATTCTTGATGTGTTATGCTACTTATATCATTACTCTCTTCATTTTGATTGAATTCTTATGGTTGCAAACATAGAGAATACGCCATTATAGCATTAACTTGTTCGAGAGAAAAGTTACATGTTTGGAAAAGAGAGTGTGACAAGGAAATAGGGTTTCCAACCCCTATTTACACGTTAATGCCTTAACCGGATTAACTTCTTGGAGAATTTGTACCATTTGTTATACACTTTAGGTTCGGGAGAGCTAAAGCGAAATAAATCCTTGATGGTTGAGAAACACTTGGATTTAGAATTAGAATACGATTCTCTATAAGTGCATACATGTCTAAATTCCGCGTTACTCATAGTTAATAGAGAAGTAGAACTTATAAGGTGGACATAACCCTAACTTATCAATCTATGTGATTAAATCTTACTACGCAAATCGTTCCATTGTTACTTTGATAATATTAGTTCACGCCTAAACCAAACACCCCTTTTTTCTTGGAATTTTCAACAAACAGTCTACTAATAATTGCAACACTTAGTGACCAGAGTATTCCCTGTGGGATTCGACACCCAACCCAGTTGGGTTCTATATTTGACAGAGACCGCTTACACTTTCTAACGAGAGTTGTAATTTGGGCGTACCAAATTTTGGTGCCGCTGCCGGGGAATACGTTCGTCAACTAAGTTTGTGATTGTTAATAGACCCTTTGGTCAAAGATTCTTGAATTTTACTTTTTGTTTGTTGTTTTTGTTTTGTTCAGGATTATTTGAGTGCATGCCAAATACACGAAGTTCTGGTCAACCGTTATTACCTATAAATCCTGAACCACATCTTATTGGCAGAATGGATGCGCAACGAAACCTTGAACGGATGGCTGCTTAACAGGAGCGGGAAAGATTAGCTGCATTGGCAGCTGCTCAAGTGCATCAACAGAATATTGATAACCCAGGTCGGGCAACAAATCTTGATGAAGAGGACCTGGGTGATGATGAATTATTAAATCCAAGGCGTGCTGGTGAGGTGGCAGCACCTGTGAATAGGAGAGATCATCAAACTAGAATGAGACCTGAACGCCGAGCTGTGCAGGCCCCTTTCGATGATAATGATAACAATTTGGATGCGGCTAGTGCCACAGGGGCTATTATTCCTCCACCCTTGGCACGCGGATCCAAGTTCAATATCACCAGCACCATGATCCAGCTATTACAACTCAAAGGGTTATTTGGTGGACTTGCAGGCGATGATCCGAATATGCATCTGATCAACTTTATCTCAACACGCAAGTCGTTTGACAATCCAGGAGTTGGACAGAATGCAATTCAACTGCTCTTATTTCCATTGTCTCTATCTGGAGAGGCAACTCTATGGTTGAATGGGCTGACTCCTGACTCTATTACTAATTGGAGGCAACTGAAAGACGCTTTCCTAGAAAGATTCTTTCCGCCATCCAAGAGAGCACAGTTACGAGATGAGATCAGCAATTTTTTACATCTTCCAACTGAAGCTCTCCACGAAACATGGGAGAGGTTCAAGAAGAAGCTTATGCGGTGCCTAAATAATTAGATGACCAACATCCACTTGATGGAAATATTATACAGGGCGTTGAACTCGATGACTAAGCCAGTGGTTGATAATGCTGCAGGTGGGTCATTCATGGACCTTACTTTTATTGAGGCTGGTGATATGCTGGATTGTATGACAAAGCAGAGTAGAGCTTGGCATACCAGGGATTCTGAGGTAGCAAGATCTGCTGTATCTACTGGCATGACAACAGAACAGAGGCGAAGAGAAGATGAACGTGACTAAGATATGGCTCACATGAAAATGCAGATGGACCTTCTTACCAAGCATTTATTATCAGGGAAGATAGAAAAGGTCAAGGATGTTGTATCACAGGGTAGAGATGAATCTGATTCTGAGGCGGAAGCGAACTATTTGAATAATCAGGGGGGTTTCCGAGGAAATGCCCAAGGAAACCAAGGTCGGAAATATTATGAAAAATCCAGATTCAAGAATAAGACTGACAGGAGTGGTTTGTATGTTCCTCCTAGAAATCATGAGGCTGCGGCATCTGGCCTCGGAAAGATGTCCATGGAAGATATGATGGCTAAGTTGTTGAAAGGAGTGGAGGCAACCAACACGAGAGTAACTGAGGTAAAAAATGATTTGTCCTCAATAAATCAATTGGTTGATTCACATTCCACTTCAATAAAACAGCTGGAACAATAATTGAATCAACTATCAGCGGCACTCAATCAAAGAAAAGTTGGTTCCTTACCTAGCGACACTGTGCAGAACCCAAGGAATGATGGATCCTGTATGGCTATTACTACCAGGAGTGGTAAGGTGTTGGAAAATCCATCCAAAGGCAAGCAGGTGGTTGATATTACAGAAGAGAATGTTATTGAAGCAGATTGTGATGATTCTGTAGAAGCTGAAAATCAGTATGAGAACGTTCATGACACTACACCTAGATGTCACCAGCCTGAAAAGATTGATAATCGGAAGCAATATAAAAAGGAAGTGGTGGAGAAAACTCTCCCAACTCCACCACCACCTTTTCCTCAGAGATTAAAGAAGAAAGCTGATGACACCAGGTTCAGTAAATTCATGACTATGTTGAAGCAGTTGACTATTAATGTGCCTTTGGTGGAGGCACTGGAGCAGATGCCAGGATACACCAAATTCATGAAGGACCTTTTGACAAAGAAAAGGGCAGCAAGTTTTGAACTGGCAAATAATGTTCATCATTGCAGTGAAATTGCCACGAGATCTTTAGTACAGAAAAAGGCGGATCCTAGTGCTTTCACTATTGCTTGCACGGTTGGATCCTTGGATTTTCCTAAGGCATTGTGCGATTTGGGGGCTAGCATCAATTTGATGCCGCTATCTATTTATAAATAGTTGGGGTTGGGCAATCCTACACCAACCAATATGTGGCTCGTGATGGCAGATAGGTCGGTAAAATGACCTGTTGGTATCTTACATGATGTATTAGTGAAGGTTTCTACCTTCATTTTTCCTGTAGACTTTGTTATTTTGGATTGCGAGGTGGATTTTGAGGTGCCCATAATCTTGGGTCGACCTTTCCTCATAACAGGAAGTGTGCTTATTGATTTACGAGCAAATGAGCTTTTATTTCGGATGAATGACAAAGTGGTACATTTTGATGTAAGCAAATCAATGAAGCAGCCTAAAGATATGAATGTGTTCTCTATAGCTGATGTTCATTATGAGGATGAGAAGGAATTATCTTTAGAGAAGCAGCTTACTGTTGAGCCATTGGCTGCTGTGCTTTTGAACTTTGAGCATGAGGATGTTGAAGAGAACGAAGAAACTATCCATGCATTGACAGGAATGGGTTCGTATTCATATGACCCCAAGAAGCTGGACCTTGACCTTAAGAATCGACCCTCACCACCGGCGAAGCCACCAGATATCTTGATGAAGTCTGAGTAATCGAGATAACTATGTCGTGCCGCGACAATAAATCAAGCGCTACATGGGAGGCAACCCATCATTAGGAGTTTGTTTCGTTAGGATTTTGTTTTTGATAAATAAAAGTTCAAAAAGAAGAGTCGAGCCACGACCAAAACTAAGGCGCTCGGTGGGAGGCAACCCATCCTTCTAATCATTTTTGTTGTTTTTGATTAAGTGTAGGTGCAAGATATACAAAGGAGGAGATTAGTCCCAAATTTTGATTTGAATGTGAGCTATGCTAAAGGTGGTAAGTGAGGAATGATCGAGCAAAGGCTATAGGTTAGGCATTGCCTATGCCAATCTAGGCAACGAACAAGGCAATGCCTATGCCAATGTAGGCAATGCTATAGGCGCCGCCTATTCCATTGCCTATGCTCACTGCCTCACATAGGCAATTCCATAGGCGCCGCCTATGCCAATCTAGGCGATAGGCAAGGCGCCGCCTATGCCTATCTAGACATTGCTAAAGGCTCCACCTATGCTAAGAATAGGCAAAGCATTAGGTGCCGCCTACGTATATTTTTTTGCCTCCTAACCCGATTGTACATGGATCAAACCCGACCCATGGCTTAGCCTTTAAATAGATCCTCAACCATAGAATAAAATTCCATTGTTTGCTCAAGATAGGCGACGCTAAGCTCCCAAATTCTCTCAAAGTTTTTCTTTTTGATCATCTAATCATGCAAGTTCATCTTCCGGATCCATCACCACGTAAGTTACTCTTTTATATTCCATAGTTGTTGCACTACTCTGCTTATAATGGTTTATTAGATTGTGAAGTGGTGTTTGGTGATGATAATATGGTTGGTTTGTTATGATGCATCTAGTTGAGTGAAAGAATTCGTGTGGGTGTTGTTGACTTTACTCCGACTTGTATTTGATTGGTATTCACTGTCGTATTTTTATGAAGTCAAAATTGTGAAGTTAATGCATAATCTTGAAAGTTGTAAGCTTGAATGTTTGAATGACTCGTTCATCGAAGGTATTGATCATGATTGACCACAAGTATAACATGGTTTGGTTATTTCGATGCAAAAACCTGATAAGATTGCTATGTGGTAGTCTTGTTCAAACATTGCCTTAATCCAATGAAATAAAGTTGGAAAGGATAGTCAAGATTACATGAATATTAACATTGTGCAAATGGATTAAGTGTGGGGTGTTATCATCACGATTTTCTTTTCCGACTATAGTAAATCTTCCATGATGAAACTAACGTAACTTTATTGTGATCTCAGGTAGAATGGCCCCAAAAGGACGACAAGGAAAAGAAAAAGTGTCCACCTCCAAAAAAGGTCAGAAAAGGGCAAGAAAAGATCAGGCTGAGTCCTCCTCTTTGCAAGTGCCTCGACGCACTTCCGGGATAAAGTGGGTCCTAGAGGAGGAAGGAAAGGAGTGGTACAAGAACAACAAAGTAAAAAAATATGTTCACGTGGATTTGATGCAGAAGGAGAGTCTAGAAAAGAGAGAGCCCTGCATTTTGGCTAAAATCATGGCACTAAATCTTGATTTCATTTTCCGAGATATGGGGGTATGCAATCTTGATCTAACGCGAGAGCTTTATGCCAATTGGTCCCCAAAGACTACTGGAAGTGAAGTAAATATTCGGGGCCAAGTCTTGCAACTGAATGCGGAATTCTTCAACTCTTTTTTGGGCCTTCCATCTGTGGATCCATCACCGCTCAAGGAGCTTTATAACAGACCTCCCTACAGGGCCATCAGACATACACTGTGCGGATCAAGGTCAATGGCATGGTGGATTCGGCACAAGGATAATGGTCGCCACAATACCTACCCGTATGCCTCTTTGAACAGGGAAGCTCGCATATGGTTAAGGATAGTCAACTCTTGCTTGATTCCTGGGACACAATATACTAAGATCACACGTGATCGATTCTTCTTGGTGTACGCTTTGATGACGAATATTTCCATCAACATTGGTGCGGTTATATGATCGCCAATACGCAAGGCTAGGCTGCACAAAAGGTCCCATTTCAGTTTCGACAACTTGTTGACTGCGATCTTAAGGAAAGAACACATTGAAGAGGAACCCGCGGATCATAAGCTACCACACAACCCGAAGAAGGTTGATCTCACGAAGGTTAAAGAGCTAGAAACTGGTCAAGGCATCAACCTCACCACTGCAGAGAGGCATGCTCGAGATGAAAGCTTTTTCCGCCATCTGTATGGCATGACTAGATTTATGATGTTGGGCGTATTTATACCCCTAAGAACCATAATTTACCCATATTTTAGCTAAGTTTTGAGGATAAAATATATAATTCCTGCACTTTTAGTCCATTTTCCTTTAAGTGAGCTAACCTATGTGATTAGCATATTTTTAGGTATTAATGATGAAGATTTCAGTACTTTGTGGACCTTTGGGCAGCAAAGGAAAACTTCATATAAGAGGGAAGGCAGCTTTTGGAAGCCGTTGGACTGAATGTGACGCATGGAGAATTTGTCCCGGGCAAAATTAGTATTTCTAAATACTTAGGGATGCAGCAGTAACTTAGTATACAAGGATATTATAAAAACTCTATTGCTTAATTTTTCAGCAGCATTGATCAATTATCATTAGTCATTATTCAGTTTACAGATTCTGTAAGTTTTGGACAGAGAAACATGGCTCACACTTGGAAACGGCTAGAGAAAAAACGTTACTCTCTTTGTGACGCTAAGATCACTTCCATCACCAAGATTGTTCTAGGTTGTGGTATGATGATTATGTCTATTTTGATTTCCGTCGTATCCATGAATAGCTAAACTTCTCTGTTAGGGTTATGGAAACCTTGTAAGATACTATTTGTTGCTATGAGTCTGTGAATTCTTGATGTGTATGCTACTTATATCATTACTCTCTTCGTTTTAATTAAATTCTCATGGTTGCAAACATAGAGAACATGCCATTATAGCATTAACTTGTTCAGGAGAAAAGTTACATGTTTGGAAAAGAGAGTGTGACAAGGAAATAGGGCTTCTAACCTCTATTTACACGTTAATGCCTTAACCGAATTAACTTCTTGGAGAATTTACCATTTGTTATACATTTTAGGCTCGGGAGAGCTAAAGTGAAATAAATCCTTGATGGTTGGGAAACACATGGATTTAGAATACGATTCTCTATAAGTGCATGCATGTCTAAATTCCGCGTTACTCATAGTTAATAGAGAAGTAGAAAATACAAGGTTGACATAACCCTAACTTATTATTCTCTGTGATTAACCTTTACTAAACAAATCATTCATTCGTTACTTTGATATTATTAATTCATGCCTAAATCAAAACCCCCCTTTTTCGTGGAATTTTCGACCAACAGTCTACTAACAATTGCTACACTTAGTGACCAAGTATTCCCTGTGGGATTCGACACCCAACCCAGTTGGGTTCTATATTTGACAGCGACTGCATACACTTTCTAACGAGAGCTATAATTTGGGCGTATCAAATTTGGCGCCGTTGCCGGGGAATACGGTTGTCAACCAAGTTTGTGATAGTTACTAGACCCTTTGGTCAAAGATTCTCGAATTTTACTTTTTGGTTGTTGATTTGTTTTGTTCAGGTTTGGTAGAGTGCATGCCAAATATACGAAGATCTGGTCAGCCATTATTACCCATAAATTCTGAACCACAAGTTATTGGCAGAATGGATGCACAACGTGACATTGAAAGAAGGGCTACTCAACAGGAGTAGGCTAGGTTAGCTGCGTTGGCAGTTGCTCAAGTACATCAACAGAATATTGATAACCCAGGTCGGGCAACAAATTCTGATGAGGAGGACCTAGGTGATGATGAGTTACTTAATCCACGACGTGCAGATGAGGTGGCAGCACCTGTGAACAGGAGAGATCGTCAAGCTAAAATGAGACCTGAACGCTGAGCTGTGTAGGCTCCTTTTGATGATGATGATGATGATTTGGATGGAGATGGTGCCACAGGGGCTATTATTCCTCCTCCCTTGGCACCCGGAGCCAAGTTTAATATCACTAGCACCATGATCCAGCTGTTGCAACTCAAAGGGTTATTTGGTGGACTTGCAGGCGATGATCCGAATATACATCTGATCAACTTTATCTCAACATGCAAGGCGTTTGACAATCCAGGGGTTGGACAGAATGCGATCCGGCTGTGCTTATTTCCATTGTCTCTACCTGAAGAGGCAACTCTATGGTTGAACGGGCTAACTCCTGACTCTATCACTAATTGGAGGCAACTAAAAGACGCTTTCCTAGAAAGATTCTTTCCGCCATCCAAGAAAGAACAATTACGAGATGAGATCAGTAATTTTTGACAGCTTCCAACTGAAGCTCTCTACGAAACATGGGAGAGGTTTAAGAATAAGCTTATGCGGTGCCCAAACCATCAGATGACCAATATCCACTTGATGGAAATATTATACAGGGCTTTGAAGTCAGTGACTAAGCCAGTGGTTGATAATGCTGCGGGTGGGTCATTCATGGACCTTACTTTTATTGAGGCTGGTGATATGCTGGATCGTATGACAAAGAAAAGTAGAGCTTGGCATACCAGGGATTATGAGGTAGCAAGCTCTACTGTATCTATTGGCATGACAGCAGAACCGAAGCGAAGAGAAGAGGAACGTGACCAAGATATGGCTCACATGAAAACTCAGATGGACCTTCTTACCAAGCATTTATTATCAGGGAAGACCAAAAAGGTTAAGTCTGTTGTATCACAGGGAAGAGATGAATCCGATTCTGGGGAGGAAGCAAATTATTTGAATAATCAGGGGGGTTTCTGAGGCAATTCCCAAGGAAACCAAGGTCGGAACTATTATGATAAATCTGGATACAAGAATACAAATGACATGAGTGGTTTATATGTCCCTCCTAGAAATCGTGAAGCTGTTGCAAATAGTTCTGGGAAGATATCCATGGAGGACATGATGGCCAAGCTTTTGAAAGGAGTGGAGGCAACCAACACGGGACTAGCTGAGGTAAAAAATGATTTGTGCTCAATAAATCAATTGGTTGACTCACATTCCACTGCAATAAAATAGCTGGAACAACAAATGAGTCAACTATCAGCGACATTCAATCAAAGAAAAGCTGGCACTCTACCTAGAGACACCGTGCAAAATCCAAGGAATGATGGATCATGTATGGCTATTACTAACAGGAGTGGTAAGGTGTTGGAAAATCCATCCAAAGACAAGCAGGTGGTTGATAATACGGAAAAGAATGTGATTGAAGTAGATTGTGATGATTCTGTAGAAGCTGAAAGTCAGAACGTTCCTGACACTATACTTAGATGTCACCGGCCTGAAAAGATTGATAATCTGAAGCAAGATAAAAAGGAAGTGGTGGAGAAAACTATTCCCCTTCCACCACCACCTTTTCCTCAGAGACTGAAGAAGAAAGCTGATGACACCAGGTTCAGTAAATTCATGACTATGTTGAAGCAGCTGACTATTAATGTTCCTTTGGTGGAGGCGCTGGAACAGATGCCTGGGTACGCTAAATTCATGAAGGACCTTTTGACAAAGAAGCGGACAGCAAGCTACGAGCTGGCAGATAATGTTCATCATTGCAGTGCAATTGCCACGAGGTCTTTAGTACAGAAGAAGGCAGATCCTGGTGCTTTTACTATTCCTTGCACAGTTAGATCGTTGGATTTTTCTAAGGCGTTGTGCGATTTAGGTGCTAGCATCAATTTGATGCCGCTATCTATTTACAGAAAGTTGGGATTGGGCGATCCTTCACCAACCAATATGCGGCTCGTGATGGCTGATAGGTCGGTAAAACGACCTGTTGGTATCTTATATGATGTATTGGTGAAGGTTTCTAACTTTATTTTTCCTGCAGACTTTGTTATTTTGGATTGCGAGGCAGATTCTAAAGTACCCATAATCTTGGGTCATCCTTTCCTTGCAACAGGAAGTATGCTTATTGATTTACGAGCCAATGAGCTTTTGTTTTGGATGAATGACGAAGTGGTTCATTTTGATGTATGCAAATCAATGAAGCAGCCAAATGATATGAATGTGTTTTCTATAGCTGATGTTTATCATGAGGATGTAAAGGAACTATCATTAGAAAAGCAGCCTACTATTGAACCATTGTCTGTTGAACGTTTAAATTTTGAGCGTGAGGATGTAGAAGATTATGAAGAAACTATTTGTGCTCTAACAGGAATAGGGTCCTATTCTCATTCTCCTAAGAAGCTGGACTTTGATCTTAAGAATCGATCATCACCACCAGCAAAACCATCCATTGAAGTGCCACCAGTGCTAGAATTGGAAGATCTACCCAGTCACCTAAAGTATGCATTGTTGGGAAGTGGTGATACACTTCCAGTTATTATTGCGGCTGATTTAGGTGAAAAACAAGTAGAGGCTCTCATTTCTGTTCTGAAGAGGTACAAGAGAGCTATTGATTAGACTAATGATGATATAATTGGTATCCCTCCTGGGATATGTATGCACAAGATTCATCTTGTAGAAGATCGCGTGCCCACAATTAAGCATCAGCATTGTCTGAATCCATTCAGAAAATGATGCACCATATATCTCGATGAAGTCTAAGTAATCGAGACGACTATGTCGTTCCGCGACAATAAATCAAGCGCTACATGGGAGGAAACCCATCGTTTTAATCGTTTTGTTTTACTAGGAGTTTGTTTTTGTTAAATTAAAATCCAAAAAGAAGGGTCGAGCCAAGACCAAAACTAAGGCTCTTGGTGGGAGGCAACCCATCCTTCTAATTGTGTTTGTTGTTTTTGATTAAGTGTAGGTGCAAGACGTACAAAGGAGGGGATTAGTCCTAAAATTTTGATTTGAAAGTGAGCCATGCTAAGGGTGGTAAGCTAGGAATGATGGAGCAAATGCTATTGGTTAGGCATTACTTATGCTAATCTAGGCAATGGACAAGGCAAGGCCTATGCTAATCAAGGCAATGGACAAGGCAAGGCCTATGCTAATCTAGGAAATGGACAAGGCAAGTCCTATACCATTGCCTATGCTCACTGCCTCACATAAGCAACGGACAAGGCATTGCCTATGCAAATCTAGGCAATACCATAGGCGCCGCCTATGCAAATCTAGGCAATACCATAGGCGCCGCCTATGCCATTGCGTATGCTCACTGTTTCAACTAGGCATTGACAAAGGCGCCGCCTATGCCTAACTAGGCATTGACAAAGGTGCCGCCTATGCTAAGCATATGCAAAGCATTAGGCGCCGCCTACTTATACCTTTTTGTCTCCTAACCCGATTTTACATGGATCAAACCCGACCCATGGCTTAGGATATAAATAGATCTTCACCCTTAGAACAAAATTCTATTGTTTTCTCCATATAGGCGCCACCCAAGATTCCCGATTCTCTCAAATTTTTTCTTTTTGCTCATCTAATCTTGCAAGCTCATCTTCCGAATCCATCATCATGTAAGTTATTATTTTATATTCCATAGTTGTGAAATGCTACGTTTATAATAATTTATTAGATTTTGAAGTGGTGTGGTGATTAGAATGTGGTTGGTTTGTTATGATACATCTAGTTGAGTGAAAGAATACGTGTGGGTGTTCTTGACTTTGTTCCGACTTGTATTTGATTGTTATACACTGTCATAGTTTTATGAAGTCAAAATTGTGAAGTTAATACATAATATTCTAAGTTGAAAGCTTGAATGTTTGAATGACTCGTTCATCGAGATAAAGATCATGATTGACCACAAGCATGAGATGTGGTGATTATTTCTATGCATTAACTTGATACAATCTCTATGTGGTAGTCTTGTTCAAAAAGTGCGTTAATCCAATGAAATAACGTTGGAAAAGATAGTCAAGATTACATGAGAATATGACTGTGCTAAATATGTTGTTGGAACATATCGCCTAAATATATGTCGATGAAGTCTGAGTAATCGACATCACTCACTTAATTAGTCTTGGCAAATAAATTAAGTATGGGGTGGTGCTATTACTGTTTGTCTTTTGATTGAATCTTCTAAGATGAAGCTAACATGAATCTATTGTGATCTCAGGTAGAATGGCACCGAAAGAACGACAAGAAAAAGAAAAAGTGTCCACCTCGCAGAAAGGTCAGAAAAAGGGAAGAAAAGATCAAGCTGAGTCCTTCTCTCTACAAATACCTCGACACACTTTTGGGATAAAGTGGGTCCTAGAGGAGGAAGGAAAAGAGTGGTACAAGAACAAAAAAGTGAAAAAATATGTTCACGTGGATTTGATGCAGAAGAAGAGTCTAGCAAAGAGAGATCCCCGCATTTTGGCTAAAATCATGGCACTAAATCTTGATTTCATTTTCCGAGATATGGGGGAATGCAATCTTGATCTAACGCGAGGGTTCTATGACAATTGGTCCCCAAAGACTACCGGAAGTGAAGTAAAGATTTGGGGCCAAGTCTTGCAACTGAATGCGGATTATAAACTTCCACACAACCCGAAGAAGGTTGATCTTACGAAAGTTAAAGAGCCTGAAACTGGTCATGGCATCAACCTTACCACTGCAGAGCGGCATGCTCGAGATGAAAGCTTCTTTTGCCATCTATATGGCATGACAAGGTTTACCATGATGAGTGGGGGTCGTATTCCGACTGATGCAGAGCTCCAGCAGTTGGACTATGACTACCCGATGAATGAGCATGCGCGGGCTATGTGTGGAGTATGGGTACATTTTGAGGAACCTCTCGATGATGACGTGCCGACTAACGATGATCGCCGACTGCCAGACTCAGACGTGGAGGACAACTCTGATGACGACGACTCTGATGATGATTTCAACGCAGGGGGTATGACCCCAGACATAGAGGAGGAGTCCGACTAATCAGGTTTTCTTTATTTATTTTCCACTGAGGGCTGTGTGTCCCATCTAAGTGTGGGGTGTTGGTATTTGTATGTTGTATTGTACTTCTTTGCCTACAATTTATTCTTGTTCTTGTTTGTTAATTAGTCATAATTAGTTATTAAATTCTAGATTTTTTTTTTAGATTTTGCATGAAATTGTTCTGATAGACGACATGGTAGTATAACAAGAGTTTGTGATAAATCATTACTATTGAGACATTTAGGCTCTACGTGTGACTCACTGTGTGATAATTGTGTGGTTTAATTCATTCATCTGTTGGGTCAAGAGTCTATACTGCTCCCAATAAAGTTGACCATGTGCCTTGTGTGTGTGAGGATATAGTATATTCTGTGTTGTGACTGATGCTAGAACTTTCCTGGTGTGTGTGTAAAGCGAAATAAAGAGTGTGAGTTTAGGAGATGATTTAGGCATTTCTTTGGCAGCCTGTAATTGTTTACCTTCTTTTTACCTACCTTTGTACATCATCCTAGTGAACCCCCTTTGAGCCTTTAGCTATTTTCTTTGACAGCCTCATATGTAACCTAATCCATTTTTTTTTCAAGACCATAATTTGATCCAAATTCCTAAGCACTTTAAATTGTAGAGACATGTGACAAAATAAGAGGAAATTGATGACAATAATGTCTCAGAGTGTATTGGTGCTTGAAAATGTTGTGAAAAAAAGTGGCTATCATAGGGATGTTTAAAAAAAAAAATTAAATAAAAAAATAAATAGTTGTGTTTATGATTGAATAACAAATTGGGTGAAAAGAGGTTGGTAGATGAAAGGAACATAGAGTGGTTATAAAGAGTTAGTGTATATGACATATTGTAGTGTATTAAGGCGCTTAGGGAACATAGTCACTATTTCTGACCAAAATAGTCCTACCTGTCCCTTAGCCTACATTACAACCTGTAAAGACCTATTTGATCCTAAGCTTAGCATTCTGATATTAGTAGAGCATTACACTAAGGGAAAGCATATGGTCATTAGTTGCAATATAAGAATTCTTTGTGAGAGTGAGAGCAAGGAGAGTCTTATACCCATGTTTCGAATAATACAAAACTTTTGAGTGATTATGGGTGATATCTTGTGTGAGACACACATGGTTGATGATATTTGGGTAGTGTTATATGATTCTTTGTGTCTTAACTTGTGGATACGAATTAACCATCCTCATGAGTCTATGTTGGAGGTTGAATTGTTTCTAGGAGTGATTAAGAAACCTACTCTTTGTTAATGATTGCCGTGCATGTCTTGTTGAACATTTTGTTTTGCTACTGTGAAATTCTAGTTAGATGTCTGCATGGACGTAATATTTTGTTCGAGGAAGAACAATGCTTTAAGTGTGGGGTGGTGATGTTGGGCGTATTTATACCCCTAAGAACCATAATTTACCCATATTTTAGCTAAGTTTTGAGGATAAAATATATAATTCCTGCACTTTTAGTCCATTTTCCTTTAAGTGAGCTAACCTATGTGATTAGCATGTTTTCAGGTATTAATGATGAAGATTTCAGCACTTTGTGGACCTTTGGGCAGCAAAGGAAAACTTCATATAAGAGGGAAGGCAACTTTTGGAAGCTGTTGGACTGAATGTGACGCATGGAGAATTTGTCCCGGGCAAAATTAGTATTTCTAAATACTTAGGGATGCAGCAGTAACTTAGTAGACAAGGATATTATAAAAACCCTATTGCTGAATTTTTCAGTAGCATTGATCAATTATCATTAGTCATTATTCAGTTTACAGATTCTGTATGTTTTGGATAGAGAAACACGACTCACACTTGGAAACGGCTAGAGAAAAAACGTTACTCTCTTTGTGACGCTAAGCTCACTTCCATCGCCAAGATTGTTCTAGGTTGTGGTATGATGATTATGTCTATTTTGATTTCCGTCGTATCCATGAGTAGCTAAACTTCTCTGTTAGGGTTATGGAAACCTTGTAAGATACTATTTGTTGCTATGAGTCTGTGAATTCTTGATGTGTATGCTACATATATCATTACTCTCTTCATTTTAATTAAATTCTCATGGTTGCAAACATAGAGAACATTCCATTATAGCATTAACTTGTTCGGGAGAAAAGTTACATGTTTGGAAAAGAGAGTGTGACAAGGAAATAGGGCTTCTAACCTTTATTTACACGTTAATGCCTTAACCGGATTAACTTCTTGGAGAATTTGTACCATTTGTTATACACTTTAGGCTCGGGAGAGCTAAAGTGAAATAAATCCTTGATGCTTGGGAAACACTTGGATTTAGAATTAGAATACGATTCTCTATAAGTGCATGCATGTCTAAATTCCGTGTTACTCATAGTTAATAGAGAAGTAGAAACTACAAGGTGGACATAACCCTAACTTATTATTCTCTGTGATTAACCTTTACTAAACAAATCATTCATTCTTTACTTTGATATTATTAATTCATGCCTAAATCAAAACCCCCCTTTTCCATGGAATTTTCGACCAACAGTCTACTAACAATTGCAACACTTAGTGACCAAGTATTACCTGTGGGATTCGACACCCAACCCAGTTTTGAGGAACCTCTCGACGATGACGTGTCGACTGATGATGATCACCGACTGCCAGACTCAGACGTGGAGGACAACTTTGATGACGACGACTCTGATGATGATTTCGACGCAGGGGGTATGACCCCAGACATAGAAGAGGAGTCCGACAAATCAGGTTTTCCTTATTTATTTCCACTGAGGACAGTGTGTCCCGTCTAAGTATGGGGTGCGGGTATATGTCTGCTGTATTGTATTTCTTTGCCTACATTTATTCTTGTTTGTTTGAATTAGTAGTTAGTTAGTTAGTTGTAATTAGTTAGTAGATTTTAGATGTTGCCTGAAATTGTTCTGATAGATGGAATGGTATATTATAACAAGAGTTTGTGCTAAATCATTACTATTGAGACGCTTAGGCTCTAAGTTGTGACTCACTGTGTGATAAATTATTGTGGTTTAATTCATTCATCTGTTGGGTCAAGAATCTATAATGCTCCCAATGAAGTTGACCATGTGCATTGTGTGTGTGAGGATATTGTATATTCTTTGTTGTGACTGATGCTAGAACTTGCCTGGTGTGTGTGTGAAGCGAAATAAAGATTGTGAGTGTAGGAGATGATTTAGGCATTTCTTTGGCAGCCCTGAAATTGTTTACCTTCCTTTTACCTACCTTTGTACATTGTCCTAGTGAACCCCCTTTGAGCCTTTAGCTATTTTCTTTGGCATCCTCATATGTAGCCTAATCCATTTTTTTTTCAAGACCATAATTTGATCCAAACTCCTAAGCGCTTTAAAATTGTAGAATCATGTGGAAAAATAAAAGGAGAATGGTGAAAGTGATGCCTCAGGGTGTATTGGTACTTGAAATTGTTGTGAAAAAGAGTGGCTATTATAGGGATGCTTGCTTAATATAAAAAAAAAGAGAAAAAAAAATAAAAAAAAATAAAATAAAAAATTTAGAAAAACGAAAAGATAGTTGTTTTTATGATTGAATAACAAAATGGGTGAAAAGGGGTTGGTAGATGAAAGAGAGGTAGAGTGGTTGTTAAAAGATAGTGTAAATGGCATATTGTAGTGTATTAAAGCGCTTAGGGAACATAGTCACTATTTCTGGCCAAAATCGTCCTACCTGTCCCTTAGCCTACATTACAACCTGTAAAGACCTATTTGATCCTAAACTTAGCAGTCTGATATTAGTAGAGCATTACACTAAGGGCAAGCCTATGGTCATCAGTTGTAATATAAGAATTCTTTGTGAGAGCGAGATCAAGGAGAGTCTTATACCCATGTTTCGAAAAATGCAAAACTATGAGTGATTATGGGTGATATCTTGTGTGAGCACACATGGTTGATGGTTGTTGGGTAGTTTTATATGTTTCTTAGTGGATTAACGTGTGGATACGAATTAACCATCCTAATGAGTCTATGTTGGAGGTTGAGTTGTTTCTAGTAGTGATCGAGAAACCTACTCTTTGTTAATGATTGTTGTGCATGTCTTGTTGAAAATTTCGGGTTGCTATTGTGAAATTCTAGTTAGGTGTTTGCATGGATGTAATATTTTGTTCGAGGAAAAATAAAGCTTTAAGTGTGGGGTGGTGATGTTGGGCGTATTTACACGACTAAGCACCATAATTTACCCATGTTTCAGCTAAGTTTTGAGGATAAAATATATAATTCTTGCACTTTTAGTCCATTTTCCTTTAAGTGAGCTGACCTATGTGATTAGCATGTTTTCAGGTACTAATGATGAAGATTTCAGCACTTTGTGGACCTGTGGGCAGCAAAGGAAAACTTCACATAAGAGGGAAGGCAGCTTTTGGACTGAAAGTGATGCATGGGAACTTTTTCCCGGGCAAACCCAGTATTTTTAAATACTTAAGGATGCAGTAGCAACTTATTAGACAAGGATGCTATTAAAAACCTTATTGCTGAATTTTTCAGCAGCATTATGATTATCATTCGACATTATTGAGAATTCACGTTGAAGGTTTTTGTACGAGCTTTGAGAACAGAAAACGGCTCACTTGAGCAACGGAGAAAGAAAACACGTTTCATATCCATAGCCGAGATTTCTCTAAGTTTTGGTATGATGATGATGTCTACTTTGATTTCTGTTGTATTCATGAGTAGCTAAACTTATCTGTTAGGGTTATGGAAACCTTTTAAGATACTATCTATTACTATGAGTTTGTGAATTCTTGATGTGTTATGCTACTTATATCATTACTCTCTTCGTTTTGATTGAATTCTTATGGTTGCAAACGTAGAGAATACGCCATTATAGCATTAACTTGTTCGAGAGAAAAGTTACATGTTTGGAAAAGAGAGAGTGACAAGGAAATAGGGTTTCCAACCCCTATTTACACGTTAATGCCTTAACCGGATTAAATTCTTGGAGAATTTGTACCATATGTTATACAGTTTAGGCTCGGGAGAGCTAAAGCGAAATAAATCCTTGATGGTTGAGAAACACTTGGATTTAGAATTAGAATACAATTCTCTATAAGTGCTTGCATGTCTAAATTCCGCGTTACTCATAGTTAATAGAGAAGTAGAACTTATAAGGTGGACATAACCCTAACTTATCAATCTCTGTGATTAAATCTTACTATGCAAATCGTTCCATTGTTACTTTGATAATATTAGTTCACGCCTAAACCAAACCCCCCTTTTTTCCTTGGAATTTTCGACCAACAGTCTACTAATAATTGCAACACTTAGTGACCAGAGTATTCCCTGTGGGATTCGACACCCAACCCAGTTGGGTTCTATATTTGACAGCGACCGCTTACACTTTCTAACGAGAGTTGTAATTTGGGCGTATCATAACTACCCAAAATCATCTCCCGGGACGTGACACGGTGCCTAAGGCTACGAGTAGCCCCAAGCTAACCCTTAGAGCCGGTTTTTACCAATGACACTCAATTCAAGATAAGAATGGACTCAAAACTAGCATAGTCATATCATATGAAAGGAAATATGGAAAATATACTCGGTCCATAAGACCACAATATAGAGAAATCTCAACAAAACAACAATATCGAACCCTCGACACATCATAAGTCTGACACTAGCCTGACAAGCCTCTACAAATCAAAATCTAGAGAGCTGTTAGGACAGGTCCCTAACTAACTCAAAATGAACTGGAGATAAAACATAGTCTCTCAAGTACGGTAAATATCTGAAGATCGGTCCTCGAATCATGAGGACTCATTACTATAGAAAACGTAGGCAAGGTACTCGAAGAATCACGAGCGAGGCTGGGACTGAGCACCTGAACCTACATTATGACACAATGTAGCACATAGACATATATGTGGATCAGTACTTGGAATGTACTGAGTATGAGGGGGTGAATGCATATGAATAAAATAGTAACAATCTTCTTTAATCAAATCATGTATGAATTATGAGATGACTCACATGGCTTGAACAAGTATAAAATATAAAGATCATAAGTCATGTAGAATGGAGCATGTAACACAAATCTCGTGAGTCATCATTGTTTAATTTCAAAATTCAAAATCTTCTCTTGTTCTCAATACCCAAAGGCTAAGGGACTTTAAACAATACTTTAAACTCATGCATAAGTCTCATGGAGAGTGAAACTTCTTCAATGCTTAATATTTCATCACTATTTAGAACTCATATACTTGGAATTCGGAATCATATAACTTGAAAACATACTTGAAGGCATTTCATTCACTTTAGTAAAATATCTCATCTCAAGCTTTAGGGAAATCACTCCATCTCAAATGGAAAGGCATTCTAGTTTATGGAAACAACTTATCTCAAGGCTTTATAAAAAGTACTATAACAAGGAAAAATGCTTTCATTTAGGAAATAACTCACATCAAGAAAATACTTTATTTGGGGAAACATCTTTGCAATTCAACCATTTAGGAAAATAACTTATAGGGAAGGAAAATAAGTATTTGATCTCGAAGTCTAAATGTCAAGGGAGGTTCTCGTAACCGACATAAACCATGCGATCTACATGGAGTCCAATGTTTTGTCCTCCTAAGGAAGATACCCCACGTTGGGGAGGAGCGTCATACTCTTGCCAGGGAGTATAACCTAGGTCTAGTGATCACTAAACGAAACTCGGCCTCGGGCCCAATCATAATCATCATAAACTTAGCCTCGAGCCCAATGATAATCATCATAAACTTGGCCTAAGGCCCAACCTATGGTGGTACGTAGTTTTGGGGTAAGAAACCGTAGTAACTTACCCAGTCGATGCTAAATACTACTTCCTTTAGATTATCTGTGCTCATCTTATAAAAAACCACTTTTAGAATAATCACATGGTTCACCACGAACCCAATAATCAAATCGATAATCTCATATAATGAAGTGGATTTCAAAGCTCAAGGACCATTAGGTCAATTCATTTCTCAATCATCTCAAAATACTCAAATCATGGATGCTTATAGCACAAGAGTTCATAATTTCACAAGTCTAAAATAGGGATTACTAACCCATAGTTCAATCTCAAGTTAATGCTTATCAAAAGCAATATATATAGCATATAGAGTCATAAATCATATGGAAATCTGGGAATTTCAGCCATTTCATCTCAAAATCTCAATATAGTCATATGCTTCAATATTTCAAACATTGCAAATATTAGCTTCTCAAGGAGTAAAATCATGGGTTTATACCCAGCTGCAATTTCTTAATAAAACATGTAGAAATCATGCCATTTGACTCATAAATCATGGGAAATATCAAAATAATACATTCAATCATAATGGGTGAAAAACCCAATTCAAATTCATGTAAAAACCTCATATATTTCAAGAATTTCACGATGTAAATAGCTTTTTGGGCACAAGGGTGAAAGGGTTACCCTTGTTCAAAAACCCCACATACCTTGAGTTAGAAGCTTTGGATGAACTCTAACTTTTGGAACTCTATTCTTGCTCTAGAATAAGGGTTCTTGAGGTCCTTAACTTGGAAACCTTGAATCTTGACTCAATTTAGAAAATCCATGGTGGATTCTTGAGATTCTTGGAAGAGGTTTTGAGTATTTAGGGTTCTTGTTGAGAGAAAACTTGAGAAAAACCTCATCAGATGCTTGTAAATGGTTTTGATTTAGTGTTTTCAAGATTTTATAGGCTTGGAAAAAGTCCAAAATGCCCTTTTAAACATATGTGCGAAACTGAAAAAATAACCCGATTTTGCTGGCCTCCGCGACGCGCCACTAATCGCGCTGGCTCACTGGAATTGGACAATTGGGAAAATAGCATCCTCCGCGACGCAGAGCCATTGCAATTTCCAACTGGTTGGGACCTGGGACTCCTCCGCGATGCACCACAATCATGGAGTCCCACTAGAAATTGAAAATTGCTAAATGCACCCTCTCCGCGATGCGCTAGGCTCTCAAACGATGCAGTTTTACGACGAACGCTTAAATTGGCCATAACTCCTTACTCGAGTGTCCGATTTGGGAAAATCTTATATCGATGGAAAGCTTATTAGATTTACCATGTGAAAAAAGTAGAAATTATGGAAATTCTATATGGTTAACACGTTACTCACTTAGGAAGGAACTTCTTAATTTTTTAGGACCGGAATCACACCTCACTCGACATGCCCTACGACTCAAACTATGAGGTAAATTTGCGGGGCCTTACAAAGGCGATCGTTGTCAATATCCCAACTCACGTTGGGGTTAAATACAAAAAGGAGTGAAATGCAAATTTCAAGTCCTAAGGGTGCTCTAATTTCTAAAAAGATATCCGGAATGCAAGCAAACACAACATGTAATAAAAGTGGGAGAGGATTTTATTTGTATCAACTTTTGAGTTATAACAAGCAATAATGACACTTTAGTTGAAAAAATAATGTTTGGGGAGAATCTTGAGATTATGTCTTCCTAAAGGTTTAAAGTATGTAGGTTAGAGATGGTTCATCATGATATATAGTGGTTGAGTGAGAGATAGGTTAGGTCAAAAGTCTTTGCGGCTAGTTTTTCAACTAAACCTCAAAGATTTCATCCATTGGCTCTTTCGAGCACCTAATATGTGTGACATTCATAGTCACCCAATACCTCAATCGGGCATCCCTATTTCTAGAAAGTTGCCCGTTACATGACTTACACTCTATTTACACTTATTTCTAAGATTGCGAAAGGTAGTAAACCATATACTTAATTGTCCACCATTGCCTTGTCCCCGTATATCCCTTTTTCATGGATACTATGGGTTCGTATGGGTTCACCTTCATACCTATTTCAAGGATGATAAAGATTTTCTAGAGTTTGGGGTTTTCACCCACAAAAATTCCAACTATTAAACTCAAGCAATGGTGAAATCCATACTCAACAACCAAAAATACTGTAAACACATCAACACCCACACAAAAATACGCTTTAGTTCAACATAATCCCAAGACTAAATTGTTTAGCTACTCATGAAGAAAATAGAGAAAGATATACCATAAGGATTATCCAAAGTATCCATTCTTCAAAAAGCACTAAGAATTCAAGTCTCCAAAATTAGTTACAATATTGACTAATTAGGGTTCTTGTTTCAAATTTAAAAATAACTGAGGTAAGTAATACCCAAAGAAGAAAGGGTTTTTAGGCTATATAAGCTTTTGGATTCGGCCAAGTGAAATTACAAAATTTCTCTGGGCAACATTCCCACTTAGCCGTGATCGCATGAGGTTGTCTGCGAGTACAGCCAATGCGACCGTGATATGGTTCCTCGATCACATTATATTGACCATCTTGAATGACCGCGACCATGGCCTTTGTCCTACCATCGCGGTAACTGGGGATGATGACTGCTCCAAGTCTTCATCTGTAATTCTTTATTTCCACTTAATCTCTTTTAGCTTCAATCCACATCTTTTCATCTCACCAACTCTATGCCTACAACATATGGATATTAGTGCATTAAATCATGATTATGTCTCATTTATTTATACAAAACTTGGTAGTGTGCATGGAAGTTGAATGTAGATGCGTGGTAATATCACCACTCATCAACACCCCTAACTTAAAACCTTGCTTGTCCTCAAGAAACACCACCCCTTATCATGAGACAATTTAACATATATGCCCACATTCTATTACCCAATGATCATGATGACTTTAATTCAACTACTACCACAAAAAAACTCTTCACACATAGGAAAAATGATCTTGACTATACCCCTTAACATAAAATGGAATATTGAAGGACTCAATAGACTTAAGGAGAAACCATGTGAAAACTACTAATACTCTAGAAATTACTCACTTCTTAACCTCAACTACATTATAATTACTTTTTCCTCATTGTTCGAAAGACACAAAATCACCCACCTCAAATTGATCACATTCCCCCTCACAAGAAAGAAGAATTCACACACTTAACTATCAACCATGCAATAAGGAATTCAAGTGCAAACACTCTATCTCAAGAACTCTCAATTATAACAAGTACCATGCCATAGGTTTTCCCGTATTTTCAATCACTACTATAATGATAACATTTGGTTAGGAATCACAAAGGTCTTTTTGAGCTTGTAATGTAGTTTTAGGGCCGGGTAGGATATTAATTTTAGGACAACAAAGCTAAACCCTCCTTGAACTTCTACAACACACTCTTTTAAATTTTTCTATTAGGCTATTTATTTTCTTTTACTCTTGTGCCTACATTGCCTTTCTTGGTATTCCCACTTTCTTCCCACTTCTTTCTTTCTCTTTTCCTTTGTGTGCATAATTTATGCATTTTTTTCCTTTGTTGGATACTTTATTTCTTCTAACCATTTTGCTTTATTTTTTTAAGCATGTTGACTCTTTCTTATGACTTAGAGGCCCAACGATACCTCTTTCAACTTTTACCACCTTCAACTTAGGCTTTTTGCCTCAAATTGTATTCTTAGGTTCAACAAGGATAGGGTTCACGAGAGGGATAATAGAAGGGTCATGGCTTGCAATATGTTTCCCAAAGACAAGTCTAACGGCTCAAAGTGGGTGACTAAGGATTATATCTATGTATTGGTAGGATTTTTAGGCTAAAGTAGGCTTCCCAATATCACAAGAATGGCCTAGGATCATTTTACCAACCAAATTCATTAAAAAATTATCCTTGAAATACTAATGGGGAAAGTTCTAGATGGTAAAAGTATACATGAGATATAAACAAATAATCTCCCACACATGGCATGTGGATCTCATTGAGGAGGTTCAATTGTACCTCCCACTCGAGAAATATAATTTTTGCTAAGTCCATTTTTGGAGAAATAAAAAGAGAAAAAGTTTTGTTACAAAGTTGCTCACATCTACGCCCTTGAATTTTGCAAAAATTTTGGATAGAAGGGGGTGTTTGTTTTGCATTTGCACCACACATAATTTTTTAGTCATGGCAACAACCCAAGCTCTTGTCTCACATTGAGGCTTTAATACGGGCTACCCACCCATATGGATACTCAAACTTTGCCAATGGGTTTGAATGCGATCTAAAATAAATAATGCCACAGGTACTCAGACTTTCCTTGCATTTGTGACCTTGATGCCACGGGTACTCAGACTTCCCCTGCATCTATGAATAGCACCCAATCCCGATGCTTTCTGCTTAACAATGTCGTCACTCAATCTATTATAGGTAAAATCTCGTCAAGTGACCAAAATTTAGTAAAACAACAATCTAGGAACAAAGTAACTAATACATTAAAATATGGGCACCATCAGAATGCCCAAATATTACAACCCAAATAAAAATAAGAATCATCTAAAAGAGCAGAAAATATGCAGAAATATCAATAATATAGGCCCAAATTAAATGAATACAGAGACCGAAACCCAAAATATGAAAGGTAGCAGTGTCCCTACTGCATAAATAATCAAGGATAAAAGAGATAAGGGTTCTCCCTCAAACCACATCAAGGGTTGTTATCACTCTCAGACTCCGCATCATTATTGTTCTCATCAATATTGGACCAATCGGTCGGTGCCTCATCATCACTCTCTACCCAGGAGGAAGAAAGTCAATCTTGGGGTTTTAGGACCTTTTATAAGCCCTTCACCCGCTTCTACATCTTTTTAATGAACTAATTCCTCTTCTTCTCCCTTATGACCATCTTTTTTTGCACAATACTAAGATCTAAATATGATTCCACCAAAGATGAGTAGTGACACGTACCAAACTTGGGATATGTTATATGGGCACCTCAAGCACACATGTACTAGAGGTCTCCCCATAACCCAACCTAAACACTTTGTTATATCATAGGAGTTGAAGGAACTCCAATTCAAAGGTTAAGATCACGGAATAATGTCATAAGTCAACACAATATTCTTTATATTAACAACACCTAAGTTCACAGTTGTTCACAATACCTATATACAAAATTAAAGTCAATAAGTATATATGTCGGGACAAGCCCCCAACAATAGCCAAATCAAGTCGTAAAGAGACTAAGTCTATTGATAAGTACAAAGAGATAAATGCCTTCCAGATGTAAAAAAGATCACCCCTTCAAGTCAATACATGAATCACTTAATTGTATAAATATTGCGTAGCTAAAAAAGAAAATGCTCCAGCCCCTATGTCGTTTGGGGACGTAGCATTCAGAGATGGTTAGCGATTGAAATGCTAGCATGTAACTAAAGGATAAGGATAAAATAACATCATTATTTACCTATAAGTCAATATAGATATATCATCATTCATATTCATATACTTATCCTTACACATAGGTATTCCACATGCTAATCAAGAGACCAAGGCTCAACATTATTCTTGAACATATGCTCATATACATGGATATACACATCCTGATAATATTACGACACAGGGAAAATGACATAGCATGTATTCTTAAATCATCCATTCATACGACATAGAGTGAAGAACTTTCCACCAAGTTATCCCATTCGACCAACCTCAATTTTATCTCCCTGGACTAGGAATTCAAATCGCTAGTAGTCTCATTGGTTTAGGAACTCAAATCACAAGTCGTGTCATTCCATTGAACTAAGAACTTGAATCGTTAGTCATATCACCGATCTAGGAACTCGGATCACTAGCTATGTCATTAGATGAGGTATTCTAACCTCAAGAGAAATATTCAGGTTAGGAACTTGAATCACTAGTCGTGCCATTGATGAGAAACTCAAATCACTCATTATTTCATGAGACTAGGAACTCGAATCAGTAGTCATATCATTAGATGAGGAACTCGAATCACTCATTGTTTCATTGGCATCAATGGTTGACATTGAACTCTTGACCCATTAGATCATGCATTCATATTCATACAATGTATGTCACATTTAAGTTCTTTGGCTCATTTAGCTAATTCAATCATTATACATGATTACATGGTCCTTATGGGAGCCTCCATTGCTCAACCACATCAATAGGAAAATGCATTGATTAAATTCATCATACAATTCAATTTGTGGTCCTCAAGACCCACACAATTATTCACATATCATTAAAAAATTTACATCACATTTTCACCACACTTGGTTCCATACATAATTCAAGTTCATTTTCATATCTAGGGCTTTAACCATTAATTAGCCATCACTCAAAAAGGTTATCAATTTTACAATGTCTCATAATACCTTAAAAATTTCAATCAACAAACATTCATACTAACTTGGGCCATCGCCCGAGCTCAACACATTGTTAACATACAACTAGTCATTTCTCTTAGACATTTTTACAGACACCTTGGGTGCATACATCTAATAAGGCCATTCTCATGGTAGAAATCACAAGACTAGGGTTCCTTAAGTTGCTTATGTTAAAAAACATATAAAAAGCACCCACATATACAATTTATCATCAATAATATGTAACAAGATACATATAAGAAAAAATCATCATTATTCATAGTTAGGTAACAAAACCCTTTTCATTTGATTCAAAACCACCACGTACACTTACTAATACAAGTGTGGAATACATGGGTTTTAGATATATTTAAATATGGGAAGAGATACATGACTTAAAAAAGATAATTCACCAACAATCTTAACTTTTCCTTGGCACTAGATGAACACCTCCAAACCATAGTCTCCAATCTTGCTCCAAGAAGCCTTTAGAGTGTTTTGTAATGTTTAAGTCTTATAAATGAAGACTTAGGAGGCTACAAAGCCTTATATAGTGAGAGTTTTTAGGTTTTTAGGCATGGGAAATGACCAAAAGGTTCTTGGTTAAAAGCTCACTCGTGCAGGGGTACGACTCCTATAATACCCCATACTTTTCCTAGCTTGAAAAGTTTCCCAAGAATGTTAGAAACTTTCTTTGAAAGATGAATCCACTTTTTTACACGTGGTATTTCCAAGATTTTCACTTTTTATCATGTGGGGAATCAAATAAGCTTTCCATCGATACCAAATTTTCCCAAATTCGACACCTGGGTGAAGAGTTAGAGCTTTTTTAGTGAGACAGTGTATCACCTAAGCCTTCAGCGCATCGCAGAGATAGCTCAAATGGAGATTGTCAATTTCCAGTGTTGCTCCATGATAATGGTGAATTGTACCACACTTCTAGGGCACAGACAAGCTGGCAACGCGATAGCTCCGCATTGTGCCACCGTGCAATTTCCCATTTGCCACTTTTCAGTGACTTGGTGCAATAGTGGTGCGTCGCGCCAAGGATGAAAATTGAGAAATTTTCTCAGAAATTAAAGACGCATATAAGGGTTAAAAGGGTAAATTTCATACACGTATTTAAACCCAATAACACGTGATTTAGCCATTCTTCACCCAAAATATACTAGTTTCTCTCAAGAACAAGCTAGGGTTTGTATCGGGGAATCAAATTCAAGAAGGTTTTAGCATCAATCTTCACGAAATCATGAACTAAGGTATGTGTAGTGTTCATTCATGGACTCCTTTCATCCATGAAGCCCGAGAATATCTTTTCTACGTTTAAGTTTATGGATTTCTTTATGAATTTCATGTTGGGTTTATTTTTTTTATGTTGAGAATAATCAATTGAATTCAAATCCATGTTGGGTGATCAATTTTATTTGCAATTGATTTGTATAGATGTATATTTATGTGAATCTATAAATAAACCCTAGGATGATGAAATTAGAGATAAATCATGATGATTAATTGTAGTATAAGGTTGTCTACATGTGCTATACCTACCATGTGTATGATTAAATTCCTAGATGAAGGAACAATGCCCAACTAGTATAATATCATGAAATCCCCATGTATGTACAAGCTTATGCATATCACATGTTTGATGAAGTGCTTTAATATATGAATTAAAATTGTGTTGTTGGTCATGTGTTCAAGTAAGCCATGCTATGTCAGTTTCTTCTTATCGAGTCCTGGGGGTACTTGTACCCGAACATTTAGCTATGTGCCTAGAGCCATGACATGTTTTCATGATCTCCTCAGTCAATCTATGATCCATAGAACACAGTCAGTGGATAGGACTGAGATCCCTAGAAGCAATCCCTAAGTTCTAAAACTACTTAGCCAGCGTAGGTACGAGATTTCACCCATCAGATAGGACTGACATACTCAAGGATCACCCGTTAGTGCATTTAAATGTATAGTACTGATCCCAAGGGTCACCTGCTAGATTAGGACTAATTCCACAACCGGTTTCTTTACCAGTGGCGCGGTACTAACACCCTTCCAACTGGGGTTACATGTTGGACCCCAGTTAGCTTAGTATGGGGTATGTCGGTTAGATGAATACATCCCACAATTTCAATTACAGAATCAGGACTGTCAGATACAGTTAATTCAACTCAGTAGTATAGAGTTAGGACTGTCAGATACAGTCAATCCTTATCATTATAAATAGACCACGGGATCACCCACTAGACATGACTGATCTTAACAATGGTCAATCAGTAATGGTATCATCAGATTTAGAGATCACTCGCTAGATATGATTGATATCAGATTCAGTTACTCAAATACAGTACAAAACTCAGGTAGTTCTATTAGATTTAGGACTATCTGATACAATCACTCATGTTATCAGCTATATCAGCTATCAGAACTTATATAATTAGCATTCATCTTTAAGACCGTCAGATACAGTCAACTCGTCAGACACAGTTATCCATGTATCAGTAACATAGTATCAAACCCTCAGTATTTAGTAATACAGTATCAGTTGCTCACTCATCATTGACTCAAATGTCAATGTCAGTAGACTTAGTAATTAGAACTCAGTATTTAGTCCTATCATGATCTTTGTTACAGTTACATATGCATGCATGTATTCTCACATTCTTGTTAGTCAGTCAGTTAATATTGTTCATGCATATGAACCTATTGCATTCAGCCTACGTCACTTGCATACCAGTACATTCAAAGTACTAATGCATTTGTGCTATGGTGTCTTATACCATAGGTTTAGAAGCAAAAGCTCCAGAGAACCAGTAGCATCCCAGTTAGCGATCAGAGTTAACAGTAAGTCCTCATCCTTGGAGGACATGATGATCACATTACTATTTCAGTTTTCTCTTTAATTCAGTAGTTGGAGTTAGTTTGGGACGTGTCCCATCAACTCCTTATTTAGACAGTTTAGAGGCTTTCAGACTACAGTATGTTCAGACAATTATCTCAGTTGTTTTGGTATTGTTATACCATATTTTTCAGTTATGTACTAGTATTGAACCTTATGGCCTTTCAGTTCATATTTACGAATTTACGATATTATTACTATTATTCAGTGCTCAATTTACAGATATCAGTCATGGGTTAGCTTGTGGTCCTTTGGGGTCATGGGTTAGCACCGTGTAGCATTCCGGGTACCAGATTTTGGGCGTTACAAACTTGGTATCAGAGCCTAAGGTTCAATAGTGTCCTAAGAAGTCTAAAATGCTGCTTCTAGTAAAGTCTTGTACATACTTGTGTTATGCACCACACTTATGTGCAGGAGGCTATGAGGTGTTTTAGGAATAGTTTCCATTCTTTCAGTATTTATGTCGTGCCAGTGAGCATAATCTCAAGTCAATTTCCCAGTCTAATCCATTTCTCACTTTCTTCTATAGAACATGCCTCCTAAAAGAAGAAACGAAAATCAGTCAGCCCCTCAGCCTGAAGAACCTTTGGGCGATCATGTTTCTCATGCGGAGTTCAGGGCCGTATTCACTACTTTTTCTCAGTCAATTGCTACTCATAATGAATGAACAACTTTCATTCCAGCCAACCCAATGGCCAATTCAGCTACAACCAGGATTTGGGACTTCACCTGAATGAACCTTCCATTATTTCTTGGGTTTAAGTCAGATGAGGACCCTCAGGAATTCCTAGATCAGGTTCAAAAGGTGACCGGCATCATGAGGGTGACTACTGTTGAGAGTGGTGAGCTAGATGCATACCAGTTGTAGGATATTGCCCACACTTAGTTCTAGAAGTGGAAGTAAGAGAGGGAAGACGATGCAGGGTCAGTTGAGTGGGAAGAGTTTTATTCCATATTCCTTGATAGATTCTTTCCCATAGAGCTTAAAGAAGCCAAGGTGCTAGAGTTCATCAACCTCAGGCAGGGAAATATGACAGTGAAAGAGTATTCTCTTAAGTTTACTCAATTAGCCAGATATTTCCCTCATGTGGTTGCAGATAGTAGGGCTAAGATGAGTAAGTTTGTGTTAGGGATGAATGATAGCATGGTTAATGAGTACAGATCTGCTATGATGAATAGTGACATGACTTTAGCCAGACGTATGACCCATGCTCAACAAATAAAAGAGCAAAAAATGAAGATAAAGGAAAAGATAGAACAAGAGGGTGAGGAAAGGTAGTTTCAGCTTTGCTCATCCTAAGTCAGGGGGTGGTAGCCGTTCTCAGTATAGTCATAAGCTTTCAGTTCCAGCTCTATCTTCAGCTAGTGCACCAGTACCCAAGTTTGGGAATGACAGTAGTGCTGGGTCGCTAGGATCAAAGGCCTAAGATAGTAAGAACATAAGTCTTACCTATCCACCTTGCAAAAAGTATGGTAAGAATCACCTAGGTATATGTAGAGCAGGTAGTGAGGTATGTTATGGATCTGGTAAGCCAGGCCACAAACTACGAGAATGTAGAGTAAGGGCTCAGAAGGGAAAAGATTTACGCCAGCAGGGCATCACTTCTAGTACCACTAGTGGTCAGTGTCAGAATAGGTTTTATGCTCTTCAGACTCACCATGATCAAGAAAATTACCCCGTCTTAGATTCAGGTACGTTATAGGTTCTTTATACTCATGATATACATTGCTAGACCTCTTGCTCTCATTTTAGCTTAAGATTTTCAGCATGATTTATTCAGTCATGAATCAGTCTGTGGATGCCCTGTGCATTACCCTAGTATCTCAGTAGAGTGAGCATTCTTAAAGGGATATAGTGTCCCAAGGGGGAGATACCCCATTATTTTCTCAATGTTCTCATGCCTTAAATAAAGTTTATCTTCAAATAAAGAATCTAATTTAGAGTAGAGGGTATTCATAAGTTGATCCTCAAAGTCCCAACATTAGCTTTGGGCCAAGTATTCATAGGCTCAGTTCTATTCATGAAGTTCAGTTCGTATGTCATGTATCAGACCAGATTCAGTTAGGTTCTCGTATTTCCGCTCATGCATGTTTAGTAAGACGATCTTTGATTCATTATCATTCTCGGTTAAGATAACAGTTCTCCTTAGTCTTACTCAGTTTCATGCCCAGTGTTCATTACAAACTTGTTATTCAGTTCATGCTTAGATCCCCATTACAAACTTGGTACTAAGTACCCTTGCATATTCATTCATGCATTCATATATCAGTTTAGTCATGTATATATGCATTAGCCATGCATTCTCACTGTGGGAAATTCAGTTCATCAACATATTCAATCATGTATTTATGAGTCAATTATCAGTCATGCATCAGGTATGCATGAATTAAGCTTATTAGTCATGCATCAGATATGCATGTTCAGTATGTTATATTCATATCTTCAGTCATGTATGTCATGAGATCATGTTTTAGTTATTTTTGCTCAGTATGTACGTCAGTTTATGTTCTTCCCCTCTGTCTCAGTCTCATTCAAGGATGAAAGTTCTCAAGGGGGAGAAATTGTGATACCACATAGTTTTCCTAGCTTGAAAAGTTTCCCAAGAATGTTAGAAGATTTCTTTAAAAGATGAATTTACTTTTGTACATATGGTATTTTCAATATTTTCACTTTTTATCATGTGGAGAATCGAATAAGATTTCCATCGATACCAAATTCTCCCAAATCCGACACCCGAGTGAAGAGTTAGAGCCTTTTTAGTGAGAGTGTATCACCTGAGCCTTCAGCGCATCGCGGAGATAGCTCAAATGGAAATTGTCAATTTCCAGTGTTTCTCCGTGATAGTGTCACGTTGCGCCAAACTTCCAGGTCATAGAAAAGGTGGCAACGCGATAGCTCCACATCGAGCCACCGTGCAATTTCCCATTTGTCACTTTCCAGTGACTTGGCGAGATAGTGGCCCATCGCGCCAAGGATGAAAATCGGGAAATTTTCTCAGAAATTAAAGACGCATCCAAGGGTTAAAAGGGTTAATTTCCTACCCCTATTTAAATAAAATAACATGTGATTTAGCCATTCTTCACCAAAATATACTAGTTTGTATCAAGTTTCTCTCAAGAACAAGCTAGGGTTTGTATCGGGGAATCAAATTCAAGAAGGTTTTAGCATCAATCTTCACGAAATCATGAACTAAGGTATGCGTAGTGTTCATTCATGGACTCCTTTCGTCATGAAGCCCGATAATCTCTTTTTTACGTTTAAGTTTATGGATTTCTTTATGAATTTCATGTTGGGTTTGTTTTGCTTATGTTGAGAATGATCAATTGAATTCAAATCCATGTTGGGTGATCAATTTTATATGGAATTGATTTGTATAGATGTATATTCATGTGAACCTATAAATAAACCCTAGGATGATGAAATTAGAGATGAATCATGATGATTAATTATTGTATAAGGTTGTCTACATGTGCTATGCCTACCATGTGTATGATCAAATGCCTAGATGAAGGAATAATACCCAACTAGTATGATATCATGAAATCCCCATGTATGTACAAGCTTATGCATATCACATGTTTGATGAAGTGATTTAATATATGAATTATGAATTGTGTTGTTGGTCATGTGTTCAAGTAAGCCATGCTATGTCAGTTTATTCTCATCGAGTCCCGGGGGTACTTTTACCCAAACATTTAGCTGTGTGCCTAGAGCCATGTCATGTTTTCATGATCTCCTCAGTCAATCTATGATCCATAGAACTCAGTCAGTTATGTGATTCAGGAAAATCTCAGAAATCTCAGTAATTTTAGTGGCTCAGTAATCCCAGTAACTTCAGTATTCTCTGTCAGTCCTCAGAACTCAGTACATTCTAGCTCTGCTAAACAATACCACTAGTATCAGTTCAGTTTAGTTAATTAGTTCAACTCAATTAATCAATTTAGTGTCTTTCAGATGGGAGTAGGATTCAGCACCCAACGAGCCTAGGGATGGGGACTTACCCACTAGATAGGATTGAGATTCCTAGAAGAAATTCGTAAGTTCAAGAACTACGTACCCAGCGAAGATAAGAGATGCCACCCATTAGATAGGACTGACATACTCAGGGATCACCCATTAGCGCATCTAAATGTATAGGACTGATCCCAGGGATCACCCGTTAGATTAGGACTGACTCCACAACAGTTGTCGTTACCAGTGGCGCGGTACTGATACCCTTCCAACTTGGGTTATAGGTTAGACCCTAGTTATCTTAGTATAGAGAATATCGGATAGATGAATACATCCCATAGTTTCAGTTACAGAATCAGGACTTTCAGATATAGTCAATTTAGCTCAGTAGTCTAGATTTAGGACTGTCAGATAAAGTCAATCCTTATCATTATAAATAGACCTCGGGATCACCCACTAGACATGACTGATCTCAACTATGGTCAATCAGTATTGGTATCATCATATTTAGAGATCACCCGATAGATAGGACTGATCTCAGATTCAGTTACTCAGATACAGTACAGAACTCAGCTAGTTTCATCAGATTTAGGATTGTCATAGACAGTCACTCATGTTATTAGTATATCAGTTTTCAAAACTTATGTTATTAGCATTCAGCTTCAGGACTGTTAGATACAGTCAACCAGGCCAGTTCTTCATAATTAGAACTGTCAAACACAGTTATCCATGTATCAGTAACATAGTATCAGACCCTCAGTATTTAATAATACAGTATCAGTTTCTCACTCATTAGTGACTCAGATGTCAATGTTAGTAGACTCAGTAGTCAGAACTCAGTATTTAGTCCTATCATGATCTCAGTTACAGTTACGTATGCATGCATGTATTCTCACGTTCATGTTAGTCAGTCCGTTAGTATTGTTCATGCATATAAACTTATTGTATTCAGCCTACCTCACTTGCATACCAGTGCATTCAAAGTACTGACGCATTTGCGCTATGGTGTCTTATACCATAGGTTTAGAAGCACGAGCTCCAGAGAACCAGTAGCATCCTAGTTCAGCAATTAGAGTTAGTAGTGAGTTCTCATCCTTCGAGGACAGGATGATCATATTACTATTTTAGTTTTCAGTTTATTTCAGTAGTTAGAGTTAGTTGGGGATATATCCCATCAACTTCTTATTCAAACATTTTAGAGACTTTCAGACTACAGTATGTTCAGACAATTATCTTAGTTGTTTTGGTATTGTTATACCATATTTTTCAGTTATATACTAGTATTGAACCTTATGGCCTTCCAGTTCATGTTTTTGCATTTACGATATTATTACTATTATTCAGTGCTCAGTTTACAGATATCAGTCATGGGTTAGCTTGTGGTCCTTCGGGGTCATGGGCACTGTGTAGTGTTCCGGGTACCAGATTCGGGGCATTACAACTCCCCTTTATGGTTCCTTGAGTAATCGTACCCTAGGGTACGAGTGGTTCCCTAACTCGTGCCCTAGGCCTTTCCTAAGTCAACCACACTGTTGTTGGTACCTGTGGTCACACTTGATTCATAACCAAGGGTATGAATCATTCCCTAATTGTGATCTCCATCTGTACCAAAAATAGTATACTCGGTTTGGAGACCACTCTATTCAGTTGAGTAGTGTACGACTCATATGCATTGTTAAGACACAGGGATGGCCTTGTCATATGGAGGACAGTATACTACCCTAAAATTCTACCTAGGATATGAAAGGGGAGGGGGATAAGTGTACAAATCATGACCAAGGGTTTGACTCAATGCTCCAAGTCATACTAAACTCAGAGACACTAAAATTTGTTGTTTTTCAATGGTTCAAAGTCTAGGTGTTTTATTTCTCTCCCTCTTGGGATCATTCGTCCACGAATGAAGGGTAAGGCAAGCATAAGCACAAGTTAACAATTAATATGCATTAAACCAACCCTTACACAAGTTAGAAACAAGCACATAACAAGGATACAACACAACACGTATCATGATAATCATCAATTAACCATTTCATTTCATTCCATTCACTAGGGAATCCAATACTGTCATTTATCCAGGCCACATGTCTTCTTCAATGTTTAGGGACTCGAACCCATTATCAATCCAAGACATAAGTAAAATCAAGAAGGTTAACCCATACCTCAATCACAAGTTTCCGGAATGGAAAATAAATGTAGACACTTGGACTTCATGTCCTCCTCCACCTCCCAAGTAGCTTCCTCAGGCTTTTGGTTCCTCCATAGAACCTTTACCGAAATCACTTCTTTTGTACGTGACCGGCAAACTTTCCGATCCTAGATCTTCACTGGGATCTCCTCATAGGTCAAAGATTCTAAGATACTAACATCTTCCGAGGGGACAACCAGGGAAGGATCACCTACATATTTCTTCAACATAGACACATGGAAAACCGGGTGAATGGATTCTATACTAGGAGGAAAATCTAACTCATAGGTAACATTGCCAAACCTCTTCACAATCAAGTAAGGTCCAACATAGCAGGGGCTAAGATTCCCTTTTTTAACAAACCACATCACTCCCTTCATGGGAGATACTTTTATGAATACTCAATTGCCGACACTAAACTCCAAGTCCCTACGTCTCACATCCGCATAGGACTTTTGGCGACTTTGAGTGGTTTTTAATCTATCGTAAATCACCTTCACCTTCTCTAAAGCTTGGTGAACTAAGTCGTGCCCAAGAAACTTACCCTCGCCAACTTCAAACCACCCAAAAGGAGATCGACATCTCCCACCCTACTATACTTCGAAAGGCGCCATACCAATACTAGAGTGATAACTATTATTATAGGTAAACTCAATCAAAGGAAAGTGGTCATACCAACTACCTCCATAATCAATTACACAAGCCCACAACATATCTTCCAATGTTTAATAGTTCTCTCCGCTTGACCATCCATAAGCGGGTGGAAAGCGGTACTAAGTCATACCTTAGTTCCAAAACCTCTTTGGAACGACTTTCAAAAGTGGGATGAAAATAGAGGACCAAAATCTAAGATAATAGACACCGGAGCACCGTGCAACTTTACGATCTCCACAAGATAAAACTTAGCATAATCTTCCACTGAGCAATTAGTTCTCACGGGCAAGAAATGGGTGGACTTGGTCATTCAATCAATAGTGACCCAAATGGAATCACATTGATTCTGAGATCTAGGAAGACCATTAACAAAATCCATACTAATCTCCGCCCACTTCTACTCGGGCAACACAATCTCTTGGTACAAACCGCTGGTCCTCATGTGCTCAACTTTCACTTGTTGACACACCAAACGCTTGGCCACATAGCTAGAAACATCACACTTCATATTATTCCACAAATAGAACTCCCTAAGGTCCTGATACATTTTGGTGGGACCGGGATGAATAACATAACTTGCTCCATCAGCCTCGGCCATGACTCTTTCCCATAAACCATCGACATTGGGAACATATAGCCTTCCTTGGTACCTCAAGATACCATCACCACCAGTCACAAAGTCCGCGTCTTTGGATTAACCCACATTACCCTTGACCTTCATCAAGTAAAGGTCCAATAATGGCTTTTACTTTATCTCAACAAGAAGAGATGATTGAGATACCGGATGCACAAGCACACCACCATCCTTGAAGTCCACAAGTCAAGCTCCAAAATTTACCAAACGGTGAATATCTTTTACCAACTCCCGCTCATCCTTATCAATATGGGATAAACTCTCCATAGATAATCTACTAAGAGCATCGGCGACTACATTTGCCTTATCGGGATGGTAATGAAGACTCATATCATAGTCTTTCAATAACTCAAGACACCTTGTTTTCCAGAGATTCAACTTCTTTTAGGTAAACATATATTGGAGAATTTTATGATCGAAAAAGATAGCAACATGAACACTATAGATATAACACCGCCAAATTTTAAAATCAAAGACCACGACTAATAATTCTAAGTCATGGGTGGGGTAGTTCATTTTGTGAACTTTCAATTCCCCAGAAGCCTAGGCCACCACCTTACCATGTTGCATAAATACACAACCAAGACTGACACGAGAAGCATCACAATAAACCAAAAAACCATCACTACCCTCAGGCAAGGTCAAAACAGGAGCAGAAGTCAATTTGTCTTTAAACTTCTTGACACTACCCTCACACACATCAGACCACATGAACTTTACCTTCGTTTGGGTCAACTTGGTCAACGAGGCAACTATTGTGGAAAAACTCTCCACAAACCTTCAATAATAACCAGCTAGACACAAGAAGCTTCGAATATCGATTGGAGTCATAGGTCTAGGCCACTTTTTAACCACCACAATCTCTTGGGGATCTACCATAATCCCTTTACTATAGATGACATGACCAAGAAAAGATACAATTTTCAACTAAAACTCACACTTGGAGAGCTTGGCATACAAATGATGATCCTTCAAGGTTTGCAACAGACACAGAGGTGATTTACATGATCCGCCTCACTCTTAGAGTATAGTAAGATATCATCAATGAAGTCAATGACAAATATATCCAAGAAAGGATGGAAAACCCTATTCATTAAGTCCATGAATACTGCTGGGGCACTGGTCAACCCAAAGGACATGACAAGGAACTCATAGTGACCATTCCGGGTTCTGAAAGGTAGTCTTAGGGATATTCACATCCCTAATATTACGCTGATGATAGCCCAATCCAAGATCAATCTTAGAAAAATACTTTGCACCCTGAATTTGATCAAACAAATCATCAATCCGAGGAAGATGATACTTATGGTCACTTTGTTCAACTGACGATAATACATGCACATACGAAAGGAACCATCCTTCTTGTGCACGAACAATATGGGAGAACCCCATAGAGACACACTAGGCCAGATAAAACCTTTATATAAGAGGTCGTTCAATTTCTCCTTAAGCTTTTTCATCTCTATCGGAGCCATTATTTAAGAAGGAATAAGGATCGGATGAGTGTCCAAAAGTAGATCAATCCCAAAATCAATTTCCCTATCAGGAAAAACACCGGAAAGATCATCGGGGAACATATTGAGAAACTCGTTCACCATGGGAATGGATATTAGAGAAGACTCATCCAAATTAAAATCTTTAACTTAGACCTAATGATACAAGCAACCCTTTGCAATAAACTTTTGGTCTTTAAGATAGAAAATAAACCTTTCCTTAGGAACCAAAGAACCACCTTCCCATACAATGAGTAGACCCTGGATCAAGCAAACAACACACATCATGGGAGAAAAGTCTTAACATACCCGTGACAATATCTGGAGACGCCTCAGAATCTTGGCAAGTAGCAATTGCATATAAGTGGTTCCGGCCAACATCGGTGCCAGAAATAGAAGAATAAGTAGACATAGAACCCTTTGGTGTAGGAGGAGTAGAAATAGGAGAACTTTTGGCCGAAGCAACCATCCGAGAGGGGCACTCTCGCTGCATATGCCCGACCTGACCACAATAAAAATATCTGCCTCTCTCTTTCTCACAGTCACCTCGATGGATCTGACCTTAAAATATGGAAGGAGGGTGTGGTAGAGCCGACTTGGCACCACTAATTTGAAATTGGGCACTCAGCGCCCAGGAACTACCACTGAACTGGGACCGACGACCACCCAAAAACTTTAGGTAAGGAGAGCGAATACTAGCCAAGGGGAATGAATACGAGCTTTCTCAGTTCTTTCGTGGCTACTTTCCATAACCTCCACCACTACTCTCGGAAGGCCTAAGATTCCTCCCTTTCGTAGAACTAAGATCATCTTCCCTTTTATTCTCATTATCTACTTGTTGAATATACATAATAAACCTAGAGATGTCCATGTTATGAATCAACAACATCGCTTTACTCTCAAGGACTAACTCACAGGATAATCCTGAGACAAATTTGCATATTCTAGCCCCGATGCTAGAAAACATCTTGGGAGCATACCTTGACAATTGATGAAAATTCAATGCAAACTCTTAAATAGATATTCTCCCTTTCTTCAAGTTCACAAAATCTTCCGCCTTTGCCTCTCTCAACCCTTTAGGAAAGAAGCGATCGAGGAAAGCTTCGTACAAATCTTCCCATAAAGTGGGACTAATATAAATACCTCTAGACAACTCCCAATTTTCATACCATTTGCACAAAACATCCTTTAGTTGGTAGGATGCCAACTCCATGACCTCAATTTTCGAAGTATGTATGATTCAGAAGATCTTATCCATTTTATCGATAAAGCCTTAAGGATATTTCTCAACCTTCGTACCAGAGAACATAAGTGGGATCAACCTCATAAATTGGCTAATTCTCATGGCCTCAGAAGAAAGAGTAGACAGATCACCACACTCCAGTTGAGATACTACCAATTGAGTCAAAAGGTTGATGAAGCGATGAAAATCCATATTAGTAGCATCCCTTTAAGGAAACTGAGAAGGAATGACACTCTTCTGCGTAGGGTTAGTAGGTGAAACCCACGAGGATGGCCAGATGCCACAACCCTATTTTGGGTATGAACTCTAGAAGTAGGACTAGTTTCGACCATAGGACCCTTATTTGTGGCTGAATTATTTGCCTGATTCTTCGATCTTCTTTGAGGCATGATCTAAAAGATAGCAAATATAATCATAGGAATTCAAGACCTTAGACTTTATATCTTGAGATTATAACACTAAAAATGGAAAAATTTCCTAAAATATCTCATAGCTTTTCTTTTATAAGTGTGGTGCACTTTACACCCATAAAACAGACTCTACTAGACACGGTATTATGAACACCTAACTGACTATGAACCTAGGCTATGATAAAAACTTGACACACCCCAAACTTTGAGACATGTCGTATGGGCACCTCAAGCACACATGTACCGGAGGTTGCCCTATAACCCCACCTAAGCACTTCATCATATCATAGGAGTTGAAGAAACTCCAATTCATAGGTTAAGATCACAGAATAATATCATAAGTCAACATTAGATTCATTAAAATAAATTCTCCCAAGTTCATAGTTGTTCACAATACCTCTATACAAAATCAAAGTCAATAAGTATATATGTCGGGACAAGCCCCCGACTATAGCCAAACCAAGGCTTAAAGATACTAAGTATAAGGTTAAGGACTAAGAGATGAATGTATTTTGGATGTAAGAAAGCTCACACCTTCAAGTCAATACATGAACCGCCTGATCGTCAAATCACTGCGTAGGTACAGAAGAAGATGCTCTGGCCCCTTCATCGCGTGGGGATGTAGCGTCAAGAGACTGTCAGCGGTTGGAACACTAGAATATAACTCAAGGGTAAGGATAAAATAACATCATTATTTAACAACAAGTCAATATAGATATATCATCATTCATATTCATATACTTATCCTTAGACATAGGTATTCTACATACTAATCAAGAGACCAAGGTTCAATGTCATCCATGAACATATACTCATATACATGGATATACACGTTATGACCATATTATGCCATAAGGAAAATAACTAAGCATGTATTCTCAAATCATCCATTCATACGACATAGAGTGAAGATCTTCTAACTAAGTTAGCCAATTTGACCAACCTAAATTCCATCTCCCTGGACTAGGAACTTGAATTGCTAGTAGTCTCATCGGTCTAGGAACTCAACTCACTAGCCGTGTCATTCTATTGAACTAGGAACTCAAATACCTAGTCATATCACTAGTCTAGGAACTCAAATGACTAGCAGTATCATTAGACAAGGTATTTTAACCTCAAGAGATCTCTTCAGACTAGGAACTCGAATTACTAGCCTTGCTTTTGATGAGGAACTCGAATCACTCATTGTTTCATGGGACTAGGAACTCAAATCACTAGTCATATCATTAGATGAGGAACTTGAATCACTTGTTGTTTCATTGGAATCATTGGTCGACATTGAAATTTTCACCCTTTAGCTCATTCATTCATATTCACATAATATATGTCTCATTTAAGGGCTTTGGCTCATTTAGCCAGTTCAATCATCATACATGACCACATGGTCCTCATGGGAACCTTCATTTCTCAACCATCTAAATAGTCCAATGCCTATATTCAATTGATCATACAATTCAATTTGTGGTCCTTAAGACCCATATACACTATTTATATATCATTAATAATATTACATCACAATTTTTTCACACTTGGTTCCATACACAATTTAAGTTCATTTTCATGTCTAAGGCTTTACCCTTTAATTAGCCATTAACCAACAAGGTTATCAATTATAAAATAAATGGCTCATAATACCTTCAAAATATCATTAAATAATCATTCATACTTATTTGGGCAATTGCCCTATCTCAACACATTGTCAACATACAACTAGTCATTTCTCTTAGATATTTTTACAAACACCTTAGGTGCATAACTCAAACAAGACCATTCTCATGGTAGAAATTATCAAGACTATGGTTCCTCAAGGCCCTCATTTTAAACAACATACAACAAACACGCACATATACTATCTATCATCGATAATATGTATCAACACATATATAAGCAAGAATCATCAGTTTTCATTATTTGGTAACAATTACTTTTTAATTTGATTAAAAACCACCATGTACACTTACTAATTGAAGTGTGAAATACATGGATTTTATAGATATTGAAATAGGGGAAGAGATACATGACTTAACTAAGATCACACACCAACAATCTTGACTCTTCCATGGAGTGAGTGAACACCTCCAATCTTTCTCCAAGAAGCCTTTAGAGTGTTTCGGAATGTTTAAATCTTTTAAATGAAGACTTAGGAGGCTACAGTGCCTTACGACTCCTCTTTACGATTCTTTAAGTAATTGTACCCTAGGGTACGAGTGGTACCCTAAATCGTACCCTAGGCCTCTCCTAGGTCAACCACACTATTATGGGTATGAGTGGGTACCCTTGAGTCATAACCAAGGGTTCAACTTATTACCCAATCATGAGCTCCATCTGTAACAAAAATAGTCCAATCTATTTGGAGACTTCACTCTATTCGGTGTAGTAGTGTACCACTCGTAGGCATGGTTACGACCAATGGATGGAATTTTAATATAGAGGAAAATATACTACCCTAACATGATTCCTAGTATACAAAAGGGGATGGGGATAAGCATACGAATCATGACCAAGGGTACGACTTAATGCTCCAAGTCATACCCAACTAAGAGACACCAAAAGTTGTTATTTTTCAATGGTTCAAAGTGTAGGTGTTTCAAGTATACTTTCTTAAGCCTATAAATGGTAGCTTTCTACTTCCTTTAATCCTCTCTATACTTCTCATAATCAGACCGTGACACATATAAATGACGAGTGGTGGAGGGTTTGATGTGTGAGCATTTCTAACACATTTAAGACCTTTCACCAAGAATAATTGCGAAGTCTTAAGAAACTTTTGTCATTTTTTAATTTATTTATGTCTGATTTTATAGTTTAAGCTGATGGGATAGAGAACCAAGAAGAATGGACGCAAAGAAGTTAAAATCTGGAGGAATCTGAAGAGAAGTGTGGCTGACAATATCTGTGATAAGTTGTCATCCCTGTGATAGTCTATCACAGTTTTCGCCAGACTTAATCATGAGTTGAAGCATGTGACGACATATGGTGATATAATGTCAAAAGTTTGATACGTCGTCATGAATGTCATCATCCTTAAACAGGGAATGGGAGTTGAAGACATTTTTGTGACGACATTCGTGATAAGCCATCAGGTTGGTGATAAGGTGTCAATATCATCGTCAGCCTTAGACAGCAGAAGCCAAAAGTGCAGAGGAGCTGACGACATCCGTGATAAGCCGTTAGACTCCTGATAAGCGGTCACAGATGTCGTCGTCTATTTTGAGAAAACGCTGCAACTTTTAATTTTATTTCCTTATTTAGGATTCACTATAAAAAGCGTGTTTTAGGGTTTTTCTAAGGGTTGGAACTTGAGTTTTAAGAGACGTAATTTGATATTTTCTCTCTCGAGTTTCTTGTCTTGAAAAACCAAATACTTTGAAGAGATTATTATCATTATTTTGGGATTTTCATTGTGATTTAATCTGATAATCTCTAATTTGTATTCATCTTATGGTAAGTTTATCTTTCAAATCATGAATTCAACTAGTTTCTTCGATTATTACATCATGAACGGATAAATTTCTTTAACCTGAATTATGGGATCTAGGGTTAGGTCATAATGATGTGCCAAACACTCAAGATTTAATAGGTGTTAGGATTTCTTTAAAATTTTGAGATTTCAATTAACGTCTGTTGGTTGCAAACAGTAGACACACCTACTTTGATTTTCTTGAGAAAGAAATCATATACAGTAGGAAGTGAATTTTCAATAGGGACTCGAAAATACTTCGTTTAATAATCAGCGTAACAAGGTTGATTAACCTGAGGTAAAATCTGGGCAGTGAATAATGATTTCCTAAGTCTAAGAGGATTAGGATATTAGATGGTTAAATAGGTCGAGAGACATTTGAGCATATCATAGATAAAGATAGCTTGTTATTCTCACCACCGTGAGAATCATGAGTCACCTTTAGCATCTGTCATGTACCGTAAGCCCTAGTGAACATAATTTTGGTTATTTCATAAAATCTTGGTCACAAACATCAAAGTTAAAGTGACAAACAAAAAACTTGTTAAACCTAAACCCTCATTTTATCTTTTCGTATCATTTGTTTGAATTTAACTTATAGCTTTAGTTTCAGACTAGTTTAATCGCCACTCACATTGTTCTCTGTGGATTCGACCCCGACTCCAAAGTTGGGTAAATATATTGACTACGACTGCCTTGTACTAAATTAAAGTGTAAGTTGAGCGTTATCAAATATGACGCCATTTTCGGGGAGCAATTTGGCGTATTAAGTTGGTTTGGAATTTTATCCTACATGCTTGAATTCAAACTTGTAAATATTTGTTTTTGGTTTTCTTTTATTTCTTGTGTTAGGTATATTTTTATTTTAGTTTACTTATTACTATGGCATCATGAAATGAACATGCGCTTGGTGGTTGGAAATCTTATCTTGATGATCCATGTCCATATTGTGATGGACCTCATTTTTGGCAAGATTGTAGATTTGCTCCCTTGAGAGAGATGTGTGCTCCATCTCCATCCTACTGGGAGTATGATTGTTTGTTATGTGGTGGTCAAGATGGAAAATGGATTTATTGCCTAAATGCCCCCTCTTCCCGGTATGCTAACCCAAATTAAAATTTTTCTTATGATTTTAATAGGTCTTATTGTCAAGAACAGGAAGAACGAAGCACCGGAAAGAGTGGCATTGAAGCTATGCTTCAACTAATATTTGAGTGTGTGGATAGAATGAATGATATCATACGTGATATACATTGAGACATAAGGGAAAATAATATGGAAAAAAGAATGATAGAGGATATGGATATAGAGGTCAAGCATTCAAAGCACTTTTCCATATTATGTTTAGATGATATCATGTCTGTGGAATCATTTAACATAATGGATGAGTGTGAAGATGAGGAGCAAGAATCTGATGTTGATGATGAGCTTGATGTTGAGAAACCCTCGGTGATTTCTCAACCAACCAAACCATTTATTAATGAAGATGCCAAAGACGAGGAGATGGTACTAGAGTCAAAAGAAGAAATCAAGCACAATCCTTGTGAAGAGTCTAGTCCATTTCGGGGTAAAAATACTAATAGGGATGCTACTCCAAAATTGAGAGATAGTCCTCATTCAAACCACTTTTCAACATTATGCTTGATGGATGTGATGAAAGTCAAATCATCCAAGAAAATGATGAATTTTAAAAATGAGAAGGAAGATTCTTACATTTTGGAGTTTGTCCTTCCAAAAGGGTATACTACAACCCCAATCTTGAAGGCCAAGAAGATTAAAGATTGATGTCCATTTAGAGTCTATTTAATATTCTCACCGTTGCCAAATGAGCCCACACAAAAGTTCAATGCAAAATTTGGCAAGCAGTTTAAGTCTTCGAAGTGGCGTGATAGAACATTCCTCATCATGCCCTCACATTTGACCAACACACCCCGAAGATGTATCGATCAAAATTTAGGTCGACGTTTCAAATCTTCCAAGTGAAGACATAAATAATTATCAATAAGTTATCTTGATGAAGTCTGAGTAGTCAAGTTAACTGTGTCGTGCCGCGATACTAAATTAGGCACTTCTTGGGAGGCAACCCAAGGTATTTTGTTGTTTGTATTTGTATTATGTGATTGACATAAGATCTTTGCACCCGTGGTTTCAGAGGTATGTTTCTAACTCTCTTGTTTTGGTTTGATACATTGGGGATATTTCATGATTTTAAGTTGAGGGTGGGGCTACTTGTGGATGTTGATGTCCTCTTGGGTTTTTTGTTGTCGTGCCTTTTTTCTTCGGAGTCTTGTTCCTAGTAGAGCAGGCATGTTTGGGCGTATTATGTTTGTTTTGTGATGTGTTGTGGTTAACTGGGGGAAAAATAAGTATCTAGGATAGTTGACATATTTTTGTTGATTTTTCTTAGAATGATAAATACCTCTCCAATTATCTATCTGGTAACTGTGTGATGAGCATCTATATGTGACTGCTGTGAATCTTTTTATGGCATTAGTATTAGGGACATGATAATCATTGCTAATAATTACATGAACAAAATGGGTAGTAGCTTGTGATTTACCTTTGTACCATATGTGTGTGAGATGCTACCTAGTTCCCATTGTGTGTTAAATCCAGAACTTACCCGGTTGGTCTTGCCTTGGTTGTAGGATAGTGGTTAGGAAAATATCATAGGCCATTGTTGATATTAGTCCACTTTTAGCCTAAATGACCTTCCATGTGTGAATAATATCCCTTGATCCTGATTTTGAGCTTGAATGCCTATTCTTTTTATTATACCTATCACCTTCTTATTTGTATCACAATGAACCTATTTTGGCTCTGGTCCTCCTTGGACATTGTGCACTTTGACTAAGGCAAATCTCCTAAGTTGAGGGTGGCTACCACAGGGGTGCATGACGTAAAATGAGTATGAAGAAAGGTAGAATGAAAGAAAAGAATAAAAAGCTGGGAGCGGTGGAAAAAGAATAAGAAAAGAAAAGTTGTGAAAAAGTTGAAATGATTGTCAAAAAAAATAAAAATACTGCACCTATCCGGAGTATGTGTGATCAATAAAGGAGATAATTAAGTAAAGGTTGATAAGTGAGACCCCAAAAATAGTGTAGTTCCAAGGAGGCTTAGTCAATTTAAATATCCTTGCGTATCATACCATCCCCAAGCCTACGTTACAAAGCTAAAGAAAAGATCTATAGTGATCCTAACTTAATTGTCTGAAAACCTAGGCAATGAAAATAAGGGAAAACATATGGTATTTGACATGAATTGATTGGAATTTCTTTCTAAGAGTGAGTGTCTATTGACCGTCCCTGCATTTACATGATTTCATAAATGAGTGAGGAGAGACTTCGTTGTTGTAAGGGCACATCGGTTGCATTGCTAGTTGCCTACGTGTTTGGGTAGTGTAATTTGTACATATTGATATGCCCAAATTACAACTCTCTTTAGAAAGTGTAAGCGGTCGCTGTCAAATATAGAACCCAACTGGGTTGGGTGTCGAATCCCACAGGGAACACTCTGGTCAGTAAGTGTTGCAATTATTAGTAGACTGTTGGTCGAAAATTCCAAGGAAAAAGGGGGGTTTGGTTTAGGCTTGAACTAATATTATCAAAGTAACAATGGAACGATTTGCGTAGTAAGATTTAATCACATAGATTGATAAGTTAGGGTTATGTCCACCTTATAAGTTCTACTTCTCTATTAACTATGAGTAACGCGGAATTTAGACATGCATGCACTTATAGAGAATCGTATTCTAATTCTAAGTCCAAGTGTTTCTCAACCATCAAGGATTTATTTCGCTTTAGCTCTCTTGAGCCTAAAGTGTATAACAAATGGTACAAATTCTCCAAGAAGTTAATCCGGTTAAGGCATTAACGTGTAAATAGGGGTTGGAAACCCTATTTCCTTTTCACACTCTCTTTTCCAAACATGTAACTTTTCTCCCGAACAAGTTAATGCTATAATGGCGTATTCTCTATGTTTGCAACCATAAGAATTCAATCAAAACGAAGAGAGTAATGATATAAGTAGCATAACACATCAAGAATTCACAAACTCATAGTAATAGATAGTATCTTACAAGGTTTCCATAACCCTAACAGATAAGTTTAGCTACTCATGAATACAACGGAAATCAAAGTAGACATCATCATCATACCAACTTAGAGAAATCTCGGCTATGGAGATGAAACGTGTTTTCTTTCTCCGTTGCTCAAGTGAGCCATTTTCTGTTCTCAAAACTCGTACAAAACCTTCAAACGTGAATAATCAATAATAATCGAATGATAATGCTGCTGAAAAATTCAGCAATAAGGTTTTTAATAGCATCCTTGTCTAATAAGTTGCTACTGCATCCTTAAGTATTTAAAAATATTGGGTTTGCCCGGGAAAAAGTTCCCATGCATCACTTTCAGTCCAAAAGCTGCCTTCCCTCTTATGTGAAGTTTTTCTTTGCTGCCCACAGGTCCACAAAGTGCTGAAATCTTCATCATTAGTACCTGAAAACATGCTAATCACATAGGTCAGCTCACTTAAAGGAAAATGGACTAAAAGTGCAAGAATTATATATCTTATCCTCAAAACTTAGCTGAAACATGGGTAAATTATGGTGCTTAGGCGTGTAAATACGCCCAACATCACATATTCATAGTTATTGTTGCTAAGTTGATGACATATCTTGATTCCTTTATGTCACATTGTTGATCTTCATGGATATACATAGCTGGGTTTAAAGAGATTGAAAATGGAGAGAGTAATGTGTTTTGAACTAAAATTGATGATCAAATGTCATAGGTATCTTATGTGTCTCTTGGTTAAGCATCGTAGTGTTGTGTTTTAGTTGCTTGAGGAAAAGCAATTCTTTTAAGTTGAGAGTGTTGATGTGTGAGAAATTGCTAACACATTTAAGACCTTTAACCAAGAATAATTGCGAAGTCTTAAGCAATTTTTGTCGTTTTTAATTTGTTTATGTCTGATTTTACAATTTAAGATGATGGGATAGAGAACCAACAAGAATGGAAGCAAAAAAGTTGAAATCTAGAGGAATCTGAAGAGAAGTGTAGCTAACGACATCTGTGATAAGTCACCAGCCCTGTGATAGGCTGTCACAGTTGTTGATAGACTTAAGTATGAGTTGAAGCCTGTGACGACATCTGGTGATATGACGTCAAAAGTATAATACACCGTCATGAATGTCGTCATCCTTAAACAGAGAATGGGAGTTGAAGACATTTTTGTGACGACGTTCGTGATAAGCTGTCAGGTTGGTGATAAGGCGTCAACGTCATCAACCTCAGACAACAAAAGCCAAAAGTGTAGAGGAGTTGACGACATCCGTGATAAGCTGTAAGACTCCTGATAAGCTGTCACGGATGTCGTCGTCTATTCCGAGAAAAAGCTGCAACTTTAATTTTATTTCCTTATTTAGGATTAACTATAAAAAGCATTGTTTACGGTTTTTCTAAGGGTTGGCACTTGAGTTTTAAGAGATTTAATTTGATATTTTCTATCTCGAGTTTCTTGGCTTGAAAAAGCAAATACTTTGAAGAGATTATTATCATTATTTTGGGATTTCCATTGAGATTTAATCTGAGAATCTCTAGTTTCTATTCATCTTATGGTAAGTTTATCTTTCAAATCATGAATTCAACTAGTTGCTTTGATTATTACATCATGAGCGGCTAAATTCCTTTAACCTGAATTATGGGATCTAGGGTTAGGTCATGATGATGTGATAAACACTCAAGATTTAATAGGTGTTAGGATTTCTTGATAATTCTGAGATTTTAATTAATGTCTATTGGTTGCAAACAATAGACACACCTACTTTGATTTTCTTGAGAAAGAAATCATATACAATAGGAAGTGAATTATCAATAGGGACTCGAAAATACTTCATTTAATAAGCAGCGCTGTAACAAGATTGAGTAACCTGTGGTAAAATCTGGGCAGTGAATAGTGATTTCCTAAGTTCGAGAGGATTAGGAAATTAGATGCTTAGATAGGTCGAGAGACATTTGAGCATATCATAGATAAAGATAGCTTGTTATCCTAACCACCGTGATAATCTTGAGTCACCTTTAGCATCTGTCATGTACCGTAAGCCCTAGTGAACATAATTCTTGTTATTTCATAAAATCTTGGTTACAAACATCAAAATTAAAGTAACAAACAAACAACTTGTTAAACCTAAACCCCCATTTTATCTTTTCATATCATTTGTTTGAATTTAACTTGTAGCTTTAGTTTCAAACTAGTTTAATCGCCACTCACATTGTTCCCTGTGGATTCGACCCCGACTCCAAAGTTGGGTAAATATATTGATGACGATCGCCTTGCACTAAATTGAAGTGTAAGTTGAGCGTTATCAGGGTTCTCCCGGTCCCTCAGGCAAACTAGACACACGCTCCATGATGGAAGCAATATCAACTCCAATATCCTTAACAGGACCGGTGGTGGATGGCCATTGTCACGACCCAAATTTTGAGTCATGATTTTACCTACCACATCCTACTGATAGGAAAAATGATACCATCACCCGGATCTAGAGAAATGGGTTACCTTGGTAGAGATGTCCAACATGGACCGTATAATAGAACACAATATAAACAATGACATTCCATAACTAAAGACAACTGATATTCAAATACCAATCCCATGATCTGATAGTATTAGGACAAGAACGTCTAGACTTAACAATAGAATTTTACAACTCCAAGTCTAAAAAATTCTTAAATAATATCACATATTTGTATTTAAAACAAAAGGCAAATAAAGATAGAGGAGAGAAAAGGTAACTTGAACTCCAAGAACTCACCCTATCTCTGAATGGTCAACTCGGCACGAACCCGACTCAGTGACGGCTACTAGAACCTGGGTCTGCACCAAAAAGGTACAGAAGTGTAGTATGAGTACCAAAACACAGGTACTCAGTAGGCATCGTTGACGGATTGAACTAAATTATAATATAAGGTAAGACAATATCTTAAAGGCAAGGAAAAGGATTGAACCTGAATCTTCTTCAGTACCACCGAATAAAATAACAAAGCTACTAGGGAAATATCATTACGTATCATATCCACATGTACCATAACCATCATATGAATGAATAATTATTTCAGAAATGTAAAACCACATATATACAATGACAACCATATAATTACCATAATCAACACCAACCATCATTAGCATATAAGCACAAGAACTTACCACGACGTCCCATACCGCTGGGAAGCACACCTAAAAGAACACAACAAAGAACTCGTCATGGTGTACCATACTACTGGAAAGTACACCAATACAATGCAATTCAAGAAATCATCACGGTATCCCATACCATCGGAGAGTACACCAAAAGATCAATCCATCAATATATATATATGTATATATATATGTATATATATATATCATGGTATAACCACACACACATCAACTTACCCAAAACTGTGGGTTCCCATATCTATCGAGGCTTATTGACATCAATACCACAACTTAATCACAATGAAACCAATATCGCCATAGCATAGGTATACAGTTACTTATCCTCTAATTCATTAATAAACTCCATGATTAGTCTATATTAGCTAACCTCCAATTCATATGAACTACTAGTTTTACAATCTTTATACTTACTAGCCATCACTTTAGGAAAAGCTACAAGTTACCAAGGCTAATAATGAATTACCCATTACAAGGTAATTCTTTAACTAGGGTTCTCATGATATGAGTTATTAAGTAAACCACCATCACATCACATAATAGATGTCAATTCAACTATTTATCATACAATGCTAAGTCTATCATCATTAAGCATGTTACACCCCTAGGGACTAGTTTCCGTATTTTAAATAAGTAAGATCCACCCACTAGTTAAAAAGGACTCTACTCCTCAAGTCATAGATATTTATTAGAAAAAACTCGTTATTACGTAATCCACTTTACTTGGTGAAATCCCATAACATCATCATTAATTCGAGTCAAGTAAGTTTACTAGGTGAGCCTTCGGTTATACACAAGATTACATATACCTATTACCCTTAACCCAATGATAGGCATAAACTACTTCTAGTTACCAATTAAGGTAAAAAATGGCCACACCTCTCATTTAGTGAATAAGAACAAGGAAAGGGTAGCAATTTACCAATGGAGACATCATGTCTCAAGAACATGAGTGGTTTCTCCCCATACAACTAACCTCACAATATAACCAAAAATTTATGTAAATTATCCCCACACAACATCATAACATCATTACCTCTTCCAGATTCACCGAGTATCATCATAACATAAACATATCCTCCGGATTCACCAGGCAACATCATAAAATCAACATATCCTCTGAATTCACCGGGCATCATCATAACATCAACATATCCTCTGGATTCACCAGGCAATATCATGACATCATTACCTCTTTTGGATTCACCGAGCATTATCATAACATCAACATAACCTTTGAATTCATCGGGCATCATCATACTATTCACATATATAGCTAAATCAATAAACATACACAAGCCGTAATAATAGAGTAGTAAAGTTGTAAGGTAACATAGACCATCATACTTTACTATTAACCATCACAACAAAATATGAGTAGAAGCATGGGCATGAGTATCTAAATTCTATACATAATCACCACTTTTCCAAGGCTATCTATAACATGACCACACGATAATCACTCTAGTAAACATATTATCCAATCATTGACTACTTACATAATCCGACCACTGGGTTTAACCATTATAACCTCAACAACGTAAATTAAACATTCATTAAGTATCTAGGTTTCTAAGGGATTTCATAGTTCAAGCTTAAGGTGGGTCAAGTCCCACTCCTAAATCCCAAGAATGCCAAATTCACTATCAGAAGACTAACATCCTCCCAAATTTTGGGCTAAGTTATCCAAATCACATCATAAGGGATTATCAATCCTTACTAAGCCTATAGGGGAAATCTTCTTCAAGTATTCCTCATAAGTCAACCCAACACCAAGGTCATTTCCTAACTAAGCAATAGTTAGGTCAACATTCTCTTAAGGTTAGAGATCACTATCATTCTCATCTATTAGGGCAACTAGAGTATTCTAATACTATTCATGAGACTACAAGTAGACTATCCAAGGTTCTAATCTAAGAGTGAAGCATCACACTTTGCATGTTCAATAACCTAGAAGAATCAACTAATCTAAAATATCACCATTCAACCATTTATCTTCTAAACCATGCCTTATCTCACAAAATATCAACAATTATACTACAATCAATCTCAATCTAATTACAAGTAAGCCTAACCTTCCTTGAGTCCAAGAAACTCACAAAACAACAAGCTTTTACATTCCTTTCTTCGAAGCTTCTTCTTTCATGATCCAAGCTATTAACAATTCAGTCTAAGCATTAGCCATTATAGAACCATTGTGCCATGTGTTCAAAATGATATCAAACCCCCAAGTGGGTTCCACCTTCGAAAAATGAGTTTTTGAGACTAACCCTTTAGTCACATATCATTTGGGAGTTATAAACCTCAAGAAACTTGAGTAAATTCATCATATTTTGGGCTACAATTAAGACTTAATGATTTAGGGGTTTTAGGTCTAGAAATAAATAACTTAACACCAACTAGATGGATTCTTACCTTAGATTAGTAGCAAGATTTGATTACACAAGTTGTTTAAGCTCCAAATCAATCCACAAGACTCACTTAGAATATTTCACAGTTCATTAGGGTTTTAGGGTTCAAGAAGGAGGCACAAATGGGAAAAATTTCGAACAAAGTAGCCTTTAAAAGGTTCCACCCAACATCAGGTAACGCGGTCACGCTCTCCGCCTAGCTGCGGTTGTGGCATCGCGGTTGCACCCTAGCCTCCATGGTCACGATATCTTGGTCTATGCAAGGCATGGCTGATGCTAGGAACTTTGTTTTGAGATTTGGCCAATGCCGTGAGATATATCCGAGGTTCATTTCAAACAAATAGCATATGTAATCACATAGTTTTCGACATTCTAGACATATTGGCAAAGTCGGATTTCACATTTAACGTTGATTTCTAAAGTTCTCTCTTAGTGGTCAATTAGGACCAATGAAGGCTTCAAATTGAAAAAGTGGTTTAAGGAACCAAATGAACTGCCAGGTAATTGATATATCGGTTCCGACATATCACGAATGACTTGGGGCGGATATGGAGAATCTTTATTGGCGAAATAAGCAAGAATACAGACAATGACCTGAAGGGTTATCACAAAATCCACTACTAAGGAGCTATCATCCCCAAAATTTAAAGATAATAGAATACTTAAAGCCTCAAACAAGTGGGGATACTGGGCACATATATCACTCTCGATCTCCCAAGTATCCTCCTCTACTAGGAGATGCCTCTATTGAACCTTGACTATTGAAATCTTGCTAGTACGCAGTCGCCTCACATCACTAGCCAAAACAAGAACGGACTCCTCTACAAAGGTCAACTGATCATCCAACTAGACTGAGTCCCATATAATCATATGAGAAGGCTCAATAATATACTTCTGCAATATGGAGATATGGAAAACTAGTTGAATAGCAAAAAAGTCTGGAGGTAAAGTAGACTCATAGGCCACCTCGCCAACTACATAGAGAATCTTAAAAGGACCAACATAACGAGGGCTAAGCTTACCTTTCTTCCCAAATCTCATCGCCCTTTTCATAGGTGAAACATGAAGGAACTCATGATCACCAACTCCAAATATCAAGGCACGGAGTCTATGATCAGCATTGGCCTTCTCCCTACTCCATGCTGCTCTCGTCCTATCCTAAATCACCCTAACTTAACCAAATGAGTCCTAAAGAAAATTTGTACGATAGGGCATATCCTAGGAAGTCTTAAACCATTCTATAAAGAAACGACACCTCCTACCTTACAAAGCCTCATTTCTATTTGCTTAATCCTCAATGTTTCAAACTTAGATTTTAATACTTAACATGAATATCATTAGCCTTTAATGAACCATACTACATCCGTCATAGTCAACTAGTGTAATATCTCTAACTTATATTTTCCCTAAACCATGAGAATCAAGATCATATCAAAAGGCTCAATATTATCAATCAAAACTCCTTAACTTAGGTATTTAAGACACCATATAGTACTCGGTGCTAAATACTACTCTCTTTAATCTGTATAGTCATTCTATTGGAAATCTACTTTAAAATCTAGCATAAGGGTTTATTTCAAAACCAATTATGCATTTATCTAAGTCCATCTATATATAAAGAGAATATGATTTCTGTAATCTGTAATAAATTTGTAATGTTGATTCCAAATCTTATTTGAGGATCAAAAGATCAAATCTTTACTAAAAATCTAAAAATAAATTGATCATTTGATGCTTTACGCATAATCTTTCTAGAAATAATGATATTCAATCTTGGGATAGTAACCCATGAATCAATCTCATGTCAAAACATTATATTAATCATGCTTAGTAATGAAAACAATGATAATTCATCTCAAAATCTAGAAATTTCTACAATAGGCATGAAAATATGAAAATAGTCATGCAATTCAACTTCTAAAACACTTCAAATCTCATAATCTTACAATTAGCAATAATGGGTATGAACCCTAATTTAAAACTCATGTATAATCATTCAAAGTAATATAAATTTGATATAAAAACTTGGTTTTGGGCACAAGAATGAAAGAGGATCCTTGTTCATGAACCCTTATACCTTAATTGATGAAATCTCTAAGAAATCTTGTAATTGAATCTCAATTTGTGCTCTTGGAGATGAACTCTTGGTTATCTTGATTTGGGAATCCTCAATTTTGGGTTTTCTTGGAGAAATAATGGAATAATTTTTATTTCTTGAAGAGTAAGATTTGAGTTCTAGAGTTTTTATTTGAGAGAGAATTGATGAAAATTGGGTATAAAGTGCTTAGGATGAGGTAAATCTTGTGTTTTTCACGAATTGGGGCTTGGGAATTGACCAAAGTGCTCTTTTAAACTTTTAATTGGAAAGGTAAACAATAAAATTTTCCCGATTTTACATGCCAATGCGACATGCCACTATCATGGTGGCTCACTGGAAAAAGGACGAGTGGGAACTGGAAGATCATCTCGATGCAGAGTTATCACTGTATGCTACTAAAATGCCATTTTAGGCATCCCCGCAATGCGGGTACCATCACGTTGGGCTACTGGATTTTGAAAATTGGGAAATGGGACTCCACCATGATGTAGACTTATCGCGGAGGTCCACTGGAAATTGAAAACTGCCACTTTGTCCTTCACCGCGATGCGGTTGCTGTTAATTTGAGACACTGCCAACACTAAAAGTGCCATAACATCTCAACCGAGTATCGGATTTAGGCGAAATTGGTATCGATGGAAAGCTAATTCAATTTTATACAAAATGGAGGGTCTAAATCTGGAAAATTCTATATGTAACAAAGGTTATTCACTTTTGAAGCTAACCCTTGACATTATAGGAACAAAATTATGCTAGAAAAATATGGGGGATTACATATATTTTCCAGATTCATCGGACAACATCATGACATCATTACCTCTTATGGATTCACCGGGTATCATATTAACATTAACATCTCCTTCGGATTCACCAAGCATCATCATACCTTTCACATATATAGTCAAATCAATAAACATATACAAGCCATAATAATAGAGTAATTGGAATGTAAGGTAACATATACCATCATACTTTACTATTAACCATCACCATATAATATGAGTAGAAGCATGAGCATGAGTATCTAAATGATATACATAATTACCACTTTTTAAAGGCTATATATAACATGAGAACAAGATAATCGATCAAGTACACACATTATCTAACCATCGACTATATGCATAATCCTACCATCGGGTTTAACCATTATAATCTCAACAATGTAACTTAGACATTCATCAAGTATCTAGGTTTCTAAGGGATTTCGTAGTTCAAGCTTATCAAGTCCCACTCCTAAATCCCAAGAATGCCAAATTCACTATCACAAGACTAACATCTACTTGGATTTTTGGCTAAGTTATCTAAATCACATCATAAGGGTCTATCAATCCTTACTAAGTCTATAGGGTTAATCTTCTTCAAGTATTCCACCTAAGTCAACTCAATACCAAGGTCATTTCCTAACTAAACAATAGTTAGGTCAATATACTTTTAAGGTTAGGGAGAAACATAATTCTCATCTATTAGAGTAACTAGAGTATTCTCATACTATTCATCAGACTACAAGTAGACTATCCAAGGTTCTAGGCTAATGGTCAAGAATCACACTTTGTAAGTTCAGTAACCTATAAAAATCAACTAATCCCAAATATCACCATTCAACCATTTATCATCTAAACACCGCTCAATCTCACAAGATATCATAAATCATACTACAACCAAGATCAATCTAACTACAAGTAAGCCTAAACTACCTTGAGTCCAAGCAACTCACGAACCAACAAACTTTTTCTTTCCTTTCCTCAAAGTTTTTTCTTCCATGAGCCAAGATATCAACAATACAATCTAAGTATTACAACTATACTAACAATCCCCATTATAGCACCATTGTTCCATGGTTTCAAAATGACATCAAACCCAAAGTGAGTTCCACCTTCGGAAAATGAGTTTCTGAGACCAACCCATTATTTACATATCATTAGGGAGTTATAACCCTCAAGAAACTTATGTAAATTCATAACATTTTAGGATACAATTGAGCCTGAATGATTTAAGGGTTTTGGGTCTAAAAATCAACAACTTAAAATCAACTATATGGATTCTTACCTAAGATTAGTAGCAAGATTCAATTACACAAGTTGTTTAAGATCCAAATCAATCAACAAGACCCACTTAGAAGATTTTACACTCTATTAGGGATTTAGAGTTCAAGAAGGAGGCACAAATGGAAATTTTTTTGAATAAAGCAACCTTTAAATAAGTTTCACCCAGCCTCAGGTAGCGCGGTCGTGCCCTTTGCCAAGCCTCGGTCACGACACTGCGGTCTCACCCTAGCATCCATAGCCATGACATCTCGGTCTATGCAAGGCATGGCTGAAGCTTGGAAATTGGTTACGATCTTTGGCCAATGGCTCGAGTTACATTCGAGGTCCGTTTGGAACAAACAAGATATATAATCACATACTTTTTGATGTTCTGGATGCATTGGTGAAGTCAGATTTCACATTTAAGGTTGATTTCTAAAGTTTTTTCTTAGTGGTCAATTAGGACCAACGAAGACTTCAAATTGAGAAAGTGGTTCAAGGAACCAAATGAACCACCAGGTAACCAATCTATTAGTTCTGAAAAGTAACAAATAACTTAGGGTGGCTATGGAGAAGCTCTATCGACAAAATAAGCAAGAATATGGACAATGACCTGAATGGTCATTACAACCTATGAAACTCAGGCTTAATACATGTTGACATCCCCAAGTTGATCTTTCGCTTCTTGCCTTTGCTAGGTGTTCCCTCCCATCAAATTATCAAGGGGTAGATAGGGGTCAAGGGCACACCCAAGTGTCTCCATCATACTAAACAATCCCTACTCTCTTATAAATCTCAGTAATCAATGAGGGAAAGAATAGATGCGTACCACCTTAGTCCTTGAAGTGGTCTACTCTATTGACCATGAGCTAACCAACATACAAAGGAATGTTGTCTAAAATACAAGTAACCATTCGAGCACACAGATCTGGGACTTCTGTCATGTGGGTGCAAGTGGAGACTCGGCTACATATTATTTGCAACTTAATTCAATCCTCGATAGTGAAGTTATTCATGGAGATGTTGCTTTTAGTTTTTTTCCACGAGACAGACTGCGCCCAAGGGAACATGCAATTGTACGTGGACTACCAAGTAATACAGTGGCCTAAAGAAAGACAAATATCGATCCCACAGGGACCTGCTTTAATGACTATTCAATTCTAGATCACACTTTTAGATTAATTGATGCAAGCATAACCAAAATAGTATTTTGTATATTGTAAATTGCAAGTAAAGCAAACAATGCATAAAGTAAAGATCTTGATACAATCAATAGGAAAAAACCCAGGGTTAAAGAACTTCGAACAATCATACTACATTATTGAGCTTTATTCGTTAACTTGCTTATCTTGGTTGTTTATTCGTAGGGTTAATTGCATAATCATGATCTCCCTATCTCTAACCATTTACCTAACTTGGACATTATAACTACATTCAGTGGGAGTGTAATAATTCAATTAAGTTCTTTACGCTATCATCTTACATGTGAGATAAGTAAGGCTTCTAGGTACATCCCTGTCCTAAATGCTAATTCAAATTCCTTATTTTATAAAATAATAAAAACCATACATTGTTCATTCCCATGTTCTATCTCCCTATCCCCTCTCCCGAGATCACAAGGGTTACAATAGATGTATTCTAAGGGTGATCAATCCTCAGAATAGTTAGAATAAGAATAAACAAACAACCAATAATAATAATCAAATCAAACAAACTTAATTCAAAATAATAGTAGTAATATTCTTGGCTTTAACCACAGAAAGGGAGTTTTTAGCCACTCATAGCGATAATAAACATCCAAATAATTGTATGAATGATTAAAACCATAAAGAAACAAAATTAAAGAATGAAAAACCTAAAAATAAAGTTGTGGTACCCTCCAATGTTGTCCAAACCAATCTAGGTGTTCCAAGATGTCCAAAATGGGATTTAACACATTATATTTATAAGAGATCAATCATAAACTCATAGGATTAGGTTTTAACACAAGGCTTTTACAACAGGGCACAATTTTCCTACTTTTGATCATCATCGCATCACGCTAGGGTGTCCATCGCTATAAGCCTGCGACACAGTGTAATCGCATTGAGTTTATAGAAGTGACAATTAAAGATTAGACCATTGATGCGAGGCGCCATGCCCTCCATCGCTATTAGAACTCGATCGCGGTGACATAATCCCAGCCATCATATGGTCCTCATGTGGTGTTATTCTTTTGTAGGTCCACTGCAAGCTTTTGTATGATGTTTCCATTTTATTTGAGGCTTGTAAATCCTTCATATATCATCATAATGATCTCACCAAGCAACCTATAATATTACAAACCCTAAATTAAAGCTCAAAACAACAGAACAATCACTATGATGAACTGGTAACTCAAACTAGAACACTAGTTTTCTTGTCTAGACATTAAATGCTCAAATCTAGCCCAAACTCGTATGAAAACACCATTAAACATTGTAAGCACATACGTGGTCACTTAAATGCATAATTATATCATTATAAAAACATAACACACATGAATCATCCTCAAAATGAGGTTAAAATGTTTATAATAACAATTCTAGAATGCATAAATACACCCAACATCACCACCCCACACTTAACGCCTTGTTCATCCTCGAACAACCCTTAACTATAAGCATCATGAGCTGAAGAGACTCCACACTTCTACTATAAGCAAGACACTCAAGATAGTACTTTAATGACTACATGAAATGTAAGTTTTTTCACTAAGCATGTTACATACACAACAAAAAGCTCAAGAATCCTACTTCAAAATATCCTTGTAATACCCTGATCGTTTCTTAAGCCTAAATTCATCTCCCAAGTGAATATGGGTGACTTCCAAAGTTATTTATGTTAAAAACATGTTGTATTTCCCTAATTTCTATTTTTTCATGTGTAGAATTGAATAAGCTTTCCATCGATACCAAATTTGTCTAAATCCGACACTCAGGTGAGGAGTTAGAGCCATTTTAGTGAGACAGTGTGCCAACTGGCACTACAGCGCATCACAGAGCCAGCTAAAATGACAATTGTCATTTTCCAGCGAGCCTTCATGATTTCACCATATTGCGCCAAGGCTCAATTTCAGGGTTGTCAAATTCTAGTGCACCAACGCGATTTCTTCGCGTCGCGGTGCCCTTTCAGGTCACGACCAAGGTGGTAAAAGTGACTTCACCGCGTCGCGCCACTGTGCAATTTCCTATTTGTCAAAATCCAGCGAAGGTCCGCAATTGTGGTGCATCACACCAGGACTAAAAAAATTGGGCTCCAGTTCTAGAATTTGATCAAGGGTATTTTGGTCTTTCCACCTGTCCTTACCCACTATATATATACAAATAGAGGAGAAAATCCTTATTTTCCTCTTCCATTCCATCTAAGAAAAGGCTAGGGTTTCTCTCTTCCATTTCCAAATCCAAATCCAAATCTTCTCTAAGAAATTTAAGAAATCTTCCATATATTTCATCGAGTTGTTTAAGAATCGAGTTCTCCGAGTTAAAGGCATCAAGAAATTTAGCTCAAGGGTGCGAGAAAGAAGTTCATATCAAGTTTCTTCATCTCCAAAATCATAATCAAGGTATGTGGGGCTTGAACAAGAATATCCTTTCATTTTTGTGCCCAAAGAATTGATTTTTACTATTGGAATTTCATGATTTTGCAAGCGGGTTTATATCCAAATTACTTTATCATTGATTTATGAGAATCGAGCTATTCAAGATTGATATACATGACTATTTCATTGTTTTATTTCTTAAATTGAGAATTTATGCTATGAATTGTATATTGCAACTAATAATTGACGATTTCCAGGAGATAGATGATAAGAGTCATGATTTTAAGATTTTCCATGAGAAGTTGATTATTGAATATATATATATATATATATCGATATTGATCTTTAGATTCAAGAATGAGTCCTATGATGTTTCCTTGATGCTTTTGATATTTGAAATGATTTGATAAGCAAGCGTACTTGAGAAAGATTGTTTTGATTTTGAGTCGAGTTAGGAATCCACAGTTGTATATAATTTAAAGATGAGATATATTTATGTTTTGGTCTTTATGATACACCCATGAGTTGATATTGATTAAGGTGGATTTATTAATGCATTTTGAGCTGAGTCTGGGAGGAGTATTTAGCACCAAATGAGATATATGGTATTTCCCCAGAACTACGTGCCACCGTAGGATTGATATTGATAATTGTGGGCCAGAGGCCGAGTATGAGCTTATGATCAGAAAATTAAGGTTGTTCTCCCTGGCAAGAGTACGACGCTCCCGCGAATGTGGGGTTCTCTCCTTAGTAGGGCAAAACGTTGGACTCCATGCAGCTCACATGGTTTATGTCGGTTATAAGAAACTCCCAAGTCCATAATAGTCTAATTTTCATGAGTTACCGAGTCATTCTAAGTCATAAGTCAAAGAGTTTGAGTTGAGACCAATGATTTATGAGATTTATGAAGTACGTGTTACTATTGATGATTTATGGAAATTACATTTCAGGTAATTCAAATGAAGAGAGTAATTATTGTCAGCATGCATGATTTTCTTACAAATTTATGATATTATTTAAAAATGTTGCATACACCCCCACATATTCAGTACATTCCCAAGTACTGATTCCCATATTCTTCTGTGTTCTATATTTCCTCGTGATGTAATTTCAGGTGCTCAGTCTCAGTAGCGACAGTGATCTTTGAGTACCTTCATCTACATTTCTGCAGTTGGTGAGTCTTTATGGTTCGAGGACCTATGTCCCTGATTTTGTCTTGTTAATACATGGTTGTTTCCTTTCAGATCAGTACGATTCAGTTGGGGGATCTGTCCCAATGGATCCTTAGTTTTATGTAGTAGAGGCTTTGTCAAACTAGAGTACCAGTATGTGCAGAACTTCAGTATTTTGATTGTACAGAACAATATCTCTTCATATTCCAGTATGTTCATGGCATGATTATTCTTTCTTACTCTAGCTTGATTTTCGTCGTAGTGAGTTCTGAAAGTGATGATAGGCTTAGAGGGTTAGATTGACGCCACGTGTGGCCTTAAGCACCATGTGACATCTCGAAATAGGTTCTTGGGTCGTTACAATCCTAGCCTCACGAATTGACTCCCCAAGTGGCAAACTCATGCTAGCTGCACAATATAAGACATTATTACAAATCACCCACATTCATCAAACATATTCCCTCACAACAATAGAGTTACCCATAATCACCTATATAAATACAATTTATAGCATAATGAGTACAAAAATTGAGTTACGCTCACTCTTACGAAGAATTCACAAGTTAAACATAATGAACCATAGACTTGCCCTTAGTGTAGCACGCCACTAATATCAGAATGATGAAGCATAGGATCAAATAGATCATTAATGGTTGTAATGTAGGCTAAGGGAAAGTTAGGAACTATTTTGGATTAATAGTGACTATCTTCCCAAAGAACTTTAATACATCACTTTATACATTCAATTCAACTCTAACGACCAAATCACGCCATTTTTGTTTACCTCATTCTTTTGTTTTCACCCCATCTCATTAAGATATTTTACATACACTATGGTGGGAGGATTCTATGAACAACTCATATAATTTGAACAAATTTTTATCTTGTAATTACTCAACTCTCCACCACAACACATAACAATTCTTTTAAACACCAATAATTATCAATTTGGGCTTCAATTTCACCTCTTTCTTCTTGAATTTCACACTTCTAACTCAATTAAATTTACACTAAAACACCTAGGAGCTTTGGATCAAATTAAAGTCTATCAAAGATGAGATTATACTATTTATGAGGCTACCAAAGAAAAAGCTAAAGGCTCAATGTGTCTTAGTAGGATTAAGCACAATGGGTAGGTCAAATAGAAGGTAAAAATAAGGCTAACAAAGAAATGCCTATATCATCTCCCAAAACCAAACTCTTTATTTCTCTTTGGACAACACCAGACAAGTTTTAGACATCACATGTAACAAGGAATATAAAATAGCTCACACGCACATGCTCAACTTACATAGGATCATCATACACTCAACCAAAAAATCGCATGAATTCAACTTTAAGCCAACAAGTACAAGAGTCATAATCATAAGCCTAAGAGTCTCAAATGCAGTAATTCACTCAATCAACATGCTTTTACAAACAAAACACTTGCATCATGAAATCACTTATAACACCATCTAGAACATCTCACTTATTCCTAACACAAATTTTTTTAATTTATCCTAAAAATGGTAATCTCCCACCCCATACCTAAAACTTACTTTTTCCCAAAAGTATACTTAAAAGTAGAGATAGAAATACTCCCCAAGGCCTTCAGGACTAGCTAGTATCATGTTTGTATATCAAGAGTTACGGGGACCCCAAACTTAGTCTTTACCATGCTCTTTAGCTTAGGTTTTTCGGTACTCAAATTTACCATAAACTTATGACTCAACAAAAACAAAAAACTACTTGAAGTAAAAACTAAACTAAAAAGAAAATATACCTACTTAACTTGAGTTGCCTCCCAAACATCGCCTGATTTAGTGTCACGACATGACCCAACTACGACTTATTTGTTCTCTTTTCTTCTCTTTCTCACACTTGATCTCAATCTTCTTATTCTTTTCACACCTCTTGGGTGTAAACTCTCAAGGGTACCTAGTTTTTTTTTAACTTTAGCCATTTCAGGCTTATTAATTTGCATTATGTTTGGCTATGGTGTTTGTGGATTAGGAAGCTCAATGAGGTAGTCTGAAGAGGTCTTTGGTGGACTAACCACCCAACACTAGTCCCCTTCAATTATAGTAATCATGCATAAGTCCTTGTAGTGGGATAGTGTGTTAAGTGCTTTGTAAATATTAAATACCACCTCTTCATCCTCCAACCTCATTGTGAGTGTACCTTCTCTAACATAAATCAAAGCTTCTCCATTTGCTAAGAATAGATGCACTAAAATGATTGGTACCTATTCATTTACCTGAAAATCTAAAATAATAAAGTCAGCAGGAATAATAAATTTACCAACCTTTATAAGGACATCCTCAATAATTCCTTCCTGGCGAGAAATTATCCAATTTGCCAATTGCAGTAGCACAGGGCTTGGTCTAGGCTTAACCAAGTCCAAAGTATTGAACAAGGAGAAGGGCAGCAAGTTGATACTTGCCCCTAAGTTACTCAGTGCATGGACCACTTTACTCCTCCCAATTTGAATAGGGAGTGTAAACTTCCCCGAATCCTTTAGATTTTTGTGGATTTTATTTGTCACCACAGAGCTACACTCCTCAGTGAGTGTTATTTCCTTCACATCCTACAACTTTACCTTATTAGCAACCATATCTCTTAAGTACTTAGCATACTTGGGCATACCCTGCCAAATATTTAACGAAGATAAGTTAATGTGAATCTCTCTGAACGTGTTAAAGAACTTGTTAAAATATGCATCCTCCTTAGATTTTCTATGCTTTTATGGGAAAGAAAGTTGCGACATCTGCTTTTCCACTTATGCAACAACTTTTTTGTTTAAGTACTCAGACTTCCTCGAATTTCCAGTAACCTTTTGGATACCTGTGGGGGATTCAAATCTGCATCTACTTCCTTAGTTACCTTTGGAGGTTCTTCATTGATCTCTTTACAACTCCTTAAAGTGATTTCCATTACTTGTTTTTGATTTTCTATATCTGCAGGCAAACCACCTTGAGGCCTGGTATTCAATGTCTATTGTAACTTCCTCAACTGCAACTCTAAGATTCTTCTAGCCACTTGCTTATTATTTAATTCTTCCTGTTGACTTTTCATGTCCTCAACCATTTGTACTTGACCAGCTAAAAGTTGTTTCATTATCTCCTCCACATTGCTAGTTGACTATTGTTGCTGAAATTGCTATGGCTTGGCATTCCATTGTTGATTCGGCGGCTGAGTTTGCAACTTCATGTTGTAGGTGTTTCCATAGTTTTTCCTTTAAGGATTTCCCGCAAACATTATCGATTTTAGATTGGTTGTACATATATCCTTTGAATGACCATTATTATCACACACTTCTCACCAACCTGCAGCTTGTTGTAATTGTATTAATTGCATTATTATCTCTTTAAATTCTTCATAATTCATAACTAGAAGGAGGGTTCTACATCGGTAAGTGTTTTCTAACACCTTTGAGTGAATAATAATAGAAAATAATCCATTCACAAGTAGTTCCCACCATTTCATAAATCTAGGGATACACCCCAACTTTCAACGATGATCGTGATCCTTACAATTCTATGATTCTAATGGTGCAATCACAAGTTTGAATGATAAAGAAACCTTACCTCAAAGATGGAAAACCCCTACGAATGGTAAAATTGTCCTTTCTCAACCCTTAGTCAAAAACTGAAATAATAGGGAATGAAAAGTGATACTTTCTATTTTAATGGAAAGTCCACGAGTTCATTGCTATGATGTCATAGTTATCGCTAGACACTTGGGCCAAACTAACCCATCACCTTAGTGACCCTCCTATCACTGTGAAAACATTGTTATAGAGGTAAAACTATCACCACAACAATAATAAAATAGTAAATTAGGACTCATTCCTAGTCTTGTCCATTTCACAACACACTTCTCGAATTTGAATATCATCATACTAACCTTCCTACACAGATCGCTAGCTAGAGTTTTATGAACTTTTTTTATACACCAGAAGTTGCTATGACTCCCTAAACTCATCATATGACACATTATCAACTCAAACCTGGCCATAAACATACCAATAACTACTAGATTTTTCTAGATCACTCAACACAAAAATTTTTCCCAAAAATTAGCTAGCCCTAATTTTTACAAATTTAATCTATGAAAAGTATAAGATGAGGTTTAACTCTTAATTTTGATGTAGAAAAATTTTGGTTCATTACATTGGATATCAATTAAAACCTCATTCATACTTGAATGAAAACTAGTAACAAATGCTGAGAATTAAGCAAGAATAACCTAACTCGATAAATAAATAAGGATAGTGCTTGCATATGTCTACTTAGTCTTCCATATGGCTTCCTCAATAGATGCTTCCTCTACTGGACTTTCATAGAAAAATTACCTTAGTTATCAACTTCCTCACATCTCTATCTAGTATATTAATTGATTTCTCTTCATAAGTGAGTTCTTTATTCAATAACTCCAAATTCCAGTGGATGATATAATCCCTATCTCCATGATACTTCTTAAGCATTTGTAGATATAATATAGGATAAACTCCCAACAAACTAGGAGGTAGAGACAACCTATAAGCCACTAACCCTATTATACTCAATATCTCAAATGGTCTAATGTACCTTGGACTTAACTTACCTTTCTTCCCAAACTAAACTACACCCTTCATGGATTAAACTTTAAGAAAAACATTTTCACCCATATCGAAATAAACAACTTTTACCTTTTTGTCCGCATACTACTTTTATGTATTATGAGCTGCTACTAGCTTCTGATAGATTAATATCTCCTTATCCATTGATTCCTTAAATATGGATGCTAGAAGGTGTCTTATAAAAGTCATCAAACCACCCAATTGATGATATGCATCTTCTTTCATACAAGGCTTTAAAAGGAGCTATGTCAATGCTTGAGTAGTAACGGTTGTTTTATGAAAATCCACACAAAGGAAAAAACTGGTCTTACTGGCCATAAAAATCCATTCTAACTGCCTATCACTCTATGGATGAAAAGCTATATGTAGGTCCAAACTATTACCCAAATCTTCTTGAAATTTTACCCAGAAATTGAAGGTAAACTATATACCTTTATATCACACGATGGGGAAAAGTACTAATAAAGTCTAACATTATCTTTCACATATATCTTAGCGAACTTGGTCACATTAAAATCTACCCATAATGGAGTAAAATATGTAGACTTGGCCAATCAAATAGAAAATACCTAATAAAGTAACATTTTCTCAACATCCAAGGAAGACCAACCAAAAAATCCATAGTTATTTTATAATGACCCTCCAAGTCAGTTCCTAGATTTACATGAACTTCTGAAATTTCAAGCCTTACCATAGTGGCTATAGGTCGTTTATGACTTGCAAAAACTATCATTTTGGTTATCGAATAGTTTATTTGGATTTTAGACTCATTTTATTTTGCTTTTGAGCTTTTGTTGTTTAGTATTTGATCTTGGACCAAAATTCCTAATAGATGACCTCAGATGATAATTCAAACAACACCATAAGCTCTAGAGTAATTATTTTAGGGTGGGGAGATGGACTCATTTTGGTCTATTAGGAGGATTATATGAAAAGTGCAAGTATAGGTGTGGGCCCCATATTTATTCAAAATAATCTCGGATGAATGTTTAAGTGATTTTGATAAATTCAAAACATCTTTTACAATCAATTTTCACTATTGGTTCTTGTTTATTAGGTTTTGGATGAGGTTTGATGGTCAATTAGGACTTTATTTTCCCATTTCTCAAGAACTTGTATGTGTTTTTTGGATTCCCCCCATATTGAGAATTAAAACCCCATTTTCACTATTTTTAGGGCGTGGGAACTCAAATTAGGGCGATTCCAAAGGAACTTTGGAGATTTCTTCTTTGCATAAGTTTCTAATCTTATAATTATCATTTTCCCTCGATTTAATATTTAATAAAACTTCAAATTCTTGATTTGAAAAAGTTTTTTTGGGGTTTTGTCAGTAAAACTTGAAAATGAGTTTTCTTGGATTTAAACCTTGTTAACTCATTCTCTCATGGATTTTAACTGTAGACTCCTATGAGTATGGGGAACATATTTCTACAATAAAATTATGATTTTATCCCATTTATTGTTGAACACATTCTCGAGGTTTTTTTAGACCTTTCTTAAATATAGTAATATGGGTTTTATTTTCCTCCTAACGATGTATAGATTACTATATTCATAGAGTTATGGCATTTCAAAATCATGGAGAAAAGGCGAATGATTTGTGGTCGATTGAAGGATTGTAATTCAGCATTGTAACAACTCAGGATTACCGCCTTAGTCATCACACATTGCTTACAATCCTGAGGGACCACAAGCTAACCCATAAGATGGTACCTACTGTGAGCACTGAACAATAATATTGAAATAATTGCAGAATAAAAGGCAAAAATGCGATAAGGTTCAAACATCTGAAATACTGATAATGAATAAGAACATCTAAATCTGAAATACTGTCTAAATCTAGTCTGGAAAGCCTCTAACTAAAACTGTCTGAAAGTGGAGTTGATGGGACAATCCCCCAACTAACTCTATTTACTAAAATACTGCTAAATCTGAAACTATCTGAAAACATATCCTCGATAGATGAGGACTCACTATAAAATCTGCTACTGCTAGCTAAATCTGGCTAGGCGTGATCAAGAACCTTAGCGTCCAAACCTAAGATATGAAATATCATAGTGAAGTAAAGTATGCATCAGTACGTGGGAATATACTGGTATGCTAATTGAGGTAAGGCTGAATGCAAGGGTTCATAGACATGAACAATAACTGAGTAAATGATATTCAAGAGCTGGATTAGCATACATGGAGGATCTATAACTACTGAACATACTGTGCATACTATAACAGGGTAAACTAGAACTGAATCTGATAACTGATAACTGAATATACTGATAATCTGAGACCACTGATAATCTAAATTACTGATAACTGAGTGACTATATCTGATAGTCCTAATTCTGTAGAACTAAATTGAGTTCTATTCTGAAGGCTGATACCTAAACTAAAACTGTGAGAGGTAATCATCTAACTGACATACCCTAATCTGAAATAATAGGGGTCCAATTTGTAACCCCAATTGGAAGGGTGTCAGTACCGTACCATGGGTAAAGACTGTCTGAAGAGTAACTCTTTACTGGCAGAGTCTCTAAACGAGAATAGTGGTACCCTCTACTGGCAGGTACAGAACCTCATCAACCCTTAACTAGCAGGTTTTATGTCTCAACCTATGCTGGCTACGTAGTTCTGGAATGGAAGGATTTCTTCTAAGGATCACACTTCTGCTAGCAGGTGAGCCCCCATCCTTGGGCTCATCCAGTGCTGAATCCTACTCCCAACTGAAAGACACTAAACTGAGTACACTGAACTGGACTAGACTAATACTGAGATTACTAGTTTTCCTAAGTTCTGTAACTGATAAAGTTCTATAAAATTCGATAAGGGACTAAGAGTACTACTGATTGTGACATGATTGATAATATTCTATAACTAACACTGGATCTAAGTAATAAATAACTTGTCGGGTATTAAATAACCACAGGACTCCATAGCATGAAGAGTAAAGAAAAACATAATCTTGAATAACATAACAATGTTAACTTGGTCATAATTCATTCATAGAGATATTTCATCTAACACTTGTAATGCATTAACTTGTACATAAATGGGGAATACATGTTAGCATGCTATAATGGCATTATTTCATTCTGATAGACAATTTATCAAACACATGGGAAGCATACTTGGTTCATTAAATCATAAACACTTAGGGATAACATGGATACAACAATCAACTTGCAAATTCATGGATTATAAAAAAGGGATTACACAATTCAACATACATATTATACCACTTTATGGAATCTACAAGTAATCATGGATTGAAACTCAATAAATGTCAAAACATGGACACAATCCAATTTCATACATGTAAATCAAGAATCATAATTATTGAAGTTTTAAAAATGGATTCTTTGACTCCATGGGTGGAAGGAACCCATAGATGAACATCTAACATACCTTAATTCGTGAGATTCTTGGAGTTTTTGGAGAGATTCTTGGGATTGACCTTGATTATTGAGATCTAGGGTTTGTTTTCTTGAAAGAGAACTACCTTTTGATTTTGGGGAAAAGTGAATAATGAAGGGTTTTACTAGTTTTTAGGGATTAAATCCTACATCTGGGCAGAATAAAATCATGGGAAAAGACTATTTAAACCCTGGGAGCAACTTTAATTTTTTGTGAAATTTTCCTGACCTGGACCCCTGGCACAACGCACCATTATCATGCCACACCACTGTAAAATGACAACTGGGAAATTACATGGTGGCGCGATGTGGTGGTATCACATTGCCACTTTGTTTGTGAACTGGAAGTGCACCGCGATGCAGATGAATCATATTGTTACATTGGAAATTGACAATTATGAACTGATTCTATGGCACGATGCACCAATATCATGGAACAAAATTGGAAATTGAAAATTGCTATTCTAACACACTCCGCGATGCGCTACTATCCTGAATGATGATATTTAACAACTGAAACTTAAAATTTCCATAACTCCTTACCCGGTTGTCGGATTTAGGCAAATTTTATATCATTGGAAAGCTAATTGAATTTCCTACTCAATGGAAGGCTCAAATCTGAAAATTAATGAGTATATCAAAAAAATTTGTTTAGTATAACCCATGTACCGAGGGTTAATCTAAGCTAGGAAAATATGGGGTATTACAATATCTCCCCCTTGGAAATATTCATCCTTAAATGTGGCTAGTTAAGCTGAGGGGTATGGACAGACTGAGTTTATGTACTGAAATAGACATACACAACTGTAGCATGATTACGTTACTGGTATGATAGACTGAACTTACATCCTAAACATGAATATCTGATGCATAGGATACATGACTAAAAATATTAATAAGCTGAGTTTAGATTTAGAACATCCATGTCTGATGAATAAGTACAGGTCTAAACGCATTAATGAATATGTGAATTAATATGCATAAATAGGTACATGAGGACATGACTAAGTCTGAATCATGATACATGAACTAAACTAATTCCTTGGATACATGTCATGGAAGGGAAATGGTCATATGGATGATATTGCAACTTGAGGGTAAACTATGAGGACCCATTACTTCGACTGGATTCGCTACGTGAAGAGAAAATGGAAGGTTTAGTGATGATAGCTTGGGGATTATAGTGCATCTACCTTTTGGGACACTATGTCCCTCGAGAATGCTAACTTAGCTGAGATACTAAGGAAAAGCATGAGACAATACACGGGGCACCCACGAATTAAAACGTGACTGAATATCTGGGATCTATAACTAAGGCATATATATGTAAATGGGAGATCAATAACATACCAGTGACCACATCACAAGAACTTTCCTGATCTTTTCTGGACTGAAGTGTGTAAAACCTATTTAGTCATTGCCCACTTGTGGAACTAGAAAAGGCACCCTGTTGATTCGGGCAACCTAAATGAGCTGAAGGACGACTATACTGACCCTGAGAACCTAATTGAGGACAATCTCTAATTCTGTGGCCTGGCTTGCCATACCCAAAACAAATATCACTGCCAACTCTGCACACACCCTTATGATTCTGACCGCACTCTCCACAAAATAGATTTGTACGACCATTGCTTACGCTATCCTGGGTTATCGCTACACTGGATGAGAATGGAGATGGAACTGAAGACTTTGGAAGAAACTGGGAATAGTTACCCCCATCTGACTTAGGCTGATTAAAATTAAAGCTACCTGTTCTAGCCTTCTTATTTTTCCTCTTCTTCTCCTCAATCTGTTTAGCATGGACCACAAGACTAGATATGTCCATCTCTTTAAACAACATTGCTATCCTGCACTCCTTAACAACACTATATAACACCCTATATCTGAACTTGCTCATTCTAGACCTATTTTCTGCTACTACATGGGAAGCATACCTGGCTAATTGAGTGAACTTGGGGGAATACTCTTCTACGCTCATGCTACCTTGACTTAGATTGATGAACTCTTACACTTTGGATTCTCTCAGCTCTAAGGGAAAGAATATGTCTAGAAAGGTAGTATTAAACTCTTCCCACTCTATGGGCTTTGAATCTATACCCCTGTCTACCTTTCACTGCTTAAACCACATATGGGCTACATCTTGTAGTGGATAGGAGGATAACTTAGCACTTTCACTAGAAGTCACTCCCATGATGTTTATGACTTTCTAAACATAATCGAGGAACTCCTGTGGATCCTCTTCAGACTTAGATCTCATAAAGGAAGGAGGATTCATCCGGGTGAAGTCCTGAATTTTGGTTGCAGCAATATTGGCCAGTGGGTTGGTCAGAACAACAACTGGCCATTCATTCTGAGCTATGACTGAATTGGCCAGAGTAGTGAACGCAACTCTGAATTCTGCGTGAGAGACAATATCATCCAGGGGATCTGCCTGAATGGGCTGAGGGCTGACTGGTTTTCGATTCTTCTTTCGTTAGTCCTTTTGGGAGGCATGTTCTTTAAATAAAAGGAAGAAACATATTAGACATAGAGTTTAATTTTATCTCCCGCTCACTCGCATGACATGAATATTGAAAGAAGGGAAACTTTAACTAAAACATATCATAGCCTCCTGTCCATAAGTGTAGCGCGCTACACACCTTTGCACAAGACTCTATGCGATGCAGCTTTTTAGACTTCCTAGGACTCTATTGAACCTTAGGCTCTTATACTAAGTTTGTAATGACCCAGGACTACCTACTAGTTGTCACACGGTTCTCACGATCCTGAGGGATAACAAGCTAACCCATGAGCTGGTACCTGCTATGAGTACTGAACAATAATACTAAGATAATTACAGAACAATATGCTGAAATTCCATAAGGTTCAAACATCTGGAATACTAATAATTAATAAAAACATTTGAATCTGAAATACGGTTTGAATATAATCTTGAAACCCTCTAACTAAAATTGTCTGAAAGTGTAGTTGATGGAATAATACCCCAACTAACTCTATCTACTTAAATACTGATAAGCTGAAGTACTGAAATGAAAGCATATCCTCGCTAGATGAGGATTCACTGCTAAATCTGCTACTGCTGGCTGAATCTGGCTAAGCTTGGTCAGGAACTTGAATGTATGAACCTATGATTTGAAACATCATAGCATAGAAAAGTATGCGTCAATACGTGGGAATGTACTAGTATGCTAGATGAGGTAAGGCAAAATGCAAGGGTTCATAGGCATGAACAATAACTGACTAAATGATATCCAAGAGCCAGATTAGCATACATAGGGGATCTGTAACTACTAAACATACTGTGCATACTGTAATTGAGTATACTGGAACTAAATCTGATAACTGAAAATTGAATATACTGATAATCTGAGATCACTGATAATCTAAATTACTAATAACTAAGTGACTGTATCTTACAGTCCTGATTCTATAGAATTGAACTGAGTTCTATTTTGAAGTGTGATACATATATTGAAACTGTGGGAGGTAATTATCTAACTAACATGCCTCAATCTAAACTAATAGGGGTCCCATCTATATCCCCAATTAGAAGGGTGTCAGTACCGTGCCACGAGGAAAGACAAGCTGAACAGTAATCCTTTACTGGTAGATTCCCTTAACGAGAATGGTGGTACCCTCTACTGGCAGGTAGAGGACATCATTAACCCTCAACTGGTATCTTTGATGTCTCAACCTATACTGGCTATATAGTTCGGGAATGCAAGGATTGCTTCTAAGGATCATACCCTTTGCAGGAAGGTGAGCCTCCATCCTTGGTCTCACTCAGTACTGAATCCTACTCCCAACTGAAACACACTGAACTGAGTATACTGAACTGGACTAGACTGATACTGAGATACTGAGTTTTCCTAAGTTCTGTAACTGACTTACTTCTACTGAATTATGTAGGGGACTGAGAGTACTACTGATCTTAACATAACTGATACTATTTTGTAACTAACACTGGCTTTATGTAACAACTAAATTGTTGGGTATTAAATACCCCTAGGACTTGATAGCATGAAAAGTAAACAAAAATATAATCTTGAATAACATAACAATGTTCACTTGGTCATAATTCATTCATAGAGGTATTTCATCAAACACTTGTAATGCATTAACTTGGACATGAGTGGGAATATTTATTAGCATGCTATTATGGCATTATTTCATTCTCATAGACAATTTATCAGACACATGGGAAGCATACTTGGTTCATTAGATTATAAAAACTTAGGGTTAACATGGATACAAGAATCAACTTGCAAATTCATGGATTATAACATGGGGATTACTCAATTCAACATACATACCATACCACTTCATGGAATCTACCATTAATCATGGATTGAAACTCAATATATGTAAAAGCATGGATACAATCCAACTTCATACATGTAAATCATGAATCATATTTCTTGAAGCATTAAAAATGAATTCTTTGACTCCATGGGTGGAAGGGACCCATAGATGAACATCTAACATACCTTAATTCATAAGATTCTTGGAGTTATTGGAGAGATTCTTGGGATTGACCTTGATTCTTGAGAACTAGGATTTGTTTTCTTGAGAGAGAACTACCTTTTGATTTTGGGGAAAAGTGAATAATGAAGTGTTTACATGTTTTAGGGCTTAAATTTCACATCTGGGCAGAATAAAATCATGGGAAAAGACAATTTTAACCATGGGCACAAATTTAATTTTTCGTGAAATTTTCCCAATCTGGACCCCTGACACGACGCGTCACTATCGCACTAAGCCACTAGAAAATGAAAACTGAGAATTTACATGGTGGCGCAACACGGTGGTATCGCGTTGCAACTTTGTTTGCGAACTGGAAGTGCACCGCGAATCGGTTGAATTGCATTGGTACACTAGAAATTTATAATTATGAACTGGGTCTATGGAACGATGCGCCAATATCATGCAACAATACTGGAAATTTACGATTGCTATTTTAACACACTGTGCAATGCACTACTGGTCTGAATAATGATGTTTAACGACTGAAACTTAAAATCATCATAACTTCTTACTCGGTTGTCGGATTTAGGCAAATTTTATATCGTTGGAAAGCTAATTGAATTTCCTACGCAATTACAAGCTTAAATCTGAAAATTATTGAGTATATCCAAAAATTTTATTTTGGATAACCCATATCCTAAGAGTTAATCTAGGCTAGGGAAATACGGGGTATTACAATATCTCCTCTTTGGAAACGTTCGTCCTTGAATGTGGCTAGTTAAGCAAAGAGAGTACAGATAGACTGAGTGTACGTACTGAAATAGACATGCACAACTGCTCATGATTACATGTCTTGTATGATAGACTGAACTTACATCCTAAACATGCATATTTAATGCACGGGATACATGACTGAAAATACTGATAAGCTGAGTTTACATATTGAACTTGCATGTCTAATGCATAAGTACATGTCTGAATGGATTAATGAATACGTGACTGAATATGAATGAACTGGAAGATGAGGACATGACTAAGTATGAATCATGATACATGAACTGAACTGATTCCTTGGATACGTGTCATGGAAGGGGAATGATCATACGACTGAGATTGGGATTTGAGGGTCAAGTATGAGGACCCATTACTTCAACTGGATTCACTACTTGAAGTGAAAATAGAAGGTTTAGATTATGATAGATCAGGTATTAGAGTGCATCTCCCCCTTGGGACACTATGGCCCTCGAGAATGCTGACTTGGCTGAGATACTAAAGAAAAGCATGAGATGACCCACCTACGAACTAAATCATGACTAAATATCTAAGATCTAAAACTGAGGCATAAATATGTAAATGGGAGATCTGTAACATACCAGTGACCACATTAGGAGAAATTTCCTGATCTTATTTAGACTAAAGTGCGTAAAACCTGTTTAGGCATTGCCCACTGGTGGCACTGAAAGCGGCACCTATTGATTCGAGCAACCTGACTGAGCTGAAGGACAACTATACTGACCCTGAGAACCTAACTAAGGATAATCTCTGACTCTGTGGCCTATCTTGCCACCCCATAAAAAAACATCACTGCCAGCTCTGCACATACCCTTATGATTTATACCACACTCTCCGCAAAATAGATTAGTACGACTATTTCTTACGTTATCCTGGGTCATCAGTATACTGGCTGAGGACAGAGATGGAACTAAAGACTTTGGATGTAACTGGGAATGTTACCCCTATCTGACTTAGGCTGGTTGAAATTAAAGCTACCTGTTCTCTCTCTCTTATTTTCCGTCTCCTTTTCTTTAAGCTTTTGCTCCTCAATCTATTGAGAATGGACCATAATCCTAGATATATCCATATCTTTAATCAACAATGTTGTCCTGCTCTCCTTAACCATACTATCTAACACCGCAGATACGAACGTGCTCATTCTAGACCTATTTTCTTCTACTACATGGGGAGCATACCTGGATAACTTAGTAAACTTAAGGAAATACTCTTTTACACTCATGCTACCTTATATGAGATTGATGAACTCTAATACATTGACTTCTCTTAGCTCTAAGGGAAAGAATCTGTATAGAAAGGCAGTAGCAAACTCTTCCCACTATATGGGCTCTGCATCTATACCCCTATCTACCTTCCATTGCTTAAACCATGTGTTGGCTATATTTTGTCGCTAATAGGCGGCTAACTCAACACTCTCACTAGAAGTCATGCCCATGATGTTTGTGACTTTCTAAATATTATCGAGGAACTCCTGTGGATCCTCTTAATACTTAGATCTCATAACGGAAGTAGGATTTATCCGGGTGAAGTACCGAACTCTGGTTGTAGCAGTATTGGCCACTGGGTTGACTGAAACAACCAGCTGGTCATTTATTCTGAGCTACGACTGAATTGGCTAGAGTAGTGAATGCAACTCTAAATTCTGTGTGAGAGACTTGTTCGTCCAGGGGATCTGCCTAAATAGGCTGAGAGGCTGACTGGTTTTCGGTTCTTCTTTCGTTAGTCCTTTGGGGAGGCATATTCGGTAAATGAAAGGAAGAAACAGATTAGACTGAGAGATTAATTTGAGCTCCTGGTCACTCTCATGACATGAATACTGAAGGAAGGGAAACTTTTCCTAAAATATCTCATAGTCTCTTATCCATAAGTGTGGCACGCTACACACCCATGCACAAGACTCTATGCTAAGCAACTTTTCAGACTTCCAAGGGCTTTATTTAACCTTAGGCTCTAATACCAAGTTTATAATGACCTGGGACTATCCCTATTCATCACATGGTGCTTACGATACAAAGGGACCACAAGCTAGCCCATGAGTTGGTACCTGCTGTGAGCACTAAACAATAATACTAAAATAATAGAAGAATAATAGGCTGAAATTCCATAAGGTGTGAATATCATAAATACTAATAATGAATAAAAACATCTGAATCTAAAATACTATCTGAATCAAGTCTTGAAAGCCTCTAACTAAAATTGTCTGAAAGTGGAGTTGATGGGATAATATCCCAACTAACTCCATCTACTAAAATAATGCTAAGATGAAGTACTAAAATGAAAGCATATCCTTGATTGATAAGGACTCACTGCTAAATCTACCACTATTGGCTAAATTTGGCTAAGCGCAGTCAGGAATCTAAGCGTCCGAACCTATGATATGAAACATCATAGCGTAGCAAAGTCTGCTCAATACGTGGGAATAACTGACTAAATGATATGCAAGAGCTGTATTATCTTACATGGAGGATCTTTAACTACGGAACATACTATGCATACTGTAACTGAGTATACTGGAACTAAATCTGATAACTAATTACTGAATATAATGATAATCTGAGATCACTGATAATCTGAATTATTGATAAATGAGTGACTGAATCTGACAGTCCTAATTATGTAGAACTAAACTGAGTTTTATTCTAAAGATTGAGACCAAAACTAAAACTATGGGAGGTAATCATATAACCGATATGCCCTAATCAGAACTTATAGGGGTCCAATCTATAACCCCAATTGGAAGGGTGTCAGTACCGTGCCATAGGTAAAGACAAGATGAAGAGTAACCCTTTACTAGCAGGTTCCCTAAGTAAGAACGATGGTACCCTCTACTGGTAGGTAGATCACCTTATTAACCCTCAACTGGCAGGTTTGATGTCTCAACCTACGCTGGCTACGTAGTTCTGGAATGAAAGGATTGCTTATAATGATCACACCCTCTGCTGGAAGTTGAGACCCCATCCTTGGTCTCACTCGGTGTTGAATCCTACTCCCAACTAAAAGAAACTGAACTGAGTATTCTGAACTGGACTGAATGATAGTGAGATTACTGAGTTTTCCTAAGTTCCGTAACTGACTGAGTTTTATTGAATTCTGTAAGGGACTAAGAGTACTACTTATCGTGACATGACTGATACTATTCTATAACTAACACTGGCTCTATGTAATAGCTAAATTATTGGGTATTAAATACCCTCAGGACTCGATAGCATGAAAAGTAAATAAAAGCATAATCTTAAATAACATAACAATATTCACTTGGTCATTATTCATTCATAGAAACATTTCACCAAATACTTGTGATGCATTAACTTGTACATGAATGGGGAATACATGTTTGCATGCTATAATGATGTTATTTCATTCTCAAAGACAATTTATCAAACACATGGAAAGCATACTTGGTTCATTAAATCATAAACACTTAGGGTTGACATGGATACAACAATCAACTTGCAAATTCATGGATTATAACATGGGGATTACTCAATTCAACATACATGTTATACCACTTAATGGAATCTACCATTAATCATGGATTGAAACTCAATAATGTCAAAATATGGACACAATCCAATTTCATACATGTAAATCATAAATCATAATTCTTGAAGCTTTAAAAATGGATTCTTTGACTCCATGGGAAGTAGGGACCCATAGATGAACATCTAACATACCTGAATTCGTAAGATTCTTAGAGTTCTGGGAGAGATTCTTGAGATTGACCTTGATTGTTGAGAGCTAGTGTTTGTTTTATTAAGAGAGAACTACCTTTTGATTTTGGGTAAAAGTGAATAATGAAGGGTTTTACATGTTTTAGGGCTTAAATCCTATATCTTGGCAGAATAAAATCATGGGAAAATACTGTTTCAACCCTAGGCGCAACTTTAATTTTTCATAAAATTTTCCCAATCTATAACCCTAGCGCAACGCGCCATTATCGCGCCAAGCCACTGGAAAATGACAACTGGGAAATTACATGGTGGTGTGACATGGTGGTATCGCATTGACACTTTGTTTGCGAACTGAATGTGCACCGCAATGCTGTGGAATCACGTTGGTACACTAGAAATTGACAATTACGAACTTGGTCTATGGCGCAACTCGCCAATATCACGGAGCAACACTGGAAATTGAAATTTACTATTTTAACACACTCTGCTCCATGCTACTGGTCTAAATGACGATGTTAAATGACTGAAACTTAAAATTTCCATAACTTCATACACGATTGTCGAATTTAGGAAAATCTTATATCATTGGAAAGCTTATTGAATTTTCTATGCAATGGAAGGATTAAATATGAAAATTACTTACTATATACAAAATTTTATTTAGGATAACCCATGTACTGAGGGTTAATCTAGGCTAGGGAAATATGGGGTATTACAATATCTCCCCTTGGAAACATTCATCCTAGAATGTGGCTAGTTATGCTGAGAGAGTACGGACAGAATGAGTTTATGTACTGAACTAGATATGCACAACTGTAGCATGATTACATGACTGCTATGATAGACTTAACTTACATCCTAAACATGGATATCTAATGTACGGGATACATGACTAAAAATACTGATAAGCTGTGTTTACATACTGATCATGCATATCTGATGTATAAGTACATGTCTGAATGGATTAATGTATACATGACTGAATATGCATGAATTAGAACATGAGGACATGACTAAGTCTGAATCATGATACATGAATTGAACTAATTTCTCAGATATGTTTCATGGAATGGAAATGGTCATACGGCTAAGATTGGGACTTGAGGGTCAACTATGAGGACCCATTACTTTGAATGGATTTTCTACGTGAAGAGAAAATAGAAGGATTACATCATTATAACTCGAGGATTATAGTGTATCTCCCCCATGGGACACTATGTCCCTCGAGAATGCTGACTTGGCTGAGATACTAAGGAAAAGCATGAGACGATGCACGGGGCACCCATAAACTAAATCATGACTGAATATCTGAGATCTAAAACTGAGGAATAAATATGTAAATATGAGATCTGTAACATACCAGTGACCAAATCAGGAGAACTTTCCTAATCTTGTTTGGACTGAAATACGTAAAACCTATTTAGGTGTTGCCTACTGGTGGTACTGGAAATGGCACCCTATTGATTCAGGCGACCTGACTGAGCTGAAGGACGACTATATTGAAACTGAGAACCTGACTGAGGACAATCTCTGACTCTGTGGCCTGGCTTGCCATACCCTAAATAAATATCACTGCCAGCTCTGCACACACCCTTATGATTCTTACAACACTCTTCACAAAATGGATTAGTACAAGCATTAGTTACACTATCCTGGGTCATCGATACACTGGCTGAGGACGGATATGAAACAAAAGACTTTGGACAAAACTGGGAACAATTTCCCCCATCTGACTTAGGATGATTAAAATTAAAGCTACCTGTTCTCACCTTCTTATTTTCCCTCTCCTTCTCCTTAAGATTATGCTCCTCAATCGGTTGAGCAAGGACCATAAGCCTAGATATGTCCATCTCTTTAATTAACATTGTTGTCCTTCACTTTTTAACCACACCATCTGAAACCCCAGATATGAACTTGCTCATTCTGGACATATTTTCTTCTGCTACATGAGGAGCATACCCGTCTAACTCTGTCTACCTTCCACTGTTTAAAGTACGTATGGGCTACATCTTGTAGCTGATAGGCAGATAACTCAATTTTCTCACTAGAAGTCACTCCCATGATGTTTGTAACTTTTTAAACCTGATCGAGGAACTCCTATGGATCCTTTTCAGACTTAGATCTCGTAAAGAAAGGAGGATTCATCTAGGTAAAATTCTGAATTTTGGTTGCAGCAGTATCGGCCACTGGGTTGGATGGAACATCAACTGGCCCTTCATTCTGAGCTACGACTGAATTGGCTAGAGTAGTGAATGTAGCTCTGAATTCTACGTGAGAGACATATTCTTCTAGGGGATCTTCCATAACGGGCTTAGAGGCTAACTGTTTTTTGGCTCTTCTTTTGTTAGTCCTTTTGGGAGGCATGTTTTATAAATGAAAGGAAGAAGCGGATTAGATTGAGAGATTAATTTGAGCTTCTACTCACACACACGACATGATACCGAGGGACTATAAGCCAACCCATGAGCTGGTACCTATTGTGAGCACTGAACAATAATACAAAATAATAACAGAATAATAGGCTGAAATGTCATAAGGTTAAAACATCATAAATACTAATAATGAATAAAAATATCTGAATATGAAATACTGTCTGACTCTAGTCATGAAAGCCTCTAACTGAAATTGTCTGAAAGTGGAGTTGATTGGACAATCCCCCAACTAACTTCATCTACTAAAATACTGTTAAGTTAAAGTACTGAAATAAAAGAATATCCTCAATAGATGAGGACTCATGCTAAATCTACTACTGCTGGATGAAAAGCGCGGTCAAGAACCTGAGCATCTGAACCTATGATATGAAATATCATATCACAAAAAAGTTTACGTCAGTACGTGGGAATGTACTGGTATGCTAGATTAGGTAAGGATGAATGCAAGGGTTCATAGGCATGATCTATAACTGACTAAATGATATACAAGAGCTGGATTAGCATACATGGAGGATCTTTAACTACTAAACTTATTGTGCATACTGTAATTGAGTATACTGGAACTGAATCTGATAACTGATAACCGAATATACAGATAATCTAAGATAACTGATAATCTAAATTACTAATAACTGAGTGACTGTATCTTACAATCCTAATTCTATAGAACTAAACTAAGTTCTATTCTGAAGACTGAGACCAAAATTGAAATAGTGGAAGGTAATCATCTAATTGACATACCCCAATCTGAACTAATATGGGTGTAATCTGTAACCCCAATTAGAAGGGTGTATGTATTGTGCCATAGGTAAAGACATTCTGAAGAGTAACCCTTTATTAGAAGGTTCCCCAAGCGAGAATAGCGGTACCCTCTACTGGTAGGTAGAGCACCTCATTAACCCTCAACTAGCAGGTTTGATGTCTCATCCTATGCTGGCTACGTAGTTCTGGAATGCAAGGATTGATTTTTAGGATTACACCCTCTACTGGAAGGTGAGCCCCCATTCTTGGTTTTACTCAGTGCTAAATCTTACTCCCAACTAAAAGACACTGAATTGAGTATACTGAACTGGACAACACTGATACTGAGTTTTCCTAAGTTCTATAACTGAATGAGTTCTACTGAATTTTATAAGGGACTGAGAGTACTACTGATCGTGACATGACTGATACTATTCTGTAACTGACACTGTCTCTATGTAACAGCTAAATTATCGGGTATTAAATACCCCCAGGACTTGATAGCATGAAAAGTAAAGAAAAGCATAATCTTGAATAACATAACAATGTTCACTTGGTCATAATTCATTCATAGAGACATTTCATCAATCACTTATAATGAATTAACTTGTACATTAATGGGGAGTACATGTTAGCATTCTATAATGGCATTATTTCATTCTCATAGACAATTTATCAAACACATGGGAAACTTACTTGGTTCATTAAATCATAAACACTTAGGGTTAACATGGATAGAAGAATAAACTTCAAATTCATGGATTATAACATGGGGATTACTCAATTCAACATACATACCATACCACTTCATGAAATCTACCATTAATCATGGATTGAAACTCAATAAATGTCAAAACATGGACACAATCCAATTTCATACATGTAAATCATGAATCATAATTCTTGAAGCTTTAAAAACAGATTCTTTGACTCCATGGGTGGAAGGTACCCTTAGATGAACACTAACATACCTTAATTCGTGAGACTCTTGGAGTTGTTAGAGAGATTCTTGGAATTGACCTTGATTCTTGAGAGCTAGGGTTTGTTTTCTTAAGTGAGAACTACCTTTTGATTTTGGGGAAAAGTGAATAATAGAGGGTTTTGCACATTTTTAGGGCTTAAATCCCATATCTGGGTAGAATAAAATCATGGGAAAAGACTATTTTAATCCTGGGCACAACTTTAATTTTTTGTGAAATTTTCCCGATTTGGACCCCTGGCGCGACGCGCCACCATCGCGCCAAGCCACTAGAAAATGACAACTAGGAAATTACATGGTGGCTCAATGCGGTGGTATAGCACCGCGATGTGGTGGAATCACGTTGGTATGATGTAAATTGACAATTTTGAACTGCGTCTATAGCGTGATGAGCCAATATCATGGAGAAACACTGGAAAATGACAATTGCTATTCTAACCCACTCCACGATGCGCTACTAGCCTCAATGATGATGTTTAAAGACTGAAACATAAAATCGCCATAACTTCATACCCAGTTGTCGGATTTAGGTGAATTTTATATCGTTGTAAAGCTAATTGAATTTCGTACGCAATGAAAGTCTCAAATCTGAAAATTACTGATTATATCCAAAAAATTTATTTTGGATAACCCATGTACTGAGGGTTAATCTAGTATAGGGAAATACATGGTATTATAATATCTCCCTCTTGGAAACATTCATCCTCAAATGTGGCTAGTTAAGCTAAGAGAGTACGGACAGACTGAGTTAACGTACTGAACTATACATGCACAACTATAGCATGATTATGTGACTGGTTTGATAGACTGAACTAACATCCTAAGCATGCATATATAATGCACGGGATAGATAACTGAAAATAATGATAAGATGTGTTTACATATTGAACATGCATGTCTGATGCATAAGTACACGTCTGAATGGATTAATGAATACGTGAATGAATATGCATGAATGGGAATGTGAGGACATGACTAAGTCTGAATCATGATACATGAACTAAAATGATTCCTTGGATACATATGATGGAAGGGAAATGGTCATACGGCTGAAATTGGGACTTGAGGGTCAACTATGAGGACCCATTACTTCCAATGGATTCTCTACGTGAAGATAAAATGAAAGGCTTAGATCGTGATAGCTATGGGATTATAGTGCATATCCCCCTTAGGACACTATGTCCCTCGAGAATGATGACTTGGCTGAGATACTAAGGAAAAACATGAGATGATTCATGGGACACCCATAAACTAAATCATGACTTAATATCTGGGATTTGAAAATGAGGCATAAATATTTTAATGGGAGATCTGTAACATACCAGTGACCACATCACAAGAACTTTCCTAATCATTTATAGACTGAAGTGCATAAAACCTATTTAGGCATTGCCCACAGGTGGCACTAAAAGTGGCACTCTGTTGATTCGGAACCCGACTGAGCTTAAGGATAACTATACTGACCCTGTGAACCTGATTGAGGACAATCTCTGAATCTGCAGCCTGGCTTGCCACACCTTAAGAAAACATCACTGCTAGCTCTGCACATACCGTTATGATTCTTACCACACTCTCTACAAAATGGATTAGTAAGACCATTGCTTATTCTATCCTGGGTCATCAATATACTAGCTGAGGATGGTGATAGAACTAAAAACTTTGGATGAAACTGGGAATGTCTGACTTAGGCTGATTGAATTAAAGCTACCTGTTCTCGTTCTCTTATTTTCCCTCTCCTTTTCTTTAAGATTCTTCTCCTCAATCTGTTTAGCATGGACCATAAGCCTACATATGTCTATCTCTTTAATCAATATTATTTTCCTGCACTCCTTAACAACTCTATCTGACACCTCAGATATGAATTTGCTCATTCTGGACCTATTTTCTGCTACTACATGGGGAGCATACATGGATAACCGAGTAAACTTGAGGGAATACTCTTTTACGCTCATGCTACCATGTCTGAGATTGATGAACTCTAATACTTTGTCTTCTCTCAGCTCTAAGGAAAAGAATCTATCTCGGAAGGTAGTAGCAAACTCTTCCTACTCTATGGGCTCTACATCTATACCCATGTGTACCTTTCACTTCTTAAACCACATATGGTCTACATCTTGTAGCTGATAGATGGCTAACTCATCACTCTCACCGGAATTCACTCCCATGATATTTGTGACTCTCTGATCGTGAACGAGGAACTTTTATAGATCCTCTTTAGACTAAGATCCCGTAATGGAAGGAGGATTTATCTGGGTAAAGTCCCAAATTCTAGTTGCAACAGTATTGACCACTGGGTTGGCCGAAATAGGAGCTGGTTGTTCATTCTGATCTATCATTGAATTGGCTAGAGTAGTGAATGTAGCTCTGAATTCTATCTGTTCATCCAAGGGATCTGCTTGAACAGGCTGAGGGACTGATTGGTTTTCGGTTCTTCTTTCGTTAGTCCTTTTGGGAGGCATGTTCTGTAAACTACAGGAAGAAGAGAATTAGACTGAGATATTAATTTGAGCTCCTACTCCCTCACATGATATGAATACTAAAACTAGTGAAACTTTTCCTAAAACATCTCATAGCCTCCTATCCATAAGTGTGGCGTGCTATACACCCATGCACAAAACTCTACGCAATGCAGTTTTTTAGACTTCCTAGGACTCTATTGAACCTTAGGCTCTAATACCAAGTTAGTAACGACCCGGGACTACCCCTAGTCATCACACAGTGCTAACAATCTCGAGGGAATGTTAATACTAAAATAATTGTGGAATAATAGGCTAAAATGCCATAAGGTTCAAACATCTGAAATATTGATAATGAATAAAAACTTATAAATCTGAAATACTATCTAAATCTAGTCTCGAAAGCCTATAACTAAAACTGTCTTAAAGTAGAGTTGATGGGACAATCCCCCAACTAACTTTATCTACTAAAATACTACTAAGATGAAGTACTAAAATGAAAGCATATCCTCAATATATGAGGACTCACTCCTAAATCTACTACTGCTGGCTAAATCTGGCTAAGTGCGGTCAGGAACCTAAGCATTGGAACCTATGATATAAAACATCATAGCGCAGAAAAGTATGCGTCAGTACGTGGGAATGTACTAGTATGCTAGATGAGGTAAGGCTGAACATAAAGATTCATAGGCATGAACAATAACTGACTAAATAATATGCAAGAGGTGGATTAGCATACATGAAGGATCTGTAACTACTGAACATACTGTGCATACTAAAACTGAGTATACTGTACCTGAATCTGATAACTTATAACTAAATATACTGATAATTTGAGACCACTGATAATTTGAATTCCTGATAACTGAGTGACTGTATTTGACAGTCTTGATACTTTAGAACTAAATTGAGTTCTATTCTTAAGACTCAGACCAAAACTAAAATTGTGGGAGGAAATCATCTAACTGACATGCCCCAATCTAAACTAATAGGGGTCCAATTTGTAAACCCAATTAGAAATGTACCAGTACCGTGCCATGGGTAAAGACAAAGTGAAGAGTAACCCTTTACTGGTAGGTTCCCTAAACGAGAATGGTGGTACCCTCTACTGGTTGGTAGAGCACCTCATCAACCCTCACCTAGCAGGTTAAATGTCTCAACCTACGCTTGATATATAGTTTTAGAATGTAAAGATTGCTTCTAAGGTTTACACCCTTTACTGGCAGGTGAACCCCATACATGGGTTCACTCGGTGCTGAATCCTACTTCCAACTGAAAGACACTGAACTGAGTATATTGAACTGGACTGGACTAATATTGAGATTACTGAGTTTTCCTAAGTTCTATAACTGATTAAGTTCTACTGAATTCTGTAAGGGACTGAGAGTACTACTGATTGCTACATGACTGATACTATTCTGTAACTGACACTGGATCTATATAATAGCTAAATTGTCGGGTAATAAATACCCCAGGACACGATAGCATGAAAAGTAAAGAAAATCATAATCTTGAAAAACATAACAATGTTCACTTAGTCATAATTCATTCATAGAGATATTTCATCAAACACTTGTAATACATTAGCTTGTACATGAATGGGGAATACATGTTAGATTGCTATAATGGCATTATTTCATTATTATAGACAATTTATCAAACACATAGGAAGCATACTTGGTTCATTAAATCATAAACACTTGGGGTTAACATGGATAGAACAATCAACTTGCAAATTCATGGATTCTAACATGGGGATTACTCAATTCAACATACATGCTATACCACTTCATGGAATCTACCATTAATCATGGATGGAAACTCAATAAATGTCAAACATGGACACAATCTAATTTCATACATATAAATCATGAATCATAATTCTTTAAGATTTAAAAATAGACTCTTTAACTCCATGGGTGGAAGAGAACCATAGATGAACATCTAACATACCTTAATTCATGAGATTCTCAGAGTTCTTGGAGAGATTCTTGGGATTGACCTTGATTCTTGAGAACTAGGGTTTGTTTTTTGAAAGAACTACCTTTTCATTTTAGGGAAAAGTGAATAGTGGGGGGTTTTATACATTTTTTGGGCTTAAATCCCACATCTGGGCAAAATAAAATCATGAGAAAAGACTATTTTAACCTTGGGTGCAACTTTAATTTTTCATGAAATTTTCCCGATCTGAACCCCTGGTGATGTGCCACTATCATGCCAAGCCACTGGAAAATGACAATTGGGAAATTACATAGTGGCGTGACACGGTGGTATCGTGATGCCACTTTATTTGCGAATTGGAAGTGCACCACGACGCGGTGGAATCATGTTGGTACACTGGAAATTAACAATTGCGAACTGGGTCTCTGGCGCGATGCGCCAATATGACAGAGAAATGCTAAAAATTGACAATTTTTATTCTAACACACTTTGTGATGCGCTACTGGCCTGAATGATGATGTTTAACGACTAAAACTTAAAATTGCCATAATTTCTTACCCGATTATCGTTGGAATGTTATTTGAATTTTCTACGCAATGGTAGGCTCAAATCTGAAAATTACAGAGTATATCCAAAAAATTTATTTAGGATAACCCATGTACTGAGGGTTAATCTAGTCTAGGGAATTACGGGGTATTACATGCATAGAGGTAGGCTTCTGTCTACTCTTCTTTGTAAGATGTTGTATTATATATGTTTCATATTAGATAAATGTTAGAATGTGATATTGGGTAGAACACTATGACTTAGCCTAAATTATGCGTTCGGAGGCTATAAAGGTAGTTTACCTCTAAGGTGAAATACTTATTATGCTTCTAGGATTCTATTACCCTAGGTTTCTAGAATGTTAGGCATAGATTTGACTAATGACCCTTTAATATAATGTTTACTATGATACTCAGTAGATTGTGATGGTTTTACTTGAATTATGTTGTTGTGGTTACAACAGTCATATCTATCTATCCATATATATTTATATATATATTTATATGTATAAATTATTGGGCCTAAGGTGATGTTCATTATATTGGTTGGATTTTGGTAAGTGGTTTATCCTTGTAAGGGACATGGCCGTAGTTTATAAGTGTTTTGATGTATATGATTGTATTGTTTGGATACTGGTGATGACATGCATAGTTTTTGTACGTTCATGCTCACTAAAACTGTAAATGGTATGATTCCAACTAGAGTATGGTTTTACTACTATATTTCCTAAAAAAGGATTTATTATTAATTTTTACTTTTAAAATGGATTCTCTCATAACGGAAATCATACAATCTTAATGAATAACTTATGAACATTTGAGACTAAAAATGATGTTTTAGAGATTTGACCGAGGTAGATTTTAGTCTATGGTTTTATTAGCAGTATTTACTTTGATCGAGAGAGATTCCGACCCTTTCTATACTTTTTTTGATAACTTAATCCTAGAGTTCACCTCTAGAAATAGATTATGGACTCACAATCTTTTATCCATGATTCTAGTTTGTGCATTTATATATATATATATATGGGGTACTGGACACAGTATATTGATTATGATGATATTTATTAGAAATCCTAGATCGGGGCTAGGTTGGCATATAAGGATACTCTCGAACCCCCTAGGGGCCCCTTCATTCTTGAGATGTCATACCAAAGAAGATATGTTGCAGTAATTCCTACCTTTGCGAGACATCGAGATGGAGGAGGTGTAAACATTGGGTTATATAATGGTACTTGGTTTGCTTATAGTAGCATGGATTATACTTTGCATTCATCCTTGCCTCCGCATTTCTTGTCACCAATATGCTCCTATATATATAAGCCTTATGAGGGGTTGAAAAGGTATAGATGATGAGTATTGCTTTCTTCATGTTGTGTGTTGATTAGACCTTTATAGTTATGGGGCTCAATTTAGGTATTTTTTATCCAAGCTAGCCGGTTACTATACTGTGTTATTATTATGGTTAGTTCATGACATGTTGATTACTGGACTGGTACTGAGATTTGAGGTATGATTCTGAATCTTTTCATTAAGGTTTCTTTTTTATGGATAATTATCTCATGTTTAGGAATATAGATTAGAGAACCTGATTATGTTAGTACTAGTTCCTAATATGAGTAAGAGGCCTTTAGATGCTAGTATTACTACTTTGGGTTTTACCTTTGGGTTTCCCTTGTTTATGCACATACATTTATATATGTAGTTATAGTATTGCCATTTATCCTTCCTTACTTCACGTGTTCATGTTGTATATCTATTTATTGGCATTGTATACTATTATATATCCTTCATGTTTTCTTTATTTGTATGTGGGCCAACGATATATGGTATAGTGCTTAGGTTCTTAAGTATGGATAGAATAGGATAGTTTATCTTTATTTCCTCCTTAGCTTTACTATGTTAGTTCCCTATATATTTGAGCATAGTTTAAATTCTTAATTGAACGTTATGTATTTTTTCATTACCTTTGGAGCTTAGTCGGAAGTTTCCTACTGTGTACCACGTGTTTGTTACTTAAACTACACTTCTGAAGCCAGCATATCATAGAATGGGTTCTTTTCATTATTGTGTGCGTTGTAAAGAGAATCTATGGTTTGAAGACATAGGGTGAACACTTGACATTCAAAGTATTGCTATTCTTACTCTTATTTACTAGAGTAATCTCTATGTTGTATTCATATATGGGTTGTTGATGTGCCATGGAAACATGGCATATTCGATGCCTAAAACATGAATTTATGCTTAGACTTATGCAATTTTGTAGGATATGATGTGGTTCTGTGTAATTGTGCAAGTAAAGTAAGTAACAGTGGTGTTGGAATTAGAAGAAGAAGAAAAGTTCTACAAAAGGGAAAAGTACTGATCAAGCTATGAGTCTTCAAGTTACCTTAGGACTTGTAGCCTGACTCATCAGGATACCAGAAGAAAAGTTAATCTGAGCCGCTAAGTAAAGGTTGAATACGACTCATAAGAAGTGGCTACAGGTCATTGGGAGCACTCGTAAGGAGACCAGTGAGCTATGCCAATGTCCAACATTAAACTTATTGAAAACTAAGATTCATAATATCAGACTACGAATTGTAATGACCAATCATAAGGAGACCAATATATAAAGCTCTGAAGTGTAATGTTCAAGTGATAATGAGTGAAAGAAAAGAGGGGAAAGACAAAAAAACCTTAGGAATCATTTGGAAAAAATTTGGAAGCCGTCCCAAAAACATAGGTCACAACTCATAAGGTCTGGCTACGAATCAAAGTCAGAAACCCATTTTTATCCTTTACTACCCAGATTATGACTCCCTCCTAACAACCTATACCGAGACGTTACGAGTCATAATTTTGACAACTTTGACATTGCCTTGGTATATTGGTCATAGTGTTTCATATCGATATCATATTAAGGTGAAATTTATATTAGTGGAAAGCTAATTCAATTATCTATATAATGGTGGGTCTTGAGATAAAAAAATTCTAAGTGCACCAAAAGTTACACTCCTATGATATTTTTAAGTCCTAGTAAGTAAGGGTAAATAAGTTCTCTATTTTAATTAGAATTTGATTTCTAAGGTTTCTTTTAATCTATAAATACCCTTTAGGCTTTGTTTAATTCATTTAGACATTCATACAGTTACATATTGATTGATTCAGAAGAACGCCCTTTGGGGCCAAGTTCACAAACATCTTGTTGTTCTTGGTTTGTTATTCAATTTAAGACTTACGAATTTATTCTTTCAGTATTGTGAGATTTATTTTGTAATTTGGTCTGTGAATTCCATAATTGATCTAATAACTATGAGCTAATAATTCCCTTAGTTAGGCTTGTAGGAGCGCTAGTGAAGTAATAAAGTAAAGGAAGTACCAAGTCATTCTAGATAAAGATTAATGCATGTATTGTAATTTTCTGCGCTTTAATAGTCTTCTTAAAGGTTGCAACTATTATGAACCTACTTGTTTTCTCTACTTACTTCAATAGAGAGGTGGAGTTTAGGAAAAGAAAATCATGACAGTAATTTAAGATTCATCACCCCATCTTACCATTTCGCCATCTCATCTAATTAACTTTACACTAAAAAATAATATTTAATCTAGGATCCAAAATAAGGGTTAGTAATGCGACATCCTAAGACTCAATAGGTAAAGGGTAAAATCTATCAACTAGTCCAAAAGATGGTAGACGATACATACCTTATAAGATTTTTCATACAAGGTATCAGAATAATTCGACAGTTCAAGATAAATCTATGGAGTTAGAAGACGAGGGGAACAAAAGCCTAGTGTTCTTCTTAGATTATTTACAACCAAGAGTAACCAATTATTTTCCCTTTTACTAGTTCAGTAAATCCCCTCTTTTTTACTTTCCCGTACGGTCCGATGTTTTAAACAATTTTGAGAGGGATTTCAAACATATTCTTTGTGGGATCGACCCCAACCTAGTTGGGTTTCTATATTTGACAGAGACCGCTTTATCCTTCTAAGGAGGAGTAGTTTGTGCGACATCAAATTTTGGCACCGTTGTTGGGAATACGATTTTGGAGTATAGATTGAAGTTGTTGGAGTTATTGTGTTTTATTTTCTTTTGTTTTGTTTCCTTCTTGATATGACAACCAGGCCCGAGGAAGTATGGAGTGATGATGAATCCTTATTTATTGATCCTTTTCCTTTTGATATGATGCGTTACTGCAGGAGCATGATAAATATATTATTGGAACATAATGAGAGTATGTTTGACACATTGGTGCTCTTAAAAAAAGAAAATCAAGATCATATTCAAAAGGTTGATATGTTTGTCTTAGATATCTACTATTTATGAGTAGAGTTAGATGTAAAAGTTGTTGTGTAAAACACCCAGCAACCTAGTTATGAGTGGTGTGAGACTGAAAAATTCTGAGAAACCAACTTGAGGAGCTTAAATTGGAGGAGTCTAAAATTGCTCATGCTCTTATGGATAGTTCCACACTTAAAGAGAGTATACTAGAGTTATGTGAGGATGTAAACAAGGATGTAGTTCCTGAGTTGGGGCATATTGGACCTTATTTGAAGCATTTTTCCACATTGTGTTTGGATATTTTTATCTTTATTGAGCCACCCGAGCCCAAAGAAGAGTGCAAGGAGGAGGAAATATATGTCTATATTCTTGAATTTTCTAAGTTCGAATAAAAGAACTACATCCCTCATGTCAGGGCCAAGAATTACAACATGTCACATCTATTTCTTGGGTCCTTTATTCTTATACCTCCACTCCATGAGTTAAAGTATGGACCACAAATTAAGTATAGTACCAAGGAGGCTTATTCACTGTATATATCCATATGTATCATACCATCCCCAAGCCTATATTACAAGACGAGAAAAGTCCTACACTGATCCTAACATGACTACCAGAGAGATAAGGTAAATAAAATAAGGGTAAGCCTATGGTATTTGACATGCATTGATTGGAACATATTTTGTGAGTGTGAGTGTCTCTTAACCTCCCTCACATTGACATGAATTATTTCATATGAGTGAGTGGGAAATTTTTGTTGAGAGGGCACATGGGTTGTGTTTCTACCTTCTAACTTGTTTAGGTAGTGCAACTTGTGTATATTCATGGTTGTTTTATTCTAATGTAATGCCATAGATTTATTCCTTTTGTGCCATATTGTTGTTTTTCATTAATACATAATTGGTTTTAAAATGTTAAACGTGGAGAGGGTAAGATTCTTGAGATAAAATTGATGATTGACTGCCATAGGTATCTTAGGTTTCTCTTTTTTAAGCATTGTCGTATTGTTTTATTATTGTTTGTTGCTTGAGGACATGCAACATTCTATGTTGAGGGTGTTTATGTGCCAGAGAAACATGGCATATTCAATACCTAAAACAAAGAATTTATTCTTGAACTTAGGCAATTTTGTTGGATATGATGTGGTTCTGTATGATTGTGTAGGTAAAATAATTAACAGTGGTGTTGGACTAAAAATAAGAAAGAAAAGTTCTAAATAGGGCAAAGTACTAATAGAGCTACGAGTAATCAATTCACCTTACGACTCATAGCCTGACTCATCAGGATACCAGAATAAAAATTAAATATGAGCCACTATGTAAAGGTTGAATATGACTCGTAAGAAGTGGCTATGGGTCATTGAGATCACTCATAAGGAGACCAGTGAGCTATGCCAAGGTACAAAATTGAAGTTATGGAAGAATACGAGTCGTTAGATCTTACTACGACTCATAGTGACCAATTGTAAGTAGAAAAATATGTAAAACTATGAAGTGAGAGGTTCAAGTGATAACGAGTGAAAGAAAAGTGTGGGAAAGGCAAAAAACCCCTTAGGAATGGTCTAAAAATATTTGGAAGATGTCCCAATGACTTTGGTCACAACTCGTAAGGTTTGGCTATGAGATGTCGTCAGAAACTTATTTTTATCCTATACTTCCCAGATTACGACTCCCTCCGAACACCCGTAGTGAGACATTATGAGTCGTAGTTTAGGCATATTTGACAGTGCCTTAGTATTTTGGCCATAACTTTTCACCTCGATATTCAATTAAGGCGAAGTTGGTATCACTTTAAAGATAGTTCACTTATCTATCTAATAGTGGGTCTTGAGATAAAAACTTCTAAGTACTCCATAAGTAATTCTTGTATGATCTTTGGGGTGTCACATTCATGTATCCCAAATACATTCCAATGATGTTTTTAAGTCCTAGTATGCAAGGGTAAATAAGTTTTCTATTTTAATTAGGATTATTTATAGGGTTTATTGTAATCTATAAATACCCTTTAGACTTTGATTAATTCATTCAGCATTCATACATTCATGTATTGATTGATTAAGAAGGAGGCCATTTGGGGCCAAGTTCACAAATATCCCGTTGTTCTTGGTTTGTTTTTCAATTTAAGACTTTGGGATTAATTCTTTCATTATTGTGAGATTGGTTTTCTAATTTTGTATGTGGATTCAATAATTGATCTCATAACTATGAGCAGTTAATTCCCTTAGCTAAGGTTATAGGAACCCTAATGGTTAATGAAGTAGAGGAAGTTCCAAGTCATTATAGATAAAGATTCTTGCATGTACTAGGATTTCCTTCGCTTTAATTTTCTTCTCAACGATTGCAAATGTTATGAATCCACTTGTATTCACTACTTACTTAAAATGACACGTAGATATTAGGAAAAGAAAATCACGATAGTAATTTCAGATTCATCAACCAATCTCATCATTTCTCTATCTCATCTAATTAACTTGACACTTAAAATGTAATTGTTAATTTGGGATCCAAGTCAAGGGTTAGTAATGCAACATTCTGAGACTCAAAAAGTAAAGGGTGAAATCTATCAACTAGTTCAAAAAATGGTTAATGGTACATAACTTATTAGATTCTACCTGCAAAGTATCGAAATAATTTGATAGTGCACGATAAATCTACAGTGTTAAAAGCCAGGGGAACACAAGACTAGTGTTTGTGATATATTATTTACAACGAAGATCAACCAATTCTTTTCATTTTTACTATTTCAGAAAATCCCTCCTTTTTTACTTTCCGACAGTGTATAGTGATTTCAACAAGTTTGAGAAGGATTTCCAACCTATTCCATGTGGGATCGATTCCACCCTAGTTGGGTTATTATATTTGTCAGCGACCATTTTATCCTTCTAAGGAGGGCTAGTTTGGGCGACATCAGTTATATCGGAATATTTTTGTAGTACTTCATGTTGTAGCATCATTATATTAGAATCTTTTCTATAGATTCTACCAAATTTTGGTATTATCTTGTGTATTTGTAATGACCTAATTTTTGGTTATTTGTGTGAAACATTTATTTATGTGTGATTGGACCATTTTACCTCTCCCCATGGTTGTATCATGGTATTTTTGGGATGTGGGGATGACTAGAACGATTTCCAATGTTGTTTGGAGTGTTTTATTCCAGATTGTGATTTTTGATGATCTTAAAGTCTTATTGTTGACTTCAGACAACATTATTTGATCTATGCATCGGATGGATAAACAGATTACGCTAGCAAATTTTAAACATTGATTTTAGGATGGTAACATGACTGGTAGTTTTATGACTTTTATATCTCATTTTGACCCTCCATTTGAAAAGTAGTTTTAACGAACCGAGACTACCCCTAGTCGTCACATGGTGTTTTGAACCACAAGTGATCACAAGATAACCTATGAACTGGCATATTGTTAAGAAACTGAATTATAATAAAATAAATAGTTTTTCTACTATGCGGAAACATATTCATGGCATAATCTGAATAAATACATTATAGATAAAGTTTCAATCTGATTAAACTAAAGGAAGAAACTAAAATTTACTTGACTGACTCTGACTGACATGTACGAAGCCTCTACTATAATGACTATATATAGCTGGGACATGACTCCAACTACCACTAATCAATACATATGAATATAAATGAATTGTACATGAACTAAAACTGTCTGGAGTTTCCGAAATACGAGAACTTATCACCTGCTGGCTGGAAACTGCGACCGTCTGATCATGGTGTGCAGGCTACCAATGGTACCTACATTATGAAATAATGTAGCCACAGAGACGTATATATGGATCAATACTTATGGAATATACTAAGTATGCAGGGGTGAGTGCAATAAGTAAAACTGATTTGATACGTAATTTTAAAACATGCATGCTAAATGTAAGTAGACTCAACAATAAGTTGGAATAAACTGAATACATAAATCTCTTAAAGCATGAGTGACAAATATACTCTAATAAGATAGTGAATCTCTACCCTTAGTTTCTATAAAACTTTACCTTAATGATATTAGTTGAATTGAAGATGGGATATGGTAAAACATGGATATTGTATGAATACTGGGTCTAAAATTACGTGATGGAAACTGGCATAACATCGAGGATATGAATATAAAATTATTTTAAGCACGAATACCCAAACATATAAAACTAAACGTGACATATACTAAGCTTATCTGATTAACTGAATGACTTATAACTTAATACTGGTCATGTAAGACTGGACTATAATTGGTCTGAATAACTGGACTTAAACTGTGTAGTACTACGCATATCTGACAAGGACTAACTGAACAATATGAGATGATCGAACATGAATATATGTAAACTGTATTGTCTGAGAATGCAAGACCAAACGTATAACATGATTCTAAAATAGCCTGTAAACTAAAATACTAATAATTGAATAACTGATAGTTCTGTGCTATGGTCAAGAAAACCTGAGACTGAACTCTGAACTGAATACTAAACTGAGACTATAACTGAGACTGTGGGAGGTATCATCTAACCGATATGCCCCAATCTGAGCTAATATGGGTCCAACCTGTAAACTCAGTTGGAAGGGTATCAGTACCGTGCCACGTGTACCAACACTGGTTGTGTGGATCCACTAAAGTAATGTCCGAAAGGACCAAGGTTTACCCTCAACATGCAGGTGATCATATGAGATCATCCATCAACTGCCAGGTTAATATCTCAACCTATGTTGTCTATGTGGTTATGGAACGCGGGGACTGCTACTAAAGGTCACACCCATAACTAGCAGGGGAGCCTCTATCCCTGGGTATGTTCGGTGTTGAATCCTTATCCCAACTAAATGACACTGGAACACTAATGAGTGCATGCACTGTTAACTGATAACTGATATGCTCAGGTCATGGTATTCTGAAAATAATAGTGCATATGAATTCTGAGGAAATTATTAATGTATAAACTTATAGTGGGATTGACCCCGAACTGAGCTAACTTAATCGGACTCACAACTGACCATATTACTGACTGAATGTAATTTCCTATGGTATAACTGAAATCATTCTGTAGATACCAAAAACTACGTAAACAGCTAAATTTCGGGTATTCATAACCCCCAGGACTTGATAGCAATAATAATAAGAACACATGAGAGCATTTGAGACCATAATAAGTAAGCATTATTTAAAGAAACCCATCACTTGGGCATTTCATCAAACACATGGAGATTAATACTTCAACATGAGGAAATTCATTAAACACATGGTGGTCATGAACTTGAACATGGGAATATCTCAAACATTGGAGCATAGCATGATTACATAACAAAAATCATGAATTGGGGAATTTACATGAAATTCGTTTGAAATAGGACTTGGGTATTTCATCAAAACATGTAAACATCATAGATTGAACATAAGAATGTCTTAAACATAAGGCAACAATAGAGTTACATGGAAAAATTCTTAACTTGAGGATTCATCTTAAAATTTATTTAACTTGATATGGGAATTTCATCAAACATGTGGAAGGCATAAATTCAAAACATGGGAATATTGCTAAACATCATGAATTAGGATCTATCGTGGAATTTACTTTGATAAAACATGGGAAACTCAAATTCATAACACGAGGAATTCAAAATCTTGTACGGAATATTACATGGGCTGAATTGAATTAAAAACACCATGTACACATGAAATTCAATCTTTCTTGAATATCAAAACTAACATAATGATTGAAAAATCCATTCTTTAATTGAAATAAAAGGGTTTTGGGCTCCATGGGTGAAAGAGGACCCATGGATGAACTCCCACATACCTTAAAGCTTAATCTTGAAGGAGAAACACAATCTTGAAAGCTTTCTTGAATTAAGAAACTTGAGTTCTTTCTTTTCTTGAAGAAAATTTGATGAAGTTCTTGGTGTTCTTGAAGGGTCTAGGGATTTCTTTGAGAGAAAAAGCTGAAAAATAATGTGTATAATTCTTTTAGGGGCTGAAATTAAGTGTTATGGGCGGATTTGGGTGAGGGGAAGTGACCAATGTGCCCCTAGACCCTTTAGGAACTGAAATAGCATATGAAATGGTTTTGTAATATGGTAGCCGTCACGTCACGTCCCTAATCACGTCGAAAACCGATGCATCGCGTCCTAATCGTGTCGGCTTACTGCCTCTCATGAAAAATGCCATAACTTTTTGCTCGGATATCAAATTATGACGAAATTGGTATCGTTGGAAAGGAAATTCAATTTTCTACCTATATAAAAATTTATACATGTTTAAAGTAAACCCTTGTAGAATCGAATACCAAACTTTGGACAAATTAAAGGCTCTAGCACAACTTTGTCCTAGGTGATTATTATGAACATTTTTCTCCTCGAAAGCATATCAAACACAAGGATAAAGATCATGAAACTTATATTCACATGGAAATAATTTGGATTATAACTTATACACGTAGGAACAATGGTTCAAAGACTATCCTAAAAATATGGGATGTTACATTATCTCCCCCTTGGAAACATTCATCCCTGAATGAGATTGGTTAGACTGAGAGTACTGTACGATGGTAACTGAGATCATATTCTGAAAATGTATGACTCGAAATATGATTGCATAAGTGATTCTGATCATGATACATGAACTGAATTGATTTCACGAATACATGCAATGATATGCGAATGATTATAAGGCTGAGATAGAAACGAGAGAGTCAACTGTTGAGTAACCACTACTTCAAGATGGATCCTATTTTGTGAAGAAAAATAAAAGGTTTAGGAGATGAATTCTTGAGTTATTACAATACATCTCCCCATTGGGATACTTCATCCCCCAAATAGTACTCTGACTTGGTTGAAATACTAAGAAAATACTGAGATAATGCACGAGAAACTTATAGACTCAATCATGACTGAATATCTAGGATCTAAAACTGATGCATTATGCCTAAACTAAGCTGAATTCACAAATTACATGGATACGAATGAATTACCTCTCGGAATAGCCATATTCATAAGAATTTTGAATAGTATGACTATATGGAAAGATGGAAAGCCATAGGAAGTTGTCTGCCGGACTGCTAGACTGGATTGCTAGATATACAGACTGAATTAAACTAAAGGTTATACTCAACTATACATTCCACTTGTACACTAATATGACATTTAATCCTATCTTCATAACCATACATGAACTGGTAGGCAAACAACTAGAAAAACATCTTTCTCATTTTCTCTAATCCTCTATCCTTAAAACTTTCATGCACTAGCCTAAGAAAATACACATAGAATTTCAACTAATCATGACATAAGGAGAGGTCACTGAAAGGTTAGAACATAAGGACCTTAAACATGAAAGGATAACTTTGATAACTGACGCCTGAGGCATAGAGTATCAAAAGTATGAATTCATCGAAGAAAGCTAAACTGAGGACATACAAGACCTAATCTGTATTTCACTGATTATTAGGAGTGTAGCATAGGTCCCTGGAACTTAACATACTGTAAAACATGTGTACCTGAGTCATGATCTGCATGTCCTGAGTTTGGAGTTCATGATTTCATGGAACACGATTTGTAATGCTGAGTGAACAAGAGCTCCTCATACTAGGAACTGGAAGCGTACATGATTTTCTATGATGCACATTGACATGAGTTGTGATTATGGAGCTGACTTATAAGTCATGCGTAGATGTAATGATGACTGAAAAACTTTGCACTGAGATAAGAATAGGTTGGGAATCATCCTCCCTTACTGTAACACCCCAAAATCTGATTCCCAGGATGCCACACGGTGCTCCAAACTACAAGACGTTCTGAGCTAACCCTGGCTGCCTTTTCTATATCTGAATCTCAAATGTGGGAAGGTATGAATGAAAAATCATAATAAATGTAGATTCTGTCTAAATTATGTGGGCATATATGAATCATACTAATCTCAAAAGTCTGATAAAGTAAATGCTAAAAATCTAAATACTATAACTGAGATCAAAAACTAAATCTAGTAGTCCGACAAGCCTATATTGACTAAGTCTAGAGAGTCACTGGGATAGGATCCAGCTGACTCAAACTATCTGAAATGAATATGAAAACGACTATTAATAAGCTAAAAACATGAATAGGTAAGTCCCCGATCTATAAGGACTCACCAACTGCAACGATGTAGATGAGATGCTCGAAAATCACTCGTGTTGCTACGGCTGAGCACCTGAACCTACATTATGAGACAATGTAGCACATAGACGTATATGTGGATCAGTACTTTGAGGATGTACTGAGAATATGAGGGTGAATTCAATAAGTAAACAATGTCATCACAGTTTATAAAATCTTGCATGCTAAATGTACACATAGGATTGAATAAATTTAAAACCTGAAGATCATAAATCATGAAAATTAAATCATGCAATAAAATTCTTGTAAGACACAACACTTAGTTCAAAAATTTGTATTATGTTCTTATTCTTAAATCATATAGGCTAAGTGAAATCTGAAAACTTATTCTGAAAATCTTTACTGTTAAGGAGGTTCTCTTAACCAACATAAAATTTGTGAGATACATGGAGTCCAATGTCTTAAACTCCTAAGAAGGAAACCTCACGTTGGGAAGAGGTGTCATACTCTTGCCAGGGAGTATAACCTATCTAGGAATTAGATCAAAAGCTAAATCTGTCATTCACATAAATGGCAATAATCTGAATCTGTACCTACATTAGATACCTATTTCTGTGGAAGATAGGGCATGCTAATCCCACACTTCCCACTCGATGCTAAATACTACTCCCTCTTAAATTTGTATGCGCAAACCATTGGAAATCCACTTTTAAAACTAACATAAGGGTTTATTTGAAAAACTAATTATGCATTTATATGAGTATATCTGTAAATAAAGCTAATCTGAGTTCTATAAATTGTACTAATCTGTAAAGTGGATTCCAAAGCTAAACCAATGATCAAAAGATCTAAGCTTTCCTGAAAAATTTAAAATAATCTACTCATAAGTTGCTTGATGCATCATCTTTCTAGAAATAATAATATTCAATCTTAGGGTAGTAGTCCATGCTTCAATCTCATGTTAAAACATCATAATACTCATGCTTGGTAATGTAAACATTCATAACTCAGCTTAAAATTTGGAAATTTGAGCAATATGCATGAAACTATGAATATAATCATGTAATTCAACTTCTAAATCATTGGAAATCTCATAATCTTGTAAACAACATTAATTGGTATAAACCCAAACTTCAATTTCATGGAAATTCATATAAATATCAGTAAATTTGTAATTAAAATATGTTTTGGGCATAAGGATCAAAGGAGTATCCTTGTTCATAACCCCACATACCTGAAATGATGATCGAGATGCTAAAACTTGAACCTTGGATCCTTATTGATGTTTTGGAGATGTCTTCTTTGAGTTCTTAAATTGAGGATTCTTAATCTTGAATTGCCTTGGAGAATTAATGGAGAAACTTGGATTTCTCGGGGAGGAAGTTTGATGAACTGGGTTTTTCTTGCGAGAGATTTGATGAAAAGTGGATGTAAAGTGCTATGGAGGGGTTTAATTCACTGTTTAAGACGTATTAGGGGATGGGAGATTTATTAAAATGCCCCTCTTGAGCTCATAAATAGAACTGAAAAATGACCAAAATTCTAACTTTTTGCCTTGGTACGACGCGCCACTATCGCGCCAAGCCACTGGAAAATGCCAACTGGGAATATGCACGGTGGCGCAATGCGGTGGTATCACGTTACCACTTTGGATGGGACTTGTAAACTTAGTACGACGCACCAATATCGTAGACCCTTACTAGAATTGGACAATTAGAGATTTGGATCTCTCTGTGATGCGCTAATATCACGAAGGGCCACTAGAAATTGAAAACTGTATTTTTATGCTTCCCCATGATGCGCTAAGGACCGAAATGACGGTGTTTTATGACTGAAACATAAAATAGCCATAACTTCATACCCGGTTATCGGATTTAGGCTAATCTTATATCATTGAAAAGCTAATTCAATTGCCTACGCAATGGAAAGTCTAAATATGAAGAATTCAATAGGAAATAAATAATGTTCCTTTTTGGAAGCTACACTTTAACATTCTAGGGATGATTTCAAGATAGGAAAAATCTCGGGGTATTACACTTACTGCTTTTCTACATATACTGACACTACTTCTAGAATCTGAGAGCCTGACTTGGTTACTTGTTCTATCGTCTCACTCTTAGACTAAACCTATCATCTTAATTTTGTGGACCCTTTTTGTAAGTCTAAACTTTCTATAGCCCATAACTTAGCTGTTAAAAACGTTACATACTACTTTACTAGCTTTATTCATATATGGCAACCCAAGTATACTATCTAAGAACCCACATTTTAAAAGTTTAGAAACACTACAATCCCATATCACCTTGTGTACACCTCTAGATCATACACACAACATCATACTAAATTTCAAATCAATAAACTTAAATTCTTGCATACACGGTTCAAGCCTACTGATTCACCTTTGTTACAACTAACCCCAAGAATGCATAATACACCAAATTCAGACAACACTATCTCAACTCTACTATTGCTATACTTCTCAGTTCATGCTTCTAACTCGAGATCATATACTATCATAGGATTCTGATGAGAAATATGAAAGAACGTCTGACTTTGTCTTAGTGCACGAATTTTTTTCCTGAACGTGAACGAAGTCATTCAAACTTCAGAACTTAAAAGAATTGAGGGGATATATTCGAGTTTACGTACAATCCCATAACTATTTGTGGGGACTGCCTGAGAAAACACTATCTGTAGGAACTTGAGCTTGACTATTTTTGTTACCTTGAAAGTAAGGCAGAGATGACATGAATAGAGAAAGATGTGAATCTGTATAGTTTCTTTGAGAACCTTTCTATAGCACAATCTGAGAAATGAAAGAAGGAAAATATTTCCTAAATGCCTTGTAGCCTCTTGAAGAAAAGTACAGACGTCTCTATACCGTTTTGCAAGACTTTACTAGACACATATTCATAGACACCCTAAGACACTTGAACTCTGTGCTCTGATACCAAGTTTTTAATGACCCGAGACTACCTCCTTGTCATTACACGGTGCTTGGAACCGCAAGTGATCCCAAGCTAACCCATGAACTGGCATACTATTAAGCAATTGAATTATAATAAAATAAATAGTTATTCTGCTATGTGGAAACATATTTATGGCATAATCTGAATAAATACATTACTGATAAAGTTTACAATCTGATAAAACTGAAGAAAGAAACTAAAATTTACATGACTGACTCTGACTGACATCTATGAAGCCTCTACTATGCTGACTATAGATATATGGGATATACCTCAAACAACCACTAATCAATACATATCAAAATAATGACTATAGACATCTGGGATATGCCTCAAACTACCACTAATCAATACATATGAAGATACTGGAAAATGCCAAATGGCAATATGCATGGTGGCGCGATGCGGTGGTATTGCGTTGCCACCTTGGATGGGACCTGGAAACTTAGCGTGATGAATTAATATCATGGACCCTTATTGAAATTAGACAATTGGGGATTTGTCCCTCTCCGCAATGCACCAATATCACGGAGGGCAACTGGAAATTGACAATTGTAATTTTATGCTTCTCCGTGACGTGCTAAGGACCGAAATGACAGTGTTTTATGACTAGAACTTAAAATAGCCATAACTTCTTACCCGGTTATCGGATTTAGACAAATCTTATATAGTTGAATAGCTAATTCAATTTCCTACGCAATGGAAAGTCTAAATATGAAGAATTCCACAGGAAATAAATAGTATTCATTTTTGGAAGCTACCCCTTAACATTCTAGGGACGAATTCAAGCTAGGAAAAATCTTGGGGTATTACAATATCTCCCCCTTGGAAACATTCGTCCTCAAATATTGTTGGTTAAACTAAAAATACTGAGGAAAATATGAAGCTAAAGGATAGCATGCATAACTGAAGTAAATTACGAAACTGAATCTAAATTATTCAGAGCTTTTGAGTTATTCTATGAGTGCCTAAACTTATATAAGGACAACTATATAGCAGAATATAAGATTAGAAAAGAAATGAATTAGGGAAGAGTATTACCTTTGGCTAAATCTGAGTTTGCAGAGAAAAAGAGAGGGTACTTGGCTTGTATATCTGCTTCTCCTTCCCAAGTGGAACCCTCAACAGACTAATTCCGCAAAGAACTTTGACCAAGGGAACTTTTTTGTTACTTAGTCTATGAATTTGATGATCTAAAATCTCAACTGGAATTTCTTCACAAGAAATACTGTTCTGAATATCGAAGCTTTTTAATGGAACTACAATAGTGGAGTCACTGATACTCTTCTTAAGAATAGAGATGAGGAATACAACATGAACGACTGACAAGTCTACGGGCAACTCAAGCTCATAAGCTACTTTCCCAACACGACTCAAAATTCTATAAGGGCCAACATATCAGGGATTAAGTTTCCCTTTTTTACTGAATCTCTTCACCCCTTTCATGGGTGAAGTTTTTAGATACACCGAATCACCAACCTCAAACTCGAGGTCCCTTCTTCTCACATCTACATAGGATTTTTGATGACTATGGCTATTTTCAATATTTCCCTAATCAACTTAACTTTCTCCATATCTTCATACACTGCATCAGGCCCTAACAAAGTGGCCTCATCCATCTCAAACCAACCTATAGGTGATCTACATCTACTCCCATAAAGAGCCTCAAACGGGGCCATCTAAATGCTAGAATGATAACTGTTATGATACACGAACTCAATTAAGGGCAAATGCTCATCCCAACTATCTCTGAAATTAGGAGCACATTCCCTCAAAATATCTTCTAAAGTTTGGATGGTCCTCTTTGCTTGACCATCTGTCTGAGGGTAGAAAGATGAACTAAGATAGACTTAGTACCAAGATCCTTCTGAGAAGCTCTCCAAAATTAGGAAGTCAACTGAGTGCCCCTATCTCAGATGATAGACAAAGGAACTCCATGCAATATGAATAACTCTTTGATATACACTTAGCTTAATACTCAGCAGTATAAGATATGTGAACTGGCAAGAAATGCGCTAACTTAGTAAATCTGTCTACAATAACCCAAACCGAATCATGATGACGACGCAAATGGGGTAAACCAATCACAAAGTCCATATTCACCTCTTCCTACTTCCAAGTGGGGATACTAAACGCTTGCAACGTACTACTAGGCCTTTGGTGCTCTACCTTAACCTATTGAAAAGTTGCACATTTAGCCATGAGCTCCATTGTATCTCTTTTCTTACCAATCCACCAATAGATTTCCCGCAAGTCACGATACATATTGGTAGAACCTAGATGAATAGAATTACGTGCACCGCAGGTTTTAACCATAATTCACTATCTCAACTCATCAACACTAGGCATACACAACCTATTTTGGTATCTCTACACACCATCTCCCCCTTCAGAGAAAACCTCTATCTTTTGGTATCTCTCTGACTCTTTCAGTTTTACCAAACTAGAATCCATGTCTTGCTTCTCCTTTACTTCTGAAACTAGGGAAAATTTGGAACTACTCTGAACCCAAATATTCCCTTCAATCAACCAACCTGACACCCAATCTAGCCAAACAATGAACTTCCTTGGCCAATTCTTTCTTATCATTCTCCACATACGCAACACTACTCATAGACAATCTACTAAGGGTGTCTGCCACTACATTGGCCGTTCCTGAATAATACAACACACTCATGTCATAATCCTTCAAGAAATCCAACCACCTTTTCTTAAATAGATTAAACTCTCTCTGAGAAAACACATACTATAGGCTCTTATGGTCCATGAATACATCAACATGAACACCATACAGAAAGTGTCTCCATATTTTCAAAGCAAACACCACATTAGTTAATTCTAGATCATGGGTTGAGGAATTCTTTTTTTGAGGCTTCAACTTTCTAGAGACATAGGCTATTATGACCTTACCTCTTTGCATCAACACATAACCCAAACTAACTCTAGAGGCATCATATTAAACAACAAAGCCATTTGTACCATCAGTTAATGCTATAACTGGGGCTGAAGTGAGTTGAGTCTTCATCTCCTGAAAATTCTTTTTGCAGGAATCTGACCACTAGAACTCAACTTTCTTTTGGGTCAGTCTAGACATAGTAGATGCAATAGATGAGAAACCTTCAAAAAAATGATAGTAATAGAGAGATAAGCACAAGAAACTCCTAATGCTTAACGAAGAGATAGGTCTAGGCCAATTTCTTACAGCCTCTATTTTTTGGGGATTATCTATAATGCCATCGGCAAAAATAATATGATCGAGAAAGGCTACTGATCTTAGCCAAAATTCACACTTGCTGAATTTGGAAAAATATTGATGATCTTTAAGAGTTTGCAAGACAATTATAAGATGATCTACATTGTCATCCTCACTACGGGAATACACAAGGATATCATCTATGAATACTATGACAAACATGTTTAGACATTATTTGAACACTTGGTTCACGAGGTCCATAAAAGCTGTTGGAGCATTGGTTAGCCCCAAAAGATATGACTAGAAACTCAAAATGACCATAACGAGTTCTGAAAGCTATTTTTGGAATATCACATTTCCTTACTTTCAGCTAATGATAACCAGATCTAAGGTCTATCTTTGAGAAATAACTTGCAGCTTGGAATTGATCAAATAATTCATGAATTCTATGAAGACAATATTTGTTCTTGACTGTAAACTTGTTTAGCTGATAATAGTCAATGTACATTCGTAAAGAACCATCTTTCTTTCACACGAATAGGACGGGAGAGCCCCATGGAGAAACACTCAGCCTTATGAAACCTTATCTAAAAGATCCTTGAGTTTCTCTTTCAACTCTTTACGCTCTGTGGGAGCCATACGATATAGAGGGATAGAAATAGGCTGAGTATCTAGAAGAAGGTCAATATTGAATTTTATTTCTCTATCAGGCGGTACCCATGGGCGATCTTCTGGAAAAACTTCAGGAAATTTATTGACTACTCGAATAGACTGAAGTGTTGGAGTCTTAGACTTTGTGTCTTTAACTCGAACTAGGTTGTTAATGCAACCTATGGATATTAACTTTATCGCCTTAAGATAAAATATGAAATGACTCTTGGGAGACACTAAATTACCTGACCACTCAAAGATTGGCTCATATGGGAACTGAAACTTCACCACATGGGTGCGACAATCTATAGAGACATAACAGGAATAGAGCCAATCCATACCAAGGATAAGATCAAAATCAACCATATCTAACTCTATCAAGTCTGCTAACATGAATTTATGAAGGAAAGTGATAGGATACTTTTTATAAATTTGGTTATCAACAACTGACTCACCTACTGGAGTAGAAACCAAGAAGGGCTCGGGGATCTTTATAGGATTCATCTCAAAATTCACAGCAACTAGCAGGGTCAAATAAGAGAAACTTGACCTAGGATCTAACAACACATAAACATCAAAATAGAAGACATGAAGCATATCAATAACAACGTCTAGCGAATTATCCTATTCCTGGTGGGATAGTAAGGCATAAAACTGATTCTGGTGCTGACTGCCACCTATACTAGATGATACGCCCTACGAAGGAGCTGAGCAACCTAATGGAGTTGGTGCACTAGTAGCCTGAGTCTGAGGATGAACATCCTTGTTTCCCAGTCTAGCATGCAGACACTCTTTGATTCCATAACCCGACTAGACACAACCAAAGCAACCCCTCTGTCCAGCTAAACACTCACCAAGATGATTTTTACCACACCTAGCATATTGATGATAGTTAGTCCTGTGACTCATACAATTTTGAGATCTGGAAATAAAGGACTTACCCAACTGTTCTTGTTTATTTATGGGTGCCGAAGAACTGGCTGAAGAAGGTGCAGGCAGAGATGAACAATTCTGAAACTGTGAACGATTTTCTCCTCCATACCTATTTTGACCATAATCAAACTGCCCTATTCTAGACTTCTTATTTACTCTATCTCTTTTCCTCATCTTCTCTACCTCAATCAACTGGGAATACATCATCAATCTATAGAGATCCATGTTTCTAATTAGCATAGAATCCCTACACTCCTTAACTACCAACCTAGATACACTGGTCATAAACTTACTCATGCTTGACCTAGGGTCAGCGATCTGATCAGGGTCATACTTAGACAACTGGTTGAACTTAAGGCAATACTTCTTTACTATCATTGAGCCTTGCCATAGGTTCATGAACTCTTTTATCTTATCTTCCTTCATCTCACATGGGAAGAACTTGTCTAGGAACGCATCCTGAAAAATCTGCCAAGTCATAGGAGCTGCATTCTCCCCTGTACTATTCTTCCACATCACTACCTAATCATAAGAAATATCCTTCAGCCTATAAGATGTCAATTGTACACTTTCTTCTTCAAAAACATGCATAATTCGAGTGATCTTCTTCACTTCATCTAGATAGAGCTATGGGTCCTCAACTTCCTTCGATCCAAAGAACTCCGGCGGATTTATCCTCATAAAATCTTGAATTCTGGCTGTCGCTAAGTCCCCATCTTACTGAGGTAGGTCTACAGCCTGATGATTGCCCTGAACGATAGCTGTAATAGCTTGGTCTAGCACCTAAAAGTTAGCCCAAAACTCTACATATGACACATTCTCATTCAAAGGATCTATGGGCTGAGGGGGCTAGTTATCATTTCTGCGTGCGTTAGATCGACGAAGAGGCATTTTTTGTCACATGAAAGCACGAGTTAGAAACAGATAGAGATACTGAATGCATGATAGATCATGAAAGAAGAGATGATTTTCTAAAATTCTTCATAGTCTCTCGCTCATAGATGTGGTGCACTTTACACCGATGATTAAGACTCTATGTAATGAGGCTTTTTTGACTCCCTAGGACTCTGTAAACTTTAGGCTCTGATACAAAGCTTGTAACACGCTAAAATCTGACTCCCGAGATGCCACACGGTGCTCCAAACTATAAGTAGTTCTGAGCTAACCCTGGCTGCCTTTTCTATATCTGAATCTCAAATTTGGGAAGGTATGAATGAAAAATCATAATAAATGCAGAGTCTGTCTAAATTATGTGGGTATATATGAATCATACTAATCTCAAAAGTCTGATAAAGTAAATGCTAAAAATCTAATTACTGTAACTGAGATAAAAACTAAATCTAGTAGTTCGACAAGCCTCTATTGACTAAGTCTAAAGAGTCACTAGGATAGGATCCAGCTAACTTAAACTGTTTGAAATAAATATGAAAACATCTATTAATAAACTAAAAACTTGAATAGGTAAGTCCCCGATCTATAAGGACTCACCAACTGCAGAAATATAGATGAGATGCTTGAAAATCACTCGTGTTGCTGCGGCTGAGCACCTGAACCTACATTATGAGACAATGTAGCACATAGACGTCTATGTGGATCAGTACTTTGAGGATGTACTGAGTATATGAGGGTGAATGTAATAAATAAACAATGTCATCATAGTTTATAAAATTATGCATGCTAAATATACACATAGGCTTGAATAAATTTAAAACGTGAAGATCATAAATCATGAAAATTAAATCATGTAATACAATTCTTGTTAGACACAACACTTAGTTCTAAAATTTGTATTCTGTTCTTATTCTTAAATCATATAGGCTAACTGAAATATGAAAACTTATTCTGAAAATCTTTACTGGTAGGGAGGTTCTCTTAACTGACATAAACTTTGTGAGCTACATGGAGTCCAATGTCTTGAACTCCTAAGAAGGAAACCTCACATTGGGGAGAGGTGTCATACTCTTTCCAGGGAGTATAACCTAATCTAGGAATTAGATCAAAAGGTAAATCTGTCATCAACATAAATGGGAATAATCTGAATCTGTACCTACATTGGATACCTATTTCTGTGGAAGATAGGGCATGCTAATCCTACACTCCCCACTAGATGCTAAATACTACTCCCTCTTAAATCTGTATGCGCAAACTATTGGAAATCCACTTTTAAAACTAAAATAAGGGTTTATATGAAAACTAATTATGCATTTATATGAGTAAATCTGTAAATAAAGCTAATCTGAGTTCTATAAACTGTACTAATATGTAAAGTGGAATCCAAAGCTAAACCAATGAACAAAAGATCTAAGCTTTCCCGAAAAATTTAAAATAATCTACTCATAAGTTGCTTGATGCATCATCTTTCTTGAAATAATAATATTCAATCTTAGGGTAGTAATCCATGCTTCAATCTCATGTTAAAACATCATAATACTCATTCTTGGTAATGTAAACATTCATAACTCAGCTGAAAATTTGGAAATTTGAGCAATATGCATGAAACTATGAATATAATCATGTAATTCAACTTCTAAATCATTGGAAATCCCATATGCTTGTAAACAACATTAATGGGTATAAACCCAAACTTCAATTTCATGGAAATTCATATAAAATTCAGTAAATTTGTAGTTAAAATAATTTTTGGGTATATGGATCAAAGGAGTATCTTTGTTCATAACCCCACATACCTCAATTGATGATCGAGATGCTAAAACTTGAACCTTGGATCCTTATTGATGTTTTGGAGATGTCTTCTTAGATTTCTTAAATTGGGGATTCTTAATCTTGAATTGCCTTGGAGAATTAATGGAGAAACTTGGATTTCTCGGGGAGGAAGTTTGATGAACTAGGTTTTCCTTGCGAGAGATTTGATGAAAAGTGGATGTAAAGTGCTTTGGAGGGGTTTAATTCATTGTTTAAAATGTATTAGGGGATGGGAGATTTATTAAAATGCCCCTCTTAAGATCATAAATGGAACTGAAAAAATGACCAAAATCCCAACTTTTTGCCTTGGTATGACGCGCCACTATCGCGCCAAGCCACTGGAAAATGTCAACTGGGAATATGCACGGTGGCCTAACGCGGTGGTATCACGTTACCACCTTGGATGGGACTTGGAAACTTGTTACGACGCACCAATAGCGCAGACCCTTACTGGAATTAGACAATTATGGATTTGGACCTCTCTGCAATTCCCTAATATCGCGAAGCGCCACTGGAAATTGACAATTGTATTTTTATGCTTCCCCGTGATGCGCTAAGGACCGAAATGACGGTGTTTTATGACTGGAACATAAAATAGCCATAATTTCTTACCCGGTTATCGGATTTAGTCTAATCTATTATCGTTGAAAAGCAAATTCAATTTCCTACGCAATGGAAAGTCTAAATATGAAGAATTCAACAGGAAATAAATAATGTTCCTTTTTGGAAGCGACACCTTAACATTCTAGGGATGATTTCAAGCTAGGAAAAATCTCGAGGTATTACACATACTGACACTACTTCTAGAATATGAGAGCCTGACTTGGTTACTTGTTCTATCATCTCACCCTTAGACTAAACCTATCATCTTAAGTCTGTGGACCCTTTTTGTAAGTCTAAACTTTCTATAGCCCATAACTTAGCTGCTAAGAATGTTACATACTACTTTACTAGCTTTATTCAGACATGGAAACCCAAGGATACTATCTAAGAACCCACATTTTAAAAGTTTAGAAATACTACAATCTCATATCACCTTGGGTACACCTCTAAATCATACACACAACAGCATACTAAATTTCAAATCAATAAACTTAAATTCTTGCATACACAGTTCAAGCCTACTGATTCACCTTTGGTACAACTAACCCTATGAATGCATAATACACCAAATTCAGACAACACTATCTCAACTCTACTATTGCTATACTTCTCAGTTCATAATTCTAACTCGAGATCATATACTATCATAGGATTCTGATGAGGAATCTGAAAGAACATCTGACTTTGTCTTAGTGCACAAATTTTTTTCCTGAACGTGAACGAAGTCATTCAAAATTCAGAACTTAAAAGAACTGATGGGATATATTCGAGTTTACGTACAATCCCATAACTATTTGTGGGAACTGCCTGAGAAAACACTGTCTGTAGGAACTTGTGCTTGACTATTTTTTTTACCTTGAAAGTAAGGCAGAGATGACATGAATAGAGAAAGATGTGAATCTGTATAGTTTCTTTGAGAACCTTTCTATAGCACGATCTGAGACATGAAAGAAGGGAAATATTTCCTAAATGCCTTATAGCCTCTTGAAGAAAAGTACATACATCTTCATACCATTTTGCAAGACTCTACAAGACACATATTCATAGACACCCTACGACATTTGAACTCTGTGCTCTGATACCAAGTTTGTAATGGCCCGAGAATACCCCCTTGTCTTCACACGGTGCTTAGAATCGCTAGTGATCCCAAGCTAACCCATGATCTGGCATACTATTAAGCAATTGAATTATAATAAAATAAATAGTTATTCTGTTGTGTGGAAACATATTCATGGAATAATCTGAATAAATACATTAGTGATAAAGTTTACAATCTGATATAACTGATTGAAGAAACTGAAATTTACATGACTGGCTCTGACTGACATCTATGAAGCCTCTACTATACTGACTATAGACGTTTGGGATATGCCTGAAACTACCACTAATCAATACATATGATAATAATGAACTGTCCAAGAACTAAAACTATCTGAAGTTCCCAAAATAATAAAACTAATCACCTGCTGGCTGGAAACTGCAACTGTCTGATCATGATGTATGGGCTTTAAATGGTACATACATTATGAAACAATGTATACGCACATACATATATGTGGAATAGTACTTCTAGAATATACTGAGTATTTAGGGGTGAATGCAATAAGTAAATTTGATTTCATACGTAATATTAAAACATGCATGCTAAGTGTAAGTAGACTCATCAATTTGCTGGAATAAATTGAAAACTGAAAATACCTTAAAGCATGAGTGACAAACATACTCTGACAAGATGGTGAATCTCTACCCTTAGTTTCTATAACTTTACTTTAATGATATTAGTAGAATTGAAGTTGGGATTCGGTAAAATATGGATATTGTATGAATACTAAGTCTTAAACTACGTGATAAAAACTAACATAACATCGGGGATCTGAATGTACAATTATACTAAGCATGAATACCTAAACATATAGAACCAAATATGACATATACTAAGCTTATCTAATTAACTGAATGACTGATAGCTGAATACTGGTCATGTAAGACTGGACTGTACTTAGTCTGACTAATTAGACTAAAACTGTGGAGTACTATGCATATAAGGTGAGGACTAATTGAAAAACATGAGATGACCAAACAGAATGTATGTAAACTATATTATCTGAGAATGCAAGACAAAGCGCATAACATGGTTTTGAAATAGTCTGTAAACTGAAATACTAAAATACTAATAACTGAATAACTGATAGTTGTATGCTATGTCAAGCAAACCTGAGACTGAACTCTGAATTGAATACTGAACTAAGACTATAAATGAGACTGGGAGGTATTATATAATAGACATTCCATAATCTGAGCTAATCGAGGTCCAACCTATAACCCCTTTTGGAAGGATGCCGTGTTATGCCACGGGTACTAACACTAGCTGTGTGGATCTACTATAGTGTTATCCCGAAAGGCCAAGGGTTACCCTCAACTGGTATGTACTCGTATGAGGTCAACCCTCAACTCAAAGGTTAACATCTCAACCTACACTGGCTACATAGTTATGGAACACGGGGATTGCTAGTAAAGGTCACACCCTCAACTGGCAGGTAAGCCCCTATCCCTGGGTTCGCTCAGTGATGAATCCTACTCCAAACTGAATTAAACTAGTAATACTAACTTGTGCATACACTGTTAATTGATAACTGATAAGATCATGTCATGGTATTCTAAAAATAATAGTGCATATAAATTCTAAGGAAGTTATTAATGTATAAACTAATATTGGGACTGAACCCGGACTGAGCTAATTTAATCAGCCTCACAACTAACCATATTACTGACTGAATGATATTTTCTATGGTATAACTGAAATCATTCCGTAGATACTAAAAACAAGGTAAAAAACTAAATTTTGGATATTCAAAACCCCCAAGACTTGATAGCAAAAATAATAAGAACACATGAGAGCATTTGAGACCTTAATAAGTTAGCATTATTTAAAGAAACCCATCACTTAAGAATTTCATCAAGCACGTGGAGATTAATACTTTAACATAGGGTAATTCACCAAACACATGGGGATCATGAACTTGTACATAGTAATATCTCAAACATGGGAGCATAGCATGATTACATAATAAAAAACATGAATTGGGGAATTTACATAAAGTTCATTTGAAATAGGACATGAGCGTTTCATCAAAACATGTATATATCATAGCTTGACCGTAAGAACATTTTAAACATGAGGGAACAATAGAATTACATGGAAAAATTCATAACTTGGGGATTCATCTTGAAATTTATTGAACATAATATGGGAATTTCATTAAACATGTGGAAGGCATGAATTCAAATCATGGGAATATTTCTAAGCATCATGAATTTAGGATCTATCATGGAATTTACTTGAATAAAACATAGGAAACTCAAATTCATAGCATGAGGAATTCAAAATCTTGCATGGAATCATACATGGGCTGAATTGAATTAAAAACATAATAAAAACATGAAATTCAATCTTTCTTGAACATCAAAACTAACATAATGATCGAAAAATCAATTCTTTAATTGAAATAAAAAGATTTTGGGCTCCATGGGTGAAAAAGGACCCATGGATGAACTCCCACATACCTTAAAGCTTTAATCTTTAAGGAAACACACAATCTTGGAAGATTTCTTGTATTAGGAAACTTGAGTTCTTACTTTTCTTGAATAAAAATTGATGATGTTCTTGGTGTTCTTGAGGGGACTAGGGTTTTCTTGGAGAGTAAAAGATGAAAAATAATGTGTATAATGCTTTTAGGGGCTAAAATTAAGCATTATGGACGGATTTGGGTGAGGGGAAGTAACCAAAGAGCCCCTAGATCATTTAGGAACTAAAATAGCATGTAAAATAGTTCCATCATACGGTAGTTGTAGTGTCACATTGCTAATCGCGTCAAAAACCAATGCGTCACACCCCAATCGTCGGGTCACATCCCAATCGCAGTGGCTTACTGCTTCTCACAAAAAATACCATAACTTTTCGCTCGGGTATCAGATTAAGGCAAAATTGGTATTGTTGGAAAGCTAATTCAATTATATACAATTTGGTGGGTCTTGAGCTACAAAATACTATGTTATTAAAATTTTATACAAATTTAATGTAGACCCTTATAGAATCAAATACCAAACTTTTGATGAATCAAAGGCTCTAAGCTCAACTTTGTCATAAGTGATTCTTATGAACATTTTTCACCTCCAAAGTACATCAAAAACAAGAATAAAGATCATGAAACTTATATTCATAGAGGAATCATTTGTATTATTACTTATACATGTAGTAACAATAGTTCAAAAACTAGCCTAAAAATATCGGGTCTTACAGTTGTGAAAATAGGTCTCGGGGGTCAATTTTATGAAAATGATGTTTTTTCAAAAATTTGACTTCCCCAGTTAGTATGGAGTGCCAAATTTAGTCTAATAGAATAGTTCATTTGCATTCTCAGGATTTTGAGTGAATCCCAAGGGGTCTGCAGAGACTTGATATTCTCCAACTCTTCAGCTGGTGCTCACTCTAAGGAAATGCTTTGATCGCTGAAGTGACTTTGCCTAATATCCAAAATATTGCCTAATAGACACCAAGCTTTCTTAAGAAATGGTCTGGTCGCTTAAGCGACTCTAGCGTGCCAGACGCTTATCGCTTAAGCAACAACTAATGGAACTTATTATGATCGGGATTCACTTAAGCGATGCCTAATCACTCATGTGATGTCCGATTAAGAAACCCGACAGTCTCTTAGGTGATGCTTGGGAAAATTACACCCCCTGTTTCGAGATTTTTACACCATTTCCGTGACTTAGAGCATAGAGTTTGAGTTTTTGGTTACTTTCTTCCATTTCTAATCTTGGGTAAGTTCTAAATTCCTATTTTAATAATTTTCTTTTGATTTTGTATCATCCAAATATTTTTTAAACTCATATTTAAAGTTTAAATTTAGGGATTTTGGCCCCAATGGGCCAAATTAGCATTTTCTTCGATTTAAAACCTCAATTTCAACCTATTTTAACTTTGGTTTTCTCCTATTGGTCCCCTCAATCTTGGAAAATAAGTTTTTGGATTAAAATTTCAATTCTACCCTTCTTTTTAAAAAACCTATTTTGGGGGTCTATTTTGACCATAATTTGAAATTGGGCAATATGGGTATCGTTGGCTTTCTTTTATGCATAGATTCTATATTTGTGCGTTTTATCTAATTTTTAGGTCCTTGCATAAGGTGAAATATTAGTGATAAAGGCTTATTTGTTTTGATTTTGGAATTTAAGGTAGGTTATGGATTAACTTTCTTCAAATTGGTTAGGTAGTTTATAATAATGTAAAAGCATGCTATGAGAAGTTATGGATATTGGTATTGGATATTGGTTGTATATGGATTGATGAAAACCTCTTGGGTACTACCTGGGATAAAATCTTGGTAGGTGTAGGCTGAAGAACCCCTCATGGGTCCTACCTAGGAGAAAAGCTCGGTAGGTTTATACTGAGGTTGTGCGACGACCTTGTGCATCATCATCATCATATTCATCATCTTCATAACATTCCATATGTTGTGTTTTTCTATAATTTTATCTTTATTTTTGACTTGATATTTGTCCATTGTTCTATCTTCCCATACTTGTATTCGGTGTATGTATATACTTGTTCTTCTTTCCCCTACCTATTTTTGTTATATCAGTATACAGTAGAACTATTAGTGGAAATGGTCTAGGCTACAATTTGAGATATTTTCTAATTGCAGGCGATGTTCCCATAGTTTGTATTTACATTCTTTATTTTCTACTTTACTAAGTCAGCCTATAATACCTACTGAGTACAAATGGACTACACTCATCCTTAGTGCACCATTTCGATACAGATACAGGTACAAGTATGCCGTATGGATAGTTGATTCAGGCGGCATTTGGAGTCTATTTGAGGTAGGGGTTTATCTATGCATTCAGACTTTGCCACTAACTATTTTTATCTAGACTATGTCTTATTGTATTTAGATACAGAGTTTGTTTCTTATTGGACATCCTATGTATTTTTTGTCTTTGAGTTGTATCAGTGGTTCTTACACCGTGACACCGGGTTTTTGGATTTGATTTGGTATCCTGATTGTATTTATGCTACCATCATATTTTGTATCGTTCAACTTTATTCTAGAAGCCTTTCCTTGGGTTTTGATGTTGATTTCTCATTTCATATCAGTTTAGGTGATAGGATACTTATCAAGCCTTGCCGCAACAAGTGCCATCATGACCATTGATTTTTGGGTCATGAAAAATTGGTATTAGATTAGCCAGGTTCATTGGTCTCAACAGTGTAAGAATAGGGTGTCTAATAGACTTTCACAGATTGATATGTAGACGTTTATATCTATCTTCGAGAGACTATAATATGTCTTTAGGAAATTCCCCTTATTTTGTTCCCATTACAGAGGATATTTCATAACTTGTGTTCTAAGTTATATTTAACTCTTTTTGTACAGATGGTGAGGACTGGATCTTGTGAGGTTAGATATGTGGATCCATTATCTAAGGAAAGAGCCCAGTCTAAAGAGCGAGTTGCGAGTCGTGGTCAGGCCCGACAGGGAGGACGGGCATGAGGATCTACCTCTTCCATAGATAGCAACACTAGGGGACTCTGCCCTGAGCCTCAGATTCAGCATGTTGGAATTATGGGGCAGTCAAGACAAAACTTTAGGCCTATGATGACACTTGTTGCAGTAATCCTTGATAAGTAAGCCTATCACACAAACTAATACAGTAGGGAAAATAATAATAATAACCCAAAGTAAGTCTTTTAGATCAAAGTCGAACCACATAATATAATAAATGCTAAAGAACATAACCAAAGATATCATACCATAATCCCAAAACCTGGTGTCACGGTGTAAGAACTAACTAGTACAACTCGAGATCAAAATGTATAAGATATCAAAACTAGGAACACCTCTATCTCAGAATGCAAAATAAAGATAATGTCTAAGTAACGAGAGGTAGTTGTCAGCTCCAGAAGCAAGAATCCAACCGCTATCTCGAATAGCTCCAAATATCACAAAAATTATCCACCACGAGGCGCACTAAACCTGGATTTGTACCGAATGGGTGCAGTAGGGGTGAGTACGATTTATTAGTATTTAGTAGGTATCATAGGCACTGAGCAAAGTAGAAAATTAAGTATACAACATACACACTAAGGGCGCATCACCTGCAACCAAAAAATATCCCACAACGATAGACCACACCATCTGCACTAATAGTTCTATAATATTCACATACGTTATAGAAAATATGAGAAAGAAAGACAGGTAGATAGGTATCACACATACGAATACGAAGGAAATATAACCATAGACATGTATCACGTGAAGGAAAATAACACTTCGTAGATATGTACAAAGTAACTGTAAATGCAATGGGATGGTAATGATAAAGATAATGATGATGATGATGATAATAATGATGATGCCCAATGTTGTCTCACAACATCCGTATACACCTACATAGATCAAGCTTCCCAATGTAGGACCCATGGGGGGTTCGTTAACAAATATCCAATACCAATATCAATAACTTCTCTTTGTCACATCCATCGGCAGATGGATTTAAAGATGTCACATTTTCCAATGTTTCTAATATTTCCAAAATTTCCACGGTGGTACCAATGTTTCATGAATGTATGTGATATGAGGATGTAATGCTCGCAACCAAATAGAATGTGTATTTCATATCCAACCAATATACAAACCAAGCGAGCCAATATTCCACTCAATATTTCCAACCATCCATGAAATCCAACATGAACTATATGACAAAAGAGTAAAATAAATCAAATATACCATTGATACCACATTATGCTTTTTCATTAGAAAAGTTACAACTAATTTCATATACACAGGGCCAACAATATCATATAAAACCCTACACGGTGACACATAGCTACTGATATTCCAAAATCACAAAATAACATTAATATATAGTCCTCCACAAGGTCAAAACACAATAATATATTCATTTTCATGATTAGTTCCCACACCCTTAACATGATTTTGTACAAAAATTAATTACCCAACCCAGTTTGAAGAAAGTTAAGCCATAACCTACCTCAAATGCCAAAAAATCGATTTGGAAACCTTCAATCTGCAGCCTTACTCCTTAGGAACGAATTCAGAATCAACTAAAACATAGGAATATAGAATGTATGCATTAAAAGGAAGCCAACAATACCCATATATCCTATTTTATAGTCAGGGTCAAAACAGTCCCCCGAAGTGGGATTTCATAAAAAAGGGTAAAATTGTAATTTTATTTTTGAAATATGTTTCCCATATTATTAGTAGTTTACAACTGAAAACCAAAGCAAAAATGAATTAAAATAGAGGTTCAAATTGTAGAAAACCCATGTTCAAGCTTTATCGGCAAAACTCCCTGAAATGCATTTTAAAAATTGAGAATTGATATTACTTTGAAGATGCAATCGAAAGAAAAGTGTTAATTAATAGATTAGAAACTAATCCCAGTGAAAATGGGTTGAAAGCATATTTTAACTAAGAAAATTACAATTTTTAGGCTTTACGGGCCAAAATCCCCAATCTTTACCTTTTAATCAGTATTTAAACAAGAATTACATGATAAATTTTGGGGAAAGTAGTTGAAATAGGTGTTTAGGAGCTTATCCAAGCTTAAAAGTGGAAGATATTTCTCAAAATAATGAAATCCTAAGCTCTAAGTCTCAAAAATGGTGTAAAATGGCAAAAACATTGTATATATACAGTCCAAGCATCACATACACGACCAGGTATCGCATATAGGGTACCTGGCTTGATGGAAAGTATAGTGTTCGTGTGTCATTGCATAGGCGGGACTCACAATTGCGAACAAGATGTCACATATGCGACACACATGTTTGGCCACTGAGTTTCAAAAACGACTAATGTCTCGCAAACTAGGGTGTAACAATGGGGACTTGGAGTATTCTAAGTCTCCGTGGACCTCTCGAGATTCATCTGGAATTTCGTGAATGAAAATAAACTATGCTACCCTATCAAATTCTATGTTCCAAAATTAATAGTAATATAAGATTTTCAAAAACACATCATTTTCTCAAAGTTGACCCCCTAACCCAATTTCACAACTTTTTAAACCGAGGGTCAAAATGTGATACAAAATCCATTAAACCACACCAATCATGTTACCAACATAAAATCAACATTTTGGATTTGCAAGAACATTCCGTTTTTCCATCTAACACACAGACAAATAAATGTTGACCGAATTAAAATATAAATTTTTTCAAGCCACCAAAAACCATAATTTCTCTTAAATCACACCGAAATGCATTGGGAATTGTGCCAAGTATACCCATACCCTTGACATACCACAAGGTAACCACGAGGAGGGGTAATATGATCAAATCACACAAAAATGAATATTTTAGATAAATCATAAAAAATTAGGTCGTTACAGCATCCACCAAAAAAAATCTTGTTCCACCTAGAACTAAAGGCAAGGGAGAATACATGAATCATTGAAAAGCTGGCGATCGGAACTACACATATCAGACTCAACCTCCCAAGTATCCTCATCTACAGGTCAATGCTTTCATAGAACCTTAACAATTGGAATAACTGTAGTACGCAATCGTATGACATCTCTAGCCAAGATGGAGACAAGCTTCTTAAGAAAAGATAACCTCTCATCAAACTGAACTGAATCCCATCGAATGACTCGATACTCGTTCAAAATATAATGGTGAAGCACCAAAATATGAAAAACTGGATGGACAACTGATAAATCTTGGGGAAATGCCAGCTCATAATCCAATTCACCAATAGTTCAGTGAATCTCAAATAGCCCAATATACTTGTGGCTAAGCTTGCCCCTCTTTCCAAACCTCATTATATCCTTTATGGGTGAAACAAAAAGGAAAACACGATCACCAAAACTTAATCTTAAGGCATGAAGTCGACTATCTACATACCACTTCTGCCTACTTTGACTTGCACGAAGTCTATCCTAAATAATCCAAACTCTATCCAAAGACTCATAAAGCAAGTTCATACCTCAAAGTATAATCTCAAAAACCTCGATCCAACCCACTTGAGAGAGACAACGTCTATCATAAAAAGCCTCAAAAGGAACAATATCAATACTATAATGGTAGCTATTATTATACACAAACTCCGTCAAGGTAGATGCTGCTTCCATTGGCTGCCAAAGTCCATCACCCAAGCGCAGAGCATATCCTCCAATACTTAAATTATCCTCTTGGACTGCCTATTAATCAGGGGGTGAAATGTTGTGCTAAAATCAACCCATGTTCTGATATAGACACTGGCACACCATGAAGATGAACAATCTTATGAATATAGATACAAGTAAGCCTCTTAATATTGAAAGAGACCTGAATCAGAATAAAATGGGTAGATTTGTTCAATTGATCCATGATGACCTACACACTACCAGAACCATGGTAAATACTAGGCTACCCAATCACAAAGACCAGAGTGATCCATTCCCATTTCTTCTTGGGAATGGGTAACCTCTGAAGCAAACTATTAGGCCTTAAATGCTCAGCATTCACCTGCTAGCAACATATACATCGATCTATAAAATTGGCTACATCCTTCCTCATACCACCCCACTAGTAATGCTGCCTCAAATTATAGTACATCTTAGTCATTCCCATATGAATGAAGTACCTAGAACAATGAGCCATCACTAAAATCAACCTAATCTAATCACCTACTCTCAGCACATAGACTTGGCCTCTAATCCTTAAAACACCATTTGAATTGAGTAAGGCTTCCGTAGACTCACCACTCAACACATTATCCCGAATCAATCTCAATCCAATATCATCATACTTATGAGCCCAAATCTTCTCCATCAAAGAATACCTAGCATCCATGGATGCCAAAACACACCTAGGTGTCAAAATATCAAGCCTAACCATCTAGTTAGCTAATGGCTGAACCTCTAAAGTGAAAGGCCTCTCCTGGGTCAAAAGATGCGGCAAGCTACCCATGCTAGTCGACTTTCGGCTCAAGAAATCTGCAACTATATTAGCCTTGTCCGGATGATAGAGTATAGTCAAGTCATAATTCTTAAGAAACTTAAGCTAACAAAACTACCTTATATTAAAATCTTGTTGGGTGAAAAAATACTGAAGTCTATGATGATCCAAGAAAATCTCTCAACAGACTCCATAAAAGTATTCCCTCCACAACTTCAATGTAAAAACAACCACGCTCAACTCTAAATCATGGGTAGGGTAATTCTTCTCAAGGGGATTTAACGGATGAGAAGCATACACAATCACCTTACCCTCCTGCATCAACATAATAACTAACCTAACACCTGAAGCATAAAAAAGATGATGAAACCCACACCTTTCTTAGGCAAAGTTAGGATAAGAGCTGATGTCAAAATATCTTTGAGCTTTTAAAAGCTCATCTTACAAACATCGGACCACTGAAAATAAATCTTCTTCTAAGTCAATTTGGTTAATGGAATTGAATGGATGCGAAACCCTTAATAAAATACTGATGGTAACTAGCCCAACCAATAAAACTCTGAATCTCTATAGACGAAATAGGGCTATCCCAATCACAAACCACGATAATCTGGTCCTGATCAACATTAATTCCATCCTTAGTCACCACATGACCCAATAAAGATTCAGACTCCAACCAAAACTCACACTTGGAGAACTTAGCATAAAACTTCTCATCCCTAAATATCTGAAGAAAAATTTATAAATGCTCCTTATGATCAGCCTTACTCTTGGAATAAACAAATATATCATCTATAAATACAATAATAAATAAGTTAAGATACGATCAAAATACCAAGTTCATCAACTCAATGAACGCAGCTGGGGCATTGATCAACCCAAGAGACTTGACCAAGAACTTATAATGACCATATCAAGTTTGAAAAGATATCTTTGGAATATCCCAAGATGTAATTCTCAATTAGTGATACCCGAACCTCAAATCAATCTTTGAAAATACTGAAGCATCTAGAAGCTGTTGAACAAATCATCAATACGAGGAAGCGGTTACTTAGTATTGACCATCACCTTGTTTAACTGCATATAATAATTACACATATATAGAGCAATAATTTTCTTTACAAATAAGATGGGCGCACCCCAAGGTGATACACTAGGTCGGGTTAATCCCTTATCCAACAACAGCTGCAAGTGATCCTTAAATTCCTTCTTCTCGATAGGGTCCATCTAATAAAGATGAATAGAAATGGTTTTGGTGCCTAGATCAACATTAATGGAAAAGTCTATATCATGATCCGGAGAGTACCAGGATAATCCATAGGGAATACATCCTTGAAATCATGAACCAAATGAACAGAGTCCAAGGAAGGGGTCAAGTAACACTAGTATCAAGAATATGAGCCAAATAAGATAAATATCACCTCTCAACCATGATAAGCCCGAACATAAGCTAAAACCCTCTTGGGACCCGAATGGAGTGCACCCATCCAAGATATCCTTAGCACACCTGGCAGATCTAAGTTCACAATCTTATATAACAATCTAAGACAACATGGTAAGGAGCCAACCAATCCATACCTAAGATGACATCAAAAACTATCATATCTAATACAAGCAAATCTACCCAAGTCTCACGCGCAGCAAAAGTCACAACATAAGATTAGTACACCCAATCCACCTCTAAAGAGTCTCCTATAAGGGTAAAAACTTGAATAGGCATGACAAGAGGCTCACTTGAAAAAAAAACTCAAAGAAAATTATACAGACACATAGGATAAAGACAATCCCAAATCAAATAATATAGATATATCTCTAAAACAAATTAGAACGATATATGATGACATCATAATAGGCCACTTCCTTTGATCTAGTGGGTTAGCATAACACGTCCACGACCACCAACTAGATTAATAACCCCATAAATACAACCATAGACTCTACCACCTCTACTTTGCACACCTCTGGTATAACCCCTACCTCTCCCAGCTGAAAAAAGAGTAGCTCAAGAATTCAACCTTTAAGACCTTTGCAAAAAATCTATAGGATTAATATTCTTACACCAAGAATGTACAAAACATAACTCATTATGTGATAAAATTCTTCTCATAAATATTTTCATAAATAGGTTGAGGGAATACCATTATCAACTCATTATTCAAGTCAAAAACCATCATGTCAGGGTTAACCATAACCCATTTAGTAAACCATAATTCCATGCACCCACATGTGCAAAACCATCATGAAAAACATGTATAAGCACAGGTAAAATCATGATAGATCAATACTCAACAATTTATATTCAAACCCTTAGCCATAGACTTCAAAACCACTAATTATTATTCATGAACAATGTATAAAACACATGTGTTTTATGAACTAACAATGAAGGAAGAGTCACATGCCTTAGTTATCAAGATTCACAGAGAGATTTTGATCCTTAAGCCTCCAGATGACCATCTTGATGAAACCTTAGCCCAATTTTCTTGAGAGGGTTTTGGAGAGTTTTAAGAGTGTTTTGATCTTTTAAAGTGAGGAATGAGGGACCAAACAGTTTTATAGGATGTGGGGTCTTACATGATTGGGGTGGTAAATTTTTAATACACCCTCATCTTAAAAGCTATAAAAGACTCACAGGAGGGTACAATTGGATCTTTTTACTCGTACCAAAATCATACGAGTGGTACCTTCAACTCATAACTTGATCAAAAAGTTGGACATCATATTTTGTCTAGCATACGACTCCATAGCCTAAATCATACCCTATTCATATGACTAGTACCCTTCAAATCATCCCCCAAGCAGAATGTCAACGCCCAATACTAGCATACAGTTTTGCACTATATTTCTCATATCATAATTGTACAACTCATATGGAGTCTTTACCAAGAATAGAACTTGGCTAATTTGACACTGACCAACATACAACTAGGGTCCTTTACCCTTACCTATACCATACGACTAATATGGTGAGTCGTAAGATGCACAAAAGGTTCAAGACTCAGGAAATTTTACAAGGGACAAAGTTTTGGGTGTTTCAGTCTCCCCCTTAGAATCATCATCCTCGAATGATGGGAAGAGGAAACTCAGACTCCATTTGACCCCAAATAACTGTACTCTTACCTTTAAGATACAAAATAAATCACCAAAGAATTCACATTCTATCTTTAATCAAGACATAAAATAATGATTTTAAGAACAACCCATACCTCAAGTATGATTTATCAAAATTGGGAATAGGAATAGATACTTTAACTTTATGTCTTCCTCGGCTTCCTAAGTAGCTTCTTCAGACCTTTGACTCCTCCATAGAACCTTCAACAAATCCACATCTTTCATTCATAAACGACAAACTTTTGGATCCAAGATCCTCACTGGGACCTCCTCATTGGAATTTTTTTTTGAAATACCATTGTCCTCCAAAATAACAACCAACGAAGGGTTACCCACACATTTTCACAACATGGACACTTGGAATACCGGATGAATGGAACTCATGCTAGAGGTCAATTCCAACTCATATGCAATATTACCAACCCTTATTAAAACCAAATACGGGCCAAAATACCGAGGACTAAGTTTCTCCTTCTTCCTAAACCGCATTACTCCCTTCATGGGAGAATCCTTCAAGAACACCCAATCTTCAATCTTAAACTACAAATCCCTTTACCTCACGTCCGTATAGGACTTTTGGCAACTTTGGGAGGTCTTAAGCCTATCCTAAATTACCTTCACCTTTTCCATGGGTTGGTGAACTAAATTTGGGCCAAATATTTCAGCTTCATCAACCTCGATCCACCTAATAGGATATCTACACCTCCTACCATACAATGCTTTAAATGGGGCCATACTAATTCTATAATAATAACTATTATTATAAGCAATCTCAATTAAAGGCAAAGGGTCAAACCAACAAATACCATAATCAATCACACAAGCTTGCAATATATTCTCAAAAGTCTGAATGGTCCTTTCGACTGGCCCATTCGACTCTGGGTGAAAAGACATACTAAGACTCACTTTAGTTCGTAAACCATGCTGAAATAAATGCCAAAAATGCGATGATAACTGAGTACCATAATTCAAAATGATACAGACAGGAGCACCATGTAACTTACAACTTCATGAAAGAATAACTTGGCAGAATCATCGGTAGAATAGGTAGTCCTCACTAGCAAGAGGTGAGCGGATTTAGTCATCCTATCCACGATGAACCAAATGGAGTCACACTGATTCTGCAACCGCAGAAGGCCAGCAATGAAATCCATATTATTTATGTCTCATTTACACATCGGTAATTTAATCTCTTAAAGCAAGCCACCGAGCCTCAAGTTCTCCACCTTCACTTTCTGATATACCATACACTTAGCCACATAGTCGGCCACATCCCATTTTATGTTATTCCACCAATATATCTCCTTGAGATCATGTTATATCTTTCTTGAACCAGGGTGAACCATATTCCATGAATCATGGCCCTCAATTAGGATCCTATATTACAACCCATCCACATCAAGAACACACAACTTTGTTTGGTACCTCAACATACCATAGACACCGATTTGAAGGCCATCACCTTTTTCTTACCTACATTATCCTAGATCTTTATCAAAAGAGGATCTAATACATGTTTCTCCTTTATTTCTGAACCAATAGATAATTACGTGTAATACCTCGTACTTTACCTATCTTGAAATCATCCTAAGTATGTTACAAAATTACTTTGAAAGATGAATCCACTTTTATATACGAGGAATTTTTAAGATTTTCACTTTTATTCATATGGTAAATTGAATTAGCTTTCCAACGATAATAATTTCGTACAAATTCAGTATCAGGGTAGAAAATTATGGTCATTTTACAGAAAGTAGTCAAAACTGCCCTGGTGCGACGATGAGGGCCGAGGGACCGTCGAGCTAGCTATGAACTGTCGTCTAAGCCGTCATAGCAGAGGCAGTGAACCCCTATTATACCCAGGTGAAACGGTCAGGATCGATGGACCATCAACCCAGCAACGGACCGTCGTACCCACCATCGCATGTTTTGTTCAGTTATTTTAAGTCATTTTTAAAAAGGTATTTGGGTTTTTTTCCACCCGTTTTAACTCGTAATAATATCAGATCAAGCATCATAAGTTTATTATCCATCTACAATATCAAAATAGGGTTTTCTCTAAAATATAAGCCCCAAGAACAAGATCCAAATTATTCTTCAAGAAACTAAGAGATTCTAAGTTTTTCAAGTCCACAAACATCAAGAAACTCACAACCCAGGCATGTCATGTGTTGATTCATGGGTCCCTTTTACCCAAGAAGCATAAGAATCTCTTTTCAAAATCCAATATTTGTGTATTTATAAATGTTCATGATTTAAATTTAATTAAAATACATGTTCATGATGGTGTGGGGTTTTGATTCATGTTTGAAATTACATATTCCAATGATTGACCCTAGGGTGTGGTGATTTGCATAATAATCATGATAAACCCTTAAATTTATAGGTTTACTGATTTATCCATGATTATTAGATGTGTTGATGATTGTATAGTAATACTAGTATAATAATATGAAATCCCCATTCTTGTACAAGTTCATGCATGTCAAGTGTTTGATGAAATGTCTTAGTGAATGAGTTATGGATTATGTGTGGCCATTGTGGTGCTTTAGAACTTGTACTTCATGAAATCTCCAAATTATTGTATTATGGATTGTGATGTTGGTCATGTATTCGAGAAAGTCATGCTTTGTCAGTTTCATACTATCGAGTCCTGGGGGTACTTGTACCCGACAATTAGCTATGTGCCTAGAGATAGTGTCATGTTTTCAAGATACTCTCATTCGAGACATGTTCATAGAAATTTAGTCTGTCATGTGATCCAAGAAAACTCAGTAAACTCAGTAATCTCAGAAACTTCAGAAATTCAGTAATCTCAGTAGTATTTCATCAGTCAAAGGAACTCAGTTAACTCAATCCTGTCAGTATAGTTAGTCATGTTCAGTGTCTATCCAAATGGGAGTAGAAATTAGTACCAAGCGAACCCAAGGATGGGAACCCACCTGTTATATGAGGGTGTAATTCTTAGAAGCAATCCTTGTATTCCAGAACTACGTAGCCAGTATTGGTTGAGGCATTATAGCCTGTTATATGAGGGTAGATGAGGTGGCTTAACCTATTATATGAGGGTTCCCACCGTTCTCACTAGAGTTACCTATTATATGAGGGTTACTAACAGATTGTCCTTACCAGTGGCGCAGTATTGACACCCTTCCAATTAGGGTTACAGATTGGACCCCAACTCAGTTATATTGCTTTATTTGGGGCATGTCAGTTAGATAACTACTTCCCATAATTTCAGTTATAGAATCAGGATGATCAGCTACTGTCATTCAGTCTTAGTAATAGAACTCAGATAGTTCTACAGAATTCAAGACTGTCAGATACAGTCAACTCAGAACAGTACAGAACTCACCTAGTTCCATCAGAACATAGATTGTCAGATATAGTCACTCAGTATCAGTTATATCAGTTATACCAGTTATCTTAGTTATATCAGTTATGTCAGTTATCAGTAACTCATGTTACCAGTAATCAGTTTCAGGACTGTCAGATATAGTCAGTTAAATAAGTTCTTCATAATCAAAACTGTTAGAAACAATTATTCCTCTATCAGTTAGTAAATGAGTACTCATATGTTAGTAAATCTGTAAATTAGTACTCAGATATTAGTAAATCAGTAAATCAGTACTCAGAACTCACTAATCACCAATTCTTGCTTATCCTTATCCACATGAGACAAACAACCCATGGACTACCTGCTAAGAGAATCAGCAACTACGTTAGCTTTCTATGGATTATAGTCAAGAGTAATATCATAGTACTTCAACAACTCAAGCTAACTCTATTGCCTAAGATTAAGATCTTTCTGCGTAAACACATACTCCAGGATTTTATGATTAGAAAAGATATTAACATGCAACCCATAAAAATAGTATTGCCAAATTTTCAATGCAAACACCACAACTACCAATTCCAAATCATGGGTAAGATAGTTGTTCTCATAAACCTTCAACTGTATGGAGGCATAAGCAACCACCTTACCTTACTGTATCAACACACAATCCAAATAAACCTGGGATGAATCACAATAAACCACAAATGCCTCTTTACCCTCAAGTAGAGTCAAGATTGGAGCTAAAGTCAACTTATCTTTTAGCTTCTTAAAGGTTCCCCGTAAGCATCAGACCACAAGAACTTCACCTTATTTTAATTCAATTTTGTCAATGGAGCAACAATAGAGGAAAAACTCTCCACAAACCTCCTATAATACAAGGCTAAACCCAAGAAGCTCAAAATATCGAATCTAGTCACAGGTCTAAGGAACTTTTTGACCACAACATCTCTATAAGGATCTACCATAATCCCCTCACTAGACATGACATGACCCAAAAAAGTTATGGTATTCAACCAGAATTGACTCTTGGAGAACTTAGCATACAACTGTTGATCTTTTAAGGTCTGTAACATAAGGCAAAATTGATCAACATAATACTTCTCACTCTTAGAGTACACCAAGATGTCACTATTGAATACAATAGAGAATAGATCTAAAAACTAATAGAAGACCTTATTCATCAAATCCATAAATGTCGTTGGGGCATTGGTCAATAGAAAAGACATAACCAGAAACTTAAAATTCCCATATCGGGTATGAAAAGTCGTCTTAGGGATATCCAACTCCGTAATCATTAATTCATGATACCCAGACCGAATATCGATGTTAGAAAAGAATTAGGCACCCTGAAGCTGATCAAAGAGATTAATAATTCTCAAAAGGGATACTTATTCTTTAATGTCACCTTATTCAATTACCGGTAATCAATACCCATCATAATGCAACTATCCTTCTTATGCATAAACAACACCGGTGCACCCCATGGTGAAAAACTAGGACATATGAAATCCTTGTCTAAGAGATCCATAAGTTCTTTCTACATATCCTGAGCCATTCTATTTGGGGGAATAAAAATTGGATGAGTGTCCAAAATAAGATCAATGTCAAACTCAATCTCCCTATCAGGAGGGACATCATGAAGGTCATCAGAAAATACCTGAAGAAACTCATCCACCATAGGAACAAAATGCAAAGAGGGACCTTTTGAGTTAGAATAATTAACCCAGACTAGATGACAGAGACAACCTTTGAAAATTAAATTTTGGGCTCTCAAATATGATATAAATGTTCCTTTCGGAACTAAGTAACCATCCCCCACTCAATAATTAGCGCATTAGGGAATTTATACACGACCTTACGGGTCCAACAATTTATGGAAGCATAGCATAAGTGAAACCAGTCCATTCCCAGAATAACATCAAAATCAACTATATCCAACTCTATCAAATCTACTAGTAACAACATCTGGTGAGACTTGGACTCCTGGCATGTAATGAGAGTATAATGGTTGACTTTTATGACAACCACAAAGTCTCCTACCAGGGTAGAAATATATAAAAGGCTAACAAAAATTCAGGACCAAGCCAAAATACACAACCACAAATGGGGTAACATAAGAGCAAGAGGATGCTGAATCAAGTAAATAATACACTTCATGAGAAAAGAGTTTTGACATACCAGTAACAACATCTGGTGATGACTTGGACTCCTGGCATGTACTGAGAGTATAATGGTTCTTTCTTCCAATATCGGAGCCATAAATAGCATCCTTTGGTGCAAGAGATGAAGAAAAGGTTACAAGAACCCTATTTCTCCCAGAAGCAACTCTAAACGAACAATCACACTAGATATGTCAAATCTAACAACACATGAAACATCGGTTCCTTTCCTTCTCACACTGACCATAATGATGTTGTCCATAAAATAAACAAGGAGGGTAGGATAGTGAGAACTGGGCCCCATTGGCCTGCGAATGGCCACCATATGCCCTAGAAGCATCACCAACCTGGAAACTTCTATCTCTCAATGGCTTTGGGTAGGGAGCACTAGCTATTGAATAAGAGTTAGGACACTCTAAACTCTTTATCTTAGGCCACTTCCAACTTTGCTGTTGTCCCCCACTCTGTTATGAAAATCGAGATCTCTTACTCTACCTCTCACCAATCTCATCTTGTTTTTTTTCTCCTCTTTGAACTGTTGTATATACACAACTAATCTAGAGATATCGATGTCCATAATCAATAAGGAAGTCTTACTCTCAAGGGTCAACTCATGAGATAATCTCAAAGAAAATATTCTCATGGGGTCCCTTATACTAGATACCAAATTAGGAGCATACTGGGACAACTGATGGAATTTCAAAGCATACCCCTTGACTGTCATCCTCCTTTGCTTCAAGTTAACAAATTTCTTTTCTTTACTTCCCTTAACTCTTGAGGAAATAAGTGGTCCAAAAATAAATAATAGAAATCATCCCATATGGTATAACTAGCATCCTCACCTATCAACTATTTCTATTCTTCTTACTACTAGTATGCCATATCTTACTATTGGTAGGAAGCAAACTCAACACCTTCAACCTTCGGAGCATGCATAGACTGAAAGATCTTATCTATCTCATCAATTAAGCTTTGAGGATCCTCCTCTACCTTTGTACCAATAAAGATCGGAGGATGCAACCTTATAAATTGGCCAACTCTAGTGGCCTCAAATGAACCTATAGCAGGACCAACAGAACTAGACTATTGTGATTGAGATGTTACCAATTAAGTCATCAGGGTAGTAAAGTGACAAAAATAAGCATTAATAACCTCCTTAGGAGGTGACTGGGTATGAATGTGACCCTCAAGAGTAGGATTAGAGGGGACAGTTAGAACCCCATAAGGACAGTCAAATGTAGCGACCCTTGATCGGGTATTTACCATAGAAGTTGGATGGGCTCCACCCACACTGTCCTCAGATGGGACAAAAGAGTTTGCATAAATATCAGATCTTCTGGAGGGCATGATCTGAAAGCCGAGTAAATAGAAATTCGAAGAATCCAAGGCCTTAGACCCTATAGCACAAAACTAAGACAATAAGAAAGGGAAATATTCCTAAATGTCTCATAGCCTCTGCCTTTTAAGTGTGGCATGCTACACACCTATAAAAGAGACTCTACTTAACATGGCTTTGTGGACACCTAATTAACCTTAAACCTAGGATCTGATATCAACTTTTTCATGAACCAAACTAGTGCCTGTCCATGATAAGTATCTCATGTCGTATATGGACTAGAGATCACCCCTTTACCTAACCTAACCAACATATAACCCATAAGTGTTGGATGAATACCAAACATATAACAAGATATGCCTAATAAGACTAACAATAGCTTATGAAATATCTAAACCCCTCATTACTACAACATACTAAACCAACAAACCTAAGTCCAAAGAAATCCACAAAGCCTCTACAATCTAATGCCAATAAAATGTTGGGACATTCCCCCAACAATAGCCAAAATACATGCCTAACAAAGTCTATGGCATAGAGTATAAAGGACCATAAAATGAATGCCTTCCAAACTATGGAATATCATCTCTTTAATGTCAACTTACGAACCACTCAAATGCTTGGTCATCATGCAGGAAAAAAAGATGAATCTCGATCCCTATATCATGTAGGGATACAACTTATGGAGATGGTTAGCGGTTGGAGCACTAGTATGTAACTTATGGATAGTGGAATAAAATAATACCATCAATTAAACTAAGACAAATCATCATATGCAATGATAAGTATACATACATATATATCATACCGATGTAGGGAAAAAGGCTTAGCATGAACTTTGAAAATATTAACCTGGGCTGTGTTGCATAATCATCATTAAAAAAGGTCCCCATGGGCTATATGGGTCCATCTCTCACCTAGTTAGAAGGTCCTCAGTGCATGTAGTTGCACGAACTAGAGAATATCCATAATCGTATATGACTTTATGAGGGACTCAAACCTCCCGATATAATTAAGGTGACTTAGCACCAATGTATATAATATGGTGGACTCGAACCTCCCAATCATACATATACCCACACAGGCTAGCACGGTTTCCAGTATTAGTCCTTCTAAAACACCTAGACTTTGAACTATTGAAAAATAACTTTTTTTGTGTCTCTGAGTTGGGTACGACTAGAGACTTGAGTCGCACCAATGGTCACAACTCGTACCCACTTTGCTCTCCCCTTTCGTATCTTGATCCGTCCATGAGGGTAACACACTGTGTTCTTCATAAAATTAGCATCTCTCACTCTTAACCAATGTATATAATTCATATACTACCCAATCGTATGTAGCATGGACCTAACTTGGGTGGACTATTTTTGTTATAGGTGGTCTATACTAGTTAGGGGTTAAGTCGTACCCTTTGGTTACAACTCAGGGGTACCCACTCATATACACAATAGTGTTGTTGACCTAGGATAAGTTTAGGGTATGAGTTAATGGTTCCACTTGTATCTTAGGATACAATTGCTATGGGAACCGTAAGGGGGAGTCGTACCCTTGCACGAGTTAACTTTTAAGCTTTTAACTAAGGACCTTTTGGTTGTTTACACTGCCTAAAACCCTAACCCCTATCATGATATAAGGCATTTTAACCTCCTAAGTCTTCATTTACAAGACTCAAACACTCCTAAACACTACAAAAGCTTCTTGGAGCAAGATTGGAGGCTATGGTTTGAAGGTGTTCATCTATTATCAAAGAATAGTCAAGATTGTTGGTGTGTCATCTTTTTAAAGAAATGTATCTCTTACCATCTTTACATATCACTAAAGTTATGCATTTTACCCTTGTATTAGTACGTATACATGGTGATTTTGAAATCAAATAAGGGTTTTGCCGCCGAATAATGTATAGTGTTGAATCTTGCTTAGAATTTCGTTTATATGGGATATTGATGATGAATCGCATGTGTGGGTTCTTTTTGTATGTGTATTAACATAAGGGTCTTGCATAAACCTAATCTTTATAATATATACCATCGAAATAGCCTTGTTGAAGGTATGCATACAAGGTATTTGTGAAAATATTTAAGTGAGTTGTCTAGTCATATGTTGTTGTTGTATTGAACTAAGGTAATGGCCCAAATGAACATGTATGAATGATAAATTATGCGTTAGAGGAATTATGAACCATGTGTGATGAAATTAATAACCTTGGTTGTTGTCTAATAAAAAGGTAAAGTCCCTAGATATAAAGATGAACTTAAATTATGAGTTAAACCCAAGTCTGGTAAGAATGTAGCATAGAATTGTTTTAATGATCTTGATGACCATAAATTTCTTTGTATATTGAATTAAGTGAAGTCATTGGCCTATTGAGATGGGTGAACAATGAAGTCTCCTACAAGGACCCTGTGCTCATGTGTAGTGTTGAATTAGCTAAAGTGGTTAAAGCCCTTAAATATTGTATTGAATGTATGTTGATACATCTGTAAAGGGTTAAAGTTCAAAATGCCAACTAATGATAGTTGTGATGGCTTGAGGTCAAATTCCCTTTCTTTATCTGATGGCTTAAGGTTGAATTCCCTTGCCTTATGAATGACTTGAGGTTAAAGTCCCTTGCCCAATGATATTTCTCGAGGTTAAAGTCCCTTGCTTTAAGAGATATTGTGAGGTTAGGTAACCTCGCCGAATGGAACATCTTGTGGTTAGATTCAAAGTGTAGCATGAGGCTAGAGTCTCTTTCCTAACTTGGGAGCATGAGGTCAAAGTCTTATGCATAATTAAATGTGTGGACATGTGTTTGAAGTCCTATGTACAATTAGATGTATGTATGGCTAGAGCCCATTATTTGAATTATTACGTATGCAGTTAAAGTCCTAGGAAAATGAATGAGTAAGCATGGTTGAAGTACCTTGTATAAGTCCATGTGAATGTGGTTAAAGTCCTATGAATAATGTAAATTGTTGAACCTATAAGTGTGGAGGGTCAGAGTCCCCCACTTCATGTCTAATGAATGAATTCTTAGGAATGATGATGAGCCTTGATATCTTGATTAGCATGTGATATATCTATATGTATGGATTAGTGTGTGAATGAGTTAAAATGTGATATATTGACTTGATGTTGATTGATTATGATATTTTATCACTTATCCTTGAGTTGCATGCTAGTGTTCCAACCGCTAACCATCTTCGGACGTTATGTCCCTACATGACATAGGGGCTGGAGCATTTTTTTATCTTCCTCCAGAATGATTAGTAGATCAAAGCGATTTGTGCATTGACTTGAAGTGGTGAGATTCCTTATTTCGGAAGGTCTTCATATGTTGGTCTCTTATGATTAGACTTAGACTCATTTAGACTTGGTTTGGATATCTTCAAGGGCTTGTCCCGACATATTTATTTATTAACTTCATTTATTATAAAGGTATTATGAACATCTCTGAATTTTGGTGCGAGTTAGTTTTCATAAATCTAATGTTGACTTATGATATTATTTTCAAAAACTTAACTTGTGAGTTGGAGTTCCTTCAAATCCTATTGCATGATGAGATGCTTGAGTTGGAGTTCCTTCGACTCCTATTGCATGATGAGATGCTTAGGTTGGGTTATTGAGGTGACCTTTAATTTATGTGAGCTTAGTGTGCCCATACCACATGGCTCGGGGTTCGGGATGTGTCACCTTCGGACTCCACTTTGATGGCCCAACTTCACATCCCGCTTTAAATCCCATTTAAAATATTCTTTACACATCCACACAACCATTAGTCCAGTTACTTACCAAAGGCATACTGTTGTTATCGTCAGACCAACCCCACTTGCAAGTTACATCTAGTTCCAATCTTATTTTGATTAGAAAGTTTGACATCAAATTCTGTCCAACATACGACTCCATAGCCTATCTCGTACCCTAAACATATGACTAGTACCCTTTAAGTCATACCCTAAGCAGAATGTCAAGGCCAAATACTGAACAACATATGGTTTGGCACTATACTTCTCATACTATGATCATAAGATTCGTATGGAGTCTTCTCATACCAAGAACAGAACTTGACCAATGTGACATTGAACAACATATGACTGGGGTCCTTGACCCTTACCCACACCATACGACTAGTATTATGAGTCATATGATTCACAGAAGGTTCAAAACTGAGGAAATTTTATAAGGGCTAAAGTTCAGGGTGTTTCAATCAAGAGATGTGCGACCAATAAGTGACCTCCACCAATCCCTAGTGGCATCCCTCAACTGATAAGTAGTATATGTAACACTATGACACTGAAGAAAACCCAGGTTATCTAACTTCTCATGATAGTCAATCAAGAACTCATAAGAAAAACACCACTGAACCTAGGAGAAACAAAATAAGTGGATCTATGAAACCACTTTTAATCCTCAAAATACATAACTATACTCGTAATAGGAGAAGGCATAGTAAATCTGGTTGGCTGAGATCCCACCAGAGAAGGAAATATAGATGAAGGTGGAACTCCTAACCTAGAAAAACCATACTTCGATATAGGTGATGAAGAAGGGATAACACTAAAAGTTTGTGGAGTACCAAAAATAGAAGTAGGTACTACTGGAGGATCTACACTTGTGGATGAAGGAACACCATAGGTAGACTTTGGCACAGACGAAGGTATAATACTCAGAGCTGGGGAAACACCATGAACACTCAAAGATGCACTCTCCAAATGAGTCAACAAGAAAATAAACAACCCCACTAGGGTAGGGGTAGAAAAACTCAGTAGAACTAATATAGGTACCACATCCCCAACTCGCTCAACACAAGTCTTAAGGGAGAGTCCCCTAGCACTACTCCTAGATAGAGAAGATCCATATGCCCATCAAGTACCATGAGCATATCTATGAAACATAACCCACCCTCTAGTCTGGGCTCAATTCTTTGATAAAAGCTCTAAAATAAGCAAAATTTATTAAAGACATCTTATAGCCTCTCGAAGAAAGCTATGGACATCTACTTACCAATCCACAAGACTCTATTAGACTCCTCGTTCTTACATTATTGAGAATAATGAACCTGGATGCTCAGATACCAATTTGTCATGACCTAAAAATTTAGGGATATGATTGTTGACACTTATGTTTTGCCCTCCACAACTAAGTTTAATCCCGATTTTCTTTGATTTTTAAATAAAATTATCATATTTATTTTATCCTAATAAAAAACATTTCAAAATATTTATTAGAGTGATTTTTTCATTTTAAATAGTGATTATATATCATCGTATTTAACTATACAAAATTATATAATTTTCTTACTTAAAAATTTATTTTATGGAATATCAGATTTTAATCAAAGCTTTGCTTGAAAATTAATTCAAATGATTAAAATATTGATCTAAATATGATTTTTTTTTAAAAATAATTTATTTGGAGAAATATTTATTTAATTTTATCTATTCAAGAAGCTCAAGATTAAAGGAAGCACTAATTCGTATTGAATTTTAATTTAATTTAGCCAATATATTAGATTCGACCATAATTGAAATCAAATTTGCCATAATTGCAATGCAATCGGCCAATTGATTTTTAATTTGGTCAAAAATTAAATACATTTAGCTAAATTTTATATCCCAATTGGGGTTATATTTTCTATAACCCAAAAATCCCAAAAACTCTCATAATTTCAACCTAATTCCCACCAAAATCAAATACAACTTCGAAAATTTAAATTTTAAAATTCTAAGATTGTACTACATTGTATAATTCCCCCCTCAACCTTGTCCTGTTTAAACTTTGAAATTCAAAAATTGTAATACATTGTACAATTACCCCTCAACCTTGTCCTTTTTCCAAATTTAAATATGGAAATTCAAAAATTGTACTATATTTTACAATTCCCCCTCAACCTTGTCCTTTTTTCAAATTCAAATTTTGAAATTCAAAAATTGTATTACATTGTACAATTCCCCCATCAACCTTTTCTTTTTTCCAATTTTGAAATTCAAAAATTGTAATATGTTGTACAATTTTGGTTACTTGTCTTCCACCTCACCTTATCTTTAATTTATAAAATTTCAAAAATACCCCTAAATACTTTCTTCCATATTAGTGGATTAATAGAATTGGATCCCCTTTCTTTTCTATAAATACTACCACTATTTTGGTAGAAAGAAAAAAGAAAAAAAAAAGAAGTCTCAAAGTCTCCAATTCTCAAAGATTAGAAAAAACTTTTGAGCAAATAGTTAGATTTCTTTTCTTTAGTAAAAATTTTCAAGCGGTAGTCTAATTGGGGTTCTCAAAAGATTGCTTTTCGATAATGATCAAGACTCTAAAGAAAGTTTTTAGTCCCATTTTTCTTCCCCAAAAAGGGTAAACACATCTTTCCTTTTTTAGTTTTATTATCGTTTTTTTCTTCATATCCTTCTTCTTCGTAGTTCGTAGGGGTAATTTTGTTTGCTGGATTTGTTTGTTGTAGATGTCCTTCAAGTCCATAGGATTTTGTGGTATCGATATTATGTCTACTTTCATGTTCATGGTATAAAAATGACCTAGCAATAGTTGAACATGTTTCTTTGGTTTTATTCTTTGATTATTATGAATAAAGTTTCTATCTTTGCTGAAAATACATACTTATGCTTTGTTTAAATTTATTGTTGGTGGATATGTTTATTTTTAGTATGTAAAGTTGCTTCCTTTATGTTGAAAAAAATAGTTAATATTGATTGTTTCGCCTTTTTGACTTTATTCTTTGATTATTATGGATAAAGTTTCAATCTTTGCATAAAAGACGTACTTATGCTTTGTATAAATTCATTTTTGGAGAATATATTTGTTTTTAGTATTTAAAGTTGTTTTCTTTATGTTGAAAAGAATATTTAATATTGTTTGTTTTGCCTTAATAATATAGTTATTGGTTAAGTCAAGAACTTGTCATTTACTTGCTAATGAATTTCAAAATCCTCATATGAGAGATGAAGTGCTAGCTTTATTTTCCATCCAATATGTTTATTCCTCTCTTTTATTTGCCTGTTTATTTGTCAAAATGATGAGAAAGTTCAGATTTTTGAGGATAAATAGAATTATTTAGATATTTTTGAGTCATGCATAGTATGATTGTTGAATGATATTTCACTTTTAGAGATGATAAAATTTTATTCTAATTTTCTTACCCCTTTGTATTTTTATATGTGCTTTTTGTGTGTATAGAGTTAATTTGTGTCTATCTTTTATTCATAATATCAAAAGAAAATCAACGATGTCTTCTAAAGATAAACAATAGGTCATTACATGTTTTCCCTAAAGTTTGCCATAATTTGGATGTATGCATCATTGTTAATGTCATCATTGTTAGAGTTTAAGGATTCTGTTTCTTAAAAGTTAGCCCTCACATTCTTCTTTGTTATATGGGTTAATTTATAATCTGATTTGTTTTGATATCGCAGTATACTTTTTTCTTATGCTTGAGAATGCTATTTTTCCGTTTCATTATTTATCTATTAGGTGCAAAACTTTTGAACATGTATTAGTTTTCATATCATTTTCTTTGCATGAATCTGCGTTGTAGTCCAAATGGAATCCTTGCCCCTTTGTCTATTGTAATGTGCCATGAGGCCAACCTCTTTAAGTCAAGTCCAAAGTTTAAACTCAAGGTTTACTATATGGCGTGCGGGTGCAAGGGATGGAAGAAGAAGGAAAGGGTCAAAACCCATTGATGAGGTCGTTAAGAGACTTGAAAAGTCTCAATTTTTATTATTCTCTTATTATTTATTTTCTTAATTATTTATATATTTATTCATTCATTTGGACCTCGAAGCCAAAATTGTAAATTAATACAGGTGAAGGGCCCAATGCCGATTATTTAGATTAGGAGAGGTGATGATGGACCGAAAACCCAAATTAGCTTAGGACAGTTTATTGATTTGGGCCTAATGGCCTAAGTCTTCTAGTCTCCCTCTTCTCCTTTTATGCGCTAGTTTTTATTAATTTACTTAGACTTAGTTAAATTTCCTACTAAGTCGTCAAAATTTATTTTATACACGTCTTTTCCTAAAATCAATTTCTTTTCAAAAACCAACTTCTCTTTTTTAAAGTTAGTCAAAGGTGATTTTCAAATAGACCGGATTACCGCAAGTTAGCGGACATTTTACGTGCCTTAAAAATCTTCCTAAGATGTTAATAAGAACCTCTTACCCGAAATTTTCTTAAAAGCCCAAGTCTTTTTTTTGTTTTAAGACTTAGGATTTTCCTTAAAAGTTTTCTTAATTTCTTTTCAAAAAAATTATGTGGAGACTCTGTAATTTCTTAGATTGTTTCGAAATTTTCTTTAAAGTCTTGAAATAATTTAAAAAGTTGAAATCAATATTTTCCAAACCTTTGAGTTAAAAAGGAATAAAACAGAAATAGTGACTCCGCTGGGAATTTTTATCTAGGTTCTAATAAAATGTTTAAATTTGCCTTTTGACTAACTGTTATAGTGTTTAAACTGTTTATGTGCTTATATGTTTAAATTTGGCAGCAATTTAATTGCTAAATTACACGATATTATTTCGCATAATGATAATTAAACTATTTTGGGGTTTTGTGGATGCCTCGTCCCTTGTTGCTCAACTCCAAGTAAAGTATTGGAAATACGATGGTTTATCTGCTCATGAGGCGTTCGATGGTAGTTCGTATTTCCAAACCCAAGTCATCTGCTTGGGAACCAGGTTCAAACCCACTCTAGACACCTATAATAGCGCAAAACAAAAACCTTTATTTTAGGCATGAGCCTAGGACGACTCAATTTTTGAGGAGGTATTGGACCAATTAGAAAATATTCCTTGCGTCTATTGGCCTTGAGACAATTACAGATGAATCATATTTATGTGTTAAAATATATATATGTTATTTAATATAATCCATTATCCTTTGGGGATAGGGGAAAGGCTTACTTTGTTTGCTTTCGTGTAAGGACGCCTCAATATCCACTAGTTGAGGGAAAAATTAAAGTGAGCCAGGTAAGAGGTTGATCAATTTGGATGATTGCATGATTTCCTAAACTAATGATCTATGAGTATAGATCCTAGTTTTATAAGAATAGGTTGATCATTAATAAACGCCGCCTATGACAAGAAGTGGACAAATCTAAAAGGTTGAAGGCCAATAGAAGAGCATCTAGGAACGAGTATTTCCTATCCCCTGCGCGGGACATTGTTCTTTTTATCATGTTCTTTTCTCCTTTCACTAATGAGTGTATTCCTTTTATGCAACTTTTGTAAGCATTTATGCCCTTTATGTGTACCTATGGAGGTTTTGGAGGGATAATGGATTGGTTTTAAAAAGCATATATTTCCTGCAAATACATTAAGCCAACCCCTGACTCAATAGGGCCACCCAATTAGGATGCACGTCTATTACAATATGCTTGTGTGATATATCTGCTTTATGTTCTTATGCGTACTATGTTGATTCAAATCAAATGCGAATTGATCCAATCCCATTCTTTCCAAAGATCACATTTAAGTAGAAATATACCCCACTAAACAAAAGTCCAACCAAATATATTCCAGGTCTCCTTAGTCTCTTAGAAAAGTCCGCAAGTATTCTTAAAACTTCCTAAATGCTCGCTATCATTTTAGTAATGTTGACTATAGACTTAGAATATGATATTATATATTCGAACTATGTAAGGCCTAATTTATCCTCCGGGAGAACATAGGAAGATTTTAAGCCCAACCTCTATCTTCAAAACTCTGTTGTCATCCACTTTCTTGAAAGAAGAAATAAGGTTAGAAAGAAAACAAATGCACCTTCCTAATAAGTTTCACTTACCCGTATCAATGAGCAAAATCCTGTTCATTGAAATAATTGAATCATCATTACTCCGTGTATCAATTAGCATGAGATGAGAAACAACTTTATGGGTTTACTTCCTGGCTTATCATCTTACTTTTCTTATTACTAACGGAATCTAACACATAAGCCTTCGAGTTATTTTTAATCTGTAGGTAATAGAAAATAATTTGTGTTGACATTAAATGGCCCTACTTCACTAGATTAAAGTGAATGAGATATTCCACATTTTACTATAGATTTGTTACAGGAAAAGAAAAATGTTTAGTAGTAAAATTGGACTCTACTAGTCATTTTTCAAAACTTATAAGCGATGGTCTAGAAGATCGAATAGGGAAAATATGATGCTACCATGGATGAATTTTAAGGACAACTGTAATCAAAGAGAATGAATTGCAGAAAACATTGTTGAACTGGACTTCCACTTTACTTATTACTCCCCGATCAATAGGTAATAATAATTAATAATCTACCAATGTCATGTCAAGGGTTAGATGAAAAAATCGAGGTGAATGATGATGAATGCAAAGACAGTGATGTGGAACGGTTAGTGGACGACATAGAAGAATGTGAAAATAAGGAGAATTCAAACCTGGAGGAAACAGAAGAGAACTCATACACTTGCTATGTGAGTATATTGACATATTTTCTTGGTCCTGTGATGATATGTTGCGATTAAGCACCAACATCATGTCGCACAATTTACCAATCAATCTCGAGTTGATCTAGTTAAGCATAAAATGTGGAATTCAAGTTGGACCTATGTTTGAAGATCAAGGAAGAAACAATGAAGAAAATTCAATATAAGGTTGTGGAGGTCATAAAATATCTGACATGGCTAGCCAATATTGTCCTAGTGCCAAAAAAGGATATCCAGATCTGAATATGTGTTGAAACAGAGATTTGAATAGAGCTAGTCCTAAAGATAATTTTCCGCTACCCAACATCCAGATCCTTATTGATAATTGTACGAAGCATAAAATTCAGTATTTCATTGATTGTTTCATCGGGCATCATTAGATATTAATGGGAGAGAAAGATGCTAGAAAAGAAAACTTTTATTATGCCTGGGGTGTTTATCATTACAGGGTGATGTCATTTGGTCTCAAGAATGCCAGTGTGACATAAATGAGGGATATGATGGAAATTTTTCATGACATGATTTATAAAGAGATTGAGGTATACGTGGATGATGTAATTATAAAATTCCATAAGAGTTCAGATCCTATGACCCATCTGGAAAAGTTGTTCAACATACTTAGAAAGTACAACTTGAAGTCGAATCCCGCTAAGTGTGCTTTCGGTTTGCCATGTGGGAAATTGCTAAGGTTCATAGTAATCATATGGGGCATTAATCTAGAACCATCCAAGATCATGACAATTCAGGATTTATTGTTGTCAAGGACAAAGAAAGAGGTTATGAGTTTCCTGGGTCATTTGAATTACATTAGTAGGTTCATTTCCCAATCCACAATTATAGATGAGCCAATTCTCAGGATATTAAAGAAATATACAATGAATGAATGGACAGAAGAGTGTCATAAGTCTTTTGACATTCGCTTCTCCTATTTTGGTTCAACCAAGAGAAGGAAGTCCATTATTGCTTTACCTGTCAATCTCACACAATGCTTTCGGATGTGTCCTCGAGAAATATGATGAGATTAGTAAGAAAGAGAAAGAAATATACTACTTAAGTAAGAATTTTATGCCATATCAGGCTCTAATTTAGCACTTGATATAGGTGTTTGTTAATTGCTAATCATCGGAGACTCAGATTTGCTAATTCATTAAGTACGAGTAGAATGGTCGATAAAGAACTCCAAGATTACTCCTTATGAGGAGATTGTGCAGGATTTATGTGGAAGATTCAAGAAAGTTGATTTCAGACATATTGTGAGGATACATAATATGTTTGATGATGCTTTGGCTACTATATCCTCCATGATTCAGCACCAATATCAGAGTTACATTGATCCTCTTGAAATAAGAGTTAAAGAACAACCTGCACAATGTACGCACGTCTAAGAGAAACCTGATGAAAGGCCATGGTACTATGATATTAAAGGGTATTTAGAATCTTTAACGTATCTAGAAGAAGCCAACAACAATCAAAAAAAGACAATCTGGCATTTGGTCAAGAATTATTTTCGAAATAGGGAAGTACTTTTTAGGAAGACTCTAGACTTATGATTCTTAAGATGTGTCGATGCCGCAGATGTCACACAATTATTAAAAAAAGTACAGGCAGGAGTTTGCAGGCCCTATATGAATGGGTTTACCCTTGTAAGAAAGATTTTGTGAACTGGTTAATTCTTAATGATTATGGAAAGTTACTGTAGAAAGTATGTGCAGAAATGCTCAAAATGCAAGATATACAGAGTTTTGATTCTAATGCCTCCGCGTGAGCTTTATGCAATAATTTCACCATGATCTTTCATATCTTAGGGTATGGATGATATCAGACCAATAGAGCCACCGATGTCAAATGGGCATAGATTTATTTTGGTTACTATTGATTACTTTACTAAGTGGGTCGAAAATGCTTCATATAGAGCCATCACCAATAAGGTAGTTATAGATTTTGTCAGGAATAACTTGATCCGCCAATTTGGAGTGATAGAATGGATCATTACTAATAATGGGGCTAACTTGAACAGTTACTTGATGAACCAGATTTTTGATAAGTTCAATATTGTTCATCACAACTCGATCGCATATCGTCCATAGATGAATGGAGTTGTGGAAGCCGCCAATAAGAACATTAAGAAGATCTTAAGGAAGATGGTCGAAAATGATAGATCATGACATGAGATGTTGCCTTATGCTCTTCTAGGGTATCGAACAACAGTTCGAACCTCATTTGGGGCAACCCCTTATTTTCTTGTTTATGGGAATAAAGATGTGATACCTGTCGAGGTTGAAATACCTTCATTAAGGATTATTCATGATGATGGATTAAGTATGAGGAATGAGTTCACGCTCGCTATGAACTTCTCATTTTGATTGATGAGAATAAAATAGTTGTCTTGTGTCATGGTCAGTTGTACTAACATAGGATGATCCGTGCCTTCAATGAGAAGGTAAGAGCTCGAACATTTAAAGTTAGATAATTGGTTCTCAAATATATATTCACTCACCAAGAAGAATATAAAGGCAAGTTTTCTCTAAATTAGAAAGGACCATACATAGTTCGCAAGGTACTATTCGGAGAAGCTCTGATGGATAGTCAAGAAGTGACCAAACCAATCAATATTGATGCGGTAAAATGATACTATGTTTGAAGAATGTTTTAGTTTCTTTTTTCCTTGGTTTATTTGTAATTTCATTTATGATTGTATTTATTTAATGATGTATGATTTCCTAGAATCCCTTTCCTTTTATGTACGATCTATGTTTGACCGGAATTCCCAAGAAAGGGATACTTAGACGTCTAAGTATCCTTTCTTGGGATATGACCGGAATTCCCAAGAAAGGGATACTTTAGGACAATTTATCCTTTCCTCTTATGTATGAACTAGGTGATGACCTAAATTTCTAAGAAAAGGATACGTAGGAAGCCTATGTCGTCTTTGTTTAACTCATTAGATTTTTCTATCCCTATAGTAGCTGGAACTATATTTGACCAGATTCCTGCTTCAACAAGATACGTAGGCACCCCAACGGCTTGGTCATATAACCCCAAGAAATGGAAACTAGGGCAGAATTTTTGAGAAAAATCTCAAAAACTCACTAGAAGATCATCATTCAATAAGGAAGATGAACACCCGCGAAGAAGTCATATCCTCTCAATCCAAGATCCTCTCAAATAGTATTAAATTGAGCCAGAAATTTTGTGAGAGTCCTTGAAATTTCCACTAATATATTTCAAATCCCCCAATGCTAGAGGTCAAAGTCAAGCTTTGGAAATCTCCAACTGAGATAAAGTATAGGTAGACTAAATCTCCGACTATAATAGGACTTCTGATAGAAAGCCTCAACCATGATGAATCCCTGGTAATACTTCGTCAAACGTCTGATATAGTGAAAACTAAGAGGAATACATTCATTGAGATAGTGCATGACATGACTAGAAGAAATTTTCTAATAGCTTTAACAAAAGTTTTTGATACTAGTTTTTAAAATTAAGGCTACTATAAAAAACCTATACAAATTTTTCACTTAGTGGTTTCCTAGGCATCTATTGGGATTGGAAGTCAGGGTGGAAGTCCCAGCATGATGGAGTACCAAAAATATGGCGAGGAGCAAACCAAGCATCGAATGAGGTCAACACGGAGTAGTTTCACTCAAGACTTATCATTTTTCTATGGATACAGGGATCAATATACAAACATCAGAATCTTTTTCAAGAAATCAACAAGTGAGTTGCGATCCACAACAAAGCATATAATGCTCAAGAACAGTATTTTCCGATAGCCCAAAAATGGGATTAATACCCATTTATCGAGGACATTTTTAATTGCCTATCTCATTTCTTGAGAACATAAAGGACAAACAAAGGTGCCTTATCTTCTTTATGAATATTGTATTTAGAATTTCCTAAAAAATAGTTGCTAGAAAAAGTGACTTTGTGTCTACTAAATATTTTCCTTGAGCGCAGGTGCATTCAAGAGAGTCGGCACAATAAATATAACAATAAAAAAGGATCACTTAATAGGAGGAATAACAGAAATTCATCCTCAAAATTTTCCTTAAAGTGAAGAAAACGGTGTTTGATTAATCCCCAAACAACGATTTTCCCCATTTACTTGCATACAATGGATCTTCTATTCAATTACTTCTTAAAAAGAGAAGATTAATAGAAGATTAACTCCATTCAGACTACGATGTTGAGAGTATTGTCCACTTAAACTTGCGTAAATTCTGACTGTGGTCACCAGTAAGAGCGACATTGTGTCTACTAACTATCTGCCTTGATCACAGGTACATGTAGAAAGAAAAAATTTAGACAAGAATACTCATGTGAAACTGTTCATTACCAAGAAGGCCATTTCATGCCATTGTCGGGAGGGCCATTTCATTCCTTGCCGCGAGGGACATTTTATATCATTGCAGAGAGGGTTATTTCATGCAATTATTGAGAGGAAATTTCATATCATGTCATTTCCAAGAGGTTCATTTCATGCCATTGTTGAGAAGGCCATTTCATATCATCGCCGAAAGGGCCATTTCATGCCATGATATAGGGCCATTTCATTTCTTATCATTGCCAAGAGGGCCACTTTATTTATTATCATTGCCAAGAGGTACATCTCATTTCTTATCATTGCCAAGAGGGCCATTTCATGCCATCTCCAAAAGGGTCATTTCAAATCATCATCGAGAGGGCCATTTAATATCATCTCATTGTCGGGAGGGACATTTTATGCCATTGTTGAGAGTGCTATTCCAAATCATCGCTGAGAGGGATATTTCACATCATTTCATTACCAAAGAGACCATATCATTTGATATCTATTGACACGCGAGATAGAATACACTAGCGTCGAGGATATATCAGTATGTAATATATGTTGACTCATGAGATAGCTTATGTTGGCATTGAGGATATCATAAATATCTAATATCTATTGACGCATGAGATAGAATACATTAGCATCGAGGATATAATCAATATTTAGTATATGTTGACACGCGAGATAGCATACACTGGCATCAATGATATCATTAAGATTTAATATCTTTTGACATGTGAGTTAGAATAAGATGGTGTCGAGGATATTATCAACATTTAATATTTGTTGACACGCGAGATAGAATACTTTGGCATCGAGGATATCATCATCATTTAATATCTATTGACAGGCGAGATAACATACGTCAACGTCAAGGATATAATAACATTTAATATCTATTGACACACAAATATAGAATACTTTGGCATCGAGGATATCTCATTATTTCAAGAATCATCATTTGAATGCATCAAAAGCACATGATTCAAAGGGATATTTTTAAGTCACTATCTGAGGACGGACGACATATGAGATTTCCTAGAAATGGACAATCTAAGGGTCATCTATAAGTCATATTATTTGAAATATAATAGATTGCAAAATTACCTATGAATAGATGGTCCATAGATCATCTGTAAACTGCCATAACATCCTAACTGGATAGTGTGCAACGTTACCCAAAGATCGTTAGTTTGAAGGTTATCCATAAGTCATAATTAAATCCTTACTGGAGAATATGAGAGATTATCAAATTGATACATCCAAGGGTTCTGTATAAGATGCATCACATTTAAGATTGATTATATACAGGATTAACCAAAGACTAGCAATTTGAGAGATATCTATAAGTTATACTGTATCCAAGTTCGGTTGATGTGAGAGAATATCAGAGAACTAGCAATTGGAGGGATATCTGTAAGCCATATCCAATCCAAGGTAGGATAATATGTAGGATTACCAAAAGGCTAGAAATTCAAAGGATATCTGTAAGTATCCTCATATCCAACATAAAATAATGCACAATATTATCCAAAGATTGACCATTAAAGGGAAATTTATAATACGTGTCGATACATAAGATGCACAAGACTTACCCAAGGTCACATACAAAGAATCATTGTCAATAACCAGATAGGTTATCATTCCAAATACAAAAAGAATTATAGGTGACCAAAAGGGTTGTCGCATTATCATAAGATTACACGATTGCAGGGATTATTCTGCACAAAGTGTCATCAGTGTCCAAAAGGGCCACCCCATTTTGAAGATATATTCAATCGACAAATGAGCTAATTATGTAACAACCAAAAAGGTTGTTGTTTTCGATCAAGTTACTTCCTTCCTAACATGTACATGAGATGATGACTTTTCCTTTTAAGCAATAACTCACGTGGACATAAGGTAAAAAACTATGCACCCCTTTCGTGAATTATGTTTATTACTAACGATTTTTGTTTGAGAGATTGTCCAGAGCATCCGAGAGGATAAAAATATCAAATCAAATCCACATGTATGTACAACTCCAAAAAGGATATTGTACAACGTGGAACTCCTTATTAGCAGCAAAATGGGACATAATTAGGAGAGAGATGTCAAACTGTTTGGACGCGAGCTAAAGGATGATCTCCATCACCATTCCAACCACACCCAAATTAGAAGGCATGTGGATATTCTATCATATTATGATTTTAATTCCACCTTGGGACATTTCTAAACTCATGCCGCAGATAAACTTCTTTTTCGTTCAAATCTGTGTGACAACATACGTAGTGTTTTAAAATTTATGTCCAGGTAAATTATTTCTTATGGATGTGAAGGCTTCCACATTCATGGTTAAGAGATTAAAAGCCTTTTTTCCATAATTCAATCAACTTGTCACTCCTCCCAGGCCAAAGGTCTTCTAAAATAAAAGACTATCTTTTCCACCGATTGAGTCAAACTACTAGCAGTCTGATTTCTTGAGTCTCGGGGATATATAGGATGGGATATTTGGTGAAAACTCGACTTCTAGTGAATTCTCTTAAAATACATTTACTCCCCAACTTATCGATTTTATCAGAAACTCAAAAACTGAGATAGCTCGTGAATTCTCTAAAAATCGTACTTCAGAATCAAGCTTGATGAACTACATATGGTTTGAATTTTCATGATCCATGATATATGTAGGAAACCAAATACTGGGGTCAAGCCATAACTCCAAGAAACTCATGCAAAAGCCAACCTCTTTTAAAAATAAATTTGTGGTCAGAAAAAAATTAGGAACGTCAAACACCTTTTGCCCAGGGTTACTTGCATCCACCCTATCTAAAGGGAAGTGCAGTTGTTGACACTTAATTTTTTCCCTCAACAACTAAGTTTAATTCTGATTTTCTATGATTTTCAAATAAAATTATAATATTTATTTTATCCAAATAAAAAGCTTTTCAAAGTATTTATCTGAGTAATTTTGTCATTTTAAATAGTTGTTATATATCATCGTATTTAATTATATGAAATTATATAATTTTCCTACTTAAATATTTATTTTATGGAATATTGGATTTCAATCAAAGCTTATCTTGAAATTAATTTAAATGGGTAAAATATTGATTTAAATATGATTTGTTCTCAAAAAAAATTATTTGGAAAAAATATTTATTTAATTTTATCTAATCAAGAAGCTCAGGATTAAAGGAAGTATTAAACGGCTAAGTATGGTCAAAGTATTTCCAAACCCAAGTCATCTGCTTGGGAACCAGGTTCAAACCCACTCTAGACACCTATAATAGCGCAAAACAAAAACCTTTATTTTAGGCATGAGCCTAGGACGACTCAATTTTTGAGGAGGTATTGGACCAATTAGAAAATATTCCTTGCGTCTATTGGCCTTGAGACAATTACAGATGAATCATATTTATGTGTTAAAATATATATATGTTATTTAATATAATCCATTATCCTTTGGGGATAGGGGAAAGGCTTACTTTGTTTGCTTTCGTGTAAGGACGCCTCAATATCCACTAGTTGAGGGAAAAATTAAAGTGAGCCAGGTAAGAGGTTGATCAATTTGGATGATTGCATGATTTCCTAAACTAATGATCTATGAGTATAGAGCCTAGTTTTATAAGAATAGGTTGATCATTAATAAACGCCGCCTATGACAAGAAGTGGACAAATCTAAAAGGTTGAAGGCCAATAGAAGAGCATCTAGGAACGAGTATTTCCTATCCCCTGCGCGGGACATTGTTCTTTTTATCATGTTCTTTTCTCCTTTCACTAATGAGTGTATTCCTTTTATGCAACTTTTGTAAGCATTTATGCCCTTTATGTGTACCTATGGAGGTTTTGGAGGGATAATGGATTGGTTTTAAAAAGCATATATTTCCTGCAAATACATTAAGCCAACCCCTGACTCAATAGGGCCACCCAATTAGGATGCACGTCTATTACAATATGCTTGTGTGATATATCTGCTTTATGTTCTTATGCGTACTATGTTGATTCAAATCAAATGCGAATTGATCCAATCCCATTCTTTCCAAAGATCACATTTAAGTAGAAATATACCCCACTAAACAAAAGTCCAACCAAATATATTCCAGGTCTCCTTAGTCTCTTAGAAAAGTCCGCAAGTATTCTTAAAACTTCCTAAATGCTCGCTATCATTTTAGTAATGTTGACTATAGACTTAGAATATGATATTATATATTCGAACTATGTAAGGCCTAATTTATCCTCCGGGAGAACATAGGAAGATTTTAAGCCCAACCTCTATCTTCAAAACTCTGTTGTCATCCACTTTCTTGAAAGAAGAAATAAGGTTAGAAAGAAAACAAATGCACCTTCCTAATAAGTTTCACTTACCCGTATCAATGAGCAAAATCCTGTTCATTGAAATAATTGAATCATCATTACTCCGTGTATCAATTAGCATGAGATGAGAAACAACTTTATGGGTTTACTTCCTGGCTTATCATCTTACTTTTCTTATTACTAACGGAATCTAACACATAAGCCTTCGAGTTATTTTTAATCTGTAGGTAATAGAAAATAATTTGTGTTGACATTAAATGGCCCTACTTCACTAGATTAAAGTGAATGAGATATTCCACTTTTTACTATAGATTTGTTACAGGAAAAGAAAAATGTTTAGTAGTAAAATTGGACTCTACTAGTCATTTTTCAAAACCTATAAGCGATGGTCTAGAAGATCGAATAGGGAAAATATGATGCTACCATGGATGAATTTTAAGGACAACTGTAATCAAAGAGAATGAATTACAGAAAACATTGTTGAACTGGACTTCCACTTTACTTATTACTCCCCGATCAATAGGTAATAATAATTAATAATCTACCAATGTCATGTCAAGGGCTAGATGAAAAAATCAAGGTGAATGATGATGAATGCAAAGACAGTGATGTGGAGCGGTTAGTGGACGACATAGAAGAACGTGAAAATAAGGAGAATTCAAACCTGGAGGAAACAGAAGAGAACTCATACACTTGCTATGTGAGTATATTGACATATTTTCTTGGTCCTGTGATGATATGCTGCGATTAAGCACCAACATCATGTCGCACAATTTACCAATCAATCTCGAGTTGATCTAGTTAAGCATAAAATGTGGAATTCAAGTTGGACCTATGTTTGAAGATCAAGGAAGAAACAATGAAGCAAATTCAATATAAGGTTGTGGAGGTCATAAAATATCTGACATGGCTAGCCAATATTGTCCTAGTGCCAAAAAAGGATATCCAGATCTGAATATGTGTTGAAACAGAGATTTGAAAAGAGCTAGTCCTAAAGATAATTTTCCGCTACCCAACATCCAGATCGTTATTGATAATTGTACGAAGCATAAAATTCAGTATTTCATTGATTGTTTCATCGGGCATCATCAGATATTAATGGGAGAGAAAGATGCTAGAAAAGAAAACTTTTATTATGCCTGGGGTGTTTATCATTACAGGGTGATGTCATTTGGTCTCAAGAATGCCAGTGTGACATAAATGAGGGATATGATGGAAATTTTTCATGACATGATTTATAAAGAGATTGAGGTATACGTGGATGATGTAATTATAAAATCCCATAAGAGTTTAGATCCTATGACCCATCTGGAAAAGTTGTTCAACATACTTAGAAAGTACAACTTGAAGTCGAATCCCGCTAAGTGTGCTTTCGGTTTGCCATGTGGGAAATTGCTAAGGTTCATAGTAATCATATGGGGCATTAATCTAGAACCATCCAAGATCATGACAATTCAGGATTTATTGTTGTCAAGGACAAAGAAAGAGGTTATGAGTTTCCTGGGTCATTTGAATTACATTAGTAGGTTCATTTCCCAATCCACAATTATAGATGAGCCAATTCTCAGGATATTAAAGAAATATACAATGAATGAATGGACAGAAGAGTGTCATAAGTCTTATTCGCTTCTCCTATTTTGGTTCAACCAAGAGAAGGAAGTCCATTATTGCTTTACCTGTCAATCTCACACAATGCTTTCGGATGTGTCCTCGAGAAATATGATGAGATTAGTAAGAAAGAGAAAGAAATATACTACTTAAGTAAGAATTTTATGCCATATCAGGCTCTAATTTAGCACTTGATATAGGTGTTTGTTAATTGCTAATCATCGGAGACTCAGATTTGCTAATTCATTAAGTACGAGTAGAATGGTCGATAAAGAACTCCAAGATTACTCCTTATGAGGAGATTGTGCAGGATTTATGTGGAAGATTCAAGAAAGTTGATTTCAGACATATTGTGAGGATACATAATAAGTTTGATGATGCTTTGGCTACTATATCCTCCATGATTCAGCACTAATATCAGAGTTACATTGATCCTCTTGAAATAAGAGTTAAAGAACAACCTGCACAATGTACGCACGTCTAAGAGAAACCTGATGAAAAACCATGGTACTATGATATTAAAGGGTATTTAGAATCTTTAACGTATCTAGAAGAAGCCAACAACAATCAAAAAAAGACAATCTGGCATTTGGTCAAGAATTATTTTCGAAATAGGGAAGTACTTTTTAGGAAGACTCTAGACTTATGATTCTTAAGATGTGTCGATGCCGCAGATGTCACAAAATTATTTAAAAAAGTACAGGCAGGAGTTTGCAGGCCCTATATGAATGGGTTTACCCTTGCAAGAAAGATTTTGTGAACTGGTTAATTCTTAATGATTATGGAAAGTTACTGTAGAAAGTATGTGCAGAAATGCTCAAAATGCAAGATATACGGAGTTTTGATTCTAATGCCTCCGCGTGAGCTTTATGCAATAATTTCACCATGATCTTTCATATCTTAGGGTATGGATGATATCAGACCAATAGAGCCACCGATGTCAAATGGGCATAGATTTATTTTGGTTACTATTGATTACTTTACTAAGTGGGTCGAAAATGCTTCATATAGAGCCATCACCAATAAGGTAGTTATAGATTTTGTCAGGAATAACTTGATCCGCCAATTTGGAGTGATAGAATGGATCATTACTAATAATGGGGCTAACTTGAACAGTTACTTGATGAACCAGATTTTTGATAAGTTCAATATTGTTCATCACAACTCGATCGCATATCGTCCATAGATGAATGGAGTTGTGGAAGCCGCCAATAAGAACATTAAGAAGATCTTAAGGAAGATGGTCGAAAATGATAGATCATGACATGAGATGTTGCCTTATGCTCTGCTAGGGTATCGAACAACAGTTCGAACCTCATTTGGGGCAACCCCTTATTTTCTTGTTTATGGGAATAAAGATGTGATACCTGTCGAGGTTGAAATACCTTCATTAAGGATTATTCATGATGATGGATTAAGTATGAGGAATGAGTTCACGCTCGCTATGAACTTCTCATTTTGATTGATGAGAATAAAATAGTTGTCTTGTGTCATGGTCAGTTGTACTAACATAGGATGATCCGTGCCTTCAATGAGAAGGTAAGAGCTCGAACATTTAAAGTTAGATAATTGGTTCTCAAATATATATTCACTCACCAAGAAGAATATAAAGGCAAGTTTTCTCTAAATTAGAAAGGACCATACATAGTTCGCAAGGTACTATTCGGAGAAGCTCTGATGGATAGTCAAGAAGTGACCAAACCAATCAATATTGATGCGGTAAAATGATACTATGTTTGAAGAATGTTTTAGTTTCTTTTTTCCTTGGTTTATTTGTAATTTCATTTATGATTGTATTTATTTAATGATGTATGATTTCCTAGAATCCCTTTCCTTTTATGTACGATCTATGTTTGACCGGAATTCCCAAGAAAGGGATACTTAGACGTCTAAGTATCCTTTCTTGGGATATGACCGGAATTCCCAAGAAAGGGATACTTTAGTACAATTTATCCTTTCCTCTTATGTATGAACTAGGTGATGACCTAAATTTCTAAGAAAAGGATACGTAGGAAGCCTATGTCGTCTTTGTTTAACTCATTAGATTTTTCTATCCCTATAGTAGCTGGAACTATATTTGACCAGATTCCTGCTTCAACAAGATACGTAGGCACCCCAACGGCTTGGTCATATAACCCCAAGAAATGGAAACTAGGGCAGAATTTTTGAGAAAAATCTCAAAAACTCACTAGAAGATCATCATTCAATAAGGAAGATGAACACCCGCGAAGAAGTCATATCCTCTCAATCCAAGATCCTCTCAAATAGTATTAAATTGAGCCAGAAATTTTGTGAGAGTCCTTGAAATTTCCACTAATATATTTCAAATCCCCCAATGCTAGAGGTCAAAGTCAAGCTTTGGAAATCTCCAACTGAGATAAAGTATAAGTAGACTAAATCTCCGACTATAATAGGACTTCTGATAGAAAGCCTCAACCATGATGAATCCCTGGTAATACTTCGTCAAACGTCTGATATAGTGAAAACTAAGAGGAATACATTCATTGAGATAGTGCATGACATGACTAGAAGAAATTTTCTAATAGCTTTAACAAAAGTTTTTGATACTAGTTTTTAAAATTAAGGCTACAATAAAAAACCTATACAAATTTTTCACTTAGTGGTTTCCTAGGCATCTATTGGGATTGGAAGTCAGGGTGGAAGTCCCAGCATGATGGAGTACAAAAAATATGGCGAGGAGCAAACCAAGGATCGAATGAGGTCAACACGGAGTAGTTTCACTCAAGACTTATCATTTTTCTATGGATACAGGGATCAATATACAAACATTAGAATCTTTTTCAAGAAATCAACAAGTGAGTTGCGATCCACAACAAAGCATATAATGCTCAAGAACAGTATTTTCCGATAGCCCAAAAATGGGATTAATACCCATTTATCGAGGACATTTTTAATTGCCTATCTCATTTCTTGAGAACATAAAGGACAAACAAAGGTGCCTTATCTTCTTTATGAATATTGTATTTAGAATTTCCTAAAAAATAGTCGCTAGAAAAAGTGACTTTGTGTCTACTAAATATTTTCCTTGAGCGCAGGTGCATTCAAGAGAGTCGGCACAATAAATATAACAATAAAAAAGGATCACTTAATAGGAGGAATAACAGAAATTCATCCTCAAAATTTTCCTTAAAGTGAAGAAAACGGTGTTTGATTAATCCCCAAACAAGGATTTTCCCCATTTACTTGCATACAATGGATCTTCTATTCAATTACTTCTTAAAAAGAAAAGATTAATAGAAGATTAACTCCATTCAGACTACGATGTTGAGAGTATTGTCCACTTAAACTTGCGTAAATTCTGACTGTGGTCACCAGTAAGAGCGACATTGTGTCTACTAACTATCTGCCTTGATCACAGGTACATGTAGAAAGAAAAAATTTAGACAAGAATACTCATGTGAAACTATTCATTACCAAGAAGGCCATTTCATGCCATTGTCGGGAGGGCCATTTCATGCCTTGCCGCGAGGGCCATTTTATATCATTGCAGAGAGGGTTATTTCATGCAATTATTGAGAGGAAATTTCATATCATGTCATTTCCAAGAGGTTCATTTCATGCCATTGTTGAGAAGGCCATTTCATATCATCGCCGAAAGGGCCATTTCATGCCATGATATAGGGCCATTTCATTTCTTATCATTGCCAAGAGGGCCACCTTATTTATTATCATTGCCAAGAGGTACATCTCATTTCTTATCATTGCCAAGAGGGCCATTTCATGCCATCTCCAAAAGGGCCATTTCAAATCATCATCGAGAGGGCCATTTAATATCATCTCATTGTCGGGAGGGACATTTTATGCCATTGTTGAGAGTGCTATTCCAAATCATCGCTGAGAGGGATATTTCACATCATTTCATTACCAAAGAGACCATATCATTTGATATCTATTGACACGCGAGATAGAATACACTAGCGTCGAGGATATATCAGTATGTAATATATGTTGACTCATGAGATAGCTTATGTTGGCATTGAGGATATCATAAATATCTAATATCTATTGACGCATGAGATAGAATACATTAGCATCGAGGATATAATCAATATTTAGTATATGTTGACACGCGAGATAGCATACACTGGTATCAATGATATCATTAAGATTTAATATCTTTTGACATGTGAGTTAGAATAAGATGGTGTCGAGGATATTATCAACATTTAATATTTGTTGACACGCGAGATAGAATACTTTGGCATCGAGGATATCATCATCATTTAATATCTATTGACAGGCGAGATAGCATACGTCAACGTCAAGGATATAATAACATTTAATATCTATTGACACACAAATAAAGAATACTTTGGCATCGAGGATATCTCATTATTTCAAGAATCATCATTTGAATGCATCAAAATCACATGATTCAAAGGGATATTTTTAAGTCACTATCTGAGGACAGACGACATATGAGATTTCCTAGAAATGGACAATCTAAGGGTCATCTATAAGTCATATTATTTGAAATATAATAGAGTGCAAAATTACCTATGAATAGATGGTCCATAGATCATCTGTAAACTGCCATAACATCCTAACTGGATAGTGTGCAACGTTACCCAAAGATCGTTAGTTTGAAGGTTATCCATAAGTCATAATTAAATCCTTACTGGAGAATATGAGAGATTATCAAATTGATACATCCAAGGGTTCTGTATAAGATGCATCACATTTAAGATTGATTATATACAGGATTAACCAAAGACTAGCAATTTGAGAGATATCTATAAGTTATACTGTATCCAAGTTCGGTTGATGTGAGAGAATATCAGAGAACTAGCAATTGGAGGGATATCTGTAAGCCATATCCAATCCAAGGTAGGATAATATGTAGGATTACCAAAAGGCTAGAAATTCAAAGGATATCTGTAAGTATCCTCATATCCAACATAAAATAATGCACAATATTATCCAAAGATTGACCATTAAAGGGAAATTTATAATACGTGTCGATACATAAGATGCACAAGACTTACCCAAGGTCACATACAAAGAATCATTGTCAATAACCAGATAGGTTATCATTCCAAATACAAAAAGAATTATAGGTGACCAAAAGGGTTGTCGCATTATCATAAGATTACACGATTGCAGGGATTATTCTGCACAAAGTGTCATCAGTGTCCAAAAGGGCCACCCCATTTTGAAGATATATTCAATCGACAAATGAGCTAATTATGTAACAACCAAAAAGGTTGTTGTTTTCGATAAAGTTACTTCCTTCCTAACATGTACATGAGATGATGACTTTTCCTTTTAAGCAATAACTCACGTGGACATAAGGTAAAAAACTATGCACCCCTTTCGTGAATTATGTTTATTACTAACGATTTTTGTTTGAGAGATTGTCCAGAGCATCCGAGAGGATAAAAATATCAAATCAAATCCACATGTATTTACAACTCCAAAAAGGATATTGTACAACGTGGAACTCCTTATTAGCAGCAAAATGGGACATAATTAGGAGAGAGATGTCAAACTCTTTGGACGCGAGCTAAAGGATGATCTCCATCACCATTCCAACCACACCCAAATTAGAAGGCATGTGGATATTCTAGCATATTATGATTTTAATTCCACCTTGGGACATTTCTAAACTCATGCCGCAGATAAACTTCTTTTTCGTTCAAATCTGTGTGACAACATACGTAGTGTTTTAAAATTTATGTCCAGGTAAATTCTTTCTTATGGATGTGAAGGCTTCCACATTCATGGTTAAGAGATTAAAAGCCTTTTTTCCATAATTCAATCAACTTGTCACTCCTCCTAGGCCAAAGGTCTTCTAAAATAAAAGACTATCTTTTCCACCGATTGAGTCAAACTACTAGCAGTCTGATTTCTTGAGTCTCGGGGATATATAGGATGGGATATTTGGTGAAAACTCGACTTCTAGTGAATTCTCTTAAAATACATTTACTCCCCAACTTATCGATTTTATCAGAAACTCAAAAACTGAGATAGCTCGTGAATTCTCTAAAAATCGTACTTCAGAATCAAGCTTGATGAACTACATATGGTTTGAATTTTCATGATCCATGATATATGTAGGAAACCAAATACTGGGGTCAAGCCATAACTCCAAGAAACTCATGCAAAAGCCAACCTCTTTTAAAAATAAATTTGTGGTCAGACAAAAATTAGGAACGTCAAACACCCTTTGCCCAGGGTTACTTGCATCCACCCTATCTAAAGGGAAGTGCAGTTGTTGACACTTAATTTTTTCCCTCCACAACTAAGATTAATTCTGATTTTCTATGATTTTCAAATAAAATTATAATATTTATTTTATCCAAATAAAAAGCTTTTCAAAGTATTTATCTGAGTAATTTTGTCATTTTAAATAGTTGTTATATATCATCGTATTTAATTATATGAAATTATATAATTTTCCTACTTAAATATTTATTTTATGGAATATTGGATTTCAATCAAAGCTTATCTTGAAATTAATTTAAATGGGTAAAATATTGATTTAAATATGATTTGTTCTCAAAAAAAATTATTTGGAAAAAATATTTATTTAATTTTATCTAATCAAGAAGCTCAGGATTAAAGGAAGTATTAATTCATATTGATTTTTTTATTTCATTTAGCGAATCTATTAGATTTGGCTATTGAAATTAATTTGGCCATAATTGCAATGCAATCGACCAATTGATTTTCAATTTGGTCAAAGTAAAATATATTGGCTAAATTTTATATCCCAATTGGGGTTATTTTTTAAATAACTCTAAATTCCCAAAAACTCTCATAATTTCTACCTAATTCCCACCGAAATCAAATTCAAATCCCCAAATTTAAATTTTGAAATTCAAAAATTCTACTACGTTGTACCATTCCCCCTCAACCCTGTCCTTTTTACAATTTTAAAATTCAAAAATTATACTATATTATACAATTCCCCCTCAACCCTGTCCTTTTTCCAAATTCAAATTTTGAAATTCAAAAATTGTACTACATTGTACAATTCTCCTCAACCTTGTCATTTTTTCAAATTCAAATTTTAAAATTCAAAAATTGTACTACATTGTACAGTTCCCCCCTGAACCTTGTCATTTTTCTAATTTTGATATTCAAAAATTATACTACATTGTACAACTTCCACCACCTTATCTTCAATTTTTAAAATTCTTTAAACACCTTTAAATACTTTCTCCCACATTGGTGGATTAATAGAATTGGATCCCCATACTTTTCTATAAATACTACCTCTATTTTGGTAGAAATGAAAAAGAAAAAAAAAGAATTCTCAAAATCTCAAAGAGTAGAAAAAACTTTTGAGCAAATAGTTAAATTTCTTTTCTTTAGTAAATATTTTCAAGCGGTAATCTAATCGGGGTTCGCAAAAGATTGCTTTTCGAGGGTGATCAAGACTCCGAAGAAAGCTTGTAGTCCCATTTTGCTTCCCCAAAAAAGGTAAACACAACATTCTCTTTTTACTTTTATTATCATTTTCTTCTTCATCTCCTTCTTCTTTATAGTTCGTAGTTGTAATTTTATTTGTTAGGATTCTTTGTTATAGACGTCCTTGAAGGCCATAAGACATTGTAGTGTTGATATTATGGATATTTTAATGTTCATGGTATAAAAATAAGCTAGAAATAGTTGAATGTGTTTCTTTGGATTTATTCTTTGATTATTATCGATAAAGTTTTGATCTTTGCTTAAAAGACATACTTATGTTTTGTTTAAATTCATTGTTGGCGGATATGTTTTTTTTTAGAATGAAAAATTATTTCCTTTATATTAAAAAGAATAGTTAATATTGATTGTCTCGCCTTTTTGACATTATTCTTTGATTATTATGGATAAAGTTTCAATCTTTGCTTACAAGACGTACTTATGCTTTGTTTAAATTCATTGTTGGTGGATATATTTGTTTTTAGCATGTAAAGTTGTTTTCTTTGTGTCCAAATAATAGTTACTATTATTTTTTTCGCCTTAATAAAATAGTAATTGGTTATATCAAGAACTTGTTATTTGCTTGCTAATGGATTTCAAAATCCTTATATGAGAGATGAAGTGCTAGCTTTATTTTCCATCCTAGATGTTTATTCCTCTTTTTTTCGCATGTTGTTTTGTCAAAATGATGAAAAAGTTCAGATTTTTGTGGATAAATAAAATTATTTAGATATTTTGAGTCTTTCATAGTATGATTGTTCAATAATATTTCACTTTTAGAGATAATAAACTTTCATTCTAATTTTCTTACCCCCTTTGGATTTTTATATGTGCTCTTTGTGTGTGTAAAGACTTGATTCGTATCTATCTTTGATTCATAATATCAAAAGAAAGTCAACGATGTCTTACAATAATTTGGATGTATGAATCATCGTTAATGTAGCCTTAGTTGGAGTTTAAGAATTCCCTTTCTTAAATGTTAGCCTCCACTTTCTTCATTATTATATGGGTTAATTTTATTTTCTTTGGATAATTTGATTTGTTTTGATATCGCACTTTACTATTTCCCTAAGCTTGAGAATGCTATTTTTCCATTTCATCATTTATCTATTAAGTGAAAAATTTCCGAACACATTAATTTTCATTTCTTTTCTTTGCAAGAATCTGCTTTGGAGTCCAAATGGACTAATTTCCCCCTTGTATGTCGTAATGGCCCAATGAGGCCCACCTCTTTGAGTCAAGTTTGAATTTAAACCTTAGGTCGACTATGTAGTGTGTGGGTGCAAGAAGATGGAAGAAGAAGGAAAATGGGTCAAAATCCATTGATGAGGTCGTATTATTCACTTATTCTTTCTTTATTTAATTATTTATCTATTAATTCATTCATTTGGGCCTCGTATACAAAGTTGTAAATTAATACAGGTGAAGGGCCCAATGCCGATTATTTAGATTAGGACAAGTGATGATGGGCCAAAAGACCAATTTAGCTTAGGACAATTTATTAATTTGGGCCTATCGGCCTAAGTCTTCTAGTCTCCCTCTTCCCCTTTTACATGCTAGTTGTTATTAATTTTCTTAGACTTAGTTAAATTTCCTACTAAGTCATCAAAATTTATTTTATACAAGTCTTTTCCTAAAATCACTTTCTTTTCAAAAACCAACTTCTCTTTTTCAAAGTTAGTCAAAGGTGGTTTTCAAATAGTCCGGATAACCGCAAGTTAGCAGACATTTTAGGTCCCTTGAAAACCTTCCTAAGATGTTAATAAGAACCTCTTACCCAGAATTTTCTTAAAAGTCTAAGTTTTTTTCTTTTTTAAGACTTAAGATTTTTCTCGAAAGTTTTCTTAATTTCTTTTCAAATAAATTAAGTGGCGACTCTGTAATTTCTTACATTGTTTCAAAATTTTCATTAATGCTTCAAAATAGTTTAAAAAGTCAAAATCAATATTTTCCAACCTTTCGAGTTAAAAAGGGATAAAACAATGATGATGTTTTTCACGATAAGCCTTAACAAGTAAGCCTATCACACAAACTGATCTAAATGGGAAAATAATAATAATAACCCAAAGCAAATCTTCTAGAATGAAGCGAAACGACATAATATAATAAATACAAAAGAACATAACTAAAAATATCATACCATAATCCCAAAACCTAGTGTCATAGTGTAAGAACATACTAGTACAACTCGAGATTAGAATATATAAGATATCCAAAGCAGGAACAACTCTGTCTCTGAATGCAAAATAAAGATACAGTCTAAATAAAGAAAGACAGTAGTCAACTTTGGAACCAAGAATCCAATCTCTACCTCAAATAGCTCCAATTATTGCCTAAAACAACCACCATGAGGTGCTTTCTAATCTAGATCTGCAATGAAAAGGAGGAGTAGGGATGATTACGTTCCACTTGTACTCAGTAGGTACTATAAGCCAACTGAACCAGTAGAAAGTAAAGTATATAATATAAACACTAAGGGACCGTCACCTACTACAAGTAAATATCATACAACGGTAGCCCAAAACATCTCTACTAAAAGTTACATAATATTCACTTACATCATAGAAAATACAAGAAGGAAAGACAAGTAGACATGTATCACACATACGAATATGATGGAAAAATACACATAGAAATGTATCACATTAAGGAAAATAACACTTCACAGATATGTACAAAGTAAATACAAATGCAATGGGTATGATAATGATAATGATGATGATTTCCAACGTTGTCACACAACCTTCGTATACACCAACAAAGCTAAATCTTATTGATCGGTAACTCGTATACAACCAATATACAATAGCAATATCTATAACTCTTCTCTAGCATATCCTTCGGTAGAGGGTTTTAATGATGTCACATTTTCGGCCAGAAAAAGCCATTGTTCCTAATATTTCCTGAATTTCAATGATGGTACAATTGTTTCAAGAATATATACGATATGAGGATGTAATGATCTCAACCAACCAAAATGAGAATTTCAATAACCAACCAATATACTGATCAAGTGAGCCAATAAGCCACTTAATATTTCCAATCATCCATGAAATCCAACATGAATCATATGCCAAACGAGTAAAATACATCAAAATATATCATTGATACAACATTTGGCTATTACATTAGACAAGACATAACTACTTTCACATACACAAGGCCAACAACATCATATAAACCCACATGGTCACACATAACAATTGATATTCCAAAACTGCCAAATAATATCATTATATAGTCCCCACACAGGCACAACACAATAATACATCTATTTTCGTGATTATTTCCCACGCCCTTAACATTTTTTGTATCAATATTAACTACCCAACCTACTATGAATAAAGTTAAGCCACAACCTACCTCAAAAGATGAAAAAATAGTAAAAACCCTTTAATGTAAAGCCTTACTCCTCACGAACGGACTCAAAATCAACTAAAATATAGATGTATAGAATCTATGCATTGAAAGGAAGCCAAAGATACCCATATAGCCTATTTTAGAATTTAGGACAAAATAGACCCTCAAAATGTGTTTTCAAAAAAGAAGGATAAAATAGTAGTTTTATTTTAAAAACATATTTACCATATTTTAAGGAGTCTACTGCTGAAAACACAAGCAAAAAAGAGTTTAAATGATGTCCAAATTATAGAAAAATCATGTTCAAGCCTTACCGGTAAAAATCCCCAAAATTTATTTTAAATATAAGGAATTGATATTTTTTTGAATTTGAAATCAAAATAAAATTTATAATAATGAGATTTGAAACTCACCCAAGTGATAACAAGTTGAATTCAGGTTTTAAATCAGAGAATTACAATTTTTAGGCCTTACGAGCCAAAATCTCTAATTTCTACGTTATAATTAGTGCCTAAACAAGAATTACATGATAAAGTTTGGGGAAAGTAGTTGAAATAGGTGTTTAACAACTTACCCAAGATTAAAAGAGGAAGAAATTACTCAAAATTCTTAAACCCAAACCTCCAAGTCTAAAAAATAGTGTAAATTGGTAAAAACATAGTGTATATAAAACCAGGCATCGTATACGCGATACCTAGCCTGATTGAAGGTATTGTATTTGTGACTTGGTCCTCGGGTTTGTGAAACTCTCCATCGCGACAAAGAAGTCGCATACGCGACACGCGCGTCTGCCCACAGAGTTACAAAAGCGACTAATATCTCACGAATATGGGTGCACTAGCTGAGTGGTGCACCGGGTGAGGGCTTGGAGTTTTCAAAGTCTTTGCGGACCCCTTGATATTTATCCAGAATCTCATGAATGCAAAAAACTATGCTACTCTATCAAATTTAATACTCCAGACTCAATGGCAATAGCAGTTTTTTTTGAAAAAACATCATTTTCAAAAAGTTGACCCTCGAAAACCAATTTTATAACATTCCAACTAAAGGTTCAAAATGAGTTACAAAATCTGTAAAACCACACCAACCTAAAATTGACGTTCCAGATCTTCTGGTGCAATCCATTTTTCCATTCAACACACATATCAATAAATGTTGACCAAAGTCAATTATAAGGGTTTTTAATATACTAAAAACCATAATTTCACATAAATTAGAAAGAAATACATTGGGAACAATTAAAAGCATCCCCAAACTCTAAAAATACCATAACACAACCACATACTGGGGTAAAATGGTTAAATGATACAAAAACAAATATTTAACATAAATTAAAAAAATTCGGTCATTACAGGGGCCTACTCTAGTCCCACAGAGTTATTCTACCCTAGTCTTGGTGATGTTGCTGATTCTATTATTGAACAATTTAGAGGGTTCTCTTGTGAGTGAACCTAGTGTTCCTCTATCTCGGAGTATTGTACCTCTATCTGTACCAGAGTCTACTTACGACGTTCTTCCAGATCTAAGTATGGATCCTCCTGTTGTACAAATAATTTCCTACGGTACTCCACATACATTGAGTATGGTTTCTCTTTTAGGGATGACATTTGAGTATGGTATTCAATGGTAAGGAGTTTAGCCTTTTTCTATGATGCCTCCTTAGATGGGTTCTCAGTCAACTATATTTACTATGCCTCCTATTATTTCGAGTACAGTTATGTATTCTAAGGATCAACAGAGGTTTGGAAGATTCACTCATTTGGGTCCTCCAAGGTTCAGTGGTGTTGTAGGCGGGGATACTAATGAGTTCTTAATGGATTATTGTGAGAAGTTGTATAACCTTTGTTTTTTTTTGTCGCATGGGGTTGCTTATACTACATAATAGTTGAGAGATATAGCTAGAGATTGGTGGAGGTCACTTATTGGTTATCGACCTCTGGGTTTGCCAGGGATGACTTAGGATCAGTTTAATGAGGCCTTTTTGACAGGTTTGTGCCATTCAGTTTGAGGGATTGGATGAGAGATGACTTTCATTACTTGGAGAAGGACTCCATAATTGTTATGAAGTATGAGAAGGACTCCATAATTGTTATGAAGTACTTTTGAGATTATTTGAACAATTGGGTATGTGTCTTATGAGTTAGCATTACCTTTATATTTATCAATTGCCCATCCAATATTTCATGTTTCTATGATTTAACATTACATTCTTTATGAGTCTCATGTTGTTTATTGGGATTCAATTTAGTTAGATGAGTAGTTATCTTTCATTGAGGAGCCTATCTCTATTCTAGAAAGGGATGTCAGACGGTTGAATTCTAGATTTATTATGGTTAAGGTCCAGTGTAGGTATCGACATCTAAATGAATCTACTTTTAAGGTCATGTCAAAAATGCATGGTAGTATCCCTATCTTTTTAGGGATTCAGGTATTTTAATTGCCCTTAGTGAGAGGATAAGCTAGATTCTCAGTAGTGGATAATATAATGACCTAATTTTTGGTGATTTGTGTGAAATATTTATTTTTGTATGATTTGAACAATACCCCTCCACATGGTTGCATCATGGTATTTTTGGTTTGTGGGGATGTTTAGAAGGGTTCCCAATGTATTTCAGCGTGTTCTATGTGAGATTGTGCTTTTGGATGGTCTTAAAGGCTTATTAGTTGATTTTGGTCAACATTTTTTGATCTGTGTGTAATATGGCAAAAAAAATACACTAGTAGATCAAGAATGTCAATTTTTGTTTGGTAACATGGTTGGTGTTATGTTATGGTTTTTAAATCTTATTTCGACGACTATTTGGAAAGTTTTGAAAATAGGTCTTAGGGGTCAATTTTGTGAAAACAGTGTTTTTTTGAAAATACTACATCAATAGTGAGTTCAAAAAATCAAATTTAGTCTAGTAGCACAATTCACTTTCATTCTTGGAATTTTGAGTGAATCTCGAGGGGTCTACAGAGACTTGGAGTTCTCCAAGTCTCCAGCTGGTGCACTCGCTTAAGCGATGCTTTGGTCGCTCAAGTGACTTGACCTAATAGGCAATATGCTGCCTAATAAACATCAGGCTCGCTCAAGCGATGACTTGTTTTCTTAAGTGACACTAGCATTCTAGATTACTGTCGCTTAGACAATGAGACAGGCGTTGCTTAAGAGATGGTTACTTAAGTAACTCGATAGTCACCTAGGCGATGTTTTGGTAGATTACATCCCCATTTTTAAATATTTTTACACTATTTTTGAGACATGGAGCATTTGGTTTGAGGTTTTGGATATTTTTTTCCTATTCTAAGCTTGGGTAAGTTCCAAATACCTATTTTTATTATTTTTTCTTTAATTTTTGTCATCCAAATCTTGTTTAAATTTCGATTGAAAGTTAAAATTTGGGGATTTTATCCCGAAAGGACCCAAAAATCCCCAAATTAGCATTTTATTTGATTTAAAACCCCTATTCAAACACATTTTCACTTGGGGTTTCTCCTATGGGTCCCTACAATCTAGGTAAATAAATTTTTGTATTAAAATTATGGTTTTACCCCTCTTTTTTGAAAAACATTTCGGGGCTTCAGTTTGACCTTGATTTAGAAGTCGGCAATATGGGTATCCTTACCTTGTTTTGATGCTTAGAATGTATATTTTTGTGTTATAGCTTAATTTTTGGTTTATGCATGAGGTGAAAGGTCGGTTATGAAGTCTTATTTGTTCTGATTTTGGCATTCAAGGTAGGTTTACACTTAGGTTTCTTTAAACTGGTTTGGGTAGTTAATAATAATGTAAAAGTATGCTGTGGGTATAGGGTTGTATCATGGAAAATGTGTTTAGATGATTTAAGTGCCTGTGTGGGGGCCTATGTCGATAATATTTGGGGATGTTAAGACATTATCTGGTATATGTGATCGTGTGTGGTCTTATATAATGTTGTTGGCTTAATATTGATATATTTATGTTTAATATCATTTTTTTAATGGGAAAAACCTAGATTTTTTAATTTATGTGGTATTAATGATATTTTCATGCATGTTTCATTGATGGTTTATGTATTATATAGGATCATGGATGGTTAGTTGATTGAGTGGATTGTTAGCTCACATAATTTGTATATTGGTTGGACATTGGATATTCTCATTTTGGTTTGTTGTGAGAATTACATCCTCATAGCATATTCATTCATAAAACATTGGTACCATCGTAGAAATACTAGCTTTTTCTGATGTAAAATGTGATATCTTTAAAAACCCTCTACTGATGTATGTGTCAAAGAGTAGTTATGGATATTAGTTGTATATGGTATGATGAATACCCCATGTGTCCTCCTGGGAGCAGAGCTTGGTTGATACGGGTTGAAAAATCTCCCATGTGTCCTAACTGGGCGCAGAGATCAATTATTAAGTGTTGACCAACCCCTCATGGGTCTTACTGGGGGTGCAAATCTCGGTATGTGTATATGGAGGCTATGCAACTACCTTGTCCAACATCATCATCATCATCATCATTATTATCTTTATTTTTATTCCATTCCATATATTGTGCTTATTGTGTGATTGTATCTCTATTTGTGACTTGATATTTGTCTATTTGTTCTATCTTCTCATGCTTGTATTTAGTATATATGTAAACTTGTTATTCTTTCCCCTATCTATTTTTGTTATATATGTAAATAGTAGAACTATTAGTGGAGATGGCATAGGCTATCATTTAGGACATTTTCTAACTATAGGTGACGTACCTATTGTTTGTGTTTACATGCTTTATTTCCTACTTTACTTAGTCAGCCTATGATACATATAGAGTACAAGTGGACTACACTCATCCCTACTACGCCATTTCGGTACAGATCTAGGTATGAGTACGCTGCACAAATTGCTAACTCAAGCAACATTGGGAGTCTATTCGAGGTAGTGATTGATCTACGCATTAAGAGTTTTCCACTAATTTTTATTATCTAGACTATGTCTTATTGTATTCAGAGATAGATTTTATTTCTTTTGGATATCACATGTATATTTTTACTTTGAGTTGTATTAGTGGTTCTTACACTGTGACACAAGGTTTTGAGATTTAGTTTGGTATCTTGACTGTATTTATGATATTATCATATTTGTTTAGTTCAACTTTGTTCTAGAAGCCTTTCCTTAGGTTTTGATATTAATTTTTGGTTTCATATAAGTTTTGGTAATAGGTTTACTTGTCAAAGAATGCAGTGACAATTGCCATCATGACCCTTGATTTTTGGATTATTACTATATGTTAGCCTTTTTACTATATTTATTCCACCTTCTTCCTTTATTTCACTTGGTAATCTGTTACTAGTAGTTCAGGACTATGGGTTGGCTTAGCAACTGGTGGGTTATGGTATGGGCCATCATGACCTGAGTAATCGGGTCATGAAAAATCAGTATTAGAGCCTAGGTTTACCGGTGTATTAGTACAAGAACTAAGTTCCTAGTATAGTCCTGCAGATCGGTGCGGAAATATTCATAACCTATCTTTGAGAGGCTACAAGGAATTATTAGCAAATTGTGTTCTTTAGATATTGTCGTGTTTCCATATTTCTATATGCCTGAAGTACATTTCTTGACTCTATTCTGTACCAGATGGACAATGCGAGGTTGTTGATAGATGTGGATAGGACTTTTTCACATATTTCTAGATCTTAAATGCAATGTTAGAGCATGGAGTTAGGAATTGATGTCAAAGATCTTTAGCGTCATTCATAGGATTGAGGACTAACCCAGGATCTGGTGGAGCTCGTGACTCTTTCAGCTTTTCAAGATTCAACATTGGGGATCCCAAGTACTTTTGTGGATACCTTACATCCAAGGATGATAATCTTTTCATCGAGCAGTTCTCAGGCCAATGTTGGGTTTGTAGGTGTTTACTAGGGTTCCTTATCAATTTTAGAGTATGAGTTAGGTTTCTTAAGTAGGCTAGGCATATTCCTATGAAATATCCTTTAGAGCATGACATAGTGTGTGGATTTTTTAGAGGATTACCCCTACCACTTTGGTTGGGATTGAAGCACTTGATATCAGTTGGGTCTTATTTTTTCAGGTTGCTGACCATGTGTGGGCCATACAGAGAGCATTTATTGAGACTTATGAAGGTGGAGTTCAGAGACCATGTCATCAGAACGAAGCTATTAGTACTGTATTTGGGAGTGAAGATCCTTCTGTTGGAGGCCATCTGCACTTACAACCTATCGGTTTGATGCAGTAATGTTTTAAACTATAGGTGTCTCTATGATTAGTTATGGTGATCATGACATTTTGAGTTCTTATCAAACCTTATGGAGTATTTGGTATGGGTCTTCAGGCCATAGCGACTATTCTAGATTAAAAGTGGAATCTACTCAGAGTATTCCAAGAGCTTATTTTGGTTGCGATGAAATTGGACACTGGTCCAAAGAGTGTCCCTGATGTGGAATTATTAGTCAGTCAGTTTATTCAAATCAATCTCACAATATTGTGGCATCTTCAGTCAGAGGTTGTTCATTTAGTGGCATAGTTCATGATAATGATGTTCAGTCTGAGTTTACACCCATTTAGATTCGTTCTCCCCCAGACTCGTCAGTTATGTGACTTTTGGTTTACCATTATAGGGGAACTTTTATATCTTGCCTTTACCTCTTCATTTATGTGTATTGGGGTTCTCTTACCCATCGATAATTATATGCCTTGGTACGTTTATATTGATTGTTGTGTAACTTAATAAAGAGTTTATGATAATATAGCTACCCAGTTAGATTATTTCTTTTAATAGTGGATGGAGTAGTCTAGTGTTGATATTTTCATGGGGGTGTGGCATTCTAGTTTGAGTCCCATTTATCATGACACATTGGCCTTCTTATGGCCCCCGGGTGGTACTTATTGTTGATTTTTATTTTTGGGTACCGACGGTCTTTTATATCGATGTTTATATTACTATTTTTATTATTTTCATTGTTTGATGTTTATCGATCCTTTCTTGGTAGATGACTAGACTAGTAATAGATAATTAGAATTTCCCTTCCTCGCAGTTCTTATACGTTGGCTTGGGAGGCTAGCTTGGTTTGATGAGTCATCTCTTATAGCGAGGTGAGGTTGGTCATTTTCTTCATCTATTAGTGAGGCTAGATCGATTATGGAGTGGATTATGGTAGAAAAAGTAAGTTGACCTTCCATGGTTCCGTTATAGTTCTAGAATCAACGATTGGGTTATGTAACTTATTTCTGAGGTTGACCAGTTTTGGGTTCATTCTCCCAATTTGTTTAGCTCCTCCCTTGGTAGTGGTTTTGATTTTGATATCTTGACGTCCGGGATTTATCTTTCAAGTTTGTTGATTATATCTCCTGGTGATGATTGCTCTTAGTATTGGTGTGGAGTTGGATACTCTCTTCTTGCTGTGATATGGTTCTTGTTTTAGTAGAGTTAAGAGAGTTGGAAATAGGTGATCTTTTTTGTGACCACTTTATAAGATGGTAGTTGAGTATTCATTGCTGAGTTGGAGTACTGTATTGACCATTTGATTGCTTGTGATTTTAACCACTGATTTATCCTCTCTTACGATTTAGTTCTTTTGTTATGTTTTGATTTTATCTCGGCATAATCCAGTGGGGATATGTCTAATATAGAAAGTAAGGTCTATTTGGGTGTTTGGCCTTATTTCATACTCTTTCGCTTAGTTTGGATTTTATTTCTTAGAAGTGAAACTTTGAGGTTTTGATGGATTTAGAGTATGGATGCTCACCTATCTACTTGATTGGTATTGATAGTAAAGATAGGGCAGTTCAACCTTTGTGTTGAGATTCAGCTGGAGGTTGTAGAGGTTGGGTGCAACCTTCTTTTTTAGATTTGTCTCAATTGGGATTTTATCTATTGGCTGGATAAGCCTACTCCTTATCTACCTATTTGTTCTTCTTCAATTCAGATGGATGGTGGTTGATAGGTGTTCAACTGATAGTCCATTTGCACAATATTGGTTCCTTCAGCATTAACCACAGTTTTTTGTTACCGTTGGAAGTTTGGTTGATCTACTCAGCAGGAGTAGTATGCTTGAGTTGGATTTAGCATGACTTATTCCTTACTTGGTCGGATATCCAAGAGAGGGTCGTTCGATAGTGAGCACGTGTACTTTGGACTCCTGACTGGCAGGTTTGAGGATTATCTGAATCGGTTTAGTATCAACATATATTGCAGATCTTGATTATCTCTATTTGTTTGTCGAGGTAATGCCTTAGGAGATTATTCTCATGCTTGTCATTAAGGATTTTTAGTGGATCAACTTCAATTCCTTAATGTCAGTCTGATGTAGTTTAACGGGCAGGAATTAGGTGACTTTCTTCTTTGTTTTGAGTGGAAAGTAGGTTTGGAAAGGCAAAAAATATTATATTTGGATTTGGAGCTAGTTGCATTAGTCATACCATGGTTTGCCTTTGTGTTGGATTAGTTTTAGTTTGATTGTGATGGCATCGGTGTAGTATTAGTATGTGAAGGTTTGGATTCGCATGCATCAACCTTCCTCCATTCAGTTTGAGGCCAATTGGTGGTTGAGGTTGAGTTTTCGATGTTTGAGAGTGAAGTACAGAAGTTGGTTGGCAAAAAGGGATACCTATTGTAAAATCCCTTGGAAACGTCATTTCTTATTGGAGGTTATTTGGAAAGTTGTAATCCAAAAATGTAGTCCCAATACCTAATCCCTTTGAGCTTTCATGATCTTGCTATCCATTGATAGATGAAAGTCCTTTCACTAGTGGATATTGTGATGACCCTTTAGGTCATTTCCTCGATTTGCTTGCATTTTTGATGTTTCGAGCTTTCCCACAGCAGCTACAATTCATTTATGACTTATTATGACTGTTGGTTTTGGTTATCGAACAGTTAGTCTGGATTTTATGTTTATTTTTCCAATTTTGAGATTTCATTGTTTAGGATTTGATCTCGAACCTAAAATCTTAGTATATGACCTCGGATGTGAATTCCAACACTGCTATCAGCTCTAGAATGTTGATTTTAGGCTAGGGGATCCTTAGTTCAGGTATTCAGGCTTCTAGATTCATTTTGGGCTATTAGGCAGAATATATAAAAAATGAAACTATGGATGTGGGCCCCATATTTTGTCAAAATGATCTCAGATGAAAATTTTGTTGATTTCATTTGATCCGCAACATGTTTTAAATCAATTTGCATTATTGGTTCATGTTCATAGGGTTCCGGGTGAGTTTTGAGGGTCAAAAACAAGTTTTGGGAGTTGCTGGTGCTGGTATGGCCGCTTATACAACCGTTGACAATTTGACCGGGTCGCTTAAGAGAATATTTGACAGCTTAATGACATTTTGACCCTTTGACCAGGTCTCTTTAAGCGATCAAAGTGTCACTTAAGCAACCATTGCTGAGTGTTAGACCCAAATCAAACTTGTTTTGTATTTTTGACATTTCAAGAGCTAGAAAGCTCTAATTTTAACTATTTTGATGCATTTTTTCTTGTATAATCATTGTCTATCAATTTATAACTCTATTTTCCCCATTTTCTATGAACATCTATTTTATTTTTCATGATTTCCACCCAAGTTGAGAATCAAAATTCCATTTTCACCATTTTTGGGCCTTTGAAGCTCGGATTTGGGCGATTCTACTGAGGGTTTTGAGATTTCTTCTATGAGAAAGTTTCTAATAATAAAATTGTCATTTTCCCCTCTAGTCCAACTTAAAAAAAAACTTCAAATTCTTGATTTTAAAATGGGATTTGTGGGTTTTTGCCGGTAAATGAAAATGGTCTTTCTTTTATTTGAACATCATTTGAAACTCACTTTTGTATAGATATTTAGTTGTAGACTCTAATAAGTATTGAGAAAAATATATCCAAATAAAATTACTATTTTACCCATTTTTTTGATGAACCCATTGTTTAGATCCATTTTTAGACCCGTCTTTAATAAAACTCTATGGGTTTCATTTTACACCTAATGATGTGTAAATTGCTATTTTGATACGGTGATGACATTTCAAAATTATGGAGCAAAGGAGAGATTGAAGGATTTCGGTTCGGCATTGATGTAAGCTTCTATGTACTCTTCTTCATAAGAAAGTGTATTATATATTTTGCGTGTTAGATAAGGATGTTAGGATGTGATATTGGATATAACACTATGACATAGCCTAATTTATGAGTTTGGGGGATAGAAGGGTAGTTGACCCTTAAGGTTAAATACTTATTATGCTTCTAGGAGCCTATTATCCTAGGTTACTAGCATGTTTGGTATAGTTGACACTAAAGAACCCTTAGTATAATGTTTACTACAATACTCGGTAGATTGTGATGGTTTTTCCCGGATTAGATTATATGGTTACATCGGATATATATATATATATTATTGGGCCCAAGGCCTTGTTCATGATATTGGTTGGATTCTAGGACATGATTTATCCTTGTAAAGGATGTGACTTTTGTTTGTAGGCGTTTTGATGCTTATGATTATATTATTTGAATATAATGATTGCATACATAGATTTGTATAGTGTTGTATAGTGCTTTCATAGCCCGAGCCGAGGCCCTGGCCGCGACGGGCATCCCGAACCATCAAGGCCCAAGAGACTCCGCTAACTCCCCAACCCACCAATGATATTGTCTGCTTTGGGCCTAGGCCCACACGACTTTAAAATATGTCACTAGGGAGTAAGGCTTGCTTACTTACATACCCAACATCCCTCCTCTATTTTGCCGATGTGGGGCTCCTTATCTTAAGTAGGGATATTACATACACCCTCCCTTATAGACTTAGTGTCCATGCTGAGGTTTGCCCCACCGAATGAAATTTTCCTAGACTCAGGATTGAGGTTTTCCCCGCCTTACTAGGATTTGCCTACACTCAGTTTCAACTCTGGCCCACAACAACAGGGTTGATACAAGAGCGGTTCTAATACCATTCTATCACGACCCAAGCCGGGGCCCTAGCCGCAATGGGTATCCCAAAACACAAAGGCCCTAGACACCCCTGTAACTCCCTAACCCACAAGTTATATTATCCTCTTTGGGCCCATGCCCGCATGGCTTTAAAACGCATCACTAGGGAGTAAGGCTTTCTTACTTATATACCTAGAATCCCTCCTGTGTTTTGCCGATATGAGACTCCTTCATAAGTTTGGGTGTTACAAGTGCTTAGATCCTAAGTATGGCTAGAATAGAATAGTTTATCCTTATTGCCTTCTTAGATTTACTGTGTTAGTTCCCTAGATATTTGAGAAAAGTTTACATTCTTGATTGCATGTTATGTATATTTTCATTATCTTTGGAGCTCAGTCGGTTTCCTACTAAGTACCACATGTTTGGTAGTCACACTACACTTCTGTAGCCTGTAGATCATAGTATGGGTTCTCGTCATTTTTGTATGTGTCGTGTGAAGCATCTATGTTTTGAAGATATTGGGTGAGCTCTTGAGATTTTTAGTATGGCTATTATCCCTCTTATGTACTTGAATAATCTCTATGTTGTAGTCAGAGATGGGTTGTATAAGTCTTTATATATAGTACTTCATGTTGTAGTCTCATTATATTTGAAGCTCATGTACTGATTCCACTATGTTTTGGGAGTATCTTGTGTATTTTAGTCTTTTTACTAATTTATACTACAATCTTCCTTCATTTATCTTGGTAGTCCATTACTAGTAGTTCAAGACTATGGGTTGTTTTACTACTGGTAGGTCATAGTAGTGAGACATCATGACATGAGAAATTAGGCTGTGACATATTTTTTTCGACTTCCATTCTATAATGGGAATCCTCTGAAAAATCTACTACATTTTTCATGATCATTCTTAACCCGTTAATCTTGTCAAGGGGTCCCAGGCTTAGAAAATTCTAGCTAGGTTCCCAGACTTAGCCTATTATTGGCCTTTGAAAGTTGGCAATCTCATTTTGCCACCTTAACGTCCTTTAGTGGTTCGTATTTTTATTAGTTCATGATTAGGACGGTCAATAGGGGTTCCCAGACAAATTTCAGATTTTTTGGAACACGTTTAGATAATGTTCATAGTCCCAAAACAGTGGACCAACACGATCATGGTGCTCCGCATCACCAATCGCGTTGGTCAACATTTGTGCAGGCTGCCAGAGCCAAAACTTTTGAGGCTCGACATGATTATGGCGCGATGCGTCGAGTATCGCATCGCAGCCATCAATGCGCCACGTCGCTTGTAGCATCGGCACCCAATTTTTAGCCATTAAATGTCCTCATTTTTAAGGGAAAAAGGGTCAATTTTCCATCCTTAGATACACCCAATAACATGTGATTCACCCATATTTCACCCAAAATATAGAGTTTCTCTCAAGTTTCTCTCAAGAACAAGTTAGGGTTTTCAATTAAGGATTCAAATTCAATACTCAAATTCAAGATTCTCTCCATCAATCTTTGTAAAATCAGGAACTAAGGTATGTCAAGTGTTGATTTCTGGATTTCTTTCATCCATGAAGTCCAAGAACCCTCCTTCAAATTATAAAACATGATATTTATGTTTTGGGTTATTTGTAACCATGTTTATCTTGTTGTATGATTCCCAAGTTGGAATTTTTATGCGTTTTCATGAAACTATATTAGTATGAAAGATGAAATCCATAAATTGAGTTGTTTATGATGTGTAATTTGGTGATTTCACCTATGCCCTAAGTTGTGCATGTAGGGTGTTTGAAAAAATCGCTAGGAGGATAGAAATTGGGTATTATAGCTCAATTGTGACTCAAATAATAAATGTATGCTTTACCCTTATGACCAAGGCTGACTTCCATGATATTGTGTGCATTATGAGTGTTTGATGGAATGTTGATGAGATTAGGTTGATGAAAGTATGGCATGTCTATATGCAATTGCATCCATGTACATCATTATGACAACCATGTGTTTCATGAAAACCCCAACTTATTGTATTATGAATTGTTGATATTGGTTATATGTTCATAAAGTGTCAAGTCTTGTAAGTTTCATGCTATCAAGTCCTAGGGGTAATTGTACCAAAAAAATTAGCTTTGTGCTTAGAGCCTGTGTCAGTTTTCATGATACTCCCATTCAAGCCAAGATTATTAGAATTCATTCAGTTACATGACTCAGGAAAAAACAGTAATATTAGTAATCTTAGTCAGTTATCTGATCTCAGTAGTATTCTGTCAGTCAACGGAATTTAGTAAAGTCTATTCAAATCAACTAAAAGATACGATCAGTAACAGTTCAGTTCAGTATAAATTAGTTGAGTATCTCTTCAGTTGAGAGTAGGATTCAGCACCGAGTGAACCCAAGGATGGGGACTCACCTATTAGCCAGTAGAAGGTGTGATCCTTAGAAGCTATCCTTGCATTCTAGAACTACGTAGACAACATAGGTTGAGATGTACCCTATGAGTTTAGGGATTAGACACCTCATTTGAGTTTTTCCTACTAGAAGGGGTTAACGGAAGAGCTCCCTATCAGAGAGGGTTTACTCAAAGCTTGTCTTTACCCATGGCATGGAACTGACACCCTTCTAGTAGAGGTTATAGGTTGGACCCCACCAGTTCTATTTTGGGGCATGTCAGTTAGATGATTACCTCCCATAGTCTCAGTTTTGGATCAAGTCTCAGTAGTAAAATTCAGTTCAGTTTTACAGTTTCAGGACTATCTGATACATTTGCTCAGCTCAGTACAAAACTCAGCTAGTTCTATCAGAATCAGGATTGTCAGATATAGTCTCCCAGTTAATTTTATATTAATTATATGAAATTTTTGTTACCAGTATTCAGATTTTAGAACTGTCAGCTACAGTCAATCAAACCAGTTCTTCATAATTAGAACTATCAGAAATAGTCATTCCTTTATCAATAATATGACATCAGTTCCTCGGTATTCAATAGACTTAATCTTTCAGTGTCTCGATATTAGTACCCAGATATCATTAAATCCACGTTATTATAATTAATTATTCAGTGTTATCCTGATCTGAGATACAGTTACGTATCTATGAATGTATTCTCTTGTTCATGTTAATCAGTTAGTTAGTATTGTTCATACATATGAACTATTACATTTAGCCTACCTCACTTGCATACCAGTATATTCAATCGTACTGACGCATTTGCGCTATGGTGTTTTATAGCATAGGTTCAGAAGCATGAGCTCCAGAGTATCAGTAGCATTCCAATTTCAACAGTGAGTCCTCATCATTCGAGGATGTTATTATTTGATTATTTCATTCTTTCAGTACTTAGTTTATTTTAGCAAATGGGGTTAGTTAGGGGATTGTCCCATTAATTCTTAATTTAGACAGTTCAGTTTTATAGGATTTCAAACTACAGCATGTTCAGACAGTTATTTCTGTTGTTTTGGTATTATTATACCATAATTTCACTTATGTATTAGTATTGAACCTTATGGCCTTTTAGTTCATGTTTCCATATTTACGATATTACCATTATTATTCAGGGCTAAGTTATAGATATCAGTCATGGGTTATCTTGTGGTCCTTCAAGATTATGAGAACCATGTAGTGTTCTGGGTACCAAATTTGGGGAATTACAAACTTGGTATCAGAGACAAGTTTTCAACAACGTTCTAGGAAGTCTGAAAAGCCATATTTAGTTGAATCTTATACATGGGGGTGTTGTGCACCACTCTTATGTGCAGGAGGCTATGAGATGTTTTAGGAATAGTTTTCCTTCTGTCAGTATTCATGTCGTGCGAGTGAGCATGACTTCTTATCTTCTGTTTATAGAACATGCCTCCCAAAAGGGATAACAAAAGAAGAACAGGGAATCAGTCAGCACCTCAGCCTGTCCAGGAAGATCCTCTGGATGAGCACGTCTCTCATGCATAATTCAGAACTGCATTGACTACTCTAGCCAATTCAATCACAACTCAGAATGACTGTCCAGTTGCTATTTCGGCCAACCCAGTTGCCAATTCTGCTGCAGCCAGGATCGGGACTTCACCCGAATGAATCCTCCCTTATTATCCAGTTCTAAGTCTGAAGATGATCCACAGGAGTTCCTCGACCAGGTTCAGAAAGTCACATATATCATTGAAATGAATTCCAGTGGGAGTGTAAAGTTAGCCACTTATCGTCTACAAGATGTAGCCCATACGTGGTTTAAGAAATGGATGGTAGACAGGGGTGCAGATACAGAGCCCATAGATTCTTTCCCGTAGAGAAAAAAGAAGCCAATGTGTTAGAATTCATAAACCACAGAAAAGGTAGCATGAGCATAAAAGAATACTCCCTCAAGTTCACTCAGTTAGCCAGCTATGCTCCTCATGTAGTAGTAGACAGTAGATCTTGAATGAATAAGTTTATGTCTGGGATATCAGGTAAAGTGGTTAAGGGGTATAGGACTGCGATATTGATTAAGAATATGGACATATCTAGGCTTATGGTCCATGCTCAGCAGATTGAGGAGAAGAAACTTAAAAAGAAGGAGAGGGAAAATAAGAGGGCCAGAACTAGTAGTTATAATTTTTCTCAGCCAAGGTCGCAGGGTGGTAACCATTCTCAGCATAGATAGAAGTTTTCAACCCCAGTTCCATCTTCATCTAGTACATCAGTACCAAAGTTCAGAAATAATCGTAGAGGTGGGGCACTAGGATCCAAGGCCCAGGGTAGTGAGAGCAGGGTTTTTAATCACCTACTTTATGAAGAGTGTGGTAAAAATCTAGAGACTGTAGTTATATGTGTTTCGGATATGGTGAGACAGGTCACAAGGTCTGAGATTCTCCTAGGCCTAGACCTAGAAGTAAGCACGCTCGTCCTTCAACTCAGTCTGATCAACCGAATCAGTAGGGTGCCAATTTCAGCGCTATCAGAGGGCAACCCCCAAATAGACTCTATGCACTTCAGTCCCAATAGGATCAGGAAAGTTCTCCTAATGCAGCCATTGGTATGTTATAGATCCCTTATTTACATGTTCATATTTCTTCAAAATCAGGAGATTCATTTTTCTTTTGTAACTCTTTGCATAGCAGTCAACTTTAAGGTCAGACCAAATGTTAACAAGACCTTTTTCTAGTCCCCACCCTAGTGAGTTAGTCTAACATAGCCTGATAGGTATACAGGAACTGTTCGGCTATGAAATCTCTGAAAGTCAGGTCTTCAGGTTCCAGTAGTAATACAGTATATGTAGGAAATCCATAAGGGAAGATGATTTCCGACCCATACCTATCTCAGTACAAAGTTTGTACTTCAACCATCATGATAATTAAACATGTTTTCCGTTTCAGTCACACAAATACAACTTATATCCATGCATTTTTCATATAATAGTGTGTGTTTCAAGTTCTTCGTATGAGGAGTCCAAGTTCATCCAATGTTGCGGATCATGTTCCACAAATTTAGAAATTCCAAACCCATTTCGTGCAGCTCATGACTCATGCGCTCATGTTATGCTTTACAGTATGCTTATCCCACACGATTCATGACTTCACACCTAGTGTTCAATCAAACTCAAATTATGTTAAGTATACCCTAAGTTTAGATCCCTCGGTGAATCTGTAGTATTAATGTTCCATCCCACAGGCCTCAGTTACAGTGTTAGTTCAGTAATCAATATTCAGTAAAGAACTCAGATAGTCCTACAAAACCATGGATTTTAGCTATCAGTTACTTAGCCATCAGAATTCAGTACTCCCGTTCCAGTCTAACCCTCAGTTATAGAAAACCAAAATTCAGTCTCAGTTACAGTCTTAGTTACGATTACAGTCTCAATTAACATCTTAGCTACAATCTCAATCCCAGTCCTAGTCCAGTAGTCAGATAAAAAACTGAGTCCAGTTTAAAGTTTACCCGACCATAGCATATGGCCATTAGTTACTCAGTTATTAGTATTACAATACCTCAGTTTACAGAATATTTCTGAATTATGATTAGAAGCCTGGTCTTGTGTTCCTAAGGTAATACAAATTTCCCTCACTCATGCTCAGTTACCTCATGTTACCCAGTAAGTCATTACCTCCTATGTATAATACCCTATAGTCTCAGTCCAGCTATCCAGACAAAGTACAGTTCACTCTTACACGCCCAGTATTCAAATATAAGTTATTCAGTTAATCAGATAAATTTAGTATATATTTATGTATTCGTTCTCTGCACCCACGTAAATCTTTTTACTAGTCTCATTTGTAGAGAATAAGGTGTAATAACTTTTTCTTAGCTTCAGATCCCGGATATACAACCACAATTCAGTTTGTAGGTGCCTTGTGTATCGCCCTAGTTTTCCGCAGTATCTCAGCAAAATCAGTATTCTTTGAGGGACCTAGTATCCCAAAGGGGAGGTACATGATAATTCCCCTAACTCTCATGACATAAAGCATGACATTATCTCTTCTCGTAATGAATCCAGTTTGGAGTAACGGGGGTACTTATAAGTTGACCCTCAAACTCTGACCTCAGTCGTAAGCCGTATATTCAAGGTACTCAATTCAGATTAGGATATCCAGCTTATGTATCATGTTCCAGACTGAGTTACCTTTACGTGTTTCTGCTTATGCATATCTAGTATTTAATTTCAGGCTCATTAGCAATTTGAATTTAAGGAAACAGTCTCCCTTGAACTTATCTAGTTTCATGCTCAGATTTCCATGACAATCTTGGTATGAATTTCCATTGTATATCTATCAAGCATTCATGAACCAATTAACCATGCATTAGATATGCATATTTAGTATGATACATTCAGTTTATCGGTCATTTCAATCATGGAATCATATTCCAGTTGTTCATGTTTAGTATGTACGTTAGTTTATATTTTATTCCCTCTAATCAGTCACATTCGAGGATGAGTATTCTCAAGGGGGAGATATTGTAAGACCGTGTAAAATCCTAAAGCTTAATTCAGTCCTTTAAGCTTGGAAAAGGGTCTCAGGCATAGAAAATTCTAGCTAGGTTCCCAGACTTAGCTTATTATTGTCCTTCCAAAGTTGGCAATCTCATTTCTCCACCTTAATGTCCTTTAATGGTCCATATTTTTATTAGTTCATGATCAGAAAGATCAATAGGTGTTCCCGGACAAGTTTAGATCATGTTCGGTTTCCCAAAATAGTTGACCAACGCGATCATGGCGCGCCGTGTCACCAATCGCATTGGTCAACATTTGTGCAGGCTGCCAGAGACAAAACTTTTGAGGCTCGATGCGATCATGGCGTGAGCGTCGTTACCCAGTTTTTAGTCATTAAATGTCCATATTTTTAAGGGAAAAAGAGTTAATTTACCATCCTTAGATAAACCCAATAACACGTGATTCAGCCATATTTCAGCCAAAATATAGAGTTTCTCTCAAGTTACTCTCAAGAACAAGAAAGGACTTTCAATTAAGTATTCAAATTCAATACTAAAATTCAAGAATCTCTCCGTCAATCGTTGTAAAATCAGGAACTAAGGTATGTCAAGTGTTGATTTAGGGATTCCTTTCATCCATTAAGAACAAGAACCCTCTTCAAAATTATAAAACATGATATTTATATTGTGGGTTTTTTGTAACCATTATCTTGTTGTATGATTCCTAAGTTGGAATTTTTATGTGTTCTCATGAAACTAAGTTAGCATGCAAATTAAAATCCATGAATTGAGTTCTTTATGATGTGTAATTTGATGATTTCACCTATGACCTAAGTTGTGCATGTAGGGTGTTTGACAAAATGGATAGGATGATAGAAATTGGGTATTATAGCTCAATTGTGGCTCAAATAATAAATTCACGCTTTACCCTTATGACAAAGACTGACTTCCATGATATTGTGTGAATTTATGAGTGTTTGATGGAATGTTCATAAGATTAGGTTGATGAAAGTATGACATGTCTATATGCAATTCAATCCATGTACAACATTATGAAAACCATGTGTTTCATGAAATCCCCAACTTATTGTAATTTGAATTGTTGATATTGGTTACGTGTTCACGAAGTGTCAAGTCTTGTTTGTTTTATGCTATCGAGCCCTAGGAGTACTTGTACCCGATAATTTAGCTATGTGCCTAGAACCAGTGTCTGTTTTCATGAAACTCCCACTTAAGCCATGATCATTAGAATTCAATCAGTTACATGACTCTGGAAAACTCAGTAATTTCAGTAATCTCAGTCAGTTATCTGATCTCAGTAGTATTCCATCAGTCAACGAAATTTAGTAAAGTCTATTAAAATAAACTAAAAGATACTATCAGTAATAGTTCAGTTCAGTTTAAATCAGTTCAGTGTCTCTTCAGTAGAGAGTAGGATTCAGCACCGAGTGAACCTAAGGACGGGGACTCACCTGTTAGCCAGTAGAGGGTGTGATCCTTAGAAGCTATCCTTGCATTCTAGAACTATGTAGCCAGCATAGGTTGAGATGTACCCTGTGAGTTTAGGGATTAGACACCTCATTTGAGTTTTTTGTACTAGAAGGGGATAACGGAAGAGCTCCCTATCAGAGAAGGTTTACTCAAAGCTTGTCTTTACCCATGGAACGGAACTGACACCCTTCCAGCTGAGGTTATAGGTAGGACCCCACCAGTTCAGTTTTGGGGCATGTTAGTTAGATGATTACCTCCCATAGTCTCAGTTTTGGATCCAGTCTCAGTAATAGAACTCAGTTTAGTTTTATAGTTTCAGGACTGTCAGATACAGTTGCTCAGCTCAGTATGAAACTCAGCTAGTTCCATACAAATTAGGATTGTCAGAAATAGTCTCCCAGTTAATAGTATATTAATTATACGAAATTCAAGTTACCAATATTCAGATTTGAAGAAAGACAGATACAGTCAATCAGACCAGTTCTTCATAATCAGAACTGTCAGAAATAGTCATTTCTCTATTAGTAATATGACATCAGTTCCTTAGTACTCAATAGACTTAGCCTTTCAGTATCCCAGTATTAGTACCCAGATAATAGTAAATCCACATTATCAGAATTCATGAGTCTGTGTTATCGTTATCTCAAATACAATTACGTATTCATGCATGTATTCTCACATTCATGATATTCAGTCAGTTAGTATTGTTCATGAATAAGAAAAATTGCATTCAGACTGCCTCACTTGTATACCCATACATTCAATTTTACTGACACATTTGCGCTATGGTGTTTTATACAATAAGTTTAGAACCACGCGGTCCAGAGTATTAGTAGCATTCCTGTTTCAGTAGTCAGATTCAGCAGTGAGTCCTCATCATTTGAGGATGTTATTATTTGATTATTTCATTCTTTTAGTACTTAGTTTATTTTTGCAAATAGGGTTAGTAGGGGGATTGTCCCATCAACTCTTTATTCAGACAGTTTAGTTTTAGAGGCTTTTAGACTACAACATGTTCATAAAGTTATTTCAGTTATTTTAGTATTGTTATACTATAATTTCAGTTATGTATCAGTGTTAAACCTTATAGCCTTTTAGTTCATATTACTATATTTACAATAGTACCATTATTATTCAAGTCTCAGTTACAGATATCATTCATGGGTTAGCTTATGGTCCTTCGGGATTATGAGCACCGTGTACCAGATTCGGAGCGTTACAGAAAGTCTCTATATATTTTGGTTACACACAGATGTATAGAGTACTTACAAAGATGAGCCTCTTAAATATATTTGAAATCAAGTTTTCCATATGGGGTACACACACACGTCCATTATTCTCAACACACTCTACTCATCAATAATGGCCTCCTTGGCTTCACCCTGTAGCATATTCTCCTAAATTTTATTTAGCTTCACATCCTCCAATTGAATTTTTATAATCTTATCATGGAAGCTTTATCTAGCCTAAATATTGGCTAAATATCACCCCTCTTTAGTCTTCTTCAACCTCATATAACTCTTAGCTAAGGTTTCTACCTCCTCAACCAATGGACATCTTTACACCTACGACCATGAAACCTCCCCATGATTTCTGGATTTCCACTCAATGCATATGCCACATATTGGCCTTACCTAAATGATAAAGAATTAAATTATCATAATGTTTAAGAAACTCCATCTACCTTTACCTCCACTTGTTCAAGTATTGCAGAGTAAAGCCATATTGCAAGTTACAAATGCTCGTGAACACTTTTTTAAAAATCCAAATCGTCTTTAGGTTAAATTCCATCCCTAAAAAATGTTTTGACTAAGAAATCCTTGTTGTAGATGTTATAGGAATTATTTTGTAGAAAAAAACTATGGCCTAAATCAAATTAGGCCGGTATTAATAAATATTGGCCCAACCCACCGACACTTTGCTATAGCGGTAGATACACTGCTATAGTGGAACCATTCTGGCCATACTTTTGCAATGAAACTCCTATTAATGCAGTAAAAGTTGAGCAATAGATATACTAAGGGTTAAGAAATACCCTCATCCAAATGGGTCCTATTATGTCATCTCCCTCATCCAAAATCCCTAAGTAAACCCTATACCAAGTAACATAAGGATTTAGAGTCCAGGCTCCATGAAGGTGATTCCAAACAATTTCTTGTAGATATTTTAGAATTAGTAAAGGGAAAGACACATGATATACAAAACTCTTCTCTCTGTAGAAGTGGAATTCATCTATAAGGTAGGTTATGCTTCAATGATAGTAGACTTCAGCTAGATGCACGTAATAATGACAATAATGTTGGGAGATTTCATGCCTTAGGCCTTTGGGAAGGAAGTTTGGTTGAATGGAATAATAACTGGACTAGAATAACAAATTTGAGACTTTAATATGATGTTATTGTGCTGTTTTTGATTCCTTAGTTTTCCAAGTGTATATTTTTTTGATTAACTAGAGGTAGGTTGTTAAAAAGAAGTATATTTATGGGTTAGAAAAAGGGTTGGGGCGACTATAAAAGTAAAGAACGTGAGTTAGGGCCAGTGTATGCATGTTGGGTTTATCGGGGTCTAGTAGAATTCAAATTGACAGTGAAGATAACATATAGTAAGTTCGTAGATGTTGTGATAAGTTTAGAGGAGTCACTAGAGGTGGGGTGTGTATTATATGCGCGGGTAATTATTGAAAGTGAAGTAGGTATAGATGTAGTAGAGGGGAAGGAATGTGTGATGTAAGAGTAATATTTGGGATTAACGTCGTTAGTAGAAGCACAGGGGGTGGATAGGGTATATGGTTGTATGTTAGGTAAGTATGAGCCATCAGGTGTAATATAAAATGTATTTACTTTGTGCTTATACATGAGATAAATGTTAGGATTAGCCTTCGAGCATTGCTTTTGATTATTGACTATATCATGAATTGAACATATGGTTTGAAGATAGTATTAAGATAATAAATGCATTGGTTGTCAGGTCAAAACTATTGTATGGATCGGGTATAATGTCGTAATACCCCGTAAGTTCCTAGTTCAATTCATCTCTCAGTTGAAAGTTCAAAAGGGTATAAAACTTGAAAATTTCACTAAGTGTCCAGGACTTAGTCATTTTCAATACCCCTAGACTTTGATGATTTTTACTTTGTTATTCCCGACCTTGTGACATTGATTTTTGAGTTTATTTATGATCAGGGTTGTTCAAAGTGTGTGACAGGTGAGTTTCAAAATTTGCAGATGAGCGTAGGAGTGTTTTTGGGAAACCAAAACAGAACCACCACTGGGATAGGAAGATGTCACCTCCTTAGACCGCCGAGTTAAGGAGAGCGCCGCCCTGGTTAGTCCCCCGATATAAGGCGGGCACCTCCCATTGAAGTACCCTCTTCAAGGCCCGTGTCTCCCCCTACCAATTCTGCAAAGTCTTATTTTTTAACTTTTTAAGGGTAAATTAGGTCAATTACCTTCACCCAATTCGTCCATAACACGAAATTGGATTCCCAAGGAGAATTATTTATGCTTTTACTCACAAATCCTCTCAAACAAAAATCTCTTCTTCCAAAGAACAAACCCTAACTCCTTCACAAGAAATCAAGGAACTCAAGCTTCAAGCTTAATAAATTCTCAAGAAATATTTAAGAATTCATCTTATGATGTATGTGAGATGTTCATCCATGGATCTCTTTCACCCATGGAGCCCAAAATCCTCTTTTAGTTTAATTTATGAGTTTATACCTATTCTTGATTAAATAAATCCATGAATCTCTTGTTAATTTAATTTCAAATTATGTTTACAAGTGTTTCCAAGTAGAATGACTTATATCATGCTTCAAGTGTTGCGATTCCCATGTCATGATGCATTGATTTCAGGATTAACCCTCAAGTTATGAATTTAGCCTTGTCATCATGTTGTTTTCCTTGTTTTTAAGGCATTCCCATGTCTAGGATTATGATTATTACATGTTTGATGAAATGACCATGTTTTGGTTCTTTGAACTATGATATCATGTTATAATATTTTAAGTTTGATATTGTATTTGATGATTATTCAGTGCTAGTGCATTATGAACACCCGATACCTAGTTTTTTTTTTACATGATTCCAGTTTCACATTAATGATTTAGTTGAACCATGAGTAACATCATCCAGTCATTTGTTATGAATAGACCATGTTGAGCAATGTCAGTTGTATGTTCAATTGTATCTAATTCAGCTCAGTTTAATGCCAGTGTTAGTTCAGTTGGGAGTAAGATTTAGCACCGAAACCTAGGGATGAGGGCTCACCCACCAAAAAGGACTGGTCCTTAGTAGCAGTCCGTATGTTCCAGATATCCATCACTAGCATAGGGTTTTTTAATGTCACCCGCTAGTTTAGGACTAACACTCACTTAGGGGTCACCCGACAATTTAGGACTGACTCCCTAGTCCTTCGAGACATCAGATTAGTAGATCCACATAGCCAGTGTTAGTACCCGTGGCATGGTACTGACACCTTCCAACTGAGATTACAGGTTGGACACTAATTAGATCATATTGGGTCATGTCAATTACATAATACTTCCCACAGTCTCAATACAATATTTTGTATATTTCAATTCAGGTTTTCTTGACCAAGTGTATAGAACCTCAGTTATTCAGTTATACAAATTTATGTTATTCAATTTACAGATTATTTCAGAAACATATTTATAGTTGGTCTTGCATTCATAAATCTTACATGATCATGCATTTATGTTTAGTTATTCCCATGCATTTCAGCCAGTCCTTATCTCATGTTCTAGTAAGTTCAATGTACTGTCCACATACTTTTCTTTGCGCTATGTTGTCTTATGACATTGATTATGACGCTCCATTTCCCGATCACTCTTAGACAGCTCAATGACATTCAGCAGCAGTAGTGGTGAGTCCTCATCTATCGAGAACATAATCTATCTATTTAGGTTATTTTAGTAGTTTTATATGCTCAATCAGTTAGAGTTAGTTAGGGGTTTTTCCCATCAAAACTTGAGTTAGTTTAGAGGATTTTGGACACTTAGTTAAACAGTCAGCCAGTCATTTCAGTATTATCAGTTATTATCAAATATTTTAGACATATTTTAAATTTGTGTGGCAGTATCCAGTTTTACAGTATTTTATTAGTTTATTTTCTGCATATGTTGTATCGGTGCTATTATATTCAGTTCTCACAGTAGGTACAAACTCACGGGTTAGCTTACTGTCACTTGTGACTGTAAGCACCTTTGTCACGACTGGGGGTAGGCTCGGATCATTAAAAATGCCAACACTATTATATGGATCGTGTGTCTCACCAACACTATTATCACATCCAGAAACATGAAGGTACAAGCACGTGGATAAATCTCATCCCCTACAAGTTAGAGTCTAGAGTCCCATAGCCTGCATGCCTGCATTCATTATTTCATTAAATATATTTATTGTGATAACCATTGTTGTAAGGATTTTCCAAATTGTAATTGATGTATCATATATTTGTATATATTTTGAGGCAAAAGGGTTATGATTGTACTTTTTCTTTGTTATGTGTAATATATATGGGTATTAGTAAGTCGGTATAGTCCTTATAGTGTCTTTGAATATAATACAAGCAGTGTTTGTTGGTATTATCTAGAGGTGGAGTAGTGAATCATAATCATGTTGAACGTAGGGTTATAAGATTGTTAGTGAAGAAGGTAAGACTATAGTTAAGGAACTCACGGAGGGGCAAAATTGTCAAGGGACAAAGATGTACTGAAATCTTAAACGGCAGGCATGTCACAGAGAGGCTAAGGGAAACATGTCAAAGGCCTGAAGAGAGGGGCAATTAGGAGGGTATAATTATACAAAATCTTTATTGATGTTTTAATTTCCTCCCTATTTTCTATTGTTTTTATTTGTTGTTGTACAGATGCTACACTTGTTAAATCTCTACTTGAGGTATAGCCATGTTGTAGGCTAGTTGGAGTATCTATAGGTACGATAGTGGTTAATTTTTAGTAGATCCTTTCATTTCACTATTACATAGATTGTATGTCTTTGGTCTTTTTTATTCATTGCTTAGTTCTCCTTTATCCGTTTATATAATGTTCTAGAGAATATGGTTCTTTTTAATTCCTTATTACATTTAACTAACAAATGTATATGAAAAAGAGTTCTATTTTGATTAAAGGATTATTTCCTTTAAAGATCATTTTGTTTAACTTTCGTACTTAATTGAATGGTTGAGTAGAGATAGTTTCTATTTAGGGTAGAGTAGGGTGAGTGACTACATGATCCATCATTCTCCACTCTGGGGTAGAGTTGGGTAGGTGCCTGAATGATTTGCATCACAACCTAAACCTTTCCCACCCACACTACTCATATGGTGGAGAACCATCTACCCAAATTACCAACCTTGTCATTATCAACAGTTAGAAGAGTTAAATAACTATCCATCAATAAATAAATTCTAATCTAAGAAAACATAAGCAAACTAAATGTGGAATAATGTACTAATCCCTGGGAATCGAAAGTCATTCATTCTAAAATAACTATAGATTGTCAAGAAGGGGATGCAATAACAAAACTAAAAGGAAAGCATAAGTACAAAAATAAGAAGTATGTCATAAGATAAAATTTTGTGGTAGCCCAGTTGTGTTGCTCATCCTAAAATTTGAAATCAGCCACTGGAATCACAAGTGTTGTCTTGTAGGAGCCGTGGATTATGTACTACACTCAAAAAAGAAAAACATGTATAGTAGCAGCACATAAGAAGAAAATAATGTACTGGTAGGGTCATTTGGACAATACAAGATGAGAATATGAACACAACCAAATTATTGCACGACAAGTTAATCCATGTTCAAACCAACATAAACTCATCATAAAAAATAACATCTATAAATTTTATGATTACAACCAATAAGGAAAAAAAATAACGCCATGTAATGTTTAGACAAGTCAAGTCAAGACATGTAACCAATTATCAAGTATAAAATATATTCCTCAGTTTACTCAGGGGAACCGTCAAACTCACCTGACCCTCATAATACATTCTATGGATAAAAATTTCACCTTCTAGCCATGAGCTGTAGGGGAAAATTTTCATACATTTACTAAATCTGATACATAAGTGTCTTCCAACCTTGTTTCACCAATAACCCATGAGAACATTACTAATACCGAACATTTCATATTAAGAAATGAGGTAGGACAAAATCATACAACAACGTAAAATTATTATCATTAACTGCACCAAACAACATGCACTGATATGTCACACTACAAAGTAGTTAGCATTCACATAGAGAACAAATTGGATTTAAACTACAACACCATAACCTACCTCAAACCAAGCTTGCATAACTCATCTAAGTTGGAGCTTTGCTCTTCCGTGCAATTTTCTCTTGCTCTTGGTCTAGAACACACATATAAAAATATAATTAATGAAATAATGTACAATGTTGAGAAATTATAAGTCCCACCCAACCCCTAAGGACAAGTTCATGATCATTCCCTTCCCATTCTAGGACTGTTCTACCATAATTCACCTAAAACTATAATTTTATGGATTAATTAGTGAATTAAAAAACTGCTTCGCTAAATTAACTATTATTCATCATAAAACATTAAATTATTACTTAATTTGATCCCTTTAACTATAAATAACAAAATTAATCCCCTAAACTTTCTCCGAACTTCGTAATAAGCAATTCTAAGGCTAAATTATTAATTACTGGTTAATGGGGAAGAAATCATTACCTAAATAAAGCCAAACAATGAAAATCTGGTGGAAATATACCTAAATCACCTTTCCTTTGTCCCAAAATAAGTTTTAGAAAAAGAAACTATTTTAGGGGGAAATTCATTAATTATGTAACTTTCACCACTATAGCGGCACCTACTACTCTAACAGGTGTTGAATAGGTCTGATCATCGCTATAACAGGAATGTATCTACCTTAGCATCATGCATATAGAGGTTTTGATGCGAAAAATATCTAGTTTCACCTAAAAATCTCATTTTTTGCGAAGTACCTTAATTCTAGACATTCCAAACAATGCCTTTTACGCTATGATCAATTCTAGGAGTTCTACTTACCCAAATTTAATTTCATAAATTCCTACAGATTTTTTATTGTATTAGCTAATTAGAAATGAAATCAAACACTATACAAATAATTTCCAAATTTCCCTAGACGGCACCTTACTCTGATTCTTTCAAAACTATCCTATCTTGAAAATTATAATTTCAAATCTGGATAGAATTTTAACACGAGATTTTCAATGATAGTTTTATACATAATGAAAAAATGGTTTGTCTAATCACTGAACTGGTTTAGAACATGATGTTATCAAATTCCAGACTACCAATCTCCCAGTACAAGAGCAAGTATTGAATAGAGTCTTGTAGATTGGTTTGTTGTCCTCAACACCAAATCCTTAGGAGGCTAAAAGGCATCTTGGAATCTTTCTCACTTTATTTTCTATTATCATGCTTGTTCACTGTTTCCTACCTGAGGCGAGTCCATGGTATCTGATAGGTTCCAGTTGTTATCTCGACCATCACAACTATGATTAGAGAAGATACTTGTGATTCCAATGTTTTATTATGTTATGATAGAATGCTACGTGCGTCCCTTATGTTGATTATTATCACACTAACCATATTATTTAAGTATTGTTTAATAGTGGGATTTCTTAAGTTTAAGTGATCTTTATGAGTTATATAAGAAGAGTTGTAACAAAGAAATTTGGGTATCATAAGGGCTTGGTGTGATTTCAATGTATAAGTTCATCTTCGTGATTTGGGACACACCTTAATTTCTTGTGATTTGAAGTATTCTTAATTTTGACCAGAGTCCAGATGAATTACTCGGATACCTTACTTTGTTCTATCTAAGTTATCATGGTAGGTAAATACTTAAGATGAGTGGTGTTTTTTTTAGCATTTTTGTCTGAAATTGAGTTGATAGATTCAAAATTGCATTAACAATAGACTTATAATAATAAATTTGAGCATACATGGTTAATAATTACTAAGACATGGGGGATAGGTGTAATAAAGTTTTCATGGGGTAGCATCACGTGAGAAAGTAACTGGAAATGGTAAAAAATAGAAGGCATTATTAGGTGTTTCTGCAACAATGGATTTACCACTGCAATGTCAACTAGTGTCTCCTTGCCACTTCTACTGTACCATTAAAGTAGCATTTTGTCACTATCGATGCATTACTGTAGCAGTGAAATTGTCATTGCAGCAACGCTAGGTAGTAAGCCACCAAGGCTTCCCTTATTTTGTGATTTTTTATGCTTTATAAAAATAAACCTATGTTCATAAATTTTTTTAGCAGAAATCATTCTCAACTTAATAGTAGCAAATACATTTTATTTAGTAAGTAAGAAGTCCTAAAAGTATAAAAGGTATAAAACTAAAAGAAAAATATTGTTTGTTACATTTTCCAAACATGAACAACTCGAATCCAAAATTAGTAAGCAAAAGGGGAAAGAGGGAAAGTGTAGTTGGTAGCCTCATCATCACCAAGGATAGAGGTGTGTGATCCCTCCTCTTCAATTCCATAAACAAGGAAGAACTTCTATGTGTCATTCTTTGTCATAATCAAGTTCTTGTTAGGTGAAGAGATACTTTAAAATAACCTGCATAACCTTCCACATCCTGACAAACATATAGTCTCGGGAGTGCCTTTTCTTATTCTCACCATCTAGATCCTTTTTGTGCTTTTCATAGGCTCAGGTTGAATCTTGTTGGGCATAGGAATCATAGGAACCAAACCTGTGGAAGGCAACTGAGACTGCTTTTCATAACCTCAAACAACTGAAAGGTCATCCTTCCAGTCATCTAGAGATGTAGGAACCTATGAAGGAGGGGTGCTAGTTTTCTCTCCCTCTTTAGCCCTACTACTTTCACCCATCTCCCACATCTTTCTCTTCTTCTTGTTTCCTTCAAGTGACCCCTTCACCCTTAATAATTTGAAGGGCACATCACACTCTTGTAGTGTGTCATGGTCCTCCATTGTCACCTTCACCCTCTCGCACAACTCTATTATCAAGGACAACAATAAAAGATCCCTCAAAGACTATCTCATAGTGTAGAAATTCTACAAATCATAATAATATACTTCCCCACATTTATTTTTATCACCAAAGGTGCATAAAACACTATTATAACCTTGTAAAAGGTCACATCAGTAACATTGATTAAAGGATAGATTCTTCCAGATGCCAAATACAACCATCTCTAAGCCTATACTGAGAAATGAGTGATCCTGATCCCTTTTATGCTAGTCTACTTCACCTTGTCCTCTTTCTCTTTGGTACTAGTATATTTGACACCCACATCAGGACCGTCTCTGTATTCTTAGCCTTAAATATGGTATTGAAAGGTTTGGAACCTCCAAGGTGTCATTATTGGTTGCAGAATCCACCAAAATATTCTTTCCATAAATATGGATAGGGGGAAGAGGCACAGACTAGCCCACTGTTAGGAGTATGACAAAGAACTCCCAAATTATGGCTAGGTTTCATGCAGGGATGGCCCTTATCAGCATCCCCTAACTAAAAGTCCTCTACTCCCTTCGTCATGAACCCTCTCTCTTAAAGAAAACCCCTATTAAGTCACCTTTGCTCATAACACTCACGACAAATACAGTTAGAGAACCTTTGATATGTGGGTTGATTTACCATAATAGTAGCACAACAAATATTGCAATTACAGTGTTAGAAACTAATTTGAGAAGAGAATTCAAAACTAGGAAAATAAAAAATCTGGGAGGGGCTACTACACAGCGTCACTGCTGTGACATTTTTGTCACTACAGCGACATCCACCGCTACAGTGGTTCCTTCATCCCTAACCAAACACGCCCCCTTTATGGTAAAATTTTGACTTTTCATTAAATTTTTTATTTCTATGTATAGATCAGGATTGGTAGAGTACATATGAACTATTTACACTAAAATAGGTCTGATTAATACCTAAATTCAAGCCCATATCATTCTAACTAATTAAAGAGGGTGAATCTAATCCCCTACCCCTTTCAATACCAAAAAATACCATGAATGTCATCCATATTACATCTAAAATAGTGTAGTAGCGTGAGGGGTGTAAGATTATCTAGCATGCTTGTTTAATTATTTAGTAAGTCTTGAAAATTTTGAAGTTCAAAGTTGAATCACGAGAGAATCCAAATAATCCCTTTTCTATTCTAAATTCTATGATGCTATGATGTTAAATGCATGAAAAAAGTAGTAGGGATGAGAATTACCTTAGTAGTATTGTCAAAAAGAGGTTTGCTTAGGGTAAATTGAGAGAGTTTTTGAGTGTTTAAGAGTTGGAAGTGGGGAAAATATATCATTTCCCTAAAATGAATACCGTCGAGCAACACTATGGTGATAGTCCTATCACTGCAGCAATGGGTCTACTGTTGTTGCAATAGGCTACACAAAGTTCCATTTTATCCTAAATTTTTGTGTGTTGTGAAATTTCACAATGTTTGGGGTATATAAAATGATCCATTACATAAGATATTTGTTAACTTTATTCCCAAGTTTATAATAACTGTGCATCAAGTTATGAAGTTTAAAGTTCAAAATGTATAGACTAGTCTAGTATTGGACAGTGCGTTTGTAGCTTATTAGAATATAGTAGGATATTATAAGGTGATTAGTAAGAATAAAAGATTGCTCTTCTTCTCAAACTATTGTGTATATTTGATTAAAAGAATTATATTGAAAACCTTCTAACATCTATGTAACCATTCGCGGATAAACAATAGGTAAATTGTCATATAATAAAATGACCCAAATAGTTCTTATGATAAATACCATCCTAAAAACATTTTTTGACTATGAAATCCTTGTTCTAGACATTGTATGAATTATTTTGTTGTAAATATCCATGGCTCAAATAATATTAGGCCACAATTAGGAAAAATGTAGGCCATTCAACTGACCTTCCACTACAGTAGTAGATGCCCAACTACAGAGGTAGCACTGTAGTGACACTTTCACTGCTATAGTGGTATCCAATAATTAGGCAGCTCAAGGGTTAATTATAACCCTTTTTGGGTTCCCTTATGTCATCTCTCTCCACTCAAAACACCCTAAGTAAACCCTATACCTACTACTATAAGGATTCAAAGGCTACACTCTATAAGGGAAATTCCAAAGATTTTCCTATAGAGTTTATGAAATTTGAAAAAGGTAAGTCATATGTGAGATAACTCTCTACTCTTCATAGCTGTGGAATTCATCTCTAAGGTAGGTTACTATTTAATGGTAGTAGACATGGGCTAGATGCACGTAATATTTGTAGGGATGCAAAGATATTTCATGGATTAGTCATTCGGGCACATATTTTGGTTGGATGGAATAATAACCAGATTTGGATTATGAATTTAAAATTGAATGCTAAGTTGTTGAATTTTTTTTTCTCCTTTGATTTTCCAAGGGTATAAGTTTTGTATCAATTAGAGGTAGGTTGATTAAAGAAAGAGTATTTACTAGTCGAAGGAAGGGTTAGGCAGACTATGAAAGAAAGGAACATGGGTTAAAACTAGAGTGTGTATTTGGTGGGTTCATAGGAGTTCATTAAAATTTGTCTTAGAGTGAATAGAATGGGAAGTAGGTCACTAGATGTTATGATGAGTCAAAAGGTGTCAGAAAAGTTATGGATTTATGTATTGTATTCATGGGTTTATAGTGTAACATATATAGATGTAGTAAAGGGAAGGAAAGTGTGAGGTATGAATAGTATACGAATCGATATCATTAGTGAAATTATGGGAGATATTTATGGGTAAGGTCATTGTAATAGGTAACTGTGTGTAACGCCCTGAGATCCCATCCCGAGATGTCACAAGGTTCTTATGGACTCGAAGGACCACAAGCTAACCCTTTACTGATATTTGTACCTGTACACTGCCTCATATATGAAATAAATGCATAAACTTTCCATAAGGTTCAACACATCTATACATACTCAAAACTGAAAACTGAATACTAATACATCCGTCATCTGTCTTAAAATCCTCTAAACGGTATGAACTGTGGAGTTGATGGTACAAGTCCCCAACTAACTCCATCAACTGAAAATAACAAAAAATATGATGCAAATAATAGTAAACTGAAACCCATCCACGAAAGAAGAGGACTCACTGCTATGACTACTGCTGCTTACTAGGACTGAACTACTGAGGAAACTCTGGGTCCTGTGCCTCTGAACCTATGGTACCAAATAAAACACCATAGCACAAAATGCGTCAATATAGGGATGTACTGAGTATGTAGATAAGGTAAGGATAAATGCAAAGGCTCATGCATACACAATATCTAAACTGAATGATCATGAAAATATCGCACGAGAACACATACATGAATGCACAGACCATAAACACAATCAACACAACTCTAGGTACTGAAACTCGGATACCACTATACTGCAGACAGAACTCACTACTGACACTGAGATAACGAATCACTTACTCATGTAATACTGAGAACTGAAGATCTGGATGTACTTACATAAAGGACTAAGTTCAGAGCTTTACTACTTTCGATTGACAGGATTAGAGATCAACCATTCTAATGGATAATATTCAGAAACTATTACCAATAATAAGAAATATTATTATATCTGAAGTTGACAACAAAGATACTCAATAGAATCTGAGACTGTGAATCAAGCCTTTCTGGCGGTGATAACGCTCAAACTACAGCTCTCGTAAGAGTGTAAGCGGTCGTTGTCAAATATAGAACCCAACTGGGTTGCGTGTCGAATCCCACAGGGAATACTTGGTCACTAAGTATGCAACGATTAGTAGGCTATTGATCGAAAATTCTACAAAAAAGGGGGGATTTAATTGTAGCGTGAATTAAAAGTATCAAAGTAACAAAGAAAAACGGAATGTTTAGTAGGATTTAATCAATGAGAATTGTAAGTTAGGGTTATGTCCACCTTATGAGTTTTACGTATCTATTGGCTATGAGTTATGCGGAATTCAGACATGCATGCGCTTATAGAGATTCGTATTCTATGGTAAATCCTAGTGTCTTTCGACCATCAAGGATTATATCACTTTAACTCTTTCGAGCTTAAAGCGTATACTAATGGTACGAATTCTCCAAGAGGTTAATCCAGTTACGGCACTAACTTTTAAACAGGGGTTGGTAGCCCTATTTCCTTGTCATTCTCTTTTTTCCAGACATGTAACTTTTCTTTCGAAGAAGTTAATGCTATACTGGCATATTCTATATGTTTGCAACCACAAGAATTCAATTAAGATGAAGAGAGTAATGATATAAGCAGCATACGTATCCAGAATTCACAAACTCATAGCAATAGATAGTGTCTCATAAGGCTTCCATAACCCTAACAGAGAAGTTTAGCTACTTATGAGTGCAACGGAAATCACAATAGATATAATCATCATACCACAACCTATAATAATCTTGGCGATGGAAGTGATATGGCGTCAAAAGCTCTCACACGTTTTGACCTAGCCGTTCTTCACAAGAGAGGCGAGTTCTCTGTGTTAGACTTACAGAATATTGTAACGTGAATTAGGAGAAAAAGTCGAATTAAAAAAAGACTTGAATTAATGAATGAGTGAATAATAAAAAGCTTGCTGAAAAATTCAGCAAATAGGGTTTTTATAACATCCTTGACCTAGTCCTACTGAAATAGAGTTTTTATCCTTGTCCTAGTCCTACTGGGTTACTGTTGATCCCCCAAGTCTTTAGAAATGCTGTTTTTGCCCGGGACAAGTTCTCCATGCATCACTTTCAGTCCACAAGCTTCCAGAAGCTGCCTTCCTTCTTACGTGAAGTTTCCTTTGGCGTCCAACAGTCCATAAAATGCTGAAATCTTCATCATAAATACCTGAAATCTTTCTAATCACGTTGGTTAGCTCACTTACAGGAAAATGGACTAAAAGTGCAGGAATATATATTTTTTCCTTAAAACTTAGCTAAAATATGGGTAAATTAAGTTGCTTTAGGCGTGTAAATACGCCTAACATCAACACCCCACACTTAAAGCTTTGTTCGTCCTCAAACAAAATATTACGCCCATGCAATCATCTACTTAGGGTTTCACAGTAACAACACAAAATGTTCAACCAGACAGGCACAGTAATTATTAACAAAGAGTAGTTTTCTAATCACTTCTAGAAAAAATTCAACCTCCAACATAGACTCGTGATGATGGTTAATTCGTATTCAAAAGTTAAGGCACAAAGAATCATACAAGACTACCCAAAACTCATCAACCATGTGTGTCTCACAATATATCACCTATAATTACTCACAAGTATTTCATTTTTCAAAACATGGGTATAACATTATCCTTGCTCTCACTCTCACAAAGAATTCATATGTTGCAACTGATGACCATAGGCTTGCCCTTAGTGTAATGCTCTACTAATATCAGAATGCTAAGATTAGGATCAAATAGGTCTTTTATAGTTTGTAATGTAGGCTAAGGGATGGGTAAGACTATTTTGGCCAGAAATAGTGACTATGTTCCTAAGCGCTTTAATACATCACATTATGCCGTTAACACTCTCTTTTAATCAACCCTGCTACCTTTCTTTTATCTACCACCCCTTTTCACTTATTTTACTATTCAAACATAACTATCTTTTTATTTAATCATAAACCCAACTATCTTTTTTTTTTCTATTTCTTTTTCTTTTTTTTTCTCTTTTTTTTATAACACACCTCTATGATAGCCACTTTTTTTTTCATTACAAATTCAAGTACCATTACACTCTAAGGCATCACTCTCACCCAATTTCCTCTTATTTTGTCACATGATTTTACAATTTAAAGCGCTTAGGAATTTGGATCAAATTATGGTCTTGAAAAAAATGGATTAGGCTACATATGAGTCTGTCAAAGAAAATAGCTAATAGTCTCAAAGGGGGTTAACTAAGATAATGTCCACGGGTAGGTAAAAAGAAGGTAAACAATCACAGGATGCCAAAGAAATGCCTAAATCATCTCCTAAACTCACACTCTTTATTTTGCTTTACACACACACCAGGCAAGTTCTAGTATCAATCACAACACAGAATATACTATAACCTCACACACACAAGGCACATGGTCAACTTTATTGGGAGCAGTATAGACTCTTGACCCAACAGATGAATGAATTAAACAACACACTTATCACACAGTGAGTCACACTTAGAGCCTAAACATCTCAATAGTAACGATTTTGGCACAAACTCTTGTCAAAATACCATGCCGCCTATCAGAACAATTTCATGCAAAATCTAAAAAATCTAAAATACCAGAATAAATGTAGGCAAAGGAGTACAAGAAGCATACAAATACCAGCACCCCACACTTAGAAGGGACACACTGCCCTCAGTGGAAAATAAATAAGGAAAACCTGATTCGTCGGACTCCTCTTCTATGTCTGGGGTCATACCCCCTGCGTCGGAATCATCATCAGAGTCGTCATCCTCAGAGTTTCCTCAAAATGTACCCCACGTGATGCCAAAAGTGCGTCGAGGTATTTGTAGAGAGGAGGACTCAGCTTGCTCCTTTCTTGACCTTTTCTGTCCCTTCTGTGAGGTGGTCGCTTTTTCTTTTCCTTGTCGTCCTTTTGGGACCATTCTACCTGATATTAAAATAGAGTCATGTTAGCTTCATCTCGGAAGATTCAATTGAAATACAAACAGTAGCGGTGCCACCCCACACTTAATTTGTTGGCACAGACTAATTAAGTGAGTGATGTCGATTACTCAGACTTCATCGACATACATTTAGGCAATATGTTCCAACAATATATTCAGCACAGTCATACGTTCATGTCATCTTAATTATCCTTTCCAATTCTATTTCATGTAATCTTGTCTATACTTTCATGTTTGGATGAATGCACTTTTTGAACCAAACTACCACATAAGGATCGTACCACAAATAGAAACAAGTTATTGCATAGGCATAATCACACCATCTTATTCTTGTGGTCAATCATAATTGGTATCTCGATGAACGAGTCATTCAAACATTCAAGCTTTCAACTTACAATATTATGTATTAACTTCACAAATTCGACTTCATAAAACTATGACAGTGTATAACAATCAAATACAAGTCGGAACAAAGTCAAGAACACCCACACGTATTCTTTCACTCAACTAGATGTATCATAACAAACCAAACACATTCTAATCACCAACACCACTTCAAAATCTAATAAATCATTATAAACATAGCATTCCAACAACTACGGAATATAAAAGAATAACTTACATGGTGATGGATTTGGAAGATAAGCTTGCAAGATTAGATGAGCAAAAAGAAATATTTTGAAAGAATGGGGAAGCTTGGGCGGCGCCTATATGGAGCAAACAATTTGATTTTGTCTTAAGGTTGAAGTTCTATTTATAGACCAAGGCTTGGGTCGGGTTTGACCCATTTAAAATCGGATTAGGAGACCAAAAAGTAAGCATAGGCGGCACCTAATGCTTTGCCTATGCTTAGCATAGGCGGCGCCTTTTGCAAAGCCTAGTTGAGCATAGGAGGCGCCTATGCTATGGCATTGTTAGGCATAGGCGGCGCCTATGCTATGGCATTGTAGATTCAGAGAGCAAAGACAATGGCATAGGAGGTGCCTATGCTATGGCATTGTTGGGCATAGGCGGCGCCTATGCTATGACATTGTAGATTCAGAGAACAAAGGCCATAGCATAGGCCTTGACTTGTTCGTTGCCTAGATTTACATAGGCCTTGTCTTGTCCATTGCCTAGATTTGTATAGGCAATGCCTAACCGAAAGCCTTTTCCTCCTTCATTACTCACTTACCACCTTTAACATTGCTCACTTTCAAATCAACATTTGAGACCAAGTTCCTCCTTTATACGTCTTGCACCTACACTTACTCAAAAACAACAAAAATGATTAGAAAGATAGGTTGCCTCCCATCAAGCACCTTAGTTTTGGTCGTGGCTCGACAAAATCCTAGGAAAACAAAAACAACAAAAACAATTAAAAATGATGGGTTGCCTCCCACCAAGCGCTTGATTTATTGTCGCGGCACGACATAGTTATCTTGATTACTTAGACTTCATCGAGATATTTGGTGCATCGTTTTCTGAATGGATTCAGATGACGCTGATGCTTAATTGTGGGCATGCAATCTTCTTCGAGATGCATCTTGTGCAAACATATCCCAGGTGGGATACCAATTATATCATCAATAGAACAACCCATAGCTCTCTTATACCTCTTCAGAGCAGAGATGAGAGCTTCTACGTATTGTTCACCTAAATCAGCCGCAACACTCATCGGAAGTGTAATTCCACCTCCCAATAACGCATACCTTAGGTGACTGGGGAGCTCTTTTGATTCTAGCACTGGTGGCTCTTCAATGGAAGTCTCCGCTGTTGGTGAAGGTCAATTCCTAAGATCAAGGTCCAGCTTCTTAGTAGCATGAGAATAGGACTTTATTCCTGTTAGAGCACAAACAGTTTCTTCATATTCTTCAACATCCTCATGCTCAAAATTCAACAGCACAGCAGACAATGGCTCAACAGTAAGCTACTTCTCTACAGATAATCCTTTCTCATCCTCGTAATAAACATCAGCTACAGAGAACACATCCATATCTCTAGGCTGCTTCATCGATTTGCATACATCAAAACGGAATACTTCGTCATTCAGCCAAAATAAAAGCTCATAAGATCTTAAATCAATCAGCACACTTCTAGTTGCGAGGAAAGGACGCCCCAAGATTATGGAAACTTCAGAATCCACCTCGCAATCCAAAATAACAAAGTTTGCAGGAAAGATGAAGGTGGAAACCTTTACCAACACATCATATAAGATACCCACAGGTCGTTTTACCGATCTATCTTCCATCACGAGCTGCATATTGGTTGGTGTAGGGTCACCCAACCCCAACTTTCTGTACACGGATAGCGGCATCAAATTAATGCTAGCTCCCAAATCGCACAACGCCTTAGCAAAATCCAACGATCCAATCATGCAAGGAATAGTGAAAGCACCAGGATCTGCCTTTTTCTGAACTAGCAATCTTGTAGAGATTGCACTGCAATGATGAATATTATCTGCCAGCTCATAGCTTACTTCCCGCTTCTTTGTCAAAAGGTCCTTCATGAATTTAGCGTATTCGGGCATATGCTCTAGCGCTTCCACCAAAGGAACATTAATAGTCAACTGCTTCAACATAGTCATGAATTTACTAAACTTGGTATCATCAACTTTCTTCTTCAGTCTCTGCGGAAAAGGTGGTGGTGAAAGGGGAATTATTTTCTCCACCACTTCCTTTTTATCTTGCTTCCGATTATCAACCTTTTCAGGAGTGTTGTCAGCCTTCTTCTTCAGTCTTTAAGGAAAAGGTGGTGATGGAAGGGGAATAGTTTTCTCCACCACTTTCTTTTTACCTTGCTTCCAACTATGAATCTTTTCAGGCTGCAGACGTCTAGGGGTGACGTCATGAACACACTCTTCAGCTTCTTCGGCCTCTTCACATTCTACATCAATAACATTATCCGCTATATCATCAACTACCTGCTTGCCTTTAGATGGATTTTCCAACACTTTACCACTTCGGGTAGTAATAGCCATACACGATCCATCATTCCTCGGATTTTGCACTGTGTCGCTAGGTAGTGTTCCAGCTTTTCTTTGATTGAATGCCACTGAAAGTTGACTCAATTGCTGCTCCAGCTATTTTATTGAAGTGGAATGTGAGTTAACCAATTGATTTATTGAAGACAAATCGTTCTTCACCTCATTCACTCCCGTATTAGTTGCCTCCACTACTTTCAGCAGCTTTGCCATCATATCTTCCATAGACATCTTCCCCGAACCAAATGCCGCGGACTCACGATTTCTAGGAGAAATATACAAACCACTCCTGTCAGTCTTATTCTTCCAACCACCTTGATCACGGTCCTTGTATCCAGATTTATCATAATAGTTCCGACCTTGGTTTTCTTGGGCATTGCCTCGGAAACCCCCCTGATTATTCAAGTAGTTCGCTTCTTCCTCAGAGTCGGATTCATCTCTTCCCTGTGATACAACGACCTTAACCTTTTCGGTCTTTCCTGATAATAAGTGCTTGGTAAGAAGATCCATCTGCGTTTTCATGTGAGCCATATCTTGGTCACGTTCATCTTGTCTACGCCTCTGCTCTGCAGTCAAGCCAATAGATACGGTAGAGCTTGCTACCTCAGAATCCCTGGTATGCCAAGCTCTACTCTGCTTTGTCATACGATCTAGCATATCACTTGCCTCAAGAAAAGTAAGCTCCATGAATGACCCACCTGCAGCATTATCAACCACTGGCTTTGTCACTGAGTTCAAAGCCCTGTATAATATCTCCATCAAGTGGATGTTGGTCATCTGATGATTTGGGCACCGCATAAGCTTCTTCTTGAACCTCTCCCATGTTTTGTGGAGAACTTCAGTTGGAAGCTGTCGAAAATTACTGATCTCATCCCGTAATTGGGCTCTCTTGGATGGCGGAAAGAATCTTTCTAGGAAAGCGTCTTTCAGTTGCCTCCAATTAGTAATAGAATCAGGAGTTAGCCCGTTCAACCATAGAGTTGACTACCCAGACAGAGACAATGGAAATAAGCGCAGCTGAATTGCATTCTGCCCAACTCCTGGATTGTCAAACGACTTGCATGTTGAAATAAAGTTGATCAGATGCATATTCGGATCATCTCCTGCAAGTCCACCAAATAAACCTTTGAGCTGCAATATCTAAATCATGGTGCTAGTGATATTGAACTTGGCTCCGGGAGCCAAGGGCGGAGGAATAATAGCCCCTGTGGCAACAGCTCCATCAAGTTCGTCATCATCATCATCAAAAGGAACCTGCATAGCCCGACGATTAGGTCTCATTCTAGCTTGACGATCTCTCTTGTGCATAGGTGCCGCCACCTTATCTGCACACCGCAGATTAAGTAACTCATCATCACCCAGGTCCTCATCATCAGGATTTGTTGCCCGACCTAGGTTATCAATATTCTGCTGATGCACTTGGGCAGCTGCCAACGCAGCTAATGTAGCCTGCTCCTGTTGAGCCGCCCTTCTTTCAATGTCACGTTGTGCATCCATTCTGCCAATAAGTTGTGGTTCAGGATTTATGGGTAATAATGGTTGACCTAAATTTCGTGTGTTTGGCATGCACTCAAAAAAACCTGAATAAAACAAAAACAACAATTAAACGTAAAATACAAGAATCTTTGACCAAAGGGTCTAGTAACTATCACAAACTTAGTTGACAACTGTATTCCCCGGCAACGGCGCCAAAATTTGATAACGCTCAAACTACAGCTCTCGTAAGAGTGTAAGCGGTCGTTGTCAAATATAGAACCCAACTGGGTTGGGTGTCGAATCCCACAGGGAATACTTGGTCACTAAGTATGCAACGATTAGTAGACTGTTGATCGAAAATTCTACAAAAAAGGGGGGATTTAATTGTAGCGTGAATTAAGAGTATCAAAGTAACAAAGAAAAACGGAATGTTTAGTAGGTTTTAATCAATGAGAATTGTAAGTTAGGGTTATGTCCACCTTATGAGTTTTACGTATCTATTGGGTATGAGTTATGCGGAATTCAGACATGCATGAGCTTATAGATATTCGTATTCTATGGTAAATCCTAGTGTCTTTCGAACATCAAGGATTATATCACCTTAACTCTTTCGAGCTTAAAGCGTATACTATTGGTACGAATTCTCCAAGAGGTTAATCCAGTTACGGCACTAACTTTTAAACAGGGGTTGGTAGCCCTATTTCCTTGTCATTCTCTCTTTTCCAGACATGTAACTTTTCTTTCGAACAAGTTAATGCTATACTGGCGTATTCTATATGTTTGCAACCACAAGAATTCAATTAAGATGAAGAGAGTAATGATATAAGCAACATACGTATCAAGAATTCACAAACTCATAGCAATAGATAGTGTCTCATAAGGGTTCCATAACCCTAACAGAGAAGTTTAGCTACTCATGAGTGCAACGGAAATCACAATAGATATAATCATCATACCACAACCTAGAATAATCTTGGCGATGGAAGTGATATGGTGTCAAAAGCTCTCACACGTTTTGACCTAGCCGTTCTTCTCAAGAGAGGCGAGTTCTCTGTGTTAGACTTACAGAATATTGTAACGTGAATTAGGAGCAAAAGTCGAATGAAAAAAAGACTTGAATTAATGAATGAGTGAATAATAAAAAGCTTGCTGAAAAATTCAGCAAATAGGGGTTTTATAACATCCTTGACCTAGTCCTACTGAAATAGAGTTTTTATCCTTGTCCTAGTCCTACTGGGTTACTGCTGATCCCCCAAGTCTTTAGAAATGCTGTTTTTGCCCGGGACAAGTTCTCCATGCATCACTTTCAGTCCACAAGCTTCCAGAAGCTGCCTTCCTTCTTACGTGAAGTTTCCTTTGGCGTCCAACAGTCCATAAAATGCTGAAATCTTCATCATAAATACCTGAAATCTTGCTAATCACGTTGGTTAGCTCACTTACGGGAAAATGGACTAAAAGTGCAGGAATTATATATTTTGTCCTTAACACTTAGCTAAAATATGGGTAAATTAAGTTGCTTTAGGTGTGTAAATACGCCTAACATCAGGCGGTATATCTCTGAATATGATATCAAATAACTGTATACGTGACCAAGCCTATTTGTCGGGATGGTCCATAAATGAATGGAACTATCTGAGTTCCTCATAATGATAGATGATTGTATCTGACAGTCCTGATTTCTGAAGATTGATACTAAAACTAAAAATATGGGAAGTAGTAACTTAACCGACATGCCCCGACCTACCACAGGTAGGGTCCAACCTATAACCCTAGTTGTAATGGTGTCAATACCATGCCACGGGTAAAGACCTCTCTGATGGATGACCCTACCAAGCAGTCGACCTAAGGTAATATAATAGTCAAATACTCTTTCTCTGGAGGTGACAACCTTTTCTGACATTGACTCCTGTATCTTGCACTAGCTATGGAGTTCTGGAGTTCGAGGATTATTACTAATGACTCTGGCCTCTCTCTCATTGACGGGAGGAGCATCCATCCCTTCCCTCACTCGGTGATAGTTTTTACTCCCAGCTGAAAGACTCTGAATTGAATTATTAACTAAAAGTAACTGAACTGAATCAGATACAGATCATGTTTTTTTGCAACTATCTGAGGATACAGAGTTCTATAATTCACTGAGTTCTGAGAATCATGGCTTGACTAGAATTATCGTGAAACTGACACGGGCTTTAGACAACAGCTAAAATTGTTGGGTATAAATACCCCCAGGACTCGATAACATAAAATAAAGCATAATCATTCCTCCATCATCACAACCATTCATTCATCATCATATTTATTCATTCATCATTACAGTTTTTCATTCATCATCATTATCATTAAAGCATCTCTTCAAGTATTTAGGAAACATAACATACCTTCACCTTTGCAATCATTAAGGCAACACATCAAGCATTTAGGAAACATCAAAATATACTAGCGTAGGGAAACATGCTACTAGGTTATAATTCCTTAAACAATGTATTGCCTGAAGTACTTCACACTTAAATCAGTCTTGACATGTATTTGGATATCACATGATTCGGGGAAACTTCATACTATCACGTCACAACTTACTTGCTAACCACTTGGCCTGTATTAAAAACTTAACATACATTAAAGAGCACATAATTGAGGAATTTACTACTATCACATCTTCACTTGTTCACTAAAGGCCTTCAACAAACACTAGTCATACATGGGTCCACATGTATTTGGGGATTTCCTACTATCATGGAATAATTCATCCACTTGGGCATTTTGTCAAACACTAGGCATGCATAAACTAACTCATAAATTGGGGTTTCATCTTCAACATACTACAATGGCCCTTTTATGCTTCACCTATGCATTTTATCAAACCTATGGGGGACATGCTTCGGTTATTCAACCATTTATACAACCAAATGCCATGAACACATCACATAAATTCCACATACTAGGGTCAAAACTCATAAATCTTGTACAAAAACATTAATCAAAACTCAACATCATAAGGAACATAAATTTCAACTCATACAAATCATGGAATCTCGTAAGCATAAAAATCTTGAAGTTTTAAAAAGGGTTCTTCAGCTTCTTGGATGAAAGGGACCCAAGAATCGACATCTACATACCTTGGTGAAACTTCTTTGTTGAAGGTTGTTGGAGAGATTCTTGATTTCTTGACTTCTCTTGATCTCTCTTGATTTTTTTTGAAGGAAAAATAAGGGTTTTGATCTTGTAAATAAACCCTAATTTTATGTTTTGGATGAACAAGAAGTTATGTTCCTTGTTTTGGGGTGATTAGGTGTTAAATAGGGTGGAAAATGACCCAAAAATCTCTTTAAAATGGTGTTTCAGCGCTGTCTCGGACAAATCTGTCGGTTAAAGTGATGGACCGTCACTCTGGTGACTAACCACCACTCCCACCATCACTTTTGGTCCATAAAAGGGTATTACTTCTTCAGTTTTGACCGCCAAAGTGACGGGCCATCACTGACAAGACGGTCCGTCACTCCTAGACAGCTCAGATAGCTCTCAGTAAAATGGCCATAACTTCTTACTCCGATATTGGATTTTGGCGAGATTGGTATCGTTGGTAAGATAATTCAATTATATATATGTTGGTATGTCATAATATAAAAAATTATTTGTATAATTGGAGATATTCTTATTTGAAGTTTACTATGGCAATGTCCTTCTCAAGAATTCAATCAGTAAAGTATGTTTTGATTCGTCTAATAGATAGGACGTATTTAAGGACTTAATACACAAAAAAATTGAATATAAAACTACCAAATAACAAATATTTATTTATTAAGATCTTGAATCATGGTTCTACTATCGGTTGGGATTCTCGGGGTATTAGAATATCTCCCCTTGGAAACATTCGTCCTCGAATGTCGCTTGATAGACTGAGAATACGGATCAACAGAACTTACTCAATAAATGAAAAAATCACAAGGCATGAATACGCATCTGGAATAACTAACATACTGATTTCTCACACTGGGAATGCATATCTGATGCATGAAATACTTGACTGAACCTACTCATAGCTGAATTCTCATAACACACATGCATATCTAATGCATGGATGTCCGGCTAAGCGGATTTTTAAAATTAAGACTTGACAATGCAATAACGACTGATGCTAACTTCATAAAGAAAATCTGAACATATATCTAGATAAATCTAATGACATACAACATCATAATACTATGGGGTATCTCCCCCTTGGGTCTCAATGTCCTTTTAAACACACTCTGCAGAAATATTGGGGCGGTGCGCGGGGCACCTACAGACTAGGTCATAATTGACAGACTAAGATTTGAAAATCATGCATGACTCATGCTATCATATAAGCTCAAAATTTAAGAAAAGGACCTAACAATGCATATCATAAAGATAAAAGGCTCATAACTTACCCGGGTCTATTTGAGGGAATCCTTCCCGATCAAGGCGAGCCTGAACCGCCTGGAGTCTACCCTTTTGAGTCAGCGCTCTACATTCTCACATTCTATGGCCTGTCTCAATATACCTAAAGCATACATCACTACCGGCTCTACACACATCTTGGTGGCGCCTTCCATACTCTTCACAACGCGGATAGGTACGAACACCGCTAGCTCTACTATGGGCTTTGGAGCTTGGCGCTTTCTCAGATCTGACACCCCCAAATACAAGTACGGCTAAACTAGCTAAAGACGGAGCTGGGACTAAAAATCTCCGACCATGCTGAGAACTACTGCCACCCTGGGACCCTGACTATGAGAAACCATGACTACCTATCTTGGCTCTCTTACTCACTCTCTCTCTTTCTTTTATCTTATCTACCTCAATATTTTGCGTATGCATCATTAGCCTAGAAAGAACCAACTCTCTATTGAGCATAACAACTCTACACTCTTTTAACACATAACTCGATACATCAGAAAATTTTTTACTGATACTCGCCCTAGGGTCAGCTACCAAGTAAGGAGCATGCTTAGCTAATTGGTTAAATTTAAGAAAATACTCTTTCATGGTCATGGAACCGTGCCTTAGGTTCATGAACTCTTCTACGTTAGCCTCTCTCATTTCTAGAGGAAAGAATTTATCTATAAAGGCACTCTGAAACTCTGACCAAGTCACAAGAGTTGCATTCTCCCCTCTACTTTTCTCCCACATTACTACACAATCTTGAGAAACATCCTTTAACCTATAGTATGTTAATTCAAAACTCTCTTCCTCAGAAATATGCATAATCTGGGTGATCTTCTTCACCTCCTCTAAATAAAGATGCGGATCCTCACCTACTACTGACCCAAAGAATTCTGGCGGGTTCATTTTCATGAAACTTCTAACCCTGGCTGCGGCCGAATCCCCATCTTACTGAGGTGGGACTGCAGCCTGACGATTAATCTGAACATTAGTCACATCTTGGGCTAGCACCTAAAAAGCTACCCAAAACTCTGCATATGACACACTCTCATTCTCGGGATCTGCTGGCTGTGGGGGATGGTCATCAACCCTATGAACAAAATCTCTGCGAGGAGGCATACTCTGTAAATAGAAGGAAGAAGTGGATTAGACTGAGAACCAACTTAAGCTCATGCTCACTCGCACGACATGATCACTTCAAGAAGGGAAACTTCTCCTAAGAAAATCTCGTAGCCTCTTGTACATAAATGTGGTGCGCTACACACTCATGCATAACACTTTACTAGATGCGACATTTCAGACTCCCTAGGACACTCTTGGATCTTAGACTCTTATACTAAGATTGTAACCCCCCGAGATCCTATCCCGAGATGTGACACGGTGCTTATGGACCTGAAGGACCACAAGTTAACCCTTTAGTGATATCTGTACCTGTACACTACATAATATATGAAATAAATGCAGAAACTGGCCATAAGGTTCAACACATCTATACATACTCAAAACTGAAAACTGAATACTAATACATCCGTCATCTCTCTAAAAAGCCTCTAAAATGTATGAACTGTGGAGTTGATGGGTCAAGTCCCCAACTAATTCCATCAACTGAAAATAAAAAAAAATCCAATGCAACTAATAGTAAATTGAAACTCGTCCTCGAAATAAGAGGACTCACTGCTCTGACTATTGCTACTAACTGGAACTGAACTGCTGAGAAAACTCCAGGTCCTGTGCCTCTGAACCTATAGTGCCAAATAAAACACCATAGAGCAAAATGCGTCAGTACAGGGATATACTGATTATATAGATGAGGTAAGGCTAAATGCAAAGGCTCATGCATACACAATATCTAAACTGAATGATCATGAAAATGTCGCACGAGAACACATACATGAATCCACAGACCATAAACACAATCATCACAACTCTAGGTACTGAAACTCGGATACCACTTTACTGCAGACTGAAATCACTACTGACACTGAGATACCGAATCACTGACTCATCTAATACTGAGAACTGAGGATCTGGATGTACTTACATCAAGGACTAAATTCTAAGCTTTATGCTTTCGACTGACAGGATTAGAGATCAACCTTTCTAATAGATGATATTCAAAAATTATTATCAATGATAATAAATATGATTATATCCGAATCTGACAACAAGGATACTCAATAGAATCTAAAACAATGAATCAAGCCTGTTTGGTGGCATATCTCTGAATATGATATCAAATAACTGTATACGTGACCAAGCCAATCTGTTGGTATTGTCCATAAATCAATGGAACTATCTAAGTTCCTCATAATGATAGATAATTGTATCTGATAGTCCTGATTTCTGAAGATTGATACTGAAACAGAAACTGTGGGAAGTAGTTACTTAACCGACATGCCCCGACCTACCACAGGTTGGGTCCAACCTATAACCCTATCTGGAAGGTTGTCAATACTGTGCCACCATTAAAGACCTCTCTCTGTTTAATCCTCTCTGATAGATGACCCTAGCAAGAAGTTGACCTAAGGCAATATAATAGTCAAAAACTCTCTCTCTTGAGGTGACAGCCTTTTCTGGCGGTGACTCCTATATCCTGCGCTGCCTACGCAGTTCTGGAGTTCGGGGATTGCTACTAATGACTCTGACCTCTCTCTCTCATTGATGAGAGGATCCGCCATCCCTTTCCTCACTCAGTGCTAGTTTTTACTTCGAACTGAAAGACTCTGAACTAAGTTCTTAACTGAAAGTAACTGAACTGAATCTAATACTGATCATGTTTTTCAAAGGTTAAGAATGAATAAGATGAAATCACTTAATTCTGTATCTTCCAGAAATTGTATTGAATCATGATATCTGACCGATGATACATAGCTTGAATAAATTACTCTTATCACTTCTGAGATTAGAATTGAATCATTTGAATACTTTTAGATCTGAACTGATTACAAGACTGAGGCTATATTACTAGTAATACAGAGATTACAAAGATAACTGAGATTACTGAGCTTTCTTATGTTCTGCAACTATCTGAGGATACAGAATTCTATAATTCACTTAGTTCTGAGAATCATGGCTTGACTGGAATTATCGTGAAACTTACACTGGCTCTAGACAGCAGCTAAAATTATTGGGTATAAATACCCCCAGGACTGGTTAACATAAAATAAAACATAATCATTCCTCTATCATCACAATCATTCATTCATCATTACAGTCAGTCATTCATCATCATTATCATTAAAGAATATCTTCAAGTATTTAGGAAACATAATATACCTTCACCTTTGCAATCATTAAGGCATCGCGTTAAGCATTTAGGAAACATTAACATATACTAGTGTAGGGAAACATGCTACTAGGTTATACTTCCTTCAACAAGGTCCTCCCTCAAACACTTCATACCTAAATCAGTCTTGACATGTATTTGGACATCATATGATTCGGGAAAACTTCATACTATCACGTCACAACATACTTGCTAACCACTTGGCATGTATTAAAAAATTATCATACATCAAAGAGCACATAATTGACGAATTTACTACTATCACATCTTCACTTGTTCACTAAAGTCCTTCAAAAAACACTAGTCATACACGGGTCCACACGTATTTAGGGATTTCCTACTATCAATGAATAATTCATCCACTTGGGCATTTTATTAAAAACACTAGGCATGCATAAACTAACTCACAATTTGGGGTTTCATCTTCAACATACTACAATGGCCCTTTTATGCTTCGCCTATGCTTTTTATCAAACCTATGGGGAACATGCTTCGGTTATTCAACCATTTCTATAACCTAATGCCATGAACATATCACATAAGTTCCACATACTAGGGTCAAAGCTCATAAATCTTGTACAAAAACATGAATAAAAACTTAACATCATAAGGAACATCAATTTTAACTAATACAAATCATGGAATCTAAAAAGCATAAAAATATTGAAGTTTTAAAAAGGGTTCTTGATATTTTTGGATGAAAGGGACCCAGGAATCGACATCTACATACCTTGGGGAAACTTCTTTGTCGAAGGTTCTTAGAGAGATTCTTGATTTCTTGACTTTTCTTGATCTCTCTTGATTTTTATTATAGGATAAATAAGGGTATTGATCTTGTAAATAAACCCTAATTTGATGTTTTGGATGAATGAGAAGTTATATCCCTTGATTTGGGGTGATTGGGTGTTAAATAAGGTGAAAAATGACCCTAAAATCTCTTTAAAACGGTGTTTCAGCGCTGTCTCGGACAAATCTGACGGTCAGAGTGATGGACCGTCACTCTGGTGACTAACCGTCACTCCCAACATCATTTTTGGTCCAGAAAAAGTCCTTACTACTTCATTTTTGACGTCCAAAGTGACGGGCCATCACTGAATTGACGGTTCGTCAGTTTGTCCGTCACTTCTGGACAGCTCGGATAACTCTCAATAAAATGGCCATAACTTCTTACTCCGATATTGGATTTTGGAAAAATTAGTATCGTTGGTAAGATAATTCAATTATATATCTGTTAGTAGGTCATAAGATCAAAAATTATTTGTATAATGGGAGATATTATCGTTTGAAGTTTACTATGGCAATGTCCTTCTCAAGAATTCAATCGGTAAAGGATGTTTTGATTCCTCTAATAGCTAGGACATATTTAAGGCCTTAATACACATCAAACTTGATCATAAAACTACCAAATAATTAAGATTTATTTATCATGAGCTTGAATCATGGTTCTACTTTTGGTTGGGATTCTCGAGGAATTAGAATATCTCCCCCGTGGAAACATTCATCCTCGAATGTCGCTTGATAGACTGAGAATACGGATCAACAGAATTACTCAATAAATGAAAACATCTCAAGGCATGAATACACAACTGGAACGACTGAGATACTGATTTCTCACACTGGGCATGCATATCTGATTAATGGAATACTCGATTGAACCTACTCATAGATGAATTCTCATAACACACATACATATCTAATGCATGGATGTCCGGCTAAACTGATTTTTAAAAGAAAGTCTTGACAATGCAATAACGACTGATGCTAACTTCATAAATAAAATCTAAACATGCATCTAGATGAATCTAATGACATGCAACATCATAATACTATCGGGTATCTCCCCTCTGGAACTCTATGGCCCTCTAAACACACTTCGCTGAAATACTGGGGTGGTGCGCGGGGCACCTACAGACTAGGTCATAATTGACCGACAGAGATCTGAAACTCATGCATGACTAATGCTAGTACATAACCTCAAAATGGAATAAAAGGACCTAATAATGCATATCTTAAAGATGAAGGGCTCATAACTTACCCGGGTCTATTTCAGGGAATCCTTCCCGATCAAGGCAAGCCTAAAGCGCATAGAGTCTAACCCTTTGAGTTAGCCCTCTACATTCTCGCATTCTATGGCCTGGCTCACCATAACTAAAGTACATATCACTACCGTCTCTACACATACCTTGGTGGAGCCTGCCACACTCTCCACAACGCGGATGGGTACGAACACCGCTAGCACTACTATGGGCTTTGGAGCATGGCGCTCCCTGAGATCTGACACCCCCAAACACAGGTGCGGGTACACTAGCTAAAGATAGATCTGGGAATAGAAATCTCCGACCATGCTAAGAACTACTACCACCCTGGGACCCCGACTTTGAGAAAACATGACTACTTGTCATGGTTCTCTTACTCACTCTCTCTCTTTCCTTTATCTTGTCTACCTCAATCTATTGTGCATGCATCATTAGCCTAGAAAGATCCATATCCCTATTGAGCATAGAAGCTCTACACTCTTTCAACACATAACTTAATACCCCAAACAAAATTTTACTCATACTCGCTCTAGGGCCAGCGACCAAGTCAGGAGCATATTTAGCTAATTGGTTAAATTTAAGGTAATACTCTTTCACGGTCATGGAACCTTTCCTTAGATTCATGAAATCTTCTACCTTATCCTCTCTCATTTCTAGCGGAAAGAATCTATCTAGAAAGGCACTCTAAAACTCTGACCAAGTCACAGAAGCTGCATTCTCCCCTCTACTCTTCTCCCACATTACTACCCAATCATGAGCAACATCCTTTAACCTATATGATGCTAACTCAACACTCTCTTCCTCAGAAACATGCATAATTTGGGTGATCTTCTTCACCTCCTCTAAATAAAGTTGCGGATCTTCACCTACTACTGACCCAAAGAATTCTGGAGGGTTCATTTTTATTAAACTTCTAACCCTAGCTGCGGCAGAATCCCCATCTTCCTGAGGTGGGACTGTAGCCTGACGATTACTCTGAACATTAGTCACAGCTTGGGCTAGCACCTGAAAAGCTTCCCGAAACTCTGCATGTGACATACTCTTATTCTCGAGATCGACTTGCTGTGGGGGCTAGTCATCAACCTCATGAACAAAATCTCTGCGAGGAGGCATACTCTATAAATAGAAAGAAAAAGTGGATTAGACTAAGAACCAACGTGAGCTCATGCTGACTCTTACGACATGATCACTAAAAGAAGGGAAAATTCTCCTAAGAACATCTTGCAGCCTCTTGTACATAAATATGGTGCGCTACACACTCATGCATAAGAGTCTACTAGATACGACATTTCAGACTCCCTAGGAAACTCTTGATTCTTAGGCTTTGATACCAAGTTTGTAATGACCCGAGATCTTATTCCAAGATGTGACACGGTGCTTATGGACTCGAAGTACAACAAGCTAACCCTCTACTAATATTTGTACCTATAAACTACATAATATATAAAATAAATGCGAAAACTAGCCATAAGGTTCAACACATCTGTACATGCTCAAAACTGAATACTAATACATCCGTCATCTGTATGAAAAGCCTCTAAACTGTATGAACTGTGGAGTTGAAGGGACAAGTCCCTAACTAATTCCGTCAATTGAAAATAACAAAAAAATCTGATGTAAATAATAGAAAACTGAAACTCATCCTCAAAATAAGAGGACTCACTGCTATGACTATTGTTGCTTATTGGGACTGAACTGCTAAGGAAACTCCGGGTCCTGTGCCTCTGAAATTTTAGTGCCAAATAAAACACCATAGCGCAAAATGCGTCAGTACAGGGATGTATTGAGTATGTAGTTGGGGAAAAGATAAATGCAAAGGATCATGCATAGACAATATCTAAACTGAATGATGATGAAAATGTCACAAGAGAACACATACATGAATTGACAGACCATAAACACAATCATCACAACTCTAGGTACTGAAAATTAGATACCACTTTACTGTAGAATGAACTTACTACTAACACTGAGATATCGAATCACTAACTTATCTGATACTGAGATCTGAGGATCTGGATGTACTTACATCAAGGACTAAATTCTAAGCTTTACTGCTTTCGACTGATAGGATTAGAGATCAACCTTTCTAATGGATGATATTCAGAAACTATTATCAATGATAAGAAATATGATTATATCTGAATAAGACAACAACGATACTCAATAGAATTTGAGACTGTGAATCAAGCCTGTTTAGCGTCATATCTCTGAATATGATATCAAATAACTGTATAAGTAACCAATCCTATCTGTTGGTATGGTCCTTAAATCAATGGAACTATCTGAGTTCCTCATAATGATATATGACTATATCTGACAGTCCTAATTTCTGAAGATTGATACTGAAATTGAAGCTTTCGGAAGTAGTTAGTTAACCGACATGCCTCGACCTACCATAGGTGGGGTCAAATCTATAACCCCAGCAGAAAGGTTGTCAATACCGTGCCACGGGTAAAGACCTCTCTCTTGTCAATACTCACTAATGGATAACCCTACCAATTAGTCGGCCTAAGGAAATATAATAGTAAAAAACTCTCTCTCTGGAGTGATAGCCTTTCTGGTGGTGACTCCAGTATCATGTGCTGGCTACGCAGTTTTGGAGTTCGAGGATTGCTACTAACGACTCTGGCCTCTCTCTCTTATTGACGGGAGGAGCCGCCATCTCTTCCCTCGCTCGGTGCAAGTTTTTACTCCCAACTGAAAGACTCTTACTGATTTCCTAACTGAAAGCAAATGAACTGAATCTAATACTGATCATGTTTTTCAAACGATAAGAATGAATAAGATGAAATCACTTAATTCTGTATCTGCCGGAAATTGTATTGAATCATGGTATCTAACTGACAAGGCATAGCTTGAATAAATTACTTGAATCACTTCTGAGATTAGAATTGAATCATTTGACTACTATTAGATCTAAACTGATTACAAGACTGAGGCTAGATTACTAGCGATACAGAGATTATAGAGACAACTGATATTACTGAGATTTCTTAAGTTCTGCAATTGTCTGAGGATACGGAATTCAATAATTCATTGTGTTTTGATAATCATGGCTTGACTGGATTATCGTGAAATTAACACGGGATCTAGACAGTAGCTAAAATTGTTGGGTATAAATACCCCCAGGACTCGATAACATAAAATAAAGCATAATCATTCCTTCATCATCACACCCATTCATTCATCATCACATTCATTAATTCATCACTACAGTCAGTCAGTCATCATCATTATCATTAAAGCATCTCTTCAAGTATTTAGGAAACATAACATACCTTCACCTTTGCAATCATTAAGGCATCACATCAAGAATTTAGGAAAAACATCAATATATACTAGCCTATGTAAACATGCAACTAGGTTATACTTCCTTCAACAATGTCTTACCTCAAGTACTTCATACCTAAGTCAGTTTTGACATGTATTTGGACATCACATGATTCGGGGAAACTTCATACTATCACGTCACAACTTACTTCCTAACCACTTGGCATGTATTAAAAACTTAGCATACATCAAAGAGCACATAATTGAGGAATTTACTACTATCACATCTTCACTTATTCACTAAAGGCCTTCAAGAAACACTAGTCAAACACGGGTCCACACGTATTTAGGGATTTCCTACTATGATGGAATAATTCATCCACTTGGGCATTTTATCAAACACTAGGCATGCATAAACTAACTCAAAATTTGGGGTTTCAACTTCAACATACTACAATGGCCCTTTTATACTTCACCTATGCTTTTTATCAAACCTATGGGGGACATGCTTTGGTTATTCAACCATTTCTACAACCAAATTCCATGAACACATCACATAAATTCCACATACTAGGGTCAAATCTCATAAATCTTGTACAAAAACATGAATCAAAACTCAACATCACAAGGAACATCAATTTCAACTCATACAAATCATGGAATCTCCTAAGCATAAAAATATTGATGTTTTAAAAAGGGTTCTTTAGCTTCTTGGATGAAAGGGACCCAAGAATTGACATCTAAATACCTTGGGGAAACTTCTTTCTTGAAGGTTCTTGGAGAGATTATTGATTTCTTGACTTCTCTTGATCTCTCTTGATTTTTATTAAAGGAGAAATAAGGGTTTTAATCTTGGAAATAAAACCTAATTTTATGTTTTGGATGAATGAGAAGTTATGTACCTTGATTTGGGGTAATTGGGTGTTAAATAGGGTGAAAAATGACCCAAAAATCTCTTTAAACCGGTGTTTCAACGCTGTCTTAGACAAATCTGACGGTTAAAGTGACGAACCATCACTCTGGTGACTAGCCATCACTCCCACCATAAATTTTGCTCCATAAAAGGTCCTTACTTCTTCAGTTTTGATTTCCAAAGTGATGGGCCGTCACTAACTTGACGGTCCGTCAGTTTGTCCGTCACTCCTGGACAACTCAGATAGCTCTCAGTAAAATGACCATAACTTCTTACTTCGATATTGGATTTTGGAAAAATTGGTATATTTGGAAAGATAATTAAATTATATATCTTTTGGTATCTCATAATATCAAAAATTCATTGTATAATAGGAGATATTCTTGTTTGAAGTTGACTATGGCAATGTCCTTCTCAAGAATTCAATCGGTAAAGGATATTTTGATTCGTCTAATAGATAAGATGTATTTAAGTCCTTAATATACATAAAACATGATCATAAAACTACCAAATAACTAAAATTTATTTATTATGAGCTTGAATCATGGTTCTACTATCGATTGGGATTCTTGGGGTATTATAGTGTGAGTCATCAGATGTATGTTGGAATTGATTTACTCTATGCTTATATGTTAGTTGGGTTGTGATTAGACGTCAAACATTATTTATGATTATTAATTGTATCATGCATTGAACATTACATTTTGAGATGATATATGGATTATGGTGTCCCACCGATACTTTTTTATAGATCGGGTGCCACACTTATACTATTGTATGGATCAGGTTTCATTCAGACATTGTTATATAGATTGGGTGTCATGCTTCTATTGATATTATATTGGATAAGATGTAGGTTCTAGTACATGAACCGAGCTCGTCCCTTACATGTATAGGTGGGGCTCGCAGTTTACTCTAGTATCTGTGTACACCTTGCATGCATACATTTATCTTTTCATTGAACATATTTATTTTGGTGACCATTGTTACAAGGATTTTCCTAAGTTTAGTTGATGTATTGTATATCTATATATCTTTTGATTTGAAAGGGTTATGACTAAACTTGTTCTATATTGTAATGATCATCTGGGTCATTTTTTTAGATTTGTGTGAATTTTATGCATTTTGAGCCTTCATATAATGGATACAGATCATTGATGACTTGGTAGAACTGTTGGTACAGTTATGGATAATTCATTTGGATTTTAGTTGCATTTTCATGCTTTGGAGCTTTTGTTATTTAGGATTTGGTCTTGGACCCAAACACCTAGTAGATGACCTCGAATTAAAAATTTTGACAGTTCCACAAGCTCCAAAAAGTTTATTTCAGGTTGGGGGACCCTTGGTTCAGGTCCTTAGGCTTCCAGACTCATTTTGAACTATAGGGCGGTTTATATAAAAAATGAAACTATAGGTATGGGTCCCAAATTTAGTCAAAACGATCTTTGATGAATATTTTGAGGATTCCATTGACTCTGGAATGCATTTTACCATCAAATTTCACTATTGGATCATGCTCATAGGGTACCTAATGAGTTTCGGGGGTCAAAAACAAGTTTTACACATTGTTAGTGCTGGATTGTTCGCGAAAGCGAACCTTTGACCACTTGACTGTGTCTCTTAAGTGGCCATTTTCTCGCTTAAGGGATCAAAATTTCTCTTAAGAGATCATCATTGAATATAAGACCCAAATTTATAGTTTTAATATTTTGGGAGCTAGGGAGCTCTGATTTTGATGATTTTTGATTTATTTTTTTCGTAGAATCATTGTCTATCAATTTAAAACTCTATTTCCCCCATTTACTATTAACTACTACTTTATTTTCATGTTTTTCACTCAAGTTGAGAATCAAAATCCTATTTTCACCATTTTGGGGCTTGGGAGCTCAAATTTGGACGATTCCAAATAAGTTTTTTAGATTTCATTCCTTTGAAAGTCTTCAAATCTTATAATCATCATTTTCCTCTTTATTTTGTCTTAAAATAACTTCAAATTCTTGATTTTGAAATAGGTTTTGGGATTTTTTCTCTAAATGCTTGAAAATGTTTTTTTTATTTGATCCTCATTTTTATCTCATTTTAGCTTAGGTTTTAAGTTGTAGTCTCCAATGTGATCAGGAATGTATTTTATAAAATAAAATTATGATTTACCCCTTTTTTTTAACCTATTTTTGGGTTTCGTTTTAGACCCGTTTTGAATAGAGCAATATAGATCTCATTTTCTCCTAATGATGCGTAGATAACTATTTGGATAGCATGATGACTTTTTTGGATTATAAAGAAAAGATGTTTAATTTATGGGTGATTCAAGGATTGTGGTTCGACATCAAGGTAGGCTTCGATCTACTTTTCTTCCTGAGATAATTTATTATATATGTTTCATGTTAGATAGGGATATTAGGATATGATATTGGGTAGAACACTATGACATAACCTAATTTAAGAGTTTGAGGGCTAGAATGGAAATTGACCCATAGGGTGAAATACTTATTATTTTTCTAGGATTCTATTACCCTAGGTTGCTAGCATATTAGTCATAGTTAGGATTAATGTATCTTGAGTATAGTGATTATTATGTTACTCAGTGCATTGTGATGATTTTTCCCAAATTATGATGTTATGGTTTTATCGAATATGTATATCATTGGACCAAAGGCCATGTTCATGATATTGGTTGGATTTCATAAATCAATTTATCCTTGTGGAAGATGTGGTTTAGCTATTTGATGTTTATATGCTTATTATGATGCTTATAGTTGTATTGGTTTGATACTGGTGATGGCATACACAGATTTGGAGCCTTCATGCTCGCTAAAATGGTAAATAGTATGATTCCAACTAAAATATGATTCTTACTACTCATTTCCTAAAAAGGGATATGTTCCCTGTTTTTACTTTTAAAATGGATTTCTTCTTAAAGAAAATCATACCATCTTAATAAATATCCTACATGTATCAAAATTAAATATGATGTTATAGATATTTAACCGATATAGATTTTGGTCCACAGTTTTACTACTATTATTTACTATGATCGATAGAGATTCTAATCCTTTCTACACTTCAGTGATGATTTAATTACAGTGTTTACCTTGAGCAATGAATTTATGGACCTACACTTTTAAGCCATGGTTAGAACCTGCACATTTATGTATCTATGTATTACTTATATTGGACTTACTGTATTGATGATGATGATGATGATGGTTATTGGAAATCCTAGATTGGGTCCAAGTCGGTGTCTATGGGTACCCTCAAACTCCCTAGAGGGCCTTTGTTCCATTAGCCATCGTGCTAGAGAAGAGAGGTCACCATCAGTCTTGCCTTGGCGAGTCTTCGACTAGAGGAGGTGTGTACACTGGGTTACATTAAAGCACATAGATCGGTTATGGTGTTATGGACTTACTTGTTTTTTATTTTTTCATGTGCATTGCCTATCAATAGTATGCACCTATATTTATCGACATAATAATGGTAGCATAAGTATAGGTATGCATGTTGCTTGTAGTATATTTTATGGTGCTTGTCTCTATCATCCTTATGGGGGTTGCATAGATATAGGCACTGACTATTATTTCCCGAGTGTTGGTTAAACCTTTTAAGCCTAGGTCAGTGGTGGTTTATAAGAGGCATGGTTTGGTATTATTTTTCCACACCAGATGATTAAGGTATTAAGCTATTATTATGGTTAGTTCTTGATAGTTTGATCATTCGACTAATACTAAGATTCAATGCATGATTCTAATTCTTTTACTTATGTTTGTTTTATTATGGATAATTATCTTATGTTTGGACGTATGGATTAGAGATCAAATTATGTTAGTACTAGTTCCTACTATGGTTAAGAGGCCTTAAGATGCTAGTATGACTATTTTAGGTTGTACCTTTGGTTGAACCTTATTTATGTACATATATTTATATATGTAGTGATGATATTACCATATATCTCTCTCTTTGATCATGTCTTCATTTTGTATATATATTCCTTATCCTTGTACACTATTGCATATCTTTTCTCTACTCTTTATTTGTATATGGGCTAGTGACATACGATATGCTAGATATCCTCAGTATGGATAGAATATGATAGTATATCTTTATTTCCTCCTTAACTTTACTATGTTAGATTCCAATATATTTGAGCATAGTTTACATTCTTACTTACATGTTATGTATATTTCCATTATCATTGAAGATCAATCCATAGTTGCCTATTGAGTACCACGTGTTTGGTACTCATACTTTGGTTTTGTTACTTATAGATAATTGTATGGGTTCTCGCCATTGTTGTTTGCATCGTGTGGAGTAGATATTGTTAAGAGAAATAGGGTGAGATCCTGGCATTCTGAGAATTGCTATTCTCCCTCCTATATTTTTGACTATCTCAATGTTATATTTAGAGATAGATTATATCCATATATCTATTTTGTACTTCATTTGGAAATGTTATTATATTAAAATCTCTTGTACTGATTATTCCAGGTTCTGGGACTATCTTATGTATTCTAGTCCTTTAATTCATTTATTCTGCATTCTTCCTCCATTTCTCTTGATAGTCCATTACTAGTATGTCTAGACTATTGGTTGACTTGCCTACTGGTAGGTTATAATAGGTGCCATCATGACTTGAGAAATTGTGTTTTGAAAAATTTGTATCAGAGCCAGGTTTATCGGTGTGTTGGTACAAGAGCCAAATGTCTTGTAGACTCCTGCAGATCGGTGTAGAGACATCTATAACCTATCATTGGGAGGCTACATGATATATTTAGAAAATTCCATTCTTAACTCCTTGTCGTGTGTTCGTATTTTGATGAGCCACAAGTACATTCATTGACTCTATCTGTCAAAGATAGGTGATGCATGTATGTCGATAGATTTGGATGGTATTTCAGCACACGTTCCCAGAGATTCCGCACAGCATCCGACCAAGGTGTCTTTGATGGATGTCATGTATCTTCAGCTTCACTTAGAGGATTTGGGGACAGCCCATGCTCTGGCATGGTTCACAACTGTATTAGCCTTTTGAGATTCAAAATTAGGGATTTTGAGCCTCTTTAAGGATACCTCATTACCAGGTTTGAAATCTAATTCAAGAATAGTTCTCAGGACAATATTTGGTTTGTCGGTGTTCAGATAATTCCTTATCAAGTTTAGAGTATGAGAGTAGGTTGATTGGGATAGGCATATTTGTATGCTAAATCCTTCAAACCATTATATAGTGCATAGATTTATTATAGAAGTAGTATTGCCACTCTATTTGGCATCGAAGCATATGATATTAGCTAGGCCTTTTTTTCCTCAGGTTGTTGACAATGCAAGGGCAACAAAAAGAACATATATTGGGATCTATAGAGGTGGAGATAAGAGTCCATGTCATTAGTATAGTGATATTTATAGTCTATTCGATAGTGAGGATCCTCTCATTGAGGTCACTTCAAATACAATCTATAGATTCTACGCAGGTAAAGTTTCAAACTATGGGTGGATTGTAGGTTACTTGTGGTCATGATAGGGGTTGAGTTCTCACCGGACCTTGTCATATATTTGGTATGGATATTTAATCCATGACGTCCATTCTTGATCAGTTGAGGTGACATTCATGAGTATTATAGGAGCTTGTTTTAGTTATGGTAAGATTGGACATTAGTGCAAAGAGTTCCCCAGATGTGAGTTAGTTTTTTAGGTAGAGTTAGCATGCTTTCCTCTCTATCCTAGAGTTCCTGAAGTGTTTTATGATTGTAGGAAGGATAGCAATTTCAATAGAGAGTTCCTTTTGCATCAGTCGGTCAGCTAATTAGTTTTAACTTGTGTTTATTTCTAGGTACGACTTTAAGGGTTTGCTACGACTGTAGAGAGATCGTCACTAGTCCAGAGAGTTTTCTCGACATGGTAATATTTATGATTTAGCTTATTTAGATAAATCTCATAGTGGTGGTACCTTCAATCAGAGCGATTGTGCTTAACGCCTCAGTTGATGATTCTGATGCTCAGTTCGAGTTGGGACTCGCTCAGATACATACTAGCTTGGGAACACAAGTATGTGACTTCAGATTACATCATGATAGGTGCACTTTTTTCCCTACTCTGTACCATTTTCATTTGAGTATATTGGGGTTATTTTATCCATCGATAGTTGTATGTCGTGGTAGATTTATATTGTTCATTGTGAACCTTTGTATTAAATTCTTTATTATATGACTACCCTCATAAATTATTTCTTTTAGTAGTGGATAGAGTAGATAAGTTCTGATATTTCCTTAGTTTTTTTTTATCTGGGTTCGAGGCCTATTTACCTTGGCATATTGGCCTTCTTATATCCCTATAATGGTAGTTGTTATTTATTTTCATTTTAGGGTACCACTTATCTTCTATACTGATTATTATATTACTGTTGCCATTATTGTCATTATGAGATCTTAATTGATCCTTTCTTGGTAGAAGATTAGACTAGCATTATCTAGTTAAAATTCCATCCTTCATGGTTTATTCGTTGGATTAGGAAGCTAGCTTGATTGGATGATTCTCTCTAGTAGTGAGGTGAGATTGGTTGTTTTCCTCTTTTATTGGTTATGATAGATTTGTTGAGGAGTGAGTTATGGTATTAAATGCAAGTTGGAGATATTCATGGTTTGGTTGTGGTTTTAGAGGTGACGATTGGGTTGTGTAGCCCATTTTTTAGGTTGGCTAATTTGGGATCCATCCTTCTGATTAGACTAGTCAATCACTCGATAGTCATTTTATGTTGATGTCAATAGGTTTTGGATTCGTCTTTTAGGTTTCCCGAGTTCATCTCTTGTGATTGTGTGTTCTTCATAATAGTATGGAGTTGAATATTCTGTTCTTGTTGTGATGTGTTTCTTGTTCTTGTTGAGTTAGAGAGTTGGAGATAGGTGTTCTTTCATGTGATCGTTTCCTAAGTTAGTGAATTAAATGTTCATTTCCTAGGTGGAGTATTAGATTAACCAGTTTCCATCTAAGTTTGCATTTCTTAGATGCTAGGGATTTGTTATTACTAGTGTGATTTGCTTCCTTGGTGAGTTCTTGATTATGTTTTGGTGGTTCATTCCCTCTAGTAGATATAAAGTTGATTTTCTATGCTTTTAGTTGATGATTTATCCTCTATGGTGATTTTTTTCGTCAGTTGCGTCTAGGTTTTGGTTACAACATGATTCAGCAAGGATATGTCTATTTTTGATACTAAGTTTGATTGGGAATTTGGCCTTAGATAAGACTCTTTAGCTCAATTTTGTATTTGATTCCTTTGAATAACGATTTAGAGGTTATGACAGATTTGGAGTGTGGATGTTTACCCATATACAAGTTTTGTTTGGATGGTTAAGATTAAGAGGTTTAACCTTGGTTATGAGAATTTCAATTGGAGTTGTAGATCTTGGGTTCTGCCTTTGTTTTCAAATTTATCTCAATTTGGATTTCATCTATAGAATGGATAAGCCTACCCCTTGTCTACCATTTCGGTCTTTTAAATTTAGATATTGTAGATAAAACATGTTTAGATGATAGTAAATATGCCCAATATTGGTTCCTTTAGCTTTGACGTCGAGTTTCATCTTTTGCGGGGTTTTTAGATGATCTATTAAGTCAAAGTAGTATGCTTAATTTAGATTTAGTATGGCTTAATCATTTATTAATGGGACCTCCTTGTGCGGATCATTCTATGCTGAGTGTTTGTGCTTTGGATTCCTAGATTTCTATTTTGAGGGTCATTCAAACTATTTATAGCATTGGCATAGATTGCAGACCTTGGCTATCTCCATTTGTGTGCCCAGGTAGCGCCTTATAGGTTGAATTTCATTCTTGATTTTATGATTTTTGATGGAGCAACTTTCATTCTTTGGGTTTACTATGATGGGATTATGTGGTTAGGACTCAGGTGATTTTCTTCCTAGTTTAGAGTGGATTTCATGTTTGGAAAGGAAAAAGAAGGTTGTATTTGTAATTGCAGTTAAATGCATAACTCAAGCCTTAGTTTGACTTTAGCTTGATTAATTTTTTATTTGATTATGCAGGGATTGGTGTGGTAGTAGTGTGTCATGGTTTGGATTTGTGTGTATCATCCTTTTTCGGTACAGTTGGAGGCTAGTTGGTGGTTGAGGTTGAGTTGTGGCTGTTTGAGAGTAAAGTGCGAAATTTGATTGGAAAAAGATATCTGTAGAAAAATCCCATGTAGCATTGTTTCTTCATAGAGGTTATCTGGGAAGTTATGCTCGGAACATGCGGGCACAGTACCTCATCCCTTTGAGCTTTCATGATCTTTCTATCCATTGTCTTTTGTAGACGAAAGACTTTGAACTAGTTAACATTCTAATCACCATCCAGGTTATTTCCTCAATTTTCATGCATTTTTTTTGGTGTTTTGTACCTTCCCTTAGCGGCTTTAGGGCATGTATGACTAGCTAAAATTATCGATTCGGTTATTGGATCGTTTGGATTTTAGGCTAATTTCCGTATTTTGGATCTTTCGTTAATTAGGATTTGTTCTCAGAATAAATCTCCTAGTGTTTGATCTCAGATGATAATTACAACAACCCCATTAGCTCCAGAACATTGATCTTAGTGTAGAGGGATGCTTGGTTCATGTCCCGAGGATTTCAGACTCATTTTGCTCTATTGTGCAGATTATATGAAAAATGAAACAATAGGTGTGGGTCCAAAAGTTAGTTTGTCATGAATAGATTTGGAACTTCATGCTCGCTAAAATATTAAATGGTACAATCCTAACTAAAATGATTATTACTACCTTTTCCTGAAAAGGGATTTAGTCCCACTCTTCAATTTTAAAATTGATTTCTTTATAATGGGAATCATACCATCTTAATAAATAACCTATGTGCATTGAACTTGAAAATGATATTTTAGAGATTTGACCAAGATAGATTTGGGTCCATGGTTATACTACTATTATTTAATGCGGTTAAGAGAGGTTTCAACCATTTCTACTCTTTTATAATGCTTTAGTCTCGAAGTTTAGTCCGAGTAATAGATTTACAGACTTAAACTATTTAAGCCAAATTTTAGCATGTGCATTTATGTATATATGTATTATTGGTACAGGACTTGGTGGATTGAATATTATGATGGATATTAGAAATCCTGGATCAAAACCAGGTCGGTGTATGATACACCCAAATTACAACTCTTTTACAAGAGTGTAAGCGGTCGCTGTCAAATATAGAACCCAACTAGGTTGGGTGTCGAATCCCACAGGGAATAATGTGTTCACTAAGTATTGTGGCTGTTATTAGACTGTTGATTAAAGGTTCCAGAATAAAGGTTTTTTTTTTATGTATGTATGAAACAATAATTTCAGTGTAACAATGAAGCAATTGTGTAATAATAGTTGAATATAGAGAAGAACTAGCTAGGGTTATGTCCACCTTGTAGTTTTTAATGTCTTCTAACTATGGGTGTTAAAAATTCATAAATGCATACACTTATAGAGAAACGTATTCTAATTCTCAATCCAAGTGTTTCTCAACCATCAAGGATTAATTCACTTTAGTTCTCTCGACTCAAAAGTGTTTACTTAATTATATGAATTCTTCAAATTATTAATCCTGTTAAGGCATTAACGTATGAAATAGAGGTTGGAAACCCTATTTTCTTGTCACTACTTTCTTTTCCAAACATTAACCTTTCTGTCGAACAAGTTAAGTTTGAATGGCGCATTCTCTATGTTTTCAACCATGAGAATTCAAGCATAATGAAGAAAGTATGATATAAGTAAATCAATGCATAATGAATTCAAAAACCCATAGAAATAAATGATATGCTTCAAGGTTTCCATAACCCTAACCAATGAGCTTAGATACTCATGGACAAAACGAAAATCATCATAGAAATATTCATCATACCAAAAACTAGAAGATGATCTTGGTGTGCGAATAGTTAAAACAAGAGAAAAAAAACATTTTTCTCTCACTCCCAAGCTAAGCCGCCCTTCTCCTTATCAATAACTAATACTGAATAATCAATAATGAAATAAAACACCTAACTATGACTAAAAATATTACATGCTTATATTGTGGTGTGGCCCACTATAAAAAATTAAATTCACTTGTTAGGTCCTACACATTACTGATTTTCTCTTAGACGGTCGTCATCCATCCATCATCGAGAAAAACACCAAACTATGACTAAAAAAAAATTAACATTTACACAAAAACAAAACAAATGCATTAAACTAACAAATTCAAAATGGCAAAATAAAATGCACTAAAGAGAAGACAAAATAGTAAGCAATCTAGAAACACTTCTAGCCACCCCACTCTTTAAACAAAACACTGCCCTCGGTGCAAAGACATAAAAAAAACCTGGCTAGTAGGACTTATATTTCATATTAGGGGTCATGCCACCTGCATCAGAATTATCATCAGAGTCCTCCTCACTGGATTCATCCTCCATGTCAGAATCTAAAAGTCGGCGATACTCATTCGTTTGTACATCATTAACCAATAGTTCCTCAAAAGTAGTCCCCGCTCCATACATAGCTCCAGAATGTTCATTAAGTGGGTAGTCATAATCCAACTATCATAGCTTTGCATCATTGGGCACACGACCTCCACTCATCATCCCGCGTTTCGTCATGCCATAAATATGGTGGAAGAAAATCTCATCTCATGCGTTACGTTCAACAGTGGTAAGAATTGTGCCTTGGCTGGTCTCTGGTCATTCACATTTGTGACATCCACTCTCTTTGGGTTTTGAGGCAACTTGTGATCCACTGGCTTTGCTTCAATGTTTAACTTTTTTAAAATAGCAGTCAGTAACCTTCCAAAGATGAATGGTGTACTTTTTTGCATTCTTTCCTTGCGCATAGAAGTGCGTATCACTAGACCAATGTTGACAGGAACATCAGTCATCAAAGCATAGTCTAAACATACCCGATCACGAGAGATCTTGGTGAACTGCTTTCGTAGAATCAATCTAGCATTAACTATCCTTATCCAGATACGAGCTTCTCTATTAAGAAAAGCATATGGGAATTTGATATGCCCAAATTACAACTGTCTTTAGAAAGTGTAAGCGGTTGCTGTCAAATATAGAACCCAACTGGGTTGGGTGTCGAATCCCATAGGGAATACTCTGGTCACTAAGTGTTGCAATTATTAGTATACTGTTGGTCGAAAATTCCAAGGACAAAAGGGGGTTTGGTTTAGGCGTGAACAAATATTATCAAAGTAACGATGGAACGATTTGCGTAGTAAGATTTAATCACAGAGATTGATAAGTTAGGGTTATGTCCACCTTATAAGTTCTACTTCTTTATTAACTATGAGTAACACGGAATTTAGACATGCATGCACTTATAGAGAATCGTATTCTAATTCTAAATCCAAGTTTTTCTCAACCATCAAGGATTTATTTCGCTTTAGCTCTCTCGATCCTAAAGTGTATAACAAATGGTACAAATTCTCCAAGAAGTTAATCCGGTTAAGGCATTAACGTGTAAATAGAGGTTGGAAACCCTATTTCCTTGTCACACTCTCTTTTCCAGACTTGTAACTTTTCTCTCAAACAAGTTAATGCTATAATGGCGTATTCTCTATGTTTGCAACCATAAGAATTCAATCTAAACGAAGAGAGTAATGATATAAGTAGAATAACACATCAAGAATTCACAAACTCATAGTAATAGATAGTATACTACAAGGTTTCCATAACCCTAACAGATAAGTTTAGCTACTCATGAATACAACGGAAATCAAAGTAGACATCATCATTATACCAAAACTTAGAGAAATCTCGGCTATGGAGATGAAACGTGTTTTCTTTCTCTGTTTCTCAAGTGAGCCGTTTTCTGTTCTCCAAACTAGTAAAGAATCTCCCAACGTGAATTGTTAATAATAATTGAATGATAATGATGCTGAAAAATTCAGCAATAAGGTTTTTAATAGCATCCTTGTCTTATAAGTTGCTACTGCATCCTTAAGTATTTAAAAATACTGGGTTTGCCCGGGAAAATGTTCCCATGCATCAAATTCAGTCCAAAAGCTGCCTTCCCTCTTATGTGAAGTTTTCCTTTGCTGCCCACAGGTCCACAAAGTGCTGAAATCTTCATCATTAGTACCTGAAAAACTTGTTAATCACATAGGTCAGCTCACTTAAATGAAAATGGACTAAAAGTGTAAGAATTATATATTTTATCCTCAAAACTTAGCTGAAACATGGGTAAATTATGGTGCTTAGGCGTGTAAATACGCCCAACATCACCACCCCACACTTAAAGCTTTGTTTGTCCTCGAACAAAATATTACATCCATGCAAACACCTAACTAGAATTTCACAATAGCAACACGGAATTTTCAACAAGACATGCACAAAAATCATTAACAAAGAGTAGGTTTCTCGATCACTACTAGAAAAAACTCAACCTCCAACATAGACTCATTAGGATGGTTAATTCGTATCCACAAGTTAAGCCACAAAGAAACATATAAAACTACCCAACAACCATCAACCATGTGTGCTCACACAAGATATCACCCATAATCACTCATAGTTTTGCATTTTTCGAAACATGGGTATAAGACTCTCCTTGCTCTCGCTCTCGCAAAGAATTCTTATATTTCAACTGATGACCATAGGCTTTCCCTTAGTGTAATTCTCTACTAATATCAGACTGCTAAGTTTAGGATCAAATAGGTCTTTAAAGGTTGTAATGTAGGCTAAGGGACAGGTAGGACTATTTTGGCCAGAAATAGTGACTATGTTCCCTAAGCGCTTTAATACACTACAATATCCATTTACACTATCTTTTAACAACCACTCTACCTCTCTTTCATCTACCAACCCCTTTTCACCCATTTTGTTATTCAATCATAAACACAACTATCTTTTTGTTTTTCTAAATTTTTTTATTTTATTTTTTTTTCTTTTTTTTTCTTTTTTTTTATATTAAGCAAGCATCCCTATAATAGCCACTCTTTTTCACAATAATTTCAAGTACCAATACACCCTGAGGCATCACTTTCACCATTCTCCTTTTATTTTTCTACATGATTCTACAATTTTAAAGCTCTTAGGAGTTTGGATCAAATTATGGTCTTGAAAAAATGGATTAGGCTACATATGAGGCTGCCAAAGAAAATAGCTAAAGGCTCAAAGGGGGTTCACTAGGACAATGTACAAAGGTAGGTAAAAAGAAGGTAAACAATTTCAGGGCTGCCAAAGAAATGCCTAAATCATCTCCTACACTCACAATCTTTATTTAGCTTCACACACACACCAGGCAAGTTCTAGCACCAGTCACAACAAATAATATACAACATCCTCACACACACAAGGCACATGGTCAACTTCATTGGGAGCATTATAGATTCTTGAACCAACAGATGAATGAATTAAACCACAACAATTTATCACACAGTGAGGCACAACTTAGAGCCTAAGCGTCTCAATAGTAATGATTTAGCACAAACTCTTCTTATAATATACCATGCCTTCTATCAGAACAATTTCATGCAAAATCTAAAATCTAACTAACTAATTACGACTAACTAACTCCGACTAATTCAAATAAACAAGAATAAATGTAGGCAAAGAAATACAATACAACAGACATATACCCGCACCCCACACTGTCCTCAGTGGAAATAAATAAGGAAAACCTGATTAGTCGGACTCCTCTTCTATGTCTGGGGTCATACCCCCTGCGTCGAAATCATAATCAGAGTCGTCGTCATCAGAGTTGTCCTCCACGTCTGATTCTGGTAGTCGGTGATCATCGTCAGTCGGCACAGTGATGACTTACGTGATGATGGATCAAGAAGATGATCTTGCAAGATTAGATGAGAAAGAAGAAAAACTTTGAGAGAATAAGGGAGCTTGGGTGACACCTATCTTGAGCAAACAATGTAATTGTGTTATAAGGTTGAGGATCTATTTAAAGGCTAAGCCATGGGTCGGGTTTGATCCATGTACAATCGGGTTAGGAGACAAAAAAAAGATAAGTAGGCGGCGCCTAATGCTTTGCCTATGCTTAGCATAGGTGGCACCTTTAGCAATGCCTAGATAAGCATAGGCGGCGCCTTGCCTATCGCCTAGATTGGCATAGGCGGCGCCTATAGCATTGCCTATGTGAGGCAGTGAGCATAGGCAATGGAATAGGCGCCGCCTATAGCATTGCCTACATTGGTATAGGCCTTTCCATGTCCATTGCCTATGTGAGGCAGTGAGCATAGGTAATGGTATAGGCATTGCCTTGTTCGTTGCCTAGATTTTCATAAGCATTGCCTTGTTCGTTGCCTAGATTCGCATAGGCAATGCCTAGCCTATAGACTTTTCTCCATCATTCCTCACTTACAACCTTTAGCATGGCTCACTTTCAAATCAAAATTTGGGACTAACCTTCTCCTTTGTATATCTTGCACCTACACTTAATCAAAAACAACAAAAATGATTAGCAGGATGGGTTGCCTCCCACCGAACGCCTTAGTTTTTTTCGTGGCTCGACTCTTCTTATTGAACTTTTATTTATCAAAAACAAAATTCTAACGAAACAAACTCCTAATGATGGGTTGCCTCCCATGTAGCACTTGATTTATTGTCGTGACACGACATAGTTATCTCGATTACTCAGACTTCATCAAGATATCTGGTGGCCTCGCCGGTGGTGAGGGTCGATTCTTAAGGTCAAGGTCCAGCTTATTGGGGTCATATGAATACGACCCCATTCCTGTCAAAGCACGGATAGTTTCTTCGTTCTCTTCAATATCCTCATGCTCAAAGTTCAAAATCACAGCAGCCAATGGCTCAACAGTAAGCTGCTTCTCTAAAGATAATTCCTTCTCATCCTCATAATAAACATCAGCTATAGAGAACACATTCATATCTTTGGGCTGCTTCATTGATTTTCTTACATCAAAACGTACCACTTCGTCATTCATCCGAAATAAAAGCTCATTTGCTCGTAAATCAATAAGCACACATCCTGTTGCGAGGAAAGGTCGACCCAAGATTATGGGCACCTCAAAATCCACCTCGCAATCCAAAATAACAAAGTCTGCAGGAAAAATGAAGGTAGAAACCTTCACTAATACATCATGTTAGATACCAACAGGTCGTTTTACCGACCTATCTGCCATCATGAAATGCATATTGGATGGTTTAGGATCGCCCAACCCCAACTGTTTATAAATAGATAGCGGCATCAAATTGATGCTAGCCCCCAAATCGCACAATGCCTTAGCAAAATCCAAGGATCCAACCGTGCAAGAAATAGTGAAAGCACCAGGATCCGCCTTTTTCTGTACTAAAGATCTCGTGGCAATTGCACTGCAATTATGAACATTATCTGCCAGTTCATAACTTGCTGCCCTTTTCTTTATCAAAAGGTCCTTTATGAATTTGGCGTACCCTGACATCTGCTCTAGTGCCTCCACCAAAGGCACATTAATAGTAAGCTGCTTCAGCATGGTCATGAATTTACTAAACCTGGTGTCATCATCCTTCTTCTTCAGTCTCTGAGGAAAAGGTGGTGGTGGATTTGGAAGAGTCTTTTCCACCACTTCCTTTTGTTTTTTCTTCCGATTATCAATCTTTTTAGGCTGGTGACATCTAGGTGTAGTGTCATGAACGTTCTCATTCTGATTTTTAGCTTCTACAGAATCATCACAATCTGCTTCAATAACATTCTCTTCTGTATTATCAACCACCTGCTTGCCTTTGGATGGATTTTCCAACACCTTACCACTCCTGGTAGTAATAGCCATACATGATCCATCATTCTATGGATTTTGCACAGTGTTACTAGGTAAAGTGCCAGCTTTTCTTTGATTGAATGCCGCTGATAGTTGACTCATTTGTTGTTCCAGCTATTTTATTGCAGTGGAATGCGAGTCAACCAATTGATTTATTCAGGAAAAGTCATTTTTTACCTCAGTTACTCCCGTGTTGGTTGCCTCGACTCCTTTCAACAACTTAGCCATCATATCTTCTATGGACATCTTTCCAGAGCCAGATACCAGATGATAGGCGAATTTACACGCCTATAGCACTATATTTTGCCCATATTTTAGCCTATTTTTGAGAACAAAGTATATATTTCATGCACTTTTAGTCCTTTTCCTGTAAATGAGCTAACGAACATGATTAGTAAAGTTTCAGGTATAAATGATGCAAAATTCAGCATTTTATGGCTTACTTGACGCAAAAGAAAGCTCACGAAGGAAGGGAAGGGAATTTACACGCCTAAGGACCAAAACTGCTGCATGGAAAATCTGTCCCGGGCTAAAACAACATTTCTGAAGACTTTGGGGATTTGCAGTAACTTAGTTGGATTTGGACAATGATACATTAAACTGGTACAATTGGGTTATGTATTTCATTAGTTTATTTGGATTATGATAATGTTACATTAACCTAGTACAATTGGGTTAAGTATTACATTAGCCTAGTAGGATTTGGTTAGATATTTTATTTATCTAGTAGGATTAGGATATGGGTATTATAAATACCCTATCATGCTAGAGATTTTTAAGAATCGGGGAGACCACAATACTTTCTTCCATCCCTCTCATCTTCCACTACAAACAATTCTACAACTCTTCTAATCATTCCATTAATTCTATTTTTCTTCTTCTACTCTTCTATTCTTAAATTCCACAACAAGAGAATCGTTACTTTGCCTAGGAATTCACGCCTCACGCCTACCACCTAAGCTACACAAAATTACTCAATCTTGTGGTATAACAACAATGTCAATCGTGATCTCCTTCGCATTCATGGGTAACTAAAATTCTCTGTTGAGGTTATGGAAGCCGTATGAGATACTATCTATTGCTGTGAGGTTGTGAGTTCGCGACACGTATGCTGCTTATATCATTATTCTCTTCATCTTAGTCTACATTCTTTGTGGTTGCAAACGCAAGAATACGCCAGTATAACATTTAACTTGTTCGAAAGAAAGGTTATTTGTCTGGAAAAGAGATAATGTTAAGGTAGTAGGGTCACCCCCTAAAATTCCATACTAAAAAGCTAGTGCCGTAACTGGACTAACCTCTTGGAGAATTCGTACCGTTAGACACCCTTTAAGCTAGAAAGAGTTAAAGTGAAATAATCCTCGAATAGGTCGAAAGACGACTGGATTTACCATCGAATACAATTCTCTATAAGCAGTTGCATGTCAGAATTCTACACACTCATAGCCAATAGAGAGGTATACCTCAGAAGGTGGACATAACCCCAACGCCTCAATTATCATTGTTTACAACTTACGTAACAATATTTCTCTTTTACTTTGCTATTTTCAGCTTTTATTTAATTGTTTTGGTGACACATTACAAATCCCCCCTTTTTACGAGACTTGTACCAAAAGTTTAGTAATTTTGCTTACTTATTGGCCAAGCTATTCCCTGTGGGATCGACACCCAACCCTGTTGGGTTCTATATTTGCTAACGACCGCTTTACACTCCTACGAGAGCTGTAGATTGAGCGTTATCAAAAATTGGCGCCGCTGCTGGGGAATACAAGTGTCAATCAAGTTCGTGATAATTACTACACCCTTTGGTCAAAGATTCTCGTACTTTTACGTTTAGTTTTTGTTTTTTTCTACTGCAGTTTTTTATTTTAGTGCATGCCCCATACTCGAAGTTCTGGTCAACCGTTATTACCAATCAATCCTGAACCACAACTCATTGGTAGAATGGAAGCACAAGCTGAAATCCCAAGGATGGCTGCTCAACAGGAACATGCAAGATTGGCTGCCCTATCCGCAGCCCAGGTTCAACAGCAGAACATTGATAACCCTGCACGAGCAACAAATCCTGACGATGAGTATTTAGGTGGTGACGAATTACTAAACCCAAGGCATGATGCTGAAATCAAAACACCTGCCAACAGAACAGGTCGACAAGCTCGGTATAGACATGATCGCCAACCTATGCAGCCAGCGTTCGACGATGATGATGATGATCTTGATGGTGCCGGAGCCACTTGAGCTATAATTCCACCACCATTAGCGCCCGGAGCCAAGTTCAACATCACAAGCACCATGATTCAGTTATTGCAACTCAAGGGATTGTTTGGTGGACTAGCAGGCGATGATCCGAATATGCATCTCATCAACTTTATTTCTACATGCAAGTCTTTTGACAATCCTGGTGTTGGTCAGAATGCAATTTGATAACGTCTATTTCCATTGTCTCTGTCTGGGGAGGCAACACTATGGTTGAATGGGCTGACTCCTGATTCAATTATAAATTGGAGGCAATTGAGAGACGCTTTCCTAGAAAGATTCTTTCCGCCTTCCAAAAGGGCACAATTGAGAGATGAAATCAGCAACTTTCGTCAGCTTCCCACTGAAGCTCTTCATGAAACATGGGAGAGGTTCAAGACAAAGCTAGCGAGATGCCCAAACCATCACATGACTAATGTTCACCTCATGGAGATATTGTATAGATCCTTGAATTCAATAACTAAGCCAGTGGTGGATAACGCAGCTGGAGGATCTTTTATGGACCTCACCTTTGGTCAAGCAAGCAATATGCTAGATCGCATGACGAAACAAAGTAGAGCTTGGCATACCAGGGATTCCGAGGTACCAAGCCCCACTTTATCTATAGGCATGACTGCAGACCAAAGAAGAAGACAAGAAGAATGTGATCAAGATTTAGCGCACATGAAAATGCAAGTGGATCTTCTGGCAAAGCATTTATTATCAGGGAAGACCGAAAAAGTGAAGGCTGTGGCGTTAAAAGGAAGAGACGAATCTGATTCAGAAGAGGAGGCCAACTACTTAAACAATCAGGGGGGTTTCCGTGGGAATACCCAAGGAAACCAAGGTCGGAACTATTATGATAAATCTGGAACCAAAGACCAAGGTAGTTGGAAGAAAAACAATGAAAAGAGTGGTTTGTACGTTCCCCCTGGTAGACGTGATACCACCACATCTAATTCTGGAAGTATGGAAGACATGATGGCTAAATTATTGAAAGGAGTGGAAGCAACGAGCGCGGGAGTTACTGAGGTAATTAATGATTTGTCCTCCATGAAACAACTAGTTGATTCTCATTCCACTTCAATCAAGCAAATAGAGCAGCAATTGAGCCAACTTTCAGCAGCACTCAATCAAAGAAAGGTTGGTACTTTACCTAGCGATACTGTGCAAAACCCAAGGAATGATGGGTCATGCATGGCCATCACTACCAGAAGTGGTAAGGTGCTGGAACCTTCAGCAAAAGGCAAGCAAGTGGTTGACGAAGTTGCGGACATGGATGATAACGCAAAAGGAGAAGATGCCGCAACAACCAGTCCTGACGTCAAGGACGTCACGCCCAGTGACGTGCAGCCTGAAAAAATGGAAAAACGAAAGCAAGAGGAGAAGAAAACCGTGGAGAGAACACTTCCATACCCACCACCACCTTTTCCCCAAAGACTGAAGAAGGTGGCGGATGACACTAAGTTCAGCAAATTCATGACTATGTTAAAGCAGCTGACCATTAATGTTCCATTGGTGGAGGAACTTGAACAAATGCCTGGGTATGCGAAGTTTATGAAGGATCTTTTGAGAAAGAAGAGGGAAGCAAGTTATGAGCTGAAAGACGATGTGCATCATTGTAGTGCAATTGATACCCGATCGATAGTTTAGAAGAAGGCCGACCCCGGAGCTTTCACTATTCCTTGCACCGTCGGATCTTTGAACTTTTCCAAAGCATTATGTGACTTAGGATCCAGAATCAATTTGATGCCATTATCGATCTACAAGAAGTTGGGGTTAGGAGATCCTACTCCAACCAATATGAGGCTCGTCATGGCAGATAGGTCGGTAAAATGACCTGTTGGTATTCTATGCGATGACTTGGTAAAAGTTTCTTCATTTATCTTTCCAGCAGACTTTGTCATCTTGGATTGTGAAGCAGATTCTGAGGTTCCCATAATCTTGGGGCGCCCTTTCCTTGCTACAGGAAGTGTGCTCATTGATTTGAGAGCTAATGAACTTTCATTCCGAATAAATGACGAATTGGTTCGTTTTGATGTTTGCAAAACAATGAAGCAACCCAAAGATCTTAGTGTATTTTTGGTGGCTGATGTTTTCTTTGATGATGAGAAAGAACTACTTGAAGAAGAGCAAATTATTGATGATCCCTTGGAGGTTGTGCTCATGAATGGAGAGAGTGAAGATGCTGAAAATTCTGAAGAAGCCATTTGTGCTCTATCGGGATTAGGAACATATCGCTATACTCCCAAGAAGCTGGATCTTGATCTCAAGAATCGGCCTACACCACCAGCTAAGACATCTATTGAAGAGCCACCCACGTTAGAATTGAAGGAGCTCCCAAGTCATTTGAAGTACGCATTCTTAGGAAGCGGAAACACTTTTCCAGTCATTGTGGCAGCCGATTTGGGTGAGCGACAAGTTGCATCTCTTATTGCTATTCTACGCAAGTATATTAGAGCTATTGGATGGACCATTGCGGACATTATTGGTATTCTACCTGGGATTTGTACACATAAAATTCAGCTTCAAGAAAATTCCACACCCACCATTGAGCATCAAAGGCGTCTAAACCCACCTATGCAAGAAGTGGTGAAGAAAGAGATCATCAAGTGGTTAGACGCAAGAGTTGTGTATCCTATTTCTGATAGTACATGGGTAAGACCTGTACAATATGTTCCCAAGAAAGGAGGTATGACGGTGGTCGCGAATACAAAGAATGAACTTATTCCACTCAGGCCCGTCATTGGATAGAGAGTATGCATGGACTACCGCAAGCTGAATTCTTGGACACTCAAGGATCACTTCCCAATGCCATTTATGGACCAAATGCTAGATCGATTAGCGGGGAAAGGATGGTTTTGCTTCTTGGATGGTTATTCAGGCTATAATCACATTTGTATTGCACCCGAAGACCAAGAGAAGACAACGTTTACATGCCCATATGGTACGTTTGCCTTCAAACGTATGCCATTCGGGTTATGTAACGCACCAACCACCTTTCAACGTTGTATGATGTCTATTTTCTCTGATATGGTTGAAGACACTTTGGAGGTATTTATGGACGACTTTTCAGTTGTTGGTGAGTCTTTTGAAGCATGCCTGACAAACTTGAGCATGGCATTACAAAGATGTGTAGAGTTCAACCTTGTGCTGAATTGGGAGAAGTGCCACTTCATGGTAAAAGAAGGAATCGTTCTTGGGCACAAGATCTCTGAAAGAGGAATAGAGGTTGACCGAGAAAAAATTGAGGTTATTGAGAAGCTACCGCCTCCAATTTCGGTGAAGGGAGTTCGTAGTTTTCTTGGCCATGCTGGTTTCTATCTTAGGTTCATCAAAGACTTCTCCAAAATTGCGAGTCCATTGTGCAAACTATTGGAGAAAGATGCAAAGTTTGACTTCAATGACGATTGCTTAAAGGCATTCGAATGCCTTAAAGGAAAACTCATTGAAGCCCCTATTATGGTAGCACCAGATTGGACTCTCCCGTTTGAAGTCATGTGTGATGCTAGTGGTGTAGCCATTGGTGCTGTTCTTGGTCAGAGAAAGGAGAAATTATTTCATCCTATCTACTATGCGAGTAAGGTCCTAAATGAAGCCCAAAGGAACTACACTGTTACTGAACAAAAGCTCCTAGCGGTTGTGTATGCATTTGAGAAGTTTCGTGCCTATCTATTGGGTACTAAGGTGATCGTTCATACAGACCATGCAGCTCTTAGGTATCTAATGACAAAGAAGGATGCAAAACCAAGGTTGATTAGATGGGTATTGCTGCTGCAAGAGTTTGATTTCGAAGTCAAAGATAGACGAGGTTGCGAGAACCAAGTGGCTGATTACCTATCTCGACTTGAGAATGAGCATGTGGCGCAACCTGAAATTCAGATTGATGATGCATTCCCGGACGAAGAGATATTAGCGAAAACAATGGAGAAATTACCATGGTATGCCGACTTTGTAAATTTCATGGTGAGTAATGTGATACCTGCCAATTTATCTTACCACCAAAGGAGGAAGTTTATGCATGACGTACAACACTACTATTGGGATGAGCCTTATTTGTTTCGACGATGTGCGGATGGTATCATTCGACGATGTATATCCCATGAAGAGGTCCCTAATATCTTGAAAGCATGCCACACTTCGCAAGTTGGAGGACATCACGCAGGCAATCGGACGGCTAGAAAAGTATTGCAAAGTGGTTATTATTGGCCTTCGATATTCAGAGATGCCTACGACTATGTTAGAAGGTGTGACCAATGCCAGCGTCAAGGTGCGATTTCAAAACACCATGAAATGCCCATGACCAAAATTCTTGAGGTAGAACTCTTTGATGTGTGGGGTATTGATTTCATGGGTCCATTCGTGAATTCGTTTGGAATGAAGTACATCTTGGTTGCTGTGGATTATGTTTCGAAATGGGTAGAAGCTGTAGTATTGGCCGACAATGAGGGAAAGCGTGTTGTAGAGTTCTTGAAGAATAATATCTTCTCTCGCTTTGGAGTACCACGTACTATCATAAGCGATGGAGGATCTCACTTTTGCAACAAGCTATTTAAGTTCGTGTTGGAAAAATATGGTGTCAAGCAACATAAGGTAGCCACGCCTTATCACCCACAAACTAGCGGACAGGTAGAGGTTTCCAATCGAGAGATCAAGCAAATCCTTGCGAAGACGGTAAATGCTAATAGGAAGGATTGGTCTCGGAAGCTGGACGATGTACTATGGGCGTACAGGACTGCATTCAAAACGCCAATTGGCATGTCCCCTTATCAACTAGTTTATGGGAAGGCTTGTCACTTACCCATTTAGCTCGAGCACAAGGCATTGTGGGTGCTGAAGCGATTGAATTTGAATTGGGATGATGCAATGAAGCTGAGGATGGAGCAACTGAACGAGATGGATGAATTCCGTCTCCATGCATATGAAAGGTCAGACCTATACAAGGAGCGGATGAAAAAGTATCATGATCAGCGGATTGTTCGACGAAACTTCCAAAGGGGTGATATGGTACTTCTCTTCAACTCCAGATTGAAGCTCTTCCCAGGTAAGTTAAAGTCTAAGTGGTCTGGTCCATACAATGTTATCCAAGTCTACTCGTCTGGAGTAGTCGAATTGGAAGACAATAATGGTGTTGTCTTCAAGGTGAATGGCCAACGTGTTAAGCCTTATATCGGTCCTCTTGACTCGATGAATTCTATGTCCATCACTTAACTCGACGAAGTCTAAGTACTCGAGGTAACTATGTCGAGCCACGATAATAAAAAAGGCGCTAGATGGGAGGCAACCCATCGTTTTATCATTTTATCGTTCTTTTTTTTTACTTGTTTTGCTTTTGATAATGAAAATCCAAAAATAAGAGTCGTGCCACGACCAAAACTAAGGCGCTTGGTGGGAGGCAACCCATCATACTAATCGTTTTCATTTGGTTTTAAGCAAAAATAGGTGCAAGAGGTATTCAACGAGGAGATTGATTTCAATTGACGATTTGGACGCATTATATGGTAAAGTTGGTAAGTTAGGAATAGTGATGCATAAGGCTATGGATTGAGCATTGCTCATGCCAAACTAGGCATCGAGGAAGGCTAGGCCTAGGTAAAACTAGGCCACAAACGATGCACAACCTATCCTATAGCCTAAGGTCTCGGAATCTAGTGTGCTATACACTATGCGCCGCCCAGTCCTAAGTATGCTTTTGACTATGCGCCGCCTATGATATAGCATTAGGTCTCAGGATCTCATATGCCATAGACTATGCGGAGGATATGTCCCTAAATGCCATAGACTATGAGCCGCATATACCATGACTATGCCGAGCATTATGCGCCGCATATGTAGCATTTTTGTCTCCAAAACCGATTGTAAATGGGTCAAAACCTGACCCATTCTCTTCCTATATAAAGGGGACTTAGTATTGAAACATAACCACACTAGAAATTAACCTAAAGGCACCGCATTCCCTCTCCAAACCATCCCAAAATTTTTCTTTTTGCTCTTCCAATTCACAAAACCATCTCCAAAAGCTTCAAGCAAGTAAGTACTCTCTTATTCTTCATTTATTTCTCGTAAGTACTACGTGGCTATGTCTATTATAAATTGCTACATCGTATAAGATTGATTGGTGATGTTCATGTGTTTTGATCGTTGATACAAAATCATGTGAGTAAACATATACGTAGGAAAATCTTGACTTGTTTACGACTTGAATTTGGTTTTAATAGCATTGTTATACAATTTGCGGAATTGCTATGGTGATGAACATTGACTATCATGTTATGATCTTGTTACTTGTATACTTACATGCTAGACTATCCCGTTCATCGGGATAAGCCTTATAGTTGCCTACCGACTTAGGAGGTTGCGATTGTTGAAATCATCCATACCATGTTACAACCCCTATGTAGTAGTATTGTTATATCTAACATGAAAGTAGTGCAATGGCTGAAAGTAGTAATACATTACTGATTTTCTTGTCGGAATATAATCCTTAAACGTATGTCGACGAAATCTGAGTAATCGACCACTTTCACTTCACTGATTTGTGTCAACAAAACTAAGTGTGGGGTGGTACCCCTACTGCTTGTTTATAGATTTCTAGTCTCAGGTACAATGGCACCTAAAGCGAGGCAAGGCAAGGAGAAGGCTACCACTTCCCAAAAGGGCAAGAAGAGAGGTAGAAAGGACCAAGGAGAATCATTCTCAACACAACTACCTCGCAGAATGTTTGGAATAAAATGGGTTCTTGAGGAGGAAGCCAAAGAATGGTACAGGAACAACAAAGAAAGAAGATATGTTCATGTCGACCTGATCAACAAGGACACCTTAGCGAAGAAGGAGCCGAGTATATTGGCGAAAATCATGGCATTGAAGCTGGATTTCATCTTTCACGATATGGGAGAATGTAATCTTGATTTGACAAGAGAGTTTTACACCAACTGGTTGCCGAAAACAACAGGCAACAAAGTCAAAATTAGGGTCCAAGTGTTACAGCTCAACGCAGACTGGATCAACTCTTTTCTTGGCTTACCTTCGGTCGACCCAGCACCATTCAAAGAGCTTTACAGCAGGCCTCCTTATAGAGCAATTAGACACACACTTTGTGGAAGTAGATCGATGGCAAGGTGGGGCAGACATAAAGACACAGAACGACACAACACCTTCCTCTATGCTTCACTGAATAGGGAAGCAAGAATCTGGATGCGTATTGTCAACTCATGCCTTATTCCTGGGACTCAATACACCAAGATATCAAGAGATAGAGTGTGTTTGGTCTATGCTTTGATGACGAATTTCCCTATCAACTTTGGGGAAATCATTCGCTCTACCATGAGGAAGGCCAGACTCCAAAAAAGGTCCCACTTCACGTTTGGAAATCTGTTGACAGCAATCTTGCGGAAGGAGGATATTGAAGAGGAACCAGCTGACCACAAACTCCCACATAACCCAAAGAAGGTTTACCTTACTAAGGTCAAAGATGCTGAAACAACTCATGGTGTCAACCTTACTACTGCGGAAAGACATGCTCGTGATGAGAGTTCCTTCCGTCATCTTTATGGCATGACACGATTTACTATGATGAGTGGTGGACGTGTTCCAACTGTTGCAGAGCTCCAACAGCTGGACCACAACTATCCCATGAACATGCATGCACGGGAGATGTGTGGAGTGGGCGTATACTTTGAGGAACCTCTAGATGATGATGTGCCGACTGATGACGATCGTCGCTTGCCAGACTCTGACGAGGAGGAGAACTCTGACGACGACTCTTATGATGATTCCGACGAAGGGGGTATGACCCCCGACATTGAGGAAGAGTCCGACTAACCAGGTTCCTCGTATTTATTTTCCACTGAGGGCAGTGTCCCGTTTAAGTGTGGGGTGGCGGTATCGTATGCTATACTTCTCTATCGCATCTATGTTTGTTTATTTTGTTGTTTTTTTTGTTGTTTATTTTGATAGGCAGCATGAGATTATAACAAGAGTATGTGCTACAATTGTGACTATTGAGACGTTTAGGCTCTAGTTGTGACTCATTATGCGATATTGTGTGGTTCAATTCCTTTACTTGTTGGGTCGAGAGTCTATATTACTTCCAAGAAAGTCTACCATATGCCTTGTGTGTGTGAGATAATCGTATATTCTATGTGTGTGGCTGATGCTAGAACTTGCCTGGTATGTATGTAAAGCGAAAATAAGGAGTGTAAGTTTAGGATATGATTTAGGCATTTCTTTGGCAACCTATATTTTTTTACCTTCAGTTTTACCTACCCATGGACATCATCCAAGTTAAACCCTTTTGAGCCTTTAGCCTATTTTCTTTGACAACCTTGTATGTAAGCCTAATCCATTTTTTTCAAGACCGTAATTTGATCCAAACTCCTAAGTGCTTTAAAGTGAAAAAGTCATGTGACAACATAAGAGGAAATTGGGTGAGTATGATGCTATAAATTGTAATGGTGCTTGAATGTGTTATGAAAAAGAAAGTGCTATCATAAGAGGTATGTTGTGAAAAGAAAAAGGAAAAGAAAGCTGAAAAGTGAGTTGTGCTTAAAATTGAAAAACAAAAGAGGAGAACAAGGGTGGTAGAGTAAAAGAAAGAAAGGTTGAAAAAAAAGTGCCAATGATACAAAGTGATGTATTAAAGCTCTTAGGAACTTAGTCTCTATTCCAGGCCAAAATAGTCCTACCCGTCCCTTAGCCTACATTACAACCATCAAAAGACCTACTTGATCCTAAGCTTAGCATTCTGACATTTAGTAGAGTATTACATTAAGGGCAAGCCTATGGTCATCAGTTGCTACATATGAATTCTTTGTGAGAGTGAGAGCAAGGACATTTTGATACCCAGGTTTGAAAAATATGCTATACTTGTGAGTGATTATGGGTACTATAGTGTGAGACACACATGGTTGATGAGGTTTGGGTAGTTATATATGATTCCTTGTACCTTAACGTTTGCATGCGAGTTGATCACCATCACGAGTCTATGCTAGAGGTTAAATTGTTTCTACCTATTATCGAAAAGCTACTCTTTGTTGATAATTGTTGTGCTTGTCTTGACAAATGTTTTGTGTTGTTGCTGTGAAACCCTAAGTTGATGTTTAGAGGGACATGATATTTTGTTCGAGGACGAACAAAGCTTTAAGTGTGGGGTGTTGATGATAGGAGAATTTACACGCCTATAGCACTATATTTTGCCCATATTTTAGCCTAGTTTTGAGAACAAAGTATATATTTCATGCACTTTTAGTCCTTTTTCCTGTAAATGAGCTAACAAACATGATTAGTAAAGTTTCAGGTATAAATGATGTAGAATTCAGAATTTTATGGCTAACTTGACGCAAAAGAAAGCTCACGAAGGAAGGGAAGGGAGTTTACACGCCTAAGGACCAAATCTGCTGCATGGAAAATCTGTCCCGAGCTAAGACAACATTTCTGAAGACTTTGGGGATTTGCAGTAACTTATTTGGATTTGGACAATGATACATTAACCAAGTACAATTGGGTTATGTATTTCATTAGCTTATTTGGATTATGATAATGTTACATTAACCTAGTACAATTGGGTTAAGTATTACATTAGCCTAGTAGGATTTGGTTAGATATTTTATTTATCTAGTAGGATTAGGATATGGGTATTATAAATACCCTATCATGCTAGAGATTTTTAAGAATCGGGGAGACCACAATACTTTCTTCCATCCCTCTCATCTTCCACTACAAACAATTCTACAACTCTTCTAATCTTTCCATTAATTATATTTTTCTTCTTCTACTCTTCTATTCTTAAATTCCATAACAAGAGAATCGTTACTTTGCCTAGGAATTCATGCCTCACGCCTACCACCTAAGCTACACGAAATTACTCAATCTTGTGGTATAACAACAATGTCAAACGTGATCTCCTTCGCATTCATGGGTAACTAAACTTCTCTGTTGGGGTTATGGAAGCCGTATGAGATACTATCTATTACTGTGAGGTTGTGAGTTCGCGACACGTATGCTGCTTATATCATTATTCTCTTCATCTTAGTCTACATTCTTTGTGGTTGCAAACGCAAGAATACGCCAGTATAACATTTAACTTGTTCGAAAGAAAGGTTATTTGTCTGGAAAAGAGATAATGTCAAGGTAGTAGGGTCACCCCCTAAAATTCCCTACTAAAATGCTAGTGCCGTAACTGGACTAACCTCTTGGAGAATTCGTACCGTTAGACACGCTTTAAGCTCGAAAGAGTTAAAGTGAAATAATCCTCGAATAGGTCGAAAGACGCCTGGATTTACCATCGAATACAATTCTCTATAAGCAGTTGCATGTCAGAATTCTACACACTCATAGCCAATAGAGACGTATACCTCAGAAGGTGGACATAACCCCAACGCCTCAATTCTCATTGTTTACAACTTACGTAACAATATTTCTCTTTTACTTTGCTATTTTCAGCTTTTATTTAATTGTTTTGGTGACACATTACAAATCCCCCCTTTTTACGAGACTTGCACCAAAAGTTTAGTAATTTTGCTTACTTGTTGGCCAAGCTATTCCCTGTGGGATCGACACCCAACCCTGTTGGGTTCTATATTTGCTAACGACCGCTTTACACTCCTACGAGAGCTGTAGATTGAGCGTTATCAATACCGCAGCCTCACGATTTCCAGGAGGAACATACAAACCACTCCTGTCAGTCTTATTCTTGAATCTGGATTTTTCATAATAGTTCCGACCTTGGTTTCCTTTGACATTGCCTCGGAAACCCCCCTGATTATTCAAATAATTCACTTCCTCCTCAGAATCGGATTCATCTCTACCATGTGATACAACAACCTTGACCTTTTCTGTCTTCCCTGATAATAAATGCTTGGTAAGAAGGTCCATCTGCATTTTTATGTGAGCCATATCTTTGTCACATTTCTCTTCTCTTCGCCTCTGTTCTGCTGTCATGCCAGTAGATATAGTAGAGCTTGCTACCTCAAAATCCCTGGTATGCCAAGCTCTACTCTACTTTGTCATACAATCCAGTATATCACCAGCCTCAATAAAAGTAAGGTCCATGAATGACCCACCTGCAGCATTATTAACCACTGGCTTAGTCACCAAGTTCAACGCCCTGTATAATATTTCCATCAAGTGGATGTTGTTCATCTGATGATTTGGGCACTACATAAGATTCTCCTTGAACCTCTCCCATGTTTCGTGGAGAGCTTCAGTTGGAAGCTGTCAAAAATTGCTGATCTCATCTCGTAACTGTGCTCTCTTGGATGGCGGAAAGAATCTTTCTAGGAAAGCGGCTTTCAGTTACCTCCAATTAGTAATAGAGCCAGGAGTTAGCCCATTCAACCATAGAATTGCCTCTCTAGATAGAGACAATGGAAATAAGCGCAGTCGAATTGCATTCTGTCCAACTCCTGGATTGTCAAACGACTTGCATATTGAGATAAAGTTGATCAGATACATATTCGGATCATCTCCTGCAAGTCCACCAAATAACCCTTTGAGTTGTAATAGCTGGATCATGGTACTGGTGATATTGAACTTGGCTCCGGGTGCCAAGGGTGGTGGAATAATAGCCCCTGTGGCACCAGCCTCATCAAAATCATCATCATCATCATCGAAAGGGTCCTGCACAGCTCAGCGTTCAGGTCTCATTCTAGCTTGACGATCTATCCTGTTCACAGGTGCTGCCACCTCACCAGCACGCCTTGAATATAATAACTCATCATCACCCAGGTCCTCTTCATCAAGATTTGTTGCCCGACCTGGGTTATCAATATTCTGTTGATGCACTTAAGAAGATGCCAATGCAACTAATCTTTCCTGCTCCTGTTGAGCAACCATCCGTTCAAGGTTTCGTTGCGCATCCATTCTACCAATAAGATGTGGTTAAAGATTTATAGGTAATAACGGTTGACCAGAACTTCGTGTATTTGGCATGTACTCCAATAAACCTTAACAAAACAAAAACAACAAACAAAAAGTAAAATTCGAGAATCATTGACCAAAAGGTCTATTAACTATCACAAACTTAGTTGACAATTGTATTCCCCGGCAACGGAGCAAAAATTTGATACGCCCAAATTACAACTCTCGTTAGAAAGTGTAAGCGGTCACTGTCAAATATAGAACCCAACTGGGTTGGGTGTCGAATCCCACAGGGAATACTCTGGTCACTAAGTGTTGCAATTATTAGTAGACTGTTGGTCGAAAATTCCAAGGACAAAAAGGGGGTTTGGTTTAGGCGTGAACTAATATAATCAATATAACGATGGAACGATTTGCGTAGTAAGATTTAATCACAGAGATTGATAAGTTAGGGTTTTTCCACCTTATAAGTTCTACTTCTCTATTAACTATGAGTAACGCAGAATTTAGACATGCATGCACTTATAGAGAATCGTATTCTAATTCTAAATCCAAGTGTTTCTCAACCATCAAGGATTTATTTCGCTTTAGCTCTCTCGAGCCTAAAGTGTATAACAAATGGTACAAATTCTCTAAGCAGTTAATCCGGTTAAGGCATTAACGTGTAAATAGAGGTTGGAAACCCTATTTCCTTGTCACACTCTCTTTTCCAAACATGTAACTTTTCTCTCAAACAAGTTAATGCTATAATGGCGTATTCTCTATGCTTGCAACCATAAGAGTTCAATCTAAACGAAGAGAGTAATGATATAAGTAGCATAACACATCAAGAATTCACAAACTCATAGTAATAGATAGTATACTACAAGGTTTCCATAACCCTAACAGATAAGTTTAGCTACTCATGAATACAACGAAAATCAAAGTAGACATCATCATCATACCAAAACTTAGAGAAATCTCGGCTATGGAGATGAAACGTGTTTTCTTTCTCCGTTGCTCAAGTGAGCCATTTTCTGTTCTCCAAACTAGCATAGAATCTCCCAACGTGAATTGTTAATAATAATCGAATGATAATGATGCTGAAAAATTCAGCAATAAGGTTTTTAATAGCATCCTTGTCTAATAAGTTGCTACTGCATCCTTAAGTATTTAAAAATATTGGGTTTGCCCGGGAAAAATTTCCCATGCATCACATTCAGTCCAAAAGTTGCCTTCACTCTTATGTGAAGTTTTCCTTTGCTGCCCACAAATCCACAAAGTGTTGAAATCATCATCATTAGTAACTGAAAAACATGCTAATCACATAGGTCAGCTCACTCAAAGGAAAATGGACTAAAAGTGCAAGAAATATATATTTTATCCTCAAAACTTAGCTGAAACATGGGTAAATTATGGTGCTTAGGCGTGTAAATACGCCCAACATCAGAATTTGTTATGACGGCCGATGTCCTTGTGATGGAACCATCGAGCCATAGACCTTGAATCTCACTAAGTATGCATGATGGCTCTATAGGGATGTATGTTGTACAATTCCTTTAACCTGGAGTGATCCACGTTTGGAGTGCCCAAGAAAGAGTTGAAATTGTCGGCTGTCAGATGTAGGATTTGCCCTCGAATTTTCACTTTTCTCCCGCTAGTCTTTGGGGACAAATTAGCATAAAACTCCCAAGTACAATCTAGATTTCACTCACCCATATCTTGTAAGATAAATTCAAGTTTCAGTTTTGTGATCCTAGCCATAATACGAGGGCAGTGCCTCGCCAAACATTCCTTTTGAATCATCTCTAGTTGCACATATCTATTTACTTTATTATTCTTATAACACTCTTGACCATCATCCTATTAGACCCATTTAATACTAAAAGTGCGTCGAGGCACTTGAAGAGAGGAAAAAGCAGATTTTTCCTTTCTTTCTCTTTTTTGTCCTTTCTGAGATGCGGATGCTTTATCTTTGCCCTGGTTTCCTTTGGGAGCCATATCACATGAGTGAATCAAAAAATCATGTCATCCACACTAAACAAAACTCACTACAATTAAGAAGAGGATATTGAAATAACCACCCCACACTTAGTTTGTTAGCAAAGCCCAATTAAGTGGTGTTGTCTGGTACTCAGACTTCGTCGAAATACACTTTGATCAAAGGTTTTGACATTATGAACATATTCTTAACACATTTTCAACTCACAAGGTGTCTTTATTTTTCTTTTTCAACTCACCATTTCATTCTATGAACCCCTCACAGTTCACAAAAAAAATGCAATTCAACTTTTCACATGGCACAACACAATTGTTTCTCCAAAATAATTTCTTCACACCACCAATTTCACAACTTTTGTTTCAATAAAGCCATTGTTGAACAAAATTATTCTTTACAAATTCAACATATCACAGTACATAAATGTCATCACATTTCTATACTTTCATCAAAATCATGCTCAACAAAACAAGGTGAATTCAATACCTCAATACCCACAATACACCATGATCCATACAAAACCACCAACAACAGATGCATAGGTCAAATTAAAATTCACAACAGTGGTGGTTTCTACACTAATGGTGTTCATCTTTCCTAAGACTTTCAAAACCACTTTTACAAAGATATGGCAAGAGTTTAATCTATAATCCTCAAGAAATCAATTAACTAAAACAATAAATTCACAATATCTAAGAATTAAGAAAAAAAACTTACCTTAAAGATGGAGGATTGAAGAAACAAAGGAAGAATCCTTGAGATTTTAAGCAAATAAGAAGCTTTAAAGTCAGAGGATGTTGAGATGGAAATTGTTTGTCACGGATTTAGGTCAAAATAAGAGTGAATTAGAGAATTTAGGGTGTTATAGCTATGCAAAGGAGGAAATCTGGGTTGGGCTGACCCAAACAAAAGTCATATTTATGTTGAAAATGGAAGGGTGTGCGACACACAACCTATCGTACATGTTTAAGTGTGAGTCACATTAGGCATCACGTAATTGAGATAGTGAGCCTATGCATTACGGTGTGCAGTGCATATGTGATCGTAGAAGTGAAAGTATACGGCGTACATGTTATCTATCAAGTTAAAGTGTGTTGCGCATAAGGAATCGCAAAGTTGAGGCAGTGAACATGTGTGGAGGATTTTTCGACGTACATGTTATTGCATAACTTGAGGTGTGCGGCACACATGATATCGCAAAGTTGAGGTAGTGAGCATGTGCGGAGGCTTGGGCGGCACACATGTTATCACACACTTTGACGTGTACGACACATATTTAATCGCCTATATCAAGGTGTGCGGCGCACATCATGCCACCCATTTTCTCTTATGTGATGCACTATACTTAGGGAAAATGTTAGGTGAAGCTTTTACCATGGTCTATGTAAACATGGATGACATGCACCCCATTCTCCACATAAGGCCTAACTCGAGTCACAACTCTAACATAAATCATGAATCAAGTCTTACATTTTCACCACTCTGACTTACCTATGATGATTCCGATACTCCTAAACTTACCACATTTGGCATGGCGCACTTTCAACCTAAGTTTCAAACCTACCACCTTTTTAGTTCTTCGATTACCTAAACTTAATAAAAAATAATTAAAATGATTAGAAGGGTGGGTTCCCTCCTACCTAGCACCTTAGTTTCAGTTGTGGCTCGACTCTTGTTTTTGTATTTTTATGTTGCATGTAAAAATCAAAGAAAAATCATGGGTTGCCTCCTATGTAGAACTTGATTTGTTGTCCCGGCATGACTCGGTTATCTCAATTACTCAGACTTCATCGATATGGATAGTAACAATACTTTTTATCGAGTCTTTTGGACCAATATAAAGTTTGACTAATTGCCCATTGACCTTGAAGACACTGCCATCTTCATTTTCTTGTTTGACTACTCCAGATGAGTAGACTTGACTAACTTTAAATGGGCCTGACCACTTGGAATTAAGTTTACCTAGGAACAATTTGAGCCTAGAGTTGAACAGAAGCACCAAGTCGCCAATTTGGAAGTCTCATTTTTCAAACCTTCTATCATGATACTTCTTCATCTTCTCCTTGTATAAGTCTTCCCTTTCATAAGCCCCGAGACAGAATTTATCCATTTCATTCAATTGCTCCAGTCTTAGCTCAGCTGCTTCCTTCCAATCCAGATTTAATATTTTATGTACCCATAAAGCCATGTGCTCCCACTCGATCGATAAATGACATGCTTTGCCATAGATTAGATGATACAGCGACATGCCAATTGGTGTCTTAAAAATAGTTTGATACACCCACAAAGCATCATCGGGATTTTTAGACCAATCTTGCCTACTAGCGCTTTCCATTTTAGCTAAGATGGCCTTAATTTCCCGATTTGAGACCTCTACTTGCCCACTGGTTTGTGGGTAGTATGGGGTCTCCACTCTATGCTGTTTCACCCCATATTTTGCAAAAGCTGCTTGAAATACTTTGTTGAAAAAATGAGCTCCTCCATCACATATAACAGTACGTAGTACTCCAAAGGGAGAGAAGATGCTCTTTTTGATAAACTCAAAAACTCTATTTCCTTCGTTATCATATAAGGTAATGGCTTCGACCCATTTTGATACATAATCTACAACAACTATAATGTATTTCATCTCGTACGAGCTTACAAAAGGGCCCATGAAATCGATGCCCCAGACGTCAAACAATTCTACTCCAAGCATCTTAGTCAAAGACATCTCATGCCTCTTGGAGATCGACCCCTGGATCTAACATTGGTCACACTTTAGCACAAACTCGTAAGCATCCTTGAATAATGTTGGCCAATAGTAGCCACTCTGCAATACCTTTCTAGCAGTTCGGTCACCTATATGGTGACCTCCAAATGGGAAGCATGACATGCTTTCAATTTACATAATACATCCATCTGTGGCACATACCTCCTTAAAATATTGTCAGCGCATTACCGAAAAAGATACGACTCATCCTTGAAGTAGCGTGTCACATCATGAAGGAATTTCTTTCTTTGATGGAAAGACAGAGTTTCGGGAATGACTTCACTCACAACATAGTTTGAAAAATTAGCATACCAAGGCATTTTCTCCATAGCAGCAGCCAAAATCTCCTTATCAGGAAATGCATCATTTATCTCTATTTTATCACTAACTGCTTGCTCACCTTCCATCCTAGTCAGATGATCCACAACTTTGTTTTTGTAACCTTTTCTATTTTTGACTTAAAATTCAAATTTTTTGAGAAACAACACCCATCTAATAAACCTTAGTTTGGGATAATTCTTAGCCATCAAATACCTCAAGGATGCATGGTCAGTGTGGACCACCACCTTGGTTTCGAGCAGGTAAGCCCTAAATTTCTCAAATGCATAGACTAGCGCCAGAAGCTCCTGTTCGGTGACAGTGTAGTTGTTTTGAGCTCCATTCAACGCTTTGCTGGCATAATAGATTGGATGAAACAATTTGTCCTTCTTTTGTCCCAACACAGCCCCAAGGGTAACACCACTTGCATCATACATGATCTCAAACAGTTTTGACCAGTCTGGTGCAACAATTATAGGGGACTCAATCATATTCTTTTTAAGGCATTTATATGCCTTCAAGCAATCATCATTAAAGAAGAACTTATCTTCCTTCTCCAAAAGTTTACAAAGTGGATTTGCAACCTTTGAGAAGTCCCTTATAAACCCCCGGTAAAAGCCAGCCTGACCAAGAAAACTATGCATGCCCTTCACTGAGATGGGAGGAGGTAGTTTATCTATAACTTCAACCTTGGTTCTATTAATGTCTATCCCTTTTTCTAAAGTTTTGTGCCCGAGAAAAATGCCTTTCTTCATCATGAAGTGGCATTTTCCTAATTGAGCAGCAAGTTGAATTCCATGCACCATTGTAGAGCTCTACACAAGTTCTCCAAACATAGCTCAAACGAATCTCCAACCACAAAAAAATCATCCATGAACACCTCCAGGGTGTCCTTCACTATATCTAAGAAAATAGACATTATACACTTTTGAAAGGTGGCTGGTGCATTACATAACCCAAATGGCATCCTATTCAAAGAAAAGGTGTCATACGGGTATGTCAGTATCTCTTTCTCCTAATTTTCAAGAGCAATACAAATTTGGTTGTAGCCCGAATAGCCATCCAAGTAGCAATACCACCCCCTTCCTGCCAACCGATTAAACATTTGATCCATGAAAGGCATAGGAAAGTGGTGCTTTATGGTCCACGAGTTTAGTTTGCGATAGTCCATGCAAAACTTCCACCCATTCACCTTCCTGAGAGGAATCAATTCATTTTTTTCATTTACGACAACCGTCATGCCCCTTTATTGGACACACATTAAATTGGGATTACCCATTTATTGTCGGAAAGAGGATAAACCACTCTTACATCAAACCACTGAATAATATCCTTCTTAACCACCTCTTGCATTGGTGGGTTAAGTCGGCATTGATGCTCGATGGTTGGTATACAGTCGTTCTCAAGATGTATCTTATGAGTGCAGATACCAGGGGGAATGCTAATAATATGAGCAATAGTCCATCCTATTACTCTTTTGTACCTTTGGAGAATCAAAATAAGTGATTCCACCTACTTCTCTCCCACGTATCTGGAATAATGATGGGTAGCATGTTTCCATTTCCCAAAAACACGTACTTTAGATGCCCTGATAGTTCTTTCAATTCCAACACCGGTGGCTCTTTAATGGATGGCTTAGCAGGTGGTGTTTTCGATTAGCAAGATCGAGATCTAGCTTCTTAGGAGCATATGAGTATGAACCCATTCCTGTCAAAGCGCAAACAGTCTCTTCATACTTATCAATTCCTTCATGATCAAAATTCATCAGCACTATAGCTAGAGGCTCTACAAAAAATGTCTCCACTATTGGCACCTCCTACTCATCCTCATAATATATATCAACTATTGAGAATACACTCATTTCTTTATGTTGCTTCATTGATTGGCATACATAAAATTACACCACTTCATCATTAAGACTAAATAAGATCTCATTATCTCACAGATCAATCAATTGCATGTTGGTAGGTGCGGGGTCTCCCAACAGGTTATTTTATCGATCTGTCCGCCATCACAATTGCATATTGGTAGGTGCGGGGTCTCCCAAACCAAACTTTTTATAAATAGCTAGCGGCATCAGATTAATGCTCACTCCCAGATCACATAAGGCTTTTGAAATGTCAAGAGGTCCAATAGTGAATTGGATAGTAAATTCTCCCGAATCAGCCTTTTTCTCCACCAAGGATCTAGTGGAGATAGAACTACAATGATAGAGATTATCCATAGGTTCATAGATGATTGGTATTTTCTTCGTCATTAAATCCTTCATAAATTTAGCATATCCTGGCATTTTCTCTAGTGCCTCTTCCAAGGAAACATTTACGATCAACTGCTTTAACATTGCCATAAACTTACTAAACTTCGTGTCATCAGCCTTATTTTTCAATCTTTAAGTATATGGAGGTGGTGGTTTTGGGAGAGTATTCACCACTGCTTCCTTTTTTTCTCTTTCTCTTTTTTCAACTCATCAACCTTCTGATGATTAGAGGGATATCAATGCCATCCAGTTTCTCAGACTCCACTGGATTGACTTTTTCTAGCTCAATAGCTTCTTCGATCACCTCATCATTCACAAATTTTCTCAAACAAGGGCTTGATAAAACCTTACCACTCCGTGTGGTAATAGCCATGCATGAACTTTCATTCTGAGGGTTCTGAATTGTATCACTCGGTAGCGTTCCACTTTTTCTCTAATTCAATGTTGCAGAGAGTTGGCTCATTTGCTGTTCCAACTATTTGATCGACGTGGAGTGTGAGTTTACTAAGTGACTCATAGAGGATAAAATCACTCTTCATGGTAGTCACCCCAAAGTTAGTAGCCTAAACTACCTTTAACAGTTTCTCTATCATGTCCTCCATGGACAACTTTCCAAAGCTATTTGTAGCATTATCTCTACTTTTGGGAGGTACATACAACCTACGTCTATCATTCTTAATCTTCTAGTTTCCTTGATCCCGCTCTTTATATCCAGCCTTGTCATAATAAGTCCGACCTTGATTTACTTGGATATTGCCTCGGAAACCCCCTAGTTATTCAAATAATTTGCCTCTTCTTCTGAATTAGAATCATCTCTACCATGGGATGCAACGACCTTCACTTTTTTAGTCTTTGCAGATAATAAGTGCTTGGTCAACAAGTCCATTTGCGTCTTCAAATGTTCCATATCTTGATCGCGTTCTTCCTCTTTCTTACATTGTTCTGTAGTCATACCAACAAAAATAGTAGGGCTTACTACCACAAATTCATTAGGATGCCAAGGTCTGCTTCATTTGGTTATCCGATCAAGCATCACTAAGGCCTCTTGAAAAATGAGATCCATAAATGATCCCCCTACAACATTATCAATAACTAGTTTTGTAATAGAGTTCAAAGCCCAATAAAGAGTCTCCATCAGATGAATATCCATCATATTATGGTTTAGGTACCGGATCAACTTCTGTTTAAACCACTCCTAAGTTTTGTGAAAAGTTTCGGTTGGGAGCTGTATAAATTACTAATCTCATCCATCAACTGTACCCTCCTGGAGGGTGGAAAGAAGCTTTCTAGGAAAGCCTCATTGAACTGTCTCCAATTGGTTATAGAATCAGGCATTAGTTTGTTAAGCCATAATGTTGCCTCCCCCGACAGAGACAATGGAAATAACCTCAAGCGAATAGCATTCTGACCTACTCCAAGATTATTAAAAGATTTACAAATGGTGACAAAATTCACCAAATGCATGTTAGGATCATCTCTTGGCAGACCGCCCAATAACCTCTTTAGATGCAGCAGTTGGATTATCATACTGGTGAAATTGAATTTTTCTCCAGGTGCTAGAGGTGGAGGAATAATAGCTCCAGTCGCTCCTGGTCTATCCATTCCATCGTCATCGTCATTGAGATTATACTGAATAGGTTGTTGGTCCTTTCTACCCCTAAAATGGCGATTCCAATGTACATTGTGACTCACAGGTGCAGCTATATTCCCAGCACGCCTTAGGTTTAGAGGATCCAATACGTCATCATCTCCCAGGTCCTCATCATCAGGATTTGGCTCCGACCTGGGTTATCAATATTTTACGGATTTACTTGAGCATTAGCCAAGGCGGCTAATCTTTCTGCCTCTTGTAGATCAACCATTCTACCGATCAACTGAGGCTCTAGATGTATTGGTAATAAAGGTGAACCTGATCTCCGTGTATTATGCATACACAATTATCAACCTGTACAAACAAAAACAACAAATAAAAGTAAAGCTTTAAGACACTTTGACCAAAGGGTCGATTAACAATCACACACTTAATTGAAAACCGTATTCCCCAGCAATGTTGCTAAAATTTGATTCGCCCAAATTATTACTCTTTTTGAAGAGTGTAAGGGGTCGCTATCAAATATAGAGCCCAAATAGGTTGGGTTTCAAATCCCACAGGGAATACTGTGTTCACTAAGTATTTTGGTTGTTATTAGACAGTAGATCAAAGGTTCCAGAATAAATGTTTTTGTTTTATTTAAGTATGAAACAATAATTTTAGTGTAACAGTGAAGCAATATGTGTAATAATAGTTGAATATAGAGGAGAACTATCTAGGGTTATGTCCACCTTGTAGTTTTTAATATCTTCTAATTATAGGTGTTAAAAATTAATACATACATGTACTTATAGAGAAACATATTCTAATTCTCAATACAAGTGTTTCTCAACCATCAAGGATGAATTAACTTTAGTTGTCTCGACTCAAAAGTGTTTACTCAATTATATGAATTCTACAAATTGTTAATCCTGTTAAGGCATTAACGTGTGAAATAGAGGTTGGAAACCCTATTTTCTTGTCACCAATTTCTTTTTAAAACATTAATCTTTCTGTCGAACAAGTTAAGTTTCAATGGCACATTCTTTATGTTTGCACCCACGAGAATTCAAGCGTAATGAAGAAAGTATGATATAAGTAAATCAATTCATAATGAGTTCAAAAACCCATAGTAATAAAGGATATTCTACAAGGTTTTCATAACCCTAACCAATGAGCTTAGCTACTCATGGAAAAAACGGAAATCATCATAGAAATATTCATCATACCAAAAACTAGAAGATGATCTTGGTGTGTGAATAGTGAAAACAAGAGAAAAATTATTTTTCTCTCACTCCCAAGCTAAGACGCCCTTCTCCTCTTCAATAACTAATACAGAATAATCAATAATGAAATAAAAATTTAGAATCAAGTTTTTTAATAATCTCTTCTCTCATAATTTCCTTCTAAGTCCCCAAACTAATTATAACTGACACATTTATCTTGAACATAGTTTCTAGACATCAAATTTGATCCGACAAGTAACTTTTCATCTAGTGTGATTTGTCATCCACAATCCACAGTATCATCATGTCTTTATCTACCTCATTAACACCTGAAATCATGCAAATCATATAGGTTAGCTCAATAACATCAAAGTATAGTAAAATATATGAAACTAGACACTTTTGTTCTCAAAACTCAGCTAAAATATGGGTAAGTTATGGTGCGTAGGGGTATAAATACAACTAAGATCAGTGTATATGGGTATTCCAAAACCCGTAGGGTCTCCTTCATACGTGAGCCGTCATTCCAAAGAAGAGAGTATCCATAGGTACTGCCTTTGTGAGTTATCAAACTTGAGGAGGTATATACACTAAGTTACTTTTTGGAATATGGATCGGTTTGTTACTATTAAGTTCCTTGGAATTAATTAATTCATTTGCCTTGCCTATCACTAATATGTGTCTATATTTATCAGCCTTATAGAGGGTTGCATAGTTATAGGTATGAGTACTGCTTGTAGTATATTGCGTGGTGCTTGTATCTATCATCCTTATGGGGGATAACATAGGTATAGTCTCTGACTGTTATTTGTTAAGTGTTAGTCGAAACTTCTGATCCTATGTTGGTAGTAATTTATGAAAGGTACGGTTAGGTATCATTTGTATGGACAAATCGGTTACTGTATTATGTTATGATTATGGTTAGTTTGTGATAGGTTTATTATTGGACTGAAACTAAAATTTGAGGTATGATTCTAATTCCTTTATTCATGTTTGCTTTATTATGGATAATTATCTCATATTAAAACGTATGTATTAGAAATTCTGAATATGTTAGTACTAGTTACTATTATGATTAGGAGACCTTAAGATGCTAATATGACTACTCTAGGTTGTACCTATTGGTTAGCTTTGTAAGTGTACATATATTAATATATGTAGTTATTGAATTACAATATATCCTTCCCTTTCTTAATGTGTTCATGTTTTATATCCATTCTTTGGGCTTGCGTACAATTACATATCCTTCATCTACTCTTTATTTCTATATGGGCCACTGATATACTGTATATTGGTAGGGGTCCAGTATGGATAGAATTAGCTAGTATAACTTTATTTCATTAGATTTACCCTTTTATTCCCTTGATTTTTTAGCGCAGTTTACATTCTTGCTTGCCTATTATGTATATTTTCATTATCTTTGGAGCTTAGTTAGAAGTTTCCTAATTAGTACTATATGTTTGGTACTCATATTGCACTTCTGCAGCCTGGAGATCAATGTACAGGTTCATATTGTTGTTGTGTGCATCGTGCAGAGAAGCTATGGTTCAGAGACATAGGGTGAGTTCCTGGCATTCAAAGCATTGCTATTCTCTCTCCTATGTATTAGACTAATTTTTATGTTATATTTAGAGATCGATTATATGATTATATTTATTTAGTACTTTATTTTGTAATCTTATTATATTTGAAGATCTTGTACTGTTTCTACTAGGTTTTGGGACTATCTTATATATTTTAGTCTTTTATTTTATTTATTCTGCATTTTCCCTCTATTTTCATGGTATTCCATTACTAGTAGTTCCATATTACGAGTTGGCTTGCCTCCTAGTGAGTTATAGTAGGCACCATCATAACCTGAGAAATTAGGTTGTGACATTGTTATGTGTAATATATATAGGTCTTGGTAATCTGATCAAGTTCTTATAGTGTCTTAGATGGTGGGATTAGTGGTCATGTCTATATTATCTAGAGGTGGAGTGGTGAGTATTGATCATATTTAACATAAATTCGTACGACTATTAGTGAAGAGGTAAGTCTCAATTTTGGGAACTAAAGGTGGGGCCAAATTGTCAATAGACAAAGATATACTAGAATGTTAAATATTATGCAGGTCACAGAGATACTAAGTGCAACATTTCGAAGATTAGAAAACAGGGGCAATTAGGAGGGTTTAATTATTTCAAATCTTAATTGGTATCTTGAATCCTCCCTGATTTCTATTTTTTCTGTTTGTTTCTAGCCTTGATTTGCTGATGATACATACAAGTACGTGTAATTTTACTAATACTACACTTACCATATCTCCACTTTGGGGTAAAAATTTATCGCAGGCTAGTTGGAGTGTTTATAGGTACGATTGTGGTTACTCTTCAGTAGTTTCTTTCATTTTACTCGTACATGGATGTTGTGTCTCAGGCCTTCTTGTTTTCTCTTACATGGATGCTTGTTTCATTTGGTTTTGGAAAAAAATTGTTGTTTTATTTCTGCATTGTTTTTTTATCTAACAACTGTATCTCGATATGGTCTTTTTTTATTAAAGGATAATTTCATTTATAGATCATTTTGTTCAACTTCCACACTTAAAATAATGGTTGTGAAGTGAGGGTTATTCTATCTAGGGTATAGTTGGTTAGGTGCCTATATGATCCATAAATTGTGTCGTGACATCTTCACACTTAACCCTATAAAAGTAATGCCTCCAAATCTTGAGAGAAAACACCACCTCTGCCAACTCTAGGTCATGGATGAGGTAGTTCTTGTTGCGCCCAAGCACACACGCAAATGTACGTGGTCTACCCAAGTAATATAATGGCCTTAAAGTAAAGAGAATAATTGATCCCACATAGACTATTGTTAAGAAAATTTTCAATTTAAGTTCAACAATTAAGATTAAGACAACACAAACGTAACCACAATAGTTGCGAGTTATAATTAAGCATAAACTAAACAAGTAATGGGTTGAACAATTATGGGGAGAAACCTATGGTTAAGGATCTACAAACAATCATAGTATGCTATAAAATTCATTGGAGAGGTTAATTATGAATATTGTTGGTTCACAGGATCAATGATACGACTATGGCTATCTTGACCTCTAATCGATTATCTAACTTGGCCCCCACAACTGTATTGTTGAGAGGGGATGCGAGAAATAAGTTAAAATAACTTAATCACCATCATGTAATTGAATGAAATAGAGAACTTAAGTATATTCCAAAGTGCAAATCATAACTTTATTCAAGTAAGCTTACGATCTTATTCTATTCATCCCACGTTCTACCATATCATTCATCATTTTGGGTTCATAATAGAGTTAAGCATGTATTATAAGGGTTGTGAATCCTTAAAATAGTGATAAAAGGCTAAACAAAAAATAAAAAATGATGAAAAATGAAAACCAAATCAATTAATGACAATAATACTCATTTTCTTGGCCTAACCCCAGAAAATGGTTTTTAGCATCTCATGGGCAGATACATAATCACAAGAGATGAATACATGATAAAATCCAAAATTCAACTAAAGTATTTAAATAAAAACCATTATTTAAGTGTTCTCCAGCCTGTCTCCAAACCCAAGGTCGTTCTATGGGTTTAAAATTGAGTTTAAGTGTCATATTTATAGGAGGACAAGTGTTACAATTCTTAACATTGCGGCGTGCCATGCTCTTATCGCATGGGATAGGGTCTGTGGAATGAAAATATTGTTCCTAGATACTGTATTTCACGCCGATATCATTTGATCTAAGCAGCATGTCACGCCAATGATCCCAAAGCATCCCAAATCGCACAAGGTTTGTCCCTTGCTTTTGTCCTTCAAATCTATGATTTGTGGTGTTGTTTTCTATTGAATCAAGGATTTTATATAACCCATTTAAAATCTTAATCATATTAGAATGAATCCTACAATATCATAAACCATATTATAGATATCACAACAACATAAAATATAAGACGATGAACTAGTAAAGGACATAGCTCAAGCTAAGCGTACTAGTTTTGTCATTTGAACTTTATCTTCATGTTTTGACTCCAAATCATTATGAGACAACCTTAAAAATTACATTTAAATCATTATGAAACCACCTTAAACATTACATTTACATGAAATAACACTTAGATGCCTATTTATAATATAACTAACTCCTTAAACACCAGATAAATCCATAAAATGAGGCTAATTAAGCCTGAATAACAACACTGAGGTGTATATATTAACATCAAATCACTACCCAAAACTTAAATCCTTGTTCATCCTTGAACAAATCTTTAGTCTACGCATCATAATCAAAGAAGACTCCACACTTCTACAACAAGCAAATCATTCAAGATAGTACTATTATGACTACATAGAATGCAAGTTTAACACTCTGACATGTCTTGTACAATTGAGAACTCAAGAATAGTACCACAAAAATTCCTAACCTCAAGGATTGATAACCAAGTTTCAAAATTTATGCATATTACTAAATAACAGAGATCATACAATTCACCTAACTATCATGAAACATGATCCCTCACCATAAAGTTACGTATATTCACTGATATAGATGAAATTATCACTAAAACAGGCATAAAAATCAAATTATGCTCACTCTCACAAAGAATTCACAGGTTACACATGAAGAACCAAAGGTTTTCCCTTATTGTAGTACTCTACTAATATTATAATGGTAAGGCTTATGATCAAATAGTTCTTTATGAGTTGTAATGTAGGCTAATGGGCGGGAAATAAATACTTTTGCCAAATTTAGTGGCTATATTCCCTAAGAGTCTTAATACATCACATGAACATTAATCTCTCTTTATTCATTGGTAATTTCAACCACTTTTATCTGCATACATCTTTTATTTTTCCCAAACTCATTAAGTTCATTCATAAATACATAATAGGATGTATGCTTTATCACACATGCTTAGATTTTTACATACTTTTTTTTTTCATTACATAACTCCCCATCACAACTTATCACTCTTTCAACACCAATAGCTAATACCTTGGGGCTTCATTTTCACCTTTATCCTTCTTATTTTTGCTTACTCTTTAACCTCATTAATCTTCAACTAATGCACTTAGGAGATTTTGATCAAATAATATTAATCAAGGAGGGGGAATAGGTTACATATAAGGCTACCAAAGAACACAGGCTAAAGACTTGGGGATACCTACGATTATGCATAAGGGTAGATAAAAGAGGGTAATATCATGGCAATCAAAGAACTGCCTATATCATCTCTTGAACCAACACTCTTTATTTTTATTTACAAACACACCAGGAATGTTCTAGACTTCAAATGAAACAAGGAATGCATAAAACCTAACTTCAGACATGGTACATTATCAACTCAAGTAGGATCATCATAAACTCTCAACTAAATAATAGCATGAATTGAACATTAATCCAATAATGTACAAGAGTCATAGACTAGATCCTAGGATTCTCAAAAGTAGTAATTCACACAACAACATATTTTACACACAAAACTACTTGCATCATACAATCACACATATTACCCAAAAGAATATCTTACTTACCTATCACAAAAATAAAATAAAATTTACTCATATAAGAAAAAGGCATACTAGGTTGAAAGGATGCTCCCATGGAAAAAAACGGAAAAGAACAACCACGGAGTGGGAGGAGTGTGCTCCTACTAAAATGATGCCCACAACTAAAAGCTAAAAAGAACATTTTTCTGGAAATTTTCAAAATTTTCAAATTTAACCCAAAACAAACTAAGTAAACTACTAAAACTAAGACCCTAAAGCATCACTTTATCCGAAACCATGGGAATTCCCCAAATCCGGACTTAAAACATACTTTGTCCCCAAAGTAGACTTAAAATCATTGACAAAAATACTCCCTGTGGCCTCTAGGCCTAGCTAATAGAATCTTTATACTTCAAGAGGGTTCGAGGACCTCACTCTTAGTCTCTACCATGGTTCTTAGATCATGTATCTAGTACTCAAACTTCCCATCAACTTGTGACTTAATTAAAAACAAAATCTACATGAAGTACACACTAAAAATACAAAAATAAAATACTTTCCTTAACTTGGGTTTCCTCTCAAGCATCACCTAATTTAGTGTCACATCACGACCTACATCACTACATCTCAGTTTTTTCCCTTTTATCTTTTTTCCTTCTACATGGAGGCACCTAGTCACTCATTTATGACCACTTGAGTGTGCAATCTCAAGGCCATCATCTTTTCCAGCAATAGCCTTTTCAATCTTATCAATCATCATCCCTTCGATCTTAGTTGTTGGCTTAGGCAACTCAATAAGATAGTCTGAATAGGTCTTTGGGGGGTTATACTCCACGACCACACACTCATCCACTTCTACCACTATAATAATTCACAAATATTTGTAGTAGGATAGTGTATTGAGTTGTTTATAAACTTTAAAAATGTTCTCTTTATTACCCCACATCATATTTAGAGTGCCCTCTCTTCTATCTATCAATGCTCCACTAGTGGATTACAATGAAAGTTCAAAGATAATCAGTACCTTGTCATCTACATCATAATCTAAAAAAATAAAGTTAATAAGTATAATAAACTTACCAATCTTAATGACCATGTCCTCAATGATTTCTTTGGATCTGACCCTAGTTTGGTCTACCATATGAATTATTACAAATAATGGTCTCGGTTTCCCCAAGCTATGAGTGCTGAACAATGACAAGGGCATCAAGTTATTACTTTCCCTCAAATAACTTAACATGTACCACATAATTGTCTCTAACTTGTATGGGGAGTGTGAAACTTCCTAGGTCTTTCAACTTCTTAGGCATTTACTGCAATACTATAGAGCTGCACTCCTCAATAAGTTTCATTACTCACCACATTGTTCAAGTACTTAGTGTACTTGGGATTACCCTACAAAATATTTAAAAGGGTAAGGTTAATGTGAAGTTCTTTAGACATGAAAAATTAATTCTTGAAGCATGTATCCTCCTTGTCTTTCTTGAGTCTCTGCAAGAATGTTGGTTGTGGTCTTTCAATCTCTTGCTCAACAACCTTAGTTCTCAAGAACTCAGTCTTCCGATAATTTTAAGTATTTCTACTATTAAACTATTTAGGCACCAACTTTGCATCTACCTCCTTATTTTTTATTGGGGTCTTGTCATTAGGATCATTACCAATCCTCAAAGTTATTGCCATAACTTGCTTCAGAGGTTTATTATCCCTTGGCAAATCACCATGAGGCCTAGTATCTTGTGCTTGTGCTAGTTTCCTCAACTATTTATCTAACTTCTTCTCAACCACTTTGTAATTTATGATCTCAGTATCCATTTCTTCTTGCTTGGCCAGGATCTTCTTTAATGTTATCTCAATGTTATTAGCTTGTGTGTTGTGTTGCTACTGCTACTGCAGGTTCTGACTATCTCCCCATGAATAATTGGGCTAAGTCTGCCACTTTTGGTTATAGGAATTACCATAATTTGGCTTTTGTACATTGCCTAAGAAGTTCACAAATTTGGGATTGTCTCTATACAAGTTGATGTTGGGTGTATTTACACGCCTAAACACCATAATTTACCCATGTTATAGCTAAGTTTTGAGGATAAAATATATAATTCCTGCACTTTTAGTCCATTTTCCTGTAAGTGAGCTAACCTACGTGATTAGCATGTTTTCATGTATTAATGATGAAGAATTCAACACTTTGTGGACCTTTGGGCAGCATAAGAAAACTTCATAGAAGAGGGAAGGCAGATTTTTGAAGCTTATGGACTGAATGTGACGCATGGAGAAATTGTCCCGGGCAAAAGCAGTATTTTTAAATACTTAAGGGTGAGGCAGTAACTTAATAGGACTAGGACAAGGATGTTATAAAAACCTTATTTGCTGAATTTTTCAGCATTCTTGCATTCATTATTGTTTTTCATAATTGAGACGCCACTTTTAGGGATTATTCACGTTACTTTCTTACAGAGAAAGCACGGCTCTTGTGAGCAACGGAGAAGGGAAAACGTCCAACCCTAGTTGACGCCTAAAACATCTCCATCGCCAAGTTTATTCTAAGTTTTGGTATGATGATGATGATGTCTTCGTTGATTTCCTTTACAATCATGTGTAGCTAAAATTCTCTGTTAGGGTTATGGAAGCCTTTTGATATACTATCTATTACTATGAGTTTGTGAATTCTTGATGCGTATGCTACTTATATCATTACTCTCTTCCTTTTAATTAAATTCTTGTGGTTGCAAACATATAGAATACGCCATTATAGCATTAACTTGTTCGAGAGAAAAGTTACATGTTTGGAAAAGAGAGTGTTACAAGGAAATAGGGCTACCAACCCCTATTTACACATTAATGCCTTAACTAGATTAATCTCTTGGAGAGTTCGTACCATTAGTTATACGCTTTAAGCTCGAGAGAGTTAAAGTGAAATAATCCTTGATGGTTGAGAAACACTAGGATTTACCATTAGAATACGAATCTCTATAAGTGCATGCATGTCTGAATTCCGCATTACTCATAGTTAATAGATACGTAGAACTCATAAGGTGGACATAACCCTAACTTATTTTTCTATGTGAACAAATCTTACTAAACAAAGCATTCTGTTGTTACTTTGATAGCATTAATTCACGCCACAATCCAATCCCCCCTTTTTCGTGGAATTTTCGATCAACAGTCTAATAATAGTTGCAACACTTAGTGACCAAGTATTCCCTGTGGGATTCGACACCCAACCCAGTTGGGTTCTATATTTGACAGCGACCGCTTACACTCTTATGAGAGCTGTAGTTTGGGCGTTATCAAATATTGGCGCCGCTGCCGGGGAATACAGTTTTAAACTAAGTTTCTGATAGTTACTAGATCCTTTAGGCAAAGATTCTCGAATTTTACTTTTAGTTATTGTTTTTGTTTTATTCAGGTTCTGTTGAGTGCATGCCAAATACTCGTAGTTCTGGTCAGTCATTATTACCCATAAATCCTGAACCTCAACTTATTGGCAGAATGGATGCACAGTTTGACATTGACAGTAGGGCGACGCAATAGGAGCAGGCTAGATTAGCTGCACTGGCAGCTGCTCAAGTACATCAACAAAATATTGATAACCTAGGGCGAGCAACAAATCCTGATGATGAGGACCTGGGTGATAATGAGTTACTGAATCCTAGGCGTACTGATGAGGTGGCGACACCTATGCATAGGAGGGAACATCAAGCTGGAATGAGACCTGACCGCCGAGCTGTGCATGCTCCTTTTGATGATGATGAGGACGATCTGGATGGAGCTGGTGCCATAGGGGCTATTATTCCTCCGCCCTTGGCACCTGGAGCCAAGTTCAATATCACTAGCACCATGATTCAGCTATTGCAGCTCAAAGGTTTATTTGGTGGACTTGCAGGCGATGATCCGAATATGCATCTGGTCAATTTTATTTCAACATGGAAGTCGTTTGACAATCCAGGAGTTGGGCAGAATGCAATTCGGCTGCGCTTATTTCCATTGTCTCTGTCTGGGGAGAAAACTCTATGGTTGAACGATCTAACTCCTGATTCCATTACTAATTTGAGGCAACTGAAAGACGCTTTCCTAGAAAGATTCTTTCCGCCATCCAAGAGATCCCAACTACGGGATGATATCAGTAATTTTCGACAGCTTCCAACTGAAGCTCTCCAAGAAACATGGGAGAGGTTCAAGAAGAAGCTTATGCGGTGCCCAAATGATTAGATGACCAATATCCACTTGATGGAAATATTATACAGGGCTTTGAACTCAGTGACTAAGCCATTGGTTGATAATGCTGCGGGTGGGTCATTCATGGACCTTACTTTTATTGAGGCTGGTGATATGCTGGATCGTATGACAAAGCAAAGTAGAGCTTGGCATACCAGGGATTCTGAGGTAGCAAGCTCTACTGTATCTGTTGGCATGACTGCAGAGTAGAGGCGTAGACAAGAGGAACGTGACCAAGATATGGCTCACATGAAAACGCAGATGGATCTTCTTACCAAGCATTTATTATCAGGGAAGACCAAATAGGTTAAAGCCGTTTTATCACAGGGAAGATATGATTCTGATTCTGAGGGGGAAGCAAACTACTTGAATAATCAGGGGGGTTTTCGAGGCAATGCCCAAGGAAACCAAAGTCGGAACTATTATGATAAATCTGGATACAAGGACTGCGATCAAGGTAGTTGGAAGAATAAGATGGACAAGAGTGGTTTGTATGTTCTTCCTAGAAACCGTGAGGCTGTGGCGTCTGGCTCTGGAAATATGTCCTTGGATGATATGATGGCTAAGCTGTTGAAAGGGGTGGAGGCAACCAATATGGGCGTTACTGAGGTAAAGAATGATTTGTCATCAATAAATCAATTGGTTGACTCATATTCTACTGCAATAAAACAGCTGGAGCAACAATTGAGTCAATTATCAGCGGTATTCAACCAAAGAAAGGCTGGCACACTACCCAGTGACACTGTGCAAAATCCAAGGAATGACGGATCGTGTATGGCTATTACTACCCGGAGTGGTAAAGTGTTGGAAAATCCATCCAAAGGCAAGCAGGTGGTTGATGATATAGCAGAGAATGTTGATGAAGTAGAGTTTGAAGATGCCGTAGAAGCTAAAGTGAGTGCTCATGATGTTACACCTAGACGTCACCAGCCTAAAAAGAGTGATAATCGGAAGCAAGGTAAAAAGGAAGTGGTAGAGAAAATGATTCCTCTTCCACCATCACCTTTTCCTCAGAGACTGAAGAAGAAGACTGATGACACTCCTAAAAAGGTTGATAATCGGAAGCAAGATAAAGAGGAAGTGGTGGAGAAAACGATTCCCCTTCCACCACCACCTTTTCCACAGAGACTGAAGAAGAAATCTGATGACACCAGGTTCAATAAATTCTTGACCATGTTGAAGCAGCTGACTATTAATGATCCGTTGGTGGAGGCGCTGGAACAGATGCCTGGGTATGCTAAATTCATGAAGGACCTATTGACAAAGAAGCGGGCAGCAAGTTATGAGCTAGCAGATAATGTTCATCATTACAGTGCAATCACTACAAGATCGCTAGTATAGAAGAAGCAGATCCTGGTGCTTTCACTATTCCTTCCATGATTGGATCGTTGGATTTTGCTAAGGCGTTGCGCGATTTGGGAGCTAGCATCAATTTGATGCCGCTAGCTATTTATAGAAAGTTGGGGTTGGGTGATCCTACACCAACCAATATGCGGCTCATGATGGCAGATAGGTCGGTAAGATGGCCTGTTGGTATCTTATATGATGTGTTGGTGAAGGTTTTGACCTTCATCTTTCCTGCAGACTTTGTTATTTTGGATTGCGAGGTGGATTCTGAAGTTCCCATAATCTTGGGGCGTCTTTTCTCGCAACTGGAAGTGTGCTGATTGATTTAAGAGCTAATGAGCTTTTATTTCGGCTGAATGACGAAGTGGTCCGTTTTGATGTATATAAATTGATGAAGCAGCCTAGAGATATGGATGTGTCCTCTGTAGCTGATGTTTACTATGAGGATGAGAAAGGATTATTCGTAGAGAAGCAGCTTACTGTTGAGCCATTGTCTGCTGTGCTGTTGAATTTTGAGCATGAGGATGTTGAAGAATATGAAGAAACTGTTTGTGCTCTAACAGGAATAAAGTCCTATTCTCATGCTACTAAGAAGCTGGACCTTGATCTTAGGAATCGACCTTCACCAACAGCGAAGACTTCCATTGTAGAGACACCAGTGCTAGAATCGAAAGAGATCCCCAGTCACCTAAGGTATACGTTCTTGGGAAGTGGAAATACACTTCCGGTGAGTGTTGCGGCTGATTTAGGTGAACAGCACGTAGAGGCTCTCATCTCTTCTCTGAAGAGGTACAAGAGAGCTATGGGTTGGACTATTGATGATATAATTGGTATCCCTCCTGGGATATGTATGCACAAGAGTCATCTCGAAGAGGATTGCATGCCTCCAAGTAAGCATCAGCGTCGTCTGAATCCATTCAAAAAATGATGCACCATCTATCTCGATGAAGTCTAAGTAATCGAGATAGCTATGTCGTGCCGCGACAATAAATCAAGCGCTAAATGGGAGACAACCCATCATTTTTAGTCGTTTTGTTTTCCTAGGAGTTTGTTTTGTTAAATAAAAATCCAAAAAGAAGAGTCGAGCCACGACCAAAACTAAGGCGCTTGGTGGGAGGCAACCCATCCTTCTAATCATTTTGGTTGTTTCTGATTAAGTGTAGGTTCAAGACGTATAAAGGAAGAGCTTGGTCTCAAATTTTAATTTGAAAGTGAGCAATGTTAAAGGTGGTAAGTGAGTAATGAAGGAGCAAAAGGATTTCGGTTAGGCATTTCCTATACAAATCTAGGCAATGGACAAGGCAAGGCCTATGTAAATCTAGGAAACGGACAAGGCAAGGCCTATGCTATTGCGTTTGCTCTCTGAATCTACAATGCCATAGCATAGGCGTCGCCTATGCCCAACTAGGCCATAGCATAGGCGCCGCCTATGTTCAACTAGGAAAAGCTAAAGGCGCCACCTATGCCATTGCCTATGCTCACTGTTTCAACTAGGCCATAGCATAGGCACCGTCTATGCCCAACTAGGCAATACCATAGGCGCCGCCTATGCTAAGCATAGGCAAAGCATTAGGCGCCGCCTACTTATTATTTTTGACTCCTAACTCTATTTTTCATGGATCAAACCTGACCCTAATCTTGGTCTATAAATAGACCCTCAATCTTAGAACAAAATCTCATTGTTTGCTCAAGATAGGCGCCGCCCAAGCTTCCAAATCCTCTCAAAATTTTTTCTTTTTGCTCATCTAGTCTTGTGAGTTCATCTTCCGAATCCATCACCAAGTAATTCATTCTTTTATATTCCGTAGTTGTTGAAATGCTATGTTTATAATGATTTGTTAGATCTGGAAGTGGTATTGGTGATTAGAATGTGGTTGGTTTGTTATGATACATCTAGTTGAGTGAAAGAATACGTGTGGGTGTTCTTGACTTTATTCCGACTTGTATTTGATTGTTATACACTGTCATAGTTTTATGAAGTCAAAATTGTGAAGTTAATACATAATCTTGTAAGTTGAAAGCTTGAATGTTTGAATGACTCGTTCATCGAGATACCGATTATGATTGACCACAAGCATAAGATGGTGTGATTATGCCTATGCAATAACTTGTTTCTATTTGTGGTACGATCCTTATGTGGTAGTTTTGTTCAAAAAGTGCATTCATCCAAACATGAAAGTATAAACAAGATTACATGAAATAGAATTGGAAAGGATAGTTAAGATGGCATGAACATATGACTGTGTTGAATATGTTGTTGGAACATATCGCCTAAATGTATGTCGATGAAGTCTGAGTAATCGACATCACTCACTTAATTAGTCTGTGCCAACAAATAAAGTGTGGGGTGGTGCCACTACTATTTGTTTTTCGATCGAATCTTCTGAGATGAAGCTAACATGACTCTATTTTTAATCTCAGGTAGAATGGCCCCAAAAGGATGACAAGGAAAAGAAAAAGTGTCCACCTCACAGAAAGGGAAAGAAAGGTCAGAAAAGGGGAAGGTTAGAAAGGTCAGAAAAGGGGAAGAAACCTAATGATGACGACTCTAATGATAATTCCGACGCAGGGGGCATGACCCCAGACATAGAAGAGGAGTTCGACTAATCAGGTTTTCCTTATTTATTTCCACTGAGGGCAGTGTGTCCCGTCTATGTGTGGGGTGCGGGTATATGTCTGCTGTATTGTATTTCTTTGCCTACATTTATTCTTGTTTTTGCTAATTAGTCGTAATATTTTTGATTTTTTTTAGATTTTGAATGAAATTGTTCTGATAGACGGCATGGTATTATAACAAGAGTTTGTGCTAAATCATTACTATTGAGACATTTAGGCTATAAGTGTGACTCACTATGTGATAATTGTGTGGTTCAATTCATTCACGTGTTGGGTCAAGAGTCTAGACTGCTCCCAATAAAGTTGACCATGTGCCTTATGTGTGTGAGGTTATAGTATATTCTATGTTGTGACTGATGCTAGAGTTTGCCTGGTGTGTGTGTAAAGCGAAATAAAGAGTGTGAGTTTAGGAGATGATTTAGGCATTTCTTTGGCAGCCTGTAATTGTTTACCTTCTTTTTTACCTACCTTTGTACATTATCCTAGTGAACCCCCTTTGAGCCTTTATCTATTTTCTTTGGAAGCATCATATGTAGCCTAATCCATTTTTTTTCAAGACCATAATTTGATCCAAATTCCTAAGCGCTTTAAATTGTAGAGTCATGTGACAAAATAAGAGGAAATTGGGTGAGAGTGATGCCTCAGAGTGTATTGGTACTTGAAATTGTTGTGAAAAGTAGTGGCTATCATAGAGGTGTTTTATTAAAAAAAAAAAAAAAAAAAAAAAAAAAGAAATAGAAAAATAAAAAGATAGTTGTGTTTATAATTGAATAAAAAAATAGGTGAGAAGGGGTGGTAGATGAAAGGAGAGTAGAGGGGTTGTTTAAAAGAGAGTGTTAATGACATAAAGTAGTGTATTAAAGCGCTTAGGGAAAATAGTCACTATTTCTGGCCAAAATAGTCCTACCTGTCCCTTAGCCTACATTACAACCTGTAAAGACCTATTTGATCCTAAGCTTAGCATTCTGATATTAGTGGAGCATTACACTAAGGGCAAGCCTATGGTCATCAGTTGCAACATATGAATTCTTTGTGAGAGTGAGAGCAAGGAGAATCTAATACCCATGTTTCAATAAATGCAAAACTTGTGAGTGATTATGGGTGATATCTTGTGTGAGACACACATGGTTGATGAGTTTTGGGTAGTTTTGTATGATTCTTGGTGCCTTAACTTGTGGATACGAATTAGCCATCATCACGAGTCTATGTTGGAGGTTGAATGGTTTCTAGTAGTGATCCAGAAAACTACTCTTTGTTAATAATTGTCGTGCATGTCTTGATGAATATTTTGCGTCACTGCTGTGAAATCCTAGTTAGATGTTTGCATGGACGTAATATTTTGTTCGAGGACGAACAAATCTTTAAGTGTGGGGTGTTGATGTTGGGTGTATTTACACGCCTAAACACCATAATTTACCCATGTTATAGCTAAGTTTTGAGGATAAAATATATAATTCCTGCACTTTTAGTCCATTTTCCTGTAAGTGAGCTAACCTACGTGATTAGCATGTTTTCAGATATTAATGATGAAGATTTCAGCACTTTGTGGACATTTGGGCAGCAAAGGAAAACTTCACAGAAGAGGGAAGGAAACTTTTTGAAGCTTATGGACTGAATGTGACGCATGGAGAAATTGTCCCTGGCAAAAGCAGTATTTTTAAATACTTAAGGGTGCAGCAGTAACTTAATAGGACTAGGACAAGGATGTTATAAAAACCTTATTTGCTGAATTTTTCAGCATTCTTGCATTCATTATTGTTTTTCATAATTGAGATGCCACTTTTAGGGATTATTCACGTTACTTTCTTACAGAGAAAGCATGGCTCTTGTGAGCAACGGAGAAGGGAAAACGTCCAACCCTAGTTGACGCCTAAACCATCTCCATCGCCAAGTTTATTCTAAGTTTTGGTATGATGATGATGATGTCTTCGTTGTTTTTCTTTACAATCATGTGTAGCTAAACTTCTCTGTTAGGGTTATGGAAGCCTTTTGATATACTATCTATTACTATGAGTTTGTGAATTCTTGATGCGTATGCTACTTATATCATTACTCTCTTCGTTTTAATTAAATTCTTGTGGTTGCAAACATATAGAATACGCCATTATAGCATTAACTTGTTCGAGAGAAAATTTACATGTTTGGAAAAGAGAGTGTGACAAGGAAATAGGGATACCAACCCCTATTTACACATTAATGCCTTAACCGGATTAATCTCTTGGAGAGTTCGTACCATTAGTTATACGCTTTAAGCTCGAGAGAGTTAAAGTGAAATAATCCTTGATGGTTGAGAAACACTAGGATTTACCATTAGAATACGAATCTCTATAAGTGCATACATGTCTGAATTCCGCATTACTCATAGTTAATAGATACGTAGAAATCATAAGGTGGACTTAACCCTAACTTATTTTTCTCTGTGAACAAATCTTACTAAACAAAGCATTCTGTTGTTACTTTGATAGCATTAATTCACGCCACAATCCAATCCCCCCTTTGTCGTGGAATTTTCGATCAACAATCTAATAATAGTTGCAATACTTAGTGACCAAGTATTCCCCGTGGGATTCAACACCCAACCCAGTTGGGTTCTATATTTGACAGCGACCGCTTACACTCTTATGAGAGCTGTAGTTTGGGCGTTATCACAAGTCTGTAGAGTGACCACTATTGCCATAAATCTCACACCATAATAGGGTCTGATGAACTGCATTCACCTGACCAGGAGATTTATTCTTACCCAACCTACTATACTGTGTCATTATTTATTTTTGGAGAGCAGACAATTAGGTGGGTAAGGCTGTGACACTATTGACTTCTATCATTCTTACAGGCTTTTTCACTGCACCTCTAGATACACACCATGCCAGTCAAGGTTACCTTGTGCAATGCATTTCAACAAGGTATACAACTCATCTTAAGTTTTCTCCACATATAGCTGAATTTAACAAAATATTGGTGTTATGGTCAAGTGCCTCAATAATGGTGTGAACTAATACGTCATTATACTACTAATGATATGGACAGTCCCAACGAAGCGATTTGAACCTCTCCCAATCATTATACAGGTTCTCATCTAGCCTTTGCTTGAATCTCAAAATCTCCCTGCATAGTCTCATAGTCTTATCTAATAGAAAGAAATGGATAAGGATTTTTCAGTCTAAGTCATCCCATCTAGTGATGGAACTTTTCATCTCCACATTCAACCAATTCTTAGCTTCCCCCAAAAGTGAGAAGGGAATAGTATCAGCCTCAAATAATTTGTGGATACCCCCATTGCTATGAATATTTCACTGATCTCCAAAAAATTCTGCAAGTGAACGAGTGGATCTTCGTGTTACAAGTCGGTGAACTGCCCGCTGCTATGCACAAGATGCACCATGTTTTGTTTCAATACAAATCTACCTCCTGTAGCAGCTCTTTGTATGGTGAAGGTAATATTAGTTGTGAATAGTATTTCTACTTCACAAGCTTTCCTGCAGGCTGGTAGATGTAATGCCTCGAAAAATCCTCTTCTAGTCTGAGCCTTAGAGCGTATTTGGTAAAGAAAAAAACCGAGTCAAAATGTTTCAGAAATATCCTCCCAAGTATGAAATACTTTGAATCATGTGGGAACCTATTTGAGCATGAATTAAGATCATAAAGGTCCCCTAACTCATGGTCGAGTTGAAAGCTTTCCTATCATTCAAGTTTTAGTGACCGTAAAAATTTGGGTCAAATTCAATCGACCATAACTAGTTGTATATAAAGAACTGGCTGTCATTCTATATATCAAATGAAATATATTTGAATTATATTTCCAACTATATTAATTTCTCCTAAATCCGATATCGAAGAAAAGAGTTATCCTCATTTTATTCCAGCATGTCAAGCTGGAAAATGGTGATGACGTTTCTGATGGGCTATCACATTTCGTACGACCATTTTGATGACGTCGTCACATTTTGACGACATTTTTGATCATGTCGTCAGCCCTAGGAAGAAAATCAAGAAGTTGGACCCCTTTTATGACGACCATTAGTGACGGCCTATGACGGACCTGACGGCCTGTCACGGTTGGCGTCAAGGATATATTTCCAGCAATTCAAGGGCATTTTTGCAAGGGTATTTTGCTCATTTCCCACCATTTTTAAGCCGCTATAAATATGAGAAACCCTTATTTGATCCCTAATTCAATCATTTTCTTTTCCAATTCTCTCAAGAATATCTAGGGTTTCATTCAAGAATTTATTTATTTCAACTGTGGATAAAGTTTCAAGCACTAAATTTCAACCAATTTCAAAGGTTATGGTATATAGTTATTGATTCTTTGGTCCTTTTCATCCAAGAAGTTCAAGAACCCTTTTTAAAACTAAAAGATTTTTATGTTTATGAGTTGTTAATGATTTGTATGAGTTGAAATGGATGTTTAATGTGTTGTTGAGTTTTAATTTATGTTTTCCAACAAAATTTATGAGCTTTGACCCTAGTATGTGGAATTCATGTGATGGTTGTGATAGACCCTCTTGAAGTTGTTTTTCCATGTGATGTGTTCATGATTTTTGGGTGTAGAAATGGTTGAATAAGTGAAGAACGTTCCCCATAGGTTTTATAAAGAGCTTAGGTTAAGCATAAGGGCCACTATAGTATGTTGAATAGGAAACCTCAAATTGTGAGCTAGTCCATGCATTCCTAGTGTTTGATAAAATGCCTTACTGAGTGAAATGTGCCAAGATAACATGAAATTTCCAAGTAGGTGTAAAATCGGTCATGTCTAGTGGTTGTTGAAAGACCCTAGTGAAAAAGTCAAGATATGATGGCTGTAAATTTCCCCAATTATGTGCTCTTGATATATGTTAAGCTTTTAATACATGCCAAGTGGTTAGCAAGTAAGTTATGACGTGATAGTATGAAGTCTCCCCAATCCATAGGGTTTCCAAACACATGTCAAGATCGATATAGGTATGAAATAACTGAGGTAAAACTTTGTTGAAAGAAGTACAATCTAGTAGCATGTTTCCCCTACGTTATTATATGATTATGATTTTAATATGCTTAAAGTAACTCCTTGGTGACTGTGATGATGAATATACGTTTGAGATCCTTAAATGCTTGAGGTGATGTTTAATGACTGTAGAAATGAACATATGGCATGATTCCTGAATTACTTTTGAAGATGCTTTAATGATTGTGATGATGCATGAATGCTGTTGATGATGAATGAATTATGATGCTTAATTTTATACTATCGAGTCCTGGGGGTATTTATACCTGAAAATAGAGTTGTTGTCTAAAGCTCGTGTCAGTTCCTCAATAATTCCTGTTGAGCCATGATTCTCAGTACTCAGTGAACTATAGAACTCTGTATCCTCAGACAAGTACGAAACTTAAGAAGTCTCAGTAATCTTAGAAATCTCTGTAATCTCTGTATCGCTAGTAATCTAGCCTTAGTCCTGTAATCAGCTCAGATCTAATAGTATTCAAGTGATTCAATTCTAATCTTAGAAGTGATTTAAGTAATCTATTCAAGCTCTGTATCGTCAGTCAGATACAATGATTTGATGTCTTTTTCGTCAGATACGGAACTAAGTAATCTCAACGTAACTCAGTTAGATGTTTTGAGAAACATGATTAGTATCATATTCAATTCAGTTGTGCTCAGTTAAGAATTCAATCAGAGTCTTTTAGTTGGGAGTAGAAACTAGCATCGAGCAAGCTCAAGGAGAGGAACTCACCTACTAGTAGAGGGTGTGATTCTTAGATACAATATTTATGCTCCAGAACTACGTAGCTAGCGTAGGTTGAGATATCATACCTACTATTCGAGGGTAGATGAGAGACATTATACCTGTTAGATGAGGGTAGATGAGGTGGCTTGACTTATTAGATGAGGGCCCCACCGTTCTTGTTTGAGCACCTGATAGATAAGGCTCACATAAAGATAATGCACATAAAGATAATGTCTTTACCCGTGCCACGGTATTGGAACCCTACCAACTAGGTGTAAATGTTGGACCCCACCTGTGGTAAGTTGGGTCATGTCTGTTAAGTGACTACTTCCCACTGTTTCAATTACAGATTCAGTCTCAGTTTCAGAATCAATCTTCAGAAATCAGGACTGTCTGATACAGTCATCTGATGATAGGCATATTTACACGCCTAAAGCACCATAATTTACCCATATTTTAGCTAAGTTTTAAGGACAAAATATATAATTCCTGCATTTTTAGTCCATTTTCCTGTAAGTGAGCTAATCAACGTGATTAGCATGTTTTCAGGTATTAATGATGAAGATCTCAGCTCTTTGTGGACCTTTTGGGAGCAAGGGAAACTTCACATAAGAGGGAAGGCAGCTTTTGGAAGCTTATGGACTGAAAGTGATGCATGGAGAACTTGTCCCGGGCAAAAATAGTATTTCTAAAGACTTATGGATCAGCAGTAACTTAGTAGGAATAGGACAAGGATGTTATAAAAACCCTATTTTGCTGAATTTTTCAGCATTCATGCTTTTCATTATTCACGAATTGATAGATACTTTCATTATTCATTTGACTTTCGAGTATTATTCAGTTTACAGATTCTGTAAGTTTTAACAGAGAAAAAAATGCTAACATGGGAAAAATGTCTAGAGGGCAAAAACGTCAACCTAGTTTGACGCCACACCCATCTTCAACGGGAGATTCTTTGAGCTTTGGTACGAGGATGATGTTTATTGTGATCTCCGTTGTAATCATGAGTAGCTAAACTTCTCGGTTAGGGTTATGGAAGCCTTTTGATATACTATCTATTACTATGAGTTTGTGAATTCTTGATGCGTATGCTACTTATATCATTACTCTCTTCGTCTTAATTACATTGTTGTGGTTGCAAACATATAGAATACGCCATTATAGCATTAACTTGTTCGAGAGAAAAGTTACATGTTTGGAAAAGAGAGTGTGACAAGGAAATAAGGCTACCAACCCATATTTACACGTTAGTGCCGTAACTGGATTAACTCTTGGAGCGTTCATACCATTAGTTATACTCTTTAAGCTCGAGAGAGTTAAAGTGAGATAATCCTTGATGGTCGAGAGACACTAGGATTTACTAGTTGAATACGAATCTCTATAAGTGCATGCATGTCTGAATCCTGCATTACTCATAGTTCATAGATACGTAGAATTCATAAGGTGGACATAACCCTAACTTACAATTCTCATTGATTAAAATCTTACTAAACAAAGCATTCCGCTTTTACTTTGCTATTTTGATACTTTTAATTCACGCCTAAACCATCCCCCCTTTCTGTAGAATTTTCGACCAATAGTCTGCTAATAATTGCAACACTTAGTGACCAATTATTCCCTGTGGGATTCGACACCCAACCCAGTTGGGTTCTATATTGGAAAGTGACCGCTTATACTCTTACGAGAGCTGTAGTTTGGGCGTTATCAAATTTTGGCGCCACTGCCTTAGAATACGGTTGTCAACTAAGTTTGTGATAGTTACTAGACCATTTGGTCAAAGATTCTCGAATTTTACTTTTAGTTGTTGTTTTTGTTTTATTCAGGGTCTGTTGAGTGCATGCCAAATACTCGTAGCGCTGGCTGATAATGAAGGTAAGCGTGTTGTAGCATTCTTAGAGAGAAATATCTTCTCTTGTTTTGGGGTACCACGTACCATCATAAGCGATGGAGGATCACACTTTTGTAACAAGCTTTTCAGAGCCGTATTGGTGAAATATGGGGTCAAACAACATAAGGTGGCTACACCTTACCACCCACAAACTAGTGGGCAGGTAGAGGTTTCTAATCGGGAGATCAAGCTTATCCTTACTAAGACTAGAAATGCTAGTAGGAAAGATTGGTCCCGAAAGATGGATGATGACTTATGGGCTTATAGGACTGCATTCAAGACTCCAGTTGGCATGTCCCCGTACCAACTATTTTATGGGAAGGCTTGTCACTTGCCGATTGAGCTCGAACATAAAGCATTGTGGGCGTTGAAGAGGCTTAACCTGAATTGGGATGATCCAATTAATCTGAGATTGGAACAGCTGAATGAGATGGATGAATTCCGTCAACATGCATATGAAAGGGAAGACCTCTACAAGGAACGGATAAAAAAGTACCATGATCGGCGGATTATCCAAAGAAACCTTCAGAAGGGTGATATGGTACTTTTTTTCAACTCCAGACTGAAGCTATTTCCAGGTAAGTTGAAGTCTAAATGGTTTGGTCCGTTCAGAATTAGCCAAGTCTACTCGTCTGGAGTAGTAGAGTTAGAAGACAAAAATGGTGGTTTCTTCAAGGTGAATGGCCAACGTGTGAAGCCATATATCGGTCCTCTTGACTCAATAAAATGCATGGCCACCATCTATCTCGATGAAGTCTAAGTAATCGAGGTAACTATGTTGTGACGCGACAATAAATCAAGCGCTACATGGGAGGCAACCCATCATTTTTAGTCGTTTTGTTTTCTAGGAGTTTGTTTTGTTAAATAAAAATCCATAAAGAAGAGTCGATCCACGACCAAAACTAAGGCGCTTGACGGAGGCAACCCATCTTTCTAATCATTTTTGTTATTTTTGATTAAGTGTAGGGGAAGACGTATAAAGAAGAAGCTTGGTCTCAAATTTTGATTTGAAAGTGAGCAATGTTAAAGGTAGTAAGTGAGTAATGAAGGAGCAAAAGGCTTTCGGTTAGGCATTGCCTATAAAAATCTAGGCAATGGACAATGCAAGGCCTATGTAAATTTAGGCAACGGACAAGACAAGGCCTATGCTATTGCCTTTGCTCTCTGAATCGACAATGCTATAGCATAGGCGCCGCCTATGATCAACTAGGCAAAGCTAAAGGCGCCGCCTATGCCATTTCCTTTGCTCTCTGAATCTACAATGCCATAGCATAGGCGCCGCCTATGCCCAACTAGGCCATTTCATAGGCGCCGCCTATGCCCAACTAGGTCATTTCATAGGCACCGCCTATGTTCAACTAAGCAAAGATAAAGGCGCCGCCTATGCCATTGCCTATGCTCACTGTTTCAACAATGCCATAGCATAGGCGTCGCCTATGTTCAACTAGGCTTTGCTAAAGGCGTCGCCTATGCTAAGCATAGGCAAAGCATTAGGCACCGCCTACTTATGGTTTTTGACTCCAAACCTGATTTTTCATGGGTCAAACCCGACCCAAGCCTTGGTCTATAAATAGAACTTCAACCTTGAGACAAAATCACATTGTTTGCTCAACCTAGGCGCTGCCTAACCTTCCCAAATCTCTCAAAACATTTCTTTTTGCTCATCTAACCTTGCAAGATCATCTTTCGAATCCATCACCAAGTAAGTTCTTCTTTTATATTCCGTAGTTATTACAATACTACGACTATAATGATTTGTTAAATCTTGAAGTGGTTTTGGTGATTTGAATATGGATGGTTCATTATGATACATCTATTTGAGTAAAAGAATAAGTGTGGGTGTTCTTGACTTTGTTCCGATTTGTATTTGATTGTTATACACTGTCATCTTTTTACGGAATCGAAATGGTAAAGTTAATTACATAATCTTGTAAGTTGAATGTTGGAATGTTTGAATGACTCGTTCATCGAGATAAAGAGCATGACTGAATACAAGCATGAGATGTTGTGATTATTTCTATGCCATAACTTGATTCGATCTCTACATAGTAGTCTTGTTCAAAAAGTGCATTAATCCAAACCATAAAGTATGGTCAAGATTACATGACATGGAGCTGAAAAGGATAGTTAAGGTTCCATGAAAGTATGACTGTGCTGAATATATTGTTGGAACATATCGCCTACATGTATGTCGATGAAGTTTGAGTAATCGATATCATTCACTTAATTAGTTGGTGCCAACAAATTAAGTGTGGGGTGGTGCCATTATTGTTTGTTTGTCGATCAAATATTCTGAGATAAGCTAACATGACTTTATTTTAATCTCAGGTAAAATGGCACCAAAAGGTCGACCAGGAAAAGAAAAAGCGTCCACCTCACAGAAAGGTCAGAAAAGGGGAAGAAAAGAGAAAGCTGAATCCTCCTCGCTGCAAATACCTCGCCGCATGTTCGGGATAAAATGGGTCCTAGAGGAGGAAGGAAAGGAGTGGTACAAGAACAACAAAGTGAAAAAATATGTTCACATGGAGTTGATACAAAAGGAGAGTTTAAAGAAGAGAGAACCTCTCATTTTGGCTAAAATCATGGCGCTACATCTTGATTTCATCTTACAAGATATGGGAGAATGCAATCTTGATCTAACGCGAGAATTCTATGACAATTGGTCCCCAAAGACTACCGGAAGTGAAGTGAAGATTCGGGGCCAAGTCTTGCAATTGAATGCGGAGTTCTTCAACTCTTTTCTGGGTCTTCCATCTGTGGATCCATCACCGCTCAAGGATCTTTATAACAGACCTCCGTACAGGGCAATCAGACACACACTGTGCAGAATAAGATCAATGGCACGTTGGAGTCGTCACAAGGATACCGGTCGGCACAATACCTTCCCATATGCTTCTTTGAACAGAGAAGCTCGGATATGGTTGCGGATAGTCAACTCTTGCTTGATTCCAAGAACATAGTACATAAAGATGACACGTGATAGAGTGTGCTTGGTGTACGCTTTGATGACGAACATCCCCATCAACATTGGGGCGATTATTCGATCTTCAATGCGTAAGGCTAGGCTGCACAAGAGGTCCCACTTCAGCTTTGGCAATCTGTTGACTGCGATATTGAGGAAGGAGGACATCGAAGAGGAACCTGCAGATCATAAGCTACCACACAACCCAAAGGAAGTTGACCTCACAAAGGTAAAAGATGCTGAATTTATGCATGGCGTCAACCTGACCACTGTAGAAAGACATGCTCACGACGAAAGCTTCTTCCGCCATTTATATGGAATGATAAGGTTCACCATGATGAGCAGGGGTCATGTTCCAACTGCTGCAAAGCTCCAACAATTGGATTATGACTACCCAATGAATGAGCATGCGAGGGCTATGTGCGGAGTAGGTGTATATTTCGAGGAACCTCTTGATGATGACGTGCCAACCGATGACGATCACTGAATGCCAGACTCAGACGTAGAGGAGAACTCTGATGACGACGACTCTGATGATGATTCCGATGCAGGGGGTATGACCCCAGACATAGAGGAGGAGTCCGACTAATCAGGTTTTTCTTATTTATTTTCCACTGAGGGAAGTGTGTCCCGTCTAAGTGTGGGGTGCTGGTATTTGTATGCTATACTTCTTTGCCTACATTTACTCTAGTTCTTGTTTGTTTTAATTAGTCGTAATTAGTTAGTTTAATTTTAGATTATTTAGATTTTACACGAAATTGTTCTGATAGGCGGCATGGTATTATGACAAGAGTTTGTGCCAAAATTATTACTATTGAGACGTTTAGGCTCTAAGTGTGACTCACTGTGTGATAAGTGTGTGGTTTAATTCATTCATCTGTTTGGTCAAGAGTCTATGCTGCTCCCAATAAAGTTGACCATGTGCCTTGTGTGTGTGAGGTTATAGTATATTCTGTGTTGTGACTGATGCTAAAACTTGCCTGGTGTGTTTGTAAAGCGAAATAAAGAATGTGAGTTTAGGAGATGATTTAGGCATTTCTTTGGCAGCCTGTGATTGTTTACCTTCTTTTTACCTACCCGTAGACATTATCCTAGTTAACCACCTTTGAGCCCTTAGCTATTTTCTTTGGCAAGCCTCATATGTAGACTAATCCATTTTTTTCAAGACCATAATTTGATCTAAATTCCTAAGCGCTTTAAATTGTAGAGTCATGAGACAAAATAAGAGGAAATTGGGTGAGAGTAATGCCTCAGAGTGTATTGGTACTTGAAATTGTTGTGAAAAGGAGTGGCTATCATAGAGGTGTTTTATAAAAAAAAAACAGAAATAGAAAAATATAAAAAAAAAATAAGTTGTATATTCTCATCTTTGTGTTTATAATTTAATAACAAAATAGGTAAAAAGAGGTGTTAGATAAAAAGAAAGGTAGAAGGGTTGTTTAAAAGAGAGTGTTAATGACATAACGTAGTGTATTAAAGCGCTTAGGGAACATAGTCACTATTTCTGGCCAAAATAGTCCTACCTGTCCCTTAGCCTACCTTACAACCTATAAAGATCTACTTGATCCTAAGCTTAGCATTCTGATATTAGTGGTGCATTACACTAAGGGCAAGCCTATGGTCATCAGTTGCAAAATATGAATTCTTTGTGAGAGTGAGAGGAAGGAGAATCTTGTACCCATGTTTCGAAAAATGAAAAACTTATGAGTGATTATGGGTGATATGTTGTGTGAGACACACGTGGTTGATGATTGTTGGGTAGTGTTATATGATTCTTTGTGACTTAACTTGTGGATACAAATTAACCATCATCACAAGTCTATGTTTGAGGTTGAATTGTTTCTAGTAGTGAACAAGAAAACTACTCTTTGTTAATTATTGTCGTGCCTGTCTTGTTGAACATTTTATGTTGTTGCTGTGATATTCTAAGTAGATGATTACATGGACGTAATATTTTGTTCGAGGACGAACAAAGATTTAAGTGTGGGGTGTTGATGATAGGCGTATTTACACGCCTAAAGCACCATAATTTACCCATATTTTAGCTAAGTTTTAAGGAAAAAATATATAATTCTTGCATTTTTAGTCCATTTTCCTGTAAGTGAGCTAACCAACGTGATTAGCATGTTTTCAGGTATTAATTATGAAGATTTCAGCTCTTTGTGGACCTTTTGGTAGAAAGGGAAACTTCACATAAGAGGGAAGGCAGTTTTTGGAAGCTTATGGACTGAAAGTGATGCATGGAGAACTTGTCCCGGGCCAAAATAGTATTTCTAAAGACTTGGGGATCAACAGTAACTTAGTAGGTATAGGACAAGGATGTTATAAAAACCCTATTTTGCTGAATTTTTCAGCATTCATGCTTTTCATTATTCACGAATTGATAGATACTTTCATTATTCATTCGACTTTCGAGTATTATTCAGTTTACAGATTCTGTAAGTTTTAACAGAGAAAAAAATGCTAACTTGGGAAAAACGTCTAGAAGGAAAAAACGTCAACCTAGTTTGACGCCACACCCATCTTCAACGGGAGATTCTTTGAGCTTTGGTATGAGGATGATGTTTATTGTGATCTCCGTTGTAATCATGAGTAGCCAAACTTCTCTGTTAAGGTTATGGAAGCCTTTTGATATACTATCTATTACTATGAGTTTGTGAATTCTTGATGCGTATGCTACTTATATCATTACTCTCTTCGTCTTAATTACATTCTTGTGGTTGCAAACATATAGAATACGCCATTATAGCATTAACTTTTTCGAGAGAAAAGTTACATGTTTGGAAAAGAAAGTGTGACAAGGAAATAGGGCTACCAACCCCTATTTACACGTTAGTGCCGTAACTGGATTAACTCTTGGAGAGTTCGTACCATTAGTTATACGCTTTAAGCTCGAGAGAATTAAAGTGAGATAATCCTTGATGGTCGAGAGACACTAGGATTTACCAGTAGAATACGAATCTCTATAAGTGCATGCATGTCTGAATCCTGCATTACTCATAGTTAATAGATACGTTGAATTCATAAGGTGAACATAACCCTAAATTTCAATTCTCATTGATTAAAATCTTACTAAACAAAGCATTCCGCTTTTACTTTTCTATTTTGATACTTTTAATTCACGCCTAAACCATCCCCCCTTTTTGTAGAATTTTCGACCAACAGTCTGCTAACAATTGCAACACTTAGTGACCAAGTATTCCCTGTGGGATTCGACACCCAACCCAGTTAGGTTCTATATTGGACAGCGACCGTTTACACTCTTACTAGAGCTGTAGTTTGGGCGTTATCATCATCTATCCTTCTGAGGAACTCAAATAGTTCCATTGATTCATGGACTATCCCAACAGATAGGCTTGGTCACATATACAGTTGATTGATATCATATTCAGAGATATTCCGCCATATAGGCTTGATCATAATATCATATTTCTATTGAATATTCTTGTCGTCAGATTCAGATATAATCATACTTCTTATCATTGATAATCTCTTCTAGAATAATCTGTTAGCAAAGTTGATCTATAATTCTTTTAGTCAAAAGCCTTAAGATCAGAGTACAGTCCTTGATGTAAGAACATCTAGATCCTCAGTTATTAGTATTAGAGGAGTCAGTGATTCAGTACCTCAGTGTTAGTAGTAAGTTCAATCTGGACTAAAGTGGTATGTGAGTTTCAGTATCTAAAGTTGCGATGATTGTTTTTATGTTTTGTGCATTCATGTATGTGTTCTCATACGACATCTTTCATGATTATTCAGTTTATATATTATGAATGCATGAGCCCTTGCATTAGCCTACCTCGTCTACATACTCGGTACATTTCTGTACTGACGCATTTGCACTATGGTGTTTTATTTGACACCATAGGTTCAGAGGCATAAGATCCAGATTATCCTCAGCAATTTAGTTCCCGTTAGCAGCAGTAGCAGTGAGTCCTCTTCTTTCGAGGATGAATCTCAATTTTCTATTATTGTTTTAGATTTTGTTTATCTTTAGTTGACGGAGTTAGTTGTGGACCTATCCCATCAACTCCACAGTTCAGCTAGTTTAGAGGCTTTTCAAACTAATGTATTAGTATTTATTTTTCATTTTTGAGTATGTATAGATGTGTTGAACCATATGGAAAGTTTCCATATTTATTTTAGATATTATGTAGTGTACAGGTACAAATATCAGAAAAGGGTTATATTGTGGTCCTTCAGGGTCCATAAGAACCATGTGACGTCTCAAGATGGGATCTCGGGGCATTACAAACTTGGTATCAGAGCCTAAGGTTCAAGAGTATCCTAGGGAGTCTGAAAAGCCGTATCTAGTAGAGTCTTGTACATAGATGTGTAGCGCGCCACATTTATGTACAAGAGGCTATAGGATGTTCTTAGGAGCAGTTCCTCTTCTTTCAGTGATCATTTCGTGTGAGTGATCATGAGATCAAGTTGATCCTCAGTCTAATCCACTCCATTATTTCATTTACATAGTATGCCTCATCGCAGAGACTTTGTCCATAGGGTTGATGATCATCACCCTCAACCAGTATATTCTGAAAATGAGAGTGTGTCACATGTAGAGTTTCAGGAAGCTTTCCAGGCGCTAGCCCAGGCGGTGACTAATGTTCATGGCAACCTTCAAGCTTCAGTCCCACCTCAGCAAGATGGGAAATCTGTCGCAGCTAGGATTAGAAGCTTCATAAAAATGAACCCGCCCAAATTCTTTGGTTCAGTAGTAGGTAATGATCCGCAGTTGTTTCTTGAGGAGGTAAAGAAGATCACTCAGATTATGCATATGTTAGAGGATGAGAGTGTTGAGTTAGCATCTTATAGGTTGAAAGATATTGCTCATGATTGAGTAGTGATGTGGGAGAAAAGTAGAGGGGAAAATGCAGCTTCCGTGACTTGGCTAAAGTTTCAGAGTGACTTTCTAGATAGTTTTTTCCCACTAGAAATAAGAGAAGCTAAGGTAGCAGAGTTTATGAACCGAAGGCAAGGCTCCATGACAGTGAAAGAGTATTGTCTTAAGTTTAACCAATAAGCTCAGTATGCTGTCGACTTGATAGTTGACCCTAGAGCGAGTATGAGTACATTTTTGACTGGGTATCAAGTGATTGTTTAAAGAGTGTAGAGCTTCCATTCTCAATAGAGATATGGATCTTTCTAGGCTAATGATTCATGCACAATAGATTGAGGCAGATAAGATGAAGGAGAGAGGAAGAGTAAGTAAGAGAGCCAAGACAGGTAGTCATGGTTTCTCGAAGTCGGGGTCTCAAGGTGGTAGTAGTTCTTAGAATGGTTGGATATTTTTAGTTCCATCTCCATCTTCAGCTAGTGTACTCGCACCTATGTTTGGGGGTGTCAGATTTGAGGGAGCACCAAGCTCCAAAGCCCAGAGTAGTATTAGTGGTGTTCGTACCTACCCGTTGTGTGAAGAATGTGGTAAGAATCATAAGGGTGTATGTAGAGCCGGTAGTGATGTGTGCTTTGGATGTGGTGAGACCGGTCACAAAGTTTGAGACTTTCCTAAGCCAGGTCTCGGAAGTCAGCGTAGTCATCCTTCAGCTCATAATAGATTGTATGCACTTCAGGCTCGCCTTGATCGGGAAAGATCCCCTGAAATTGACCCGGGAATGTTATGAGTGCTTCATCTTTATGTTATGCATTGATAGATCCTTTGCTCTCATTTTGAGCTTATATGTTAGCATGAGTCATGCATATATTTCAGATCTTGATCGGTCAATTATGACCCAGTCTATAGGTGCCTCGCACACCGCTCCAGTATTTTAGCGAAGTGTGTTTAGAGGGACATAGAGTCCCAAGGGGGAGATATCCCATGGTATTATGATGCTGCATTCCATTAGATTCATCTCGATGCCTGTTTAGATTTTCCTTATAAAGTTAGCATCAATCATTGTTGCATTTTCAAGTCGTGCTTTCAAAAGTCAGCTAAGTCAGACATTCATGCAGTAGATACGCATATTTAGTAGAAAGAGTTCAGTTTGATAGCGTGTGTTCAGTTGTGCATTCATGAGATCATCCCAGTTATGAGCCCATACATCACATATGCATATGTATTATGAGAATTCAGCTATAAGTATCATCAGTCGAGTATTCCATGCATCATATATGCATTCCCAGTATGACAACTCTATATGTCCATCGTTCCAGTTGCGTAGTACTGATATAAGATATTTCCATTTCTTGAGTAAGTTCTGTTGATCTGTAATTTCAGTCTATTAAGATACATTCGAGGACGAATGTTCTCAAGGGGGAGATAATGTAATGCCCCGCAAAATCCTCTTCCATTATGAGCCTTAGAGCGGATTTGGTAAAGTAAAAATCTGAGTCGAAATATTTTAGAAATATCCTCCCAAGTATGAAATACTTTGAATCGTGTGGGAATCTATTTAAGCATGAATTAAGATCATAGAGGTCCCCTAACTCATGGTCAAGTTGAAAGCTTTCCTATCGTTCAAGTCTTAGTGACTGCAAAAATTTGGGTCAACTTCAATCAATCATAACTCATTTTATATGAAGAACTGGGTGTCTTGATATATATCAAATGAAATATCTTTGAATTAGCTTTCCAACGATACCAATTTTGCCTAAATTCTATATTGGAGGAAAGAGTTATCCCCATTTTATTCCAGCATGTCAAGCTGGAAAACGGTGACGACGTCGTCACATTCTGACGACATTTCTGATGATGTTGTCAGCCCTGGTAGAAAATCAAGAATTTGGACCCCTTTTGTGACAACCATTCGTGACGGCCTATCATGAACCTGACGGCCTGTCACGGATAGCGTCAAGTATGTTTTTTAAGCAATTCAAGGGCATTTTTGCAAGGGTACTTTGGTCATTTCCCACCTTTTTTGAACCTCTAGAAATATGAGGAACCCTTTAAACTCTAATTCAATCATTTTCTTTTCCAATTCTCTCAAGAATATCTAGGGTTTCATTCAAAAACCCTAATTTTCCAAAATTCATCCATAAATTCTTCAAGGTTTCTTCAAGAATCAAGTTCCTCATAGTGTGGGCTTCAAGAATTTATTTATTTCTAGTGTGGATAAAGTTTCAAGCACTAAAGTTCATCCAATTTCAAAGGTTAAGGTATGTAGATTTTGATTCTTGGGTCCCCTTCATCCAAGAAGCTCAAGAACCCTTTTTAAAACTAAAAGATTTTTATGTTTATGAGTTTTTAATGATTTGTATGAGTTGAAATAGATGTTTAATGTGTTGTTGAGTTTTGATTTATGTTTTCCTACAAAATTTATGAGCTTTGACCCTAGTATGTAGAATTCATGTAATGTTTGTGATAGACCCTCTTGAAGTTTTTTTTTCATGTGATGTGTTCATGACTTTTGTGTGTAGAAATGGTTTAATAAGTGAAGAGCGCTCCCCATAGGTTTGATAAAGAGCTTAGGTGAAGAATAAGGGCCATTATAGTATGTTGAATAGGAAACCCCAAATTGTGAGCTAGTCCATGCATGCCTAGTGTTTGATAAAATGCCTTAGTGAGTGAAATGTGCCAAGATAGCTTGAAATTCCCAAGTAGGTGTAAAATTGGTCATGTCTAGTGGTTGTTGAAAGACCCTAGTGAACAATTCGAGATATGATGGTTGTAAATTCCCCCAATTATGTGCTCTTGATATATGTGAAGCTTTTAATAAGTGCCATGTGGTTAAAAAGTAAGTTATGATGTGATAGTATGAAGTCTCCCCAAGCCATCGGATATCCAAACACATGTCAAGATCGATATAGGTATGAAATAGCTAAGGTAAAACCTTGTTGAAGGGAGTACAATCTAGTAGCATGTTTCCCCTACGTTATTGTATGATTATGAATCTGATATGCTTAAAGTAACTCCTTGGCGACTGTGATGATGAATAGAAGTTTGAAATACTTAAATGCTTGAGGTGATGTTTAATGACTATGGAAATGAACATATGGCATGATTCCTTAATTACTTGTGAAGATGCTTGAATGATTGTGATGATGCATGAATGCTTGTGATGATGAATTAATGATGAAGCTTACTTTTATGCTAATGAGTTCTGGGGGTATTTATACCTAAAAATAGAGTTGTTGTCCAGAGCCCGTGTCAGTTTCTCAATAATTCTAGTTGAGACATGATTCTCAAAACTCAGTGAACTATAGAACTCTGTATCCTCAGACAATTGTGGAACTTAAGAAAGCTCAGTAATCTAAGAAATCTCTGTAATATCTGTATCGCTAGTAATCTAGACTTAGTCCTATAATCAACTCAGATCTAATAGTATTCAAGTGATTCAATTCTAGTCTCAGAAGTGATTTGAGTAATCTATTCAAGCTCTATATCGTCAGTGAGATATTATGATTCGATGTCTTTCCGTAAAATACAGAACTAAGTAATCTCAGCATAACTCAGTTAGATCTTTTGAGAAACATGATCAGTATCAGATTCAGTTCAGTTGTGCTCAGTTAAGAATTCAGTCAGAGATTTTCAGTTGGGAGTAGAAACTAACACCGAGCGAGCTCAAGGATGGGAACTCACCTACTAGTAGAGGGTGTGATTCTTAGATACAATCTTTGTGCTCGAGAACTACGTAGCCAACGTAGGTTAAGATATCATACCTACTAGTTGAGGGTAGATGAGAGACATTATACATGTTAGATGAGGGTAGATGAGGTGTCTTGACATGTTAGATGAGGGCTCCACCGTTCTTGTTTAAGCACCTGATAGATAAACGTCACATAAAGATAATGTCTTTACCCGTGGCATGGTATTGGTACCCTCCCAACAGGGGGTAAAGGTTGCACCTCACCTGTGGTAGGTTGGGGCATGTCGGTTAAGTGACTACTTCCCATAGTTTTAATTTTATATTCAGTCTCAGTTTCAGAATCAATCTTCAGAAATCAGGGTTGTTAGATATAGTCATTTATTTTTATGAGGAACTTAGATAGTTTCGTTGATTCATAGACCATCCCGACAGATAGGCTTGGTCGCATATATAGTTGATTGATATCATATTTAGAGATATGCTGCTAGACAGGCTTAATCAAAGTATCAGATTTATATTGAATATTCTTATCGTCAGATTCAGATATAATCATACTTCTTATCATTGATAATTGCTTCCGAAATAATCTGTTAGCAAATTTGATCTCTAATTTTTTCAGTCGAAAGTAGTAAACAGAGAGTACAGTCCTTGATGTAGGCACATCCAGATGCTCAGTTATCAGTATCAGAAGAGTCAGTGATTTATTATCTCAGTGTCAATAGTGATTTCAGTCTGTAGTAAAGTGGTATGCGAGTTTCAGTATCTAGAGTTGCGATGATTGTGTTCATGTTCTGTGCATTTATGTATGTGTTATAATGCGTCATCTTTCATGATTTTTTAGTTTGGATATTGTGCATGCATGAGACCTTGCATTATCCTACCTCGTCTACATACTTGGTACATTCTTGTACTGACGTATTTGCACTATGGTGTTTTATTTGACACCATAGGTTCAGAGGCAAAGGATCCAGATTATCCTCAGCAGTTTAGTCCCCATCAACAGCAGTAGCAGTGAGTCCTCTTCTTTCGAAGATGAATCTCAGTTTACTATTATTGTTTCAGATTTTGTTTATTTCAGTTGATGAAGTTAGTTGGGGACCTGTCCCATCAACTCTACAGTTCAGATATTTTAGAGGCTTTTCAGACGGATGTATTAGTATTCAGTTTTTAGTTTTGAGTATGTATAAAGGTGTTGAACCTTATGGCAAGTTTCTGCATTTATTTCAGATATTATGCAGTGTGTAGGTACAAATATCAGAAAAGGGTTAGCTTGTGGTCCTTCGGGTCCATAAGCACCGTGTGATGTCTCGGGAAGGGATCTCGGGGTGTTATAGTAGATCTTTATCCATAGGTACAGTATGATTTTCCTCATCTTGAATTTGTGGGTAACTATAGAAAATACTCGTTCTCTTCTTCGTTGGTGTAAGTGTTTCTTATATTTAGGGTATGGTTCAACCAACTCCCTTTCCTTTTCCAACTTACTAACTTACTAAACATATGCCTGAAAAGCAAAAAGCTTAGATCATGTGAATAAAACTGACAAAATCAACCAGAAAAACTAAAACTAGGGCAGTTTCCAAATTAAAAGCCCCCAACAATGGTGCCAAAAACATCTTGCACCCAAGCTCACATGCAAGTGTACGTGGTTTATCCAAGTAATATAGTGTCCTTAAAGTAAATCCAAGTATCAAACCCATAGAGACTATTGTTTAGCAACTATTCAATTCTACTTTAATGATTAAGATTAAACCATTACACAAACATAACAACAATAGTTCCGAGTTATAAGCAAATGTAAACTAGCTAATGCTGCAAAGTAAAGGTTTGGACATTTATGTGGAGAAAACTAGGGTTAAGGTTCTGCGAACAATCATACTACATTATAAACTTCATGGTGGTTGGTTTACAGTATCAATGATACGACTACAGCCTTTCGGATATCTAAGGAATGATCTAACTTAGCCCTGACAACCACATTGTTGAGTAGGAATGTGAGGACAAAGTAAATTCACTCTTAATACATAAAAAAATTGAACTAAATAGGTCACTTAATTATATTCATATCCTGAGTGCAAATTAACTTTATTTAAGTAAGTTTACAATCCTTTTCTATTCATCTCATGTTCTGCCCTGTCATTCATCCTTATGGGCACTCAATAGAGTTAAAAAGGTATTCTTAGGGTCGCAAATCTTTAGAAAGTGATAAAAAATATAAAAAAAACTACCAAGAATTATTAAAAACAACAACAAAATGAATTCATAACAATAATACACATGTTCTTGTCCATAACCTTGGAACAGGCTTTTAGTCACTCATGGACATATAAATAATCACAAGAGATGAATACATGATAAAATCCGAAAGTAAACTAGAGTAATGGAATAAAAACCCTAATTAAAGTTTTATACAGCCTATATCCAAGCCCCAAGGTTGTCCAAGGTGTTTACCATTGAGGTTAAGTGTCCTATTTATAGGAGGACAAGAGTTGTCAATTTTAACATAAAGGCGTGCCACACCCTTATCGTGTGGACTAGGGTCCATGGAGATCCACTATTTCCCCTAGCTACTGTAATGGCATTTTAAAATTCTACCAAGGGTATTCCATTCACTTATTGCGCTATCTAGGTAGAGTGTTACGCCAATGATCCCAAAATGTCCTAAATCACATAATGTTTGTCTAATAATTTTGTCCTTCAAAACCAAGCTTAGTGGTGTTGTTTCCTATAGATTTACAACTTGTATAACATAAATTTATTACTTTAATCATCTCACCAAGCATCCTACAATATCAATCACTGCATATTAGAGCTTAAAACAACATCAAATAAAAAATGATGAACTAGTAAAGGACAATTCTCAAGCAAATAGTACTAGTTTTGTCGTTTCCACTTTAAGTTCAAGTTTTTACTCCAAAATATTTATAACACCACTTTAAATATTACATTTACATAACATAACACTTAGATGCTTATTTATACTATAACTAACTCCTTAAACATAAGAGGAATCCACAAAACTAGGCTAATTAAGCTCGGATAACAACACTGAGGTGTATTAATCTACCTCAGATCAGTTCTTCTCTTTAGCTTCCACAAAGAATAGGAAATTACATTACTGTCTGAATCAAATCAACAACCAAATTAGATAATCCAGTATGATTATGCACAATAAAATCTTAAGTTTCTATTAGCAAGGTAAGAATTGGTGCAGAAGTTATCAAATTATTGAAATTTTGAAAGATATCCTCACATTCATCATTCTATATAAAAGGTATGTCCTTCTAAGTCATATAGGTCATATAAAAAGCAATAGATGTGAAACTTACAAAATTCAGAGACAATAGTTGGCCAACCTTACCAAATTGAAAATCCCTGTCACATTGGTTATTCTGGTATAATTTTTAAGAGCTTTAATATTTTGTGGTTCTATTATAATCCCTTATTTAAATACCACGTGCCCCAAGAGTTTCTTATCTTTTAGGAACACCAACATAGTATGCACGTGAGTTTCATGATCTTCCCAGCTCTTAGAGTAAACTAAGATTCATCAATGAAAATAATAAAAAAAGAATCCAAATAAGGTTTGAGTAATTAATTCATCAAACCCATAAAAGTGGTTGGGACATTTTTCAAGCCAAAATACATTACTAGTAATTCTCAATATCCATAACGATATTTGAAGGCAGTCTTTGGGATATCCTCTACCTAAATCTTAAGATAATGATAACTCAATCTTTAATAAATAATTTAAACCACTATGACACCCTGCAACTCAAACAAGTCATCTATTATAGGCAAAGGATACTTATGTAACTCCCTAAAAGTCACTATGATCATATCTCAGACTTAGAGCATAAACTGGCAGAAAACATCACAAGACGACTCCGAAAATAAGTTATGGTCAGTGTCAATGACTCACTGGGAGATCCGTACTATGTCCTGAGCTAAAAATACTATAGGATTACTTTTAACCCAATGACAATAACTCAATGACGAGGAGTCATTGTCAGATATAATGAGTAATTCCCATACCTATTCTGAGTGAAATTCCCCAAAGTAATGTGGATGACAAATCCATACTAGGGACAACGAATCATGATGAAGAGCCATTGTTAGTCATTATGAGTCATTTTATACTCCCTTCTTGAGAAATATTGATAAATTATGTAAATTTGAATTTAAGCTAGTGACCACAACCTCCGAAGACATGTCTTTATGCGTCACTATGAGTCTCTATGACCCTTGATCATTTGGACATTCATAAATAGTCCTTGAATAATGGATTCGATAAAGAGTCATTGTAGGACATAATGAGTTATCTTATGACTTTTCCATCATAGTTTAGCACTTTTAAAATTTGTTTCCAGCAGTACTTTTGTACCTTTCTTCTTTCCTGGACCTATAATATGTTGTTTAAGGACTATTGGATAGGTTTAAAGGGGTTTACATATTTATTTACCCACATTTTCTCTAAAAATACTTTTAAAAATATAAAAAAGGCCACTTTTTTATCTCCAACAGAAGAAATCTAGAGGTCTTCTACAAAGGCTTCAAGGTCCTAGTTCTTAACAATAATTTTCCACACTCCTGGTATGTGGATATTCAAAGAGAGGTTCCTTCCCCCCTCATGCCCAAAATTTATTTGAATGTTTAGTTTTTATAAGATCTATGAACTCGGGCAAGTTCCAAAATATCCCATATTTATGATTCATTCAACATCCTTTTCTAAAAGTATATTATGACTATAAATAGTACATTTATGCATGAATGTAAATATTTCTTTCATATATGTTTGTCATATCATGAACACACAATACTATATTCTTGTAAATTTTTCATAGAACATCCAATTGAAGAATATTTGTAGATTATTAATATGTATACCATGTTTCTTATGACTCTCATCAGATAGTAAGATACATATAACTAGTTCCATGATTTTATCAAATTAAAATACAATATATGGAACTATGTTATGTATTTTACTTGGATTTTAGTATAATTATGAGCATATGTATATTATTATGGAAGTGGTACTTAACACTTAGAGTATACGACTTAATATAATCTTTTTCCAAATACATATGCCACCATAGGTGAAAGGGGACCTTGGCAGTAGAGAGTGTCTCTCTTAGCCTAAATAAGCTCATGACTTAATTCACTCTAATAAGGGTTCTTACACTTGGAAAGGAATAGAACATAATTTTATCATAACCCTTTAGCTCATTTTCTATATTTCCACTTATTTTCACTGTTAGAGCTTTTCTATAGTTGCCCCACGTAAGTTATGGCTTGCTGGAATTGACAGTTTTGGTACTGAGCATTTCATTTGGTTTTTAGAGCCAATTCTCTATTTTGAAGTCTTCATTGGTTCCAAATGACTATTATGAATGCTACTCCGAAATTGAGAGTTAGTCCTCATTTGAACCACTTTTCAACATTATGCTTGGTGGATGTGATGAAAGTCGAATCACCCAATCAAATGATGAATTTTGAAAATAAGGAAGAAAATTATTACATTTTGGAGTTTATCATTCCAAAAGGGTATACTACAACCCCAATCTTGAATGCCAAGAATCTTAAAGATCGATGTAATTTTAGTGGGTTTTTAAGATCCTTACTATTGCCTAATGAGCCCACACTAAAGTTTGATGCAAAATTGGGCAAGAGGTTCAAGTCTTCAAAGTGGCGTGATAGAACATTCCTTATCATGCCCTCACAATTTCCCAATGAACCTAAAAGATGTAAAGATCGAAAGATGGGCCAACAATTCAAATCGTCAAAGTGGAGGGATAAAAGATGACTAAATATTGTCGTGCTGCGATATTAAATTAGGCGCTTCTTGGGAGGAAACCCAAGGTATTTTGTTGTTTATATTTGTATTATATGATTGACACCAGATCTTCGCACCCATGGTGCCACAGGTATGTTTCTAACTCTCTTATTTTGGTTTAACGCATTAGGGACATTGCATGATTTTAAGTTGAGGGTGGAGATACTTGTGGGCATTGATGTCTTATTGGGGTTTTTATTGTCGTGCCTCTTTTCCCCAAAGTCTTGTTCCTAGTAGAGCCGGCATGTTTAGGCGTATTATGTTTGTTTTTTTATGTGTTGTGGTTAACTGGCGGAAAAATAAGTATCTAGGACAGTTGACATATTTTTGTTGATTTTTATTGGAATGATAAATACCTCTCTAATTTTCTATATGTTAACTGTGTGATGAGAATCTATATGTGACTATTGTGAATCTTTTTATGGAATTAGTATAAAGGACATGATAATCACTGCTAACAATTGCATGAACTGAATGGGTAGTAGCTTGTGATGTACCTTTGTGACATGTGTGTGTGAGATTCTACCTAGTTTCAATTGTATGGTAAATTCAGAACTTGCCCGGTTGGTCTTTCCTTGGTTGTAGGATAGCAGTTAAGAAAGGATCATAGGTCGTTATTTATATTAGTCCACTTTTTGCCTAAATGACCTTCCATGTGTGAATATTATCCCTTGATCCTGATTTTGAGCCTGAATGCCTATTCTTTTTATTATACCTATAACCTTCCTATTTGTATCACAATGAACCTGTTTTGGCCCTGATCTTCCTTGGATATTGTGCACTTTGACTTAGGCAAATAGCCTAAGTTGAGGGTGGCTATCATAGGGATGTGTGATGTAAAGTGAGTATGAAAAAGGTAATAAAACATAAAATAAAATATATATATGCAAGGCTGGGTGTGGTAGAAAAAGAATGAGTAAAGAAAAGTTGTGCAAAAGAGAAAATGATTGATTAAATGATCACACCCATCCTGAATTTGCTTAATCACGAAAGGGAGAAATAACGTAAAGGTTGATAAGTGAGACCCCAAAAAAAATAGTGTAGTTCAAAGGAGGCTTAGTTACATTAAATATCCTTGCGTATCATACCATCCCCAAGCCTACATTACAAACTGAAGAAAAGTCCTATAGTGATCCTAACTTAGCTGTCTGAAAACTTGGGTAATGAAAATAAGGGCAAGATTATGGTATTTGGCATACATTGACTGGAACTTCTTACTGAGAGTGTCTCTTGACTGTCTCTGCATTTACATGCTTGATTTCATATATGAGTGAGGAGGGACTTCTTTATTGTAAGGGGACATCGGTTGCATTGCAAGTTGCCTACTTGTTTGGGTAGTGTAATTTGTATATAGGCATGGTTATTGCTGCTAATTTGATGCCATATCTTGATTCCTTTCTGTCACATTATTGATCTTCATGGATATACATATATGGATTTAAAGTGATTGAAAACGGAAAGGATAATGTGTTTTAAACTAAAATTGATGATCAATTGTCATATGTATCTTATGTGTCTCTTGGTTAAGGATCGTAATGTTGTGTTTTAGTTTCTTTAGGGAAAGCAATTGTTTTAAGTTGAGGGTGTTGATGTGTGAGCACATGAAAACACATTTGAGGCTTTTAACTAAGAATAATTGCAAAGTCTTAAGCAACTTTTGTCATTTTTGATTGTTTTATGTTTAATTTTGTAGTAGAAGCTGATATGATAGAGAACCAACAAGAATGGAAGCAAAGAATTTGAAATCTTAAGAAATCTAAAGAAAAGTGTGACTGATGACATTTATGACATTTGTGATAAGTCGTCAGCCCCGTGATAAGATATCAGTTTCATCGCCAGCAGTAGACAGAGAATTGGCCTAAGTTGAAAATTGTGATAACATTTTGTGATAGGTCGTCAAGGGCCTGATAAGCTGTCAAAAATGTCGTCAGCCTAAGGTAGCATACGAGAACTGATGCACAGCCTTGATGACATATTATGATAGGTCGTCAAGTAGCTGATAAGTCATCAAGATTGTCGTCAGCCGTATTCAGAAAGAGCCAAAACTTAATAAGGAGTTGACGACATTTATGATAAGTCGTAAGCCTCCTCGTAGTCTATCACAAATGTCTTCGCCTAATCTGAGGGATTTCTGAAATTTAATTATTTTGTTTCCTTATTTAGGGTGAACTATTTAAAGCGTTGTTTAGGGTTTTCTTGGGGAGGCCCGCACATTGAGTTTTGACGATACTTTGATATTTTCTCTCTAATTTCTTGGATTGAAAAGAAAATAATTTGAAGAGATTATTATCATTATGTTGGGATTTCCTTTGTGATGTAATCTGCGATTCACTAGTTATTATTTTTCTTGCGGTATGTTTAACTTTCAAAGCATGAATACAACTCGTTGTTTCGATTTTATCATTATGAGTGGCTAAATTCCATTAACCTGAATTATGGGATCTAGGGTTAAGGCTTGATAAAGTGCTGAGTGATCATGATTCGAAAGGTGGTAGAACTTCTTGATAATTCTGAGGTTTTAATTAACGTCTGTTGGTTGCAAACAATAGATAAAACCCACTTTAATTTCCTTGAGAAAGAAATCAAATATAGTAGGAAGTGAATTATCAACAGGGACTTGGAAATACTTTGTTTAATAATCAACGTTGTAACAAGGTTGGTTAACCTGAGGTAAAATCTGGGCTGTGAATATAAATTCTCTAAGTCCGAGAGGATTAGGTAATTAAATGCTTAAGTAGGTCGAGATACATTTAGGCATAACTTCGATAAAGATAACTTGTTTTACTAGCTACTATGAGAATCTTGAACTACTATTAGCATTTGTCAAGTACCAAAATCCCTAGTGAACATAATTCTTGTTTTTCATAAACTCTTGATTACAAACACTTAAGTTAAAGTGACCAACAATTTATTGGCTAATCTCCAAAACCCCCAATTTTATCTTTTCGTATCATCTATTTGAATTTAACTTGTAGCTATAGTCTCAAATTAGTTTAATCGCCACTCACATTATTCCCTTTGGATTCAACCCCGACTCCAAAAGTTGGGTAAATCTATTGACGATGACTGCCTTGCACTAAATTGAAGTGTAAGTTGAGTGTTATCACACTTGTCAGCGTGGCGGTCAGCTATTGAGGGGTTCAAATTTTTATCATTCTAGTCGCGGTGGTTACTTTGAGTCATCCAAAAATATTTGTTCTTGTTCAGCTCAGAGGGCATGATTTAACTATGGGTCTTTTGGTCACTTTGTGCATGTGTACCTTAGTCGCGGGGAAATTATTGTTTCAGCTCAGGGTTTTACCACTATTAAATCAGTTAATCCCTTAGCTAAGGATGGTTCACATGGTCGCAGGGGTGGACTTTAGATACTTGACCATGATCATAGTCATGTCGAGTATCTCAAGTCCACTGCTAGATTGAAGATAACCACCATAGCTTAGACAACCCGATCTCAATATGAATAATAATAGAAGAAAACCAAACTAATAAGAAAGATAGATAAGATAACAAAAAGGGACACTAGGAGTAAAATGTTGTAACAATTTCTACACTTTGTCGATAAATGCCTCTAAACTGATTTACCAAGTTAGGCAGGACATGCCCCTAACAATGGCCAAAAAGGAATCTAAAATAAGAAAAGAATGTGATAGGATTTCAATACACATAAGGAAATAAATGAAATGTCCAGCCTTCTTTAAGATGGAGGCTCACAACTTCATCGCAGAGAAAAAAATGAACCAGAAACACCTAACTATGCACACAGAAATCGAAGAACTCCTGTGACTCCACATCATGAAACAATGGAGCACAAGGGGATGGTTAGCTTGGTAAGTACTAGCATGTAACTCAGGGAAGTGATAAAATAATGCCATTTTTCAAAACAAAACAAATCTCAATGTATATGTTCACATACATGAATATATATATATAAACATATATCTATGTTGGGACTGGGTTTAAGCATGAGATGTAAGACCATTATCCTAGACTGTTTAGAACTAACCATCCTAAAAGCACCTATGGGCTATATGGGTCCAGCTCCCCCATCGATAGCGCCCCAGTGCATATTATCCACACGAACCAGAGAAGTCAAAGTAAAGGCCAGGTAATCCATGACTCTATGTCAATCCAATATATATATATAAAGGATGAAATATGTACATAGTCATGAAGACCCCCATGCCAGAAAATATGGTTTTGAGAATCGATCCCCCGGGTACCTCCGCCTTCCACGGGGAGCTACACAACCCCCTGTAATCCCCATTAAAAACTTGCACATAAACCCATCCATTTAACCAAGGAGTCATTTATCAAGGCGTTAACTATTTGGTATTGTCATACCAATCATACTTGAAATCTAATCCATGTAAGATACGAGAATCTATGACCCCCATTTTACTCCCAAGTTCTAATTTAAAATCAATCCATGGCCTCCGAGGTCATTAAAAATCATTTATGTTCCATTAACCTTTTATACAATGCAAGGTTTCAAAAGTTGGTTAAATTGTGTATGTATCCTTGTTTCAAAACCAATTCATAAATTTAGGTTGAGGTTAAAGCCAATTCGATATCATTAAACCAGTAAGTTGTGGGAATCCATGACCCTCATAAATTTATCAAATCAATTTTCAGCAAATTGGGGGAATCCGCGACTTCTTCCAATTCACCATTCCCATGCACCCCAATGGTTTTAAAATCCATTCATAAAGTAAAAAAAATGCTCATAAACCATGAGAAAACCAACCAAGTAATAATCATTAAAAATACTCCGCCCATAAGTCAACACCCAACAAATAAATTCACATAAACCATAACTAAACATATGTTCTTACATAAAACCAAGTTAGCGAAGAGATATATGCCAGAAAACACTAAGAAATTTTGAGAAGAAGACCACAATTTAAACCCTAGGTGCTCAATCCTTAAAAACTCTAGCTTTGTTCTTACCTGCGAAATTTGTGAGAGAAGAGGAGTCTATGATTATGTTAATTGGTGGAAATAGGGCTAAGGGAAGGGTTTTAAGTCATGGAAAGCAATGTAATGAAAAAATAAGTCCACAATGCCCTAAATGAAATGGTGTAGAAAATATAACTCCCAGTTGCTACTGCTCAGGCAACAACTCGTGGTCACTGGTCACAAGTCGTCACTTTGACTCATAGTCTGGGAAGTACCTAAGACTACCCCTACTGGTTTTGTCACAAGTCACACCCTACGACTCGTAACCTTTCCTTCTGACTATTAGGATCATAGTCGTGATCCAAATAGAATCCCAGGAAATCCTCACCGGTAAAGCTACGACTAGTACCTATGACTCATGATGAGTGTTAATAACTCATCACGTGAGTCATTGCCTAGGAAGTGAGCACATCACACATGGAATTTTTCAGTGGCCAAAGATGTGAGGTTTACATTACCCCCTCCCCTCAGGATCATTCCTCCCCAAATGAGGAGTTAAGGCACCCATTAGTATGAATACAACATAAAATTAAACCACAACACCAATAGCAAAATCCAAAAGATAATAAGAGAAAAAATGAAACCCATACCTCAAACACTTTTATCCAATCGGGGGAATAAGAATGAATATTTGGACTTCATGTCCTCTTCAGCTTCTCAAGTTGCATTTTTACTTTTTGATTCATCCAAAGAACATTTACCGAAGGCATATCCTTAGTCCTCAATCTACGGACATTCCTGTCAAAAATCTCAACTGAGACCTCCTCTTAGGACAAGCAATCTGAAATACCAATGTCCTCTACATGCACAATTAAAGAAGGATCACCCACACAATTCATCATTATTGGAACATAGAAAACAAGACAAATAGAACCAAAACTCACACGTAACTCCAATTCATAAGAAACATTCACAAATATTCTAAAAATATGATATGGACAAACATAATGGGGACTAAGCTTCTCCTTCTTCCCACACTGCAACACTCCCTTTATAGGATAAACTTTGAATAACACCTAATAATTAACTGTAAACTACAACTCCCTTTGCCTCAAATACGCATAGGAAATTTGGACTTTTTGGGATGTCTTAAGGATTTCCCTAATCACCTTCACCTTTTCTATGACTTTGTAAACCAAGTCAGGACCAAATGTACTACCCCGATCATTTCTTAAGCCTAAATCCATCTTTTGAGTGGATATGTATGACTTTCAAAGATATTGATGTTTAAAACATGTTGTATTTATATAGTTTATACGTTTTTTCATGTATATCATTAAATAAGATTTACATCGATACTAATTTCATCAAAATCCGACATCGGATGAGTGGGTTATGGTCGTTTTACTCAACGGTATCAGATCGCCCAGGTTTGACGGTCGACCTGGTGGACCATCAGGTCCCTGGTGGACCTTCAAGTGCCTCGTTAATACAAGGAAGTGACTCCTTTTTAAAGCCATCGTGTGACGTCCAGGTTGGTGGATTGTCAAAAAGTTGACGGACCGTCAAGGGGTCCGTCAGGTCGAGACAAAATATCTCATTTCTGTCCCTCGCGTGATGAACGACTTGGTGGACCGTCAGTTTCCTAATGGACCATCACTTTGACCATCACGCTGAGGTAGAACGTTACAATTTTGTCACTCGAGTAACGGACGATCTGGTGTACCATCAGGATACTTGACGGACCGGCAGATCGACCATCACAGTCCCCGATCAGCAAATTTTAGTATTTTCAAAAAGGGACATTTTGGTGATTTCCTCCCCATGTGGTCTTATATATATATCAAAATGGAGAAGAGCCACTCATTTCCTTCTATTTTATTTTCCAATCTTCCAAGAATCTCCTAGAAACTAGGGTTTCTACAAGATCCAAAATCCAAATCCTCTTCCAAGAAATTCAGAGAATCTTCTATGAATTTCTCCAAGTTTTTCAAGAACTAAGTTTCTCAAGTCAAAGTCATTAATAATCTTGTCCTAAAAGTGTGATAAGAGTTCCAAACAAATTTTCACATCTTCAAATCAAAATCCAAGGTATGTGGGGTTTGAACAAGAACACTCCTTTCGTTCTTGTGCCTAAATATTTACTTTCTATTATTGATTTACATGATTTTGCAAGTGGGTTTACACCCAAATTTCTTTATGTATGATTTATGATACTTGAGTTGAATAAGCTTGATATTTATGGTTATTTCACCCCCATGCTTCTTAAATTAAGTATTTATTCCATGAGATGTATATTGTCATTATATATTGATGATTTCTAAGTGATCTAAGATAAGTGTCAAGATTTGTGTTTTTCTATGAGAAATTTGACTATTGAATATATATATATATATATATATATATTTGAATTGAAAGTAAATAATGAGTTTGATGATGTTTCCTTGAAGCTTTGGCATTTAAAATGATTTGATAAGCAAATGTACTTGATGTTGAGAAACATAGTTTGAATTTTAGTCGAGTTAGGAATCCACAGTCGTATATGATTTACCGATGATATATACTATTGTTTTAGTCATCATGATAGACCCATGAGTTGATATTAATTGAGGTGGATTTCCTAACGCGTTCTGAGTTGAGTCTGGGAGGAGTATTTAGCACCGAGCAGGAAATTTGGTATTTACCCAGAACTATGTTCCACCGTAGGATTGATGTTGATAGTTGTGGGACAAAGTCCGAGTATGAGATGTTGATGATGAGATTGAGGTTGTACTCCCTGGAAAGAGTACGACACCCCTGCCAATGTGGGGTTCTCTCCTTAGGAGGGCAAAATGTTGGACCCCATGCGGCTCACATGGTGTAGTTATGTTGGTTATATGAAACTCCCACATCCATAATGATCTAAGTACCATGAGTTAACGAGCCACTCTAAGTCATGAATCAAAGATTTTGAGTTGATTTAAATGATTGATGAGATTTATGAAGAATATGTTATTACTAATGACTTACAGAAATGATGTTTTAAATCATTCAAGCGCAGAGAGTTATTATTGTCAGCATGCATGATTTTCTTAGACATCTATGATATTATTTAAAATATTGCATCCACCCCCACATATTCAGTACATTCCCAAGTACTGACTCTCATACTCTTTTGTACTTTATATTTCCTCATGATATAGGTTCAGGTGCTCAGTCTCAGCAACGACAGTGATCTTTGAGTACCTTCATCTACATTTCTGTGGTTAGTGAGTCCTCATGGTTCGAGAACCTGTGTCTCCAATTTTGTATGGTTAATAGATGGTTGTTTACTTTCAGTTCAGTATGAGTCAGTTGGGGATCTGTCCTAATGGCTCATCAGTCCTATGTAGTAGAGGCTTTGTAAGACTAGTGTACCAACGTGTACAAAGATTTCAGTATTTTATTTGTACAGGGCAGTATTACTTCATGTTTCAGTATATTCATGACATGGTTATTCCTCTTTATCTTAGAATTATTTGCGCTATAATGAGTTCTAAAATTGATGAAAAGCTTAGAGGGTTAGCTTGAGGCCACGTGTGGCCTTGAGTACCATATGACATCTCGGGATAGGTTTTTGGGGTGTTACAAGCTTGGTATCAGAGCCTAAGGTTCAAGGAGTCCTAGGGAGTCTGACAAGACGTGTTACGTAGAGTCTTAATCATCGGTGTGTAGCGCGCCACATCTATGAGAAGGAGGCTACGGGATATTTTTGGAAAAGTTATTTCTTTCTTTCAATAGTCTATCGTGCCTATAACTATTTCTCTTTGCTGTTAATTCGTACCCTCTTATGATAGAAAATGCCTCCTCGTAGAGCTCGCAAAAATAGCGAACGACCTCAACCCGTTGATCCTTTAGGTGAGACGATGTCCCATGCCAAATTTTGGGCAGCTTTCCAAGCGCTAGCCCAGGCGGTCACCGCCAACGCTCAAGCGAACACCCAGGCTATTGTTCCACCTCCGCAAGGGAATAATTTCGCTGCAACCCGGGTTCGTGACTTTATAAGAATGAATCCACCTGAGTTCTTTGAGTCAAAAATAAGTGAAGACCCATAAATGTATTTAGATTAAGTAAGAAAGATCACTCAGATTATGCACGTGACTGAGGAGGAGAGTATTGAATTGGCTACCTATCGAATGAAAGATATTGCTTATGATTGGGTGGAGATGTGGAGGAAGAGTAGAGGGGAGAATGAGACTCTTGTGACTTGGTAATTATTCCAAGATGCCTTTTTAGACAGATTCTTTCCCCTGGAGCTAAGGGAAGCAAAATTAGAAGAATTTATGAACTTGAGACAGGGCCCCATGACAGTTAAGGAGTATTGTCGTAAGTTTAATAAGTTATATAAGTATGCTCCCGGTATGATGGCTGATTATAGAACTAGTATGAGTAAGTTCTTGGCTAGAGTATATGGTTATGTTGTGAAAGAGTGTAGATCCGCGATGCTTAATAGGGACATAGACCTTTCAAGACTAATGATTTATGCTCAGCAGATTGAAGTAGACAAAGTGAAAGAGAGAGAAAGTAAGAGGGAATAAGAGAGTTAGATCATAGCAGCAGGGGTATAGTCAGGCTAGATTTTCTGGAGGGATCCTCCCTCAGTTCCAGAGTCGTTCTCTTATGCCAGCGCCTTCATCAGCCAGTACTTCTACATTCAAAATTAGGCCGAAGCAGGGTAATAGGCCTACTATGTCCAGGTCCCAAGATAATGTGAGTAACAGACCTCGTCCTCCCCCATGTCCAATGTTCGGTAGAGACCATCTCGGTGAGTGCTTAGTCGGTCAGAGGGGTTTTGGTTGCGGTAATTTGGGCCACAAATTCAGGGATTGCCCTTATGCTAGACAGGAGAGCCGCGATGTTAGTCCCCAGAGTTAGGCTATTATTTCTCCATCCCCTGTAGTTCATCCTACTCCTCTTCAGGGTGCCTCGTCTAGTATTACAGGTGGTCAGCGACAGAATCGCTTTTATGCTATACCACCCCACTAGGAGTTGGAGGATTCACCAGATGTTATTACTAGTACGCTTCGTGTATTTTATTTCGATGTGTATATGTTGCTGGACCATAGGTCAAGTCTTTCTTATGTGACTCCGTTGGTGGCTGTGAATTTTAAATCAGTGCGGAAAAGATTTCCAAGCCTTTTCTAGTCTCTACTCCAGTCGCTGAATCTGTTGTTGCTAACAAAGTATATAAGAAGTGTCCTATCACTATTTTTAATAGAGTCATGTTTGTAGATTTTATTGAGCTAGACATGGTTGATTTTGATATTATACTGGGTATGGATTGGCTACATTATTGTTATGCATCTATAGACTGTCGTACCCGTGTAGTCAAGTTTCAGTTTCCTAATTAGCCAGTCTTTGAGTGGTCTGAAAATTCTATATCTCCTAAAAGTCATTTCATATCCTATCTAAAATCTAGAAAATTGATATCCAAGGGTTGTATCTATCATTTAGTTTGAGTTAAGGAAACTAAGTCTGAGACTCCAACTATTCAGTCTCTTAGTGTTGTCAATGAGTTTCCTGATATTTTCCCGGAAGATCTCCCAGGGGTACCTCCCGATGGAGAGATAGAATTCAGAATAGATCTTCTCCCTAATACACATCCTATTTCTATTCCTCGGTATCGTATGGAGCCTGCAAAACTTAAGGAGTTGCAAGAGCAAGTCAAAGATCTTCTTTATAAGGGTTTTATAAGGCCTAGTGTGTCTCCTGGGGCGCACCCGTGCTATTCGTGTGTAAGAAAGATTGTTCATTGCGCATGTGCATTGACTATCGTCAGCTTAACAAGGTCACAGTCAAGAACAAGTACCCTCTTCCAAGAATTGATGACCTATTTGATTAGCTGCAAGGTGTCAACTACTTCTCAAAAATAGATTTGAGATCCGGTTATCACCAACTTAAAGTCAGAGAGTGTGATATTCCTAAAATGGCTTTCCGCACTCGTTATGGTCATTTTGAATTCTTGGTCATGTCGTTTGGGCTAACGAATGCCGCGACAACTTTTATGGACCTCATAAATCGAGTGTTCAAACAGTACCTGGATATGTTTGTTATTGTGTTCATAGATGATATTCTTGTATACTACCGAAGTGAGAACGACCATGCAGATCATCTTCGAATTGTCTTACAAATCCTTAAGGATCAACTGTTGTTTGCCAAATTTAGCAAGTGTGAATTCTGGCTAAGGTCAGTTTCTTCTCTGGGTCATATTATTTCTTTTGATGGTATTCGAGTTAATCCTCAAAAGGTAGAAGTTGTGAAGAATTGGCCTAGACCTATTTCCCCATCGGATATTAGGAGTTTCTTTGGTCTAGATGGCTACTACCGTCATTTTGTCAAAGGTTTCTCTTCTATTCCTGCTCCTTTGACCCGGTTCACCCAAAACAAGGTTAAATTCTAGTGGTCAGATTCTCGCGAGAAGAGTTTTCAGGAGTTGAAGACTCGACTCACTTCAGCCCCTGTGATGACCCTGCCTAATGGTATAGATGATTTTGTGGTATATTGTGATGCTTTTAGAATTGGTTTGTGTTGTGTGTTGATGCAGAAGGGTAAACTTATAGCCTATGCCTCCCGACAGTTGAAACCTCATGAAAGAATTATCCGACCCATGACCTCGAGTTAGCTGCAGTGGTTTTTTCTTTGAAAATTTGGAGACACTATTTGTACGATGTTCATGTTGATGTATTTACGGATCATAAGAGTTTACAGTATATGTTCACTCAGAGAGAGTTGAATCTTTGACAGAGACGATGGTTAGAATTACTAAAGGATTACGATATGAGTCTGTTATATCACCCAGGCAAGGCCAATGTAGTGGCAGATGCTCTTAGTAGGTCATCCATGGGTACTATAGCACATGTCGAGGAAGATAAGAGGGACTTAGCCAATGAAGTGCATTATTTGGCTAGGTTAGGTATTAGATTGCCTGACTCAGCTGAGGGTAATGCTTGGGTCCAAAGTAGTTCCGAATCTTCCCTAGTTTCTGAAGTGAAGGAGAAGCAGGATACAGATTCTCGTCTGGTCGAACTGAAAGAATCAGTTAAAGACCAAAAGGTGGATGTTTTCTCCCAAGGGGGATATGGTGTATTGATATTTCAGAATAGATTGTGTGTGCCTGATGATGATGATCTGAGGTAGAGAATTATGGAGGAGGCGCATGGCGCACAATATTCTATTCATCCCAGTGTTACTAAGATTTACCGTAATTTGCGAGAAATTTATTTGTGGAATGGTATGAAAAAAGATATAGAGAAGTTCGTAGAAAAGTATGCAACTTGCCAGCAGGTAGAGATAGAGCAGCAGAGACCCGGTGGTGTGATGCAAGAATTTAACATTCCTACTTGGAAGTGTGAACATGGATTTCGTGACCGGTTTACCTTTCTCTCGTTGTCATCATGATTCTATTTGGGTTGTTTTATACAGGTTGACTAAGTCAGCACATTTTCTGCCAGTACATACATCTTTCACCGCGGAGGACTATGCTAAGTTGTATATTCGAGATTTAGTCAGGTTGCTTGGAGTTCTGTTGTCTATCATCTCTGATAGAGGTACTCAGTTTACTTCTCAATTTTGGAGAGCCTTCCAGAAGGGTCTTGGCACCTAAGTTCATCTTAACTATGCTTTTCATCCGCAAACAGATGGTCAGGCTGAGAGGACTATTCCGACTTTTGAGGATATGTTGATGGCTTGTGTTCTTGATTTCAAAAGAAGGTTGGGATGAACATTTACCGTTGATTGAATTTTCTTAAAACAATAGTTTTCATGATAGCATTGGAATGGCTCCATTTGATGATTTGTATGGGAGAAGATTTAGATTGCCCATAGGTTGGTTTGAAGTGGGTAAATCTACTGTCATTGGACCTGATGTTGTATATGAGGCTATGGAGAAAGTTAAGTTAATTTGGGAGAGGTTAAAGACAGCCCAGAGTCATCAGAAGTCGTATGCAGATGTGAGAAGAAGAGCTTTTGAGTTTGAAGTCGATGATTTGGTGTATTTGAAAATCTCACCCATGAAAGGGGTGAAAAGATTTGGAAAGAAAGGGAAGCTGAGTCCCAGATATGTTGGCCCTTATAGAGTTTTGGACCATGTTGGGAAAGCAGCTTATGAGGTTGAGTTGCCTATAGAATTGTCAGTTGTCCATCCTGTGTTTCATGTTTCTATGCTCAAGAAGCACATTGGAGACTCTGTTGTTGTTGATCCATCGGAAGGTTGTGATGTTCAGGATAGCCTTTCGTATGATGAAATCTCGGTTGAAATCCTAGATTATCAAGTCGCTAGACTGAGGAACAAGGAAGTTCCCATGGTTAAAGTTCTGTGGTGAAATCAATCAGTAGAGGGTGCCACTGGGGAAATGGAAGCAGACATGCGATCTAGTTACCCTCAGCTTTTTTCCACGAGTTCGAATCAAGCTGAAGGTACTAGTCCCTTAATTGAGTTTCCTCCTAATCTAATGTATTCAGCTATATGGTTATTCCATCTATGATTCGTGCATTTGATGAAGTACTCAAAAGTTTAGAGTAAAGTGAGACCTTAGATGTGAGTCATTCCAGCTATACATCCTCATTTTCTCTTGTTCTTGGCCTATTTGGCAACATTCGAGGACGAATGTGTCCAAGGGGGAGATATTGTAATACCCCGATCGTTTCTTAAGCCTAAATCCGTCTTTTGAGTGGATATGTATGACTTCTAAAGTTATTGATGTTTAAACCATGTTGTATTTCTCTAGTTTATGTAGAGCATTGAATAAGCTTTCCATCGATACCAATTTCATCAAAATCCGACATCGGATGAGTGGGTTATGGCCGTTTCACTCAACGATATCAGATCGCCCAGGTTTTTAGGTGTATCGTCAAGTGCCCCGTCAAGACAAGTCAGTGACTCCTTTTTCAGGCCATCGTGCGACGGACAAGTTGGTGGATCTTCAAAAAGTTGACGGACCGTCAAGGGGTCCGTCAGGTCGAGACAGAATGTCTCATTTTTGGCCCTCGAGTGACGAACGACTTGGTGGACCATCAGTTTACGGATGGACCATCACTTCGACCGTCACGTCGAGGAAGAACGTTCCAGTTTTGGCACTCGAGTGATGGACGATCTAGTGGACCGTCAGGAGACTTGACGGACCGTCAGATCGACCGTCACAGGCCCCGATCAGCAAATTTCAGCATTTTCAAAAAGGGGCATTTTGTTCATTTCCTTCCCATGTGGTTTTATATAAATATCAAAGTAGATAAGAGCTACTCATTTCCTTCTCCTTTATCTTCCAATCTTCCAAGAATCTCCTAGAAACTAGGGTTTCTACAAGATCCAAAATCAAAATCCTCTTCTAAGAAATTCAGAGAATCTTTCATGAATTTCTCCAATTTGTTCAAGAACTAAGTTTCCCAAGTCAAAGGCATCAAGAATCTTGGCCTAAAAGTTTGAGCAGAGTCCCAAACAAGTTTCCACATCTTCAAATCAAAATCCAAGGTATGTGGGGTTTGAACAAGAACACTCCTTTCGTTCTTATGCCTATAGATTTACTTTCTATTATTGATTTACATGATTTTGCAAGTGGGTTTACACCCATATTTCTTTATGTATGATTTATGAGACTTGAGTTTAATAATCTTGATATTTATGGTTATTTCACCATCATGCTTCTTAAATTAAGTATTTATTCCATGAGATGTATATTGTCATTATATATTCATGATTTCTAAGTGATTTATGATAAGTGTCAAGATTTGTTTTTCTATGAGAAATTTGACTATTGAATATATATATTTATATCTATGTTTGAATTGAAAGTGAATAATGAGTTTTATGATGTTTCCTTGAAGCTTTGGCATTTCAAATGATTTAATAAGCAAATGTACTTGATGTTGAGAAACATTGTTTGAATTTGAGTTGAGTTAGGAATTTACAGTCGTATATGATTTACCGATGAGATATACTGTTGTTTTGGTCATCATGATAGACCCATGAGTTGATATTGATTGAGGAGGATTTCCTAACGCGTTCTTAGATGAGTTTGGGAGGAGTATTTAGCACCGAACGGGAAATTTGGTATTTCCCCAGAACTACGTTTCACCGTAGGATTAATGTTGATAGTTGTGGTCCAAAGGACGAGTATGAGATTATGATGAAGAGATTGAGGTTGTACTCCATGGAAAGAGTATGACACCCCTGCCAATATGGGGTACTCTCCTTAGGAGGGAAAAATGTTGGACTCCATGCGGCTCACATGGTGTAGTTATGTCGGTTATAAGAAACTCCCACGTACATAATGATCTAAGTACCATGAGTTACCGAGTCACTCTAAGTCATGAATCAAAGAGTTTGAGTTGAGTTAAATGATTTATGAGATTTATGAAGCATATGTTATTAATAATGACTTACGGAAATGATGTTTTAAATAATTCAAGCGAAGAGAGTTATTATTGTCAGTATGCATGATTTTCTTATACATTTATGATATTATTTAAAATGTTGCATCCACCCCCACATACTCAGTATATTCCCAAGTACTGACTCTCATACTCTTTTGTACTCTATATTTCCTCATGATATAGGTTCAGGTGCTCAGTCTCAGTAGCGACTGTGATCTTTGAGTACCTTCATCTGCATTTCTGCTGTTGGTGTGTCCTCATGGTTCGAAGACCTGTGTCTCCAATTTTATCTAGTTAATAGATGGTTGTTTACTTTTAGTTTAGTACGAGTCAGTTGGGGATCTGTCCCAATGGCTCCTCAGTCCTAGGTAGTAGAGGCTTGGTCATACTAGTGTACCAGTGTGTCCAGAGATTTCAGTATTTTGTTTGTACAGGGCAGTATTACTTCATGTTTCAGTATGTTCATGACATGGTTATTCCTCTTTATCTTAGCATAATTTGCGCTATAATGAGTTCTGAAAGTGATGACAAGCTTAGAGGGTTAGCTTGAGGCCACGTGTGTCCTTGAGTACTATGTGACGTCTCAGGATAGGTTCTTGGGGCGTTACACCAAACAACCTAGTCTCACCAACCTCACACAAGACAATACGAGACCTATACCTACTACCATAATGATCCGCAAAAGGAGCTATCTAAATACTCGAATGATAACTATTATTATACACGAACTCAATGACATGTAAGTGAAAAACCCAACTGCCTCCAAAATCAATCTCACAGGCATTTAACATATCTCGCAAAGTCTAAATAGTCTATTATGCTTGTCCATTTATCTGAGGGCGGTAAGAGGTGCTAAGGTTCACCTTGGTTCCAAAACCTCTACGAAATAAATACCAAAAGTGAGAAGTGAAATGCGTATGATTGTCTACAATTATGGACACTGGCGCACCATGAAACATTGTAATTTATTGGATAAACAACTGTGCATAGTCCTTATAGGCATGAACTGAGAAGACTTAGACATCCGATCCACAATGTACCAAATCGAATCATACGAATTGCGAGACTTCAAAATACCCATAATGGAAGCAATATTAATTATCTCCCACTTCCATATGGGCCACTCAATCTCTTAAGACATGCCACCAGGCCTCAAGTGCTCAACCTTCAGTTGATGACAAACCATACACTTAGCCACAAAGTTAGGCATATCTATCTTCTTATTGTTCCACTAATAGATCTCCTTCAAATCATGATACAGCTTTGTCGAACCTGGATGAACTATATATGTTAATTCATGAGCCTCATTCAAAATCCTTTCTCATGGACAATCAACATCAAGAACACATAACCTACGTTGATACCTCAGAATACTATCATTACCAATCTCAAAGGCCATATTTTTTTTTTGACAAACATCATCCCTAAAATACATAAGAATGGGTTACCAAGCATGTTTTACCTTAACCTTAGCACAAAGAGATGATTTAACAACTTCTTTTGTAATTACCCCTTCATCCTCAGTGTCCAAAAGACGAACTTCCAAGTATATCAACCGATAAATATCCTTCACCAATCTCCGCTTCTCCTTATCCACATGAGATAAACTCTACATGGAAAATATTTTAAGATAATCATCAATAACATTAGCTTTACCTGGATGATAGTCAAGACTCATGTCATAATCCTTGAGCTATTAAAGCCACTGCTCTGTCTAAGATTGAACTCCTTTTGAGTGAACACATACTGCAAACTTTTATGGTTTGAATATAAGTCTACATGCGCCCCATATAGATAATGATCCCAAATCTTGAAAGCAAAATCAGAGCCGCTAACTCGAAGTCATAAGTTGGATAATTCCTCTCATGAAACTTAAGCTACCTAGAAGCATAAGACACACCCTTCCCTTGCTGAATCAAAACGCAACCCACTCCCACACGGAATATATCACAATAAACAATGAACTCATCAATACCCTCGGGCAGGGTCAAAATTGGCACAGAAGTCAACTTATGCTTCAACTTCTCTAAACTAACCTCACAAGTATCAGACCAAAAGATCTTAACCTTTTTCAGAGTCAACTTTATCAATGGAGCAGCAATTGATGAGAAACTTTCCACAAACCTCCTATAATATTCAACCAAATCCAAAAAGCTCTGATTGTTAGTTGGAGTCATGGGTTTGGGCCACCTCTTAACCGCCTCAACTATCTGTGGATCTACTTTGATCTCTTCACTAGAAATAATATGACTGAGAAAAGTCATCTCATTTATCCAAAACTCACAGTTAGAGAATTTAGCATACAACCTTTGATCCTTATGAGTTTGAAACATAATTCGGACGTGATTGGCATGGTCCTCCCCACTTTTGGAATACAAAAAAATATCATCAATTAAGACTATCATAAAGAAGTCTAGAAAATATCTAAACATCCAATTCATAAGATCTATAAAAACAGTCTGAGAATTAGTCAACCTAAATGACATCACCAAAAACTCATAGTGTCAATATCAGGTTCGTAAAGCAGTATTAGGAATGTCAACCTCCAGAATCATCAATTGATGATAACCCGAGCGAAGGTCAATTCTAGAAAAGCATTTTGCACCCTGAAGCTGGTAAAAAAAATCATCAATCCTAGGAAGAGTGTCATTATTCTTCAGTGTAACATTATACAACTATTGATAATCTATACACATCCAAAGAGACCCATGTTTCGTATGCACGAAAAGCACGGGAGCACCCCGTGAAGAAACACTAGGACGAATGAACCCTTTACCAAGAAGATCTTTTAACTTCTCCTTAAATACTTTTAATTCAACTAGAGCCATTATCTAAGGAAGGATAAAGATAGGATGGGTATCCAATAGAAGGTCAATCCCAAAGACTATTTTTCTATCTAGAGAAATTCCATGAAGATCATTGTGGAACACTTTAGGTAACTCATTGACAATAGGGATAGATTGCAAAGTGGGACCCTCAAAATTATAATCTTTAAGTCTAACTAAATGATAAAGACACCCTTTGGAGAATAACTTCTGGACTCTAAGATAAGAAATAAACCTAATTTTAGGCAATAAGGAACTTCCCTCCCATTCAAACTAGTTCATTAGGAAATTGGAAACTGAGCTTTTGGATCTTAAAATCCAAGGAAGCATAGCACGAATAGAGAAAATCGATCCCAAGATAACATAAAAATACACCATGTTGAACTGTACCACATCTACCAGGGCCTCCATATGAAAAATAGACACTATAAAACCCCTATACACCTTTCCAGTCATAACAAAATTACCCATTGGAATAGTCACAAAGAAAGGCTCCAAACTAAAATGGAAATGCACTACCACATAAGGGCTCATATAAGAAAGGTTAAACCCCAGATCAATAAAATAATACGCATCAGGAGAGAAGAGTTTTAACGTACCAGTAACAATGTTAGGATATGCCTTGGGTTCCTAGCGAGTTGCAATATCATAAACATGATTACTTCCAGTGCCAATACCAAATGTAACACCATTTGGTATAGGAGTTGATGAGGTTGCAATCGGGACCTTGTTAGCACCAATTATAATCTTAGCTTTTGGATAATGTTGTTGCATATGACTAGGCTGACATTAATTATAACACAAATTCCTCCACTAATCACATTGACCATGGAGAATATGTCCAAAAAATTGACAAGGAGGATATGATGGGGCTAACTGAGCTCCGCGATCTTGAGGAAACCATATGCCTTATAAACACTATTAGCCTTAAAGATACAATCACTAGACGACTTAGGATAAGGGTCACTAGCTAAAAGAATATGAACCAAAATTTCACCAAGAATTCTTATTGCTCCACGTCCTACCATCTCTTAGGATATTTTGTAGATTTGTACCCTGCTCTGAATACCGAATCTTCTTACTCTGCCTTTTCCCAATCTCTCCCTAACTTTTCTGTTCATCCTTTAGTTGCTTCATATAAATAAAAAGTTTAGCGATGTCCATGTCATTATTAAACATAAGAACCTTACCCTTTAATACTAGGTCACGGGACAACCCAAAGGAAAATTTTCTCATATTTTCCCTCATAGAAGACACCAATGCCAGAGCATAACGAGATAAATGCTAAAATTTTAGGCTATACTTCTTCAAACTCATTTTCCCTACTTCAAATTCATAAACTCCTCTACCTTAGCTTCCCTCAGTTTATGAAGAAATGGTCAAGAAAGGCACCAAAAAACTCATCTCATAAAGATGGGTTCATATCATCACCTCTCAGCTACTCCTTCTCCTCACACCACTAATAAGGTTAATCTTTTAATTGGTATGCATCAAACTCCTCACACTTAGAATTGGTAGCATGCATCACCCTAACTATATTCTCCATTTCATCTAAAAACCCTTAAGGATCTTCCTCAACCTCAGAGCCAATTAATGTTGGGAGATTCAACCTCATGAACTGGATGTCAGAACAAGGTGCAACCGAACCAACATAATTCGAGTGATGAGATTAAGAGGTCACCAATTGAGTGAGCAAATAAATAGACCGATGGAAATTTTCATTAGAGATGTCCCATTGAGGCTTAAGGGCATGAGTATCATCAGCTCAAAAAGTACAAGGAGGACAAGTGGGAACTAGTGGAACACCAGAAGAAAAGTACAATCAGGAGTTCGGACCATAAATGGGATCTACAGTCCATAAGCAAGTTGAGTTAAATCCTTATCGTACTTAGGAATGACCGAGGGTCCGATAGAGCTTCTATGAACGTTAGATCTTTGAGGAGGCATGATTTGAGACATGAGCAAATTAGAGTTAGGGAAATTAAAGACACCAGACTCTATAGCCAAAAATAAAACACAAGAAAGAGAAACATTCCTAAATGCTTTGTAGACTCTCCCATTTGAGTGTGGCTTTACCCATAAAGGAGAATTTACTCAAAATAGTATGATGGACACCCAACAACCCTGAACCTAGCTTTGATACCATACTTCTCACAACTCGACCCAAGGCCAAGTTGTGTTGGGTACCTCAAATACACTGAGGACTTGAGACCACCCCTTTATCCTAGAGAATTAAATCGCAATATGAATAATAATAAAACCAAACCAAACAAATTAGAAAGATAGATAATATAACCAAAAGGGACACTTAGAGTCCAAAATAATATCCATTTCCCACTTTTTCCATAAATTTCTCTAAACAAAATTACCAAGTTAGGTCGAGATATTCCAAGACCATGGAAAAAAAAAATCTAAAATTTTAAAAGAAACCTATAGGATTTTGATATTCATAAGTAAAGCAATGATATGTATGGCCTTCTAGAAAATAGAGGCTCACTTCTTCAATGGAGAGTAACTAATAAACAAGAACCACATAACTCTGCACAAGGAAATTGAAAAACCACTAGGACTCTACATCATGAATTATGTAGCATATGAGGATGGTTAGCGTGGTGAGCGATAGCATGTAACTTAGGGAAGTGATAAAATAATGTCATTTTCTAAAACAAAACTAATCTTAATGTACATGTTCACATACATATATATATGTGTATATATATATAATTTGCTGGGATAGGGTAAAAGGTTTAAGAATAAGATTTAAAGCCATTATCTTGGACTGTGTTACTCTAATGATCATAAAAAGACACATGAGCTATATGGGTCCGGCTTCTTCCACCGAAAGGGCCCAAGTTCATGTTAGTCATATGAACTAGATCCGTCCAAGGAAAGGCCAAGGGATCTATGACCCTATAGTAATCCAAGGTATGTATATATATATATATATATATATATATCAAGTATGAACTATCAACATGGTCATGAGGACCCCCACGTTGGAAAATATGGTTTCCAATATTGCTCCACCCGGACCTCCACTTTCAACGGTGAGCTACACAACCGACTTTAAGTACCATTAAAAAACTTGCACATAAACTCATCCATTTAACAAGGTTTTAAAAGTTTTGTATCTTCATACCAATTATGATTCCAAGATAATCCATGTAAAATGAGGGAATCCACAACTCCTATTTGACTCTCAAGTTCTAATTTAAAATCAATCAATGGCCTTCGAGGTATTTCTAAATTATTTATATTACATTAACCTTTTATGAGTTTCAAAGGTTCAAATGTGGGTTAAGTCATGTATGTATCCATGTTTCAATTTTTTTTTTTATAAAGTTGGGTTAAGGATAAAGCCTATTCCAAATCATTAAACCATAAAGTTGGGAAAATCCATAAACCCCATAATTTATTAAATAAATTTTTATAAAATTGAGTAAATCCGTACCTTCATTCCATTTTCAATTCCCATTCATCCCAATGGGTTTAAAAATCCATTCATAAAGCCAAACAAATACACGTAAACCTTGAGAAAACCAACCAGGTAACAATCATTCAAAACCCTCAGTGTATCATTCAAAACCCAATAAATAAATTAACATAAACCATGACTAAACACGTGTTTTATATAAAACAAAGTAAGAAAAGAGATACATGCATGAAAACACTAAGAAATTTTGAGAAAAAACCCACAACTTCAATCCTAGGTGCTCAATCCTTACAAATCCTAGATTTTAATCTTGACTTGGGAATTTGAAAGAGAAGAGTAGTTTATGATTATTTAAATAGGTGGAAATATGGATAATGTTAGGGTTTTAAGTCATGCAAAGCAAGGGGTGAAAGGAAAAGTCCATAATGTCCTTAAAAAAATTGAACAGGATAACTGTTCATCAGTTATCAACAAAACTCATAGTCTGGGTATTACTCATGAACACCTTCACTATTTTGATCATGAGTCATAACCTATGACATATGACCTTACTTTATGACTGGTCATGTCGTAGTCATGATCCAAACACAACCCTAGTCAATCTTTTTTAGTTAAGATACGATTGGCATCATATGACTCATGATGAGTGATAATGATACATCACATGAGTCACTGCCAAGGCAGTAAAATCAACACATGTGGAACTTTTCATAGGACAAAAATCCTAGAGTGTTACATGCTCATGTCTGTCGAACAAGAGGTCAGTCATATTCCCAGATAGGTGACGGGAAATGTCAATTGTATGATAAGCAGTTGTTACAAATGTTATTATGGTGTGCCACCAATTAGACCTTGCATTATTTAATCTCAGATATAGTTATTATTATATATCTGCTTATTATTCACCATGGTTGGAGTTGTATTATGACTTATTATTTGCAATATTTTGTGTATCTACTCCCATGTGTGATTCTTTAGTAGTGGATCAGGTTTTCATATCATGTATTGTGACTATTAGAGATATTGATACTTATGAAAATATTATTATTCTAAATATGGTGTATTTTGATGTGATTTTGGGCACAGACTGATTATCATACAATTACGAAGTCAAGTATTAGAAATAATTCTCAGGGACTAATGGACTAGATTGTCACTTATGCTATGATGAGATATGGATCATATTGCAATAAGTTATCTATTATGCCATGTATAAACTAACTAGTATGCTAATGGTAAGGCATTGACCATTCTATTGATAAGTTATTGCCTATTCTATTATTTATAATTATGATCATGCTAAACAGTTATACAAGTAATCAAGCTAGAAAATATCCTTATTGATGATGTTAGCAATTGTGTTATTATTTGTTCTAGAATTCCTTCTTATTAATTATATGGGAAGTTATGTGACTAATTATGCTAGAAATCATGATGTTTTACTATATTAGCACTTATGACATTTATTATTCTTGGTTCTTTCCAGAAGAAGATGTTGATATTGATTGTACCCATTCAAATTTTGAAAGATGACTATGATGATTATATACCTGGTTAAATTCCAGTAGATGATGTTGATATTGATTATGATTGATTTAATTATGGAGGATGATGATGATGTTGACTATACCCAATTCAGTTTCAAAGGATGATTATGCCAATGTAGCTATGTGTACATCCACTGGTTTGACTTTGGCTATTTATTATGATATGATTATTATATAAATATACACACACACAAAAAGTTAGTTATGGTGTTGACATTAAGGAAGCTATTTATAGCTCAAAAGTGATAAATGATCATAAGGAGTTATAATTGATGATTACAGGCAAATAAGGATTAGTGGTGAAAGTTGTTTAAGAGATAAATAATGACTTATTCATAAGCAAGGATTAGTTGGTAAATGATGATCTTTTAATATGAGGTGAATGGTTGCTAAATGATCAATAGAGATTATTTGATGACTAGTAATTAAATGAATTAGTTAATATGAGATGGTTAGCTAATAAATGGTGACTAGTCAGTATCGATGATAAGGATTTTAAATGATGGTAACATTATGGAATGTGGGTGTATTATCAAATATTGATAAATGACTGATTGATGATAAATTATGGAATGATACTTGAATAACTATTAGGTTAGTTATAAGAAATGAATGGTTTCTTTATTCTACCTTTGATTATACCATTTAGTCATATTGGAGAATATGATAAGTTATCTACTTTTCTCGTCAATTGGCGTATGGAGCCAATTTTGTAGTTTATGATTGCTTGTGGATGACTTGTGATGTATTATTATTTTGATTTATTAACTTCTTATGCTCAATGAGGTTGTAATGTATTGATGCCTTATGTTATATTATTATCCTAGCTTAGTTACTTATATGCATAGTGATATTAGAGTTGATTCACGTTCATTTTTATATCTTAACTTACTAATGATATCTTGCATTTTATCATACTTATATGATGGCTTAGCTCAGCAAACTGATGATGCCTATAGAGTAATCATTCTTTTGGTACTCATACTATAATTTTGTATCTTTTTGGTATAGATCTAAGTACTAGTTGCTGCCATTCATTCGTATTTGTGCGGTGTTGATATCCATAGATAGAGTGAGATCTTTGAATCTGAGTCTCCTGTTTCCCTCAATATTTTATGTTCAGTCTATTATTTTGAGACAGTTGTATTGACTATTCTAGATACATTGATTTACTTATATTTCAAAATGCTCTTGTTCTAGCTCTACCAGGTCATGGAATAGTAATTATGTAGTGATTATCTTAAAACAATTTATGTTCTCATGCATATTTATTGTGTTAGATTGCTTATTAGGCCCTTTTGGGGCATTTCCACTAAGTTAAACCATTGTGTTTAACTCTGTGTTACAATTTGGCCTACCTAATAGCGAGATAGAGTTTGTGCCATATTGACTTGTAAATCGGATCATAACAAATTTGTATCATAGCCTATATTTCACTGTTATTATTGGTATAAGAGAAATTGTCTAGTATAGTCCTGTAAATTGGAACGATTACGCCATTTTTCTATCTTAGGAAGGATATGGGAAATCCTTAGGAGTTCTTTAGTTCTTTCATCCATATCATGCTAAGAGTCTCAGTTGATTTATAGAACATTCCTTTGGCTTCCATCTTTCGCAGATGCCCAAGACAGGTGCTACTACTACATGAGACAACGGTCCTGAGACCGAGCCTAGGGATTCTACTCTTGTTCATGGATGACCCAGAAGTCATGGACAACTGAGTGATATGTCTCCAACTAGTGGTTAGGATAGGCTGCCTTGCCCAAGTCCTATTTTACTTGAGCCAGATATTCTTTCTTCCCAGCCAGCGGTGGGCTAGGGACCAACCCGTGCTCTACCAAGGTTTATTTCTTCTTCATTACTCAGAGATACATTGGTTCAACTTTTTGGATAGTAGATGGTATACAATTTGATGGTGCACAGTCTACAGTTTAACATTTTACTGAGGTGGGGGCGCAACCTATTACTGTAGATCCTAGAGTTAAGGTTCCTCCTACACCGGTAGTTGCTTAGATAGTTGCTTTACTAGTGGTTTCCCAGTCTGCTGTCTTTTGAGGAGAAGAAGATGATGGGGAGATTCTTAAGATTATCTTTGCCTTAGTTTTTTGGTGTACTAGACGAGGATGCATATGAGTTCCTGATTTCTTATAAGGATAGGCTCTTTAATTTGGGTCTTGTTGTGACTTTTGGCATTGATTACACTACCTTTCAGATGGACTTTCCTGCTCGATATTGGTAGAGAGGCTTTATGGATTCTAGACCAGCTTGATATTATCTCTTGACTTGGGCTCAGTTCTTTGAGATATTCTTGAAGACGTATATCCTCGCATTCTTAGATTTCATTTGGGGAATTATTGTATGAGATTACAGCAGGGCCATATGACAGTTGCTGAGTATAAGGATCATTTTCACAAGCTATCTCTACATGCTACTTCTATTTTTGAAACTGAGTATGACAAAGTTTGCTACTTTGTTAGAGGGTTGAGACATACTATTCGTATATCTACTCAGGGTTTAGTTATCGTAGGTAGTTCTTTTTATGAGCTATTGAATCATGCTCGGGTGATCTAGGAGATTCAAAGTGAGGGATGGCCGTGATAAAATACATATGTTTTAGGGTAGATTTAGTTGGAGCCGTCGTAGTTCCCAACCCAGAGATAGTAGTTCTCAGAGTAGGTATCCTCTGCACCTATCCTATCAGGTTTAGCGTTAGCCTTGTCGACCTATTCAGTCAGTGCTTCATCTTACTAATGGAGGTTTGTCCAGTGACAGAGACCATACTACTCAGGGTGGCAGTCAGTCATTGAGGGGTTTATATTTTGGTCATTCTTGCCGTGTTGGTTACTCCAGGTCATCCGGATCTATTTGTTCTGGTTCATCTCAGAGAGCATGTTTTAGTTGCAGGTTTTTTAATCACTTTGAGCATGAGTGCCTTAGTCATGGAGTAATTATTGATTAAGATCAGGGTGTTACCCCTATTAAAGAAATTCATCCCTCGACTAGGGATGGTTCTCATGGTCGTAGGGGTGGACTTGAGATAGCTGACCTCGGTCCTAGTTATGTCGACTATCTCAAGTCTGTCGAGGATTGAAGACAATCATTTTATCCCAGAAAACCCGAATATCAATAACAAAAGAAGAAAACCAAACAAATAAGCAAGATAGATAAGATAACAACAAAAAGGGTCACTATGTGTCAAAACTAATAACAATTTCCACACTTTATCGACAAATGCCCCTAAACGTATTTACAAAGTTAGATAGGGATATGCCCCCGACCATGGACAAAAGGAATCCAAAATAAGAAACGAAACCGATAGGATTTTGATACACATAAGGAAAGAAACAAAATGTCCAGCCTTCGGACGATAGAGGCTCACCACTTCATCGCAGAGCAACAAATGAACCAGAACAACCTAACTTTGCACTAGATTATAGAAGAATCCCTTGGACTCAACATCATGAAACAATGTAGAAAATTGGGAAGATTAGAAAGGTGATCTCTAGCATCCATGGGCTATATGGGTCCGGCATGTTTTCCACCGGAATAAGAGATGTCAAAAGAAGGCTAGGTAATCCACGACTCTATGCCAATACAAGCTATATATCAAGGGTGAACTACGTACACAATCATGAAGACCCCCATGCTAGAAAATATGGTTTCTAGGATTAGTCCCCTGGGTACCTCCACCTTCCACGGCGAGAGACACAATCCCCTTTAATCCACATTAAACACTTGTACATACCCCCCCCCCCTATTTAACCATGGAGTCATTTATCAAGGCATTAACAATTTTGTTTTGTCATACCAATCATGTTTTTAAGCTAATCCATGTAAGATGGAGGAAACCATGACCCCCATTTGAATCCCAAGTTCTAATTTAAAATCAATCCATGGCCTCCGAGGCCTTTCAAAATCATTTATGTTGCATTAACTTTTTATGAAATGTAAGGTTTCAAAAGTGGTTTAAATCATGTATGTATCCATGACCCCCCATAAATTCATCAAATCAATTTTCATTAAATTAGGTGAATCGGCGACCTTCATCTCATTCAACATTCCCATGCACCCCAATGGTTTTAAAAATCCATTCATAAAGCAAAACAAATGCGCGTAAACCATGAGAAAGACAACCAAGTAACAAATATTAAAATCCATCAGCCCATCATTCAAAACTCAATAAAAAAATTCACATTAACCATGACTAAACAGATGCTTTTACATAAAACCAAGATAGGGATGAGATACATCAATGAAAAGAGCAATAAATTTGAAGAAGAAGACCACAATTTGAACCCTAGGTGCTCAATCCTTAAAAACCCTAGATTTGTTCTTGACTTGGAAATTTGAGAGACAAGAGTAGTTTATTATTATGTTAATTAGTAGAAATAGGGATAAGGGAAGGGTTTTAAGTCATGGAACTCAATAGGATGAAAGGAAAAGTCCACAATGCCCTTATTGAAATCATGTAAGAAATATAACTCCTAGTCGCTATGGGTCTGGCAATGACTCATGGTCACTGGTCATAAGTCGTCACCATAACTCATAGTCTGGGAAGTACCCAATAGCCCCCCTCTAGTTTTTTCATTTGTCACACCGTATGACTCATGACCTTACCTTACGACTACTAGGGTCATAGTCGTGATCCAAATAGAATGATGGGAAATCCTCATTGGTAAAGCTATGATTGGCACCATACGACTCATGATGAGTGATAACTACTCATCATGTGAGGCATTGACTAGGAAGTGAGATGACCACATATTGAATTATTTAGTGGCCAAAAACCTGGGGTGTTACATTGCCCCATCCTCCTAGTATTATTTGACCCCGAATGAGGAGTTAAGGCACCCATTAGCATTAATACAAGATAAAATCATAACACGATGAGCAAAATCTAAGAAGTGATACGAGAAAAAAAGGGAATCCATACCTCATACACTTCCATCCAACTCAGGGAACATGAGCGAATATTTGAAGTTCATGTTCTCTTCAGCTTCCCAAGTAGCATTTTCTATATTTTAATTCCTTCAAAGAACATTTACCGAAGGCATATCCGTTGTCCTAAATCTACGGACATTCCTGTCTAATATCTAAATCGAGACCTCCCTATAGGAAAAACAATCTAAAATACCAACGTTCTCTATATGTACAATCAAAAAAAGATCACCCACACAATTCTTCAACATTGACACAAAGAAAACAAGACGAGCAAAATACAAACTCGAAGGCAACTCTAATTCAGAGGCAATGTTCCCAAATCATCTCAAAATTTGATATGGTCAAACATAATGGGGATTGAGCTTCCCCTTCTTCCCACACCGCATCATGCCTTTCATAGGAGAAACTTTCAAGAAGACCCAATCATTAACTACAAACTACAACTGCCTTTGCCTCACATCCACATAGGACTTTTGGAGACTTTGCCCAGTATTAAGACTTTTTCGTATCACCTTCACCTTTTCAATGGCATGGTGAACAAAGTTAGGACAAAAAAACCTAGTCTCACCAACCTCAAACAAAACAAAAGGAGACATATACCTCCTACCATAAAGATCCTTGAAAAAAGCTATCTAAATACTAGAATCATAACTATTATTGTACACGAACTCAATAAGAGGTAAGTGACCAACCTAACTTTCTCTAAAATCAACCTCATAGGCCATTAACATATCTTACATAGTCCGAATATTTTGTGCTGCTCGTCTATCCGTCCAAGGGTGGAAAACGGTGCTAAGGTTCACCTTAGTAACAATACCAAAGTAAGAAGTGAATTGTGTACGTAAGTCTGAAATAATAGACACCATCGCACCATATAACTTAATAATTTCTTGAATAGAAAACATTGCATAATCCACGTAGGAAAGAAGTGCATAAACTTAGACATCCTATCCGTAATAGACCAAATCAAAACATACTAAATGCAAGACCGCAGAAGACCCATAATGAAATCCATATTAATTATCTCTCACTTTTACATGGGCAACTCAATATGTAGAGACATGCCACCAAGCCTCAAGTTCTCAACCTTCACTTGATGACAAACCATACACTAAGGCATAAAGTTAGCCACATCTCTCCTCATATTGTTTCACTAATTGATCTACTTCAAATCACGATACATATTTGTCAAACCTAGATAAACTACATACGTTGACTCATGAGGCTCAGTCAAAATCATTTCTTATAGCCAATTAACATCAGGAACACACAACCTACCTTGATACCTCAGAATACCATCACCACCAAATTGTAAGGCCATAACCTTTTGTTGACCTACATCATCCCTAATCTGCATTAGAATGGGATCATAAGCATGTTTTTTCTTTACCTCAGCACCAAGAGATAATTTAACCACTTCTTGTACAATTACCCTTTCATCCTCGGAGTCCAATAAATGAACTTCAAAGTTGACTAATCCATGGATATCCTTTACCAATCGTCGCTTCTTCTCATCCACATGAGATAAAATCCCCATGGACAACCTTCTAAGAGCATCAACAATAACATTAACTTTACCTGGATGATAGTGAATACTCATGTGTTAATTCTTGAGCTATTGAAGCTACTACCTCTGCCTAAGATTCAACTCCTTCTGAGTAAACACATACTGCAAACTTATGGTCTGAATATATGTGCACATGCACCCCAAATAGATAATGAGGACAAATCTTTAAAGCATAAAGTAAAGTCGCCAACTCTAAATCATAAGTTTGATAATTCCTCTCTTGATCTTAAGTTACCTAGAAGCATAAGCCAAAACCTTCCTATTCTTAATCAAGACACAACCTAGTCCCACACAAAACACATCACAATAAATAATGAACTCATCAGTACCCTCGTACAGGGTCAACACTGGCGTAGAAGTCAACTTATCCTTCAACTTCACAAAACTAACCTCACAAGCATCATACCATAAGAAATTAACCTTTTTCTTAACTAACTTTGTCAACGGAGCAGCAAGCGATGATAAACTCTCCATAAAATTCCTATAATATCTAGCCAAGCCGAAGAAGCTCTAAATATTAGTTTGAGTCCTGGGTTTGGGTTACGTCTTAACTGCCTTAAATTTCTGTGGATCTACTTTGATCCCTTCCCTAGAAACAACATGAGTGAGAAAAGTCACCGTATTTAGTCTAAACTTACACTTAGAGAATTTAGCATACAACCTTTGATCATTAAGAGTTTGAAACATAATTTTGAGGTGATTGGGGTGATTCTCCTAACTTTTGGAATACACTAAAATATCATCAATTAAGAATATCACAAACAAGACTAGAAAATATCAAACACCCAATTCATAAGATTTATAAAAGCAGTCAGAGCATTAGTCAACCCAGATCACTTCACCAAAAACTGGTAGTGAGCATATCGGGTTCGTAAAGCAGTCTTAGGTTTATCAACCTCCCAAATCTTCAATTTATTATAACTTAAGTGGAGGACAATCCTACAAAAGTATCTAGCACACTGAAGCTAGTCAAAAAAATCATCAATCCTACGAAGAGGGTCATTATTCTTCAATGTAACCTTATACAACTACCGATAATCTATTTACATCAAAAGATACCCATTTTTTGTATGAACGAAAAGAACGGGAGAACCCCATGAAGAAACACTAGGACAAATGAACCTTTTATCAAGAAGATCTTTTAACTTCTCTTTTAATACTTTAAATTCAAATGAAGCCATTCCCTAAAGATGAATATAGATAGGATAGACATTCGATAGAATATCAATCCTAAAGTTTATTTTCCTATTGAGAGGAATTATGAGAAGATTGTCGGGGAACACCTTAGGAAACTCATTGACAATGGGGATAGATTGCAAAGTGAGACCGTCAAAATTAGAATATTTAACTCAAACTAGATGATAATGACACCCTTTGGAAAATAGTTTTTGAGCTTTAAGATAAGACATAAACATACCTTTAGGCACTAAGGAACATTCTTCCTATTTAAATATCCGTACATTAGGAAATTGGAAACTGAACTTTTGGATCTTAAAATCCAAGTAAGCATAACACTAATTTAGCCAATCCATCCCAAGATAGAATCTAAATACACCATGTTCAACTCTATCAAATCTACTAGGGTCTCCCTATGAAAGATAGACACCATAAAACTGCTATAGATATTTATTGTCATAACAAAATCACCCTTTGGAGTAGTCAAAGAGAAAGACTCCAGACAAAAATGGAACCGCATACCCACATAAGGATTGATATATGAAAGGGTAAACACCAGATTGAGTAAAAAATACATATCATTAGAGAAGAGTTGTAACATACCAGTAATAATGTTAGGAGATGCCTTGGGTTCCAAACGATTAGTAAGATCATAAATAAGATTCTGTCTAGTGATGATACTAGAGGTAACACTATTTAGTGTAGGAGCTGATAAGGTTGCAATCGGGACCTTGTTAGCTCTCATTGCAATCTTAACTTCTGGAAAATATCACTACATATAACCAGGCTAACCTCAATTATAGTACTGATTCCTCCACTAATCACATTGACCACAAAGAAGTTGTCCACAAAATCGATAAGGAAGATATGATGGGGATGACTGAGCTCTACTGGCTTGAGGGTACCCTGTTCTTTATAACCATTATTATCCAAAAAGAGATGATCACTAGAAGACTTAGGATAAGGGTCAGTATCTAAAGAATATAAACAAAAATTTCCCCAAGTACTCTTATTGCTCCATTTCCTACCATATCTTAGGCTATTCTACTGATTTGTACCTTGCTTTGAATACCAAAACTTCTTATACTACCTTTTCAAAATATCTCCCTTCTTCTATTCATCTTTCATTTGCTGCATATAAACCAAAAGTTTGGAGACTTCTAGGTCATTATTCAACATAATAACCTTACCCTTCAACACTAAGTCATGGGACAACCCGGAAGGAAATTTTCTAATCTTTGCCCCTTATAAAAGACACCAACGCGAGAGCATAACAAGATAAGTCCTAAGATTTTAGGACATACTTATTCACACTCATTTTCCTTGCTTCAGATTCACAAACTACTCTCCTTGGCTTTCCTCAGCTCTTAGGGAAAAAACTAACCAAGAAAGGCACCCCAAAACTCATCCCACAAAGTTGGATTCTTATCATGATCTCTCAACTACTCCCACTCCTCACACCACTAATAAGCTAAATTATTTAATTGGTATTTATAAAGCTCTGCACCCTCAAAATCGGTAGCATGCATCACCCTAAATATCTTTACTATATTATCCAAAAAACCTTGAGGGTCTTCCTCAACCTTAGAGCCAGTTAAGGTTGGGTGATTCAACCTCATGAACTGGTTAACTCTAGTGATGTAATAAGTAGGAGAAACCAAAACAACATAATCCGAATGATTAGATATAGAGGTCACTAATTGAGTGAGTAAATGATTGGACAGATGGAACTCCACATTAAAGATGTCACCCTGAGGCTATGGGTCATGAGTATCATCATCTCAGAAATATAATGTAGGACTGGTTGGAACTGGTAGAACTCTAGAGGGTAAGTACAATCAGGAGCAGGGACAATAGATGGCATCTACACTCCATAAGAAAGTCAAGTTACATCCATGTTGTCTTTAGTAATGATAGAGGGTATGATAGAGTTTCTATGAACATTAGATCTTTGGGGAGGGATGATTTTAAAAGTGAGTAAATCGGAGTTAGGAAAATTCAAGACACCAGACTCGATATCCCAAAATAAAACACAAGAAAGAGAAATATTCCTAAATGCCTTGTAGGCTCTCCCCTATAAGTTTAGCATGCTCCGTAAAAGAGAATCTACTCAAAACAATTTTATGGATACCAAACACTCTGAACCTAGCTCTGATACCACGTTTGTCATGACCCAACCCCAGGCCTAGTAGGATAGGTATCTCAAATGCACCAAGGATTGGAGAACACCCCTTTGATCATAGAGAACCAGATCACAATATGAATAACAATGAAACAAAATCAAACAAATCATAAAGATTGATAAGATAACTAAAAGGGACACTAGGAGTCCAAAATAATAACTATTTCCATACTTTGTTCAAAAATTCCTCTAAACCAAATTACAAAGTTAGGTCGGGACATTTCCCCAACCATGGAAAAAAAGAAACACTAAATACTAAAAGAAACTGATAAGATTTTTATACTCATAAGGATAGAAATGAAATGTATGGCCTTACGAAAGATGGAGTCTCATCTCTTTAATTGAGAGCAATGAACGAACTAGAACCGCCTAACTCTGCACAAGAAAAGTGAAAAACCCCTAGGACTCTACATCATGAATGATTTAGCATCCTAGGATGGTTAGCATAGTGAGCGCTAGCATGTAAATTGGGAAAGTGATAAATTAATGTCATTTTCCAAAACAAAGCCAATATCAATGTATATGTTCACATATATGCATATATATATATGAATATATATATATATATATTTATAAGATGCTGGGATAGGTTATAGGGTTTAATAATGAGATATAAAACCATTATGTTAGACTGTATCACTCTAACCGTCCTAAAAATACACACGAGCTACATGTGTATGGCTTCCTCACTAAAAAGGTTCTCAGTTCATGTTAGTCATACGAACTAGATAAGTCCAAGGAAAGGCTAGGGAATATTTGACCCTACAATAATCCAAGGTATATATATATATATTCATTCTGAACTATGCGTATGGTCATGAAGACCCCCTCGTTGGAAAATGTGGTTTCCAATATTGGTCCCCCACAACTTCCACTTTCCACGGTGAGCTACACAACTAAATTTAAGTACCGTTAAAAAACTTGCACATAAACTCATTCATTTAACCAATGAGTTATTTACCAAGGCGTTAAAAGTTTTGTATCATCATACAAATTATGCTTCCAAGCTAATCCATGTAAGTAGGGGGAATCCAAGACCCCCATTTGACTCTCAAGTTCCAATTTAAAATAAATCCATGGCTTCTCAGGCATTTCAAAATTATTTATATTACATTAACCTTTTATGAAATTCAAAGTTACAAATATGGGTTAAATCATGTATGTATCCATGTTTCAAATCCAATTTCATAAAGTTGGGTTGAGGTTAAAGCTAATTCCAAATCATTAAACCATAAAGTTAGGCGAATACATTACCCCCATAATTAATCAAATAAATTTTAATCAAATTAGGGAAATCCATTCCCCCATCCCATTCTCAATGCCCATTCACCCCAATGGGTATAAAAATCCATTCATAAAGCATAACAAATGCATGTAAACCTTGAGAAAACTGACCAGGTAACAATCATTCAAAACCCTCAGTGCATCATTAAAAACCCAACAAATTAATTCACATAAAGCATGACTAAACACATGTTTTATATAAAATAAATGTAAGGAAAGCGATACATGCATAAAAAAACTGAGAAATTTAGAGAAAAAACCACAATTTGAATACTAGGTGCTCAATCATTAAAAACCCTGGTTTTGTTTATCTTGACTTAGGAATTTGAGAGAGAAGAGTAGTTTATGATTATGTTAATTGGTAGAAATAGGGCTTAGGTAAGGTTTTTAAGTCGTGGAAAGCAATGGGATAAAAGAAAATATCCAAAATGTCCTTAAAAATTAAGCAGGAAATATAACTCCCAGTCGATACGGGTCAGGCAATGACTGATGGTCACTAGTCACGAGTCATCAACATGGCTTATAGTCTGGGTAGTACCCGTGACCATCTTCACTAGTTTGATCACGCGTCACACCCTATGACTTATGACCTCACTGTATGATTGGTTGTGCATAGTCGTATTCGAAATACAACCCTAGGCAATCCTTACTGATTAAGTTATGATTGGCACCATACTACTCGTATTGAGTGATAATGATACATTATGTGAGTTGTCACTTGGGTAGTGAACTCAAAACACATGGAATTTTCATATTCCAAAAACCTAGGGTATTACATGCTAATGTAGGTAGGATAAGATGTTGGCCAAGTTCCTATCCAGGTGGAAGGAAACATCAATTGTATGTAGTACCTGTTAGGCCTTTGGATGATACTTTATATGTTGTTATTACAAGTATGATTATGGTGTGTCACTAGTCAGCCCTTGCTTTATTTGATTTAAGATATAGTTATTCTTATATATTTGCTTATTAGGCAATATGGTCGGAGTTGTCTTCTGACTTATTATTTGTGCCATTATGTGTATGTACTCCCATGGGTGATTCGGGTTTTTAGATTATGTATTGTGACTATTACATATATTGATAGATATGTTGATCTCATTATTATTGATATGGTGGATTTTGATGTGATTTTAGGCATGGACTGGCTATCCCAAAATCATTCAGTCATCTATTATGCTTCCGAAACCATTACATTATCCATGACCGACGTACCTTTAGTTATATGAATTTAGTGAACTTTGTCACTATTTACAAGTCTTTTGATAACCCGGGAGTAGGACAGAATACCATCCGCCTGCGTTTATTTCCATTGTCTCTGTTTGGGGAGGAAAAATTGTGACTTAATGACCTGATAGTGGATTCTATAACCAACTGGAGGCTGTTGAAAGAGGCTTTCCTAGAAAGTTTCTTTCCACCTTCCAGGAGGGTACAGTTGAGGGATGAGATCAGTAACTTTACACAGCTCCCAACCGAAGCTCTCCATGAGAAATAAGAGAGGTTAAAAAAGAAGTTCATGCAATGTTCAAACCATAACATAATAGATATTCAACTGATGGAGACTCTTTATCAGGATTTGAACTCTATAACGAAGCCAGTTGTTGATAATGGTGCAGGGGGATCATTTGTTGATCTTAGTCTTCAAGAGGCCTTTGAGATGCTTGATTGGATAACCAAACAAAGTAGATCTTGGCATAGCATGGATTCTATGGTAACAAGCCCAACTATGTCTGTAGGCATGAATGCAGAACAACGGAAGAAAGAGAAAGAACACGATCAAGACATGCCACACTTAAAGACACAGATGGATTTATTGACCAAGCACTTATTATCTGGTAAGACTAAAAAAGTAAAAGTTGTTGCATCTCAAGGAAAAGGTGATTCTAATTCAGAAGAAGATGATAACTATTTAAATAACTAGGGGGTTTCTGAGGCAATAGCCAAGGAAATCAAGATCGGACTTATTATGACAAAGCTGGATATAAGGATCGAGATCAAGAAAACTAGAAGAGCAAAAATGATAGAAGTAGGTTGTATGTACCTTCTAGAAGTAGAGATAATGCGACAACTAGCTTTGGTAAGATGTCCATGGAGGACATGATTGAGAAATTATTAAAGGGAGTTGAGGCTACCAACTCTAGGGTGAATACCATGAAGACCGATTTGTCATATATGAGTCAGTTGGTAAACTCTCACTCCACTTTGATCAAAGGAATAACAACTGAGCTAATTTTCTGCAGCATTAAATTAGAGGAAAAGGAGAATTCTCCCAAGTGATACAATCCAGAACCCTCAGAATGATGGTTCATGCATGGCTATTACCACACGGAGTGGGAAGATATTAACTGGCCCTTCTTTGGGCAAAGATCTTAATGATAAGCTGATCAAAAAAGATGATGAATGTGAAGAAAGTTGTCCAGTGGAGTCTGAGAATCTAGATAGTCCTACTAATGCTTTAGAAAAAGGAAAAGAGAAGGAGAAGGAGGTTGTGGTTACCACTATCCCAAAACCATCACCACTTTTTCCTCAGAGATTGAAAAAGAAGGCCGATGATACAAAGTTTATTAAATTCTTGGCAATGTTGAAGCAACTAACAGTGAATGTGCCTTTGGTCAAGGCAATTGGACAAATGCCAGGATATGCTAAATTTATTTAGGATCTTCTGATAAAGAAAAGAGCAGTGAGATATGAGCCTGTGTATAACATCCATCATTGTAGTACTATTTCTACAAGGTCCTTTATGCAAAAAAAAAATGACCTTGGAGCATTCACATTTCCTTGTAATATTGGGTCTCTAGAACTCACTAAGGCCTTATATGATCGGGGATCAAACATCAATCTAATGTTGCTATCTATCTATAAAAAACTAGGTTTAGGCGATCCCAAACCCACCAACATGGGACTTATGATGGCGGACATGTCGGTAAAATAACCTGTTGGTATTTTGTATGATGTGTTGGTGAAAGTGTCGAGATTCATATTTCCTGCAAATTTCATCATTCTAGTTTGTGAGGTGGACTTCGAGGTGCCCATAATCTTGGGTCGACCTTTTCTCACAACTGAAAGTGTGATGAATGATTTGCGAGCTAATGAGCTCTTATTCAGGTTGAATGATAAAGTGGTGCGATTTGATGTGTGTAAATCAATGAAGCAGCACAAAGAAATGAGTGTGTTCTCAATTTTTGACATATATTATGAGGATGAGCAGGAGGTGTCAATAGGATAGAACCTTGTTATCGAACCTTAGCTGCAGTACTGATGAGTTTTGATCATGAAGGCATTGAGGAGTACGAAGAGACTATTTATGTGTTTTCAGGAATGGGTTCATACTCTTATGCTCATAAGAAGCTCGATCTTGATCTTGCTAATCAACCAACACCACCGGCTAAGCCTTCCCTTAAAGAGCCACCTGTGTTGGAATTGAAAGAACTGTCAGCGCATTTATGGTACGTGTTTTTGGGTATCAAAAACATGTTAACCGTTATTATTATAGATGATTTGGGCAAGTAACAGGTGAAAGCACTTATTACTGTACTTCATAGGTACAAAAGGGCAATAGGCTGGACTATTGCAAATATTATTAGCATATGCACTCATAAGATACAGCTTAAGGAGGACTGCACTTCATCCATCAAACACCAACGTCGTCTTAACCCACCGATACAAGAGGTGGTTAAGAAGGAAATCATTAAATAGCGGGATGCAGGAGTAGTTTATCCCATTTCTATTAGTAAATGGGTGAGCCTAGTTCAATGTATACCCAAGAAAGGGGGCATGACTGTTATTGCAAATAAAAGGAATAAGTTGATTCCACTAAGGCCTATGAGTGGGAGGAGAGTGTGTATAAACTAGCATAAATTAAACTTATGGACTTTGAAAGATCACTTCCCAATGCCCTTTATGGATCAAATGCTTGATCAATTGGCAGGAAGAGGGTGGTATTGCTTCTTGGATGGTTATTCTGGGTATAATAAGATATGTATTGCACCTGAAGATTAGGAGAAGACAATATTTACATGCCTATATGTCACTTTCACATTCAAGCGGATACCATTTGGGTTATGTAATGCACCAGCCACCTTTCAATGGTGTATAATGTCTATTTTCTCAGATAAGGTTGAAGACACCTTAGAAGTGTTTATGGATAATTTTTTGGTGGTAGGAGATTCATTTAATCTATGTTTGGAAAACCTGATTATGGCCTTGCAACGATACGTGGAATTCATTTTGGTGCTTAATTAGGAAAAATGCCACTTTATGGTGAAAGAGGGCATTGTTCTCGGGCACAAAATTTTGGCAAAAGGGATAGATGTAGATCAAGACAAGGTAGAGGTTATTGAGAAGATACCACCTCCCATTTCAGTAAAGGGAGTGCATAGTTTTCTTGGACATGCTGGCTTTTATCGGAGGTTTATAAGGGATTTCTCAAAGGTTGCAAATCTACTTTGCAAGCATTTGGGGAAAGAAGTTAAGTTCCCCTTTGATGATGACTGCTTGAAGTCATTTGAATGCCTTAAAAAGAAGATGGTAGAGGCACCTATATTTATTACACCAGACAGGTGAAAACCGTTCGAGATCATGTGTGATGCGAGCGGTGTTGCCCTTGGAGCTGTGTTAGGACAAAAGAAGGACAAATTGTTACATATAATTTATTAAGCCAGCAAAGCACTGAATTGAGCTCAAAAGAACTACACCGTCACTGAATAGGAACTCCTTGATGTAGTTTATGCTTTTGAGAAATTCAGGGCTTATCTGTTAGGGACCAAGGTTGTGGTCCACACTGACCACGCTTCCTTCAGATATTTGATGGCTAAGAAGTATACAAAACCAGGGCTTAATAGATGGGTGTTGCTTCTCTAAGTATTTGACGTTGAAGTCAAAGATAGGAAGTGTTGCAAAAACTAAGTTGTAGATCATCTGTCTTGGTTGTAAGCATTTAGTGATGAAATGGAGATTGATGATGCATTTCCTGATGAAGAGATCTTGTCTGCCGCTATGGACAAAATGCCTTGGTACGCTGATTTTGCAAACTATGTTGTGAGTGAAGTCATTCCAAAAAATCTTTCTTTCCATCAAAGAACAAAATTCCTCTATGATGTGACATGCTACTTTTGGGATGAGCCGTATCTTTTTCGGTGATGTACTGACAATATTATAAAGATATATATGCTAGAAGTGGATGTATTGTGTATATTGGAAGCATGTCATGCTTCAGTAGTTGGAGGTCACCATGCAGGTGATCAAATGACTAGAAAGGTATTGCAGAGTGGGTAGTATTAGCCAACATTATTCTAGGATGCTCACGAATTTGTAGTAAAGTGTGACCAATCCCAGAGGTAGGGAGAAATCTCCAAGAGGCATGAGATACCTTTGACGAAGATTCTTGAAGTAGAATTGATTGACGTTTGGGGCATTGACTTCATGGGATCTTCTGTAAGTTCGTACGGGATGAAGTACATTCTAGTTGCTGTTCATTATGTATCAAAATAGGTCGAAGTTTTTGCCTTGTAGGATAATGAAGGAAAGAAATTCATTGCATTTCTCTAAAAGAACATCTTCTATTACTTTGGAGTACTACGTACTATTATAAGCGTCGGAGGATCTCATTTTTGTAACAAAGTATTTTGGGCGGATTTGGCAAAATACGAAGTGAAACATCATAGATTTGATACCCCATATCACCCACAAACTAGTGGGTAATTAGAGGTCTTGAATCGGGAGATTAAGGCCATCTTAGCTAAAACAGTGAACACTAGCAGACAAGATTGGTCTCGAATGCTAGATGACACTTTGTGGGCGTATCAAACTACTTTTAAGACACTAATTGGAATGTCAGTATATCATCTAGTCTATGGGAAAGTATGTTATTTACTGATTGTGTTGGAGAACATGGCCTTATGGGCACTAAAAAGGTTAAATCTAAATTAGAAGGAGATAGTCGAGCTAAGACTAGGGAAATTCAATGAGATAGATGAATTTCATCTCAGGGCTTATGAAAGAGCAGACTTATACAAGGAGAAGATGAAGAAGTATCATAACTGAAGGTTTGAAAAATGAAACTTTTAGAAAGGTGATTTGGTACTCCTCTTCAACTCCAGACTGAAGCTATTCCCGGGTAAGTTGAAATCAAAGTGGTCCGGCCCATTCAAAGTGAGTCAAGTCTACTCATCTGAGTAGTTGAACTCAAAAATAAGGACGGGAGAATCTTTAAGGTAAATGGGCAGCGAGTGAAATAATACATCGGTCCAATGGACTCGATAAAGTGTATAGCCACTATATATTTTGATGAAGCCAGAGTAATCGAGATAATTGAGTCGTGTCATGACACTAAATCAGGAGTTATTGGGAGGCAACCCAAAGGTTTTATATTTGATCAAGGTGTCTTGACGACTAAGTCTAATAAGCTATCACACTTGTGATAAGCCGTCACACCAGGTCGTCAGAAAAGCCAAGCTTGAGGCACGTTCTATTTAGGGCTGAAGGAAACACTTGATGGGCTATCACACTTGTGATAATATGTCACATGAGGTCGTCAACTAAGAAAATATTGAGATATTTTCTGGTTAGAGCTGACGACAAAATATGATGGGCTTTCACAACTCTAATAAGCCATCAAGCTTGATCGTCAGATATGCTCAAATAAGGCAATACTCTTCCTTGAGATACTCCAGATATACCCTAACCCTTAGTTCAGTTTCTCTTTGAATGTATATTGAGGACAATGCTTGATTTTAAGTTGAGGGTGTAGAGTTATTTCTTGTAAAATGTTGTAGTTGACTAGGGGAAATACAAGTACCTTAGGAAGTTAACATGTTTTTGTTGATTTTTGAACATCTCTCCAATTATCTGTTTTATAACTGTGCGATATGCATTTATGTGTGACCACTGTGCATCTTGTTATGGAATTAGTACTAGTGAAATGATAATCATTGCTAAACAATTGCATGAACTGGATGTGTAGTAGCTTGTAATGTACCTGTGTGCCATGTGTGTGTGAGATATTACTTAGTTCCCTTTGTATGTTAAATTCAAAACTTGCCCGGTTAGTCTTGCCTTAGTTGTAGGATAGGTTTTAGGAAAGGATCATAGGCCATTTTGAGATTAGTCCACTTCTAGCCTAAATTACCTTTCTTGTATGAATGATATCCCTTGATCTCATTTTGAGCCTAAATGCCTATTCTTTTATGATATATATCACCTTCTCATTTTTATCACAATGAACCTATTTTGGCCCTGGTCCTCCTTGGACATTGTGCACTTTGACTTAGGCAAATAGCCTACGGTGAGGGTGGCTACCATAGGGGTGCGTGATGTAAAATGAGTATGAAGAAAGGTAGAATAAAAAATAAGAATAAAAATTTGGTTGCGGTGGAAAAAGAATAAGAAAAGAAAATTTGTAAAAAAAAAAAAAATTGTAAAAAAGACCGCACCTATCCGATGTATATGTGATCAAGAAAGGAGAGAATTAGGTACAGGTAAATAAGTGATACCCCAAAAGCTAGTGTAGTGACAAGGAGGCTTAGTCACCTTAAATATCATCATGTATCATACCATCCCTTAGCCTATGTTACAAGCCAAAGAAAAAGACCTATAGTGATCCTAGCTTACTGTCTGAAAACCTTGGTAATGAAAATAAGGGCAAGCTTTTGGTATTTGGCATACATTGACTGGAACTTCTTTTTAAGAGTGAGTTTCTATTGATTGTCCCCACAAATACATATGTTATTACTTATATGAGTTAGGAGGGACTTCTTTGTTATAAGGGCACACTGGTTATGTTGTTATTTGCTAACTTGTTTGGGTAGTGTAATATTGGTACATGTATAGTTGTTGTTGCTAAGTTGATGCCATATCTTGATTCTTTTATGTTGCATTGTTACTTTAAAGTTATACACTCAGTTGAGTATGAGAAGATTGACCTTGTAGATGGTAAATATGTTTTGAGCTAAAATAGATGATTGACTGCCGAATTTGCTTTGTATCCTATTAGTTATGTTTAAGTTGCTTAAGGACAAGCAATTGTTTTAAGTTGAGGGTGTTGATGTGTGCTCTAATGCTAACATATTTGAGGCTTTTAACTAGAAATAATTGTAAATTTTTAAGCAACTCTTGTCATTTTTGATTATTTTCTCTTTGATAATTTAGGAAAGTCAAGATGCTAGAAAACCAAAGACAATAAGAGCAAATTAGGTGAATTTGGAACAAGTTAGGATAAAAGTGTAGTTGACGACTTGTTTGATAAGTCGTCAAATTTGTGATAAGTTATCAGAGTCATAGTCAGCTGTAGACATCCCCTGATAAGCCGTCAGGAGTTGCCGTCAGCCTAAGGAAGAAATCATCAAACTTGGAGGAGGAGCTGACGACAATGTCTTATAAGTCATCATACTCCTGATAAGGCGTCAAACTTTGTCATCAGCTGTGCGAGAAAAAGTTGTATTTTGTAATTTGATTTCTAATTTAGCTCTTGGTATTTAAGGCAAAGTTGAGGGTTTTCTAAGGCATCTTGAACTGGAGAACATTCATCTTGAACTGCACGAACTTAAACTATTTTCTCTCAAGTTTTCTCAATAAACTTACAATTAACTTTTGAGAGATTGTTATCATAATTTTTTTGGGATTTGTACTGCGATCTAATCTGAGGAACACTTGTTGATATTTATTATTCTGCAAGTTATCATTTAACGAATTATGAATACAATTTGCCTTGTTGATTTTTACATTATTTGTAGCTAATTCCTGTAACCCGAGTCGTGGGATCTATCGTTTGGTTTTGTAAAGTAACTAGGTGTTCAAGATTCTAAAGGTAGTAGGAACTCCTTGGTAATTCCTTTATTTTTCATATTGTCTATTGATTTCATATGATAGGTCATGCCTTCTAGTGATTTTCTTGAAATAAGAAATCAACCCTAGTGGGAAGTGAATTATCAACAGGGACTTGGAAGCATCAAACTTTAATTTAATAATTAACGTTGTAACAAGGTTAATTAACTTGAGACAACATCCTGTTATAAAATATAAATTCCCTAAGTTTGAAAGAATTAGGTAATTAAATGTATAAATAGGTTGAGAAACATTTAGACATTACTTCAACAAAGATAATCTATTGTTCCTACCTACCATAAGAATCTTGAACTGCTACTATTGTATGTCAATACCAACACTCATAGTGAACACAACTCTGGTTTTCCATATAATATTGATTAAGAACACTGACACTGAATTGAGAAATAATTACTTGTTACCTTTTCAAAAACCACCATACACAGGAAACTGCTATCTATCAGTTGATTGACTAACAGAAAACTCAAATTAACACCATATTCCTTATGGGATTCGACCCCAAACTAGTTAGGTTATATATTTGACAATGACCACTGACTCTATCGTAAGAGAGGTGTATTTTGAGTGTTATCAACAAACGGCGCCATTGCTCAGGAATACGATTGTCGATTGAGTTTATGTGCGCTAATTGACTGTTAGTCAAGTTTCCTAATTTTACGTTTATTTGTTGTTTTTGTTTGTTGTAGAAACACTGTGGTGTTTGCCAAAAATAAGAAGTTCAGGAGAAACATTATTACCGTTCAATCCGGAACCCCAACTGATCGGCAAAATGGCAGACCCATAGGAAACTGATAGGCTTGCCACCTTAGCTAGAGCTCAGGTTAATCTACAGAATGACAATAAAAAACCCTATTATCTGAATCTGTATGATGATGACTTGGGAGATGAGGAATTGTTGAATCCTCTTAATCGAAGGCGTGTAGAGGAGGTAGCTGCACCAGTGAATAGAAATGTAAACAGAAACCGTCCTTTCAGGGCTAGACCTGATCGCCAAGCTGTACAATTTGATCCTAATGAGGATGATGATGGAATGGACGGAAATGGTGCTACTAGAGCTATTATTCCCCCACCTCTAGCACCAGGAGTGAATTTCAACATTACTAGTACAATGATTGAACACCTTCACCTGAAGGAGTTGTTTCGTATACTCTCGGGAGATGATCCCAATATACATTTAGTGAACTTTGTCACCATTTGAAAGTCTTTTGATAACCTGAGAGTGGGACAGAATGCCATCCACCTGCGTTTATTTCCGTTGTCTCTGTCTGAGGAGGAAATATTTTGACTTAATGACCTGACGCCCGATTCTATAACCAACTGGAGGCAGTTGAAAGAGGCTTTCCTAGAAAGGTTCTTTCCACCTTCCAGGAGGGTACAGTTGAAGTATGAGATCACAAACTTTAGACAGATCCCAACCGAAGCTCTTCATGAGATATGAGAGAGGTTCAAAAAGAAGATGATGCAGTACTCGAACCATAACATGTTAGATATTCACCTGATGGAGACTCTTTATTGGGATTTGAACTCTATTACAAAGCCAATTGTTGATAATGTTGTAGGGGGATCATTTGTGGATCTTACTCTTCAATAGGCCTTTGAGATGCTTGATTGGATGACCAAACAAAGTATATCTTGGCATACCAGGGATTTTATGGTAGCTAGCCCTACTATGTCTGTTGGCATGACTGCAGAACAACGACATAAAGAGGAAGAACACGATCAATACATGGCATACTTGAAGACGAAGATGGATTTATTGACCAAGCACTTATTATCTGTAAGGACTGAAAATGAGAAATTAGTTGCATCACAAGTTAATGATGATTCTGATTCGAAAGAAGAAGCCAACTATTTAAATAACTAGGGGGGTTTCCGAGGCAATAGCCAAGGAAATCAAGGTCGAACTTACTATGACATGGCTAGATATAAGGATCGGGATCAATGAAACTGGAAGAGCAAGAATGATAGAAGGAGGTTGTATGTACCTCCCGAAAGTAGATATAATGCGACAACTAGCTCTGGTAAGATATCCATGAAGGACATGATGGAGAAATTGTTAAAGGGAGTTGAGGATACAAACTCTAGAGTGACTACCATGAAGACCGATTTGTCTTCTATGAGTAAGTTTGTGAAATCACACTCCAATTTGATCAAACAGTTGGAACAATAAATGAGCCAACTTTTTGCAGCATTAAATCAGAGGAAAAGTGGAAAATTTCCAAGAGATACAATTTAGAACCCTCATAATAATGGTTCATGCATGTCTATTACCACACGGAGTGGTAAGATATTACCTAGCCGTTCTTTGGGCAAAACTGTTAATGATGAGGTGATCAAAGAAGATGATGAACATGAAGAAAGTTGTCCAGTAGTGTCTGAGAAGCTGGATAGTCCTGTCGATGCTTTGGAAAAAGGAAAAGAGAAGGATAATGAGGTTGTGGTTATCACTGTCCCAAAACCACCGCCACCCTTTCCTTAGAGATTGATAAAGAAGGCTGATGATACAAAGTTTAGTAAATTCAGGGCAATGTTGAAGTAGCTAACAGTGAATGTGTCTTTGGTCGAGGCACTTGAACAAATGCCAGGATATCCTAAATTTATGAAGGATCTTATGATGAATAAAAAAGTGATAAGCTACGAACCTATGCATAACATCCATCATTGTAGTGCTATTTCTACAAGGTCCTTGGTGCAAAAAAAAATAGACCCAGGAGCATTCACTATTCCTTGTACTATTGGGTCTCTAGAATTTGCTAAGTCCTTATGTGATTGGGGAGCAAGCATCAATCTGATGCCGCTAGCTATCTATAAAAAGTTGGGTTTGGGCGATCCCACACCCACCAACATGTGACTTATGATGGCGGCTAGGTCGGTAAAGTGACCTGTTGGTATTTTGTATGATGTTGTGGTGAAAGTGTCGAGCTTCATATTTCCTGTAGATTTTTTGATTTTGGATTATGAGGTGGACTTCGAGGTGCCCATAATATTGGGTCGACCTTTCCTCGCAACCAAAAGTATGCCGATTGATTTGTGAGCTAATGAGATTATATTCAGGTAGAATGATGAAGTGGTGCAATTTGATGTGTGCAAATCAATGAAGCAGCATAAATAAATGAGTGTGTTCTCAATTGTTGATGTATATTATGAGGATGAGCGAGAGGTGTCAATAGAAGAGAAATTTATTGTCGAACCTTTAGCTGCAGTACTGATGAGTTTTGATCATAAAGGCATTGAGTAGTACGATGAGACTATTTATGCATTGTCAGGAATGGGTTCATACTCTTATTCTCCTAAGTATCTAGATCTTGATCTTGCTAATAGACCAACACCACCGGCTAAGCCATCTATTGAAGAGCCACCGGTGTTTGAATTGAAAGAACTGCAAGCGCATTTAAGGTACGTGTTTATGGGCTGCGGAAACATGTTACCCATTATTACTACAGCTGATTTGGGCAAGCAAAAGGTGGAAGCACTTATTGCGGTACTTCAAAGGTACAAAAGGGCAATAGGCTTGACTATTGCAAATATTATTGGCATTCTCCCAGGCATCTGCACTCATAAGATACATCTTGAGGAGGACTGTACTCAAACCATCGAACACCAACGTCGTCTTAACCCACCGATGAAAAAGGTGGTTAAGAAGGAAATCATTAAATAAATGGATGCAGGAGTAGTTTATCCCATATCTAACAGTAAATGGGTGAGCCCAGTTCAATGTGTGCCCAAGAAAGAGGGCATGGCTATTATTTCAAATGAAAGAAATGAGTTGATTCCACTAAGGCCTGGGACCGAGCGGAGAGTGTGCATAGACTACTGCAAACTAAATTCATGATCTTTGAAAGAGCACTTCCCGATGCCCTTAATGGATCAAATGCTTGATCGATTAGCAAAAAAAGGGTGGTATTGCTTCTTAGATGGTTATTCTGGGTATAACTAGAACTGTATTGCACCTAAAGATTAGGAAAAGATAACATTTACATGCCTGTATGGAACTTTTGCATTCAAGCGGATACCATTTGGGTTATGTAATGCACCCGCCACCTTCCAACGGTGTATGATATCAATTTGCTCAGATATGGTTGAAGACACCTTGGAAGTGTTTATGGATTATTTTTCGGTAGTAGGAGATTCATTTGAGCTGTGTTTGGAAAACCTTAGTATGACATTCCAACGATGTGTGGAATTCAATTTGGTGCTTAATTGGGAAAAATTCCACTTTATGTTGAAGGAGGGCATTGTTCTTGGGCATAAAATTTCAGCAAAAGGGATAGAGGTAGGTCAAGGCAAGGTAGAGGTTATTGAGAAGCTACAACCTCTTATTTCAGTGAAGGGATTGTGTAGTTTTCTTTTATATGCTGGCTTTTACCGTAGGTTTATAAGGGATTTCTCGAAGGTTGCAAATCCACTTTGCAAGCTTTTTGAGAAAGAAGTTAAGTTCTCCTTTGATGTTAATTGCTTGAAGGAATTTGAATGCCTTAAAAGAAGATGGTAGAGGCCCCTATCATTATTGCACCGGACTAGTGAAAATCGTTTGAGATCATGTGTGATGCAAGCGGTCTCTCCCTTGGAGATGTGTTAGGACAAAAGAAGGACAAATTGTTTCATCCAATTTATTATGCCAATAAAGAACTAAATGGAGCTCAAAAGAACTACACTATCATCGAACAAGAACTCCTTGATGTAGTGTATGCTTTTGAGAAATTCAGAGATTATCAGCTAGGGACCAAGATTGTGGTCTACACTAACCGTGTAGCCTTCAGATATTTTATTGCTAAGAAGGATGAAAAATAAAGGTTTAATATATAGGTGTTGTTGCTCCTAGAATTTGACTTTGAAGTCAAAGATAGAAAGGGTTGCAAAAACCAAGATGCAGATCATCTGTCTGATGTTGGGTGTATTTATACGTCTAAGCACCATAACTTACCCATGTTTTAGCTATGTTTTGAGGATAAAATACATAATTCTTGCACTTTTAGTCTATTTTTAGTTAAGTGAGCTGACCTATGTGATTAGCATGCTTTTCAGGTACTAATGAGGAAGATTACAGTACTTTGGGGACCTGTGGACAGCAAAGAAAGCTTCATATAAAAAGTAAAGTAGATTTTGGACTGAATGTGATGTATGGGAACTTTTTCCTGGGAAAACACAATATTTTTAAATAGTTAAGGATGCAGTAGCAATTTATTAGAGAAGGATGTTATTAAAAGCCTTATTGCTGAATTTTTAGGGAGAATAGAGATTCGGTACTATTTTTGAAAAACAAGAGACGCTTAGCTTGAGGACAGAGAGAGAGAAGCGTGTTTCTCTCTTAATGTCACTTATCATCTTCATCACCAAGATCGTGCTAAGTTTTGGTATGATGAATATTTCTATGTTGATTTCTGTTTTATTCATGAGTAGCTAAGCTTATCTGTTAGGGTTATGGAAACCTTGTAGTATACTCTCTATTGCTATGGGTTCGTGAATTTATGATGTGTAATACACTTATATCATTACTCTCTTCATTTTGATTGAATTCTCGTGGTTGCAAACATAGGGAATATGCCATTATAGCAATAACTTATTCAATAGAAAAGTTACTGTTTGGAAAAGAGAGTGTGACAAGAAATTAGGGTTTCCAACCTCTAGTTTACAAGTTAATGCCCTAGCAGGATTAACGTCTTGGAGAGTTCGTATAATTTGTTGTACACTTTGGGTACGAGATAACTAAGGTGAATAAATCCTTGATGTTTGAAAAACAGTTGGATTAGAATTAGAATACACCTCTCTATAAGTGCATGCATGTACAAAATCCGTATTACCAATAATTAATAGAGAAGTAGAAGCTACAAGGTGGACATAACCCTAACTTGTTATTCTGTGTGATCAAATATAACTACGCATATTATCTCATCGTTACACTGATAATATTATTGTGCACTTAAACCAAACCCCCCTTATCTTGGAATCTTCGACCAACAGTCTAATAATAATCGCAATACTTAGTGATCATAGTATTCCCTGTGGGATTCGACACCCAACCCAGTTGGGTTCTATATTTGACAGCGACCGCTTACACTTTCTAACGAGAGTTGTAATTTGGGCGTATCACTGTCTAGGATGGAATGTGAGTAACCAGTTAGTGATGAAATGGAGATAGATGATGCATTTCCTGATGAAGAGATCTTGTCTTCCGCTATAGAGAAAATGTCTTGGTACGCTGATTTTGCAAACTATGTTGTGAGAGAAGTCATTCCAGAAACTCTTCCTTTTTATCAAAGAAAGAAATTCCTCCATGATGTGACATGCTACTTATGGAATGAGCAGTATCTTTTTCGGTGATGTGCCGACAATTTTATAAGGAGATGTGTGCCAGAAGTGGATGTATTATGTATATTGGAAGCATGTCATACTTCACCAGTTGAAGGTCACCATGCAGGTGATCAAACAGCTAGAAAGATGTTGTAGAGTGGCTACTATTGGCCAATGTTATTCAAGGATGCTCATGAGTTTGTTATAAAGTGTGACCTATGCAAGAGGCAGGGGTCAATATCCAAGAGGCATGAGATGCCTTTGACGAAGGTGCTTGAAGTATAATTTTTTGACATTTGGGGCATTGACTTCATGGGCTCTTCTGTAAGCTCGTACGGGATGAAGTAGATTCTAGTTTCTTCTGATTATGTATCAAAATGGGTCAAAACCATTGCCTTGTCGGATAATGAAGGAAAGAAAGTTGTTGCGTTTCTCAAAAAGAACATCTCCTATCACTTTGGAGTACCACATACTTTTATAAGCGACAGAGTCTCTCATTTTTGTAACAAAGTGTTTCAGGCGGATTTGGTGAAATATTGAGTGAAACAGCATAGTGTAGCGACCCCATATCACCCACAAATCAGTGGGCAAGTAGAGGTCTCGAATAGGGAGATTAAGGTCATCTTTGCTAAAATAGTGAATGCTAGTAGACAAGATTGGTCTTGAAAGCTAAATGACACTTTGTGGGCGTATCAGACTACTTTCAAGACACCAATTTGCATGTCACCATATCATCTAGTCTTTGGGAAAGCATGTCATTTACTGATCGAGTTGGAGCACAAGGCCTTTTGGGCACTAAAAAGGTTAAATCTAAATTGGAAGAAGGCAGTGGAGCTAAGACTAGGGAAATTGAATGAGATGGATGAATTCCATCTCGGGGCTTATGAAAGAGCAGACTTATATAAGGAGAAGATGAAGAAGTATCATGATCTAAGAATTGAAAAATGAAACTTTTAGAAAGGACTAGTCGGTCGATGATGCTTAGTTGTACATTTGGTATACTAATACTACATTTCTTTTAGGATGTATGTGTGTTGCAGGTTGAATTGGTGTTTCTTATTTGGGATGGTGATGTACTCTTCATCATGTTCTATCTCTTTTAGGCGAAAGTCGTGTCTTTTATTGTCGGTTCTCATTTGTAGAAGATCTTATACATGCCTTGATTAGTCCTAGAGTATTTTTGTAAGTTGTTGAGGATATACACTTCTACAAAATTTTGGTAAAATAATAACATTTGATATACGTAATTGAATTGCTTAACTAAATCAAGGTTTTTATTTTTATATTTCGCATAATAATTGATTGTGTGGCAAGGATTCTCCTATCTAATCAGAATAGAGTAGGGGCTCGCACAATCCCGTAATTTGGGCCATGACATACAATAAGCACATTTGATTTTACAGAAGTATAACCAAAAAAATATCAGAACTAATAATTATATATACCCCTGTCAATTCAATCGCGATAAGAATTGCACATTTATAATAAAATATTTATATGATTATATAGGAATATCTGAATCGCAATGTGTTTGAACGATTTGTAATAAGACTCAGAGATATGAGAAATATCATTTATATATAATTGTCAAACTCTTGCATTTCAAATAGATAAATTATTTTGTATTTGAGTCATTTTCATGCAAATATATCTTGCCTTTATTTTGTCATATAACTATTTTGATATGATGTGCTGCGAACGTTATCTTAGAAAGACTGAGAAGATGGTATATTTTAATGTGTATAGTTTAATCTCTTTCTACAATATTAGATCTAGCATAAAGGAGATAAGAAATACTAACAGACAGATATTTTTAGTTGAAATTATTGCAAAGTAAAGGTAGTACGTATCATCAACAAAACAAAAAATAAAAGTGTTTATAAATAATATGGCTTTAAAGTATCATTATGTTTCATAGGGCTTCGATAAATACTTCCATCCAAAGATGATCTATTTATGATACACTAGGTGAGTTATCTGCATCCTTTGGTGAAAATAGGGAGGTGGATGAAGTTCCATTTTTTAGTTGCTTTAATGTGTTTTTCATGATCAATATTTTAATATATTTTAGCATGGAGGGTAATAGAAGTAGGACGTTGAAATATTTCATTTGTGAAAATTGAAAATGAGGTTGATTGATACACCGAATTCTCTAAACATCATTCCGAATTATATTAAAAAAAGGTCACTGGACTTATTAGAGAATATGATGTCAACCTTGAAATAGTTTTTTCTTCACCAACTAGTAAAACCTCTTCTTTTATTCATCCAACTTCTAATATGACATCGATCATTTTATGAATCCTGTATTAAAATGAATTGTAAGTGCACAACTTTTTGCTGCATAAGAACGTTAGAATGTAAATCAAAACAATGAATAAAATAAAATGGTTGTGCACTTACACTTAATTTTACTACAACATTTATATAGTACGATGTCTGAATTAAAAGTTGTGTGAATAAAAGCAATCATTTTTGCAATTGGTTAGAAAAAAATATTTCATGGTTGACTTCACAGTCTCTAACAAGTTCACTGGAGCTTTTATATAATCTTGAATGATGTTTACAGAATATGGTCTATCGAACAACTTTATTTTTTATTTTCACTAACATTCTTCTTTTTCTAACATTAAATATAAATGTTCACCTATTTTCTTATATCTTCTTCCTAGATTAGAAAATACTATTTTTATTTTTAATCTTTCGTGATTTTCATATATTTTTTCATCTATTATAAATTCTTCTTTGTTCATTTTATTGTAAATAGTTCATGTTGATATATATATTCTAAACTATATATTTATGATTCTAAATTTGATATTTCATCTTTTTGTGTGGGTGGTTTACAACACCATGTAAACAGAAAGTAAGACCAAAAAGAGTTATTAATAAAATAAGAAAGAAAACTGATTGGATAACGGTGAGTTGGTGGGTAAAAACTTTCTGACTTGGCTTTCCCTAGACTAAACTAATGAAATTCAGGATAACCTAATTTTTAATGGACTTTTGATGTTGTGTGGTCAAGAGAAATTTAGTAATTCTTGGTGTGTTAGTTTTGGAATTTGTGTTGATTTTATGTTATATGCTGAGGTTAGAAAGTCATAGAAACTTCTGATGCGTTAAATGATATAGTAACACTCCGATTATAACTATTTTCAATAAAGGGTTAGTACGTGATGTAACAATAAAAAAAAGTGTATTGTAAAATGGGGATAGGTAGGAATAGATCCTGAGTTACAGTTAAGCATGACAACATCAATAGATTTTTTATTGTAGTAGCGTCACCAGAATGAATCGAGGGACTGCCACAACGGAGGTCCAGTTTACCTAATTCTCATTGCAACAAATGGATTTCTATTACTGTGATGTTATTGTAGAGACAAAGCTACTACTGTAGTGAAGATCAGATAGTTTATATCATCAGTAATCCAAGAGTTAGCATTTTACCTTCTAAAAAATTTAGTTTTCAACCCAATGCAAGAAAGAGGCTATTTTTTCCATTGTTAGGGGTTTTCCATTATTTAGGTATGTTTTTTTCACTATTTAAACTTCTATGTACTTTGTTTAGTCTTTAGAATTATAGGGATCATAATCATGGCTGAAAATTTGAGTTTAGCCATAGGTTTGTGGTATTGGTAAAATATTTGTTGGGAATAGTTATTTTCACTTGTTATTAATTTTATGTTGTTAGAAATTACATCCTAATCTAGAATTCTTTTTTGTAGTCATAAATTATGAGAAATTCAAAGAAATTAAAGGGTGGAAGATCCTAGAAGGATGAACTAGGCTAGGTTCATGTTGAAAAATTAGTGGGTTTGTATGATTATAAGTGTGGAATGAAGCATTGAATCATTCTCATTTGTGGTTTATAGAACATGAATGAGCAAAACCAATGAGAAAGGACAATTCTTCGATTGAATAGATTGACGAGGATACGAGATAGGTTATGATTTAAAATTATTGACAGTCTTGATTTGACACTATGCTTATATTTTAGTTAGGCTATTGTAATTAGGCTTTGAGAATGCTTGTGATTGTTTGTTGAGTGATGTTAACGTTAAGTTAAAATGATAAGCTTGATGATTATAAGTGTTGATGAATGGAATATAAACTTAAATATTAATATTATAGTGCTTTGAGAATTATTGTTGAGATTTTTTTGTCTGTTTCGATGATATTTAGATTAGGTGCCACACTGGTACAAATATGGGAAACCTTGTATTCAAAAATGGGTACCAGAACAATATAGTAGATGGATTAAGCTCGTATTTATATATTATGACTGAGGGACCCTAACATTCCTAATATTTACGTATACTATTTTTAGGCATGCATTGATTGGTTACATTCCACTTATCATTGCCTATTTGACTGTTGTTAACTGGATTTCATAAATGTAGGTGAATTGATAAATCAATTGAGAAGAATTGATATGAAGAGGATGTTCAGTGATTTTTTAAGTTGATGTAATTATGTATATATAGTGAAATGTGATTGGTTATGAGTTAAGTCTTAATCTCTGCTTGCTTCTGTTTAACTTATTTATTTGTATGGAATTAAATCAACCAATAATGGCTATAGGTACATAGTATTTATAATAATACTACACGTGCTCTTATTTTAGTTGAGTGCAGATTCTTCAAGCACAAGACCTCAGCTTTAGCTTGTGATCAGTGAATTAAATCTTATGTGAATTTATCCACCTAAATGTTGTTATCCAACCTTAGATAACATAGTTTTGATGACTTCTTGTGGGCTAAATGAGCTCATCTTTATATAAAAGAGCATATAAGTGTTAATTTATGTATGTTGGTTCATAAGGTGAGTTCCTTATGATATTTGAGTCAAAACATTAAGTTACAGTTCAAACGAGAAGACTAGTACTCTTAGTTTGATCTATATTTAATTCTAGTTCATCATGTTGGATTCATTTGTGTTTTGAGCTCTAAATTGTTGTTTTGGATGTTGTACGATGATTTTTGATATGATCAAGATTATATATGATTTATATACAATCTGGAAAACAAGATAAAAAGTCACCTCAAAGCTTGGAATTTTAGGATAAATGCATTGGACTAAGATTGACGAAATCTAAAATTGTGGGACTCATTCGCATGTCACACTGCTTAGATAGCGAGATATTGTCATGTAATGACCTTGGTTTAATACTAAGAAGTCAATTCCAGTATACCTCTACAATATTAATGTTCCAAGACCTCTAAGACACGGGATAAGGGCATGGAATGGAGACTAAGCAAAATCGAGCAGCTTTGTTCCTATTATAACTAGGACACTTAAATTCTTTGGAAACACCTTGGACGACTTATGGAGATTAAAACATGTTGAAAAATGAGGGTTTTATCCTTTTAATTTAGTATATTCTTGTATTATTAGATGGATTATTTCATTATGATTCTTGTTACATCCATGAGTGGCTAAAAGTCCTTTTCCGGAGTTGAGTCTAAGAACATGATTTCTTTTGTTAGTAATTGAGTTGGATATTGTTATTATGATTGTTGTTTGTTATTATATCCTTGTTTTAACTATCTTATGAATTTACAATACTTCAGATAAATGCTTAATTCTATTGTGATCTCAGAAAGTGGAACAATAGAATAGAACAGGGAATATAAGGAATGAGATTGTAATATTTCATTGAATTGATGTTATGATTTGTGTTTAAGATACAAATATACCTAATACACACTATTTTTATATATTATGGGAATAAATACAAATACATTTAGCTTAGTATATGTATCCCCGCTCAACAATGTAGTTGTAAGGATAAGTTAGATAGTTGATTTGAGGTTCAGAACACCATAATCATATAATCAACCCCTTGAACAAACAACAAAGATAACTAATGAAACCAACAAATCTGTAACGACCTGACCTCGAGCTTGCCATGATAGGTATTTCAAGTCCACCTTGGGCTAGAGACCATCCCCTTAGATTTATCTCATGAACATAAGAATATACACAACGAAAGACAAAAACAATTTACAATAAATATAGACAAATCTAAGCTAGTTCTAAGAGTTAAAACACAATGACCAAAACAACCAATACAGTCCATAAAATTCTTTAAAACTAGAATACCAACCTATGTTGGAACATGCCCCACACTATGAAGTAAAAGAATACAGAAGTGCTACAAGAATAAAGAAAGAACAATGAAATGAGAAGGCCTTCCAAAAGATGGAGGATCAACACTTCGCAATTGATCAACAAGAGTACTCAACCACCTAAATTTGCACAGAAGCAACTAAAATACTCTCAAACCCTACATCATTTAATAATGTAGCATCCAGGGACGGTTACTGGGGCAAGCACTAGAATGTAACTCAGAGGAAGGAATAAAATAATTGCTTTTACCAAAATCAATCAAAACCACATTAAAACGTTTATATATACATATATAGGGTACCGAGATAGGGACACATATCATGAACATGAGTGTTTAAAGTATTTGAAACACCTCAAAATTTGTTCCCTGAAAATTTCTTGATATTTTAGCTTACTGTCCTCCCTACATCTTACCTTTTGAGTCATAGGATGTCATTGCGAATCGTATTTACCCATTCGTAGCCTGGCCAATATGTTGGACTGGAGTGTTGTTCTTAACTATGACTTGGAACCTATGATTCAGAGGGTCTTGTAACAAGTCGTGGGGTGTGAAAAAGAGGTAAACTAGTGTACTATCTTAAGTTTCTGTTGTGACTGTAACTAGTATTTTATGAGTCGTAAGGACTGGAAATAAGTAGTATGGCGCTTTTCATAACCAGACTAGTATGTGGTGACCCTGGTCACTATCTAAACTATGTCTATACTAAACAAGTCGTAGAGAGACCCTACGAGCCGTTAGGTCACCTATAGCGACTTGGCATTAATTTTTAAATTTTTTATTTAAGGGCATATTAGTAATTTCTCTCCTACCCTACATAGACATGCGGACTTAAAACCTCCTTGGGAATTCATTATCATGCTATTTATAATCAAACCACTATCTCAAACTCTCTAAATTCTCTCAAGCAGTATACTTATAGTTTACAAAAAGTTGGTCAATTAGAGATCCCAAGGGAAAATTATCTCCATAAATCTTGATATTTTTGGCATGTTACTCTTCCTTAACTATTACTTTGTAAAAACATGTGTTTTAAATAAGTATATATGTGGTTTTGATTGTGGCTTTGGAGCATAGGTTGAGGGTTTTGTATGATTGCTATCTATGTTATGTTTTATATTTACATATGCATTGTTTATGTGTAAATAGGGTTTTCAAATCAATTTAATGAATTGGTAAGGTGGGTAAACTAGGGGATAGTGTTTTCCCCAAATTTTATGAATATAGACAATTGAATTTGTAACAACCCCAACCCAATTTTTTGTAAAGTTGTTTTGAGTACGAATAAAAATTGCATTGAACTATTTTTAGAACAATTTCATGATGTAGAGAGGTTATTGAAACATAATTGTTAAATTAATGAACATAGAGAGTCTGTGTTCCCCCACCTTGTATTAATGAATAAAGGGATTTGTTCTCATGAATCAATGGAATTGACTTGGCATACTGATGATACCTTGAAAATGTAATTTGTATGGTGATATCGATAGTGTATGCCTAAATGTGTATTATGGTTTAATGAATGGGAATCTGTGATAAATATTTTAATGGTGCTTCAAAGAGGGTTGTGTAGCTGGGCAATAAAAGTCGTGGTCCTGATGGACCAACACGGGAAACCGTATTTGTTGTCATAGGGGTCGAAATAGCCTGGGGTTTGAGTCCCCTCGCTTATGACCAGTTGGTTCGAGTCCACCTTATTATTATGATTGGAGGTTTGAGTCCTAAATATTATATTACATGATCGAGAGCTTAAGTTATATTAGTATATGATTGGGAGGTTTGAGTCCCACGTGCATATATATGAGATTATTCTCCAATTGGTACAACTTCATGTACTTGATCCCAAATAGGGGGTAAGAGTTGGGTCCCATATATCACATGGGTAATATTAAATGACGGTTAATCTACATAATACGGGATGAAGTTTTAAAGTGCATGTTAAGCTTTGTTCCCTATCCCAACATATTATATAAGTATATATATATATGTATGCACATATGTATGTGAACATGTACCTCGAGTTGAACTAAATTTTTAACTGTCATTAATTTATCCGTATCACGATTTAAAAACTAGTCCTTAACCCAGTATCTGAATCCATAGGTTATATCCCCATGCGATGCAGGCACCGAAGATACTTCTATTTTCCCAATGTAATGTTAGGTGGATAGGCTTAATTCGTCGTTCGTTTACGGTGAAGAGGTGAACTTAAATTCTTAATCATTCCATCGATTTCCTTTAATAAACTAGAACTGAAGAGTTCACAATAATATTATCATTGTCATTGTCATTGTTATTGTCATTGTGAGATTCGGGGGTGTAATGCCCCTAATCTGGTACCCAGAATGCCATATGGTGCTCATGACCCCAAAGGACTATAAGCTAATCCATGACTAATATCTGTACTTATACATTGCATAATATACCATATAAATATAGAAATAAAGGATGAAAGGCCATAAGGTTGAAAGATCTGATAAAACATAACATCTGGAGATATGTTATATCAATACCAAAACAACTGAAATAATTGTTTGAACATGCTAGTCTGAAAGCCGCTAATCTGTCAGAATAAGGAGTTGATTAAACATGTCCCCAACTAACTCAAACTACTGAAATAAACTAAGTAAAGACATAATAAAGTAATGATCATGTCCTTTAAGGATAAGGACTCACTACTAACTCTAACTACTGAGACTGGAATACTACTAATGCTCTGGAGCTTGTGCTTCTGAACCTATGGTATTAAACACCATAGCACAAATACGTCAGTACGATTGAATATACTAGTATGAAAGTGAGGTAGGCTTAATGCAAGGGGTTTATATGCATGAACAATACTAACTGACTGAAAAACATGAACGTGAGAATACATATATGGATACATAAACTTTAACTGAGATCATGGCATCACTGAAATTGAATACTGATAACATAAGTGCCTATAACTAATACTGAGCGATTGTATCTGACAGTCTAGGTTTTGATTAAACTTGCTGAGTCTCATACTATTCTGAGTTAACTGTATCTCACAGTCCTGAATTCTATTGAACTATCTGAGTTCTATTACTAAGGCTGAGACTGAAACTGTAACTGTGGGAAGTAGTCATCTAACCTACATGCCCTAAATAAATCAATATAGGTGAGTTGGGGTCAAATATATAACCCCAATTAGAAGGGTGTCAATACTGTGCCACTGTTAAAGACAAGCTGTGAGTGATCCCTCATATAACAGGTACTCTAAGGAAAATAGTGGGACCCTCATCTAATAGGTTAAGACACCTCATCAACCCTCATGTAATATGTTAGATATCTCAACCTACACTGGCTACGTAGTTTTGGAGTGCAACGATTGCTTCTAAGAATCACACCCTCTACTCGCAGGTAAGTTCTCATCCTTAGGCTCACTCGGTGCTGAATCCTACTCCCATCTGATTAGACACTTAATTAATTATACTGAACTGACTGGACTGAGTTTACTGAGTTTCGTTAACTGATAGAGTATCACTGAGATCTAATAACTGATTGAGATTACTGCGATTATTGAGTTTACTGAGTTTTCCTGAGTCATAAGATTGACTAAATTCTACTAAACATGGTTTGATTGAGAGTATCTTGAAAACATGGCACTGGTTCTAGGAACACAGCTAAATTGTTGGGTACAAGTACCCCCCGGATTCGATAGCATAAAACTAATAAGACATGACACTTCTTGACACATCACCATAGTCAACAATTCATAGTACAATCATTGGGGATATTCATGAAGTATTTGCATGCCACAAGCTTACACATGAATAGAAGTGCATGTAAACATGATATAATTTAATAAGTCTAATCTCATGAGCATTACATAAATCCATCACAAAGCATAACAATAATATAAGAGTCATATGAACTTAAGGGTGAAACATAGGTTCATCATTTTGGTCACAATTGAGTCCGAAGGCATATTTCCTATTCTCTTAGGCATTTTATCAAACACCTTGCATGCATAACTATAATCTTAGACTTGGATATTAAATTAATTCATCATGGTTGCATAAATCAACACAATTTAGTAGATTTCAATCCACATGCTAGCATAAATTAATGAAAACACATTTAACGATTCCAACTTGTGTATCATACACAACCTCAACATGATTGTAATCAATCCACAACATAAACATCACAATTTATAATTTAAAATTGAATTCTTGGGCTTCATGGACGAAAGGAATCCATGAATGAACACTTGACATACCTGGGTGGATGATTTCTTGAAGATTTGTGGAGGAAATCTTGAATTCTTATCTTCGAATTAAGAACTTAGGGTTTCTTGTTCTTGGGGGTTGTTCTTTAAGAGAAACCCTAATTGGATGTTAAGAATAAATAATGAAGTTATGAGCTATTGTCTGGTATAATTAGAGGTTTATACGGGTGGAAAAAGACCCAAATAACCTTTTAAAAATGGCTTTAAATTGCTGAATAGGATCTGCAATTGCTCGTACGATGGTCTATTGCTGGCTAGATGGTCCATCATTCCGACCATCGCACGTGGACCAGAATAGGGACTCACTATCTTAGTAGCGATGACTTGGGCGACGGTCCATCATAAGTTCGAAGGTCCGTGAACCTATCCATTATACCTTAGCCAGAATATTAACTTACTGCCTTAGCTATGACGGTTTAGGCTACGGTTCATCACTAGATCGATGTTCCGTCAACCTGTCAATCGCACCTGGGCGGTTCTGATAGCTCTCAATAAAACATCCATAACTTTTTACTCCGATATCAAATTTGGACGAAATTGGTATCGTTGAAAAGCTAATTCAATTTCCCATATGATAAAAAGGGAAATTGGGGAAACTCTATCTCATTCAAAATTGAGTAAACTCTATCTGATTTAAATATTAATCATTTAGGAAGTCATCACTAACTCTTCTGGAGACTAGATTTGACTTAAAAAAAGTTATGGGTATTACAAGGGGCATCTCCTGACACTGTGATTTTGGTTTGTTACAAAGTTTTGTGGATTAATGTTGACTTAGGTAATGGTATTGGTTGTTTTTGTTTGTTAACAATTATCAGTTATAGACATATCTTTAATTATATGCTAGAATTTTTACCACTATTGGGGGTATTATATGTTGTTTTATTTAGTGCAGGGGATGGTCTCCGGTCCTTATTGGACTTGAGATGTCTATCATGGTAAGTTCAAATTATGCCAAAGAGGGTATTAGAGCCTAGGTTTAGTGTTATTGGGAGTCCACAAAGTCATGTCAAGTAGAGTCTCTTCTATGTATGTGTATCCTACTACACTTATAGAGAGAGGCTACGAGATATTTTGAAATATAGCTCTTTCTTGTTGTTCTATTTTGGGCAATAAAATCTAAGATCCCAAAATATCCTCTAGTTCCCATATGTTTTCTTTTTAGATCATGCCTTAAAGATGATCTGATGCTCATGGAAACTCTTTTATCCCATCTGAGAACACTGTCGATGGAGTTTGTATGACTTATAGAGTTCAAACTCGGTCTAGAGCTCCATCCCCTGATTGTACACACCCAAGTGGATTTCCACCAATTCTCTCTAGCCCTCCTCAGATACCTCAAGCTTATGTTTCTAATACTTAGTGTAGCTTGTTGATCCATCCACTTACCCAATTGGTAGCCTCTCAAACTGAGCGTGTTGCTTATGTTGCTCTATCTTTTGAGGTTGCTAGAGTTGGCCAATTTATCAAATTGAGTCCACTGACTTTCATAGGTTTAGATGTTTAGGAGGATCCTTAAAGTTTTATTGATGATATAAAGAATATTTTTCATGTGATGCATGTTACTAATGTGGATGTTGTAGATTTTGCTGCTTATCAGTTGAAAGATATGACGTATTAGTGGTATGAGGGGTGGGACTAATCCAGGGATGATGATGTTGAGTTCACTTTATGGAATGACTTCTCTAGTGCTTTTTTATTGCTTCTTTTCTTAAGGGTTGAGAGAGGCAAAGACTGAGGAATTCATGAATTTAAAACAACAAAAGATGATGGTAAAGGAGTATGCCTTGAAGTTTCATTATCTTTTACATTATACTCCTGAGTTAGTATCTATCACGAGGGATAGGATGAGGAAATTTAATTTTAGGTTATCCCTTGATTGATTTTTGAGATCAAGGTTGCCTTGTTGAACAAGGATATTTTCATCTCTAGACTTGTGTTGTATATGTAACAAGTGGAAGAGTAAAAGAAGAAGAAAGTAGAGATGAGTAAAAGAACGAACAAAAAGCTTCACATTCAGACCAATGTGGAGGTAAACAATAGAGTAGTAAAGATGGTGGAAAATGGTCTAAAAAGATTGGGGCTATTCTGGTTCCTATTCTATGGCTAGTGATTCATGTCTTAAGTCATCCGATGATCGCCATTTTTAGAGTAACAGTGAATTTAGGGCATAGTGTGCCCAATCTCAATTTAGTAGATCTTAGTCAGCCATATCTTATCCCTTTTGTCATTTCTGGAGACAGGTGCATCATAGATTTTTTGAGGAAAAGAGGAATAAGTGCTTTTAGTATAATCAGTTGGGCCAACTGAGCTTCGATTATCCATTAGTCAGGGTTGCTACTAGGGCTAATAAGGTTCAAGTTGCCATGTCTTTAGCTCCTGCACCAAAGGGTGATACTTTTGGCTCCGACACTGGTCAAAAATACTTTATGCTCTTGCTACTCGTCAATAATCTAAATTTTCTCCTAATATTGTCACTGGTACGTTAAAACTCTTTTCCCATGATTTGTATTGTCTACTTGACCTGGGGTATACTCTTTCTTATGTGACCCTATATGTGGCTGTTCATTTTGGTTTGATCCTAGTTGCATTCTTAATTCTTTCTTTGTGTCTACCTCGGTGGGTGACTTTGTGGTTGCAAAATGGGTTTATATGAGTTATGTGGTATCTATTTGTTATAGGTAGACCTTGGTATATTTAATCGGGGGTTGGATATGTTAGAATTTGATATTATCCTTGGGATGGATTGGTTATATTCATGTTATGCCTCTCTCGATTTTAGGACCCGTAAGCTCATTTTTAAATTCCTGAATGAGCCAATTATATAATGGGTAAGGAGTTCCCTAGTGCATAAGAAAATGTTTATATCTTATCTTAGAGCCTAGAAATTGATTTCTAAGGGATTCCTATACCATTTAGTACATGTTAAAGAATCTAGATTCAAGGATCCTTCATTGCAATCAGTCCTTGTGATTTGTGAATTTCTTAGAGTGTTTTTTGACAACCTTTTTGGTGTCCTTCTCGATAGGGAAATAGATTTTAGGATTCATCTTCTTCTGGATACCCACCCTATCTCTATCCCTCCTTATAAGATGGCTCCAAATGAGTTGAAAGAACTCAAAGAGCAGTTAAAAGACCTTTTTAATAATGATTTTATTCATACTAATCTAGCTCCATGTGGTGCTCCTTTGTTGTTCATGTGTATGAAGGATGGGTCTCTTTGAGTGTGGATAGAATATCGCAAATTGAATATGTTAACAGTAAAGAATAAGTACCCTCTTTTGAGGATTGATGATCTGTTTGACCAGCTTCAGGGAGCTAAGTACTTTTATATGATTAATCATCAATCGGGTTATCTTTTTCAAAATATTAGGGCGGTGGATATTCCTAAGACTACGTTTCGAACCCGGTATGGTCATTTGGAGTTTTTGGTAATGTTCTTTGATCTTACTAATGCGTCAAAAATATTTATGGATCTTATGAAATGGGTATTCCACTAATTTTTGGACTTATTAATCATCATATTTATTGATGATATTTTGAGGTATTCCAAGGGTGAGAGGGAACATACCAACAACCTCCACCTAGTGTTACCGACTCTTAAGGAATAGCGGTTGTATGCTAAATTCCACAAGTGCAAATTTTGGTTAAATGTAATGACTTATTTGGGTCATGTGGTTTCTAGTAAAGGAATCATGGTTGATCTACAAAAGGTTGAGATGGTTAAGAAGTAGCTTAGGCCTACAACTCCAATCGACATTCGAAGCTTCTTCAGTTTAGCCGGGTACTATAGGAGGTACGTGGAATATTTTTCTTCTATTGCTACTCCATTGACTATGTTGTTAAAAACAAGGTGCATTTCTTGTGGTTCGATTCATGTGAGGGTAGATTTGAGAAGTTTAAGGATAAGTTGACTTCAACTCTAGTTTTGACCCTACTGGAGGGTACCGAGGGTTTTGTAGTTTATTGTGATGTGTCCCGTGTGTGACTGGGCTGTGTGTTGATGCATCATGGTAAAGTTGTGGCATATGCTTCTAGACAGTTGAAAGTTTATGAGAAGAATAACCTATCATACAACTTAGAACTGTTGGCTGTGGTCTTTGCTTTGAAGATTTGGCAATATTATTTGAATGGGGTTCATGTTGGCATCTATTCAGACCATAAGAGTTTGCAATATGTGTTCATCTATAAGGAGTTGAGTATTAGTTAGAGATGGTGGATTGAGTTCCTCAAGGACTATGATATGATTCTTCACTATCATCCAGATAAAGCTAACATGGTTGTTGATGCTCTTAGAAGGTTATCTATGGGGAGTTTATCTTATGTAGAGGAGTAAAAGTAAAAATTTGTAGGGTAATCATTGGTTGTATAATCATGGACTTTGTCTTTTGAACTATGAGGTGTTGGTGGGATGGTGTGAGAGGTGCTTAAGTCATCTCTTTGTGTCGAGGTTAAATAAAAATATTTTTTGGCTGCTATCTTGATGAGGATTAAGGGTGATATGGGCTAGCAGAAAGTGGTAGTTTTCAAGATTACTAGTGATAGTACCTTGAGGTACTAAGATAGGTTAAGTGTTCCTGATATTGATGGGTGTGAGAAAGTATCTTAGCATTGTCTCACGAGTTGAGGTGCACCATTCTTCTTCGATCGACGAAGATGTACCATAATTTTAAAGTGATCTTTTGGTCAAATAACATGAAGCAGGATGTGGAAAATTTTGTGGCCAAGACCATGGTTTGTCAACTAGTGAAGATGGAGCACTTGAGACCTTTTGGGTTATCTCAAGAGATTGAGTTACCCAAATAGAAATGGGAAGTGATTAATAATGATTTTGTTACTGGTCTTCTACGGTCCCGACATTATTTTGATTCGATTTAGGTCATCATGGATAGGATGACTAGCACCTCCCATTTCATACCTGTGAAAACTAATTACTCTACTGAGGATTATGCAAAGTTGTTCATTGACAAAATCGTCAACTTGCATAGGGCACCCATTTCTATTATATCTGATCATGAAATGGGTGCCCTTGCACTTTTGGCATTCCTTTAAGAAAGGTTTGGGAAATAAGGCGAACCTTAGCACCATTTTCCACCTTCAGAACAATGGACAAATGGAGAGGACCATTTATACATTGGAGGATATGCAATGTCGTATATGCTTAAATCCTATGTGATCAATTTTTGTTGTAGTTGGGTTGATCATTTTTCCCTCATTGAGTATACATATAATAATAGATACAACTCTAGCATTGATATGGCTTTGTTTGAGGTTTTTTATTGTAGGAGATTTCTTTCTTCTATTGGGTGATTTGATGTTCGTGAGGCTGGGTTGTTTGGTCCTGATTTGGTTCCTCGGGCTATGGAGATGTTGAAGGTGATTCAGAATAGGCTTAAGAACACCCAAAGTCACCAAAGTTCTATGCGAACGTGAGGCAAAGGGGTTTGAGTTTTAAGTTGGTGATTGGTTGTTCTTGAAGGTGTCTCCCATGAAGGGAGTGATGCATTTTGGAAAGAAGAGAAATCTTAATCCCTATTATATGGGTCCTTAGTTGATTTTAAAGAGAGTGGGTAATGTGGATTATGAATTAGAATTTATTCCTAGTTTAGGTTTTGTTCACCTAGTCTTTTATTTTTCAATATTGATAAAGTGTGTGGGTGATCTTTCCTTGGTGGTTCCATTTGAACGTGTTCGTGTTTCAGATTCCTTGTCTTACTAGGAAGTCCTATTGGAGATATTGGATCAGCAATTCCGTTGGTTGTAAATGATGGATGTGGCTTTGGTAAAAGATCTATAGAGGAACCAAAAGGTTGAAGAGACAACTAAGGAAGCTAAATAAGGAATGAAGTCCAAGTATCCATTCTTGTTCCATCTTTCGGATAATCATTCTTAAGGTATATGTTATTCCTAACATCTTTGTTTTCTGACTTTGTTAAAAGAAATTGTGATTTCCTTGATATCTTTATTTTATGTCTTTGTTAAAGGTAAGAGTTAGTGTTTTTATGAGTTAAATCGTGCTACGGGATAACTTCTCTCATCATGCAAGGATGAATGATCTTAATGGTGAAAGAATGTAACACCCTAAATTTTGGTCCCTGAAATTTTTTTGATCATTGAGCTTACTGTCCTCACTAAGACTCACCCTTCAAGTCGTAGGGTGTCATTGCGGTTCTTAGGAACCAAATTGTAGCCTGACTAGTATGTTGACTTAGAGTTTCTATCTTGACTAATACATAGACCCAACAGGTCGTAGGGTCTCGTAATGTGTCATAGGGTGTGAATTGTCGGTAAACAAGTGTAGTATCCTAAATTCCAGTTGTGACTTTGACTAGAATGTTATGAGTCGTAAGGACAGGATATGAGTCGTATGGTGCGACTCATAATAGACTAGTGTGGGGTGACCCTGGACACTGTCCAGCTAGACTAAATGAGTCATAGGGTGACCCTATGTGTCGTGAGTTCACCTTAGTGACTGGGCATTGGTTTTTAGTCCTTTAATTAAGGGCATCCTAGTAATTTCACTCCTACCCCACTTAGCCCCCACGACTTGAAGCCCTCTTTGGGACATCATTAGCGTACTATTCAGAATCAAAACACTCTCTCAAACTCTCCAAATTATCTCAAGAAAGATAATTAGGATTTCCAAGAAGTGGATCAGTTAGAGATCCCAAGGGAAAATTCTCTCCATAACTCTTGATATTTCAAGAAGGTTGCTCTTCCCCAACTATTACTTTGTAAAAGCATGTGTTTTGAATAGTTATCCATATGGTTTTGATGGTGCTTTTGCAACATGGGTTGAGGGTTTAGAATGATTGTTGTTTATGTGATGTTTCATGTTTTTATATGCATTGTTTATGTTAAATGCAGTATGAAATAAATTTTATGCATGGGTATGGTGGGTAAACTAGGGGATTGTGATTTTCCCAAGTTCTGTGAATATTGACAATTGAATTGGTAACAACCCCAACCCAATTTTGTGAAAAACAGTTGTGAGTATGAATAAAAATTGCATTTATTTATTTTTGAAATAATTTCATGATATAAAGAGGCTATTGGAACATGGTGGTTGATTTAACTAACAAAGAGTGTCAGTGTTCCCCTACCATGTATAAATGAATAAAGTGAGTTGTTCTCCTGAGTTAGTGGAATTGATTTGACATGTTGATGATACCTTGAAAGTGTAGTTGGTATGACGATACCGATAGTGTATACCTATATATGTATTATGGTTCAATGAATGGGAATGTGTGATGAATGTTTTAATGGGGCTTAAAAGAGGGCTGTGTAGATGTTCCGTGAAAGTGGTGGTTCTAAAGGACCAATACTGGAAACCATATTTGTCGTCGCGGGGCCTAGAATGGGTTGGGGTTTGAGTCTACTCGCTTATGACTAGGATGGTTGAGTCCACCTTATTATTATGATTGGGATGTTCAAGTCCCCAATATTACAATACATGATTGGGTTCTTAAGTCACTTATTATCTGATTGGGAGGTTCGTGTCCACCGTGCACATATATGAGATTATTCTCCGATTCATGTGGCTACACTGACTAGGGCCCGACTAGAGGGTGAGAGTTGGGGCACATATATCCCTTGGGTACTATTAAATGATGATTAAGCTACACAATCCAGGATATAGTTTTAAAGTACATGTTAGGCCATGTTCCCTATCCCATCATGTTATATAAGTATGTATGTATGTATGTACATATATATATGTGTGTGTATATATATATATATGCTCATATGTATGTGAACATGTACCTCGAGTTGAACTCGATTTTCAATTGTCGAGACTTTATCCTTATCCCTGAGATATATGCTAGTGCTGATCCCACTAACCATCTCCGAAAGGTGTATCCCTACGAGATGCAGGCACCAGAGATACTTCAACTTATCTTGCATAGTATTAGGTCGATAGGTTCGGTTCGTCGGGCATTTGTGATAAAGTGGTGAGCTTTCATTTTCTAAAGGACTTGATCATTCCATCGATTTCCATTCATAAACTTAAATTGAAGAGTTCACGTCATCATTATCATTGACATTTTCATTGTCATTGTAAAAGTCGGGGGCATGTCCTGACACTTTATTGATTTCGATTTGTTTGATGTCTTTGTGGATTACAGTGGACTTAAGTATAGGTGTTGTTTATTTTTGTAGGTTAACAGTTAACGGTTATGGATATATCTTAAATTCTTTGATATATGTTCAGAATTCAGTCAATATTGGGGGTATTGTGTCTTGTTTGGAAAGAAGGAAGGGGTGGTCTACGATCTTTGCTCGATTTGATACGCCCGTCACATACAGGGCCTACTTCATCTGATATAATGGTCACCGGTTCCCTATGAAAATTAACAAACTCCTGAATGAACAACTTAGCATAGTCCACTCTTAAATAGTGATACAACCCGAACTAGGGAATTGTCGTAATGGGCATCCCATGTCCTACAATGATCGGAGACCACCCAATATACCCAATTCAACCTCCAATCATTTACCCTGAGTTGGATAAATTTCTAAAATATTACAAGATTAAGTTATTATCAACTCAAATACTTTGGAATAGGTCCATGACCATGGCCAAACAGAACAAGTCTAACCATTCAAAGCCAACCAACAACTATAACCAAAACGGTAATATTAACCAAGTCCATGCCCATAACATAATAGGATAGAAAGATCATAAATATAGTCAAATGGAATCAACAATAATACCAATAACAATGCAAAGACTGACACCAATATCGACACCACCTATACCAACCTATAGTACTTCCACAAAGAATCTATCCGAAGTAAAATAATATCCGGTCAGTATATGCCCCCGGCCATAGCCAAAAACAATGTCCAAGACTAAAACAAATGAAAACATAAGAAACCCAAACAAGAAATGGATCCTTACAAAGTGTGTAAGCTAACCACTTCAAGTCAATACAAGTTGATCCCGAGTCCAAACACTGAATAGAAGGTGTAGTATGACCAACACCTGTACAACATGGGGATACAACGTTGAAGATGGTTCGCGGTTTGAGTGCTAGCAGGTAACAAAAGGATAAGGATAACATCGTTAAAATAATTCAAAATCAATCAATCAATGCACATAAGTAATTCAATACATCTTTTTATATATACATACATACCATGCTAGGATAGGTAACAAGATTAGCATAAACTTTGAAACTGTTAATCTGTGTAGCATGGACATCATAGAACAGGGAAGCCAGGGATATATGGGCCCAACTCTCCCTAGCTAGAAGGGATCCAATGCATGTTTACACACGAAAATGAGAATATCCATAACCATATATACCTGTATGAGGACTCGAACCTCCCAACATAATCAAGGTGACTTAGAACTAATATATATAGTAAAGCGGACTTGAACCTCCCATTCATATATTTATTCGGGGGACTCAAACAACCCGATCATAAGACACCCACAACGGCTAGTGCAGTTTACAGTGTTAGTCCTTCGAACTCCACTTTCATCGCTTGACTACAGCTCTCACCATTAAGCCTAATTTAATACAATTATTCCACATAACAACCATTAAGCCAATTACTTACCAAAGGAATTTTGTTGGTATCGCCATACCAACACTACTTGCAATTATACCAGATGCCATTTCAATTATCAATCGGCCAATCATTAATTTAATTATGGGACTCAAACCCATTGTCTAACAAGACACTTATCCAAATAAAATTTGAGGAACTCAAACCCATCATTAAATGAAGACATAAATCAATAAATGTTAGGGACTAAAACCTATGTAACCAATTAAACAAAAAAGGTTACACTTTAAATCATTATATGGGCAACCTGGACTTCACAAAACCATTTACCAACCGTTCATATTCATTAGGAAAAGCCTTAGTTAAAAATAGCATTGTCATATGACTATTTTAATCTACTAGGATTTTTAACAAACACATTGAGGGTATGCTATTATCAAAACCAAATCAAGGTAAAATCCATTAAGTATAAGGTTATCCATGACCCATTTGTTAAACCACAATTACCAAGCACCCACACATGCAAACTATCACCAAAGCATGTAGAAACACAATTTAAACAAAGAGTAAACAATACTCAAGAATATGCAACAAAACCCTCAATATTGGTTTTCAAAACCACCATTTAAGAATCATTATCGCACTTTAAAACACATTATATTTATGAACTAAAAATGAGGGAAGAGTCACATGACTTATTCAAGAAAATTCATGACAAAAATTTGATTCTTAAGCCTCAAGATGACCACCTTTGAAGAACCCTAGCCCCAATCTTCAAGAGAGAGTTTAGAGAGAGATTTTGGAGTGTTTAATCTCCCAATTTTGTGTTATGGGAGGCCACAACATGTTTTAAGATGTGGGGACTCAATAATTTTTGGGTGGGAAATGTCTAGAATACCGTCATCTCAAAAGCTGAAAACTAACTCACAGGAGGGTACCTTCATACTTCCTAAACCGTACCCTATTATCTCATACTCTATCACCGTATTGGTCCCCCATGCTGAACAACATATGCTAAAAATATACTAACTTTTATCTTAATTGACGACTAATTCCCTATAACTCGTACCCCAAGAAGAACACCCTAGGCTAAGTGTAGAGCATCATTCAATCCAACCACATACGACTCATACCTTAACATACTTCTTGTAAGGTTCTTAGTGTTATCTTAGACAAAACCCATCCAAACTCGCTAATTAACATACGACATGGAACACCCTAAACCATATCATAACAATCTACTAGTATAATCTAAACGTATGTTGTCATGAGAATAAAGGCTCTAAAATTTTCTTAGGGTAAAAATACATGGTTTCTCAATTCTCCCCCACTTGGATAATTCATCCTAGAATGATGCATAAGGAAATCACAAGCAGGAGTTAATACATTATCACTCATCAATCTAACCTTTAACTAAGTTAGGAAACAAAGATTCAAGGAAATCAATCCTTCCTTTAACAAAGTTTGTAAATAAAAGTATGTACAAGGACACTAACCTTCCACACAAATTCTGGGAGAAAAAAATATGAATTGATACTTGGACTTCATGTCCTCCTACGCTTTCCAAGTAGCCTCTTTTACCTCGTGGTTACTCTAAAGAACCTTAGCCGAAGCTATATCCCTGGTTTGCAATCGACGAACTTGACAATACAAGATCTCAACCGGGACTACCTCATAAGGTAAGGAGTCTAAGATACCCAATCATTTAAAAGGAATAATAAGAAAATGATCACCCACATATTTTCTCAACATGGAGACATAGAAAACCAGATGAATAGAGATTAAACTCAGAGAAAACACCAATACATAAGAAATATTACTGACCCTCTTTAAAATCAAGTAGGGACCAACATATCGAGGACTTAACTTTCCCTTATTACTAAACCACATCACTCTCTTCATTGGAAAAACCTTCAAGAATACCAAATCCCCAGGATTGAACTCCAACTCACTATGTCTCACATCTATTTAATACTTTTGGAGACTTTGAGCAGCTTTCAACTTACCCTCACCAGCTTCATACAACCTAATATGAGAACAACAAATCCTACCATATAATGCCTTAAAAGAAGCCATACAAATGCTAGAGTGATCACTATTATTATAATTATATTCAATAAAATGAAAATGAGCAAACCAATTACCACCATAGTCAATCATGCAAGCACAAGTCATATCTTCCAATGTTTGAATGGTTCTCTCCGCTTGTCCATCCGACTGAGGATAGAAATCAGTACTAAGGAACACTTTATTTTTGGACCTTTTTGACATGACTCGACCCAGGGCCTTGTCTTAATGGGCAACCAAGGTCAAACAAGGACCAAAGTCCACCCCCATTATCTATCCAAGCCTTCAGCCGTCTGCCCTGAGGTTGTTGAACTTTGATCATATAGCAAGATAAAATAACTAGACAAAAAATAACTTTGGGATAAGTCTACTTCTTGACCATCCCTATCATGTCATGCCATCCATGTAATACCTTATATTTCCCTTGCCTATATTAACCCTTAGTACATGGGCTATCCTAATTAAAATTTTTGAAATACTATATAATTTTTAGATTTGAGCCTGCCATTACATAGGAAATTTGATGATCTTTCCAACGAAATAAAATTCGTCTAAATCTGACAACCGGGTAAGAAGTTATGGCAATTTTAAGTTTCAGTCGTTAAACATCGTCATTCCGGATAGTAGCGGGTCGCGGAGTGTGTTAAAATGGCAGTTGTCAATTTCTAGTGTTTCTCCACAATATTGGTGCATTACGCTAAAGACTCAATTCACAATTACCAATTTCCAGTGTGCCAATGCGATTCTACCGTGTTGTGGTGCACTTCCAGTTTGCAAACAAAGTGGCAACGCGATACCACCGCATCACGCCACCATGTAATTTTCCAGTTGTCATTTTTCCAGTGGCTTGGCACGATAGTGGCGCGTCATGCCAGGAGTTCAAATCGGGAAAATTTCTCAAGAAATTAAAGTTGCGCATAGGGTTAAAACAGTCTTTTACCAAGATTTTATTCTGCCCAAATATGCGATTTAAGCCTTAAAAAGATGTAAAACCCTTCATTATTTACTTTTCCCCAGAATCAAAAGGGAATTCTCTCTCAAAAAAGCAAACCCTAGCTCTCAATAATCAAGGACAATCCCAAGAACTCATCAATTAAGGTATGTTAGATGTTCATCCATGGATCCATACCTTCCATGGAACCCAAGAATCCCTTTTTAATATAGAAGATTTATGAATTATGATTTCCATGTTTGAATTAGACTAAATTCATATTCATAATATTGTTGGAGTTTTAATCCATTATTTATATTACAAGTTCCAAGAATTGATTCTAGAATGTGTTGAATTACATGATATTCATGATAAATCCTTCAGTTTGCAAGTTTATTGTTGTAAATATGTTAACCCTTAGTGTTTATGATTTAATGAACCAAGTATACATCTCATGTGTTTGATAGATTGTCTATGAGAATGAAAAAATATCATTATAGCATGCTAACATGTATTCCCCATTCATGTACAAGTTAATACATTACAAGTGTTTGATGGAATGTCTCTATGAATGAATTATGACCAAGTGAACATTATTATATTATTCAAGATTATGTTTTTCATACTTTTCATGCCATCGAGTCCTGGGGGTATTTAATACCCAATAATTTAGTTTTGTACCTAGAGCCAGTGTTAGTAACAGAATAGTATCACTCATGTCATAATCAGTAGTACTCTCAGTCATCTATAGAACTCAATAGATATTCATTCAGTTATAAAACTTAGGAAAACTCAGTAATCTCAGTGAATTCAGTCTATTTGAGTCCAGTATAATAGTTTAGTGTCCTTCAGTTGGAAGTAGGATTCACCATCGAGTGAACCCAAGGATGGGGGCTCACCTACCAGTAGAGGGTATGATACCTATAAGCAATCCTTGCATTCTAGAACTACATAGCCAGTGTAGGTGGAGATATCGCACCTGCTAGTTGAAGATTGATGAGGTGCACTAACTGCCAATGAAGGGTACCACCTTTCTTATTTTGGGGAACCTACCATTAGAGGGTTACTCTTAAGATTGTCTTTACCCGTGGCATGGTATTGACACCCTTCCAATTGGGGTTATAGATTGGATCCCGGTTAAGTTATCAGTTTAGATTTTGGGCATGTCGGTTAGATGATTACCTTTCACAATTTCAGTTTAGGTCTCAGTCATCAAAATAGAACTCAGTTTAGTTCTACATAATCAGGATTGTTAGATATAGTCACTCAGTTATCAATAATTAAAATTATTAGTGATCTCAGATTATTAGTATATTTAGTTATCAGTTATCAGATTCAATTCTAGTATACTCAGTTACAGTATGCACAATATGTTCCGTAGTAACAGATCCTCCATGTATGTTAATTAAGCTCTTGCATATCATTCAGTCTGTTAGTGTTTATCCATATAAACCCATACATTTATTTTTACCTTATTTAGCATACCGGTACATTCTCATGTACTGATTGCATACTCATTTCTTGAGCTATGATGTGTCATATCATAGGTTTGAATTCTTAGGTTCCTGATCGCACTTAGACAGATTCAGCCAGCAGTAGATGATTTAGTAGTAAGTCCTCATCTATTGAGGATATGCCTTTATTTTAGTACTTTATCTTAGCAGTATATTATTAGATAGAGTTTTTTGAGAGATTGTCCCATCAACTCCACTTTTAGACAGATTCAATTAAAGGTTTTTCAGAGTAGATTTTTAGATAGTATTCAGTTTTATAGATGTTATATTTTATCAGTAGTTAGATATTTTAAACCTTATTGCCTTTCAGTCCATTATTCTGCATTTATTTCAGTATTATTATTCAATGTTCATAGTAGATATCATTCATGGGTTAGCTCGTGGTCCTTCGGGGTTGCAAGAATGGTGTAGCATCCAGGGTGCAGAATCGGGGAATTACAAACTTTGTATTAGAGCCTAAGGTTCAATAGAGTCCTAGGAAGTTTGAAAATTCGCATCGCATAGAGTCTTATGCATGGGTGTGTAGCACACCACATTTATGGACAGGAGGCTATGAGATATTTATAAGAAAAGTTTCCCTTCTTTTAATATTAATGTCTAGCGAGTAAAGTTAATATCTCAGTTTAATACGCTTCTTCCTTTCATTTACAGAACATGACTCTTAAAAGGCCTAACAAAAAAAGAACCAGAAACCAGTCAACCCCTCAACCCGTTCAGGCAGATCCCCTGGACGAACATTTCTCTCACACAAAATTCAGAGTTGTATTCACTACTCTAGCTAATTCAATAGTAGCTTAGAATTAATGGCCAGCTATAGTTCCGACCAACCTAGTGGCCAATACTGCTGCAACCAGGATTCGGGACTTTACCCGAATGAATCCTCCTTCCATTACGGGATCTATGTCAGAAGAGGATTCAAAGAAGTTCATAGATCAGGTTTAGAAAGTCACAACTATCATAGGAGTGACTTCCAGTTAGAGTGTCGAGTTAGCTGTCTATCAGCTACAAGATATAACCCATATGTGGTTTAAGTACTGGAAGGTAGACAAGGGTATATATGTAGACCCCATAGATCGGGAGGAGTTTTATACTGCTTTCCTAGACAGATTCTTTCTCTTGGAGCTGAGAGAAGTCAAAATTTTAGAGTTCATCAATCTCAGACAAGGTAGTATGAGCGTGAAAGAGTATTCCCTCAAGTTTACTCAGTTAGCCAAGTATGCTCCCTATGTAGTAGCAGTCAATAGGTCCAAAATGAGCAAGTTTGTATCTGGAGTGTTAAATAGTGTGGTTAAGGAGTGTATAATAACAATGCTAATTAAAGAGATTGACATATCTAGGCTTATGGTCCATGCTCAAGAAATTGAGAACTAGAAGCTTAAGAAGAAGGAGAGAGAGAATAAAAGGTCTAGAATAGGTATCTTTAATTTTAGTAAGCCTAAGTCAGAAGGCAGTAACCATTCCCAGTCTCATCCAAAGTTCTTAGTCCCATCTCCATGCCCAACCAATGTACTGATGACCCATGATAGCGTAAGCAATGGTCGTACTAATTTGTTTTGTGGAAAGTGTGGTAAGAATCATAAGGGTGTGTGCAAAGCTAGCAGTGGAGTTTGTTTTGGGTGTGGAAAGCTAGGACACAGAGTCAGATATTTTCCTCAGTTAGGTTCTCAGGGTTAGTATAGTCATTCTTCAGCTCAGTCAGGTCGCCCGAATCAACAAGGTGCCACTTCAAGTACCACTAGTGGACAATGCCTAAACGGGTTTTATGCACTTCAGTCCAGACAAGATCAGGAAAGTTCTCCTTATGTGTTCAATGGTATGTTACAGATCTCCTATTTTCATATTTATGCCTTAGTTTAGGATACCAATATTCAGTTATAATTTAGTTCATAGGTTCCCCGTGCATCGTCTCTTGCTTTTCCTTAGTATCTCAGCCAAGACAGCATTCTTGAGGAAAATAGTGTCCCTGGGGGAGATGCACTATAGTCCCCGAGATATCATGATTTAAACCTTCCATTTTATCTTTACTTAGTGAATCCAGTTAGAGTAATGGGTCCTCATAGTTGACCCTCAAGTCCCAATATCAGTCGTAAGCTATGTACTCAAGGGCTCAGTTCAGTTCATGATATTCAATTCATGCGTCATAATTCAGAATCAGTCATGTCCTCATGTTCCTATTCATTCATATTCAGTCATGTATTCATTAATCCATTCAGACATGTAATCATGCATCAGACATGCATTTTCAATATGTAAACTCAGCTTATTACTATTATCAGTCATGGATCCCGTGCATTAAAATAAGCATGTTTAGGATGTAAGTTTAGTCTATCATACCAGTCATATAATCATGCAATAGTTGTGCATGTATAGTTCAGTATGTAAACTCAGCCTGTCCGTACTCTCTCAGCTTAACTAGCCACATTTGAGGACAAATCTTCCCAAGGGGGAGATATTGTAATACGCCATATTTCCCTACCCTAGATTAACCCTCAATACATGGGTTATCCTAAATAAAAATTTTGAAATACTTAGCAATTTTCAGATTTGAGCCTACCGTTGCTTAAGAAATTCAATTAGCTTTCCAACGATATAAAATTCTCCTAAATCCGACAACCTGGTAAGAAGTTATGGCGATTTCAACTTCCATTCTTTAAATATCATCATTCAGGTCAGTAGCGCATCACGGAGTGTGTTAAAATATTAGTTGTGAATTTCTAGCGCTGCTCTGAGATATTAGCATGGCGTGGTACCAATGCAATTCCACCGCATCATAGTACACTTCCAATTTGCAAACAAAGTGGTAATGTGATACCACGCGTCGCGCCACTATGTAATTTCCTAGTTGTATATTTTTCCAGTGGCTTGGCGCGATAGTAGCGCGACATGCCAGGTGTCTAAATCAGGAAAAATTCTCAAAGAATTAATGTTGCGCACAGGGTTAAAATAGTCTTTTCCCATGATTTTATTCCGCCCAGATGTGGGATTTAAGCCCTAAAAATGTGTGTAACCCTTCATTATTAACTTTTCCCCAAAATCAAAAGGTAATTCTCTCTCAAGAGAGCAAACCCTAACTCTCAAGAATCAAGGTCAATCCTAAGCATTCCTCCAAGAACTCATCAATTAAGGTATGTTAAATGTTCATCCATGGAACATTGTTTGTTATTCAAGATTATGCTTTTCTTTAGTTTTCATGCCATCGAGTCCTAGGGGTATTTAATACTCGACAATTTAGCTGTTTACTTAGAGCCAGTGTCAGTCACAGAATAGTATCAATCATGTCATGACCAGTAGTACTCTCAGTCTGTTATAGAACTTAGTAGATATTCAGTCAGTTTTAGAACTTAGGAAAACTTAGTAATCTCAGTAAATTCAGTACATTCAGTCCAGTATAACAGTTCAGTGTCCTTTAGTTGGGAGTAAGATTCAACACCGAGTGAACCTGAGGATGGAGTCTCACCTATCAGTAGAGGGTGTAATTCTTAGAAGCAATCCTTGCATTCAAGATCTGCATAGCCAGCTTAGGTGGATACATCAAACCTTGCAATTGAGGGTTGATGAGGTTCTATACCAGCCAGTAAAGGGTACCACTATTCTTGTTTAGGGAACCTACCAGTAGAGGGTTATTCTTCAGCTTGTCTTTACGTATGGAACAGTACTGAAACCCTTCTAATAGGGGTTATAGATTGGACCCCAGTTCATTTATCAGTTAATATTTGGGGCATGCCGATTAGATGATTATCTTCCAAATTTTTAGTTTTGATCTCAGTCTTCAAAATAGAACACAGTTCATTTCTACAGAATCAGTACTGTCAGATACAGTTACTCAGTCATTAGTAATTCAGATTATTAGTGATCTCCAATTATCAGTATATTTTGTTATCACGTATCAAATTCAGTTCCAGTAAACTCAGTTATAGTATGCATAGTCTGTTCAGTAGTTACAAATCCTCCATGTATGCTAATACAACTCTTGCATATCATTTAGTCAATTATTTTTCATGCATATAAACCTATGCATTCAGCCTTGCCTTATTTAGCATAACAATACATTCCCATGTACTGATCGTATACCCGTTTCATGTGTTATGATGTTTCATATCATATATTCGGATGCTCAGGTTCTTGATCGTGCTTAACTTGATTCAACTAGCAGTAGCATATTTAGCAGTGAGTCCTCATCTATCTAGGCTATGCTTTTATTTTAGTACTTTATCTTAGCAGTATGTTAATAAATGCAGTTAGTTGGGGGATTGTCCCATCAACACCACTTTCAGATATATTCAGTTAGAGGTTTTTTCAAATAGTGTGCAGTTTTATAGATGTCACATTTTATTAGTATTTTAGATATTTTAAACCTTATGGAATGTTAGCCCATTATTCTGTATTTATTTTAGTATTATTGTTCAATGCTCAAAGTAGATATCATTCATGGGTTAGCTCATTGTCCTTCGGGGTACCAAGCATTTTGTAGCATCAAGGGTGTAGACTCAAGGCATTACAAACTTGGTATCAGAGCCTAAGGTTTAATAGATTATTAGGAAGTCTGAAAAGGCCCATCGCGTAGAATTTTATGCATGGGTGTGTAGCGAGCCACAATTATGGACAGGAGGCTATGAGATGTTTTAGGAAAAGTTTCCCTTCTTTATTATTCATGTCGTGCGAGTCAAGTTAATCTCTCCGTTTAATCCTCTTCTTTTTTTCATTTATAGAAAATGCCTCCTAAAAGGTCTAACGAAAGAGGAACCAAAAACCAGTCATCCCCTCAGCCCATTAAGGCAGATCCCCTGAACGAACATGTCTCCCTCATAGAATTCAGAGTTGCATTCACTACTCTAGCTAATTTAGTAGTAGCTCAGAATGAATTATCAACTGTAGTTCAAGCCAACCTAGATGCCAATACTGCTGCAACCAGGATTCTGGACTTCACCCAAATGAATCCTCCTTCCTTTATTGAATCTAACTCAGAAGAGGATCCACAAGATTTCTTCAATCAGGTTTAGAAAGTAAAAAATATCATGGGAGTAACTTCCAGTGAGAATGCAGAGTTAGCCACCTATAAGCTACAAGATGTAGGCCATACATGGTTTAAGTAGTTGAAGGTAGATAGGATATTGATACAGAGCCTATAGAGTGGGAAGAGTTTGCTACTACCTTCCTAGATAGATTCTTTCCCTTAGAGCTGAGAGAAGCCAAAATATTAGAGTTCAACAATCTCAGACAAGGTAGTATGAGCATGAAATAATATTCCGTCAAGTGTATTCAGTTAGCCAGGTATGCTCCCTATGTAGTAGCAGACGATAGGTCTAAAATGAGAAAGTTTGTATCTGGAATGTCAAGTGCAGAAAAACAATGTTGATTAAAGAGTTGGACATATCTACACTTATGGTCCATGCTGAACAGATTGATGAGCAGAAGCTTAAGAAGAGGAGAGAGAATAAGAAGGCTAGAATAGGTAGTTTTATTTTTAGTCATCCAAAGTTAGAAGGAGGTACCTATTTCCAGTCTTATCCAAAGTTCTCAGTCCCAGCTACATTTGTAGCCAGTGTATCGATGACCCAAGATAGCGTAAGCAACAGTCGTACTAATCCATTTTACGGTGAATGTGGTAAGAATCATTAGGGTATATGCAGAGCTGGCAGTGATGTTTGTTTCGGCTGTGGCAAGACAAGCCACAGAGTTAGAAGATTTTCCTCAGTCAGGTTCTCAGGGTCAGTATATTATCCTTCATCTCAGTCAGGTCTCCCGAATAAACAAGGTGTCGCTTCTAGTACCACTAGTGGGCAACGTCTAAATAGATTTTACGTACTTCAGTCCAGAAAAGATCAGGAAAGTTCTCCAGATGTGGTCACTTGTACGCTAAAGATCACCCATTTACATATTTATGCCTTAGTTTAAGATCCCAGATATTCAGTCATGATTTAATTTGTAGGTGCCCCATGCATCTTCTCATGATTTTCCTTAATATCTCAACCAAGTTAGCATTCTCGAGGGACATAGTTTCCCAAGGGGGAGATGCACTATAGTCCCCGAGCTATCATGATTTAAAACTTATTTTTTCTCTTCACATAGAAAATTCTGTTAGAGGAATGGGTCCTCATAGTTGACCCTCCAGTCCCAATCTCAACCGTAAGATATGTACTAAAGGGCTCAGTTCAATTCACGATATTCAATTCATGCATCATAATAAAGACTTAGTCATGTCCTCATGTTCCCATTCATTCATATTCTATCATGTATTCATTAATCCATTCAAACATGAACTCATTCATCAGACATGTATGTTCAATATGTAAACTCAGTTTATCAGTATTTTCAGTCATGTATCCCGTGCATCAAAATATACATGTTTAGGATGTAGGTTCAGTCTATCATACCAGTCACATAATCGTTCTACAGTTTTGCATGTCTATTTTCGTACGTAAACTTAGTCTATCTGTACTCTCTCAGCTTAACTAGCCTTATTCGAGGACAAATATTCCCAAGGGTGAGATATTGTAATACCCCATATTTCCCTAGCGATGGGTTATCCTAGATAAAATTTTTGAAATAATCAGTAATTTTCATATTTGAGACTTCCATTGTGTAGGAAATTTGATTATCTTTCCAACGTTATGAAATTCTCCTAAATCCGAAAACCGGGTAAGAAGTTATGGCGATTTTAAGTTTCAGTCACTAAACATCGTCATTCAGGCCAGTAGCGCATCGCAGAGTATGTTCATGATGTTGTTTGAGTTTTAATCAATGATTTATATTACAAGTTCCAAGAATTTATTCTAGTATTTGTTGAATTACATGATATTCATGATAAATCTTTCAATTTGCAAGTTGATTGTTGTAACCTTGTTAACCCTAATTGTTTATGATTTAATGAACCAAGTATACATCTCATATGCTTGATAAATTGTCTATGAGAATGAAATAATGTCATTATTGCATGCTAACATGTATTCCCCATTCATGTACAAGTTAATACATTAGAAAAGCCTGATGGAATGTCTCTATGAATGAATTATGACCAAGTGAACATTGTTATGTAATTCAAGATTATGCTTTTCTTTATTTTTCATGCCATCGAGTCCTGGGATATTTAATACCCGAAAATTTAGTTGTTTACTTAGAGCCAGTGTCAATCACATAATAGTATCAGTCTTGTCATGATCAGTAGTACTCTCACTCCATTACAAAAATTAGTAGATATTCAGTTAGTTACAGAACTTAGGAAAACTCAGTAATCTCAGAGAATTCATTCCAATTCAGTCCAGTATAACAATTCAGTGTCCTTTAGTTAGGAGTAGGATTCAGCACCAAGTGAACCTTAGGATGGGGGCTCACCTACCAGTAGAGGGTGTAATCCTTAGATTCAATCCTTGCGTTCAAGAATTACGTAGCCAGCGTAGGTGGAGACATCATACCTATCAGTTGAGGGTTGATGAGGTGCTTTACGTGCCAGTAAAGGGTACCACCGTTCTTGTTTAGTGAACCTACTAGTAGAGGCTTACTCTTCATCTTGTCGTTACCCATGGCACGGTACTGACCCCCTTCCAATTGGGGTTGCAGATTGGACCCTAGTTCAGTTATCAGTTCAGATTTGTGGTATGTCGGTTAGATGATTACCTCCCACAATTTCATTTTCGGTCTCAGTCTTTAGAATAAAACTTAGTTCAGTTCTACAGAATTAGGATAGTCAGATACAGTCACTCAGTTATCAGTAATTCAGATTATCAGTTATTTCAGATTATTTGTATATTAAGTTATCAGTTATCAGGTTTAGTTTCAGTATACTCTATTATAGTATGCACAATATGTTCAGTAGTTATAGATTCTCCATGTATGCTAATCCAGCTCTTGCATATCATTCAGTCAGTTAGTGTTCATGCATATAAACCCTTGCATTTAGCCTTACCTAAATTAGCATAATAGCACATTCCCACGTACTAATCCCATACCCATTTCTTGCGCTATGATATGAAATATCATAGGTTTGGACGCTTAGGTTCCTTACTGCGCTTAGCCAGATTCAGACAGTAGTAGCAGATTTAGCATTGAGTACTCATCTATCATTGATATTCTTTTATTTTATTACTTCATCTTAATAGTATGTTAGTAGATGCAGTTAGTTGGGGGATTGTCCCATCAACTCCACTTTCAGACAGATTCAGTTAGAAGCTTTTTCAGACTTGATTTTCAGACAGTATTCAGTTTTACTGATGTTATATTTTATCAGTAATTTAGATGTTTTGAACTTATGGCATTTCAGCCCATGATTCCGTAATTATTTAAGTATTATTGTTCAATGCTCACAGTAGATATTATTCATGGGTTAACTCGTGGTCCTTCGGGGTCGCAAGCACCATGTAGCATCCAAGGTGTAGACTCGGGGAGTTACAATCCACCAAACCATACCAACAAAACAACCAAGCCAAACCAATACAGAACCAAGGGCCATGGCCAAAAGAGATCTGAACATAATATGATTAATCCCAAAATAAAAGAGGATGGAACAACTAACAATATCATGAACCGGCATCTGCCCAAATACCAATACCAATACCAATTCTATGGATGACACTAATATTGACCCTACCCATTCCAACTCATAGTAGAACCACAAAAGCCTCTAACCAAAAGAAAGAAAAAATCCAGTTGGGACATGCCACCAACCATAGCAAAATCCAATATCCATAAATATGCCAACATATGATATAACATCTATGAAATAGATCCTTACGAATAGATGGACACTCACCACTTTAATCCAAATGCTAACCCCAAAGTATGAATCGCTAAACAAGGGGAGTGGAATGAACGGTTTATGCATCGCATGGGGAAATAGCACCCAAAGACGGGTTAGTGGTTGAACGCTAGCATGAACTCAAGATAACAATAAAATAATGCCATTTATAAAATGAGGTAAAAACCATCCATATGAACGCAACCTTTACCTGGGTTATGTAGCTTTGCCATCCGAATACACCCATGAGCTATATGGGTTCAGCTCCCCCTGCTGAAAGGGCCCCAGTGCGTGATGCAGCACAACCGCGGAAGGAAACCTAGGATAACTAGTATATCCCCCAAAATATATAGTGTGACATCATGCACACGGTCATTAGGATCAAACCTCACATCGACAATAATTAGTTTCCAGTTTAGATCTCCTGAGGACCTCCACCTTCCATGGCTTTGATGCAAATCCCACCTTTACGCACAATTAATACCATTTACAAGCAACCAAACAAACAATTAAGCATTTATTAACCAAGTCTATTAGATAGTGGTATCGTCATAACGAGTATAACTTGCAAGTATTGTACTTAGTTAATCCTTAGGGGATTTCTATGTACCCTACAAGATTTCCAATTAAACCAAAACCATGGTCACCAAGGCCTTTCCAATCCATTCAAAATCATCTAGATCATTCATATCATTTAGGGTTCCATTACCATGTTTAAACCATGCATGAGTTCTATTGAAAAACCAATAGAGAAAATATTGTTATAGAGAAAACATTGTTATAGGCATTTTATCAAACACATTAGGGGCATAGTATTTGAAAAACCAAAGTTCATTACCAAAGAACAATTCTGATTTAGCCAATTATCCAAAACCACCATTAATGCATATAAAATCATAAGTAAAACAAAGAAAAACCATAACCAAGCATTTATAACAAAAACCCTCGAATCATATTTGAAAACCCAAAATCATACAACATTCAAATCATAAAAACATTGTATAAAACCATGAATTTAATTAGAATTTACAATGAGGGAAGAGAACATGCTTTAAACCAAGATGATGATGGAGAGAAATCACCAAGACAAGCCCTTCTTTACTCTTTAAGATTAAACCCTAGCTTTTGCAGCCAAAGCACTCTAGAGAGGATTTAATAGTGTTTTCCAAGTGTTTAAGACTATAATAATAGGGCAAATAACCCAACAAGTTCACTATAAGTCATGGGACCTTATTAGGATAAGTGGAGAAATGTCCAGATTCCCCTCTCTTAAATTACATTAAATTCTCGGCATAGGGTACGACTGACCCTTATGAGTCGTACCTAACCTATACGAGTGGTACCCACCTCTCTTATCCAAGTCTTTCCTCCTTGTACCCAACACTGTCAAAGGTACGAGACAACAAAACCCAAGTCACATAAAAGTGTACAACTATTACCCAAAACCGTACCCCTAACAGAATAAAATCCAAAAGGTTTGAACATTGACCACCATACGAGTAATGTGTACGACTCGAACACTGACTTATGGCTCATAGTGAGCCACTCGTACTCAGATCCAACTTAAGTGACCAAGTCTAAGACTAATCTAAGGAACCAAATGATCCGTATCCACCAGTACGACTCGTACCACCAAGTCGTACCCATTCTAGTAATCAAAATCCATCCCACCAACCAACAATGGTTGGTATACCACTAGACAATACCATTCATACCCCAATATATGGCTCATACCCATGAGTCGTAATGGGTCTAGATACCAAAATTCTAGGAAATTTTCTAAGTTCCGGAAACTAGGGTGTTTTAGTCTCCCCCACTAGGAACATTCATCCCCGATTGAATGACAAGGTAGAGGTAATCACATGCATGAGTCATTTATATTATTTAATATATCTCTGATCCATAACAAAGTTTGAAAACAAAGAGGCAAAGATATTAATCTTTCCTTTAACAAAATTAGAAAATAAAGATGTGTTAAAGTCACATACCTTCCGCATGAATCTCAAGAGCTGAAAATAGATGCGGATACTTGGACTACATGTCCTCTTCCGCTTCCTATATAGATTCTTCCACTTTATGGTTCTACCACATAACTATAACCAAACCCATATCCTCGGTTTGCAACCAACAAACTTGCTTATCTAAGATCTCAACTGGGACCTCTTCATAAGACACATGGTCTTAGATATCCAACCCCTCCAAAGGAAAAATCTAAAAAGGATCACCAAGACACATGCTCAATATGGAGACATGATATACCGAATGTATGGAGCTTAGACTAGATGGCAACTCTAATTCATAAGAAACATTTCCAACCTTTCGCAAAATGACATAAGGACCAATATACTGGGGATTGAGCTTTCCATTTTTTTCAAACCACATTACTTCTTTCATGAGAAATACCTTGAGGAACACCCTACTCCCAACCTCAAACTCTAAGTATCTACGACTTATATCCGTATAGGACTTTTTGCTAATTTGGCAGCCTTAAGCCTATCCTGAATCACCTTCACCTTTTCTATATCCTGATAGACTAAATTCGGACTGAACATATCTGTCTCACCATTCTTAAACTAACCAATAAGAGATCTACACCTCCTACCATATAATGCCTCAAAAGGGACCATACCAATATTAGAATGATAGCTATTGTTGTAAGAAAACTCTACCAAAGGTAGATGCTCAACCCAACTTCCACAATAATCAACCACATAAGACCGAAGCATATACTCCAATGTTTGGATAGTTCTTTCTGCTTGACCATATGTATTAGGATGAAAAGCAGTACTCAGACTAACCTAAGTACCCTATTCTTTCTGAAAAGACCGCAACAAATGAGATGAAAACTACATAACACGATAAGAGATAACAGAAACAGGTAGCCCATACATCTTCACAATCTCCTGAAGATTTAACTTTGCATAATCCTCCACGAAAAAGGTAGTCCACACTAGCAAGAAGTGAGCAGACTTTGTCATTATATCCATGATGACCAAAATCAAATCATATTGATTTCGAGACCGTGGAATACTAGTAACAAAATACATATTAATTACCTTTCATTTCCATTTAGGCAGAAAAATCTCTTGATACAACCCACCAGGTCTCATGTGCTAAACTTTAACTTTTTGACACACTAAGAACTTAGCCACAAAATCAGACACATCCCTTTACATACCATTCCACTAATATAGAACCTTGAGATTATGATACATCATCGTTGAGACGGGATGTACAACATAGCATGATTCATGTGCCTCAACTAAGATCTTTTCCCGCAAACTATCAACATCAGGATCACACAAACTTTCTTGGTATCGTAAAGTACCATCACCGCTGATCTCAAACAACATTACCTTCTCTATACCCACATTACTCTTGATTTTCATCAAGATCGGATCTAAAACTTTCTTCTCCTCAATATCTGCACCAAGAAACGACCAAACCACTCTTGTATCATCACCGTACCATCCTCAGAGTCCAAAAGAAAAACTCCAAGACATGCTAAGTGGTGAATATCCTTCACCAATTCCCACTTTCCTTTCTCCACATGAGCTAAACTCCCCATCTATAACCTGCTAAGAGAATCAGTTACTACGTTAGCCTTAGTTGGGTGATAGTGAAGACTCATGTTATTGACTTTGAGAAGCTCCAACCATCTCCTTTCCCAGAGATTTAACTCCTTCCAAGTGAACACATAATGTAGACTCTTATGATCAGAAAAGATGTCTACGTGTACTCCATACAAATAATGCCGCCAGATTATAAAAGCAAAAACCACCGCCAATAGATCCAAATCATGAGTAGGATAATTTCTCTCATGCATATTCAACTACCTTGAAGATTAGGCAATTACATTCCCATATTATATTAAAACATATCCAAGTCCCACCCTAGATGCATCATAATAAACCACAAACCCCTTACTGCCGTCAGGTAATGTCAAAATCAAAGTTGAAGTTAGCTTATCTTGAAACTTCTAGAAACTCCACTCATAAGCATTCGACCATAAAAACTTCACCTTTTTCTGAGTCAACCTAGTCAAAGAAGTAGCTATAGTCGGAATGCTCTCTATAAACCGTCGATAATACCCAGCTAAACCCAAGAAGCTCTAAATGTTAGTTGGAGTCGTGGGTCTAGGTCACCTTTTAACCACAACCACCTTTTACAGATCCACCATTGTCCCTTTGCTAGAATTAATATGACTAAGAAAAGTCACAGCGTTCAACCAAAACTCACACTTAGAGACCTCGACATACAATTGTTGTTTCATCAAGGTGTACAATGCCACACGGAGGTGATTAAAATGATCCACCTCAGTTTTGGAATAAACTAGAATGTCATCAATAAACACAATGACAAAGAGGTCTAAGAACTTCATGAAAACCATATTCATCAGATCCATAAATGCCATCGGGATATTAGTCAAACCAAATAACATCACCAAAAATTCAAAGTGCCCATACCGAGTACAAAAATCCAACATAGGGATATCCTTCTCTCTAATCTTAAGTTGATGATACCCAGACCAAAGATCTATCATAGAAAAGAATTTGGAACCTTACAACTAATCAAACAAGTAATCTATCCTTGGAAGAGAGTACTTATTCTTGATTGTTACCTTATTCAACTTCCCATAGTCAATGCACATCCAAGGGGAACCATCCTTCTTGTGCATTAATAATACCTGTGTACCCCACGGCCATACACTAGGAAAATTAAACCCTTTATTAAGAAGATCGTTAAGTTTCTCCTTGAGTTCACCCAAATAAGATGGAGCTATTCTATAAGGAGGAATAGATATTGGACAAGTGTCCGGAACCAAATCAATAACAAACTCTATTTCCTTATCCAATGGAACACTAGGAATATCATCCGGAAAGACCATAGGAAACTCATTTACCAGCGGAACTGACAGTAAATAATGACCTTCTCAATTAGAAACTTTAACCCAGACCAAGTGATAAAGAAAAGCTTTAGAGACTAACCTGCAAGCTATAAGATAACAAATAAACCTCCCCCTAGGAGCTGCGAAAACACCATCCCACTCCATAACTGGTTCACCAAGAACTTAAAAACAACCTTATGGGTTTGACAATCTAAGGAAACGTAACAAGAGTGTAACCATTCCATCCCCAGGATGACTTCAAAATCTAGCATATCAAGTTAAAACAAATCCCCCAAAATCTGCCTACCACCAACAACACACACCCCCAATAGACTCTCTCAATAATAACCGAGTCACCTACTGGGTGGAAAAAAAATATCTGAAATAACCTCAAGATCAACCAAATACATACAACCACAAATGGGGTCAAATAGGAAAGAGTGGACCTTGGATTAAGTAGATAATATACGTCACGAGAAAAGAGTTTCAACGTACCACTAACGACATCAGGTGATGCCTTAGATTTTTGTCTAGATGCAACAGCATATAATTTATTCCAGCAAGTGCCGATACCAGAAGTAAAAGAAGACACCGAAGTCACCCCACTAAACATAGGAGTAGAAGATAAAGTAATCAAAGCTTCGACCTCTCCCAAAGATCCTTTACCGACCAGATAACTCTTAAGCATATGGGCTGGCCGACCTCATTTAAAACACTTGTCCCTTCCTTCATCATTAAAAACTCGATATAGATAACCACAAAATCAGAAAAAAGGGCATCAAAAAATAACTGGCCCCAACTCGCCTGATATTGGGCACCCGGTGCTCTGAAATTATCACCACCTTGCTTACGCCTATCACCCAACTACCTCAGGAAAAGAGCGCTAGAAGAGTAGAAAGAACTAGAACTTCCCCACTTCTTTTTTAGCCATTTACCTACATCCTGACCACTTTGCAACTAAGCACCTCCCTGGTAAGAAGATCTATTCTTCTTACCCTACCTATCTCCGAAAACTGCCTATTTCCTCTTCTCATCTTCCACTTGCTTCATGTGAATAACTAACCTTAAAATTTTCATATACCTAATAAGCAAAGCAGTCTTGCTCTCTAGGATCAAATCCCGAGATATCTCTGAAGTAAACTATCTCAATCCTCGCCCTCATGTCAGCCACAAAATTAGGAGCATACCTTCATAATTGGTGAAATTTCAAGGCATATTCCTTGACAAACATTCTCCCTTGCTTAAGATTTATAAACAATTCCATCTTAGCTTTCCCCAGCTTTGAGGAAAGATATGATCCAGAAAAGCACAAGAAAAAGTATCCTATAAAGACATCTCATCCATAGAACCTATATCCCTATCCCACACTTTGTACCATTGGTACGGAACATCCTGGAGCTAATAAGATGTAAAGTTTACACCTTCCACATTAGTGGCCTTCATCACCCTGAGTATCGTCTCTATTTCATCGAAGAATCCCTGAGGTTCCTTCTCCATCTTAACAACAGTAAAAGTAGGAGGACTCAGTTTTATACACTGACCAACCCTTAGGGCCTAATTAGACAACCCACCAAATGCATCTCACTCATCTTTTGTAGTAACCAACTAAGAAATACTATGAATATACTGGTGAAATTCTGCATTAGTCACCTCACCTTGAGGAGGACTAGTAGCAACTGGAGGAACTCCAGAACTATTAGGGATAAGACCCTAAGATCAAAGATGAACTCTAGTTATAAGACACACCTATCACCATTGTCCCCAGATGGGATTAAAGAGTTTCTTTATGTTCTATATCATTGAGGCATAATCTAAAAAGTGAACAACCAAGGACTAGAGAAGAATTCCAAGACTTAGAGTCTAAGCTTAATCATAGAATACAAAGAAAGTAAAACATTCCTAAATGCCTTATAGCCTCTCTCTTATGAGTTTGGCGAGCAAAGCACTTATAAAAGAGACTCTACCATACATGGCTTTATGAACTCCCAATTGACCATGAACCTAATACTCTAATACCAACTTAACATGACCCGACTAGGGGCCTTATCATAATGGGCATCCCAAGTTTAACCAAGATTGGAGATAACCCCCATTACCCATCCCAACCTTGAGCCACCATCCCTGAGTTGGATGAACTTCGATTATATAGCAAGATAACATAAATGGAGAAGGAATGACTTTGGGATAGGTCTATTCTTAGACTAACCGTACCAAGTCATCCCATCCACCAACCCATACCAACCAAACCACCAAGCCAAACCAATACCGAACCAAGGAACATAAACCAAGAAAAAACCAAAGGATATCTAAAACATAATATGATTAATCCCTAAATAAAATAGGATGGAACAACCAACAAAATCATCGTTCGGTATCAGCCCTAATATGAATCCCAATGCTAAGGCTGACACCAATAAAAACCCCACCAATTCAAATCCAGAGCAGTACCACAATAGCCTCTAACCAAAAGAATACTAAAATTCAGTTAGGACATGCCCCCAATAGTAGCCAAACCAATATCCATAAATAAGCCAAAGTATAAAATTACTTCCATGAAATAGAGCCTTGCGAATTGATGAAAGCTCACAACTTCAATCAAAATGTTGATTCCGAAGTCCAAATTGCTAAGCAGAAGAAGTGGAACGGTCGGTTCCTACAATGCTCAAAGGCGAGTTAGCGGGTGAATGCTCACGTGAACTCAAGCTAAGGATAAAATAATGTCATTTATAAAACCAAGTAAAAATCATCCATATGCACAAAAAAATACATACATATACATATAAATAAATAAAACTATGTCGAAAAAGGGGACCGAGTTTAGAATTCCATTAAAACCTTTACTTGGTATTTGTAGTTTTTCCCTCCTAAACCATCCATGGGATATATGGGTTCATCTCCCCCTATTAAAAGGTCCTAGTGCGTGAAGCCGCATGACAAGGGAAGAAAACCTGGGATGACTAGTCTCTCCCAGAAAATATATTTTATGACATCATGAACACGGTCACTAGGACCAAACCTCACATCGGCAAATTTGAGTTTCCAGTTTAGATTTCCCCGGGAGCTCTACCTTCTATGGATTTGCTACACATCCCAACTTTAAGCCCAATTAAAACCATTACCAAGAAACTGACCAAACCATTAACCATTTATTAACTAAGGCTATTAGATAGTGGTATCATCATACCGACTATAACTTGCATGTATTGTCCATAGCCAATCCTTATGGAATTTCAATGTACCCAACATGATTTCAAATTAAACCAAAACTATGGCAACCAAGGCCTTTCTATTCCATTCAAAACCATTTAAATAAGTCATATAATTTAGGATTCCATTACCATGTTAAACCATGTAGAAGTTCTATTGAAAAACCAATATTATAGTGAAAACATTGTTATACGCATTTTATCAAATACATTGGGGGTAGAGTATTTCAAAACCCAAAGCATATTATAAAAGAACCATTCCCATGCAACAAATTATACCACCATTAATGCATACAAAAGTATTAGTAAATAAAGGGAAAACCACAACCAAGCATTTATAACCAAAAACCCCAAATCATATTTGCAAACCCAAAATCATACAATATTCAAATCATAAAAGCATAGTATAAAACTATGCCTTTAATTGGAATTAACAATGGGGGAAGAGAACATGCCGATACCATGATGATGATTGTGAGATATCACCAAGATAAGCCCTTCTTTACTCCTTAAGATGAAACCCAAGCTTCCATTACCGAAGATCTCTAAAGAGTATTTATGAGTGTTTTCCACGTGTTTATGAATATAATAATAGGGAAAATAACCTCCCAAGTGCAATATAAGTCATGGGACCTTATTAGGATAAGTGGGGAAATGTCCAGATTATCGTCACTTAAACTGCATTAAATTCCCATCTTAGGGTATAACTTAACCTTACGAATTGTACCTAACTTGTACGAGTGGTACCCATCTCTCGTACCCAAGGATTTCCCCCTTGGACCTAACACTATCAAAGGTATGATACACCTAAAAAAAGACGTATTCAAGTGTAAAACTAGTACCTATAAACCGTACCCCTTGTAGAATTGAATCAATGAGGTTTGAACACTCATCAACAAATGAGTCCTAATTACGACTCGTACCCTGTCATACGGCTCAAGGTGAGATACTTGTACTCAGATCCAACTAAAGCTACCGAGTCTAAGATTAAGCTAAGAAAACAACTGATTTGTATCCACCAGCACGACTCATACCACTGAGTCGTCCCTATTCTAGTAACCAAAATCCACCCATCTAACAAATTCCGATCAACATATGACTAGGTCATATTATTCAAACCCCAACATACGGCTCGTACCCATGACTCGTATTGCGTACAAAGACCAAAATTCTAAGAAATTTTCTATGGTATAGAAACTAGGGTATTTAACCTTTATGAAATAACTTCCAAAAATGTGATGAGAAAGGAGTACCACGATTCAAAATGATAGAAATTGGAGAACCATGAAATTTCACAATCTCCGAAAGATAAAACTTTAGAATAATCCTCTATCGAATAGGTAGTCCTCACCGGCAAGAAGTAACTGAACTTGGTCATCCTATCCACAATGACCCAAATCGAATCACATTGATTATGAGACCAGACCAATAATGATATCCATGTTAACCACTTCCCACTTCCATTTTAGAAACTCAATCTCTTAGTACAAACCACAAATCCTTATGTGCTCAACCTTCACTTGTTGACAAAATATTCGCATAGCCATAAAGCTAGACATATCTCGCTTCATATTATTTTACAAATAAAAGTCCTTAAGATCATGCTACGTAGTAGTAGAACCAGGACTAATAGCATAACAAGAATCATGACGTTCAGCCAAAATCTTTTCTCTCAATCCTTCGATGTTGGGAATACATAACTTACCTTGGTACCTCATGATATTATCACTACAAATCACAAAATCAACAACCTTTTATTCATCCGTATTATACTTAATCTTCATCAATTTAGGATCTAACATCTACTTTTCCTTTATCTCTACAACAAGAGATGACCGTCATATCTAATGTACAAACACACAACCACCTTCAAAGTCTGTGAGACGAATTACAAGACTAGCCAAACAGTGAATGTCCTTAAACAACTCCCGCTTATCCTCATCCACATGAGCTAGAATCTCCATGGATAACCTGCTAAGAGCATCAGCCAATACATTAGCTTTACCTGGATGGTTGTAAAGGCTTCATAAACATAAGCCATCTCCTTTTCTTGAGATTTATTATTTTCTAAGTGAACACATACTGCAGGCTCTTATGATCGGAGAAGATATCAAAATGTACACCATAGAGATAGTGACGCTAAATCTTTAGGTTGAATGCCAAGGATAACAACTCCAACTCATGATCAAAGTAGTTTTTCTCATGAACTTTAAACATCCTAGAAGTATAAGCCACCACCCTACCATGCTACATCAACACATAACCCAACCCAATACGAGAAGAATCACAATACACTACGAAGGCATCATTACCCTTGAGCAAGGTCAACACTATAGCTGAAGTCAACTTATCTTTCAACTTCTCAAAAATACCCTCACATGCATCTGAACATAAGAACTTGACCTTCTTTTGGGTCAACATAGTCAATGGGGAATCTATAATGTAAAAAACTTTCTACAAATCTCCTATAGTGATCGGGTAAAGCCAAGAAGCTCTGAATATCTGTTGCAGTTGTAGGTCTAGGCCACCTCTTAACCACCGCAACCCTTTTATGGAACCACCGTGATGTCTTCACTATAGTTAACATGACCAAGAAAATTCACAAACTTCAACCAAAACTCATACTAGGAAGAACTTCATATACAAACACTGATCATTCAAGGTGTGCAACACAGCATAGAGGTAATAGTCATGACCCACCTTACTCTTAGAGTAAGCTAAATTGTCATAAATAAAGATAATAACGAACAAGTCCCGACACTGATGGAAGACCCTATTCATCAAATCCATGAATGCTTTAGGGGCATTGGGTAACCCAAAAAAAATAACTTGGGACTCATAGTTACCATATCGAGTCCTGAAGGCAGTCTTCGGGATATCCACATCCCTAATCTTAAGATGATGATAACATGACCTAAGATCAATCTTTGAGAAACATTTCGCACCTTGAAGTTAATCAAACATATTGTCGATCCTACGAAGAGAGTGCTTATTATCTATTGTAACCTTATTCAAATGATGATAAGCAATGCACATCCAAAGGGAACTATTCTTCTTAAGCACAAATAACACAGGATCACCCCAAGGAGACACACTAGGACGGATAAAACCTTTATTTAAGATATCCTTCAATTGCTCCTTAAGTTCCTTCAACTCGGTCGGAGCCATTTTATATGGGGAGTGGAAATATGATGAGTGTCTGGAACAAGATCAATCCCAAAATTAATTTTCCTATCGAGAGGGATACCAGGAAGATCATTAGGGAAAACTTCCAGATACTCATTAACCACAGAAACGTATTCTAGAGAAGGACCTTCTTAGTTGGAAACTTTAACCCAGACCTAATGATACAAACACCCATTGGTGATCAATTTTCGGGCTCTAAGATATGAGATGAACCTCCCCTTAGGTAGTAAAGAACCCCTTTCACATATAATGACCTGCTCATTAGGGAATTTAAACATGACATTATGAGTCTGACAATATAAGGAGGCACAACATGAATGCAACCAATCCATCCCTATTATGACATCAAAGTCAACTATATGTAACTTTATTAAATGCACAAGAGTTTCACTACCACTAATAGATACAAGACACCCTTATAGACTCTTTTAGTAATCATAGAGTCACCAACTGGGGTAGACAAAGAAAAAGGATAAGAAAAAAATTTAGGGCCAAAACTAAAATGTACAACCACAAATGGGGTCACATAAAAAAGAGCAGACCCTGGATCAAGTAAACAATTCACATCACGAGAGAAAAGTTTCAACATACCAATCACTACATCGGTAGATGCCTCTGTATTCTGGTGAGATGCAAAAGAATATAACACATTTTGGCCAGTGCTAGTACTATATTCACAAACAAATGCAAATGTAGCACCCTTTGGTGCAGGAATAGATAAAGAAGCAACAAGAGCCTACTAGCCCAAGAAACCATTATAACACGACAGTCACATTGTATATGACCAATTTGACCACAATAAAAGCACTTGTTCTTTTCTTCCTCACAAAACCCATGGTGCGATCGCCCACAAAATAAACACAAAAGTTCGAAAGGAGTCGACTGTGCCCCACTAGCCTAAGATTAAGCACCCTATGACTGGGACCCATAATCATGCTAAGATTGATGATCACCCAACAACTTTGAGAAATGAGCACTAGTTGTGGACAAAGAGATAGAACTTATCCACTTCTTATTCGTCTACATACCCTAATCTCTACCACTTTGCTCAAAAGACCAAAATTTTGTGTCCCACCTCTCACAAAACTCAGACTAATTTTTTTTCACTTTCTCTACTTGCTACATATAATCAACCAACTTAGAGATGTCTATGTCCTTAATAAACAAGACAACCTAACTTTTAAGGATCAACTCACGAGGCAATCCCGAAGAAAACTTCCTTATTTAGGCTCTCATATCAGAAACCATCTCTAGAGGATACCGAGATATCTGGTGAAACTTCAAAGCATACTCCTTGACCACCATATTCCCTTTCTTCACATTAATAAACAGCTGTACTTTTACTTCCCTCAACTCCCGAGGAAAGAAATTGTTCAAAAATACATTAGTGAAATCCTCCCTTAGAGATGACTAATGAATGTCACCTCTTGCCTGATATGACTCTTTGTACTATTGGTACGAAACATACTTCAGATGGTAGGCAACAAGGTTCACCCCTTCCATAATTATAACGTGCACAACCCTAAAAATATTTTTCATATCATCTAAGAAACCCTGAAGATCTTCCTTCACCTTAACACCCATAAAAGTCGAAGGATTTAACCTCATGAACTGGCCAACCATTGTGGCCTCAAAAGATGGAGTAGCAAATTAACCATGTTTATCTTGAGAAGCTACCAACTGAGCAATCATATGAATCATTTGATGAAACTCTGCATTCATCATATTGGCCGACGGATAACTAGAGAGAACCGGTGGAACTCAAGTATGATAAAGAATAGGATAATGACAACGAATACGGATCCCATGAGAATAGGTGATCCATCAATATTATCCTCATTGGGGAAAGAAGAGTTTTTGTGAGCTTCAGAACATCAAGACATGATTTGAAAGTCAAGAAAACAAAAATCAAAAGAATCCAAGACCTTAGACTCTATTGCTCGAAATTAGACAACAAGAAAGTAGAACATTCCTAAATGTCTTGTTGCCTCTCCCTTATAATTGTGGTGTGCTATATACCCTTAAAAGAGTCTCTACTCGACATGGATTTATGGACTCCCAATTAACCATGAATATAAAGCTCTAGTACAAATTTGACATGACCTAAACAGGGCCTTGTTCTAATGGGCATCCCATGATCAACAAGGATCGGAGACCTGACTAGATACCCAATCCAACCTTCAATCACATACCCTGAGTCTGATGAATTTTTAACATATAACAAGATTAAGTAATTATCAACTCAGAGACTTCGAGTTAGGTCCAGGACCATGGCCAACCCGAACAAGTCTAAACATCTAAAGCCAACCAACAACCATAGCAAAAACCAAAATAATAACCAAATCTATTCCCATAAAATAATAGGATGGAATGATCATAAATACAATTAAATGATATCATCCATAATACCAATACCAATGTAAAGGCTAACATCAATATTGACACTGCCCATACATTACTTGAGAAGTTCCACAAAGCCTCTATCCGGAAGTAAAACAATATTTGATCGGGATGTGCCCCCGACAATAGCCAAAACCAGTGTCCAAGATAAAACCAAATAAAAATAAAAGAAACAAAAACAACAAATGGAGCCTTTCAAAGTATGGAAGCTCACCATTTTAAGTCAACACAAGCGGATCCTGGGTCCAATTACTGAGTAGGAGGTGTAGTATGACCAACACATGCATCACATGGGGATACAATGTTAAAGATGATTAGTGGTTAGAGCGCTATCATATAACACAATGATAAGGATGACATAGTGCAAACAGTTTAAAATTGATCTATCAATGCACATAACCAATGCAAAATATATATTTATATGAATACATACCATACCTTCATAAGAGAGGTTGTTCTAAATATCTATGCCCTCTATAGGGACTATGATTGCTGGGTCACCAATGCATTTATCAAGCAAGGAGACATGGAACACTAGATGCACTGAGGCTATGTCTGAAGGTAACTCAATTTTATAAGCTACCTTTCTGAAATGGCTGAGAATTCGATATGGACCGACATATCAGGTACTGAGTTTCCCCTTCTGGCCAAACCTATTCACTCATTTCATAGGAGAGATTTTCAAATACACAATATTACCAATCTTGAACTTGAGATCCTTTCTGCGTACATCTGCATATGATTTCTATTAGCTCTGAGCTATCTTAAGTCTTTCCCTGATCTACTGAACTTTCTCTAAGGTATAAAATACCAAGTCAAGCCCAACCACTACGGCCTCACCGACTTCAAACCAACCAATATGAGATGTACACCTCCTCCCATAAAGCACCTCAAACGAAGCGATCTGAATGTTGGAATAATAGTTGTTGTTATATACGAATTCAATCAAAGGCAAGTGGTCATCCCAACTACCTCTAAAGTCTATCAAACACGTTCACAACATATTCTCTAAAGTTTGAATGGTCTTTTCTTCTTGACCATCTATCTTAGGATGAAAGGTTGTACTAAGGTTAACTCGGGTACTAATACACTTTTGGAATGCATTCCAGAACTGAGAGGTGAATGGGTTACCACTATCTGAGATAATGGATAATGAAACACCATGTAATCTGACCATCTCCTTGATATAGATTTTGGCATAATCCTCAACTAAATAAGAGATATGAACTGGTAGGAAATGAGCTAATTTGGTTATCCTATCTATAATGACACAAACTGAATCCTTTTGGCGACGAGTACGAGGCAAACCCATCACAAAGTCCATGTTCACTTTATCCCACTTCCAAGTGGGAATACTGAACTCCTGCATGGACCAACTTGTCTTCTGATGCTCGATCTAAGCCTTTTGACGTGTTGAGCACTTAGCCCCAAAATCTGCAATGTCTCTCTTCATCCTACTCCAGCAATAGATCTCCCAAAAATCACGGTACATCTAAGTAGACCCTGGATTAATAGAGTAGCACGCACCATGAGCTTCTACAAGAATTCGTTATCTCAAATCATCTATACTTGGGACACATACCCGACCCTGGCAGCGCAACACACCATCTCCCCCTTGGAAGAAGACCTCTACTTTTTGATCTCTAACTGATTCCTTTAACTTAGCTAGACTAAGATCCCTATCCTTCTTTTCCTTCACCTCGGAATCTAGGGATGATTTTGTACTACTCTTCACCCATATACTACCTTCTGATGAATCAACTAAGTAAACACCTAGTCGAACAAGATGATGAACTTCCTGAGCTAACTTATTCTTAACACCCTCTACATGAGCAACACTATACATAAACATCCTACTGAGTGCATCATTCACTAAATTGGCTTTACCTAGATGATAAAGGATACTCATGTCATAGTCTTTCAATAACTCCAACCACCTTCTCTGATGAAGGTTTAAATCTTTCTGAGAGAACACATACTGCAGGCTCTTATGGTCTATGAACATATCACCATCACACCATATAAATAGTGCCTCCAAATCTTTAAGGTAAATACTACTGCTGTTAACTCAAGACCATGAGTAGGATAGTTCATTTTATGGGGCTTAAAATGTCTAGAGGCTTAGGCTATGACCTTACCTCTCTGCATTCAAACATACCCCAAACTATCTCTAGAGGCATCATAATATACCACAAACCCATCTGAACCATCTAGTAAGGTCAAAACTGGAGTTGTAGTAAGTTGAGTCTTCAACTCCTAAAAACTCTTTTCAGAAGAATTTGAACACTGGAATTTGACTTTCTTCTAAGTCAATCTGGACATAGGGTATGCAATAGATGAAAATCCCTCAACAAACCATCAGTAATAGCTATCCAAGCCAAGAAACTCTTGATATCTAATAGAGAGATGGGTCTAGGCCAGTTTCTCACTATTTTGGTATTTTAGGGATCAACTCTAATGCCATCACCGAAAATTATATGGCTAAGGAAAGCTACATACCAAAGAAAAAATTTGCACTTCTAAATTTTGTGAATAGTTGATGGTTTATGAGAGTCTGCAATACTATTCTGAGATGGTCTATATGATCATGCTCACTGCGGCAGTAGACAATATTGTCATCTATGAAGACTGATGAACATGTCCAAGTACTGCTTGAACACACAGTTCATCAAGTCTATGAAGGTTATAGGGGCATTGGTAAGACCAAAGGACATGACTAAGAATTCAAAGTGACCATACCGAGTTCTGAAAGTTGTCTTAAGGATGTCACATTCTCTGACTCTGAGTTGATGATAGCCTGATTTGAGGTCTATCTTAGAAAAGTAACTGACACCCTAAAGTTAATCAAACAAGTCATCAATTTTGGGAAGTGGATACTTATTCTTGACCGTGACATTATTTAGCTGATGATAGTCAACACACATTCTGACAGAATCTTCTTTCATACGCATGAATAAAATTGGTGCACCCTATGAAGACACACTAGGTATGATAAATCCCTTATCTAGGAAATCTTTTACATTTTCTTTTAATTTTCTGAGTTCTGTTGGAGCCATTTTATATGGAGGAATAGATATGGGTTGAGTGTCTGGAAAAAGGTCTATACCGAAGTCAATTTCCCTTTTGGGAGGAACTCTAGGATGATCTTCAGGAAAAATATCTGGGAATTCACATGCTACTGACACTGATTCATGAGTCGACTTTTTTGTACTAGAGTCCTAAACTCGAACGAGATGGTAGACACATCCCTTAGAAATCATTTTTCTCGTCCAAAGGTATGAAACAAGCTAACCCCTAAGTTCTGAAGTACTACCCCTACACTTAAGTACGATTTCAATTGGAGACTGAAACTAGACAATTCTATTTTTGCTGTTGATTGAGGCATAGTATGAATGAAGCCAATCCATACTGAGATTAATATTAAAATCAGTCATCTCTAATTTGACCAAGTCTGTTGAAGTGACTTCCTGAGATATCATAATCGGAAAGTTCTTATATACCCACAGGGCTATGGTAGATTTACCCATTGGGGTAGAGACTGAGAAAGGCTCTTCTAGAATTTCGAGAATTTCTCTGAAATTAAAGGCTATATATGGAGTAACAAAGGACAACGAAGCTCTTAGATCTAGAAAAGCATAAATATGTAAATGGAAAACTTGTAACATACCAGTGACCATATTAGGAGAACTTTCCTGATCCTATCGAGACGAAAGAGCATAGAGTCAATTTGGGTGTTGTCCACTGGTGGCACTGGAAGTGGCACCCTACTGATTTGAGCGACTGGACTGAGCTGGGGGATGGTTATACTATCCACGAGAACCTGACTGAGAACAATTTATGGATCAGTGTCCTGGCTTGCCATACTCGAAACACACATTGCTTCTCGCTCTGCAAATACCCTAGTGATTTCTACCATATTTCTAACAAAGGGGATTAGTTCAGGCATTGTTGACACTACCCTGGGGTTTAGGGCATGGTGCCCTATATATATTGTCATCTATGAATTTCGGAACTAGAGCACTACCTGAGGAAGGAGATGGAACTGATGATTTTAGGCAGAACTAAGAACGATTCCCATCCTCTGACTTAGGCTAAGCAAAGTTTAAACTACCTGTTCACATTCTCTTATTCTCCCTCTTCTTCTCCCTATTCTTAGACTTCTTTATCTATTGAGTATGGAAAATGATCCTGAATATTTCCATATCCTTAATCTACATTGCGGTCCTACATTCCTTGACCACAATATTAGACATGCCAGGGACAAACTTACTCATCTTAGATCTGCTATTTGCTACCACGTGAGGAGCGTATCTGGCTAATTGAGTAAACTTAAGAGAATACACTTTCACTGTCATGTTACCCTACTATAGATTTATAAACTCCAAAACCTTCACCTCCCTCAACTCCAATGGGAAGAACCTATCCAAAAAACTAGAGGCAAACTCCTCCCATTCTATGGCCCCTACATCTGCATCCCTTTCTGCTTTCCACTATTTGAATAATGAGTGGGCCACATCTTACAAATGATATATAGCCAACTCAACACTCTCAATAGCAGTCACTCTCATAATATCAATAACTTTCTACACCTAATCAATAAACTCCTGAGGGTCCTCATCTGACTTAAACCCTATAAAAGATAGAGGGTTCATTCGGGTGAAATCCCAAATCCTGGCTGTCACAAAATTGCCCACTGGGTTGGCTGGAATTACAGATGGACATTTATTCTGGGCTTCCACAGAATGAGATAGGGAGGTGAAAGTTTCTTTGAACTCAGCATGGGAGATATGTTCGTCCAGAGGATCTAGTTGGACAGGTTGGGGTTTTGGCTGGTCTCCCATTCCTCTTCCCTTAGTCTTTTTTTAGGAATATTCTTAAATAGAAGAGAAATTTGGATTAGACCGGAATGTAACTAGAGCTCATGCTCACTCGCATGACATGAATACTGAAAGAAGGGAAAATTTTCCTAAAACACCTTGCAGCCTCCTGTCCATATGCGTGGCGTGCAACAAACCCATGCCCAAGACTCTACTAGATGTGGATTTCAGACTTTCTATGACTTTGTTGAATCTTAGGCTCTGATACCAAGTCTGAAATACCCCGAGTCTGTACCCCAGAAACTACATGATGCTCATAATCCCGAAGGACCACAAGCTAACTCATGACTAGTACCTGCTATAATAACTAAATAGTAATACTGCAATTATGCAGAAATTAGATAGAAAACATGCCATAAGGTTCAATACTGTAATAAAAATGAATGCGGTCTAACAATACCAAAACTTAAAACATTTTTCTGAAAATACTCTAGTCTAAAAAGCCTCTAAACTATCTAAAATGTGGAGTTGATGGGACAAGTCCCCAACTAACTCTTACTAATAAAATAAACTAAAATTCTAAAAGAATAATCATGTCCTTAAACAATGAGGAATCACCACTAACTCTGACTGCTGAAGATCTAAACTGCTAAGGGTGCTTGGGAGCTTGTGCATTTGAACCTCTAATATAAAACATCATAGCGCATAATAAAGATATGCGTCAGTACTTTGAATGTACCAGTATGATAAGTGAGGTAGGCTGAAATGCATGGGTTCAAAGGCATGCACAATACTAACTGAATGACATGAATATAACTGAATGAGATTACATGCATGGATATAAAAACTATAACTGAGATAGTGATAACACTGAATACTGAGTCTAAATACTGATTAACTTTTATCTTTGTATACTGATACCAAATTATTGATAACTGAATGACTGTATCTGATAGTCTTGATTCTGTGGAACTATACTAAGTTCCCTACTAAACTGATGATTGTATCTGATAGTCCTAAATCTGTAGAACTGAACTGAGTCTTATCCTGAGTCTGGAACTGAAACTGAGATTATGGGAAGTAATCAACTAATCTGCATGCCTCTCTCTGAACTTATTGGAGTCCAACCTGTAACCCCAGCTGGAAGTGTATCAGTACTGTGCCATGGGTAAGAACAAGTTGAGTCACCCTCCTCTAGCAAGTTCTCTGAATGAGAATGGTGGTACCCTCAACTAGCAGGTAGATTACCTCATCAACCCTCAACTGGCAGGTTGATGTCTCAACTTATGTTGGGCACGTAGGTATGGAACACAGGGAGTGCTTCTAAGGATCACACCTTCTACTGGAAGGTAAATCCCCATCCTTAGGTCCACTTGGTGTTGAATCCTACTCCTAACTAAATAGACCCTGGACTGACTTCTAAATTGTTCTAAGCTGGACTGAACTGTTACTGATCATACTGTTTAACTGAACTGAACTTAGTTCAATGAGGTTCGTTGACTGATTGGATACTTCTAAATTCTGTTAATTGGCTGAATTTACTGAGGTCTGAACTAAGTACAGAACTGGAATGGAATGATACTAAGTCTACTGAGTATTTCCTGAGTTCTGTAATTGACTTAGAATACTACTGATTGTCACACGATTGATACTATCCTGACATTGACCATGGATCTATGTAATCAACTAAATTGTCGGGTATTAAATACCCCCAGGACTCAATAGTATAAATTATAAGATATGGCACAATCTTGAAACATGAAAAATAACTACTTGATCATCATTCATTCATTGTGACATTCTAGAAAATACCTTCATGCCATGAACTTGAATATATGCTAACATGATATAATTTCATTATTTAATTCTCATGAACAACTCATCAAACACTTAGGAAGTATTGTACATTCACATAGTACAAATCGCACATAAAGATCACAATCTAAAGGCTTTAACATGAATTCACATGATACTACATACATAATAGTTGTTCTTACATAAATCTTGCACTTAATCATGGAATAGAAATCTAATCATTATTATAATCATGAATACACTTGAATCCAAATAATGGAAAACATAAAATCAAGATAATTGAAGTTTAAAATAGTTTCTTGAACTCCAAGGGTAGAAGGAACCCTTGGATGAACACTTTACATACCTTGGTTGCCAAATTCTTAAAGATTAATGGTGGAATCTTGACCCTTGAATTTTAAATTCAATCATCTAAGGTTTTTGTTCTTGAGCAATTTATGAAATTAATGAGTGCATGATGTCAATAGAAGGCTAAATTTCATGTTTTTGGGGGATAAAAGAGGTGGTAAAAGACCAGAATACCCCTAAGGACGCAGCAATTTAATGATTGAAAACAAAAATGTCGACGCCCAGACCGATGTGCCACGTTATTGTCATTGATGTGATGGCCAATGCGCTATGTTGTGTCCCCGTCAGTTCACTAGAAATTGCCATTGGAGCCAAGGAAAAATATTGATCGACGTGATAGCAAATGCGCCGCGCCGAGATCGCATTGATCCACTATTTTGGACTCACAAACATGGTTCAAACGAGGTCCAAAAAATCTAAAACTCATCCAAGATCACCTACTGACATTGCTGATCATGAATCAATCTAAAAATCGATACTTTATGGTCATAAAAGTTGTGAAATAGTGTTACCAACTTACGAAGTCCAAAATAATACTAAGTCTTAATACTTAGCAAGAATTTTCTAACGCCGGGACCCCCTTAGGAAGCTTAAAAGACTGAGTTGAGCTTAGGATTTTATGGGGTCTTATAGTTTCATATCAAAGGTTTTGATTCTCAGTTTATTGATCATACTTAGAAAGTCCAGAGCTTCAGTAGCACCAATAGTGGTGAATTCTCATCTATCGAGGACATGATTGTTTTATTTCAGTTTATCTCAGTAGTTCAGTATTTCCATTCAGTCGTAGTTAGTTGGAGTTTTTTGTAATTACCCGAGAGTAAAACCTTGATGCCATAGGGTACTTAGAACCCCAAAGGACCACAAGCTAACCCATAGGCTGGTACCTGCTGTGAGCACTGAATAAAGTAACGAAGACATGTACAGAACATAGCTGAAAACTGCCATAAGGTTTTAACAATATAAAAATTAATAATGAATCATAGTTTTAAAACGTTTGACATATACTATTAATACTGATAAAATGATTGTTAATAAATACTGAAAATTGACAATCTATTTGTACTAGTCTGAAAGCCTCTAAATTGAATAACTGTGGAGTACATGGGACAAGTCCCCAACTAACTCCGACTGACTACCGAACTATATTAAACTAATAATAAACATAAAAATGCCTCGAGTTATGAGGACTCACCACTGCTGCGATGGCTAGATCACTGGGATATCTAGGTGCGGTCTAGAACCTGAGCGTCTGAACCTATAATATGAGACATTATAGCATAAGAAATGAGTATGTGGTAAGTACTTTGAATGTGCATGAGTAATGAATTACTGAATATATTGCAGGATGTACTGAGTAAGAATGCATGAATATTGTAAAAACCGAGAATGCATGACTAATCAAGCATACATGATGCTGACGAAGACTATAAACTGAGACATTGAAATAATGATAACTGGATAGCTGATATTTGTATACTATGGTTAAGAAAACATAAAACTGAGTACTGGAATGAGACTGCGGGAGCTATCATCTAACTAACATGCTCCAGTATAAGAAAATTAGACTCCAACCTGTGACCCTAGTTTGAAGGCTGTCAGTACTGTGCCACGGGTACTAACACATGGTTGCATGGATCCACTATAGTGAGGTCCCAAAGGACTAAGAAGTCACCCTCTACTAGTTGGTGCTCTAGTTAGATATATGTCAACCCTCAGTTGGCAGTTTAACATCTCTAACCTACAATGGCTACGTAGTTCTGGAACGCAGAGACATCTACTAAAGGACACACCCTCTACTTGTAGGTGAACCCCTATCCCTTGTTTTCTCGGTGCTAAATCCTAATCCCAACTCAAAGACACTGGATACTGGACAGAACCATGCTTTACTGTTTATGGTAACTGACTGAACAGACAATTCTCATAACTATTCTTAAACCATTCTGTAGATACTGAAAACTACGTAAGAAGCTAAGTTTTGTGTATTCAAACCCCCAGGACTCAATAACTATCACACCAAGATCATACTAAAACCTCAAGGACATGACATGTAAGCATTTATTCAAAGCACATTATCTTAGACATTTCATCAAACACTTGTAATTTATTGATTAAGCATGGGAATAGTTTTAACATGTAAGAATAACTTGATTTCAATACTAAAATCACCAATTAAGGCTTCAATCTATAAAAACCACTATTCATAAGATGTAGGGTTTGATAACAACAACAATTGCATGTAAACATGATATAACATCGACATTCATGGAAATTCATGGGTAAAATTCATGATAACATGCAAAAAGCTTGGAATCCATGGGTAAAAAGGAAAAAAAATTCAACATCTAACATACCTTAATTGAATAATTCGTTAGGGTTCTTGGTGGTTTCCTTGAAACATGAACTTGAATCTTGAAGAGGCTAGGGTTTGTTCTTGAAAGATAATGGTCTTAAAATTGATAGAATTTGTGTAAAATATGACCAAATATGGTTTTGGGGATTTAATCTCATTTTATGGACCTATTGGGTGAATGAAAAATGACCCATTTGCCCTTTTTAGCACGGATGAAAAGCTATAGAAAATACACGGGTCAGAGTGGAGCGGGCACCGCGGGATTCGGAGCGATGAAGTGGAGTCGGGACATGGGCACTTTTGTGGGTTCCTACAGCACCAGACTAGAGAGGGTGTTGCGGGATAAATGCCTGCAGCTGCTGTTTTGGAAGTTCAAACAAGCCCTTTTCCTTGTCCAAAATTTCAAAACTCACCCGAGATGTACTACCAACTTTCCCGATCATGAATCAACTTAAAAATTAACTTTCCAATGCATTAAAGGTCAAAAATAATTTTATCAAAGTTTAAGGGCTTTAGGAATGACTATGTCCTAAAACTTAGTGAAACATTCTAAGTCTTGGACCCTCTTAACATGCAAAAATTACCTGAAATGAGCTAAGAATTCTATGGGGTCTTATAACATCTCCCCCTTGGGAACATTCATCCTCGAATGAGGAAGGTTAAGCTGAGCCCACTAAGGAATTATGGTTACATGCTAAAAATATGATTACATAATTGAACTGATTTTGTGAATTCAGGAATGACATGAGAATGATCTGCAGCTGGGACTGAGCATGGAAAAAGGAAATCTAAGAAAAGTTGTTACCATAAAATTAGTCTGAGTTTGTGGAGAACAGATGAGCGTAATTGGTTCGCATATCTTCTTTTGATTCCCAAGTGGCTCCCTCAACGGACTGGTTTCGCCAAAGAACTTTGATCAAGGGAACTTTATTGTTCCTTAGTCTACAAATCTGGTGATCAAGGATCTTGACTGGGATTTCCTTGTAAGAAAGGTTGTATTAAACATTTACACTTTCTAAAGGATCGACTATAGCTTGTTCACCAATACACTTCTTCAGCAAGCTGATATGGAATACTAGATGCACAGAGGCTAAATCCGTACCTTTCCAAAGAGGCTTAAGATTCATTAAGTGCCAGTATATTGGGGACTAACCTTCCCCTTATTACCAAATATCTTTACTCCCTTCGTAGGAGAGATCTTCAGATTATAAAAATCACAAATCTCAAATTTGAGATCTTTTCTCCTCACATCTACATAAGATTTCTATTAGATTTTGGCTATCTTAAGCCTCTCTCTAATCAACTAGACTTTCTCCAAAGTCTCAAACATTAAATATAACCCGATTAACACAGTCTCATTTACCTCAAACCAACAAATAGAAAATCTACATCTCCTCCTATAGAGAGCCTCAAATGGAGCCATCTGAATACTCGAATGATAACTGTTATTGTAAGAAAACTCAATCAATAGTAAGTACTCATCCCAACTGACCTTAAAGTCGATAAAACAATCCCTCAATATGTCCTCTAAGGTCTGAATGGTCCTCTCTGCCTGACCATCTATCTGAGGATTAAAGGTTGTACTGAAATGAACTTGGGTACCGAGACCCTCCTAGAAAGCCTTCCAAAATAAGAGGTAAAGTGAGTACCTCTATCTAAAATTATGGACAATGGGACTCCATGCAACCAAAAAATCTCTCTAAGGTAGATCTTAGCATAGTCCTCAGTTGAATAAGAAGTATGGACTAGCAAGAAATATGTTGATTTGGTCATTCAATCAATAATGACCCAAATAGAATCATGTTGATGACGAGTTCGATGCAAACCCATCATAAAGTCTATGTTCACTTCCTCTTACTTCCAAGTGGGAACAATGAACTACTACATAGAACCCGTAGGCTTTTGGTGCTCAATCTTAACGTGTTGACAATTAGAGAACTTAGCTATAAACTCTCTGATATCCTTCTTCATACCACTCTACCAATAGATTTCCCGCAAATTAGGGTACATTTTCGTGGCCCCTGGTTGAATAGAGTAGAGTGCACCATGCACTTCTGCAAGAATTTTCTATCTTAACTCACCTACATATAACACACACATTCTATCCTAGCAACACAACACATTATCTCTCTCTTAGGAGAAAACCTCCACTTTCTGATCTCTGACTGGCTCGTTCAACATAACTAGATAGGGATCCCTATTTTTGTTTCCTTTACTTTATCAACCAAAGAAGATTCTGAGCATTTCTACACCCAAACATTACCCTCAACTGAATCAACAAAAAAAAACCTAATTCAGTAAGCTGATGAACTTCCCTAACTAGCTTTTTATTGTCATCTTCAACATAAGCAATTCTACCTATAGACAATCTACTAAGGGCATTTGCCACTACATTAGCCTTACCGGGTGGTACAGAACACTCATGTCATAATCTTTCAACAATTCTAGCCATCTCCTCTGACACAAATTCAAATCTTTCTGTGAAAACACATATTTCAAGATTTTGTGATCCATGAACACATCAAGATGCACCCCATACAAATAGTTCCTCCAAATCTGTAAGGCAAATACTATGGCTTCTAGTTCAAAATCATAGGTAGGGTATTTCCTTTCATGGGGATTATGTTTTCTAGAGGCATAGGCTATGACCTTAACCCTCTGCATCAAAACACAACTCAAACCAACTTTGGAAACATCACATTAAACAAAAAACCCATTTGAACCATCGAGCAACGTTAAAACTGAGGCTGAAGTGAGTCGAGTCTTCAACTCCAAAATACTCATTTCATAAGAATCTAACAACTGAAAATTGACTTTCTTATAAGTCTATCTAAACTTGGGGGATGCAATAGATGAAAACACTTCAACATATCATCGGTAATAGCCAGCCAAACCCAAGAAACTCCTGATATCTGACGGAGAAATTCATCTAGGCATATTTCTCATTGCTTTGGTATTTTGAGGGTCAACTCTAATGCCATCACCGGAAATGATATGGCCAAGAAAATCTACTGATCTTAGCCCAAATTAGCACTTACGGAATTTGGTGAACAACTAATGTGATCAAAGATCCTGCAATACTATTTTGTGATAGTTTTAATGATCATTTTCATTATAGAAATAGATAAGGATATCGTCTATGAAGACTATGAAGAATATGTCCAAGTACTTTTTGTACACTCGATTCGTCAAATCTATGAAAGCTGCTGGGGAATTTGTAAGACCAAAAGACATTTCTAGAAATTCAAAGTGACCATACCTAGTTCTGAAAGATATTTTTAGAATGTCACATTCTCGGACTTTGTGTTGATGATAGCCGAATCTAAGGACTATCTTAGTGAAATAACTGGTACCCTGAAGTTGGTCGAACAAGTCATCAATTCTGGGGAGTGGATATTTATTCTTAAGGGTGACTTTTTTCAACTTACGGTAATCGATACATATTCTAAGAGACCCATCTTTCTTTTGCACGACAAGTACTAGAGCGCCGCATGGGGAAGCACTGGTCCTGATGAATCCTTTATCTAGGAGATCTTTCAACTATTCTTTTAGTTCTTTAAGTTTAGTTTGATCTATCCTGTATGGAAGAATAGAGATAGACTGGGTATCTGGAAGAAGATCTATTCTATAGTCAATTTCCCTTTCTGGAGGGACTCTGGGAAGATTTTTAGGTAACATATCTGGGAATTCCCTCACTATTGACATTGACTCAAGAATTGGAGTCTCAAAAGTAGAGTCTTTAAATTGAGCGAGATGGTAGGTACAACCCTTGGATACCATTTTTATCGCTCTAAGATACAAAACAAGCTGATCCCTAAGTGCTGAAGTACTACACCTCAATTCAAGGACTTGTTTATTAAGAAACTAGAAAGAACAACCTTGTTTCTATAATCAACTGAAGCATAGCATGAGTGGAGATAATCCATGCTTAGAATGACATCCAAATTAGTCATCTCAAACTCTACTAGATCAATGAAAGTGACTTTCTGGGATATTGTAACTGGAATGTTCCCGTATACCTGCCTGGCTACAATAGAGACACCTACTGGGTAGACCCTGAGAAGGGTTCTACTAAAGTCTCAGGACTGACATGGAAATAAACAACTATGTAATGAGTTACAAAAGAAAGAGAATCGCTGCGATCTAACAAAGACTAAACATATAGATGAAAGACCTGTAGCATACCAGTAACCACATCAAGAGAATTTTCCTGATCCTGTTGGGACAGAAGTACATATAATCTTTTAGGGCACTGACCACTGGTGGCACTGGAAGCGACACCAAGCTTAGTTGGGCAACCGGATGGAACTAAGGAATGACTAGATTGACCCCGATGACCACTCTGTGGGCAATCCCTGACCCTATGTTTTGGCTTGCCACACCCAAAGCGTACATCACTTCCTGATTAACACACATCCTGATGGTTTCTATCGTATTTCTGGCAAAGACGATTTGTGCAACCACTATTCATATTTCTTTGGGGCTTAACGACTAGAGCCCTATCCTGATTATTATTTTTGAACTTTGGTGCTGGCGCACTAGCTGAAGATGGATATGGGGCTGAATATTTGTAATGGAATTGATGAACGTTACCATCATCCAACCTTGGCTGTGTAAAACTGAAGCTACCAATTTTGGCTATCTTATTCTCCCTCTCTCTTTCCTTAAACTTCAACTCCTAAATCTCTTAAGCATGGGCCATGAACCTAGACAAGTCCATCACATTAATCAATATCGCCGTCCTACACTCCTTGACCATGGTATCACCCACACCAGTGATAAACTTACTTATACTAGATCTGTTATTAGACACAATATTAGGAGCATACCTGGTTAGTTGAGTAAACTTAAGAGAATACTCCTTCACACTCGTGTTTTCCTGCCTCAAATTAATAAACTCCTGAATCTTGCTTCCCAAAACTCAAAAGGAAAGAACCTATCGAGAAAGGTTGTAGAAAACTTCTCCTATTCAACAGGACCTGTATCTGCACCTCTATCTCTCTTCCACTGCTTATACCAGGTGTGAGAAACATCCAGCAACTGGTAAGCACCCAACTTTGCACTCTAACTAGAATTCACACCAAACCTCTCCATTAGATCATAAAAATAGAGGAGGGTTCATTTAGGTAATGTCCCGAATCCTAGTTGTGGCAGTATTATCCACCAAACGGCTGGGACACTAGTCAGCTGATTATTCTGGGCTACTACAGAGTGAGCTAAGGTAGTGAATGTTGCTTTAAATTCAGCATGAGACACATACTGATTCAGGGGATCTTCTTGAATAGATGGAGGTGTGGGTTGATTCTCGTTTCTCTTTATGTTAGTATTTCTGGGAGGCATGTTCTATAAACCGAAAGAAAATTGAATTTGATAGATAGTTTAAATTGAGCTCATTCTCAAAAGCACAACATGAATACTAAAAGAAGGGAAACATTTCCTAAAACATCTTGTAGACTCTTTTCCATAAGTGTGGCGCACTTCACACACATGCACATGACTCTATTCAACGTGGCTTTCAGACTCCCAAAGACACTGTAAAACATTAGGCTATGATACCTTGTTTGTAATGCTCTGAGAGTACACCCTGGATGCCAGATGGTGCATACATCCCCGAAGGACCATAAACCAATGAATGAGCTGGTACCTACTGTGAGAACTAAATAAATTAACAAATACAAGTGTGGAACATAGATAAAAACTGCCATAAGGTTTTAACAATCTAAAAACTACTACTAAATCCTAGTTTTAAAATGTATGAAACATACAATCAATAAAGATAAAACAACTATTAATAATGACTAAAAACTGACCTTCTGTCTTTACTAGTCTAAAAGACTCTAAATTGAATGACTATGGAGTTGATGGGATAAGTCCCCAACTAACTTTGACTGACTACTGAAATGAACTAAAAATAAACATTAATGGTCCTCTGAATATAAGAACTCACCCCTTCTATGGATTCTAGAGCACTGGGATATATAGGAGTGGTCGAAAACTTTTTATTACCATTGGAAAAAGAATACGATGAGACATCATAACACAAAAATTAAGTATGCGGTCAGTACTTTTTATGTACTGGTATGCTAAATGGGGTTAGGCTATTATACCTGGGTTTATGTTCATGAATTATAACTGATTTAATAAATAGCATGATGTACTAAGTAAGAATAAATGAATACTAGAAAGACTGAGAATGTGTGACCAATCATGCATACATGATGCTGATAAAGTCTGTACAGTGAGATACTAAATTACTAATTACTGGGTAACTAATATCTGTATATTATGGTCAACCAAACCTTAAATTGAGTACTGGACTAAATACTGGATTTGTACTATAGGAGCTATAATCTAACTGATATGCCCCAATATGAGCAAATTGTGGTCTAACCTGTGACCCCAGTTGAAAGTGTCAGTAACATGCCATGGGTACTAACATATGGCTACGTGGATCCACTAATGTGAGGTCCTAAAGGACTAAGGAGTTACGTTTTACTTGCAGGTTCTCTAGTGACATATATGTCAACCCTCAGCTAGAAGATTAACGTCTCTTACTTTGGCTTGGCTACGTAGTTCTGGAATGTAGGGACTGCTACTAAAGATCACACCCTCATTAGGTAGGTGAGACCCTATACCTGATTCTCTTGGTGCTAAATCCTACTCTAAACTAAAAGACACTGGATACTGGATTGAACCATGTTTTACTTTTTATGGTAACTGATTGAACTGATAATGCTCATAACTATTTTGTAACTATTCTATAGATACTAAAAACTAGGTAAGTAGCTAAGTTTCGTGTATTCAAACCCCCAAGACTGTAAAAATATCACAAAAATATCATACTAAAACTTTGAGGACATGACATGTAAGCATTTATTCAAAACACATTCTCTTGGGCATTTTATCAAACACTTGTAATTCATCGCTTAAGCATGGGAATAGTTTTAACATGTAAGGATAGCATGATTTCACTACTAAAATAACCAATTAAGACTTAAATTAGTGAACAAGCACCATTCACGATGTGTAGAGTTTGATAACAACAATAATTGCACGTAAACATGATATAATATTGAGATTCATGGAAATTCATGAGTAAAATTCATGATATCATGCAATAACCTTATATTTAAAACTTGGAATTAGGTTCTTGGACTCTATGTGTGAAAAGGACCCGTAGATGAACATCTAACATATATTAATTGAAGAATTTGTATGGGTTCTGGTAGTTTCCTTGAAACATGAACTTGAATCTTAAAGGGGATAGGGTTTGTTCTTAATACATAATGGTCTTAAATTGAGAGAACTTGAGTAAAATATGACTAAATATGCTTTTACGACTTTAATCTCGTGTTATGGACCTATTGGGTGAAGGGAAAATGACCTATTTTCCCTTAAAATATGAAACAAAAGATAAAGAAAATACATGAGATGGAGAGGAAAAGGGGATGTGGGGTTTGGAGCACTATACTGGAGTAGGTGTCATAGGCTCTATTGTGGGTGCCCCCAGCATCGGACTAGAGAATCACCTGTAACTGCTATTTTTGAAGCCAAACATACCCTTACGCTTGTCTAAAAATTCATAAACTCACCCAAGATGTACTTCTGACTTCCTCAGTCATGAATCAACTTAAAAATTAACTTTCTGGTGTTGGGAAGGTTGAAAATAAGTTCATGAAGGTTTAAGGGCTTTAGGAATAGTCCTATCACCTAGAGCAATATTTGAAGTCTTGTACCTTCTTAACATAAAAAGTGAGCTGAAATGAACTTAGGATTTTATGGGTTCTTGCAATTTGTCCTATCAACTCCATCATTAGTTAGAGGCTTTTTAGTCATTTTGATAGTTAGTCATTTTATCAGTTGTTTTACCGGTATTTCTATTATGTCTTTAGATATTTCAGATCTATGGTTTAATTATGTTACAATATTTAAACCTTATGGTGTTCATATTTGATTTCTACATATGTGTATTTTGTTACTTTACGCAGTGCTCACAGCAGGAACTAGCTTTTGGTTAAGCTTGTGGTCACTTATGACCATAAGCACTATTTTCGCGACTAAAGGGTAGCCTTGGGTTATGATAAAATTTGGTATCAGAGCCTAAAGATTTATAGTGTACTAGGGAGTTCGAAAAGCCATGTTGAGTAGAGTCTTATCTATGGGTATGAAGCACACCACTGTTATGGAAAAGAGGCTACAAGATGTTTTAAGAAAAATTTCCCTCTTTTAGTATTCATGTTGTGCGAATAAGCATAAGCTCTATTTAAAACTCTCTTTTTGTCTCATAATTCATTTTTTTATAAACAATGCCTTTAAAAAGAAATAATAGAAGAAAGAAAGGGAAATAGCTCGTACATCCTACTGTTCAGGAAGATCCCCTGAATAAGCATGTATATCACACCAAATTTAGAGCTAATTTTACTATATAAGCTTATTCAGTAGTTGTTTAGAATAATCAGTAGGTTGTTGTCCTATATAGGCTTTTAGTTATGCTTAGTGGAGTGAGAAGGAGAAGAATAGAGAGAAAGAGAGAGAGAATAAAAATGCAAAAATAGATAGTTTTAAGTCAAGGTTAGAGAGTTGTAACCATTCTTAGTTCAATCAATAATTCTCAGTCGCAGATCCTTCTGAATCTAGTGTGCCAGTGCCATGACAATTGGGATAAAGCACTAGGCTCTAGGCCCCAAGGTAGCATAAATAGTGATTGTACTAATCCGCTCTGCAGGAGGTATGGTAGTAATCATCAGGGTATGTGTATGGATGGTAGTGATATGTGTTTTGGATGTGGCAAGCCTGGACACAGGGTCAGGGATTGCTCGACGGCTATTCAGAGCAGCCAGTCTAATATGTAATCAGCTCCAGCACATCACATGATGTCGCAGTGAATCTCTTCCATTTCCACCTGTTGTCAATGCCAGAATAGATTGTATGCACTCCAATTCCGATAGTATCAGCAATGGTCTCCTGATGTTGTTATGGGTACATTACCTGTCATTCATCTTCATGTTTATTTTTATGTTTTATTATATCCCTAAGATTTTCTTTCTTTTGTGACTCCTTATATATCTGTCAACTTCGGTAAGAGTCCAGAAACCTTAGTAGAGCCTTTCTCAGTATCTACCTAAGTAGGTAAATCTATTATATCCATATGGGTATAGAGAAATTCCCCGGCTATAATATCTTAGAAAATCACTTTAGTAGATCTAGTGGAGTTAGAGATGACTGATTTTGATGTCATTCTCGGCATGGATTGGATTGACTCATATTATGCCTCAATTGACTTTAGAAATAGAGTCGTTCGTTTTTAGTTTCCTGATGAACTATTTACTAATTGGAGTGGTGGTATCTTAGTGGTTAGTGGTTAGATTGTTTTATATCTTAGATCAAGAAAAATGATATTTAAGGGATGTTCTTTCATATCCCTTCTTAGAATCCAATGATAGCATATGATCTAGAGGTAGAACTATGGATCCAAAAGTTTAGAAGCAGTAAATTAAGGGTGAGTTTATGGTTAGATGTGTAGATCTCCTATTGGTTAGTCTGAGGCTGGTGAAGTTGCTTTGATAGGTCCAAATTCAGTGCATGAGGCAATGGATAAAATTTAGTTCATTACAGAAAGGTTGAAGATGGACCAAAGCCGTTTGAAATTCTATGCATATGTAAGGAAAAGGGAGCTTGAATTTGATGTTGGTGATTTTGTTTATTTGAAGATTTCACCCATGAAAGGGGTAAAGAGGTTTTGTAAGAAAGGAAAGCTCATCCCCTATTATGTTGGTCCATACAATATTTTGAGTAGGTATGAGAAGGTAGCCTATGAGTTAAAGTTGCTTGCAGAGTAAGCATCAGTGCACCCAGTGTTCCATGTCTTTTTTTTAAAGAAGTGCATTCGTGATCCAACATCTGTAGTTCCTTTAGAAATGGATGGCATGGAAAATAACCTTTCTTATTAAAAATTCCCAGTTAACATCCTTGTTAATCAGGTTTGTAGACTGAGGAATAAAGAGTTCATTTTAGTAAATGTTCTATAGAGGAATCAGTCAGTTGAGGGAGCTACTTTGGAAGCAGAGACAGAAATATGAGCCAAGTACCACTATATTTTCTCTTCGAACCTAGTTTCAGCCTCAGGTAAGAGTTCCCTTAATTAATTAATAAATTCTTTCATATTTATCTCAGCCCAAAGTTAAATCCTCATATCATAGCATGCATTCATGAGTTTAGTTTGGTCCATGCATCATGTCTCAAATTCAGATATTAACTCATGTTTCATCTCATATCTGTTTTGTCCAAAATCTCAGTCTTCCCCTTACATGTTTAAACTTAGTCAATTTCATAAGGGGCGAATGATCCCAAGAAGGAGATATTATAATACACCCAGGTTTTGAATCTTTAGACTCCTCAAAAGAGAGGCCATTAATTTAGTTTTCCAATGCCAGACGTCTCTCCTCAATCCAATCTCGTGGCAAAAGTTATACAATTTTTTCCTTGAGTATCAGTCAGTTGCTAGTGGCTATGACTCACTTGATGACTCATTAGCATACATAAAGAGTTTTTATGAGAATTCATATTTATGACCATAAGGATCCTCAGTTTTATCCTATTGATTATGACCCCACCCTACGACTCGTCACCAGTGAGAATTAGTCGTTAGAAGGGACTCGTTATCACAATAGTGTATTGTTAAAAGCCTAGTGTTAGACTATGACTTTTATAATGACTTGTGACCATCTATGATGATCCATTATAAGGGGAATCATAGTCATAATATAAAGGACCCAATACCTCAAGATTTCGTGATACTCCTCTGACCACGACTCGTGATTAGTCGTCTTGAGTCATGACGTGACTAGTAATGACTGGGAGTGGAATTTTCTGGATAATTTCTCAAGGACTTTTATGTATTTTACTACTCTTTTAAAAGCTAAACCCACATTGTTTGGGCTAACCAAAGAGTGGTATAAGAACCCAAAATCCCCACATTCATGATTAAGTCATAATTCCACCTAGAATTACCATAAAGGGACAATTTTACTTTTCTCTCCAAGGTAACTAAGTTCTTCAAGTTCAAGCTCAATTCGAAGAAATTTTGCTTCATTTATGTGGGATTTCTTTAATGGGTACCTTCCAACCATTGAATCCCAAGAAACCCTTTTACTATCGAGTAAATCCCCTTTTCGCTTGTACTAGGTTGTATGTTAAATAGGAGTTTTATCAACTCTCTCTTTGTTTGTTTTCTTTATGAACTATGATAACAAATTTCCCCTAAAGAAATTGTATCCCCATATGTTTGATAATTGCAAGTTTCTATATCATGATTAGTTATTGAAATATTGAGTTTTAATCATGTTTTTCCCTACCATGATCATTCTTAAATGGTATAATGATCTACCATATTAGTCAAAGCTAGTGGGTTATGAACTCCCAATACCGAGGAACTAATGCATATGTTAGCTTACATATTTTTTAGCAGTTCATATTGTACATGTGTTTTTATTTTCAGAATGTTGTGACTTGAGAATAACAGTTATCAATTCATGTTTCGGTTTATACTTCAACGTCTTTCAGTTAGGGGTAATACCAAGCACTGAGTAAACGCAGGGACGATGGCTCCTACTTAAGTTAGGCTTAAGAATGTTAGTAGCAGTCCTTAAATTCCAAAACTACATTTCCACTATAGGTTACAAGTGGTCCCCCATCAGTTGAGGCATGACACCCTAGTACTTTAGGATATCAGTTTAATGGACTCACGCTAGATGGTGTTGGTACACATAGCAAGGTACTAACACCCTTCCAACAATGGTTATAGGATGGACCCTACTTTTTATCCAATTGGGGTATGCCGGTTTTTGTTACTACTATAGTCCCCAGTTCAATTTCAATTTATGCATCCAATTTATGTTTTAGTCCAAATATTCATGACCTTATATTCTAATTTTCAGTTTATTCAGTTTATGCTTATACTTGGTCTTGCATTTAGCTTACATGTTCATGAATTCATGTTCATTTCTTACATGTTCATTAGTTTCACATCTCGCATTCTCAGTACAATCAAAGTACTCATTGCATACTCTTTTTGCGCTATATTGTCTAATAATATAGGTTTGAAATCCCAGTATCTAGTCCATGTGTAATTCACTTTAGTATGACACAGCTGCAGTCTTGGTGATTCCTTATTAGTCGGGCACTAGTTATCAGTTATTTATCTTTTGTATTTCAGTATATAACTTTAGTGACGTTAGTTGGGGATTTGTCCCAAGAACATAAACTAGTTAGAGGCTCTCAGACAGTTAGACAGATGTTTAGATTTTTTCAGTCTCACTGAGTATTTCAGACCATAATAACATTTATTCTTTCATTGTTCATTATTAGTTTATTTTTGTTATCTTCCACCCAGTGTTTGTTACTTCTATATCAATATTTATAGTTCATACCATACTAAGGGTTAGCTCGGGGTCACTTTGTACTCTAAGCACTATGTTACGACTAACGGGTAGTCTCTGGTCGTGATAGTATCTCAGGTTTAGGAGTGGGACTAAGGTTTGGTAAAGGCTCCCTCTACTGGATCCTAGCTGGGACACATCTCGTGGCTATCCACGACTTCTTGTTTGTCCTCAAATAGGGGTAGAGTATTTAGGCTCAATATTGAGGGCCTCATCTCGTGTAGCGATAACACGTGTCCTAGCCATCTCCGAAAGAGTAATGTTAAAGTATTGTTCTATAAAGAAAGTCATACTATTAGTCCGAAATGAGTGAAAGAAGTGAAGAACTCCTAAGAATGTCCCATAGCCTCCTAAATATAAGAAACATACGTCATCACTAAAATCTGCAGGACTCTACTAGACACTTGCTCTTGCACCAACAATACAGGTGAAACCTAGGATCTAATACTAATTTTTTATAACCTGATTTATGATTCATGATGGTACTTACTCTATCCCGCCAATAGGCAATCCAAACCGTAACACAAAGCTGAACACAGTGGGTTATCTTTGTAGAAAATTCCTGCAAGAAAAAAAATAACAAGTGCAACTTATAAATAAAACATGGTATTAGGAATTGATAAAAGGTAGTCAATACATAGATACCATCTCATGAGCTAGTAGAGGCAGTACAACAGCAACTATAAATACAGCTCAAGTATCTAAAATTGTCAATACAATCTATCTTTAAACTAAAGACTTGAGATAAGTACTATAGAAAGAAATGGGAGACTCTAATTCTAAGAGCTCACCCTATCTCTGAAAATCAACATATCAAGAACATCGATCAACGACGGCAACTAGTACTCAGATCTGCACCAAAAAGGAACAAAAGTGTAGTATTAGTGCCAAAACCATGGGTACTCAGTAGGAATCATCGACCGATTGATCTAAATCATGATATATAAGTGTGATATAATGCAAGATTTGTAGCTAAATCATGATAAAGTGACAAGCCTAATAACCATGTCAACATCATTGCGCCTAGGTAAGTAGTAGTGTTTGTGAATTTTTTGTTTTGAGGGGGGGATGAAAAAAGGTAAATAAATACTTTATCCAAAAGCAAGGGATTCCTAGGGCTCGAACGATAGCAGTATTCTCAAAAAAAAAGAAAGGAAAATAGGAAGGGAGGTTAGAGAGAGTAAGACTAGGTTATAGCAAGACAACAGAAGTTAGATAGCTCAAGTAAACCGAAATAATAACATAACATAACATAAAACATCAACACATGCAATCAAAACTACTAAATTGGCTCCATAAGACATTTAGTACAAAAACGTATATAACCCATTGAAAGCCACCATTATCCTGGAAGGAAAAAACAAGTTAATATAACCCGCCACCATTATTTATTAACTCTCATATGCAACGAGAATTTTTATTTGCCATGCCACACCATATCTATCATTTAACCATTAGCCATAATTTATAAGCTAACGACTAATTATCAATAAATCATTATTTATCAACAAATCACCATTTATCAAATAATCATGGTATCACTAGAATTCATTCATATCATTCCAAATTATAATTGTTTCCTATTTTTCAGACTTAGCTAGAATCAATATTGTCAATTTCACACCCCAATATTTGCATATGATAATAAGTTGACCATCATAGTAAAATGTATATATCCGGAATCGAATTAGTACGTACAATAAACAATATCATCATAAATATCATCATCAATATTATTCTCCACATCATCACAAACATCATCAATTATCATCATCAATTTCATAGCCATCCTTTGGACGTGAACTGGGCGTAATAATTGATATAATCATCATTATCTGGACTTGAACCGGTATTTGTATTGTTCATAGGATAATCAATATCCAAACTAACATCGGTAACCATCCAATCATTAATTGGGCCAATATAATAATCATTAGACTATTCAATAGCATAACAACTACCATATCTATTTAGCATAATCACCAATAATAATTGAAGCATAATCTCTAGCATAATCGTGAATGTAGTAAATATGCATGATCTTTACCATAACTAATAGAATAATCGTTATTATGGTCAATAAACATAGTCTTAAGTATAATAAATAGCATAACTGCTAATATAACAAATAAGCATGATTTTTAGTATAAATGAAAGCATAATCACTAATATAACCTCTAACTTAGTCAATGGAATACCCAATGGCCTAATAAATAGCCTAATTAATGGCTTAATCAATATCATAATCAAGGTCTTAATCAATAGCATATTAAATTAGCCAATCATTAGCTTAATCAATAAGTTATTAATAAGCATTACTACCACTGTAAACCCATCATAACCATCAAGTACTATGGAATCTTAATATAACCAAAATAAACATTTCCTAGATGTACACAAGCGTATAAAAGATCTTTAATAAATAACTAAAGCCTCGGCCTAAGAAGGGTCAAAGAGTCCACTTCTAAAACATGAAAATCCTTTACCATTCAATGTTTACCCTGGACTAGGATAAGGTATCTATAACCAATATTAGTTGTTGGATAAGATGTAGCCCTTGAAAAGCAATTCCTCCCAACAGAGGGCAAGTAAATCTATTCCATATAAGGTAATGACACTAGGGTAAGCTCCACCCTAAACTCAAGTGACCAAGGCAATCTCCACATTTGTTAAGTAATTAAAGCATTTTAATCCTAAACAAGATCCTATAGGGTCAACTTCACCTAAGGTATGGTTAACTAGGCTACTATGCCCAAAAGAGATATCAAAAATAGCCTAAATGATCCATCTAACCCAAGTATTGTAATTTATCACACCAAGACCTAAAATTCATCTTGAGTCTATTACAATATCATAAATATACTATGAATTAGCTCAATCTAATAAGGAGAAACACCTATCCTACCTGGATGCCTATGAAAGCTCAAAAGATTTGCTAAATCATTGTTTTTCCCTCCTTAGAAGCTTCCACAAAATGACAAGCTATCAAAATCACATTCTACACATAAATACTTGAATAATGATACTCATATTGCGACATTGTGCTTCGGTTCAAAAAACCACACAAAAATATCATGTGGGTCCAACTTATGAATATTGCATTTCCAAAACTAACCCAATATTTCCTAATGATCAAGGAGTCATTACCCTAAAAAATGGGTGAAATCCGAGATAATTTGGGGTTTAAATAAATCCTCCAAGTTTTAGGAATTTTTTTGAACAACAAATGAGAAATATCTACCATCAAAAGTGTGAAATGTTACTATCAATTGGAAGATAATTGTGTAAACAAGTGTTAGCCATGTTCCCAAATTACCTACATGATTCAATTTCAAGCAATCTCGCTATTTAGGCTATCAATTGGAAGATAATTGTGTAAACAAGTGTTAGCCATGTTCCCAAATTACCTACATGATTCAATTTCAAGCAATCTCGCTATTTAGGGTTTTATCTCTCTTATAAATGGAAAAATAATGGCAAAACGAGGCTAAAACAATACAATTTATACCAATCCCAGGTGCTCGAGTGTCACTATCGTGACTGAGTTTCCTCTATCACAATAACAACTTCCGAGATAGTCACTTTTTTGCCTCTAATAACACGATCGTGATCTAGTAAGGGTAAATCTATCTCACGATTATTATTTATGACCATTCATTATTGCGATCTGCTAAGGAATAAAAGACTTCAGTCGGATGCTTGGGATTCATTCTGAATATCGTACGTGCAAACAAACTACATAACCATACAAAATTTGATGTTCTAGACTAAATCGAGCTGTCAAAATTTCCCTCCGAGGATGTTTAGACAAAAATAGGTCCCACACCCAATTTAAATTTTCTTAAATTTTTTATCAATAGGTCAAAATGAGCCCGGGTGGCTTGGACCCAAATCGAGAGTCCACCAATACTAAGGTTGATATTTTGGAGTTTATAGGATAGTCACAATTTGCATTTAAAGTCATATGACTAAAGTTTTTGTTCGATGTCCATTTGAAACCAGAGAAGACTGCAAAATAGAGAATTAGCTCATAAAACCAAATGAACTACCTCGTAATGAACTGTCAGTTCCAGCAAGTCATAAATTACTTAGGGAAGCTATAGGAAAGCTCAAACAACAAAAATAGAACAAATGACCTGAAGGGTCATTACACAATGGTCATAGGAGTCTATAGGTGAAAACCCTCACAAAATGAGTTAAGATTAAGGTGTAAAATAAATAAAACCCCTTTTTAAACCCAACTTGTTAAAACCGTAATATTCCACTTTGAGATCATGATTTATAGGTGTTTCTAAAGATAATATCAATGGAAAATAATGGGATTAGGTGTTTAGAAGTTACCCAAAAAAAATCAATGATAAAATCCTTGAAAATCGCCTTTCACAAAGCTTTGAGGTCAAAAAATATAGTAAAATCACGAAAATGGAGTATTTTTACTGTTTACTTAACAATACCTCACGAATGTGGCCAACCTTTTGCATTTGAGATTGTCAAAGTTGACCATCCTAATAAATTTGTCTTCACATTCATGGATAAGACTTTAAGTTGGTAAAGATTGATGAATCAGGCTTTTGCATTCATAAAGAAGAATCCTATTGACCTTCGGGATTGTGGCCACCACCTCATCATCGTGATGAAGAGTGAATTTCTTCTCCACATTTATGACAAGGGCCTTCATTTGTGAAGTAGGATCTATACACTAGATATCAAATGCTCACCAACTCATATTGCATGGTTTCTAATGTTCCAAATGGATCTTTGAGATCATTTGGTACTCGACAGAAGTAAACTATTTATGCTACTACTCCATTTTTTATGTTTTGGACTCAATGGTGACGTTGGATTTTTGAAAGATGGTCATTATTAGTAAATTAATACGCAGAGTTCCATTTTATCATGATCAAAATGAAGGGTCAAAATAAGATATAAAAGTCTCAAAACTAAACCAACCTTGTTGCTAACTTAAATATGACATTTCGAATCTACTGGCGCAAGACATTTTGCCATCCAACACTCAGAACAACAAATGCTTGTTGAAGTTCACTAAATGACTTCTCAAGCCTCTGAAATCTATAAACTTGGACAACTCATTCCCGATCGAATTGGAAATTATGCCAACTATCTCCGAACCTCAAAATCAAAATATAATTACTATGGGGAAGGGCAAAATGGTCAAAACATATAGTATGGAAAATTCAGTAATTCAGATCCGTATAACTCAATAGAACCTGGTATTTACAGGCACAAGAATACTTAGGAAATGAAGGATGACACAAGACAAAACATCCATGTATGAGTAGAATGACAATAGTTGATAAAGAATAATCACTGCTTCAACTATTCAATCTCCAACAGACCTGCAACATGGTTACACCCTCAAAAGGTGATATATTAATCATAGAATAAATATAACTACACGTACAACTAGGTATTATTAACCGACCATGGTTAGAAATATATAACAACATATAGCAAAAAATAAGATATCATAACAAGAATACTGGCTTAATAACAGAACATACTTAACTTGCATGAACTTCCAACCTTACTACCTTCCTTTTATTAAAGCATTATTAACTTAACCCCATAGTGTGACTAACTAACACAATTCCATGAATTAACCTAACCCATATTTCTTATGCAATAACATTATTGAAATAACTCTAAAACTCATTCATTAATCCTCTCTTTTAGCAACCCTCATGCCTTATTATACTCCCATTAACCATCAAGATTACAAAAACTAACAAAATTAATAAAACATCAACAACTTTGTACATATTGATACTACAATATAATAACATCTATAGCTATAACCACACAAAAATAATACTTATACATAATCCAGGACATACCTTATATTCATACTTTATTGTTGTGCACAAGCGAAACCATCAACATAATCGTCCATACAAGTATCCATAATATATTATAAACATAACTCTATCAACTTAATGAAACATAAAACTCTCTAAATTATGATGCACATAAACTAGGGTCAATAAGGACCCTAAATTATGACCTATAAGGGACGAGTTAAGACTATCTACCAATATTAGTGTGGTACCTAATCAAAATATTAGTAGTCGCTTGGCACCTGATCCTAGCAAAATAGTGCTTGCTTCCCTTATCAGAACCAAGTATTATAACATAATTATTCCAATGTATCAACCCTAATCGTCTCTATAATCCACCAATTCGATGAGGATTAACCATTACTATTTCATCTCACAACAACAAAAAACATTATAAATAGTATAATCACATACTGAGATAAATTAACCATACTTGTATATCAAATAAGGTCCTTTTTACCAACCTTATTACAAGCCATCAATTTTTAAAGTTGCACTGAATAATAAACAAGTTCATCAATTTAGGTAAATAGTGAATATCCATTAACACATGAAATCATAAGTATACCCAAATATTAATTCGCCACTTATTTTAATGAGCATTATCAAACCCAATTATCAATCACAAACAAATTCGAAGACTAATCAATTAAGTATCTATTTTAAAACTGCACATTCCCTTAAAATTAATATCTATAATCTTATTAAATATTTTGTTTTATTCACTAATCTACACATTTTTTTCATATTTCAAAATGGTAATTGTAGTTACTAACTAGTAACCCTTACACCGAAGATGTTACTATGTTCAAGACACTATTCCATTAGTTGATTAATCAACATTTAAAATCTATTTAATTTATAATTCTAGATTGAGTAATACACCTTCACACCTCCTAATTCCTATCACTTAGCCTCTAATGCTTCAAGATTACCTCAGAGACATCACACGATACTTAAGCCTATAAGTAGAACGAGCCAATTTGTCGCATCTAGCATGACCATAAATCATGAGCAAAAGTTGTAAATTAAAAAGTATGAGGTTAAATAGGCTAAACAGACACAATACTGTCAACATTAACTAAAAGTCATCAAAAATGTACTAATAAATTAAAAGCATTTACTTAGTCTAGACAAGCCCATAAACATACTAAAGAGTCACTAGGACAAACCCCAACATACATGGGATTTTATGAAGTTTGAAATGAATATATAACTAAACTACTTAAAACAAATCATAATTGAGGTCCTCGAGATATAAGGAATCACCAACCAATATAAGTAGGAAACAATGATAGTTGTCAAATGTGATACTGAGGGTGGACACAAGAAACTACACCTTGATAGGTTGTAGAGCATAAAAAGTTTATGTTTAGTACTAAGTATATAGGGAATGCATGAAATATATAAATATTATATAATTCTTAGCTTAAAAACATATATTCTGAGTGTATAAGTCTAACCTTTATCATTCATTAGCATTGGAAACTAAAATGTCATAAAATAAAGAGTATCTAAAACACAACTTAGTAAATCTAGTAAGTCGGATACACTTAGATTATAAAATGGATTTATGGTGGTAGATTATCTGAACTGACATAAACCACATGAGCTAACTTGGATTCCGATCCATATGCCCTATTGAAATGACCCAATATACTTTGTTTTAGGATATAAATTAATGACCAAGTAGAATCCAATGTATACGCTCATTGGGAGGACCCAATATACATTTTCCATGATTATAAAAGCATTAATTATATGGATCCATAAACATAAATCCAAAATAGTAAGTGAACATATTGTATCATGTAGTTTTAGGATTTGGACATGCTAAACCCGTGTCCACTCGGTACTCTATACTACTCCTAAAAACATATTGAAGCTAATTCTAAATGGAGTTCATCGTGAAGTAAGCATAACTAGATTATAAGTCAAAAAACCATGTATTCTTAAACATATGTTTCATAATAATAAGTAAAATTTGTGAGTTTCATAATGAATCTAAGTCCATCGAACTGATTTAATGTTCTATCATTTATATCATATCAAATTTATGTAATGTTTACTAAACCCTAGGATTACATTTCGAGTGAGATGTTAAAGTGTAACATATGGTTAAAAATACAAACAAAATGGTAAGTAAACCAAAGAGTTCATAAATATAGTAATAGCGCATAAAGAAACTCATTTAGAAGCAAAAGATTCCAGATCATGAAAATTGGGCTTTAACCCTAGTTGATAACTTAGTAATTTATTAATGAAAATGATGTTCTTGGGAAAAGGGATAAAAGGGAATCATTGCAAACACCACATACCTAAAATTAATGATTTCATGTAGAAAAATTTGACTTTGGGTCCTGGAAGGTTGAATTCTAAGAAACATTTGCTTTTGTTTTTCTTAAGAATTGAAAGGATAATGAACACTTCTAAAGTGTCTTTCAAAGTGTTATGGATGAATTTTGGGATTAATGTGGGTTTGGAGAGGTTACATTTGGGTGTAAGCACAAAGTCGCCCTTAATTTTGTAATGAAAAGCAAAACTATTACACATTGGAGAGGGTAAGTTTATGCATCGTACAACACCCAGTTGTACCTCCAGTGACCTATGAAACAACACTTAATCATTCCTCACATGGCCTCTCACATAGCTTAACCAGTGACCAAATGGGAAGTGTTGTGTAATGTGAGGCCCAGTGTTGAGGTCGTCGTGTGCGATATACCTTCTTATATTTTGGCCTATGATGTCTATTTCAATCCAAGAATTACCCTAAATATTTTCCAACTTGATTAAGGGTCAAATGACCTTATTTTATGATCTAAACACATACAAAACCTACAACGATCATGCATGAACTTTAAGGATGTTAAATATCCAAGCTTGACTTTGGGTTCCTAAGTTACGTCACCATATTATCTTATCATGACCAATATTCTTAACTATCCTTTGGAAAGAATATCTTATATTCCATAAAAACATTACATCAGATTCATCCTTTTTAAGGTATTTAAGACTAGCTTTATGTATTACAACTTAACCTAATACCTCTATTATTACCCACATTCGTGTATTACACTTATAAATCATCAAGTAAGTCATATAACTACAAACACCAATAAAGAGATCCACATAAATCACTACAATACACAATATCTGTTTTGCATTAATGTTCCATATTTTATCCATCCTAAGTTTGTGGCCAAAGGCACAGACATAATGTTTCCCATCAAACTATTTTAATTATACGTATCTAATCTAAGTCTACTACAAATTAAACCATAACCTTCCTCGAATAAAGATGTTGGAATAATCAATCCATAACAAGGTTGCTCTTCGTATTTCTTCATCCTTGTCACAACCTAATTTCTCAGGTCATGATGGCTCATACTATAACCCACCAGTAGGTAAGCCATTACAAAATTTAGAATTATAAGTAACAGACTACCAAGAGAAATGAAGGAAGAATGCGAAATATATATTATAAAAGACTAATATATATATATATAATATATATAAAAGATAATCCCAAAACTAGGTGGAATTAGTACAACAATTTCTAGTATGATAAGACTACAAAATGAGGTATTAAACGAATATATTAATACAACACATCTATGAATATAACATAGATATTAGTCTAGTACATAAGATGGGGAACAACAATACTCCAAATGCAACGATCTTACCATAAGTCTCTGAAGCATAGCTACTCTGTATGACTTATACCATAATAACTAGAACCTGTAATATAAGTTGCAGGCTGCAGAAGTGTAGTATGAGTAAAAAACACGTGGTATTCTATAGGAGACTACTTAGTGAGCTCCAAGGATAATAAAAATATAAACAACATGCAAGAAGGAATGTAAACTACACCAAAATGTCGAGGAAACTTACATAATAAAGATAAGGAGACCATAAGGATTAATTATCCTATTCTAGCTAGACTTCGGGACCTAAGAACTAAACCGTATATCGCTAGACAGTACACAAACAAAGAGTAGAAGAAATCTATATAGTATTATAAAAGCTCAAGAAACAGATATACAACATGAATGAACTAGGAAAGGGAGGTAAATACGACAATACCATAACTACATATATAAATATGTATATATATATATATATGAATAGGGATAACTCGAAGGTACGAACTAATGTAGTAATACTAGGACCTTAAGGCCTCCTAATCATAGCAGGAACTAGAGCTAACATAATTAGGGTCTAAAACCATAATGCCTAATCCTGGGATAATCATGAATAATAAAATAAATATAAGAGAGAGTAATCAAAATCATAACTCAAATATCAGTAAAAGTGAAATAATCAACATACAAGAACTAACCATTATAAAAAATTATTAAAATAATCAACTTGTTAGGAAAAAAAATACATAAATCGATCCCCATAAACCGAGAGGTCCAATAACAACACAATCCAACAAAAGCAATACTCATCACCTATACCTATACAATCCCCTATAAGGAAGATATATATAGGTGTATACTGGTGATAGGCAATGCGCATATAAGGATGAATGCAAAGTGTATCTATAAGACCTCAACAGAACCAAGTACCACAAAGTAAGGCATTGTATACACCTTCTCCATCTTGATGGTTTACAAAGGTTAGACCTACTCTAACTTCTCCTCTCTGACAAGACATCCAAAGAATGAAGGGTCCCCTAAAGGGTTCGGGAGTACCCGTACCCACCGACCTAGTCCCGATCTAGGATTTCTAATAACCATCATCATCCGCATTCTACTCAATCTAGTACAATATATATATATATACATATATGTATACATACATATATAAAAATGAACGAACTTTAACCATGGCTAAAAGAGTCTGTAAATCTATAAATCTATAAATCCATTTCTAAGGGGATGTTTTGGAGATAAATAATCATAGAATTGTGGAAATTGTTCAGAATCTCTCTTGACTGAGGTATATAATTATAGTAAAATCATGCACTGGAATCTATCTCGATCAAATCTCTAAAACATCATTAATAGTCTCAAAGTCTCATAAATTATTCAGTAATGTGGTACGATTCATGTTATTAAAGAATTCATTTTAAAAGTGAAAAGTGGAAATAAATCACTTTTTAGGAAAATAGTAGTAAAAACATGTTTTTAGTTGGAATCGTATCATTTACTGTTTTAGTGAGTATGAATGTTCCAAATATATCCAGGCCATCATGTTCTAAATTTATCCAGTCCATCACCAACGCCCAAATAATATGATTCTATTATCTATGAACATGTTCTTTACATGGATAAATCAGTATCCCAAAATCTAACTACTATCGTGATCATAGCCTTGGTCCCAATAATATATTACCAGCATAACCATATCATAATTCGGGAAACTATTATAATCCACAAACATAATGCAGTAACCTTATACTAAAAGGTTATTAGCCTCAACTTTGCCTATGATGCTAGGAACCTAGGGTAATGTGATCCTATAAGCATAATATGTATTTCATCTTAAGGATCGATTCGCCCTTCTATCCGCGAAATCATTAATTAGGCTAAGTCATATGGCCTACCCATAATCACATCCTAATATTCCAACTAACATAAAATATATTGAATACACTATACATGAAGAAGATTAGACAAAAGCCTACCTCGATGTTGAACCGCAAATTCTTGAATCAACCATAAATCATCTGTCTTTGATCCATGATTCCAAAATACCTCAATAGTATAAATTATGTAATATAAATATCATTAAGAATAAAACAAGACCCATATTTCTAAATAAAGCATCGAGTCAAAATTCAGGTTAAGAACGGGCTAGCAGTGCCCTCAAAAGGAATCCAAAATGTAATCCTTCACGAGGTCCCTCGAAGGACAAGAAATGTCTTCTTTAAAGTTTAGCACAAATTGAACAGAAGTTGAGTCTCAAAAAAACACTAGAATTTTAGGAATTATAAGACCTAAATCTTAGAAATTTACCATGGATTAGTGTTGAAATTGAAGGGAAAATTGTTGGGAAATGACTGCTTGAGCGATGTCTTCTTAAGTGAACATTCATCATTTAAGTTAACATTGAGCGCTTAAGCGGCCCTCTACAAATGTACAAGGTTGCTAAAGCGACCCTAAGTAGCAAAAGAGAAGACCACTTAAGCATTCAAATGATTGTTTATGTATTTGCCTCACAACTAGATGCATTATATTTCTAAGTCCAAAATGGACTCTGACCGAGTGCTTGAGATTTATTTAGAACCTTGTGTACATAAAAAAAACTATGCTAGCAGTCAAAATTTGATGTTTCAAACTCAATGGAACCATTGAAACTGTCATCCGAGATTACTTTGACTAAGTGTAGGGCTCATACCTATGGTTTTATTTTTATAGAATCTGCCCAATAGCCCAAAATGAGTCCTGATGCCTCAGGACCTGAACCAAGGGTCCCCTAGCCTAAAATCATCATTCTAGAGTTGATTGAATTATTGGAGTTCTCATATAAGGTCATCTACTTAGAGTTTGGGTCCATGAACAAATCCTAAAGAACGAAAGCTCCAAAATAGGGAAATGAGCCTAAACTCAAATGAACTACCTAATAAATAAACCTATAGTTTTGGCTAGTCATAAATGACTTTTAAACGTTGTAGGGAGGATATGAATATCATAAATGAATGTAAATAAATGAAATAACCTAGAGGGTCATTACAATCCTTTCTTTATCCCAATAGTCTAGAAATTGAACAATTATAGGAGTAATTAATCAATTAATCTATGAATAACTACTTGGGAATTTCAACCCACTAATACTATTCTTAATCATAGTTTAAAATCTTACCCAAGGAATATTAATAATTAACTAGATCTTTCATACTCAACTCATCTCCATTAATGGAGTTTTAAAGCAAAATATACTACTTTTATTGAATACAATGTTCCCACCAATCAAACTTTTAGTTTTAAAATCATTAATTCATGCTAATAGTAATAAGTCAACATTCTAAAAGTAATTTTAGGTGATATCACCTTAGCCCATAGGTTTTCCCCAAAATCTCATGAACTTAGGGTTTTGAGTCCCCAAGATTTTCACCAATGGAGATTATTCTAATCATTCTAGTATGTTATTAGATTCAATGACAAAAAAGATGAATAAAGAACTTACCTTAATAAATAATTTCCTCCCAAGAATTTGGAAAATCACAACTTAAGGGATTGAAAAAAAAGTTTTTGAGATAAAAACCCAAACCCATAGAAAATAAGGTTAACTATTGCCTATTTTTCAATGCGACAACCTGTTCATTAGTGCAATGGCATATTTTTAGTATGGATAATCTTCAGTAAAATAGTCATAGCCTTTTACTCCAAAATTAGATTAACAAACAATCGAAGGCAGTTAAAAGAATACTAAAATCTATTTTATTTGGTGGGAATTGGGATCCATAAATCTTTATATTCTAGTAAAAGTTCTTGTTTCAAGTTGACCCTAGTTCAAACATATCTCAAAACTCAATCGGTAAAATGACTTCAAATATTACTTTGTGCTAGGGCTATTGTGTGACCTTAGTTGATGTCTAATCTACTTACATACAAAAGAATTGATCCTATAACCTATGATTAATGAGGTTTATGTGCCTTTATCAGACCTATTTTTTGTAACAATGAATTGAGTCATCACATCTTGCCTACAATAGATGAATTTTTTGATCAATTGCAGGGTACATCAGTGTTGTCTAATATTGAAATAAGTTTTGGTTACCATCAACTTAAGAGTTGGGTAGAGTACATATCATAGAATGCCTTTCAGATTTTATGGCTATTTTGAGTTCTTGATAATATTTTGGCTCGACCAATATCCCACTCAACTTTATAGGATTGATGAGTAGGGTATTTAAACCTTAATTGAATTTGTTCATAATTAGGTTCATAAATGACATTCTGGGATACTCTAAGAATAAATAGGAACATGAACCATACTTACATACTGTGTTTTGGTTGATTAAGGATAAACAATTGTATCCTACGTATTCCACGTATGAACTTTAGTTGGATTCAGAATCTTTCCTGGGTAATATGGTAAAGGAAGGAGTTAGGACTGACCCACAGAAGATTAAGGCTATTCAAAATTAGGCTAAATCAACCCCTGTGATAAAGATTCATAGTTTTGTAGGGTTACCCAGCTATTATTGTCAGTTTAATACCCCCACAATCTCATAACTAATCTTCTAACAATTCTTCTTAAATTTAAAGGAAAAAATGAAATTAGTTTAACCATAGATAAGTGTATGATCATTTAACTACTGTGTTAAGTTCTTTTGATGAGAAATATGGTCATTGGAAATATTTAGAGAAAATTTAAGTTGAGAGCACTTTTATTGATTGAGTTATAGTGTTTGATACTATAAGTATCAACATTAAATGAGTATAAATTCTAAGATATATAGAGTTTTGGGGCTTAAGAACAACCAATTTAAAGGTAATTTGATCCTCTTTCCAATGCATACAATATTGGCTTAATCTAATATTTGAGAGAAATGTTATGTGTATTTTTTTGAGCGAGACACTAATGGTCCATTATCGTGGCATGACACGAAAGTTATTCTCTACTTTTGGGCGGTGACATGCTAGTTTTACACCATTTTAAGACTGTTCCACGCCAATGGTCATGACGATTCTAAATTATCCTAGAATCAATACTAAAACATTTTTTTTCATTCCATATAGCAATTTAATCATTCCTTGTCCTTCCAAACTCTCTAGAACACCAAATGAAGTTGGTTCTCCAAAATTTCCACTTCAAGGGCTTGAAACTCAAAGTTACTATCAATAAATTGATAAGTTCAAGTATGTGAGGTTTGAACAAAGGTCTTTGTTAATCCTTGTGTAATGCCCCAAAATCTAATTCTCGGGATGCCACACAGTGCTCTGAACTACATGTAGTCCTAAGGTAACCCTGGCTGCCTTTTCTAAATCTGAACATCAAAATAGGGGAAAATATAAATGAAAAATCATAATATATGCAGAAAATTGTTTGAATCATATAGGTATATCTAAATCATACTAATCTCAAAAGTCTGAGAAAGAAAATGCTGAAACTCTATGTACTAAAATAGAAATCCGAATGCTTAATCTTGTAGTCGGACAAGCCTCTACTATCTGAATCTAGAGATCCACTGGGACATGCCCTAGCTGACTGAACTGTCTAAAATGAATGATGGAACATATACGAATAAACTGAAAGTGTGAACATCTAAGTCCCCAAACTATGAGGACTCACCAACTGCAGGAATGTAGAAGAGATGCTAGAAGATCACTCACGTTACTGAGAATGAGCACCTGAACCTACATTATGAGACAATGTAACACTTAGACATATATGTGGATCAGTACTTTGAGGATGTACTGAGTTTATAGGGGTACATACAATAAGTAACAACAACATCATAGTTTATAAAATCATGCATGCTAAAAGTAAATGACTCACTTGGTCTTGGGTAATCTAAAATCCGAGAGTAAAAACATGAATAATAAAACATTTAATCGAAATATTGTAAGTCATCACACTTAGTTCTGAAATTTATATTTCTGTTCTATTTCTCAAATCACATAGGCTAAGTGAAGTTTGAAAACTTATTTTGTATATCTTAAGGATTCAATCATTAAGCTATTTTGAGAGTAGGGGATACATTTTGGGAGGTTATTCTAACGACATACACCATGTGAGCATCCATGGAGTCCCACGACTGGCCGCCGTTAGGTAGGGCTTTTCTACCCTTTTACATAGGAATAGAACTTATATCAAATGTGATCACAACCTGAGTCATCCACGTAGAAGTGGGAATAATCTGAATCCTACATTAGCACATAATTTTGGGGCATGAAATCGTAGTAATCTACCCATGTCTGTGCTAAATACTACTCTCATTCTTATGCCCAAAATCTTAAGAAATCCACTCCTAAAACTAGCACAATGGTTTACAAGAAAACAAATTATGCTTTTCTTTCTTTAAATCTCAAGTTATCTTAACAAAGTGGATTCTTCATCTTATATTAGGAACAAAAGGTCAAAGCTTTATCAATAATCTGAGAATAATCTTTTATGAGGGTACTTATAGAACAAATAATCTTAAAATAGAAATCTTAATCAGGGCATAGTGATCCATGCAGCGATCTCATGTTAAAATATCTAAAATTCATGCTTGATGATGTAAACAATTATAATTCGTCATAAAATCAAGAAATTTCAACAATATGCATGGAAATATGAATATAATCATGTAATTAAACTTCTAAACCATGGAAAATCTCATAATCTTGCAAATAATGATAATGGGTATAAACCCTAACTTGAATTTCATGGAAAATCATATAAGTTGCAGTAAAGTTGTAATTAAAATAAAGTTTTGGGCACAAGGATGAAAGAATTATCCTTGTTCAAACCCCACATGGATGATCTAGATGCTAAAACGTGAATCTTGGATCTTTATTAATGTTTTGGAGGTGACTTGTTATCGTCACGACTTGGGAATTCTCAATCTTGAATTGTCTTGCAGGATTAATGGAGAAATTTTTGATTTCTTGGGGAGGAAGTTTGATGAACTAGGGTTTGCTTTTTAGAGAAAAGTGATGAAATAACCATAAAGTGCCTTAGTATATGATTAATGTAGTGTTTTGGATGGATTGGGGCATGGGGATTAAACAAAATACCCTCTTTAAACTTTTATATGAAACTGGAAAATGTATATTTTCCCGATCTGGGTGGCTGATAACGCTCAAACTACAGCTCTCGTAAGAGTGTAAGCGGTCGCCGTCAAATATAGTACCCAACTGGGTTGGGTGTCGAATCCCACAGGGAATACTTGGTCACTAAGTATGCAACGATTAGTAGACTTTTGGTGAAAGTTCTGCAGATAAAGGGGGGATTTTATGCGTGAAGTAAAATTATCAAAATAGCAAAGTAAAAACGGAATGTTTAATAAGATTTTAATCAATGAGAATTGTAAGTTAGGGTTATGTCCACCTTATGAGTTTTACGTATCTATTGGCTATGAGTTATGCGGAATTCAGACATGCATGCGCTTATAGAGATTCGTATTCTATGGTAAATCCTAGTGTCTTTCGACCATCAAGGATTATATCACTTTAACTATTTCGAGCTTAAAGCGTATACTAATGGTACGAATTCTCCAAGAGGTTAATCCAGTTACGGCACTAACTTTTAAACAGGGGTTGGTAGCCCTATTTCCTTGTCATTCTCTCTTTCCCAGACATGTAACTTTTCTTTCAAACAAGTTAATGCTATACTGGTGTATTCTATATGTTTGCAACCACAAGAATTCAATTAAGATGAAGAGAGTAATGATATAAGCAACATACGTATCAAGAATTCACAAACTCATAGCAACAGATAGTGTCTCATAAGGATTCCATAACCCTAACAGAGAAGTTTATCTACTCATGAGGGTAACGGAAATCAACGAAGACATTATCATCATACAACAACTATAGCAATCTCACGTTGAAGAGGAATATGGCGTCACAACAAGATTGACGTTTTCCTCTTGGCCCGTTGCTCTCAAGATAGCCGTGTCCTCTGTCAGAAATTGTACGTGAATTAGGAGCAAAAGTCGAATGAATAAGGACTTGAATTAATGAATGAGTGAATAATAAAACCTTTGAATGAATGAAATAAGTGAATGCTGAAAAATTCAGCATTATAGGGTTTTTATAACATCCTTGTCCTAGTCCTACTGAAATAGGGTTTTTATCCTTGTCCTAGTCCTACTGGGTTACTGTATACTTGTCCTAATCCTACTAAGTTACTGCTGATCCCCCAAGTCTTTAGAAATACTGTTTTTGCCCGGGACAAGTTCTCCATGCATCACTTTCAGTCCACAAGCTTCCAGAAGCTGCCTTTCTTCTTACGTGAAGTTTCCTTTGGCGTCCAACAGTCCATAAAATGCTGAAATCTTCATCATAAATACCTGAAATCTTGCTAATCACGTTGGTTATCTCACTTACAGGAAAATGGACTAAAAGTGCAGGAATTATATATTTTGTCCTTAAAACTTAGCTAAAATATGGGTAAATTAAGGTGCTTTAGGTGTGTAAATACGCCTAACATCAACACCCCACACTTAAAGCTTTGTTCATTCTCGAACAAAATATTACGTCCATGCAATCATCTACTTAGGGTTTCACAGTAACAGCATAAAATGTTCAACCAGACAGGCACGACAATTATTAACAAAGAGTAGTTTTCTAATCACTACTTGAAACAGTTCAACCTCCAACATAGACTCGTGATGATGGTTAATTCGTATTCAAAAGTTAAGTAACAAAGAATCATACAATACTACCCAAAGCTCATCAACCATGTGTGTCTCACAATATATCACCCATAATTACTCATAAGTATTTCATTTTTCAAAACATGGGTATAGGATTATCCTTGCTCTCACTCTTACAAAGAATTCATATGTTGCAACTGATGACCATAGGCTTGCCCTTAGTGTAATGCTCCACTAATATCAGAATGTTAAGCTTAGGATCAAATAGGTCTTTATAGGTTGTAATGTAGGCTAAGGGACGGGTAGGACTATTTTGTCCAGAAATAGTGACTAAGTTCCCTAAGCGCTTTAATACATCACATTATGCCATTTACACTTTCTTTCAAACGACCTTTCTACTTTCTTTTAATCTACCACCCCTTCTCACCTCTTTTGTTATTCAATTTTAAATAGAATCAACTTTGTATTTTTCTTTTTCATTTCATTTTTCATTTTTTTTATAACACACCTCTATAATAGCCATTCTTTTTCATAACAAATTCAAGTACCAATTCACTTTAAGGCATCACTCTCACCCAATTTCCTTTTATTTTGTCACATGACTTTATAATTTAAAGCGCTTAGGAATTTGGATCAAATTATGGTCTTAAAAAAATGGATTAGTCTACATATGAGGCTGTCAAAGAAAATAGCTAATAGTCTCAAAGGGGGTTAACTAAGATAATGTCCACGGGTTGGTAAAAAGAAGGTAAACAATCACAGGCTGCCAAAGAAATGTCTAAATCATCTCCTAAAATTACACTCTTTATTTCGCTTTACACACACACCAGGCAAGTTCTAGCATCAGTCACAACACAGAATATACTATAACCTTACACACACAAGGCACATGGTCAATTTTATTGGGAGCAGTATAGACTCTTAAACCAACAGATGAAGGAATTAAACCACACACTTATCACACAGTGAGTCACACTTAGAGCCTAAACATCTCAATAGTAATGATTTTAGCACAAACTCGTGTCATAATACCATGCCGCCTATTAGAACAATTTCATGCAAAATCTAAAAAAAATACTAACTACGACTAAATCAAACAAACAAACATAGATAAATGCAAATGCAGGCAAGGAAGTATAGCATACAAATACCAGCACCCCACACTTAGACGGGACACACTTCCCTCAGTGGAGAATACATAAGGAAAACCTGATTAGTCGGACTCCTCTTCTATATCTGGGGTCATACCCCCTGCGTCGGAATCATCATCAGAGTCGTCATCACTAGAGTTGTCCTCTACATCGTCAGTCGAGGTATTTGCAGTGAGGAGGACTTAGCTCGCCCTTTTCTAACCTTTCTGTGAGGTGGACACTTTTTTCTTTTCCTGGTCGACCTTTTGGTGCCATTTTACCTGAGATTGGTGTTGAACTCGAAAGATGATCTTGCAAGGTTAGATGAGAAAAAAGAAAAGTTTTGAGAAATTTGGGGGGCAAAGGCGGCGCCTATGCTATGGAATTGTAGATTCAGAGAGCAAAGGCAATGGCATAGGCGGCGCCTATGCTATGGAATTGTAGATTCAGAGAGCAAAGGCAATGGCATAGGCGGCGCCTTTAGCTTTGCCTATGCTTGGCATAGGCGGCGCCTAATGCTTTGCCTAGTTGAGCATAGACGACGCCAATGCTATGGCATTGTATATTCGGAGAACAAAGGCCATAGCATAGGCCTTACCTTGTCCGTTGCCTAGATTTACATAGGCCTTGCCTTGTCCATTGCCTAGATTTGTATAGGCAATGCCTAACCGAACGCCTTTTGCTCCTTCATTACTCACTTACCACCTTTAATATTGCTCTTCAAATAAAAATTTGAGACCAAGCTCCTCCTTTATACGTCTTGCACCTACACTTACTCAAAAACAACAAAAACAATTAGAACGATGGGTTGCCCCCCATCAAGCGCCTTAGTTTTGGTCGTGGCTCGACAAAATCCTAGGAAAACAAAATAATTAGAAACGATGGGTTGCCTCCCACCAAGCGCTTGATTTATTGTCACGGCACGACACAGATATCTCGATTACTTATACTTCATCGAGATATATGGTGCATCATTTTCTGAATGTATTCAGACGACGCTGATGCTTACTTGTGGGCATGCAATCTTCTTTAAGATGAATCTTGTGCATACATGTCCCAGGAGGGATACCAATTATATCATCAATAGACCAACCCATAGCTCTCTTGCAACTCATCAGAGCAGAGATGAGAGCCTCTACGTGCTGTTCACCTAAATCAGCCGCAACACTTACCGGAAGTGTATTTCCACTTCCCAAAAATGCATACCTTAGGTGACTGGGGAGCTCTTTCGATTCTAGCGCTGGTATCTCTTCAATGGAAGTCTTCGCTATTGGTGAATATTGATTCTTAAGATCAAGGCCCAACTTCTTAGGATCATAAGAATAGGACCTTATTCCTGTTAGAGCACGAACGGTTTCTTCTTGTTCTTCAGCCTCCTCACGTTCAAAATTCAGTAGCACATCAGATAGTGACTCAACAGTAAGATGCTTCTCTACAGATAATTCTTTCTCATCCTCATAATAAACATCATCTACAGAGAACACATTCATATCGCTGGGCTGCTTCATTGCTTTGCATACATCAAAATGGACCACTTCGTCATTCATCCGAAATAAAAGCTCATTAGCTCTTAAGTCGATAAGCACACTTCCAGTTGTGAGGAAAGGGCATCCCATGATTATGGGAACTTCAGAATCCACCTCAAAATCTAAAATAATAAAGTCTGTAGGAAAGATGAAGGTGGTAACCTTCACCAACACATCATTCAAGATACCCACAGGTCGTTTTACCGACCTATCTGCCATCACGAGCCGTATATTGGTTGGTGTAGGGTCACCCAACCCCAACTTTCTATACACGGATAGCAGCATCAAATTGATGCTAGCTCCCAAATTGCACAACGCCTTAGCAAAATCCAACGATCCAATCGTGCAAGGAATAGTGAAAGCACCAGGATCTGCCTTTTTCTGAACTAGCGATCTTGTAGCGATTGCACTGCAATGATGAACATTATCTGCAAGCTCATAGCTTACTGCCCGCTTCTTTGTCAAAAGGTCCTTCATGAATTTAGCGTATCCGGGCATCTTCTCTAGCGCTTCCACCAAAGGAACATTAATAGTCAGCTGCTTCAACATAGTCATGAATTTACTGAACCTAGTATCATCATCTTTCTTCTTCAGTCTCTGCGGAAAAGGTGGTGGTGTAAGGGGAATTGTTTTCTCCACCACTTCTTTTTTATCTTGCTTCCAATTATCAACCTTTTCAGGAGTGTCGTCAGCCTTCTTCTTCAGTCTCTGAGGAAAAGGTGGTGGTGGAAGGGGAATAGTTTTCTCCACCACTTTCCTTTTACCTTGCTTCCAACTATCAATCTTTTCAGGCTGCAGACGTCTAGGGGTGACGTCATCAACACACTCTTCAGCTTCTTCGGCCTCTTCACAATTTGCATCAATAACATTATCTGTTATATCATCAACCACCTGCTTGCCTTTGGATGGATTTTCCAATGCTTTACCACTCCTGGTAGTAATAGCCATGCATGATCCATTATTCCTTGGGTTTTTCACATTGTCGGTAGGTAAGGTGCCAGCCTTTCTTTGATTGAATGTCGCTGATAGTTGACTCAATTGTTGCTCCAGCTATTTTATTGCAGTAGAATGCGAGTCAACTAATTGATTTATTGATGACAAATCATTCTTTACCTCAGTAACGCCCATATTGGTTGCCTCCACCCCTTTCAACAGCTTAGCCATCATATCATCCATGGATATCTCTCCATATCCAGACGCCATAGCCTCACGGTTTCTAGGAGGAACATACAAACCACTCCTGTCAGTCTTATTCTTCCAACCACCTTGATCGCGGTCCTTGTATCAAGATTTATCATAATAGTTCTGACCTTGGTTTCCTTGGGCATTGCCTCGGAAACCCCCCTGATTATTCAAGTAGTTCGCTTCTTCCTCAGAGTCGGATTCATCTCTTCCCTGTGATACAATGGCCTTAACCTTTTCAGTCTTCCCTGATAATAAGTGCTTGGTAAGAAGATCCATCTGCATTTTCATGTGAGCTATATCTTGGTCACGTTCCTCTTGTGTACGCCTCTTCTCTGCTATCAAGCCAATAGATACGGTAGAGCTTGCTACCTCAGAATCCCTGGTATGCCAAGCTCTACTCTTCTTTATCATACGATCTAGCATATCACTTGCCTCAAGAAAAGTAAGGTCCATGAATGACCCACCTGCAGCATTATCAACCACTGGCTTTTTCACTCAGTTCAAAGCCCTATATAATATTTCCATCAAGTGGATATTCGTTATCTGATGGTTTGGGCACCGCATAAGCTTCTTCTTGAACCTCTCCCATGTTTCGTGGAGAGCTTCAGTTGGAAGCTGTGGAAAATTGCTGATCTCATCCCGTAGTTGGGCTCTCTTGGATGGTGGAAAGAATATTTCTAGGAAAGCGTCTTTCAGTTGCCTCCAATTAGTAATAGAATCAGGAGTTAGCCCGTTCAGCCATAGAGTTGCCTCCCCAGACAGAGACAATGGAAATAAGTGCAGCCGAATTGCATTCTTCCAAACTCCTGGATTGTCAAACGACTTGCATATTGAAATAAAATTGACCAGATGCATATTCGGATCATCACCTGCAAGTCCACCAAATAACCCCTTGAGCTACAATAACTGAATCATGGTGCTAGTGATATTGAACTTAGCTCCGGGTGCCAAAGGTGGAGGAATAATGGCCCCTGTGGCACCAGCTCCATCCAAATCGTCATCATCATCATCAAAAGGAGCCTGCACAGCTCGGCGTTTAGGTCTCATTCTAGCTTGACGATCTCCCCTGTGCATAGGTACCGCCACCTCATCTGTATGCCTAGGATTCAGTAACTCATCTTCACCCAGGTCCTCATCATCAGGATTTGTTGCTCGACCTAGGTTATCAATATTTTGTTGATGCACTTGAGCAGCTGCTAACGCAGCTAATCTAGCCTGCTCCTGTTGAGCAGCCCTTCTTTCAATGTCACATTGTGCATCCATTCTGCCAATAAGTTGTGGTTTAGGATTTATGGGTAATAATGGTTGACCTGAACTTCGAGTGTTTGGCATGCACTCAAGCAAACCTGAATAAAACAAAAACAACAACTAAAAGTAAAATTCAAGAATCTTTGACCAAAGGGTCTAGTGACTATCACAAACTTAGTTGACAACTGTATTCCCCGGCAACGGCGCCAAAATTTGATAACGCTCAAACTACAGTTCTCGTAAGAGTGTAAGCGGTCGTCGTCAAATATAGAACCCAACTGGGTTGGGTGTCGAATCCCACAGGGAATACTTGGTCACTAAGTATGCAACAATTAGTAGACTTTTGGTGAAAGTTCTACGGATAAAAGGGGGATTTTATGCGTGAAGTAAAATTATCAAAATAGCAAAGTAAAAACGGAATGTTTAGTAAGATTTTAATCAATGAGAATTGTAAGTTAGGGTTATGTCCACCTTATGAGTTTTACGTATCTATTGGCTCTGAGTTATGCGGAATTCAGACATGCATGCGCTTATATAGATTCGTATTCTATGGTAAATCCTAGTGTCTTTCGACCATCAAGGATTATATCATTTTAACTCTTTCGAGCTTAAAGCGTATACTAATGGTACGAATTCTCCAAGAGGTTAATCCAGTTACGGCACTAACTTTTAAACAGGGGTTGGTAGCCCTATTTCCTTGTCATTCTCTCTTTTCTAGACATGTAACTTTTCTTTTGAACAAGTTAATGCTATACTGGCGTATTCTATATGTTTGCAACCACAAGAATTCAATTAAGATGAAGAGAGTAATGATATAAGCAGCATACGTATCAAGAATTCACAAACTCATAGCAATAGATAGTGTCTCATAAGGCTTCCATAACCCTAACAGAGAAGTTTAGCTACTCATGAGGGTAACGGAAATCAACGAAGACATCATCATCATACCACAACTATGGCAATCTCACGTTGAAGAGGAATGTGGCGTCACAACAAGATTGACGTTTTCCTCTTGGCCCGTTTCTCTCAAGATAGCCGTGTCCTCTGTTAGAAATTGTACGTGAATTAGAAGCAAAAGTCGAATGAATAAGGACTTGAATTAATGAATGAGTGAATAATAAAAAGCTTTGAATGAATGAAATAAGTGAATGCTGAAAAATTCAGCATTATAGGGTTTTTATAACATCCTTGTCCTAGTCCTACTGAAATAGGGTTTTTATCCTTGTCCTAGTCCTACTGGGTTACTGCATACTTGTCCTAATCCTACTATGTTACTGCTGATCCCCCATGTCTTTAGAAATGTTCTCTTTGCTCGAGACAAGTTCTCCATGCATCACTTTCAGTCCACAAGCTTCCAGAAGCTGCCTTACTTCTTACGTGAAGTTTCCTTTGGCGTCCAACAGTCCATAAAATGCTGAAATCTTCATCATAAATACCTGAAATCTTGCTAATCACGTTGGTTAGCTCACTTACAGGAATATGGACTAAAAGTGCAGGAATTATATATTTTGTCCTTCAAACTTAGCTAAAATATGGGTAAATTAAGGTGCTTTAGGCGTGTAAATATGCCTAACATCAGTGGCCACCACGATGCGCCACTATCGTGGTGGCTCACTAGAAATAGACGAATGGAAAATGGGCAGACTCCGCGATGCGGAGACATCGCAGTTCCTATTTGGGATGCTATTTTTGCACATGGCGCGATGCTTCATTATCGCACTGGACCTCTAGAAATTGACAAATGGGAAATTGACGATCTCCGTGACACACCAATATAATGAAAGGCTACTGGAATGGGATAATCATCATTTAAACTTGCTACGTGATGCGCTATTGACCGAAATGACGGTGTTTTATGACTGGAACTTAAAATAGCCATAAATTCTTACCCGGTTATCGGATTTATGCAAATCTTATATCGTTGGAAAGGTAATTCAATTTCCTAGATATTATTTTAGTGCATGAACTTACATGAGTACAACTATATAGATTAATATATGAGTAGAAAATAATTGAATCAAGGAAGAGTGTTACCTTCGGCTACATATGAGTTTGTGGATAAAAGGTGAGGGTACTTGGCTCACATATCTGTTCTGATTCCCAAGTAGCACCCTCAACAGACTGATTCCACCAAAGAACTTTAACCAAGGGAACTTCTTTGTTCCTTAGTCTAAGGATCTGGTGATCTAAGATCTCAACTAGAATCTCTTCGTAAGAAAGGTTGTTCTGAACATCTGAGCTTTCTAAAGGTACTACAACAATGGAGTCATAGATACTCTTCTTAAGCATAGAGATGTGAAACACAGGATGAACAGCTGACAACTCTACTGGAAACTCAAGATCATAAGCTACTTTCCCAACACGACTCAAAATGCTGAAAGAACCAACATACCGGTGACTAAGCTTCCCTTTTTTGAAAAATCTTTTCACCCCTTTCATTGGTGAAATTTTTATATACACTGAATCACCGACCTCAAACTCAAGGTATCTTCTACTTATATCTGCATAGGATTTCTGACGGCTCTGGCTATTTTCAATCCTTTTCTAATCAACTTAACTTTCTCGATAGATTAAAATACTGTGTCAGGCCCAAGTAAAGCGGCCTCACCCATTTCAAAACAACCTATGGGTAATCTACATCTCCTCCCACAAAGAGCCTCAAATAGATCCATCCGAATGCTAGAATGATAACTGTTATTATACGTGAACTCAATTCATGGAAAATGCTCATCCCAACTACCCGTGATATCAAGAGCACATTCTCTCAACATATGTTCTAGAGTTTGGATGGTCCTCTCTGCTTGACCATCTGTCTGAGGGTGCCAAGACCCTTCTAAAAAGCTCTCCAAAACTGGGAAGTAAACTAAGTACCCCTATCCGAGATGATAGACAAGGAAACTCCATGCAATCTGACTAACTCTTAGATATACAACTTAGAAAAATCCTCAGTTGTATAAGACGTATGAACTGGTAGGAAATGACCTGACTTAGTCAATCTATCTACAATAACCCAAATCGAATATGATGAAGACGCACATGGGGTAAACAAGTCAGAAAATTCATGTTCAACACCTCCCACTTCCAAGTGGGGATGCCAAACCCTTGCAATGTACCACCAGGTCTTTGGTGTTCTACCTTAACCTTTTAATAAGTTACACACTTTGCTACGAACTCTGCTATATCTCTCTTCATACCACTCTATCAATAGATTTCCCATAAGTCGAGGTACATCTTGGTAGCACCTGGATGAATAGAATAACGCGCACCATGCACTTTGGCCATAATTCTCTATCTCAACTCATCTACACAAGACACACACAATCTATTTTGATATATCAACACGCCATCTCCCCCTTGGGATAAAACCTCTACCCTTTGGTCTTTAACTGACTCTTTCATTTTGACCAAACTAGAATCCAAATCTTTATTCCCCTTCACTTCTTAAACAAAGGAAGATTCGGAACTACTCTGAACCCAAACATTCTCTTCAGCTGAATCAACCAACCTGACACCTAATCTAGAAAAACAATGAACTTCTTGAGCTAATTCATTCTTATAATACTCCACATGAGCATCATTGTCCATAAACAACCTACTATGAACATCTGCCACTACATTGGCCTTGCCCGGATGATACAACTCACTTATATCGTAGTCTTTCAACAACTCCAACCACCTTCTCCGATGGAGATTCAACTCCATCTGAGTAAACACATACTACAGGCTTTTGTGGTCCGTGAACATATCAACATGTACACCAAATAGATAATGTCTCCAGATTTTCAAAGAAAACACCATAGCAGTTAATTCAAGATCATGGGTTGGGTAATTCTTTTCATGAGGCTTCAACTGTCTAGAAGCATAGGCTATGACCTTACCTTTATGCATCAACATACAACCCAAACAAACTATAAAGGCATCACAATAAACAATAAAGCCATTTGTACCATCAGGTAATGTTAGAACTGGGGATAAAGTGAGGTGAGTCTTTAACTCTTGAAAACTCTTCTCACAGGATTCTGACCACGGGTACTTAACTTTCTTTTGGGTCAATCTAGACATAGGAGATGCAATAGAAGAGAAAACTTCAACAAAAAAATGGTAATAACCAGCTAGACCCAAGAAACTCCTAACATTTGATGGAGAGATAGGTCTAGGCCAATTCTTTATGGCTTCTGTATTTTGGGGATCGACTCTAATTCCATCGGTGGATACAATATGACCAAGAAAGGCTATAGATTTTTGCCAAAATTCACACTTGCTGAATTTGGCGAACAATCTATGATCTCTAAGAGTTTGCAAGACAACTTTAAGATGATCTATATGGTCATCCTCACTATGGAAATACACAAGGATGTCATCTATGAATACTATGAAAAACATGTCTAGATACTATTGGAACACTCGATTCATGAGGTACACGAAGGTTGTTGGGGCATTGGTTAGCCCGAAAGACATGACCAGAAACTCAAAAAAACCATAACGGGTTCTGAAAGCTGTCTTTGGAATATCACATTCCCTTACCTTAAGATGATCATAGCCGAATCTAAGGTCTATCTTTGATAAATAACTTGCACCTTGCAATTGATCAAACGGGTCATTAATTATAGGAAGAGGATATTTTTTCTTGATTGTAACTTTATTTAACTGACAGTAGTCGATGCACATTCACAAAGAACCATCTTTCTTTTGCACGAATAGGACAGGAGCGCTCCATGTAGAAACACTAGGCCTTATGAAGTCTTTAAGTAGAAGATCTTTGAGTTACTTCTTCAACTCCTTAAGCTCTGCAGGAGCCATATGATAAGGAGGTATAGAAATAGGTTGAGTGTCTTGGAAAAGGTCAATACCAAATTTTATTTCCCTATCGGGAGGTACCCCTGGGAGATCTCATGGGAAAAACATCAGGAAACTCATTGACCAATCAGACCGACTGAATTGTTGGAGTCTCAAACATAGTGTCTTTAACTCAAACTAGATGGTAAATGCAACCTTTGGATATAAACTTTTTGGCCTTAAGGTAATATATGAAATGACTCTTGGGAGACATTGAATTACCTGACCACTCAAAGACTGGCTTATTTGTAAACTAAAACTTCATCACTCGGGTGTGAAAATCTATAGAAGCATAACAGGAATGAAGTCAATCCATACCTAGAATAAGATCAAAATCATCCATGTCTAACTCTATCAGGTCAGCTAACATGACTTTATGAAGGACAATTATAGGACACTTTTTATAAATTTGTTTGGCAACAACTGACCTACCTACTGAAGTAGACACCAAGAAGGGTTAAGGGATTTTAATAACTTATCTTAAAATTTACAGCAAGTAACGGGGTAACCTAAAAGAAACCCGACCCAGGGTCTAACAACACATAAATATCAAAATTAAAGAGACAAAGCATACCATTTGCGAAATCGGGTGAATTCTCCTACTCCAGATGGGATGGTAAAGCATAAAATCAATTCTGGCAGTGACTACCACCGATACTAGATGATGCGCCCTAAGAAGGAGCTGGGCGACCTTGAGGAGATGGTGCTCTATTAGCCTGAGTCTGAGGACGAACATCTCTATTTCCCCGTCTAGTATGCGGGCACTCTTTGATTCAATGACCCACCTGGACATAACCATAAAAACCTTTCTGACCCAAAAATATTTACCTCCATGATTCTTACCACACTTGGCACATTGGGGATGTTTATGATTCCCACTCATACTATTCTGAGATCTGGACATAGAAGACTTACCCCACTGTTCCTTCCTATTTTAAGGTGCAGGAGCACTGGTTGGAGAAGGTGCAGGTATAGATGAACGATTCTGAAACTGCAAATGATTTCCTCCTGCAGACCTACTCTGACCAAGATCAAACTGCCCTGTTCTAGCCCTCTTATTTTCTCTCTCTTTCCTTCCGCTTTTATGCCAAAATTTGTTAAGAGTGAATCATCAATCTAGGAAGATTTATGTATCTGATGAGCATAGTAGACCTACACTCCTTAACTACCAACCCAGACACACCGGTCACAAACTTACTCATGCTGGACATAGGGTCACCCATCTAATTAGGGGCATACTTAGACAACTGGTTGAACTTGAGGCAATACTCTTACAGTGTCATTGACCCGTACCTCAGTTTATGAACTTTTCTAACTTAGCTTCCCTTATCTCACGTGGGAAGAACTTGTCTAAGAACGCATCCTAAAATATTAGCCAAGTCATGGGAGCTACATTCGCCCCTCTACTTTTCTTCCACATCACCACCCAATCATACGTAACATCCTTTAGCATATAGGATACCAATTATACACTCTTTCTCCAGAAATATGCATAATTCAGGGGATCTTTTTCACCTCATCTAGATACAACTGTGGGTCCTCACCTTCCTTTGACCCATAGAATTCTAGCGGATTCATCCTTATAAAATCTCAAATTTTAGCTGCGGTTGTTGAGGTGGGACTGCATCCTGATGATTTCCCTGAACATTAATTGTCTCAGCTTGGGCTAGCGCCTGAAAGAAAGCCTAAAACTTTGCATGTGACACATTGTCATTCAAAGAATCTACCAGATGAGGTGGCTGGTTATCATTTCTGCGGGTGTTAGGTAGACGAGGAGGCATTTTATATCTTGTGAAAGCATGAGTTAGAAGAATATAGAGACAATGAATGCACGATAGATCATAAAAAAAGAGATGATTTCCTAAAATGCTCCATAGCCTCTTGCTCATAGATGTGGCATGCTTCACACCAATGATCAAGACTCTATGTAACGTGGCTTGTCTGAATCCCTAGGACTATCTAAAACTTAGGCTCTGATACCAAGTTTGTAACGCCCCAAAATTTAGTTCCTGGAATGCTACACAGTGCTCCGAACTACAAGTAGTCCTGAGCTAACCCTAGCTACCTTTTCCAAATCTGAACCTTAAAATAGGGGAAAATATAAATGAAAAATCATAATATTATGGAAAACTGTTTGAATCATCTGGGTTTATATGAATCATACTGATCTCAAAAGTCTGATAAAGCAAATACTGTAACTCTATGTACTAAAATAGAAATCTGAATACTAAATCTGGTAGTCTGACAAGCCTCTACTATTTGAATCTAAAAAGCCACTAGGATATTACCCAACTCACTCAATTGTCTGAAATGAATGATGGAACATATACTAATAAACTGAAAGTGTTAACATCTAAGTCCCCAAACTATGAGAACTCACCAACTGTAGAAATGTAGAAGAGATGCTCGAAGATCACTCACGCAGCTGAGACTGAGCACCTGAACCTACATTATGAGATAATGTAGCACATAAACATTTATGTGGATCAGTAATTTGAGGATTTACTGAGTATATGGGGGTGCATTCTTTAAGTAACAATGTCATCACAGTTTATAAAATCATGCATGCTAAATATAAATGACTCAGTTGGTCTTAGGTAATCTGAAATCCAAAAGTAAAACCATGAATAATAAAACATGTAATCTAAATATTGTTAGTCATCAAACTTAGTTCTGGAATCTATATTTATGTTTTATTTCTCAAATCACATAGACTATGTGATGTTTGAAAACTTATTTTGTATATCGTAAGGGTTCAGATCATTAAGCTATTTTAAGAGTAGGGGACATCTTTTGGGAGGTTCTTATAACCGACATACACTATTTGAGCATCCATGGAGTCCCACGACTATCCCCCATTAGGTAGGGTTATTCTACCCTTACCACAAGAATAGAACTTCTATCTAATATGATCATAATCTGAGTCATACACTTAGAAGTGGGAATAATTTGAATCCTACGTTCTCACATAGTTCTGGGGAATGAAACCGTAGTAACCTACCCATCTCGGTGCTAAATACTACTCTCATTCTTATGCTCAAAATCTTAAGAAATCAACTTCCAAAACTAGCACAAGGGTTTACACGAAAACCAATTATTCTTTTCTTTCTTTAAATCTCAAGTTATTTGAACAAAGTGGATTCTATATCTTAGCTTAGGATCAAAAGGACAAATCTTTATCAATAATCTGAGAATAATCTTATCTAAGGGTGCTTGTAGCACAAATAATCTTGAAATAGAAATCTTAATTAGGGCATAATGACCCATGCAACAATCTCATGTTAAAACATCTAAAATTCATGCTTGATGATGTAAACACATATAATTCATCATAAAATCTGGAAATTTCAACAATATGCATAGAAATATAAATATAATCATGTAATTCAACTTCTAAATCATGGGAAATCTCATAATCTCACAAATAATCATAATGGGTATAACCCCTAACTTGAATTTTGGGAAAAATCCTTTAAGTTGCAGTAAATTTGTAATTAAAATAAAGTTTTGGGCACAAGGATGAAAGAATTATCTCTGTTCAAACCCAACATACCTTGTAGGATAATATAGATGCTAGAACTTGAATCTTGGATCTTTATTGATGTTTTGGCGATGACTTCTAAAAGTTCTTGAATTGGGAATTTTCAATTTTGAATTGTCTTGAAGGATTAATGGAGAAATTTTGGATTTCTTGGGGAGGAAGTTTGATGAACTAGGGTTTTCTTTTTATAGAAAAGTGATCAAATAAGCATAAAGTGACTTAGTATAAGATTAATGAGGTATTTTGGATGGATTGGGGCCCTAGGGATTGACCAAAATACCCCTTTTAAACTTTTATACAAAATTGGAAAAGGTACATTTTCCCAATCTGGTGGCCACCGCGATGCGCCACTATCGCAGTGTCTCACTAGTAATCGACGAATGAAAAATGGGCATACTCCACGATATGGAGACATCGTGGTGCCCGTTTGGAATGCCATTTTGGCACATGGACCGATGTGCCATTATCGCGTTGGACCTCTGGAAATTGACAAACAGGAAATTGACCCACTCTGCGATGCACCAATATTTTAGAGGGCCACTGGAATGGGACAATCATCATTTAAACCTACTACGCGACGCGCTATTAACCAAAATGATGGTGTTTTACGACTGGAACTTAAAATAGCCATAACTTCTTACCCGGTTATCGGATTTATGCGAATCTTATATCGTTGGAAAGCTAATTCAATTTCCTACATCAAATCTTAAGGAATTCTACAAGAAATAAATAGTATTTGTTTTGGAAATTTATCACTTAACATTCTAGGAATGAATTTAAGCTAGGAAAATTGTGGGGTTTTATAATATCTCCCTTTTGGAAACATTCGTTCTCGAATGTGGCTAGTTAAGCTGAAATTTCTGAGGAATCTGAGAATATAAGGTAGCATGCACAACTCAAATAAACTGTGAGCCTGAATCTAAATCATTCTGATCTTCTAAGTAATCTATGAGTGCATGAACTTACATGAGGATAACTATATAAATGAATATATGAGTAGAAAAGAATTAAATCAAGGAAGAGTATTACCTTTGGCTACATCTGAGTTTGCAGAGAAAAGGTGAGGGTACTTGGCTCGCATATCTACTTATGCTTCCTAAGTAGTGCCTTCAACAGATTGATTCCGCCAAAGAACTTTGACCTAGGGATCCTTTTTGTTCCTTAGTCTACGGATTTGATGATCTAAGATCTCCACTGGAATCTCTTCGTAAAAAAGGTTGTTCTGAACATATGAGCTTTCTAAAAGAACTACAAAAGTTGAGTCATCGACACTCTTCTTAAGCATAGAGACATGAAACACAGGTTGAACTGCTGAAAAGTCTGTGGGCAACTCAAGCTCATAAGCTACTTTCCCAACACGACTTAAAATGCTAAAAGGGCCAACATATCGGGGACTAAGCTTCCCCTTTTTGCCAAATATCTTCGCCCTTTTCATGGGTGAAATTTTTAGATACACTGAATCACCAACCTCAAACTCAAGGGCTCTTCTTCTCACATCTGCATAGGATTTCTTATGGCTCTGGGCTGTTTTCAATTTTTCTCTAATCAACTTAACTTTCTCCATACCTTCAAAAACTGCATCAGGACCAAGCAAAGAGGCCTCCCCCACTTCAAACTAACCTATTGGTGATCTATATATCCTCTGATAAATATCCTCAAATCAGGCCATCTGAATGCTAGAATGATAACTATTATTATACGTGAACTCAATCAATGGAAAATGCTCATACCAACTACCCCTGAAATCAGGAGCACATGCCCTCAACATATATTCTAGAGTTTGGATGGTCCTCTCTGCTTGACTATTTATCTGAGGGTGGAAATTTGAACTAAAATGGACTTCGGTGCCAAGACCCTACTGAAAATCTCTCCAAAACTGGGAAGTAAATTGAGTACCCCTATGCGAGATGATAGATAAGGGAGCTCTATAAAATCTAACTAAATCATGGATATAAAACTTAGCATAATCCTCAATTGTATATGACGTATGAACTGGAAGGAAATAAGCTGACTTGGTTAATCTGTCTACAATAACCCAAATTAAATCATGATAACGATGGAAATGGGGTAAACCAGTCACAAAATCCATGTTCACCTCCTCCCACTTCCAATTGGGGATACCAAACTCTTGTAACGTACCACTAGGTCTTTGGTGTTCTACCTTAACATGTTGACAAGTTGCACACCTTGCTACGAACTTTACTATATCTCTCTTTATACCACTCCACCAATAGATTTCCCCCTAGATGCGGTACATCTTGGTAGTACCTAGATGAATAGAATAATGCGCACTATGCACTTTGGCCATAATTCTCTATCTAAAATCATCCACACAAGGTACACACAATTTACTTTGATATCTTAACACGAAATCTCCCCCTTGGGAGAAAAGCTCTACCCTTTTATCATTAACTGAATCTTTTAGTTTGACCAAACTAGAATCCATATCTTTCTTCTCCTTCACTTCCAAAATTAGGAAAGATTTGGAACTACTCTGAACCCAAACATTCCCTTCAGCTGAATCAACCAACCTAACACCTAATCTATCCAAACGATGAATTGCTCGAGCTAATTCATTCTTATCATTCTCCACATGAGCAACACTGCCCATAGATAACTTATTAAGGGAATTTGTAACTACATTGTCCTTTCCCAGATAATACAACACACTCATATCATAGTCCTTCAACAACTCCAACCACCTTCTCTGATAGAGATTCAACTCCCTCTGAGTAAACACATACTGCAAGCTTTTGTGGTCCGTGAACACATCAACTTGTACACCGTACAGATAATGTCTAAAGATTTTCAATGCAAAAACCATAATAGCTAATTCAAGATCATGGGTTGGATAATTCTTTTCAGGAGGCTTCAACTGTCTAGAGGCATAGGCTATGACCTTACCTCTCTACATCAACACACAATCCAAACCAACTCTAAAGGCATCGCAATAAACAATAAAGCTATCTATACCATTAGGTAATGCTAGAACTGGTGCTGAAGTAAGTCGGGTCTTCAACTCTTGAAAACTCTTCTTATAGGAATCTGACCACGGGAACTTAACTTTCTTTTGGGTCAATTTAGACATAGGAGATGTGATATAAGATAAATCTTCAACAAAATGGTGGTTATAACAAGCTACACCCAAGAAACTCCTAATGTCTAATTCTGAGATAGGTCTAGGCCAATTCCTTACGGCTTCTGTCTTTTGGGGATCGACTCTAATGCCATCAGCGGAGATAATATGATCGAGAAAGGATACTGATCTTAGCTAAAGTTTACACTTGCTGAATTTGGCAAACAATCGATGATCTCTAAGAGTTTGCGAGACAATATTAAGAGGATCTACATGGTAATCCTCATTATGGGAGTTCACAAGGATGCCATCTATGAATAATATGACAAACATGTCAAGATACTATTTGAACACTCGATTCATAAGGTCCATAAAAGCTGCTGGGGCATTGGTTAGCCCAAAAGACGTGAATATAAACTCAAAATAACCATAACGGGTTCTTAAAGATGTCTTTGGAATGTCACATTCTGTTACTTTAAGCTGATGATAGCAGATTTTAAGGTCTATCTTTGAAAAATAACTTGCACCTTACAATTGATCAAATAGGTCATCAATTATAGGAAGAGGATATTTGTTCTTTACTGTAACTCTATGCAACTAATGGTAGTTGATGTACATGCGCAAAAAACTATCTTTCATTTGCACGAATAGAACAGGAGCACCATATGGAAAAATACTAGGCCTTATGAAGACTTTATCTAGAAGATCTTTGAGTTGCTCCTCCAAATCTTTAAGCTCTGCGGGAGCCATATGATAAGGAGGTATAGAAATAGGCTGAGTATCTGGGAGAAGGTCAATACCGAATTCTATTTCCCTATCGGGAGGTACCCCTGAGAGATCTTCTACAAAAAACATTAGGAAATTCATTGACCACTCAGACCGACTAAATTGTTGGAGTCTCAGACTTAGTATCTTTAACTCGAACTAGATGGTAAATGCAACTTTTGGATATCAACTTTCTGGCCTTAATGTAATATATGAAATTACTCTTAGAAGACACTGAATTACCTGACCACTCAACTATTAGCTTATCTAGAAACCTAAACTTTACTAGTCGGGTGCGACAATCTATAAAATCATAATAGGAATGAAGCCAATCCATACCTAGAATAAGATTAAAATCAACCATGTCTAACTTTATCAGGTCTGATAACATGACTTTATGAAGGATAGTGATTGGACACTTTTTATAAATCTGTTTGCCAACAACTAACTCACCTACTGGATTAGACACCAAAAAGGATTCAAGGATCTTTTAAGAACTTATCTCAAAATTTATAGCAACTAGCGGGGTCACCTAAGGGAAACTCAACCCAGGGTCTAACAACACATAAATATCAAAATGAAGACACGAAGCATATCAATCACAACATCAAGTGAATCCTCTTTCTCCTGATGGGATGGTAAAGAATAAAACCAATTCTGGAGCTGATCACCACCAGTACTAGATGATGCACCCTGAGGAATAATCTTACCTTATGCGCCCTGAATTCGAGTAAGGCCTGGTGAATAATTATTGTGATTTAGTTATATGGTTTATAATTATGGTTGAATTTTATAGTAAATTGATGGTGATAATGATATATGAGTTCCAATTCAATTCTGATAATTGATGATGAAAATGATATATGTGTTCTGGTTCAAGTACGCCAATTGATGATGATATTGATACTATAAGTTTTGATTCAAGTTTGTCAACTGATGTTATGATGTTGATACTATAGAGGATATATAGATTATGATTCTATTGATTTACAAATCAAGTCCATCATTGATAGTTACTTATGATATGAAATTTTACGATACATATAGATTCTATATAGTGGCATGATAAATGGGTAATTTATGGTTATTCGGTAATTTAATTTTCTTTGACTGTACTCTACGAGATTATGGAGGCCCGCATTGGTTCATTTACTTTCCCGTGCTTATTGTCTTATGGGGGAAAATTTAGTTGATAGGATTATGTGATCATTATGTTACATTTCTATATTTACTTATGTAATTATGCATAGTGGTGTTGGAGCTTATTTTTAGGTTTTCCCATTTTCCTTAACTTAGTTATTTTATCTTATATCTTATTATATATATATCATGATTTAGCTCAGTCGGCTAATGATGCCTTCTGAGTGCCATGGTTTGGCACTCATACTACACTTCTATACTTATTTTTAATAGATCTAAGTACTAGTTGTTGTTGTTGACTTGATGCTCGTGCGGGGTTGATTTTAGAGATTAGGTGAGCTCTTAGAGTTGAAGTTCACCTTTTTCCTTATATTTATCTATGTCTAGTCTTTCAGTTTCTAGGAATATTGTATTTGACTATTTAGTACTTATAGTTATTTGTAGTAGATCTTGTATCGACATTACTTAGTCTTGGGATAGTTGTTGAACTTTTTTCTATCAATCAGAATGTTATGACTGTTTTATTGTTGTTTTAACTCTTTAAATGTTGACTTCCATCGTTTAGGCTATTTCTCACTAAGTTAGCCCATTGTGTGTAGCTCTAGGCTACGATTTGTCTTACCTACTAGTTGGATAGAGTAGGTTTCATCATGAATTGTAAATTAGGCCGCGACATATAGGCTGGTAGAGGTAGTTTTTAGGTTGGTAGGAATGTTGGCTTCTATGTATTGCCAGGTCTCCCTAAAGTGAGGCTACTTATGTAGTGATCATAAGTGCCATTTTTGTCTATGATTGTACAGCTTCTGATTATTTTATTAGGGGTCTGCTTTTTCCTTTGGGTATTATAAGCATACTTTGTGTTGTGACATAGTTTATGAAATTCTTTATACATCCTCGTAAATAGCTACACTGATTGGGGTTCTACTCAATATTGATCAGGTTTACCAAGCTTGTCCTATCGTGTTTATAGGGTGTAAAACTTTTGCGGACTTAGTCATTTTAAACAATAAAGATTTTCATATTATTTCAAGGATGAGTTGATTGTGTTGTTAGCATGTTGTAATTGATTGTTAGGCTAATAATGTCACCATAGATATGCCTAACATAGAGAGTGTAGAGTGGGAGGTTGTTTATAAGCCTACTTTGTTGAGAATTATTTCAACTATTTGCACCCAAAAGTGTGTTAAGATAGGGTATTAGGCATTTTTATCCCATCTTTGAGTTGATAGTACAGAAGTCCCTCCAATGAGTTTAATTTTAGTAGAGAAAATTCTTAGATGTACTCTTTGATGATTTTTTTAGGATGCCTCCGGACTGTGACATTAACTTTTGTATAAACATAGAGCCAGACACTCATCCTATTTTTATTCCTTCTTATAGTATGGCACCGACAGAGTTAAGGGAACTAAATCTCAATTGCAAGAGTTGTTGGGGAAGGGTTTTATCCATCCTATTGATTCTTCTTGGGGTAATCCTATCATTTTTGTTTAGAATAAAGATGCTAGTATGCATATGTGGATAGACTACTAGTAGTTGAACAAGGTTTCCATATGTAATAAGTATCCTTTACCTACAATAGATGACTTTTTCAACAAGTTGTAGTATGCCTTAGTGTTATATAATATTTATTTAAGTTCATATTACCATTACCTTAAGATTCTAGTAGAGAACATACCAAAGATTGCCTTTGATACTTGTTACATCACTACTAGTTCTTGACAATGTCTTTTGGCTTAACCAATGTCCTACCCATTTTGTTAGGATTGATTAATGGGTTATTTATACATTATTTTTTATTCAATGGTAATTTTTATAATTGATGACATTTTGGCCTACTCCAAGCGGAAATAAAGAGCATGAAACTCAATTGTACACTATGTTGGGGTTTCTTAAGGAGAAACAACTATATGCTAAGAATTCCAAGGGTGAATTTGGATTTTCTACTGTGTTTTTATTGGACAAGTGGTATATAAAGAAGGGACTATGGTAGACCTACGAAAGATTGTTGCTATTTAATGTTGGGATAGACTAACCACTATGATAGAGAATCATAGTTATATAGGGTTGGCCATCTCGATTTGTTGATAGGTTTGCCTCCATGGCTTTGCATATAAACAATTTAACTAATATGGAGGTAACTTTTATATAGACTGATGAATATAGGGAGGTCCTTCAAAAGCATAAGAATTTTTCTAACCTCAGCTACCATTCTTACCTTGCCATTTGAAGGTAAGATTTTATTGTGTATTGTAATGTTTCACGTTCTGGTTAGGATACTATTTTGACACTGGACAATAATGTAAATTCCTATGTTTTGAGGTAAATAAAGGTACATGAAAATAACTACTCTACCCACGATTTAGAATTGGTAGTGGTGGTGTTTGCTCTTAAAAGATGGAGGCATTACGTTTAAGTACTTAAGTGTGAGGTGTTCACGATCCATTGTATCTTACAACATATGTTTGATCAGAGATGTTTGAATTTCAGATAATGAAGGTATCACAACCCAAAAGATGAGGTCATGAACCAACCTACCTCGATCCAACCTTCGTAGGTAAGTCAAAAATAAAAAAAATTAAGGGAAAAATCAAAATACAAAAAAAAAGTAATATGAAACTTTTAGAATGAAGTCAAGCCATAATATGTAAATAACACAAATATCCTAATAAAATACATAAATCCCCAAAACCTAGTGTAATAAGTATGAAGAGCATCTATGTAACAACCAAATTTCATTAGGTCATGATGACGCCTACAATAACCCATAAGTAGGCAAGCCAACCCGTTGTCCGAAACTATAAGCAAAAGACTACAAAGAGAAATGGAGGAAATAATGTAGAATAATGTAGTAAAATACTAAAATACCTAAGACATTCCCCAAAACTCGGTGTAATCAGTACAAGAGCTTCTATTATTTACAAGGACACGAATGAAATACTAAATGAATATACAGGTATAACCATCTCTTAATACAATATAGAGATCAGTCTAGTACATAAGAGGGAGGAAAGTAATACTCCGAATGCCAGGAACTCACCGTACGTCTTCGAACTATAAATTCTCCGCATGACTCACACACTAAAATATTTTAGTCCTATTGCCACTCTTGTAAAGTGTGGCTTAAAATAGCAGAAAGTGTGGCCTTTGATCAAAGGCTACACTTTCATACTTAATGAAACACTTTTTGGGGGGTGGCCTAAAGCGGCGTAACCTTTGATCAAAGGTCACACTTTTCAAGTGTTGCCACATCAGCTTTATTTAAAAAGTGTGTCCATTAAGGTATAAAGTTCACACTTTGCAGCTTGTCATTGTCAACACTTTTATTTGATAAAACTACACTTACAAGTGTTGTCTTCATTTCTCTATTGGGTACACTTCACAAGCATATCCTTTTATAGCACCTTTATAACAACACTTAAAAAACGTTTCCTTTGTTTTACTATTGGGCACGCTTCACAGGCGTAGCCTTTTACTGCACCTCTATAACAACACTTAAAAAACGTGGCCTTTTATTTATTACTAGCCACACTTCAAAATCGTAGCCTTTTATACATCCTTTATGACAACACTTATAAAGTGTAAGCATGTTTTAGCCACAGTTTTTAAGTGTAGCAATATTGCCTAAAATTTGATAGTTCAAACCACATTTTATAGAAATGGCATTAGGCATATAAAATGTAAGTACGTAATTTCTAATTGAAAAATAATTATATTTATCGAAATATATAAATAACTAAGAACATTACATAAACATACATATTTATATATATATAATCTCACGAACCAATTAGCTAATAAATAATTGAAGTGCATAGACTTGATTTCATAAAAACATGTCTTTTACATGCTAATTATAAAAAAAACATAAAAAAAATTTGTAACAAGTTCCACACAAAACCAAAAGTATATAAAAGTACTTCCTTGGAGCACACAACCAGAACCCCTCATTCCAGGAGAAAGAGTCCAATATTTCATAACCATATAGTTCTCATCGTTGTTTTCTGATTAGCATGGAACCTTAACAAATACCGACTGTACATGGAAGGCCTACTAGCTGGGATTGAAAAACCATGTGTCATGTTTTTCTGAAATTTCAAGTGTATTCTGCAAAAAGTTTTAATATGAAATCTCAAAAACGTTTTGTGTACTGCTTGGAATCAATTGTAGATATTGAGGTTGAAACATATTAGAATGCTTTATAATCATGTTCCAGCTTCTTTCTTATGTCTTAATCCTGTAGTATATCGATTATACCTTATAATAGGATGACATCATAATAATGCCCTGTGGGCTCTCCCACTAGCTGTGTCTCGAAATCGCTTCTTCTCATGGTTAATTCATCCTTTGCTTCCATGTTGATACCCAATCTAATGGAATCCCACCTACCAACACTCAAGGGAGAAAATAAGTTGTCTAGTCAAAATCCATTCAAGTTGAAAACTTGAACTAAAGTAGAAAAAATAAAGAAATGTCAAATGATATCTGCATGAGTGTAGTTTACCCTGAAGGATCAAAAAGAAGATAAATGTAATCCTTTGAAATTCGAGGCATTAATGCATCACTACTCCATTCTGCATTAGCTGAAATAAAAGAACAAATGAAAATACTTCTTCGTGTAGAGTTCCAAGAAGAAACGAGCGTGGAAAGACATGTATACCAGTAGGAGTCAGAACTCCAGAATTAGGCGTATCAGTTGTGACTGGTTCTCTAAAACCTGAAACTTCTCGAAAGTACACTCCAACTAAAAGACTGTAGTCCATGAATCTCTCCTGCTCAAGGAAATCAAAGTCGCGGTCCACTTGCCTGTGCAATAGAAAGTTCAGCATACTTTGTGAAAGGAGAAACTAAAGGTAAAATTTGGAGTGCAGTTTGACACTAGCTTAGGCTACATTTCTATGACTATGGTGAGTTTTTTAATGTTTGAACATCAAGCGTAAATCTCTTGTGACTCCTCTCATAACAAGTAACAGAGAAAACTTTCTCCGTCTAGTTATCCTCTTTTCAAACCTCTTATGCTAAATAGTACTTAGTATTGACAGATAAAAGAGATAAGAGTACTATGTAGATTCCAATCCACAGTTAGTGTATTCAATATTAACACCTGAAATAAATAAGACACCTATTATTGATAATAGTCAAATCAGACATAAAATCTAAAGAGAACATCTGCTAATGGCATAGATTTTTTTGTTTCCTCGGCATATGCTCCTTTCTTCTGGGAAGAACTACGACATGCGATTATGCCATCATTGTAGTAAAAAATCAAGCTTTTAACTGACAGAAAGCGAAAAAAAGAACTACCTGTAGAATTATTGGAACCAAACTTTCTACAGTCTAAATATAAAATTGAGATCCAGGTCCTTGAGGGTAGTAGTGGAGTCAATTTGAGATTTATCTTTCTCAGTGAGACAAACATGGGAAGAGCCTTTCAAGTCAAAATGCCAGTGAATGGCATACTCGGTACAGAACAAGTTCCCATTTATGACAAAGCGAGCCTTCTCATCAGTTGTTATCAAGGACAAACTCGATTAAAAAGAAATGGACAGACAAACTCGATGCAACAAAAGAATGAACTTGTCAAATACTGTACTAAAAGATATTGTCCTAGTTGTATCATATACCTTCTTCTAAGTAGGTCCAGTAATCTTCACACACAATGAAGGCCAAAAAAATGGTAAATAGAGTGTTCTCAAATGCCCGAACATGATTGTAATAAGCTAGAAACATTCGTAAAAGAACCTGCAGTATTGTAAATGAAGCCCCATTTTGCAATTAACTTGAAAGACAACAATGACTGGTGCCAGATTAGTATTATATAAAGGTATTAAGTTTAAAGTTGAAAGGAGGAAAAGATTCAAACTGCAAAGGTTTTATTCTAACAATCGACAAGAAGCAACTAAACTTACTTTTACATCTCACTTCTTTAAGGTCTTTATAATGTACTTGTCATCATTGGTCAAGTAAAAAAAGCTTCAACTTTTTCTAGTGGATGAGAGCTCTCGAAGTGCATCATTTCCACATATAGATATCATGTAATCAACTGGATCCACTTTAAACAATGTCCTAAGGGTCCTGAAAACATAGTTTTCTTTAGACTAAGTTCAACCGATAGTTATAATGATGAAAGATTCTCAATGCTATCCTTATCTGTGAAGCATAAGGTCAATTTATTTCAATTAAATGAGTGAGTTTTGAAGTATCAATTAGTGGTGTATGTGCAATGCAATGGAAGTGTAATATCAGTACCATGTACCTCCAGCAACCCATTAAGCTCAACACTATTCATACTTCACTTTATTTATGCATTTGAACTAATGTATACATTAGCGGTGTCATACCCGATTTTTTACCTAAGGTTAAAATGAGCATGACATTATGGACTCTAAAAGAATTATTTTGATACACTGTCGCCACCTATTTTTTAAGGAAAATAGGAAACCTATTTATTTGTTTAACAAATATGACTTTATTCTAATCTACGAAACCAATTTAGATTCTAGGTAAGGGTTCAAATTATTCTGAAGGAAAGGGGTTAGGAACCCCTAAGAATCCATAAATGTAAGGTTAAGAAAAAATTAAATGTTTATAAATACAAAAATAGGAAATGTGTATTAAAATGATATAAATAATGTGTAAATTGCATATGTTGTCGCAATAAGCATGTGCATAAAAAGTCTATGAAGATAAACGAAAATACATGAAAATTTGTACGAAAAAATGAAAAGATTGAATAAAGAACAATTTATTTTAAAGAAAAGATTATGTAATATATTTTAGTGTAACGGAGTGTTAATTATTTGATTAAATAATCTAAACATGTTTAATATAAATATTTACGACCTAAATTTTCCTAAACACGTGACGTAGATTGTATAAATAAAGACTAACCCACCCAACGCCCCAAAAAATAAAGATTTCACTATGATTAATATTTTTACAAGTATAAGAATATGAAAAATACAACGCAAAATTTAAAGTTTTCTTTGAATGCCGTTTCCGACGAGTATTGCCAGTAACCTGTATAAACACTTGTAATAAAAATGTTAGTAACAAATAAATAATTATTGAGATAAATTTAAAAGGTATGGATGCATATATGAATATATATATTTATAAAATATAATTTTCATTAATAGAGTGGGCTCAGATAAAGTTTCAAAAAATTATAAAGATTTTGTCATTGCCCAAATTTATTACGTATTTATATAAGCAATATCCGTCTTTTTATTTGCGAATGCCTCGAAAATCAATGAAAAAATTCCTTCATCGGCAAAGTATCGACCCTTAATATAAAATAATAAATTTGGAAAAATAAAATCCGTCTTTTATAATGGGTTGGCCTCAAATATCAAGGCGGAGAGATAATTTCACTGGTCATCAAATTATCAACAAAATGCTATGTACAGATGCAAATTACTGTGCAAAAATTTAAAACGATAATAAACGGATAAAAGATCTAAAATTTACAAAACTAAAGATAATTATCAATAAATTATGTAAAATTAAAATAAAGAAATAAATAAGTAAAAATTCCAGAAGAATGATGATTATCAATAATTCATTAATAATTACAAAAAATGTATGAAAAATTGCAATTTGAGCCATATAATGATAAGGAAGCCTAAATACGTTAATTTTAAGTAGGGAGAGTCAAAATTAGGTGTCAACTAGTAGTTCATTCAAAATAGTTCATTTATTTCAGGATACCGTAACACAACCTAAAAACTAACGGGCAGTAATCCTTCCATTTAAACTCACACGACAGGTGAGGAGGAGTATACTTGGATCCTTCTGTAGGGAACTTTGTCAAGTACCATAATCAATATTAACCTTCATCCATGACATCTGCAACTGGATTAGCAAAATCTTCCTAGTCTTCTGGTATCCATTCACCTTCCTCGAGTTCGTATGTGCTGTCAATCCCTGCACCGTCAAGGTAGAATGACGAGAAATTTTGTAGTTCTAATCATATTTTGAGAAAATTAGAAACCTTGAACCAACCAGCTGATGACGAATGTGTATGATCTGTGTCATTTATTTCCAGAGCCACCGATAAGTCTGATTGGACAACTTGAGTGGTATAATTTGCCAAACAAAGTTCAATGAGTGTATCTTCGAGCCTGAAAGTAGGTGTATTACACTAGTTGGGAAAGAAAAACAACTACAAGAACAAAAATACAAGATAACTAACTAAACAGTGTTTTACAACTCTGAAGGCGGTGGTGGGTATTCTGGAAGCTTACAACTGGTATCCTCCAAGTGCTCTGCTTAGAGTGAAATAGAAAGAAAATGTAAGCAATCGCCAAGCGTAAATGACTTATAAATAATAAGAAATAATCCTTATAACACCTAAATAGTTCTCTAATGAAAGGATGAAGCAATTCGAAGGACAACCATTATACTTTGTGTGAGAATATTACTGGTAATAACAAATGACTGATAACTGAAGGGATAAAAAATGAGACAATAAATAACAAAAATTACAGACATCACAATTCATAAGTGAAGAAATTGCAGGAAGAAATATCTTACATTCATGATCCAACACTTCTCTAAAGCCAAATAGATTGGCAAACAATGAGCAAAACTGATTCGGTAATGATTTACCCAGCTATGACTCAGAAGAAACTGCTATGATTTATTCAAATCCAAATGGACATGAAAATTATTTCACCAACCAAAATATAGGAAATAGAAGAATGGTCCCTAGTAATGGCTCCACATCTATACATTTTAGATAAAGTTACGGGTTCAGTAGAATCCAATTGCTTTTGCCCAAACACATAATATCTTCTATAACAATAGACAGTCAAGTAAACTTATTTACCTTCAGAGAAATCAGTAGAAAGTGAGTCCATTGCTTGAATCACATTTTCACCTAACTTATTGATGTCTGCATCTACCTCATCTTTGCTACACTCCGTAAGTGCAATGCTATGGCAACTATTAATTTCACCACAACCATACAAAGGTACAATAATAAACTAGCTTAACATAAATCAAATAGAAAATCTACTAGGCTAATATTTAAATGCTGTAAATTTTAATGCTATGTAGAAAAAAGGGAAAAATATAACTTAGAGGAATCTATCGGAACATAAGTATCACTTTTAAATTTGTAATAAAGGCCATCATTACAACTATAATACTAGCCTGCTTGAGGATCATGATAAAATCCAGTGCAACATCAAAGGAAAATAACATTAACTCATAAGGATTAGTAAGGTAAAGTCTAGCCCTCATTTATTATTAACAAAAGACCGCAGGACACTCTGTCTAGCGATATAAATTCGAAGGAAAAAAACACAACACCATACTATTTAGCAAAAGAACGATTACAATGATTGATCTAAAAAATAATTACTCCATACAACTGCTGAAAGAAGTCCAAATTTTAGGAAACTCGGATTGAATTAAGGGGTTACATAAAATAAAATGAATCCAAGCCCTAATTTGAGAGGGAAAAGATAAAAGAGGGAAGAAATTAGACATTAATACAGTAAATTAAATCAAATTAACAAGAAAAATGCACCGAGCAAGGTAATAAAGGTGAGAAGTTTCATCCCAAACAAACTGATCTTGGGAATCCAGCTCCAGTTCTTCTTAGCAAGGGCAGAGAGGTTGTTTCCGATGAATGGGGAATTGCCATACTTAGCAAGGGCAGAAAGGCTAACACAAATGTTTTAACCCCAAACTCGACTGGAACTAACACAAACAGTAGAACTAGTAGGAGGTAGTACTATTTGGAATACCCTTCATAAAACCTAGTAATAAATCACCTCTATTATCATGTATAACTCCAGCAATACCCCCTACACTGAGATTACCTAACAAAAAACCATTAGTATTGAGTTTATAGAGCAAAAGTAATGGAGGTTCCCATTTTACGTTAATAGTATGCTGAATAACAATATAATTTTTAGCAGTTAAAAGGGCATATTCTGTGTAAAGAGAATGTCATTTGTAGCTAATCAATATGCCATAAACAAAAAGTAATTAGTTCTTTCCAACATAAGAATTTGTTAAAGGAAACTGTTCTTGATTAAATATCAGGTGTTGCACTATTTATCTGGAGAAAAATGATATTATTTTTTAAGTAATCTCACACCAAATAAGAAATATTATGAACTAGCACACACTCGAAAAGTCAATAAAAATCAAATAAAGTTAACTAGACATATCACAAATCCATAAGAAAGAGAATGGAGGAATAGTGAAGGACAAGAATCAGGAAAATGCAAGTTTCTTACTCTACCTGGATCTAAAAGAGCAAAAAGAGCCAAGTTTCCAAACTACAAATAGAGCCACATTCACTGTTCACTTTTCCCTAAAAAGATCCAAGTTTCCACACTACAAACAGAGCCACACTACAAATGAAGTTCACTCTTCTTGCATTCACTTGAGATATAAAAGGAACCAAGTTTCTAGAACTGTATTAAAATCCTATAAACTCGACTGGAATTACCATAAACAGCAGAACCAGCAAGAGGTAGTACTATTTGGAATACCCTTCATGAAAGCTAGTATGCAACCACCCCTATTATCATGTATAACTGTACCAATACCCCCTACGCCGAGATTACCTCACAAAGAACCATTCAAGAAACCTAGTATGCAATCACCTCTATTATCACGTATAATCTCATCACCCATTAATTGTAAACAACTCTTCCCAGAATATACACTTGCAAATGGTGTATTTCCCTTTGAGATCACAAATACGGAACATCCCCGTGCCATTGTATCCATGAGCTTGTATTGAGATAATGCATTTAAAAATAACAATTCCTCAGTTGAAAAGTTATTAGCACAAAGAGTCTTGGTCCTGAATTTCAAGGTTCTTAGAGGCACAATATTCAGAATTTCAAAGATGAACAGGATTATCCATAAATATAAGAAGAAGACGAACCTTATAATGAATGAAAGTAATAACAGACAGAATATCTACCAAAATGCAACACTTAGGATTAATAGAGGATCTTCTGTAAAGAAAACGTAAGGTCAACACTTAGCACTTCAGAATCATTGATGTTCTAGTCTGCCAATTATCCTACAAAAAGTATAAACTGAGGGTAGTCAAATTAATAAATTGATTGACAAACACCAAAAGTAAAAAGGAGGAAAAGAATGTAGGAGAAGTTTAATAGGACGAAAGAACCATTTTACCTTCTGTAGGAGTAAAGGATTATGCAAACCTTGAACCTGTAGTTCATTAATAAGTGTAGCTTTTCCACGTACGATACTTTCAACTCTAAAGGTGTGTGGTCCATACCTTGACTGCAAGCAACCAACAATTAAAATTGTAAAGACTTTAATAGCAATAGGGAATAATAGATCTTCATGAGGTACTACAAGGAGTCAGAATAGGTCCAAAAAAAATTGAAACGGGCAGAAATTCAAGGGACATTGCACTGCAGAGCTACTATACATATTGTATCTAAGACCCTCCATTGACATACTTGCACCTAAATATATATATAATTCTGGATATGCTTTACCACAATTTTTGTAAGTAGTATTTTGTATGAAGTTTAATCATTTAGATAAACACATCCTTCACCTTCATGCTCAGACATCATGCCATTATTTCAAAAGTAAGCCTCAGTTGGCTTGATATACAGATGTATGCTTGGTCTCATCCTAAATTATATGTGCTCAAATAATGCAAGGGTAGGCATCAACTAATACGTAAAATAGTTACATTTTATTCGTAAATATTTTCCTAGGATTTGAATTCGAGACCTCATGGTTATCCTCCAACTTCATTTATCACTGTCACACCTTTTGTGCAATTTAGATTCCTATATTTCTCTATCATTAGAATTAGATCTCTCATCACACATCATGATCAAAATATAAGTTGATTTATGCTTTCATATAAATAATACCTATGTTGTTCGAACTCTCCAAAATGTTACTGCATAATGTTATCCTAAGAAATGCACTACTTTTTGGAGTTCCGACAAGCACCAAACAGCATATTTGAGAAGTCAAGTAACATAGGACAAGAAAATAACGATTGAAGTCAAATGCAATCTCATCTACTAAAGAATAATGCAGTAGTGACAAATAACTAGTCATATGTGAACATCTTAGCAAATAGAAAGGAGTAATCAAAATCACATAGAAAGAAAGTGACTTGTCCGATGGACCATCGATTTAGCGACGGGCCATCGCCCAAACCGTTGCAGCAGAGGCAGTAAGTCCACCATCTGGCCAGGCAAAATGAAATGGACGATGAACCGTCGAGCTAGCGATGGACCGTGGACCAAGACGTAACCATAAAGAAAGTAACTCCCATTCTAGCCCAGGTGCGATGGTCAGGCCGATGGACCGTCGAGCCAGTGACGGACCGTCACACGAGTCATTGCAGCTATCGTTCAGTATTTTTAGGTCATTTTTAAAAAGGACTTTTTGGTAATTTTCAATCCTTTGCAACATCTATATGCATCTGGCCAAGGGTAAAATTCCATATTCTCCTCAAGAATAAAAAATCTAGGGTTTCTTGCAAAAAATTACTCCCAAGAACATGGTCCAAATCTTATTCCAAGAAATTCAAAAACTCACCATAGATTTTACAAATTGAGTTAGATTCAAGACTCCCACGTCAAAATCTTCAAGAACCCTCATTCAAGAGTGCTAAAAAGAGTCTCAAGCAAGCTTGTTCATCTACATTCAAAATCTAAGGTATATGGGTTTTGAACAAGGGTAACTCTTTCACCTTTGTGCCCAAAGGCTTATTTTAAATACAAATTTCTAAAATTTTCCATGAAATTGAAGTTAGGGTTTACACCCATTATTATTGTTTGCAAGATCTTGAGATTTCCCATGGATTAAAGGTTGAATTACATGATTTTGTTTATATTTCCATGTCTATTTCCAAATTTTCCAGCTATTAAGATTTATTATGAATGTTTTGTTATCGAGTAAAATGATTGCAGTTAGACTAGAGTTTATATAGTGGTTCACAACCTCAGAGTGATGTATTAAATCTAAACGAGAGATGATAGAACTAGTAACCAAGTCAAGCTTTAAGATTCTAGTAGATGTACCAGTAAGTTGTAGAATAGCTATCAGAAATATTGAAGCTTGATCCAATCTTACTTCATTATTTTCAGTTGTCCCAATACATAATCATGCCTTACGGTTTAGTTACATGATCTTAATTCGTATCCATGCATACGATAGAGAATTATCTACTCTCCTAGTTCCCAAAATGAGGAGTTTCAGTTAGTTCAGCAGTTGGAATCACATTCCATAAGTTATGAACTACAAATTTGGGTCATGCAGCTCATGACCCATGTACTCAAGATTTTCAATATGTCAGTTTCTGTACTCAGCCAATATTTTTAATGATCAAAAAAATTGAGACTTATAGCAAGCATGTCTATAGATCAAACTTCTTTGATGAGTTCATGATGTTAAATATTCTATTCCTGAAGCCTCAGTTGGGTGTCATGTTATACATAGTATCCCTTCATGTTTCAGGTCCTTCTTTTCTAACCATTAGTTACTTTTCCCCAGGTCAATATAGTAATGATGAACAATTGCTTGGATGGGAGAGAGTAAACCTTTTTTTCCATTATTGGAATATTTTTGTATACTTATTTTAGATGAGACTGTAAGTGTAAAGTAAGATTGAGGCCAAGTCTTTGGTACATGTCATCGCTAGTTAAAATTTTATGTATGTCTTCTTAAGCATAGTGAAGGAAATTCTTATTGATAGAGGTTTAGGAAATATGAAATGATGACTTACGAATGGTTTCTTAGGAGTGCATATGTAGTTATAAATATAGTCTTGAACATTATGTTTGTATATCAAGATGAATGCATTACGCGTTAATAATTGTTTAGTACAAAGTTTAATGTGGTTGTGGGGGTGGTAATGAGAACTTTGCATGAGATGAGAAGTTGTGAAATATAGGGTGTGTTGAATTCATGGTTAAGATTAGTATTACAGTGTGATATGGTGTATCTTAAGACTTTGAGTTAGGCTTGAACATGGTGAGAGAATTTAGTTCAGTCTAGACATTAGTAGATGGAAGTATTAGTGCCATGTGAAAGTTTTAAGTTTCACCGAGCGAGTGTAGTATTTGAGGGTAATAGTATAGTTGAAGGAGTGTTTGAGAAGTGTTGCTAAGTTTGAGAGTAAGAAGTTGAATTGCTTGAGGCCTAGTACTTATATCCCGACTTATGATTCATAGGTATACATTCCAAGCTATAGAGTCATAGCAATATTTTAATCTCTTATTCAGATGTCTTGTTCAGATCTTGCCAAAAGTTCTTTCCTCTCTTATATCATTAGAACTCCCTAGAATGGCTGTTAAATAAATCCTCCACTTGAGTATGAGTATCTATTCATGATTCAGTCCATAAGTATTCACTGAATGATCTTTGTTTTCCAAGTATTCTAGCTCATACAATGTGCTACCCATTGTGTGACCTTAGCCTTATCTCCTCAGATTTATGCCTTCATAAACTATTGCTTTGCAGTTTATAAGTAAGATCGCACCATGATCACATCAAATGAATTCTAAACTCTCAGCATGAGTCAGCTCCTCATAATAAGAAAAGTTATCTTAGATTTGGACGAAGATAACAACCTTTATTCATTTAGCTCCTCTCAAATCTGAGATTAAGCTATATAGCTATTCTTACAACAAGTTCTTGTAACTTCTGAAGTATTCAAAAGTTTTGAAAGATATAAAGTCAATTTAGCCATTTGTTTCAGCTGTTCATCCTTAGTTCTCAGTATTTTAGTCTATCTAACGGCATTCGAGGATGAATGTTTCCAAGGGGGAGATATTGTAAGACCCTACAAAGTTCCCTCATAGTCTAAGCCATTAGAGTTTGTCAAGTAAAGCCTAATTTCTCTCTTAATAGACTAAGGAATGGATTTAAAAATGATTAGTGTTTAAATCATATAGAATTTTCCTAATTTTGAATTTTTATCGTGTGGGAAATTGAATTATCTTTCAAATGATACCCATTTCGTCAAAATCTAACATTGAAAGAGAAAGTTATTACCAAATTACAGAAAGTAGTCTGAACCACCCAGGTGCGATGGAAAGGTCTGACGGACTGTCGAGTTAGCGATGGGGTGTCACCCAAACCATCGCAGTAGAGACGAGTCCACCTACTGGCCAGGCACGACGGAATGACCAACGGACCATCGAGCTAATGACGGACCGTCGCCCAAGCCGTTGCCTCCTAGACAGTAAGTCCCATTATGGCCCAGGTGCGACGGTCAGTCCGACGGACCGTCAATCCAGCGACGGACCATCGTATAGATCTCGTTCAGTATTTTTAAGTCATTTTTAAAAAGGACTTTTTGGTTATTTTCCATCTTACCAACATCTCTATGCATCTGGCCAATGCAAAAATTCCATATTCTTCTCAAGCATAAATATCTAGGGTTTCTTGCAAAATTTAATCCCAAGAAGGTGGTCCACATCTTCCTCCAAGAAATTCAAGAACTCACCATAGATTTTACAAATTGAGTTAGGATTCAAGACTCCCAAGTCAAAAGCTTTAAGAACCCTCATTCAAGAGCGCCAAAAAGAGTCTCAAGCAAACTTGTTCATCTATATTCAAAATTTAAGGTATATGGGGTTTGAACAAGGGTAACACTTTCACCCTTGTTCCCAAAGGCTTATTTTAAATACAAACTTCTTCAAATTATGAAATTTTCCATGAAATAGAAGTTAGGATTTATACTCATTTTTTTTGTTTGCAAGATCTTGAGATTTTCCATGGATTAAAGGTTGAATTACATGATTTTGTTAATATTTCAATGCCTATTTCCAAATTTTACAAATTTTAATATTTATTATGAATTTTTTATTATGAAGCATGAATTTTAAGATGTTGAAATCATGAGATTCATTTAATGAGTTATTTTTTCAATATCTTGATTGAGATGATTGTAAACTTTTTAAGTTGATGGTTGAGCATGAAGTTTAAATATGATTTTGATGCATTAAATCTTTATATTTTGAGTCCTAAGTACAAGTGATGAGTTTATAAGGAAATTATGATCTCAAAGTCTTGTCGACAAGTTTTGACAAGTACTTTCAAAAGCTAAGATAGGAATCCACACTATTTATGATTTAAAGGAAGAGAAATATGTTTTGGGCTTCATTATAGACCCTTGAGTTATTTTGAGGCTGATTTCCTAAAAGTTCTGAGTTGTGTATAGGAGTAGTATTTAGCACCGAGTTGGTTATGATTCGAAGGTCTCATACCACAGAACTACGTGCCACTATAGGTTCGAGATTTATGGGCCCAACGTCGAGATAGTCATCACTAAAGATGAGGTAAAACTCTGATAGCAAAGATATAACAACTCTCCCCAACGTGGGCAAGATGTTGGACTCCTTGTAGGTCACATGGTTTATGTCAGTAGAAGAAAGTTCCAAGTGTCCCAATTCTAAAATAGTTCCATAGTTCTCAAGAGTTAAAAGTTCCTAAAAGTTCTAAGTCTTTGAGTTTTAAAGAAGTTTTACTCTCCACAAGATAAAATCATGAATTTGAAAGTATTGTTTAAAGCTTCCTTTAGCCTTCAAGTACTAGAATAATAGGAAAGTATAGATTTTAATGTTAAGTATAATGACTCACGAGATTTGTGTTACATGTTTAAGTATTCATGATTTATGAGTTTTATATTTTAGACTTATTCAAGAAATGTGAGTCATTCCTATTTACATGAATGATTTTATTAAAGAGTATTGATATTGTTTTATGTAAATGCATACACCCCCATATACTCAGTACATCCTCAAATTACTGATCCACATATACCTCTATGTGCTACTTGGTCTCATAATGTAGGTATAAGTTATATTGCATACTCCATATTCAGTCAGTTCGCAGCTTCCAATCAGCAGGAGATAAGTCCATTTGATTTAAGGGCTCAGATCAGTTATATAGTTTGAGAAGTATTGTATTTTCTTTATTGATTCGTATTGAGTTGTGATATTTGGGATTCATGACCTGGATCCTCATAGTCAGTACTAGCAGAGGCTTCATACACAGTCAGTAGTGTCGATGGATTTTATTTCAGTTTTGTTCGTAAAGGCAGAGTTGTAATCTTGTAAACTCAGATTTTGTATTGATCAAGTTCAGAGAAGTTTTATTATTTCCGCTAATTTTGTTATGATTTATGTATTTTATTTAGTTGATTGTAAGTATGCTAGTAGCAGGGTTATCTTGGGATCACTTGTGACCCTAAGCACCATGTGACATCTCGGGACCCATTTTTGGGGCATTATAAACTTGGTATCAGAGTACAGAGTTCAAGTATCCTTGGGTATCTATGAAGCCGTTGCTAGTAGAGTCTTGAGGAATGGTACGGAGACAACCATACTTTTCTTCAAGAGGCTACAAGCTATTTAGAAAATGTCTCAATTCTTTCAAGTCTCAGATCGTGCTATGGAAAGATCCTCTAAGAAACTAAAATAGCTTCTCATCTTATACTATGCAGGCCATCTCTACCTCATTTTCAAGGTACCAGAAATAGTCACTCTTAAATCTTCACAAACAGTTATGAGATTATAAAAAGTCTATAAAATATCCCATTAGTGCTTTTGAGTTCCGAAGATTGAAGTGTTTTATCATGTTTGTAAAAATTGTGCACTAAGCCCAACTCAGATGTGCTTTCAGATTTCCTTGTCAGAACCCATAATGATAATCTATACTTCTTTATCTATGTAGTTTTCTTGAGTTAACCTGATCGGCAAGTTCCAATTTCCCCCTGGTAATGCTCTCAGACTTGCTAGCAAGAAGTTTTAAAAGTCTTATGAAGTGGCTTGATAGTAGCCTTCTAGTGTGTTGTAAGTCCCCCAAGTAAAAAATTATGCCTCATTCTTATAAGTAGTTTAGTTAAGACAGAGTGAGATGTGTTTTCTTACATCATTGAATATTGTGTGTCAAGTTTCTATCTCTTGTAATCATTTTATCATTGTGTTATTGAAAATGAAAGTCTAGTGAAGTCGTATGAGGCCTATTTCAATTCACTTGTAACTTTTTGTTCATCTAGTTGTCCTTGTGTGTTAGTCCAGTAGAAGGGAGAGAAAGAGTTATTAGTTAAGGCAAATTGTTGTTTACTTGAAGTAAAAAATGAGTTGTGGACGGTGTTTGTTGTGCTAGAAAAGTATAGGTTAATGATAACAGTACTTGGTGGAGGAGTGTTGTTAATTTAGTCTTTCCTGAGGTTGCAAGAGGAAGTTTAATTGAAACTTATAGAGCTATGAAAGAAGTTTAGGTTTATAGAGAGGCGAATAATAATGGGGTGTAGAAGGAAGATATGGTAGCAGATTGTAAATAAAAAAGACCATAGGATTGTGATAGATCATTATTGTTATGAGGTTTTAGCGGGCTAGAATTTTTGCATGTTGGGAAGGTAAGAATAGCTGTCAAGATTGTGGATAATCATAGCTAGACCAAAATACTAAGTTAGAATAGTAGATGATGAGCAAGGCAGATATAATGATTGATGTGTTGTGAATATTTGTCATATGGAAGTGATCTAGTAGGCTTGAACAGTGTATGCAAGATCTTAAGTTTATTTAGCTCGTAATAAAGTATGATGTCGTATGTATGATGTGGAAGTAAGCCCAAGGTGCTATGGGGAAGAATTATTTTTCGAGGATTATTGCATGATGTGTGGTTAGTAGTAATGTTGAGGAGTTAAGGATTCAAGATTTGGAGCCTGTTAAGTATGATTTTGATTCTCATGGTTTAGAAATATAAGTTTACAAACATGAAATTGGTAGGATATAACAGAAGTAGTATGGCCGTCATAGGTTTGTAGATATTTATGTTAAGCGTTAGAATCTAAGTTTGAAATTTTGAAGATTCAGCTACTAGAAATAAGAGTTGAAGCACTAGATGGAGTTCACTCCGACTATAGGGTGATCATGTAGATCCGAAGATAATAAGTGTTCAAGTATTATATGATGACTATTGGGGCTATAGAAAGATAGGGTGTAACTCAGAAGGTATTGTTAGGAGTTGGTTTTATGATTTTAGGTGTAGTCATTCGGGTTAAGTTCTTTGGTTCCTGTGCATTGTTATATCCCAGACTCTAGATTAAACTGATTACAGTTAGACTAGAGTTTATATAGTGGTTCACAACCTCAGAGTAATGGCTTAAATCTAAAGGGGAGATGATAGAACTAGTAACCAAGTTAAGCTTTCAGATTCTAGTAGATGTACCAATAAGTTGTAGAATAGCTGTGAGAAAGATTAGTGCTTGATTCAATCTTATTTCAGTATTTTTAGTTGTCCCAATACCTACTCATGCCTTACATTTTAGTTACATGATCTTAATTTGCTTTCATGCATATGATAGAGAATCATGTACTCTCCTAGTACCCAAAATGAGGAGTTTCAGTTCGTTCAGCAGTTGGAATCATATTCCATAATTTATGAACTCTAAATTTGGGTCATGCAGCTCATGACCCATGAACTCAAGTTTTTTAGTATGTCAGTTTCTGTACTCAGGCAATATTTTTAATTATCAACAAAATTCAGACTTATAGCAAGCATGTCTTCAGATAAGACCTCTTTGATGAGTTCATGTTGTTAAATATTCTATTCCTCAAGCCTCAGTTAGGTGTCCTATTATACACAGTATCCCTTCATGTTTTAGGTCCTTCTATTCTAACCATTTAGTTACTTTTCATCAGGTCAAGATAGTGATGATGAACAATTGTCTAGATAAGAGAAAGTAAACCTTTTTTTTCGTTATTGGAAGATTGTTGCATGCTTATTTTAGCTAAAGACTGTAGGTGTGAAGTAAGATTTAGGCCAAGTCTTTGGTACATATCATGGCTAGTTAAAATTTTATGTAGGTCTTCTTAAGCATAGTGAAGGAAATCAATTGTTGGTAGAGGTTTAGGGAATATGAAATGATGCCTTATGAATGGTTTCTTCTGAGGGCATATGTGGTTATAAATATAGGCCTAAATTTTATGTTAGTATATCTGGAAGAATGCATTGTGTGTTAGTAAATGTCTAGTACAAGTTTGAATGTGGTTGTGGGAGTGTTAATGAGAACTTTGCATGAGATGATAAGTTGTTAAATGCAGGGTGTGTTGAATTCATGGTTCAGACTTGTATTACAGCGTGATGTGGTGTATCTTGTGACTTTGAGTTGGGATTGAACATGGTGAGAGAATTTAGTTCAGTCTAGACATTAGTAGATGGAAGTACCAGTGCCATATGAAAATTTTAAGTTGGACTGAGCGAGTATAGTATTTGCGGGGAATAGTATAGTTGAAGGAGTGTTTGATAAGTGTTTCTAAGTTTAAGAGTAAGAAGTTGAATTGCTTGAGGCCAAGTACTATATCCCGACTTATGATTCATAGGTCTACATTCCAAGCTATTGAGTCATAGATATATTATAATCTCTTTTTCAGATGTCTTGTTAAGATCTTGCCCAAAGTTCCTTGCTCCCATATATCGTTAGAACTCCCTTGATGGTGGTTAAAAAATCCTCCACTAGAGTATGAGTGTCTAGGCATGATTCAGTCCATAAGTATTCACTGAATGATCTTTGTTTTCCAAGTATTCTAGCTCAGACAATGTGATACCCATTGTGTGACCTTAGCCTCATCTTCCAGTCAGCAGGAGATGAGTCCTTTTGATTCAAGGGCTTGGGTCAGTTATACAGTTTGAGAAGTATTGTATTTTCTTTATTTAGTCGTATTGAGTTGGGATAGTTAGGAGTCATGACTCGGCTCCCCATAGTCAGTACTAGTAGAGGCTTCATAGACTGTCAGTAGTGTCGATGTATTTTATTTCAGTTTTTTTCGTAAAGGCAGAGTTTTAATCTTGTAAACTCAGATTTTATATTGATCAAGTTCAAAGAAGTTTTATTTTTTCAGCTGATTTTGTCAGATTTGTGTATTTTATTCAGTTTCTTGTAAGTATGCCAGTAGCAGGGTTATCTTGGGATCACTTGTGACCCTAAGCACCTTGTGACGTCTCGGGACACTTTTTCGGGGCGTTACTCTCATCATCCGCATTATTCGATTTGCGTTATTTTAGATAGGATGACCAAATCAGCCCATTTCTTGCCAATTCATACCTCTTATTCAGCCGAGGACTATGCCAGACTCTATATCAATGAGTTGGTCCGATTGCACGGGGTTTCGTTGTCCATCATTTTAGATACAGGTATGAATTTTACCTCTTACTTTTGGAAAGCCTTCTAAAAAGGTCTTGCTACCTAAGTTCACCTCAGTACAGCCTTCCACACTCAGATAGATGGTCAAGCAGAAAGGACCATTCAAACTCTAGAAGATATATTAAGAGCGTGTGTCATTGACTTTAAGGGTAGTTGGGTGCAACACCTCAATTTTCTGAATTAGAATGCTACACGGTGCTCATGACCCCGAAGGACCACAAGCTAACCCATGACTGATATCTATACCTATACACTGCATAATATAACATGAAAATGCGGAAACATATACTGAATGGCCATAAGGTTCAAATATGAATAAAACATCTGATAAGACTATGTCTGAAATTGGTATAACAGTACCAAAACAAATCTGAAATTACTATCTGACATGCTATAGTCTGGAAATCCTCTAAACTGTCTGAATAAGGAGTTAATAGGACATGTCCCCATCTAACTCCATCTATCGACTGAACTAAAATAGTAAATAAAGCAATAATCATATCGTCCTTGAATGAGAAGGACTCACTTCAAACTCTGAACATTGGAATGCTACTACTGATCTGGAGCTCGTGCTTCTGAACCTATGGTGTAACATAAGATAAATCACCATAGCGCAAATGCGTCAGTACGTCTGAATGTATTGAGTATACGAGTGAGGTAGGCTAAATGCAAAGGGTTATATGGATGAACAATACTGACTGCTATGAACGTGAGAGTACATACATGCATAAGAAACTATAACTGAACTCAAGAAGATACTGACTACTGAGTCTGAATATTGACAATGTGAGTGTACTGATACTGAGATACTGAATAGATAAATGACTATTTTTTACAGTTCAAATTATGAAGAACTGGTCTGATTAACTGTGTCTAACAGTCCTGACACTGAGTACTGATAGCATTATTAACTATATTTGATATCCCTGATACTGATTACTGATAACATGAGTGACTGTTTCAGACAGTCCTGAATCTGATGGAACTATCTGAGTTCCGTACTACATCTGAGTTAACTGTATCTGACAGTCCTGGTATACTAAAATCTGAAGAACTATCTGAGTTCTTTTACTGAGACTGATACTGAAATTTTTGGAGGTAGTTGTTCAACTGACATGCCCCATATGTGCCATTATGGCTAAACTGGGGTCCAATCTCTGCCCTGACTGGAAGGGTGTCAATACCGTGCCAGTGGTAAGGATAACGTGTGAGCAACCCTCATATAACAGGTAACTCTAGTGAGAATGGTGGGAACCCTCATATAACAGGTTAAACCACCTCATCTACCCTCATATAATAGGCTACGATGTATCAACCTATGCTGGCTACATAGTTCTGGAATGCAAGGATGACTGCTAAGAATCATACCCTCTTATAATGGGTGAGTTCCCGTCCTTAGGTTCACTCGGTGCTAACTCCTACTCCCATCTGAAGAAACTGAACATGATTTAACTGACTGGGCTGATTAACTAAACTGAACTGATTTATTAAACTAAACTGATTGACTGAACTGATTAAGTACTGATGTTAGTGGGATTGTTTAGCGGAGCTAAACTAAGTTTACTGGATTCTGATGACTGACGGAGTACTACTGCTATCTGGTAGCTAACTGAGTTCATGAGTTTACTGATCTTACTGAGTACTGAGTTCATGAGATTTCTGAGAGTACTAAATTATGGAGATTTATGAAGTTTTTGATATCACTGAGTACTGAGATTAACTGAGATTAACTGAGTTTAACTGAGATTGACTGAGTTACTGAACTTTCCTGAGTCACATGACTGATTGAATTCTTTGGAACATGGATTGACTGAGAGTATCGTGAATACATTATATGTCTCTAGGCACACAGCTATATTTTTCGAGTACAAGTACCCCCAGGACTCGATGGAAGGAAACTGACAAACATGACTTTCTTGAATGCATGACCAACATCAACAATCCATAATATCATAACTTAGGGAATTTCATGAAGTACATGGTTATCATACATCTTTTACATAAGTAGGATCTTTGCAAGTAAGTATGGCATAATCTCATAAAACTAGTTCATGAACAATCCAACAACATTTACAAGACACAACATCAACATGAAAGTCATTGGAACATAGAGGCATATCATGAATTCTTCACTTAGTCACAATTTAGCTATATTGCATGATTTCTAGTTCCTTGGGCATTTTATCAAACACCTTGCATGCACTCTATAAGGCATAGGTATATTCATAAGTTTCACCATATTAAAACACTCAAATTGATGAGTTCCAACTAACATGATCATAATCTCCATGAAAATACATCAAAATACTACTTTACAACATAAATAACAACCCCCAACATGTATAGAATCATATCACCATGAAACAATCATAGTTTAGTATTTAAATATTGATTTTTGAACTCCACAGATGAAAGGGATTCGTGGATGAACACAACACATACCTTAGAGATTGAATCTTGAAAGAGATCTAATGTTTGTGAAGTTTCTTGAAGAAATCCTTAGGCTTGCTCTTGAGATGCTCTTGAGAGGAAACCCTAATCTTGTGGTTGAGAGTGTATAAAAGAGCTTTTTGAAATGTTTAACTAAAGAAAATGGAAGATAATATGTTTCTTGAGGGCTATAAGTCGTGGGAAGTGAAGGAAAAAGACCAAAATACCCTTACTAAAATGTCCCTTAATTGCTGGGAAAAATAACTGATGACATTCGTGACAAGCCATCATACTGGTGATAGGTCATCACGAATTATCATCACAAAAAGGTGAAATCTTGGTTTTCTGGTTAAGGTTGATGACATTGGTGATAGGACATCACGGGAATAACGGATTATCACAAAATGTCTTCACTGGGGGTGAAAATCTGCCCAGGGCTAACGACATTGGTGATAGGCCATCATGGGCGTGGCAGCTTGTCACAAAATGTCATCACTGGGTTTCCCAGCCTGACATGCCAGAGTAAAATGGGCATAACTCCTTGCTCCGATATCGAATTTAGGCGAAATTGGTATAGTTGGAAAGATAATTCAAAGAGATCTCATTTGATATATAGAAAGACACCCAGTTCGTTATATATGAGTTATGGTTGATTGAAGTTGACCCAAGTTTTGATGCTCACTAAAACTTGAACGATAGGAAAGCTTTCAACTTGTACTTGAGTTGGGGGACCTCTATGATCTAAATTCATGCTCAAATAGATTCCCACACTACATAATTGATTAACACACTAAATTTACATAGGATTTGAGGCTTTTGAAATGTCTACGCATAGTAATGATAGATTTTAATCCTAGTTCGAAATGTGGGGTATTACATTAGGATAACCACTTGCCTTTAATTGAGTTCACGTATAATAATAGCTATCACTACAGTATTCAAATGACTCCATTTGAGGATATTTGTGGGAGGAGATGTAGATCTTCCATTGGTTTGTTCAAAGTAGGTGAGGCCGCAGTAGTAGGGCTTAACTTGGTATTTGACGCCTTGGAGAATGTTTAGTTGATCAGGGAGAGGCTTATGACATCCCAAAGCTAACACAAATCATATGCAGATATGAGGAGGAAAGATCTTGAGTTTAAGATTAGCTACTTTATGTACTTGAAAATATCTCCCATTAACGGAGTGAAGAGGTTTGGCAAGAAGGGGAAGCTCAGTCCCCGATATGTCGGTCCTTATAGAATTCTCATCCATTTTAGAAAAGTAGCTTACAAGCTTGAGTTACCTTTAGACTTAGCTTTAGTACACCCAGTGTTTCACATCTCCTTGCTAAAGAAGTGCATAGGTGACGCAGAAGTTCTAATCCCCATAGAGAGTATAGATGTTCAGAACAGCCTCTCTTATGAGAAAGTCCCAGCCAAATCCTTGATCATCAAATTCACAGACTGAGGAACAAAGAAGTTCCTTTGATCAAAGTTCTTTGGTGAAATTAATCTATTGAGGGAGCTACTTGGGAAACAGAGGCAGATATGCGAACCATGTATCCTCACCTATTCTCCACAAACTCAAACTCATCTTGAGATAACTGTCTTCCTTAGATTTACTCAGTTCCATGCTTAGATTACCTTTACAAACTTGGTGTAAATTACTATTGCATATCATCCTTATGAAAGTCATGCATTCATAAATCAGTTTAACCTTGTAATCATGCTTTATTTACTTATGTTCAGTATGAAAACTCAGTTTATCAGTAGTTTCAGTCATGTAATCATGCTTCAGTTGTGCATGTTCAGTATATAAACACAATCTATCAGTATTCTTAACTTAGTCAGTCTCATACAAGGACAAATGTTCCCAATGGGAAGATATTGTAAGACCCCGCAAATCCTAGTCATTTCGTTCCTTTATAGCATGTCAAAAGGGGTCCCAGACTTACAAAAATTCAGCGAAGTGTTAATACTTAGAAGCATTTTAGCCTTCGAAATTAGACTATCTTATTTTCAATTCTTACAACCTTAAAATGTCAATTTTTAAGTCGATTCATGATCAGGGATGTCAATAGGTCACCTTGGGTAAGTTTCATATTTTTTGGACGCCGTTAGAAGCTTAATTGGATGTCCAAAATAGTGAGTTGACGCGATCTCGATGCGACGCATTGGTAATTGCATTGAAAGTATCATCACCAGCATAAAGCGTGTAATTTCCAGTGAGCCAATATGATCACGATGCATCGTGTTGTCCATCGCATTGATTCCATCAACGCGATATGTTGGGTATCGCGTCACTGGTTAGATTTTGCTTATTAAAAATCCAATTTCCCAAGGGCAATTAGTTCCTTTTCTCCTCACCCAATTCAGCTAAAACACGAGATTAAGCCCCAAAAAGGATAAAATTCATTCTTTATTCTCAAAACCCTCTCAAGAACAAACACTAATTCATCAAGTTCAAAATCAACTTCCATGAAATTCCCTACTCTTCAGGAAGTTAACAATCAAGGTATGTTAGGTTTTCATCCTTGGGTTTCCTTCCACCCTTGGAGTTCAAGAACTCTTTTTAAAAGTACAAGTTTATTGATTTCATGATTTACATGTTTGAATTGGATTGTGTTGATGTATGTATTTTTGTATGGTTTTCGAATCAAGATTAATACAAGTTTCTAGTGAACTAATTAGAAAGTATGTAGAATTATGTGATACTCATTATAAACCCTTAAAGTGAAAGTTGAATGTTGTAGCCATGATGTTTATATCTTGACGAATTCCATGTGCATTAATTATGCTCCCCAAGTGTTTGATAGAATGCCTATGTAAATTTAGTAGTGAATTTATGACATATTATCATATGGTACCATTCATGTACAAGTTCATGCCTCTTAAATGTTTGACAAAATGTCTATATGAATGCATGGTGAATAGTAATTAATGTAATGCCTTCAAGATTTTTCCATGAGTTTCTATTAATGTTATCGAGTCCTGGGGGTATCCCATACTCGACAATCTAGCTGTTTACTTGGAATTTTAGTAGCCACAGAATAGTATCAGTAATATCACAAATAGTATTACTCAGTCAATTACAGAACTCAGTGAACTCAGTCCAGTTCAGTCAGTCAACACGATCAGTAACAATTTAGTCAAGCCTAGTACAGTCTAGTGATCAGTTCAGTGTCTATTCAGTTGGGAGTAGGATTCAGCACTAAGCGAACCTAGGGATGAGGGATCACCTTCCAATTGAGGGTGTGATCTTTAGTAATAGTCCCTTAGTTCCAAAACTACGTATCCAGCGTAGGTTAAATATATCAACCTACTAGTTGAGGGTTGATAAAGTGTTCACCTTCCAGTTAAGGGTAACATATATCTCACCTGCCAGATGAAAGTGATTCTTTAGTGGATCCATATAGCCATTATTAGTACCTATGATATAGTTCTAACACCCTTCCTACTAGGGTCACAGGTTGGACCCTAACTCAATTTATAATCGGGGAATGTCGGTTAGAAGAACACTTTCATAGTTATGGTTTTAGTATTCAGTACTCAGTAATTAGTATTCAATCTCAGATTTCAGTAAAGAACTCAGATAGTACTAAAGAACTATGGTTATCAGTTTTCAGTTACTTAGCCATCAAAATTTAGTAATTTAGTTTCAGTCAAATTTAGGCAGAGGCTATATGCATAGTATTGCATATTCATTTTGATCAATAGTTACAATTTTTGTATGTACTCTTATTCAATTATTTCATGATGTTCATTCGGTCAGTTATCATCTCATGCATACGAACCCATGTATATCAGCCAACCTCACTTAGCATATATTACATTCAAAGTACTGACACATACTCTTTCTTTAGAGCTATAATGTCTCATATCATAGGTTCAGACGCATGGGCTCCTGACCATACTTAGCAGCTCAGGTTATCAGCAACAATTATAGTGTTCAATCCTCATATTTTGAGGATAGAGTTATTATTTCAGCATTCCATTAGTTCAGTATGTTCAGTAGTCGGAGTTAGTTGGGGACTTGTCCCATCAACTCCATATTCAGACAGTTAGAGGCTTTCAAACTAGACTATTTCAGAAAAGGTATTTAGTTTTTCAGTATTATTATCAGTATTCAATATTTATTTTATTTTCTTAAGAACCTTATGGAAATTTTAGCCTAACTTCTGCAAATGTTTTCAATATAATTATTATTCAGTGCTTACAACAGGTACTTGTCATAGGTTACCTTGTGGTCCCTCAGGATTATAAGCATCATGTGATACCCAGGGTGTAATCTCAGAGCGTTATAGAAATATTGTAAGACCCCATAAAGTCCTAGCTCATTTTAGTCCTTTATAGCATGCCAAAAGAGGTCCCAGACTTAGAAAATTTAAGCTAAGTGTTGAAACTTAGTCTTATTTTTGGTTTTGATATTTCAATGGTATCATTTACAATATTTCTAGCCTTAGATTGTTGATTTTAAAATTAATTCATGATCAGGGTTATCTATAGGTCATCTCAGGTGAGGTTCAAAATTTTTTAACACCGTTTGAGTCATGTTTGGATGACCAAAACAGCAAGCCAGCACGATCATGATGCATCGCGTTGGCTATTCCGTCATCACCAACAAGTGGTGCATCGCCTATCACATTACTGGGCATGTTTTGTGTATTAAGTTATGAGTTTATGGGGGTAATTAGGTCATTTTCCCATTACATAAAGACTTAACACGAAACTTAGCCTCCCAAAAGGCAAATTCACTCATTATTTCAAGAGAAAAACTCTAGTTCATCAAGACTAAGATCAAGTTCCAAGAAATCACCAACAATTTCCACTAATTCAACAATCTAGGTATGTTAGGTGTTCATCCTTGGGTCTCCTTCCACTCATGGAGATCAAGAACCCTTTTTAAAACTATCATTATGATTCCCATGTTATGAATTGAATTATGCTCATGTTTGTGTTGTTGTATGGGTTTCATGTTAAGATCTTTTATGAGTTCCATGAAATTAAGTTATCATATGCATTGAATTACAAATCTCTCATATCAAAACCCTTGAATTTTCAAGTTGCATGTTGTAGTGATGATGCCCTATGTGGTTAGTTCTCATGTATAGCAATCATGCTCCCCAAGTGTTTGATAAAGTTTCCATGAGTAAATTATGCATCGTAACCTATTGTTGTATTGATAAAGTTATGATATGAGTTTATCAATTATGCTATCGAGTCCTGTGGGTATTTATTACCTGAAATCTAGTTGGTTAATTAGTTGCAGTAGTTGAAGAATAGTCCCAGTAAAGGTCAAGAACAGTATTACTCAGTCAGTCAACAGAACTCAATGAATTTAGTCTAGTTCAGTCGTTCAACACGATCAAGGCCAATTCAGTCAAGCTTAGTACAGTTTAGTGATTAGTGTCTTTCAGTTTGGAGTAGGATTCAACACCAAGCAAACCCAGCGATGGGGGCATTCCAGTCAACAGAGGTTTTGACCCTTAGTAGTAGTCCCAGGGTTAGGATATCCTCTCATATGGTTATTTCATGATATTTAGTTAGTATTCTCATGCACGTGAACCCATTCATTTCAGCCTAACCTCACCTAGCATACCAGTATATTCAAAGTACCGACACATACTCTTTCTTTGCGCTATGATATCTCATATCATAGGTTCGGATGCTCGTATTCCTAACCGTACTTAGTAAGATTTAATTGATCAGCAGCAGTGATAGTAGTGAGTCCTCATCCATCGAGGTCATGACTTTTATTCATTTAATATATTATTTCAGTATTTCAGTTATTTCAGACAATAGTTCCAAGTTAGTTGGGGCCTGTCCCATCAACTCTTTTATTTAAGATGTTTAGAGCCTTTCGAACATTATTAGTTAGTAGTTATTCTACATATTTTTTCAATTTTCATTCAGTTTTATGAACCTTATGGTATTTTTAGTTTTACTTCCACATATACTTTATGAATATTATTCAGTGCTCACAGCAGGTACCATTCATGGGTTAGCTTGTGATCCTTCGGGGCCATAAGCATTGTGTGAAACCCAAGGTATAGTCTCAAGGAGTTACAGTACCACACCAATACAGATATGTATATGATAGATCGGGTACCACGCCGGTATGGATATATATATGTTAGATCGGGTACCGCATCGGTACGGATATATATATGTTGGTTTGGGTACCACGCTGGTACAGATATATATATGTTGGATTAGGTACCACACCGGTACGAATATGTATATGTTGGATCGGGTACAACGCTATTACGTATATGTATATATTGGATTGGGTACCACGCCGGTATGGATATGTATATGTTTGATCGGGTACCTCTCTGATAGGTACATGAACATAGAATGTTCCCGAAAGGTCATGACTATTTAGGCAAAAATAAGTCCCATAATATGTGTGTACATATTGAGTTGATTTTGTGGATGTTTATCGTGTTGATACTCTTGATGGTTATGTGACTTGCTTGTGAGCACTGTTTGACCTATTGTTGTTGTATTATTGATTTATTAAATATTTTTTATGTGATGACGTCTTTCTACTTGTTATTTGATATATGTTGTGTACATGCTATTAAATTGAGTTGGCTTATGATACCTACCAGTACATAGTGGTTTGTACTGATACTACCTTGTACTTTTCTTTTGTTGAGTGCAAAAAGTGTTCTAGAGGCTCAGACATGAACTCACCTCTAGAGTTTTATAGCAGATCTTGATCCAAGGATGAGCACTCTGTCTCCAGGCTTCCATGGGTCATCTTATTTGTTCTTGTCCATATTTCGGGAAATGAAACAATCTTTATTTACTTTATTTTTGAATATCTCTTTAGACACAATCTTTTTTAGTAGTTCTTGTACGATGACTTTCGGGTCTTGGGGATTTTAGTAAGTAGTTTGATTGACTTCCGTATTACTAATGATTAGTCCTGGATTATTGTTATTATGTTCATTCTATAATAATATCATCTTAATATTGATTAAATGATTGGGTAATGGTTCGGTTTAGATGGTTCTCACATAGGAAGATTAGTGTGGGTGTCACTCATAGCCATCTTGGTCATGACAACAATTTATGAAACATTTTACATACAATATATGAAAACACACTGGAATACTTAAAATACTTTAAAACGTTCCTTTGAAATCATTACTCTTTGATTATCTTACTTCTGAGATAGATGGTACACCCTACATTTCAACAATCCACGGGCTATATGAAATCCGCCCTTGACTCGGCGGCCCAGCCCCCAATCCAAGTTTTCCGCAAGGATTGGAGTCCTAATCACTATTCTAGTATACCAGTGTATCAAGAACAAGTATACATTGGTATTAGCTAATCATATCACCCGAATCTGCAAAACTCGATTTCCAGCGATGAGCCCTTAAACTCAAACGCCTTCTTTGGGTAACCATTTACCTCTTCTTAGGCCCAATTGTATTTCCTTAAACATCATGCTTCATATACAAAATCATTCAATGTTAAAAATCTTAAGGTCATATCATCGTAGGGTATCGTCATACCCAGATTTTCACATCCATACATGCAAGTCATTCGTATCAGATCAATTCCACAGCCCTTCACATTACAATCATGTTATTTGGACCACCCAAATCAATTAAGGAGTACAAAAGGATTTGTAATTCAAAATACATGTCAACTTATGCAAAGATTCTCATCTTTCAATTCTTAAACATATGGTGGCTAGTCACTTTGCATCAAACCATGCACTTCTTTAAATCATCACTATTCATTTATACAAATAAGAAAACACCCTCTCTTCAGTTCATAATCAATATCAAGTCCTTGAGCAATAGTAAAAACATTTGTATCATGCCTCTCAATATGCAAGTGGAAAATTTATAACATATGAAAACAAAAGGCTTTATAAAAAGAGAGGGATTATAAATGTTCATTCTCTCAATTCAACATTCAAACTCAAAAATACATACATACTTATATACGAGTACAAATCAAATTTAGAGGAAGGCCTCAAGACCAAAACATTATATCATTGAAAAGGATTCATAATGCATATTCTTTAAATTGTTCTGAAAACCCTTCATGAATAAATAATTTCAGAATTTCGAAACTTACAAAAATAATTTCAATATGTCCGCAAAGTTTAGGACAACCCCACATACCTCAGATTACTCAGTTCGAAGGATAGAAGTCGAATCTTGATTGATTTTCTCGAAAATCTTGACTTAAGAGCTTGTTTCTTGATCTTTGGGGGTTTAGGGTTTTCTTGAAGAGGAGAAGAGAATAATGATGCAACAAATTATCTTTGGGGGCTTAAATCTTGTGTTCTAGATGGGTTTGGGTGAGGTAAATGACTCTATTCCCCTCAAATACACGAAAGCAGAAACTGGAAAATAAGGGAGCACTCTTAGGAAAGTACGCCGCAAGATATAGAGCGCCTAAATGGAGAGTGCACCGCATTCTCTATCACGGGCCCCCTCAGGGGAGCATGTGCTGCATGGTAATCGCGTGACCTCACTGCCTCTCTCACAGATATGGCTATAACTTTATGCTCGGGTATCGAATTAAGGCAAAATTAGTATCATTGGAAAGTTGACACAATTATCTAAAATTTGGTGGATCTTGAGCTGAAAAATTCTACTTGAATCAAAAGTTATACACGTTTAAAGTAGACCCTTGTAAAATCAAATACAAAGATTTAGCCGAATCAAAGGTTCTTAGCTTAACTTCACTCTAAGTGACTCCTATGAAGATTATTCACCTCAAAAGAACTTCAAACACGAGGATAAATATCATAACACTTATTATCACTTGTAAATAATTTCTATTAGAGCTTACACATGTAGGAACAACATTTTGATTTCTAGTTCGAAAATGTGGGGTGTTACAGTTGGGTTCATAGGAAAACTAGCTACTAATAGTAATACCAAATTTAAGTTAAAGATAAATGATGTTGTCGGTTTAATGGGAAATAAAGGAATAAGATTAATGAAACCCCTAAAAATAAATTCGGAAGAGTATGCAGGACTAGAATAGAATCTAGAAAAATTCAGTAAAAATGAAATACTGAAGACAACCGATCATTGAATCTATAAGAATAAATAGGGAAAAACCTTAGTTAGATTCACTGACTATCAATATACAAATAAAAGAGAGACAGGTGAAGAAAATGATGAAAGTGAAAATAATGATTACATGAATATAGAAGTAATAAAAGAAGATGGTTTCAAAGTAAATAAGGTTATAATGGAGGCAGAAGCCATATGTGAGACAAATAATAATAGGAAGTTTAAATGCAAAGACTGTAAAAAGGAAAATCTAAATTTGACATAAATGAAAGAACATTTTATTAACTGCAAATTAAATATAGACAATTATGGGTATACACGTAAAAAGGAACAAAAAGAAGAAGATTCAAAAACAATCTACAGTACAGATGAAATAGAAAGTATAAAGGAATTTATGGAAAGGGCATCCAGTACTTCAAACCCTTTTCAAAAGACAACTGGTATGCAACGGATAGAAATAACTACAGGAAAGTTACCAAGACATAGAGTTTATAGAATAAATCCTGAAGAACAGTCAGAACAAAATATAAAACCTAGAGTAAGAAGAATGTCAATAGGAGAACCCATTAGATTACAAGAAGATGGTAATAAAGGAAAGATCTTAAATATGGCAGCTCATGACCCTCATATGCGGAACTCTGTAATACACATATTGAAAAATATGGTTGTAGTAGATTATATCCAAACTAATCAAGAACCAATTGCAAAAAATATGTATTGATATTTAGAAACATTACTAGGAGAAACTACTAAAGCTTTATGGGAAGCATATAAGATAGAATTCCCCAAAGATTTTCTAGGATTAGTCAATATAGGAGCAAACCCATATAACTTTTCAAATAAAGTACATAGTCGAATAACAGGTGAAGATCCCAATAGTGGATTAATAGTGTTACAAAAAAGGCCTTAATAGAGTTAAAACAATTAAGTATAAATAATTGGACAAAAATTAAGGAATTCTTAAACGATTATTTCTACTATTGTATAATTAGTTGGAACTCATTTGATCAGACTCTAGGTAAAAGACTATTTAATAAATTACCAGGAGCTTGAGAAAGAGAAATAGAAGAAAAATTGTCCAAAATAGAAGGAGTAATACAAAACCCATACACAAAATTGTCAATAGGATAGAGAATAAAACACGTAATGGAAGTATTACAAGAAAAGTGTATAAATATACAAATACAAAAATAATTAAAAAGAAGTGATACAGATTTCTGTAATAATATATACACCACACAACATAATGATCAAGACTATAAGAAGAAAGAATATAAAAAATCATGTAAAAGAGATTATCGCCCTAAGAAAAAATATTACTTATGAAAATCAGAGGCAAGAAAATCGTATTTAAAGAGGCAGAAACAAGTAAGAAAATATAATACCAACAGAGCCTATAAAAATATACTAGAATGCTTTACTTGCGAAAGTATAGAACATTTAGCAAATACTTGTCCAAAGAGAAATAATAATAGATCCAGAAATGCATAGTTAATAGAAGATTTAAATGAAAATCTAATAATTGTAGAAGATTATATATCAGACAACAAGTATATATTCTATAGTGAGTGTGGAAGCATTTGAAGAAAGAAAACAAGATTCTTTAGATTCCTCATATTTCGTAGGGGAAGAGTTTGTAAATGAAATAGAAAGAGAAAAGATAAGTTTAGACTATTATAATTTAGTCAACATTATAGAAGAGTGTGAACATAAATTTGAAAGAGGAAAAGGACTAGACAGTAATCAGTGTTTTAAATGTAAATGGTTTACAAGTAAAAATAAAAGAGCAAAATATAGAAGGTGTTATGTAGAAGGATGTATACCGTGTATAGAAAAATTCTCAAAACTATAATTACCAGAAAATGATTTTAGAAATTTAAATAGACATGAGCCAATGAATAAAATAACAGAAGAGAGAATATTAAAACTAGTAGAAAGATTAAGAAAATTGGAAATAAGAATGAATAACATTGACAAACATAAAGAAATGGTTAAAGAAGAAGAAAGTATTAGAATTAGAACTAATAAATACATCTGTTGAAGGAATGATGGATAGTCAAGAAAAATGGAAAAAAATTATGAATATACCATTCGAAGGAATGATATGTAATGAAGATAAAAAGATTAGTGCAGTTAAAGTCTTAACAAGAATAAAAATCCTAGATTATGAAGTAGAAACACTAGGATTCGGGATGTACAAAAAGTATATTAAATAGCATAATTTTGCCACCAAAAATGATTAAAGAATTACCAAAGCCACAAGAATCTATGCATATGGATGGAACCTTTTACACCAATACAAAATATATACCTAGAGAAAGAATAAGTTTTGTTAACACTTGTGAAAAATTCTATAAACCGTCATATAAACTTGATGGAATATTAGTAAGAGAATTAAACATAAGAGCATACTTTGTACAAGGATAAGATTTTATGCTACAAAACAATGGATGTTGTCTTGTTACTATAGATTGGGTAATTTTTGCAAGAAATATAACTCAATCACCAGTAAAAACAAAACCTATATTAACTAGATATTATTTTCTTAAGGATAAATCAGAAGAAGAAAGCTTAAATCACTCTAACCAGATAAAGTCTGAAAGATTACTAAAATGTGATAAGGGAGAGGATTGTAAATGCAATGACAATAAAAATGTGACAATGATTGAAGAGTTACAAGATTTGTTATACATAGATAAATTAGAAAAAAAATACACTCCAATAGAGATGAACACAAAACTATACAATTTTAAGAAAGGAATGCAACAGATTAGAGTGATAAAAGATCAGAAGGATCTAGAAAAAATAATACAAATTCTAGATGAATTGGAAATAATTGGAAAAAAACCCTTGAAGCACTGGGATTCCAACTAGATCACCTGTAAATTAGAAATAATCAATCCAGAGTATACCATAAAAATAGCATCTATAGAAGCCACAAAGAAAGATCTTAAGGAATTTCAAATACAAATAAAGGAACTATTAGACTTAGGAATAATTAGACGATCTAAATCAAGACATAGATCAGCAGCCTTTAGGGTAAGATGGATGGATATAAGTTACCAAACAAAACAGAACTAATAAATAGAATACAAGGAAGAATGGTATTTAGCAAGTTTGATTGTAAGTCTAGATACTGGAAAATTAAAATGCATAAAGATAACATAGAATAGACATTCTTCACACGTCTACAAGGATATTTTGAATGTCTAGTTATGCCATTTGGGATAAAGACAGCACCACTAATCTTTCAACGAAAGATGGATAAAATTTTTGGGAATTATTAAAACTTTATATTAGTCTATGTAGATGATATCTTAATTTTTAGTAAAAATATGAGAGAAAATTTATGGCATCTACAACACGTTTTTAAATTATTTGTAGACAATGAAATAATAATAAGTAAAAAGAAGATGAAATTACGTAAAAATAGTATTAACTTTCTAGAAGTAGTCACTGGAAATGGATAAATAAAGTTACAACCACATATAGCTTAAAAGATTCTAGAAATTCCAGACAAAATAGATAAAACTAATGATTTACAAAAGTTCTTACGATTACTAAATTGTTCTAGAAATTTCATTAAAGATTTAGGGAAAATAGCAGGACCACTATATTTCAAAACTTGATCTACGGGCCAAAAGACATTTGATACTGAAGAAATAAAATTAGTGCAAAAACTTAAATTCATAATACAAGATATCCCAGACTAGGCCTTGCTATTAGAAACAGATTATCTAATTGTTGAAATGGACAGAAGCCTCGAGGGATAGGGCAGTGTTTGTAACACCCCAAATCTGGTACTTAAAATGGCACACGGTGCTAATAATCCCAAAAGACCATAAAATAACCCATGACTGATATCTGTATCTGAGCACTGAATAATAATAATAATAATAATAATAATATCATAAATACGGAAATATGAACTGAAAGGCCATAAGGTTCAATACTAATACATAACTGAAAATATGGTATAACAATACCAAAACAACTGAAATAACTGTCTGAACATGTTGTAGTTTGAAAGCCTCTAAAACTGAACTATCTAAATAAAGAGTTCATGGGACAATCTCCCAACTAAATCCATTTGCTAAAATAAACTAAGTGCTGAAAAAAAAAAAAAATCAAATAATAACATCATCAAATAATGAGGACTCACTGCTGACTCTGACTGCTAAACTAGATTACTACTGATACTCTGAAGCGCATACTTCTGAACCTATGGCATAAAATACCATAGCACAAATGCGCCAGTACGATTGAATATATTGGTACGAAAGTGAGGTAGGTTGAATGTAATGGTTTATTGTAGCACCCCGATATGCTAAACCGGAATGCTACACGGTGCTCATGACCCTAAAGGACCACAAGCTAGCCCATGACTGATATCTGTACCTGTACACTGCATAATATGACATAATTATAACACCCTAATTTTCTGAACCGGAATGCTACATGGTGCTCATGATTCCGAAGGACCAAAAGCTAATCCATGACTGATATTTGTACTTGTATACTGCATAATATATCATAAGATTTGGAAACATGAACATGAAAGGCCATAAGGTTCAAACTGAATAAAAGTCTAATAACAAAATATCTGAAATAACTATCTGACATGCTATAATCTGGAAAGCCTCTAAACTATCTGAATAAGGAGTTGATGGGACATGTCCCCAACTAACTCTATCTAGCAACTAAACTAAAACAGCAAATAAAGCAATAATCATATAATCCTCGAATAAAAAGGACTCACTGCAAACTCTAAATACTGGAAGCTACTGCTGATCTGGAGCTTGTGCCTCTGAACCTATGGTGTAACATAAGAGAAAGCACCATAGCATAAATACGTCAGTACGTCTGAATGTATTGAGTATACGAGTGAGGTAGACTAAATACAAAGGGTTATATGCATGAACAGTGCTGACTAATATGAAAGTGAGAATACATATATGCATATATAACTGTAACTGAACTCGTAGAGATACTGACTACTGAGTTTGAATACTGAAAACATGAGTGTACTGATACTGAGATACTGAATAGATGAAAGACTATATTTTATAGTTCAAATTATGAAGAACTGGTCTGGTTGACTATGTTTGACAGTGCTGAAGCTGAATACTGATATCATAAATTCTGATAACTGATATGAATGATACATGAGCTCAGAAAACTGATATAACTGATATAACTGTGATGATCGGCCTAACTGATTTAACTGATACTGAGTGACTGTATTTAACAGTCTAAGTTCTGATGGAACTATCTGAGTTTTGTTCTACTTAGAGTAACTAAATCTGAGATCATTCCTATCTAGTGGGTGATCATGAGTATACTGATAATAAGGATGATTTGACTTAGTCTGAGATCAGTCCTATCTAGTGGGTGATTTTTAAATCTAATGGTTCTAATACTAATTAATTATAGTTGAGATCAGTCCTAGCTAATGGCTGATCTTGAAGTCTGTTTACAATGATAAGCAATGACTGTATCTAACAGTACTGAATCTGTACTACTAAACTGAGTTGACTGTGTCTAATAGTCCTGAATCTGTAACTGAAACTGTGGGATGTGTTCATCTAACCGACATGCCCTAAGCTAAGCTGACTGGGGTCCAATCTTTGCCCTGACTGGAAGGGTGTCAGTACCGCGCCACCAGTAAAGACATCTGCTGTGGAGTCATTCCTAATCTAGATAATGACTCCTGGGATCAGTCCTATACATATAAATATGCTAACGGGTGACCCCTGAGTATGTCAGTCTGTCTAACGGGTGACATCTCGTACCTACGCTGGCTACATAGTTCTAGAACTTAAGAATTGCTTCTAAGGATTTTAGTCCTAATCTAGCGGGAGAGTCCCCATCGTTAGGCTTACTCAGTGTTGAATCCTACTTCTATCTAAAAGATATTGAACTAAATAACTCGGCTGAACTAAATAACTGAACTGATACTGATTAACTAGACGAATACTAGTGATATTATTTAGCGGAGCTAAACTAAGTTTACTGGATTCCGATGACTGATGGAATGTACTGAATTCTGAGGACTGGTTGAGAGTACTGAAATTACTAAGATTAACTTTGAATACTGAGGTTATAGATATTACTGAGTACTGAGATCACTGAGATTACTGAACTACTGAGATTACTGGGGTTACTGGATTTTCCTGAGTCACATGACTGACTGAATTCTATAAATCATGGCTTGACTGAGAGTATCGTGATAACATGACATGGCTCTAGGCACACAACTATATTTTTGAGTATGAATACCCCCAGGACTCGATGGAACGAAACTGACACAACATGACTGACTTGATCATAAGATTGGAGTCCACAATTCACATTGTGATAAGTAGGGGATATTATACTTCATGTAGTTCTTCAACATCTTAAGCATGGTAGAGAGTGCATGGATATATTTCATGTACATATAGTATATCTCTATTATAATACATGTTTCATACCACAACAATAGCAACACATAAATAACATGGAATTTATATTGAAGTATATAGCTAACATGGACTTGTCATTTAGATATCATGGAACCATGTAAACATGAATTTCTAGTATCCTAAGCATTTTATCAAACACCTTGCATGCATAATATTGAGCATAGGTGTACTTAACAAATTTAGAAATCTTGAACCACCCAAATTCATGGGTTTCCAACTAACCTATTCACATGATTCATGAAAAACACATCAAGACACAACCTTGAATCCAAACAACAATCATTAACATGAATATAGTCATAAAATAACAAGGAAATCACAATTTATAATTTAAAACATGATTCTTGAACTCCATGGATGAAAGGACCCATGGATGAACACTACGCATACCTTAAATCTTGATCTTGAAAGAGATCTAATGTTTCAGAAGGTTCCTGAAGAAATCCTTAGGCTTGCCCTTGATTTTTCTTGACTAGGGTTTAACCCCTTTAGGAAATAATGTTCTTGTTCCTGGGGAGATGATCTTGAGAGAAAACCCTAATCTTGTGGTTAAAAGCATAAAAGAGGGTTTTTGAGATACTTAACTGAAGAAAAATGAGAAAAATTATGCCTCTTTAGGGTTATAAGTCGTGGGAAGTGAAGGGAAAAGACCAAAATACCCTTATGAAGTAAATTCCCAGTTGCTGAAAATCATAGCTGACGACATTTGTGACAATGCATCCAAAATGTGGTAAGATACCACGAATGTCGTCACACAGAAGCTGGTTTTTGCCTAAGGCTGACCACCTTCGTTGTAGGGCATCACAAATATGGTAATCTACCACGAATGTCGTCACTTAGGAGATGGTTTCTTCCTAAGGCTGACGACCTTCGTGGTAGGGCATCACAAATGTGGTAAGCTACCACGAATGTCATCACACAGGAGCTGGATTCTTCCTAAGGCTGACAACCTTCGTGGTAGGGCATCACAAATATGGTAAGCTACCATGAATGTCATCACACAGGAGATGGATTCTGCCTAAGGCTGACGACCTTCATGGTAGGGCGTCACAAATGTGGTAAGCTACCACAAATGTCGTTACACAGTTTCCAAGCTAACATGCTGGAGTAAGTTGGAAAGATAATTCAATTATATATCTGTTAATAGGTCATGAGTTCAAAAATTCCAAGTATAATGAGAGATATGCTCGTTTGAAGTTGACCATACCAATATCCTTCTCAATAATTCAATCGGTAAGGAATGTTTTGATTCGTCTGATAGCTGGGAGTTATTTGAAGTCTGAATATACTTCTAACTTACTCATGAAACTATAAAATAACCATGATGTACTATGCATGAGCTTGGTACATGGCTGAGATATTGGTTTGGATTTTTTGGGGTATTACAATATCTCTCCCTTAGAAACATTCGTCCACGAATGATGACTGCTTGAGAGGGGAGAAAAGATAAAATAACACATAAATAGCATGAATGACTAATCATGATTTCATGGATGACATGACTTAAAATTGAGCATAACATACTGTACATGCATATCTGATGCATGGGTAGCTGATTTATGAATGTAGGACTGAGTGTTTTGATAAACTGAGTTTCTCAAAATGAGAATGCATATATGATGCTTAACTGATAAGTTGAATCCATGCATATCTAATGCATGATTGTTTGACTTATATGATACGTGAATGCATGAGTGAAAGTACTGATAAGCTGACCACGCATATCTGATGTATGAATACATGACAGAACTGACTCACAAACATGCGACTGAACATGCAATGGTAAAGGCACTAAGATTGAACTGAAACATGAGAACATGACTGATTCTGCTACGTGACATATGGACTGAACATCATGAACTGAACTGAACCTCTGAATACTTGACTTATAGATGAGGTCTAACTTGAAGGTCAACTTATGAGTGCCCGCTATTCTAGACTGAATTCATTATGCAAGGGGAAATTGAAGGATCTAAGGCATGAGAGCATTAAGAGAAAGTGGGGTATCTCCCCCTTGGGATGCTATGTCCCTCTAAGAATGCTTACCTTACGAAGATACTGGGTGATGCACAGGGAATCTACGAACTAGATTATAACTATACTTTGAGAGTTTGAAACTAATGCATGATTCATGAGATGAACTGAACTTGTAACTACTAGGAGGTTCTACCTTGAAATAGCTACTTTCTCTGAGATTTTGGATTGCATGAATAGATGCAAGGATGAGAAAACAAGCTATAAAAATCTTACTGCTCGATTGCTAAACTGACTTGCTGTCTTTACTAGCTAACTCATACTGAAACATATACTTGATTGAGAGAAAGAGATCTAACAATGCATACTATGAACATGAAAGACTGGCAACATACCCAAATCTATGTCAGGGAAACTTTCTAGATTAGGATGGGTCTGGAGTGCATAAACTCTATTCTGATGCTGACCACTATTGGTACCTTGCCGACGTAACTCCTTACCCCTCTGTTCTAGAACTTTGCACTCTCGCATCCTATGTCCTATCTTTCCACACCCAAAGCATGAATCACTATTTTACATATATGCACCTAGATGATTCTTACCATACTCTTCACAAAGCGGATAAGTAAGACCTCTATTTTTACTACCCTGGGCCTCAGAGCCTGGCGCTTCATCATAACGGTTATTTTTAGACTTAGGTGATGGTACACTAGATGAGGATAGAGTTGGGACTAAAAATTTCATACTATAATGAGAACGGTTACCACCCTGTGACTTAGGCTGAGCAAAGATGAAACTTCCTGTCCTTGCTCTCTTACTCTGTATCTCTCTCATCCTAATCTTTTGCTCCTCTATCTGCTGAGAATGTATCATAAGTTCAACAAAAGTTATATCACTATTCAACATGGCAGATTTGCACTCGTTTACCACACTATCATTCACCCCTGACACGAACTTAGTCATCTTAGCTCTACTATCTACAACCACATGAGGGGCATATCTAGATAATTGAGTAAACTTGAGAGAATACTCCTTTACCGTCATACTTCCCTACCTGAGGTTGATGAACTCTGGTACCTTAGATTCTCTAAGATCTAGCGAAAAGAATCTATCAAGGAAAGTAGAGAAAAACTTCTCCCACTCTATAGGGCCTGTATCATCTAACCTTTTTGAATTCCACTGCTTGTACCAAGTATGAGCGACATCCTATAATTGGTATGCGGCTAACTCAGCACTGTGAATAGTAGTAATCCCCATAACATCTTTCACCTTCTGAACCTGATCTAGGAATTCCTACGGGTCTTCATCTGACTTAGACCCTGTGAAGGAAGGAGGATTCATTCGGGTGAAGTCCCGAATTCTAGCGGCAACTGAATTGGCCACTGGGTTGTCCAGAACAATAGCTGGTCATTCATTCTGGGCAGCGACTGACTAAGCAAGAGTGGTGAATGTAGTCCTGAACTCCATATGAGAAACATGATCGCCCAAAGGGGCTGAGGGCTGAGGGGCTGACTGATTCCCATTTCTTCTTTTAGGAGGCATGTCTGTAGAAGAAAGGGAGAAATGGGTAAGACTGAGATTATGCACACTGGTACCACATGAATACTGAAAGAAGGGAAACTATTCCTAAAACATCTCATATCCTCCTGCACATAAGTGTGGTGCACAACACACGCATGTACAAGACTCTACTAGATGCGGATTTCAGACTTTCTAGGACTCTATAGAACCTTAGGCTCTGATACCAAGTTTGTCACACCCCGATTTTTTGAACCAGAATGCAACACTGTGCTCATGACCCCGAAGGACCACAAGCTAACCCATGACTGATATATGTACCTATATACTGCATAATATATCATAAAATGTAAAAATATGAACATGAAAGGACATAAGGTTTGAACTGAATAAAAGTCTGATAACAAAATATCTGAAATAACTGTCTGACAGGCTATAGTCTGGAAAGCCTCTGAACTGTCAGAATAAGAAGTTGATGGGACATATCCTCAAGTAACTCCATCTAGTAACTGAACTAAAACAGCAAATGAAGAAATAACCATATCGTCCTCGAATGAAAAGGACTCACTGCAAACTCTGAACAATGGAATGCTACTGCTGATCTGGAGCTCGTGCCTCTGAACCTATGGTGTAACTTAAGACACAGCACAATAGTGCAAATGCATCAGTATGTCTGAATGTACTAAGTATATGAGTGAGGTAGGCTAAATGAAAAGGGTTATATGCATGAACAATGCTGACTAATATGAATGTGAGAATACATACATGCATACATTACTGTAACTGAACTCATGGAGATACTAACTACTGAGTCTAAATACTGATAACATGAGTGTACTGATAGTGAGATACTAAATAGATGAATGACTATTTCTGACAGATCAAATTATGAAGAACTGGTCTGGTTCACTGTGTCTGACAGTTCTAAAGATGAATATTGATATCATGTTTTCTAATAACTGATATGACTGATACATGAGTTCAGAAAACTGATAACTGATATAACTATGATGATTGTCCTAACTGATGTAACTGATACTGAGCGACTGTATCTGACAGTCTAAGTTCTGATGGAACTATCTGAGTTATGTTCTACTTGGAGTAACTAAATCTGAGATCAGTCCTATCTAGCAGGTGATCATGAGTATACTGATAATAAGGATGATTTGACTTAGTCTGATATCAGTACTATCTAGCGGGTGATCTTTAACTTTAATGATTCTGATACTGATTAATCATAGTTGAGATCAGTCCTAGCTAATGGGTGATCTTGAAGTCTATTTACAATAATAGTCATTGACTGTATCTAACAGTACTGAATCTGTACTACTAAGCTGAGTTGACTGTGTCTAACAGTCTTGAATATGTAACTAAAACTATGGGATGTATTCATCTAACCGACATACCCCAAGATAAGCTGACTGGGGTCTAATCTTTGCCCTTACTGGAAGGGTGTCAGTACCGCACCACCAGTAAAGACATCTATTGTGGAGTCAGTCTTAATCTAGCGGGTGACTCCTGGGATCAGTCCTATACATATAAATGTGCTAACGAGTGACCCCTGAGTATGTCAGTCCTATCTAACGGGTGACATCTTGTACCTACGCTGGCTACGTAGTTCTGGAACTTAGGGATTACTTCTAAGGATCTCAATCCTAATCTAGAGGGTGATTCCCCATCCCTAGGCTCACTCAGTGCTGAATCCTACTCCCATCTGAAAGACACTAAATTAAATAACTAGGATAAACTAAATAATGGAACTGATACTGATTAACTAGACTGATACTAGTGATATTGTTTAGCGGAGCTAAACTAAGTTTACAGGATTTCGATGACTGACGGAATGTACTGAGTTCTGAGTACTATTTGAGAGTAATAAAATTACTGAGATTGACTTTGAATATTGAGGTTACAGATATTACTGAGTACTGAGATCACTGAGATTACTGAACTACTGAGATTTCTGGGGTTTCTGGATTTTCCTGAGTCACATGACTGACTGAATTCTATAGATCATGGATTGACTGAGATTATCATGATAACATGACATGGCTCTAGGCACACAACTATATTTTCGGGTACGAATACCCCCAGGACTCGATGGAAAAAATTGACACAACACGACTGACTTGATCATAAGATTGGAGTCCACAATTCACAGTGTTATAAGTAGGGATATTATACTTTATGTAGTTCTTCAACATATTAAGCGTGGTAGGGAGTGCATGGATATATTTCATGTACATATAGTATATCTCCATTATCATACATGCGTCATACCACAACAATAGCAACACATCAATAGCATGGAATTTATATTGAAGTATATAGCTAACATGGACTTGTCATTTAGATATCATGGAACCATGTAAACATGAATTTCTAGCATCCTAAGCATTTTATCAAATACCTGGCATGCATAATATTGAGAATAGGTGTACCTAAAAAATTTAAAAATCTTGAACCACCCAAATTCATGGGTTTCCAACTAACCTATTCACATGATTCATGAAAAACACATTAAGACAACCTTGAATCCAAACAACAATCATTAAAATGAATATAGTCATAAAATAACAAGGAAATCACAATTTATAATTTAAAACATAATTCTTGAGCTCTATGGATGAAAGGGACCCATGGATGAACACTATGCATACCATAAAGCTTGATTTTGAAAGAGATAATATTTCTGAAGGTTCCTGAAGAAATCCTTAGGCTTGCCATTCATTTTTCTTGACTAGGGTTTAACCCCTTAGGAAAGAATGTTCTTGTTCTTGAGGAAATGATGTTGTGAGGAAACCCTAATCTTGTGGTTGAAAGCGTAAGAGAGGGTTTTTGAGATGCTTAACTGAAGTAAAATGGGAAAAATTATGCCTCTTTAGGGTTATAAGTCATGGGAAATGAATGGAAAAAACAAAAATACCCTTATGAAATAAATTCCCAGTTGCTGAAAATCATAGCTGACGATATTTGTAACAAAACGTCAAAAATGTGGTAAGCTACCATGAATGTCGTCACATAGAAGCTGGTTTCTGCCTAAGGCTGATAACCTACGTGATAGAGCATCACAAATGTGGTAAGCTACCACGAATGTCGTCACTTAGGACCTAGTTTCTGCCTAAGTCTGAAGACCTTCATGGTAGGGCGTCATAAATGTGGTAAGCTACCAAGAATGTCGTCACACAGGAGCTGGATTCTACCTAAGACTGACGACCTTCGTGGTAGGGCATTACAAATATGGTAAGCTACCATGAATTTCGTCACACAAGAGCTAGATTCTGCCTAAGGCTGACGACCTTCGTTGTAGGGCATTACAAATATGGTAAGCTACCACGAATGTCGTCACACAGTTTCTACCCTGACATGCTAGAGTAAAATAGGAATTACTCTTTGCTCCGATATCAAATTTAGGAGAAATTGGTATCTTTGAAAAGTTAATTAAATTATATATCTGTTGATAGTTCATGAGCTCAAAAATTCCAAGTATAATAAGAGATATGTTTGTTTGAAGTTGACTATACCAATATCCTTCTCAAGAATTCAATCGGTAAGAAATGTTTAAATTCGTCTGATAGCTGGGAGTTATTTGAAGCCATAATATACACCTAACTTACTCATAAAACTATAAAATAACCATGATATACTATGTATGATCTTGGTACATGGCTCTAATATTGGTTTGGATTTTTTGGGGTATTACAATAATAATGCGGAAACTTGCACTGAAAGGCCATAAGGTTCAATATTAAACAAAATCTAAATGATATAACATCTGTGTGGGGTAATAGAATACCCAAAACAAAACTGTACACACTGAATTCCGAAACACAATAGTCTATATCTAGTCTAAAATCCTCTACTGTCTGAATAATCTGAATAAGGAGTTGATGGGACATGTTCCCAACTTACTCCCACTAATAGCTAATCAATGAAATAGTGGAGAAATAATAATGTCCTCGAAGGATGAGGACTCACTTCTATTCTGACTACTGAGACTGGAATCTACTGTAGATCTGGAACTCGTGTCTATGAACCTATGGTGTAACATAAAGAGAAAGCACCATAGTGCAAATACATCAGTACAAAAAATGTATTGAGTATACGTATGAGGTAGGCTGAATACATGGGGTTTACATGCATGAATGATAAAAATTGACTAAATAATATGAATATGAGAGTGCACACATGAATACATGAATTTACTGATACCCAGCATGACTGATACTGGAGTTCTGATAAATGATATAGCTGATAACATGAGTGACTATGTCTAACAGTCCTAAATCTGATGGAACTATCTGAGTTCCGTACTGTGACTGAGTTGACTGTATGTGACAATCCTGAAATCTGAAGAATTATCTGAGTTCTTTTATTAAGACTGATACTGAAACTATGGGAATAGTTATCTAACCAACATGCCCCAAATGCGCTATAATAGCTGAGCTCGGGTCTAATCTGTGCCCTGACTAGAAGGTTGTCAATACCGCACCACTGGTAAGGACAACTGTGGGTACCTTCATCTGATAGTGTCCCCAAAAGAGAACAGTGAGGCCCTCATCTGACAGTGATTATCCACCTCATCAACCCTCATCTGACAGTGTTGATGTCTCAACCTATGTTGGCTACATAGTTCTGGGACACAAGGATGACTACTAAGAATCACACCCTCATCTTAAAGTGTGTGTTCCTATCCTTGGGTTCACTCGGTGCTAATTTCTACTCCCATCTAAAGAGACTGAACATGATTGACTGACTGACTGTACATGGACTGAGTGTACTAAATTCTATCGACTGACAGAATACTATTGATATCCGATAACTGACAGAGTTCATGAGATTACTGATCTTACTGAGTACTAAGTTCATGAGATTTATGAGATTTCCTAAGTCACATGACTGACTGACTTCTATGGAACATGGCTTGATTGAGAGTATCATAAAAACATGACATGGCTCTAGGCACATAGCTATATTTTTTGGGTAAGAGTACCCCCAGTACTCGATAGAAGGAAACTAACAAGGCATGACATTCTTGAATACATGACCAACACCAACAATCCATAATACTTCATCATCATAGGAACAAAGTTCATAATTCATAATTCCATATATAAGGGATTTCATGCTTCACATGGTTATCATAGTATTGATCATGGAAAGGAATTCATATAACATGTACATACTTGCATGATTTCAATATCATGAACGTTGCATAACACAACATCCAATACACAACAAAAGCATGGAAATTGTGTTGCATCATAAGGGTTAGCATGGACTTGTCATTTCGATACTATTGAGTCATAAGGAATATAATTCTATCATTCTAGGAATTTTATCAAACACCTTACATGCACACTTTATAGTATAGGTGAAATCATCAATTTAAGAATCTAAAACTACCAAAACTCATAGGTTTTCAATCAACAAACTCACATACTTCATGGAAGTCATAAAGACACCATCTTGAAACATAAATAACAACTATAAACATGAACGTGATCAAATCACAACATTTATTTAAAACATGAATCTAGGACTCCATGAATGAAAGGGATACATGGATGAATACTACGCATACCTTAGTTTGTGATTTTGTGAAGATTGACAGAGAGATTCTTGAAATTTTATGATGAATTACCTTGGAATTAAACCTTCTATGAAAACCCTAGGGCTTGTTCTTGAGAGTTTTTTAGTGTAATTGAGTATAAGTTGCTGAATTATGGCCAAATCTCATCTTATAAGGCTTATATAGGGTGGTGAAATTAACCCTTTTAACCCTAGGACACGTCTTTAATTTCTGAGAAAATTTCCCGATTTTCATCCTTGGCGCGACGCGCCACTATCACGCCAAGTCACTGGAAAGTGATAAATGGGAAATTGCACGGGGGCGAGACGTAGAGCTATCGCGTTGCCACCATGTCTGCAACCTAGAAGTTTGGCACGAAGTGCCACTGTATTGGAGAAATGATGGAAATTGACAATTGTCATTTTAGCTATCTTCACGATGCACTGGAGGATCAGGTTATACACTGTCTCACTAAAAAGGCTCTAACTCTTCGCCCGGGTGTCGGATTTGGGAGAATTTTATATCGATGGAAAGCTTATTGAATTTCCCACATAAAAAAGTGAAAATATTGAATATTCCTTATGGAATAATCATCATTCACTTTAGCATCTAATACTAGGCATTCTTGGGATGAAATTAGCTAGGAAGAAAATTTGGGGTATTATAATATCTCCCCCTTGGGAACATTCATCCTCGAATGAGACTAGCTGAGAAAGGGAACAATAAGCTGAACATGAATTGAACATGGATAACTAGAACATTATCTCATGACAGATAAGCTGAACATAACCTACTGAACATGCATATTTGATTCATGTGTAACTGATTCATGAATGCATAACTGAGTGCTCTGAGGAACTCAATTTTCTCACAAGTAGAATGCATGTCTGAAGCATAATTATATAACTGAGCTGGTACATAAATGCATGACCGAATATGCAATGGTACTTGATACCAAATTTGTGATGACACATGAGCATGAAACTGAATACCAAGTTTTCACTGAATACTGAACGTGAAGATGAATAACCTTAAGGAGAACTATTACCTTGAGCTTGCTATGGATTGGCAGGAAAGAGGTGAGGATACTTGGCACACATGTATGCTTCTAATTCCCAAGTATCTCCATCAACATACTGATTTTGCCAAAGAACTTTGAATAGAGGGACTTCTTTATTCCCCAGTCAACGATTCTGATAGTCTAAGATTTCGACTAGAATCGATTCATACGAGAGGATATTCTGAACATCAATTCTATGAATAGGAACTATGAATGATGGATCACCTATGAACTTCTTGAGTAAAGAGACATGAAAGACTAGATGAACTGAGACTAGATCTAAAGGCAAATCGAGCTCATAAGCTACCTTTCCGAAGCGACTGAGAATCTTAAAGGGGAAGACATATTGGATACTGAGCTTTCCCTTCTTTCTGAACCTCTTTACACCTTTCATGGGAGAGATCTTTAGATATACATAATCACCAATCTCGAACTCGATTTCCTTTCTACGTACATTTGCATAAGATTTTTGTCGGCTCTAAGCAGCCCGGAGTCTTTATTTGATCAACTGGACTTTCTCTAAGGCATCAAACACTAAGTCAGGCCCTATGACTGAGGCCTCACTAACTTCAAACCAAGCGATTAGAGATCTACATCTCCTACCAAGAGAGCTTTGAATGGAGCCATCTGAATACTGGAATGATAATTATTGTTGTATGAAAACTTAATCAAAGGCAAGTGGTCATCCCAACTACCCTTGAAATCAATTGCACACTCCTTTATCATATATTCTAAAGACTAAATAGTCCTTTCTTCTTGACCATCTGTCTAAGGATAAAAGGTTGTACTGAGATGAACTTGGGTACTAAGACCCTTTTGGAATGCTTTCCAGAAGTTAGAGGTGACCTGGGTACCTCTGTATGAGATGATAGATAATGGAACACCGTGTAATCTAACCAACTCCCTAATATAGAGTTAGGTGTAATCCTCTTCTGAATAAAAGGTATGAACTGGAAGGAAATGAGTTTACTTGGTGATTCGGTCTACTATGACCCAAACTGAATCATATTGATGATGAGTTCGAAGAAAACCCATCACGAAGTCCATGTTCACTTTTTCCCACTTCCAAGTAGGAATGGTAAACTCCTATATGGAACCACTAGGCTTCTGATTCTCTATCTTAACTTACTAACATATAAAGCACTTAGCCACAAACTCTGCAACATTTTTCTTTATCCTACTCCACCAATAGATCTCCTGCAAGTTGCGGTACATATTATTATCCCCTAGATGAATAGAGTATCGTGCACCATACACTTCTGCAAGAATTTGCTGCCTCAATTCATCTACACCTGGAACACATAGACGACTCTGACAACGAAGGACACTATCTCCCCCTTGGGAGAAAACCTCTAATTTCTGATCTCTGACTGACTCTTTTAGATTGACAAGGATAGGATCCCTGTCTTGCTTTTATTTTAACTTGGAAACTAGAGATCATTCAGATCTACTCTGAACACATACACCGCCCTCTGAAGAATCGACTAAGCGAATGCCTAGTCTAGCAAGCTGATGGATTTCCTGAGCTATCTTCTTCTTGCTGTCCTCAACATGGGAAACACTACCCATGGACATTCTACTGAGAGCATCGTCCACTACATTGGTCTTGCTCGGATGATAAAGGGCGCTCATGTCATAATCTTTCAAGAGCTCTAGACACCTTCTCTGGCGAAGATTGAGATCTTTCTGAGAAAAGACATGATGAAGACTCTTATGATCTGGGAAGACATCTACGTGAACTCCATAGAGATACTGCCTCCAAATCTTTAAGGCAAATACTACGACTGCTAACTCAAGATCATGAGTAGGATAATTCTTCTCATGGGGCTTTAACTGTCTGGAGGCATAGGCTATGACCTTACCATGCTGAATGAAGACACAACCCAAACCTACTCTAGATGCATCACAATATACTACAAATCCATCTAAACCATCTGGAAGAGCTAGAACTGGAGATAAGGTAAGTCAAGTCTTTAATTCCTGAAAACTCTTCTCGCAAGGATATGACCACTAAAACTTGACTTTCTTCTGAGTCAATCTGGATATAGGGAATGCAATAGAAGAAAATCCCTCAACAATTTATCTGTAATAGCTAGCCAAACCCAAGAAACTCCTAAAATCTGATGGAGAGACAGGGCGAGGCCAGTTTCTTACAGCTTCGATCTTCTAATAATCTACTCTAGTGCCATCACCAAAAACGATATGACCAAGGAATTCTACTAAACTTAGCCAAACTTCACACTTACTAAATTTGGCAAACAACTGATGATCTCTGAAAGTCTGGAGAACAATTCTGAGATAGTCTGAATGGTCTTTCTCACTGCGGGAGTAAACAAGAATGTCATCTATAAATACTATCATGAACATGTCCAAGTACTTCTTGAACACATAGTTCATCAAGTCCATAAAAATGGTTGGGGCATTGGTAAGATCAAAAGACATGACTAGGAATTCGAAGTGACCATACCGAGTACGGAAAGCTGCCTTCGAAATGTCACATTCTTTAACTCTGAGCTGATGGTAACCTAATTTGAGGTCTATCTTAGAGAAATAACTGGCATCCTGAAGTTGGTCAAACAAGTCATCGATTCTGGGAAGAGGTGATGTTGGGTGTATTTACACGCCTAAACACCATAATTTACCCATGTTATAGCTAAGTTTTGAGGATAAAATATAAAATTCCTGCACTTTTAGTCCATTTTCCTGTAAGTGAGCTAACCTACGTGATTAGCATGTTTTCAGGTATTAATGATGAAGATTTCAGCACTTTGTGGACATTTGGGCAGCAAAGGAAAACTTCACAGAAGAGGGAAGGCAGCTTTTGGAAGCTTATGGACTGAATGTAATGCATGGAGAAATTGTCCCGGGCAAAAGAAGTATTTTTAAATACTTAGGGGTACAGCAGTAACTTAATAGGACTAGGACAAGGATGTTATAAAAACCCTATTTGCTGAATTTTTCAGCATTCATGGATTGCTTTTTCAGAATTCAGTCGACACTTTTTATTTATTCAGTTTACAGATTCTGTAAGTTGAGACAGAGAAAAAATGCTACAAGAACGGCTAGAGAGGAAATCACGTCATTCTCATAGTGACGCCAATACATACCCATCATGAGATTGTTATCATTTTGGTATGATGATGATGATGTCTTCGTTGTTTTCCTTTACAATCATGAGTAGCTAAACTTCTCTGTTAGGGTTATGGAAGCCTTTTGATATACTATCTATTACTATGAGTTTGTGAATTCTTGATGCGTATGCTACTTATATCATTACTCTCTTCATTTTAATTAAATTCTTGTGGTTGCAAACATATAGAATACGCCATTATAGCATTAAATTGTTCGAGAGAAAAGTTACATGTTTGGAAAAGAGAGTGTGACAAGGAAATAGGGCTACCAACCCCTATTTACACGTTAGTGCCGTAACTGGGTTAACCTCTTGGAGAGTTCGTACCGTTAGTTATACGCTTTAATCTCGAGAGAGTTAAAGTGAAATAATCCTTGATGGTTGAGAAACACTAGGATTTACCATTAGAATACGAATCTCTATAAGTGCATGCATGTCTGAATTCCGCATTACTCATAGTTAATAGATACGTAGAACTCATAAGGTGGACATAACCCTAACTTATTATTCTCTGTGATTAAATCTTACTAAAACAAAGCATTCCATTTTTTTTACTTCCATAGTAGTAATTCACGCCACAATACAATCCCCCCTTTCCTTAGAATTTTCGACCAACAGTCTACTAATAGTTGCAACACTTAGTGACCAAGTATTCCCTGTGGGATTCGACACCCAACTCAGTTGGGTTCTATATTTGACAGCGACCGCTTACACTCTTACGAGAGCTGTAGTTTGGGCGTTATCAAATTTTGGCGCCGTTGCCGGGGAATACAGTTGTCAACTAAGTTTGTGATAGTTACTAGACCCTTTGGTCAAAAATTCTCAGATTTTACTTTTAGTTGTTGTTTTTGTTTTATTCAGGTTTGTTTGAGTGCATGCCAAACACTCAAAGTTCAGGTCAATCGTTATTACCCATAAATCCTGAACCTCAACTTATTGGTAGAATGGATGCACAGCGTGACATTGATAGAAGGGAGGCTCAACAGGAGCAGGCTAGATTAGCTGCGTTGGCAGTTTCTCAAGTGCATCAACAGAATATTGATAACCCAGGTCGGGCAACAAATCCTGATGATGAGGACTTGGGTGATGATGAGTTACTTAATCCACGGCGTGCAGATGAGGTGGCAGCACCTATGAACAGGAGAGATCGTCAAGCTAGAATGAGACCTGACCGCCGAGCTATGCAGGCTCCTTTTGATGATGATGATGACGATCTGGATGGAGATGGTGCCACAGGGGCTATTATTCCTCCACCCTTGGCTCCCGGAGCCAAGTTCAATATCAATAGCACCATGATTCAGCTATTGCATCTCAAAGGTTTATTTGGTGGACTCGCAGGCGATGATCCGAATATGCATCTGATCAACTTTATTTCAACATGCAAGTCGTTTGACAATCCAGGAGTTGGGCAGAATGCAATTCGGCTGTGCTTATTTCCATTGCCTCTGTCTGGGGAGGAAACTCTATGGTTGAACGGGCTAACTCCTGATTCTATTACTAATTGGAGGCAACTGAAAGACGCTTTCCTAGAAAGATTCTTTTTGCCATCCAAGAGAGCACATTTAAGAGATGAGATCAGTAATTTCCAACAGCTTCCAACTGATGCTCTCCATGAAACATGGGAGAAATTCAAGAAGAAGTTTATGCGGTTCCCAAATCATCATATGACCAATGTCCACTTGATGGAGATATTATACAGGTCTTTGAATTCGGTGACTAAGCCAGTGGTTGATAATGCTGCAGGAGGGTCATTCATGGACCTTACTTTCATTGAGGCAAGTGATATGCTGGACCGTATGAAAAAGCAGAGTAGAGCTTGGCATACCAGGGATTCTGATGTATCAAGCTCTACTATATCCATTGGCATGACTGCAGAGCATAGGCGTAGACAAGATGAGCGTGACCAAGATATGGCTCACATGAAAATACAGATGGATCTTCTTACCAAGCACTTACTATCAGGGAAGACCGAAAAGGTTAAGGCCATTGTATCACAGAGAAGAGATGAATCAGACTCTGAGGAAGAAGCAAACTACTTGAATAATCAGGGGGGTTTCCGAGGCAATGCCCAAGGAAACCAAGGTCGGAACTATTATGATAAATCAGGATATAAGGATCGTGATCAAGGTAGTTGGAAGAATAAGACCAACATAAGTGGTTTGTACGTTCCTCCTGGAAATCGTGAGGCTGTGGCGTCTGGATCTGGGAAGATGTCCATGGAAGATATGATGGCTAAGCTATTAAAAGAAGTGGAGGCAACCAACATGGGCGTTACTGAGGTAAAGAATGATTTGTCATCAATAAATCAATTGGTTGACTCGCATTTTACTGCAATAAAACAGATGGAGCAACAATTGAGTCAATTATCAGCGGCATTTAACCAAAGAAAGGCTGGCACGCTACCCATTGACACTGTGCAAAACCCAAGGAATGACGGATCATGTATGGCTATTACTACCCGGAGTGGTAAAGTGTTGGAAAATCCATCCAAAGGCAAGAAGGTGGTTGATGATATAGTAGAAAATATTGATGAAGCAGAGTTTGAAAATGCCGTAAAAGCTGAAGTAAGTGCTCATGATGTTACACCTAGACGTCACCATCCTGAAAAGAGTGATAATCGAAAGTAAGTTAAAAAAGAAGTGGTGGAGAAAATGATTCCTCTTCCACCACCACCTTTTCCTCAGAGACTGAAGAAGAAAGCTGATGACACCAGGTTCAGTAAATTCATGACCATGTTGAAGCAGCTGACTATTAATGATCCGTTGGTAGAGGCGCTGGAACAGATGTCTGGGTATGCTAAATTTATGAAGGACCTGTTGACAAAGAAGCGGGCAGCAAGTTATGAGCTGGCAGATAATGTTCATCATTGCAGTGCAATCGCTACAAGATCGCTAGTACAGAAGAAGGCAGATACTGGTGCTTTCACTATTCCTTTCATAATTGGATCGTTGGATTTTGCTAAGGCGTTGTGCGATTTGGGAGCTAGCATCAATTTGATGCCGTTATCTATTTACAGAAAGTTGGGGTTGGGCGATCCTACACCAACCAATATGTGACTTGTGATGGCAGATAGGTCGGTAAAATGACCTGTTAGTATCTTATATGATGTATTGGTGAAGGTTTCCACTTTCATCTTTCCTGCAGACTTTGTTATTTTGGATTGCGAGGTGGATTTTGAAGTTCTCATAATCTTGGGCCATCCTTTCCTCACAACTGGAAGTGTGCTGATTGATTTAAGAGCTAATGAGCTTTTATTTTGGCTGAATGACGAAGTGGTCCATTTTGATGTATGCAAATCAATGAAGCAGCCTAGAGCTATGGATGTGTTCTCTGTAGATGATGTTTATTATGAGGATGAGAAAGAATTATCTTTAGAGAAGCAGCTTACTGTTGAGCCATTGTCTGCTGTGCTGTTGAATTTTGAGCGTGAGGAGGTTGAAGAATATGAAGAAACCGTTTGTGCTCTAACAGGAATAAGGTCCTATTATCATGCTCCTAAGAAGCTGGACCTTGATCTTAAGAATCGACCGTCACCAACAGCGAAGACTTCCATTGAAGAGCCACCAGTGCTAGAATCGAAAGAGCTCCCCAGTCACCTAAGGTATGTGTTCTTGGGAAGTGGAAATACACTTCCGGTGAGTGTTGCGGCTGATTTAGGTGAACAGCACGTAGAGGCTTTCATTTCTGCTCTGAAGAGGTACAAGAGATCTATGGGTTGGACTATTGATGATATAATTGGTATCCCTCCTGGGATATGTATGCATAAGAGTCATCTCGAAAAAGATTGCATGCCTACAAGTAAGCAGCAACGTCGTCTGAATTCATTCAGAAAACGATGTACCATCTATCTCGATGAAGTCTAAGTAATCGAGATAGTTATGTCATGCCGCGACAATAAATCAAGCGCTACATGGGAGGCAACCCATTGTTTTTTAGTCATTTTGTTTTTCTAGGAGTTTGTTTTGTTAAATAAAAATCCAAAAAGAAGAGTCGAGCCACGACCAAAACTAAGGCGCTTGGTGAGAGGCAACCCATCTTTCTAATCGTGTTTGTTGTTTTTGATTAAGTGTAGGGGAAGACGTATAAAGGAGAAGCTTGGTCTCAAATTTTGATTTGAAAGTGAGCAATATTAAAGGTGGTAAGTGAGTAATGAAGGAGCAAAAGGCTTTCGGTTAAGCATTGCCTATACAAATCTAGGCAATGGACAAGGCAAGGCCTATGTAAATCTAGGCAACGGACAAGGCAAGGCCTATGCTATTGACTTTGCTCTCTGAATCTACAATGCCATAGCATAGGTGCCGCCTATGCCCAACTAGGCCATAGCATAGGCGCCGCCTATGTTCAACTAGGCAAAGCTAAAGGCGCCTCCTATGCCATTGCTTGTGCTCACTGTTTCAACTAGGCCATAGCATAGGCGCCGCCTATGCCCAACTAGGAAATACCATAGGCGCCGCCTATGCTAAGTATAGGCAGAGAATTAGGCGCCGCCTACTTATTATTTTTGACTCCTAACTTGATTTTTCATGGATCAAACCCGACCCTAGCCTTGGTCTATACATAGACCCTCAATCTTAGAACAAAATCTCATTGTTTTCTCAAGATAGGCGCCGCCCAAGCTTCCAAATCCTCTCAAAAAAGTTTCTTTTTTCTTATCTAGTCTTGTGAGTTCATCTTCCAGATCCATCACCAAGTAAGTCATTCTTTTATATTTCGTAGTTGTTGAAATGCTACGTTTATAATGATTTGTTAGATCTTGAAGTGGTGTTGGTGATTATAATGTGGTTGGTTTGTTATGATACATCTAGTTGAGTGAAAGAATACGTGTGGGTGTTCTTGACTTTGTTCCGACTTGTATTTGATTGTTATACACTGTCATAGTTTTATGAAGTCGAAATTGTGAAGTTAATACATAATCTTCTAAGTTGAAAGCTTGAATGTTTGAATGACTCATTCATCGAGATACCAATTATGATTGACCACAAGCATAAGATGGTGTGATTATGCCTATGCAATAACTTGTTTCTATTTATGGTACGATCCTTATGTGGTAGTTTGGTTCAAAAAGTGCATTCATCCAAACATGAAAGTATAGATAAGATTACATGAAATAGAATTGGAAAGGATAGTTAAGATGACATGAACGTATGACTCTGCTGCACATGTTATTGGAACATATCGCCTAAATGTATGTCGATGAAGTCTGAGTAATCGACATCACTCACTTAATTAGTCTGTGCCAACAAATTAAGTGTGGGGTGGCACCGCTACTGTTTGTTTTTCGATTGAATCTTCCGAGATGAAGCTAACATGACTCTATTTTAATCTCAGGTAGAATGGCCCCAAAAGGACGACAAGGAAAAGAAAAAGCGACCACCTCACAGAAGGGACAGAAAAGGTCAAGAAAGGAGCAAGTTGAGTCCTCCTCTCTACAAATACCTCAACGTACTTTTGGGATCAAGTGGGGTACATTTTGAGGAAACTCTGAGGATGACGACTCTGATGATGATTCCGATGCAGGGGGTATGACCCCAGACATAGAAGAGGAGTCCGACTAATTAGGTTTTCCTTATTTATTTTCCACTGAGGGAAGTGTGTCCCGTCTAAGTGTGGGGTGCTGGTATTTGTATGCTTCTTGTACTTCTTTGCCTACATTTATTCTAGTTCTTGTTTGTTTTAATTAGTCGTAATTAGTTATTTTAATTTTAGATTTTTATAGATTTTGCATGAAATTGTTCTGATAGGCGGCATGGTGTTATGACAAGAGTTTGTGCCAAAATCATTACTATTGAGACATTTAGGCTCTAAGTGTGACGCAATGTGTGATAATTGTGTGGTTTAATTCATTCACCTGTTGGGTCAAGAGTCTATACTGCTCCCAATAAAGTTGACCATGTGCCTTATGTGTGTGAGGTTATAGTATATTCTGTGTTGTGACTGATGCTAGAACTTGTCTGGTGTGTGCGTAAAGCGAAATAAAGAGTGTGAGTCTAGGAGATGATTTAGGCATTTCTTTGACAGCCTGTGATTGTTTACCTTCTTTTTACGTACCCGTGGACATTATCCTAGTTAACCCCCTTTGAGCCTTTAGCTATTTTCTTTGACAGCCTCATATGTAACCTAATCCATTTTTTTTCAAGACCATAATTTGATCCAAATTCCTAAGCGCTTTAAATTGTAGAGTCATGTGACAAAATAAGAGGAAAGTAGGTGAGAGTGATGCCTCAGAGTAGATTGGTACTTGAAATTGTTGTGAATAAGAGTGGCTATCATAGAGGTGTTTTATAAAAAAAAAAAAAGAGAGAAAAAAAAACAGATATAGAAAAATAAAAAAATAATTTGTATATTCTCATCTTTGTGTTTATAATTGAATAACAAAATAGGTAAAAAGGGGTGTTAGATGAAAAGAAAGGTAGAAGGGTTGTTTAAAAGAGAGTGTTAATGGCATAATGTGATGTGTTAAAGCGCTTAGGGAAAATAGTCACTATTTCTAGCCAAAATAGTCCTACTTGTCCCTTAGCCTACATTACAACCTGTAAAGACCTATTTGATCCTAAGCTTAGCATTCTGATATTAGTAGAGCATTACACTAAGGGAAAGCCTATGGTCATCAGTTGCAACATAAGAATTCTTTGTGAGAGTGAGAGCAAGGAGAATCTTATACCCATGTTTTGAAAAATGCAAAACTTGTGAGTGATTATAGGTGATATCTTGTGTGAGACACACATGGTTGATGAGTTTTGGGTAGTTTTGTATGATTCTTGGTGCCTTAACTTGTGGAGACGAATTAGCCATCATCACGAGTCTATGTTGGAGGTTGAATGGTTTCTAGTAGTGATCCAGAAAACTACTCTTTGCTAATAATTGTCGTGCATGTCTTGATGAATATTTTGTGTTACTGCTGTGAAATCCTAGTCAGATGTTTGCATGGACGTAACATTTTATTCGAGGACGAACAAAGCTTTAAGTGTGGGGTGTTGATGTTCGGTGTATTTACACACCTAAACACCATAATTTACCCATGTTATAGCTAAGTTTTGAGGATAAAATATATAATTCCTGCACTTTTAGTCCATTTTCCTGTAAGTGAGCTAACCTACGTGATTAGCATGTTTTCAGGTATTAATGATGAAGATTTCAGCACTTTGTGGACCTTTGGGCAGCAAAGGAAAACATCACAGAAGAGGGAAGGCAGCTTTTGGAAGCTTATGGCCTGAATGTGACGTATGGAGAAATTGTCCCGGGCAAAAGCAGTATTTTTAAATACTTAGGGGTGCAGCAGTAACTTAATAGGACTAGGACAAGGATGTTATAAAAACCCTATTTGCTGAATTTTTCAGCATTCATGGATTGCTTTTTCAGAATTCAGTCGACACTTTTTATTTATTCAGTTTACAGATTCTGTAAGTTGAGACAGAGAAAAAATGCTACAAGAACGGCTAGAGAGGAAATCACGTCATTCTCATAGTGACGCCAATACATACCCATCATGAGATTGTTATCGTTTTGGTATGATGATGATGATGTCTTCGTTGTTTTCCTTTACAATCATGAGTAGCTAAACTTCTCTGTTAGGGTTATGGAAGCCTTTTGATATACTATCTATTACTATGAGTTTGTGAATTCTTGATGCGTATGCTACTTATATCATTACTCTCTTCATTTTAATTAAATTCTTGTGGTTGCAAACATATAGAATACGCCATTATAGCATTAAATTGTTCGAGAGAAAAGTTACATGTTTGGAAAAGAGAGTGTGACAAGGAAATAGGGCTACCAACCCCTATTTACACGTTAGTGCCGTAACTGGGTTAACCTCTTGGAGAGTTCGTACCGTTAGTTATACTCTTTAATCTCGAGAGAGTTAAAGTGAAATAATCCTTGATGGTTGAGAAACACTAGGATTTACCATTAGAATACGAATCTCTATAAGTGCATGCATGTCTGAATTCCGCATTACTCATAGTTAATAGATACGTAGAACTCATAAGGTGGACATAACCCTAACTTATTATTCTCTGTGATTAAATCTTACTAAAACAAAGCATTCCATTTTTTTTAACTTCCATAGTAGTAATTCACGCCACAATCCAATCCCCCCTTTCCGTAGAATTTTCAACCAACAGTCTACTAATATTTGCAACACTTAGTGACCAAGTATTCCCTGTGGGATTTGACACCCAACCCAGTTGGGTTCTATATTTGACAGCGACCGCTTACACTCTTACGAGAGCTGTAGTTTGGGCGTTATCAAGAGGATACTTGTTCTTGACCGTGACTTTATTGAGTTGACTGTAATCTATGCATATTCTGAGAGAACCATCTTTTTTTAGCACAAATAAGACTGGTGCGCCCTACGGGGAAACACTAGGTCTGATGAATCCCTTATCTAAGAGATCCTTCAACTATTCTTTCAGTTCCTTGAGTTCTTCTGGTTCCATTTTGTATGGAGGAATAGAGATAGGCTGAGTACTTAGAAGAAGGTTTATGCCAAAGTTTATTTCCCTTTTAGGAGGAATGCCTTGAAGATCTTCGGGAAAGACATCTGAATACTCATTAACTACTGGGACTGATTTAAGACTGGGAGATTTAGAACTAGAGTCCTTAACATGCACGAGATGATAAACACACCCCTTAGATATCATTTTCCTTGCCCGAAGGTAGGAAGCAAGCTGACTTCTGAACATTGAAGTATTACCCTTCCACTCTAGGATGGGTTCATTCAAAAACTAAAATTGAACTATTTTATTTCTACGGTCGACTGTGTCATAGAAGGAATGAAACCAATCCATGCCAAGAATGACATCAAAATCGGTCATCTCTAACTTGACTAAATCTGCTGATGTGACTTTCTGAAATATCATAACCAGGCAGTTTATGTATACCCACGAGCTATGATGGTTTTACCCACTGAGGTAGAGACTGAAAAGGGATCTGCTAGAATTTCAGGACTGACTCCAAAATCGCCTGCTATGTAAGGAGTAACAAAAGACAAGGATGCTCCTAGATCTAGCAAAACATAAAAGTGAACATAAAATATCTATAACGTACCAGTAACAACATCAAGAGAATTTTTCTAATCCTTTCGGGTCTGAAGAGCATAGAGAAGATTTGGACGTTGCCCACTAGTAGCATTAGAAGTGGCACCCTACTGGTTTGGACGACCAGACTGAGTTGCAGAACGGTTCTGCTAACCCTGATAACCTAACTGGGTACAATCTCTGACTCTGTGGCCTAGATTTCCATATCCAAAACAGACATCGCTACCAGCTCTGCAAGCACCCTTGTGGTTCTTACCACAAGTCTGACATAGGGGATTAGTTTGGCTATTGCTGACACTGCCCTGTGACTTAGACCCTGGCACTCTATCTTTGTTACCCTCTATAAACTTAGGAACTAGAGCACTGGCTGTAGAAGGAGCTGGAACTGATGACTTAGGATGAAACTGGGAACGGTTTCCTCTTTCTGATTTAGGCTGTCTAAAATTGAAGCTACTTGTCCTAGCTTTTTTATTCTTTTTTTACCTCTGCTTAATTTTCTTCTCCTCTATCTGTTGAGCATGATTCATAAGTCAAGCTAAAGTCATGTCACTATTTAGCATGACGGATCTGCACTCGTTAACCATACTATCATTTACCCCTGAAGCAAACTTGTTGATCTTAGCTCTGTTTTCTGCAACCACATAAGTGGAATATCTGGCTAATTGAGTAAACCTGAGAGAATACTCATTCACCATCATATTTCCCTTCCTGAGGTTGATGAACAATAGAAACTTTGCCTCCCTCATTTCCTGGGGAAAGAATCTATCTAAAAAAGTCGTGACAAACTCCTCCCACTCTATATGACCTGCACCATATACCCTTTCAGACTTCCACTTCTTGTATCAAGTATGAGCCACATCTTGCAACTGGTATGCGACTAATTTAGCACTATCAATAGTAGTCATCCCTATAATATTTGTCACCTTCTGTACCTGATCAATGAATTCTTGAGGGTCTTCATCTACCTTAGACTAGAGGAACATTGGAGAATTCGTTTTGGTGAAGTCCTGAATCCTAGCTGCGGCTGAGTTGGCCACTGGGTTGGCCAAAATAACTGTTGACCGCTCATTATGGGTAGCCACTGACTGAGAAAGAGTGGTAAATGCGGTTCTGAATTCTGCATGAGAAACATGCTCGCCCAAAGGATCTTCAGGCTGAGGAGCTGACTGGTTTCTTCTCTTTGGAGGCATATTCTGAAATCAAGAGGAGAAATGGATTAGACTGGGAGATTGACTTCAGATTATGCTCACAGACACGACATGAATACTGATAGAAGGGAAACTATTTCTTAAAATATCTCATAGCCTCCTACAGATAAATATGGTGCGCAATACATCCATGTACAAGACTCTACTAGATACGGCTTTCAGACTTCCTAGGACTCTATTGAAACTTAGGCTCTGATACCAAGTTTGTAACACCCCGATTTGCTGAACCAAAATGCTACACGGTGCTCATGACCCCGAAGGATCACAAGCTAACTCATGACTGATATTTGTACCTGCACACTGCATAATATGACATAATAATGTGGAAACATTTACTGAAAGGCCATAAGGTTCAATATTGAACATAATCTGAATGATGTATCATTTGTGTGAGGTAATAGAATACATAAAACAAAACTGTAAACACTAAAGTATGCAACACAATAGACTTCATCGAGTCTAAAAGCCTCTACTATCTGAATAATATGAATAAGGAGTTGATGGGAAATGTCCCCAACTAACTCCAACTAATAACTAATCAATAAAATAGTGGATAAATAATCATGTCCTTAAAGAATGAGGCCTCACTTCTATTCTGACTGTTGAGACTGGAATCTACTGTTGATCTGGAACTCGTGTCTCTGAACCTATGGTGTAACATAAAGAGAAAGCATCATAGCACAAATGCGTCAGTACAAAAGAATGTACTAAGTATATGTGTGAGGTAGGCTGAATATATGGGGTTTACATGCATGAATGATAAAAACTGACTAACTAATATGAATGTGAGAGTGAACACATGAATACATTGAAAATGAGATCATGAGAACGTGATAATTGAATCTATATACTGATGACATAAATTTACTGATACCCAACATAACTGATACTGGAGTTCTGATAACTGATATAACTGAAAACATGAGTGACTGTGTCTGACAGTCCTAAATTTGATGGAACTATCAGAGTTTTGTACTGTGACTGAGTTAACTGTATTTGACAGTCCTGGAATTTGAAGAATTATCTGAGTTCTTTTATTAAGACTGATACTGAAACTATGAGAATAGTTATCTAACCAACATGCCCCAAATATGCTATAATAGATGAGCTCGGGTCCAATCTGTGCCCTAACTAGAAGGGTGTCAATATCGCGCCACTGGTAAGGACAACTGTGGGTACCCTCATCTGATAGTATCCCCAAAAAAGAACAGTGAGGCCCTGATCTGAAAGTTCTTATCCACATCATCAACCCTCATCTGATAGTGTTAATGTATTAATCTATGCTAGCTACATAGTTCGGGAACACAAGAATGACTGCTAAGAATCTCACCCTTATCTGACAGTGTGTGTTCCCATCCTTGGGTTTACTCGGTGCTAATTTTTGCACCCATCTGAAGATACTGAACATGATTAATTGACTGTACATGGACTGAGTGTACTGAATTCTGTCGACTGACGGAATACTATCTATATCCGATAACTGACAGAGTTCATGAGATTACTGTTCTTACTTAGTACTAAGTTCATGAGATTTCCTGAGTCAAAGACTGACTGAATTCTATGGAACATGGCTTGACTGAGAGTATCATGAAAACATGACATGGCTCTAGGCACATAGCTATTTTTTTCGGGTACAAGTACCCCCAGGACTCGATAGAATGAAACTGACAAGGCATGACATTCCTGAATACATGACCAACACCAACAATCCATAATACTTCTTGATCATAGGAAAAGAGTTCATAATTCATAATGCCATAAATAAAGGATTTCATGATTCACATGATTATCATAGTCTTGATCATGGAATGGAATGGAATGGATATAACATGTACATACTTGCATGATTTCAATATCATGAACGTTACATAACACAACAGTCAATACACAATAAGAGCATGGAAATTGTGTTCCATCATAAGGGTTAGCATGGACTTGTCATTTAGATACTATTGAGTCATAAGGAATATGATTCTATCATTCTAGGCATTTTATCAAACACCTTACATGCACACTTTATAGAATGGGTTAAATCATCAATTTAAGAATCTAAAACTACCCAAACTCATAGGTTTTCAATCAAAACACTCACATGCTTCATGGAAAGTTATCAAGACACCATCTTGAAACATAAATAACAACTATCAACATGAACATGATCAAATCACAACAGAAAAATTGCAATAGTTGTTTAAAACATGATTCTTAGACTCCATAAATGAAAGGGCTCCGTGGATGAACACTATGCATACCTTAGTTCATGATTTCGTGAATATTGATGGAGAGATTCTTGAAATTTGATGATGAATTCCCTTGGAATTGAACCTTCTATGAAAACTTTAGGGCTTGTTCTTGAGAGTTTTTGAGAGTAATTCAGTATAATTTTCTGAATTATGGCCAAATCTCTTGTTATAAGGCTTATATAGGGTGGGGAAATTGACCCTTTTAACCCTAGGACACGTCTTTAATTTCTGAGAAAATTTCCCAATTTTCATCCTTGGCGTGACGTGCCACTATTGCGCCAAGTCACTGGAAAGTGACAAATGGGAAATTGCACGGGGACGCGACGCGGAGTTGTCATGTATCCACCTTGTCTGCAACCTGAAAGTTTGGCGCAACGTGCCACATTTGCGGAGCAACACTGGAAATTGACAATCACCATTTGAGCTATCTCCACGACGCGCTGGAGGCTCAGGTGATACATTGTCTCACTAAAAAGGCTCTAACTCTTCGCCCGGGTGTCGGATTTGGTCAAATTTTATATCGATGGAAATCTTATTGAATTTCCCACATGACAAAAAGTGAAAATATTGAAAATTCATCATGGAATAATCATTATTCACTTTAGAAGATAATACTAGGTATTCTTGGGATGAAATTAGTTAGGAAGAAAATTTGGGGTATTACATTCATATTCATGAACATTACTAACTGACTGAATAACATGAATGTGAGAATACATGCATGAATATGTAACTATAATAGAGATCATAATAACACTAACTCATGAATTCTGATAACGTGGATTTACTGATATCTAAATACTAATACTGGGATACTGAATGACTAAGTCTACTGAGTACTGGGGAACTAATTTCATATTAATAATAATTGAATGAATGTTTTTGATAGTTATGATTATGAAGAACTGGTATGATTGACAGTATCTGACAGTCCTAAAATCTGAATACTAGTAACATAACTTTTGTATAATTAGTATACTATTATTGGGTAACTATGTTTGACTGTCCTTATTCTGATGGAACTAGCTGAGTTCCGTACTAAGCTAAGCGACTGTATCTTACAGTCCTAAACCTGTAGAACTGAACTGAGTTCTATTACTGAGACTAGATCCGAAACTGAGACTGTGGGAGGTAATCATCTAACCGACATGCCCTGAAACTGAACTGGTGGGGTCCAACCAGTAACACCATCTAAAAGGGTTTCAATACTGTGCCATGGGTAAAGACAAGTTGTGAGTAGAACCATTCTTCTAAGAAGATCTTCCATCAACCCCTCCTAGGAGAAAAACTTAAATGAGGTGTATAATCCTTAAACTCGTAAGGTACATCTCAACCTATTCTGGCTACATAGTTCTGGAATGAAAGGATTACTTCAAAGGATCACACTCTCTACTGTCTAATAGGTGAGTCCCCATCCTTCGGTTCACTTGGTGCTGAATCCTACTCCCAACTGAAGAGACATTAAACTGAATTGAACTATTACTGATAGTATTGTTTAGTTGATTTGAACAGAGTTCACTAAATTTTTGTTGACTGACGGAATACTACTGAGATCTGATAAATGACTGAGATTACTGATATTACTGAGGTTACTAAGATTACCTAGGGTACTAAGATTATTGAGTTTTCCTGAGTCATGAATCTAACTGAATTATAATGATATTGTCTTGACTGAGAGTATCATGAAAACTAACACTGGCTCTAGGCACACAACTAAATTGTAGGGTAAAAGTACCCCTAGGACTCGATAGCATGAAACTGACAAGACTTGACACTTCTTGAACACGTGACCAATATCAACATTAAATAATACAATAAATTGGGGATTTCATGAAGTACATAGTTATCATAATGTTGTACATAGATGGAATTGTATATAGACATGTCATACTTTCATCAACCTAATCTCATGAACATTCCATCAAATACTCATAATGTACACAATATCATGAAAGTCATTCTTTGTCATAAGGGTAAAGCATGCATTTATTATTTGAGTCATAATTGAGCTATAATACACAATTTCTATCCACTTAGGCATTTTGTCAAACACCTTACATGCACAACTTAGGGCATAGGTGCGATTAATCATTAACTTACACATCATAAACAACTCAATTCATGGATTTCAACTTGCATGCTAACGTAGTATCATAAAAAAACACATAAAAAATTCAACTTGGGATTCATACAATAAGATAAACATAGTTACAAACAACCCAGAACATAAATATCATGTTTTATAATTTGAAAGAGGGTTCTTGGACTTCATGGATGAAAGGAATCCATAAATCAACACTTGAAATACCTTAGTTCTTGATTTTACTAAGATTGATGGAGAAATTCTTGAATTTGAGTATTGAATTTGAATCCTTAATTGAAAACCCTAACTTGTTCTTGAGAGAAACTTGAGAGAGACACTATATTTTGGTTGAATTAGGGATAAATCATGTGTTTTAGACTTATATAGGGGTAGAAAATTGACCCTTATGCCCTTAAAAATGCAGATATTTAATGACTAAAACTAGGCATCGATGTTATTTTTTATGCGGCCATCAACGCGATCGTCGATGCATCGTACCATCATCACGTCGAGTCTTAGTACTTTGACCCTGGTAACCTGTAACACTATCAACCAATGCAATTGGTGATGCGGCACGCCAAGATCACGTTGGTCCACTATTTTGGGCTTCCAAACGTGGTCTAAACGTGGTCCGAAAAACCTAAAACTTGTTCGGGACCACCTATGGACCTCTCTATTCATGAATTAACAAAAATACAGACTAATAAAGGATGTTAAGGTGGCGAAATGAGAATTCCAACTTTCAAAGGGAAATAATAGGCTAAGTCTGGGAACTTAGTTAGAAATTTTTTTTCTAAGTATGGGACCCCTTGAGCTGCTTAAAGGACTGAATTAAGCTTATAAATTTTATGGGGTCTTACAATATATCCCCCTTGGGAACATTCATCCTCGAATGATACTGGATGAGAGGGGAGAAATAATAAACTGAAGTACATATTGAACATAAAAAACTGAGACATGACTTCATGACTAGCATGACTGATAAGACGAATGTATCATACTAAACATGCATATCTGATACATGAGTAATTTATTCATGAATGCATGACTTAGATTTCTTATAATATGAGTTTCTTACGATGAAAATGCATGTCTAATGCATGATTATATGACTGAACTGATACATGAATGCATGACTGGATAGGCAATGGTATTTGATACCAAGTTTATGATCAGAATCTGAACATGGAACTGAATGTCGAGTTTGAAACTAAAATCTGAACATGAAACTGAATGAGTTCAAGGAAGACTGTTACCTTAAACTGAAAATACTGATGAGTCTGAGATAATTACTAATTATGCATTAGTGGAAACATGAGGACGTAACTAATTCTAGAACGTGATACATGAGTTGTATTATCGTGATTTGAATTAAGCACCTTTAATACGTGGCTTATGGGTGATGTCAGAGTTTGAGGGTCATCTTATAATTACCCCCTTACTCCAAACTGGATTTATTACAAGAAGAGATAATGGCATGTTTTATGTCATGAGAGTTCAGGGAATTATCATGTATCTCCCCCTTGGGAATTATGTCCTTAGAAGAATACTAACTTGACTGAGATACTGAGGAAAACTGGGATGATGCACAGGGCACCTACGAACTGAATCGATGATGAATATCTGGGATCTGAAGCTAAGATATGATATATGAACTGATCTGATCTTGTAACTACTGGGACTTTCTATCTTGGAATAGGTACATTCTTGAGATTTCTGATAGTAGGACTAGGTGGAAAGATGGGAAACTAAATTACTGGCTTTACGAACTAACACACGCTGAAAACTTATACCCGACTGGAGCATTTCTATGACATTATCTCTATAGAGTTCTAGTGATGGTAGGGAGAAAATGAATCTTGGTTTGGCCTAAGCAGGATATCTGTATAGGAGATCTCTACATGGCTGGGATTTTTTGTATTAGGAGGAAAGGCCTATGAAATATCGTCTAAGATAAGGTGACTAGACCTTATGCACTGCAACTGAGAATATTAAAGATATTCACATGGGAGCTGAGCACGAATACATGGATATACTAATTTATCTGATTAACTGAATAACTGATATCTGAATACTGGACATGTAAAACTGAACTGCACTTGATTTGGGATAGGTGGACTGAAACTATAGAGCGTTAAGCATAGAAAGTAATGACTGACTAGGTAACATATGGTTACTAAGAATGAGTGAGGGAAAATTGTATTACCTTAGAAATGCAAGACCAGGTGTCTAACATGATTTGGGAACATTCTATAAACTGAGGTACTGAAATACTAATACCTGAGTAACTGATGGCCATATGCTACGATGGGAAATCATAAAACTAGACTGAGTTTCTAATCTGACTGGACTAGGACTGGGGCTGAGATTGTATTTAAGATGGTAATTGAGACTGTAACCATAACTAAGACTGTAACTGAGACTGAATGTTGGTTTTCTATAACTGAGGGTTAGACTGGATGGGAGTACTGAATTTTGATGGCTAAGGAACTAATAGATGGAAGCCATGGTTCCGTAGGACTATCTGAGTCCTTTACTAAATATTGATTACTGAACTGACATTGTAATTGAGGCCTGCAAGATGGAAAATTAACACTATGGATTCACTGAGGGATCTAAAATGGGGGTATACGTGGCATAATCTGAATTTGACTGAACACTCAGAGTGAAGTCATGAATCATATGGGCTAAGCATACTGTAAAGCATGACATGAGTGCATGATTCATGAGTTGCACGAACTGGATTTGAAATTTCTGAATTCACGGAACATGATCCACAACATTGGATGAACTTGAACTCCTCATACAAGGAACTTGAAACACACACTATTCTATTGAAAGCGCATGGATATAAGTTGTATTTGTGGGACTGAAATGTAAAGCATGCATAAGTATCAGGAGGGTTGAAGTATAAAACTTTGCACTGAGATAGGAATGGGTCGGGAATCATCTTTCCTTATTGATTTTCTACACATACTAGCATTACTACTAGAATCTGGAGGCCTGACTTTCTGAGATATAATAAACTGATAGTTACTGAATACTTTTCGGGTTATGTTAGATTGACTCACTAGGGTAGATACTGGAAAATTTCCTGTTAACATTTGGTCTGACCTTAAAGTTGACTATTATGAAAGGAGTTACAAAAGAAAAAGAAAGCTCCTAAATCTGAAAAAATGTGAATATGTAAATGAGGTACCTGTACATACCAGTGGTTGCACCAGGAGGACTTTCCTAATCTTGTTGGGACTGAAGTGCATAGAGTCTGTTTGGGCGTTGCCCACTGATAGCGCTGGAACTGGCACCCTACTGATTCGGGTGACCAGAATGAGCTGAAGGACGACCATGCTTACTTCTAGGGCCAGGACTAGGATAATCTCTGAACTTATGAACTGACTTTCCACATCCAAACCACACATCACTGCCTGCTCTACATATACCCTTATGATTCTTACTGTACTCTTCGCAAAGAGAATGAGTAAAAACCCTGCCCTCACTACCATGGGTCTTGGAGCCTAGTACCCCATCTCTATGTTCATTACTGAACTTTAGTGTTGGTGCAATAGCTGAAGATGGAAATGGGGTTGGAAACTTCTGTCTATGCTAAGAACGGTTACCACCCTATGACCCTGGCTGAGAAAAACTATAACTACCAGTTCTGGATCTTTTATTTTCCCACTCCTTCTTCTTAAGATACTGCTCCTCAATCTGTTGAGCATGGACCATAAGCCTAGATATGTCCATCTCCTTAATCAGCATCACATTCCTGCACTCCTTAACCACTCTACCTGATATCTCAGACACAAATTTATTTATTCTATATCTACTTTCTACTACTACATGGGGAGCGTACCTGGCTAACTGAGTTAACTTGAGGGAGTATTCTTTACGCTCAAGATACTTTGTCTGAGGTTGATGAACTCTAACACTTTGGCTTCTTTTTTCTCTAGGGGAACGGATCTACCTAAAAAGGTCGTAGAAAACTCTTCCCACTCTATGGGCTCTGCATCTACACCCCTATCTACTTTCCACTACCTAAACCACATATGGGCTATATCTTGTAGCTGATAGGCGGCTAACTCTGCACTCTCACTGGAAGTCACTCCCATGATATATGTGACTTTCTGAACTTGATCGATGAACTCCTGTGGATCCTCTTCGGACATAAAACCTGAGAATAGAGGAGGATTCATTCGGGTAAAGTCCCGAATCCTGGCTGCAGCAGAATTAGCCACTGGGTTGGATAGAATAGTAGCTGACCGACCATTCTAAGATTTAACTGAATTGACTATAGTAGTGAATACAGTCCTGAATTTCACATGAGAGACATGTTCGCCTAAAGGGTTAGGCTGATCGGGTTGAGGGGCTGGCTGATCTTCTGTTCCTCTTTCCTGAGTCCTCTTTGGAGGTATGTTCTATAAATGGAAGAGATAAAGGGATTAAAATGAAATTTTGGCTAGAGCTCATGCTCACTCGCATGACATGAACACTAAAAGACGGGAAACTATTCCTAAAACATTTCATAGCCTCCAGCACATAAGTGTGGTGCACAACACACCCATGTACAAGACTCTACTGTATGTGGCTTTTCAGACATCCTAGGACGTTGTTGAACCTTAGGATCTGATACCAAGTTTGTAACGCTGCAAATCTAGTACCCGGAATGCCACAGGGTGCTCAAAATCCTGAATGACCACAAGCTAACCCATAACTGATATCTGTAACTGAGCACTGAATAATAATTATAATAATAATATAATAAATGTAGAAACAAGAACTAAAAGGTCATAAGGTTCAATACTGATACATAACTGAAAATATGGTATAACAATACCAAAACAACTAAAATAACTCTCTAAATATGTTGTAGTCTGAAAGCCTCTAAAACTGAACTGTGTGAATAAAGAGTTGATGGGACAATCCCCCAACTAACTCCATCTGCTGAAATAAACTAAGTACTGAAACAAAAAATCAAATAATAATATCCTCAAATTATGAGGACTCACTGTTGTCTCTGACTGCTAAACTGGATTGCTACTGATACTCTGGAGCGCGTGTTTCTGAACCTATGGTATAAAACACCATAGCGTAAATGTGTTAGTATGATTAAATATACTAGTATACAAGTGAGGTAGGCTGAATGTAATGTTTCATATTTATTAATAATACTAACTGACTGAATAATATGAATGTGAGAATACATACATAAATACGTAACTATAATTGAGATCGTAATAACACTGACTCATGAATTCTGATAACGTGAATTTACTGATATCTGAGTACTAATATTGGGATACCGAATGACTAAGTCTACTGTGTACTGAGGAACTGATGTCATATTACTGATAAAGGAATGAGCATTTCTTATAGTCCTGAAATCTTAATACTGGTAACATGATTTTGTTATAATTAATATACTATTAATTGGGTGACTGTGTCTGACAGTCCTGATTCTAATGGAACTAGATGAGTTCTGTACTGAGCTGAGCCACTGTATGTGACAGTACTAAAACTGTAGAACTGAACTGAGTTCTATTACTGAGATTGGATCCAAAACTGAGACTGTGGGAGGTAATTATCTAATCGACATGCCTCGAAACTGAACTGGTAGAGTCCAACCTATAACCCAAGTTGTAAGGGTGTCAATACCGTACCACGGGTAAAGATAAGATGTGAGTAAACCCTTTCTTCCAGGGATCTCTTCAATCAACCCCTCTGTGTAGGAAAACTCAGATGAGTTGTATAATACCTAAACTTATAGGGTACATCTCAGCCTACGTTGGCTATGTAGTTCTGGAACACAAGGATTGCTTCTAAGGATCACACCCACTACTGGATAACAGGTGAGTCCCCATCCTTGGGTTCACTTGGTGTTGAATCTTACTCCCAACTGAAGAGACACTGAACTAATTTAAACTGAACTAAACTGTTACTGATAGTATTGTTTAGTTGATTTTAATAGATTTCACTAAATTTCTATTGACTGATGAAATATATTTGAGATCTGATAATTGAATAAGATTACTGAGATTTCTGAGGTTACTGAGATTACCGAGGGTACTGAGATTATTGAGTATTCTTGAGTCATGTAACTAACTGAATTCTAATGATAATGGCTTGACTAAGAGTATCATGAAAATTGACACTGACTCTAGGCACACAGCTAAATTGTTAGGTACAAGTACCCCCAGTACTCGATAGCATAAAACTAACAAGACTTGACACTTCTTGAACACGTGACCAATATCAACAATTCATAATACAATAAGTTGGGGATTTCATGAAGCACGTGGTTATCATAATGTTATACATGGATGGAATTGCATATAGACATGTCATACTTTCATCAACCTAATCTCATGAACATTCTATCAACTACTCATAATGCACACAATATCATGGAAGTCATTCTTGGTCATAGGGGTAAAGCATGCATTTATTATTTGAGTCACAAATGTGCTATAATACATAATTTCTATCCTCTTAGGCATTTTATCAAACACCTTACATGAACAACTTAGTGCATAGGTGCAATCATCAACTTACACATCATTAACAACTCAATTCATGGATTTTAACTTGCATGCTAACGTAGTTTCATAAAAAAACACATAAAAATTTCAACTTGGGATTCATACAACAAGATAAGCATGGTTTCAAACAACCCACAACATAAATATCATGTTTTACAATTTGAAAGAGGGTTCTTGGACTTCATGATGAAAGGAATCCATAAATCAACACTTGACATACCTTAGTTCTTGATTTTATGAAGCTTGATGGAGAGATTCTTTAATTTGAATCCTTAATTGAAAACCCTAACTTGTTCTTGAGAGAAACTTGAGAGAGACTATATTTTAGTTGAATTAGGGCTAAATCCTGGGTTTTACACTTATATAGTGGTGTAAATTTGACCCTTATGACCTTAAAAATGCGGACATTTTATGACTGAAACTGGGCATCGACACTATTATGGATGCAGCCATCAATGTGATAGTCGATGCATCACGGCATCATCACGTTGAGTCTTAGTACTTTGACCTTGGCAACCTACAACACTATTAACCAATGCGATTGGCGACACGGCGTGCCAAGATCGCGTTGGTCCACTATTTTGGGCTTCCAAACATGGTCTAAACGTGGTTCGAAAAACCCAAAACTTGTCCGGGATCACCTATGGACCTCTCTGATCATGAATTAACAAAATATAGACCATTAACGGATGTTAAGGTGGTGAAATGAGATTTCCAAATTTTGATGATTAATAATAGGCTAAGTCTGGGAACTTAGAATTTTTTATTTCTAAGTTTAGGACCCCTTGACAAGCTTAAAGGACCGAATTAAACTTATAAATTTTGCACGGTCTTACAGTGTAAAAGGCACAATCTAATAAATACAGCAATAAAAAGGGTAAAAAAAATTATGCATCAAAGTTTTAAGTACAAATAAAAAGGTAATATGAGTAATAGAGACGCGAACATATTAGAGGTAATCTATAGTCTAAACAGTTTTAAACTTTACATATTGAACAAGCCTGAAATATTAGTAAGAACAGACTGTGAGGCTTTAGTAAAATTCTATTAGAAAATAAAAGAAAAGGATATTAGTAAATGAAGGTGGTTGAATTTCCTAGATGCCACTTTGATTTACAACATTGTGTTAGAACATATTAAAGGTAAAGATAATAACCTAGCAGATCATCTTAGCAGACTTACTATACAAATCAACTAGAAACTATTGTTTCAGTATGCATGCAGGAAAAAGGAAAGGCAAGGCTGAGGCCTTGCCTTCCCAAGATAAATATCTAAGGACTTTGTTAAGCAATACTCATATCAGACCACATATATTATTAGAACGTGCAAAACTAGAAAGGATGGTTTCCGGACCGCACAAATTGATAAGTTATGACCCATCTAGCCTAACTTTCAGATTGAAACCAGGTGTGCGAGCAAATAAGCAGCAGATATGCCTGATAGACAACCTATGGATTTCTTATAACAAGATACCCAGAGATAATAGCTATTTTATTTCAGTTCTTAATGCTTTGAATTTTTATTACAGTGAAAAGAATTCAACTAACAGATTCAGATTTTATGTTGTTATTAGAGGAAAAACACCAGAAGTATTCCAGATTTGGACAGAAATAATAGACTCTAATTAAGGGTAGATAACACCTTTGTTTAAAGGTTTCAATGACCTCACTAAAGAATTAGACTATGCTCGAGAAATTTAGGACCAAATTAATATATTACTCTAGAATTAAGACAAAATATAAAAGCAGTTCCTCTATACACTATTAAGAAAGACAAAGATAAAATCATATATTGCGATCATTGTTCTACAATGACCAAAGATTTTAAAAGATTGAACCACACAAATGAAACTTTAATACAAGACAATGAGAACCTTGTAAATGATAAAATACAAAATGACAGAACACGTAAGTATTTTACAACATCGTATTAAAATTCTTCATTATGAGTTATCTCAGCAGACTCCACAGACCCATGGAACTCAACAAGTGGTTCCAAGGAGTTTTCTATCTCCTTTCAAATAGAAAAAAAGGTTGTACATTCCCCAATGAATGTAGAAAAACCTACTATATTGGGTAATGATACATCTATTTCAATTCAAACGGTAACTAGTAAAGACAAATCAAACTCGTTGATGGCTGACACTTTGCCAAAAAGTGTAGGGAGAATTCTCCCACTAAGTTTTTAGACTACCAACTTTCAGAAACAAGAAGAAGGTACTTCAATTGAAGGGAAAATTAAGAATGGTTCTTATCTACGAAGAAAGAAAAATGATAAAAAAAATATAGATCAAATACAATCAAGAAAGTCTTAGAAGAACAAACTAAAGAAATGGTCATGGAAAATCCAGAGCCTGAGGCAAGACCCAATATTTCTTTTATATCAAGAAAAGACAAAAGATATGGAATAAGACTAGGACTTTCAAGTGGAGAGAGTGGATATTATGGTCCAACAATGGATCAATTTTCTCAAAAATAAAATGAGGACGATAATTCTGGAATGAGTTTCTCCACAGAAGCATTACACAATCTGCAGACGTAAGCAATGACAATTCACACAAAAGACAAAGACAAAGACGTAAAAGATAATGTAAGATCTAAATAATTGGTGTCATATGGAAAATAGGTGGATAGATATAAATTAAATAAAAAACTTAGCAATGTGATGATGGGGCCCACAAAGCATTCTCGGCAGGCTAAAAAGATTCTTCAAAACATTTGAAGTCCGATTTTTAAATCCTTAGATACCTATAAATACCAGTATATCAATACATACAAAGGCAGAGCAAGAGAACAGAGGAGTAAGAGAGCTAAGGAAGAGATATTATAGAGAGTAAAGCATAAGAATCTTTATTTTCTCAGTTTATTTAGAGTTAGAAAAAACAGTGTGAGCAAGAATGTGTATTGTTTTATTCTACAAGCAGCTATAATTTTTTAGTAGACTCCCGAAAGGGAAACCACACTTCGTCCTAAGATATGTAAGTAGTTATTAAGATCATTGTAATTTTCTCCTTTATATGTAAATTACGTTAGTGATATTCAATATGATAACTGTAAATTGGTTGAAAATTATTTTATAAATATACCCCTAGTATATGGTTAGTCTCTTAGTATTTAACAAGAAGGATGGATTAATTTGTAAATTTCTAGGAAATTGTAAGGACTGTTGTGTTGTTCGAGGGTGTGATTAATGAAGGGATTGATAAATACCTAAAACTGGAGAGAAAAAGATGAATGGGGTATAAAAAAAAGTGTTTTTAGGAGAAAACATAATTTGATTTTGATAATTTCACAACTACACATAACTAAGGACAATGAAAGAGGGAGTATTGAGTAGGATTTTACATCATAGTTGACAAAACCTACTTTAAACCTACTTATATTTGTTTATCTTCTTTCACTATTTGTTTTTAAACTATCATTTATTTTATTTTATTTTATTAGTTTATTATTGGTATCAAAGCCTGGAAATTCGAGGAGACATTATTATGTATGTTATTAAACTTTTGAAGAATATATAAAAGAATACCTAGACCTTACAAAAAAGAAATAATACTAGACACAGAATATTATTGGTATCTTAAGAAATTAATAGAGGAGTATATAAATTTATATGACTGTTTAATAGGAGAAAAAAATAGTTATATTATAGTTTATTTGAAGCTTTGCTAGCTATAGAAGATTCAAGTAAAGAAATTCCCTAGGAGATAAGACAGATAGACAGTAGAATTTTAGAAGTAGAAGCTAAAATATTATATTATAAGGATAGGATAAAGGTAGAGGAAAAGTGGAGATAGAAGAAAGCTATTTATATGACTTAATAAGAAGACCTTTAAGAAACACAAAATCTTATAATGTAATACCTCGTACTTATACTAGCCTGCTTAGCTCTTAGTTGCATAAGAGCATACTTAAAGGGTTTAAGTCTTGAAATTTTCACTAAGTATTGAGGACTTAGCCATTTTAAGACCTTCTAACTTTGAGGAACTTTCAGTTGACTTTTCGGGCTCTGAGATGATGGTTTTTGAGTAAATTCATGTTTAGGGGTGTAAGAAGCATGTCACAAGTAAGTTTCAGATTTTTTACACAAGGATTGGGTCATGTTTGGATTTCCAAATTAGTAGCTTACCGCAATTGCACCGCGTCACGGTGGCTATAGTGGTGGTAGCCTTGGGGCATTGCGGTGAAGGTGAATTCTTCATGTTCTTGATTCATAATTTGAATGCATATGTCATGGTCTTTATCCTAGTGTGTGAATTTCTTATTAGGTGAAGAATATTTACATAAATCACTTAGAGCCAAGTTGAGCTAAGATCCTTTGATTCATCCAAAGTTTGGTATTCGATTCTATAAGGGTCAACTTTGAAAGTGTATAACTTTTTATGTATGTTGAATTTTTCATCTCAAGACCCATCATATTGTAGATAATTGAGTCATTTTTTCAATGATACAAATTTCTCCTTAATCCAAAACACGAGTGAAAAGCTATGGCATTTTTTGTGTGAGGCGGGAAGCCACCACAATTGTAACGCATCGTGGTGAGCCTTCAAATCGCAATCCAGTTTATGAACTTTTTGTTAAATGAGTTAAGGGAAATTGGATCTTTTCCCACCTCAACCCAGGTAGTAAAAACATGATTTGAAGCGTCCATTAGGGAATTATTTTCCCTCATTCTCCTATTTTACTCTCAAGAACAAACCCTAATCAATCCTCTTCAAGATCATCCATTCCATCACCTCCTCTTCAAGAAAAAACAAGAATTTAGGGTTCCTAATCTAAAAAGTTTAAGAAAAGCATTAAAGAACATTCCCAAGGCTTCAAAGTCAAGCTTTTACATCAAATCAAGCATAATAAGGTATATGGGGTTAGGAACAAGGATACTCAATTCATCCTTGTGCCCAAAACTAGTTTTAAAAGTTAATTTTTACATGAATTGCAATATAGGGTTCATACCCAATTATCATTACTTGAAGTTTATGAGGTTACAAGTGATTTAAGTTTTGAATTACATATCTAATTTCATGTGTTTATGCGTGAGACTTGGTTTCACATATTGAGAATTGAATTTTATTATCTTGATGAATTGTTAAAGTATTTCAAGATTATTATTGTTGAGCATGAAGTTTGTTTTGATTTGACATGATTGTCAAGCATAGGTTATAAGCCCTATGTTTAAACCTTTATATTTCAAGAAAGATGATGTTTAAGCATTCTTTTATAAGTTTGTATTCAGATTTTAAGCAAGAGTTGATCTTTTGATCCTTAGCTAAGTTATGGAATCCACAGAGATTACTTTTTATTACAATTTAAAGAAGATTGATCCATAACTGATTTTCATTATAAACCTATTTCGCATTTCTTATTTTTTGAGCAGGTGAAGATGAAGCATCAGAGATCAGGTGGTTTAAGACTTCACAAGTTAGACCACATGGTGCCGACTTATTTTGTGAGTCTTTGGACAGGGTTCAGGTGATTTAGGATAAGATTCATGCAACCTAGAGTAGGCAAAAGAGTTATCTAGACCACAGGCTTAGTGCCTTTTTGTTAGGGATTAGTGATAGAATCTTTTTACGTGTATCACCCATGAAGGGTGTGATGAAATTTGGGAAGAGGGGAAAGCTTAGCCGTAGGTATATTGGCCAATTTGAGATTATCCTTACTGTTAAAAAGGTTGCCTATGAGTTGGTATTACCTCTAGACTTTTCAGCAGTTCATATAGCTTTTCATGTATCTATGCTTCAGTGCTATATTTTGGATGAGTCTCACGTACTTTGTTGGGACTCAGTTCAGTTGGATGAGAGGTTGATCTTTGTAGAAGAGATAGTGTCTATTTTATCCAGAAATGTTACACAGTTATGTTGTAAATATATTCTCGCGGTTAATTTTCAACAAAGACACCATCCTATTGAGGAGACTACTTGGGAGATCAAATCTGACATGCTTAGTAGTTACCCTCAACTCTTTACCGATTCAGGCAATACCTTGTTTTTTAGTTTGGGAATTAACTAGAGTCTTAGTGGTGGATGCTTTAGTGACTTAATTTGTAAATTTTTTGATTTTGATATGATTTAGAAATACACCCTTCCCTATAGTTGCTGCATGTTGATTTTGAAGTGTCGGAATGGTTGGCATGATTCCAAATGTCTTTGGGAAGTTTTTGGGCTAGTTTGGGGTGTTTTGGAGCTTTAAAATCTTCATTGTTGACTTTGGTCAACATTTGATATTTTGTGAGTCATATGGTGATCTTGATAGTTCCATTAGGTCTAGAATGTCAAATTTCGCTTATTAGCGAGGTTGGTAAAGATTTAGAGCCTACAGTTTGCATTTTGATAGTTGTTTGAATAATTAGTTAAATATTCCTTTAATGGGTTCTCGAGGGTTAATTTTTTGAAAATGATCATTTTTCAAAAAAATCCAACGTCTTCATTGACTTTGAAACATCAAAATTTTCCTGGTAGCTTTTATGATTTGTTTCTATGGGATCCCAATTAAATCTAGAGGATCTGTTCAGAGCATTGTTGGCTTGCACCAAAATTAGCACTTATTGATATCTAGTGTAGCCGCACTGGAGAAAACTATTTTGGTATCCAAGAACCACTTCAGTGGATGCCGCTTTAGAGGCATGGCATCGCTTTAGCAGTAGCCGCTTAAGCAGCCCCATTTTGTATTTTTTATTTGTTTTGGACTTTGATCCTTGCGTTTTGATGATTTTTAGGGTTTTCATTGCCATTTGAGCCAGGGTAAACTCCAAGACCTTAATTTCATTACTTTACAATGATTTATATCATTTAAACACTCTTAATTATGGTCTTAACTTGGGATTTTGAGGATTTTTACAAAGAAATCTTAAAAATAATTTTTCTTTGATTTGGACCTCATTAACTCATTTTTGCATGGGTTTTCAAATGTAGATTCCTTTAACCTTGGGGAATATGATTCAAAAATAAAATTTTGTTTGATCTGACATGAGCCAAACTGGGGCCTTGTCATAATGGGCACCTCGATCCCAACAAGGACCGGAGAATGCCCCATAAACCAACCTAACCATCATATCAATCTACAAGTGTCGGATAAACTCCAAACATATCCCAAGATAGTGGAAACAAGACTAATAACCATAACTTACGAAATATTTGAACAATCCATTAATTCAACATACTAAACCAACATACCCAAGTCCACAGTCATCCATGAAGCCTCTACAAATTTGAAGTCAATAGTGTGTCGGGACATGCCCCCGACAATACCAAAACCAAGTCTAAAACAAGTCTATGACATAAGGTAGAAAGACCATGAAATGTATGCCTTCTGAAATATGGAAGCTCACCATTTCAATGTTAACACTCAAACTGCTTGAACACCTGGTCACTATGCAAGAAGAGAAAAACAAGCTCCATCCCATGTAATGCATGGGGATACAGCGTCCGGAGATGATTAGAGGTTGGACCTCTAGTATATAACTAAGAGATAAGGATAAAATAGTACCATTAATTCTGAACCTAGTTATATAAATCAAGAGGTATCTAACCTCAAACCGTCTTATTGAGCAAGTGGAATGTAACCACAAGCCATTTTATTAGACAAGTGGACTCTAACCGAAAGTTGTTCTATTAGACAAGTGGAATCTAACCACAAGTCATCTTATTAAGCAAGTGACCTCTAAACACAAGCCTTTGTGTCCATTACTAAGTCAACATTAGGACTCTAACCTTTTATCCATGTACTCATATCCACTCAGTTTAACATTTACAGACACTAACCCACTTAGCCAACTCAAGCCATCAAGGCTAAAATTCAACACCATACATGACCACAAGGTTGTTATGAACCATTTATAAAGCAATCACTTTAATAGGCCAATGCCTTAGTTTCAATCACCATTCAAGTCAAAGTGTTGTTATCAAGACCTTTACCCAACCATTCACTCGTCATTAGCATTCTTACACTAAGCTTTAGTTTCAAACTCAATTCGATTTCATGTTTAGCGACTCAAACCCTTTTTAACCAAGCAAACCACCAAGGTTACCAATTAACTTATTATATGGACGAAAAGGCCTTTACAAAGTCATTTGCCAATCATTCTTACTCATCAAGTCATTGTCTTAGTTCAAAATACTATTAACATGTGACTAGTTATTTCACTTTGACATTTTCAGAAACACCTTGAGGGCATACCTTTACCAAGACCAAAACCAAAGTGAAAACCTTCGAGATTAGGGTTAATCATGACCCATTTGGAAGACCAAAATCAACAAGCACTAACAAGTGAAATCCATCACCAAAAACATATATAAACATAAGTTAAACCAAGAGTAAACATTATTCAACTCTATGAAACAAAACCCTCAGTTTTTGGTTTTCAAATCACCATTTAAGAATCATAATCACACTATAAAATACACTATATTTGATAAATAATAATGAGGGGAGAGTCACATGCCTTATACAAGATGATTCACGGAAAGAACTTTCCCTCTTTAGTCTCTAGATGAACACCTCTTGAAACCCTAGGCTCCAATCTTGTGGAAGAAGTTTCGAGAGGATTTTGGAGTATTTTTTATCTTGTTAAGTGAGTAATGATGGCCAAATAATGTTATAAGTCATGGGTATCAAGGTTTTTTGGGTGGGAAATGTTTGGAATGCCCTCAGCCTAAACGCTAAAAATTTACTCGCAGGTGGGTATGACTTACACACCTAAACTGTACCCTAGGGTACCAGTGGTACCCTATCTCATACCCTAGGCCTAGCCATGGACCTTTAAACTGTCCAAAATATGACTATCCTAGGCTAACTCATACCCTAAGGTACAAGAAAAACCCTACAACTCGTACCATAGGCAGAATACACTAGGTCATGCTCAAGACATCATACGACTTGTCAACTTACGACTAGTACCCTGCCATACGACTAAGGAGAGTCCAAACCGTACCTTGGACAGAATGTTATCAACCTAAAAGGATCATCATATGAGAGGGTGGATAGTAGACCATAACATATCTTATGATAGGTATGCTCAAATTGTACCCTACTCAGAATCCTAAACTTAGGAAATTCTCTGATGGTTCAAAGCCAAGGTGTTTCAATTCTCCCCTACTTAGATCATTCATCCTCAAATGACGGGTAAGGAAAGAACAAGCATGATTCAACACATCAAATCAACCTTTAACAAAGTTAGAAAAAAAAGACATAAAACAAAGACAAGACGATCAACACATACCTCAAGCATGAGTTTCCAAAATAGAAAAAAAAATGTGGATACTTGGAGTTTATGTCCTCTTTTGCCTCCCAAGTATCTTCCATAGGATTTTGCTTCCTCCATAGAACTTTTAGTGAAGCCACCTCTTTCGATCGCAACCGCCGAACTTGTCGATCCAAGATATTCACCGGCACCTCCTCATAGGACAAAGAGTCTAAAACACCAACATCCACCAAGGGAACAACCATTGAAGGATCCCCTAAATATTTTAGTAACATGGACACATGGAATATCGGATGAATGGAGCTCAAACTAGAGGGAAACTCCAACTCATAGGAAATATTACCAATTTTTTTCAAAATCAAATATGGACCAACATACAGGGGACTAAGATCCCCCTTCTTACTAAATCGCATCACTTCCTTTATGGGAGATACCTTCAAGAATACCCATTCGCCAACATTAAAGTCCAAATCCCTACGTCTCATATCCATATAGGATTTTTGACAACATTGAGTAGCTTTTAACCTCTCACAAATAACCTTCACCTTTTCTAAGGCTCGGTGAACCAATGAGGGCCAAACAACTTATCCTCATTAACGAGATCCAAACAACCATAACGAGATCCATGAGCTTCATCCATAATCCTTTCCCTCAATCCATCGACATTGGGAACACATAACCTACCTTGATACCTCAAGATACCATCACCACCAATTGAAAAATTGATAACCTTTTGTTGCCCCATACTACTCTTAATCTTCATCAAATCAGGATCAAATATTTGTTTTTCCTTTATCTCCACAACAAAAGATGACTATGATACCTGATGCAAAAATACACCACCATCTTCAGAGTCCATGAAACAAACTTAAAGATTAGTTAAACGAGGAATGTCCTTCACCAACTCACGCTTATCCTCATCCACACGAGCTAAACTCCCTATGGATAACCTGCTAAGAGTATCAACAAATTTATTAGCCTTACCTGGATGGTAATAGAGGCTCATATCATAGTCTTTTAGCAACTCAAGACATCTCCTTTGTCTAAGATTCAACTCCTTCGCAGTAAACAAATACTCAAGTCTCTTCTGATCAGAAAAGATATCAACATGAACCCCATAGAGATAGTGACACCAAATCTTCAATGCAAATACCACGACTAACAACTCCAAGTCATGAGTAGGGTAGCTCTTCTCATGAATTTTAAATTACCTAGAAGCATAGGCTACCACACTACCATGATACATCAACACAAAACCAAGCCCAACACGAGAAGCATCACAATACAATACAAAACCATTATTACTCTCAGGTAAGGTCATAACTGGAGATAAAGTCAATTTGTCTTTCAACTTCTCAAAAATACCGTCATACACATCCGAACACGGGAACTTGACCTTCTTTTGGGCCAACTTAGTCAAAGTGGCAGCGATAGTTGAAAAACTTTCCACAAATCTTCTATCGTAACCGGCTAGACCCAAGAAGCTCCGAATGTCGGTTGGAGTTGCAGATATATATCATTTCTTAACCGCCGCAACCTTTTATGGATCCACTATAATCTCTTCACTAGAGATAACATGACCAAGAAAAGTCACAGCCTTCAACCAAAACTAACACTTTGAGAACTTGGCATACAAACACTGATCCTTTAAGGTTTGTAACATAGTATAGAGGTGATCGACATGATTTGGCTCACTCTTAGAATAGTCAAAGATGTCATCAATTAAGACAATGACAAACAAGTCAAAGAATGGATAGAAGACCTATTCATCAAATCCATGAATGTCGCAGGGGCATTGGTCAACCCAAAAGACATAACTAAGAACTTATAGTGACCATATCGGGTATTGAAGGCAATCTTAGGGACATCCACTTCCCTAATCTTAAGCTAATGGTAACCCGACCTAAGATCAATCATAGATTAATACTTTGCACCTTGAAGGTGATCAAATAAATCATCTATCTTAGGAAGAGAATACTTAGCCTTTATGGTTACCTTGTTCAACTGATGATAATCAATGCACATTCGAAGAGAACTATACTTTTTACTTATAAACAATATAGAGGCACCCCAAGGAGACACACTAGGATAGATAAAACCTTTATTTAAGAGATCCTTATCTCTTTATGCTCCTTCAACTCCGTCAGAGCCATTTTATAAGAAGGGATAGAAATTGGATGAGCATTCAGAATAAGATCAATCCCAAAAACAATTTCTCTATCAGGAGGAATAGCCGGAAGGTCATCGGGAAAGACCTCAAGAAACTCATTAACCATGGGAACAAATTCTAGAGAAGGACCTTTTGAGTTAGAATCTTTAACTCGGACCAAATAATACAAACACCCTTTAGAAATCAACTTTTAGGATCTAAGATATGATTTGAACCTCTCTTTCTAACACTAGCCAAGATAATATTGACCACAGAATTTACAAGGAGGTTAGGATGGAGCCGACTGAGCCCCACTAGCCTAAGATTGGGCACCTTGTGCCTGGAACCTGCCATCAAACTGAGCTCTTACAAAGATTGTGCAAAATCTCAAACCCTAGCCACCTACACCTCAAACCCTAGCCAATCACCAGTAACTATAGCCAATATGTCTGGTGGGTCTATCCCACCGTATGAAAGTAACAAACGGATTAATGAGAAGAACAATAATGACAATCAGAAGGGGATTTGTAGTACAAAGTTTGTAGATCTCTTGAAGCCTAAAGCAATAGATAAAAATAATATTAGGGTTCACCTAAACTCGTAATAATTTTACATGGGGAACCTACGATAATGTGGAAGTCATTCGAAGTACGTAACCTAATCATGCAGGAGAAACTACCATATGATATTATTGGAAAATTCTTTTATGGCAAACCACATATTGATGTATTGAGAAAAAGCATTCTAGATAAATGTAGGATCAAGAGTAATTGTACCATTTGATTATTGGATGCAAGGCATGTGTTAATAAGGCTAGACGTTTTAGAGGACTAAGTTCAATTATTATCTACAACGGTATTTTACATTAAATAGATGGATATGTATTGGAAAATAAGGACATTAAAGCGGGATCCATGGTTTGAGCCTGATATCGAAACATCAATTGGAGTAGCTTTGATCTCTATGCCTGACTTACCACTAAATTTCTTTACTAGAGATGCAATATTTTCTATTGCTTTTGTAGTAGGCAAACCTTTGACAGTAGACATGGCTACTAAAAATCAAACCAGACCTAGTTGTACAAGAGTTAAGGTGGAGGTAGATCTAGTTTCAAAATTACCTCAACGGATATGAATCACTGAAGAGAATGATAGTATAGGGGAAATTAAATCTAAATGGGTACAAATCTAGTATGATTATATGCCAAAGTACTGTAAAGACTGTTGTTTAAAAGTGTATGATAAAGCTAGCTATTGAAACATTCACTCTGAATTATATGACAAGGTGAAGGAAGAAAGTAATGAGACAGTAATAAAGGCAGATAAAAAGAAGCAGAAAAAAAAAAGGAAGCAACAACATGATCAGGATAAGGCAAGAAGAGGAATCACTAATAGCCAATAATGGCTAACGAAGAGGAATAGGTATACGAGGGATAGATATTAGCATATTTTGGGAGAGGTAAATGAGGAGAAAGAAAAGAAGTTGGAGGTATCATATTCATTTGATGCACTAGAAGCTATAGAGGAAAATGATAAAGTAAACAAAAAGGAAGCAGAGAAGGGTGACCATGCTAAACAAGTGGTAGGAGAGAAAGTCAGCATAAAAGATTAGGTGAACAAAAGCTTTGGCAAAACTTTAGATGCAAAGCAATCTTCAAAAGGTGCAGAGGAGATACCAGTATCACAAGACTCATGTAATAACACTGAGAAGATAGAGGATAGCTAGAAAAATATGGTACAACAAAGTGATGGTAATCAGCAAACAATAGATAAGCAAGAAAACCAGAGTCAGAGCAAATAAGTTTCACAAAAGAAAGCAGAAGATATGCAAATCCAGTTGTATGATGATGAAGCAAGTGAGTTGATGGTGATAGAAGGTATTTCAACCAAAGCAATCCAATCAGAGAATTTATTAGAAAGTTTTAATAAGGCCAAAGAAGACCTAGATTCCACGGACTTGGAAGAAAATATCAATCAAGTGGCTAAGTTAGTTGATTTGTCACTAAAACAAATAGAGTCATTGAAAGAAAAGAAAGGAAGACCAAAGAAGAAGAACAAGAGTTCCAGTACCAGTTCATCTACAATGCATACAAGGAGTCACATAGCTAAAATAAAGTTAAGATAAATGCACTGATATGGAACATATGGTTAGTCTATACACAACAATCCTTTACAAGATTAATCACAATGCAAAGGAGACATCATTTTGACTTCATAGAAATCATGGACCAATTCCAAGATGATCAGCATATAGAAGATTATAGAAGGAGGTTGGGTATGAAACATGTTGTGGTGAATGCATCTGGAAAGATATGGGCCTTCATGAATAAAATTGTTAAATTTAGCATTGTTAAATATGAGGATCAACAATTATCATTGAAGCTTCCAAACAACATGCAGATGTTTCTTTGATAGTTTCTTTATTATATGTAAAATGCACTCCAAATAAAAGACTGGTGTTATGGGATTCCTTAGCAGACATGGCTTATTCATATCAATTTCCATGGCTAATATGAGGAGATTTCAATGTAATAAGAAGTGAAGTGGGAAAATTAGGGGGTCTACCTATTACAATTAATGAAATACATTATTTTATTCAGTGTATTAATTTGTGTAATGTGGAAGAGATTCAATTTAAGGAGAGCAAATACACTTGGTGGAATGGAAGAATAGATGAGGATTATATATTCAAAAGATTGGAAAGAACTTTGTCTAATGACAGGATGCAAAATGTGTTTCAGATAATATAGGTGGAACATCTAGCTAGGAGTAGATCTAATCACTCTCCTTTATTAATTCAATTCAGAAGGGAAAGGGAGCATTTGGTAAAACAATTCAGATTTTTGAATCTATATGTTAAAAAGAATTATGCATGGAGGTGATAAAGAAGAATTGGACATTAGAGTTAGAAGGAAATCCATTCATAGTGTTTTATCATAAACTGAAAAACATAAAATCATCTCTAACAGGGTAGAGTAAAGAGAAATTTGGTAATATATTCTAGAAAATTGCAACATTGGAAGATATTATCAATGCAAGAGAGAAGCAATTTGAAGAGAATGCAAGAGGAACAAAAAAAGAAAATCTTTTTAAGGCTCATGCGGAGCTAAATATACATCTTAAAAGAGAAGAAGATTTCTGAAGAAAGAAAATAAGGTATGAATACTTTAAGGATGGGGAGAGGAATACCAAATTCTTCCATACTATAGTTAAAGGGAGAAGGAGTAGGCTCAGGATCAGTAGAATTCAGAATAAAGAAGGTGAATGGATGGAAGAAACACAAAACATAGCTGAGTCAGCTATCATATTTTTTTAGAAATAGTTTATAAAGAAGAAGGATGCAGAGGATTTCTCTTTATTAGATGAACTACCTAGTCTGATAAATGATGAACAAAATAAGGAAATTATGAGAATTTCAACAGGAGATGAAGTAAAAGAAGTTGTAATGGGGATGAATAGGAATAGTGTAGGGGGTCCTAATGTAATGACAGGGGATTTTTATCAAAATAAAAGGGAGATCATCAAGCAGGACATTCAGAGAATGGTTATAACCTTCTTTTGTGGATTTCAACTTCCCAGGTTCTTACACATGCTAATTTTGTATTATTACCAAAAAAACTTAGTAATGAACACCTTCTCTTATATGAGGCCTATATTTCTTAGTACTTTTATGAATAAAACATTTTCAAGAATTATTCATGCGATGATTAAGGGATTACTTCCTCAGTTGATATCACTAGAGAAGGCAGGCTTTGTACAAGAGAGGAGTATTGCTGAAAATGTATCGGTGGTGCGGGAAATTATCTCAGACATAAGAAAAAGAGAAAAACCTCGAAATATGGTTATGAAACTAGATATGATGAAACCATATTATAGTTGGAGTGGTTGTTTTTAACCAAGGTGTTGAGGAAATTGGGTTTTTTTGAAGTACTTATTTACATGGTGTGCAGACTACTAGAGAATAATTGGTATTTAAAACTTCTTATTGGTCCGCCTAAAGGTTTCTTCAAATCCTCAAGAGGTTTGAAGAAAGGGAATCCTTTATCTCCTACATTATTCATAATAACAGTAGAAGTATAGTCAAGGACTCTGAAGAAGTTGATGTAGAAAAATGAGTTCAAATTGTTTGGTCTGCCAAGGCGAATCGTAAACTTAATCACCAAGATTTTGTAGATGATATGATTATCTTATTTAAAGTTGAGGTGAAAACTTTGCAGATGGTGACTGGGACTCTGGACAGATATGAAGAGGTGTTAGGACAAAAAATAAAAAAAAGTGCAATTTACTTGCACAAAGGTGTGTCAAATAGAGTTGGAGTTATAGAAAAAGTAGCTACTGGAATTTTGAAGAAAGAATTCCCCTTCACATACCTTGGATATACCATTTTTTATACAAGAAAGAAGAAGGACTACTATTAACAACTGATGAATAAAATAACTAGTAAGGTACAAACATAGGAAGGAAAATTGTTATCATATAGAGGGTGAGCTGTGCTATTAAGCATGTCTTATAAAGCATCCCTATTCACTATTTATCAATGATGAACCCACCATTGAATGTGTTGAATTCCATCCAAAGAGTTTTAGCTTAATTTTTCTGGATCAGTAAAATAGAGAAAAAGGAAAGACACTGGGTAAAATGGAAAACAATGTGTTTACCACTGGAGGAATGAGGGTTGGGATTTAGAAGGATCACTAATAACTCTATTGCTTTATTTTGTAAACTATGGTGGACTTTCAGGACCACAAAGTCTATCTGGAGAGAGTATATGTACAATAAATACTATAGAAATGAGCATCTAAAATTGGTCATGTGGAAAATAGGTGCAGGTGGGTCACAAGTGTGGAAAAAATGCTAATTGCTAAAGAATTGGTGGAACATTTAATTGTATGGCAGTTGAGAGAGGGAAACTCTAACATTCGTCTAGATAATTGGACTGGTTAAGGTGATCTTTTCTCTTTGATGGATGAAAGTTTTGATGAGAATGGAGAGTATCAGCAAGTATGGGATATTGTAAAAGAATGCAGATGGGATGAACAGGTTATCAAAAATATGTTTACAGAAGAGATGGCTAAGGATATTCTAACTAAAGTAAAGCCCCCAACAGATACTGATAGTGATTGGCCCATATGGATCATTAAATCAAAGGGAATGTTTATAGTTAAGTCAGCTTGGCAGTACATTAGGAACAAGGATCGTGTAAATAACACATATAAGTGTATTTGGATCAAGGGTTTACCCTTTAAAATTTGTTTTTTTATGTAGAGATTATGGAAAAGAAAAATACCAGTGAATGATAATGTAAGAAGGTGGGGGATACAGGGTCCATCTAAATACCAGTGTTGTGATGAACCTATAGTGGAGACATTTGCTCCTATCTTCAGAAAATCTTTTTATGCTAATAGGACCCGGTCCTACTTTTTTTCTTTTGCAGGTATACCTATTCAATACTTGACACTAAGAGGTACAATACTTAGATGCTAGAATACTGGGAGTGAAGAAGAGAGAACAACCATATTTTCATGCTTCGCCCAGCATCATTCTTTAGCAGCTACGGAAAAGAAGAAATAAGAAAAAAACATAACAACAAGGACATCACGGGACTGAGGTTCATCTACAATATAATAAGGAATCTAAGGATGCTATTGAAAGTCAGAAAACTAGCAGCTTACTTCCCTAATGAATGGTTAGAAATAATCAAGGAGTTTGATAAGATAAAAAGCAAGATGAATGCTACTACAGTTATATGGGAGGTACCAATAGAGGGATGGGTGAAGTACAACACAGATGGAGTTGTCAGAGGAGAAGAAAGAGAAACCTCATATGCATTCTGTTTGAGAGATGAGAATGGGGATGTACTATATGCTAGAGGAGAACCACAACAGTATGTAGATACTTTGCAGGCAGAGTCAAATACTATTCTATATGTAGCCAAGCATTGCAAACAAACACAGTACAACAAAGTGATTATTTAGATGAACTCACTCATTATGAAAAGGTCCTAACAGGAGTATGGCAGTGCCCATGGAATATAGCAAGTATAGTCAGATAGATACAGCAATGCATGCAAGACAAGCAAGTGCAATATCATCTTATTTACAAAGAGGGTAACCAGTTAGCTGATCATCTTACAAACTTATCCATAGATACAACAGCATTCACTATTTCAAGTTTTCAGCAACTAGAGAAAAGAGGAAAAGCAATACTAAATAGTAATAAGTGGCAGAGTCCATACTTAAGAATTACACAATCAAAAGGATAAAGGACAGGGAGAGAATCAAGTTGAATAGTTTATATGCAATATATGTACATTCCACTGAAGAATCAAAAAGAGTGCATGTACTAACAAGCCTAAGTTATTACAACCAATAAAAAGGACTCTCAGCATCATGGGAGGGTCTATTGGTCAGTTGGAGATTGATAAAGGGGATTGAGGTTGTTAACCGAATACTCATAGGTCCAAGCACCCCATTGTCTTTATCCTTGTCATATCTATGGACCACAAGGAAGAGAAATCAAAGACAACAATACTAGATCCACAAAAAGTAAAGTGAGAAAGAGGAGGGACAACTCACTCGAATGTAACAACCTAACACAGATGACTAGATCCCCCTTAGCTGAATAAAAAGCTTCTCAATGTCCCATCTACTAGATAAATTAGCTACAACAGGTGAAGCATCAATATTTAAGTGAGATAAAGATGCTAATAGCTAAATAAAAAAATGAGGCATTACATACTTTTGTTAATTGATTTTACAAGGAAACCCCAATAATGGAGATAATATTGATCACCCAGAGCATCAATCGAAGGAAGATACAATGGGCCAATGGGAGCTGGATTTCAGAAAGACGCATGAAAGAGAAGAGGATTAGGAAACTAAGATTGTTTTTAGAAACCCTACTAATTTATATGTTATTAAATTGGACCTGGGTTGGACTGGGTCAGCAGAATAGTAATAGGCTATTAATTTTTATAATGGTTTGGTCCATTAGTATTTGTTCATTATTAATAAAATACCAAATTAAAACCAAAAAAATACCATCAAACTGAGATCAACAACCATTCAACAGCTTCGGGGAAGGAGCACTAGCCAAGGAGAGAGAACTGGAACTTCCTCACTTTTTTCTTGGCCATTTACCACCATCTCTACCACTTTGCTTGGAAGATCTAAATTTCTTTCCTTGCCTTTCACTAAATTTAGCCTATTTTTTTCTCTTTCTCGACTGGTTGCATAGACATAACCAACCTAGAGATGTCCATGTCTTTGATCAACAAAGCCTCCTTACTCTTAAGGATCAACTCACAAAACAATCCTAAAGAAAACCTATGCATTTTATCCCTCATGATAGAAACCATCTCTGGAGCATACCGAGATAATTGATGAAACTTCAAGGCATACTCCTTGACTGACATCTTTCCTTGCCTCAAATTAACAAACTACTTCTTATTTTCTTCCCTCATCTCTTTAGGAAAGAAGCGATCCAAAAATACATTAGAGAAATCCTCCCACAAAGATGACTCATCAATATCACCCCTTACCTGATCCCATTCATCATACCATTGGTTAGCCATATCCTTCAGCTGATAGGTTGCAAACTCCACCCATTCCACATCATTCATATGCATAACTCTGAAAATATTTTCCATCTTATTTAGAAAACCTTGAGGATTCTCCTTCTCCTTAACATCGATAAAGATCGGAGGACTCAACCTCATGAACTATCCAACCCTTGTGTCCTCAAAAGATAGAGTAATAGATGCACCATGCTCAGCCTGAGAATCTACCAACTTAGCAATCATATCAATCGACTGGTTAAACTAAGCACTCGTCACGTCAGCCTGAGGAACTGGGAAAGGACTAGAGAGAACTGGTAGAACTCCAGGACCATCAAGAAGCAGACCTTTAAACTAGGTATGGATCCTATAAGTAGAGCGTGCCCCATCAACATAATCCCAAATTAGGAAAGAGGAGTTTTTGTTAGCTTTAGATCATCGAGGAGGCATGATCTAAAAAATAAGCAAACAAAAATCAGTCAAATCTAACACCTTCGACTCTATAGCTTGAAATAAGACAATAAGAAAGTGAAACATTCTTAAATACCTCAAAGCCTCTCTCTTATATGTGTGGGAAGATACACACCCATAAAAGAGACTCTACTAGACAGAACTTTATGGACACCCAACTGATCATGAACCTCGGATCTGATACCAACTTGACAAGACCCAAATAAGGTCCTTATCGTAACAGGAACCTCGATCCCAAAAAGGACTAAAATTTCCCCATTAACCCAACCTAACCATCATATCAATCCATAACTGTTGAATAAACTCCAAACATATCCCAAAATAACAAAAATAAGACGCATAATCATTACTTAAGAAGTATCTGAACAATCCATTAATGTTAACATACTAAACCAACATACCCAAGTCTACAGTCTTTCACAAAGCCTCTACAAATTCGAATTCAATAGTGTATCGGGACATGCCCCCTATAATATACAAATTCAAGTATAAAAAAGTCTATGAGATAAGGTAGAAATACCATGAAATGTATGCCTTCCAAAATATGGAAGCTCACCGCTTCAATGTCAATACTTGAACCGCTCAAAAACTTATTCACTGTGCATGAAGAGAAAAAGAAGCTTCGGCCCCTATATCGCATGAGGATATATCATTCAGAGATGGTTAGATATTGGAGCACTAGCATGTAACTCATGGGTAAGGATAAAATAGTACCATTATTCAGAATCCAGTCAAACCATCATATGCAACCATATTCGTATACATAGGCATTTATGTAGATATATAGATACATAAGTGTCAGGAAAGAGAACAAGTCCTTATGATGAAATTTGAAGCACCTAATCATGAAACATGAAGTGGAGGACTCTAATCTCCCACTCCCGTAGGTTAGAAAGTTTGAACTTCCCGATTATATAAAGCAAGAGGACTTTAACCTCAAGTCGTCGTATTGAGCAAGTGGACTCTAACCACAAGCTATTTTATTAGACAAGTTGACTCTAACCACAAGACCTTTTATTATACAAGTGGACTCTAACCATAAGCCATCTTATTAAGTAAGTAGACTCTAACCACAAGTCATCGTGTCCATTGCTAAATGACATTAGGAATATAAACCTTTTTCCATGCATTTACATCCACTCAGTTCAACATTTAAGGACTCTAAACCACTTAACCAATTCAAACCATCAAGGATAAAATTCCACACCATACGTGACCACAAGGTTTTTATGAAACATTTACAAATCAATAACTTTAATAGGTCAATGCCTTAGGTTAAATCACCATTCAATTCAAATTATGATCACCAAGAACTTTACCCAACCATTTATTCTATATTAGCATTCTTACACATAGTTTTAGTCCAAACGCAATTCGATTTCATGCTTAGGGACTCAAATAATTTTTAACTAAGCAAACCACCAAGGTTACCAATTAACACATTGCACCTCCAACAAGGTCTTTACAATATCATTTACCAATCCTTCTTACTCATTAAGTCATTGCATATTTCAAAACACTATCAATATGTGACTAATTATTTATCTTAGACATTGTCATAAACACCTTGAAGCCATACCTTTACAATGACCAAAACCAAAGTGAAAACAATCAAGATTAGGGTTACTCATGACCATTTATTAGACCACAATGAAAAAGCACTCACATATGCAAACCATCACCAAGAACATGAATAAGCACAAGTTTAACCAAGAGAAAACATTATTCAACTAAATTCAACAAAACCCTAAACTTTTGGTTTTAAAAACACCATCTACGAATCATAATCATACTATAAAACACATGATAATTGAGAAATAATAATTAGGGAAGATTCACATGCCTCATACAAAGATGATTCACAGAAAGAACTTGACCCCTTTAGTCTCTAGATGAACACCTTTTGAAACCTAGCCTTTACTCTTGTGGAAGAAGTCTAAAGAGGATTTTGGAGTGTTTTTTATCTTATTAAGTGAATAATGATAGGCCAAATTGTAATGACCCTTAATGTCATTGTCCGTATTCTTGCTTATTTCCACCGATAGAGTTTCTCTCTAGCCGTCCAAGTCATTACTGACTTGAGGGGAGTGATAGTTTTGTTACCTAATGGTTTATTTGGTTTTTAGAACAACTTTCCCAATTTGATTTCTTAGTTGGTCCTAATTAACCACTAAGCAAAAATTTTAGTAATCGACCCTAAATATGAAATCTGATCTTGCCAATGCATTCAAAATATCAAAAATTATCTGATTACATATCTTATTTGTTATAACTGGCCTTTAGATGTATATCGAGTAATTTTCCAAAGCTCAAAACCAAGTTTCAATATTCATACATACCTTTCATAGATCGAGATGTCACGACCACGAAGGATAGGATACGACTGCAGTTCTACAATCGCGACTAGGTGGGTAGCACGATCACAAGACCTGAGGGCTGGGCAAGACTATTTAAAGGCTATTTCCACCAAAAATTAGGCCATTTTATGCCTCCTTCTTAAGATAAAACTCTAATGGAGCGTCAAATCTTTAAAGTGAGTCTTGTGGGTTAAATTGGAACAACTTGTGTAATTGAATCTGGCTACAATCTAAGGTATAGTTTCTTTTAGTTTGCTATTTATTTCATGATTTCTTAACTCAAAATCCTTAAATAATTGAGGCTCAATTATAGCCCCATATTTGATTAATTAACTCAAATGGCTTGAGGGTTAAAACTCCCTAAAAATAGTTGAACAATGGATTGGTCTTGGAAACACTATTTCCAAAGGTGAAACCCACTTGGGGGTTTGGTGTCATTTTGAACCCATGGCACAATGGCGCGATAAGAGAATGGTTAATTTTGTTGTAATGCTTAGATTGTGTTTTAATATCTTGTATTGTTGAAGAGGAAGCTTCAAGAAGAGAAAAGAAACAGCTCTTTCATTCATAAGTTTCTTCAGCTCAAGGTAGGTTAGGCTTTCTTGTAGACTAGATTGAGCTTAATTGTAGAAAATTATTGATATATTGTGAGATTGGGTAGGGTTTTAGATGATCATTGATTAAATGATGATACTTGTGGTTAGTTGATTATTATAGGCTATTAAACTTGAAAAGTGTGATGTTTGACCTCTAGCCTAGAACCTTGTATAGTCCTACTTGTAACCTCATAACTAGTATGAGAATACGTTAGTTGCTTTAATAGATGATGGTGATGTTTTTCACTAACCTTAAGGGTATGTTGACATATAAATTGCTTAGTTATGAAATGACCTTGGTTATTGGGTTGACTTAGAAAGAATACTTGTAGAATATTTCCCCTATAGGCTTAGTAAGGATTGATAAGCCCTTATGGTTTGGTTTAGATAACTTAGCCTAATTCCGGGTAGAAGTTAGTCTTTTAATAGTAAACTTTGGCATTCTTGGTATTTAGGAGTGGGACTTGACCTGCCTTAAGCTCGAACTATGAAATCCCTTAGAGACCTAGATACTTCATAAATGTCTAAGTTACTTTGTTGAGATATTAAGGGTTAAACTCGATTGTCAAATTATACATGTGGTCAATGGTTGGATAATGTATATACTTTATTGATTGCCTTCTGTTCATGATATGGATAGCCTTAGAAGATTCATGGTTATGTGTGTGTGTGTATATATATATATATATCATATGATTACACATGCTCACGCTTAAACTCATTTTATGATGAGTTAATTAATAACAAGGTAGAATAGTAGATGTTATCTTACATCATTATTACTCCACTACTATGAAATTATATTTCTTTCTTGATCTAATGAAATTGTTATTCATTCCTTTCATTTGTTCACTAAATAAGAGACGTGACCCTTGTCGACTCTATTTGATAATGAGAGGTAAATTATGCCTAGTATGGAATAAGGCTAATTGGAATGTGTAATGTTATGTGGAACCAATATCTCACTTAGTAAATATACTTGACTTGAACTAATAGTTACTATTATGGAATTTTGCCTAGTAAAGTGTCTTAGGAGATAACAAGTGGTTTCAACTAAATGACTATGACTTGAATACTAGAATTCTAGTAAACTAGTTGGTGAACCTTACTTGCTTAAAATATGTAAACTAGTCCTTAAAGTTGTAATATGCTTGATAATAATATACTTAGCATTGCATGATGAATCATTAGGTAGACTTCTAATATTTGATGTTGAGGTAGTTTAATTGGTGACTTATACCATGGAAATGATATTTTGAGAATGGCCTTGGGATAGATGAATAATAAATAGTATGGGTAACTTGCAGTCGTTCCTTTAATAATGACTAGTAACTATAATACTTGTAGTCTAGTGGCTTATGGAAATGGAGGTTAACTTCTATAGACTAAAACATGGATTTTATCAATGAACTAGCGATTTAGAAACTATATAACTATTTTTTAACAATATTGGTTTCGTTGTGATTAAATTACAGCATGGATATTGGATGTGGTTCTCAGTAATAAGCCATAGCAGGGTACAGCTACCCGTGGCTTCGGCAAGTGTAGAGTAGTTGTGATTTAATATACTAATGGTTGATCTGTTGGTGTACTCTCCGGTGGTATGGGATATCGTGATGAGTTCTTTTATTGTATTCTTTTAGTGTACTATTCGATGGTATGGGACGCCGTGATGAGTTCTTGGTTATGTTCTTTTGTATGTACTTCCCGGTGGTATGGGACCTCATGGTAAGTCTTGTGTTTTATACTTTAGTGATGTGTATTTGTTGAATATGAAATGACATGATTAATATTGGGTATGTGACTTTACGCTTCTAAAATGATACTCATTTGATATGGAGATTAGGAAGTCTATTGATATAGTATATCATGTTATTGCCTTAGTAGTATAGATATTGTTACAGTGATATTGGAAAAAATTCAGGTTCGATCCTATACCTGGACTTTAAGTTATTGTATTACTTTATATTGTCTTTATATTATAATTTAGCTCAGTCGAATGATCATGCCTACTGAGTACCTATATTTTGGTACTCACACTACTCTTCTGTACCTTTTTTGTGTAGACCCAGGTTCTGGTTTCCATCGATGAGTTGGATTTATTCCGCATTGATTATTCGAACACAGAGAGAGCCCTTGGAGTTCGAGTTTCCCTCTTTCCCCTCTATCTATATTTGTTTTTTGTTCTCAAGACAAATTTATGATATTATTTAAGATAACATTGACTTTGAATTGTAAATTCTATTGTTAACTCTAAACGATCTTGTACTAATACTATCAGTACTTGGGATTAGTATTTGAATATTGGTTATCTTTAGTTATTTAATGTTATTGTTTATATTGGGGTCATATATAGGGTCCATGTCAGACGTTCCTACCAAGGTAACCCATTGCATTAGCTCTGGGTTATGGTATCGACTTACTTACTAGTGGGATGTGGTAGGTGCCATCATGACTCAGAAATTAGGTCATGACAAATTGGTATTGAAGTCTAGGTTTCACTGGTATTATTGGTACAAGAGTAAGTGTCTTATAGAGTCCTGCAGATCAGAACGTTGACGTCCATTTTCTATCTTTAGGAGGATATGGAACATTCTTAGGAGTCTTTCATTTATTTCACTCATATTGTCCTAAGAGTCTAAGTTTATTTGTAGGATATTTTGTTGACTCTACTCTTTTGTAGATGCCCAGCACACAGCGTCAGTGATACGTGAGAAGGGTCTTGAGACCCAAATTCATGATGTGTCCCCAGTTAGGGATGAGGGTATACCTCCAGAGGGCCTAATTCCTATACCTGAACCAGAGACTCCTCCACATCAGCCAGTAGTGGGCCAGGGACCAACCCTGGATCCATAAGGATTCATCCTCTCTTCTTTACTTAGAGATACTTTGGTTTAGTTATTGGGTATTATTGATAGTTCACAGCCTACTGGGGAAGGAGTGCAGCCTATAAATGCAGCTCCTGCAGTTGAGGTTTCTCCTATTTCGACTGTTGGTCAGCCAATAGTTTTTCAGCCAGTTCTGACCCAGCCTGCTATGTCTGCTGAAGAGTAGAAGATGCTGGGTAGATTCTTGAGGTTTACTCTACCTCATTTTTTTGGTACTCCTGGAGAGCATACAATCGAGTTTCTGACTGCTTATGAGGATAGGCTTTGTGGGTTAGGCCTTATTGAGACTCGTGGTGTATACGACACCATATTTTAATTGGACTTGTCTTCTAGACACTGATGGGAGAGTTTTATGAGTTCTAGACCATTTGGATCTTCCCCTCTCTCATGGGCTCACTCTCCAAGATGTTCTTGGTGAAGTTTATGCTACATAGCCTTAGAGATTATTTAAGAGATCAATTTTTTAGATTGGAGTAGGGTTCTATGATAGTCACTGAGTATGAGGCTTATTTCCATGAGTTGTCTAGACATGTGACTTCTATCTTAGATACTGAGTATAAGAGAGTTCACTACTTTGTGAGAGGATTGAGACTTTCTATTTGGATGGTTACTTAGAGATTAGTTGCTGCTGGTAGGACCTTTGCTTAGGTTGCTGATCATAGTGATAGAGGATATGTATCATGAGGTCCATGATAAGAGGCCCAAGTTTCAGGGCAGATTTGGTGGGAGTCGTAGTAGTTCTTGATTCAGAGGTGGTATTCCTTATGCTAGACATCCTCCACGTCTATCTTTTCAACCTCAGAGTCAGATCAGTCGACTAGTTTAGGCAGCTCTTCAGGCCACTAACAGGGATTAGTTTATCTCTAGTGGGCACCCTAGTAAGGGCAATGATCAGTCTATGAAAAGTTCATCTATGGACCATGATAGGCATGGTAGCTATGCCGAATCATCCAGATTTATGAGTTTTGTATCTTCTCGTGAGTCTTGTTTTACTTGTGGGCTTCTTTGTTATTTCTATAGAGGGTGCCCTTGTCGTGAGGCGGTGGTTTTTTCATCCCAGGGAGATACTCCTATTAGAGCAGTTTATCCCATAGGTAGAGGTGGCTCACGAGGTCATAGAGATGGTTACCAAGGTGCTTGACGTGGTACTCAGGCAGGCAGGGTAGGTAGTCGTTCAGGTGCCAAGCAAGGTAGCAGGCGTGTTCAGTTGTATACAGTACCTTCTAGGCCTGAGGCTGAGACTTCATCTGTTGTAGTCACATGTGCAGCTTTGGTATGCCGCAAGTTAGCTCTTGTTTTATTTGATCTTGGATCCACTTATTCTTATATATCTTCTTACTATGCACTACGGTTAGAGGTGTTTAGTGATTTATTATTTGTGCCATTGCATGTATCTACTCCCATAGGTAATTTTTTAGTAGTGTATTGGGTTTTCAGATCATGTGTTATGACAGGTAGTGATGTTGATACTTATGCTAATCTTATTATTCTAGATATGTTGGATTTGATGTGATTCTGGGAATGGACTAGTTATCCAACTATCATGTAGTCAGGGATTATTTTTCTAAGTTCGTTACCTTAGCCATTCCCAGTGTACCCCTAGTTGTGTAGCAGAGAGCAATTATCCATGAGCTGGTGGGGATTATTTCTTATGTTTGTGCCAAATGGCTTATATTGTGGGTGTGTGAGTCTTCTCTTGCCTATGCATATGATAACTTTGTAGGGAGTCTGGCGGTTGACTCTGTTCCTATTGTGTGTCAGTTTCCTGACCTGTTACCTCATGATTTTCCTGGTAACCCTCCTGACCGTGAGAGTGAGTTTGTTTTTAACCATGAGCCTAGCACCTGACCTATTTCTATAGCACCTTATCATATGGCTCCCATGAAGCTTAAGTTGTTGAACTCTCAACTCCAGGATCTTCTTGGAAAGGGGTTTATTAGATCAAGTATGTCCCTGTGGGGAGCCCCTATTTTTTTTGTAAAGAAGAATGTTGGTTCGATGTGGATGTGTATTAATTATAGGCAGCTTAACAAGGTGATGGTGAAGAACCATTATCCTATTCCTTGCATTGATGACTTGTTCGACCAGCTTTAGGGCGCAACTGTATTTTCTAAGATAGATTTAAGGTATGGTTATCATCAGTTGAGGATTTGGGATGAGGATATCTCGAAGATAGGCTATAGGACTGGTTATGGTCACTCTAAGTTTTTTATGATGTTTTTTAGGCTAACTAATGCCCCATCCGTATTTATGGACTTGATGAACCATATGTTCAGACCTTATCTAGACTCTTTTGTTACTATGTTCATTGATGATATTTTTGTGTATTCGAGGAGTAGTGAGGAGCAATGCAACATTTGAGGATTGTGCTCCAGGTTTTGCGAGAGCATGTGCTTTTTTTCATGTTCTCCTAGTGCGAGTTTTGGCTTAAGTTAGTGTCTTTTCTTAGGCACGTGGTATCTACGATGGGTATTATGGTAGATCTAGCTAAGATTTTGGCGATTCATGATTAGGATAGGCCTATGTCTCCGACTGAGGTTCACAGTTTTATTGGGTTGGCTAGTTATTATAGATGCTTTGTTAAGAGTTTTGCTACCTTATTAGCCCCTACAACTAGATTGACTCAGAAGGAAGTTCCCTTCTAATGGTCCGAGGAGGGTGAGTTGAGCTTCGAAAAGCTCAAGAATTATCTCACTTCAGACCCGGTGTTAGCTTTTTTGGTTGAGAAAGAGGGATTCATTGTGTTTTGTGATGCTTCTGTTATTGGTCTTGGTTGCATGTTTATTCAGCAGGGTCATGTCATTGCCTATGCTTCTAGACATCTTAAGGTGTATGAGCGCACTACCCCACTCATGAATTAGAGTTGGCGGGAGTAGTTTTTGTGCTCAAGTTTGGAGGCATTAATTGTATGGTGTACATTGTAAGATTTTCACCAATCATCATAGTCTTTAGTATCTTATGACCCAGCAGAGCTTAATGCCCGCCAGCATAGGTGGGTGGAATTGCTAAAGGACTACGATATATCTATCTTATTTCATCCGGGTAAGGCAAATATTGTGGCGGATGCCTTGAGTTGCAAGGCAGTGAGTGTGGGTAGTTTCGCTTGTATTTTAGTTTCTCAGAGGCCCTTGGCATGGGACATCCAGTCCTTAGCCAATTTGATGGTTCACCTTGATATTTTAGATCCCATGAGGATTCTTTCTTTTATTGAGGTGAAGTCTTCCCTGTTAGAGCAGATTTGTGATCATCAGTTTGAAGATAGTAAGTTATGTCTCCTCCATGATCGAGTGGTAAGTGGTGAGTCTGGGAGACATACCATGTATTCTGAGGGTATCTTGATATTTCAGGCTCATATTTGTGTACCTCAACTTGATGACTTGATTTAGTCGATTCTGCATAAGGCTCAAGGTTCTATATATTCTATTCATCCCAGTACAACCAAGATGTATAGAGATTTGAGGCAGTTGTATTGGTAGGACGGTATGAAAAGGGATGATAAAGACTTTGTAGCTTGTTGCCTATGTTATCTGCATGTTAAGGTCAAGCATCAGTATCCAGGTGGATTGACTCAAAGATTGACCATTCCCAAGTGGAAATAGTAAAGGATAATTATGGACTTCATTAGTGGTTTGCCTCGTACTTCCCGTGGTCACGATGGTATTTGGGTTATTGCGGATCGTTTGACCAAGTTGGCATATTTCATTCCTATTCAGATAACCTTTAGGGCTGAGAGACTAGCCCAGATTTATGTTAGGGAGATAGTTTATTTGTATGGGTCCCTATCTATCATATCAGATCGTGGTTCTATGTCTACTTTGAGGTTTTGGAGGGCATTTCAGGAAGAGTTGGGCACTTGAGTAGATTTGGGTATAACTTTTCATTTGCAGATGGATGGTTAGCCTGAGATGACTATTCAGGTACTTGGGGATATTCTTCGAGATTTTGTAATGGACTTTAGAGGTCAATGGGCCCAGCACTTAGTTTTGAAAAATTTCTCCTACAACAATAATTATTATTTGAGTATTGAGATGGCACCTTATGAGGCTCTCTATAGTAGGCGGTGCCGCTCTCCTATAGGATGGTTTGAGACCTCCGAGGTTAGAACCTATAATACAAATTTTCTTCAGGACTCATTAGATTAAGTCAGGGTGATTCAGGATAGGCTGAGAGCGGCCCAAAGTAGGCAGAAGGTCTATGCCAATCGTAGACTCCATTTCTTGAGATTTAGAGTTGGTGATCATGTGTTCCTTCGTGTTTTACCTAGGAGAGGTGTTATGAGATTCAGAAGGAATGGTAAGCTTAGCCCTCTCTATATTGGTCCTTTTGAGATTCTTTGAGTAGTTGGCAATGTAGCCTATGAGTTGTCTTTACCTCCATATGTTGCTGTTGTACATCCAGTTTTCCATGTCTCCATGTTACAGAAATATATTCCTGATCCATCTCATGTGCGTAGATGGGATTCGGTCCAGTTGGATGATCACTTGACTTTTGTGGAGGAGCTCGTGCTTGTTGTAGCTAGTAATGTGAGGCGACTACATACTACAGAGATTTTAGTGGTCAAGGTTCAATGAAGGTATCACCCAATTGAGGAGGCTACTTGGGAGATCGAGAGTGAGATGTGGGCCCAGTATCCTCAGTTATTCGAGACTTCAGGTAAATTTTGCTAACTAAAAGTTCCTTAGTAGTGGATATTGTAATGACCCTTTAGGTCATTGTTCTTATTCTTGCTTATTTCTACTAATAGAGCTTCTTCATAGTTGTTCCAAGTCATTAGTGACTTATAGGAACCGATAGTTCAGTTACCTGATGGTTAGCTTAGTTTTTAGAACACTTTCCCAATTTGAAGTCTTCATTAGTCCTAATTGACTGCTAAGCAAAAACTTTAGTAATCAACCTTAAATGTGAAATTTGATCTCGCCAACACATCCAGAATAATGAAAACTATGTGATTACATATCGGTCTACTCATTTGCCTTCAATCCTTCCTTTTGAGGAAGAGGCCGCTAAGGAAGGCCTTCAAACTTCAGCCATGCCTTGCATAGACCGAGATGCTGCAACCATGAAAAATAGGACGTGACCGCAATGCCACAACTGCGACTAGGTGGGTGGTGTAACCGCGAGACCTGAGGGTTGGCCAAACCTATTTAAAGGCTATTTCCACCAAAAAAATTAGGCTATTTTGTGCCTCCCTCTTAAGTTAAAGCCCTAATGCAGTGTAAAATCTTCGAAGTGAATCTTAGGGGTTGAATTAGAACTTAAACAACTTGTGTAATTAAATCTTGCTACAATCTAAGGTAAAATTTCTTCTAGTTTGGTATTGATTTTATGATTTCTTGACTTAAAACCCCTAAATCATGGAGGCTCAATTGTAGCCCCATATTTGATTGATTAACTCAAATTGCTTGAGGTTTATAACACCCTAAATATAGTTGAACAATGGGTTGGTTTTGGTCTTGGAAACTCTTTTTCCAAAGGTTAAACCCACTTAGGGGTTTGCGGTTATTTTGAACCCATGGCACAATAGTGCCATAGTGGGTAAGGTTATTCTTATTGTAATTCTTAGATTGTGTTGTGATAGCTTGGCTTGTGGAAGAGAAATCTTAAAAAGAAGGAAAGATAAAACTCGTTGGTTTGTGAGTTTCGTGGACTCAAGGTAGGTTAGGCTTACTTGTAGACTTGATTGATCTTGATTGTAGTTTAATTATTTATATCTTGCAAGATTAGGTGGGGTTTTAGACGATAATTGATTAAATGATGAGAGTTGTGGATAGTTGGTTATTATAGGCTATTAAACCTGCAAAATGTGATGATTGACCTCTTGCCTAGAACCTTGGATAGTCCTACTTGTAATCTCATGACTAGTATGAGAATATGTTAGTTGCTCTAATATATGAGGATGTTGTTGTTCACTAACCTTAAGGGTATGTTGACATATAAATTGCTTGATAGGAAATTACCTTGGTGATTGGGTTGATTTAGAAAGGATAGTTGAAGATGATTTCCCTTATAGGCTTAGTAAGGATTGATAAGCCCTTATGGTGTGATTTAGATAACTTAGCCTAATTTTGGGTAGAAGTTAGTCTTGTAATAGTAAATGTTCGAATTCTTGGGATTTAGGAGTGGGACTTGACCCGCCTTAAGCTTGAACTATGAAATCCTCAAAGACCTAGATACTTCATAAATGTCTAAGTTACTTTGTTGAGATATTGATGGTTAAACTCGGTTGTCAAATTATACATGTGGTCAATGGTTGGATAATGTATATACTTGATTGATTACCTTCTGGTCACGATATAGATTGAAAGAGTGGTGGTTATGTATACATATATATATATATCATATGAATACTCATGCTCATGCATACACTTATTTTATGTTGAGATTATTAATAGCAAGGTAGAATGGTAAATGTTATCTTGCATCCTTATTACTCCACTATTATGAAATAATATATGTTCGTGGACTTGTCTGTGTATGTGTGTATATGTTGTTGCCTTGCGAAATATTGATGTAATGATGATACCCAGTAAATAGAAGGATATGTTGTTGTTATGATGATACCCGGTGAATTTGAAGGATATGTTTAAGTTATGATGATACCCGGTGAATTCAGAGGATATGTTGATGTTATGATGATAGCCGGTGAACCTGGAGTATATGTTGATGTTATGATAATGCCCAGTATATCCGGAAGAGATAAAGAGTTTATGATGCCGTATAGGGTAAATTTATGTAAATGTATGAATATTTGTGAGGTTAGGCCGTGTAGGGACAAACCACTTTTGTTATTGGGACATGATGAATTCTTTGATGTAAATTAATTTTTATTCATTCCTTTCATTTATTCACTAAATAAGAGACGTGACCCTTGTTGACTCTATTACATAACAAGAGGTAAATTGTGCCTAGTATTTGGTTAAGGCTAATTGGCATGTGTAATCTTATGTGGAACCAATGGATCACCTAGTAAATCTACTTGACTTGAACTAATGGTTACTATTATGGAATTTCGCCTAGTAAAGTGGCTTAGGTGATAACGAGTGGTTTCTACTAAACGTCTATGACTTCAATACTAGAAGTCTAGTAAACTAGTTGGTGAACCTTACTTGCTTAAAATATGGAAACTAATCCTTAAAGTTGTATTATGCTTGATGATAATAGACTTAGAATGATAAATCATTAGGTTGTCTTCTAATATGTGATGTTGAGGTGGTTTATTTGGTGACTTATACCTTGGAAATGCTAGTTAGAAAATGGCCTTGGGATAGATGAATAATGAATAGTATGGGTAACTTGTAGTTGTTCCTTAATTGATGACTAGTAACTATAAGACTTGTAGTCTAATGTCTTATGGAAATGGAGGTTAACTTCTATAGACTAAAACTTGGAGTTTATCATTGAACTAGAGATTTAGTAACTATATAACTATGCTACAACAATATTGTTTTAGTTGTTATTAAATTATGGTTTGGATATTAGATGTGGCTCTCGATAACAAGCCATGGCAGAGTTCTGCTACCCGCAGCTTCGGTAAGTGTGGAATAGTTGTTCTTTATTGTATTAATGGTTGATCTTTTTGGTGTACCCTCCATTGGTATGGGATGTCATGATAAGTTCTTTGTACTATATTCTTTTTGTGTACTCTCTGGTGGTATGGGACGCCATGACGAGTTCTTGGTTGTGTTCTTTTACATGTACTTCCCGGCGGTATGGGACGTCATGGTAAGTCTTGTATTTTATACTTTAGTGATATGTATGTTTTGAATATGAAATGACATGATTGATATTGGGTATGTGAGTTTGCGCTTCTAAAATGTTACTAATTTGATATGACAATTATGAAGTCTATTGATATAGTATATCATGTTATTGCCTTAGTAGTATAGATATTGTTACAGTGATGTTGGTGAAGATTCAGGTTCGATCTTATACCTTGACATTAAGTTATTGTCTTACTTTATATGGTCTTTATATTATAATTTAGCTGAGTCGGCCGATGATGCCTCCGGAGTACCCGTGTTTTGGTACTCATATTACACTTTTACACCTTTTTGGTGCAGACCCAGAATCTAGTTGCTATCGTTGAGTTGGATTCGTACCGCGTTGATCATTCGAAGACAGGGTGATCTCTTGGAGTTTGAGTTTCCCTCTTTCCCCTCTATCTTTATTTGTCTTTTGTTATCGAGACAAATGTATGAGATTATTGAAGACATCCTTTCTTTGAGTTGTAAATTCTATTGTTAAGTCTAGACGCTCTTGTACTAATACTATTAGGTCTTGGTATTGGTATTTGAATATCGGTTGTCTTTAGTTGTGGAATATTATTTTTTATATTGTGTTCACATATAGGTTCCATGTTGGATGTTCCTAACAAGGTAACCTATTGCATTAGCTTCGAGTTACGGTATTGTCTTACCTACCAGTGGGATATGGTAGGTATCATCATGACTCCGAAATTGAGTTGTGACACAAATAATGTTATAAGTCATGGTTCTCAAGGGTTTTGGGATAGGAATTGTCTTGAATGCCCTAAGCTTAAATGCTGAAATCTTACTGTAAGACCCTGCAAAATCCTAGCTTACTCAGCCCTTTAGAGCATGAAAGGAAGTCCCAGACTTAGAAATTTCAGCTAAGTGTTTATACTTAGAATTATTTTATACTTCATAATTTGGTGATCTTATTTTATGACCCTAATGACCTTAAAATATCGATCCTTGGATTGAGTCATGATCAGGTGTATCAATCGGTCACTTCGAGTGAGTTTCAGATTTTTTCGGACCTCGTTTGAAGCTTGTTTGGGTGACCAAAATAGTAGGTCTATGCGATCTCAATGCATCACGTCTATGGATATTTTTTCCCCGCATTCAGTGAAAATTCCAGTGAGCCAATGCGAACTCGATGCGGCCGTCGTTATAGCGTTGATCCCATATACGCGGTGCATCGGTCTACGCATCGCCGAGCACGTTTTTAGTCATTTAAACTCCGCGTTAAGAGGGGTATTTGGGCCATTTTCCCATCTTTAATCAGCCCCAAAAATACGAGTTTTACCTACTCTAAAGGCTAAATCACTCATTCCCTCTCAAATTTTCTCAAGAACAAACTCTAGTGCTTCCAAATTCAAATTCAACCTTCAAGAACACACTATCAATCTTTACGAATTTGATTTCCAAGTTATGTTAGGTGTTCCTCCTTGGATTTCCTTTCACCCATGGAGTCCAAGAACCCTGTTTAAACATAAAATTTTATTGATTTATGATTTTCATGCTTGAAATTGATTGTAATCATGTTCATGCTATTAATTGGGTTTTAATCCATGATTAAATTACAAGTTTCATGAAATTAAATAGCATGTGTGATTAATATGTGATTATCATGATAAACCCTTGAATTTACAATAGATTATTGCATCCATTATATTCATGTGTTGACTATTAATATGTGAAATACTCATGCTCCCCAAGTGTTTGATAAAATGCCTATGTGTATTGGATAGTGAAACCATGACATGTCTTTATGTGATCCCACTCATGCACAAGTTCATGTATATCCAGTGTTTGACAAAATGTCCAAATGAGTGCAGTGTCAAAAAGCAAGTATTGTTATACTTTTAGTATCATTCTATGTTTTATTTTCAATGCCATCGAGTCCTAGGGGTATTCAATACCCAAAAACCTAGTTTTTTACCTAGAGCTACAGTCGTTACAGAACAATCTCAGTGATATTACGTACAGTAGTACTCAGTCAGTTATAGAACTCAGTGTATTCAACAACATAATAGAACTCAGTAAACTTAGTCTAGTTCAGTTGGGAAGCACGATCAGTAATAGTTAAGTCAAGCCTAGTACAGTCTAGTGATCAGTTCATTTTCTATTTAGTTAGGAGTAGCATTCAACACCGAGTGAACCCAAGGATGGGGGATCACCTACCAGTAGAGGGTGTGATCCTTAGAAGAAATCCTTGTGTTCCAGACCTACGTAGCCAGCATTGGTTGAGATATCAACCTATTAGTTGAGGGTTGATAAGTTGTTTCTACCTGCCAGTTGAGGGAACCACCATTCTTATTTAGGGTACCTTCCATATGAGGGTTTCTCTACAGTTGTCTTTACCTGTGGCACGATACTGACACCCTTCCAACTGGGGTTACAGGTTGGACCCCAGTTATCTTATTTGGGGCATGTTGGTTAGATAATTACCTCCCACAGTTTTAGTTTTAGTATCAGTATAGAACTCAGTTCAATTCTACAGAATCGTACTGTTAGACATAGTCTCTCAGTATCACTAATTTAGTTATCAGTAATCTTAGATATCAGTTACTCAGTATCAAAAATCAGTACTCAGTTTCAGTAAAAGCTCAGATACAATATAGATGTATATGCACAGTATTGTATACTCAGTATTTTACAGTAGTTTCAATTATCCATGTATTCTTATTCAGTTACTCTATATCATTTAGTTAGTTACTGTTCATGCATATGAACCACTGCATTCAGCCTTACCTCATCTGGCATAGTAGTACATTCCACGTACTGACGCATACTTTCTCTTTGCACTATGATGTCTCATATCATAGGTTGGGATGCTCAGGTTCCTGACCGCGCTTAGACAGACTCATATAGCAGTAGCAGATTCAGTAGTGAGTCCTCATCTATCAAAGATATCTTCTTATTTCAGTATCTTTAGTATTTCAGTAGTCGGAGTTAGTTGGGAGCTTTTCCTATCAACTACGCATTCAAAAAGTTTAGTTTAGTGGATTTTTCAGACTAGACTAGTTCAGATAGTACTCAGTTTTCAAATAATGTTACAGTTATTATTCTTTATCAGTATTCAAATTATGAACCTTATGGAATTTTAGCCTATTTTCCTCATTATTTTATTAATATTATTCATTGCCCATAGCAAGTACCAGTCGTGGGTTAGCTTGTGGTCCTTCATGGTTGTAAGCACCGTATGGCGCCTGGAGTACAGACTTGGGGTGTTACAAACTTGGTATCAAAGACTAAGGTTCAGCAGAGTCCTAGGGAGTATGAATTCCGCTTCTAGTAAAGTTTTGTGCATGGGTGTATAGCGCGCCACACTTATGGGCAAGAGGCTATAATGCGTTTTAGGAAAAGTATCCCTTCTTTCAGTATTCATGTTGTCAGAGTAAGCATGATATCAAGTTTAACTCTCAATCTAATTCTTTTCTTCCTTTCTTTTAAATAACATGCCTCCAAAAAAGAACAACAGAAGAAGAACAGGAAATCAGTCAACACCTTAGCCCGTTCAGGCAGATCCCCTGGACAAACATGTCTCCCATGTAGAATTCATAGTTGCATTCACCACTCTAGCTCATTTAGTAGTAGCTCAGAATGAATGGCCAGCTGCTTTTTAGGCCAACCCAGTGGCCAATAATCCTATAGCCGGGATTTGGGACTTCACCCGAATGAATCCTCCCCTATTTTTAGGATCTAAGTCTGAAGAGGATCCACAGAAGTTCCTCAATTAAGTTTAGAAAGTCATAGTGAGAGTGCTGAGTTAACTACCTATTAGCTACAATATATAGCTTATACCTGGTTTAAGAAGTGGAAGGTAGACAGTGGCATAGATGTAGAGCCCATTGAGTGGGAAGATATGAGAGAATCCAAGATGTTAGAGTTCATCAATCTCAGGCATGGTAACATGAGTGTGAAATAGTATTCCCTCAAGTTTACTCAGTTAGCCAAGTATACTCCCCATGTAGTAGCAAACAGTAGGTCCAGAATAAGTAAGTTCATGTCTGGGGTGTTTTAGAGTGTGGTCAAGGAAGGCAGGACCGCAATGTTAATTAAAGAGATAGCTTTATCCAGTCTCATGGTTCATGCTCAGTAGATAGAGAAGGATAATATTAAGGAGAAAGAAAGGGAGAACAAGAAAGCTAGAATAGGTAGCTTCAATTTCACTCAGCCTAAGTTAGAGGGCGGCAATCGTTCCTAGTTTTGTCCAAAATCTTTGGTTCCAGCTCTGTCCTCAGCCATCACTCCAGTCCCTAAGTTCAGAAGTGATAACAAAGATATGGCGCTAGGATCCAAATCTCAAGGTAGTGTCAGCAATGCTCGAACAAATCCCCTTTGTTAGAAATATGGCAGAAACCATCAGGGTGCCTGTAGGGCTGGCAGTGATATTTGTTTTGGGTGTGGCAAGCCAAGCCATAGGATTAGAGATTGTCCTCAGTCGGGCTCTCAGGGTCAGTACAGTAGTCCTTCAGCTCAGTCCAGTCGCCCGAATCAGCAGGGTGTTGCTTCCAGTGCCACCAGTGGGAAACGCCCAAACAGGCTCTATGCACTTCAGTCTTGACAAGATTAGGAAAATTCTGCGGATATTTTCACTGGTACATTACAGATATTCCATTTACATGTTTATTCCTTATTAAATCTAGGAGCTTCTCTGTCTTTTGTAACTCCTTACATAGCAATCAATTTCAAGGTCAAAGCAGAAATCTTAATAGAACATTTCTCAATCTCTACCTAGTGGGTCAGTCTATCATAGCCGGCGAGAATACAGGAACTATCCGATTATGATATCTTAGAAAGTCACTTCAGCAGACTGAGTAAAGTTAGAGATGATGGATTTTGACATTATTCTTTGTATGGATTGGATCCATTCAGGATATACCTCAGTTGATTGTAGAAACAGAATTGTTCATTTTCATTTTCCAAATAAACCAGTACTTGAATGGAGGGGTAGTACTACAACGCTTAAGGGTCAGTTGATTTCATACCTTAGAGTGAGAAAAATGATATCTAATGGATGTGTCTATCATTTTTTGTGAGTCAAAGACTCTAGCTCAGAGACTCCTAGTCTTGAGTCAGTTCTAGTAGTACATGAATTCTCATATATGTTCCCTGAAGATCTTCCTAGTGTCCCTTCCAAAAGGGAAACTGACTTCGGAATAGACCTTCTCCTAGATATTCAGCCCATATCTATTCAACCATATAGAATGGCTCCAGCTAAACTTAAACAATTGAAAGAACAATTGAAATACATCCTAGATAAGGGATTTATTAGGCCCAATGTCTCCCTGTGGGGTGCACCAGTTCTATTCATGCACAAGAAAGATGGTTCTCTCAAATGTGTATTAAATATCGTCAGTTGAACAAAGTCACCATTAATAACAAGTACCCACTTCACAAAATTGATGACTTGTTTTACCAACTTCGAGGTGCCAGTTACTTTTCTAAGATAGACCTCAGAGAAGGCTATCATTAGCTCCAAGTCAGAGAATATGACATCCCAAAAATAGCTTTCAGAACTCAGTATGGTCACTTCAAATTCATAGTCATGTCATTTGGTCTTACCAATGCCCCAATACCCTTAATGGACCTGATAAACATAGTATCCAAGCAGTACTTGGAAATGTTCATCATAGTCTTCATTAATGACATTCTTGTCTACCCCTGCAGCGAACATGATCATGCATACCATCTCAGAATAGTGTTGCAGACCCTCAAAGCCCATCAGTTATTCGTCAAATTTAGTAAGTGAAAATTTTGGCTAAGGTCAGTAGCTTTCCTTGGTCATATAGTTTCCAGAGATGTCATTAGATTTCATCCTCAAAAGACCGAATGTAACGCCCCAAAATTGGGTCCCGAGATGTCACACGGTGCTTAGGGTCACAAGTGACCCCAAGCTAACCCTTCTACTGGCATAACTTATAAGCAACTGAATAAAAATACAAATCCATACAAATCAGTAGAAATTAACTCCTTTCTGAATCTGATCGATACAAAAATGGAATTTTACAGGATTACAATTCTGTCTTTACAACCAAAATTGAAACAAAATACATCAATTTTTACTGAAGTAGATCAACCATAACGTTTTACTCCAATATCCAAATTGGATGAAACCAATTTCATTAGAAAGAGGACTCTCATATATTTCCATTGATATATAGTATCTCACCCAGATCATTGTGTATGAGGAGTTATGATCGTTTGAAGTTGACCCAAAAATTTACTTTTGATAGGCTGAAGTAGATCGACCATAACGTTTTTCCCCAATAGACAAATTGGATGAAACCAATTTCATCGGAAATAGGACTCGCAGATATTTCCGTTGATATATATTAGATCACCCAGATCATCATGTACAAGGAGTTATGATCGTTTAAAATTGGAGCAAAAATACGCCAGGCCTCAATACTTTTTTTCCTGCATGTTTTACTGTTCACTACTATTCACAGTTCGATCGGAATGTTTGTAACTCGTCGCTCGGGTGTCCGTTTTGGATGATCCACATATCGTTGGAAAGCTTATTCGATACTTTACACAATGGTGGGTCATAATCTAAGACATTCCACACGTAAAATTTATAATTAATTCTAGAAGATAGAACCCAACATGTTTACGCACAAAATTTCAATGAAAAATTTCCCGGGGTATTACATCATCTCCCCTTTGGAAACATTCATCCTTGAATGTCGATGAATAAGTACAGAATACCATGGAAATGAGGACAAAAGGCTGGGATAATGATGTCAATCCACTTACTTCACTCCAAACTTTCAAATACTTCATAGAACATGCGATTCATAATGAGAATGTCACATAGTTGGATCTTAAACAAAGGATACTGATTTTAAGGAATCGATATCTTTGGTTTATTCAGAGACTGAGAATCAAAGGTCTCAAAGGGGATCTCATCAAAAGAAGGACCACTTGCTCCCAAATGAAACGTCCCTCAACACTCCCTCCAAAAGATTCAAATGACATTGTTCGGGGAGAAAATGAACCATAATTTGATACAATCCTATCGTATGGGAACAAGGACCCATATGTCATAAATTAAGATAGGAATTTTTAGGTCTTGGGAAACATAACTCCTTGCTTCCAAACTTAGCAACACTTCCCAACTACTCCCTCGACTATGTTCAAGCCTAACTCCAAGTACTCATGAGATACGCCACATAACACTATAACATTAATCTATATCATGAACCGCAATACACACTGAGCCTCACAACTCCTCACTTCAAACATAACTCTTGTTGCTACTCCAACAACCACATACAATCTTATACTAGGGATCCGCTAACTTGCGGTGCATTCTTTTAGATATACATCCATAACATTCAAGCCTATAATCATAACCACATACGCACTTTGCACATGCACCTCTAAACAAACACTCATAAACCATTTTCCTAGCTTTCTCTAAGATTCCATCAACTACATCATTCACACATACTGGTCAATTCTTTAAACGGCACACATAACATTTTCTCAACCAATTGAACTATACACAAAAACTTTGTATTACTATTCCTACAACCTCATAGAAGTGCATAAAACCAACGCACAACAATCTTTCAAAATAAACATTTAAAACTTCAACTAACCACGGCATATATCAAGGACTTGGCCTCAATCTAATTTCACTTCATCGCCGTGAGCACACCACCTTCTATCATAGATAAGGAAGTATCTTCTCTCCCTTCTAAACTACTGCTCAACACCATTAGCTTGACTTAATGAAAAGGTCACAAAATTTTAAAATATGAAGACCTGAAACATGAAGGGATAATGTAAATAACTTGACTCTCTCTATTGAGGCCTTAGGAATAAAATATCAAATACAATGGGTTCATTAAGGTATAAAAATTGAAGACACCCATAACGGAAACTGAATCTCACTGGTCAATAAGAGTATTGCCTGAGTACTGGAACTGAACATACTGTAAAACTTGAGTATATGAGTCATGGGCGGCATGCCCTGAATTTAGAGCTCATAACTTATGGAATGTTATTCCAACTGTTAGAAGAACTGGAATTTCTCATTTTTGGAAACTAGAAAAGTATGTAATTTTCCATCACGTGTATGAATATGAATTAAGATCATGGAACTGAAATGTAAGGCATGAGTAGGTTTTGGGACAGCTGAAAATACTGAAATAACATTGGGTCAAGCACCGATCTTTCTCACAGCAAATTTACAACTTACTGGTACTTCTACTAAAATGTAAAAGCTTGACTTGACTACTTGTTCTATCATCTCCCCCTTAGCTTTAAGCCACCACTCAAATTCTCAAATGCTTACTAATTTCGAATCTCCACGAACATCTTTATTGCCGGAATGTACACCATCTAGTGCTTCAACTCTTATTTCTATTAGCTCAACTTGAATACTTTCTAACCTTTTGATAGACCATGCTACTTCTATCTTCTCCCTCTAATACCATGCCTATGAACTTATGTTTCTAACCCATAAGAATCAAAATCACACTTAAGAGGCTCAATATTTCCAATCATACGCCTCACCTTAACTTAGACATCAAAACATCATCCATCGTTTAACTAGTATTTATCCATCTAACAATCCCATGGCACGACTCACTACACCACATACACTAATCCTCGAAATTAAAGAAGTCCCATAATATCTTGGGTGAACTTTCTCTTCATAATATATATTAAACTTAATTACAATTCAACTACACTTAAACTCTTGTGTACACTGTTCAAGCCTATTAGGTCACTTCCGGCAACTAATACCATTAATCCGGAAACCGTCACATTCAGCTTCATGATCACCAATCGTTCAAACTTAAGGTCTCACACTTCACATAATTTACAACTCCATCTCACGCATAACTCCCACGTGAAGATTATAAAACAACACATCCATAAACACTATCCCACTTAAACTTCATAACAGTAATAATTGGTCCTAATCATATAGCCTATCTTATTCACAATCCATTAACACATCCTTCTTTCACCCGTCACTACTATCTATCCTTCATACACAACTTAACATAGTTCATAGCTCTCTACGTCTTAACTTAACTTCCTCTTGCAATCTGGAGAGCGCCTAGATTAACAACACTTACCCACTGAGTACTTCTATCACTAACCTATACTCTCTATCATACAAATACCGTCAACACCCATTTCATACCTCGAACAAACTATATCACTTTCTATTAACCCAATTGCATGCAAAAAAGGATTTTGCTATACTTATGCTCAACAAATTACACTTACCATCCTTCTTACTACTACACCTCCACATCCCACATTTCCAGCCAGCACAAGGAACAAGATGAACTACAAGTTGCTAGTGGATCGAAATAGGCCTCACACGGCTTCACTAGACTTTGGTTTTGTGTTTTGATCAAGAAAGTTATATGAATAACAAAGTAACTATGCTAGTGAATTGAAATAGGCCCCACACGGCTTCACTAGACTTTGGTTTGTATTTTGAACAAGAAAATGAGATGAATAACAAAGAAGCTATGCTAGTTAATCGAAAGAGCCCCACACGGCTTCACTAGACTTTGATTTTTTACAAACATAATGATAACAAGATTACATAATACAAGAGATAGAAACTTGACACACAACATTCAACGATCTAAGAATACACCTTACTCTGTCTTAATTAAATAACTCATAAGAATGAGGGCATAACTTTCAACTTAAGGAACTTAACACACTAGAGAGCTTCTCTCAAGCCCTTTGTGTAACTTTTGAAAATTTTCTAGAAAATATAGAAGCATTACCTGGGGAAGAACTGGAGCTTGCATATCATGTTATCTCAAAAATAATACATAGAGGGAGAAGTATAGATTAATATTGTAGATTCTGAGGAGGAATCTGAAAGCACATCTAACCTAGGCTTAGTTCACGACTTTTATGAAAATGAATAAAGTACTTCAATCTTTGGAACTCAAAAGCACTGACAGGATACTTTCTAGCTCTCTTACAATCCCATAACTATCTACGGAGAATTAAGCTTAACTATTTCTGATACCTTGAAAATGAGGCAGAGTTGGCCAGAATAGAGTAAGGTGAGAATCTATATAAGCTTCTTGGAGAACCATTTTATAGCACGATCTTAGACTTGAAAGAAGGAAAACATTTTCTAAATGCCCTAGAGCCTCTCAAAGAAAAGTACAGACGTCTCTGTACCATTCCGCAAGAATCTACTAGACACAACTTCATAGACACCCTAGGACACTTGAACTCTGTGCTCTGATACCAAGTTTGTAACTCCCCAAAATCGGGTCCCGAAACATCACACAGTTCTTAGGGTCACAAGTGACCCTAAGCTAACCCTTCTACTGGCATAACTCATAAGCAACTAAATAAAAATACAAATCCATACAAATCAGCAGAAAATAACTCCTTTCTGAATCTGATCGATACAAAAATAGAATTTTACAAGATTATAATTCTGCCTTTACAAGAAAAATTGAAACAAAATACATTAATTTTTACTGACTGTCTATGAAGCCTCTACTAGTACTGACTGTAGGTAGTCGTGTCATAACTCCCGACTACCCCAACTCAATACGACTGAATAAAGAAAATACAACACTATAACTCTGCATAACTAACCCAAGACCTTGAATCAAAAGGACTCATCACCTGCTGACTCGATACCACGAACTGACTGGATCTGAAGGTGCAACTATAACTTGTACCTACATTCTGAGAAAATGTAGCCCACATACGAATATGTGGGTCAGCACCGTGAAAAAATACCGAGCATATGGGGGTGCAATGCATATATAAAATAATATCTTAATATCATCACAGTTTATAAAATTATGCATGCTGATATAGATGACTCACTTAGCTCGGATTAAATCATCAAAATCAGGAATGAATAATACATGTAAAGTAAAATAAGTGAGTCATTACAATACGTTCTCAATTCACTTTCATCTCAATTTCAAATCATCAAACAATCAAATCTCATGTCAATTCTCATTAGAATATATTCCTTAAATCTTTTAAGAATAATGACTTTCTCAAACTCAGCCTTTTAAGCAAATATGTTTTCATCTCAGATAGAAGAATACACACACACACATTGGGAGATCCTATAACCAGCAAAAACCATGTGAGCTACATGGAGTCCAACGTACAACCCACATTGGGGAGAGTTGTCCTATCCTTGCCATCGGAGTAGGACTTCCAGTATCAATTCAAAAACACTAGTGATCACTATATAAATCAGCCTCAGGCACACATCCTATGGGGGCACGTAGTTCTAGGGAAGTAAGGTAACTTTATACCCCTCACTCGGTGCTAAAGATTACTCCAGACTTAGCTCAGAATTTTAAATCAGCCTAAGGCTCACATTAAAAAAATCCACAATAAACACTTCAACAATTTTCATCGGGAGCCAATTTGCTACCCCTTTATCATAATCAATAAAAACGTGGATTTCTTTCACAGTCGAGTTCAAAATAACTCATTCATGACCAAAAGGTCAAATCATTCAAAACATCTCAAATATTCAACATCAACGTGCTTATAACACACATTTTCTCAAAAGCACAATTTCAAGTAGGGTTCGCGACCCAAATATCAAAATCATGATAAATATTGTTCAAGATTCATGCTTTATATCACCACACATGTAAATTCATCTTTCAAAATTATAAACATCAAGATTTCATAATAATCATCATAAGATATGAGTTCATGCTTCAAATTCATTAAAAAATCAAATAAAAATCATGCCTTTGGAAGGAAAATTACTTTTGGGCACAAGAACGAAAGAGAGTTCTTGTTGAAAAACCCCACATACCTTGAATGATGAACTTTAGATCGATACTCATTTTTGAGATGTTAATCGTGCTTTTGAATGATGGTTCTTGGAGTTCTTGAACTAGTAACTTGGAATCTTGAATAAATTTGCAGAATTAATGGTGAACTTTGGAGGTTCTTGAAGTTGGATGTAGGATCTTAGGATTTTCTTTTTGAGAGAATTTGATAAAATATAACATATAATGCTTCTAATAGGCTTTAATATAGGGTTTGGACGAATTTTGGGTGAGGGAGAATGACCAAAATGCCACTAAAAATCAAATAATTCTCGAATCTATCCTTTGGTGGAATGTTTTAATAGTCTGAAGTAGATCAACCATAACGTTATTAAAACCAATTTCATTAGAAAGAGGACTCTCATATATTTTTGTTAATATATATTATCTTACCCATATCATTATGTACAAGGAGTTATGATCATTTGAAGTTGATCCAAAAATTTACTTTTGATAGGCTGAAGTAGATCGACCATAACTTTTTGCTCTGATAGACAAATTGGATGAAACTAATTTTATCGGAAAGAGGACTCGCAGAGATTTCCATTGATATATAGTAGATTGCCCAGATAATTATGTAAAAGGAGTTATGATCGTTTAAAGTTGGAGCAAAAATATGCCAGGCCTCAGTACTTTTTTTCCTGCACGTTTTACTGTTCACTACTATTCACGGTTCAATTGGAATGTTCATAACTCGTCGCTCGGGTGTCCATTTTGGATGATCCACATATCGTTGGAAATCTTATTTGATACTCTACACAATAGTGGGTCATAATCTAAGACATTCCGCACGGAAAATTTATAATTCATTCTAGAAGATAGAACCCAACACGTTTACGCACAAAATTTCAACGAAAAATTTCCCGGGGTATTACATCGAAGTAGTGAGAAACTAGCCCAGACCCATCTCTCCATCATATTACAGTATTTTCTTGGGTTTAACTGCTATTATCATCAGTTTGTTAAATTTTTTCATCTATTACATCCCCTAAATCCATATTGACTCAGAAGATAGTAAAGTTTCAGTGGTTAAATTCTTGTGTGAAGTGTTTTCAGGATTTGAAGACTCGACTCACTACAACCCCAGTTTTGACTTTACCAGATGGTTTAGACGGGTTTGTTATATATTATGAAGCTTTCAAAGTTGGTTTGGGTTGTGTCCTAATGCAGAGAGTTAAGATCATAGCCTATGCCTCTAGATAGTTTAAGACCCATGAGAAGAACTACCCTACCCATGATCTTGAGTTACCAGCTATAGTGTTTGCCTTACAGATTTGGAGGCATTATTTGTATGGGGTGCATGTTGATGTGTTCACAAATCACAAAAGCTTATAGTATGTATTTTCTCAAAAATATTTGAATTTGCATCAAAGAAGGTGGTTAGAATTCCTAAAAGATTATGATATAAGTGTTATTTACCATCTGGGCAAGGACAATATAGTGGAAGATGCTCTAGTAGGTTGTCTATGGGTAGTGTTGCTCATATTGAGAATGGTATAATGAAGTTTATTCAGGAAGCTCATCAGCTCGCCTGACTAGGTATCTGCTTAGTCGATTCAGCAGAGGGTAGTGTATGGATGCAAAATAGTTAAGAATTATCTCTAGTTTTTGAGGTGAAGGAAAAGCAAGATAGAGATCCCAGTCTTGTTAAGTTAAAAGATTTAATTAGAGATCAGAAAGTAGAGGTTTTCTCCCAAGGGGGTGATGGTTTGTTGTATTTCCAGGGTCCTCTATATGTACCAGGTGTAGATGACTTGAGGCAATGAATTCTTGCATAAACAAATGGTGTGAGTTACGTTTTTCATCCAGGGGCCACTAAGATGTACCGCAATTTGTTGGAAATCTATTAGTAGAGTGGGAAGAAGAGGGATATCGCAGAGTTTGTAGCTAGGTTCTCTACGTGTCAATAGGTTAAGATTGAGCACCAAAAGCCTAGTGGGTCCATGCAGGAGTTCAGTATTCCCACATGGAAGTGGGAAGAAGTGAACATAGACTTTGTGATGGGTTTGCCTCGTACTCGTCATCAGCATGATTTGATTTAGGTCATTGTGGATAGGATGACCAAAGCATTTTATTTCGTACCAGTTCACACCTCTTATTCAGTAGAGAATTATGTCAAGCTCTATGTTAGAGGGTTGGTCAGATTCCACGGAGTTCTATTATCCATCATTTCAGATAGAGGTATGCAGTTTACCTTTAATTTTTGGAAATACTTCCAGAATAATCTTGGTACCCAAGTTCACCTCAGTATAGCCTTTCATCCTCAAACAGATGGTCAAGTAGAAAGGACCATTCAGACTTTAGAAGATATGTTAAGAGCATGTGTTATTGATTTTAAAGGTAATTGGGATAACTATTTGCCTTCGATCGAATTTGCATATAACAATAGTTATCATTCCTGCATTAATATGGCTTCATTTGAGGCTCTCCATGGGAGGAGATGTAGATCTCCAATTGGTTGGTTTGAAGTTGGTGATTTTATGTACTTGAAAATCTCTCCCATAAAGGGAGTAAAAAGGTTCAGTGAGAAGGGGAAGCTCAGTCCCCGATATGGCGGTCCTTATAGAATTCTCAGTTGTTTTGGAAATGTAGCTTACGATCTTGAGTTGCCTTCAGATCTAACTTCACTACACACATTATTACACGTCTCCTTTCTAAATAAATGCATTGGTGACCCATAAGTCATAGTTCCCTTAGAGGGCATAGATATTCAGAATGATCTCTCTTTTGAAGAGGTTCCAGTCCAAATCCTTGATTGTTAGATTTGCAGACTGAGGAACAAAAAAGTTCCCATGGTCAAAGTTCTTTGGAAAAATCTGTTCATTGAGGGAGCTACTTGGGAAGTAGAAGCAGTTATGCAGACCAAGTATCCTTGCCTCTTCTCTGCAAACTCAGACACAGCTTGAGGTAACAGCCTTTCTTTGATTTACTCAATTCCATGTTCAGTTATAGTTATAAACTTGGTTTTCATTACCATTGCATATCATCTTCATGATAGTCATGCATTCACAAATCAGTCCAACCATGTACTCATGCATCAGATATGCATGATCATTCATAAAACTCAGCTTATCAGTAGTTTCAGTCATGTAATCATGCTTCAGTTGAGAATGTTCAATTTGTAGACTTAGTCTAGCAGTATCCTCAGTTTAGTCAATCTCATTCGAGGATGAATATTCCCAAGGGGAAGATATTGTAAGACCTCACAAAATCCTAGCTTAACTCAACCCTTTAAGCATGAAAGTAAGTTCCAGACTTTAAAATTTTAACTAAGTGTTTACACTTAGAATTATTTTAGCCTTCATAATTTAGTGATCTTATTTTATGACCTTTAAATATTGATCCTTAGATTGAGTTATGATCAGGTGTGTCAATAGGTCACTCCGGGTGAGTTTAGGATTTTTTGGACCTCATTTGAAGCTTGTTTGGGTGACCAAAATAGTGGGTCGATGCAATCTCGATGCATTATATCGCCTATCACGTCGAAGAATATTTTTCCCCAGTATTCAGTGCAAATTCTAGTGAGTAAATATGAACTCAACACAGTACGTCGGTTATCACATCGACCCCATCGAGCTATTCAGGAAGATCCCCTGAATGAGCATGTCTCTTACGCTGATTCCAGAGTTGTTTTTACTACCTTATCCCATTCAGTAGATTCTCAAAACAACTAGTGAATTATTTCCCCATCCAAGGGTGGAAACCGAGGTCATAGGGTGGAAACTATTCTCAGTTCCGTCAGAAGTTCTTAGCCCCAACTCTATTATCAGCTAGTGCACCAATGCTAAAGTTCAGGAAAGACAGTTGGGATAGAGCTCCAGTCTCTAAGTCCCAAGGTAGTATGAACAGTGGTCTTACTAATCTTATTTGTGGGAAGTGCGGTGGGAATCCTCAGGGCATGTGTAAGGTTGTTAGTGATGTATGTTTTGGATGTAGCAAGCCAAGCCACAGGATCCAAAAGTATACGATGGTGGCACGGATGGCAGAAATGATCGCCAACATGACCAGAATACTTCTTTAGCAACACCAGTTGGTTGTCCGACCCAATAGGGGGCTACTTTTAGTGCTACCAGTGTGTAGTTCTAGAATAGACTGTATGTATTCCAGTCCCGACATAATCAAAAAAGTTCTCCTGATGTGGTTATGGGTACGTTACAGGTTTTTTATCTTCATGTGTATGTTTTATTATACCCTAGAGCTTTATTTTTTTTATAACCCCCTTTATAGCTATCAATTTTGGTGTCAGTCCAGAAATATTAGCAAAACCTTTCTCAGTGTCTACCCTAGTGGGTAAATCTATTATAGCCAGACAGGTATACAGAAATTGCCTAATTATAGTATCTCAGAAAATCACTTCAGTAGATCTTGTACAGTTAGAGATGACTGATTTTGATGTCATCATCGGCATGGAATGACTCCATTTGTGTTATGCCTCGGTGGATTAGAGAAATAGTATTGTTCAGTTTTAGTTTCCCAATGAACCAGTTATTGAATGGAAGGGTAGTACTTCAGTGCTTAGGGGTCAACTTATTTATTATCTTAAGGAAAGAAAAATAATATCTAAGGGGTGCATGTACCATCTCATTCGAGTCAAAGATTTAGTTCTGAGACTCCCAGTCTCGAGTTAGTTTCAGTAGTAAGGGAATTTACAGATTTGTTCCCTGAAGATCTTCACGGAGTTCCTCTTGAAAGGGAAATTCACTTCAGAATAGATCTCCTTCTAGATACCTAGCCTACCTCTATTCCACCTTACAGAATAGCTCTAGCTCAGCTTAAGGAGTTGAAAGAACAATAGAAAGATCTCTTAGACAAGGGTTTCATCACGCTTAGTGTTTCCCTATGGGGCGCACCAATCCTTTTTGTGCATAAGAAAAAAGGTTCTCTCAGAATGTGCATCAATTATCATCAGTTGAAAAAAGTCACAATCAAGAATAAATATCCATTTTGCAAAGTTGATGACTTGTTCGACCAACTTAAGGGTGCCAGTTATTTCTCTAGGATAGACCTCAGATCCGACTATCATCAGCTTAGAGTCAGAGAATGTGATATTCCAAAGACAACCTTCAGAACTCGGTATGGTCACTTTGAATTTCTAGTTATGTTTTTTGGACTAACGAATGCCCCTACAGTTTTCATGGACTTGATGAACAAAGTGTTCAAGCAGTACTTGGACATGTTCATCATAGTCTTTATTGACGATATCCTTATCTATTTCTGTAGTGAGAATGATCATGCAAACCATCCGAGAATTATGTTGCAGACCCTTAGAACTCATTAGTTGTTCGCCAAGTTTAGTCAGTGTGATTTTTGGCTAAGATTAGTAGCTTTCCTTATCCATATTATTTTCGGTGATGGCATTTGTGTTGACCCTCAAAAGACCAAAGTAGTGAGAAACTGGCCTAGACCTATCTCTTCATAATATTTTACGAGTTTCTTGGGTTTGGCTAGCTATTACAGATGGTTTGTTGAAGGGTTCTCTTCTATTGCATCCCCATATCTCAATTGACTTAGAAAAAAGTCAAATTTTAATGGTCAAATTTATGTAAGAAGAGTTTTTAGGAGTTGAAGACTTGACTCACTTCATCCCCAATATTGACTTTGCCAGATGGCTATGATGGGATTGTACTTTAATGTGATGCTTCCAGAGTTGGTCTTGGTTGTGTATTGATATAGAGAGGTAAGTTCATAGCCTATGCCTCTAGATAGCTTAAACACCATGAAAAGAATTATCCTACCCATGATCTTGAGTTGGAAGTTGTTGTTTTTTCCTTGAAAAATTAGAGGCATTATCTTTATGGGGTTCATGTTGATATGTTCACAGCTCACAAAAGTTTGTAGTATGTGTTCTCGCAGAAAGATTTGAATCATCACAGAGAAGGTGGCTTGAGTTGTTGAAAGATTATGATATGAGTGTGTGGTATTATCCTAGCAAGGTCAATGTAGTTGCAGATACCCTTAGTAGATTGTCTATAGGTAGTGTTGCTTATGTTGAGGAAGATAAGAAAAAGTTAGTCCAGGAGGTTCATCAGCTTGCTAGATTACATGTTCAAATAGTTGACTCAGCTGAAGGCAGTGTATAGGTTCAGAATGGTTCAGAATCTTCATTGGTTACCAAAATGAAGGAAAAGTAAGTAGGAATCCCATTCTGGTTAAGCTAAAAGAATCAGTTAGAGATCAGAAAGTAGAGGTTTTCTCCTAAGGGGGAGATGGTTCTTTGCATTGCCAGTGCAGGTTATGTATTTTAGGTGTTGATGGGTTAAGGCAGTGGATCTTATCAGAATTGCATGGTGCACTTTACTCTATACACCCAGAAGCCACTAAGATGTATCGCGATTTGTGGGATGTCTATTGGTATAGTGGTATGAAGAGAGATATTGTAGAGTTTATAGCTAAGTGTTCTAATTGTCAGCAGGTAAAGATTGAACACCAGAGGCCTAGTGGTGCATTGCAGGAGTTCAGCATTCCTACTTAGAAATGGGCAGTGGTGGACTTGGATTTTTGTGACGGGTTTGCCTCGTACGCATTGTTAGCATGATTTGATTTGGGTTATTCTAGATAGAATAACCAAATCAGCTCATTTCTTAATAGGTCATACTTTGTACTTAGCTGAGGATTATGCCAGACTTTATATTAGGAAGTTGTTTAAGTTTTATGGGATTCCATTGTCCATCATATCAGATAGGGGTACCCAGTTTACCTCTCAATTTTAGAAAGCTTTTCAGAAGGGTCTTGATAGCCTAGTTCATCTTAGTACAACATTTCATCCTCAGAAAGATGGTCAGGAAACGAGGACCATTCAAACCTTAGAGGATATGTTAATAGCATGTGTTATTGATTTTAAAGGTAGTTGTGATGACCACTTACCTTTGATTGAGTTCTCTTACAATAATAATTATCACTCTTGTATTCAGATGGCTCGGTTTGAGGCTTTATATAGAAGGATATATAGGTCTCTTATTGGTTGGTTTAAGGCAGGTGAAGCTACTTTGATAGGGCTATATTCAGTGTTTGAGGTGATATAGAAAGTTTAGTTGAGTCGAGAGAGGTTGAAGATAGCCCAAAGTCATTAGAAATCTTATGCGGATGTGAGGAGGAGAGACCATGAGTTTCATGTTTAGTGATTTAGTCTATTTGAAAATCACAGCCATGAAAAGAGTGAAGAGATTTGGAAAGAAAGGAAAGATCATTCCCCAATATGTTGGCCCTTATAGAATCTTGAACCATTTTGGGAAGGTAGATTATGAGCAATATTTAACTACAGATTTGGCATCCTTTCATCTAGTATTCCCTATTTCCCTATTGAATAAGTGTATTGGTAATTCAGTTGTTGTTCTTACATTAGAAAGTATGGATATTTAGGATAACCTTTCTTTCGAAGAAATCCCAGTTGAGATCCTAGATCGTTAGATTCGTAGGCTAAGGAACAAAGAAGTTCCCTTGGTTAAAGATCTATGGGGGAATCAGTCTATTGAGGGAGCTACTTGGGAAGAAGAGGTAGATATGCATACCAAGTATCCTCATCTTTTCTCTGCAAAATCAGACTCAGCGTGAGATAACAGTTTTCCTTAAATTTACTTTTTACCTTTCTCAGTTCTAGCTATATAACTATTCTCTTGTTATTTCATGCATTCACGACATCAGTTCTGTTCACGTATAATGTTTCAGAATCAGGTATGTAATCATGTTTCCAGTCATGCATGTTCAGTATGTGATCTAAGTTACTAAGTTCAGTACTCTCAGTCTAACTAGTCTCATTCAAGGACAAATACTCCTAAGGGGGAGATATTGTAATACCCCATATTATTCTTAGCTCAATTCATCTTCTAGTTGTATGCATAAGGGTCTTAAGGAATGAAAATTTCACTAATTTTTGGGGACTTAGTCATTTTTAAGGCTTTTAAACTTGGATGACTTTTAACTTGGTCTTCTTAACCCCGAGATGTTGGTTTTTGAGTTAATTCATGTTCAGGGATGTAAGGAGCATATCTCAGAGAAGTTTTGGATTTTTCGAACGGGGTTTGGGTCATGTATAGATCATGAACCAGAGGATTATCGCGATAAGCCCATGACACGATGTTATTCTCATCTTCATGCAGACCGCGATGCAGTGAGGGAAATGAACTACTATTATAAGACCGCATCGCGGTAAGCTTAATTCGTCCAGTTTTGAATTTAAATACCTGAGAGGCAATTGGGTATTTCCCCCTCAACCCAATCGTTCATAACTCAACTTGGTAATCAGTTAGGCAATAACTTTGCCCTTCTTCTCCAATTATCCTCCCAAGAAAACCATTCCCTTTCCCCAAGAACAAAAATTAAATTCTTTTCTCCCCAAGAAAATAAGAATTCAAGTTCCCCAAGTTCAAGAACCTTCTAGGAAGTATCAGGAATAGCATTTTTCCTTTCAAGTTAAAAATTTAAGGTATATGTGATGTTCATCCATGGTCCCCTTTCACCCATGGAGTCCAAGAATCCTTTTTGTTTTAAATCATGAGTTTTTACATGTTCAAGTTGAATTATCCCCATGAAGCTCATATTGATTTCAATTACAAGTTATGTTTGCAAGTGTTTTCAACTGGAATGAGCCATTACATGTTTTGAATGTTGAAATCTTCACGTTAAATACCTAATTCATGATTTTTGTCTTGTAATAATGTTGTCCTCGCATGCTTTACCCATTCCCATGCTAAAGTTCAGATGAAATGCCTAAGTTTTCCGTTTTGAACAATGATCTCCTACTATGGTTTTAGAGATTTTATATTGTATTAATATTTCCATTCAGTGCTAGTGGGTTATGAAAACCCAATACCTACGTGTTTCACATGTTTTCAGAATTCCAATTAATGATTTCAGTCACACCATGAGTGTTACTAGTTATTCAGTTATTATGATCGTGATGAGCCCAATCAGTTACGTAAAAATTATTCAGTTAAGCTTAGTTCAGTTCAATTCTAGTGTTAATTTAGTTGGGAGTAGGATTTAGCACCGAGCGAATGCAGGGGTAGCGGCTTCCCCGTTAATTAGGCAGAGTCGTTAGTAACAGTCCCTGCATTCTAGAACTAGGTAGCCGGTCTAGGATATAAGGATTCACCTATCAGTTTAAGCTTGACTTTCTCTCAGGGGTCACTCGTCAGTTTAGGCTTGACACCCTGGTCCTTTGGGGCTCCAGATTAGTGGATCTACATAGCCAGTGTTAGTACCCGTGGCATGGTACTGACACCCTTCCAACTGGGGATACAGGTTAGACCCCGATTATCTCAAATTAGGGTATGTCAGTTAGATGCTACCTCCCACAATCTTACTAAAGTATTTAGTATATTTTCAGTTCAGGTTTGCTAGGCTAATGTACAGACTTTCAAATATTCAGTTTTACAGCTTTCAGTCTTTTAGATTATTGATTTATCTCAGTAACATAATAGATATACACTTAGTCTTGCATTCTCAGATTTTACATATTAATGCATTCATTCATAGTTACCCCATGCATTTTAGCTTGTCTACATATCATATACCAGTAAATTCATAGTACTGAACGCATACTCTTCTTTTCCCTATGATGTCTTATATCATAGGTTCGGACACTCAATTTCTCAACCACAGTTAGACAGCTTAGTGTGACACAGCAGCAGTAGTGGTGAGTACTCGTCTATCGAGAACATGTTATGATTATTCAGTTATCTCAATATTTTTTATTTTTAGTTAGTCAGAGTTTGTTGGGGGCCTTTCCCATAAACTCCTCAGTTCGTTTAGAGGCTTTCAGACAGTCAGTTATATAGTTATTCAGTTTTATCAGTCTTATCAAATGTTTCAAACTTGTGATTCATTCGTTTTTCTAGTATTCAGAATTTATGGCTTTATCAGTTATTTTCTGCCCATGTCCTTTATTATTATTTTATTCAGTGCTCTCAGTAGGTGCCAGCACATAGGTTAGATTGTGGTCACTTGTGACCATAAGCACCGTTGGTGCGACTACGGGGTAGCCTCGGGTCATGACAAGATTAGATGAAATTTAATAAAATAATTTTGAACCCCACTTTGAGGTGATCAGTACTTAATTTTTATAACAAAATAAGTTCCTACAATGTTTGTTCATAATTCCTGATGTGCACAAAGTGGTGGAACTTCTAAAAAGTTAGCCTCCTGTTAAACCGTAGAGACAGCTCCCAACTTTGCTAAAGCATCAGCAACTCCATTTTGTTCTCTATAGCAATGTTACACCACTGAATTTCCTATTCTTCTTAGTCTTGACCTGCAATCATCAATAATAGAGTTATAGAGTAGGTTTCCTGTTGATAGCATAGATATAACCTCATTAGAGTCAATATTTATTTCTTTCGATAGGAGATAATGCTCCTCTACCATTTGCAGACCTTCTCTGAGAGACATTAAATCCATGTAGTTGTGGTAGTCTAAAGGGAGACCTTAGATAAACCTATAATCCAACCTCCATTTTTATTCCTCACTAATACCACCACCCCCTCCCCTTCCCCCCAAATCCCGCCCTTACTAGGATATCCTAGGAAGTATCCATTTGTGTTAAGTTTGAACACGCCCTCCATAGTTCCAAACAACTTGTCAAGAGAAGCACTGACATCTTTTAATTATTCCCTTGTCTTTTTTATCATTAGGTTCTTATTGCTACTATTGTTCCTCCTAAAGGAGAATCAATGATAAGGTCTTTATTATTGCACCTCTTGATTCATCCATTCACATTAATTTTTTGACTGATACTGAGTGGACCAAATATCTATCAATTCAAGCTATATTTTCAGCTCTTTCTAAATATTCAAGATCAAATTTTTCAAGTTTCCACTGTTCCATTTTGATTTTTCCCACACAAATCTCACAGTGATATATCCTCAATTTTTATCATCATCCATTCCTCATAACCCTGAGTTTCTTTCTTCTTCAAAGTCCACCTCTTTTTCCTATTGAATCACAGCCTCCTTGATCTTTCATCTATTTTGGAATTTTAACAAGCAAGAAATTTTTGAAACAATAAAAAAATTTGAAATCTTAAGCTCATTAGAAACAAATAGGGGAGAGTTTTAAGAGGTTAATCTTTTTGAGGTATGATGTGTTCAAGCATTCAAGTGTTTTGAGAATAATATTAATGATATATGATTTGGTTAGGATAATGTTGAAATATGATTTAGAGACCCGGATTGCCGATTTACCAGTGCAGACAAACTTATTCAATTTAACTATAAGAAATGGAAATACATATCTTAATAGGTATAAGGACTAAGTTCTTTGACTTTCTTTTTTGTGGTTGATCATTCTTAATAGAACAATTATATCACTAAATCTCCTATAGTTATAAGGACTAACTTTTCTTTATATGTTCCCAAATAACAGAAAATCACTTTTTCTTAGTTTTGTAGCATCTTAGAACCTATTTCTATTATTGTTAAAGGTTGTGTTTCAATCAATTTTGAAAAAAAAAATATCAGTTAAAAGTTTTGAGTTAAGTTTAAATTAATTTTGAAACAAATGCATCAGTTAAAAGATTTTGAGTTACAAAGAATATGAATGTGAATTTCATAATTCATTTCTTCTTTTAAGTTTTATGTTTAGGTTATTGAAAGAAAGTTATCTTTGTTTTAAAATATTCATGAACCTATTAACTATTACTTAATTAATACTTTTCTCTTGTATGAAACGTTTATCTTATAAATAGTGTTTCTTTTGTTTGAATATACAAGCACTCAAAAAATACTTTCACCTTGAGAAATAAAAATATTTGAGAGATATTGATCAAATGGTGAGATCACCAGTTCAAGAATAGAAGAGAAACATTCTTGAGTTCTACTTGTCTTGTGGCTTAGTTGAATTCCGAAGATAGAGTTGTTACTAATTCTTCCGTTTTCTCGTAATAGAGACTCCAACAATCTTCAAGAAGTGTATTACCATGCCTCAAATCCATGAAACTTTTATTTTGAATTTCTTGTACAATTATCATTATTGTTCTAACAATTTGAAGATAGTTGTCTCTATGGCTTCTACATCAATATAAAATAGTATTGCATATTTGCCAAATTCTAATTTTGAAATATTTGATGGCAATGACTTTCCTAGATTTCATGGAAATATGGAATTCTTCTTAAGACAATTAAAGTTGGCATATGTTCTTGAAGAAACTTTTCCTAATGCTCATGGTTCTGAGGTAGCATCTGACGAGGCTACTTCGATTAAAGAACAACTTACCAAGTGGAAATATGATGATTATTTGTGCAAGAATTATATTTTTGGAGGAATGTTTAACAAATATTATGATCAATATTGTGTTAATTGCAAATTTGATAAAGAGATATGAGAAACTGTTTAGGCTATTTATTTAGCAGAAGAGGTGAGTTCTAAGAAATTTTTCATTTCAAATTATATAGAGTTCAAAATATTTGATGAGAAGTCAATCACTAAACAAGTACAAGAATTCCAACTTATAGCTAATAAAATTGTTATATCTAGAATTTCTCTTGATGAAAACTTCCACATTGATGCTATTGTATCAAAACTTCCTCCATCTTAGAAAGAATATTCAAGCAAACTCTTACATAGAAAGAAAGATTTGACTCTTAAATAATTGATGCAACCATGCAAATTGAACAAGAGACACGATATCGTGACAATATTATTTTGAAGGAACTAGTCATGAAAGCTCATATGGTTGAAGAAAAACCAACCAAGAAGAAACCTAAAAATAAGAATTTTTCAAAGGAAAAGAAGACTACAAATTTCAAGTGTAATGGTTTCAATTTTAAATCTGGTGAACGTTATCATTGTCAAAAAGTTGGTCACTATGCGCGTAATTGTAGAATTCTCAAAGCTGGGAAAAAGAAAGAAAAAGCAAATAAAAATTAAAAAGATGATTTTGTAGCAGTGGTCACAGAAGCATTTGTAGCGAAAGATCAAGTGGAATGGTGGATGGATACTGGATCAACTCATCACGTATTAGGTAACCAAAATTATTTCAAGATTTATGAATTAGTGAAGGACGATAAAATTTTATATATGGAAAACTCCTCCTCTACTAAAGTTATGGAAAAATGAACTGTTGAACTGAAATTTACTTTTGAAAAGATAGTTATATTGATGGGCGTATTGCATGTTCATGATATTTAAAAGAACTTGGTGTCAGGTACGCTTCTTTTGAAGCATGGTTTTAAAATAATTTTTGAGGCAGATAAGTTTATTTTATCTAAAAATGGAATCTTTGTTGGGAAAAAGCTATGTTGCAAATGGAATGTTTAAACTCAATATAAAATATGAAAATATTTCTACTTATCTTGTGGAGTCTCTAGACTTATGGCATGAACATCTTGGACATGTGAATTTTAGATCCATTCAACTTATGGTGAATAATGGATTAATCAAAGATTGTAGAAAGAATCATACGACTAAGTGTCTTACTTGTAGTAAATTCAAGATTACAAAGAAGCCCTTTAAGACAATTGAAAGGACTTCTACACTTTTACAATTAATCCACACTAATATTTATGAGATGAATTATTTGTCTCATCATGGAAAGAGGTATTTTATCACTTTTATTGATGACTACTCAAGATATACTTATGTCTTTCCACTTAAACCAAAAGTTTAAACATTTGAGACTTTCAAACCATATAAAGCAGAGGTCGAAATAAATTGAGTTTGAAAATTAAATCAATTAGGTATAATAGAGGTGGAGCGTACTTAAAGTTAGATTTAATTGATTTTTATCAAATAGAAGGCATTGAAAAATAATTGACCATGTCCTATACACCACAATAAAATGGTGTAGCAGAAAGAAAAAATAGGATTTTTATAGAAATGGCAAATTCTATACTTTATGGATCTGATATGTCTGAAAATGTGTGGACTGAAGCATTACTTTCAACATGTCATATTTTGGATAGAATTACTTCTAGAAATCATGAAGCATCTGTATATAAACTTTGAAATAATCGAAAGTCAAATCTAAATTATTTTAAAGTATGAGGTTGCTTGGCTCATGTTCGATTACCAGATCAATATTTAACTAAGATTGGCTATAGAGGATTAGATTGTGCATTTATTGGTTATTCACAAACCAGTAAGGCTTACAGATTTTTAAATTTTGAGACCCTAAGTCCTCATACAATTATTGAATCTTTACATGCTAACTTTTTTTAGCACATATTTCCCAAGAAAAAAGATTCTTTTGAACAAGATGCAAGTTCTTTTATTTCTCCTCTTAAAAGGAAAAGAGTTTAGACCATGGAAGAAGTCAACCAAGACGTAGTTCAAGATAAGCCAAAACAAAGGACTTTGGACCTGAATTTTAAGCTTATTTGGTTGAAAAAAATCCTAAAAGTTATGCTGAAGCTATGTCTTCACATGATGATCCTTTTTGGCATGAAGCCATTGATGATGAAATACATTCTATCTGGTCTAATAATACATAGATATTATCAAATCTTCCTCTTGTACGTAAACCAATTGATTGCCAATGGATTTTTAGAAAGAAAATGAAATCAGATGGTACTTTAGATAAGTATAAAACCCGTTTGCTAGCTAATGGTTTTACTAATTTGAAAGATATTAATTATTTTGATACTTTTCACCTATAGCTCAGATGACCTCTATTCATCTCTTAATTGATTTAGCAGCAATTCCTGGTCTTGTGACTCATCATATGGATTTGAATACTGCATTTCTAAACGAAGATCTAGATGAAGAAGTCGACATGAAACAACAAGAAGTATTTGTATTTCCTTATCGAGAACGTAAAGTTTGTAAGTTTCATAAGTCTCTTAATGGATTAAAACAATTTCCAAAGCAATGGAATGAAAAATTTAGAAAAGTTATGATTTCTAGTGGCTACTTAATCAATGGTGGAGATATATGTATATTTAGTAAATTTTAATAAAATTCTGGTGTTATAATATGTCTTTATGTAGATGACACATTGATCTTTGGAACTGATATCGAAAGAGTCAAAGAAACAAAAAAAATCTTGCTTCTCAGTTTGAAATAAAATATCTTGGAGAATCTGGTGTAATTTTAGGCATAAAAACTATAAGATCAATAAATTATTTGACTCTTACTCAATCAAGTTATATTGAGAAGGTTTTGAAGAGGCTTGATCATTTGGATGACAAGCCTGCTCCTACACAATTTGATCCTACATCAAACTAGTGCAAAACTCTGGTGATATTCTTGATCAATTGATAAATTCTCAAATTATTAGGAGTCTTATGTATGCCATGTGATGTGCAATAGAAATATATTACTTTCGACGCTTAAAACAAGGACAATGTACAAGTTTCTGAGGCTATTTTGTTAGATATGATCCATTTTGGGTATGTTTTGCAGGAAACAATATTTTGGATGCTAAGTTTGTGAAAAGGGTGAAAAAGGTGTTTTTGGCTACCTTTTTGAGAAATTATAGATACTCAGGATGTTTTCCATCTTGTTCATGATCAAAGCATGTTCAAGAATCAAAGAAGAACAGATAAGATGACTCTCGGCACTTACCAAGTCAATTTGTGCACCACATGTAGGACCTATGGATCGCTTGTTGGAAAAAGAAAGTACCATAAGTCCAAAATCCCGAGAGTTAAGCTTGCAGGATTTTTGCTCCCGTAACCTGTACCTCGTACCTACATCCATTGTCTGGCCCGCGGGTTCTACCTGCACCCAATGTCAGACCACAGGTACAGATTGTAGGTACTTCCTGCTCTTAGGGTCAGAGAGCAGGTACAGACCATATGTGGACACCGGCCCAATTTTATCCCAATTCATTATTTCAGGGTTTCCTTATGTACTATAAATACACTTTATGTACTTTTTAGTAGTAACAACACACTTTTGAAATTCACAAACATATTTTAATTTGAAGATCTGATTTTGATCTTGGGATTCTCTTGTATTGATTTTGGTAGATTAATCCAGTTACGATTATGGGTTTTCTACTTCTTATTATTGTGAATTCATCTATGATTTTGAATATGAATGTTATTGATTTCTTTGCTAGCATAAGTGGCTAGAAACCCATAGCTAGGATTGTGGAAACCCTGGCAGACTGACGAAGTAGGGGAAGTGTTGTTGTTGTTCTGAATTGATATCCAGGAATGTATTTCTTTATCTTTAATATAATAGTTTTCTTAATGGGTGGACAATGTTAGAATCCCCCTAGATTATTTCTACTTACACCAAAAGAGGAGTAGTGACTAGGAAAAGATAAAGACAACAGTAATTTGTAGCTTAACTATTGATCCACGCTTGTAGGGCTTATCTTAGTAAGATAGTTTGATTTCATCTAATTATTAGAGACTAAAAAGGTAATATTTAACTTGTATCAAGATAAGGGTTAGTAAATATACATCCTAAGACTCAAAACATAAAAGGTGAAATCATTTTTCTTGTCCAAAAAACTGTAGAAGGTATATAACTTATCGATTCTGCATACAAGATATTAGGTTGGTTCAACAAAGGTACATAACTTATCAATTCTACATGCAAGGTATTGGGTTGGTTCATCAAAGCACGATAAGCCTACAGAGTTAAGAAGCCAGGGGAACACAATCCTAGTGTTCACCAATACTGATCACAATCGAAATCAGTATTTGTTCCTTGTTCAATATTGCCATTCAAATCCTGATATTTACTTTTCTAGTATTTTCTCATTAATTACAGCATCTGAGATCCAAAAGTCCATGTATTCCCTTGGGATTCGACCCCAATATTTGTTGGGTTACTATAATTGACAATGATCGTAATCATCTTTGAAGTGAAGGTATAGCTTGGGCATTATCAAATATTTGCATCATTTTCGGGGAGTACGGTGTTGATTTGTGAATTAAAGTTGTTGTAGTTTTTAGGGTCTTTCTTTTTGTTTTTGTTCTCAATTGGGTATAAGTCGGTGTATGCCTAGCACACTTAGTAGAGGCAATCCCTTACTCTCATTGAATTCGAATACAGAGAAAATCCTACAAGCACCTAGTAGGATGACAGAGCCGAAGAGAGACAACCTTCCTAAAGGGGTTCGTGATGATATGCCTCCCCCTCTTCCTGAAGGAGTTCAGGACAGGATATTAATTACTAGCAGACAGAGGTGTTGTTAGCTCAAGCAGAAAATGAGAGAAGGTCCACAAAAAGATGCTCAATGTAAAGCTCGGTAGGAAAAGTTAGTTGTGCATAGATAGAAAGAAGAACGCCGAGGAGTACTCGGTGGAAACCAAAAAATTGTTCGAGATGGCCCGGCCCACGTGATCCCATCATACTAGTACTTGTAACCATATAAGGATGATGAATAAGATCTGGGGTATGTTGATGCAACAGAGACTGATGCCATTATTCCTCCAGTTTTACCCCCAAGCATTAATTTTAATATATTGAGTGCTATGATACAGCTTTTATACATAAAGGGTGTGTTTGAAGGATTGCCTATAGATGACGCAAACATGCATCTAGCCAATTTTATTGGAATTTGCACTTCATATAAATATACAAGTCTGAATTGGAAGGTGATTAGATTGAGTTTGCTCCCTATCTCATTTATAGTAAAAGCATCTTTATGATTTGGGGAACTTTCAAGAGCATCTAGCACTACATGGAATGAGTTGCATAGCGAATCTTGAACAGGTTTTTTCCTCTATCTAGGATATTGTAGCTGAAGGATGAGATTTATAATTTTAGGCAACTGTAGTCAGAATCTATGTACGAGGCATGTTTTAGGTTCAAGAAAAAACTAAATATGGGGCCCAACAATTTGATTTCAGGGATGAACTTATTGGAGTTATTCTACAGGTCCTTAAACATCAGTTCCAAAGCCATGGAAGACACCATTTCTATAGGAGATTTTATAAGACTATGTTGGGAGTTAGCTTCCGGTATTATAGATCAGATCTCTCTAACTAACTATGGGTGGCAAACTCAGGAGGCTGAGAGGGGTTATGAAACTCCTTCTATATGTGCCCTCAGTGACCAGAGAGTAGCTGATAATTCTATGGCACAAGAGATTGCGCTGTTGAGGACTGATCTTGGGTTGCTGGCAAAGCAGTTTATGACCATGAATTTCAAGAAAGTTCATACAGTAGGAGCATAGGGTACAACTTCCAGAGCTTATGAGTCTGCATTAGAATAGGAGGCTAGGTATTTAGATCATCAGTTAGAGGGTTTTCGAGTCCAAGGGCAAAGGAACCAAGGTTGGAACTATTATGACAGATTTAGAGACCACTGTATGGATAGAGAAAGTGATTAAAGATGGAGAGATAATTACAAGGAAAAGGGATACAGGAACATTCCTCCTGGCAGACGACATAAGGAATCAAGAATGGAAGAAATGCTGACCAAACTGGTGAAGGGTCAAGAAAATTAGGAGAATAGCCTTAAAGAGATTAAGGCAGACATTTTAGGGTTAACTCAGAAGGTGGAATCTCATGCTACTGCTATCAAGCAGTTTGAGCACTAGTTTGGGTAAAAGTCTACCATGATCAAACAGAAATAGTCTGTTACTCTTCTGAGTGAAAAAGTTCATAGTCCACGAGCTATAAGTCATTTTCTAGCTATCACTACTAATTATGGTGACACTACTAATGATCCCGTAGTATTTACTATTAAGGAGTTATGGATTGATATCACTGAGAGTGATGAGATACCTGAGGTAGTGTTTGAAAAGTCAACATGTGGTGAGGATCGGGTCGTTAAGACCAATGATCATGTTCACCCTTATAGTACGACCCCTTCTTTACCGTTAGTAGAAAAGAAGAAGGACCCCAGAGCAATCACTATTCCATGTTATATTAGGACTTTTAATGTCAAGAAGGCCTTATGTGACTTTACATCAGTAGTAAATGTAATGCCACTGGCTGTGTACAAGTTGTTAAATATGGGGGAACTCAAACCTACATCCATAAGCTGCTGATGGCTGACTTGTGTGACGTAGAAGTAAGGGTTGTATCCTTTATATTCCCCACTGATTTCATGGTTCTTAATAATAAGGTGAATTCTTATGCCCCTATTATATTTTGTAGACCCTTCTTATCCACTGGTAAGGTATTGATTGATATGGACTTTTGGGAGATCATCTTCAAACTAAATAATGAGAAAGTAGTGTTTGACATGTGTACGATAATACAGAAGACAGATGATATGTGAGTGGTGTCTTTGATTGATACTATTGATGAGGATGTTATTACAAAGGTTAGTGTGCTAGACATACCAGGTGATGAGGAGAGAATAGAGGTGATGGCCACTGGACTACCAATTGTTGAGACCAAAGTAGCTGCGCACCAGGCTATGATGTTAGAGCTACAACATGAGTTTCATGCACAAATAGATGCTTTTGAGACTGGAGTATCGATCCAGTTTAGCAGGAATGAGATGCCAGATCTAGAAGATATTATAAGGAGGTAGACCTACTTAGAGCAGAGGTGTTCTCTCTCAATGATAGCCATATATTATCCATCCCTCTTGTGGTATTCAGCCATTACCTTTACGTGGTCCAAGACACTTTGATTTATTCACAAAGCATAATGTGACAGTCCTCATAATTGGGACCAAGAGAGGTTGAGAGTGAGAATTACATAATCCAAACATGCCATATGAGCAAGCCCTGAAAAGGTTCACCCATGATTCAATGGAGACTGCATTTGTTGATAGGCAGAGGTATGCCGAGCTAGCTGTGGGTGCATTTTCTCATAGTACACCGCCACCACCATGGCTTCCGCCAGTAGATATACCCCAATCTGTAGAGGGTACAGTGTACGCAGACCTTACCGCTAAGGTAGATAAGTTGTTTTCAATAGACCCTCGGTCAAGAAAAATAGTCTGAAGTAGTCTAATTTCAAGAAAAAATATTTTAATATTGACCGTTGACTAAATATGACGAACGATTGAGATTAAAATTAAGGACATGGGTCAATTGGGATTAGAAATTGGGTTAAAAAAGATTGAATTAGAATTTCGATTGAGTTCAATTAAACTCAATTGACACAAATTGAGTATAAAATGGCTAGAATTTAAATAAATTGGGAAAATTGAATTGAATTAGGTTGATATTTAATAAGTATAGTAACTATATAAAATTAATATTAAAAATAAATAAAATTATTATTTTTAAATTAATTATAAATAAATTATGTAAACAAAATTAATAATGTCAATCGCATAATAATGTCAATACATTTCGTATTCTACAAAAAAAATTTGGTTAATTAATTTTTTAATACGGTATTAAATATATATATATATATATGTATATGTATATATATATCGTAATAAAATGTATTAATTTGATGAGGTATCGGTTAATTAACTTCATTACTATAACTTCAATAGTATATTATTACCTCGATCATATGATGTTAACATATTATTCAAAATATTTGGATAGATAGATTCAGTTAGCTAGCTTTTGACTACTATGTACATCACTATACGAGAGATACATATATACAAATATACATATATATACAAGTATATTACCTCGTAATACAACGTATTTCATATATACTTTGATGAATTATTGTTTAATTTAGTTTATATTATTATATTATAACTTCAACATTATATTATTACCTGATCAATCGATCGTATGATATCAATGTATTCAATATATAATTGAATACATTTAATTTTTTTAAATATAAAAATTATTTATTTAGTTGTAAATTAAAAATATCAAATATCGACGGACAGTGTCATTTTCATAAGGTTAATTTTTATTTATTTTTAACAAAAGCGACATTGTCCGTCGCTTTTTGTAAAAAATATGAATAAATAAAAAAATAATTAAAAATTGTGACGCATAGCGTCGCTTTTCTATAATTAATATTTTAAAAATAAAAAAATTTAGCGATGTTGTTCGGCGATTTTAATAAAAATAAATAAAAATTAAAATCAAATTTAAAAACCGATGGACAACATCACTTTTTATCATAAAGTTATTTTTTATTTATTTTTAACAAAAGTGACAGTGCCGGTCACTTTTTGTAAAAATATAGAAATATAAAAATAGTTAAAAATAGCAACGGATAGTGTCGCTTTTCTATAATTAATATTTCAAAAATAAAAGCTTATAGCGATGTTATCCATCAATTTTAATAAAAATAAAAATAATAAATATTAAATTTAAAAATCGACGGACAACATCGCTTTTTATCATAAAGTTAATTTTTTTTTATTTTTAACAAAAGTGACATTGTCTCTCGCTTTTTGTAAAAATACAAAAAAAATAAAAATAATTAAATATTGCGAAGGATAGCGCCGATTTTTTCGAATTAATATTTTAAAAATAAAAAATTATAGCGACGTTGTCCGTCAATTTTAATAAAAATAAATAAAAATAAAAATTAAATTTAAAAATCGACGGACAACGTTCCTTTTTAAAAATTCATTATTATTATTATTATTTTTGAATAAATAACGGCGTTATCCGTTGCATTTATTAAAAAAAAAAATTATTAATTATTTGTTAATTAGTTGGCACAATAATCCACAAAAAAAGCGACGGATATTAAGGCGTTGGCCGTCTATTTTAATAAAAAATAAATTAAAATTAAAATTAAACTACTAAAGCAACGGACAGTGTCGCTTTTTAAAGTGACACTGTTCGTCTTTTTTTTTGTCGTTTTTTGGCCTTTTTTTTAGTAGTGAGTTGTTACTTATTCTTTCGTTTGCTCATGGGAGAGACTCCAACTATCTTCAAAAAGCGTATTATCGTGCCTCTACGCCAAGCAAGTTTTATTTTGAATTTCTTGTACAATTATCATTATTGTTCTAACAGTTTCACAATTATAATTTGGTGGCACTGTTCAAAAGTTGATCTTGTTATCTTTATTTTCCAGGAGTGAGATTCTTTCCATTTATGTGCCCCAAACTCCCTCTTCATTGCCATATGTTAAGACGTACACTTGTTCCTGTTTCTCCCTACCTTGACCCTTTCAACCTGATAGTTGTTGAATTTAGAAACCCAAGAATTCTTGAGTCTCTTTCTTTTAGAAGGAGAATAGGTTGAACAATATCAACTTGATCCTGCCAAATCTGCTCTTTTTGGTGAGAGGCGATGTTTCATTGTCTTGATTTCTGTTCAAGTTACTTTGAGACTAGTCATGCATGTATTTTTAGGGTAGTGTAGAGATGATTGTATTGGACTGAGACACGTAAAGTTTTATTGTGCTCTTTTATCTTCATATCTTGTTCTATTCAATTCTTTCAATAACACTATATTTCTGTCAAGCTCAGTATGCAACTCATCTTTGATATCTCTTAACAAGTCCATTTGTTCCTTTGAAGTCTCCTCAGCCTAATTCTTGACTTCGATGAGTACAACTATTACTTCTCTCTTTTCAACTTTTACTGGATGTGCATTATTATTCAATAAGAGAACCTAGTTTTTGAAATCCTCAGTTCTTTCTTCCAAGCTTGTTAGATCCAATTCAAGGGGATTACATGCACACACCATTTTTTTTAGAGTATAGAGATTTTCATAGGCATTCTTAATTTTAGAGATATATATATCTCAGAATTATCATGTTAAGATTTTGAATCTAGAATGATGATCAATACCAATCGAGCAATTAATAACAATTTAAAAGTTAATAACAATTACTAAATTAATAACATTTAACCATTAATAAACTAATAAATTAATAAATCGCTAAATAACACATTAAAATTTAAAATTAGTTAACTAGTTGACACATTAATAATAAAAATTTATAAAACTATCAAAGGAGAAAAAATTAACAAATAATAAACAATTAAAAAAAAATAATTCAACAAATAAAAAATAAAGAAATTGCCAAAAACAGCAGTGAGAAAATAAAAAAATTGAAAACAAAATTGTAACCAAAACTAACCTACAAAAGTAAGGGAAAAGAGTCAAATTTACCCTTCTACTTTACAAAATTGGTTAAATACACTCTTCGTCATACTTTGGGGTCAAATTTACCCTCAATGTCATACTTTGGGGTCAAATTTACCCTCGTTGTTAAGAAATTTTTCACGTGTACGCTTCCTTTAACAGAAATCTCAAATCAATATTAAATGTTCCATTTTTAAAAATAAAATACAGTTTAATGTAACTCGTCTAATCCAACAAGAACCACAACAAAGACAAATAAATTTTAATACCCCGTATTTCCCTAGCCTAGATTAACCTTCAGTACATGGGTTATCCTAAATAAAAATTTTGGAATACTCAGTAATTTTCAGATTAGAGTCTTCCATTACGTAGTAAATTTAATTAGCATTCCAACGATATAAAATTCGCCTAAATCCGACAACCGAGTAAGAAGTTATGGTGATTTTAAGTTTCGGTCATTAAATATCGTCATTCAGGCCAGTAGCGTGTCACGGAGTGTGTCAAAATAGAAATTGTCAATTTCCAGTATTGCTCCGTGATATTGGCGCATCGCGCCATAGGCCCAGTTCACAATTGTCAATTTTCAGTGTACCAACGGGATTCCACCGCGTCGCGGTGCACTTCCAGTTCACAAATAAAGTGGCAACGCGATACCGCGTCGCGCCACCATGTAATTTTTCAATTGTCATTTTCCATTAGCTTAGATGATAGTGGCGCGTCGCGCTAGATGTTCAGATCGGGAAAATTTCATAAAAAATTAAAGTTGCACCCAGGGTTAAAACAGTCTCTTTCCATGATTTTATTCCACCAAGACGTGGGATTTAAGCCCTAAAACGTGTAAATCCCTTCATTATTCACTTTTTCCCAAAATCAAAAAGTAGTTATCTCTCAAGAAAATAAACCCTAGCTCTTAAGAAGCAAGGTCAATCCCAAAATCTCTCTAAGAACTCCAAGAATCTCACGAATTATTTTCATCTATGAGTCCCTTCCACCCATAGAGTCAAAGAATCCATTTTTAAAGCTTCAAGAATTATGATTCATGATTTACATGTATGAAATTGGATTGTGTTCATGTTTTGACATTTATTGAGTTTCAATCCATGATTAATGGTAGATTCCATGAAGTTGTATATCATGTATGTTGAATTGAGTAATCCCCATGTTATAATTCATGAATTTGCAAGTTGATTGTTGTTTCCATGTTAACCCTAAGTGCTTATGATTTAATGAACCAAGTATGCTTCCAATGTGTTTGATAAATTATCTATGAGAATGCTAACATGTATTCCCTATTCATGTACAAGTTAATGCATTACAAGTGTTTGATGAAATGTCTCTATGAATGAATTGTGGCCAAGTGAACATTGTTATGTTATTCAAGATGATGCCTTGCTTTACTTTTCATGCTATCGATTCCTGGGGGCATTTAATACCCGGCAATTTAGTTGTTACTTAGAGCCAGTGTCAGTTACAGAATAGTATTAGCCATGTCACGATCAGTAATACTCTCAGTTTCGTACAGAATTTAGTCAGTTACAGAACTTAGGATAATTCAGCAATTTCAGTATCAGTCTAGTCTAGTTCAGTTAATCAGTTTTGTGTCTTTCAGTTGGGACTAGGATTCAGCACCGAGTGAATCCAAGGATGGGGGCTCACCGGCAACAGAGGGTGTGATCCTTATAAGAAATCCTTGCATTCCAGAACTACGTAGACAGCACAGGTTGAGACATTAAACTTTCCAGTTGAGGGTTGATGAGGTGATCTACCTGCCAGTAGAGGGTACCACCATTCTCATTTAGGGAACCTGCCAGTAAAGGGTTACTCTTTAGCTTGTCTTTACCCGTGGCACGATACTGGAACCCTTCCAATTGAGGTTATAGATTAGACCCCTATTAGTTCTGATTGGGGCATGTAGGCTAGATGATTACCTCCCATAATTTCAGTTTTGGTTTCAGTCTTCAGTTTTGAACTCAGTTTAGTTCTACAGAATCAGGACTGTCAGATACACTCACTCAATTATCATTAATTTAGATTATCAGTGATCTCAAATTAATAGTATATTCAGTTAGAAGTTATTAGATTCAATTTAAGTATACTCAGTTACAGTATGCACAGTATGTTTAGTAGTTACAGATCCTCCATGTATGCTAATCCAGCTCTTGCATACCATTCAATTAGTTGTTAGTCATGCATATGAATCCATGTATTCCTCCTTACCTCATCTAGCATAACAGTACATTCCCACGTACTGACGCTTACTTTTCTGTGTTATGATGTTTCATATCATAGGTTCGGACGCTCAGGTTCCTGACCGCGCTTAGCCAGATTCAGCCAGCAGTAGCAGCTTTAGCAGTGAGTCCTCATCAATCGAGGATATTCTTTTATTTCAGTACTTTAGCTTAGAATTATTTTAGTAGATCAAGTTAGTTGGGGATTGTCCCATCAACTCCACTTTCAGACAGTTTCAGATTGAGGCTTTCCAGACTTGATTTTTAATATGCCCAAATTACAACTTTCTTTTGAAAGTGTAAGCGGTCGCTATCAAATATAGAACCCAACTGGGTTGGGTGTCGAATCCCACAGGGAATACTGTGTTCACTAAGTAATGCAATTGTTATCAGACTGTTGATCGAAGGTTCCAGAATAAAGGGGGTTTTGATATGGTAACAATATTCTTTCGTATTTGTATCACATAGAGGTCCAACTAATGAAAGTTAATGTAAATGTAATTTTAATGAGAATGAATTAACTAGAGTTATGCTCACCAAGATATTCAAACAGTTCGGGTTGTGAATTTGTGATCGAATTCTAACTTATGTATTCAATTGCAAGAATTATTGAATTCTAAGAATTACCCACGTGTTTCTCAACCTAATGGGTGTTTCACCCTTTACTTCTCTCAAACTTAAAGGATTCATGCATTATTTAATAATACTCTCATGAGGGTAAATCATGTTAAGGCATCAGCCCATTAACCCAAAGAATAAACCTATGGATCTCATGTGAAACACTTCTTTTCCCAACATCCACTTTCTTGTCAGGAAAGTGGTGTTCATGGGCTCACTTCTAAAGTTTACAACCAAGAAATGTCATTATAATGAAGAAGGATTCATGCAATTTTTATAGACGTTAGAACTCCAACTGATTCACAACCCCAAACAGTTCTCAACATCAAGGCTCCCATAACCATAGTTATGGGAGTTTAGCAACTCAACTCCATATAAGAAAACAAAAATATATTGATGTTCACAAATAGCTTCAGAAGAGTACTCACAAAAGTCACAATATTGTGCTTCTCAATCTTCAATGGAAAATATAAAAACTAACAATCAGTTCTCAATCTCTAGATTCAAATCCTAATGAAAAATGTTACAAAACTCTCACTAGAGGGGAAAGTGTGAAAGCTAATGACAAAAGATGCGTAATAAGCCCTAATACTTGGTATTTATATGATTCCGGAACTGGGGTTTTCAAATTCAGACTTGGATTTTCCGCTTTATGGTCGACGGGTCAAGATACGGTCCGTCGCATGGCCGACGGTCCATCACCTAAACCATCGCAGACCTCCAGTGTTTCTTTCTCCTGTTTCTTGGCAATGGTTTAGGGCGACGAATCATCACAACACTGATGATTTGTCTCCTGGACCGTCACATGACTTCCAATGATAATGCATTCGCTTCTTGGTAATGATTTAGACCAACGGTTCATCACAGTGTCGATGGTCCATCGCCTGTACCGTCACAAGTTGTCCAGAGTCTATGCCTTCTATTTTTGGTCGACAATTCATCGCAAAGTTGACGTTCCGTTGCCGGAGCCGTCGATGCTCATTTTTCCTTTATTTAGCTCAGATTTTCCAAGTTATCCTTCACTCTCAGTTCTTATCCTGAAAACACTAAAATACCTTGTTAAATACGACAATGGCTACTTGAAAACACACAATTATCCTAAGAAAAAGGCCTAAATTGTTTCGTCAAAAGCCGGAACATCAACACCATCAACTTAAGGCAATTTTTTATCCTCAAGTAACTCAACACCAAGATGCATATACGAATGACATCATGATGGGCACTCAATATTCATATCAACAAAGCTATACAATCGTTCAACTGGCTATTCGGCTAAGTACTCTAACACATAAGGATTTGCAACTGCCATCAACTACTACTCATCATATTTATAGCTACAGATACAATACCCCAAAGGAATTAGCAGTCAAAGGATAACTATCATGCCCTTACAGCCAATGAATTCCACCTCTCATTATATATAATCAACCTGTGGACAAAACTACTACTGTCGCTCTCAGAATAGAAGTTTCAAACATAGTGCACACCCATAAGCTTTCCCCTATCATCTAATGTTTTCTTATAATTGACTCGCTAAGATCAAGCAGGACTTTTTACGATTAGTAATGAGGTTTTAGGCTCAGTAAGGATATATCTATAGGGAGAAGTGACTTGAAAATAAGAGGATCTCACACTCTTCACCCTTCTAGGTAGCTACTCGCCAAGACTATAACTTCATTCATTCATTTCAGCTCCTACTGTTCATCCATCCTAGCAACAACAATATTTTTTTTAAATCAGCATCATCTACCCTTAACTTATGTTGATTCTATCATTTGAGGTGTACAATATCTACTTAGAAATCTAACTAGACCTGGGTCAAATGATCTCTCATAATTTAACTTGAATCAACCTCCTATGTTTCCAACAACTCAGCAGTAGCCACCCTCAACTTAGGTAATTTGCCTAAGTTAAAGTGCATAATGTCCAATTTTGGACCAGGGCCAACGCTAAATGCTAACATTTACTAGAGATTGAATCACTATTTATTTGGGTAGAACAAATATTAACAAGGCTCAACAGGGTTGCAACAGAAAAGAAAAACAAAAATATTTGGTGGGTCATTATTTTGGATAAATAGACTAACAAACAAGGAGGCCTACTATCCTATCCTATTGAGCCAGAAACAAAACAATAGAAAATGAACCAGGAAAGTTCTAGGTGTAGCATCTATGTAAGAACTACACAAAAATTCCCAGACACAAGCACTAAGTTAAATCCTATTCTACTATCTCTTGGGGTTCGTAACGTATGGCTATAATTACTTACATTCGTATGCCATTTTAAGAATCACAGATGGTCACACAACACTTTCACCAACAGGAAAAGGAGAATTAATTATATAACACATGTACACAAACACTTTACCACAGTCACTTTTATTTCATGGAATAGCACTACCAACAGAACATGACTTAAGAAAGAGAAACTTCAAACCTATAGTTAATACTAGACAATAAATGAAAATACAACAACTTAATAACAACCAACACAACCCCTCATGGTAAAAGCACATCCCACCCCCACAGAAAATAATACTTTGTCCTCAAGGCATATAATGTAAGTACAGAGAAGAGGAAATACTTGCAGTGCCTCTTATTCATCTGAGGCATCTATGAAGTGTGGTGAGGCTATTGTGTCCTCACCTAGTACAGTGTTGGCCCCTATGGTGGTAGGGGCACTCAAATTCTCTCCCTCCGAAATTGGAGGTACCACATCTCTAGCCAGATCTACAGGTTTCCTCCTAGCTGAGGCTGAACTGGTAGACACTCCATCTTCTTCATCATCTACTCTTTTATTTCTTCTCTCCTCATCTCTCCTTGGTCTCTTTCTTTCTTTCTTCATATTATATTGCTCTTGTTCCTCCGGTGTCATGGCTTTGAACCTTTTTTAGCGGCTTTTCTTGTATCTTTCTCAGCTTTTTTATATATTTTAGCTTCTTTCTTACCCTTACCTTGATTGGTCTCCCCATTAATTCCACAAGACCTTCGTCTTCATCACTTTCGATCTGGACTGGATCAAATATAGGCTGCTGATTCATCTTGTCTACATCAGCCTAGATTTATCTGACCTCCTTAATCAATTTTGTAAAATCCAGAATAGACATGGCATCCATCTTCTTATTGATTCTCTCCTCCACATTGTCCATTCTTAGTTGCATATTCCTGAAAGGCCTCGCGGCTTTCTCCATAATTCTTTCAATGAAGGGTTTGAAATATGCCCCCATATAGCCAACTGTTTTTCAAACCTCTTCTGTACTCGAACTGTCTTTGCAAAGTTCTCTTGGTTCAACCTATATTTAGAATAATGAGGTGGAACTGATGCAGAATTTGTGGTCCTACCCATAGGCATCAAATTTGAACCTACAAATGTGGACGGAGGCATGTACGTAGCAAAAGGTAGTGGCATACCTAAAGGGAATTCTGATGACTCAGGAATTGGCGCCGACTGAGTTTGTTGAGCTTGGGGTCTGTTAACTCGCATGTTGAACTTCGAGTCATCCCTACTATTTTTAATATTCTACTTGTGCATTTCCTGGATTGCATTAATTATTCTGCTGATCAAAGGTACCTTCGCCTGCTTGCACAATTCTGTGATAAGGCATGGAAATGGCAATGCAGTCTGAGTCTTATGAGCGCGGTGAAACAACTCGTCAGAAATGATGTGGCTAAATTCCTCTGTCAACCCCTCAATCAAAGTAGCAATTATCATAGCTCTAGTTAGTTCTAGGTAGTCATCACCGCCTGTTGGCATCAACCTTAGCCTAATAATTGCCCACCAGAACTTGGCCCTAAAACTTAGGGACGACTTAGACATCTTTTCACGAGGGTTGTGTATCCGTCTAGGCTCTACTCCATCTGTTATTATTCTGGCTAACCATGACTTTTGTTGATTTCGTGTGAACAACCGATGCTCCAAGTCTGGTATTGCACCTGGTATCTGATATTTGGCCCTGAACAAAAATCTATTCAACATATGCTCTGAGATGTCTATGTTAACTCCACGAACAGGAACTGTGTCCATCTTGTTCATGTCAGTAGCTGACTTACCTGGGGGGAAATTCTTCTCCAACAGTGCCAAGTAATTGGCGAAAAACTCGTGTACCAAGTTTAGTTGATAGGATCCAAGTGGTCTGCTCATCAATTCCAACTCGTATTCATTGAATCGGTGTTCAAGTTCTGGGTACTTGGGAAAGTTTGTTGTCAAAATCTGATGTTCTTCAAAAATAGACCTCTTTGTGGCTACCCTGAATGTTGGTGCCAACCCTTTGTATAAATGCTCTCGAGCACCCTCAACCTGCCATCTTATAGATTTCCGCACTTGTGGATCCTTGTGTTGAACCAAATTTGGGTCCTCTTGTTCTTGACTCTCCTCTTGGATGGGTTAGTTACTTCAACCCCTTCCTCAACCTGAGTTGAACTTGAGTTGCTGCTACTTTCATACTCCTCTTCAGAAGGATGAATAAATGACCTGGCAATTATGACGGGTGTTTAGTATCATGGCATCTGTATCTTGTGCCAGCCTTTGTCTAGACCCTTGGCCTCTACCTCTACCTCTGGTGGTTGGTAATTTGTTTTCCATGATACCTGCAAGCAATAGGTTATCAGTTCACAGACTTAAATCAGAAAATAGGAGAAATTATTGTCCAGCGATAACTAGGGCGACGGTCCATCGGTCCTGCGACGGTCCGTTGACCCAAACCATCGAGGTTATTCCAGTAACACTGACTCTTATAAAATGGCAACAGTTTCAGGCGATGGGTCATCAGGTATGCAATAGTTTGTTGCCCTGACTGTCGCCTGTCATTTTCACTTTCAGGCTTTATTTCGACATTTTATTAAACACCTTGCACACTTTCATTTTAAGCACGATTATTCATGGCTTTTTCACCAATAATACACTACTCATTTTGCTTTTTCTTGATCCATGGGCTACTCAGACTTCACCTAAGATAGAGTTTGTCATATTTTCTCTCAGTTCAGACCCACACAGAAGAACTCCAGATTAGAGAGAAATATTTCAATATTGCAAACTTCACGTGCTTTCTTTATTCTTGGTGTTGAATAACCTAGAAAGTAATAGAGAGAACATACCTTAGTGTTGCAGTACTTGATTATTCTCCTGACTTGTACTCTAAACACCGGACCTAATATGACACCTGACTTTTATGAAGGACTATTGCAGCATGTGACTGAAAGAACAAAGAGAATATAGACTTTAAATAGATAGGGAAGAGGGAAGTGGAAAGTCTTCAGAGAGAATGAAAGGGTTCAGGTGCGTTGAATAGTTTGGAAGTTACTCAACCGCTTCAAATTATCTATATTTAAAACCAATTTGGGCTGGATAAGAATGGAAAATTTGGCTATTTAAATCGATCCGACACCACCCGCTAAAATAGGGTTATGTACGACGGTTAGCGCAACGGTCCGTCACATAAGTGACGATTCATCGGGCGACCCATCGGTCCAATTTAGAGAACTTACCTTGGGGCATATTGGAGACGATTTAAGCAAGGGTCTGTCGGTCAACCAGTCGCTATTCTTCCAGTAGATTGATTTCTGGACTTTGTTGCAAAGGTTACTACGACGGTCCGTCTAGTCATCGATAGTCTGTCGGGTTGCCCGTCAGTCACCCCAAACTTTCTCAGCTTCTGTTTTCTTGCACTATCAGACCTACACACTTACACAAACCCTTCAGCTTGTACAAACCAACAAAACAATCACCCAAAATAACTTTAACTAGTGCTTTACAACAACACGCTATGGGTTGCCTCCCACTAGCGCCTGATTTATTATCGTAGCATGACTCAGTTATCTCGATTACTCAGACTTCATCGAGATATAAAGTAGCCATAATCTTTATCAATTCCTTTGGACCGATATACAATTTCACACGTTGCCCATTTACCTTGAAGATACTTTTGTCTTTATTTTTAAGTTCCACTACTCAAGATGAGTAAACTTGACTCACTTTAAATGGGCTGGACTATTTGGATTTGATCTTACTTGGAAACAGTTTGAGTCTGGAGTTGAATAGAAGCACCAAGTCACCTTTCTGGAAATCCCTCTTTTCAATCCTGCTATCGTGGTACTTCTTCATTTTTTCCTTGTATAGATTAACCCGATCATAAGCTCCAAGACAGAACTTATCTATCTCATTTAACTGCCCCATCTTATATTTGTTGCCTTATTCTAGTTTAGATTAAGCAGCTTCGGTGCCCATAATGCTTTATGCTCTAGCTCAATCAGCAAATGGCATATCTTGCCATAAACTAATTGGTATGGAGACATGCCAATGGGTGTCTTGAAAGCCATTCTATGTGCCCATAACGCATTGTCTAGCTTCCTATACCAATCCTTCCGGCTAGTATTTACAGTCTTGGCAAGTATAGCTTTAATTTCCAAATTAGATATCTCCACCGGCCCACTGGTCTGTAGGTGGTATGGGGTAGCCACCTTATGTTGTTTGACTCCATATTTTGCCAAGGTGGATCCGAATATCTTATTGCAAAAGTGTGATCCTCCATCACTTATGATGGTATGTGGTACCCTAAAGCGAGAGAAGATGTTTCTCTTAAAGAATGCAACAACCCGTTTTCCTTCAGTATCTTCCAGAGCCACAGCCTCGATCCATTTTGACACGTAGTTAACAACAACTAGTATGTCCTTCATCTCAAATGAGCTCAGAAAAGGCCCCATGAAATCCATGCCCCATACATCAAATAATTCTACCTCGAGCATTTTAGACATTGGCATCTCATGGTGCTTTAAGATGGACCTTTTCCTTTGACATTGGTAACATCTCTTCACGAACTCATAAGCATCCTTGAACAAAGAGGGCCAATAGTAGCCATTCTGAAGAACCTTTCTAGCGATTCGATCACCTGCATGGTGACCTCCTACTAGGAAAGCATGATATGCTTCCAATATACTCAATACATCCACTTTCAATACACATTTCCTTATAATATTATTAGCACATCGCCGGAAAAAGTATGGCTCATCCCAGAAGTAATGTGTCACATCATGAAGAAATTTCTTTCTTTGATGAAAGGAAAAAAAAATTGGAATTACCTCACTCACCACATAGTTTGCCAAATCAGCGTACCAAGGCACTCTCTCCATACAGAAGACAAGATCTCCTCATCAGGAAATGCATCATTGATTTCAATTTCATCTCTAACTGTTTGTTCACCTTCCATCCTAGATAGATAATCCACAACTTGGTTTTTGTAACTGTTTCTATCTTTGACTTCAAAGTCAAATTCTTGGAGCAGCAGTGCCCATCTAATCAACCTTGGCTTCTGTAATACCCCGGGAAATTTTTCGTTGAAATTTTGTGCGTAAACGTGTTGGGTTCTATCTTCTAGAATGAATTATAAATTTTCTGTGCGGAATGTCTTAGATTATGACCCACCATTGCGTATAGTATTGAATAATCTTTCCAAGTATATGTGGATCATCCAAAATGGACACCCGAGCGACGAGTAGTGAACATTCCGATCGAACCGTGAATAGTAGTGAATAGTAAAACGTGCAGGAAAAAGTACTGAGGCCTGGCGTATTTTTTTCTCCAACTTTAAACGATCATAACTCCTTGTACATAATGATCAGGGTGATCTAATATATATCAACGGAAATCTCTGTGAGTCCTCTTTCTGATGAAATTGGTTTCATCCAATTTTTCTATCGGAGCAAAAAGTTATGGTCGATCTACTTCAGCCTACCAAAAGTAAAATTTTGGGTCAATTTCAAATAAACATAACTCCTCGTACAAAATGATCTGGGTGACATACTATATATCAACGGAAAGATATGAGAGTCCTCTTTCTAATGGAATTGGTTTGATCCAATTTGGATAACGGAGTAAAACGTTATGGTTGATCTACTTCAGACTATCAAAACAGTCCACCAAAGGACAGATTCGAGAATTATTTGATTTTTATGGGCATTATGGTCATTATGTCTTCACTTCATGGACGAAAATTGTCCATTTATACCTATATTGAGCCATAAAATTCATGTTCTTCCATCAAAAACATTGAGAGAACTAAACCCTAGGTCCATTTTGAGCTCCAAATATCTTCCAATTTCACCGTAGAAATTCAAATTTGATCTAAAAATCGAACTCATCATCTCGACATCTTCGAGGAGCACCCCTTATTTGTGTGAACAGAATTCCATAATCAAGAGGTCAATTTCAAGGTATGTGGGGGTTTTGAACAAGATTATCCTTTCGATCTTGTGCCCGGAATTTTATTTACTTATGTTGATATAAGATTTTACATGTTTTTCCATGGATTGGAAATATGATTTTATAGCTCATATTGTTATCCATGAAATATGGAATTTTGTAAATTGGTACATATATGATTTTGAAATGGAATTGTGTCCAAAATTACTTGGTTATGAATATACGATGATTTGAATTATTAAACCTTGATTTATACAATTATACCATTACTTCCTTATTATGACTTGATAATTGTTATCGAGAATTATGTATCCCTACTATTGATTATCGTTTCAAGTGTCTTTAAAATGTGAGTTGGATTATGAATTGAGGCGTGTTGATGTTGAAGTTGAAGGGCTATGATGAGCCTTGGCATTGTTTTGGTGTTATTGATGTTGTGGTGGTTTAAAAAGGTGATACGCTTCAATGTTGGAAAATATTCTTTATTTGAGTCGAGTTAGGGATCCACAAATGATTATTTAATAATTTGAGAAAGATACATGATTTTGGTCATCATTGTTGACCCTTGAGATGTTTTGAAGTGGAATCTCTAACGCATTCTGAGCTTGTCGGGGAGTAGTACTTAGCACCGAGAGGTAAATTTGGTATTTCCCCAAACCTATGTTCCACCGTAGGGTTGTTTGATGATGATATTATTGGCCAGAGAGCCCGATTGTGATTATTCCAGTTTTAAGGTTGTACTCCCTGGCAAAGAGTATGACACTCCCGCCAACGAGGGTTTCAAACGTTGGTATTCTACGTAGATCACGTAGGGTTGTCGGTTATAGGAAACTCCGCTATCCATAAGAGTCATGTTTATTGAAATACCGAGTCACTCTGAGTTTTGATGTGGTAAGTCAAGTTGCCTATGATGATCTATAATAATTTATAAGGTTTTTCTCCTACATTTCCTATCTAAGGTGTTATGAGTTGCATGACTCAATGTCACTTAAGCCAGGTGTGTCATTGTGTTTCGTATGTACGTTTTTATGAAATTTATGATTTTATTTATATTTTGCATGCGCCCCAACATACTCAGTACGTATCTTGTGCTGACCCACATATTTCTCTATGGGTTACATTCTTACCATAATGTAGGTTCAGGTACTCAGCCGCAGCCGCGACAGTGATATCTGAGTGCCGCATCTACGTTCCTTCAGTGGTGAGTCCTCATGGTTCGAGGACCAAGTTGCTATTTTTGGTGTTGTTGTTTTGTGATCCCTTTGGTCTATTGAGTCAGTTGGGGGTTTGTCCCAATGGCTCATTGATTTTTCTGTGTAGAGGTTATGTCAGACTAGTGTATTGTTGGGTTGGTTTGTGTATAGACATTCTATATATGTACAGTCTAACGATATTCTGTTCCATGTGCGATGTGATATGATATGTACTTATATACATATCCTTATCATAGCGTGTATGTTGTTGTGTTGTAACCTAAGGGTAGTGTTTTTGCTTAAAGGTTTAGCTTGAGGCTACGTGTAGCTTTGGGCATCGTGTGGAATCTCGGGATGATATTTTGGGGCGTAACAATCTTGGTATCAGAGCCTAAGGATTAAAGAGTCCTAGGAAGTCTGACAAGCCGCGTTACGTAGAGTCTTGATCATCGGTGTGTAGCGCGCCACATCTATGAAAAAAAGGCTACGGGACGTTTTAGGAAAATTTATTTCTTTCATTCTAAAAGAGTTTATCGTGCTTACAACTATTTATTTCTTCTATTAACTCGTGCGCTCTTATGACAGAAAATACCTCAACGTCGAGCTCACGGAAACAAAAACCAACCTCAACCCGTTGATCCGTTACATGAGACGGTATCCCATGTCGAATTTTGGGCAGCTTTTCAGACACTAGCCCAGGCAGTTACCGCCAATACTCAGGCCAACGCTCCACCTCCATAGGAAAATATTTCGGCAGCAGTACGAATTCATGACTTTATGCGGATGAATCCGCCAGAGTTTCATGGGTCGAGAGAAGGTGAGGACCCGCAGATGTATGTTGATGAAATAAAGAAAATTACATAGATTATGTACATGACCGAGGAAGAAAGTGTGGAGCTGGCTTCTTATCGGTTGAAGGATGTTGCCTATGACTGGGTGCAGATGTGGAATAAGGGTAGAGAGGAAGATACCACTCCGGTGACTTGGCAATTATTCCAAGATGCTTTCTTGGATAGATTCTTTCCTCTTGAGTTACGGGAATCTAAGAAAAGGAGTTTATGAATTTGAGACAACGCTCCATGTCAGTTAAGGAGTATTGTCTTAAGTTTAATCAGCTATCGAAATACGCTCCCAATATGATGGCTGACTCGAGGACTAGTATGAGCAAGTTTCTAACTGGGGTGTCGAGTTATGTGGTGAAAGAATGTAGATCTGCTATGATTAACAAGGAGATTGATCTTCCTAGGTTAATGATTCACGCCCAATAGATTGAGTCAGACAAGATAAAGGAAAGAGAAAGAGAAAGAGTAAGAGGGATTAAGAGAGTCAGATCGGAGCAACAGGGGTCTGGTCAAACTAGATTCTCCGGAGGGAGTCGCCCTCAGTTTCAGAGACGTCTATTTATACCTGCGCCTTCCTCAGCTGGTTCTTCCATATATCGGGGCAAGCAGGAACTCGGGAATAGGTCGGTACCTTCCAGGTCTCAGGACAGTGTAAGCAACTGGCCTCATCCTTCTTCGTGTGCTAAGTGTGGTAAAGACCATTTTGGGGAGTGTTATATGGGGAAGTGGGGTTGTTTTGGTTGTGAAAATTTGGGCCACATACTTAGAGACTGCCTGTATTCCAGACAGCGGAGTCGTGATGCCCATCCCCAGAGTCAGGCTACCAGTGCCCCGCCTCCCACAGCCCGTCCAGTTCCTCCTCAGGGTGCTTCATCTAGTACTGCTGGCGGTCAATGCCAGAATCGTTTCTATTCTATACCACCTCGTCAGGAGTAGGAGGACTCTCCCGATGTTGTCACTGGTATGCTCCATGTTTTCTATTTTGATGTCTATGTATTGATGAATCCTGGTTCAAGTTTCTCTTATGTGACACCTTTGGTTGTTGTAAACTTTGAAACGAATCCTGAACTGATTTCTGAGCCTATTCTGGTTTCTACCCCGGTAGGAGAGTCTGTTATTGCTTAGCGAGTGTATAAGAAGTGTCCCATCACTGTCCTTCATCGAGTTACATATGTTGATTTGATGGAGCTAGATATGGTTGATTTTGACATCATTCTGGGTATGGATTGGCTTCACTCGTGCTATGCATCTATATATTGTCGTGCTCGAGTGGTTAAGTTTCAGTTTCCTGATAAGCCTATTTTTGAATGGTCCGGGAGTTCTGTGACTCCTAAAGGCCGTTTTATATCCTATCTCAAAGCTAGGAAGTTGATTTCCAAGGGTTGCTTTTATCATCTGGTTTGGGTTAAAGACACCAAGTCTGAAACCCCGACCATTCAGTCAATTAATGTTGTTAATGAGTTTCTTGATGTTTTTTTGAAAGATCTTCCTGGAGTACCTCCCCATAGAGAGATAAAATTTGGGATTGACCTTCTTCCCGATACTCAGCCTATTTTCATTCCTTCGTATCGTATGGCTCCTGCTGAACTTAAAGAGTTGAAAAAGTAACTCAAAGATCTCCTAGATAAGGGTTTCATAACGCCCAGTGTGTCTCCTTGGGGTGCACCTGTTCTATTTGTGTGGAAGAAAGATGGTACCTTGCGTATGTGCGTTGATTATCATCAACTTAACAAGGTAACTATCAAGAACAAGTACCCCCTTCCTCGAATTGATGACTTGTTTGATCAGCTGCAAGGTACTAGCTATTTTTCGAAAATAAACCTTAGATCCGATTATCACCAACTCAAGGTTAGGGAATGTGATATTCCTAAGACAGCCTTCTGAACTCGTTATGTTTATTTTGAATTCCTAGTGATGTCTTTCGGGTTAACCAATGCTCCTGCGGCTTTCATGGATCTTATGAACCGAGTATTTAAGCAGTATTTGGATTTGTTTGTTATTGTGTTCATAGATGACATTCTTGTTTACTCCCGAAGTGAGGTCGATCATGCAGACCATCTCCGAATTGTGGTGGAAACTCTTAGGGCTCATCAATTGTTTGCCAAGTTTAGAAAATGTGAGTTTTATCTAAGGTCCGTAGATTTCTTGGGTCATGTTGTTTCTTCTGAAGGTATTACTATTGATCCTCAAAGGATAGAGGCTATAAAGAGTTGGCCTAGACCTATTTCTCCCTCTGATATCCAAAGTTTCTTGGGTCTAGATGGTTATTATCATCGTTTTGTTGAAGGGTTTTCTTCTATTGCGTCTCCTATGACTCGTTTGACCCAAAAGAAAGTAAAGTTTCTATGGTCAGAATCTTGTGAGAAGAGTTTTCAGGAGTTGAAGACTCGACTCACTTCAGCCCCTATGTTGACTTTGCCGAATGGTGTTGATGGTTTTGTCGTTTATTATGATGCTTCCAGAGTGGGTTTGGATTGTGTTTTAATGCAAAAAGGTAAGGTTATAGCCTATGCTTCTAGACAGTTAAAGCCTCATGAGAAGAATTATCCTACTCACGACCTTGAATTAGCTGTTATGGTTTTTGCTTTGAAAATCTAGAGACATTATTTGTTTGATGTGCACGTAGATGTCTTCACGGATCATAAAAACTTGCAGTATGTGTTCACCCAGAAAGAGTTGAACCTTAGGCAGAGACGGTGGTTAGAGCTATTGAAGGACTATGATATGAGTGTCTTGTATCATCCGGGCAAGGCCAATGTAGTGGTGGATGCCCTTAGTCGGAAGTCTATGGGTAGTGTAGCGCATGTAGAAAATAATAAGAAAGAGTTAGCCCCTGAGGTGCATCGCTTGGCTAGGTTGGGAGTTAGGTTGTTTGGTGATGCTGAGGGTAGCATAGGAGTTCAAAGTGGTTCCAAGTCCTCTTTAGTTTCGGAAGTGAAGCAGAAGCAAGACAAGGATCCTACCTTAGTTAGGTTAAAAGAATCTGTTAAAGACCAAAAGGTAGAGGTTTTCTCCCAAGGGGGAGATGGCGTGTTGAGATTTAAAGATAGACTTTGTGTTCCGAATATTGATAACTTGAGGCAGAGAATTATGGCGGAAGCACATGGCACGCGATATTCCATTCATCCCGGTGATACTAAGATGTATCATGATTTGCGGGAAATTTATTGGTGGAACGGTATGAAGAGGAACATAGCAGAGTTTATGTCAAAATGTTCTACGAGTCAACAAGTTAAGATAGAACACCAAAGGCCTAGTGGTGTGATGCAAGAGTTTAGCATTCCTACTTGGAAGTGGGAAGAAGTGAATATGGATTTTATGGTTGGTTTAGCTTCTTCTCGTCGCCATCATGATTCGATTTGGGTTGTAGTAGATCGGTTAACGAAATCAGCTCATTTCTTGCCAGTGCATTCATCTTTTACAGCTGAAGACTATGCTAGACTGTATATTCGGGAACTCGTCAGACTTCATGGAGTCCCTTTGGCTATTATTTCTGACAGGGGTACTTAGTTTACTTCTCAGTTTTGGAAATCTTTTTAGAAGGGTCTCAGTACCCAAGTCCGTTTAAGTTCTGCTTTCCATCCTCAAATTGATGGTCAGGCCGAATGAACCATTCAGACTTCAAAAGATATGTTGAGAGCTTGTGTGCTTGACTTTAAAGGTAGTTGGGATGAGCACTTTCCATTAGTTGAGTTTGCTTACAATAACAGCTTTCATGCTACTATTGGAATGGCCCCGTTTGAAGCTCTTTACGGGAGAAGGTGTAGATCGCCCATAGGTTTGTTTGAAGTTGGTGAAGTTGCTGTGACTGGACCTGATGTTGTGTTTGAAGCTATGGAAAAAGTTAGGTTAATTCGAGAACGATTGAAAACCGCTCAAAGTCGTCAGAAGTCGTATGCGGATGTGAGGAGAAAAGATCTTGAGTTTAATATTAACGATTTGGTATATCTAAAGGTTTCACCCATGAAAGGGGTGAAAAGGTTTGGAAAGAAAGGGAAACTTAGTCCCCGTTACGTTGGCCCTTATAGGATTCTAAGTCGTGTTGGGAAGGTAGCTTATGAGGTTGATTTGCCCGCGGAGTTGTCTAATGTTCACCCGGTTTTCCATGTATACATGCTTAAGTGATGTATTGGTAACTCAGTTGTAATTGAACCTTTCGAGGATTTGGACATCCAGAATAATCTTTCATTTGAGGAATTTCCGGTTGAGATTCTAGATTTTCAAGTTCGGAAGCTAAGAAACAAGGAAGTTCCTTTAGTTAAAGTGTTTTGGCGAAATCAATCCGTCGAGGGTGCGACATGGGAGGTAGAAGCGGAAATGCATACCAAATACCCTCATCTTTTCTCTACGAATCCGGAACGTGTCGAAGGTATCATTCTCTTTTGATTCGATCCTTATTACTATACTTATCTTAGCTTGTGTGTTTTCTTAAATATCGGAAATCTAGTGTGAAACATATGTTTTGAGCAAGGTAGTTTTGCTCGATATCCTCATTTCCATATTATTCCTGACTTACTCAACGACATTCGGGGATGAATGTTTCCAAGGAGGGGGGGTGATGTAATACCCCGGGAAATTTTTCGTTGAAATTTTGTGCGTAAATGTGTTAGGTTCTATCTTCTAGAATGAATTATAAATTTTTCGTGCAGAATGTCTTAGATTGTGACCTACCATTGCATAGAGTATCGAATAATCTTTCCAACAATATGTGGATCATCCAAAACGGACACCCGAGCGATGAGTTATGAACATTCCGATCGAACCGTGAATAGTAGTGAACAGTAAAACGTGCAGGAAAAAGTACCGAGGCCTGGCGTATTTTTGCTCCAACTTTAAATGATCATAACTCCTTGTACATAATGATCTGGGTCATCTAATATATATCAACGGAAATCTCTGCGAGTCCTCTTTCCGATGAAATTGGTTTCATCCAATTTTTCTTTCGGAGCAAAAAGTTATGGTTGATCTACTTTAGCCTAACAAAAGTGAATTTTTGGGTCAACTTCAAATGATCATAACTCCTCGTACACAATGATCTGGGTGAGATACTATATATCAACAGAAATATATAAGAGTCCTCTTTCTAATGAAATTGGTTTCATCCAATTTGGATATCGTAGTAAAACATTATGGTTGATCTACTTCAGACGATCAAAACAGTCCACCAAAGGACATATTCGAGAATTATTTGATTTTTAAAGGCATTTTGGTCATTATGCCTTCACTTCATGGACGAAAATTGTCCATTTATACCTATATAAAGCCATAAAATTCATGTTTTTCCATCAAAAACATTGAGAGAACTAAACCCTAGGTCCATTTTGAGCTCCAAATATCTTCCAATTTCACCATAGAAATTCAAATTTGATCCAATAATCAAACTTATCATCTCGACACCTTCGAGGAGCACCCCTTATTTGTATGAACAGGATTCCATAATCAAGAGGTCAATTTCAAGGTATGTGGGGTTTTTGAACAAGATTATCCTTTCGATCTTGTGCCCGGAATTTTATTTACTTATGTTGATATAAGATTTTACATGTTTTTCCATGGATTGGAAATATAATTTTATAGCACATATTGTTATCCATGAAATATGGAATTTTGTAAATTGGTACATATATGATTTTGAAATGGAATTGTGTCCAAAATTACTTGGTTATGAATATACGATGATTTGAATTATTAAACCTTGATTTATACAATTATACCATTACTTCCTTATTATGACTTGATAATTGTTATCGAGAATTATGTATCCCTACTATTGATTATTGTTTCAAGTGTCTTTAAAATGTGAGTTGGATTGTGAATTGAGGCGTGTTGATGTTGAAGTTGAAGGGCTATGATGAGCCTTGGCATTGTTTTGGTGTTATTGATGTTGTGGTGGTTTAAAAAGGTGATACGTTTTGATGTTGGAAAATATTCTTGATTTGAGTCGAGTTAGGGATCCACAAATGATTATTTAATAATTTGAGAAAGATACATGATTTTGGTCATCATTGTTGACCCTTGAGATGTTTTAAAGTGGAATCCCTAACGCGTTCTGAGCTTGTCGGGGAGTAGTACTTAGCACCGAGAGAGAAATTTGGTATTTCCCCAAACCTATTTGCCACCGTAGGGTTGTTTGATGATGATATTATTGGCCAGAGATCCCGATTGTGATTATTGCAGTTTTAAGGTCGTACTCCCTGGCAAAGAGTTTGATGCTCCCGCCAATGGGGGTTTCAAACGTTGGTATTCCACGTAGCTCACGTGGGGTTGTCGGTTATAGGAAACTCCCCTGTCTATAAGAGTCATATTTATTGAAATACCGAGTCACTCTGAGTTTTGATGAGGTAAGTCAAGTTTCCTATGATGATCTATAATGATTTATTAGATTTTTCTCCTACATTTCCTATCTAAGGTGTTATGAGTTGCATGACTCAATGTCACTCAAGCCAGGTGTGTCATTATGGTCTGTATGTACGTTTTTATGAAATTTATGATATTATTTATATTTTGCATGCACCCCCACATACTCAGTACGTATCTTGTGCTGACCCACATATTTCTCTATGGGCTACATTCTTACCATAATGTAGGTTCAGGTACTTAGCCGCAGCCGCGACAGTGATATCCGAGTGTCGCATCTACGTTCCTTCATTGGTGAGTCCTCATGGTTCGAAGACCAAGTTTCTAGTTTTGGTGCTATTGTTTTGTGATCCCTTTGGTCTGTTGAGTCAGTTGGAGGTTTGTCCCAATGGCTCATTGATTTTGCTGTGTAGAGGCTATGTCAGACTAGTGTATTGTTGGGTTGGTTTGTGTATAGACATTCTATATATGTACAGTCTAACGATATTTCGTGCCATGTGCGATGTGATATGATATGTACTTATATACATATCCTTATCATAGCGTGTATGTTGTTTTGTTGGAACCCAAGGGTAGTGTTTTGGCTTAAAGGGTTAGCTTGAGGCTACGTGTAGCTTTGGACACCGTGTGGCGTCTCGAGATGATATTTCGGGGCGTTACAGCTTCGCATTCTTTTTCTCCATCAAATATCTCCAGGTTGCATGGTCAGTGTGTACTACCACTTTGGTTCCTAGCAGATACGCCCGGAATTTCTGAAAAGCATAGACAACAGCAAAAAGTTCCTGTTCGGTGATTGTGTAGTTCTTTTGAGCTCCATTCAATGCTTTGCTAGCATAATTGATTGGATGAAACAATTTGTCCTTCTTTTGCCCCAACACAGCTCGAAGGGCAACACTACTTGCATCACACATGATCTCAAACGGTTTTAACCAATCCGGTGCGACAATGATAGGGGCCTCAACCAGCTTCCTTTTAAGGCATTCAAATGTCTTCAAGCAATCATCATCAATGGAGAGCTTATCTTCCTTCTCCAAAAGTTTGCAAAGTGGATTTGCAATCTTAGAGAAGTCCCTTATAAACCTTTGATAAAAGCCATCATGACCAAGGAAACTACGAACTCCCTTCACTGAGATGGGAGGTGGTATCTTCTCAATAACCTTCACCTTGGCTTGATCAACCTCTATCCCTTCTTATGAAATTTTGTGCACGAGAACAATGCCCTCCTTCACCATGAAGTGACATTTCTCCCAGTTAAGCACTACAATTGAATTCCACACACCGTTGCAAGGCTCTACTCAGGTTCGCCAAACACAGCTCAAACGAATCTCCTACCACAGAAAAATCATCCATGAATACCTCCAGGGTGTCTTCCACCATATCTGAGAAAATACACATCATGCACCTTTGAAAGGTAGCGGGTGCATTACATAACACAAACGGCATCTGCTTGAATGCAAATGTTCCATACGGGCATGTGAATATCATTTTCTCCTGATCTTTAGGAGCAATACAGATCTGGTTATAGCCAGAATAGCCATCCAAGAAATAATACCACCCCTTTCCTGCCAATCGATCAAGCATTTAATCCATGAAGGGCATTGGAAAGTGGTCATTTAAGGATAGTCCATCCAAACCCTCCATCCAGTCACAGGCCTGAGAGGAATCAACTCGTTCTTTTCATTTGCAACAACAGTTATGCCCCCTTTCTTGGGCACGCATTGAACTAGGCTTACCCATTTACTGTTGGAAATAGGATAAACCACTCCTACGTCCAACCACTTGATAATATCCTTCTTGAACACCTCTTGCATCGGTGGGTTAAGTCAGCGTTGATGCTCGATGGTTGGAGTACAGTCATCCTCAACTTGTATCTTATGAGTGCAGATGCTATGGGGAATGCCAATAATATCAAGAATAGTCCATCCTATTACTATTTTATGCCTCTGAAGCACCAAATTAAGTGTTTCCACCTACTATTTTCCCAAATCATCTGCAATAATAACGAATAGCGTATTTCCATTTCCCAGAAACACGTACCTTAAATGCCCAGGTAGCTCTTTCAATTCCAACACCGGTGGCTTTTCAATGGATGGCTTAGACGGTGGTGTTGATCAATTCTTCAGATCAAGATCTAGATTTTTAGGAGCATAAGAGTATGATCCCATTCCTATCAAAGCACAAACAGTCTCTTCATACTCCCCAATGCCTTCCCGATCAAAATTCATCAGCACTGCAGCTAAGGGCTCGATAGTAAATTTCTCCTCTATAGGCACCTCCTGCTCACCCTCATAATATACATCAATAATTGAGAACACACTCATTTCTTTCTATTGCTTCATTGATTGGCACACATCAAATCGCACCACTTCATCATTCAGCCTAAATAAGAGTTCATTAGCTCACAAATCAATCAACACACTTTTGGTTTTGAGGAAAGGTCGACCCAAGATTATGGGCACCTCGAAGTCCACCTCGCAATCTAGAATGACGAAATCTGCAGGAAATATGAAGCTAGCAACCTTCACCAGCACATCATACAAAATACCAACAGGTCATTTTATCAACCTATCCGCCATCACAATTCACATGTTGATAATTATGAGGTCTCCCAAATCCAACTTTTTTTTAAACATCTAGCGACATCAGATTGATGCTAGCCCCCAAGTCCCATAGAGCTTTGGCAAATTCAAGAGGCTCAATAGGGCATGGGATAGTAAATGCTCTTAGATCTACCTTTTCTGCTCTAGAGATCTTATGAAAATAGCACCACAATGATGGAGATTGCCCATCGTCTCAAAACTAACTGACCGCTTCTTCGTGATGAGATCTTTCATAAACTTTGCTTACTCATGCATTTGCTCCAATGCCTCCAACAATGGCAGATTAATCGTCAACTTCTTAAGCATAGCCATGAATTTGCTGAACTTTATGTCGTCGTCCTTCTTCTTCAATCGATGGGGAAATGGAGGAGGTGGTTTTGGAATAGTGGTGACCACCACTTCCACCTCCTTTCCCTTATTCTTCTCAAACTCATCAACCTATTAACTATTGGATGGTGCATCATCAATAACCTCATCCGATTCCCAGACTCTACCGAATGATCAATCTTTGTTTCTTCAATATCATCTTCTACTATATCAACCATAGGATTGCCCACAGGAGGTCTTGAAAATCCTTACCACTTCTAGTATTTACTTCCATACATGACCCATCCTTCCTTGGGTTCTGCACTATGTCATTTGGGAGGGTACCAACCTTCCTCTAATTGAATGCAGTAGAAAGTTGGTTAATTTGCTGCTCCAACTATTTTATCGAAGTAGAGTGAGAGTCAACTAACTGGTTCATTGAGGATAACTCACTTTTCATCTCAATCACCCAGGTACTTGTTGCTTCTACTCCCTTCAATAGCTTAGCCATCATGCCCTCCAAAGACATCTTTCCTGAACTAGTTGCAGCGGCCTCACAATTTCCAAGAGGGACATACAACTCACTCCTGTCACTCTTACTCTTCCAATTGCCTTGATCACGGTCCTTATATCCAGATTTATCATAGTTGTTCCAACCTTAGTTTTCTTGGCCACCGCTTTGAAAACCCCCTTAATTATTCAAGTAATTGTCTTCCTCCTCAGAATCAGAGTCAGCCCTTCCCTGTGATGCTACAACTTTAACCTTCTCTGTCTTTTCCGATAACAAATGCTTGGTGAGAAGATCTATCTGTTTCTTTATGTGAGCCATGTCCTAGTCACACTCTTTTTCTCTTCGCCTCTGTTCTGCAGTCATGCCTATAGATACAGTAGATCTTGCTACCTAAGAATCCCTGGTATGATAAGCTCTACTTTGTTTCGTCATATGATCAAGCATGTCAGCTGCTTCAGGGAAGGTGAGGTCCATGAATGTCCCACCTATTGCATTGTCCACTAATGTCTTAGTCACAGAGTTCAAGGCCTGATATAATATCTCCATCAAGTGGACATTGGTCATCTGATGATTTGGGAACTATATAACCTTCTTCTTGAACCTCTCCCAAGTCTCATGGAGATCTTCAGTCGGAAACTGTGTGAAATTGCTTATTTCGTCTCTCAACTGTGCCCTCTTGGATGGCGGAAAGAATATTTCTAGGAAAGCATCTTTTAGTTGCCTCCAATTAGTAATTGAGTCGGGAGTTAGCCCATTTAACCATAAAGTTGCTTCTCAAGATAGAGACAACAAAAATAGCCACAATTGAATAACATTTTGTCCAACCCCTGGATTGTCAAATGACTTGTATGTTGAGATAAAATTAACCAAATGCATATTCGGGTCATCACCCGCAAGTCCACCGAAATAATCCTTTAAGATGCAATAGCTGGATCATAGTGCTTGTAATATTAAACTTGGTTTCGGGTGCTAAGGGCGGAGGAATAATAGTCCCTGTTGCATCGGCTCCATCCAAGTCATCATCATCATTATCCAGATTAAATTGGGTGACTTGGCATTCTAGTCTCGCCCTAGCAGGGCAATTTCTGTTGACATTTCTATTTACCGGTGCAGGAAAATTATCTACACGCCTCGAATTGACTGAAGCTAATAAATAATCATCACCCAGATCCTCATCATCTGGGTTTGGTTGCTGACCTGCATTATCTAAATTATACTGGTTCAATTGTGTAGCTGTCAAGGAGGCTAGTCTAGCTGCTTCCTGCTGAGCAACTACTCTTTCTTGGTCCTGTTGACTATCCATTCTTCCAATAAGTTAAGGTTCCGGATGAATAAGTAATAAAGGTTCACCTAATCTCTGAGTACTTGACATACAAGATGATCACCCTGCACAAAACAAAAACGACAAATAAAAAGTAAAATTTTAGGAAACTTTGACCAAAGGTCAAGCAACAAACACAAACTTAATTGACAACTGTACTCCCCGAAAACAGCGCCAAAATTGGATACGCCCAAATTACAACTTTCTTACGAAAGTGTAAGCGGTCGCTGTCAAATATAAAACCCAATTGGGTTGGGTGTCGAATCCCACAAGGAATACTGTTTTCACTAAGTAATGTGGTTGTTATCAAACTATTGATAAAAGGTTTCAGAATAAAGGGTGTTTTGATATGGTAACAATATTCTTTCATATTTGTATCATATAGAGGTCCAACTAATGAAAGTTAATGTAAATGTAATTTCAATGAGAATGAATTAACTAGAGTTATGCTCACCAAGATGTTCAAACAGTTAGGGTTGTGAATTTGTGATCGAATTCTAAATTATGTATTCAATTGCAAGAATTATTGAATTCTAAGAATTACCCACGTGTTTCTCAACCTAATGGGTGTTTCACCCTTTACTTCTCTCGAACTTAAAGGATTCATGCATTATTCAATAATACTCTCATGACGGTTAATCCTATTAAGGCATCAACCCATTAACCCAAAGAGTAAACCTATGGATCTTATGTGAAATACTTTTTTTCCCAATATCCACTTTCTTGTCAGACAGGTGGTGTTCATGGGCTCACTTCTCAAGTTTGCAACCAAGAGATGTCTTTATAATGAAGAAGGATTCATGCAATTTTTATAGACGTTAGAACTTCAACTGATTCACAACCCCAAATAGTTCTCTACATCAAGGCTTCCATAACCCTAGTTATGGGAGTTTAGCTACTCATCTCCATATAAGAAAACAAAGATATATTGATGTTCATAAATATATTTAGAAGAGTACTTACAATAGTCACAATATTGTTCTTCTCAATCTTTGATGGAAAATATAAAAACTAACAATTAGATCTCAATTTCTAGATTCAAATCCCAAAGAAAAGTGTTACAAAACTCTCACTAGAGGGGAAAGTGTGAAAACTAATGACAAAAGATGCGGAATAAACCCTAATACTTGGTATTTATATGATTCCAGAACTAGGGTTTTCAAATTCAAACTTGTATTTTTTGGTTTATGGTCGACGGGTCAAGCGACGGTCCGTCGTATGGCCAACGGTCCGTCACCTGAACCATCGTGGACCTCCAGTTTTTCTTCCTCCTATTTCTTGGTGATGGTTTAGGGAGACGGTTCATCGCAACGTCGACGGTCTATCACCTAGACCTTTGCATGACTTCCTCTGCTTCTTGACGACGGTTTAGACCGACGGTTCATCGCAAAGTCGACGGTCTATCGCCTAGACCATCGCAGGATGTCCAGAGTCTATGACTTTTGTTTTTGGTCAATGGTTTAGGTCGACGGTGTGTCGCCTGAGCCGTCGATGCTTATTTTTCCTTTGTTTTGCTCAGATTGTCCAAGTTATCTTTCACTCTCAGTTCTTATCCAGAAAACACTAAAATACCCTATTAAATACAACAATGGTTGCTTGAAAACACACAATTATCCTAAGAAAAAGGCCTAAAATGTTCCATCAAAAGTTGAAACATTAATTTTCAGATAGTATTCCAGATTCAGATGTTATAATTCATTATCAGAATTTTAGATGTTTTGAACCTTATGGCATTTCAGCCTTTTATTCCGCAATTATTTCAGTATTATTGTTCAGTGCTCACAGTAGATATCATTTATGGGTTAGCTTGAGGTCCTTCAGGGTCGCAAGCACCATGTTATGACTAGGGGGTAGTCTCGGGTCGTTACTCAAATATACCCCTTCAGTACTGTGAATCAAAACTTCTTAATGAGATTAAGTCATTGAATACTTATTGGTGCATATCTCATGAAAATTGAATTTGCATCAGTGCAAATACAAAAATATAACCATCCCTCAGTTCATGGATCCAAATCAATGCAAACACAAACAAATATAATCCTCCCTCAGTTTATGGATCTGCATCAGTGTAGAGCACATTAAAATTTACACTTAGCAGTCAAATACAACAGATTAGGTCCACTGAATATTTCTCTTGATGATTGAGTTAAGATGTCTCCAAATGTGTCAATTGTGACCTCTTCATTCTTATGTCTTAATGCACAATTTGAAACAAAATTTTCATCATGTCATTTTCTCAGAAAATTTATCCATTGATTCTAGAATCTAGATGCACATAGAATTGCATACCAAATTTTAAAATTTGAACATAACTGAAACAGGATCAAAGTTTGTAATAGACATTTTTTTCTAGTTGTATGTTTCTCTTTATCCCATTCATTTTACTTTTTGTGCATTTTCAAATAACCTACGAGTGTTGTGCATTGAAAGACAAGTATATTTGTTCATTGAAAAATTTAACCAATAGAACTGAGGAAGAGGTATATTTGTTTGTGTATTTTTTATGAGTCAAATCAGACAGGATATATTGGAGTGTGTTTTATTTTATAAAAAGAGTCATTTAAAGTTGATTTGGGCTTTTCTATAAAAGAAATAATACATGTGAAAGGTTTCTTAACAATAATGGTAAAGTTTTTTCCAAAGTATGATATTGGGGGTAAATTTGACCTCATAGTATGATGAAGTTTATGTTTTGTCAATTTTTCAAGGTAGAATGATAAGTTTAGCCCCAAAGTATATCAACAAGGGTAAATTTAACTCCAAATTATGACAAGGGAGATATTTAGCTAATTTTGCAAAGTAGAAGAATAAATTTGACCCATTTCCCAAAAAGTAATATAGGTTTATAAACCTTAACGAAAAAAGAACCTAAGTGTTGGAGGGACTCATATATTTTTTCATATAGCACACTACATAGAAGTTTCATCAATCATAACAACAACTAAGTCTGATCCATTAATGCGCTAAAAATTGTTAAATTTTTCATCTATCATTTGTGTTCTGGATTTATAACGGATGATATTTATAATGAGGTTTGATTGTACGAAATTATAAATTATAGGGGATAATTAGGATAAAATATTATTTAAATATAGGGAAAAGTGTCAGATTTATTTCTTTATTTTGACATATTGACTTAATATACCCTTCGTCATACTTAGGGGCTAAACTTATCCTCGTTGTCATACTTTAGGCTAAATTTGTACTTGTTCTTAAGAAACTAATCATGTGTACCCTTTGATTAACTGAGAAGCCCAAATCAACGTTAAATGTCTCATTTTTGTAAAATAAAAAGTACCATAATCTAACCCGCCTCATTGAAACACCTTGGTTTCTGGACCTTAGAAAATTTTTTGGAATTCTGATCTATAGACCCAATACGACTCATGGGTATGATACATATTTTAGGGTACAGATGGTATGGTCCAGTCGTATACTGACTAGTGTTGGTTAGTGGGATGGATTTTGGTTACTAGAATGGATACGACTTAGGAGTACGAGTCATATTGGTGGTTACAGCTTGTTTTGTTCCTAAACTTAATCTTAGACTTATTTACTTAGGTTGGATCTTAGTATGATTGGATCACCGTGATCCGTAAGCCAGGGTACGAATCGTACCCAGGACTCATGTGGTGGACAGTGTCAAAATCTTCCTTGGGTTTAAATTTTCTCGGGATATGGATAAATGGTACGGATTGTATGTTTTGGGTACGACTTGGTTAGATGAGTCATATGATGGACAGTATTTGATCCAAGGGTTGAGTCGAGGATACGAGTAGAGGATACCACTCATAATGGAGGGTACGACTAGTGTGGTTCAGTTGTATCACTGTGATAAGACTTTGGTGCAACTTAAGTGGGGGTATTCTATATATTTCCACACTTATACTAATAGGGTCCCACGACTTCTAAATTACTTTGGAGGTTATTTACCCTATTATTCCATTCATTAACACTTAGAAACTCTTTTAAACACTCCATAATTCTCTCATGACCTTTTGGGCAAGGGAAGATAGGGTTTCAACTAAAGGATCAATTTGGGGCTTATCTTGGCGATTTCTTTTCATCATCATCTTGGTTTAAGGCATGTTCTCTTCCCTCATTGTCAATTTTATCCAAAAGCATGGTTTTATAAATGTTTTCATGATTTCATTGATTGTATGATTTTGATTTTCAAGTATGGTTTGGGAGTTTTGATATCAAATAATTGGTTATGGTTTCCCATGGTTTTAATTATGCTTTTATATTCATTAATAGTGGTTTTCGATAATTGAATTGCATGAGAATGGTTTAATGGTAATTAGAATTGATTTTGGTGATATTATGCCCCCAATGTGTTTGACAAAATGCTTATAAAGATATGTTTATTGCATTGACTACTTTTAATGGAACTCTTGCAGGTTTTAAAACTTGGTAAAGGAATTATACATGGTTTAAATGTCTTGGAATCATAAATGTCTAATGGTTAAACTTGAGGGGTACATAGAATACCCCAAGTTGTTTAATATGGTAAATGGAAAGGGCACTTGAAAGTCCATTTAAACCTATAAATGGTTGGCTATGGATGATACTTGTAAGTAAGGATTGGTATGAGGATACCAATATCAATGGTCTCTGTTAATAAATAGAAAATGGTTTGGTTATTTGGAAATTGGTTTTAATTGGACAATAATGGTGGAATGTATAGCAAAGCCGTGAAGATGAAGGTCCCAGGGGGGACGAAAACTAGAAACTCATATTTATCGATATGAGGTTGGTCTTGATGACCATCTCCATGATGTCACAATATATTTGGGGGATGTACTACTCATCCCAAAGGTTTCTTCCCTAGTTGTATGGCTACACGCACTAGGTCCCTTTCAACAGGGGGAGCTGAACCCATATAGCCCAAGGGTGGTTTACGACGGCAAAGCTACACAGTCCAGGTAAAGGTGTTTACGACGGCAAAGCTACACAGTCCAGGTAAAGGTTTTAAGGTCATGCGAAACCCAATCCCTTTTCCCACCATGATTATATATATTGTCACGACCCGAACCAAGACCCTAGCCACGACGGGCATCCCGAACCATGAAAGGCTGGGCGCCCCTTTCTATCTAGCAATTATGCACAACGTTCATACAATATAAGAAAATGTCAAAAATTATCATATGGAAACATAGTCAATGTCATAATTCAACTAAACAATTCGAAAGGAAATCCTTAAAGCTGAAAACACATGACACCTATCTGCAAAATCACTAACATTACGAGATTCAACATATGTCTAAAAAAAACTGAGACAAGGCCCTCAGTCAGACTATGAACCAAATAAATAACATTGTTCTATAAACCCGGCCTTCTGAAATAGGGGAGGCTTACTAACTGAAAATCTCAGACACACCAATGTACTGCTTAGCGGAACTCCAAGACTGAGCCTCACATCCTGAAATATAGGCGGTCAATACAATTATACTGGTACATGATGTGTGAGCTAATGCTAACATATTTGAGGTTTCTAACTAGAAATAATTGTAAAGTCTTAAGCAAATCTTTTCATTTTTGAGTCTTTTCTATTTGATAATGCAGGAAAGTCAAGATGCAAGAAAACCAAAGACAATAAGAGCAAAAGAGGTGAATTTGGAACAAGTGGCCATGAAAGTGTAGTTGATGACTTATCTAATAAGTCATCAAATTTGTGATAAGTTATCAGAGTCATCATCAGCTGTAGATAGTGTGAGAAAGTTGGAGTAGAAGTATGACGACATCCCCTGATAAGCCGTCAGGTGTTTGATATGCCGTCAAGAATGCCGTCATCCTAAGGCAGTACATGAGATTTAAAGTGAAGAAGTAACGACATTGTATGATATGTCGTAAAAGTCCTGATAAGTTGTCAGGAGTTTCCGTCAGCCTAAGGCAGAAATCATCAAACTTGAAGGAGGAGCTAACGACAATGTTTAATAAGTCGCCAATATGATTTAACTCCTTCACCTGAAGGGGTTGTTTGGTGGACTCCCAGGATATGATCCCAATATGCATTTAGTGAACTTTTTCACTATTTGCAAGTCTTTTGATAACCCGAGAGTGGGACAGAATTCCATCCGTCTACGTTTATTTCAGTTGTCTTTGTCTGGGGAGGCAATATTGTGGCTTAATAAGCTGACGCCCGATTCTATAACCAACTGGAGGCAGTTGAAAGAGGATTTCATAGAAAGGCTCTTTCCACCTTCTAGAAGGGTACAGTTGAGGGATGAGATCAGTAACTTTAGACAGATCCCAACCGAAGCTCTCTATGAGACATGGAAGAGGTTCAAAAAGATGTTGATGCAGTGCTCGAACCATAACTTGACAGATATTCACCTGATGGAGACTCTTTATCGGGATTTGAACTCTATTATGAAGCCAGTTGTTGATAATGTTGCAGGGGGATCATTTGTGGATCTTACACTTTAAGAGGCCTCTGAGATGCTTGATCGGATAACCAAACAAAGTAGAGATTGGCATACCAGGGATTTTGTAGTAGCAAGCCCTACTTTGTCTGTTGGCATGACTGCAGAACAATGGTAGAAAGAGGAAGAACATAATCAAGACATAGCACACTTGAAGACGCAGATCGATTTATTGACCAAGCACTTGTTATCTGCAAAGACTGAAAAAGTGAAAGTTGTTGCATCACAAGGTAAAGATGATTTTAATTCGGAAGAAAAAGCCAACTATTTGAATAACTAGGGGGGTTTCCAAGGCAATAGCCAAGGAAATTAAGGTTGGACTTATTATGATAAGACTGGATATAAGGATCGGGATCAAGGAAACTGGAAGAGCAAAAATGATAGAAGTGGGTTGTATGTACCTCCCGAAAGCAGAGATAATGCGGTAACTAGCTCTGGTAAGATATTCATGAAGGACATGATGGAGAAATTGTTAAAGGTAGTTGAGGCTACCAACTCTGGGGTGACTACTATGAAGACCAATTTGTCTTCTGTGAGTCAGTTGGTAAACTTGCACTCCACTTTGATCAAACAGTTGGAACAACAAATGAGCCAACTTTCTGCAGGATTGAATAAGAGGGAAAGTGGAATGCTACCAAGTGATACAATTCATAACCCTCAGAATGATGGTCTGTGCATGGCTATTACCACACAGGGTGGTAAGATATTACCTATCCCTTCTTTGGGAAAAGTTGTTAATGATGAGGTGATCAAAGTAGATTATGAACATGAAGAAAGTTGTCCAGTGGAGTCTGAGAAGATAGATAGTCCTGTTGATGCTTTGGAAAAAAGAAAAGAGAAGGAGAAGGAGGTTGTGGTTACCACTATCCCAAAACCACCGCCACTCTTTCCTCAGAGATTGAAAAAGAAGGTCGATGATACAAAGTTTAGTAAATTCATGGCAATGTTGAAGCAGCTAACAGTGAATGTGCCTTTGGTCGAGGCACTTGAACAAATGCCAGGATATGCTAAATTTATGAAGGATCTTATGATGAAAAAAGGAGTGGTGAGCTACAAACCGATGGATAACATCCATTATTGTAGTACTATTTCTACAAGGTCCTTGGTGCAAAAGAAAGCAGACCCAGGAGAATTCACTATTCGTTATACTATTGGGTCACTGGAATTCGCTAAGGCCTTATGTGATCTGGGAGCAAGTATCAATATGATGCCGCTAGCTGTCTAAAAAAAGTTGGGTTTAGGAGACCCCACACCCACCAACATGAGACTAGTTATGGTGGACAGGTCTGTGAAAATTCCTATCGGTATGCTACATGATGTACTTATAAAAGTTACTAATTTTATATTTCCTGCTGACTTTGTGATCATTGATTGCGAAGTAGACTTCAAAGTGCCCATAATTTTGGGCAGATCATTCTTAGAAACTGGGAGAGTGATAGTTGAAATGGAGCTGAATGTTTATGCTCAATGAAAAAGAAGCAAAATTTGAAATGCACCCATCTATGACACAGCAAAAGGAGATGAGTGTTTTCTCAATCGTGGATATGTTCTATGAGGATGTGAAAGAGGTATCAACAAGGTGTCTTGACAAATTATGAGTAGTCAAGACAACCGAGTCGTGCAGTGACACTAAATCAGGCGTTATTGGGAGGCAACCCAAAATTTTTATGTTTAACACAAGTTGTTTTTATTTATTTAGATGGTAAGTATGATGAATTGATAAGGTATGCAGGGGTTGAGGTAGAATTGATGTAGCAAGTTAAGTGATCTTGATGACATAGGTGACGAGCTATCACAATTGTGATAAGCCGTGAGGTTCAGAGAAATCAGATCTGAGGTATGTTTTGTTGACGCTGACGACATTCGTGATGGGCTATCACACTTTTAGCCGTCAGAAGTGTCATTAGAAAACCCAAAATAAGCTATCAAACAATTCTGGATCCAGTTAAAGAAATCCGACCCGGCCCAAAAGAAAATCTTTTCACCTTCCCTCTTTTCTTTTTCTTTTCTTTAGTTTATTTCTTTCCATTTTTAGTTTATTCTCTTGCCTTTTTGAGTTAGTTCTTAGTAATACAAGAAAATTTCCTTTTCTTTTCGCTCTATTGAAGTTAAGTACAAACACAAAGTGATCTTTCTCCTTCATTTTTTCGTCTGCTCTACCCTACTCAAGAAGCTAAGTCGCCTAACAGAGTTTATAATGGCACCCAAGGAAAAAGGATCCAAATCAGCAAAGAAGGTGACTAAGTGGAGTGTGCCTCGGAGACTTTTTGATGAGTCTGATTATGAAGAAGAAGAGACAGCTAAAAAGAAAAATAAAGAAGAAGAGTCCGAAAATACCTTCACCACCTCCCCAAGCTAAGAAGGTGAGTGAAGAAAGTGAATCTAAGGAACCAGCAACATCTGAACTTATACCTTCAGAGCAGACAGCCTCTGAACAACCTTATTCAAAGAAACCTGATTCAAATAAACCAAATTTTGAGCAACCCAGTTCTGAGGAACCATCATCTGGGTCCCCTTCTTCTGAACAACAGGCTGATAAAGATTCTCTGATATGGGGAAATCTAATCAAATGCAAGAACCCCGGTGTCCGAGAAAGTGCTAGATGGCAAATTCCTGGGGCAAAGAAGATTTTCTATGACGGGCTTCTCAAAACTCAAAGAAGATCTATTAAAAAGCCAATTTTTGAAGAAATAAGAATCATTACTACCGGGTTGAGCAGATATCCTTCAATGGAGCATACATTTCGAGACTACGACTTGGCATGGACTACAAAAGGAGGTGATTCTTTTTTCCCTGCACTAGTTCAGGAGCTCTACGTGAACTACCAGGCTACCTTGGAGAATATATGTAAGCAAGGCAAAAAAGCAGCAGATCAACCCTTGTTGGAGAAAGTTCTAGTGAGGGGCGTAATGGTAGATCTCTCAGAAAGAACCATCAATAGATTCCTTCATGGTCTCGACTTCACTTCTCAGGCTACTTCACCAACATTCTACTCTCGGTTAAAGGATCGTGACAAACAACATCCTTGGTTAGCCAACCTCATAGCTGAAGGAGAACCGGAATGGTTGACCAACCCGAATGAAAGAATATTCAAGGCCTCCCTGAATCAAGAGGCAAGGTTCTAGTGGGGTGTAGTACGCACCTAGTTGATACCCACGGCTGGAGAAAATATTCTTGGTGATGATAAAACAGTGTTAGTCATGAGCAACATGGCTAAGCTTCACTTAAACTTTAGGGAAATCATTGATGAGGAGATAAAGATTCGAGTATCAAGGCCTGACACTGTATATCCATTCCATGTTTGATTAAAAAGTTGTGTGACACGGCCAATGTACCGGAGGTTGCAGGCATAGACTAATATATTCCATCCAGGAAGACCCACAACCCCATCAGGTATGATGAAAATCAGTCTAGGCTTGTGCTAGGCAAGGGAAAAGGGGTTGCCACAGAACCGGTGAGGGATGCTGAAGTGCAACCAGCTATCACTGGCACTGACTCAGCACCTAATGTGGAGGTGCAAGATTCTGAAGTTGTACAGACAACATCTTCTGCAAGAGTAGATTCAGTGCTTGAGAACAAAACAAACCTTTCAGCTGTTGTTTTACCAACAGAATGTGCCTTCAACCCGCTTAATTTCAGGAGTGGCGAAACAAGCAAAGCGGTGCGAGGCCCATCTACAACTTTTTTCCAAGTAATTTGCCTCTGCTGTGGACAAGAGGATTATTAAGGTAGCACTTGAACCTTTCCAGACTTTACCTAGTCGAATTGATAAGTTGGAGAATCATTTCAATGCACGGTTAAGAGAAATGTCGGTCCCAGATATTGCACTATTCAGAACAAACCTGGACAAGGTAAAAGTTAATGTTGGAGTATTGCAGCAGCACCAACTTATGGTGTCTGTGGATCCAGTTGCTGATGAGTCTGAGGATAAAGTTCCCTTACTTGACCTCAATGGGGAATTGGTGAAGCAGAGAAAAGAAAAGAGTGATAAGAAAGACAAGGGTAAAAGGAAAAGAGCTAACAGAAAGGATGAAAGAAAAATATAAAATAAGGTAAGGAAGAAGGCAGAAAAAGTAGAAATAAAAAGAGAGATGTGAGCATCCAAGGCAGAAGTGGAGAGAAGGGAGAAAGAGCTACGAGCTAGGGTTGTAGGAGCATCAGTTAGTAGACTCCCTCCAGAGGCTGTGACAGTTGTACCAGCCCAGCAGCAGGCTACTGATATGAGTATTCCAGCCGAAGACACCGCTGCAGGGTCAGGGACCCATGATTCCCATGCTTGAGCTACTCCAGGTATACCCTAAACCTTTGTTCAGTTTCTCTTTGCATGTACATTGAGGACAACGCTTGATTTTAAGTTGAGGGTGTAGGGTGATTTGTTATAAAATATTATAGTTAACTAGGAGAAATACAAGTACCTTAGGTGGTTAACATGGTTTTGTTGATTTTTGAACACCTCTCCAATGGTCTATTTTATAACTGTGTAATATGCATTTATGTGTGACCATTGTGCATCTTGTTATGGAATTAGTAATAGTGACATGATAACCATTGCTAAATAATTGCATTAACCGGATGGGTAGTAGCTTGTAATGTACCTGTGTGCCATGTGTGTGTCAGATATTACTTAATTTCATTTGTATGTTAAATTTAGAACATGCCCAGTTAGTCTTGCCTTGGTTGTAGGATAGGGGTTAGGAAAAGATCATAGGCCATTTTGAGATTAGTCCACTTCTAGCCTTACCTTCCTTGTATGAATGATATCCCTTGATCCCATTTTTTAGCCTAAATGCCTATTCTTTTATGATACCTATCACCTTCCCATTTGTATCACAATGAACCTGTTTTGGCCCTGGTCCTCCTTGGATATTGTGCACTTTGACTTAGGCAAATAGCCTAAGTTGAGGGTGGCTACCATATGGGTGCATGATGTAAAATGAGTATGAAGAAAGGTAGAATAAAAGAAAAGAATAAAAAGTTGGGTGCGGTGAAAAAATAATAAGAAGAGAAAAGTTGTAAAAAAAATAATTGTCAAAAAGACCGCACCTATCCGGAGTATGTGTGATCAAGAAAAGAGAGAATTAGGTAAAGGTAAATAAATGAGACCCCAAAAGTTAGTGTAGTGCCAATGAGGCTTAGTCACCTTAAATATCATCAAGTATCATACCAGCCCCTAGCTTACGTTACAAGCCGAAGAAAAAAACCTATAGTGATCCTAGCTTACCTGTCTGAAAACCTTGGTAATTAAAATAAGGGCAAGCTTATGGTATTAGGCATACATTGACTGAAACTTCTTTTTGAGAGCGAGTGTCTATTGATTGTCCCCACAATTACATATGTTATTTCTTATATGAGCGAGGAGGGACTTCTTTATTGTAAGGGTACACTGGTTATGTTGCTAGTTGCTAACTTGTTTGGGCAGTGTAATAATTGTACATGCAGGGTTGTTGTTGCTAAGTAGATGTCATAGATTGATTCCTTTGTGTTGCATTGTTGCTTTTCAATAATATACATAGTTGAGTTTGAGATGATTGAGCTTGGAGATGGTAAATATGTTTTGAGCTAAAATGGATGATTAACTGTCGAATGTGCTTTGTATCCTCTTAGTTATGTTTAATTTACTTGAGGACAAGCAATTTTTTTAAGTTGAGGGTGTTGATATGTGAGCTAATGCTAACACATTTGAGGATTTTAACTAGAAATAATTGTAAAGTCCTAAGCAACTCTTGTCATTTTTTATTATTTTCTCTTTGATAATGCAGGAAAGTCAAGATGCAAGAAAACCAAAGGCAATAAGAGCAAAAGAGGTGAATTTGGAACAAGTGGCCATAAAAGTGTAGTTGACGACTTGTCTGATAAGTCGTCAAATTTATGATAAGTTATCAGAGTCATCAATAGTTGTAGATAGTGTGAGGAAGTTGGAGCAGAAGTGGACGACATCCCCTGATAAGCCGTCAGGTGTCTAATAAACCATCAAGAATATCGTCAGCCTAAGGCAGTACATGAGATTTGAAGTGAAGAAGTGATGACATTGTCTGATATATCATCAAAGTCCTGATAAGCCATCAGTAGTTTCCATCAGCCTAAGGAAGAAATCATCAAACTTGGAGGAGGAGCTGACGACAATGTCTGATAAGTCGCCAGACTCCTGATAAGGCGTCACACTTTGTTGTCAGTGATAACGCTCAATCTACAGCTCTCGTAGGAGTGTAAAGCGGTCGTTTGTCAAATATAGAACCCAACCTGGGTTGGGTATCGATCCCTCAGGGAATAGCTTGGTCAACAAGTAAGCAACGATTACTAGACTTTTAGTGCAAGTCTCGTAAAAAGGGGGGAATTGTATTGTGAAAGTAATGTAACCAAAATAAGAGAGTAAAGCAGAAAATAGCAAAGTAAAAAGAAAGAATGTTTAGTAGGTTGTGAAACAATGAGAATTGAGGAGTTGGGGTTATGTCCACCTTCTGAGTTATACGTCTCTATTGACTATGAGTGTGTTGAATTCAGACATGCATGTGCTTATAGAGAATTGTATTCGATGGTAAATCCAGGCGTCTTTCGACCTATTCGAGGATTATTTCACTTTAACTCTTTCGATCTTAAAGCGTGTCTAATGGTACGAATTCTCTAAGAGGTTAATCCAGTTACGACACTAACTTTTTAATAGGGGATGGGACCCTACTACCTTGACATTATCTCTTTTCCAGACAGATAACCTTTCTTTCGAACAAGTTAAATGTTATACTGGCGTATTCTTGCGTTTGCAACCACAAAGAATTTAGATTAAGATGAAGAGAATAATGATATAAGCAACATACGTGTCACGAACTCACAAACTCACATCAATAGATAGTATCTCATTCGGCTTCCATAACCCCAACAGAGAAGTTTAGTTACCCATGAGTGCGAAGGAAATCACAATTGACATTGTTGTTATACCACAATAAAGATTTCACGTTTGTAATGGTGTGGTAGGCGTTAGGCGTGAATCCCTTAGCAATGTAACGTTTCTCTTGTTGTGGAATTTAAGAATAGATGAATAGAAGAAGAAAATAGAATTAATGGAAGAATGATTGTTTAGAACTAGAATGTCTTAGAAGTAGAATAGAATAGAATTGAATGTAAGAAGATGTCTAAAATCTCTAGCAAGATAGGGTATTTATAATACCCATATCCTATTCCTACTAAGCTAATGAAATGCTTAACCAAATCCTACTAAGCTAATGAAATACTTAACCCAATTGTACTAGGTTAATGTATCATTATCCTAATCCTAACAAGCTAATGTAATACTTAACCCAATTGTACTAGGTTAATGTATCATTATCCTAATCCTAATAAGTTACTTCTAGTCCCCAAAGTCTTCAGAAATGTTGTTTTAGCCCGGGACAGAATTTCCATGCGCCATCTTTAGTCCTTGGCGTCCAAGATTGGCTTTTCTCCTTTCGTGAAGCTTTCTTTGGCGTCAAGTTATCCATGAAATGCTGAATTCTGCATCATTTATACCTGAAACTTTGCTAATCATGTTCGTTAGCTCACTTACAGGAAAATGGACTAAAAGTGCATGAAATATATAATTTGTTCTCAAAACTAGGCTAAAATATGGGCAAAATATAGTGCTATAGGCGTGTAAATTCGCCTATCATCAGTCAGCTGTGCAAGAAAAAGTTGTATTCTGTGATTTGATTCCTAATTTAGCTCTTTGTATTTAAGGCAAAGTTGAGAGTTATCTAGGGCATCTTGAACTAGAGAACATTCATCTTGAACTGCACGAACTTACACTATTTTATCTCTAGTTTTCTCTGTAACTTTACAATTAAATTTTGAGAGATTGTTATCATAATTTTCTTGGGATTTCTACTGTGATCTATTTTGAGAAACACTTGTTCATATTTATTATTCTGTAAGTTTTCATTTACCGAATTATGAATGCAAATTGTCATGTTTTTTACATTATGAGTAGCTAATTCCTGAAACCCGAGTTGTGGCATCTATGGGTTTGGTTTTGTAAAGTAACTAGGTGTTCAAGATTCTAAAGGTAGTAGGAACTCCTTGGTAATTCCTTTGTTTTACATATTGTCTATTGGTTGCAAACGATAGGTCATGCCTGCTAGTGATTTGCTTGAAATAAGAAATCAACCCTAGTAGGAAGAGAATTATCAACAGGGACTTGGAAGCATCAAATTTTTATTTAGTAATTAACGTTGTAACAAGGTTAATTAACTTGACACAACATCCTGTTATGAAATATAAATTCCCTAAGTTCGAAAGAATTAGGTAATTAAATGTCTAAATAGGTTGAGAAACATTTAGATATTACTTCGACAAGGATAATCTGTTGTTCCTACCTACCACAAGAATCTTGAACCGCTACTAGTGTCTGTCAAATACCAAAACTCATAGTGAACACAACTCCGATTTTCCATATAATATTGATGAAGAACACTGATACTGAATTGAGAAATAATAACTTGTTACCCTTTCAAAAAAAAACCATTCATAGGAAACTTCTAACTATCAGTTGATTGACTCATAGACAACTCAAATTAACACCATATTCCGTGTGGGATTCGACCCAGCCTAGTTGGGTTATATATTTGACAACGACCGCTTACTTTCTCATAAGAGAGGTATAGTTTGAGCGTTATCAGTACGCAGAACAATCCAAAAACAAAATACACTTATATACAACATAGGTGAGAGCGTTTCATAAATCGCGTGTTATCTTAAAACAGTTGAAAACACATGGGCATAACCTGAATCTTTCAAACACATTCTGCAGTTCATGACTCTACTCTTTATCTTACTTCCAATCTATATGGTACACCCTACAAATCTACAATTCCACGGGCTAAATAGAATCTGCCCTTAACTCAGCGGCCAATCCCTTGCCCCAAGTTTTTCACAAGGGTTGGAGTATCTGATTATCTACTATGCCACAGGGTCATCGCTAGTGTAAAATCTCTCTTTCGGCTAACATAAATCCATGTCGACAAATTTAAATTTTGGGAAATGAGTCATCTGACTTGTGCCTTATTCAAGTAACCATCTAACTCTCTTAAGCCCAGTTTTAGATTCTTTAAAACATATCTTTTTTGAAAATTTGTTTCTTTCTTAATATCTTCGGGCACATCAAAATAGGGTATCGTCATACCCAGACTTGCAAGTCATTTCACAACATCTCTACTGCCCTTATCTCATTTCAAAAGAAGTTTATTGACCACCCAAAAGATCTACCATTTGAACAAAATTTTATATTTCAAAAACAGTTGAAAATCAAACTATTCCTTACTCAATACACATTTTGCAGTGGTCACCCTTTTTAGTCACTTTAAAGCCATTCTAAATCGGAATCATGATCATTATAAAATGAGTAAAACACTCTTTCATTATCTCATGGAAAATAGTACAATTTGTTCATAATAGTCCATCAACAGACTCAAGCTTTCAACAGTCCGTAAAATTCAATTCACATCATGTAAACTCAATGGAATTTGTGGTAAAAGAGGAAATCACATGTTTCATGCTCTCATTAACTTCTCAATATTAATATCACAAGATCACACGAATGTATTTCGAATTAAAAACACTGCATCACAATTTCCATAATTTTCTCATTAAAATTGAAATTCTCAATGCATATTTATCAACAATCTTGAAACAAAATTTGTGTGAATACATATATATACTTTAAAACTAATTTAAAAATAGTAAAATCCATGCCCATGAGGTTTAGGATAGTCCCGCGTACCTTAGATTACTTTGTTTGAAGGATAAAACTCGAATCTTGATTTGTTTCTTGGAAATCTTGACTTAAGAGCTTGATTCTTGATCTTTGGAGATGATCTAGTGATAAAACCCTAATTTTGTTGTTGAGAGTGTATGAGAGGATTTTGAGATGTTTAATTGATGAAATAGGAGAAAAATAACGCCCCTTGAGGGTTATAAGTCGTGGTCTGGGAGTTATAAAGAAGGAAAAGACTAAAAAGCCCTTAAAAATGTGGAACCAACAACTGTAAAATAGGGGCGTGCGTTGGAGCGCGAGACGTGGGCTAATCACGCAACCTCACTGCCTCTCTCATGAAAATGGCTATAAATTTTTTCCTCGAGTATCGAATTAAGGTGAAATTGGTATCGTTGGAAATATGACTCAATTATCTACAATTTGTTGGGTCTTAAGCTACAAAATGCTACTTGTATCGAAATTTATACATTTTCAAAGCAGACCCTTGTAAAATCAAATACAAAGATTTAGTTGAATCAAAGGTTCTTAGCTCAACTTCGCTCCAAGTGATTTTTATAAGGATTTTTCACCTCGAAAGCATTTCAAACACGAGGATAAAGATCATGACACTTATTCTCACTTTTAATAATTTCTATTAGAGCTTGCACACGTAGGAACAACAATTCGATTTCTAGTTCGAAAATGTGGGGTGTTACATTATCTCCCCCTTGGGATCATTCGTCCCCGAATGATGGGTAGATACTTTTTGAAGCTCTAAAAGTGTAGAATAAAGAACATAATCTCGCATTGAAAATTTTTCCTCAATGAAATATGCAAAGGTATCAAACGAGCTTCATGATAACCCCTAGTGAAATATGTAAGCACGAAGTGCGAGGTAATGAGACTTTACATAGGGATGATCTTGTACATTAGTTCTATGAATCATAATCATCACAACATAAGGCATGAGTTAATTTGGTGATAATAGGTCTGATTTACATCGATACTAATCATGAAATAAGGTTTTAATGGGACATGGGATTAGAAGCATTCTCTACCTTACAAGGTACAATGAATGGACTTAAACTTAGAGACATTACTCGACTATGCCCCAAACAACAAATAACATACTGGATCATTTCCAACTTACAATTTTCCCATAGCACTTCTAACCACAAGAGTTTGCATCCTACTACATAATTCTTCTATGTTGCAGCCTAACTCAGAGAAAAAAGTACTCTACATCCCATTGAGAAGATTACTTCACCTTATCACTACTATCAAACACCCTCGGGTTTTAATTTAGGGAATATAACCACATAGAACATGGGTTTCTTTCAACAATCACAACATTTAATCCTATCATTACTACACCTACTTCATGGACCTCCCTCACTAAGACCAGCAAATTCAATCATTATCCTAAAGATTTCCGCCATATATCTCCTTTCTAACTATTTCACATAGCGAAAGTTCATCTCTTTCTTCCCTCTTCTCCTAAAATTTTAGCTAAAGAAATCACATCCAAAATTCTCACCTACAAGAACATCTACTCCCTTACCTAAAACATCACCACCGTTATACTAGCATATGGAGGGTCGTTGAGGGACCCGAACATAAACATCATGAATGAAAGTAACACTATTAGATCATGACCTATACTTATTACACTACTCGATAAGGGATATGAGGTGAAGATACGATAGAATAGACATGAAGTTCTTCATATATCAAGTGTCTGGATCATAAGTAAAGAGTCATTCGGAAAAAACACAACACAATATGATTTCTTAGGACAGGCTCTAGTGACAAACATGGGTGCATATATCATGATTTATATAGAATAAAACCAAAATTTATTTAGTTAACAACTAAGAAAGGATTGCCACATGAAGCGATTGATCCTCATTTAAAGAACTAAACTTTCTCCATGAGTTAGCATAAACTTTATCACTTTGGCTGAACCCATCATAGAATGAATCAGTGTCATATAGCATAGTTTCTTTGAACCGAGCATTTTGTGAGACATGGATTTTTTTATGGATCATGAGCAACATAACATAGAGCTTGGATACTAGGAATATTAGATCACTGAGGGACATTATTGCCTAGTGTTTGGAGGTCGGAACATGACATGAGTTACATAGAGAGCTCAACCTTACACATAGGCAAGACTTGAATACATAAGACATTTGTAGATGTCCATTCAAATCGAAGTAGGAGGAGCTTGCTTGAATAGGAATTGATTTATCATAATTCTTAATTGAAACTTGACACCATAAGAAAATTAGGGAACTACATTAATCCATCATCTCCCCCTTAGAGCAAAGTCCACTCCAAAACTTTCGTACATAGCTTCTCATTACATCTGCAAGCACAACACTCAACACAATGGAGGGGGTATCAATATACACATGCACACAAACTCCTCTCTATAATTTTAATATAAAGATATTAAATTCTTTCTAGAACATCCCCCTTCAGGAATACCAATCGTAACTTCCTCCAACCCCCAAAGTTGTCGACTAATGACTGATATTATCATGGGTATGGACATCCATTCTTCTAAACACTTAACACTCATCTTCAATTTCTTACAGTACTAGCATTACACCTCTAATCACATAACTGAAAAATCAACAACATTTATAAAACTATTACAATAGTGCATATTATCTACCCATATTTCTTTAATTCAACTCTCTAAATAATGTTATGCAACAACTCCCAGACTTCTCCATACTACAAGATTCAAGAATAAAATCTAGGTACACGTAAAACTCGTACACATCACACCTTATCTAACAACATGCTACCTCGGGGCTCAACTTATTCTTGTATACTCACGCTCTTATCCACTTATTGATTTAACCATAATTCATCGTTTTACTCTTGTCCTTATGTGTACATATACATCACAATTATCCACTTATTATTCCACAAGTTTCCAACCTAGGCTATTTCACACCTCACATCAAGCCTACAAATTCGTTCCTACAAAATACGCAGCATTAGTCTTAAGATATTATTCTTATCACCACAATACACATCTAAAGTTCAAGCCTATAGTCTAGCATCAATTTTATACCACTAGTAACGCATGCCACAAACTATACTAGTCCATTAAATTGTGAAATCAACCCAAATACTTCATTTCACTTAACTACTACCTACAATCACAACCCCTCCATGGCATTACTACTACACCTCAAAATCCACTACTCACCTCCTCACATGTAGTACTAGTTTTCAACTACTAAAGAAAAGAAAGTCAAGGGTGGTAAAGTCATATAATAGACATAGTCGACCTTGGTCTTATATTATAACCCATTATGATCTTACCTACATATTCCACTTTCTCACATTATAGTTACTTACCCCTCCATACACCACAACTACCTTTGAAATTCCATATACGGCAATGAGTCTATATTTATAACTTATTGGCTAATCTAATTGTTTCCATTCACAGCCTATAAGGGATTTCTATAACCATCATCACTATCCACTCTAGGCTCCTTACCTATTTTGAATAGATAAATATCATAGCCACAAACTTCCTCCACAAACTACCATACAATCTAAAAATATTGATGCCACATTAGTCTATCACTTTAAAATGGCAACCCATCCCTCAATCAATGGTTATACAACTAAACTACCTTCTTTACGCAAAAATCACCCTCATTTTGAGTTCTAAGCTTGTGACTTCATATCAGTAATTTCGGGATCATTTTACTACCAATAGGGTATGACACCTTAAACATACTACTACTTAGGTAGAAATATTTTTCCAATATTCTGACATATGTCACTACCCTTGAGCATGACATCTGCAATAAAAATTTTGGAAAGAGACTAAATACAGTTCATACCTCAGGCTCAAATGCACGATTAATATGGATAGGAGTATACGCTTAAATCAATACACTTTAAAGCACTTATGAACTCCTCTCAAGTCCTTCTACCATTTCATTATCTTTATGACTTAATTAGAAGGGACCACCTCATTTAGACTCTAAGATTCTGCACTTGAACCGACTCGACAATGAGACATAGTTAATAAAGTCAAAGTAAAGAAGAAATCTAGATAACTTCCAAACAGACAACATAATGGCACGATCTAGAACATGAAGAAAAGTGAAACATTCCTAAACACCTAGTAGCTTCCTACTTATAAGTATGGTGCACTACACACCCATAAATAGGACTCTACCTAATGTGATTTCACAGACAACTTAGAACCATAAAGCGTGCTCTAACACCAAGTTTGTCATGACCCGAGCTGAGACCCTAGCCGTAATGGGCATCCTGAACCATGAAAGCCCGGGCACCCCTTTCTATCTGGCAATCATGTACAATGTTCATATAATATAAAGAAAAGAAAAAAATTATCATACGGAAACATGGTCAATATCATAATTCAACTAAAAAATTCGAAAGGAAATCCTTAAAGTTGAAAACACGTGACACCTATCTGCGAAATCTCTAACATTACAAGATTCAACATATGTCTAAAAATAAAACTGGGAAAAGACTCCCAGTCGGACCATGAATCAAATAAATAACAATGTTCTATAAAGCCGGCCTTCCGAAATAGGGGAGGCTTACCAACAGAAAATCTCAGACACAACAATCTACTGCTTAGCGGGAATCCAAGACTAGGCCTTATATCCTAAAATATAGGGGATCAATACAATTGTACTGGTATGCTGAAAAATCCAAAAATAAAATACATTTATATACAACATAGGTGATAGCATTTCATAAAACACATGTTATCTGAAAATAGTTGAAAACACATGGGCATAAGCTGAATCTTTAAAACACATTCTGTAGTTCATGCCTCTACTCTTTATCTTACTTCTGAGCTAGATGGTACACCCTACAAATCTGCAATTCTACGGGATATATGGAATCCGCCCTTAACTCGATGGACAAGCCCTCAACCCATGTTTGCCGCAGGGGTTGGAGTATCTGCTTATTTACTATGCCACAGGGCCACCGCCAGCGTAAAATCTCCCTTTTGGGAAACATGAACTCGTGTCGACAAATAACAGTTTTGGGCAATGAGTCGTCTGACACGTGCCTTCTTCGGGTAACCATCTAACTCTCTTAAGCCCAGTTTTAGATTATTTTAGAACATATCTTTTTTGAAAAGTTGTTTGTTTCTTAATATCTTTGGGCATATAAAACTAGGGTGTCGTCATATCCAAACTTGCATGCCATGTCACAACATCTCTACTGCCCTTATCTCATTTTGAAAGATGTTTATTGACCACCCAAAAATCTACCATTTGAATAAAAGTTCATATTTCAAAACAGTTGAAAACCAAACCATTCCCTACTCAATACTCATTATGTGGTGGTTACCCTTTTCAATTACTTTAAAGCTATTCTAAATATGAATCATGATCATTATAAAATGAGTAAAACACTATTTCATTATCTCATGGAAAATAGTACAATTTGTTCATAACAGTCCATCAATAGACTCAAGCTTTCAACAGTCCGTAGAATTCAATTCACATCATGTAAACTCAATGGAATTTGTGGTAAAAGAGGAAATCACATGTTTCATGCTCTCATTAATTTCTCAATATTAACATCACAAGATCACATGAAAGTATTTCGAATTAAAAACACTGCATCATAATCTTCATAATTTTCTCATAAAAATATAAGACCCTCGATGCATATTTATCAACAATCTTGAAACCAAATTTGTGTGAATACATATATATACTTTAAAAATTATTTAAAAATAATAAAATCCATGCCCATGAGGTTTAGGATAGTCCCACGTACCTTAGATTATTTAGTTCGAAGGATAAAACTTGAATTTTGATTTGTTTCTTGGACTTAAGAGCTTGATTCTTGATCTTTGGGGATGATTTTGTGAAGAAACCCTAATCTTGTTATTGAGAGTGTATGAGAGGATTTTGAGATATTTGATTGAAGAAATATGAGAAAAGTAACGCCCCTTGAGGGTTATAAGTCGTGTGCTGGAGTTATAAGGATAGAAAATACTGAAAAGCCTTTAAAATGCGGAACCTACAGCTATAAAATATGGGTGGGCATTGGAGCATGCTACGTGGGCTAATTGCGCGACTTCAGTGCCTCTCTCATGAAAAGAACTATAACTTTTTTCTCGGGTATCGAATTAAGGCGAAATTGGTAACGTTGGAAAGATGACTCAATTATCTACAGTTTGGTGTTTTTTAGCTGTAAAATTCTACTTGTATCAAAAGTTATACAGATTCAAAGTAGACCCTTGTAAAATTTTATACAAAGATTTAGCCGAATCAAAGGTTCTTAGCTCAACTTCGCTCCAAGTAATTTTTATGAATATTTTCCACCTCAAAAGCACTTCAAACACGAGAATAAAGAGCATGACACTTATTTTCACTTTTAATAATTTCTATTAGAGATAACACATGTAGGAACAATAGTTCGAGTTCTAGTTATGTGCATATGGATGGTTTTACTTGGTTTTATAAATGGCATTATTTTATCGTTAGCTTGAGATCATACTAGTGGTCACTCTCTAACCGCTTCTACTAATGGTTGTATACCCACGCTATGCAGGAACCGAGTGATTGAATCGGGTATAGCATTTGGATTGGAGTGATGAGCTTTCATCCTTTTAGAAGGATCCATTTCATGTTATGGATATTTCTAGACACTTTAATTTTATGTTGGATATTGGTTTTTGCTATGGTTGGGGGCATGTCCCAACCAAATTTTATTACTCTTCTTGTTAGTGACTTTGTGGTACTTCTATGGTTTAGAATCAGCTTTGGCATTGGAATAAGCTGGGAGGCTGGCATCATTGGACATTATTTCTCACTGTTCTGTCATATTTCATTTTAGGATTAATTATATTATATTTTTGAACTTCCTTGGTTATGACTTGGTTTATGTCCCTTGTTTTGCTATGGTTGGATTAGTGGTATAGTATGGTTAGACTCGTTTGGTTCGGTCAAGGTTGTGATCTTATTCCAGAGTCTTTATGTGAGCTGTTACACTATTTTGTTACATGCTCGGAATTCAGCTAACTCAAGGCAGGCGACTGAAGGTTGGGTTAGGTAATGGGGGAGGGAGGGTCTCCAGTCCTGTTTGACTTGGGATGCCCATTACGACAAGGCCCCAGAGCGGGTCGTGTCATGTTAGTATCAGAGCCTATGTTCATGGTCAATTAGGAGTCCACAAAGACGTCCCAAGTAGAATCTCTTTTAGGCATGTGTAGCGCGCCACACTCATAAAGGAGAGGCTACAAGACATTTAGGAATGCTCCAATTTCTTGGTATTCTATTTTCAAATTTGAATTCTCAATCTTGGAATCTTCTCTAATCCTTGTTCGTTCTACTTTCAGATCATTCCTCATAGATCTGGAACACAAGAAAATTCTTGTATCCCATTTGGGGGTAATACTGAAGGTGTGCATCCTACTTCTAAGGTTCATCTTCGATCTCATGATTCTATCCCTAGTAGTTCTGGAGTTCTACCAGTTGCTACTAGTCCTCCTCAAGGTCAGGTGACTAATGCAGAATTTTGTCAATCTATTCATGTTATTACTAAATTGGTTGCTACTCAGGCTGAGCGAGGTATCTCTGGTTCTTTGTCTTCTAAGGCCACATGGATTGGCAAATTTATGAAGATGGGTCATCCCACTTTTTCTGGAGTGGAGGTGAAGGATGATCCACAGGGCTTCTTGGATGGATAGAAAATATATTTAGGGTGATGGAGGTTACCAATGTTGAGGGGATAAACTTTGAAGCTTATCATCTCAAAGAGGTTACATATCAGTGGTATAAAGAGTAGGATAGGGATAGAGGAGATATGGAGGAGTCATTTTTATGGGATGCCTTCTCTGGTGCTTTTCTGGGTTATTTTTTTCCCGAAGAGTTGAGGGAAGCAAAGATGGAGGAGTTTGTGAACCTTAAGCAGGGGAAAATATCTGTCAAGGAATATCCCTTGAAGTGTCATCAATTGTCAAGGTATGCTCCTGATTTGGTGGCTGACATGCGGGCTAGAACGAGGAAGTTCCCTTCTAGTCAATTTGGGATTTGATTTTGGAGAGCAAGACTGCCTTGCTGATTAAAGATATGGATATCTCTAAGTTGATTGTTCATATGCAGTAAGTGGAGGATGAAAAGAGGAAACAGGTGGTGTTTGGAGATAGGTAGCGTAAGAGGAATAGGTTTTCTGACCAGGGAGGTTCTCAGACTCTAGGTGGTCGAGATGGTGAAAAATGGCAAAAAAAAAAGTAGGGGATTTCTATTTCCTACTCTTCTGCTAGTGCTCCCTACCAATTGGGGGACAGGCGTCATCATGGTTGTGTTAATTTTCGGGCGTAGGGTTCCCAATCTCAGGAAAGTAGAGGTAAGTCAGTTTCTTCAGCCCTCCTTGTCGGTTTTGTGGTCATCCTCATCAGGGTTATTGCGATGAATGAAAGGACAAATGTTTCAAGTGTGTCCAGATAGGCAATTATCTCAAGGATTGTCCAGTTAATAAGGTTTCTATAGGTGAGAATATGATTCTTGTGGCTTCATCTTATGCTCCTACACCTGGTGGTATTGCATCTTCTTCTGTTACTACTCCTGGTTCTACTATTAGTCGAAACAAGTTGTATGTTTTGGTGTCTCGATAGGCATTCGAGCCATCACTTGATGTCGTTACTGGTACGTTACAGCTTTTCTCTTGTGACGTATATTATTTGCTTGATCCAGGGTCCACTCTCTCCTATGTGACTCCTTATGTGGCTGTATTTTTTGGTTTCGATCCGAAAGATATGTCAGATATTTTTTCTGTTTCTACCCCAATAGGTGACTCAGTTATTTCTAAGAGAGTCTATAAGGTGTGTGTGGTATCTGTTGATGCAAAGCAGGCCTTGGTGGATCTGCTTGAGTTGGATATGGTGGATTTTGATGTCATTCTGGGAATGGACTGGTTACACTCTTGTTCCGCGTCCTTGGATTGTCAAACCCATAGGGTTATTATTGCGTTCAAACGCACACGCAAGTGTTCGCGATCATACAAGTAATATAGTGACTTAGATAGTGGATATCATTCCCACGAGGACTATGCAACTAGCGATTCTGCCAACTTTAGTTTTAGACAAAGAAGTCTTAAGTGTTATAAAGTATCAAGATGATTTTTAAGTTTCGAATAAAAATGTAAATAAATAAGAAATAACAATTTGTGACAATAGCAAATCAAGCAACAGTTGTGAACAGTAATGATGATAATTCCAAGGTTGAGGAACATCTAACAATCATACAATTCTCTATTCTTATCGCGTTCTAGTTTGTTATCGAGTTATTGATTCGCAAGATTTATGGTACGATCTTGGTCTCCCAACCTCAAATCTTCTATCTATCTAAATATTGCAACTACATCGACTAAAAGAGATGCAATAATTCATCTAGATTTATACAGCTATCTCCGTGCAATTGAACCAAACAAGGCTTCTAGGTATATCACTATCCTAAATGCTAATTCAAATCCTCTATTTAATGAAGGGATGAAAACCTTGCTCCTTAATTTCTTCATTCTATTCCACGATTCTCCTCCATGATTCACATAGAAATATAGATTTATTCTAATGTTGGCCACTCATCAAAATAGTAAGCTCAATAAATTAAGAATAACCCATACGATAATCCAACAAGAAACTACGATAAAGAATATCAAAGAGTAATCATGTTCTTGGACTCAACCCCAGAAAAAGGGTGTTTAGCCACTCAAGTTTGATTTCAACATCAAAAATAAGTAATTAACCATACCAAGAATCAATCTTGATCTAAAGAAGTTTAAAAGAATTTCTAAGAACCCTAAAAGATAGATTTTTGTGTTTTTCCATCGCTGCTATGCTTTCCAAAGTGTCCCAAATTTTTAGTAGATTTTTCCTTTTATAGCTGGGCTGAATAAACCCATTTTTACCTCTCACCATGTCGCGACAACCTTCCCATCCCTATTCTCACCGTGACGCGGTGTAATCACGGTAATACTTTGCTTAGTGACAATTATGGATTGGACCCTCGCCGCGATGCAGTGGAATCGTGGTGAGGTACTAGATAGTGGCAATTCCTTATTTCGCCTCAACTACTACACGGTGGGCTTGAACACACGAGCACTAGTGATTATCCCTTCACCGCGCACGATGACTTCCTGAAAGAGATTTTTGAAGATTTTTCCTTCCTTATTTTCTTCCCAAACCATGTTCCAATGCCTTCATTGCTCCTTTCATCATCATACCTCCTTAATGCATCCAATCACGTTCAATTCCGTCAAAACTTAATCCTGCACACACTAATCACATCTATTAGATAAGGAACACACTTATAGCTCAATTCTAATCGGAATAACACCTTTTCGATCTCAGAACAAGTCCAAATATGGGTGAATATCGGTGATTGGACATATAAATACACCCAGGATCACCATCCTACACTTATAACCTTGTTCATCCTCGAACAATCACAAACATGATACTTAATTAAGCTTCACATCACAACCTAAGAGTTATACTTGCGTTGGGTACTTACAATTTATAACAATGACTCTTCATCTCAAAACATGTCAAGAATACTTTTATGACCATGAACAATTTGTTTCAAACCTCATCATCTCAATAGTGACATATGATTTGTTGACAAACTTAATCAAATCACTCAATCAAACAACACAATAAGTAATCCAGACTTTAATCTGCATGCACCATCACAACAAGAAAGTTTCCCCATACCACTCACAGTTTTTCAATATTTCTCATGATGGGAATATCAAATTCAATGACTCACTCTCAACAAAGAAATCATACACGATAGATAATGAACCATAAGCTTGTCCTTAGTGTACTACTCCACTAATAGTTGGATATTGAAATGTAGGATCAATTAGGTCTTCCATGGTTGCAATGTAGGCTAAGGGACGGGTAGGAACTATTTAGAAAATAGTGACTCATCTCCCAAAGAGCTTTAATACATGTCAATCATCAATCAAAATCACATTCTATCAACCCAATTTTCACTTTATTACCTTTACACATCATTTGTTTCACCCCAATCTCATTAAGAACGTTAACATAAACTATGGTGGGAACATTTTTCTTTTACATCACGATTCAATTTCTAGTTCTTCTTCACACCCATTTACTATTACGCACCCCTATAATAGCCACCCTCAACTAAAGCTATTCGCCTTGGTTGAGGTGCACAGTGTCCAAAATAGACCAAGGCCAAAACAAGATCATTGTAACCCAGCTAGACAATAAATAAAAAACTGAACTTCCTTTAGAACAATTCCTTTAACTCCCAACCACAACAATTTTTACACCAATAACTTACAATTTTGGGGCTTCACTTTCACCTTTTTTCTACTTCAATTTCACACTCCTTATTCAATTACTCTTCGATGCTAAAGTGCTTAGGATCTTTGGATCAAATTAAGGTCTATCAAAGAAGGTATTAGTCTAAGTACAAGGTTACCAAAAAAATAAGGCTATAGGCTCAAAGGGGTTTACTAGGGACGTGCATAAAGGTAGGTAAATAAAGTCTTTACAATTCGGCTAACAAAGAAATGCCTAAATCACTTCCTACACCCAACACCCTTTATTTCGCTTTGTAAACACACCGGGCAAGTTCTAGACATTCCTATACATGTAGAATATAAACAATCACTCACACTCACAGTGCATGCAAGGAATCAAATTGGATATTTACCATTTTCGATCTTGTTCTTTGTCAAATTCAACATTAAGCCAACAAATCGTATTACACCTATTAAGATTTAGCATCAAAAAATAACTTATTTTTCCTTTTATTTCAAAACAAATTCGTTCAAAGTCACTAAAAAAATGGCCCAACACAAAGCACTTCTCAAGAGTCATAATTGGGTTCTTATCAATTCTCAGCTTCTAAAGACTAACTCCCCTTAAGACGATCGTCATCCATCTATCATACGGGAGGGTAACTAGCTATGACGATTTATTTTGAATAACCTTGAGGGAAAAAATGAGAATTGCTAAGGGGGGAAAATAAATATTTAAACTAATATTGGAAAGGAGGGAAAAAACAATAAAGGCAAACACTTTAAACTAAAAGCAATATGCAAAAAATGCCTTGAGGGAAAATTGCAACAATCCATACTTTGAACTTACTAACTATTACAGACATAGTTTTACGAATATTTAGAAATACTAAGTTTAACATCCAACCACAAAAATAAAAGCATCCCAAAACAAACAAAAAATAAGATAAAAACTGTTCAACACAAACTGAAATACCAAGATAAAGAGGATGCGAGAAACAACCACCCCACACTCAAACGAAGCACTATCCCAGTGCTTACAAATAAGCTCAAATAGTAAGGTGGCTGAATACTCCCTGCCTAGGCATCAGCCATATTATAATGTGCAGCATCAGCATCATCACTGTCATCATCGGCCTCGTCATCATCATCTGCATCGCCATCATCAGGTTGCTCGTCATCATATGAATCAATATCTTAGTCACACCATTATTGCTCCTCATCAGTCGGGATATCATCATCAACCAGCTTCACGAATTCTGGTCCTATCCTTAGCAATGTCATGGCATGTGGCCCAAGGGATAATCCAGCTCCACAGCACGAATCTCTTCATTTGTGGTCGTTCTTCCCCTAAATCGCAGATACAATGTCTATAATCCATACATTCTAGTAGTGATTTCATGAGTCCGAGCCTGACACTCGGCCATAGTAAGAATCGGTCCCTAAGCCCTAGCTGTGGTGACATCAATAGGGTGAACCTCTACCACTGGCTTATAGTCTAACTCTTTCTCCTCTACTAGGTGCCTCCTCAAAAACTGAGTCAACAGGCCTCTAAACCCATATTTGTGTCCCTTAATGTAACGCGCCTTCTTCATAGAAGAAATTATCACCTGGACTACATTGATCTCAATATCATTGCATATTAGAGCATAAATCAAACATACCCGGTCACGTGTAACCTATGTCATATCTTTGCCTTGAATAAGGCAATGGTACATAATGTGTCCCCATTTACGTGCCTCTTTGTTCATCTATGTATATGGGAAGGAGGAGTGAAGACCCATGTCTCTCTATCTAGTCCACCTGGAAGCCGAACGAGTACCATACAACAAATGTCTACTATGAGCATAGTTCAGAGTGATGATAATTTGCCTCAACTGGTTTGCATCTACCTCAGGTATCCCCAGCAAGTCATTAATTTCTTTAGCTATAAATCTCACCACTCTGCCGTGAACTTTCACCTCATGAAGTGGGTTCCGTGGATACCAATTGGCATAAAACTAACGTACAAGGTGTAAATTGCACTTCATTGGCTGGTGAAATACGAAAGTCATGTTCAGTTATCCCAGACGATATACTATACTCGGGTATTCCCATTGTAAGCTCGCTCTATCAATAAACACCTCGGGTATGTATTTATTGTTGAGGTACTTGGTGTACCACTTCTTTCCTGCCTGTCTGACTGCCTTAAATCTAAATCTCCTTGTCTGGACATGCAAGACTGGTGGGGCACGTGGCACCCTATCGATTTGCCTTTTGGGTTGCCTGTTGTGTTTCCTAACTGGCTTAAAAGTTCCAGCTTTCCCTATTCCTGGCAGTTGTCTCCTATCCATAATTTCTGTAATTCAACACATGCAACAAATAAATGAGCAACTAAGTCCTAGATTATGCTAGCCTCAACTAAGTGTGGACAGGTGACAATGTCACCCCACTTAGGTGGTAGCTAAAGTGCTCACATGTAAGAACGGGGTACTTAGACTTCCCCTATTCAATACATTTTCGCCAAATACAGCTATACTAAAATAATTTAGGAGCCTATTATGTCATTAGCACAATCAATCCCCTTTATGAAATCAATTTCAGTATCACTAGCAGCTATCCACAGTTATGTCCCTTATTTTGTTACATCAAGTTAACGCGAGGTGGACATAATTACAGATGGCTCCCAAATATGCACATTCAATAACAATATTCTAATTAAACATAGGAGTCGACAAGCAAGGTGTACAAGTTTTTACAGGAATAACCCAATCAAGAACATTCAACCTAATTCCACCCCTTATTACAACTTTGTATGCCTTCTATCAATAGGAATTGAAAAATTAATATCACACAAGCACTAGCACCAGTCGGGTTCACCCCACACTTAATCTCTTTGGTGTGATGTGCATTATTACCAAGTAAAGTACTCAGACTTCCCTTCGTAGTGATACCAAACCTCCCCTGTTAAACCAGTTTAAGCAACTAATATGATCAACAAAAGTAAAAATCAAGCCAAAAAGACTACTAAGTGAAAGCACATATCTGTTAGGCACACAGTCACAACATACCCAGTTAATTGAACAATACTACCCCCATCAGTAAAAGCACCCATCACCAAACAAATATCATACCCCACTTCATTTCAACATGCATCAACGCACCATGACTCACTTATTTAATAATTGAATGCATAATTATGAATGAAGTGACTATAATTCACAACAAGTTTAAGATAAATATGGCATATGGTACTATACCCAAATGAATAATTCATACCACAACCTATTCATGCCACTAATTCCAAAATTCTCATAAAGATAAAGAGAAAATTAAAAAATTAAGAACATACCTTAGATATTGAGGGAAAGAATTTAGCTTTGAAGATAATTAAAATGCACTATTGTGTTGGGGAGTGAGGGGCGGCTCTTAGAGTAAGATAATAAGAAGGTTTAGGCTTTAGGGGGTATTTATAGAGAGGTAAGTCAATCTAGGTCAGGTCGGGTTGAACCCGATCTAAAAAAAATTCACATTTTACCCTCACCGCGATGAGGTTCTGGAAAGTGACAATTATGGTTTTGGACTTCACCGCAATGCGGTGACCCTTATATCGGCAATTTTTTTGTGTCGTAACCCATCACCACGATGACATACTGGATTTTGACAATTGTGGATTGTCACCTCACTGCGATGTGGTGACCTATAAATCGATACTTCCAGTGCATTTTTCAACCCTCTTTCTTACCTGGTGTTGTACCAAACTTAAATACATCATTTTGCAAACCTGATTGCCTCCTTGTACGTGGTATTATCCTTAATTTCAATTTCCTCATCCTTGCATACTAAACAAAAACAAAATAAAAAATTGTAAGAACTAGTGGGTTGCTTCCTACTCAACACCTTATTTTTTGTCGTGGCACGGCTCATCTTTTTGTATTTTCACTTTCTTTTTCTTTTCTAAAAATATAAAAATAGATAGAAACTACAGTATTACATTACATTCATGGGTTTCCTCCCACACAACGCCTTAGTTTATGTCATGGCACGACTCAGCTCGAGGTCACTCATCAGTAAAGGTGATGGATACATTATGCTTATCTCCATGATCAGCCCAATAATGCTTCACATGTTGTCCATTCACCAAGAACTTCTCAGTATTTTCTTTATTCCACAATTCAACTACACCATGAGGCATCATTCGCACCACCTCAAAAGGCCTAGACCACTTCAACCACAACTTACCGAAAAATAATTTCAACCTCGCATTGAATAAAAAATTAAGTTATCCCAATTCAAAAACTCTATCAAGGATATGTTTATCATGCCATTTCTTTGTCTTCTCTTTGTACAGTTTGGCATTCTCATAAGTGTGGAGACAAAACTCATCAAGTTCAATAAGCTGCAATAATCTCTTCTCTTCCACGTCCTTCATATCAAGATTCAGCTTTTTCATGGCCCAATAAGCTTGATGTTCCAGCTCTACAGGCAAATGACAGGCTTTACCATAAACCAAGCGATATGGAAAGGTCCTTATGGGTGTCTTATAGGTTTTCCTATAAGCCCGTTGTGCATCATCTAGCTTTTCAGCCCAATCCTTCCGCTGACCATTGATAGTCTTTTGCAGTATTTACTTTTATCATTTGGTTGGATACCATAACTTGACCACTTATTTGTGGATGGTACGTAGTGGCCACCTTATTCCTAACAGAATATTTATCTAAAAGATTTTTAAACCAAGTGTTAATAAAATACGTACCTCCATCACTGATTATCGCTCTGGGAGTGCCTAACCGAGAGAAGATGTGCTTCTTCACAAATTTTAATACCACTCTGGCATCATTAGTGGGAAAGATGCAACTTCCACCCACTTGGATACGTAATCAACCGTCACTAAGATATATAAGTTTCCATTGGATGGTGGGAATGGTCCCATAAAGTTTATCCCCCAAACATCAAAATACTTTACTTAAAGAATGTTTTTCAGGGGCATCTCATGATGCCTTGAAATTGTACCTAACCTCTGGCACTGATCACTACTCTTCACAAAATCCACTGTATCTCTGAACAATGTTGTCTAAAAGAAACCGAATTGCAACACTTTTCTAGTTGTTCTTTCACCCCCATGATGGCCCACCATAAGGAGATAAATGGCACCTTTGTAGCACTTGTGTAAATTCAACTTCTGGAACACATCTGCGTATAATTCCATTAGGACCCTGCTTGAATAGATATAGCTCGTCCCATATGTAAGCATGAGAATCATGAAGCAGTTTCTTTCTTTGTTGAGTGGTAGCTTCAGGAGGATAAACTCCACACACTAATATGTTCACGATGTCCGCACACCAATGAACTTCACTCACCTCTATATATAATAATTTTTCATCTAGAAACTTTTCCTGAATATGGAAAAAGTCATTAGCAATTTGGTCATGAGTCTCTAACCTTGAAAAATAGTCTACAACTTGATTCTCTGCTCCCTTTTTATTGCGAACCTCTGGGTCAAATTCTTGCAGCAATAAAATCCACCTGATCAATCGAGGCTTGGCAACCTTTTTGTTGAAGAGATACTTGATGGAGGCATGGTCAGTGTGAACAATTACCTTGGTGCCCACCAAATAGGCTCTAAATTTATCGAATGAATAAAATAGAGCTAACATCTGCTTTTCAGGGACTGTATAGTTTAATTGGGCATCATTTAAGACTTTACTAGCATAATAAATAGAACGAAATACCTTATGTTTTCTTTGCCCCAAAACTGCTCCCATATCTCTGTCACTAGCATCACACATCAATTAAAATGGTAACTCCCAGTCTAGAGAAATCAAGATGGGTGCTTTAGTCAGTTTCTTCTTCAGCTTCTCAAAAGCTCCTTGACAATCAACCCAAAAATCAAATTTAGCTTCTTTTTCTAACAATTTACACATAGGGCTAGCAATCTTGGAAAAATCTTGAATAAACCGCCTGTAGAAGCCTGCATGACCTAATAAACTTTGCACTCCCTTCACTGTTACCTGATGTGGAAGATTTTCAATCACTTTAAATTTGGATTTATCTACTTCTAGTCCTCTACATGACACCTTATGGCCAAGGACTATTCCTTTCTTGACCAAAAAATGTTATTTTTCCCAATTCAGCACCAGATTTGTCTCTTCACAATAAGCTAGGACTTGATCTAGATTATGCAAACATACATCAAAAGAATTACCATAAACAAAGAAGTCGTCCATGAATACCTTGACAAATTCTTCAACCATATCATAGAAAATTGCCATCATGCATCTCTAAAACATTGCAGGTGCATTGCAGAGGACAAAAGGCATGTGTTTGAACGCATATGTACCATATGGGCAAGTAAAAGTAGTCTTTTCTTAGTCCTCGGGTGCAATGGTGATCTGATTATAACCCGAGTAACCATTAAGAAAATAGTAGTACTACTGCCCTACCAACCTATCCAATATCTGATCAATGAATAGGATAAGATAGTGGTCCTTTCTTGTGGCTTCATTCAGCATTCGGTAGTCAATACAGATTCTCCATCCATTCACCATGCGATTTGGAATCAGCTCATTGTTTTCATTGGTAACCACAGTCATCCCACCTTTCTTTGAGATGCAGTGTATTGGGCTTACCCACTTGCTGTCTGAAATTGGATAAACAATCCCATTATCGAGCCACTTGAGGACCTTTTTTCGTACCACGTCCTTCATCACCGGATTTAATCTATGTTTTTGCTACACCTTGGGTTTGAAACCTTCTTCCATATATATATTGTGCATGCAAAACGCTGGATTTATCCCTGTAATGTCAGATATCTACCAACCAATTGCCTTTTTTCTTCTTTTCAAGACTGACATTACTTTCCTTACCTTCACATCAGATAAACCTGCAGACAAACTAACTGGCAAGGTATCATTGTCACCAAGGTAAACATATTTCAACTGAGTAGGAAGAACCTTCAACTCCAATTTTGGAGCTTCATCAATTGAAACTTTGGGAGATGGGCCAATTGGCCTGTTCAATGGCTCAAAAAAAAGCTTTCTCGTTTCAATCGCTGCCAAATTCATGACTTGTACCAATTCTAGCACCTCTACATCTCCATAAAGATCATGACCCATCAAAGATCGCTCTAGTGGATCATCAGAAAACAACATATGTAGCTCAGATGTAAGGTCAATAACTGATATGGAAGAAATTCTTCATATATAGCTAGTAATTTCTATGCCTTGTATACATCAAAAATCTCTACTATATCATGCGCTCTTATTGTCATATTCCCTGTTGATATATCATTTAGTGATTGCCTTGTTGCTAGGAAGGGGCATCCCAAAATAAATGGAACAACCGGATCATCTTTAAAGTAAAGAATTACAAAGCCTACTAGAAAGATCAGTGATCCCACTTGCACTAAAACATCTTCAATAATTCCATCTGGACTGGCAAGGGACCTGTCAGCCAACTGCAAAACAATAGTCGTGGGTTTGAGACTCCCAAGACCTATTTTTTGGTAAAAAGATGTGGCATAAGATTTATGCTATCCCCCAAGTCACACAATCCACGAGCACTGATAGTCTGCCCAATAGTGATCTGTAAAGTAAAACTACCTGGATCCTTTAGCTTCATTGGCAGTTTGTTTTGTATCTTAGATGTGCACTCCTCATTAAGTGCAACTGTAGCATACTTTGTCAACCGGTTCATGTTTGCCACTATATCTTTCAAGTATTTTGAATATTTTGGAGCACTCTGTGGAATATCAACAAGAGGAAGATTTACCTGAACCTGTTTTAGAAGATCCAAAAACTTCTTATAACTGGCCTCCTCTTGGTGCTTACTTTGCCTTTGAGGAAAGAGTAAAGGTATAGCCTTCTTCTCCACTTAAATCTTATTACCTGCAGATTTTTCTTTGACCCCTTTCTCCTCATTGGATTAAGGATCATCCTCAGTGGCTATAGGACTAACCTGCTCAGGTACCTCCTCTTTTAACTACAACCCACTCCTTGTCGTAACTACATCTACCTACTTTGGATTCACCTCTGTATCGCTAGGTAAGCCACCTTGAGGTCTTGTGTTTTGTGCTCCAATAATCTGACCGAGTTGCAACTCTAAATTTCTAGTAATAAACAGTTGACTCTTTAGATCTTCTACAAACTACGTTTGATTAGCTAAAAGTTGTTTCATCATCTCCTCTATATTACTTGTTTGAGTAGTATCTTGATTATTCTGAACCTGCTATTGATTCTGTTGTGCTGGCCCCTTATACTGAATATTATTATGTGCCTGATTTCCACCTCATGAGAAATTGGGATGATTCCTTCAGTTGGGATTATATGTGTTACCAAAGTTTTGTTGTCCTGGATGATTTACATTCCCTACATAATTCATAGAATCTGTATTAACCGCACAAGCATCGGCCGCGTGTTCACTACTTCCAAAAACCTCACACCAAGAATTCACCTATTGGACTGCATTAGCTATGGCTGCTACTTGCGGAACCCCTAACTTTATGTTGTTCAACTGAGTAAGCATCTGATTTTGCATTACTGCAAGCTGAGTTGATAAAGCAGTGCACTAATCTACCTCTAACACGCCTGCAACCTTCTTAGGAGCACTCCTCGAGTCAGCATGCCATTTTGGGCTCCCTTGTGAAATTCAATTTAGCAGTGTGTACAATTCATCATTAGTCTTCTCAAGAGCTTGACCACCTACTTCTGAATCCAAGAGAATCTTGGTATTTGGCTTTAGCCCCTCAATGAAAGTATGAACAAGAACATCATTAGACTGATGATGGTGAGGGCAATTTCTGAGCATACTCTTAAATCTCTCCTAATCTTGGCAGACATTCTCTTCTTTTTTTTGTTTGAAACTTGGAATCTCGTTTCTTAAACGTGCAGTCTTCCCAGATGGAAAGAATCGAATAAGGAACTTCCGAGCTAAATCTTCCCAAGAAGTGATGAAGAGTAGTGGTTCAGCATGTAACCACCTTTTCGCTTCCCCAATTAAAGAAAAAGGGAAGAACGTCAGTCTAAAATAATCAGTATTCACCCCTGTAGGAATATAAGTATTACTTATTTCTACGAAGGTCTGTATGTGCTATTGTGAATCTTCATGTGAAAGGCCAGAAAATTGCCCAGCCGAATTTAGCAACTGCACCATGTTCTGCTTTAATTCAAATCGACCACCTGGCTCGGGATTGTGAATATTGTTAGTCGCATGGTTCATGAGTGGGATTGTCACCTCACGAACAGGTCTAACAGCTGATTGAACATGAGCAGCTGGGATGACTGGAGCTGGGACATGTCCAGCATTTGGATCAACAGGATCATTTAGATCAACAACATTCGGATCTCTTCTTTCATCCATTTGAACCTGTTGAATAGGATACTGATATCTTCGCCTCTTTGAAATACCAATTCTGGTTCCGAAAAAGGATCTACCAACTTTCTCTCTCTCGCCAGTCCTGTATTCAGCTAAACCTGCAAAAATTCAGCCGCTAAGATCAAGTTGTTAACAGTCAAACTTATTATCAAAAACCAAAAATTTAGCAAATTCCTAATTATACTAGTCCTCGTCAACGGTGCCAAAACTTGTTGCGTTCAAACAAACATGAAAGTGCATTCAATCATACAAGTAATATAGTGACTTAGACAGTCAAATATCGTTCTCATGAGGACTATGCAACTAGCAATTCAGCGAACTTTAGTTTTAGACAAGGAAGTCTTAAGTGTTATAAAGTATCAAGATGATTTTTAAGTTTTGAATAAAAATGTAAATAAATAAGAAATAACAATTTGTGACAATAGCAAAGCAAGCAACGACTGTGAACAGTAATGATGAGAATTCCAAGGTTGAGGAACATCTAAAAATCATACAATTCTTAATTCTTATCGCGTTCTAGTTTGTTATCGGGTTATTGATTCGCAAGGTTTATCATACAATCTTGGTCTCCTGACCTCAAATCTTCTATCTATCTGAATATTACAACTACATTGACAAAAAAAGATGTAATAATTCATCTAGATTCATACAGCTATCTTCGTGCAATTGAACCAAACAAGGCTTCTAGGTATATCCCTATCCTAGATGCAAATTCAAATCCTCTATTTAAGGAAAGGATGAGAACCTTGCTCTTTAATTTCTTCGTTATATTCAACGATTCTCCTTTCGGATGCACATAGAAATATAGATTTATTCTAATGGTAGCCACTCATCAAAATAGAAAGCTCAAGAAATTAAGAATAACTCATACGATAATCCAACAAGAAACTGCAATAAAAAATATCAAAGAGTAATCATGTTTTTGGCCTCAACCCCAGAACAAGGGTGTTTAGCCACTCATGTTTGAATTCAACATAAATAATAAGTAAATAATTATACCAAGAATCAATCTTGAAGTAAAGAAATTCAAAATAATTTCTAAGAACCCTAAAAGAGATATTTTTGTGTTTTCTACCACTGCTATGCTTTCCAAAGTGTCCCCAATTATTAGTGAATTTTTTCTTTTATAGCTGGGCTGAATAAACCCACTTTTACCTCTCATTGCGGTGCGACAGCCTTCCCATTGCCATTCTCACTGCGATATGGTGTAATCACTGTAAGACTCCGCATAGTGACAATTATGGATTGGACCCTCACCACGATGCGGTGGAATCACGGTGAGGTACTAGATAGTGATAATTACCTATTTCACCTCCATCGCAATGCGGTGGGCTTCAACACACGAGCACTGATAATTATCCCTTCACCGCGATGCGGTAACTTTCTGAAAGAGAGTTCTGGATCTTTTTCCTTCCTTATTTTCTTCCCAAACCATGTTCTAATGCCTTCATTGCTCCTTTCATCGTCATACCTCCTTAATGCGTCCAATAACGTTCAATTCTATTAAAATTTAATCCTACACACACTAATCATATCCATTATATAAGGAACACACTTATAGCTCAATTTTAATCGAAAAAACACCTTTTTTAACTCAGAACAAGTCCAAATATGGGTACATATCGGTGATTGGACATATAAATACGCCCAAGATCAGTTATCTTTTGGTTCTCTGGTGAGTTGGTTATAGAGTGGGAGGGTGTTTCTTTAGCTCCTAAGGGGAGGTTTATTTCTTATCATAGAGCTCAAAGGTTAATCTCAAAAGAATATCTTTATCACATGGTACGGGTTAAAGATTCTAACTCAAAAAGTCTTTTTTTCCAGTCAGTTCCTGTGGTATATGAGTTTCCAGAGGTCTTTTTGGATGATCTTCCTGGTGTTCCTCTAGATAGAGAAATAGAGTTTGGTATTTATCTAATTTTGGACACTCATCCAATTTCTATTCCTTCATATAGAATGGCTCCGACTGAGTTGAGGGAACTCAAGGAGCAACTTAAGGACCTTCTGGATAAGGGGTTTATTCATCTCAGTGTATCTCCTTGGGTGAAGCAGTGTTATTTGTTCATTTGAAGGATGGTTCCCTTCTGATGTGCATTTACTATAGGCAGTTGAACAAGGTGATGGTCAAGAACAAGTATCTTATACGTCCAGGCAGTTAAAGGTGCGTGAGAGGAATTATCCTACTCATAATTTAGAGTTGTTGGCGATTGTGTTTGCTTTCAAAATATGGTGACATTATTTGTATGGTGTGAACGTTGATATATTTTCTAATCATAAGAGTCTACAGTATATGTTCACCCAGAAAGAGCTTAATATCAGGCAGAAGAGATGTCTTGAGCTTCTCAAAGTTTATGATATTAGTCTTCACTACCACCCAGGTAAGGCTAACGTAGTTGTTGATGTTCTAAGCAGGTTATCCATGGGGAGTTTGGCTCATGTGGGGGAAGGGAAGCGGGAATTAGTGAATGATATTCACCACTTGGCTAATCTTAGAGTTCACCTCTTGGACTCCAAGGATGGTGGTGTGCTAATTCAAGGAGTGGTTCGATCGTCTCTTGGTGTGAAGATTAAGGAGAAGCAAGTGTTGGATCCTATCTTGTTGAAAATCAAGAGTGACGTTGTTGGGCAAAAGGTAGTGGTGTTTGAGATCTATGGTGATGGTACTTTGCGGTACTAAGGGAGGTTGTGTGTTCCTGATGTCGACTGGTTGCGATAAAAAATTTTGGCTGAGGTGCATAAGTCGCGCTATGTTTTTCATCCCAACTTGACTAAGATGTATCATGATCTCAAGGAGATCTATTGGTGGAATGGTATGAAGAGGGATGTAGATAATTTTGTGGCCAAGTGCATGGTGTGCCAATAGGTTAAGGTTGAGCACATGAGGCCAGGAGGGTTGTATCAAGAAATTGAATTGCCTGAGTGGAAGTGGGAAGTGATCAATATGTACTTCGTTACTATTCTTCCTCGGTCTCGAATCAATATGATTCGATTTGGGTCATCGTTGATAGGATGAATAAGTCTGCGCACTTTTTGCCAGTGTGGACTACCTTCTCAGCGGAGAAGTATGCTAAGTTGTATTTTCAGGAGATTGTGAAGTTGTATGGGGTGCCTATTTCGATTATTTATGATCGTGGCACACAGCTTACGTCTTGGTAATCGTGAAGCAGTTTACGCAGAATGTGTAGCAAAGTCGTGGAAGGTGAAAAGTCCCGGGGGGACCAAAACTGAAAAATCATATTTGTCGATATAAGGTTGGTCTTGGTGATCGTATGCATGATGTCACACTATACTTGGGGATGTACTATTCATACCAGGGTTTTCTTTCCTGGTCATTCGGCTACACGCACTAGGGCCCTTTCAGCAAGGAGAGTTGAACCCGTATAGCCGTGGATGGTTTACGATGGCAAAGCTACACATCCCAGGTAAAGATTTTAAAGTCATGCTAAACCCGATCCCTTTTCTCAATATGATTATATATATATATATAGTGGTGTGCATATGGATGGTTTTACTTGGTTTTATAAATAACATTATTTTATCCTTACCCTGAGATCATGCTAGCGGTCACTCGCTAACCCCGTCTACTGGAGGTTGTATACCCACGCTATCCAGGAACCAGCCGTTCTACTCCTTTTACATAGTGATTGACTTGTGGACAACATTTGGACTGAAGTGGTGAGCTTCCATCCTTTCGGAAGGCTCAATTTCATGTTATGAATATTTGTAGACATTTTAATTTTATTTTGGATATTGGTTTTGGGTATGGTTACGGGCATGTCCCAATCGGATTTCATTACTCTTCTGGTTAGAGGCTTTGTGGTGCTTCTATTGGTTTGAATGGGCAGAATCTGTATAGGTGTCAGCCTTGGCTTTGGAATAAGTTGGGTGGCTGGCATCATCAGACATAATTTCTCACTATTCCGTCATATTTCATTTTGAGATTAATTATACTATCTTTTGGAACATCCTTGGTTATGGCCTGGTTTTTGGCCCTTGTTTTGGTATGGTTTGGTATGGTTGGATTATTGGTATGGGATAGTTAGACTCGGCTGGGTCAGTCATGATTGTGATCTTATCCCAAAGTTTTTATGTAAGTTGTTACACTATTTTACTATATGCTCGAAATTCAACCAACTCAGGGAAGGCGGCTGGAGGTTGGGTTGGGTAACATCGGGGGAGGGGGGGAGGGTGGTCTACGGTCCTAGTCGAAGTTGGAATGCCCATTATGACAATGCCCCAGGGCAGGTTGTATCACTTATCCAACCCGACCCACAAAAAAGGCAGAAACAAATAAACCCCTTCCTCAGTTATGTTGGTCAAATTTTTTCAACAAACAAATATACTTCTCTTTCAACGTGCAACACTAGAAGATTGTTTACAATGAACAAAAAGTAAAATGGAATGGGATAACTCAGAAGTATAGAACTAGAGAAAATGTCTAATACAAACTCTACTTGTGTCCCAGCTATGTTTATATTTTAATATTTTGCATGCAATTCTATGTGCACCTATATTTTAGTATCAACGAATAAGTTTTCTAAGTAAATGATATGATTAAAAAATTTGTTTAGATTCAAATTGTATATAAAGACATAAGAATAAGATGTCATGATTGACACATAAGGAGACCTTTTAACTCAATCATCTAAGGAAATATTCAGTGGACCTAATCTATTACATTTGACCATTAGATGTCTTTTTCATGAGCTCTACACTAATGTAGATCCATGAACTGAAGGAGGGGTATATTTGTTTATGTCTGCACTAATGTAAATTCATTTTTCATGAGCTATGCACTGATAAATATCTAATGGCCTAATTTCATTGTAAAATTTTTGACCAACAAAACTAAGAAAGGGATATATTTGTTTCTGTCAGTTTTATGGGTCGGATTGGGTCGGACAAATTAGATTATGGTGTGTTTTATATTTAAAAAATGAGATATTTAACGTTGATTTGAACTTTTCTGTTAAGAAAGATTATATGTGAAAAGTTTTTAACAACGAGTGTAGATTTGACCCTAAACTATGACATCAAAGAAATATTTAACCCTTAAGTATGATGAAGGGTATATCTAGCAAATTTTCAAAAGTCGAGGTTTGGACAAATTAGATTATGGTGTGTTTTATATTTAAAAAATGAGATATTTAACGTTGATTTGAACTTTTCTGTAAAGAAAGAATATATGTGAAAAGTTTAACGAGTGTAGATTTGACCCCAAACAATGACATCAAAGAAAAATTTAACCCGTAAGTATGATGAACGATATATCTAGCAAATTTTCAAATGTAGAGGTTAAGATCAGGGGATCCCAAAATATTATGCCATTTATAAATGAGTTGAGATGCATATGATTCTCTTCGTTTTAATTTATGTGGCTATAAATAATAGCATCACGTGTAAAATATAATTTAAAATTTAAATTATTAAATATCACTCAAATTGAGATGAAAATGTTTTTTTGGGTGGGTGGGTGGGTGGGTGGGGAGAGGGGGTTAATTAAAATATCGAAAGAATAGCACACGATAAAGTTGCTGGACAAGGGAACAAGAAGGAAGAGGAATAGAAAACTTCATCTCATTGCAACCGTTTGGCATCAGTAAAGTTATATGCTTTTGGCCTGAAGGATAATGGTCTGATAAAAGTCTATTGGCCTTTTTCTCACAAAATTCTAGTCTGTCTCCACAAAAATACAGGGACCTACCATAACAATTGCTATTGTTTTTCCATAAATGCCCAGGTTTTGATCATTTCTCCATTTTGCCCAAGAAGTTGTGCAGCTCCATTTGTGATCCCATCAAACTTGACTAATATTTTTTATAGAATTTAAATTTTACTATTTTATAAATTTGATGTGTTATTGTAGGTTATTTAATTTTTTTTTAATTTTTATATAAAAAATTGGGTAATCTGCAATGGCAGAATAAATTTATCTAATAGTATAAAATATTTTGTACACTACAGCTCACAAAACTTAAACTCTTTTATATAATTAATTTACCCCTATTAAACTAGTACAAAGCCTGAATGGAAACAAAATTAACTCACAACGTCAAAGATAATTCAATTAGATGATTTTGCCAATTCTCAATCTGAAAGAGGCTTAGGAACAGTTCATTTAATTTTGCAAAAAAAAAACTGAATGTGTAAACAGCAGCAGGATTTTCAAATATATCAAAGAGTGCTAAAGTTAATGGAATCTTTTAAGGCTTAATACATTCACAATCCCTTAAATTTGAGAGTGAGTTTCCCTTAAGACACTCAAACTACGATTTATTTCAATTGATTACCTGGACACATTTTAAATTATTCTTATTAGACACTTACGATTCAAATTTTGAAAAAACTTTTGCACAATTTAATAAGTGTTCATTGTATAGATTAGTTAACCACTAAAAATATACAGGAATTATGATCTCTTTCCCTCTGACAAAAATGAATAAAGGAACTTTTTCAGATTTACCATGTATAAAAAGGACAGATCTCACAGAAATAACATAGAACTATTTTTTTTTTTTGGTAAGTAGTCTTAAAAATCAATTCTCCCATTATTTATATGCATTAGCTTAATAAATAAGTAGTAAAACCTTAGGTGTGTTTCCATTGAGACTTAGGCGTGTTTCTATTGAGACTGATGTGTATAACTAAAGAAGGTGATACATTTTATATAGTTTACTTGGCAGTCTAATAGATAGTTTAGAACGCAAACAAAAATTTTTCCAAGATTTGAACCGCAAATGTTTAATAGGAACACTTTATCTTATGCTCAGGCGCTCAATTGATATACGGGGAAGTTTCAAAAATAGCAACTATTTGATACAAAACTCACCTTCCATAGCCACACTTTATAATATTACCATTTATAGCCAATGTATTCGATTCATTCACTGTATTCGCTTTTACTTAATATTTTTTATTCATAAAAAATATAAATACATTAATCACATTTTATATTTTGTATTTTTGAAAACTATGATTGCATCGAATACAAGTCATGAATGATGACGCAAACATCATAGTCGTGCATTGTATTTGTATTTACCATCATTTTTTTATTTTTATTCTTGTCTCTTTCTTTTTTTTTACTTTTTGATTTTTTTTCTTTTCGATTTTTCCTTTCATTTTTTTTATATTTTTTTAGTCATTTTTCTTTTTTGCTTTTATATTTTTATTTTATTTTATTTTTCTTTATTTTCTTTTCTTTTCTTTTCTTTTCTTTTTTCTATCTCTATCTTCTATTTTTGTTTTTTTTTTTGTTTTTTTTTGTTCTTTTTCTTTTTGGTTTTCTTTTTTTTTGGTACTTTTCTCTTCTTCTTTTTCTATCTTATATTTTTTATATTTTCAGAAAAATATGGCTACTTGAGTACAAGTCAGAAATAATAACAAAAATATCATGATTGTTTATCGTATTTGTATTCACATTATCATTTATATTTTTGTATTCATTGATATAATTATATTTGTATTTGTATTTTATCACGCTTGTTTTTGTATATATATATATTATAATTTTCATTTGTATTTGTATTTTATAGTTAGCACTTGTATTAGTATGCTATAATTCGCATTTGTATTTGTATTTTATAGTTCGCACTTGTATTTGTATGTTATAGTTCACATTTACATTTGTATTTATAGTTTGCATTTGTATTTGTATGTTATAGTTCACATTTGTATTTGTATGTTATAGTTCACATTTGTATTTGTATTTTATAGTTCGCACTTGTATTTGTGTTTGCTAGTTCGAACCATTATTTATATTTTATACAATTCACACTCTCTTTCTTTTTTTTTTACTTTTTGATTGTTTTTCTATTTTCATTTTTTTTCTTTTCTATTTTTCCTTTCATTTTTTTTATATTTTTTTAGTCATTTTTCTTTTTTGCTTTTATATTTTTATTTTATTTTGTTTTTGTTTCTTTCTTTTCTTTTCTTTTCTTTTCTTTTTTCTATCTCTATCTTCTATTTTTGTTTTTTTTTTTTGTTTTTTTTTGTTCTTTTTCTTTTTGGTTTTCTTTTTTTTTTGGTACTTTTCTCTTCTTCTTTTTCTATCTTATATTTTTTATATTTTCAGAAAAATATGGCTACTTGAGTACAAGTCAGGAATAATAACAAAAATATCATGATTGTTTATCGTATTTGTATTCACATTATCATTTATATTTTTGTATTCATTGATATAATTATATTTGTATTTGTATTTTATCGCGCTTGTTTTTGTATATATATATATATATTATAATTTCCATTTGTATTTGTATTTTATAGTTAGCACTTGTATTAGTATGCTATAGTTCGCATTTGTATTTGTATTTTATAGTTCGCACTTGTATTTGTATGTTATAGTTCACATTTACATTTGTATTTATAGTTTGCATTTGTATTTGTATGTTATAGTTCACATTTGTATTTGTATGTTATAGTTCACATTTGTATTTGTATTTTATAGTTCGCACTTGTATTTGTGTTTGCTAGTTCGAACCATTATTTATATTTTATACAATTCACACTTGTATTTTAAAGAATTATTTTGTATTTGTATTTTATAATTGACTGGACATGGTATTTATATTTTGTGGTTTTATTTTATTTGTATTTGTGTATTATTTTTATCGATACACTTGTATTTTTAAAGAGCTATTTTATATTTATATTTGTAAGTTGACCGCATATTGTATGGCTATTTGTAATTTAATTTATTTTTGTAACACCCCGTAGCCTTCTCGACTTAGTACGGTACTTAGTAACATGCTTTAGGAGCTAACAACCTAGAATTTTTCTGTGTTAAAAGGACTTAGTCATATTTTAAGCTCCTAAACTTCAATGATTTCTACATCGATCTTTCTGACCGCGAGACGTACATTTTTTAGTAGATTCATATTCAGGGGTGCAAGGGGGATGTATCGGGGGAGTTTTGAATTTTTCGGATGAGGTTTGAGACGTGTTTGGATTCCCAAACCAGTGGGTCACCGCAATTGCACCGCGTCGCGATGCCTATAGTGGTAAGTCGCTTGGCATGTCACGGTAGGGCACCAAATCAGGTTTCTACTGAAAGTTTTAAAATTGAGGGGTAGTCTCGTCTTTTCCCTACATCCCAAAGTCGTGAAAACAGAAGATTAAAACATTTATAGGGCATCATAGGCTCAAAAGTGATCAGTTTTTCTCATAAACGAAACCCTAACTCCTTCCCCAAAGATCAAGAATCAAGCTTTTAAGTTCAAAATTTCCAAGAAACAAATCAAGATTTGGGTTCTATTCTTCTAACTAAATAACGTAAGGTATGTGGGACTATCCTTAAACTCCATGGCCATGGATTTTATCATTTTTTATCAAGTATAATGATTTATAATCATGTTGCAAATTAAGGGTTTTGAATATTGCTTCGAAAAGCATGTCATAAAGATTGTTTGATGAAAGTGTGTGCATTGTGTTGAACTCTTTTTGTGGAAATCGAATTATAAACCCTTATGTATATATGTTTATAGTTTAGAAGGTTTAATTGAGACCATGAGCAATGAATTTCCTCTCTTGTGATGAATTATGGTTTCTAATTGCATTGCGAATGATTTTGAATGCATGAACTAAAGTTTGGAAGTAATAAGTTCCTTAACATCATGGTGTTTGACATGGTTTATGATATGATGAGAGGAAGTTTTCTTACTATAACTATACTTTTTGCATTAAAAAGAAGAATTACATGTGAATGAATAATTGACATAGCCACCACGTGTTTAAGTATTGTGAAAAGAGTGTAATTGCATAAAGATTTCTTGAGGTTTCAAAATGATGACTCTCTTGTGATGTTACAAATCTTTGGTGGTCATTTTCATGTTTTGAATGAGATGGGCTGTGAAATTTACATGATATGAATGACTTCCAAGCCTGGGTATGATGATACCCTGTGATGACATACCCTTAAGATTTTAAGAATTGAATGATTTTGTATACGAAGCATGATGTTTAAAGAACTAAAAGTTGGGCTTAAGAGAGCTAGTTGGTTATCTGAAGAAGGCATTTGAGTATAAGGGCTCGTCGATAGAAACCGTAGTTGCCAATGCGGGACTTATGATATTGTATCCTACATGGGAGGATAATTAAATTCGGACGTCTCACATGGGGGGATTCCTGCGGTGTACTCATATGGGGGATATCACCATCTCTAAATCCTGGTAGCTACTTGGATTGGAGGCTTGGCCGCCGAGTCAAGGGCGGGTTCCACATAGCCTAGGGAATTCCAGATTTGTAAGGTGTACCGACTAGCTCAGAAGAATAACAAAGAGTGAGTCAAAGTTGTCAAGAATAATTTTGAAGTGCACTAAAGTATGCCCATGTATTTTTACTTGCATTGTGTTCATGGTTATTACGAAATACTCTCATCTATTTTGTATAAAAAAATATGATATTTTTGGGTTGTTTCACATACTAGTACAATTGTATTGACCCCCTATATTTCAGGATCTGAGGCACAGTCTCGGGGTCCCACTAAGTAATAGGTCGAATTTTGTCAGATGATTGGAGTTGGTGAGCCTCCCTTATTTTGGAAGGCCTTATCTCATATGATGATATCATTATTTTTAGTTTATGGTTCGACTAGGGGCCTTGTCCCGATCTTCAAGTAGAGGTTGTTTTCTTTCAGTTAGTAGAGATTTTACAGATAGGTGTTGGATAGATTTGGGTCTTATTAAAATTATAACCATATGGTTTTGTTGAAATTAGATTGTCATGCTTCCATTTTATTTTTCTGCATCTTTCTAGTATATGGATTGTGTATATGATCAGCAGTTAGAGAAGGGCTCTCGGGCCTTCATGGTTTGGGATACCCGTCGCAGCCAGGTCCCGGTTCGGTTTGTGACAAACTTGGTATCAAAGCACGATTCATTTTCCCAGGGTGTCTGCGAAGTCGTGTCTAGTAGAGTCATGCATATGGGTGTGTTGTGCACCACACTTATAATCATGAGGCTACCAGGCATTTAGGATTTGTTTCTTATTCTTTCATACTCTAGTTCGTGATATAGCGTTGTCCATAAGAAAGTTATCCAAATTCCTTCCTTATTCTAATTTCATGGGCCATGCCTTATTGTCGAGGCGACACAAGTCTAAGAGTCTAGCTCCCCCAACGATATGGTTCTCTCTGATTGATTTATCCATAAAGTTATGAAATCACACAAGGACTTGAGAGGATTCCATGAGTGCTTTAAAGTGTGATGATTTAAGATTATACTCTTATATACATCAGTCATGCGGTTGAGCCTGAGGTATGGAGTGTATTCGATCTCCTTTTATAAAATTCTTGTTGAGATGTCATGCATAAGGGTAATAATGAGTAGCAGAATATTGGAACTGTATTTCCACCCAAGTAATAGTATATGTTAAAGTGTCATGACCTATCGGTAGTAAAATGGTCCAGAAGTTGGTGACATAAAGTCACAAGGTTAGCAATAAGAGTGAGGGTGACTTTTGCATAAATAAGTAATTTTAGTTGTATAACCCTTTGATTGAGGGGTGGTTTTTCCTTTTATGGTAGCTGGCTAAATTTATAACAAGATTTATAGATTGTATGGTAGTCTGTGAAGGAAGTTTTTGGGTATGATTATTATTTATTTAAATTAGGGAAGAAGCCTAGAGTGGATAGTTATGGTGGTTATAGAAATCAGTTAAGGTTGTGAATGGAAAGAGGTAAACTAGTTAATAAGTTATGGGTAGAGACTCATTGGTGTGTATGCAATTTTGTAATAGTGAGAATGTATACATGGGTAAGTAGACTTAATGTGAGAAGGTATGTAGTAGATTTTGAGGTATAGTAGTAATGTCGTGAAGAGGATGAACTTATGGGTCATAGTTAAGTGATGTAAGAGACTTGGGTTGATATTTCTATTTGATGAACTAGTACAATATGTGGCATGCTTCATCAGTGTCACTTGATTGGGGTTAGACAATAGGTTTGAACTTTATATGTGGATTGTGGTGGTAAAAAGGATAGTAGCTTAAGATTAATGATGCATGTTTTGTGGGAGTAAGTAGTGGGCTTAATTTGATGCGTGCAATAGCTTAGATTGGCAACTTGAGGAATGATGAGTGGACAATTGTGATGTATATGTATACATGAGAATAGGAGTAAAACGATGAATTGTGGTTGAATTATTAAGTGGATAAGAGCGCGGGTATATAAGAATAAGTTGAACCCCTAGGAAACATGTTGTTAGATAAGGATTATATACGTATAAGTGTTATGTGTACCTAGTTCACATTCATGAATTTTGTAGTATGAAGAAGTCTGGGGAGTTGTTGTATGGTGTTCTTTAGAGTTGAATTGAAAAAAAATAGGTAGGCAATATGCGCCTTTGGTATAGATTTACAAATGTTTTTAAGTTGTGATATGTGATTAGAGGTGTAATGCTAGTATTTTAAGGAGTTGAAGATGGGGTGTTAAGTGTTTAGAAGCATAGATTCCCATGCCCATGATAATGTTAGTCACAAGTCGATGACTTTGGGGGTTGGAGGAAGTTATGATTAGTGTCCCTGAAGGGAATGTCCTAGAAAGAATCTAATGTTTTACATTAAAATCATTAAGGGGAGTCTAGCATTTATGTGCATGGTGATACCCTTTTGTGTTGATAGTGTTGGGTATAGATTTGATGAGGGGTTATATCCTCAAGTTTAGGAGTGTGACTTTGATCTAAGGGGGAGATGACCGATTAAAGTAGTTCCTAAATTTTCTTGTGGTGTCAAGTTTCAAGTAAGAATCATAATAAATCAATTTCTATTCAATCAAGCTCCTCCTACTTCAATTTGAATGGACATCTACAAAATGTCTTATGTATTCAATTCCTGCCTATGTCAAAGGTTTGAGCTCTCTATGTAACTCATGTCATGACCCAACCTCCGAACTAGAAGAAATAATGTCCCTTAGTGATCCAATATTGCAAGTATCCAAGCTCTATATTATGTTGCTCATGAACCATAAATATGTGTCCCAAATCATGCTTGGTTCTAAGGAACTATGTTTTCGTATTTTACTAATTTAGTTTAGGTCGGTATTAGCCAAAATGGTAAAGTTGTGCGAACTCATGACTATTTCAACTTTGAAAATGAGAAGCGATGGCTTCAAGTAGAAGTCCATGTCTTAAATCGTTGACTTCATGAATTCAAAACTTATGTTATACGACTCGTGATGTAAGCACTCATCTTTCTCTCTATGGTCTGTCCTGAGGACTCATGCTATGTTATGTTTATGCAATAGCGTCTCTTTACTTATGATCCAGACACTTGATATATGAAGCACTTTATGATTGCATCGTATCTTTACCTCATGTCCCACCTTCAGTAGATCAACGAATATGATTTATGATTGAGTAGTGTTTCTCCCATTAATGATGCTTGTGCTCGGGTCCTTTAATGACCCTCCGTATGTTAGTATGATGGTGGTTATGGAAGCATAGTAGTGTATTAGGTGAGGGAGTAGATGCTTTTGAAGATGGAAATTTTGATGTCATTTCTTGAGCTAAGGTTATAGGAAAGGGGGGAAGAAGGAGATGAACTTTCATTATGAGAAATAGTTAGGAAGGAAATATGTGGAGAAAATCTTAGTGAGAATGATTGAATTGGCTAGTCTTAGTGGGGAGATCCATGAAGTGGGTGTAGTAATGATAGGCTTGAATGTTGTGATTGATGAAAACACAAATCAATGTGTTATGTGGTTAGTGCTCCCTGAATTAAAACCTGAGGGTGTTTGACGGCAATGATAAGGTGAAGAAATATCCTTAAAGGGATGTAGGGTATGAGGTCCCATAGCTTAAGCTAGCACCTCTTTTCTCTGAGTTAGGCTTCAATGTAAAAGCATTATGCGGCGGCAGTCAAACTCATGTGGTTAGATGTGTACTGGGAGAATTGTAAGTTGGAAATGATGAGGCATATAATTAATTGTTTGGGGCTTAGACAAGTAGTGTCTCTAAGTTTAATTTTTTTTGTTGTATCTTGTGAGATGGAGAATGATTCTATTCTTATGTCCCGCAAGAATCTCATCTCATGTCTTGTACAATTCTTATTCAGGCCGAGGATTCTTAGGAAAATTCATGCCTTACAATGTTTTGATCATGTTTCATAAAACACATGCCAAGATCATATCAATGTCAAGTTTCGTTATCTCATGTTTCGTGCTTACACGTTTCCCTAGGGTTTATCCTGAAACTCATTTGATGCCTTTACATATTTTGTTGAGGAAAAATGTTCAATGCGAGATTATGTTCTTTATTCTACACTTTTAAAGCTTCAAAAAGTCCCTACCCATCATTCGGGGAAGAATGATCCCTAGGGGGAGATAATGTAACACCCCGTAGCCTTCTCGACTTAGTACCGCACTTAGTAGCATGCTTTAGGATCTAACAACCTTGAATTTTTCTAAGTGTTAAAAGGACTTAGTCATATTTTAAGCTCCTAAACTTCAATGATTTCTAAATCGATCTTTCCAGCCCCGAGACATAGATTTTTGAGTTGATTCATATTCAGTGGTGCAAGGAGGATGTCTTGGGAGAGTTTTGGATTTTTCGGATGAGGTTTGAGATGTGTTTGGATTCCCAAACCAGTAGGTCACCGCGATTGCACCGCGTCACGATGCTTATAGCGGTAAGCCACTTGACGTGTCACGGTAGGGCACCAAATTAGGTTTTTGTTGAAAGTTTTAGAACCGAGGGGCAGTCTCATCTTTTCCATACAACCCCAAGTCGTGAAAATATATGATTAAAACGTTTATAGGGCATCATAGGCTCAAAAGTTATCAGTTTCTCTGATAAACAAAACTCTAACTCCTTCCTCAAATATCAAGAATCAAGCTTTTAAGTTCAAGATTTCCAAGAAACAAATCAAGATTTGGGTTCCATTCTTCTAACTAAATAACATAAGGTAAGTTAAACTCCATGGGCATAGATTTTATCATTTTTTATCAAGTATAATGATTTATAATCATGTTACAAATTAAGGGTTTTGAATATTGTTTCGAAAAGCATGTCATAAAGATCGTTTTGATGAAAGTGTGTGCATTGTGTTGAACTCTTTTCGTGGAAATCGAATTATAAACCCTTATGTATATACGTTTATAATTTGAAAGGTTTAATTGAGAGCATGAGCAATGAATTTCCTCTCTTGTTACGAATTATGGTTTCTAATTGCATTGCGAATGATTTTGAATGCATGAACTAAAGTTGGAAGTAATAAGTTCCTTAACATCATGGTGTTTGGCATGGTTTATGATATGATGAGAGGAAGTTTTCTTACTATAACTATACTATTTACATTAAAAAGAAGAATTGCATGTGAATGAATAATTAACATGGCCACCACATGTTTAAGTATTGTGAAAAGAGAGTAATTGCATAAAGATTTCTTGAGGTTTCAAAATGATGACTCTCTTGTGATGTTATAAATCTTTGGTGGTCATTTGCATGTTTTAAGTGAGATGGGCTATAAAATTGACATAATATGAATTACTTGCAAGTCTGAGTATGACGATACCCTGTAATGACATGCCCTTAAGATTTGAAGCGTTGAATGATTTTGTATATGAAGCATGATGTTTAAAGAACTAAAAGTTGGGCTTAAGAGAGCTAGTTGGTTACCCGAAGAAGCCGTTTGAGTGAAAGGGTTCATCATTGGAAACCGTAGTTATCGATGCAGGTCTTATGATATTGTATCCTACATGGGAGGATAATTAAATTCGGACATCTCACATGGGGGGATTCCTGCAGTGTACTCACATGGGGGGTATCACTATCTCCAAATCCTGGCGGCTACTTGGATTGAAGGCTTGGATGCCGAGTCATGAGCGGGTTCCACATAGCCCGTGAAATTCCAGATTTGTAGGGTGTACCGACTAGCTCAGAAGAATAACAAAGAGTGAGTCAAAGTTGTCAAGAATTGTATTGAAGTTCACTAAAGTATGCCCATGTATTTTTACTTGCATTGTGTTCATACTTGCATTGTGTTCATGGTTTTTACGAAATGCTCTCATCTATTTTGTATAAAAAACATGATATTTTTGGGTTGTTTCACATACCATTACAATTATATTGACTCCCTATATTTCAAGATCTGAGGCACAGTCCCGGGGTCCCACTAAGTAGTAGGTCGAATTTTGTCAGACGATTGGAGTTGGTGAGCCTCCCTTATTTCGGAAGGCCTTATCTCATGTGATGATTTCATTATTTTTAGTTTATGGTCCGACAGTGTGCCTCGTCCCGGTCTTCAAACATATGTTATTTTCTTTAGAGATTTCGCAGATAGGTGTTGGATAGATTTGGGTCTTGTTGAAATTATAACTGTATTGTTTTGTCTAAATTATATGACCATGATTCCATTTTATTTTTTCGCATATTTATAGTATATGGATTGTGTATATGATCGCCAGTTAGAGAGGGGCTCTTGGACCTTCATGGTTTGGGATGCCCGTCGCAGCCAAGGCCTCGGTTTGGGTCGTAAGAATTTTATTTATTTGTATTTGAATTTGTAGTTGACAAGATTATTTGTATTTTTAAACAATTGTAAAAGAATTTTTTTCTACAAACACTTGTATTTATAAAATGATAAATTATACAAATACAAATGTTACATTTGCATCAAGTGGTATGTGTTTATACAACTTGAACAATACATATCCTAAATGATACTTGCTCATATACAAATACAAATGATAAATTGGAAATACAAAAACTAACGATACATTTGCATTGAATAATACATTGCACATTTATATATTTAAGATCCAAACAAATACAATTAATCCATATACTTTTTTGTATACAAATGATAAATTATACATATTCACGGTTAAATTATTCAACTAAAAATAATAAATTTATTTAAAATATATAGTATGATACAAATAAATATAAAATATAAAATACAACAACAATAAGAAATGAAGAAAAAATACAAAAAAGAAAAAAAGGAGAAAAAATGAAAAGGAAAAAGAAAAAGAAAAAATTGAAAAGGAAAAAATGAAAAAGAAAAAAAAAGAAAGAGAAAAAGAAAAAAAGGATGAAACAAACAAAAAAATAAAAAATAAAGAGTAATAGAAAATAGAGAAAGAGAGAAAATAAATGAAAGAGGCTATAAATTGTAATTAAGGATAATCAATAGGAAAGAGGGGACTGCGAAAAAAATGAAGAAATAGTATATTTCTCTCCTTTTTTGAAGCCACCACGCAAAACCAACAGCCAATAGCCACAACCTCTATAAATCTAGTCAACCGTCACCGCAACACAGTACAACTTTAACTCTGACGCCAGCGACAGCGTAGACATGCTGGCGACAGGTAAGCCTCTTTCTCTCTCATGTTTTCTCTCTCACCCCTCTCTCTTTCTTCCCCTTTTATCTCTTTGCTCTGCTATTGCCGGCGGGACAGGGTTTTCGTCGGCTCGACCAACAGGCGATGCTCGACTAGATCTGATTCCGGAAACACCCAGGCGACGCTCCGACGATATTATTCCAGCGACCAGGTACAGGGAATTGGCGCAACAGTAGGGTAAAGGCAGCGACAACAAATTTCGACAACCAATTTCTACACCAATTTGCCGGAATTCAACAAAATAATCAAGAAAATGTCCATCACTGTGTCTTCTCCAAGAATCAGGTGTACTCGTTTCATTCTTCTATGGTTTATTTCTTTCTAGTCTATTTGGTGTAGGCTTTCTATCTCTTTGTCTATCTTGATATCCTGTCTGTTTTTCTTGACTTGTTCTTGTGGGATTACTAGTTTTGATTTCTCCATAACTTAGTAGGTGTTCTCTATTAGTACCTGTTGTTTCTTGTGAGTAGCAACCTCATTTGCTATTTTTTTATTGGATTATTTAGCTGTTTTTAGCCGTACCTTTTTGCTTGTCGTGTTTTTGTCTCCTGTGTTCTTCACTTTCTTCTAAGTCTATCCTCTTGAGTGGTGGCTGGGGTGATAGATGGCGGACTAGGGTCATGTCATAGGTTGGGGTCAGGTCGGGGATCGGGTTTAGATACGAGTTTGGGATTGGGGGCGAGGGGTAGTAGGGCTAGATGGGATAAGGGTACTTCTAGGTTGAGAGTTGGGTCCTGGAACATAAAGATGTTTCAAGGTAAGTCTATAGAACTGGTGAAGATTCATAGAAAGAGGATGGTTAGTATAGCGTGTGTCCAGGAAACTAAATGGGTAGGCACTAAGGCGAGAGATGCGGATAGATATAAGTTATGGTACTCGAGTAGTGTGAAACATAGAAATGGGGTAGATATTTTACTAGATGAGGATCTTATGGAGCAGGTGGTAGAGGTTAAAAGAGTCGGTGATAGGTTGATGTCTATTAAGTTGGTCATCTGAGGGTCTTCAGTAAATGTTATTAGTGTCTATGCTCCGCAAATAGGTTTGGATGAGGAGGAGAAAAAGAGCTTTTGAGACGTTTTGGATGAGGTGGTGAGGGGCGTCTTGAGCACTAAGAAACTTCTCGTGGGAGAAGATTTCAATGGGCATATTGGGTCTTTGTTGAGAGGGTATGATGTGCATGGAGGTTTCGATTTTGGGCAGATAAATTAAGGTGGAGCTTCTTTTTTGGATTTTTCTTGGGCTTTTGGGTTGTGGATAGCGAATTCGAGCTTTCCGAAGAAGGATGAGCACCTTATTACTTTTCGCAGTTCAGTGGCCAAGACTTAGATTGACTTTTTACTACTTAAGAAGGGGGATAGAGCGCCATGTAAAGATTGTAAAGTCATACCTAGTGAGATTCTTTCGACTCAATATAGGTTGTTGGTGATGGACTTAGTGATCAACAAGGGCAAAAGGAAGATAACTGCGAAGGCTCGGTCCAGGATTAAGTGGGGTAGCTTAACATTGGCTAGTACTTTGGAGATGAGGGAGAAGTTGACGGGGAGGAGGTCTTGGAAGAGTAGAGGGGATGTGGATAATATGCGGGAGACGACTCCTAGTCGCATTAAGAAGACTGCTAGAGAGGTGTTGGGTGTCTCAAGAGGTCGATCTGGTAAGCATCAAGGAGATTGGCTGTGGAACGAAGAGGTTAAGAGGAAAGTGGAGTCTAAGAAGGTGGCTTATGCCAAGTTGGTTGAGATCAAGGATGAGGAGGAGAGACACAAGAATAAGGAGGAGTATAAGGTAGCTAGACAAGAGGCTAAGCTGGCGGTTACAACTTTGAAAACAACAGCTTTTGAGAGCTTGTATATGTCTTTGGAGAAGAAAGGTGAGGATAAGAAGTTGTATAGGCTTGCTAAGGACAGGGAGAGAAGGGCTCGTGATTTGAACCAAGTGAGGTGCATCAAGGGAGAGGATGGTATAGTGTTGGTTGAGGATGCCCTCATAAGAAAGAGGTGGCAGTCCTATTTTCATAAACTCTTGAACGACGAGGGGGACAAAGGTTTCGTGTTATGGGATTTGGAGAAGTCATAGGAGTGTCGCGATTATGGTCATTGTAGGCATATTGAGGTTGGGGAGGTCAAGGAGGCTATTCGCAGGATGCGTCGGGGTAGGGCAACGGGGCTTGACGAGATTCCAGTGGATTTTTGGAAGAGCACTAGTGGGGCAGGTTTAGAGTGGTTGACAAGGTTGTTTAACATTATTTTTAGGGCGGCGAAGATGCCTGAAGCGTGGAGGTGGAGTACGATGATTCCTTTATATAAGAACAAGGGAGACATCCATAGTTGCAACAACTATAGAGGTATTAAGTTGTTGAGTCATACTATGAAGGTTTGGGAACGGGTGGTAGAGTTGAGATTGAGAAGGATTGTGACTATCTCTGAGAATTAGTTCGGTTTCATGCCAGGTCGCTCAACTACTAAGGCCATTCACCTTGTGAGGAGATTAGTGGAGCAATTTCGGGAGAGAAAGAAGGACTTGCATATGGTGTTTATTGATCTCAAGAAGGCATATGACAAAGTGCCCAGGGAAATTCTGTGGAGGTGCTTGGAGGCTAGAAGGGTGCATGTGGCGTACATTATGTCGATTCAGGACATGTATGATGGAGCGAAGACTCGTGGGGGGACAGTAGGTGGAGATTTGGAGCACTTTTTAGTTTTGATAGGTTTGCATCAGGGATTGACTCTTAGCCCCTTTTTATTTGACTTGGTGATGGATGTGTTGACGCAACATATTCAGGGAGGGGTCCCTTGGTGTATGCTATTTTCAGATGATGTGGTATTGATTGACGAGACTCAGAAAGGAGTTAATAATAAGTTGGAGATTTGGAGGCAGACCCTTGAGTCTAAAGGTTTTTGGTTGAGCAGGACCAAGATGGAGTACTTGGAGTGTAAGTTTAGTGATGTGTTGTAGGAGACTAATGTGGTTGTGAAGCTGGATTCTCAGGCCATTCAGAAGAGGGAGAGTTTCAAGTATCTGGGGTTTATGATTCAGGGCGATGGTGAGATTAATGAGGATGTCATGCATCGTATTGGGGCAGGTGGTTGAAATAGAGACGTGTTTCGGAAGTTTAATGTGATAAGAAGGTGCCCCAAAGCTTAAATGTAAGTTGTACAGAGTGGTAGTCCGACCGGCTATGTTATATGGAATGGAGTGTTGGCCAGTTAAGAAATCTCATGTCCAAAAGTTAAAGGTAGCGGAGATGATGATGTTGCAGTTGATGTGTGGTTAGACCGGGAAGGATAGGGTGAGGAATGAGATTATTCGGGAAAAGGTGGAAGTGGCTTCGGTGGAGGACAAGATGCGAAAAGTGAGGTTACGTTGGTTCGGGCACGTGATGAGGAGGAATTCTGATGCGCCAGTGCGGAGGTGTGAGATACTGGCTATGGATGATTTTAGGCGGGGGAGAGGTAGGCCAAAGAAATATTGAAGGGAGGTGATTAGACATAATATAGAGCAGTTACAGCTTACGGAGTACATGACTCTTGATAGGAAGGTGTGGAGGATGCAGATTAGGGTAGAGGGTTAGAGGGTGTCGGTGACAGCAGGGGAGTGTTCTGTATTTGTGTCTGATGTTTCTTGTTCGTAGGTGTTGAGTGTTGTCTATGATTTCAGATTTATAATTTTAGTATTATCTTATGGCTAGCGTTGTTAGTTTATTTTGCATACTGTACAAGTTTATATGCATTTATGTATTGTGTCTGTAAGGTAGTGGTATGGACTGCGTACACTCTACCCTCCCCTGACCCCACTAGGTGGGAATACACTGAGTATGTTGTTGTTATTGTTGTAATAGACAAGAGGGAACTATGAATTGTAATTAATTAGAACTTATGAATTGTAATTAATTAAAAATTAGGCTAAATAGGGTAATTAAGAGCCTATATTTGCTAGGTAGTTTTCCCTTGATATAAACCATAGTTCGAGTGAGTGAACTAAATTTTGTGAATTAAATTTTTTTCCCAAGTTGCTATGGATGTATTAAGCCAACTTTAAATATCAAGTCACTAAAGATTCATATATAAACTCCCGAAAAAAAGGATATTCCAGATTTACATCAATAGATTCTTCCATTGCATACCTACACGCATTCAAGAAGTCGGTCTTATTTTCAATATCATTAGTGCCCATCCTATAGGTTATATGTACAACATAAACAAACTGCCAAACCATAAATGCTTCTCCTGAATAGCTAGCTTATCCTGCTGCTACAGACAAATGAATCTTAGCGCCAAATGGGACTTAGTAGCAGGTGCTAGTTCTCCATTGTGTTATCTGTTTTTCTTCCTAAAGATGCACAATTACATCAATCAGTTCCTGCATTGACATAAGTTCTTGGGAACCAACATGTTGCAGCCAAGACAAGAGCTACAATTTTCCGCAATTGTGATCAGGAAGACGTATTTCCTCTATTGTAAAGGGAAGAAACTCGGTATCCTTACGTGCTCTCTTGGAAATTATGTGATCGGGACAAGGCTGCAGGGTTAGCGTGCAGGACTAGATTAGTGTCGGATTCATTGTTTCTCTCATCAACTTTTGTATTGAAGGCCTTGAAGAGCCTCGTGCCATTAGCTGAATCATTCTTATTATTCTTAATGCCTAGTGTAGACCACATAGAGCTCTTAGCTGCTTCATCTAGATCATCAATTCTCAGTGTCTTAGGAATCAGTACACATCTCTCTCCATCTTTATCCTGCAAAGTATCCTCTTTCGCCATGTTTGATGGATTAAACGAGCTTTCATCCCGAGAATGTTTCCCTAAGGTTGGAGAATTAGGATTGTTGCCATGGACAGAGCAACTAGCAGAAGAGGGTGGTGGAGATACCCACGGGACATTCCAAGGGCTTGCCATAGTGCAACCCCAGTATGGGGGTGGAGGATAAAATGACACCGGAAAACCAGATGGAGCAAGGGTGGGTGGTGGCACTGCAGATGTCCAGGGAGCCGCATTACATGTATAAGGCCAAGGAGGCCCTGGAAAGTGATGCACTTGCGGTGGAAAGGCCTGAAAATTCTTCCAGGCTAAATCACGTGCAGTGGAATCATTTCCCTTTTCTGTTGAATTTGAGGTAGTGCTACAAGCCTCGCTTGATCGATCATTCCCAATTTCTTTCCCTCCACAAGAAGCAAGCATTCTTTGTTCAGATCCATTAAATCCATTTTGAATAGAGTTATGTGATTTCTCAGCAATGTTCAATATAGAAGCCATGGAATCACAAAGAGGTTCATCTGATCCAAAAGCAAGGACAGTTCCATTTGTTCTGTAACTAGGAAGGTTCATCCCATTTGCTGCTTCAAACCGGGCTGCTTGGAGGGCATCTGACACCATTATATGACGGTAACTTGAAGTGGAAGAACTTTTGTTCTTGCGGCGACCAGAACCCACAGGCACATTTCTCATTGTTCCCCCAGCTGTCCAATATCTCTGACACTTTTTGCAAAAATGACGGGGCTGGTTGACATTGTAATTGTTATAATAGCAGAATTTGGTTTCCATGCTATTACAGCGTGGACAGGGAAGTATTTTGTCTGGCTTTTTCAGTACCTTATCCTGAGTGCCACTTGCCTCATTTGGATCGTCCTTCTCGGTAGATTTTGGGGACAATGTTATTTTATAGGCATCCTGTGCCTTCGGGTCATCACTTATACCAGATGATATTTCTGGTTCAACCGACTCGTCTGCAGTGGAATTGGTAAAATCATCTCTTTTACTCTGTGTAAGCTCTCCTTCAGAAGTGATCTGAACATTGGAGAGTAAAAGGTCAACTTTTAGTTCTATTAAAGTGATTGAATCCAATTTTTAGCATAGGCAATATAATAGTGTTATGTTACCCACTATCAAATTATCAAGGGAGATGCAGAAATAGTACTTCAAGATCCATTATGTGTCCAAGTACTTTTGTTCTTTCTGGCATCTGTTATTTTGGAACAAATCTTATTATCAATCTCCCGACTCATGGACTTGGATTGTCAAGTAATACATGATCATGAGATCATGAAATTTATTCTTCTTATGGATAAAAGAACAAAAAAGTCCACCAGATTTTGACCAAAAATCTCCACTCATCGGAATTGTTAACAGTTCTACTTGATGAACGAAATGAACTTTGAACTATATCACCGAATACACTTTTAAAAGGAAGGCAGATTTGGAGTATTAATGAGAATGAAAAATCCTCCGGACAAGGCAATTAAAGAGTGACTTGCAGGACTCTCCTAGTTTTGATTCTAACTATAATTGAATTATTTGCTACGATCCATAACGAGACAAAATCTAGTCGCAACCGCAAAACTTTAAGCTAACATAACTAAAATGACTCAAACTTTTCTTTTTCGTTAATTCAAAAAAGAGTAAAACCAGGATAAAAGAGGAGAGTGCAGTTAACCGCTATCCGCTAATGTAAAACTAGTCAATTTATGAAGCAGAGGGTTGTAGTAGCGTGATAGCCGTCCAAGGTAAAATTAATTAATTTATAAATAGGGTCAGAAGCTGTGCACCGGAGCTTGCTCACATAACACGTCACAAATTCAGATAAAAGAAAAAGATTGCAGTAGGTTGTCAACCATCTTAATCATTTTACATGATTTGTGACAATACAATTCAAAAAAGGGCCATATGTATAGACAAAGATAGATATGCATGTTATTGTACAAACACAGAGAAACATATACCTGATCATCATGTGAAGTTGTGTTAATAGAAGAGCTTCGTAGATCATCAATTGGCAAAAGAATTGTCTTTCCAAAAAGTTTAATCCCTGGATCTCTAACTTCTGACATTCTCTTTCTTTTCTTCCCAGTTTTACTTCCACTTTCTTTTTGTAGATGTTGTTACTTGCAGAACAGAACAAACTTATACTGACTGAAACATGAGTTTTTTGTCGTCGTTTTTTCAAATAGGGGTACAATCTCTTTTTCATGATTTTTGGTGTGTACTTAGTTTGGACTAAAAGAGGGGGAGAACAGAAAGGGGTATCTTTCCGGGGGTGGGTAGGGGTGCCACATCAGTAAAGGCAATGAATTTTCAGCCACAAATTCTGTGTGGCAGTGAGAAGATCTTTAAAGGGTTTTGGGGGTCTCTGTTTCTTTTGATGGTTTTTGATTCCCTACCCACTCTACCACACAACAAAAATAGTTGTGGTAAGTGCTTTTTCTTCAGTTTTTTTTCTCGTTACTTTTTGGTCCACGTCAGCAATATCTTTTCCCCAAGTTACTAAAGAAAATTAAAGAATAGGTGTCTTTTAAGTTTTGAATGAAGTATTGGTGATATTGACCAACAGATAGGGTCAAACATTATTAAAAAACTTGATCAAGTTAATTGTGGATTTGATTAATATTTTCAAAACTTTCTAATCTTTTCAAAAATACAAATCAACTCAATCCACACCCTCTTCAATCCAAATTAACCAATCTCTCCTCTCTCTCGACAGCTTCTCTCAACTCTCTCCCAACCAACAGTTCTGCAAAATTTCTCCCTTCAACCCCCGACGACAAATAGTTGGGCTTCGAGTTCCCCTCTTCAATTCAATCAACTTGTATCTCATCCCTTTTCTCGACAGTTTCTCTCAACTCTCTCTCAACCAACTGTTCTGCAAATTTCTTATTTCAATCATCGGCGACTTCAACATCCGACTACAAATAGTTGAGATTCCAGTTCCTTTTCGACTTCAATCAACGTGACAACCTTACTCTCCGGCCACAACAGCTTCGAATTCTTCATCGATCCTTTTCTTCTTTCACAGGTAAAAATTTATGGCCTTTTTAGTTTTGAAGAAAACAAGGAACTTGAGCCAACTTCTCTTATAGTATTGGTTAACAATTTCAATATTTGTTGCACTAATTTGAAATGCGGTCTGAATAAAATTCTAATTTCTGGTATTTCTTCTCTTCTCTTCTCTTTTCGAAGTGAATTATGATATTTTGTTGTTTGTTGCATTTTTTTTAAGTTTGATTTTTATTGTTTGTGTTTATAAAAACTAAAGGACAATTTGGTTTGATTTGTTCTATTCTTGTTCTTGGTAAAAATGGTGAAATTGCTGTTTTTTTGTTTAACAAAATTGTGCTACTATTTCCTCCGACAGATTGCCCATCTGGTGCAACATATTAACCATCTGATGCAACAGATTCATCATATGATGCAACAGATCAACCATCTGATGCACCAGAGGAACCATCAGATTACAATTCTGATGTAACAGATTAATAATCTGATGCAACAACTTTATCATATGTTGAAATAGATTAAGCTTTGGATAAAAAATCTGATGCAACTAATTAACCATCTGGTGCAATGGAAGAACCATCAGATTAATGATCCGATGCAACAGATGAACCTCCTGTTGGGTAAAATCCTACCAACTCTTCCTACAGGAAAAGTCCAAGACTTGATTTTTCCAATTGATCGTTCATCTGTCGCGATAGACGATCCTATGTTGGAAGAAATCTAAACAATATTGACCATTGATAATTGTTCCAACAGATCACTCATGTGTTGCAATAGATATGTGACCTGTTGCACAGACCATTCATCTTTCTCAACAGATGAGTGATATGTTTTGTATTATCGCAACAGATTACTCAGTCGTTGGTACGGATTATTTAATTATTCCAACAGATCACTCATATGTTGCAACAGATGATGTCACAATAGCTGTGTGATCTGTTGAATAGACCATTCATCTGTCTTAAAAGATGAGTGGTGTGTTTTGTATTATTGCAACAAATTACTCATCCGCTGCAACAGTTTGGTTATATGCTGCAACAGATAGACTACCTGGTGCAACAGATCGGTTGCAACTGTTATTTTACTGTTTTGCTTGTTTGATTTACTGTTATTCTTTTTTAACGATGCATTAATCAATAATAATATATTATTTTATGTTTCTGTTAATTTTAGATAATATAGTTCCCAAAAGAACAGAAATCGAATCAAGTTCAAGTAAAGCAGCTAGGCTATATCCACCACTCTATGAGCTTGCTTTACAAGCGTTATCTCAATCGGGAGAAGAATATGATGAACACGGGAAGGAAAAATATTTCAAAAGAGATGATACAGATGCTAATAGCCCTTCCACCAAAGAGTTGGTCAAAGCCTTCAGCATTGATCGTTATCCTGTGAGAATACAGTGCGATGGTGCCGCAGATTTAATGGGTGATTTCGTGGTTAAGTCAGTCATGGGAAAATCTTTCGATGCCTTCAGAAAAATACTTCGAGAACAAAAATTGGATGCTTATTTCAGGGATAGCTGCTTTGGGAAATATCTTGATTTGCCGGAGGACAACAATGCTCGTTTCCAAATGAAAATGGTTTATGAACTTCTCAAGCGTAGGTTTATGTATGAAAACAAAGATAAGATGGATGAGGTGTGGATAAATTATTGTGGCATGCCTGTTTGTTTTGGTTGGAAGGAGTTTGTCATAGTTACTAGACTAAAATGTTACCCTCCTTCTCAAGTTATACCTATTCTAACCCCAAAAAAGCACCCCGCACACCTAAAAAAGGGAAAGGCAAGTCGTGTGATCGTGATGACCTGGTGTCCATTGTTGGTCCAAGCTTCAAAAACAAAAATTTGATAAAAGCGTTGAAAGGTAAAGGACTTTCGAAGAAGCACAAGCAATCATTGTGCTTGGTTTGGTTTGTACATAATATTCTTTGGGTGGAAGACGTTAGCAACAACATAAGCCTCGATTTAATAAAGCTCTCCGAGGATCTTGAGGCATTTTACAGCTATCCATGGGGGTATGAAAGCTTCAAAATGACTGTCAAATATTTGTTGACTCCGTTAGCGCCAAAGACAGTCAACTTATATGGCTTCCCATGGGCTTTCATGGTAAATGTTTCTTTCTTCTATTATGATATCATTCATTTTTTTCGTTCAATAATGGTTTTAATCTATTGGCGTTATTTTATAGGCTTGGACGTTTGAAGTCATTCCTTATTTGAGACAACAAGTGAACTACCAGGAAGGAGTTTCCTGTCCAAAAATCTTAAGATGGTTGTCGGCCAAAACTCATAAAAATGTAAAATTTCTTGATCTCTTCAACCCCCCGAAGGATGCAGTAAGTATAATTATAATTAATTTTTTTTTTAATTAATGTTTTTTTTAATGATCTAATCATCATTCTAATATATGTAATGATTTATTTTAAAATGTGCATCCGTCGCTAGTTCCGACCCTTGTTATTGTTGATGGAGCTGTTGGTGGTGGTAGTGGTGTTGTTGTTGGTGATAATGATGCTCCTCTTACAGTATTTAAAGCAAACCATTATGAGTATGATCATACTGGTTATACAGATTTTGCCTCTCCCAGCGAATGTCCTGCATGCAAATGTCAAGACTGCAGGGCGAAACATGATATAGTGATTAATGCTATTAATGCATTAACTGCTTCTGTAAAGGAATTGATATCTAAGAGGGGTCTCATTCCATCAAAGAGGATTTTATTTCCATCTGCTCCATTAGAGATTAGGGCTAAGAGGAGAAGAAGAGTAATTTCCAGGGCATTATCAGGCATCCAAAAAAACTAATTGCAACTCCTCTATCTGTGTGTTGCACTGAGCAACGTACAATATCCAAAGAAGAGCAGAACGAGATGAAGAAAGTGAATATATTATGTCTTCCAACTGACAAAACAAATAGACACATATCAGTTTCAACAGATGACACATCTGCTGAAAATTATCAAATAGATATATACATCTGTTGCAACAGTTGACTAACCTGTTAAACCAGATACTTTATCTGGTGCAACATATGTCTCGTCTGTTTTAGCAAATCAAACAGCTTTTCTTACAACTTTTATTTGTACCAATAGACGACCTATCTGCTGCAACAGATGATTCATATGTTGCAACAGATGGTTCATCCATTGGAAATTATCACACAGGGTCTTCCTTATGTAGAAATTTGTCCCAATAGTTGATTCATTGTTGCAACAAAAATATAATATGTTTGGGATAATTTAAAATGAGAGGAAGACCTGTTTGATTTTCTAAAAGAGATTAGTTATCCTTTTCTGTTTTGTTGTATCTCCGTGATTAGCATTGACCAATTATGGCTATCCAGGTGGATGTAGAAGAAGCTACTGCTGAACAACATTGATAATATACTACTCTTTTTATGGAAATACGGAGAACAGAAAGTGCAAAAACCGTACACAAGTGACAATGAAGATCCACGACGAGCAAAGCCGAATTCCATAGCACCAGATGAAGAACAACTTGTCCATACTGAGTAGATCTTTATAGATTGAGCCTGTCAAAGCAATCCTTGGCAGTATACTTAAATTTTTGTTGATGTATTTGTTGAGATCTGTACCTATAACAATTTTTTTTACATTTCATTTATTCGTTGACTTATTTCAGCTAATTTATGAAGGCTTTGATTTATTTTATTTTGTCTACGAATTTTATTTATTCCTTAGATTTGAACTTATTAATTAAAAAGGAATATTAGATTCAAATATTGCAACAGATAATGTATCTGTTACAACAGATGACACATCTATTAGAAAATTCAAACAGATTTAGAAATATATTGCAACAGTTAGGTAATCTATTAGAATTTATCAAACAGGTCTTCCCACTGTAGCAATAGATGTACTTTAGATAAAACCATCAAGATAATGCAATAGATGACACATCTATTGGGAAAAAATAGATTTAGACATATGTTGCAACAGATGGACTTTATCTGTTGCAACAGACGACACATGTATTGGAACAATCGAACAGATTTATACATATGTTGCAACAGGTAGGTTATCTGTTAGAATTTATCAAACAGGTCTTCCCACTGTTGCAACAATGAACTTTAGATAAAAACATCGAGATAATGCAATAGATGACTAACCTATTGCAACAGATAAACTATATGTCAGAACAGATAGGATAACTGTTACAACGGATGAAGAATCTGTTGCATTATAAAAATTCAACTTTCGTTCAAAATAAAACATTTCCACTACGTGTAAAAAGGTTAAAGTAAATTAAAATAAAAAAGACACAACTCATCGACGGTGTTCAGTTCAAACATCTAAAATAAAATAGGCATTAAGTAGACATGTTCACTTTAAACACGTAAAATAAAATAGGCATCAAATGTGTTAGTGTCAGTCCTGGCACATTTCGCTGACTTGCCATCACTTGGCCCCCGACGGTCATTCCCTCCCCCCCATTATCTTATATATTCATCTTCCTCCAAAAATTTAACCCTAAATTTTCAAATGTTCTTCTTCATCGTCATCTTCTTTTATCTATCCAAATTCTTCAAATTATTACTTTCATTTTTTCCAACTGACTTTGACAATGTCGATCACATCTTCCACTATTTTTTGTGATAAAGATTTTTGATATTGTAAGTGCGGTCATGAAGCTCTGTTAAAGACTTCTTGGACTCAACAAAATTCGGGTCGTAGGTTTTTTACTTGTAAGATTTCAAAGGTAATATTTTTTTATTTAATTAATTGATTAATTATTGACTTGTAATTATTTTGTAATTATGTTCTCTTTTTTATAGAAATTGGGTGGATGCGATTACTTTGATTGGTATGAAGAACGACACCCTTCACAAGCAAATCGTGTAATCTGGGGTTTGTGAACAAAGTCAAGGTTTCTGAAGAGAAACAAAATCGAGCAAGAAGATACTACATTATTGTTGTTATTGCTATTGGTTTGGTGTTGTTGGGCACATGGAAATTGAAGCCTAATTGCTAAAAATTTTATGGTGGTGTGTGTATTTGCTACTGGTTTATTGTCAACGAGCACATGGATATTCAAGCATAACTGTTGGAAAATATCAAAAAGATTTAGGCATATGTTGTAAAATTTAGGTCATCTGTGGAAATTATCAAACAGGTATTCCCACTGTTGCAACAGATTAGACTTAGATTATTAGATTATTCATAGAAATAACATCGGCGTAATGCAACAGATGACCAACCTATTGCAACAGATAAACTATCTGTCAGAACGGATTAAGGATATTTTACAACAGATTGACAATCTAATCTATTGCATTATAAAAAACTCAACTTTCATCAGAAAAAAATTATTGCCACCACATGTACATGTAATAAAGTGAAGGGTGACTTGAAATTAAAAATTTCTATTTCACAGGCTCTTCTATATACACAGGCTTCAAGAGTCCAGTTAGTACCCCATAAGCCCAGACCTCTTGCAGGTTTTCCACAGCATTGTTGCACATAAAATTTATTGGCTCGGCCATTTTTGTGCCGGTCAGCAAACATTCGATGTGTGCAAAAGCGCGCGAGCCACTCGCTTTAGCATCATCATTTTTTGGAGGGATCATTCCCCTGTTTCGACCTTCAAAATCCCATGATTTCTTCATCAACACTTCCTTTGGCAAATGATTCATTAGTTTACTCTCCCTCAATAAGATGGGCAACAACACAATCAGTGGCTCCACGAGGAGAAAAAGATTGAAATCATCGATGAGAGGTACATTGGAGTTATAAATATTAATTTTTCCCTCCTCGAGTAGTATCTCAACAGCCTGATAATGCATGCCGTTCATGCTAATGACTGCAAGAATCCTTTTTGCCTCGGTCCAACTCTGACGTGTGGATTTGGTCTGTCCCCTCTAACATATCTTAATGTTTCTTCTTCATCCAAGACCAACGTAGGAACTAGGAAATCAAGTCCCACGCCAAGGGATGAAACCTCTTCATTGAGTTGATCGTACCTATCCTTGAGCTTCTTGCAGAAGTTGAGGTCCATTATCCTATCGGCAACGTTATAAGCTTCCCGGTACGTTAATTATATTTTCCTCATGAGGCAGAGAATTATGTAACATGCTGTGAGATAAGAAGTCAATTTTTAAATAGGTTAGTAATTGTAAAGATGCAACGGATAGTCCATCTGTTGCATAGGATTCTCTAAATCAATAATCCAACGCAACTTATGCAACAGATGGATAATAAGTTGCAACAGAACCACAACCAGTTGCACCAGTATACCCAGCTATTGCAACAGATGTGAAATATATTGCGTAGCTTATTCTTCATGGGGTAGATTAGAAGGGCTAGGTTAGGAAAAGTAAACTTGTCTTATCCTCGTACGGCATATATATATCAGTCATAGTTTGGAAGTCTTGGGGGGGAAAGGGAGGCTTGGGATAATTTGGTGCGCCTGGCCTGGCATTCTTGGCCTGTAGCAGATCCTTCTTCTCTTCGGTACCAAGTTTCGCATATATTTACACCTTCTTGACTGGCCCCAAAACTTCAATAGCTTTTGGAGAGGGAGGAATTACAATTTCTTTTGATTTCTGTGCGGAGAGTACGTCTCTAATTGCTCTTTTCTTTCTCCTAACCAACGTTGTAGGAGTGTTTGGCTCCCTCACCTTCTTGGATGGTATGACACACCTCTTGTATTTAAATTCTTCGATAACTTTAAAGATAGCCTCTACTTTTTCAAAGAGTTTATCCTGTCTGTCCTTGCACTCATCGCATTCGCAATGAGAACACGAGGGTGAAGAGGGGTGAGAGGGACCTGTGTAAGGGCGAAAAGTAATATTTTCAAACATATTTATTCTTCATTGAGCATCAACATGCTCATCATCACAAGCGGTAGCAGCATCAACATGCCTACCACCAACACCAACAACTCCACCAGAAGAAGCACCCGGATCTGCCTTAGTAAAAAAATTGGTCATGAAGAGCCTCAATATTAGGCTGACCTTGCCTAAGTGCTCTTCTTATGGCTGTTGCTCCAGCCAATTCCTTCTTTATTAACTCCACCGTTGGGTCTGTAATAGTATCAACATGACCTAGAGTAATATAAGAAGTCATCACCGACTCCTTCTCGGTAGGCACGATCCATGGATGCACAACCTATAAAAAAGAAAAAAAAGACAGATGCATCTAAATCATATAATATAATAATTTTCATAGTTGGACTACATTTTAAAAAAAAGACCCATTTGTTGCATAGTTTGCAGTATATGGTTAAAATCCGTTTGAGTCTGGTTCAGAGAAATAGAGCAACACATGGATAATCAGATGCAAAATATCAATCATCTGGTTGAACAGCTACACAAGATGGGTAACATGTAATGCAACAGATGATCTATACGTCACAACAGATGAACGATATGTTATCAGATTAAATATCTGTTGCATAATTTACAGTAGATGGTTAATTTTTTAGGAGTCGGGTTTAGAGAACCAAAGCCACAGATGGATAATCTGATGCAAGATATACCCATCGCAACAGATTTCTCATCTGGTGCATCATATATAACATCTCATGCACCAGATATAACATCTGTTCAATAGTTTTCTTATCTTGGAGTAGAATTATTTTACTTGAAGAAGACGTACTGCATCATCCAGAGGGTTAAAGAGATCAACCTCTTTAATATTGGTGTTGATCTTTGCATCCAACCACTTAAACATCCTTGGATGAGAAACCTCATCTGGGTAATCCATTAACTGCTTTCGGAGGGGAGGAATGTCTTCAAATGCCCAAGCCTAAAAAGTGTAAACAGGAAGCAAGCAAAAAAAAAATTATAATAACTATATTCAATATAAATTAATGGACGAGTAAAATTAGTGATTAATTTTACCATGAAGGCCCAAGGAAATCCGTATAATGTGGTTGTCCCTAAGGATAGCTTTGTCAGTAAATATTGGACAGTCAAGTAGAAGCTGTCATATCCCCAGGGATAATTGTTGAATTTATCAAAATCCTCAGCACGCGCCAACAAATCATCTTCTATGACCTTGTTGACGTCTCTTGCCAATATAATCGAATGGGCAAACCAAACTAAGCACAATTGCTCCCTGTACTGCTCTGGTATGGTTTTATCTTCGAGATCTATCAATAAATCTGATGCTTTGTAGCCACGTCGAGCAATGTCAAACAACCCATCTATTTTTCCCTTGCATTTTCTTTCCTTGGATCTTTTGCGGGGTGGTGGTCCTTCTGGATGATGGCATCTCAGGCCCATCACTATGGCAAACTCTTCCAAGCCAAAACAAACAGGCATGCCACAGTAATTGATCTAGATTTCATTCATCTTCTTTTTGCCCCTCCTCCGGATCTTTATCATCCCTGGTGTACTTGATCCTGCGTTTGAGAAGACCATATACCATCATTATAGGGAAATGGATACGGGCAGAGGGGTCCTCAGGCATCTCAAGAAAGCATCCAAAGCAGCTCGTCTTAAAAAGTCTGCCTATGTTTTCGTTCTTCATAATTTTCATAAAATGTTCAAAAAATTTCCCCATCTGACATTTAAGTACAATTTGACCAGTTAGTTGTTTTCCTTCTGGGTCATTTATCGGCATCGCATCTTCAAATTTGTCAATACTAAAAGTTTTGACAGGATTATGCTGGGATGTCGATATTAACTCACGCCCTGTCGGTGATCCATCATCATCATGTTGATGATCATCCTCTTTCTCTTTCTGACTCTCCAATTCCTCCTCTTTCTCACTTTAATTTTCTTCATCACCATCTACGGACCCTTGTCCACCTTCCTCAATGTTGTTTTCACATCTCTCCCCAGCTTTACTTTTCCCTGACTGAGATTGTTCAGGAAGCTCCTCCGAATCCCTCTGTACTGTAGCCTTTTTTTTGAATGGTCAGACGTTGATCCACTTTCACTTTCTTTTCTTTTGGGAGACATGTTTTACCTACAGACAAAGAAAAACAAAAATTACATTACATTTGATGTATGCATAGATTTTAAAAAATACATTACAAATACCACGAATATCGACACACCAACAGCCACCACCACAAACACCACTAACCAATGCCAACAAACAAACAAACACTACGAATACTGACACCACTACAAACACCACCAACCAATGCCACCACCGGTGCCACCACGACGACGACCACCACCACCACCACCACCAACACTATCCAACTATACTACGACAGTCAACAAAATACTGAGATGGAAACTAGGGATTTCTTGAGTTTTTCCTACGATTTTACCATTAAAACTCAAAATTGTAAACCCATTCTCGAAGATAATACAACTAAAAGTTTTATTTTTCATCATTAACTTAAAAACCCTTATTTTTTAGAAAAAAAACAAATATAGAGCTCTTCTCGAACTCTATTGCCTACGAAGACAAAGAAAACAACTGATACAAGCAAGAATGATGTCGAAAATAACACCTATGTGGTCAGAAATGAGACGAAAAATGATCTGTTGTGGAGGGTTGAGCAAATTTGTTGAGTAGTTGTTATCTGTACTGTATTGTTAAGTGAGAATGAGAGAGAAAGAGCCATACCTCGAGATTTGAAATGATGAAACATTTTGTATGGGTTGATTTGTATTTTGGAAAAGAATGACAAGTAGTTTTAAAAATGTTAATTTGGTCTGAAATGATCTTAATTATTTTTAAAATCATAAAATATATGCGTAATTTTTAAAATCATATAAAAACAATTGAAGTTGTAGTTGATCGAGTACTCTAGGTGGTGACCCTGTGAAAACTCACCCTTGGTCCTAGATTAATCAATTTAGGAGTCTAACATATGAACTCAATTGAAATTGTAAAAAAACAAATGTTCAATATATTGCGTCAGATTTCTCATCTATTGTAAATTATCAATCAGATTAGGTAACAACAAATTATAAATCTAATGTAAATTATCAAACAGATTAAGTCATCTGTTGCGACAGATTACCCATCTGTTGTAAATTATCAAATGGATTTTCATATGTCGCAATAGATTACCCATATGTTGTAAATTGTCAAATAAGCACTACCATCTGTTGTGGCTAATCCTCTGAGAACTCACCCTTAGTCCTAGATTAATTGATAGTTTACCCTATGAGAACTCACCCCTAGTCCCAGATTATTCAATCAAGGTATTAGTACCCTAGTCCTAGATTAATCAATTAAGGTATTAGTCTAACATATGAGGTAGTAAGAATCGGTTCAGCTCAGAGTGATCGATCGTTGACTCTGGTCTGGAGGAACGCAGTACCTTTTCATCATGCAATTGATAAAAGACTCAATTAAAGTTGTAGTTGACCCTATGAGAACTCACATTCAATTAAGGTATTAGTATAACATATGAACTCAATTGAATTATATATAAACAAATGTTCAACCTGTTGCAACAGATGTCTATTTTGTTGGATCAAACAGATTATATAATCTGTTGCAACATATTATACATCTGTTGTAAACTATCATACAGATTCAGCCATTTGTTGCGATAGATCATGAATCTGTTGTAAACTATCAAATAGATTAAGTTATCTGTTGTAAATTATCAAATGGATTGAGTCATATATTGCAATAGATTACCCATCTGTTGTAAATTATCAAATAGGCGTTGTCATCTATTGTAGTTGACATTATGAGAAATCACCCCTAGTCCTAGATCAATCAATTAAGGTATTAGTCAAACATATGAGGTAGTAAGAACCGGTTCGGCTCAGAGTGATCGATCGCCGACTCTGGTCGGAAGAAACGCAGTACCGTCTCATCATGCAATTGACAAAAGACTAAATTAAAGTTGTAGTTGACCCTATATTCAATTAGGGTATTAGTAACCTAGTCCTAGATTAATCAATTAAGGTATTAGTCTAACATATGAGGTAGTAAGAATTGGTTTGACTCAGAGTTATCGATCGACGACTCTAGTCAGGAGAAACGCAGTACCATCTCATTATGCAATTGCCAAAAAACTCAATTGAAGTTGTAGTTGACCTTATGAGAACTCAACCCTAGTCCCAGAATATTCAATCAAGGTATCAGTACCCTAGTCCTAGATTAATCAATTAAGGTATTAGTCTAACATATGAGGTAGTAAGAATTGGCTCGGCTCAGAGTGATCGATCGAGGACTCTGGTCGAAGGAACGCAGTACCGTCTCATCATGAAATTGCCAAAAGACTCAATTAAAGTTTTATTTGACCCTATGAGAACTCACATTCAATTAAGGTTTTAGTCTAACATATGAACTCAATTGAAATTATATATAACCAAATGTTCAACATGTTGCAACATATGTCTTTTCTGTTGGATCAAATCAAATAGATTAGGTAATATGTTGCAACATATTACGCATCTGTTGTAAACTATCAAACAGATTACGTTATTTTTTGTGACAGATCACTAATCTGTTGTAAACGATCAAACAGATTAAGTCATCTGTTGCACTTAAATATTTTTTTATCCTTTTTTTTATAAAGCAATTTAGGTATTTCCTGTCCGAGATAAAATAGTTAAAATACTAAGGCGGTAAAAAATATTACTTGGTACAACTTTGATAATTCAAAAATCTCCTGAGTGAGTAGTCTTATCTGATCTTTTCAATGTCACCGTCTCTTCGTGCCCCTCAAAAGTTATTAATGAATATTTAAAAACCCTCATATCTAGAACTCTCTCTCCTTCAGCCATAAAGTAGTCTAAACTAGTATGGTTCAAAGTTGCTCTTTTCATATCGTCTTCTTCTTTGTATGTCATTTAAATTTGTTATTTACATCTATTGCTATCAATGATTTACCCATTACCAGTTTTCTATTTATTGAGAAAATTAAAGGAAAGGTGACTTTTAAGTCTTGAATGAACGAACCGTTGTTTTTATTAAAATATACGAAAAAAGTCATCTGTTGGGAGAACTTAAAAAGTCTTGTTATCAGTATAGTTTTTTTTATGTCTTTTATTTGGTACTTTGGTGGTGCTGTTGTTGGGGGTGATGGTTATGTTGGAACATGTGATGTTTGTGTTGTGGATGGTGTTGGAACATATGATGTTGTTTTGTTTGTTTCTTTGTTGTTGATACTGTTGGTGGTGGTGTTGCAACAGTTTTCTCAACTGTTACAACTGATGAATCGGCTGTTAGAACAGACGGAGCAACTTTTTGAAGAAATCAAACCAGTAGCAAGGCTGGTTTGATTTATTCCAACAGATGGCCCATCTGTTGCAACATGTCATCCATCCTTTGCAAACGATGCCTCATCGGTTGAACAGATGGGAATCTGTTGCATCATATTGGTCATCTATTGATTCACTCAATTTTATTTTACCCTTTTGTAATGTTCTTTTTGTTTTTTCTCTTGTTTGACATTAAATGTATTTATCTTGTTTACAGACAAAAGGAAGTGAAATTAGATCCACTTTTGCCAGGCCAGCATTAAAGGCTAGAGTAAAGATGGGTTCGGAGGAATAAGTTTCTTGCAAATGGAACCACTTCATATGTGGGAGGTATGTATTACTAATCAACCTATCATGAAAACACACAGCCAGTATAATGATTTTGTGAATGTCTGTTCTTTACCTATTAGGCATTAATTCTTCAAACAATATATAGAATTTTATAGTTAAGATTATTAGGTTCGAACTGGCAAGGTTGAGGGACCAAGACGGTGGTATCAATATTCCGTTACAATTTAATGACGGTTTATGCTCATATTTTTGTGTCAAGTTTGGGGAAGGGTTCAAGTTTTTGGTGGCAGTGTAAATATCCAATAGTGATTGGACCAGTTTTAATGGCACAATGGACTTCTTGAAAGGCCTCCAAAGCCTCGCAATGCAGCAAACAACGATAGAACCAATAGAAATTCCCCTGGTCCAAATTTATATGGATGGGTTATTGGAGTAGACTATTATACAGCAGAAGGTGTTTAGGAGAAAACCTGTGCGGGAAGAGGGAGGTTGAGAAGGCCATATATTATCTTAGTACTTATTTAAGAGGATACACAGGGTCGAAAGGAAAGTGTAGCGAAATTATCTTATGAAATTGACATGAAAAATAAAAAAACTAGATGAGATGCGAATGTGAAAGTGTATCCATAAATGAAAATCCATCAGTCATTGAAGAAAAAGAAAAATGGTCAAGAGGAATTGACCCTGTGTATCCTCTTAAACAAGTACTAAGATGATATATGGCCTTCTCAACCTCCCTCTTCCCGCACAGGTTTTCTTCCAAACACCTTCTGTTGTATAATAGTCTCCTCCACCAATCCATCCATATAAATTTGGACCAGGGGAATTTCTATTGGTTCTATCGTTGTTTGTTACATTGCGAAGCTTCGGAGGCCTTTCAAGAAGTCCGTTGTGCCATTAAAATTGGTCCAATCACTATTGGATATTTACACTGCCGCAAAAAATTTGAACCCTTCCCCAAACTTGACACAAAAACATGTGCATGAATCGTGTCATTAAATTGTAACGGGGTATCGACACCACCGTCTTGGAACCCTTTGTCCTTATCAGTTCACACCTATTAAACTAAACTATACAATTCAAGATCTTGTTTATAGGATCAATGTCTAATCATCGGTAAAAAACTGCATTCACAAAATCATTGCACTTTATGTGTCTTCACGGTAGCCTGATCAATAATATACATAGCTCGCATGCATGAAAATGGGATCCATTGCACGCATCTTATTCTTCCTACCCTATCAGGACATGTCAGTGTTGTTTATTCATCTGCACGAATATGATGACTATTAAAATGGAGGTGTGAAGAGTTGTGACTTTTTATCTTAACACATTTAAAACAGCTGATGAATCGAAATCTCCATCTGTTGCAACTGACGAATCAGTTGTTGGAAGAAATCAAAACATCTCCTCCAAACATATGGTCCATCTGTCGCAACAGATAATCTATATGTTGCAACAGATGGTAAATCTTTTGCAATAGACCTGACTCTTTTTTTTAATTAATCTGCACGCATGTGATTACTTCTTTCTAAATATGTTTGTTTTAATTTAGTTTTCCTATTTATAAAATCAAGAGAATTTTATTATATTCTTTTATGATTACCCCTATTATTAAATGACTACATAAAGTATATTATTCACATTTATACTTTCTAATCATAATTAATAAGGTCAATTTGGTAAAACAATCACCTAATTTATATTTTTATTAATTGGTGTGCCAAGCCCATGGGGCCCAACTAATACGTAATGGAGGGACTATTAAAAAGAGGTGAATACTTTTTATCTCACACATTCAAAACAGCTAATGAATTGAATGCTCCATCTGTTTAAACTGAAACTAATGAATCAGCTGTCAGAAGATATAAAAAAATCTCCTCCAACTTATACATACTGTCCATCTGTTGTAACATATAATACATAAGTTGCATCAGATGTCTTATTTGTTTCATATACAAACAATTTATTGCAACAGATGGTAAATCTGTTTTGATAGCCGTCTGTTGCATATTTAATCCGTCCATCTGTTGCAACAGATACTAAATCTGTTAAAAATATTTGACGATCTATTGCAACAGCTCAATAATAATGGCTTTTATCGAGTCTCAAACCACTATGAAAAGGTAAGAAGTAATTAGTGTAAAAGAAAAAGTCGCGACTTTTCACAGAAAATAAAATGCCACCAGTTTGAATGTAATTAATAGAATGGAGTTGAACAGTCCTGGTTTTTGGCCTGACACGTCCAAATTATATTATAGGTCCCTCAATCTTCATTCAACTCTATTTATTTTTTGTATTTTTTTCTTTCGTGTGACATCTTCAACCACTTCTCTTCAAAGAGCATATTCCTTTCTCGTTGAGGTAAGTTTTTTTCTGGTGTAAATTTACCAGTTGGTCGTATACGTTGTATTACATTATGAATATTTTTCTTTATATTTGTCAATTCATGCATGTTCTAGATATAGCTGATCTTTTTTTGGACATTGTTATTCTACGCGACACAGTGCGGGAACTTCAAAGGCAGGTTAATGACCTGCAGAGCGAGTTAGTCCCTGTGAGAGCGACAATATTCAGAGAGATACAGAGGCTGATGAGAGCCCTGCTGCTGCGAGTTGATTGGCTGGATGTCATTAATGATGATGATGATGATAATAATAATTAGAATGTGTTTTTTCTTTTAGCATATGTATTTTAATTTTTCTATATTAGATCTATACCTAATGTATTTTATTTTTCATTTAATGAAAAATTTACTTTTAGTCAGACTTTGGCGTTTTAATTCCTATTCAATTTTCATTGTGTTTTCTTCTAATCTAATACATGTTAACATGTCGACGGTTGGAGGCAATGTTGAATCCAGTAGCACTAGCAATTTTGGCTTTTGAGTTCTTTCAACAGTTGGAACCGATTGGTCATCTGTTGGGTTTCAATAGATTATCCATCTGTTTTGGTAGATTTTCATCTATTGGAGGAAAGCATTCCAGTTGTTTGTGTAACTATTGAGAATAATTGTGGTCTACTGTATTATTTAAGTTCATGTTTTGCCTCATTTTATTGATGCACAAGTTATTTAAAAAAAAAGATATTTTATATATAATAAATGATAACATTAGGTTCACAACAATGAGTTAAATATATAAAAGTCCACAAGAAATAAACAAACAAACAACAACACAAGTTTCTGCAATTACAACGATCATGGTGGAAATTATGATTCGGGCATGTAGTTCTTTTGTGGCCAGCGCACTTACATATGAAGCACTTGTTTCTTCTTGAGGAAAATGATTCTCCAACTTCACGCCTCCTTTTATATGGCTTTCTTCCCGATTTGATAGTGCTGGGGTCAATATATGAAGGAGATATTAATCTCCCCATAAGCTCTACTGGAACAACCCAAGATTCTTCAGGAGGCACCGGAGTAATATGCCCACTATATGCCATTTCATATTTTTCCATCGAATAATATTGAGAGGAGTGCTCGTAAACTTCAGGTCCATATTTATGGCCGTATTGAGCTCGAAGGGCTGCCATAGCATGTGGACAAGGTATTTTGTCCAAGTCAAAAACTCTACACATACAAGATCTTGTTTGAAGATCGACCGTGGCAGCATCACCATGACCGGTGATACGGAATTTGTAATCTGTTATTTTATGAGAGAATAACCTATTCCCCAAACTGATGTTCGTTGATATTTTATTTTTGATTTCGAGAACAAATCGAGTTCTTTTTTCTGGCACTTGAACTGCACACGCCTTTCGTTAAAAAAATTGCTATATTTCTCGCTTATTTTTTCAAACATTGCCTTGATGGAAAATTCCCTTTCAATGCCAAACAATGAATTCACCGATTCAGCTATGTTTGATGTCATAATATTATACCTATAGAAAAGAATCACTTAGTACGACATCAAACTAAACTTGTAAATCAAACAGGACATTAAATTCATAAGAATGCACCTATTTGCTGGATAGAATGCCCGGCTCCATCTCTCGAAACCGACACATGTAAGAAATTCTACTACCTTGGGATTCACATCCACTATTTGATTGAAATGGTCTAAAAACTCCTATCTACTATATGTTTTAGCTACTCTATAAAAAAGGGTGACGACCCTTTCGTTGTGATAGTTGTTTTGAATGTTCTCTCCAAGATGTCTGATGCAACAATCAAAGTAAGCTGAAGTGAAGAAAAGTGAACCCATCTTTGGAATACTTGGATGCCTATCCAAGACAAAACACAAATCTTCGGTATCTTCGACGCAACGTCGCAGTTGTTCAAAAAAAAATCCATAAGAGGCATCACATTCCTTGTCTGCTACACAAAAAGCAACAAAAAAGATGTGATTCTCCGCATCCTGCGCCACCACTGCTAGCAGAACTCCATTATACCTGCTCCTCAAGAAGGTACCGTCGACGGCTATGCCTTTTCTCAAATATCAAAAACCTTGAATCCAAGCACCATAGGATACAAAAAAGTACTTGAACCTTCCGTTTTCATCCAGATGCAATGTCGTCTTACTTTCGGGATTAGTGGACTCAATCATGTAACGGTAAGCATCCAAGACTTCATACCCATGAAGTCCCCCGAACCAGGTCCTTGGCAATCCCCATGGTCGTATATACCTTCCAATAAATAACCAGGACACCCAAATCCATAAGGTGTTGATTGGTCATAAACCTTGTTGAAGGGCCTTTGCCATCGGGGAAACTACTCCTGAAATATTCACCGAGGACCTTTGCCGTGGAGTGAGGATTTTGGCCCGAGATATGCTCCGAACCACATGTGTGATGCTTTTTATGTTTATGAATGACAAATCTGTCAGAACTTGCGTACTTCACCGCTCTCAACCACCACTTACAGTTCGAATTAGCACATTTGAAGCAAAAGACACTGCTCAAATTAATCACCTTCTTTATTCTGAAATCTTTTTTCACGCAAGAAATAAACAAAGTGTTAGATAGTTCATTCTTGTCCTTGAATGACATTCCAATAAAAAAGTCGGTCCCTTCGTCTTGAAGATTTCTAGATTGAATCGATTGAGAAGAACTGCACATCGTATTGGTTGCATTAACGGGCGTAGGTGTTTGATCATCATCTGGAATATTCATGTCTAGATCATCCAACCTATCATCAAAGAAGTCTTCTTTTTTTCTTCTTCTTCTTCTACGTTTTGGTTCTTATTCTCTCTCATATTTTCAACCATGTATACCCTTAACACCGGCCTGGTTGAATCACTTAGATAAAAATGCAACCGAACCTGATCGGTTATCTTGAAAAGCAGTATCCTCTGATTTTCAAAGGAGCTGTGCATGTAGCTGATGGTGAATTCTTCCGGTTGACAATTCAGTCCACAAAAGCTGATGATTAAGTTCACAAAATCATCATACAAAACATTACTTTGGACTATCATAGCTATCGTCTCTAGCATTTTACCCTACTTCCAACGCCATACATATCGATTGCTCTTCTCGACCCAATGACCATGACAATTCACCCCTATTGTTATTAATCCCTTCATTAATGGTACCTAAATAAAGTCATTTGTTAAAAAAAGTTGATAGTTATTTCATAGTGTTGTGAATGAATCCCAACAGATGTGTTATCTGTTGCAACAGGTAAGTGATGAGTCGCAACAGATTCTTACCTGTTGGGATTCATGTTACGGGTCTGAATATTTGTTGCAATAGATGAATCGCCTGTTGGAATTGATGTTATAACTAAATCACCTTTGAAACTGATTCCAACAGATGAGTGACAGTTGCAATAGATAATTAACCTGTTGCGACAAATGACTTACCTGATGCAACAAGTTATTAATCTGTTGTAACCTATGTTGGAATTGTGTTCAGGTTCTATTGCAACAGGTAACTAATCTGTTGAAACATATATGTCAAATGTTGCAACAGATGAGCCATCTGTTTAAACATGAATCCAACATATCAGTCTTCCTTTGAAACAGATGTCTCATCTGTCGCAACAGATGATTTATCTGTTTAAATAGATGGATTTTATGTTGGATTCATGATTGGGTTCTATCCATTGTTAGAAAACAACAACACAATAGCAGTTACCCAGATGACAAATTTAACTAAAAATTGTAATTTGACTTACCAACGACTCCTATGAAGTAATGCCAAAGTGGAAAGTGATGTTAGAAACAAAATTTAACCTAAGAAATTGGTCAAATAGCAACAGTAGCGGTAACAACAACAACAACAAATGGTCAACAAGAACAAGATGAAGATGATAATGAAGTAGAAGATGATGATAATGAAGCAGAAGCAGCAACAACAATGAACAACAAAAATTGCTAAGAGAGAGAAGTCAACAAAGGGTGAGAAGAGAGAGAAAGGCGCCCTTTTTCCCTCCGCTTTCCGTTATATAGGCTAACATTTGGATCAAAGTGTAAATTTAAAAACTTGTGGGTTATTTTCAAACTTTCTCAACTTTCTTAATCCATAATAAAGTAATTATCACCTCCACCTAATAATTAAGACTTGTGTCACCTACACCTTATTTTAAAACTCTTTTGTCACCTGTGGCCCAAACCCCCAAGTTACTATGTTTCCATGGATTTCCCCTAAAATTCTCATCATTTTTCATCACCCTTTAAGCCATATAAAATACGTAAAAGTTTTATTTTACTTATTTCATTTTAAAAATCAAAAGAAAATACTCCCTTTGTTCTTGAATTAGTGGTTCTTTAGATTTTTATTGTGTTTCTGAATAAATGATGTTTTAAGTAATAAAAAAATATTAACGGTCCTTTTTTAATTTTATTTTTTTTTTAAATAAAAAATAATTTACATAACCAAGGAATTGTTAAAGAGTTACCCCTTTTATTTATTTTTACTTGTCATATTGTAACTTGACACACTCATTAAGAAAATAATTATTAATATGGTTTTTTTATCATAGTATACCTACTAATTGATGGTTACTATTTTGTTTTGAAAATAGTTTAGAGAACAAACAATTAATGCAAAAGGTAAAATAGAAAAAAAAGAAGTTCTATTTTTTTGATATATCAAAACTGACAAGTAAAAGTGAAAAATTCAATTAAAAATTAGTGACAAGTAATTCTAATGGAGGGATTAGATTTTTTTTATAGTTATAATCATAAGTTAGTAAAAATTCTCATTATTTTGATAAGTTAGTAAAAATACTCATTATTTCTAGGATTGAGAAGTTTCTTAAATATGTGTTTAAACCAAAATAACCTCTTATTTAAGATCAGAGAATATCATTTTCGTTCAATAGTACCCTAATTACATAATGACTACATAAAATTCTTTTGCCTAGCAAGGCCTTATTATAAAAGCAAAACAAAAGTTGTACATAAAAGCCCAATACCCGGTCTACCCGGGTCTTTGGACAAACTAAAAATTACACAAATACATAACTTATATTTTCAATATTACAAAAACTCTCAACTTTTTAAACATATTACAAAAATTTCACATATACACAGAATGTTATGTATATGTCGACTATGTTATGTATATTAATAGGGAGAGAAAGTAAAGTAACTAAAAAGGTGAGAGAGAGTGTAATTACTTTTAAAAGGTTGGTATTTATGTTATTTATAAAAAAAAAAATCAAAATCATAAAGACTAACTAGAAAGCAATGGAAAAAGGAAACTAAGCGACACAACCATGGTTATCGTCTTCATCGTCCATCTAAGCTAGCCCGATGTTTCAAAGCGTAGCTAAGGGAGGAACGACATAGTACCAGATGTGATTGTGCGACAAAACCATAAATCCATGAAGAAAGATGAGCTTTGGTGAATTTCACATCACATATTAAAAACGTCTCACTAATGTCATGAAATTATTGTAATTAAAGACTTCTTCTACTCTTTTTCTAATAGATTAAGCCTTAAAGCACCCAGATAAGTACTTATCTTATCTCCTTAAGTTCTCATATGATGTCAGTTGAAGTTGAATCAATTGATTTTTTCCTCTTAACAGGTTGAGCTCAATAACTAGATAACTAGACAAATTTAAATTTCTAAAGTATAATTGATAAGATTATTTAGTAAAATAAATACCTACTCCCTCCGCTCAAATTTATTTGTCATTTATTTCATAATTAAATTCTAATTTTTACTTATTATTTTGACATATCAAGAAAAGTTGACTTTTATTTTTTTATTTCACCCTTAGCATCAATTGCTTATTCTCCAAATTAATTTCAAGTCACAATGATAAACAAAAATACTATGATAAAATAGTCATATTAACAATTATTTTTTCATGAGTGCATCAATCAAAATATGACAAACAAAAATAAACATGTGAAGTATTAAATATCTTCCTACTATTATTAAAAACAGCTTTTGTATGTTATCTATTCTATACACCTTTTATATCATATTACTTGAATTGGAGAATTGAAGAAAGAAAAATAAAATATAAGAAAAGAAGTAGAAGAAGAGGCAACAGAGAACTTTTATGTTTCTAATTTATTCATATGGTTAAATCAAAGTTACATAGGATTCTTTAAATAGGAATTGAAAAAATAACAAACAAAGATAATTTACTAAAAATATGACCCACTAACTTAATAATTAATAATTCACTAAACTAAATTTTAGACACTAAAATAGATATGTTTTAACTCAATTAGGACTCCTCACAAGTGTATGAACTTTGTCAACTAAACAGGATCACTAGTCACATTTTGAGTCAATATTCAACACTCCCACTTCATTCACAATTACAAACTTCAAATTTCTGCCTGAAATAATCATGTTTGGCTTATGGGAGAGCCCTGGTAAGGACATCAACAATTTAATTACTTGTACCCCAAAACTTTATATATAGAGAGAGAACCTTTGTTATAGAACCTTTTGTTGTGAGGTCACAAATGATATGATAATTGTTCCAGCCCGATTTACAAGTCATGATGACACCTACAAAATCCTACAGTAGGTAAGCCAACACCGTAATCCGAAGCTAACGCAATGGGTTACTTCAGTAGAAATGCCCAACTAGGCCAAAGATACGAACACAAGTCATAATCAACAATGTTCGAAGATAAAGGAAATAGTCAACATGGATACCAAACCCCACGACCTGATAATATCAATACACGAGCATCTAAGTATGATAGTAGGAAATAAAACCCAGAATTCTAAAATAGTCAATACATCTGTCTTGAACACAAAAGACTGAACTAAAGATAGAGAAAAATGGGTGACTCGAAACTCCAAGAGCTCACCCTATCTTCGAAAGATCAACACCTTACGAACTCAGATCAACGAAGATAACCAGTACTCAGATCTGCATAAAAAAGGTACAGATGTGTAGTATGAGTACCAAACCAGAACAATAGTATGACACATTACATCAATGCACACCAATTCCATCATATGTAGGAAGTAAATGATCCAAAAATCAATACAATCACAACCACTTAAATACAAAGTTGGAGCCCAGACTAAAACACCCTAGATTTTGACCCTTAGAAAATTCTTCGTTTTTTGCTTCTAGACATCATACGACTTAGGGTACTAGTTGTATGATGTGGTACAATTTGGTGGATCATGGTCGTATGGTAACCAGTGTAGGTTCGATGGTTTCTGTCCAAGGTATGGTTGGAACATACGAGTCTTATATTAGGGTACTAATAATAAGGTGCTAGGGTACTATTCTGCCTAGGGTACAGTTTCATAGTACTAGTCGTATGGTTGGGTACGGTTTGGCTTGGGAGGTCATATGTTGGATAGTTTTGGGGTCCAAGGGAGGCCTAGGGTACGAGTTAAGGGTACCACTCGTACCCTAGGGTACGATTGAAGAGGGAAGGTCTGTGATGCCCTGGAAAAAAAAATTCGTTAAGATTTCAAACGAAAATGTGTTGAATTCTGTTCTTTATTGTGATTAATAATTTTTCTGTGTGGAATTTCTAGGTATGCGACTCGTCATCACGTAGATCATCTAATAATCTTTCCAAATATATATAGATCATCCAAAACGGATACTCGAGCGATGAGTTATGATCATTCTGATCTAACCGTGAATAGTGGTGAACAGTAAATGTGCAGGAAAAAAATACTGAGGCCAGGCGAATTTTAGGGTCAACTTCAAACAATCATAACTCCTTCTACATAATGATATAGGTGAGCTACTATATATCAAAAGAAATCTCTGAAAGTCCTCTTTCCAATGAAATTGGTTTCATCAAATTTGGCCATCGTAGCAAAAATTTATGGTCGATCTACTTCAACCTATCAAAACAGTCCACCAAAGGACAGATTTGACATTATTTAATTTTTAAGGGTACTTTGGTCATTCCCACTCCAATCCATCCGGGTAAACCATGGATTTAAGTCCATTAAGATCATTCAATAGCTCATTTTTCTCAAAAATTTCTTAAGGCTCAAACCCCAACCCTACTACTCCAAATTTTATCCTTCTATGTCTCTTGATTGAACCGTAGAAATTTTAAATTGATTTGGGATTCGAGTTGATCATGTTAAGGGCTTCGAGAAGCACCCTTTATTTTCGTGAATAAAGTTCCGGAGTCGGAAGTTCATATTCATCTTTCATTTTTAGGTATGTGGGGCTTTGAACAAGATTATCCTTTCGATCTTGTGCCCGGTATTTTTGTTGAATTACATTGACATGAGATTTTACATGTTTTACCATGAATTGGAAATATGGTTTTATATCTTATATTATTGTCCATGAGATATGGGATTATGTCATCCGATATGTGTATGATGTTGAGATGGAATTATGTCCAAAAAGTATTTGATTATGAGAGTATGATGATTTAATTTGTTAAGCCTTGATTTATACTATCATTTTACTATTTTCTTATTATGAATTTATAATTGATATTGGAAATTCTATATCCCTACTATGGGTTGATGTCTCAAGTACCTTTAAATGAGAGTTGGATGGCAAATTGAGAAATGTTGATATTGAAGTTGCAATGAGTCTTGGTATTTTCTGGATGGTTTTGATGAGTTAAATTATTGAAAATATTATGTATTGAGTCTTCATATCCTTGTCCAAATGTTGAGTCTGTTATGGTTCAATGCATTGATACCTTGTTGATGTTGAGGAAGATTAAAATGTTTTAAGCTAAAATGTGTTGAGTTAGGAATCCACAAATTGATATGATTTGATAAATGAGAAAGAGATTTGATTTGGTCTTTATGATAGACCCTTGTGATGTTGTAATGGATTTCCTAACGCGTTCTGAGCTTGTCGGGGAGTAGTACTTAGCACCAAGAGGGAAATTTGGTATTTCCCCAAACCTATGTGCCACCGTAGGGTTGTTTGATGATGATATTATTGGCCAGAGAGATCGATTGTGATTATTGCAGTTTTAAGGTCGTAATCCCTGGCAAAGAGTATGACGCTCCCGCCAACGGGGGTTTCAAACATTGGTATTCCACGTATCTCACGTGGGGTTGTCGGTTATAGGAAACTCCCCTGTCCATAAGAGTCATGTTTATTAAAATACCGAGTCACTCCGAGTTTTGATGTGGTAAGTCAAGTTGCCTATGATGATCTATAATGATTTATGAGGTTTTTCTCCTATATTTCCTATCTAAGATGTTATGAGTCGCATGATTCAATTTCACTCAAGCCAGGTGTGTCATTATGGTCCGTATGTACGTTTTTACGAAATTTATGATATTATTTATATTTTGCATGCGCCCCTACATACTCAGTACGTATCTTGTGCTGACCCACATATTTCTCTATGGGCTACATTCTTACCATGATGTAGGTTCAGGTACTCAGCCACAGCCGCGACAGTGATATTCGAGTGTCGCATCTACGTTCCTTCAGTGGTGAGTCCTCATGGTTCGAGGACCAAGTTGCTAGTTTTGGTGTTGTTGTTTTGTGATCTCTTTGGTTTGTTGAGTCAGTTGGGGGTTTGTCCCAATGGCTCGTTGATTTTGCTGTATAGAGGCTATGTCAGACTAATGTATTGTTGGGTTGGTTTGTGTATAGACATTCCATATATGTACTTATATATATCCTTAGTATATTATGTATGTTGTTGTGTTAGAACCCAAGGGTAGTATTTTGGCTTAAAGGGTTAGCTTGAGGCTACGTGTAGCCTTGGGCACCGTGTGGCATCTCGGGATGATATTTTGGGGCGTTACAAACTTGGTATCAAAGCCTAAGGTTGTGAAGAGTTCTAGGGAGTCTGACAAGCCACGTTACGTAGAGTCTTGAGCATCGGTGTATAGCGCGCCACACCTATGATCAAGAGGCTGCGGGGCGTTTTAGAAAAAATTGTTTCGTTCTTTCTACAAGATTCTATCATGCTTACAACTGTTTCCTTCTGCTGTTAATTCATGCGTTCTTACGATAGAAAATGCCTCCACATTGAGCTCGCAGAAAAAACAACCAACCTCAACCCTTGATCCATTACATGAGACGGTATCCCATGTTGAATTTCGGGCAGCTTTTCAGACGCTAGCCCAGGCAGTTACTACCAATACTCAGGACAACGCTCCACCTCCATAGGAAAATAATTCGACAGCAGCACAAATTCTTGATTTTATGCGGATGAATCCGCCAGAGTTTCATGGGTCAAGAGCAGGTGAGGACCCGCAGATGTATGTTGATGAAATAAAGAAAATTACATAGATTATGTACGTGACTGAGGATGAAAGTGTAGAGCTGACTTCTTATCGGTTGAAGGATGTTGCCTATAACTGGGTGCAGATGTGGAATAAGGGTAGAGAGGAAGATACCGCTCCGGTGACTTGGCAATTATTCCAAGATGTTTTCTTGGATAAATTCTTTCCTCTTGAATTACGGGAAGCTAAGATAGAGAAGTTTATGAATTTGAGACAAGGCTCCATATCGGTTAAGGAGTATTGTCTTAAGTTTAATCAGCTATCAAAGTACGCTCCCAATATGATGGCTGATTGGAGGACTAGTATGAGCAAGTTTCTAACTGGGGTGTCGAGTTATGTGGTGAAAGAATGTAGATCTTCTATGATCAACAGGGAGATTGATCTTTCTAGGTTAATGATTCACACCCAACAGATTGAGTCGGACAAGATAAAGGAAAGAGTAAGAGGGATTAAGAGAGTCAGATCGGAGCAACAGGGGTCTGCTCAGACTAGATTCTCCGAAGAGAGTCGCCCTCAGTTTTAGAGACGTCCATTTATACCTGCGCCTTCCTCAGTTAGTGCTCTCGTATATCGGGATAGGCAGGAGCTCGAGAATAGGTCGGTACCTTCCAGGTCTCAGGACAGTGTAAGCAACCGTCCTCATCCTCCTTCATGTGCTAAGTGTGGTAAAGACCATTTTGGGGAGTGTTATATGGGGCAGCGGGGCTGTTTTGGTTGTGTCAAGTTGGGCCACATACTTAGAGACTGCCCGTATGCCAGACAGTGGAGTCGTGATGCCCGTCCCTAGAGTCAGGCTACCAGTGCCCCGCCTCCCGCAGCCCGTCCAGTTCCTCCTCAGGGTGATTTATCTAGTACTGTTGGCGGTCAACACCAAAATCATTTCTATGATATACCACCTCATCAGGAGTAGAAGGACTTTCCCGATGTTGTCACTGGTATGATCCGTGTTTTTTATTTTGATGTCTATGTTTTGATGGACCCCGGTTTGAGTTTTTCTTATGTGACACCTCTGGTTGCTGTAAATTTTGAAACGGATCCTGAACTAATTTCTGAGCCTATTTTAGTTTCTACTCCGGTAGGAGAGTCTGTCATTGCTAAGCGGGTGTATAAGAAATATCCCATTACTGTCTTTCATCGGGTTATGTATGTTGATTTGATTGAGCTAGATATGGTTGACTTTGATATCATTCTGGGTATGGATTGGCTTCACTCATGCTATGCGTCTATTGATTATCGTGCCCGTGTAGTCAAGTTTCAGTTTTCTGATGAACCTATCCTCGAATGGTCCGGGAGTTCTGTGATTCCTAAGGGTCATTTTATATCCTATCTCAAAGCTAGGAAGTTGATTTTCAAGGGTTGCATCCACCATTTGGTTCGGGTTAAAGACACTAAGTCTGAAACCCCGACCATTCATTCAATTAATGTTGTTAATGAGTTTCTTGATATCTTTCCAAAAGATCTCCCTGGAATACTTCTTGATAGAGAGATAGAGTTCGGGATTGACCTTCTTCCCGATACTCAGCCTATTTTTATTTCTCCGTATCGCATGGCTCCCGCAGAACTTAAAGAGTTGAAGGATCAATTGAAAGATCTTTTAGACAAAAGCTTTATCAGACCTAGTATGTCCCCATGGGGTGCACCTATCTTGTTTGTGCGTAAGAAAGATGGTTCTTTGTGGATGTGTATTGATTACCGACAGATTAATAGGGTTACTACCAAGAATAAATATCCGCTTCCTCGAATTGATGATTTATTTGATCAATTGCAAGGTGCGAGCTACTTTTCGAAGATAGACCTCAAATACGGTTATCACCAACTTAAGGTTAGGGAATGTGATATCCCCAAGACAGCCTTCCGAACCCGTTACGGTCATTTTAAATTTCTAGTGATGTCTTTCGAGTTAACTAATGCTCCAGCGGCTTTCATGGATCTTATGAACCCTGTATTCCGGCCATATCTAGATTTATTTGTAATAGTGTTCCTTGATGATATTCTTATTTACTCCCGGAGTGAGGGTGATCATGCGGATCATCTCCAAATCGTGTTGGAAACTCTTCGAACTCATCGGTTGTATGCTAAGTTCAGTAAGTGTGAGTTTTGACTGAACTCTGTGGCCTTCTTGGATCATGTTGTTTCTTCCGAAGGTATTAGAGTTGATCCTCAAAAGATAGAGGCTATAAAGAGTTGGCCTAGACCTATTTCTCCTTCTGATATCCGAAGTTTCTTGGGTCTAGCTGGTTATTATCGTCGTTTTGTTGAAGGGTTTTCATCTATTGCGTCTCCTATGACCCGTTTGACCCAAAAGAAAGTGAAGTTCCTGTGGTTCGAATCTTGCGAAAAGAGTTTTCAGAAGTTGAAGACTCGACTCACTTCAGCCCCTGTGTTGACTTTGCCTGATGGTGTTGATGGTTTTGTGGTGTATTGCGATGCTTCCAGAGTCGGTTTGGGTTGTGTATTAATGCAAAAGGGAAAGGTTATAGCTTATGCTTCCAGGCAGCTAAAGCCTCACGAGAAGAATTATCCTACCCATGACCTTGAATTAGCTGTCGTGGGTTTTGCTTTAAAAAGCTGGAGACATTATTTGTATGGTGTCCATGTCGACGTCTTCACGGACCATAAGAGCTTGCAGTATGTATTCACCTAAAAAGAGTTGAATCTTAGGCAGAGACGATGGTTAGAACTGTTGAAAGATTATGATATGAGCGTGCTATATCATCCGGGCAAGGCCAATGTAGTAGCAGATGCCCTTAGTCAGAAGTCCATGGGTAGCGTAGCACATGTGGAGATTGGTAAGAAGGAGTTGGCCCATGAGGTACATCATTTCGCTAGATTAGGGGTTAGGTTGTTTGGTGATGTTGAGGGTAGTATAGGAGTGCAAAGCAGGTTCGAATCCTCTTTAGTTTCGGAAGTGAAGGAGAAGAAAGACAGGGATCCTACCTTGGTCAGGTTAAAAGAGTCAGTTAAAGACCAAAAGATGGAGGTTTTCTCCCAAGGGGGAGATGGCATTTTGAGACTCCGAGAAAGATTATATGTTCCTGATGTTGATAACTTGAAGCAGAGGATTATGGTGGAAGCGCATGGTACGCGATACTCCATCCATCCTGGTGCTACCAAGATGTACCATGATTTGCGGGAAATCTATTGGAGGAACGGTATGAAGAAGAACATAGAAGAATTTGTGCGAAGTGTTCCACGTGTCAACAGGTTAAAATAAAGCATCAAAGACCCAGTGGAGTGATGCAAGAGTTTAGCATTCCTACTTGGAAGTGGGAAGAAGTGAATATAGACTTCATAGTTGGTTTTCCTCCTTCTCGTTGCCATCATGATTCGATTTGGGTTGTCGTAGATCTGCTGACGAAATCAGCTCATTTCTTTCCTGTGCATTCATCATATACAGCTGAAGGTTATGCTAGAATATATATTTGGGAACTCGTCAGACTTCATGGAATCCCTTTGGCTATTATTTCTGACAGAGGTACTCAGTTTACCTCTCAGTTTTGTAAATCTTTCCAGAAGGGTCTCGGTACCCAAATTCGTTTAAGTTCTGCTTTCCATCTGCAAATAGATGGTCAGGCCGAGTGGACCATTCAGACTTTAGAAGATATGTTGAGGGCTTGTGTGCTTGATTTTAAAGGTAGTTGGGATGAGCACTTAGCCTTAATCGAGTTTGCTTACAATAACAGTTTTCATGCTACTATTGGAATGGCCCCGTTTGAAGCTTTGTATGGTAGAAGGTGTAGATCACCCATTGGTTGGTTTGAAGTTGGTGAGGCTGCCGTGACTGGACCGGATGTGGTGTTTGAGGCCATGGTGAAGGTTAAGTTAATTTGAGAAAGGTTGAAAACCGCCCAAAGTCGTCACGCAGATGTAAGGAGGAAAGACCTTGAATTTGATGTTGGCGATTTAGTGTACTTGAAAGTTTCACCCATGAAAGGGGTGAAGAGATTTGGGAAGAAAGGGAAACTAAGTCCCCGTTACATTGGTCCCTACAAGATTATGGATCGCATTGGAAAGGTAGCGTATAAGGTTGAATTGCCCGTGGAGTTATCTAATGTCCATCTGGTTTTCCATGTTTCTATGCTTAAGAAGTCTATTGGTGATTCTATTGTGATTGATCCTTCCGAAAGCTCGTGTATTCAAGATAGTCTTTCATATGAAGAGATTCCGGTTGAGGTTTTTGACTTTCAAGTTCGTAGGCTAAGAAACAAGGAAGTTCCTTTGGTTAAAGTGCTTTGGCAAAATCAATCCGTGGAGAGTGCTATTTGAGAAGTCGAAGCGGATATGCGCGCTAAATATCCCCACCTCTTTCCTACGAATCCTGAGCATATCAAAGGTATCGTTCTCTTTTGATTTAATCCTTATTACTATGTTTATCTTGGCTTGTGTGTTTTCTACGATATCTAAAAAATCTAGAATGGAGTATATGCTTGGGAAAGATGATTTTTCTCTATATACTTATTTTCATAGTATTCTTGACCTACCTATCAACATTCGAGGATGAATGTTTCCAAGGGGGAGATGATGTGATGCCCCGAAAAAAAAAATCGTTAAGATCTCGGACGAAAATGTGTTGAATTCTATTCTTTATTGTGATTAATAATTTTTCTGTGTGGAATTTCTAGATATGCGAACCGTCATCACGTAGAGCATCGAATAATATTTCCAATGATATGTGGATCATCCAAAATAGACACTCGAGCGATGAGTTATGATCATTTCGATCTAACCGTGAATAGTGGTGAACAGTAAATGTGCAGGGAAAAAATACTGAGGCCAGACGAATTTTAGGGTCAAATTCAAACAATCATAACTCCTTGTACATAATGATTTGGGTGAGCTACTATATACATCAACAGAAATCTCTGAAAGTCCTCTTTCCAATGAAATTGGTTTCATCCAATTTGGACATCGGAGAAAAAAGTTATGGTCGATCTACTTCAGCCTATCAAAACAGTCCACCAAAGGACAAATTTGACATTATTTGATTTTTAAGGGTATTTTGGTCATTCCCACTCCAATCCATCTGGGTAAACTATGGAATTAAGTCCATTAAGAGCATTCAATAGCTCATTTTTCTCTAAAATTTCCTAAGGCTCAAACCCCAACCCTACTACTCCAAATTTCATCCTTCTATGTCTCTTGATTGAACTGTAGAAATTTCAAATTGATTTGGGATTTGAGTTGATCATGTTAAGGGCTTCGAGAAGCACCCTTTATTTTCGTGAATAAAGTTCCGGAGTTGGAAGTTCATATTCATCTTTCATTTTTAGGTATGTGGGGCTTTGAACAAGATTATCCTTTCGATCTTGTGCCCGGTATTTTTGTTGAATTACATTGACATGAGATTTTACATGTTTTACCATGAATTGGAAATATGGTTTTATATCTTATATTATTATCCATGAGCTATGGGATTATGTCATCCGATATGTGTATGATGTTGAGATGGAATTATGTCCAAGAAGTATTTGATTATGAGAGTATGATGATTTAATTTGTTAAGCCTTGATTTATACTATCATTCCACTATTTCCTTATTATGAATTTATAATTGATATTGGAAATTCTATATCCCTACTATGGGTTGATGTCTCAAGTACCTTTAAATGAGAGTTGGATGAAAAATTGAGAAATGTTGATATTGAAGTTGCAATGAGTCTTGGTATTTTCCGGATGGTTTTGATAAGTTAAATTGTTGAAAATATTATGTATTGAGTCTTCATATCCTTGTCCAAATGTCAAGTCGATTATGGTTCAATGCATTGATACCTTGTTGATGTTGAGGAAGATTAAAATGTTTTGAGCTAAAATGTATTGAGTTAGGAATCCACAAATTGATATGATTTGATAAATGAGAAAGAGATTTGATTTGGTCTTTATGATAGACCCTTGTGATGTTGTGGTGGATTTTCTAACGCGTTCTGAGCTTGTCGGGGAGTAGTACTTAGCATCGAGAGGGAAATTTGGTATTTCCCCAAACCTATGTGCCACCGTAGGGTTGTTTGATGATGATATTATTGGCCAGAGAGCCCGATTGTGATTATTACAGTTTTAAGGTCGTACTCCCTGGCAAAGAGTATGACGCTCCTGCTAATGGGGGTTTCAAATCTTGGTATTCCACGTAGCTCACGTGGGGTTGTCGGTTATAGAAAACTCCCTTGTCCATAAGAGTCATGTTTATTGAAATACCAAGTCACTCCGAGTTTTGATGTGGTAAGTCAAGTTGCCTATGATGATCTATAATGATTTATGAGGTTTTTTTCCTACATTTCCTATCTAAGATGTTATGAGTTGCATGATTCAATGTCACTCTAGCCAGGTGTGTCATTATGGTCCGTATGTACGTTTTTACAAAATTTATGATATTATTTATATTTTGCATGCGCCCCCACATACTCAGTACGTATCTTGTGCTGACCCACATATTTCTCTATGGGCTACATTCTTACCATGATGTAGGTTCAGGTACTCAGCCGCAGCCACGATTGTGATATCTGAGTTCTGCATCTACGTTCCTTCAGTTGTGAGTCCTCATGGTTCAAGGACCAAGTTGCTAGTTTTGGTGTTGTTGTTTTGTGATCCCTTTGGTATGTTGAGTTAGTTGGGGGTTTGTCCCAATGGCTCTTTGATTTTGCTGTATAGAGGCTATGTCAGACTAATGTATTGTTGGGTTGGTTTGTGTATAGACATTCCATATATGTACTTATATATATCCTTAGCGTAGCGTGTATGTTGTTGTGTTGGAACCCAAGGATAGTGTTTTGGCTTAAAGGGTTAGCTTGAGGCTACGTGTAGCCTTGGGCACCGTGTGGCATCTCGAGATGATATTTCGGGGCATTACAAGGTCGTACCATCTTGCGGGAATTTTAAGTATTTTAAGTTGGGGGTAATCTAGATATTTTCCCTTTTAACCTCTTAAGGCCACACGACTTATAACACTTTTGGGATATCATTTAACCTATTTTTAATCACTCAAACTCTCTTAAAACACTCTAAAGGCTGTTGGGTCAAGGAAGGCTAGAGTTTTCTCAATAGGATCAATTTGGGGCTTACAAGGGTGATTTCTCTTCGTCATCTTCATAATCTAAGGCATGTTACTCCTCCCTCATTGTTAATTCCAACTAAAGGCATGTTTTATGAATTTTTTTCATGGCATAACTATTATATGGTTTTGGATTTTCAAATATATGTTGGGGGTTTTGATTGCAATGGTTGGTTATGGTTTTCCCGTTTCTTTTACTTATTGTTTTCATATTATTACAATGGTCTGAATAATTGGTTGCATGAGAATGGATAATTGGTACATGGTTTTGGCTTTGGAAACACTATGCCCCCAACTTATTTGATAAAATGTCTATGAGAATGTTTTTGGTTAAATTATTGGACTTTCATTGAAATATGCATAGTATAACTTGGTAATGGAACCCTAAATGGTATAAATGGTTTAAATGAATCGGAATGTTTAAATATTAAGGTCTTGGTGGTTATGGTTGGTCTAATTGAAAGCGTCATGGGGTACAAGGGAATCCCCCAAGAAAACATAATAATGATCACTTGTGGGGTATATAAGATTAATAATGTAATCTATGGGTACATGGAAATCCCTTCTTCTTAAAAAGGATGGCTAAGGACATTGCTTTCAAGCTATAGTCGGTATGACGATACCACTACTTATAGCCTTGGTTAATAATAAATTGAACGGTGTTTTAGTTGTGTGGTAATGGTTTTAATTGGGCAATAATGGCAGGGTGTGATAGCTAATTGTGAAGGTGTAAGTCTAATGGATGGATACTGAAAACTCATGCATGCCGACATGAGGATTGGTCATGGCAATCATATATGGTACTTACGGGGTAAACGAGAATCCCCTACGTATACATGTACTTTTTTATATATAGAGAGAAGGGTATGGTATCTCCGATTAGTGCTGCTACATGCATCAGGGCCCGTTTAGGGGGTTACACTGTACCCATATAGCTCGTGGTTGGTTTTAGGATGGTTAATATACATATACCCAGGTTAATGGTTTTAAAGGCATGTTAAACTCAGTTCTCTTTCCCTGCATGGTTATATATATGTATATATGGTTGTGAATGTATATGGTTGGTTTATTTGGTTTTAAAGGTTGGCATTATTTTATCCTTATCCTGAGTGCATGCTAGTGTTCACTCGCTAACCCATCTTCGGGAGGCTGTATCCCCACGCTATGCAGGAACTGACCGTTTTACTCCTCCTGCTCAGTGATCTGATTCGGGATCAACTCGGTTGGATTGAAGTGGTGATCTTTCATATTCCGTAAGGATCCAATTCATGTTATGGATATTCTTACTTACTTTGGTCATCTTATAGACTATGGTTTTAGCTATGGTCGGGGGCATGTCACGATCGAATATTGTTTTACTTTCGGTAGAGCCTTTGTGGGATTACTATGAGTTGGTATGAGCGGTCTTGGTATTGGTGTCAGCCTTGGCATTAGTATTCGTATTATGGATGATATCGTTTGACTTTATTTATGATTATTCTATCCTATTATGTTATAGACTCATACTTGGTTATTGTTTTGGTTTTGGTATAATTATTAGTTGGGTATTGGATGGTTGGACTTGCTTGGGTTGGTCACAGTTATTGACCTATCCCAGAGTCTGGAATTATGCAAAAAGTTATCTTGTTATATGTTCAGCATTCATTCGACTCAGGGTACATGTTTAGAGATTGGGTTGGGTAACGGGGGTAGTACCTGGTCTTGGTTGGACTTGGTATTTCCATTATGACAAGGCCCCGGTTCGGATCGTGTCTAGTTGGTATAAGAGCTTTAGGTGCATGGTCAATTGAGGAGTCCACAAAGTTGTGTCGAGTATAGTCTCTTTTAAGGGTGTATGGCGCGCCACACTTATAAGAGAAAGGCTATAAGGCATTTAGGAACTTTTTCTCTTTATTTTTGTTTTATTTTCAAGCTTGGAGTCTAATTCCTGGAATCTTCTCTAATTTCCGTTGTTCGCCTTTTACATAATGCCTCGACGATCTGATGTACACGGAAACTCCTATGTCCTAACTGGGGACAATGTTGATGGGACACTGACAGCGCCCAAGCGCACACGCAAGTGTATGTGGTCTACCAAATAATATAGTGGCCTTCAAGAAAGCTGAATATCGATTCCACAGAGACTTGATTTAACAACGATTTAATTCTAGTTCACAGTTTAGATTAATTTAGTGCAAGATTAACCAAAAAGAGTTTGAAAAATTATAAATTAAAAATAAAGTAAATAATGCAAAAATTAAATTCTTGGAACAATCAATGGAGAAAAGCCCAGGGTTAAAGCACTCCGAACAATCATACTATGTTTTTGAATTTCATCCGCTAATTCACTTATCTTGGTTGTTGATTCGTAAGGATAATTGCATGATCAAAGTTTTCCAACCTATAATCTTTTACCTAAAGTGGATATTACAACTACATTGTTGAGCGGGGCTGTAATAATTCAATTAATTTAATTAAAGCTATCATCCTACGTATGAATCAAGTAAGACATCTAAGTACATTCCTGTCCTAGATACTAAGTTTAATTCTTTATTTTATAAAAGAATAAAGACCTAAACTTTGTTTATTCCCATGTTTCATCTCCCTATTTCTTCTCCCAAGATCAAAAGGTCGACAATATATTTATTTTATGGGTGATCAATCCTTAAAATAATTAAAGCTGGAATAAATAAACAATCAAATATGATAAGCAAAATTAATAAAATTAATCCAAAACAATAGTACTCATGTTCTTGGCTTTAACCCCGGAAATGGGGGTTTTAGCCACTAATATTCATAATCACGATCCAAATAATTGGATACATGATATGAAAAATTAAAGACTAAAAATAAAATTAAAACCTAATAAGTCGTGTAGCCGTCTCCGCAATTTTTCTCGAAATAGTGTTCTTCCGTCCAGGTAATTATTTTTTTCTCCATTGTACGTGTGTATAATTTCTCGTAAGTCAATAAAATTATATATATAAATAAAATTATTAAAAAGTAGAAATTGAAGTTAGAATATATTTTATATCTATTTAAATAATATAACTTGTACCAGAAAAAAAAAAAAGAACAACCATTGAAATCTATTAGTAAAATAATGTCGATATACCGGATCATAGTTTATATCTCCACAGTTGAAGCAGTAGCATGATCTTATATTTTAAAAGAGAATTCATATTGAAGAAGTGTTGAGTTAATTGAAATTCGTTCTTTCCATTTATGTAGGAGTATTAATACTCATTCCCACATAAATTTTTGGAGTATATTTAATATTATAAATAATATAATATTACATAAAAGCTTTTTAAAGTTATTTTTTTATCAAAACGTATTTCTTTTTTAAAAAGGTATTACTGAGAACCAATTAGTGTTTGATCAAACTTCTAAAATCAAATTAATATTTAAGTACTTCTTAATTTTTAATATATATCATAAAAAATCAAACCTTTCCCATTAATCAAGGACACGTTACAGTTGATTTTAATTTTTTAATAGGATTCTGTTACCTAGTTTAACTAAATTTAGTTGATTTTAAATTTTGTTCAATAATAATAATTATTTACGAAAATAGAAAAATAAACAATTTTATCTATTAAGAAATCTTTTAATGAAGAACAAAAAATTTAAATCACTTTTCTAAGATCTTCATACTTTTAATTTATTATAGATATTTCAATTTGACCAAATCCTTTTCCAATTGGGACCAGATGTTGTCCATTGGTTCCCCCTCAAATATAATCCTCTTCACTAAATATATATATGCTGTCCTCGTTGACCAAAAATAATAATTCATGTCCACTAATAATCCAATGACGTGTCCAGTCATTCTATTTTGGTCAAAAATTGTCGCCACCTTACTGTTGTACAAGTATATATATATATATTAATATATTTTCACTTCTAAAGTTATATGGGACAGCTGCACGTGATTCAAGGCCCACCCGCCACTCATTCTTTGTGCATTCAAATTGTGCATTCCAATTTGAATTCACTTAATAATAATGGGACAAAACCTGTGTCGGTGCAACTTGACTTTGTAGTATTTGTACCAGCGACGCGATGCGTCGTCTTCACTTCGTTGTACTGGAATTAGGACTGAAAATTTTTTCCAAGTGTAAATTGTGTGTCCATTAACGCGACGCATTGACTTTACGTTGATTTATTAAAATTTGCTTTTAAAATTTTGGTTAAGTATTGAGTGTCCTATTCTTTGCTCATGCCTTTTGTAGTGTATTTCGAATGAATTTTGATCCTTTTTATCATCAATATATCACCGTATTTAGTTCACCAAGTCTCCTACAATATCATACACCATATATTCAAGATGAAAACAACACAATATTCTTAACAACAAATTAAGACACAAGCTAAGATAAGGCAAATTTGTAATGCTCTTCCACTTATCATTTCGACTCTTGACTTAAACAAATTAAATTTTATCCATTACAAACAAGTTATTTCACTCATAATTACACCATTAAAATATTTGGAATAAATTTAACACATTAGAATACACCGAAACCAACTAGAGACACAACTAGCTCAAGCTAGTAAAACTAGTTTTTCGGGTTGAACTCTCAATTACTCAATTAAGTACAAACTTGTTTGAAAAATACCATGGACATTTTAAATACACGTTTGGACACTTAAATTCTTATTTGTATCAACATGAACACGTTAAGGACTCGAATTGCTATCAAAACAAGGTGAAATAAGCTAGAATAATGATACAAAAGTGTATAAAACCACCATAGATCATCATCCCACGCTTAAATCCTTATTCGTCCTCAAACAACTCTTTACTCTAAGTATAAAAATCTGAGGTGACGCTACACTTCTACTAAATGCAAGACACTCAAGCTAGTACTACAATGACTACACGAAATGCAAGTTTCAAAGCACATTATTTGCACAATTGAAAGCTCATGAACACTACTCTAAAACATCCTAACCTCAAGAATTGACTCACCTAGTGGCAAACTCATGCATATTGCTCAATCAAGAACATCATACAAATCACCCACATTCATCAAACATGTGCCCTCACAACAAGAGAGTTACCCATAATCACTCATAATAATGCAATTTATAACATAATGGGTACAAAAATCAAATTACGCTCACTCTCACAAAGAATTCACAAGTTACACACAATGAACCATAGGCTTGCCTTGAGTGTAATGATCCACTAATAATCAAATATAAAGCTTAGGATAAATTAGGACTTTTTAGGGTTGTAACGTAGGCTAAGGGACGGGTAGGAACTATTTGGGAATAGTGACTAACCTCTCTAAGCGCTTTAATACACTACATTATGCAATTAAAATCACTCTCCAACAATCAAATTACTCTATTTTTGTCTACTCCATTCTTTAATTTTTTTCCCATCTCTTTTAAACATTTTCACAAACACTTGGGGGACTTTACTATCACAAGAATCAATTTTTTCTCTTTTTTCACAATCATGGCAATATTTCTAGCATAATTTATATCACAATCATCCACCACACATCAATTATACATCAATAACTATTACCTCGGGTCATCAATTTTCACCTTTTGCTTCTTCAATCTCTCAAACGTCTTACTAACTCAATTCTTTTTTTCATTAAAGCACTTAGGAGCTTTTTGGATGAAATTATGATATATCAAAGAAGGGATTAGGCTACTTATAAGGTTGCCAAAGGAAAAACTAAAGGCTCAATGGGGGTTAACTAGGATAATGCACAAAGGTAGTTCAAAAAGAAGGTATAGAACAAGGTTATCAAAGAAATGCCTAAATCATCTCCTAAACCCACATTCTTTATTTCGCTTCACACACACATCGAAAAAGTTCTAGACATCACATGTAATAAGGAATATACAAAAATACTCACATCATACATGACACATGCTCAACTCAATAGGATCATCATAGACTCCCAACCAAACAATAACACGAATTCAAAATTAAGCCAACAAATACAAGAGTAAAAAAGATGAGCCCATGAGTCTCAAAAATAGCAATTCACACAATTTAATATGCTTTTTCCAATAAAACCACTTGCATCATGTAATAAAAAAAATAGCACCAACAAGAATATCTCACTTATTCCTAACCTAATTTTTTTTAAATTGAGCCAAAATTTGAGAATTTCCCACCCCACACTTAAAAATTTACTTTGTGCCCAAAGTAAATTTAAAAAGTAAGAGATAGAAATACTCTCTAAGGCCTCTAGGCCTAGCTAGTAGCATCTTCACATAAAGGAGATCCACGGGACTCCACATTCATTCTTTGCCATGCTTCAAATTTAATATTATGGTACTCAAACATCCCACTAATCTGTGACTCAACCATATACCACCACATCCCTCAAGCACTTATCATACTTGGGTATACTCTGCAAAACATCTAGAAAAGGTAAGTTAATATGAAGCTCTTTGAATGTATTAATAAACTTTTTGAACAATGCATCCTCCTTTGCTTTTATGTACTTTTGAGGGAAGGGCAATGACAACCACTTCTTCACTGGTTCAGCAACTTTTTCATTTAAGTACTCAGAATTTCTTGAATTTTTAGCAACTTTATCATCTACCTGTTGGGTCACCACCTCAGCATCTACCTCCCTAGCTGTCTTTGGAGGTTCTTCATGAAGCTCTTTACCACACCTCAAGATGATTGCCATGAATATTTTTAGATTTTCTGTATCAGCGGGCAAACCACCTTGTGGATAGGTATTTAACGCTTGCTGTAGTTGCCCAACCTACAATTCTAAATTTATCTGGGCCACTTTTTAATTCTGTAATTTCGATAAGATTTGTTTTTACATCTCTTCCGTGTGGCTTGTAGACTGATTCGATTGGGCCTATGGCTGTGGGGCGTTCCATGACTGATTAGGTGACTGAGTTTGCCACATCATGTTGTAGGCATTACCATAATTGGGCCTTTGAGCATTACTTACATACATTATAAATTTTGGATTTAAAGCCCACATGGTAGCAGCATGACTACTATTTTAGTATACTTCACACCAACCTGCAGCTTATTGGGTGGCATTGACTATGGATGTAGGTTGCATTGCTCCCAACTTTAAGCTGCTGAATAATGTATTGATCAAATTCTGTAAAGAAGAAAGCTACACTGATAAGGCTATGGATTGGTCTACCTCGAACACACCCACAATTCTTTTTGTGGCACTTCTAGAATATGAATGCCACTCTCGATTTCCTTGCGCTATGTGGTTCAGCAATGTGTACAACTCATCATAAGTTAGCTCCAACGCTTGACCACCTGCGGCTGAATCTAGCAAAATTTGTGTTGTGATCAAGAGCTTCTACAAAAGTATGAGCAAGTACCTTATTCGACTGTTGGTAGTGTGGACAATCCCGAAGAAGGGCCTTGAAGCATCTCCAAGCATGATAGATATTTTTATCAGGCTTTTGTCTAAAGCTCACTATCTCACTACAAAGTCTCGCAGTCTTGCATGCTGGAAAGAATATAATGAGGAACCTTCTGGCTAAGTCATCCCATATTGTGATTAAACTGGCTGGCTCTGCATTCAACTACCTTTTAGATTCCCCAATAAGTGAATAGAGGAAGAGTGTCATCCTCACATAATCTGGAGTCACCCGGTTGGAGTGAATGTATCTGTAAGCTTAATGAAGGTCTGCAAGTGGACTTGTGGATCGTCGTGTGAAAGCCTTACAAAACGTCCACTGTTAATAAGAAACTGCACCATATTGTATTTCAAGTCGAAATTCCCCCAGTTGTCGGTCTTTGAATTGGGGAAGTCAAGTTCGTTGGAAGTGGGACTACCACTTCTCTAAACTTCCTACCAGCTGCTTGTTGTTCAGCCATAGGAACAATATGCTCTTGGTCTTTTCAAATTTTGTGGAATTTTTGGAAGAAAGATTGCTTCTCTCCTGTATTGATGGTAAAGCTGCTCGGGTTTCGAGTTTGGTTCAATCAACTCCCGATCCCTTGCCAGCTTATCGTCCTTTTAACCTGTTTCCTGCAAATCTCAAAAACAAGAACAAGCGTAAAAACACCTAATAAATCTGAAAGTAAAACTAAAATAAATAATTGCTAAATAACAAGTCCCCAACAAAGACGCCAAGAACTTTACAGCGCCCAAGTTCACACACAAGTGTACGTGGTCTACCAAGTAATATAGTGACCTTCAAGAAAGCCGAATATCAATCCCATAGAGACTTGATTTAACAACGATTTAATTCTAGTTCACATTTTAGATTATTTAGTGCAAGAGTAACAAAAAAGAGTTTGAAAAATTGTAAATTAAAAATAAAGTAAATAATGTAAAAATTAAATTCTTGGAACAATCAATGGAGAAAAGCCCAAGGTTAAAGCACTCTGAACAATCATACTGTATTTTTGAATTTCATCCGCTAATTCGCTTATCTTAGTTGTTGATTTGTAGGGTTAATTGCATGATCATGGTTTCCCAACCTATAATGTTTTACCTAATGTGGATATTACAACTACATCATTGAGCGGGGATGTAATAATCTAATTAAGTTAATTAAATCTATCATCCTACGTATGAATCAAGTAAGGTATCTAAGTACATCTCTGTCCTAGATGCTAAGTTTAATTCTTTATTTTATAAAAGAATAAAAATTCAACCTTTGTTTATTCCTATGTTCTATCTCCCTATTCCCTCTCCCGAGATCAAAAGGTCGATAATATATATATATTTTATGGGTGATCAATCCATAAAATAATTAAAGAAAGAATAAATAAACAACCAAATATGATAAGAAAAATTAACAAAATTAATCCAAAATAATAGTACTCATGCTCTTGGCTTTAACCCCGAAAAGGGGGATTTTAGCCACTAATATTCATAATCATGATCCAAATAATTGGATACATGATATGAAAAATTAAAGACTAAAAATAAAAGTAAAACCTAATAAATCATGTAGCCGTCTCCGTAATTTTTCTCGAAATAGTGTTCTTCCGTCCAGGTAATTGTTTTTTCCTCCACTGCACGTGTGTATATATATTACTAGTATCTCACTTTAATGAGTTTAAATGCTATACCAAATGATATTTGTTTAAATAATAAAAGTAAATTTTGAATATGTAAAGATGGATACTTTATTTAATTAATTATATAACATTTGTAATAGCTAAGATACAAATAAGATAGTGAAAATGTGGAATACATTGACATTCCCTTATATTTGTTAGTAAATTTTATTTTTAAAATAATTTTGTACTCATGTGTATGTCAAATTTTTAAGTTAACCGTATACTTTAGATTTATAGTTTCATTGAAAAAATTGAAAATTTTGCCGTGTTTTATTTTAGTTTCAGCAAGTATGCGTAATAGCTGAAGATTAATGATATTTTAACATGCAACACAAGTAGTGTTTAGATTTTGCATCAGAATTTAGTCAAAAATAATACTTTTCATTGTTTAAAAATTTGTAAATGTTTGTAGTATCTTCTCTAATGTGAACTCATGTGATTCAATTCTCTATCCTTTGTGAAGTACAATGTGATTATGTTTTGTGCCTCGGTTTCTTCACTAAGAAGATCGATTAGTGACTGACAATAAAGTTGTGCAATTTGACTTAATTTTATCCTAAAAGTGTGATATTTGACCTTCGAATTCCATGCAAACAATTCAGAAATTTTCTATGGAAATGTAAATACAATTAAAATTAGTCTAGAGTTTATTGAGTTGGTATTTTTCATTCATCCAATATCAAGAAAATTAAATTAAAAACTTCTCCAGTGAGTTATCAAGTAAAATTGCAAATTCATAAGATTTACTAAAAAGAAACCAAGTCAACTAAATTATACTATTACCTTTTCTTCATCTATCTTTCCTAAAACGAAAGCAATTCTTTTACAGAAAAAGATAGGCAACAAATCTGCTTAGAAAATACAATAAATATTTGAAAACAATATCAGATAAAAACAAACTAAAATTATAATTAGTTAAGTTTATTGAAGTGCCCAGTAAAATTTTATATTTTGTCTATGCCAAGAAAATAAAGAAAAGTTTTTTTTTGTATCTTACAAAATTCTTCTTCAACAATTCAAAAGAAAATATCTAAAAGTAATAAGCCTCTAAAGTACGTGTGTTGCACGTGTATATTACGTCAATTCATAAAAAATGTATTCCTTCCTTTTTACTTATCACAAGATTTTGTACTTAAAATATACGATAATTCTTTTCCCATTAACAATATTATGAGTTTTAGATTGGTGTGTGAAATAAATCTCGATCGAGGCTATACTTACAAACATAAAAGAACATTCATTATTCATGATCAAGAAATTCAATGTAATGAAAAAGAAAATCAAAAATCGAAAACTGCAGAGTTACGTCGGAGATTCAATAACGGAAGTTACTTACAAACATAAAAAGATGTTTTGTTGTTTTTGATCAATAACACCAGCATAATAGAAAAAGAAATCATCAAGAAATTCAATGTAATGAAAACGAAAATCTGAAATCGAAAATCACGATTTATGTCAGAGATTCAATAACGAAAATTACTTACAAACATAAAAAGATATTTTGTTATTCTTGATCAATAACACCCACACGATAGAAAAAAGAAATATGAAATTTGAATAGTAAATCAAAAAATTAAGTTAGAAACTCAATAACAAAGCTACTTACAAACATGCAAAATAATTTGTTATGATATTACGTGTTGTAGAAGGAAGATTATTCAATTTATAGAAGTCCAACATCTTTTTTCCTTAAAAAAAGGTTACTTAAATATGGAATCTTTTTTTTATTTTTTTGAAAAAGTAAAAATTAATTATGGTAATAAATTATTTATGATAATATTTTTTTTCCTAAGTAAATTATTTATGTTAGTATTTTAATTTTTTTTTTTGATTATTTTTTAAAGCTCTAAATTTAAGTATATAATTTAATTCAATTAAAGAAAGGTCTAATGATTATATTAGAGGTACAGAGGAATAAGGTAATTTCTTACAAATTTTTTCCTCCCTTTTCTTTTGGATGTATGCTTTTTTTTTTTTTTTGTTTTTTTTCTAAAGTTCTAAATTTAAGTATATAATTTAATTCAATTAAGGAAAGGTCTAATGATTAAATTTAAATAAATTTTATATTTTAAATATTAAAAATTAGTGAAAAGACAATTTTTTCTTATTATATGATATTTTAATGAAGGATAAAAAATTTAAATTACTTTTATAAAGATCTTCACACTTTTAATATATTATAAATATAAATTATAGATTATAGAATAGATATAGATTATAGATATACATTATAGATAGAGATATAAATATAGATATAGATTTTAGATTATAGATTATAGATTAACTAACTACATACATGATTGAGTAGGTTTCTATAATGCGAGAAAAATGAAAGATTAAAGTAACAAATGTCGTCTACGTGGAACAATTTAATTGAGACTTGGACTCTTACAACAAAACAATTCCTTAACCATATTTGATCCGTGTTTCAAAATTCCGCCGACTTTTTAAATTTATTTTAAAAAATTTAATTGATTTTAAGGTCCGAAATTTTACGGTTGTAATTTAAATAAGCTAAGTTTTTATATAAAATTTTAGGTATATAAATAACTCAAATAAAGTAAGATTTAATAATTAAATCTTAATTTTTACACTTTTGAAAAAAGTAGTAAACAACGAATTTGTCTATTATGAAAACTTTTAATAAAGAACAAAAAATTCGTTTTATTTTTTTAATGATCTTTATATTTTTAATATATTATAGATATGGATATTTCAATTTGACCAAATCCTTTTCCAATTGGGACCAGATGTTGTCCAATGGTTCCCCCTCAAATATAATCCTCTTCACTAAATATATATATGCTGTCCACGTTGACCAAAAATAATAATTCATGTCCACTAATAATCCAATGACGTGTCCAGTCATACTATTTTGGTCAAATATTGTCGATGTTGTACAAGTATATATATATATTAATATATTTTCACTTCTAAAGTAATATTGGACAGCTCCACGTGATTCAAGGTTCACCAGCCACTCATTCTTTGTGCATTCCAATTTGAATTCACTTAATAATGGGACAAGACCTGTGTCGGCGCAACTTGACTTTGAAGTATTTGAAGTAGAGAAGCGACGCGTCGTCTTCGTATCGATGTACACGAATTAATACTGAAAAATTTTTCTAAGTGTAAATTGTGTGTCCATCGATGCGATGTGTTGACTTCATGTTGACTCACTGGCATTTGCTTTTAAAATTTTGGTTAAGTGTTGAGCGTCCTATCTTTTGCCCATGCCTTTTGTAGTGTATTTTTAATGAATTTTGAGCCTTTTTATCATCAATATATCACCGTATTTAGTTCACCAAGCCTCCTACAATATCATACATCATATGTTCAAGATCAAAACAACACAATATTCTTAACAACAAATCAAAACACAAGCTAAGATAAGGCAAATTCGCAATACTTTTTCACTTATCATTCCAACTCTTAACTTAAACAAATTAAACTTTACCCATTACAAATCAGTTATTCCACTCATAATTACATTATTAAAATATTTGGAACAAATTAAACACATTAGAATTTACCGAAACCAACTAGAGACACAACTAGCTCAAGCTAGTTAAACTAGTTTTCCAGGTTGAACTCTAAATTACTCAATTAAGCACAAACTTGTTTGAAAAATACCATGGATATTGTAAATACACATTTGGACACTTAAGTGCTTATTTATATCAATAGGAACACGTTAAACAGTCGAATTGCTCTCAAAAAAGGCAAAATAATCTAGAATAATGATACAAAAGTGTATAAAACCACCTCAGATCAGACACACTTTACTCATGGGATCCATTCTTGGTCTAGCGGTCCACTCCTTGATTTCTCGAGAGTTCCACCGATTCCTTCTAGTCCTTCTCAAGCTTCTCATGCAGACGTTATGAATGCGAAGTTTCGTCAGTCAATACATATGATTGCTTAGTTTGTGGTTTCTCAGGATGAACGTGGTTCATTTGGTCTTTTGATCTTCTGAGGCCACAAATGTTGGCCATTTTATGAGGTTGAGTCCTCCAATTTTTACTAGTATTAAGGTGAAGGAGGATCCTCAAGGTTTTCTGGAATAGATGGAAAAGATCTTCAGGGTCATGCAAGCCACGAATGTGGAAGGGGTAAATTTTGCTGCCTATCAGCTAAAGGGTGTGGTGTACCAATGGTACGAGAAATTGGATCAGGCAAGGGGTGAGGTTGATGAGTCATCTCTGTGGGAGACTTTTTCTAATGCTTTTCAGGATCGCGTCTTTTCTCAGGAGTTAAGAAAAGTGAAACCAAAGAAATTTGTTAATCTGAAACAAGGGAAGATATTGATCAAGGAGTATGCTTTGAAATTTCACCAGCTGTCTAGGTATGCTCCAAAAAATTTATCGGATATGAGAGATAGGATGAGAAAGTTTTCTTTAGGACTTTTTCGTGAGTTGATCCTTGAAATCAAGACTGCATTGCTGATCAAGGACATGGATATTTCTAGGTTGGCTGTTTATATGCAATAGGTGGTGGAGAAAAAGAAAAAACAGGCTGAGGTAGGTAAAAGATTGGGTAAGAAGTTTAGATTTTCCAAGTAGAGTAGTGGTCAACAACAAAGTGGTCGAGATAGTGGAACGTGGCCAAAGAAAAAGTGGGAGAATTCTGGTTCTTTCTCCACAGCTAGTTCTCCTAACATGAAGTCGTCAGGAGAGAGACATTAGTAAGGTGGCTATAACTTCAGGGCACAGAATGCCCAATCTCAGGCTAGTGGGGCTCAGTCGACTTTATTATGTCCTCTTTGTAGGTTATATGGTCGATTGCATCAGGGTTTTTGTGATGAGGGGAGGGATAGGTTCTTCAAATGTGGTCAGCTATGCCATATACTTAGAAATTATCCTATTGGTAAGGTTTTTTCAGGAGTGAACATAGTTTTGGTTTTCTCTTTATATGTTTCTGCATCCAGGGGGTGCTATTTCTGCATTTATTTCTGCTTTTGGTACCGGCTCAGGCCAGAATTGGTTATATGCTATTACATTTTGAAAGAAGTCTGAGGTATCGTCTAATGTCATGATTGGTACATCAAAACTCTTTTCTCGTGACGTGTATTATTTACTTGATCCAGGGTCCACTCTCTCTTATGTGACCCTATTTGTGGCTATGTATTTTGGTTTTGATCTCGAGGTTATTTTGAATCCTTTCTCTATTTCTACCCCAATAGGTGACTCTGTGGTTACTAAAAGAGTCTGTAGGGGGTGTGTGGTATCTGTTGGTAGTAAGGAAACTTTTGTGGATTTTTTCAAATTAGATATGGTGGATTTTGATGTCATTCTGGGGATGGATTAGTTACACTCGTGTTACGCATCCTTAGATTGTTAGACCTGTAAGGTTGTCTTTAAGTTCCCTAGTGAACTGGTTATTGAATGAGAGGGTGGTTTCCTAGCTCCTAAGGGAAGTTTATATCATATCTTAGGGCTCAGATGTTAAACTCTAAAGGTTGTCTCAATCATTTGGTCTGGGTTAAAGACTCTAACTCGGAAGGTCCTTCTTTACATTCGGTTTCGGTAGTGAATGAGTTTTCCGAGGTCTTTTCAGATGATTTTCCTAGTGTTTCTCTGGGTAAGGAGTTGAGTTTGGGATTGATTTGGTTCTGGACACTCGTTCAATATATATTCTTCCTTATAGAATGGCTCCGACTGAGTTGAAGAAACTCAAGGAGTAACTTGAGGATCTTTTAGATAAGGGTTTCATCCATCCTAGTGTGTCCCCGTGGGGTGCACTAGTGTTATTCGTGAGTAAAAATAATGGTTCCCTTTGGATGTGTATTTAATATCGGCAGTTGAATAAGGTGACAGGTAAGAACAAGTATCCTTTTCCTAGAATAGATGACTTGTTTGATCAGTTGCTAGGTGCCAACTTTTTTTCAAAGATAGATCTTTGGTTTGAGTATCATCAACTTAATATTAGAGAGGTGGATATCCCTAAAACAATATTTTGTACCCGATATGGGCACTTTTAGTTCTTGGTTATGTCATTTGGTTTGACCAATGTCCCGACGACATGCATGGATTTGATGAATAAGGTATTCCATCAGTTTCTTGATCTGTTTGTCATTGTGTTTATTAATGACATTAGTGTACTCTAAGAGTGAGGTGGATTATTCCAATCACCTCCATGTGGTGTTGCAGACCTTAAAAGAGCAGCAGTTGTATGCCAAATTCTCAAAATGTGAATTCTAGTTGAGCACTATCACTTCTTTAGTTCATATTATTTCTAGTGAGAGGATCATGGTGGATCTACAAAAGGTGGCAGTGGTTAAGATGTGTCCTAGACCCACGACTCCAATCGATATTCGGAGCTTCTTGGGTTTGGCTGGGTACTATATGAGGTTTATGGAGAGTTTTTTGACAATAACTGCCCCATTAACTTAGTTGACTCAGAAAAAGGTAAGGTTATCTTGGTCGGATGCTTGTGAGAATAATTTTGGGAAGCTAAAGGATAAGGTAACTTCGACTCCGGTGTTGACCTTTCCTGAAGGCAATGAGGGGTTTGTGGTTTACTATGATGCATCCCGGGTGGGACTTATCTGTGTTTTGATACAGCATAGTAAGGTTATTGCCTATGCTTTTAGGAAGTTGAAGATGCATGAGAGGATTTATCCAACCCATGATCTAGAATTGTTAGCTGTGGTGTTTGCATTAAAAATCTAGTGGCAATATTTATATGGAGTGTACGTGGACATCTTCTCGGATCATATGAGTCTGCAGTATGTGTTCACTCAGAAAGACCTCAACTTCAGATAGAGGAGATGACTTGAGCTTCTCAAAGACTATGACATAAGTCTTTACTAGCATCCAGGTATGGCTAATGTTGTTGCTGATGCTCTTAGTAGGTTGTCCATGTGGAATTTATCTCATATGGATAAGGAGAGGTGGGAGTTGGTGAAGTATATTCACCGCTTGGTTAATGTTGGAGTTTGCCTTTTGTACTTCGAGAATGGTGGTGTGTTGGTACAGAAGTGGTTCGGTCATCTCTTAGTGCAGAGATCAAGGAGAAACAATTATTAGATCCTGTCTTGATAAAAATCAAGGGTGATGTAGGTGGGAAAAAGGAAATGGTATTTGAGATCAGTGGTGATGGTACCTTGCAGTACCAAGGGTGATTATATGTTCCTGACATCGATGGTTTGGGAGAAAAGGTATTGGACGAGGTGCATGAATCGCGCTATATTTTTTATTTGGTTTGACAAAAATGTATCATAATCTCAAGGAGATGTATTGGTGAAATGGTATGAAGAAGAATATGGCTTATTTTGTGGCAAAATATTTGGTGTGTCAACAAGTGGAAGTTGAACACATGAGGCCTAAAGGCTTGTATCAAGAAATTGAATTGCCTAAATGGAAATAAGAAATGATCAACATATATTTCATTACTGTTCTTCCTCGGTCTCATAACTAATTTGATTCGATTTGGGTCATCATGGATAAGATGACGAAGTCGGCTTACTTTTTACCAGAGGACTAACTTTTCGGTTGAGGATTATGCGAGGTTATATATTTATGAGATTGTGAAGCTGCATGGGGTACCTATTTCGATTATCTCTGATTGTGGTATGTAGTTTTTATCTCAGTTTTAGCGGTCGTTTCATAAGGGGTTGGTTACTAAGGTTAGTCTGAGTGCTGCTTTTCACTCGCAGACGGATGGGCAAGCAGAAAGGACTATTCAGACATTAGAAGATATGTTTCGTGCATGTGTGATTTATTATGGTGGTAATTGGGTTGAGTATCTACCGCTTGTAGAGTTTTCTTACAACAATAACTATCATTAAAGCATTGGGATGGCCCCTTTTGAAGGATTGTATTGTAAAAGGTGTAGATCTCTTATTGGGTGGTTCGAGCTTGGTGAGGCGGATATATTTGGCCTAGATCTGGTTTATCAGGCTATAGAGAAGGTAAAGGTGATTCAGTGTAACGCCCCGAGTCTGTACCCTGGATGCTACACGATGCTCATAATCCTGAATGACCATAAGCTAACCCATGACTGGTACCTGCTGCAATAACTGAACAATAATACTGAATAATATGTAGAATTAGGCGGAAACATATGCCATAAGGTTCAAATCTGTAAATAAATCTGAATATGGTATCAAAATATCCAAACTGAATATAAGTACTGAAAAACTGAACAACAATCTGAAAATACTCCAGTTTGAAAAAACCTCTAACTGTCTGAACTGTGGAGTTGATGGGACAAATACCCAACTAACTCTATCTACTAAAATAAAACTAAAGTACTGTAAATAATAAGCATGTCCTCGAACTATGAGGACTCACCACTACTCTGAAAGCTAAGAATCTAAACTGCTAAGGGTGCTCTGGAGCCCGTGCATCTGAACTTATGATATAAGACATCATAGCGCAAAGAAAAGCATGCGTCAGTACTTTGAATATACTGGCATGCTCAGTGAGGTAGGATGATAGGCATGGGTTTATATGCATGCACAACAATAACTGAATAACATGAGTATAACTGAGTAAGAGTACATGCATGAATACATAATCTATAACCGAGTTTGTGCTAATACTGAGTAATGAATCAGAATACTGATAATCGATATCTGAGTTTATGAATACTGTACTACTGATTATCTGAATGACTATATGTGATAGTTCAGAGTACTGTGGAACCATACTGAGTTCCGTACTGAGTTGAGTGACTATGTATGATAGTCCTAAATCTGTAGAATTGAACTGAGTTCTATTCTGAGACTGAGACTGGAACTGATACTGTGGGAGGTAATTATCTAACTGACATGCCCCTTCTCTAACTAATTTGGGGTCCAACCTGTTACCCTAGTTGGAAGGGTGTCAATACCGTACCACGGCTAAGGACAAACTGTGAGTTAACCCTCTCTGACAGGAAGCTCTTTCATCAACCCTCACTGGCAGTATAACTCAAATGTGAAGTATCAACCCTCATAATGTCTGGAAGGAAGATACCTCAACCTACTCTGGCTACGTAGTTCTATAACACAGGGATTGCTGCTAAGGGTCAAATCCTCTGTTAACAGGAATTCCCCCATCCCTGGGTTAACTCGATGCTGAATCCTACTCCCAAATGAATAAACACTAAATTGAATTCTAGTCTATACTAGGCTGGACTGAACGGTTACTGAGATTACTGTTTTACTGAACTAAACTGTGTTCACTGAGTTCCATTGACTAACGAAATACTACTGAATTCTGTTAGCTGACTGAGTTTACTAAGGTCTGAACTGGATACTGAATTAGACTGGACTAACATAGATTCTACTGAGTTTTCCTAAGTTCTGTAATTGATTGAGAGTATTGCTGATCGTGTACTATGACTGATACCGTTCTATGACTAACCATGGCTCTAGGTAATCAGCTAAATTGTCGAGTACAAGTACCCCCAGGACTCGATAGCATAAATTAAGAGACATGGCATAACATGAAATATGTAAACTATAAACTTGATCATCATTCATCCATTGGGACATTTTGACAAACACTTGCATGATTTAACTTGCACATAAGCTAACTCGACATGATTTCATTCTCTTAATAGTTCACACGGATATTTATCAAGAACTTGGTGAGCATAGTATATGCACATAGTATTGAACAACATGTGAGCATCATAATTCATCTCTAATTTCACAAGTTAAGGATTTATTGTGGATTTCCATGAATCTACACATATAATGATCAATTTCACATGATATATATATATATATATATATATATATATATATTTATATATATATATATATCATGAATTAGGAACTTAATCCAAATAGCAATCATGGATATACTTTAATTCCAACCATGGAAATCATAAAATCAATTACTTGAAGTTCAAAAGAGATTCTTGGACTCCAAGGGTGGAAGGAACCCTTGGATGAACACTTCACATACCTTTTTTGAAGAATTTCTAAAAGTTTATGGTTGAATCTTGAGTTCTTGATTTGAAATTGGATCTTATAGGGTTTTGTTCTTGAGCAAATATGAGAAAGAATGACTATAATTACTCTATAGGGAGTTTAATTTCGTGTTTTAGGGGTTGAGGTTCGAGGGAAAAAGACCGAAATACCCCCAAGAATGTGGTCTTTTAATGACTGAAAATTGGGTTACCGACGCGCAGGTCGACGCGGCGCATCGATGGCATCCATGCGATAGCTAATGCGTCGTGCCATGTTCGCGTTGATTCACTGTAATTGGACGCTGGTAGCTGGAAAAAATAGTAATCAACGCGATAGTCAACGCAGCATGCTAAGATCGCATTGATCCACTGTTTTGGGATTCCAACGAAGCTTCAAACGAAGTCCAAAAAATCCAAAACTTGTCCGGAAACACCTACTGACATTCCTAATTATGAATCAACCTAAACAATAACATTTAATGAACGTAAAGGTCGTGAAATAAGATTGAAAATCTTCTTAGGTTAAAATGACACCAAGTCTGAGTACTTAGCTAAAATATTCTAAGTTTGGGACCCCTTGACAAGCCTAAAAGACTGAATTAAGCTTAGGATTTTGCCGGGTCTTATATTAAAGATAGGATTAAGGCTTCCCAAAGTCACCAAAATTCCTATGCGGATGTAAGTCTTAGGTACTTGGAGTTTGAGGTTGGGGATATGGTGTTTCTAAAGGTTTTTCCAATGAAGGGAGTAATGTGATTTGGGAAAAAAAGGAAACTCAATCCCTAGTATGTTGGTCCTTATGTGATTTTAAGAAGTGTTGGTAATGTGTATGAATTGGAGTTGCCTTCAAGTTTGAGCTTCATTCATCTGGTATTCCATGTCTGTATGCTGAGAAAGTGTATTAGTGATCCTTCATTGTTTTTTCCTTTGAAAGGATTTGGTATCTCAGATTCTCTGTCTTATGAAGAGATCTCGATTGAGATCTTTGATCAACAAGTTCATTGGTTGCGGACCAAGGATGTAGCTTCGGTTAAGGTTCCATGGAGGAACTATAAGGTGGAAAAAGCTACTTGGGAAGCGGAAAAGGACATGAAGTCCAAGTATCCGCATTTGTTTTCTACTCCTGATATTCATGCGGAAGGTATGTGTTCTTGATCACATTTTTATTTTTTAACTTGGTTAAATGAAGGTTGATTTCCTTGCATCTTTGTTTTCTAACTTAGTTAGATATTGGAATGGTATATGTTGGGGTATCATTCTTGCTTGTACTACCCTGTTCATCATTCGGGGATGAATTATCCTAGTGAGGGAGACTGAAACACCCTAGGTTTTGACCCTTAGAAAATTCCTCAATTTTTGGCTTTTGGACATCATACGGCTTGGGGTACTAGTCGTATGATGTGGTAAGGTCGGTGGATCATGGTTGTATGGTAACCAGTATAGGTTGGATAGTTTCTGTCCAAGGTATGGTTAGAACATATGAGTCGTATGTTAGGGTACTAATGGGAAGGTGTCATTCATATGTTGCCCAAGTTTAGTCTAGGTGATTCTATTCTGCCTAGGGTAAAGTTTTATGGTACTAGTCCTATGGTTGGATACGGTTTGTCTTTGGAGGTCATATGTTGGATAGTGTTGGGGTCCAAGGGAAGGCTTAGGGTATGAGTTAAGGGTACCACTCGTACCCTAAGGTATAGTTAGGGTAGGTCGTTATACCATCCTGTGGGAATTTTAAGCAGTTTAAGTTGGAGGTAATCTGGATATTTCCCCTCTTAACCTCTTAAGGCCCCATGACTTATAACATTCTTGGGACATCATTTAACCTATTTGCAATCTCTTAAAACACTCTCAAATTCTCTCAAGGCTCATGTATCAAGGAAGGCTAGGGTTTCATCAATAGGATAAATTTGGGGATTACAAGGGTGATTCTCTGCGTCATCTTCGTAATCTAATGCATGTTACTACTCTCTCATTGTTAGTTCCAACTAAAGGCATATTTTATGAATTGTTTTCATGACATAAATGTTGTATGGTTTTGGGTTTTCAAATACATGTTGGGGGTTTAGGTTACAATGGTTGGTTATGGATTTCTCATGTATTTTACTAATGGTTTTCATATTATTATGGTGATTTGAACATTTGGTTACATGAGAATGGCTAATTGGTACATGGTTCTGGCTTTGGAAATACTATGCCCCCAACTTTTTTGATAAAATTCAGATGAGAATGTTTTTGGTTAAATTGTTGGACTTTCATTGAATTATGCATGGTATAACGTGGTAATGGAACCCTAAATGGTATAAATGGTTTAAATGATTTAGAATGGTTAAATGGTAAGGTCTTGGTATCTATGGTTGGTCTAATTGAAAGCCTTGTGGGGTACAAAGGAACCCCCCAAGCAAACATAATAATGATCACTTATGGGGTACATGGGATTCCCCCAAGTCAACTTAATAATGTAATCTATGGGTACATGGGAATCCCTACTTCTTAATAAGGATGGCTAAGGACACTGCTTGTAAGTTATAGTCGGTATGACAATACCATTACTTATAGCCTTGGTTAATAATTAATGGAATGGTGGTTTGGTTGTGTGGTAATGGTTTTGATTGGGTAATAATGGTGGGGGTGTTATAGCTAACCGTGAAGCTGTGAGTCCAATGGACGGACACTGAAAACTCATGTTTGACGACATGAGTATTAGTCATGGCGATCATATATGATACTTACGGGTTACACGGGAATCCCCTAAGTATACTTTTACATATGTATCATGGAGAGCAAGGGTACTCGGGAATCCCCTACTCATATTATATCTCCGGTTCGTGCAGCTATACGAATCGGGTCCTATTCAGGGGTTACACTGGATCCATATAGCCCGTGGGTGGTTCTAGGATAGTTAATCTACACATATCTAGGTTAATGGTTTTAAAGGCATGCTAAACCCGATTCCCTTTCGCAACATGGTTATGTATATGTATGTATGGTTGTGAATTCATATGGTTGGTTTTCTTGGTTTTAAAGGTTGACATTATTTTATCCTTATCCTGAGTACATGCTAGCGTTCACCCACAAATCCATCTTCGGGCGACTATATCCCCACGCAATACAGGAACCAGCCGTTCTACTCCTCCTACTCAGTGATCAGATTCGGGATCAACTCGGTTGGATTGAAGTGGTGATCTTCCATATTCCAGAAGGCTCCATTTCATGTTATGGATGTTCTTACTTACTTTGGTCATCTTATAGTCTATGGTTTTTGGTATGGTCGGGTGCATGTCCCGACTAGATATTGTTTTACTTTTGGTTAGTGGTTTTGTAAGACTACAATGGGTTGGTATTGGAGGTGTCGGTATTAGTGTAAGACTTGGCATTGGTATTGATATTATGGCTGATACAATTTGACTATATTTATGATTGTTCCATCCTATTATGTTATGGACTCTTACTTGGTTATTGTTTTGTTTTTGGTATTGTTATTGGTTGGGTATTGAATGGTTGGACTTGCTTGGGTTGGTCACGGTTATGGTTCTATCCAGAGTATGGAATTGTTCAAAACGCTATCTTGTTATATGTTTGGAATTCATCTAACTCAGGGTACATGTTTGGAGGTTGGGTTGGGTAACTGGGCGGTTCCCGGTCCTATCGAACTTGGGATGCCCATTACGACAAAGCCCTAATTCGGGACATGTCACATACACCAACTAGAACACAAAGTAAAAGAACTTATAACGGTGTCCCATACCACCAGAGAGTACACCCAAGAAGATAATAACAATGTATATCTACCAACGTAAACAAGTCTCAAACATAATCCAACACAAATTCCGCATTTATCAACAATTAGACATCTTTCCAAATTTCTCTTAGAAACTAACATCACCAATAGGTCGTTATTCTATATCATCCCTTCGATTAGCTACACATCAACCACATTTACTAATTAACATATTTTAGCTTGGTAAAAGTCATTCACTAGTGCGTTGGTTTTTTATTCTTTAAGTAAGATAATTATATAATAGGAAACTAATCACCACATGGCTTGTTTCAACTACCAACATTCTTAATTAACCATTGTTCAATACTAGTACTATTTACTAGGTGGATCCGAGACTTGTAATAAATCTCTATCTCTTCGAATAGTCTTGATTCATTATCCGACATGATCTATTTCAACTTACTAGTTAGTAATAACATGAACTTCTTCACTTAGGAAATGATTTGCATTAGTGAGCTATATTCAACATCCTAATGATGTAACTATGCCCTTAATGCACATATTTATTTAATGATAAAAAGCATAACCATATATATGTAAATACTTTCCATTCATAGCATCATCATATCTCCAAACTCGAACCTAGAAACAATATCACCATCATATCCTCCGGACTCAAACCGGGTATCAATAATATCAATATATCTTCCGAACTCAAATCAGGTATCAATAATATCCACATATCCTCCGGACTCGAACCGGATATCAATAATATCAACATATCCTCCAGATTCGATCTGGGTATCATTAATATACACATATCCTCCGAACTCAAACCGGGTATCAATGATATCAACATACACATATATATATTTAATTACTTCAACAATAATTGGCAAGTCCCATGAGGGTTAATGTAAAGAAGAAGTAGGGGGGGCCATACCTTCTTATCTCATCATTTATTGCCACAAACAATGTATCAATATATATATGGATATATCTATATAGCATGGACATTTAATGCATTACCGGATTCAACATAATTAGTAGCATGCCCACTTATAAGGCCAAGGATATACTTACTAGAGACCTTTCATCATTATGGCTCACAATATTAGCACATGAGGATTTTTAGCAAACATTAGTTTAGTCACTAGACTTGAACATAATATGAATAATAACATAATCCCAATCCCATGTAGTAATCTAGTTAATTATTCGAGCGATAACATAGTCATTGGCTCAATTTATAAGACATTCCATTTCTATCCAAACATTTGCAATGATTTAATAAGTCACCAAGAATATTACTTCCAAAATACAAACATCATGGATAATTCATTTACTGGGGGTAAGGCATCATACTACCAAAGGCATGTTCTAGGCATTTAACAAGCACCTAGGTCCTTAATGATACTACAAAATCCAAGATTAAGGTGGGTCAAGTTCCACTACTAAGAACCTAAATTTCACTTCAAGTCTAACTTCTACCTGGGACTAAGCTAAGTTATCTAAATCATGTCTTAAAAGTTTATCAATCCATAATAGTTCTATGGTATACTCCTTCCTCAAGCATCACCCTTAACTTATCCAAAACAACTAAGGCTATTTCACCACTATGCAAAACTAAGGTCCCTTTACTTTTAACATGAGTGGCAAGGTCACTCCCATCTAATTAAAACACTAGAGCATTCTCATGCCATCCACGAGATAACAAGTCTAAAAAGCCAAGGTTCTAAGCTACAAGTCAAGAATCCCATAATATGAGTTCAAACTACATGGTTCAACTAATCCCAAAGATTACTATTTATTATTCCAATCTCCTAAAACACCTCCTAATCTCGTCAAGATATCACAATCATACTATAATAAAGCTCAATCTAACAAGAAGTATGCCTAACATACCTTAAATTCTAATAAAACTCACGAGTCACTAAACCTTCATTTTCCCCTTCCGAGAAGCCTCTTCAAGGTGCCAAGCTATCAAAAATACAATCTACACATTATTACGAGACTATCGATACCCATATTGCACCATTGTGCTTCGGGTCCAAAAATAATAGCAAAAACCCTAAATGGGTCCCATATATGGAAAACAAGTTCCCGAGATCAACCCAACATTCAAATACTAGTTGGTAATCATAACCTTCAATAACCATGTGAAAACCAAGATTATTTGGGCTTAATCCTTTCCCTAAAGTTAATTGGGGTTTTGGGTCAAATAATCAAGAATCAACACTAGAAATGAAGAATTTCAAACCTTAAATCCATTGCTAATCACAAATATACAAGTTTTTAAAGCTCCCAATCAACATCCAAGACTCTATTTATCTATTGTATACTCTATTAGGGTTTATGCAACTCAAAGGAATTGGAAAATGGCTAATTCTTGACCAAAATGACATTTAAATACCCCCTTTCAGTACTCAATCTCCGCGATCTTATGCACACGGGCGGCTATCGTGTTACCTTCCATTGCATGAGATGACAACTGAAACTTGGAATATTTTCCTAGTTTTGGCCAATATCTCGAGATGCATCTGAAATCTAATATGAGAAAATAAAACACGTAACCACACTACTATCGATGTTTCGGACTTATTGGCAAAATTAGATTTTCCATCCAAGGCTGTTTTGACCAAATGTGGATCCCACCCTCGAATTTCCAATTTATCATCTTTTCGAATGATTGTCGAAATTAGATCGGGTGCAGTGGTACCTGAATCAAAGGTCTTCCTAGACTCAAATCAGTATTCCATAGATGCTAGCACAGTCAGAATTTGCATCCGAGGTCTTTTCAATGAGGTTTTTTCTCGGTGACCATTTGGAACCAGTGAAGGCTTCTAAATAGGGAAATGGTTCTAAAAATTAAACAAACTGCCCGCCTCACATCACTAGCCAAAATAAGCATGAGCTCCTCCACAAAGGTCAACTACTCATCCAACTAGATCGAGTCCTATATAAGAACATGAGATGGGTCTAGAATATACTTCCACAACACGGAGACATGGAAAACTTGGTGAATAGTAGTAAAACCTATAGGTAAGGCTAACTCACATGCCACCTCACCAGCTATGCAGAGAATCCCAAAAGGACTAATATAGCGAGGGATGAGCTTACCCTTTCTTCTGAACCTCATCACACCCCTTATGGGTTAAACATGAAGGAAACATAATCACTAATTCCAAAACTCAAGGCACGAAGCCTACGATCGGCATAGGCCTTCTGTATACTCTGGGCAGTTCTATGCCTTTCCTGAATCACCCTAATTCTATCTAACGAGTCCTTAAAATAATCCGTACCACAAGGTCTCACCTCAAAAATCACTAACTCCGATCAGAGAATCACATCTCCTTCCATACAAAGCCTCATAAGGTTCCATCTCAATACTCGAATAATAGCTATTGTTGTACGTGAATTCTGCCAATGCTAAGTGTTGATCCCACTGACCTCCAAAATCTATAACATAGGCTCATAGCATATCCTCGAGCACCTGAATAGTCCAATCAGACTGACCATCAGTCTGTGGATGAAAGGCCGTACTCAAATCCACTCGAGTACCCAACTCCCCCTGGAATGCTCTAAAAAATTACGAAGTAATCACAGAACAATAGTCTGATATGATAAAGATCAGTACCCCATGCAATCGAAATATTTTCCAGACATTGATATGGGCTAATCTCTCATCACTAAAGGTTAGATGAATTGGAATGAAATGTACCAACTATGTCAAACGATCCACAATAACCCAAATACCATCAAAACCAAAGCAAGTACGAGGCAAACTACTAATGAAGTCCATAGTTATCCATTCCTATTTTGACTTGAGAATGGGAAACCTTTGAGTCAACCCACCAGGACGCTGATACTCAGCCTTAAACTGCTGAAAACATAGTAACATGCCACAAAGTCATCAACATCTCATTTCATACCATCCCACCAATAATATTGCCTCAAATCTATATACATCTTGGTTGTATCAGGGTTAATAGAATATCTAAAGCTGTGAGCCTCACAAAGAATCGACAGAATCAAATCATCAAACTGGGGAACACAAATACAACTCTGAAACCTTAAAACACCTTCAGAATAAACAATGTGCCACTCAGACTTACCACTCAACACCTGATCAAAGAGAAGGAACATCTTGCTATCCTCATATTGACGATCACGAACCTGCTCAAATATAGAGGACCTCACCTCCACACAATCCAAAATCTTTGTAGGATCTAAAATATCAAGACGAACCATGAAATATGCTAAGGACTGAATGTCTAATGCCATAGGTCTCTTAGAAAAGGATATGCAAGCCAAGCTACCCATACTCATCACCTTGCAACTCAAGGCATCAACTACCATATTTGCCCTACCCGAATGATACAAGACAGAAATAGCATAGTCCTTTAGAAACTTCATCCATCTACGCTGTTGAGCATTAATCTTTCACTGGGTCATAAGATGCTGAAGACTCTGATGATCGATAAAAATCTCCCAATGTATTCCATACAAATAATGCCTCTAAATCTTGAGGGAAAAAACTACCGCTGCCAACTCCCAAGTCATGAGTGGGGTAGTTGTGCTCATGTAACTTAAGTTTTCTAGAAGCATAGGCAATGATATGACCCTGCTACATAAAAAAACAACCAAGACAAATACCAAAAGTGTCACAAAATACGGTGAATCCTTTACGCTTAACTAGAAGAGCTAACACTGGAGCTGTAGAAAGATAATATTTCAAATTTCCAATGAGCAACTCACACTCTTCGAACCATTGAAAGGGAACTTCCTTCTGAGTCAATCTAGTCATTGGGCTGAGATAGTCACAAAGCTGTCAACAAAGCATCTGTAGTAACCGACAAACCAATGAAACTGTAGACCTCTATCAAAGACGTAGACCTACCCCAATCACAAACCGCCTCAATCTTAGCCGGGTTTACCATAACACCAAGTTTAGACACCATATGTACAAGAAATGTCACTGACTCAAGACAAAACTTACACTTGGAGAACATGGAAAAAAGCACATAATCTCACAAGGACTAGAGCACGGTCCTCAAATATAGAGTATGCTCCTTACTATTCCTCGAATACACAAGAATGTCCTTAATGAATACGATAATGAATGAGTCTAGATAGGGTCTACACAAATGATTCAACATGTCCATGAATGCGACCGGGGCATTGGTCAGCCCAAAAGACATCACCAAGAACACATAATGACCATAACGAGTACTGAAAGTTGTCTTTGGTATATCCTCAGCCCGAATCCTCAACTGATGGTAACCTAACCTCAAATTAATCTTAGAAAACACGGATGCACCTTGAAGCTGGTCAAACAAATCATCAATGCAAGACATAGAATAAAGGTTCTTTATTGTCACATTATTAAGCTGCCTATAATCAATACGCATATGCATGGAACCTATAATACCCCGTACTTCTACCTTACTTGAAATCATCCCAAGAATGTTAGAAACTTACTTTGAAATATGAATCCATTTTTGTACACGTGGAATTTTTAATATTTTCACTTTTTATCATGTGGGAAATTAATTATCTTTCCAATGATACCAATTTCGTCCAAATATGGTATTGGACTAAAACGTTATGGATGTTTTACTCAGAGCTGTCAGAATCGCCAGGTGCGGCAACCAGGTTGACGGACCGTCGATCTAGCGATGGACCATCGCCTAGACCGTCGCAGCCAAGGCGGTAAGTCAACCTTCTGGATAAGGTGGGATGGACAGGTTGATGGATCGTCTCCCTTGCAATAAGGTAGTGAGTCTTTTTTTGGTCCACGTACGACGATCAAAATGATGGACCATCAAGCCAGCGACGGACCATCGCACGAGCTATCAAAGGTCACGTTCAGTGAATTTTAAGTCATTCTAAATGGTATTTGGGTATTTTTCCACCCATTTTAACCCTAAATCATATCAGACCAAGGCTCATAAGTTCATTATTCATTCACAATATCAAATTAGGGTTTCCTCTCAAAGATAATCCCCAAGAACAAGATCCAAATCCTTCTTCAAGAAACTAGGAGATTCATGTTCTACAAGTCCAAGAACTTCAAGAAACTCACAACCCAGGTATGTCATGTGTTGATTCATGGGTCCCTTTCACCTATGAAGATTAAGAATCTCTATTCGAAATCTAAGATTTGTATATGTATGAATGTTCATGATTTAAATTGAATTGAAATTCATGTTCATGATGTTGTGGGGTTTTGATTCATGTTTGAAATTACATATTCCAATTATTGACACTAGGATGTGATGATTTGCATAATAATCATGATAAATGCTTAAATTTACACGTTGATGGATGTATCCATGATTATTAGATGTGTTGCTGATTATATAGCCAAAGCATGCTTCCCATGTGTTTGATTAAATGCCTATGTGAAGGAAAAGTGCCATTCTAGTATGATAATATGAAATCCCCATTCATGTACAAGTTCATGCATGTTAAGTGTTTGATTAAATGTCTTAGTCAATGAATTATGGATATATGTGTAGCCATTATGGTGCTTTAGCACTTGTACTTCATGAAATCCCCACCTTATTATATTATGGATTGTCGATGTTGGTCATGTATTCAAGAAAGTCATGCTTTGTCAGTTTCATGCTATCGAGTATTGGAGGTACTTGTACCCGACAATTAACTATATGCCTAGAGCGAATGTCATGTTTTCAAGATTCTCTCAGTCGAGCCATGTTCATAGAAATTTAGTCAGTTATGTGACTCAGGAAAACTCAGTAAACTCTGTAATCTCAAAAACCTTAAAAATTCAGTAATCTCAGTATTATTCCATCAGTCCATAAAAATTCAATAAACTCAGTTCAGTCTGCTTAGTTAATCATGTTCAGTGTCTATTCAGATGGGAGTAGAAATTAGCACCGAGCGAATCTAAGGATGGGAACCCACCTGTTATATGAGGGTGTGATTCTTAAAAGCAATCCTTGTATTCTAGAGCTACGTAGCCAGCGTAGGTTGAGACATTATAGTCTGTTATAGGAGGGCAGATAGGGTGGATTAACCTGTTATATGAGGGTTCCCACTGTTCTCACTAGAGTTGCTTATTATATAAGGGTTACTCACAGATTGTCCTTACCAGTGGCGTGGTATTGACACCCTTCCAATTGGGGTTACCGATTGAACCCCAACTCAGCCATAATAGCGTATTAGGGTATGCCGGTTAGATGATTACTTCTCATAATTTTAGTTACAGAATCAGGACTGTCTAATACAGTCATTTAGTCTCAGTAATAGAACTCAGATAGTTCTACAGAATTTAGGACTGGCTGATACAGTTAACTCAGAATAGTACAAAACTCAGCTAGTTCCATCAGAATCTAGACTATCATATACAATTGCTCAGTATCAGTTATTTAAGTTATACAGTTATTAGTATCTCATGCTATCAATACCCAGGTTCAGTAATCATGTTGTCACAAACTCAGTAATAGTTATTATGTATTCATGCATGCATTCTCATGTTCATGTTACCCTGTCAGTTAGTATAGTTCATGCATCTGAACCCTTTGTATTTAGCATACCTCACATGCAGACCAGTACATTCAAACGTACTAAAGCATTTGCACTATGGTGTTTTATACCGTAGGTTCAGAAGCACGAGCTCCAGAGCATCTGTAGCATTCCAGTCTCAGCAGTCAGAGTGAGCTGTGAGACCTCATCCTTTGAGAAAATGACCATTACTTTATTATCTCATTAATTAATTTATTAGTTGGAGTTAGTTAGGGATATGTCCCATCAACTCTTTATTCAGACAGTTCAGTCAGTTAGAGTCTTTTCAGACTATCATGTTCAGACAATTATTTTAGTTATTTTGGGTATTTCATACCCCATCCAGATGTTATATTTTTATCAGTTATGTTATAGTTTTGAACCTTACCTTTAAGCCTTTATTTCCACTTTTATTCAATATATTATACAGTGTTCAGGTACAGATATCAGTCATGGGTTAGCTTGTGGTCCTTCGGGATCAGGAGCACCCTGTAGCATTTCAGGTACCAGATTCGGGGTGTTACAAACTTAATATCAGAGCCAAAGGTTCAATAGAGTCCTAGGAAGGGTGAAAGATATATCTTGTAGAGTCTTGTACATGGGTGTGTTGCGTGCCACATTTATGTACATGAGGCTATAAGATGTTTTGGGAACAGTTTCCCTTCTTTTAGTATTCATGTTATGCTAGTGAGCATAATCTTCAAGAAATCTCTCAGTCTGGTCTAATCTATTTCTCCCTTTCTTCTACAGAATATGCCTCTTAAAAAAAGAAATGAGAATCAGCCAGCCCCTCAGCCCAAAGATCCTTTGGACGAACATGTTTCTCATGTAGAGTTCAAAGATACATTCACTACTCTTGATCAGTCAGTTGCTGCTCAGAATAATTGACCAGCTGTCATTCCAGCCAACCCAGTGGATAATTCAGCTGTAGCCAGGATTTGGGTTTCACCCAAATGAATCCTCCATCCTTTCTTGGGTCTAAGTTAGATGAGGACCCTAAGGAATTCATCGATCAGGTTCAGAAGGTTACAAATATCATGGGTGTTACTTCTAGTGAGAGAGCGAAGCTAGCTACATATCAGTTGTAGGATATTGCTCGCACTTGGTATAAATAGTGAAAGTCAGAGAGGGCTGTAGATGCAGGGCCTATTGAGTGGGAGGATTTTGCTACTGCATTCTTAGGTTGATTCTTTCCCCTAGAGTTGAGAGAATCTAAAGTGTTAGAATTTATAAAACTCAGGCAGGGCAACATGAGAGTGAAAGAGTATTCTCTTAAGTTTACTCAATTAGCCAGATATGCTCCTCATGTGGTTGCAGATAGCAGGGCTAAGATGAGTAATTTTATTTCTGGGTGAATGATAGTGAAGTCAATGAGTGCAGGTCCACGATGTTGAATAGTGACATAAATATAACCAGGCTTATAACCCATGCTTAGTGGATAGAAGAGAAAAATATTAAGATGAGGGAGAAGAAGAATAAGAGAGAAAGGACAAGTAGTTTCAACTTTGTTCGACCCAAATCAGAAGGAGAAAACCGTTCTCAGTTTTGTCCTAAGTCAGCAGTTCCAACTCTTTCTTCATCTAGTGCTCCATCTCCCAAGTTCAGGGATGGTAATAGAGATAGAGCACCAGGCTCTAAGTCTCAGGGTAGTGTTAGCAGTTCCCGCTCCTATCCACTTTTCCAGACTTATGGCAAGCACCATCAGAGTATTTGTAGAGATGGTAGTGGTATTTTTTTTTGGATGTGGCAAGCCAGGCCACAAAGTCAGATAATGTCCTGAGCTAGGTTCTCAGGGTCAGCATAACCATTCCTCAGCTCAATCCAGTCACCAAAACTAGTAGGGTGCCACCTCCAGCGCTACTAGTGGGCAACGTCAAAATTGAATTTATGCTCTCCAGTCCCGGCAAGATCAGGAAAATTCTCCTAATGTGGTTAATGGTACGTTACAGATCTTTCATGTGCATGTTTATGATTTGCTAGATCCAGGAGCTTCTTTGTCTTTTGTTACTCCCTATATAGAAGTTGATTTTGGAGTCAGTCCCGAAATTCTAGTAGAGCCCTTTTCAGTCTCTACCCCAGTGGGCAAAACTATCATAGTCCGACAGATATACAGGAACTGTCCGGTTATGGTATCTCAGAAAGTCACCTAAGCAAACTTAGTTAAATTAGAGATGACTGAATTTGATATCATTCTCGGCATGGATTAGCTTCATTCCTGCTATTCCACAGTCGACTGCAGAAATAGAATAGTCCAGTTTCAGTTTTTGAATGAACCAATCCTAGAGTGGAAGGGTAGTACTTCAGCTTTCAGAGGTCAACTTGTTTCCTACCTTCTGGCATGGAAAATGATATCTAAAGGATGTGTCTATCATCTTGTTCGAGTTAAGGACACTAGTTTCAAAACTCCCAGTCTTGAATCAGTCCCAGTCGTGAATAAATATTCAGATGTCTTTCCCAAAGATCTTTCAGGAATTCCCGACGAAAGGGAAAAAGACTTCGGTATTGATCTTCTTACAGATACTCAGCCCATATCTATTTCGCCATACAAAATGGCACCAGCAGAACTCAAAGAACTGAAAGAGCAGCTGAAGGATCTTTTAGATAAGGCATTCATCAGGATCAGTATGTCCCCGTGGGGCACACCGGTCTTATTTGTACGCAGAAAGACGATTCTCTCAGAATGTGCATTGATTACCATCAGCTCAATAAAGTCACGGTCAAGAACAAGTATCCACTTCTAGAATTGATGATTTATTTGATCAACTTCAGGGTGCCAGCTATTTCTCTAAGAAAGACCTCAGATCAGGCTATTATTAGCTCACAGTCAGAGAATGTGACATTCTGAAAATAGCCTTCCGTACTTGGTATGGTCATTTTGAATTCTTAGTTATGTCCTTTGGGCTTACCAATGCCCCAACAACTTTCATGGACTTGATGAACCGGGTGTTCAAGCAGTACTTGGACATGTTCGTCATAGTCTTCATAGATGACATTCTAGTCTATTCCTGCAGTGAGCGTGATCATGCTAACCATCTCAGAATCATACTTCAGACTCTCATAGATCATCAAATATTTGCCAAATTTAGAAAGTGTGAATTTTGGCTAAGGTCAGTAGCATTCCTTGGTCATATTATTTCTGGTGATGGCATTAGGGTTGATCCTCAAAAGACCGAAGTGGTAAGAAACTGGCCCAGACTTATCTCTCCATTAGATATCCAGAGTTTCTTGGGTTTGGCTGGATATTACAGAAGGTTTGTTAAGGGATTTTCTTCTATTACATCCCCTATGTCATTATTGACCTAGAAGAAAGTCAAGTTTCAATGGTCAGATCCTTGCCAGAAGAGTTTTCAGGAGTTGAAAACTCGACTCACCTCAGCTCCAGTCTTAGCTCTTCCAGATGGTTCCGATGGGTTCGTAGTGTATTGTGATGCATCCAGAGTAGGTTTGGGTTATGTCCTCATGCAGCATGGTAAGGTCATAGCCTACGCCTCTAGATAGCTTAAACCCCATGAGAAGAATTATCCTACTCATGATCTTGAGTTAGCATCCATAGTATTTGCCTTGAAGATTTGGAGGCATTATCTATACGGAGTTCATGTGGATGTGTTCACAGATCATAAAAGCCTTCAGTATGTATTTTCTCAGAAAGATCTCAATCTTTGTCAGAAAAGGTGGTTAGAGCTCTTGAAAGGTTATGACATGAGTGTTCTTTATCATCCAAGAAATGCCAATGTAGTGGTCAACACTCTCAGTAGACTGTCTATAGGTAGTGTTTCTCCTGTTGAGGGTAGTAAGAAGTTAGCTCAGTAAATCCATCAGCCTTCTAGATTAGGCATTCTCTTAGTCGATACAGAGGAGGGTGACGTATGGGTTTAGAGTAGTTCAAAATCATCTTTAGTTTCCGAGGTAAAAGAAAAGCAATATAGAGATCCCAGCCTTGTCAAGTTAAAAGAGTCAGTCAAGGATCAGAAGGTAGAGGTTTTCTCCCAAGGGGAAGATGGTGTTCTGCATTGTCCGATTCATCTGTGTATTCCAGGTGTAGATGACTTAAGGCAACGAATTCTTACAAAAGTGCATGATGTACACTACTTTATTAATCTAGGGGCCACAAAGATATACCGTGACTTATGGTAAATCTATTGGTGGAGTGGGATGAAGAGAGATATTGCAGAGTTTGTGGCTAAGTGCGCTACTTGTCAGCAGGTTAATCTATAGCATCAGAAACCTAGTGGGTCTATGTAGGAGTTCAGTATTCCTACTTAGAAGTGGGAAGAAGTGAACATGGACTTTATGATGGGTTTGCCTCGTACTCGTTGCCAGCATGATTTAATTTGGGTCATTGTAGTTAGGATGACCAAATCAGCTCATTGCCTTCCAGTCCATACCTCTTATTCAGCCAAGGATTACGCCAAACTCTACATCAAAGAATTGGTCAGATTAAATGGTGTTTTGTTATCCATTATCTCAGACAGAGGTACCCAGTTTACCTCTCATTTCTGGAAAGCATTCTAAAAGGGTCTTGGTACCCAAGTTCATCTCAGTACAACCTTCTACCGTTAGACGGATGGTCAAGTAGATAGGACCATTCATACTTTAGAAGATATGCTAAGGGCATGTGCAATTGATTTCAAGGGTAGTTGGGATGAACACTTGCCTTTGATTAAGTTTGCATACAACAACAGCTATCATTCCATTATTTGGATGGATCCATTCGAAGCTCTCTTTGGTAGGAGGTGTGGATCTCTAATTGGTTGGTTTGAAGTTAGTGAGGCCTCAGTTATAGGGCCTGACTTAGTATTTGATGCCTTAGAAAAAGTCTAATTGATCAGAGAAAGACTCTAGGCTACTCAGAAGAGCCGACAGAAGTTTTATGCAGATGTGCATAAAAAAGATCTCGAGTTTGAGATTGGTGATTATGTCTATCTAAAGATCTCTCCCATGAATATAATGAAGATATTCGGAAAGAAGGGAAAGCTCAGTCCCCGATATGTCGGTCCCTTCAAAATTCTCAGTCGTTTAGGCAAGGTAGCTTATGAGCTCGAATTGCCTTCAGATCTAGCCTCAGTTTATCCAGTCTTCTATGTCTCTTTGCTCAATAAGTGCATAGGTGACCCAACAGCCGTAGTCCTTATTCAGAGCATAGATGTTTAGAGCAACTCTCTTATGAAGAGATTCCAGTCAAAATTCTTGACTACCAGACTCATAGACTGAGGACAAAGAAGTCCCTCTAGTCAAAGTTCTTTGGCGAAATTAGTCCGTTGAGGGAGATACTTGGGAAGCAAAAGCAGACATGCATACCAAGTATCCTCACCTCTTCTCCGCTAACTCAGATATGGCTCAAGGTAACTGTTCTCCTTAAGCTTTTCAGTTTCATGTTCAGCTTTCAGTTACAAGCTTAGTATTCTATTCATGTTTAGAATTCCATTATAAACTTGGTATTAATTACCATTGCATAGTCAGTCATACATTTATGTATCAGTTCAGTTATACTCCCTCCGTTTCATAATAAATGAATTGTTGGATTTTTGCACACATATTAAGGAAAAAACATTAAAGACATAAATTTAACACAACTTTCCAGTTTTACCCCAAAAAAATAAAAAGTTGACCTTGTAATACCTTTTCAAAAGTTAATTCGTTGTCAAATCATAAGGGTAAATTTGAAAAAAAATTCAATGATTCACTTATTTTGAAACACCAATAAATACCCCAACAATTCACTTATTCCGAAATGGAGGGATTATAATCATACATCAGACATGCATTCTCATTGTGAGAACCTTGGTTCATCAGAACACTCAATCATGCAGTCATGTATCAGTTATACATACATCAGATATGCATGCTCATTATGATATATTTAGTTATTAGTCATGTCAGTCATGAGATCATATTCCAATTGTTCATGTTCATTATGTACGTCAGTTTATATTCTTCCCTCTCACTTAGTCTCATTCGAGGATGAATGTTCTTAAGGGGGCGATATTGTAATACCCCATACTTCTACCTAGCTTGAAATCATTGCAAGAATGTTAGAAACTTACTTTGAAATATGAATCCATTTTTTTACACATGGAATTTTTAAGATTTTCACTTTTTATCATGTACAAAATTGAATTAGCTTTCCAACGATACAAATTTTGGCCAAATTTGGTATCGGGATAAAAAGTTATGGACGGTTTACTCAGAGTTATTAAAATTGCCCAGGTGCGGAGGCCAGATTGACAGACCGTTGATCTAGCAACGGACCATCTCCTAGACCGTAGTAGCCAAGTCAGTGAGTCAACCTTCTAGATAAGGTATGATGGACAGGTTGACGGACCATCGAACTTGCGACGGACCGTTGTCCAAGCCATCGCTGTAAGGCAGTGAGTCTTTTTTTTGTCCACGTACCACGGTCGAAACGATGGACCATCGAGCCAGTGACGGACCATCGCATGAGCTGTCGCAGGTCCTGTTCAATGAATTTTAAGTCATTTTTAAAGGGTATTTGGTTTTTTCCACTCGTTTTAACCCTAAATTATATCATACTAAGGCTCGTAAGTTCATTTTTCATTCACAACATCAAATTAGGGTTTCCACTCAAAGATAATCCCCAAGAACAAGACCCAAATCCTTCTTCAAGAAACTAAGAGATTCAGGTTCTTCAAGTCGAAGAACTTAAAGAAAATCACAACCCAGGAATGTCATGTGTTGATTCATGAGTCCCTTTCACCCATGAAGCTCAAGAATCTCTTTAAAAAATTCAAGATTTGTGTGTGTATGAATGTTACAACAACAACAACAACAACATACCCAGTGTATTCCCACCTAGTGGGGTCTGGGAAGGGTAGAGTGTACGCAGACCATACCACTACCTCAAGAGAAGTAGAGAGGCTGTTTCCGATAGACCCCCATCTTAGGTCCAATAACAGTAGGTATGTATGAATGTTCATGATTTAAATTGAATTGAAATTCATGTTCATGATGTTGTGGGGTTTTGATTCATGTTTGAAATTACATATTTCAATTATTGACCCTAGGATGGGATGATTTGCAAAATAATCATGATTAACCCTTAAATTTACACGTTGATGGATGTATCCATGATTATTAGATGTGTTGATGAATGTATGACCAAAACATGCTTCCCATGTCTTTGGTTAAATGCCTATGTTAAGTAAAAATGGCATTCTAGTATAATAATATGAAATTCCCAGTTATGTACAAGTTCATGCATGTTAAGTGTTTGATGAAATGTCGTAGTCAATGAATTATGGATATATGTGTAGCCATTGTGGTGGTTTAGAACTTGTACTTCATGAAATCCCCATCTTATTATATTATGAATTGTCGATGTTGGTCATGTATTCAAGAAAGTCATGCTTTGTCACTTTCATGCTATCGAGTCTTGAGGGTACTTGTACCCGACGATTAGCTGTATGCCTAGAGCCAGTGTCATGTTTTCAAGATACTCTCAGTCGAGCAATGTTTATAGAAATTCAGTCAGTCATGTTACTCAGGAAAACTCAGTAAACTCAGTAATCTCAGAAACCTTAGAAATTCAGTAATATTAGTAGTATTCCATCAGTCCATAGAAATTCAGTTAACTCAGTCCAGTAAGTTCAGTTAATCATGTTCAGTGTTTATTCAGATGGGAGTAGAAATTAGCACCGAGCAAACCCAAGGATGGGAACCCACCTGTTATATGAGGGTGTAATTCTTAGAAGCAAACCTTGTATTCCAGAACTATATAGCCAACGTAGGTTGAGACATCATAGCCTGTTATAGGAGGGTAGATGAGGTGGCTTAACCTGTTATATGAGGGTTCCCACCGTTCTCACTAGAGTTACTTGTTATACAAGGGTTACTCACAGATTGTCCTTACCAGTGGTGTGGTATTAACACCCTTCCAATTAGGGTTACAGATTGGACCTTAACTCAACCATAATGGCGTATTTGGGGCATGTCGGTTAGATGACTACTTCTCACAGTTTCAGTTATAGAATTAGGACTGTCAGATACAGTCATTCAATCTCAGTAATAGAACTCAGATTGTTCTATAGAATTTAGGATTGTTAGATACAGTCAACTCAGAACAGTACGGAACTCAGCTAGTTCCATCAGAATCTAGACTATCAGATACAGTCGCTCAGTAATAATTATTTCAGTTATATAGTTATCAGTATTTTATGCTATCAGTACTCTGGTTCAGTAATCATGTTGTCACGAACTCAGTTATTGTTATTATGTATTCATGCTTGCATTCTCACGTTCATGTTACCCAGTCAGTTTGTGTAGTTCATGCATGTGAACCCTTTGCATTCAACCTACCTCATATGCATACCAGTATATTCGGATGTACAGACGCATTTGCGCTATGGTGTTTTATACCATAGGTTCAGAAGCACGAGCTCCAGTGCATCAGTAGCATTCCAGTCTCAGCAGTCAGAGTTAGCAGTGAGACCTCATCCTTCAAGGACATGACCATTACTTTATTATCTCATTAATTAATTTATTAGTTAGAGTTAGTGGGGACATGTCCCATCAACTCCTTATTCAGACAGTTCAGTCAGTTATAGGCTTTTCAGACTATCATGTTCAGACAGTTATTTCAATTGTTTTGGGTATTTCATACCCCATCTAGATGTTATATTTTTATCAGTTATGTTATAGGTTTGAACCTTATGGCCTTTCAGTCTTTATTTCCACATTCATTCAGTATATTATGCAATTTTCAGGTACAGATATCAGTCATGGGTTAGCTTGTGGTCCTTCGGGGTCATGAGCACCGTGTAGCATTCCGGGTACCAGATTTGGGGCATTACATAACCGTCTTTCTTCTTTACAAAAAAATAGAAGCTCTCTACGGGGGCATACTCGGTCTAATGAAACCCTTACCAAGAAGATCCAAAAGCTGAGAGTTGAGCTCCTTAAGCTTGGCAGGAGCCATATAGTAAGGTGCTATAGAAATAGGTTGGGTGCCAAGCTCGGGGTCAATAGCAAACTCAATCTCATGGTCAGCGGGAATACCAAGAAGGTCGGTAGGGAACACATAAAAAACTCACAAACGATAGGATTAGTGTCAAGCGACGAACTCTCTAAATGAGTATCATATATATAGGTGAGATAGGTCTTACAACCCCTCGATATAAGACTCCTAGTACAAACATAAGAAATAATCCCCGTTAGCTTATGACTAATCTCTCCTAGCCACACAACTTGGGGAACACCAGACATGGCTAATGTAACGGTCTTGGCAAAAAAATCCATGACCGCATGATAGTGGGATAACCAGTCCATACCTACATAATCAAGAATCAACACTAGAAATAAAGGATTTCATACCTTAAATCCATTGCTAATCACAAATATACCAGTTTTTAAAGATCCTAGTCAATACCCAAGACTCAATTTATAGATTGCATACTCTTTTAGGGTTTATGAAACCCAAAGGAATTGGAAATTGGCCAATTCTCAACCAAAATGGCATTTAAATACCCCCTTCTAGGTACTCAGTCTCCGTGATCTCATACCCATGGGCCGCGATCATAACACCGCAATTGAGTTTCTCCATGCTCGATCGCATTACCTCTGCTGCACCAGACGACAGCTGAAACTTGGAATATTTTCCTAGTTTCGTCTAATGCCTCGAGATGCATTCAAAATCCAATACGAGCAAATGAAATATGTAACCACATTAATTTTGATATTTTGGACGCATTGGAAATATACAATTTTCCATCCAAGTCCATTTCGACCAAATGTGAGTCCCACACCAGAATTTCAAATTTATCAACTTTCTGACCAATATGTCGAAATGAGTTCGGGTGTAGTGGTAACTGAACCAAAGGTCTACCTAGTCTAAAATTGATTTTTCGGAGCTGCTAGCACAGCTAGAATTTACATTCGACATCATTTCACTAAGGTTTTTGCTCGGTGACATTTGGAACCAATGAAGACTTTTAAATGGGAAAATGGTTCTAAAAGCTAAATGAATTGCTCAGTAACCGAACTATCAGTTCCAATGAGTTATAAATTTCTTAGGAAAGATATGGGAGAGCTCTAATAGAGAAAATAAGAGTGATTACAAAAAATGACCCGTAGGGTCATTACAACATCCACTACAAAGGAACTTTTATCCCAAAAAGTTAAAGATAATGAAAATATCTGAAGTGTCAAATAGGTGAGGATACTGGGCCCACATATCACTTTTGATTCCACTGGGTGGTGCCTCTACTTAACCTTAACTACATGGATCTCTCCGGTACGCAACAACCTAGCATCACTAGCCAAAAAAGTACAAGCTTCTCCAGAAAGATCAACTGCTCATCTAACTGGACCGAGTCCCAGCTAAGAACATGAGACGGGTCCAGATTATACTTTAGCAACATATAGACATGGAAAATTGGGTGAAACATAGCAAAACCTAGAGGTAAGGCTAACTCATCGGCCACCCCACCAAATGCACAGAGAATCTTAAAAGGACCAATATAATGAGGACTAAGCTTACCCTTTATTTTAAACCTTATCACACCCCTCTTGGGTGAAAAATGAAGAAAACATGATCACCAACTTCAAAACTCAATGCACGGAGCCTACAGATGGCATAGCCCTTCTGCTTACTCTAGGTTACTCTCAATTTATCCTGAATCACCCCGACTCTATCCAACGTGTCCTGAAGCAAATTCATACCACGACGTCACACCTCAAAAGTATCTAATCATCCGATCAGAGAACAACATCTTCTTCCATACAAAGCCTCATAAGGCGCCATCTCAATATTTGAATGATAGCTGTTGTTGTACGCGAATTCTGCCAATGCTAAGTGTTGATTCCACTGATCTCCAAAATTCATAACACAAGCTCAGAGCATATCCTCGAGCACTTGAATAGTCCGTTCAGACTGACTATCGATCTGTGGATGAAAGGCTATACTCAAATCCACTCGAGTACCCAACTCCCCCTGGAATGCTCTCAAAACCTGTGAAGTAAACACAAAGCCACAGTCTGATATGATAAATGTGGGATCCGTATTCTATGAAACTATCTCTCGAACATAGATATGGGCTAATATCTTTGCACTAAAGGTCATCTGAATAGGACCCAAATAACCAAGATACCATCAATAACCCAAATACCATCAAAACCATGGTAAGTATGAGGCTAACCACTAACGAAGTCCATTGTAATCTGTTCCTATTTCCCCTCGAGAATAGGCAACCTCTGAGTCAACCCACCTGGACACTGATGCTTAGCCTTAACCTACTGACAACACAGGTAATGAGCCATAAAGTCTACTATATCTTTCTTCATACCATCCCACCAATTATGTTACCTCAAATCTCTTTACATCTTGGCTGTACCGAGGTGAACAAAATATCTATTGCTTTGAGTCTCATGAAGAATCGACAGAATCAAATCATTAAATAGGGGTACACGATACAACTTTGAAATCTGAAAATAGCTTCAAAATTAATAGTGTGACTCTCGGACTTTCCACTCAACATCTGATCATGGAGAAGGACCAGCTTGCTATCCTCATACTGACGATTAACAACTTGCTCAAATAGGGAGGACCTTACCTCCACATAAGCTAAAATCCTCGTAGGATATAAAATATCAAGACGGACCATCTAATATTCTAAGGACTGAATGTCCCATGCCATAGGCCTCTGAGAAGCTGATATGCAAGCCAAGCAACCCATACTCACTGCCTTGTGACTTAAGGCATCAACTACCATATTTGCCTAACCCGGATGACACAAGATAGAAACATCATAGTCCTTTAGAAACTCCATCTATCTACGCTGTCGAGCATTAAGCTCTCGCTGGGTCATTGGATACTGAAGACTCTGATGATTAATGAAAATCTCACAACGCATTCCATGCAAATAATGCCTTCAGATCTTGAGGGAAAAAACTACCGCCGCCTACTCCCAAGTCATAAGTGGGGTTGTTGCGTTCATGCACCTTAAGATGGCTAGAAGCATAGGCAATGACATGACCCTGCTACATCAAAACACAATAAAGACCAACACCAGAAGCATGACAAAATAAGGTGAGTCCCTCACCCTTAACTGGAAGAGCTAACACTGGACCTAAAGAAAGACAATATTTGAGCTTTCCAAAGATAAACTCATATTATTCAGACCATCGAAAGGGAACTTCCTTCCAAGTCAATCTAGTCTAAGGGTTTGAGATAGTCGCAAAGCTCTCAACAAAACGTCTATAGTAACCTACCAAACCTATGAAACTGTGGACCTTTGTCAGAGACATAGGCATAGCCCAATCACAAATTGCCTCAATCTTAGCTGGGTCTACCATAATACCAGATTTAGACATCACATATCCAAAGAATGTCACAGACTCAAACCAAAACCATACTTGGAGAACTTGGCAAAAAGCATATGATCTCGTAAGGTCTGGAGCACGGTCCTCAAATGCTGGGCATTATACTCACTACTCCTCGAATACACAAGAATGTCATCAATGAATACGATAACAAAGGAGTCTAGATAGGTCCTGAACACAAGAATGTCATCAATGAATACGATAACAAAAGAGTCTAGATTGGGCCTGAACACAAGATTCATCAGGCCCATAAATGAGGTCGGGGCATTAGTCAACCCTAAAGATATCACCATGAACTCATAATGACCATAACGAGTCCTGAAAGTTGTCTTTGGGATATCCTCATCCCGAATCCTCAATTGATGGTGACCAGACCTCAAATTAATCTTAGAAAACACGACTTCACCCTGAAGCTGGTCAAATAAATCATCAATGCGAGTCATAGAATAAAGGTTCTTCATTGTTACCTTATTAGGCTGCCTATAATCAATACGCATATGAATGGAACCGTCTTTCTTCTTTACAAAAAAAATAGAAGCTCTCCACGGGACATACTCGGTCTAATGAAACCTTTACCAAAAAGATCCAAAAGCTAAGAGTTAAGCTCCTTAATCTTGGTAGGAGCCATATGGTAAGGTGCTATAGAAAAAAGATAAGGTGCCAAACTTGGGGTCAATAGCAAACTCAATCTCACAGTCAGGGGGAATACCAATTAGGTCGGTAGGGAACACCTCAGAAAACTCACAAATGATAGGATTAGAGTAAAGTGATGGACTCTATAAATGAGTATCATATACATAAGCGAGATAGGGCTTACAGCCCCTCGATATTAGCCTCCTATTACAAACATAAGAAATAATCCCCATTAGCTTGTGGATAATCTTTTCTTGCCACATGACTTGGGGAACGCAAGACATGGTTAATGAATGGTCTTGGCAAAATATCCATAACCGCATGATAGTGGGATAGCCAGTCCATACCCAGATAATCAAGAATCAACACTAGAAATGAAGGATTTCATACCTTAAATCCATTTCCAATCACAAAAATACCAGTTTTTAAAGATCTCAATTAATACCCAAGACTCAATTTATAGATTGCATACTCTATTATGGTTTATAGAACTCAAAGTATTGGAAATTGGCCAATTATCGACCAAAATAGCATTTAAATACCCCTTTCTAGGCAAACAGTCTCTGCAATCGCATTCCGGTGGCCCACGATCACAACACCACAATTGCAATGCTCCCTACTCGATCGCATTACCTTCTGCTTCACCAGATGATAGATGAAACTTAGAATATTTTCCCAGTTCTGACCAATGTCTCGAGATGCATTCAAAATACAATACGAGCAAATGCAATATTTAACCATATTAATTTTAATGTTTTGGATGTGTTGGAAAATAAAATTTTCCATCCAAAGTTGTTTCGACCAAATATGAGTCCTACACCTGAATTTCCAATTTATCAACTTTTCGATCAATAGGTCAAAAAGAGCTCGGGTGTTGTGGTACACGAACCAAAGGTCTACCTAGTCAAAATCGATATTCTGGAGCTGCTAGCACAGTCAGAATTTGCATTCGAGATCGTTTCACTGAGGTTTTTTCTTGGTGACCATTTGGATCTAACAAAGACTTCTAAATAGGTAAATGGTTCTAAATACCAAATGAACTGCCTGATAACTAAAATATCAGTTCCAACGAGTCATAAATGACTTAGGATAGCATTAGAGAGCTCTAACAACAAAAATAAGTAGGAGTATGAATAATGACATGAAGGGTCATTACAACATCCACTACTAAGGAACTTTCGTCCCTAAAAGTTAAAGATAATGAAAATACCTGAAGCCTAAAGTAGGTGAGGATACTGGGCCCACATCTCACTCTTGATCTCTTAGTGGTCTCCTCCACTAGGTGGTGCCTCTACTGAATCTTAACTACAAGGATCTCTTTAGTACGCAACCACCTAGCATCACTAGCTAACATAAGCACGAGCTCCTCCAGAAAGGTCAACTGCTCATCTAACTGGACCGAGTACTATCTAAGAACATGAGATGGGTCCAAAATATACTTTATCAACATAGAGACTTGTAAAACTAAGTGAACAGTAGTAAAACCTAGAGCTAAGGCTAACTCATAGACCACCTCACCAAATGCGCAGAGAATTTCAAAAGGACTAATATAGCAAGGGCTAAGCTTACCCTTCCTTTCGAAACCCATCACACCCCTTATGGGTGAAACTCAAAGAAAACACGATCATCAACTCCAAAACTCAACACACAGAGCCTATGATCGGTATAGGACTTCTGGATACTCTTAGTTGCTCTCAACCTATCCTGAATCACCTTAACCCTATCCAACAAGACCTAAAGTAAATTCATACCACAAGGTCTCACCTCGGAAGTCTCTAACCATCCGATCAAAGAATGACATTTACTATCATACAAAGCCTCATAAGGTGCCATCTCAATAGTCGAATGATAGCTGTTATTGTACGTAAATTTTGCCAATGTAAAGTGCTGATCCCACTGACCTCTAAAATCCATAACACAGGCTCAAAGCATATTCTCGAGCACCTAAATAGTTCACTCAGACTGACCATCAGTTTGTGGATGAAGGGCTGTACTAAAATCCACTTGAGTACCCAACTCCCCCTGGAATGCACTCAAAAATCATGAAGTAAACACACAACCACGGTCTGATATGATAAAGATGGGTAACCCATGCTATCAAACTATCTTCCAAACATAGATATAGGCTAATTCCTCAGCACTAAAGGTCATCTAAATTGGACCCAAATAACCCAGACACGGTCAATAACCCAAAACCCATCAAGACCACAGGAAGTACGAGGCAAACCACTAATGAAGTCCATAGTAATCCATTTCTATTTCCACTCGAGAATGGGCAACCTCTGAGTCAACCCACCAGGACACTAATGCTTAGTCTTAACTTGCTAACAATACAGGGTCAGCCACATCTCTCTTCATACAATCCCACTAATAATGTTGCCTCAAATCTCTGTACATCTTGGCTGTACTGAGGTATATAGAATATCTAATGCTTTGAGCCTTATGAAGAATCGACTGAATCAAATCATCAGACTTGGCAACACAATACGACTTTGAAACCTCGAAACACCTTCAAAATCAATAGTGTGCCTCTCAGACCTATCAATCAACATCTGATCATTGAGAAGGCAAATCTTGTTATACTCATACTGACGATCATAAACCTGCTTAAATAAGGAGGACCTCACCTCCACACAAGCCAAAATCCTTGTAGGATCTAAAATAACAAGACGAACCATCAAATATGCTAAGGACTGAATTTCCGTGCCATAGGCCTCTGAGAATTTTATATGCAAGACAAGTTACCTATACTCACCGCCTTGTGACTCAAGGCATCAACTACCATATTTGCCTTACCCAGATGATACAAGATAGAAACATCATAGTCCTTTAGCAACTCCATCTATCTATGCTGTCGAGCATTAAGTTATCACTGGGCCATAAGATGATGAAGACTCTGATGATCGATGAAAATCTCATAATGCATTCCATACAAATAATGCCTTATAATTTTGAGGCAAAAACTACTACTGCCAACTCCCAAGTGATGAGTGGGGTAGTTGCGCTTATGCACCTTAAGTTGTCTAGAAGTATTGGTAATGACATGACCCTGCTACATCAAAAGACAACCAAGACCAACCCAGAAGTGTCACAAAATATAGTGAATCCCTCACTCTTAACTGGAAGAGCTAACACTAGAGCTTAAGAAAGACAATATTTGAGCTTTCCAAAGCTCAACTCACACTATTTGGACCATCAAAATGGAATATCCTTTTAAGTCAATCTAGTCATAGGGGCTTAGATTGTTGCAAAGTTATCAATAAAACATTTGTAGTAACCGACCAAACTAATGAAATTGCCAATTTCTATTGGAGATGTAGTCCTAACCTAATCACAAACTGTTTCAATCTTAGCTGGGTCTACCATAGTACAGGCTTTAGACACCACGTGTCCAAGAAATGTCACTGACTCAAGACAAAACTTACACTTAGAGAACTTGGCAAAAAGCACATGATCTCTCAAGGGATGGAGCACGATCTTCAAAAGTTATGCATGCTCCTCACTACTCCTTGAATACACAAGAATGTCATTAATGAACACGATAACAAAGGAGTCCATATAGTGCCTAAATACACAATTCATTAGGTCCATGAATGCGGCTTGGCATTAGTCAGCCCTAAAGACATCAAAAAGTACTTATAATGACCATAACAAGTCCTGAAAACTATCTTTGGGATATCCTCAGCTCGAATCCTTAAATAATTGTAACCGAACCGCAAATCAATCTTAGAAAACATGGATGCACCCTAAAGATGGTAAAATAAATCATCAATGTGAGGCATATAATAAAGGTTCTTTATCGTCACCTTATTAAGCTGCCTATAATCAATACAGATATGCATGGAACCATCTTTATTCTTTATAAACAGAATAGGATCTCTCTACGGGGACACACTCGATCTAATAAAACCCTTACCAAGAAGATCTTAAAAGTGATAGTTGAGCTTCTTAAGCTCGGCAGAATCCATATAGTAAGGTTCCATAAAAATAGGTTGGGTTCTAGGATAGAGGTCAATAGAAAACTCAAGCTCACGGTCAGGTTAATACTAGGCAGGTCGGTAAACAACACATTAGAAAACTCATAAACGACTGGTACAGAGTCAAGCGATGGATTCTCTACATGAGTATCATATATATAACCGAGATAGGTCTTAGAGCGCCTCCATATAAGCCTTCTAGCACAAACATAAAAAATAATCCCCTTCAGCTTGCAGCTAGTCGCTCCCTACCACATGATTAGGGGAATGCTAGGCATGGCCAATGTAATGGTCTTGGCAAAAAAATCAATGAGCACATGTTAGTGGGATAACCCGTCTATGCCCAGAATCACATTGAAATCTAACTTATCAAGAGTAATAGGATCAACATAGCTGTCAACAACACCAACTATCACAACACTGGATCTGAATACTCAATCCACTACTAAAGAGTCATCCATAGGAGTAGATACACACAATGACATAGATAATAAATCACTAATCATATCCAATCATGGTGTATAATGAGCAAATATATTAGAATAAGTGGACTCCAAATCAAATAAACCAAGAGCCAGCTCATGGTACACTAAAATTGTACTTGCAAATCTAGCATCCAAAGCCTCAGCCTCATATCTAGTAGGTGCTGCATATAAGTGACCACCGTTGCCACCTAGCTGGGCACCTGACCAACCTCCTATCCTGCCTGTCTGAGTACCACCTTGAGCACCCTAATAACCACCCATGCAACCACACGAACTACCTCTACCTAAGGGATTAACTGCCCTAATAGGGGAAACACCCTGAGATGATACAACCATTGCCTTATGATTAGGTCACTTACATAAATAGTGACCAGGAAGTCCACAAGTATAATAAGAATCACAATAAGAAATAGAACTAATAAATCCAGCTGACCCAAAATAACCACCACGTCTAGAATGATCCGCACATAAACCTCTCAAAGACTGATCACCACCCTTACCAAGGCGATAACTAGTACCAAATTGACCTCCGTCAGTAGTCTGAAGAGTTGCCTGAATTGCTCGACTAGTCTAACCCTGAGTCTAAAAAGATGGATAGAGGGGATACCCAATATGAAAACTACTACCCTTGAATTAGGAAATACTACGGCTCCCACCAAATCTTCCTTGGAACTTAGGCCACTTATCATGACCCTCATGATGCATCTCCTCCATCATTATAGCATGATATGAAATCTCAGCAAAAGTCCTACCTATAGAAACTAGACTCTGAGTAGCCATTCGAATAGCGAGTCTCAGTCCTCTTACAAAGAAGCAAACTCTATCATGCTCAGTATCTAAAATAGAAGTCACATGTATATCTAACTCATACAAATGGGCCTCATACTCGGCGACTCTCATGAAGCACTACTCTAATCTAATGAACTAATCTCTCAATTAATCTCTAAGGCTGTGTGGCATATATTTCTCCAAGAACATCTTGGAGAACTTATTCCATTATAAGGGAGAAGATCTAGTTGGCCTAGAACTCATAAAAAACCTCCACCAGTGATGAGCAGATAAATCTAACTAAAATATAGTGTAATCCACACCACGAGTCTCAATAAGTCCTAAACCACGAAGCCTATCCTCACAGGCAGTAAGAAATTCAAATGCATCCTCTTAGGGAGCACCAACAAACCTATGCAGAGCCAATCTCAGAAACCTACCCAATATTTTCGGCTCCTCAGCAGACATAGCAGTTGGGTCAAAACTGACTGAGTACCCACAGACTAAACAAGTACCGAGACAGAAAAAACCTTAACTTTGGGAGCTGCAGCTACAGGCTGCGCTCCTACCTCAATAGCACTCTGATCAGTATTCTGTACACCATCAGATGATGCACCACCAAAAATACCAAACAAATGAATCAAGGCATCTTTGAGCAATGAAGAAGGAACAAAGTCTTGTGGATCCTGGGCTGGTATCTAGTCAACCGCTAGCTATGGCAGAGGAATCTTTAGCTCAGGTGTAAGAATTGGGTCTAGAGAAGGCAACCTATCCTGACCCCTAGCTGGGGACACATCATGAGATTGTTCTAGAAATGTAGGTCATCCATGAATAGGAGTAGGATTCTTTGGCCCAGTTTGGGGACCCTTATCTCACATAGAGGTAACACGTATCCCGGGCATCCGTGAAAGAGTAAAGCTAAGGGAACATCTTACAAACCAACTCAGACTCTTAGAATGATATGAATAAAAGAAGCAAAACACTCCTAAGAATGTCCCATAGCCTCCCAAAGATAGGAAATAGACGTCAACATTTTGATCCACAGTACTCTATTAGACACTTGCTCTTATACGAACAATACAGCTTAAACCTAGGCTCTGATACTAATTTGTCGTGACTCAATTTAAAAGTAATGATAGGACCTACCAAATCCCACCAGTAGATAAGCCAACACCGTAACCCGAAGCTAACTCAATGGGTTACTTCGGTTGAAATTCCAAACTGGGCCAAAGATATGAACACAAGTCATAATGAACATTATTCCAACATAAAGAAAATAATCAACAGGAATACAAAACCCCACGACCTAGTAATATTAGTACAGGAGCATCTAAGTATGATTGTAGGAAATATAACCTAGAAATCTATAATAGTCAATACATCTATCTTCAACACAAAAGACTGAACTAAAGATAGAGGAAAATAGGTGACTCAAAACTCTAAAAGCTCACCCTATCTCTGAAAGATCTACACTGCATGAAATCATATCAACAACGATAACTAATACTCAGATCTACACCAAAAAGGTACAAAATTATAGTATGAGTACCAAAACAACGGGTACTCAATAGGCATCATTAGTCTACTAAGCTAAATCATGATATAAAAGTGATATAATGCAAGATAATATATATAAGTCAGGGTACAAAATTAAACCCGAATCCTCTTCTATGTCAGAATATATAAGAAGTAATCAAACCAGAACAATAGTATAACATATCGCATCAATACACACCAATTGCATTATATGTAGGCAGTAAATGATCCAAAAGTGTAAATTAACACCAATACAATCACAACCAGTTAACAACGCAGTTGGCACCCATACACAAACTAGAACACAAAGTAAAAAAACCCATAATGGCATCCCATATCACCAAAAAGTACACCCAAGAAGATAATAACAATGTATGTCTACCAATGTAATCAGGTCTCAAACATAATCCAACACAAATTCTGCATTTATCAATAATTGGGAATCTTTACAAATTTCTCTTAGAAACTAACATCACCATTAGGTCGTTATTCTATATTATCCCTTCCATTAGATACGCATTAACTATATTTATTAATTATCATATTTTAGCTAGGCAAGAGTCATTCACTAGTCCATTGGTTTTCTATTCTTTAAGTAAGATAATTATATAATAGTCAACTAATAACCACATGGACTATTTCAACTACCAACATTCTTAATTAACCAATATTTAATACTAGTAATATTTAATAGGCGGATTTGAGACTTGTAATAAATCTCTATCTCTTTGACTAGTCTCAATTCATTATCTGACATAATTCATTTCTACTTAGAAAGTGATTTAAATTAGTGAGCTATATTTGACATCCAAAGTATGACACCCTACCTTAAATGCACATACGGATGTAAAATCATAAAATGCATAACCATACATATATAAGTACTTGCCATTCATAGCATCATCATATCCTCTGAACTAGAACCGAGCAATAATATTACCATCATATCCCCCAAACTTGAACCAGGTATCAATAATATCAACATATCCTTCAAACTCGAACTGGGTATCAATAATAACCTCATATCCTCTGGACTCAAACTGGGTATCAATAATATTATTATATTCCTCAGACTCGAATAGGGTATCATTAACATACACATATCTACTAGACTCAAACTAGGTATCAATAATCCCAACATACACACATATATATATATATATATTCAATTTTCTCTTATGTTTTATTCATCTAAGTGGACTTGGGTATTGTTGGTTGATTATTTGTCTGGTCGATGGCTATTGGTTATGGACATACCCTTTATTATTTAAACTTTTCTTATTATATGTTTGAAATTTATTTGACATTAGGAATATTATGTTTGGTTTCTTTAGGTGAAGGGGGTGATCTCTAGTTGTGACAAATATTGTATCAGAGCCTAGGTTCGGTGTCATTGGGTGTCTACAAAGACGTTTCAAGTAGAGTCTCTTTTATAGGTGAGTAGCATACTATACTTATAAGGAAAAGGATACGAGGCATTTAGGAATGTTTACCTTTCTTATTGTTCTATTTTAAGCTATAGAGTCTAAGATCTTGAATCTCATCTAATTTTCATAGGTTTTCTTTTTAGATCATGCCTCCCAGAAGATCTAATATTCATGGAAACTCTTATTTTCCTTCTGAGGATACTATGGATAGAGTTCATCCTACTCTAGGAGTTTAGACTTGGACTAGCTCCACTACTTTTTATTTCTCCAAAGGAGCTCCATCGGTTCCCTCTATCCTTCTTTAGGTAACCCAGGTGGGCATATCTAATGCTGAGTTTCACTAAGCGATATTTTCTTACCCAGTTGGTGGCCTCCCAGACTGAGCGTGTTTCTTCTATCGCTATATCCTCCCAGGTCTCTAGATTTGGCCAATTTATGAGGTTGAGTCGTCCTACTTTCTTTGGTTAAATAGTTTAGGAAGATTCTCAAAATTTTATTTATGAGATAGAAAAAATCTTATGTGTGATACATGCTACTACTCTAGAGGGTGTAGAGTTTGCAACCTATCAATTGAATGATGTATCATACCAATGGTATGAAAAGTGAAAACAGCTTAGGGGCGACGATGCTGAGTCTGATTTATGGGATGACTTCTCTAGTGCTTTTCTTGATCGCTTATATTATCAGGAGTTAAGAAAGGTGAATACGGAGGAATTTGTGAATTTAAAGCAAGTTAGGATGATATAAAAGGAGTATAACTTGAAGTTTCATTAGATATCACATTATGCTACTGAATTGGTGTCTAGCATGAGGGCTAGAATGAGAAAGTTTACCTTTGGGTTGTCTTGTGAGTTAATCTTAGAGAGAAAGGCTACCTTGTTGAACAAGGATATGGACATCTCTCGAATTATGGCATATATGCAATAAGTGGAAGAGGAAAAGAAGAAGCAAGCCAAGATAAGTGAAAGACAGAATAAGAAGTTTCATAATTTGAATCAGGGTGGAGGTCAACAACAAATGGTAGAGATAGTGGAAAATGGTCTTAGAAGAAGTGGGGAAATTCTGGTTCCTACTCTATAGATAGTGCTCCTTATCCAAATCCATCGAGTGATCATTATTCTTAGTTCGATAGTGGGTTTAGAGCACTAGGATCTCAACCTTAGGATAGTGGGGCTCAGTTAGCTCTATTATTCTCCTTATAGATTCTATGGTTAGGTGCACTATGGTGTTTTGAACAGGGGAGGAATAAGTGCTTTAAATATTGTTAGATTAGTCATATACAGAGAGATTGTACCTCTAAGTTTTCTTCTAGGACAAATAATATTCCTGATGCTATTTCATCAGCCCCTACACCAAAAGGTGTTGCTTCTTCTTCTGGCTATGGCATTGGTCAAAACTATATGTATGCTCTTGCCACCTATCAGGATTCTGAGGCTTACCCCGATATTGTTATTGGTATGCTCAAAATCTTCTCTCATGATGTATATTGTCTACTTGATCCCAGGTCTACCCTCCCTTAAATGACCCGTTATGTGGCTATCTATTTTGGTTTTGATCTTAAATATATTTTGGACCCCTTCTTTGTGTCCACCCCTATGGGTGACTCTGTCATGGCTAAAAGGGTTTATAGGGGTTGTGTGATATCGATTTATGGTAGGGAGACCCTGGTAAACCTGGTAGAGGTGTACATGGTAGACTTTGATGTGATTTTGGGGATGGATTAGTTATATTCGTGCTATATGTCTCTTGATTATTGGACCCGAAAGGTCAGTTTCTATTTCCCAAATGAGCCAGTGCTGAATAGGAATGTATTTCCCTAGATGGAAAGGTTTATTTCATATCTTAGAGCCCTAAAATTGGTTTCTAAAGGGTGCCTCTATCACTTAGTACATGTTAAGGATTCTAGATCCAAAGTTCCTAATTTGCAGACTATCCCTGTGGTTTGTGAATTTTCTGAAGTGTTCCATGATGATCTTCCTAGTGTTCCTCCAGATAGGGAAATTGATTTCAGGATTGATCTTCTGCCGGACACTATTTCTATCCCTCCTTACAAAATAGCTTCGACTGAGTTGAAAGAACTAAAGGAGTAGTTAAAAGATATTCTTTACAAGGGTTTTATATGTCCTAGTATGTCTCTGTGGGGTGATTCTATTCTTTTTTTATGCAAGATGAATGGGTCTCTTCAAATATGTATTGATTACCGCCAACTGAATAAGGTAACAGTGAAGAATAAGTATCCCTTTCTGAGGATTGATGATCTGTTCGATCAGCTTCAGAGTGCTAAGTTCTTTTCTAAAATTGATCTTCGGTTGAGTTATCATCCATTGAATATTAGGAAGGTGGATATCCCTAAGACTGCTTTCCAAACCCAATAAGGTAATTTTGAGTTTTTGGTGATGTCCTTGGTTTGACCAAAGCCTTGATAGCATTTATGGGTTTTATGAATTAGGATTTTTGTTAGTTCTTATATTTGTTTTTGATTATCGTTATTGATGATATTTTGGTCTATTTGAAGAGTGAGGTGGATTATGTTGATCACCTCCGCCTTGTGTTACAGACCCTTAAGGAGAAATAATTGTATGCTAAATTTTCTGAGTGTGAGTTCTGGTTAAATGCTGTGACTTATCTAGGTTATGTTATTTTTAGTGAAGGGATCATGGTGGATCCACAGAAGGTTGCAGTGGTTAGAAAGTGGACTAGACCCACGACTCCAACTGACATTCGAAGCTTCTAGGATTTAGTCGTCTATTATAGAAGGTTTGTGGAGAGTTTCTCTTCTATAGATGCCCCATTGACTAAGTTGACCCAAAATAAGGTTAAATTCTTATGGTCTGATGCTTGTGAGGGTAGTTTCAAGAAGTCAAAGGATAAGTTAACATGAAGGATAAGTTGACTTCGACTCTAGTCTTGACTCTACCTGAAGCCACTGATGGTTTTGTTGTCTATTGTGATGCATCCTATGTGGTACTGGGTTGTGTGTTGATGCAACATGGAAAGGAGGTTGCTTATGCTTCTAGTCAATTGAAAGTTCATAAGAAGAATTATTTGACCCATGATTTGGAATTATTAGCTATGGTATTTGCATTAAAGATTTGGTGAATTATCTGTATAGTGTCTATGTTTATATTTATTTTGGTCATAAGAGCCTACAATATGTGTTCACTCAGAAGGAGCTAAATCTCAGGCAAAGAAGATGGCTTAAGTTTCTCAAGGACTATGACATGAGTCTTTACTATCATTCAGGTGAAGGTAATGTGGTTATTGATGCTTTTAGCAGGTTGTCCATGGGAAGCTTATCTTATTTAGGCGATGAGAAATGGGATTTGGTGAAGGATATTCACCATTTGGCTAATCTTGGAGTCCGTCTCTTAGATTTTGAGGATGGTGGTGTGATTGTTCAAGAGGTGGCAAAGTCATCTCTTGGTGCTGAGGTAATGGAGAAATAGATTTTGGATCCTATCTTGATATTGCAAACCAAGAATGATGTAGGTAGGCAGAAAGTAAGGATTTTTTAGAACGGTGGTGATGTTATCTTGAGGTATCAAGGTAGATTATATTTTCCTAATAATGATGGGTTGCGAGGAAGAATTTTGGTCTAAGCCTATGAGTCGCATTATACTATTCATCCTGGCTCGACAAAAATGTATCCTTATCTTAAGGAGATGTGTTGGTGGAATAATATAAAGCGTGATGTGGCTAAGTTCATGGTATGTCATCAAGTGAAAGTGAAGCACTTGAAGCCCGATGGATTGACTCAAGAGATTGAGCTACCAGTGTGGAAATGGGAGATAATTAATATGGATTTTGTTACCGTTCTCCCATAGTCTCACCAATAATTTGATTCAATTTGGGTCATTATAGATAGGATGATTAAGCCTCCTCACTTCTTGCCAGTGAGGACTAATTTCTCCTTAGAGATTTATGCTATGTTGTTCATCAATAAGATCATGAAGTTTCTTGGTACTCTAGTTTCCATCATATCTGATCCGGGTTACTCAGTTCTTATCTCACTTTTGGATGTTATTCCAGTGATTTTTAGGGATGAAGGTGACCCTTAGTTCCGCTTTTCACTTATTGATGGATGGGCAAGTGGAAAGGAAAATTCAGGCCTTGGATGATATGCTTTGGGCATGTGTTTTTGATTTTGGTAGTAGTTGGGTTGATCACTTGCCTCTCATAGAATTTGCCTACAATAATAATTATCACTCTTGCATCGGTGTGGCTCCATTTGAGACCTTTTATGGTAGGAGGTATAGGCCCCCTATTGGGTGGTTTAAGGTTGGTGAAAATAATTTGTTTGGTCCTGATTTGGTTCACAAGGGCATGAAGAAGGTGAAAGTGATTCGGGATAGAATTAAGGCCATCCAAAGTCTCCAAAAGTCCTATGCCATGTGAGGAGAAGTGAGTTGGAGTTCATGTTAGTGATTGGGTGTTCTTAAAGGTGTCCTCTCATGAAGGGAGTGATGCAGTTTGGTAAGAAAGGAAAGCCCAGTCCTCGTTATGTTGGTCCATACTTGGTCTTGAAGAGGGTTGGTAATGTTGCATATGAATTGGAATTTCCTTCTAGTTTGATCTTCATTTATCTGCTGTTTCATGTTTTGATGTTGAGAAAGTGTGCAGGTGATCCTTATATGGTTGTTCCTTTGGAGAAGATGGTTATTTTGGATTCCTTGTGCTATGAGGAAGGACCGATTGAGATTTTGGATCGGCAAGTCCATTTATTATGGACTTAGGATGTGATATCGATAAAGGTTCTTTAGAGGATCCAAAAGGTCGGAAACAACTTGGGAAGCTGAGGAGGACATGAAGTCCAAGTATCCATTCATGTTTCCAGTTTTGGATAATTGTGCTTGAGGTATGTGTATTCCTCACTGTCCGTTTTATGTGTTTGTTAAAGGTAAGTTTAGTTGTGTCTGGAGTCAAATCATGCTAATGAATGCCTTATCCTGTCATTCGAGGATGAATGATCCTAGAGGGGGGGGGGGTATTTAACACCCTAGGTTTTTGGTCCTTGAAAATTTCTAAATTTTTATCCTCAATGTCCTGACTATGACTCCCTTGATGAGTCATAGAGTCTTGACGAATCATGGGGGTCGAATCATAACCAAATGAGAAAGTGTGTGGTTGAGTTCTGCTTTGAGTACTAGTGACTCACTATGAGTCGTAAGGACTTGTTACGAGTCATTGGGTGCAAATCATATAGTGTCTAGTGTATACCCCAAATAGTATCTGGGTTGACAACGATTAGACCCTACGAGTCGTAGGGAACCATTATGAGTCATATAGTTTGATTCATAGGGTAAATAGTTTATGAGTGCCTTAGAGACTATCTTGGCTACGACTTATGGTGATGAGTCGTAATGAGTCTATAAGAGTCCTTTAGTGACCTGTAGTCACTAACGACTAAATTTTTATTTCTAAAGTAAGGGCACTTTGGATAATTTTCTTCCCACCAATTAAAACCCCTCTTTAATAAAGCACTTAAGAAGAATTATTTCTCATTCATAACTTACTCAAATACTTCCAAAACTCTTTTAAATTCTCTCAAGCAGCCATACTTAGGTTTTCCAAGAAGTAGGTCATCCAAGGGCTCTAGGGTTGAATTCTTTCCATGAAACTTGGTATTTCAGGCATGTAACTCTTCTAGAATTATTAATTTTCTAAAAACATAAGTTTTAAAGTGTTATTCATATGGTATTGAGGTTGGTTTTGAAAACATGGGGTGAGGGTATTGAATAACTATTGTTTGTGTGATGTTTTATCATTGTCCCTGCATGGGTTATGTTTATATGGTGTTTTTTTTTAAAATCAAATTGATGCATGATAATGGCGAATGAACTAGGAATTGTGAATTCCCAAATTTGTGACTTTTGAAGTGCTTATAACCCCAACCCCATAGTGTGGAAATTGGATTTGAATATAAATAATATACACATTAAACTATTCTTGAACTATTGCATAATGTAAAAGGGTTAATGAAGCATAATGAGTTTGAATTGGACCTTATAGGGTTGTGTAATTCCCTAAGCTAATGTGAAATTGAACCAAAGAGGGTTGGGAATTCCTCTAACTGATGGTAATTAATTTGGCATGTTGATGTTACCATGAAAGTATAGTTGGTATGACGATACCAACAATGCATACCTATATATATCATGGTCAACAAATAATAATATATATGCTAATTGTTTTAATTGGGTTTTAATGAGGGTTGTGTAGCTGAGTCGTGAAAGTGAAGTCCTTGAAGGACCAATACTGGAAACCGCAATTGCCGACGTAGGGGTCTATGTGACCGGGTGGTTCGAGTCCCACTTACTAATATCATTTGATTAGGATGTTTGAGTCCCCCATATTATAATGCATGATTGGTGGTTATGTCATCTTGATATGCCGGGAGGTTTGAGTCCCCTATAGTGCATTAGTATACCCTCTGGTTTGTGCAGTCACACATACTAGGGCCCTACTAGCTGGTGAGAGCTGGGTCCATAGAGCTCATGGGTGCCTTCTTGTGTTTTGATGGTTGAACTACACAACCCAAGCTAAAGTTTTAAAATGCATGCTAAGCTTTTTTTCTTATCCTTATCCCTGAGTTACATACTAGTGTTCACTCTACTAACCATCTCTGAATGGGAGTAGGATTTAGCACTGAGCGAACCCAGGGATGGGGGATCACCTACCAATTGAGGGTGTAACCTTTAGTAACAGTCCCTGCATTATAGAACTATGTAGCCATCATAGTTTGAGACGTTAACCTACTAGTTGAGGGTTGACACATATCTCATTAGGGCCCTGCCAGTTGAGCGTGACCCTTAGTCCTTCGGGACAAAACTTTAGTGGATTCACACAACCAGTGTTAGTACTCTTGGCACGGTACTAACACCCTTCCAACTGAGGTTATAGGTTAGACCCTAATTTACCTTATTGGGGCATGTCGGTTAGATGATAGCTCCCACAGTCTCAGTCCAATGTTCTGTTTAGAGTTCAGTTTTCAGACTTGCTTGACCATGGAATACAATTATTAGTTGTTCAACATAGGTTTTTTAGTATTTCAGTTTACAAACTATTCTAGTATCATGTCATATGCTTGGTCATGCATTCTCAGATTTTACAGAATTTCTCGTATGCTATACATTAGTTATCTCATGCTATGTGTTCAGTCAGTATCATTCATGCATATAAACCATGCACGTCAGCCTAACCTCATTTAGCATACCAGTACATTCAAAGAACTGACTTCATACTCATTTCTTGCGCTATGATGTCTCATATCATAGGTTCGGATGCTTAGGTTCTTGACCGCACCTAGACCTTTCTAGTGCATCCACAACAGCAGCAGTGGTGATTCCCCATGTTTCGAGGACCATTTGTGTTTATTTCAGTTTATTTTAGTAGTCATTCAGAGTTAGTTAGGGACTTGTCCCATCAACTCCACAGTCAGTCAGTGTTTTATGATACTTGTCTCAAGCCCTTTGAGTGCCTAAAAGAGAGGTTGATTTCTTCCCCTATCATTGTGTCTCCGGACTGGACTCTTCAGTTTTAGGTGATGTGTGATGCCAATAGAGTGGCCCTAGGAGCCTTTATAGGCCAAATACGTAATAAAATACTTCACCCCATCTACTATGCCAGTAAAGCACTCAACCCTGCGTTGAAATATTACACGATAACTGGGCAGGAGTTACTTGTGGTGGTGTTTGCTTTTGAGAAATTTTGGTCCTATTTGATTAGGAAAAAACTCATTATGCATACTGGTCATGCATCTTTGAGATAACTTATGGTAAATAATGATACAAAGCCAAGGTTGATTCAGTGGGTACTATTGCTGCTGGAATTTAATTTTGAGGTCAAATAAAGCTAAGAATAACAAATGTCTACCTGAATAGAAAGGGCCTGAACATGTTTTATTTATAAAGAAGTTACAATTACACGATGACATGACTCTTTAAATTATATTTACAATAATATATTTATCACCCTCCCTCAATATGAAGTAGAGAAATGAATATGAAGATTGATAAGGAACTCTTTGAATTTTGAAATAGAGATAGCTTTAGGAAAAATATCTACAAGTTGTTGTGAGGTAAGAACATGAGAAATAGTTAGGTCAACCTATCTAATCTTCTCATGGATAAAATAATAGTCTAAAGTGCCATGTTTTGATTTGGAGAGAAAGACTAGATTATGTGTAAGATGGATTGCCCAAATATTATCACATTTTTCAAGTGTAGGATATAAACACCCAAGTCCGACAGGAGAAATTGTAACCACATAACATCAACACCTACAACAGCTAGGGCACGATACTCAGTTTTGGTTCTTGAGCGTTGAAAAGTTGGTTATTTCTTTATAGACCAAGATATCAAGTTACTCCCAAGGAAAGTGAAAAATCTAGAGGTATAATAATGAGTTATAGTACAACCATCCTAGTCCGAGTCTCAGAACATTGACAAAGAGATAGTAGAGTTTCTATAGAGTTGCAGCCCATGGGCATCCTTTAAGATAGCAAAATATTTGCTAAATAGATTGAAGATGAATAAGACAAAGTTGATCAAGAAATTGGGATGCCATATTCACAGATGTAACACCCTGCATTTTTGGGCTAGAATTTGAACCGTTGTTTCTATGTGTATAAAATTGAATTCAATTATTTCAATAAAAAAATAAGTGTCATCATCATTATCTAGTGTGAACAGTGCTTTTTTAGGGGAAGAATATTCATATTAAACACTTAAGAGTGATGTGGATTTAAGAAATTTCGTTAATCGCCCAAATTTTTGAATTCAATTCTACAAGGGTTAAATTTGAACGTGTATAACTTCTAGAATATATGGAATTTTTCAGTTGAAGACCCACCAAATTATAGATAAATGTGTCCTATTTCCAACGCATCCAATTCATCCTTAATTCGATCCCGAATGAAAAGTTATGAGCATTTTTGTGAGCAGGCATTAAGGATTCGCGATAGCGGCGTGGTGTGAAGCTTATCACGGAGATTACCCTCCGTGATGCGCCGATGCTTTAAATTTGTCAATTTTTGGGTTTTTGACTTGGGAGGAGAGGTAGTGAAGTCCTTTCACTTATAAAAAATCTCTAAACACTAAATTAACCTATTTCCATTAGTTTTCACGAAATAAAATCAATTATTTCACTCTAAAGCACTCTAAAAAAATCCTCTCTCTCAAATTTTCCTTTTCAAGTCAAGGCTAGGGTTCAAGGAGGTGATCATTTAGGGCCCTAAGGGTGTTGTTTCCTTTAAGTTTCTTGGTGATTAAGGAATGTACCTATTTCCCTTGAATTTATAATTTCATTAATGGCATAAATTGATATTAAATTCATGGTTTTGAATGTGGGATATGGTATAATTGAGGGCTTTGACATGGTTGATCATTTAATTGATTTTCCATGGTTATTTATGTAATATTCTTGCTTTATGAATGATTTTAAATATTTTGGGGTACATGGTAAAGGTAAATTGAACTCTGTGGTATTGTGGATTTTCCAACTACTTGGTTTTGGTTTTGGAAATTGTATTCCCTCAATATGTTTGTGAAATATTCAATGAATATGGTTTTTGTCACTTAGTTGGTTTGTTCACTTGTATTAATTCATTGGTACGAAAAGGTCACTGGATTAAAGGTACAGTGGAATCCCCAAAAATGTTTGGTTTGATTTAATACTTGAACTAATGTATTGCATAAAAGGCAAAATGGTTAATGATGGTTTTGAAAACCTTGTGGGGTACACGAGAATCCCCCAAGTAATTGTTAGAATAAACACCTTGTGGGGTACACGGGAATCCCCCAAGTAATTTTAATAAAGGAGTCTGCGGGGTACATGGAAATCCCCTTAGACTTATCTTAATGATATTTCTTCCAAGCTATAGTCGGTATGACGATACCACTATTAATTCCTTAATAATTGACTCTTGGAATTGGTGGTTTAGTTATCTTTTAAATGTTTTGTTTGGGAAATAATGGGGGTTGTGATAGCTAGCTGTGAAGGTGTGAGTCCCAAAGGTTGACACTGGAAACTCATGTTGTCGACATGAGGATCGGTCTTGATGATTATATGCATGTGCGGTACAAGGGAATCCCTCAAGTATACACACATACATATGTATCATAGAGGGAAAAGGGTACAAGAGAATCTTGGGCAACTTATGGTATATCCGGTTAGTGGGGCTAACACGCACTGTGGCCCATCCAGGGGGTAACATTGGACCGATATAGCTCGTGGGTGGGTTTATGACGGTAATGCTTCAAAACCCAGGTTAAATATTTTAAAGTTCATGATGAAATGCATGGGATTTGACTAGTTTTTCCCCTTATCCCTTAGTTACATGCTAGCGCTCTAACCGCCAACCATCTTTAGATGCTGTATCCCCATGCGATGTAGGATTTGTCCATACTTCTACTCCTCATGCACAGTGACAAGGATTTGGGATTTATCGTGAGTTGACATTGAAGTGGTGAGCTTCATGTATTGAAAGTCTATATTTCATGTTTTGGTTTCTTACGTCTTGGAATTTATCTTAGATGTGTTTTTGGCTATAGTCGGGGCATGCCCCGATACTTATTTAGTACTCAATTTTTGTTAGAGGCTCAGTGGATACTGTGGACATGGGTGTTGGGGATAGTTTTGGTTATTGATATTACATAGATTTCTGAGTTCATCTTTCATATCTTGATATATATTGATATTCATCTGCTGCTAGGTTCTATTAGTGGTATTTGAAAAGGATCAGCGGGTGCTCTTCAATCTTCGGTGGACTTGGGGTGCCCGTCATGGCCTGGACCTGGTTTGGATTGTGATAAAGTTAGTATCAGAGCTAGGTTTTGGTGTCATGGGGTGTCCATAAATATGTGTCAAGTAGAGTATGTTTTATGGGTGTCTATTGTGCCACACTTATAAGAAAGAGGCTACGGGACCTTGAGGAATGTTTCTCTTTCTTGTTCTATATTGATATATCGTGTCTAAGGTATTGAATATCCTCTATTTCTCGTGTGTTCTCATTTCAATTCATGACTCCTAGAAAATCTGATGGTCCTGGAAACACTTCTATCCATCTGAGGACAATGTGGATGGAGTGCAACAAATTTTTGGGGTACAGACTTGGTCAAGGGTCACGACATCTGACTATTCTCATGGAGTCCCACCTATCTCCATAGATCCTATTCATGAGGGTGACACTTTTACTCAATTTCTCCAAGGGGATATAACTAATGCTAAGTTCCACTAATCCTTTCATTTATTAAGTGGTGACACTTTTACGGGCCTAAATGCTAAGTTCAATTTCTGGGCAGTTCTCTGCCTTTCCTGAATCACCCTAATTCTATCTAACGAGTCCTAAAGACAATCTGTACCACAAGGTCTCACCTAAAAAGTAACTAACTCCGATCGGAGAATGACATCTCCTTCCATACAAAGCCTCATAAGGTTCCATCTCAATACTCGAATAATAGCTATTGTTGTACGTGAATTCTGCCAATGCTAAGTGTTGATCCCACTGACCTCCAAAATCTATAACACAGGATCATAGCATATCCTCGAGCACCTGAATAGTCCAATCAGACTGACCATCAGTCTGTGGATGAAAGGCCGTACTCAAATCCACTCGAGTACCCAACTCCCCCTGGAATGCTCTAAAAAATTGCGTAGTAATCACAGAATAATAGTCTGATATGATAAAGATCAGTACCCCATGCAATCGAAATATTTTCCAGACATTGATATGGGCTAATCTCTCATCACTAAAGGTTAGCTGAATTGGAATGAAATGTACCAACTATGTCAAATGATCCACAATAACCCAAATACCATCAAAACCAAAGCAAGTACGAGGCAAACTACTAATGAAGTCCATAGTTATCCATTCCTATTTTGACTTGAGAATGGGAAACCTTTGAGTCAACCCACCAGGACGCTGATGCTCAGCCTTAACCTGCTGAAAACATAGTAACATGACAAGAAGTCATCAACATCTCATTTCATACCATCCCACCAATAATATTGCCTCAAATCTATATACATCTTGGTTGTATCGGGGTTAATAGAATATCTAAAGCTGTGAGCCTCACAAAGAATCGACAGAATCAAATCATCAAACTGGGGAACACAAATTCAACTCTGAAACCTTAAAACACCTTCAGAATAAACAATGTGCCACTCGGACTTACCACTCAACACCTGATCAAAGAGAAGGAACATTTTGCTATCCTCATATTGACAATCACGAACCTGCTCAAATATGGAGGACCTCACCTCCACACAATCCAAAATCCTTGTAGGATCTAAAATATCAAGACGAACTATGAAATATGCTAAGGACTGAATGTCTCATGCCATAGGTCTCTTAGAAAAAGGATATGCAAGCCAAGCTACCCATACTCATCACCTTGCAACTCAAGGCATCAACAACCATATTTACCCTACCCGAATGATACAAGACAGAAATAACATAGTCCTTTAGAAACTTCATCCATCTACGTTGTTGAGCATTAATCTTTCACTGGGTCATAAGATGCTGAAGACTCTGATGATCGATAAAAATCTCCCAATGTATTCCATACAAATAATGCCTCCAAATCTTGAGGGCAAAAACTACCGCTGCCAACTCCCAAGTCATGAGTGGGGTAGTTGTGCTCATGTAACTTAAGTTTTCTAGAAGCATAGGCAATGATATGACACTGCTACATCAAAAAACAACCAAGACAAATACCAAAAGTGTCACAAAATACTGTGAATCCTTTACGCTTAACTAGAAGAGCTAACACTGGAGCTGTAGAAAGATAATATTTCAAATTTCCAAGGAGCAACTCACACTCTTCGAACCATTGAAAGGGAACTTCCTTCTGAGTCAATCTAGTCATTGGGCTGAGATAGTCACAAAGCTGTCAACAAAGCATCTGTAGTAACCGACAAACCAATGAAACTGTAGACCTCTATCAAAGACGTAGACCTACCCCAATCACAAACCGCCTCAATCTTAGCCGGGTCTACCATAACACCAACTTTAGACACCACATGTACAAGAAATGTCACTGACTCAAGACAAAACTTACACTTGGAGAACATGGAAAAAAGCACATAATCTCACAAGGACTAGAGCACGGTCCTCAAATATAGAGTATGCTCCTTACTATTCCTCGAATACACAAGAATGCCCTTAATGAATACGATAATGAAGGAGTCTAGATAGGGTCTACACAAATGATTCAACATGTCCATGAATGCGACCGGGGCATTGGTCAGCCCAAAAGACATCACCAAGAACACATAATGACTATAACGAGTACTGAAAGTTGTCTTTGGTATATCCTCATCCCGAATCCTCAACTGATGGTAACCTAACCTCAAATTAATCTTAGAAAACACGGATGCACCTTGAAGCTGGTCAAATAAATCATTAATGCAAGGCATAGAATAAAGGTTCTTCATTGTCACATTATTAAGCTGCCTATAATCAATACGCATATGCATGGAACCTATAATACCCCGTACTTCTACCTTAATTGAAATCATCCCAAGAATGTTAGAAACTTACTTTGAAATATGAATCCATTTTTGTACACATGGAATTTTTAATATTTTCACTTTTTATCATGTGGGAAATTAATTATCTTTCCAATGATACTAATTTCGTCCAAATATGGTATTGGACTAAAAAGTTATGGATGTTTTACTCAGAGCTGTCAGAATCGCCAGGTGTGGCAACCAGGTTGACGGACTGTCGATCTAGTGACGGACCATCGCCTAGACCGTCGCAGCCAAGGCGGTAAGTCAACCTTCTGGATAAGGTGGGATGGACAGGTTGATGGATCGTCTCCCTTGCAATAAGGTAGTGAGTCTTTTTTTGGTCCACGTACGACGATCAAAATGATGGACCATCAAGCCAGCGACGGACCATCGCACGAGCTATCAAAGGTCACGTTCAGTGAATTTTAAGTTATTCTAAAGGGTATTTGGGTATTTTTCCACCCATTTTAACCCTAAATCATATCAGACCAAGGCTCATAAGTTCATTATTCATTCACAACATCAAATTAGGGTTTCCTCTCAAAGATAATCCCCAAGAACAAGATCCAAATCCTTCTTCAAGAAACTAAGAGATTCATGTTCTACAAGTCCAAGAACTTCAAGAAACTCACAACCCAGGTATTTCATGTGTTGATTCATGGGTCCCTTTCACCTATGAAGCTCAAGAATCTCTATTCGAAATCTAAGATTTGTATATGTATGAATGTTCATGATTTAAATTGAATTGAAATTCATGTTCATGATGTTGTGGGGTTTTGATTCATGTTTGAAATTACATATTCCAATTATTGACACTAGGATGTGATGATTTGCATAATAATCATGATAAACGCTTAAATTTACACGTTGATGGATGTATCCATAATTATTAGATGTGTTGATGATTATATAACCAAAGCATGCTTCCCATGTGTTTGATTAAATGCCTATGTGAAGGAAAAGTGCTATTCTAGTATGATAATATGAAATCCCCATTCATGTACAAGTTCATGCATGTTAAGTGTTTGATTAAATGTCTTAGTCAATGAATTATGGATATATGTGTAGCCATTATGGTGCTTTAGCACTTGTACTTCATGAAATCCCCACCTTATTATATTATGGATTGTCGATGTTGGTCATGTATTCAAGAAAGTCATGCTTTGTCAGTTTCATGCTATCGAGTATTGGAGGTACTTGTACCCGACAATTAGCTATGTGCCTAGAGCGAATGTCATGTTTTCAAGATACTCTCAGTCGAGCCATGTTCATAGAAATTTAGTCAGTTATGTGACTCAGGAAAACTCAGTAAACTCTGTAATCTCAAAAACCTCAAAAATTCAGTAATCTCAGTATTATTCCATCAGTCCACAAAAATTCAATCAACTCAGTCCAGTCAGCTTAGTTAATCATGTTCAGTGTCTATTTAGATGGGAGTAGAAATTAGCACCGAGCGAATCTAAGGATGTGAACCCACCTGTTATATGAGGGTGTGATTCTTAAAAACAATCCTTGTATTCTAGAGCTACGTAGCCAGCGTAGGTTGAGACATTATAGCCTATTATAGGAGGGCAGATGAGGTGGATTAACCTGTTATATGAGGGTTCCCACCGTTCTCACTAGAGTTACCTGTTATACAAGGGTTACTCACAGATTGTCCTTACCAGTGGCGTGGTATTGACACCCTTCTCAAGCACTGCCTAATCCTGACTATGAGCCTGATGGCTTATCACAACTCTGATGGCCTATCACAGGTTGTCGTCACTTCTTCCAGCTGAATCTCATTCTCTGTCTAAGGCTGGCGGCAAATCTGATAGCTTATCACAAGGCTGATGACTTATCCGACAAGTCATCAGCTATACTTCCCTCTCTACTTGCTCAGAAATCAACTCTTTTACTTCCATTATTGCTGGTTCTCTTGCATCTTGACTTTTACTGCAATATCAAAGAGAAAACAATCAAAAACAACAAAAGTTGCTTAAGACTTTGCAATTATTCTCAGTTAAAAGCCTCAAATGTGTTAGCATTTTCTCAGACGTCAACACCCTCAACTTAAAACAATTGCTTGAGTTCAAGCAACTAAAACACAACCAAGAGGATACAAAGTACATTCGACAGTCAACTATCTATAGTATCTTAACATCTTCACCATCTCCAAGGTCTAATAATTTAAAAAACAACTTTGCATATTATTGAAGGACAACAATGCGACACACAGGAATCAAGATATGGAATCAATTCAGCAACAACAACCATGCATGTACCAAGATTACACTATCCAAATAAGTTAGTACCTAGCAACATAACTAGTGTGCCTTTACAACAAGAAGGCCCCTCCTCACTCATATGTGAACTCAAGCATGTCAATGCGGGGACGGTTAAGAGACACTCACTCTCAGAAAGAAGTTCCAGTCAATGTATGCCAAATACCATTAGCTTGCCCTTATTTTCATTACCGAAGCTTTCAGACAGTTAAGTTAGGATCACTATAGGACTTTTCTTCAGCTTGTAATGTAGTCTTGGGGCTGGTATGATACACAAAGATATTTAAAGTAACTAAGCCTCTTTGGCACTACGCTATTTTTGGGGTCTCACTTATCAACCATTACCTTATTTCTCCCTTTCTTGATTAAAGCACATTCAAGCTAGGTGCAGTTTTTATTCATTCATTTTTTGTTCACAACTTTTCTTTTCTCATTATTTTTCTACCACACCCATCCTTGCATATTTTTTTATTACCCTTTTTCATACTCACTTTACATCATGCACCCCTATGATAGACACCCTCAACTTAGGATATTTGCCTAAGTTAATGTACATAATCTCCAAGGAGGACCAGGGCCAAAATATGTGTATTGTGATACAAATGGGAAGGTGATAGGGAACATAAAAAGAATAGGCATTCAGGCTCAAAATCAGGATCAAGGGATATTAATCACACATGGAAGGTCATTTAGGCTAAAAGTGAACTAATATCAACAACGACCTATGATCCTTTTCTAACCGCTATCCTACAACCAAGGCAAGACCAACCGAGCAAGTTCTGGATTTAACACACAACTGGAACTAGGTAGTATCTCACACATACATGGCACAAAGGTACATCATAAGCTACTATCCATTCGTTTCATGCAATTGTTTAGCAATGGTTATCATGTCACTAGTACTAAGTCCATACCAAGATGCACAGTGGTCACACATAAATGCATATCACACAGTTATAAAATAGACCATTGGAGAGATGTTCAAAAATCAACAAAAACATGTTAACTGCCTAAGGTACTTGTATTTTTCCTAGTCAACTATAACATTTTACAACAAATCACAATATGACTAAACATACTGGCTCTACTAGGAACAAGACTCCGGGAAAAAGAGTCACGACAATAAAAACTCCATGAGGACATCAACACCCACAAATATCCCCACCATTAACTTAAAATCATGCAATGTCCCAAATGCATCAAACCAAAACAAGAGAGTTAGAAACATACATGTGGCACCATGGGTGCAAAGATCTGATGTCAATCACATAATATGAATACAAATAACAAAATACCTTGGGTTGCCTCCCAAGCAACGCCTAATTTATTATTGCGGCATGACCCAACTCAACTTTTTCCTCCACCTTGGTGATATGAATTTCACCCCCAACTTAGAGTCTAACTTCTTGCCTCGATCATAGAGGGTGGTACAAAAATTAAGAAGTTGAGTAATGGATTGAGTGTGGTAAACCACTCGGCCCTAAAGTGAGGTATGTTTTTATGTTGCTTGTCTAATGTAAAATCAAGAATATAAGATTCTTGTTCCTCATCTTCACACTCTTATACTATTTTAAATGATTTCATAGACAATATATCATCTAAACATAATGTAGGAAAGTGCTTTGAATGAGGCCCAATCAATCGTACTTTAAAATTTACACTATCTACTACACACTGACTTTTATTTACCTTCTCAACATATTCACTTGGAATTGGGCTATAGTCTTTATTAGATATTTTCTTTGTTTCTTCTTTTACCTCTAGCACCATGTCCTCAATCTTAGCATCATATTTTATGGTTGGTTCGGTTGGTTGGGAAATCACTGAGGGTTTCTCAACATGAAGCTCAACATCAATATAGGGTTCTTGTTCCTCATCTTCACAGTCTTCCATTATTTTAAATGATTCCACAGATAAGATATCATCTAAACATAATATAGAAGAATGCTTTGAATGATTGACCTCTATATCCATCTCCTCATGAATGATTGGATTCATGTCGTGACATATATCATATATGATATCATCATTTATTTCTAGAGATCTAACATTCGTTGAAACATAGCTTCAATACTACTCTTCTCGGTGCTTCATTCTCCTTTTCTTGACCATAAGACCTATCAAACTCATAAGAAAAGCTACAATTTGAGTTAGAGAAATAGGGGGAGGGGGCATTTGGGCAATCACTCCAATTTCCATCTTGACCACCATATAAAGAACAATCATACTCCTGGTAGGATGGAGATGGTGCACACATCTTTCTTTGGGGAGCACATCTACAATCTTGCCAAAAGTGAGGTCCATCATAATATGGACATGGATCATCAAGATAAGATTTTCAACCACCAAGATCATGTTCATTCCACGATGCCATAGTAATAAATAAACTAAAATAAAAATCTACCTAACACAAGAAATAAAAAAAAACTAAAAATAAATATTTACAAGTTTGAATTCAAACAAGTAGGCTAAAATTCCAAATCAACTCAATATGCCAAATTGTTTCCCGAAAATGGTGATATTTTTGATAACACTCAACTTACACGTCAATTTAGTGCAAGGCGGTCATCGTCAATATATTTACCCAACTTTGGAGTTGGGGTAGAATCCACGAGGAACAATGTGAGTTGCGATTAAACTAATTTGAAACTATAACTATAAGTTCAATTCAAATAAATGATACGAAAAGATAAAATAGGGGTTTCTAATAATTGAACAAAAGTTATTAACACTTCAATTCACCTTATAACCCAAAGCTTAAACTGTAATATTTCAAATCAATGATATAGACAAACTAGAGTTGTGATCACTATGATTATTAACCCCTCATTCAAATCAAAGTGATTAAACTTACAAAAGATGTAATTAGAAATTGATTCTCTTCCCAAATTCAAGAAGAATATCCCACAACTAAATCAAAGAACTGAAAATTAAAATTCAAGTTTAGAGACCAAAGAGAAGTAAAGTAGTCTTTGGAATAAGTTCAAGATGTTCAATCCTTCCCCAATGAAACCCTAAAATATGCTATTTATATCCGTAATTTAAGAAAAATTTGAAATTAAAATTTTAGATTTTTCTCCTTAGCTGACGACATGTCTGACGGCTTATCAGAGATCTGATAGTTTATCAGACCATGTTATATGACATGATTTCTATTTTTTGCCTTCTACTTATGTGTGACGACATGCCTGATGGCTTATCAGAGTTTTGATAGCTTATTAGAATATGTCATCAGGCATGCTTTAAATTTTTGTCTTCTGCTTCTGAGTGACGACATTCTTGACAGCTTATCAGACACCTGACAACTTCTCAGACATATGACGACTTATCAGAATTGTCATTATTTCTTCACTTCAAGTTCTCAAGCACTGCCTAAGCCTGGCAATGAGTTTGATGGCTTATCAAAACTCTGATAGCCTATCACAGGTTGTTGTCACTTCTTCCAGTTGAATCTCATTCTCTGTCTAAGGGTGACGACAACTCTGATAGCTTATCCCAAAGATGACGACTTATCAGACAAGTCGTCAGCTATACTTCCCTCTTTACTTGCATAGAAATCAACTTTTTTACTTCCATTATTGCTGGTTCTATTGCATCTTGACTTTTACTGCAATATCAAAGAGAAAATAATCAAAAACGACAAAAATTGCTTAAGACTTTGCAATTATTTTCAGTTAAAAGCCTCAAATGTGCTAGCATCTGCTCACTTATCAATGGGTAATTGGATTTGATGGGAAGGAGGTGAATGTTCTATAGACCCTAATAGATTAGGTAATGGGATTAAGATCGAATACCCTAATTTGGTGTGTTTGATACACAAATGGTCCCTTGATTGTTATCTAGTAGTTGTATGTTGGTTTTCTATGTGAGAATACATGTAAGAAATATTAGGTATAGTAGTAATGTGGTGAGGAAGAATGTGCTTTTGGACCGTAGTTAAGTTAAATAAGAAATTTAGATGGATTTATCTATTTGGTGGGATAGTTTATTGTATGGGATATTTTGTTGGTGGTCTATGATTTTTGCTAGACACTAACTTGAACTTTAGATGTTTATTATGGTGATAAGAATAATAGCTCAAGGATAGTGATGAAAGATAAGGGTGATTTTATAGGGTTGATGTAATGTGTGAAAGAGCTTAGATTAATGACTTATGAAATATTGGAGTGTGTAATGGTGATGTATGCATGAGTTCTAGTGTTGATGTAGAAATGGTGGCTAAATAATTAGATGGATAAGATACCTGGGTTGTATGAATAAAGTATATGGTATGGTTGAATATCATGTTGGTATATAAGTGGATGAATACATTGTGTTCTTGTGGAATTCTAGGAAGAGGTTGAAGTTAGTTGTTGAAGTGGTTGAAGGAGTATTATTCTTGAGATTAAAAGCTGTTAAAATGCAAGGGATATTAAATCTGTGGTTTAGACTAATATTATGGTGTTATGGGTGTTACCTTGTGATGTTGGGGTAGGCTTGAACATGGTGAGAGAATATTCTTTTGGTGTTAGGAAGTTATGATATGGTGTTATGTAGAGTTGAATTGAAGGGGAAATGGGTAGACTATATGAACCCTTGGTTTAGCTTTAAATTTTTGTTCAATTATGGGGTTCTGATATTAGAGGTGTAATGCTAGTATTCTACAGAATTGAAATAGAGTGTTGAGTGTTTAGAAACATAGATGTGTATACCCATGAAAATGTTAGTTATAAGGTGATGACTTTGGGATTTGGAGGAACTTAAGATAGGATTCCCTAAGGGGAAGTCCTATAAACACTTTAGTGTCTTCGTATTAAAGTTGTTGAGGGGAGTTTGGGTTGTCGTGTATGGTGAACCCCCCACCATTGTGTGGGTGTTGTATTTATAGACTTAATGATGGGATATACTTTCAAGGTGAGGATGGTGGTAGTTATAAATGCATGGTAAAGTTATAGATTAGAGAGTGGATGATTCTTTTACTAAAATATTTTAGTGTGACTACTCGAACTAAGGTTATAGATGAAGTGGGAAGAGTGAGGTGAAACATTGTTATGTATAATAGATAGGAAAGGTATATGTGGTGAAAATCTTTGTAAGGATGATAAAGGTTGTTGGTTTTTGGTGGGGATATCCGTAAGGTGGGTGTAGTAAAGATAGGCTTGAATGTTGTGATTTATATATACACAACGGATTGTATTATGTGGTACGTACTCTTGATTAAGGAATGATGTTTTTTTTACTACAATTATTGAATGGAGTAGTATTCATGGATGGATGTAATGTATAGAGCCCCATAGAATAAGTTAGTCTCTTTTAACTTTATGTTAGGCTTAAATATGGAAGCAATGTATAGTTAGGTGGTAATGTGTTTTGTGGGGGGAATTGTGAGATTTAAATGGTGATATGTGGTACTATTATCTGAAATCGTAGTTGAGAAGTATTGCGATATCTAAAAGCTATTGATATATGACCCTCAAAATTTCCATCAATTTATTTTTGACCTTCTCATGCTTAAATCATTGATTTTTGACTTAAACTGTTCAGGGATGTTAAAATAGTAACCCATAAGAGTTTCGAAATTTTTGGATGGGGTTTGGGGCAGTTTTGTGTTAGGGAGGCAGTGAGCCTTCGCGATAGCCCCACATCGTGGAGGCTATGATCTACAATAAGGTCCGCAATGTGGATCTAGGTAAAATTTTGATTGTTTTGATTTTCTCACTTGGGGTGAGAAGCTTTCGGTCTTTTACCCCGTGTATGACCTTAGTTTCATTGTCTTATGATTCTTGCTCACATAATTTACTTGGTGATGACATGAAGACCCTTTCTTTTAAATACTATATGTTTTTTTGTGTGGGAAAATTCTTAAGTGGAAGTTACATACCTTGTTCAATACTTCTAAAGCATTGAAATATTCCTATCCATCATTCGAGGAAGAGTGATTCCAAGGGGGAGATAATGTAACACCCCGTATTTTTAGGCTAGAATTCAAACTGTTGTTTCTACATGTATAAACTTGAATCAAATTATTTCTATAAAAAAATAAGTATCATGATCATTATCCTAGTATGAAAAGTGCTTTTGAGGGGAAGAATGTTCATATTAAACATTTAGAGTGAAGTGGAGTTAAGAACTTTCATTATTGCCTAAATTTTGAAATTCAATTCTATATGGGTCAACTTTGAACGTGTATAACTTCTTGAATATATAGAATTTTGGGGATCAAGACCCACTAATTTATATATAAATACATCTCTTTTCAAATGCATCCAATTTATCCTTAATTCGATACTTGAGTGAAAGGTTATTAGCATTTTCGTGAGGAGGTAGTAAGGGTCCGCGATAGCGATGCGATGTGGAGATTATTATGGAGACTACCCTCTGCAACGTACTGATGATTTGAATTCATCAATTTTTAGGTTTGTTGACTTGGTAGGATAGGTATTGAAGTCCTTTCACTTATAAACGACCCATAAACACTATATTTACCTATTTCCATTAGTTTTCATGACATAGCATCAATTATTGCACTCTAAAAAATCCTCTCTCTTAATTTCTCCTTTTTAAGTCAAGGCTAGGGTTTAAGGAGATGATTATCTAGGGTACTAAGGGTGTTGTTTTCATCAAGTTTCTTGGTGATTAAGGTATGTACCACTTTTCCTTGATTTTATAATTTGATTAATAGCATATATTGATATTAAATTCATGGTTTTGAATGTAGGTTTTGGTATAATTGAAGGCTTTGACATGGTTGATCATTTAATTGATTTTACATGGTTATTTATGCATTATTATTTCTTTATTAATGATTTTAAATATTGTGTGGTGCATTGGAATGGTAAATTGAACTCTGAGGTATCGTGGATTCCCCAACTACTTGGTTTTGGTTTTGGAAATTGTATGCCTACAACATGTTTGTGAAATTGTCAATGAATATGGTTTTTATCACCTAGTTCGTTGTTCACTTGTGTTAATGCATTGGTATGAAAAGGTTAATGAATTCGGGGTACAATGGAATCCCCAAAAATGTTTGGTTTGATTTATTACTTGAACTAATGCATTGCATAAATGGAAGAATGGTTAATGATGGTTTTGAAAACCTTGCAGGGTAATCTTTCTGCACAGTAACTAGGATTCGAGATTTGTTCGTGAGTTGATACTGAAGTGGTGAGCTTCCATAAATTGGAAGTCTACATTTCATGTTTTGATTTCTTATGTCTTGGACTTTATCTTAGATTTGTTTTTGGCTATAGTCGAGGGAATATCCCGACACTTATTTAGTACTCGATTTTCGTTAGAGGCTATGTGGATACTGTGGACATGGGTGTTGTGGATAGTTTTGATTATTGATAGTACATAGAATTCTGAGTTCATCTGTCATATCTTGCTTTATATTGATATTCATTCACTTTTAGGTGTTCTTGGTGGTATTAGAATAGGACTGGGGGCGGTGTCCAGTCCTCGGTAGACTTGGGATGCCTGTCATGGTAAGACCCTAGTTTAGGTGATCAACTAATTATATGATGATCAACCTTTATGGGTTCATCTAACAATATTAAAAAATGCCATGACACATACCATTATGTAATGAGATAGTTCAACCTCATTTACACTTTAAAACAATCCTTTTTACATAATTTCATTTGAGGTGAACAACAACTTTTATAATTATCCAACAAGTCAATATTCAATAGCATGCATTCAATAAGTAGAAAAAATAGGCAGTTAACATGCACATATAAACCAAACCGAGGTTTTAACTCCAAATCAAACATCAGCTACCCCTGCTAACAATTGTATCTGAGACCAACTAACACATGAAAACAAGTAAGCACACAATTAATTTAGGATAGCCTTGTGCTTTTTTAATACTAGGACTACACACAACTCTAATTTCAACTATGTTACCTCCTTCTATCTTAACACTAAGTCCTGTCCATACCACCCAGTCAACCCAACTAAGTAATAATTAATTTGTCAAATCAACTTTATTACTATTTATATTAACTAACAATAATACACATGCATAACCAACCAGTTTTCATTAATATCTATTAGCATGAACATAATAACATATCAATGATAATATCAATTCACCACAGTAATTCTAGAATACTATCTCTATTCATATGGCCCTAGTTTTTACTTATTTTATCCATACAATCACATTGCTGACAGGCCTAAGCATGAAATATCCCGCCTATCTATGTTATGCATATGTTTTATAACTGAGATATAATACTTAACTTAAACCTAGCTTACTTGGACGTCATGTTGTAGATATAGAGGCATGAACTTTTCAATCCTTGCTCCATTTAATTACTATTTGGCATGAATTCCAAGAGAAATCATCGAGTTCTGTCCCTTCAAGTTGTACTCCTTTTCCATCACTAGAGCCTTTTAAGGAAAACACAAGGGATTTCTAGAGTAAATCCCTATGCTGGTTTACAACTAAGAATAAAAAAAGAATTTTAAAATTAAAGGTTATTGTTTTTTCGAACCCCACTATAGCATACAATAGGCTTCAACCACAGCGCCGCTATAACGGGATGCCATCAGTTTGCTCTAATAATTTTTCCTAATTTGAATTAATTTAGTTATGTATTTTAGAACCTTTTAAAGGTTTTTAGCAAAATTACCAACACCTCATTCTCTTTGGATGCGATGACCTTAGTACCAAGGGAACGAATCATTATAATAGATGCCAATTTACCCATCGTTTATCACTGAACAATAATAGTAGGAAACAAAATGGATGGAAGCATACATGACTTATTAATACCTACTCTTTATAAAGTTTTTTATTCCAAAACCTTTGTCCCCAAACTTACAATTGGATTTGTACGAATTATACCACACCTATTTTAATACAAAAACCCTTACATAATCTATCACAACTAATACTCTCACGAGGCTACCTATGATAAGAGTTTCACAAGTACCCAAGATAATCGGTGCCTTATCTACATGTAATTTAACAATCAATTTGAATGGGAAACACAAAAATATTATCTCCAAGGATTCAATAAGCCATGATATAGTAGGATACCTACCGTTATAGCGACACCACTATATAGTGAGAGAGGGTAGATTTTAAAGTTGATAAATGAGTATTTCACTAATTTATCACAATTTCAAACTCAAATACTCCCATTCACCCTCTGATCACTTTGCTCTAAATTATAGAAAAAAGGTCAAATGTGTTCTGACTTTGTCTCCTTAAATTATTACCCGCATTATTGTAGTCTAGCACTTGAAATCTTGGAAATAAAGTGGATTGGTTGGTTTTTGAAATAAAAGATTCTTCTCAAATTGAATGAATTTCCAAAGCATGCTTGCATCTTTACATTTACAATGCTTCTATGGCATTCTAGGCATAAGATTTATGAAGTCCATAGATGAATTAGGGCATTAACAAGGATAAATTATGAAGGGTCATTTATCAAAAATATTCTTTCTTATTGGGGCTTTAATCAGGGTTTAAACACCTGAATTTCAATATATAATAGTCTCATGGTACTTTTCCAACATTGATATGTTTTAAAGAGTTAGAAATAAACTATTTTTTCAAAAAGATTTTATTAGAGCGTCAGCCTTTGTTAGGGAATATGAAGGTTGCTATAGAGGAGTCTTCCTGTAATAGCAACCCCACTACAGTGGAAAAATTCCCGCTATAGTGGTTTTTTGGTTCCATTATGTCTTTATCTTAGCTGGTGGTAGGCAGTAAGCCCCATTAGATTTTTGAACTTGGATTTGTTTGAAACTTTGCAATTGATTAAATATCATTGTGTATTCTAACTTGGTTTCTCATGATTTTTCTGCAAGACTATTAGCTCTATAGCTAACAGTCAAGAAAACTTTCCCCCATCCTTCCAAAGATTCCTCGACTGAAACTGCCAGTTGAGGTACTAGGACTACTAAAGGATAGCTTTTTTGCAATGAGAGGAGGTTCATAATGAATGAGGTTGAAAAGGATGGCCAGAGTTCTATACTCAACTCTAAGAGTTTGAGTAGATGCCCTAGGTGGAACATTCTCAATGGGGTATTGAACTATGTTCAAGAGTTCTATGCCATACTCCCAATTATGTGCTAGGATGACTCCCTCTCTACTATATGTATTTGATGAGTTCATGTCTGCATGGATGTGGCCACTATTAACCAAGTTTTAGTAATGCTAGATATACCCAACATCGAATACGAGGAAAAGGCTTAGGATATTGATATGTAATGCTTGAGGGACACCTAAGTTGTAGCGGATTGATTGGGGAAGAGTCAACTAGACCATCACTGAGGGTATTAACAGAACCTACTTTAGTATGTATTCTCGGATATGGTCAAATTTGGTGACTCAAAAGATTCATCCTCTAGGTGGCATCACTGATGTGTTATATCCTTAGGCTTTAGTGCTGGCTTGTGCTATACGGATGGTTCAACCCAATGTTAGGGCATAGTGTTGAAGTGGAAGGACTTCTACCATGGAAACAAATAGGATCCCTACTTTTGTGGTCTAATTATCGAGTTATAACTTCGTGCAGGGGTTCTTTGAGAGGACTCTAACAAGGATGTCGAGGGTGACACACCCTTCGATCCTCTCAAGTTGAAGGTTGTATGACACAATCCGAACTAGGGCCTGTCCGTGTCAGGTATCTCAAGTCCCACATGGACCAGAGATCACCCCCTGTACCTAACCAACCCAAAAATATAACACCTTAACGTCAAATGAATTCTGACCACATAATAAGATAGCGTGAAATAGCTTAAGAAAATTTCAGTTCATGTCCATGATCAATTATCTCCAGCCGGCCAAAGGACCGACCGACACCGCCCAATAACCATAGTAGTCTAAAGAAAGCTTTCTAGACAATGATCCAAAATTGAATATCAAAAAAGTATCGAGAGATGCCCCCAGAAATAGCCAAAAAGAAGTTTAAGTCATAAGAGAAACAAAACACAAAATATAGATTTTCGATATATGGAAGCTCACCAATTCAATGTCAACTCATGAACTGACCCCGAATCTAAATCACCGTACAAGATATGTTGATTTATGGCCTACATCACATGGGGATACAACATCCAAAGAAGGTTAGCGGGGTGAATGCTAGCATGTAAATCAGGGATAAGTATTACATAATTCCATGATCATCAGTTTCAAATTCATTCAAAATCCAATGAACATAATCAAATTCATATATATATATATATATATATCATATGCCGGGACGGGATAGGGAACAAGGTTTAACATTCACTTAAAAACTTTAACATGGATTGTGTAGCTCAACCATCATATAATAGTACCCATCGGCTATATAGGCCACACCTCTCATCCCCTAGTCGGTCTCCAGTGCATGTAGCCGCACGAATAGAAGAAAGATCATACATATATGCATGAAGGACTCAAACCCTCCAATCATATACTAAGGTGATTTAAGCTCCCGATTATGAAATATGATATGGGGGGCTCGAACCCTCCAATCACAATAGTATTAATAAGGTGGACTCGAACCACCTGGTCACAAGCTAGGGGACTCAAACCCTCAAGCTATAACAACCACCCGGCTAGTGAGGTTTCCAGTGTCGATCACTCAGACCTCCACTTTAATGACTCATCTACATAACTCTATTTTAAAGCCCATTTAAAATATTTAACACATATTCCCATTTTCATTAAACCAATTACACACCAGGGCATCCCGTTGTTATAGTCATACCAACCCCACTTGCAAGATACTATCATCATGCCATATCATCTACTCAATTAAAAGGGACTCAAACTCATAAGTCAAAAGATATTCAAATAATCAATCATTCGAGACTCGAACCCATTTAATTAACTGAGCCCACAAGGTTCCAATTCTACCATTTATACATGGCCACCAAGGCCTTTCAAGGAAAACATGCATAATTCATTATCCTTTTTATTCCAATGCATTATTACAAGTGGAAAAACCAAACTATATGACAAGAGCCCTTTTTCATTGACAATTTCACAAATATGTTGAGGGCATACATTTCCAAAACCATAATCAAGGTAAAATCATAAAATTAGGGTTTACCCTTGAACCCTCAATTTAATCACCATTCCCATAAACCCACAAGTTCAAAACAATATTTAAAGCATGAATAATCACAATTAAATCATGGGAAAACATTGTTCAACAATAAGCATTCAAAACACATAACCCTTGTTTTCAAAAATAAAACAATTTCATGTGATTAACTTTAATACATATGCTTTTAGAGAATTAACAATGAGAGAAGAGTCACATGCTTGAAAAATTCACAATTATGAAGAAGAAACCTTGAATTGACCCCTGGATTCTCAACCTTGAGGAAACCCTAGCTTCCTTGGCTTGAGAGAATTTGAGAGAGAAGTGAATATGTTTCTATTGTGTTATAGGTGATAATAAAGTGTTTCAATAGGGTTTAAAATGTCATAGGTTATGTTTAGCGCAAGAGAGAAATGCATAAAATACCCTTATTAAAAGATTGAAATTAAACCATAATTCATTATGGGTGACCTTAGGATTCGTAGGGTCACCTTACGACTCAGACCCTCCAGTCGTAGAAAAACCAGAACCCCTTTGGGCTCTTCACTGTGAACCCTACGACTTGTACCCTATGTATTGTAATGTGATACTATGAATCATAGAGTTAAGTCATAGTCTCAACAATTTTAATAAAGGCAATACATTGGACATATTATGAAATACCCTCTCTACGACTCGGTAGGAGTCTATACAACTTGTTAAGTTTTGTCTCTATCAAAGCAGTGACTTAGGCAAATCATTATAGGCACATTACGATTGGGTCCTATGAACTGTAAAGACACATTACGACTCATCAGGTGAGTCATTTTCAGGGAAAAAAGCTTAGAACTCAGAAAATATTTAAGGTACAAAATTTAGGGTGTTTCTGTGTTCAAGGTTAGGAAAGAAAGTAGCGGAGGGTGGGACAAAGAGGAAGAGAATCCAAGCAATAAAAGAGGAAGTAGAGGGTAAAACCCCTCCCATATATCCCCTAATATACTATGAGTGTATTTAGGTGAACATGGCCACTTTGAGGAGCTATTTGGAGCAATCCCACTTGCCACCCAAGAGTTTGGCTCTTTCCAACTCCATAACCCACCTAACACCACTTTGTACTACACATAGCTTTAGAGGGAGATGGGAGAGGAGAAAAAGAAAAGGTGCTCCCAAGACTCATGCTTTCCTATATGTGGAAGATCATTAACATCCTATTTAATTATATTATCCCTGATCAAGAGATCATCAAGATGAAAAAGGACGTGGATGAGTTCTGCTTCTTGAGTGGCATGAAACAGAAAGGTATGATACCACAAACCTCAGCAAATATAGGCCTCCATATAACTCCCCGAGCATGCTCATAGTCTACCTCCTTTCCCTTCTTATTTTTATTAATTTTTCTGGATTTGGGTTGCCACCATTTGGGGAATCTAATAGAAAATTTTTATATTCTTTTATATTTGGATGTTTATTTTTATGTTCCTAGTAATGAATACTTTCTATTATATTATAGTCTCATTTTAAACTGATTACTTGATTATTAGCAGCTTACAAATGTGTTCGATCAAGTCAAAAAAGACATGCAAAAATAGGGGAGTATTCGACTTGGATTCTTTCCAGGCCCATCCCACTATAGCATCCTATATGCCGCTAAGTAGAAATATTTCCCCTATAGAGGGGTTAAAGTAGCAGGGTAGTGCCTGCTAGCAGCCCTCTAACAGTGGAAGAAATGATTGGTCCCTAAAGTTCCTTTACACCCATTCTCTTATGCAATACTTTAAATATAATTCTTATAGTAGGTAAACGACAATACTAATATCAAAACCCAACAATTCAAAAGGTTATCGATTAATCGAAGCACCAATTATGCACTTCAGCTACTAATTATGAAATCAACATCAATGAACTATTTATACCTTGCAAATATTTTAACACTCATCACACTTAGGCGCTTCACATGGCAACCAATAAAAAGGAAAATAAAACCCCAATAGTTAGCCAACTTTATTTTCTACCTTTACATGCACTATCCATGATGGCTAGCACTAATGATTAAAATTTCATTGATTCAGAGATCATACGAATTCCCAATTAATAACATATAGTTAAATTACTACCACTTCACTTACCATGGGATCTTGAAATATTTATTAAGTTGCTACTTATATATACATTACATACATAGAATTTCATTAACGAAGAACTCAACCTGCCACTCCTATTTCCCTAAATACATTGTTAAATACCACACTCTTAGCGACCACTAGTTGATCATCATAGCATATTAATCACATTCTTTATGATAGATACCAGATGGAACCTTCTAAGTTCCAATTTTGTTGCTTGGGTTGCTAGCTGGAGTCGGGTGGCCTCCATTTTTCTTTATTTAGAAGCCAATTAGAATAAGGAGAAACCAATTGGACCAAACCCATATCTGCAATAATGTTGAACAACACGAGAGTAAATAAAGAAGGGAAACAATTCATAGAATGCATCATAGCTCCCTAAAGATTTTATATGGATGTCAACATCGACTTCTATAGGACTCTATTAGTCATTTTCTCTTGTACTTCTAAGACCGGTAACCTAGTGATCTGATACCAACTATCATGATTCAACTAACAAGATCATATGGGCACTTATAATCAACCTAGATTGGAGAACCCTTTCCACCAAATTAAGAATATGCAGAAATATAATAGAAAATTTATTGAACTCTTCAAAATATTATAAAATTTGCTACAATACTGTAAATCCTTCAGAAGAAAATCCTTTACCTCGAGGATCTAATCTAGACTTGTAGAAGATATACTAAAAGAAAAGGGTGATATAGAAGGCTCTATTCCACGATAGGAATAAGATGCCAAAAGTTGTTGAATATATCTAGCTGCGTCAAGCAAGGAAACCTCAACTGATCCTGTAATAGGCTATACCCACATAAAGGAATAGCAAGTGTAGTATCAGTACAGCCACACATATAGATAACCATCATCATCCAACCTAAGTTAAATCACATAAACACAACATATTTATCCAAAATCAAACATGTGCTTATAAAATAAAAACCAATCATATTTTGAGAAGCACATCATATTTGCTACTCTCCTTAACATCCTCCATCTCTTTCTAGCATGTTGGATCTTAAGAATTTCAACTAACTATATGTAGATCAATTCTGTAATGTTCACCTCTAATAAATAACCTCTGAGCATAATATACTACTCCTAGCCACCTATCTACCATCTATTCAATTAATGAGCCCAACAACACATATTTTATTCAAGAATAATTAGGTAATTTACAAACCATTCAATTAGACTCTTTCACAACAATACCATTAGAATCCAACCAAAATCAAGGACATAAATGAGTTTATCTTGTATGGATTTGTTATAAAGACCAATGTTACCCACAATAACTTATCTCATAAGACGAACCTAAATATATCTATTAGGAGTAAAGAATCAACCATTAATTTATACAATAATTCCACTCTTTCACTAGCCAATAAAACTAACAAATGAGTGTCATGACCTAGAAACCAAGGGTCATGATGGCACTTTTCATAGCAAACCTTAACAACTAAGCCTATCACCCAAACTGATATAAAAAGATAAAACAACATGAAAACCCAAGGAGAGTATTGTAGAACAAAGTCAAACCACACACACAATAATAGCAGAAAAATACATAACAAAGATACCATAAATCTCCCAAAATTGTGTCGTAGTGTAAGAACCAACATAATACATCTCGAAGTCAAAATATACATCTGATAATCCAAAAGGCACATAATTTATTATTGAATAAAAAAACAAGACATAAACTTAATTGGAGGAGGTAGTAGCTCAACTCTAGAAGCATAGGCCGACCACTACCTTGAAAATACTCCAATCACTACCCAAATCTACTATAATATGGTGCACTCTTACATGGATCTACATTGAAAGAGTACAATAGGGGTGAGTATGGTCCACTTGTACTCAGTAGATATCATAGGCTGACTGAGCAAAGTAGAAAATAAAGTATATAAAATACACACTATGGACACATTATCTATAATAAGAAAATATCCCAAATAGTAGCCCACTCTGTCTCCACAAACAGTTCTAAAATATACACATATAAAAAATACAAGTACCAAAAAGAAGAACAAATAGATAAATATTAAATCAAGAATGAAAATACAATATAGAAAATGCACAATATATGAAAACCAAAGAAGATAATGATAAGGTGATGTTCGAGGTTATCTCACAACCTCCATATATACCTACCAAGTTGTGCTCCCAATGTAAGACCTATGGGGGTTCTGTCACGACCCAATTTCTCAGGTTATAATGGCACCTAATATAACCCACAAGTAGGTAAGCCAACCTTGTAGTCTGGAACTACTAGTAGTAGACTACCAAGAGAAAAGAATGAAGAATGCAAAATAAATGAAATAAAAGGCTAAAATACAAAAGATAGTCCCAAAACCTGGTGATTATTAAAAGAGCTTCTAATGTAATAGGACTTACAAAATTAATGTACTAATACAACCTATCTCTTAATATAACATAGAGATGAGTCTAATACATAGAAGGGAGAATAGCGATGTACTGAATGCCTAGAGCTCACTTTGTATCTCTGAACCATAGAACCTCTGCATGATGCACACAATAATGATAAGAACTCATACTATGATTTACAGGTGGCAGAAGTGTAGTATGAGTACCATACATGTAGTACTCAGTAAACAACTGCTGACTGGGCTCCAAAGAAAATGCTAATATAAATAGCATGCAAGAAAGAATGTAAACTACACCTAAATATCCAACAACTATATAATAAATATAAGTACACCATAAGGGTAACCATTCTATTCACATCCATGCAACTAACATAACAAGCTAATAGAATAATAAGGATGAGTTACCCTATTCCTACCATACTCTAAGAAACTATCACTATACCATATATCACTAGCTAATATACAAAAAAAGAACATAAAAAGGATTTGTATAATAGTATACAAGGCCAAGGAAAGGATATACAATATGAGTCAATGAAAAAAGGGAGGGATATATGGTAATACCATAACTATTATAGATATATACATATAAAATACAAATCTATCTCAAGGGTAAAGGGTAAGTAATCACACTAGTATCTCGAGCCCTCTAAATCATAGTAGAAACTAGTGTTAATATAACCAGGGTCTCTAGACCATAAGCCTAAACATGAGATAATTACCATAATAAAGGAACCATGAAGAAAGAAATAAAAATATTAGAGTCTACAGCCCTAATGCCTAACCATGGGAAATCATGCATAATAATATAAATATAAAATGAAAGAATTAGAATCGTACCTCAAATATTAATACTAGTCTAAAAATCAACCTACCACAAACTAACCATAATAACAATAACCATACCAGGTAACCAAATAGTCTAAACAAATAATACCTAATCGGACCTTTTATAAACAACCATCATCCTAGTCTTAGAAGGTCCAATCAACACCTAACAAACAAATATTCAAGCCTATGCTCAAGGAACCCCCATAAGGCTAATAGATACCACTCCACATAATATACTATAAGCAACACTAATACTTATACCTATGCAACCTCTCATAATATGATCATTGTAGGGCAAACTGGTGATAGGAAATATGTATGAAATAATGAATGCCAAGATATAATCCATAGTACAATTACCAATCCAAATATAATAAATGAACCAGCGTATAAACTCATATCAATATCAATCGCAGGACTGTAACACTTCATACTTTTAGGCTAAAATTCAAACCATCATTCCTACATGTATAAACTTTAATCCCATGATTCCCATGTTAATATATGTGTCATGATAATTTACCTACTGTGTAGAATTATTATGAGGTGAAAAATGTTCATAGGAAACACTTAGAGCACAGTAGAGTTAAGAGCTCTTGATTTGGACAAATTTTGATATTTAATACTACAAAGGTAAACTTTGAATGTGCATAACTATTGAAATATTTGAAATTTTTCAGATCAAGACACACCAAATTATAAATAATTGAGTCCTCTTTCCAACTCATATGATTTTTACTTAATCCAACACTCGAGCAAAAATTTATGAGCATTTTAATGAGGAACCAGTAAGGGTCTGGGTTAGCTATGCAACATGGACCTTCAACTCTGCATTTAGCCACCACGACATGAAAGATATGTTTCCTGCACTCAGAATTAAAATACCAAGGGGCATTTTGGTCATTCCCCCCTTGCCCCCTAATTACCCAAGTGATGAATTAAAGCTCCTAAAAGGGCATTTTTGCCCACTCTTCTTCAGTTAATGTGTAAAAGACCTCCCCAATACCCAAGAACAAAATAATTCCAGTTTCTTCCCCAAGAATTCAAGCATTCAAGATTCAATTTAAAGTTTTTCTTCTAGGATTAAAGTAATTGATGTAACACCCCGTATCCTTCTCGAATTAGTACCACAATTAGTAGCATGCTTTAGGAGCTAAAAAACTAGAATTTTTCTAAGTGTTAAAAGGACTTAGTCATATTTTAAGATCTTAAACTTCAATGATTTCTAAATCAATCTTTTTAACCCCGAGATGTAGATTTTTCAGTTTATTCATATTCAGGGGTGCAAGGGGGATGTCTCAGGGTAGTTTTGGATTTTTCAAATGAAGTTTGAGATGTTTTTAGATTCCCAAAATAGTATGTCACCGAGATTGCACCGCATCACGGTGCCTTTAGTAGGAAGCCACTTGGCGCATCGTGGTAGGGCACCAAATTGGGTTTCTATTGAAAGTTTTAAAATTGAGGGGCAGTGTAATCTTTTCCCTATAGCCCCAAGTAGTGAAAACAAAAGATTAAAATGTTTTTAGGGAATCATATGCTCAAAAGTGATCAGTTTTACTCATAAACAAATCCCTAACCCTCTTCCAAAGATAAAAAAATCAATCTTTAAGTTCAAGATTTCCAAAAAATGAATAAAAATTCGGGTTCCATCCTCAAAACTAAGTGATCCCAGGTATGTAGGGTTTTCATAAACCACATGGTCATGGTGAAATCATTTTTAATAATGTTTCGAATGTTGAGAAATCATGTATTCATGAATGGTTTTGAATTACAATAAAAAAACATGCATTATAAACTCTTTCAATGATATAATATTTTAGTCTCATACATAAGTATGTATGCATTTGAGTTTGAATGTTAAATTGAGAGCATGAAACATATACGGTCCCTCTCTTGTTATGATACATCTTGATTTCAAATGTTGTGGGTTTTTCAATTGCATGTTTCAAAGTATGAGATAAGTGTTTTACTATTATTTTGAACTTAATATTGATTATGAATTGAAGAGGGGGTGTTTTCTTATTTATAATTATCAATAGAAAAAATTGAAAGAATTGCATGAATTGTGATAAAGGAATTGACCATCATGTATTGAAATATTAAAAAGGGAGAATCTTTGCATAAATTTACACATGTTTTGAAATAAGGACTCCCTTTTATTGTTTAAATGTTTTTGGTGGCTAAATGATTGGATTGATTGAAAAATCTAAAGAAGAACATTACAAATGGTTTGAATGAGAAGGGCTGTGGAATGATATGATACAAATGACTTACAAGTTGGGGTATGATGATACCCCATTGTGAACTTCCCTTAACAGAATAAGAAAACGTGGTGTGTAATCATGATGCATGTTTTCTTATATGAGAATTAAAAATGGGCTTAAAGAGATTTAGATGGTTACCCGAAGAAAGTACGAGTTGAAAGACTCTATGCTAGAAACCGTGATTTGCCGACACAAGATTATGGTACCCTACTTTATGATTTTGTGTACCTTGACTCATGTCGTCCCGAATTGAGATTATGGTTAGGATCCCTGCTTCATGATCTTGTGCATAACCATGACATATTAATTTGATTGGGAATTTTGCCACCCTGTTGTGTGATCTTGTGTGTCCCTATTATAGATACTCCAATCCTTGCGGCAAACTTGGATTAGGGGCTTGGATGCTGAGTCAAGGGAGGATTTCATATAGCCCATGGAATTATAAATTATAGGGTGTACCATCTACCTCAAAAAAGAAATAAAGAGTAGAGTCATGATCTCAAGAAAGTGTTTTGAAAATTTTCAAAGAATGCCCATGTGTTTTTCCTATATCGTATGTAAACAATTTTATAAATTGCTCTCACTTATGTTGTATAAAATACATTATTTTGGATTTCTCTGCGTACCAGTATATTTATATTGACCCCCTATATTTTAGGATCTTAGGCACAGTCCTGGGGTCCCGCTAAGCCGTAGATTGATTTGTCAGATGATTGGAGTTGGTGAGCCTGTCTTATTTCGGAAGGCCTTATCTCATGTGATGATTTCATTATTTTTAGTTTATGGTCCGATCGGGGGCCTTGTCTCGCTCTTCAAACAGATGTTGTTTTCTTTTAGTTAGTAGAGATTTTGCAGATAGGTGTTGGATTGATTTGGGTCTTGTTGAAATTATAATTGTATGGTTTTGTTGAAATTAGATGACCATGATTCCATTTTGTTTTTCTACATCTTTATAGTATATGGATTGTGTATGTGATCGCCAGTTAAAGGGGCTCTTGGGACTTCATGGTTTGGGATACCCATCGCAGCCAGGGCCTCGTTCACGTCGTGACAATTGAGGTATGTGGGGTATTCATCAATGGGTTCCTTCCACCCATTGATCCCAAAAATATTCTTTTTGTTTAAATGTATGAATTTTATTCTATTTTATGAAATTATCTATGTAACTTATAAATTTAATCCATGTATTTCTTAATAAGTTGAATTCAAGTCAAGTTAATATGTGTTCCCATGTGATTTAAGCTATTTCATGTTTTAAATTTCAAATTCCATGTCATATCCCAGTTAGTTCATGTTAAATCATCAAGTTATGAACTAAGCCATGTGGAGTTGTTATCCTCTTAAGTTTTATGCATCCCTATGTTCAAATTTATGTATCTCTCTCATTTATTGAAATGACAAATGTTTTGGGTGTTCGAATCATGACTTTATGTCACTATTTTAAGTGTTGTTATTGAATTTTGTAATCATTCAATTTTGGTAGGTTATGAACACCTAATACCAATCTATTTGCACATGTCTTAATTTTTAAGTTACAAGTCAGTTAAACCCTGATTTTAATACTACATTCAAAACATCATGATCATGCTGTGCACTTATAAGTACAGTTCCACATCATGGTAATACAATAATATTACTAGTGTCATTTAAGTTTGGAGTAGTATTTAGCACCGAGTCAATGTAGGGATGGAGGTTGCCTCGTCAATTTAGGCAGAATCACTAGTAGCAGTCCCTAAGTTCCAGGACAACATAGCTAGCGTAGGTCACGAGGGGTCACTCGTCAGTTTAGGCTTGACACCCTAGTCCTTTGGGACCCATGATTAGTTGATCCATAAAACCATATGTTAGTACCCATGGTAAGGTACTGATGCCCTTCCAACTGGGGCACACGTTGGACCCTGATTTGCTCAGATTGGGGCATGTCAGTTGCATGATAGCTCCCATAATTTCAGTCAGTACTTAGTTTATCTTTGTTCAGGTTTGCTTGACCAAGTAGTCAAATTTCAGTATCCATTTAGTCAGATTTATAGATTATTTTAGTACATGTTTTACTTAGTCTTGCTTTCTCAGTTTTATATGTTCATGTTCTCATGATCAGCCTCCATACATGATCCTCAATTCAATTTTATAGCATGTTCAGCTTTACATAAGATTTACACACAACACTCATGTTTCTACCACTTCCCAGCTTACAAAATTGTTTTTGGCTAATAATTTATAAATATCACTATAACTTGCAGTTTTCATGTATAACCATGTTTTAAATGAATGTTTCAACAAATAACTTATGTCCTCAATTTTAAAGAATAATTTAAATATTTCTATGATTTAGTGCATGTCCCTATATACTCAGTACATTCCAAAATACTGACTACATATATACGTTTGTGGCTATAATCTTTCATAATTTAGGTACCAGTTGTAGTCCATACACCAGGGTTAGATAGTTCTCAGCTTTTCATCGGCAGGTGATAAGTCCTCTTATTTTGGGAACACAAGTCCATTATAGTTCATGTGTTGTATTTTAATTATCCATATGTATTGGTTAGTGGTAGTTAGAAGCATGTCCTAGCTATCTATAGTCAGTATAGTAGAGGTTCATAGATATTCATTCAGAGTCATGATATGTAATTCAAGTTCTTTCTTCAGTTTAATCATGTTGTAAACTTTATCAGCTCATGATTATGTTTTCACTCAGCAAATTTAGATTTTATATACAATTTAAATCACTTGCTAAAATAGTATGATAGTACATGGGTTAGCTTAGGATCACTTATGGTTCTAAGAACCGTGTTACAGCTATAGAGTAGCCATGGTTCATGACAAACTTGGTATCAGAGCATAAGGTTCAAGTTTCCTAGGGTGTGTATGAATTCGTGTCTCGTATAATCTTGCAGAACGGCATAAAGATGTCTGTACTTTTCTTCAAGAGGCTACAGGGCATTTAAGAAATATTTCCCTTCTTTCATATCTCAGATCATGCTGTAGAGATTTTCAGAAACTTATACAAAATCTCATCTTGCTTCATTCATGTCGACTCTTCCTTAGTTTTGATGTAACAGAAAGTGTGAAGCTTAAATTCCTACTAATAGATCTTTCTCTGACAGTCCCCACAGATAATTATAGGATTGTATGTTGGCTCAAAAAGTATTCTACCAGTGCCTTTATGTTCAAAAATATGAAATAATTCATTCATGAGCATGAAAAATTATGCACTAAGCTAAAGTCATATGTGCCCTCGAATCCTTTCTCAGAATCCTATGACAGTATATGATCTAGAGTTAGAAGCATGAATCCAAAAGTTTAGAAGCAGTAAATTAGGAATAGTGTTTATCTGGATTTAGTAGACTATGTATCCATGGGGTTAGTTGCATGAAAGATGAATCAGTAGGCTTGAAATTGTGTAGCAAGAATTTAAGTTTATTGATTCAAAATTAAGTATGATGTTATGGGTGTGATCTAGAGATGTGCCCGAGGTATTATGGGATTGTATTATTTCTAAGTGTTAATTTGTGTGAAATTGGATAGTACCCTTGAGTTACTAAGTACGAATGAGGCTAGCAGTGTAGTATATGATGTTCTTAACAGCTAAGTTATGGGCTATAAGTTGTTGATGTCGGATATTTGGTGTAATAGTAATTCTCATTGTTTAGGGAAAAATATAAGTTTAGAGGTGTGATATTAGTAGGCTATGATCGAAGTTAACATGGTTCATTAAAAGTTTGGGAATATCCATATTAAGTGTTAGAATCTAAGTTTGAATCTTTGATGATTGATCTAATAGAAAGAAGTGTTGAAATTCTAGATGGTGTGAACTTATGGTAGGGTAATACTACTAAAGATTCTAAGTTAGTCATTGTTTAAGTTATTATATGATGACTATTGGGGATGTAGAAAGTTAAGACTTGTATCTCAAAAAAAAGTACTAGCAGCGGGTTTTACACTTTCGGTGTAGTCTTTGAAGGTGAATTTATTATTTATGTGTATTGTTCTCTCAGACTCTGGAGTAGAGTGGTTTCAGTTTAGTTTAGAGTTTATTAAAGGGGTTCACAGACTTAGAATAATTGCTTAAATCTAAGGGGGAGATGATAGAACATGGAAATAAGTCAGGCTCTCAGGTTTAAGTAGTGATACTAGTGTATTGTAGAACATTAGTAAGGAAGGAAGATGCCTGACCCATTCTTCTCTCAGTGCAAAGTTTTGTACTCCAATTATCACGAAGTCTACTCACACCTTACATGCCATCTCCATGATCAAAGCTCATATTCATACACTTTCCATAGAATCATGTACACATCCATATCCTAGTATAAGGAGTTCTAGTACACAGTAGTACAAATCATATTCCATGAATTTATGAACTCTAAACTCAGGTTATGCCTCTCATGACTCATGTACTCATTCTTTACAGTATGCTCAGTTCCCATAACTCATGGTTCACTCTTAATGACCAATGAAATTTATGTTATGTTATGTATGTCCTTAGTTTTGATCTATTTAATGAATTAATGCATTTAATACTCTATTCCTCAAGACTCAGTTAAGTGTCAAAGTTATAAATAGTATTCTTTCATGCTTCAGGTCCTCATGTTCTAACCTTTCAGTGACCTCTTCTTATGTCAAGATAGTGATGATGAAAAATTGTTTAGACGGGAAAGAGTAAATGTTCCATATTAGGAAATGATCGTTGTATGCTTGTTCTATGTTAGTCTATAAGATTGAATGAATATTGACGTAGAGAATTTGATATATGTCATGGTTAGTTAAAATTATATGTGTGTTTTCTTGGGGATTATGCATGGATGTTATTATTGATAGAGGTATTAGATAATATGGGAAAGATGCTTTGGTGCATTGTTTGCCTAGAAGTTTATATGTGGTTATAATGATAGGCTTGAACACCATGTTGGTATATAAGTGGATCGGTGCATTGTGCGCTAGTGAATTCCTAGTAAGAGATTGAATTTAGTTTTTAAAGTGGTAAGAAGAATTATTCTTGAGATGAGAGCTGTAAAACATGCATGGGGTGTCTAGTCTATGGCTTAGACTTGTATTACGGTGTTGTGTGTTTCACTTTGTAATTTTGAGTTAGGCTTGAATAAGGCGAGAGTATGTAATTTAACTCAGACTTTGTCTAGAGTAGTCATATGTACCCATGTAAGCATTATAAGTTGAATAAAATGGGCATGGTATTTAAGGGGAAAAGTATAGTTGAGTAAGTATTTGATAAGTGTGGCTAGGCTTGAAAGTTAGAAGTTGCATTGTCTAAGGCATGGTAATCCAATCCTAACTTATGTTTTATAGGCCTATGTTCCATGTTGCGGAGTTATAGCCATATTGAGATTCCTTTTTCAGATATCTTATTCAGATCACGCCAAAGAATCATTTGCTCCCTAATGTTATTCAAACTTCTTAGAAAGACTGTTGAAGAAATACTTCAGTTGAGTATAAACTTTCAGAATGAGTTAGTCCATATAGCCAACAATTCAGTTTAGCAATCAGACAAATAAGCTATATAGATTTCCATCTTTCCATCTTGTCTTACTATCCGAAGTTTCATGAATGTGGATATTCTATGAGGTAATTAATTCACGTCCATAAAAGTTGTGAATTTAGTTTAGTCCATGCATCATGTCTCAATTCAGATATTTAGTCATGATTCAGTTCATAAGTGTTTGGTGAATAACCTCAGTTTTCAATGTATTCTAGCTCAGACATTGTAATATCCCTTGTACAACCTTAGTCTCATTATCTTAGGATTTGTTCTTACGTAATGTACTTAGCGATGCCATGCAGCCTTTTCTTTTGATTTCTATAAGTGTTTTGTTGAGGGTCTTTTCCTATTGAAAAGTTATGTGCTTTATTCCATCTTTAGTAACTCTTGGGATTTTGTTGCATCAGTTATCACTTCCAAGTTCTATATGTATAATCATATCATGAACATTTCAAGTGGGTTCTAAACTCTCAGCATGAATCAACTCCTTATAGTTAATAGAGTCTAGTCAACTCAGAAATCAATTTCATGATGGAAGTTTTAATGTTTCAACTCAGCTCTATCATTTGTTAGCAGACACGTCATGTCTACATTATTTCATACTTCTAAAGTTTCATCAGTTCCTACCCATCATTCGAGGATGAATGGTCCAAAGGGGAGATAATGTAACACCCCATATTCTTGGGCTAGAATTCAAACTGTTATTCCTACACATACAAAATCTAATCCCATTATTCCAATATGAATATCTGTGTCATGATAATTTACCTAGTTTGTAGAGTGCGTATGAGGTGAAAAATGTTCATAGGATACACTTAGAGCAAAGTAGAGTTAAGAGCTCTTGATTTGGCCAAATTTTGGTATTCGATCCTACAAGGATCAATTTTTAACGTGTATAACTTTTGAAATATGTGGAATTTTTCATATCAAGACCCACAAATTATAGATAATTGAGTCCTCTTTCCAACGCATCCAATTTTGCCTTAATCTGACACTCGAGAAAAATGTTATGAGCATTTTGTGAGGAACCAATGAGGGTCCGCGATAGCTCCGCGATGCGGAACTTAGGCTCTATGTTAGCCTTTGCATCGAGGAGGATATGTTTCTTGCACTCAAATGTAAAAGACCAAGGGGGGTTTTGGTCATTCCCCTTTGCCCCTAAGCACCCAAGTGACGGAGTATATCCCCAAAAAGGGCATTATTTCCTATTCTTCTTTACTTAACACTTAAAAACCCTCCCCAATTCTCAAGAAAGAAAATTATTCAAGTTTCTTCCCCAAGAATTCAAGCATTCAAGATTCAATTTAAATTTTTTCTTCAAGGATTAAAGTAATTTAGGTAAGTGGGTATTCATCAATGTTCTCCTTCCACCCGTTGATCCCAAAAATCCTCTTTTGGTTTAAAAGTATGAATTATATTCTATTTTATAAAATGATCCATATAACTTATAAATTTAATCCATGTATTTCTTTGTAAGTTGAATTCAAGCCGTGTCAACATGTGTTCCCATGTGATTTAAGCCATTTCATGTTTTAAATTTCAATTTCCATGACATATCCCATTGAGTTCATGTTAAATCATCAAGTTATGAACTAAAATATGTGGAATTGTTATCCTCTTAAGTTTTATGCATCCCCATGTTCAAATTCATGTATCTCTCTCTTTTATTGAAGTGTCTTATGTCTTGGGTCCTTGAATCATGAATTTATGTCACTGTTTTAAGTGGTGTTATTGAATTTTGTAATCATTCAGTGCTGGAGGGTTATGAACACCTGATACCTATCTGTTTCTACATGTCTTAATTTTTAAGTTACAAGTCAGTTAGACAATGATTTTAATACTACATTCAGATCATCATGTTCATGCTGAGAACTTACAAGCACAGTACCACATCATGTTAAGCTAATAATAATACAAGTGTCAGTTCAGTTGGGAGTAGGATTTAGCACCGAGTGAATACAGAGATATCGACTTCCCCGTTAGTTTAGGAAGAGTCGCTAGTAGTAGTCCCTAAGTTCCAGAACTACTTCACCAGCATTGGTCATGAGGTGTCACCCGTTATTTTAGGCTTAAAACCCCATTCCTTTGGTACTTACGATTAGTGGATCCGCACAACTATGTGTTAAAACCCATGGCAAGGTACTGACACCCTTCTTACTAGGGTATATGTAGGACCCTGATTTGATCAGATTGAAGCATGTCGGTTACATGATGGCTCCCACAGTATCAGTCAGTACTCAGACTATATCAATTAAGGTTTGCTTGACCAAGTAGTCAGATTTTAGTAACCATTTAGTCAATTTTATAGATTATTGTAGTACATGTTTTACTTTGTCTTCCATTCCCACTTTTACATGTTCATTTCTTATGCTCAGTATCCATACATGATCCTCAATTCAATTTTACAACATGTTCAGCTTTACATAAGATTTACATACAGTATTCATATTTCTACCGCATCCCAACTTATAGAATTATTTTTGGCTAATGATTTATAAATCTCATTACGACTTACAATTTTCACGTATAACCATGTTTTAAATATTTCAGCAAATAACTTATGCCCTCAGTTTTAAAGCATGATTTAAATATTTCCATGATTTAGTGCATGTCCCCGTATACTCAGTACATTCCAAAGTACCGACCACATATATGTGTTTGTGGATACATTCCTTCATAATATAGGCACCAGATTTAGTCCACACACCAGGCTCAGACAGTTCTCAGCTTTCAGCTAGCAGGTGATAAGTCTTCTTATTTAGGGACTCTAGCCCGTTGCAGTTCATATGTTGTGTTTTGACTATCCATATGTATTGATTAGTGGTAGTTGGAGGCATGTCACAACTATCTATAGTCAGTATAGTAAAGTCTTCATAGATAGTCAGTTAGATTCATGATATGTAATTCAAGTTCTTTCTTAGTTTTATCATATTGTAAACTTTATCAGTATTATACTTATTCAGATTTCCTCATGATTATTTTTCCGCTCAACAAATTTAGCTATTACATACTATTTAAATCAGTTGCTTAAGTAGTATGCCAGTACAGAGGATAGCTTGGGATCACTTGTGGTTCTAAGCACTATGTTACGACTAGGGGGTAGCCTCGGATTGTGACACAGACTGAAACCAAAACTCATATCATCATTGTCATCATCGATCACCAGACTTGAACTAAAATGCATATTATCAATATCACTATCAATCACCTATTCATTCAGTACCACAGATATATGTAAATATATAATAGTGCACAGCTAGAATCGTGGGTATAAGAGTGTAAAACCCTAAATCCATTGCCCAGGACAAACTTTGAGACAATTCATCATAAGAATGTTACAAGTTTTGGAATCTCTCTTGACCGGGGAAATCTGTACTAGTAAACTATGGACTGGTATCTATCTTGATCAAATCTCTAAAATCTTCATTCTTAATCTCAAAGGCTCATAGGTTATTCTTTAAGATGGTACAATTCTCATTATAAGAAATCCATTTTAAAACTTAAAAGTGGGAATAAATCTGTTTTTTAGGAAAAGAGTAATAAAACCATATTGTTGTTGGAATCGTACCATTGACCATCTAAGTGATCATGATTGTACCGAATTTATGCATGCCATCACCAATATTTAAACAATTAAATTATACGTATCAATATATCTATGAACTATGACTATTTCCCTTACAAGGATAGAATACTTCTAGGAACCAATCCAATATCATAATCACGACCTTGGGACCAAAATATATAATCGGCATAACCATAACATATAATCACAACCTTAGGCCTATTATATATATAACCGACATAACTATAACATCACAATTTGGGGAATGACCAGTACAATCCATCAAATAGCGTATTAAACAACATACTAAGGGATCATTAACCTAAATCAAATCTAATCATGCTAACATGCATAAATAAGTCTACACGAGCTAACATAGGTCTTGGCCTAAGTTGGGCCGGAGACGCCCACTTCTAATCCCCAAAATCTATTTTAGACAAGCTTCTATCCTGAGCTAGCCTAAGATATCTAAATTCACTTGTAGATGTGGAATAAGCCATAATTATCCCTAAGGTAGTTGTTATTCCCAATCACGAGCAACTAGGTTAATCCCACCTAAATAATAGAAACTAAGACAATTTCACCCAACTCAGGCAAATATGACCAATTCCACCCTAACATATGTGATTAAGGCAATTCACTTTGCTTAAGTAACTAAGGCATTTCCATTCCAAACATGAGCCATGATGCTAAACTAACCTACGAGAATAGTATCTAAGTTAATTACTGCTAATTTACGTTTTAAGATAGCCTAAATGTTCCAAATAAGACTAATGATACTCATGCTTCCAATACCTAAATCCTATTCAATATAAATAATAATATCATAAATGTTCTACTAATTATCTCGAGGTATGAAGAAAATAATTAGATCATAAAAGTATAATAGGTATGTCAACTTAACGGTCAAATACCCTTTTAGACACCAAACTCACATTTTTAGCTAAGTAGCGGTGTTCTACAAATAATCACATCCTAACATCCCTATCTAGCATGAAACATATATGAAACACCATCTCAAAAAGAAGAGTAGATAAAAACCTACCTCGAAGCCAAATCGCAACCATTGAATTGTCCACAAATTATTTGTCTTCACTCCACAATCAGAAAATGCCCTCACATTATTAAAATAGAAATATACATGTCGTTAGGAGTAAAACAAGACTCATATTTCTATATTAAGGGTCAGAACAAATTTCAAATCAAGAACAGGCTCATAGGTCCCCCAAACAAAATCCAAAATTAAACCTGTCACAAGGTCCCTCGTAGGACAAAGAAGTTGTGCTCAAATATTGACCATACACGAAGCACAATTTGAGTCTCAAATTAACTCTTAAAGTTTAGGAATTCAAGACCTAATTTCTAAGGATATTACCAAGAATTAGGATGGAAATTAAAGTAAAACCAATGGTAAATGACCAAGAAGAGTTAGGTTAGCATATCTTAAATTATGCTAATGGTTTCCCAATTTTTTCCTTCATTAGGCTCCCAATGGTGTAAGAATAGTGGAAGAAGTGATAGAAAATTGGTTGAGAAAGAGAGTTAAATAGTGCCATGTATCACATAAGCAATCACCGTTTTGTCTAAGAAAAAGTTGCTTAGGCAAAACTTACATTGCTTACGCGATTTGGCTTTTGGGCGGGTATCACTTAAACGATCCCCAAGCTTCATAGACGATACCTACTTAAGCAATCTTAGTGATCGCTTAAGTAGACATTGACTGAATATCTTAAGAAACAATATGTCACATACACGGGGTTCACTTAAGTGCCACCTAATTGCTTAAGAGGTTGCATCATGCACCAGATTTTGCTACGTTCAGAATGTACTTTGATTGAGTACTTGGAATTCGTTTGGAACCCCGTACGCATAAAAAAAATATGCTACCACACCAAATTTAACATTTCAAATTCAATGGAATCACTAAAACTTTTATCTGAGGTCATTTCGATTAAGTGTTGGGCCGACATGTATAGTTCTATCTTTCACATAATCCGCTCAATATCCCAAAATGAGTTCAGAAGCCTCGGGATCAGAACCAAAGGTTCCCCTAGCCTAAAATCACTATTCCAGAGATAATGGCGCTTTCGGAACTTTCATCCAAGGTCATGTACCAAGAGTTTTGGTCTACGATGAAATCATAAACAACAAAACCTTTAAAATAAAAAATTAGCCTAAAATCCAAATGAGATGCCACATAACCAAATCGATAGTTCCAACATGTCTTGAATGACCTGTAGCCACTGTGGGAAGGCTTGAAATGCTGGAAGTGCATGTAAATCAAAGAAATTACTTGAAAGGTCATTACAATATCCACTACTAAAAGAATTTTCATCCATGAAAGTCAATGGATAGAAAGATTACAAAAGCTCGATGGGACGAGGTACTGGGCATGCATGTTCCAAGCATAATTTCCCATACAACCTCTAAGAAAAAATGATGCTTCCAAGGTATTTTTCCATAGATAACCCTTATCCAACTGACTTTTTCACTTCACTCTTAAACAACCAAAACTCAACCTCAACCACCAACTGACCTCCAACTGACCTCCAACTGAGCCAAGAAAGGCTGATGCAGAAAAATCTGATCCATGACACATTGATACCACATCGATACTAGCGCAATCAAATGAAAACTCATCTATACCAAAGGTAAACCAAGTCATGAGCCATGCAACTAACTCCAAATCCAAATATAAACTTCTTTTGACTTTCCAAACCTATTGTCCACTCTAAACCAGTAAGAAAATCACTCGAGTCCTATCCATGTAATCCCATCATAGTAAACCCGAAGAACAAAAGCTTCTCCACCAAAAATCCATTAAATCAAGAATGAGAATAAACCCATAAGGCGCTACTTAGGCACACAAATGGAGACAACCAAGGTTTTCAATCTATGCTAATGCTATAATTGGACCGAATGACCCTCAAAACTAAAAACTAGGAGTCCGAAGCACAGCTACTCACAAATAAACACCCCACTACAGGATGTCCCATCGACCAAGGATGAAGTCATGAAAAAAAACTCAAGTATATTGCTCCCGTTGAGTTGATCATTTAAAATCCCAATGAAAACTTAAAACCCTGAGGTCAAAGATGGAGAAACCAATACTGTGTCCATAGAATATCATTGGAAAACTCATAATCCATTTGAACTGAAAAAGATCAAATAGTTTTCCATAGAGTAGGCTTAGCCAACCTATAGATGAAACCCTAACTAAGAAAAATCTTAAATGAAGGTTGCACCCAATCTCTACAACACTAAGATGATTTATTGATACCAAGGCTGAACCGCTCAATCTCAACTACCCAAATCAAACCTGAAGATGGGTAAGAATCCACACTCCAAATCTACTATAACCTCCAAAGTACCATTCCAAGGTGTCAAATCCAAAACTGTGCCAGCAAGCCTAAATTGAGGCCAAATTCTCAAATCGACCTTATTATCTAAATCTAACATATCCTTATGGAATCATGCCGAGCCAAAATCACAATAGAGGATAAATCACCAGCTGAAAATACAAACAAACAACCCTATATCAACAAGAGGGAATGAAATATAATTGTAGAATAATAATCATAAGGAAAGATAAATCAACGGCAGAAAACATAAGCAACCAACTCTATATCATCTAGAGGGAATGAACCACCAAAGTATACTCAAGAACTCACCAAGGCTACAAACCGCACTTGTAATAGTATAAACTCTAGTAACTAGGAGAAATAAAGCTTTAGGTAGGAACTGGTAAATCAAATACTCCAGCTCCACAAGAAATACCCGTAGACACATATAACTAAGGATAAACACTCCACCAAATCTTATTAAGGGGAACAACTTCTGAAATAAGGATTTCCTAAATCCACCCAAGTAGCACAACCTTAACCCTAAACAACCCATGAATCACATTATCAAAGAAGAAAACACCAATACTAAGGTCAAGACCACTACCAGAAAATAAATCAAGAAATTTAAGATAACGAATTTCTAATTTTCTAACTAAGAAGCAGTCATAGGAAAGATCAGCTATCTCAAACTCTGTAACACCAGTTACACAAAAACCAGATCATGGATACATAGTATCTAACTCCACACTAATACCAAGAGCAAACCATCACCAGGAGATGAACCCAACAAACCTGAAAGATGAATTCAAGACATCTCAACATCAACATCAAAATGACTATCGATCCATGAACTAGAAAATTTTAAAGAATGGACCCCAAACTGGTCAAACCTTAAAAATAGGCTACATAGAGAGGGATAACCATTTCAAAAACCTCTGTAACCTAGGAGGTAAGTGCTAGAATCTCAAACTCAAGAATGGTTAATATAACTAAATTGTCCACTCTAGAAACATAGAAGAACCATGGAATGTCATCTTACCTTTACTTCCACAATTCACTTCACAACCTATCTAGTAGAGCCAACTAATGAGTGGTAGGTAAATTAACCACTCATTGATGTCCAAATTCGTGCACACTACTATGTTTGAACGATGTTAAAAAGAATAATTTATCATTTGAATGCACTAATTCCCATGTTTTGTAGGTATATAGGTGATGGGAAAAAAGGAGAAAATAATCTAAAAAGAGATCAAAAACAAAAAAGTTAGTGCAAAAGATGGAAAAAGCATGAGCAGGATTGACCCTCAGTTACCACGATCGCGATTTGAGGGTCACGATCACGGCAAGTCAAGATTAGTCAAGATGGCGATCGCGATGGGATTAACTCAATCATAATCAAGCTACAACAATTACGATGGAGAAGAAAATAGCCCTAGGGTAGATTTATAACTTCCAACAGCTGGTTCCAATTCACTATAGGATGAAAACCCTTACATTTTTTGAAGATCTTCAACTAGATTTTAACGTTTTTGATTTGTAAACTCCTACTAATCTGGGATAGAAGATTGTGCTTAATTTTCCAATTGAGATTAGTTGTAATTGAAGTTAAATTGAAGAATAGTCTTGCTTTCATTTTGAATGGAAGCTTTGAATGGCTATTTTGTCATTCTTTCCTTAAAATACATGAGTTGCTAAATATTTATCTTGGGATTATATTGAAATAAGGTGCAATTATGTGTGGATTTTGATTATTAGTGTAGAATCTTTGTTAATGATGTTGGGTTTTGCTAATACTTGTTTGTTGAGTGGACATTTGGTGGTGAAAACCCTAAATTTGCTAAATCTCATATCATCCTTTAAAGAGTGATATGGGTATACTTTTGAATCCTCTATCATCCTATATGGGTGACAAGGTATTAGTGAATAATAATTAGACATTTAGCTTATTCCTTTACATTATCTTAGAAATAGGAATGGATTGTGAATTTGCTATGTCTTGGCCATCTTCCTAGAAATAGGGATGCCCAATTGAGATTTTGGGTGGATTTGTTTGCCACACCCATGAGGCATTTGAATGGGTTCATGTGTGATATTTTTGGTGGTTTATTAAAAAAATAGCATCAAAACCCTTAACCTAGCCTACCCATATAGTCATTAACTAGACTTTGCATTTGATTATCATGGACCCATGCAATTTTTGCCCCTAGAAAGACATAATCCTAAGACTATTCTCCTATTGGAAATTTACCCACTTTTGTTGCTCTTAATTGGTAGTTTGATTAGATTTTGCTAAAATAACCTTCCAAACTACCCCCCTATTTTAATTTATGTCTTTCACTTTATTTACAATACAGGTATATCTTTAGTAGCTATTAACACCAATAGGATTTGAAAACTAATTCCACTCCTCGGGATTCGACCCGAACTCAAGTTGGGTGATTATATTTGACAATGATTACCTTGCCCATAAATCATGGAGTAAGTTGAGTATGATCAAAATAGCGCTGTTGCTGGAGAGTTAAACCTAGTTTTTGCTTATGCGGTGTTGATAGTAGCTTTGGGTTTACTCGTAGTAGTTGTTATTTATTTTTGTTGTTGTTTTATTTCTTTTTAGATGGTTTCATTAGTGTCCTCAATACAATGAGTGATCATGTAACTAATATCGGGACCTTTAATGGTCCCCTAAACGATAAGGAGAAACTCCATGATGTAAGATGTGCGAGTGCTATCTGTATACCACCTCATCAAGGGAACGGGGTATTCCACATCACGAGTGTTAAGATTTACATGTTTCAAATGAAAGGTCTCTTTAGGGGTCAAGATTATGAAGACCCAAATTTGCACTTGAAAATTTTTGTGGAAGTGTGTTCCCCTTTCAACATTTCTCACATCTCACAAGAATCCATACGGTTGCACCTCTTCCCATTTTCTATAATGGGTGAGGTGGTGTTTTGGATACAATTTCTTCCAGTTGGGTCCATCACATCGAGGGACAAACTTACCGATGCTTTCTTAGATTGATACTTCCCACCATTAAAGATATTACAATTGTGTGACAAAATCACAAAATTTCAGCAATTGAATGGAGAGACTCTATATGAGGTATGGAAGGGATTTAATGAGAAACTTATACAATGTACCAACCATGAGGTACCGTAGAAGATTCTTCTCAAAATATTTTATTGGGCTTTGGATCAATTAAAAAACTATGGTGGATAATGTAACCAATGGTCCATTTGTGAAGAGTTCATATGGCGTGGCTTCAACTTTGCTTTAGGAAGTCACAAATAAAAATAGGGGGTGGCATACCCGAGACACCAAGGTAACTAAGGGGTCCCCTACTACCTCCTACATTGATAAAATATATAGAGAGGGAAGGAAATATAGAAAAATGATGATACAATTAGAACTCCTAACAAAATATGTGATGGTTGTACCCAGACAAATGGTAAATGTCGTGGAATCTAAGGGATATGATGAATAAGAGGAAAAAATTCTTGATGAAGAAATTACATACTTGACTAACTATACTAGGGTTCTCACCCAGCCTACCAAAGCAAGGTGGGAACCAAGGTTAGACCGATCATTATAGAGAAAAGAAATAGCATGATAGGGATAGAGATTCTGATTGGAGGGACAAGGAAAGGGAACATGATAGATATGTGCCCTCCATAACCAAGAAAAGAGGCAAACCCCATTGATCTCAAAAAATTTAAGATCGAGGATATGTTAGCAAGCATCTTGATGAGAGTAGATGGGACAGATAAGATGGTCCGAGAATTAAAAGGCAAATTTTTTCAAATCAACCAAACAATTATATCACTCTCGGCCTCAATCAAATAGCTGGAGACTTAAATTGTCCAAATCTCCACTCAACTTAATGCTAGACCCAAAAGAGCCTTCCTCGTGATATCATTGTAAATCTAAAAAATGATTCCCAAGTATTGACAATCATCACTAGGAGTTATGTTGGTGAAGTTGAAAAGAGATCAATGTTGAACAAAAAAATGTGAAGAGGAATCTTGTGGTTGATTCAAACTAGGAGGCTCCAATGTCTCAAGAAGAGGATGAAAAAGAAACACCTATAATTAAAGAAATAGTTAATGAAGAGAGAGATCCTAAGATAGTTGAAAATGATGAACCTCAAAGTGATCCATTTCCTACAATGAAGGTTCCTTAAGACTCAAAAAAGAAGAAGGATAATGTCAAATTCAAGACGTTCCTTGCTAAGCTTAGAAATCTTTACATTAATATCCCATTGCTAGAGGCCATTCAAGAGATCCTGGGATATGATAATGTAATAAAAAAGTTGATGTCAAAGAAATATCTTGTTGATGGTGAAACCATTGAATTTATCCATGGGTATTGCGCTATCATGACTAGAGCTATAGCAAAAAAGAAGAAGGATCCCATGGCCTTTACAATCCTTTGCACTTTAGGGACATTAAAATTTGAGAAAGCCTTGGGTGACCTTGGTTCAAGCATCAATATCATGCCCTATGAAATCCATCAGAGACTAGGTTTAGGCACTCCTACAGCAATAACAATGAGGCTATTGATGGCATAATGGTCTATCAAAAGACTGGTTGGAGTTTTGTTTGATGTCTTGGTGAAGGTAGATTACTTCATTATTCCGACTGACTTCGTTGTGCTTGATTGTGAAATCAACCAAGAGATTCCTATTATTCTTAGGAGACCTTTCTTTGCAATCAAAAAATCTATTTTTGATATAGAGTGAGGAGAAATAAAATTACCGGTCCAAAGTGATGAAGTATCCTTTCAAGTATGTAAGACTAAGAAACAACTCATGGAACTACAAATGGTATCCGACATGAAAGTGGTGGACATAGAGGTAGATGATAGGTCCCTCAAGGATCGACCTTGAATATTGAAGGATGTCATGCCACGATGATAATTTAGGCACTGAATGGGAGGCAACCTATCAATGCCACGAAAGTGTCCCATATCTTTTAAATTATGATTGTTAGAGTAGGTTTCATTTTTATGTGTGATTAATCCAGGAAATTATGGTACTATAAGGTGTTTTGAATAAGGTTGAGAAAGGGGAAGTGTGGTGCATTTGAGTAATGGGCTGAATAGTTGAAAATCGGGGAACAAAAATTACCTCAGTTATTGTGGTTTAAATGGGACTGAGTTAGCAATATTGATGACACAGGTTTTGTGATCGTGATCCCTCAATTGTGATCGTGATTGAGATCACGATTGTTTCAAAAGATGAAAAGTAGAAACCTCCCACCCATTTCCCCTTCAAACTTTTTCAAATTTTCTCTCAATTTGCATCTATTTTTTTCCATATTTAGAGCATCCAAACTGTGCATTGCATCCTTTGAATTCTCATTTTGTGAATATGTATAGGCCATAGAACTCATGTCTTAGGATTGTCCTAAAATTGAACTTTTCATGCTAAATCTTGATGTCATTATGCTTACTTGGTTTTGTTAGATGTTGTTATTGGTGTGCATATACTTGGGGTAGTCTTGAATACCCAATATTTTTTAAAATAGAAACAAATTGAGCATACCTAGTGTTCGATTAAATGCCCAAACGAATTCCTTAATTGTTTTCACATGTTCTAAAGGCATGATCAAATACTTAGGGTCTATGTTTCATGTTTATAATATAAGAAATTTGATGTGGAGCACAAATGGTCATTGAATTTGGAAGCTTATAAGTCTGAGAAGTTGATCAAACTTGCCTCAGTTATCGCGATCGCGGTCTTAGGGTCACGATCGTGGTAATGTGTTTGCGAGCCTGTCATCGCGATCGTGATAACTGAGAGTATGACCTTGACCAGTCTCAGGAATCACAATTGCGAGCCAGGTGGACCATGATCGCGATAACTGAGAATAGTCTGATAGACTAGTCCAAATCTCAAGTTTTGAATTTTAAGCCTGCCCATGTCCCATAAGCCTTTCCTTTAGTTCAATCAGGTTAAATAGCATATGTTTCCTATATTTTCCTTATAAACTAAGTCCTTGTGTGTAAGCCCAGGTACCAAATGGCTTCTTATGATAACCACACATTCATGGCCTTAGTATATGAGGCGATATATTATGAGGACCTTATGAGAAAGAAGTTGTTACTTGAGAAGGGGATCTCACTAGAGAAAGTGGCTAGGAAACTCACAGCCTTCTATGAGATGATGGTGACCACAAGATAGACTTTCTTTGACCCAGAACCATGCCGGGCAAATTAGCAGTGGGTAAGGGAATTCTATGCGAATATCAACATAATAGGTCTCTCTAACCCTAACCTAGTGGTAAGAATAAGGGGTAAAAAGGTTTATTTTAGGGAAGAGTAGATCAATAGAGTTTATCAGTCCGACAATGTTAATATGGGGGACAATGAGGCCAAGGATGATGCTCCTGGGAGTTGGCTAGTTGAGCGTTTATGCCTAGGGAGGGAGGTCCAATGGGACACAACTAAGGTGGGGATTCTGATGAGTGTCTTCAAAGCCTAATAAAGGATCTAGTTGACCATTATATATAGTAGAGTCTCCTCCTCAACCATCCTAAAAAATGTCCCAACTATGCATGATCATATGGCGGCCTGCCTTTTGGACAATATTCCTATAAATGTTGGCCAGTTTGTGCTCATGGAGATTTGATATTATAGGAATAAAGAGGGCCCATTATTTTGCTTCCATCATTGATCACTGAGCTGTGTAGGCGATCCAAGGTTGATGAGTTATCGAGAGATAGTTGGGTCTCTCCCAAGAATCCCATTTACAGCTAAAGATCCCATAAGAAAGTGCTCTTAGGAAGAACAATAAGAGAAATATTGTCTTGGGAAGGTCAGTTGAGGATGATGTGGATTCATATAGTCCATCCATAGCAGGGCCATTTTATAAGATCTTAAGTGAGATGAGAGCGATCAAGGAGCTAGTGTCATAACTCCCTCAAGGGTCGAGAGAATATTCCACCTCTTGTAATTCCTATGTTTCCCAGTCCAACTATGAGATATATTTGAAGAATCATAAGAAGTGAGGGGATAGTATTTCTATGCTTGATAGGGCCTACTCATCATTAGTACATTTGCACAGGGAGCTCGGGGACTCTCATGAGAAGATAAATAAGATGGAGAAAAAGAGAGACAAGTTTTTCATGAAGATATGGGAGGGGTGAATATCCTTTTTAAGGTCCTGAAACCTAGAGATAGAATTCCTTCTCCTAGATATGATAGTGATAATGAGGATCCAATTGAGTGGATAGACTCAAATGGTCCTTGAGGTGATGCTGAGACCAATGGTGACAACAGTTCTTGATTGCATTTACAAGGAGCACCCTTTTTTTCTCTTTATGGCTTCTTGATTATGCAGTGAGGTCACTACAATCTTTTAGTTGGGGTTTTCTATATTTGTATTCATTTATTTTGTCTGTATTATTGAGATATTTGTAGATGTTTTTATGTTGATTTTATTTTTATTCTAGGTTGTAATATTCGGGAACTCTGATGGTGCCCATATTTCATGGATTAGTTGCTTGTTTCATTCTTAATTTTTTATTTTATCTTTATTCTGCTTATGATTTTGTCGGATGAGACTATCTCTATAATAGATTGAGTGACGACATTCTTAAGGAAAAATCGTCGTGATTAGGTTTTATGCCATAGATGTAGGGGAAGTCTAAGTACCCGTAGCATTGGGGTTTTGGGACCGCTCATATACCTATGGTGAAGTCTGAGTAGCCATATGGTTTTCCTTCATCTGAGACAAAATGTTAGATGATGTCTTGGTTTGGTGCCATTAATAGAAAATGTCTCATGGTGTAAATACAAAGCAAACACTCGCTCCATCCAATAAAAATTTAAAACTAAGGGCATGGACATGAAAATTTTTGTAAAAATATTGTACCTCTTTTTGCGACCCAAAGTTTTTAGTTTGTAGTATATGGTGAATACTTCCTTTTTTCTTTAGTAGGAAATGCAATTGAGCCTCCTTGAAAATCTTGCATGCCATATGTGGTGAGGGTATTTGTGTATCTCTTATACATACTGGTATCATCTAGAACTTGCCCCATTAGTCTCTCAAGGCTAATTGTGATTATGCTTGGTTGGTGAAATGATCTTAGGCCTTCTTTGTGAACATAGGAACCCATTTCAGCCTAAATAATCTCCCCATACATAGAATAGTATCCTTAGTTACCCATTTTGAGCCTTCAAGCCTTTCTTTGACAACCACATTATAAGACTTGAACCATTTAGAGTTTATCTATCTTTTGAACCCTACACTACTTGAACTTAGAAATTAAACTTGAGACCAAATACCTAAGTTGGGGGTGGTAAGTCTTTAAAGAGGTGATCGTGGGCCATAATATTGTAAGTGGATCCCTAAAAACATAAGCAAAGAGAGAAAGCAAAAAAGTGAAAATGAAAGGATTTATCAAAAGAAGGAATAACATAGATTGCAAAAGAAATAGTCAAAAAGAGAATGCTTTCAAAGAGATAGGTAAATCAAGGTAGAGAAAGTAGGCATTTGTGAATTTTGGAAACAAATAGTCCATGGTCAAAAGTTTGGTTAAATAGTATGATGTGGATGTTCAAAGAGGGTGTAGTCACTTTATGCCCAAATGATATCATATCCTTTCCCGAACCTATGTTAGAAGCTTTAAAAAGTCCTTCGATATCTCCAACCAAGTGTATTCATAGTAATGTTGGCTAAAAATAAGAGCAAGCTTATGGTATGGTACTTGCTAGCATTAAGAGAGTCTTTGTGAGAGTGAGTGTTTTGCACTTACATCCCTTGTTGCATAATAGATAATTTGGTGTGTGGAACTTTCTTCTCGTGGGGAGGCATGTAGACTAATTTAAGTGGGAAAAATTGTCATCTTCTTAAATTGAGGAAAAGGAGTATGATTGAGTTTCTATCGATCGGGAGTCACTTCTAGAGAGTTGGTGATTGTTGCATTGATTGTTCTTTAAAGTCTTTTGCATCCCTGAAATTGCGTTTCATGTTTAGGGGAGTCGTGAGAATAGATTTTCCCATGCATGAGAGATACTTATTGGTGTTAGTCAAGTCCAAAGTCATTGTGATCATTTGGTCAATTAAATGGGCTTACAATTGCATAGTCTCATTGAGTAGGAAGTAGTGTTTCTTGAGGACAAGCAAAGTTCTATGTTAGGGGTGTTGATGTGTGGTAAATTTACAATTCATTGACTTCCAAATTTGTGCACACTTTTATGATAAAACGATGTTAAAGAGACAAATTTGTCATTTGAATGCACTAATTTCCATGATTTACAGGTATATAGGTGATGGGAAGAAAAGGAGTGAAATGAGCGGGAAAGAGATAAAAAAGGGAAGAGTTAGTGTAAAAGCTAGAAAAATCATGAGCAGGAATTTACCCTCAGTTACTGCGATCGCGGTTTGAGGGTCGTGATCACAACAAGTCAAGATGGCTATTGCGATGGGCTCACCGCGATCGCGGGATTTGACAAAGCTATCAAGCTCCATCGATCACAATTGAGCAAAAAATAGCCCAGGGGAAAATTTATAATTTTTCCACGGTTGGTTCCAATTCTATATAGGACAAAAAACCTTTCATTTTTCAGAGGTATCCAACTAGATTTTGAAGTTTTTTCTTGGTAAAACCCTACTTATTTGGGCAAGAATATTGTTCTTAATTTTCCAATTGACATTAGTTGTAATTGAAATTAAATTGAGGAATATTCTTTCTTGCATTTTGAATGGAAACTTTGAATGATTATTTTTGTATATTTCTTTCCTTAAACTTCATGTGTAGCTAAACATTTATCTTGGGATTATATTAAAATAGGGTACAGTTATGTGTGGGTTTTGATTATTAGTGTAGAATCTTAGTTAATGTTGTTAGGTTTTCCTAATACTTATTTGTTGTGTGGAAATTTGTGGGTGAAAACCAAAAATTCCCAAAATCTCACATCATCCTTGCAAGATGGGTGTGGGTATGCTTATGGATACTATATCATCCTTGAAAGGGGGATATGGGTGAAAAGGTATTAGTGAACGATAATTAAACATTTAGCTTACTACTTTACATTATCTTAGAAATAAGGATGGATTGTGAATTTTCTATGTCTTAGGCATCTTCCTAGAAATAGGGATGCCCAATTAAGGTTTTGGGTGGATTTGTTTGCCACACCTATGAGGTATCCGAAAGGGTCCATTGGTGATATTTTTAGTTGTTGGTTGAAAAACTAGCATCAAAACCCCTAACCTAGCCTACCCATATAGTCATTAACTTGATTTTGCATTTGATTATCATAAACCCATGCAGTGTTTGCCCCTAGGAAGACATAATCCCAAGACTATTCTCCTATTTGAAATTTACCCACTTTAGTTAATCTTAATTGGTAGTTTGATTAGATTTTGCTAAATCAACCTTCCAAATCACCCCCCCCCCCATTTTAATTTATGTCTTTCACTTTGTTTACATTACGAGTATACCTTTAGTAGCTATTAACACCCATAGGATTTGATGACTAATTCCACTCATCGAGGATTATACCCCAGTTTAAGTTGGGTTATTATATTTGACAGCGATCTCCTTGCCCATAAATCATGGAGTAAGTTGATCGTGATCACAAACAAAAGAGGAAAATGACCAAGCTCACCTCGCTACAAGAGAAAAATCCTACATCTAATCTAGATCCCCAAGCCAATGAATATGAACCACGAGAAAGGGAATTCTAACTAGATACTAACATTCTAGTCATCTATCAATTGAGGATCAATAACATCAAAAATGAAAATATTAACCACAATAATATAAACAAAAATATAAGGAATAAGTGGTACAAAAAATGAATATCAATAGCAGTACCACTATAGGGCAATTATAAGGACAATATGCCAAGGTAAATGGGACTCGAACCCAAATGCTACATTCATAGGGAAAAATATCAATACTGATACACTCCATCAACTACTAAAATAAATAATCTACGGGGCTAGCCATATAATCGCAAATACTATTAAGACACACAACAATCGATAAAACCTACAAAGGTGTAAGAATCATCGATGGGTACAAGAACCTCAATACATAGCAATGACAAGGTAAAGGAAGGAAATTAAAGTGTGAGCCAGTCATATAAAGTCACATGCTTGGTGGGTCAGAGGGTGAAAAAATTTGAATGGGTCCAAAATCGAACTGACTGATTTAATCATCAACTAATGTGATAAGTGCACTGCCTCCAATTGACGGTGCCACAACACCACGAGACTTATTTGAATAAGATAAATGATAATTAATCCCATGTCAGGGACACTCTCTTGACTAGTGACCGATCACTCTGTAGTCATAAAAAATCTCTGACGCCCTAACCTAGAGAGAAATATGCTAACTCTTGGGAACTCTCAGGAACTCTAGGCCGATGAGGAATATATTCTAACTCTGTCTGAACAACCAACTCGTACCTGGGGAACTCTCTAAACTATTGACCTATCTTCCCACATCCAAAACAAGCTCCTATAATACTCTAAGATACTACCCTTCTTTTACTAGAATAGACTTCTCAACCTAAAGATCCACACCGAAAACTTTGCAAGTTCCTATGAGAACTCTTCTTGTTGTGACAACCATGACTAATATGAGAGCCACTCATAGTCTAAAATGCTACCTACATATAATCAATAAGCTGAAGTGAAGCTGACCTCCACCAGAATGATCCTCACTTCTGGATAGAATACTAATAATACTAAGTTGATGACATGGTCTCTTACTTCCAAATCCTTTAGTATCAATACATGTTCTCTCTGTGGCCCTCTCATGATCAATAACCTAAGAAAAAAAAGACCCAACTATTATCAAATTCTTATTCGCCAAACAGATTGGAAATATTAATCCTTTAATAACTCTACGCACCATGTCATTATCTAAAGGATATAACCTAGAAATATGTATGACCCACTCAAAAAACCCATCCTCATACTTTAAAATTGATAAGGAACCATGCTGAACACCAATAAACCCAACTCTGAATGATAACTGCTTGATGAGCTGAGTGTCATACTTATATATGAGGTATCCATAAAAATTCTAAGGATCCCTAATTCTGAATCTTGAAAGGTTGAAGCAATCGCAAACTCTATCAGAGCATCGGCAAGACCCAAATTGCAACACCCTGGATTTTTGGTCCATGAATTTCCAAAATTTTATCCTCATGTCCTAGACTACGACTCCTTTGTACAAGTCTTAGGGAGTCTTAATGAGTTGTGGGACCCTAATCGTATCCTGAACAGTATGTGTGGCTAAGTTTCCTATCCTTATTACAAGTGGCTACCAACGAGTCAGAAAAACTCTATACGAATCACATAGTATTAATCATAGGGTAACCAGTGTGAGGACCAAATAGTTTTATCTTAGATATGTATAAGAACCTACGAGTGCTAGGGTCAAGATACTCATAAGGCCACGATAAGAGTCGTATGGTCCGAGTTATAGAGTCAACAATATGTGTGCCCCATGATACTATTTTTACTATGACTCGTAAGGTGTCTCAACGAGTCGTCATAAGACTCGTAATGACTAGCGATAATTCTTTAGCTTTTAAGTTGAGGGAACTTTGGATATTTTCCTCTTTACCCACTTAAACCACACGTCCATAAAACACCTTAGGGGTATTATCTTAACACTTTAACAGATCAAAAACCCTCTTTACTCTCTCAAATTCTTTAAAGCAAAGCAAAGCTAGGGTTTTCTCAAGGTTGAGCATCTAGGTATCAATTCAAGGTTTCTTCTCCATAATTGAGAATCCTTCAGGCATGTTACTCTTCCCCATCTATTATTTTTAAAGCATGTGTTTTAAATAGTTATTCATGAGGTTTTGGTGTTGGTTTTAGAACATGGATGAGGGTTTTGAATGTTTATTTTTGAACACTATTTTCCCATGGTTTACATATGATTATTTATGGCTTATTTATGGTTTTGAACTTGTGGGGTACAGGGGCATGGAAAATAAACTATGGGATTTTGATATCCCCAAATTTGTGAATATTGATCATTGAAGTCATACTGACCTCAACTCTATATTGTAAAATTGATTTTGAATATGAAAATTATTCACATTGAACCACTCTTGAACTATTGCATAATGTAAAAAACTAATGAAGCATAATAATTTTTAATTGAACCTTATAGGATTGTGTAATTCCCCAAGATAATGTATAATTGAGCCATAACGATTGTGAATTCCCCCAAGTGATGATAATTGGTTTGGTATGTTTATGTTACTTTACAAGTGTAGTTGGTATGACGATACCAACAGTATATGCCTGAATATGTATTATGGTTCAATGAATAGAAATATGTTATAAGTATTTTAATAGGGTTTCACGGCCTGAACCAGGGCCTGGCCGTGACAGGTATCTCAAGTACCACCTGGATCGGATATCACCCAATAGCTACAGTAGTCCAAACAATGCCTTCTAAACTATGATCCAAAACTAAATATCAATAAAGTGTTGGGACATTCCCCTGACAACAACCAAAAAAATCAAATCCAAAGGAGTAGTCAAAATGTAAAGGAAAACATAATCATGAAAGGGGGTCATTCGAAGTATGGGCACTCACAACTTCAATCTGACTCGTTAGCTGATCCCGAATCCAAGTCACTGAGAAGGAGGAGTAGAAGTATGACCAATTCCTGCATTGTGTGGGCATACCACGTCCGAAGATGGTTTTCCTGGTGAACGCTAGCGTGGAACTCAGAGATAAGGATAGCATAATGATATGATCAATGATTTAAAATCATTCAAAACCAATGCACAAAATTAAATGCATAAACATATATATATATCACATGCCGGGATAGGGAACAAGGCTTAACATGATTTTCAAAACCATAGCCATGATTGCGTAGCTCAACCATCATGTAATAGTACCCATGAGCTATATAGGCCCTATCTCTCACCCCTGGTTTGGCCCCAGTGAATATTGACATATAAACCGGTGAATAATCTCATATATATGCACATGAGGGACTCAAACTCTCCAACATATATGAAGGTGACTTAAGAACCCGATCATATAATGATTTACAGGGGACTAGAACCTCCCTAATCATGAAATAATAATAAGGGGGACTCGAACCTCCTTGGTAAATTCAACCCCCGTGTTGGAGATTGCGGTTTTCAGAATCGGTCACTAAGACCTCCACTTTCATGACTCATTTACACAACCCTTATTATAGCCCAATTAAAATAAGTGTCATACATTTTGATTCATTTAACAACATTCCACATTAGAGCATACACTGTTGGTATCATCGTACCAACTACACTTGCAAGGTAACACATCATACCAAAACAAGTTCCATTAACTTAGGGAGAACAATTCCCTTTGTTCATTAATACACATAGGGAAACACCGACTCTCTTTGATCATTAAATCATACCATTGTATTTCAAAAGTTCAAGATAAATTTATCTTTAAAAATTCCCATAGTTCTCATTACTAAAACCAATTTAACATTATGGGATTGGGGTTATAACCACTTCAAAAGCCGCAAGTATGTAAAAATCACAATTACCTAGTTCATTCACCATACCTGCGCACCCAATGGTTCAAAACCATATTTAAATCATGAAAATCACAAATAAATCACTAGAAACTTTTTTAAATTCATAAACATTCAAAACCCCAACCTTTATTTCAAAACCATTGCAATAATGTCATGAACAATACTTTAAATCATATTCTTTTATAAAATTACCAATGATGGAGGAGTAACATGCCTATAATAGTATGATATATGGAAAGAAATCACCCTTGAAAACCCTAATTGATCAACCTTTTGAAAACCCTAAGTGTTCTTGACCTTGAAGATTTGGGAGTATATGAGGAGTTACTTAGATGTTTATGATAGATAATGACACCATAAAGAGGATATAAGTCATGAGTTTCTATTTGGTTAAGAGGGGAAATGTATAGAATGCCCTCAACTTATAAAGCTGAAAAGTGCCGCATTTGATTACAAATCAATCCCTTGACTCATAACCACTCCGCACGACTCGTCACCAAGAGTCATAACCAAGGCAATACCACCAAGACACACTAAAATGTTATCCTTATGAATGAATGGAACCAATCGTAATGGGATCCTATAACTCGTAGGGTCTAGTCGTAGTCAGCACAGAACATAAATTGGGGCATACACTTGACACCCTACGATTACACCTAATGACTCGTAATGTCCCGTTATATCTCTTAGTGAGCCACTCATACTCAGAGCCAAATTAAGACACAATTTTACTGGTTTGATTATGACTCATCCCAATGGCTCGTCAACATACCCTACAACTCATGCGGTCTAGTTATAACTAAAGCAGCAAACTCTTAGGAAATTTTAAAGAGTAAAAAATCCTAGGTATTTCAATTCTCCCACACTTGGATCATTCATCCTCGAATGATGGGACAAGGAAATTGCTAGCATGATTTGACTCCATATACCTCTACTCTTACAATTAACAAACTCAGAAAATAGAGATGCCAAGGAAATCAGTCTTTTCTTTAACAAAGTCAAAAAACAAAGATTTGAAGAATAGCAAATAACTTAAGCACGATTATCCAGAGAGGAAAACAAGAATGAATACTTGGACTTCATGTCCTCTTCATCTTCCTAGAGAGCCTCTTCACCCATATGGTTCCTCCATAAAAAATTTACCAAAGTTATGTTCTTCGTATGAAACAGATGAACTTGCCAATCCAAAATTTCAATAGAGACTACCTTATATGATAAGGAATCCAAAATACCACCTCATCCAAAGGAATAACCATCAAAAGATCACCCATATACTTCATAAACATCAAAACATGAAACACAGGAGGGATGAATCTCAAATTAGATGGTAACTCCAACTCATACACAATATTGCCAATCATCTTCAAGACTAAGTATAGGATGACATAATGGGGACTAAGCTTCCCCTTATTCCCAAACTGCATTACTCCCTTTATGGGAGATACCTTCATGAATATCTAATTTCCAACCTCAAACTCTAATTCCCTATGCCTTATATCTGCATAGGAATTTTTGTGACTTTGGGTAGCCTAAAGTCTATCCCGAGTTACCTTCACCTTCTCCATCACTTGGTGAACCAAATCTGGGCCAAATATCTCTGCCTCACCAACCTCGAACCACCCACTAAGAGACCGACACCTCGTACTATGCAACACCTCAAATAGAGCTATCCCAATACTAGAGTGGTAGTTACTGTTATACACAAAATCTAAAAAAGGAAAATAATCAACCCAACTACCACCATAGTCAATCACGCAAGATCGAAACATATCTTCTAATGTCTGATTAGTCATTTCTCCTTGCCCATCCAACTACAGGTGGAAACCAGTACTAAGGCTCACCTTAGTTCCTAAACCTCTCTGAAAGAAATGCCAAAAATGTGATAAAAACTGAGTACCACAATTAGAAATAATAGAAACAGGGACCTTATACAACTCACATTCTCGTGGAGGAACAACTTCACACAATCCTCTATCGAATAATTAATCCTCACTAGAAAAAAGTGAGCAGACTTAATCATCCTATCCACGTTGACCAAACCAAATCAAATTGATTTTCGAGATTGAGAAAGACCAATGATGAAATCCATATTAATTATCTCCCTTTTCCACACCGATAGTTTGATATCTTGAGTGAACCACCAGGCCTCAAGTGCCGAATCTTCACTTGTTGACACACCATGCATTTAGAGAAAAACAACCATATTTTGCTTCATATTTTTCCTCCAATAAATCTCCTTAAGATCATGATACATCTTCATCAAACTAGGATAAATTAGGTAACCATCTCATAAGCCTCAGCCAAGATCCTCTCTCTCAACCCATCTACATCGGGAACACATAATCTCCCTTGGTATCTCAAGATACCATCTCCGCCAATCTCAAGAGCTACAACCCTTTGTTGTCCTACATCCTCCTTAATCTTCAGTAAGACATGATCCAATACCTGCTTCTCCTTTATCTTTGGAATAAGAGATGACTTTACCATATCTTTCACAAACACACCACCATCCTCAAAGTTTAAGAGATGAACATCAAGGTTAGCCAAATGGTCAATATCTTTCACCAACTCCTACTTATCCTCATCCACATGAGCAAGACTCCCCATGGATAACCTACTAAGAGAATTAGCAACCACATGATCTTTACCTAGGTGATAGTGGAGACTCATGTCATAGTCTTTCAGTAACTCAAGCCACCTCCTCTCCCTAAGATTCAACTCCTTCTGGGTGAATACATATTGCAGACACTTAGGATCAAAAAAAATATCTACATGGACTCCATACAAATAGTGACCCAAATCTTCAATGCAAACAACACAGCCAACAACTCTAAATCATGAGTCTTTAAATTCTTTTCATGAACTTTTAACTTCCTAGAAGCATAGGCCACCATCCTTCCATGTTGCATCAAAAAACTACCAAGTCCCACATAGGACACATCACAATAGATAACAAAACCATTAGGACCCTCGGGAAGAGTCAAAACAAAAGTTGAAGTCAACTTATCTTTCAGCTTCTCAAAACTACCCTCACAAGCATCAGACCACATGAACTTCACCTTCTTTTGGGTCAACTTAGTCAATGGGGAAACTATAGTAGAGAAACACTCCACAAATCTTCTATTATATCAAGCTAAACTCAAGAACCGTCGAATATCAGTTGGATTCGTAGGCCTAAGAAACTTCTTAAACACTACAACTTTCTACGAATCCACCATAATCCTTTCACTAGAAATGACATAACCTAGAAATGTAACAACCTTAAACCAGAACCTTAAACCATAATTCAAACTTCAAAAACTTAGCATACAAATGCTGATCTTTCAAGGTTTGAAACACAATACGGAGGTGATCGGCATGATCTACCTCATTTTTTGATTACACTAGAGTATCATCTAAAAACACGATAACAATTAAATCCAAAAACTGATGGAAGACCCTATACATCATGTCTATGAATGTTGTTGGGTCATTAGTTTAACCAAAAGACATAACTAAGAATTCATAATGACTATACCGGGTTCAGAAGGTAGTTATAGGGATATCTACCTCCCTAATATTTAGCTGATGATAACTAAACCTAAGATCAATCTTTGTGAAAAATCTAGCATCCTGAAGAGGGTCAAACAAATCATTAATCTGAGGAAGGGGATACTTATTCTTCACCGTAACCTTATTCAACTGACAGTAATTGATGCACATTTAAAGGGAACCAACCTTCTTATGTACGAACAAAATAGAAGTACCCCATAGATACAAACTGGATGGATAAAACCATTGTCAAGTTGGTCTTTCAACTATTTTTTAAGCTCTTATAACTCAATTGGATCTATCTGATTGGAAGGGTTGGAGATAGGATGAGTATCTAGAACAAGGTCAATCTCAAAATTAATTTCCTTATCAGGAGGTACTCCAGGAAGATCATTAGGAAAAACCTTAGGGAATTCATTAACCACAGGAATGGATTGAAATAAAGGATCCTCCAAGTTAGAATCCTTAACTCAGATAAAATGATAGAGACATCCCTTGGAAATCAACTTTAGAGCTATATGATATGATATAAACCTTCCCTTAGGCACTAGAGAACCCTTTTCCCACACAACTACTAGCTCATTAGGGAATTTAAGCATGACCTTATGGGTCCTACAATATAAGAAGGCATAGAACGAGTTCAACCAATCCATCCCCAATATGACATCAAAATCAACCATGTCCAACTCTATCAAATCTACCAGAGTTTCTTTACCACCAACATATACCACACAACCCCTGTAGACCTCTCTAAAAAACATAGAGTTAACTACTAGGGTTGAAATAAAAAAGGGTTTGGGGATAAACTTGGGACCAAAACTAAAATGTGCTGCCACAAATAGGGTCACATAAGAAAGAGTAAACCTAGGATCAAGCAAGAAATACACATCATGAGCAAAGAGTCGTAACATAGCAGTGTCGATATTGGGGGATGCCTCCGAGTCCTGTGAGTAGAAAGGGCATACAAGAAATTTTGGCTAGTGTCAGTACTAGAAATAGAAGCAACACCCTTTGGTGCAGGAGCTAATAAAGTGGAAACAAGAATCTTATTTTCCGATGAAGAAACCTTTGAAGGAAAATCCCTCTGTAAGTGACCAATCTGACCATATTTAAACACCTTTTCCTCCCTTCTTCATAAAACCCATGATGCACCTGCTCGTAAAATCTATAAGGAGGATATGATAGAGTAAACTAAACCCCACCAGCCTGTGGTTGGTCACCCTATTCCCTAAATCCACTAGAATTCTGAGAATTATGGTCACCCAATGATTTTGAATAAGGAGAACTAGCCGTAGAGTAGGAACCAAAACTCCCCTACTTCTTCTAGACTACTTTCCACTACCTCTACCACTCTACTATTGACCTCCACTTTGATTGAAAAATATATACTTCTTATTGTACCTTCCCCCTATCTATGCCTTCTTCTTCTTCTTCTTCTCTTTCTTAACCTGTTGCATATACATAACCAATCTAGCGATGTCCATATCTTTGTGCAATAAGGCAGCCTTACTCTCTAGAATCAAATCACGGGATAACCCAAAAGAAAATTTCCTCATGCTAGCCCTTGTGCAAGACAATAGCTCAGTAGCATATCAGAATAACTGATGGAATTTCAAGAGATACTTCTTAATTATGATGTTGCCTTACTTCAGATTAACAAACTCTTCTACCTTTGCCTCCCTCTTCTTCTGAGGAATGAAGTGGACTAGAAAAGCACAAGAGAAATCAACCCATAATGCAGATTTGGTATTATCTCCCCTAGACTATTCCTATTCCTCACACCATTGGTATTCTATATCCTTTAACTGATAGTCTACGAATTCTACACCATCTATATTAGAAGAATTCATAACCCAAAAGATCTTCTCTATCTCATCGATAAAACCTTGAGGATTCTCCTCAACCTTAACACCAATGAACACAGAAGGACTTAACCTCATAAACTGGCCAACCCTTGTGGGATTAGAAGATGGAGCAGCAAAATCCACATGCTCGGACTGAGTAGCTACCAATTGAACTAACATATGAATAGACTGACAAAATTCTGAATTTGACACATCGTCTTGATGAGTTTGAGAAGGACTAGAGGGGACTGGTAGACCTCCAAGAGGGAAATTAGGTATTGGACCCCTAGACCGAGTGTGTAACTCATAAGTAGGATGTGTCCCATTAATATTATCCTTAAGTGGGACAGAGGAATTTCTATGAGCTTCAGATTATTTGGGAGCCATGATCTGAAAAGAGAACAAACAGGGATTAGGGAGACTCAATACCTTAGACTCTATAGCTTTAGATAGAACAACAAAAAGGTAAATATTCCTAAATGTCTCATAGCTTATCCCTTATATGTGTGGCATGCTACAAAACCATAAATGAGAATCTACTTGAAACGGCTTTGTTGGACATCTAATGCCACCAAAAGTAGGCTCTGATACCACCTTTGTCACGACCCGAACCAGGGCCTCTCCGTGATAGGTATCTCAAGTCCCATATGGACTGGAGATCACTCCTTGTACCAAACCAAACCAAACACACCACACCCCAAGTATGGCTGAATTTCAAACATATAAAAAGATAGCATACAATAGTCTAAGAAAGTTTAAATGAATGTCCATAACTCACCATCGACGACCGGCCAACCGATCGATCGATATCGTCCAATAGTCATGGTAGTACAAACAAAGCCATTTAATTATGATCCATAACTGAATATCAATAAAGTGTTAGGAAATGCCCTAAAAAATAACTAAGAAAATTAAATCCAAGGAAATAGTCAAAATGTCAAGGAAACCATAATCATGAAAGGAGGTCTTCAAAATTATGAAAGCTCACCAGCACTTACTGATCTCGAATCCATGTAACTAAGCAAGAGGAGTAGAAGTATGACCAATTTCTACATAACATAGGGATACAACATCCGAAGACGGTTAGCAGGGTGAACACTAGCATGAAACTTGTTGATAAGGATAACATAATGATATGATCAACGATTTAAAATCATTCAAAACCAATGCACATTATCAAATGCATAAACATATATATATATATGACATGTCGGGATGGGGAACTGGGATTTACATGCTTTTTAAAACCTTAGCCCAAATTGTGTAGCTCAACCATCATATAATAGTACCCAAGGCTATATAGGCCACAAATCTTAGCCCTTGGTTGGGCCAAGTGTGTGTAGCTGCATGAATGAAGAATAATCTCATATATATGCACATGGGGGACTCGATCCCTCCAATATATACCAAGATAACTTAAGCACAATGTCATATAATGATTTATAGGGGACTCAAACCTCCCTAATCATGAAATAATAATAAGGAAGACTCAAAACTTCATGGTTACTTTGACCCCCGCATCGGCAAACGTAGTTTCCAGTATCAGTCACTCACTTCACTTTCACGACTCATCTACACAACCCTTATTATAACCCAATTAAAACATATATCACATATTCCCATTCATTTAACCACATTCCACATTAAGTCATACACTGTTGTTATCATCATACCAACTACACTTATAAGGTAACACATTATGCCAAAACAATTTCCATTAACTTGGGGAGAACAACTCTTTTTGTTTATTAATACACATTAGGGAACATCGACTCTCTTTGTTCATTAAACTATACCATTGTATTTCAAATACCTCTTTATATTATGCAATAGTTCAAAATAAATTAATTATTACAAATTCCCACTGTTCTCATAACTAAAACCAATTTCACATTATAGAGTTGGTGTTATAACAACTTTAAAAGCCACAAGTTTGGGAAAATCACAAATCCCTAGTTCAATCACCATACCCATGCACCCATAAGCTCCAAACCATATTTAAAGCATGGAAATCACAAATAAATTAAGAGAAACTTTGTTCAATTCATAAAAATTCAAAACCCTAAACCTTTGTTTTAAAACCATCACAATAATCTCTTGAACAATACTTTACATCACATGCTTTTACAAAATTAACAATCATAGAAGAGTAACATGCCTATAATAGTAAGATGTATGGAGAGAAATCACTCTTGAGAGCCCTAATTAATCAACCATTTAAAAACCCTAAGTGCTCTTGACCTTGAGAATTTGGGAGTATTTAAGGAGTTACTCATATATTTCTTATAGATAATAACACCCTAAAAGAGGTTGTAAGTCATGGGTTTCTATTTTGTTAAGAGGAAAACTATCTAGAATGCCCTAAACTTAAAAATCTAAAAGTGTCGCCTTTTATTACGAGTCAAGCTCTTGACTCGTAACCACTACTTAAAACTCATCACCATGAGTCATAACCAAGGTAGTAAAACTAAGGAACCCTACACAGTTATCCTTACAACTCAATGGCACCAATCATAATGGGACCCTATGACTCATAAGGTCAAGTCATAGTCAACATAGAATATAAATTATGATATACATTGGACACCCCACAATTACAATTAATGACTCATAACATCTCATTACTACTCTTAGAGAGCCACTCGTAATCAGAGTAGAATCAAGCTACGAACTTACTGGTTTGGTTATGACTCATCCCAATGACTCATCAAGAGACCATACAACGTATGGGTTTAGTTGTAACCAGAGCAGTGAGCTCTAAGCTTAGGAAATTAAGGGCCAAAAATTTTAGGTGTTTCATGGGGATTAAAAGAGGGTCATTTAGCTATGCTATAAAAGTGGAGGTCCCGAGGGACTAATATTAAGAACCCTACTAGCTAGTTGAGAAAGGGGTTCTAAATGACTGGAAGGTTTGAGTCCCCCTTATTATTATTTAATTGGGTGGTTTGAGTCCCTCATGTTATATAAATTGGTTCTTAAGTTACCTTTGATTTATGCTGAGAGATTTGAGTCCTCCATCAGGCATATGACATATGATTATCCTCTGATTCGTATGGCTACAAGCATTGTGTCCCTTCCAGCAGGGGTAAAGCTGGGCCTATATATCCCTTGGGTTCCTTGATTAAGACAATTATGCTACACAATATAGGTTAGGATTTTAAAAGTTCATGATAAGCCTTGTTCCCTATCCTGATATATGATATATATATGTATGTATTCATATTTGTTGGTGTGCATTGGATTGGATGGTTTTAAATAAATACTCATGGCAATATTTTATCCCTTATCACTATGTTACATGATAGTAATCGACCTACTAACGATCTTCAGACATTGTATCCCAATAAGATGCAAGCACCGAAGATACTTCTACTTTTCCTGCATAGAGTTAGTTTTATCTTCTTGGTTCACCAGTCATTAGCAGTGAAGTGGTGTGCTTCCATTCTCCTAAGGACTTGGTCATTTCATTAGTTTCCTTTTTATAGACTAAAATTGAAGATTTCACATTACCATTATCTTTAACATTTTAATTGTTATTGTCAGGGTTTGGGGCATGTCTCGACGTGGATTGATTTTTAATTTTCTAGAGGCTTTTATGGATATATTATTGTGGTTGGGTATTGTTGGGTGACATTTCATAGACTTTGAATTTTAACTATTTTTTCTTTTTATATGTTCAGAATTTAGGCATTGTTAGGTGTATTATGTTTTCATTAGCTAGGCAAAAATGGGGGTAGTATTCGGTCCTCGATGGACTTGAGTTACCCGTTATGGCCAGGCTCTGTTTCAGGTTATGAAAAAGTTAGTATTAGAGCCTAGGTTTGGTATCATTGGGTATCCACAAATATTTATCAAGTATGGTCTCTTTTATAGATGTGTAGCATGTCGTACATATAAGGAAGAAGCTATGAGGCATTTAGAAATTTTTCCCTTTCTTGTGATCTACATTCAGGCAGTAGAGTCTAGGGTGTAGAAATCTCCTCTAATTCCTATTTATTTAATTTGAGATTATGCCTCCAAGAAGATCTGATACTCATGGAAACTTCTTTGTTTCGCTTGATGACAATATGGATGGGGCTCATCTTACTCATGGAATTCAGACCCAATCTAGGGTCACTGCTTCTGATTTCCCCTACGAATATTAAATAGCCCCATTAATTGTTCTCCCACTGGTAATATTTCTGCTCAAACACCTATAGAAAATATTACCAGTGCTGAGTTTTGTCATTCCATTCATCTGTTGACCTAGTTGGTGATGTCTCAGTCAGGATAGTCGGGTCTGGTTGGTGTTTCTATGAGTTCTTTTGAGGCAACTAGAGTTGGCCAATTTATAAGTCTTAATCCTCCAACCTTTTGATGGCTTACTATTCAGGAAGATTGTCAAAGGTTCATAGATGAGATGGAGAAGATTCTTTATGTGATTCATGCTTCCAACTCTAAGGGTGTGGAATTCATTATATACCAGCTGAAGGATGCGAGGTATTAATGGTATGAAGAGTGGGATCAGTCTGGGGGTGATGATGAGGAGTTGGCATTATGAGAGGATTTCTCAGGAACTTTTGTTGATCACTTCTTTTCTCAGGATCAAAGGGAGAAAAAGGCTAAGGAGTTCATGAATATAAAACAAGGCAAGATGATTATGAATGAGTATGCCCTGAAATTTCACTAGTTGTCCAATTATGCTCCAGAGTTGGTATCTTCTATGAGGGCTCGAATTAGGAAATTTGCTTCTGGGTTGTCCTGTGATTTGGTGTTGGAATACAAGGTCGCCCTGTTGAACAGTGACATGGATATCGCTAGTCTTGTGGAGTATATGCAATAGGTCAAAGATGAGATAAATAAACAAGCCAAAATATGAGTGAGTGAAAATAAGAGATCCTAGTTTGCTTAGTAGGGTAGTGGCCTGTAGAATATTGGCAAGGATGATAGGCAGTTGTCTAAATAGTTAGGGAATTTTTGTTCCTATTCTATGGTTAGGTCTTCTTATACCTAGCTATTTGGTTATTGTCGTTATTAGAATAACAATGAATTTAGTGGGTTTAAGGCATAGGGTGCCTAATCTGAGGCTAGTGTGGCCCAGTCAGCTCCATCCTACCCTCCTTATTATTTTTGTGGTCAAGTACATCGTGGGGTTTATGACCAGGGTAGGAATCAGTATTTTAGTTATGATTAGATTGGTCACTTATATGGGGATTGTCCTTTTAAGGTTTATTATAAAGCAAATAAGGTTCATATTGCTATATCTTCAGCCCCTGCACCACAGGGTGCCATTTCTAGTTTTTACACTTGTTTGAATCACTTTTATACTCTTGCAACTTTTCAGGATTCTAAGTCTTCTCCCAAAGTTATTACTTGTACGCTCTAACTTTTCTCTAGTGATGTATATTGTCTACTTAATTAGGGGTCTACTCTTTCTTATTTGACCCTGTATGTGGCTATTCATTTTAGTTTTGATCCTGAGTGTATTTTAAATCCCTTTTCTGGGTGTACCTCGATTGGTGACTCTATCATGTCTAAGAGAGTCTATAGGGGTTTTGTGGTACCTATCTATGTAGAGAAATATTAGTGGATCTGATAGAGTTGGATATGTTAGATTTTGATGTAATTTTGGGGATGGATTGGTTACAGTTGTGCTATGAATCTCTTGATTGTCTGACCCAAAGGGTCAGTTTCCAATTCCCTAATAAGCCAGTTATTGAGTGGAAAAGTATTTCCCTAGTGCCTAAAGGGAGGTTCGTTTCTTATCTTAGATCCTGGAAATTGATTTCCAAGGAAAGTCTATACCATTTAGTCCATGTTAAGGATTCTTGCTCCGAAGATCCCTTATAGCAATTTATCCTGGTGGTATATGATTTTCCCGAGGTATTTCCTAATAATCTTCCTGATGTTCCTTATAAAAGGGAAATTAATTTTGGGATTGATTTTTTTCTGGACACTCGTCCTATCTCTATCTCTACTTACATAATGGCTCTAGCTGAGTTGAAAGAATTAAGAAGCAGTCGAAAGATCTTCTTGATAAGAGTTGTCTTCCCTAGTATTTTTCCATAGGGTTCTCCAGTTTTCTTCATGTGTAAGAAGGATGGGTCCCCTTGGATGTGTATTGATTACTGCCAGATAAATAAGTTGCTTGTGAATAATTATTATCCGCCTTTCTAGGATTGATGATCTCTTTGATCAACTTTAGGGTGTAAAGTACTTTTCAAAGATTGATCTTCGGTCGGGTTAGCACCATTTGAATATTAGGGGTGCGGATATCCCTGAGACTGCCTTTCGAACTTGGTTTGATCATTTTTAGTTTTTAGTAATGTCTTTTGGTTCGACCAATGCTCAACTACATTTATGGACCTCAATAATTGGGTACTCCGTCAATTCTTACATTTTCTTGTAACTATGTTTATTTGTGATATTTTAGTGTATTCCAAGAGTGAGGCTGATTATTTTGATCATCTCTTTCTTTTTTTGCAAACCTTGAAAGATCAACAGTTGTATGCAAAATTCTTTATGTATGAGTTTTGGTTAAATATTGTGACCTATCTAGGTCATGTTTTTCTAACAAAGGGATCATGGTGGATCCATAAAAAGTTGAAGTGGCCTTGGCCTATGACTCCAATCGATATTCAGAGCTTCTTAGGTCAAGTCGGTTATTATAGAAGGTTTGTGGAAAGTTTCTCTTCTATTGTTGCCCCATTGAACAAGTTGACACATAAGAAGGTAAAGTTTATATGGATTGATGCTTGTGAGGGTAGTTTTGAGATATTGAAAGATAAGTTAACTTCAGCTCCAATTTTGACCTTACCAAGGGGTTCTGAAGTTTTTTCTATTTATTGTGATACGTCCCAATTTTGATTGGGTTGCATGCTGATATAACATGGTAAGGTGGTTGCATATGCCTCTAGGTAGTTGAAGGTGGATGATAAGAACTATCCAACATATGATTTAGAATTGTTAGCTATGGTATTTGCTTTGAAAATTTAGCGTCACTATTTGTATAGAGTGCATGTTGATATCTTCTCGGACCATAAGAGTTTGCAGTAAATGTTCACCTAGAAGGAATTGAATCTCAGGAAAATGAGATGGCTTGATTTGCTCAAGGATTATGACATGAGTATCATTATCATCTATGTAAAGTTAATGTGGTTGTTGATGCTCATAGAAAGTTAACTATTGGAAGCATATCTCATGTGGATGAGGAGAAATTAGAATTGGTGAAAGATATTTACCATTTGGCAAATCTTGGAGTTCGTCTCTTAGACTCTAAGTATAGTTGTGTGATTGTACAAGAGGTAGGAAAGTAATCTCATAGTGCTGAGGTAAAAAAAGAAAAAAATCTTGGACCCCATCTTGATGCAGATCAAGGATGATGTGGGTCACCAGATAGTGATGTTCTTTGAGATTGGTGGTGATGGTATCTTGAGGTACCAAGAAAGATTATGTGCTATAGATGTTGATGGGCTATAAGAGAGGATCTTGGATGTAGCTCATGAATCGGGGTACACCATTCATCCTGGTTCCACAAAGATGTATCACGACATGAGAAATTTATTGCTGAAATGACATGAAGAAGGATATGACAAAATTTTTGGCAAAGTGCATGGTGTACAAACAAGTGAAGATTGAGCACTTAAGGCCTGGTAGTTTTTCTTAAGAGCTTGAATTTCACGTATGGAAATGGGAAGTGATTAATATTTATTTCATTACAAGTCTTCCACAATCTCGCCATCAGGTTGATTCCATTTAGGTAATCATGGATAGGATGACTAAGTCTGCTCACTTTTTACCAATAAAGATAATTTTTTTGGTAGAGTATTACGCTAAACTTTTCATTGAAGAGACTGTGAAGTAATATGGTAATCCAGTTTCAATCATATCTCATTTAGGTAATCAGTTCTCTTGTCACTTTTAGCATTTGTTTCAGAGATTTTTGGGGACTAAGGTGAACCTTAGCACCTCTTTCTACCCATAGACAGATGGATAAGCAAAGAGGAAGATTCAGGCTTAAGAGGATATTCTAAGGTCTTGTGGGATCAATTTTGGTTGTAGTTGGGTCTACCATTTACCTCCCATTGAGTTTATGTACAATAATAGATATCACTTGAATATTAGTATGGCTCTGTTTGAGGCTTTGTATGGTAGGAGATATAGGTCTTCTATTAGGTGGTTCAAGGTTGGTAAGAATAAGTTTCATAGTCACGACTTGGTTCACCAAGATATAGAGAAGGTAGAGGTGATTTGGGATAGGCTTAAGGCTATCCAGAGTCATCAAAATCCCTTTATGGAAACAAGGGGAAGGGACTTAGAGATAGATGTGGATGACTTGGTATTCTTGAAGGTGTCTCCCATAAAGGGAGTGATGCATTTTGGAAATAAAGGAAGCTTAGTCCTCGTTATGTTGGTCCATATCGTATTTTGAGGTGAATAGTTAGTGTGGCTTATGAGTTGGATTTGCCTTTAAGTTTGGTTTCTATTCATTCAGTCTTCCATGTTTTGATGTTGAAGAAGTGCATAGGTGATCCTTCCTTGGTCGTTCCTTTGGAAAGTGTGGCTGTTTTGGATTCCTTATTTTATAAGGAAGTCCCGATTGGTATTTTGGATTGGCAAGTTTGTTGGTTATGGGCAAAGGATGTGGCTTTGGTAAAGGTTCTATGGAGGAACAAAAAGCGTGAAGAATCTAATCTACAAGCCAAGGAGGACATGAAGTCCAAATACCCATTCTTGTTTCCCATTTTGGATAATTGTGCATGAGGTATGTGTATTCCTTAACATCTATATTTTTTGTCTTTGTTAAAGGTAAGTGTGGTTGTGTTTGAAGTCAAATTGTGGAAATAAATAACTTGCCCTGTCATTCGAGGACGAATGATTCTGGGGGGGGGGGGAGGGAGTATGCAATACCCCGGATATTTGGTCCATGAAAATTTCAGAAATTTTATCCTCACTGCCCAAACTACGACTCCTCCTTACGAGTCGTAGGACTCTAATCTTAGCCTGAACACTATCTGTGGCTGAGTTTCTTGTCCTTATTATGAGTGGCTCCCAATGAGTCATAAAGACTTTATATGAATCGCATAGTACAAATCATAAGGCGACCAGTGTGAGGTTTAAATGGTTCTGTCTTGGACCCTACTAGTCATAGAATGATGATACGAGTGATATGGTATGAGTCATAGGGTCAATAGTACGTGTTCCCCATGACACTTTTTTTACTATGACTCATGGTAACAAGTCGTCATGAGTCTCATACTTACTAGAGACAATTTATAGATTTTAAGATGATGGAACTTAGGACATTTCCCTCCTTATCCACTTAGACCTCATGTCCATAAAACACCTTTGGGGCATTATTTTAATACTTTAATAAATCAAAAACCCTCTTTACTCTCTCAAATTCTTTCAAGCAAAGAAAGCTAGCATTTTCCCAAGGTATACCATCTAGGAGTCAATTCAACTTCTCCATAATTGAGAAACCTTCAGGCATGTTACTCTTCCACATATATTATATTATAAAAGCATGTGTTTTAAGTAGTTATTTATGAGGTTTTGATGTTAGTTTTGGAACATGGGTTGAGGTTTTGAATGTTTATTTTTGAAGAATGTTTTCCCATTTTTTACATATGATTGTTCATGCCTTATTTAAGGTTTTTGAAGTTGTACGATGCATATGTAAGTCAAATAAACTAGAAGATTGTGATTTCCCCAATTTGTGAATATTGATCCTTGAAGTGATAATGACCTCAACCCCATATTGTGAAATTGATTTTTAATATGAAAAGTATGCACATTGAACTACTCTTAAACTATTTCATAATGTGAAAAGCTAATGAAACATATTAATTTTGAATTGAACCTTATTGGGTTTTATAATTACCTAAGCAAATGTTTAATTTAACCAAGGGGGTTGTGAATTTCCCTAAGTGATGATAATTTGTTTGGAATATTGATGTTACCTTGCAAGTGTAGTTGGTATGGAAATAGCAATAGTGTATACCTAAATTTGTATTATGGTTCAATTAATAGGAATGTATGATAAATGTTTTAATGTGGCTTAAAAGAAGGTTGTGTAGCTATGCCGTGAAAGTGGAGGTCTCGAGGGACCAACACCAGAAATCACGCTAGAAGGTGTGGGGGTCTAAATGATCGAAAGGTTCAAGTCCCCCTTATTTTTATTATTATATTATTAGGAGGTTCGAGTCCCCCATGTTATATAAATTTATGCTTAAGACACCTTGGATTATTTTTGGGAGGTTCGAGTCCCCCTTCAGGCATATGACATATGATTATCCTCTGGTTTGTAGGGCTACATATACTAGGGCCCTTTCAACTTGGGGAAAGCTGGGCCTATATATCCCATGGGTGCCTTGAGTATGACGGTTATGCTACACTATCCAGGTTATGATTTTAAAAGTTTATTCTAAGCCTTGTTCCCTATCCAAGCATGTGATATATATATGTGTGTGTGTGTATTTGCTTTTGATAATGTGCATTGGATTGATTGGTTTAAATTATTACTCACGACAATATTTTATCACTTATCCTTGAGTTACATGCTAGTGCTCAACCTACTAACCATCTTCGGACATTGTATCCCCATACGATGCAGGCACCAGAGATACTTCTACTTTTCCTGCGTAAAGTTAGGTGGATCAATTCGATTAGTCGTTTGTTAGCGGTGAAGTAGTGATCTTCCATTCCCCAAAAGACTTGGTAATTTCATCAGTTTTCCTTATATATACTAGAATTTAAGAGTTCACATTACCCTTATCATTACTATTATCATTGTCAGGGTCGGTGGCATGTCTTGACTGGGATTAATTTCTGATTTTTTTAGAGGCTTTGTGGATATTGTTAGTTGACATTTCATAGACTGAATTTTATCTTGTTATATGTTCGGAATTCAACTGTTCTTAGTTGTATTATGTTTCCATTGGCTAGTTAAAAAATGTGGGTGGTATTCGGTCCTCAGTATACTTGAGATACCCATCATGGCCAGACCCTAGTTCGGGTTGTGACATAAATCCTCCACTGATGGTGAAGATCTTAGACATTCATACATGACTCCCTAGTTTCATGGTGCACTAAAGCTTTAGAAATTCATGTCGAAGTCTTGTCCGTATCTATCTACAACCTTGCATCATCCATTTGGTATAATATAATGTTAGAGAATGTGCTTGAGGCTCATAGAAATATGGACACACAACAAGGAGTCAAGAATAGAGTTTCCTAAGAATGCTTTGTAGCCTCTCGAAGATAGGATATAGGCGTCTTTTCCCTAATCCATAGGAAAATACAAGACACTACGTTCTTGTATCAACACACCAGTGAACCGAGATCTAATACCAATTTGTCACAACCCAATTTGTTAAGTCATGATTACACCTACTATAACCCACCATTAGGTAAGATAACCTCATAGTCCAGAACTATAAGTAACAGACCACCAAGATAAAACAAGGGAGAAAGAAGAATAAATTAAATAAAAGGATAAAATACATAAGATACTCCCAAAACTTAATGAAATCAGTACAAGAGCTTTTAATGTAATAGGACATACAAAATGAAGTACAAAATGAATGTAGTAATACAATCCATTTCTTAATACAAGATAGAGATTATTCTAATACATAGGAGCGATAATAGCAATGATCTAAATACCACAAGCTCAACCCATGTCTCCAAACCATAGCTGCTCCACACAATGCACACAACAATAGCGAGAACCCATTCTATGATTTGTAGGCTACCGAAGTGTAGTATGAGTACCAAACACGTGGTACTTAGTAGGAAACTACCTACTAAGATCCAAAGATAAAGAAAATATAAATAGCATGCAAGAATAAATGTAAAGCACACCCCAAATATTTAACAACTACATAATAAAGTTAAGGATACCATAAGGGTAACCATTCATTCACCTCTAAGACACTAACATAACAAGTTAACAGAACTATAAGGATGAGTTACCCTATTCCAACCATACTACGAGACCCTAGAACTATACCATATATAACTGGCCAATATATGAATAAAAAACAAAAGAAGAATATGTATACAAGGACAAGGAATGGATATACAATATGAGTAAATGAAAGAAAAGAGGGATATCTGGTAATACCATAACTACTATGGATAGATGCATACACATAACAAGGCTAACTAAAATGTACAAGCTAAGTAATCATACTAGTATCTCCAGGCCTCCTAATCATAGTAGGAACTAGTGCTAATATAATCTGGGCCTCTAACCAATATTCCTAAACATTAGATAATTACCATAATAAGAAACTGTGAAGAAAGGAATCAGAATATATGAGTCTACAACCCTAATGCCTAACCATGGGATGATCACTCATAATAATATAAATGTAAGATAAAATAATAATAATCATACCTCAAATCTCAATACCAGTCCAATAATAAGCTTTCCATAAACTAAACCTAATAATATTAACAATACAAGAAAATCATCTAGTCCGAACAAATAATACCTTACCAGACCTTTTATAAACCACCACTATCATAGGCCCAGAAGGACCAATCAACACACAACAAATAATAGTCTGAGCCTATACCTATGAAACCCCCAATAAGGCTGATAAATACAACTCCACACAATATACTGCAAGTAACACTAGTACATATTCCTATGTAACACCCTATAAGAAAGATAATTATAGAGAATAATACTGATAGGCAATGCGTATGCAAGAATGAATACCAAGATATAATCCATCATACCATAACCTATCCAAATACCATAAAGTAACCCAATGTATAAACTCACATCATCAGTATTGTCATCAATCCACGGATTTGAACCTAAACTCATATCATCATTATCATTATCAATCATTAGACTTGAACTGGAACTCATATCATTAATATCACCATCAATCACCTTTTCATTCAATACCATATATAAGTATATATAATATTGCATGACTAGAACTATGGCTAAAAGTGTAACCCCCGGAGTCTACACCATGGACGTCACACGGTTCTTACAACCTCAAAGGATCACAAGCTAACCCATGACTAGTACTTGTTGGGAGCACTGAATAATAATACGAAAAATATTTGCGGAAGTATAACTGAAAATGCCATAAAGTTCTCAAAATACTAAAATAATAACTGAGTGCACTAATAATAACTTCTAACAACTGAATAACTGACTACGCTAGTCTGAAAGCCTCTAACTTGCCAAAGGATACTAACAATGTTGTGTAAACCCTAATCTAGCAGGAAGACTCATGAATTGTATATATGATCGCGTCAACCCTTATCTGGTAGGAGGACGACTTACCCTGCGCTGGCTATGTAGTTCTATAACGTAGGGACTGCTACTAATGGTCAAACCCTCTGCTGGAAGGAATGTCCCTATCATTGGGTTCGATCGGTACTGAATCCTACTCCCAACTAAATAAACACTCAACTGATCACTAGATTATACTAGGCTTGGCTGAACTAACACTGATCGTGTTGACTAACTGAACTGGACTGAGTTCAGTGAGTTCTACTAACTGACTGAGTACTACTATTCTTGACCCTTACTAAAACGATTCTGTAACTACTGCAACTAAGTTAACAACTAGATATCAGGTAATAAATACCCCAGGACTCGATATCATAATAGATAAAAACATAGAAAATCTTGAAAACTTAGAAATAGTCAATTATTTACAATTCATTCATTAAGTCATTTTGTCAAACACTTGGATGTCATGGACTTGTGCATGATTGAGAACCCATGCTAACATGTCATGATTTCACTATTCAATTCACATGGACATTCTATCAAACACTTGGGGAGCATAATTAATGCACATGATAATGACCAACACATAAGCATCATGACTACAACTTAAACTTGAAAATTCAAGGGTTTTGACATAAAATTTTCATAATTCAACACACATGCTAACATAATTTCATGGAACTCATAAAATATCTTGACTTGAAATCCATACAACAACTCAAACATGGGCATAATTCAATTCATAACATGGAAATCATAATTCAAGTTTTTGAAAAGGTTTCTTGAACTCCAAGGGTGGAAGGAGACCCAAGGATGAATGCCTAACATACCTTGATTATTGATTTCATGGGAATTATGGTGAATTTTTGGGATTTGATCTTGAGCTTGATGAAACTAGGGCTTGTTCTTGAAAGTGTTTGTGAGATAATGAGTGAATTTTGCCTTTAGGATATTAAATTTTGTGTTTTAGCTGAATTGGGTGTGGGGAAAAGGACCTAAATGCCCTTGGAAACTCATGAGTTAATACATAAAAATTGCTAGTGAGATGTTTGGCAATGCGTCGCATCAATGCTTTTGATGTGATAGCCAACACATCTCGTCGATACTTTCAACGCAATAGCCTATGCGACGCGTCAAGATCACATTGGCTTGCAGTTTTGCCCATCCAAACGCCACCCAAACGAAGTCAGAAAATTTCAAAACTGAGCCAATATGACCTATTGACATCCCTGATCCTGAATTAATTTACAAATCAACATTCTAAGGTCTATAGATCAAAAATAAGATCGTCCAATTACGAAGGCTAAAAATCCTTCTATTTCTTAACACTTACCTGAAATTTTCTAAGCCTAGGACCTCTTTTGACATGCTATAAAGGACTAAAATAATTAGAACTTTGCGAGGTCTTACAATATATCCTCTTTGGGAACATTAATCCTCAAATAAGACTGACTAAATTGAGAGGTACTAAGGAACTATACTTACACTGACATGCATAACTGAAGCATAACTGAATCCTAAAGACATGAAACATGACTGAACTATTTCATGAATGCATGAATGATATTATGCAACTGTAAATGAGCATGAGATAGAGTAAATCTAAGAAAGACTGTTACTTTAGGCTGAGTCTGAGTTTGCGGAAAAGAGGTATGGATACTTGGTTCACATGTCTTCTTCTTCCTCCCAAGTAGCTCCCTCAACGGACTGATTCCGCCAAAGAACTTTGACCAAAGGAACTTCATTGTTCCTTAGTCTGTGAATCTGATGATCAAGGATTTCAACTAGGACTTCTTCATAAGAGAGGCTGTTCTAAATATCTACACTCTCTATAGGGATTACAACTGCTGGGTCACCAATGTACTTCTTTAGAAAGGAGAAGTGAAATACTGGGTGCACTGATACTAAGTTTGTAGGAAACTTAAGCTCATAATCTACCTTACCGAAATGATTGAGAATCCTATAAGTACCAACATATCGGGGACTAAGCTTCACCTTCTTGCCAAATCTCTTTACTCACTTCATGGGAGAGATTTTCAAATACGCAAAGTCACTAATCTCAAACTTGAGATATTTTTTTCTCCATCTGCATATGATTTCTATCTGCTCTGATCTATCTTAAGCCTCTCTCTGATCAACTGTACTTTATCTAAAGAATCAAACACCAAGTCAGGCCCTACTACTACGGCCTCACCCACTTCAAACAAACTAATAGGAGATCTACATCTCCTCCTATAAAGAACTTCAAATGGAGCCATCTGTTACTATATATGAACTCAATCAAAGGTAATTGGTCATCCCAACTACCCTTAAATTCAATTACACATGCTCTCATCATATCTTCTAAGGTCTAAATTATACTTTCGGCTTGATCATCTGTCTGAGGGTGGAAGGTTGTACTGAATAAACATGGGTACCAAGACCCTTTGGAAGGATTTCCAAAAGTGAGAGATAAACTGTGTACCTCTATCTAAAATGATGGACAATGGGACACTATGCAATCTGACCAACTCTCTAACATAGACCTTGGCATAGTTTTTGGCTGAGTAAGAGGTATGAACTAGCAAGAAACGGGCTGATTTGGTCATCTTGTCCACAATGACCCAAATCAAATCATGTTGTCGATGAGTACGAGGGAAACACATCATGAAATCCATGTTCACTTCTTCCCACTTCCATGTGGGAATACTGAACTCCTGCATAGAACCACTAGGATTTTGGTGCTCAATCTTTACCTGCTAACATGTAGAGCTCTCACCCACAAACTCTACAATGTCTCTCTTTATCCCACTCCACCAATAGACTTCCCAGAAGTCGTGGTACATCTTAGTGGACCCTATATGAATTAAGTAACGCACAACATGTGCTTCTGCGAGAATTTGTTATTTTAGATCATACACACATGACACACATAGTCTACCCTGGCAACGCAACACACCATATCCTCATTGGGAGAAAACCTCTATTTTCTGGTCTCTGACTGACACTTTCAGCTTTACTAAACTGGGATCCCTGTCCTTCTTTTCTTTTACTTTGGAAACAAAAAATGATTTTGAACTATTTTGTACCCAAACACTACTCTCTGCCGAATCAACCAAACGGATACCTAGTCTGGCAAGCTAATATACTTCCTGAACTAACTTCTTATTGCCATTCTCAACATGAGCAACACTACCCATGGACAATCTACTAAGGAAATCTTCCACTACATTGGCCTTTCCCGGATGATACAGAACAGTCATGTTATAATATTTCAACAACTCTACATACCTTCTCTGACGCAAGTTCAAGTCTTTATGAGAAAATACATGCTGCAAGCTTTTGTGGTCTGTGAACACATCAACATGCACCCCGTACAAATAGTGTCTCCAAATCTTTAAGGCCAACACAACACCTTCTAACTCAAGATCGTTGGTGGGGTAATTCTTTTCATGGGGTTTAAGCTTTCTAGAGGCATAAGCAACAACCTTACCCTTCTGCATCTAAACACCCCAAACCAACTCTCGAAGAATCATAATACACAACAAATCCTTCTGAACCATCGAGTAAAGTCAAAATAGGGGTTGTAGTGAGTCGAGTCTTTAACTCATAAAAAATCATCTCACAAAAATTTGACCACTGAAATTTGACTTTCTTCTTAGTCAATCTAGACACAGGGGATGCAATAGATAAAAATCTTTCATAAATTATCGGTACTAGCCAGCCAAACCCAAGAAGCTTTTGATATCTTATAGAGAAATAGGTTAGGGCCAGTTTCTTACTATTTTTATCTTTTAAGGATCAAATTTAATGCCATTACCGAAAACTATATGAACAAGAAAAGCTACTGACCTTAGCCAAAATTTACATTTACTAAATTTGGAAAACAACTGATGGGCTCTGAGGGTTTGTATTACTATTCTGAAATGGTCTGCATGATCATTTTCACTACGGGAGTAGACAAGAATGTCATCAATGAAGACTATGAAGAACATATCCAAGTAATACTTGAACACACGGTTCATCAAGTCCATAAAAGTTGTTGGAGCATTGGTACGACCAAATGACATGACTAGGAATTTGAAGTGACCATACCGAGTTCTGAAAGCTATTTTTAGTATGTCACATTCTCTGACTCTGAGCTGATGATAGCCTGATATGAGGTCTATCTTAGAAAAGTAACTAGCCCCTGAAGTTGGTAAAACAAGTCATCAATTCTAGGAAGTGGATACTTGTTCTTGATGGTGACTTTATTCAACGAACGGTAGTCAATACATATTCTGAGAGAACCGTCTTTCTTATGCACGAATAAAACTGGTGCGCCCTATGAGGAGACGCTGGGCCTGATGAATCCCTTATATTGGAGATCTTTCAACTCTATGAGTTCAGCTGGAGCCATTCTTCATGGCAAAATAGAGATGGTCTAAGTTTTTGGAAGAAGGTATTTTTCGATGTCTATTTCCCTTTCGGGAGGAACTTTGGGAAGATCTTCGGGAAACACATTTGGAAATTCACTTGCTACTAGAACTGACTCAAGATTAAGAGTCTAAGAACTAGAGTATATGAATCACACCAGATAATAGACACACCCCTTAGATATCAATATTCTCGTTCTAAGGTACGAAACAAGTTAACCCCTAAGTGCTGAAGTACTACCTCTCCATTCTCGGATAGGTTCATTCAGCAACTAAAAATAGACAACTTTGTTTCTACAATTAAATGAAGTATAGCATGAATAAAGCTAATCCATGCAAAGAATGATGTCATAATTAATCATCTCCAACTCTACTAAGTCTGTTAAAGTAACTTTTTAAGACACCATAACCAGACAGTTCCTGTATACCCATCGGGCTATGATAGACTTACCTACTGGACAGGAGACTGAGAAGGGCTCTGCTAGGTTTTTAGGACTGACTCCAACGTCAACATCTATATAAGGAGTTACAAAGAATGAAAATTCTCCTGGATCTATCAAATAATAAACATAGAAATGGTAAACTTGTAATGTACCAGTGACCACATTAGGAGAATTTTTCTGATCCTATTAGGGCAGAAGTACATAAATCCTGTTTGGGCTTTGACCACTGGTGGCACTGGAAGAAACACCCTACTGAGATGAGTGATCGAAATAAGCTGGGGGATGATTATGATGACTCTGCAAACCCACCTGAGGATACTCTTTGATCCTATGGCTTGGCTTGCCATATCCAAAACATACATCGCTGCCATCCCTGCCATCCCTGCAGACACCCTAATGGTTTTTACAAAACTTCTGAAAAAGAGAATTTGTCCGGGCACTGTTAACACTACCTGGAGATTTAGAGCCTGGCGCTCCATCCTTATTACCATTTCTTAATTTAGGTACAATTGCACTGGCTGAGGACGCATCCAAAACTAAAGATTTTGGGAAGAACTGAGGACATTACTACCTTCTAACTTAGGCTGAGGGAATACTCTTTCCCACTCATGTTGCCCTGCTTCAGGTTAATGAACTCTAAAACCATGGCTTCTCTCAACTCCAATGAGAAAAACCTATCTAGAATGGAAGTAGCAAACTCTTCCCATTCTATGGGCCCTGCATCTGTGGCCCTATCTACCTTCCACTGCTTAAACCATGTATGAGCGACATCCTATAACTAATAAGAAACTAACTCAGCACTCTCATTAGTGGTTACCCCCATAATGTTTGTTACCTTCTGCACCATATTAAGAAATTCCAGCGGGTCCTCTTCAGACTTACACCCTGAGAATTAAGGAGGGTTCATTCGGGTGAAGTCCTAAATTCTAGCTGCAACAGCATCGGCCATTGGATTGGCCTAAAAAACAATTGGGCGTTTATTCTGGGCTGCTACAAAATAAGCTAAGATAGTGAAATATGCTCTAAATTTTACGTGAGAATCGTGCTCATTCAGGGGATCTTCCTGAACAGGCGGAGGTGCTGGTTGGTTCCCAGTTCTTCTTCTGTTGGTCTTTTTGGGAGGCATATTCTGTAAACGGGGGGGGGGAAATTTGATTAGACAGAGAGTTTAACTTGAGATCATGATCACTCACACGACATGAACACTGAAATAAGGGAACTTTTCCTAAAAATACCATGTAGCCTTTTATCCATAAGTGTGGCGTGGTACACACCCATGCAAAAGTTTCTACTCGACGTAACTTTCAGACTCCATAGGACTCTTTAGAACCTTAGGCTCTAATACCAAGTTTGTAACGCCCCGAGTCTACACCCTGGATGTCACATAGTTCTTACGACCCTGAAGGATCACAAGCTAACCCATGACTAGTACCTACTATGAGCACTGAATAATAATACTAAAAATATATGCGAAAGTATAACTGAAAATGTGATAAGGTTCTCAAAATACTAAAATAATAACTGAGTGTACTGATAATAACTTCTAACAGCTGAATAACTGACTGTGCTATTCTGAAAGCCTCTAACTGTGTAATATAGAGTTGATTGGACAGACCCCTAACTAACTTTGACTGAAATAACTAATGAGATAACTAAAATACTATAATAGATTAACTCTGTACTCAAAATATAAGGTCTCACCATTGAATCTGCTACTGATATCCTGAGCTTCTAAGTATGATTAGGAATCCGTTCATCTAAACCTATGATATGAGACATCATAGTGCAAAGAAAGAGTATGCATCAGTACTTTATATGTAATGGTATGCTAAGTGAGGAAGGCTAATATACATGGGTTCATATGCATGAGATGATAACTGATTGAATGAATATCATGACGTAACTGGATGAGAGTACATACAAAACTTTAACTACTGAACATGTTGAATATGCATTACTAGACATATAACATCTATCTGAATTAAACTGAAACTGAAGTATTAAGTTCTAGTAACTAAATACTAATAACTGACAGTTCAGACTAAAACTGAAGTACTGAATTCTAATGGTTGTGTAACTGATAACTGGTAGCCTCGGTTCTGTAGAACTCTCTGAGTTCTTTACTAAATACTGAGACTGAAACTGTAACTGTAACTGTGAGAGTTATCATCTAACCGACATACCCCAATTATAGACTGAGTTGAGGTCTAACTTGTGACACCAGTTGGAAGGATCTTAGCACCTTGCCAAGGGATATTAACAATTTTGTGTCAACCTTAATCTGGCAGAAAGACTCATGAAATATATATATGATCGCATCAACCCTAATCTTGCAGGAGGACGACTTACCCTACGTTAGCTATGTAGTTCTGTAACGCAGGGACTGCTACTACGGGCCAAACCCTCTGCTGGAAGGAATGCCCCAATCCCTGGGTTCGCTTGGTGCTAAATCCTACTCCCAACTTAATCAACATTGAACTGATCACTAGACTATACTAGGCTTGACTGAACTGAAACTAATCGTGTTAATTGACTGAACTGGACTATGTTTACAGAGTTCTACTAACTGACTGAGTACTACTTTTCTTGACCCTTACTAGAACGATTCTATCACTATTGCAACTAAGTAGACAACTAAATTTTGGGTAATAAACTACCCCAGGACTCAATAGCATAATGGATAAAAACATAGCAAATCTTGAAAGCATAGCAAATGTGAATTATTTACAATTCATTCATTGAGTTATTTTGTCAAACACTTTGAGGTCTTGGACTTTTACATAATTAAGAACCCATGCTAACATGTCATGATTTCATTATTCAATTCACATGGACATTCTATCAAACACTTGGGGAGCATAATTAATGCACATGATAATGAACAACACCTAAGCATTATGACTACAACTTAAACTAGCAAATTCAAGAGTTTTGACATAAAAGATTCATAATTCAACACACATTCTAACATAATTTCATGAAACTCATAAAGAATCTCAACTTGAAATCCATACAATAACTCAAACATGGGAATAATTCAATTCATAACATGGAAATCATAATTCATATTTTTGAAAAGGTTTCTTGAGCTCCAAGGGTGGAAGGAGATCCAAATATGAACACCCAACATACCTTAATTGTTGATTTCATGGGAATTGTGGTGAATTCTTGGGATTTGATCTTGAGCTTGATGAAACTAGGGCTTGTTCTTGAGAGTGTTTGTGAGATAATGAGTGAATTTTGCCTTTAGGATATTAAATTTTGTGTTTTAGCTGAATTGGGTGAGAGGTAAAGGACCTAAATGCCCTTGGAAACTCATCAGTTGATGCACAAATATTGCCTAGTGATGTATTTGATGATGCACCATGTCGATGCTGTAAATGCGATAGACGACGTGTCGTATCGATGGTGTCAACACGATTCACGTTGGCCTACTATTTTGGCCATCCAAACACGACCCAAATGAAGTCCAAAAATTTCAAAACTCACCCAATATGACCTATTGACTTCCTGATCATGAATTAATTTAAAAATCAATATTCTAAGGTCGTAAAGATTGAAAATAAGATTATCCAATTATGAAGGCTAAAAATGCTTCCAAGTCTTAACACTTGGCTGAAAGTTTTAAAGTCTGGGACCTCTTTTGACATGCTATAAAGGACTGAAATGATTAGAACTTTGTGGGTTCTTATAAAAAGAGTGTAAATCCATAAATCTATTGTCTGAGGCAAACTCGAAAAAAGTGAAATAAAACCATATTTTAGTTGGAATCATACCATTTACCATCTAAGTGAGCATGATTGTACTAAATCTATGTATGCCATCACCAGTATTCAAAGGACAAGGAAGTTGGGATAAAAAATTGAGCACAAATGAAGCAAAATTTGGGTCTCAAATCAACCCTAAGATTTTAGGAATTCAATCCCTAATTTTTAAGTATTTTACCAAGAACTAGGATGAAAATTAAAGGAAAAATCAATGGGAAAAAGAATTATGTTAGCTTACCATAACTTATATGGATGGTTTCACACTCTTTACTCTTATTGAGCTCCCAATTTGGTGAAAAAATTATGGAAGAAGTGATAAAAAATCAGTTGCAAAAAGAGGGTAAATAGTATCAGGTGTCGCTTAAGCGATCACCCTGCCACTCAAGCGACAATCGCTTAGGTGACACTGACATAACTTACACGATCTAGCTTCGGCTTTGGGTATCTCTTAAGTGATCCCCAAGCCGCTTAGGCGATACCCACATAAGCTTGCTTGGTGATTGCTCAAGCAGACCTTGATCAAATGGTTAATGCAACTTAAGCGACAACATGTTGCATATACGGGCTCTGCTTAAGGACCTCATTGATTGCTTAAGCAGCTGTATTAGTAGCCTGATGCACCAAATTTTGCTATGTTTGGAATGGACTTCGGCCGGGTGCTTTAGATTCATTTAGAACCCCGTACTTGTAAACAAGATATGATACCACACCTAATTCAATGTTTCAAACTCAATATCTTGTAGTTCTATTTTTTCATAATCCGCCCAATAGCCTAAAATGAATTCGAAATCCTTGGGAACTAAACCAAGGGTCCTCATATTCCAAAATAAACATTTGAAGTTGATAGCGCTGATAGAATTCTCATCTAAGGTCATCTACTAGGAGATTTTGCACGAGACCAAATACTAAACAACTAAAGATCCAAAACAAGGAAATAATCCTAAAATCCAAATGAGTTGTTTGATAATCAAACTGATAGTTCCGGCAAGTCATAAATGACTTGTAGCCGCCGTGGGAAGGATCTAAGCATCTAAAATTCATGCAAATAGAGAAAATAACCTGGAGTTTCATTGCAAGTTCATCATCCCATATATAATCTAATATCTAATACCAATCAAATATCCATAACTCCTCTCAAACACATACATCGATAGTGTGTTTTTAAAGATATCACATTTTCTATCAGAAAAAAACTCTATTTCCACAGAGGTACCAATGTTTAAAGAATGTATATAATATGAGAATATAATGCTCAAAATCAACCAGAATTAAAATTTCCAATTCCAACCAATATACCAGCCACGTTAGTCCAAAATTCACTCGATAAGACAACCACCCATGATCTACTATAATCCATATACCAATAGAGTAAGATATACAATAATATTCCATTTGATACCATGTAAATACCAACTTAGACATTTTTTTCACAAAGAATAAAACCAAAAATTACATAAATACCAGGCCAACAACATTAAATAAGACCCCACATGGTTAAACATAGCAAATAATGTCTCAAAACATTCTAATAACAACAACATAGGCTCCAACACATGCACAATAATATTAATAATAAAGTTTTTTGTGATTAGTTCCCACAACTATAACATGATTTATTATCAATATTAATTACCCAACCTAGTCTAAAGAAAGTTAAGTCGTAATCTACCTCAAATGAAGAAAACTTGGTTGGAAAGCCTTTAACACAGAGACTTTACCTCATGAATGGACTTGAAATCAACTAAAACATACAAATATAGAATATAAGCATCAAAAGAAATCTAATTATAATGACTTGAATTTTGATGAATTATGTGAAATGTGTTTTTCAGTATGATTTGACCATTTTACCCCTCCCTATTGTTGCATTGTAGTGTTTCAGAAGTGTGGGGATAATTGGAATGGTTCTCGATCTATTTTAGTGTGATTTATGCAATATTGTGATTTTTGGTGGGTTCAAAAGCCTTATAGTTGATTTCTATCAATGTCTTTTGATTTGTGCATCGAATGGAATAACGTACTGCATTGTAGATCCAAAATATTGATTTTAGGATGGTAATATGATTTGTTTTGTATTATGGCTTTTAAATCTCATTTTGACCCTCGGTTTGAAAAATTATGATTTTGTATTTTGGGGGTCAACTCTATGAAAATGGCGTTTTGTTTGATTGTCTTATATCACCCTTAATTTTGGAGTATTGAATTTGATAGGGTAGTATATTTCATTTGCATTCACGAGATTCTAAGTGAATCCAAAGGGGCCCGTAGAGACTAGGAATTTCACCTTGTCCCCAGCTATTGCGCCACTCAGCTGGTGCACTTATGATCGCGAGGCTACTGCCACAATCACAATTGTGCATGCAGGATAAGTGCCGCAATACACCTAGTCCACGATTGCAATAGCCTCTCGCGACAACTGGTATGCGATCGTGATGCCTAGGTTATATAAATACCCATGTTTTGCTATTTTCACCATTTTTGAGACTTGGAGCTTAGGGTTTCATAATTTTAAGCAACTTTCTACACCTTTAAGCTTGGGTAAGCTCCATAACACTTATTTCAATTATTTTCTTCAATCTCTATCTCTTATTTCTTTTTTTTTAAACTTGGATTAATATGGAATTTGAGGATTTTGTTCTATAAGGCCTAAAAATTACCTTTCTCTAATTTAAACATTAATTTCAATACTTATCCACTTGGGTGAGTTTTTAATCTTCTAATTATCAGTTTTTCTCAGTTTCATCTTTGAAACAACTTCAATTCTTGATTTCTAAGTGTATTTTGGGAATTTTGTTCGGTAAAGTTTGAAAATATTTTTTATTCGATTTGGACTGCCTTTTTAACTTTTTTTTCTCTTAGGTTTTCAGCTACATACTTATTGTTGCGCCCAAGCGGACACGCAAGTGTATGTGGTCTCACCAAGCAATACAGTGGCCTTAAATAAAGCCAAATATTGATCCTATAGATACTTGTATTAACAACTATCCAATTCTAGTTTAACTATTGAGATTAAATTGATTCAATTTGTAACCAAAAGAGTTTGATGATGATAACTAAACGTAACGTAAATAATGCGTAAAGGTAAAGTGATTGGACAATCAATGGATAGGAACCCGGGGTTAAGGCTCTACAAACAGTCATACTACGCTATTGAACTTCATTATTTATATATTACTTATCTTGGTCATTGATTCGTAGGGTTTATCATATGATCATGGTCTCCCAACCTCTATTCGTCTACCGAACTTGGACATTACAACCTCATCATTGAGCGGTGATGTAATAATCCAATTAGATACATTAATATATCATCCTATACATGAACCAAACAAGGCTTCTAGGTATATCCCTATCCTAGTCGCTAATTCAAATTCATTATCTTATAAAAGAATAAGAACCTTGTTCTATCTATCTCCACGTTCTATCTTCGTATCCCCCCCCTTTCTGAGATCACAAGGTCTACAATGTATGTATTCTAAGGTTAGATACTCTTCAAATAGTTAAAACAAGGATAATAAAAATAATCAAATATGTTAATCAATCCAAACAAACTTAATTCAAAGCAAAAGGGCTTTTAGCCACTCATGAACATATACGCAATCAAGATAAATGAATACACGATAAAATATATGAAAAAGCTAAATTAAGAGAATAAAAAACCTAATTTAAATGTTTTCCAGTTTGTCTCAAAGTTTCCAAGTCGTCTAAGGTGTATAACATCAAGTACAAGTGTCCTATTTATAGGAGGATAAAACTGCCGAGTTTTTGCACTAAGCTGCGTCGCGGGGAAATTCTCCTCATCTACCTCCGCCACACACCCTTATCATTGAGAAACACTATTTTGAATTACTTAGGAATATCCATATGTATGTAAAGAGAACTAGGTCCTTTTATTTGGTCCGTGACTCACCCTTGACATCTAAAGTGTCCAATTCACGTCAAATTGTGTCTTGTGCTTTTGTTGATCTATTCCAAGCCTTTTTGTGTTGTTTATACTTGATTTGAATCTTTTATATATTTAATATGTCATCATAATAATCTCACCAATCATCATATAGCATTAAACAAATCGGATTAGAGCTCAAAACAACACAACATCTAAGACAACGAACTAGAAACTTAAGCTAAGAATACTAGTTTTGCCCCTTTTTATCTTTCACTTAATTTTGACTCTTGGATTGATTCAATTGAACTTTAAACACTATAAAAAAATAATTCCACACATAAATAAATAATCTTACCATTAGTAACTCATTATACACATTAGAATCCATCGTGATCAACTAGAACAACACCTAGCTCAAGATAGTAACACTAGTTTTCTCATATGAACTCTAAATAATCAAATTAAATACAAACTTGTTTGGAATACATGTTAAACATTGTTATCAAGTACTTAAACACTTAGATTCTTATTTATATCATTATTGACTCATTTAGCACACAATAAATCCTTAAAACAAGGCTAAACAAGCCAGGATAACAACACTATGGTGAATAAATTTACCTCAAAGCACACCTAAAAGTATAGGGAGCACATTTTTGAATAAAGTTACGATTTTTATCTTCTTTCTCAAAAAATAATTTTGGGGGTTCATTTTACCTCGACTATAAACTAGGCAATATGGGTATTGTTGGCTTTTTTTATGCGTATATTTTATATTTCCATGTTTTAGTTTATTTCGGCACCACTTGTGAGGATTGAGGCTTTTGAATTGAAGACTTTTATTTCAATATTTGGCATTTGAGGTAGGTTATGGCTTAACTTCTTTCAAACTGGTCTAGGTAGTTAATTTTAATACAAAATCATGTCAAGAGTATAGAAACTACTCATGAAAAATGGATATCTTATTGTGTTATTCCCATATAGGGGACGAAATGTGATATCATTGGTAGTTATGGGATATTATGTGCTATGTGTGATTGTGTGGGGTCCTATGTTATGTTGATAGCCTCTATGTATGAAAATAATCATTTCTTGTTTAGTGAAAATCCTGTAGTTGTATGAATTGCTTATTGTGATGTGTTCATACTCTCTTGTCATATGAATCATGTTGGTTTTCATGGATGACTGGAAATATTGAATGGATATTTGTTTCACTTGGTTGGTATATTGGTTTGTATAGTGGTTGGATAGGGAAATACACATTGTTGTTAGTTGTGAGCAATACATCCTCATATCATGTATATTTATGAAATGCTGGTACCACAATGGAAATAATGGAAACACTGAGAAACAATGGCTTTTTCTAACAAAAACTATGACATCTTATAAATATCCTCCCTGAGGGATGTGCCAGGGAGGAGATATGGATATGGATAATATACGAGTTAATGAAACCCCATGAATCCTACGTCAGGAAGCATTAAATTCATAAGTGTATACGGAGGCCTCGCAAAAGTCTCGGAGGTTATGCGACAACCTCGTGCATTACATCATCATCATCATCATCGCCACCATCACCATCTTTCTCATCATTTTCATTGTATTTACTTTAGTATGCTTGTGATGTGATTGTATTTCTCAATTTATTATATCCTCATTTACTTGTAAATTATGTTTCTTGCATATGATGTCCTTTTGTGCTTTACTTTTATATGGTATAGTTTATACTTGTGGTCTTTTCTGGTGTTTGTTTCTATATATATGAGTATTATAGAACTGTTAGTACAGACGATGTGGGCAGTCATTGTACAACATTATTCTGATTGTAGGTGACGCGCCCATAGTGTGTATTTTGTATGTTTTATTATCTACTTTGCTGACTCGGACTGTGATACCTACTGAGTACAAATAGACCGTACTCACTCCTACTTTGCTCTTTCGGTGCAGATCTTAGTTTGGGTACACCCCGCATTGGTTGATTTGGCCAATATTTGGATCTTTACGAGGTAGCGGGGGATTTTATGTATTCGGAGTCTATTACTACCTCTTCTTATTAGACTATGTATTTTTTTTTATTCGGAGATAGAGTTATTTCTATTTATTGTATTTTCATGAGTTATATTAGTAATTCTTACACTGTTACACAAGGTTTTGGTAGTTATGACATTATTGTTTATGTTGTTTCTATTTTCATTATATTGATTATGGTTCGGCTTCATTATAAGAGCCTTGCCTCGGGTTTCAAATGTTAATTTCTCTTTTGTATCAGTTTATGTGATAGGCTTACTTGTCAAGGTTCACTGTGACAAGTTCTATCACGACCCTTAGATTTTTGGGTCGTGACACCAAGGATACCCATATTGCCCATTTTTTATTCGGGGTCAAAACGAACCCTCGAAATGGGTTTTCAAAAAAAAAGGGTAACACTAAATCTTAGTTTTAAAATATATTATCCATGATTAAAGGAAGCCATAAAGATAAACCAAGTGAAAACAGGTTGAAATAGGGGTTTCATTCGAAGAATTACTAATTTTGGCCTTTTGGGCAAAAATCCCTAAATTCGACTTTTGAAATCCAGTTTTAGCAAGATATAAATGAAAAGAATCGAAGAAAAAAAAATTGAAATAGGGATTTAGATCTTAGCCAATCTTAAAAATGAAAGAAATTGCCCAAAAACTCAAAACCCCGATGCTCCAAGTGTAAAAAAGGTGAGAAATTGAGAAAAAAAGGTATTTATATATTATCTAGGGGTTGCTTAAGCTAACACTAGGACGCTTAAGCGGACATCACTTAAGCAGCCAAGTGTTGCTTTCATGACACCCTCCCCATCTACACATGTTTGCTTAAGCGGACCTAATGCCTCTTAAGAGACACTCGGGTAGTTAATCCAAGTCGCTTACGCGACCAGTTGACCAGTTAAGCGACCCAAGTGTCACTTAAATCGATGTGCCAGCTTAGTATAAAAATTCATCCGAAACCATGAGAACACAAATTAATTATGCTACCATATCGAGTTTGATGCTCTAGACTCTATGGTGATATCAGATTTTCAAAAAAATATCGTTTAACAAAATTGACCCCCAAAATCCAATTCCACAACTTTTTGAACTAAGGGTAGAAATGAGATACAAAAGTTGTAAAACCACATCATCCATGTTACAAATATAAAATCAATGTTTCATAACTGCTCGCACAGTCAGTTTTGACATCTAACACACATAATAGTAGATGTTGACCAAAGTCAACTAATAAGACTTTTTAACTTTCAAAAAACACAAACTCGCAAAAAATACACCAAATTGCTTTGGGAATCATGACAATAATCCTATACCTCATAAATACCACAAAATAACCACAAAGAGGGGTAATATGGTCAAACCACACAAAAATGAATAATTAACAAAAATAAACAAAACTCATGTCATTACATTATCCACCACTAAGAATCTAGTTCATCCTCGAACTATAGGAAAGGTAAATACCTGAATCATCTCAAGAATGCAACCACCTAACGTCCCTATCTAGATTGAAGATGGGCTCTTCAACAAAAGAGAACCTGTAATCTAACTAAATTAAATCCTAACAAATGACATGAGACTCGTCCGGAATATAAAACTGAAGCATGAAAACATGTAAAACCAGATGGACAACTGATAAATCTGGGGGAAATAATAACTCATAAGAATTATCCCCAATAGTATGAAAGATCTCAAAGGTCTAATATACCCGGGGCTAAGTTTTTCCCTCTTTTGAAACATCATCGCACCCTTTATGGAGGATACATAAAGGACGACTCAATCACCAACACTATATCTGAAGGCATAAAATCTATGATTCGTGTAGAACTTCTACCTAATATGGGCCACTCAATGTCTATCCTGAATGACCCAAACACTATCCATAAACACAGGAAGCAAGTTCATAACTCGAGGTTTAATCTCAAAACGTCAAACCAACCAACTGGAGAGTGACAACACTGACCATACAAATCCCTCAAAGGGAGCCATCTCAATACAAGAATGGTAGATATTATTATACACAAACTCTATCAAATCTAGACGCTACTCACACTGACCTCCAAAGTCCATAACACAAGCGCAGAGCATATCCTCAAAAATGTGAATACTAAACATCTAGTGAAGATGATAAACACTGGCACACCATGAAGATGTACTATCTCACAAATGTAGATGTGGGATTACCCTTTATTACTGAGAGAAATTTGAACCAAAATGAAATGATAAGATTTGGTCAATCAATCCATAATGACCTAAACAATGTTAGAACCACGAGAAGTACGAAGCAACCTAGTCACAAATTCATAGTGATCCATTCCAATTTTCTCTTAGGGATATAACCTCTGAAACAAACCACTAGGCCTAAAATGCTTGACCTTCACCTGCTGAAAACATAGGCAATGAGCTACAAAATCTGCTACAGCCTTCCTCATACCACCTCACCAGTAGTTTTGTCTAAAGTCATGATACATCTCACTCACTCCTATATGTATGAAATAACTAGAAAAATGAGCCTCATACAATATCAATCTAACAAAATCACCCACTCTCAACACACAAACACAGCCTCAAATCCTCTATACTCTACCTGAATCAAGCGAGGCTTCCATAGTTCCTCCACTCAACACCTTATCTCAAATAAGTCTCAACCCAAGATCATTAAACTGTTGATCATAAAATATCTCTATCAAAGAAGAACTAGCCTCCAACAAATCCAAAACATACCTAATTGCAGAAATATCAAGTCTAACCATCTAGTTATCCAAAGACTGAACCTCTAAGGAAAAAGTCCTCTTCTGGATCAAAAGATGCACCAAACTACCCACGTTAGTCTTCTTTAGGATCAATGTATCCATAAACACATTAGCCTTTCTTGGATGATAGAGAATAGTTAGGTTAAAATCATTCATCAACTCAAGCCAGAGACGCAAACTCATATTAAGATCTTATTAGGTGAAGACATATAGATGGCTATGATGATTCGAGAGAATCTCACAAAGGACTCCATATAAGTAGTTCCTTACTACTCAAAGAAAATATAACTGCACAAAACTCCAAATAAGAGGTATGGTAATTCCTCTCATTGGGATTCAACTAGCTAGAAAAATATGCAATCACCTTACCCTCCTACATCAAAACAACACCAAACCCAACACTTAAAGCATAAAAAAGATGGTAAAACCCATTCTCTCTATAATACCCCACAAAATTCTTTCATAGTCTGAGCCTTAAAGTGTGTCAAGTGAAGTGTAAATCCAGCCCTAAAAGATTAAGAAGTGACTTCCCAAGTGAGAAATATTTTAAACCATGTATAATTTATCTAATATACATTTTTTATCATGTAGGGAATTGAATAATATTTCCATCGATACTAATTTCATCAAAATCCAGCATCAGACGAGAAAGTTATCGTCATTTTACTGAAAGCAGTCGAAACCGCCCAGGTGTGATGGCCGGGTTGACAGACCATCGCCCAGCCCGTCGCAACCAAGGCAGTGACTACCTTTCCTGGCCCAAGTGCAATATCCAGGATGATGGACCATTAAGGCTGCGATGGACCATCGCTAGGACCATCGCAGCTGAAGCAATGTGGCCTCGTCCTGGTCAACGTGCGACGGACGATCCAACGGACCATCGAGTTTGCAATGGACTGTCGCTGAGACCATCACATCGAGGTAGTGTATTCTTTTTATAACCGATGTTCAACGGATAATCCGACCGACCTTCATACTAGAGATGGAACGTCACTTCAACTATCGCAGCCCCCATTCAGTAATTTTAAGACATTTTTAAAAGGGCTTTTTGGGTCTTTTCCCACTCTTTTCAGCCCCTATTTATATTCGACCAAGGCTCAAAACTTTATTTCTCATCTTCAATATCAAAAACTAGGGTTTTCTACAAAATCAAAACCCTTCTTTCTTCATCAAAAGAAATAAAAAATCTCTCTAAGAGCCTTCAAGAAAAAGTTTGCCTAAGGTATGCAGATGTTGATTCTTGGGTCCCTTTCATCCAAGAAGCTTAAAAATCCTTTTCTAAATTCAAATATTCTTATGCTTATGAGTTTTCATGATTCATGTGAATTGAAATTAAAGTTCATGCTATTACTGAGTTTTTAATTCATGTTTTGTTGATGAGATTTCAAGCTTTGACCCCAGTATGTGATATTCATGTGATGTTCATAATAAACCCTCTTCAAGTTACTTGTTAAGTGAGGTGTTCATATCAATTAAATGTAGAAATTATTGAATAAGCAAAGCATGCTCCTCATATGTTTGATAAAAGGCTTATTGAAAGAATTAGAGCCATGATAGCATGTGGACCAGAAATCCCCAATTGTGTGCAAACCCATTCATGCCAAGTGTTTGTTGAAAACCCTTAGTGAATAAATTGTGATATGATAGCATGAGATTCCCCAATTATGTGCTCTTTGATACATGCTAAGACTTTAATACATGTTGAGTGTTTGATGTAAGACCTTGTTGAATGGAGTATGAGCCAATAGCATGTCTCCCTATACTATCACATGTTTATGATTTCTAAATACTTGAAGAGATGCTTTAGTGATTGTGATGGTGAATGAATGTCCATGGTCTTGATTATTCAAGAATGGTTATGTTTTACTTTTATGTTATCGAGTCCTGGGGGAATTTATACCCGATAATTTAGCTGAAGTCTAGAGCCCATGTCAATTTTCTCGATAAGCCCAGTCAACCCACAATTCTCAAAACTCAGTGAGTCATAGAACTCTGTACTCTCATATAGATACAAAACTTAAGTAATTTCAGTAATCTCAGTATCGCTAGTATTCTAGCCTCAGTTTTGTACTCAGCTCAGATCTAGTAGTATTCAAGTGTTCAGTTTAGTCTTCAGTAGTATTCGAGTAATCTATCTCAAGATCAGTATCATTTAGTCAGATTACAAGATTTAGTAGTATTCCATCAGATATGAAACCTGTTAGATAGGCTTGATCTCAGCCTCAGATTCAGTTGAGTAATCTCATTATCAGAAATAGAGATCACCCGTTAGATAGGCTTGATCTTAGCCTCAAATTCAGTTGAATAATCTCATTATCAGATCCAGATATCACCCATTAGATAGGCTTGATCTCAGCCTCCCAATCAGTTGAGTAATCTCATTATCAGATCTAGAGATCACCCGTTAGATAGGATTAATCTCAGTCTCAGATTTAGTTGAGTAATTTCATTATCAGATCCAGAGATCACCGTTATATAGGCTTGATCTCAGCCTCAGATTCAGTTGAGTAATCTCATTATCAGATCCTAAGATAACCCGTTATATAGGCTAGATCTCAGTCTTAGATTTAGTTGAGTATTCTCATTACCAGATTCAGAGATCTTCCGCTAGATAGGTTTGATCTCAGACATAATCCTTTCTTATCATTGATAGTATATTTAAATATCATCCATTAGAGAGGTTTGATCTCAGATTTAGTCAGTCGAGATTAGTAAGCTTAGCTTCCAGTCATTGATATGAGTAGATTCAGTTAATCAACTTCAGTATCATCAGTTTTCGAGATCACTCACTAGATGGGTCTGATCTCAATTTCAGTACTCAGTTTTCTGTATCAGGAGATTCAGTTGTTCAGTATCTCAGTATTAGTAGTGAGTTCAGATGTTAGTAAAGTAGTATCCAAGTTTCAGTATTTCGAGTTGTGATGTTTTTAGTTATGGTTTTTCCATTCATACATATGTCCTCATTCAGTATTCTCATAATTATTCAGTTAAGTAATTGTTCATGCATAATCCCTTGCATTTAGCCTTACCTTATCTTATACTCAGTATATTCCCGTACTGATGCATTTGCGTTATGGTGTTTTATTTGACACCATAGGTTCAGAGGCACGAGATCCAGAGTACCCTTAGCAGCGCAATCCCAGTCAGCAGTAGTAGACGTAGCCGAGAGTCCTCTTCATTCGAGGATGATCATTATTTTATTATAGTATCAAATTTAGTTTATTTTCAGTAGACGGAGTTAGTTGGGGACATGTCCCATCAATTCCACAGTTATGACAGTTTAGAGGCTTTTCGGATAGATGTATCAGTATTCAGTTTTTAGTTTCAAGTCTTTTAGATATTTTGAACCTTATGGCCATTTTCCATCAGTTTTCTGCATTTATTATCTATATGATGTAGTGCTCAGGTATAGATATCTGTAGACAGTTAGCTTGTGGTCTTTTAGTATCATGAGCACGTATGACGTTTCGGTTCTAGAAAATTAGGTCGTTACACTCTCCTTGGGTAAAGTCAATATATCAGTTGATGTCAACAAATCCTTGAGCTTTTGGAAGCTTACCTTACAAGCATTGGACCATTAAAAGGAAAGCTTCTTTTGAGTCAACTTGGTCAACAGAGCCACAATAGATGAAAAACCCTCAACAAAGCACAAATAGTAACAAAGCAGTGATAGTAACCTTCCAAACAAACAAAACTCCAACTCTAGGCAGGAGAAGTAGGCCTAGCCCAATCACGAACCATTGCTATCATAGATGACCAATACCATACTTCGTAAATACTTGACCCAAGAAAGAAACAAACTCCAACAAAAACTCATATTTTTGTCACTACATGACCAAAAAAGGAAACAAACTCCAACAAAAACTCATACTTGGATGACTTGGCATACAACTTTTTATCCCTCAATCTCTGGAGTACAATTCGCAAATGATCTTCATAATCTGCCTCACTCTTGGAATAAACCAAGATATCACATATAAATACAATAACAAAAGAGTTGAGATACGGTTGAAATACCCAATTCATCAACTACATAAATATGATTGGGGTATTAGTCAACCCAAAAGACATGACCAAGAACTCATAATGCCTGTACCGAGTTTGAAAAACTTTCTTTGGAATATTTGAAGCTCTAGTCCTCGGCTTATAATACCAAGACCTCAAATAAATCTTCAAAAACACTAATAGCACCCTGAAGCTGATCGAAGAAATCATCAATACGAGGAAGAGCATGATTATTCTTATTTATCTCCTTATTCAACTACCTTTAATCCATACACATACGCATAGACCCATCCTTTTTCTTTACAAACAAGACAAGGTGATACACTAGGTAAGAAAAAGCCCTTATCCAACTACTCTTGCAACTGATCCTTCAATTTCCTTAATTCTATTGGGGATATACTATAAAAGGGAATAGAGATGAGCTTGGTTTCCAACTCAACATCAATAGTGAAGTAAATATCACAATTTAAAGGCATACTAGGCAAGTCCGTATAAAAACCATCCATGAACTCACAAACAATACAAACATAATCCAAAGAAGGCATTCAAGCAGAACAAGTATCACGATTATAGACTAGAAAAGACAAATATCTCCTCTTAACCAAGAGATGAGACCAAAGGAATGATATAACCCTTTTAAAACTCGAATGAAGAGCACCCTTCAAAGATATCTTCAGCACACCCGACAAATATAGGGTCAAAGTCTTAGTATAATAGTATAGGACAACATAAAAAGGAGTTAACTAATCCGTAACGAAGATCACATGAAAATCTACCATGTCTAAGATAATAAAATCTACCTAAGTCTCATGCCCAACAAAGGTCACTACATAAGATTGATGCACCCAATCTACCAGTAATGAGTCTCCTACAGGCATAGATCACAGATAGGCATGGCAAGTAGCTTACTAGAAGAATAAAAACTCAAACAAAAATATATAAAACAAATATGAAAAATTTGACCACAAAACAAACAACACAAATGCAGATTTGTGACAAATAGGGACTATACTTGTTATAACTGCATCAGAAGCCTCTAACTCTGGTCTGGCGAATATAGCATAATCCACATCCACCACTACAGGCACTACTACCTCTACTTCGTATACCTCTAGTTGAACCTATACCTCTTACTGTCGATATAGAAAGTAGGCCAGAAAACACGATGAGTACAACCCTTGGCCAAGTAGCTAGCCTTATACCACACAATGTATACTTTACCGCCTGACTCAATAGGAAAAGGTACGACTGAGCAATGACCACCGAAGCTGTTGAATAAGAAGATCTACAAGCTAAACCCAACAAGATTTACTACACGGATCTATCATGATTCCCGTGAAAACCTCTAGAATGTCTACCTTGAATAATGTGACCTCTAACTTGCCCTGCTGGCACACCTTCTTAGGGCCTCCTTGAGATGCTCAAAGAATAGACTTAGTCATCTTATCCTGATGTACTATACTCTATAATGATTCCCCTAGAACTACCATCTAAGTGGTATCAAGATTAAAAAATTATCTAGCCCCTTCACGAACTTCTAAATCTTTTCAATCTCGATGGCAATACTGGTTTAAGAAAATTTAGATAGCACATAGAAATATGCCTCATACTCTACAACAGTCATTGAGCCCTTCTCCAAGTGATCAAACTAATCACTTATTTGATATCTCAAATAGTAAGCCATAAACCTATCAAAAAAGGCCTCAGCAAACTGATTCCATGTCATCTCTAGAGAACCATGAGATCTGTAGCTAACAAGTGACCTCCACCAATCCCTAGCTGCATCTCGTAACTAGTAAGTCATATGAGCAACCCTATGTGACTCAAGTGAACAAAAGTTACACAACTTCTATTAATCAATCAAAAAATCATAGGCATCCTCGCCCACAACATTGCTAAAACTAGGTGGACCCGAATAAGTGAATCTGTCAAACCTTTCCTGATCCTTATAAGACATCACTATACTCATAATAATAAGAGATATAGTGAATTTAGATAGGTTATATCCCACTAGTGGGTCTCATAGATAAAGGTTGAACTCTTGTTTTTGGAATACTATACTCGAATACCAGCACATAAGGAGGAACAACATTCAAAGTTTATAGAGTACCATAAGCAGATGTTGGTACCACTGAAGGATCCACACTCAAAACCTGAGGAACACCATATGAAGGCTCTGACATAAATAGTGGTACAATACTCAACATTGGAGGAACACCAGATGTACTCAAAGAAACACCTTCTAAATTAGTCAGCAAGCAAATTAATAACCCTTTCAAGATTAGGGTAGAAGAACTCTGTGGGACCTGAGTGGGACCATATCTCTGGCATGCTTGATATGAGGTTCAGGGGATAGCCCCCAGTACAATCTCTGAAGGGGCAGATCCTCGTGCCCATGTACTACCTCAGTCCCGTCTAAAACTCAAAACTTGCCTTCTAGATTGGGGTATCTCCACAGATAATGGCTTGGAATCTCTAACCTCATAGGGTCTAATCCTAACCATCTATGTAGAAAAGAGTTAAATATGATTTAGAACACATGGTATGTATGAATTCATATAATATGGAAGAAAATAAGGGGAGTTTCCTTAATATATCTTATAGTCTCTCAAAGATAGATACAAATGTCTACGTACCGATCTACGAGACTCTACTAGACACTTTATTCTTATAATGATGAAACCAATGAACCTGACTGCACTGATACCAACTTGCCACAACCTAAAAATCAAGGGTCATGATGGCACATATTGCAGAAATCTGTGGCCAATAACCTTTTCACCCAAACTGATATAAAAAGGGAAAACAATACCAAAATCTAAGGTAAGTCTTCAAGAATGAAGCCAAACAACACACATATAATAATAATGGAAAAATACATAAGAAAAATATCATAAATCTCCAAAAATATGGTGTTACAGCCTAAGAACAAACTATATACATCTCGAAGCCAAAATATACAACTAATAATAAGAAAAGGGACATAATCTATCTCTAAATACAAAAACAAGGCATAACCTAAAGAAGAGAAGGTAGTATATCAACTTTGGAAGTATAGAATGACTGCCACCTCAAAAATAGTCCAAATACTACCTAAATCGGCTATTACACGGCACACTCATCCTGAATCTGCACCAAATGGGAGAAGTAGAGTAGAGTACTGTCCACTTGTTCTTTGTAGCTATCATAGACCGACTAAGTAAAGTAGAAAATAAAGTAAATAAAATACACAATATTGGCATGTCACCTACACTAAAAAAATATCCCAAATGGTAGCCCATTCTGTCTCCACTAACAATTCAAATATATATACATATACCAAATAAAAGTACCAAAATGAAGAACAAACAGATAGATATTAAATCAAGAATAAAAATACAACACAAAATATGTACAGTATATGAAATTCAATAAAGACGATGATGTTTTGCATGAGGTTATCGCACAACCTTCGTAAACACCTACTGAGTTGTGCTCCTAAGCTAGGACCCATGAGGGGTTCGTCAAGCCATATTGAATCCAATATACAATAATAATCTAATATACATAACTTTTCTCTGACATATACATCGGTAGTGGATTTTTAAAGATGTAACATTTTTTGTCAGAAAAAGCTTGTGTTTCCACAGTGGTACCGATGTTTCATGAATATAAATAATCTGAGGAAGTAATGCTCAACACCAAAAAGAATAATAATTTCCAAATCAAAAAAAATATGCATACTACGTAAGACAAAATCCTCTCAGTAAGCCAACCATCCATGATCCAACATAATCCAAATGCAAATATAGTAAGATATACCATAATATTTCATTTGATACAACATAAATACAAACTTAGACATTTTTTAACCATGAAGAAAACAACCAATTACATAAATATCAGGCTAATAACATCATATAAGACCCCACATGGTTACACATAACAAATAATAACTCAAAACCACAAAATAACAACAATATAGGCCTCACATTAGGGCACAAAAACAGTAATAAATCCATTTTAATGATTATTTCCCACACCCATAACATGCTTTTATATCAATAATAATTATCCAGCCAGTCTTAAGAAAGTTAAGCCATAACCTATCTAGAATGAATAAAAATGGGTTTGAAAGCCTTCAACATAAAGCATTCCCTTCACGAATAGATTTAGAATCAACTAAAATATATAAATTTAGAATCTACGCATCAAAAGGAATCCAACGATACCTATACTTTCAATTTTCAGGTCAGGGCCAAAATGAACCCCCAAAATGGGTTTTCAAATAAGAATGGTGAAATCAGAATTTTAGTTCAAAATATATTCCTAATGATTACAGAAATCCACGGAAGAAAACCCAGGTGAAAATGGGTTGAAATTGAAGTTTGAATCAAATAATTACTAATTTAGGACTTTCAGGCCAAAATCTCCAAATTCCATTTTTGAAATCGTATTTTAACAATATTTAAATGACAAGAATCGTAGAAACAATTTATTGAAATAGGGATTTGGAGATTACCAAACCTAAAAATTGAAGAAATCACCAAAAAATTCTAAACCCCAAAGCTCCAAACGTTATAAATGGTGTAAGATCAAGAAAAAAAAGTATATATATTACCTAGGTGCCGCTTAACTGGACTCTGGGTTGCATAAGTGGCCATCTCTTAAGCCGTCAAAGGCCGCTTTTATGAAAATCACCGCATCTGCATATGTTTTCTTAAGAGGAACTAATGACGCTTAAGAAACACTCGCTTAAATAAGCTAGTCATCATTTAAGCGGCACTCGGCTGGTTAAGCCAAGTCGCTTGAGTGATCGACTAGATGCTTAAATGGTCTCTGCTTAAGCGACCAAAGTGTATCTTCAGTGAATGCACTAACTAAGTGGTACATTAACTGGAGATTTAGAGAATTCTAATAACGAACCCCTCGGGATATATCCAGTATTTGGAGAATGCAAACAAACTATGCTACCCTATCAAATTCGATGCTTCAGACTCTTTGGTAATATAAGATTTTTAAAAAAACATCAATTTCACAAAACAGACCCCTGAAACCCAATTTCACAACTTTTCAAACCAAGGGTAAAAATAAGATACAAAAGTCGTAAAACTACACAAACCAGTTACATATCTAAAATTGGTGTTCTGAATCTGCTGGCGTAGTTTGATTTGCTATCTGATTCATAGAATAATAAATGTAGACTAAAGTCAAATAATAAGCCCTTTTAACCTCCAAAAACTACAAACTCACCCAAAATATGCCAATATACATTAGGAACCATGACAATCATCCTTACACCCTAAAAATACCACTAAGCAATTATGGGGAGGGATAAAATAGTTAAATCACATAGAAATGAATAATTCATAAAAATCACCAAAATTTAAGCCATTAAATCATCCACCACGAACAATCTAGTACGTCCTCAAACTATAGGTAAGAAAAATACCTAAATTGGCAATAAGATGGGGATAACACCACCCACATTAGACTCAACCTCCCAAGTGGCCTCATCTATAGTTCAATGTCTTCACTGGACCTTTACTATAATAAAATCTCTAAAACATAATTGCCTAACATCCCTGGCTTGAAAGGAAATGGGATCCCCAAAGACAACCTCTTATCTAATTGAAATGAATCCCAATGAATGACATGAGATTCCTTCAAAATGTAACACCGAAGGATGTAAACATGAAAAATTGGATAGCCAACTAATAAATCTTAAGGAAATGCTAACTCATAAGTTACATCCCCAATAGTCCAAAGGATCTCAAAACTTACAACATACCTGCGGCTAAGCTTGTCCCTATTCCCAAACCTCATCAAGCCCTTCATGGGTGACACACAAAGAAAAACCTAATCAGCAATACTAAATCTCAAGGCATGAAGTCTATGATTTGTGTAGCACTTCTTCCTACTCTGAACCGCTTGAAGTCTATCCTAAATGACTTGAACACTATCCAAGGACTCACAAAGCAATTTTATACCTCAAACTAACCAACTAGAGAGTGAAAATGCCTACCATATAAATCCTCAAAGGGAACCATCTTAATATTTGAATGTTAGCGATTATTAAACTGAAATACCTTAGTTTCTAAATCTTAGAAAATTTCCTGAAATTACGGTCTCTGGACCCAATATGACTCAAGGGTACAAGATGTATGTTTGGGTAAGAATGGAATGTCCCAATTATATATTGACCAGTGAAGGTTGGTGGGATGGATTTTGGTTACTGTAATGGATACGAATTAGGGGTACGAGTTGTAATAGTGGTTGCAGATTATTTTATTCCTTAAATTAATCTTCGACTTGGGAACTTAGGTTGGATGTGAGTACGAGTGGCTAACCATGATCTATAAGCAAAAAAATGAGTCATATGAAGGACTCGTATGGTGCACAATGTCTAATACTTCTTTGGGTTCAAATCTGCCAGGGATACAGATGAAGGGTACTGATCATATTCTTTGGATACGACTTGGTTAGATGAGTCATATTCTAGATAGTATTAGATCCAAAGGTTGAGACTAGGATACCAATGGAGGGTACCACTCATATTGAAGGGTACAACTAGTGAGGTTCAGTCGTACCCCTGGGATGGGATTTTGTGCAACTTAAGTGGAGGTATTATGGACATTTCCCCACTTATACTAATAAGGTATCATGATTTATAACCTACTTGGAAGTATATTTACAATATTATTTGATTCATTAAGACTTAGAAACTCCTCTAAAACACTTTATAATTCTCTCAAAAGATTTTAGGCAAGGGAAGCTAGGGTTTTAACTAGAGGATTGATTTGGGGATTGTCTTGGAGATTTATTTCCAACATTATCTTGGTTTAAGACATGTTCTCTTCCCTCATTTTTAATTCTAACTAGAAGCATGGTTTTGATGAATGTTTTTATGACTTCATTTATTGTATGATTTTGGTTTTTAAATATGGATTGGGGGTTTTGATATTAAATAGTTGAATATGGTTTTACATGGTTTTAATTATGATATATGTGCATTAATGGTGGTTTTGGATAATTTCATTGTATGGTTTTGCATTAATGATAATTGGAATTGGTTTTGGTTATATTATGCCCCCAATGTGTTTGACAAAATGCCTATAAACATGTTTTCATTGCATTGAGTATCTGAATCAAACTCTTGCATTTTTAAAAACTTGGTAAAGTATTTATGAATGGTTTAAATGGCTTGGATAGGTAAATGGCTAAATGTTTATTCTTGTGGGGTACATGGAATCCCCCAAGTGGTTTAATATGGTAAATAAAAAGGCAATTAGAAGTCCCCTAAGACCTATATATGGTTGGTTATGGATAATACATGCAAGTAAGGACTGGTATGACGATACCACTAAATGGACTTGGTTAATAATTGGTTAATGGTTTGGTTATTTAGAAAATGGTTTTAATTGGGCATTAATGGTGGGATGTGTAGCAAATCCGTGATAGGTAGACGTCTCGGGTGAACCAAAACTGGAAACTCATCTTTGTCGATATGAGTTTGGTCTTGGTGACTATGTGCATGATGCCACACTATATTTTGGGGGATGTACTAGTAATCCCAGGTTTTCTTTCTTGGTCATGTGGCTACATGCACTAGGGCCTTTTTAGCTGGGAGAGATAAACCGATATAGCCCGTGGGTGGTTTAGGATGGCAAAGTTACACCACCCAGGTAAATTTTTTAAGGGCATTCTAAATCCAATCCCTTTTCCTGGCATGGCTATATATATATGTATGGTTATGTGCATATGGATAGTTTTACTTGGTTTTATAAATAGCAATATTTTATCCTTATCCTGAGATCATGCTAGCATTTACCAGCTAACCCGTGTACTAGTGGATTTATACCCACGTTATGTAGGAACTACCATTCTACTCCTCCTATATAGTAATTGACTCGGGGATCAACATTTAGACTGAAAGGGTGATCTTTCATCTTTTTAGAAGGCTCTATTTTATATTATGAAAATTTCTAGGCACTTTTATATTATTTTGGATATTGGTTTTGTCCATGGTTTGGGGATTGTCCCAACTAGATTTTTATCACTTTTTTGTTAGAGGCTTTGTAGTACTACTATTGGTTGGAATGGGCGGGATCAGTATTAGTATCAGCCTTGGCATTAGAATAAACTAGCGGGCTGACATCATCAAACATAATTTCTTACTGCTATATCATATTTCATTTTGGGATTAATTATATTATGTTTTGGAACATCTTTGGTAATGGCCTTATCTATGGACCTTGATTTGGTATCAATTTGGTATGGTTAGATTAGTTGTATAGGATGGTTGGACCCGATTGGGTCGGTCAAAGTTGTGATCTTATCCCAGAGTCTTTATGTGATCTATTACACTATCTTGTTACATGCTTGAAATTAATCCCACTAAGGGTAGGCGACTGAAGGTTGGGCTGGGTAATGGGGGTGGTCTCCGATCATGGTCGGACCTGGGACACCCATTATGACAAGGCCTATTATTAGGTCTCGTCAAATTGGTATCATAGCCTAGGTTCATTGTCAATTGGGAGTCCACAAAACCATATCGGGTAAAGTCTCTTTTAAGGGTGTGTAGCATGCCATACTCATAAGGGAGAGGCTACAAGGTAGTTAGAAAAGTTTCACTTTCTTGGTATGTTATTCTCAAGCTTAGAGTCACAGTCCCAAAATCTTCTCTAATCCTTATTTATTCATCTTTCAGATCATGCCTAGTAGATCTGGAACTATAAGAAAATTCTTTTATCCCATTTGGGGGTAATGTTGAAGAGGAGCATCGTACTTTTGGGGTCTATCTTTGATCTTACGGTCCTATTCTCGATAGTTCTAGAGTTCCATCAATTGCTACCATTCCTCTTCAAGGTAAGGTGAGCAATGTGGAATTTCATTAGTCTATTTATGTTATTGCTAGATGGTTAATGCTCAGGATGAGTGGGGTGTGATGGGTGCTTTTTCTGCTGAGGCCACTAGGGTTGGCAAATTTATGAAGATGGGTCCTCCAATATTTTTCTAGAATGGTGGTAGAGGATCCAAAGGACTTCTTGGATGAAATAAAAAAGATATTTTGGGTGATGCAGAATACCAATGTAGAGGGGGTAAATTTTACAATTATTAGCTCAAAGATGTTGCATATTAGTACTATGAAGAGTGGGATGGGAATAGGGGTGATGTGGAAGAATCTTTCTTGTGGGATACTTTTTCTAAGGCCATGTTGGATTATTTCTTTCCCCAAGTCTTAAGGGAATAAACTATGGAGGAGTTTTTGAACCTCAGTCGAGGGAGGATGTCTGTCAAGGAATATGCTTTCAAGTTTCACCAATTTTCAAGGTATGCTCCTAATTTAGTTACTAACATGTGGGAAAGAATGATGATGCTCGCTTCTAGGTTGAATTGAGATTTGACTTTTGAGAGAAATACTACATTACTGATTAAAGATATAGACATCTCTAGGTTGACTATTCATAAGCAACAAATGGAGGATGAAAAAGAAAGCAAGTAGAGTTTGCGGATAGACATGGTAAGAGGAGCAGATTTTTTGACGAGGGAGGTGCTCAGTATTAGGGTGGTGGAGATAGTGGCAAATGGAAAAAAAAGAAGTGGCGGATTTTTGGTTCCTACTCTTCTGCTAGTGCTCTTTACTACGCGTGCGACATGCATCATCAAGGTGGTGACAATTTTTTTGAATAGGGTGCCTAATCTCAGGCAAGCGTAGGCCAATCAACTTTTTTAAGCCCTCTTTGTCGGTTCAGTGGTTGTCCTAATCGGGGTTATTTCTATAAAGGAAGTGATAAATACTTCTTTTATGGACAGATAGGCCATCGACTCAGGGATTGTTCGATTAATAAGGTTTCTACGAGGGAGAATAAGATTCTCATGGATTCATCTTCTTCTCCTACCTGGTGGTTTTGCATCTACTTCTATTACTACTCCTAATTCTAGTGTTGATCGAAATAGGTTGTATCCTTTGGTATACCAATAGGAATCTGAGGTATTACATGATGTCGTTACTGGTATGTTACAACTTTTCTATCATGACATATATTGTTTTCTTAATCTGGGATCCACTCTCTCCTATGTGAGTCCTTATGTGGTTATATATTTTTGTTTTAATTCAAAATTTATTTTGGATCCTTTATCTATTTCTACCCTAGTAGGTGACTTGGTTATTGCTAAGAAAGTCTATAAGGAGTATGTGGTATCTGTTGATGGCAAGCAAACCTTAGTGGATCTATTTGAGTTAGGTATGGTGGATTTCGATATCATTTTGGGTTTGTATTGGTTGCATTCTTTTTACACATCCTTGGATTGTCAGACCCGTAGGGTTATCTTTAGGTTCCCTGTTAAGCCGGTTATAGAATGGAAGGGTAGTCTTTTCCCTCCTAAAGGGATATTTATTTCTTATCTTAGAGCTCAAAGGTTAATCTCTTAAGGTTGTCTTTATCACTAGGTCCGAGTTAAATATTCTAACTTGGAAGGTCCTTTTTTCCAGCTAGTTTGGTATTGATCTAGTTTCCAACACTTGCCTAATTTTAATTCCTCCTTGTAGTATAGCTTTAGCTGAGTTGAGGGAACTCAAGGAGAAACTTAAAGATCTTATAGATAAGGGGTATATTCATCCTAGTGTATCCCAATAGGGTGCACCAATATTGTTTGTGCACAAGAAGGATGGTACCCTTCGGATGTACATTGACTATAGGCGGTTGAACAAGGTGATAGTCAAGAACAAGTATCCTCTACTATGGATAGATGATCTGTTTGAATAGTTGTAAGGTTCCAAGTTCTTTTCTAAGATAGATCTTTGGTCTGGGTACCATAAGCTAAGGATTAGGTAGGTAGATATCCCTAAGATGGTTTTTTGTACTCGGTATGGGAACTTTGTGTTTCTGGTAGTGTCATTTAGGTTGACTAATGCTCCGGCGGTATTTATAGATCTGATGAATAGGGTTTTTTTGTCAGTATTTGAACTATTTCATTATTGTGTTTATTGATAACATTTTGATTTACTCAAAGAGTAAGGTGGATCATGCTAATCACCTCTATATGGTGTTGCAGACCTTAAAGGAACAACAGTTGTATGTGAAGTTGTCCAAGTGTGAGATTTGGTTGAACTGTATAACTTTCTTGGGTCATATTATATCTAGTGAGGGGATCATGGTAGATCCACAAAAAAGTTGATATGGCAAAGAAGTGGCCTAGACCCACGACTCCATCTGACATTCGGAGCTTCTTGGGTTTAGCCGGGTCTTATAGGTAGTTTATGGAAAGCTTTTCATTGATAGTTGCTCCTTTGACTAAGTTGACCTAGAAGAAGGCTAAGTTTTCTTTAGTCGGATGCTTGAGAGGGAAGTTTTGAGAAGTTGAAAGATAAGCTGACTTCGGCTCCAATTCTGACTTTGTTAGAAGGCAATGATGGTTTTGTGGTTTATTATGATGCATCTCGGTTAGCAGTTAGTTATGTGTTGATGCATCATGGGAAGTTGATGGCCTATGCTTCCAGCCAGTTGAAAGTACATGAGAGGAATTATCCTACTCATGATTTAGAGCTGTTGGTGGTTGTGTTTGCGTTGAAAATATGGTGGCATTATTTGTATGGTGTTTGCGTGGATATTTTTTTTGATCATAAGAGTCTACAGTATGTGTTCACTCAAAAGGATCTTAATCTCAGGCAGGGGAGATAGCTTGAACTTCTTAAGGACTATGATATGAGTCTTCAATACCACCTAGGTAAGGTTAATTTGGTTGCTGAATCTCTTCAAATATTATCTATGGGGAGTTTGTCTCATGAGGAGGAAGGAAAGAGGGAATTGGTGAAGGATATTCACCACTTGGCTAATCTTAGAGTTCGCCTTTCTGACCCAAAGATGGAGGTGTGATGGTGCAAGAAATAGTTTGATCGTCCCTTGGTGTGGAGATTAAGAAGAAGAAAGTGATAGATTCTATCTTGATAAAAATCAAAAGTGATAAAGGTAGGCAAAAAGTAGTGGTGTTTGAGATCAGTGGTGATGATACTTAACGGTACCAAGGAAGTTTGTGTGTTCTTGATGTCGATGGTTTATGATAATAGATTATGGCTGAGGCACATGAATCGTGTTATGTTTTTCATCCCGACTCAACTAAGATATAACATGATCTCAAGGAGATCTATTAGTGGAGTGGCATGAAGAAGGATATGGCTGATTTAATGGCTAAGTTCATGGTGTTTCAACAGTTTAAGGTTAAGCAGATGAGGCCTGGAGGGTTGTATTAAGAAATTAATTTGTCCGAGTGGAAATGGGTAGTGATCAATATGGACTATGTTACTGGTCTTCCTCGGTCTCGAAACTAATATGATTTGATTTGGGTCATCGTGGATAGGATGACTAAGTTTTCCCACTTTTTGCCTGTATGGACTACATTCTCGATATAGGACTATGAGAAGTTATATCTTCAGGAGATTGTGAAGCTGTATTGGGTGCCTGTTTTGATTATTTCTAATCATTCCACATAGTTTATCTCTCACTTTTAGCGATCGTTTTAGAGATGATTGCGGAATAAGGTTAGTTTGAGTATTGCTTTCCACCTGCAGATGATGGGCAAACAGAGAGAAATATTCAGACATTGAAGGATATGCTTCAGGCTTGTATTATTGATTATGGTGGTAATTGGGTTGAGCATCTACCTTTGGTGGAATTTTCTTACAACAATAGATATCATTCTAGTATTGGTATGTCCCCTTTTGAGGCATTGTATGGTAGGAGGAGTGGATCTCCTATTGGTTAGTTTGAGCTTGGTAAGGCATATACGTTTGGTCCTGACTTGGTTTACCATGCTATGGAGATGGTGAAGGTGATTTGGGAGAGATATAAGGCTGTTTAAAGTCACCAAAAGTCCGATGCGGATGATAGGTATAGATTCTTAGAGTTTGAGGTTGGGGATAAGGTTTTCCTCAAGGTATCTCCCATGAAGGGAGTACAACGATTTAGTACAATAGAAAAGCTCAGTCCCTGGTATGTTGGTCCTTATAAGGTTTTATAGAGAGTTGGTAATATTTCTTATGAGCTGGAGTTGCCTTCTAGCTTGAGCTTGGTTCATCCGGTCTTTCACATTTCCATGTTGAGGAAATGCTTTGGTGATCTTTCTGTAGTTGTTCTTTTGGAAGGACTGGGTATCATGAATTCTTTGTCTTATGAAGGAATCCTGATTGAGATATTGGATAGGTAGGTTCATCAGATGCGGACCAAGGATGTGGCTTCAGTTAAGGTTCTTTGGCAAAACCATAAGGAGGAAGAAGCTCTATGGGAAGCAGAGGAAGACATAAAGTCCAAATATCCGCATTTGTTTTCTTCTCCTAGGATTCGTGTGAAAGGTATGTGTGCTCAACATATCCTTATTTTAAGATTTTGTTAAAGAAAAGATTACTATCTTTTCTTCTTTGTTTTCAAATTTTATTAAAGATTGGGAATATATTTGTTAATTCAAATGACTCATGCGTATGGTTACCCCTACCTTGTCCGTTATTCGAGGACAAATGTTCCTAGTGGGGGAGACTGAAACACCTTATTTTTTGGACCTTAGAAAATTTCCCAAAATTTTGGTCTCTGGACCTAATACAACTCGAGGGTGCGAGCCGTATGTTGGGGTACGGATGGTATGGTCCAGTTGTATGCGAACCAGTGATGGTTGGTGGGATGCATTTTTGTTACTGGAATGGCTATGACTTAGGGTTATGAGTTGTATTGGTGGTTACGGATCATTTGGTTACTTAGCTTAATCTTAGACTTGGTTACTTAGGTTGGATCTAAGTATGAGCCGTAAGCCAGGGTACGAGTCATACCAAGGACTCGTATGGTGGACAATGTAGAAATCTTCCTTGGGTTTAAATCTGCCAGGGATACGGATGAAGGTACAAATTGTATGCTTTGTATATGACTTGGCAGGATGAGTCATATGTCGGATAGTGTTAGATCCAAAAGTTGAGTCTAGGATATAAGTAGAGGGTACCACTCGTATTGAAGGGTATGACTCGTGAAGGTCAGTCGTACCCCTGGGATGGGATTTTTTGCAACTTAAGTGGGGGTCTTCTGGATATTTTCCCACTTATCCTAATAAGGTTCCATGACTTCTAACCTACATGGGAGGCTATTTACCCTAGTATTCTATTTATTAACACTTAGAAAATCTTATAAAACACTCTATAATTCCCTCAAAAGCTTTTGGGCAGGGAAAGCTAGGGTTTCAACTAGAGGATTGATTTGAGGCTTGTCTCGGTGATTTCTTTCCATCATCATCTTGGTTTAAGGCATGTTCTCTTCCCTCATTGTTAATTCTAACCTGAATCATGATTTTTTTAATGTTTTCATGACTTTATTGATTGTATGGTTTTGGTTTTCAAATATGAACTAGGGTTTTTGTTATTAAATGGTTGATTATGTTTTTTCATGGTTTTAATTGTGTTTTATGTGCATTAATAGTGGTTTTGGATAATTGATTTGCATGGGAATGGTTTAATGGTAATTGAAATTTTTTTTGGTTCTATTATGCCCCCAATGTGTTTGACAAAGTGCCTATAATCATGTTTTCATTTCATTGAGTATTTTAATGGAACTCTTGCATGTTTTAAAACTTGGTAAAGGAATTATGCATGGTATAAATTTCTTGGAAAGGTAAATGGATAAATGGTTATGCTTGTAGGGTACATAGAATTGCCCACTGGTTTACTATGGTAAATGAAAGGGCACTTGGAAGTCTCCTTAAACCTACATATGGTTGGCTATGGATAATACTTGCAAGTAAGGATTGGTATGACGATACCACTAAATAGACTTGGTTAATAATTGGTTAATGGTTTGGTTAATTTGAAAATGGTTTTAATTGGGCATTCATGGCATGAGGTGTAGCAAAGCCGTGGAAGATGGAGGTCCCAGGTGGTCCACAACTTGAAACTCATATTTGCCGATATGAGGTTGGTCTTGATGATTGTGTGCATGATGTCACACTATATTTTGGGTGATGTACTAGTCATCCCAGGTATTCTTCCTTGGTCGTGCGACTACATACACTAGTGCCTTTTCAACAGGGAGAGATGAACCCATATAACCCGTGAGTGGTTTAGGACGGCAAAGCTACACAGCCTAGATAAAGTTTTTAAAGGCATGCTAAACCCGGTACTCTTTCCTAACATGGTTATATATATATGTATGGTTGTGTTCATTGGATAATTTTACTTGGTTTTATAAATGGCATTATTCTATCCTTATCCTAAGATCATGCTAGCATTCACTCGCTAACCCGTCTACTGGTGGCTGTATACTTACGCTATGCAGGAACCTGCCGTTCTACTCCTGCTACATAGTGATTTACTCGAGGATCAGCATTTGGACTGAAGTGGTGAGCTTTCATCCTTTCGGAAGGCTCCATTTCATGTTATGGATATTTCAAGACACTTTGATGTATTTTGGGATATTGGTTTTGGCCATCGTTGGGGGCATGTCCCAACCAATTTTTTATTACTCTTTTAGTTAGAGGCTTTGTGGTACTTCTATGGGTTGGAATGAGCGGGATCAGTATTGGTGTCGGCCTTTACATTAGAATAAATTGGCGGGCTGACATCATCGAACATAATATCTCACTGTTCCATCATATTTTATTTTAGGATTAATTATATTATATTTTAGAACATTTTTTGTTATGGTCTGGTTTATGGCCCTTGTTTTGGTATCGGTTTTGTATGGTTGGATAGTTGGTATGAGATGGTTGGACTCGGTTGTGTCGGTCACGGTTATGATCTTATCCCTAAATCTTTATGTGAGCTGTTACACTATCTTGTTACATGCTCAAAATTTAGCCAACTCAGGGTAGGCGGTTGGAGGTTGGGTTGGGTAATAGGGGTGGTCTCCGGTCATGGTCGGACTTGGGACGCCCATTACAACAAGGCCCCCAATCGGGTCGCGTCATAAATGCAAACTCTACCAAATCTAGATTCTTCTCTCACTTACCTCCAAAGTCCATAACATAAGTGCAGAACATATCCTCCAAATCTTGAATAGTCTACTATGACTGACCGTCAATCCAGGGGTAAAGTGTTCAGCTAAAATATACCCGAGTACCCAATTCTTCGTAACATGTTAATAATGAATCTCTGTCCTATATAATAGAAACTGGATCACCGTGAACATAAACTATCTCACAATATAGATATAGGCCAACCTCTCAGCACTGAAAGAAACTTGAAATAGAATGCAATAAGAAGATTTAGTCATTCAATTCACAATCTCCCAAACACTATCAGAACCATGAGAAGTAGTAGGCAACCTAGTCACAATATCCATAGTGATCCATTCCCATTTCAACTTAGGAATGGGTAACCTCTAAAGCAAACCACCGGGCCTTAGATGCTTGGCCTTGACCTGCTGAAAACATTGGTAACTGATAACGCCCAAACTACAGCTCTCGTAAGCGTGTAAGCGGTCGCTGTCAAATATAGAACCCAACTGGGTTGGGTGTCGAATCCCACAGGGAATACTTGGTCACTAAGTGTTGCAATTGTTAGCAGACTGTTGGTCGAAAGTTCTACAGAAAGGGGGGATGGTTTAGGCGTGAATTAAAAGTATCAAAATAGCAAAGTAAAAGCGGAATGCTTTGTTTAGTAAGATTTTAATCAATGAGACTTGTAAGTTAGGGTTATGTCCACCTTATGAATTCTACGTATCTATTAACTATGAGTAATGCGGGATTCATACATGCATGCACTTATAGAGATTCGTATTCTAATGGTAAATCCTAGTGTCTCTCGACCATCAAGAATTATCTCACTTTAACTCTCTCGAGCTTAAAGCGTATAACTAATGGTACGAACTCTCTAAGAGGTTAATCCAGTTACGGCACTAACGTGTAAATATGGGTTGGTAGCCCTATTTCCTTGTCACACTCTCTTTTCCAAACATGTAACTTTTCTCTCGAACAAGTTAATGCTATAATGGCGTATTCTATATGTTTGCAACCACAAGAATTTAATTAAGATGAAGAGAGCAATGATATAAGTAGCATACGTATCAAGAATTCACATACTCATAGTAATAGATAGTATATCATAAGGCTTCCATAACCCTAACAGAGAAGTTTAGCTACTCATGATTACAACGGAAATCACAATAGACATCATCATCGTACCAAAGCTAGAATAATCTCATGATGGGGATAAATTTTGTCGTCTAAAGGAAATCACGTTGAGCTCATCAAACCGTTCCTCGTAGCTTTTGCATTTTTTCTCTGTAAAAGTCGAATGAAAATAACAAAATAGAATATCAAATAATGAAAAGCTTGAATGAATCAATGCATGAATGAATGCCTGCCGAAAAATTCAGCAAAATAGGGTTTTTATAACATCCTTGTCCTATTCCTACTAAGTTAATGTTGATCTCCAAGTCTTTAGAAATACTGTTTTTGCCCGGGACAAGTTCTCCATGCATCACTTTCAATCCATAAGCTTCCAAAAGCTGCCTTCCCTCTTATGTGAAGTTTCCCTTTCTACCAAAAGGTCCACAAAGTGCTGAAATCTTCATCATTAATACCTGAAAACATGCTAATCACGTTGGTTAGCTCACTTACAGGAAAATGGACTAAAAATGCAGGAATTATATATTTTGTCCTTAAAACTTAGCTAAAATATGGGTAAATTATGGTGCTTTAGGCGTGTATATACGCCTATCATCAGTAACAAGCTACAAAATCCACTACATCCTTCATCATACCACCCCACCAGTAGTGTTGTCTTTAGTCACGATACATCTTAGTCACTCCTAGATGGATGGAATACCTAAAACAATGAGTCTCCTCCAATATCAATATCACCCAATCAATCAGTCTCGACACACAGACTCAGCCTCTAATCCTCAATACTATATATGAATCAAGTGAGGCTTTCTTATCCTCTCCACTCAATACTTTATCTTGAATCATTCCTAACCCAATATAATTAAATTGTTGTTCTTGAATCTACTACATAAAGGAAGACCTAGCCTAAAAAAAAAAGAGAGCATATCCGGGTCTATAAATATAAAGAATAACCATGTAGTTAGCCAAAGATAGAACGTCAAAGGCAAAATGCCTCTCCAAGTTCAAAAGATTCGGCAATCTACCCATGCCAGTCACCTGTTGGCTTAATGCATCGACAATGATATTAGCCTTTCTTGAATGATAGAGAATATTCAGGTCATAATCCTTAAGCAACTCAAGCGAATGATGCTGCCTCATATTAATATCTTGTGGTGTGAACAAATAGTGAAGTCTATAATGATCTAAGAAAATCTCACAACAGACTCCTTGCAAGTAGTGCCTCTAAAAGTTCAAAGAAAATACAACTTTGCACAACTCCAAATAATGGGCAGGGTAATTCCTCGCATGGGGATTCAACTGACGAGAAGCATACGCAATCACCTTACCCTCCTATATAAGCTCAACACCTAACCCAACATCTGAAGCATAAAAAAATATGGTAAAACCCAGGCCCTCCTTGGGAATAGTCAAGATAGGAGCTGATGTCAACAAAACCCCGAGCTTTTGAAAGCCAGCTTCAAAATCCTCAAACAACTAAAAGGAAATATTCTTCTGAGTCAACTTAGTCAATGGAGCTGCAATAGATAAAAACCTTCAGGAAAGAACCGATAGTAACCTACCAAACAAATAAATTTTGAATCTCGATAGATGAAGTAGGCCTAGTCTAATCACAAATCGTTGAAATCTTGGCCAAATTTACAATAATACCACACTTGGTCACTACATGACCTAAGATAGAAAATGACTCCAACCAAAACTCACACTTGGAGAACTTAGCATACAACTTCTCATCCCTCAATCTCTATAGTAAATACCGCAAAATGCTCTTCATAATTAGCAGCAGTCTTTGAATAAACAAAGATATCATCTATAAATATATTAACAAAGGAATTAAGATATGGTCAAAATACCCAGTTCATCAACTCCATCAATGTAGCTGGGGAATTTGTCAACACAAAAGACATGACAAAGAACTCATAATGACTGTACCATGTCCTAAAAGTTTTCTTTAGATTATCCGAATCTCTATTCCTCAACTAGTGATTCCTGGACCTCAAATAAATCTTTGAAAATGCTGAAGAACTTTGAAGCTGATCAAACAAATCATCTACACGAGGAAGAGCTTACTTATTCTGAACCATCATCTTGTTTAACTATTGATAATCAATACATGTATGCATAGACCCATAATTTTTCATCACAAAAAAGATAGGTTCACCCTAAGGTAATACACTGGGTCTATTAAATCCCTTATCCAACAACTCCTATAATTGATCCTTCAATTCTTTCAACTCTATCAAGGCCATCCTATAAAAAGGTATAGAGATGGTCTTAGTGCTTAGCTCAACATCAATAGCAAAGTCAATATCATGATCTAGGGTCATACCAGGCAAGTCCATAAGAAAAATATCCCTAAAATCATGGACAATACGAAAATAAACCAAAAAAGGTGGTGAAGTAATAGTAGTATCATGAATATGGGCCAGATAAGAAAAACATCCTCTCTCAACAAAAAATGAGCCTTAAGGAAAGATATAACTCTCTCGTGACTCGAATGAACTCCAAGCTATCCTTCACACACCCCACAAAGCTAAGGTCATAGTCTTAGCATAACAGTCACAAAAAATATGATAAGGAGCTAACCAATCCATACCCAAGATGACATCAAAATATACCATGTCTAGGATAATCAAATCTACTCAAGAATCAGGCCCAAGAAAGGTCACAACACAAGATCGATGCACCCAATCCACAACAAAAGAGTCTCCTATAGGGGTAGATACACAAACAAACATGGAAAGAGGATCACTAGGAGAATCAAATCCCAAAGAAAAATATGCAGACACATATGAGAAAGTCGACCCTAGACCAAATAAGACAAATGCAAATCTAATACAAAAATGGATGATATATATGATAACAATGTTGAATGCCTTATCTATGATCTAGTGAGTACAACATAACACTATACATGACCACCACCTGACTGAGCATCCCATTGACCACTACAGGAACCACTACCTATACCTCGCCCACCTCTAGTAGAACTTCTACCTCTTACTGCCGATATAGAAGTCGGCATGAAAACACAACATGGATATTCCTTATCCTAATGACCAGCCTCATCCGACACAATGAACACTCTGTGGCTTTAATAAATAGGGAAAGCTACGATTGAGACAAAATCACCACCCAAAGCTGTTGAACCTAAGGATCCGCTACCTGAACCTTGCAAGTCCGCCTGCATAGGTCTGCTATGATACACATGGAAATATCTAGAATCTCTACTGAATAAATACCCTTATGGAGTTTTTAGTTAGTTTATGCACCCTTAACATTTACATATATTTGATTCCAGGATTCGAATTTGATCATAGAATTACTTTATTCTTGATTTTCTTGATAATTCAGTTGCTGACTTTGGGTTTTACTTGTTGATCATTGTGATATTGTTTAATGCTTTTCATTATGAATTTCGTTGATTGTTTTACAACCATGGGTGGCTAAAGCCCTTACCTAGGGTTGTGGGAGCCCTTAGCTAAGGTTGTGGGAACCCTATCATATTGATGAAGTAGGGGTAGTGCTACATTTTTCTAAACTAACATTCTTGTATGTATTGTATTATCTTAAGTTAAATTGATTTCTTAGCAGTTGCAAATGATAAGATCTCACCTAGCATATAACTACTTACTCCACAAGAAGAGTAGTGACTAGGAAAAGATAATCACAACAGTAATTTGAAGATTAATTATTGATCTAGGCTAATTAGTATCATTTGTGTAAGATGGTTATCTATCATCTAATAACTTGAGACTCAAAAGGTAATAGTTAACTGTGATCTAGGATAAGGGTTAGTTAAGTGACGTCCTGAGACTCAAAAGGTAAAGGATAAAATTAGTTAATGAGTCCACATGATAGTTCATGGTACATAACTTATTAGATTCTACATGAAAAGTAGTGGGTTGGTTAAATAAAGCACGAAAAACCTAGTGAGTTGAGAAGCCAGGAGGAACACAATCCTAGTTTCATCTCCGGCTGATTACAACTAAAACTAAGTTTTGTTTCTTGTTTGAAATTATAACTACAAACCCCTCTTTTACTTTATTCTCTGCACATTAGTTCTAGAAAATAAGAGATATACTTCCATGTTTTCCCTGTGCATTGGAACCTAACCTAGTTAGGTTACTTTACTTGGCAGCGACTACTTTATCTTTAGATTTGGAAGTGTAGTTTGGGCATTGATAAAATTTTGGCACTATTGTCGGGGAATACGGTGTTTAGGTTTTAATTAAACTTAGTGAAGTTTCAGGTTCTTATTTTCTATTCTTAGTTAGGTATAGTGTATGCCTAACACCAGAAGTCAAGGAAATCCCTTACTCCTCTTGAATCCTAGCCCATAAAGACACTTATAGGCTAATCGTACGATGACGAAACTAGTATGTGCAGGCCATCTTACAGGGGTTCGCGATGATCCTAATACGGTACCTCCCCCTAATTTAAGTGATCCTCAAAATATTGTTGATCAATAGATAAAGCAGTTGCTAGCAGATATAGCTGCCAACCATAGAAGGTACGAGGACTCCTGATTAGCTCAGCAAGCAGAGCTAGCCTAACCAAGACCGATAGTTGATCGTTGAGTAGAACTCGATGTTAATCAATATAGTGTTTGAGGTAGTCAGGCTCAAGTGATCCCAATATTTTAATACTTCCATCCATATGATTATGAGAATTATATGTTGAGCCAAAAAAATAGGAGTTATCATTCTTCCTATAGTGCCCCTAAATGTGAAATTTTACGTAACCGGTGCCATGATTCATCTTTTGATCTTAAAAGGTGTATTTTCAAACTCAACTACAAACGATGAAAATATGCATCTTACTTTTTTTAGGATCTGCACTTCTTATATTCTTCTAGGGGTAGACTAGGAGGCACTCAGATTGAGGTTATTCCCATTTTCATAGATTAAAGAATATTATTTGTGTTTGAGGGAACTTCCAAGAGGATCTATTATCACTTGGAATGAGTTTTCCAGCCAATTCTTAAACCATTTCTTTCCTTCAATCAAAATATTGCAGTTAATAGTTGTGATATACAACTCTAGGCAGCTATATTAAGAGTTGGTGTATGAGGCTAGGTTTTAGTTTAGGAATAAGATTAACATAATACCCAATTATCATATTTTCAGGGATGATATTGCTCACAATATTCTATAGAGGCATGAACATCAGTTCCCGAGCCATGAAAGACACAATCACTAGAGAAGCGTTCATGATATTACGTTGGAAAGTACCTTATAGGGTTATAGACCAGATCTCTCTCACTAATCGAAAGTGGCATACTCAGTAGGCTGAGAGGGTTTCTAGTACATATGCCATTGGAGACTTATGGAACCATAGAATAGTGGATGATTTTATGTAAGAGATTACATAGGTGAGGACGGATAATAGGTTATTAACTAAGCAGTTCACAATAATGACTTTTGAGAAGGTAAACATGGTATGTGCATAAGGTTTGACCTCTACAGAATATGAGTCTGACTTGGAGGAGGAGGTTAAGTATCTTAATCATGTATTGGTGAGTTTATGAGCTAAAAGGCATAAAACCCAAGGTCAAAATTATTATGGAGATAGATACAAAGATCGCAGTATGGAACATGATGGTGAATGGAGATAGAAAGATGACTATAATCAAATGGGGTATAGGTATATTCCATCGCGTATCTGTGATACTAAAATAAGATGGAGGCATTGTAGTCCAAATAGGTGGAGGATCAAGAAAATCAAGAGATATGACTTAAGGATATTAAGGATGATATCTCAAGTCTAACATAGAAGGTTAATTCTCATGCAAGTACAATCAAGTAGTTAGTGATGAAGTTTGTTCAGATGTCTACTACTTTAAATTAGAGCCAACTGGGTACCCTTTTGAGAAACACGGTTTATAATCCAAAGAATGATGGTCATTGTCTTACTATTACAACTCGGAGTGGTAAGTCTATTTTTGATCCCCTTTTTCCTACTATGGATGCACCAAAGAATGATATTACTATGGTTGATAAATGACCTTCCATGGAATCAAACAAGGCAACATGTGTTGATGTTAGTGTTAGTGAGGATAAAGGTAAGGGAAAGGTCGACAATCCCATAGTGAATCAAATTCCTTGATTGTCCCCACCTTTTCCTTAAAGACTAAAATAAAAGAAAGAGGAAGCAAAGTTTTAAAGATTCATTAAGATGTTGAATGATCTGAGTTTGAACATCCCTGTCCTTGAGGCTTTAGAGAATATTCCTGGGTTTGGAGAGTTTACGAAAGAATTGGACACAAGGAAGACAAGAACTAGTTTTGAGGACATCGGTTGATTACACCATTATAGTGCCATCACTTCTAAGTCTTTGTCCTAGAAGAAGGGTGATCCCAATGAGTTCATAATCCCATGTACTATAGGGACATCCGAATTCGCCAGAGTGTTGTGTAACTTGGGATCCAACTTCAATTTGATGACGCTGGCTATATTTAAGGTAATAGAATTAAGCCCTCCAAATTCAACCACTAAGAGATATTGATGGTTGACTACACAGTAAAGAAACCTCTGGGCATTTTATTTGATATGGTGGTAAAAGTTGATAACTTTATTTTTGTAGTTGATTTTGTCATTATGGATTGTCAGGTTGACTTCTAGATGACTATCATATTTGGAAGACCATTTATGGCCACGGGTAGAGTGATGGTTCATAAGGAAATAGGGGAATTCAAGTTCAATGTCTAAAATGAAAAATTCACCTTCAACGCCCAAAGAACTTTGAAGCAGCCTATCGACATAAGGGTGGTGTTGATTATTCATTATATTGATGATCCTGGAGGTTATTTTGTGTGGTACCTTGATGAATACTAAGTAGTACAGGAACCTGCATCGTGCCGCGACATTAAATCAAGTGTTGCATGGGAGACAACCCATGGCCTTGTTGGTGAAGTATTAGTTTCCAACACAACCACATTATACCGCTACGTTAAATCAAGTGTTAGGTGGAAGGCAACCTTCTTTTAGTGTTCATGTTTTTTTTTCTTTTTTATATGTTTAATGAAATGCGAAGTGACCTGGAATGCGGTAAAATGTCTTTAATTCAGAATATTCTAGATAAGGGGACGTTTTGACTAATTCAACAAGGTCATAAGCCCCATGTGCGCCAGGTAAGTTATGCATCAACTGAAAAGATTAGATTTTGAAGATTTTGGGGAAATTCTAGACTTTAACCTACACACTTACTTGCATGGTCATAAATACCACATTTGATCTCGTAAGTAGTAAGGTAATATCATAATACAAAGTCCAGATAACAAAGGAAAAACTTACAGTCCACCTATGATGGAACCTATGGACTGTAGGTGGATGCCCTAAGTGGCCAGCTTTTTGGCCCATTTTTTGCTTAAAATTTAAGGCCACCTTGACTTAAAATAGCCCTAAACTTACCCCCATTCCTATTTTATCCCTTTGAATCTATTTTTAACACTTAAAACCTTAAAATTCCTTCTTCCCTCTAAAATTCAAAACTACCCCACTTCCCGACACGTGAGAAAACGCTAAAAGGTTATTTTTTCTTAGTATAAACATGTCCAAAAGCATGAAGTACACATTCAAGTTTTGATTTTACTTCACTTTTTAATATTTCACTAAATACATACAAAAAAAATAATACTGCCAATAAGGGTTTTAAACTTCTCCCAACAGATGACTTTTTTCGTATATTATAATAAAAATCCTTGGTTCATTTATTCAACACTTAAAAGTTCCTTCAAATTTTTTAAATAAATATGATATGGGTAAATGGTAATTAAAAAAAATAGATATAAATAACTTGCAAAGAAGAATACGATAATGAAGGAGAAATAGTGAATCATACCTTAGTGTCAAAAGAGGATCAAAACAACAATTTCAATCGAGGAAAGATATGGATCAGTTTAGATCCTAAAGGATATTTATGAGAAAGAGAAGAGAAAAGACAAAAAAGGCTATAATAACCCTAAAGAGAAGAGATAGAAAAAGATGAGAGATTAATAAAATAAATTTAGGGTTAAAGAAGAGATGAGATAATTCTAGATATATTAGGGGTTTCAATATTCATTAATTAATATTCATTAATAATTTGAGGGGCATGAGGAAGAAGACGGGTGACATTGAAAAAAGATAATATAAGACTACTCAATGAGTTTTTTGAGTTATCTAAGAAATATTTTTACCGCCTTTAGTAGTACTACTTTATCTACTCGGACCAGAAACTTGCTTTAAAATTAAAAGAAAAAAGGATTTTCAAACAGATATGTCATCTGTTGCAATAGATATCAATATCTGTTTGAAAAATCCCAACAACTCAGTCATCTATAACAATAGGTGCAAATGTCCATTTTATAATTGAATCATATATATCACCTATTATAACAGATATCAACATCTGTTTTAAAATTTCCAAAAGCTCAGTTATCTGTCACAACAGATGCAAATGTCTATTTTATAATTTAATCAGCTATGTCATCTGTTGCAATAGATATAAATATTTTTTTGAAAATTTCCAATAGCTCAGCCGTTTATTACAACAGATTTCAATGCAATTAATTTAGGTGGAACTAGGGATTAATGAGTTCATAGGGTCAACTACAACTTCAATTGTATATTTGTAATTGCATGGTATTGGTATTGTGTTCATCCCGACCAGAGTGGTCGATCGATCACTCTGAGTTGAAAAAATTCTCATTAACTTAATGTTAAGCTAGTACCTAAATTGATTTAGGTGGAACTTGGGATAATGAGTTTTCATTAACTTAATGTTAAGCTAGTACCTTAATTATTTAAGGTGGAACTAGGGATGAATAAGCTCGTAGGGTCAACTGAGTCTTTGTAATTGCATGGTGTTGGTATTGTGTTCATCCCGACCCAAGTCATTGATCGATCACTATGAGTTGAAAAGATTCTCATTAACTTAATAATAAGCTAGTACCTTGAATGATTTAGGCTGAACTAGGAATGAATGAGTTTGTAAGGTCAATTACAACTTTAATTGAGTATTTTCAATTGCATGGTATTGTTATTGGATTCATCCCGACCCGAGTCATCGATCGATCACTCTGAGTTGAAAATATTTTCATTATCTTAATGTTAAGATAATACCTAAATTGATTTAGGTGGAACTAGGGATGAATGAGTTCATAGGGTCAACTATAATTTCAATTGAGTATTTGCAATTGCATGGTGTTGGTATTGCGTTTATCTCGACCCAAGTCATTGATCGATCACTCTGAGTTGAAAAGATTTTCATTAACTTAATGTTAAGCTAGTACCTAAATTTATTTAGGTGGAACTAGGGATGAATGAGTTTTCATTAACTTAATGTTATGCTAGTACCTAAATTGATTTTGGTGGAACTAGGGGTGAATGGGTTCATAGGGTAAACTACAACTTCAATTGAGTCTTTATAATTACATGGTGTTGGTATTGTGTTCATCCTGACCCAAGTCATCGATCGATCACTCTGAGTTAAAAATATTCTCATTAACTTAATGTCAAGCTAGTACCTAAATTGATTTAGGTGGAACTAGGTATAAATGAGTTCATAAGGTCAACTACAACTTCAATTGAGTGTTTGCAATTGTATGGTGTTGGTATTGCGTTCATCCCGACCCGAGTCATCGATCGATCACTATGAGTTGAAAAGATTCTCCGTAACTTAATGTTAAGCAAGTACCTTAATTGAATTATGTGGAACTAGGTATGAATGAGTTTGTAGGATCAACTACAACTTCAATTGAGTCTTTGCAATTGTATAGTGTTGGTATTGCGCTCATCCTGACCCGAGTTGTCAATTAATCACTCTGAGTTGAAAATATTTTCATTAACTTAATATTTTACAAACTATATCTTTTAAAATTCTAAAAATTAATCAAGATAAATTCGAACCAAATTTACAATTTCAAAACTTGTCATTCTTTTCCAAAATTACAAATCATCCATTTACATGAAAAAAATTTCCTCATTTCAAATAGGAAATTCTCTCTCTCTCAATAATACTGACAACAACTACTCAACATATTGCTCAACCCTTCAAAACAGATTGATTTTCTTCCCATTTTTTACCACATAGTTGTTATTTTTGACTTTATTCTTGCTTGTATCCATCATTTTCTCTGTCGTCATAGGTAATAGAGTTAAAGAAGAGCTCTACATTTATTCTTTATTCTAAAAATTAGGGATTTTTAGCTAATGATGAAAAATAAGACTTTTAGTTGTATTATCTTCGAGAATAGGTTAACAATTTTAAGTTTTGATGCTAAAAAAATAGGAAGAACCCGAGAAAACCCTAGTTTTTGTCTCAGTGTTTTATTGACTGCCATGGTATTATTGGATGGTGTTTGTGGTGGTGTTGGTGGCAGTTGTTGGTGGTGTCGGTATTTGTGGTTTTGGTGGTGGTGTTGGTGGTCTTAGTGTTGGTATTAGTGGGATTGGTGTTTGTCTTGGTGGCATTAGTGGTAGCATTGGTTGTGGTGCTGGTGGTGGTCTTGGTGGTCCATCTGTTGCAACAAGTGGAAGATCTGTTGGGAGATATTAAATAGGTCTTCAAACAGATTCCCTATCTGCTCCAACTGATGGTTTATTTGTTGGAGTATTTTTTTGTAATGTGGCATAGAATAATTTATTGAAATTTGTCTTACCTTTTTAAAAAAAATTATGCAGACATCAAATGCAATGTATTTTTTATTTTTCTATTATTTGTAGTTAAAAGATGTCTCCTAAAAGAAAAGAAACTGAAAGTGGATCAACATCTAACTACCCAACAAAAAAGGTTAGAGTACAGATAGATTCAGAGGAACTTTCTGAACAATCTCAGTCAGGGCAAAATAAAGCTGAGGAAAGTGATAACTCTTTCTCACCAATGGGGAGTGAATTAATATCAAAATTCCAGCATGATTCAGTCAAAACCATTTGTATCGACAGGTTTCGAGTTGCGATGCCAATAGATAGCCATAGAATAGTAACAGGTGATCTTGTACTTAAATGTCAGTTTGGGAAATGTTTTGATGAACTTAGAAGTATTATGAAGTATGAAAACATATATGAACTTTTTAAGAGGATCTTCTTTGCATACTTTGTTAAGCTTCCTGAGGACCGCACTCTCCATTTCTCAATAAGCATGGTATATGGTGTTCCCAAGGGTAGGATCAAGTACGCGGGGGATGATAAATATTTGAAGGAGGGAAAAAAAAGGATGAAATTTGGATCAAATATTGTGGAATACCAGTTTATTTTGGATTGAGAGAGTTTGCCATAGTGACGGGCTTGAGATGCCACTGTCTAGAAGAACCTCTCATCAAGGAAACACCCCACAAAGGGCCCAACAAACGCAAAGAAAAAAAAGATGGGTTGTTGGGCATTGTTGGACATAGATACAAAACGAAGAATTTAATGGCAGATCTAGAGGATAAAAATATACCAAAGCACTACAGGGAGAAATTGTGCTTAGTTTGGTTTGTCCATTCCGTTTTATTGGCAAGAGACGTTAGAAAATTCATAGAAGATGATTTGTTGGTTCTTGCTGATGATTTTAAAAAATTCAATGATTATCCCTGGGGATATGACAACTACTACTTAACTGTCCAATATTTACTGACAAAGCTATCCACAGGGATGATCACATTATACGGCTTTCCTTGAGCTTTCATGGTAAAACTGACCACTATTTTTACTCATCCATTAATTTATATTGAATATAGTTATTATGACTTTTTTTGCTTGCTTCCTATTTAATTTTTTTAGGCTTAGGCATGTGAAGTCATTCCTCCCCTCCGAAAGCAGTTCAAGGATTACTCGGATGAGGTTTCTCATCCAAGGATCCTTAGGTGGTTGGCTACAAAGGAGATCAAAAAAAAAATTAAGGAGGCTGATCTCTTTAACCCTTCGGATGATGCAGTACGTCTTCTTTCAACTAAAATAATTTACCTCAAAGAAAGATATTAAAATAGATGTTCTATCTGTGCGATAGATAGGTTGTCTGTTGCAATAGATTACTCGTCAACTGTAATTGGTGCAACAGATGGGTAATATGTTGTGACATATGATCCATATTTCATAACAGATTGACCATCTACTGCTTTGGTTCTCTAAACCCGACTCAACAGAATCCCCATCAACTATAAATTATTCAACAGATGGGTAATCTGATACAACATATTATCAATCAGTTGTGACATACAGATCAGCTATTGCGGCAACTAGATCTTCTGTAGCATAAGTTGGCTGTATTAACATGTAACCCAACTGACTGCAAATTATTATTATATGATTTAAATACCTCCTGTTTTTTTAATAGGTTGACTGCAAATAAAAAAAGTCATCCCCAACTCATTACAAATGCAAAGTGTGCAAGGATAGAGAGGATAAACTCCTTCAAAAACTAGAGGATATTGCTTAAGATGCCGAGGAGTTGAAATCTAAGAGGGGTGTCATACCATCCAATAAGGTGAGGAATCCATACACTACTACAACGGTGGTTAGGAGAAAGAAAAGAGAAATTAATCAAGTACTATCTAATTGGAAATCCAAAAAAATTGCAACTCCTCCTGCTCCAAGAGTTGTTGAAGTTCAGGGGCCACTGAAGAAGGTGGACATATACGCGGCACTTGGCTATGAAAAAAAGAAGGAACTGCAAGAAATCATGACTAACTAAACGAAGGTTCCAGAAGAATACACCATGCATTCATTTTCCGCCAAAGACTTCATGAGTATGACAAATATGTGTGAGTGGTACGTGGACAATGTATGTTTACTTTTTCTAACTATCCTTCCTATCTACTCCATGAAGAAGAAGCTACGCAAAATATGTGTAATCTATTTTAACACAATACACATCTGTTGCATAAATTGCATTAGCTAGGTAATCTATGAGCTGATTCAGAGAACCCTCTGCAAAAGAATCTTTCCACTGTATTTTTCTTCTTTATAATTACTAACCTATTTAAAAATTATCTTCTTATACCACAGTATGCTGATGAAATTCTCTGCCTCATGATGGGTAGGCAATTAGCGTACCCCGATACTTATGATGTTGCCAATAGGATAATGGACCTCAACTTCTATAATAATTTCAAGAGTAGGTACGATACTCTCCATAGGCAAGATCTTCCCAGTGACTCGAGAATTGATTAGTTAGTTTCTACGATTCAATAGGATGAATACATGATTAAATATTTTAGAGAGAAGAGGCCAATCCATACGATAAAACCTAGGCTAAGGAAAAGAGAATCCTTACAATCATAAATGTGAAAGTCAAGCATTTTCTCTCTGTTGAAATACTACTCGATGTGGGAAAGATTAAGGTTTATGAATGCAAATTACCTGTCTTCAAGGAGGCTAAGTTTTTAGCCCACGTACAGCCACTCATGAAGTTGTTCCCCAAGTTGTTGCCGCAGAGTAAACTGATGGATCATTTGTCGGTGGAAGTCTTGGGGAAGAAATCATGGAATTTTGATGTTTGAAATAAGAACATCAAACTTCAAAAAAATAACACCGGGGTCGCGTGCGGGCCGTACTCACTTTCATACATCGAGTATTTGCTGACAAACACAGAAATGGTTAGTCTGTGTGATCCCGTTTTGAAAATGATGCAAGAGGTCTAGGCTTATGGGGTACTAACTAAATGGTTGGAGCCCGTGTACAAATAAGAATATGTACAAAGACAAAGATTAACACGATAATAATTTTTTATTTCAAGCCACCTCACTTTACATTTCATGTAGTGGCAATTTTTTATGTTCGGTGAAAGTTGAATTTTATAATGCAACAGATTGTCTATCTATTGTAACAGATATTATATTTGTTATGACAGATTGATTTTCTGTTACAATAGATTGGTCATCTATTGGATTATGCAGATGTTTCTCAGTCGATCTGTCGTAACAGATATACAATCAGTTGTAACATGTAATCTATCTATTGCAACTGATAGGTAATCTATTGGAACAAATAAAAAAATATAGAAAAAGCTATTATATAATTCTAATAGATGACCTACATGTTGCAACATATGTCTAAATCTATTTAATAAGATATGTCGTCTATTGCAGCAGATGTATTATCTGTTGCGATATTTGAATCTAGTATTTCATTTTAATTAACAAGTTCAAAACAAAACTAAGGATTAAATTATATTCATAGACAGAAAAAAAAATTTGATGCCTTCAAAAATTACATGAAATAACTCAACAAATAAATGAAATGTAAAAAAATTATTATGGGTACAAATGATCTACTCGATAAATAAATCAACAAGTTAAACCAAAGAGGATAGGTTATTACATTGACTGACTCAATCTATAAAGATCTACTCAATATGGACAAGTTGTTCTTCATCCGGTGCTACAGAATTTGGCTTGTGTCATCGTGGATGTTTAATGTCACTTGTGTACGGCTTCTGAGCTTTCGTTTCTCTGTATTTTACTAAAATAGAAGCATATATTTTGTGGATTAATCCAGCATCAAGTTCATCATTTGGTACTTGTAATCCATCGCTCAAATACTCGGCGTAAGTGGTAACAAAAAGACCGCGATCCTTGCATTTAAAAAAATAGATAATCAATATCTTGTAGTTCATGTAAGCATTTTGAAAGTTATGAAATGAAAGTAAATCATGACACTTATACTTACAGGCTACTAATGGTTTGTTAAGCAATTCCTTCAATATATTGTACATCAAATGGATTACCCATTTTATCCTGGTATGCTTCAATATTTGACCAATCAGTACAAATCTTTTGATCCAAAAAGTCACTCATATCAAGGTAAGCAGGTAATATTTTGGCCAGCTTTTGTATCTCAGACGACGGCCTAGAACATCTCCTTCACGACATCGAGTCATAAACTCGGATGCACCTCTTTTTTAGAACGACGACATCCAACACCCAAGGGAATTCATCACTACAACTTATTGGGATGTACACTTCATTGACTAAATACCAAGGTAAGCCAGCTGGAATGTTAAAACCTTTGATGATGTTGATTAAGCATTTCCCATTTCAAGAAACTTTTGGCTATTGTTAACAATACCTATCATAGGCATTATTGATGTAAACTTTGTACAAATAATTGTATGTCGTGTATCTGTATTATTCTTGTATTTGTAAATTGGTCTTCTTTCGAAGGTAGTAAAACATGACATCGATGTGCTGCATATATTATCAAACATTTTGGATTACGTGATGAAAAAATTAATATGCAGATGCAATTAAATAAAGTATTAATTAATAGTAATATGTATGACATTTAAACCTCATTATTCCAACAAGTTTGGGGTTGTGACATCAAATAAAACTAATTCTTTATTTCGAGATGTGCAACAACACAGTCGAACATATCAAAACCAAAACTTGATTCATTCACTTTGTAGTGTTTGTCATTTTATTTTCTACATAATGATTTATATGTGTTAATGTCATGTTCTTAAAAAAAGAATTGTATAAATCAATATCTTTAAAATTAATTAATGTATCGGCAGGCATAGTGCTTTAACTGCCAATCGGCAATCCATTCTGAATTGTCATTGATCAACTTTGTTTGGTTTTTTAGAGCCTCCTATGAGATGTTGAACCCTTCAAACGGATAATTATTCTATTATCCCGAACTGACAGGCTCCATTTTTTTTCTTCTTTGGAATCAGTTGATTGATTATCAACTGTGATACTATGCTCTTCAGCAGTAGCTTCTACTGTGACATCCACCTGGAAAGCCAGAATTTTGTCAATACTAATTACAGATATACAATAGATTGTCTATTTGTTGTAATAGATTGATCATCTGTTGGGAAAAATTCAAACAGGTAAAATAGAGTGGTACGATAATTTTGAACAGATGACCCATCTACTGCAACATAAGACTCATCTATTAGTAGAAATAAAAACAGTATGAAAATTTGTTTGATTTTCTCAAATAGATGGACATATGTTACAACAGATAACGCATCAGATGCAACAAATGTATATATCTATTTGATAATTTTCAGCAAATGTATCATCTGGTGAAACAGATATATGCATGTTTTTTTGTTGGAACAAATAATATGCATTCACCTTCTTCACCTCATGTTGATCTCTGTGGCCCTTGTACATTGAACAGCGGCGCAAGACAAAGATAGAAGAGTTGCAATTTTGCTTTTATCGATGCTGGATGATGCCTTGAAAATATCTTTCCTTCTCCTCTAAGCCACTTTGATCTCTAGTGAAGTGTATGGATATGAAATCCTCTTTGATGGAATGACACCCTTCTTAGATGCCATCTCTTTTACAGAAGCAGTTAGTGCATTAATAGCATTAATCACTGCATCATGTTTTGCCTTGCAGTCTTGACATTTGTATGTAGAATATTCGCTAGATGTGGAAAAATATGGAGAAAAATTTGTATAAACTGTATGATCATAATCATAGTAGCTTGTTGTTTCAAAAACTGTAAAGGAAGAATCATTAGCCACAACAGCAGCACCACTACCACTACCACTACCATCATCAACAACAACAAGCCCACCCTTCAAAATTATTTTTCTTGTGATGACTGTTGCTCCAAATAATTTCATTTTTGTTCTATCAACGAACTTAGGGTCCGATAAAGTTTGCACTGACCGTAAAGTAAGAAAAATGGCATCTTCAACTCTCGATTGGTTGGAACAAGCCACGGATGGATAATCTAAAATAAATCAATTCATATATTAGAACGATGATGAAATCATTTAAATGAATTATTAATTAAAATAAAAACTTGATTAGAATTAGACTTACTTCTTCCTTCGGGAGATTCAAAAGATCAAGAAATTTTGTATTTTTATCAGTTTTGGCTGACAACCATCTCAGGATTCTTGGAAAAAAAACTTCTTCCTGGTAGTTCACTTATTGTCTCAAATAAGGAATGGCTTCAAATGTCCAAGCCTATAACATAACGCCAATAAATCAAAAACATTATTGAATAAAAAAAATGAATCATATCATAATAAAAGAAATATTTACCATGAAAGCCCATGGAAAGCCATATAAGTTGACTGTCTTTGGCGTTAACGGAGTCAACAAATATTTGACAGTAATTTTGAATCTTTCATAACCCCAAGGATAGTTGTTAAATATCTCAAGATCCTCGGGGAGATTTATTAAATCGAGTCTTATATTGTTGTTGACGTATCTCGCCCAAAGAATATTATGTACAAACCAAATCAAGCACAATGATTGTTTGGGCTTCTTTGAAAGTCCTTTACCTTTCAACTCTTCTACTAAATTTTTATTTTTGAAGCTTGGACCAACAATGGACACCAGGTCATCACGATCACTCGACTTTCCTTTGCCTTTTTGGGGTGTGCGGGGTGCTTTTTTTAGGGTTAGAGTAGGTATAACTTGAGAAGGATGGGGAGGATAACATTTTAGTCTAGTAACTATGGTAAACTCCTTCCAACCAAAACAAATAGGCATGCCATAGTAATTTATCCACACCTCATCTATCTTACTTTGTTTTCATACATAAACCTATGCTTGAGAAGATCATATACCATTTTCATCTAGAATCGAGCATTGTTGTCCGTCGGCAAATCAAGATATTGCCCAAAGCAGTTTTGCCTGAAATGAGAATCCAATTTTTATTCTCGAAATATTTTTCTAAAGTTGTCGAATGATTTTCCCATGACTGACTTAACCACGAAATCACTCGTTAAATCTGTGAAACCATCGCATTGCATTCTCACAAGATAATGATCAATGCTGAAGGTTTTGACTAACTCTTCGGTGGAAGGGCTACTAGAATTTGGATCATCTCTTTTAAAATATTCCTCCTCCCCTTGTACATTATCTTCTGCTCCTGATTGAGATAATGCTTGTAAAACATGCTCAAAAAGTGGTGGATATAGCCTAGCTGCTTCACTTATTCCTTTACTTGGACTTGATTCGGTTTCTTTTCTCTTGGGAGCCATATTATCTTAAATTAACAAGAATATAAAATAGATTATAATTGATTAATTCATCGTTAAAAGGGGATAACAATAAATCTAACATGCACAATAGTGAAATAACAATTCCAACAGATCATACATTTGTTGCACCAGGTATGCTATTTTTTGCAACATATAACCGACTAGTTGCAACGGATGAGTGAATCATTGGAAATAATAAAAACAAATCACTAATATGTTGCACCAAGTAGTTTATCTGGTGAAACATATAACCAACTTATTGCAACGGATGGATAAACCGTTGGAAACAATAAAAACAGATCATAATCTATTGCACCAGGTAGTTTATTTGTTCCAACATATAACCAACATGTTGCAATAGATGAGTAATTCATTGGAAACAGTAAAAACAGATCACTTATCTGTTGCACCAGGTAGTTTATCTGTTGTAATATATAACCAACCTATTGCAATGGATGAGTAATTCATTAGAAACAATAAAAACAGATTACTCATCTATTGCACTAGGAAGGTTGTCTGTTGTAACATATAAACAACGTGTTGCAACGGATGAGTAATCCATTGGAAATAGTAAAAATAAATCACTAATCTGTTGCACCAGGAAGATTATTTGTTGCAACATATAACCAACCTGTTGGAATAGATGAGTAATCCATTGGAAAATAAAAATAGATCACTCATTTGTTGCACCAGGTAGGATATCTGTTGTAGCATATAACCATCTTATTGCAGCGGATGAGTAATCCATTAGAAATAATAAAAAAAGATCACTCATTTGTTGCAAAATGAGTTATCTGTTAGATTTTTTCAAATAGAAGAGTCATTTGTCGCAATAGATGAATGATCTCTTAGATTGTTCATCTGTTGTATCAAATTTTCATTGTTGCATATGATGAGTCATCTATTGCAACACTATTTTTACTAAGAAAAATAACAAATCAACTCAGCAACACCAACACAACACAACACGCATACACACTAATAACATCAATGGTGACAAAAAATTACCAACAAATTGAATCAATAGTTTGACAACAAGAAGTATAAATGCCAGAAATGAGGATTTTATTCAGTCCACATTTCAAATTTAAGCAAGAAATATTAAAATTATTAACCAATACAAGAAGAAAAGTTGGCTCAAGTTCCTCCGTTTCTTCATAACTAAAAATACATAACTTTTTACCCATGAAAGAAGAAATGGAATGACAAAGAACTCAAAGTTGTTGTCGCCAGAGAAGTCTTCACGTTGATTGACTGTTAAAAGTCGAAAAGAAACTCGTCCGACTATTTGTAGCTGAAGTTTGAAGTCGTCGGAGATTGAAGGGAGAAATTTTATAGAACTATTGGTTGAAAGAGAGTTGAGAGAAGCTGTCAAGAAAGAGAAAAGAGACTGGTTGATTTGGATTGAAGAGGGGTGTGGGTTGGGTTGATTTGTATTTTTGACAAAATTAGAAAGTTTTGAAAATATTAATCAAGTCCACAATTAACTTAATCAAATTTTCTAATTATGTTTGACCCTTTAAGTTGGTCAATGTCACCAATCCTTCATTCAAAACTTAAAAGCACATTTCCTTCAATTTTCTCTAGAGTCTAGCTATGTTTCCTTTTTTAATTTATTGTTCTTTTTTTTTTTGCCTTTTTTTTTACTTTTTCCTTTTCTAGTAAAGATAAAAGTAAAAAAAACATAGATAAAATAAACTTTTTTTCTTATTTTTGTCAAATGTGTTATTTTTCAAATAAAAATTCAAATAATTTATTTTATAATTTTATATTTTTGTGAAATTCTCTCATTGTTTACCTGACTTTAAATGCATAAAAATATTTATTTTTACATTCTCCTGACTTTACGCATAGCAGAAGATAGTTTGAAAATCTAATTATTATTCTTTCTTAGCTTTATATTTTAAAAAAAAATACTATATAATTTTTTATTTATAATAGTATATTTGAATTGAGAGGAATTTTTAAAATCAATGAAATTAATTCAAATATTCCTTATATTTAAAAATATTTTTCCTCATCTTTCCTATTTTACAAAAACTCTATGGCCCCCCCTTGATTTTATCACTTTTCTTCTTTCTTTTCTTTGTTAAAGAAATCATATATATGTATGTATTTATTTATTTCAATTTTTTTATTTATCTATTATTTAAATATATAAATAACTCCAAACATATATTATTATTATTATTGTTACTATTACCATTGTTGCTACTCTATACGTATGTACTACTACTATTAATGTTATTTTAAATTATTATTATTATTATTGTATCTTCTATTTAATATTTAAATATATTTTAATAACATTTGAGGAGGCCAAAGAGGTTATTCGCAAGATATGGAGGAGTAGGGCGACAGGATCGGACGAGATTTCGATAGATTTTTGAAAGTTTGCTGATGGGGCAGGTCTAAGGTGGCTGACGGATTTATTTAATGGCATTTTCAAGACGGTGAGAATGCCTGAGTCTTGGAGATGGAGTACGTTGATTCCACTGTATAAAAATAAAGATGACATTCAGAGTTGCAACAACTATAGAGGTATTAAGCTGTTGAGTCACACTATGAAGATTTGGGAGAGAGTAGTTGAGCAGAGATTGAGGAGGGTCATGTATATTTTGGAGAATCAGTTTGGATTTATGCCTAGTCTCTCCAAGACGGAGGCAATCCACTTAGTGAGGAGATTGGTGGAACAACATAGAGAAAGGAAGGGGGACTTACACTTGATGTTCATCGACCTGGAAAAGGCATATGATAAAGTCCTGAGAGAGGTTCTTTGGAGGTTCTTGGAGGTGAGAGAGGTCCCGGTGGCATCAGAGCTATTAAGGACATGTATAATGGAGGGAAGACCAGGATGGGAATTATGGGGGGAGACTCAGAGCTTTTTTTGATCGAGACAGGGTTACATCAGGGATCAACTCTTTGTCTGTTCCTATTTGCGTTGGTGATGGACGTATTAATGCAGATTATTCAAGGAGAGGGGCCTTGGTGTATTCTATTTACGGATGATATAATACTGATTGATGAGACACGGAGGGGCGTGAATGACAAATTGGAAGTTTAGAGGCAAACCCTTAAATCTAAGGAGTTCAGGTTGAGTAGGTCCAAGACGGAGTATTTGGAATGCAAGTTTAGTGACTCGAGGAAGGAGGAAGATGTGGTGGTAAGGTTGGACTCCCAGGAGGTTTGTAAGAGGGATAGTTTTAAGTATCTTGGGTATATGATATAGGAGAATGGTGAGATTAATGAGGATGTCACTAATCGTATTCGAGCAGGTTGGATGAAGTGGAGGCTCACCTCGGGGGTGTTGTGTGATAAGAAGGTGCCCCTTAAGCTTGACGGCAAATTCTATAGAGTGGCAGTCCGTCCGGCCATGTTGTATGAAACGGAGTGTTGGCCAGTCAAGCACTCCCACATCCAAAAGTTAAGAGTGGCGTAAATAAGGATGTTGTGTTGGATGTGTGGGCTTACTAGAGGAGACAGGGTTAGGAATAAGATTATTCGAGAGAAGATGGGAGTGGCTTCGGTGGAGGACAAGATGCGATAAGGAATGCTGAGATAGTTTTGGGTATGTGATAAGGAGGGACGCGGGTGTCCCAATTCGTAGGTGTGAGAGACTAGCGTTGGATGGCTTTAGGAAGAGTAGAGATAGGCCAAAGAAATACTGAAGGGAGGTGATCAGACATGACATGGAAAAACTGTAGCTTGCTGAGGACATGACCCTAGATAGGAAGGTGTGGAGGTCGCGGATAAGGGTAGAAGGCTAGCGGGCTATACTATTAGGACTGTGCGCATAGGTGCCTATAGTTTGTAAGTGTTTGTTACTTCTACGCGGCTATCCCTTGCATAATTTCTTAGTTCCTATTTTCTTATTGTGTGTTGCCTTATATCTCGTAGTGCGTATTTCTCTGATTTATGTTGTATTATTCCTTACGCCTTATCTCTATTATTTTTGTGTCTGTTATTTCTATTTTTATTGTGTCATCCATCCTCATGTCTACTATTCTTTATTTTGAGCCAGGATTCCATCGAAAACAGCCTCTATACTTCTTCGGAGGTAGCGATATGGACTGCATACATCTTACCCCCAGATCCCACTTTGTGGGAATACACTAGGTCTGTTGTTGTTGTTGTTGTTGTTGTTGTTGTTGTTGTTAATAACATTTGAAAATGACAAGTTTATGAAATAGTTAGAGTTTATTTAGGAATCTTCAATAATGGATTCCTAGATTTAAGCTAATAAAAATCTTTTTTTTTTCTTTTAAAAGCTTAATTTTCAAATTCAATATTTGTAATCCTTTAAATCTATTATTGCAATATTATTATTAATAATAATATTCCTACCATTATTATATATTTATCTTTCATTTGATATTTAATGAATTTTATTCAGATATGATTTCTATAACATTTATATTTTAAAAGAAATAAGTTTATGAAAGAGTAAAAATCTATTAAGAATTATTCACTTATGTTTTTTATAATATTTAAATTTTAAAAGAAATAAGTTTATGAAATCTTAAAAGTTTATTAAGAATTCTTCATTCATGAGTTTTTATTTTTAAGGTAATCAAAATATTTTTTTTATAACAAAGATCCATCACCACGTATTTAAAAAAAAATAAAAAATTAAAGCTACTACTACTACTAATTAAAACAACTAGTATTACTATTACTATTATTATTGTTAATATCATTATTAATATTAATATTATTATCTTTTATATAATATTTGAATATGTTTTATAATATTGAAAAGAACTAATTTATGAATAGTAACGGTTCATTTAGAAATTTACAGCGTTAGGTTCCTAATTTTATGCTAATGAATTTATTTTTTAAAAGAAATCTAATATTTTTAAATTCAAATATCCCTAGCTTTTAGTTCAAAATTTATATTACAATGCTCTATTAATCTTGTCATAAAATTGCCAAGTGACTTATTCTTATGTTGTCATTTGGCTCCTTCTGATGCTTCGTCCTTTGCTTTATAATATATATAGATATAAATATAGATTGGCGAATTAGTGACCGGTTTTCTTGAGTCTATTTGATTTTTCTGTCCTTTATAGTATTTGTTGAGCCCAATCAAAACATTCGTCCTCGTAGTTGTTACTTCGTTGCTTCCTATTTCTTATGATATAAATAAGATTGAATTGTTTCTTGCGAGATACGCTATTTGTTAGGCTATCATATTGATTCTTAATACTATTGCCCTGATTGATGCTTGCAACTATGAAATATTTTTTTATTAGGTTCCACTGTTTTGTGATGATAGTCACTGCATCATGTTGGTGCATTTTATTATTAAAATCATGATGCATTTTATTATTAAAATAAATTAAATTGCATGACATTAGTAACATAAAGTGGAGAAAGTGGTGTCATTATTCTTGTAACTCACCATATTATCATTTTGAGTTAGTGGGTAAAAATTGCGATAAAAATGACCATTAATTCTTGTAACTCTCATGATTATTAGTTCTAGTAACTTATATGGCCATCAATTGCATGTAACTCTTGTAACATTTGTAACCTATAGACCATTCATGTACTCACTTTACTATACCATAGTCTTCTTATTCAATACAAGGATGAATGTCTCACCTATAAATAGAGGTGATCTTGCATGTTATTGGATTATAAGACTATATGATAAGTGCGAAAAAGATTATAGTATGTAGTAGTGAAAGAGAGAGTTGACACAAAGAAAATATTCTTAGTAGATAACTATATTCACTATACAAAAGAGAGTAATTATATTAGTTAAAGAAAGAGTTGAGACAAAGAAAATATTTCAAGTCTTTAACTATATTCACTATACAAAGAGAGTAAATATATGTTGAAGGAAGGTGTTTTATGGTGGAGCTTTGGACTCTTCAACTAATCCGGAGTTGTTTGAGTTGTACATCGTTGATGGTATGTTGTATCCTGGAGGGGACAAGTCAAGAGATATACTGCTGGATCGGTGTAGATTATGCCGTAGTGGGCTTGAATCTCCTAAAAAAAGCGAGATATCTCAACCAAGAAGAAGATAATCTTATTTTTTTTCATTTCTTGTTCACTTTATTTCACCTATAATGATTATTGTAATTTGTGGTATATTACACCAACAATTTTAAGGAGAGTCGTGTTTTGCTACATCTTAAAAAATCGCAAATATAAAGATGAGAGATCTGAAAAGATGGATGGCAAGAGATAGCCACGTAAAATATCGTTCTACTCCTCAACTCAAGCAGAGGTAAGGTAAAAAAAATTCTACTTGTTGCTGAGGAAAGGTAAAACGTTATCTATTATTTTTCATGAATAAAATTATACTTTTCATGAAAGTTTATCTTCTTATAGTTTCAAAATAGTGGGGGCTAATGAACTGAGAAAAAATTACCATAAAAATATGATTTTTGCATTTTTGAGGTTGCTTTGAAAAAAATTACAAGTGCATATATTAGTCTTGGAATAAATCACATGTTACTATTTGTATATTTATTGATGTCTTTGGCTCTAACATGCATGTTATCAAATAAAGGATAAATTGAATAGCCAATTTGACATTAAATATTTGGGTGAGATAAATTTCATTCTTGAATGAAAAATACCTAAATTATGTGATGAACTTTTTCTTGATATGTCACATTATGATGAAAAAGAAAATATATGATATACAGTTTTATTGATTGTACGAGCCATGCAACTCTTTTTTATTCAAATATATAAAATTGGTGTGAAAAAGTAAAGAAGTTTACTAGCCTAATAAAATATGAAATATATGGCTAGCTGCACTTGACCTGAAATTATGTAAAAGTACTTAAGCAGGATATACAAGCAAATCAAGTATATTTACTTGAGAAAAAGTTGTGGCTTGTTTTATTAAAATAAATCCTGTTGTACTTAAAAGTTTTTTTGATGCAAATAAAAAAAATAACTTGGTGCTATTTACTGAAATGAAGAAATAAATTATGATTTGCTATTTCATTATGGAGGTTGAATTAACGAATTTAGCTTCAACTAGTGAAAAAGTGAATTGATCAATCACTTTATGCTGGGAAATTGATTTCTCTAGATTTGAGTTATTGTGATAGCACCAATATTTTTAATAAAGTTTGAAGTTGTTATCACAACAGTAAATTCAGACTCATGATAATAAAATGATACTATGATAGTATATTTGACTAGTGGTACCACTAACATTGAGTATGTCAAATTATGTGATTATCTTACAGATAAACTAAGCAAGGCCTCAGCAAGTTAAAGGGTCCGAATCACATTGAGGGGGAAGGAATTAAAGCTAAAAAATCTGAGTCATGTATGAGGAAACCCAACTTGGAGACTAGAGATTCTATAACCAGATTCAATGGGAAGAACGAATCATATATTGACTTGTTGTAAATGCACTATTATTTTATCCCTTCCTTTGGTGTGAGTGCATTTTATTCCTATAATGATTTGTGAAGGTTGAGTCAGAGAAATCTTAATGAAATTCTGTATCTCGTATGAGTGGAGTTTCAAAATTATAAGACCACCCTTGATAGATTTCACTTATGTGGGTGTGGAAGTAGGTTGCTTCCTATGAGAATGGGGCTTATTCTCAAAAACGCTCATGAAAAATCAGGATAGCACATGATCGTAATGTCCTGGCTATTAAAGCTTATGTCAACACCTTGATTGTTGTATGTAAGCAGTAATACTTTATTTCCCTTAAGCAGTCATAGTTCAAGTCTGAGACCACTATTAATTCTAGAGTAAATTTTATTATTTTACTAAGTGAAGGTTTAATGCAGAGCACACCTTCATTATGCAAGTAGTCTTCCTTCAATTAAATCGGTGAACTCTCTTATTTCAATACGAAAATGAGTGGGGGAATGTTGGTGCATTTTATTATTAAAATGAATTAAAGTGCATGACATTAGTAAACATAAAGTGGAGAAAGTGGTGTCATTATTCTTGTAACTCACCACAATATCATTTTGAGTTAGTGGGTAAAAATTATTGTAAAGATGATCATTAGTTCTTATAACTCTCATGACTATTAGTTCTTGTAACTTATATGACCATTAACTGCATGTAACTCTTGTAACATTTGTAACTTATAGACCATTCATGTACTCACTTTACTATACTATAATCTTCATATTCAATACACGGATGAATGCCTCACCTATAAATAAAGATGATCTTGCATGTTATTGGATGTACAAGAAAATCTAATAAGTGTGAAAAAGATAATAGTCTGTCGTAGTGAAAGAGAGAGTTGAGACAAAGAAAATACTATTAGTCTATAACTATATTCATTATACAAAATAGAGTAATTATATTAGTGAAAGAAAGAGTTGAGACAAAGAAAATATTCTAAATCTTTAACTATATTCACTATGCAAAGAGAGTAAATATATGTTGAAGGAATGTGTTCTTATGGTGGAGCATTGGACTCTTCAACTAATTCGGAGTTGTTTGAGTTGTACATCATTGATAGGATATTGTATCCTGGAGGGGACAAGTCAAGAGATATACTGCTGGATTGGTGTAGATTATACCTCAGTGGGCTTGAATCTCCTTAAAAAAAGCGAGATATCTCAGCCAAAAAGAAAATAATCTTATTTTTTTTATTGTTTATTCACTTTATTTCAATTGTAATGATTATTGTAATTTGTGGTATATTACACCAACAATTTTAAGGAGAGTCATGTTTTGTTATAGTTTGAAAAAATCATGGATATAAAGATGAGAATCTCAAAAGATGGATGAAAAGAGATAGCCACGTAAAGTATCTCTCTACTCCTCAACTCAAACTGAGGTAAGGTAAAAGCTATTCTACTTGTTGCGGAGGAAAGGTAAAACGTTACCTATTATTTTTCATGAATAAAATTATACTTTTCATGAATTTTTATTTTCTTAAAGTTTCAAAATAGTGGTGGCTAATGAACTGAGAAAAAATAATCATGAAAAATGTGATTTTTGTATTTTTGAGATTGCTTTGAAAAAAAAGTTACAATTGCATATATTAGTGTTGAAATAAATCACATGTTATTACTTATATATTTATTGATGTCTTTGACTCTAACATGCATGTTATCAAATAAAGGATAAATTGAATATCTCATTTGACATTAAATATTCAGGTGAGATAAATTTCATTCTTGGAATGAAAAATATCTAAATTATGTGATGAACTTTTCCTGGACATGTCACATTATGGTGAAAAAGAAAATATATGATATATAATTTTGTTGATTGTACGATCCATGCAACTCTTTTTGATTCAAATATGTGAAACTGGTGTGAAAAAACAAAGAAGTTTACTAGCCTAGTAAAATATGAGATATGTGGCTAGCTGCACTTGGCTTGAAATTATGTAAAAGTACTTAAGCAGGATATACAAGCAAATCGAGTATATTTACTTGAGAAAAAGTTGTGACTAATTTTATTAAAATAAATCCTGTTGTACTTAAAAGTGTTTTTTTATGCAAATGAAAAAATAATTTGGTGCTATTTACTGAAATAAAGAAATAAATTATGATTTTCTACCTCATTATGGAGGTTGAACTAACTATTTTAGCTTCAACTAGTGAAAAAGTGAATTGATCAAATACTTTATGTTGAGAAATTGATTTCTGTAGTTTTGAGTTATTGTGATGGCACCAATATTATTAATAAAGTTTCAAGTTTTTATTACAATAGTAAATGCAGACCCGTGAGAATAAAATGATATTGTGATATTATATTTGACAAGTGATACCACTAACATTGATTATGTCAAATTATGTGATTATCTTTCAAACGAACTAAGCAAGGCCTTGGAAAGATAAAGGACCTGAATTATATTGAGGGGGAAGGAATTGAAGCTCAAAAATCTAAGTCATATATGAGGAAATCCAACCTGGGACTAGAGATCCTCTAACCAGGTCAAATGGGAAGAACGAATCATATGCTGATTTGTTGTAAATGCACTATTATTTTATCCCTTCTTATGGCGTGAGTGTATTTTGTTTCTGTAATGATTTGTGAAGGTTGAGTCAAAGAACTCTTAATGAATTCTATACCTCGTATGAGTTGGGCATCAAAATTACAGGACCACCGTTGACAGATTTCACATATGTGAGTGTGGAAGTAGGTCGCTTTCTATGAGAATGTGGTTTATTCTCAAAAACGCTCATAAAAAATCAGGATAGCACATAACCGTAATGTGCTGACTATTAAAGCTTATGTCAACACCTTAACTATTGTGTATAAGTAGTAATACTTTATTTCCCTTAAGCAGTCAAAGTTCAAGTCTGAGACCACTACTGAGTTTGTAGTAAAGTTTATTGTTTTACTAAGTGAGTTCAATACAGAGAACACCTTCATTATGTATAGTAGTCTCCGTTCAACTAAATCGGTGAACTCTCTTATTTCAATACTAAAATGAGAGGGGAAATGTTGGTACATTTGTTATTAAAATAAATTAAAGTGCATGACATTAGTAAACATAAAGTGGAGAAAGTGGTGTCATTATTCATGTAACTCACCATATTATCATTTTGAGTTAGTGGGTAAAAATTATGGTAAAGATGACCATTAGTTCTTATAACTCTCATGGCTATTAGTCTTTTAACTTATATGACCATTAATTGCATGTAACATTTATAATCTATAGATCATTCATATACTCACTTTACTATACCATAGTCTTCCTATTCAATACAAGGATGAATACATCACCTATAAATAGAGTTGATCTTTCATGTTATTAGATGTATAAGAAATATGATAAGTGAAAAAGATTAAAGTGTGTAGCAGTGAAAGAGAAAGTTGAGATAAAGAAAATATTCTTAGTCTACAACTATATTCACTATACAAAAGAGAGTAATTATATTAGTGAAAGAAAGAGTTGAGACAAAGAAAATATTTCAAGTCTTTAATTATATTCACTATACAAAACAGAGTAATTATATTAGTGAAAGAAAGAGTTGAGACAAAGAAAATATTCTAAGTTTTTAACTATATTCACTATACAAAGAGAGTAAATATATATTGAAGGAAGATGTTCTTATGGTGGAGCTTTGGACTATTCAACTAATCCGGACTTATTTGAGTTGTAAATTGTTGATGGGTTGTTGTATCCTGGAAGGAACATGTCAAGAGATACACTGCTGAATCGATATAGATTATATCGTAGTGGTCTTAAATCTCTTTAAATAAAATAAAATATCTCTGCCAAGAAGAAGATAATCTTATTTTTTCATTTTTTGTTTACTTTATTTCAACTGAAATTATTATTGTAATTTGTGGTATATTACATCAGTACATCAAATGTTACTTGTTTGAATATTACTACACTGATGGGTTTTGGCCTAGGATCCAAACTACAATAGAGGTCATCATCAATCAGTGTCCGTCGGTTGCTTTTGTCCCTCGATTTTATCTGCTCCTTCGGCGTTTAAATTTTCATTACTCTCAAATACTCTCTTCGTTGAAGAAAGGACCTACTTTTTTTTTAATTCATTTCAAAAAAATGATTTCTTTTCTTTTTTGACAATACTTTTATTTTAACTTTACACATGACATGTTTAGGACCACAAGATTAAATGACATTTTAGTATATTTGACACAGCTTTAATTTAAGGCCACAAAATTGAAACGTATTCTTTATTTTCTTAAATTTTGTATCAAGTCAAAGTAGGTTAGTTTTTTGATACGGAGGGAGTAATTAATTTTCTCTTTGCAGTGGCAATAATATTCTAGCAAAGGCACCGAGGCAAGCAATGTCGGGATTCGCTTCTCAGCAAGGCAACCTGGATGGCAGGAGATTGATGCACCTGGTTACGGTCGGAATTCCCTTCTTCACCTATGCCTAAAAACAGACCAAAGTCACTATTTCAATTGTTTTCACCACCTTGGTATCGTTATGTTCCAATTTAGACCCACATATTTCACTGTTTGAACTCATGCCACAATAATTTTGTTTTCAGCTCTACTTAACTTTGATACTGTAATTATAATTACTGATTTCTCGAATGTGAAAGATACATGCTTCCTTGTTTCAAGAATCTATCAAATTAAATTTATAGGCCAAAGATATATCATATTATTATCCATACATATGTTACAAATAAACTTAGATGTAGGCAAATTCAGTTGAATCTACTTCTAGCACCTGAAATTATTTATAGAATATTCCAGCATTGTTAATGGTTACATATTGCCATTATTCATAAGGTTGAAGATTTAGTTCGTGCCCCCTGAAAATGCAAAATGATAGCAGCTATCACTTGAAATTATCACTTAGATTTTGCAGGAGCCTTTTCCTCGTTTGTGCTGAATCTCTAGCTAGTAACAGAATATTTAGCCTCAATCTATGGAAGAACATTCTCATTTCACTTATTATACGATCTAAAATTAAGCAATATTGGTATAAATAATAATAAGTCTTGGTTTACAAATGTGATTAGATTGAGAAGATTAAGCAATATTGGTATAAATTTTAATAAGTTTTAATTTACAAATGTGCTTAATCAACTAGCCAATCTTGACTTCAAGACTTTTTTTGAAAAGAAATTTGATATCTTCTTTAGGGAGTGTGTGCATTTATTTCAAATTTACTTGTATGCTTTTTTTATTTACTTTATCTATCTCTTATATAGGTAATGCTTCTTTATTTATGTATTTGATTGTCTACATGCTATCTTTCATATTAAATTTGTTAAAGTGCATCCTGTCACTTGCATGTCAATCTACGTACTTTACAAGTTTACAGTGGCGGACCCAGCTTCTTTAGGTTGGGGGTGCTCAAAAAAATAATTTACTAAACAATGCAGCTATAAGGATTCAATCCTAGGATGGGAGACATGAAAGTTATGTCTAAAGTCAGAGCACCCAACCATGCTTTTATTCTCTGGGTGCTTTTGTATATATTTTATCATTTTTTCACTGTTTCTTATATAATTATACCTCTTCTACGTCGAGTTTAGTGGGTGCTCGAGCACCCGAAAATTACACGTCGGTCCGCCCATGCTAGTCTATATTTTGACTTTCACATGAAATTGATTGGCACATCTCTAATGCGGCGCATATTTCTTCTAACCAATCCTTCTTCTTTTGCAAGATATTACTATCGATAGAGTTTGATTGATGTTACATTGTTTCTTTGAAGAGATGAAAATCATCCCTGATTTCAATCATCGACTTCTTCCGTCCCTCTCAGGAATGTATACACACTCTAATTAACTAGTGCTTTAGTTATTTTCTTACTTGCTAATTAGAACTGAGCATCTGGTGATTCGTTTTACTTATTTAATGCTTAGTTTCTGCTAAAAATGTAGAGTAATACCTCTAGTTTATATTAATTTATCAAGTAGCACGATCAAATAGTTAATCTGTTATGGATAGTCATTGAATTAAGCTTCTAGGACTAGCGATTAGTTTGCTATAGGCCTACTCTTTGACTAATATGAAAACTAATTTGATACATTCCATCAAGAAAGACATTTTATGGGAAAAATCTTTTATCATGCCAAACGAAGGATAAAAGAAGAGAAAAAACAGAAAAAAACATATTTTAATTTGGTTGAAACTGTTATTTTGTGGTGTTTCAGGTACAAGAATCCGTATAAATGCAACACCAACTTCAACACAAGTTTCTGTATAAACAAGAACACCTATGAAGTTCTTTAACACCTCCAACACAAGATTACTGATAATCTATCCAAGATGTATGTTTATTTTCAGAAATAAGGTGAAATAGAATTTGTAAGACCAAGTCCCCCGACCTCACGGAGTGTCCTTAAGGAATAATTCCTCTCACTGTACCCGAGGTTATGGAATCTTCCTCCCAGGATAAAATGGTCTTCAATCCGAACAATAGCGGTACCTCAAATTGTTGGATTCAACGAACTCACTCAACAACTTAATGATCACACAGAGTTTTTGTTAATAATAAGAGAGTTTTTGCTGTCAAAATTGATATCCATACCTGAGGAGAATATTAGGTATTTATAGCGTTAAGTGTATCATTTCAGAAAGGATGCATTGGTTCAGCTGAAAGACACCTTTTTTGCAACAGTCACGTCCCTGCACTGGAGATGCGCCACGTCCGCAGATGACGTTCTGTACATTCTAGTGTGCATCTGCGTTTGAACTGCGTCCGCAGGTCTCGATTTGCGCTGCGTCTACGGTCGCATGTCACCATACGGCGTGAAACAGTGTGCCTTTTATCGAAGGATTGCATCCCTTCGTGATGTGTGTTGCGTATGCATTGGAAGTACGCCCGTATTTGGAGAAAATTAATTCCATCAGATTTTGGATTAACATTTCACTTGTAAACAAGTTCCAAATAAATTTTGTCTAAAAAATTAGATCTCATTGATCGATCGAAATCCAAATCTGAAGCGGAGCCGAGTGAGCGGCGATGATGGCATGAGACATCACCTAGTTCTTGCCTCACTATCTATGTGGAGTTAGTGTTTCTCATTATAAACACTTTCAAGTTCTCTTCTCCCACCAATGTGGGAGAAATGAGTGAACTTTCTAATTTGGGAGTACACTTTCTAAATTAATGTCTCCCTTCTCCCCACCATTTTTCCTCCATTTTCCATTCATATACACCTTGAACCTAATAGAAACTGCACTGAACTATTAAAATGAAAAAAGATAAATTAATAGTTTGGAGATGTCAAAGTGGGAGGATTATTGCTATCACATTATATTCACACTTTTGCTGATTTTTTTGGAGTTATGGACATGTCAAAACCAGTATTTCATCTAAGTATTATTGGGTTCAAAATATATTAAAAAGTGTGAATGAAAAGTGGAGGAAAAATAGTGGAGAGAAGGGACACACTAATTTAAAAAGTGTACTCCCAAATTGGAAAGTTCAATCTTTCTCCCACATTGGTGGAAGAAGAGAACTTGAGAGTGTTTAAAATAAGAAACACTTACTCCACATGGTAAGTGAGGTAAGAAATAAGAGATGCGTCGCGCCATCGCCGTCGTCGCTCGCTCGGCTCGGCTTTGGCTTTGGCTTTGGATTTGAATTTGTCAAATGATCGATCGATGAGATCTATCTTTTTTGGACAAAGTTTATTTGACAGAAATTCAAAAATTCAGTTCGTAAATACCAAAGGGGAAAACACAACTTTTATCTTTGTTTTGATACTCCATTTATATACATGCATGCAGATTCCCAAATAGTGTTTTGAAACAGTGCAGTGCTGAAACGAAGGGATGAAATCCTTCAACAAAATGACACACTGATTCATGAAATGGTATGCCTGTTCAGAAAAGACACATTCTTTGGACGAACATACATGGCTTTTCCAGAAAGGTCACACCTTTTAAGTGAACCATTTCCATTTTTCACAAGAGGCACATGTTGGCTATATAAACCTGCTTTCATCCACAAGTTTAGGTATGAATTTTCTAAAATAAAAACTCTATTCTTGTCTTGAAAAACTTTCTGTGTGATCTATCAAACCATTGAGTGAGTTCGCTGAATCCAATAATTTGAGGTATCGCTATTGTTCGGATTGAAGGCCATTTTATCCTGGGAGGAACATTCCAAAACCTCGGGTATAGTGAGGGGAATTATTCCTTAAGGACACTCCGTGAATTCGGAGGACTTGGTCTTAAATTCTGTTTCATCTCTTTTCTGAATCTTAACACACTTCTTATATAGATTATTCGTAATCTAGTGTTGAAAGTGTTACAGAACTTCATAATTGTTCTTGTCTTGGACTTGAACTAGTGTTAAAGTTTATGTTTCTTATTTACAGATTCTTATACCCGAATACATAAAAGATAACAATCTTAAGGAATAATTTTTTTTTTTGAGAATCTGTATTACTTGATTTTGGAGATTAAAGCTTTAAGCTTTCTACTCCATTTGAACTTAACTAGTTATCCAAAGACATACAATCTTCATCAGAAGTTAAAGATCATTCGGTTGACGATTGGAAGTCATAAAAACTTCATCGTTAACTAGAAACAAGAAAAAGAGTTTAAAGTTGCTTAACTTTATAAATAGCATTTTGAAAAGTACTAAAATTTATTGTCTTGTGGTGATAGGAAAAATGACTAACGAAAGTCAAATGCAAGATGCGGCTACGACTGTGTGGGCAACTAGCATTGCTTCAACAAGTCAAGAAAATGCTCGGCAACCAATGGCACATGCGGAGAAGCCCAAAAAATTTGTGAGCATTGACTTTAAGCGATGGCAGCAAAAGATGTTCTTTTACCTCACCACTCTATTCCTTCAAAGGTTCACTAGTGAGGATGCTCCTGAGGTACCCAAGAGAACCTCAGAAAAATAGTATTTCATGATTGTAGAAGTTTGTAAGAACTCGGACATCCTTTGCAGGAATAATATATTGAGTGGTCTCCAAGACGACCTCTACAATGATTACAGTGAAACTAAGACATCGAAGGAATTATGGGGGACACTAGAACAAAATACAAGACAGAGGATGCGGGAATTAAGAAATTCTTTGTTGCAAGGTTCTTGGACTTTAAAATGATAGATAGCAAATCAGTTGTCTCTCAAGTGCAGGAATTGCAAGTAATCATTCATGATCTCCTAGCAGAAGGTTTGATTGTGAATGATGCATTTCAAGTAGCAGCGATCATTAAGAAGCTACCACCTATGTGGAAAGACTTCAAAAATTACTTGAAGCATAAATGCAAGGAGATGGTTGTCGAAGATCTTATTGTCCAACTACATATTAAAGAGGATAATAAGACTTCTGAGTGAAGGTCAAAAGGGAATTCCACAATTAATAGAGCACATATTGGTCATAAGTCCACAGATTGTCGTGACCCTAAGAAAGGAAAGAAAAATATCATGACCCAAACTAGGGCCTGGCCATGACAGACATCCCGACATGAAGGCCCGGGCGTCCTACTCTATCTTGTAATCATGCACAACATTCATATAATAAAAGAAGATGCGAAAATATAATATAATACGAAAACATGGTCGTACTTTGGATTTAGTTTAACAATAAGGAATGAAATCTGAAATCAGCTAAACAACATCTGAAACAGTCTGCAAAATCTCTACTATATAATCAAATGACAACTGTCTGAAACTGTGACAAGCCCCCATTGGACCTAAACCAAAATAAATAAAATAATTTGAAAGACACAGGCCTTCTAGAATAAGAAGGCTCACCAACTGCACACTTCACTGCGTTTTGAAAACTCTACTATTTAGCAGGACCTCTGAACTGGGCTTTAGACCATGAGAGGTGGGGGGTCAATACAAATATATTGGTATGCAGATCAAACCAAAAATAATAATTTATATTCAACATATATGAGAGAAATTTAAAACAGTTCATAAACATATCATATGGTAAAAAATCACATGGGCATTTTCGAAAGACTCTGAGAAAAAATCATCTGAACTCTGAGACATTGTTTGTTTTACTTCTGCGCTAGGTGGTACACCCTACAACTTTAAAATTCCATGAGCTATATGGAATCCACCATTGACTCAGCGGAGAATCCTCCAACCTAAGTGTGCCGCAAGGGTTGGAGTCTCTGACTCTGCTACGCCACACTGCCGTCGCCAGCGTGAAATAATATACCTGGATCGGCAAATCACGGTTTTAGGTTAAGAGTTACTTGAACTCAAACCTTCTTCGGGTAACCACCTAACGCTCTTTAAGCCCAGTTTTAACTCTTTAAAATATGCATTCTTTGAAAACATACTCTGAAAATTCTAACTCTGATATGGCATATATTTATATGGTATCGTCATACCATTGACTTGCAAGTCACATCTCTGAGCCATTATTAGCATATAATAATCTCTGTTTCAAAACGTAAATCTAGGACCACCATATCAATAAATCATTTCAAGAAACTCTTTCTTAAAGCTCATGTAAACATATGCAAGAAACTCTTTTTTTCTCTATTTCAAACACACAAGGTGGTCATGTCAAAGATATCAATCATATGCAATTCTTTTTTTTAAGACAAGAACGAAATCATATCAAGAAACTCCCTCTAATCATCATCAAAATCATGTTAAATACTTGAATACTAAAAGGATCCCCTTCAAAACATTAAACAAAGATCTCAAATCATTCCCAAGAAGTTCATCAACTCTAAATTATCAAAGAGAGGAGTTTCAATAATAATGCTCTCAATAAAATCTTCAACATCATATATATTCATTTAAGTTTAAATCAATTTAAGGGGGAAAGGCCTAAAGAACAAAGCAATAATATTATCCAAGCATCCATAATTCGAAATTCAAAGCATAAGTTTCAAAACCCCTTTAAAATTCATGCTTGATAATTTTTAAATCATGTTATAGTATTGACAAGCCCATGTAGGTTTTAGGATAAACCCCACGTACCTTAATTTAGAAGCTTTTGAATGAACTCTCGCGTTAGGGCTGCTATACGTACGATTGATGGGTGCTTCTTATAGCCCTCACAATGGGGATTCCGATTCTTGAAGAATTAAGGAAAAACTACGGTTAAATCTTGAGATATGTTGATTTTTGGGTTGAAATCCTAAGGAGTGTTCTTGGTGATTTTGAGAGAAAATATGAATAATGTGGTCTGATACGCCCAAATTACAACTCTCGTTAGAAAGTGTAAGCGGTCGCTGTCAAATATAGAACCCAACTGGGTTGGGTGTCGAATCCCACAGGAAATACTATGATCACTAAGTATTGCGATTATTATTAGACTGTTGGTCGAAGGTTCCAAGATAAGGGGGGTTTGGTTTAAGTGCACAGTAATATTATCAGTGTAATAATGAGATGATATGCGTAGTTATATTTGATCACAGAGAATAACAAGTTAGGGTTATGTCCACCTTGTAGCTTCTACTTCTATATTAACTATGGGTAATACGAATTTTATACATGCATGCACTTATAGAGAGACGTATTCTAATTCTAAATCCAAGTGTTTTTCAACCATCAAGGATTTATTCACCTTAGTTCTCTCGAACCTAAAGTGTACAACAAATTATACGAACTCTCCAAGTAGTTAATCCTGCTAGGGCATTAACATGTAAACTAGAGGTTGAAAACCCTAATTTCTTGTCACACTCTCTTTTCCAAACAACATCTTTTCTATCGAACAAGTTATTGTTATAATGGCGTATTCCCTATGTTTGCAACCACGAGAATTCAATTATAATGAAGAGAGTAATGATATAAGTGCATTACACATCATAAATTCACAAACACATAGCAATAGAGAGTATACTACAAGGTTTCCATAACCCTAACAGATAAGTTTAGCTACTCATGAATACAACGGAAATTAAAATAGACATAATCATCATACCAAAACTTAGAACAATATCGACGATGGAGATGACTAGCGACAATAAGAGAGGAACGTGTTTCTCTCTCTGCGTTGCTCAAGCTAAGCCGTTTTCTGCTTTCAAAAAAATTACAGAATCTGAATTTTGTGAATAATGGCTGAAAATTCAGCAATAAGGTTTTTAATAACAACCTTCTCTACTAAGTTGCTACTGCATCCTTAACTATTTAAAAATGTTGAGTTTGCCCGGGAAAAAGTTCTCATACATCACATTTAGTCCAAAAGTTGCCTTCCCTTTTATGTGAAGTTTTCCTTTGCTGTCCACAGGTCCCCATAGTGCTGAAATCTTCCGCATTAGTACCTGAAAAGCATGCTAATCACATAGGTCATCTCAATTAATTGAAAGTAGACTAAAAGTGCAGGAATTATGTATTTTATCCTCAAAACTTAGCTAAAACATGGGTAAGTTATGGTGCTTAGACGTATAAATACGCCCAACATCATGGTCACTTAGGAGTAAAATCCCATATTTAAGCTGATAAGGGGGTGGAAAATACCCAATATACCCTAAATGAGATGGAATTAAAAATAACTGGGAGCTCAATTTTATGGGCCACCGTGATGCACCACTATCGCGGTGGCTTACTAAAAATTAACGAATGGGATTTTTAAGGTCACCGTGATGGGGAGCCATCGCGTGGTCCCACTGGTTGGGACCTGGAACTTCAGCTTGATGCGCCACAATCGCGCTAGGCAACTGGAATTTGACAATTGTTAAATAGACCACCTCCACGACGCGCCAAGCACCAAAATGATGGTGTTTTACGACTAGGACTTAAATTAGCCATAAGATCTTGCCCGGATATCCGATTTGGGCGAATCTTATATCGACGAAAAGTTCATTTAGATTCTCACACTACATAATTTATTAACATTGAAAACTTTCATAGGATTTATGGATTTTTCATTATCTATGCATAGAAAAAACAATTTTGTTCTAGCCCGAAATGGGAGGTGTTACAAAAAATAACCAAGCAAATATTATTGAGTCCAACAAAGAATGTGATGATCTGTGTGCTATATTTTTAATATGCAACTTGGTGGGGAATCCTCACGAGTGGTGGATGGATTCTGGTGCCACCCACCATATTTGTGCCAACAAAGAGTTATTTTCGTCTTTCGCTCCGGCTCAAGTAGAAGAAATGATCTACATGGCTAGCTCCGCTACGGCAAAGGTAGAAGAAACAAGAAAAGTGGGCTTGAAAATGACTTAAGGAAAGGTCTTGACTCTTAACAATGTCTTGTATTTCCCGTAGTTACGTAGGAACTTAATTTCTGTTTCACTTCTAGACAAGAACGAATTCAAATGGGTAACCATTTCTGGAAAAATTGTAATTAACAAAGGAGAAGTGTATGTAGGAAAAGGATATCTCACTGAGTGCCTTTATAAGATGAATGAAATGAAAAGTTCAAATTCTTCTTACTTTATTAAGTCTTATAATTTATGGCATGAACGCTTAGGTCATGTTAATTACAGAACATTGCGAAAATTGATTAACTTAGAAGTTTTGCCAAACTTTGAGTGCAATAAATCAAAGTGTCAAACGTGTGTGGAATCAAGGTATGGAAAACATCCTTATAAGTCCATTGAAAGGAATTCCAATCCTTTAGACTTAGTACACACTGGCATTTGTGATATGAAGTCAACACCATCACGTGGTGGGAAAAAATATTTCATAACTTTTATTGACGATTTCTCTAGATATTGTTATGTCTACTTTCTAAATAGTAAGGATGAAACAATAGATGAATTTAGGCAATACAAAACTGAAGTAGAAAATCAGTTAGAGAAAAAAATAAAAATAATAAGAAGTGATAGGGGCGGAGAATATGAATCTCCCTTCGTCGAAATATGTGTAGAGAATGGAATTGTCCATCAAACTATGGCCCCATATTTACCTCAATCTAACAGAACTATAGAAAGAAAAAATCAAACTTTGAAGGAAATGATGAATGCCTTGCTTATAAGTTCTGGTTTACCGCAAAACTTGTGGGGGGAGGCTATCCTTACAGCCAATCGTATACTTAATAGAGTTCCCCATAGTAAGACACAATCAATTAATTATGAAAAATGGAAAGAAAGGAAACCCAACTTGAAATATTTCAAAGTGTGAGGGTGTCTAGCAAAAGTCCAAGTTCCTATGTCTAAAAGGGTTAAGATAGGACCTAAGACTATGGAATACTTGTTCATAGGTTATGCTAAAAGAAGTAAAGCATGTCAGTTTTTCATTCATAAATCCGAACATCCAGATATAAATGAAAATATGGTAATTGAATCAGATAATGCTGAATTCTTTCAAAATATTTACCCGTATAAAACTAGACATGAACAGTCTAGTGGAGGGTCTAAACGACCTTGACATGAACCAAGGGAGAATGTACATAATGAAGAGAATCCAAGACGTAGTACACGTTAAAGAACTTCAACTAAGTTTGGATCAGATTTTGTAACATTTCTCTTAGAAAATGAGCCTCAAATATTTAAAGAAGCGATGTCGTCTTCGGACTCATCTTTTTGGAAAGAGGCAGTCAATAGTGAGATTGATTCAATATTAAGAAATCATACATGGGAATTGGTTGATCTTCCTCCAGGAAATAAACATTTAGGTTCTAAATGGATCTTCAAAAGGAAAATAAAAGTGGATGGTACTATTGACAAATACAAGGCAAGACTTGTAGTAAAAGGCTTCAAACAAAAAGAAGGTCTTGATTACTTTGATACATACTCGCCAGTAACAAGGATAACATCGATTCAAATATTAATTGTCTTGGCGGCGGTATATGGTCTTGAAATCCATCAAATGGATTTGAAAACCGCATTCCTAAATGGATAATTAGAGGAAGAAGTTTACATGGAACAACCTGAAGGTTTTGTGGTTCCAGGAAAAGAGAATAAGGTGTGTAAACTTATTAAGTCATTGTATGGACTAAAATAAGAACCTAAATTATGGCATACGAAGTTTGGCAAAACCATGTTGGCAAATGGGTTCAAGAGAAATGAATGTGATAAATGTATTTATATTAAAGACACTCCAAATCACCAAGTCATTATTTGTTTATATGTGGATGATATGTTGATCATCAGTAGAGACATTTTTGACATAAATACAATAAAGTAAATGCTCGAGAGCAAGTTTGATATGAAGGACCTTGGAGTTGCGAATGTGATCTTAGGTATAAGAATCCATAGAACTCCACAAGGGTTGGTATTGTCACAGTCTCACTATATCGAAAAGGTACTTGACAAATTCAAGTATATGGAATTCGGTATTGCCAAGACTCCTTTGGATGTGAGCTTTGAACTTTGAAAGAATGAACGTGAAAGTGACTCACAATTGGAGTACGCAAGAGTATTGGGATGTTTAATGTATATAATGAATTGTACACGACCAGACATAGCATGCGCTATTAGTAAATTGAGTCGGTACACGAGTAATCCCAACAAAACTCATTGGATGGAAATGAAAAGAGTTTTGGGGTATCTTAAATACACTCAAGACTATGCCTTGCATTATAATAAATATCCTGCGGTACTTGAAGGATAAAGTGATGCAAATTGGATCACCGGATCGAACGAAGTAAAATCCACAAGTATGTATTTACTATCGATGGAGGAGCAGTCTCTTGGAAATCATCCAAAAAGACTTGTATTGCATGCTCTACAATGGAATCTGAAATTATCAAATTGGATAAAGCCGGTAAAGAAGTAGAATGGCTCTAAATTTTCTTTGAAGATATTCCTTATTGGCCTAAATTAGTGGCACCAGTATGTATATACTGTGATAGCCAAGCGAAAATAGGTAGGGTAGGGAGCATGATGTACAATGATAAATCTCGTCACATACGACAGAGACATAATACTGTTAGGGAACTTCTCTTTAGTGGAATTATCACTGTTGACTATGTAAAGTTAAAGGATAATGTGTCAGATCTACTTACAAAAGGTCTATCTAGAGAAGGAGTGGAAAGGACATCTAAGAGAATGGGTTTAAGGCCTAGGATGAGTCAGCATGACGGTAACTCTACCTAGCAGACTGGAGATCCCAAGAGCTAGGTTCAAGGATATCAAACAAAGTTGTGTCTGACAGGTTCAACATTGTCAATTACCCAACCTATTCTCATGATGTATACAATGTGTAATAAAAAAATGTAAGACTTAAAGTGAAAAGTCTTTTAATGATTATCTAAATTTGGCAGATTTGATCAAATAGTTTAATATATAGGATTGAACATTTAGAAATCACCTATGTAAGGGAGAAGTGAAAGACGTTTCAAGGAGAATATTAGTAAAGGCCTATTCTCTAAGCTCTCATGAAATCGGAATGTGTTCATGGCTGAAAAGAACAAAACCATGAGAACCATAAATGGTAAAAGGCTGGTTGTGTGACATGTGTTGTCTAGGTGTACACTAAAGATCAAAGGTTCAAAGATATCAAATCTACCGATTGACCGAGTGCATCCAATGAGTGTTCACTATGGAAAGTTCAAAGGGAAACCCACTTATCCAGATGAAATCAGTCTTTGCTTGATGATCACATACTTGTCCTTAAAAAAATTATGAAAAAAATATAGCCATTTTCCATTCATGTGAGGGATTGTTGGGTTCAAAGTATATGAAAAAGTGTGAATGAAAAATGAAGGGAAAATGGTGGAGAGAAGGGAGACACTAATTTAGAAAGTGTACTCCCAAATTAGAAAGTTCACTCTTTCTCCCATATTGGTGGGAGAAGAGAACTTGTGAGTATTTTAAATAAGGAACACTTAATCCACATGGTAAGTGAGGCAAGAAATAAGAGATTCCTCGCGTCGTCGTCATCGTCGCTCTCTCGGCTTCGGCTTCGGATTTGGATTTGGATTTTGATTTATCAAATGATCTATCAATGAGATCTATCTTTTTGGACAAAGTTTATTTGACATGCATGCAGATTCCCAAACAATGTTTTGAAATAGTGCAGTGCTAAAACGAAGCGATGCAACCCTTCAACTAAATGACACACTGACTTGTGAAATGGTATGCCTGTTCGGAAAAGACACATTATTTGGAAGAACAGACATGGCTTTTTCAGAAAGGTCACACCTTTTAAGTGAACCATTGCCACTTTTCAGAAGAGGCACATGCTGGCTATATAAATCTGCTTTCATCCATAGGTTTAGGTATGAATTTTCTGAAATAAAAAATTTCTTCTTGTCTTGGAAAACTTTCTGTGTGATCTATCAAACCATTGAGTGAGTTCGTTGAATCCAACAATTTGAGGTACCGCTATTGTTCGGATTGAAGGAAATTTTATCTTAGGAGGAAGATTCCAAAGCCTCAGGTACAGTGAGGGGAATTATTCCCTAAGGACACTCCATGAATTCGGAGGACTTGGTCTTAAATTCTATTTCATCTTTTTTCTGAATCTTAACACACTTCTTAGATAAATTATTCGTAATCTAGTGTTAAGGTGTTACATAACTTCATAAGTGTTCTTGTCTTGGACTTGAACTAGTGTTGAAGTTTGTGTTTCTTATTTACAAATTCTTGTACCCGAATAGATAAAAGATAATAGGTATATGGCCAATGCATTTCAAACATCTTTGAAGATTTGGTGCTCTATCTGCTTTGTTTGTAGCTTGGTTATATGACAAAGTACACTTACTAAAAGGCCTTGATTGGTATGTTTCCAGGTTTTGTTCAATATTGTGGGGAATAACTTTCAATTTTTAAAACTGATTGAAAAGCTCTTAAAATTTTTCTACCCAAAACATTTATATTCACTCTTTTTGATCAATTATAAGTGAACATGTGTTCTGGTAGCATTCTTTTGTCAGAGTATCTGGCATCGCCTTTAGCTATATTCATAACCATAGTGGGATACCTTAGAGCTAACTATTTATTTGTCTTCACCGTGGAAGCTCCATCTCATGCTCTTAGTTCTGCGTAATCAATTCAGTCTTCTAACTTTTCTATGCATATGCTTTCTCATCCAACAATTGGCAATTAATGGTTCAAGGTATTCGTTGTAAGAGTAAATTTTTCTCAAGGATTCTTATATATGTTGTCTTGTCGTATCTTCGCATTCCTTTTCCTTAGATAGTTATTGAGGTCACACATTTTGTGTTAAAAGTTGATGCATTATACTTGCATATCTGTGACTCGTTATAGAAATTTTTACACATAATAACTATTAATCAATGTCTTCATTAGGTGAACTTCTGAGAGCTGATCTGAAGAGTAGTACAGTCTTACCACCATGGATAATTCAGGGCTTCTCTTTTGCCTATCTCTACTCTCTTAGTATAATTTCTAAAGTAACTATGTAAAATTGGGTGCTGAAAAATCAATTTATTTTATGGTTAATTAATTGAAAATGAAAATTTATTAATGATTGGAGTTATCTTATGATGGGTTTGTTGAATTATATTATATTTGAATAATATGTGTCAGGAGTTGGATTAAGAGAAGGAAATTTTAGTTGCTAAATAAAAAGATCAGTTCTACAGAGGCAAGAAATAGTGAGTATTTTGATCAGTACATAGCTGAAGAACTCTCAATTTTATTCAGATACCTCCCAATGATCGAAGAACAGATATAAATCCTAAAACTGGGCCCTCCATACCCCTATGAGGATACAATAGGTTATATACCCATGGTTGAATTTCTTGGTTATGTGTAGTTGTGTACTATAGATTGTGTTTAGTTTGTATGAATTATATCTTTACTGACAAAAGTGCCAGACAAGAAGCTACATAGCAACCAATTTCATCTGTTCTAGTATTGACTCAGTTTTTAGCTTTTGATGACTTTGCATGTTAGCTTGGATTCTTGGATAAGAATGCGGTGAAACAGAGATTAGTTCTTGTTTGAGTCAAGGTCTATCGAAAAAATCCTCTCTACCCCACAAAGTTAGGGGTAAATTCTGTGTAAATCCTACTTTCCCAATTGCACTTGTGAGATTAACCTGAATATGTGTTTGTTGTGTGAATTACTAATTGTCACTTGCTTGATTTGCTTAGATCTACTTTTTATGTGGTACTGCAAGCTAAGCACTACTTAATCTACCTTGGGGAAATCCTTAGGTAGAAAGTAAGCTATATGAGTAAGTATAACTAACTATGTAGTGTATTTGTTAGATAGTCATAAGCCCGAGTCTATGTTTGATAACGTTCTAGATTTTTGGTTCTTTTTAAGAAATTGAAGGATTCTAAGCTCAACGAAATTTGACGTAGCCTCTGACTTTGATCTAAATTCTATTTGATAGAGGTGCATTGCTAACAGCGCCCAAGCACACACGCAAGTGTACATGGTTTTATCAACTAATAAAGTGGATTCAAGGAAGTCCAAGTATCGATCTCTCAGGGACTTGTGTTCTCTGACTAGCTAATTCTAGTTTAACCAATTGAGGAGAGTGGGAAATAGAGTTTTAGAATTGTAAATTAAAACTAAACTAAACTAATGTGGAAAAGTAATGACTTAGGACAATCAATGTATAGAAGCCCAGGGTTAAGGATTATGAACAATCATACTACGTTGTTAAACTTCATTCATTAACTTTCTTATCTTGGTTGTTGATTCGTAGGGTTAATTTCATGATTATGGTTTCCCAACCTAAATCGTTTACCTAAGTTGAACTTACAACTACATCATTGAGCGGGAATGTAATAGTTCACTTAAGTTCTTTACAAATATCATCCTACATGTGATTCAAGTAAAGCTTCTAGGTACATCCCTGTCCTAGATGCTAATTTGAAATCCTTATTTTATGAAAGACTACGAACCTTACCTTGCTTATTCCCATGTTCTATCGCTCTATTCCATCTCCCGAGATCAAAAGATTGTCAATTGATGTATTCTAAGGAAAGCTAATCCTTAAAATAGTTAAAACAATAATAAACAAACAACCAATGATGATAAGCAAATCAAAAAACTTAATTCAAAACAAATGTAGTCATGATCTTGGCCTTAACCCCAGAAAAGGAGTTTTAGCCTTTAATGGAAATATTCATCATCCCATCCCTTGGATTGATGATACAAACCACAAAGAAACTAAATTAAAGAATGATAAAACTTAAAAAGAAATTTGGGTAGCCTCCAATGCTCCACGATGTCTAAAATTAAGTAAAAATATGTATGAGGTCCTATTTATAGTAGAAGAAATAGCTCATGCCTTGTTGAACAAGGAAACAATTTCTGGTCGTCTGTGAACCCAGTGCTTAACGCATTGTAGGGCATTGCGTCATGTCTAAATCACATTGTTTCACTGTTTTGGGTGCCTTCTGAATCCATTGAGGTATCCTATGCACCCATACTCCTTTCCACATGCCTACACTCTCCCAATACTTTTTAGGTGTCCAAATTTGCATCAAGCTGTGTTTTGTGCTTCTGTGATCCATTCCAAGCCTTTTCGAGTTGTTTTCACTTGATTTGAAGCTTGTAAATCCTTGATATATCATTATAGTCCATTAAACAAGAATAATAGAGTATTAAAAACACTAATTTAGAGCTCAAAACAACACAACATCCTCAACGATGAACTAGAAACACGAGCTAAGCATAGGCTAAATTCACATTGAGCTTTAACTTATTGTTTTGACCCTTTTCTTGACCCAATTGATCCTTGAACATTATAACTAAGTTTTTTTACATATAAATACATAATAAAAACCTGAGTAACTTATTAAAACACATTACAACCCAACACAATAGATTAGAAAAACACCTAGCTCAAGCTAGTTATACTAGTTTTCTCGGTTGAACTCTAAATGCTCAAATTGAATCAAAACCACCATTAAGCATTGTAAACACATACTTGGACACATAAATGCTCATTTATATCATTCTAAACCCATTAATCACATGGATCATCCTCAAAACAAGGATAAATAGGCTAGAATAGTAGTGCTAGAATGCATAAATACACCCAACATCACCACCCAACACTTAAAGCCTTGTCCATCCTCGAACAAATCTTAACTAAAGGCATCATGAGATGGAAAGACTCCACACTTCTACTACATGCAAGAAATTCAAGATAGCACTACAATGACTTCATGGAATGCATGTTTCTACACTACGTATGTTTCAACACAATTGAAAGCTCAAGAACACTACTCAAAAACAACCTAGCCTCAAGAATTGACTCACCTAGTTGGAAAACTCATGCTTATTTCTCAATCAAGGTTATCAAACAAATAACCCACATTCATCAAACATGTGACCCTCATAACAAGAGAGTTACCCATAATCACTCACAATAATGCAATTTATAAAATAATTGGTACAAGAATCAAATTACACTCACTCTCACAAGGAATTCACGAGTTATACATATTGACCCATAAGCTTGCCTCTAGTGTAATGCTCCACTAATATTAGAATGTAAAGCTTAGGATCAATTAAGACTTTTTCAGGTTGTAATGAAGGCTAAGGGACGGGTAGAAACTATTTTGGCCAAGAATAGTGACTAACCTCTCTAAACGCTTTACTACACTACATCACACATTTAAAACAAATCTCTAACAACCAAATTACACTTTTTCATCCACCCATATCTTTTTTGTTTGCCCTATCTCTTTTAAGCATTTTCACAAACACTTGGTGGACGCATAGTTTATTCCTTCCATATTTAATTTTTCTCATTCTTTACAATTATGGGAATATTTCTAACATCAATTAAATCACACCCATACACCACAAATCAAATATAAACACCACTAACTATTACCTTGGAGCATCAATTTCACCTTTTTCTTCTTCAATTTCTCAAACTCCTTACTCAATTAATTTTTCATTAAAGCACTTAGGACCTTTTTGGATCGAATTATGGTCTACCAAAGAAAGGATTAGGCTACTTATGAGGTTACCAAAGAAAAAGATAAAGGATCAATAGGGGTTAACTAGGATAGTGTACAACGGTAGGACAAATAGAAGACATAAAACAAGGCTATCAAAGAAATGCCTATATCATCTCCTAAATCCACATTCTTTATTTTATTTCACATACACACGGGGCAAGTTCTAGACATCACATACAATAAGAAATATACAAAAACCTTTTACACACATGGCACATGTTCAACTCAATAGGATCATCATAGACTCCCAACCAACAATAGCATGAATTCAAATTTAAGCCACAAATACAAGAGTCACAAACATGAGACTAAGAGTCTCAAAAGTAGCAATTCACTCATTCAACATGCTTTTCCAATCAAAACACTTGCATCAGGTAATCAAAAATAGCACCAACAAGAATATCCTACTTATTCCTATATAATTTTTTTTTAAAATTGAGGCAAAAATTGGGAATTCCCCTCACCCCACACTTAAAAATCTACTTTGTCACCAAAGTAAAATTTTTAAAGTAAGAGATAGAAATACTCCCTGAGTCTTCTAGGCCTAGCTAGTAGCATCTTTACTCATAAAGGAGATCTGTTGGACCCCACACTCAGTCTTTGCCATGCTCTTTAGCTTAAGTTTATGGTACTCTAACTTTTCATTAACCTATGACTCAACAAAAAAAACAACGTGAAATAAAAACTAAAAATTGAAAATAAAACATACCTTAGCTTGGGTTGCCTCCTAAGAAGCGCCTAATTTAGTGTCGTGGCATGACCCAATCAACTTTTTCATCCACCTTGAGGATATAAATTTTACACCCAACTTCGTATCCATCTTTTTGCCTCGATCATAGGGAGGTGGTACAAAGATGAAGAAACCGAGTAATGAATAATGCATAGTAAACCACTCGTCCTTAAAGTGAGGTGTGTTTTTTATTATTTATCCGGTGTAAAATCTAGAATATAGGATTCTTATTCCTCATCTGCACACTCTTTCACTATTTTAAATGATTACACAGACAAGACATCATCTAAACATAATGTAGAGAAATGCTTCGAGTGAGGCCCAACCAATCCTACATCAAAATTTACACTATTTACTACACACTCAATTTTATTCACCTTCTTAATTTCAGTCTCAATATAAAGATGGCAATTGAATGGTTGTGATTCATATGATGGTGGTGGCATCTCCTTAACAACTTCAACAATTTTAGTTTATGAGTACTCAGACTTCCTCAAATTATCAGCAACTTTGTCTTCAATAGGTTGGGAAGTCAACTCTGTATCTACCTCCTTAGTTGTCTTTGGAGATTCTTCATTGAACTCTATACCATTCGTCAAAGTGATTTCAATTATTTGTTCACTGTCACTTGACAAATCACCTTGAAGTATGGTATTATATACCTATTGCACTTTTCTTACCTCCATCACTAAGTTCCTCATGAAAATTTTATAATACTCTAAAATAGCTGCATTACTCTTCATATCTACTGATAATTCTACTTGATTAGCTAGATTTTGTTTCAGCAATTCTTCCATCTTGCTCGTTTGAATTGGGGCATGGTAATTCTAAACCTGTGGTTGTTCAAACTGTTATTGCTGATTGTAGGCATTCACATAGTATTGCTTATGATCATAGCCCACAAACATTATGAAATCAGGGTTGACAACACACATATCTTCAGAATAACAACTATTGCCACAAACCATACACCATATAGAATCATCATTACCCGAACACCATCTATCCCAGGATCCAATGTCAAGAAGTATGATAAAAAGAGAAATAAAAGAAAATAAAAATAAACTAAAAAAAAACTATTTATAACTCAATATAGAAAAACTAAAAATAAGAGAGTTGCCAAGTTACAAGTCCCCGGCAACGGCGCTAAAAACTTGACAGCGCCCAAGCGCACACGCAAGTGTATGTGGTCTTATCAAGTAGTAAAGTGGCTTCAAGAAAGACCAAGTATCAATCTCTTAGGGACTTGCGTTCGCCGACTATCTAATTCTAGTTTAACCAATTGAGGAGAGTAGAAAATAGAGTTTTAGAATTGTAAATTAAAACTAAACTAAATTAATGTGGAAATGTAATGACTTAGGATAATCAATGGATAAAAGCCTAGGGTAAAGGCTTACAAACAATCATACTACGTTGTTGAACTTCACTCATTAAATTGCTTATCTTGGTTGTTGATTCGTAGGGTTAATTGCATAATTATGGTTTCCCAACCTCTAATCGTTTACCTAAGTTGAACCTTACAACTACATTATTGAGCGGGGATGTAATAGTTCACTTATGTTATTTACAAATATCATCCTACATGTGATTCAAGTAAGGTTTCTAGGTACATCCCTGTCCTAGATACTAATTTGAAATTCTTATTTTATAAAAGACTACGAACCTTACCTTGCTTATTCTCATGTTTTATTGCCCTAATCCCTCTCCCGAGATTATAAGATTGACAATTAATGTATTCTAAGGGTAGCTAATCCTTAAAATAGTTAAAACAAGAATAAACAAACAACCAATAATGATAAGAAAATCAACAAATTTAATTCAAAATAAAAGTAGTCATGATCTTGGCCTTAACCCCAGAAAAGGAGTTTTAGCCTTTGATGGAAATATTCATCATTCAATCCCTTAGATTGGTGATGCAAACCATAAAGAAACTAAAATAAAGAATGATAAAACCTAAAAAGAAGTTTAGTTAGCTTACAATGCTCCAAGATGTTCAAAATTAAGTAAAAACGTGTATAAGGTCCTATTTATAGTAGAAGAAATAGCCCATGCCTTGTTGAACAAGGAAACAATTTTTGGTCGTCTGCGAACCCAATGATTAACACATTGGAGGGTATTGTGACACATATAAATTGCGTTGTTTCACTGTTTTGGATGCCTTCTAAATACATTGATTTGTCTCATATGCTCGGAATCCATCTCACGCGCCAATACTCTCCCAATACTTTTTAGGTGTCCAAATTTATATCAAGCTGTATTTTGTGCTTCCGTGATCCATTCCAAGCCTTTTTGAGTTGTTTTCACCAGATTTGAATTTTATAAATCCTTTCTATATCATTATAGTCCATTAAAAAAGCATCCTATAGTATTAAACACAATAATTTAAGGCTTAAAACAACACAACATCCTCAACGATGAACTAGAAACACGAGCTAAGCATAGGCTAAATTCACATTGAGCTTTAACTTATTGTTTTGACTCTTTTCTTGATCCAATTGACCCTTTAGCATTACACCTAAGTTGTTTAACATATAAATACATAACAAAAAACTTATTAACTCATTAAAACACATTATAACCCAACACAATAGACTAGAAAAACACCTAGCTCAAGCTAGTTATACGAGTTTTCTCGGTTGAACTCTAAATGCTCAAATTATTCAAAAATCATGTGAAACCACCATTAAACATTGTAAACACATACTTGGACACATAAATTCTCATTTATATCATTCTCAACCTATTAATCACATGAATCATCCTAAAAAAAGGGATAAATAGGCTAGAATAGTAGCGCTAGGATGCATAAATACATCTAATATCAATTGCCTAGGCCTAAGATAAGTAGTCTCAAGCATTTGTCTTTACATATTTTTAAGAATAAAAATCTTATAAACTAGCCTCATTTTTTTCAGCATAGTGCAGGCAATAGGGAATAAACTTTTAACATGTAGGAATAGTATGCAAGTTATCTATTATGTACAAACCTCCCTTGCTTTTGAAATATTAGAACTTTCTTGAGAAAATTAAAGAAAAGGTGGTTTTTAAGTTCCTATTTAAATGTTGGTGACATTGACTAAAGGAAAGAGTCAAAAGCCCTTTTAATAAATTGATCAAGTTAATTGAGACTAAATTAATACTTTCAAAACTTGTTAGTCTTTTCTAAAATACAAATCAACCCACAATTCTAATTAATTTGTAATAAAAATACACTCCAATCATTTCCTATACATATCAAAAAATATTTCCTTTTCTCCTCTCAAACGTCTCGTCGCTCTCTCTCTCTCCTCTCTCTCAACCATCCCATAACTGTTGCAAATTCTCCACAACAGATCGGTGTGACAACATTCTCTGGTGACTTTTAATCTCTAGAGATAACAACTTCAAGTTCTTTATCATTTTTTTTACTTTCACAGGTAAAAAATTAGGGTTTCTTAGTTATGAGAAAAAATAGAAACATGAGTTGACTTCTCTTCTAGTATAGGTTAACAATATTAATATTTGTTGCATAAAAATGAAATAAGGACTCAAAACACCCTAATTTGTGTTATTTCTTCTCTTAATATGGTGATTGATGTAAATATGGTATCTTTTCAGAGTGAGATATAATTTTTTATTGTTATTGTAGTTCTTGTTCTCGAATATTATTGTAAGACTAGTGAAACTTGAATTTTATTTTTTTCCGTAGATATTTATTGTGACTAAATCTAAAAACTGCGAGTGTTTGTTTTGTTTTTTGGATTTTTTTTGTTATTTGTGTTTGTTGGTGTTGTTAGGCATGTGTTGGTTTATTGGTGGTGTTGTAAATACTTCTGTTGGTCAATGTTTCTGGTGTTGGTGATGTTGATTTTGTTTGTGTTATATTTATAAATATTGATGTTGTTGATGTTGATGTATTAGTATTAGTAAATGTTGGTGTTGTTAGTGTGTGTTGGTGTTGATATATGTGTATGTATGTGATAAAAATATAGTTACTATTGATAAATCTTGTTAGTGGTTTGTTTTTTTCAACAGATGATCTATCTATTGCAACAGATGGATCTTTTGTTGGATGAAATGTCACGACCCGAATCGAGGCCCTGGCCGCGATGAGCATCTCAAACCATGAAGGCCGGAGTGCCCTTTTCTATTTGACAATTATGTACACCATTCATAAACTATAAAGAAATGTGAAAATGAATATAACAAAATGAAATCATAGTCGTTCTCTATTTCAACTGATAAATACGAATATTAGTTCATAAACATTCAAGAACTTCTAGCACTAGTCTGCGAAATCTCTAACAATACGAAAACAACATCTGTCTGAAAACTGGGACAAGCCCCCAGTGGGCCATGAACTAAAATCAAATGACGTTATTCTATAAACAAGGCCTTCTGAAATAAGGGAGGCTCACCAAATGAAAACTTCTGACAAATCAATCTACTATTTAGTGGGCCCCCGGGACTGAGCCTCAAATCCTGAAATATAAGGGGTCAATATGATTGTACTGGTATGTGAAATAATCTAAAATAGTATTTTTATTACAAAACATAGATGAGAGAATTTTGTAAAACATTACACATAAGATAAGTAAAATGCATGGACGGAATTTAGAGTTTTCAAAATACTTTCTTGTAATCATGACTCAACACTTTGTATTACTCCTGAGATAGATGGTATGCCCTATATTTATAGTACCCATGGGCTATATGGGTCCACCATTTATTCGTCGGCCAAGCCCCCAAATCCAAGTTTGATACAAGGATTAGGGTCTTAATCACTATTCTAGTATACTAATGCCTTGAGGGAAAGTATACATTGACCAGAGCTAATCATATCACCCGAATCGGTAAAACTCAGTTTTCAACGATGAGCCCTTACCCTCAGACACCTTCTTCGGGTAAACAACTACATCTCTTTAGGCTCAATTTTAGTTTTTTAAATATCATACTTCATGTACAAAATCATTTGATGTTTAATACATTAAGGGCATGTCATCACAGTGTATCGTCATACCGAGACTTGCAAGTCATTCATATCGTATCCATTTCACAGCCGATCTCATTAAAAACATGCAAATGACCACCAAAGATTTATAACATCACAAGAGAGTCATCATTTTGAAATCTCAAGAAAACTTATGCAATTACCCTCTTTTCTCAATACTTAAATATGCAGTGGTTATGTCAATTATTCAATCACATGCAATTCTTCTCTTTTAATTTAAAGAGTATTGTTATAGTAAAAAAACTCCCTCTCATCATATCATAACCCATGCCAAACACCATGATATTAAGGAAATTACATTCAAACCTTAGTTCATGCATTCAAAATCATTCACAATACAAATAGACACTATGTTTCGTAACAAGAGAGGGAAATCATTGTTCATGCTCTCAATTAAACTTTTCAAAACTGTAAACGTATATACATAAGGGGCTATAATTCGATTTCCATGAAAAAGAGTTACATAATATATATATATATATATATATATATATATACTTTCATCAAAATGATTTCATAAAATTCTTTTTGAATCAATATTTAAACCCTTAGTTTGCAACATAATTATAAGCCCTTACACTTGATAAAATGATAAAATCCATGCCCATGTAGTTTAAGGATAATCCCACATACCTTATGTTGTTTAGTTTGAATATTGGAACCCTTATCTTGACTTTTTTTCTTGAAATCTTGAACTTAGTTATGGTTTAGTTCTGAGAGAAATTGAGTATTTTTGGGGCATATAATGCCCTAATGATGAGTTAATCTACTCTTATCACGATTTGGGGTATGGGGAAAAAATGAGACTGCCCTTCGGAATTTAAATTCACAACTGAAACCAATTTTGGTACCTCATTGTAACGTAGCAAGTGGCCCGTCGCTATTGGCACCGTAATGCGCTGACCCACTATTTTTGAAATCCAAACACGTCCCAAACCTCTGCTAAAAAATCTGAAACTTTCTCGAGACATCCCATTTACACCTCTGAACATGAATCAACTCAAAAATCTACGTCTCGGGTCGGGAAGATCAATTTAAAAATTATTGAAGTTAAGGGATAAAAAACTTGACTAAGTCATTTAACACTTAAAAAAAATTCAGGTTATAAGCTCTCTATGCATTATACTAAGAGTAGTGTTAAGTCGAGAATGCTACGGGGTGCTACATTATCCCCCCTTGGAGATCATTCATCCCCGAATGATGACTCAGGTCACAGACAAGCACGATCTCAAACACACTAAGAAAAAAAAAAGATAGAGAGTAGTATATGACTTGTACCTTCAATATCATCATCCATGGTTTAAAAAACAACCGGGTACCTTGCACGCATATCATCCTATGACTCCCAAGTAGCTTTTTCAACTTTTTGATTCTTTCACAATACCTTAACTGGAGCTATCTACTTACTTCTTAACTTCCGAACTTGGTGATCCAAAATGGCAATGGGTTCTTCGTCATATAACAGAGAGTCTTTTACATTGATCTCCTCTACAGGAAACACCAGGGAATGATATCCAATACACTTTTTCAATATGGATACATGAAACACTGGATGAACAGAAACCAGACTCGCGGGAAAATCTAACTCATAAGCAACTTCACCGATCCTTCTCATAATCTGACATGGTCCAATATAACGAGGACTAAGCTTTCCTTTCTTTCCGAATTGCATGACTCCCTTCATAGGGGAGACCTTTAGAAATACCCAATCATTAACCTCGAACTCTAACTCTCTCCTTCTATTGCCGGCATAGGACTTTTGGCGACATTGAGCTATCTTAAGTCGCTCCGTAATGATCTTCACTTTTTCCATTGCCTGATGAACAAGGTCAGGCCCAAATAACCAGGTTTCACCCACCTCATACCATCTAATCGGAGACCTACACCTCCTCACATAATGTTCTTCAAAAGGAGCCATTTGTATACTGTAATGGTAGTTATTATTGTAGGCAAATTCTATCAATGGAAATGATCCACCCAACTACCCTTGAAGTCTATCATGCAGGACCTCAACATATCTTCTAAGGTCTGAATGGTGTGTTCTGCTTGCCTATCTGTCTGAGGGTGAAAGGTGGTACTCGGGTTTACTTGGGTGCCTAAACCCCTTTGAAAAGAACGCTAAAACTGCAAAGAGAATTACGTACCTCAATCGGATATAATAGACACAGGAGCACCATGCAAACAGATATGGGTTATCTCTTGAATGTACATCTTAGCATTGTCATCCCCCCAAATAATTCATTTGCATTGGAAGAAAATGAGAGGACTTGGTCATTCGGTCTACAATCACCCAAATAGAGTGATATTAGTTCAGAGACTTCGGAAGCTCCATAATGAAGTCCATATTAATAATATCTTACTTCCACATAGGCAAAGCTATCTCTTGGGAAGTTCCACCTGGTCTCAAATGTTCTACCTTGACTTGTTGACAATTCAAACACTTAGAAGCCAAATTAGAAACATCTCTTTTCATATTATTCCACCAGTAAATTTTCTTAAGATCATGATACATTTTAGTAGAGTCGGGGTGTACAACATACCTAAAAGTGTGAGCTTCATTAAGAATTCATTCTCACAACCCATCTATATTCGGAACACATAGCGTACCTTAATACCTCAAAATCCCATCACTGCCAATTTTAAACACCATTACCTTTTGTTGACCAACATCTTTCTTAATCTGCATCGAAATGGGGTCCTCAGCTTGCTTCACCTTAACTTTTGCATAGATGGAGGATTTATCTATCTCTTGAACAATTACTCCCCCATCTTTAAAATCTAGGAGTCGAACTCCCATGTTCGTAAGCCGGTAAATATCCTTCACCATATTTCTCTTTACTTCCTCAACATGAGAAAAACTATCAATTGATAATCTGTTGAGGGCGTCGGTCACCACATTGGTCTTTCCCAGATAATAATGAAGGCTCATGTCATAATCATTCAACAACTCCAACCACCGCCTCTGCCTGAGATTCAATTCCTTCTGCGAGAAAATACTACAAACTTTTGTAATCAGTAAATATATTAATATGTACTCAATACAGATAATGATGCCATATCTTAAGTGTGAATACTACTGCTGCTAACTCCAAGTCGTGGATGGGATAATTGTTTTCGTGCATCTTTAATTTCCTACATGCATAAGCCACTACCTTTTGATGATACATAAGCACACACCCAAGTCCCACCTGGGATGCATAACAGTACACAATAAAGCCCTCCGTACTCTCGGGAAGGGAAAAAACTAGTGTGGTAGTCAACTTGTGTTTTAGTTTCTCAAAACTATTCTCACAAGAGTCAAACCAAAAGAATTTTACCTTCTTCTAAATCAATTTAGTAAGTGGAGAAACTATGGAGGAATAACTCTCTACAAACCTTCTATAATGCCCTGCCAAACCCAAGAAGCTTTGAATAACGGTTGGATTCATAGGTCTGGTCCATTTTCTCACCACCTCAACCTTTTGGGGGTCAACCTTAATCCCCTAACTAGAAATAATATGCCCCAGGAAAGCAATAGCACTAAGCCAGAATTCACAATTGGAAAACTTTGCATATAACTCATGATATTGGAGGGTCTGAAGGATGATTCATAGGTGATTGACATACTCCTCCTTAATCTTAGAGTAGAACAATATACCATTAATGAAGACTATGACGAAAAAATCTAGAAACTGGTGAAACATCCTATTCATTAGGTCCGTAAAATCTGTAGGGGCATTAGTCAGTCCGAAGGACATAACTAAGAATTTATAACGGCCATATCGGGTTCAAAACGTTGATTTGGGAATATCATCCTCCCTAACCTTCAAATGATGATACCCTGAATGAAGGTCTATCTTAGAGAAATATTTGGCACCCTGAAGTTGGTCAAAGAGATCATCAATTCTAGGAAGATGGTATTTATTTTTAACTGTGACCTTATTTAGCTGACGGTAGTCTATATACATATGGAGGGAGATATATTTCTTACGCACGAAGAGTATAGGTGCAACCCAGGGAGACACACTAGGATGGATAAAGCCCTTGTTAAAAAGATCTTTCAACTCTTTCAATTCTGTAGGAGCCATTTTGTATGGTAGAATAGAAATAGGCTAGGTGTCCAGCAAAAAATCAATAACAAAATATATCTCCCTATCAGGGTGTATCCTAGGGAGATCATCGGGAAAGACTTTTGGAAATTCATTAACTACGGGAATGAATTGGAGGGAAGGACTTTCAGTACTAGAATCTTTGACCCGAACAAGATGGTACAACCACTCCTTTTATATAAGTTTACAAGCTTTGAGATAAGATATGATCTTCCCCTAGGTGCTAAAGAATACCCCACCCACTCTATCACTAGTTCATTTGGAAAGGAGAAAGTGGCTTTTTGGGTTCTACAATCTAATACGGCATAACACGAATTTAGCCAATTTATTTTTAAAATAGAATCAAAGTCAATCATATCAAGCTTTACATAATTTGAAAAATTATCACGATGACAGACAGACATAACACAACTCCTATACACCCTTCTAGCCATAATAGAGTCACCAATAAGGGTGGAAATAGAGGAAGGTTCCAAAGTATTGTTAGGCTCAAAACCAAAAATAACTGCCACATACGGGGTCATATAATACAAGGTAGACCTAGTATCAAGTAACATATATAAATCATGGGAGAAAAGTTGTAAAGTACCCATAACAATATTTGGCGAAGCCTCTGCATCCTGGCAGATAGATAAAGAATATAACCGTAAATACCGAAATGAGGATATTGCCTAAATGTGGGACTGAGTACCTTGCACTCCCAATCCATTTTTAGGATGAAAATTCTAGAACCACCAATCAACTGGAGGTCTGGGCACGACAACGCTAGCTGAAGACTGAGCATTACTCTTAAAATTTTTCTTTGACCACTTATTACCCTAATTTCTACCTTGGTGTTGACTATTATTCTGATATGTAGAACTAGATATCTTAGCTTGCCTTTCTTTTTCCCTTACCTCATGTAACACCCTGATTCTGTACCTCGGATGATACATGGTGCTTACGATATTGAAGGACCACAAGCTAACCCATGACTGATATTTATCGTGAGCACTGAATAATAATAATATAATAAATATGGATAATAGGCTGAAATTCCATAAGGTTCAAAATATGAAATATAGATAAAGAATATCAACTGTAATAATAATCTATAAAACTAAATACTATCTGAAAGTCTAGTCTGAAAAGCTTCTAACTGAACTGTCTGAAAGTGGTGTTGATGGGAAGATCCCCCAACTAACTCCATCTACTGAAATGCTGCATCTAGTGAAAAATTGAAAAAATAGAATATACTCAATAGATGAGGACTCACTACTAAGTCTGACACCACTGGCTGAATCTGAATCTATTTATGCGTGGTTGAGAACATGAGCGTTCAAACCTATTATAAGAGACATCATAGCGCAAAGAAAAAGTATGTGTCAGTACGTGGAATGTACTAGTTTTCTAGATGAGGTAAGGCTAAATGCAAGGGTTCATATGCATGAATAATATATAACTTACTAATATAGAGTAACTAAATAAGAGTACATAGATATATGAAAACTGCTGTAAATACTGAGTATGCATTACTGTGCATATACGTGAATGTTTACTGTAACTGAACTTTTACTAAAGTTGAGTACTGAGTTTTGGTATCGAGTAATTGATAATCTAAGATTACTAATAACTAATTACTGATACTGATAGATGAATGACTATATCTGATAGTCCTGATTTTGTAGAATTGAACTGAGTTCTATTTTGAGACTGAAACTAAAACTGTGAGAGGTAATCATCTAACCGACATTCCCCAAATAGGATAATTGAGTTGGGGTCCAACCTGTGACCCTAGTTAGAAGGGTGTCAGTACTGTGCCACGGGTAAAGACAAGTTGAAGAGTTACCCTCATTTGGAAGGTACTCTAATGAGAATGGTGGAACCCTCAACTGGCAGGTTAAAACACCTCATCAACCCTTAACTGGCAGGTTAATATCTCAACCTACACTGGCAAGGTAGTTCTGGAATGTAAGGACTGCTTCTAAGGATCACACCCTCTAATGGCAGGTGATCCCCCATCCTTGGGTCCACTTGGTGCTAAATCCTACTCCTAACTGAATAGACCCTGAACTAATTATACTAAACTAGACTGGATCGATATTGAGTTTTACTGAGTTTTTTCACTGACTGAGTACTACTGAGTTTTATAATTTACTGAGTTCTAGTAATCGTGACATGATTGATACTATTCTGTAACTACTATAGCTCTGGGTAAACAACTATAATTTTGGGTATTAAATACCCCCAGGACTCGATAGCATGAAAAATAGAGCATAGCATGATCTTGAGAAACATAACAATGTACACTTGTCCATACTTTATTCATAGAGACATTTTATCAAACACATGTAGAACCTAAGCTTTTATATATACTAGCATGTCATGATTTCACCATTTAATTCACATGGACATTCTATCAAACACTTGGGGAGCACAACTTAATGTACATAATCATGGATATCATATAAACATTGCAACTACAATGCCCAAACTTGCAAATTCAAGGATTATATCATGGAAATTGCACAATTCAATATACATGCTATTTCAATGTCATGGAAACCACAATTAATCATGGATTGAAACTCAATTAATGTCATGAACATGAATACAATATAATTTCAAGAATATAAATCATAAATCTACAATCTTGTGGGTGAAAGAAACCCATAGATGAATACCTAACATACCTGAGAATATTAGTTCTTGAAGGTTCTTGGAGAAATTCTTTAGTTTGTTCTTGATTTCTTGAAGCTAGGGTTTTACCCCTTTTAGAGAGAGTATTTTAATCTTTAGCGAATGTGAGGAAATAATGTTATAATAGGGTATTTAGGGTTTTAATCCTGTATTTAGGCTGATTAGGGATTTTAGAAATTGACGAGACAGCCCCTAAATTAAAATCACGATAAAATAAAATCCTAATTTTTCATGCTGGCGCGACGCGGTATAATTGCGCCAGCTCACTGGAAATTGGACGACTGGGAATTGGAGGTGTGGTATGAAGCATTACCATCGCGCCATCTCACTGCATGCAAATTTACCTCTTGGCACAACGCACCATAATTGCGATGGAACACTGGAAAATGACAATTGGGAATTTGGCTGGTGGAGCAATACAGTGGTATCGCGTTGGCTTTATGGAAAATGACCATTGCGATGTGGCTGGTCTCCATGATGTGCTGGCCAATTTGGTACACTGTCTTACAAAAATGGCTCTAGGTAGAGAATACCAAGTTTATAACTATAATTAAACATTGAACTGAGTAGAGCTAAGGAAGACTATTACCTTAAACTAAATCTGAATTTATGAAGAAGAGGTAAGAATAGTTGGTCTGCATATCTGCTTCTTCTTCCCAAGTTGCTCCCTTAACAGACTAATTTTTCTAAAGAACTTTGACCAAGGGAACTTCTTTGTTCCTTAGTCTGTGAATCCAAATCTGGACTAGAACCACTTCGAAAGAGAGATGATTCTGAATATCTATGCCCTCTAAGGGAACTATGACTGCTGGGTCACCAATGCATTTATTTTGCAAGGAGAAGTGGAACACTAGGTGTACTGAAGCTAGATCTAAAGTTAACTCGAGTTCATAAGCTATCTTTCTAAAATGACTGAGAATTCTGTATGGACCGACATATCGGGGACTAAGCTTTCCCTTCTTGACGAACCTCTTTGCCTCTTCATGGGAGAAATATTTAAGAATACAAAATCACCAACCTCAAACTTGAGATCCTTTCTCCTCACATCTACATATGATTTCTATCGGCTCTGGGCTGCCCTAAGCCTTTCTCTCATCAGACGAACCTTCTCTAAGGCACCAAACACTAAGTCAGGCCCTACTACTGCGGCCTCACCTACCTTGAACCAACCGATTAGATATCTACATCTCTTACCGTAGACATCCTTAAACGAAGCCATCTGAATACTGGAATGATTGTTATTATTGTATGCAAATTCAATCAAAGACAAGTGGTCATCCCAACTAACTGTAAAATTGACAATGCATGATCTCAACATATATTCTAGAGTCTGAATGGTTCTCTCTACTTGACCATCTATTTGAAGCTGGAAGGCTGTACTGAGATGAACTTAGGTACCAAGACCCTTTTGGAATGCTGTCCAAAAATGAGAGGTAAACTGGGTACCTCTATCTAAGATGATGGATATTGGGATTCCGTGTAACTTGACCAACTCTCTGATATAGAGTTTGGCGTAGTCCTCAGCTGAATAAGAGGTATGAACTAGCAAGAAATGAGATGATCATCCTACCTATTATAACCCAAATAGAATCATGTTGATCATAAGTACGAGGCAAACCCGTCATAAAGTCCATGTTTACTTCTTCCCATTTCCATGTGGGAATACTGAACTCCTACATGGACCAACTAGGCTTATGATGCTCAATATTAACCTACTGACACGTAGAGCGCCTAGATACAAACTATACAATATCCCTCTTCATCCCACTCCACCAATAGATATCCCGCAAATCACGGTACATCCTAGTGACCCTTGGATGAATGGAGTATCGCGCACCATGTACTTCTGTAAGAATTTTTTACCTCAAGTCATCTACACCTAGCACACATAAATGACCCTGATAATGCAGCACACCATCTCCCCCTTGGGAGAAAACCTCTACTTTCTGATCTCTGACTGACCCTTTTAACTTTATTAGACTGGAATCTCTATCCTGCTTTTCCTTCAACTTGGAAACCAGAGATGATTCTGAACTATTCTACACCCATACACTACCCCCTGTTGAATCAACTAAGCGGACACCTAGTATGGTAAGCTGATGAACTTCCTAAACTAAGGTAAGCTGTTGAACTTCCTAAACTAACTTCTTCTTATCATTCTCAACGTGAGCAACACTACCCATAGACAATCTACTGAGAGCATCATCCACTACATTATCCTTTCCTGGATGGTACAGAACACTCATGTCATAATTTTTTAATAACTCTAACCACCTTCCCTGATGAAAATTTAAATCTTTCTGAGAAAAGACATACTGCAAGCTTTTATGATATGTGAACACAACAACATGCACCACATATAAATAATGCCTCCAAATCTTTAAGGAAAAAACTATAGCTTCTAACTCAAGATCATGAGTCGAGTAATTCTTCTCATTGGGCTTAAGATGTCTAGAGGCATAAGCTATAGCCTTAGTTTTCTACATGAGGACACAACCCAAACTTACTCTGTATGCATCACAGTACACAACAAACCTATCTGAACCATCTGGTAGAGTCAAAACTAGGGCTGAGGTGAGTCAAGTCTTCAACTCTGGAAAGCTCTTCTCTCAGGAATCTGACCATTGAAACTTGACTTTCTTCTGAGTCAATCTGGACATAGGGGATGCAATAGACAAAAGACCTCCAAAAAAATGATGGTAATAGCCAGCTAAACCCAAGAAGCTCCTGATATTTGATGAAGAAATGGGTCTAGGTCAGTTTCTCACTACTTCGATCTTTTGAGGATCAACTCTAATTCCATCACTGGAAATAATATGACCAAGAAATTCTACTGACCTTAGCTAAAATTCACACTTATTGAATTTGGTAAACAACTGATGAGTTCTCAGAGTCTGAAATATAATTCTGAGGTGATATGGGTGATCATTCTCACTATGGGAATAGAAAAGAAGGTCATCGATGAAGACTATAACGAACATGTCTAAGTACTGCTTGAAATTCTAATTTATTAAGTCTATGAAAACTGTTGGGGAATTTGTAAGACCAAAGGACATGACTAGAAACTCTAAGTGACCATACCGGGTTTGGAAAGCTATTTTTGGAATGTCACATTCTCTGACTCGAAGCTGATGATAGCCTGGTCTGAGGTCTATCTTAGAAAAGTAACTACACCCTGAAGTTGGTCGAATAAGTCATTGATTCTAGGGAGTGGATATTTATTCTTGACTGTGAATTTGTTCAGCTGACGGTAGTCTATAATCATTCTGAGAGAACCGTCTTTCTTATACATGAATAAGATTGGTGTGCCCCACAGGAAAATATTGGGTCTGAGGAATCCCTTATCTAGGAGATTTTTTAAATGCTCTTTCAATTCTTTGAGCTTTTTTGGTGCCATTCTGTATGGAGGAATAGATATAGGCTGAGTGTCTGGAAGAAGGTCTATTCCGAAGTTAATTTCCCTTTCGGGAGGAACTCCAAGAAGATCTTTAGGAAACATATCTAAGAATTTATTTACTACCGGAACTAACTCAAGAATGGGAGTCTCTCAACTAGAGTCTTTGACCCACACAAGATTATAGACATATCCCTTGGATATTATTTTTCTCGCTCTAAGTTTTGAAATCATCTGACCCTTAAGTGATGTAGTACTACCCCTCCATTCAAGGATTTGTTCATTTGGAAACTAAAAATAAACAATTCTATTTCTACAATCAACTGAGGCATAGCATGAATAAAGACAATCTATACTGAGAATGACGTCAAAATCTGTCATCTCTAATTTTACTAAGTCTGCTGAAGTGACTTTCTGAGATATCATAACTAGATAGTTCATGTATACCCACTGGGCAATGATAGACTGACCCACTGGGTAGAGACCGAGAAGGGTTCTATTATGATTTCTGGTCTGACCTTAAAGTTGACTACTATGTAAAGAATAACAAAAGACAAAGAAACTCATGGATCTTATAAGGCATAAACATGTAAATGAAAGATCGGTAACGTAACAGTGACCATGTCAGGAGAACTTCCCTAATTTTCTCTGGACTAAAGTGCATATATTCTATTTGGGCATTGCCCACTGGTGGTACTGGAAGCGGCACCCTGCTGATTCGGGTGATATGACTGAGCTGAAGTACGATTATACTAACCCTGAGAACCTTACTGAGGAAAATCTCTGACTCTGTGGCCTAGCTTGCCAAACCCAAAACAAACATCACTACCAGCTCTACAGATACCCTGATGGATTCTACCACATATCTAACAAAAAGGATTTATTCAAGCACTGCTGAAACTACCTTGAGATTTAGAGCCTGGCGCCCTATCTTTGTTACCATTTCTGAACTTAGGGACTAGAGAACTGGCTGAGAAAAAAGCTGGAACCAAAAACTTTGCATAAAGTTGGGAACGATTATCGCCCTCTGACTTAAGATGATTGAAATTGAAGCTACATGTTCTAGATCTCTTGTTATGCCTCTCTCTCTCTCTATTCTTAGCCTATTCTATATTCTGATCATGGACCATGAGCCTAGATATGTCTATCTCCTTAATCAACATCACAGTTTTGCACACCTTAACTATAGTATCTAATACCCCAGATACAAACTTGCTAATTCTGGACCTACTGTCTGCTACTACATGGGGAGCATACCTGGCTAACTAAGTAAACTTGAGGGAATGCTCTTTCACGCTTATGCTACCTTATCTAAGATTTATAAAGTATAACACCTTGGCTTCTCTCATCTCTAAGGGAAAGAATCTATCTAGAAAAGCAGTAGCAAACTCTTCCCACTCTATGGGCTCTACATCTATGCCCCTATCTACCTTTCACTACTTAAACCATATATGAGCTACATCTTGTAGCTGATAAGCAGCTAACTCAGTACTCTCACTGAAGTCACTCCCATAATAGATGTGACTTTCTGAACCGGATTGAGGAACTCATGTGGATCCTCTTCTGACTTAGATCCTGAGAATAAGGAAGGATTTATTCAAGTGAAGTCCCAAATCCTGGTTACAGTAGTATTGGCCACTGGGTTGGCCTGAAAAGTAGCTGGACGTTTATTTTGAGATGCTACAGAATTGGCTAGAGTATTGAATGCAACTCTGAATTCTGCATGAGAGACATGATCGTCCAGGGGATCTGCCTGAACGGGCTGAGGTGCTAACTGATTTTTGTTTTTTCTTTCGTTAGTCTTTTAGGGAGGCATGTTTTGTAAATAAAAGAAAGAACAAATTAGACTTAGAGTTTAACATGAGCTCATTATCTCTCACACGACATGAATACTGAATGAAGGGAAACTTTTCCTAAAAAATTTCAAAGCCTCATGTCCATAAGTGTTACACGCTACACAACTATGTACCAATCTCAACTTGATGTAGCTTTTAGACTCCCTTGGACTCTATTGAACCTTAGGCCCTGATACTAAGTTTGTAACGCCTTGAGTCTGTACCTTGAACTCTACCCAGTGCTTACGACTCCAAAGGACCACAAGCTAATCCATGACTGATATCTGCTGTGAGCACTAAATAATAATAATGTAATAAATATAAAAAATAGGCTAAAATTCCATAAGGTTCAAAATCTAAAATACTGATAAAGAATATCAACTGTAATAATAATCTGTAAAACTGAATACTGTCTGAAAGTCTAGTCTGAAAAGCCTCTAACTAAACTATCTAAAAATAGAGTTGATGGGACAATACCCCAACTAACTCCATCTACTAAAATACTGCATCTACTAAAAAACTGAAATAATAGAATATCCTCGATAGATGAGGACTCACTACTAAGAATGACACCGCTGGCTGAATATGAATCTTTTTACGTGCGGTCGAGAACCTGAGCGCTCAAACTTATGATATGAGACATCATAGTGCAAAGAGAAAGTATGGGTCAGTACATGGAATGTACTAGTATTCTAGATAAGGTAAGGCTGAATGCAAGGGTTCAAATGCATGAACAATATCTAACTGACTGATATAGAGAAACTGAATAAGAGTACATAAATATCTGAAAACTGCTGTAAATACTGAGTATGCATTACTGTGCATATATGTGAATGTATACTATAACTGATCTTTTACTAAAGATGAGTACGGAGTTCTTATTTTGAGTAACTGATTATCTGAGAATACTGATAAAAAAATTACTAATACTGATAGTTGAGTGACTGTATCTGACAGTCTTGATTCTATAGAGCTGAACTGAGTTCTATTCTGAGATTAAAACTGAAACCATATGAGGTAATTATCTAATCGACATGCCCTAAATAAGATAACGATGTTGGGATCCAACCTGTGACCCCAGTAAAAAAAGTGTCAGTACCGTGCCATTGGTAAAGATAAGATGAAGAGACCCTGATATAGCAGGTACTCTAATGAGAAAAGTGGAACCCTCAATTGGTAGGTTAAAACACCTCATAAAACCTCAACTGGCAAGTTGATGTCTCAATCTACACTGGCTATGTAGTTCTGGAATGCAAGGACTTCTTCTAAGGATCACACCCTCTACTGGCAGGTGAACCCCCATCCTTGTGTTCACTCGGTGCTGAATCCTACACCCAACTGAATAGAACCTGAACTGATTATACTGAACTAGAATGGAGTGATACTGGGTTTTACTAAGTTTTATCATTGACTGAGTACTACTGAGTTCTATAACTGACTGAGTTCTATTGATCATGACATGACTGATACTATTCTATAACTACTGTAGCTCTAGGTAAATAGCTAGAATTTTGAGTATTAAATACTCCCAGGACTCGATAACATGAAAAGTAGAGCATAGCATGATCTTGAGAAACATAACAATGTACACTTGTCCATAATTCATTCATAGAGACATTTTATCAAACACTTGTAGAGCATAAGCTTGTAATTTACTAACATGTCACGATTTCACCATTTAATTCACATGGACATTCTATCAAACACTTGGGGAGCACAACTTAATGCACATAATCATGGATATCATATAAACATTGCAACTACAATGCCCAAACTTGCAAATTCAAGGATTATAACATGGAAATTACAAAATTCAATATACATGCTATTTCAATGTCATGGAAATCACAATTAACTATGGATTGAAACTCAATTAATGTCATGAACATGAATACAATCCAATTTCAAGCATGTAAATCATGAATCAACAATCTCATGGTTTTAAAAATAGATTGTTTGACTCAATGGTTGAAAGGAACCCATAGATGAATACCTAACATACCTGGGAATATTAGTTCTTTAAGGTTCTTGGAGAAATTCTTGAGTTTGATCTTGATTACTTAAAGCTAGGTTTTGGCCCTTTTAGAGAGAGTGTTTTAATCTTAAGAGAAAGTGAGGAAATAATAATACAATAGGGTATTTAGGGCTTTAATCCCGTGTTTAGGATGATTAGGGATTTTAGAAATTGACCAAACAACTCCTGAATTAAAATCATGGAAAAATAAAATCCCAATTTTTCATGCTGGCGCAACGTGGTGGAATAGCGCTAACTCATTGGAAATTTGACAACTGGGAAATGAAGGTATGGCACGACGTGGTGCCATCTCGCCGGCTCACTTCATGCAAATTTACCTCTTGGCGCAATGCGCCATGATCGTGATAGAATACTGGAAAATGACAATGGGAATTTTTTTTGTGGCGCGACTCAGTCGTATCGCGTTGGCTTACTGGAAAATGATCATTGCCATTTGGCTGGTCTCCGAGACGCGCTGGGTACCAATTTGGTTCACTGTCTTACAAAAACAGCTCTAACTCTTCACCCGAGTATCAAATTTGGGCAAACTTTATATCGTTGGAAAGCTAACTGAATTTTCTACGCATTTGTAAGCTCTAAACTGAAAAATATTTAGTATTTTAAAATTTTTAGGTAGGAATACTCATGTACTTAGAGCTAAATTAAGCTTGAGAAATACAGGGTATTACACCTCAGCTAGTCTTTTCTTCTACTAGTCAACTTACTGTATATGAATGGACAACCTGGAGAAATCCATATCTTTATTCAGCATTTCTCTCTTGCATTCCAACACCAGATCATTCGAGAGACCGGATGCAAAATTCCTCATGCGAGCTCTCATGTTACCCGCCAATTCTGGAGCATAACAGGATAGTTGGGTGAATTTTAATTTATACTCTTTGACACTCATTTTTCTTGTTTCAAGTTTGTAAATTCTTCAGCCTTTGCTTCCCTCAATTCCTGGGAAAAGAATAGCTTAGGTGTGTGCTATCATGGGTTTACACTCGTGCACAAGTGAATAACATTCTCCTTAATTCGATTAGAGTTGTGGGTAGGCTAGATTATAGATATTAATGTTAATTTCACAATTAGACATCAAATTTCACATGGGTTTATCTCAAACCCCAATATGACTTCTATCACAATCAACCTAGATACTCAAATTGATAATGTTATCTCTATGATTTCCCCTCAAATGATATAATCAACTCTTTGTTAGCAAATACTTCTCACCCCTAATTTCTTTCTTAATTAGTATAAGATATCTAAGGTAAATTACAGTCTACAACCTCTAATTATTAATTAAACATGAAGTATTAGCTAAATCCACAACACATAATCACTTAGGAAGGAAAATAGTTATTACCGATTCATTTATCACAATACAATCATTAAATACCACTATGTTTTTTAATTTAGCTAAGAATAGTAGGAGATAAAGAAATGTATACCATTATGTTCATTCAAATCCACCATTATATTTAATAATCCATACAAAATTGATGAATTCAAATGTCGAAAATAAATAAGAAAAAGATAACCCCAATCTGAAGAGTATGATTACAACTTCTCATATATTGAAGTAATAAAAATGATAGGGTTTGAAATCATAATAATCCTATTAATAGATGAAGCAAAATAAAGATAAAATATTTATAAAAATGCCACCGCCTTGGTTCAGCGTGCTGAATAGGGTCGCCAAACTCTTTGTCGATGCACCAAACGTGCTTCAGCATCACTGAACTATCATCAAGCTTGGGTTTTTCAACTTGGCTTAGTTAAGTTTGCTGATGGAACTTCATCATTGCCAAACTAAGCAGTGAAGAGCAGAATTGTATCCTGGATTGCCAATCTATCAACCTTTGGACATCATCTTTCTACATATTATGGAAACATACTCAGAGTATTAAGGATACATCAATAAGTTTAGCGATGCACCAAATCTGTTTAGCAATGCACCAAACCTTCTTGGAAATGGACTTGCTTCATTTTTGCTCTTTTCTCCATTATTTACCTCATTTTACTTCTTCAAGCTCCTTTGGTGGACATTTGGTATCAACCATAAAAATCAAATTATAAGACCTCATAAATTTTTGATCATTTTATTTTTGATCCTTCCACATGCGTAATAGCAATTTTGACTTAAATTATATTTAGGAATGTTAAAAGGGTGTTTGGGAAAGTTTCATAATTTTTGGAAGGGGTTCAGGGTCATTTTGGAACCGTGAGGTAGTAAGACTCCATGATAGTGGTGTGCCATGAAGGTTAGCCTTTGCAATAAGGGTTTCTCATGGAGGCTACCCTTAGTGAGATAAGGGCGTGCCACCCTCCTATGTTAATTTTGCCCAATTTTTATTTTTTTACTTGCGTTGAGGGGGTTTTGGTCTTTTTACCCCTTGTACAAGTTATAAATATAAAATAACCCTTCTTTCCTTAAGTTATCAAAGATAAATACCATTCTTCTTCTCTCTAACGGAAAACCTAAGAAAACTTAAGGGTTTCCAAAGGATTCAACATCCAAGATCCAATCTTTGAATTCTATTCAAATTGTTCTATATTTCAGGCATATTGCTCATCCCTAGATTGTATTTTTACATTGTGGCATCTATTTATTAAATATTTATTTATTTTAATTGATGATGTTTAAATTGGGTGGAGGGTTTTTGATTGTTATTTCTTGAATTACTTTTCTCATAGTTTAAATGGATTATACATGCTTTAATTTATAGTTCTTGGGAATGAATTGGTTCATTATTTTAATGGCTGGAATTATGGACATGGGATTCCCTAAAGTGGATGAATTTTGGCTTTATAATAGAATTAACCTCAACCAACTTTGTAAACTTTATTTTGAATATGGATAATTGCATGGTTTAACATATTTTTGAACCCATTGCACCGCATTAAAGGATAAATAAATGAATATGATTTTGGATGACCTTGGTGGCCTTGGGTTTGAATTTTATATAGACTTAGAAGTCAGTTTGGTCATATGGACTGGTTTGGCATTATTGAATTAGCTAGCAAGCTCATTAGAATAATGATACCAAATTGGTAAATGTCTAAATAAATGACTCCTGTGTAAATGGTTGGTTTATGTGAAAATTATTTTAATTTAGGCATAAATAGAATTGTGTAGCTCACCCTGAAGATGTAAATCCCAAGAGGGATCAATGCCGAAAACCATGTTTTCCAGTGTTAGCCTTGCTGTCTTTAGTCTTTCCTTGGTTTTTCCTTGATTCATGTGGTTAACACATACTAGGGCCCTTTCAGCAAGGGGAGCTAGACCCATATAGCCCATGGGTACCTTTAGGATATAGCAAGCTACACAGTTCAGGCTAATGATTTAAACTCTCATATTTATGACCCTTGTTCCTATCCTGGCATCCTATATATATGTATATAAATATAGTGCATATGGCTTATGATTGTATTTTGGCAATTGGATTATTTTATGCCTATCCTTTGAGCTATATTTTAGTGCTCTCCCCATTGACCATCTCTGGATGCTACATCATTTTCTGATGTAGAGTCCGAAGGGTTTTCTGTTGCTCTTGTGCAGTGTTAGGTGATTCGCTATTCCTATGGATCTATTGTGACGTGGTGAGATTCTATCTTTTGAAAGGCCCTGTTGTCTCACTTGTTTCCTTATTGTCTTAGTGTTTCATTTTGAATTCTTTTGGTTATAGTCGGGGGCATATCTGACTTAGTTGGTATTTTTGGTTTTAGAGGCTTTTATGGACATGTGTGGGTTGGTTGTTTATTTGAATTCTTAGAATTGTCATTTAACATTATCTATCCTTTTCATTACTATTTTGGTTGACTTATGCTATTTATATTTATGTGTTCTTTAAGTGAGGCTAAGGGGATGGTCTCTGGCCTACGGTGGACTTGAGATACCCGTCCCAACTATGCCTTGTTTTTGGATGTGAAAAACTTGGTATCAGAGCATGGTTCAGGATCGTTGGGTGTCTATAAAGCTGTGTCGAGTAGATTCCCTTTTATAGATGTGTAGCGTGCCACACTTATAAGGGGGATTCTATGAGAAATTTTGGAATGTTTCCCTTTTTTGTGTTATATTTTGGGCTATAGAGTTTAGTTGCTATGAAACTTCTCTAACTCCTAGCTTACTCACATTTCATATTATGACTCCCCAAAGGTCTGAGGGTCATAGAAACTTTGGTAGGACCTCTGTCCTACCTGAGGAAAATATGGAGGGAACTCGCCCTGTTTATGGAGTGTAGACTTGGTCTAAGATTCCTGCTCCTAACAGTCTTTCTCCACATGGAGTTCCACAAATTCCTACTAGTCCTTCTTGAGATTCCCGGGCTTGTGACAATTATGCTCATTCACCTTAGGGAGATATCTCAAATGCGGCGTTTCAATAGTGTATTCATATGCTTGCTCAATTAGTGTCATCACAATCTGATCGATCTAATCATATTGGTACTGTTATTAGTTTATCTGAGGTCATTTGGGTTGGCCAGTTTATGAGGTTGAATCCCCCAACCTTTACTGGCTCTAAGGTTAAGGAGTATCCTCAAGGGCTTATTGATGAGATGGAGAAGTTCTTTAGGGTGATGTATGCTACTAATTCTGAGGGTGTAGAGTTTGATACCTATTAGTTGAAAGATATAGCTTACCCGTGGTATGAGGAATAGGAATAAATGAGAGGTGATGATGCTTAATTGAATGTGTGGGATGACTTTTCAGGTGCTTTTCTTGATCATTTCTTTTCTTAGGAGTTGAGAGAAGCTAATGTTGAAGAGTTTTTATACTTAAAGTAGGGTAAGATGAGTGTTAAGGAGTATGCTTTGAAATTCCAATAGTTGTCCTGTTATTCTCCAAAATTGGTGTCTAATATGAGGTCTCAAATGAGGAAGTTTTCTTCTGGGTTGTCCTGTGATTTGGTGTTGGAGCGTAAGACTGCTATGTTGAATAATAATAATAGTAATAATAATAATAATATGGACATCTCTAGGCTGGTAGTTTATATGCAGCATAGAGAGGATGAGAAAAAGAAGTAGCTAGAGATGGAAGAGAGACAGAACAAGAAGTTTAGATATTCATAGCAGGGTGCAAATCATCAGAACAGTGGGAGATATGGTATGTAGTGGACTAAGAAGAAGAATTGGTTAAATTCTTATTTGATATCTAGTGTCTCTTATTCTAAGACTCTGGGTTATCATCGTTTGTAGGCTAACAGTGGTCCTAAGGCACAGGGTGCCCAGTCTCAGGCTAGTGGAGTTCAGTCAACCCCACTTTATCCTCTTTTTTATTTTTTTAGGCAGATTTATCATGGATATTGTGAGGAAAAAGGAAATTAGTTCTATAATTATGGTCATCTTGGTCATATGCAGCGAGATTGTCCTTTGATCAGGGTTGCCACTAGAGCTAATAAAGTCCTGGTTTCCACTTATTCGGCTCCTGCACCTAAGGGCGCCACTTCTGGTAATAACACTGGCCAGAATTATCTCTATGCATTTGCTGCTCATTAAGAGTTTGAGGAATCTTCAGATATTGTCACTTGTATGTTACAACTCTTTTGTCGTGATTTTTATTGTCTGGTTGATTCCAATTTTACCCTATCTTATGTGACTTCTTATGTGGATGTACACTTTGATATTGGTCCAGAAAGTATTTTTGACCCCTTTTCTATTTCTACTCCAGTGGGTGATTCTATTATTGCTAGAAAAATTTATATGGGTTGTGTGGTGTCCATTCTTAATAGTGAGATATTGGTTGATTTGGTAGAGCTTGACATAGTAGATTTTGATATAATCTTAGGGATGGATTGGCTTCACTCGTGTTATGCTTCTCTGGATTGTAGGACCCAAAAGGTCAGTTTCTATTTTCCTAATGAACCTGTGATTGAATGGGAGGGAAGTTCCTTAGAACCTAAAGAGAGGTTTATATCATATCTTAGAGCTCAGAAAATAATTTCAAAAGAGTGTTTGTATCATTTTGTTCAGGTTAAGGATTCTAATTCTGAAAGTCCTTCTTTGCAATCTATCCCTATGGTTAATTAATTTCCTAATATTTTTCCTAATAATCTTCCTAGAATTCCTCCCAATAAGGAAATAGATGTTAGGATTGATCTTCTACTGGATACCCATCCCATTTATATTTCTCCTTATTGGATGGCTTCGGCTTAGCAAAAGGAGCTAAAGTAGTAGCTAAAGGATCTTCTTGATAAGGGTTTCATCTGTCCTAGTGTTTCTCCATAGATTTATCCTATACTTTCATGCGAAAGAAATATGGGTCTCTTCAGATGTGTATAGACTATCGCCAGCTTAATAAAGTTGCAGTGAAGAATAAATACCCCCTCTCTAAAATTGATGATCTTTTTTATTAGCCTCAGGGTGATAGGTGTTTCTCTTAGATTGATCTTTATTCGGGCACTCCACAATTAAAAATTAAGGAGGTTGATATTCCCAAGACTACTTTTCAAACCCGGTATGGCCATTATGAGTTTTTGGTTACATCATTTGGGTTGACTAATGCTCTGATTGTGTTCATAGACCATATAAATCGGGTGTTCAAATAGTTTTTGGATTTGTTTGTTATAGTCTTCATTGATGACATCCTAGTGTACTTTAGGAATGAGGAGGATCATTCCAATTACCTCCAAATTATGTTGCAGACTCTTAAGGACCAGAAATTATATGTGAAGTTTTCTAATTGTGAATTTTTTCTAGGTTTTATGACCTTTCTTGTGCATGCTATTTCTAGTGAAGGAATCAAGGTGGATCCACATAAAGTTGAAGCATTTAAGAAATGGCCTAGACCCACGACTCCAACTTAGATTAGGAGCTTCTTAGGTTTGGCAAGCTATTTTAGGAGGTTTGTGGAAAGTTTCTCATCTATTATTGATCCAGTGATGAAGTTAGCTTAGGAAAAGGTTAAGTTTTTATGGTTCGATACTTGTGAGGGTAGTTTGGAGAAGTTAAAGGATAAGTTGACTTTTGCGCCATTTTTGACCCTACTCGAGGGTACTGATGGTTTTGTGGTATATTGTGATGTGTCCCATATGGGACTGGGTTGTGTTTTGATGCGGCATGGTAAGGTTGTAGCCTATACTTCTAGGCAGCTTAAGGTTCATAAAAGGAATTATCTGACTCATGATCTAGAGTTGGCAGTGGTGGTCTTTGCACTAAGAATTTGGCACCATTATCTATACGGGGTGTATGTGGATATTTATTCAGATCATAAGAGCTTGCAATATGTGTTTAGTAGAATAAATTGAACCTCATGTCAAGATGGTGGTTTGAATTTCTTAAGGATTATGACATAAGTTTGCACTACCATCAAGGTAAAGCTAATGTTGTTATTGATTCTCTTAGAAGGTTGTTAATGAGGAGCTTATCTCACATGGATGAGGATATAAGAGGGTTAGTGAGGGATATTCACAAGATGGCTAACATGGGAGTTCATTTCTTGGGATCTGAGGATGGAAGAGTGATTGTTAATTGAAATAGTTAAGTGATCTCTTAGTGCTGAGGTTAAGGAGAAGTAAGCTTTGGATCCCAAACTTATGAAGATAAAGGATGATGTAAATCAGCAAAAGGTTATGGATTTTGAGATTGGGAGAGATGGCATCTTGAGGTATCAAGGAAGGTTGTATGTTTCTGACGTTGATGGACTGCGGGAAAGGATTTTGACTGAGGCTCACGAGTCTAGATAGATAGTTCATTTGGGTTCGACTAAGATGTATCATAACTTGAAAGAAATCTACTGGTGATATAGTATGAAGAGGGTTGTGGTGAATTTTATGGGTAAGTGTATGGTTTGTCAGCAGTTTAAGGTGTAATATTCGAGGCCTGGTGGCATATCCCAAGTGATAGAGTTGCCTATGTGGAAGTTGGGGATGATTAATATGGATTTTATTATAGGTCTTCCACGGTCTCGAAATCAGTATGATTCTATTTGGATCATTATGGATAAAATGACTAAGTATGCTCACTTTTTGCCTTTGAGTACTAATTACATAGGATAAGATTATGCTAAGTGTTTCATTCAGGAAATAGTAAAGTTACATAGAATGCCTATGTCCATCATTTCAGACAGAGGTACACAATTTTGTTCTCCCTTCGGGCATTCGTTTAAAAAAGGTTTGGGTACTTAGGTGAACCTTACCACCGCTTTCCACCCTCAAATGAATGGACAAGAAGAACAAACTATTTTGACTTTAGAGGATATACTAAGTCATATGGAATTGAATTTAAGGTAAGTTGGGTTGACCATTTATTTTTTACCCCCCCCCCCCCCACATGGGTAATGTTAATTTTTTACTTGAATTATGTATAGAGATGTTAAAAAGGTGTTCTGGAAAAGTTTTAGAATTTTTAGAAGGAGTTCGGGGTCATTTTACAACCCTGAGGCTGTAAGCTTCCACGATAGTGGGTTGCCACATAGGTTAGCCTGCACAATAAGGGTGTGGCACAGAGGCTACCTTCTATAATAAGGGTGTGCCACACTCATATGTTAATTTCGCCCAGTTTTTTTTATTTGGGGTGATGGGCTTTTGGTATTTTTACACCTTGTATGACTTATAAACATAAAATACCATTCTTCTTCTCTCTAACTCAAAACCCAAGAACACTCAAGGGTTTCATGATCTGAGGTGGATTTTTGTGCCTTAGTGTGGTTATCCTAGCTTATTTAGCCTTATTCTTAGTACTCCTCATGCTCTTAAGGTGTTAAAAATGATATAATTTAGCATCTATGTGTTTAATTATGTGAATACAATGTTTAAGGTGTCTTTCAAACAAGTTTGTACTTAATTGAGTCACTTAGAGTTCAAACGAGAAAACTAGTGTCACTAGCTTGAGCTAGGTATTTGTCTAGTCTATCTCGATGGATTCTAATGTGTTTAATGATTCCCTAAGGTTATTATTATGTAATTATGTGTGGAACGACTTTTTTATAACGTTTAAAGTCCAATTTAATTAATCCAAGAGTCTAAACACTAAACTAAAGATTAAAAGGGCAAAACTAGTTCTTAGCTTAAGTTTCTAGTTCACCGTTGTGGATTGTGTGTTGTTTTGAGCTCTAATTTGTGGTGTTTAATTCTATAGGAGGATTGTTGATTTTATTATTATGATATATTAATGATATAAATTCTTTAAATCAAGTGTAAAGAACACAAAAAGTCTTGGAATGGATCAACGAAAGCACGGGATAAGATTTGACGTAAAACGGACACTTTGGATGTCCATGGCGCGTATCTGAGCCAAACCACCTCTACTGTACACGTTCAATACATGGTTATCTTTATAAGTAACCCAAAATATTGTTTCCTTGTGTTTAAGGATCTTTGCTACCCCCATTTTTGTGAAATGACCCCTGCGACGTGACCCTTGTTCCACCGACGGACAAATTCGCCTCCAATAAATAGGACACTTATAATGATGTTGAAATCCTTGGACGGCTTTGAAACTTGGAGGGGCGATGGAAAACACTTAAATTAGGGTTTTCTTCTGAATCAACAACCAAGATAAGTAATCTAACGAATGAGATTCAATAGCATAGTATGATTTTCACAGTTCCTTAATCCTGGGTTTTCATCCATTGCTTGTCCAAAGTCTTTACTTTTCTGTATTAATTTAGTTTACTTTCAGTTTACAAACTTTCAAGACTCTTTTGGTTACATTACACCACTTTAATCTCAATTTTTAAACTTGAATTAGATAGTTATTGATACAAGACTCTGAGGGATCGATATTCATCTTTGTAAAATGCCACTGTATTACTTGGTGATACCATGTACATTTACGTGTGCGCTTGGGCGCTACAAGTTTTTGGTGCCATTGTTGGGGACTTGTAATTAAGAAACTATCTTATTTTTAGTTTAGCTATATTGATTTGTACATAGTTTAGTAATTTTTTCTTTTTATTTCCTTTTAATTTCTGTTGTCACACTTCTAGACATTGCATCCTGGGAGAGATGGTTTTCGAGGGATGATGATTCTTGTTGCTTATGTGGAGGAACCCACCAAACATCTTTTTATATAGATTTTGATTGAAGAATTTGGAGAGGACCTTCTTGTTTAAGACCTGTGGAGCAGACCACACTTCTTCCGTTGTTCTTTCTGGGAGGCATAGTCTATAACATAATAAAGGATGAGCCAGGAAGATATTTTAAATATATCTCATGCTAATTTGCATGACATGAACACTGAAAGAGAGGAAACTTTTCCTTAAACGTCTCATAGACTTTTACCCATAAGTGTGGTGTGCTGCACACCCATGCACAAGACTTTACTCAACGTGGCTTTTAGCCTCTTTAGGACACTGTAAGACTTAGGCTCTGATACTAAGTTTTTTCACAACCCGATGCTACCCCTAGTCGCAACAATGGTGTTTATGGTCACAAGTAACCACAAGATAACCCATGAGATGGTACTTTCTGTGAGCACTAAGTATGAGTATTATAATTATAAAGGACATGTGCGGAGAACAAGTGATAAATCCATAAGGTTCAAATACTAAAAATACAATTGAGTTCACAAGTTTGAAACATTTTTCTAAAAGACTATCTAAATGTCTGAAAAGCCTCTAAGACTGACTGTGGAGTAAATGGGACAAACCCCCAACTAACTTCAATTGACTAAGTAAAGGGAATTCTAAAATAACTGAATGAAAGATAAACTTGTTCTCAAAGGATGAGGACTCACCACTGCTGCTGCTATTGTAATTTTGAACTATCTAAGCGCAGCCAGGAAATGGTATGTCTGAACATATGATATAAGACATCATAGTACAAAGAAGAGTATGCGATCAACATTTTGAATGTACTGGTATATGAGATAAGGACAAGTTGAAATGCATGGGTTAACTGTGCATGAAATAATAACATAAAATGAATAGCATGAGATAACTAAATATGAATGCACGAAACTATAGTATATGAGAATGCAAGACCAAGCATATATATGTAAATATTTCTAAAATAAGCTGTAAACTGAAATACTGAAATTTGATAATTGAATAACTGAGAGTCTATATCCTTTGGTCAAGCAAACCTTAACTGACACTATACTGAATACTGTACTAAGTTGTAACCCTAGTTGGAAGGGTGCTGCTACCTTACTGGGGGTACCAACACATAAATCAGGATGTGGATTCCATAAGGTTGATGTCCCATAGGCTAAAGAATCACCCTAAACTAGAAGGAGTGTGGAACCTATGCTGGCTACGAAATTCTGTAACTTAGGGATTGCTACTAAGGGTCAAACCTTATACTGGCAGGAATGCCCCCATCCCTGGATTCGCTTGGTGTTGAATCCTACTCCCAACTGAATGACACTGGAACACTGACTGGTGTATGCACTGAAGCTGATAAGCTCAGGTCATGGTATTTCAAAAAACAATAGTGCATACTGATTTTGAAGTAATTTTAAACATGTAAACTAATTTATTTAAAATGAAGTAAAACTGGAAATTTAGTTATAAAAGTGATAATCTGAATATGAGAATGAAATCATGATTCTATCTAAATTGTTACTTGAAAATGGAAATCAAGTAAAACACATAGGTATCTGTGTTCATAACCCACCAGCACTGAATAGAAATAACAATAGGGACATATAAACACTTTGAAAACCATAATATGAAGTCATTACTCAAAACCCAACATTTAGACATTTCATCAAACACATGTGAGTCATGAATTTAAGAATGGGAATGGGTAAAGCATGTGATAGTAACATAGTTACAATACTAAAACAGAAGATTTCATCATTCAAACGTGTAAGGGCTCATTTCATCAAAACACTTGTAAAAATAATTTATAATCAAAATTCATAAGATCTTTGGAGATAATTTAACTTAAATATGTAAAAACTCATAATTTAGCATCAAAGGGGGTTCTTGAACTCCATGGGTGAAAAGGGCCCATGGATGAACATCACACATACCTGGAATTGCTTAACTTTCAAGAAAACTTAAACTTTGGGGCTTTGGAAATGACTTGAGAGAAAATCCTAATTTTGTTGTTCTTGAGAGTAGAGAGGGTTAATGTATTTTAAAACTGATTAATAATATCTAAATATGCCAATTTGGTGCTTTAATTCGGCGGGGGGGGGGGATAAGGTTTGAGGTAAAGAAAAGACCAAAATACCCCTCCAAAGTTGAATAAATTTTTTTGAAATTTTCTTTAGTTGATGAATTGGTTGATGGGTTATCAACTAGTTGATAGTCTATCATCCTAGTCATTAACTCCCTTTCATGTTCTGGTTATTGGTGACGACTTGGCTGATGGCATGTCAACTGGTTGATAGCCTATCAGCCTAGTCATCACCTTCTTCAGAGTTACTGCCTAAGGTTGACGACTTTGGCTGATGGCTTATCAACTGGTTGATAGCCTATCAGTCCAGTCATCACTTTCTTCAGTGATTTTTCCTATGGTTGACGACTTGGCTGATGGGTTGTCAATTGGTTGATAGCCTATCAGACTAGTCGTCACCTTTATGACAGATGGATATGCTGAGGTAAAATGGACTTAACTTCCCACTTCGATATTGGATTAAGGTAAAACGATGTGCATTGGAAAGAAAACTCAAAGACCTTTCATTTGATATATAGTAGGACACCTGAATAAATATACTATAGATGATACACTTACCTAAAGTAGACCCTATCTGGAGAATTCGTCAAAACTCTATCGATATAAAAGTCCTCAACTCATCTTTGAGTTAGGAGGGTATTATGACCTCGATCAATATATGAAGATATTCCAACATCATATATTTGATAATTGAACTTATATATACATAGAATAATTGGGTTCAAATGTGTATGCATAGGAACAATGATTTGAATTCTATCCCGAAAATGTGGGGTGTTACATTATCTCCCCCTTGGGAACATTCATCCTCGAATGAGACTGGTTAGCTAAGAATAATGGGAGAACTGAGATCATATACTGAACATGCATGACTGGAATCATGATTACATGATTGAGTTTGAAACATGATATGTGACTGAACTGATTTCGTGAATACATACAATGACATGAGAATAGTTATAAGGCTGACATAAAAATGAGAGAGTCAACTTATGAGTACCCATTACTTCAAGCCAGATCTTGTTACATGAGGAAAAGTTAAGATATTGAGTACATGAAAACTCGGGGGTATTACAATATATCCCCCTTGGGATAGTTCGTCCCCCGAATGATACTGACTTAGCTGAAATACTAAGGAAAGACTGAGTTGATGCACTAGACACATACGGACTAAATCATGACTAAATATCTAGAATTTGAAACTGATGAATGATGCACGAACTAATCTAAATTTATAAATTACGAGGATGCAAACACTTTACCTCTTGGAATAGCTATATTCATGAGACTTCGGATAGTATGACCAGATGGAAAGATGGAAAACCATAGGAACTTGTCTATTTGACTGCTAGACTAAATTGTTGGTTTTACGGACTAACTCATACTAAAAGCTTATACTCAACTAGGGCATTTATTCAACTCTCTTTCTAAGAAGTTCAAATAACATTAGAGAGCAAAAAATCTTGGGCATGATCTGAATAAGACATCTATATAAGGAAACACAGCATGTCTATAATTCTGTGACATGGAACATAGGCCTACAAAACATAAGCTAAGGGTAGAATTGTTATACCTTAGACAATGCAACTGCTACTTTCAAGCTTAGACATACTCCTCAAATTATCCCTCAACTATACATTACCCTTCAATACTGCAGTTTACTTGAGGCTACTTATAATCTTCACATAGGCACTACTAACTCTATCTAATGAAGTCTGGTCAAAACTGAATTCTCTCACTATGTTTAAGCTTACTTGAATCTACAAAGTGAACACATAACACTGTAATATTAGTCTGAATCATGAATTCAATACCCCCTCCCCCCACACTTTCAAAACTTCTCATCTCATGAATAATTTTGATTACCACTTTAATAGCTACATTTAACCTTTTACTAGAAATTCACTAACGAACAATGCAGTCATCCACTTATACACTAGCATGACATTCAAGCCTATCTTCATAACCACACATGAACTTCCAAACAAACATCCATAAATGCATCTTTCTAAAAATCTTCAACCCTCTATCATTAATAACTTTCATGCATTACCCCAAGAGAACACACATAGAATTCTCAACCAACCATGACATATCCAAAAAAGCTTAACCTCAATTATCCTTCAACCTTATAGCCTTAGATAAAAGAAACATATAACAATTTTTTTTTACATGGAGCAGTTACTCTCTCCCATATAAATAATTACTCATTAACATTATCATTTCATAAGGAGAGGTCACTGAAGGAGTAGAAAATGAGGACCTAAAACATGAAAGGACACTATGCATAGCCTTGACACTTAACTGAGGTCTGAGGAATTGAGTATTAACATCATTAATTCATCAAAGAGATCTAAATTAAGGATATAAATAACGTAATCTGCATTTTGATGATCATTAGGAGTGTAGCATGGGTACCTGGAACTAAACATACTGCAAAGCATGAGTACATGAGTCATGAGCTACATGACCTGAATTTGGAGTTCATAAATTTATGGAACATGATTCATACTGTTGAGAAAAATGGAACTCCTTATACTAGGGATTGGAAGTGTACATGACCCTTTATGGAAAAAATAAGAATATGAGCTATGATCATGGAGCTGACATGTCAAGTATGAGTAGATATCATGATAGCTGAAGTACAAAGACAAAAATAAGAATGGGTCGGGTATCTTCCTCCCTAGTGTTGTTCTACAGCACACTGGCATCACTACTAGAATCTAAGAGCCTGACTTTGTTATTTATTTTATCATCTCCCCTTAGATTCAATCCATCTTCCGAAGTTGGTGGTACAATAATATGCATAAATAATAAGATCACCCTAAAAGACTATGCCTGATAATGTAAGACTCACTGCTAGTACTTCCTTTTGATATAAAATTCTTACCCTTCTATAGCCCCAACAATCATCATATAATAACTTAAACTTACTAAATTAAAATCTTCCTGAGTATCACTATACCATGAGTTCACACTATCTAGATTTTCAACTCTCATTTCTATTAGCTCAATCTTCACAGATTCCAACTTATATTCTAACACTTATCATGGATATCCCTAAACCTTTAATGAACCATACTAACCTCCATCATAGACTACTAATATCACATCCCTAAACTTGTATTTATCTCTAAACCAAAAGGATTACCATTACACCTGAACATCCAACATCAACATCTTATAGCCCATAACTTAGCTGGTAAAACCATCAATTATTACATTACTAGCCTCATTCAAATTAAGTACTCAAGGGTACTATATAAGCACACTCACACCATCATACTTAACTTAAATTCTTGCATACACTTTTTTAAGCCTACTGATTCACCTTTCACACAACTAGCCTCATGGATACATAATCCACTAACTACCGATAAACACCATCCCCACCTTACCACTTTTAAACTTTTGGATTCATACTTCTAATTCTAGGTCATATGTTGTTATAGGATTCTGAGATAGGATCTGAAAACATATCTGACCCCTAAGTACTGAGGCACTACTCCTCTATTTAATGACTGGTTCAATGGAAAACTAAAATTGAACGATGCTATTTTTGTAATCAACTGAGGCATAACATGAGTGAAGCCAATCCATGCTGAGAATGACATTAAAATTAGTCATCTCTAACTCTATAAAATAAACTAAAATAATTTTCTAGGATACTGTAACCAGGAAAATTCAGTATACCTGTCTGGCTATGATAGATTTACCCACTGGGGTAGGCAGAAAGAAAGTCTCTGCTAATGTTTTGGGACTAACACCAAAATTGACAGCTATATATAGGGTTACAAAAGAAAGTGAGGATCTGGGGTATAATAAAACATACATATAAATATGAAAGACCTATAACCTACCCGCAACCACCTCAGGAGAACTCTCCTGATCATGTTGAGACTGGAGTGCATAAAGTCTGGTCTGGCACTGACCACTGGTAGCACTGGAAGTGGCGTCCAGCTGATTCAGGTGACCTGTTGGAGCTGACGGACGATTGGACTAGCCCTGTTGGCATAAATCCCTTCCCCTCTGAGTAACCACCTTCTAACCTTGGCTTAAAACTACCTATCCTGGCTCTCTTATTGTCTCTCTCTTTCTCCTTATGCTTCCCCCCTCAATCTGCTGAGCATGAACCATGAGCCTAGATAAGACAATAGCCTATTGATTGTTTTGAAAAATTTCTGAATAAGATAAGGTAGCCAAAGCACCTCTGAATTCAGCGCGAGAGACATGCTCGTTCAAGGGATCTTCCTGAACAGGCAAATATGCGGGTTGATTCACATTCCTTCTTTCATTGTTATTTATAAGAGGCATCGCCTATAATAGAATAAATAATGAGTCAGGAAGAGAGTTTAAATAGAGCTCATGCTCATTCTTACGTCATGAACACTGAAAGAGGGAAAACTTTTTCTAAAATGTCTCGTAGCCTCTTATCCATAAGTGTGGTGCCCTTCACACCTATGCACAAGACTCTACTCAATGCGTATTTTAGACTCCCTGGGACACTGTAAAACCTTAGGCTATGATATCAAGATTTGTCACAACTCGAGGCTACCCCTAGTCACGACAACGATGCTTACGGTTATAAGTGACCACAAGCTAACCCATGAGATAATACTTACTGTAAGCATTGAGTATTATAAAGGACATATACGAAGAACAACTAATAAATCCATAAGGTTAAAATACTTAAAATACAACTGAGTTCACAAGTTTGAAATATTTGTCTAAACGACTATCTGAACATTTGAAAAACCTCTAAGACTAACTGTGGAGTTTATGGGACAAACCCCCAACTAACTCCAACTAACTAAGTAAAAGAAGTACTAAAATAACTAAATGAAATATAAAATTTTCCTCGAAGGATAAGGACTCACCACTGCTACTGCTGCTATAACATTGAACTATCTAAGCGCGGTCAGGAAACTGTACGTCTAAACCTATGATATAAGACATCATAGTGCAAAGAAGAGTACTTGATCAATAATTTAAATGTACTGGTATATGAAATGAGGAAAAGATAAAATGCATAGGTTAACTGTTCATGAAATAATAACATAAACATAATAGAATGAGATAACTAAATATGAATGCACAAAACTATAATATATGAGAATGCAAGACCAAACATATATAGATATCGATATTTATGAAATAAGCTATAAACTGAAATACTAAAGTCTGATAACTGAATAACTAAGAGTCTTTTGTATTGGTCAAGCAAACCTAAATTGACACTATACTGAATACTGTACTAAGACTGTGGAAGCTAGCAATAATTGACCTACCCCAAGCTAAGCTATTGGTTTTCAACCTGTAACCCAAGTTCGAAGGGTGTTGGTACCTTATCGGGGGTACCACTACATGAATAACAGTATGGATTCCACAAGGCTGATGTCTCGCAGAACTAAAGAGTCACCCTAGATTGGAAAGGGTGTTCAACCTTTGTTGGCTACGTAGTTCTATAACTCAGGGATTGCTACTAAGGGTCAAACCTTATACTGGAAAGAATGCCCCCATCCTTGGGTTCGCTCGGTGTTTAATCCTACTCCCAACTGAATGACACTGGAACACTGATTGGTGTATACATTAAAGATGATAAGCTCAGGTCATGGTATTTTGAAAACAATAGTGCATATTGATTTTGAAGTAATTGTAAACATGTAAACTAATGTCTTTAACATGAAGTAAAACTGGGACTTTCGTTATAAAAGTGATAATCTGAATATGAGAATGAAATCATAACTCAGACTGACTTTGAAAATAGAAATTATGTAAAATACATAGGTATCGGGTGTTCAAAACCCACATCACTAAATGGAAATAACAATAGGGACATATAAGATCTTTGGAAACCATAATAGAAAGTCATTACTCAAAACCCAACATTTAGACATTTCATTAAACACATAAGAGTCATGAATTTAAGCATGGGAATGGGTAAATCATGTAATAATAACATAGTTACAATACTAAAATCGTAAATGAGGAATTTAACATAAAGATTTCATCATTTAAACGTGTAAGGGTTCATTCCACTAAAATACTTGTAAACATAATTTATCATTGAAATTCATAAGAGCTTTATGGAGATAATTTAACTTGAATATGTAAAAAATCATAATTTAGTATAAAAAATGGGTTCTTGGACACCATGGGTGAAAAGGACGCGTGGATGAACATCACACATACCTGGAATTGCTTGATTTTCAAAGAAACATGAACTTTACGACTTTGGAGATGACTTGAGAGAAAACCTTAAATTTGTTGTTCTTGAGAGTAGAGAGGGTTAATGGATTTTAAAACTGATTAATAATGGATAAATACACCTATTTGGTGCTTTAAGTCGTGGGGGGTAGTTAAGGTTTGAGGTGAAGAAAAGACCAGAATACCCCTTCGAAGCTGAATAAAAATTTCTAAAAGTTTCTTTAGTTGATGACTTGGCTGATGGATTATCAACTGCTTGATATCCTATCAGCCTAGTCATCAACTCTTTTTCAAGTTCTGATTATGGGTGATGACTTGGCTGATGGCTTGTTAACTGGCTGATAGCCTATTAGCCTAGTTGTCACCTTTTTCAGAGTTATTGCCTAATATTGACGACTTTGGCTGGTGGTTTATCAACTGGTTGATAACCTATCATCCTAGTGGTCACCTTTTTCAATGATTCTAGTTAAGGTTGAAGACTTGGCTGATGGCTTGTCAATTGGGTGATAGCCTATCAGCCTAGTCGTCACCTTTATGACAGATGGATATGCTGAGGTAAAATGGACATAACTTCCACTCCAATATTAGATTAAGGTGAAACTAGATGCATTAGAAGTAAAACTCAAAGAAATTTCATTTTATATATAGTAGGACACCTAAATCAATATATTATAGGAGATACACTCATCTAAAGTGGATCCTAGCTGGAGCATTCATCAAAACTCTATCGATAGAAAAGTCCTCAACTCATCTTTGAGTTAGAAGGGTGTTATGACCTTGATAAATATAAAAAGATATTCCTACATCATTTATTTTATATTTACACATATATATACATAGAATAATTGGGTTCAAGTCTGTATGCATAGTAACAACGATTTAAATTCTAGCCCAAAAATGTGAGGTGTTACAAATTTGGGGAAAAAGTAGATTTTTAAGTGTAGGGTGGGGAAATTTTCATTTTTTAGGATTAATTTAAATTTTTTTTTGTTAGTAATAAGTGTGGGATGTTCTTGTTAGTGCTATATTTGAATACATGATGTATGTGTTTTGGTTGTAAAACCATGTTAATTGTATGAATTACTACTTTGGAGACTCCTAGGCTCATGATTATGACTCTTGTACTTGTTATCCTAGTGATTGAATTCATGTGATTATTTAGTTAAGAGTATATGATGATCCTACTTGAGTTGAGCATGTGCCATGTGTGTGTAAGGTTTTTTTATATTCTTTGTTATACTTGATGTCTAGAACTTTCTTGGTGTGTATGCAAAGCAAAATAAATAGTGTAGGTTTAGGAGATAATGTAGGCATTTCTTTGATAGTTATGTTTCATACCATCTTTTGACCCACCCATGTGCATAATACTAGTTAACCCCATTTAGCCTTTAGTTATTTTCTCTGGCAGCCTCATATGTAGCATGCATCCCTTTTTTTGATTGACCTTAATTTGATCCAAAGCTCCTAAGCTCTTTAGTGTAAAATTAATTGAGTTATAGAGTTAGAAATTCAAGAAGAAAAAGGTTAAATTGAAGCCCCTAGTAATAGCTTTTGGTTTTCAAAAAAATGATATATATTGTGGTTGTGATTTGAGTAATGAAAAGAATAAAAATTTATTCAAATTGAAAAAGTTGGGCATAGACAATACTCTTACCAAAGTTTATGAGAGTGAGCTTAATGATATGGAGTAGAATAAAAGATAAGGGTAGACAAAAGTGGTGTAATTAGTATGTTGAAGGTGAATTAGTTAAAAGATATAAGGTATTAAAGTACTTAGGGAAGATAGTCACTATTACTGGGCAGAATAGTTCCTACCCATCCATTAGACTACATTACAACCCATAAAGACCTATTTGATCCTAAGCTTCATCATTCTGATATTTTTTGGATTACTATACTAAGGGAAAGCATGTGGTTCATCTTGTGTAACTTGTGAATTCCTTATGAGAGCGAGCGTAACTTGATTTTTGTACCCATTCTTTTATAAACTGCATTTATTTCAGTGTTTGTTGATAACTCTCTTGTTTTGAGGGCACATATTTTATGATAGTTTGGTGAATTGTATGATTTCTTTTATTGAACAATATGTATGAGTTTTCAACCTAGGTGAGTTAATTCTTGAGTCTAGGATGTCTTAGAGTAGTATTATTGAACTTTCAATTATGTTTGTAACATGCTTAGTGTAAAAACTTTCATTCTGTGTAGTCATTGTAGTACTAGCTTGAGTCTTTCTTGTAGTATAAGTGTATAGTCACCTCATCTTATGATGATTAGAGTAAAGAGTTGTTTGAGGATGAACAAGGCTTTAAGTGTGGGGTGGTGATCTGAGGTGGATTTATGCGCCTTAGTGTGGTTATCCTAGCTTATTTAACCTTATTTTGAGGACTTCTCGTGTGCTTAAGGTGTTGAAAATGATATAATTTAGAATCCAAGTGTTTAAGTATGTGAATACAATGTTTAAGTTGTCTTTCAAACAAGTTTGTACTTAATTGAGTCACTTAGAGTTCAAATGAGAAAACTAGTGTTACTAGCTTGAGCTAGGTGTTTGTCTAGTCTATGTCGATGGATTCTAATGTGTTTAATGAGTCCATAAGGTTATTATTTTGTAATTTTGTGTGGAAAAAATTTCTTATAATGTTTAAAGTTCAATTTAATTAATCCAAGATTCTAAACACTAAACTAAAGATTAAATGGGTGAAACTAGTTCTTAGCTTAAGTTTCTAATTCACCATTGTGGATTGTGTGTTGTTTTGAGCTCTAATTTGTGATGTTTAATTCTATAGGATTCTTGGTGATCTGATTATGATTATATATGAATTATACACAAGCTTTAAATCAATCTTAAACAACACAAAAAGGCTTGGAATGGATCAATGAAAGCACGGGACAAGATTTGATGTAAAACGGACACTTTGGATGTCCATGGCGTGTATCTGACCAAACCACCTTTAAAGGGAGCGTGATACAAATTTTTAGCTTCATAATGTACCCACAACAGTGTTACCTCATGATTAATGCGTGCCTCAATCCCTATTCAGGTGAAATGACCCCTGTGATATGACCCTTGTTCCACCGATGACCAAATTTGCCTCCTATAAATTGGACACTTGTAATTGATGTTGAACACCTTGAACGGATTTGAAACTTGGAGGGGGTATTGAAAACAATTAAATTAGGATTTTTATTATTTTACTTTAGATTTTTAATGGATTATATCATGTATTCAAGAATCTTGATTATGGTTATGTCTATTAGTGGCAAAATGCCCCCTTTCTGGGGTTAAGGCCAAGAACATGTTTACTTTAGCTTTGAATTGAGTTTTTTTGTATTTCTTATCCTATTTGGTTATTTGTTTATCCTTCTTTTTAAATATTTTAAGGATTATCTAACCTTAAAATACATATATTGTCGACCTTGTGATCTTGGGAGAGGGAATAGAAAGATAGAACTTGGGGATAGATAAAGTAAGATTCTTATTTTTTTATGATATAAGAAATTTGAGTTAACGACTAGGATAGGGATATACCTAGAAGACTTTCTTGGTTCACATATAGGATGATAGATTCATGCATCTAATTGGATTATTACATCCTTGCTCAATGATGTAGTTGTAATATCCAAGTTAGGTAGACGGTTAGAGGTCGGGAGACCATGATCACACAACAAACCCTACAAATCAAAACCCAAGATAAGTAATCCAACAAATGAAGTTCAATAGAGTAATATGATTGTTCATAGTGCCTTAACCCTGGGTTTCATCCATTTCTTGTCCAAAGTCTTTAATTTTTCGAATTACTTTAGTTTACTTTTATTTTAGAAACTTTCAAGACTCCTTTTGAAAAACCTAGACTTTGAACTATTCAAAAAAAATTCCATGTGATGTCACTGGGGTGGGTACGACTAGGGGCACAAGTCGTACCCCTTAGATTGAGTTGTATCCACTTTTGCCTTCCCTCTCATATCTTGATCATCCTAGGAGGATAGTATATTGTCCACTATATGAGTGACCCTCTTCCTCAATCGTACCCTAAGTATATGAGCCATACATAACATGATCGTAGAAAGGGAGGTCCTAACTTGAGTGGACTATTTTAGGTACGGGTGGTATATAAGAGTTAGGGGTTGATTCATATCCATTGGATATGACTCAAGGGTGTGTGATCATACCCTTAATATTGTGGTGACCTAGGAGAAACCTAGGGTACAAGTTAGGGTACCACTCATACCCTAGGGTACAGTTCGTAAGGTTAGTCGTACCCCTACACAGGTTCATTTTACTGATTTTAACTAAGGGCCTTATGGTCAATTCCCCTTCCTTAAACCATAAGTCTCTTCACTCTATAAGTGTATAAGGATTCCTTAAATACAGTTTGAGTGGATCAAACATGCAAAACTCTCTCTTAAAAATAATATGTGAAGGATTTGAGGTTAGGGTTCAAGGGTGTCCATCTAGGAGCAAAGTGAAGTCAAGATTTTTAGGTAAATCAAGTTGTCAAAGGCATGTAACTCTTACCCTTGTTAAATAACTCTGAAACCATGTATTTTACACTTGGATTTATAAGATTACATAGTGATTTTGAAATTAAATAAAAAGGATTTTGTTGCCTTATAATAAAAAAAATGTTAACTCTTGCTTAGACTCAAGTTTATATATGTAAATGATGACGATTTTCATATGTGGGTGCTTGTTTTGTGAGGTTTAACATGAGGATCTTGAGTAACCCTAACGTTGATGATTTCTACCATAAAAATAGCCTTGTTAAAGGTACGCACAGAAGGTATTTATGGAAATATCAAGTGAATTGTCTAGTCACATATTGGTGATGTTTTGATCTAGGGGAATGGCCCAATAAGCATGAATGATTGATTAATGGTGTGTTAAAATTATTGTGAGATATTTATTGTATAATTTATGACCATGTTGTGTTAATTGAATAATAAGGGGTTGAAGACCCTAAACATGATAATGTATTTGAATTGTGTCTTGAATCAAGTGTGGTGAGAATGTGGTATAAGATGATTAATGAAATATGGATAGTTGTGAGGGACATAATAAATATAACTTGAATTCTATGATGGATTGAATGGAGGAAGTAGTCTATTAAAATGGGTGAGCAATAAAGGCTCCCAAAGGACTATGGGGTCATGTATAGTGTTGAATTAGCAATATAGTTAAAGTCCTTTAGTGTTGTATGAAATGAATGTTGATGCATAGTAAAATGGTTAAAGTCTCAATGTAAACTAATGATAGGTGTGATTTCTTGAGGTTGAAGTCCCTTACCTTATGAAATGGCTTGAGGTTAGATTCCCTTACCTAATGAAATTGCTCGAGGTTAAAGTCCCTTGCATAAAGAGATCTCTTGAGGTTAATGTACTTCTCTGAATGAAATAACTTGCGGTTAGAGTCCCTTGGAATGAGGTTATAGTCCCTTGTCTAATAAATATGCATTAGGTTGGAGTCCCTTTCCTAGAGGAATGTGTGTATGGTTAGAGTCCCTTGTTTGAATGATTGTGCATGTAGTTAAAGTCCTTGGCTAATGAATTTGTGATCATGGTTAAAGTCCTTTGTCTAATGGTATGTGAACTTCGTTAAAGTCCTATGCCTAAATAGAATTTTCAAATCTAAGTGTGGAAGGTCGGAGTCCACCACTTTATGTCTAATGAATGAATATTCTAGAATGTTGTTGTGCCTTGATTTCTTGATAAGCATGTGATAAATCTATATGTAAGGATAAGTGTATAGATATGATTAAATGTGATATATTAACTTATTGTTGAATAATGATGCTATTTTATCATTATCCTTGAGTTACATGCTTGCGCTCCAACCGCTAACCATCTCCAGACATTATGTCCTCACATAAAATAAGGGTCGGACCATTATCTTCTCTTCCTACGCAGTGATTATGTGATCAAAGAGGTTCGTGCATCGACTATAGAGTTGTGATCTTCCATAATTTGGAAGTTATTCATTCTTGGTCCCCTATATTTAGACTTCGTCTTATTTTTACTTAGTTTGGTTATTTTAGGGGGCTTGTCCCAACATATATATTTCTAAACATCGGTTTGTGTAGAGGTATTGTGGATGACTGTGAACTTAGGTATATTGGTTAGTGTGTTGGTATTTATGAAATGGTTAGACATTATTAAGTTACAACTTAAAATATTATTTCTGCTATCTTATTATATGGTTGGGACTCACCTTACCCTTGTGATTGATATGATGATTGTGATAGGTTATCGGGGCGACCTCCGATTTATGTAGGCTTGAGGTGCCCATATGACATGGCCTGGTTTCGAGGCGTGTCAAGTTGGTATCAGAGCTTACGTTCATGGTTAGTTGGGTGTCCACAATACTGTGGCAAGTAGAGTCTCTTTTATGGGTGTAAAGAACGCCACACATATAAAAGAGGATCTACGAGATATTTTAGGAAATGGTTTCCTTTCTTGTGTTTCATTCTCAAGATATAGAGTTTAAGGTCTTGGATTCCTCTGATTTTTGTTTGCTATCTTTCGAATCATGCCTCCACGGAGATCTGAGACTCAGGCAAACCCTTCTGAGGGCTCTATGGATAAAGCTCATCTAACTTATGAAGTTCGAACCCGGCCAGGATTGCAGCATTCGACCATCTTCATGGGGTTCCACCTATCCCCATCAACCCCAAATATGAGAGTGACCCTCCTATTTTGTCACCTCAAAGGAATGCTACTAATGTCGAGTTTCATCGCTCTATCAACCTCTTGACTCAATTGGTAGCCTATCAATTGGAGCGTGGTGCTCCAGATACCGTTTCTTATGAGGCCACAAGAATTGGCCAATTTATGAGGTTGAGCCCTCCTATGTTCATCGGTATGAAGGTTGAGAAAGATCCTCGAGGCTTTATTGATGAATGGAGAAGATCTTCCAAATCATGCATGCTTTAAAGATTGAGGTCATTGAGTTTGCTTTCTACCAATTGAAAGATGTAGCATACCAATTGTACGAGGGGTGGGAGTTGTCTATAGGAGTTTATGCTAGTCCCTCTATGTGGGAGGACTTCTCTGAGGTTTTCTTATGTCGCTTCTTTCCTCAAGAGTTTTGGGAGGAAAAAATGGAAGATTTTGTTAAATTGAAGCAAGGAACGATGTCCGTTCAAGACTATGACATGAAATTCCACCAATTGTCAAGGTATTCTCCCAATATAGTTTCTATCATGAGGGCTAAAACGCATAAGTTTGTCTCTGGATTGTCCCGTGAGTTACTCCTTGAGAGAAAGGCAGCCTTGTTGATTGAAAACATAGATATTTCTATGTTGTTTTTGTATTTTCAATAAGTGGAAGAAGAGAAAAAGAAGCAAGTTGAGTTTAGTGAGAGGAAAGGAAAAAAAATTTGGCCTTATGAGCATAGTAGTGGTGATGGTGGCAAGTGTCCACGAAAGAAGTAAGGGAGTTCAGGTTCTTTTTTCACAGCTAGTGTTCACTCTTCTTACCCAATGTTTTTGGGTAATCATCGGTCAGTTTAGTGGTTGTCCTTGGGCACAGGGTGCCGAATTCCAGGCTAGTGGTGCTCAGTCAGCTCCAACCCGCCCTCCTTCCAGATTTTGTGGTCAATATCATCGTGGTCAGTATGAGAAGGGGAGAAACAAATGTTTTTATTGTGTTCTAATTGGGTACATGCTACATGAGTTCCCCTCTATAGCAGCTTTTATGGCAAACAAGGCCCCTATTTCTACTCCATCTACTCCCACACCTACGAGTGCTATGTCTGCCTCTACTTCTATTTCTGGCACCACCACTGGCTAAAATCGATTGTATACACTTTCTACTTACCAGGATTTTGAGGTATCTCCCGATGTTATCACGGGTATGTTAAGACTTTTCTCCCATGATGTGTATTGTTTTCTTAATCCAGGGCCTACTCTTTCTTTTGTGACCCCGCATATGGTTGTGCATCTTAATTATGGTCCCAATAGTCTATCGGTCCCTTTTTCTATTTCCACTCTGGTTGGAGACCTTGTGATTGTTAGAAGGATCTATAAAGGATGTGTGATATTAGTTGGTGGTAGAGATACTCTTGTAGACTTGATAGAGTTGGACATAGTTGATTTTGATGTCATTCTTGGGATGGATTGGTTTCACTTTTGCTATGCTTCCTTAGATTGTTGGACCCATAGGGTCATGTTTTGATTCCCTAATGGCTCGGTCATTGTATGGGAAGGTGGTTCCCTAGTGCCTAAGGATTCCCTAGGGTTATTGTATCATTTGGTTCGAATTAAAGATTCTAACTTGGATGAGCCTTCTCTAGAATCCATTCCCATGGTTAATGAGTTTCTCTAGGTGTTTCCCAATGATCTTCTCGATGTTTTTCCCAATAGGGAAATTGATTTTGGGATTGATCTTATTTCGGACACTCGTTCCATTTTTATCCCTCCTTATATAATGACTCCGGCAAAGCTAAAAGAGATTAAAGAGCAATTGAAAAACCTCTAAGATAAAGGTTTTATCTGCCCTAGTGTGTCTCCGTGGGGTGCTCCCTTGTTATTAGTGTGCAAGAAGGATGGTTTCCTTCGTATCTTCATTAATTATCGTTAGTTGAACAAAGTGACCCTAAAGAATAAATATCCTCTTCCTAGGATCGATGATCTATTTGATCAACTTCAGGGTGCAAAGTGTTTCTCTAAGATAGATCTTAGATCGGGTTATCATCAGCTTAAGATTAGGAGTGTGGGTATCCTAAAGACTGCCTTTAGAACTCGATATGGTCACTATAAGTTTCTTGTCATGTCTTTTAGGTTGACCAATGTCCTGACGGCATTCATGGACTTGATGAATAGGGTCTTCTATCCATTCTTGGACATGTTTGTCATTATCTTCATTGATGATATCTTAGTCTATTCTAAGAATAAGGTTGATCATATTGATCACCTTCATACCATGTTGCAAACTATTAAGGATCATCCTTTGTATGCCATGTTCTCCAGAAGTGAGTTTTTGGTTGAAAGTCGTAGCTTTTCTTGGTTATTTCATCTCCAGTGAAGGGATCATGGTTGATCCCCAAAAAGTTACGGTGGTTAAGAAGTGTCCTAGACCTATGACTCCAACTGATATTTGGAGCTTCTTGGGTCTACCCCATTACTATAGAAGTTTTGTGGAGAGTTTCTTTATTATAGCTACCCCATGGACCAAGTTGATCGAAAAGAGGGTCAAATTCTTATGGTCGGATGCGTGTGAGGGTAGTTTTGAAAAGTTGAAAGATAAGTTGACTATGGCTCTAGTTTTGACCTTGCCCGAGGGTAGTGATGGTTTCATGGTATACTGTGATGCTTCTCATACCGGTCTCGGTTGCGTGTTGATGCAATATGGTTGGGTGGTGTCCTATGTTTCTAGGCAATTGAAAGTTCATGAAAAGAACTACACTACTCATGACCTAGAGTTGTTAGCCGTGGTTTTTCACTAAAGATTTGACGGCATTATATTTATGGGGTTCATGTCGATATCTTTTCCTATCACAAGAGTCTCCAATAGGTGTTTATCTAATAGGAGTTAAATCTTCAACAAAGAAGGTGTCTTGAGTTGTTGAAAGACTATGATATGAGTCTTCATTACCATCCTAGTTAGGTGAATGTAGTCGTGGATGCTCTTAGTAGGTTTTCCATGGGAAGTTTGGTCCATGTAGATGAAGATAAGCGGTAATTGATGAAGGACGTTCACCATTTGGCTAATCTTGGAGTTCAACTTGTGGACTCCAAGGATGGTGGTGTATTTATACTTTTGGTATCTTAGTCATCTCTTGTTGTTGAGATAAAGGAGAAGCAAGCTTTGGACCCCGACTTGATGAAGATCAAGAGTAATGTAGGTGAACACAAAGTTGTGGACTTTGTGATTGGTGGTGATGGTATCTTGAGATACTAAGGTAGAATATTGTTCCCTACGTCGATGGATTGAGGGAAGAGGTCATAGACAAGGCTCATGAATATCGATATGCTATACATTTTGGTTCCACCAAGATGTATCACAACCTTAGAGAGCTATATTGGTGGAGGTATATGATACGTGATGTGGCTAGCTATATGGCCAAGTGTATGGTGTGTCAACAAGTGAAAGTTGAGCACATGAGGCCCGGTGGGTTGTACCAAGAAATTGTGTTGCCCGAATGGAAGTAGGAGGCAATTAAAATGGCTTTCATTGCCGATCTCCCTAAATCTCAAAATCAATGTGATTCTATTTGGGTCATTGTTGATAGAATGACGAAGTCCGCTCACTAAGATTATGCTAACTTGTATCTTGCGAAGATCGTGAAGTTGCATGGTGCTACAATTTTGATCATCTCAAATCATGGTATTCCATTTTCATCCTTCTTTTAAAAGCCATTCCAAAAGGGTTTGGGTACTAGAGTGTGCCTTAGTACCGCCTTCCACCCATAAATGGATAGGTAAGTGGAGAGGACCATCCAAACATTGAAGGTTATGTTATGGCCTTGTGTGATTGATTTTGGTGGTAATTGATATGACCACTTGCCTTTGATTAAGTTCTCCTATAATAATAGTTACCACTCTAGTATTGGCATGGCACTTTTGAGGCATTGTATAGTAGGAGATGTCGAACTCTTATTGGGTGGTACGAAGTTGGCGAGGGTAAGTTTCTTGGCCCCAATTGAGTTCACCAAGCCTTAGAGAAGGTGAAGGTGATTCATGATAGGTTGAAAACCACTCAAAGTCACCAAAAGTCCTATACAAATGTGAGGTGTAGGGACTTGGAGTTTAGTGTTGGCGATTGGGTATTCTTTAAAGTGTCTCCCATAAAAGGAGTGATGCAATTTCGTAAAAAAGGGAAGTTTAGTCCCCGATATGTTGGCCCCTACTTGATTATGAAGAGGGTTAGCAGTTTTGTCTATAAGTTGGAGTTTCCTTCTAGTATGAACTCCATTCACCTAGTTTTCCATGTCTCTATGTTGTGGAAATATGTGGGTGATTCGTCGTTGGTTATTCCTTTAAAGGATGTTGATATCTCAGACTCTTTGTGCTATGAGGAGATCTCGATGAGGATCTTGGATTGTCAAGTTCACCGATTGCAAACGAAATAGGTGGCTGCGGTGAAGGTCCTATGGAGGAATCAAAATTCCTAAGAAGCTATGTGGGAAGCATAAAAGGACATGAAATCCAAGTATCTGCATTTGTTTCCTATTCTAGAAACTTGGGATAGAGGTATGTGTTGATCTCTTTTCTTTGATTTATGACTTTGAATGACAATGGGTTGAAGTCCCCAATGTTTGAAATTGAGTTATTCCTTGCTAGTCCATGGTTTCAAGTCCCTAATACTTTGAAATTATGTGTCTTTTATTGTGATGGGTTTGAATTCCTAGTAGCTTGAGTTAATTTATATCTTTGGTAAACGAAGGGTTCGAGTCCCTAATCCTTGCATTAAGAAAGTATCCTTGATAAGTCAATGGGTTTAAGTCCCTAAGTTGTGAAATAAGTGAGAGATTATAAGTAAGGGTTTAAGTTCCTAAGATTTGCAATGAACAAGTGTCTTGATAAATAATGGATTTGAGTCCCAACGACGATGAGGTGAATGATTGATTGATAAAAAGTATGATTTGTGTTATATTATTGTTGTATGCTTGTTCTAACTTGTTTAAAGGTTCTTTTGAGGTGTGATAATATGTTAGATTATTTTTATTGCTTACCCTACCCATCATTTAAGGTCGAATGATCCAAGTGGGGGAGAAACAAAATACCTAGACTTTAAACCATCGAAAAAATTTCTCCATTAGATATCACTAGGGTGGGTACGACTAGGGGTAGGAGTCGTATACCTTGGATATGAGTTGTATCCACTTTCCCCTCCCTCTTGTACCTTGAGCATCCTAGGAGGATAATATACTGTCCATTATATGAGTGACCCTCCTCCTCAATCGTACCCTAAGTATATGAGTCTACCCAACATGATCATATAGTGGGAGGTCCTAGCTTAAGTGGACTGTTTTGGGCATGGGTGGTGTGTACGAGTTAAGGGTTGAGTCGTACTCTTTGGATACGACTCAAGGATATGTGATAGTACCCTTAACAGTATGTGTCCTAAGAGAAGCCTAGGGTATGATTCTGGGTACCACTTATACCCTAGGGTACGGTTCGTAAGGTGAGTCATACCCCTACATGGGTTTATTTTACAACTTTTAACTAAGGGACTTGTGTCCATTTCCCATGCCTTAAAACCTAAGTCCCTTCACTATAAAAGTGTATAATGCTTCTTAAACACACTTCGAGTGTATCAAACATCCAAAACTCTCTCTCAAACACAATTTGTGAAGGATTGGAGGCTAGGGTTCAAGGGTGTCCATCATGGAGCAACGTGAAGTCAAGCCTCTTAGGGGAATCAAATTATCTAAGACATGTAACTCTTTCCCTTGTTAAATAACTCTAAACCAATGTATTTTACACTTGGATTAGTAAGTGTACATGGTGACTTTAAAATCAAATGTAAAGGGTTTTGTTGCCTAATAATGAAAAATATTTACTATTGCTTACACTCATGTTTATGCATGTTAATGATGATGATTTACATATGTGGGTATTTTTTGTGTGAGGTTTAACATGAGGCTCTTTTATAACCTTAACCTTGATGACTTCTACCATGAAAATAGCATTGTTCAAGGTATGCACATAAGGTGTTTGTGGAAATATCAAGTGAATTGTCTAGTCACATGTTGGTGATTTTTTGAACTAGGGCAATGGCCCAATAAGCATGAATGACTGATGAATGGTTTGTTAAAAGTATTGTGATCTATGTATTGTATAATTTATGACCATGTTGTGTTAATTGAATAATAAGAGGTTTAAGACCCTAAACATGATAATGTATTTTAATTGTGTATTTAACCAAGTTTGGAGAGAATGTGGTATAAGATGGTTAATGAAATATGGATAGTTATGAGGGTCATGATGACCATTACTTGAATTGTATGATTGATTAAATGGGGGCAATGGCCTATTAAAATGTTTGAGCAATGAAGTATCTCATAAGGACCATGGGTCATGTATAGTGTTGAATTGGCTATATGGTTAAAGTCCTTTAGTATTGTATAAAATGAATGTTGATGCTTGGGAAAAGGGTTAAAGTCCCAATGTCAACTAATGATAGTTGTGATGGCTTGAGGTTGAAGTCCCTTCCCTTATAAAATGGATTTAGGTTGGAGTCTCTTGCCCAATAAAATTGCTCAAGGTTAAATTCCCTTGCATAAAGAGATCTCTTGAGGTTAATATACCTCACCGAATAAAACAACTTATGGTTAGAGTCCCTTGGAATGAGGTAAGAGTCCCTTGTCTAACAAATGGGCATGAGGTTGGAGTTGCTTGCCTAGAGGATTGTGTGTGTGGCTAGAGTCCCTCGTTTGAATGATTATGCATGTGGTTAAAGTCCTTGGCTAATGAATTTGTGAGAATAGTTAAAGTCCTTTGTCTAGTGGTATGTGATTGTGGTTAAAGTCCTATGCCTAAATATAATTGTTGAATCTAAGTGTTGAAGGTCGAAGTCCTCCACTTCATGTCTATTGAATGAATGTTTAAGAATATTACTGAGCCTTGATTTCTTGATGAGATATGATATACCTATATGTAAGGATATGTGTGTTGATATGATTGAATGTGATATATTGACATGTTATTGAATAATGATGCTATTTTATCCTTATCCTTGAGTTATATGGTCGCGCTCCAATCATTAACCAACTTTGGATGTTATATCCCCACGTGACATAGGGGTCAGAGTATCATCTTTTCTTCCTGTGTAGTGATTAGGTGATCAAAGTAGTTTGTGCATTGACTGCAGAGTAGTAAGCAACCTTAATTTGGAAGACATTCATTCTTGGTCCCCTATCTTTAGACTTTGTCTCATTTTGAATTGTTTTTTCTATTGTCGGGGGCTTCTTCCAACATAAATATTTCTAAACATCGGTTTGTGTAGAGGTATTATGGATGACTGTGGACTTGGATATGTTGGTTAGTGTGTTGATATTTATGAAATGGTTAGACATTGTTAAGTTACAACTTCTTGTATTATTTCTACTATCTTATTATATGGTCGGGATTCACCCGACCCTTGTAATTGATGTGATGATTGTGATGGGTTATTGGGGTGACCTCTGGTTCATGTAGGCTTGAGATACCCATACGACATGGACTGGTTTTGGGGTGTGTCACTTTTTGTTACATTGCACCACTTTAATCTCAATAGTTAAACTTGAATTAGATAGTTGTTGATACACGTCTTTGAGGGATCGATATTTGGATTTGTAAAAATCCACTTTATTACTTTGTGAGACCACGTACACTTGCGTGTACATTTGGCCTCAATATTTCACAAAGGATTCAACATCCATACTCAAAACTTTGAATTTTCTTTAAATTATTCTATATTTCAAGCATGCTGCTCATCCCAAACTTGCATTTTTACATTGTAGCATCTATTTAATCAATACTTATGTGTTTTAATTGATGAGTTTAAAATTGGATTAAGGGATTTTGATTGTTATTACTTGAATTTTTAATCCCAAGGTTTAAATGGATTATTCACCCTTTAATTTATGGTTCTTGGGACTAAATTGGTGCATTGTTTTAATGGTTGGAATGGGGAACATAGGTTTCCCCAAATTGCATGAATTTTGGCTCGATAATTACATTCACCTCCACCTACTTTGTAAACTTGATTTTGAATATGGATAATTGCATGGTTTAACTTATTTGTTGCCCCATTGCATTGCATTAAAGGATAAATGAATGAATGTTGTTTATGATGTCCTTGGTTTTGGATTTTAAATGGAACTTGGGAGTCAATTTGGTTATATGGACTGGTTTGGCATAACTGAATTATCTTGCAAGCTCATTGGTATGAAGATACCAAATTGGTAAATGCCTAAATAAATGACTCCTGGGTTAATGTTTGGTTTATGTTCAAAGTGTTTTAATTTGAGCTTAAAATAAAGTGTGTAGCTCACCGTGAAGGTGTAGATCCCAGGGGGGTCATCACTGGAAACCACATTTGCCGGCGCTGGGGGTCCATGAGACTGTATACTTGGTGCACACATTATATTAATATATATTGGCAGGGCTATAGCCTTGGTAACATTATCCTTTTCTTGGTTTTCCCTCGATTTGTGTGCTAACATACACTGGGCCCTTCCTGAGGGAGCTGGACCCATATAGCCTATTGTCCATCTCTAGATGTGATATGTCAGGTTTGAAGGGTTTTCTATTGCTCCTGTACAGCATTACTTGATTCGATATTTTTTTGGATCTACTGTGAAGTGGTGAGCTTCCATCTCTCGGAAGGCTATGTCATCTTAATGGTTTTCTTATTGTCTTAGTATTTCATTTTGGATTCTTTTTTGTCATAGTTGGGGGTATGTCCTGACTTAGTTTGTATTTCTCATTTTAGAGACTTTTGTGGACAATTGTGGGTTGTTTCTTCATTTGAATTCTTAGAATTGTCATTTGGCATTATCTATCCTTCGCATTACTATTTTGGTTGACTTTGTTTGTTTATATTTATGTGCTCTTGAGGTAAGGCTAAGGGGGTGGTCTCCAGCCCATGGTGGGATTGATATACCTGTCACGACTAGTACATGGTTTGGTTTGTGACACAAATATACTTACATTAGAAATTTGCTTAAAATAGCATTGAGGACATCGTTTTCTTACCAAAACTAGGCTAAATGTATGCAAAATGTTTGTTTATTAATGAGGTTGTAGTAGGGGCATTTGAAAGAAGATTAGGGAAAAAATGTTACGTTTTAAGTACTCAACTTGACGGTCTTGAAATACAAATCATAAATAAATAAGATTTTTATAAAATTGACTCTTGTTCATTGGAACTAAGGTGGGATTCTCTAAAAATACCCGACCTGGAGGAACAAACTACCGAGCTCGAGTGTCTAATGTCCCGAAATCTTAATTGTGAATTTCTCCACCAACGATACAAATTCACTCTTAATGACACATGGAAAAAGTGGCACAAGTCTAAAGACTCTTGATCTCGACAATGCAGGCCTCTAAAACCCTAAACATCAAAGGAAAGCTAACACCTTAAACTTCCTAAAATGAGAGAAAGAACAATAGGGACTGCTATAGAGGTGGAAACATTTCTTTAAAATATGTATCACACTCGTGACACAACATCCAATCTACACGATGCCATAGTGTCACCTTTTTAGAAGGTCTATATTCACTCAAAGTGTACAAACTGATCAATTGATATTGAAAAATAAATATTGCATCCTTCACACCTTAAGGGTAGACGTGATGTGCCAACATTCTGAAAAAACTATTTGAGGCTATTTACTTGGTATATTGCAAGTTCTTAAGCAACATTTGTTATTTTTAATTTTGTTTTACTTCATTGTATGATAAAAGTTGACTTGTGAGAAAACCATAGAAAATAGGCTAAAAGTGGTATTGATTTAAGTTGACGGGCTGTCAACATGTGGATGAGATGTCAACCCATATCGTCAACCTGAAGTAGAATATCAAGTAAGCAAGGTTCTTTTGAAGACTTGATTTGATGGGATATCAACTAGTTAATGAGCATCATCAAACCTAAATAGAAATTCACTTAAGGAGAACTCAGTTTAATATTTGTGTTGACAAGCCATCAACTATGACCGTCAACTGTGAGCAAGAAAACTTGAAATTTCATTTTTAAAATTCAAGTCTCCTCCACTATAAATAGCAGATTTTAGGTTTTTTCTCATTATCTCTTGTCATCTCATATCAAACATTACATTTGGAAAAATATTTTTAGTTTTGAATTTGTTTTTAGGTTTTAGAGATTTCTTTTGATCTTTAGAAAACAATTAAAGTGTGAATTTATATTTTTAAGGGTAATTCTCTAATCTATTCATTTTTTCTATATTTTCTATGAAAATCATAAGGAGTGAAACTTCCACAACTAGGATTGTGGGAGCCATAGTGAAATCATTATTATTTTGTTAATTGTTGTTGGAATTAGAATGATAAAGGGAATTGTATTGATAATCCTTTTGTACTTAACATATTTCTAATGGTTGCAAACATTAGAACATGACTTAAGGTGAATTCTCTTGAAATAAGGAATTAAAATGTGTAAAACATTCTCAATGAGGATTCAGAGTTGTTAACCTTCGTCTAATGGTTGATGCTTTAACTAGATTAACCAACTCAAAGTGAATTCGAATTTGATTGATATCACTTTTATATTCAGAATATTTAAGGTGAAAATTACCCAATTTATGTTGAGAAATAATTAGGTAAGTATTAGAAATGATAACTTTATATTTCCCGATATCATGACAATTTTATTAAACGATTGACGCTTAATTGCGATATTAGCCATGGTGAACACAATCCTGGTTCAATTTCTCTACTAAATTATGTATTGATAATTTAACGTTGATTACTAGAAGCAAATTTAATATTATGTTACATAACATTCATAACAAACACCGCCCATTTCATGAAAATTGTTGACTATCAATCATCTAAATTACATATAATTTAATTAACACCATATTCCCTAAGGTAGTCAACCCCAACCTATGTTAGGCTATATATTTGATAACGATCTCTTACGTTTCTTCAAGGAGTTGTAGTTTCGGTGTACCAAATTTTGGCACCATTGTTGAGGAATACAGATGTCAATCAAGTGTATGTATTTTATTTGACTTTTTGTCTTATTTCCTAATTTTAATTTTTATTGTTGTCTTTGTAATTGTAGGATATTAGTTCTGTATGACAAGTTCTCATCATTAGGGTGAATCCCTTTTACCTTAAAACCCTTAAATTAATAGAATATTGAGAAGAAATATGGATACACAATAAGCTAAGAAACAAAAAGGTCGGTTGCACTTTTCGCTGGCCAACTAAACAAACAAATTATAGATACACCTGGTTGTGTGCAAAGCAATGACAATAAAGATCTGGGTAATGAGGATTTGATTGATCAGGTGAATGGGCAGCGTGTTGATAATATTGCTCCATCCAATCAAAATTAGTGAGCACGAGGTAGAGGGCATCAACAACCTGCGGTAAATTTTGTCTTCAATGATGATGATATTGTTGATTTAGATGGAGTTGGTGTTATTGGAGAAGTTGTACTACCATCGCTAGCTCATGGGGTGAAGTTTAATATCACCAATACAATGATACAATTACTGAACCTAAAAGGTTTATTTGGTCAGTTGCCTGGTGATGATCCAAACATGCATTTGGTAAACTTTGTTAACATATGGAAATCCTTTAATTTCCAGGCAATTAGTCAGAATGCATTTGATTGAAGTTATTTTTGTTGTCTCTATCTAGGGAGGCAAGTTTATGGTTAACTAAGATGACACCCAATTCTATAACAAACTGGGGGCAATTAACAAACTGGAGGCAAGTTTGCCTTCCAGGATGTTACAGTTGAGGGATAAGATAAGCAACTTTCGGAAGCTGCCAAATGAGGCATTACATGAAACTTGGCTTAAATTTTAAAAAGTTGACTCAATGTCCCAATCATAAGATGACTAATGAGAACTTGATGGAAATATTTTACAGGGCACTAAACTTGAACACAAATCCAATGGTTGATAATACAATGGGAGGTACTTTCATGGCACACACTTTCACGGATGTAACTATGATATTGGATAGAGCGACAAACACTAGAGGAGCTTGGCATACCAGGGATTATCAGGTAGCAAAAAATACTTATGTAGTTGGTATATTGTTAGAACAACACCAAAGAGAAGAAGATCATGACTGAGATATGACACACAGTAAGAATCAGATGGATTTGCTAATAAAGAACTTATTATCTTATGATATTGAGAAAGTGAAAGCAGTTGATTCTCAAAGGAGAGCAACCAAATCTAATCCTGAGGAAGAAGTAAACTACTTAAACTACCAGGGGTTTTATGGGATAATGGCCTAGGAAATCAAGATTGGAACTATCAAGGAGATAACTACTACGACAAAGCTGGTTATATAAATCATGAGCAAGGGAATTGGAAGAACAAGGGTGACAGAAATGGGTTGGATATACCACCAAGTAGTTTTGATAATGTTGTACGTGATTTCAGAAAGCTTTCCATGGAAGCAAGGATGGCTAAGTTTTTGAAAGGGGTGGAATCTACTTATATGGGTGTCAACTAAATGAAAAATGAATTATCTACTATGAGTCATCCATTTGATTCTCATTCCACTTCTATTAAGAATTTGGAGCACCAAATAGTCAATTATAGACAACATTTAACCTACAAAATAGTAGGATTTACCTAGCGACATGGTGCAGAACCCGAGAAATGATAAAAGATGTTTAGTCATCACAACAAGAAGTGGTAAATTCTTACCAGAACCATAACATATAGCTTGGACACAGGTTGAAAACATGGCCAACAATATTAAAATAATGGATGATGCTGTCAGGGTTGATGAATGTAATGACCCTCCAAGTTATTTTCTACATTTTCAAACCTTTTAATAATTTAGAGCTTACCTATAGCTTTCCCAAGTCATATGTGACTTGTTAGAGTTGACAGTTCAATTACCAGGTAGTTTGTTTGTTTTTAGAGAAAATTCACTATTTTGAAGTCTTCGCTAGTAAGGATTGGCTATCGAGCATAAATTAAGGTTAATGACCACATATTCCAAAATGATAGTTCCATAGCTCCGGAATAATAATTTTAGGCTAGTAGGACCTTTAGTTTAGGTCCTCAGGATTCCAGACTCTTTTTGGGATATTGGATGGATTTTAGTAATAGTGGCCCTTAGGTGTGGGGCCCATATTTCATTTAAACATCTTTGGATAGACTTTTTGATGGCGTCGTTATGTCTAAAACATCAAATTTGATAGGGTAACATAGTATATTTTCATTCACGAGATTCTGAACGAATCTTGAGGAGTCGATGGATAATTTACAAAAACCAAGTTCAGTTGGTGCATGGACTCACCTAATGCAACTTCTTAAGAAGACCTTTGGTCACTTAAGAAGACAAAAATTTTCTTTAGCGACTAACATAGGCTTAACCACTTTAGCAAATGTCACTTAAGTGACATGTTGTCTGCTAAAGTGGAGGTCAGCCAGATGCAAGGGTTGCTTAAGCGACCATATGACGCTTTGGTGGTGATATCTTAAGCGATAACTGCAGGGGCATTAAATTCCACTCTTCAGTAAATTTTCTCCAATTTTCATTAAGTCATCATATCTATAAAACCCTAAAAAGTGTAGAAAATTAGGAGATTGATCCTACGGTGACCGTGGGGTTTTTGCGATCTTGAGAAAGTCATTTTCTCATCGTTATCCTTGTAAGTTTTTGTCTAATTCTTTATTTAATTCTTCAATTAAGTTATAAATCCCTGGATTCTTGATGGGTTATTTTTTGTGTCATTTGAGCTCAAAATTTATTTATTATTAAGGATAAATAATCCTTGAGCATAGGGGGATGTGTTGATGATTTCAAAATTGTGATTCCGTAAGTAGGTCCCACATGGGATTTTGACTCAATTTTGGATCAGAATCATTAAAATGCAATATGGTTATCGTTATTCTTAAACAAATACGTAGATCACTAGTTTGATAGTGTGGCATCTTGTTAATGTTCTTAGATGGGAAAATCTCTAATTTAGTAGGCTTTAGCAGGCGTTATTTGGTGTCCAGGTGGGCTAGACTTACTCGCCTTAAATATTGAGCGCTATTATGGTATTGGTATGATATTATGTTAGTCTTGGGTTGGGAATTATGACTTGATCTCATAGTTTGCAAAATTTGGATTATTTAGTCGATTAGAGAACAGTATTTAGGCATACTTGACCTAGATACTCATTACTTGGATTAAATTTCTATCCTAAGACTTAGTTAGCACCTTGTTGTAGGAGTTTGGGACCTTATTCTAGCTTGTGGTGGAAATTTCCTTAGAATGTACTTTTAGGGTTAGAAGCGGGCCCCTTTGGCTCACTTTAGGTCAAAATTATTATTAGCTCCTTACAAAATTAAAAATCCTTTTTACGTCATCGTATCTACATTCTTGAGCCCGAGTAGGGTTTAGACATATTTTGACTTTGTCTAGGATTGTACCTTTGATTTATTAAGATCAGTTCGAGTCTAACAAGTTATGCTATTAAGGTCAGTTCGAGTCTGGAAAGTTATGATATTAAGTCTTGTTTGAGTCCAACAAATTATGATATTAAGACTTGTTTAAATCTGACATCTAAGATGATATTATTTCAAGTTCAAGTTTGGTATTCATGATAATATTTTTGGTTCAAGTCGATCATTGAGAGATTATTTATGATTGTTATGGAATTGGTTCAAGTTTGGTGTGTATTGTATGGGAGGATCCACGATTATGTTTTTGAGGATTAGATAATTGGGATTATTGTTGTTAGTGCATCTTTCTTAATTGCATCCACTCGGCTTATAAGGGCTTGGGTGGATTATTTACTCTTGTTTGCATCTTATGGGCTTATAGCGGTCCGATTAGGGTATAGTTATTTGCTTGTGTTTGATATTATTTACACGATTATTTACTTTTAGTTTTGGGTACATTATTCAAGGTTTGCCCCATTCCTTAACCTTAGTTTACCATCTCGCATCTTATTGTACTTTTATTATGATTTTATCTTAGTCAGTGAGTACCTATTATTTTGTACTCATACGTTACTTTTACTTCTTTTTCTAAAGTAGATTTGAGTACTAGTTTCCATCATTGACGTTTGTACTTATGCTTGTCGAAGTTCGGAGATAAGGAGAGCATTCATAGCCTGAGCTGATTTTCTCACCTTCTTCTATTTTGGATGGTATATTTATTTGATACTATTGTACATTTGATACTTAGAGCACTTTTATTCATTTTCTTGAGGCTCTTGTGTCAACCTTACTAGGTTGTGGGTTATTTTTGCTCTTTCTTCTTATTTATCTCTAGTTATGTTATCATTCTTATATTTTATTACTTATGACCTAATTACTCATATAATTTCAGTATCTATTCTTTTTCTCACCAACTAGCACATTACTTATCATTTCAGGCTATGGTTTAGTTTACATACAGGTGGGTTAAAATAGGTGCCATAATGATTTAGATAATCGAGTCATGACAACTTAGTATCAGAGCCTAAGTTCATTGGTATTGTTGGTATAAGAACAAGTGTCTAGTAATATCATGAGAATTAAAATGATAACGTCCATTTCTTATCTTTATGTGGATATAGGAAATTCTTAGGAGATCTTCACTTTCTTCACTTATTTCATGCTAAGATTTTGTGTTGGTTTCTAAGATTCATAGGGTTTTACTCATTTGCAGATGTCTAGGACGCAAGCTACTGCTACTGGAGATGAGGACCCTAAGTTTGCGACCAGAGATCCTATCAGAGATCATAGCTGACCTTAAGGTTGGGAGTTGGTGAGATTTGTATCCCCAGTTAGAGGTCTAGATAGGGAGCATTCCCTGGACCCTATTCTTTCTCCTGCACCAAAGATTCCTCCATAATAACTAGTGGTGGGATAGGGGTAACCCATGCTCCACTGGGTTTTATTTCTTCATTAATGCCCGAAAATGCTTTAGTTTATTTGCTGGGTTTTTTTGGTATTGCACCATTTGATAGTGCTAAGTATATGGATTAGAATAGTACAAAGGTAGTGTGCATCCTATAGCTGCAACACCTAGAGTTAAGATCCCTCCAGCACCGGTAGTTACTAGGTCGATAGCCACCCAGCTTTCTATGTCTATTGAGAAGTAGAAGATGTTTAGTGGATTCCTCATATTGACTTCGCCTAGGTTTTTAGAGGCATTGAGTGAGGATGTATTTGAGTTTTTGAATGCTTATGAGGATTGGCTTTGTAATTTTTTCAAAGTTAAGGCTTACACTATTAACTACACTACTTCAGTCAGACTTGGAAACTAGACTTAGTGGAGAGGTTATCATGATTCCAAGGCAACTAGATCTCCTTATTTGTAATAGACTCAATTTTTTAAGGTTTTTATGCAGAAGTATATGCCTTATAACCTTACAGAGTGTTTGAGAGATCTATTCTTGAGATTAGAGCAAGTTTTTATGACTTTTCTAGAGTATGAGGCTCGATTCTATGAGTTATCCAGGCATTCTACAACTATTTTTTCGATTGTGTATAAATAGATTTAATATTTTATTTGGAGACTTCAAATTTTTCTTTGTATGTCTACTTAGAGTTTGGTTTCCACTAGTAGGTATTTTATTGACATTTTTTATTATTCTCAGACCATGGAGGAGATTAATCATGAGGCCTAAGGGGGCAGCGATAAGAGACTTCATTACTAAGGTACTTTTAATGGGATCTAGAGCAGCTCACAATTTAGATATAGTGGTTTTCAGGGTAGGTACCCTCCACGTCAATCTTATTAGCATCAAGTCCAGTCTAGTAGGCTCATTTTTTTTTGCACTCCAACATGATGATGGTAGTCATCCCAGTTAAAATTATCATCCTATCTAGAGCAGTGGTCAATCTTCAAGAAGGATGCATTCTAAGTTATCTAGATGAGCTGGCTATTTTGGATCAGCTAAATCTAGTTAGAGTTTAGTTCTAGGGGTGTGTTGTAATTGTGGGGTCTTTTGCCATTATTTTAGAAAGTGTCCCCAATGTGGGACAATTGTACCTCCTGTAGAGTGTTCTGTCGATTAGGGTGGTCCCTAAGGTTCCTGAGGAGGTTCTCAAGTAGGTAGGGTAGGTGATCGATCAGGCACCTAGCCGAAGGACGGGTGAGGTCACTTATATGATGTACCTAGTAGACTGAAGGCAAAGTCTTTGGATTCTATTATTATAGGTACATTCTTAGAGTACTATCAAATGAATTTTTCTTTATTTGATTCGAGATCCACTTATTTATTTGTGTCTGCTTATTATGCACTATAGTTAGAATGGCATTAAATTCTTTATTCATGACATTATGTGTATCTACTCTCGTGAGTGATTCTTTAGTAGTGGATCGAGTTTATATATTATGTGCTATGATGGTCTGAGAGTTTAATACTCAAGCCAATCTTATTGTGTTAGATATGGTGTACGTTGATGTGGTTATTGGCATGGACTGTTATCCCCCTATCATGCAGTCTTGGATTATTTTGCCAAGACTGTTACCTAAGCCATGCCCAATATACCCCCGAATGTATGGCAGGTATCTATTAGTCGCGCGTCGATGGGGATTATTTCTTATATTCTGGCTAGGAGACTTATATAGAGGGATTACCAGTCTTATCTTTCTTATATTCATGATGTGCATAGAATTCTTTGCTTGATTCTATTTCTAAAGTCTAAAATTTTTCTAATTTTTTTCCTACTGACCTACCTGGCCTTCCTCCTGAACATGATATTGAGTTTATTAATGATCTTAAGTTGAGAACCTGACCTATTTCTGCGATTCCTTATCATATAGATCTTGTCGAGACTTAAGTTGCTAAATTCTCAACTTTAGGATCTTTTGGGTAAGGGTTTCATTCGGTCGAGTATGTTACTTAGGGTGATCATATATTGTTCGTGAAGAAAAAGTATAGTTCTTTCCAGATGTGTATCAATTTTAGGTAACTGAATAAAGTGACAATGAAGAATTAGTATCATATACCTTGTATTGATGATTTATTTGACCATCTCCAAGGAGCGGTGGTGTTCTCTAAGATTAACTTGAGATCTAGTTACCATCAGTTGAGGATTCAAGCTGAGGACATCCTAAAGACAGCCCTTTAAGACTCACTATAGCCATTATGAGTTCCAGGTGATGTCTTTTGAGTTGACCAATGCCCTAATAACATTTATGGATTTGATGAATCGTGTGTTCAGATCTTATTTGGACTCTTTCGTTAATGACATTCTTCTGTATGAATGTCATTCTTATGTATTTGACTAGGGAGGTGAATGAGCAATATTTATGGGTATTGAGGATTACTCTCCAGACTTTGAGAGATCATAGGCATTTTGCAAAATTTTCAAAGTGCGAGTTTTGGCTTGAGTCGATTATATTTTAAGGATATGTGGTGTTTAAGGATGGGATTATGCTGGATCCAACGAAGATTAAGGATTTTTGTGATTGGGACAAACCTACATAACCATCCAAGGTTCATAGATTTATTAGGTTGGCTGGTTAGTATAGGTTGTTCATTAAGGGTTTTGCTACTATTGCAGCGCCAATGACTAGATTGACACAGAAGGAGGTTCCTTTCCAGTGGTCTAAAGGGTGCGGGTTGAGCTTATGGAATCTCAGGAATTTTCTCACTTCAGCTCCTATATTGGCTCTTCTATTGAGGTTGAGGGGTTTACCATATATTGTAATGCTTTTGGTGTTGGTTTGAGTTATGTTTAGATGAATTAGGGACAAGTTATTACTTATGCATTGAGGTATCTCAAGGTGCATAAGCATAACCACCTCACTCATGATTTGGAGTTGGCACTGGTAATTTTTGCACTTAAGATTTGGAGGCATTACTTATATGGCGTCCATTATGAGATTTACTCTAACCATCATAGTCTTCATCACCTTATGACTCAAAGAGAGCTTAAGTCAAGATAGCATATATGGATGGAGTTTCTAAAGGATTATGACCTCTCTATTCTACACCATCCGGGCAAGGTGAATGTGGTAGCAGATGGCTTGAGCTGGACGGCGGTGAGTTTGGGTAGCTTGGCTTCTATTTTAATTTTGGAGTGGTCATTGTCGTGGGACATCCAGTTCTTATCCAACTTGATGATGTGATTGGATATTTCAAACTCCAAAAGGATCTTTCCTAATGTTAAGGCTAGGTCTACTTTATTTGAGCAGATTCTAAGTTATCAATTTAAGGATAATGGACTATGTAAAATCCGTGATCTGGTTCTGAGTAGTGATTCCAAGAGGGATACCATGGATTCTGAGGGTATTCTGAGGAATGGAAGACATATTATTGTTCTGATAGTTGAAGAGTTGAGTTAATTGATATTGCATGAGGCTCACAACTCCAGATACTTTATTCACCCTTGAACTGCTAAGATATATAGGGATTTAAGTCAGCACTACTGGTAGAGTGGCATGAAGAGAGATGTAGAAAACTTTGTAGCTCATTGCCTATGTTGTCAACAAGTTAAGGCTGAGCATCAGAGGCTTGGTGGCTTGATTTAGAGATTGCCCATTCCTAAGTAGAAGTGGATGTAGTCACCATGAACTTTGTTAGTGGGTTTCCTCGCATCTCTCATGGTTCTGAAGGCATTTGGATCAGTACAGATTGGTTGACCAAATCTACATATTTTCTTTCTATTCATATGTCCTTCAGTGCTGAGAGGTTCACCCCCATCTATGTTAGTGAGATAGTGTAAGACCCCGCAAAATACTAAGATTAATTCAGTCCTTTAGGCTTGTCAAGGGATCCCAGACTTAGAATATTTTAGCTAAGTACTCATACTTAGTGTCATTTTAACCTATGAAGGTTGGCAATCTTACTTCGTAACCTTTACATTCATTAAATGTTGATGTTTAGCTTGATTCATAATCAGGAATGTCCGTAGGTGTTTTTGGATAAGTTTCAGATTTTTTGGACTTCGTTTGAAGCTCCGTTGGAATTCCAAAATAGTGGATCAATGTGATTTTCGTGCGCCACTTCGACTATCGCATTGATTACTATTTTCCCCAGCCACCAGCGTCCAATTCCAATGAATCGACACGAATATAGCGCGACGCATTGGCTATCGCATTGATTCCATCGACGCACCGCGTCAACTTGTGCATCGGTAACCTAGTTTTTAGTCATTAAAAGACCGTATTCTTGGGGTATTTAGGTCATTCTTTCTCCCTATATAGAAATTATAGTCACTCTTTCTCAAATTTGCGCATGAACAAAACTCTAGAAGATCCACTTCTAATCAAGAACTTAAGATTCAACCATAAACTTTCAAAAATTCTTCAACACAGGTATGTGAAGTGTTCATCCAAGGGTTCCTTCCACCCTTGGAGTCCAAGTACCTCTCATGAACTTCAAGTAATTGATTTTATGATTTTCATGGTTAGAATTAAAGTGTATCTATGATTTCTATATGGATTAAGTTCCTAACTCATGATTATATATATATATATATGTATATATCATGTGAAATTGATCATTATGTGTGTAGATTTATGTGAATCCATGATAAACCCTTGACTTGTGAAATTAGAGATGAATTATGATGCTCACTTGTTGTTTAATACTATGTGCATATTCTATGCTCACCAAGTGCTTGATAAAGTGTCCATATGAACTATTAAAAGAATGAAATCATGTCAAGTTATCTTAAGTGCAAGTTATATCATGCAAGTGTTTGTCAAAATGCCCCAATGTATGAATAATGATCAAGTTCATAGTTTACATATTTCATGTTATGCCATGTCTCTTAATTTATGCTATCGAGTCCTGGGGGTACTTGTACCCGACAATTTAGCTGATTACCTAGAGCCATGGTCAGTAATAGAACAGTATCAATCACGACATGATCAGTAGTACACTTAGTCAGTTACAGAATCAAGAAAAACTCAGTAAAATCCATATTAGTCCAGTCTAATTCAGTATCCAGTTCAGACCTCAGTAAACTCAGTCAGCTAACAGAATTCAGTAGTATTCCATCAGTCAATGGAACTTAGTGAACTTAGTTCAATTCAGCTAAACAGTAATCTTAGTAACGGTTTAGTCCATCCTAGTACAAACTAGAAATCAGTTCAGTGTCTATTCAGTTGGGAGTAGGATTCAGCACCGAATTAACCCAGGGGTAGGGGAATTCCTTTAAGCAGAGGGTTTGACCCTTAGCAGCAATCCTTGTGTTACAAAACTAAGTAGACAGCGTAGGTTGAGGTATCTTCCTGCCAGACATTATGAGGGTTGATACTTCTCATACGAGTTATCCTGCCAGCGAGGGTTGACGTAAGATCTTTCTATTAAAGAGGGTTAACTCTCATCTTGTCCTTACTCATGGCAAGGTATTAATACCCTTCCAACTGGGGTTATAGGTTGGACCCCAAATCAGTTAGATAAGGGGCATGTTGGTTAGATGATTACCTTCCACAGTCTCAGTTCCAATCTCAGTCTCAGTATAAAACTCTGTTTAGTTCTACAGATTCAAGACTATCAGACATAGTCACTCAGCTCAGTACATAACTCAGTATGGTTCCACAATATTCAAAACTGTCAAATACAGTCATTTAGATAATTAGTAGTACAGTATTCGTAAATTCAAATATCAGTTATCAGTATTCGATTTGAGTACTCAGCATTAGCACAATCTCAGTTCCAGTCTATGTATTCATCCATGCACTCTTACTCAGTCATACTCATGTTATTCAGTTATTATTATGCATGCATATAAACCCATGCCTATCAGCCTACCTCACTGAGAAAACCAATACATTCAAAGTACTGACGCATGCTTTTCTTGGTGCTATGATGTCTTATATCATAAGTTCAGACGCACGGGCTCCAGAGCATCCTTAGCATTTTAGATTCTTATCTATTCAAAGTATTAGGGAGTCCTCATAGTTTGAGGATATGCTTATTATTTATAGTACTTTAGTTTTATTTCAGTAGATGGAGTTAGTTGGGGGCTTATCCCATCAACACCACAGTTCAGACAGTTAGAGCTTTTTCAGACTAGAGTATTTTCAGACAGTTGTTTAATTTTTCGGTACTTGTATTCAGTTTTGGTATTTTGATACTGCATTTAGATTTATTTGAGATTTGAACCATATGGCATATGTTTTCACCTAATTTTGCATATTATTCAGTATTATTGTTCAGTTATTGCAGCAAGTACCCATCATGGGTTAGCTTGTGGTCCTTCGAGATTATGAGCACCGTGTAGCATCCAGGGTACAGACTCGGGGAGTTACAAACTTAGTATCAAATCCTAAGGTTCAATAGAGTCCTAGAAAGTCTGAAAGTCGCATCTAGTAGAGTCTTATGCATGGGTGTATTGCGTACCATACTTATGGACAAGAGGCTATGAGATGTTTTAGGAAAATTTTCCCTTCTTTAAGTATTCATGTCATACAAGTGAGCCTGTGCTCCATTTACACTCTTTTTCTAATCCTAGTTTCTCTTCCCTTTACAGAATATGCCTCCAAAGAGGACTCAGGGAAGAGGATTGAGAGATCAGTCAGCCCCTTAGCACGTCTATCTAGATCCTTTGGGTAAGCATGTCTTCTACGTGGAGTTCAGAGCAGCCTACACCACCCTAACTCATTCTGTGGTAACCTAGAATGAATGTCCAGCTGTAGTTCCGTCCATTCCAATGTCCAATACTACTGCTTCCAGGATTTGGGACTTCACATGAATGAACCCTTCACCATTTACCAGGTCTAAGTCAGATAAGGACCCTCAAGAATTTCTTGATCAGGTGCAGAAGGTTACTAATATCATGGGGGTGACTGCTGTTGAGAGCGATAATTTTGCCACATATCTATTATAGGATGTGGCTCATTCATAGTTCAAATAGTGGAAGGCAGAGAGGGCCACAGATGTAGGGTCCATAGAATGGAAGGAGTTTGCAGTTGCTTTTCTGCATAGGTTCTTCCCACTAGAGTTGAGAGAAGAGAGGTTTTTGGAGTTTATAAACCTTAAGAAGGGTAATATGATAGTGTTAGAGTATTCTCTCAAGTTTACTCAGTTATCAAGATATGCCCCGTATGTTGTAGCAGATAGCAGAGTGAAGATGAGTAAGTTCATGTCAAGAGTGTCTAGCAGTGTGGTTAATGAGTGTAGGACTGTAATGCTTATTAAGGAGATGGACATAGCTAGGCTCATGGTCTATGCTCAGCAGATAAAGGAGGTTTAGAATAAAGAGGAGAGAGAAAATAAGAGAGAGAGAATAGGTAGTTTCAATTTCACTCAGCCTAAGTCAGATGGTGGGAATCATTCTCAGTTCTTCTCAAAATCTTCAGTTACTGATCCTTCCTCAGCCAGTTCTCAAGTGCCAAAATTTAGATATGGCAATCAAGATAGGGCCTCAGGCCCTAAACCCCAGGGTAGTGTTAGCAGTGCCCGAACCAATCCCCTTTGACAGAAGTGCAATAGAAACCACCAAGGTATCTGCAGAGCTGGCAGCAATGTGTTTTTCGAATGTGGCAAGCCAGGCCACAGAGTCTGACAGTGTCCTCAGGTGGGTTTGCAGAGTCAGCATAATTGTTCCCCAGCTCAGTCTGGTCACCTGAATCAGTAGGGTGCCTCTTCCAATGCCACCAGTGGGCAGCACCCAAATAGACTCTATGCTATTTAGTCCTGATAGGATCAGGAAAGTTCCCCTGATGTGGTCACTGGTATGTTACAAGTTTTTCATTTGCATGTTTACGATTTTCTAGATCCAGGAGATTCCTTGTCTTTTGTTACTCTATATATAGAAGTTGATTTTGGAGTCAGTCTCAAAATTGTAGCAGAGCCCTTCTCAGTTTTTACCAAAGTGAAAAAATCTATCATAGCCCGATGGGTATACAGGAACTATCTGGTTATGATATCTCAAAAAGTCACTTCAGCTAATTAGTCAAATTAGAGATGACTAATTTTGATGTTATTCTCAGCATGGATTGGCTTCATTCCTATTATGGCTCAGTCGACTCCAGAAATAGAGTTGTCCAATTTTAGTTTTTGAATAAACTCTTCCTAGAGTGGAAGGGTAGTACTTCAGCACTTAGGGGTCAACTTATTTCTTACCTTCAGGCTAGAAAGATGATATCTATGGGATGTGTATAACATCTCATTCGAGTCCAGAACTCTATTTCATAAACTCCTACTCTTGAATCAGTATCAATAGTATGTGAATTCCCCGATGTGTTTCCAGAAGATCTTCCCTGAGTTCCTCCTAAAAGGGAAATTATTTTTGAAATTGATCTTCTCCTAGATACTCAGCCCATAACTAGTCTGCCATATAGAATGGATCCAGAAGAACACAGAGAATTAAAGAAACAGTTAAAAGATCTCTTAGATAAGGGATTCACCAGACCCAGTGTGTCCCCGTGGGGCACACCAATTTTATTCATGCGTAACAAATACGATTTTCTCAGAATGTCCATAGATTATCATCAGTTAAATAAAGTCACGGTCAAGAACAAGTATCCACTCCCTAGAATCGATGAATTGTTTGACCAACTTTAGGGTGCCAGTTATTTCTTTAAAATAGACCTCAGATCAGGCTATCATCAGCTCAGAGTCAGGGAAAGTGACATCCCAAAAATAGCTTTCTAAACTCAGTACGGTCACTTCAAATTCTTGGGCATGTCCTTTTGTCTTACCAATGCCCCAGCAACTTTCATAGACTTGATGAACCGTGTGTTCAATAAGTACTTGGACATGTTTGTCATAGTCTTCATAGATGACATTCTCGTTTACTCCCGTAGTGAACACGATTATGAAGACCATCTCATAATAGTATTGCAGAATCTCAGAAACCATCAGTTATTCACAAAATTTAGTAAGTGCAAATTTTGTCTAAAGCCAGTAGCATTACTTGGCCATATAATTTCTAGTGATGGCATTAGAGTTGATCCCCAAAATACCGAAGAAGTAAGAAACTATCCCAGGCATATCTCTCCATCAGATATTAGGAGTTTCTTGGGTTTGGCTGGCTATTACCAACAGTCTATTAATTTATTTTCATCTATTACATCCCCTATGTCCAGATTGACTCATAATAAAGTCAAGTTCCAGTGGCCAGATCCTTATGAGAAGAGTTTTTAAGAGTTTAAGACTCGACTCACTACAGCTCTAGTTTTGACCGTACCAGGTGGTTCATACAGTTTTGTTGTGTTATGTGACGCTTCTAGAGTCGGATTGGATTGTGTTTTGATGCAGAGAGGTAAAGTCATAGCCTATGCCTCTATAAATCTTAATCCCCATGAGAATAACTATCCTACTCATGATCTTGAGTTAGCAGCAGTAGTTTTTGCCTTAAAGATTTGGAGGCATTACTTATATGGTGTGCACGTTGATGTGGTCACTGATCATAAGAGCCTGCAGTATGTGTTCTCTCAGAAAAACCTCAACCTCTATTAGATAAGGTGATTGGAGTTATTTAAGGACTATGACATGAGTGTTCTGTATCATCCGAGCAAGGTCAATGTAGTTGCTGGACGCTCTCAGTATAATGTCTATGGGTAGTGTTGCCCATGTTGAGAATAGTAAGAAGAAGTTAGCCCAGGAAGTTCATCAGCTAGCCCGACTAGGTGTTCAGTAGAAGGTAGTGTGTGGATGCAGAGTAGCTCGGAATCATCCGTAGTTTCCAAAGTGAAGGAAATGTAGGATAGGGATCCCAGTCTATTCCAGTTGAAGGAATCAGTCAGAAATCAGAAGGTAGAGGTTTTCTTCCAAGGTGGAGATGGTGTTTTGTGATTTAGATTTGTCTGTGTGTGCTAGGTGTAAAATGCTTTAGGTATAAAATTCTTGCAGAAGTGCATGGTGCTCGTTACTCTATTCATCCAGGGGCCATGAAGATGTACCGTAATTTGTGGGAGATCTATTGGTGGAGTGGGATGAAAAGAGACATCGCAGAGTTTGTGGCTAAGTTCTCAACATGTCAGCAGGTTAAGATTGAGCATTAAAAGTCTAGTGGGTCCATGCAGGAGTTCAATATTCCCACCTAGAAATGGGAAGAAGTGAACATAAACTTTGTAACGGGCTTGCCTCATACTCGTCGTCAGCATGATTTAGTTTTGGTCATTGTAGACAGGATGACCAAATCAGCTCATTTTCCTCCAGTTCATACCTCCTATATAGCTGAGGATTACACCAAACTCTATATCAGGGAGTTGGTCAGATTTCACGGTGTTTTATTTTCCATTATTTTAGATAGAGGTACCCAGTTCACCTCTCATTTTTTGAAAGCATTCCAAAAGGGTCTTGGTACCCGAGTTTATCTCAGTATAACCTTTCATTCTCAGACATATGGTCAAGCATAAAGGACCATTCAAACCTTGGAATATATGCTACAAGCATGTGCGATATACTTTAAAGGTAGTTAGTATGACCACTTGCCTTTGATTGAGTTTGCATATAATAATAGTTATTACTCCAGTATTCAGATGGCTTCATTTTAGGTACTTTGTGTGAGAAGGTGTAGATCTCCCCTTGGATGGTTTGAAGTGGGTGAGGCCACAGTAGTAGGGCCTGACTTTGTGTTTGATATCTTAGAGAAGGTCCAGTTGATCAGGGAAAGGCTTAAGACAGCTCAGAGCAGACAAAAATCATACACAGATGTGCGTAGAAAAGATCTTGAATTTGAGATTGGTGACTATGTGTACTTGAAGATCTCTCCTATGAAAGGAGTAAAGTGTTTTGTCAAGAAAGGGGACCTCAGTCCCTGATATGTCTGTCCTTAACAAATTCTCATCCATTTTGGAAAGGTAGCTTACGAGCTTGAGTTACCTTCAGATTTATCTTTAGTTTATCTAGTGTTTCATGTCTCCTTGATAAAGAAATACATAGGTGACCCATTAGTCATAGTCCCTATTGAGAGCATAGATATTCAGAACATCCTCTCTCATGAAGAGATCCCAGTCGAAATTCTTGACTATCAGATTTGCAGAATAAGGAACAAAGAAGTTTCTCTAGTCAAAGTTCTTTGGCGGAATCAGTCCACTTAGGGAGCTACTTGGGAAGCAGAAGCAGAAATACGAACCAAGTATCCTCATCTAGTCTTCGCTAATCCAGACTCTGCTCAAGGTAGTAGTTTCCTTATGCTTAATCAGTTTCATGTTTAGATTTTAGTTACAAATGTAGTATCAGTCTTCGCTAATCCAGACTCAGCATAAGGTAATAGTTTTCTTAGGCTTAATCAGTTTCATGTTCAGATTTTAGTTACAAATGTGGTATCAGTTCCCATTGAATGTTCAATTATACGTTCATGAGCCAGTTCAGTCATGTAGCCATACAACAGATATGCTTGTCCAGTATATAGATTCAGTTTATCAGTAATCTCAGTCATGCATATATTAATCATGTTCAGCTATATCCATGCGTCAGATATGCATATTCAGTATGATAATTTAGAAAACCAGTAGTATCAGTCATATAGTCATGTTCTAGATGTTCATGTCCAGTAAGTAAGCCAGCCTCTCAGTATTCACCATCTCAGCAATCTCATTCGAGGACGAATGTTCCCAATGGGGAGATAATGTAAGACCTCGTAAAATCCTAAGCTTAATTCAGTCTTTAGGCTATTCAAGGGGTCCCAGACTTAGAATATTTTAGCTAAGTACTCATACTTAGTGTCATTTTAACCTACGAAGGTTGGCAATCTTATTTCGCGACCTTAACCTACAAAAGTTGGCAAACTTATTTCGCGACCTTTACATTAATTAAATGTTGATGTTTAGATTGATTCAGGAATGTTCATAGGTATTTCTGGATAAGTTTTAGATTTTTTGGACTTCATTTGAAGCTCCGTTGGAATCCCAAAATAGTGGATCAACACAATCTTAGCGTACCGCATCAACTATCATGTTGATTACTATTTTCCCCAGCCACTATCGCATCGATGCCATCAACGCACCGCGTCGACCTGCGCATTAGTAACCCAATTTTGAGTCATTAAAAGACCATATTCTTGGGGGTATTTAGGTCTTTTTCCCTCGACCCTCAGCCCCCAAAACACGAAATTAAACTTTCTATAGAGAAATTATAGTCATTTTTCTCAAATTTTCTAAAGACAAAACCCTAAAAGATCTAATTTCTAATCAAGAACTTAAGATTCAACCATAAACTTTCAAAAATTCTTCAACACAGGTATGTGAAGTGTTCATCCAAGGGTTCCTTCCACCCTCAGAGTCCAAGTATCTCTCATGAACTTTAAGTAATTAATTTAATAATTTATGTGGTTGGAATTAAAGTGTATCTATGATTGTTATTTGGATTAAGTTTTTAATTTGTGATTATATATATATACATATATCACATGTAAAATTGATCATTATCTGTGCAGATTCATGTGAATCCATGATAAACCCTTGACTTGTGAAATTAGAGATGAATTATGATGCTCACTTGTTATTCAATACTATATGCATATTCTATGCTCATCAAGTTCTTGATAAAGTGTCCATGTGAACTATTAAGAGAATGAAATCATGTCAATTTAGCTGAAGTGCAAGTTATATCATGCAAGAGTTTGTCAAAATTCCCCAATGTATGAATGATGATCAAGTTCATAGTTTACATGTTTCATGTTATGCCATGTCTCTTAATTTATGCTATCGAGTCCTGGGGGTACTTTACCCGACAATTTAGTTGATTACCTAGAGCCATGGTTAGTCATAGAATAGTATCATTCATGACACAATCAGTAGTACTCTCAGTCAGTTACAGAATTTTGGAAAAACTCAGTATAATCCATATTAGTCCAGTCTAATTCAGTATCTAATTCAGACCTCAGTAACCTCAGTCAGCTAACAGAATTCAGTAGTATTCTATCAGTCAACGGAACTTAGTGAACTCAATTAAGTTCAGCTAAATAGTAATCTCAATAATCGTTCAGTCTAGCCTAGTACAGACTAGGAATTAGTTCAGTGTCTATTCAATTGGGAGTAGGATTCAGCATCGAGTTAACACAGGGTTAGGGGCATTTCTGACAGCAGAGGGTTTGTACCCAGCAATCCCTATGTTATAGAACTACGTAGATAGAATAGGTTGAGGTATCTTCCTGCCAGATATTATGAGGGTTGATACTTCTCATCCAAATTATCCTGCCAGCGAGGATTGACGTAAGAGCTTCCTGTCAGAGAGGGTTAAATCACAGCTTGTCCTTACCTGTGGCATGGTATTGACAATCTTCCAACTGAGTTTATAGGTTAGACACCAAATCAGTTAGACAAGGGGCATGTCGGTTAGATAATTACCTTCCACAGTCTCAGTTCTAGTCTCAGCCTCAAAATAGAAATCAGTTTAGTTCTACAAATTTAGGACTATCAGACATAGTCACTTAGCTCAGTACAGAACTCATTATGGTTTCACATTATTTAGAATGGTCAAATACAATTATTTAGATAATCGGTAATACAGTATTCATAAATTCAGATATCAGTTATCAGTATTCTGTTTCAGTACGCAGCATTAGCGTGATCTTAATTATAGTTTATGTATTCATGCATGCAATCTTACTTAGTCATACTCATGTTATTCAGTTATTATTATGCTTGTATATAAACCCGTGCCTATTATCCTACCTCACTGAGCATACCAGTGCATTCAAAGTACTGATGCATCCTTTTCTTTGCGCTATGATGTCTTATATCGTAAGTTCAACTGCACGGGTTCCAGAGCACACTTAGAAGTTCGGATTCTCAACTTTATAGAGTAGTGGTGAGTCCTCATAGTTCGAGGACATGCTTATTATTTGCATTACTTCAGTTTTATTTCTTTAGATGGAGTTAGTTGGGGGAGTGTCCTTTCAACTCCACAGTTCAGACAGTTAGAGCCTTTTTCAGACTAGAGTATTTTCAGACAGTTGTTTAATTTTTCAGTACTTATATTCAGTTTTGGTATTTTGATACTGCATTCAGATTTATTTAAAAATTTGAACCTTATGGCATATGTTTCTGCCTAATTTCACATATTATTCAGTATTATTTTTTAGTTATTGCAGCAGGTTCTAGTCATCGATTAGCTTGTGGTCCTCCGAGATTATGAGCACCGTATAGTGTCCAGGGTACAGACTTGGGGTGTTATAAATAGTTTTCCTATATGGGGTACCTATATCTATTATTTCAGACAGGAGCTCAATATTTACTTTTAGCTTTTGAGGGGACTTTCTAGGAGGTGTTGGGTATTCAAGTGGACCTTCACACCACTTTTCACCCTCAGACCAATAGGCAACCAAAGAAAACTATTTAATTTCTCGAGGATATGCTTCGGGCTTGTGTTATAGACTTTTGAGGTCAGTGTCAGTAATAGTTAGCATTATCATAGTTTACCTATAATAATAGCTACCATTTAAGCATTGAAATGGTGTTATTTGTGTCACTATATAATAGGCATTGTCAATCTTTGATAGGGTGGTTTGAGACCATTAAGGTTAGTCCTTGTGGTACTAGCTTCCTTTAGGAGTCGTTAGATAGAGTCTAGATGATTCAGGATAGGTTGATAGTAGCTCAACATAGAAAAAAGGGTTATATAGATTGTAGACTTTGTGTCTTATGGTTTGGTGTTGGATACCCAGTATTCTTTTGTGTATCACCCATAAAGGGCGTGATGAGGTTCTAGAGTAATGGAAAGCCCATCCCCAATATATTGGGGTTTTTGAGATACATTGCATCGTTGGAGAGGTGGATTATGAGCTGGACTTGCCCCAAGATTTTTTCATTGTTCATCCAGTTTTTCATATCTCTATGTTGTGACGTTACATCCATAATAAGTCATATGTGCTTAGTTGGGACTTTATTCAGTTGGGCGAGAGACTGGTATTTGTGGAGGAACCAGTTCTCACATTAGCCAAGGATGTCAGGTAGTTGCGATCTTAGAAAATTCCAGCAATTAAGGTTTAGTAGAGACACTGCCCGGTAGAGAAGGCTACTTGGTAGATAAAGAGTAAGATTCAAGCCCAGTATCTTCACCTAGTTTATCCTTCAGGTACTCTTAACCCTTTACTTTTGCGGATGAAAGTCCTTTTAGTAGTGGATATTGTAATGACCCTCTTGGTCATTTCTTTATTTCCACACCTCTTTGCCATTTAGAGCCTATTTATAGCTAGTTAAATTCATTTGTAACTTATTGGAGCTAACGGTTCAATTACCAAAGAGTTTGTTTTGTATTTAGAGCCAATATCCTATTTTGAAGTCTTCAATGGTATGGATTGGCTATCGGGTATAAACTTCTAGTTAATGAATTTGTATGTCAATTTCAATAGTTCCATCAACTAAAAAATATTGGTTTTAGGCTTGGGGGACCTTTGGTTTTGGGTCTTAATTCTATCGAACTCATTTTAGGTTATTGGCATATTTTAGTTAAAGTGGACCTTGGGTGTGGGGACCATATTTTATTGAAATGACTCTAAATGGAAATTTTGATGGGGTCGTTAACTCCAAATTATCAAATTTTATATGATAGCATAGTTCATTTGCATTTACAAGATTCCAAAAAAATTCTGAGGGGTCGATGAAAACTTGCCAAAATACCAACTTCAGCTGGTGCAACCGCTTAAGTGGACCTTTAGCCGCTTAAGCAGTGGTCGGTTAAGCAGCCCAATAGTCACTTTAGTGATAAAGCTAGTCCCTACCTCTACTGCTTTAGCGGAGGCCTGGCAACTTTAGCGGATGCTGCTTAAGTGACGTGTTGCCCACTAAAGTGGAGGTTGGCTAGAAACAAGGGTCGCTTAAACAACCATGTGCCGCTTTAGATTGCTTAAGAGATCAAGTGACTATTCAAGCAATAAGTACATGGGCATTAAATGCCTCTCTTCACCCAATTTCCTCTTATTTTCTCTAAGTTCTAATAGCCATAAACCCTAGAGAGTTTAGAAAATTGAGAGATTGGGCCTTGGGTGATTGTGAGGTGTTGGTAAGCTCGGGAAAGTCATTTTCTCATCATAATCCTTGTAGGTTTCTGTTAAATTTTTTATTTAATTCTCCGATTTAGTCATAAATCTCTAGTTTCATGATGGGTTGATTTATGTTTTATTTAACTCGAAGTTTACTCATTATTGAGGGAAAATTATCCTTGAGCATAGAGGGACGTATTGATAGTTTCAAAGTTGTAATTTTACAAGCGAAACCCATATGGGATTTTGACATGATTTTAGACCCAAAGCATTAAAATGCAATATTGGTATATTTATTCTTAAACTAATGCATAGATCTCAAATTAGATTGTGTGTCATCTTGTTGATGTTTTTTAGAAGGGAAAATCTCTAATTAAGAGACTTTAGTGGGAATTATTCGGCATCCAGGAAGGTTAGGCATACTCTCCTCAAAGATTGTGCCTTATTATGCTATTGGTATCATATTATGCTTGTCTTGGGTTGGTAATTATGACTTGATTGATATTTAATGAAATTTAAATTATTTGGTAGGTTAGAGAGCTATATTTGGATGGACTTGACCTAGTTACTCGTTCCTTAGGTTGAGTCGCTACACTAAGACGTAATGAGACTTATTTAGCACATTGTAGTGATATTTTTGGATCTTAATCTAACTTAGGGAAGAAATTGCCTTAGAATGGACTTTCAGGGATAGAAATGGGCCCCTTTGGCCCACTTTGGGTCAAAATGATAATTAGCACTTTATAGACTTAAAAGGCCTTCTTATGTCATACTATCTACATTATTCAGCCCGGGGAGGATTTAGACATATGACTTTGTCTAGGCTTGTACCTTGGATTTATTAAGATTGGGTCGAGCCAAGTAAGTTATGAAAAGTTCGATTTGAGGCTGACAAATTACTATAATAACACCAATTTAAGTTCGACATCTATGATGATATTATTTCCAATTTGAGTTCTCTATTCATGATACCATTTTTGGTTCAAGTACGGCATTGAGAGGTTACTTATGATGGTTATGGAACCGATTCAAGTCTGGTGTGTATGGTATGGGAGGATCCACGACTAAGGTTTCGAGGATTGGATACTTGGGATTATTACTATCAGTGTTTTTTTCTTGATTGGATCCACTTGGCTTATTTGGACTCGGGTAGATTACTTACTCTTGATTACATCTTTTGGGCTTATGGGGTCCATTTAGGATATAGTTAGTTTCTTTTTTTAGATATAATTTAATTGGTTATTTACTTGTAGTATTTGAAGCATTATTCTAGGTTTTCCCCTTTCCTTGACTTTAGTTTAACATCTCGCATCTTATTGTACTTTTATTATGATTTAACTCAGTTGTCTGATGAATCCTACTAAGTGCCCATTGTTTTTATACTCATACTACACTTTTTCATCTTTTTTTGATGTAGATCTAAGTACTAATTATCATCATTGATGTTATACTTGTGTTGGTCGATATTTGGAGATGGGGTAAGCTTTTACAGTCAGAGTTGACTTTCTCTCCTTTTTCTATTTTGGATAGTCTTTTTATTCGAGACTATTATACATTTGATACTTACAGTACTGTTATTCTTTTGGTAGATGCTCTTGTATTGACCTTACTTGGTCGTGGCATATTCTTGCTCTTTCTCCTTATTTATCTCTAGTTATGTTATTGCTCTTACTTTTCATTGTTTACAACCTAATTACTCGAATAATTTTAGTATCTATTTATTTTCCACCAACTAGCCCATTACATGACATTTCGATATACAGTTTGGCTTACCTATTAGTAGATTAAAGTAGGTTCCATCATGATTTGGGAAATCGAGTCATGAAAATGAGATTCCAATGTAAGAAAATCGAAAGGTGCTAATGGTGAAAAGGTAGATGTTAAAAATCTGACAACTTGAAGAATGATGAGTCTACAAATAAGAAGAAGGGTAAGGAGGTAACAAAACCTCTAATCCAAATGACTAGATCTCCCCTACCATTCCCACCTAGAGTGAAGAAGAGAATGGAGAATGGTATGTTCAATAAGTTTCCTTCTATGCTTAAGCAGTTGTCGATAAATATCTCAATGGTGAAAGCTCTTAAAAAAATGTTGGGATGTGTTAAGTTCATGTAGGACTTGGTTATAAAGAAACGAATAGTGAGCTATGAACTAAAGGACAATATCCTCCAATGCAATGTGATCGTTTCACGCTTATTAGTCTAAAAACAATCAGACGCAGGGGCATTCGTTATTCCATGAACAATTAGTAAATTCAATTTTTCTAAGGTACTTTGTGATCTTGAAGATAGCATAAACTTAATGTTGCTCGCAAGCTACTTGTAGTTGGTCTTAGAAGGCCCCAAATAAGTGTCTATACAACTATTAATGGCCAACCATTCAGTCAAATAGCCAGTTGGAATTTTATATGATGTGTTAGTGAAAGTGGATGACTTTATATTCCTGATAGACTTTATGATTCTTGATTATGAAGTTGACTTTGAGGTACCCATAGTCTAGGGTAGACCCTTTTTGGCCATCAGAAAACTTTTGGTAGATTTGTAAAGTGGTGAACTCAAGTTTAGGCTCAACAACGAGGAATAAAATTCAATATATGTCATTCAAATAAAAAATTCAAAGAGATGAGTGTTGTGTTGGACATTGACGTCGTTGATGAAAATGAGCTGGTTGTGCCTATTAAAGAGAAATTTGTTGTAGATACTCTGGCAGCAATGTTTGTGAATTTTGATAGGGAAGGCATAAAAGATTATAAAAAATGATTTATGCATTAACTAGAATGGGTTCTTATTCATGCGCTCCAAAGAAGTTAGACCTGTACTTGAAAAACAATTCAACTCCTCCGACAAAACCATCTACTGAGAAGCCACTGGCGCTAAAGTTAAAGGAATATTCAGGCCACTTGTTATATGTATTTTTAGGTGAATAAAAACTTTATGAATGATCATTGCTTACAACTTAGTAGAATGGCATATGGAAGCACTTGTTTCAGTAGTGTGAAGGTACAAAAGGGTCATCGAATAGATGATAGTAAACATCATTGTCACTCCATCGAGCATTTGTATTCACATAATTCATTTAGAGAAAGATTGTATTACCACTACTGAACATTAGTGATAGATGAACCCATAGTACAAGAGGTAATGAATAAGGAAATAATTAAGTGGATCAATGCTGAAGTGGTTTATCTAATCTCTGAAAGAAAGTAGGTAAGCTCAATTTAGTGTGACCCTAAGAAAGGAAGTATAATTGTAGTGGCTAATGAGAAGAATGAATTAATTACTTTGAGGCTCGTCATAAGATGGAGAGTGTTCATGGACTACCAAAAGTTGAACTCTTAGACTCTCTGGGATCATTTTTCAATGCCCTTTATGGATCAAATGCTTGATCGACTGGATGAAGGGTTGGTACTATTTATTAAATAGCTATTCGATCTATAATCAAATATCCATTGCACTTGACCACCATGAAAAGTCTACACTTACATGCCCCTATAGGACATTTGCCTTTAAGCAGATGCCCTTTGGGTTTTGTAATACGTCAACAACTTTTTAAAGGTGTATGATGTCAACTTTTTTAGATTTGGCGGAGGACGCTTTAGTAGTTTTTATGGATTTTTTTAGTAGTGGGTGATTCTTTTGATGATTATCTAACAAACTTGAGCAACATTGTGAAAAGTTCAACTTTGTGCTCAACTGGGAGAAATGTCACTTTATGGTAAAAGAGGACATTGTGTTGGGGCACAAGATCTTAGCTAAAGGAATTAAAGTTGACTGGGATAAAATTGAAGTGATTGAAAAGCTACCTCCACCAATCTGGGAGAAGGGAGTTCGTAGTTTTCTTAGCCATGTAGGATTTTATCGGAGGTTCATAAAGTACTTCTCCAAAATTGTAAACCCAATTCATAAGTTACTGGAGATGGAGACTAAATTTTTATTTGATTAAAATTGTTTAAAGGCGTTTGAGTGGCTTAAGGAAAAATTGGTAGTTGCACCCATTATTATTACTTCAGATTGGTCCAAATAATTTGAAGTGATGTGCAATGCAAGTGGAGTTGCACTTGGGACTGTTCTTGGATAGAAAAGAGAGAAGGCATTTCACCCTATTTACTATCTGAGCAAAATGTTGAATCTATCTCAAATGAATTATACAATTACTAAGCAAGAGCTTCTTATTGTTTTCTCCACCTTTGAGAAATTTAGGACGTCTTTTCTTGGTACTAATATTGTTGTTCATACTAATCACTTTGTACTGAGATACTTGATGGAAAAGAAGGATGTCATGCCTAAACTAATTTGATGGGTGTTGTTACTACATGAATTTGACTTTGAATTCAAAGATATAAAATAGTGTGAAAATCATATAGAAAACCATTAGTCTTGACTAGAGAATAGGGGAATGAGGCTGAATGAATTAGAGATTGATGACTCATTCCCTATGAACAGGTACTTGCAGCTACCCTTGACCTTGTACTATGTATGCAGACTTTGCTAATGATATGGTGAGTGGTTTGATACTAGAAGACTTTAACTTTTATCAAAGAAAGAAGTTTCTACATAATGTGAAAAACTACTTTTGGGATGAACCTTATTTATTTAGGTTGTGCATTAATAATATATTTGGAGATGTGCGGTGGAGGTAGAAATGCTAAGAAGTTTACAGGTTTGCCATTCTTCCCTAGTGGGAGGGCATCAAGAAGATGATCACACAGTGAGGAAATTTATACAAAGTGGTTACTACTGGCCTACTATTTATAAAAATCCATATGATTTTACAAAAACTTATAATCAATGCCAGCAATATGGGTCGATCTCTAAACATCACGAGATACTTATGTCCAAGATGTTGGAGGTTGAATTATTTGATGTACGGGGAATTTGTTTAAGGGGTCCCTTTATGATCTTCTATGGGCACAAATATAGCTTGGTTATTGTGGACAATGTGTCCAAGCGGGTTGAAGTTGTGGCGTTAGCCGATAATGAGGGAAAATGTGTGGTGCCATTCTTGGAAGAGAACATTTTCTCTTATTTTGATTCTCCTTACATAATTATAAGCACGGGGGTTCCCATTTTATAACAAGTTATCTTGGTCTACTTTAGATAAGTATGGTGTGAAACAACACAAAGTGGCTACCCCATATCATCCCCAAACTAGTAGGTAAGTAGAGGTGTTGAGTATAGAGATAAAGATGATATTGACCATGTCTGTCAATGCAAACTAGAATGATTAGTCACAAAATCATTATCAAGACCTTTGGTTTTGCTGCACTGCTTTAACACGCCAATTGTTATCTTCGTACCAACTATTCTTCAATAAAGCCTATGACTTATAGATAGAACTTGAGCACAAGGCCTAGTGGGCACTCAAAAGGCTGAATTTGAGTTCTAAAAAAGTAGTTGATATAAGGTTGGACAACCTAAATAAGATGATGAATTTTGACTTTGTTCTTATGAGAGAGATGGCACGTATAAGGAGAAAATAAAGCTTTACCACGATAGAAAGAATAAAAGGAGAGAATTCCAAGTGAGTTACTGGTACTATGTTTCAACTTGCGATTTAAACTTTTCAGCGAAAGATGAAATTTAAGTGGTCTAGACCCTTCAAAGCAACTCAAGTTTTCCTATCTGGGGCGGTGGAATTGAAAAACAAAAAATAGGTTAAGCAATATGCTGGCCTGCTAAAAGTGGTAAAAGTATTGTCACTGGTATATCTTGATGAAGTTTGAGTAATCAAGACACCCAATTTATGTCGCGACGTTAAATTAGGCACTAATGGGAGGCAACCCATATCTTGTTGTTGTAAAATAATGTTAAAATAGGTTTTGCTTGTGAGAATGGCTAATTGGTTTGTTGAAGTGTAAAGGGAGAAAATTTAATATCAATTGATAACTTTGACCACTAAGAGTGGTGATGTAATGACCTAATTTTTTTGGTGATTTGTGTGAAATATTTATTTTTATATGATTTGACCATTTTACCTCTCCTCATGGCTGTATTTTGGTATATTTGAGGTATAGGGATATTGGCATGATTCCCAGTGCATTTTGGTGTGATTTGTACGAGATTGTGGTTTTTGGTAGTTTAAAAGGCTTATTAGTTAACTTTGATCGACATCTTTTGATCTGTACATTGGATGGCAAAACGCGCTACGCCAATAGATCCAAAAAGTCAATTTTAGGTTGGTAACATGGTTGGTGTGGTTTTATGGCTTTTATTTCTTATTTTGACCCTCGGTTCGAAAAGTTGTAAAATTGGGTTTCGAGAGTCAATTTTGTGAAAATAATATTTGTTTTGAAAATCTAGCATCGCCAATGAGTTTAGACTATCAACTTAGTCTAGTAGCAATTTTCATTTGCATTCTCGAGATTCTGGGTGATTACTGAGGGTTCTGCGAAGACTTGGAATTCTCTAAGTCTCCAACTGGTACACCCAATTAAGCGATACTTTGATCACTTAAGCAACTTGTCCTAACAGACAAAGTGTTGCCGCAATGACACTAGGCTCGTTTAAGAATTTGGCGCTTAAGAGATGATCTGGTTACTTAAGAGACACTGTCGTTCCTGACTCCTAACGCTTAAGCGATAACCAAGGTCACTTATGCGATGAAACGGGTTTCACATAAGTGAAGCCTAATCTTTTAAGCGATGATCTTTTAAGTGATCCGACAGCCTCTTAGGTGATGCCTAGGTAGATGACATCCCTATTTTCCAGATTTTTACACTACTTTTGAGACATGGAGCTTGCGATTTGATTTTTTGGGCATTTTCTTCCATTTCTAAGTTTGGGTAAGCTCCAAATCCCTATTTCAGTTATTTTCCTTTGATTTTTATCATCCAAATATTGTTTATATCATATTTAGAGTTGAAATTTGGGGATTTTTGTCCGAAAGGACAAAATTAGCATTTTCTTTGATTTAAACCCCAATTTCAACACATTTTCACTTAAGGTTTCTCCTATTGGTCCCTTTAATCTTGGGAAATATATTTTTGGATTAAATTTTAATTGTACCCTTCTTTTTTAAAAACCCATTTGGAGGGTTCATTTTGACCCCAATTTGGAAGCGGAAAGTATGGGTATCGTTGACTTCTTTTGACGTGTAGATACTATATCTATGTATTTTAGTTGAATCTAGGTCCGTGTGTGAGTTAAAATCTTTGTGATAAAAGCTCATTTGTTCCAGTTTCGACACCGGAGGTAGGTTATGGCCTAACTTTCTTCAGACTGGGTTGGGTAATTAATAATAATAATAATGTAAAATCATGCTATAGGTATGGGTTTGTATCATAAAAAATGTGTTTAGATGACTCATGTACCTGTGTGGGGGCCTATATGGATAATATTTTATGGTTTTGAGACAGTATTTGCTATGTGTGACCGTGCAGGGTCTGATATTGTTATATTTATTTTGGTTGTACTCTTTTTAGTGGAAAAAAGCCTACATTTTGGGGTTTATATGGTATCACTTACATTTTCATTAAATATTTCTCTTGATGGCTTATGGACAATCTTGAATCATGGATAATAAGTTGACTTGAATATATTTTGGTTCACATGGTTGATATATTGATGGATATTAGAAAATCTCATTTTGGTTGTTTGTGAGTGTTATATCCTCATATCATACTCACTAACATTGGTACCACCGTGGAAATACTGGTTTTTAATGACAGAAAATGTGACATCTTTAAAAACCCTCTATCGATATATGTGTTGAAGAGGAGTTATGGATATTGATATTGGATATTGGTTGTATATGGGTTGACGAACCCCCTATGGGTCCTACGTAGAAGAAGAGCTCGGTAGGTATGGGTTGATAAATCTCTCTTGGGTCCTACTTGGGAGTAGTGCTCGGTAGGTGTATACGAAAGTTGTGCAACGACCCCATGCATTATTATCATCATCTTCTTCAATGCGCCCCATACATATATATTGTGTTTATTCTTTTTTGTATTTCTATTCTTAATATGATTTTCCTATTTGTAATCATTTCCCTACTTGTGCCTGCTGTACATGTATCTCTATGTTTTCTTCTTATACCGATATTTATTACATATGTATATAGTAGTATTGTAAGTGGAGATGGTGTGGGCTGCCGTTTGGGACATTTTTTTATTGCAGGTGATGTGCCCATAGTTTGTGTTTCTATGCTTTATTTTCTACTTTACTCGTTCATCCTATGATACCTACTAGGTATTAATGGATCGTACTCATCCCTACTGCACCCTTTTGGTGTAGATCCAGGTATGAGTGTGTTATATAGATAGTTGATTCGAGTGGCATTTGGAGTTTATTTGAGGTAGTGGTTTATCTATGCATCAGGAGTTGAACACTACCTTTTCTTATCTAGACTATGTCTTATTGTACTCAGAGACAGAGTTTGTTCCTTTTAGATATCCTATGTGTATTTTGACTATGAGTTATATTAGTGGTTCTTACAATTTGACACCAGGTTTTGGGATTTGGTTTGTTATCCTTAATTATATTTCCACTATTATCATATTTGTGTGGCTCAGCTTCACTCTAAAAGCCTTGTCTTGGGTTTTGGTATTGATTTCCCTCGTTATATCAATTTAGGTAATAGGCTTACTAGTCAAGGCTTGCCGCGACAAGTGCTATCATGGCCCTTGGTTTTTGGGTCGTGAAAAACAATCTATCAATGAGTTAATGAGCCGTCAACTCTATGTCGTCCACTTGAAGAAAAGAGAGGCATATTCTGGATAAGAGTGACGACTAAGGATTGACGAGCCATCAACAAGTTGACAGGCCATAAACCTATGTCATTAACTATGATGATGAAGTTAAACAAACTAGTTAAGTCTAACAACTTAGTTGATGATCCATCAACAAGTTGATGAGTTTTCAACTTAAGTCGTCATCCAGTGTGGGAGATGGACTCAAACTAATTAAGGTTGACAAGTTCATTAACGAGCCATCAACCAGTTGATGAGGCATCAAAGAAAAGCATGGTCCTCCTAAGTGTGTCTTCATTTAATTTAACTCAACCCTATATCCTTGGCCCAATCCATTCTCAACTCATTACCCATATAATCCTAAACCTATCCAATCACTTAAACCCACTATCCTAAATTTTAAATCATAAAACCTAATTTTTTTCTCAAATTAAAAAAATTAAAAAAAGAAACCATCAGTTTCTTAACCTTTCACATCCTCACTTAATCACTTCTCCATTACTAACTTTTCACACCCACGTTCACCCAACACCCATTACAATATCACTATCTTATCTTCTTCATTCATTCTTTAAAACACTCACACATAAAACACAGCCCAAAAGCACTACCCATTGTCATCAGTAATACTATTAGACAAAGTGAGAAAATTCAAGTTCAAATCTCCCTCGTAGTTCATTTGTTTTAAGTTGAACTTCTATAACAAGGTATGTATTTTATTTAATTTCCTTCGTTTCTTTAAGAACTTGAGGTAATATTGGCGATTAATGTTGAAAGAATGAGAAAATGGTGTGAAGTTGATGGGTAATGCATTTTTCTCTCACTTGAAAATTTTAGAAAAATAGGATTACCCATAATTTTACTATAGGTGCAGTCTGGATACCCCGTCGTTTGCTTGGGAATCATGTTGAGTGAGTAACGTTGATAACTCAGTGTAGGGTTCATAATTCTCAAAGAATATTTCTCATTTTATGAACTCTAACTGAAGTACATGTTGTTTAAGGCCGACAACGAAGGTTGACGAGCCATCAACAAGTTGACTAGCTGTCAATCTATGTTGTCAACCTTGTATATTCTTATGGTTATTCTATTTTAGGTTGATGATGGAGGTTGATGAGTCGTCAACAAAGTGATGAGATATTAACCTAAGTCATCAACCATGCATATTGTTGGGGTTATTTTATCTTAGGTTGACGATGGAGGTTGACAAGTTGTCAACCTAGATCATCATCCCTGTATAATATTTTTGTCATTCTATCTCAGTTTGATGAGATATCAACCCAAGTCAACTACTATATTCATTATTTTTAGTCATTTTGTCTTAGGTTGATGAGTCGTCAATAAGTTGATGAGCTGTCAACCTACGTCATCAACCATGTCAATCAAGGTCAAGCTTTGCATTATTTATATAATTTCCTTAATTTCTAAGTTAACATTCTTATTCTACAGGTACAAAAATGCCTTCAAAAGGCCATCCCAAATATAGTGGTAGAGCTATGTGAGTAGCAAGAGACTCCTCGACACACTACTACACCCAACAACCCTATGCAGAATCTGCACCTCCTCCAAAGGATGTGATCAAAGTAAAATCCCCAACATTCGAGATAATATGAGATAGAAAGTAGAAGGAGATTCTAAATTCTACTTAAAAGGTCTTTCTACAATGGGGAAACATAAATTTAAGAGACCTATGGCTAAAGAGGTCAAGATCAACAAATATGCAGAATTGAATAATACCTTAATTCCTACAATTTGGGATGGACTACCAAGGACTTAGTATCATAGATAGTGCATGAGTTTTGCACAAACTATACAACCATATTAGTGAACTCTTGTAAAAAAAATGAGAGAAATCCATGGACAAATTCAATATGGACAAAATTCCAGTCCGGGGTGTATCAGTAAACTCATCTGATCAGACGATTAATTGGTTCTTACATGGAGATGACATTGTACCACCATCTACCACTTTAGATTTCTACCATAAGATGAGTGATCATGCAAATTAAAGTCCTTAGTTAGCTCAAAGTTGGATAAAGAAAATCTAGAATGGGTGGAAAATCCCAATCCTAAGACCACCAAAGCCCCCATCTCAAGTGGCAAAAGTTTGGTGAGGAGTTGTGAGGTTCAAATTAATGCCAACAAAAGGTAATAACACGTTAGGTAAAGATACAGAAGTATGGGTCATGAGTTTGATGTCTAGTTTTAAGTTTAATTTTTTAGAAATAATTACGGATGAAATCAAAATAAGAGACACGAAGTCGGACAATACCTTATACGATTCCCATGTTTGATTCCAAGGTTTATGAAGCAACTCATGCTCCCATATTAGTTGTAGTGGATAATGAAGTTATAGATGCTAATACACATAATTTTGATAGATCAAAGGATGAGGGTAGGCCCATGTTGCATTGGTAAGTGATGTGTGAGCATATGCTAACACATTTGAGGCTTTTAACTAAGAATAATTGCAAAGTCTTAAGAAACTTTTGTTATTTTTGATTGTTTTCTGTTTGATAGTACAGTAAAATTCAAAATGCAAGAAAACCAACAATAATTGAAGTAAAAAAGTTGATTTCTGAGCAAGTAGAGAGGGAAGTATAGCTAACGACTTATCTGATAAGTCATCAGCCTTGTGATAAATGATCAGAGTTGCCGTCAGCCTTAGATAGAGAATGGGCATCAGCTGGAATTTGTTATGACATTTATGATAGGCCGTCAGAAGTGTGATAATTCATTAGGACCATCTTCAACCTTAGGCAGTGTGCAGAAACTAAATTAGAAAAGTGATGGCAATATCTGATAAGTCGTCAGACTTCTGTAAGTGTCATTAGCTGAAGGCAGCAAGACTTGAAATAGGAAGAGGAGTTGACGACATGTCTGATAAGTCATAAATTCCCTGATAAGCCATTAGGCATGTCCTCACATTAAGGTAGAGAACAAGAAAATGGAGACATGTCTGACGACAGGTCTGATAAGCTATCAGATCTCTAATAAGCCATCGGACATGTCGTCAGCTAAGGAGAAAAATCTGAATTTTTAATTTCAAATTTTACTTAAGTTATGGATATAAATAGCATCTTTTAGGATTTCATAAGGGGGGAACATCTTGAACTTATTCCAAAGGAAAAGACACCTCTCTTTGGGGGCTCAAAACTTAGAATTTAATTTTCAACTCTTTGATTTGGTTATGGGGATTTCTCTTGAACTTAGAAGAGAATAAACTTCAGACTTCATCTTTTGTAAGTTTAATTACTTTGAATGATGATTATAATTGTTGCAATCTCTTTCTTTCTCATGTGGAACTAAAACGCACAAGTAGGGTTGTGGAATCTATGATTATTCCCCCATGGATTTAATAGTTGGTTAGGGTTTGAGTGATTGTGGAGACATCTTGATAATTCCATTGTTATGATTGTTATTTATTGGTTGCAAATAATAAATCCTGCCTTACGTTGATTTTCTCGAACTGAGAAAGAAACTAAAGGTAGCAAATTATCAATAAAGATTTGGGAAGGTTAAGCTCTTATCTAATGATTAATGTTGTAACAAGATTGATCAACTTGAGATAAAATCAGTATAAATAGAATGATTTCCTAAGTTCAAGAGAATTAGGGAGTTCAACATCTAAATAGGTTGAGAAACACTTAGATGGACTGTCAAAACTGATAATTTGGTGTTTCCCACATATCATGAGAACCCAATACTACAGTTATTATTTAATGGAGATTAATAATCATAGTGATCACAACCCTAGCTCATCTCTATCATTGATTTTAACCATTAAAATTTTAGTTTTGAGCTCTGAAGCAAGTTAAAACTTTAAAAATTATTTGATCATTGAAAACCCCCATTTTATCTTTTTGTATCGTTTGTTTGAATTCAATTTATAGCTATAGTTTCAAATTAGTTTAATCTCCACTCACATTGTTTCTCGTGGATTCAACCTCGACTCCAAAGTTGGGTAAATATATAGACGACGACCTCTTTGCACTAACTTGACGTGAAAGTTGAGCGTTGTCAAAAATGGTGTCATTGCCGAGGACTACGGTTGTAAATTGAAGTTTGTGTGTGCTAATTGACTGTTAGTCAAGTTTCCTAGTTTTACATTGATTTGTTGTTTTTGTTTGTTATATGATGTGTGAGCCGATGCTAACACATTTGAATCTTTTAACTCTAAATAATTGTGAAGTCTTAAGAAACTTTCATTGTTTATTATTGCTTTTAGAGTGTCAATGCAGACATAAGTGATCGGGGAGAAACCAAAATAAAGAAGAATAAATCAGATGACATCTGATATAAATAAGCTGAAGTGTAGCTGACGTCAATTTTAAAGCGCTGACATACATGGGATAGGCCATCAAAGTTGTCGTCAAGCTTAGACAGAACCTGAAGAGTTGAAAGGAAATGTGACGGTGATTCGGAAGGGCCGTCAAATATGGGACATGGTGTCAAAATTGTCGTCAACTAGAGATAGAGTATGTTGATTTCCAGTTAAGATGTGATGGCAGTTTTCACGTGCCGTCAAGATTTTTGACACGCCATCAGGATTTCAGTCTGAAGAGGCAGAAGATAAAAATTCACTGGAACCTCTGACGATATCTCGCACACGTCATCAGGAATCTGACACGCCGTCAAAAGCATCGTCATATAAACCGAAGAGAAAACTGAAACTTTAATTTTATTTCCTTATTTAGGATTTACTATTTAAAGACTTATTTTGGGGTTTTATTTAGGATTATCTGTTGTTATCTATCAGACATTAACCTAGGGAAGAGAGGCACGTAACATTTCTCTCTTACATCAATTATTCTATTTGTTTTTATCAACTATTTTTGGGTTTCTACCTGGTGATTCAATCAAAGAAACTACTTATTGTTTTCCATTTAATCGTAAGTTATCCTTATAATTATGAATTCAACTTGTGAGTTCGTTCATCAAATCATGAGAGGCTAATTCCATTAGCCAGGGTTATGGGATCCATGGATTAGGGTTTTATATGATGCTAGGTGTTTAACGGATTCAAAGAGTAGTAGAACATCTTGAAATTTTGTTGTTTGAACTGAAATCTAGTGGTTGCAAACATTAGATTATGCCTTAGGTTTTATTTTCTTCTAACGGAGAAATAGAATAGAGGACGTGAATTAGCAACAGGGACTCGGAAGCTACCAACCTTCTGTTTAATGATTAATGTCGTAACTGGATTAATCTACCTGAGATAACATCCTATTGAAAATAGATAAGTTATCTAAGTTTGAGAGAATTAGATAATAAATTGTCTAGTGAGGTTGAGAGATAAGTCAGATAGTATAATCGTTAGGGATATTCTTTTGTTCTACTCATTCCGAGAATCCCAAGCATTACCTAGTATCTGTCAATTCCCAAAACCCATGGTGAACATAACTTTGGTTTCCCATTTAGACTGATTTCAAACACTAAAATATTGAAAGTGACAATTAACTCTCTATATACCTTAAACCCTCATTTTATCTTTTTATATCGATTGTTTGGATTTAACTTGTAGCTTTAGTTTCAAACTAGTTTAATCTCCACTCACATTGTTCCTTGTGGGATTCGACCCCAACCTAGTTAGGTTTTATATTGACAACGATCGCTTATACCAATTCAAGAGTGTAATTTGAGCGTTATCAAAAATGGCGTGTAAGGTCTTACTCAGTTCCCATTGTGCGTTGAATCTAGAACATTCCCAGTTAGTCGTACCACAGTCACAGGATAGGCGTTAGGAAAGGATCATAAGCCATTTTTTCATGTTAAGCCATTTTTGCATGTTAACCCATTTTAGCTTAAATGACCATGCAAATGTGAATAATATCCCTTGATCACTTTTTGCGCCTAAATATCCCAGTTCTTTCTTATACACCTTTCACCTTACCATTACATCACAATGAACTTGTTTTGGCTCTGGTCCTCCGTGGACACTGTGCACCTTAAGTTAGGCAAATAGCCTAAGTTGAGGGTGGATACTATAGGGGTGTGTGATGCATTATGAGTATGAAGAGAGGTAAAATAAGTAAAATGAATAACAAGTTGGGTGTAGTGAAAAATAAAATAGGAAAAGAGAACTGAAAAAGTTAATCTAATGCTTGAACATAAAACACCCATCTTGAGAATACCTATCAAATAAAAGAGGGAAGAAAAGAAGGTCAAAAGTGGAAACCCTATGAGTTGATGTAGTTCCAAGGAGGTATAGTCACTATGAAATACCCTTGAATATCATACCATCCCCTAGCTTACGTTACAAGCTCAAAAAATCCCTTTAGTGATCCTAACTGACTTATCTGAAGACTTTGGTACTGACTATAAAGGCAACCCTATGGTATTTTATGCGCAATGTTGGAAATTCATTCTGAGAGTGAGTCTTACGTTCATCCCTATGTTAATACATGTGAATCTAAGTAAAAAAGGGATTTCTTTGTTGTGAGGGTGCACCAGGTATATTGCTACTGGTTGCTTTGTTTGGTGAATGTAATTTGGGTATGTGCTAGGTTGTTATTTCTGAAATTTTTGCCATATCTAGATGTTTGTGAGTTACATGGTTGTTTTCAAATATTAGACAAAGTTGATTTTATCTTGATTGATCATGGAGATGGTGCATGTATTCTGAACTGATAAGAGTAGTTAGCTACTGAATTGTACTTTGTTTACTCCTAGTTATGTTTTGGTTTCTTGAGGACAAGAAATTGTTTAAGTTGAGGGTGTTGATGTGTGAGACGATTTTAACATATTTGAAGGTTTTAACTCTGAATAATTGTGAAGTCTTAAGAAACTTTTGTTGTTTTTTATTGCTTTTAGTGTGTTAATGCAGACATAAGTGATCGGGGAGGAAACCAAAGGAAAGAAAAATAAATCGGATGACATCTTATATAAATAAGCTGAAGTGTAGTTGACGTCAATTCTGAAGCACCGTCATACATGGGACAGGCCATCAAAGTTGTCGTCAAGCTTAGACAAAACCTGAAGAGTTGAGAGGAAATTTGATGGTGATTCTGAAGGGCCGTCAAATATGTGGCATGGCGTCAAAATCTCCGTCAACCAGAGACAGAGTATGTTGATTTCCAGTGAAGACTTGACGGCAGTTTTCACGTGCCGTCAGGATTTTTGACACGCCGTCATGATTGCCATCTGAAGAGGCAGAAGATAAAAATTCACTGGAACTTTTGACGATATCTCTCACACGTCGTCAGGAATCTGACACGCCGTCAAAAGCATCGTCATCTAAACCGTAGAGAAAACTGAAACTTTAATTTTATTTACTTATTTAGGATTTACTATTTAAAGACTTGTTTTGGGGTTTTATTTAGGATGATCTGTTGTTATCTATCATACATTAACCTAGGGAAGAGAGGCACGTAACATTTCTCTCTTACATCAATTATTCTATTTATTTTTATCAACTATTTTTGGATTTCTACCTGGTGATTCAATTGAAGAAACTACATGTTGTTTTCCATCTAATCATAAGTTATCCTTATAATTATGAATTCAACTTGTGAGTTCGTTCATCAAATCATGAGAGGCTAATTCCATTAGCCGGGGTTATGGGATCCATGGATTAGGGTTTTATATGATGCTAGATGTTTAACGGATTCAAAGAGTAGTAGAACATCTTGAAATTATGTTGTTTGAACTGAAATGTAGTGGTTGAAAACATTAGATTATGCCTTAGGTTTTATTTTATTCTAACGGAGAAATAGAATAGAGGACGTGAATTATCAACAGGGACTCGAAAACTACCAACCTTCTGTTTAATGATTAATGTCGTAACTGGATTAATCTACCTGTGATAACATCCTATTGAAAATAAATAAGTTATCTAAGTTTGATAGAATTAGATAATAAATTGTCTAGTGAGGTTGAGAGATAAGTCAGAAAGTATAATCTTCAGGGATATTCTATTGTTCTACTCATTCCGAGAATCCCAAGCATTACCTAGTATCTTTCAATTCCCAAAACCCATGGTGAACATAACTTTGGTTTCTCATTTAGACTGATTTCAAATACTAAAATATTGAAAGTAACAATTAAATCTCTGTGAACCTTAAACCCCCATTTTATCTTTTTATATTGATTGTTTGAATTTAACGTGTAGCTTTAGTTTTAAACTAGTTTAATCGACATTCACATTGTTCCCTATGGGATTCGACCCCAACCTAGTTGGGTTTTATATTGACAACGATCACTTACACCCATTCAAAAGTGTAATTTGAGCGTTATAACTGTAAGACTTTTATGGTGTATGCCAAGAATCAGAAGTTTCATAGAACCATTATTACCATTTAATTCAAAACCGCAACTAATCGGCAGAATGTCAGACCAGTAGGAGGCTGACAGGTTAGCAGCCTTAGCTAGAGCTCAGGTGAATATGTAGAATGACGGTCTACAAGTACGACATCCCAATCCAGAGGATAAAGATTTGGGAGACGAGGAGTTGCTAAACCCTGGTAACCCAAGGCGTGCAGAGAAAATAGTTGCACCAGTACAACGTAATGCTAACAGGAACCATCCGTTCTGAGGAAGGCAAGATCATCATCCGGTCCAATATGACCACAATGATGATGATGATGGAATCGATGGAGCAGGTGCAACGGGTACAATTATTCCTCCACCATTAGCACCTGGAGTAAAATTCAACATTACGAGTACTATGATTCAACTCCTTAATCTGAAGGGGTTGTTTGGTGGCCTTCCAGGGTATGATCCGAACTTGCATCTGGTGAACTTTATCACAATCTATAAATCTTTTGATAACCTAGGAGTGGGTTAGAATTCTATCCATTTGAGATTATTTCCGTTGTCTCTGTCTAGGAGGCAACATTGTGGCTTAATGAGCTAACACCCGATTTTATAACTAACTGGAGGCAGTTGAAAGGAGCTTTCCTAGAAAGTTTCTTTCCACCTTCCAGGAGGGTACAGTTGAGAGATGAGATTAGTAACTTTAGACAGCTCCCAACTAAATCCTTGCATGAAACCTGGGAGAGATTCAAAAAGAAGCTGACGCAGTGTTCGAACCACATTAAGATGGATATACACTTGATGGATACTTTGTATAGGGGTCTTAACTCTGTGACAAAACCAATTATAGATAATGCTGTTGGTGGTTCAATTATTGATCTTACATTCCCAGAGGCTTCAGAAATGCTTGAGAAAATGACCAAACAGAGTCATTCATGGCATACCAAAGACTCTGTTGTATTAATCCCCACTGTTTCTGTGGGTATAACTGCGGAACAACTTAGAAGAGATGAGGAGCACGATCAAGAGATGGCTCACCTAAAAATGCAAATGGACTTGCGAATCAACCATTTACTATCAGTTAAAACTGAGAAAGTGAAGGCTGTGGGATCGCAGGGCAAAGTAGAGTCTGACTCAGAAGAAGGGGCGGAACATCTTGAACTTATTCAAGAAAGGAAAAGACTTTTCTTTTTATCTCTCTTAACTTAGAATTCAATTTTTTCAACTCTTTAATTTGGTTGTGGGAATTTTCTCTTGAACTTAGAAGAGAATCAACTTCATACTCCATCTTTTGTAAGTTTAATTACTTTGAATATTGATTACAATTGTTGCTATCTCTTTCTTTATCATGTGAAACTAAAACCCACAACTAGGTTTGTGGGATCTATGATTATTCCCCCATGGATTTAATAGTTGGTTAGGGTTTGAGTGATTGTGGAGTCATCTTGATAATTCCTTTGTTATGATTGTTATTTATTGGTTCCAAATAATAAATCCTGCCTTATGTTGATTTGCTCGAACTGAGAAATAATCTAAAGGTAGCGAATTATCAACAAGAATTTGGGAAGGTTAAGCTATTATCTAATAATTAATGTTGTAACAAGATTGATCAACTTGATATAAAATCAGTATGAATAGAATGATTTCCTAAGTTCGAGAGAATTAGGGAGCTCAACATCTAAGTAGGTTGAGAAACACATAGATGGACTGCCAAAACTGATAATTTGGTATTTCCCACAAATCATGAGAACCCAATACTATAGTTATTATTTAATGGGGATTAATAATCATAGTGATCATAACCCTAGTTCCTCTCTATCATTGATTTGAACCATTGAAATTTTAGTTTTGAGTTCTGAAGCAAGTTAAAACTTTAAAAATTATTTGATCATTAAAAAACCCCATTTTATATTTTCGTATCATTTGTTTGAATTCAACTTATAGCTATAGTTTCAAATTAGTTTAATCATCACTCACATTGTTCCTCCTGGATTTGACCCCCACTCCAAAGTTGGGTAAATATATTGACGACGACTGCCTTGCACTACATTGATGTGCAAGTTGAGCGTTATCAAAAATGGCGGTGTTTCCGAGAAACAATTTAGCGTATTGAGTTTGTTTGGAATTTTAGCCTACTTGCTTGAATTCTAACTTGTAAATATTTGTTTTTCGTTTTCTTTTATTTCTTATGCTAGGTAGATTTTTATTTTATTTTACTTATTACTATGGCATCGTGGAATGAATTATATCTTGGTGGTTGGAAATCTTATCTTGATGATCCATGTCCATATTGAGATAGACAACACTTTTGGCAAGATTGTAGATATGCTCCCCGAAGATAGATGTGTGCACCATCTCCATCCTACCGGGAGCATTATTATTCTTTATGTGGTGGTCAAGATGGACATTAGAGTGATTGCCCAAATGCCCCTTTCCCCTATTATGCTAACCCAAATTCTAGTTCTTTTTATGAGTTTGATAGGTCTTATGGTCGAGAAAACAAAGAATAAAGCATCGGGAATAGTGGAATTGAAGTTATGTTTCAACGAATGTTGGATCTCCAGAAAGAAACGTATGATGTTGTATGTGATATATGTCAATACATGAAGCCAATCATTCATGAGGAGATAGATATAGAGGTTAATTATTCAAAGCATTCTTGTATATTATGTTTAGATGATATTTTGTCTGTGGAATCATTTAAAATAATGAAAAAGTATGAAGATGAGGAGCAAGAACCCTATATTAATGTTAAGCTTGATGTTGAGCAACCCTCAGTGATTTCCCAACCAACCGAACCAACCATAAGAGATGATGCCAAGATTGAGGACATGGTGCTAGAGGCAAAAGAAGAAACAAAGAAAATCTCTAATAAAGACTCTATCCCAATTCGAAGTGAAGATGTTGAGAAGGTGAATAAAAGTGAGTGTGTAGTAGATAGTGTAAATTTTGAAGTAGGTTGATTGGGCCTTATTCAAAGCACTTTTCTACAATCTGTTTAGATGATATCTTGTCTATAGGATGTTTAAAATAGTAGAGAGTGTGAAGATTGATAACGCTCAAACTACAGCTCTCGTAAGAGTGTAAGCGGTCGTCGTCAAATATAGAACCCAACTGGGTTGGGTGTTGAATCCCACAGGGAATACTTGGTCACTAAGTATTGCAACGATTATTATACTGTTGGTCGAAAATTCTATGGAAAGGGGGGATGGTTTAGGCGTGAAGTAAAAGTATTAAAATAGCAAAATAAAAACGGAATGCTTGGTAGGTTTTAATCAATGAGAATTGTAAGTTAGGGTTATGTCCACCTTATGAGATCTACGTATCTATTGGCTATGAGTTATGCGGAATTCAGACATGCATGCGCTTATAGCGATTCGTAGTCTATGGTAAATCCTAGCGTCTTTCGACCATCAAGGATTATATCACTTTAACTCTTTCGAGCTTAAACCGTATACTAATGGTACGAATTCTCCAAGAGCTTAATCCAGTTATGGCACTAACTTTTAAACAGGGGTTAGTAGCCCTATTTCCTTGTTATTCTCTCTTTTCCAGACATGTAACTTTTCTTTCGAACAATTTAATGCTATACTGGCGTAATCTATATGTTTGCAACCACAAGAATTCAATTAAGATGAAGAGAGTAATGATATAAGCAGCATACGTATCAAGAATTCACAAACTCATAGTAATAGATAGTATATCATAAGGCTTCCATAACCTTAACAGAGAAGTTTAGCTACTCATGATTACAACGGAGCTCACAATAGATATAATCATCATACCACAACCTAGAATAATCTTCGCAATGGATGATGTTAACATCAACTAGGGTTGGACGTTTTTTCTCCTTCCGTTGATCAAGTGTTTGCCGGCTTTTCTCTGTCTTGGACTTACAGATTCTGTAACATGAATTCCACTAAAAGTGACATATGAAAAGAAAATAGAATCAATGATAAAAAGATTCAGCAAAATAGGGTATTTATAACACCCATATCCTATTCCTACTAGGCTACTGTGTACTTATCCTAATCCTACTAAGTTACTGCTGATCCCCAAAGTCTTTAGAAATGTTTTTTTTGCCCGGGACAAGTTATCCATGCATCACTTTCAGTCCATAGGCGTCCAAACGCTGCTTTCCTTCTTTCGTGAAGATTCCTTTGGCGTTAAGTTATCCATAAAGTGCTGGAATCTTCATCATTTATACCTGAAAACTTGCTAATCACGTTTGTTAGCTCACTTACAGGAAAAAGGACTAAAAGTGCATGAATTATATATTTTGTCCTCAAAACTTAGCTAAAATATGGGTACATTAAGGTGCTTTAGGCGTGTAAATACGCCTATCATCAACACCCCACACTTAAAGCTTTGTTCATCCTCGAACAATATATCATGTCCATATAAACATCTACTTAGTGTTTCACAGTAACAGCACAAAATATTCATCAAGACAGGCACGACAATTATTAACAAAGAGTAGTTTTCTAATCACTTCTAGAAACAATTCAACCTCTAACATAGACTCGTGATGATGGTTAAATCGTATTCAAAAGTCAAGTCACAAAGAATCATACAAGACTACCCAAAACTCATCAACCATGTGTGTCTCACGTAACATATTACCCATAATCACTCACAAGTATTGTATTTTTCAGAACATGGGTATAAGATTATACTTGCTCTCACTCTCACAAAGAATTCATATGTTGCAACTGATGACCATAGGCTTGCCCTTAGTGTAATGTTCCACTAATATCAGAATGCTAAGCTTAGGATCAAATAGGTCTTTTACAGGTTGTAATGTAGGCTAAGGGACGGGTAGGACTATTTTGGCCAGAAATAGTGACTGTTCCTAAGCGCTTTAATACATCAAATTATGTCATTAACACTCTCTTTTAATCAACCTTTCTACCTTTCTTTCATCTCTCACCCCTTTTCACCTATTTTTTCATTCAAACATAACTATCTTTTTATTTAATCATAAACACAATTTATCTTTTTATTTTTCTGTTTCTTTTTCTTCTCTATAGCACACCTCTTATGATAGCCACTCTTTTTCATAACAAATTCAAGCACCAATACACTTTAAGGGATCACTCTCACCCAATTTCCTCTTATTTTGTCACATGACTTTACAATTTAAAGCACTTGGGAATTTGGATCAAATTATGGTCTTGAAAAAAAAATGGATAGGCTTACATATGAGGCTGTCAAAGAAAATGGCTAAAGGCTCAAACGGGGTTAACTAAGATAATGTCCACGGGTAGGAAAGAAGGTAAACAATCACACGCTGCCAAAGAAATGCGTAAATCATCTCCTAAACTCACACTCTTTATTTCCCTTTACATACACACCAGTCAAGTTCTAGCATCAGTCTAAACACAGAATATACTATAACCTCACACGCACAAGGCACATGGTAAACTTTATTGGGAGCAGTATAGACCCTTGACCCAACAGATGAATTAATTCAACCACACAATTATCACACAGTGAGTCACACATAGAGCCTAAGTGTCTCAATAGTAATAATTTAGCACAAACTCTTGTTATACTACCATGTCGCCTATCAGAACAATTTCATGCATCAAAATCTAAAAAAAATCTACGACTAATTAAAACAAACAAAAAAAAATATGACAATAAATGTAGGCAAAGAAGTACAGCATGCAAAGAAGTACAGCATACGAATACCAGCACCCCACACTTAGACGGGATACACTTCCCTCAGTGGAAAATAAATACGGAAAACCTGATTAGTCGTACTCCTCTTCTATGTCTGGGTCATACCCCCTGTGTCGGAATCATCATCAGAGTCGTCATCCTCAGAGTTTCCTCAAATTGTACCCCACTTGATCCAAAAGTGCGTTGAGGTATTTGTAGCAAGGAGGATTCATCTTGCTCTTTTCGTCCCTTTTTTTGGCCTTTTTGTGAGGTGGATACTTTTCCTTTCCTGGTCGACTTTTTGGTTCCATTTTACCCAAGACTAAAATAAATTTATGCTAGCTCATCTCGGAAGATTTAATCGACAAACAGACAATAGTGGCACCACCCCACACTTAATTTGTTGACACAAACTAATTAAGTGAATGATGTCGATTACTCAGACTTCATTTACATACATCTAGGCGATATGTTCCAACAATATGTTCAGCACTGTCATACTTTCATGTCATCTTACTATCCTTTCAAACTCTATGTAATCTTGACTATACTTTCATGTGTGGATTGTTGTACCTTTGGAAAAAGACTACTACATAGAGATTGTATCAAGTTATGACATAAAATTAATCACAACATTATGTGCTTGTATTCAATCTTGATGGACGAGTTGTTCAAGCTTCCAAGCATTCAATTTTTGACGTTTATGCAATCACTTCACCATGTCGATTTCACAAAAGTATGAAAGTGTATCAAAATCAACTACAAGTTGGAACAAAGTCTAGAACACCCATACGTATTCATTCACTCAACTAGATGTATCATGACCAACCAATTTCATTCAAATTACCAACACTACTTAAATATTTTACAACTTATTATAGGCGTAGTATTGTAATACTTACGGAATATAAAAGAAGAGAAAAGAAGTACTTACTTGGTTGATGGCCTTGGAAGATGTTCTTGCAAAGTTAAAAGAGCAAAAAGAAAATTTTTGAGAGATTTTGGAGAAGTAGGCGGCGCTTAGGTTGAATTTGCAATGCATTTTAGTTCTAAGACTAAGGTTCTATTTATAGGACAAGCTTGGGTCAGGTTTTGACCCATTTGGAATCGTATTAGGAGACCAAAAAAGTGAGCATAAGCGGCGCCTAATGCTTTGCCTATACTTGGCATAGGCGGCGCCTTTTGCAAAGCCTAGTTGAGCATAGGCGGAGCCTATGCTATGGCATTGTTAAGCATAGGAGGCGCCTATGCCATGGCATTGTAGAATCCGAGAGCTTAGGCCATAGCATAGGCCTTGCCTTATTCGTGGCATAGATTTACATAGGCCTTGCCTTGTTGTTTGCCTGTATTTTCATAGGCAATGCCTAGCCCATAGCCTTTTGCTTCTTCATTCCTAACTTACCACCTTCAACATGCAATACTTCCAAATCAAAATTTGAAACCAATCTCCTCCTTTACACCTCTTGCACCTACATTTACTTAAAAATAACAAAAATGATTAGAACGATGGGTTGCCTCCCATCAAGCGCCTTAGTTTTGGTCGTGGCTCGACAAAATCTTAAGAAAACAAAACAATTAAAAACGATGGGTTGCCTCCCACCAAGCGCTTGATTTATTATCGCAGCACGACATAGCTATCTCGATTACTTATACTTCATCGAGATAGATGGGGCATCGTTTTCTGAATGGATTCAGACGACGCTGATGCTTACTTGTAGGCATGCAATATTCTTTGATATGACTCTTGTGCATACATATCCCAGGAGGGATACCAATTATATCATCAATAGTCCAACCCATAGCTCTCTTGTATCTCTTCAGAGCAGAGATGAGAGCCTCTACGTGCTGTTCACTTAAATCATCCGCCACACTCACCGGAAGTGTATTTCCACTTCCCAAGAACGCATACCTTAGATAATTGGGGAACTCTTTCGATTCTAGCACTGGGGGATATTTAATGGAAGTCTTCGCTGTTGGTGACGGTTGATTCTTAAGATCAAGGTCCGGCTGCTTAGGAGTATGAGAATAGGACCCTATTTCTATTAGAGCACACATAGTTTCTTTATAATCTTCATCTTCCTCATGCTCAACATTCAGCAGCGCAGCAGACAATGGCTCAACAGTAAGCTGTTTCTCTACAGATAATGCTTCTTATCCTCATAATGAACATTAGCTACGGAGAACACATTCATATCGCTGGGCTGCTTCATTGCTTTGCATATATCAAAGAGGACCACTTCGTCATTCAACCGAAATAAAAGCTCATTAGCTCTCATGTCAATAAGCACACTTCCTGTTGCAAGGAAAGGACGTCCCAAGATTATGGAAACTTTAGAATCCACCTCGCAATCTAAAATCACAAAGTCTGCAGGAAAAATGAAGGTAGAAACCTTCACCAACACATCATTCAAGATACCCACAGGTCATTTTACCGACCTATCTGCCATCACGAGACGCATATTGGTTGGTGTAGGGTCGCCCAACCCCAAATTTCTATAGACGGATAGTGGCATCAAATTGATGCTAGCTCCCAAATCGTATAATGCCTTAGAAAAATTCATAGATCCAATCGTGCAAGGAATAGTGAAAGCACCAGGGTCTGCCTTCTTCTGTACTAAGGACCTTGTGGCAATTGCACTGCAATGATGAATATTATCTGCCGGCTCATAGCTTACTGCTCTCTTCTTTGTTAAAAGGTCCTTCATGAATTTAGCATATCCGGGCATCTGCTCTAGCGCTTCCACCAAAGGAACATTAATAGTCAGTTGCTTCAACATAGTCATGAATTTACTGAACCTGGTATCATCAGCTTTCTTCTTCAGTCTCTACGGAAAAGGTGGTGGTGGAAGGGGAATCATTTTCTCCACCACTTCTTCTTTATCTTGCTTCCAATTTTCAACCTTTTCAGAAGTGTCATCAGCCTTCTTCTTCAGTCTCTGAGAAAAAGGTGGTGGTGGAAGAGGAATCGTTTTCTCCACCACTTCCTTTTTATCTTTCTTCCAATTATCACTCTTTTTAGGTTGGTGACGTCTAGGTGTAACATCATGAGTACTCACTTCAGCTTCTATGGCATCTTCAAACTCTGCTTCATCAACATTCTCTGCTATATCATCAACCACCTGCTTGTCCTTGGATGGATTTTCCAACACTTTACCACTCCGGGTAGTAATAGCCATACATGATCCGTCGTTCCTTGGGTTTTGCACAGTGTCGCTAGGTAACGTGCCAGCCTTTCTTTGGTTGAATGTCGCTGATAATTGACTCAATTGTTGCTCCAGCTATTTTATTGCAGTAGAATGCGAGTCAACCAATTAATTTATTGACGACAAATCATTCTTTACCTCAGTAATGCCCATATTGGTTGCCTCCACCCCTTTCAACAGCTTAGCCATCATATCATCCATAGATATCTTTCCAGAGCCAGACGTCACAGCCTCACGGTTTCCAGAAGGAACATACAAACCACTCCTGTCAGTCTTATTCTTCCAACCACCTTGATTGCGGTCCTTGTATCCAAATTTATCATAATAGTTCCGACCTTGGTTTCCTTGGGCATTGCCTCGGAAACCCCCCTGATTATTCAAGTAATTTGCTTCCCCCTCAGAATCGGAATCATATCTTCCAAGTGATACAACGGCTTTAACCTTTTCGATCTTCCCTGATAATAAATGCATGGCAAGAAGATCCATCTACGTTTTCATGTGAGCCATATCTTGGTCATGTTCCTCTTGTCTATGTCTCTGCTCTGCAGTCATGCCAACAGATAAAGTAGAGCTTGCTACCTCAGCATCCCTGGTATGCCAGGCTCTATTCTGCTTTGTCATACGGTCCAGCATATTACTTGCCTCAATGAAAGTAAGGTCCATGAATGACCCACCTGCAGCATTATCAACCACTGGCTTTGTCACTGAGTTCAAAGCCCTGTATAATATCTCCATCAAGTGGATGTTGGTCATCTGATGATTTGGGCACCGTATAAGCTTCTTTTTGAACCTCTCCCATGTTTTATGGAGAGCTTCGGTTGGAATCTATCGGAAATTGCTGATCTCATCTCTCAATTGTGCTCTCTTGGATGGCGGAAAGAATCTTTCTAGGAAAGCGTCTTTCAGTTGCCTCCAATTAGTAATAGAATCAGGAGTTAGCCCGTTCAACCATAGAGTTGCCTCCCCAGATAGAGACAATGGAAATAATCGCAGCCGAATTGCATTCTGTCCAACGCCTGGATTGTCGAATGACTTGCATGTAGAGATAAATTTGACCAGATGCATATTCGGATCATCACCTGCAAGTCCACCAAATAGTCCCTTGAGATGCAATAACTGAATCATGGTGCTAGTGATATTGAACTTGGCTCCGGGTGCCAAGGGTGGCGGAATAATAGCTCCTGTGGCACCAGTTCCGTCCAGATCGACATCATCATCATCAAAAAGAGCCTGCACAGCTCGGCGGTCAGGTCTCATTCTAGCTTGACGATCTCTCCTGTGCATAGGTGCTGCCACATCATCTGCACGCCTAGGATTCAGTAACTCATCATCACCCAGGTCCTCATCATCAGGATTTGTTGCCCGACCTGGGTTATCAATATTCTATTGATGCACTTGAGCAGCTGCCAACACAGCTAATCTAGCCTTCTCCTGTTGAGTCGCCCTTCTTTCAATGTCACGTTGTGCATCCATTCTACCAATAAGTTGTGGTTCAGGATTGATAGGTTATAACGGTTGACCTGAACTTCGCGTGTTTGGCATGTACTCAAGCAAACCTGAATAAAAAAAAATCAACAACTAAAAGTAAAATCTGAGAATTTTTTTCACCAAAGGGTCTAGTAACTATCACAAACTTAGTTGACAACTGTATTCCCTGACAACGGCGCCAAAATTTGATAACGCTCAAACTACAGCTCTCGTAAGAGTGTAAGCGGTCGTCGTCAAATATAGAACCCAACTAGGTTGGGTGTCGAATCCCACAAGGAATACTTGGTCACTAAGTATTGCAACGATTATTAGACTGTTGGTCGAAAATTCTATGGAAAGGGGGGATGGTTTAGGCGTGAAGTAAAAGTATCAAAATAGCAAAATAAAAATGGAATGCTTGGTAGGTTTTAATCAATGAGAATTGTAATTTAGGGTTATGTCCACCTTATGAGTTCTACGTATCTATTGGCTATGAGTTATGCGGAATTCATACATGCATTCGCTTATAGAGATTTGTATTCTATGGTAAATCCTAGCGTCTTTGGACCATCAAGGATTATATCACTTTAACTCTTTCGAGCTTAAAGTGTATACTAATGGTACGAATTCTCCAAGAGGTTAATCCAGTTACGGCACAAACTTTTAAACAGGGGTTAGTATCCCTATTTCCTTGTCATTCTCTCTTTTCCAGACATGTAACTTTTCTTTCGAACAAGTTAATGCAATACTGGCGTATTCTATATATTTGCAACCACAAGAATTCAATTAAGATGAAGAGAGTAATGATATAAGCAGCATACGTATCAAGAATTCACAAACTCATAGTAATAGATAGTATATCATAAGGCTTCCATAACCCTAATAGAGAAGTTTAGCTACTCATGATTACAACGGAGCTCACAATAGATATAATCATCATACCACAACCTAGAATAATCTTTGCAATGGATGATGTTAACATCAACTAGGGTTGGACGTTTTTGCTCCTTCCGTTGATCAAGTGTTTGCCGGCCTTTCTCTGTCTTAGACTTACAGATTCTGTAATGTGAATTCCACTAAAAGTGACGTATGAAAAGAAAATAGAATCAATGATAAAAAGCTTCAGCAAAATAGGGTATTTATAACACCCATATCCTATTCCTACTAGGCTACTGCGTACTTATCCTAATCCTACTAAGTTACTGCTGATCCCCAAAGTCATTAGAAATGTTGTTTTTGCCTGGGACAAGTTATCCATGCATCACTTTCAGTCCATAGGCGTCCAAACGCTGCTTTCCTTCTTTCGTGAAGCTTCCTTTGGCGTTAAGTTATCCATAAAGTGCTGTAATCTTCATCATTTATACCTGAAAACTTGCTAATCACGTTTGTTAGCTCACTTATAGGAAAAAGGACTAAAAGTGCATGAATTATATATTTTGTCCTCAAAACTTAGCTAAAATATGGGTACATTAAGGTGTTTTAGGCGTGTAAATACGCCTATCATCAAATATGAGGAACAAGAATCCTATATTTTTAATTTTACATTAGACAACCAACATAAAAACACACCTCACTTTAAGACCGAGTATTTTACCACGCTCAATCCATTACTCAACTTCGTAATTTTGTACCACCCTCCTACGAGCGAGGCAAGAAGATAGACTCTAAGTTGGGGGTGAAATTCATATCCTCAAGGTGGAGGAAAAAACTGAGTTGGGTCATACCGTGACACTAAATTAGGTGCTTCTTGGGAGGCAAACCAAGGTATTTTATTGTTTGCATTCATATTATGTGATTGACATCAGATCTTTGCACCCATGGTGCCACTGGTATATTTCTAACTCTCTTGTTTTGGTTTGATGCATTGGGGACATTACATGATTTTAAGTTGAGGATGGGGCTACTTGTGGGTGTTGATGTCCTCTTGGGGTTTTTGTTGTCGTTCCTTTTTTCCTCGGAGTCTTGTTCCTAGTAGAGCCGTCATGTTTAGGCATATTGTGATTTGTTGTAAAATGTTGTAGTTGACTAGGAAAAATACAAGTACCTTAGGCAGTTAACATGTTTTTTTATTTTTGACCACAACTCCAACGGTCTATTTTATAACTGTGTGATAGGTATTTATGTGTGACCACTGAGCATCTTGTTATGGCATTTGTACTAGTGACATGATAACCATTGCTAAATAATTACATGAACCGAATGGGTAGTAGCTTGTGATGCACCTTAGTGCCATTTGTGTGTGAGATACTACCTAGTTCCCATTGTGTGTTAAATCCAGAACTTGCCCGGTTGGTCTTGCCTTGGTTGTAGGATAGAGGTTAGGAAAGGATCATAGACCGTTGTTGATATTAGTCCATTTTTAGCCTAAATGATATTCCAAGTGTAAATAATATCCCTTGATCCTGATTTGGAGCTTGAATGCCTATTTTTTTTATTATACCTATCACATTCCCATTTGTATCATAATGAACTTGTTTTGGCCCTGGTCCTCCTTGGACGTTGTGCACTTTGACTTAGGAAAATAGCCTAAGTTGAGAGTGATTATTATAGGGGTGCATGATGTAAAGTGAGTATGAAGAAGAGTAATAAAAAATATGCAAGGTTGGATGGTAGAAAAAGAATGAGAAAAGAAAAGTTGTGAAAAAAGAAATGAATGAATAAAAACTACATCCAGCATGAATGTGCTTTAATCAAGAAAGGGAGAAATAAGGTAAAGGTTGATAGGTGAGACCCTAGAAGCTAGTGTAGTGTCAAGGAGTCTTAGTCACTTTAAATATCATCGAGTATCATACCAGCCCCTAGCCTACATTACAAGCCAAAGAGAAGACCTATAGTGATCCTAGATGACCTATCTAAAAATCTTAGTAATGAAAATATGGGCAAGCCTATGGTATTTGGCATACATTGATTGGAACTTCATTCTGAGAGTGAGAGTCTTTTGATTGTCCCCATGGTTACATATGTGATGTTTAATAAAAGTGAAGTGGGACTACTTTGTAGTGAGGGCATACTGGTTAAGTTGTTAGTTGCTAACTTATTTGGATAGAGTAATCTTGCTACATGCATGGTTGTTGTTGCTGAATTGATGCCATATCCTGATTCCTGTGTGTCGCGTTATTGTTCTTCAATAATATGCACAGTTGTTGTATTTATATTAATTGACCTTGGAGATGGTGAAGATGTTTTGAGATAATATGGATGGTTAACTGCCGAATATACTCTGTATCCTCTTGGATGGTATTGCTTCTTGGATGGTTATTCTGGATATAACTAGATCTGTATTGCCCCTGAAGATCAAGAGAAGACGACGTTCAAATACCCATATGGCACCTTTGCATTTAATAGGATGTCGTTTGGGATATGCAATGCACCTTCTACTTTCCAACGGTGCATGATATCTATTTTCTTAGATATGGTGGAGGATACCTTAGAGGTGTTCATGGATGATTTCTCTGTGGTGAGATATTCGTTTGAGCTGTGTTTGGCAAACCTGAGTATGGCCTTGCAACGATGTGTTGAATTCAATTTGGTGCTTAATTAGCAGAAATGCCACATTATGGTAAAGGAGGCATCGTTCTCGGGCATAAAATTTTAGCAAAAGGGATAGAGGTTGATCGAGCCAAGGTTGAAGTTATTGAGAAACTACCACCTCCCATTTTAGTGAAGGGAGTGCGTAGTTTTCTTAGCTATCTGGGCTTTTACCGGAGGTTCATAAGTGACTTATCGAAGGTTGCAAATCCACTTTGCAAACTTTTGGAGAAAGAAGTGAAGTTTTCCTTCGATGATGATTGCTTGAAGGAATTTCAATGCCTTAAGGCCCCTATCATTGTTGCACTGAACTGTTCAAAACCATTTGAGATTATGTGTGATACAAGCGGTGTTGCCCTTGGAGTTGTATTGGGATAAAAGAAGGACAAACTGTTTCATTCATTATATTATGCCAGCAAAGCACTGAATGGAGCACAAAAGAACTACATCGTCACTGAATAGGAACTCCTGGTTGTAGTGTATGCTTTTGAGAAATTCAAGGCTTACCTTCTTGGGACCAAGGTGGTGTTCCATACTAACCATGCATCCTTGAGGTATTTGATGCCTAAGAAAGATACAAAATAGGGGTTGATTAGATGGGTGTTGCTGCTACAAGAATTTGAGTTTAAAGTCAAAGATAGGAAGGTTTGTGAAAACCAAGTTGTGGATTATCTGTCTAGAATAGAAGGTGAGCAGGCAGTTAGTGATGAAATGGAGATAAATTATGCATTTCCTGATGAGGAGATCTTGGCTGCTGCTATGGAGAAAATGCCTTGGTACGCTGATTGTACAAATTATGTTGTGAGTGAGGTCATTCCAAAAAATCTTTCTTTCCATCAAAGAAAGAAATTCCTTCATGATATGACACATTACTTCTGGGATGAGCCATATCTTTTTCGACGATGTGCTGACAATATTATAAGGAGATGTGTGCCAAAAGTAGATGTATTGCGTATAATGGAAGCATGTCATGCTTCTCAGTTGGAGGTTACCATGCAGGTGATCAAATGGCTAGGAGGTGTTGCAGAGTGTCTACTATTGGCCAACGTTATTCAAGGATGCTCATGAGTTTGTGCTGAAATGCGACCAATGTCAGAGGCAGGGGTCGATCTCCAAAAGATATGAGATGCCTTTGACTAAGATGCTTGAAGTGGAATTATTTAACGTATAGGGAATAGGTTTCATGGGTCCTTTTGTAAGCTAATATGGGATAAAGTATATTTTAGTTGTTGTTGACTATGTCTCTAAATGGGTCAAAGCTATTTCCTTGTCTGATAATGAAGGAAAGAGGGTTGTTGCTTTTCTCAACAAGAACACCTTCTCTCGCCTTGGAGTACCACATACTATTATAAGTGATGAAGGATCTCATTTTTACAACAAAGTATTTCGAGCTACCTTAGCAAAATATGGGGTAAAATAGCATAGAGTAGCCACTCCATATCACCCACAAACTAGTGGGCAAGTGGAGGTGTCAAATCGAGAGATTAAAGCCATCCTATCCAAAATGGTGAATGCTAGTCAGCAAGACTGGTCTCAAAAGCTTGATGATGCCTTGTGGGCCTACTGGACTGCTTTTACGACACCCATTGGCATGTCACCATTCCAGTTAGTCTATGGGAAAGCATGCCATTAACCAATAGAGCTGGAGCACAAGGCTTTACGGGAACTTAAAAGGTTAAATTTGAGTTGGAAGGAGGCAGCAGAGCTAAGACTGGGAAAATTGAATGAGATGGATGAATTCCATCTCAGGGCATATGAAAGAGCAAACCTATATAAAGAAAAGATGAAGAAGTATCATGATTGGAGGATCGAGAAACGAGATTTCCAAAAAGGTGACTTGGTGTTTCTGTTCAATTCCAGACTCAAACTGTTCCCAGATAAGCTTAAATCCAAGTGGTCAGGCCTATTTAGAGTTAGTCAAGTCTACTCATCTAGAGTAGTAGAACTTGAAAATGAAGATGGCAGTATCTTCAACGTAAATGGGCAACGAGTCAAACTTTATATCAGTCCAAAAGACTCGATGAAAAGTATTGCTACATCTATCTTGATGAAGTCTAAAGTAATTGAGATAACTGAGTCGTGCCACGATGTTAAATTAGGTGCTTCTTGGGAGGCAACCCAAGGTATTTTGTTGTTTGTATTTGTATTATGTGATTGACATCAGATCGTCGCACCCATAGTGCCACAGGTATGTTTCTAACTCTCTTGTTTGGTTTGACGCATTAAGGACATTGCATGATTTTAAGTTGAGGGTGGGGCTACTTGTGGGTGTTGATGTCCTCTTGGGGTTTTTGTTGTCGTGCCTCTTTTCTCCAGAGTCTTGTTCCTAGTAGAGCCAGCATGTTTAGGCGTATTATGATTTGTTGTAAAATATTGTAGTTGACTAGGAAAAATACAAGTACCTTAGGTAGTTAACATGATTTTGTTGATTTTTGAACACCTCTCCAAAGGTCTATTTTATAACTGTGTGATATGCATTTATGTGTGACCACTGAGCATCTTGTTATGGCATTAGTACTAGTGACATGATAACCATTGCTAAACAATTGCATGAACCAAATGGGTAGTAGCTTGTAATGCACCTTTGTGCCATGTATGTGTGAGATACTACCTAGTTCTCATAGTGTGTTAAATTCAGAACTTGCCCGGTTGGTCTTGCCTTAGTTGTAGGATAGCGGTTAGGAGAGGATCATAGGTTGTTGTTGATATTAGTCCACTTTTAGCCTAAATGAACTTCCATGTGTGAATAATATCCCTTGATCCTGATTTTGAGCCTGAATGCCTATTCTTTTTATTAAACCTATCACCTACCCATTTGTATCACAATGAACCTATTTCGGCCCTAGACCTCCTTGGACATTGTGCACTTTGATTTAAGCAAATAGACTAAGTTGAAGGTGGCTATCATAGGGGTGTGTGGTGTAAAGTGAGTATGAAGAAGGGTAAAAAAAATATATGCAAAGTCGGGTGTGGTAGAAAAAGAATGAAAAAAAAAGTTGTGAAAAAAAAAATGAATGAATAAAACCTGCACCCAGCTTGAATGTGCTTTAATCAAGAAAGGGAGAAATAAGGTAAAGGTTGATAAGTGAGACCCCGAAAACTAGTGTAGTGTCAAGGAGGCTTAGTCACTTTAAATATCATCGAGTATCATATCATCCCTTAGCCTACATTACAAGACAAAGAGAAGACCATAGTGATCCTAGCTGACCTGTCTAAAAATCTTGGTAATGAAAATAAGGGCAAGCCTATGGTATTTGTCATACATTGATTGGAACTTCATTCTGAGAGTGAGCGTCTTTTGATTGTCCCCATGGTTACATATATGATGTTTGATAAAAGTGAAGTTGGACTACTTTGTAGTGAGGGCACACTGGTTACGTTGTTGGTAACTAACTTGTTTGGATATTGTAATCTTGGTACATGCATGGTTGTTGTTGCTGAATTGATGCCATATCTTGATTCCTGTGTGTTGTATTGTTGTTCTTCATTAATATGCACAGTTGTTGTTTTTAAATTTATTGACCTTGAAGATGGTGAAGCTGTTTTGAGATAATATGAATAATTTACTGCCGAATGTGCTCTGTATCCTCTTGGTTGTGTTTTAGTTGCTTGAGGACAAGCAACTGTTTTAAGTTGAGGGTGTTGATGTGTGAGCAGATGCTAACACATTTGAGGCTTTTAACTAAGAATAACTGCAAAGTCCTAAGCAACTTTTATCGTTTTTGATTGTTTTCTGTTTGATATTGCAGTAAAAGTCAAGATGCAAGAGAACCAGCGATAATGGAAGTAAAAGAGTTGATTTTTAAGCAAGTAGAGAGGGAAGTGTAGCTGACGACTTGTCTGATAAGTCATCATCCTTGTGATAAGCTATCAAAGTTGTCGTTAACCTTAGACAGAGAATGGGCTTCAGCTGGAATTCGTGACGACATCTGGGATAGGCCATCAAAAGTGTGATAAGCCATCAGGACCATCGTCAGCCTTAGGCAGTGTGCAGAAACTGAATTAGAAAAGTGATGGCAATATCTGATAAGTCGTCAGACTTCTGATAAGTCCTTAGGTTCGTCATCAGCCGAAGGAAGCAACACTTGAAATAGGAAGATGAGTTGATGACATGTATGAAAGTCATCAACTCCCTAATAAGCCATCAGGTATGTTGTGACATTAAGGAATAGAGCAAGAAAATGGAGACATGTCTGACGATAGGTCTGATAAGCTATCAGATCTCTGATAAGCCGTCAGATATGTCGTCAGCTAAGGAGGAAAATCAGAATTTTTAACTTCGAATTTTTCTTAAGTTATGGATATAACTAGCAGCTTTTAGGGTTTCATAAGGGGGTAACATCTTGAAATTATTCCAAAGGCAAAGACACCTCTATTTGGGGGCTCAAAACTTAGAATTCAATTTTCAACTCTTTGATTTGGTTGTGGGGATTTTCTCTTGAACTTAGAAGAGAATCAACTTCAGACTTCATCTTTTGTAAGTTTAATTACTTTGAATGATGATTATAATTGTTGCTATATATTTCTTTCTCATGTGGAACTAAAACCCATAACTAGGGTTGTGGGATCTATGATTATTCCCCCATGGATTTAATAGTTGGTTAGGGTTTGAGTGATTGTGGAGACATCTTGATAATTCCTTTGTTATGATTGTTATTTATTGGTATCAAACAATAAATCCCGCCTTATGTTGATTTTCTCAAACTGAGAAATAAACTAAAGGTAGCGAATTATCAATAAGGATTTGGGAAGGTTAAGCTCTCATCTAATGATTAATGGTCTAACAAGATTGATCAACTTGAGATAAAATCAGTATAAATAGAATGATTTCCTAAGTTCGAGAGAATTAGGGAGTTCAACAACATCTAAGTAGGTTGAGAAACACTTAGATTGACTGTCGAAACTGATAATTTGATGTTTCCCACAAGTTATGATAACCCAATACTGCAGTTATTATTTAATGGGGATTAATAATAATATTTATCACAACCCTAGTTCCTCTCTATCATTGATTTGAACCATTAAAATTTTAGTTTTGAGCTCTGAAGCAAGTTAAAACTTTAAAAATTGTTTGATCATTGAAAACCCCCATTTTATCTTTTCGTATCATTTGTTTGAATTCAACTTATAGCTATAATTTCTAATTAGTTTAATCTCCTCTCACATTATTCCTCATGGATTCAACCCCGACTCCAAAGTTGGGTAAATATGTTGATGACGACCGCCTTGCACTAAATTGACGTGTAAGTTGAGTGTTATTAGTAAGCAAGTTGATTTGGGAGTTGGCACTCGGACTACAGAGGGTACAAAAACAACTATGGTTGCCTCAAGATCCGCACAAAGTATCCAGCTCTCTTTAGCTGATTCTATTCAGACTACCTCCTTCGCAGTTACTATACCTATAATTAAGACTATAGATATGGAAACTGCGACAACCCAAACATTAGAGTATGTGGTTACCCCTCATAATCTTAGAAAATTGGTCAATAAAGGAAAAAAATTTAATGCTCAGTTAATTGTTTGCCTAACAGTTTGATCCTTCTATAGATAAGAAAATAACAGAGACATTGATACCTTATACTACTCTCCACAGGCACATTGATGATATAGAATGTCGAATCAATAACAGGTTAAAACAGATAATTGTATCTGATCCTGCTAAATTTAAAGTAGAGCTTGAGAAGGATAGAGTAGACATCATTGCTTTACAAAATTGACCAATGTTGACATTTCCTTCTTCGATTGAAGGGAGTTAAAGAGGAGGAGGGGAGGTATTGTATGATATAATAGGAAAACCTGTTGATGCTAAGGGTAAAGGTAAGAAGAAATGATGAGACCAAAAAGACCCAAATAACTTGAGAGCAAATAAAATAGGCAAGAAAAAATACTTGAAAAAAAAATGATGAGGTCCAAAGAGGCAAATGAACCATGGGAGAAAGCATTATGAGCTCGTGCTGTGGGAGCCTCTGCTAGTGGCCACCCAGGAAAGTTGATATTGTGGAATCGAGTGTGGAGTTTTCTACTCCACCGACTATTATTTTGAGTGCATTGGTCATACCTAGTTCCACTTCTGATGATGCATCGGTTGATGTCACAACCTACTTAATGTCACATGACACAAGCACCTAGGAAGCCGTAGGTACATCCTCACTCCATCCCTACAGATTTATGAATAATATATTGAGTACATGGTTTAGCCTTTTATTAAGGGTGGGGAACCTATGTCCATGGGAGTTTTTATTGCCGATGTTCTTTTACCTCGTGTACCATCTAGGTGAATCGACATGTTTAGGATATATGGGTTTTTTTTATTTGGTTGTTGTATATTGTATATGCAAAATATTTATAGGAAATGAATGGCACTTGTTTTTATTTAAAATTTTATGGTAACAAGGACCAATAAAAAAATTTGTGTGATACTGTTTGCTAAATTAACCATTATAGATTTGTACTTGTCATTGGTAATATATTAATATGGAGTTGTCTACTTAAACTTGATCATGAAATAAATGGTTGGTGGTGATTGTGATATTCCATGCCTGAGCGTTTAAGGATATTGTACTATTTTCATACTTTATGCATGCATCTAGAACTTTCCAAGTCTATTCTATTAGGTTGTTAGTCGGTGTCTAGGAGACGATCACAAGCATTGTTTGATTTTAAGTCCACTTAGCCTAAAGAAGCCGTCCAAATCATGATTTGCAATCACTTGATCCCAGTTTGAGTTGTACTAGCTTCTTTGTTCAAAATATGTTCCCCTTTCTTTTTTTACAATTGAACCTCTATTTTGGCCCTGGTCCCTCTTTGGATATCGTGCGCCTCAACTCAGGAAAATTGACTAAGTATAGAAAGTCTTAACAAACAAAAAATTTATGAAAATAGTAGCATCAAAAAAGAAGACCCGATGAGTGAACAAAAATAAATACAAAATACAAAAGATAAAACAAAAAGAGTTTCAATGTGATAATAAGGGATTCAAGATATTTGTTGTACTCGATGTTTGGAATTATAGGAAGACAGAAGTAAATAAGGACAGAGTCTTAATTCAAGTGGTAATGTGTGCTAATTCATATCAAGGAGGTGTAAGTCACTAATCCCAAATTTATCCTACATGCACCCAAGTCTCTATTATAATTTGATTAAAGTCCTATAGTGATCCTAGTGAATCCACTGAAAGATTGAGGTAGAATGGCAAGAGCAAGCCAATGGTATCACATGTGCATTGTTTGAAATTTCATTGTGAGTGTGAGAAATTTGGTTTTTAGTCCTTTAAAAAGTCTATATTTATTGTGAAGGACTTCTTTATTGTGGGAGAATGTGGATTTCTCTTGAAACTGGTAATTGTTAGAATGAGTACATTGAGTGTACGTAGCATTGCCTATTTGTATTGTAATACCATGCATGGATCCCTGTTAGTTAATTAGTATATAAGTTATGCTCATGATGGTGGGGTCTATTTTGAGGTTACAAATGTTGTTCTATTTCTTTAAGAATCATGATGGTTGTATGATACAGTATTGTTTAGTTGCTTGAGGACAAACAAGTGTTCTAAGTTTAGGGTGTTAATGTGTCGGCATTCTGATGCACAATTGAGGATTTTGAGTAGGATTATTGCAATTTCTTAAGAAAAATTTATTGTTTTTAATTTTTTTTATTTGTTGTGCAAGAAATATTGACTTGTGAGAAAACCAGTGAAAATAGGCTAAAATGGGAGTTGATGATTAGAGTTGATGGGCTGTCAAATAATTGACAAGCTGTCAACTCTCATCATCAATCTGATGATAGAATATTAATTTAGTAGGGTGCTTTTGAAGACTTGAGTTAATGGGCTGTCAACTAGCTGATGAGCCGTCAACTCTCATCGTCAACCCTAAGCAAGAAGTCACTTAAAGAGAACTCGGTTGAAGACTTGTGATGACGAGCCATCAACTATGTCCGTCAACTATGAGTGGGAAAATCTGAAATTTCAATTTTAAAATTCAAGTCTCATCTACAATGCCAATGATAATGACTTCAAACAATGCACATGTGATACCATAGAAGCTTTTAGGATTTTCTCATTATCTCTTGTCAACTCATTTCAAACGTTATATTTTGGAGAAATATTTAAAGTTTTGAATTTGTTCTTGGGTTTTAGGTATTTCTTGTGATATTCAGAAGACAACTGAAGTGTAAATTCATAATTTGTAAGGGTAATTCTCTAATCTATGAGTTCCTTTTCTATATCTTCAGTGAAAATCATGAGCAGCTAAACTCTCACAACAATGGTTGTGGGAGATATGGTGAAATCATTATTATTGTATTAATTGTTGTTGAAATTTGAATGATAATAAAAATTGTACATATAATCTTTTTGTACTTAACCTATTTCTAATGGTTGCAAACATTAGAAGATGCCTTAAGGTTAATTCGCTTGAAATAAGGAATTAAAACAGGTAAAAGATTTTTAATGAGGATTCCGAGTTATTAACCTTCGTCTAGTGGTTGATTCTTTAAATAAGTTGACCAACTTGAAGTATATTCAAATTTAATTAACATCACTGTTAAGTTCAGAAGAATGAAGGTGAAAATCACCCAATTTAGGATGAAAATTATTGGATGAATATTAGAAATCGCTAACTTTACATTTTTTGATATCATGAGAATTCTATGAAACGATTTACGCATAATTGCAATAGTAGTCATAGTGAACACAATCCTAGTTTAATTTCGCTACTAAATTATATCTTGACAATTTAGTGTTTATTACTATCAATAAATTGAATATTGTGTTACATAACATTCATAACCCCCCCCCCCCATTTCATGGAACATATAGCTTAATTAACACCATATTCTCTATATGACTTAGCGCCAACCTCTGTTGGGATATACATTTCACAATAACCATTAACGCTTCTTTAAGGAGTTGTAATTTGGCATATCAAGACGCAATCATGAGGAGCCCTTAATTATTATGAAAATCCAAATGTCCCTACTAAGGAATCTGAATCCAAATTGACTGAATGAGAGAATTTCTCTCACGAGCTATACTTAGCAGTTCCTCGGAGATGTCCAGACTTAGAAGCACAATATTAAAAATGAACAGGGATTCCTCTACAAACCACAAGGTCAAATAATAAAAAAGACTTAAAATAGTCTTCAGTCAGACTATGAGCCAACTATGCCCCAACCTCGCTAGATGATTACGTAAGAAGTGCCAAAAGGAAAAAAAAATTATTTATGTTTATAACAACCCAATACTTACAAATTCATCATTAAACACTACAATAAAGGTCCTTATTATGAAACACGCTCAATGTATAACCTTCTAGGGATAACCTCAAAAATGTAATTATTGTTATCTCATTTGGAAACTACCTTTCTAGAGAATGTGTTAAGTAAAGCCTCAGAGTTAACAAAGTTTGAGTTTATTAATCAAACAGGAATACATAATAATGCTTTGGTACACAAACATAGAAAGACACATCATAAAAATAAAAAGTATACAAAAAGAGCTTCAAAATTGTACATCAACATAAAAGCATTACATAAATTCCTTCTTTATTACACTCGGAAATGGGTTTCAAATACTACATAATACAAATCCTAGAAAAAGGTCTTAGTATAAAAATAACACATCGACTTGGATTAATAATTGATAAGTAAAAAAACTCATGCTAGAATTTATGTTTTCTTGACGATATCCTATAATTGTGTCTAAGTGGATCTATCTTCGAGTAGTTCTCAGCATCGTAGGGATATGGGATAGAATTCACTTGGATCAAGGAAATTTAATTCAGTTGAATCAGATTACCTCTAGCCAATGGGCTTCCTTAAGAGTAGCCTAGAAGGGTCAGAGGATGATCTCAACTCATGAAGGAACTGTTATTGCTACATCTTGTTTTGATGATGAGAAGCTGACAACAAGAAGCCAGGTCCCTGGATCTTCAAGGCTAAAAGTACAGTCAGCATGTGCATGCACAATTTTTTCATCTAGTGTAACAAATCGTACAGGTGTTTCTAATATTTTAACCCTAATCATTACTTGATATTAAAGGCAACGAATGTTTCTCAATTGGTAATTTTTGCAAATCAGAAAGTTAAAGGGAGAAAAAGGCAAAAACTCAACATTCAACATTGCTCAAGATCTCATTTCTTGTGTGTGATAAAATAGCAAGTGTTCTTGAGTGCATCTTGAGTCTTTGAATTGAATTAATCATTCTATAAGAGTAATGCTCTTTTTTTTCTTTGAGATTCCTTAGGTAGAATTGCCTAATCTTGATACTGATTAGAGTTAATAAGTTTTGAGGAAGTCTTGGCAGAGTTGTCAAGGTAAGCTTGTAGTAGAGTTATTATAAGAAGGATGAGCCTAGAGTTCGATTCAAGTTTGAGTGTGTAATCAAGAGGTTGATTAGAGAGAACTTTTGAGAGCTTATGAGGGAACGCCATGTTTTTTCTCCCTTGAGAAAGAAGGTTTCCACGTTATATCTGGTGTTCTTTAAGTTTCTTATACTGGTTTGTGTTCCTGGTTGGTTTACTATTTTATTACTTGTAACTGACTTAAAGGGACCAGGTCCCTCACAGTATGGCGCAACCCCCAAGGGTTCAATAGTTATAAATTAAATTTTCAAAACCCTTAGGATCTACCATCACTAAACCTGCCAAATGTGGTGATGAAGCGAAGAAAACCCAAAGAGATAGGCCAACAACTTAAGAAATTTAAGAAGGATAACGGCATGCAGAACTATAGGAGACCATTCTTACCCTTGGACTCACTCACAGTTCTTACCTTACCCTTGTCAACAACATCAAAAATTCAATCCTAGGTTTAATATCGAGATCAAACACAAGGATTAGGCAAAAACTGTAGGAGGGACAAATTACAAAATCTAAACATTGGAAGAGCCTTAAGAAGAATTTTATCAAGGAACAATTCTCTATAAAATTATTGAAAAATAAGTGTCTGATGGCATGTCAAGCCAAGCCTGAAAGGTTACTTCCTATAGTATGAAGCTCATTTAATATGTCAAAAGCAGAGGGTTGTAGATAACTTCAACATAAGTGGTACAGATTAATGTGATCAAGTCATGAATCTTTGGTTTATGCAAAATAAGACGTCAATGTTGGGATCTCACTATATACTTAATGATTCAAGTCCCAAAAAAAGAGGACTCTCAACTTTTCTCCTTTGTTTAAAATAAGGAAAATGGGAAAATAAGGGAATCAAGGTGTCTTATTAACAAAATTAATTTTGAATAAAACTGATTTTACTCAAGGTCCCTAGAATGGAACCAAAGTAAGCAAATAAATAATACAAGTTACACATGGGAAAATAACCCTCTAGAAAAGACTTACTTAGATTTAGTCCTCAGAACATCAGGTAGGGATACCTTCTGAAACTATACCTTAAAGGGAAAGAGTAGATTCCCCCTCATATTCTAAGGACATACACTTATCAATATCCATAATGGACTAGGACTCTACTATCTATTTGTCTAAGTTAAAACATTCAGCTCAGATTTCTTCTAGTATTTTGAGGTGGGTAATTTAAGTGTCTTAGGCTTTCTTTACATTGTGGTGTTCATAGATGAGCTTAAATTTATCAATAAAAATGTTAATTTTCTCTAAAAAAAAATGCTAAACCTCAGCTCGATGTGGATCTTACAAAAGTGGGGCTATAGTGGGGAGGTGCGACCTAACATCTATTGAATAGATGACCTCTTATAATTCAAATTTCTTCTTTATAAGTTTCTCAATCATACCAGCTTGAGCGCCATTAACATGCCGTAAGTTTTCTATATTTTAAAACTATTGAAGTGTGTCTCGGTGGTACCTTCCTCTCTTGCCTAAGATCACATCCTTAATTCTCAATGCCTCAAGTTAGGAGTTTATTAGGCAAGGTTCTATACTGAAATAGGTTGATCCAGCATATTGGCTGGAGTTTTCTCAAAATGATTTCGTTCACCTCTTTTAAGACCTATTGAAAGAGGTCTTAAAAGAGGCTTGGGGAATGCGAGATACTCACCCTGACAGTGGCATAGGGCATAGTCTAATTAGACTCTCTTCGAGGCTTCTTCTATTTTCCAATGATCTTTGGTAGAAACTATTATGTTCAAATAATTGACTATTACTATCACTCATGATGTAAGTCTAACCTTATTGATAATTTTCAACAGGGATAATTGATACTACGCCAGACTATGTAATAAAGCAAGAAGTGAATTAATGATTACAAGAGGATTTGTGGGAGCTACCGATAGTTGAACCCTTGAAGATGGAAAGCTAAGGTTTCAATGCCCGAAGTACACTGTTGGAACCTCTAATAAAGATAGGGAAAGGATGTAGATCTCTTTGTGTAAGATCCTGCAAAATCCTAAGCTCAACTCAGTCTTTTAAGCTTGATAAGGGGTCCCAGACTTAGAAAATTCTTGCTAAGTATTCAAACTTACTATCATTTTTCCCTTCATAAGTTGGAAGCTCTATTTTAGGACTCTTATAACCTTAAAGTATCAATATTTAGATTGATTCATGATCAGGAATGTCAGTAGGTGTTCCCGGACGAGTTTTGAATTTTTTAGACCTCGTTTGAACCATGTTTGGGAATCCAAAACAGCGTATCAATGTAATCTTGATACAGCGCGGTGGCCATCGTGTGGATCAATATTTTTCCTTGGCTCTCAGTGGCAATTTCCAGTGAACCAACGTGGTGCGTTGGCTATCACATCGATGCCAATAATGCGGTACGTGTCCTGTGCGTTGATAGTCCAATTTTCAGTCATTAAAAGTCGCATCCTTGGGGGTAATTTGGGTCTTTTCCCCACCCCTATTCAGACCTAAAACATGAGATTCAGCCTTCATTGAGCAAAATAGACTTACTTTCTCTCAAATTTCTCAAGAACAAGAACCCTAGGTGATTTAATTTCAAGGTCAAGGATCAAGATTTCCACCATTGTTCTTAAGGAATTTAGCAACCAAGGTATGTCAAGTTTTCATCCAAGGGTTCCCTTCCACCCTTAGAGTTCAAGAACCCCTTTTAACTATAAGTTTATGAGTTTGATGAATTTCATGGTTGAATTTGAATGTGTTCATGATTATCATGTTAATGGAGTTTCTAGTTCATGATTTACTACAAGATCCATGTGGAATTGATTGATATGTGTGCATTATCATGCGAAACCATGTTGAAACCCATGAAGTTGTAAATGTGGAATTGAACTATGATGTGTAAATGTTGTTTTAGTGTCATGTGCATAGATTATGTCCTTCAAGTGTTTGATGAATTGTTCATGAGAATTAAATAATGAAATTATATCATGTTAGCATGTATTCAAATTCATGTCATGCAAGTGTTTGATAGAATGTCCCTATGAATGAATGATGATCAAGTAGTTATTTATCATTTTTCAAAAATGTTCCATGTCGTATAATTTATGCTATTGAGTCCTTGGGGTATTCAATACCTGATAATTTAGTTATTTACCTAGAGCCATGGTCAGTCACAGGATAGTATCAGTCAGTCACGATCAATAGAATTCAGTCAGTTAACAGAATTTAGTAGTATTCCATCAGTCCATGGAACCCAGTGAACTCAGATCAGTTTAGTTATACAGTACGATCAGAAATAGTTTAGTACAGCCTAGAACAGTCTAGAATCCAGTCCAGTGTCTATTCAGTTGGGAGTAGGATTCAGCACCGAGTGAACCCATGGATGGGGACTCACCTGCCAGTAGAGGGTGTGATCCTTAGAAGCAGTCCTTGTAATCTAGAACTACGTAGCCAGTGTAGGTTGAGACATCAACCTATCAGTTAAGGGTTGATGAGGTGATTTACCTGCCAGTTGAGGGTACCACCGTTCTCGTTCAAAGCACCTGCCAGATGAGGGTGACTCAGCTTGTCTTTACCTGTGGCACAGTATTGACACCCTTCCAGCTGGGGTTACAGATTGGACCCCAATCAGTTCAGAGAGGGGTATATCGGTTAGATGATTACTTCCCACAGTCTCAGTTTTAGTTCTAGTCTCAGTATAGAACTCAATTTAGTTCTAAAGAAACTTAGGGCTGTTAAATACAGTTACTCAGCTCAAAACGGAACTTAGTATAGTTCCACAGAATCAAGACAGTCAAATACAGTCACTCAGCTATCAGTGATTCAATATCAGTAGGCTTGGATAACAGTTAATCAGTATTCAGATTCGGTAATCCAATGTTATCACGATCTCAGTTACAGTCTACATATTCACGCATGTACTCTCATTCAGTTATACTCACGTCATTCAGTCAGTATTGTTCATACATATGAATCCATGCATTTTAGCCTACCTCACTTAGTATACCAGTACATTCAAAGTACTGACGCATACCTTTCTTTTGCACTATGATGATTTATATCATAGGTTCAGACGTGCGGGCTCCTGATCATACTTAGCAGTTTAGATATTTAGCTGACAGAGTTAGTGGTGAGTTCTCTTAGTTCGAGGACACGATGATTATTTCAGTAGTTTGGAGTTAGTTGGGGCCTTGTCCTATCAACTCCATGTTTCAGACAGTTTAGAGGCTTTTTCAGACTAGAGTATTTTTCATACAGATGTTTCAGTTTTGGTATTATTATACCGTATTCAGCTTTATTACAATATTGAACCTTATGTCATGTTTTCCGCCTAATTTCCACATATTTGTAGTATACTATTCAGTTACTGCAGCAGGTACCAGTCATGGGTTAGCTTGTGGTCCTTAGAGATTATAAGCACCGTGTAGCGTCCGGGGTACAGACTCGGGGTATTACACTTTGTGAGCAAAATTAGACCTTGTCGATGGACATCTCGAGGGAATGAGTTTCAAACTCATCTCTCTCAATGCTCCTCAATTTTTGAAATAAGGGATCAACGCCAAAGCTATCCTTACCATGGGAAACCAATTCCAGTATCAGTAACATATCCCTAGCTCTTTAGATGCCCTAATATAAAGAAAAGCCCTTAAATTCAAACTCCTCTATTAGGGCCTTGATATTTTCATTCTCTTTCTCTTGAAAGGGTTAGGCACAACCTTAAAAAAAGGAACATTTGTAGCACCAGTTAGGACATGTAGTCAACCACAAGTCTCTCAACAAATCATCTTGAGGGCAATGATTTGGGAAACAAGGCCACTGGGCCAAAAGACAAACATGTAAGGAAGAATTTAAGAAAACGAGTGCATATAGAAATTAATTGTGAACATAGGATAATGCAAATACCAAGGTTATTGGCTTTACAGTCAAAATAGGTAATAAGTGCAACCAAGAGCTACTATAGGTAGTGGATCACTCAAGATATTTTCAACCCATAGGCAAAGAAATTTGACCAAATGGATTGAAGATATTCTTGAGGGAGGAATCCATTGAGAAGCTGGATGGAATGAATGAGCTGACATAAACATCAAAGAGAGTTATGAGGAATAAAAGAGTACCAGTTAGATCTATTTAATACTGGATTTCCAAATCACAAGGTGAATGTTCTTTAATGGATCAATTAGGGACAACATGATGAAGTGATTAGCCCAACCTCGGTCTCTAGGATCATCTAAATTGCCAAGGAGAGATTCTATACCATGGGTAGATAATTGGACTACTAATCCTTGATCAATCAAAGGGAGTTAAGAAGAAGCAAATGAATCAAGAAAAATTCCTCGACAACTAAAGTGTCCATTGCTCGACGACATGCAAAAATTCTCCATACCCCTCGGCCAAGATGACCAAGGCATATCTTAAAATTATTGTCAAACAAGGTAATCACTTTATTCGTAAGATCTATAAGACTCATACTAAAATGGTAGGTGTAAATGAAAGCAGTCAAGTTGAGACAATATGGTGCTTTTAGATAAGTAGGGTGCTTCAACTCAAAATTCTTCGACAAGTCATCCATAATCTGTTTGGACAACAAGTAGGTTGTTGTCCTTCAAAGGAACCCAATTTTTTTATTGATATTATCTTTCCCTTTTATCTCCTAGCAACTTGAGAGTTGAAGTCCCTAATAAAAGGGTAGAAGTTGGAAGAATTTCATTAGTAGATGGTCCAGAGAGACCCAAATCTCTGCTCTTACCTTAGTAGCATCACCAAGCATGATAAAGTAACACACGAGATGATTAATGAAACATAAGAAATTTTGTAAGGCAAAAAGAAAAACAAGATGCATAGAATGATGGAGCACAACTGATTTTATAAATGGGAAAGAAAGTAACTTACCCTAAAAGGTGCCTCCAGAAGGATGCAAAGTTTTTGCCATCTATGTGTTGAAAGGATGATTCACATAGAGAAGTAATATTTTGGAAGTTTATTGGGAGATAATCTTCGGTTCACTTTTTGTCTCCTGAAAACTATTGGGTTTAGTATCCCACAAGATGGACGGACTATTTGTATATGGTAAAATTAGTGCAGGAACACATGGCATAATCTGGATAAAAATCTTTAGAGAGTGATACAACAACCAAATCTATGACAATGAAGACTCTTTCTCGAGAAACCCGTAATAGAGGTATCCTCTCATTATGGATAAGGAAACAACCACTCTCCACCATCAGTGACATAGAACAAAAAGACAAGTAGGGAAAAAGTATGGTATACCCTCCAGATGTGTAGACATGTTGTTCATAGCAGAACCTCATGCGAGTATTAGTTGTAAAAAATTACCATATGGTCTATATACATAGGTCCTAGTCTTTTAGGACATTATTGTTGAATTATTATTAGCCAAAGTCTAAGGTTGTGAGATATAAAAAGTTTTCCTTACTCATTTGTAAAGGTATTGACTCTCTCATTCTATCAATAAATACAATAGTGCTTACTTGGTCTCCAAGTTTTTCATTATATACTAGTTAGACGACATCATTAGTTTTGTAAGAATCTGGAATAACATAGTTTCACTCTCGATTGTGATCACATATAGCTTCATCACTCTTAGATTTGTTTTCTTTATCTACTCGCTCTCTTTTACTCGTAACTAATTGATTCCTCTTACCACCTAGTAATCTAATTACTAACAAATCAACTATAAAACAAGGTTGAGTAATAATGAGTGCACTTGATGAAACTAAAAATTTAAAACAAAAAAATATTTAATATCTTCCATAAAGTGGGGTTTGGGGAGGTAAACTGTACATAGTCCATACCACTATCTCAGCGGTGAGGTAGAGAGGTGGTTTCTAAAATACCCTCAGTTCGAATCATCTTTAAATTTAATAGCACCAAATTCATGGTAAACATATAATACCCTTATCATGGAAATGATTCATTCCAGGAGGTTAATCGAGGAAGATAAAGCTAAGTTAGGGTCATTAAATTGAATTAATTAGCTTAAATAAGAGAATTTGTTAAGAAAAAGAAGAAAAGTATATTAATCTTTGATGAGTGAATAAGAAATCCTTAAATATGAGTATTTATAGCTGCAATACATTGAACTAATCACTAGAAATTGTTTATTCAACTAACCAAATCTAACTACCAACTAACAAATAGAAATGAACTCGGTTATTATAGCTACAGTGTTTTTGTATGGCTACATTACTAATAGAATTTTGAATTCATTATAAAACTAACTATTTAACTTTTAATTTTCCACCTCAACTACCAGCTCACTCCTCTTCCATCTTCTTAAACTTGTATCAATGCCCCTTATGGATAAAAATAAGGGGAACCTATGTTGAACTTCTTGACCTCAAGGATAAAAATATGGGGAACCTATGTTGAACTTTAGTAGTGTCCTCCTAAGTAACAAGCTTACGATTAATATCAGTCCATTTAACAAGCACTTATCCCACAACCTCCTTTTTTACCTATCTCCTGTCCAGTGTAGCTTTAGGCAAAAGGCAATAAGGACTAGACAAGTGATATACAGGGGTGACTTAAACTTGTAGGCACAGAATGTCACTTCTTCAATTGAGAAACATGGAATGTAGGATGTATAAGAATAGAACTAGGCAACAACTCTTATCTTGGCATCTATCATATAAGGATGATAGTATTTAGCCGCAAGCTTGTTGAATAATCTTACCGAAGCCACTGAAACTTTTCTGTATGGTTGTAACTACAAATATACCCAGTCTCCAACATTAAAATGCCTATCATATCTTTATCTATCATCCTCATCTTTCATTATTTATTAAGCTCTGGAAATGTGAAACTTCAACTGCTGAATAATAGCTTCTCTAGCATCTAAAAATTCATCCATAATCTTAGTAGCACTCACTCCCACAAAGTAAGGTAAATGAATAGATATTTCTGACCATATAATGTCTCATATAGAGTACACTTAATAACAAAATGATAAGAAGTGTTATACCATTATTCAGCCAAAGGTATATAAGTAGCCCAATCCTTTAGACTATCTGAACAAAAGCACATCAAATAGGTGTCCAAATTTCTATTAACCACATCAGTTTGACCATTAATCTGAGGATAGTAAGTTGTGGATCTCTATAATTGTACACCCTGTAGTGTAAACAACTCTTGCTAAAATTAACTCAAGAATACATGGTCTTTATCACTTATTATAGATATAGGTATACTATGTAAATTAAACACATCATCAATAAAGAACGATATAGGTATACTATGTAAATTAAACGCATCATCAATAAAGAACTTAGCCATTGACTTAGAATTATAAGAATGTTGAAAGCTCGGGAAGTGGTTGTACTTGCTGGGCCTACACACCACAACTAAAATGATATCTTTACTATGTGATTTAGGTAATCCCCAAATGAATCTAGGAAAATATTATTCCTCACTTCTTCAAGTATAAGAAGAGGCTGGAAACAACCAGGTAAAGTTGATACGTCATATGTATGTCTTTGAAGGACATCATAATGATTGACAAATCTCCTAACATCTTGACTAAGTGATTTCTAGTAAAATAGTAATTGTAAGTATAGTTGAAATCCATACTTGAGTGGACTCCTTAAGGAGTACTATGCCAAAGTTCAATGATATGATTTCTTAGTTGTTGTCAATATAACCACTTAGTCTTTCTTTCCACCTTAATTGATCATTACACCATGTATAAGACTTGAAGGGTTGTATCTACAGCTTTCTAATTAACAACTGTAATAAAGAATCTTAGACCCAAGACTTCTTAATCTTGATATATTATTCATCGCTAAAAGTCAATAGAGTTACGACAAAAGCTCAACATTAGTCATTCTTGATAGATCATCAACAACTTTATTTTCAAACCCCTTTTTGTATTCAATAGAAAAATCAAATGGCATTAACTTGGATGTACCAATTATCTAAAAATCAGCATGAATTTGTTGTTCCAATAGGTGCTCCAAGTCTTTTTTTATCAGTCTTAACAATAATCTAACCATTAAGTAGATAATGACATCATTTGCTTACAACAAATATTAGAGCTTATGACTCTCTGTCATATGCAGACATAGCTTGATGTTTAGGAGCTAAGGACTTGTTTGTGTAAGTAATGGGATGCCCTTTTTGCATTAATACAACCCCAATTCCCTTGCCACTAGCATTAGTCTTTACCACAAAAGAAAGTGAGTAATTTGGTAAGGCTAACAAAGGTGCTGAAAGTAAAGCTTGCTTTAATGTATTGAAGGCTCTAGTGGCATGATAAAACCACACAGACTCATTTTTATTCAATAAATCATACAGTGGTTTATATATGATTTCAAATCCCTGGATAAATATTCTATAATACTCATTTAGTCCCAAAGACCTCTTAACTCTTTTATATTAGTAGGTACTGACCACTTTTAAATAGCAATAATCTTTGTTGGATTTGTAGATAATTTTTTTACACTGATGTAATGACCAAGATACTCAACTCTATCAATACCAAACATACACTTAGACAACTTAGAATACAATTGGTACAGTTTCATCAATTCAAAATACTGCATCCAGGTATGTGATGTGATCATTCTAAGTCCTGATATAGATGAGTATATCATCAAAATACCAGTACTGACTTCCTTAATACGGTTTAAATATATCAGTCATTAGACATTGCAAAGAAGAAGGAGCATTGGTTAAGCCAAAAGGCAAGACCAAGAACTCATAATGCCCCTCTTTAGTTTAAAAGTTGTGTTGTAATTATCCCCCTCAGCCATTCTCAACTAGTGATCCCTGCCTTGAGATCTATTTGGAGAACACTGAAGTACTTCCGTACTCATAAAGTAATTCCTCAATCATAGGTATGGGAAGTTTATCTTCTATAGTCATCTGGTTCAAACTTATATAATCAAGACACAACCTCCATGTACCATCTTTTTCCCCACTAAAACAATTGGAGAAGCATAAGGACTAATACTATGTTGAATGATACCTTGGTCCAATATTTCTTGTACTAACCTTTCTATGATATCTTTTTTAAATGTAGGATACGTATAATGACTCTAAATGATAGGATTAGCTGAATCTAACAAGGGAATTCTATGATTAAAAGCATCTGTGTAAGGAAATAATGTACTAGGCAATTAAACAAATAAGAATAGTTTTTCAATAGAGTATTCATTTCTATATTAAGAACAACACCTTGAGAAAGTTGCATGTTGTAGCACTGTGTATCTTCTACTATAGGATCAATGTAGGAGATCATAAATATTGGACTTCTTATCATTCTTGTTTAGATATAACTTTAGCTCTAGTAGCCTTGAGTTGTGCTCTGGCCCCTGTCTACACATTCCTCTTGCTTTGATACATAACTCAATAGATTTATTTTTAAATCAAACACGATTCTACAAAGTGTTTTCAACAACTACACACCAAATGTAATGTTCATATTTCCTAGTGGTATGAGTAAAAAATAGAGGATAATGTGGTGTCATGCAATAGCCACAGAAGATTTCAACAAACTGAACCAGTTTGCATTTTTTTTCATCTGCTATAATAATAGATTGCTCCAAAATTGAGCATGCCTTTCATCCCAACCTTGTAGCCATTTCTTGGTTAATAAAGTCATGAGTGCTTTATGTATCAATCAATACTTCTAACGGTCTTTTATCATGATATCTAGTGACTCTTAATTATAGTCTAATAACCTCTTTCTCTAGTAAAAGCATGCAAGGAAATAGTCGTAAATATCATCATTCTCAATGAGTATCTCAGGCTCAATACTTCTTGCTCCTCTATTTCAGTGGCCACTTATTTTGCACTCATTTCTACCAATCAAAATTGTTTATTACTTTTATAATTATGTCCTTGTTCATATTATTCAGTACAAAATAAACATAATTTTTGGCTTTTATCACTTATTTTTGTTGCAGACAACCTTCTACTAGGTGTTATGCTATTCCCTTCTTGGTTGGAATCAACTATTCTCTTGAATGTAAAGTTGGTATGGATTGTTTTTAGGAATAAGAAGGTTGATAGGAAGGTTAGATATTTTTAGTAGTAGGTAATTGACCAACTTGACCCCTGGGAAGCATCTTAGGACCCCAAGATTGAGCTTGTGCCTCAAACACTTCTTCGGCAACCTAGCTACTCTATAGGTCGACATAAGTATATTGGGATCTTGAATTCTAATTGTTAGGGTTTTTGCCCTGATTTTCTTACCAAATTTAATTTATATTTTTCGTAGAAGGAAAAAAAAGTAATATCATAATTACTTTTACTTTTTCTGAAAGGAAATATAAAACTTTTTTATATTTGGCTAACCTCTTTCTAAGAGGAAAGCTTTTAGAACTCTATAAATAAAACACCCTTCCTTCTCATACAATAACACAATGACATCTACAATGTAGTCATTAAAGAGTTTTGTTTAGGGGAAATTTTCTCCCAATAGATTATGTTTTTCATTATTATTTTTAATATGTAGGTCGTTTGATCAAATCATATTAATAATATATTTTTAGGATTGGTTTTTTGTGGTCATTTGAATTATCACCACGATGGTTTGCAAGTAATAGCTTCCTCAGGGCGCCTTCTCAATTGCGAACCCAATAAGTGGTATCAGAGCTTATGGTTTAATGGTCCAATGGTCCAATGGTCCAATGGTGTGGTGAGACGAGATTAAACAAAATGAAAGTGGTTTCAAAATCAAGTTGAAACAGTTTCGTGATAATGAAGATCTTTGTCTAGCTACATGTGGAGAACAAATTTCAACCACATTTTCAACATTCCTTTTGCTGCATCTTTAAAAATAAAAATAAAATATTAATTTTTAACACATTTTTAATCATAATATTTTAAACATTATTTTTACCATGGAAAGCAGCAGTTATGTAGATTATATCAAGAATGAAGTTCACGCATGTGATGTGAAGAAGGCGGATCAAGTGAAGAAAATCAAGCCAAAAAGGGGAGATTTGTTATGGTTTTTGCCCTGATTTTCTTACCAAATTTAAGTTTTTTTTTCATAGAAGGAAAATAAAAGTAATACCATAATTGCTTTTACTTTTTCTGAAAAGAAAATATAAAACTTTTTCATATTTGTCTAACCTCTTTCTAAGAAGAAAGGTTTTGGAACTCTATAAATAAAAGACCCTTCCTTCTCATACAATAACACAATGGCATCCATAATGTAGTCATCAAAGAGTCTTGTTCAGGGGAGATTTCTCCCAACATGTTTTATGCTTTTTCAATAGGTTTTAAGTTTTTTCAATATTATTTTTAATATGTAGGTCGTTTGATCAAATCATATTACTAATATATTTTTAGTATTTATTTTTCATTGTCATATGAATTATCACCGTCTTGATTTGCAAAATCTAAGCTTCCATATAACACCCTCTAGATTTTGAACCCAACACTAATAGCTTTGTTCAGTTCTGGCTTTAACCTTCCCAAGAATCAACTGATGGCATTCTCATCTGACATATTAACCCTAGATAACAATTTGTCAAACTCAGCCTAATACTCTTTGACACTACCAGTCTGCTACAAATTCATCAAGGTTTTCATAGGATCCTCAAAACCTTCAGCAAACCTCTCATTAAAATAAAGCACATGCTATGTCCATGTAGGTTCCAGTATTGAATTCCTTGATTTTACGTAATATTTATGCTTAGTTATGGCCTCACTATCAAAATGAGTTTAAGCTACCTTGACTCTTTGATCCAAAGTACTCATCCATAGAAAAAAATTAATCAACCTAGTACAACCAAGTTCTTAGTTCTTGACCAAAAAACCTAGAAAATTCAATTCGAGTATACTTATTTAAAAAGTTACCATGAGAGCCACAACCATGGTGGAATTCTCTGTTCCTTACCTCTTGTTACTTCTCATGGAGTTTCTCCCTCTCTACTTCTCTTTGTTTCAGGGACCCAATAGCTTCCCTGGTCTCCAACAATTTCTTATCAGTTTGTTGATTTTATTCAGTCATATTCATTATCTCTTTCATCCATTTATGCAACTAATCTTGAATTTTTGTTAATCAGTCATCTATTTCTTCTATAGGTCTATCTTTATTTTTGTTGCGAACCACCATTCAAGATATGAATCGCAAGATCTAATACAAATTGATACCCTTACATGGAAATAAGTCAATCCAAGAGGTTAATTGAGGAAAATGCAGCTAATCTAGGGTTGTTAAATCGAAGTAATTAGCTAAAATATGAGAATTTGTTAACAAAAAGAGAAATATATTGATCTTTCATGAACGAATAAGAAATCCTTAGAATTGAGAATTTACAGTTGTAATCTACTAAACTAATCACTAATAACTGCTAATTCAACTAACAAATGGAAATGGGCTCAGTTGTTGTAGCTATAATGTAAGTTGTGTTGCTACAGTTGTAACAAAATTTTGAATTCATTGCATAACTAACTATTTAACTTCTAATTTTCCACCTTACCAACCAGCTCACTCCTTTTCCATCTTCTTAAACTTGTATCAATATAACTATCGAAGTGAATCCTAGAGTATTCGAAATCGGATCAACTTTGAGGCTTATATGTAGAAGGTGGATTTTGATACTGGAGTTTTTTTGAATTCAAGGCATCTATTTGTTATCGTTGATGGTTTATTTTTGGATATTAAGTATTAGTTTTATTGTTGTTTGGTTCATTACATGGATTATTGAAAATTTCCTATTCAAGAAGAGATTTTGTCAATTTTTTTTGTTGATATTAATTGTTAGATTACGAGTCATGGGTCACCTATGTGAACCAACCCGACCCGACCCAACACGAACCGACCCTACCCGTTTCTTAGTCAGATTGAGATTAATTCAAAAGTAAAAGAGGGAATGATTACAAAGGAATTTTTTTTGAATTCTTTTTTTATTGAAAAATTAGTAACATATTTTTTTTGTGGAGTTGTGTAACCACTTAAATTATTTATTTTGACATGTTTATGATTTAATAAGTGCATAAATTAGACTTGATATATTTTTTTCCTTAATTAGTCCCTAATATTTTTAACAGATTTTATCTTCTACGATAAATTGTGACCTAAGTGTCACATAGAGTGGTTAAACCATTCTTTTTATTTCTTGGTTCCTATTTCAGAAATGGCTGGACGGGAACAAACTCGAATCACTCCAAGTGGAGTTCTGGATGTCAAGTAAAGAGACAAAGTGGAAGATCACGCCATCAAAGGACATGTTTTTGAGGTTGTGAGATCATACAAAATGGCATCCCCAGAGCGACACAAAATTTATTATGGAATGAAAGAGTTATACAAAGGAAAAGAGTGAAGAAACTGAAAGAGTTCAAGTCTTTTAAGATGTCACCTAGTATTTTAGTTGCTAGTTTTATACATTTGTTTGAATTAAAACGTTTAGAACTAGAAAAATATGTAGAAATCTCGGATTGGAAAATATTAGCTATTTTTGCAAAATCTCTCTGTGATCCTTGGGGTGAGAGATTAATTGATGTTTACCATGAGATTTAGACTAGAGATCCTTTTTGGGTGTATATAAGTCATCTAGAATATTTGTGGAATGACTTTTCTCTTTAGATTGACTTATAACATGAAGTTATTTATCAACTTTATATTATATAACTATTAAGTTGTTTATCTCATTTTATATGAATTTCATTCATTTGTTTAAGTTTAAAATGACTTAATTGAAAGCTATCATTCTAATACACATTAAGAAATTAATTTTTAATTTTGGTCAAATATTTAGTTCGTATATGATGATTGAATTCCTAAGTGTCCTTCCGATTTTTCACTAAACATAAAATCTTTATGTGAAATGATTTGCTTAAATGTGTAATTTGCATGAATAATTGCTAAAAATACTTGCGTGATTGTCTCTTAATAACAGACATGGCATTAAAAAGTATAATTGTTGAATTGAACAAAGGAGAAAAACTAAATGGAGTCAACTACGACATTTGGAGTCATAAAATGAGGTAAGTAGTGGAAGAGAAAAATGCTCTTGATGGTATTAACCATGTCTTATGTCTACCAGAAGAGGGAAATACTACACAACATAGAAGAGACCTTGAAGCATATAAGGCTTAGAAAAAGGCTGATTCTATTGCACGTGGAATTATTGTAAGTTCTGTGGTTGATGACCTCATACATGAGTGTGAGGAATTTCCTATTATCAATGCCATCTGGTCACACTTGCAAGGAACATATAAGGTACTTCAATCACTCACCTCAGACAACTGGATATCAAGTTTGACACTTACAAGAAGCGTCATGATAAAAATATCAAACAACACCTTAAGGTGATGTCTGATATGATAGCTCAGCTAAAAAGTGTTGGTCATGTTCTCTCAGATGAGCAGCAGGTTCAGGAAGTGATTCGATATCTTCCCAATAGTTGGGAACACTTGAAGGTCAACTTAACCCATAATGACAACATCAAAACTTTTTCTGATGTTTCCCATCACGTTGAACTTAAAGATGAATGGCTTGGTGAATCTAAAGTTGCTTTTAATGCCTTTATGGCTGAATGAAGTGGTAAGAACTCTTTAGGATTCAAGCGTGAGAAGAAGAGGAAAAAGAACGGTAAGGGTAAAGAGATCGAAGAAGGACCCTCTAAGAAAAAGAATAGGCCAAATTCCAAGAAGGAAAAAAGGTTTTTCAAGAAGAAAGACAAGAGAAAGATAAAGTACTATAATAGCCAAGTTCTAGGGAATTTTTCTCGTGAATACCATGAGCATAATAAGGTAACATTTCTAAACGCAACTCTAAGTTCTACATATGTTTCTCGCACTGTTTTATTAACTAAATCTTATCCTATATGAATTGTAGACTCAGGAGCCACCGACCATGTGAGTCGAGATCAAGAAGAATTTGTGGAGTTCCATCGAGTTTCACCTAGTTCAAGGTGGATTTATTTAGAAAATAATGCAACACTTGAAGTCAAAGAGATTGGCACTTGCAAAGTAGATTTACGTGGAGGCCGGTCTTTAATGTTTCGTGACGTCCTATATGCTCCAGAAATTTGACAAAACTTAGTATCTGTGTCTATTATTTTACATATTAGTTTTCATTTGCTTTTTAGTCGTAATTGTGTAAGAATTACTCTAGATAATGTTGTTTATGGTTTTGGACATCGTTATGATTGCTTTATTATTTTAGATTGTAATCCTACAACTTATGACTATTATGTTGACTGTTGTGTAATGTCATGTTATTCAAGTAATAATGATGTTGATATACTTACATGGCATGCAAGATTGGGTCATATAGGGAAAGGCCGAATGAATAGATTGGTAAAGGAAGGATATCTAGGTTATTTCTCCAAAATTGAAATGTTAACTTGTAAAAAATATCTTGCCGGAAAGATTACATGTAAGACATTTGGGAAGGCTAAAAGAGTCGAATTCCCATTGCAATTAATCTATTTTGATATATGTGGTCCAATGAATATGAGGTCAAGGACTGGTGCTTCATATTTCATTATATTTATTGACAATTTCATGCGCTTTGGTTATGTCTACTTGATATCTCATAAATTAGAAGAACTTGAATGCTTCAAAAGATACATGAATGAAGTGGAGAATCAATTAGATAAAAGTATAAAGGCATTAAGAACCGATAGAGGTCGTGAATATTTATCAAAATAGTTTGAAGAATTGTGTATTAAAAAGGCATTATAAGACAATTAACTACTCCTTATACACCTCAACAAGATTGAGTAACCGAAAGAAGGAATAGAACATTATTGGATATGACAAGGTTCATGATGGCGTAGGAAAATTTACCAATCTCTTTCTGGGGAGATGCATTATTAACTGTGTCCTATATATTGAACAAAGTGCCTTCTAAATCAGTATCTTCTACTCCTTTTGAACTATGGACTGGTAATAAATCAAACTTTAATGATCTATGACCTTGGGGTTGTGTTGCATATATTAAAGATCGTTTTGGTAAGTTTGGAAAACTAAGTCCAAAAGAAAAGAAATGTATCTTTATAAGATACTCAGAATACTCCAAGGATATATGTTCATTGGTGAATTGGAAGATGGAAGTACTACTGAAATTGAATCACGAGATGTCACATTCCTAGAAAATAATTTTTCAAGAAGGGGTGAAATAAAGAAAAATGAGCCTCTTTACGAAATGTTTAATTCAGATGATCAAATAATATCATCGAATATATTTGGTAATTTAATAGAACAAGAAATGATTCTTAGTCCAAGTGGGAGTTGTGAATCCCAAAATCCTTTTGAGGAATCTGAACTTCAATTACGTATGGGTATCAGAAAAGGTGTGCCTAAAAGATCTTATGAGATTGAGGATTATGTCTTTTTGGTATCTCCCAGAGAATTGGATGAACCTAATTCTGTGAATGAGGCTCTATCAAGTTCTAAAAAAGATGAATGGATAAAAGCGATGAAAGAAGAATTAGAGTCCTTGAAAACCAATAAATTCTGGGATCTAGTTGACCTTTCTTCTGACCATAAAGCTATTTGGAATAAATGGATTCTCAAAGTTAAATGCAAATCATATGGGTCAATAGAAAGGCACAAAGTACGATTGGTGGCAAAAGGTTATACTTAAAAAGCTGGAATAGATTATGAGGAAACTTCTTCACCAATTGTGAAATTTACCTCAATTCGCTTGCTTTTGGCTATAATTGCACATTTAGATTTAGAATTACACCAAATGGACATGAAGATTGTTTCTCTTAATGGAGAACTAAATGAGGAAATCAACATGGAACAACCTGTAGGTTTTGTTATTAAAGGCCAATAAAATAAGGTTTATAAATTAAACAGATCTATATATGGCCTTGAGCAGTCTTCAAGGTAGTGGTACCTGAGATTTCATAAGGAAGTGATTTCATTTGATTTCACCATGAATTATTTGTGAAAAAGTCCAATGAATTATTTGTGATTCTTTTACTTTACGTGGATGATATTTTATTAGCTGGAAATAATTTGGAGTATGTAAAAATTGTTAAGTCATGGATTTCAAAGTCATTTGACATGACTGATACGAGTGAAGCAGACTGGTGTTAAAATTCAAAGAGGCCGTTCTAAGAAAATTTTGAGTCTATCTCAAAAAACATATATAATGAAAATTTTGGAACTTTTTCAAATGAATAGTTGCAAATCAATGGATACTCCTATAGCAAGGGGTGAATCTTTAAGCCTTGAAATGTGTCTAAAGACTAAAAAAGAAAAAGAAGACATGTCTCCAGTACCATATTCTAGTGCAGTTGGGATTTTGATGTGCGCTATGATGTTTACTCGTCCAGACATTTGTTATACCATAGGTCTGGTCGGCAGGTATCAATCCAATCCTGGAAGAGATCATTGGAAAGAAGTTATTAGAATTTTCCAATACCTGAAGGGAATCGGTGATTATTCACTATGCTATAATGGATTTGATTTATCCATAAAAGGTTATATAGATGTTGATTGGGCTAGTGACCGGTATGATAGCAAATCAACTTCTGATTATGCCTTCTTTCTAAATGGTACTGCAATTTAATGGAAAGGTAAGAAACAAACTTGCACATCCCTGTCGACTATGGAATCTGAATTTGTGGCTTATGCATCAGCAATACAAAAATCTATTTGGTTGAAGAGATTCTTTGAGCATTTGAATATCATAAAGAATTCTAAAGATCCTATGATTTTATATTGTGACAGTCAAGCGGCTATCGCATATACAAAGGATCCTAAATATCACAGGAAAACCAAGAACATTGATATTAAGTATAACTTTATAAGAGACATAGTAGCAAGTGGAGAAATAAATTTACAATACATTCCTACACGAGAAATGATAGTTGATCCCTTTACAAAGGCGATATCTAGAGACTTTTTTAAGAAATATGTTATGGCTCTAGGATTACATAGGATATGATTATGTTTATGTATTGTAGATGACTTGATTGTAAGTATTATCAATATAAGGATCTTGAATTTATGTTCAATCTCTTATGCATGTGAAAATGTGTTTTATTAATATAGTGTGTCAAACAAGTCACGAGATTAGATCTCTCACATGAGCAATCACCTCTTACATCGAGAAACGTGAAGAGAAAAGTTCCACCATAAGATAATGACTTATTTTGTAAATCCAGATATGAGTTTCTCTAATAATATGGATTTGAATATTAATAAAGAAAGAAACTTAGGTTAGACATTTAGAGGTGTCTAGACATAGATTTGTACGATGTTTAATGACTAAAAAAATGAGACACACACATCAATATAAGGTGAGAACATAGCATGTATTTTCATACCACGTGTGCTTAGTGACCAATGGGTTAATGGAAGAATGAATCCCTGCTTCTTTATTGAGTGACACCCTACAAGTTATTTTAAATTTTCATTAAAATACCCTTAGACATTTATGTAACGCCCCAATTTTCTGAACTAGATCGCTACACGGTGCCTGTGATCCCAAGGGACCACAAGCTAACCCAAGACTGATATATGTACCTACATACTGCAATATATGACGTAATAATGTGGAAAACATAAACAATAGGCCATAAGGTTCAACTGCATAGAATATCTGACAAATCATAATATCCATATAGGGTAACGAATACCCAAAACAACTGAAATCTGAATCAAATCTGAGATAAATCTGGAAGCCTCTAAATATTGTCTAAATAAGGAGTTGAAGAAACATGTCTCCAACTAACTCCATCTAGAAAAACTGAACCGAATTAATAAATAAAATAAATAATATCATCCTCAAATAGATGAGGACTCATTGCAACTTTGCGACTTGAATGCTACTGCTACTGCTGATCTGGAGCTCGTATCTGTGAACCTATGGTGTAACATGAAAGAAAGCACCATAATGCAAATACGCCAGTACAACTGGGAGTACTAAGTATACGAGTGAGGTAGGCTAAATACAAAAGGGTTTACATGTATGAACGATGCTAACTGACTGACTGATATGAATGTAAGAGTGCAAACATGCATACGTAGTAACTGAGATCATGATTACGTGATATCTAGATCTGGAAACTAATACATGAACTACTGATATCTAGCATGACAAATACTGAAATTTTGATAATATAGATGAATTTGTCTGACAGTCCTGAATCTAATAGAACTATATGTGTTCCGTTTTGTAACTGAATTAACTATATCTGACAGTCCTAATATACCGAAATCTGAGAAACTATCTGAGTTCTTTTACTGAGACTGGGACTAAAATTGTGGGAGGTAGTTGTTTGACCGACATACCCTAATAATGCATATAGCTAAGTTGGGTTCCAATCTCTGCCCCAACTGGAAGGGTGCCAATACCTCGCCACTGGTAAGGACATGTAAGTGACCCTATCTGGCAGGTACTCAAAATGAGAATGGTGGGAACCCTAAAATAACAGGTTAAGCCACTTCATCAACCCTAATCTGACAGGTTAAGATGTCTCAACCTACGTTGGCTACGTAGTTCTGGAACACAAGGATGACTACTAAGAATCACACCCTAAACTAGCAGATGAGTTCCCATCCTTGGGTACACTCGGTGCTAACTTCTACTCCCATCTGAAGAGATTGAACATAATTTAACTGACTCTACATGGACTAAGTAACTAACTTCCGTTGACTAAGGGAATAGTACTACTATTTGAGAATTAACTGAGATCATGAGATTTTTGAGATTTCCTAAGTCACATGATAGACTGAGTTCTATAGGTCATGGCTTGATTGAGATTATCGTGATAACATGACATGGCTCTAGGCACACAACTATATTTTTTGGGTATAAGTACTCTCAGGACTCGATGGAAGAAAACTGACACATATGACTGACTTGATCGTAAGAGTAGAGTCCATAATTTACAATATCATAAGTAGGGGATTTCACACTAAGAATAGTTCTCAACATCTTACACATAGGAGGAAAATTCATACAACATGTATATAATTGCATAGCCTCAATATCATGATCAAACCATATCACAAAAACAATGCATATCACTCACATGGAATTCATGGGAAATCGTAAAGCATAGAGCATGGACTTTTCATTTAAGCACTATTAAATCATGGGACATAAATTCTATCATCTATGCATATTATCAAACACTTTGCATGCATTCTTTTAGCTTAGGTGTGTTCATGAATTTCACCATATTAAGCCACATAAAGATCATGGGTTTCAACTAACAAACACATATACTTCATGAAAACACCTTTAGATATCATCTTGAAACTTAAACAACAATCATCAATATGTACATGCTCACATCACAACAAGACAATCACAAAATAATATTTAAAACATAGTTCTTGAGCTCTATGAATGAAATGGATCCATAGATGAACACTACGCATACCTGACTCAAGGTTCTTGATGTTTTTGAATTTGAAGTATTTGAAATCCTTTGATTTTTGAAGAATAATGGGTCTTGTTCTTGGAGATTAAATTTAGAGAGAAACCCTAGTTTTTGTTTGTGAAATAATAATGAGCAAAATGGATGAATTTGGACTCATCTGGGTATATATAGGCGAGTGGTAAGTGACCAAAATACCCTTGTTAATATGGATTGGAAGTAAAATGAACGTGGTGTGTGATGACTTGGCTGACGGTCCGTCATTTCGACCATCATACGTGGACCAGAAATGGGATTCACTGGATAAGAGTTGACGGCCTGGATGATAGTCCGTCAAAAAATCTGACGGTCCGTAAACTCATCCGTCAATCCTTATCCAGAACATGGCCCTACTGCCTTGGATGCGACGGTCAAAGTGGCGGTCCGTCACTTGTTTGGCGGTCCATCAACTTGGACGTCGCACCTAGGCATTTCGGTCAGTTCTGAGTAAAACATCCATAACTTCCTCGTCTGGTGTCGGATTTGGACAAAATTGGTATCATTAGAAAGATAACTCAATTTCCCACGTGATAGAAAGTATAAATCTCAAAAATACCACAGTTACAAAAAAATAGATTTGTATTTCAAAGAAAGTACTAGCATCCTTGAGATGATTTCTAGCTAGGAATAAGCACGGGTATTACAATATCTTCCCCTTGAGAAAATTCGTCCTTGAATGAGACTGACTAAGATGGAAAATAATAAATAAATATGAGTGATTGAGACATAAATTCATGACCGACATGCTAAATATACTGAACTCATGCACATCTGATGCATGGCTAACTGGTACATGAATGCGTGACTGAGTGTTCTGATAAACTGAGTTTCTGAAGATGAGAATGCATAGCTAATGCATGATTTTATAACTAAACTGATACATGAATGCATGATAGAGTATAAAATGGTAGTAGATACCACATTTATAAAGGGAACATGAATATGAAATTGAATAAGCTTAAGGCGAACTATTACCTTGAGCTTGATCTGAATCGGCGAAGAAGAGGTAAGGATACTTGGTACGCATATCTGCTTCTGCTTCCCAAGTATCTCTCTCGACGGACTGATTTCTCCAAAAAACCTTAACTAGAGGGACCTCTTTGTTCCTCAATCGACGAGTCTGATAGTCTAAGATTTCGAATGGAATCTTTTCATAAGAGATACTGTTCTGAGCATCAACGCTCTGAATAGGGACTACAACTGCTAGGTCACCTATGCACTTCTTGAGCAAAGATACATGGAAGAACAGATGAACTAAGGCTAAATCTGAAGGCAATTCAATCTTATAAGCTACCTTGCCTAAACGACTGAGAATCCTGAAGGGACCTACATAGCGGGGACTGAGTTTTTCTTTCTTGCCGAACCTTTTCACTCCCTTCATGGGAGAGATCTTGAAATAGACATAGTCATCAGCCTCAAAATCGATATTTTTTCTACGAACATCAGCATAAGACTTCTTTCGGCTGTAAGCATCTCGGAGTCTCTCTCTGATCAACTGAACTTTCTCTAAGGCGTCAAAAACCAAGTCAGGACCTATGATTGAGGCCTAACTAACTTCAAACCAACTAATTAGATATATATACCTCCTACCATAGAGATCTTCAAATAGAGACATTTTAATACTGGAATAATAGCTATTGTTGTATGCAAACTCAATCAAAGGCAAGTGGTCATCCTAAATTTCCTTGATATCAATTGCACACGCCCTTAGAATATCTTCAAGAGTCTGAATGGTCCTTTCTGCTTGACTATCTGTTTGAGGATAAAAGGTTGTACTGAGATGGACTTGGGTACCAAGACCCTTTTGGAACTCTTTCCAGAAGTGATAGGTGAATTGGGTACCTATTTATGAAATAATAGATAATGGAACACCGTGTAATCTGACCAACTCCCTGATATAGAGTTTGGCATAATCCTCGACTGAATAAGAGGTATGAACTGGAAGGAAATAAGCTGACTTGGTCATCCTGTCTATTATAACCCAAACTGAATCGTGTTGATGACGAGTTTGAGGCAAACCCGTCATGAAGTCCATGTTCACTTCTTCCCATTTCTAAGTAGGAATGGTGAACTCCTTCATGAGTCCACTAGGCTTTTGATGCTCTATCTTAACTTACTGACATGTAGAGCACTTAGCCACAAACTCTGCAACATCTCTCTTCATCCCACTCTACCAATAGATTTCCCGCAGGTCGCGGTACATCTTAGTGGCCCCTGGATAAATAGAGTATTGCGCACCATGCACTTCTACAAGAATCTACTTCTTTAATTCATCTACACCTGGAACGTACAGATGACCCTGACAATGAAGAACCCCATCTCCCCCTTGGGAGAAAACCTCTACTCTCTGATTCAGAACTGACTCTTTTAGCTTGACAAGGCTAGAATCCCTGTCTTGCTTTTCTTTCACCTCAAAAACTAGAGATAACTCTGAACTAGTCTAAACACATACACCACCCTCCAAATAATCGACTAAGAAAACACCTAGTCTGGCGAGATGATGGATTTCCTGAGCTATCTTCTTCTTGTTGTCCTCGACGTGAGAAATACTACCCATGGAGAGTCTACTAAGAGCATCGGCCATAACTTTGGCCTTTCACGGATGGTAAAGGAAAATCAAGTCATAATCTTTCAAAATCTCTAACCACCTTCTCTGACAAAGATTGAGATCTTTCTGAAAAAAGACATACTGGAGACTCTTATGATACATGAAGACATCTACATGAACTCCGTATAGATAATGCCTCCAAATCTTTAAAGCAACTACTACGGCTGCTAACTCAATATCATGAGTAGGATAATTCCTCTCATAGGGTTTAAGCTATCTGGAGGCATAAGCTATGACCTTACCATGTTGCATGTGTTTCGTTCTGTAACTGAATTGGTTGTATCTGACAATCTTGATATACTAAAATCTGAAGAACTATCTGAGTTCTTTTACTGAGACTGGTACTAACACTGTAGGAGGTAGTTATTTGACCGATATGCCCCAATAACACATATAGCTATGTTGGGGTCCAATCTCTTCCCTAATTGGAAAGGTGTCAATACTGCGTTACTAGTAAGGACGGTTGCTAACACAAGATCATCAGTAGGATAATTCCTCTCATAGGGTTTAAGTTTTCTGGAGGCATAGGCTATGACCTTACCATGATGCATGAGGACACAACCTAAACCCACTCTGGACGCATCACAATATACCACGAACCCATCTGAACCATCTGGAAGAGCTAGAACTGGAGCTAAGGTGAGTCGAGTCTTCAACTCTTGAAAACTCTTCTCACAAGGATCTGACCACTAAAAATTGACCTTCTTCTGAGTCAATCTGGACATGGGGGATGCAATATAAGAAAATTCCTTGACAAACCATCTGTAATAGCCAGCCAATCCAAAGAAACTCCTGATATCTGATAGAGAGACGGGGCGAGGCCTGGTTCTTACCGCTTTGGTCTTTTGACGATCTACTCTAATGCCATCACCGGAAATAATATGTCCAAGGAATTCAACTGATCTTAGACAAAACTCGAACTTACTAAATTTGGCGAATAGCTGGTGATCTCTGAGAGTCTGAAGAACAATCCTAAAATGATATGAATGATCACGCTCTGTGCGAGAATAGACCAGGATATCATTTATGAAGACTATGGCGAACATGTCCAAGTACTCTTTGAACACACGATTCATCAAGTCCATTAAAGTGGTTGGGTCATTGGTAAGGCCAAAGGACATAACTAGAAACTCGAAGTGACCATACCGGGTACGAAAAGCTGTCTTTGAGATATCACATTCTCTAACTCTGAGATGATGGTAGCCTGATCTGAGGTCTATTTTAGAGAAATAACTGGCACCCTGAAGTTGGTCAAACAAGTCATCTATTCTGGGAAGAGGATACTTGTTCTTGATCGTAACTTTGTTGAGCTGACGGTAATCAATACACATCCCGAGAGAACTATCTTTCTTATGCATGAATAGGCCTAGTGCACCCCATGGGGATACACTAGGCCTGATGAATCCCTTATCTAAGAGATCCTTCTACTGATCTTTCAGTTCCTTGAGTTCTTCTGGTGCCATTTTGTATGGCGGAATAGAAATAGGTTGAGTATCTGGAATAAGGTTAATACCGAAGTCTATTTCCCTTTCGGGAGGAATGCCTGGAAGATCTTTGGGAAACATGTCTGAATACTCATTTACAACTGGGACTGATTCAAGACTAGGAGATTCAGAACTGGAATCTTTAATATGCACGAGATGATACATACACCCCTTAGAAATCATTTTCCTTTCCCGAAGGTAGAAAACAAGCTGACCCCTGAAAGATGAAGTACTACCCTTCCACTCTAGGACGGGCTTATTTGGGAACTGAAACTGAACTACCCTGGTTCTGCAGTCAACTGTGGCATAGAAGGAATGAAGACAATCCATGCCGAGAATGATATCAAAATCAGTCATCTCTAACTCGACTAAATCTGCTGATGTGGCTTTTTGAAAAATCATAATCGGGCAGTTCCTGTATACCCGCTGAGATATGATGGTTTTACCTACTGGGGTATAGACTGAAAAGGGCTCTGCTAAAATTTTGGGACTGATTCCAAAATTGCCTACTATATAAGGAGTAACAAAAGAGAAGGATGCACCTGGATCTAGCAAAGCGTAAACATGAACATAGAAAATTTGTAATGTACCAGTATTGACATCAAGAGAATTTTCCTGATCCTTTCAGGTTTGAAGAGCATAGAGTCTTTTTCGACGTTGCCCACTAGTAGCAATGGAAGCGGCATTCTGCTGATTTGGGCAACCGGACTGGGCTGTGGAGAGATTCTGCTGACCCTGTAGACCTGACTGTAGACACTCTCTAATACTGTGTCCTGGCTTTCCACAACCAAAACAAACATCGTACAAGCTCTACAGGAACCTTGTGGTTCTTACCACAAGTCTGACACAGGGATTAGTCTGGGCACTGCTAACACTTCCCTGAGACTTAGAGCCTGGTTCTCAATCTCTGTTGCCATCTCTGAATTTTGACACTGGGGCACTGGCGGAGGAAGGAGCTAGAATTAATGGCTTAGGATGAAACTGCGAACGATTTTCTCCTTCTGATTTTGGTTGACCAAAACTGAAACTACCTGACCTTGGTCTCTTGTTCTGTCTCTCCCTAGTCCTAATATTCTGCTCTTCTATTTGTTGAGTATGATTCATGAGCCTAGATAAATTTATATCACTGTTCAGCATCGCAGACCTACACTCATTTACCACGCTATCATTCACCCCTAACACGAACTTGCTCATCTTAGCCCTGTTGTCTGCAACCACATGAGGGGAATATCTAGATAGCTGAGTAAATCTGAGAGAATACTCCTTAACCATCATATTTCCCTACCATAGGTTGATGAACTCTAGAACTTTTTCCTCCCTCAGCTCTTGGGGAAAGAACCTGTCTAAGAAAGTCGTAACAAATTCCTCCCACTCTGTAGGACCTGTATCCTCTAACCTCTTGGACTTCCACTATTTGTTCTAAGTTAGAGCAACATCCTGTAACTGGTATGTGACTAACTCGGCACTCTAACAAAAATTAACTCCCATGATGTCTATGACCTTCTGAACTTGGTCAATGAATTCCTGAGGGTCTTCATCAGACTTAGACCCAAAGAAAGATGGAGGGTTCATTCGGGTGAAGTCCCAAATCCTAGCTGCGGCTGAGTTGGCCACTAGATTGGCCAAAATAACTGGTGGTCGTTCATTTTGGGTAGCCACAGACTAAGCAAGTGTGGTGAATGCAGCCCTAAACTCCGCATGAGAAACATATTCGCCCAAAGGATCTTCGGACTGAGGAGCTGGCTGGTTTCTTCTTTTTGGAGGCATATTCTGAAATAAGAGAAGAACGGATTAGACTGAGAGTTTTCCTTGAGATTATTCTCACTAGCATGATATGAATACCGAAAGAAGGGAAATTGTTCCTAAAACATCTTAGAGCCTCTTGCAGATAAATGTGGCGCACAAAACACCCATGCACAAGACTCTACTAGATGCGGCTTTAAGACTTCCTAGGACTTTATTGAAACTTAGGCTCAGATACCAAGTTTGTAACGCCCCAGTTTTCTGAACCGAATCGCTACATGGTGCCCATGATCCCGAGGGACCAAAATATAACCCATAACTAATATTTGTACCTGTATACTACAATATATGACGTAATAATGCGAAAAACATGAAAAATAGGCGATAAGGTTCAACTGCATAGAATATTTAACAAATCATAACATCCATATAGGGTAACTAATACCCAAAACAACTTAAATCTGAATCAAATCTGAGCTAAATATGAAAGCCTCTAAATACTGTCTGAATAAGGAGTCGAAGGAATATGTCTCCAACTAACTCCGTCAAGAAAAACTGAACTAAAGTAATAAATGAAATAAATAATATCATCCTCGCATGGATGAGGACTCACTACAACTCAACGACTGGAATGCAACTGTTGTTGCTGATCTGGAGCTCATATCTTTGAACCTATGGTATAACATAAAAGAAAGCACCATAGCACAAATGCATCAGTAAAACTAGGAGTACTGAGTATACAAGTGAGGTAGGGTAAATGCAAAAGGGTTTACATACATGAACGATGCTAACTAACTTACTGATATGAATGTAATAGTGCAAACCTGCATACATCCTAACTGAGATCGTGATTATGTGATATCTAGATATGGACACTAATACATTATCTACTGATATCTAGCATGACAAATACTAAAATTCTGATAACATAGATGATTATGTCTGACAGTCCTAAATCTAATCGAACTATCTGTGTTCTATTCTGTAACTGAGTTGGTTGTATGTGACAGTCCTGATATACTGAATCTGAAGAACTATCTGAGTTCTTTTAGTGAGACTGGTACTGAAATTGTGGGAGGTAGTTGCTTAACCGACATGCCCCAATTATGTATATAGCTAAGTTGGGGTCCAATCTCTGCCTCGACTGAAAGGGTGTCAATACCGCGCCATTGTTAAGGACAGCTGTGAGTGACCCTTATCTGGCAGGTACTCAAAAATAACAATGGTGGGAACCCTAAACGGACAGGTTAAGCCACCTTATCAACCCTAATCTAACAGGTTAAGATGTCTCAACCTACGCTGGCTACGTAGTTTTGGAACACAAGGATGACTGCTAAGAATCACACCCTAAATTGGCAGGTGAGTTCCCATCCTTGGGTTCACTCGGTGCTAACTTCTACTCCCATCTAAAGAGACTGAACATGATTAACTGAATGTACATGGACTGAGTAACTGACTTCTGTTGACTGACAGAATTGTACTACTATCTGAGAAATAACTGTGTTTATGAGATTTCTGAGATTTCCTGAGTCACGTGACTGACTGAGTTCTATAGTACATGGCTTGACTGAGATTATCATGATAACATGACATGTCTCTAGGCACACATCTATATTTTTTAGGTACATGTACCCTCAGAACTCGATGGAAGGAAACTGACACACATGACTGACTTGATCGTAAGAGTAGAGTCCATAATTTACAATATCATAAGTAGAGGTTTTCACACTAAGAATAGTTCTCAACATCTTACACATGGGAGGGAAATTCATACAACATGTATATACTTGCATAGCCTCAATATCCTGGTTAATCCATATCACAACAACAACGCATATCACTCACATGGAATTCATGGGAAATCGTAAAGCATAGAGCATGGACTTTTCATTTAAGCACTATTAAATCATGGGACATAAATTTTATCATCTATGCATATTATCAAACACTTTGCATGCATTCTTTTAGCTTAGGTATGTTCATGAATTTCACCATACTAAGCCACATAAAGATCATGGGTTTTAACTAACAAACATATATACTTCCTGAAAACACCTTTAGATATCATCTTGAAACTTAAATAACAATCATCAACATGTACATGCTCATATCACAATAAGACAATCATAAAATAATATTTAAAACATAGTTCTTGAGCTCTATGAACGAAATGGATCCATAAATGAACACTACTCATAACTGAATCAAGATTCTTGATGTTTTTAAACTTGAAGGATTTGAAATCATTTTATTTTTGAATAAGATTGGGTCTTGTTCTTGGAGATTAAATTTAGAGAGAAACCTTAGTTTTTGTTTGTGAAATAATAATGAGCAAAATAAATGAATTCGGACTCATGTGGGTATATATAGGCGAGTGGTAAGTGACCAAAATACCCTTGTTAAAAGGGCCTAAAAGTAAACAAAACGTGTCGTGTGACAACCCGACTGATGTTCCATCAGGAACTTGACGGTCCATCATTTTGACCGTCATACGTGGACCAGAAATAGGGGTCACTGGATAAGAGTTGATGGCCTGGATGATGGTCCGTCAAAAAATTTTATGGTCCATCAACTCGTCTGTCAATCCTTATCCAGAACGTGGATCTACTACCTTGGTTGTGATGGTCAAAGTGGCGGTCCATCACTTATCTGGCGGATCGTCAACTTGGACATCACACCTGGGCTTTTCAGTCAGTTCTTAGTAAAACATCCATAACTTCCTTGTCTGGTGTCGGATTTGGATAAAATTGGTATCATTAGAAAGCTAACTTAATTTTCCACGTGGTAGAAAATAGAAATCTCAAAAATACCACAGGTACAAAATAATAGATTTGTATCTCAAATCAAGTACTAGCATCCTTGAGATAATTTCTAGCTAGGAATAAGTACGGGTATTACAATTTAACTATTTCTTAAAGTTTTGATCAGTGTTGCTACTTTAGCATGTTACTAATAGCCATGAAAGATTCGGCAATGCGGTGCATGTTTAGGAAAGCAGTTGATTTCAAACAAATAGATTCGAGTAGAAAGGAAAGATGATTAAAATGGATATTTTAACTTGTTTACACAAGCCGGCTACTACACTAACCATATAAGAGTCAAATGTAATTGTTTATATAAAGTTAATCATGAACTCGAGTTTACCTCTTTGAGAGGATGAGGGATCGGATAAGTAACTACTGAAGTAGTGAATGAAGTCTGGGGTATTATGAGTATTAGTATCCTTATATTTGTAGAGAATTCCTTCCACATATAGTTGGATTCCTAAATAAAGCTTGTAAAACCTTATAGGTAAAGCTCGTGATGCTCACAGGTTGCACGAACTATTTGTCATATGAATTGGTGATTTGTTGATGTCATACTGGCTCGGGTAATGTTTACCATATATGAAGTAGGAGATGTTAGATTACGGGTCATGGGTCACCCATGTAGACCGACCCTAACCGACCTAACACGAACCGACCCAACCCGTTTCTTAGTCAGATTGAGATTAATTGAAAATAAAAAGGGGGAACGGTTACAAAGTAATTATTCCCACCCCAAAATTAACTATAAGTTTCTCTTTTTTTTACAAGAGATATACAGAGAAAACAATAAAAAAATTGGGTAAAAAAGAAAAAGGAATCGATTAACAACAACATCAAAACGAAAGCATATAGTTTGTGATTCAATCTTTGTTTCCAAAATATTCAAAGAAGACTTGGGGAGATCTTTTTGGTAGAAATAAATAAAAACCTTCTGTTGTAATAGAAAAAGAACACACTAATTCTGATTTTGCTCTGTATTTATTAACATTAATACTTGACTAAGAAGTGTACTGATTCGAATCATATGGATAGTTGTACACTAACTGCCACATCTTTCATAATTGGGTCATGACAAATTCTTACTACTATTATTAATTTTCTTGGACTTTTTAATCTTTGGTCGATGATAACAGTGGAGGAATTGTATATTGTTAGTAGTGTTGTTTGGATATTGTTGTGTTAGTAGTTTTAGGTGTATTAGATGTATGTTTGTGGATTGGATGTATTAGTGGTGAAAACTAGTTGAAAGTGTATAAAGGTTTTATTTGGAAGGTAGTGCTGCTATAAAATAGGTCACTATTGTGTGTTTAACCAGAAACCCACAAACAACTGAGGGCGTCTATAAATTTTCTCAATTTTTTTGTAAAATGACCGAAGAAAAATGAGTATGCATCCAAGTGGGTATTAATCAATCGGTTCTAATATAATTACTTAATGAGTCCAATCTTTTATCAACATAAAATGCATGAACGAGAAAATAAAGCAAATTCATTGCACAAAGATCCTGCAGCATAATATTATTTTCATTTATATTTTTTTCGTGAAGCATGTGCATAAAAAAATAACCGACAGAATCTATTGATTTAATAATACATGTATACAGGAAACCAATGAACTCCTCGGTTATGTTGAAAATTAAAATATTACGCTAAATAAATTATAATATTATATTAAATTTATTTTTAAAAAATAAGCTAATCGTCATTCGACTTTTTATTTTAAAGAAATTGAGGGTGGTTTTTGGTGTTTTCAATAAATTTTTACAATGACGAAATAAATTACAATCACAAATAAAATATGAAGAAACAACATTTTTTATTGCTAAATGATACGGGTACAAATCTGCTCTTCCCTTAATTCTTCTCTCTTGATTTTTTTCATTTCTCCATAATTCAAGGGTTATTAGTAGTGTATTTCTCGAACGTAGGATGATTTCTTTATGAATATCCCATGATTTTGTAGGATATTGGAGATCCACTATTTTTACGAATACCCATGAATTTATGGGATATTCAAGATCTTTCTTAAAGGGAATAAGCCATTTTTTATAGTCATAATTTAGGGTTGATGTAGAGTAGCCTCCAAGAACTCTAACAGAATCTGGATTCTTCTAATAGAGTTCTACAAGATTTTTGATGTCTACAAATTCCCTCTACTTCAAGGCTTTTCGGAGTGTAGACTTGATGAAACTCAAAGACAATTCTTGAAGTAACAATCATAGAGATTCCATCTTCACAGTCTTGCGTCTATAAATTTGCAGATCAGATTTATGAGAGAAGAGATGAAGGGAATATTTGGTCCCACGGGGTGTGTCAAATTGTTTCCAATAAATTTTTATAGTGACAGAAATAAATTACAATCACAAATAAAATATGAAGAAATAATATATTTTTATTGCTAAATGATATGGGTACAAATTTGTTCTTCCCTTGATTTCTCTCTCTTGATTTTCTCCATTTCTCATAATTCGAGGGACGTTAGTAACATATTTCTTGAATGTAGAATGATCTCTTTATGAATATACAATGATTTTGTGGGATATTGGATATCCGATATTTTTATGAATACCCATGAATTTATGGGATATTCAAGATCTTTCTTCAAGAAAGTAAGCCACCTTTTTATAGGCATAATTTAGGGTTGATGTAGAGTAGCCTCTAAGAACTCTAAAGAATTTTGATTCTTCTTATAGAGTTCGACAAGATTTCAATGTCTACATTGGGTTATTTAGTTATTTTTATATATCAGTTTCTTTTATAAATGTATTACCATATATAGTGCATGTCTATTTTACTATATATAGTGAATGCCTATTTATGAAAAAGTTAGACGGCCCAACTTTTGGGACAGTGTTAGTTTTTCCCTGGGTTTTCCTTCATTGTTATTGTCATGACTCGAGGCTACCCCTAGTATAACACGATGCTTGAAACCACAAGTGATCCAAAGCTAGCCTATAAACTGGCATACAGTTGAGCAACGGATTTAATATGTATGTAACAAAATATAATTTACTGAGTGGAAGCATAATCATGAGAAAATCTGATTGAATGTAATACTGAATAAGTTTACCACATGATACATCTTAATAAATAACTTGATTTACAATATTATGACTCTGACTAACTATCTATGAAGCCTCCACTGTACTGACTGTAAATAGATAGGACATGCCTCCAACTACCAAAACTCAATACATATGAATAGTCAAAGAAAAGAACCTGAACTACTACTGACTGGAGTCCCCAAAATAAGAAAACTCATCACATGTTGGCTGGAAGCTGCAAACTATCTGATTATGTCATTTAGGCAACAACTGGAACCTACATTATGAGACAATATAGCAAATAGATATAGATCAGTACTTCTGGAATGTACTGAGTAAGTGGAGGTGAATGCAATAAGTAAAACTGATTTCATATGTAATCATAAAACATGCATGCCAAGTGTAATGGACGCACCAAGACTCTAAAATAAACTGAAAGCTGAAGCACCTTAAAACATGAGTAACAAACATAATCTGATAAGCTAGTGAATTATTAAACTTAGTTTCTTAAAATCTTCATTTTTGTAGAATAAGTAGAACTGAATCTGGGAAATGGTAAATCATGAATACTGTATGTAAATCTCATATAAAACTGAATAGACTGTAAAACTGAATTGAGGATCATGCATGGGTACTACACGTGAAAAATAACATGGACACGTAAATTTGGGAATGCAAGACCAAGCATAAATATATTTCTAAGATAATTTATAATCTAAAAGATTGAATTATGTATAACTGAATAACTAAAACTCTATATGCTTTGGTCAAGCAAACCTGAGCTGAGACATACTGAATACTGACTGGGACTGTGAGAGATATCATGTAACCGATATAAACCATGTGACCTATCATGGAGTCCAATGTCTTACCTACGTTGAGGAGGGTTGTTCTATCTTACCATTAGAGTAGAACCTGAATTAGTGTGATCACTAAACTGAGCCCATATTGGGCAAGGGGAAACACTCTCTGGTGAGTCCCCTAAATATAAACCTATGGTGGCACGTAGTTTATGGGGAAGTAGGATGCGCTCAACTCATACTTCTCACTTAGTGCTAAATCCTATTCCCAACTGAAAGACACTAAAATACTAACTGGTGCATGCACTGATAACTGATAATTGATAAGCTCAGGTCACCGTATTCTGAAAATAACAGTGCATACAAATTCGGAGGTAATTATCGCACATAAACTGATAATGCTCAACATGATCATGATGTTCTAAGTATAACATTAAAATCATGGTCTGACTGACTTTTTACTTGAAAATGGAAATTATGTAAAACACATAAGTATCAGGTGTTCATAACCCGCCATCAGTGAATGACCATAAAATACGATGACAAAGTTTAAAACTATAGTATGAGATCATGGTTCAAAGACCCAAAACATAGAAATTTCATCAAACATGTGAAAATCATGAACTTAAACATGGGAATGTGTTAAACATGAGAAATCAACACGATTACAATTCATGAATTGGGGGTTTAACATGAAATTCACTTGAATATGACACGAAAATTGAAAGTTGAAGCATGAGATAACCTAACTTTTCATGAAGTTATCCTTGGGCATGAATTGAATCAAATTATTAAGGAGAGATATGATTTAAACTCATCTTGAATATGTGCAACTTCATAAAATGGGAAAACTCATATTTTTAATCAAAGTAAGGTTTTTGGGATCCATGGGTGAAAGAAACTCGTGGGTGAACACCCACATACCTTAATTGAAAAAATTCTTGAAGAAACTTGAAATTAGAACTTGAACCCTTGAATTATTGAGGAAGAAAGCTTGAATCTTGGGACTTGTTGATGAACTTGTGAAAGAAACACTATTCTTAACATTTTCTTGAATATTCTTGAACTTTGAAGCTTGAAATTCTTGGATTTCTTGAGATAAGAAGCTTGGATTATTGTTCTCAGGAAAGGAAAGGGTTTTTACGTGAGTTTATTTGAAGAAGATGGGCAAATAATGCCCTTTTGGGTGTTATAATTCGTGCCTTGGACGTCTAGAGTTGAGAGAAAAGAACCAAAGTTCCCCTTGAACCTTAAGAAACTAAAACTCTGGGGGAATAAGCTCTGTCTCATGTCCCTTATATTAAAAGAGATACCTCCTCATCACACCCCTTATTCCATAGGAGAGACCGGCACGCCGCGGCCATATCGTGGACCTTACTGCCTCTTACAAAAAAGGCCATAACTTTTCACTCAGGTATCGGATTAAGTCAAAATTGGAATCATTGGAATTCTAATTCAATTATATACAATTTTGTGGGTCTTTTGATTAAAAATTCAACATATATAAAAAGTTATATATATTCAAAGTTGACCCTTGTAGAATTGAATATCAAAATTTGGCCGAATCAAAGGCTCTTAGCTCAACTTTGTTCTATGTGATTCCTATGAATATTTTTCACCCCAAAATCACTTCACACACTAATATAATGTTTAGGAAACATGTATTAACATAAAAATCATGGGATTAAATTTTACATACATAGGAACGACAATTCAAAGTCTAGCCCAAAAATGCGAGATGTTAACTATTCACCCCTCAAGAGAAATAAGAATCACTCACTTTTTTATCTCATTCTTCTTCTTCTTTGATTTATATTTCATAACACGTTATCAACATGAGTATCTACCATAGAGATTCATGTTCATGAGAAAAATAAAAAATTAATGATAATAGGCAGACTGAAGAGGTAAGTCTTATTGCACTTCGACTACTACAAAGCATATTAGTCCAGGAACTATAAAAATTTGTATCAAACTATTAGCTCTTTTATATTATTTTTCTTTTTCTATTAATTTTATAATAATATTTGCTATTTAGTCTTATCACATTATGGCATAACACATTTCTATATGGATAAGACATCGGGTTAGAGTCCCAATGCACCATGATAAAATGATATTGGATTCATGTCCCATGGGATTATTCCTAAGATGTCTTTATATGGATAAGACGTTGAGTTTGGATCTCAATGCACCATATTGATGATATTATGATATGCTTCATTCTCTGAAGTAAATGTAGTGGTAGTGTATAATATGTCTGAAAGAAGACAAGTGATTGAATGTACGAATATGAGCATGAAGGAACAATATGATAATAATCATCAAAAGTGATAACATTTTCACACACTTATTATTACTATAATATATGTTAGATAAAAATTCTCTACATTATACGTATGCCTGGATTTACTCCTCAAGTAGTAATATCATGAAACAAGTTATAAGCTATCAAAATTTGACAAGCTTAATTCACAATTATATTCCATTCCGGAGGAAAGAAAATTTTAATAGTTATAAGTATAGATGCATTCCCTGGGGTGAATGTGATAATACTTAGAAAAGCTTATCAATACAAACATGTACTTGGTTGTGGCAGTATATAACTCACCTCCGAAAGAGGTTGAATAATTGAGAAGAGTTATTTTGAAATCTACTTCTAAAGTAGTAAATCAGAAATTTACTAAAGAGAAAAGTACATGTCATGATAAACATGGAGTTTACAAGTATAAAACTTCATAAATTGACAAGAATGATTGCGACATTCAAAAGATATGCATAGTGAGTATTGAACATATATTGAAGAACTTAAAAATTCTTCATGAAATTGTAATTTTTCTTATTCTCGTGATAAGTTGTGGACCAACTAATGTTGGGGTTGGATCCCCTAAATTCTGGAAAGTATTAAAGGTGAATAAGGGTTCGTTCACCTATCATGTGATATCTATTAAGATGCATCAATATAAGATGATCATATGAGTGTTTGTTGTTAACTTGCAGTTGACATTCACAGATTTGCTTGCTCAATATAAATTGAGTTAAGAGCATTATTTCAGATTATATAATCAAGACAATTCATCTTGATAATAATAATTTGGCATTGAATGCCTTCAATAAATAGTAGAATAATTGCTTATGACACCAATCTCATATGTTAGTCTGAAGTGTGATATGTTACATACAATAGCATTTCTTTGTATTAGACCAAAAACAATGATTGAGTCCTTCCTCTCAACTGGTTTAAGGAGAGGAACCAATTATTCCATTTAAATAGTTTTGATGTATGATATTTGATTAATGGTTATACCATGATGCACAAAGATGGATAAAGTAAATTGAGATGTGTGTTAGTTTTTATAACATGAGAGGGAGATAATAAATAACTAAATAATATGTTGTGAATTATCATTAATATGATTAACATTCAAAGAATAATTCAAGTTCAAATGAAAGGAGCATTTGCTGACCCAAAAATTGATACTATATTTAGCTATAACGCTTCAATTGAATATTCCTAAAGGACAAAGTCTACTACATGTATAAAGCATAGTAGATCAATCAGTTCTAAAGCAATAATTCTTGAAAAAGAAAAAGGAGCAAATGATCATAATAAAGAGATAATGTGCTCTTAAAGGGCATACAACAGAATATTTCATGAAATCTTATGAGAGGTTAGGTACCTGAAAATAATAAAGTGATAAGATATCAAAATGTATGTCACATTGTAAATTGATATAAAATGATATATCATCGATAATATCTTTCATAAAATATTGACACGGTATTGTAAAAGACAACGAGGATCTAAATTCTATATTTACTTAGGTATGCTGACGTAGAAACACTTATCAAGTGACATGGAAGGATGCATCTTGGTAAGAATAAAACTTATTTGATTTCAAGCCCAGACACTTGAAGATGTCACACATGAAATACCAAATATTGTCACTTGACAAAATTTATATGAAATTTTTTTAAGGATTCAAAATTTTGAGGCATATAAAAGTTTTTGAGAAACTTATTTATAATCCTTATATCACATAAATTTATAACTTGAAAATTTTGAACTCTTAGAGAGTTTTCAAAAATGATAGATTATCTACTGAAAGAAGTTGAGATGAGAAACATGCAAAATTAGATTGGATCCTGAAGTATCATATTTTGTGCAATTGATGCATTTACACATCTTGTTGCAACTATGAGAATGATATAATTTTACTTCTACATGGAGATTGTGAAATAGATCACTTGCATATTGTAATTGAAACTCCATGTATTAATGTATTTATGCTAACACATATTGTCAAGTTTTTGAATACACATAATGTTCATATGATTAACATAATGGTTCGATACAGACATATTACCTTTTGTCATGAAGGATCACTGTCATACCATATATGCATGGCATTCATATTATGCTAAGATGATAGCTATTCATAAAGCAAGTTGAGAATGTATGTAGTTGAGGTTAATGATAAAGATCATTTGAGAAAAATATGGTTTGAAATATGATAAGTACCAATGAATTTACATAAAGATAATACAACATGCATACACAACTCAAGGAAGGATTTATAAAATGAGATAGAATGAAACACATCTCGCCAAAACTTTTCTACATACATGAGATTCAAAAAGAATGGTGATATCAATGTGCAATAAATTTGTTCTAGTGATTATATGACTAATTTATTCACAAATTATCTATCAATTACAACTTTCGAGAATATGATGTACAAGATTGAAATGTGAAGATTCAAGAATCAGAATTGATCTTCTCATCAGGGGGAGTATTGCATTCAAATGCTTACGCAAGTGTACGTGATTGTACAAGTAATATTGTAACTCAGACAGTCGGATATCATTCCCACAAAAACTAAGCCAAAAGCAATTTAATCAACTTTAGAAATTCTAAGAACCCTAAAAGAGAGAATTTTGTGTTTTTTCGCCGCTACTATGCTTTCCAAAGTGCCCTCAATTGTTAGTGAATTTTTTCCTTTTATAGTTGGGCTGAATAAACCGCTTTTACATCTCACCGCATCGCGATAGCCTTCCCATCGCCATTCTCACCGCGATGCGGTGGTATCGCGGTTAGACTCTGCCTAGTGACAATTATGGATTTGACCCTCACCGCGATGTGGTGGAATCATGATAAGGTACTGGATAGTGATAATTTTCTATTTTTCCTCCACCGCGACGTAGTGGGCTTCAAAACACGAGCACTTGTGATTACCTATTTACCACGACGCGATGACTTCCTGAAAGAGACTTCTAAATCTTTTTCCTTCCTTATTTTCTTTCCAAATCATGTTCTAATGCCTTCATTGCTCGTCTCATCGTATTAACTCCTTAATATGTCCAATCATGTTCAATTCCATCAAAATTTAATCTTGCACACACTAATCATATCCATTAGATAAGGAACACACTTATAGCTTAATTTTAATCAGAAATACACCTTTTTGATCATAGAACAAGTCCAAATATGGGTAAATATCGGTGATTGAACATATAAATACACTCAAGATCACCACTTCACACTTAGAACCTTGTTCGTCCTCAAACAATCATAAACATGATACCTAATTAAGCTTCACATCACAACCTAAGAGTTATACTTGCGTTGGGCACTTACAATTTACAACAATGACTTTTTATCTCAAAACATGTAAAAATACTTTTATGCACGTGAAAAATTTGTTTCAACCCTCATCATCTCAATAGTGACATCCAATTTGTTGGCAAACTTAACCAAATCACTCAATCAAATAACACAATAAGTAATCCAGACTTTCATCCGCATGCACCCTCACAACAAGAAAGTTTCCCCATACCACTTATAATTTTTTTAATATTTCTCATGAGGGGGATATCAAAATTCAATCACTCACTCTCAACAAAGAATTCATACATGATAGATAATAAACCATAATCTTTCCCTTAGTGAACTACTCCACTAATAGTCGAATGTTAAAATGTAGGATCAATCAGGTCTTCCATGGTTGCAATGTTGTCTAAGGGGCAGGTAGGAACTATTTAGAAAATAGTGACTAATCTCCCTAAGTGCCTTAATACATGTCAATCTTCAATTGAAATCACATTCTATCAACCCAATTATCACTTTATTACCTTTACATATTATTTGTTTCATCCCAATCTCATTAAGCACATTAACATAAACTTTGGTGGGAATATTTTCCTTTTACATCAAGATTCAATTTCCCGTTCTTAATCACACCCATTTACTATTACGCACCCCTATAATAGTCACCCTCAACTAAAATTATTCTCTTTGGTTGAGGTGCACAGTGTTCAAAATGGACTAGGGCCAAAATAGGTTCATCGTAACCCAACTAAGCAAATAAAAAAAACCTAGCTTCTTTTAGAATAATTTTCTTAACTCCCAACCACACAATTTTGCACCAATCACATACAATTTTGGGGCTACACTTTCACCTTTTTCCTCCTTCAATTTCACACTCCTTACTCAATTAATTTTTTATACTAAAGTGCCTAGGAGTTTTGGATCAAATTAAGGTCTATCCAAGAAGGGATTAGGCTAAGTATAAGGCTACCAAAAAAATTAGGTTGTAGGCTTAAAAGGGTTTACTATGGACATTCATAAGGGTAGGTAAATAAAGTCCTTACGATTCGGCTAACAAAGAAATAATTAAATCACTTCCTACATCCAACACCCACTGTTTTTCTTTGTAAACACACCGGGAAAGTTCTAGACATTCCTATACATGTAAAATATAAACAAATACTCTGTAAGACCCTACAAATCCTAGTCATTTCTATAACGACCCGAGAACTTATCTCAAGACATCACATGGTGCTTAAGGCGACACGTGGCCTCAAGCAAACCCGCTAAGCCTGTCATCGCTTTCAGAACTCACTCCGATGAAAATCAAGCTAGAGTAAAAAAGAATAATCATGCCATGAACATACTGGAATATGAAGAGATACTGTCCTGTACAATCAAAATACTGAAGCTCTGCACATACTGGTACTCTAGTCTGACAAAGCCTCTACTACATAAGACTGAGGAGCCATTAGGACAGATCCCCCAACTGAGTCGTACTGATCTAAAAGGAAAAACCCATCTATTAATAAGACAAAATCAGGGACATAGGTCCTCGAACCATGAGGACTCACCAACTACAGAAATGTAGATGAAGTTACTCGGAGATCACTGTCGCTGCTGAGACTGAGCACCTGAACCTACATCACGAGGAAATATAGAACACAGAAGAGTATGGGAATCAGTACTTGGGAATGTACTGAGTATGTGGGGGTGTATGCAACATTTTTAAATAATATCATAAATGTAAAATAAAATCATGCATGCTGACAATAATGACTCTCTTCGCTTGAATTTCCTGAAACATAATTTCCATAAATCATCAATAATAACACATGTTTCATAAATCTCATAAATCATTGAACACAACTCAAACTCTTTGACTCATGACTTAGAGTGACTCGGTAACTCAAGAAACTGAGACTATTATGAACTTGGGAGTTTCTTATAACCGACATAAACCATGTGAGCCGCATGGAGTCCAACATTTTTCCCTCCTAAGGAGAGAACCCCACATTGGCTGGAGCGTCATACTCTTGCCAGGGAGTACAACCTTAAGTTTGTGATTACAAGATCATACTCGGCCTCTAGCCCATAATTATCAATGTCAATCCTACGATGGAACGTAGTTCCGGGGAAATACCACATTTCCCGCTCGGTGCTAAATACTCCTCCCAGACTCAGCTCAGAACGCGTTAGGAAATCCACCTTAATCAATAACAACTCATGGGTCTATCATAAAGACCAAAACATAAATATATCTCATCTGTAAATCAAATACAACTGTGGATTCCTAACTCGACTCAAAATCTAAACAATCTTTATCAACATCAAGTACGCTTTCTTATCAAATCATTTCAAATATCAAAAGCTTCAAGGAAACATCATAGGACTGATTCTTGACTCTCAAGCTTAATATCGATATATATATATATATATATATTCAATAATTAACTTCTCATAGAAAATCATGAAATCATGACTCTTATCATCCATCTCCTGGAAATCATCAATTCATAGTTGCAATATATAATTCATAGCATAAATTCTCAATTTAAGGAATAAAATAACGAAATAGTCATATATATCAATCTTGAATAGCTTAATTCTGGTAAATCAATGATAAAGTATTTTGGATATAAACCCGCTTGCAAAATCATGAAATTCCACTAGTAAAAATCAATTCTTTGGGAACAAGAATGAAAGGATATTCTTTTTCAAGCCCCACATACCTTGATTATGATTTTGGAGATGAAGAAACTTGATATAAACTTCTTTCTCGCACCCTTGAGCTAAATTTCTTGATGCCTTTGACTCGGAGAACTCGATTCTTAAACAACTCGTTGAAATATATGGAAGATTTCTTAAATTTCTTAGAGAAGATTTGGATTTGGAAATGGAAGAGACAAACCCTAGGTTCTTCTTTTTTGGATGGAATAGAAGAGAAAAATGAGGGTTTTCTCCTTTATTTATATATATATAGTGGGTAAGGACGGGTGGAAAGACCAAAATACCCTTGAGTAAATTCTAGAACTGTAGCCCAATTTTTGGTCCTAGAGTGACGCGCCACAATTGCGGACCTTCACTGGATTTTGATAATTGGGAAATTGCACAGTGGCACGATGCGGTGGTCACTTTTTCCACCTTGGTCGTGACCTGGAAGGGCACCGCGACGCGGAGGAATCGCGTTGGTGCACTGGAATTTGACAAACCTAAAATTGAACCTTGGCGCGACGCGGTGAAATCGCGAAGGCTCACTGGAAAATGACAATTACCATTTTGGCTGGCTCCGCGACACGCTAAAGTGCCAGTTGGCACACTGTCTTACTAAAATGGCTCTAACTCCTCACCCAAGTGTCAGATTTGGGAGAATTTGGTATCGATGGAAAGATTATTCAATTCTCCACATGAAAAAAGGTAGAAATTAGGGAAATACAACATGGTTTGAACATAAATCACTTTGGAAGTCACCCATATTCACTCGGGAGATGAACTTACGCTTAAGGAATGATCGGGGTATTACAATATCTCCCCCTTGAAAACATTCATCCTCGAATGTTGCTAGTTAGGCTCAAGACCAGAGAGAAAATTGGAATTACTTTATGGGAACAATTTGCTCAATCGACTTGCTTCACTCTAGATTTCTGAATACTTCATAGAATGCACGAATCATAGAATAGACATTTATATAATTGAATACGTAGGATTAGTAGGGAACTGAATTTAAGAAGAATGGTACCTTAGGCTTGATTCAAACTCGCAAAGAAGAGATGGGGGTACTTAACTCGCATATCTGCTTTTGCTTCCCAAGTAGCAACCTCAACTGATTGATTTCGCCACAGAACTTTAACCAAGGGAACTTCTTTTCTCCTTAGTCTACGGACTTGATAATCTAAGATCTCGACCGAAACTTCATCATAAGAAAGGCTATCCTGAACATCAGATATTTCTGACGGATCAACAACAACAGAATCACCAATGTGTTTCTTGAGCATAGAAACGTGAAAGATAGGATGGACAACTGATAACTCTGCAGGAAACTCAATCTCATAAGCTGTTTTCCCAACACGTTGCAAAACTATATAAGGGCCAACATATCGGGGACTAAGCTTTCCTTTCTTTCCAAACCTTCTCACCCCTTTCATGGGTGAAATTTTCAAGTACACCAAATCATCAACTTTAAACTCAAGAGATCTTATCCTCATATCTGTACATGACTTCTGATGACTCTGGGTTGTCTTCAACCTCTCCCTAATCAGTTTTTTTTCATAGCCTCGAACACAGCATCAGGTCCAATCACAGCAGCCTCACCCACTTCAAACCAACCTATGGGTGATCTACATTTTCTCTCATACAACGCTTCAAACGGAGCCATTCCAATGCTAGCATGAAAACTTTTATTATACGCAAATTCAATCAATGGAAAATGTTCATCCCAACTTCCATTGAAATCAAGAACACATGCCCTCGACATATCCTCCAAAGTCTGGATAGTCCTCTCAGCCTGACCATCAGTCTACGGATGAAAAGCGGAGCTAAAATGAACTTGGGTACCGAGACCCTTTTGAAAAGCCCTCCAAAACTAAGAAGTAAATTGAGTACCTCTATCGGAGATGATAACCAACGGAACTCCATGCAACCTGACTAACTCTCGGATGTACAACTTAGCATAGTCCTCAGCGGTAAAGGATGTATGTACTGGCAAGAAATGTTCTGACTTAGTCAACCTGTCTACAACGACCTAAATAGAATAATGATGACAATAGGAGAGAGGTAAATTGGTCACGAAATCCATGTTTACCACTTCCCACTTCCAAGTAGGAATGCTAAATTCTTGCATCATACCATCGGGTCTCTGGTGCTCTATCTTCACCTGTTGGCAAGTTACACACTTCTCTATGAACTTCGCTATATCCCTCTTCATATCATTCTACTAATAAATTTCTCGTAAATCATGGTACATCTTGGTATCACCGGGATGAATATATTACCGTGCGTCATGCGCTTCAATAATTCTCTCCCTCAAATCACAACATCAGGCACACACAATCTATTCTGAAATATCAATACACCATCTCCCCCTTGGGAGAAAACCTCTACCTTTTGGTCTTTGACGGACCCTTTCAGTTCAACCAAACGAGAATCCATATCCTGCTTCTCTTGCACGTCCGAAACTAGAGAAGATTCGGAACTACTTCGAATCCAAACATTACCATCAGTTGAATCAAGTAAGCTAACACCCAACCCAGCCAGATGATGCACTTCGTGGGCTAAATCCTTCTTACCTTCCTCTACATGTGCTACACTACCCGTGGATGACCTACTAAGAGCATCCTCCACTATATTGGCCTTGCCCGGGTGATACAACACACTCATATCATAGTCCTTTAGCAATTCTAACCATTGCCGTTATCGAAGATTCAACTCCCTTTGAGTGAACACATACTGCAAACTCTTGTGATCCGTAAAGACATCAACATGAACACCGTACAAGTAGTATCTCCAAATTATTAAAGCAAAAGCCACGGCAGCTAATTCGAGATCATGGGTCAGATAAATCTTCTCATGAGGTTTCAACTGTCGGGAGGCATAGGCTATAACCTTACCTTTTTTTCCTCAACACACAACCTAAACAACTCTAGAGGCATCACAATACACCACAAAATCATCTACACCATTAGGAAGGGTCAACACAGGGGCTAAAGTGAGTCGAGTCTTCAACTCCTGAAAACTCTTCTCGCAAGAATTTGACCACTAGAATTTAACTTTTTTTAGGGTTAACCGGGTCAAAGGAGATGCAATGGAGGAGAAACCTTCAACAAAATAACGATAGTAACCAGCTAAGCCCAAGAAACTCCTAATATCAGACGGAGAGATAGGTCTAGGTCAATTTTTCACAGCTTCTACCTTTTGAGGATCAACTCGAATACCTTTAGAAGAAATAATATGACCCAGGAAGTCAACTGACTTAGAAAAAATTCACACTTGCTAAATTTGGCGAACAACTAATAATCTCTAAGGGTCTGCAAGATAATTCGAAGATGATCTGCATGGTCATTTTCATTTTAGGAGTACACAAGAATGTCATTTATGAATACAATAACAAACATATCCAGGTACTGTCTGAACACCCGATTCATAAGATCCATAAAAGCTACTGGGGCATTTGTTAGCTCGAAGAACATGACCGAGAATTCAAAATAATCATAACTGGTGTGGAAAGCTGTCTTTGGAATATCACACTCTCTAACTTTAAGTTGGTGATAGCCGGATCTCAAATCTATTTTCGAGAAATAACTGGCACTTTGCAGCTGATCAAATAGGTCATCAATTCTTGAAAGAGGGTACTTATTCTAGACTGTGACCTTGTTGAGGTGGCGATAGTCAATGAACATATGCAATGAACCATCTTTCTTTTGTATGAATAGAATGGGTGCACCCCACGGAGACACACTGGGCCTTATGAAACCCTTATCAAGAAGATCTTTGAGTTGCTCTTTCAACTCCTTAAGTTCTGAAGGGGCCATACAAAATGGAGGAATAGAAATAGGCTACGTGTCAGGAAGAAGATCAATCCCGAATTCTATCTCTCTATCGGGAGGTACCCCTGGGAGATCTTCCGAGAAAACATCAAGAAATTCATTGACAATGCTAATAGACTGAATATTTAGAGTCTAGAACTTAGTGTCTTTAACTCGAACCAAATGATAGACACAACCCTTGGATATCAATTTCCTGGCTTTAAGTTAGGCTATAAAATGACTCTTGGGAGCTACAGAATTTCCGGACCACTCAAAAATAGGCTCATTGAGAAACTGAAACATGACTACATGAGTATAATAGTCTATAAGCGCAGAGCAAGAGTGAAGCCAATCCATACCTAGAATAATGTCAACACTAACCATATCTAGCTCAATCAAATCTGCAAACATGATTATGTTAAGGATAGTGATAGGACACTTCTTATACACTTGCTTAGCAACAACAGATTCACCCACTGGGGTAGAAACTAGAAAAGGCTCAGGAATCTTTTCAGTACTGATTTCAAAATTCATAGCCACCAACGGAGTCACATAAGAAAGACTTGACCGAGGGTCCATCAATACATACACATCGAAATGAAATACACGAAGCATACCAGTAACAACATCTGATGAATTCTCCTGCTCCAGGTGGGGTGGTATAGCATAAAAGTGATTCTAGTGTTGACCAACTGCAGTACTAGACGAGGAATCCTGAGGAAGAGTAGGACAAACTAAGGGGTTGTAGCACTAATAGCCTGACTCTAGGGATGAACATCACGACTCCCCTGTCTAGCGTATGAGCAATCCTTGAATCTGTGTCCCAACTTACCACAACCAAAACAACCCCTCTGATCGATAAAGTACTCACCAAAATGGTCCCTACCGCATTTCGGACATGGGGGAGGACGAGGTCTGTTACTCACACTATCTTGGGACCTAGACATAGTAGGCCTATTACCCTACTCCTGCCTAATTCTGAATGCGGGAGTACTGGCTGATGAAGGTGCTAACACAATTAAATGACTTTGGAACTGAGGGCGGATCCCTCCCAAAAATCTAGTCTGACTATACCCCTGCTGGTCTGATCTAACTCTTGTATTTGCCCTTACTCTTTCTTTCTCCTTCACCTTGTCCACTTCAATCTGCTGAGCATGTATCATTTGTCTAGAAAGGTCCATGTCCCTATTAATCATAGAGGATCTACAGTCTTTCACAACATAACCAGACACACTAGTCAAAAACTTACTCATACTAGTTCTAGAATCAGCCATCATACCGGGAGCAAACTTAGATAACCGGTTGAACTTATGACAATACTCCTTAACTATCATAGAGCCCTATCTCAAGTTCATAAATTCTTCTAATTTTGCTTTCCTCAGCTCTGGGGGAAGGAATCTGTCTAAGAACGCATCCTGGAACAACTGCCAAGTCATTGAAGCGGTATCTTCCCCTTTACTTTTCCTTCATATCTCCACCCAATCATAAGAGACATCTTTTAAGCGATAGGAAGCTAGCTACACACTCTCTTTCTCTATTATATGCATAATTTGGGTGATCTTTTTCACCTCATCAATATACATATGTGGGTCCTCACCTGTCTTTGACCCATAAAATGCTGGTGGATTCATTCGCATAAAGTCACAAATCCGAGTAGCCACTGAATTACCTTCTTGTGGAGGTGGAACTATAACCTGTGCACGGGTTTGAGCATTAGTGGTAACCGCCTGGGCTTGCACTTGAAAAGCTGCCAGAAATTTAGCGTGGGACACTATCTCACCTAAAAGATCAACGGGTTGAGGTCGTTCATTGTTTCTGCGAGCTCTACGAGGAGGCATTTTCTGTCATAATAGAGCACGAATTAATAGCAGAGAGAAACAGTCATTGGCACGATAGACTTTCGAAAGAAAGAAATAACTTTTAATAAAACATCCCGTAGCCTCTTGCCAATGAATATGGAGCGCTACACACCAATGATCAAGCCTCTGCGTAACGCAGCTTGTCAGACTCCCTAGGACTCTTTGAAACTTAGGCTTTGATACCAAGCTTGTAACAACCCAAGAACCTATCCCGAGATGTCACATGCTTCTTAAGGCCACACGTGGTCTCAAGCTAACCCTCTAAGCCTGTCTTTGCTTTCAAAACTCATTGCGACGAAAATCAAACTAGAGTAAGAAAGAATAATCATGCCATGAATATACTGGAATATGAAGAGATACTGTCCTGTACAATCAAAATACTGAAGTTCTGCACATACTGGTACTCTAGTCTGACAAAGCCTCTACTACATAAGACTGAGGATCCATTGGGATAGATCCCCCAACTGAGTCGTACTGATCTGACAGGAAACAACCATCTATTAACAAGACAAAATTAGAGACATAGGTCCTCAAACCATGAGGACTCACCAACTACAGAAATGTAGATGAAGGTACTCGGAGATCACTGTCGCTGCTGAGACAGAGCACCTGAACCTACATCACGAGGAAATATAGAACACAGAAGAGTATGGGAATCATTACTTAGGAATGAACTGAGTATGTGGGGGTGTATGCAACATTTTTAAATAATATCATAAATGTAAAATAAAATCATGCATACTGATAATAATGACTCTCTTCGCTTGAATTTCCTGAAACATAATTTCTAGAAATCATCAATAATAACACATGCTTCATAAATCTCATAAATCACTAGACTCAATTCAAACTCTTTGACTCATGACTTAGAGTGACTCGGTAACTCAAGAAACTGAGACTATTATGGACTTAGGAGTTTCTTATAACCAACATAAACCATGTGAGCCGCATGGAGTCCAACGTTTTGCCCTCCTAAGGAGAGAACCCCACATTGGCGGGAGCGTCATACTCTTGCCAGGGAGTACAACCTCAACTTCATGATCACAAGATCATACTCGGCCTCTAGCCCACAATTATCAATGTCAATCCTACGTTGGCACATAGTTTCGGGGAAATACCACATTTCCCGCTCGGTGCTAAATACTCCTCCCAGACTCAGCTCAGAACACGTTAGGAAATCCACCTTAATCAATATCAAATCATGGGTCTATCATAAATACCAAAACATAAATATATCTCATCTGTAAATCATATATAACTGTGGATTCCTAACTTGACTCAAAATCAAAACAATCTTTCTCAACATCAAATACGTTTGCTTATCAAATCATTTAAAATATCAAAAGCTTCAAGGAAACATCATAAGACTGATTCTTGACTCTCAAGCTCAATATCGATATATATATATATATATATTCAATAATCAACTTCTCATGGAAAATCTTAAAATCATGACTCTTATCATCTATCTCCTGGAAATCATCAATTCATAGTTGCAATATACAATTCATTGCATAAATTCTCAATTTAAGGAATAAAATAATAAAATAGTCATGTATATCAATCTTGAATAGCTCAATTCTCATAAATCAATGATAAAGTAATTTGGATATAAACCCGCTTGCAAAATCATGAAATTCCAATAGTAAAAATCAATTCTTTGGGAACAAGAATGAAAGGATATTCTTGTTCAAGCCCCACATACCTTGATTATGATTTTGGAGATAAAGAAACTTGATATAAACTTCTTTCTCGCACCCTTGAGCTAAATTTCTTAATGCATTAAACTCGGAGAACTCGATTCTTAAATAACTCGGTAAAATGTATGGAAAATTTCTTAAATTTCTTAGAGAAGATTTGGATTTGGAAATGGAAGAGAGAAACCCTAGCCTCTTTTTTTTTATGGAATGGAAGAGGAAAATGAGGGTTTTCTCCTCTATTTGTATATATATATAGTGGGTAAGGACGGGTGGAAAGTCCAAAATATCCTTGAGCAAATTCTAGAACTGGAGCCCGATTTTCGGTCCTGGCGCGACGCACCACAATCGCGGACCTTCACTGGAATTTGACAATTGGGAAATTGCACAGTGGCGCGACGCGGTGAAGTCACTTTTCTCACCTTGGTCGTGACCTGGAAGGGCACCACGACGTGGAGAAATCGCGTTAGTGCACTGGAATTTGACAATCCTAAAATTGAGCCTTGGCACGACGTGGTGAAATCACAAAGGCTCACTGGAAAATGACAATTTCTATTTTGGCTGGCTCCATAACACGCTGAAGTACCAATTGGCACACTGTCTCACTAAAATGGCTCTAACTCCTCACCTGAGTGTCGGATTTGGGAAAATTTGGTATCTATGGAAAGCTTATTCAATTCTCCACATGACAAAAAGTATAAATTAGGGAAATACAATATGGTTTGAACATCAATCACTTTGGAAGTCACACATATTCACTCGGGAGACAAACTTAGGCTTAAGGAACGATCGGGGTATTACATTTCAGTCCTATATAGCATGCCAAAAGAGGTCCCGGACATAGAAAATTTCAGCCAAGTGTCAAGACTTAGAATTATTTTAGCATTCAAAATTGGAGGATCTTAGTTTCGACCTTTCTGACCTAAGTATATCGATTTTCAAGTTTATTCATCATCAGGGTCACATGTAGGTCATCTCAGGTAAGTTTCAAATTTTTTAAACTAGCGTAAGGGTGAGTTTGGATGTCTAAAACAACAAGGGGTCATGATAGGTCCGCGCCGCGAGGGCCAATTGACCCAGGATCAGGGTAATGCTGCGAGGGATGCTTGACCTAAGCAGGGGTTACGTCACAATGGTTTCTTGACTCAAGCAGCGGTCGCGATGCGATGGGGACCCTATCCAGCAAATTTTATCTGGGTTTGTGGGGGTAAATGTGTCATATTCCCCTTACATTATTCAGTCTTAACACTAAATTTGATATCCTAAAGGGAAAAAATTTATTCTTTATTCACAAAATCCTCTCAAGAAAGAAACCCTAGTTCATCAAGCTCAAGATCAAGTTCCAAGAAATCCCCAACAATCTTTATGAATTTCATCATTCAGGTGTGTTAGGTGTTCATCCTTGGGTTTTGCTTCCACCCTTGGAGTTCAAGAATACTTTTTAAAACTATAAATTTATTGATTTACATGATTGAATTGGATTGTGTTCATGTATGTGTTGTTGTATGGTTTTCAAATCAAAATTCATCCAAGTTTCAAGTGAATTAATTAGCAAGTATGTAGAATCATATGATCCTTATGTTAAACCTTTGAATTTGCAAATTGAATGTTGTAGCTATGATATTTATATCTTGATGATTTCTATGCGCATTAATTATGATCCTCAAGTGTTTGATAGAATGCCTATGTAAATTAAGTAGTGAATTCATGACATGTTATCATGTGGTCCCATTCATGTACAAGTTTATGCCTCTCAAATGTTTGACAAAATGTCTAAATGAATGTATGGTGGACAAGTAACTAATGTAATGCCTTCAAGATTTTGCCATATTTTTTCTATTGATGCTATCGAGTCTTGGGGGTATTCAATACCCGACAATCTATTTGTTTACCTAGAATTACAGTAGCTATAGAATAGTCTCAGTAACATTATAAACCGTAGTACTCAGTCAGTTACAAAACTTAGTGAACTCAGTCTAGTTTAATCAGTCAACATGATCAGTAACAGTTCAGTCGAGCCTAGTATAATCTAGTGATCAGTGTCTATTAAGTTGGGAGTAGAATTTAGCATTAATCGAACCCTAGGATAGGGCCATTCCTGCCAGCAGAGGGTTTGACCCTTAGTAGTAGTCCCTGTGTTATAGAACTATGTAGCTAGTATAGGGCAAGATGTCCTCATAACAGACTAGGGTTGATGCAAATATATCTATAATTCATGAGTCTTCCTGCTAGATTAGGGTTGACCCAGCATTGTTAGTATACCTTGGCAAGGTGATAACACCCTTCCAACTGAGGTCACAGGTTGGACCCTAATTCAATTTATAATTGGGATATATTGGTTAGATGAACACTCCCACAGTTATATTTTCAGTTTTAGACTCAGTATAAAACTCAGTTTAGTTATATAGAATCAAGACTATTAGCAACAGTCACCCAGTTATCAGTAATACGGTTATCAGTAATCTCAGATATCAGTTACTCAGTTATCAGAACTCAGTATTCAGTCTCCGTATGATCTCAGATATAGTATATATATATGTATAGTATTGCATAATCAGTATTTATAGTGGTTTTAGTTATCTATGTACTCTCATTCAGTTATGTTCATATCATTCAGTCAGTTAATGTTTATGTATCTGAGCCCATACATTTCAGCCTCACCTCATCCATCATACCAGTACATTCAATGTACTGACACATACTCTTTCTTTGCACTTTGATGTCTCATATAATAGGTTTGGACGCTCAAGGTCCTGACCGTACTTAGCAGCTCAGACTATCAGCAGCAGATATAGTGGTGAGTCCTTATATTTTAAGGACAAAGTTTATTTATCTCAGTATTTCAGTTAGTTCAGTAGCTGGAGTTAGTTGGGGACTTGTCCCATCAACTCCATATTCAGACAGTTAGAGGCTTTAAGACTAGCACAGACAGATATTCGGTTTTTCAAATGTTATTATCAGTACTTTCAATTATTATTTTAGTATTTTGAGAATCATATGGCATTTTTAGTTATACTTTTGCATATGATTTTCAGTATTATTATTCAGTACTTACAGTAGGTATGAGTCATGGGTTAGCTTGTGATCCTTTGGGTTCATAAGCACCATGTCACGTCCAGGGTGTAGACTCGAGGCATTACAAACTTGGTATCAGAGCCTAAGGTTCAACAGAGTCCTAGGGAGTCTGAAAGTCATATTAAGTAGAGTCTTAAGCATGGGTGTATAGCGCGTCACACTTATGGACAAGAGGCTATAAGGAATTTTTAGGAAAAGTTCCCTTCATTCAGTATTTATATCATGCGAGTGAGCATGAACACAAGCTAAACTCTCTGTCTAATCCAATTTTCCCTTCCATTTACAAAACATGCCTCTAAAAAAAACTAATGAAAGAAGAACTGGAAACCATCTAGCACCTCCTCCTATTCAGGCAGATCCCCTGGACGAACATGTCTCTCATGTAGAATCCAGAGCAGCTTTCACCATTCTAGCTTATTCTATGGTAGCCCATAATAAATGCCCAGCTATTTTTCAGGCCAACCCAGTGGCCAATACTGCTACATCTAGAATTCGGGACTTCACCTGAATGAATCCTCCATCATTTTCAGGGTCTAAGTTTGAAGAGGACCCACAGAAATTCCTTGACATGGTGCAGAAGGTAACAGATATTATGGGGTAACCGCTAGTGAGAGTGATGAGTTAGCTGCATATCAGTTACAGGATGTAGCTCATACATGGTTTAAGAAGTGGAAGACAGATAGGACCGTAGATGCAGGGCCTATAAAATGGGAAGAGTTTGCTACTGCCTTTCTAGATAGGTTTTTATCATTGTAAATAAGAGAGGCCAAAGTTTTAGAGTTTATTAACCTAAAGTAGGGCAGCATGACAGTGAAGAGTATTCTCTCAAGTTTACTTAGTTACCCAGATATGCTCCTCATATGGTAGGTGATAGTAGGTCTAAGATGAGTAAGTTCATGTATGGTATGTCTGACAGTATGGTCAAGGAGCGTAGGACCATAATGCTGATTAAGAAGATAGACTTGGATAGGTTAATATCCCATGCTTAGCATATAGAAGAGCAGAATACTGAGGAGAAGGAGAAGGAGAATAAGAGGCAAGAACATGTAGCTTAAACTTTACTTAGCCTAAGTCAGAGGGTGGTAATCATCCTCAGTTCTGCCTAAAATTTTTAGTTCTAGCTTTTTCCTCAGCCAGTGTTTCGGTGCCTAAGTTCAAAAATGGTAATAAGTATAGGGCGCCAGGCTCTAAATCTCAGGGTAGTATTAGAAGTGCCCAAACAAATCCTCTTTCCCAGAAGTATGGCAGAAACCATCAGGGTGTCTGAAGAGCTGGCAATGATGTATGTTTTGGATGTGCCAATACAATCCATAGGGTCAGATAGTGTCCTTAGGTGGGTTCGCAGAGTCAGCATAATCGTCCTCCAGCTCAGTCTGATCGCTCGTATCAGCAGGGTGCTGCTTCAAGTATCACTGGTGGGCAACGCCCAAATAGGCTCTATTCACTTCAGTCCTGATAGGATCAGGAAAGTTCTCCTGATGTGTTCACTGGTATGTTATTAGTTTACCATTTATATGTTTATGCTTTGTTAGATCTAGGAGCTTCTTTATCCTTTGTAACTCCTTATATAGCTGTTAACTTCAGAGTCAGTCCTAAAATCCTAGCAGAGCCCTTCTCAGTCTCTAACCCAGTGGGTAAATCTATCATAACCCAGTAGGTATACAATAACTATCCGGTTATGGTACCTCAAAAAGTTACTTAGAAGACTTAGTAGAGTTAGAGATGACAGATTTTGATGTCATTCGCGGCATGGATTGGTTTCATTTATGCTATGCTTTTGTTGATTATAGAAATAGAATTGTCTATGTTCAATTCTCTAATGAACCTATCCTATAATTGAGGGGTAGTACTTCAACAATTAGAGGTTAGATTATTTCATACCTTAGAGAGAGAAAAATGATATCCAAGGGGTGTGTCTATCATCTCGTTTGAGTTAAAAATTCTAGTTCTGAGACACTTAATCTTGAGTTAGTTCTAGTAGCAAGTGAATTTCCAGATGTGTTTCTCGAAGGTCTTCTAGGAATTCCTCTCAAAAAAGAAATTGACTTTAGAATAGTCCTTCTTCCTGATACTCAGCCCATCTCTATTCCAGCATACAGAATGGCTCTACCGAACTCCAAGAGCTAAAAGAATAGTTGAAGGATCTCCTAGATAAGGGTTTCATCAGTCCTAGTGTCTCCTCGTGGGGCACACCAGTTCTATTCATTCTAAAGAAAGATGGTTCTCTCAGAATGTATATGGACTACCATCATTTGAACAAAGTCACAGTCAAGAACAAGTACCCACTTCCCAGAATCAATGACTTGTTTGATCAACTTTATGGTGCCAGTTACTTTTCTAACATAGACCTCGGATCAGGCTATCATCGTCTTAGAGTCAGAGAACGTTTCATTCCAAAAATAGCTTTCAAAACTTGGTATGGTCACTTAGAATTTCTAGTTATGTCATTTGATCTTACAATGCCCCAGAAGCTTTCATGGATTTCATGAATAAAATGTTCAAGCAGTACTTGGACATGTTTATCATAGTCTTCATAGATGACATTCTTGTCTACTCCTGCAGTGAACATGATCATGCAGACCATCTCAGAATAGTATTGTAGACCCTTAGAGCCCATCAATTATTCGCTAAATTAAGTAAATGCGAATTTTGGCTAAGGTCAGTAGCTTTCCTTGGTCATATAGTTTTTGGTGATGGCATTAGAGTTGATCCTCAAAAGACCAAAGCAGTGAGAAACTGGCCTAGACCCATTTCTCTGTCAGATATTGGGAGTTTCTTGGGTTTGGTTGTCTATTACCGATGGTTTTTGAAGGATTTTCATTTATTGTATCCCCCATGTCCAGATTGACTCAGAAGAAAGTCAAATTCCAGTGTCCAGATTCTTGTGAGAAGAGTTTTCAGGAGTTGAAGAATCAACTCACTACAGGCCCAGTTTTAACTTTGCCCGACGATTCAGATGGGCTTCTCATTTATCGTGATGCTTCCAGAGTTGGTTTGGGGTTTGTTTTGATACAAAAGGGTAAGGTTATAGCCTATCCTTTTAGATATCTTAAGCCCCATAAAAAAAATTATCCCACCCATGATCTTGAGTTAGTAGTTGTTGTGTTTTCCTTACAGATTTGGAGGAACTATTTGTATGGGGTGCATATCGATGTGTTCACAGACCACAAAAGCTTGTAGTATGTGTTTTCTCAGAAATACTTGAACTTGCATCAAAGGAGGTGGTTAGAGTTGTTGAAAGATTATGACATAAGTATTCTGTATTATCGGGGAAAGGCCAATATAGTGACAGATGCTCTCAGTAGATTGTCCTTTAGTAGTGTTGCTCACATTGAGGATGGTAATAAGAAGTTAGTTCAGGAAGTTCATCAGTTTGCCAAGCTAGGTGTCCGTTTGGTTGATTTGGTTGAGGGTAGTGTTTGGGTGCAGAATAGTTTGGAATCATCTTTAATTTCTGATGTAAAAGAAAAGAAGGATAGAGATCCTAGTTTAGTTAAGCTGAAAGAGTCAGTCAGAGATCAGAAAGTAGAGGTTTTCTCCCAAGGGGGAGATGGTGTGTTATGTTGCTAGGGTAGATTATGTGTGCCATGTGTGGATGGCGTGAGGTAGGGGATTCTTGCAGAAGTGCATGGTGTGCGTTACTCGATTCATCCAAGGGACACTAACATGAATCATGACTTGTGGAAAGTCTATTGGTAGAGTGGGATGAAGAGAGACATTGCAGAGTCTGTGGCTAAGTTCTCTTCATGTCAGCAGGTAAACATTGAGCACCAAAATCCTAGTAGGTCTATGCATGAATTTAGTATCCCCACTTGGAAGTGGGAGGAAGTGCATGGACTTTGTGATGGGTTTGTCTCGTACTCGTCATCAACATGATTCGATTTGGGTCATTGTGGACAGGATGACAAAATCAGCCCATTTCTTGCCAGTTCATACCTCTTACTCAGCCGAGAACTATACCAAGCTCTATGTTAGAGAGTTGGTCGGATTGCATGGTGTCCCATTTTCCATCATTTCAGATAGAGGTACGCAGTTCACCTCTCAATTTTAGAAAGCCTTCCAAAAGGGTCTTAGTACCCAAGTTCACCTCAGTACAGCCTTTTACCCTCAAACAGATGGTCAAGCAAAAAGGACCATTCAGACTTTAGAAGATATATTGAGAGCGTGTGTTGTTGACTTTAAGGGCGGTTGGGATGACCACTTACTCTTGATTGACTTCTTATATAATAACAGCTATCACTCCAGTATTCATATGGCTCCATTTGAGGCACTTTATGGAAAGAGATGTAGATCTCTCATTGGTGGGTTTGAAGTAGGTGACCCCACAGTAGTAGGGTCTGACTTGGTGTTTGATTCCTTAGAGAAGGTGCAATTGATCATAGAGAGGCTTAACACAACTCAGAGCTAACAGAAATCTTATGCAAATGTGAGAAGAAAAGATCTCGAGTTTGAGATTGGCGACTTTGTGTATTTGAAGATCTCTCTCATGAAGGGAGTGAAGAGATTTGACAAGAAGGGAAATCTTAGTCCCCGATATGTTGGTCCTTATAGGATTCTCAGTCATTTTGGTAAGGTAGCTTATGAGATTAAGTTGCCTGCAGACTTAGCATCAGTGCACCCAGTGTTTCATGTCTCCTTGCTAAAGAAGTGCATTGGTAACCCAACAGTTATAGTCCCTATAGAGAGTGTAGATATTTAGAGCAGTCTCTCTTATGAGGAAATCCCAGTCAAAATTCTTGATCGTCAGATTCACAGACTAAGAAACAAAGAAGTTCCTTTGGTCAAATTTCCTTGGCGGAATCAGTCAATTGAGGGAGCTACTAGGGAAGCAGAAGCAGAAATATGAACCATGTATCCTCATCTCTTCTCCGCAAACTCAGACTCAGCCTATGGTACTAGTCTTTCTTAGATTTACTCTATTTCATGTTCAGTTACAGTTGCATAGCATTCTCATATCATTCATGCATTCATGAAATAGTTCAGTCATGTGTCATGTCTCCAGAATTCAGTCATGCTTCAGTTATGCATGTCAGTGTAAGTACGTTCAGTTCCTTAGTTACTCTCAGTTTACTCAGTCTCACTCAAGGAAGAATGTTTTTAAGGGGGAGATATTATAATACCTCGCAAAATGCTAGTCATTTCAGTCCTATATAGCATGCCAAAAGAGGTCCCAGACTTAGAAAATTTCAGCGAAGTGTCAAGACTTAGAATCATTTTAGCCTTCCAAAATTGGAGGATCTTATTTTTACCTTTTCGATCTAGCATGTCGATTTTCAAGTTGATTCATGATCAGGGTCACATATAGATCATCTCAGGCAAGTTTTGGATTTTTTAAACTAGCGTAAGGGTGAGTTTGGATGTCCAAAATAGCAAAGGGTCGCGATAGGGCTGCGCCGTGAGGGCCAGTTGACCCAGGCTCAGGGTAGCACCGCAAAGGCTGCTTGACCTGAGCAAGGGTCACATTGCGATGGTCTCTTGACCAAAGCAGGTGTCGTGATGCATTGGGGACCTTGTCCAGCAAATTTTATCCGGGTTTGTAGGGGCAAATGGAATATTTTCCATTACATTATTCAGCCTTAACACGAAATTTGATATCCTAAAGGGAAAAAATTCATTCTTTATTCACAAAATCCTCTCAAGAAAGAAACCCTAGTTCATCAATCTCAACATCAAGTTCCAAGAAATCCCCAACAATCTTCATAAATTCCGTCATTCAGGTAAGATAGGTGTTCACCCTTAGGTTTCCTTCCACCCTTGGAGTTCAAGAATCCTTTTTAAAACTACAAGTTTATTGATTTCATGATTTACATGATTGAATTGGATTGTGTTCATGTATGTGTTGTTGTATGGTTTTCAAATCAAGATTCATACAAGTTTCAAGTGAATTAATTAGCAAGTATGTAGAATTATGTCATCCTCGTGTTAAACCCTTGAATTTGCAAGTTGAATGTTGTAGCTATGATGTTTATATCTTGATGATTTCTATGCATATTAATTATGCTACCCAAGTTTTTGATAGAATGCCTATGTAAATTGAGTAGTGAACTCATGACATGTTATCATATGGTACCATTCATGTACAAGTTCATGCCTCTCAAATGTTTGACAAAATGTGTAAATGAATGCATAGTGGACAAGTAACTAATGTAATGTCTTTAAGATTTTTCCATGTTTTAGGTATTGATGCTATCGAGTCCTGGGGGTATTCAATACCCGATAATTTATCTGTTTACCTAGAATTACAGTAGCTACAGAATAGTCTTATTAACATCACGAACAGTAGTACTCAGTCCAGTTCAGTCAGTCAACACGATCAGTAACAGTTCAGTCAATCCAAGTACAATTTAGTGATCAGTGTCTATTTAGTTGGGAGTAGGATTCAGAACCAACTGAACCCAGGTATGGGGGCATTCCTTCCAGCAGAGGGTTTGACCCTTAGTAGCAGTCCCTTTATTACCGAACTACATAGCCAGCGTAGGGTAAGACATCTTCCTACCAGACTATGGTTGAGCAACCATATATATAATTCATGAGTCTTCCTGCCAGATTAGGGTTGACCCAGCATTGTTAGTATCCCTTGGAAAGGTGATAACACTCTTCCAACTGGGGTCACAGGTTGGACCCCAACTCAGTTTATAATCGAGGTATGTTGGTTAGATGAATGCCCCAACTCAGTCCTGCCACTGTGTTTCTTCATCTGTAGGTACATCATTATCTACAGGTTCAATGAACTCTGGTCCAATCCTTAGTAATATCCTAGCATGATGTATCAAGAGGTAATCTAGATCTACAGTATGAATCTTTTCATTTGTGGCTTCTCATCCCCCAACCCGCAGCTGCAAAATCTATAATACATACATTCTCACAGTGATTTCATCAGTCCAAGCTGGACGCTCGGCCATAGTAAGAATCGGGCCCTAAGCCCCAACTGTTCTCTTAGCTGTGGTGACATCAATAGGGAGAATATCTACCACAGGCTTATAATCTAACTCCTCCTCCTCTATATGGTGCCTCCTCAAAAATCGTGTCAACAGACCCCTAAATCCATATCTACACCCCTTAATGTAGCGTGCCTTCTTCATAATAAAAAATATCACCTGGACCACATTAATTTCAATATCCTCACATATTAGAGCATAAATTAAACACACCCGATCACGTGTAACCTCTGTCATATGTTTTCCTTGAATAAGGCAATGGAACACAATGTGACCCTACATACGGGCCTTCTTGTTCATCTGTGCATATGGGAAAGAGAAGTGAAGACTCATGCCTCTCTGTCTAGTCCACCTAGTAGTCGAACGAGTACTACAAAGAAAATATCTGATATGAGCATAGTTTGGAGTGATGATCATCTACCTCAACTAGTTTGCATCTGCCTCAGGTATCCCTAGCAAGTCACTGATGTCTTCTGTTGTAAATCTCACCACTTTACCAAGACTTTCACATTATGATGTGGGTCCCGAGGGTTCCAATTGTCATAAAATTCACACACAGGGTGCAAATTGCACTCAGTCGGCTGGTGAAATATGAAAATCATGTTCAACTGTTCCAAACAACGTACCATACTTGGGTATTCCCGTTGCAAACTCGTCTTATCAATAAACACCTCAGGTATGTATTTTGTGTTGAGGTGTTTGGTGTACCACGCCTTTACAGCTGTGACCACGCAGGACTGGTGGAGCAGGGGGAACCCTATCAATTTGCTTTTTGGGATGCCTGTTTCGTTTTCTAGATGGCTCCGAAGTACCAGCTTTCCCCTTGAGTGTTAGTTATCCCCTATCCATAGTTTCTGAATGCCTCCTTGGACGTGGTATTATCCTCAATTTCAATTCTCTCATCCCTGCATACTAAACAAAAACAACAAAACAATCACAAGAACTAGTGGGTTGCCTCCCACTCAGCGCCTTATTTTTCATCGTGGCACGACTCATCTTTTTGTATTTTCACATTCTTTTTCTTTTCTAAAAATATAAAAACAAAAGGGAACTATGCTATTACATTAAATTCTTGTTGCCTCCCACGTAGCTCCTTAGTTTACATCGTGGCACGACTTAGCTTGGTGTCACTCATCAGCAAAGGTGATGGACACAATGTGCATATCTCCATGATCAGCCCAATAATACTTCACACGTTGTCCATTCACCAAGAACTTCTAAGTCTTTTCTTTATTCCACAATTCGACTACACCATGAGGCATCATGCGTACCACCTCAAAAAGCCCAGACCACTTCAACCGCAACTTACCCGGAAATAATTTCAACCTCGCATTGAATTGAAAAATAAGTTGTCCCAGTTCAAAAAATCTGTCAAGGATATGCTTATCATGCCATTTCTTTGTCCTCTCTTTGTACAGTTTGGCAGTCTCGTAAGCGTGGAGACGAAACTCATCAAGTTAACAAGCTGCAACAATCTCTTTTCTCCCGCGACCTTCATATTAAGATTCAAATTTCTCACGGCCCAATAAGTTTGATGTTCCAGCTCTACAGGAAAATGACAAGCTTTACCGTATACCAAGCGATATGGAGAGGTCCCTATGGCCTTCTTATAAATTGTCCTATAATCCCACAGTGTATCATCTAGCTTTTCAGCCCAATCATTCTGCTAACCATTGATAGTCTTTTGCAGTATCTGCTTTATCTCCCGATTGGATACCTCAACTTGACTATTGTTTTGTGGATGACACACAGTGGACACCTTGTGCCTAACACTATATTTAGCTAAAAGATTCTTATACCAAGTATTAATAAAATGCGTACCTCCATCACTGATTATATCTCTAGAACTGCCAAGCCAGGAGAATATGTGCTTCTTCACAAACTTCAGTACCACTCTTGCATCATTCATTCGTAAGGCAGCAGCCTCCACCCACTTAGATATATAGTCAATCATCACTAAGATGTACAAGTTTCCATTGGATGGTGGGAATGGTCCCATAAAATCTATCCCCCAAACATCGAATACTTCAACTTCAAGAATATTATTTAGGGGCATCTCATGACGCCTTGATATTGTACCCAACCTCTAACATTAATCACAACTCCTCACAAAAGCAATTGCATCCTTGAACAAGGTAGGCCAAAAGAAACCTGATTGCAACACTTTTTTGGTTGTTATTTCACCCCCATGATGGCCACCATAAGGAGATTAATGACACTTTTGTAGCACTTGTGTATATTCAACTTCTGGAACACATCTACGTACATGCCATCAGGACCCTACATAAAAAGATATGGCTCATCCCATATATAAGCACGAGAATCATGAAGCAATTTATTTCTTTGTTGAGTGGTAGCCTCAGGAAGGTAAACCCCACACACTAGCGGTTCACAATATCTACATACCACGGAAGCTCACATGCACCAAGATCCAATAATTTTACATTTGGAAACTCTTCCTGAATGTGGAAAAAGTCATTAGCAATATGTTCATGATTCTCTAGCCTTGACAAATAGTCTGTGACTTGATTCTCTGCTCCTTTTTTGTCACGAACCTCTAGGTCAAATTCTTGCAATAGTAAAATCCACCTGATAAATTGAGGCTGGCATCCTTTTTATTGAAGAGATACTTGATGGCAGCATGGTCAGTATGAAAAATTACCTTGGTGCCCACCAACTACACTCTAAATTTGTTGAATGCATAAACCAATGCTAACATCTCCTTTTCAGTGATTGTATAATTTAATTAGGCATCATTCAAGACTTTACTAGCATAATAAATAGAAAAAAATACCTTGTCTTTTCTCTGCCCCAAAACTGCTCCTATAGCCACATCACTTGCATCATACATTAACTCAAACAGTAACTCTCAATCTGGAGAAATCAAGATGGGTGCTTCTGTTAGTTTCTTCTTCAGCTTCTCAAAATCTTCTTGATAATCAACCCCAAAATCAAACTTAGTTTTTTTCTAAAAAAAACATAGGGCTTGCAATCTTTAAAAAATCTTGAATAAAACGCCTATAGAAACCCGCATACCCTAAGAAACCTCACACTCCCTGGATGTGGCAGCTTTTTAATCACTTTAATTTTGGCTCTATCTACTTCCAATACTCTACATGATACCTTATGTCCAAGTATTATTCCTTCCTTAACTAAAAAGTGGCATTTTTCCCAATTCAGTACAAGATTTGTCTCTTCACAATAAGCTAGGACTCGATCTAGATTCTGCAAGCACACATCAAAGGAATTACCGTAAATAGAGAAATCATCCATAAATACCTCAACAAATTCTTCAACCATGTCATAGAAAATTGTCATCATGCATCTATGAAATGTTACAGGTGTATTGCAGAGGCCAAAAGGCATGTGTCTGAATGCATATGTTCCATATGGGCAAGTAAAAGTAGTCTTTTCTTGGTCTTCGGGAGCAATGGTGATCTGATTATAACTTGAGTAACCATCAAGAAAATAGTAGTACTCCTGCCCTACCAAACTATCCAACATCTGATTAATAAATGAGATAGGATAGTGGTCCTTTCTTATGGCTTCATTCAATATTCGATAGTCAATAAAGATTCTCCATCCAGTCACCATGCGAGTGGGATTCAGCTCATTAGCTTCTTTGGTAACCATAGTCATCCCACCTTTATTTGGGATGCAGTGTCTTGGGATTACCTACTTGCTATTTGAAATTGGATAAACAATCCCATTATCGAGCCACTTGCTGACGTCTTTTCATACCACGTCCTTCATCACTAGACTCAATCTACACTGTTACTGCACCCTTGGTTTGAAACCTTCTTCCATGTATATCTTGTGCATGCAAAAGGCTGGATTTATCCCTATAATGTCATATATCTGCCAACCAATTACCTTCTTTCTTCTTTTTAAGACTGTCATTGTTTCCCTAACCTGTATATTAGATAAACCTGTGGACAAAATAATAGGTAAAGTATCATTGTCACCAAGGTAAACATATCTCAAGTAAGGAAGAAGAATCTTAAGCTATAATTTTGGAGCTTCATCAATTGAAGCTTTGGGAGATGGGCCAATTGGCCTGTTCAATGGCTCAAAAGGAAGCTTTCTCATTTCAATCACTACCAAATTCATGACTTGGACCAATTTCACCGCCTTTACATCTCCATAAAGATCATGATCCATCAAATCTCGCTTTAATGGATCATCAAACAACAATAGATGTAACTCAGATGCAAGGTCAATAACTGATATGGAAGACAATTTTTCATATATAGCTAGTAATTTCAGCACCTTGTATAATTCAAAAACCTTTACTTTATCATGCTCTCTCATTGTCATCTTCCCTGCTGCTACATCAATTAGTGATTGCCCTGTCACTAGTTAAGGGCGTCCCAAAATAAATGGGGCAACTGGATCAGGTTTAAAGTCAAGACTCACAAAATATACTAGAAAGATCAGTGATCCCACTTGCACTAAAACATCTTCAATAATTCCATTCGGCCTTGCAAGGGATCTGTCAGCCAACTGTAAAACAATGGTCGTGGGTTTAGGAATCCCAAGACCCATCTTTTGAAACCAAGATATCGGCATGAGATTTATGCTTGCTCCCAAGTCACATAATCCATGGGCACTAATGACCTGCCTAATAGTGATCTGCAAAGTAAAATTACCTGGATCCTTCGAGTTCGTTGGCAGTTTATTTTGTATCATGGATGTGAACTCCTCAGTAAGTGCAACTGTAGCATACTCTATCACACGGTTCTTTTTTGCCACTATATCCTACAGGTATTTTGCATATTTTGGAACAGTCTGTAAAATATCAACAAGAGAAAGACTTAGATGAACTTACTTTAGAAGATTCAAAAACTTCTTATAACTGGCTTCCTCTTGGTGCTTCTTTTGCCTTTGAGGGAAAGGTAATGGTAGAGTCTTCTTCTCTATTTAAATTTCATCACCTGCAGCTTTTTCTTCGACCTTTTTCTCCTCATTTACTTTAAGATCATCATTAGTGGATGTGGGACTAACCTGCTCAGGTACCGCCTCCTTTAATTGGAACCCACTCCTTGTCATAACTGCATTTACCTACTTTGGATTTGCCTTTGTATCGCTCGGTAAGCCACCTTGAGGTCTTGTGTTTTGTGCTCCAGTAATCTGACCAGGTTACAACTCCAAATTCCTAGTGATCAACTGTTGACTCTTTAAATCTGCTGCAAACTGCGCTTGATTGGCTAAAAGTTGCTCCATCATCTTCTCTATATTACTTGTTTGAGTAGTAGCTTGATTATTCTGAACCTGCTATTGATTCTGTTGCACTGACCCCTTATACTGATTATTGTTATGTGCCTGATTTCTACCCAATGAGAAATTGGGATGATTCCTCCAGTTGGGATTATATGTGTTACCATAATTCTGTTGTCTCGGATGATTCGCATTCCCCACATAATTAACAAAATCTGGATTAACCGCACAAGCATCTGTCGCGTGTTCAATACTTCCACAAACCTCACACTAAGAATTAACCTGTTGGACTACATTAGTTGTAGTTGTTGCTTTCGGAACACTCAACTTCATGTTGCTCAATTGAGTAAGCATCTGATTTTACATTGCTACAACCTGAGCTGATAGAGTAGTGAACTGATCTACCTCTAACATACCTGTAACCTTTTTAGGAGCACTTCTCGAGTTAGTATTCCATTTTGGGTTCCCTTGTGAAATTTGATTCAGCAGTGTGTACAATTCATCATAAGTCTTCTCAAGAGTTTGCCCACCTACTGCTGAATCCAAGAGAATCTTGGTATTTGGCTCTAGCTCTTCAATGAAAGTATGAACAAAAACATCATTAGACTGATGATGGTGAGGTCAATTCCTGAGCACTCTTAAATCTATCCCAAGCTTAGTGGAGATTCTCTCTCTCTTTCTTTCTGAAACTCAGAATCTCGCTTCTCAAACGTGCAGTCTTCCTAGATGGAAAGAATTGAATAAGGAACTTCCGAGCTAGATCTTTCCATGAAGTGATGGAGAGTGGTGGTTCAAAATATAACCACCTCTTCGCTTCCCCAAATAAAGAAAAAGGGAAGAGCGTCAATCTGACATAATCAGTATTCCCCCCTATAGGAATGTAAGTATTGCTTATTTCCAGGAAGATCTGTATGTGCTGTTATGGGTCTTCATGTGAAAGGCCAAAAAATTGCCCGGACGAATTCAGTAACTGCACCATATTCTGCTTTAATTCAAATAGACCACCTAGCTCGGGCTTGCGAATATTGTTAGTCGCTCGTGAGTGGGATTTCCACCTCACGAATAGGTCTAGCAGCTGGTTGAGCAGGAGCAGCTGGGATGACTGGAGCTGGGACATGTCCGGTATTTGGATCAACAGGATCATTTGGATCAACAATAGTTAGATCTCTTCTTTCATCCATTTGAACCTATTGAATATGATACTGAGCTTTTCGCCTCTGTTGAAATACCAATTCTAGTTTCGAAAAAGGCTCTTCCAACTCTTTATCTCTCGCCAGTCTTGTATTCAGCTAAACCTACAAAAATTCAGCCACTAGGATCAAGTCGTTAACACTTAAACTTACTATCAAAAATCAAAAATTATAGCAAATTACTAATTATACTAGTCCTCGGCAATGGCTCCAAAAACTTGTTGCATTTAAATGCACACGCAAGTGTACGTGATTGTACAAGTAATACGGTGTCTCAGACAGTCGAATATCGTTCCCACGAGGACTAAGTCAATAGCAATTTAATCAACTTTAGTTTTAGACAAAGAGGTATTAAGTGTTGTAAGGTATCAAGATGATTTTGAAATTTTGAATAAAACAAATGTGAATAAATAAGAAATAGTAATTTGTGATGATAGCAAAGCAAGCAACGGTTGTAAATAGTAGTGATGAGAATTCCAGGGTTGAGGCACTTCTAACAATCATACAATTCTCTATTCTTATCGCATTCTAGTTTGTTATCGAGTTATTGACTCGCAAGGTTTAAGGTACGATCTTGGTCTCCCGACCTTAAATTCATCTAGATTCATACACTTGCAATTGAACTAAATAAGGCTTCTATGTATATCCCTATCCTAAATGCTAATTCAAATCCTCTATTTAATGGAAGGATGAGAACCTTGCTCCTTAATTTCTTCGTTCTATCCCACGATTCTCCTCCCGGATTCACATAGAAATATAGATTTATTCTAATGGCGGTCACTCATCAAAATGTAAGCTCAAGAAATTAAGAATAACCCATACGATAATCCAACAAGAAACTAAGATAAATAATATCAAAGAGTAATCATGTTCTTGGCCTCAACCCCAAAACAAGGGTGTTTAGCCACTCATGTTTGAATTTAACATAAAAATAAGTAATTAATCATATCAAGAATTAATCTAGAGTTAAAGAAGTTCAAAAGAAATTCTAAGAACCCTAAAAGAGAGAATTTTGTGTTTTTCCACCGTTGCTATGCTTTTCAAAGTGTCCCCAATTGTTAGTGAATTTTTTCCTTATATAGCTGGGCTGAATAACCCACGTTTACATCTCACCGCGTCGCGGCGGCCTTCCCATCGCCATTTACACTACGACACGGTGGTATCTCGGTAAGACTCTGCCCTGTGACAATTATGGATTTGACCCTCACTGCGACGCGGTGGAATCGCGGTGAGGTACTGGATAGTGACAATTGCCTATTTCGTCTCCACCGCGATGCGGTAGGTTTCAAAACACGAGCACTAGCGATTATCTCTTCACCGCGATGCGGTGACTTCCTGAAAGAGACTTCTAGAACTTTTTCCTTTTTTTTTCAAACCCTGTTCCAATGCCTTTATTGCTCCTTTCGTCGTCACACCTCCTTAATGCGTCCAACCGCGTTCAATTTCATCAAAATTTAATCCTGCACACACTAATCATATCCATTAGATAAGAAACACACTTATAGCTCAATTTTAATCGGAATAACACCTTTTCGATCTCAGAACAAGTCTAACTATGGGTAAATATCGGTGATTGGACATATAAATACGTCCAAGATCAAGGAGCAAATACGTGTTGTACTCTTTTTTCTTTCAGCGTTTGTCCCACTGGATTTTCTTTATAAGGTTTTTAATGAGGTAGCCGAAATGCGTATTATTAGAGATGCGTACTCTTTTTCCTACACTAGATTTCTTTCTCCACTGGATTTTTCTAGTAAAGTTTAAACGAGGCACATTATCTACCGATTCAACATTCAAGGGGGAGTGTTATAAATGTATTATCATATATAGTAAACATCTATTTTATCATACATAGTGAATGTCTATTTATGAAAAAATTAAAAAAACTCAACTTTGGGGACAACGTTAGTTTTTTCCTATAAATAAAGGAGTTTTCCTTCATTATTATTCACCCCTCGACAAAAAATAAGAATCATTCTCTCTTTTCTCTCCATTCTTTTCTTCTTTGCTTTTATATTTCACAACAGTTTCAATAAAAATCGTGATTTATGTAATTTACCCAACGGATGTATTGTCTCAATTTTACCTGTGGAGTCCGCGAGTTTCACTTATAAGATAAAAAAAATTGGCATGTTTTGTTCAGTCATTTTTATTGATAATGCTCTATAACATATGAACATCCGATTTCTTCCTCGATTTTTACCGTATTTTTCGTAGTGTATGCAATCATTGGATACATTGCTCCGAGTATTAAAACTTTTTAGACTTCGTATCTTTGCTATTCCCAAAAGCTTTTAGCACATTCCTCAGTATCTAGAATCTTTTTTGATTATCCTTTATCATAATTATGGAGTACGGACAAGGTGGAATGCTGTAACGTTCATAATTTGGACATATTGATGATGGAGACATAAGAATAAGGCTAAAGTAATGAAATCGGGTTGGCGATTCTTTTTTAAAGTGCAATTCACAAGTTACTGGATGCTAATTTTGTACCAGCAGGGGATGAATAAGCGAACAAACAAAGATGCAACGTCTGTCAGCTATCATGAAATTATCTTCGAGCTACACTTCTATGACACCTGATGCAAGAACTAGCATCGAAGAAGGTCTTTTAACAATTAAAAGTATTAAGATCCAGTTTTGTCAATGGTCGACAAATGTTCGGGTGAAAATACACATATCAAGTCATTATCGTCATTTCTTCTACTCCCATTTTGTGTAAGTGTGAGTTCTTGACCGACCAAAACAATATAGATGGTCTAATTACCACTTTATAAAGCTTTTCTTCAACACTCCCTGACATTCACTTATCACACAAGACACACTAAAAATGTGAACTTGAAGATTTCATCCATCCCACTGCAGTACGGTGTATAAATATCATCATCAATCTCCGCATCTGGATTATTGACCCCAGATATTTGAAGACTTCATTTCATGGGGATGGCTTGAGTGTCAATCATAACTTCCACATCTGCCCGGTGGGTAACATTATTGAACTTGCACTCCATGTATTGCCTTAGTTCTTCTCAACTAGAATTCTTTAGATTCCATAGTCTGTTTCAAAACCTCCAGCCTATCGTTAACTCCGTCACGCATCTCATCAATCAAAATTAGCTGATGACGAATGTAAGAGAGATTTGAAAACAATTTCGTTTAAATATCTTTGCATCCAACGATACAGAGTGAAGCATCACAAGCGTATTTCTGGGAAAAAAACTAGCTGGAAACAATAGGAAGAACAAGAGAAAATCTTCAGAAACACGTTGTCATGTCGCAAGAATTATTTGCAAGAGAAATGTTGCAATTCGTGGATAAGATCTCTTATACAATTGAGCTGCAATTAACAACTGCCCAATTAACAATTACTCGTCAGATAAGCCACTACATTCGAGAATGACTACCAAATCACACTTAATATCATAGACAAGCAAATTTAGCAACCGTTCAGAACCATGTTTGCTAAAACAGATTGATTAAAAAATAATGTTCAGCGCACCTTGTACTTTGGCCAGAATAAACTAAGCCAGAACTTATACCCATTCACTCACTAGATCTCCATTTATCTCTTGTCGTGAAGAAGCAAGCAGCAAATAGCAAATAAAGTAACAGAGGTCGTACACGCTAAAAGCACTTAAAGAACCACAAGAAACAGCTACCTTTAAAAACAATGATACTACTAAATAGTGATCCATATATATTCCCAAAACCCCGAAAGAACGACATAATAGGGCTACCAATTTGAAGCAATGGTGCTAAAATAATCTTACAAGTATACACCATCATCTCTAAAACGCTCCGGTTAACATCTAATTGGCCAGGAATGATAAGCTGCATTCCTGAACAATCTGAACAGCGAGATGACCTGTTGGGAAAAGATCTACCATGACCTATTGAACGCAATGCATTTTCTCTAGCCTCTGTGAATGAATATGATTAATGAACACCATTATAGACATCAATATATGATAGCAATTTCAAAAAATAAAACATTGTTAATATGTACATAAAATATCTAATTTGGTGGAGAGACAATGGTTTCACGGGTACCATAAATTTCCCTATAAATCCGGCCTTGCCCAAGGGGATGGCCTACTGGTTGTGGCATGTGAGTATAAACCTAAAAATCCCAAATTAGATGGGATGCAAGCTAGACACGCTAACCATAAATTAGTCGAGATGCAAGCGAGCTTGTCCAAACACCATTAGTTCCACAAAGAGGGATATGGGATGGGTAGAGAGTCCGCTACCTTACCCCTACCTCAAAAGTAGAGAGGCTATTTCCAATAGACCCTCGGCTCAAGGAAAAGGCAAACCGGTGCACTAAGCTCCTGCTATGCGCAAGGTACAGGGAAGGGTCCGATCACAAGGATCTATTGTACGCAGTCTCACCTTACATTTCTGCGTTGCTTCCGAGGCTTGAACCCATGACCTCCTGCTCATATGACAATAACTTTACCAATTACTCCAAAGCTCTCCTTCCGAAAGGGCAGCCCGGTGAACTAAACCTCTCGCTATACGCAGGGTTCGAGGAAGGGCCCCATCACAAGTATGTATTGTACGCAACCTTACTTTGCAGTTCTATCATAGAGGCTATTTGTTTTCAAGGCTTAAACCCGTGATCTGCTGGTCACATGCCTCAAGGAAAAACAATCCAATAAAAGTAGTAGCAGAAGTACAAGAAACAACAAATATCACAAATAGTAACATAACAAAAACTACAATAAAATAATACGATAATCGAGACAAAGAATCAACCAATAGTAACATTAATCGAAGGACAAGAAACTACAAGCTACCTACTAGTCTTGTACCTTCATCTGTAACCCTCCACATCCTCCTATCTAAGTTCATGTCCAAACACCATCAATATGAACAAAATAAATAATACTCCCTCCATTTCACAATAAGTGAATTGTTGAAGCAATTTTAGTGTTTCAAAATAAGTGAATGGTTCACAATTCAAGGTAAATGTTGAAAAAAAAATTCAAATTTACCCTCCATTAAATGTGCATTGGGAGTGATGTATCATGTGTCTTTGCTTTTTGAAGAGGGTAAAAATGGAAAAACATGATAAATTTATATCTTTGCTTTTTTTTCTTAACATGTGTGCTAAAATCCAACAATTAACTTATTATGGAATGAAGGGAGTAATAATTTTCATAGTGAGAACTGAGAAATCAAGGTGGCTTTTTTTTATTAGTATATATAGTTTGATAAAAAACCAAAAAAAAAAATAAAAACTGAAATTCTAATTATTATTATATTTTGGAGAAAAAAGTTTCAGAAAATGATTCGTATTACTTTTCAGATAGGTAAAAAGATCATAAAACTTTGGAGTCATTAACAAATATAAAAGCAAATAAATTAAAAAATTAACTCATAAAAATAATAAACATAGAAAAATTAAATACTGATATAAAAATAAAATTCAATTTTGTATTTTCACGAAATGAAAAAATGTGAAAGAACTTACAAATCAATTTCGCCAGAGAAGGAGATCGGATTTCGGGTAATTGGGAGGGTGTGAATGTAACTCCAAAATGTAATTTACTTCCTTTGGACAACTTTGGATCCAAGGACCTAAATTTGCTGCCACTTGTTCAAAGTTCTTTGCGAGAATATTTGCTACCAAAACCAGTGAAAGTGAAACCCTCATAACTTACTTCGCTCGTTTCTTTATTCGAAACATTGTTCTTTAACTAGCATCCAACCTTCCTCATAATTGTGCAAACAAAGAAGACGAAACACTTTAAAACTTAGTACAAAAGAGCAAGTTCACACAACTTTCCTCATATCATTTAACAAAGACAAAGATGGCTAACAAACTTGGTATACACGCAGTCAGGTAGTTAAAAAATTCTACTACTATATTTTTGGCATAGCAAAAGCACAATTTTAAGTCAACACATACACTATCTTGACAAATATAATCAAAAAGGACAAGGAATCTCTTGACATAGTTTCATTCACCTGAGCTGCTTGTTCATTTTCAGGTGCTTTATTGAGAGTATTAATTTGAACAATGGCTTTCTTTGCGGAGTATTTTGGATTTTTTTACCCACATAGCACTTGATACAAAACAATCACTAACAATTATGCAGCAATGAGATTTACATAGTCACTTAATATCTGCAGCTACGCTTTTAAACATGCTTTTGTTAGCCAAAACAGCAAAGACTTTGACAAGCTCTTCCTTCACCATGAAAAGTACGGAGGCTGCAAAGACACTCTGCACTATCTTTGTGCGCATTCCCTGATAGAAGCATCTGAATCCTTCATGACGAATCATCTTAATAATAGCATCCACTGTACCTGAATATCGTAATGAGACATTTCCACTGATCTCCTGCTTCGCTTGAAGCCTTGACTTCACAACCAACAACGGATATGTGCAGACAGTTGCCCCAAGTTTAGCAAAGGCTCCGATAACAAAAATCTCCAAAGCAGTTATATTTTGCACATCTTTCTTCTTTGCAGCACGTTTAGTCCTTAACTGCTTTGACAAACTCTCAATAATCATGAACTGAATTGAGGGATTAGAAACCATGATCAATGATGGGATAACTCCTTTCCAGAATCCCGTAACTCCTGATTCATCATAAACCTCCCTTGCTGCTAGCATTGTTCCGTATGGAAGAGGTTTCGATGAATCAAGCTCAGCCAGTTTTGCCTCCAATGAGGAAGCCGTCAAGGCATTTTGAGAAGCTTCCTTTAATAAGGTTTCCCTCTTTGCCTCAACAATTTTCCTTTCTGCTTGTGTATGAGTCTGCATACGAGTAACAAGAACCCATATAGGGTTTGTCAGCAATACATTTAGTGAACCAGCAAGAGCTGCCACAACGAGCCAAGAAAACATCCCAACAGAACCATCCCCTCGGCCTCTTTTCTTATTTGCAGCTGCAATAGCCTCAGCCCTGTTCTTGAAAACCTGGTAAAAATAGTAGTACACACCCTGTGAAACGGCAGTTCCAAGCAGAGAAGGCTTTAGGCCACTGTAAAGCCCCAACAAGCCTTCGCTTCTAACCACCTGTAAGATTTGAAACAAGGCACTGCCACGAGAATCGCGGCCCTCTTTCGATACCCTCTCAGTCTGCTGCCGAGTATTGACAGTTTGGAGGGGATAAGTAATTATTTGAGCGATTATGCCTCCACCAGCTCCAGCCAGCCCATTGGCCAAGGCACTTGACATTTTTCAGTCTTTACTGTTCAGAGTAAAGATACTAGTTGTGCCTCAACAATGGTTAGTAACAAGTCCTACAGAACAATGATAATACACTTTTTGGGTTAAAGATTGCAGACATTCCAAATTAACAGCTTGTTTGGATGGTTGATACTTGTATTATACTGCTATTTCAAATGTAATATTTGCTTTGCTTGTTATTTAAATTTTATTACTGTCATATTGTTAAATCCATTGTATTGTTGCTATTTCAAATTTAATATTTGCTTTGCTTGTTATTTAAATTTTATTACTGTCATATTGTTAAATCCATTGTATTGGTAAATCAAGACAAAAAGTTTCAGTTATGCAATTATGATTTGGCTTTTGATGTGATCGCTTTTTTTCCTTGTTACCCTATATTACTTATAATATTCTAGCTATATCCAAGCACAAAACTTATGAAAGGATACATAACAAGCATCCAAACAAGCTCTAAGGAAATGAAAGAATTTGACTTACTATTGATTAACACAGATCCTGGCACAGTGCTCATATTTCAGACAGATCCTGCCAGTGATAAGAGTATTTATGTCATCTCAATAGTGAACAGAAAAATATATAGATTCTCCATCCCCTCGATCTCATCTCAGAAAATATTTTTGGTTAAGCGATAGATGGCTTTACCCAATTTATGCATACCAACACTGAGATAACATCCACGTTCAACAATCTTTTGTTCAGGGATTAAAAAAGATAACCTAATCAAAAGATCGCCAAACCTAGAGGTTATCTCAATTGTTGGTAGGCCAGGATTAGGTAGAAGAGACAAAACAAAAAAATATACTCTTTATCACTTCAATCTTATATCAGAAAATATCTTTGGTAAGAGATATCTTACCTAACAATTAAGATAACATGGGGTACAACAATCCTTCAACAGCTGAATTTCCCTTTTCAACAAAATACTAGTAGTAGTGGTTAGGAAACAGTGGAGGCGCACTATCAAGGCAAAGGGAAAACGAGATTTTATAAAGGGGTACTAGGTTGAAAGATTGACTATGGAAGGTGGGATAACGTGGGCTCTCTTTTTAGTTTACCCTTTTATTTATGTACTTCAAGTTGGATGTGGGCTGATGTTTCAGTTTTAGTTTGGAAGATTTGGGCTGCAATTAATGGATTTGGGCTAACGGTGAATTAATTGGAAAAATTACCGCACAACACTAAAACGATAGGATCTTTTGCAAAATATAATCTTTCACATGTTACATACAATCTCTTCACACTGAGTATGAATATTTTTTTACAAAATCAAAATAATAATAAAAAAATTAATCAAATATAAACTTGTTGGTCAATTTTTATATTTGAAAAAGATGAAATCATGATATGAAATTCTAAATCAAGGTTTTTGAATAATTTGGGATTTTATCTCGTGATTTCAAATCACGAGATGCAATTGCATATCCAACCACCTACTAATCAACTAGAGAACTACTGGTAATTATAGTTTTGGAATTACCATTCATGGTAATACAATCAAGGCGAATACAAAATATAGGGTAATATACAAAGATACAAACAAACAAACATACAAGTGTATACATAATTACTAACCGCAAAAAATATAGTCAAACAAGGATACACACACGAGAGTTCAATAAAGTAAGGATTCAAATAACATAAATTTATTCCACATCTAAAAAGTAATACATACATAGTATAGTCAAGGAAAAAATATAAAAATACAAGGATTTGCTGAAAAATGACTTGAATGATCCGACATGATTTTGAACAAAATGGCTTGATTTGATTAATTTCAACGCTCAAAATCGTTCATCAATCTGAAATTGGAGTAAAAAGTTATGATTGTTTTACCATGAACTATGTTGACAAAATGGGATCAGCGAACCGGGTCTGATCAAAATTGATGTAAAAGTATGTTTTGACTTAATTTTTCATTCCAAAATTGAACATTAGGATTCTTGAGAGTATTAGGGGAAGCAATTGAGTTTTGAGAGCCCTAAGGTAAAATTTCACCCTCTTCTTATTGATTTTTAGTTAGTTTTAAGTTCGAATATCATTGGTAATATCAGAAACTTGATTAGTCGGATTTTGGCGAAGTTATGACATAGTAGTAGTGGTGGGTCCTTCTAACACCTAGTTTAGCTTGAGATTTCAAAGCTTTTTGTCAAGTTTACTTCCTCCTACAACCCTCCTTCGTAATTATGTTCTAGTATTATTTTTTTATAGGTTTTCGAGCAACGAAGTAGTGTTTTGACTACTATGGCTCCGGACAACCCTTTGGCTTATTGAGTTGGGTTATTATCACTGTATAATGATGGTGTTTAGATGTTGGAGGAACTGTGGGTTGATGTGCTTCATATTAGAGTCGTGTCCGGTGGTTGTTAAATTGAATGGTGTAAAGTATACCTTGTTATATTACCTTGGGAGCTGGCCGCACTTGTGAGATGTAGGTAGCTTCTTGATGTGTTGTTAGTTGTTAGATTGGTAGAAATTATGATGGCGTTTATTGAATTAAAATGGGTTGATCATAATAATGACATTAACACCTTATCGATCGTCTATGGCTCGATCTTGCAACCTTATTAATTCTTGCATTTGTTGCATTACGATTGGTTGATTGAGTTGTATAGTTAAGTTGAAAGGTATGTTAAGGCTTTCTTTCTGCCTTCTTGCATAACCTTGAAGGACCAAGCTTATTATAACTTGTATTACATAGTTATTCGACTTGTAGCACTACACTGTCGAGTAAGCTACCACAACATAATATAGTGTCTATCAACAATAATATATTCCTTACTTAGTGTTCTAGAAAAGCATGTTATGATTGCAGTGAGGTTGCATGTGATCACTTATTATTATTGTAATATTTTTATCGTTTAGCTATAGCATATAAGCTTGTTTTGGCCTCAGCAGACACTGACACAATTGAATTTTAGAACCTATAAGCTAACTAATAGAGATCATGGTGGACTTAGTGGTCCGCATAGCACTTATTCTCGTATAAATAACATAAATATAACCCTTTTAGAAATAATTACACTCTCTCCTACTTTTTTAATTATTTTACTCTCTCTCCCTATTAATATACATAGCATAGCCGATATATACATAGTATTCTGTGTATATATATTGAGATTTTTGTAATATATTTAGGGGTTTGAGATTTTTTGTAATATTAAAAATATAAATTGTGTATTTGTGTATTTTTAATTTATTCTTTCCTATATATCATGGTGGCCTTGACAACCCAAATAGGACTTTTGTGCCACCTATTTATTACTTTATATGAACTGTTGGTGGTAGTTGTTTTCTTTTGGAGTTGTAGACAAAGGTATCGCTGGTCGAGATAGGGGTCGTTCAAAATCGAATCGTAACCGTTAACTCAATCATAAAATTAGTTTATTTGTTAATTGGTAATGAGTTATCAGATTAATGGTTGGAGAACGGATTAAAATTTTATAATTAATGACTTATTGGGTGCGGAAACGGATTACTCAATTTTCTTATCGGATAAACCGTTAACCCATTAAAAATTATTATAATTATATTTTTACCCTTAGATATATAAGTTTTTTTTGTCAATCCAACATATAAAACTCCATTTATTATTCTATTCACTTCTTAGTTTAGAAAATAACATGACACTTCTTGTGACATCTAACCATAAAATGCAGTCAGACTCCCTAAAATATAAAGAAAATCTAAAATTAATTCTTAAGCTAAAACATAAATTATTCTTGACAACAAAAGGACCGCAATAAAAATGAAACAACTAAAATGTGTCCTTCACAAAGTTTGATATAAAACATAAAAATTCAAATAATATTAAAGTTTTATTTTTTTTCTGTCAATCCTGTAATTAAAAATGTTTCTAAATACATTTTAGGTCTAGAAGAAAAAACTTATTTGATTCGACGTTTTAACCTATTAAATAACTACACAAACAAAATTCAAGAAGCCTAAAAGATTGATAAATAGACCAATCATAGTATACAAACAACTTAGTCGGTGAAGAAACGGAGGAACTACCAATAATCGCTTGATCTTTCATTCTCTCTTAAATTTATCCGTTGCACTATCCGATAACCGTCCGTTAATTGCTAATCCGATACCGAACCAACCGTCACTACCAGAAATTAGGTATATGGTGACGGTTGCAAAACCGTTGCAATAGGCCAAAAAACCGTTGCAATAGGCCTATCGCAACGGTTCAGCAACCGTCCCATAGGTGGGCGTTGCGATAGGTCTATGGCAACGGTTTTTGCGACGGTTGTATAAACCGTCGCCATAGATAGAGCTATAGTGACGGTTTCGTATAACCGTTGCCATAGATAGGCCTATTGCGATGGTTATTTTTTGACTTATTGAGACGTCTATTTCATTTATTGCAACGGTTATGAACCATCACAATAGATGTTATTGTAACGGTTATGAACTGTCGAAATAGATGCTATTGTGACGCCTTTGCTATTCTGTTGCAACGCTTTTTGACTACCTATTACAACTATTTCATCACTTGTTGGGACTCCTATTTTCATCTATTGCAATGCTTACGAACCGTTGCAATAGATTCTATTACAACGACATTAAACCGTTGCAATAGCATCTATTGCGACGCTTTTGTTATTAAATTAAAACGATTTATATAAATAGTTGTGTTAATGCAAATTTTTATTTATATACATAATAAATTATAACACAATATATACACATCACACAACAAAATTATTAATTAATAATCTCATTATTCAAAATATGCAACAAGCTAGTAATTTAAACCCAAAAGTAAAATGTAATCCAAATGATTAGTTAAGTTTTTACATACTAGCAAGTTCAAGTCGCGATAAGTTTAGAAAAATTCAACACAAAACTATTTATATTAGTGCATTTATCCACAATCCAAAATCTTCTCAAGTATGGTCAATGTCCTCATTATTTTCTTTATCTCTTTCTTCATACACCTATAAATAGAGAACAAATAATATAAAGTAGCACTTAAATGACAACATAAAAAGAAATATTCCACAACAAATTTAAATATGAACCAACTGATAAAAATCCAAATGAACCAGATAATTTCCGATCTCAATTATTATTTGAACTTTTATGTATGATCTCCACTGATAAAGAAGCTAATAGAGGTACAATTTAGACACGAGTGGGTTAATGACCTTCATTTTTACTTATCCCAGGACCAAAAATATTTGGTGATAGGGGTTTGGTTTCTTTGTTTAAACCTTTGGTGCATCATCCACAAAAAAAAAATTACATTGCCAAACAAAGGACACCAAAGTCCACCTAATTACCAATGTCAAAATATCTAGAAATTCTTGATGAAGAAATTATTGTTTGCCCATTACATTTTCTTCTTCAAATAAAACCATAGTGTTCGAACAAAACTCACCTCGACTATTTTACATCGAGTATCTCGGCAGCATGCCGAGGCACAGAGAAACCTCCATGAGTGCTTGTATCACTTGCTGTCAAGGTTTTGCAAAATAATTCTGGTTGTGGTTTATTTGCTTTCATAGACAAATCTGACCTCAATAATGCCTCCTTGTCAAACTGCACGCAAAGACGTTCATGTTACCTACGTTTTAAATTTGATTAGAACAGGCTATACTTGATAGAGGGCCATGCTTATCCCACAAAAAATGAGAAAAGAAACACCAAAATGAAACCAAAAAGAGAGAGTCATACCGAAGGAACTGGTTGTAGTGTCATTTGAGCATACACTTCATCTGTTTCGGGATCAGCCTAAATAATGCAAAAGACAATATATTAACGTAGAACAATATATAAATTACAGTTTTTATCAAGACAAGTCAATCAGGAACTTCACGTACATGCAGGGTGACATTGTGCAGAAGATAAATTAACTTTGATGAAAGGTTTGGATAGTTTCGAATTTGGGCTTCCACACCTTTTTTGATAGATGCAACACCCTGAAAATATACATTCATTTGTAAACAACAAATAATCAGAAAAGAATGACTACTCCAGAAGAGATAACACCCTCCATTTAATAGAATTTCAAGATTATTAGCCATTCATATTAACTAAGATTATATCAAACAGGGAACTATATAATCTATTTTCAAAGGATGTGTTACTGATGAATAGATGATAGAAGCAACTTTTATTGAAGCATATAGTGAACATGGGAAAATCACGATTTGCAGATTTTGCATGAAGCTGCAATGGGGATATTTTCACGCCCTTTGCATATATTTATTAGAGGTTTATCCGATTTATGTTTTTGAAGGTTAAACGATGGTCGTTAAGGTTATAAGGTTATAAGGTTAAACGGTGGTCATTAGCCTTATAAGGTTATAAGGTTAAACGGTGGCCGTCAAGGTTATAAGGTTAAACGGTGGTCGTTAAGGTTATGAAGTTAAACGGTGGCCGTTAAGGTTATAATGTTAAACGGTGGCCGTTACGCTCTACCCTTCAAAGTCCATTTGTGGGATGACACGACGACACTGGATATGTTGTTGTCTTGTTGTAATGAAGTGGGATACTATATCAAACTTGTGGGAATCTAGCTGATCCCGCCGACAGGAGCAAATGAAGGTCTCTTTCGCCTACGAGCATTGGTACGAAGAAAAGAGTCTCGTACAAAGGGTTGGAAAGAAGGATTTTACCTTATTTCAGGTAGGTTAGTGTATATCTGTTTGGGCGGAGACGGACAATAAAGAGACAGAAAGAAGATAATGATGCCAACCAACTCGACAAAGACATTCAGATATGAAAAAGGTAAAGAAAGACGTGTTAAGCTTGTGTTTTCCCAGCCGACTCACACACGACCATCTTTTTTTTATTGAAGAGTCGGACTCCCCGGGAAAAATAGCATTTCATAAGTTTTCGAAAGTAAGACGGAAGAATAGGTATCTGTAAAGGAAAAAACTCAGTCGGACTATAGGTTTTCCTATGTTGAAAGACTCTACGTACGATAACAGCCATATCAGAGAACTATTTATTTCCATAAATAAATATAAGCCAAAAATCCAAACTAGTCGTGGTCGACTATATGAATCCTTTGTATGCATCACAAAATCATTTACATCACTACGATATCTATTAATTCCAAACTTTATTACTGGTAATTCTATTTCTGATAATCAGCTTCACTAAGATGGTCAAATTTATTAGATGAGTAATGTCTAACGAGGCACCTGTTTTTACCTTTCAGTTAATACTAGATCCGGCAAATAAGTACAAAAGCGTACAGACATACACAGTAAACAAGATTCAACAAAAGGGATACATGTAAAGCTTAACTTTAACAAAGCATAGAAATTTGGCGGCGTAATACATAGCCAGCCCCTTAAAACAGTTCAGTATATTCATACCTGGAGCTTGGATGAAAAAGAGAACCAGAAAATAACGAACCTTCGACCTGAAGAAAGTCGCACCAAGCAGTGAAATATTATATATGCCTGAAAATACTCTCAAGTCACTTCTTCCGCCTCAAGTTACCTCAGCCATATGAAACGCCAGATCCCCGCCTCACTGTGAATGCTTTTAACAACATATTTTTGAAGTATAGACGTATTGTCAAATTTGTGAATGATTTCATTATATAGGGGGGAGGTTTAAGTATTGGTTTGGTAGCTTATTCTAGCATAAATAATTAAGAAATAAAACTACTTTCGGAGAAGGAAAAACTAAGACAAAAAGAAGAAAGAGAACAAACCAGTGTAGAACGGTTCTCACTCAAGCATGTTGAAGTCAGACGATTACCAATACTCCTTATTGACCAAGTCGTTTGCAATCTCGATGTCAACTTGTCACATTCTGGGATTAAAGATATAGCCCGAAAGTACCACAAACCGCCATAAGTGGAGGGAAAAAGAAAATTTTCAAGAGAAGTTAGAAATACAAAGTAAAGCACTCTATTTTTATCAGTAAGAGAGTGTATCTAATCAGAAGTGTGCTGCCAATGTCTTATACAACGACATCATTGAAATAGAATGTTAACAATACTAACACTAATTTGCTGACCCATCAGAATTCTAAAGCTAAGTTTTGCAACAAAAGAAAGCATTGAAATATGACATAAATACAATATTAGAAAGGGGAAAATGAGAGCTTTATTTCAGTCATGTTACTCCAGGCCATAGATAGGCAATTTGCAATCACACTCAAAATCGGTGATCGTGTTCAATGTTATCTATCATGTAAAAATTACAGACCATTTCACCTCGATTCATAACTACAACCTAATCACGCATTTAGTATAATAGTAAGGAAGAAAAATATAGTGGAACGGAATAGAAACCTCTTTAATTACAGCGGGACTTGGTGAAGTTATTAAAGCTAAATAATCCAGGAACTCATGAGATGGACTTAGTCTTTGACAAAGCATTTTGATGTGCGGATCCAAGTTTTTGGATCCAATGAAGAAACCCCTTCTTGTGATGAAGCATTGAATTTTGTACTAGATTCAGAGTTCCGTCATGCACAACTGAAGATTCAAACTGCTACAGTACCTTTACAAAAAATGTTCAGAATGATATGGTGGGAGAGTTAACAATCCCTTTCCCAAATGAACAAGACCTTGGACAATCCGCACCTGCAGCAGTAGTAATTCCAAAAATCAGAGTAGATTGGATACTTAATATTATAGAGTTGACATAAGAGAACAAGGAAAATTAATTTTTACACAAAACAAAGGTTAACTTATTTGTAGTAATAACTGGACAGAATATACAGCATGCTAGCTATTCTGGCATTGTTTTTTCCTGCACCTATCAATCCCAAAGAAATGATAGCAGTTTACATACAACATTTAGATAAGTAGTTCATATTTGAGAATTTTTTTATAGTAACAAAATTATCTACTTTCTGCTGTTCTTCAAACATACCATAACTACTTTGGAGTCTAAATCATGACTAAGCTTGCTCAGAGTGTTCATCACATTGACCTGTCTTAACCACCAAGGAGCAAAAGTTATGCTTGCACATGACCCAGAAAAAAAAAAGGAAAAAGCCTGGGCATCTACTGTTTAAGAGTGAAAGACCTACTTGTTACACTATTTGTTGTACATCACCTGATCCTGATATATTGATGATAGTATAGGGGCAGGTTTACACAAAAAATACTGGAGAACTTCCTATACCATCTCTACTTAAGTCTTCACCCAAAAGAACCTCTAGAATTACTAAACTACCCATTTAGATGCAATATTATACAGGTCCTCCTTATCAGAGGTTAAAATATCCATTGACATGCCATTTATTCTATAGTAGAGTCAGTGGATCATATCAGAGTTATTTAACTAAGTTATTAATAATTTTTTGACATTTTAAATTGGCTATTACTACTTTATGTAGCTATTTCATCGGAGGGGGTTCGGATGAACCCCGAACCACAAGGTGGCTCCGCCAATGTCCGTGAAGTTAAACATCTAAAGTAAATTCATCACACAATTTTAGAATTTTTTTAATATCTCTTCTCTACGGTATTAAACAGTAGAAATAACACCATCTAATTAGTATTGGTGTCAATTCCAGTAACTTATAGTTGCAATTCGTGACTGGTTTTACGAGTGCAAATAGCTTTTTAAAGACACTTCTATTGTTATTATTTTTTATATCATCAACATTATGCCAATTATACAAAAAAATTAGTCTGTCCAGAAATAAATAACACTCGTGCCTGAATATTACTCCACATGTCTCAACTGAGAGACTGCTCTCCCTTTTTAACCATTTAAGCTAACTGCCACACCATATTTCCTCCCTCAAAAGAAAACATTTTAGTTGGATTTTCATGACTCCTGATGTTCAGGAGACACAAGTTGGATATACTTCCTACTGTTGTGTTGTAGATATCTATCGAATAAGCAAATCAACAAAATCATTTTCCTCAATCTGACTGCAATCACTAGGCAATACTTGTGTAATATTTTCTAAGTAACAGGCTAAGGATCATCCTTTCCACTGACATCATTTCTCATTAATCTAAAAACACACATGAACAAGAATAACAATCTAAACATAGAAACTACATTATATACAAATTAAATCAACAATTAAGACTACAATAATTAAAACTCTAACAAGTAACACTCATCTTACTCAACTTCTGGTTTTCAATATAACGCATTTCGACATCTTCCCTAACATAATGACCGTAATCATTAGAATTACAAGGAGAAATAAAAAAATTTCACGCAATCAAATAAACCTAAGAAAAAACCAAAATTCCAAAAAATTAGGTCAAAGTCATAGAAGAATACACTAACCTTAAAATTCCCAAATTGAAGTGCAAATTTGGTCTGACTTTTCAACATAAATCGATTTTCGAAGCGGCACCAGTAACACCCACAGATCTCACCATCGGCAGCTCACTACCAGACCATCTCCACAAGATTGAATGGTTTGTACCAATTGTAGCGACTGTCATTAGCAATTTTAGCGATTTTGTAGCCCTAATCGTCGATTGTAGCTATGAGAAGCTATACGTTTAAGCTAAGAGAGTAATCGCATCATCGATTCGATTGTAGCGATGAGAAGCTGTAGGTTTAAGCTGAAAGAGAAATTACATTGTCGATTGTAGTGAGAGAAATAAGAGAGAATGTTTAAGCCCTAATCATTGATTGTAAAATGAATAAGGTTTAAGATGTGGGAAAGCTTTCTTTTGGCGGACTGAATGAAATTTTTTTGTGAAAATGGAGGAAATAAATTAAGCGTTGCCATAGATTATTTTATTTAGCTATTGCAATGCTTATGGTAAAAATCAATGGTTAAAATATTAAATTAGAGCTAACAGAACAATAATTTTTGGCAACGCTTGCAACCATTGCAATAGACCACCTATTGCAACGCTTTGTTAACCGTCGCCAAAAAGTTAGTTGCAATAGGGGTAATTTCTAGTAGTGTGTTATCTTATTGGGTGGCTAGTGGATTGGTATATTTAAAAACTGATAACCAATAAGCTGGATCGCTAAGCATAATTATTCAATCGATCCAACCGATAAGCATCCCTCCTCCGACATATACTTGGTTATTCTTTTGATTGCATGTGGCTGCTATGCACCAGTGATAAATGGTTCAATAGGATCAATAAATGATTTAGTAGGATCAACTCAAGCCTAAGTTTTGGCATCTGGTGCCACTAGTTGCGCTCTTTGAGTTTGAAGTATGATTATATATACATATATATAAATATAGAGAGAGAAAGAAGAAATGACAACCCAATATGAGCAACAATAGGAATTCAGGTATTATAAAATTGACCACGGCATAGTGCTCACCTTAAATTAGCCTAACCATTGCAATTATATCAATCAAAGTGATATGCGACAGCTAAAATTGTTGGGTTCGAAATTGAGAAGGCGTCATGTGGAAGCTTAAAGTTTGCAAATCATAAGACGATAAATCAGACGATAAAGAAAAACATACTAAATATCATTAAATTATTATATATTTTGGCCAATTGGCCTGCATATTATAAAACCTAATATTGAAAAATATTAAACCTATTGGGAGGAATCTCCCCCTAAACAAAGACTCTTTAATGACTACATTGTGGATGCTATTATGTTGTGGTATGAGAAGGGGGTCTTCTATTTATAGAGAGGTTAGCCAAATATGAAAAAGAATTATATTTTTTCTTTCAGGAAAAGTAAAAGTAATTATGATAACTTTTATTTTCCTTCTAAGAAAAAGTAAAACTTAAATATAGTAAGAAAATCAGGATAAAAATCCTAACAAATCTTCTTTTTTTAGCTTGATTTTCTTCAAAATATTCTTGATCTTCCTTCTTCACACGATCTTCATATATCACTGCTGCTTACCATGATTAAAAATTGATATGGATTAAAATTGGAGCCCTATGCATTAAAAATAAAAGCATGGGTTGATATCATTGGTGCCCTGTGTTATAAGTAAACATGGTTGAAAGTGGAGCCTTGTGCATTGAAAGTGAGCACAGGTTAAAAGTGGAGCTCATGTGTTAAAAATAAATGCACGAGTTGAAAGGAGCCCAAACATTTAAGCAAGTATGGGTTGAAAATTGGAGCCCATAAACATGGGTTGAAAATTGATTTTGGTTTTAAAGATGGATAAGCAGTAGGATTGTTGAAATTTTGTTTGAAATTTTTTCTCCACATGTAGTTTGACAAAAATCTTCATTATCGCCCAAATTGTTGCAGTTTGATTTTGAAACCGCTTTGAACCTGTTTAATCTCGTCTCAGCACACCATTGGACCATTGAACCGTAGGCTCTGATACCACTTGTTGGGTTCGAAATCGAGAGAGCGTCATGCGGAAGCTTAAAGTTTGCAAACCATAAGACGATAAATCAGACGACAAAGAAAAACATACTAAAAATTATTAAATTATTATATATTTTGGTCAATCGACCTACATATTATAAAACCTAATATCAAAAAACATTAAACCTATTGAGAGAAATCTCCCCCTAAACAAAGACTCTTTAATGACTACATTGTGGATGCTATCGTGTTGTGGTATGACAAGGGGGTCTTCTATTTATAGAGTTCCAAAACCTTTCCTCCAAAAAAGATGTTAGCCAAATATGGAAAAGAATTATATTTTTTCTTTCAGGAAAAGTAAAAGTAATTATGGTAACTTTTATTTTCCTTCTAAGAAAAAATAAAACTTAAATATAGTAAGAAAATCAGGGCAAAAATCCTAACAAAAATAACTTATTCAAGTTATTCTTAATTTAAAATGTCCATCATTCATACAAAAAATAATGTATATTTGGTAGTAAAGCTCTGGCAGAAGCTTGAGAAATACGAGAAAGATGACAATGTTGCATTTGTAATAATTAAGGTAAGTAGTATTTGTTTTAATTATTTGCTTACTTTCGTTAACTGATAAGTTTAATTCATTTCTTAAAATTTTCATCCATTTTCACATAGAGAGTTAGTTGTATATTCTGTGCTGGTGAAGACTTGAAAGTGATATATGATGTCTTAAACACAAGTTGAAAGGAGTAAATATTTTAGTTATTTGTAGGACAGTGTATCATAAGAAGATATTATCAATGTGAGAAAGCCACCTCAAATTTTTTGTTTCCCTTTCTAATTTTATGTCTTTCAATTGTTCTTTTGTTTTAAGTGCATTTTTATCTAAGAGGATGTAATTTCACTGATCCATCACCTTAGCAAAGTGGTTTATTTGTAGTAGAACTACTATACATATATCTTACTTTTTATCTCCTTTTGTTAGTATTGTGTATAATGTCAACGTGGTGATCTCTTTGCATGTCCTTTCTATTTTTCAAGTTGATTATGTGAGAGATCGAATGGTGAGTGTATCCTGTAACCATAATGAATGTAAGAAAATATAAAACATCCTCAAGTAAGAACATGCAAGTGTCTTTTGCCACTACCTTCATTTTTTTATCCTGTAATGTTATAAGATATGAAATGCAGATTTTATGTTTAGTTTGATTAGTTTTACTTAATGTTACTAAACTTTTATTTTTGTTTTCTTTGATTACTTTAAGGGCTCATTTGTTTGCACTTAATGGAGGTCTGAATCTGAATGGTTCAGACTTCAGACCATTAAGTGCATTTGTTTTTTATTAAGATTTTAGCTCTTAATAAGTCTGAAGAGTTCTTAAACATTCAAATCTAGAATCAAGTCTAAGGCCTCATTTGTTTGCACTTAATGGAGGTCTAAATCTGATTGGTGTTGGATAATATTCACCACTCTATTCATAATCAACAGTCACCACCACAAACCACCTTTGTCACCGTCACCATTGTCAACCACCACCCACCACCACCAACCACCTCCACCATCACAACCACATCGACAATAAATACCGTTACCAACCACAATTGTCAACCGCTACCACACCTACTACCTCTTTTATTCTAATTATATTCACCGTCACCACTGCCGTCAACAACACTACAATCAGCAACCACTACCAGCCAATCCCTACTACCAACCAACTCATCTATCACAACTAGCACCACCACTAACTACCACTAATACATCACAACCTCTACACATTCTTTGGCCGCCACCACCATTGTCACTAGTAACGCCACCTCTACCACCACTTCAACCAGTACCATCGCTACAATTTATCTCTACTAACAACCATCTCCACCATCACAACAAATAACATCTCCAACTAGCACCAACACATCATCAATCATCATGCATTCATGTTTTAGCTAACACAATTAACACCTTAAACTACTAACATCAAGCAGCGTCACATCACAACAACCACCACTACCATCATAACAGTCACTACAATACCAACAATCACAATTATCACCACCAACATTATTAATCACTAACATCAATATTTGTCACCACAACCACTATTATAAACCATCTCCACTATCACTAACAAACATAAATATTTTTTCACAATCAAATACTAATAATTTTGTTGTATTAAATTACATACTTTTTAATATATAATTAATATTTTATTTGAATTATATTTTTTATTTTATTATGTATACAAATTAATTTTTTTTACACATTCAGATGTTGAAAAACAAACAGTCTTAATCATTTAATTTTCAGATCTAGAGACAACATCTTAATCATTCAGATGTGCATTCAGATTCAGACGTCTGAATCATAAAATAAATAAATGGAGCCTTAATAGGTCTGAAGATGTATTCTGGTGTTGGATAATATTCACTGCCACTCTATTCATAATCATCAGTCACCACCACTAACCACCTCTGCCACCGCCGCCATTGTCAACCAATACCCACCAACAACAACTACATCCACCATCGACAACAAAATATCGCTAGCAACCATTATTGTCAACCGCTACCACACCTACTACCTCTATTATTCTTATTAAATTCATCTCCACCGGCGCCATCAACAACACCACCATCATCAACCACTACCGGCCAATCCATACTATCGACCAACTCATCTATCACAACTAGCACCACTACTAACTACCTCTAATACATCACAACCTCCACACATTCTTCGACCGCCACCACCATTGTTACTAGTAACGCCACCTCTACCACCATTTCAACGACTACCATCGCTACAATTTATCTCTACTAACAACCATCTCCGCCATTACAACTAACACCATCTCCAACTAGCACCAACACATCGTCAATCATCATGCATTCATTTTTAGCCATCACAATCGACACCTCCAACTACTAACATCAAGCAACGTCACATCACAACCACCACCACCACTATCAACCACCATCATCATAACAGTCACCACAATACCAACCATCACAACTATCACCACCAACATTACTAATCACTAACATCAATCGTTGCCACCGCAACCACCATTATAAACCATCTCCACTTTCACTAACAAACATAAATATTTTTTTTCAATTAAATAATAATTTTGTTGTATTAAATTACATACTTTTCTGATTTATAATTAATTTTTACTGAAATTGTATTTTTTATTTTATTATATATACAAATAAAAACTTTTTGCACATTCAGATGTTGGAAAACAAACAGTGTTAATCATTCAGTTTCAGGTCTAGAGACAAGATCTTAATCATTCAGGTGTGCATTCATATTTAGACGTCTAGATCTTAAAAAAAAACAAATACAACCTAAATATATCACTTCCTCATAAAAAAGAATAAAACAACTTTACGCTGGATTAATTAATTAGACAAAATTAAAGAGAAATTAAAGTCTATTCTGATCTATCTTTCTTAATTATTTTTATTCTTAATAGTGCTTTTAATTCCTAAATAAACATTGGAGATTAAGGATATTTTCTTAATATGAAGAGCTCATTCAGAAACATATATCAAAATTGTGTCTTTATCTTGACAGGGTCAAACAAATTATGTTGTTCTTATTTTTCTTATGCAATTGTGCCTATTCATCAGTTTTACAGGTGAGAATATCTTCTTATTCATTTGTAATTAATTAGACACTTAGTAATGTCTTAAAAGTCTTTTAAATTATATGTTTTTAGACATGCTATGTAAATCTATATTAAAGAAATATAAAAAATAAAAGAGTCATGTTTTCAGCATATTAAAAGAAAAATAATATTCATGAATGTAACCACAGGGTAAAAAGTATTAAGTGCATCAATATATGTACTTTGGTTGATTTTTTATTTTTTTTTGAAGAGTAGAATGGATAACAAATAGTGCAAGAATGAGCACTTGCTACCTTTGCTTTGGTGGATAATCCTTTCAAGGCACTACTCTTCAAGTTATTCAGGCTCAGTAATTTTTTTATTTTTTTATGTAGATGATGGATGATAAATTATATATCAATAGGATCACTTTCAAAAATACTAGAATGTTGTGATGTCATATTTGAAACTATCCTTATAAACGCAAATGATAAATCTATCATGATGGATGAATTAATATTTCTAGGAGCAAAATGTCAACAGGCACATTGTTTATGTACCTGTTTCTGAATTCTATGGTTAATTTCTATTAGATGTAAGCAAATGATGGTAATGGGGCAACTGGTTCGCGCCTATGATACGCATAAAAACACTATTAATAAATTTTATGAGAAGAGCTGGGCAAATGGTACATGTAATGTAATTTGAAAATTGTTCCTTGTGTTAGGATGAATACAAATGTTTTTATATTCGCTTGTGTGATTTTAGACATCTATTATAATAGACCTTTTAATTGATAAACAAAAGAGGAACTAAAAGTCAAGTCCTAACTATTTGAGGAATGAATGAAGATTGAAAGCACTGTTACAAAAATAAAATATTAGTGTTAGTTGGCTTAAATATTGGGTCTGTGCTCAGCATGGGCATGTCACTAAAAAAAGGTTCAATTTATGGGGTTATTTTGTTAATTTGTGGCAGTTTATAGTCTTCACAAATTAAATTGCGACGGTTTTAAAAAATGTCACTATTAACCTTGCTACGAGCTCATTTACGACGGTTCTAATAAACCTCCACAACGAACGACCCAAATGACTTATGAATTTGTGGAGGGTTTTAACATTAATTTGTGACGATTTAGAACCTTCACAAAATGATTTCAGTATTTGAAAAAAATTAGATTTGTATGGATTTATAATTATCATGATATAAAATTAATATTTGCAATTTAATTTGTGGAGCGTACAACTGTCACAAATTATCCTTTTTAAACGAAAAATGTGGAATTTAATTTACATCAAGCTTACAAAATAATATGGATAAATAATTTCAACTAATCAATACATTTAATATAAATCAAATTTCATCAAACAAATACATATTAATAATCTTTATAAGTCATCATGTTAAATTGATGTTATACAAACTTGTGTATAATAACTTGAACATTAGAATTTTAATTACTTAAAAATCTAAGTAGTTCAACATCAAATAAATATAAAAATCTAAGTATTTGCTTGGTGATTTGAATTGTAGTCACTCAATTTTTTATTCATAGCGAAGTGAGTCCTTCTCTGCATCAGACTCAAACAATGAAAATCAAATGGATGATTAGATAGACCCTCCTTGGCTTTATTTTTAAGTTATATTAATATCAATCACAATCTTATCTTCAAAATTCTCTTTTAATTTGCAATAGTTAAATTCAATCACGAATAAAATCATTACATGATACTTAACTAAATAAAAATAAAATTAAAATTTACCTGAAATCAATTAAAGGACGAGTATGAATAACTTTACGATGTTGTAGAAATTCGAAAAAAATCTTAGAATATGTAAAGTATTTATAAATTAAATTTAACAACTTGCAAAATATGTATATACTTATGAAATAATAATAAAAAGAGCTCATGTAATGGTTAAACCCATGTGATAGAAAATTACCTGTATATCCATACAATTATGTATCATCTATTCCACTTTGTTGGATCTATAAAAGATAAAGTCAACTAGAAAAACTCACATAAAAAAATTCAAATTGAAAGAGAAAATGAGGCAAGGTAGGGTGATACTCACCTTTCATGTGTGAGAACAAAAATAAATAAATTAAAAAGTGGAAAAGAATGATAGGTTAGGGATGATGGGAGAGGAATAAGGGGAAAAGAGATGTGGATTTGGGTGCTCATTACGTGGGAAGTGGGAGTGGTTATTAATATTAGAGTGGATAAATATTTGGAGGAAAATTTTAATCTTTAATAATTCATAAGTTTTTTAGGAGGAAAAGGTATTAGGATATGGCTTGGTTTTGGTCCAAATGCCTGTTGACAGAAATTTTTTTGGTGCATAAAATAAACTTATTTAAAAAAAAAATACTTTTTCTATAAATCCACTAATAATTATTAATTAAAATGTTTTACCTTAAAAAATTAACTATTACAAGAGCAAAAATAAAGTTTAACTGAATACAAAAAAAATATAATGAATATGAGTATATAACTATTGATTTGACATTTAAATTTTATTTTAATGAGAATATAAATAAATATGTATAACATATTTGAGCCAAAATTGATCATATAATATTTTTTCTATAGCTTTAATAGTTATGAAATTTAATGTATTTTATTATGGTGCAACCAACATCAATAAATAACACAAATATCTAATATAAATAGCAGTGTATATAAAATAAAATATTAAAATAAAATTCGGTAGATAAAGTAAAAAAAATGAAGACTACTGATGTTCCGACTTTTGACGGAATATTTTGCATCTTTTCTTGGAAAAATTAGATGTTTTCAAGCAACCAAGGTTGCATTTGATGCAGGTTTTTAGTGTTTTAGGGCAAGGAGTTAGCTGAAGGAAAAGACTCTGGAAAGTGGCAGAAAAGTGCTTCTAACGGTTGAAATGGTGGACCGTCACACCTTCGACGGACCACCAACCTTATCGTCAAGTCTTAGGCAGAACCCAAGGTTTCAGAACTCTCAGCAATGGACCAAATGATGGACCGTCAGATCTGCGACGGACCATCAGCTTGGCCGTCAGTCTTATCCAAAACATTGCTTCCTGAAAGACTCAGCGACGGACCAAATAGTGGACCGTCAGATCTGCGACGGACCACCATCTTAGCTGTCAGTCTTATCCAGAAAATTACCTCCTGAAAGACTCAGTGACGGATCAAATAGTGGACCGTCAATCTTTCGACGGACCACCAGATTGTCCGTCATCCTTATCCAGAATGTGACTATCCAGGATTAGCAGTGACGGACCAAATGGCGGACCGTCAACCCCTCGACAGACCACTAATTTGACCATCAGTTTGGACGCGGTTTTCTGAATTCAAATTTTAGATTTCTTTTACCTGGGAACGTATAAATACCAGTTTTAGGTTTTATTATGGGATCTATCTTTCATTTTTCATTTTTTTTTATCATAGTCTCCATATCTAGAAACTCTTTGTAACCTAGTATTTTGGGGAATTAAGCAAATCTTGTGGATCTAATCATTCCATCTCTATTGATGATTCAAGAACAAATTCTTGTAACCTTTGTAAGTAAATCTTGAATTAATTTAGGAATAATACAATGATTTCTTCTCTTTCTATTATGGAGATGTGTGGCTAAGCTCCCATAACTAGGGTTATGGGAGCCTTAATGTGAAAAACTGAATTGGGTTGTGAATCCAGTAGATTCCCATGATTAATTGATATTGCATAAACCCTTCTTCACTTTAATGTTTTTTCTTGGTTGCAAACTTGAAAAGTGAGCCCAAGAACATCACTTGTTCGAATGGAAAAGTGTTTGTTGGAAAAAGAAAGGGTTTACACAAATCTAAAGTCTTTAACCTTTGAATAGAGGATAGATACCTTAACCGGATCAACCCATGTGAGAATATAGTTGAATAAATAATATGTTCCTTATATTTGAAAGAATTAAGGGATAAAATTACTCATTTAGGTTGAGAAACTAATGGGTAAACCATAGAATTCAATTACTCTTGCAATTAGAATTGCTCATAGAAAATTCAAAACAGTTCACAACCCTAGCCATTTAACTATCTTGGTAACCATAACCCTAGTTTGACTATTCTTACTGAATTACTATTTTTTTTAATACAATCAACAAGTGGATTACTTTCTGTGACAAGCTTTTTTATACAATTGATAAATCAAAAACTCCCTTTTTCTTCAGGAACCTTCGATCAACAGTCTAATAGCAACCACAATACATAGTAAACACAGTATTCCCTGTGGGATTCGACACCGAACCCAGTTTGGTTCTATATTTGACAGTGACCTCTTACACTTTCATAAGAAGGTTGTGATTTGGACGTATCAACTACCTCAATAGGTTTAAAAAATAATGATAAAATAATTACAATAGTATTAAAATGAAGACTGTATTTGTATGTGTATATATAATGAGTTAAATTTTTAGTTATTATTTAACATATAATTTGAGTATAGTAAAATAATTCATGTAAAAAATATATAATATCTAAAAGTAACAAATTTAACAAATTTGTGGGAGTCAGTAATCGCCACAATTTATACTATATGTGATCATTTTGTAACCTTCCTTATAAAATCGCTTCAAAAAATATTTATATTGTAGGGGGTTCAACAAAATCCCACAAAATAAATTATTAGTGGGGTTTCTTTAAACTTCCACAAGTAAATCGTCACAAATTGAGCCTTTTTTTTTATAGTGTGCGCCTATTATTGTTAGCGTGTTTTATGTCTTTACACATAAAGATTGACTGAAAAATATAATGCTTACTATCAAGTTTATCAAATAGTTATATTAACATATCAACACTTTACACAATGTATATTTATTGAGTATCCAAAAGACTACGAAATTAGTCTTTGCAACATATTATGCTCTTCAATTTAATTTCATAGTAAATAGTCCATCTTAGTTCTATGAGAAAATATTTTAAATTATTGGATCAAAGATGATGCATCCAAGTCCTTAGTTATAATAAAATTTTTTTTGGTTATTCCTTACATAGAAAGATATTAAGCTGGTGAACACAAGGTGAAACACCAATACCCAACTTTTGCTAATTTTATTTTAAGAAAAAAATCCAGATAAATACAAAGTCTAAAATTACTTTATGTTTTTGGTTAAACAAAAATGCTTTTAAGTTATGCACAAGTCATAACATATTTGGATAAGAATTCCAACATTTGTTATCACAAATATCGCTTTGCTGTATTGATCAAACAACTAATGAATTTTTTTCATTTATATAGAAATATGCAATAAGAATCCTTTATCACCCTACATTTTTTATACTAATAGCAGAAGTGTAGCACCTTGCAAATTCTAAGCTAGCATCCAAATCATGCTTCAAATGAATATAGTCTTAAATATGATAATTTTTAATTATAAATAGGTGTTCAAATTAATTCTTTAGTGTCAAAAAAGATTTAGATATAAATTAGGTCATAAAGAATCTCTAGAACAAAGTTGAGTAGAAAGTTTCTTTATCCATTGAGTTTTCATATAAAAGTTTACTAAAGTCAACTCTAAACTATAACTCTTCCTAGAATATGAAGAGTTATGTGTCTCATTACTTTCCAAATAAAAGGTTTTCGAGTCTTCTTATAAATGCCACAATCATTCAATAAATCGAGTATGAAATAAAAAGTTATGAGTATTTTAGTGAGCATGCATGCTAGCGGCATATAACATTGGTTGGTTAGCATGCCTTGCTGCTTATCACGACTCGCTGACATGGCCAGTAGTGTGGCATTCTTGACCTTGCTTAGATGCTAAATATTTGAAAGTTCTTTCATTTTAAAGAGGATTTTTTGTTCTTTTACTCCAAATAAATCTTAGACCCAACTTTTAACCCCCCAAACGTACAACACTTAGAAAATTCATAGATTCTGTCATCCCTATTCTCTTCCAAATCTCAAGAACTCAACAAAGCATTTTTCAATTTCTAAGCTATAAACCCCAGTTTTAAGATCTTTTTAAAGTTTTTTCTATTCCAGTTATGTAGGACTTCAATGAAGATTTCCTTTTTTTCTCATGTCCAAAATTCCTCAGTTTTCATAAATATATGTTTATCATTAGGTTTTCACTTTCAAATTCACCTTTTTATATGGACAATTTTAATTATCTTGAAGCCTTTAACTATTATTATAATTTATAATATATATCATTTTATTTTAAGTATAGCAATGTTTTTCTTGTTCACCTTGATTCTTTACATGGTTTTGCATATTGTTTTGAAGCATATTTTGAGCATAATTTAGCCTAAGCCTATATGATTCAGATTTTGTGAGTTGAAATTCAATATAAACATAAATTTTTAATTGAGTATATTACTCTAAATTCAAAAAAAAAATTTCAGCTATCGATGAGCAAATAGTATTATACAATTATTTTAGGAGGACTATTTAGTACCAAGGGGATAGGAATTCTAGATAATTCAAGTCTTAGAATTACGTCGCTACCATATGATAAGGGTCTTCCGCCAATTTGGGTTAACACCTTTAGCCCAATGAACTTAGTTAGTGGATCCACATCAAATAGGTTCTATACTTTTGACAAGGTACAAGACATCATCCCAACCGAGATTGTACGTTGGACTCTATGTTGCTCACATAGTTTAATGTTAGTTAAGAAAAACTCTCAATATTAGTTTTAAGTTATATGAAATACTTATGTTTTCACAATTTCTAGATTTCAGCCATGTTTTAATTTATGATATATAAATTAATTTATGAATTATATCTTAAATGCCTGAAACATCTACTTTATACATATTTATGCCATTATGATTTTCTCTAGATTTTTTTCTACTTTCAGGCATTTTAAGTGATTTTCTAAGACTAACCTTTCAATTTAAAATCATGATTTGAGTTACTTAGTTTCACTTTTAGCATGAGTTTTAAAAGCATGATTTATGGCTTCAGGTCTTCAATAATCTAGAAATCTCTTTCTCATATTGCATACTATTTTACTATTTACAGTCTTAATTATTCAACCATCATCTTTCAGTTATTCAATTTTAGTGCATGTTCTCTTCTTTGATTTTCCCTCCATTAAGTTACTTCGATATAAATCATGTTTAGCTTTAGAGTTTTTCAAATATGATATAGTTATTTCAATCGTTGTCCTACTCAGTACCTTTCCTATGTTGACCACATGTTTTTCTTGCACTATATCATTTTATGATGTAGCTTACAAATAGACAGGTATGTAATCTGGCTCTTCAGTAGGCTCAACCGATCATCTTTGAGTGAGTTCTCATCTTTTCAGAGGATCTATCAGTAGTTCAGTTATTTATTTATCTTTTCTTTTCAGTAGTCATAATCAGTATGTAGTAAAAGCTTTATAGACAGATAATCAAGTTGGTCAGATGTAATCATTTTAAAAGATTTATTCTCTCAGTCAATAAAAGTTTATGCCTCATTATTTTATCTTTACTTCAAAAGTTAGCCCATGATCTTAGCTGTCACATCAGTATTACACATGTCATTCTATAGTTATGTCATACCAGATTATGATTACATTTGGGATGTAGACTCGAGGTGTGATAAACTTGGTATCAGAATTTAGATTTTAAGTATGGTAGGGACTCTATGAACCCATGTTAGTAAGATCTTACTTATTATTTTAAGGGCCCCACATCTATAAATAAAGGACTTGTCACGATTCAATATCTCAAGTCATAATAATACCTACCATAACCCACCAGTAGGTAAGCCAACTCATATTCTGAAACATCTATTAATAGACTAATAAGAAAGGAAAAATAAGAACTAAATAACAACAAGAAAGCAATCAAGAAGAAAGTAAATATATCCCTAAAGCAAGCTGAGGTCAGTAAAAAAGCTTCTAATATAACAAGAGTACAAAGTGAAATATAAAATTAATATATACAAATCTATCTCTGCAAGGCAAAATAGAGATCAGTATATAATTAAGAGGCAAAGCAGGAATACTCCAACTTCAGAAGCCTACCCCAAATCTTTGATCCATGGCTGCTTCGCATGACGAACACGTCAATTGTGAGAACTCGTACTATAATCTGCAGGCTACAGATGTGTAGTATGAGTATCAAATATATGGTACTCAGTAGGCATCAATCGACTGAGCTCCAATAAAAATGCAGATATAATATGCAAAGCAGGAATATAAACCACAGACAACTATCCTAGAAATGAAACATTATAATGTAAATGAAGAGATTATGATAAACTACCATATTATACAATAATTGGGAAATAAAGTGCAATATCATATATCATTAGTCCATACATAAATAAAGAGTGGAAGAAGTATATATAGTAGTAGTAAGAGGCTAAAGGGATATATATATATATAAGGAAGGAGATGGATATACAATAATACCATATATATGTATGTACCAACTCGAGGGAGTTAACCTAATATCTCGAGTACTATAACCAAATAAAGAAACTAATGCTAGCATAATCAATACCTCGAACTGGGATATGCATATCCATAAGATAGCCTAATAAACTAAGGATCACCATAAAAGAGGAAAAGGATAAAAAATGTACCGACAATCTCGAGTACCAGTCCATAACTAGCCTATCACTAATCATACCACAACAACCCAAAAGAATGTAATCAGCTAGCCCAAACAATCAATAACCCCAATCGAGCCCCCATAAGCTCGAAGAGGTGCCAATAAGCAATCAAAAAATAATAACCATAACTAGTATCTATACATCCTCCCATAAGACCGATAAATACAAACACAAAATAATTATACTAATGATAGGCCATGCATATTAATAAATGAATGCAATGAAAATTAGTAATACTAAATCAATTAAGTTCCAAATTATACCAAGTGTAAACACCTCCTCCAATTAAGAAACTCATAAAGGCAGGACCTATCACGACCATCCTTCTCTAGTATCATGGATTATTAGATGAAAGAGCCCATAGGAAACTCGAGATATTCATATACACTGCCAGGTCCCGAGCTAGGACTTCTTATAACTATCAAAATCAATCTAGTCCATCCAGTACCAATGATATATATATATATATATATATATATAGTACCATAAAGAATGTCAAACTCAAACTGGAGCTGAATGAGTAAATTCTATAAATCCATTGCCTGAGATCAAACTTGAGACTAAAATAGTGTAGTAATATAGAAAGGGTCAGAATCTCCCTAGAACGAAGTGAATAAGTAGTGGTAAAAGAGGGTGGATCTATAACAGACCAAAATTGGCCTCGATTAATTTTTAAAATAATATGTTTAGTTTAAGACATCATAAATCAATAATTGGAGTAGTATGACTTCCATTATGAAAGAATCAATTTTAAAGTCAAGAAAAATGGGAATAAATCCATTTTTAGAAAATAGTAGTAAAATTAGGGTTTAGATTGGATTCATACCACTAAGATGGTATAAATATGCCTAACTATATACATGTTATAACCAGTATCTAAATAATACAACTATAAGTGTTTACGCATCTATGAACTAACCCACGTCCTATCAAAGGACAAAGAACTAATCCGGTATCCCATTAGTATCATAACCACGACCTTGAGCCCAATAATATATAATTCAACAAGATATCAATACCATAAATTGGGAAACTAAGATAAACAAGGGCATAAATCTAATAGAAGGGTCTAATCAGGGAAATCCCATCCAATACACTAAGTGATATGGTAATTTTTACTGTAAAGGGTCATTCATGTCAGTCTATGGTCAAACAAGTCCATAATCTGGTGAAATGGGATCCTACAACCGTAATGGGTATTCTAGGCTAAGGTTCGAGTCAATTTTCTATTCTAAATTCTCTAAATAGGTCAAGTCATTATATTACTAGGTATAAACATAACCTATATTCCCTACCTATCTTGTGAAATATACAATACAGAATCTTATAGAGATAGCTAGATCGAAGCCTATGTCGATGCCAAACTACATTCCTAAACTGTCCATGAACCACTCAGCTTTGATATATAATCTCTGAATGTCGTCATACTATCAAAATCATAATCTACACATTAGTAAGACTAAAATGATACCCATATTGCAATATAGAACTCCAGACCTATTATCACGACAAAAATAGGTCTATGGTGCCTATTAACGAAATTTCAAAATTGAATCTATCACAAGGCCCCTCAAAGAATAAGAGACGTATGCTTAAAATTTAAACATAAATAGAGTACAAATCGAGGCTCAAATTAGCCTCTAAATTTGAGGAATTATAAAAAAGCAAACAAGAATTTAATGGAGGATTTAGGCTAAAAACTCATAAAGAAATTAATGGAAAATGGCCACCTCCATAACTTCTACTCACCCTCAACTCCAATTTATGATTTTACAAGAATTCTTGAGCTCTTGGGACTATTAATGTAATGACCCTCTAGGTCATTTTCTGTATTTCCATACATTTTCACCACTTGGAGATTTACTATAGCTTCCCCAAGTTATTTTTGACTTTCTGGGGCTGACAATTCAGTTACCATGTAGTTTGTTTGGTTTTAGAGCCAATTCTCTATTTTGAAGTCTTTACTGGTAAGGATTGACTATCGGGCATAAACTTTAATTTAACTGACCTCGTAATCCAATTCTAATAGTTCTATCATCTTTAGAATGTCAATTTTAGGCTATAGAGATCTTTGGTTTGGGTTCCAAGGCTTTCATCAAAATGGCCCCAGATGAAATTTTTTATTGCACCATTGAGTCTGAAATGTCAAATTTGATAGGGTAGAATAATTTATTTGCATTCACAGAATTCTGAATAAATCCCGAGGGTTCAGTGGAAACTTGGGATTTTCCAAGTTTCATCTGATGCATCACTCAACTGGTGTATCTACTTAAGCAGCCAGTTGATCGCTTTAACGACCCATGGTTTGCCTAGTCGGGTTTCTTAAGTGGAGGCCCATCCGCTAACGTGAATGTCGCTTAAGAGGCTGCCCATCTACTAAAGTGAAAGGGAAGACCCGTTAAGTGCTGCTTAAGCGATACTTAGACCCTTTAGCGATGACCGCTTAAGAATCACCTAATAGGTTATTAACTTCCTGTCTTGCTCGATTTTATCCTAATTTTTCACAAGTCTCAAGTGCTAGAAGCCCTAAAGAGTGTGGAAAGTTGGGAGAGTGTTCATTGAGAGATTTTGGTGTGTTTGTGAGCTCGGATTTATCATTCCCTCATTGAAATCCTTGTAACTTTGTGCATAATTATTGGTTTAATTCTTCTATTTAGACTCAATTCATAGATTATTGTTGGGTTGCTTTTAGTATCATTTAAGCTTGAAATTTACCCATTCTTGAGGATAAACAATCCTTGAGCTTAGAGTGATTTGTTGATAATTTTGACACTGCGAGTCCGTAAGATGAGCCCATATGGGATTTTGGCTTGATTTTGGAATCAAAGAATAAAAGTTCAATATGGTTACTGTTGTTCTTATATTGATATATAAATACTATTTTGATAGCATGACATTGTGCGAAAGCTTCTCGATAGGAGAAATTGTTAATTTAGCGGACTTCACCAGGCTTTCTTTGGCGTCCAGGTATGCTAGGCTTACTTTTCTCCTAGATTGAGCTTAATTGTAGTATAGATATAATGATACACTAGTTTTGGGTTGGGAATTAGTACTTAGAGTTACATTTAATGTGAATTGGATGGTTTAGCTAATTTAGAGGCTGTAATTAGGTGTAATTAACTTAACTACTCATTCTTTAGGTAAAATTGTTAATTTAGGACTCAATGAGGTTTATTTAGTATCTTGTAGTTAAATTAGACACCCTAGTCTAGTTTGGGTAGAATTTGCCTTAGAATGGATTATCGAGGTTAAAATGGGCCCCTCCGACCAACCTTAAGCAAAGATTGCTATTAGCTCATTATAGATTCAATAGACATGTTACATTTTCTTATTTACTTTGTTAGACCCAAGGAGGGGGTTGGAGAATTTTAGGCATATGATGGTTCATTCTAGATTGATGCTTCGAAGATGCTAAGATCGGTTCAATTTTGGCATTATTGATAATAATAGTTTCGATTCAAGTCTGACATATGAGATATTATTTCTGGTTCAAGTCCGATATTGAGAGGCTATTTATGAAGGCTATGGAATCGATTTAAGTCTGGTGTTTATGGTATGTAAGGATCCATGGTTATGATTTCAAGATATAGTTAATTAGTATAATTCATGTTACTACTTCTCCTTAATTGCACCCTTCTTGTTTATGTAGGCCCCCATTAGGTTATTTATTCTATTAAATCTTTTGGGCTTATAACGGCCAATTGTGTAGTGATAGCTATGTTTTCTTAAATATTATTATTTTGATTATTTACTTACAGTATTTAGATCATTATTCTAGATTTGTCATCTTCCCTTAACTTAAATTATTTATTTTGCATTTTATCATATTTACATTAATATTTAGCTTAGTCGGTCGATGATGCCTATTGAGTGCCCGTGGCTTTGGTACTCATACAACACATGTTTACCTTTTTGGTGCTGATCCAAGTAATAACTATCGCCATTGATGCTGTGATTGTGCAGGTCAGAGTTGGAGACAGGATGGTCTCTCAGAGCTGGAGTTGACTATTTCTCCATTTTCTATTTTTGCATAGTCTTTCTATTTTTAAAACTATTGTTTATTGACTTGTAATCATATTCTTTTGATTAGTTTCTCTTGTATTGACTATACTAGGCCATGGGATGTCATGAATTTCCTCTTATTTCTTTTTATTTATGCTATTTTCTTTATGATTTATGGCTTGTAATTTAGCTTCCTGCATAATTATGCCATTTTCCATCAGGTATCCTATTGCTCATAGCTCTGAGCTATGGTTGGGCTTACCTATTGGTGGGATAAAGTAGGTGCCATCATGACTTTTGAATTCGGGCCATGAAAAATTGGTATCAGAGTCCTAGGTTCACCAGTATTATTTGTACAAGAGCAAGTATCTAGTAGAGTCTTGCAGATCAGAATGCTGATGTTCTATTCATATATTTATGATGATATAGAACATTATAAGGAGATCTTCACTTCCTTCACTCATTTCTTTCTAACAGTCTGAATTGGTTTTTAAGATTCAATTAGTTTCACTCTTTTACAGGTGCATGGATGCGTGCTACTGCTCTAGAGATAAGGACCCTAAGTCCGCGACTAGGGGATCCTATTAGAGTAAGTAGACGACCCCAAGGTTGGGGACAGGCTGTAGATATAGCCCTAACTAGAGATTAGGATATGGAGTCGTCACAATAGCCTATTCTTACTCCAGTATTAGAGATTTCTATACCTCATCTAGTGGTGGGCCAGAGGCCAATTCATGTTTCACCGGGGTTTATTTCATCATTATTGCTCAGGGATGCATTGGATCAACTCTTGAGATTAGTTGGTGGTGTATCATCCGATAGTGCACTGTCTACATATCAGAGTGGTATTGAGGCAGAAGCGCAACCTGTAGTTGTGACTCCCAGAGTTGAAATTCCTCCAACACCAGTAATTTCTTAGTTGGTAATTGTCCAACCTGTTATGTTTGTTGAGAAGAAGAAGATGCTGGGTAGGTTCTTGCTATTGACTCTACCTAGGTTTTTTAGGGAAGTAGGTGAGGATGCTTATGAGTTTTTGGTTGTTTGTGAGGATAGGCTCCGCAATCTAGACCTAGTTGTGACTCATAGTATTAACTATACTACCTTTTAGTTCGATCTGGCAGCTCATCATTTGTTGAGAGGGTATCTTGACTCCAGGCCATCTAGATCTCTCCCATTGACATGGACTCAGTTCTTTAAGGTTTTCTTAGAGAAGTATATGCCTCGTAGCTTGAGAAATATTTAAGAGACTAGTTTTTAAGGTTGGAGAAGGGTTCTACAACCATTGTAAAGTATAAGGCTTAGTTTCATGAGTTAGCTAGGCATGCTACATCTATCTTGCTGATAGAGTATGAGAAGATTTGGTGCTTTATTTGGGGATTAAAACTTTCTCTTCGAATGGATACACTGAGTTTGATTGGTGTTGGTAGGTATTTTATTAAGGTTTTTTATCTTGCCCAAACTATGAAAGAGATGCATCATGAGGCCCAAAGAGGTAGCGATAAGAGGCTGCATTGCCAAGGCAATTTTAGTAGGACCAGGCGTGGCTCATAGTTTAGATACTGCAGTTCTTAGAGTAGATACCCTCCGTCCATTTTTATCAGCATCATGGTTAGTCTAGTAGACTTATTCATGTTGCACTTTAGATCACTGATGGAGGTCAACCTAGCTATAATAATTAATCTAGCAAGAGTAGTGGTCAACCTTTGAAACGTTCATCTTTTGATTTTTCTAACCGAGGTGTCTATTTTAGGTCAATCAGATCTTCTGCATATGGTACAACACCTGACATATGTTATGAGTGTAAGTCCTTCAGCCATGTCTCTAGAGAGTGTCCCAGAAGTGGTGTAGTTATTTCTCTAGTACAGAGTATTTGGTCGATTAGGGCAGTGCCACCCCATTTAGGGATTGTATACAGGGTCATCGGGGTGGTCCCTAGGGTACTCGTAGACGTCCTTAGGCAGGTAAGATAGCAGATTGGTCAAACACCCAACTAGGTGTTAGGTAAGGTTATTTGTATGTTGTACTTGGCAGATCAAAGGTAGAGCCTTTGAATGCTATTATTATAGGTTCGATCATAGTATGCCATTAATTAGCTTTTACTTTATTTGATCTCAGATCCACTTATTTGTATATGTCTACTTATTATGAACTACAGTTAGAGTTATTATAGAATTATTTATCAGTGTTATTATATGTATCTTCTCTTGTGGGTGATTCTTTAGTAGTGGATCAGGTTTATAGATCATGTGTTGTAACTATTCGATAGTTTGATACTCAAGCTGATCTTATTGTATTATATATGGTGGATTTTGATGTGATTATGGGCATGAATTGGTTATCCCGCTATCATGCGATCTTGGATTATTTTGCCAAGGCCATTACCTTATCCATGCTCGGTATACCCTAAGTTGTGTGATTGGGATCTTTTAGTTGCAAGCCGATGGGGATTATTTCTTATATTCGGGCTAGGAGACTCGTATCAAGCAGCTGTGAGTCTTATCTTTCATATATTCATGACGTTAATGATGATAGTCCTCTGCTTAACTCTATTCCTATAGTTTATGATTTTTCAGATATTTATCCTACCGATCTACCTAGTCTTCCTCCTAAGTGCAATATTGAGTTTATTATTAATCTTGAGTTAGGCATCTAACCTATATCTATAGAACTTATCGTATCTCTCTTACCGTGCTTAAGTAGCTGAATTCTAGACTTCATAACCTTATGGGTATGGGTTTTATTTGATTAAGTGTGTGACCTTGGGGTGCTCCTATCTTGTTCGTGAAGAATAAAGATGGTTCCTTACGTATGTGTATTGACTACAAGTAGCTTAATAAGGTGACAATGATGAATAGGTATCCTATGCCACACACTGATCATTTATTTGACCACCTTCAGGGAGTAGAGGTGTTCTCTAAGATTTATTTAAGCTCCAATTTTTGTGAATTGAGGATTCAGGCTGAGGACATCCCAAATATAGCCTTCAGGATGCAACATGGCCATTATGAGTTCCTCGTGATGGCTTTTGGGTTGATCAATTCCCCAACCGCATTCATGGATTTGATTAACCGCGTGTTCAAACCTTATTTAGATTCCTTCATAATTGTGTTCATTAATGACATTCTTGTGTATTCAAGAAGTAGGGAGGACCATATACAATAATTGAGGATTGTGCTCTAGACTTGGAGAGATCATAGGTTTTTTGCTAAATTCTCAAACTGTGAGTTTTGGCTCAAGTTGGTGGCTTTCCTAGGACATGTGATGTTTAAGGATAGGATTACGGTAGACCCAACAAACATTGAGGCTATTCGTGATTGGACCAAGCCTACATCTCCGTCAGTGCCTTGTAGCTTCACTGGTTTGGATGGTTAGTACAAGATATCGTTGAGGGTTTTATTACTATTACAATATTGATGACCCGATTAACTTGGAAGGAGGTGTTTTCTAATGGTCTGAGGAGTGTGAGTTGAGATTTTAAAAGATCAAGGGTTTCTCAGTTTAGCTCCTATATTGGCTCTCCCTGTAGAGGGTGAGGGATTTACCATATATTGTGATGCTTTTGATATTGGTTTTAGTTGTGTGTTGATGCAGTAGGGTCAAGTTATTGCTTATGCATTGAGGCAGCTGAAGGTGCATGAATGGAACTACACCACTTATGATTTGGAGTTGGCGACGAAGAGTTTTACTCTTAAGATTTAGAGGCATTATTTAAATAGCTTGCATTATGAGATCTACACCGATCATCGTAGTCTTCAGTATCTTATGACCTAGATATAGCTTCATTCTAGGCAACATAGATGGATGGAGTTGCTAAAGTATTATGACATCTCTATTTTATACCATCTGAGCAAGGCGAATATGGTACCTGAAGCCTTGAGCTAAAAGGCGGTGAGTATGGGTAGCTTAGCTTCTATCTTAGTTACTTAGAGACCCTTGGTGTGGGACATCCAGTCCTTAGCCAACTTGATGGTATGACTTGAAATTTTGAACCCTAGAATGATTATTACTAGTGTTGAGACGAGGTCTACCTTATTTGAGCAGATTTAGAGTCATCAATTTGAGGATATAGGACTTTGTTTCATTCGTGGTCAGGTGCTGAGAGGTAAGTCCAGAAAGGATTCCATAGATTATGAGGGTATTTTGAGATTTAATGGTTGCATTTGCGTTTCATAGGTTGGTGACTTGATTTAGTTGATATTGCGCGAGGCTTACAACTCCAGATATTCCATTCACCTTGGTAAAACTATGATGTATAGAGATTTGAGGTAACACTATTGGTGGAGTGGCATAAAGAGAGATATGGCAGACTTTTTAGCTCATTTCCTATGTTGTTAGTAGGTGAAGGCCAAACAGGACTGGTGGCCTGATACAAATATTACACATTCCCGAGTGGAAATGGGAGCGGATCACTATGGATTTCATTAGTGGTTTGCCTTACACTTCCAATTGTTTCGATGGTATTTGGGTCATTGTAGATCGATTGACCAAATTGGTATATTTCATTCTTCTTCAGATGTCCCTTAATGCCGAGAGGTTAGCCCGTATCTATGTTTATCAGATAGTTTTCCTGCATGGAATGCCTATATCTATTATTTCAGACCAGGGCTCACTATTCACTTCTAAATTTTGGAGAGCTTTTTAGGAGAAGTTGGGTACTAAGGTGGATCTTAGTATCGCTTTCCACCCTTAGACCGATGGACTATTGGAGCAGACTATTCTGGTTCTTAAAGACAACTCTGAGTCTGTGTTATGGATTTTAAAGGTCAGTGGGAGCAACACTTAGCTTTGGCACAGTTCGCGTAGAATAATAGCTACCATTTGAGTATTGAGATTGGAATATTTAAGGGATTACATGGTAGGCACTGTAGATCTCTGATAGGATAGTTAGAGACCTTCGAGGTTAGGCCTCATGGTACTGACTTGCATCAAGAGTCGACAGATAAAGTCAGGGTAATTCAGGATAGGCTGTGGGCAGCTCAGAGTAGGAGGAAGACTTATGCACATTGTAGACTTTGTTCCTTGAGATTCGGAGTTGGAGAACGTGTATTTCTTCGAGTATCGCCTATGAATGGCGTGATAAGGTTTGGGAGAAAAGGCATGCTTAGCCCCAGATATATAAGACCTTTTGATATCCTTTGCACATTTGGAGGTGTGGCTTATGAGTTAGCCTTATCCCCTGATTTAGCTATTGGTCAACCAGTTTTCAATGTTTCTATGTTGAAACATTACTTTCCCAATGTGCCACACGTGCTTTGGTATGACTTAGTTCAGTTATATAAGAGGTTGACATTCGTGGATGAGATAATGTTCATATTAGCCAGGGATGTCAAGTGGTTGTGCTCTAGAGAGATTTTGGTAGTTAAGTTCCAATGGTGACACCACCCATTAGAGTAGGCTACTTGGGAGATCGAGAGTGAGATGCAGTCCCGGTATCCCTACCTATTCGAGCTCTCAGGTACATCTTAACCCTTTACTTTTTCGGATGAATGTTATTTTCGTAGTAGATATAGTAATGACCTTCTAGGTCATTTTCTGTATTTCCAAATATTTTTGCCATTTAGAGCATCCTATAGCTGCCCCAAGTCATTTGTCACTTGAAGGAGCTGACAGTTCAGTTACTGGGCTGTCCATTTTCTTTAGAGCTAATTTTTTGTTTTGAAGTCTTTGCTAGTAAGGATTGGTTATCGAGTGTAAACTTAAGTTTAGTGACCTCGTGTGCCAATTTTGGTAGCTCTATCAGCTTCGAAACATCAATTTTAGTCTAAGGGGACCTTTTATATGGGTCCTAAGGCTTCTGGGCTCATTTCGGGTTATTTGTTGAAATTTGGTAAAAATGACCCTCATGTGTGATGCCCATATTTCATCAAAAACGTCCCCAGACAGAAATTTTGATTGCTCCATTGAGTCCTAAATATGAATTTGATAGGGTAACATAGTTCGTTTGTATTCATGGGATTCAAAATGAATCCACATGGGTCGATGCAAAACTTAGAATTTTCCAAGTTTCAGTTGATACATCACTCAACTAGTGCATTTGCTTAAGCGTCCGACCACCCAGTCGGGTATCTTAAGCAGTGGTCTGTCCGCTAAATCAGATTCCACTTAAGAGGAAGCCCGTCCGCTAATGTGGAAGGGCAAGACCCATCAGGTACTGCTTAAGTGGTACTTAACCATTTTAGCGGTGAACTTATAAGCAGCCAAGTGACCACTTAAGAGACACCTGGGAGGTAATTAATACCCCTCTTTCCTGAGTATGGAAAGTTGGGAGAGTGTCAATTGGGAGATTTTAGGGTGTTTAAGAGCTCAGATTTGTCATTCCCTCATTGAAATCATTGTAATTTTTTGTTTAATTATTGGTATGATTATCTATTTAGACTAAAATTCGTAGATTATTATTGGAATGATTTTAGTATCATTTGATCTTGAAATTTACCCTTTATTGGGGGTAAATGATCCTTGAGCATAAAGGGACGTGTTGATGGATTTGAAAGTGCGATTCCACAAGCAGGCCTCACATGGGATTTTGACTTGATTTTAGTCCCAAAGAATAAAATTGCAATATGGGTACCGTTATTCTCATGTTGATGAGTAGTTTGATAGCGTGGCATTGTATAGAAACTACTCAAAAAGGGAAATCATCGATTTAGCAAACTTCAACAGGCTTTCTTCAGTGTCTAGGTTGACTAGGCTTACATTTCTCCTAGATTGAGCTTAATTATCGTATCGATAAGATGATGTGCTAGTTTTGGGTTGGGAATTAGGACTTGGAGTTACATTTAATGTGAATTGGATTTTCTTATCAATTTTTCAGGCTGTTATTAGGCGTAATTGACATAACTACTTGTTTTTTGGTAGAATTGTTATTTTAGGACTCAATGAGGCTTATCTGGTATCTTGTAGTGAAATTTGACACCCTAGTGTAGTTTGGGTAGAATTTTCCTTAGAATGATGGATTATTGGGGTTAGAAGTGGGCCCTTTCAACCCAACTTAGGTCAAGATTACTATTAGCTCCTTATATACTCAATAGGCATATTACATTATCTTATTTACTTTCTTGAGCCCAAGGGTATTTTTTAGGCATATGATGGTTCATTATTGATTACTGCTTTGGAAATGCTAAGACCGATTTGATTCTGACATTATTGATGATAATAGTTTCGGTTCAAGTCCAACATATGAGATATTAGTTTCGGTTCAAGTCTGATATCGAGAGGCTGTTTATGATGGCTATGGCACCGGTTCGAGTTTTGTGTTTTACGGTATGGAATGACCCACAACTATGATTTTGAGATATGGTTAATTAGTATAATTCCTATTACTAATATCCTTGATTGCACCTTCTGGGCTTAAGGGGGCCCACGCTGGGTCATTTACTTTATTGCACCTTCTGGGCTTATGGGGCCCCAGTTAGGTAGTGATATCTATGTGTTCTTAAATATTATTATTTTGGTTATTTACTTGCAGTATTTAGAGCGTTATTCTAGGTTTTCCTTCTTCCATTAACTTATTTATCTTGCATTTTATCATATTTATATTACTATTTAGCTCATTTAGCCAATGATGCCTACTGAGTACCCATGGATTTAGTACTCATATTACACTTTTGTACCTTTTTGGTATAGATTCGAGTACTAGCTTCCCCCGTTGACACTGTGATTGTGCGGGTCAGAATTAGGAGACAGGGTGAGCTCTCGGAGCCGGAGTTGACCATTTTGCATCTTCAGTTTTTGCATAGTCTTTCTATTTTCAAGACTATTGTATGTTGACTTTATAGTACTCATATTCTCTTGCTTAGAGGATCTTATATTGACTATTCTTGGTCGTGGGATGACATTGCTTTCCTCTTATTCCTCTTTATTTATGTTATCATCTTTATGTTTTATGCCTTGTAATTTAGCTTCCTTCATAATTTCGGCTGTTATCCTATTTCCCACCAACTAGACCATTGCTCATAGCTCCAAGGTACGGTTTAACTTACCTCCTACGGGGATAACGTAGGTACCATCATGACTCGTGAAGTTGATCTGTGACTATTAATGGTGAAAAAATCCCCAAAAATATGTTGTGGATCTAGCAAGAGAGAAATATGAAGGGGCTGCCGGGGATCCCTTGTGAACACAGGACCCCCATTGCGAATGCGGGACTGGATTGGAGCAAACCATCGTAAACACGACTAGTCCACCAAAAACACAAAGAGTAAAGTTGAACCGGCCAAGCCGACTTACCCTTCGCGAATGCGACGACTGGATTGTAATCACATAGCCTATTAATATTAAGCATCGCAAACGCGGCCAATGCCCGTGAATATGAAGGCCAAATTTGCATGCACCAAAAGCTGGAAAACAACAAAAGCACAAGTCCTTATGGACTTTGGTCAGGGGCTTGAGATTCATTCAAAACCCTGTGTGAGAGCGTAAATGAACTATGCCACCATACCTAATTCAACATTCCAGGCTCAATGGAACCATCAAAACTTTATTCTAAGATTGTTTCGATTAAATATAGGTCCCATATCTATAGTTATGTTTTTATCAATTTTACTAAATAGACCAAAGAAAGTTAGGAAGTCCTGGGACCTTGACCAAATGTCCCTCTAGCCTAAAATCAACGTTTCGAAGCTAATGGTGCTATTAAAATTTTCATCTGAGGTTTTTTACAATGAGTTTAGATCTAGGATCAATTTCGTAATATCGAAAGATGCAAAATAGAGAAATGAGCCTAAAACCCAAATGAACTATCTGAAGGCCAAACTAATAGTTTTATCAAGTCACAAATGACCTGTAGCCTCTATGGGGAGGCACAAAATGCCAAAAATTCATATAATCAAGGAAATAAACTAGAGGATTATTATAATATCCACTACTAAATGGACTTTCTTCCCCAAAAGTCAATGGGTAGAAAGAGCATAAAAGTATTAAAGAATGAGGTACTGGGCCCACATGGACCGAGTAAGACTGTCTAGTTAATCTCCAAGGAAAAACAACACTTCCAAGGGATTTTACTACAAATATCCCTTTTTCATTGACATCCTTACTTCACTTTTTTGATCAATATAAAGATCATCCTTAATAACCAACTAGCCTCCAACTGAATAGAGCATAGTTGAACCCGCAAACCCGAACCACACTATGCCGACATCATATCAATAAAATCACAACGAAGCGATAACTCAACCAAGCTATAAATAATCCAAAGCATGAAATACTCAACCAACTCAAATTCCAAATCTATCATTCTCTGGTCTTTCCAAACTGATATCCACCCTGAACCATACAAATTTCTTTTGATATCATTTAAGTCCTATCTGTGTAATCATATTGCATTAAACTCAAAAGACTGAATATGACCAACCAAAGATCCATATGGCTAGCATAGGAACCATGCCCAATAAGGCCTACCTAATTACTTAAATGGTGATGACCAATGTCTACGATCTCTCCCAAGCCACTAACTGGTTCGTATGCCCCTGAAACCAATAGTTATGAGTCTAATGGATAATATGTCAAAGCTGATTGATCCACTCTAGGATAGTCCACTGACTTTGGGTAAAACCCTACTACGCCCAACTCAAGTACACTTCTTTCGCTGAAAAGGCAGTCAAAACACTAGAAAACTGCGAACCAAGGTCAAAATTAGTAGAAAATAACACCACAAGCTAACAAAATATCCCTTGAACATCCATTAAATTCAAACCTTCTAAACCAGAGAAAACTAAACCAATAGGTAGAGAGTAGGCTCAGTCAACCTATCAACAAATGCTCAAATAAATCAAAACCTTGTAATAAGGTTGTGTAATGGCTCGAGTCTGTACCTTGAATGCTACACAGTGCTCATAATCTCGAAGGACCATAAGCTAACCCATGACTGGTACCTACTATAATAATTGAATAATAATACGATAAATATGCAGAAAATAGGCGAACATCTGGCCATAAGGTTCAATACTATAAATAATACTAAATATGGTATCAAAATACCAGAACTGAACATCAATATTGAAAACTGAACAACTTTTTGAAAATACTCTAGTATGAAAAACCTCTAAACTGTCTGAACTATTTGAGCTGTGGAGTTGATGGGACAAGCCCCCAACTAACTTTGACTACTGAAAATGAACTAAAATGATGAAATAAATAATCATATCCTCGAACTATGAGGACTCACCACTAACTCTATATGCTGAGAATCTAAACTACTAAGGGTGCTCTAGAGTCCGTGCGTCTGAACCTATGATATAAGATATCATAGTGCATAGGAAAAACATGCGTCAGTACTTTGAATATACTGGCATGCTCAGTGAGGTAGGCTGAAATACATGGGTCCATCTGCATGAACAATACTAACTGAATAACATGAGTATGACTGAATGAGAGTACATGCACGAATTTGTAGACTATAATTAAGATCATAATAACACTGAATAATGATTATGAATAATGATTTACTGATATATGAGTTTACTGATACTGTACTACTGATAACTGAATGACTGTATCTGACAGTCTTAATTCTGTGGAAATATTCTGAGTTTTGAACTGAGATGAGTGACTGTAACTGACAGTCCTAAATCTGTAGAACTAAACTGAGTTTTATACTGAGACTGAATCTAAAACTGAGACTGTGGGTGGTAATCATCTAACCGACATGCCCCTTCTCTAACTAATTTAGGGTCCAACCTATAACCCCAGTTGGAAGGTGAGTTAGCCCTCTCTGATAGGAAGCTCTTCCGTCAACTCTCGCTGGTAGAAAAACTCAAATAAGATATATAAACCATAGTCTTGCAGGGAGATATCTTAATCCTACGCTGGCTACATAGTTTTGGAATGCAAGGACTGCTTCTAAGGATTTCACCCTCTACTAGAAAGTAAGTCCCCATCCTTAGGTTCACTCGGTGGTGAATCCTACTCCCAACTGTATAGACACTGGACTGAATTCTAAGATGTACTAGTCTAGACTAAACTATTACTGATCATACTGTATAATTGAAATGAACTGATTTTATTGAACTGAGATGGACTAATTCTGAGTTCACTGAGTTATCCTAAGTTCTGTAGCTGGATGAATTCTGTCAATCGTGATATGTCTGATACTATTCTGTGATTGACCATGGCTCTAAACAAGTAGCTAAATTATTGGGTATTAAATACCCCTAGGACTCGATAACATAAACTTAAAAGGCATGGCATAATCTTGAGACATGGTAATTAACTACTTAGTAATCATTCATTCATTTGGGCATTTAAGCAAACACTTGCATGACATAAACTTGCATACATGCTAACATGATATAATTTTACTATTAAACTCAAATGGACAATTCATCAAACACTTGTGGGGAACAATAAATGCACATAATACTAACACAAGATGTAGGCATCATGTTTCAATTTCAATTACATAATTCCAAGAGTTTCAACATGGATTTACATGATAAAGCACACATATTAATTAACTCTACATGAATCTTGCAATAAATCATGAATACACTTTAATTCAAATCATAGAAATCATGAAATCACTCTACATGAACTTTAAAAAGAGTTTATTGGACTCTAAGGGTGGAATGAACCCTTGGATGAACACTTCACATACCTTGGTGAATTCTGGAAAATTAATGGTGGAATCTTGAGCCTTGAATTGAATTTAATTCACCTAGGGTTTTTTGTTCTTGAGCAATTTGTGAATGAATGAATATAACTTGCTAAAAGAAGGCTAAATTTCATGTTATAGGGCTGAAGGGCATGGAAAAAAGACTTAATTAGCACTGAGGATGCGATCTTTTAATTACAGAAAAATTGTATCATCAATGCGCAGGTTGGCGCGCCACATCGTTGGCATCGATGCGATAGCCAACACACCGCATTGAGTCCATATTGATTCACTATAATTAGATGCTGGGAGCTGGGAAAAATAATTATCAATGCAATAGTCGACGCAACACGTCAAGATCGCGTTGATTCACTGGTTTAGGATTCCAAAGGTACTTCAAATGAAGTTTGAAAAATCCGAAACTTGCCTGGGAACACCTATTGACATTCCTGATCATGAATTAACTCAAATATCAATATTTAATGGACGTAAAGGTCATGAAATAAGATCTCCAACTTTCAAAGGCTAAAATAACACTATGTCTGAATACTTAGGTAGAATTTTCTATGTCTGGGACCCCCTTAACGAGCTTAAAGGAATGAATAAGCTAAGAATTTTGTGGGGTTTTACAATATCTCCCCCTTGGGAATATTCGTCCTCGAATGAGACTAACTAAGCTGAGAAGACTGGTAGACTTAACTTACTTACTGAACACGAACACCTAAAACATAATTATCTGACTGGCATTACAGACATACTGCATTTCATACTGAACATGCATATCTAATGCATGATAAATGACTGAACTGACTTATGAATATATGACTGAATATGCAATGGTAACTGATACCAAGTTTGTAAAGGAAAATCTCTGAGCATGAAACTGAATAAGCTTAAGGAAAAACTATTACTTAAACTGAAAAATACTGATGAACCCAAGATCATTTTCAGAGTACGCATGAACGGGAACATGAGAACATGACTGAGACTGGAATGTGATACATAAACTGAATATCGTGAACTGAACTGAGCCCCTTGAATACATGGCTCACGACTGAGATTAGAACTTGAGGGTCAACTTATGAGTACCCACTACTCCAAACTAGATTCGTTACGTGAAAAGAACTAGGAGGTTTAGGACATGAAATCTCAAGGTTATAGAGTATCTCCCCCTTGGATACATTATATCCCCCGAAGAATACTGACTTGCCTGAGATACTGAGGAAAACTGAGGCGATGCACAAGGCACCTATGAACTAAATTTTAATTGAATAGTTGGGGCCAGAAACTGAGACATGATACCTGAACTGAGCTCGATACGCAACTACCTGGTTGGTCCATCTTAGAATATTTACATTCATAAGACTTCGGATAGTATGACTAGATGTAAAGATGGAAAACCACACCATACAAATTTGTCCATCTGACTGCTAAAATGAATTACTGGCTTTACGGACTAACTCATATTGAAAATTTATTCTCAACTGGAGATTTTCTCTGACACTCTTTCTACTGGGTTGCCAACAACTTTAGGGAACAAGGAAAGCTTGGCATTGTCTGAATAAGACATCACAACGTGGTTAGAATTCTGTAATATGAGGCAAGGCCTATGAATCATCATCTAAGATAGAGTGACTAAGAATTATTCACTGCAACTATAATTTTTCCAGATTAGACCTATCCCTTGAATACTCTCTCAACTATACTCTCCACCTTAGTACGACACTTCACTTAGGACTACTGAAAAATATTCACATGGATGCTGCGCATAAAGCATAAGCATACTATCTTATCTAATTAACTGAAGGATTGATAGCTGAATACTGGGTCTCCAAGGCTGAACTGTACTTAGTCTGAATAACTGGACTGAAACTATAGGGTATTATGCATATGAGGAAGGGACTGACTAAGTAACATAAGATAACTGAGCATGAATTCATGAAACTGTATTATCTGAGAATGTAAGACCAAGTGTATAATATGGTTTTGAAATAGTCTGTAAACTAAGGTACTGAAATACTAATAACTGAGTAACTGATAATTGTATGCTATGGTCGAGCAAACTTGAAACTGAGCTGAGTTTGTGATCTGTTTTCTTGACTGAGACTGGCACTATAACTAAGACTGTAACTAAGACTACAATTCAGATGGTAACTGGGACTGAACACACTGTAAGGCATGAGTGCAGAAGTCATGAGCTGCATGGCTTGAGTTTGGAGTTTTCGTGTTCATGGAACATGATTCGTATTTCTGAGTGAACTGGAACTCCTCATACTAAGAACTGGAAACACATATAATTCTATGAAAAGTGCGTGATATAAGCTCTGTTCATAGAGCTGAGACGTAAAGCATGAGTAGGTATCGTGATAACTGAAGTACAAAACTTTGAACTAAGGTAAAGACGGGTTGGGAATCATTCCCACCCATTACTTTTCTACCCATACTAATATTACTACTAAAATCTAAAAGCCTGACTTCCAGAGATATCATAACTAAACAGTTCCTGTATATCCACTAGGCTATGATAGACTGACCCATAGGGGTGGAGGCTGAGAAAGTTTTTGTTAATATTTGGCCTAACTTTAAAGTTAACTGTTATGCAAAGAGTTACAAAAGATAGAGAAGCTCCTGGATCTGATGAGACATAAACATATAAATGGGAGGTCTATAACGTACTAGTGACTGCATCAAGGGAACTTTCCCAATCTTTCCTAGACTGAAGTGCATAAAGCCTATTTGGGCGCTGCCAGTAGGCAGCATTGGAAGTGGCACCTTGCTGATTCGGGCGATCGAACTGAGCTGAAGGATGATTGTGCTGACTTTATAGACTAGCCTTAGGACAATTTTGGACTTTGTGACTTAACTCGCCACATCCAAAACACACATCACTAACGGCTCTACACATACCCTTATGATTCTTACCACATTCTTCACAAAGCAGATTAGTACGAACACCGCTTGCACTACTATGGGTTTTAGAGCCTGGCGCCCCATCATGACTGTCATTCCTGAACCTTGGTACTGGTGTACTATATGAAGATTGAATTGGGGCTAAAAAATTCTGACTAAACCGAGAACAGTGACTACCCTCTGACCTTGGCTGGGCAAAACTAAAGCTACCCATTCTGGCTCTTTTATTTTCTCTCTCTTTCTTCTTAAGTTTTTGTTCCTCAATCTATTGAGCATGTACCATAAGCCTAGATATGTCCATCTACCTAATCAACATCGCAGTCCTGCACTCCTTAACTACTCTACCCGATACCCCAGATATAAACTTATTTATTCTGGATCTATTGTCTGCTACTCCATGGGGAGCATACCTGGCTAACTGAGTAAACTTGAGAGAATATGCTTTCACACTCGTACTTCCTTGCCTAAGGTTGATGAACTCTAACACCTTGGCTTCTTTTAGCTTTAAGAGAAAGAATCTATCTTAGAAGGCCATAGCAAACTCTTCCTCATTCTATGGGCTCTGCATTTGCACCCCTGTCTACCTTCCACTACTTAAACCATGTATGGGCTACATCTAGTAGTTGATAGATGGCTAACTTAACACTCTCACTGGAAGTCACTCCCATGATATCTGTAACTTTCTGAACCTGATCGAGGAACTTCTGTGGATCATTTTCAAACTTAAAACCTCAGTATAAAAGAGGATTCATTTAGGTGAAGTCCCGAATCCTGGATACAGTAGTATTGTCCACTGGTTTGTCCAGAACACTAGCTATCTATTTATTCAGAGTTACGATTGAATTGGCTAGAGTAGTGAATGCAACCCTAAATTCTGCATGAGAGACGTGCTCGTCCAGGGGATTTGCCTGAACGGGTTGAGGTTCTGAATGGTCTTCCATTCCTCATCCCTTAGTCCTCTTTGAAGGAATATTCTATAAATAGAAGAGAAAGGATTAGACTGAGAATTTAACTGGATCTCATGCTTACTCGCACCACATAAATACTAAAAGATGGGAAACTTTTCCTAAAACATCTCGTAGCCTCCTGTCCATAAGTGTGGTGTACAATACACCCATGCACAAGACTCTACTAGATGTGCTTTTAGACCTCCTAGGACTCTGTTGAACCTTAGGCTCTAATACAAAGTTTATAATGCCCTGAGTCTATACCACGGATGCTACACGGTGCTCATAATCTCAAAGGACCATAAGCTAACCCATGACTGGTACCTGCTATAATAACTGAATAATAATACAATAAATTATGGAAAATAGTCGAAAAATTGGCCATAAGGTTCAATACTATAAATAATACTGAATATAGTATCACAATAACAAAATTGAACATTAATAATGAAAACTGAACAACTGTCTGAAAATACTCTAGTCTGTAAAGCCTCTAAACTGTCTGAACTGTCTGAGCTATGGAGTTGATGGGACAGGCCCCCAACTAACTCCGACTACTAAAAATGAACTAAAATTCTGAAATAAATAATCATATCCTCGAACTATGAAGACTCACCAGTAAATCTATATGCTGAGAATCTGAACTGCTAAGGGTGCTCTGGAGCCAATGCGTCTAAACCTATGATATAAGATATCATAGCACAAAGAAATAACATGTGTCAGTACTTTGAATGCACTGGTATACTCAGTGTGGTAAGATGAAATGCATGGGTTCATACGCATGAACAATACTAACTGAATAACATAAGTATGACTAAATAAGAGTACATGTATGAATACGTAGATTGTAACTGTGATCGTGATAACACTGAATACTGAATCTGAATACTGATTTACTAATATCTGAGTTTACTAATAACTGAATTACTGTATCTGATAGTCTTGATTCTGTGGAACTATACTGAGTTTCATACTATAAACTGAGTGACTGTGACTAACAGTCCTGAATCCGTAGAATTAAATTGAGTTCTATTCTGAGACTGAATCTGAAACTGTGATTGTGGGAGGTAATCATCTAATCGACATGCCCCTTCTCTAACTAATCTAGGGTCCAACCTGTAACCCTAATTGGAAGGGTGTCAATACCATACCACAGGTAAGGACAAGCTATGAGTTAGCCCTCTCTGACAGGAAGCTCTTCTGTGAACCCTCGCTAGTAGGAAAACTCAAATGAGATATATCAACCCTAGTCTTGCAGGGAGATATCTCAACTTATGCTGGCTATGTAGTTCTGGAATACAAGGATTGCTTCTAAGGATTTCAGCCTCTACTGGCAGGTAAGTCCGCATCCTTGGGTTCACTCGGTGCTGAATCCTACTCCCAATTGACTAGACACTTGACTGAATTCTAAACTGCACTAGGCTAGAACGAACTGTTATTGATCATACTATATAACTGAACTGAACTGATTTTACTGAACTGAGCTGGACTGATTTTGAGTTCACTGAGTTGTCCTAAGTTCTGTAGCTAACTAAATTCTACCAATCATGACATATTTGATACTACTCTGTGACTGACCATGTCTTTACACAAGAAGCTAAATTGTCGGGTATTAAATACCCCCAGGGATCGATAGCATAAACTTAAAAGGCATGGGATAATCTTGAGACATGGTAATTAACTACTTAGTCATCATTCATTCATTTGGGCATTTAAGCAAACACTTGCATGACATAAACTTGCATACATGCTAACATGATATAATTTCACTATTCAGCTCACATGGACAATTCATCAAATATTTATGGGGCACAATATATGCACATAATACTAACACAACATGTAGGCGTCATGATTCAATTCCAATTACACAATTCCAAGAGTTTCAACATGGATTCACATGATAAAGCACACATATCAATTAACTCTACATAAATATTGCAATAAATCATGAATACACTTTAATTCAAATCATGGAAATCATGAAATCACTCTACATGAACTTTTAAAAGAGTTTCTTGGACTCCAAGGGTGGAAGGAACCCTTGGATGAACACTTCACATACCTTAGTTGGTGAATTCTGGAAAATTAACGGTGGGATCTTGAGCCTTGAATTGAATTTAATTCACCTAGGGTTTTTGGTTCTTGAGCAATTTGTGAAAGAATAAATATAACTTGCTAAAAAAGGGCTAAATTCTGTATTATGATGCTGAAAGGTGTGGTAAAAAGACTTCATTAGCCCTGAGGATGCGGCCTTTTAATTATAGAAAAATTAAATCATCGGCGCACAGGACAACCGCTGCATCATTGGCATCGACGCAATAGACAACGTGCCTCATCGAGTCCATGTCTATTCACTGGAATTAGATGCTGGGAGCTGGGGAAAACATTTATCAATGCGATAGTCGATGTGACGTATCAAGATCACATTGATTCACTGGTTTTGGATTCCAAAGGTGCTTCAAATGAAGTCCGAAAAATCCAAAACTTTCCTGGGAACACCTATTGACATTCTTGATCTTGAATTAACTCAAATATCAACATTTAATGGACGTAAAGGTCGCGAAATAAGATTGCCAACTTTCGAAGGCTAAAATAACACTATGTCTGAATACTTCGCTAGAATTTTCTAAGTCTGGGACCCCCTTAATAAGCTTAAAAGACTGAATTAAGCCAAGAATTTTGCGGGGTCTTACAGGTTGCAACCAAGTTTCACAATCCATAACTATAATTGTATCACCAAAGCTGAACTAGTCAGCTTCAACTAACCAAATAAATTCTATTGGAGAGCAAACATCCATATACTGCTATCCATCATAATTCCTAAGTCGTTATTCAAAAAAATAAAAAATCACAACTAGACTAAAACCACAGGCTGAAGGTATTGGTAATCAAATTTATATCCATTGAGGTCATAACATACCAAGTCATAACTTAGGACTCACCAAGGCCGTAAAGAGCACTAATTGTAGCTAAATCTTAAGCAACTCATTAAGATATGATCTTAGCCTGAATTTAGTCAGGCTAGTACTCAATCTATGGCATCGAATACTTACTCCTAAAGGATAGGCTACTGACAACTGATGTACAAGAACTTATCTCCAAGCCAAGACATTCCACAATGTCATATTGGGTCGAAATAATACCACACTGAGAAATTAATGGATTAACCATATATACCAACCTCATCTCAACTGATCCCTGAACTACATCATAGGAAGAACATAACACCCATCTCAACACCAATACAAAGATTAAGTCTACTATTAAAAGGCAAACCAAACAAACCAGAATATTGAATCTCAACCTCCCAACCCTTGAATCAGGCTATGAAAAGGATCAACAATGTTAAATCACAATAGAACAATAGAAAGCCAAACCTACCTTCACTTTCAAAACCCATCTGACAACTAACCTCACCTCACTAACAGGGGGAAACTAACCAACAAGCCAGACATCTATGCTAATCTTGTTAGTCATCTAAGACAATGGGCGAGAATTGCAAGAAAGGAAACACTAACTAGATAACACTAGTCTAGTCCTTTATCAAGAAAGAATCAATCAAAGTAAAACATGTAATGACCAAAATTTGTGAATTTCTATTTTTAGGTGTTTTGACCATTCTGAACTTCCTCATAGTTGCTACATATTATTTTGGAGTTTAGGATAGTTGGCATGATTTCTGATGCAATCAAGAATGATCAACGCGAGTTTGTCTTTTTTAGAGGTTTAAGAAAACCATATAATTGTGTTGGATGGCAATTTGGACTGTGCCAACAGATCCATAATTTTGATTTTGGGTTAGTATTGGGTTGATTCGACCCTTAGTTTAGAAATAGTGAAAAGGGATCTTATGTTACGACCCCCAAACCAAGGGTCATGATGACATTTGTTGTGACAAGCCTTGACAAGTAAGCCTATTACCCAAATTGATATAAAAAGGGAATATCAATACTAAAAATCTAAGGCAAAGCTTCTAGAGTGAATCTGAGCCACTAAAATAATATAATCAAAAATACAATCAAGATACCAAACTAAATCCTATAACCTAGTGTCACTATGTAAGAACTACTAATATATCTCGAATGTTGAAACATCTAATAATAGTCCAAAAAGGATCAAAATCTATCTTCAAATACTATATAAGGCATTAAATAGATAGGAAGAGATAGTAGGCCAAATTCTAAAGCATAGGATGTTATCTACCTCAAATATACTCAAAATTCCGCTCGATTTAGCTATCCGTGTGGCACACTTATACCTAGATCTACATCTATATCAAAAGGGCATACTAGGGATGAGTACGATTCACTTGTACTCAGTAGGTATCATAAACCAATTGAGTAAACTAGAAAATAAAGCATATAAACACAAACTATGGGCACGCCACCTGTAATCTGAAAATGTCCTAAACAGTTACCCTCACCGTCTCCACTAATAGTTATACTATATACACATATAACAAATACTAATACAAGAAAACAACATAGATGTAAACGTTTACCAGGTATAAGTAGGGGAAAGGAATACAAATAGACAAATATCATATAAAGAATAAAAATACAATACATAATAAGCACAATATACAGAATAAAATAAAGATGATGATGATGATGCACGAGGTTGTTGCACAAATTTCGCATGCACCAACTGAGTTATTCTCTCGAGGTAGGACCCATAGGTTGTTCATCAACCCATATACAAAAAATATCCAATACCAATATCCATATTTCTGTCTAGCATATACATCAGTAGAGGTTTTGTAAAGATGTCACATTTTCTGTCAGAAAAAGCCAATATTTCTAGTATTTCTACGATACCAATGTTTTATGACTGAATATGATATAAGGATGTAATGTGCACAACCAACCAAAATGAGAATACTAAATGTCCAACCATTATACTAACTATGTTAACCAAAAATCTACTTAAATCAACCAACCATCCATGATCCAATAAAATCCATAAACAATCAAGTGAAACATGCAAGAAAATGTCATTGGTACCACATATACCCCAAAATCTAGGCTTTTCCTACCAAAAAGAGTCCAATCAAGCATACATATATCAATACTAGGCTAACAACATCATAAAATACCCCACACGGTTACATATAATAAATAATGTCTCAAAACCACCAAATATTATCCACCTAGACCCTCAGGCAGGCAGGCACATAAGTCACCTAACACATTTTCCATGATACAACCTCATACCCATAGCATATTTTTACATTATTATTAGCTACCCACTCCAGTCTAAAGAAAGTTAAGCCATAACCTACCTCAAATCTAGTAACTAGAACAAATAAGCCTTTATTTCTGAGTTTTCACCTCATGCACGAACTCAGAATCAACTAAAACACACTAATATAGAATCTACGCATAAAAAAAATCCAATGATACCCATCTTGTCCACTTTTGAATTGTGGTCAAAACAGACCCTCAAAATGGATCTTAAAAAAAAGGGTAAAATTAGAGCTTTCTCCAAAAATATATTTCCCATGATTTAAGAAACTCATCCAAGTGAAAACTAAGTGAAAATGGGGTTTTGAATCAAAGAAATGCTAATTTTGGCTTTTCATATCCAAATCCCCAAATTTCACCATTAAATCTAAGTTTAAACATGATCTAAATGCAAAAATCAAAGAAAAGTAGTTTAAGTAAGAGTTAGGAGCATACCCAAGCTTGGAAATGGATAAAATCACCTAAAAACCCTAAACCTAAAAGCTCCAAGTCTAAAAAATAGTGAAGAAAATGAGAAGAGAATATTATATACCCAGGTGATAGGGGATGCTAAAGCGGCCAAGTGGCCGCTTTAGCAGTGCTAAAGCGGTCAAGTACTGCTTTAGCAATATCCGCTAATGCGTGCCATTCTGCTAAAGCAGACGATGGCCGCTTTAGCGCTTTCTACTAAAGCGGATGAGGGCCGCTAAAATTACCTTACCTAGCTGGTTGCTGGTTACTAAAGTGGCCAAGTAGCTCTTAAGTGCCTATTACTAAAGCAGCCAAAGGGGTGCTTTAGCGGTTGCACCAGCTGGGTGGTGCACCAACTGTGGAGACTTAAAAAATTCTAAGTCTCCACGGACCCCTTGATATTCATCTGAATTCCTAAAAATTCAAACAAACAATGATACCCTATAAAAATTAATGCACTAGACTCAATGGCGATATCAAAATTTTAATAAAACATTGTTTTTATAGAATTGACCCCCGAGACCTATTTTTATAACTTTCTAAATGCAGGATCAAAATAAGATATAAAATTAGTAAAACCACACCAGCCATGTTACCAATCTAAAATTGACGTTTTGGATTTGATTGCATAGTTCATTTTCCCATTTGACACACAAAACAAAAGATGTTGACCTAAGTCAACTAATAAGCCTTTAAGACCACCAAAAATTACAATCTCCCATAAATTACATCAAAATGCATTGGGAACCCTTCAAAATATCTCCACACCCTAGAAGCACCACAATTCAACCACGGGGAGAGGTAAAATAGTCAAATCATAAAAAAATAAATATTTGAAGATTGTGCTCCAAACTTTAAGAGATCATAGGCTTTTTGATAAATTCTCAAAGTGTGAGTTTTGACTCGAGTTGGTGACATTCCTAGAACATGTGGTGTCTAAGAATGGTATTCTGATAGACCCAACAAAGATTGAGGCTATTCATAATTGGGCTAAGCCTACATCTCCATAAGTGGTTTGTAGCTTTATTTGTTTGGCTGGTTACTATAGGCTATTTAGGTTTTTAATACTATTGCGACATTGATGACCATATTAAATTGGAAATAGGTTGATTTCTATTAGTTCGAGAAGTATAAGTCGATCTTTTGGAAGATCAAGGGTTTTCTCACTTCAGCTCCTATATTGGCTCTTCTTGTAGAGAGAAAGGGATTTATCATATATTTTGATGATTTTGGTGTTTTTCTTGGGATTTTATATTGATGTAGAAGGGTTGAGTTATTGATTATGCATCAAGGTAGCTGAAGGTGCATGAGCGCAACTACCCACTCTTGATTTGGAGTTGACGATAGTTTTTTTTTGCGCTTAAGATTTGGAGGCATTATTTATATGGCATACATTATGAGATCTACACAATCATCTTAGACTTTAGCATGTTATGACCTAGAGAGATCATAATCCTTGTCAGCGTAGATAGATGGAGTTGTTGAAGGATTATGACATCTCTATTTTATACCATCTAGTCAAGGTGAACATGATAGCGGATGTCTTAAGCCATAAGGCAGTGAGTATGGGTAGTTTAGCTTCTATCTCAGTTTCTTAGAGGTCATTGGTATGGGAAATCTATTCTTTAGACAATTTGATAGTATGACTTGAAATTTTAAACCCTAGGAAGATTCTTGCTAGAGAGGCAAAGTCTACCTTATTTAAGCAGATTTAGAGTCACCAGTTTGAGGATATAGGATATTGTGTCATCCATGGTCAGGTGTTGAGTGGTAAGTCAAGGAGGGATACCATAAATTTAGAGGGTATTTTGAGATTTAATGGTTGCATTTGCATTCAAGGGTTGGTGACTTGATTCATTCAATATTGCGTGAGGCTTACAACTCTAAATATTCCATTCATCTTGGTACAACTAAGATGAATAGAGATTTAAGGTAACATTATTGGTGGAGTGGCATGAAGAGAGATGTGGAAGAATTTGTAGCTTGTTGCCCATGTTGTCAGTAGGTGAAGGTCGAGCATCAGAGGTTTGGTGGCATAATTCAAAGATTGGACATTCTCGAGTAAAAATGGGAGTGGATCACTATGGATTTCATTAGTGGTTTTCCTCATACTTCCCATGGTTCCGATGGTATTTGGGTCATTGTAGAATGACTGACCAAATTAAAATATTTTATTCCTATTCAAATGTCCTTCAGTGCACAAAGGTTAGCCCGTATCGATGTTTGTGTGATAGTTCATCTACATAAAGTGCCTATATCTATTATTTCAGATTGGGGCTCAATATTAACTTCTAAAATCTAGAGAGATTTTTAGGAGGAGTTGGGTACTAAGGTGGATTTTAGTATAACTTTTCACCCTTAAATCGATGAGCAGTCAGAGTGGACTATTTACGTTCTGAGGAAAATTGTTTGAGCCTGTGTTATAGACTTTGGAGGTCAGTGGGAGCAACACTTAGCTTTGGCAGAGTTTGTGCATAATAATAGCTATTATTTGAGTATTGAGATGACACTATTTAAGGGATTATATAGTAGGCATTATTGATCTCTAATAGGATGGTTTGAGACCTTCAAGGTTAGGCCTCATAGTACTGATTTGCATCAGGAGTTATTGGATAGAGTTAGGGTGATTTAGGATAGGCTGAAGGCAGGTCAGAGTACGTAGAATGCTTATACAGATCGTAGAGTTTGTACCTTAAGATTTGGACTTGGAGATTTTGAATTTCTTTAATTATCACCTATGAATGGCGTGATAAGGCTTAGGAGAAAAGACAGGCTCAACCCCAGATATATATGACCTTTTGAGATCCTTTGAATAGTTAGATATGTGGCTTATGAGTTAGACTTTTCCCCAGATTTTGTTGTTGTTCACCTAATTTTTTATGTTTCTATGTTGCAGTGTTACTTTCCCAAAGCGTCACATATGCTTTGGTAGGAATCAATTCAGTTGGATAGTGGTTGACCTTCATGGAAGAGATGGTGTTCATATTAACTAGGGATGTCAAGTGATTGCTCTCTAGAGAGATTTTGGTAGATAAGGTCTAGTGTAGACATCACTCTATATAGGAGGCTACTTGGGAGATCAAGGGAGAGATGTGGACCTAGTATTCTCACCTGTTCGAGTTTTCAGGTACATCCTAACCTTTTACTTTTGCAGACAAAAGTTCTTTTAGTAGTGGATATAGTAATGACCTTCCAGGTAATTTTCTGCATTTCCACATATTTTCTCCATTTAGAGCATCCTATAGCTTCCCTAATTCATTTGTGACTTGTAGGACATGGCAGTTAAGTTACTGGAAAGTTCATTTGTTTTTTAGAGTCAATTCTTAATTATGAAGTCTTTGCTAGTAAGGATTGGATATTAGGCATAAACTTTAGTTTAGCGACCTAGAGCGCTAATTTTGACAGTTCCATCAACTTTAAAACATCATTTTTAGGCTAGGGGGACCTTTTGTTTGGGTCCCAAGTCTTCCGAGCTCATTTTGGGTTATTGGTCGGTATTTGGTAAAAATGGCCCTTATGTGTAGGCCTCATATTTCATCAAAATGACCCCAGATGGAAATTTTAATTGCTTCATGTAGTTTTGAATATAAATTTAATAGGGTATCATAGTTCGTTTGCATTAATGGGATTCCAAATAAATCCATACGCATCGGTGCAAACTTGGGATTTCTTAAGTTTTAGCTGATGCATCACTCAGTTGGTGTATCCTCTTAAGCGAACATCTAGCTAGCCGAGTAGCTTAAGTGGTGGTCTGTCCGCTAAATCAAATGTCTCTTAAGCGGTAGTCCGTTCGCTATATTTAAAGGGCAAGACTTGTCAGGTACCGCTTAAGAAGTACTTAGCTGCTTTAGCGGTGAACTCTTAAGCGATCAAGTGACCGTTTAAGCAACACCTGGGAGGTTATTAAATCCCTCTCTTTCCCATATGTGGAAAATTGGGTGAGTGTTCATTGGGAGATTTTGGGGTGTTTATAAGCTCTTATTTGTCCTTGCCTCATCGAAATCCTTGTAATTTTCTACTTAATTATTTGTTTAATCATCTATTTAGACTAAAATCCGTAGATTATTATTGGATTGATTTTAGTATCATTTGAGCATAAAATTTACCGTTTCTTAAAGGTAAATAATCCTTGAGCATAAAGGGATGCCTTGACGGATTTGAAAGTACGATTCCTCAAGCTGTCCCCACAAAGGATTTTGTCTTAATTTTGGACCCAAAGCATAAAATTGCAATATGGGTACCGTTGTTCTCATATTGATGAGTAGATTACCATTTTGATAGCATGACATTATGCACAATATTCTCAAAAGGGGAATCATCAATTTAGTGGAGTTCAACAGGATTTCTTCGGTGTCTAGGTTGGCCATGCTTGCTTTTCTCCTAATTGTGCTTAATTATAGTATCGACATGATGATGTGCTAGTTTTGGGTTGGGAATTAGGACTTGGAGTTACATTTAATGTGAAGTGGATAGTTTAGCCAATTTAGAGGCTGTAATTAGGCGTAATTGACATAACTACTCATTCTTTAGGTAGAATTGTTATTTTGGGGTTCAGTGAGGCTTATTTAGTATCTTGTAGTGAAATTTGACACCATAATTTAGTTTGGGTATAATTAGACTTAGAATAAAGGATTATCAGGGTTTGAAGTGGACCCTTTTAGCCCACCTTAGGTCAAGATTGCTATTAGTGTCTTATATATTCCATAGACATGTTACCTTATCTTATTTGCTTTCTTGAGCCCGAGTTGATTTTTTAGGCATATGATGGTTCATTCTATATTAATGCTTGGGAAATACTAAGACCGGTTCGATTCTGACATTATTGATGATAATAGTTTTGATTCAAATCTAACATATGGGATATTAGTTTTCATTCCAGTCAGACATTGATAGGCTATTTATGATGGTTATGGAACCGGTTCGAGTCTGGTGCTTTACATTTTGAAGGGATCCATGTTTATGATTTCGAGATATGCTTAATTAGTATAATTCCTGTTACTACTCCTTGATTGCATCCTCCAGGCTTATGGGGGCCCGTGCTGGGTTATTTACTTTATTGCACCTTCTGGCTTATGGGGGACAATTATGTAGTGATAGCTATGTTTTCTTAAATATTATTATTCAGGTTATTTACTTGTTGTATTTGGAGTGTTATTCTAGGTTTTCCTTCTTCCCTGGACTTAAATTATTTATCTTGCATTTTATCTTATTTATATTACTATTTTTCTCAGTTAGCTGATGATGCCTACTGAGTACCCATGGCTTTGGTACTCATACTATACTGTTGTACCTTTTTGGTGCAGATCCGAGTACTAGCTGTCGCTGTTGACACTATGATTGTGTAGGTCAGAGTTCAGAGACAGGGTGAGCTCTCGGATCTAGAGTTGACCATTTATCCATCTTCTTTATTTGCATAGTCTTTCTATTTTCAAGACTATTGTATGTTGACTTTTATAGTACTCGTATTCTTTTGATTAGGGGATCTTGTATTAACTTTACTAGGTCATGGGATGACATCGCTTTCCACTTATTCCTCTTTATTTATGCTATCGTCTTTATTAATTATGCCTTATAATTTAGCTTTCTTCATAATTCCAGCAGTTATACGATTTTCCACCAACTAGCCCATTGCTCATAACTCTAGGGTACGGTTTGACTTACCTACTAGTGGGGTAAACTAGGTTCCATCAAGACTCGTGAAGTCTAGCCATGACTACTAAAGGCGGAAAAATTCCCAAAAATATGCTTTGGATCAAGCAAGAGAGAAATATAAAGGGGCAGCCAGGGATCCTTTGTGAACACAGGACCCCCATCGCAAATACAGGACTGGACCAGACCAAATCATAGTAAACGCGATTGGTCCACCGCAAATACGAAGAATAAAGTTGAACTGACCAAGATGGCTTACCCTTTGCGAATGCAATGGCTGGATCGTAAACACGATGGCCATTAATATTAAGTATCATGACTTGTGAAAGCGAAGGCCAAATTTGCCTGCACCAAAAGCTAAAAAACCAGCAAAAACTCAAGTCCTTACAGACTCTAGTGGAGGACTTGAGATTCATTCAAAACCCAATGCGCGTACGTAAATGAACTATGCCACTATACCTCATTCGACATTCCAGGCTCAATGGAACCATCAAAACTTTATTCTAAGATTGTTTCGATTAAATATAGGGCCCACATCAAAAATTTTGCTTTTATCAATTCTACTAAATAGACCAAAGCAAGTAGGGATGTCTTGGGACAATGACCAAAGGTCCCACGAGCATAGAATCAAAGACGCTGCAAGAATTTTCATATGAGGTTGTTTTCTATGAGTTTTCATCCGAGATAAATTTCTTAATACTGAAAGATGCAAAACAGATTAATGAGCCTAAAACCCAAATCAATTATCGGAAGGCTGAATCAAAAGTTTTGGCAAGTCATAAATGACTTGTAACCTCTATGGGGAGGCACTAAATGCCAAAAATGTATAGCATATCGAGGAAATAAACTGGAGGATCATTACAATATCCACAACTGAAAGAACTTTTCTCCTCAAAAGTCAATAGCTAGAAAGAGCTTAAAAGTTTTAAAGGATGAGGTAGTGGGCCCTCATGTCCTGAGTAAGACTTCCTAGATAATCTCCAAGGAAAAACAACGCTTCCAGGGGATTTTACTAAAGTCCAATCAATTAAAAGCTCATCCTTAATAACCAACTGTCCTCTAACGTAATTGAGCATAGTTAAAGCACGCAAACCCTAACCACACCATGATGACATCAAAATGATAAAAGCTTAACCAAGTAACAACTCAACCAAGCTAAAATCAATCCAAAGCAAGAAACACTCAACCAACTCCAATTCCAAATCTAGTTGTCATGCCTCAAATCCTATTGGGGTGGACAGGCACCCGTGCCGTAAAGGCCCGAGAGAACCAATCCATAACCTTGTACTTATCATGCATATAACTATGACAACCAAAGGTTTTGACAAACATGATATTATAAATTGATGAGAATATCTACATTATCAAGCACAAAATTATATATACAACACTTGGCCGTTGGGGCCACCACATCTAAAAGACAAAACACTACCATGTTTAACTTTACATTAGTCTACAAAGGCTCTAAAAGATACATAGACGTTAGTTAGGTTCGAGACAAACCCCCGCCCTACTCTTGACTACTGCATAATCCAAAATATATGGAACAGACTCGGAAAGCCCCAAATCAACCTGGAGCTCACCAATAGTCACTGAATAACCTGTGCTTCTACTAGCGAGGTGTATTAGCTGAAGCACTTATGCCTGCAGCATGAAATACAGGTCCCTCATGAGGGATGTCAGTACGAAAACATGTACTGAATATGTAAGGCTAAAGGTAACAACAGATGATACGAGAGCTCAATAGAAATCAGATACAAGTATATAAGTAGCACTAGTAGACCACCTTTACATATACTTGTGGGACTACGTACATTACATACTTTTCTTCATTTTGACCTTTCTTACTTCATAATATTTGTAAGCCATATAATGCAAATGACTAGCTGATCAGTGGTAAATAGATAAATCGGGATCGGCCCATGCTAGGCTTACGCCCCTAAGCTGCCACCCACATAAGAACATTGGGATCGGCCCATGCTAGGCTTATGCCCTTGAGCTTCCACCCACATATAAAGGTATCGATATTGTCCCATGCTAGGCTTATGCCCCTAAGTTGCCACTCATTTTACAGATTTACGTTACTTAGTTTATTTAGCCTTTGAGATTGTTACTTTAGTGGTCATAACATTAAGGTACCTTGAAACAATAATCTACCAATAAAAGACATGTAAATGGTCACTTAATTTGGTCCAAATAGCTTAAGTAGGTGACTCACCAACTAGCTTAATTAAGTCAAGCAAGCACCTCAATATTTTATTCCATTTCCAGCTCCTAACCCCTTTAATATAACCTTCAACTTATACACACTTGGTCACCTTAAACTTTAGATTCAAATACTAGCTTACAATCCCAAGTTTAAATAGTTGTATCGATGTTAACTTGATCGTGTCACATAAAAACGTACGGGCAGCATCTATAATTTCATCTACACTATTAATACTTGCATAAAAAATCTCATCTGATACCTATACCACAAAGCTATACCAAGTTACATATAAATAGGAAAAGTACATGCAATGTACGGGGTGTCACACTAGCATTCTCTTGTCTTTTTGAACTAATATCCACCCTGAACCATACCAAATTTATTTGATATGATTCGAGTCCTATTCGCTTAATCATATTGCATTAAACTCAAAAGACTGAAGCTGACCCACCAAAAATCCACATGGGCTAGCATAGGAACCATGCCCAATAAAACCCATCTAAATACTCAAATGGTGATGACCAATGTCTGCAATCTCTTCCAAACCACTAACTAGTCTGGATGACCTGTAAAACCTATAGTTATAAGTCCAACACTCAATATATAAAGCTGATTGATCCACTGTAGGATACTCCACTAACTGTGGGCGAAAGGCAGTCAAAACACTAGCAAAACTATAAACCAAAGTAAAAATTAGTAGAAACTAACACCATGAGCTAACAAACTATCCCTCAAACATCAATTACTGTCAAACCCTCTAAGCTAGAGAAAACTAAATCAATAGGCAGAAAATAGGCTTAGTGACTAGTCAATGAATGCTCAACTGAATCAAAACCTCATAATGAGGTTGAAACCAAGTTATATAATCCATAACTATAATTGCATAACCAAAGATGAACTACTCAGCCTCAACTAACCAAATAGATCCTACTGGCGAGCAAGCATCCACATATCGATATCCATCATAACTCCCAAGTTGTTATTCAAAAGAATCAAAAATCATAATACAACATAACTATAGGCTGAAGGTATTGGCAATTAAATCCATATTCATTGAGGTCATAACATACCAAGGCATAACCTAGAACTCACCAAGGCCGCAAAGAGAACTAATAGTAGCCAATTCTCAAGCAACTCAGAAAGATACGATCTTAGCCTGAATTTGGTCAAGCTTGTACTCAATCTATGGCAACGAACAGTCACTCCTAAAAGATTGGGTATTGATAACTAACACACAAGAACATATATCCAATCCCAAACATTCCACCAAGTCATATTGGATCAAAACAATGCCCAAATGAGAAATTATCGGCTTACCCATATAAACCAACCACGACTCAACTGATCCCTGAACTATATCATAGGAAGAACGAAGCACTCATATCATCACCAAAACTAAAATCAAGTCTACTATTAGGAGGAAAACCAAACAAACTAGAATATTACATCTTAACCACCCAATATTTGGATTGAAATAGAGAAAAAGATCTCCAATGCTAAATCATAACAAAACCATAGAAAGCCAAACCTACCTTCACTTTCACAACCCACTTAATAATTAACCTAACCTCACTAACAGGGGAAAACTAACTAACAAGGTATTCATCTAATCCAACCTTGTTAGTTGTCTAAGCCTATGGGTAAGAATTGTAAGGAAGGAAATGCTAACTAGATAACACTAGTCTAGTCCTCTATCAAGCAAGAATCAATCAAAGTAAAAATATGTAATAACCTAAATTTGTGAATTTCCATTTTTAGGTGTTTTGGCCATTTTGACCTTTCCCATAGTTGCTATAAGTTATTTTAGGGTTTAGGATGGTTGGCACAATTTCTGATGCGATCATGAATAATCAGTGTGATTTTGTCTTTTTAGAGGCTTAAGAAAACCATATAGTTAACTTTAGTGAACATTTATCGTTTTGAGTGTTGGATGGTAATTTGGACTGTGCCAAAAAATTCATAATTTTGATTTTAGGTTAGTAGTGGGTTGCTTTGGTTTTGAGATCTTTATAGCTTATTTTGACTCTTCATTTAGAAATAGTGAAAAGGGATCTTGTGTCACGACCCAAAAACTAAGGGTCACTATGGAACTTGTCACCTAACACATTTTCCATGGTACAAATCCATACCCATAACATGTTTTTACATTGTTATTAACTACCCAACCCAATTTGAAGAAAGTTAAGCCATAACCTACCCCGAATGCAAAAACTAGAACAAATAAGCCTTTATCACTGAGCTTTCACCTCTTGCACGGAACCAAAATCAAATAAAATACACAAATATAGAACCTACGTGTCAAAAGAAAATCAAAGATACCCATATTGGCCACTTCTAAATTAGGGTTTAAACTGACTCTCGAAAAGGGTTTTGAAAAAAAAAGGATAAAATCAGAGTTTTTATCCAAAAATATATTTTCCAAGATTAAAGGATCTTATAGGAGAAAACCCAAGTGAAAATGGGGTTTTGAATTGACAAAATTCTAATTTGGGCCTTTTGGGCCAAAATCCCTAAATTTCACCTTTAAATCTAAGTTCAAACAAAATTTAAATGAACAAATCAAAGAAAAGTAGTTAAAATAAGAGTTTGGAGCTTACCTAAGTTTGAAAATAGAGGAAATCATCGAAAACCCCTAAAACTCAAAGCTCCAAGTCTCAAGTCTCCACTGACCCCTTGTGATTCATCTGAAATCCCAAGAATGCAAATAAACTATGATACCCTATCAAAATCAATGCTCCAAACTCAACAGTGATGTTAGAATTTTAAGAAAATATTGTTTTCACATTATTAACCCTCGAGACCTATTTTCACAACTTTTTAAATGGAGGATCTAAATGAGATATAAAAATCATAAAACCACATCAACCATTTTACCAACCTAAAATTGACATTATGGATCTGCTGGAACAATTTGTTTTTTCATTCGACACACACATCAAAAGATGTTGATCGAAGTCAACTAATAAGCCTTTAAGACTACCAAAAAATCACAAACTACCATAAATCACACTGAAGTGTATTTGGAACCCTTCCAAACATCTCCATACCCCAGAAGAACTAAATTGTAACCACAAAGAGGGGTAAAATAATCACATCACAAATAATTAAATATTTTACCCTAATCACCAAAAACAAGTCATTACATCTCATGGGTCAATTTAGTAAAAACAATTTTTTTAAAAAAATCAAAAATCTTCATTGAGTTCAAAACATCGAAATTAACCTAGTTGCATAGTTCATTTGTGTTCATGAGATTCTAAAAAAATCTTGAGGGGTCGCTTCATAACTTTGCAACTTAGCAAAGTTGCTGGTGCAACCGCTTTAGCAGCCAAAGTACCGATGTAGATGGCCACTTAAGCGACAAAGCACTACTTTAGAGAACAACTTGACAAGTCTCTTACCACTAAAATTGGCACTTAACCACTTGATTATGTGTCTCTTTAGCGGAAGGGGGAAGCCTAGTTGCGTAGGATAGACCGCTTTAGTGGTCACCCATTGCTTAAGCAATGACCAATTAAGCGGTCATTTGACTTCTTAAAAAACCAACACTAGGCTATATATATAGCCTATTTTTAACTTTTCCTTTATTTTTGTACTTTGATCTTTGACTTTGGGTAATTCTTGAGGATTTCTTCACCATTTGATCTTGAGTAAGCTCCAAAACCTTATTCCAATTTATTTTTATCAAATATATCATTAAAAATACCTTTAAATCATGATTTCAAAATAGAAATTCAGGGTTTTTATTGGCAAAGCTTAAAAAGGATTTTTCTTTGATTTGGACCTTTTTCTTAACCCATTTTTAAATAAGTTTTCTCCTATAGACTCCTATTACCTTGGGGAATATCTTTTTAAAATAATATTCTGATTTACCCCTTTTTTTCTCAAACCCATTTTGGACGCAACTCGAATTTAGGAAATATGGATATCATTATTTTTTTTAACACATAGATGATATATTTGAATGTTGTTTTTATTTCTAATCCCATTCATAAGAAGAAGGCTTTGCGTGAATAACTTTAGACTGGGATTTTATTATATTGAGGTAGGTTATGGAATAACTTCTTTCAGACTGAGATGGGCAGTTAATATATAAGTAAAGTACGTTATAGGTTGGGGAAAATAATTATGAGGTTTATATTTTGGGAATATTATTATTGTTGTCTGCTCTTATGGGGGATTATACTCTATAATTATTAAATTATGATATCAAATATTATGTGTTACCGATGTGGGGGATTTATTTGATATTATTGACCTTATTTGTGCATTTAAATGCCTTTATTTTAGATATAATGCCCATGCAGACACTCATTTTTCTAATAAAAGCCTTATCTAAGCATCAGTTGCCCTATCCTGATAGAAATACTTGAGTTTATGGATGAAATGCTATTAATGATATCTTACATGCATATTTATTTTGATGGTGCCTAATTAGAGTTGATAATCATGAATTAGGAACATATTGAGTTGATATCTTGGATCACTTACATATATGTATGCATGTATGTATATACATGTTGGATGGATTAGATATTACCATATTGAGTTTATTGTTAGCATTACATCCTTATTTCATACATATACATTTATGGGATACTGGTACCATTGAGAACTACTATTTTTTTTTTAAAATGAGACACTTTTAAGAAAACCCTCTTCATGACCATGAGTTGAAGAGGTGAGTTGAGATTGAGATATGAGATATATTATATGGTTTTCAAACCCCCCATGGGTCCTACCTAGGAGCTATGAGCTAGGTAGGTGTATGTAGAAAGTCATGCGATGACTTTCACCATTCATCCCATACATATTGCATTTCATTGCTCTTGGACCTTCATTTTTCAAGGGTTCTTTATTTTCCTTGACTTGTGCTAGTTTTAATGTATTTTCATGTATATATGTGTTTTTTCTACTTCTATGTACACACACACACATACACACATATATATTTGTATTTGTATATGTATATGTAAAACTATTAGTAGAGATAATGTGAGCTATAATTTGGGACTTTTCTACTTGCAGATGACATATTCATAGTACTATTTTTGCTTATCTTATTTCCCTGTTTTGCTTAGTTGTCCTATGATACCTACTGAGTATAAGTGGATCGCATTCACCCCTAATGCACCCTTTTGATGCAGATCCTAGTACCGATACTTCACGTGGTGATTAATTTGTGCGGAGATTCCAAAATTTGTGGTATTGATTCACTCCAGAGTTTAGGGTTGATTCGGACCTCATCTATCCATACTTGTCTTTATTTTGGTTTTCAGAGACAGATGTTTATTTTTAATTTTTTGATATTGTACTAGATTTCTCTTACATTATGACACCACGTTTGGGTGATTTATGTTATTTTTTTAGACTTTTGATATTTCCTAAATTACATATCTCAGAAGTATAGAGTGGTCACTAATCAAATATAGAACCCAACAAGGTTGAGGTCGATCCAACATGGAGTAAGAAGAGGTTTGATTAACTATTTAAGTAATTGGTAAATAAGTAAAAGAAGGGGTGGGGTTATGAAACAAAGTATCAATAGTAATAGGCATTCATTTATTGGATTTGTTATCAATATGAGAAAGGCACTAGGACTGTTTTCCCCAATAATATCATAATTCCATTAGTTCTCCATACTTTATTGATCTCATATGGCATTCGACATACATAATTGATAGTCTATGTATCATCTAACCGACTATGTTACACCCCTTATAGATGACTATCCTTAAGCACAAAGGTTAATGTGTAATGAATGTTGCATTAGTGACCCCTAATGAGTGGCAAACTTGCCACTCATTTATATCCAATTTTTTGCACACTACAATGATTTAGTTGTGTAAATGAGAATAATTCTTTATTTAAATGCATTAATGTCCAGTTTTTTTGATCTTGTAAAGAATATGATGAAAATGAGTTGAGATCAAGCTGGAAGAGAAAGAAAGATGGCAAAAAGGAGTAGGAATTGAAGATCAAATGACTCTCAGGTACTGTGATCGCGACTTGAGAGTTGTGATCATGATCAGTCAATAAAAGTCAGCATATGGCAATCTCACTAAGATACCCTGCAATCGCAGAAGTGTGATCGCGACTAGGAGATGTTGATCATGATTGGCCGGGAATCTTCAAGGTCATTATTGTAATTTCATGCAGCTGAATCCCAAAACTCAAAAGCGCAAAACCCTTGCACATTTTTCATCGTCTTGTGAACTAATTATTCAATTTTGAGTTTAGAGAGATTAGAAACAAATAGTGGGTTGAATTTTCAAGTGAGACTATGGTTGTGAATTGAATTTGAAGTTTGTATTTATTCTTGTTTTACTATTCAACGGATGACTTGAATGGTCACTTGGGTATATTTCCTTTCTTTAACTTTATGAATAGCTAAATTCATATCATGGGGTTATGTTTGATTAGGTGTGTAAGAATGCATGGGTGTTGATTGTTAGTCCATATTAATAGTAAATGATGTTGGGGTTTTTACTATTACTCTTTGTTTGAATTGAAAATTGTGGGTGAAAACTCCAATTATCTTGGATCCCCATTATCCTTGAATGTGGGATGTGGGTGATGAGTAGCCGTGAACAACTAATTGATTGTACCTTCTTCATTAGAATTATCTTATAAATAATGGTGTTATGTGAAATTGCTATGTTCATAAGCATTATCTTAGAAATAGGGATGTTAAGTTGAGGTATTGGGTTGATGAATTTGCCACACTCATGAGGTATTCAAAAGAATCCATGATTGAAATTTAGTGTTTTGTTGTAAGTCTAATACTAAGACCCTAAACCTAGCCTACCTAAACTCTTAACAAAGAATTGGACTACCCTTGATCACCTATGTATGTATCACCCCTAGGAGAGCATAACCACAAGATCTTTCTCACTTGATTTACTTAACAATTGTTCAACTTCGGATGAGAGTTGTTTTTGGTGATTGTTTTCAACAAAATTTCCATCTGTAACCCCCCATTTTACTTTTATGTGTTGTTTAACTTTTGCATTATGGGTTAATACTTTAGTTAACTCTCAATGCACCTAGGAATAGAAAACTAGTTTACACTCTTTGTGGATTTGACCCCAACTCTTATTAGGTATATATTGACAACGACCGCCTTGTATCAAAATGATTGTGTAAGTCAAGCATTATCAAAAAACTGGCGCCGTTTCCGGGGAGTGAAATATAGTTATCAGTTGTGTGGTGTTGTTAGCAACTTTGGGTTAACCGCAGTGTCTTTGCTCACATTATTTGTTGTTTTTGTTCCCTTTTTAGGTGATTTACATAATAACCATGACACCATGAGCCACAATGGGAGCAATGATGCTCATTTGATAGACACCTCAAGGATGAGGATCATCTTAATGATGCGGGGTGTGCTAGTGCCATTCGCATCCTATCGACCAAGGGAAATGGGGTATTCCATGTCACAAATGTGATGCTCTACATGTTACAGATTAAAGGTCTATTCGGGGGGTAAGCACATGAAGATGCAAACCTACATTTGAAAAACTTTATTGAAGAGTGTGCCTCATTTGATATTCCCCATATTACTCAAAGAGTCTATTCGATTAAGGATTTTCCCATTCTTATTGATGGGGGAGGCAGTTTTGTGGTTGGGATCTCTACTCACTGGGTCTATTACATCTTGGGTCGAACTTATAGAGGTCTTTTTAGATCTATATTTCCCCCCATATGAAATGCTACAACTAAGAGGAAAAATCATAATTGTTTGTCAACTTAGTTCTGAGCCCTTATATGAGGTATGTCAATGCTTTAATGATAAGTTGATGCAATGCCCTAACCACGAAGTCCCGAAGAAGATGCTCCGCCAAATATTTTATAGGGCATTGGACCAAATAAATAAGACAATGGTGGAAAATGCATTGGGAGGTTCTCTTGTGAAGTTGTCATATAGTGTTGCGCCAAACCTACATGAGCAAGTCACTAAGTGAAATCAAGGATGGCTTACCCAAGACTTCAAAGTGGCCATAGGGTCTCCTGCCGAATCTTATGTCAACAAAGAGAAAAGAAAGAAGGATGAAGAAAGGGATGAAAATATGGCAAAGGTGATCACCCAATTTGATCTCCTCACAAAACACGTGATGGGAGAACCTACAAAATCTATCAATACTGTTGCCTCTCAAGGTGCCAAAAGTTATGATGAAGATGAATCTAAGGTACTCGATGAAAGGATAATATTTTTATCAAATTATTCAGGGGGTTCCCACCCTGCCTACCAAAGGCAAGGTAGGAATTAAGGTTGGAACAATCGAGAACAAAATAGTGATTGCCGTGATAGAGAAAGGGATTGAGATTGATATTGAAGGAAAAAAATAAGATATGTGACCCCTCATGGTCATATCAAGGACAAGGAATCAATCTTGGTGGACCTAGAAAAATTTAAAACAGAAGATGTGCTTTCTAGAATTTTGATGTGTGTTGAGGGTACCGATAAAATGGTAAGGGAGATTAAGAGCTACTTTTCTCAACTTAACCAATTAGTCATTTCACATTCGGTTTCCATCAAGTAATTGGAGACACAAGTGAGGAAAATTTCAACCCAACACAATGCTAGACCAAAAGAAGGGCTACCTAGTGACACAGTGGCAAATCAAAAGAATGATGCCCAAGTTATGGCCATAGTTATGAGAAGTGGTAGAAATCTTAGTGTGCACATGTCATGAAAAAAACTAGGTCCTAGTTGTGACGGGTATCTCAAGTCCACCGAGGATTGGAGACCACCCATTTTCCTAGCCAAATAGAATATAACACCTAGAAACAGCTGAAATCCAAACATATAACAAGATAGTGGATAACAAACTCAAGACAACTAATAGTGTCAATCATCACAACCCAATCCACAGTAATATCCACAAAAGCCTCTAAACAAAACCATAAATAATCTAAGTTGGGACATGCCCCCAACTTTAACAATGACAATAACAATGATAATATTAATTAAAATGTAAAGTCTTCAATTCTACTTAAAGGAAACAAACTAGTAGAATGATTAAGTCTTCCGGAGAATGAAAGCTCACCGCATCACCATGACCAACCGACGAACCGTGTTGATCCACCTAACTCTGCGCAGGAAAAGTAGAAGTATCTCCATGCCTGTATCGCATGGGGATATAGTATCCGGAGATGGTTAGTAGGTTGAGCATTAGCACGTAACTTAGGGATAGGGGACAAAGTAATACCAAGTCAAACCCAATTCAAATCCATGTAAACATCATCATATACCTACATAAATAAAATACTGGGATAGGGAACAAGGCTTATCATGTACTTTAAAATCATTAACCTAGACTTTGTAGAATAACCATCATAACAAGGCACCCATAGGATATATAGGTCAAACTCTCCTATTAAGGAAAGGGCTCTAGTGCGAATGGCCGCACGAATCAAAAAATCACATATATATTCACTATGGGGGACTCGAACCTCCCGACATATACCAAGAGTGACTTAAGAACTCCATAAATAACATGGGGTACTCAAACCTCCCAATCATATAATAAGGGGGACTCAAACCTCTTGGTCATTTAGACACTTGCATCGGCAACTACGGTTTCCAGTATTGGTCCATCGGGACTTCCACTTTCATGGCACAGCTACACAACCCCCATTAAAGCCTAATTAAAACACTTTTCACACATTCCCATTCATTGACCAAAGAATTTACCGTTAAGGCACACCATGGGTATCATCATGCCCTTACACTTGCAAGCTTATCTCTATGCCATTACAATCATATTATCTTAGGGGAATGCCTTAACCCCCTGTTAGTTTATCAATTCAAATTATAGCCAACAAGGCTTTCAAAACCCATGTTCATTATTTAATCATTTATACAATGCAATATAGGTGAGTAAGTCAAACCAAGTGATAATTTCACAATTCAAAGCCATTTACACAAGTGGGTTGAGGGAACACAAATATTTAAAACCAATTGTAATTTCAAAACATCAATTTGGGGAACCATGTCCCCTTAGTTTATTCACCATTTCCATGCACCCTACAAGTTAAAAAACCATAAATAAAGCATGAACAATCATATGTAAACCATGAGAAACATTGTTCAAAAAGAAACATTCAAAACCCTCAACCCTTCTTCCAAAATCAACATCAAAACTACATGAATAACTATTTAAAACATATACTTTTACAAAATAATAGTTGGGGAAGAGTAACATGCCTGAAAAATGAATGATTACAAAGAGAATTTGACCTTTAAAGTTCTAGATGGTCAACCTTTAGAAACCCTAGGTATTTTTTTCTTAAGAGCTATTTTCTGGTCGTGAGTCACACATGGAAAATGGGGAAATATGCAAAGTTCCCTTAATTAAAGGCTAAAAAATTATTGTTAGTGACTATGGGTCACTCTGCGACTGGTAAGGTCACATAACCACGAGTCATAGACAAGATAGTTTCTAGGGCACACACACTATTGACCCTACGACTTTACCTCATACGACTTGTCAAGTGATCCTATGACTCGAAGGGTCCAAGTCATATCTAAGACAGAACCATTTGGGTAACTCACTAGTTACCTTACTATTAACATATAAGGACTCATATAGAGTGACTATGACTCAAAGAGTATAACAGTTGTTAGGGCATAAAGTGTGACACATACACTGGTTGGCCTATGATTTGAGTGTATATGACTCGTGTGAAGACCTTACGACTAGTAAGGAGAGTCGTTATTTGAGTAGTGAGCTCAAAGCTCAAAGATTTCTCAGGGACCAACACTTGGGGTGCTTCATTCTCCCCCCATAGGATCGTTTGTCCTTGAATGATGGGTCAAGGTATCCTATGGCATGATTTAATATAGGAACACACCCACACTTATGTTTAACAAAGACAGAAAACAAAGATGTCAAGTAAGTCACAATTTCCTTTAACAAAGTCAGAAAACAAGGATTTTAAGGATTACACATATCTCATGCACGATTATCCACAAGAATGGGTATTTGGACTTCATGTCCTTTTTAGCTTCCCAAGTAGTTTCCTTGCCTTTTTGGTTCTGCCAAAGAACCTTCATTGAAGCCACATCCTTAGTCTTCAAACGATGGACCCGTCTATCTAAGATCTCAACTGAGACTTCCTCATAAGGAAAGGAATTCGAGACACTAATACTCTCCAAAAGAATAACCAAGGAAGGATCACCTATGCACTTTTTCAACATAGACACATGGAAGACCGGATGAATAGATCTCAAACTCGAAGGCAATTCCAATTCATAAGCCACATTGCCCACTCACCTCAAAATACGGTATGAACCAACATAACAAGGGATAAGCTTCCTCTTCTTTCTAAACTGCATCACTCCCTTTATGGGATACACCTTCAATATCATCGAATCATCCACCTCAAATTCTAACTCCTTTTGCCTTACATCTGTATAAGACTTTTGACGACTTTGGGCAATTCTAAGTCTAGCTCGAATTACATTGACCTTATCCATATCTTAGTAAACCTAGTCTAGACCAAATAACCCAGCCTCACCAGCCTCGAACCACCCAATAGGAGACCTACACCTCTTACCATAAAGATCCTCGAAAGGAGCCATCCCAATACTAGAGTGATATCTATTATTATACCCTAACTCTATGATAGGTAAATGATCAACCCAACTACCACCAAAGTCAAGCACACAGACCTTAGCATATCTTTTAATGTCTGAATGGTTCTCTCCACTTGTCCATTCACTTGAGGGTGGAAGGCGGTGCTAAGGCTTACCTTAGTTGCCAAACCTCTCTGAAATAAATGCCAAAAATAAGATGAGAACTGCGTACCTCGATCATAAATGATGGAAATTGGAGCACTATGTAACCTGACTGTCTCTTTAATGAACAACTTGGCATAGTGCTCAGAAGAGAAATTTACCCTTATCGATAAGAAATGAGTAGACTTAGTCATCCTATCCACGATGACCCAAATCAAATCAAATTGTCCACGAGTTCAAAAAAGATCGATAACAAAATTCATATTATTCAACTCCCACTTCCACATAGGCAACTCAATTTCTTGAAATAACCCACCAGAACTCAAATGCTCCACCAATACTTGCTGAAAAACCAAGCACTTTGCCATAAAATTAGCCACATCTTGCTTCATATTAATCCACTAATAAATCTCCTTCTAGTCATGGTACATCTTCATCGAACTGGGATGAATAGTATACCTCGATTCATGAGATTCAATGAAGATTTTTTATCGCAACCCATCAACATCAGGAACACATAATCTCCATTGGTACCTCAAGATACCATCACCACCAATATTAAAAATCTTCACTTTTTGTTGACCCATATCACCTTTAATCCACATCAAAATAGGATCCAAAACCTTCTTCTCCTTAACCTCAGCCCTAGAGATGACTTCACCACCTCTTGCACCATCACCCCACCATACTCAGAGTCCAAGAGATGAACTCTAAGATTATCCAACTGGTGAATATCTTTCACCAATTCTCTCTTCTTCTTATCCACGCGAGATAAACTTCCCATAGATAACCTGCTAAGAGCATCAACAACCCTGCTAACTTTACCTAGATAATAATGAATACTCATGTCGTAATCCTTGAATAACTCAAGCCACCTTCTTTGCCTCAGATTTAACTCCTTCTGGGTGAACACATATTGTAAAATCTTATGGTCTACGAAGATGTTAACATGACCCCTATACAAGTAATGATGCCAAATCTTCAAAGCAAATACCACAGCCAACAACTCCAAATCATGCATTGGATAGTTATTTTCATAAACCTTTAACTGCCTAGAAGAACATGCAGCCACCTTGCCATGCGGCATCAACACCACAACCCAGTCCCACACGAGACACATCACAATAGACAACAAAACCATCGGTATCTTTGGGTAAAGTCAAAATCAGTGCCGAAGTCAACTTATTCTTTAACTTCTCAAAACTATCCTCATAAGCATCAAACCATATAAACTTTCACTTTCTTCTAAGTCAATTTAGTTAATAGGACAGTAATAAAGGAGAAACTTTCCACAAACCTTCTATTCTAATCGGCTAAACCCAAGAAGCTCTAAATGTTAGTTGGGGTTGTGGGTCTAGGATACTTCTTAACCACTGCCACTTTCTGTGGATCCACCATGATACCTTCACTAGAAACAACATGACCCAGATAGGTCATAACATTCAAATAGATCTCACACTTTGAGAACTTCACATACAACCGCTGATCTTTAAGGGTCTGCAACACTATGTGAAGGTGATCGGCATGATTCACCTCACTCTTGGAATACACCAAAATATCATCAATAAATACAATTACAAGAAAATCCAAGAACTAATAGAATACCCAGTTCATAATATCTATAAATACCGCCAGGGCATTAGTCAACCCAAAGGACATCACCAAAATATCAAAATAACCATATTAAGTTTGGAAGGCGGTCTTAGGGATATCCACTTCCCTAATATACAACCGATGGTAACCTGACCGAAGTTTAATCTTGGAAAAGTACTTAGCACCCCAAAGATGGTCAAAGAGGTCATAAATCCTAAGAAACAGATACTTATTTTTCACGGTCACCCTATTCAAGAGATTGGACCTCGTACAATGTTGAAAAGTTGCGGGAGCATACCAAAATGCATCCTTTTAAATAAAAATGTCCCATATGGACAATTGAAAATGGTCTTATATTGGTCTTTGAGAACAATAGAGATCTAGTTGTACCCTAAATACCCTTAAAGAAAACAATACCATCCTCCACCAGCAAGGCGATCTAACATCTGATCCATAAACAACACAAGGAAGTGATCCTTCTAGGTCCATGAATTTAGCATCCTATAGTCCTTGAAAATTCTCTATTCGATGATTAGTATTATTAGGACTAGGTCATTTTTCTCATTGGGAATCATAGTAATTCCATCTTTTTTTGGCACATACTGAACTGGGCTCACCTATTTGTTATCGATAATTGGATAGACCATACCTGCATCCAACTGCTTGATGATTTATTTATTAACAACCTCTTACTTGGGTGGATTCAATCTATGATGATTCTCAATGATAGGTATACACTCTATCTTAAGTTGGATTTTATGAGTACAAATCCCAGGTAGAATTCCAATGATGTCAACAATAGTCCAACCAATGGATCATTTGAACCTATGCAAGATAGACACTAAGGCCTCAACCAAAAACTCTAATAAATTAGTTGCAATGATATTAGACAAAGTGTTATTGTCCCCAAGAATGCTCTCAAATCATTCTTTTTTTTAACTAAATATTAATAAGCAATGACTATATAGTGGTGCACATTTTTAGCAATTTCAAAACTCACCATCCTCTTCTCTGTTACCAAATCTTTCATAAACTTTGCATATCACAACATTTTTTCTAGATCTTCCATAAGAGGTATGTTCTTAGATAAATGTTTTAGCATTGAAATAAACTTCTAATATTTTCCCTGTTTGTCTTTCTTCTTCACTCTTTAAGGAAAAGGTCAAAGAAGTCAAGGAATGGGATTCAATACTAATGTGACCTCCTTACCCTTCCTTTTATCAGTATCAACTTCTCTCTCAGCTACTAGTGGCTTTTGAGGGTCCTCACCATTCATTACTAAATTCTTAGTTTATCTTCCACATCATCAATGCTCACAGGGTTATACCTTGTGTTTTTAATTATAGGCATAGATCGATCAATAGTAGCCTTACCACTTCGAGTAGTAATCGTTAGACAATGATTGTTATTTTTAGGATTCTAAACAATGTTTCTTGGAAATGTTCCTGGTTGACGTTGGTTCAATCAGGTAATCATTTGCCCAAATCACTGTTCAAGATACTTAATGGCAGTTGAATTTGACTCTACCTTTTGTGTCAACCTTAAAATGTCTGCCTTAATTTCCTTAAGGCATCTCTCTTGGGTTTCTGACCTCTTTTAACGTTTTACAAGTAAAACTTCCATCCTTAAGTTTCTAGAATCAATAACCCAATTCCCTGGTGGAACATAAAGACCACCCTTTTCTATATAGTCCTTTTTTCTCCTCCATTAACCATCACACTATCTACTCCTATCTCTATAACAATTGTAGTTGTCCTCATAATAGTTTCGACCTTGATTTCCTTTCCTCATGTCATAATTTTCTTGATTATAACCTTGGCACTTTGCTAAAAAATCCATATTTTATTTATCAAGATACTTAGATTCTTCCTCAAAATACAAATATTCATATCTAGATACCTTACCTCTTGCACCCACTGTATTAACCTTCTCTCCTCTAACTACCTCAAATTGCCTAGTAAGCTAGATAATCTCAGTCCTCAGTTGTGCCACCTCTTTATCCATTGTCTCATCTAGTGATCTTTTCTTATTAGAGGCTCTAATTACATAAGTACCAACTAATCTATCTGTCTCCTAAGTATGCCACGCTTGGTTTGTTTTATTGATCTAGTCTAATATTTCAGGAGCATCCTCCCACAGTAAACTCATGAAGGATCCACCAGTGATAGTGTCCACTATATCCTTAGTATTAGAATTCAAGTATTTGTAAAATACCTCAAGGAATTTTCTACCTCTAATGTCGAGATTTGTCACATTCTTGTAATACCACGCATTTTTTGGCTAGTCCTTAAACCTTCATTCCTATGTGTATAAGCTATAATCTAAATAATTCCCATGTGAATATAAGTTTCATGATCTTTATTTTCATGTTTGTTTTGCTTTTGAGGTGAAAAATATTCATAAGAATCAATTAGAACAAAGTTGAGCTTAGAGCCTTTGATTCGTCCAAAGTTTGGTATTCGATTCTACAAGGGTCTACTTTAAACATGTATAACTTTTTACATTCGTAGAATTTTAAATCTAAAGACCCAACAAATTTTAGATAATTGAATTAGCTTTCCAACGATACTAATTTTTCCTAAATCCAATATCTGAGCGAAAAGTTATGGTATTTTTCGTGTGAGCCAGTAAGCCGACGCGATAGCGATGTGATGCGTCGGCCTGCGCATTACAAAACTATTGCACATGCTAATTCAGTTCCTAAAGGGTCTAGGGGCACTTTTGTCTCATTCCCTCACCCAAATCCGCGTATAACACTTAATTTCATCCCCCAAAAGCAATATACACTCAATTATTCATCTTTTCTCTCAAAGAAAAACCCTAGCCTCAAGAACACCAAGAACTTCAACAATTTTTCTTCAAGAAAAGCAAGAACTCAAGTTTCCTAATTCCAGAATGCTTTCAAGATTGTGTTTCCCCTTCAATATTAAAGCTTTAAGGTATGTGGGAGTTCATCCATGAGGCCTCTACCACCCATGGAGCCCAAAAACTCTTTTCTTTTAATTAAAGAATGGATATCATTACTATGGTATTTTGTATGTTTGAGAAAGATTAAATTTCATGTTTTCATGATGTTTTTAATTCAATTCATCCCATATATGATTCCATGAAAGATTTTAAATTCCTCATGCTATGAATTTGAATTTCTCATGCTTTATTCAAGTAAATTCCATGATAGATCCTACATTCATGATGTTTAGCAATATTCTCATGTTTTAAATTCATGCCTTCCACATGTTTGATGAAATTTCTATATCATGTTAAGTCAATTTCAAGATGAATCCTCAAGCTATGAATTTTTCCATGTAACTCTGTTGTTCCCTCATGTTTAAGACATTCCTACATTCAAGCTATGAACTCTACATGTTTTGATGAAACACTCATGTCCTATTTCAAGTGAATTACATGTGAATTCCCCAATTCATGATCTTAGTTATGTAATCATACTATGCTCCCATGTTTAAGATATTCCCATGTCCAAGTTCATAATCCCATGTATTTGGCGAATTGCTCTATATTAAAGTATTAATCTCTACGTGCTTGATTGAATGCCCATGTGAATTGAATAGGGTAATCATGACACATTACCATGTGTTCTCATTCATGTACAATTCCATAACCTCCAAGTGTTTGATAAAATATCTCAGTGAATGAAATGTGAACAATTAACTATGGCTATGCTTTTCAAGATCATGCTATGCTTTACTTTTCATGCTATCAAGTCCTGGGGGTATTCAATACCCAAAAATCTAGCTATTGACCTAGAGATACAGTAGTTATAAGATAGTCTAAGAAACATCACGATCAGTAGTATTCATTTAGTATAAAACTCAGTGAACTCAGGCCAGTTTAGTCAGTGAACATGATCAGTCACAGTTCAGTCCAGCCTAGTACAGTTTTGAAATCAATTTAGTGTCTATTCAGTTGGGAGTAGGATTCAACATCGAGTAAACCCAAGGATGGGAACTTACCTACCAGTAGAGGGTGTGATCCTTAAAAACTGTTCTTGTGTTCCATAACTATATAGCCAGTGTAGGTTGAGACATCAACTACCAGATTGAGAGTTGATGGGGAGTTTTACCTGACATATTGAGGGTATCACCATTATCATTCAGAGCACCTTCCATATTAAGGGTGACTCTTCAGCTTATCTTTACCTATGGCATGGTACGCATACCCTTCCAGCTGAGGTTACAGGTTTGACCCCAATCAGTTCAGAGAGGGTCATATAGGTTAGATGATTACTTCCCATAATTTCAATTTTAGACTCAGTATAAAACTCAGTTTAGTTCTAGAGTATTAGGACTGTCAGAAACAGTCACCCAGTTATCAGTAACTCAGTTATCAGTAATTGCAACTATCAGTTACTTAGTTATCGGAACTTAGTATTCAGTTCCATTATGAGTCTAAGTACAGTCTTAGTTATAGTCTCAGTCATAGTCTTAGTCGAGTAATCAGATCAGTAACTCAGTTTAATTTCAGGTTTGCTTGACCATAGCGTACAGTTATCAGTATTTCAGTACCTCATTTTACATACTATTTTAGAATTATGTTATATGCTTGGTCTTCCATTCTCAAATAATACAATTTTAATGAATTCATGCTCAGTTATCTCATGTTACTCAGTCTGTCCTTACCTCATATGGATAATACTTTATAGTTTCAGTCCAGTTATTCAAACTAAGTACAGTTTAGTGTTACATGCCCAGTATTCAGCTATCATTCATTTATCTAATCAGATAAGTTAGTATGTTTATGCATTCATGCTCAGTATGATTGTATATTCAGATCCTCGATTTATGTCACTCTCCATTATTAGTTTTAGGCCCAATATTCATATAGAATCCATGTTTTATCATATCCCAACTTCAGTTATGCTTATATCATTAAAGTAAAGTTTACATAAACTAAGTGTAGAGATTCACCATCTTATCAAAAAATATTTGTCACTCATGCTTTGAGATATTTTAGTTTTTAGTTTATTCCAGCCTATTGGTGAGTCTACTTACACTTAGCATGCATGTTTTACAATTATGTATGAAATCAGTTTTACTTATTGCATTCACCCCCTGCATACTCAGTAAATTCCAGAAGTATTGATCCACATATACGTCTGTGTGGCTACATTATTTCATAATGTAGGTACTAGTTGTCTCTCATACATCACGATCAAACAGTTATAGATTTCAGCCAGAAGGTGATGAGTTCTTCTACTTTGGGAACTCCAAGCAGTTTTAGTTCATGTACGGTTTATTTATTTTCCATGCGTATTGGTTAGTTGTAGTTGGAGGTATGTCCCAACTATCTATAGTCAGTATAGTAGAGGCTTCATAGATGTCAGTTAGAGTCAGTCATGTAATTTCAGTTTCATCCTTCATATTTATCAGATTGTAAAGCTTTATCAGTATTGTATCCATTTTTTATTCTTAGTATGATTATGTTTCCGCATAGCAGAACAACTATTTATTATGTTATAATTCAATTGCTTAATAGTATGCTAGTTTATGGGTTAGCTTGGGATCACTTATGGTTCCAAGCACCATGTGACGACTAAGGGGTAGTCTCATGTGGTTACAATTTTGTAGCTTGTTCTTGAACCTTAACCATGTCTCATATAGTTCCTCCAAATGTAATTGATAGAAGTTATAAATTTCATCTTTTAATTGCAGTATCTTGGAGAGAAAGAAAAATTGGTCCAAGAATTAAGTCTTCAACTTATTCCAAGTAGTGATAGATCCATGGGGTAACTCACCTAACTGCAAATTATCTTTCCTTTTTAAAGAGAATAGGAATAATTTTAGTTGTATTGCCTCTTGACTCCCCCTAGAAAGATTATATAAAGTGTGATCCCTACGAAGTTTACACTATGCATATTTGCATCATCATTAGGTAGCCCAGCAAACCCCCCTTCAAATTTAGTAGTTGGATCATCGGACATGTGATATCAAACTTAGTCCCTTAAGACAATTCTAGAAGAATGATTGTACCGATTTAAACTTCCTTTTGAGTCATTATAAACTGATAGATATTGCTTGATGGGTTATTTTCCCCATTTTATTCTCAGTCTGTTGCTCGCATCAAGTGCAACTTGATACCTTTCACTTCTTATCTAGCCATTTCTTCCCTAGCTTCTCATCAGGCAACTGCGTGCCTAGCATTTTCCTCAACCATTAATCAAGTAGTTACTTGGTTTGTAGTTTCCTAAACATCATGCTAAAGTGCTTGATTCAATACTTCTAGGTCATCATGAACCTCTTCAAGTAGGGCTCCTTGATCATGATCTCCTTCTCTCTACATTCTTTGATTTTGTCTTAAAATTCTCTCAAGTTTAGGATTAAACAAAATCAATGGATGGCCTTAACTTTAAGTACTATGCATATACTAATGTATTCCATATAAATAGTAGAAAAAATTAAAATTAGCAAACAAAACCAACATTCCGACAACATAATAGTTCAACTTTATAATTGTATTCTCTTACAATGGTGCCAAAATTTGATGTCGCCCAAATTACACCTCCCAGAAGTATAAAGTGGTCAATGATCAAATATAAAACCTAATAAGTTAAGGTCCATCCCACAACAAATAGGACGAGGTTCAATTTTATATTTTTCTAAGTAATTATTAAATATGTAAAAGAGAGGGTTTTGGTGAAACAAAGCAATAGTAGTAATAAGCATTGATTTATTGGATTTGTTATTATTATAATAAAAGCACTAAGACTGTATTCCCTAATAACATCATAACCCTTTCAGTTCTCCATACTTTAGTGATCTCTTGTGGTATTCAATATGTAAAATCAATAAGCTATGTGTCATCAAACCAACTATATTATGCCCTTGTATATGACTATCCCCAAGCTCAAAGGTTAATGTTTCATGAGTGTTCTAGTATTGAGCCTTATTTGTTATCCCAATATAGTCTTTTCCATTTACCTGGTCAAGGCTAATTAAATAAATATAAGTCTAAGTCTTATTGTTGAACCATAATTCCAATCCGTCTATCCTTTCTACAATCAAGGGTAAATATAGGCTAAGTTATAGTGTGTGAACTAGTTGAAAAACAATAAAATTAGAAGAAACAATAGTACATACCTAAGTACCCTTTAAGAATCACCTTGTACTTTGAAAACTACTTTATTAATCTTCATGGTCCCCATAACCTTAGTTGTGGTGTTTATATATTCATAATCGAAAGAGCATGAGAAGAATTCTAATAAGAAAGTATAATCATACACTTACAATAAAAAGATGAAAAACTCCAAAATCTCAATTTAAATTAAAACCCTAAGAATCAATGTCAATAATTCTAAGACCAAGAATGTGTCTAAAAACCTTAAAATAATGTAATATTGTATAAAATAATCAAAAATCCAATTAGAGTATTCATATATGCAAAACAAATCCTATCCCAAATTGTGTAGGAGAAATATGTTGGCAACTTCCTACGACTCGTAGTCTGAAGTCGTGGATTAATCTATGGGTCGTAGGTATCTTTTGTGGAAATCATACTTTAGTTCCCTTCCTTGATATCTGGTTTACAGTTTTAGTTCACAGATCATTAGTTGGGTTCACAAGTCATAAGTTCTTCTGTGAGAATCAGACTTTGTCGCCACCTTCAACTTCTCATTCACAAACTGGTTCCTCAAGTTGTGGATCAAGTCCATGAATTATGGGTCATACTTTTTGAACTCATTCTTTTTTTCATCCTATGAACATTCTTTATGAATTCTTTCATAGGTCATGGGTCCAATTCATGAATCGTAGACCACACCCTTGGAAATCTAACTTTCTCTATACTTGGTAAATTTGATCCTTTTTTCTCTACATTTTCTCTGAACCCTATTTTCCTATACAACATCACAAAAATACATCATACCTTACAAAAACACCTAAGTTCTTGCATATTTTCTTTGTCTTAAGCATCAAAAGTTCCTTGAAACCATGGCATATCAACTTTAGCTATTATTATACTTGTATGAGTCTGACTTTATTTTAGAAGTCTCACCTTAGGTTATACTGTTATTGTTTTTGGTTTTGTTTTATTAGTTTAGGTATATCTAAGGTTATACTTATACGAGGTTATGTATTCCAAGGATGATTATCTAAAATGGAATGCAGGGACACCTCAAGTACCATAGGGTTCAATTGATACCCCAGTGCTTTAGGGTCTTTTGGTTAATCTCTTAAGTTATTTAGAGGGTATTCTCTTGAGTGTACCTAGTATTTCTCAGACTATGAGTGATATTTCATCATCAATACTGATATCTACTTATGGTATTCCTGCTTTTGGGGAACAACCATCATCTATTATACATCCATATATGGATTCATTACCTGTCGGACTTACTTTTCCTCCGGTTGCTTAAGGTATAATTATGTCTTCTAATGATCAGACGAGATTTGAGAGGTTTATTTATTTGGGTCTTCCCAAATTTAGTTGAGCTATAAGCAAGGATTCCTATGAGTTTTTTATTGATTGCCAGTAGAAGTTACATAATCTTAGATCCTTTGAGTCTCATGTAGTTGCTTATATTACTTATCAGTTGACAAATGTCTCTAGGGATTGGTGTAGTTTTTTTGTCAATTGTAAGCCTTTGGGTTATCCTACTATGACTTGGACTATGATTTCTAAGGCCTTCTTAGAGAGATTTATGTTGAATAGTTTGAGAGATCAGATGCAAGGTAGTTTTTATCATTTTGAGCAGGCTCCATGTCTATTATTGAGTATGAGGCTCATTTTTACACTTATCAAAATATTCATACACTAACGTCTCTACCGAATATGAAAGGATTTGAAGTTTTTAAAGAGGTTAGATGGTATTTATCAATTGTCTATAACTCATATGGTAGTATCAGGGGCTTTTTTCTAAGTAATATATAGGCTAACTATGGAGGCACCAAGTAGGCACATCATTAGGGTGAGTTCAGTGGACATACCTCCCTAGGTAGAGATTTCTCTTGTAGAGGTTTTTTTGGTTATAATGGTAGGCTAGTTCAGGCTGCATCGGAGGGATCTGGTGTTAAACCTTTAGGTTTTGTGTCTTCTAGTAGCCAGGTGTCAGTTCATATGGGTATAAGTTCCAGGATTAGTTTTTTAGGCCAGGGTGATTGTTCTTATTCATCCAAACCTTCTAAAATTAAGCCAGTCCATTGGGTATGTTTTGTATGTGATAAGTTTATTCATTTGGCTGAGGATTTCCTTCGGTAAGTATATGGATTCACCCAGCAGGGTTCTCATTTTTATTTTTTCCCTATCAAATTTCTACAGTGAGAGGTGGTTCATAGAGTTGTATGGGTAATTCCAATAGTATTAAAGGTGCTAGAGGTAGGAGGTGGTCATGGGGTTACTTAGTCTAAGAGAAAAAGTAGTTAGTATGGTATCCTTAGAAGACCCAAAGTAGAGGCTTCCAAAATAGTCAATACTGGTATCGTCCTAGTTTGCTACAGATCTACTTCCATGTTATTTGAACCTGGATCTACATTCTCCTATGTGTCTACCTCTTTTGCTTTTAGATTTGATATTACATATGATCCCTTGTTATGCCTCTTCATGTTTATACCTTTATAGGATATTCTTTAGTAGTGGATCAGGTGTACCAATCTTGTGTGGTTACCTTTGCAGGTAATTTTCCTAGATATGATTGATTTTAATATTATTTTAAGTATGGATTAGTTAGCTCCTTATCATGCTATTTTGTTCTATTTTACTAAGACTGTGACCCTAGCTATGCTGGGTGTGTTAAGGTTATCTTTGAAGTTTATTCTTAATTCGAGTTTAAAGGGTGTTATATATTTTCTATGTGCTCGTCATATGGTAGAGAGAGAGGTATTTGTCTTATTTGGATCATATCTTTGATACTAGTATTACCTCACCTTCTCTTATGGAATCTATTTGGGCCATTCACGATTTCATGGATATGTTTTCTATGAATTTTCCATGTATACCTCTAAATTATGATATTGTTTTTGCTATTGATGTAGAGCCAAGAACCAAGCCTATTTCTATTCCTCCTATAAGATGGCCCCGACTGAGTTGAAGGAGTTAAAGGAGCAGTTGTAAGATTTAGAAATAATGTATCTCCTTGGGGTTCTCCTATATTGTTTGTGAAATAAAAGGTTGGTTTTATGCGTATGTGTTTTGATTATAGGAAGTTAAACAAAGCAACATTTAAGAACAAGCATTCACTTCCCTGCATAATGATGCTTTTTTTTACAAACATTAGGTTGCTTTAGTCTTTTCTAAGATTGATTTGAGATTTGAGTAGCACAAGTTTAAAATTAGGGCTTTGGATGTTCCAAAGATTGCTTTTTGGCTCGATATGATCATTTTTAGTTCTTGGTCATGTCATTTGGGTTGACCAATGGCCCAACAACATTCATAGAGTTGATAAACTGAGTGTTTTGATTGCAACTTGACTCCTTTGTGATTTTATTTATAGATGACATATTGGTTTATTCCAAGAGTGAGTCCAACCATTTGAACCATTTGAGAATTGTACTTCAGAGGTTGCAAGATTAATATTGATGGTAAGTTTTCTAAGTGTGAGTTTTGGTTAGATTCTATCTCTTTCTTGGGTCATATGGTGACTAGGAATGATACTATGGTTGATCTAGCTAAGATAGCAATGATTTGTAATTGGGATAGACTAACTTTTCCTATTGAGATTTAAAGTTCCATTGGTTTGGTAGGTTATAATCAGTGTTTTGTAGAGGGTTTCATATCTATTACAGCTCTTTTGACCAAGTTGACTCAGAAAAAAGTTTTTTTCAGTGGTCGAGTGCATGCCAAAAGAGCTTTCAAAAGCTCAATGAATTATTGACTTTGGCTTTTATCTTGACTTTGACCAAGTAGGGTATGGGTTTTACCATGTTTTTTATGCTTTTGGTGGTTGTTTAGGTGTGGTGTTAATGTAAAATAGTAAGGTGGTTGCTTATGCCTCTCGCCAGTTGAAGCCTCATGAGAGAAATTACTCTACCCATGATTTGGAGTTAGTAACTGAGGTATTTGTGTTGAAGTTGTAGTGCTATTACTTGTATGGTGTTCCTTATGAGATTTTATTAGACCATCGTACCTTATAGTACTTTTTCAATCATCAAGATATTAATATGAGGTAGCAGTATTGGCTTGAGGTGTTAAAGGATTATGAACTCAGTATTCATTATCATCCAAACAAGGCTAATATAGATACAGATGCCTTAAGCTAGATGTTGACTATATAGGGTGTTTAGTTTATATATTGACCCAAGAGTGGTTCAGTACTTAGATAACCACATAGTTAGGCTTGATATTTTGACACCCAACCATGTTTTAGCCTTTGTTGATGCTAGATTTTCCTTGGTGGAGAAGAATGGAGCTCACTAGTTTAATGATGAAAGTTTAAGGGTGATTTTAGATAAGGTGTTGTGTGGTGAGGCTAGGGAAACATCTCTTGATTCTAATATAGTTTTGAGGATTTGAGGCCGAGTTTGTATGCCGAGAGTTACTGAATGGGTAAGATTGACTTTTAAGAAGGAACATTATTCTAGATATTCTATCCATCCAGGTGTGACCAAGATGTATTATGATTTGAAGCATCTTTACTATAGAGATAGTGTGAAGAAGGATGAGGTAGATTTTATAGCTCATTGCTTGTGTTGCTAGTAGGTGAAGTCCGAGCATCAGAGACCATGTAGTTTGCTTCAGAGATTACCTATACTTGGGTGGAAGTTAGAGCATATCCATATGGACTTTGTGAGTGGGTTTCCTTATACTTCTCATGGTTCTTGGAGTATTTGAAACATCGTGGATCGGTTTACCAAATCTGCCTATTTCACCCTTATTTAGATCTCATCTGTTGTTGAGAATTTAGCCCGTATCTATGTTCCTGAGATAGTTCATTTTCTTAGGGTATCCATGTATTTTATTTTAGATAGAGGCTCAATGTTGACTTCTAGCTTTTGGCGATTTTTTTGGAGGAGTTGGCAGGTTAACCTTAGCATAACTTTTGACCTCCAGATCAATCATCAATCTAAGCGGATAATTCAGGTTTTGGAGGATATGCTCTGCATATTTGTTATGGTCTTTAGAGGTCAGTGGGAATAGAATTTCTCATTAGCAGAGTTTGCTTATACTAATAACAACCATTCAAATATTGAGATGGCACCTTTTGCGGCCTTGTATGGTAGTTCTGCTAAGTTTTTATAGGTTGGATTGAGACTTCAGAGGTTAGATCCTATGGCATTGTCTTTCTTCACGAGTCTTTGGACAGAGCTTAAGTGATTTAGGATAGGCTTCGGGCTTCCTAGAGTTGGCAAAATAGTTTATGGACCATAGGCTTTATGCCTTAAAGTTTGGGATTAGTGATTGAGTTTTGTTTCATGTGTATCCCATGGTAGGTATGATGAGGTTTGGAAAGAGGGCCAAGCTCATCCTAAGGTACATTGGACCATTTGAGTTTCTTCAGAGATTCGAGAAAGTGGCTTATGAGTTGGCCTTAACTCTGGACTTTTATGTTGTTCATTTAGTTTATCATGTATCTATGATTTGGTGTTATATTCCAAATGAGTTTCACATGGTTCATTAGGACTCGTTTAGTTAGATGAGAGGTTGAACTTTATAGAGGAGTCTGTTTCTATTTTATCCAGAGATGTTAGACGGTTGCATCGCAGAGATATTCCTGTGGTTAAGGTTCAGTAGAAACACCGTCCTATTAAGGAGGCTACATAAGTGATTGAGTCTGACATGCATAGTAGTTACCCTTAGCTTTATATTAATTCAGATATTTCCTTGCCTTTTATTTTGAGGATGAACTCAAGTTTTAGTGGTGGATGCTATAATGACCTGAATTTGTGAATTTTCATTTTTAGATGTTTTAACCATTTTGCCCTTTCCCATAGTTGTTATATGTTGAATTTAGAGTTTGGAGATGGTTGGCACGATTCTCAATTCAATTAGGAAATGATCTGTGTTTGTTATTTTTAGATGCTTGAGAAAACCATATAGTTTACTTTGGTCAACATTTACTGTTTTGCATGGCGGGTGGCAATTTGGACTATAACAGTAGATCCGAAATATCAATTTTGGGTTAGCAGTAGGGTTGGTTTGATTTTGGGACCTTTGTATATCATTTCTGTCGCGACCCGAGGCTAACCCCTAGCCACGACAATGGTGCTTATGGTCATAAGTGACCACAAGCTAACCCATAAGCCTGTACCTACTTTGAGCACTGAATAAAATGGCACTGATATAACATATGTGAAAGATAAAGTGATAAACAACTGAAAACTAAAACATGTAATACTGTCATATCTAAGATAACTGATAAAACTGAAAGTAACTGACTGACTGTCTAACTATTTGTCTGAAAACCCTCTAACTGACTGAGGAGTTGATGGGATAATCCCCCAACTAACTCCGTCTGACTGAATATAAAGAACTATTGAAATAACTAGAGTAAGCAATCATGTCCTCGATAGATAAGTAATCACTACTACTGCTGCTGAATAACACTGTTGTCTAACTGCCGTCAGAAAACTGAGCCTCCGAACCTATGATATAAGACAGCATAGTGCAAAGAAGAGTCAGCGGTCAGTACTTTGAATGTATTAGTATATGAGATGAGGTCTGGTTGAAATACATGGGGTACTGTGCACATGAGATAAGGACTAACAGAACAACATAAAATAATTGAGCATGAATGCATTAAAATTGTGATATCTAAGAATGCAAGACCAAGCATATACATATTTCTAAAATAATCTGAAATCTGAAAGACTGAAATCTTTATAACTGAATAACTGTAAATTATATGCTTTGGTCAAGCAAACATAAACTGTATATACACTAAATACCGTACTGAGATAGTGGAAGGTATCATGTAACCAAAATGCCTCAATCTGAGATAATTAGGGTCTAACCTATAACCCAGTTGGTAAGGTGTCAGTATCATGCCACGGGTACTAATAATGGATGTATGGATCCACTACCCTGATGTCTCGAAGGACTAATGAGTCACCCTTAACTAGCAGGTGCTCTAATGAGATATGTGTCACCCTCAACTGGCAGGTAAACACTTTGTCAACCCAAAAGTGGCAGGTAGACATCTCTAACCTACACTGTTTAGTAGTTCTAGAACTCAGGGATTTCTACTAAGGGTCACACCCTCTACTGGCAGGTGAGCCCGCATCCATAGGTTCGCTCGGTGCTAAATCATACTCCCAACTAAATTGACAATGGAACTGAAACAGGACTGAATTTAACTGAACATTATTTCATGACTGATAGTGCTCATTATGATCATATTAACTAAATAAAAAGTAATAATCATATTTTAACTGAATCATACTTGAAAATATGAAAATTATGTAAAACACGTAGGTATCGGGTGTTCATAACCCACCAACACTGAATAATCACTGAATGTAATAATAACCTTAAAACTATAGTAAATGATCATGGTTCTAAACCCATAAGCATAGACATTTCATCAAACATGTAAGGATCATGAATTTAACATGGGAATGCTTACTAAGAATCATAAATTAGGATTCATCATAAAATTCACTTGAATAAATCATGAGAAACTCAAATTCATAGAATGAGGAATTCAAAATCTTGCATGAAATCATACATGGGCTGAATTGAATTGAAATCACCATGAAAACATGAATTAAACCCATCTTAAGCAATATATAATACTATAATAATAGAAAAAATCAATTCTTTAATTAAAAAAAGGATTTTTTTTCTCCATGGGTGAAAGAAACCTATGAATGAACTTCCCACATACCTTAAACTTGTAACTTGAAAGAGACACTAATATTGATGCTCTCTTAAAGGCTCTTGAACTTGGGGAACTTGAATTCTTTATTTCTTGGGGATGAAGGAATTGAATTGGTGTTCTTGGGGAGGGAATGGCTTTCTTAGGAGGAAATTGGAGAAGAAGGAAAAAATTATGCCCTAACTAATGCCCAAGTCGTGATATGAACGATTGGGTTGAGGAGGAAAAGACACAATTTCCCCTTAACCATTTAAATCAAAATTGAACGTGACAGGATTACCACAACATAGTCCTATCGTGATTGTTCATTTCTCTCACCGCGATGCGGGCTTATCGTGATAACCCTCTGGTTTCAAGATCCAAATATGCCCCAAACCTCGTTTAAAAAATCTAAAACTTCTCCGAGACATGCTCCTTCTCAAAAACCAACATATCAGGGTTGGGAAGACCAAATTAAAAATTCTCAAAGTTTAGAGGCCTTAAAAATTGACTAAGTTCCCAACACATAGTGAAATTTTCAGGCCTTAAGCCCCTTATGCATGCAACTAGAAGTTGAACTGAGCTAAGAATAGTACGGGGTATTACAATTTTGACCCTTCATTTGGAAAACAGTGACATTATTTTTCTTCTATAGGTCTTATATCCTTGGAGAATATGTTTTTAAATCAAAATTCCAGTTTTATCCCTTTCATTTTGAACCCATTTTAGAACCGACTTGAATATGGGAAATATGAATATCGTTGGCTTTCTTTCAATGTGTAGATGTTATATTTAAATTTTATTGTTGATTCTGATGTCATTCTTAAGGGAAAGGCTCCATGTTGAAGCATATTAGGTCGGGATTTCATCATTTCATGGTAGGTTATGGCTTAATTTTTTTTAGATTGAGCTGGGTAGTTAATATATAATAAAAATATGCTATGGGTTAGGGAAAATAATTATGGGGTATAAATTTGGAGAATATTATTATTGTTGTGTGTCCGTGTAGAGGCTTAAACTTTATGATTGTTGACTTGTCAAATCTGATATTGTGTGTTGCCCAGGTAGGGGCTTTATTTGACATCATTGGCCTTCTTTGTGCATTTAAATGGCTTTATTATATAAATAATGCCCACACGGATGGTTATTTTTATAATATAGGCCTTGTTTGAGCATTAGTTACCCTATCATGATGGAAATAACTGAATTAGAGGATGATATGATATTAATGATATCTTACATGCATATTTATTCTAATAGTACCTAATCAGGGTTGATAATCATGAATTATGGACATATTGAGTTGATCTTTGGGATCACATATATATATATATGTGTGTGTATGTGTGTGTGTTGGATGGATTGGATATCATCATATTGAGTTGATTATGAGTATTACATCCTGATTCCGTACATATACATTTATGAGATATTGATACCATTGAGTAACACTATTTTTAAAAGAAATTGAGACAATTTTATGAAAACCCTCTCTGTGAACACGAGCTAGAAAGGTGAGTTGAGATTGAGATTGAGATATGAGATATAGCATAAGGGTTTCAAACCCTACATGCATCCTAACTAAAAGATGCGAAATCAGTGGGTGTATACAAAAAGTCATATGATGAATTTCATCTTTCATCCAATCCACATTGCATTGCATTGCACTTGCACCTACATTTTTCACCTGTTCTTTAATTTCCTTGTCATGAGCCAGTTTCAGTGTATTTTTGTATATATCTGTGTTGTTGTCGCTTCTAAGTATATATATATATATATATTTAGAATTGTTAGTAGAGATGGGGTGAGCAACCATTTTGGACTTATCTACTTGCAGCTAACTTGCTTATAGTACTCCCTCTGTTTCATTTTATGTGTCATAGTTTGATCGGACACGGAGTTTAAGAAATAAGAAAAGACTTGATTATTTTTACCAAATTGTCTTGTATTAAAAAATATACTACTACTATATTTAATTAAGTGGGACCAATAAGGGTATAAGTGGAATTGTGACTTTAAATAGTTACCAAATAAGGAAAGGTGACATTCTTTCTGGGACGGATAAAAAAGGATTGACGATACATGAAATCAGACGGAGGGAGTATTATTTTACTTATCTTATTTCCTACTTTGCTTAGTCGGCCTATGATACCACTGTCATACTCACCCCTACCACGCCCTTTCGATGTTGATCTTAGTACCCTCACATGGAAGTTGATTTTGTGCGGAGATTCTATAATTTAAGGTACTATTTCTCTCTAAAGTTTGGGGCTGATTCGGACCTCATCTATCCCTACCCTTTTTTAATTTTGTTTTCAAAGACAGATGTGTATTTTCACATTTTGGATATTATTCTATATTGCTCTTACATTATGACACCAGGTTTTGGGTGATTTATGTTATTTCTTTCAGACTTCCACCACTATTACACTTGTATGGGCCTGACTTCATTCTAGAAGTCTTGCCTTGGATTATACTATTGTTGTTTTCGATTTTCCTTTATCAGTTTGGGTGATTGGCTTTGTTATCACGACTAAGTTGCGATAAGTGTCATCACAACCCATATTTGGGTCATGATATAACAATGAGAATATTGACAATAATGTAAGATGCAGGTATGTCATGACCCAATTTACGAGTCATGATGGCACCTACTCCATCCCGCCAGTAGCCAATTCAAACCATAGCCTGAAGCTACATGCAATGGGATAATTTGGTGGAAACTAGCCTAAAAGCCAGAAATTTACAATTTAAAGGCTTACATTACAATAATACAGTTAGAAAGGTCTAATAGATAGATAGATAGGAAATCAACAACTACCCTAAGACTCAGTAATATCAATACAAAAGCTACTACAAATGAACTATGAGTACTAAATAGTCAAATTCAATCCATCTTGAAGATGAAAGATTAGACATAAGTAAATAGAAGGAAACAGGGTAACTCTGACTCTAAGAGCTCACCAAATCTCTGAAATTAACCCCGCATGAGCGTCGAATCAGCAGCGGCAACAAGTACTCGGATCTGCACAAAAAAGGTACAAAAGTGTAGTATGAGTACCAAACCCATGGGTACTCAGTATATAGCATCGGCCGACTGGGCTAAATCATGATATAAATATGATAAGATACAAGATAGAATAAGCTAAGTCAAAATAAAAGGGTCAAAACTGGAAATACACTCCGACACCGTTGTATATAAATAGATAAATGCATACGAGATAATAATGTAAAGATCACACAATATAGCTACAAGATTGGCCCCCACAACCCAATAAGTGCGGAAAAATAAATAACCCAACGCAGGCCCCCATAAGCCTGGAGGGTAAATTCAAGGAAACTAAGCAACTGAATAGCTATAAATCACAAAATTATCATGCCATAACTAAGAATCCATCCGAATTGTATTATCTCATACATAATTCCCAATGCCGGACTAGAATAGAAACTCAATAGTATCATCATTTGTTAGGCTTGAACCGAAACTCATGTTATCAAGATCATTATCAAGTGCCGAAGTCGAGCCAAAACTCATATTTATAAACCGTACCATATCAACCAACCATATAGATTAATTAACCCAATAGACTATGCCAATACCATACCTATTAGTTCATGTCGATAACCATGCCCATAGGCCATGTCAATAATCATAACCGTAAGTTATTTTAATAATCATATCCATAAACTATGAATCATATAAGCCCTTAACTATTTTTATAAGCCATGTCATATCTATAAGTCATATCATATCTATAAGCCATATAATATCTATAAGCCGTATTATATCTATGAGACATTAATCATTAATCACGTCGATGTCTATATCATTAAGCATGTCGATAGGCCATATTATTAATCATACACTGAAGTCATATCAATAATCATGATCATATAAGCCATACCAAATCTATAAATCATATGATTAATCACATATATAAGCAATATCATCAACAATATTGGAATTAACATTAATCTTTCAATACCCAACTAACATACTCAATAAATATATTCAGTCTCCTCAAGTGTCAAACCAATCATTAATAAGAGTATATCACACGTAAATAAGTCTACAAGGCTATCGCAAGTCTTCGCTTAAGGTGGGTCAGAGGGCCCCACTATAATCCTCGAGATCCATTTTAGGCAACTTCTACCCCAAGCTAGGCTAAGGTATCTAAGTTCATTTCTAGAAGTCAAGTAATCCATAAATATCCCCAAGATAGTAATTCTTCTCAAACATGAACAACTAAGGTAATTTTACCTAAAACAATAGAAACTATGGCAATTTCTCTTAACTTAGTCAACTAAGGACAATTCCACCTAAATATGTATGACTAAGGAAATTTCACTAGCTTGAGTAATTAAGGCATTTCCATTCTAAACTTATGCGACGAAGACAAATTCACCTAAAACATAAGTAGCTAAGCTAATTTTATCCTAAACTATGGTTTCAAGATAGACTAGACGATCCAACTAGCCCAAATATTCTCATTCATACTTCCCACACCTAAATTCCACCCTATACCTAACATAATATCATAATCATACTACAAGATAGCTCAATTTATGAAAAAGATAAACCTATCATACCTGGGCGCCAAAGAAAACCCTAAGAATTTGCTAAATAATTAATTTCCCTTTCCAAAAACCTTTCGCAAGGTGCCACAATATCAAAATCATAATCTATTTATCAAAATGATAACAATAATACCTATATTGCACTATTGTGATTCAGGTCCAAAATTACATAAAAATTCCATGTGAGCCTATTTATGGAATCACACATTCAAAACCAACACAACATCCTTCTATGCTCAAAGAATATTTACCCTTAATAATGGGTGAGCTCTGAGCTATAATGGTGCTAAAATCTATTAACCAAGCTTTTAGGAATTTTAGCAAAAGTATAGAGAAATCAACAACATAAAATAATGGAATCTTACCATAAATTCAATGGGAAATCTCGTAAATTAATGATACTAAAGATCCACAATCACCCACAATTGATTTTCCCAGAACTCCCACTTTTAAGGGTATAAAATTCTAGAGAATGGATGAAAATGGAGAAAAATCGGGCTAAGTGGGTGCTTATACCCTTCACAAGTGAATGGATATCTCTTAAGCTAACTTGGAGTCATTTAAGCAATACTTGTTCTCTGTCACACCCGTCGCTTACACAATCAGTAGATTAGTTACACGATATTTAGCTGCTGGAGCCAATGTCGCGTATGTGATACTATTATAGCTTACGCGATAGCCCTACCACTGCCAATCTATTTGCTTAAGTGAAAAAATCAATCGCTTAAGCGATACTTGCTAGAATTTCCTAGATTGATTAAGATATTAAAGGAATTGATGAAGCAATGCACATGCACCGACTGAGACTTGGAGAATTTAAGTCTTCGCTAACCCCTCAGGATTTATCTAGAATCCCATATAAGCAAACAGACTATGCTACCCTATCAAATTTGATGTTGTGGACTCAATGGAGCAGTCAAAATTTTCATCCGAGGTCATTTTAATTAAAAGTGGGTCCCACACCAACTTGCCATTTTTTCTTAACTTCCAACCAATAGCCCAAAATGAGTACGGGAGCCTCGAGACTCAAACCAAGGGTCCACCTAACCTAAAATCAATGTTTCAGATTTGTTGGAACTGTCAAAATTAGCATAAGAGGTCATTTAATTAAAGTTATTTCCTAGTAGCCAATTTGAACTAGTGAAAGCTTCAAAATAGGGTATTGGCTCTTAAAACCAAATGAACTTCCTGCTAACTGAACTATCACTTCCAGTAAGTCATAAATGACTTAGGGAAGCTATATGAAAGCTCTTAATTACAAAAGTGAGCAAAAATATAGAAAATTACTTAGAGGGTCATTACGAGGAGGCACTAAATGAAAAAATAAGTTAGTACCACTCGAAGGTTGTAACAAGGCCAAAATGCCCAAGGAAAAGGGACTTTAACCCAAGTTCTGCACCCAAAGAAATTACAATACTGATCCACTCAATCCACTATTAAAATAGATCATCTGAGAGGGTGGTTAAATATGTATAAATCTACATAAAAGCTTACAATAATCAATATAGTAATATCAAGGCATGTAACCACCGATCGAAATGAAAACCCCAACATACATCAAATAGAAACGAAAAGATAGAAATCAAAAGTGCACCTATAATGAAGGAAATTAGAGTCATAGTCCTGTTGTTACCGAAGAAGTATGAATTTGAATGCGTCTAAGCGTAGACTAAGTATCTGAATAACGAACTAAAAGATGAAATGCACTACCTCTAGCAGTAGTTTCCCCATCTTTAAGAGACTGATCTAACAATGCTTACTGACTAACAACCCCATGCCAGGGACACTCTTTGAATCAATATTTGAACTCTCTATAGTTGTAACAAACCCCTAAAGCTCTAACCTGACAAAAAATAAGAGTTGACCCTAATTGGATGACCAATTGACTCTTGGGGAACTTTCTATACCAATGACCAATCTCATATCAATCAAAACATGCCCCTATGAATCGTTGACATATTGAACCTTTTGACCCAAAACAACTGCTACATCCTGAAGGTCTGGATTAAACAACCTATGATGTCTGGCCAGAACTCTATCCACTGTGACCACCACAACCATCTAAGAATCACCATAAACTGTGGTGATACTTGTCTGGGCCTGATAGGCTACAAGTGATACTAAACTCTACTGGGAGGATCCTTACCCCTAGATAGAATACCCCAACACTGTACTGTGGACATTACCTCTTACCACCACCTACATATGTATCAATACATGCCCTCTCTGTATTCCTCGCTTAATCAAAAACCCAAAGTAAAGTAGACCCAGTTCCTATCAAATATTTTAATGCCAAGCAGAGTCTTAAAGTCAATACTCTAATAAATCTATGCACCATATCATGATTTGTAGGATATAGCATAGGAGTATATCTCACGCAATCACAAAACCTAATATCGTACTCTAAAATTGATAATGAGCCCTACTAAATACAAATAAAACCAAAGACCTAAGAATAAATCAATTTATCAGGTACCAACAATGGCTATGATATCTCCAAGAATAGATTAGAACCCCTTACACTGAATCTTGAAGAGTTTAGTCTATCCAAAACTCTGCTAGAGCCTGGGCTAAACCCAAATGCTCTGAATGATGCTGAAGATCCTTGATATCAATCTCTAACTCCTTAGTCTGTCTCTAAACTGAAACTTTAGCGAGCCGTGTATAAGTCTCATCCATATCTATTGAAAACCTCGCGCTATCCATATGGTAAACAGTGGAGCCAAAAGAAGTACTTAGATATTCATAGAAGTACCGACAAACGATAAGATGTAAAGAATAGAATTCCCTAAGAATGTCCTATAGCCTTTGGAAGATAGTATACAAACATCTCTACACCGATCCGGATGACTCTACAAGGCACTTATCTTTTGTACTAACAACACTGGTAAACCTATACCCTAATACTAATTTTTCATGATCAGATTTCTCAGGTCATAATGGCACCTACCATAATCCACCAGTAGGTAAGGCAACCCATAGTCCAGAATAACTAGTAATGGACTAATAAGAAAAGAAGTAAAATTAAATAACAAGGAGAAAGAAAGCAAAAAGAAAGTAAATATATCCTTAAAACCTGGTGAAGCTATTATAAGAGCTTCTAATACTACAGGAGTACAAAATGAAATGCAGCATAAATATATAAAAAAATGTCTTTGAAATACAAAATAGAGATCAGTCTAAGATTTCCCCAAATCTTAAATCCATGGTTGTTCTGTATAACACACACGTGAATAGCGAGAACTCATACTATGATTTGTAGGTTGCAGAAGTATAGTATGAGTACCAAAACCATGGTACTCAGTAGGCATCGACGACTGAGCTCTAAAGAAAATGTAAGAATAAATAATATTCAAATTAGGAATATAAACTAAAGGCAACTATCCAAGAAATGAAAAATAATAACACAAATAAAGCAACAAGGATAAACTACCCTATTCTTCCAGCAATTGAAGAATAAAGTGCAACACCATATATCATTAGACCATACATAAATAAAGAGTGAATGAAGGATATATAGTAGTAGAATAAGGCCAAAAAGATATATACATATATGTATATATATAATAAGAATATATAAGGAGGAGAGGGATATATGGTAATACCATATATATGTATGTACCCACCTAAAGGAATCAACCTAAATTCTTGATGATTATAACCAAATAGGGGAACTAATGCTATCATAATCAAAGTCTCTAACCGTAATATACATATCCATAAGATAGTTTAATAAAGTAAGCTCACCATAAAAGAGGAAATAGATAAAAAAAAATGTAACAATAATCTTGGTTACTAATATTTAACATAATAGCCCAGAATAATCTAACTGGCTAGACTGGACAACCAATAACTCAATAGGCCCCCCATAATACTAGAGAGGAACAAAAAAGCATTTAACAAAGAAGAACCATAACTCATATCTAACAACCCCCATAAGACCAATAGATACAAGCACCAAATAATTATACTGGTGGCAGGCCATCAATATTAATGAATAAATGGCATACAAATCAATAATACCAAATCAAATGAGTGCCAAAGCATACCAAGTGTGTACACCTCCTAAAGCTTATTAGATGGCAAAGATAGGACCTACAACAACCATCATTCTTGGGTATCATGGCCTATTGGATAAAGGATCCCACAGGGGACTCAGAATACCTGAAGACATTGTCAGGTCCTAAACTAGGACTTTTAGTAACCATCATAACCAACCTACTTTATCCATTACTAAAGAGATATATATAGTACCATAAGGAATGCAAAACTCAAACTAGAGCTGAATGAGTGAATATCTGCAAATCTATAGCCCAAGATAAAATTCAAGACTAAAATAGTGTCATAATGTAGAAAGGGTTAGAATCTCCCTGGACCAAAGTTAATAAGTACTGATAAAAGAGGGTGGATCAATAATGGACCAAAATCAACCTTGACTAAATTTTAAAAATAATATGTTTAGTTTAACTCATGACGAAACATCATAATTATAAAGTCTAAGAAAAGTGGGTGTGAACCTTAGTAAATCAATTCTTTTATATTTAAGTAAAAAATCAAACATTGGGGCACACAACTGAAGAATATCCTTGTTCAAACCTCACAGGCTTGATGATTTTTTTTTTAAAAAAACTTAAACTTGAACCTTGGGAGATTTAATTTTGGAGAAGAACCTTTACTTGGTGTTCTTAAGAATTTAAGGAGGAGATGAATCATGTAGTCTGAATTATGAGGGTGGAAATCATGTTTTGTATTGTCATGGGATTAATTAAGAGGTAAAAAAATAAAAAGCTCTACAAAAACTGAATAGATAATTGAAATTTGGCATCGCTGCACCCTTGGGAATGACATTCCCTTATCACACTACACCATTGGTGTAACATTCCCTTACCATGACAACCAATTGACATGGAACATCATTATTGTGCCAAGACACTAGTTTTTGCATCAGGGCGTGCCATGCCTCTATGGCACGCCCTTAACATGGACCCATATTACTTTGGGGTTTCAAAATACCCCAAAATACATTCCAAAAAATCCAAAACACTTTCTACTGGTCCCATTAACATTCCATATCATTATTTAACCCAGAAATACAATAAACATTAATGATCTATCAAAACAAAATCATTAAAACATTAGGGTATAACTTTATCTCCCTCTTGGGACCATTTTTCCTTGAATAAAGGTTGGGATGGGAATAATCTATCTCATGGGTTTGTTAGGCTGAGATATGATGCTTATCTTGCTCAAGAATTGAAATTATTTAACTCAAACATGAACTTAAAGATGAAATGTCTTATTAGGCATGAACTCCATGGGGTAAGAGTAAGGATATTGAAGAGTAGAGTAGATTAGAAGGATTTCTTACCTCAAACGGGCTCTTAGATTAGGATATTGACTCATCATGTCTACCTCTGCTTCCTATGTCTCTCTCTCAATCAATTAATTCGTCCATATGACATTCACTGAAGCTACTTCTTTATTCCTTAACCTTTGAACTTGTCGATCAAGGATTTTAACTGTAATCTCCTAATAGGACATATTATCTTTCACTCCAATACTCTCTACGGGCACTACCAAGGATGGGTGTTGCACCCAAGCGCACACACAAGTGTACGTGGTCTCACCAAGTAATACAGAGTCCTAAAATAAAGCTGAATATCGCTTCCTCGGACACTTGTATTGAACACTTATCCCATTCTAGTTCAACTATTAAGATAAAGTAACTAAGAGAGTTTTAGAGTTGTAAACTAAAAGTTAAGTAACTAATATAGAAAAGTAAGGACTTTGGACAATCAATGGAGCGAGACCCAGGGTTAAGACTTACTATCATGACCCGAAACGGGCCCTGGCCTTGATGGGCATCTTGAACCATGAAGGCCTGAGATCCATTCTAACTTCCAATCATACACCATTCATATACAAAGATAAAATATAGAAATAAATGACATTACGAAACCATGGTTAAACTCTGAATTCAACATAGTCAATAATGAAGGTATTCCATCAACATCTAGACAACATCTATATCAGTATACAAAATCTCTATTACATCCGAAAATAGATAAAACTGTCTAAAAACTGGGACAAGGACTCCAATGGACCTAAATCAAAATAAATAACATATGTCTGAAATGAAATAGGCCTTCCAAAATAAAGAAGGTTCACCAACTGCACACTTCACTTCTAGCTGAAATAAACTTATGGCTTAGAAGGACCCCTAGACTGAGCCTCAGACCCTGAATTATAGGGGGTCAATACAATTGAACTGGTATGTGAAACAACTCAAAATAACATATTTCTATAAAAAAAAATAGATGAGAACTTTACATGATGTCAAAAACAATCATATAAGTAAAAGAAATTGTACTTGGGCATACCTTTAAGATTTCAAAACAAGTTTGTCACACTGACCCACTCTTAATATTCTTTTGAGCTAGTTGGTACATCCTAAAAATCTGTAGTCCCACGAGATATGTGGGACCCACCTATGACTCAGTGGCCGAGCCTCTAATCCAAGTAGCCGCCAGGATTTGGAGCTGGTGATGCCCCCCATGTGAGCACACCCCAGGAATCCCCCATGTGAGATTTCCTAATTATTTTTATTATCCTCCTATGTAGGATACAATATCATAACACCCGCATCGACAATTACGGTTTTCAACGAGGAGCCCTTACACTCAAATGCCATCTTCGGGTAACCTACTAGCTCTCTTAAGCCCAACTTTTAATTCTTTAAAATAACATGCTTCATGCTTTCAAAACATTTTAAAAAATTATCTTGTTAAGGGCATATAATCAACGGGTATCGTCATACCCTGACTTGCAAGTCAATCAAATCACATTATATCAATCTATAGGCCTTTTTACTTATTATCATATAAGTGACCGTCCTAACTTTTAAACATCAGATGAGAGAGTTATGCATTAAATCTTTCATTTAACATCGTCATCAAAACCTTCTCCTCTGAATTGGAGAATCAATAGGTGGTCACCTCATATTTGAAATTTCTTAAAAAATAAGGAAGATGCTGATTTGACATAATAACCGTTTACCATGTGAAAATATATGCTCAACATGTCATAAACAGTATCAAACCATGATGATTTCACAAACATTCACCCATTGATTTTCATTTAGAAAGTTCATGCCTTTAAACAACCCATAACAAGTAAAATTGACAATATCATGATAAAAGAGGGAATTTTGATCATTCATGCTATCATTCAAACTTAACAAACATACGAATTCGAATATACATAGTTACAGTTCAACTTCCATGAAGAGTGGTTCAAGATAACATATATTTTCATCAAAACAATCTCATGATACATATTTTTTGAAAACAATATCGAACAATTCATTATAAATCATAATTGAGGATCTTTAATCTTGATAAAACATTTAAACTTATGCCCAAGGTTTTTAGAGTAGTCCAACATACCTTATACCAATGGTTTCAAAGAGTGGATCCCTAGACTTGACTTCTTTCTTGAAGATCTTGACTTAGAAGAAGAGTTCTTGATGTATAGAAGAGAAGTTAGGGTTTGTGTTGAGAGAATATGACTGGTTTTATGATGTGTTTAGCCCTAAACACATTTTAAATTCATGTTATGGCCGAGATATGACAAGGAAAAAAACTGAATTACCCTACCCCAAGGCCAGTTATTTAAAAGAATTCACGAACTGGGCACTGATGCATTACCCAATGCGACGCATTGAGATTGCGTCGGTCCACTGTTTCATCAACGCGATGCACCGACTTCGCATCGGGCTACTACTTTCAAAATCCAAACACCCATTTAACGATGCTCGAAAATTTCAAAACTTACCTGAGATGTAATAACAACTTCCTCGATCACGAAACAACTTAAAAATTAGCTTTCTGGGATCGAAAAGGTCAAAAATAAAATCATCAAAGGTTAATAGCTCAAAATGTGACTAAGTCTCTTTTTTTACACTTAATTTTTTTTTAGACATTTAACCTCCTTAGCATACTATGAAATGAGGTATTTAGTCAAGGACATCACGGGGCATCATATTATCCCCCCCCCAGAATCATTCGTCCCCGAATGATGGATTAGAATACAGACAAGCATGATTTTAACATACTAAGGAAAAAAAAGAGGAATAAAGAGAGTAAAGGAGTGGTACCTTCCATGTCGTCACCCACTAACTCAAAAAGGTTTGGGTATCTAGTTCACATATCGTTCTTCGATTCCCAAGTAGCTTCTTCAACTTTCTAATTTTTCCACAATACTTTAACCGAAGCTATTTCTTTGCTCCTCAACTTCCGAACTTGACGATCTAGAATAGCAACAGGTTCTTCTTCATATGTCAAGGAGTTTGTAACCTTGATCTCCTCTACAGGCAATATGAGAGAATGATATCCAACACACTTCTTCAACATGGACACATGAAACATAAGATGGACAAAAAATAGATTTACGGGAAACTCTAACTCATAAGCAACCCCTCTTATCATTCTCACAATCTGATATGGTCCAATATAGAGAGGACTCAACTTTCCTTTCTTCCTGAACCTCACAACTCCCTTCATAGGGAAGACTTTTAGAAACACCCAATCACCAACATCAAATTCCAACTCCCTTCTCCTAACATCGGCATAGGACTTCTGACGACTCTGAGCTGTCTTGAGTCATTCTATAATATTTTCACTTTATCTGTTGCTTGATGGACAAAATCAGGACCAAACAACCGCGTTTCACCCACTTCATACCACCCAATTGGTGATTTATATGTTCTCCGATAAAGTGCCTCAAAAGGGGTCATATTAATATTGGCATGGTAGCTATTATGGTCAGCAAACTCTATCAATGGCAAATGATCTACCCAACTTCCTTTGAAATCAATTATACAAGCCCTCAATATATCCGTAAAGGTCTAAAGGGTGCGCTCAGCTTGCCTATCCGTCTAGGGGTGGAACGTAGTGCTCAAGTTCACTTGGGTACCTAAACCCCTCTGAAAAGATCTCCAAAATTGCAAGGAAAATTGCGTATCTCAATCGGATATGATGGATACCGGATCCCCATGCAAACGAACTATTTCCTCAATGTACAGCTTGGCATAATCATCTCCCGAATAGTTAGTCCTCTCCGACAGAAAATGAGCTGACTTGGTCAATCGATCCACAATTACCCAAATATAGTCATATTGGTTCGGGACCTCGGAAGTCCTATGATGAAGTCCATATTAATTATCTCCCATTTACACAAAGACAAAGATATCTCTTGGGAAATACCACTTGCTCTTGAATGTTCCACTTTAACTTATTGGCAATTCAAACACTTGAAAGCAAAGTCAGCCACATCACGCTTCATATTATTCCACTAATATATAGTTTTAAGATTATTGTACATTTTAGTAGAGCCTGGGTGAACAACATACCCAAAAGTGTGAGCATTGTCAAGAATTCTTTTCCGTAAACCATCCACATCCGGCACACATAACCTAACTTGATATCTCAAAATACCATCACCGCCAATTTTATAAGACATCACCTTCTGTTGATCCACATCTTTCTTAATCTGCATCAAGATGGGATCCTCGACCTATTTCTCCTTAACTTCTGTGCACAAGGAAGATTTATCTATTTCATGCACAACTACTCCTCCATCCTCAGAATCAAGAAGTCGCACCCCTAGATTTCCAAGCTGGTGAATATCTTTCCATTTATCTTTTTCCTTCCTTAACATGAGAAAGACTTCCTATAGATAATTTACTGAGGGTGGCGGCCACTACGTTCGCCTTTCCCAAATGATAGTGCAGGCTCAAGTCATAATCTTTCAAAATTTCTAACCAGCGCCTCTGCCTGAGATTTAATTCTTTTTTCTTGAAAACATACTGTAAACTTTTGTGGTCAGTAAATATATCAACATGTACCCCATAAAGATAATGCCACCATATTTTAGTGCAAAGACCACAGCCGCTAACTCCAAGTCATGGGTGGGGTAGTTTCGCTCATGCACCTTCAACTGTCTAGATGCATAAGCTACCACCTTACCATGCTGCATAAGTACACACCCAAGTCCCACCCGGGACGTATCACAATACACCACAAAACCCTTTGTGCCCTCAGAAAGGGTTAAAATAAGTACAGTAGTCAACTTGTCTTTCAACTTCTCGAAACTATTCTCACAAGAGTCAGACCACACAAATTTCACCTTTTTCTGTGTCAACTTGGTAAGTAGAGAATCTATGGAAGAAAACTCTCAATAAAACTTCTGTAATACCCTGCAAAACCCAAGAAGCTCCGAATATCGGTTGGAGTTGTGGGTCTGGGACATTTTCTCACTGCCTCAATCTTTTTGGGATCAACCTTAATTCCCTCACTAGACACAATATGCCCCAAGAAAGCAATAGCATTAAGCCAGAATTCACACTTGAAAAATTTTGCATACAACTTATGATCTTTAAGGGTATGAAGAATAATTTGGAGGTGATTGGCATGATCCTCTTCTCTCTGAGAATAAATCAGGATGTCGTCAATGAAAACTATGACAAACAAATCCAGAAACTAACGGAACAGCCTATTTATTAGATCCATGAAAACTGTAGGGGCATTAGTTAATCTGAAGGACATGACTAAGAATTCATAATGACCATATCGGGTTTGGAAGGTTGTTTTAGGTATATCAGCCTCCCTAACCTTCAATTGATGGTACCCTAAACGAAGGTCTATCTTTAAAAAAACACTTAGCACCCTGAAGTTGGTCAAAGAGGTCATCAATTCTAGGAAGGGGATATTTATTTTTGACAGTGACCTTATTCAACTGGCGATATTTTATACACATACAAAGGGAACCATCTTTCTTGCGCACAAAAAGTACAGGTACACCCCAGGGAGAAACACTAGGATGGATAAAGCCTTTATCAAGAAGATCTGCTAGTTTCTCTTTCAACTCTTACAATTACGTAGGAGGCATCCTGTATGGCGGAATAGAAATGGGATGGGTGTCTGGCAATAAATTAATGCCAAAATTTATCTCCCTATCTGGTGGTATCCCTGGGAGATCATCGGGAAAGACTTCTGGGAATTCATTAACCATAGGGACAGACTAAAGAGAAGGACTTTCAATATTAGAATCTTTTACCCGAATAAGATAATACAAATAACCCTTAGATATAAGTTTGCGGCTCTGAGGTAAGAGATGAATTTCCCTCTGGTTCTAAAGAATGACCCTCTCATTCTATCACCGGTTTGTTCAGAAAAGAGAAAGTAACCTTTCAAGTTCTACAATCTAGCATGGCATAACACGAATGGAGCCAGTCCATTCCTAAAATAGCATCGAAACTAACCATATCAAGCTCTATAATGTCTGCCACAGTATCACGGCTACAAACAGATATAACACAATTTTTATATACCCTTCTAGCCATAATAGAATCACCTACAGAAGTAGAAATAGAGAAAGGTCCTGCAATAACTTCGGGATCAAACCCAAAATTGACTGCTACATATGGGGTCACATAAGACAAGGTAGACCCGGGATCAAGTAACACATATACATCATGGGAAAAGATTCGTAACATACCCATCACTATATCTGGTGAAGCCTCTGCCTCCTAACTATTGGATAAGGCATACAACCGGTTACGACCACTCCTAGTAGCTGAATTAGCACCCTTAGGAGGTGGTGGTTCTGCGGAATTTTTTGGGGAACTAGTACCTCTAACATTTTTTCTCGAGGGACAGTTCCTCTGAATATGCCCTAGTCAACCATATGCATAGGACACTTTACCATAAAAAAAATCTCCATAGATAGTTCTTACCACAACTGCCACAGCGAGGGTGTGTCCTGAATGACTGAGCCACACTGCCCTAGGATTGAGTTCCTTGTATTCTTAATCCATGGCTAGGCTAAAATATCTGAGACTGCCGATCAACTGGAGGTCTGGGCGCTGGGGTATTGGATGAAGACTGAGCATTACCCCAAGTATTCCTCTTTAACCACCTGTTACCCTAATCTTTATCCTAATATTGACTAAAGTTTTGGTCTGCTGGTTTGGCCCTCTTGGCCTGTTTATCCTTCTTCCTTGCTTCAGCAGCCCTTTTTTTCTGATCCTCAACCTGCTGCATATGAATTAACAGTTTGGATAAGTCCACATCCTTATTCAATATTTCCCCCTTACACTCCAACACCAAGTCATCCAAAGGACCGAATGCAAACTTCCTTATATGGGCCCTCATGTTTCCGGCCAACTAAGGAGCATAACGAGCTAGTTAACTGAATTTCAGAGTGTAATCCTTGACGCTCATCTTTCCTTGCTTTAAGTTCATGAAATCCTCTGCCTTGGATCCTTTAACTCCTGAGGAAAGAATTGGTCTAGGAAGGCTTCCATAAATTAGCCCCACACATAGGGCTTGACATTCTCACCCTTCGAATCTTCCCACTCATTGTACAACTGATTTGCTACTTTCTTAAGTTAATAAGTCGTTAGTTCAACCCCTTCCACTTCATCCACATGCATCACCCTAAAAATCTTCTCTATCTCATCCACAAACTCTTGTGGATCCTCCCCTACCTTTATACCCGTAAACTTAGGCGGGTTAAGCCTCATAAACTGACTCACCCTAGAAGTCTCAGATGCACCAGACGCAGACCCAATATCCTCCGACCGTCGATCCTGTGAAGCCACCAACTATTCAAGTGTGTGCATTGACTATCTGAACTTGGCATTTGACACCTCTCTCTTGGGAGGTTGGGTGCGGGTAGTCCCATACTGGGGATCCCTAGGTTCCCTAGGTGGGCTAGTCTGAACAGGAGGGACTCCCGGAGTAGCAAAAAATTTGAGAGTGTGAGCCTTGTTGTGTGTCCTTATCCCATAGGTGGGACGGACATCATCATTTTGGGCCTTTTGATCATTGGACCGGCGTGGAGGCAGCATGATAGCTTTTTTGAAATACAAGATACCAATGATTAGGGGACATTTTAGACTCCATAACACGAAATAAATCACAAAGAAAAGAGATATTCCTAAATGCCTAGTAGCCTTCTACTTATAAGTGTGGCGCGCTACACACCCATAAACAAGACTCTACCCAACACGATTTTGCAGACACCCTAGGACCATGAACCATGCTCTGATACCAAGTTTTTCACGACCCAAAATGGGCCCTGGCTGTGATGGGCATCCAAAACTATGAAGGCTCAAGAGCCTTTCTAAGTTGCAATCATACACCATACATATACAAAGATAAAATGCGGAAATAAACAATATTACGGAACCATGGTCAAACTCTGAATTCAACTTAGTCAATAATGAAGGAATTTTATCAATATTTAGACAACATCAATATCAGTCTACAAAATCTCTATTACATAAGAAAAGAGAAAAACCTGTCTAAAAACTGGGACAAGTCCCCTAGTGGACCAGAACAAAAATAAATAACATATGTCTAAAATGAAATAGGCCTTCCGGAATAGAGAAGGCTCACCAACTGTACACTTCACTTCTGTCTGAAACAAATTTATGGCTTAGTAGGACCCCTAGACTAAGACTCAAACCCTGAAATATAGGGGATCAGTACAATTGTACTGGTATGTGAAACAACTCAAAATAATATGTTTCTATACAAAATAGATGAGAGTTTTTCATGATGTCAAAAATAATCACATGAGTAAAAGAAATCGTACTTGGGCATTCCCTTAAGACTTCAAAACAAGTTTGGCACACTGACCCACTCTTATTATTCTTTTGAGCTAGTCGGTACACTCTACAAATCTGTAGTCCCAGGGCTATGTGGGACCCACCTATGACTCGGCGATCGAGCCTCCAATCTAAGTAGCCACCAGGATTTGGAGCTGGTGATACCCCTCATGTGAGCACACCCCAGGAATCCCCCATATGAGATGTCCTAATTATTTTTATTATCCTCCCATGTAGGATAAAATATCATAACACCCGCATCGGTAATTATGATTTCTAGCGATGAGCCCTTACACTCAAATGCCTTCTTCGGGTAACCTACTAGCTCTCTTAAGCCCAACTATTAATTCTTTAAAAAAACATACTTCATGCTTTCAAAATATTCAAAATAATCATCTTATTAATGGAATATAATCACCGGGTATCATCATACCCTAACTTGCAAGTCAATCAAATCACATCATATCAATTTGTAGCCCCTTTCACTTATTATTATATTAGTGACCACCCTAACTTTTAAACATCAGATGATAGAGTTATGCATTAAAAACCAAGAAAGATGCTAATTTGACACAATAACCATTTACCATGTGAAAACATTTGCTCAACATGTCATAAACAGTATCAAACCATGATCATTTCACAAATATTCGGCCATTGATTTTTATTTAGAAAGTTCATGCCTTTAAACAACCCATAAAAGGCAAAATCGACAATATCATGATAAAAGAGGGATTTTGATCATTCATGTGCTCATTAAAACTTTACAAACATACGAATTCGAATATACATAGTTACAATTCAATTTCCATGAAGAGTGGTTCAAGACAACATATATTTTCATCAAAATAGTCCCATGATGCAAATTTTTCAAAAATAATATCGAACAATTCATTATAAATCATAATTGGGGATATTTAATCTTGATAAAACATTTAAACTTATGCCCAAGGTTTTTAGAGTAGTCCCACATACCTTATATCAATAGTTTCGAAGAGTGGATCCCTAGCCTTGACTCCTTTCTTGAAGATCTTGACTTAGAAGAAGAGTTCTTGATCTATGGGAGGGACGTTAGGGTTTGTGTTTAGAGAATATGAGTGGTTTTATGATGTACTTAGTCCTAAACACCTTTTAATTTCGTGTTATGGCTGAGATGTGACAAGGAAAAAGACTGAATTTCCCTTCCCCAAAGCCTGTTATTTAAAAGAATTCGCGAACTGGGCACTGACGTGTTACCCAATGTGATGCATTGAGATCGTATCTGTCCACTGTTTCATCGATACTATCATCAACGCGGTGCACCGACTTCATGTCGGGCCACTGCTTTCAAAATCCAAACACCCTTCTAATGATGCTCAAAAATTCCGAAACTTACTTGAGATGTAATAACAGCTTCCTCGATCATGAAACAACTAAAAAATCAGCTTTCCGGGGTTGGAAAGGTCAAAAATAAAATCATCAAAGGTTAAGAGCTCAAAATATGACTAAGTTCCTTTTTTTACACTTAGAATATTTTCAGACATTTAACCCCCTTAGCATACTACGAAATGAGGTATTTAGTCGAGGGACATCACGGGGCATCACACTTACGAACAATCATACTATTCCATTGAACTTCATTTGGTAGACTACTTATCATGGTTTTTGATTTGTAGGGTTTATCGCATGATCATGGTCTCCCGACCTCTAATCGTCTACCTAACTTGGACATTACAACTACATCGTTAAGCGGGGATGTAATAATCCAATTAGAAGCATGAATCTATCATCCTACATGTGAACCAAACAAGGCTTCTAGGTATATCACTATCCTAGTTGCTAATTCAAATTCCTTATTTCATAAATAATAAGAACCTTACTCTATCTATCCCCATATTCTATCTTCCTATTCCCTATCTCGAGATCACAAGGTTGATAATATATGTATTATAAGGTTAGCTACTCCTTAAAATAAATAAAACAAGGATAAAAAACACCCAAATGTAATAATCAATTAAAACCAACTCAATTCAAAGCATTAGTAATCATGTTCTTGGCCTTAACACCAGAATAGGGTTTTTAGACACTCATGGACATAATCGTAATCAAAATAATTGAATACAAGATAAAATCCATTAAAAAGATAAAGTAAAAGAATAAAAAAACCTGATTGAAGGTTTTTCCAGACCCTCTCCAGGTTTAAAAGCCGTCCAAGGTGTATAACATCAAGTACAAGTGTCCTATTTATAGGAGGACAAAACTGCCGATTTTTACACTAGGTCCGCATCGTGGGGCTAATTCTCTGTGTCTACCTCTGACATGCGCCCTTATCATAGATACACACTATTTTGGGTCCCTTATGAAGCTTCGAGTGTATGGCATGAGCCATTTATCCTTTGATTTGGTCCCGCAATGCTCCCTTGACATCCAAGGTGTCCAATTCATGTCAAATTGTGTCTGGTGCTTTCGTTGATCCATTCCAAGCCTTTTTGTGTTGTTTCCACTTGATTTGAAGCTTGTATATCCTTAATATATCATTATAATAAACTTACCAAGAATCCTATAGCATCAAACACAAAAAATTATATCTCAAAACAACACAACATCCAAGACGACGGACTAGAAACTTAAGCTGAGAATACTAGTTTTGCCCCTTTTGATCTTTCACGTATTTTTTACTCTTGGCTCGATTCAATTGCACTTTAAACACTATAAACAAGTTTTTCCACACATAATTATACAATCATAACCTTAGTAACTCACTATACTCACTAGAATACATCGCAATCAACTAGAACAACACCTAGCTCAAGCTAGTAACACTAGTTTTCTCATATGAACTCTAAATGATCAATTTGATTCCAAACTTGTTTGAAATGCACCTTAAACATTGCTATCAAGTACTTAAACACTTATATGCTTACTATATAATAATTAACACATTAAGAACCGAATTTATCCTCAAAACAAGGCTAAATTAGCTAGGATAACAACACTGAGGTGCATAAATTCACCTCAGATCAATGGGTCTCTAATGCACTTCTTCAACATTGATATATAGAAGACTAGATGGACAACGACTAATTCAGATAGAATATCTAGCTCATACACAACATCTCCAATAGACTTTACTATTTCATAAAGACCAATATATTTGGGACTTAACTCTATTTTTCTTCCAAATTTTCTCACCCCCTTCATGGGTGACCCGACGCGACCTGGGGCCTTGTCGTAATATGCGTCCCAAGTCTTATTGAGACTGGAGACCACCCCCATTTCCCAGCCCAAGCTCCAGCCACCATCCCTGAGTTATCTGAATTTCAATCACATAATAAGATAGTGTAACTATCCAATTTACAAACTCTAGGATAGATATATTACAGAGACCAACCCAACAAAGTCTAATAATCCTAATCCAACCAGTAGTCAAACCAACCAAACCATAACCAAATAAGTTCCATAACAATTATATATAATCCCAAAATAAAAGAGGTTGGAACAACCAACAATACAGTCAACCGGTATCTGCCCTAATAACAATGCTGTTACTAAGGATGACACCTATACCGATCCCGCCCATTCCAAACCATAGTAGTTCCACAAAATCCTCTAACCAAAAGAATACCAAAATTCAGTTGGTACATGCCCCTTACCATAGACAAAACCAATATCCATAAATAAACCAAAGTATAAAATTACATCCATGAAATGGTGCCTTCCGAAAAGATGAAAGCTCACCATTTTAATCCAATAGATGATCCCAAAAGTACGATAGCTAAGCATGGGGAGTAGAGAGGATGTTTCCTGCATCTCATGGGGTTATATCCGACTGAAGACGGGTTAGATGGTGAACACTAGCATGAACTCAGGATAAGGATAAGATATAATGCCAACCAGTAAAACCAAGTAAGCCAACCATATGCATACAAACTATACATATATGGATATATAACCATGCTGGGAAAGGGTACCAGGTTTAGCATGTATTTAAAACCATTTACCTAGGTATGTGAAGCTTAACCATCCATGTGATATATTGGTCTAGTGTAACCCCCTGAGCGGGCCCCGATGCGTATAGCCGCATGAATCAGAGATACCATAAAAGTAAGGGATTTCCAAGTACCCTCACCCTCCATGATACATATGTACAATATACTCAAGGGATTCCCGTGTACCTTATAGTATTATAAAAGGGTCGGCATGCCCTACTCCTCATGTCGGCAAATATGAGTTTCTAGTGTTCATTCAAGGAACTCCAACTTTTATGGTTAACTATCACACCCTGCCATTATTGTGCAATTAAAACCATTTCCAACCAACTAATCCATTATTACATTTATTATTTACCAAGGCTATTAGTTGTGGTATCATCATACCGACTATAACTTGCAAGTATTGTCCTTAGCCAAACCTTTTAAGGTAAAGGGATTCCCGTGTACCCATTTACCAAGTTAACTTGGGGGAGTCCCATGTACCCCACAAGTGTTCCATGATTATATTAGCTTGGGGGATTCCATCGTATCTTACAAGTGTTTCTTTAACATACTTACTTGGGGGATTCCATTGTACTCCACAAGGATGTTTGTTAAGCCCAAAACTATTTCATTTAAACCATTCCAAACTATTTATCCCATTTAGAGTTCCATTGCAAAGTTTAAACCATGCATAAGTGCCATTAAAACCCAACAATGTTGTAAAAACATTCACATAGGCATTTTATCAGACACATAGGGGGCATAATATTTCCAAAACCAATTCCAATTACCAAATAACCATTCCCATGTAACCAATTATACAAAACCACCATTAAACCATACAAAGCATAATTAAAACATGGGAAAACCATAACCAAGCATTTATAACTGAAACCCCTAAATCATATTTAAAAATCCAAAACTATACGATAAGCAAACCATGAAAACATTGTATAAAAGTATGCCTTTAGTTGGAACTAAAAATGAGGGAAGAGTACATGCCTTAAACTAAGAAGATGATGGAGAAAAATTACCAACACAGGCCCCAAATCAATCCTTAAGATGAAACCATAGCCGTCCTTTACCCAAAAGCTTTAGAGAGAATTATAGAGTGTTTAAGAGAAGTTTCTAAGTGTTAATGAATAGAATAATAGGAAAAATAACCTCATAATAGGAATATAAGTCATGGGGCCTTATTAGGTTTAGTGGGGAAATGTCTAGATTGCCCTCACTTAAACTCCCAGAAATCCAGTTAGGTGGGTACAACTATCCATACCAGTCATACCCTTTAATATGAGTGGTACCCACCACTCGTACCTAAGGACATCTCCCTTGGACCCAACATTGTCCAAGGTACAACTCACCGAAAACCATGTCGTATCTAAGTACACGACTAGTACCCATGATCCGTACCCCTGGCAGAATAGAATCCCAAGAGGATTGAACACTGACCACCATACGAGTCTATAGTACGACTCGTATCCTAGCCTACGGCACATGGTGAGCCACTCATACTCAAATCCAACTTGAATTACCAAGTCTAAGACTGAGGGAAGTAACCAAACATTCGTATCCATCGATACAACTTGTACCACCCAAATTGTATCCCTTCCAGAAACCAAATCCAACCCACCAACAACACCGGCCATTATACGACTGATCCATAACACTCGTATCCCAGTGTACGAGTTGTTTCCTTAGTCGTATCCTGTCCAGAGACCGGAAATCCAAGAAATTTTCCAAGGGACAAAAAACTAGGGTTTTACAGTCTCCCCCACTAGGAACATTCATCCGAATAACGGACAAGGAGGGTAACCACAAGCACGATTCATTTGCATTATTAAATTTCAATCCAACCTTTAACCAAGTTAGGAAACATAGATGCAAAGATATTAATATTTTCTTTGACAAACTCAAAAAATAAAGATGTGTTCAAGAACACATAACTTCCGCACGAATCCCAGGAGAGAAAATAAATGCGGATACTTGGACTTTATGTCCTCCTCTACTTCCCATGTAGCCTCTTCCACCCTGTGTTTCCACCATTGAACCTTAATCGAGGACACATCCTTGGTATGCAACCGACGAACCTGACGATCCAGTATCTCAATCGGGACCTCTTCATAAAATAGAGAATCTGAGATACCCAAGCCCTCCAAAGGAACTACCAAAGAAGGATCACCAAGACACTTCCTCCATATGGAAACATGAAATACTGAATGAATGGAGCTTAAGATAGAAGGCAACTCCAATTCATAAGAAATATTACCAACCCTCCACAAAATTACATAAGGACCAATAAATCGGGGACTGAGCTTTCCCTTCTTACCAAAATGCATCACTTCCTTCATGGGAGATACCTTTAGGAAGACCTTGTCCTAAATCTCAAACTCTAAATCTCTACGCCTTACATCCGCATAGGATTTTTGGCGACTTTGGACAGTGCTAAGCCTATCTCGAATCACCTTCACCTTTTTCATAGACTGATAAACCAAATACGAACCAAACATATCCACCTCACCAAGATTGAACCAACCAATTGAAGATCTACACCTCCTACCATACAATGTCTCAAAAGGGGCCATACCAATACTAGAATGATAGCTATTGCTATAAGCAAACTTTACCAAAGGTAGATGCTCAACCCAATTGCCACCATAGTCAATCACAAATGCCCGAAGCATATCCTCTAATGTATGAATAGTCCTTTCCGTTTGCCCATCTTTCAGAGGATGGAAAGCGGTACTCAGACTCACCTCAATACCTAGTCCCTTCTGAAAAGACCGCAAAAAATGAGATGAAAACTGCGTACCACGATCATATTTAATCGAAATAGATACCCCATGCATCTTCACAATTTCCTGAAGATAAAGCTTCGCAAAATCCTCCATTGAAAAAGTAGTCCTCACTGGCAAGAAGTGATCAGACTTTGTCATCTTATCCACGATGACCCAAATAGAATCAAATTGGTTTCGAGACCGAGAAAGCCTAGTAACAAAATCAAAATTGATCACCTCTTATTTCCACTCGGGCAAATTAATTTCTTTATACAACCCTCCAAGCCTCATGTGCACAACTTTAACTTGTGGACCCACCATGCACTTGGCTACAAAATCAGCCATGTCTCTTTTCATACCATTCCAAAAATATATCTCCCTGAGATCATGATACATCTTTGTAGAACTGGGATGAAAAACATAGCGTGATTCATGCACCTCGGACAAGATTCTTTGTCGCAAACCGTCGACATCAGGAATGCACAATCTCCCTTGGTACCGAAAAGTATCATCACCACTGATCTCAAATACCATTACCATTTTTCCACCAATATCGCTTTTGATTTTCATCAAGATAGGGTCTAGAACTTACTTCTCCTTAATCTCTGCAACGAGAGACAATCTAACCACTTCCTATAGAATCACAGCACCATCATTAGATTCCAAGAGATAAACTCTAAGATTAACCAAGTGGTGAATATCCTTCACCAATTCCTACTTCTCCTTATCCACATGAGATAAAATCCCCATGGATAACATGCTAAGAGAATCAACAACAATATTAGCCTTACCTGGGTGATAATGAAGACTTATATCATAGTCCTAAAGAAGCTCTAACTATCTCATCAGCCTAAAATTTAGGTCCTTTTAAGTGAACACATATTGCAGACTCTTATGATTAGAAAAGATGTCTACGTGCACTCTATACAAATAATGCAACTAGATTTTCAAAGCAAAAACCACCACCAACAACTCCAAATCATGAGTAGGAAAATTCCTCTTATGCACCTTCAACTATTTGGAAGAATAGGCAATCACCTTCCCATGATACATCAAAACACAACCAAGTCTCACCCTAAATGCATCACAATAAACCACAAACCCCTCATTATGTTCAGGCAAGGTCAAAACTGGAGCCGAAGTTAGCTTATCCTTAAGCTTCTCAAAACTCGCTTCACATACTTTCGACCATAAAACTGTACCTTCTTTTGAGTTAACTTAGTCAAAGGAGAAGCTATAGAAGAAAAGCTTTCCATAAACTACCTATAATACCCAGCCAAACGTAAGAATCTCTAAATATCAATTGGAGTCATGGGTCTAGCCAACCTTTTCACTACCGTAACCTTTTAAGGATCTATTATGATCCACTCACTAGAAATAATATGACAATAAAAGTTACAATATTCAACCAAAACTCACACTTGGAGAACTTAGCATAAAACTATTGTTCCCTCAAGGTCTGTGATAACGCTCAATCTACAGCTCTCGTAAGAGTGTAAAGCGGTCGTTTTTCAAATATAGAACCCAACTGGGTTGGGTATCGATCCCACAGGGAATAGCTTGGTCAGCAAGTAAGCGAAGATTACTAGACTTTTAGTGAAAGTCTCAAAAAAGGAGGGAGTCTTGTTGTGCAAGTAATGTAACCAAATAATAGAGAAAAAACGGAAATAGCAAAGTAAAAAGAAAGAATTTTTAGTAAGATGTAAATGATGAGAATTGAGAAGTTGGGGTTATGTCCACCTTATGATTTGTACGTCTCTATTGGCTATGAGTTATGCGGAGTTCAGACATGCATGTGCTTATAGAGAATTGTATTCGATGGTAAATCCAAGCGTCTTTCGACCTGAACAAGGACTATTTCACTTTAACTCTTTCGAGCTTAAAGCATATCTAACGGTACAAATTCTCCAAGAGGTTAATCCAGTTACGGCACTAACTTTTTAATAGGGGATGGGACCCTATTACCTTGACATTATCTCTTTTCCATACATATAACCTTTCTTTCGAACAAGTTAATGCTATACTGGCGTATTCTATGCGTTTGCAACCACAAAGAATTTAGATTGAGATGAAGAGAATAATGATATAAGCAATATACGTGTCACGAATTCACAAACTCATAGCAATAGATAGTATCTCATATGGCTTCCATAACCCTAACAGAGAAGTTTAGTTACCCATGAGTGCGAAGGAAATCACCATAGACATTGTTATTATACCACAATAAATATTTCGTGTAGCAAGGTGTGGTAGGCGTTAGGCGTGACTTCTTTGCAAAGTAACATTTCTCTTGTTGCGGAAATTAAGAATTGAATAGATGAATAGAAGAAGAATAAAAAGTAGAATTAATAGAAAAGGTCTTGCGGAAGTAGAATAAGAATTGAAAAGTAGAATTAGAATTGTAATTCGAAGTTAAAAGTAATGGAAGAATGATTAAAATCTCTAGCAGAATAGGGTATTTATAATATTCCTATCCTATTCCTACTAAGCTACTGCATTACTTAACCTAATCCTACTGGGTTACTGCATCATTATCCTACTCCTAATAAGTTACTGCTAGTCCCCAAAGTCTTTAGAATTGCTATTTTTTCCCGGGATAGGTTTTCCATGCGCCACTTTTGGTCCTTGGAGTCCAAGCTTTGCTTTCCTCCTTTCGTGAAGCTTTCTTTGGCGTCAAGTTATCCATAAAATGCTGAATTCTGCATCATTTATACATGAAAACTTGCTAATCATGTTCGTTAGCTCACTTACAGGAAAAAGGACTAAAAGTGCATGAATTATATAATTTGTCCTCAAAACATGGCTAAAATATGGGTAAAATATAGCACTATAGGCGTGTAAATTCGCCTATCATCAACACCCCTCACTTGAAGCTTTGTTCGTCCTCGAACAAAATATCATGTCCCTCTTAACATTTACTTAGGGTTTCACAGCAACAACACAAAATATTCGTCAAGACATGCATAACAATTATCAACAAAGAGTAGTTTTTTGATCATTAGTAGAAATAATTCAGCCTCCAACATAGACTCGTGATGGTGGTCAACTCATATTCAAAATTCAAGGCACAAAGAATCATACACGACCACCCAAAACTCATCAACCATGTGTGTCTCACAATGTATTACCCATAATCACTCACAAGTATAGCATATTTTTCAAACATGGGTATAAAAATATCTTTGCTCTCACTCTCACAAAGAATTCATATGTTGTAACTGATGACCATAGGCTTGCCCTTAGTGTAATGCTCCATTAAATGTCAGAATGCTAAGCTTAGGATCAAATAGGTCTTTTGCTGGTTGTAATGTAGGCTAAGGGACGGGTAGGACTATTTTGGCCAGAAATAGTGACTATGTTCCTAAGCGCTTTAATACATCACATTATATCATTAACACTTTTCTTTCAAACAACCTCTCTACTTTCTTTTAATCTACCACCCTTTTTCTCCTCTTTTGTTTTTCAATTTTAGACATAACCAACTTTTTAGTTTTCCTTTCCTTTTTCTTTTCATAACATACCTCTTATGATAGCACTTCTTTTTCATAATGAATTCAAGCACCCATACATTCTAAAGCATCATATTCACCCAATCTCCTCTTATTTTGTCACATGACTTTACACTTTAAAGCACTTAGGAATTTGGATCAAATTATGGTCTTGAAAAAATAGATTAGGCTTTCATATGAGGTTGTTAAAGAAAATAGGCTAAAGGCTCAAAAGGGGTTGACTAGGATAATGTCCATGGGTAGGTAAAAAGAAGGTAAATAATCATAGGTTGCCAAAGAAATGCCTAAATCATCTCCTAGACTTGCACTCTTTATTTTCGCTTTACATACATACTAGGCAAGTTCTAGCATCAGCCACAAGAACAGAATATACTATTATCTCACACACACAAGGCACATGGTCGACTTTATTGGGAGTAGTATAGACTCTTGACCCAACAGATGAAGGAATTAAACCAAACAATATCACATAGTGAGTCACAATTAGAGCCTAAACGTCTCAATAGTCATGATTTTAGCACAATCTCTTGTCATAATCTCATGTTGCCTATTAGAATAATTTCATGCGAAGCTAAGTTAAAAAAAAAAAATTAACTACTGAAAAAAACAATTAACTACTAACAAAACAAACAAACATAAATAAATGCAAATGTGGATAGAGAAGTATAGCATGCAAATACCAGCACCCCACACTTAGACGGGACACACTGCCCTCAGTGAAAAATAAATAAGAAGAACCTGATTAGTCGGACTCATCCTCTATGTCTGGGGTCATACCCCCTGCATCGGAATCGTCATCAGAGTCGTAGTCATCAGAGTTCTCTTCCACGTCGGAGTCTGGCATTCGTCGATCATCATCGGTTGGCATGTCGTCATCAAGAGGTTCCTCAAAATATACACCTTCTTCACACATCGCCCTCGCATGCTCATTCATTGGGTAGTCATAATCCAACTGTTGGAGCTCTGCAGCAGTTGGAACATGACCCCCGCACATCATGGTAAACTTCATCATGCCATATAAATGGCGGGAGAAGCTTTCGTCGCGAGCATGCCTTTCTGAAGTGGTAAGGTTGAATCCATGAGTGGTTTCAGCATCTTTAATCTTCGTGAGGTCAACCTTCTTTGTGTTGTATGGGAGTTTGTGATCATCCGGTTCCTCTTCGATGTCTTCTTTCCTTAGTATTGCAGTCAACAGGTTTCCAAAACTGAAGTGGGACCTCTTGTGTAGCCTAGCTTTCCGCATTGTGAAACGAATAATTGCCCCGACATTGATAGGGACATTCGTCATCAATGCGTATACTAAGCACACTCTATCTCTTGTTATCTTGGTGTACTGAGTCCCTGGAATTAGGCAAGAGTTGACTATACGCAACCATATCCTTGCTTCCCTATTCAAAGGAGCATATGAGAAGGTGTTGTGTCGACCAGTGTCCTTGTGTCTACTCCAGCGTGCCATGGATCTTGTTCCACATAGTGTGTGTCTAATAGATCTATATGGAGGTCTCCTGTACAGCTCCTTGAATGGTGATGGATCGATTGAAGGCAAGCCAAGAAAGGAGTTGAAGAAATCCGCATTGAGTTGTAAAACTTGGCCCCGAATCTTGACCTCGCTTCCTGTGGTTTTTGGTGACCAGTTGTCATAGAATTCTCTTGTTAAATCGAGATTGCATTCTCCCATGTCTCGGAAGAGGAAATCCAGATGTAATGCCATGATCTTGGCCAACATGCGCGATTCTTTCTTTGCTAAGCTTTCCTTGTTTATCAAGTCCACATGAACATATTTTCTTTCTTTGTTGTTCCTATACCATTCCTTTGCTTCCTCTTCAAGAACCCATTTTATTCCGAACATGCGGCGTGGTAATTGCATCGAGGATGATTCTCCTTGCTCTTTTCGGCCTCTTTTCTTGCCTTTTTGTGAAGTGGTAGCCTTATCTTTGCCTTGTCTTACTTTGGATGCCATTGTACCTGAGACTAGAATATGTTCATGTTAGCATCATCTCGATGGATACAATCTATAAACGAGAAGTAGGGGCACTACCCCACACTTAGTTTGTTGGTACAGACTAGTGAAGTGAAAGTGGTCGACTAGTCAGACTTCAGCGACATACGTTTTAGGTGCAATATTCCAACAATAAAATCAGAGCAGTCATACTTCTTGTAATCTTGGCAATACTTTCATGTTTGATATATCATGACTACTACATAGGGATTGAATCAAGGTATAGTATCTAAATAATCACAACCTCCTAAGTCGGTAGGCAACTATAATTCTTATCCCGATGAACAAGTCATTCCAACATGTAAGTATTCAAGTGACAAGATTATGCAATTTTTGTGACCATATTAATTCCGAAAAAGTATGACAATGCATCAAAATCAAATACAAGTTGGGAACAAGTTAAGATGATTCTTACGTATACGTTCACTCACTTGGTTGTATCACAACAATTCAATCACATTCAAATCACCAATACTACTTCAAGATTTAACAATTCATAATAGGAGTAGTAATGTATTACTTACGGAATGTAAATGAAGAACAAAGTAGTACTTACTTGATTGATGCCTTTGGATGATGTTCTTGTGAAGAAAAAGAGAAAAAGGAAAAATTTTGAGAGGATTTAGGGACTATAGGCGGCTCTTAAGCTAGGTTTCCAATATGTTTTTGGTTCAAGACTAAGTCTCATATTTATATGAGAAGGTTGGGTCGGGTTTTGACCCATTTAAAATCGGATTTGGAGAAAAGAAGTGACCATAGGCGACGCCTTTTGATTTGCCTATGCTTGGCATAGGCGGCGCCTTTTGCAAAGCATTGTTTAGCATAGGCGGCGCCTATGCCATGGCGTTCCTAGGCATAGGCGGCGCCTTTAGCATGGCATATGAGATTCAGATACAAAAGGCTTTAGCATAGGCGGCGCCTATGCTATGGCATACTTGGGCATGGGCGGCGCCTATGCTATGGCACACTAGATTCCGAGATCTTAGGCCATAGTATAGGCTTTGCCTTGTTCGTGGCCTAGTTTTACCTAGGCCTAGCCTTATTTGATGCCTATATTTTCATGAGCAATGCTCAATCCATAACCTTTTGCTTCCTCATTCCTAACTTACCACCTTTAACAGGCAACACGTCCAAATCGAGATTTGAAACCACTCTCCTCGTTTTACACCTCTTGCACCTACATTTGCTCAAAGACAATAAAAACGATTGGAACGATGGGTTGCCTCCCATCCAGCGCCTTAGTTTTGGTCGTGGCACGACTCTTATTTTTGGATTTTTATTTATCAAAAGCAAAACACGTACTAGAATGAGAGAAAAAATGAAAAACGATAACCGATGGGTTGCCTCCCATATAGCGCTTAATTTATTGTCGCAGCACGACATAGTTACCTCAAGTACTTAGACTTCGTTGAGATAAGTGAGGGCCATATAATGTATTGAATCAAGAGGACCGATATAGGGTTTTATTGGTTGGCCATTCACTTTGAATACAACACCATTATTGTCTTCCAACTCTACTACTCCAGACGAGTAGATTTGGTTAACTTTGTATGGACCATACCACTTGGATTTTAACTTACCTGGGAATAACTTCAGTCTGGAATTGAAAAGAAGGACCATATCATCCTTTTGAAAGTTTCGTCGAACAATCCGCTGATCATGATACTTTTTCATCCGCTCCTTGTATAGGTCTGATCTTTCATAAGCATGGAGACGGAATTCGTCCATCTCGTTCAGTTGCTCCAATCTCAGATTTATTGCATCATCCCAATTCAAATTCAATCGCTTCAACGCCCACAATGCCTTATGCTCAAGCTCAATGGGTAAGTGACAAGCCTTCCCATAAACTAGTTGGTACGGGGACATGCCAATGGGTGTTTTGAATGCAGTCCTGTACGCCCATAGTGCATCATCCAACTTCCTAGACCAATCTTTCCTATTGGCATTCACCGTTTTAGCAAGGATTTGCTTGATCTCTCGGTTGGAAACCTCTACTTGGCCGCTAGTTTGTGGGTGATAAGGTGTGGCTACCTTATGTTGCTTGACACCATATTTTGCCAACACGGATTTGAATAGCTTGTTGCAAAAGTGGGATCCTCCATCGCTTATGATAGTACGTGATACTCCAAAGCGAGAGAAGATATTTCTCTTCAAGAATGCAACAACACGCTTTCCCTCATTGTCGGCCAACGCTACTGCTTCAACCCATTTTGAGACATAATCTACAGCAACTAGGATGTACTTCATTCCAAACGAATTTACGAATGGACCCATGAAATCAATACCCCATACGTCAAAGAGCTCTACTTCAAGGATTTTCGACGTGGGCATCTCATGGTGTTTCGAAATAGCACCTTGTCGCTGACATTGGTCGCATCTTCTAACAAAGTCGTAGGCATCTCTAAATATCGAAGGCCAATAATATCCGCTTTGCAATACCTTTCTTGCTGTACGATTAACTGCGTGATGTCCCCCAACTTGGGAAGTGTGGCATGCTTCCAATATATTAGGCACCTATGCATGGGATATACATCGTCGGATAACACCATCCGCGCATCGTCGAAAAAAATATGGCTCATCCCAAAAGTAGTGTTTTACATCATGCATAAACTTCCTCTTTTGATGGTAAGATAAGTTTGCAGGTATCACATTACTTACCGCAAAATTTGCAAAGTCGGCATACCATGGTAACTTTTCCATTATCGTTGCTAAGATCTCCTCATCAGGGAATGCATCATCAATCTCAATTTCGGGCTGCGCCATATGCTCGTTTTCGAGTCTAGATAGATGATCAGCCACTTGGTTCTCGCAACCTCTTCTATCTTTAACTTCGAAATTGAATTCTTACAGCAGCAACACCCATCGAATTAGTCTTGGTTTCGCATCCTTCTTTGTCATTAGATATCTTAGAGCTGCATGGTCTGTATGAACGATCACTTTAGTCCCCAACAAATAAGCATGAAACTTCTCAAACACGTACACAACCGCTAGGAGCTCTTGTTCTGTGACAGTGTAGTTCTTTTGGGCTTCGTTCAGGACCTTGATAGCATAGTAGATAGGATGGAATAATTTCTCCTTCCTCTGGCCAAGTACAGTGCCCACGGCTACCCCACTAGTATCACACATGACTTCGAACGGTAAAGACCAATCTGGTGCAACCATGATAGGGGCTTCAATTAGTTTTCCTTTGAGGCGTTCGAATTCCTTCAAACAATCTTCATTGAAGTCAAATTTTGCATCTTTCTCCAAGAGTTTGCACAATGGACTAGCAATTTTGGAGAAGTCTTTGATAAACCACCGATAGAAACCTGCGTGACCGAGGAAACTACGAATTCCCTTTACGGAAATTGGTGGTGGTAGCTTCTCAATAACCTCAATTTTTGCTCGATCAACCTCAATCCCTCTTTCAAAGATTTTATGCCCCAGAATAATACCTTCTTTAACCATGAAGTGGCATTTTTCCCAATTAAGCACTAGGTTGAATTCTACACATCTTTGCAACGCCATACTTAGGTTTACCAAGCACACTTCAAAAGACTCACCAACGACTAAAAAATCGTCCATGAATACCTCCAAAGTATCTTCAACCATATCAGAAAAAATGGATATCATACAACGTTGAAAGGTGGCCGGTGCGTTACATAGCCCGAATGGCATACGTTTGAAGGCAAACGTGCCATATGGACATGTGAACGTTGTCTTCTCTTGGTCTTCGGGGGAAATACAAATCTGATTATAGCCTGAATAACCGTCTAGAAAATAAAACCATCATTTCCCCGCTAATCGATCTAGCATTTGGTCCATAAATGGCATTGGAAAGTGATCTTTGAGTGTCCAAGAATTCTGCTTTCTGTAGTCCATGCATACTCTCCATCCGGTGACGGGTCTGAGTGGAATAAGCTTATTCTTTTCATTTGCGACCACCGTCATGCCTCCTTTCTTGGGAACACATTGTACCGGGCGTACCCATGTACTGTCGAAGATTGGATACACAACTCCTGCGTCTAACCACTTAATAATTTCTTTCTTCACCAATTCTTGCATAGGTGGATTGAGACGCCTTTGATGCTCAATGGTGGGTGTGCAATTTTCTTCAAGCTGAATCTTGTGTGTACAAATCCCAGGTGGAATACCAATAATATTAGCAATGGTCCAACCAATGGCTCTTATATACTTCTGTAGAATAGCAATGAGAGCTGCAACTTGTTGCTCTCCCAAATCTGCTGCCACAATGACTGGAAGTGTGTTTTCGATTCCTAAGAATGCATACTTTAAATGACTAGGCATCTCCTTCAATTCTAACGTGGGTGGCTCTTCAATAGATGGCTTGGCTGGTGGTGTGGGTCGATTTTTGAGATCGAAGTCCAGCTTCTTGGGAGTATGGCGATATGTCCCTAATCTTGATAGAGCACAAATAGCTTCTTCGCAATTTTCAGCATCCTTATTCTCTTCATTCATGAGCACAACCGCCACTGGGTCATCAATAATTTGCTCTTCTTCAAGTAGTTCTTTCTCATCATCAAAGTAAACATCAACCACCGAGAATACGTTCAGCTCTTTGGGTTGCTTCATTGATTTGCACACATCAAAGCGAACTACTTCGTCATTTATTCGGAATGAAAGCTCATTAGCTCTCAAATCAATAAGCACGCTTCCTGTAGCCAGGAAAGGGCGCCCCAAGATTATGGGAACTTCTGAGTCTGCTTCACAATCCAAAATAACAAAGTCTGCCGGAAAGATGAATGAAGAAACCTTTACAAATACATCACATAGAATCCCAACAGGTCATTTTACCGACCTATCCGCCATTACGAGCCTCATATTGGTTGGAGTAGGATCATCTAAACCCAACTTTTTATAGATAGATAATGGCATCAAATTGATGCTGGCTCCTAAATCACATAATGCCTTGGCAAAATTCAAAGATCCAACAGTGCAAGGAATAGTGAAAGCTCCGGGGTCAGCCTTCTTCTGAACTAGTGATCGGGTAGCGATGGCGCTGCAGTGATGAACATTATCTTTCAACTCATAGCTTGCTGCCCGCTTTTTCGTCAAAAGATCTTTCATAAATTTCGCATACCCAGGCATTTGTTCAAGTGCCTCCACCAATGGAACATTAATGGTCAGCTGTTTTAACATAGTCATGAATTTGCTGAACTTTGTATCGTCCGCCACCTTCTTCAATCTTTGAGGAAAAGGTGGTGGTGGGTATGGAATTGTTCTCTCCACGGCTTTCTTCTTCTCTTTCCTTCGTTTTTCATCCTTTTCAGGCTGCAACATACTCGGTGTACCGTCATGGACGTCGTGGGTGGATTCTACGGCAGCTTCTCCTTTTGCCTTGTCATCAATGTCTGCTACATCGTCGACCACTTGTTTGCCCTTAGATGAAGTTTCCAGTGCCTTACCACTTCGAGTAGTAATAGCCATGCATGATCCCTCATTCCTTGGATTTTGCACAGTGTCGCTAGGTAAAGTGCCAGCCTTTCTTTGATTGAGTGTTGCTGAAAGTTGGCTCAATTGCTGCTTTATTTTCTTGATTGAAGTGGAATGTGAATCAACTAATTGCTTCATAGAGGAAAAATCACTTATTACCTCCGTTACTCCCGCGCTAGTTGCTTCCACTCCTTTCAGTAGTTTAGCCATCATGTCTTCCATACTTCCAGAACTAGATGTGGTGGCGTCACGTCTTCCAGGGGGAACATACAAACCACTTTTGTCATTCTTGTTCTTCCAACTACCTTGGTCCTTGTTTCCATATTTATCATAATAGTTCCGACCTTGGTTTCCTTAGGTATTACCTCGGAAACCCCCCTGATTGTTTAAGTAGTTGGCTTCTTCTTCCAAATCAGATTCGTCTCTTTCTTTTGACGCAATGGCTTTGACTTTTTCGGTCTTCCCTGATAATAGATGATTTGTAAGAAGATCCACTTGTGTCTTCATGTGCGCCATATCTTGATCACATTCTTCTTCTCTTCTCCTTTGGTCTGCAGTCATGCCTATAGATAAAGTGGGGCTTGCTACCTCAGAATCCCTGTTATGCCAAGCTCTACTTTGCTTCGTCATACGATCTAGCATATTGCTTGCCTGACCAAAGGTGAGATCCATAAATGATCCTCCAGCCGCATTATCCACAGCTGGTTTAGTTATTGAATTCAAGGCTCTGTAAAGTATCTCTATTAGGTGAACATTAGTCATGTGATGGTTTGGGCACCTCATTAGCTTCGTCTTGAACCTCTCCCATGTTTCATGAAGGGCTTCAGTTGGAAGCTGACGAAAGTTGCTGATTTCATCTCTCATTTGTGCTCTTTTGGATGGCGGAAAGAATCTTTCTAGGAAAGCGTCTCTCAATTGCCTCCAATTTGTAATAGAATCAGGAGTCAGCCCATTCAACCATAGAGTTGCCTCCCCAGACAGAGACAATGGAAATAAGCGTAACCGAATTGCATTCTGACCAACTCCAGGATTGTCAAACGACTTGCATGTAGAAATAAAGTTGATAAGATGCATATTCGGATCATCTCCTGCTAGTCCACCATATAATCCCTTGAGTTGCAATAACTGAATCATGGTGCTCGTGATATTGAACTTGGCTCCGGGTGCCAATGGTGGAGGAATAATGGCTCCTGTGGCTCCGGCTCCATCAAGATCATTATTATCATCGTCAAAAGCTGGCTGCATAGCTTGGCGTTCAGGCCTAAACCTAGCTTGATGATCTCTTCTGTTGGCATGTGTTGCGATCTCAGCGGCATGCCTAGGGTTTAGTAGCTCGTCATCACCTAGATCTTCATCATCAGGATTTGTTACTCGCCCAGGGTTATCAATATTCTGTTGATGCACTTGAGCGGCGGCTAGCGCAGCTAGTCTCTCCTGTTCCTGTTGAGCAGCCATCTTTTCAATTGCGTGTTGTGCCTCCATTCTGCGAATACGTTGTGGTTCAGGATTGATAGGTAATAACGGTTGACCAGAACTTCGGGTATGGGGCATGCACTGAATAAAAACCTGCAGTAAAAAAAAAAAAAACTAAAAGTAAAAGTACGAGAATCTTTGACCAAAGGGTCTAGTAATTATTACGAACTTAATTGACACTTGTATTCCCCGGCAACGGCGCCAATTTTTGATAACGCTCAATCTACAGCTCTCGTAAGAGTGTAAAACGGTCGTTTGTCAAATATAGAACCCAACTGGGTTGGGTATCGATCCCACAGGGAATAGCTTGGTCAGCAAGTAAGCGACGATTACTAGACTTTTAGTGAAAGTCTCAAAAAAGGGGGGAGTCTTGTTGTGCAAGTAATGTAACCAAATAGTAGAGAAAAAACGGGAATAGCAAAGTAAAAAGAAAGAATGTTTAGTAAGATGTAAACGATGAGAATTGAGAAGTTGGGGTTATGTCCACCTTATGAGTTGTATGTCTCTATTGGCTATGAGTTATGCGGAGTTCAGACATGCATGTGCTTATAGAGAATTGTATTCGATGGTAAATCCAAGCGTCTTTCAACCTGAACAAGGACTATTTCACTTTAACTCTTTCGAGCTTAAAGCGTATCTAACGGTACAAATTCTCCAAGAGGTTAATCCAGTTACGACACTAACTTTTTAATAGGGGATGGGACCCTATTACCTTGACATTATCTCTTTTCCAGACATATAACCTTTCTTTCGAACAAGTTAATGCTATACTGGCGTATTCTATGCGTTTGCAACCACAAAGAATTTAGATTGAGATGAAGAGAATAATGATATAAGCAATATACGTGTCACGAATTCACAAACTCATAGCAATAGATAGTATCTCATATGGCTTCCATAACCCCAACAAAGAAGTTTAGTTGCCCATGAGTGTGAAGGAAATCACCATAGACATTGTTATTATACCACAATAAATATTTCGTGTAGCAAGGTGTGGTAGGTGTTACGCGTGACTTCTTTGCAAAGTAACGTTTCTCTTGTTGCGGAAATTAAGAATTGAATAGATGAATAGAAGAAGAATAAAAAGTAGAATTAATAGAAAAGGTCTTGCGGAAGTAGAATAAGAATTGAAAAGTAGAATTAGAATTGTAATTCGAAGTTAAAAGTAATGGAAGAATGATTAAAATCTCTAGCAGAATAGGGTATTTATAATATTCCTATCCTATTCCTACTAAGCTACTGCATTACTTAACCCAATCCTACTGGGTTACTGCATCATTATCCTACTCCTAATAAGTTACTGCTAGTCCCCAAAGTCTTTAGAATTGCTGTTTTTGCCCGGGACAGATTTTCCATGCGCCACTTTTGGTCCTTGGCGTCCAAGCTTTGCTTTCCTCCTTTCGTGAAGCTTTCTTTGGCGTCAAGTTATCCATAAAATTCTGAATTCTGCATCATTTATACCTGAAAACTTTCTAATCATGTTCGTTAGCTCACTTACAGGAAAAAGGACTAAAAGTGCATGAATTATATAATTTGTCCTCAAAACATGGCTAAAATATGGGTAAAATATAGCACTATAGGCGTGTAAATTCGCCTATCATCAGTCTGCAACACCATACAAAGGTGGTTGGAACAATCCACTTCACTTTTAGAAAACACCAAGATGTCATTAATGAACACATTGACAAAAAGATCCAAGAATTGCCTGAAAACTCTGTTCATCAACTCCATAAATGCCTCCGGGGCATTGTAAAACCAAATGACATAACCAAGAATTCAAAGTCCTCATACCGAGTATGAAAAGCCATCTTAGGGATATCTTCCTCCCTAATCTTAAGCTAATGATACCCAGACTGAAGGTCTATCTTAGAAAAGAACTTGGAACCTTGCAACTGATCAAAAAAGTTATTTATCCTTGGAAGATGATACTTATTCTTGACAGTTACCTTATTCAACTGCCGATAGTCAATCCATATCTGAAGGGAACCATCCTTCTTGCACACTAACAACACCGGTGCACCCTATGGGGATACACTAGGACAAATAAACCTCTTATCCAGAAGATCCTTAAGTTGCTCCTTGAGTTTTCTCAACCCAGTCGAAGCCATTTTATATGGAGGAATAGATATTAGATGAGTGTCCAAACCCAGATCAATACCAAACTATATCTCCCTATTCGGAGGAATACCAGGAAGATCGTTTGAAAAAACATCAAGAAACTCACTTACCATCGAAACTGAGTGAAAAGACAGACCTTCTGAGTTTGAATCTTTAACCCAAACCAAGTGATAAAGACACCCTTTGGAGATTAATCTCCAAGCTCTAATATAAGAAATAAACCTCCCCCTAAGATCTAGGGAACCACCCTCCCACACTATGACTATTTCACTAGGGAACCTAAAGATAACCTTACGAGTCTGACAATCTAAGGACGCGCATTAAGAGTGTGACTAATCCATCCCTAAAATAATATCAAAATCCATATATCCAGCTCTAACATATCTACCAATGTCTATTTTCTACCAACAGATACCACACATGCCCTATAAACTCTTTTAGCAATAACTGAGTCACCTACTAGGGTAGAAATACAAAAATGATCCGAAATAATCTAAGGATCAAAACCAAAACACACAGCCCCTTATGGGTCATATAAATAAGAGTGGACCCAGGATCAAGCAGAAAATACATATCACTAGAAAAAAGTTGTAACATATCGATTACGACATCAAGCGATGCCTCAGATTCCTATCAAGATGCAAGAGTATACAACCTATTCTGACCAGTGTTGGTACTAGAAATAGGTGAAGATGCAAAAGTAGCTCCACTAGGTGCAGGAGAAAAAGATGAAGCAACCAGAGCTTTAACTGCTCCTGAAATATCCCGACCAGCCAAACAGTTCTTGAGCATATGGCTTAGCTAACAATATTTAAAATATCTATCCCTCCCTTCATCACAAAATCCATAATTAAGACAATCACAAAACCGACAAAGAGGACACGAAGAAGCCGACTATGCCCAACTCGCCTAAGATTAGGCTCCTATTACCAAGAAATTATCACTACCTTGCTGACACCTTTCACCCAACTGCTTTAGGTAAGGAGTGCAAGCAGTAGAGAATGAACCAGAAATCCCCCACTTCTTCTTCGGATATTTGCCTCCATCCCGACCACCTTGATGCTGAGTACCACCCTGCTTAGGGAACCTGCTCCTCTTACCCTGCCTTTCCCCAAACTCTGCCTGTCTCCTTTTCTCATCCTCCACCTACTGCATATGGAAAACCAACCTAGAAATATCCATATTCTTAATCAAAAAAGAAGTCTTGCTTTCAAGGATCAAATACCAAGATTTACCAGAAGTGAACTTTCTCATCCTCTCCCTTATATCACCTGCCAAATCCGTAGCATACCTTGACAACTGATGGAACTTTAAGGCATATTCCTTGACAGATATTTTTCCCTACTTAAGATTCACAAACTCCTTCATCTTCTCTTCCCTCAACTCCTGAGGAAAGAAGTAATCCAAAATGGCCTCTCACAAGGACAACTCCTCCACATCACCTCTATCCCTATCCCACTCCTTGTGCCATTGGTACGCAACATCTTTAAGCTGATATACAACAAAATTTACCCCCTCCATATTAGTGGCCTACATAACTCTAAATATCTTCTCCATTTTATCCAAGAAACCCTAAGGATCCTCTTCCACCTTCATACCAGTAAAAGTAGGAGGGTCCATCTTCATGAACTGGCTAACCCTTATGGCCTTTACAAATAGAACAATAGATGCATCCCGCTTATCCCGAGTAGCAACCAGATGAGCAATAATATGAATTGACTAACGAAATTCTGCATCAGCACCTCACCTTGAGGAAGACTAGTAGCAATTGGAGGAACTCCAAAACAATCAGGGATAGGACCCTGAGATTGAGTACGAACTCCAGGTGTAGTGCGTACTCCATCAATATCTTCCCCATATGGGACGAAAGGAGTTCCTTGTGTTCCTAATCAATGTGGCATAATATAAAAAATGAATAAACAAGGATTAAAGGAATTTCCAGGACTTAGTCTCCAAGCTTAAAAATAGAATATAAAGAAAGTGAAACATTCCTAAATGCCCTATAGCCTCTTTCTTATGAGTGTGGTATGCTACACACCCCTAAAAGAGACTCTACTAGACATGGCTTTGTGGACTCCCAATTGACCATGAACCTAAGTCTCTAATACTAATTTGATATGACACGACTCGAGGCCTTGTCGTAATGGGCATTCCTAGCCTGACTGGGATCAGAGACCACCTTCGTTTCCCAACCCAACCTCCAACTGCCTGCCTTGAGTTGGCTGAATTTTGAGTATCTAACAAGATACATAACTATCCTATTTACAAACTCTAGGATAGGTCTACTACCGAGACCGACACAACCGAGTCCAACTGTCTAAAACCCAACCAATAGCCAAACAAACCAACCCATAACCAAATGAGTTCCACAATAATTATATATAATCCCAAAATAAAAGAGGATGGAACAACCAACAATACAGTCAACCAGTATCAGCCCAGTACCAATTCCAATACTAAGGTTGACACCCCTACCGATCCTGCCTATTCCCACCTATAGTAGTTTCATAAAAGCCTCTAACCAAAAGAATACCAAAATCCGGTTGGGACATGCCCCCAACCATAGCAAACACCAATATCAATAAATAAACAAAAGTATAAAATAACATCCATGAAATGGAGCCTTCCAAAAAGATGTAAGCTCACCACTTCAATCCAATAGCTGATCCCAAATGTTCGATAGCTAAGCAGAAGGAGTAGAACGATCAGTTCCTGCATCACGTGGGGATACAACCGCCCGAAGATGGGTTAGCAGGTGAACCCTAGCATGAATTTAGGATAAGGATAAAATAATGTCAACCAGTAAAACTAAGTAAGCGAACCATATGCATACAAAATATACATATATATAACCATACCGGAAAAGATGTAATTCCCCGCAAAATCCTCTTCCAGTCTGAGCCTTAGAGCGTATTTGGTAAAGCAAAAATTTGAGTCAAAATGTTTAAGAAATATCCTCCCAAGTATGAAATACTTTGAAATCGTGTGGGAATCTATTTGAGCATAAATTAAGATCATAGAGGTCCCCTAACTCATGGACGAGTTGAAAACTTTCCTATCGTTCAAGTTTTAGTGACCATCAAAATTTAGGTCAACTTCAATCAACCATAACTCGTTGTATATTAAGAACTGTGTGGTTTTATATATATCAAATGAAATATCTTTGAATTATCTTTCCAACTATTCGCCTAAATCTGATATCGTAGAAATGAGTTATGCCCATTTTACTCTAGCATGTCAAACTGGAAAATGGTGATGACATTTTTTATGGGATATCATGTTTCTGACACTCTTTTTGATGACGTCGTCACATTCTGACGACATTTCTAATGATGTAATCATCCCTAGGAAGAAAATCAAGAATTTGGACCCCTTTTGTGATGACCATTCGTGACGACCTATCACAAACCTGACGACCTGTCATGGATGGCGTCAAGTATATTTTTCCAGCAATTCAAGAGAGTTTTTGCAAGAGTATTTTGGTCATTTCTCACCCTTTTTGGGCCTCTATAAATATGAGGAACCCTCATTCAAACCCTAATTCAATCATTTTCTTTTTCAACTCTCTCAAGAGAGTATAACTAGGGTTTCAATCAAGAACCTTAATCTTTCAAAAATCATTCATAAATCTTCAAGGTTTCTTCAAGAATCGAGTTCCTCATAGTGTGGTCTTCAAGAATTTATTTATTTCAAGTGTGGATAAAGTTTCAAGCACTAAAGTTCATCCAATTTCAAAGGTTAAGGTATAGAGATGTTGATTCTTGGGTCCCTTTCATCCAAGAAGCTCAAGAACCCTTTTTAAAACTAAAAGATTTTTATGTTTATGAGTTGTTAATGATTTGTATGAGTTGAAATGGATGTTTAATGTGTTGTTGAGTTTTAATTTATGTTTTCCTACAAAATTTATGAGCTTTGACCCTAGTATGTGGAATTCATGTGATGTTTGTGATAGACCCTCTTGAAGTTGTTTTTCCATGTGATGTGTTCATGACTTTTGGGTATAAAAATGGTTGAATAAGTGAAGAACATTCCCCATAGGTTTGATAAATAGCTTAGGTAAAGTATAAGGGCCGCTATAGTATGTTGAATAGAAAACTCCAAATTGTGAGCTAGTCCAGGCATGCCTAGTGTTTGATAAAATACCTTAGTGAGTGAAATGTGCCAAGATAGCATGAAATCCCCAAGTAGGTGTAAAATCGGTCGTGTCTAGTGGTTGTTGAAAGACCTTAGGGAACAAAGGAACAAGTCGAGATATGATGGTTATAAATTCACCGATTTTGTGATCTTTGATTTATGCTAAGCTTTTAATACATGTCAAGTGGTAAGTAATGAAATAGTAATGTGTTAGTATGAAGTTTCCCCCAAATCAAGTGATATCCAAATACATGACAAGACCGATATAGGTATGAAGTACTTGATGTAAGATCTCATTGAATAGGGTATAATCTAATAGCATATCTTTCCTAGGCTAGTACATGATGATGAATAGAGGTCTATGTTTTCCTAAATTCTTAATGAGATGTCCTAAGGATCTTGAGAGAGAAAGTATGTTGTGATGGCCAGCTACTTGAAGTGATTCTTTAATGATTGTGATAATACATGAATGATTGTAATAATGAATGAATTCTTGTAATGATGAATGAATGATGGTAGTGATGAATGGATAACCGTGATGATGCATGAATGATTTGTGATGAAGAATGATTATGTCTTACTTTTATGTTATCGAATCCTGAAGGTATGTATACCCAAAAATAGAGCTGTTGTCTAGAGCCTGTGTTAGTTTCTCGATAATTCCAATCATGCCATGATTCTCAGAACTCAGTGAACTATAGAACTCTATTTCCTCAGACAAGTGCGAAGCTTAATAAAGCTTGGTAATCTCATTTATCTTTGTAATCTCTGTATCTCTAGTAACCTAGCCTCAGACCTGTAATCAACTCAGTTCTAATAGTATTCAAGTGATTCAATACTAATCTCAGAAGTGATTCGAGTAATCCATTCAAGCTCTGTATCGTCAGTCAGATACCATAATTCGATATCTTTTCTGTCAGATACGAAAATAAGTGATTTCAGCTAACTCAGTCAGACCTTTTGAGTAATATGATCAGTGTTAGATTCAGTTCAGCCAGTGTTCAATTGAGAATTCAGTTCTGAGTCTTTAAGTTAGGAGTAGAAACTAGCACCGAGCGAGCTCAAGGATGGGATCTCACCTACTAGTAGAGGGTGTGATTCGTAGAAGCAATCCTTGTGCTCCAGAACTACGTAGCCAGCGTAAGTTGAGACATGAAACCTATTAGTTGAGAGTGGATGAGAGACATCATACCTGCTAGATGAGGGTAGATGAGGTGGCTTGACCTGCTAGATGAGGGCTCCACCATTCTCATTTGAGGACCTGCTAGATGAGGGTCACATAGAGTTGTCTTTACCAGTGGCGCGATAATGACACCCTTCCAACTGAGGCACAGGTTGGACCCCACCTATGGTAGGTCGGGGTATGTCGGTTAAATGACTACGTCCCACAGTTTCAGATTCAGATTCAGTCTCAGTTTCAGAATCAGTCTTCAGAAATCAGGACTGTCAGATACAGTCATCTATCTTTATGAGAAACTCAGATAGTTCCGTTGATTCATGGATCATCCCGGCAAATAGGCTTGGTCACATATACAGTTGATTGATATCATATTAAGATATATGCCGCCAGATAGACTTGATCATAGTATCAGATTCCTATTGAATATTCTTATCGTCAGATTCAGATATAATCATACTTCTTATCATTGATAATCGCTTCCAGAATAATTGTTAGCAAAGTTGATCTCTAATTCTGTTAGTCAAAAGCAGTAAGCTCAGAGTTCAGTCCTTGATATAAGCACATCCAGATCCTCAGTTATCAGTATCAGATGAGTCAATGATTTAGTATCTCAGTGTCAGTAGTGAGTTCAGTCTGCAGTAAAGTGGTATGCGAGTTTCAGTATCTAAAGTTGCGATGATTGTGTTCTGTTTTGTGCATTCATGTATGTGTTCTCATATGACATCTTTCATGATTATTCAATTTAGATATTGTGCATGCATGAGCCCTTGCATTAGCCTACCTCGTCTACATACTCGGTATATTTTTGTACTGACGCATTTGCGCTATGGTGTTTTATTTGACACCATAGGTTCAGAGTCACAGGATCTAAATTATCCTCAGTAGTTCAGTCCCCATTTGCAGTAGTAGCAGTAAGTCCTCTTCTTTCGATGACGAATCTCAGTTTACTATTATTGTTTCAGATTTTGTTTATTTTCAGTTGACGGAGTTAGTTGGGGACCTGTCCCATCAACTCCACAGTTCAGACAGTTTAGAGGCTTTTCAGACGGATGTATTAGTATTCAGTTTTCAGTTTTGAGTATGTATAGATGTGTTGAACCTTATGGCAAGTTTTCGCATTTATTTTAGATATTATGCAGTGTACAGGTATAGATATCATAAAAGGGTTAGCTTGTGGTCCTGCGGGTCCATAAGCACCGTGTGACGTCTTGGGATGGGATCTCGGGGTGTTACAAAAAAGAACTGGGGTTAGAATGCATTTGAAACCATTTACCTAGATATGTGAAACTTAACCATCCTAAACTACCCATAGGCTATATGGGTCCAGTGTAACCCCCTGAACGGGCCTCGATGCGTGTAACTTCATGAACCAAAGATACCATGAGAGTAAAGGATTCCCAAGTACCTCCACCTTTGATGATATATATATCCAATGTACTTAGAGGATCCTCGCATACATTATAGTATTATAAAAGGGTCTCCATGCCCTACCCCTCATGTCGGTAAACATGAGTTTCCAGTGTTCGTTCATGGAACTCCAACTTTCACGGTTAGCTATCACATCCCGCTATTATTGTCCAATTAAAACCATTTCCAACCAACCAATCCATTATTCCATTTATTATTTACCAAGTCTATTAGTAGTGGTATCATCATATCGACTATAACTAACAAGTACTATCCTTAGCCAAACCTTTTAAGGTAAAGGAATTCCCGTGTACCCATTTACCAAGCTAACTTGAGGGAGTCCTATGTACCCCACAAGTGTCCCATTATTATATTAGCTCGGGAGATTACATCATACCCCACAAGTGTTCCTTTAGCATACTTACTTGGGGGATTCCATTGTACCCCACAAGGATATTTGTTAAACCCAAAACCATTCCATTTAAACCATCTCAAACCATTTAGCCATTTAGGGTTCCATTACCAAGTTTAAACCATGCATAAGTTCCATTAAAATCCAACAATGTAGTGAAAACATTCCCATAGGCATTTTATCAAACATATTGGGGGCATAGTATTTCCAAAATAAATTTCAATTACCAAATAACCATTCCCATGCAACCAATTATACAAAACCACCATTAAAGTATAAAAAAGTATAATTAAAACATAGGAAAACCATAACCAAGCATTTATAACCAAAATCACTAAATCATATTTAAAAATCCAAAACCATACAATAATCAAACCTTGAAAACACTGTATAAAACCATGCCTTTAGTTGGAACTAACAATGAGGGAGAAGTACATGCCTTAAACCACGAAGATGATGGAGACAAATCTCCAACACAAGCCCCAAATCAATCCTTAATACGAAACCCTATCCTTCCTTTACCAAAAGCTTTACATAGAATTATAGAGTGTTAAAGAGAAGTTTCTAAGTGTTAATGAATAGAATAATAGGGAAGATAACCTCCAAATAGGAATATAAGTCGTGGGGCCTTATTAGGTTAATTAGGCAAATATCCAGATTGCCCTCACTTAAACTCCCAGAAATCCCGTCAGGTGGCCATGACTATCCATACCATTCGTACCCTCCAATACGATTGGTACCCACCACTTGTACCCAAGTCCATCTCCCTTGGACCCAGCATTTTCCAAGGTATGAATCACCCTAAAATATTTCCTATATAAGTATACGACTAGTGCCCATTATCCGTACCCCTGACAGAATAGAATCCCAAGAGGATTGACCACCATACGAATCCATGGTACGACTCATACCCTAGCTTATGGGTCATGGTGAGCCACTCATACTCAGATCCAACTTAAGTTACCAAGTCTAAGACTAAGGGAAGTAACCAAATAATCGGTATCCACCGATACGACTCGTTCCACCTAAATCCTATCCTATCCAAAAACTAAATCCAATCCACCAACCAACACTGGTCAGCATACGACTAATTTATACCAGTCGTACCCCAGTGTACGAATTATTCCCCTAGTCGTATACTATCCAAAGAAAAAAAATCTAGGAAATTTTTCAAGGGCCATAAACCCAGGGTGTTTCAATGGATGATACCTTCAAAAACACCCAATCACCCTCTGTGATTTAGTTCTCTCCTCCTCACATCTGCATATTATTTTTTACAATGTTGAGAAGTTTTAAACCTCTCAAAAATCAACTAAACCTTCTCCATAGCTTTGAAAATAAAATCCAGCCTAACCATAGACATTTCAACAACTTCAAACCAACCTATAGGTGATCTACACCTACGCCCATATAAGGCCTCTAATGGAGCCATTTGAATACTAGCATGGTAATTTTTGTTATATGCAAACTCAATTAAGGGGAAATAATCATCCCAATTTCCTTTGAAGTCAATCACAAAATCTCTCAACATGTCCTCTACAGTTTAAATGGTATGCTCGGCTTGACCATCTATCTGTGGGTGGAAAATAACACTAAGCTTCACCTCTGTACCAAGGCCTGTTTGAAATTATTGCCAAAAATAAGAAGTTAATTGAGTACCCCAGTCTGCGATGATGGATTAGGGAATCCCATGGAGTTACACCAATTCTCCAACATATAGCTTAGCATAATCTTTCATTGCATTTGAGGTCTTAACTTTCAAGAAATAGGATAACTTAGTCATTTGGTTCATGATGGCCCAAATCTAATCATGTCGACGTCTGGTGCGAGGAGGTCCTATATGAAAATCCATTTTAGTAACCTCTCATTTCCAAGTAGGTATGCCAATATCCTAAAGTGTACCTACTATCCTTTGATTCTCAACTTTGAATTGTTGACAATTGAGACACTTAGACACAAACTCTGTTATATCCCTCTTTATACCATTCCCCAAATACACCTTTTATATTTTGTGTTACATCTTGGTGGAACTTAGGTGAATTGAATACTTAGAACTGTGATCTTATTCCATTATCTTTCTCCCAACCCATTAACACTGGGAACACATAATCAACCCTAATAGCGGAGGAAACCATCTCCCCTTGGAAAAAAAACCTTAACCTTTTTCTGATAAACTACACCTATTAATTGGCTAAGCATAGAATCGTTACTTTTTTTCTCTTTCACTTCAGCCACTAAAGATGACTCTAAACCATTTTGAACCACTACACCACCATCATCTATGTCAAATAACACACTTCAACTCAGGCTAATCTATGCACCTCCTTGGTTAACTCATTTTTCTCCTTTTCTACACGGGCTACAATCCCATAAACAACCTACTCAATGCATTAGCTACTACATTTACCTTACCCTGATAGTAGAGTACAATCATGTCATAATCCTTTAACAATTTGAACCACCTTCTTTGATAAAGATTTAACCATCTTCTTTGATAAAGATTTAACCACCTTCTTTGATGAATATTTAACTCTTTCTGCTTAAACACATATTGGAGACTCTTATGATTGGTAACAATACCTACATGCATACCATATAAATAGTGTCTCCAAATTTTCAAGAAAAATACCACAACTGCTAACTCCAAATCTTGACTCGGATAATTCTTTATTTTCTAAAGGCATAAGCTATTACTTTTCCATTCTGCATCAATACACAACATAACCCAACTTTGAAGGCATCACAATACACTATAAGTCTGACTAATCCATCTAGGAATGCTAGTGTTGGTGATGAAGTCAATCAATTCTTCAATTCTTGAAAGTTTTTGTCGCATTTGTCTGACTATAGAAACTTCACTTTACTTTGTGTCATCTTGGTCAATGTTGCCATTATTGAGGAAAAACCCACAAAAAAGCTTTTGTACTAACAGGCTAAACCCAGAAAGCTCCTAATATTGGACGGAGTAATGGGACTAGGCCAATGCTTCACTACAACTATTTCTGAGGTTCTACAAGAATACCTACACCCAAAATAACATGCCTAAAAAAGGTAACCGACTTCAATCAAAATTCACGCATACTAAACTTTGAATACAACTGGCGATCTTTGAGGGCCAGCAATGCTATTTCAAATGGTCTGCATGCTCCTCCTCACTCCAAGAATATACAAGTATGTCATCTATGAAGATAATGATAAACATATCCAAATAATGCTTGAAGACGTTGTTCATTCAATTTAGGAGCATTTATTAGTCCAAAGAGATAATTGTAAACACAAAGTGACCATACCAAATTCTAAAAGAAGTTTTCAGAATGTCACATTCCCTGACCTTCAACTAATGATATCCCAACTTGAGATTAATCTTTAAAAACTAACAAGATACCCTGGACCTGATCAAATAAGTCATCAATTTTGGGGATAAGGTATTTGTTCTTGATGTTGACCTTATTTGACTATCTGTAATATATACATATTCTAAGAGTATCATCCTTCTTACGTATGAATAGGACTGGAGCACCCCATAAAGATATATTGGGTAAATGAATCCCTTATCTAAGAGGTTCTTAAGTTGTTCCTTTAACTCCCAAAGTTTAGCCAGAGCTATCCTATAGGGAGGAATAGAGATGGGCTAGGTATCTGGGAGTAGATCGATCCCAAATTTGATTTCTCTATCAAGAGGTACCCATGCAGATAATCTGGAAAGACTTTAAGAAACTCATTAACTACAAAAATAGATTGAATACTTCGAGTGTCAGACTTAGTATCTTTAACCCGAATTAAGTGATAGATACACCCTTTTGAGATCAACCTCCTGGATTTAAGATAGGAGGTGAAACAACCCTTAGGAGATACTTAACTATCCTCCCACTGAAGGACTGACTCATTAAGAAACTGAAACTTCACCACTCGGGTGCAACAATTAACTAAAGCATAGCATAAATGGATCCAGTCCATACCAAGAATGAGATCAAAATCTATCATCTCTAGTTTTGTTAAATCTTCTAAAGTAACCCTATGGAGGACTATAATAGGGCACTTTTTGTATACTCATTCAAAAATAACTGACTCACCAACAAGAGTGGAAATTAAAAAAGATTGAAAAAAATCCTTGGGACAAATACCAAAGTTCAAAGCAACAAATGGGGCTACAAAAGAGAGGGTTGACCCTGGGTCTAACAACACATAAGCATCAAGGTGAAAGAAATGAAGCATACCAGTGACTATATCTTGGGAGCTCTCCTACTCCTGATAAGAAGGTATAGCATAAACTAGTTTTGATGTTGACCACGAACGATATTTTAAGTTTCCCCTATTGTAGGGCCGGGTGGCCAAACTGAGCAACTGAGGTAGTGGACTAATCTTGAGGGCGAGCACCTCTACTTTTTTACATAAAAAAGGCATTCCTTGATCTCATGGCTTGTCTTACCACAACCATAACAACCATCTCTACCCATCAAGCACTCACCCAGATGACTTCTACCACACTTCTTGCAAGCAGGAAAAACGCATCCCCCAAAAATGCTACCTTGAGATCTAGAAGTTGGTGCCCTACCCCACTGGTCCTGCTTAGTTTTGGGTGTAGGGGCACTGACTGAGGACTATTTAGGTGCTTATGAATATCTCTAAAATAATATAATTTCCCCCTCATGACTTGTTTTTTCTATAATCAAACTATCAGTCCTAGCTCTCTTAGTCTCCCTTTCTCTTTCGATTAGTTTCTCAGCCTCAATCTACTGAGCAAGGGTCATCTATCGAGCGCTATTATATCCCCAATTAGTATGATAGTCCTACACTCTTTCACCACTAAGTCAGATACTCCCATGACAAATTTACTAATATGATCCCTGTAATGCTGCAACAACTCAGGTGCATACCTAGAAAGATGATTAACTTGAGACAGTATTCCTTAACCGACATAGAACCCTACCTGAGGTTCATGAACTCTTCCACCTTAGCCTCCCTCATCTTATATGAAAAGAACCAACCTAGAAAGGATATCTAAAATATATACTAAGTCATTAGAGCTATATTCTCCCCCTACCTTCCTTCCACATAGAAACCCAGTCACCAACAAAATACTTCATCTAGTAGGATACTAATTCCACACTTTCCTCTCTGGTGACATGCATATTATGGGTGATTTTCTTTACCTCATCAATGAAAATTTGTGCTTCCTAATTCACCTTCGACCCAAAGAACTTAGATAGATTCATTCTCATGAAATCTCGAACTCTGGCCATAGCTAAGTTACCATTCTATTAAATTGGGACTACTACTGGCTGATTACACTGAGCATTTGCATTCACATCCTGATCTAACACTTAGAAAGCTTCCCAAAACTCAACATGGGAGACATTTTCGTTCCAAGGGTAGAGGGTCTATAGGTGATGGCAGCGTTAGCTGGTCCCTATTTTAGTGGGTGTAAGCTCTGCGAGGATGCATTCTCTAACACATAAAACATGAATTAGAGAAAATAGAAATAACTTCAAAGCATGACAAAGGTCATGAAAAAAGGTATGCTTTCGAATATATTCTGCATCTCAATCATAAGTGTGGCACAGTTCACACCCATGATTAAGACTCTACGTAACATAACTTGTTAGAATCCCTAGTAATCTTTAAAACCATAGGTTATGATACCAAATTTTTAACATCCCAAAGCTACCCATTGTATGCTACACAATGCTCAAGACTACAAGTAGCCCTACAACCAACCGTTCGTACTCACTTAGGTTGAATAAGAACATTGTATAAACATAATCTAAAACTATAACTTATAAACTAAATTACACTTGAAACATCAATCTCGATAAAATAGGATAAACCAAACCACCCCTAACAATCTGAATATCCATAAGAAAATAATATGACAGGTTCTGACAAACCTCTAACTAAACTGAAGAGCCATTAGGACTGACCCCAGCTGACCCAAAAGAAAACTACTAATTTAAATGAACATATAAAGTAACCATAATCTTAGCTCTCATAGCATGAGGACTCACCAAGTATTGGAATATAGGGAATGGTGATCGCGGTTAATCGTACTATTGAGGACTAACACTAGAACCTACATTATAAAACAATGTATCCACACACATATATATATGGTTAGTACCTTTAAAATTTATTGAGTATGTGCGGGTGAATGAAATAAGGGAAATTTATATTGATTTTAATCATAAAATATGCATGCTATGTACAAAAAGGCTCACCATGATTAAGAAAGAAATAAAAATGCCAAACTTTCTTAATACATGAATAGAATAGCATAATCTGAAAATTTGAGTTAGCACAAGCATAAATCATAACTCAAAAACTGAGTAAAGATTATGATCCAAATACAATTAGTTTCTAAAATCTTCTTTACTTATCTTATGGGATATTCTTATAACTGACCTAAATCATGTGAGCTAAAATGGTGTCCAACGTCTTACCCATGTCGGGGAGAGTTTTTCTACCCTTGCCATTTGTATAGAACCTTAACTTAGAGTGATCACTAAACTTATCACTTGGGGTCAAGGAGACACTCTATGGAGAGGCCCCTTAGACCTACGGTGGCACATGTTTCAGGGAAATAGGGTGCACTAAACCCACACTCCCCTCTCGATGATAAATACTACTCCAAAATAAATAATTATGATTAACTTATGAAATTAACCTTAAAGTAGCATGTGGGTTTATAAAATAAAAACCAACTATGTTTCTCTTTCTTAAATCATACTCATAATAATACTTAAGACTTTTATATCTTATTTGAGATCATAAGAACAAGATTCAAACCCCAATCAGGTTGTAATACCTTGTAACTTGAACTAATAAGCTTGAACTTCTTTTAAACTGTGTACATAATCCTCAAATTGTAATCATTTAACATCCTACGGAAATTTTATGTCAAAATATAAAACTCAATACATAAGATCACTTTCATGGATTAAAACATCAGTAAACATGAGATCTTATGCTAGATAAGGCTTAACTCATGAGAAGACATCATAATTTCACAGCATAAGAAAAGTGGGTGTGAACCTTAGTAAATCAATTATTTAAAAGTTAAGTAAAAATGAAACTTTGGGGCACAACGCTGGAAAAATATTCTTGTTCAAACCCCACATACATGAGCATGATGAATTTTCTTTAGAAAATATGAACTTGATCCTTGGGAGAATAAATTTTGGAGAAGAACTCTTACTTGGTGTTCTTGAGAATTTAGGGAGGAGATGCATTTATTATTCTAACTTATGAGGGTGGGAATTATGTTTTGTATTTTCATGGTATTAATTAAGAGGTAAAAGACCAAAAATCCCTCAAAAAATTGAAGAGAAAATGAAACTTGGCATCACTACACCCTTGGAAATAGAACGCCCTTATTGAGCCACACCAAAGGCATGACACACCCTTATCGCGGTAACAAGATGGTATGGCATTCCCCTATCACCCCAGGCCACTATTTTTTGCATCAGAATGTGCCATAGCTCAGTGGCATACCCTTAACGTGGACCCATACTATTTTAGGGTCCCAAAATGGCCCAAAACACATTCCTAAAATTCTCAAACACTTTCTAATGATCCCATTAACATTTAGTATCTCTATTTAACCCAGAAATTGAAATAAAAAATGATGGTGCTATAAAACTAAAAATTTTGAGATCTTAGGGTCTAATAATAAAGCTACTAGAAAGATCTAATCGGGCAAAAATCATTCAATTCACTAAGTGATATGGTAATTTTTTTTCACTAAAGGGTCATTCATGTTAATCTATGGTAAAACAAGTTCATAATCCAATGTAATAGGATACTACAATCATAATGAGTATTCTAGGCTAAGGTTTGGGTCTCTTTTGTAATCTAAATTCTCTAAATAGGTGAAGTCACGATATTACTAGGTATAAAAATAACTACAAGCCCTACCTAGCATGCAGAATGTACAATACACAATCTCAAAGAGATAAGTAGATAGAAACCCACCTCTATGCGGAACCACATTCCTGAATCATCCACGAACTGCTCGTCTTTGCTCCATAATCTCTTGAATCATCACACTATAAAAATCAAGATCTATGTATTAGAACGAGTAAAATGGTTGTAAGAACCCGCAAAATTCCTAGTTTAATTCAGTCCTTTAAGCTTGTCAAGGGGTCCTAGACTTAGAAAAATTCTAGCTAAGTTTCCAGACTTAGTTTATTTTTAGCCTTTGAAAGTTGGAAATATCATTTAGTGACCTTAATGTCCTTTAATGGTCTATATTTTTGTTAATTCATGATCAGGAATGTCTATAAAGGTTCCCGAATGAGTTTTAGATTTTTCAAACATCGTTTAGACCTTGTTTGAAATCCCAAAATAGTGAGTGGACATGATGTTGGCGTGTCGCATTGCCAATCGTGTTGACAGAGAAAATATTTCTTAGATTAAAGCAATTTCTAGTGAACCGACGCGATATCGGCGCATCACGTCAGTTATCGCATTGGTACCCTCGACGCGCCGCGTAGGATGCAGCATCACTGGGCATATTTTTTTGTCTTTTAAACCCATTTTCTTAAGGGTAATTAGGTCATTTTCCCCAACCTTCAGCCCTCATAACACAAAATTTAGCCCTCTTTTGGCTAAATACATTCATTATTTCACAAGTGCTCAAGAACAAGAAACCCTAGGTGATTAATTTCAATTGAAGAACTCAAGCTTTCTTCCATAAATCTTCAAGAAATTGTCAATCAAGGTATGTAAAGTGTTCATCCAAGGGTCCCTTTCACCCTTGGATCTCAAGAATCCCTTTTCAAAATATGAATTTTGAATTCCATGTTGTGGGTTTGATTATACACATGTTTATGTTGTGATATGATTTCCAAGATTGAATCTTTATTGAATTCTCATGACTTTATGTTAAGTATGTGAATTGAAATCCTTATATTGAAGTGCTTGATATAGCCATGATGTATTATTTGTTGATCCATGCCCTAGGAAAGGTCATGCATTCCATGTGTTTGTAAAAATACCTAAATAAATAAGAATTGTGTATTATGACCTATTTGTGATCTCAATGATGAATTCATGATGTACCCACATGTTCAAAATAACTCCCATGTTATAGCTATGTCTTGTAATGATTTGGAGGAATTCTCATAAGTATGAATTTGTGAAATTATGATATGTTAGCATGCATTCCCACTCATGTGCAAGCTTATGACTTGCAATGCTTCATGAGATCCCACAGTGAAAGTATTATGAATTGTTGACTATGGTCATCTGTTCAAGAAGTGTCATATCTCATTTATTTTTATGTTATCGAGTCCTGGGGGTATTTAATACCCAATAATTTAGCTGTGTGCCTAGAGTTAAGGTCAGTTTTCAAGATAACCTCAGTCAAGCCACGATCAATAGAATTCAGTCAGTCTCAGAACTCAAGAAAACTCAGTAGTATTTAGTTCAGTCCTCAGTAACTCAGTCAGTTAATAAAATTTAGTAATATTCCATCAGTCAACAGGATTCGGTGAACTCAATCCGGTTCAGTCTAGTATACTCAGTTTAGTGTCTATTCAGTTAGGAGTAGGATTTAGCACCGAGTGAACCCAAGGCTGGGAACTCACCTACCAGCAGATGGTGTGATTCTTAGAAGTTGTCCTTACATTCAAGAACTATGTACCCAGCATAGGTTTAGACATCAAAACCTATCAAATGAGGGTTGATGAGGTGGCTTAACCTGTCAGATGAGGGTCCCATCATTCTCGTTAGAGTACCTGACAGATGAGGGTCGCTCACATCTTGTCCTTACCAGTGGTGCGGTATTGACACCCTTCCAATTGAAGTTACAGACTGGACCCCAACTTTATTATAACATCTTATTAGGGGCATGTCGATTAGATGACTACCTCCCACAGTCTCAGTTTTAGTCTTCAGTAAAGAACTCAAATAGTTCTACTGATTTAAGGACTGTCAGATACAGTCACTCAGCTTAATACAAAACTCAGCTAGTTCCACTAGAATCAAGACTATCAGATATAGTTACTCAGTTATCAGTTATATTAGTTATATCAGTTATCAGTAATCCATGACTATCAGTAAACTCAGTATCCAGAATCCTTAAGATTTCAGTTACAGTTATGTATTCATGTATTGTATCCTTACATAGTCATGTTCATATTATTAAGTTAGTTTAGTTCATGCATATGAACTATTGCATTTAGCTTTACCTCACTTTTTGTACTAGTACATTCACACATACTGAGGCATACTTTCTTTTATGCTATGGTGTTTTATACCATAGGTTTGGACGCCAAGTTCTCGATAGTTCTTAGAGCATAGATATCAGCAGTCAGAGTCAGTGGTGAGTCCTCATATTTAGAGGACATAATTATTTCATTCTTTTAATATTTCAGTACTTATTTATTTTTAGTAGATAGAGTTAGTTGGGGACATGTCCTATCAACTCCTTATTCAGACATTTTAAAGGTATTAAGACTATAATATGTTCAGACAGTTATTTTTGTCTTGGTATTATCATACCTTATTCAAACGTTATTTTATTCAGTATTGTTTAGTATTTTGAACCTTATGGCTAGTTTTCCACCAGATTTCCATATTTATTTCAGTTATATTATTATTACAATATTACTATTATTCAGTGCTCAGTTACAGATATCAGTCTTAGGTTAGATAGTGGTCTTTCAAGATTGTTAGCACCATGTAGCACCCAGGGTAGCAGACTCGGGGCTTTACTAACTTGGTATCAGATCCTAAGTTTTAATAGAGTCCTAGGAAGCCTGAAAATAACATCTAATATAGTCTTGTACATAGGTTTGTTGTGCGCCACATTTATGTGTAGGAGGCTATGAGATATTTTAGGAACAATTTCCCTTCTTTTAGTATTCATGTCATACGAGTGAGCATGAGCTTTAGTTAAACTCTTAGTCTAATCCTTCTTTCTCTTCCATCTACAGAAAATGACTCCAAAGAGGACTCAGGGAAGAGGAACAGAGGATCAACCAGCCCCTCAGCCCAATCAGCGTAATACTTTAGGCGAATATATCTCCCATGCAGAATTCAGAGCTGCATTCACTACTCTTTCTCATTCAGTTTCCGCCCAGAATAAATGTCCAGCTGGTGTTCCGGCCAACCCAGTGTCCAATTCTACTGTAGCTAGGATTCAGGACTTCACCCAAATGAATCTTTCTTTTTTTTCTAGGTATAAAATAGATGAGGACCCTCAGGAGTATCTTGATAAGGTGTAGAAGATTACTAATATTATGGGAGTGACTGCTATCTAGAGTGCTGAACTAGTTGCATATCAGTTGCAGGATGTGGCTCATACTTGGTTCAAATAGTGGAAAATAGTGAGGGCTATAGATGCAGGGCCTATTGATTGGGAGGAGTTTGCCACCACTTTTCTAGATAGATTCTTTTCCCTAGAGCTGAGAGAAGCTAAGGTGTTAGAATTTATTAACCTCAGGAAGGGCAACATGACAGTGAAAGAGTATTCTCTCAATTTTACTCAACTAGCTAGATATGCTCCTCATGTGGTGGCAGATAATAGATCCCGAATGAGTAAGTTTGTGTCTGGTATGAATAATAGTATGGTCAATGAGTATAGGACCACGATGTTGGTTAGTGAGATGGACTTGGCTAGGATAATAACTTATGCTCAACAGATAGAGAAGGAAAAGAATAAGGATATAGAAAAGAAAAATAAGAGATCTAGAATAGGTAGCTTCAATTTTAGTCAGCCTATGTCAGAGGGTGGGAATCGTTCTTAGTTTTGACTAAAGTTCTCATTTCCATCTCCTTCCTCAGCCAGTGCTCCAGTTCCTAAGTTTAGAAATGGTAACAAAGATAGGTCACCAGGCTCTAAGTCTCAGAGCAGTGTTAGTAGTGCCCAAACTCATCCTCTTTGTCAGACTTGTGGCAAGCACCATCAGGGTATTTGTAGAGCTAGCAGTGATATTTTTTTCAGATATGGCAAGCCATGCCACAGAGTCAGAGATTGTCCCCAGTTAGGTTTTTAGGGTTATCCTAACCGTTCCTCAGCTCAGTTCGATCGCTTTAATCAGATGGGTGCCACTTCCAGTGCCACCAGTGGGCAACGCCCAAACAAAATTTATGGTTTTTAGTCCTGACAGGACCAGGAGAATTCTCCTGATGTGGTCACTGGTATGTTACAGATCTTTCGTATACATATTTATGCTTTGTTAGATCTAGGAGCTACCTTGTCTTTTGTTACTCCTTATATAGCAGTTGATTTCGGAGTCAGTCCCAAAATTCTAACAGAGCCCTTCTCAATCTCTACCACAGTCGGTAAAACTATCATATCCCGGAGGGTATACAGGAACTGTCCGGTTATGGTATTCCAAAAAGTCACTTCAGCAGACTTAGTTGAATTAGAGATGATCGATTTTGATGTCATTATCAGCATGGATTGGCTTCATTCATACTATGCCACAGTTAGCTCCAGAAACAGAATTGTCCAGTTTTAGTTTTCGAATAAACCCATCTTTGAGTGGAGGGGTAGTACTTCATCCTTCAGGGGTCAGCTTGTTTCCTACCTAAGGGAAAGGAAAATGATATCTAAGGGATGTGTATATCATCCTATTCAAGTTAAGGACTCTATTTCTAAAACTCCCAGTATTGAGTCAGTTCCATAAGTGAATGAATATTCAGATGTGTTTTTAGAGGATCTTCCTAAAATTCCTCCCAAAAGAGAAATAGACTTCGGCATCAATCTTCTCCCAGATACTTAGCATATATCTATTCCACCATACAGAATGGCGCTAGCAAAACTCAGAGAATTAAAAAACCAGTTAAAGGATTTCCTAGATAAGGGATTTATCAGACACAACGTGTCTACGAAAGAAATACGGTTCTCTCAGGATTTGCATAAACAACCGTTAGCTCAATAAGGTTACAGTCAAGACCAAGTATCCACTTCCCAGAATCGATGACTTGTTTAACCTACTCCAGGGTGTCAGTTACGTCTTTAAGATAGACCTCAGATCAGGCTATCATCATCTTAGAGTCAGAGAATGTGACATTTGAAAAATAGCCTTTCGTACTCAGTATGGTCACTTCAAATTTTTAGTCATGTCATTTGGTCTTACCAATGCCCCAATAGATTTCATGGACTTGATGAACCATGTATTCAATCAGTACTTGGACATGTTCTTCATAGTCTTAATAGATGATATTCTTGTCTATTCCCGCAGTGAGCATGATCATGCAGACCACCTCATAATAGTATTACAAACTCTCAGAAATCATCAGTTATTCACCAAATTCAATAAGTGCAAATATTGGCTAAGTTCAGTAATATTCCTTGGTCATGTCATTTTCGGTGATGGTATTAGAGTTGATCATCAAAAGACCAAAGCAGTAAAAAACTAGCCTAGATCCATTACTCTATCAGATATCAGGAGTTTATTTGGTTTGGCTAGCTATTACAGATAGTTTTTTAAGGTATTTTCTTCTATTGCATCCCCCATGTCTAGATTGACTCAGAAGAAAGTCAAGTTTCAGTGGTCAGATTCATGCGAGAAGAGTTTTCAGGAGTTGAAGACTCGACTTACCTCAGCTCCAGTTTTGACTCTTCCAGATGGTCCATATAGGTATGTCATGTACTGCGATACATCCAGGGTAGGTTTGGGTTTTTTCCTCATGCAGCATGGTAAGGTCATAGCCTACGCCTCCAAATAGCTTAAGCCCCATGAGAAGAATTATCTGACTTATGATCTTGAGTTAGCAGCAGTAGTCTTTGCCTTAAAGATTTGGAGGCACTACTAGTATGGGGTGCATGCTGATGTGTTCACAGATCACAAAAACCTCCAGTACATGTTCTATCAGAAAGATCTTAATCTTAGTTAGAGAAGGTGGTTAGAACTCTTGAAAGATTATGACATGAGTGTCCTTTATCATCCGGGCAAGGCCAATGTAGTGGTTGATGCTCATAGTAGACTATCTATAGGTAGTGTTGCTTATGTTGAGGATAGTAAGAAGAAGTTAGACCAGGAAGCTCATCCGTTAGCCAGACTAGGTGTTCACTTAGTCGATTCAGCAAAAGGTAGTGTGTGGGTTTAGAACAGTACAGAATCATCTCTAGTTTCCAAAGTTAAGAAAAAGAAGGATAGAGATCCCAGTTTTGTCAAGATGAAAGAGTCAGTGAAAGATCAGAAGGTAGAGGTTTTCTCCCAAGTGGAAGATGGTATTTTGCATTGTCAGGGTCATCTGTGCGTGCCAGGTGTTGATAAGTTAAGGCAGTGAATTCTTGTTGAAGTGCATAGTACGCGTTACTCTATTCATCCAGGGTCCACCAAGATGTATTGTGACTTACGGGAGATCTATTGGTGGAGTGGGATGAAGTGAGATATTGCAGAGTTTGTGGCTAAGTGCTCAACATGTCAGAAAGTTACGATTGAGCATCAGAAGCCAAGTGGGTCCTTGCAGGAGTTCAGTATTCCTACTTGGAAGTGGGAAGAAGTGAACTTGGACTTTATGATAGGTTTGCCTCATACTTGTCGTCAGCATAATTTAGTTTGGGTCATTGAAGACAGAATGACCAAATCAGCTTATTTCCTTCCAGTCCATACCTCTTATTCAGCCAAGGATTATGCCAAACTCTACAGCAGAGAGTTGGTCATATTGCACGGTGCTCCATCGTCTATTGTCTCTTATAGAGGTACCCAATTCACCTCTCATTTCTGGAAAGTGTTCCGAAAAGGTCTTGGTACTCGTGCTCACCTCAGTACAACCATTCATCCTCAGATCGATGGTCAAGCAGATTGGACCATCCAAAATTTAGAAGATATGTTGCGGGCGTGTGAAATTGACTTTAAGGGTAATTGGGATGCCCACTTTCCTTTGATTGAGTTTGCATACAACAACAGTTATTATTCCAGTATTCAAATGGCTCCATTCAAATCTCTCTATAGTAGGAGATGCAGATCTCCAATCGGTTGGTTTAAAGTCGGTGAGGCCACAGTGGTAGGGCCTGACTTGATCTTCGATACCTTATAGAAAGTTTAGTTAATCAAAGAGAGGCTCAAGACAGATCAAAGACGATAAAAATCATACGGAGATATGCGCAGAAAGGATCTCGAGTTCGAGATTGGTGATTATGTGTACCTAAAAATCTATCCCATAAAGGTAGTGAAGAGGTTCAGCAAGAAGGGAAATCTCAGTCCCCGATATATTGGTCCCTTCAAAATTCTCAGTTGCTTTGGCAAAGTAGCTTATGAGCTTGATGTAATACCCCGATCATCGTCTTAAGTCTAAATCTGTCTTTTGAGTATATAAAAATGACTCCTAAACGTGAATGATGATTGAACCATGTAGAATTTTCTTAATTTCGACTTTTTTCCATGTAGAACATTGAATAAGCTTTTCGTCGATACCAATTTCATTGAAATCCAACATCGGATGAAGGAGTTATGGCCGTTTTACTCAGAGTTATCGGATCACCCAGATTTGACGGTCGACCTGGCGGACCGTCAGGTCCCTGGTGGACCGTCAAGTTCCCCGTCATGTCAAGGCAGTGAATCCATTTTTAGGCCATCATGTGATGGCCAAGTTGGTTGACCGTCAAAAATTTGATGGATCGTTAAGGGGTTCGTCAGGCCAAAACAGAATGTCCTATTTTTGGGCCTCGAATGATGGACGACCTGGTGGACCGTCAGATCCCTGATGGATCGTCACTTTGACCATCACTCCGAGGAAGAATGGCCCAAATTTGGCACTCGAGTGACGGACGACTTGGTGGTCCGTCAAATCCTCTAACGAATCGTCAGATCGACCGTCACAAGCCCCAATCAGCTAATTTCAACTTTTTCAAAAAGGACATTTTTGTCTTTTTTGCTTGTTTTGGTTTTTATATATACATCCATATAGAGAAGAGGAGATCATTTTCTTATTTCTCTCCAGAAATCTCCCAAGAAATTTCTAGAAAATTAGGGTTTTCTCTCCACCCAAAAAAAATCAAATCTTCTTCCAAGAAATTCAAGATTCTCCCATAAATCCTTCCAAGTTGTTCAAGAATTGAGTTCTCCGAGTCAAAGGAATCAAGAAGATTAGACCAAAAGTGCAATAAAGAGTTTCCAATCAAGTTTCTTCATCTTCAAAATCATAATCAAGGTATGTGGGGTTTGAACAAGAACACTTCTTTCGTTCTTGTGCCCAAAGATTTAATTTCTACTATTGAAATCCATGATTTTTCAAAGTGGGTTTACACTCAAATTACTTTATTAATGATTTATGATATTTGAGCAAATCAAGATTGATACACATGACTACTTCATCATTTTATTCCCTAAATTGAGAACTTATACCATGAGTTGAATATTGTTATTATGAGTTGATTTTCGAATGATTTGAGATAAGAGTCATGATTTAAGCTTTTCTACGAGAAGTTTGATTATTGAATATATATATATATATATATATATATATATTGATATTTGAGCTGGAGAGTCAAGAATGAGTCCTATGATGTTTCCTTGAAGCTTTTGATATTTGAAAATGATTAGAAAAGCAAATGTACTTGATGTTGAGAAAGATTGTGTTGAGTTGATTCGAGTTAGGAATCCACAAGATGTTTATGATTTACACATGAGATATATAATTATGTTTTGGTCTTTATAATAGACCCATGAGTTGATATTGATTAAGGTGGCTTTCCTAACGTGTTCTGAGCTGAGTCAGGGAGGAGTATTTAGCACCGAGCAGGAAATGTGGTATTTTCCCAAAACTACGTGCCACCGTAGGATTGATGTTGATAATTGTGGGCCAGAGGCCGAGTATGAGATTGTGATGAGATTGAGGTTATACTCCCTGGCAAGAGTACAACACCCCTGCCAATGTGGGGTTCTCTCCTTAGGAGGGAAAAACGTTGGACTCCATGCAGCTCACATGGTGTAGTCATGTCGGTTATAAGAAACTCCCAAGTCCATAAGAATTCAAGTTTCATGAGTTACCGAGTCACTCTAAGTCATGATTTAAAGAGTTTGAGTTGAGTATAATGATTTATGAGATATATAATTCTTGCATTACTAATGATGAGTTTCAAGGAATATATTTCAATTAATTCAAGCAAAGAAAGTTGTTATCGTCAGCATGTATGATTTTCGTAATCATTTATGATTTTATTTATAATGTTGCATTGCACCCCCATATACTCAGTATATTCTTTAAAGTACTGACCCCCATATATTTCTACATGCTACAGTGCCTTATAATATAGGTACGAGTGATAGCGCAGATACCGCATTCATTTAGTTTGCAGCTTCCAGTCAGCAGATGATGAGTCCTTTTGATTCGAGGGCTTGAGTCAGCTATACAGTTCGAGGAGTATCATATTTTCTTACTTTAGTCGTATTGATATTGGGTAGTTGGGAGTCATGACCCATCTATCTGAAGTCAGTACCAGTAGAGGCTTCATAGACAGTCAGTAGAAGTTGGTGTATTCAGTATCAGTTTTATTTGTAAAAGTAGAGTTGTAACTTTGTAACGTTCATAATTGTATTGATCAAGTTCAGATAAGTTCTATGTTTTCACTGATCTCATGTAGACTTGAGTATTTTATTTAGTTGCTTATGAGTTATGCCAGTAGAAGGGTTAGCTTAGGGTCACTTATGACCCTAAGCACCGTGTGACATCTTGGGACCCAATTTCGGGGCGTTACACTTGAGTTGCCTTCAGATCTAGCTTCAGTGTATCCAGTGTTCCATGTATCCTTGATTAAGAAGTGCATAGGTGACCCAGCAATTGTAGTCCCTGTTGATTCAGAACAGTCTCACTTACAATAAAATTCCAAACGAAATCTTTGACTATCAGACCCGCAGACTGAGGAACAAAGAAGTCCCTCTAGTCAAAGTTCTTTGGCGGAATCAGTTCGTTGAGGGATCTACTTGGGAAGCAGAAGCAGACATGCGGACCAAGTATTCTCACCTCTTCTCCGCTAATTCAGACTCAGCCCAAGGTAATGGCTTTACTTAACCTTATTCCTTTTCAAGTTCAGATTTAAGTTACAAACTTGGTATTCAGTTTCATGCTCAGTTTTCCATTTCAAACTTGGTATTCTTTACCATTGCATATTCAGCCACATGTTCATAAGTCAGTTCAGTCACGTATTTATGTATCAGATATGCATGATCAACTTATCAGTACTCCCAGTCATGCACTCATGTATCAGCTCAGTTATGAAATTATGCATTAGATATGCATGCTCAGTATGAATCTCAGTAAATCAGTAATGTCAGTCATGTAATCATGTTTCAGTTGTTCATGTTCATTATGTACTTCAGCTTATCATTTCTCCCATCTCATTCGGTCTCATTTGAGGATGAATGTTCCCAAGTGGGAGATATTGTAGGTCCCTGCAAAATTCCTAGTTTAATTCAGTCTTTTAAGCTTGTCAAGGGGTCCCAGACTTAGAAAAATTCTAGCTAAGTTTCCAAACTTAGTTTTTTTTTAGCCTTCGAAAGTTGGCAATCTCATTTCGTGACCTTAATGTCCTTTAATGGTCTATATTTTTGTTAATTCATGATCAGGAATGTCTATAGGGGTTCCCGAATGAGTTTCGGATTTTTTGGACCTTGTTTAGACCTTGTTTGAAATCCCCAAATAGTGAGTCGACGTGATGTTGGCGCGTCGCGTTGCCAATCACGTCGACAGAGAAAATGTTTCTCATCTTAAGGCAATTTCCAGTGAAACGACACGAGTGCGTCACTTCAGTTATCACATTGGTACCCTCAACACGCCGCATCGGATGTAGCGTCACTAGGCACATTTTTCTATCTTTTAAACCCACGTCCTTAAGGGTAATTCGGTCATTTTCCCCCGATCTTCAGTCCTCATAACACGAAATTTAGTCCACTTTTGGCTAAATACATTCATTATTTCACAAATGCTCAAGAACAAAAAACCCTAGGTAATTAATTTCAATTCAAGAACTCAAGTTTTCTTCCATCAATCTTCAAAAAATTATCAACCAAGATATGTAAAGTGTTTATCCAAGGGTCCCTTTCACCCTTGGAGCTCAAGAAACCCTTTTCAAAATATGAATTTTGAATTCCATGTTGTGGGTTTGATTATACACATGTTTATGTTGTGATATGATTTCCAAGATTGAATCTTTATTGAATTCTCATAACTTTATGTTAAGTATGTGAATTGAAATCCTTAAATTAAAGTGCTTGATATACCCATGATGTATTAGTTGTTGATCCATGACCTAGAAAATGTCATGCCTTCCAAGTGTTTGTAAAAATGCCCAAGTGAATAAGAATTATGTATTATGACCTATTTGTGATCTCAATGATGAATTCATGATGTACCCACATGTTCAAAATGACTCCCATGCTATAGCTATGTATTGTAATGATTTGGAGGAATACTTATAAGTATGGATTTGTGAAATTATGATATGTTAGCATGCATTCCCACTCATGTGTAAGGTTATGACTTGCAATGCTTCATGAGATCCCTCAGTGATAGTATTATGAATTGTTGACTATGGTAATATGTTCAAGAAGTGTCATGTCTTATTTATTTCATGCTATCGAGTCCTAGGGGTATTTAATACCCGATAATTTAGCTGTGTGCCTAGAGCCAAGGTCAATTTTCAAGATAACCTCAGTCAAGCCACGATCAGTAGAATTCAGCAAGTCTCAGAACTTAGGAAAACTCAGTAGTATCCAGTTCAATCCTCAGTAACTCAGTCAGTTAACAAAATTCAGTAATATTCCATCAGTCAATGGAATTCAGTAAACTCAGTCCAGTTCAGTCCAATATACTCAGTTAAGTGTCTATTCAGTTGGGAGTAGGATTCAGCACCGAGTGAACCAGCAGAGGGTGTGATTCTTAGAAGTAGTCCTTGCATTTCAGAACTACGTAGCCAGCGTAGGTTGAGACATCAAAACCTATCAGATGAAGATTTATGAGGTGGCTTAACCTATCAGATAAGGGTCTCACCATTCTCGTTAGAGTACCTAACAGATAAGGGTTACTTGCAGCTTGTCCTTACTAGTGGTGCGGTATTGACACCCTTCCAATTGGGGTTACAGATTGGACCCCAGCTCATTTATAACATCTTATTAGGGGCATGTCGGTTAGATGGCTACCTCCCACATCTCAGTATCAGTCTTCATTAAAGAACTCAGATAGTTCTATAGATTTCAGAACTGTCAGATACAGTTACTCAGCTTAATACGGAACTCAGCTAGTTCCACTAGAATCAAGAATGTCAGACACAGTCACTCAGTTATTAGTTATATCAGTTATCAGTAATCCATGATTATCAGTAAACTCAGTATTCAGAATCCTTATGATTTTAGTTATAGTTATGTATTCATGCATGTATCCTCATGTAGTCATGTTCATGTTATTCGGTCAGTTTAGTTCATGCATATGAACTCTTCCATTCAGCCTTACCTCACTTTGCATACCAGTACATTCACACGTACTGACGTATACTTTCTTTTTTGCTATGGTATTTTATACCATAGGTTCGGATGCTCAGGTTCTTGATCGCGCTTAGCAGCCCAGATATCAACTGTCAGAGTCAGTGGTGAGTCCTCATATTTTGAAGACATGATTATTTCATTCTTTCAGTATTTCAGTACTTAGTTATTTTCAGTAGATGAAGTTAGTTGGGGACATATCCCATCAACTCCTTATTCAGACAGTTTAGAAGCATTCAGACTATAGCATGTTCAGAAAGTTATTTCAGTCTTGATATTATCATACCTTGTTCAGTCGTTGTTTTATTCAGTATTGTTTAGTCTTTTGAACCTTATGGCAAGTTTTTCGCCAGGTTTCTGCATTTATTTCAGTTATATTTTTATTACAATATTACTATTATTCAGTTCTCAATTATAGATATCAGTCATGGATTAGCTAGTGGTTCTTCAGAATTATTAACATCGTGTAGCGTCCGGGGTACCAGACTCGGGGCATTACAATGGTACCCATATTACAATATAAAACTCCAAACCTAAAATTGTGTCAAAAATAGGTCTGTGGGTCCTGTTAATGGAATCTCAAAATTGAATCTGTCATGAGGACCCTCAAAGAACAAGGGATGTATGCTAAAAATTTAAGCACAAACAAAGTAAAAATATATGCTCAAATCAGCCCTAAAATTGAGGAATTATAAGAGAGAACAAGAATTTAACAGAGGATTTAGGCTAAAAACTTATGAAGAAATTAATTTGTAGAGAAAAACCATAAAAATGGGCTTACAAATGAGCAATAGAGAAATATAAAGGGGTTGCTAGGGTATTTCATGAATGCAGGACCCTCATCACAAATGCGGGACTAGATCGATCAACCCTTTGTGAATGCAGTTGGTCGACCACGAATGCAACGAGTAAAGTTAGAATGGCCAAGATGGCTTGCCCTTCACAAATATGATGGATGTCTTGTGAATGTGAAGGCCAGTAATCTTGCATATCACGAATGTCGCTAATGCATCACGAATGTGAATGCCAAATTGGCCTGCACTAGAAGCTGGAAAAAACAAAAAAACTCAAGTCCTTACAAACTCTGATTGGGGCATTGGGATTCGTTTGGAACCCAATACACACAAATGAACTATGACAACAAACCTAATTCAATATCTGGACTCAAAGGAACCATCAAACTTTCATCCGAGATCATTTTGATTAAATGTAGGGCCTACACCTATAGTTTCATTTTCAACAAATCTACCCAATAGCCCAAAGAAAGTCGGGAAGTCTTGGGACCTTGACCAAGATCTACCTAGCCTAAAATAAATATTTCGGAGCTAATAGTTTTGTCAGAATTTTTATATAAGATCATTTACCATAAGTTTTCATTCGAGACCAATTCCTTAATAGCGAAAGCTCCAAAATGGTAAAATAAGCCTAAAACCAATATGAACTGTTTGAAATTCAAACCGATAGTTCCAAAATGTCATAAATAATTTGTAGCTTTTATAGGGAGGCACAAAATTCCAAAATTACGTAAAAACTAAGGAAATGACACAACAATATTTTAGGACAAAGACCACCCCTATAAGGTATGGTCTAAACTAGCAAAAAATATAGTTTTTGATCAAAGGCTACACTTTCTAATTTTAGAGAATACTTTTTCAGGTGTGGGCCAAAGAGCCATAATCTTTGAATATAGGCCACGTTTTTTAAGTGTTGTCATATCAGCTACACTTAAAAAGCATGGCTATTGAGGTAAAAAGGCCACGCTTTATAGAAACTCATATGGAACACTATTTATGACTTTAAAGTACACTTTGTAAGTATGGGCTTTGTTGCCTTAGGCCACACTTTCAAAGCGTAGCCGATGCTACCTCCTCTAAACCAACATATATGAAGTATTGGCTTTGTTATTGTACAACCATACATAGACATCTATATGGGCACACTTTTAAATCATGGCATTGTTGTGTAGAATATCAAATATTATTGAGAAAAGACATGTTTTTCCCCCTCAATTTGTCAGCAAAACTTACTTTAACCATTAAAGTTAACTTCTAATTATTTACCCCCCTTTTTAACTTTAAAGTGTATTATTTTTCTTCCTTAATGGCTAACGTGGCAAAAAAAATAAAAAAAAGTCAAAGCGCATTTTAATAATAAAAAAGTATAAAAAAATTAAGTAGGACCCACTTTTGAAATATTAACCATTATTTTTTTCCCTTCTTCCTCACACCCCACCACCCCATTTCTTCTTCTTCCTCACCCACACCATCCCCATGTCTTCAATCATGTAGCATAAAAAATCTTCAATCAAAAATTTCTGTTTTTTCACTTCTATCCACCAAAAATCTTCCATCAAATACACAATAATAAAATACACAGATTATACAACAAATAAATTTTCATCTAAAGATCAAGAATCAACAAATTAAACTCAAAAAATACATAAAATCCATTGTGCAAAGCACAACACATGGCGTTAGTCTTTATCACTCCCTTCTTCTTCTACTTCCCAAACTGAATTTTTTTTTCAATTCATAGGCTTCTCTCTTCCCCATTTCCAACACAAATCAACAATTCCTACCACTTAATTTACATTCACCGCTACCAATTTTTAACTATAAACAGTTAATCAAACGGGTCTCCACTATATATTTTATTTTTATTTTTGAGTTCGTTTTTACTTGATTAGGGGATGTTTTGTTATGTATTTTTCAGTTAGATTCTGAATTTGATTTGTTTTGTTGGGTATTGATCTGTTTTGTTGTTTTGGGTGATCGTTGGAGTGTTCAAGATTGGATTTTGATTGGTTTTCTTGATGTATGTGGGTGCGGAGGAGGGGGGAGGGGGTTGTGAAGAAGAAAGAAAGGGGGGCAAATACATACATACATATATATATATATATATATTACTTTTTAAAAAAAATATAAAAATATATGGGGGGATTACTTTTTTTTTAATTCTAATTTCTTACGTGGAAATGACATAGCACTGATGTGGCGCTGATTTGTCAATGACATGGCGCGTGTGTAGTGCACTCTCCGTTGTGAGAGTGGGATTTTGATTTTGAGGTTGAAATTAATTCACTTGAAAGTTGTTAAGGGGGGTAAATAATTGTCTGATTAGTTTAGGGTCTAAAGTAAGTTTTGCTAACAAGTTGAGGGGGATATGATGTCTTTTCTCAATATTATTTAGATGTAATAATTTTACTTTTCAATATCCACTAATCACAATTATACATTATTGAGCCATTTAAATGATCTCAAATACTAAAGTGACTAACAAATAACTCAAAATAATGATTCAAATGTACAGATTTTCAATATCGTTACCAAAATGTCTTGTACCACACATACTAATAAATTAATATTTCAAGATGTGCAATTGCAATGAACTCAACAAAATCAAATGTAAAAAATATTGCAATTGTTCGAAACTTAAATATTACATCATCATGAAGTCTGATACTACTTTCTAGGATGTTGGACCTGTCTTTGACATGTATACTTTCATATAATGGTTCATAGATGCTTGTGAATTTGGGAATTTAGATCAATTATTCTTCACTGTGTCACGCTAGTCTCTAATGCATTACCATCTCCTTGAACAATGGTGCTGGTATTTCAATTTTGTGACCTACAACTAGAATATGCCATGGTTTTTTGCTCTTTTCTATGTCTCTTTCATTAGTGAGTGTGCTTCAAGAGGAAAGTTAAGCTGCTTAAGAACCTGTGAATCAAGTCATGAAAATATGAATGCATTGAGCACAGAAAGAACAGCAACCAGAAAATAATGTACAAGAAAAACAAATATGAATGTAGATTTTTTTAGTCAGTGACTAAGGCACTTATCTAATGGGAAACAACTTTCTTCTAAGAAACCTTTCCCATTTTTATCTTTCTACAAAAGAACCAAGAAATATTTCCCCTAGTTTTTCTCATCTCAATGACTAGCATTACAATTCAAGGTGGTAGGCATATTATTTTGTTTATTCAAAAGAAATAGAAACAATAATTTTCATTAATGGACCAGACATGGAGTCAAGTAGGCAATACCAATAACAGAAAATCATTAAATAGCATAACAAACCAATATCATCTAATTTATGAATCAGAGTTACTGGTGAAATAAACTCAACGAATAAAGTTGCCAAAGCTTGGTAATTGATATAGTATAAATGTAATAAGATAAAACAGACAGAGAACTAGCTGACGATGAAAATGGCATATCGGGAGGGGGAGAGTAAAAATATCTCATAGTAGGCATCTAGCAAACACACCCAGATCTTCAACGATGAAACTTAGGACTCTATTAACAAAATCGACCAAGTTGCTTAGAACTCACTGTATAACTTTGCATGTAAATCCACTCAGCTAAACAAAGTATCTAATATTCTGAATAAGTGATACCATTAGTGATCATACTTGCATAAAAATGCATAACAGAATATGGATTTATCAGAGAATGAAAGTTAAAAACCGCCAAGACCCCACCTCTGGCCTGTTGTCAGCATGTAATATCTCCAAACTACAGGGATGTTTGTCTCTTTTGTATCATTATTGAATGCTCCTAGACATTCCTCTTCAAGAACTTTACTGATTATCACAACAAATATATACGAGGAAATTTTTTGAATAAGTACCAATAAGCACTAAGAAGGGGAGTCTTGGAGTAACTAGTAAAGTTGCTGCCATGTGACCAGGAGGTCATGGGTTCAAGCCTTGGAAACAGCCTCTGGCAGAAATGCAAGGTAAGGCTACGTACGATACACCCTTGTGGTGGGGTCCTTCCCCGGACACCGCGCATAGCGATAACTTTAGTGGACCGGGCTGCCCTTTTAAGTACCTATAAGCACTAACATTTGAAAAACTCAGCCTTATTTTCAACTAACACTCTTCATAGTTCAAGGATTCAGTTAAACTAGTAGTCTTCATAAGAGTCTGGTTCAAGTATTTATCTTTTCTTCTAGATATTTTTGTTCTTTCAAACACCAATACCAATGAAATCACTACTCCCAGAACTTCAATAGAACTAATAACAATGACAATGACTACAAATTTTTCTACAATATAGTCATTTGAAAGTAAAAATAAATACATTACTTGAATAGCTTTCAATAGTAAGTTGAAAAATGAGAATTCAACGGCAGATACACAAGAGAAGCAAGCAAATACATTGAATTCTTCCACAAGTTCCATAATCTAAGAACTTTAAGCTTTGGGGCACCAACTCTATAAATTATAAAGAATTGAATATTTCTTTAAATTGTGATGAGATTTACCTTTATTATTAGGACAATTCCCATTACTCATATTGTAGAGGTCCCCTCCAAAAGTTTTGACCTGCCAAAATAAAAGAAAAAAACAATACTGAACTATATAGAAAATAAAGGTACTCACCAAATGATCCAAAAAAACATTAGAATCAAAACTCTGAACTTTGAGTCAAGCATTCAAACTGCAAAGCAGTAATATGCCCTTAAATTCTTTTAAAAAATTTCCAAGGCAAGAAATTGCAGTTGTCAAGTATTGAAGATTATTACCAACTACAAAGGAGTAGTAAGTCTTCTTTATACATACATGTATTATATTTTAAACAAAAATAGAGTAATATGTTCCTAAAATAGAGAAAATGAATAGGTGCACAAATTGCATGGAGGTCATTAACTTTACTAAAATTTATTCCAACAGCATTAGTTACCAGTAGTGTCCTTGGCTGCAACATTCCATCATTGGAGGGAGAAATATAAAAGAGTTTCCATAATTAAAAATTCCTGATTAGTAAACTAACATGTTTTGTGCGTGCACTAGGTCTGGGTAAATATTTTCCACTTTTATTTCTATTGGAGAGAGAGAGAAAGTAACTTGTAATTTTTCTTTCCTGATCTTTGTTTTCCCAAGATTCTTTCATTAGATAAGAGCATACAAGAGTTGTGGAATGCAATCATTGGCATGGGAAAAGGGGAGGGAGCAAGATTGTGGTGAATGAGTGCATTTATCAGATGTTTTACAATTTTTTTCTAAATATTTGTCTCTCTCAAAGATATCAATTGGTATTATCACTACCAGAAATTCAGCCTATGGCAACAAACCTTTTGGCAATGGTCCATAAACTGTTGCTATAGATCGTCTATTACAACGGTTGCAATCGTTGCCAAAAGTATGATTCTAATGCCACAATTTAGTAACACAACCGTTGTCATTGATTTATAATTGTTGCAATAGATGTCCATATAACAACACTTTTAACACTTATTTCTATAAAATAATCTACAGCAACAACTACTTTCCAATTGCAACAGTTCTTAAATCCCTTCGTATTTTTCTCCACTTATTTTTATATCCCGCGAAAACAAAAAAATTGAAGCCCTCCATTACCCATATCCCGCAAAAAAAATAGAACCCTAATTTTAATTTCTCTCACTACTTCCATCGGCAAAAACCAAAAATTATAAAACAAAATTTGTCTTTCTCTCACTACTTCCGTTGGCGAAAACCAAAAATCAGAAAATAAAATTTGTTTTCGACAACAGTAAAGGATGAAGATGAACAGTCGTTATGAAATCTGAAGACGTTACCATACGTTGTTCAATAAATGAATAGTAGTAAGCTAATTCTAAGCTAAATCTTTGGAAATTCTCTCATATTTTGGAATTTCTTTGATATTTCTGAGAAGATTAAGCAAGGTTGGAGTACAATTTTGGAAATTCTCTCAGATTTTGAGGTATCTCTGAATTTGTGATATTTGGGGTCCAAATTCTAGGATATTTCTTCAATCCGTGATATTTTAATTGAAGAAACAACTTTTAAGGTTAGTATATTTGATTTCTAATAACATTGATGTTGAATTTCAATTGCATGAGCTATTAAGTTGGATTTTCTTATTTCTAGTAATGTGCGACAAAATTTTTGGTTGGGTGTTTGATTTTTATTAATTTTTCTTGATGTTGATGTTCTGCGAATGTATGAATTTTTGTTTCTTGACGTTCGATTTACTGATTTTCTCCAAATGTACATGTTTTTGGTTGGGTATAACCTGTGACTAAAATTCCAATTTATTTCAATTAAGCTAGAATAGCATTTAATTAACCTTATCAATTGAGATATCTTGTCTACATAGGTTTTGTGGTCCATAAGCTATAAATTGAATCTTCAATTTCATAACGATTCAGTTAGGAGGAGTTAAGATGAAAAAATAAAATATTTGCAAAAAAATAAAGTGTGGGATGGTTCTGGTAATTTGTGTGGCTAAAATTTTTCAAAAATATCGTGCTCGTATTGAAATTTTTAGTGATGCATTTTTTTGGAGGATAAAAAAATATAAATGGATGCCTCAGTATTTCAAGTAGAGTTTTTGATTTGCTGAGTACCATTCTCTCCAGAGAAGGTGTTTTGAGAATTTTAGTTCTAGTGTTATCCATAGATTATTCAGTGGTTTGTATTACGGAATAATCATATATTAGACTTTTGAGGCAATTTGTGTAAAAATGTGAACAGTGAACTTTTTATCTGTTCATTGTAATGAGTTTTTAGTATTTGTTACATTAAATATCCATTTGCACTTCTAGTTCTAGGATATGTCAAAGACTAAAGTAGTATCTTGCTGCAATGTCTAATGTCTATCATTTTCAACATAAAACGGTATATAACAACCCCACAACAGATTACCTTATTTGGTAACATATAGTAGCCATTGTTCCCTTTTACAACTTGGCATTTGGCTTGATGTTTGTTTTGATGGATCATTATTTCCCTCATATATCTTTCAGTTTTTCAATTAATTATTTAATAAAATAATACCATTTTCCTCTATTAATAAGCTTTTGTAGGATATGATGGATATTGAGCTTATCGAGATGATGACTTTAGATAAGAGGCTATGAAGATCGTGGAATAGGATTGAATGATAGTAAATAGTCAAGTGTTGTCATCTTGTTGTCATGCAAGATAGGCTTGGTGGTAGCTTGGTGCACCACATTTGTTTCTCTATTTATACTAGTATTAGTAGCATTATTCTCGTAGTTGCTGCATTTCGATTATCACATTATTTAAATATTGTCCAGTTCTTTGTTTTCTGAATGTTATGTAATGGCTTTTTCCTATTATTTGCTATATCCTCTTTACTTTTGTATTTGATTTTGACTTAACTGATTTCTGTTACATGTTGCCTTAATAAGAAGCATAGTCTTCTTGATGTTCTTATGATCATTTACCCCATTGTTGGTAGGCATTGTGAGTTTGACCAGTTTTGAGATGAGGAAGAAATCAACAAGGAGGAAATCTGTAGCTGGATATTTTTGTGGTGTGGTCTATTTTTTTATTTAGATTTCTCTTATGTTGATGCATTCTTTGATCCTATTGTATTTTGGATGGCTTAATAAAAGGTCACCTTGAAATTTTCATTGATTCTTATTTATTTGCTCATCCTTTTATTATTTTAGCTCAATATGCCAATTGTGTATCTCAAATAAGTTTCATATGTTGCACCTATTTGCAGATTTCAGCAGCATGACTTTGAACTACTTTGTACATACCTAAATGACTTTATGCTCTATATGTACTCGATTTTGGCATGAAATTTAGGACTTGTAATTCAATAGAGTAGTATATTTTCATTATAGTATCTTGTTGAAAAAAGATGTAAATTTTGACTTTATTGAATATGTATGAATCTTTTCTTCATTTTTGATCACATATTGCTAAAGGGATCTAAATAATGGCTTCAAATTTTAGCTTTCCATCTACGTGAATCTCAATATTTGCGATTTGCTTATGTTATTGGGATTTTAATGGATAATGATGATAGAAGTTGGATGAACTACCATAGATGGTCAGATAAGTATGAACGTGGAGTTAAATATTTTTTTGATAAGTCTTTTGAACGAACTTTTAAAGGAAATGAAATATTATGCCCTTGCGGAAAATGCATGAATCTCTATTGGCATTATAGAGAAGTGGTGGAAGATCACATATATGATGAAGGGTTTGTTGACGGTTACACTAAATGGATTTTGAGCCGGGGGTCTATCGGAAACAGTACTTTTTCGGAGGTAGTGATATGGACTGCGTATATTTTAGCCTTCCCAGACCCCACTTGGTATGTTTTTGGAGGTAGTCAGACATAAACAAACTTATGGACAATCTATCTTTTTTACTTTGATAAAGTAAGTTGTTAATTGATTGGATGACATCAAGAAAATGCAATTATTACAAAAGTAGATGTGCCAGCTCCTAGACAAGATAGTACAAAAGGGTCGGGGAGCTAGGCAAACAGCAAAAAAGGAATAACCATGTTAAGGGATAGTCTAATGTGATGGAGCTCACAAAATCTTTAAAAAAGGGTAGACTATTCACATAGGACTAGATTGCCAAATAAAAAGACTAAGCAAATGTCTAACCTTTATCAAGTGGGTTGAAGTTGAGACACCATCAGAACATTTGTTGTTTATTTCAGTCCAAAGGCACCAAAATATACAAGATGGAATCAACCTCCATGTGTTCCTGATGGGTTTATCATCTTTCCAAAGGTTCTAGCTCTCAGCAGCATCTTTGGTGTTCTGTGGCATCACCTATTTGAGGTTGAAAAGAGCAAAAAATATATGCCACATGCCTGTAGCCACCACACAGTGCAAGAATAGATGTTTGGCTAATTTGGAGCTTTCCTGACATAAGTTGTATCTGTTAACTAACTGGAGAAATATCTCCTAAAAATGTTTTCCTTTGTTAGACATGCATTTTTAGAGCCAACCAGCTAAAGCGCATCACTTCTTGTGGGAGTTTTGACCTTCAAATTAGTTTTTACGGCCAGGAGTCTGAAATTCCATTATGAGCATCTAGCAATTTATATCCCAGGTTTACTGTGTATTCCTTTGAATTACGAACCCAACTTAACGCATCTACAACCTTAGTGATCATGTGGGAACTCACTGGGTATGTTGTTGTTGTTGTGGTGACTTGACCTTTTCTCCTTATTTCATGAGAAGAGAAAACAGGGAAACCAGTGATCAGAAGGACCACTGGTAGTTCTTTGACTTTGTGAAGAACATGTTTATTGAATATAAGAAGATAACTAGAATCATATTATCAAAGATAATTGACATAATTTTTTTTGTAGGTGGAGAAAATGAAGCAGCGAATGATGAGAACATTTAAGATTGTTAAGAAGATATTAGATGGTTTTTGTAACTTGTTTTAGGATATTTTTGATATCGACAACAACACAATGAAACTTAGTCGATTTCTACTCTTTTGGATATTAATCACTGTGGTTGGCTTATTATTTTGGATACAATTTTAAAGATGAACATTGATAAATGTTTTGTGATTCTTATTAGATCTTTTATCATGTATTTGAGTTTATTAGTATTTATTAGTATTGATATATCATTGCAAGGCTACATATTTTTGTAGAAAATTAAGCTGTTGCAATAGCAACTTGAACTGTTGCTATAGAAAGTTGATGCAACAGCTTTTGTAAATGTTATGAATTAACTCATTTAAATCGTCGCAATAGAGTTTGTATGTGTCGAAAAAATTGTATCATTAATTACAAAACTGTTGCAATAGTATACAGTTATAATACATTTATTTTAACTGTTGCAGTAGATCAAATAGTTGTTGCATAACACTCTATGACAACAGCTTGCAAATTGTTATGTTAGATGTTTAAACCATCGTTATACAATTTATATGTGACAAAAAAATCCGTAGCATTAATAACAAAATTGTTGCAACAAAGTCTCAAATTAACGAGTAATATATTTATTTAACTGTTTCAATGGATACAATAACCATTGCATAAAATTCTTTGGCAACAGTTTATTTCGTTGCAATTGATATCAAATAAGTGTTGCAGTAGAGAGCGTTATAAACGTTGTTATAGCCTAGCTATAGCAACGGTTATTAAAACCGTTACCAGAACCATAGCAGTAGAGCTATAGCCACGCAACCTGATGAAACGGTTGTGGAACCGTCGCAATACGTCTATAGCTACGGTTTACTTGGCTATTGCAACACTTTTATATGTGTTTCCATAGACCCATTTTTCAGTAGTGTATATTTGGTAGAATCTAGCCAAATTGATATCAAAAAATTTAGAGAAAATACCCAATTACCCCCCTGAACTATACCCGAAAAGGCTATGACACACCTAAACTTAAAAGGGGTTTTATTACCCCCCTCCCCCTCCCTAAACTAATTAAAAGTGTAATTTTGACACACTTAGTGCCTATGTGGCACATACATGGCACACACATGTGCCTACGTAGACACTTCAGTGTATTGTGCCACGTATGTTCCACGTAGGCACTAAGGGTGTCAAAATTACACTTTTAAATAATTCAGGGGGTAATAGGACCCCTTTTAAGTTGAGGTGTGTCATAGCCTTTTTGGGTATAGTTTAGGGGGTAATTAGGTATTATCTCAAAAATTTATACATTTTGAGGACACAAGTCATTTTTCAGTAATCTTATCCAAACCTCTGAATCACTGTAATACAGATATTCTCTCATTACACATTTCAGAAAATGCAAATATTTCATATTTAAATAAAATGCGGATATGAAAGTCAATAAATGAAGATTGCATTATTTTTAGAGTAGCAACATATTCTAAAGTTATCTAAATAGTAAACTTGCACGGGAAAACACCCAAACAACATAACTACAAATCTCAGGTAAGGGATAAAGTAAGGTACAAACAGTATAACAATATTTTATTTCCACACCTAGAAATTTACTTAAAATAAAACTTCAAAACTGAAATTCTCATATGAATACTCAATTTTTTTTTCTAGATCTTGAATATTTTAACCTTATTCTTCTGTAAATATATATTTTGAGCAATTATTTGGAAACCATAAAGACTTTGAACATATTATAAACAATAAACTCAAAGAAATAAGCAAATCAAAAGAAATTTCAGGAATCCAAGGGTGTGACCTAGTGCTTCAATGAAGTTGGATAGAGCACCATGAGGTCTCAGATCAATTTCCAACCGAAACAAACACCAGGTTATTTCTTTCCATCTATTCGATCCTTTGGTGAACAGAGTTACCTGTTACCTGTTGTTGGTGAGAGGTGACAAGTATCTCATAGAATTAGTCGAGGTGTGCTGAAGCTGACCTCGACACCACATTTATAAAAAATAGAAATGTTAGGAGTTAAGAAGACGTAATAAAAAGATATAAAATCAAAAAGTTTAGTGGACATCTTTTAATGGAGATTCAAAAGAATCTTATAACCCGTAACATAGAGTCGTTCACTAGAAAAATGATGTAGAGTTTCAAAGGGAAATAAAAAGGACATGGGTAGAAGTAATAATTGTTAAGAAATATTTAAGCAAAAACAACTAAATTGGATACAACAACATCATGTAACTGGAGGGTTTGGGTTGTAGGTGATAAAAGAGTTTTAAAATGAGGTGTAGGTGACACAAGTCTTAATTATTAGGTGGAGGTGACAATTACTTTATTATGGATTAAGAAAGTTGGAGAAGTTTGAAAATAACCCTCAAGTTTTTAAATTTACACTTTGATTCAAATGTTAGTTAATATAACAGAAAATGGAGGAAAAAATGGTGTGTTTCTCTCTCTTCTCATCCGTTGTAGTTTTCTCTCTTCACGATTATTGTTATTCATTGTTGCTGCTGGTGCTTTATTCATCATGTTCTGCTTCATTATCATCATTTTCTACTTCATTATCATCTTCATCTTCTTCTTGTCGACCATTGTTGTTGTTGTTACCTCTACTGCTGCTATTTTACCAATTTCTTAGGTCAAATTTTATTTCGAACATCACCACTTTTCACTTTGACATTACTTCATAGGAGACTTTGGTAAGTTAAATTATAATTTTTAGTCGAATTTATCATCTAGGTTACAAAGTTACTGCTATTTTTTCCAACAATGGATAGAAGTCGATCATGAATCCAACATAAATGCCCACAATTTAAATAGATCACTTATCTGGTGCATCAGATGAGCAATCTGTTACAACAGAAGATATATCTGTTGCAATAGACTAGTTATCTGTTGCATCAGACTGATAATTTGTTGCATCAGACTTATTATCTGTTGCATCAGACTTATTATCTGTTGCATCAGACTGATTATCTGTTGCATCAGACTGATTAATCTGTTTGGAACAACACAAATCAGCTCCTGCCACAAACCCAACAGATAACTAATATGTGTTGCTATTGCTACTGGATTCAAAATTATTTCTTACCTCCAATCATCGACATGTTTGTTGAGAATATAATAGACAGAATGAAAATTAAAGACTCCCTCCATCTCAAATTACCCGCTACAAGAAAAATGCTTATTACCTAGGAATTTTCATAGGGATAATGTGGTAAAATCCCCAAGTAATTTGATTATCTGCGGATTTTTTTACCAATTAGAATCTAAAGGAAATACCTTCGTAGATAATTATTACTTGCGGATTTATAAAATCTTTAGGTAATTTAGCTGCAAAAATATATCCGCAGGTAATTATTACTTGCGGATTTATAAAATCCCTAGGTAATTTAGTTGCAAAAATAAATTCGCAGGTACGTTATTTGCGAATTTTTTTGCGATTAACTATCAAAATTTTGCATGAATTTTTTGGTAAAATTTCATAAAAAGAATTTTACTTGCGGATTTTCACGAAAAAACTCATAAATTATTCCTCACGAAGACTCCTAAGTAATTCCCTAGGTAATTTAGATGTGGAAATAAATCCGCAGGTACATTATTTGTGGATTTCTTTGCGATTATCTATTAAAATTTTACATGAATTATTTGGTAAAATTTCATAAAAAAGAGAATTTTACCTACGAATTTTCACAAAAAAAATTCACAAATTATTCCCCACAAACTATTTCACAAGAAAATTCGTATTAAATGCCCCAAGTAAATCAGCAAGAACAAATTTTTTCAAGAAAATTTTCATGAATATTTAGCATGTACATCCCCATGAAAATTTCCAAATAATAATTCACGCGTAAATTACTAAAAACATTCCACAATTAATCAAAAATATATTCAAAACCTTCAATAATTCTCAAAAATATCATTCAATACAAGTCTAATAATGTAAATCATTACAACTAACAAAAAACACATAATTAAAAACATCCACATCAATAATGTATGATTCTTAAATGGTCCAAAATAAAATATTTCAAACTTGAATCCTCAATAAAACTACCAATCATCAAGGTCAGAATCACTTTCATTCACGTCGTCAGAGTCATCATCACTTTCATCCTCTTGGTTGTCTTCTTGGGATGAACGTTCATCATTTAACAAATCCTTTAACTTCCAATAGTCAAGCAAGATCTCTCCACCACAAGAGACCGCTTGTACTAAATTGCTTGATGCTACAACAAAATACACAAAAGACAAATGACAAGATTAGAGTTGAAATAGGAAAAAGGCAAATACAAAAAGAGTATTGACAACAATGTAGTAAAACAATAGAAAGATCTATTTCAATAAAAATTTTATTATTCTCTTACATTAATTGAACATGAAATAGAAGAGTGGGGTTGATATTATAATTTTATGTTACTATACTTAACCATTTTCAAATAACTAATTCGCATTTCAAGTAACTAAACTTGACCATTTTCAAGTCACTACTACACACTTCAAGTCACTACACAACCGTTTTCAAATAACTAATTCACATTGTAAGTCACTACACTTGAAACATTTTCAAATCACTAGTACACATTTCAAATCACTACACTTAACTATTTCAATACTAATTCACATTTCAAGTCACTATACTTAATCATTTCCAAGTAACTATACTTTGTTATTTTCAAGTTATTAGTACACATTTCAAGTGACTACACTTAATCATTTTCAAGTCACAAGTTCACAATTTCAAGTAACTACACTTAACCATTTTCAGGTCACAAGTTCGCAATTTCAAATAACTACACTTAATCATTTTCAAGTCACTACACTTAATAATTTTCAAATAGCTAATTAATTGACATTTCAAGTCATTGTACTTGACAATTTTCAAGTAACTACACTTAACCATTTTCAACTCACTAGCACACATTTCAAGTCACTACACTTGACCATTTTCAAATAACTAATTCACATTGCAAAGCACTACACTTAATCATTTTCAAGTCACTAGTACACATTTTAAATCACTACACTTAACCATTTTCAAATAATTAATTCACATTTCAAGTCGCTATACTTAACCATTTTCAAGTAACTACTTCACATTTCAAATAACTATACTTAGCCATTTTCAAGTCACTACACTTAATTATTTATTTCAAGTCATTATACTTAACCACTTTCAAGTAACTACACTTAACCATTTTCAAGTCACTAGTACACATTTCAAATCACTATACTTAACCATTTTCAAGTAACTACACTTAACTATTTTCAAGTCAATAGTACACATTTCAAGTCACTACACTTAGTCACTAGACTTAATTATTCTCAAGTCACTAGTACATATTTCAAGACACTACACATTTCAAATAACAAAACTTTACTATTTTAAAGTCGTACATATTTCAATTGACTACACTTAACTATTTTCAAGTCACAAGTTCACAATTTCAAATAACTACACTTAATCATTTTCAAGTCACAAGTTCGCAATTTCAAATAACTACACTTAATTATTTTCAAGTCACTAGTACACATTTCAAGTCACTACACTCAAGCCATTTTCAAATAGCTAATTGACATTTCAAGTCACTATACTTAAACATTTTCAAGTCACTACACTTACCCATTTTAAACTCACTAGTACACATTTCAAGTGACTACACTTGACTATTTTCAAGTAACTAAATTCAAACTTCAAGTCGCTACACTTAACCATTTTCAAGTCACTAGTACACATTTCCAATCACTACACTTAATCATTTTCAAATCACTTAATCCACTTCTCAAGTGACGACATTTGATCATTTTGAAGTCACTAGTACACATTTCAAAACACTACACTTAATCATTATATAAAGTTTTAATTTAAGATCACAAAATTTCAAAATATTCTTCACTAAACTCTATTTCAAGTTAAACCAGACAAACAAATTGAAATGGAGTACTTAGTATAACTTGACAGTAATGAACAACAATGCACTTCATAGTCCTACCAGTCAACCACATTACTAACTTAGATACAAATTAACTTGACAGTAATGAACAATAAAGCACTTGTTAGTCCTACCATTCAACCACATTACTAGCTTAAATACAAATTAACTTGATAGTAATGAGCAATAATGCACTTGTTAGTCCTATTAGTCAACCACATTATTAACTTAAATACAAATTTTTTAATACGAAGGTCGTGGGTTCATCCCATGAAAACAAAAACAACCTCTGACATAAATACAAGGTAAATCTGCATATAATAAACTTATATGGTCCGAGAGATTTAACCAAAACACCTACTTAATATATTAAAATTCAGAATATATATATATATATATATATATATATATATATATATAAATATATATATATAGGGACATAAAACCAAACCCTTCTCAAAAACTAAAATAATGATGTAGGAGATAAAATAATTTAAAGCTACTATCATAGCTTCTCTCTCCGCGTTGTGTTTTATTTTCCTTCTCTTTTTTAATTTTATTTGATGACTTTGTTTTTGTTTGCATTAATTGACTTTTTTGAAAGCTCATGAGCCCACACGGAGTGTTTGTACAGAAAAATAATTTTTTTAAAAAAAATTCTCTAGTAAAACAAATTTTTATAAAATGAAGAGAATAATTTTTATAGAAATGAAAAACAAGTTCCACGAGTAGCATTCCGCACTAAAGGGCTCCTCGATCTCCGCCCTCCGACCCTAGAACTTCAACTCCCACTCACCCTCACGGCCTCACCTCCAACTCCCATAGTGTTTTTCTATATATGTCGTGCCTAAAAGTTTTTGGGACAATATTTTCTACTTACATACTAAACATAAGAAAATTACTTATTTTTCACAAAAACAAAATATTTTCCTTCGTACCAAACGCTACCCTTAATTTACGTGGTGACTCAAAACACACAAGGTCAAGATTAAAGGTAGATCGTGCTTACCACTCGACCAATCCTCAGTTGTCCTACTTTCCAAATTTAATCACATGTTCAAACAAATTTTCTTTCAAACCAATTCATCAATTTTCATTTAATTTAAAAAATTACATCAAATTTCAGAAATGATAAGACAATTTATACCTGATCCATAGCATTCTGAGCAGCGGTTATGAATTTAGTAGTAATCCTTCACAAACTCACCTCCCACATATCAACGATCACAACGAATCAGCATCAACCCACTTCCAGTAATGCTTTTTACAGAAAACTGCCCCATCAGCAACCATCCTCCCACTCGAATCACCGTATTCATCTGTCTCCTCCGTGCAAAACTCCTCAGGTAAACCATCCACTGCAGCCTCCACTGTATGCAACACATAACAAACAGGCAATCCAGGATACGACGATGATACCCTCTCCTCCACCTTCGTATATGAATTTGGTAAAACAAACTTGTCTTTCTTTCAACTGCATAACTACATCTAAATTAGCGGCAGAAACAGAGAGCCATCAACACCAATATACAAAAGAAAGAAACTGATCTATCTCCAATGAAATCCGTTCATTCATGAAATTGTAAATGTTGCTTTAGCCTTTGATTAGTATCACATTGACAGGCTGAGAAATTTGTTTGGACTGCCTTTGAGGCGAGTAATGATGTATGAGGGAGAAGAGTGGTATAGTATTTGTTGTCCACCGACGGCAGGTTGCCGGTGGTGGTGCAGAACTTGTAGTTCTGCGGAAGAGAGGGACCGGAGAGAGAAAAGGAGGGAATGGGGCGACGCTGGTCGGCAGCTCGTTGGTCGAGGAGTTGGGATGGTTCGATGAGGAGGGTGTTGGTACGATGGTGAAGCAACACTGGTGGTGCGGAGGTTGTCCGTCGGCTGGTAATTGCATCCGCCGGCGGCTATGCCTAGAGAGATAAAGGAAGAGAAGATAGAGAAAGATCAGAGATGCGGCTATTGTTGTTGAGAATGAGATATTTGGGTTTTTTTGATGTATAAAAGGAAAGTAAGGATGAGCGGATCTCAGTCGTTGGATATTTTTAATCAACGGCTGAGATTAAAATTATTTAAAAAGGGGTCAGAAAATAAAATTAATGTTAATTTGGTTAAAATTGACATTAATTGAGTATAAGATGGCTAGAATTTAAATAAATTAGAAAAATTATTTTAAGTTAGGCTGTTATTTAATAAATAAAATAAGATGTCGCTATTAAAAATAGACAACACATGTAGAATTAAGATTGCGTAAAAAAATATTTTATAAAATTGTCGTTAATAATTTAAAATAAATTAGTTACAAAATTTAAAAATAATAATAATTATTATAATAATAATGGAAACTAGACAATGTATTTGTAAAGTGTGCATATTTACGAAAGATGATTTAAGTAAGAGAATTATATAAAATATTATATTTGAATTAATAAATTAGAAAAAATGATAATAAAAATTAATAAAAATAATTTTTAAGTATTTAAATCATTAATGTGACACGTCGTTATTTATATAATACGAGAATAATGTGTAAAAATATTAATATTTAAAATTAAATAATTTTGATAAAATGAAAGCCTAAGAGAGCATCGGGAGGTCAAAATTAGGTGTCAACAACAGTTGAAGCAGATATGTTATGAATATTTTTTTTTATTAAATATTATTAATTTTTTTATATGTCAATGACTTAGAATAATTAATTAAGAGATAATATAGTAAAATTACGGAGTAGCTGAAGCAGGTGAAGAAGCAGGCATGTCGACAAAGTACTGCCTGCTTCTTCACACGTATTAATAGTAGTAACTTATCTCTAGGGAGCTGTTTGACTTATATTAATAGTTTTGAGATTAAATGCAAGATTATTTTATGGTGCATTTGGGTAGAGGTGTTAGTTAATCTTGAATTACTTATCCGTCACTGATGACCATTAATTTCTCGATCTCAATAACGAGTCAAGCTAAGATTGATGATTAGCTCAAATACATCTTTGATATCATATTCAGCCGCTTGATCAACTTGTGTGAGTTTTACAAGTATTTTTAAAATTGAGTCAAGCTAAGGTTTATTTAGCTCTAATTAATATCAATTCTGACTAAAATTGATATTAATTAAATAAGAATTAGGCTAGACATTACATAAGTTGGGCAAATTGAATTGACTTAGGTTTCTATTTAGTAAATGTAGGAAAAACGTAATAATAATAATAATAATAATAATAATAATAATAATAATAATAATAATAATAATAGACAATGTTTGTAAATTATGGGCATGTATAATTGCAGAACTAATTTAATAAAAATTACCAAAATTATGTAAAATATTATATAATGTAAAAAATAATAATATAAAAATAAATCATATATTTTCAAATCATGAATGTGACACGTTAATATTTATTTGATCAAAATAATGCGTAGAAAATATCAACATTTAAAATAAATAATTTTTCTAAAATAACAACATAAGAGGGGTATTAGGAGGTCAAAATTGGGTGTCCACACGAGTAACTCGATTTATTCCCACAAATTGGTGTTCGTGGAGGGTACATTGTACGCAGATCTTACTACTAAGGTAGATAGGTTGTTTTCAATAGACCCTCGATTCAAAAAAAATAGTCTGAAGCTGTCTAATTTCAAGAAAAATATTAGTAAAAATTAATTTAATATTGGTCGTTGATCAAATATGATGAACTAATGAGATTAGAATTGAGGAGATGAGTCAAATTAGGATTATATATTGGGTTACATAAATTGAATTGAGGATTTCGATTGAGTCAAATTAAACTCAATTGACACAAATTGAGTATAAATTGCTAGAATTTAAATAAATTATGAAAATTGAATTGAATTAGGTTGATATTTAATAAGTATAGTAACTATATAAAATAAATAGTAAAAATAAATAAATGTTGATCAACAGCTAAGATCTAAAGATTAAGAATTTGGTTTAAAAAATTGAATGAAATTTGAAATTGAGTTCAATTGGACACAATTTGGGCTAGGATTGTAATAAATTGGATAAAATTAGGCTAAAATTATTATAAATTTGCAAAATCAGACTAGAAAATAAATAAATTAAAAAATTAAATTGACTAAGGTTGCAAATTAATACAATAATAATAATAGTAAAATAAATAATGTAAGTATTTTCAGGTTAGCTATGAATAAATTGTGTAACTAAAAATACGACTCATAATATATTACTTTAAAATCAACGATAATAATAATATATATATATATATTTTTTATTATATATATAAATTTTATATTTATATATATGTATTTATTTTATATATTTAGTATAAATAATGTTTTCTCGTTATTTCATTTCATTTCATCCATGTTGAGTTATTTATATTTGAAAATGAAAAATATGTTTGAAAAAAATTATTTTTTTCAAAAAAAAAAAATCACAAATTTTAAATGTCCGGTCATGACAGAGAAAGACTCACTACTTTAATCTTCAAAATCGAAACAAAAATTTGAAATAACTGAATCAAATTTATAGAAATCGAATCAAATCGAATTTATTTTGGTTTGATTATGACTGTCATTTTCGTTAATCCAAAAATCGAAAAAACGAATCAATATTAAACAAGCAAATAAAAAAAATAGAATGTCCATCCCTAAACTTATCATATATAATATTCTGAAACTACCTAATACTTTCAATTCAATGTAAAATAGCTTAATTTTTTTATTTTATTTCGTGATTATTATACCTTATATCTCACATCAAACGACTCTTAAATGTATATTATATTAATATATTATATTATCGTGCGTAGTATGATGCCTTACGATTATATTTAAATTAACCAATTGAAAAACACGTTCTATTTGAGCCCTGAGTCGTTCTTTGCCCTATCTTAGGCCAACGAAATTTCAGCTCTTTAATTTTTTGGTGATAACATAACGAGTCAAGCTAAGGTTTATTCGACTCGAATACATCTGTGATACCATTTATGACAATAAACTAATTTTAATTTCTTGAGCATTCTTTGCTTGATTATACGTGTCAACCGATTTAATGTCTAGTTTCTTTTTATTTTATGTTTTTTATTCTTCAAGTTTATCCTCTTCCTATTAAAATTTTCAAGTCACAAAAATCCTACGTAAATCCCCATGAAATAGTTTTAGCTAAATTTGTAGCAACACAATCCCCCAATAATTTTTCAAGTAATAATTTCGTAGGTAAATCCCCAAGAAATAATTTCAGCTAAATGTGTAGCAACACAATCCCCCAATAATTTTCCAAGTAATAGTTTCGCAGGTAAATCCCCAAGAATAAATCCCCAGCAAGATTCGCAGAACAAAATCCCCAAATAATTTCTCAGGTAATAAAATTCATTACATAAATTTCTACCAAAATATCTCTACGTAAATTCGTAGGATAAATTACCTAAGAATTGTCCTATGGATTTAAAATATATATATATATATATATTTGTCCATATACCTACAGATTTACGTAGAGAAAAAATATCCACCGATACATTTCCCAGGTAGTCGCAAGTAATAATTTCATGGGTAAATCCCCAAGAATAAATCCCCAGCAAAATTCACAGCACAAAATCCCCAAATAATTTCCCAGGTAATAAAATCCATTCCATAAATTTCCACCAAACTATCTCTAAGTAAATCCGTAGGATAAATTAACTGGAGATTTTTCTATGAATTTAAAAAATATATATATTTGTCCATATACCTGCGGATTTGCCTAGAGATAAAATATCCACCGATATATTTCCCCAGGTAATGTCGCAAGTAATAATTTCGCAGGTAAATCCCTAAGAATTAATCCCCAGCAAAATTCGAAGCACAAAATTCCAAAATAATTTCCTAGGTAATAAAATCCATTACATAAATTTTCACCAAAATATCTCTAAGTAAATCCATAGGATAAATTACCTAGGGATTTTTCTACGAATTTAAAAAATATATATATTTGTCCATATACCTGCAGATTTACCTAGAGATAAAATACCTGCCGATATATTTTCCCAGGTAATATCGCAAGTACGAAATTTGCGCAATATGACGCCAAATTTACCTGCGGAATTTGTTACAAATATATAGTTCGCAGGTAATATATTTTAATGTTGAGGAATTTAATATTTTCATAGGTAAATCCGCATGTATTTCCTGCGATATAATTCCTAGGTAAAATCCCCATGCAATTTACAGTTTTCTAGTAGTGCCGTCCCAAATTTCCTAATTTGATTTCTCATTTTACTTGTCTTTTTTATTAATCAAGAAGAGATAAAATTTTTTCCATGTTTTACCCTTAGCATTAATCACTTCTTCTTCAAATTAAAATGTAAACATCATTTAATAGGGGTATTATGGTAAACTAGGCATGTTACTAATTATTTTTCTTAATCAATGTGTCATTTCAATTTGGAACGAGCAGGGTAATTTGAGATGGAGGGAGTTATCTGTTGAAATAGACTAGTTATCTGTTGCAACATATGGGTAATCTGTTTGGAACAACCTAAATCAGCCCCTGCCACAAACCCAACAGATAAATCTTAAATCTTTCTATTGCTACTGGATTCAAAATTACTCCTTACGTCCAATCGTCGACATGTTTGTTGAGAAGATAATAGACAGAATGAAAATTAAATATGAATTAAAATGGTTAAAGTTGATCAAACATAATTTTATTATTAAACTAAAACAAATAAAAATACATATACAGACTTAGAAAGAAAGAAGAAACAAAATAATCTAATTATTATTAATAGATTCTTCAGCATTATTATTATTATCGCCAACCGCATCTTTGAAGGCAGCAGCAGTGCCCTTCTTATACTGCGGATCTCCCGCAACATCCTTACTCTGACAGCGGTCAACTCCCACTGTATATCATGTACCTGCCTCTGCAGTTCCCGTACATCATCTCAAAAAATAGAGAAATCCCACAACGGATCGCCCATATCTAGAACACACATAAATTAACAAAAGATGCGAAATCAAAAGTAAAGAAAAGAATCCAAAAGTAATACAAAATTTATTTACACAAAAAGCAAAAAAAAACTTACCAGAGACAGGAAAAAGCAATCAAATTCTTGAATAAAAAGTAGTTGAAGGTGTAATATGAAAGACAAGAGCAAGAAATAAATAGATATGTGTAGTAGAATGAACGAGTAAGGAGGGACCTATTTATAGAGGATTGAATTTGAATGAGTTAGGCAAAAATATGCGACTGTTCACCTCCATTTATTAATACTGGTGACTTTTTGATTACTTTGAAAAGTTGTGACTTGATAAAATTCTTTTCAGTAACTCTTTTTTTTGAATTATGGAAACAGATTATATATCTGTTGCATCAGATAACCCATCTGTGACAACAGATATAAAATTTATTACAACAAATCTACAATCTGTTGCAACAAATAATATATCTGTTGCAACATATATCTTTTGAATAATCATCATATTTTTATCTTTAATCCAAATTTGGTGACTTTTTTATTATATAAATTAAAAAAACAGATTCAAAAACAAAAAGGTGCGAGTGTTCACCTCCATTTATTAATACTGGTGGCTTTCTGATTACTGTGGAAAGTTGTTACTTGATAATTTCTTTTAAGTAACCATTTTTTAAGTTGCAACAGATATACCATTTGTTGCAACAAATCTACAATCTGTTGCATCAGATAATATATCTGTTGCACATATAAGCTATCTTTTTTAATAATCAACATATCGTTAATCCAAATTTGGTGACTTTTATTATATAAATTAAAAAAATAAATTTAAAAATAAATATGTCGAATAGTTACGATCAGTTATTAAAATTAAATAATCGTTCTGTTACGGTTATAAATTGTGTTTATCATTTATTTCCTTATTATTTATTTACGAAGCGTTCTTCATATTAAATAATCGGAAAGTCATATCATGTCTTTTCACCTTCTCAATAACAATACCCCTTTTTATTAATAACCACCTGTTGCAACATATGATCGATCTGTCGCATCAGATTAACCTCTGTCAATATGTTGAGAATAAGGAATAATAAAGAATGATAATTAAATACTAAATAAGAACTAAATATTCAAAGTCGACCACCAAACATAGATTTTTGAATCCCTTGGGTAGATCCGATATACAAAAGGAGGAAATACATACATACGCTAAAAGGAAAATAAAACATAACCTAATTATTATTACTACTATTATTATTATTATCATTACTATTATTATTATAACTATTATTATTGTCAATCGAATAATTTTTATCCGGCAGCAGCAGGGCCCTCCTCAGCCTTGCTCCGAAATCCGCCAAACCCCTATAGAGTTTATCAAACTGCCTTTGAAGTTCCTGCAAAGACTCGATATGAATCTTCTTGTACAAATCTGGAGGGTTTGGGCTGTAGGTGTCAAAAGAATTTTAAAATGAGGTGTAGGTGACACAAGTCTTAATTATTTGGTGGAGGTGACAATTACTTTATTATAGATTAAGAAAGTTGGAGAAGTTTGAAAATAACCCACAAGTTTTTAAATTTATACTTTGATCTAAATGTTAGTTAATATAACAGAAAATGAAGGGAAAAAAGACGCATTTCTCTCTCTTCTTATCCGTTGTTGTTTTCTCTTTCTTCACGATTATTGTTGTTCATTATTTTTGCTGCTGCTTTATTCATCATCGTCTGCTTCATTATCATCATCTTCTACTTCATTATCATCTTCATCTTCATCTTCTTCTTGTCGACTATTATTGTTGTTGTTACCACTACTGTTGCTATTTTACCAATATCTTAGGTCAAATTATGTTTCGAACATCACCACTTTTCACTTTGACATTACTTCATAGGAGACCTTGGTAAGTTAAATTATAATTTTTAGTCAAATTTGTCATTTGGGTTACAAAGTTACTGTTGCTTTTTCCAACAATGGATAGAAGCCGATCATGAATCCATCATAAGTGACCACAATTTAAATAGATCACTCATATAGTGCATCAGATGAGCAATTTGTTGCAACACACTAGTTATTTGTTGTATTAGACTAATTTTCTATTGCATCAGACTTATTATCTATTGCATCAGACTGATTATCTGTTGCATCATACTAATTAATCTGTTCGGAATAACACAAATCAGCCCCTGCCACAAACCCAACAGATAACTAATATATTTTGCTATTGCTACTGGATTCAGAATTATTTCTTACGTCCAATCGTCGACATGTTTGTTGAGAATATAATAGACAAAATGAAAATTAAAGACTCCCTCTATGTCAAAATTACCCGTCACAAATTTTCTAATTTGATTTCGCATTTTACTTGTCTTTTTTTATTAATCAAGAAGAGATAAAAAAAATTCTATGTTTTATCCTTTGCATTAATCACTTTTTTCTTCAAATTAAAATGTAAACATCATTTAATAGGGGTATTATGGTAAACTAAGCATGTTATTAATTATTTTCTTAATCAATGTGTGCCATCTCAATTTGGGACGGGTAGGGTAATTTGAGACAGAGGGAGTTATCTGTTGAAACAGACTAGTTATCTGTTGCAACATATGAGTAATCTGTTTGGAACAACTTAGATCAGCCCTTGCCACAAACCCAACAGATAAATCTTAAATCTTGCTATTGCTACTGGATTCAAAATTACTCCTTACGTCCAATCGTCGACATATTTGTTGAGAAGATAATAGACAGAATAAAAATTAAATATGAATTAAAACGGTTAAAGTTGATGAAACATAATTTTTTTATTAAACTAAAACAAATAAAAATACATATACAGACTTAGAAAGAAAGAAGAAACAAAATAATCTAATTATTATTAATAGATTCTTCATCATTATTATTTTTATCGACAACCGCATCTTCGACAGGCAGCAACACCGCCTTTCTTATCCTGCGGATCTCCCGCAACATCCTTACTCTAACAACGGCCAACTCCTACTGTATATCATGTACCTGCCTCTGCAGTTCCCGTACGTCGTCTCGTAAAATAGCAACGTCCCACACTGGATTGCCCATATTTAGAACACACATAAATTGACAAAAAATGAGAAAACAAAAGTAAAGAAAAGAATCCAAAAGTAATACAACGTATATTTACACAAAAAGCAAGAAAAAAAACTTACCAGAGATAGGGAAAAACAATCAAGTTCTTGAAGAGAAAGTAGTTAAAGGTGTAATATGAAAGACAAGAGTAAGAAATAAATAAATATGTGTAGTAGAATGAACGAGTAAGGAGAGAACTATTTATAGAGGATTGAATTTGAATGAGTTAGGCAAAAAGGCGCGATTGTTCACCTCCATTTATTAATACTGGTGACTTTTTGATTACTTTGGAAAGTTGTGACTTGATAAAATTCTTTTCAGTAACCTTTTTTTTGAATTATGGCAACAGATTATATATCTATTGCATCAGATAACCCATCTGTGACAACAAATATAAAATTTATTACAACAAATCTACGATTTGTTGCAACAGATAATATATCTGTTGCAACATATATCTTTTTAATAATCATCATATCTTTATCTTTAATCCAAATTTGGTGAATCTTTTATTATATAAATTAAAAAAAAAGATTCAAAAACAAAAAGGCACAACTGTTCACCTTCATTTATTAATACTGGTGGCTTTTTGATTACTGTGAAAAGTTGTGACTTGATAAGTTCTTTTCAGTAACCATTTTTTTGCGTTGCAATAGATATACCATTTGTTGCAACAAATCTACAATCTATTGCATCAGATAATATATCTGTTGCACATATAAGCTATCTTTTTTAATAATCAACATATCTTTAATCCAAATTTGGTGACTTTTATTATATAAATTAAAAAAACAGATTTAAAAACAAATATGTCGAATAGTTACGATCAGTTATTAAAATTAAATAACCGTTCTGTTACGGTTATAAATTGTGTTTATCATTAATTTCCTTATTATTTATTTACGAACAGTTCTTTATATTAAATAATCAGAAAGTCATGTCATGTCTTTTCACCCTCTCAATAACAATAACTCTTTTTTATTAATAACCACATGTTGCAACATATGATCGATCTGTCGCATCAGATTAACCTCTGTCGACATGTTGAGAATAAGAAATAAGCAAGAATGATAATTAGATACTAAATAAGAATTAAAAATTCAAAGTCGACCACCAAACATAGATTTTTGAATCCCTTGGGTAGATACAATATACCAAAAGGAGGAAATACATACATATGCTAAAACAAAAAAAACATAACCTAATTATTATAACTTCTATTATTATTATCATTACTATTATTATTATTATTATTACTATTAGTATTGTCAATCGGACAATTTTTATCTGGCAGCAGTAGGGCCCTCCTCAGCCTTGCTCCTAAGTCAGCCAAATCCCTCTGGAGTTTATCAAATTGCCTTTGAAGTTCCTGCAAGGACTCAATATGAATCTTCTTGTACGAATCCGGATCAGCCATATTTGTAAGTGTAGTAGAATGAACGAGTAAAGAGGGACCTATTTATAAATGATTGAATTAGAAGGGGTTATTCAAATAAAAAGTCACGACTGTTTATATCCCTTAATTAAATAAAACTGGTGACTTTTCGAATATGTAAATTAAAAAAAACGGATCTAAATACAACATTTTATCTTTTTATTGTATTTTGGAAAGAAAAGAAAAACACTTTAAAATAAATCTAACAGATGGGTAATCTGTTGCAAAATATATTCCATTTTTCAGACAACTTACAACATAGTGATAATTTATTGCAACAAATGGATATATCAATTTGCTTTTCCAACAGATGTGGTGTGTATTACAACTTACTAGTCATCTATTTATTCAATTTAATACATAGACGGGCTAGGAAGAATAAGGTGTGTGTAGATAGATCCACTATCATATGTGTGTGAGTTAAGAAGTATTACTGATAAGGTCCCCGGAATAACACACACAAACTATAATGTTTTTGTGAATACAGTTTTTAACCCATTAGGCACTGATCATTCAAACAAGATCCTACATTGTCAGTTGAGTTTAATGGGTTTGAATTGATAAGGCTAAGGGCCTCATGAAGATGGTGCAGATACCCTGTTACAAATTACTGATGGTTGTTGCTCGTGTTTATGCGTGTCAAGTTTTGAGAATGAATCAATATTTGGTGTCATTACAGAGAACCAATAACGATTGGACTTAACTTTAAGTGTGCATTGGACTCTGAGAACATCTTTGAAGCCTCACACTGCATCAAACAAGAACGAAAATTCAATAGAAATTCCCCTGGCCCAAATTTATATGAAAGGGTTGATTGAGAAGATGATTATACTCCAGAAGGAGCCGAAGAAGAATGCATGTGAGAGAAAGGGGAGTTGATGAAAGACTATATCATCTGAGAACTAATTGAAGATGAGAAATAGGGTAGAAAGTAACTTTTAGAAAATATGGCCAATGGAATTATCTTAAAACATGAGAAATCTGAATCAAGTGCAAATAGGAAAGTGTATCTGGTAATGTAAATTCGTTTGTTGTCTCTCTGAAAGAAAAATAATGCATATGGACACTTTGCTAGGGAGCTGTGACTAGGTAGTGTGGTCGGGATTATCACCTAGATAGAATATAACATAAGACCAAGAAAGCAGCCTTGAGGGCATCGAGGGTTGAAATTATGTACAGTAAGTTTAGAAAAATTCTGCCAACAACAACTGTAGTTAAAGTAAGAAATCTAAGCGAAGGCGATAATTTTTGAATTTTAAATTGCATCCCATGCCTTCTTGTTTATGGTTCCGATTAGGTCCACTGCTATTGACCTGATCAGAATCACAAACATGATTGAAAGGCAAATTGACTATCATCACTTCGATAGAAATATGGTTATAATTGATTGTGTTTTATAGCCTTAGCATGCTTTCAATGATTCTTAGATAATATTAGAGGCTTGCTCTAGTTTTTGAATTTTGATAATTTTCAAGCTTGCCTCCAGCTTGCTGATTCTGTATTCAAGCTGATCGTTGCTGTCTTTGAAGTTGTTCAAGAGTTCCTGATCTCTTGTGAGCTCGATTAGGAACACCACCTTCAAAGTTGTGACATTTTAGAAGGCCTTCAAAACACTTTCTTCAGAAGCCTTAAAAGATACACAGAGGGCCACTATTTTTGTTTTAGGTCAAAATGTGTTGATGCACATTGAAGATGTGGTCCCAATAGTTGAACAACATACTTTTATCTAGCGTTTCTCAATGCAGTTTGCTCAACCAAGTTGATAAATTAATAAGCAAAAAGTTACGTAGCATGTGATCTAAATCGACTCTACTAAGCCTATCAAATATTACGTAACTACAGACTCATTACCCTATCACAAAAATTTGATAGAGTTAGTGCACAAATCAAACGAACTAAATCTCTCAACCTTTCGGCTGATCGCTCTTCTCCAATTATAGATGGCAAGATATCTGCTATGCAAAAGTCTACACCGTCACTAAAAATTCTTGCCAGGGCACAAGTCTTCAGATGTCATCATCAGTAATCTCTCAATATTAAGTGATATTGAAAGTTTCCTAGTCATTCCTTCTCAAGACGTTCGCTACGACAAGAATTTCTGCTGATGACAAGATATCTGCCATGCAAAAGTGTACACCATCAGCAGAAATTCTTGGCAGAGCGAAAGTCTTTAGAAGGCATTATTAGTAATCTCTCAACATCAAGCAAGTCTTGTACGAAAGTCTTCAGAAGACAATAAAAAATAAGATGATCTTTGTTTGTTTTTTTAAATAAATAACATGTGAATGCAAATGAAAATATTTCTGCCCTTTTTTTTGTACGAGGAGTGAATCTGGTGAGGTTGTTGATGATAATCAACATGTAGTCATTACTGAAAACTTCATTATTTTTGAATGTCTCTGGAGAATTTCATACAAGACTTCCTTGATATTAAGAGATTATTAATAATGCCTTCTGAAGACTTTTACTCTATGAAGAATTTCTGTTGACGGTGTAGACTTTTTCATGGCGGATATCTTGTCATCAACAGAAATTCTTGCCGTAGCGAACGTCTTGAGAAGGCATGACTAGGAATCTTTCAATATCCCATGATATTAAGAGATTATTGATGATGCCATCTGAAGACTCGTGCCCTGGCAAGCATTTATGGCGATGGTGTATACTTTTGCATAGCAGATATCTTGTCATATATAATTGGAGAAGAGAGATCAGTAGAAAGGCTGAGAAATTTAGCTCGTTTAATTTGTGCACTAACTCTGTCAAATTTTTTTGATAGGGTAATGAGCCTATAGTTACGTAAAGTTTGATAGGCTTGGTAGAGTCGGTTTAGATCACATACTATGTAACTCCTTGCTTATTAATTTATCAAATTGGTTGAGCAATCTGCATTGAGCAACGCTCGATAAAAGTGTATTGTTAAACTATTGGGACCACATCTTCAGTGTGCATCAACACATTTTGACCTAAAACAAACACAGTGACCCTCTGTGTATCCTTTAAGGCTTTTGAAAAAAGTGTTCTGAAGGCCTTCTAAAATGCCACAACTTTGAAGGTGGTGTTCCTGATTGAGCTCATAAGAGATCAAAAACTCTTGACCGATTTCAAAGGCGGCAACGAACAACTTGAATACAGAATCAGCAAGCTGGAGGCAAACTTGAAAATTATCAAAATTCACAAAATAAAGCAAGCCTCTGATCTTCTCCAAGAAATATTGAAAGTATCCTAAAGCTATAAAACACAATCAATTATAACCATATTGCTATCGAAGTGATGATACTCAATTTGCCTTTCAATCACGTTTGTGGTTTCAATCAGGTAAAAAATAGTGGACCTAATCAGAACCACAAACAAGAAAGCATGGGATGCAATTTAAAATTCAGAAATTGCTGCCTTCGCTTAGACTCCTTACTTTAACTGCAGTTGCTATTGGCGGAAGTTTTCTAGACTTACTGTACAATATTTCAACCCTCGATGCCCTCAAGGTGCCTTTCTTGGTCTTTTGCTATTTTCTATCTAGGTGATAATCCCAACCATGCTACCTAGTCACAGCTCCCTAGCAAAGTGACCATCTGTATTATTTTTCTTTCAGAGAGACAACAGACGGCATTTTTTATTACCGGATACACTTTTATATTTGCACTTGATACAAATTTCTCATGTTTTTAGATAATTTCATCGGCCAAATTCGCTAGAAGTTACTTTCTACCCTATGTATCCTCTTCAATTAGCTCTCAGATGATATAGTCTTTCATCAACCACCCATTTTCCCTCAAAGGTATTCTACTACCGCACCTACTGGCATATAATCATCACCCCGAGCAACCCAATCATATAAATTTGGGCTAGGGAAATAACTATATTGTTTTTCCATTCTTGTTAGATGTAGTGCTAGGCTTCAAAGGCCTTCTCAGAGTCCAATGCACCCTAAAAGTTAGTCTAATCGCTTTGAGTCTCTTTACAATGACACCAAAACTAGATCCCTTCACAATGCTTGATAAATAAACATGAGCAACAACCGACATTAAATCTTAACAAGATATCAGAACCATATTCATGGTCCCTCAGCCTTATCAGTTTGGACCTACCAAACTTAACTGTAAAATTGCAGATATCTTGTTTGAATGATCTATGACTAATCGATAAAAACAATATTCACAAAATTAGTGTACTCTATATGTGTTTCCATGATAACATTATCAGTAATACATACCTCCCACATATGAAGTGGTTCTATCTGCATGCAACTTATTCCTTCGAACCCATTTTTGCTGCAGCCTCTTGCGATGGTCGGGCAAAAATTGCTCAATTGTCAGTTCCTTATATCTATATAGAAGAGGAAAAAATTTGATGTCACAAAAAGAACATTATTCATTTATTCAACAGATGTAGAGTCTGTTGCATCAGATGTGGAGTCTGTTGCATCAGATGTGGAGTCTGTTGTAATAGATTTAGAGTCTATTAAAATACATCAAACCAACCTTGGTGGTGGTTTGATTTGTTCCAACAATTGCTTCGTCTGTTGCAACATCAACAACAACATAACTACAAAGAAACAACAAATAAAAAACATCAACAACAAAGAAACAACAATATTTGTTCCAACATCATCAACAATAAAAAAACAACATCCTTTGTTCCAATACCATCAATACCACCACACCACAACTTCCAACAATGCCAACCCCACCAACAACATCAATAATAATATAAACAACAAATAAATAAATAAATAAAATTCATACAAAAATGATACTGCCAACAAGGCTTTTAAACTTCTTCCAACAGAATATTTTTTTCGCATATTGTAATAAAAAATCTCGGTTCATTTATTCAACACTTAAAAGTTTCTTCAAATTTTTTAAATAAATATCATATGGGTAAATGGTAATTAAATAAAAAACAAATGTAAATAACTTGCAAAGAAGAAGACGAGAATAAAAGAGCAATAGTGAACCATACCTTAACGTTTAAAAGGGATTAAAGCAATAATTTCAGTCGAGGAAAGATATGGATCAGTTTAGATCTGAAAGGATCTTTATGAAAAAGAGAAGAGAAAAGAGAGAAGAGAGAAAAAAGGTTGTGATAACCCTAAACTAAAGAGGAAGAAAGAAAAAGATGAGAGATGAATAAAATAAATTTAGGGATAAAGCTGAGAAGAGATAAGATAATTCTATATGTATCGTGTATGTAGATGTGGGTTTCAATATTCATTATTTAATATAATTAATATTCATTAATAATTTGAAGGGCACGAGAAAGACTAGTGACATTAAAAAGACAAGATAAGACTGCTCAATGAACACATTTTTGAGTTATTCAAGAAAAAGAAACTCTTTATTTTTACCGCATTTTGGAGTACTTACTACTTTATCTACTCGGACAGAAGCTTGCTTTAAAATTGAAAGATTTTTTTTTTTCAAACAGATATGTCATATGTTACAACAGATAGCAATATTTATTTAAAAATCCCAACAACACAGTCATTTGTTATAACAGATACAAATATCTATTTAAAAATCCCATTCCATCTAATAATTAAATATGTCCACTATTACAATAGATATCAATATCTGTTTAAATATCCCAACAACTCAATCATCTGTGACGACAGATGCAAATATCCATTTGATAATTAAATCAGATATATCATCTGATATAACAGATACCAATATCTGTTTGAAAATTTCCAACAACTCTATCATCTATTACAACAAATTCAAATTTCTATTTGATAATTAAATCAGTTATGTCATCTATTGCAACAGATGTGAATATCTATTAGAAATTTCCACCAACTCAGTCGCTTGTTCTAACAGATTTTATTTCAATTAATTTAGGTGGAACTAAGGATGAATTAATGAGCTCATAGGGTCAACTACAACTTCAATTGAGTCTTTGCAATTGAATGGCTTTGGTATTGCGTTCATCCTGACCCGGGTCATCGATCGATCACTCAGAGTTGAAATGAGCTCTCATTAACTTAATGTTAGGATTAATAGTACCTAAATTGATTTAGGTGGAACTAGGGATGAATGAATGATCTCATAGGGTCAACAAGAACTTTAATTGAGTCTTTACAATTGGATGGCGTTGGTATTTCATTCATCCCTACCTGGGTCGTCGATCGATCACTCTGAGTTAAAATAAGCTCTAATTAACTTAATGTTAGGATTAATATTATCTAAATTGATTTAGGTGGAAATAGGGATGAATAAATGGGCTCATAGGGTCAACAACAACTTCAATTGAGTCTTTGCAATTGCATGGCATTGGTATTGCGTTCATCCCGACCCAGGTCGCCAATCAATCACTCTGAGTTAAAATGAGCTCTCATTAACTTAATGTTAGGATTAATATTACCTAAATTGATTTAGGTGGAACTAGTTATGAATTAATGAGCTCATAGGGTCAACTACAACTTTAATTGAGTTTTTGCAATTGTATGGCATTGGTATTGCGTTCATGCTAACCCGGGTCGTCGATCGATCACTCTGAGTTGAAGTAAGCTCTCATTAACTTAATGTTAGGATTAATATTACCTAAATTGATTTAGGTATAATTAGGGATGGATGAATAAGCTCATAGGGTCAACTACAACTTCAATTGAGTCTTTGCAATTGCATAGCGTTGGTATTGTGTTCATCCCGACTCAGGTCGTCAATCGATCAATCTGAGTTGAAATGAGCTCTTATTAACTTAATGTTAGGATTAATATTACCTAAATTGATTTATATGGAACTAGGGATGAATGAATGAGATCATAGGGTCAACTACAACTTCAATTAAGTCTTTGCAATTACATGGCGTTGGTATTGCATTCATCTCGACTTAGGTCATCGATAGGTCACTCTGAGTTTAAATGAGCTCTCATTAACTTAATGTTAGGATTAATAGTAAATTAATTGATTTAGGTGGAATTAGGGATGAATGAATGGGCTCATAGGGTCAACAACAACTTCAATTGAGTCGTTGCAATTGCATGGCGTTCGTATTGCATTCATCCCGACCCAGGTCATCGATCGATTACTCTGAGTTGAAACAAGATCTCATTAACTTAATGTTAGGATTAATATTACCTAAATTGATTTAGGTGGAACTAGGGATGAATGAATGAGCTCATAGGGTCAACTACAACTTCAATTGAGTCATTGTAATTGCATTGTGTTGGTAATGCATTCATCTTGACCCGGGTCATCGATCGATCACTCTGATTTGAAATGAGATCTCATTAACATAATGTTTTAAAAACTAGTATATTTTTTGAAATTTTAAAGATTAATTAAGATCAATTCATACCAAATTAACAATTTCAAAACTTGTCATTCGTTTCCAAAATTACAAATCGACCCATATGAATCATCCATTTATGGGAAAAACTTTTCTTTACTTCAAATCTTAAGTTCTCATTTCTCTCTCTCTCTCTCTCTCAATAATATAGATAAGAACTACTCAACATATTGCACAACCCTTCAAAACAGATTAATTTTCTTCCTATTTTCAACCACATAGCTGTTATTTTTTACTTCATTCTCACTTGTATCTGTCATTTTCTCTATCTTCGTAGGTAACAGAGTTCGAGAAGAGTTCTAAATTTATTCTTGATTCTAAAAATTAGGGCTTTTTAGTTAATGATGGAAAAGAAGACTTTTAGTTATATTATCTTTGAGAATGGGTTAACAATTTTGTGTTTTGATGCTTAAAAAGTAGGAAGCACCCGAGAAAACCCTAGTTTTTGTCTCAGTGTTTTGTTGATTATCGTGGTATTATTGGATGGTGTTTGTTTTGTTTTTGGTAGATGTTGCTAGTGGTGTCGGTATTTGTATTTTTGGTGGTGGTGTCGGTGGTCTTGGTGGCATTAGTGGTGGTCTTGGTGACATTGGTGGTGACATAAATTGTGGTGTTGGTGGTCCATCTATTGTAATAGGTGGGATATCTGTTGGGAGATATTAAATTGATCTTCAAAAAGATTCCCCATCTGTTCCAACTGATGGCTTATCCGTTGGAGTTTTTTTTTTGTAATGTGGCGTAGAATAATTTATTGAAATTTGTCTTACCTTTTTTTTTAAAAAAAATATACAAACATCAAATGCTATGTATTTTTTGTTTTTTTATTATTTGTAGTTAAAAGATGTCTCCCAAAAGAAAAGAAACTGAAAGTGGATCAACTTCTCTACCCAACAAAAATAGCTAGAGTACAGATAAATTCGGAGAAACTTCCTGAACAATCTTAACCGGGGCAAAATGAATTCAAGGAAAGTGATAACTCCTCACCAATAGGGCATGAAATAATATTAAAATCCCAGCATGATTCTATCAAAACCATTAGTATCGACAGGTTTCGAGTTCCGATGTCGATGGATAGCCCTGACAAAGTAACTTTGATCTTGTACTTAAATGTCAGTTGGGGAAACGTTTTGATGAATTAAGAAGAATTATGAAGAATGATAACATAGACAAACTTTTTAATAAGAGTTGGTTTGCATACTTTTTTGAGCTTTCTGAGGACTGCACTCTCCATTTCCCAATGAGCATGGTATATAGTCTTCTCAGGCACAAGATCAAGTATGCAGGGGATGATAAGGATCCGAAGGAGGGCAAAAAAATATGGATGAAATTTGGATCAACTACTGTGGCATACCAATTTATTTTGGGTTGAAAGAGTTTGCCATAGTGACGGGCTTGAGATGCGATCGTACAGAAGAACCTCTCATCAAAGAAACACCCCTCAAAGGTTCCAACAAACGCAAGGGAAAAAAGATGGGTTGTTGGGCATTGTTGGACATAGTAGTTACAAAGCGGCGGATTTGATGGCAGATTTTGAGGATAAAGACATACCAAAGCACTGCAAGGAGAAATTGTGCTTAGTTTGGTTTGTCCATACCATTTTATTGGCAAGAGACGTCAGGAAAGTTATAGAAGATGATTTAACGGCACTTGCTGATGATTTTGACAAATTTAATAACTATCCTTGGGGATATGACAGCTACTACTTGACTGTTGAATATTTACTGACAAAGCTATCCCTAAAGACGATCATATTAGACGTCTTTTCCAGGTTTTTTATGGTAAAATTGATCACTATTTTTACTCATCCATTAAATTATAATGAATATACTTATTATGACATTTTTTTGCTTGCTTCCTGTTTATATTTTTTAGGATTGGGCATCTAAAGCCATTCCTCCATACGAAAGTAGTTCAAGGATACCCAGATGAGGTTTCTCATCCAAGGATCCTTAGGTGGTTGGTGGCTGCAAAGGGCAGTAAAAAAAATATTAAGAAGCAGGAGGCTGATCTATTTAACTTTCTGGATGATGCAATGTCTTCTTTTAACTAAAATAATTTGCCTCAAAGAAAGATATTGAAATAGATGTTCCATCTGTTGCGACAGATGGGTCTTCTGTTGTAATAGATTAACCATCAACTTCATCTGTTGTGACAGACGATCCATATTTTGCTACAGATTAACCATCTGTTACTCTGGTTCCCTGAACCCGACTCAACAGATTACCCATCTGATGTAAATTATGCAACAGATGTGTAATCTGATGTAACATATTTTCAATCTGTTGTGACATACATATCAGTTGTTATGGCAGCTAGATCATCTTTTGCATAAGTTAGCTATGTTAACATCCATGTAACCCAACTGACTGCAAATTATTATTATATGATTTAAATGCCTCCTATTTTTTTATAGGTTGTGCATCCTTGGATTGTGCCTACCATTGATGAGTTGGGGATGACTTATTTTCTTACTCTGGGTCTTGTTGATAAAAAAAAAAGACCCAACGGTGGAGTTAATAAAGAAGGAATTGGTTGGAGCAATATCTATAAGAAGAGCAGTTAGGCAAGGTCAGCCTAATGTTGAAGCTCTTCACGACCAACCTCAAACTACAATAGATCCGAGTGCTTCTTCTGGAGGTATTGATGGTGGAGTTTTTTATGGTGGTGGCAACCATCCTGCTGCTCCTTCTGCTGCTTCCAATCGTGATTATGAGTATGTTGGTGCTCAGCGAAAAAATAAATACTTTTGAAAATACCTCTTGTATAAGTCTATTTCACCCCTACACCGGTCCCTTCCACCCTTACAGTGGTCTCTCTCACCCTTCCCCACTCCGATATTCTTATTACAAATGCAAAGTGTGCAAGGACAGAGAGGATAAACTCCTTAAAAATCTAGAGGCTATTGCTGAATCTGCCGAGGAGTTAAAATCCAAGAGGGGTGTCATACCATCTAATGAGGTGAGGGAGCCATACACTCCTCCAGTGGTAGTTAGAAGGAAGAGAAGAAAAATTAGATAAATTCTCTCCATTCTGAAAACAACAAAAACTGCAACTCCTCCTGCTCCAAGAGTTGTTGAAGTTCAGGGGCCGCTGAAGAAGGTGGACATATTCGTGGAGCTTGGCAAGGAAAAGAGGAAGGAACTACAAGAAATCATGAATGGAAGGACAAAGGTTCAAAAAGAATACACCATGCATTCATTTGCCACCAAAGACTTTACGAATATGACAAATATACGTGTATGGTATGAGGACAATGTAAGTTTACTTTTGCTAACCTAGCCTTCCAATCTACTCCATGAAGAAGAATCTATACAACAGATGTGTAATTTGTTGCAACAACTTGGTATTCTATTGCAACATAATATACATCTGTTGCATAAGTTGAATTGGCTGGGTAATCTGTGAACTGATTCAGGGAACCCTCTGCATAGGATTCTTTCCACTGTGTTTTTCATCTTTAGAATTACTAACCTATTTAAAAATTATCTTCCTATACCACAGTATGTTGATGAAATTCTCTGTCTAATGGGGGCCAGAAAATTAGCATACACGGATGCTTCTGATGCTGCCAATAGTATAATGGACCTTAACTTCTATAATATTTTCAAGGATAGGTACGCTAATCTCCATAATCTAGATGAGTTAGGTGGCCTGGGATTTGATTAGTTAGTTTCCACATTCCAATGGGATAAAGAAACAATTAAATATGTTTGAGGGAAAAGGCTATATCCTTATGGCTAGAGCTGGACCAAGGCAATGAGAATACTTGCAGTCATGAACGTGGAAGTCAAACATTTTTCTTGCTATTGAGGTACTACTTTACGAGGAAAATATTAAGGTTTATGACTGCAACTTACCTGTCTTCAGCGAGGACACGTTTTTAACCCACATGCAGCCACTCTTGAAGTTGTTGCCCAAGTTTTTGATGCAGAGTAAGTTGATGGATCATTTGCCGAATGAAGTCTTAACGAAGGAATAATGGGATTTTGAAGGTCGAAATAAGAACATCGAGCTCCCCAAAAATAAAATTGGTGCAAAGTGCAGGCCGTACTCGCTTGCATACATCGAGTGTTTGCTGACCGCCACAGAAATAACCTATATGTGCGACACCGTTGTGGAAAAGATGCAATGGGTCTGAGCTTATGGGGTACTAACTAAATGGTTGGAGACCATGTATAAAATAGAATATGTACAAAGACAGAAATGAACACGATAACATTTTTTGATTTTAAGCCACTTCACTTTACTTTACATGTAGTGGCAATAATTTTTATGTTTGCGGATAGTTGAATTTTTATAATGCAACAGATAGTATATCTGTTGTAACATATATAGTACCTGTTGTGACAGATTGATTATCTATTGGAATAGGTTGGTCATCTGTTGCATTAATAGATGTTTTCTAGTCTGTCTGTCGCAACAGATATCTAATCTATTGCAACATATAATCTATCTATTGCAACTGATAGGTAATCTGTTGGAAAAATTAAGAAAGTAGGAAGACCTATTATTTAATTTCCAGCATATGACCTAACTAAATGGTTGGAGCCCGTGTATAAAGAAGAATATGTACAAAGATGGAGACGAACACGATAACAATTTTTTATTTCAAGCCACCTCACTTTACGTGTAGTGGCAATAATTTTTATCTCTGTGGATGGTTGAATTTTTATAATGCAAGAGATAGTATATCTGTAGTAACAGATATAGTACCTATTATGATAGATTGATTATCTATTGGAATAGGTTGGTCATCTATTGCACTTTGCAGATATTTCCTCGTCTGTCTGTCGCAACAGATATCCAATCTATTGCAACATATAATCTATCTGTAGCAACTGATAGGTAATCTATTGGAACAAATCAATAAAGTAGGAAGACCTATTATATAATTTCCTGCGGATGACCTACGTGTTGCATCTCATGTTGCAATATATGTCTAAATCTATTTGATAAGATATGTCATCTGTTGTAGCAGATGTATTATTTGTTGCGATATTTGAATCTAGTATTCCATTTCAATTAATTTATTCAAAACTAAGGATTAAATTATATTCATAGACAACATAAAATAAGTTGAAGCTTTCGGAAATTACATGAAATAACTCAATAAATAAATAAAATGTAAAAAAATTATTATGGGTACAAATGATCTACTCTACAAATAAATAAATAAGTTAAACTAGGGAGGATAAGTTATTACATTGACGGACTCAAGTTATAAAGATTTACTCAATATGGACAAGTTATTCTTCATTCGGTGCTGTGAAATTCGTCTTTGGTCGTCGTGTATCTTTAATGTAGCTTGCGTATGACTTCTGATCTTTCACTTCTCCATATTTCCATAAAAGAGCAACATATCTTTTGCGGAGTAATCCGACATCAAGTCCATCATTTTGGTATTTGTAATCTATCGCTCAAATACTCGGTGTACGTGACAACAAAAAGACCGCAATTCCTGTATTTAAAAAAAATAGATAATCCATATCTTGCAGTTCATGCAAGCATTGTGAAATTTATGGAATGAAACTAAATTATGACACTTAAACTTACAGGCTACCAATAGTTTGTTGAGCAATTCCTTCAACATATTGTACATCAAATGGATTACCCATTTTATCCCGGTATGCTTCGATCGTCAACCAATCAGTACGAACCTTTTGGTCCAAAAAGCCACTCATATCAAGGTAAGTAGGAAATATTATGGTCAGCTTTTGTATCTCAGACGACGGCTCAGAACGTCTCCTTCGCGACATCGAGTCATAAACTCAGATGCGCCTCTATTTTAGAACGACAATAGCCAACACCCAATGGAATTCATCACCACAATTGATTGGGATGTACACTTCGTTGACCAAATGCCAAGGTAATCCAGTCGGAATGCTAAAACCTTTGATGATGTTGATTAAGCATTTCTCATTTTGGAAAACTTCCGGCTGTTGTTGACAATACCTATCATAGGCATTATTGATGTAAACTTTGTACAAACAATTGCCTGTCATGTATCTATATTGTTCTTATGTTTGCAACTTGGCCTTCTTTTGGAGGTAGTAAAAAATGACATCGATGTGCTGCACATATTATCAAATATTGGAAAAATTAATATGCAGATGCAATTACATAAAGTATTAATTAATAGTAATATGTATGGTATTTAAACCTCATCATTCCAACAAGTTTGGGGCTGTGACATCAAATAGAACTAATTCTTCATTTCAAAATGTGCAACAACAAAGTCGAACATATCAAAACCAAGACTCGATTTGTTGACTTTGTTACATTCGTTATTTTATTTTCTACATGATGATTTATATGTGTTAATATCACATTCTTACAACAAGAATAGTATAAACCAATATCTTTAAAAATTGATTTATATAACTGCCGACATGAAGCTTTAACAACCCATTGGCAATCCATTCTGAATAGTTGTTGATCAACTGTGTTAGTTTTTTTAGAGCCTCGTCCGAGATGTTGAACCCTTCAAATGGGTAATTCTTTTGTTCTTCTGAACTGACAAACTCTACTTTTTCTTCTTCTTTAGAAACAGTTGATGGATTATCAACTGTGATATTATGCTCTTCAGCAGTGGCTTCTACTGTGACATCCACCTGAAAAGCCAGAATTATCAATGCTAATTATGAATATACAACAGATTGTCCATCTATTGCAATAAATGAGCCTTATATTGCAACAGATGGATCATCTGTTGGGATGAATTTGAACAGGTAAATCAGAGTAGTATGATAATTTCAAATAGATGATCTATCTGTTGTAACATAAGACTTATCTGTTGCAATAGATAATGCATCTGATGCAACAGGTTAGACAACAGTTGCAACAGATGTATATATCTGTTTGATAATTTTCAGCAATGTGCCTGTTTGTTTATTGGAACAAGTGATGTATATTCACCTTTTTCAGCTTATGATGCTCTCCTGTGGCCCTTGTACACTAAACATCGGTGCAAGACAAAGACAGAGGAGTTGTAATTTTACTTTTTTCGATGCTTGATGATGCCTTGGAAATATCTTTCCTTCTCCTCTTAGTCGCCTTGATCTCTAGTGGAGTGTATGGATATGAAATCCTCTTTGATAGAATGACACCCCTCTTAGATACCATTTTCTTTACAAAAGCAGTTAGTGCATTAATAACATTAATCACTCCATCGTGTTTTGCTTTGCAGTCTTGACATTTGCATGTAGAACATTCACTAGATGTGGCAAAATCTGGAGAAAAATCTATACAACCAGTATGATCATAATCATAATGGATTGTTGTTTCAAAATTGTAAGAGGAGCATCATTAGCCCCAACAGTAGCACCACTACCACTACCACTACAACTACCATCATCAATACCAACAAGCCCACCCTCAGAAATTATTTTTCTTGTGATGGTTGTTGCTCCAAATAATTCTATTTTTATTCCATCAATGACCTTAGGGTTCGATAAAGTTTGCACAGATCGTAAAGTAAGAAAAAATGGCATCTTCAAAATGGCATCTTCAACTCTCGATTGGTCGGAACAAGCTACAGATGGACAATCTAAAATAAATTAGTACATATATTAGAATGATGATGAAATCATTTAAAATAATCATTAATTAAAATAAAAACTTGATTAGAATTGGACTTACTGCTTTCTTGAGGGGATTGAAAAGATCAAGAAATTTTTCATTTTTATAGGTTTTGGCCGACAACCATCACAGAATTCTTGGATAGGAAACTTCTTTCTGGTAGTTCACTTGTTGTCTCAAATAAGGAATGGCTTCAAATGTCCAAGCCCATAACAAAACGCCAATAAATTAAAAGCATTATTGAATAAAAAATGATGAATCATATCATGATAAAAGAAATATTTACCATGAAGGCCCATGGAAAGCCATATAAGTTGACTGTCTTTGGCGTCAATGGAGTCAACAAATATTGGACAGTCATTTTGAAGCTTTTATAACCCAAAGGATAACTGTTAAATGCCTCAAGAACCTCAGATAGATTTATTAAACTGGGGCTTATGTTTTTGTTAACGTCTCTCGCCCAAATAATATTATGTACAAACCAAACCAAGCACAATGATTGCTTGTGCTTCTTTGAGACTCCTTTACCTTTTAATGCTTCTATCAATTTTTTGTTTTTGTATTTTGGACCAATAATGAACACTAGGTCCTCACGATCACTCGACTTGCCTTTGCCTTTTTTTGGGTGTGCGGGGTGTTTTTTTTTGGGTTAGAGTACATATAACTTGAGAAGGAGAAGGAGGATAAAATTTTAGTCCGGTAACTATAGTAAACTCCTTCCAACCAAAACAAATAGGCATGCCACATTAATTTATCCACACCTCATCCATCTTGACTTTGTTTTCATACATAAACCTACGCTTGAGAAGACCGTATACCATTTTCATTTGAAAACGAGCATTGTTGTCCTCCGACAAATCAAGATATTTCCCAAAGCAGCTTTCCCAAAAATAAGCAGCCAATTTTTGTTGTCAAAGTATTTTTCTGAAGGCATCGAAAGATTTTCTCATAGACGACTTAACCACGAAATCACCCGTTAAATCTGTGGCACCATCGCACTGTATTCTCATAGAATAATGATTAATGCTGAAGATTTTGACCAACTCTTTTTAGCGGAAGGGATATTAGCATTTGGATCATCTCTTTTGAGACATTCCTTCTCCTCATGTTCATTATCTTCTGCTCCTGATTGAGATAACGTTTGTAAAGCAAGCTAATAGAGTGGTGGATGTAGTCGAGCTGCTGCACTTGTTCCTTTACTTGGACTTGATTCAGTTTCTTTTCTTTTGGGAGCCATATTATCTTAAATTAACAGGAACATAAAATAGATTATAATTGATTAATGTATCATTAAAAAAGGATAACAGTAAATCTAACATGCACAATCATAAAATAACTGTTCTAATAGACCACACAGCTGTTGCACCAGGTATGTTATCTGTTGCACAAGGTATGTTATTTGTTGCAACATATAACTGACCTGTTTAACGGATGATTAAACCATTGGAAATAATAAAAACAGATCACTAATCTATTGCACAGAGTATTTTATCTGATGGAAGATATAACTGACCCATTGCAATGGATGAGTAAACTATTGGAAACCATAAAAATAGATCACTAATCTGTTGCACCAGGAATTTTATCTGATGGAATATATAACCGACCTGTTGCAACGGATAAGTAAACTATTGGAAACCATAAAAACAGATCACTAATCTATTGCACCAGGTAGTTTATCTGTTGCAATATATAACCAATCTGTTGAAAGAATGAGTAAATAGTTGAAAACCATAAAAATAGATCACTAATCTATTGTACCAGGTAGTTTATTTGTTGCAATATATAACCAACCTGTCGCAACGGATGAGTAATCCATTGGAAACTGAAAAATAGATCACTAATCTATTGCACCCGGTAGTTTATCTATTGCAACATATAACTAACCTGTTAAAATGGATGAGTAATCCATTGAAAACCATAAAACAGATTACTAATCTATTGCACCAGGTATGTTATTTGTTGCAACATATAACTGACCTGTTGCAATGGATGAGTAATTTGTTGGAAACCATAAAAATAGATCACTAAAATGTTGTACTGGGTATGTTATTTGTTGCAATATATAACTAACCTGTTGCAACGGATGAGTAAATAATTGGAGATAATAAAAATAGATTACTAATCTGTTGCACCAGGTATGTTAGCTGTTGCAATATATAACTGACCTGTTGCAACAGATGAGTAATCTGTTAGAAACGATAAAAACAGATCACTAATCTATTGCACTAGGTATGTTATCTATTGTAATATATAACTGTCTTATTACAATAGATGATTAAACTATTGGAGATAATAAAACCAGATCACTAAACTGTTGAAACATATCACTCATCTGTTACAAAATAAGTTATTCGTTGGATCAATATTATTTAAATTTCTTCAAAACAGAAGCATCGTCTGCCGCAACATATGAATGATCTGTTAGATTGTTCATCTGTTGTATCAGATGTTTTCATCTGTTGCATCAGATGTCTTTATTTATCGCATCAAATGTTTTATTTATTGCATCAGATGTTTCATCTGTTGCAACACTATTTTTACCAAGATAAACAAAAAATCAACCCAGCAACACCAACACATCACACACATACACACACTAAGAATATCAACTGTGAACAAAAATCACCAACAAATCCGAATCATCAGTACGACAACAAGAAGAAGAAATTCCAGAAATTAGGGTTTTATTTAGTCCACATTTCTATACTAGAAGAGTATTTGACTCAAGTTTCTCTATTTCTTCATAATTATTTACCTGTGAAAAAAGAAATGGGACGACGAAGAACTTGAAGTTGTTGTCGTCGGAGAAGTCTTCACGTCGATTGACGATTGAAAGTCGAAAGGGAACTCGCCCGACTATTTTACGCTGGAGGTTGAAGTCGCTGGGGATTAAAGGGAGAATTTTGCAGAACTGTTGGGTGGGAAAGAGTTGAGAGATGTTGTCGAGAGAGGGATATGAGAGATACTGGTTGATTTGGATTAAAGAGGGGTGTGGGTTGATTTGTATTTCTGAAAAGATTAGAAAGTTTATAAAATATTAATCAAGTCCATAATTAACTTAATCAAATTTCCTAATGATGTTTGACCCTTTAATTTGGTCAATTTCACCAATCCTTTATTCAAGACTTAAAAGACACCTTTCCTTTAATTTTCTCATGTAACTGACAATTCACAGACAATAATAAAGGCTTTTTATTTAAAAAGTATCTTCTTACATCGTAAATTTGCACATCTTGAGTACTATTGTGCATCACAAGTATAATATTGTTAATTATACATGTTTTATAGTCCAATTTATTTATCCAACTAGGCATATTAAAAATACTTTCTCCACTAATTCCAATGATAAATCTTTATCACCTAAAATATGGATCTTATATAGAATTGAATAGATAAGATGCAAATGAAAAGTAAAATAACTCCAATTTCAGCTATAGCATATAGGTTTTCCACTCCCATGAGTATTTATTGTAGGCAAAAGTATTATTTTTATTTCAAAAAGAATTTATGTTGATGTGTTTCGGAAGCCATTACAAAGTCTTATTTTAGAAGTTATTTAAAAGGTGTATTAGAGAGGTCAAGTTTTTACTTAGAGAGAAAGAAAAAACACATGGTGGCATTTGCTCCAAGTGTCACTTTGCTGCCTAAGTGTCATAGACACTTTTGCCTATAAATAGGCATTGTTTTCTTCAGTAAACAAAGACAAGAAAAATCTTATGATTAGCTTTCTTATGCAGTAACTAACTTTTATTTTCTCTTTTCTTTAATTTCCTACTCCCTCAATTTTTTCCTCCTTTTATCCTTATTATATTATTATATAAATTATTAAAGACTTTTATAATTTATACTATATTTAGTTTAACTTGTTGGTATTTGTATTAATAATTTTATTGATTCCTGTATCCTCTGGTTAAATAGGGGAGACTTATTTAACTCAGAATATCCTCTAATTAATCAGGAAAATGCTTGTTTAATCCTGAAGAAACATTTCACATTGCTGAAATAGTTTCTTAGGATAGTGTCCAACACGACTCAAGTATAATTAATATATTATTTAAAATTATATCATTGTAATATTTGTTTAATATTCAGTAAGAAGTAATTATACTACTATTATAGTTATTATATTGATTATAATATTATTATTGAAGTAGTAATATTAGTATACACTATTATGTTATTATACTGCTAGTATTATTATTATTATTATTATCATCATCATCATCATCATCATCATTATTATTATTATTATTATTATTATTATTGTTCTTGTTGTTATTATTATTATAACTTGTGATACTATATAGAAGAAATATTATTATTGCTGTAGTTTATTTATTTTCACAATTGATAGTGGTATTTACTAATGTTTCCCAAAAATTTAAGAAACCATGACATATAATATTGGCCCTAAGACCGTTGATAATACTAATGCTGGTGTTGCTCTGGCTTCTTTCATTCCATTTAGTTTGTTAGAAAATTATGGTACTGCAGAATACAGGTATGAAAATAAATTTGATTACATACCTAATGCTAATAATAAAATCTTCATAGAAAATGCATCTCAATGCAAGAGAATATGCGAAAGAAATGATAATAATGTTAAGTCAAAATTAACTTTGACTAAAACGGATGATATAATTATTGCGGTTATTTCAGAAATTAATATTGAGGCCAATGTGAGAAATTGGGTGGTAGACTCTGGTGCTACTAGGCACATTTGTATAAATAAAAATAATTTTATATCATACATCCAAGTTGAGAAAGAATATGAAATTGTTTATCTTGGGACGTCGAGAACTATTTAAGTTCTTGAAAAAAGCAAAGTTCTTCTCAAACTCACATATGGTAAAACCTTGGCATTGAGTAATGTGCTGCATATTCATAATATCAGAATTAATTTAATTTCTGTGGCATTATTATATTTGAAAATAATGAGTTCATATTAACTAAAAGTAATATTCTTATTGAAAATGAATGTTGTAATCATGGATTATATATGTGTAATGCCCGTGCTTTTTCTTAGCCTGAAAATCCTCTCAAGGATGTTAGAACTTGCTTTGAAATAAGAATTCATTCTTATACACATGGTATTTACATAATTTTCACTTCCTATCACGTGGAAAATTGAATAAGCTTTTGATCGATATATAATTCACCCAAATCTAACACCCGGACGAAGAGTTAGGTCCTTTTAGCGAGACAGTGTTTGAGCTGAGCCTTCAACGCGTCGCGGAGATAGCTCAAATGGAAATTATCAAATTCCAGTGTTGCTCCACGATACTGGCGCATCACACCAAACTTCCAGGTCGTAGACAACGTAGCAACATAATAGGTCCGTGTCACGCCACCGTGCAGTTTCCCAATTGTCAATTTCTAGTGACACGGTGCGATAACGCCACATCGCGCCAAGGGCCCAATTCAGGAAATTTTACTAAATATTAAAATACGTGTCCAGGGTTAAAAGGGTCAATTTCCCCCCATATAAGCTTCCAAACACAGGATTTAGCCCTTATTCATCCAAAATATTGATGTTTTTGTCAAATACTCTCAAGAACTCAAGCTAGGGTTTTCATAGAAGGTCCAATTTCAAGAAGGTTTCACCATCAATCTTCACAAAATCATGAACTAAGGTATGCATAGTGTTCATTCATGGACTCCTTTGGTCCATGAAGTTCAAGAATCTCCTTTCTAAACTCAAGTTATGAATTTTCTATAAGTTTTCATGTTTTGGTTGCTCATGTTCATGTTTGATAGATGTGAAATTGGATTCTACTCCATGATTGTTGATAGTTTTGGGTATTCTATTACCCCACACAGATGTTACGTTATTCAGTTATGTTCATGATCGAACCTTATGGTCTTTCAGTATATGTTCCAGCATTATTATGTTATCTTATGCAGTATACAGGTACAAATATCAGTCATGGGTTAGCTTGTGGTCCTTCGGGGTCATGAGCATCGTGTACAGTTCTAGTTCAATAAATCGGGTCGTTACAAACTTGGTATCAGAGCCTAAGGTTGAATAGAGTCCTAGGAAGTCTGAAAGCCGCATCTAGTAGAGTCTTGTACATGGGTGTGTTGCGCGCCACATTTATGTGCAAGAGGCTATGAGATGTTTTAAGAATAATTTCCCTTCTTTTAGTATTCATGTCATGCCTGTGAGCGTAATCACAAGTCAGTCTCTCATTCTAATCTGCTTCTTCTCTTTATTTTAGAACATGCCTCCTAAGAGAAGAAATCAGTCAGCCCCTCAGCACGAAGAACCTTTGGGCGATCATGTTTCTCATGCAGAGTTCAGGATCGCATTTACCACTCTTGCTCAATTAGTCACTGCTCATAATGAACGGCCAACAGTTATTTCGGCCAACCCAGTGGCTAACTCAGCTGCAGCAAGGATTCGGGACTTCACCCGGATGAATCCTCTAACCATCCTCGGGTCTAAGGTAGATGAAGACCCTCAGTAATTCTTAGATAAAGTTCAGAAAGTGACAGATGCCATGGGGGTGACTATTGTTGAGAGTGCTGAGCTAGCTGCATACCCGTTGCAGGATATGGCTCATTCTTGGTTCAAATAGTAGAAGTTTGAAAGATCAGATGATGCAGGTCCTATAGAGTGGGAGGAGTTTGTCACTGCATTCTTAGACAGATTTTTTCCCCAAGAGCTTAGAGAAGCCAAGGTGCTAAAGTTCATCAACCTCAGGCAGGGAAATATGACAGTGAAAGAGTATTCTTTTAAGTTTACTCAATTAGCCAGGTATGCCCCTCATGTGGTTGTAGACAGTAGATCTAAGATAAGTAAGTTCGCTTCAGGGGTAAACGACAGCGTGGTTAATGAGTGTACATCTTCCATGCTGAATAATGATATGACCTTAGCTAGACTTATGGCCCATGCTCAGCAGATAGAGGAGCAGAAGATTAAGCAGAGGGAGAAACAGAATTAGAGAGCGAAGACATGTATTTTCAACTTCGCTCAGTCTAAGTCAGAAGGAGAAAACCATTCCCAGTTTTATCCTAAGTCATCAGTTCCATCCCTCTCTACATCCAGTGCTCCAGTTCCTAAGTTCAGAGAGGGTAATAAAGATAGAATGCCAGGATCTAAGACCTAGGGCAGTGTTAGCAGTCCCCGCACCTATTCTCTTTGCCAGACTTGCGGTAAGTACCATCAGGGCATGTGTATAGCAGGTAGTGGCATTTTTTTTGGTTGTGGCAAGACAGGACATAGAGTTAGAGACTATATGCAACCAGGTCCTCAGGGTCATCATAATCGCTCCTCAGCTCAGTCAGGTTGCCCAAATTAGCAGGGTGCCACTTCCAGTGCTACTAGCGGGCAACACCCAAATCGTCTCTATGCTCTTCAGACTCGACATAATCAGGAAAGTTCTCCTAATATAGTTACTGGTACGTTACAGATCTTTCATATGCAAATTTACGCTTTGCTAGATACATGAGCTTACTTGTCTTTTGTTAGTCCTTATATAGTAGTTGATTTCGGAATCAGTCCCGAAATTTTAGCAGAGCTCTTTTCAGTCTCTACCCCAAGGGGTAAAAACATCATAGCCCGATGGGTATACAGGAACTGCCTGGTTATGATATTTAAGAAAGTCACTTCAGCAGACTTAGTCGAATTAGAGATGACTGATTTTGATGTCATTCTCGGCATGGATTGGATTCATTCCTACTATACCACAATCGACTGCAGAAATAGAATCGTTCAGTTTTAGTTCCCGAATGAACCCATCCTTGAGTGGAGGCGTAGTACTTCAGTGTTCAGTGGTTAACTTATTTCCTACCTTCGGGCAATAAAAATAATATCTAAGGGATGTGTTTATCATCTAGTTCATGTTAGAGATTCCAGTTCCGAGGCTCCCAGTCTAGAATCAGTCCCAGTAGTGAATAAATATTCAGATATCTTTCCCAAAGATCTTCCAGGAATTCCTCCCAAAAGGAAAATAGACTTTGGTATTGATCTTCTTTCAGACACTCAGCCTATCTCTATTCCGCCATACAGAATGGCTCCAACAGAACTCAGAGAACTGAAAGATCAGTTGAAGAATCTCTTAGATAAGGGATTCATCAGACCCAGTATTTCCCCGTGGGGTGCACGAGTCTTATTTGTGCGTAAGAAAGACGGTTCACTCAGAATGTGTATAGATTACCGTCAACTCAATAACGTCATGATCAAGAACAAGTATCCTCTTTCCAGAATCGATGACTTGTTTGACCAACTTCTGGGTGCCATTTATTTCTCTAAGATAGACCTCAATCCAGCTATCATCAGCTTAGAGTTAGAGAATGTGACATCCCGAAGATAGCTTTCCGTACGCGGTATGGTCACTTCAAATTTCTAGTCATGTCATTTGGTCTTAACAATGCCCCAGCCGCTTTCATGGACTTGATATACCCCGTGTTCAAACAGTACTTGGACATGTTCATCATAGTCTTCATAGATGATATTCTGGTCTATTCCCACACTGAGCGCGATTATGCAGACCATCTCAGGATAGTACTTCAGACTCTTAGAAATCATCAGTTATTCGCCAAATTCAGTAAGTGCAAATTTTAGCTAAGATCAGTAGCATTCCTTGGCCATATTGTTTTCGGTGATGGCATTAGAGTAGATCCTCAAAACACCAAAACGGTAAGGAACTGGCCTCGCCCTGTCTCTCCATCAGATATCAGGAGTTTCTTGGGTCTGGCTGGCTATTATAAATGATTTGTTGAGGGATTTTCTTCCATTGCATCCCCTATGTCCAGATTGACTCAGAATAAAGTCAAGTTTCATTGGTCAGATCCATGTGAGAAAAGTTTTTAAGAATTAAAGACTCTACTCACCTCAGCTCTAGTTCTAGCATTACCAGATGGTTCAGATGGTTTTTTAGTATATTGTGATGCATCTAGAGTGGGTTTAGGTTGGGTCCTCATGCAGGATGGTAAGGTCATAGCCTACGCCTCCAGATAGCTTAAACCCCATGAGAGGAATTATCCTACTCATGACCTTAAGTTAGCAGCCGTAGTCTTTTCCTTAAAGATTTGAAGGCATTATACCTATGGAGTTCATGTAGACGTCTTCACAGATCATAAAATCCTTTAGTATGTCTTTTCTTAAAAGGATCTCAATCTTCATTAGAGAAGGTGGTTAGAGCTCTTGAAAGATTATGACATGAGTGTCCTTTATTATTCGGGTAAGGCCAATGTAGTGGCTGATGCTCTCAGTAGACTCTCTATGGGTAGTATTTCTCATGTTGAGGATAGTAAGAAGAAGTTAGCTCAAGAAGTACACCAGCTTTCTAGACTAGGCATTTTCTTAAGCGACTCTTCAGAGGGTGGTGTATGCGTTCAAAGTAGTTCAGAATCATCTCTAATTTTTGAGGTGAAAGAAAGGAAAGATAAGGATCCTAGCCTTGTCAAGCTAAAAGAGTCAGTTCAGAATTAGAAAATAGAGGTTTACTCCCAAGAGGGAGATGTCGTCCTTCGTTGCCAGGGTCATCTATGTGTTCCATGCGTAGATGACATAAGGTAGCGAATTCTTGCAAAAGCGCATGGCGCGCGCTACTCTATTCATCCAGAGGTACTAAGATATACTACGACTTGTGAGAGATCTATTCATGGAGTGGTATGAAGAGAGATATTGCAGAGTTTGTGTCTAAGTGATCTACATGTCAGCAACTTAAAATAGAGCATCAAAAGCCTAATAGTCCTATACAGGAGTTTGCCATTCCTACTTGGAAGTGGGAAAAAGTGAACATAAACTTCGTGATGGGTTTTCCTCGAACTTGTCATCAGCATGATTCAGTTTGGGTCATTGTAGACAGGATGACCAAATCAACTTATTTTCTTCCGGTTCATACCTCTTATTCAGCGAAGGATTACGCCAAACTCTACATCAAAGAGTTGGTCAAATTGCACAGTGTTCTATTATTAATTATCTCAGACAGAGGTACCCAATTTACCTCTCATTTTTGAAAAGCATTCCAAAAAGGTCTTGGTACCCAAATTCATCTCAGTACAACTTTTCATCCTCAGATAGATGGTCAAGCAGAAAGGACCATTCAGATATTAGAAGATATGCTAAGGGAGTGTGCAATTGATTTCAAGGGAAGTTGGGATGACCACTTTCCTTTAATTGAGTTTACATACAACAACAATTATCATTCTAGTATTTAGATGGCTCCATTCAAAGATCTCTATGGTAGGAGATGTAGATCTCTAATTGGTTGGTTTGAAGTTAGTGAGGCCTCAGTCATAGGGCCTAACTTGGTATTCGATGACTTAGAGAAAGTTCAGTTAATTAGAGAAAGACTCAGGGCTGCTCAGAGCCAACAGAAGTCTTATGTAGATGTTCGTCGAAAAGATCTCGAGTTTGCGATTGGTTATCATTTCTACCTTAATATCTCTCCTATGAAGGGAGTGAAGAGATTTTGCAAGAAGGGAAAGCTCAGTCCCCAATATGTTGATCCCTTCAAGATTCTCAGTCGATTCGGCAAGGTAGCTTATGAGCTTAAATTGCCTTCAGATCTAGCTTCAGTTCATCCAGTCTTTCATGTCTCTTTTCTCAAGAAGTATATAGGTGACCCATCAGTCGTAGTCCCTATTCATAGCATTGATGTTCAGAACAACCTCTCTTATGAAGAGATTCCAGTTGAAATCTTAGACTATCAGACTCGTAGATTGAGGAACAAAGAAGTCCCCCTAGTTAAAGTTCTTTGCTGAAATCAGTCTGTCGAGGGAGGTACTTGGGAAACAGAAGCAAATATGCGTACCAAGTATCCTCACCTCTTCCTCGCCAACTCAGATCAAGCTCAAGGTAATAGTTCTCCTTAAGCTTACTCAGTTTCATGATTAGTGTGCATCACTAACTTAGTATACCATGATAATCTTGGTATCAAGTACCACCGCATATTCAGTCATGCATTCATATATCAGATTAGTTATATAGTTATGCATCAAATATGCATTCTCATTATGAGAAAACTTAGTTCTTCAGAACTTTTAGTTATGCATTTATGAATCAGTTACGCATGCATCAGATATGCATGTTCAGTATGTTATGTTCATCTTGTCAGACACGTCCGTCATGAGATCATGTTCCAATTATTCATGTTCATCTCATTGTTTCCCCTCTCAGTCAGTCTTATTCAAGGACAAATGTTCTCAAGGGAGAGATATTGTAATGCCCGTGCTTTTTCTTAGCTTGAAAATCCTCTCAAGGATGTTAGAATTTTCTTTGAAATAATAATTCATCATTATACATATGGTATTTACATAATTTTCACCTCCTATCATGTGGGAAATTGAATAAGCTTTCCATTGATATAGAATTTGCCCAAATCCGACACCCGAGCGAAGAGTTAGGTCCTTTTAATGAGACAGTGTTTGACCTGAGCCTTCAGTGCCTCGCGGAGATAGCTCAAATGGTAATTGTCAAATTCCAGTGTTGCTCTGCGATTCTAGCGCATTGCGCCAAACTTCCAGGTCATAGACAAGGTGGCAGCGTGACAGCTCCGCGTCGCGCCATCGTGTAGTTTACCAATTATCCATTTCCAGTGACACGGCACGATAATGCCGCATCGCGCCAAGGGCCCAATTCGGGAAATTTTACTGAAAATTAAAATACGTGTCCAGAGTTAAAAGTGTCAATTCCCCCCTCCTATATAAGCTTTCAAACACGGGATTTAGCCCTTATTCATCCAAAATATTGATGTTTTTCTCAAATACTCTCAAGAACTCAAGCTAGGGTTTTCATAGAAGGTCTAATTTCAAGAAGGTTTCACCATCAATCTTCATGAAATCATGAACTAAGGTATGCATAGTGTTCATTCAAGGACTCTTTTCGTCCATGAAGTTCAAGAATCCCTTTTCTAAACTCAAGTTATGGATTTTCTATATGTTTTCATGTTTTGGCTGCTTATGTTCATGTTTGATAGATGTGAAATTGGATTCTACTCCATGATTTTTGATAGTTTCTATGTGGGTTTAATTACTATAACCATAGATTCATGCAACCCTAAGATTTAAACCCTTGAATGATGAATTTAGAATTGAATAATGATGTTTATATATACCATGCCTTTCATATATTTGATTAAATGCCTAGATGAAGGAATATTATCTAACTAGCATGATGTCATGAAATTCCCATGTATGCACAAAATCATAACTATTATATGTTTGAGGAAATGCTCCTATGAAGGTAGTATGTATTATGATGATAGTCAAGTCTTCAAGTAAATTATGTTATGTCAGTTTCCTTCTATCGAGTCCTGGGGGTACTTGTACCCAAAATATTAGCTGTGTGCCTAGATCCATGTCATGTTTTCATGATAATCTCAGTCAAGCTATGAACTCTTAGACTTTAGATAGTCTTATGACTTAGGAAAAATATCCATGATCTCATGACTCAGTCAGTTGCCAGATATCAGTAGTATTCTATTAGCCATGGAAATTTAGTAACTCAATCCACGCTCAGTTCAGTTCATTAAATCATGTTCAGTATCCATTTAGATGGGAGTAGGAATTAGCACCGAGTGAACCCAAGGATGGGGACTCACCTGTTATACGAGGGTATGATTCTTAGAAGCAATCCTTGCATTCCAAAACTATGTAGCCAGAATAGGTTGAGATATTATAGCCTACTATATGAGGGTAGATGAGGTGGATTAACCTGTTATGTGAGGGTTCCCACCATTCTTTCTAGATTTACCTATTATATAAAGGTTACTCACATGTTATCCTTACCAGTGGCGCGGTATCGACACCCTTCTAATCAGGGCATAGATTGGACCCCAACTCAGCTATTATAGCACATTTAAGGCATGTCGGTTAGATACTACTTTCCACAATTTCATGTTACAGAATCAGGAGCGTCAGATACAGTTAATCAGTCTCAGTAATAAAACTCAGATAGTTATTCAGATTTCAGGACTGTCAGATACAGTCAACTTAAATACAGTACGAAACTCAGATAGTTCTATCAGATTCAGGATTGTCAGCTACAGTCACCCATGTTATCAGTATTATTCAGATATAGTCCTTCATGTTATCAGCCATATTAGTTACTAGCATGACACGTTATCAGTATACAAATTCAGAAATCACAAATCATATTGTCAGTTACAGTTACGTATTTATGCATGTATTCTCACGTTCATGTTAGATAGTCAGTTAGCATTATTCATGCATGTGAACCATTGCATATAGCCTACCTCACATGTATACTCAGTACATATGTACTGACGCATTTGCGCTATGGTGCTTTCTTTTTATGTTACACCATAGGTTCAGAGACACGAGTTCCAGATTAGCAGTAGATTCCAAATTCAGCAGTCAGAGTAGAAGTGAGTCCTCGTCCTTCGAGGACATAATGATTTTCTCATATCTCATTGATTAGATTATTAGTTGGAGTTAGTTGGGGACATATCCCATCAACTCCTTATTCAGATTCTTCAGACAGTAGAGACTTTCAGACTAGATGCAGACTAGATACAGACTATCATGTTTTAGACTTCAGTTTTATTTTAGGTATTCTATTACCCCACATAGATGTCATGTTATTCAGTTATGTTCATGATCGAACCTTATGGCCTTTCAGTGCATGTTTTTGTATTATTATGTTATCTTATGCAGTATACAGGTACATATATCAGTCATGGGTTAGCTTGTGGTCCTTCTGGGTCATAAGCACCATGTAGCATTTAGGTTCATCAAATCGGGTCATTACAATATGCTGAGTACTCATGATGATACTTTTAAAAATATTTTTACTTCTACGTATTTGACGAAGTCTATTTTTTTATGGCATGCTAGATTAGGACATGTTAATTTCTCTTATATAAAGAATATGCAATCACTTGGTTTAATATCTGGTTTAGATTCAAGTAATTTTGATAAATGTGAAATATGTGTTGAAGCTAAAATTACTAAAAAGTAATATTTTTCAGTTAGTAGAGAAATTGAACTGTTATCTTTGGTTCACACTAATTTGGGTGATTTAAAATAAACTATGACTAGAGGTGGTAAAAGATATTATGTGACCTTTATTGATGATTTTTCTAGATTTACTAAGTGGTATTTGCATAGAAATAAAGATGATGCATTTGATGCTTTTGTGTCTTATAAATCTGAAGTTGAAAATTAGCTTAGTAGAAAAATCAAGAGAATTAGATATGATAGAGGTGGAGAATATGTATCTTTAAACATTTTTTGTGAAAAAGAAGGTATTATTCATGAAGTAACTCCGCCTTATTCTCCTGAGTATAATGGTGTAGATGAAAGGAAAAATAGGACATTGAAAGAAATGATGAACTCTATGTTAATTATCTCTAATTCACCTGATAATTTATGGGGTGAAGCTATTTTATCTGCACGTCATTTACAAAATAGAATTCCTCATAAAAGAACTGTGAAAACTCCTTATGAATTGTGGAAAGGTTATAAACCTAATTTAAAATATTTAAAAGTGTGGGGTTACCTTGCTAAAGTTCTTCTTCCAAAAAGAGGAAAATAGGTTCTAAAACTACTGATTGCATGCTGATTAGATATGCTGAACATAGTGTTGCATATAAATTTCTTGTATTGAAAAGTGATGTAGTTGATAGTAATACTATAATTGAGACAAAGAATGCAGAATTCTTTGAACATATTTTTCCACTATGTGATAAAATCTCTCATGCACCTGTTGAAAGAGAAAATAAATCTACCTCTAATAATGAGGAACTGAGAAGGAGTAAAAGGCCTAGTAAAGAATATTTTCCTTATGAAAATGATTTTCAAACCTTTCTTATGGATAATAAACCATCAAATTATTTTGAAGCTATATCTTCTTCTGATGCTAAATTTTGGAAAGAGGCAATAAAAATTGAACTTGATTCAATTATGAAAAATAATACATGAGTTTTAACTGATTTACCTCCTGGTGCAAAATCAATTGGTTGTAAATAGATTTTCAATTTTTTTTTTTAATCCGGATGGATTGATAGATAAATATAAAGTTAGGTTAGTAGCTAAAGTTTTTCTCGAAAGCAAAATATTGATTATTTTGATACATTTGCACCAATAACAATAATTTCTTCTATTCGAATATTAATTGCTTTGACATCAATTCATAAACTTTTTATCCATCAAATGGATGTAAAAATAGCTTTCTGAAATGACGATTTAGAAGAAGAAATTTATATGGTTCAACCTGAAGGATGTGTAATTTTTGAATAAAACAATAAAGTTTGTAAATTAATTAAATCTCTTTATGGCCTTAAACAAGCTCCTAAATAGTGGCATGAGAAATTTGGTCAAGTCTTAATAAAAGATGATTTTTCTTCCGTTGAGGTGGATAAATATGTTTATACAAAAATGGCAGACAATGATTACGTGATAATTTGCTTATATATTGATGACATGCTTTATTTGGTACATGTTTAAATATTGTGGAACGTACCTAATTATTTTTGTCTACTAACTTTGATATGAAAGATCTGGGTGAATTGAATATGATATTGGGAATTAAAGTGATAAGGAGTGAATATGGTATAATATTGTCACAAGAACATTATGTGGAAAGACTTCTTAAGAAAGTTGAATGTTGGGAGGTAACTCCTGTAGCCACTCCTTATGACGTTAATTCTAAATTAAAAAAGAATAATGGTGACCCAGTAGCTCAGTCTAAATATGCACAGATTATTGGAAGTCTGATGCATTTAACAAATTTTGCTAGGCCTGATATAGCCTATGTTGTGTGTAGACTGAGTAGATATACTCATAATCCCAATAATGAGCATTGATCTATATTAATGCGACTGATGAAATATTTGAGAGGAACCCTGAATTATGGTATCTCGTATAGTAGATTTTCTTCAATGTTAGAAGGGTATTGTGATGCCAATTAGATCTCTAATTCAGATGAGACAAAATCCACTAGTGGTTATATGTTCACCCTTGGTGGTGGTGCAGTATCATGGAGATCAACTAAGCAGATGATCATTTCTAGATCAACAATGAAATTAGAATTTATGGCTCTGGAGTTAGCTGGTACTGAAGCTAAATGGCTAAGAAATTTCTTAGCAAAAATCCCTTTTAAAAAGGATGATCTGTTGCCTCATAGCCCTTTGAAAAAGGATGATCTATTGCCTAATATCCCTTTGAAAAATGATGATCTGTTCTCTAATATCCTATTAAAAAATAATGATCTGATGCCTTCTGTATATATATACACTGTGATTTTCAAGCGCAATTGCTATTGAGAAGAATAAATTTTACAGTTGTAAGAGTAGATATATGAAATTGAGGCATGATGTTGTTAAGCCATTGCTGAAAGATGGAATAATTTCCATTAATTATGTGAAGTCAGATTTGAATTCGGCCGATTCACTAACTAAACCTGTAGGAAGAAAATTAATTCTTCAAACCTCAAAAGAGATGGGTTAAGGCCAATATAATTGTCAATAGAGATGGTAATCCAACCTATGTGATTGGAGATCCCATGAAGTAGGTTCATATGGGTAATAAAAAGTCGATATTGACTCTGCACATTTATTGAGAGTGCTTGAACGACTACTAAAATGGAGGGATGAGCTATCAACTCTTGATGAATTCACAGTCCTTATGGATGGTATATTTAAAGCAGTGTACACTAGATGAATTCACCTATATGAGAAGTGGAATGGGGCTGTTCCTATGAGACTTTTGGCCTTAGTCTCTAGAGCTCTCATGAATACCCTGCATGCGCATGGCCTATTGACGCAAAACCACATTGAATACGGTCAAAATGTGATTGATAAAGTCTCTGAATTACAACAAGAATTATTCAATTCATAGAAATATTATATTTCACCGATAATTCTGTTAGTTAAATTTTATTGGTCTAAGTTTGGTTCATATTCTAGAAGACACCAAACTTAATGCATTTTGTCCATGTAAATTCAACAAGTTAAAACAATTTTTTCTATAAATTCTTTTGAAATAATATGGGGATTATAGGAAAAAGTATTATTTTTATTTCAAAAAGAATTTATGTTGATGTGTTTAAGAAGCCATTACAAAGTCTTATTTTAGAAGTCATTTAAAAGGTGCATTAGAGAAGTCAAGTTTTTACTTGGAGAGAAAGAAAAAAAAACACGGTGGCCTTTGCTCCAAGTGTCACTTTGCTGTCCAAGTGTCATAGACATTTTTGCCTGTAAATAGGCATTGTTTTCTTCAGCAAACAAAAACAAGAAAAAGCTTATGATTAGCCTTCTTATGTAACTAACTTTTATTTTCTCTTTGCTTTATTTTCCTACTCCCTCAATTTTCTCCTCCTTTCGTCCTTATTATATTATTATATAATTTATTAAAGATTTCTATAATTTATACTATATTTATTTTAACTTGTTGGTAATTGTATTAATAATTTTATTGATTCCTGTATCCTTTTGTTAATTAGGGAAGACTTATTTAACTTAGAATATCCTCTAATTAATCAGGAAAGTGCTTGTTTAATCCTGGAGAAACATTTCACATTGCTGAAATAGTTTTTTAAGACAGTGCCCAGCATGACTCAAGTATAATTAATATATTATTTAAAATCATATCGTTGTAATATTTGTTTAATATTCAGTAAGAAGTAAGTATACTACTGTTATAGTTATTATATTGATTATACTATTATTATTGAAGTAGTAATATTAGTATACACTATTATGTTATTATACTGCTACTATTATTATTATCATCATCATCATCATCATTACTATTATTATTGTTCTTCTTCTTGTTGTTATTATTATTATAACTTGTGATACTATATAAAAAAAATATTATTATTGCTGCAGTTTATTTATTTTCACAATTGAGTGGTATTTACTAATGTTTCTCAACATTTATGAGAACATTATAACCAAATCTCCGGAACTACAACAAGATTGTCGACATAAAGGGATGTAAATTGAAGCTACCTATTCTCAGGAAAAATTATACATTAATACAACAAAATTATGTTTTAAAAAAATAGAAAATAAGGAAGATAGGCAAACCTACGAAACTGAAGAACACTAGAAAATAATATTGTACCCGAAATGAGACTTCTTATCTTCCCCTTCTGTCCCAAACTTACACACTGTAAGTTGGATCAACAAAGAAAATTGACACCACCTCCAATGTTGAATGATTTAAAGTGTACCACCTCCAGCTAGGAAGTCATTGACGAACAACAACAACAACACTTTGGAGGTACCCTTTCCCGATGGAGTTTGCTGAAGAGGAGAAAACCTTTAGAATAAAAACCCCTTTAGATATTTTTTCTTTTATAAATTTTGGAGGAATAGATTTATGTAGGAAATATAATTATTTTAGCTTTTTGTAGATTTGGGGGAATATATATATGGAGGTAAAATAATTATTTTAGCTAAAATTTGATAAGAACTAATAGGCCACACTTAAGAAGTGTTATTTTATAATTATAAATAGTACACTTAACATTGTGGTCATTTGAATAAATACGTGTAGTTTATTATTTTATGATTTGACAACTTTTATAACATGTAGCTTATAATTCTAAATAGCACACTTTAAAAGTGTTGTCAAAGTTTTTATGGCTAAAGATTCTATTTAATGGCCACACCTTTAAAGTGTGGTATTAAATACTTTTGGCAACATTCTCATTGTCTAGATTTAATGTGGCCTTAGGCGTAAAATATTTTAGTATATCCTGGAGGGTCATTATATGATTACAAACATTCAAGAAAAGTTTTGTATATTTTCATACTCTAGATTGTGTCGTCGAGTAGTCCCCTAAGAAACTTATAGATTCATGTGTTTCTCCAAATTCCTCCAACTATACCTTATATCGAGGTATTAAAAGTACTAAAGATCAAATCCCATCAATATGATGCTCTCATATGGAATTATCAGACACTTCAGAGACCGCACAAAGGGATTAAGAGGATCCTATTAATGTGCTTTAGCCCATCGATTCAAAAGTTTACATCTTTATATAAGTTCATCATGTTGTTGAGAAAGAATTTGAATGTGTTGAGAAAGAATATGACATGCATTCAGATTCTTTTTTAATCCTTCTTTACAGATAGCACCCATAAAAAGAGAGAGTATGTACCTAGATTATTGGATGGAGTTTTCATTCGGGAGATAGTGTTACTACAGTGTTATGAGCCATAAGTAGTAGAATAATCTAATCTCACGACTAGAGCTGAGACCCTGACCGCAACGAGCATCCCAAACCATGAAGGCCCGAACACCCATCACTATTTGGCAATCATGCACAATGCTCATACAATATAAGGAAATGTGGAAAAAAATTATCATAAGGAAACATGATCAATCTCATAAATCAAATGAACAATTCGAAAGAGAATTCTTAATATTCAAAACACATGACACCAATCTGCAAAATCTCTAATAACATGAGAACAAATTCCTGTCTGAAAACTGGGACAAGGCCCCCAGTCGGACCACAAATTAAAATAAACTAACAATGTTCTATAATAGGCCTTCCGAAATAAGAGAGGCTCATCAACTGCAATCTTTAATAGAATACAACCTACTACTTAGCGGGACTCCGAGACTGTGCCTCAGATCTTGAAATATAGGGGGTCAATACAATTGTACTGGTATGTGAAATAACTTAAAATAACATGTTTATATACAAAATAGGTGAGAGAATTTCATAATATCAGTGAATAGAATATAAGTAAAAATACATGGGCATACTTTAGAGAACTTCAAATAATTTGTGACAACACTGACCCACTATTCATTATTCTTTTGAGCTAGTCGGTACACCCTACAAAATTTGAAATCCCATGGGCTATGTGGGACCTGCCCATGACTCATCAGCTAAGCTCTCAATCTAAGTAGCCGCTAGGATTGGGGTGGTGATACCCCTATATGAGCACACCACAGGAAATCCCCCCATGTGAGATGTCCTAAATGTCCTTTCATGTAGGAAAATGTATCATAAGTCTCGCATCGACAACTATGATTTCCAACAAAGAGACCTTACACTCAAATTCCCTTTTCGGGTAACAAACTAGCTCTCTTAAGCCCAACTTTTAGTTCTTTAAAACAAACATTCTTCATACTATCAAAACATTCAATACTTATCTTGTTAAGGGCATATAATCACCGGGTATCATCATACCTTGACTTGCAAGTCAATCAAATCACACCATGTGATATCCACAACCCTTTTTACTTATTATCATATTAATGACCACTCATAACTTTTAAACATCAAATGAGGGAGAGTGATGTAATGGGTTTTCATTTGAGTTTACATAAAAAAACACTCTCCTTGAAATACTACAATCATAAGGTGGTCATGTTATGTTTACATTATTTCAAACCCAGTGAAATTTGTAAATTTTGACACGATAAATATTTTCCATTCTCAAACTCCCTCTCAACAAATCATAAACTATATCATTCTGTGATCAGTAGTAAAGGATTCACGCACTAGTTTTTTTTGAGAAAATTCATAGATTTAAACAATTCACAATACTTGAAATCAAAGATATCATAAAGGTGAGGGAGTTTAGTCGTTCATACTCTCAATCAACTTTACAAACGTACAAAATCATATATACATGGTTATAGTTCAATTTTCCATGAAAAGTGTTTCAAGACAACATATATTTTCATCAAAACAATCCCATGATACATACTTTTCAAAAACAATATCGAACACTTTATTATAAAACATAATTTGAGATCTTTAATCTTGATAAAATATTTAAACTCACACCCATAATTTTTAGAATAGTCCCACATACCTTAGATTACTTAGTTCAAAGAATAGAACCTGAATCTTGGCTTTTTTCTTGAAAATCTTGGATTTAAGGATGAATTCTTGATCTTTAAGAAAGGAGTTTAGGGTTTTTCTCTTGATGGAATTGAGTAATTATGGGAATATAGTGCCCTAATAATGCTTTAATCAACTGTTGACATGACTTGGGATTATGGTGAAAAGTCCAAACTACCCTTCGAAGTTTAATTGTTCAGCAGAAACCCGTTCTTGGGACTCACCGCGACGCGCCAAAGGGCTCACCGCTATTGTCACCGAGATGTGGTGCAATTGCGGTGAGCTACTGGTTTTTGATAATTTTCCTTTTAGACTTTGCCGCGACATGGTGAGTGCCTCACCGCCATAGCCTCTGCGATGCAGTGCAATCACGGTGGGCTACTGTTTCCTAATTCCAAACACATCCCGGACCTTGTCCAAAAAAATATGAAACCTTCTCGAGACATCCTCTCAACACACCTGAACATGAATTGACTCATAAATCTTTGCCTCAGGTTCGAGAAGATCAATTCAAAAATCATAGAAGTTAAAGGATCAAAAGTTTGACTATGTTTTTTCAACACTTAGGATATTTTTAGATTGATAGTCCTCTATGCATGCTACTAAGAGTGGTATAAAATTAAGAATGCTATTATCACGCCCCAAATCCCATTGGAGCGGACTGGAACCCGTAGCCGAGGAGGCCCGGGAGAACCCGTTCATAACCTATACTTTCACATTTACATTACTTATGAAAATTAGAAATTTGGGCAGCACTTCATTGTAAATAGAAGAAAACAGTACCTGTATCAGCCCAACATACACACATATATATATATATAAACAGTAATTGGCCGCCAGAGCCATCACGTCTATCAACCAAACACTCCTATGGCTATACAATATGTCTACAAAAGCCTCTACATAGATACACAACTGAGTTAGGGTCGGGACAAACTCCCGCCCACAAAAGACTTTTATACAAATACCAAAAATACATATAGAAACGACTTGGGATACCCCGAAACAACTGGAGCTCACCACTATCAACAGAATGTCCTGGCTCTTACTGCGGAGGTGTACGACCTGAAGTACCTGTTCCTGCAGGCATGAATACAGGTCCCCCGTGAGGGACGTCAGTACGGAAATATGTACTGAGTATGTAAGGCAGTGAGTATCAAGATGAGATACAAAAGATCAACAGAACCCAGATACCAGTGAATAAACAGTATGAGTAGACCACACTTAAAAGAGCTGATGGGATACCTGCACATTACTTTCATATCATTACTTCCCGTATTCCTTATCAATGCATAACATATGTCATACAATGGCCAACTGATCAGTGGTACTAATACAATACATCAGGGACCACCCCTGGAATAGCATATATACATAATCTTTATAATACAATGGCCAACTGATCAGTGGTACTAATACAATACATCATATCAATAATTTTAAATAAAGACATTCCATTTCTTCCTTCAATTAATCTTTGAGATTGGTCACTTTGTGGTCACACCTTATGGAACTTGAAACCATGATACCTCAATAGGAAAAACATGTAAATAGGTAATCAATATCATGAAAATGAAGTAGAGAGTCATGGATACCTCATTAAACCATTTTGGAGTCAACAATAGTATATGGACATTTTTTTGACTAGCCGGACATCTTAAAAGTGAAAACAAGTTCAATTGGTAGTGTCGAAGATCATATGATGTTATTATGTGTCATGTGTCGTAGGACAATGTTGGAAGCTTACTTGAGAGTGCCATGGGTCATTATTCATGCCAAAGATTAGATAGAGTATGTCTTACATACTTTGATATAACCACTTCAATACAAGTCCAACTTGACTTCCCGTACTCTTCGAACACTTATCTACAATAAGTCATTTGTGGCAAACTAGTATTAGCAACCAAACCTTACCATTTAGGTATTAACTTCACCAAATAATGTCTAGGAAGTAATCCTTTAACTCATCAATAAGATTGCTACATACATCCTCTTATACTCTTATTACATTCACATATCATGCATTTTCATGCAATATCCCTCAACATCACTCTTAGCCTTTATTTCCCCTCTTAATCACCATCCAATACCAACATGATCACTAGGCATACATAACCACTAATATAATGATATATCACCACAATTCATCCTCCATAATCCAATACAACAACTTCCATAATTTACTACTAACAATTTATACAAAACAATTCATAACTATGTTTCTAGTTATCTTCCAACATCAAGACAATACTCATAATCCCTTATCAATACTTATTCATGGATAAGAATCAAGAATAAACAATATTCATACCTTAACAATGAACTCTTGTATTTAGAATCCTCCTTACATAACCATGGGGTGCTTCTCGAAGCTTTCGAGATGGTGAACACAACTACGGAACCAATTCGAATTTTCTACGGTTGAATCACAAAATATTTGAAGTTGAAATTAGGCTAGGGTTTCACCTTCTCTTAATAATTGGATGATATATGATATATATGAGGCTAAGTGTATGTTTATAAAGACCAATTTTCGTCCAAGAGGTAATAGAAAATGACCATTTTGCCCTAAAAATTTAAATAAATCCGAATCTGTCCCCAGTGGACAGTTTTGACAGGCTGAAGTAAATCGATCATAACTCTTTGCTCCGGTATCAGATTTGGGTGAAACCAATTGAATTGGAAAGATAATTCAAAGGTATTTCATTTTCATATAAAGTATACCACACAGTTCTTCCTGTACAAGTAGTTATGGTCGTTTAAAGTTGACCCAAAAATCTGTCCCAAAATTCTGTTTTTTTTTTGATAGGCTGTAGTAAAACGGGTATAACTCCTTACTCAGACATTGGATTTGGATGAAACCAATTTCATCGGAAATAAGACTCTCGGAGATTTTCGTCTATATATAGCATCTCACACAGTTCTTTTTGTACAAGGAGTTATGATCGTCTAAAGTTGATCCAAAAAAAATTGCCTAGCTGCAGTAATTTTCCTGCAGATTTACTGTTCACAGGCTTCCCGGCCACCATTTTGAAATTTTGAATGTGCTCGCTTATATGAAATACTCCTCTGTTTTGGGCAAACTTTATATCGTTGGAAATCTTATTCCAATACCTACACATAAAACTATTGACGGGATACTTTCGAACACCATAAACTTAATTTAACCCATACGCAAGCCTGTAGGACTCCATATAATCGCGATAAGTGTACGAAAAAATTTACGGGGTGTTACAGCTATGGGGTGTTACACCTTATATTAGGGTATATATTTAGATGTGTAGTGATAGAAAGGTGGGGATAGAGATTGGTTAAAATATATATATAGTTCTTCGTATCCATTAAATTAGTAATAGGGTGGTATGAATTAGGTGTTAATTAAGGAATAATAAGTGTAGTGTAGATTTCTTGGTATTACTTAGAGGAGGAATTATTGGTTATAGTGTTTAGAGTTTGTCATTGTGTTAGTACATATAAATCACAGATTTTAAAATGGAATTATAGAGTGTTTATGGGTTAATGGATCTAGCCTGCACCTTATGGCTTTGAAGAAAGAGCCTTTTAATGTTTATAGAGTTATAAAGGTAGTTAGACGAGCGATCAAATGAGTTGGTATGTGTATGAAGGAAAGTCATGCTTATAGGCTATAATTAAGATGCAAGATTAAGATTTGCTCTTTATCATGGGGTTGTAGAAGAATAATATTTCTAAATTTTTATCTAGTACATATAAGTCATTATAATTTGTGAGATATTGATCGACTATCATATTGAGGGTTAAATCCTAAGTTTGAATCGGGAAATATCGCTATCATTGAAAGAATAAGGGTTTGGGATTAATAGTGTAGACTTTATGAAGATGAATCTAGTAGGCTTAAATAGTGTGAGGAGGAATTAAAGTTGGTTGACTTCCAATATGTGAATGCTTACTAAGTCATTAGATAAAGGAGATCCTTATGCATTATATAGATATATGTGTACCTGAGGTAGTTTGTGTTTGCATGATATTTTAAGCTTGTTAAGTGTTGTGTGTTCCTAGTTAGTATTCATGAGTTTTCAAGTGTAGAGAAGGATAATTATATAGTATATGGTATTATTAAAATCAATGGAGGGATTATAGATAGAAAATTTTGAGTCTCTTAGTATAGTTTTAATTATCATGAAGTAAGGTGAATGTGGATTTAGAGGTGCGATTATTGGTAGACCAATAAGAGGAGGTCAGTTTGTAGAGCATTAGAGAAAATAGTTGTTCTCTCCAATAAGCATAGAAGTGATAGGATTATAATGTTAGAAACTAAAGGAATCTAAGAGTAGTAACTCTAAAAATAAAATCCTAGACTGAAGTTATTATCTTCCAAATACAGTTATTTGGATAAGTTTATCATTCATATGAATAGTGATAACCTTAACCGTTAGAGTAAGGTGATTGTAGTTCAATTTTGAGCATATCAAAGAGGTCCATATACTTAGAATATTGACTTAGAACTATGGGGGAAATTATAGGGGGAAGAACCAAACTATGTCTTGAGAATCAAATAGTGATGTGTTTCAAAAAGAGTTAAGATGAGATAGAAATTCATTCATACTCTAGCATTTATTCCTTATATTTTAATCATTATGACACCTAGTTATGTTTTGAATATTAGGATTATGCTCATAGCCCATGCTTATGCACTTCACACACGTCCTATTTCAGTTTCTAGTATGACAAGTAATAGTCTTGCTTAGTGGTCCAAATCATGCTTTATGAATCTATGAATTCCAGCTTTATGCAGTATATCTCATGAGTTACGCACTTTGATTTCGTATTATACTTAGTCCTAAAAATTCATGATATTCCCTAAATGACTAGTGAAAGTCATGCTATATCATGTATGTTCTCCGACCTCATCTTTTGAGTAATTTTGTGCCATGATATCTTGATCTAAGCCCTACTCACACTCTATGAGTTTATATATTAAGTATTTGTTCCTATGATTTCTTACATAATATCTTCCATTTTTGAGTGTTAAGGTCCTTATAAGTGTATATCATAGCTGAGCAGTATCCTTTTTGTTCGATACCCTCATATTCTAGTACTTTAGTGACCCTTCTTATGTTAATATAGTAGTGATGAAAGTGGTGGGCTAATGGTTTATATGGGAGTTAGCAGATGTTCCTTATTATGTATGTTCTTGTTCTATCCAAGGTAATAATTATAAAGGAAGATCGAGGTTATAATTTATAGTATGTAATAGTTAGATAAGAATGTTGATATCTATCCTTGTAGAATTTTATGAGATTTCAGTTTGTAGAGATGTTAGGGAAGATGAGAAAATTATTAGGTAGTTTGGTTGCTTAGAGGTCTATGAAGTGGATATAGTGTTAATCTTGAATGTTATGTTGATATACATATGGATGGATGCATTATGCACTGGTAAATTCTTGATTAGTAACTTTGAGTTAGTTTATCGAGGTGGTTAAAAGTAGTGCTATAAGGGATAAAGATTCCTAGGAAGATGTAGGATTTAGAATCATGGGACTTAGGCTAGCATGACACCTCACTGTGGTACCATGTTCCTCTTAGTAGACTTGAATATGGGAGGAGCATGTGGTTAGACTCAAACTCTAGTAGTTTTGTGTTTTCTTCCGAGAGCTATAGGTTGTAGGTAATGAAGTATAGTTCTTGGAGAGAGGATTGTAACTGAGAAGTGTTAATAATATTAAAGGTTGGCTTATGTTCCACTCAAGGTAAGAGTAGCCTATTCATATTCCATGAGCTCATGTTTCAACTTATGTGTATGTCAAACCCCTTATCTTATGTTTTATGCTGCTAGTTTTTTTTTGTATTTTGATTAGTGGTTTCTCATGATATACTAGTATGTATGCATAGTGAGAAAGTTTCAAAGCAAAGTTACACCATCTATTACTTACTTTTAGAGAGGTTCATAGCCATCATTGAAGGATGAATGATTTCAGGGAGGGGGGATATTATAACATTCTGCAAATTCTAAGCTAAGATCTGAACCATTATTTGAATGCATATACACACGAATTTGATGATGTCTCATTTTAAAGAGGTGTTAATATCAATTCTTTTATGTGGAAATGGACTTGGATATGAATTTAGTTCACAAGGAACCTCTAGCATAAAGTTAAGTAGAAAGAGTCTATTGATTAAGTTTCTATTTAAAATTTTACTAGGTTCAATCTTAAATGATCACTCTTCCTAAAATGTGAAGAATTATGTGCTCATTACCTACCAAATCAAATGTTTTTGAGTCATTCTTCCAATTCCATTGTTCATTTAATAATCCAAGTTCAGAGAAAAAACTTATGGCCATTGTAGTGAGGAATTAACCCGTTATAAAAGAATACATTTTACAAGTGAAAAGTGGGAATTAACCCTTTTTTTATAAAATAGTACTAAAATCATGGCTCTAGCTGGAATCATACCACTAAATGAGTATAAATGAACATAATAGTATGCATGCAATTACCAGTATACAAATAATACAATATAAGGTCCCTAAGAATCCATAACTAGAATCATGCCCTTTCTAAGGTAGAATTTTGAAATTGAGTCCAACTGGTATCGTAACCACGAACTCGGGACCAATAGTATATAATCAGCATAAATGTAATACTATAATCCGGGGAGTCTATGATCTAATCCACTAAGTCAAGTAATAAACCTTATACTATAAGAATACTTAACATCAACTATGGTTCATATGCTTATATTCTAGGGTGATAGGATCTTATAGCCACAATAAGTATATCATCTTAATGGTTGATTCACCCTTCTATCCTGAAACTCCTATATTAGGATACGTCATGATATTGTAATCATAAGCATGTCCTAGCATACCCACCTAAAATGAAATCTACACTACTCATCATCTCATGAAGAATACTAGATCAAAGCCAACCTTGGTACTGAACCGCAAGTCTTAAGTCATCTACAAATCACTCATCTTTTCTCCACAATCCTGTAATGCTACAATGCTATCAAAATAATATTCTACACATCAATAGGAGTAAAGTAAGATTCATATTTCTATATAAAGTGTTGGGTTAGAATTCGAGTCAAGAATGGGCTCACGAGGCCCGGGCTCACGAGGCCCATAAATAGAATCCTAAATTCAATCCCTCATGATGTTCCTCAAAGAACAAATAATGTATTCTCAAAAGTTAAGCAAAAACGGTGCATAAATCGAGGCCCAAATCATCCCCCAAGGTCTAAGGATTTAAAGACTAATTTCTAAGAATTTATAATAAAATCAGATGGAAATTAAGGGGGAAAGAATGGGAAATGACCAAGGAGTATTAGGCTAACTTACCTTAGTTTCGATGGATGATTCCCTACTCTTTTCCTCTCTTTAAGCTCTCAAAATAGTTGAAAATGGTGGAGAAAAAATATTAGGAAATCAGATAAAGAATGGAGATTTAAGAAACCCAGGTGCCACTAAAGCAGTCACTTATCTACTTAAGTGGATACTGCTTAAGTGGAACAAGCCTGTTAAAGAGGTTAGGCCATAGAATGCAGGCATCGCTAAAGCGGTTTCCTACCCGCTAAAGCCATGTTCGCTTGAGCGGTCCTTGATTGCTAAAGCGGACATCAACCAAATGGTCAAGGCTACTTAAATAGTCAAGGGTCGCTAAAGTGACTATCGTTTAATCTACCAAAGGTCCGTTTAAGTGGTTGCACCAGATGGTGCCATGCACCAAATTTTGCTAAGTCCAAAATGGCCTCCAAATGGGTGCTCGAGATTCGTTCGGAACCTAGTGCGCACAAACAAATTATGCTACCATATAAAATTCAATATTTTGGACTTAATAGAACCATCAAAACTTTTATACGAGATTATTTCAACTATTTATGGGTTGCATACCTATAGTTCTATTTTCATAGAATCTACCCAATAGCCCAAAATAAGTCCAGAAGCCTTAGGACCTGAACCAAAGGTCCCCCTAGCCTAAAATCAACATTCTAAATATAATGGTACTTCCAAAATTCTCATTCAAGGTCATTTACTGGGAGTTTTGATCTAAGACCAATTTCTTACCAATGAAAGCTCCAAAATAAGAAATGAGTCGAAAGCCCAAACAAACTATCCGAATAAACAAATAGTTTTGATAAGTCATAAATAACCTATAGCAGCTGTGGGGAGGCTCAAAACACCGAAAATATGTGTAAATTGAGGAAATAACCTAGAGAGTCATTTACAAGGACTTTAATGAGTATTTTCTTTCATCCTTATGTCTACAATTTCTTAGTTTTTATGAATTTAAGTTTCTGATTAGGATTCATAAAGCCACTACCGAATTTACCTTTTTGTGTAGCAAATTTTCATTATTTCTTGAAGAGTTTACTTACAATTATGTATTCATGTATATTGCATTTACTTTTAAGCCTAGCAAAGTTTTCCATATTACCCTTGATTCTTGACATGATTTTGCATGTTGTTCTTGAAGCATATACTGGGCATGATTTAGCCTAAACCTTTTTATGATTTAGATTTTGTGAGTTGAAATTTAGTATAAATAGATATTTTTAGTTGAGTACATTACTCTAAATTCAGATAGATAATTTTCAGTTATCCATGATCAAATAGTATTGCTTAGTTGCTTGTGAGGACTATTTAGCACCAAGAAAACACAGGTTATAGATAACCTAAATCTCAAAATTACATGGCCACCATAGGATAAGAGTTTTCTGCTAGTTTAGGTTAACTCCTCTAGCCCAATGATTCTTAGTTAATGGATCCACATCAGACAAATTCTATATCCATAAAAAGGTATAGTGCATCCTCCCAACTGTGGTTGTATGTTGGAATCTATGTTGTTCACATGGTTTAAATTCAGTTAAAAGAAAACTCCAAGCATTATTTTTAAGTTATATCAAATACTTATGCTTTCACAATTTTCCTGATTTTAGGCATGTTTTAGTTCATGATAAAGAAATTGATTTATGACTTATATCTTACATGTCTGAAAGATCATTTTCATACAAATTTATGCCATTATGATCCTCTTTAGAATTTCATCTACTTAGATATTTTATGTGATTTATTAAGACTAACCTTTCAATTTTAAATTTTGATTTGTGTTACTTAGTTCCACTTTTATAACAAGTTTTATAATCATAATTTATGTGTTCAGGACTTCAGTTTTCTAGAAAGACCTTTCTCATATGGCATACTATTTTTGTAATTTACAGTCTCAATTGTTGAACCATTATCTTTCAGTTATTCAATTTTGTGCATGTTCACAACTTTGATTTTTCCTACATTGATTTTTTTTATATCGATAATGTTTAGCTTTAAAATCCTTCAAATATGATATATCAGTCCTTAGTTTATATACTCAGTACCTTTCTTTTACTGACCATATACTTTTCTTGCACTATATCTTTTCATGATGATGCATACATGTATGTTGATATAAAATTCATGCCCTTCAGTAATCCTCATAAATTAACCTGAGTGAGTCCTCATCTTTCCAGAGGACCTTTCAGCAGTTCAGTTATTTGTTTGTCTTTCCTTTTCAGTAGTTATAATCAGTATGTAGTAGAGGCTTTAAAGGCAGATGACCAGGTTGAGTCTAGTGCAATCATTTTAAAAAGATTCATTCTTTTAGTCAATACAAGTTTATGTCTTGTTGTTTTATTTTTACTTTTAAAGTTTTCCCATGATTTTAGATTTTGCATCAGTATTACATATGTCATTCTATTGTTATGTTATACTAGATTATGTATCACGATATGAGTAGAGACCTTATTCATGACGAGAATCCTAGACCAATGAAGGCCCTTGATGACCCTATGACATTTCATCATAAGCATAGTCATGAATAAAGTACAAAATTAGGCCCATAAAATATGAAGTACAATAATAAAAATGATTCAAATTCCAAGTCTTGAAATGTGAAAGAAAATATTTGACCAACTAAGTCTATGAAGTCTCTAACTAAATGAGTGAATATCTTATGTTGGGACATGGCCTACGACAAATACCATAAAATTGAAATAAGCCAGGTCTAACTTAAAAAAATAAACATAACCCTCTAAAAGATAGATGACTCACCACTTGCTAGTCATAGTCCAGAGTGAAATATTAATGTTGAACCAGATTATGGGGATAAGCTTTGGAACCTAAATTATGAAAATATTAGCATTCGAGGATGGTTAGTACGATGAATACCTAGAATGAAACCAAAGGGAAGGGAATCAAAATAGTTTATAATTTTTTTTAAAAAATACATATCATAAGCTCATATTAAATTAATAAAAAGTAGGTGACTTAAAGCATGAAGGATAAATAATCACATAAACACCTTTAATTTTGAACTATGTAGTTTACAATGTCATTAAGTAACCTATGGTCTATATGGGTCCGGTCCGTACCCAACTAGCGGGCCTCAGTCCATGTTAGCTGCATGAATTGAGGTAATCACCATTATAACATTATATTATTAATGTAACTGCATACCTCTGCATGAAACAAACATATAATGGTCATGCATTTTTAAAGACAAGGCCTTCCATGTCGACAAATGTAGTTTCAGGTATTGGTCGCAAGCACTACAACTTTTTGGTGAAACTACACACTTCTCTTTTACTCCAATTAAAATTTTTTCATCATATTTATCATGGAGTCTTTCATTAAGGGATTCATATTTTGGCATCACCTAACCAAGACTTGTAAGTCACCCATATTATGTCAAGGCATTATCATTAAATATTTTTATTCCTAATCCCCGCCTTTAAAAATTATGTACAAAATCATATGTGAATTTTCCATAATAATTTCAAATCATTTGAATAACACGTTACCTTCAATGATATAAAGAACAGGGGAAAACATGAGTATTCCTTACGCAATTCAAAACTTGTAAGAGACTTGAAAGTCATGGCTTAAACATTCATCCATTTAACACTCAATTTCAAGATATAAAGATTCGTTATATTCAAATAGCAATTTTAGTCTCCAAAACCCTAAATAAAGATTTAATCATGCATTCATAAAGAAGAGGATTGTTATAGCAAATCACTATTTCAAGATCACTAGACTAGCCTAAATAAGGTTAAGAATACTAACCATGGTTCAACACTTAAATCACATCCCAAACCTAGCATCATAACATTTTCATACTATGAACTAGTTCAATCTAGGGAGAAGGCAATAGGATTCTAAAAGGTTATAAGCATTTCACCTTATGGGTCCAAAACTCTCATCTAATCCCCAAACTTCAATAATCAAGACTAAGTCATTCTATCCATAATGAAACTTAGCATTCAGATTCACATTCAATATATATCACATATTATCTATGAAGAAGAGTAGACAGAAGCCTACCTCAAAGCCGAACCACCAAACCTTACATCAATCACCAAATATACATCTTCACTTCACAATCCCCAAAATGCTATCACGCTATCAAATTAGTAATATACTCATCATACGAGTCTAATGACACTCATATTGTACCACTATGCTTCAGATAAAAAAACAACACCAAAAATCCCCTGTGGGTCCCACTTATGGAAAATGTATTTTTGAGGTCAACCCAACACTCATACATGAACAAGGAATCATAACCCTCAAAAAATAGGTAAAAATAAGGCTAATTTTGGGCTAGAACCAAGCCATAAGCTATATTAGGTTTTTGGGTCAAGAATCAAGAAATTCACCGAGAAATTAAAGAAATCTTACCTCAATTTGGATGATAATCATGAAAAAAGATGTTTTGCAAGCTTCCAAATCATCCACAATACTCAATTTTGAGTTATCATACCCATTTAGGATTTTTGGCTCTCAAGGGTGAGGAGAAAAGGCCCAAATTAACAACTTGGAGACTATTTATAGACCCTCTAGGCATGATGATATAGATATCACCATCTCTTAGACTGTAATTGAACATGAGAGATCTCCATAGGGCATGGTACCCTTTGTGCAATCGCAATGCACCATATATCAACAAACTTGGAAACTTTTCAAAGTTTGAAATGATGCCTCGGGATTCATTTGAAATCTTATTTTTATAAATGAACTATGAAATCCCACTAAATTCGATGTTCCGAATATGATGGTAAAGTTGGATTTTAAATTTGAGGTCGTTTCGACTAAATGTGGGTCCCACAACTATATTTCCAAATCTCTAACTTTCTGACCAATAGGTCAAAATGAGCTCGGGTACATTGGAACCTGAACCCATGGTCTACAGAGACTAAAATTAATACTCCAGAGATACTGGCGAAATAGGAATTTGCATCTAATATTATTTTACTGATGTTTTTGCTTGGTGTCTAATTGAAACCAACAAAGACTTCCAAACAGGGAATTGGTTCTAAAACCCAAATGAACTGCCCGATAGCTGATGTGTGAGCATATGCTAACACATTTGAGGCTTTTAGCTGAGAATAATTGCAAAGTATTAAGCAACTTTTGTTGTTTTTGATTGTTTTATCTTTGATTTTGCTGTGGAAGTCAAGAGAACTAACAGTGATGGAAGTAAAAGAGTTGAAATCTAAAGCAAGAGAATTATGGCTGACGATATTCCTGATAGGGTGTCACGCATATCGTCACCTAATCCGAGAAGAATAATGAACTCTGTGATTTTGTTTCCATAATTAGGCTAAAGTATTTAAAGCATAGTTTAGGGTTTTCTAAGAGAATTCTGGAACCTATTTTGGAACACACATTTTATTATTTTCTCTCAAGTTTCTTGGCTTGAACAAAAAAATTAACTTTGAAGAGATTATCATCAATATTTTGGGATTTCTACTTTGATCTAATCTGAGAAACACTTATTGCTATTCATCTTACTGTAAGTTCATCTTTCAAATTATGAATTCAACTTATTGTATCGATTATTACATTATGAGTGGCTAAATCCGTTTAACCCGAATTATGGGATCTATGGGTTAGGTCTTGGTAAGTATCTAAGTGTTTAAGATTCTAAAGGTAATAGGACTCCTTGATAATTCTGAGGTTTTAATTATTGTCTATTGGTTGCAAACGATAGATTGCACCTTCTTTGATTTTCTTGAGATAAGAAATCAACTATAGTAGGAAGTGAATTATTGACAGGGACTTGGAATCTACCAACCTTCCATTTAATAATTGACGCTGTAACAAGGTTAATTAACTCGAGAATTAGAGAGGTGTAGTTTGAGCGTTAGAAGAAATGGCGCCGTTGCCGGAGAATACGATTGTAAATTGAAGTTTGTGTGCGTTAATTGACTGTTTCTGTGGGTATGACTTCAGAATAATGCAGAAGAGATGAGGAGCATGACCAAGACATGTCTTACCTAAAAACACAGATGGACTTGCTGACCAAGCACTTTTTATCAGGCAAGACTGAGAAGGTGAAAGCTGTGGGATCTCAAGATAGAGTTGATGTTGATCTAGAAGAAAAGGCAAATTATGTTAATAGTCGGAGGGGTTTCCTAGGAAATTCTCAAGGGAATCAAGGTCGGAATTATTATGATAAGATTGGTTATAAAGATAGGAAGAAGGGAAATTAGAGAAGCAATAATGATAAGAGCGGGCTATATGTCCCTTTTGGAAATCATGAGGCTGGTACAACAAGTTTTGATAAGATGTCCATGGAGGACATGATGGCTGAATTGTTATAGGGAGTGGAGGCTACCAACTCAGGAGTAAATACCATGAAGACCAATCTGTCATCTATTAGTCAGTTGGTAAATTCACACTCTACTTCGATCAAGCAACTAGAATAGTAAATGAGCCAACTCTCCGTAGCGTTGAACTAGAATAAGAGTGGATCATTACCTAGTGATACAGTCCAGAATTCATGAAATAATGGCTCATGTATGACGATTACCACTAGAAGTAGTAAGATATTACCTGGCACTTTTATGGGAAAAAATATAGTTGATGAGGTAGTTAATGATAAATCGGAAAAAGGTGTTCCAGTAAAGTCTGAGAAGCTGGATGGTTCTGATGATGCTCCAAAAAAAGGGAAAGAAAAGGAGAAAGAGGTAGTGGTAAAAACTCTCCTAAGACCACCATCTCCCTTTGCTCAATGATTGCAGAAAAAACCTGATGATATAAAGCTTAGCAAGTTCATGACGATGTTGGCGCAGTTAACAATAAATATGCCTTTGGTGATGGCACTTGAGAAAATATCAGGATACGCTAAGTTTATGAAAGACCTTGTCACGAAGAAATGGAAGGTTAGCCATGAACTGGAGGACAATATCCATCATTATGGTGCTATCTCCACAAGGTCTTTAGTGCAGAAAAAGGCCGACCCTAGAGCATTCACTACCCCATGTACAATTGGATCTATGGAATTCTCTAAGTCCTTATGTGATCTGGGCGCAAACATTAATCTGATGCCGCTAGCCGTGTATAAAAAGATAGGTGTGGGGGATACTACCCAAAAAAATATGTGGTTGGTGATGGAGGATAAGTCTGTAAAGCAGCCAGTAAGAATATTACATAATGTATTGGTAAAGGTGGCTGACTTTATACTTCCAGCTGATTTCATAGTCCTTGACTGCGATGTAGACTTTGAAGTACCCATTATTTTGGGTAGACCATTCCTCGCGACTGGGAGAGTGATAGTAGATATGGAGCTAATTGAGCTGAAGTTCAGGCTCAATGACAAAGAAGCAAGATTCGCAATGCACTCACCCATGACATAGCAAAAGTAGATGAGTGTTTTCTCAATCGTGGATGTATTCTATGAAGATGGTAAAGAGGTATCAATAGGTTGTCTTGAAAAAGTCTGAGTAGTCAAGATAACCAAGTCGTGCCGCGACATTAAATTAGGTACTACATGGGAGGCGACCCATGATTCCCATGCTAGATCTAATCCAGGTATACCCTAACCCATAGTTCAGTTTTCCTTTGATTTTAAGTTGAGGGTGTAACGTGAGATGTTGTTGTAATATTTTGTAGTTGACTAGGAGAAATACAAGTACTTGAGAAAGTTAGCATGGTTTTGTTATTTTGTGAACACCTCTCAAGTGGTCTAATTCTTTAACTGTGTGATTTGCATCAAATTGTGACCACTGTTCATCTTTGTATGGTATAAGTTCTAGTAACTTAATAACCATTGCTAAACAATTGCATGAACCGAATAAGTAGTAACTTGTGATATACTTGTGTGCCATATGTGCGTGAGATTTTACTTAGTTCCCTTTGTATGTTGGATTAAGAACTTGCCCGGTTAGTCTTACCTAGGTTGAAGGATAGGGGTTAGGAAATGATCATAGGCCATTTTGATATTAGACCACTTTAGCCTAAATGACCTTCCCTGTATGCATATTATTTCTTGATCCCTATTTTGGGCATGAATAGCCTATTTCTTTTATGATACCTATCAGCATCCCATTTTATATCATAATGAACTTGTTTTAACCCTGGTCCTCCTTGGACACTGTGCACTTTGACTTAGGCAAATAGCCTAAATTGAGGGTGGCTATCATAGGGGTGCGTGATTTAAAATGAGTATGAATAAAGTTAGATTAAAAAAAAAGAATAAAAAGCTGGGTGCGGTGAAAAAAAGTAGGAAAACAAAAGTTGTGAAAAAAAAGAAGTGATTGTAGAAAAGAACCACACCCATCCTCAATAAGTGTGATTAAGAAAAGAGAAGAATAGAAAAAGTCAAATGAGTGAAACCCCAAAATCTAGTGGAGTGTCAAGGAGGCTTAGTCACTTTAAATATCATTGAGTATCATACCAGCCCCGAGCCTTTATTACAAGCCAAAGAGAAGACCTATAGTGATCCTAGACGACCTACTGAAAGTCTTGGTAATGAAAATAAGGGCAAGCCTGTGGTATTCAGCTGACATTGATTGGAACTTCATTTTGAGAGTGACTGTCTTGTTATTGTCCCCATGGTTACATATGTGATGTCTGATATAAGTACAATGGGACTTCTTTGTAGTGAGGGCACACTGGTTATGTTTCTAGTTGCTAACTTGTTTGGATAGTGTAATATTGATACATGCATGGCTGTTGTTGCTGATTTGATGCCATATCTTTATTCCTGTGTGTCACATTGTTGCTCTTCAATAACATACACAGTTGTTTGTAAATTGATTTACCTTGGAGATGGTGAAGATGTTTTGAGATAACATGGATGGTTGACTGCTGAATGTAATTTGTATGTTCTTAGTTGTGTTTTCGTTTCTTGAGGATAAGCAATTGTTTTAAGTTGAGGGTGTTGATGTGTGAGGATATACTAACACATTTGAGACTTTTAACTAAGAATAATTGCAAAGTCTTAAGCAACTTTTGTTGTTTTTGATTGTTTTATCTTTGATTTTGCAGTGGAAGTCAAGAGGCAAGAGAACCAACAATGATGGATGTAAAAGAATTGAAATCTGAAGCAAGAGAAGTGTGGCTGATGACATTCCTGATAAGGCATCACGCATGTCGTCACCTAATCCGAGAAGAACAATAAACTCTGTGATTTTGTTTCCACAATTAGGCTGAAGTATTTAAAGCATAGTTCAGGGTTTTCTAAGAGAATTCTGGAACCTATTTTGGAACACACGTATTTTGTTATTTTCTCTCTAGTTTCTTGGTTTGAACAAAACAATTAACTTTGAAGAGATTATCATCAATATTTTTGGAGTTCTACTTTGATCTAATCTGAGAAACACTTGTTGCTATTTATCTTGCTGTAAGTTCATCTTTCAAATTATGAATTCAACTTGTTGTATCGATTATTACATTATGAGTGGCTAAATCCCTTTAACCCAAATTATGGGATCTACGGGTCAGGTCTTGGTAAGTTGCTAAGTGTTCAAGATTCTAAAGGTAATAGGACTCCATGATAATTCTGAGGTTTTAATTATTGTCTATTGGTTGCAAATGATAGATAGCATCTTCTTTGATTTTCTTGAGATAAGAAATCAACTATAGTAGGAAGTGAATTATTGACAGGGACTTGGAAGCTACCAACCTTTCGTTTAATAATTGACGCTGTAACAAGGTTAATTAAGCCGAGGTAAAGTCTGGTCAGTGAATATAAATTCCCTAAGTCCGAGAGGATTAGGTAATTAAATGCTTAAGTAGGTCGAGAGACATTTAGGCATAACTTTGATAAAGACAATCTATTGTTCCTACCTATCGTGAGAATCTTGAATCACTATTAGCATCTGTTAAGTACCAAAACCCATAGTGAACATAATTCCGATTTTCCATAAACTCTTGATTACAAACACTGAAACTAAAGTGACCAACAATTATTTGTTAAATTCTCATAACCCCCAATTTACCGGAAACTACTAACTATCAGTTGATTAACTCACATACAACTCAGATTCACACCATATTCCCTGTGGGATTCGACCCCAACATAGTTGGGTTATATATTGACTACGATTGCTTACATTCTTATTAGAGTGGTATAGTCTGAGCATTATAAAAAATGGCGCCGTTGCCGGGGAATACCATTGTAAATTGAAGTTTGTGTACGTTAATGTACAGTTAGTCAAGTTTCCTAGTTTATGTTTATTTGTTTTTTTAATTGAAAGATATTTGTAGTGTATTCCGAGAAACAGAAGTTCTGGAGAACCATTATTACCATTTAATTCGCAACCAAAATGAATTGGAAGAATGGCAGACCAACAGGAGGCTGACAGGTTTTCATCCTTAGCTAGAGCTCAGGTGAATGTGCAAAATGTCGGTCAAGAAGTACGATATCTAAATCCTAAGGATGAAGATTTGGGAGAAGAGGAGTTGCTAAACCCTGGTAAACCAAGGCATGCAGAGCAAGTAGCTGCACCAGTACAGCGTAATGCTAACAGGAACCGTCCATTCTGGGGAAGGCAAGATTACCAGCCGGTCCAGTATGACCTCAATGATGATGATAATTGATGTTAGGCATATTTACATGCCTAAAGCACCTTAATTTACCCATATTTTAGCTAAGTTTTAAGGACAAAATATATAATTTATGCACTTTTAGTCCTTTTTCCTGTAAGTGAGCTAACCAACGTGATTAGCAAGATTTCAGGTATTTATAATGAAGATTTCAGCATTTTATGGACTGTTGGACGCCAAAGGAAACTTCACGTAAGAAGGAAGGCAGCTTCTGGAAACTTGTGGACTGAAAGTGATGCATGGAGAACTTGTCCCGGGCAAAAACAACATTTCTAAAGACTTGGGGGATTAGCAGTAACTTAGTAGGATTAGGACAAGTATGCAGTAACCCAGTAGGACTAGGACAAAGATAAAAACCCTATTTCAGTAGGACTAGGACAAGGATGTTATAAAAACCCTATAATGTTGAATTTTTCAGCATTCACTTATTCATTAATTCAAAGCTTTTTATTATATTGACTCATTCATTAATTCAAGACTTATTCATTCGACTTTTGATCCTAATTCACGTACAATTTCTGACAGAGGACACGGCTCTCTTGAGAGCAACGGGCCAAGAGGAAAACGTCAATCTTGTTGTGATGCCACATTCCTCTTCAACGTGAGATTGCTATAGTTGTGGTATGATGATGATATCTTCGTTGATTTCCGTTACCCTCATGAGTAGCTAAACTTCTCTGTTAGGGTTATGGAAGCCTTATGAGACACTATCTATTGCTATGAGTTTGTGAATTCTTGATACGTATGCTTCTTATATCATTACTCTCTTCATCTTAATTGAATTTTTGTGGTTGCAAACATATAGAATACGCCAGTATAGCATTAACTTGTTCGAAAGAAAAGTTACATGTCTGGAAAAGAGAGAATGACAAGGAAATAGGGCTACCAACCCCTGTTTAAAAGTTAGTGCCGTAACTGGATTAACCTCTTGGAGAATTCGAACCATTAGTATATGCTTTAAGCTCGAAAGAGTTAAAGTGATATAATCCTTGATGGTCGAAAGACACTAGGATTTACCAAAGAATATGAATCTCTATAAGCGCATGCATGTCTGAATTCCGCATAACTCATAGCCAATAGATACAGAAAAATCATAAGGTGGACATAACCCTAACTTACAATTCTCATTGATTAAAATCTTACTAAACATTCCGTTTTTACTTTGCTATTTCGATAATTTTACTTCACGCATAAAATCCCCCCTTTTATCCACAGAACTTTCACCAAAAGTCTACTAATCGTTGCATACTTAGTGACCGAGTATTCCCTGTGGGATTCGACACCCAACCCAGTTGGGTTCTATATTTGACGACGACCGCTTACACTCTTACGAGAGCTGTAGTTTGAGCGTTATCAAATTTTGGCGCCGTTGCCGGGGAATACAGTTGTCAACTATGTTTGTGATAGTTACTAGACCCTTTGGTCAAAGATTCTCGTATTTTACTTTTAGTTGTTGTTTTTGTTTTATTCAGGTTTGCTTGAGTACATGCCAAACACTCGAAGTTCAGGTCAATCGTTATTACCTATCAATCCTGAACCTCAACTTATTTGCAGAATGGATGCACAACGTGACATTGACAGAAGGGCAGCTCAACAGGAGTAGGCTAGACTAGCTGCACTGGCAGCTGCTCAAGTGCATCAACAGAATATTGATAACCCAGGTCGGGCAACAAGTCCTGATGATAAGGACCTGGGTGATGAGGAGTTGCTTAATCCACGACGTGCAGATGAAGTGGTAACACCTATGCACAGGAGAGATCGTCAAGCTAGAATGAGACTTGACCGACGAGCTGTGCAGGCCCCTTTTGATGATGATGATGACGATATTGATGGAGCTGGTGCCACAGGGGCTATTATTCCTCCGCCCTTTGCACCCGGAGCTAAGTTCAATATCACTAGCACCATGATTCAGTTATTGAAGCTCTAGGGGTTATTTGGTGGACTCGCAAAAGATGATCCGAATATTCATCTGATCAACTTTATTTCAACATGCAAGTCGTTTGACAATCCAGGAGTTGGGCAGAATGCAATTCGGCTGCGCTTATTTCCATTATCTCTGTCTGGGGAGACAACTCTATGGCTGAATGGGCTAACTCCTGATTCTATTACTAATTGGAGGAAACTGAAAGACGCTTTCCTAGAAAGATTCTTTCCGCCATCCAAGAGAGCCCAACTACGGGATGAGATCAGCAATTTTCGACAACTTCCAACTGAAGCTCTCCACGAAACGTGGGAGAGGTTCAAGAAGAAGCTTATGCGGTGCCCAAACCATCAGATGACAAATATCCACTTGATGGAAATATTATATAGGGCTTTGAACTCGGTGACAAAGCCAGTGGTTGATAATGCTTCAGGGGGGTCATTCATGGACCTTACTTTTCTTGAGGCAAGTGATATGTTAGAGCGTATGACAAAGCAGAGTAGAGCTTGGCATACCAGGGATTCTGAGGTAGCAAGATCTACAGTATCTATTGGCTTGACTGCAGAGTAGAGGCATAGACAAGAGGAACGTGACCAAGATATGGCTCACATGAAAACGCAGATGGATCTTCTGACCAAGAATTTATTATCAGGGAAGACCGAAAAGGTTAAGGCCGTTGTATCACATGGAAGAGATGAATCCGACTATGAGGAAGAAGCGAACTACTTGAATAATCAGGGGGGTTTCTGAGGCAATGCCCAAGGAAACCAAGGTCGGAACTATTATGATAAATCTGGATACAAGGACCGCGATCAAGGTGGTTGGAAGAATAAGACTGATAGGAGTGGTTTGTATGTACCTCCTGGAAACCGTGAGGCTGTGGCATCTGGCTATGGGAAGATGTCGATGAAAGATATGATGGCGAAGCTGTTGAAGGGAGTAGAGGCAACTAATACGGGAGTGAATGAGGTGAAGAACAATTTGTCTTCAATAGATCAATTGGTTGACTCGCATTCTACTGCAATAAAGCAACTAGAGCAGCAATTGAGTCAACTTTCAGTGGCATTAAATCAAAGAAAAGCTGGAACACTACCTAGAGACACAGTGCAAAATCCAAGGAATGATGGATCGTGTATGGCTATCACCACCCGAAGTGGTAAAGTGTTGGAAAATCCATCCAAAGGCAAGCAGGTGGTTGATGATATAGCAGATAATGAGATCATTGCAGAACCAAAAGATGATGAAGCAGCTGATGAGGTTGTTCGTGACGTCACCTCTCAACGTCCACAGCCTAAAAAGATCGCCGAACTGAAGCAAGATGAAAAGAAAGCGGTGGAGAAAACTATTCCCCTTCCACCACCACCTTTTCCTCAGAGATTGAAGAAGAAAGCTGATGATACCAGGTTCAATAAGTTTATGACTATGTTGAAGCAGCTAACTATTAATGTTCCTTTGGTCGAGGCACTGGAACAAATGCCTGGGTACGCAAAATTTATGAAGGATCTTTTGACAAAGAAGCGGGCAGCAAGTTATGAGTTGACGAATACTATTCATCATTGCAGTGCAATCCCTACCAGATCACTAGTTCAGAAAAAGGCTGACCCCGGTGCCTTCACTATTCCTTGCACTGTTGGATCTTTGAATTTTGCCAAGGCATTATGCGATTTAGGAGCCAGCATCAATTTGATGCCGCTATCTATTTACAGAAAGTTGGGGTTGGGTGATCCTACTCCAACCAATATGAGGCTCGTGATGGCAGATAGGTCGGTAAAATGACCTGTTGGTATTTTATATGATGTATTGGTGAAGGTTTATTCATTCATCTTTCCGACAGACTTCGTTATTTTGGACTGTGAGGTGGACTCTGAAGTTCCCATAATCTTGGGGCACCTTTTCCTTGCAACAGGGAGTGTGCTTATTGATTTAAGAGCGAATGAGCTTTTATTCCGGATGAATGGCAAAGTAGTCCGCTTTGATGTATGCAAATCAATGAAGCAACCCAAAGATCTGAACGTGTTCTCGATAGCTGATGTTTATTTTGATGATGAGAAAGAATTATCCGTAGAGGAGCAGCTTATTGTTGACCCATTGGCGGCTGTGCTTATGAATATTGAGCGTGAGGATGCTGAAAATTATGAAGAAACTATTTGTGCTCTTACAGGAATAGGGTCGTATCCTTATGCTCCCAAGAAGCTAGACCTCGATCTCAAAAATCGGCCTACACCACCAGCTAAACCATCCATTGAAGAGCCACCAATGTTAGAATTGAAGGAGCTACCCAGTCATCTAAAGTACGCATTCTTGGGAAGTGGAAACACCCTCCCGGTTATTGTGATGGCTGACTTAGGTGAGCAGCAAGTTGCAGCTCTCATCGCTGTTCTAAGGAAATACATGAGAGCCATCGGTTGGACCATCACTGATATTATTGGTATTCCGCCTGGGATATGTACGCACAAGATTCAGCTTGAAGAAAATTCATACCCACTATTGAGCATCAAAGACGTTTGAATCCACCTATGCAAGAGGTGGTGAAGAAAGAAATTATTAAGTGGTTAGATGCAGGGGTAGTGTATCCATTCTCTGACAGTAAATGGGTGAGTCCGGTACAGTGTGTGCCCAAGAAAGGGGGCATGACGGTAGTTGCAAACGAAAGGAATGAGCTAATTCCACTCAGACCTGTCACAGGGTGGAGAGTATGCATAGACTACCGGAAGCTGAATTCATGGACGCTTAAGGATCACTTCCCAATGCCATTCATGGACCAAATGCTTGATCAATTGGCAGGGAAAGGATGGTTTTGCTTCTTAGATGGTTATTCCGGCTATAATCAGATCTGTATTGCTCCCGAAGACCAAAAGAAGACAACATTTACATTCCCATATGGTACATTTTCCTTCAAACGTATGCCATTTGGGCTATGTAACGCACCCGCCACTTTTCAGCATTGTATGATGTCCACTTTTTCTGATATGATTGAAGACACCTTGGAGGTATTCATGGACAATTTTTTAGTTGTGGGTGAGTCGTTTGAATTGTGCTTGGCGAACCTAAGTATGGCATTACAGAGATGTGTTGAATTCAACTTGGTGCTAAACTGGGAGAAGTGCCACTTTATGGTTAAAGAAGGTATTGTTCTTGGGCATAAAATTTCCGAAAGAGGAATTGAGGTGGATCGAGCTAAAATTAAAGTCATCGAGAAACTACCACCTCCAATCTCTGTAAAGGGAGTTCGTAGTTTCCTCGGGCATGTAGTTTTTTATCGAAGGTTCATTAAAGACTTTTCCAAGATTGCTAATCCGTTATGCAAGCTTTTGGAGAAGGATGCAAAGTTCGACTTCGGTGAAGATTGCTTGAAGGCATTCGAATGCCTCAAAGGGAAGCTAATTGAAGCTCCTATCATTGTAACACCTGATTGGTCCCTACCATTTGAAGTTATGTGTGATGCATGTGGAGTAGCTTTGGGTGTTGTACTTGGCCAGAGAAGAGAAAAGTTATTTCATCCAATCTACTACGCGAGCAAGGTCTTGAACGGAGCCCAGAAGAACTATACTGTCATGGAACAAGAGCTTCTACCAGTTGTTTATGCTTTTGAAAAGTTTTGTGCTTACCCGTTGGGGACTAAAGTGGTGGTTCATACCGATCATGCATCCCTGAGATACCTAATGACGAAGAAGGATGCAAAGCCGAGGCTAATTCGATGGGTGTTATTGCTGCAAGAATTTGATTTTGAGGTAAAAGATAGAAGAGGTTGCGAAAACCAAGTGGCTGATCACCTATCTAGACTTGAGAATGAGCACACAACGCAGCCCGATCTTGAGATTAATGATGCATTCCCCGATGAAGAGATCCTAGCCACGATGGTGGAAGAATTACCATGGTACGCAGACTTTGCAAACTATGTGGTAAGTAATGTGATACCTGCACATCTGTCTTTTCATCAAAAGAGGAAGTTCATGCATGATGTAAAACACTACTTATGGGATGAGCCATATTTGTTTTGACGATGCGCGGATGGTGTTATCAGGCGATGCATATCTCATGTGGAAGTGCTGAGTATCTTGGAAGCAAGTCATGCTTCCCAAGTTGGGGGACACCATGCAGGTGGTCGAACAACAAGGAAGGTATTGCAAAGCGGCTATTATTAGCCTTCGATATTTAGAGATGCCTACGAATTTGTGAGAAGATGTGACCAATGTCAGAGACAAGGCACGATTTCGAAGCACCATGAGATGCCCATGTCAAAAATTCTCGAAGTAGAGCTGTTTGATGTGTGGGGTATTGATTTCATGGGCCCATTCGTAAATTCATTTGGGATGAAATATATCCTATTTGCTATCAACTATGTATCCAAATGGGTCGAAACAGTAGCGCTGGCCGATAATGAAGGAAAGCGTGTTGTAGCATTCTTGAAGAGAAATATCTTCTCTCGTTTTGGGGTACCACGTACCATCATAAGCGATGGAGGATCACACTTTTGCAACAAGCTGTTCAAATCCGTGTTGGTGAAATATGGGGTTAAGCAACATAAGATAGCCACGCCTTATCACCCACAAACTAGTGGACAGGTAAAGGTTTCTAATCGAGAGATCAAACATATCCTTGCTAAGACTGTAAACGCTAATAGGAAGGATTGGTCTCGGAAGCTGGACGATGCACTATGGGCTTATAGGACTGCATTCAAAATGCCAATTGGCATGTCCCCATACCAACTAGTTTATGGGAAGGCTTGTCACTTGCCCATTGAGCTTGAGCATAAAGTATTATGGGCGTTGAAGCGACTGAATTTGAATTGGGATGATGCCATGAATATGAGATTGGAGCAACTGAACGAGATGGATGAATTCCGTTTACATGCGTATGAAAGATCAGACTTCTACAAGGAGCGGATGAAAAAGTATCATGATCAACGGATTTTTCAACAAAACTTTCAAAAGGGTGATATGGTACTTTTTTTCAATTCCAGACTAAAGATATTCCCAGGTAAGTTAAGATCCAAATGGTCTGGTCCGTACAAAATTAGCCAAGTCTACTCGTCTGGAGTAGTTGAGCTAGAAGACAATAATGGTGTTGTCTTTAAGGTGAATGTCCAATGAGTAAAACCATATATCGGTCCTCTTGACTCGATAAAATGCATGGCCACTATCTATCTCGACGAAATCTAAGTACTCGAGGTAACTATGTCGTGCCGCGACAATAAATCAAGCGCTAGATGGGAGGAAACCCATCATTTTTCATTCTTTATTGTTTTACTAAGAGTTTGTTTTTGTTAAATAAGAAAAAAAATCCAAAAAGAAGAGTCGAGCCACGACCAAAACTAAGGCGCTAGATGGGAGGCAACCCATCGTTCTAATCATTTTTGTTTTTTTGAATAAGTGTAGGTGCAAGAGGTGTAAAGGAGGAGATTGGTTTCAAATTTTGATTTGGAAGTATTGCATGTTGAAGGTGGTAAGTTGGGAATGAAGAAGCAAAAGGCTATGAGTTAGGCATTGCCTATGAAAATCTAGGCAACGAACAAGGCAAGGCCTATGCTATGGCCTAAGCTCTCTGAATCTAGAATGCCATCGCATAGGCGCCGCCTATGCCTAACAATGCCATAGCATAGGCGCCGCCTATGCAAAAGCCTTTTGTCTCTGAATCTAGAATGCCATGGCATAGGCTCCGCCTATGCCTAACAATGCCATAGCATAAACGCCGCCTATGCTCAACTAGGCTTTGCAAAAGGCGCCGCCTATGCCAAGCATAGGCAAAGCATTAGACGCCGCCTATGCTCACTTTTTGGTCTCCTAATCCGATTCCAAACAGGTCAAAACCCGACCCAAGCTTGTCCTATAAATAGAACCTTAATCTTAGAACAAAAATGCATTGCAAATTCAACCTAAGCGCCGCCTACCTCTCCAAAATCTCTCAAAAATTTTCCTTTTGCTCTTTTAACTTTGCAAGAACATCTTCCGAGGCCATCAACCAAGTAAGTACTTCTTTACTCTTCTGTTATATTCCGTAAAGTACTACACTACTACGCCTATAATAAATTGTTAAATCTTGAAGTAGTGTTGGTGATTTGAATATGGTTGGTTTGTTGTGATACAACTAAGTGAGTGAAAGAATACGTAAGGATGCTCTTGACTTGTTTCCAACTTGTATTTGATCTTAATACACTGTCATACTTTTGCGGAATTGACATGGTCAAGAAAATTGCATAATCTTGTAACTAGAAAGCTTACATGTTGGAATGACTTGTTCATCGAGATGAAAATCATGGTTAACTACAAACATGAGATGTTGTGATTATTTCTAAGCCATAAATTGATACGATATCTATGTAGTAGTTTTGTTCAAAGAGATGCATTAGTCCAAACATGAAAACATAGTTAAGAGTACATGAAAAAGAATTGAAAAGGATAGTGAAGATGACAAGAAAAGTATGACTGCGCTGAATATATTGTTGGAACATAACACATAAATGTATGGCAATGAAGTCTGAGTAATTGACATCGTTCACTTAATCAGTTTGTCACAACAAATTAAGTGTGGGGTGGTGCCTCTACTGCTTGTTTGTTGACTGTATCCACCAAGATGAAGCTAACATGACTATTATTTTAATCTCAGGTACAATGGCACCAAAAAGTCGACCCGGAAAAGAAAAAGCATCTACCTCACAGAAAGGTCAGAAAAGGGGAAGAAAAGAGAAAGCTGAATCCTCCTTTCTGCAAATACCTCAAATGACGATGTGAAGGACAACTCTGGTAATGATGACTCTGATGATGATTCCGACGCAGGGGGTTTGACCCCAGACATAGAAAAGGAGTTCGACTAATCAGGTTTTCCTTACTTATTTCCACTGAGGGCAGTGTATCCCGTCTAAGTGTGGGGTGAGGGTATTTGTATGCTGTAGCATACTTCTTTGCCTGCATTTATTCTCATTTGTAGTTAAATTTTAAGATTTTTTAGATTTTTTTAGATTTTGCATGAAATTATTCTGATAGGCGGCATGGTATTATGACAAGAGTTTGTGCTAAAATCATTGCTATTGAGACGTTTAGGCTCTAAGTGTGACTCACTGTGTGATATTTGTGTGGTTTAATTCATTCATCTGTTGGGTCAAGAGTCTATACTGCTCCCAATAAAGTTAACCATGTGCCTTGTGTGTGTGAGGTTATAGTATATTCTGTGTTGTGACTGATGCTAGAACTTGCCTGGTGTGTGTGTAAAGCGAAATAAAGAGTGTGAGTTTAGGAGATGATTTAGGCATTTCTTTGGCAGCCTGTGATTGTTTACCTTTTTTTTTACCTACCCGTGGACATTATCCTAGTCAAACCTTTTGAGCCTTTAAGCCATTTTCTTTGACAACCTCATATGTAGCCTAATCCATTTTTTAAGACCATAATTTGATCCAAATTCCTAAGCGCTTTAAATTGTAAAGTCATGTGACAAAATAAAAGGAAATTGGGTGAGAGTGATGCCTTAAAGTGAATTGGTACTTGAATTTGTTATGAAAAAGAGTGTCTATCATAGAGGTGTGTTATAAGAAAAAAAAAGAAAAGAAAAAGAAATAGAAAAACAAAAAGATAAATTGTGTTTATGATTAAATAAAAAGATAGTTATGCTTGAATGGCAAAATAGGTGAAAAAGGGTGATAGATGAAAGAAAGGTAGCAGGGTTGATTAAAAAAGAGTGTTAATGGCATAATGTGATGTATTAAAGCGCTTAGGAACATAGTCACTATTTCTGGCCAAAATAGTTCTACCCGTCCCTTAGCCTACATTACAACTTGTAAAAGACCTATTTGATCCTAAGCTTAGCATTTTGATATTAGTGGAGCATTACACTAAGGGCAAGCCTATGGTCACCAGTTGCAACATATGAATTCTTTATGAGAGAGAGAGCAAGGAGAGTCTTATACCCATGTTCCGAAAAATGCAAAACTTGTGAGTGATTATGGGTAATATATTATGTGAGACACACATGGTTGATGATTGTTGGGTAGTTGTTGTATGATTCTTGTTGCCTTAACTTGTGGATACGAATTAACCATCATCACGAGTCTATATTAGAGGTTGAATTATTTCTAGTAGTGATCAGAAAACTACTCTTTGTTAATAATTGCCGTGCCTGTCTGGTTGAACACTTTGTGCTGTTACTGTGAAACCCTAAGTAGATGATTGCATGGACGTAATATTTTGTTCGAGGACGAACAAAGCTTTAAGTGTGGGGTGTTGATGTTAGGCGTATTTACATGCCTAAAGCACCTTAATTTACCCATATTTTAGCTAAGTTTTAAGGACAAAATATATAATTTCTGCACTTTTAGTCCTTTTTCCTGTAAGTGAGCTAACCAACGTGATTAGCAAGATTTCAGGTATTTATGATGAAGATTTCAGCATTTTATGGACTGTTGGACGCCAAAGGAAACTTCACGTAAGAAGGAAGGCAGCTTCTGGAAACTTGTGGACTGAAAGTGATGCATGGAGAACTTGTCCCGGGCAAAAACAGCATTTCTAAAGACTTGGGAGATCAGCAGTAACTTAGTAGGATTAGGACAAGTATGCAGTAACCCAGTAGGACTAGGACAAGGATAAAAACCCTATTTCAGTAGGACTAGGACAAGGATGTTATAAAAACCCTATAATGCTGAATTTTTCAGCATTCACTTATTCATTAATTCGAAGCTTTTTATTATATTGACTCATTCATTAATTCAAGACTTATTCATTCGAATTTTGCTCCTAATTCACGTAAAATTTCTGACAGAGGACACGACTCTCTTCAGAGCAACGGGCCAAGAGGAAAACGTCAATCTTGTTGTGACGCCACATTCCTCTTCAACGTGAGATTGCTATAGTTGTGGTATGATGATGATGTCTTCATTGATTTCCGTTACCCTCATGAGTAGATAAACTTCTCTATTAGGGTTATGGAAGCCATATGAGACACTATCTATTGCTATGAGTTTGTGAATTCTTGATACGTATGCTTCTTATATCATTACTCTCTTCATCTTAATTGAATTTTTGTGGTTGCAAACATATAGAATACGCCAGTATAGCATTAACTTGTTCGAAAGAAAAGTTACATGTCTGGAAAAGAGAGAATGACAAGGAAATAGGGCTACTAACCCCTGTTTAAAAGTTAGTGCCGTAACTGGATTAACCTCTTGGAGAATTCGTACCATTAGTATACGCTTTAATCTCGAAAGAGTTAAAGTGATATAATCCTTGATGGTCGAAAGACACTAGGATTTACCATAGAATACGAATCTCTATAAGCGCATGCATTTCTGAATTCCGCATAACTCATAGCCAATAGATACATAAAACTCATAAGGTGGACATAACCCTAACTTACAATTCTCATTGATTAAAATCTTACTAAACATTCCGTTTTTACTTTGCTATTTCGATAATTTTACTTCACGCATAAAATCCCCCATTTTATCCATAGAACTTTCACCAAAAGTCTACTAATCGTTGCATACTTAGTGACCGAGTATTCCCTGTGGGATTCGACACCCAACCCAGTTGGGTTCTATATTTGACGACGACCGCTTACACTCTTACGAGAGCTGTAGTTTGAGCGTTATCAAATTTTGGCGCCGTTGCTGGGGAATACAGTTGTCAACTATGTTTGTGATAGTTACTAGACCCTTTGGTCAAAGATTCTCGTATTTTACTTTTAGTTGTTGTTTTGGTTTTATTCAGGTTTGCTTGAGTGCATGCCAAACACTCGAAGTTCAGGTCAACCGTTATTATCTATCAATCCTGAACCTCAACTTATTGGCAGAATGGATGCACAATGTGACATTGATAGAAGGGCAGCTCAACAGGAGCAGGCTAGACTAGCTGTACTGGCAGCTGCTCAAGTGCATCAACAGAATATTGATAACCCAGGTCGGGCAACAAATCCTAATGATGAGGACCTGGGTGATGAGGAGTTACTTAATCCACGGCGTGAAGATGAAGTGGCAGCACCTATGCACAGGAGAGATCATCAAGCTAGAATGCGACCTGACCGCCGAGCTGTGCAGGCCCCTTTTGATGATGATAATGACGATCTTGATGGAGCTGGTGCCACAGGGGCTATTATTTCTCCGCCCTTGGCACCCGGAGCTAAGTTCAATATCACTAGCACCATGATTCAGTTATTGTAGCTCAAGGGGTTATTTGGTGGACTCGCAGGAGATGATCCTAATATGCATCTGATCAACTTTATTTCAACATGCAATTCGTTTGACAATCTAGGAGTTGGGAAAAATGCAATTCGGCTGCGCTTATTTCCATTGTCTTTGTCTGGGGAGGCAACTCTATGTCTGAACGGGCTAACTCCTTATTCTATTACTAATTGGAGGCAACTGAAAGACGCTTTCCTAGAAAGATTCTTTCCGCCTTCCAAGAGAGCCCAACTACGGGATTAGATCAACAATTTTTGATAGCTTCTAACTAAAGCTCTCCACGAAACATGGGAGAGGTTCAAGAAGAAGCTTATGCAGTGCCCAAACCATCAGATGACGAATATCCACTTGATGGAAATATTATATAGGGCTTTAAACTCGGTGACAAAGCCAGTGGCTGATAATGCTGCAGGGGGGTCATTCATGGACCTTACTTTTCTTGAGGCAAGTGATATGCTAGATCATATGACAAAGCAGAGTAGAGCTTGGCATACCAGGGATTCTGAGGTAGCAAGCTCTACAGTATCTATTGGCTTGACTGCAGAGCAGAGGCGTAGACAAGAGGAACGTGACCAAGATATGGCTCACATGAAAACACAGATGGATCTTCTGACCAAGCATTTATTATCAGCTAGAACAACAAATGATCCAACTCTCTATAACGCTAAACCAGAGGAAGAGTGGAACATTTCCTAGTGATACAGTCTAGAATTTGTAGAATGATGGCTTATGTATGAAGATTACCACTAGAAGTGGTAAGATATTACCTGGCCCTTCTGTGGGCAAAAATATAGTTGATGAGGTAGTTGATGATGAACCGGAAGAAGGTGTTCTAGTAGAGTCTGAGAAGATGGATGGTTCTGATGACACTCCGAAAAAAGGAAAAGAGAAGGAGAAGGAGGTAGTGGTAAAAACTCTCCCAAGACCACCACCTCCATTTCCTTAACGATTGCAGAAAAACCTGATGATACAAAGTTTAGCAATTTCATGACGATGTTGAAGCAGTTTATAATAAATATGCCTTTGGTGGAGGCACTTGAGCAAATGTCAGGATACGCTAAGTTTATGAAAGACCTTGTCACGAAGAAACAAAAGGTTAGCCATGAACTGGAGGACAATCTCCATCATTGTGGTGCAATTTCCACAAGGTCTTTATTACCAAAAAAAGGCCGACCCTGGAGCATTCACTATCTCATGTACAATCGGGTCTCTGGAATTCGCTAAGGCCTTATGTGATCTGGGCACGAGCAGTAATTTGATTCTGCTAGCCGTGTATTATAAGATTGTTGTGGGGGATCTTACCCTGAAAAACATATGGTTGATGATGGTGGATTGGTCTGTAAAGTAGCCAGTAGGAATATTACATGATTTATTGGTAAAGATGGCTGACTTCATACTTCCAGCTAATTTCGTTTTCCTTGACTGCGATGTGGACTTTGCAGTACCAATTATTTTGGGTAGACCATTCCTCATGACTGGGAGAGTGATAGTGGACATGGATCTGAATGAGCTGAAGTTCAGGCTCAATGACAAAGAAGCAAGATTCTCAATGCACTCACCTATGACATATCAAAAGGAGATGAGTTTTTTCTCAATCATGGATGTATTCTATGAAGATGGTAAAGAGGTATCAGCAGGTTGTCTGGACGAAGTCTGAGAAGTCAAGATAGCCAAGTTGTATCACGACATTAAATCAGGCGCTACATGGGAGGCTAACCATGATTCCCATGCTTGATCTACTCCACGTATACCCTAATCCTTCGTTTAGTTTTTCTTTGATTTTAAGTTGATGGTGTAGGGTGAGTTGTTGTTGTAACATTTTGTAGTTGACTAGGAGAAATAAAATTACTTGAGGTAGTTAACACAGTTTTGTTATTTTGTGAACACCTCTCAAGTGGTCTAATTCTTTAACTGTGTGATTTGCATCAAATTGTGACCACTGTTCATCTTTGTATGTTATTAGCTCTAGTAACTTGATAACCATTGCTAAATAATTGCATGAAATAGAAAAGTAGTAACTTGTGATATACTTGTGTGCCATGTGCGTGTGAGATTTTACTTATTTCCCTTTGTATGTTGGATTCAGAACTTGCCCGGTTAGTCTTACCTAGGTTGAAGGATAGGGGTTAGGAAAGGATCGTAGGCCATTTTGATATTCGCCCACTTTAGTCTAAATGACCTTCCCTGTATGCATAATATCCCTTGATCCCTATTTTGAGCCTGAATAGCCTATTTCTTTTTATAATACCTATCAGCGTCTCGTTTTTATATCATAATGAACCTATTTTGGCCCTACTCCTCCTTGGACACTGTGCACTTTGACTTAGGAAAATAGCCTAAGTTGAGGGTGGCTATCATAGGGGTGCGTGATGTAAAATGAGTATGAATAAAGTTAGATTAAAAGAAAAGAATAAAAAGATGGGTGCGGTGGAAAAGAGCAAGAAAAGATAAGTTGTGAAAAAAAAGAAGTGATTGTAGAAAAGAACCGCACCCATCCTGAATAAGTGTGATCAAGAAAAGAGAAGAATAGAAAAAGGCTAATGAGTGAAGCCCCAAAAGCTAGTGGAGTGTCAAGGAGGCTTAGTCACTTTAAGTATCATCGAGTATCTTGCCAGCCCCTAGCCTACATTACAAGCCAAAGAGAAGACCTATAGTGATCCTAGCCGACCTGCTGAAAGTCTTGGTAATGAAAATAATGGCAAGCCTATGGTATTCGGCATATATTGATTGGAACTTCATTCTGAGAGTTAGTGTCTTGTGATTGTCCCCATGGTTACATATGTGATGTCTGATATAAGTACAATGGGACTTCTTTGCAGTGAGGGCACATTGGTTACGTTGCTAACTTGTTTGGATAGTGTAATTTTGATACATGCATGGTTGTTGTTGCTGATTTGATGCCATAGCTTGATTCCTGTGTGTTACGTTGTTGCTCTTCAATAACATACACAGTTGTTTGTAAATTCATTGACCTTGGAGATGGTGAAGATGTTTTGAGATAACATGGATGGTTGACTGCTGAATTTACTTTGTATTCTCTTGATTGTGTTTTAGTTGCTTGAGGACAAATAATTGTTTTAAGTTAAGGGTGTTGATGTGTGAGCATATGCTAACATATTTGAGGCTTTTAGCTGAGAATAATTGCAAAGTCTTAAGAAACTTTTGTTGTTTTTAATTGTTTTACATTTGATTTTGCAGTGTAAGTCAAGAGGCAAGAGAACCAACAATGATGGAAGTAAAAGAGTTGAAATCTGAAGCAAGAGAAGTGTGGCTGACGACATTCCTGATAAGGCGTCACACATGTCGTCACCTAATCTGAGAAGAACAATGAACTCTGTGATTTTGTTTCCATAATTAGACTAAAGTATTTAAAGCATAGTTTAGGTTTTTCTAAGAGAATTATGGAACCTATTTTGGAACACACGTATTTTGTTATTTTCTCTCTAGTTTCTTGGCTTGAACAAAACAATTAACTTTGAAGAGATTATCATCAATATTTTGGGATTTGTACTTTGATCTAATCTGAGAAACACTTATTTCTATTCATCTTGCTGTAAGTTCATCTTTCAAATTATGAATTTAACTTGTTGTATCGATTATTACATTATGAGTGGCTAAATCCCTTTAACCCGAATTATGGGATCAATGGGTTAGGTCTTGGTAAGTATCTAAGTGTTCAAGATTCTAAAGGTAATAGGACTCCTTGATAATTCTGAGGTTTTAATTATTGTCTATTGGTTGTAGATGCTAGATTGCACCTTCTTTGATTTTCTTGAGATAAGAAATCAACTATAGTAGGAAGTGAATTATTGACAGGGACTTGGAAGCTACCAACCTTCCGTTTAATAATTGACGTTGTAACAAGGTTAATTAAGCCGAGGTAATGTCTGGTCAGTGAATATAAATTCCCTAAGTCCGAGAGGATTAGGTAATTAAATGCTTAAGTAGGTCGAGAGACATTTAGGCATAACTTTGATAAAGACAATCTATTGTTCCTACCTATCGTGAGAATCTTGAATCACTATTAGCATCTTTTAAGTACCAAAACCCATAGTGAACATAATTCCGGTTTTCCATAAACTCTTGATTACAAACACTGAAACTAAAGTGACCAACAATTATTTGTTAAATTCTCATAACCCCCAATTTACCGGAAACTACTAACTATCAGTTGATTAACTCACATACAACTCAGATTCACACCATATTCCCTGTGGGATTCGACTCCAACCTAGTTGGGTTATATATTGACAACGATTACATACATTCTCATTAGAGAGGTGTAGTTTGAACGTTATCAGTATCCGAACAGTCATTCTTGAAAGTCATAACTGACTTGAGGTAGCTATGGAGAAGCGCTAACAATGAAAATAAATGGCATAATGGAAAATGACCGAAAGGGTATTTACACTATAGGTCATTCTTAGGAGTTCTTCATCGTTTTTTCTCATTTTGTGCTAAGAGTTTGAGTTGGTTTCTAAGGATTCATTTGGTTTCACTCTTTCACAGATGGATAGGACACGTTCTAACTCTATATGAGATGAGGACCCCAAGTCCGCACCTAGGGATCCTATCATAGTTCGTGGTCAACCTTTAGGTTCAGGGCAGATGCTGCCCCAATCAGGGACCAGGATAGGGGTTTTACCCAGACCCTATTCCCACTTGACACACCCCAAAACTGGGCCATGTCGTATGGGTGCCTCAAGATCACATGAACTGGAGGTCGCTCGAATAACCCAACCTAATCACCTATATAAGTCACAAGGGTAGGACAAAATCTGACCATATAATAAGATAGCGGGAACAAGTCATAACTTAAATGTGACTAATGATTTCATTCGATTCATCAAACTAACCAATATTACCAAGTCCACAGTCATCCACAATACCACTATACAAACCAAAGTTTAGAAATATTTATGTCGGGACAAGCCCCCGATAATAGCCAACAAAGCTAAAATAGGCAAAGTCTAAAGATAGGATACCAAGAATGAATCTCTTTCGAAGAAAGGAAGCTCACCACTCCAAAGCCAATGTACGAACCGCTGTAATCGTCTACTCACTGCGTAGAAAGAGAAGAAGATGCTCCATTCCCTAAGTCACGTGGGGACATAGCATACGGATACAGTTAGCGGTTGGAGCACTAGAATGTGACTCAAGGATAAGTGACAAAGTAAATTCAACAATCGACAATAAGTCAATATATCATATTTTATCACATTCATACACTTATCCATACATATAGGTATATCACATGCCAAAAAAAGGAACAATTCTTATTAACAAGATTCAAGCACTCATTCATAATTCATGAAGTGGAGGACTATAACCTCCCACACTTATAGATTCAAATATTCTCAATAGACAAAGGACACTACCCATATTCACATTATTATTAGACATGGGACTCTAACCATGCACACTCATCCATTAGGCAAGGACTTTAACCACATAAACATCAATACAAACAAGGGACTTTAACCATACACACAATCCTCTAGGCAAGGGACTCTAACCTCATGCCTGCTCATTAGACAAGGGACTCTGGCCTCATATCTCACTTGGACTCTAACCACAAGCATTTTCTTCGACGAGGTACTTTGACCTTAACAGATCTCTTTAAGCAAGGGACTTTAACCTTGAACCATATCATTGGGCAATGGACTTCCACCTTGAGCCATTCATAAGGCAAGGGACTTCAACCTCAAGCTATCACATAAGGAAAGGGACTTTGACCTCAAGACATCACAACTATCATTAGTTTATATTTGGGAGTATAACCCTTTTCCCATGCATCAACATACATTCAATAAAACATTTAAGGACTTTAACCATTTTAGCAAATTCAACACTATACATGACCATATGGTCCTCATAGGAGCCTTCATTTCTCAACAATTTCAATAGAACAACTCCTTCATTTAATTCATCATACAATTCAAGTTATGGTCATCATGACCTTTATAAAATATTCACATTTAATTGGCACTCTTATACCACATTCTCATCACACTTTAGTACGATACAAACTTCAAGTTCATCTTTATGTGGAGGGACATAAACACCTTATTAATCATTGACTCAACAAGGTCATAATTACTAAATACATGGCTCCCAATACCTTTAACATAACATTTGTCAATCGTTCATGCTCATCGAGCCATTTCCCTATCTCAACTTATCACCAATATATTACTAGATAATTTTCTTAGACATTTCCACAAACATCTTATGTGCTTACCTTTACAAGGTAATTTTCATGGTAGGATTCACCAAGATTAAGGTTACATATGAACCACATGTTAGACCACATACAAAAAGCATCCACATATTCAAATAATCATCAATAACATTAATAAACTAGAGTCTAATAGGAATCATCATTATTCATCAGTTAGCAACAAAAACCTTTTTATTTGTTTTTAAAACAACCATGTATACTTACTAATCAAGTGTTATATTCATGGGTTTTAGAATTATTTAATAAGGGGAAGAGATACATTCCTTCAACAACTTGAATCACTAAGAATACTGGCTCCCCTTTGCCTTTTGAAGATCACCCTCCAAACCCTAGCCTGCAATCTTGTTTCAAGAAACTTTTAGAGTGTTTTAGAGTGTTTGAGTCATGTAAATGAAGGCTTAGGAGGCTACAATGCCTTATATAGTGAAGGGACTTAGGGATTTAGGCATTGGAAATGACCACAAGGCCTCTAGTTAAAATCTGGAAAATTACCCCATCCAGAGGTGCGACTCCCCCATACGACTCCCTAAGTAATCGTACCCTAGTGTACGAGTGGTACCTTTATTCGTACCCTAGGTTCCTCCTAGGTCATCTATACTGTTAAGGGTACGATTTGACACCCTTGGGTCATAACCAAAGGGTACGACTCAACCCCTAACTCATAATCTTTATCAGTATAGAAAACAGTCCACTCAAGTTAAAACTTTAATTCATACGATTGAGTAGTATATGAGTCATATGCATTGGTTACGACCTAGGGGAGGCATGTCGTATAGTGAGTCCTCATCCATCAAGGATATTATTTTATTTTAGCATTTCAACAGATACAGTATGTTCAGTAGTCAGAGTTAGTTGGGGACTTGTCCCATCAACTTCATATTCAGACAGTTAGAGGCTTTCAGACTAGCACAGTCAGTTATTCAGTTTTCGGATGTTATTATTAGTACACTCAATTATTATTTTAGTATTTTTGAGAACCTTGTGGAATTTTCATTTATACTTCTACATATATTATTATTATTATTATTATTCATCGCTCATAGCAGGTACCAGTCATGGATTAGCTTGTGATCCTTTGGGGTCGTAAGAACTGTGTGACATCCAAGGTGTAGACTCGGGGCGTTACAAGCTTGTTATCAGAGCCTAAGGTTCTAAAGAGTCCTAAGGAGTTTTAAAGTCACATCGAGTAGAGTCTTGTTCATGGGTGTATAGTGCACCACACTTATGGATAAGAGGCTACGAGGTATTTTTAGAAAACAATTCTCTTCTTTCAGTATCTATGTCATGCGAGTAAGCATGAGCTCAAGTTAAACTCTTTGTCTAATCCAATTTTTCCTTCCGTTTATAGAACATGCATCCCAAAAAGACCAACAGAAGAAGAACTGGGAACCAACTAGCACCTCCGTCCGTTCAGGAAGATCCCCTGAATGAACACATTTCTTACAAAGAATTTAGAGCAGTTTTCACCACTCTAGCTCATTCTGTAGTAGCCTAGAATGAACGCCCAACTGTTGTTCAGGCCAACCCAGTGGCCAATATATCTGCAGCTAGAATTCGGTACTTCACCCGAATGAACCCTCATTCATTTTTAGGGTCTAAGTCTGAAGAGGACCCATAGGAATTCCTTGACATGGTGCAGAAGGTACCAGACATAATGGGGATACCACTAGCGAGAGTGCTGAGTTAGTTGCATATCAGTTGCAGGATGTGGCTCATACATTGTTTAAGCACTGGAAGGCAGATAAGGCCATGGATGCAAGGCCTATAGATTAGAAGGAGTTTGCTACTACCTTTCTAGATAGGTTCTTCCCGTTTGAGTTGAGGAAAGCTAAGGTGTTAGAGTTTATTAACCCAAAACAGGGCAACATGAGTGTGAAAGAGCATTTCATCAAGTTTACTCAATTAGACAGGTATGTTCCTCATGTGGTAGCTGTTAGCAGATCTAAGATGAGTAAGTTCATGCCTGGTGTGTCCGACAGTGTGATCAAGTTATGAGAGTGGGAGGAAAAAGTTGGGTACAACCCGTACCTATGCGTACGACTCAAGTCCCTAGTCATACCCAACTCAGAGACATCGAATGATGAAGTTATTCTTATGGTTCAAAGCCTAAGTGCTTGAATTCTCCCCCACTTGGATCATTCGTTCTCGAATGAGGGGTAAGGCAAAAATAAACTCAAGTTAACACTTCAATACACATCAAATCAACCTTTACACAATGTTAAAGCATGCATTCAACAAGGACACAACAGACATCATGCTCATCATCAATTTATTCATTTCATCAACTTTGGGACTCAAACCCATATCTTATCAAAACACTTACTCATTACACGACTTAGGGACTTCAGCCCATTGACTCTCAAAGATATAAAGCAACTCAAAGTATTGGGGACTTTAACCCAACGTCTATCAAAGACATAAATAAATTCCAGGTACTAAGGGCTTAAACCAATCATAACAAGATACACATAATTTCAATGCATTAGGGATTGAACCCATGGTCTAACAAGACACAATCAATTCAACCTTGGGGACTTTAGCCCATTATCCAAACGAGACATAACTCAAGGCAAGGGGATTAACACATACCTCCATCGCAAGTTTATGGAATGGGAAACAAATGTGGATACCTGGACATCATGTCCTCTTTCAGTTCCCACATAGCATTCTCGAACTTTTGGTTCCTCCATAGCACCTTCACCGAATCCACCTCTTTCATTCACAACCAGCATACTTTCCGATCTAAGATCCTCACCGGGATCTCCTCATAGGACAAAGAGTCTAAAATATCGAAATCATTAAAAGAAACAACCAATGAAAGATCACCCACACATTTATGTAACATCGAGACATGGAAAACCGGGTGAATGAAGCTCATAATATAAGGCAACTCCAACTCGTAGGCAACATTGCCAACTCTCTTCACAATCAAGTAGGGACCAACACACTGGGGACAAAGCTTCCCCCTTTTTGCTGAACTACATCACTCCCTTCATGGGAGAAACTTTCAAGAACACCCAATCTCCCACAATAAACTCTAAGTCCCTATGTCTCACATCCGCATAGGACTTCTTGAGACTTTGAGCGGTTGGAAACCTATCACAAATCATCTTCACCTTATCTAAGGCTTGATGAACTAGACTGGGTCTAAGTAATTTATCCTCGCCGACATCGTACCACCCAATAGGAGATCGACATCTCCTACCATACAGTGCCTCAGAAGACGCCATGCGAATACTAGAGTGGTAACTATTATTATAGGTGAACTCAATCAAAGGAAAGTGGTCATACCAAATACCACCATAGTCAATTACATAAGCTAGCCATATATCCTCCAAAGTTTGGATGGTCCTTTCCGCTTGCCAATCCATTTACGAGTAGAAAGCGGTACTAAGGCACACTCTAGTATCCAAACTATTTTGGAACGACTTCCAAAAGTAGGATGAAAATGGAGGACCTTGATCCAAAATAATAGAGACCGAAGAACCATGCAACTTCACGATCTCCACAAGATACAACTTAGCATAATATTCCGCTGAGAAATTAGTCCTCAAGGGAAAAAGTAAGCGGACTTGGTCATTCTATCAATAGTGACCCAAATGGAATCACATGATTCCGGGATCTAGGATGACCAATAACAAAACCCATATTAATTGCCTCCCACTTCCATTCGGGTAATGGGACATCTTGATAAAAGCCCTCGGGTCTCATATGCTCAATTTTCACTTGTTGGCACACCATACACTTAGCCACATAACTAGCCACATCATGCTTCATATTATTTCACTAATAGAACTCCCTAAGGTCATGATACATCTTGGTGGAACCGGGATGAGTAGCGCAATGGGATTTATGAGCCTCGGCCATGACCCTTTCCCTCAATCTATCTATGTTGGGAATACATGGCCTACCTTGGTATCTCAAGAAACCATCACCCCCAATCACAAAGTCTGCAACCTTGTGTTGACCCACATTACTCTTGATATTCATCAAGTTAGGGTCCAACACTTGCTTTTCCTTTATCTCGACAACAAAAGACGACTGAGACACCAAAAGCACAAATACACCACCATCCTCAGAGTCTGCAAGTCAAAATACAAGATTATTCAAATGGTGAATGTCTTTCACCAATTATCGCTTATCCTTATCTACATGGGCTAAAATTCCCATGGACGATTGATTAAGAGCATCGGCGGCTACATTCGCCTTACCGGGATGGTAATGAAGACTCATATCATAGTCTTTCAACAACTTGAGACACCTTCTTTTCCAGAGATTTAACTCCTTTTGGGTAAACACATATTGGAGACTCTTATGATTGAAAAAGATATCGACATGAACCCCATAAAGATAATATCTCCAAATCTTTAACGTAAAGACCACAACTAGCAACTCTAAGTCATGGGTAGGGTAGTTCTTCTCATGAAATTTCAATTGTTTAGAAGCATAGGCCACCATCTTACCATGTTGCATCAACACGTAACCAAGACCAATACAAGAAGTATCACAATAAACCAAAAATTCATCACTACCCTCGAGCAAGGGCAAAACCAGAGCTGAAGTCAATTTATCTTTCAACTCCTCAAAGCTATCTTCACACGCATCGGACCACATGAAATTGACCTTTTTTGGGGTTAATTAGGTCAATGGGACAGTTATAGTAGGGAAACTCTCCACAAACCTTCTATAATAACTAGCTAGACCCAAGAAGCTCCGAATATTAGATGGAGTTGTAGGTCTAGGCCACTTCTTAACTGCCGTAATATTTTGGGGATCTACCATGATCCCTTCACTAGAGATAACATGACCAAGAAAAGCTACGAATTTTAACAAAAACTTAGACTTGGAGAACTTGGCATACAAATGATGGTCCTTCAAAGTTTGCAACATGGCACAGAGGTGATCTACATAATTCGCCTCACTCTTAGAATACACTATAATATCATCAATGAAAACAATGATAAACATGTCCAAGAACGATAGAAGACCCTATTCATCAACTCCATGAATGCCTCCAGGGAATTGGTCAACCCAAATGACATGATAAGAAACTCGTAGTGACCATACCGGGTTATAAAAACAGTCTTAGAGATATCCGCATCCCTAACCTTATGCTGATGATAACTCAATCGAAGATCAATCTTAGAGAAACACTTCATACCCTGAAGTAGATCAATCAAATCATCGATCCTAGGAAGAGGATATTTATTCTTTACTATCACTTTTTCCAACTGATGATAATCAATGCACATACGAAGGGAACCATCCTTTTTGCACACAAACAACACGAGAGCAGCTCTTGGAGACACAGTATGATGGATAAAACTTTTATCTAAGAGGTCTTTTAATTGCTCCTTAAGATCCTTTAGCTCCATTGGAGTCATTCTATAAAGAGGAATAGAGATCGGACGAGTGTCCAGAATGAGATCTATCCCAAAATCAATTTCTCTATCGGGAGGAACACCAGGAAGATCATCGAGAAATACCTCAGGAAACTCATTAACCATGGGAATAGATTCTAAAAAAGGCTCTTCCAAGTTAGTCTTTAACTCAGACCAAATGATACAAACTCCCTTTTATAATCAACTTTTGGGCTTCAAGGTAAGAAATAAACCTTTCCTTAGGCACTAAGTAACCTCTTTACCATACAATGACCGACTTATTAGGAAATCGAAACATGACCCTATAGGTCTGATAATCTAAGAAATCATAGATAGAGTGCAACCAATCCATCTCCAAAATGACATCAACATTAACTATGTCCAACTCTACAAAGTCTACAAGAATATCTCAACCACCGACAGATATCACACACCACTTATAGACTTTTATAACAACCACAGTCTTTCACCGAGGTAGAAATAGAAAATGGAACCGACAGACTCTCGAGACCACAATCAAGATGCATAACCACACATGGGGTCACATAAAAAAGAGAAGACCCTGGATCAAGAAAATAATACACATCATAGGAGAAAAGTCTCAACATACCCGTGACAACATTGGAAGACACCTCAGAATCCTGGAGAGTAGCAAGTAAATACAAGCGAGTTCGGCCAACATCGGTGCCAGAAATAGATGCTGTGGCATAGATAGAACCCTTTGATGCGAGAGTAGATGGAGTAGAAATAAAGGCCCTGTTGGACCAAGAAGCCACTAGAATGGGACACTCACACCGCATATGCTTAATCTAACCACAATTAAAACATCTATTTCTCCCCTTCTCACACTGACCACAGTAACTCTGGCTATAAAATCTGTAAAGAGTGCGAGGTGGAGCTGAGTAGGAACCACTAGCATAAAGTTGGGCACCTTATGCTCGGGACCTACCACTAAATTGAGACCAACGACCTCCTAAGAACTTTGAGAAATGAGAGTGAGCACTATACCTTATGCTAGAAACCATATCGGGAGCATACCTTAAAAATTGATGGAATTTCAAGGCATATTATTGAACAGACATCCTCCCTTACTTCAAGTTCACAAACTCTTCTACCTTTGCCTCTCTAAACTCTCGAGAAAAGAAGCGGACTAAGAAAGCTTCAGTGAAATCCTCCCATATGGCGGGACTAACATTAACACTTATAGATAAATCCCACCCCTCATACCATTAGTACGCTATATCTTTCAATTGGTAGGAAGAAAATTAAATGGCCTTGACCTCTAATGCATGCATGATTAAGAAAATCTTCTCTATTTCATCAACGAAGCCATGAGGATCTTTCTCAACCTTTATACCAAAGAACATAAGAGGGCTCAACCTCAGAAATTTACCAATTCTTGTAGCCTTAGAAGAAACGGTAGCCGGAGCACCACACTCTAATTGAGAGGCTACTAATTGAGTTAAGAGATTGATAGAGCAATGAAACTCCACATTAGTAGCATCCCTTTGAGGTGATGGAAGAGGAGTATCACTCTCATAGTTAGTTTTGGTGGGGATAGGTTAAACCTTATGAAGATGGTCAGTTAATGCAACCCTAGACTGGGTTCGAACTCTAGAATTTGGATGAGATTCGTCCATAGGACCCTTAAAAGGGTTTTCCTGAGTCTCAGATCTCCTTGGAGGCATGATCTGAAAGATATCTAACAAAATCAGAGGAATCCAATACCTTAGACTCTATAGCTTAAGATTGAAACACAAGAAAGGAAAACATTTTCTAAAATGTCTCATATCTCCTCTTTTTTAAGTGTGGGGTGCTTCACACCCATAAAAGAAAATCTACTTGACATGGTATTGTGGACACCCAACTGACTATGAACCTATGATCTGATACAAACTTGACATGGCCCAAAACTAGGCCATGTCGTATAGGTACCTCAAGCTTACATGAATCGGAGGTTGCACAAATAACCTAACCTAATCACCAATATAAGTCACAAGGGTCAGATAAAATCTGACCATATAATAAGATAGCAGGAACAAGTCATAACTTAAATGTTACTAATCACTTCATTGGATTCATCAAACTAACTAATATTCCCAACTCCACAATTATCCATAATATCTCTATATAAACTGAAGTTTAGAAATGTATATGATAGGAAAAGCCCCTGATAATAGCCAAATAAAGCTAAAATAGGATAAATTTAAAGATAGGAGACCACGAATGAATGTCTTTCAAAGAAAAGAAGTTCGCCACTCCAAAGTCAATACACGAACCACTTCGATCACCTACTCACTGCGTAGGAAGACAAAAAGATGCTCCAGCCCCTATGTCACATGGGGAAATAGCGTTTGGAGATGGTTAGCGATTGGAGTGCTAGCATGTAACTCAAGGATAAGTGATAAAATAACACCACTAATCAACAAGTCAATGTATCAAATTTTATCATATTCATACACTTATCCATACATATAGGTATATCACACGCCAAATAAAGGAATATGTCTAATCAATATGCTTTAAAAACTCATTCAAGATTCATGAAGTGGAGAAATATGATCTCCCACACTTATAGCTTCAAATATTCTAGATCGATAAAAGACTCCATCAACATTCACATTATTATTAGATATGGAACTCTAACCATGAACACTCATCCATTAGTTAAGGAATTTAACCACATACACATCCATACAAACAAGGTATTTCAAACACACACACAATCCTCTAGGCAAGGGACTCTAACCTTATGCCCGCTCATCAGAAAAGAGACTATAGCCTCATTTCTCACTTAAACTCTAACCACAAGACATTTTATTCGATGATGTACTTTGACCTTAAGAGATATTTTTAAGAAAGGGACTTTAACCTCGAGGGCAAGGGACTTCAACCTTGATCCATTCATAAAGAAAGGGACTTCAACCTTAAATTATCATATAAGGCAAGCGACTTTGACCTTAAGCTGCCAAACCTATCATTAGTTGACATTTGGGACTTTAACCCTTTTACCATGCATCGACATACATTTAATACAACATTTAAGTACTTTAACTATTTTAGCCAATTCGACACTATACATGACCACATGGTCCTCATGAGAGCCTTTATTGCTCAATAATTTTAATAGACCAACTCCTTCATTTAATTCATCATACAATTCAAGTTATGGTCATCATGACCTTCACAAACTATTCACATTTAATTGGCACTCTTATAGTGTAATACCCCAAATTTTCTTCCTAGCTAATTTTATCCCAAGAATGCCTAGTATTATCTTCTAAAGTGAATAATGATTATTCCATGAGGAATTTTAAAGTTTTTCAACTTTTTCATGTGGAAAATTCAATAAACTTTCTATCAATATAAAATTTGCCCAAATTCGACACCCGAACGAAGAGTTAGAGCCTTTTTAGCGAGACAGTGTATCACCTGAGCCTCCAGCGCATCGCAGAGATAACTCAAATGGCAATTATCAATTTCCAGTGTTGTTCCACGATAGTGTAATTTAGATCCACACTTCCAGGTCACAGACAAGGTGGCAACGTGATAGCTTCGCACCGCACCCCGTGCAATTTCTCATTTGTCACTTTCCAGTAACTTGGCGCGATAATGGCGCGTCGCGCCAATGATGAAAATTGGGAAATTTTCTCAGAAATTAAATATGTGTCCTAGGGTTAAAAGGGTAAATCTCTCCACCCCATATAAGACTTATAACACAAGATTTGGCCACAATTCAGCAACTTATACTCAATTACTCTCAAAAACTCTCAAGAACAAGCCCTAGGGTTTTCATAGAAGGTTCAATTCCAAGGTAATTCATCATAAAATTTCAAGACTATCTCCGAAAATTTTCACAAAATCACGAACTAAGGTATGCAAAGTGTTCATCCACGGATCCCTTTCATTTGTGGAGTCCAAGAATCAAGTTTTAAATAACCTATTGTGATTTGCTTGTTGTGAGTTGATCATGTTCATGTTGATAGTTATTATTTATGTTTCAAGATGGTGTCTTGATAACATTCCATGAAGTATGTGAGTTTTTCGATTAAAAACCTATGAGTTTGGGTAGTTTTAGATTCTTAAATTGATGATTTCACCTATGCTATAAAGTGTGCACGTAAGGTGTTTGATAAAATACCTAGAATGATAGAATCATGTTCCTTATGACTCAATAGTATCTAAATGACAAGTCCATGCTAACCCTTATGATGCAACACAATTTCCATGCTCTTGTTGTGTATTGACTGTTGTGTTATGCAATGTTCATGATATTGAAATCATGCAAGTATATACATGTTATATGCATTCCCTTACATGATCAAGACTATGATAACTATGTGAAGCATGAAATCCCTTATTTATGGCATTATGAATTATTAACTCTATTCCTATGATCAAGAAGTATTATGGATTGTGGGTGTTGGTTATGTATTAAGTAATGTCATGCCTTGTCAGTTTCTTTCTATCAAGTCCTGGGGGTATTTGTACCCAAAAAATATAGTTGTGTGCCTAGATCCATGTCATGTTTTCACGATACTCTCAGTCAAGCCATGTTTTGTAGAAGTCAGTCAGTCTTGCGACTCAGGAAATCTCAGAAATCTTATGAACTCAGTACTCAGTAAGATCAGTAATCTCATGAACTCAGTCAGTTATCAGATATCAATAGTATTTCATCAGTCGATGGAATTTAGTAAACTCAATCCATGTTCAATCAGTCAATCATGTTCAGTCTCTTTAGATGGAAGTAGAAATTAGCACCGAGTGAACCCAAGGGTGGGAACATACATTATCAGATGTGGGTGTGATTCTTAGTAGTCATTCTTGTGTTCCAGAACTATGTAGCTAGCATAGGTTGAGACATCAAAACTGTTAGATGAGGGTTGATAAGATGGATAAGCACTGTCAGATGAGGGCCCCATCATTCTCTTTTGGGGACACTGTCAGATGAGGGTACCCACAGTTGTCCTTACGAGTGGCGCGGTATTAACACCCTTCCAATCAGGGCATAGATTGGACCCCAACTCAGCTGTTCTAGCGCATTTGGGGAATGTCAATTAAATAACTATTCCCATAATTTTAGCATCAATTTCAGTAAAAGAACTTAGATAGTTCTTCAGATTTCAGGACTGTCAGATACAGTCAACTCAGTCATAGTACAGAACTCAGATAGTTCCATCAGATTTAGGACTGTCAGACACAGTCACTCATGTTTTCAGTTATTTTAGTTATCGAAACTCCAATATCAGTCAGGCTAGATATCAGTAAATTCATGTCATCAGTATATAGATTCAGTTATCATATTCTCACGATCTCAGTTACTATGTATTCACGTGTGCACTCTCACATTCATATTAGTTAGTCAGTTATTATCATTCTTGCATGTAAGATCAATGTATTCAGCCTACCTCACACGTATACTCAGTACATTCTTTTGTACTGACGTATTTGCGCTATGGTGTTTTCTTTTTATGTTACTCCATAGGTTCAGAGACATGGCTCCCAGATCAGCAACAACAGTAGCATTCCAGGGTTCAGAGTTTTAGAAGTAAGTCCTCATTATTCGAGGATGTGATCTTATTTTATTATATCAGTTCAGTTTTGTGTTAACGGAGTTTGTTGGGGACATGTCCCATCAAGTCCTTAGTTAGATAGTTAGAGGCTTTCAGATGACTACAGTATTTTTCATGTTTTTCAGACTTCAGTATTTTAGTTTTGTTTTGGTATAATATACCACTCTATGTCAGATGTTATTTTTATTATTCAGTTATGTTCAGTATTGAACCTTACGGCCTCTCAGTGCATGTTTCTGTATTTTCATGTCATATTATACAGTGTACAAGTACAAATATCAGTCATGGGTTAGCTTGTGGTCCTTTGGGGTTAAGAGAACCGTGTAGCATTTTGGTTCAGATAATCGGGGCATTACAAACTTAGTATCTGAGCCTAAGGTTCAATAGAGTCCTAGGAAGTCTAAAAATCACATCTAGTAGAGTCTTGTACATGGATGTGTTGCGTGACACATTTATGTGCAGGAGGCTATGAGATGTTTTAAGAAATAGTTTCCCTTCTTTTAGTATTCATGTCGTGCCTGTGAGCAAAATCACAAGTCAATCTCTTAGTCTAATCTATTTCTTCTCTTGATTTCAGAACATGCCTCCAAAGAGAAGAAATCAGTCAGCTCCTCAGCCTGAAGATCTTTTAGGCGAGCATGTTTCTCATGCGGAATTCAAAACAGCATTTACCACTCTTGCTCAGTTAATAACTACCCATAATGAGCGTCCATGAGTTATTTCAGCCAACCCAGTGGCCAATTCAGCCGCAACTAGGATTCGGGACTTCACCCAAATGAATCCTCCAATGTTCCTCGGGTCTAAGGTAGATGAAGACCCTCAGGAATTCATTGATCAGTTCCAGAAGGTGACATATATTATAGGAGTGATTGCTGTTGAGAGTGATGATTTAGCCACATAACAGTTGTAAGATATGGCTCATACTTGGTACAATCAGTGGAAATTCGAAAGGGTAGATAATGCAGGTCCTATAGAGTGGGAGGAGTTTATCATGACTTTCTTAGATAGATTCTTTCCCCAGGAGCTGAGGAAGGCGAAGGTTCTAGAGTTCATCAACCCCAGGCAGGGAAATATGATGGTGAAAGAGTATTCTCTCAGGTTTACTCAATTAGCCAAATATGCCCTTTATGTGGTTGCAGACAATAGAGCTAAGATGAGCAAGTTTGCTTAAGGGGTAAATAATAACGTGGTTAATGATTAAAGATCCACCATGCTAAATAGTGACATAACTTTAGCTCGTTTCATGACTCACGCTCAGTAGATAGAGGAGTAGAAAATTAAGCAGAGGGAAAAGAAGAATAAGAAAGCTAGGACAGGTAGTTTCAATCTTAGACAGCCTAAAATAGAAGGAGGAAACCATTCCCAGTTTCATCCTAAGTCATCAGTTCCAGCTTTTTCTATATCCAGTGCTTCAGTTCCTAAGTTCAGAGAGGGTAACAAAGATAGAGCGCTAGGCTCTAAGTCTCAGGGTTGTGTCAGCAATACCCGAACTAATCCCCTATGTCAGACTTATGGTAAGAACCACAAGGGTGCTTGCAGAGCTGGTAGCGATGTCTATTTCAGTTATGGCAAGATAGGACACAGAGTCAGAGATTGTCCCCAGTCAGGTTATCAGGGTCAGCATAATCATTCCGCAACTCAGTATGGTCGCCCGAACCAGCAGGGTGCCACTTCTAGTGCTACTAGTGGGCAATGCCCAAATTGTCTCTATGCTCTTCAAACCCAGCAGGATCAGGAAAATTCCCCTGATGTTATTACTGGTACGTTACAGATCTTTCATGTTCATGTTTACGCTTTGCTATATCCAGGTGCATCCTTGTCTTTTGTTACTCCTTGTATAGCAGGCGATTTCAGAGTTAGTCCCAAAATTCTAGTAGAACCCTTTTCTGTCTCTACCCTAGTGGGTAAAACCATCATAGCTCGGTGGGTATACAGGAACTGTTCGGTTATGATATTTTAGAAAGTCACGTCAGCAGATTTAGTCGAGTTAGAGATAACTGATTTTGATGTCATTCTTGGTATAGATTGGCTTCATTATTGCTATGCCACAGTCGACTGCAGAAATAGAATAGTTCAGTTTTATTTTTCGAATGAACCCATCCTAGAGTGGAAGGGTAATGCTTCAGCGTTCAGAGTTCAGCTTGTTTCCTACCTTCGGGCAAGGAAAATGATATCTAATGGGTGTGTTATCATCTCGTGCATGTTAAGGACTCTAGTTCTGAATCTCCCAGTCTTAAATCAGTCCCAGTGGTTAATGAGTATTCAGATGTCTTTCCCAAAGATCTTCCAGGCATTCCTCCCGAAAGGGAAATAGACTTTGGCATAGACCTTCTTCCAGGTACTCAGCCTATCTCTATTCTGCCATACAAAATGGCACCAGCAGAACTCCAGGAACTGAATGAACAGTTGAAGGATCTCTTAGATAAGGGATTTATCAGACCCAACATTTCCCTATGGGGTGCACCAATCTTATTCATGCGCAAGAAAGATGGTTCCCTCAGAATATGCATAGATTACCATCAACTCAATAAAGTCATGGTCAATAACAAGTATCCTCTTCCCTGAATCGATGAATTGTTTGACCGACTTCAGGGTGCCAGTTATTTCTCTAAGATAGACCTCAGATCAGGCTACCATCAGCTCAAAATTATAGAATGTGATATTCCGAAGACATTTTTTCGTACTCGGTATGGTCACTTAAAATTTCTAGTCATGTACTTTGGTCTTACCAATGCCCCAACAACTTTCATGAACTGGATAAACCGTGTGTTCAAGCAGTACTTAGACATGTTCATCATAGTCTTTATAGATGATATTCTGGTCTATTCCCACACAGAGCGCGATCATGCAGACCATCTCAGCATAGTACTTCAGACTCTCAAAGATCATCAGCTATTCGCCAAATTCAGTAAGTGCAAATTTTGGCTAAGGTTAGTAGTGTTCCTTGGTCATATCATTTCCGGTGATGGCATTAGAGTAGATTCTCAGAAGACTAAATCGATAAGAAACTGGCCTCGCCCTATCTCTCCATCAGATATCAGGAGTTTCTTAGGCTTAGCTGGCTATTATAGACGGCTTGTTGAGTTTTTTTCTTCTATTGCATCCCCTATGTCCATATTGACTCAGAAGAAGGTTAAGTTTCAGTGGTCAGATTCTTGCGAGAAGAGTTTTCAGGAGTTGAAGACTCAAATCACCTCAACTCTAATTCTAGATCTTCCAGATGGTTCAGATGGGTTCGTAGTGTATTGTGATGCATCTAGAGTAGGTTTGGTTTATGTTCTCAAGCAGCATGGTAAGGTCATAGCCTATGCCTATAGACAGTTAAAGCCCCATGAGAAGAATTATCCTACTCATGATTTTAAGTTAGCAACCATAGTATTCGCCTTGAAGATTTGGAGGCATTATTTCTATGGAGTTTATGTAGATGTCTTGACAGATCATAAGAGTCTTCAGTATGTTTTTTCTTAGAAAGATATCAATATTCGTCAGAGAAGGTGGTTAGATATCTTAAAAGATTATGACATAAGCGTCCTTTATCATCCGGGCAAGGCCAATGTATTGGCCGACGCTCTCAATAGACTATTCATGGGTAGTGTTTCTCATGTTGAGGATAGTAAGAAGGAGTTAGTTCAGGAAGTTCATCATCTTGCCAGACTAGGCATTGACTTAGTCAATTCTTCATAAGGTGGTGTATATGTTCAGAGTAGTTCAAAATCATCTCTAGTTTCTGAGGTAAAACAAAAGCAAGACAGGGATCCTAGCCTTGTCAAGCTAACAAAGTCAGTTCATAATTAGAAAGTAGAGGTTTTCTCCCAAGTGGGAGATGGTTTTTCTCATTGTCAGAGTCATCTGTGTGTTCCAGGTGTAGATGACTTGAGGCAGCAAATTTTTGCAGAAGCGCGTGGTGCATGATACTCTATTCATCCAGGGGCCACTAAGATATACCGCGACTTGCGGGAGATATATTGGCAGAGTGGGATAAAGAAAGATGTTGCAGAGTTTGTGAATAAGTGCTCTATATATCAGCGAGTTAAGATAGAGAATTAGAAGCCTAGTGGTTCCATGCAGGAGTTCACCATTCCTGCTTGGAAGTGGGAAGATGTGAACATGGACTTCGTGATAGGTTTGCCTCGAACTCGTCATCAGCATGATTCAGTTTGGGTCATAGTAGACCAAATGAGCAAGTTAGCTCATTTCCTTCAAGTTCATACTTTTTATTCAACCGAGGATTATGCCAAACTCTATATCAAGGATTTGGTTAGATTACACAGTGTTCTAATATCTATCATCTCAGACAGAGGTACCCAGTTTACCTCTTATTTCTAGAAAGCATTCCAAAAGGGTCTTGGTACCCAAATTCATCTCAGTACAACTTTTCATCCTCAGATAGATGGTCAAGTAGAAAGGACCATTCAGACTTTAGAAGATATGCTAAGGGTGTGTTAATTGATTTCAAGGTTAGTTGGGATGACCACTTGCCTTTGATTGAGTTTGCATACAATAATAGCTTTCATTCCAGTATTCAGATGGCTCCAATCAAAGCTCTCTATGGTAGGAGATATAGATCTCCAATTGGTTGCTTAGAATTTAGTGAGGCCTCAATCATAGGGCCTAACATAGTATTCGATACCTTAGGAAAAGTCTAGTTGATCAGAGAAAGACTCCAAGAGCTGACAGAAGTCTTATGCGGATGTTCGTAGAAAAGATCTCGAGTTTGAGGTTGGTGATCATGCCTATCTAAAGATCTCTCCCATGAAGAGAGTGAAGAGATTCAGGAAGAAGGGAAATCTTAGTCCCCGATATGTCGATCCCTTCAAGATTCTCAGTCATTTTGGGAAGGTAGCCTATGAGCTCGAATTGCCTTTAGATATAGCCTCAGTTCATCCAGTCTTCTATGTCTATTTTCTAATGAATTGTATAGGTGACCCACCAGTTGTAGTCCCTATTCAGAGCATTGATGTTCAGAACAGTCTCTCTTATGAAGAGATTCCACTCAAAATCCTAGACTATTAGACTCTTAGATTGAGGAACAAAGAAGTCCCTCTAGTTAAAGTTCTTTGGAAAAATCAGTCCGTCGAGGGAGATACTTGGAAAGAAGAAGCATACATGCATACCAAGTATCCTCACCTCTTCTCTGCCAACTCAGATCAAGCTCAAGGTAACAGTTCTCCTTAAGCTTACTCAGTTTCATGATCAGTGGTCATCACAAATTTGTTATCAAATACCATTGCATATTCGGTCATGAATTCATGTACCAGCTCTGTTATATAATTATAGATCTGACATGTATTCTCATTGTGAGAAAATTTGGTTCGTCAGAGCACTCAGTTATGCATTCATAAATCAGTTACACATGCATCAGATATGCATGTTTAGTATGTTATGTTCAGCTTGTCAGTCATGAGATCATGTTCTAGTTATCTATGTTTAGTTCATGTTCAGCTTATTGTTCCCCCTCTCATCCAGTCTCATTCGAGGACGAATGCTCCTAAGGGGGAGATATTTTAATACCCCAAAATTTCTTTCTAGCTAATTTCAACCCAAAAATGCCTAGTATTAGCTTCTAAAGTGAATGATGATTATTCCATGAGTAATTTTCAAGATTTTTTCTTTTATTCATGTGAAAAATTCAATAATCTTTCCATCGATATAAAATTTTCCCAAATCCGACACTCGAGTGAAGAGTTAGAGCCTTTTTAGTGAGACAGTGTATCACCTAAGCCTCCAGCGCGTCGCGGAGATAGCTCAATTGGCAATTATCTATTTCCAGTGGTGCTCCACTATAGTGGTTCTTTGCGCCAAACTTCCAGGTCGCAGATAAGGTGGCAATGTGATAGCTCCGCATCGCGGCCCCGTGCAATTTCCTATTTGTCACTTTCCAGTGACTTGGCGTGATAGTGGCACGTCGCGCCCAAGATGAAAATCAGGAAATTTTCTTAGAAATTAAAGACGTGTCCTAGGGTTAAGAGGGTCAATTTCCCCACCCTATATAAGCCTTATAACATGAGATTTGGCCATAATTCAGCAACTTATACTCAATTACTCTAAAAAACTCTCAAGAATAAGCCCTAGGCTTTTCATAGAAGGTTCAATTCCAAGGGAAATCATCATCAAATTTCAAGAATCTCTCTGACAATCTTCACGAAATCACTATCTAATGTATGTGTAGTGTTCATCCACGGAACCCTTTCATTCGTGGAGTCCAAGAATCATGTTTTAAATAACCTATTGTGGTTTGCTTGTTGTGATTTGATCATGTTCATATTGATAGTTGTTATTTATGTTTTAAGATGGTTTCTTGATGACTTTCCATGAAGTATGTGAGTTTGTTGATTGAAAACCTATGAATTTTGGTAGTTTTAGATTCTTAAATTAATGATTTCACCTATGCTATAAAGTGTGCATGTAAGGTGTTTGATAAAATGCCTAGAATGATAGAATCATGTTACTTATGACTCAATAGTATCTAAATGACAAGTCTATGCTAACCCTTATGATGCAACATAATTTCTATGCTCTTGTTGTGTATTGACTGTTGTGTTATGCAACTTTCATGATATTGAAATCATGCAAGTATGTACATGTTATATGCATTCCCTTCCATGATCAAGACTATGATAACCATGGGAAGCATGAAATCCCTTATTTATGGCATTATGAATTATGAACTCTATTCCTATGATCAAGAAGTATTATGGATTATGGGTGTTGATCATGTATTCAGGAATGTCATGCTTCGTCAATTTTCTTCTATCGAGTCCTGGGGGTACTTGTAGCCAAAAAATATAGCTGTGTGCCTAGATGTATGTCATGTTTTCATGATACTCTCAGTCAAGCCATGTTCCATAGAAGTCAGTCAGTCATGTGACTCAAGAAATCTCAGAAATCTCATGAACTCAGTACTCAGTAAGATCAGTAATCTCATAAACTCAGTCAGTTATCAGATATCAATAGTATTCTGTCCGTCGACAAAATTCAGTAAACTCAGTCCATGTACAGTTAGTCAATCATGTTTAGTCTCTTCATATGGGATTAGAAATTATCACTTAGTGAACCCAAGGGTGGGAACACACACTGTCAGATGAGAGTGTGATTCTTAGTAGTCATCTTTGTGTTCCAGAACTATGTATCTATCATAGGTTGAGACATCAACACTGTCAGATGAGGGTTGATGAGGTGGATAAGCACTGTCAAATGAGGGCCCCACCATTCTCTTTTAGGGACACTGTCAGATGAGGGTACCCATAATTGTCCTTACCAGTGGCACGGTATTGACACCCTTCCAATCAGGGTACAGATTGGACCCTAGCTCAGCTATTCTAGTGCATTTGGGGAATATTGGTTAAATAACTATTCCCACAGTTTTAGTAAAAGAACTCAGATAATTCTTCAGATTTCAAGACTGTTAGATATAGTCAACTCAATCACAGTAGGGAACTCAGATAGTTCCATTAGATTTAGGACTGTCAGACACAGTCACTCATGTTATCAGTTATTTCAGTTTTTGGAACTCCAGTATTAGTCATGCTAGATATCAGTAAATTTATGTCATCAGTATATAGATTCAGTTATCATGTTCTCACGATCTCAGTTACTATGTATTCATGTGTGCACTCTCACGTTTATATTAGTCAGTCAGTTATTATCATTCATGCATGTAAGCCCCATGTATTCAGCCTATCTCACACATATACTCAGTATATTCTTTTGTACTAATGCATTTATTCTATGGTGTTTTCTTTTTATGTTACACCACTGGTTCAAAGACACGACTCCCAGATCAGTAGAAACAGTAGTATTCCAGGGTTCAGAGTTTTAGCAGTAAGTCCTCATTCTTCGAGGATGTAATCTTATTTTATGATATTAGTTTAGTTTTCAGTTGACGGAGTTAGTTGGGGACGTCCCATCAACTCCTTAGTTAGAAAGTTAGAGTCTTTCAGATGACTACAGTATCATATTTTTCAAACTTCAGTATTTCAATTTTGTTTTGGTATTGAGATACCGCTCTATGTTAGACGTTATTGTTATTATTCAGTTATGTTCAGTATTGAACCTTATGGCCTCTTAGTGCATGTTTCTATATTTTCATGACATATTATGCAGTGTACAGGTACAGATACCAGTCATGGGTTAGCTTGTGGTCCTTTGGGGTCATGATCACCATGTAGCATTCCGGTTCAGATAATCAGGGTGTTACATATAGCATATTCTCATCACATTTTAGTACAATACAAACTTTAAGTTGATCTTTATATAGAGGGACTTAAACCCCTTATTAATCATTGACTAAACAAGGTTATCATCATACAATACATGGCTTCCAATACCTTTAATACAACATTTATCAATCATTCATGCTTTTTGGGCCATTGCCTTAGCTCAACTCATCACAAACGTATTCCTAGACAATTCACTTAGATATTTCAAGAAATCCCTTATGAGCTTACCTTTAACAAGGTCATTTTCATGGTAGGATTCATCAAGATTAGGGTTACTCATGAACCACATGTTATACCACATACAAAAAGCATCCACATATTCAAATCATCATCAATAATATGAATAAACTCAAGTCTAAGTAAGAATCTTCATTATTCACTAGTTAGCAATAAATTTGTTTTTATTTGATTTCAAAACAACTATGTATACTTACTAATTCAAGTGTTAAATTCATGGGTTTGAGAGTTATTTAAGAAGGGAAAGATATATTTCTTCAACAACTTGAATCACTAAAAATACTGACTCCCCTTTGCCTTTTGAAGATTACCCTCCAAACCCTAGCCTGCAATCTTGTTTTAAGAAACTTTTAGAGTGTTTTGGAGTGTTTGAGTCTTGTATTTGAGGTATTAAGAGGCTACAATTCCCTACATAGTGAAGGGACTTAGGGTTTTAGGCATGGGAAATGACCATAAGACCCTTAGTTTAAACTTTGAAAATAACCTCGTCCAAGGGTATGACTCCTCCCTATGGCTCCTTAAGTAATCGTACCCTAGGGTACGAGTGGTACCTTTAATTGTACCCTAGGATCCTCCTAGGTCATCTATACCATTAAGGGTATGAGTGGACACCCTTGAGTCATAACCAAAGGGTACGACTCAACCCCTAACTCATAAGCTTTATCTGTATAGGAAATAGTCCACTCAAGTTGAAACTTTACTCTATACAATTGAGTAGTATACATTTCATATGAATTGGTTATAACCAAGGAGAGGCCATGTTGTATATTGTACAGTGTGTTACCTTCATGGACTGATCAAGGAATCAGAGTTGGAGGAAAAGAAAGGTATGAACCGTACCCATGGGTATGACTCACGTCCCTAGTCGTACCAAACTTTAAGACATTAAATGGTGAAGTTCTTTTCATGGTTCAAAGCCTAGGTGTTTTACCACTCCTAAGAAAGACATTTCTCTACCCCAACTAGTGGTGCGCTAAGGATTAGCCTATGATATACCAGGGTTCATCTCTTAGGATTGGTTGGTGGTGCACTATTTGATGGTGCATAATCTTTGAATTAGAGTGGTATTGAGGCAAAGGCACAACTTATAGATGTGACTTCTCTAGTTGTGGTCTCTTTTGCATCGATGGTTGCTCATATAGTAGTTTCTTAGCTAGTGTTTACCTAGCCTGCTATGCCTGTTGAGGAGCAGAAGATGCTGGGTAGATTCTTGAGATTGGCTCTGTCTAGGTTTTCTAGTGCACAAGACAAGGATGCTTATGAGTTCTTGGTTTTTTTGGGGAATAAGCTCCACAATTTAGGACTAGTTGAGACTCGTGGTGTGAATTACACTACTTTAAAGTTAGACTTGGCATCTCAATAATAGCGGAAAGGTCTTGATTCTAGTCCAGCTGGATTTCCTCGTATGACATGGACTTGTTCTTTGAGGTCTTCTTAGAGAAATATATTCCTCACAGTCTCTAGGATAGTCTAAAAGATTAGTTCTCGAGGTTAGAAAAGGTCTTTATAACTATTTTAGAGTATGAGGATCGATTTCATGAGTTGGATAGGCATGCTATGTCTATATTAATAACTGAGTATGAGTGGGTTAAGTGCTTTGTTTGGGGGTTGAAATTTCCTAACACATGTCTACATTGAGTTTGGTTGCTATATTTAGATCTTTTGCTATAGTTTTTGATCATGCTCAAGTTATAAAGAAGACTCATTGCGAGGACTAAGGGGCTACAAGGAGATCTTACAATATTAGGGCAATTTAAGTTAGAGTCTTAGTGGGTCACAGTTTAGAGGTAGTGGTTCTCAAGGTAGGTACTCTTCATATTAGTCTTATTAATATCTAGGTTGGTCTAGTAGGACCTTTCATGCCACTCTTTAAATCATTATTGGAGGCCAGTCTAGTTTTAATGATTATCCTTGCCAGAGTTATGGTCAATCTCTAAGGGGTTCATCTTCTGGGTATTCTAGTTGTTTTGGTTATTTTAGGTCATTCAAATCTTCTGGGTTCGCTATAGAACCAAGGGGATGTTATAGTTATGGAGTCTTTGTCTATTTCTTGAGAGAGTGCCTAGTCATAGAGCAATGATTACTTTAGCTTAGAGTGTTACAACAATTAGGGAAGTTCCTTTCCTAGCTAAATATAGTGCACATTGTCATCGGGGTGGTATCCAGGGTAATCGTTGAGGTCCTTAAGACGGTAAGTCAGCAGATCATCCCGGAGCCCATCAAGGTAGCGGATGTCGTCTTGTACGCCGTACCTACTAGATCTAAGGTTTAGTTTTCGGATACTGTGATTATAGATAGGATTTTAGTGTACCATTAGTCGACTTATGCTTTATTTAATCCAGGTTCCACATATTCTTATTTATCTATTTATTATGCCCTGTAATTAGAGTTATCTTGGGATACTTTATTTGTATCATTATGCGTGTCTACTCCTATGGGTGATTCTTTAGTGGTGGATAGAGTTTATAGATCATGTTTTATGATAGTTTAAGCGTTTAATACTCTGGCAGATAATATTGTGTTAGATATAGGTGGATTTTGATATAATTTTGGGCATCGACTAGTTATTCCACTATCATGTGATCTTGGACTATTTTGCCAAGACCATTACCTTAGTCGTTCCCAATATATCCCTGCCTGTGTAGCAGGGATCTATTAGCCATGAGCCGACAGGGATTATTTCTTATGTTTGGGCTAGGAGACTTATTTTAAGGGGTTGCATGTCTTATGTCACTTATATTCACGATGTTACTTTGAAGAGTCCCTCGCTTGACTCTATTCCTATAGTCCATGAGTTTCCTAATATTTTCCCTATTGACTTACCTTGTCTTCCTCCTAAGCATGATATTGGATCCTTCCCTGGCACATTACCATTTGGATCCTTCCAAGCTTAAGGAGTAGAATTCTCATCTTTAGGATCTTCTAGATATAATTTTATTAGATTGAGTGTGTCTCCTTGGGGTGCTCATATATTTTTTGTGAATAAGAAGTGTGGTTCCTTGCGTATATGTATTGACTATAGAAAACTTAATAAGGTAACAGTAAGGAACCGATATCCTATGACTTTCTGTGATGACTTATTTGACAAGCTTCAGGGGGCAGCAGTGTTCTCTAAGATTGACTTGTGGTCCAGTTACCATCAGTTGAGGATTCGGGCTGAGGTTATCCTAAATAAAACCTTTAGGACTCATTATGGTCATTATGAATTTTTGGTGATGTCTTTTGGGTTGACTAATTCCCCAGAAACAATATGGTTTTGATAAACCATATGTTTAGGAAATATTTGGATTCCTTCGTTATTGTGGTCATCAATGATATCCTTGTGTATTTGAGGATTAGAGAGGATCATATGCAATATTTGAGCATCGTAGTTTAGAGTTTGAGAGATCATAAGTTTTTTGCCATATTCTCTAAGTGTGAGTTTTGTCTTAAGATAGTGACATTCCAAGGAAATATGGAGTCTAAGGATGGGATTATGGTAGATCTAACAAATATTTAGGCTATTCATAATTGGGATAGGTCTATATCTCCATCTGAGGTACATAGCATTATTGATTTTGCTGGTTACTATAGGCAATTCTTTGAGAGTTTTTCTTCTATTGTAGTGCTGATGATTAGATTGACTTGGAAGGAGGTTCTTTTTGGTTGTTTGAGGACTGTCAGTCAAGCTTTAGAAAGATCAAGGTATTTTTGACATTATCTCCTATATTGGCTCTTTCTGTTGAGGGTGAGGGATTCATTATATCTTATGATACTTCTGGTGTTGGTTTGGGTTGTATGTTGATGTATAAGATACATGAGTGAAACTACCCCACTTATGATTTGGAGTTGGCTGATGTGTCTAATGTTGAGTTTTGTCAACCTATCCATTTGATTACCTAGTTGATAGTCTCTCAGACTGAATGTGTTGCTTTTATTGCTTCATCTTTTGATGTTACTAGAGTTGGCCAGTTTATAAGGTTGATTTTTCTCACTTTCAATGGTTCAAAGGTCGAGGAGGATGTCAAAATTTTATTGATAAGATGGAGAAGATTTTTCATTTAATGCATACTTATGTATCTAAGGGTGTTGAGTTTGCCGTATACCAGGTGAAGGATGTGGCATATCAGTGGTATGAGAAGTGGCAGAGGATGAGGGGAGATAATGCTAAGCCAATTATATAGGATGACTTTTCTAAAGCTTTTCTAGATTGCTTCTTTCCTCAAGAGTTAAGGGAGGTGAAGGCCGGGGAGTTCATGAATTTGAAACAAGGAAGAATGGAAGTAAAGAAGTATTCCTTGAAGTTTAACTAGCTATCCCATTATGCTTCTGAGTTAGTGTATTTTATGAGAAGGAGGACGAGAAAGATCGTTTTTGGGTTGTATCATGACGTAGTGTTGGAATGCAAGATATCCTTGTTGAACAAGGACATAGATATTTCTAGGTTGATGGTGTACACAAAATAGGTGGAGGATGAGAATAAAAAGCAGACAAAAATTAGAAAGAGCTAGAGTAAGAAATTTCAGTATTTTGAATAGGGTGGAGGTCAGCAACAAAGTGGTAGAGATGGTGAAAAGTGGTGTAAAAAGAAGTGGGGCAATTATGGTTCCTATACTGTGGCTAGTTCTCCATATCCTAAGTTATCCGATGATCACCCTTTTTAGAACAATGATTGTCCCAGGGCACAGGGTGCCAAGTCTCAAGCTAGTGGAGCTCATTCAGCCCCATCATATACCCTTGGCCGATTCTGTGGGAAGGTACATCATAGATTTTGTGAGAAGAGAAAATAAGTGTTTTAACTATTGTTAATTGGGACACATACAATGGGATTATCCCTCAGTCAGGGTTGCTACTAGGGAAAATAAGGTTTTGGTCACCACATCTTCTGCTCCGACACCAAAGGGTGATACTTCTGGCTTCAACACTAGTCAGAATCTCCTTTATGCTCTTGCCACTCACCAAGAATCCAAGGCATCTCCGAATGTTATCATTGGTACATTACAACTCTTTTCCCGTGATATGTGTTGTCTGCTTGATCTAGGGTCTACTCTTTTGTATGTGACCCATATGTGGCTATTCATTTCAGTTTTGGTCCTAAGAGTATTTTGGTCCTTTTTTTGTGTCCACCCCGATTGGTGATTCTGTGGTTTCTAGAAAAGTTTATAGGGGTTGTGTGAAATCTATCTATGGTAGGGAGACCTTAGTAGACTTGATATAATTGGAAATGGTCGATTTTGACATTATCTTAGGGATGAATTGACTCCATTCATGTTATTCCTCTCTAGATTGTCGGACCCAACCCAAAGGGTCTATTTCCAATTCCCCAATGAGCCAGTGATTAAGTAGGAAGGTAGTTCTCTAGTGCCTAAGGGAATATTCATTTCGTATCTTAATACCCGAAGGTTGATCTCCAAGGGGTGTCTAAACCATTTAGTGCATATTAAAGTTTCTAGTTCTGAGGGTCCTATATTGCAATATATCCCTGTGGTCTATGAGTTTCCCAAAGTATTCCCTAATGATCTTACTGGCATTTCTCCCGATACGGAGATTGATTTTGGGTTTGATATTCTTTAGGACACTCGTCCTATCTATATCCCTCCCTATAAAATGGCTCTGGATTAGTTGAAAGAACTTAAAGAGTAGTTAAAATACCTTCTTCATAAGGGTTTTATTTATCCTTGTGTTCCCCGTGGGATGCTCCTATGCTCTTCATGCTTAAGAAGGATGTGTCCCTTTAAATGTGTATAGACTACCACAAGTTGAATAAGGTGATGGTGAAGAATAAATATCCTCTTACTAGGATTGATGACTAGTTTGACCAGCTTCAGGGTGCTAATTACTTCTCTAAGATTGATTTTCTATTGGGTGATGATCAACTGAAGATTAGGGAGGATGATATCCCTAAGACTGCATTTCATACCCGTTATGACCATTATGAGTTCTTGGTCATGTATTTTGGTCTGACTAATTCCCTTATGACATTTATGGATCTTATAAACTGAGTTTTTCGTCAATTCCTGGACTTATTCGTCATTATATTTATTAATGACATCTTGGTGTTTTTTAAGAATAACAAAGATCATGTTGATCATCTCTAGGTAGTGTTGTAGACCCTTAAGGAGTAGTAGTTGTATGCTAAATTCTTGAAGTGTGAGTTTTGGTTGAATTTTCTAACCTATTTGGGTTATTTTGTGTCTAGTAAAGGGATTATGATGGATCCACAGAAGGTTGAGGCAGTTAAGAAGTGGCCTAGACCCATTAATCCAACTGACATTCAGAGCTTCTTGGGCTTGGCTGGATATTATAGGAGGTTTTTGGAAAGTTTCTCTTCCATTGCTTCCCCGTTGACTAAGTTGACTTAGAAAAAAGGTAAACTTCTTGTGGCCGGATGCTTGTGAAGGTAGTTTTGAGAAGTTGAAGAATAGGTTGACTTTTGTTTTTGTAAAGGTAGTTTTTGAAGTTGAAGGGTAGGTTCACTTCGGCTTTGGTTTTGACTATACCCGAGGGTACTGAGGTTTTTGTGGTTTATTATGATGCATCTTGTATGGGACTGGGTTGTGTGTTGATGAAGCATGGTAGGGTTGTGACCTATGCTTCCAGACAATTAAAATGTCAGAAGAAGAATTACCTGACACACGACTTAGAATTATTGGCTATGTTCTTTTCTTTGAAGATTTGGCGCTATTATTTCTATAGGGTTCATGTTGACATATATTTAGATCATAAGAGCTTGCAATATGTGTTTACCCAAAAAGAGTTAAATCTCAGGCAACGGAGATGGCATGAGTTCTTTAGTTGCTCAAGCACTATCATATGAGTCTTCACTATCATCTAGGTAAAGCTAACATGGTTATTGATGCTCTTAGCAGGTTATCTATGTGTTCTTATCTTACAAGAAAAAAGAGAAACGAGAATTGGTGAAGGATATTCACCAATTGTCTAATTTGGGAGTTCATCTCTTAGACTCTAAGTATGGAGGTGTGATAGTGCAAGAGGTGGCGAAGTTATCCCTTAGTGCTGAGGTAAAAGAGAAACAGGTTTTGGACCTTGCAATGATGCGAATCAAGGGTGATGTGAGCCAACAGAAAGTGATGGTTTCTTAGATTAGTAGTGATGGTATCTTAATATACCAAGATAGGTTGTGTGTCCCCGATATTAATGGGATATGAGAGAGGATCTTGGATGAGTCTCATGAGTCAAGGTACACTATTCATCTTGGATCGATGAAGATGTACCATGATTTGAAAGAGATCTATTGGTGAAATAACATGAAGTAGGATATGGCAAATTTTGTGGCAAAGTGTATGGTTTGTCAACAGTGAAGGTGGAGCACTCGATACCTAGTGGGTTGTCTCAAGATATTGAGTTTCTTGAGTGGAAATGGGAAGTGATTAATATGGATTTCATTACTGGTCTTCTGCAATTTCACCATCAGTTTGATTCGACTTAGGTCATCGTGGACAAAATGACTAAGTCCACTCATTTTCTACTTGTGAGGACTAATTACTCTACTCAGGATTATGCAAACTTATTTATTTAGGAAATTGTCAAGTTGCATGGTGCATCTGTTACTATTATATTTGAATGCGCAACTCAGTTTTCCTCGCACTTTTGGCATTATTTATAGAGAAGTTTGGGAACTAAGGTGAAACCTAGCACCGGTTTCCACCCCATATGGATAGAAAAGAAGAGATGACCATTCACACATTGGAAGATATACTTCGAGCTTGTGTGATTGACTTTGGTGGTATTCGAGATGACCATTTCCCTCTCACTGAGTTCACTTGTGATAATAGTTATCACGCAAGTATTAGGATGGATCCTTTTGAGTCTCTTTATGGTAGGAGGTATAGGTTTCCTATTGGGTGGTTCAAAGTTGGCGAGAATAGATTGTATGGTCCTGACTTGGTTTACCAAGCCATAGAGAAGGTAAAGGTGATTTAGGATAGGCTTAAGGCTTCCTAGAGTCGCCAAAGGTCCTATACAAATATAAGGCAAAGGGACTTGGAATTTGATGTAGATGATTTGGTGTTCTTTAAGGTGTCTCATATGAAAGGAGTGATGTTCTTCAGAAGAAAGGGAAAGTTTAACCCCCATTATGTTGATCCATATCGAATTTTGAAGTGAGTGGGTTGTGTATCTTATGAGTTGGATTTGCCTCTGAGCTTGGGTTCCATTCATCCCGTGTTTCGTGTTTCGATGTTAAGGAGGTGCGTAGGTGATCCTTTATAGGTAGTTCCTTTGGAGAGTATTGGTGTTTCAAATTCTTTGTCTTATGAGGATGTCCTGGTTAAGATTTTGGATCGGAAAGTCCGTTGGCTGCGGACAAAAGATGTGGCTTTGGTAAAGGTCTTTTGGAGAAATCATAAAGTTGAAGAAGCTACTTGGGAAGATGAAGAGGACATAAAGTCCAAATACCCATTCTTGTTCCCCGTTCCGAATACTCGTGCTTATGGTATGTGTTAATCTTACCATCATTGTTTTCTGACTTTGTTAAAGGAAATTATGATTTCCTCGACATCTTTGTTTTTTTTCTTTGTTAAAGGTAAGTGTGGGTGTGTTTCGATGTCAAATCATGCTAAAGGATGCCTTGACCCATCATTCTACAACAAATGATCCTAAGGGGGCCTAATGTGATTTCCCAGGTGTTAGCCACTAAATATTTTGAGTTTTTGAACACACTGTCCTGACTATGACTCACTCTACAAATCTTAGGGTATCTTGATGGGTCATAGGACCCAAATCGTAGGGTGTCAAGTGAGTGTTTCCTGATTTTCTACCTTGATGACGACTTGAGGAAACGAGTCATAAATACTCATTACGAGTCGTATAGCACCTATTCATAGCCAAACCAGTATGATGCCCAAGGTGTTCTTCTTTGAGTACGACAAGACTTAATGGGTCGTAATGACTTCATATGAGTCGTAAGATACCAAGCATAGAGTGACCATTATGTACCCAAAAGTTTCTATCTAGGTTATAACTCAGACCCTACGAGTCATAGTGAGTGCTTATGAGTCGTATAGCACCTATTCATAGCCAAACCTATATGATGCCCAAGGTGTTCTGCTTTGAGTATGACAAGACTCAATGGGTCGTAATGACTTCATATGAGCCGTAAGATACCAAGCATAGAGTGACCAGTGTGTACCCAAAAGTTTCTATCTAGGTTATGACTCAGACCCTACTAGTCTTAGTGAGTGCTTACGAGTCGTATAGTGACCCGTAGCCACTGGCGATAATTTTCCAGCCTTTAAACTTAAGGGCATTCTAGACATTTCCTTTTTTTCCTAAACATAACCCATAACTATAAAACTTTATTGAGTCCCCATTCCCATCCATAACAGACAAAAATAACTTCTCTCTTCTCATAAATTCTCTCAAGCAAGAGCATTAGGGTTTTCTCAAGGTTGATGGTCTAGAGCTTCCGAGGGAAAATTCCCTCCAAAAATTGTGATCATTTCAAGCATGTGACTCTACCCTTAATATTATTTTACATAACGCATGAAACTATGTTATATCTTGTTTTGATGATGATCAACTATAAATAAGGTACCAGGTTCACGGGTCTTTGAATTGTTATATCTTATATTGATGGTGAGAAGCTGACATCAAGGGACCAAGTCCCTGGGTCTTCATGAATCAGTACAACTGTCACTGTCCTGCGAAGTTTTGTCTTCTAGTGTAACAAACTATGCAGGTGATCTTGTACCCATAAGGACACCTGGCCCAATCAGATTTCTACCCTAATAATTATACCACTATAAAGGGAAAATAATGCTTCTCAATTGGTGAGTTTTTGCAAAATCAGAATGGACGTGAAGGAAATAGGCAAAAACTCAACTTTGCAATAATGCTCAAGTTCTTAATTTCTTTATGTACTGAAAGAGTGAGTGTTCTTGAGTCAAGTCATGCCCTGTAACTGAATTAATTAAGTTATAAGAGTAATTCCTTCTTTATGTTCTTGAGAGTGCCTATGTAGAGTTACCTGAGTTTGATTTAGGTTAGATTTAATCAATATCTAGGTGAGTTCTTGGTAGATTCTCAAGGTAGGTTTGTAATAAAGTTGTTACAAACTGGATGAGTCTAGAGTTAGGTTCAAATCAAGTCTGTAATCAATAGTTTTATTATAGTGGATTATTGAGCGCTTGTAAAGGCAATTCGTGTTTTTTCCTTCCCTGAGAAAAGGAGGTTTCCACATTAAATCACTGTGTTCTTTACTTTCCTGCAAGGTTTTAGTTTCTCAGTGCTTTACTGTTTTATTGCCTGTGTCTGACTCTAAGGGACCTAATCCCTCAAAGTGTGGTGCAACTCCTTAATGTTCCATCAATTGGTATCAGAGCCATAACACTCTAAAAGGTTAACACCTACAATGATTTGGTTATCATAGCTATTCCACCTAATCTTGAAGAAGGGAAATATACCACTAGACAACCTAGACTTAATGGGCAGTTCTATGGGTGTTGGAAAATAAAGATGTTTGACTTCATTATGGCTAAGGACAATGAGCTGATAGATTTAATACTAAATGGTTCTCATGTGCCAGTTAGAAAGGTCAAAGATGGAGATATAACTAGAATAGTTGTTAAAAGCAGGAGAGAGTATGATGATGAAGATAGAAGGAAAGTTGAGAAGAATTGTAAGGCCAAGAAATTGATTGTTTGTGGCAAGTTTGATTAATACAATAGGATATCTGCATGTGAAAATGCTAAAGAAATCTAGGATTTGTTGAAGACTTCTCATGAAGGAACCACTGATGTGAAGGATTCAAATGTTGATATAATACTCAGTATGAAACCTTCACAATGAAAGAAGGAGAAACCATCCAAGAGATCCATACAAGATTCACTTCAATCACCAATGAGTTGCACTTCTTAGGAGAAGTAATTCCTTTTGTACAAACAGGTGAGAAAAATTCTGGGGGTTCTTCCTAAATCCTGGAAAGCAAAGTAGATGCTATCACTAAGGCAAGGAACCCGAAAACTCTCACTATTTATGAACTTATTGGTATTCTAAAGACACATGAACTTAAGAAGCAGCACGAGAAAGAAAAGAAGGAAGTAAAAAAGGAAAAATCTCTAACATTGAAGTCTTCTAAGTTAGATTCAAGTGAAAAAGACACTGATTTTGCCTATTTGGAAAAAAGAATTGTTAGAGCAGTGAAGAAGAGTGGTCAGTTTCAAAGAAGAGGAAGTATCAACAAAAAAGGAGGCACTGTGGATATTTGTCATAAATGTGGAAGTCTTGAGCATTTCATTAAGGACTGTCCAATGCATAAAATAGACTATCAATATTATCTCAAGATTGAAGGTGACAAAGGTAAGAACATGAAAAGTTCCCTGTAAAATCAAGAAGAAAGGATGTAGCTGATTTTGCAGTTAAGAAGACATTAGCTATCTGGGGAGGTTCTCCCAGTGAATCTGAGGAAAATGGAAAGCATGAATATATTTCCATGCTGGTAGTGGAGGATGAGAAAGTGACTTTTGATTACTTGTTTACTCTCATGGATAACACTAAATATGAAGAAGAAAACCACGTAACTCTTTCTGACATTAAAGAAAACTTTGAAAACTACTCTACTAGAAAGATAAAAAATCTTGCTAATGTGTTGATTGATTCTATGTGTGAACTGACTGCTAAGAAAAATTCTCTAGAAGAGAAGGTAGATAATCAAGAGCTTGAATTAATTGCTTTAACTCTTCAGATATCTGAAACTGAGAAACATGTTACTAAGTTGATATCTGAAAATCTAAGTCTAGTGAATCAACTAGGGAAAGTAGATGATACTGATGATAAAGGGAAGAAGATGCTCTAGAAGAGAAAGTAGAAGATCAGAAACTTGAATTAATTGCTTTAACTCTCCAAATATTTGAATCTTAGAAACAGGTTTCTATGTTGAAATCTGAAAATCTGAGTTTGGTGAGTCAACTAGAGAAAGTTGATGATTTTGATGCTAAAGGAAAGAAATAAGCCTCAAATCTTCAGATTGAGCTTGAAGAAAAATTGAGGGATTCTTAAAAGATTCTCATGACTACACTCTATATGAATGAAGAGTTAAAAATGGACCTGGTCCGTCTGAGAGAAGAACATAATAAATCTCTACAATGGACCACATTCTCACAGATCCTTTATAATTTAACTGGTCAAGGAGTAAATGTTGGTAAAGGTCTTGGAAATTAGTACAAAACCCAAAAACTTGTATCTCAAGGCAAAGTTGTTTAAGATGTTAGAAACAAAGTCCACAAACCTCTATGCACTCATTGTAGAAGAGATGGGCACATAAAGAAAAACTATCAGAGTTGGATTAGAGCTACAATGAACAATGTTAGATATATCCAACAAGGGAATACCTATCCTAATAGTTACAAACCTTTGAAGAATATGAAGAATCTCTCACTACCTATATGGGCTAAGAAAGATTTGAACACACCCCTGTCTTCCTACTGGGAGCTCAAACTGAAATGGGTTCCCAAATATAACAAATGACTTTGCTTGTATGTGGGAGAAAGGAATTGCAGTCAAAACTAGTTCATTTCAAAACATATGAATGTAAGGTCTAATTGTATTTTCTCTCGCAAGACACTTTAAGGTGGAGGTGTCTCATTTGGAAAAGGAAATAAGGTTAAATTCTCATTTGATGGAAGTACCGTTTCAAGCTTAAATTCTGGAAGAGTTATTCTCAAAGTCAAGATGATCAAAAATATGTTGAGACATACATAAATAGTTGATTTCAAATGACCTGGTCCTTGGGATGCCAAAGATGAAATTTCCTGACAACAAGTCCAAAGTAGAGGAGAAAAAAAGTATGTGTTTGTCATTGTGGATGAGTTCTCTCGGTTTACCTGGAAAATGTTCTTGAGAACCAAGGATGAAATCTATGAGGCTTGGGCTATTTTTTCCCCAAAAATTCAAATTAATTTTTACTTGTGGGCTACACCTCATCAAGCAAAGCATAAAGAGTTTTCAATAAAAAAAACTTAGTGTGTTGAAGAAAGTGTTAATGTGATCTTTGATGAGTCAAGAATGCTAGTGAATTCAAGTAATGAGGAGGATTTTGATATTGAAGAACTAATTTCTGTTCAAAGAGATGATACTGCTAAAGATGATGGTCAAAGGACTCAATGATACAGATGAAAATGGTGAAAGTGATGGTGATCCAGATCTCATATACAACCCCTACTCTAGCTGAAAGAATATCGATAAGGGTCCAGTCAAGTTCTTTAGGGACCTGGTCCCTTTAAAACTCATCCCAGTAGGACAAACTGGTGGCACAGATCTTCTCATCCCCTTGACAATCTAACTTCACCTTTGGAGAATGGAGTCCAAACAAGAGCTTAAATCAGAAATTTCATAGTTTTCTCAGCATTCTTGTCCCAACGTGAGATAAAAAATGTGAAAGAGGCTCTGAAAGATACTGAATGATTCAATGCAATGCAAAAGGAACCTTGGAAATTTAAAGGATGTTAAGTCTGAGACCTGGCCCTCAGACCTATTGACAGAACAATTCTAGAATAAAGTAGTGTATTGAAAAAAACAAGTTGAAGCTGGGATTTATCAAATTAACCTGACCTACTAAGTGAATTAGCTTCTCTTCCTAAAATTGGCTATGACCAGGAGACAGGTTTCCTTGGACTATCTCTTTTTATTCTCTTCCCAAAAAAACTCAATTCATGTTCTTTAGTCGTCCATTATCTCTAAACTTGAACTGGCCCCATTCTCTTTCTCTCAATAAAATCATTCAGTTCAAAATGGTAGATGTTCCCACCTCCTCAACCCTTGCTAAAGATCCTAAAGTTGATAAAGTCCTAAAATAATCAATCAGAACAAACGCATATCAAAAATTCTGATCCTTTGACACCCAAAACTATAGAAGACATCTCTTTATGCCCTCAACAAGAACCTGTGTCAACTCTACCCAATAAATTCTCTTCAGAAATTCTAGAACTCCTAAATGAGTCTATCCAAGTCGAAGCTTCCTCAACTATTGAAATGTATAGTACATCTACCATGAGAGAGGATCTAAATCTAGGTTTTGGTTCTCTGATCGAACTAGAAATCTCTCAATTTGAAGTTCCCCCCTCCTTAAAAGAACCAAAATTACGTGAAGACTCTCAAATCCAAATTTCTTCCATAGAACTAAACAATACAGAACTCTCAGGAATCCTATAAGTACCTGGTTCCCCTACTCCCTCTAAGTCAAACCCCATATTTTCCCTACTGAGTGATGAAGAAATACAAGTGAAGAGGTCTGATCTTTCTTGTAGTAAAAACTGGTGGCTGAAAATTTGCTTATGCTTGCATATGATCCCAAGGAAAGCATCATTTGTGCAGAAGAAAAAACACTAGGTGAAACAATATCGTGAGAAAGGATGGAGAATTTGTGCTACCTCTAAATAAGTAGTATGAGGAGGATGAGAATGAACCACCTTTTAGGTGGACTGTGAAAAAAAAAGATAGTAATTGCAAGGAGAAAATGATTGATTCTGGTGTAAAAGTTTCTAAATCCTATTCTACTAGGGGATCTGAAAAGAAGCTGTTAGCTAATGCTAAAAAGGGTAGCAAATCTTCTACAACAAAAACAAGAAGACTCAAGAAAATTTCTGCAGTAGTGGAGGAGAATGTTTACGTTGAAGAGGTTATAGAGGATGAGAACATTGATCCTCATGTTGCTAGGGTAACTGAGAAAAGAAGACAAGAAATTTATGTCTTAGGAAGGACCAGGTCCACCAGTTAAAAGTCTGGTAGTCCTGCAAAAAGCAAAAAGAATCACTAACATGACCTAAACCAGGGCCTTGATGTAATGGGCGTCTCAAGCCCAACAAGGATAGGAGATCGCCCCCAACCAAACCACCAACATATATCTAAGTTTGGATGAACTTCAAACTCATAGTAAGATAGAGCAATATACAACTCGAGGTGTTTAGGATAGGTCTATGACTATGACCAACCCAAAAAAGTCAAATCATCCTGAAACAATCTAACAAAAACATTATAACAACCAAATCCCTTTCCATAGCACAACATATCCAAGTCCACAGATTGTTGAAAACCAAGCCTCTAAAAGAGAAACCAAAGAATATCCGGTCGGGATATGCCCCCGACTATATCCAAAACCAATATTAAAGTCTAAGCTAAAAAAGATAGAAGAGAAACTCAAAGCAAGATATGGAGCCTTCCGAAGTATGGGCACTCACCACTTTAAGTCACCACAAGTTGTTCCCAGGTACAATCATTGTGTAGGAGGTGTAGTATGACCAACACCTGCATTACGAAGGGATACAACGTCAAAGACGATTAGCCTTTGGAGTGCTAGAATGTAACTCAAGAATAAGGATAAAATAATGCCAATAGTTCAAGACCATTCGACCAATGCATATAACCAATGCAATACAAATATATACATACCATGCCAGGATAGGGAACAAGATTAGCATAAACTTTGAAATCATTAGCCTGGGATGTGTAGCCTTGCCGTTTAGAATTTCACCCATGGGCTATATGGGGTAAGCGCCACCTGCTGAAAGGGCCCCGACGCATGTTTGTTGCACGAGTCAGAGAAAATATATGATGACTAGTAAATCTCCAAGAATATAAGTATGACATAATGCACACAGTCACCATGACCGAACCTCACACCGACAATCGTGAGTTTCTAGCTTTGGTTCCCCCCAGAACCTCCACCTTCCATGGCTTGGCTAATATATCCCGCTTTAAAGCCCAAATTAAAACCATTCACACACAACCAGCCATTTAGAAAATTTCTTACAAAAGACACTTTGTTGGTATTGTCACACCAACACTACTTGCAAGAATACACATGCCAATACCCTTATCAATCAACCATTTATATGATTTTAGGGCTCTAACCCATTGTCCAACAAGGACACTTATTAACTCCAAGGTTTAGGTACTCAAACACATTTTAAGAAATTAAACCACCAAGGTTTCCATTTAAACCATTTCATGGCAAACAAGGCCTTTACAAAACCATTTACAAACCATTTATACTTATTAAGCCATTGCCTTAGTTCAAAACACCCTTAACATGTGCCTAGTAATTTCTTTTAGATATTTTCACAAATACCTTGTGGGCACACCTTTAACAAGACCAAAATAAAGGTAATAACCATTACGGTTAGGGTTACCTATGACCCATTTATGAAACCATAATCAACAAGCACCCACATATGCAAACCATCACTAAAAGCAAGTGAAAGCATTATTTAAATCAAGAGTAAACAATATTCAACAATATGCATCAAAACCCTCAACATTGGATTTCAAAACCACCATTTAAGAATGAAAATCAATGTTAAAAAAAGATGATATTTTTGAACTAACAATGAGGGAAGAGTTACATGCCTTTTACAAGAAGATTCTTTGTCTTCAAGCCTCTAGAAGGACACCTCTTGAAAACCTAGCTTCAATCTTGATAGAGAAGTTTTGGAGAGTGTTTTGATCTTGTCCAAGTAAAAAATGAAGGGCCAAACAATATTATAAGTCATGGGTCATAAGTGTTTAGGGGTGGGAAATATCTAAAACGTCCTCTATGAAAAAGTTAAAAATTGAACCCAGGAGGGTACGACTCACCTCCAAGACCCGTACCCTAGGGTACTAGTGGTACCCTAACTCGTACCATAGGCCCCACCATAGACCTCTAAACATTCCAACATACGACTCCACATGCATAACTCGTACCCTTAGGTATGAGTAGTACCCTACAACCCATACCCTAGACAGAATGCTTTGTTCAAGACTTATAACACCTTACAACTAAGTAGCTTACGACTCGTACACTATCATATAATTGGTATGATTCTCAATCATACCTAAGAAAAAAAACAACCCACACACACTATCCAACATATGAAAGAGGGGTCCTAACCCATACCTAAACATATGATTAGTACCTACTAGTCGTATATTGTCCAGAAACTTCAACTAAGGTAATTTTATAAGGTTTCAAAGCCATGGTGTTTCAATTCTCCCCCATTTGGATCATTCTTCCTCGAATGACGGGTAAGGCAAGCTCATGCACAAGTTAACACATTATTACACAACATAGCCAACCTTTAATCAAGCTAGAAAACAAGAACATAAAATAAGATAAGAAGATCAACACATACCTTAATCATGAGTGTTAGGAATGGGGAAAATACGGATACTTGGACTTTATGTCCTCTACTGCCTCCCAAGTGGCTTTCTTGGACTTTTGGTTCCTCTATAGAACCTTCACCGAAGCCACCTCTTTCATTTGCAATTGGAAAACTTCTCGATCTAAGATCCTCACTAGTACCTCCTCAGAGGACAAAGAGTCTAAAATACCAACATCCTCCAAGGGAACAACTGATGAAGGGTCACCTATACATTTCTGAAACATGGACACATGGAATACCGAATGGATGGAGCTCAAACTATAGGGAAACTCCAACTCATAGACACTATTACCAACCCTCTTAAAAATCAAATATGGACCAACATACCAGGGACTAAGCTTTCCCTTCTCACCAAACTGCATCAGTCCCTTCATGGGAGATACCTTTAAGAATACCTAATCACCAATATTAAAATCTAAATCCTTACGCCTTACATCCACATAGGACTTTTGGCTACCTTGAGCGGCTTTCAACCTATCATGAATCACATTCACCTTCTCCAAGACTTGGTAAACCAAATCATGGCCAAGCAACTTACCCTTACCAACTTCATACCACCTAAAAGGAGAATGACATATCATACCATACAATGCCTCAAAAGGAGCCATGAATGCTAGAATGGTAACTATTGTTATAGTAAAACTCAATCAAAGGCAAATGGTTGTACGAATTACCATCATACTCAAACACATAAGCATGCAACATATCTTTCAATGTTTGAATGGTCCTCTCCATTTGTCCATATGTCTGTGGATGGAATCCAGTACTAAGGCACATCTTAGTTCCCAAACCTTTCTGAAACAACTTCCAAAAATGATATGAGAATCGAGTACCCTGATCTAAGATGATAGAAAATGGAGCACCATGAACTTCATAATCTCCGCAAGATACAACTTAGCATGATCCTCCATTGAGTAACTAGTCCTTATAGGTAAGAAGTGAGCAGACTTGGTCATTCTATCCACAATGAACCAAATAGAATAACATTGATTTCGAGACCAAGGAAGAACGGTAACAAAATCAATTTTAATCACCTCCCACTTCCATTCAGGCCACTCAATATCATGGTACAAACCTCCGGGCCTCATGTGCTCAACTTTCACTTGTTGACACACTATGAAGTTGACCACATAACTAGCCATATTTTGCTTCATATTATTCCACCAATAGAACTCCCTAAGATCATGATACATCTTTGTACAGCTGGGATGAATAGTATAACAAGATCCATGAGCTTTGGCAAAAATCATTTCCCTTAATCCATCCACATTGGGAAGACATAACCTACCTTAGTACGTCAAGATACCATCACCACCAATAACGAAATTAACAACTTTTTATTGACTCACATTTCTCTGAATCTTCATCATATTAGGATCCAACATTTTTTTCACTTTAGGTCAACCACAAGAGATAATTGTAAGATCGGATATATGAATACACAAACATCATCAGAGTCTGTGATACAAACTCCAAGACTAGCCAATCGGTGAATATCCTTCACCAACTCCCACTTATCCTCATCCACATGAGCTAAACGTTCCATCGATAACCTGCTAAGAGCATCAACAACTACATTACCTTTACTTGGATGGTAATGCAGGCTCATATTATAGTCCTTCAGTAACTCAAGCCATCTCTATTGTCTTAGATTCAACTCCTTCTGAGTAAACACATACTGTAGGCTCTTATGATCAGAAAAGTCGACATGAACCCTATAGAGATAGTGATGCCAAATCTTCAATGCAAAAACCATGGCTAATAACTCTAAATCATGAGTAAGGTAGTTCTTCTCATGAATTTTCAATTGCTTAGAAGCATAGTCCACCACCTTACCATGCTGCATCAACACACAACAAAGCCCAACATAAGAAGAATCATAATACACTACAAAGCCATCATTTCCCTTGGGCAAGGTTAAAATTGGAGCCGAAGTCAATCTATATTTCAACTTCTCAAAACTACCCTCACACTCATCTGACTATAAGAACTTGGCCTTCTTCTGGATCAACTTATTCAATGAGGTAGCTATCATAAAAAAAATTTCCACAAATCTCTTATAGCAACTGGATGGACCCAAGAAGCTCCAAATATTGGTTGGAATCATAGGTTTATAGGCCACTTCTTAATCACAACATCCTTTTATATATCCACTATGACCCCTTCCCTAGAGATAACATGACTAAAAAAGCCACAAGATTCAACCAAAAATCACACTTAGAGAACTTGGCATACAAACGATGATCCTGTAAGGTTTGCAACACAACACGGAGGTGATTGACATAATCCGACTCCCTCTTAGAATAGACTAAGATGTCACTAATAATGACAATGACAAACAAACATAAGAACATATGAAAGACCCTATTTATCAAGTCCATGAATGCAGTGAGGGCATTGTTCAAACAAAAAGACATAACTAGGAACTCACATTAACCATACCGGGTCCTGAAGAAAGTCTTAGGGATATCCACTTCCTTAAACTTAAGCTAATTATAACCCAACCTAAGATCAATCTTAGAGAAATACCTCGCACCCTGAAGTTGATTAAAAAAATTATCGATCCTAGGAAGAGGATACTTATTCTTTATGGTCACCTTTCTTAACTGACGATACTCAATGTACATTCAAAGGGAACCATCCTTCATATGCACAAAAAACAAGGGAGAACCCCAAGAATGAATAAAACCTTTATCTAAGGGATCCTTCAATTGCTCCTTAAGCTCTTTCAACTCTGCCGAAGACATTTTATACAGAGGGATAGAGATAGGACAAGTGTTTGAAACAATATCAATCCCAAAATCAATTTCTCTATTGGGAGGAATACCAGGAAGGTCATCAGGGAAAACTATAGGAAACTCTTTAACCACAGGAACAAATTCTAGAGAAGGACCTTCCAAGTTAGAATCTTTAACTTGGACCGAATGATACAACCCTTTAGCGATCAATTTTTGAGCTTTAAGATATGAGATAAACCTTCTCTTAGGCCCTAAAGAACCCCTTTCCCATACAATGACCAACTTATTAGGGTAGTTGAATGTAACCGTATGGGTCTGGCAATCTAATGAATCATAGCATGAATACAACAAATCTATTTCCAAAATAACATCAAAATCAACCAAGTCAAACTCTATCAAGTCTACAAGAGTTTATTTACTATCAATAGCTACCACTCACTCCTTATAGACCTTGTTAACAACCACAGAGACTCCTACCAGGGTAAAAATAGAAAAAGGAACCGATAGACACTCATAACTAAAACCAAAATGAATAGCCACAAATGGTGTCACATAGGACAGAGTGGACACTGGATGAAATAAACAATACAGATCATGAGAGAAAAGTTTCAAAATACCCATAACAACATCGGGAGATAGCTCAAATTCATGGTGAGTAGCAAGTTTATATAACTAATTTTGGCCAGTGCTGGTACTAGAAATAGAAGAAGAAGCATCACCTTTAGGTGTAGGAGATGATGAAGCAATAATAGGGACCCTGTTAGACCTAGAAGCCATCCTAGCAGGATAGTCACACTGCATATGACCACTCTGACCACAAGAAAAGATTCTGTCTTTCCCTTCCGCACAAAATCCATGGTGTGACCTTCTACAAAATCTACAAGGAGAGCCGGATAGAGCCGACTGAGGCCTACTATCCTGAGATTGGGCACTCTATGCTCAGAATCCACCATCAACCTAAGATCGATAATCACCCAATGACTTCCAGTAAGGAAAACTAGCCAAGGATAAAGAACCCAAACTCCCCCACTTCTTTCTTGGCCACTTACCACCATCTCTACCACTTTGGTCAGTAGTCCTATGTTTTTTCCCTTCCCTTTCACTAAACGCAACCTGTCTCTTTTTCTCTTTCTCTACTAATTGTATATACCCAACCAACTGAGAGATATCTATGTCTTTGATCAACAAAGTTGTCTTGATCTTAAGGACAAACTTACAGGATAACCCCAAAGCAAACTTATGCAATCTAGCCCTCATGCTAGAAGACATCTCAGGAGCATACCTAGACAACTGATGAAATTTCAAGGCATACTCCTTAATAGAAATCCTACCTTATTTCAAATTCACAAACTCTTCCTCTTTTGTTTCCCTTAATACTAGAGAAAAGAAATGGTCCAAGAAGGCACTAGAGAAATCCTCCCATAAGAAGCTCTACCATCCTCATCTCTTGACTACTCCGACTTTTCATACCATTGGTATGCCACATCTTTTAATTGGTAGGAATCAAACTCAACACCTTCAACTTTCAAAACATGCATAATTCAGAAGATCTTCTCAAATTCATCGATGAAACTTTGAGTATCCTCCTCAACCTTAGTATCGATAAATATAGGAGGATGCAACCTCATGAACTGGCCAACCTTTGTGGCCTTAGAAGATGGAGCGACCAGATCACCATGCTTCGGCTATGAAGCCACCAACTATGTCAACAGAGTAATGGAATAATGGTACTCAACATTGGTAGCATCCCCTTGAGGTGATTAAGAAGGAGGACTGGAGGTAACCGTTAGAACTCCAAGACCATTATGAACTAGACCCCTAGATCAGTTATGGACCCTAAAAGTAGAGCAAATCCCATCAACATCACCCCCAGTTGGGACAAAAAAGATTCTATGAGCTTTATATCATCGAAGAGGCATTATCTGAATAATAAGCAAATAAAAATCAGAGGAATCCAAGACCTTAGACACTATAGCATAAAATAAGACCTCAAGAAAGTAAAATATTCCTAAATGCCTCGTAGCCTCTCCCTTATAAGTGTAGCGTGCTACACACCTATAAAAGAGACTCTACTTGATATGGTTTTGTGAATATCTAATTGACATGATCCTAGGCTTTGATACCAACTTGATATGACCCAAACAAGGCCTTTGTCATAATAGGCATCTTAAGCCCAACAAGGACCGGAGATTGCCCCGCAACCCAAACCAAACCACCAATATATACCCAATGTCGGATGAACTCCAAACTCATAGTAAGATAGATAAATATACAACTCGAGGACTTTGGGATAGGTCTATGACCATGACCAACCCAAACAAGTCAAACCATACCCAAACAATCTAACAAACACATCATAATAACCAAATCCCTTTTTATATCACAATACCTAAGTCCACAGTTTATCCATACCAAGCCTCTAAAAGAGAAACCATAGAAACATTTGGTCGGGACATGCCTTCGAGCATAGCCAAAACCAATATTCAAGTCTAAGCCAAAAAAGGCATAAGAGAGAATAAAAGTAAGTAATGGAGCCTTCCTAAGTATAGAAGCTCACCATTTTAAGTCACTACAAGTTATTTCTGAGTCCAATCATTGAGTAGGAGGTGTAGTATGACCAACACCTACATCGTGTGGGGATACAACATCGAAGATGGTTAAAAATTAGAGCTCTAGAATGTGACTCAAGGATAAGGATAAAATAATGCCAACAGTTCAAGACCATTCAAACAATGCACATACCTAATGCAATACATATATATACATACCATGCCTGGATGGGGAACAAGATCAGCATGAACTTTGAAATCATTAACCTGGGATGTGTAACCTTGCAATTTAGAATTTCACCCTTGGGCTACATGGGGTTAGCACCACCTTTTGAAACGGCCTCGACAAGTGTTTGCTGCATGAGCCGAAGTGAATATAAGATGAATAGTACATCTCCAGGAATATAAGTGTGACATCATCCACATGGTCACCATGACCAAAACTCACACTGGAAATCATGAGTTTCCATGTTTCCCCCCCTCGATACCTCTGCCTTTCACAACTTGTCTAATATATATCGCTTTAAATCCCTATTAAAACCATTCACACACAACAAACCATTTAGTCAATTTCTTACAAGGGCACTTCATTAGTATCATCATACCAGTACTACTTGCAAGTATAAATATGCCATTACCCTTATCAATCAACCATTTATATAATTTAAGGGCTCTAATCCATCATCCAACAAGTACACTTATTAAATCCAAGATTTAGGGACTCGGACCCATTTTTAGCAATTAAACCACTAAGGTTTTTATTTAAACCATTTTATGTCCAACAAGTCCTTTAAAAAACCATTTGAAAACTATTCATACTCATTAATCCATTGCCTTAGTTCAAAATACCATTAACATGTGACTAGTAATTTTTTTAGACATTTTCACAAACACCATGTGGGTACACCTTTAACAAAACCAAAACCAAAACCAAGGTAACAACATTTAAGGTTAGGGTTACCCATGACCCATTTATTAAAACATAATCAACAAGCACCCACATATGAAAACCATCACCAAAAGCATGTGAAAACATTATTTAAATCAAGAGTAAACAATACTCAACAATATGCATCAAAACCTTCAACATTGAATTTCAAAACCACCATTTAAGAATCAAAATCATTGTTCAAAACACACATTATATTTTTGAACTAATAATGAGGAAAGAGTTACATGCCTTTTACAAAAATATTTAGGGGATATTCTTGGTCTTCAAGACTATAGAAGGACACCTCTTGAAACCCTAGCTTTAATCTTAATAGACAAGTTTTGAAGAGTGTTTTGATCTTGTCCAAGTGAATGATGAAGGGACAAACAATTTTATAAGTAGTGGGTCATAAAGGTTTAGGGGTGGGAAATTTCTAAAATGTCCTCATCATAAAAGTTGAAAATTGTACCCAAGAGGGTACGACTCACCCCTTTGACCCATGCCTTAGGGTATGAGTGGTACCCTAACTTATATCCAAGGAACCACCATGGTCCTATAAAATAGCCAACACACAACTCAAATTGCATAAATTGTACCCTAAGGTACGAGTAGTACCCTACAACCTATACCCAAGACAAAATGTTCTGGCCAAGATTCATAACATTATAAGACTAGGTAGCTTATGACTCGTACACTATCATATAATTTGTATGGTTATCAATTTTACCTAGGGAATAAAATAGACTACACACACTGTCAACATATGAAAGAGGTGTCCTAACTCATACCCAAATAGATGACTAGTACCCACTAGTCATATGTTTTCTAGAAATTTCAACCTAAAAAATCTTATAAGGATTCAAAGCCAAGGTGTTTCAAACTCATTGATGTTAAAAAAAGAAAGTACCTAAGGGACATGGTCCCAATAAGCAAAAAACAGTTGAAAAAAATAAGTTGTGATTCCAAAATAAGAAGAAATATGGAAAAAAAGAAGGATGGGTCTAGATAACAAAGGAATGAGATTTTGAAAACCCTAAAAGTTATGTCTAGGAGAGTGTTTGATCCCAAGATTTATAAGAAACCCCGCGTAGTTGAAATTAGTAGAATATGTCAAACATTAGGGATGGTTATACCTCCTAAAGGAATCCACTCTTATGGTTTTTGAAGAGGAAGTAAGAGAATTCTATTGCACAATGGATTTCTCGGATGGGTTAAGCTTGACTGCCAAAGTGCAAGAAAAATAGATCAAACTAGATGAAGAGTCACTAGGGAAAATCCTAGATGTGCTTATTATAGGGGTGAGGACTGTTGTAAAGCAACAAGCCTCAACTAGCCTCAACTAAGTTTACTATCAATGCTTCTAAGATAGGAGGAGCATCAATAGTTGGTGTGAGAAAGAAATTTCTCACAAGTGAGTTCCAATTAGTATTTGAATTTATAAACAAGTTCCTTTTGACCAAGTCAGAAAAAAAGACCATTGCATCTGTTGTTAATCTATTTTTGATAGATAGTCAGAGAAAATTTGAGATGATAAGTCTACCTGCTCTTATGATAGAGCACATGAATAAAGTGACCATTGAGAAGGAAGGAAAACATAGGATTCCATATGTGTACTTCTTTAATAAAGAATTAGATCACTTTACAGTGATTGGGACTAAAGGGACTCTTAGAATGGTCAAAAAAAAGTTTAGTATGACAATATTAGTGAAAAATGAGTGCATAGAAGGAAAAACGGGAATTGTGTCCTAAGTGTCAGAGATATTGGCTGCTAAGGAGAATCTAAGTAAAGAGATAAAGGAGATGAGAATTAAGTTAGATGTTAAGGATGCTGATATAGTGCACTTGAAGATTCAGAATAAAAATTTATCCTTAGAAGGATCTGGTTCCACAAAGGAACTTGCAGCAGAAAATTCTAAGCTCTAGATTAAGGTTGCAGAACTCGCGCAGGAGGTTCAATGTCTGAATGCCAAAGTTAAAGCCATCACTAAGTAATTGTTAAATCCTCATACTGAAAAGAGTTCTAGAATAGAGATGTTAATCAAGTCCTTTTCCCCTAATCCCTTCTTTACCTAAGTCTAATCATCCCTGTGTCACTGTGTCATCCCTACGTCAGTTTCAAGTTCTTGTTTCTATTATGGCTTTTGAAGATAGGTGTTTTATGGTTATTTTTGAATGATTGTACTTGTACTTATTTTAATTAGCAATGAATGAATCCTCTATTTGTATTCTTATATGTTTCTTCTTTACAACTGTTCTTCATGTTAGTATTTACCTAGTGGCCATTAGTTAACTAATTTGTGCTTTTTTTACTCTTAGTTTGCTGTTATCACTTTTTAATTATGCCAAAAAGAGGAATACTAAATGCATATGGTAGGGACCAGGTGTGTATGTTGCATGATATATTAGGTACCAAGTACCAGATGTTGAAATACAAATATGTCGAATGGCCTACTAACAGGGGAAAAATGATTGTGAAGCATAAATGCTGATTGATAGGGGGATTTATTATGATAGGTGGAATAATAAACTTTATAAACATTGAATTCAAGTAGATTGACAGGGGAAATATTGAAACATAGTAAATGAGTTCAGTTTTTTATGTCAATTAACTACAAAGGACAAGGTCCCTAAGTTGCATGATATATTGGAAGGGGAAGCATGACGTATAGTGATAGGGACCATTCATCGACAACTGTGGTGATCACTATTAAATGTGATGAATGAACATTATTGTTCAAAGTCTGTGGTTGGTTTGTCATTAACAAAAAGAGGGAAAATTTCTATATCTTATTTTGATGAAGATCAGCTGACAACAAGGGACCAGGTCCCAGGGTCTTCGAATTGCTGTATCTTGTACTGATAGTGAGAAGCTGACAATAAGGGACCAAGTACCTGGGTCTTCATAAATCCAATACAACTTTCACTGTCCTATGTAGTTTTGTCTTCTAGTGTAACACACTGCACAGGTATGCTTGTACCCTTCATAACACTTGACCCAATCAAATTTCTACTCTAAGAATTATTCCATTATAAAAGAAAATAAATGCTTCTTAATTGGTGAGTTTTTGCAAAATCAGAATAGAGAAGAGAGAAATAGGCAAAAACTTAACTTTGAAATATTGCTTAAGTTCTTAATTTCTTTATGTACTGAAAGATTAAGTGTTCTTGAGTCAAGTCATGGTATTTAAGTAAATTACTCATGTTATAAGAGTAATGCCTTCTTTGTGTTCTTGAGAGTGCTTAGGTAGAGCTACATGAGTTTGATATTGGTTAGAGTTAGTCAATACCAAAGTGTGTTCTTGGCAGAGTTTTCAAGGTAGCTTTGTAATCGAGTTATTACAAACTAGATGAGCCTAGAGTTAGGTTCAAATCGAGTCTGTAATCAAGAGCTTGATTATAGTGGATTATTGAGCACTTGTGAGGGAAAGCTGTGATTTCCTCCCTTAACCAAGGAGGTTTCCACGTTAAATCACGGTATTCATTACTTTCCTACAAGGTTTTAGATTCTTAGTGCCTTACTATTTTATTGCCTGTGTCTGACTCTAAGCGGCTTGGTCCCTCATAGTGTGGTGAAACCCCTTATGTTCCATCTAAATATATGATTATTTATGTAGATTTGAACATGTGTTTTGATATGTGTTGAGGGTTTTGGAATGAGTGTATCTTAAAGAATTTTCCCATGATTTATTATGCATTTTTCATTCTTATATATAGTTTTAAACTTGTGGGGGTGCATGGGCATGGTGATTAATCTAGGGGATTGTGATTTCCTCAAGTTTTGTGAACATTGACAATTTAATTTGTAATAACCCCTAATCCAATTTTGTGAAAGTGGTTTTGAGTATTAGTATAATTGTTTTGAACTACTCTTGGAATAATTGCATGATATAAAAAGGTATTTGAAACATAATGGTTTGATTTAATGAACAAAGAGAGTCTGTTGCCCCCACCTTGTATTAATGAACAAATGGAGTTGTTTTTTGTAAGTTAATGGAATTGAAATGGCATGATGATGTTACCTCGCAAGTGTGGTTGGTATAATGATACTAATAGTGTATACCTTAAGGTGTATTGCAATTTAATTAATGGTAATATGCAATAAATATATTAATTGGGCTTAAAAGGGGATATGTAGTTGGGCCGTAAAAGTGGAGATTCTTAGGGACCAATACTGAAAACTGCATTTGTCGGTGCTGGGGGCTAAATGGCCTAGGGTTCTAGTACCTTTGCTTATTATCGAGTGGTTCGAGTCCACCTTATTATATGATTAGGAGGTTTGAGTCACCCATAATATATTACATGATTGAGTTCTTAAGTCACCTTAGTTTATGATTGGGAGGTTTGAGTCCCTCGTCCATATATATATGACTATTCTCTAGTTTGTGTGGATACACGCACTGGGACACGACCAGGGGGTGATCGCTAGGGCCTATATTGCCCGTGGGTTCTATTATGATGGTTATGCTATAAAACCGAGGTTAAGATTTTAAAGTAATTGCTAAGACTTGTTCCCAATACCAATATTTTATATAAGTGTATAATATATGCATACATGTATATTGAATTAAACTAGATTTTGAATTATCATTACTTTATCCTTACTCGTGAGTTACATGTTAGTGCTCAAACCATCAACCGTATCTGCACGTTGTATCCCTATATGATACAGGGCCCGAAGGCAATTCTACTTTTCTTGTGTAGTGTTAGGTGGATCGACTCAATTTGTTAGTCTTTTACAGTAAAGTGGTGATCTTCCACTCTCTGGAAGACTTGATCATTCCTTCAGTTTTATTCCATAAATGAGAAGTAAAGGCTTCATATAAATATTATCATTGCCATTGTCACTGCAAAATTCGAGGATACGTACTGACATAGGTTTATTTTATGGTATAGAGGCTTTTTGGATTACTGTAGATGGGTTTTGGTTTTTGAAATTCATAGACTTTTGAGTTACTATTTATTCTATCTTGTTATATATTCAAAACAAATTTGTTTTCATGTGTTTGTGTGTGTTCTATATGGTAAGGCAAAGGGGTGGTCCCCGATTCTCGAGGGACTTAGGATGCCCATCACTGCCAGGCCCTATCCAGGTCGTGACAACCCTGTGGTGTGTTGTATGTTGATTGAACCTTCTAATCTTGGGGAAGTGGGGGTACGTGATAGGATCATCTAGGTATTGGTTGTCTGGACTAGCCAATTTCTGGCGTTGTCAATGATATGTTAACCATCATTGTTATGATTATTTTTATGGCTAGTTTGTGATAGAATGGTTATTAATTTGTCATCAAGATTTGAGGTGTTATTCTGGATGCTTATATCTTACAATTTCATTATTATGTATGATTAACTCTTGATCAGACGTATGCATTAGCAACCCTGAATATTTTAGTACTTAATCCTGTTAGGATTATGAGGTCTTAAAATGAAGATATGACGATTTACATAGTGCTTTGAGTTGACCTTGTATATATATTTATATATATGTATATCTATCTATATGTATCAATGGTATTATTGTATATCTTTCTCTTCCTTTATTTATTCCGATTGTATATTCATTCCTTGGCCTTATATATAGTTATATATCCTTTTTTCACCCTTTATTTGTATATTAGTTAGGGATATATGGTGTAGCATTCAGATTCCTGAGTATGGCTAAAATTGGATAGTTCATCCTTGATAATTCCTTAGCCTTATTATGCTAGTTTCGTGGTGTAACGCCCCAAAATCGAGTCCCGAGACGTCACACGGTGCTTAGGGTCACAAGTGAACCCAATCTAACCCTTCTACTGGCATAACTCATAAGCAACTGAATAAAAATACAAATCCATACAAATCAGTAGAAATGAACTCTTTTCTGAATCTGATCAATACAAAAATGGAATTTTACAGGATTACAATTTTGCATTTACAACCAGAATTGAAACAAAATACATCAACTTCTACTGACTGTCTATGAAGCCTCTACTAGTACTGACTGTAGGTAGCCGGGTCATGAATCCCGACTACCCCAACTCAAAATGACTGAATAAAGAAAATACAACACTATAAACTCTGCATAACTAACCCAAGCCCTTGAATCAAAAAGACTCATCACCTGTTGACTGGATACCAAGAACTGACTAGATCCGAAGGTGCAACTATACCTTATACCTACATTCCAAGAAAATGTATCCCACATACGAATATGTGGGTCAGTACCATGGAAAAATACCGAGCATATGGGGGTGTATGCAGTTGTATAAACATCATCATCATAAGTATTTATAAGAAATATGCAGGATGTATGAAAGACTCACATAGCCCGAAGAAAATCATCATAATTATGAGAGGATGAAATAAGTATAATAACACATGTGAGTCATCATATAATTTTTCAATCACTTTCAGTTCATCAAGAATATCAATTCTCATAATGTAAATATCATTTAAATCTTTTGAAAGAATAACTTTCACAATTCCACTTTCAAATCACTTCACCGTTCACCATAGACACAAGGAAACACACACACACTTTGGGAGATCCTATAACCAACATAAACCATGTGAGATACATGGATTCCAACGTACAACCCACGTTGGGGAGAGCCGTCCTATCCTTGCCATCGGAGTAGGACTTCCAATATCAATCCAAAAACACTTGTGATCACTATATAAATCAGCCTCAGGCTCACATCCTACGGGGGCACGTAGTTCTAGGGAAGTAAGGTAACTTTATACCTCCCACTCGGTGCTAAAGATTACTCCCGGACTTAGCTTAGAAATTTCAATCAGCCTCAGGCTCACATTAAAGAAAATCCACAATAAACACTTCAACAATTTTCATCGGGAGCCAATTTGCTACCCCTTTATCATAATCAATAAAAACGTGGATTTCTTTCACAGTCGAGTTCAAAATAACTCATTCATGATCAAAAGGTCAAATCATTCAAAACATGTCAAATATTCAACATCAACGAGCATATAGCACACATTTTCTCAAAGACACAATTTCAAATGGGGTTCAAGACTCAAATATCAAAATCATAGTGAATTTCTTTCAAGCATCATGCTTTAAGTCATAATTTCATATAAATTCAACTTTTCAAATTCATAAACAACATAATCTCAAGATAACCAAGATAGAATAGAAGTTCATGCTCAGAAATCATAATAAACATATAAAAATCATAACTTCGTAAAGAAAATTACTTTTGGGCACAAGAACGAAAGATTGTTCTTGTTGAAAAACCCCACATACCTTAAATGATGAACTTTATATTGATACTCATTTTTGAGATGTTAACCATGCCTTTGAATGATGGTTCTTGGAGTTCTTGAACTAGGAACTTGGAATCTTGAATAAATTTGTAGAATTAATGGTGAACTTTGGAGGTTCTTGAAGTTGGATGTAGGAGCTTAGGATTTTCTTTTTGAGGGAATTTGATGAAATATAACATATAATGCTTCTAGTAGGATTTAATATAGGGTTTGGACGGATTTTGGGTTAGGAGAAATGACCAAAATGCCCCTAAAAATCAAATAATTCTCGAATCTATCTTTTGGTGGACTGTTTTGATAGTCTGAAGTAGATCAACCATAACGTTTTACTCCGATATCCAAATTGGATGAAACTAATTTCATTAGAAAGAGAATTCTCATATCTTTCCGTTGACATATAGTATCTCACTCAGATAATTGTGTACGAGGAGTTATGATCTTTTGAAGTTAACCCAAAAATTCATTTTTGATAGACTGAAGTAGATCGACCATAGCTTTTTGCTCCGATAGACAAATTGGATGAAACCAATTTCATCGGAAAGAAAACTCACAGATATTTCCGTTGATATATAGTAGATCATCCAGATCATTATGTACAAGGAGTTATGATCATTTAAAGTTGGATCAAAAATACGCTAGGCCTCAGTACTTTTTTTCCTTCACGTTTTACTGTTCACTACTATTCACGGTTCGATCGGAATGTTCATAACTCGTCGCTCAGGTGTTCGTTTTGGATGATCCATATATCGTTGGAAAGCTTATTCAATACTCTATGCAATGGTGGGTCATAATCTAAGACATTTCTCACGGAAAATTTATAATTCATTCTGGAAGATAGAACCCAACATGTTTACGCCCAAAATTTCAACGAAAAATTTCCCGGGGTATTACATCATCTCCCCCTTGGAAACATTCGTCCTCGAATGTCGATGAATAAGTTTAGAATACCATGGAAATGAGGACAAAAGGCTGGGATAACGAAGTCAATTTACTTACTTTACTCCAAACTTTCGAATACTTCATAGAACATGTGATTCGTAATGAGAATGGTCACATAGTTGGATCTTAAACAAAGGAGACTGATTTTAAGGAATCGATATCTTTGGTTTATTCAGACATTGAGAATCAAAGGTCTCGAAGGGGATCTCATCAAAAGAAGGACCACTTTCTCCCAAATGAAACGTCCCTCAACAATCCCTCCAAAAGATTCAAATGACATTGTTCGGGGAGAAAATGAACCATAATTTGATACAATCCTATCGTATGGGAACAAGGACCCATATGGCATAAATTAAGATAGGAATTTCTAGGTCTTGGGAAACATAACTCCTTGCTTCCAAACTTAGCAACACTTCCCAACTACTCCCTCGACTATGTTCAAGCCTAACTCCAAGTAATCATGAGATATGCCACATAACACTATAATATTAATCTATATCATAAACTTCAATACACACTGAGCCTCACAACTCTTCACTTCAAACATAACTCTTATTGCTACTCCAACAACCACATACAATCTTATACTAGGGATCTGCTAACTTGCGGTGCATTCTTTTAGATATACAACCATAATATTCAAGCCTATACTTATAACCACATACGCACTTCGCACATGCACCTCTAAACAAACACTCATAAAGCATCTTCCTCGCTTTCTCTAAGATTCCATCAACTACATCATTCACACATACTGGTCAATTCTTTAAACGACACACATAACATTTTCTCAACCAATTGAACTATACACAAAAACACTGTATTACTATTCCTACAACCTCATAGAAGTGCATAAAACCAACACACAACAATCTTTCCAAATAAACATTTAAAACTTCAACTAACCACGACATGTATCAAGGACTTAGCCTCAATCTAACTTCACTTCACCGCCGTGAGCACACCACCTTCTATCATAGATAAAGAAGTATCATCTCTCCCTTCTAGAAAACTGCTCAACACCATTAGCTTGACTTAATAAAAAGGTCACAAAATTTTAAAACATGAAGACCTGAAACATGAAGGGATAATGTAAATAACTTGACTCTCTCTATTGAGGCCTTAGGAATAAAATATCAAATACAATGGGTTCATTAAGGTATCAAAACTGAAGACACCCATAATGGAAACTGAATCTCACTGATCAATAAGAGTATTGCCTGAGTACTGGAACTGAACACACTGTAAAACTTGAGTATATGAGTCATGAGCGGCATGCCCTGAATTTAAAGCTCATAACTTATGGAATGTGATTCCAACTGCTAGAAGAACAGGAATTTCTCATTTTTGGAAACTAGAAGATTATTTTATTCTCCATCACGTGTATGAACATGAATTAAGATCATGGAACTGAAACGTAAAGCATGAGTAGGTTTTGGGACAGCTGAAAATACTGAAATAACATTGGGTCAAGCACCGATCTTTCTCACAACAAATTTACAACTTACTGTTACTTCTACTAAAATATAAAAGCTTGACTTGACTACTTGTTCTATCATCTTCCCCTTAGCTTTAAGCCACCTCTCAAATTCTCAAATGCTTACTAATTTTGAATCTCCATGAACATCTCTATCGCCGGAATGTACACCATCTAGTGCTTCAACTCTTATTTCTATTAGCTCAACTTGAATACTTTCTAACCTTTTGATAGACCATGCTACTTCTATCTTCTCCCTCTAATACCATGCCTATGAACTTATGTTTCTAACCCATAAGAATCAAAATCACACTTAAGAGGCTCAATATTTCCAATCATACGCCTCGCCTTAACTTATCCATCAAAACATCATCCATCGTCTAACTAGTATTTATCCATCTAACAATCCCATGGCACGACTCACTACACCACATACACTAATCATCGAAATTAAAGCAGTCCCATAATATCTTGGGTGAACTTTCTCATCATAATATAATATTAAACTTAATTACAAGTCAACTACACTTAAACTCTTGTGTACACTATTCAAGCCTAGTAGGTCACTTCCGGCAACTAATACCATTAATCCGGAAACAGGCACATTCAGCTTCATGATCACCAATCGTTCAAACTTAAGGTCTCACACTTCACATAATTTACAACTCCATATCATGCATAACTCCCACATGAAGATTATAAAACAACACATCCATGAACACTAGCCCACTTAAACTTCATAACAATAATAATTGGTCCTAATCATATAGCCTATCTTATTCACAATCCGTTAACACATCCTCCTTCTACACATTATTACTATTTACCTATCTATACACCTAAACTTCTTTCATAGCTCTATAAGTTTCAACTAAACTCCCTCTTTCCACCTCAGAAAAGCCTAAATTAACAACACTCATCCACTAAGTACTTTCATCAATAACCTATACTTTTCTAACACCACAAATACCATCAATAACTCTTTCCTTACCCTAAGCAAACAACAATCCACCTTAACTAATAACTCCTCCTCTAACTATCACTAAACTAACAAACAAGGGTATATCACTTCATTACTAATTCAATCATAAGCAAAAATTTAGATATAAATATTCAATAAATGGCCCTTACCACCTTTCTTTTCACTACACTTCTAAACCCACACTTTCAAATAACACAGGAACAACAAGATAAATAATAAGTTGCTAGTGAATCGAAATAGGCCTCACACGGCTTCATTAGACTTTGGTTTTGTGTTTTGATCAAGAAAGTTATATGAATAACAAAGTAACTATGCTAGTGAATTGAAATAGGCCCCACACGGCTTCACTAGACTTTGGTTTGTATTTTGAACAAGAAAATGAGATGAATAACAAAGAAGCTATGCTAGTGAATCAAAAGAGCCCCACACGGCTTCACTAGACTTTGATTTTTAACAAACATAATGATAACAAGATTACATAATACAAGAGATAGAAACTTGACACACAATATTCAACGATCTAAGAATACACCTTACTCTGTCTTAATTAAATAACTCATAAGAATGAGGGCATAACTTTCAACTTAAGGAACTTAATACACTAGAGAGCTACTCTCAAGCCCTTTGTGTAACTTTTGAAATTTCTTCTAGAAAATATAGAAGCATTACCTGGGGAAGAACTGGATCTTGCGAATCATGTTATCTCAAATATAATACATAGAGGGAGAAGTATAGATTAACATTGTAGATTCTGAGGAGGAATCTGAAAGCACACCTAACCTAGGCTTAGTTCACGACTTTTATGAACATGAATAAAATACTTCAATCTTTGGAACTCAAAAGTACTGACATGATACTTTCTAGCTCTCTTACAATCCCATAACCATCTACGGAGAATTAAGCTTAACTATTTCTGATACCTTGAAAATGAGGCAGAGTTGACCAGAATAGAGTAAGATGAGAATCTATATAAGCTTCTTGGAGAACCTTTTTATAGCACAATCTTAGACTTGAAAGAAAGGAAACATATCCTAAATGCCCTGTAGCCTCTCGAAGAAAAGTACAGACGTCTCCGTACCGTTCCGCAAGAATCTACTAGACACGACTTCATAGACACCCTAGGATACTTGAACTCTGTGCTATGATACCAAGTTTGTAACGCCCCGAAATTAGGTCCCGAGATGTCACACGGTGCTTACGGTCACAAGTGAACCCAAGCTAACCCTTCTACAGGCATAACTCATAAGCAACTGAATAAAAATACAAATCCATACAAATCAGCAGAAACTAACTCTTTTCTGAATCTGATCGATACGAAAATGGAATTTTATAGGATTATAATTCTGCCTTTACAACCAGAATTGAAACAAAATACATCAACTTCTACTGACTGTCTATGAAGCCTCTACTAGTACTGACTGTAGAAAGCCGGGTCATGACTCCCGACTACCCCAACTCAATACGACTGAATAAAGAAAATACAACACTATAAACTCTGCATAACTAACTCAAGCCCCTGAATCAAAAGGACTAATCGCCTGCTGACTGGATACCACGAACTGACTAGATCTGAAGGTGCAGCTATACCTTGTACCTACATTCTGAGAAAATGTAGCCCACATACGAATATGTAGGTCAGTACCATGGAAAAATACCGAGCATATGGGGGTGTATGCAGTTGTATAAACATCATCATCATAAATAATTATAAGAAATATGCAGGATGTATGAAAGACTCACATAGCCCGAAGAAAATCATCATAATCATGAGAGAATGAAATAAGTATAATAACACATGTGAGTCATCATATAATTTGTCAATCACTTTCAGTTCATCAAGAATATCAATTCTCATAATGTAAATATCATTTAAATCTTTTGAAAGAATAACTTTCATAATTCCACTTTCAAATCACTTCACCGTTCACCATAGACACAAGGAAACACACACACACTTTGGGAAATCCTATAACCAACATAAACCATGTGAGCTACATGGATTCCAACGTACAACTCACGTTGGGGAGAGTCGTCCTATCCTTGCCATCAGAGTAGGACTTCCAATATCAATCCAAAAACACTAGTGATCACTATATAAATCAGCCCCAGGCTTATATCCTACAGGGGAACGTAGTTCTAGGGAAGTAAGGTCACTTTATACCTCTTACTCAGTGCTAAAGATTACTCCCGGACTTAGCTTAGAAATTTAAATCAGCCTCAGGCTCACATTAAAGAAAATCCACAATAAACACTTCAACAATTTTCATCGGGAGCCAATTTGCTAACCCTTTATCATAATCAATAAAAATGTGGATTTCTTTCACAGTCGAGTTCAAAATAACTCATTCACGACCAAAAGGTCAAATCATTCAAAACATCTCAAATATTCAACATCAACATGCATATAGCACATATTTTCTCAAAGACAATTTCAAATGGGGTTCAAGACCCAAATATCGAAATCATAGTAAATTTCTTTCAAGCATCATGCTTTAAGTAATAATTTCATATAAATTTGAATTTTAAAATTCATAAACATCATAATCTCAAGATAACCAAGATAGAATATAAGTTCATGCTCCAAAATCATAATAAACATATAAAAATCATATCTTCGTAAAGAAAATGTCTTTTGGGCACAAGAACGAAAGATTGTTCTTGTTGAAAAACCCCACATACCTTAAATGACGAACATTAGATCGATACTTATTTTTGAGATGTTAATCGTGCCTTTGAATGATGGTTCTCGGAGTTCTTGAACTAGGAACTTGGAATCTTGAATAAATTTGCAGAATTAATAGTGAACTTTGGAGGTTCTTAAAGTTGGATGTAGGAGCTTAGGGTTTTCTTTTTGAGGGAATTTGATGAAATATAATATGTGATGCTTCTAATAGGCTTTAATAGAGGGTTTGGACAGATTTTGGGTGAGGGGGAATGACCAAAACGCCCCTAAAAATCAAATAATTCTCGAATCAATTCTTTGGTGGACTGTTTTGATAGTCTGAAGTAGATCAACCATAAAGTTTTAATCTTATTTCCAAATTGGATGAAACCAATTTCATTAGAAAGAGGACTTTCATATATTTCCGTTGATATATACTATATCACCCAGATCATTTTGTACAAGGAGTTATGATCGTTTGAATTTGACCCAAAAATTCACTTTTGATAGGCTGAAGTAGATCGACCATAACTTTTTGCTCCGATAGACAAATTGGATGAAACCAATTTCATCAAAAAGAGAACTCACAGAGATTTACGTTGATATATAGTAGATCATCCAGATCATTATGTACAAGGAGTTATGATCATTTAAATTTGGAGCAAAAATACGCCAGGCCTCAGTACTTTTTTTCCTGCACATTTAACTGTTCACTACTATTCACGGTTCGATCGGAATGTTCATAACTCATCGCTCGAGTATCCGTTTTGGATGATCCACATATCATTGGAAAGATTATTTGATACTGTCCACAATGGTGGGTCATAATCTAAGACATTCCACACGAAAAATTTATAATTCATTCTAGAAGATAGAACCCAACACGTTTACGCATAAAATTTCAACGAAAAATTTCCCGGGGTATTACACGTGGCTATGAGTAAAATTGTTGCCCTTACTATCTCATTAGTTTTATTAAGTCATTGCTGTATATTTGGGTGTAGTTTTCATTCTATTTATATCTTATATGTATCTACATTATCTTTGGATCTCAATTGGTAGTTTCCTATAGAGTACCACATGTCTGGTACTCATACTACACTAATGCAACCTGCAAATCATAGTACTGGTTATCACTATTGATGTGTCCGTCATGCGGAGCAACTATGGTTTGGATAAATAGAGTAAGCTCCTGATATTTGAATTAATACTTTCCTCCCTCTTATGTACTAGACTAGTCTCTATTTTGTATTCGGAGATGAGTTGTAAGAGAATAATTTGCTTGGTATTTCATTTTTGTACTCTTATTTTATTTGGACATCTTGTACCAATACCACTAGTTTTGGGATTATATTATGTATTGATCTTTTATTAAATTTATTCCATATTCTTGCCTTTATATCTTTGGGTGTCCATTACTTGCTGTTCCAAACTAAGGGTTTGGCTTGCCTATTTGTTGGTTATAGTAGGCGCCAACATGACCTGAGAAATTGGGTTGTGGCAAATTGGTATTAGAGCTATGTTTCACTGGTTTATTGGTGCAAGAGCTAAGTGTTTAGTAGAGTCCTACAGATTGGTGCGGAGACGTCCGTAACCCATCTTTGGGAGGCTACAGGGACATTCTTAGGAAATTCATTTCTTTCCTCCTTGTCATGTGTCCGCATTGCTATGAGCCTCAAGAACATTCGTTGAATCTATTTTGTCCCTAAATAGATGATGTGACATGGTTGATATATGTAGAAGAAACTTTGACCCTTGTTTTTAGAGCTTCAGTGCAGTATCAGACCAGAGAGTCAGGGATGGATATTGAAGATATTCAGCGTCTGGAAAAGGATTTGGGGCCAGCTCAAACTCCAGTTGAGCTTTTGACTATTTCATCCCTTTGAGGTTTTACATTAGGGATCCTAGTCATATTCTAGATCCTTTGTAGCCACGGATGACATTCAAGTCATTGATCAGTTCTCAAGCTAGAATTAGATTCATTGGCATTAATCAGGGTTCTTTAGCAGTTTTAGATACTAGATTAGGTTTCTAGACTGGGCCAGACATATTCTCATGCTAGAGTCTTCTTAGTCGGACAGGGTGCATGGATTATTAGAGGAACAAAATTACCACTTTGAGTGTTGTAGGAGAACTTGAAGCAGTTGGTTCCTCTTTTTCTTAGGTTATGGATTATGTGAGGGCCAAAAAGAGAGCAAGTGTTGAGACTTATGTAGGTGGAATCAAGAGGGCATGCCATCAATATAGTTCTAATATATTTTATTTGGGAATAAGGATCCATCCAATCGAGGTCAACCTTATTTGTAGCCTATCATCTTTATGTAGGTAGTATTTAAGACTTTGAGTAGTCCTTAGATTAGTCATGATGATCATGGCAGACAGAGTTCTCGTCGGACCTTGTGGAGTTTTTGGTATTGGGTCTTCAAGCCATGGAGACCATTCTAGATTATGAGGGACAGTATCTCAGAGTATTCCGGGAGCTTATCTTGGTTATGGCAAGATTGGGCATTAGTTTGAAGAGTTCCCTAGACGTTAGTTAGTGATCAGTCAAGTAAGCTTGTATTCCCCGTTAACCTAAAGTTCTTGAGAAAGTCTATAATTATATGAAGGATGGAAATTATAGTAGAGAGTTCTCTGATTTTCAGTTAGCTAGCCATTTGGAATTAGTTCATATTTATCACCAAGGTTAGAACTTCAATAGTTTGTTACGACTGTAGAGAGATCAATTACTGGTCTAGAGAGTGTCCCCAACATAGGATTTCTAGTAATTAAACTAATATAGAACAACCTTGCAGTGATTATAACATCTTTGGTTAGAGATAGTGCACTTGGCACATCAGTTGATGATTCGTCAGTCGATCTGAGTTTGTACCCATTCGGATTTATTCTCCCTTAGATCTATCAGACATGTGATTGTGGACTTCACCATGATAGGTTTATATTATTTCCTGCATTTACCTTTTTCATTTCTATGTATTAGGGTTTTCTTACCCATCGATAATATATGCCTTGATGAGTTTATATTGGTTATTATGTGCCTTGTTATTGAATTCATAATTATATTACTACCCCCGTGGTTTAATTCTTTTAGTAGTGGATTTGTATTGATATGTTCTCCCTATGGGTGTAACAATTGGGTTCAAGTCCCATTTATCTTGGAACATTGGCCTTATTGTAGCCCTTGAGTTGTAATTGCAATTGAATTTTATTTTGGTGCCGCTATTCATTATATTGATGTTGGCATTTTTGTTGCTATTGCTTTCATTGCTTGATGTTATTATTCGTCATTGGGAAGCTGTTTAGACTAGTGTTATCTAGTTAGAATTCCATTCTTTGTTGTTCTTATTTTGTGGTTAGAGCTGTTATAGCCCAATTTGATGATTTTTCACTATAGCGAGGCAAGGCTGATTATTTTCCTCTTATATTTCCTGTGTTAGATTGGTTGTTGGAGTTAATTGTAGTATTGAGGGAAAGTTCACCTTCAGTGGTTCTATATTGTTCTAGAGTTGACAATTTAGTTATATTTTCCATTCTTGAGTTTGAGATTCATAGACTTGCCTCTTAAGTTGTGAAGGTTTTTGCATCGACCATCCCTTATATATAGCATGTTTTTTTTAGCTTGACCAGTTTTGGTTCCGTTCTTCGTTTGTGGCTATTTTATCACCCGATAGTGGTTTTGATATTGATATCAAGATGTCCTTGATTCATCTATTAGATTTGTTGGATTCATCTCCTAGCAATGTGTTTTCCTTGTTATTGGTGTTGAGTTGGATGCTCCTTTCTTGCCGTGATATAATTTTTGTCTAAAGTGGAGTTGGAGATTCAGAGACAGGTGGTCCTTCCTGTGATCACTTCTTGAGTTGGCTAATCAAAAGTACTTTATCTAGAGATGTTTGGTTCATTTTCCGGTAGTGGTTTTGACCCTTGCATTAGTGTCTTGATTGTTATTTTCTTCCTTGGTGAGGTGATTCATGGATTGATTGAGTTATGATTATCCTACTTAGGACAATTTAAAAAATCCCCATCTCAGAGTTTTTTCGGACTAATTAGCCTTAGTGGAGTGTTTGTCATCGATGATACATGCCTATGGCTATTCTTTATTGAGATAGAATATTGGACTGGTTAGCTTCCGGCTAAAGTTGCATGTCTTAGAGTTGCTGTAGTCTTCGCTATTACTAGTATGGTTTGTGTCCTTTATGAGTCCTTGAGTATGCTTTAATAGTTCAAGCCCTCCAATGGGTATAGAGTGGGTTATTTGCATTTCCAAGCAGGTGATTTATCCTTTGGCATAATTTCATTTTGTGGCTATATTATGTGCCCTCTAGCTGATATAGAGTTGGTTTTTTACATTTTTAGTTAGTGGTTTATCACTATGGTGATCTTTTTCTTCATCTATATTTTGATTTTGGCTCGGTATGATTTAGCTTGGATATGTCAGATTTGGATACTAAGTCTATTTGAGTAGTTGACAATAATATAGACTTATTGGCCTAGTTTTTGATTTGATGCCTTGGAATGTCGATTTGGGAGTTATGATAGATTTGGAGTACAAATACCTACTGATCTTCAAGTTTGGTTTGGGTAGTTGAGATTGAGCGATTTAGCCTTGGTGTTTATATTTCTGCTTGGAGTTGTAGAGCCCTACTGCAGCATTCATTTTAGATTTGTCTAAGTTTGGATTTCATCTATAGGCTGGTTGAGCCTACTTAGTGGTTACCTATTTGGTATTCTCTACCTTGGATGGATTATAGTTGATCAGTATTCAGATGATATCAGTTGCACCCAAGCGCACACGTAAGTGTTCATGGCCTCACCGAGTAGTAAAGTGGCCCTTTATAAGACAAGTATTGATCCCATAGGGACTTGTTTTAACAATTGTCTAATTTTAGTTCACAATGAGATTAAATTGATGTGGAAGTAACCAAAAGAGTTTTTGAGTTGTAAACTGAAATTAAAGTAGGCAATGCATAAAACTAAATTTCTTGGAAAGTCAATGGAGAGGAATCTAGGGTTAAAGATCTGTGAACTATCATACTAAGCTATTGAACTTCATTGTTTAAATTACTTATCTTAGTTATTGATTCACGGGGTTAATATTATGATCATGGTCTCTTGAGCCTCTAATCACCTATCTAACTTTTACCCATAACTACATCGTTGAGCAGGGATGTGAGAAATAATATAAACTCATTTTTATTTCATCCCATAGTGAACCAAATAGGTCACATAGGTATATCTCTATCCTACATGCAAATTAAAATCTTCATTCTATAGAAGCTTATAATCTTACTCTATTTACCCCCATGTTCTATCCCCTTATTCCCCCTTTTGAGTTCACAAAGATGACAATGGATTTATTCTAAGGTTATAAAATCTTTAAAATAGTTATAAAAATTATAAATAAACAACCAAATGTGATAACAAACAAAAACCTAATCAATTCAAAGCAATAGAAATCATATTCTAGGCCTTAACCCCGGAAAGGGGGCGTTTAGCCACTCATGGACATAGTCATAATCACCATATGTGAATACAATATAAAATACATAAATAAACTAAAGTAAAATAATAAAAAACCTATTTGAAGTGTTTTCCAGCCCCTCTCCCAGCATCAGTGTCCTATTTATAGGAGGACAATTTTGCCGTTTTGTAGACTAGGTCCGCGTCACCCCTTCGATTCCATGGAATAGGGTGTGCGATGTGGAATAATCGTGGTGAAAAACTGGAAAGTAATCTTTTAATACATATCCATGTCAGAGATGCCCCTTGCATAGCATGAACCAAGGTCCACGACACCCCATGCATTCACGACCTCAATTTGATTTCTAAACTTGTTTCATGCACTTGTCTTTCCATCTCAAGCCTTTTGGTATTGTTTACACTTTATTTACAGCTTGTGTATCATACATATATAATAATAATTAACTCACCAAGCATCCTATATCATCAAACACCACGGATCAGATCTCAAAACAACATATTATCCAGGACAACGAACTAGAAACTTAAGCTAAGAACTAGTTTTGCCCTTTTTGGATCTTTAACTTATTGTTCGACTCTAGGCTTAATCCAATTGAATATTTAACAATATAAACAAGTTTTTCCACACATAATTTTTCAATAATAACCTTAGTAAATCATTACACTCACTAGAGTCCATCGAGACCAACTAGAACAACACCTAGCTCAAGCTAGTAATTCTACTTTTCTCATTTTCACTCTAAGTGACCAATTTAAGTACAAAAACTTATTTGGAAAACACCTTACACGTTGTAATCAAATACTTAAACACCTAGATCTAAATTATATCATTATTAACACACTAAGGACACATGAAGTTCTCAAAAAAAATCTAAATAAGCCCAGATAATAACACTGAGATGCACAAATCCAGTTCAGATCATCACCCCACACTTAAAGCCTTGTTCTTCCTTGAACAACTTTTCACTCTAAGAATCATAATCGGAGGTGACTCTACACTTCTAATACAAGAAAGACACTCAAGATAGTACTACAATGACTACATAGAATGTAAGTCTTTACACTAAGCATGTTACATACACAATTGACAGTTCAAGAATCCTACTTCAAAACATCCTAACCTTAAGAAATGACTTACCTAGTTGGCAAACTCATAAATATTGTTCAATAAAAGACATCATACAAATCACCCATATATCATCAAACATGTGCCCTCGCAATAATAAAGTTACCTATAATCACTCACATAGATGCAATTTATTACAAATTGGGTAAAAAATCAAATTATGCTCACTCTCACAAAGAATTCACAAGTTACAGAAGATGAGCCGTAGTCTTTCCCTTAGTGTAGTACTCCACTAATATTAGGATATTGAATTTTAGGATCAAATAGGTCGTAAAGGGTTGTAATGTAGGATAAGGTACGGGTAGGAACTATTTTTTCCAAGAATAGTGACTATCTTCCATAGGTTCTTTAATACATCACACTTTTCATTCAATTCACCTCTAACAACCCATTTACACCACTTTTATCTACCCACACTTTTCCCCATCTCATTAATTCACATACACTATGGTGGGAGTATTTTATATTCACATATTATTAAATTTGAACAATCTTTATTCTTTTCATTACACAACTCCCAACCACAACACATATCAATTTTCAACACCAATTGGTATTATTTGGGGCCTTCAATTTCACCTTTTCCCTACTTGATTTTTAAACTCCTTAACTCAATTAATTTTATACTAAAGCACTTAGGATCGTTGGATCAAATTATTATCAATCATAGAAGGGTATACAGGATACATATGAGGCTACCAAAGAAAATATGCTTAAGGCTCAATGGGTCTAACTAGGATTATGCAAAAAGATAGGTAAAAAAGGGTATGAGACAAGGCTATCAAAGAATTTTCTATATCATATCCTAAACCCACACTATTTATTTTGCTTTACATACACACCAGGCAAGTTCTAAACAACATATGCAATAAGGAATATACAAAACCTCACACATACATGGCACATACTCAACTCAAGTAGGATCATTACAAACTCTTAACCAAACAATAGAATGAATTCAACATTAAGACAACAAGTACAAGAGTCATAAACTAGAGCCTAGGAGTCTCAAAAGTTATAATTCACAAAATAAACATGCTCTTTACAACAAAAACACTTGCATCATGCAATAATACATAGCACCAACAAGAATATCTCACTTACCGAAAATAAATTTTTTTACCCTTCTTCACACCCACTTTACATTAAGCACCCCAATGATAGACACATTCAACTTAAGTGATTCACCTCATTTAAGGTGCTCAATGTCCAAGGAGGACCAGGGCCAAAATAGGTTCATTGTAACACAAATGGGCTAAAAATGGGAATTTCTCCACCCCACACTTATAAATCTACTTTTTCCCCAAAGTATACTTAGAATTAGATATAGAAATACTCCCTAAGGCCTCTAGGCATATCTAGTAGCATATTTATATCTCAAGAGGGTCTGGGGACCCCACACTTAGTCTTCGCCATCCTCCTTAGCTAAGGTTTTTCGGTATTCAGATTCCCCATCAACCTATGACTCAACAAAAACAAAAAACTAGTGAAGTAAAACCTAAAATACTAAAAATAAAACCTACCTTAACTTGGGTTTCCTCCCAAGCAACTCCTAATTTATTATCACGGTACAACCCAATCTTAGACTTAGTTGTTTTCCTTCATACTCTTCCTCCTACTTGGAGTACATCTTATTATTCATTTTTACCTCTTGAGTGTGAACTCTCAAGGTCAATAGCTCTCTCAATAATAGACTTTTCAGGTTCATCAATCAGCTTAATTTTAGGTTAGGGTAGTTGTGTCTTGGGTCGCTCAACAAGGAAGTTCGAAGAGGTATTGGTGGACTAAACTCCACCACCCTACACTTAACCTATTTAATCACTATAATTATTCACAAATCTTTATAGTGGGATTGTGTGTTGAGAAGTTTGTACACTTGAAAGATGCCTCTTCATCATCCAGCCTCATTGTGAGTGTGCCCTCTCTCACATCTATCCATGCTCCTTCCATCGCTAAGAATGGATGTACCAAGATAACTGGCACTCTTTCATCTACCAGAAAATCTAAAACAATAAAATCAGCAATAATAATAAACTTACCAACCTTGATGAGAACATTTTCTATGATTCCTTCGGGATGGGCTAGGGTCCGATCTGCCAATTGGAGTATCACAAAGCTTGGTATCAGCTTCCCTAAGCCCAAAAGGTTGAAAAAGAGAGAGGTATAAAGTTGATACTTTCACATAAATCACTAAGTGCTTGGACTATCTCAATGTTTCCAATATGAATAGGGAGAGTGCAAATCCAAGGTCTTTGAGCTTTTTTGGAATCTTCTGTATCGCCACAGAACTACACTTCTCAATGAGTGCTATTATCTCAATATCTTATAGATAAAATTTATTAATGAACACATCCTTTAAGTACTTAACGTACTTGGGCATTCCCTGCAAAACATCTAAACGAGGAAGGTTAATGTGAATCTCTCTGAACGTGTTAAAGAACTTCTTGAATCGTGCATCATCCTTTTCTTTCATAAGACTCTTTGGGAAAGGTGGTGGTCATCTCTCCTTCACCTATTCAATAACTTTTTTTTTCGAGTACTCAGACTTCCTCGAGTTTTTAGCAACTTTGTCATCTACCTGTTGAGGAACCAATTTGCATCTACCTCCTTAGTTGTATTTGGAGGTTCTTTATTGAGCACTTTAACATTCCTCAAAGTGATTGCCATTACTTATTTAGGAGATTCAGTACACTTGGAAAACAGCCTTGAGGCCTGGCATTTTAGGCCTACTGTATTTGCCCAAACTGGTATTCTATATTCTTTTGCAGTATTTGTTGAGTTTTTAGCTCAGCAGCCATTTGTTATTGGTTGGCCATGATATTCTTTAGCATGTCCTCTATGTTGCTGGCCTGTGTGTTTTGTTGTTGTTGTTGCTTAAACTGTTGTTATTGGTTGTTCCATGATGGAGTTGATGGCTCAGTCTGCTACTTTTAATTGTATGCATTCCCATAATTTGGCCTTTGAGCATTTCCCACAAACATCACTGACTTAGGATTTGCAGCCCATATATCTGTAGAATGACCACTTTTGTCACAAACCTCACACCAACCTGTAGTCTATTGATTGGATTCACTTGATCTGCAGTTTGATTCACATTCAGTTTGGTTAGTTAGTTCATTATCTGATTTTGCATGGCTGAGAGCTGAGCGGCCAAAGCTATAACATTGTCAACTTCAATCAAGACTACAACCTTTTTTACTGTCTCTCTAGTGGTATCTCTATGCCAATACATATTTCCTTGAGTAATCTAGTTCAATAAGGTGTGTAGCTCATCATACATTATCTCTAATTCTTGACCACCTGCAACTAAATCTAGAAAGATTTTTGTGTTATGATCAAGTGCCCCAACAAAAGTGTGAGATAGTACCTCATTGGACTACTGGTGATGTGGATAGTCCTGAAAAAAAGCTTTGAACCTTTCCCACTCATGATATAAGTTCTCATCTAGCCTCTATTTAAAGCTTACAATATCACTGTGCAGTCTTGCTAGATAGAAAGAATCGAATGAGGAATTTTTGAGCTAAGTCATCCCAGGTTGTGATAGAGCTTGCCGGATCAGCATTTAACCACTTTTTGCCTCCACCAATAGTGAAAAAGGGAAATACAGTAACTTAACACACCCGTAGGGTGAATGTGTCACTGATCTCCAAGAATTTCCATAGGTGGACTTGTCGTTCTTCATGTGAAATCCTGGTAAACTGTCCACTACTGATCAAAAGTTATTGCATGTTCTATTTTATCTCAAAGTTACCTCCAGCAGTCGGCTTTTGAAAAGGGGAGGTCAGGTTCATCAAAAGTGGGATTGCTACTTCGCGAACTGTCCTGTGGGCTGGTGGATCTTCAATAATAATGGCAAGAATAACTTGGTCTTTTTGGATTTGCAGAATACAGTAGAGAAAGACTGCTTCTCTCCTTAATTTGTGAAAGCATTACTCGGGTTTGAGGATTCATTCAGCCAATTCCCTATCCCTTGCAAGCTTACTAGTATATCAACTTACTTCCTGCAAAGTCAGAACCAAGACCAAGTTAAAAGAACCAAAAAATCTATAGATTAAAACTAAGGTAGTTGCCAAATTACAAGTCCCCAGTAACGGCGCCAAAAACTTATTGTGCCCAAGCACACACGCAAGTGTACGTGGACTCACTAAGTAGTAAAGTGGCCATTAAGAAGCCAAGTATAGATCCCACAGGGACTTGTTTTAATAACTATCTAATTTTAGTACGTAATTGAGATTAAATTGATGTAGAGGTAACCAAAAGAGTTTGTGAGTTGTAAAGTAAAATTAAAGTAGACAATGCGGGGATGTGAGAACTGAACTAAATGTTTTTATATTTCATTCTTTAGTGAACCAAATAGGTCATGTAGGTATATCTCTATCCTACATGCAAATTACAATCTTCATTCTATAGAAGCTTATGATCCTACTCTATTTACCCCTATGTTCTATCCTCTTATTTCCTCTCTCGAGTTTACAAAGATGACAATGGATGTATTATAACGGTTGAAAATCCTTAAAATAGTTATAATAAGGATAAATAAACAAAAAAATTGAATAAGAAACCAAAACCTAATCAATTCAAAGCAATAGTAATCATATTCTTGGCCTTAACCCCGGAAAGGAGGCATTTAGCCACTCATGGACATAGTCATATTCACCATAGATGAATACACTATAAAATCCATAAATAAACTAAATTAAAAGAAGAAGAAACTTATTTTAAGTTTTTTCCACCCCCTCTCACAATTTCAAAGCCATCCAAGGTTTTTAATATCAAGTTCAAGTGTCCTATTTATAAGAGGACAATTTTGCCATTTTGTAGACTAGGTCCTCGCCGCCCCTTCTATTCCATAGGGGTGTGTAATTCGGACTCATCATGGTTACACACTGTAAATTCATTTTCTAAGAATTATCCATGTCCATGATGCCCCTTTCATAGCATTAACCAAGGTCCGTGATGCCCTATGCATTCACGACCTCAATTTGACTCCTAAACTTGTCCTTCTATCCCAAGACTTCTAGTATTGTTTTTACTTGATTTGCAGATTTTTTATCATTCATATATCATCATAATAGAATCAATATTCATCCTATATAATCAAACACCACGGATTAGAGCTCAAAACAACATAATGTCCAAGATAACGAACTAGAAACTTAAGCTAAGAACTAGTTTTGCCCTTTTTGTTCTTTTCCTTATTGTTCAACTCTAGGGTTTATCCAATTGAATATTTAGCACTATAAAAAAAAATTCCAAACATAATTATTCAATGATAACCTTAATAACTCATTATATTCACTAGATTCCATCGATACCAACTTGAACAACACCTAGCTCAAGCTAGTAACACTAGTTTTCTTATTTTCACTCTAAGTAACCAATTTAAGTAAAAACTTGTTTGGAAAATACCTTAGACATTGTAATAGAATAATTAATCACCTATATGCTCAATTATATATTATTAACATATTAAGCACATGAGAAGTCCTCAAAATGAAACTAAATTAGATCGGATAATAATACTGAGATGCATAAATCCTCCTCAGATCAATATCCCATGGAATCAGTATTGGTTCTTTCAATTTTGAGTATGGTACTTTAGTTTTATTTTAGAATTTTGGATTATATACTCAATGGGACTAATATACTTGAGTTGGATTTAGTAAGGTTTCATTCTTGGATGATGGGACATCCTGGAGCAGATTGTTTAGTGATGAGTAGTTATACATTGATATCTTCGATTTCAATTTTTATTATCATCCAAACCAATTGTAACATTGGCATATATTGAATTACTTGATTTTCTCTATTTGTGTTCCCAAATAGCGGCTTATGGGCTTATACTCATGTTTGCAGTATGGCCTTTTCATATATCAACCTTAATTCTTTGAGTAGACTATGATGAGATTATCCGTATAGTACTTAGATGATTTTCATACCTGGTTTGAAGTAGATAACAAGTATGTAATGGTAAAGAAAGTTTATATTTAGATTTGAAGTCAGTCGTATGACTCGTGTCTTGGGTTGATTTTGGATTGAGTGATCCTTTGTTGATTTGTGCATGTATCTAGATGGTATCAGTGTGTTGTGGTTTGGATTTTCATGTATCATCCTTTTTCGATTTGGTTGGAGGACAGTTGATGATTGAAGTTGAGTTTTGTCTATTTGGGAGTGAAGTGAGAGATCTAGTTGAAAAAAGAATACCTATGGCAAAATCTTAAAAAGTGTCCTCTCTTATTAGAGGTTATCTGAGAGGTCGTGCTTGGAGCATGCAAGCCCATTACCTCACCCTTTTAGCTTTTGAGATCTTTCTATCCATGGACTTTTAAGGATGAAAGTCATTTTAGTAGTGGATATTGTAATGACCCTCAAAGTCATTTCCTTTATTTGCATGCGTTTTTTATAATTTGAGACTTTCCACAATGGTTATAGATCATTTATGACTTTCTGGAGCTATTGGTTTGAATATCGAACAAGTTATTTGAATATTAGGCTTATTTCCCTATTTTAGATCTTTCGCTGGTTAGGATTTGGTCTCAACCAAAACTCCTAAGGGATTGTGATTTGCCAAAACCTATGACTTTTGAAGTTATTATGACCTGAACTCAACCCCTATTGTATAATTTGATTTGAATATGAACAGTATGCCTATTAAACAACTCTTAAACTATTGCATAATGTTAAAAGTCAATGAAGCATAGTGATTTTTAAATTGAACATTATGGGGTTGTATAATTCTCCAAGTTAATGTATAATTGAACCAAAAGGGATTCTGATTTCCCCCGAATGATGGTAAATGGTATGGTATGTTAAAGTTACCTTGAAAGTTTAGTTGGTATGATCATACCAACAATGTATGCCTAATTGTATATCATGGTTCAATAAATGATAATGTATGTGCTAATTGTTTTAATTGTGCTTTAATAAGGGTTGTGTAGCTAAGTCATGAAAGTGGAGGTCTTGATGGACTAATAGTGGAAACTCCGATTGTCGATATAAGGATCTATATGACCGGGTGGTTTTAGTCCGCTTAGAAGTATCATTTGATTGGGAGGTTTGATTCCTCCACATCGCATTACATAATATGGTGCTAATTTCTCCTTGATATGTTAGGAGGTTCGAGGCCCCCATAGTGCATATGTATACCCTCAGGTTCGTGTGACCACACACACTGGGGACCTACCAGCTAGAGGAGAGTTGAGTCTATATAGCCTGTGGGTGCCTTCTTATGTTATGACGGTTGAGCTACACAATTTTGGCAAAAGTTTTAAAGTGCATGTTAAGCCTTGTTCCCTATACCGGTATGTGATATATATATCTATATGCATTTAATTGTTTGAATTGATTTTGAAGTATTTGAAGTTGTTGATCACAGCATTATGTTATCCTTATCCCCATGATACATGCTAGTGTTCACCCCACTAACAGTCTCTGGACGCTGTATCCCCACGCAATGCAGGCACTAGAGATGTGTCTACTTTTCCTTCTCAGAGTTAGGTGGATCGGTTTTTTTTGTTTTCATTGTGGTGAAGTGGTGAGCTTCTATACTTCGAAAGACTTAGTCATTTCATCAGTTCTTATCATAGACTAGAGTTAAGAGTTTCATTACCATTAATATTATCATTTTCATTGTTATTATCATCTGTCAGAGTCAGGGACATATCTCGACCAAGGCTTGTTTTTAATTCTCGTGTTAGAAGGATTTGATTAATTATTGTGGACTTGGGTGATGTTGGTCAGTTGTTTTGGCCGGTCGATGGTTATCGGTTATAGACATACCCTTTATTCTTTGAAATTTTCTTTTTTTATGTTTGAAATTCATCCGACATTAGGGATGTTGTGTTTTATTTAGTGTGGTGTAGGGTCATCTCTGGTCCATTTAGGACTTGATATACCCATCACGGCTAGGCTTTGTTTAGGTTGTTACATGACCTCTAATATGGAATTATGCATCTTTTTTTACTCCTAATAACACATATATTACAATTTTGATAGCGTAACGGCATTTCAAAATCGTGGAGTAAAGACAGATGTTTGGTTAACGATTTAAGAATTTTTGGTTCATCTTCGATGTAGGCTTCTATCTACTCTCCTTCATAAGATTATGGATGTTATATATTTTATGTGAATTTGATTGACATTGATTATGGTTAGAATTACTTAGTCTTGATTATTGAAGTTTGGGTATTAGATGAGGGCTTTGACCCGTAAGGTGAAATGCTTATCTCACTTTTAGAATCCTATTGTCTTCTTCCTAGATTAAGCTAATTCATAGGAAGGTTATGATATGAAGCTAGATTTGGGATGAGGTTTAGACATTAGAAGCATGGTTAGTATGATTAACCTTACTTAGGCTATTTTAGTGATCTTAAAATAGTAGTTTAGATGAAGTTGACTTAAATGCACACGTTTCTAGGCAGAACTCCTATCTTAGGATTGATTATGACTTATGAACCATCAAGAAGTGAATTAAGATACCTTAGCCTAGTCCAAGGTATAAATTTCCTAAATATAGAATTCGAGGATTAGAAGTGGGTTCTTCTGACCTATCTTAGGACAATACCTGTGTTAGCCCATGTGGACTTATTTTCGAATGTTAGACATAATTGAGTCTAGTAAGCCTTTAGTGTAAGGTTGGTATTTCCCAAATAATGATTAATATCTCATTGCCATGATAATTGGCCTATATAGATGATATTCCTCATAGATATGATATGTGGCTTATAAAGATGATATTTCCCATATAAGTGATATTTGGCCTATAGAGATGATATTCCTCACAGATGTGTTATTTGGCCTATAAAGATGATATTCCTCATAGATGTGATATTTGGTCTATAGAGATGATATTCCTCATAGTTTATTATTTAGTCTATAGTGATGATATTACTCATAAATGTGATATTTAGCCTATAGAGATAATATTTCTTATAGATATGATATTTTTCCTATAGAGATAATATTCTTCACGGATGTGATATTTGGCCTATATAAGTGATATGTTTCATTGTTATGATTTATGGCCTAGTGTTATATTGTTTCTCCTGGATGTGAGATGCTTAGTGTTATATTGTGCCTCTTAGATGTGAGATGCTTACTGATATTATGCCTCTTAGATGTGAGATTCTTATTGATATTATGCCTCCTAGATATGAAATGCTTATTGATATTATTCCTCCTAATTATGATATGATTATTGATATTATGCCTCCTAGATGAGAGATGATTACGAATACGCTTTATGGTTTATAGATATTTTATACCTCCTTGTTATACTGTGGCTTAGAGATACGACATATCTTATAAATATGACTATAGATATGAGCTCCGAATATGTGTGGGGGACTAGGCCATGATTATGATGTTGTGATTATTTTGAACGCATTATTGGGCCAAAGGCCGTGTTATGATACCGGTTGGACATCTGAGAAGTTCTTATCCTTGTAAAGGATACAGTTGTAGTTTATGAATATTGATGTTTATGGCTCCATTGTTTGAATAGTGGTGATTGCATGCATTGATTTTGTACATTAATGATCATTAAATCTGTGAATGATGCAATTCTAGCTAAAATGTGATCTTATTACCGGCTTTTCCTAAATAAGGGTTAAAGCCCACTTTTCACCTTAAAAATAAATTTCTTCGAAACAATAACTGCATGTTTTAATGATGATATGCTTATATACCACCTTAAAAGAGATTAATAATGATGTCATAAAGATTTGACAAAGATAGATTCCAGTTTATGATTTGATACTACAAATTATTTCAGTTGTTAGAGATTCTAACCCTTTCTACACTTTTATAATGATTTAGTCCCAAAGTTTACTCTGGATAATGGATTTAAATATTACACTCTTTTATCCACGACTTAAGTCTGTGCACCTCTTATATATCTATACATATTTTTTCGACATAGGATGAAGAAAGATGTTGTATTGATGATATACATTTTGTGTAAAACCCGATGATAGATTTTAGTATTGATGTTATATGTATGTTTGTTGATGAATATGATGATATGCTTATATACCTTCAAGACCGGAGGATGACTATGATGATATATTTATATATTAAAAAGGACAGAGGGTATTGTGATAATGATAATGATATTGATACCCGACAAATCCAAAGGATATTAAGATAATGATATTCATACCCAAAAAGGTTGGAGGATATTGTAATAATGATATTGATACCAATCAAGGCCAGAGGATGATTATGATGATATACCCGGCAAGGCTGAAGGATGATTACATTGATCCACCTATGTGTATATCTACCGATACAAATCTATCTATCTATACATATGAAATTATATACCCGACAAGGATGGAGGATGATTATGATGATGATGGTTATGATACTTTGATCAGTTATGGTATTGTGGTTTCGGTTGCATTCATTCTTGCATGCGCATTGCCTATCATTAGTATGCACCTATATCTATCAGCCTATATGGAGGGATGCATAGGTCTGGGTGATGATTATCCCTTGTGTTATGTTGTATGTTGATTGAACCTTATAAGCCTGAGGTAGTGGGGGTACATGATAGGCTCAACTGGGTATTGGTTGTCCAAACTAGCTGATTACTCGTGTTGTCATTGATATTGTAATAATCATTATTATGATTATTGATATGACTAGTTTGTGACAGATTGATAATTGATTTGACATTAAGATTTGAGGTATGATTTTGGTATCTTCTATCTTACGATTTCATCATTATGCATGATTAACTCATTACCAAATGTATGGATTAGCAATGATAAGTATGTGAATATTAAATCCTGCTAGGATTATGAGGTTTTAAAATAAAGATATGATGATTTAAGTTATGCTTCGAGTTAACCCTCTCTCTCTATATATGTGTATGTATTTATATATATCTAGCTATGGTATTACCGTATATTCCTTCCTTCTTTCATTTATTCAGATTGTATATTCATTCCTTAGCCTTATATACTGTTATATATCCTTATTTTGCCTTATATTCGTATATTTACCAGGGATATATAGTGTAGCATTGAGATTCCTGAGTATGGATGGAATAGGATAGTTCATTCTTGATACTTCCTTAGGCTTATTATGCTAGTTTAGTGGCTATGAGTAAAGTAGTTTCCCTTATTATACCATTAGATTTATTATGTGATTGTTGGACAATTGGGTGTAGCTTTCATTCTGTTGATATGTTATATGTATCTACATTATCTTTGAAGCTCAGTTGGCTGTTGCCTACTGAATACCACGTGTTTGGTACTCATACAATAATTTTGCATCCTACAGATCATAGTACGGGTTATCATCATTGATGTGTAGGTCGTGCGAAGTATCCATGGTTCAGAGATATAAGGTGACCTCCAGATGATCTGAGTATTACTTTTCTTCCTCTGATGTACTAGACTAGTCTCTATGTTGTATTCAGAGATGAGTTATCATAGTGTAATTCCCTTGGTATTTCATTTTAGTACTCTTATTCTATTAGGAGCTCTTGTACTGATACCACTAGGTTTTTGGATTATATTATGTATTGATCTTTTCTTACATCTATTTCACATTCTTGCCTTTATCTATTTGGGTAGTCCATTACTAGTTATTCCGAACTACTAGTTTGGCTTACCTATTGGTGGGTTATAGTAGGTGCCATCATGACTTGAGAAATTGGGTGTTGACATATCATGACCTGTGAATCGAGTAGTGACACTCTATCTATGGCAAAGTATGAGATTTGGTTTCTTAAGTGTGCTAGATACACTCTTGTGCTATATCATTCAGAGCATGATATGGCACATGTATTTTTTAGAGGAGTGACTTTACCACTCGTTACTTGGCGATGAAGTATTTGATAGATATTAGGTCTATTTTTCTTTAGGTTGTTGATCTTATGAGGACCACAAAGAGGGAATGTATTAAGACATATGGAGGTGATGGTAAGTGGCCATGTTATCATCATAGTGCTACTGGTATTCCTTTCATAAGTAGGTGTCCTCCCCTCAGTGATCAATAATACTTACAACCTATCTTTTCTGTATAGGTAGCATCTTAAGTTTTTGGTGGCTCTTTAATCATTCATGGTGGCCACAGTGGATACAGTTCTTATCAAACATTGTAGAGTAATTGGTATAGATCTTTAGGCGGCCACGAACATTATAGATCAGTGTGTATAGTACCTTAAAGAGTCCTAGAGGCATGTTTGGACTGTGGAGAGGTTAGTCATTGGTGTAAGGAGTTCCCCAGGCATGAGTTTGTTATTCAGACAGGTTAAACATTGTTCCTCGCCTGCCTAGAGCTCCTAAGGTATATAAGTTTGTCAACCAATTGGGTATAGCTCATGTTTCTTATAGGTTTGAGCTTTAGGATTTTGTTATGACTATAGAGAGATTTGTCACTGGTCCTGAGAGTGTCCTCAACATAGGACTATTATTCAGTCAGCGCAGGTAAATTAATCTCTTAGAGTTGTGGCACCTTCGGTTAGAGGCAGTGCACTTAGTAGTTCAGTTAATTGTTAATCTGCTAAATCTAGTCTTGGACAACTCAGATTCATACTTTTTCAATATTTTAGGACTATGACTTTAGACTCTAACAATATAGGTGTGATTTGACTTATTATCTTTTACATTTTGTTTGAGACAAATTGCGGTTTCCATACCTATTGGTGATTTTATGCCTCGATATCCCTATACAGCTTGTTGTATGCCTTGGTGTAGAATCATTCTTATTTAACTTTCCCACTCCATATAGCTAATTTATTTTAGTGGTTGATTAAGTGGATCGGTGTCATATTGTCCTTGGTATATAACATTTGTGTTAAGGTGTCATTTCCTTTGGCATATTAGACTTATTATAAACTTTGAGTAGCATCGACTATGTTATTTATTTTGTTCCACCTATATCTTATACTATTGTTATAATTGTCATTGTTTTGACATTGATTAATTCTTATTTACTAGATGAATAGACTATCATTATTAAGTTAGAATCCTCTTCCTTACAATTCTTATTTGTTGGCTTAGATGGCTAGCTCAGTCAATTGGTTTTGTCAGCCTTAGCCAGATAAGGTTAGTTGTTTTCCTTTTCTAATAGAAAAGTTAGAACGGTTGTTGAGAGGGAGTGATGGTAGATTTGGCCTTCCATGGTTATTCTATGTGTAACGCCCCAATTTTTTTGAACCGGAATGCTACACGGTGCTTATGACCCCGAAGGATCACAAGCTAACCCATGAATGATATTTGTACCTGTACACTGCAATATATAACATAATAATGCGGAAAACATGAACATGTAGGCCGTAAGGTTCAACTGAATAAAGAATCTATCAAAACATAATATCCATATGGGTGAAAGATACCCAAAACAGCTGAAAACTAAATCAGATCTGAACATAAGTTTGAATACTAAATCTAAAAGCCTCTAAGTAGTGTCTAAATAAGGAGTTAAAGGAACATGTCTCCCACTAACTCCGTAAACTGATAACTGGCTAAAATAATAATGAATAAATCAAATCATATTGTCCTCGAATGAAGAGGACTCACTGAATCTCTGCGACTGGAAATGCTACTGCTACTGCTGATCTGGAGCTCGTGTCTCTGAACCTATGGTATATCATGAAAAGAAAGCACCATAGCGCAAATGCGTCAGTACGAAGGACTGTACTGAGTATACGAGTGAGGTAGGCTAAATATAAACAGGGTTTACATACATGAACAATGCTAACTGTCTGACTGATATGAACGTAAGAGTACAAAAATGCATACATAGTAACTAAAATCGCAGGTACATGATAGCTAGTCCTGTATGCTAATACATGGTTTACTGATGGCTAACATGACTGATACTAAAATTCTGATAACATGGGCGACTGTATCTGACAATCCTAAATTTGATGGAACTATTTGAGTTTTGTACTGTAACTGAGTCTGACTGTATCTGATAGTCTTGATATACTGAAATCTGAAGACCTATCTGAGTTCTGTTATGGATACTGATTCTGAAACTGTAGGAGGTATTTGTTTAACCGACATGCCCCAATAACGCATATAGCTAAGTTGGGGTCCAATCTCTGCCCCGACTGGAGGGGTATCAATACCGCGCCACTAGTAAGGACAGTTGTGGGTGACCCTTATCTGATAGGTATTCGAAAGGAGAACGGTGGGAACCCTAAACTGATAGGTTAAGCCACTTCATCAACCCTAATCTGACAGGCTAAGATATTTCAACCTATGCTGGCTACGTAGTTCTGGAACACAAGGATGACGGCTAAGAATCACACCCTAAACTGGTTGGTGAGTTCACATCCTTGGATTCACTCGGTGCTAACTTCTACTCCCATCTGAAGAGACTAAACATGATTCAACTGACTGTACATGAATATATTAACTGACTTTCGTTGACTGATCGAGTAGTACTATTATCTGAGAGTTAACTGAGATTTCTGAGGTTTCCTGAGTCACATGACTAACTAAGTTCTATAGATTATAGCTTGACTGAGATTATCGTGACAACATGACATGGCTCTAGGCATACATCTACATTTTTGGGTACGAATACCCCTAGGACTCGATAGAAGGAAACTGACACACATGACATGACTTGATCACAAGATTTGAGTCCACAATTCATAATATCATAAGTAGGGGATATCATATTTCATATAGTTATCCAACATCTTAAAAATTATAGGCAATGCATGGATATATTTCGTGTACATATTGTATATCTCCATTATCTTACATGTTTCATACCACCACAATAGCAACACATGAAAACCATGGAATTCATATTGAAGTATATAGCTAACATGGACTTGTCATTTAGACATCATAGAACCATACAAACATGAATTTCTAGCATCCTAAGCATTTTATCAAACACCTTGCATGCATTCTTTAAGGTATAGGTGGGTTTCATACTTGCACCATATTAAACCACCTAAAGTTCATGGTTTTCAGTTAACAAACATATATATTCCATGAAAACACCTTTAGACATCACATTGAAACTTAAACAACAATCGTCAATATGTACATACTCAATCACCATAAAAAGTTTACAAAATAATATTTAAAACATGGTTCTTGAGCTCTATGAATGGATTGGATCCATAGATGAACACTACGCGTACCTTAGAAAAGAAACCTTGATGATTTGCTGGAGAGTTCTTGGATTGGGAAACTTAATTCTCGATTATCTTGGAAAAAGGCTTGAATCTTACTTTTGAGAGATAAGTTTGATGGAAACCCTAATCTTATGGTTGAGAGCATAAGAGAGGGTTTTTGAGATGCTTAACTGAAGAAAAATGGGAAAAATTATGCCTCTTTAGGGTTATAAGTCGTGGAAGGTGAAGTAAATGACCAAAATACCCTTATGAAATAAATTCCCAATTGCTGAAAAATCATAGCTGACGACCTTCGTGATAGGGCGTCACAAATGTGATAAGCTATCACGAATGTCGTCACTTAGGAGCTAGTTTCTACCTAAGGCTGACGAACTTCGTGATAGGGCATAAAAAATATGATAAGCTATCACGAATGTGGTCACTTAGGAGCTAGTTTCTGCCTAAGGCTGACGACCTTCATGATGTACTATGCATGAGCTTGGTACATGGCACTAATATTGGTTTGGATTTTTCGGGGTATTACACTATGATTCTAACATTGCAAACTTATTTTAGTGGCATTCCTAAGTTTGATCACTTTGGGTTGTGCCCTTCCAATTTGTTGGGTTCAGTTCCCGGTAATAGCCTTAATATTCTTGTTAGTGTTGAGTTAAGTTCTTCATTCTTACTATGATATAGTCTATGATTTAGTTGAGTCGAGGTTAGTTTTCATGGGTGAATTTAGAAATTACTCATTTTGGCAGTTGTTCAACCTAATATGGATTCATGGGATGATTTTTCATGGTAGTATGTGTTTATGTATCATTATCAATAACTGAAGTGAATGTCTTTTATAGTTGAGTATTCGACACCATGGATTAGGTATTGGTTTAACTAAATTCAGGATAAAGTTATATTTCTCTGAGTTACTCAATTTTTTGCTATCACTAGTGCTTTTGAAGCCTTGGTGAATTTTTATTTATGCCTTGATGTGCTATGCTCTCAGTGGATATGGATTTGATTGATCGTATATTTAACATGTGGTCGCCCAGCTATGGCTATGTTTTTCAGAAACATACTAGTTTCAACTTATACGAGAACCATGGTATATGTGCTCAGTTTCTGGTAGGGAGTTTGATTTGGGTATTTGACATTTGCAAGGTCTTGTTGACTTCGGTTGTAGTTTTAACTTGTTTTAATAACGTCTTAAGAGTTATGATAGATTTTGGTATGTGGATGCTTATGCGTTAATAGGATCGATTTGAATAGTTGGTATCGAGTAGTTTAGCTTCAGTGTTGGGACTTTGATTGGGATTGCATAACTTGGTTGCATTGTTAGTTTGATGTTTTGACTCAATCGGGCATTCATCGACAGGTTGACTAGGCCTACTCATTTCCTATCGGTTCAATTATCTTCAATTTAGATGGGTTATCTTTGATAAATACTGAGGGATAACCTGTTGTCACACCGTATTGGTTTCTACTACTCTTGATCTTGATTTTAGTTTTTGTTCAAAATTTTGGATAGTCTGCTCATCAGAAAAATTATGCTCAAGTTAGACTTAGCATGGTTTCATCCATAGTTGGTGGGATATTCTGGAGTGGATCATTCCACTTTAGGAGATTATGCTTGGGATTCCTAACTATCAATTTTGAGGGTCATCTTGACTAGTTGTAGCTTTGGCTAAAGATCACAAGCTTTGATCATTTCTATTGTATGTCTAGGTAGAACCTTCTAGTTTTATTTTTATGCTTGCCATTATGGATTTTTAGTAGATCAACTAATATTTTATAAGGTTAGTATGATATAGTTTCATAGATAGGGCTCTGAGGATATTTTGTACAGATAAGAGTTGATAATAGGTTTGGAATGACCAAAAAATATTAGATTTGGGAATTAGGAGTCATCTGCATGGTTAATTTCTTGGATGATTTAGATTGGTTGAGTCTTTTCTTTGTTGTGCTTGTATCTGTGTGATATCAGTGTGTTGTGATCTGGGTTTGCACGTATCACTCTTTCTCGATTCTATTGAAGTCTAGTTGATTGATGAGGTTGGGTGTTAGTCATTTGTGGAGTAAAATAAGAAAGTTTGTGATAAAGGGTTTACTTGAGCTAAATTCCTCAAAAGCATTGGTTTAAGTTAGAGGTTATCCAGGGAGTCTTGCTTGGAGCATCAGTCCTAGTACATCATTCTTTTTAGCTTTTGGGCTCCTTTAATCCATTGACTTTTATGGTTGAAAGTCCTTTTATAGTGGACATTGTAAGGACCCTTTGGGTTGTTTTCTTAATTTTCTCACTATTCTGGTGTTTTAAGCCTTCCTATAGCAGCTATATGCCATTTATGACTTGTCAAAACTTTCAATTTGATTATCGAATAGTTCATTTGGATTTTAGGCTAATTTCCTTATTTTGGACCTTTCAGTATTAAGAAATTGGTCATGGAACAAAACTTTTAGCAAATAGCCTCGAATGATAGTTTTGACAGCGCCATAAACTTTGAATCATTGATTTGAAGCTAGGGAGACCCTTGGTCCCAGTCCCGAGGCTTCCAAACTCATTTTAGGCTATTGGATAGAATTTGGTTTAAATAGAACTATGGGTGGTGGACCATCATTTAATTTAAATGATCTTAGATGAAAGTTTTGATGGTTTCATTGAGTCTAGAATTTTTAATTTATTATGGTAGCATAGACCGTTAGAACACACGGGCTTCTGAACAAATTTCAAGCTCCCACTCGGAACCCATTTGAACTTAGCAAACATCTGGTGCTTGATATCAAGTGTGACTGCTAAAGAGGTGTAGGAGTTTCTTTAGCGATAGTTGCTTTAGCGACATTGTGCCACTTTAGTGGCCTTGTCAGTATAGTTGAGGGTCGCTTTATCAATTTCTCTCAACTTTAGCGGATTTTTATTTAGAAACCAGTGTGTCATTTTAGTTGCCACTCGTCTTTTTGCACTAGCTGCTTTAGCGGCCAAGTAACCGCTTTAGCAGCCAAGTGACCACTTTAGCGGCCAAGTGACCACTTTATCGGTCTATGATAATATTATATTTTCTTCTTCACCCAATTTCCCTTCATTTCATAGGTATTTTTTTCTCCATTTTTGGAGCTTGAAGTATAGGAAATTGTGGAGAATTATCTATCAAAGCTAAGGTAAGATAGTTCAACCCTCCTCTGATATTTTTTATTATTTTCCCCATCAAGTTCGATCCTTTTTCATTGTAAAGTCCTATAATTTAAGTCTTAAATTCCCAAACTTTAGGGGTTGAGCACACATTCTTTTTCATTCAAGGGACCTCAAGACAGATTCAATTTTTGAATTCCATAAGGAGGCCTCAAGGGTCTACTTTTGACCCAATTCTAGGCCCTGAGTTTTATATTGAAATATAGGAACCATTTTACTCCTATTAATGCATAGATTAATATTTTGATAGTGTGGCGACATTTCAATATCGTGGAGCAAGGATGAGTGATTTTTGGATGATTTTAGATTTCCAAATTGACATCGAGGTAGGCTTAAATCTACCTTTCTCTATAAGATGGTGTTGTGTAAAGATCGCATGTTAGGTAGGGATCATAGGATGAGATTATAACTAGTATGTCATGACTTAACCTATTTAGGGAATTTGGGGTAGAAATGTGACTCGAACCTTAGCATAAGATATCTGTTGTGGCCATAGAACCCTATTATCTTTAATTATAAGCATGTTAATCATAGAAAGATACTTTTATACCGTAGTTATCAATGACTTAGTGATTTGGATAGTAGTTACCCAAATTATAGTGTTATATTTATGTTAGCTATGTATTGTTGGGGCCGGGGTTGTTGTTACGATACCTGTTGGACTCCAGGTGAGTATTATATCCTTAAAGAGGGCGCAGTTCTAGTTTATAGACTCTTATAGTTGTATTATATGGATACTGGTGATGGAATGCCTACTTTTAGGTGTATTTATACTCAGATGGTGGTAGGATTTCAATTAAACCCTGATTAAACTATTGTGTTCTAAAAAAGGAATTTCTCACACTTTTTACTCTTATAATGGATTCTTTTACAACGAGAATCGTACCACCTTATTTAATGAATTATGAGCTTTTGAATAAAATATGATACTTTTGAAATTAGACCGAGGTTGATTTCGGTCCATTTTTAATCCACGGTTTTACCACAACTATTTACTTCAGTCGATGAAGATTTAGACAATTTTATACTATTATGTCGATTTAGTCCAAAACTTGATCTCGAGCCAATGATTTTACAGATTTACACTTTTTTAGTATTTGTTCGAGTACGAGCACTTAATATATATATAAATATATATAAAATATTGAACTGGATGGAGTAGATTGGTTATGATGGTTATTGGAAATTTTGGTTCATGACCAGGTAGTGTATACGAATATCTCGAGTCCCTTATGGATCCCTTCGTTCGTGAGCCACAGTGGCGGAGAAGGATTGACGCAGTAGGTTATGCCTTTGCAAGCTATTGAACTGGAGAAAGTGTACACACTTGGTACATTATGGCACTTGGATTGGACATGGTATTACCAGTTTATGTTGCAGTTGTTCATTCATATGCATTTCCTATTACCAATATGATTGTTTGGTGTTTATATCGTTTGTCCTTTTGGGGGTTGTTTAAGTATAATCTATGATTATTGTTTATTGAGTTCTTATTGAACCTTTCAAGATTATGGGGGTCCAGTTAGGTTATTGTTTGTCCTGACTAGCCGATTACTTTATTGTTGGTTATTATGGTTAGTGTGTGGCAGTTTGATTACAGACTGGTACTCGAGATTGTTGGTATGTTTTTATCCCTTTTATTTCACATAGTAAGATTATGTTCTTGTTAGATTATCTCATGTTTAGTTATCCTTTGGTTAGTGACCCTGATTATGATAGTATTAGCTTTCCTTATTGGTTAGGATTCCTTGAGATATGAGGTTGGATCCATCAGGTTATTACCTTTGGGTTAGTCCTATATACGTATCTATATGTTTATATATATAGTATTACCATATATCCCTCTATTTTTTGTCTATTCATATTTTATATGTATTCTTTGGGCTTGTACTACAACTATATATCCTTCTTTCTCTCTTCATTTTATATTGACTGATGATATACGATATTGCACTTTAGATCCTGAACACTATTAGGATTAGATGTTTATTCTTATCATTCCATTAGCACTATTGTTATGTTTAGTCTCTTCGATAGTTTCTTGTAGTTATGTTCCTGCTTTACATGTTATTTATGCTTGCATTATCTTTGGAACTCAGTCGGCTGATGCCTAAGAAGTATTACATGTTTGGCACTCATACTACACTTCTGCAGACTTGAGATCATAGTACGAGTTCTCGCTATTGACGCGTGCATCGTGCGGAGCATCTATGAATAAAAAGTTTTAGGTGAGCTCCTGATGTTCGGAATATTCATGCTCTCCCTCTAATTTATTTGACCCATCTCTATTTTGTATTTCAGAGATGGATTGTACATGTACATATATTCTTTATTTCACTTAGTACTTTGCCTGTATTAGAAGCTCTTGTAGTGACTTTATCAGGTCTTGGGGCTTCGTCCCATATTAGTCTTTAATTTAGATTTGTTTTCTCTATTTTCTCCATTTTCTTGATAGTCTGCTACTAGATATTTCAGACTTTGGGTTGGCTTACCTACAGGGTGGGTTATTATAGGCGCCATCATGATCTAAGAAATTGGGTCGTGCTAGGTGGCATGCCTGGCTTGCTTTTGGAACCTTGCCTTATAATCGGGCATGGTCATAGAGCCCTGTCTTACAGTAAAAAACTCATCCCGTAGGCGCTCGCACATGCTGCAAGGCATGTACTTTCCAAAGGAATTCTCGAAGAACTGAGTCCAAGTCACAAGTGGAGATCAGATGGCCTAGAAGAAAGATAACTTCTCCATCACTGTCTCACATTAATAGAACCAATTACAACTGCCATAACTCTCACTAATAACCATATCAACACTAGAATACCCAAATTGTAGTAAAAAACTAAAGCCTAACTTGAACCAAAACTCATAAGTAACCAATAATAATCGTACCAGATGATCTAACCAAAAGCAAACCATATACATAAATTAATACCTAAATCATAATAATAGAAATAGAGCATACGTCAAACTTAAATAGAAACAAAAATAAACAAACATAAGCGTGAAATAGATAGTAAAGTCTAGGGGTTTCAAGCCTAGTACTAGTTCATTTGTTCATCAAGTACAACTCTGGGGTTGTTTAATATACTAAGGCCCTACGGGTTCCAATTTTTAAGTTATGGAAGAGCGGTTAAAGGTTAGATACTACACTACCCAAAGTGAAAGGTAATCAGACGACTAATAAAGCCTAAGTCAATCCCATCCCAAATTAATATCCTAAGGTGTCTGTCATGAGTCTAACTAAGCCTAAAGGAGAATTATTTCTATTATCCTCTCTAAAAATGGATGGTAAGTCCTACTACAGGGTCTCGATAACCCAACCTAAGATGTAACCTACCCAAATCTAGTCTAATGCTTCCCAATCCATCCCAAGGTACTATATCACTAATTCTAATCCTAAAGGATTATAATATAATATGATAAAGGGAAGGGCCCCAAATTCTAATGTAACAGGGCTTAACTGGATATATAAGACATAAAAGGCTAAAGAGCTTAAACTATCCACCCAAACTAGCAAAATAATATGCTAATTCCATAATTAAGCTCAATCTAAAAGAAGTTAAGCCTAGACGCTGCGAATGCTCGTTGAATCTTCTAAACCAGAGCATTCCCCTTTTGATAAAACTCTTTGAGCTTCCACACTATCAAAATTATAAAATATTCATAAAGATGAGAAAATTGATACCCATATTGCATATTAACTCTCTGAGACAGAAATAAGGGTAAAAATCATACGTGGGGCATTCTTACAAAATTGCAAAATTAAAATCGCCACCACGTCCCATGTAGCTCAAGAATTAATTGCCACATAAACTTGGCTAAATTCGAGCTCAAAGAGCCTCCAAATTAGTCCCACATATTCGAGAAATTAAAGAAACAAACTCAATGAAATAAACTAGAAATTAAGAAAAACTTATGGACAGTACAACGATCATGTGCCTACCAACACACCCCATGTAAATCCCTGTACAAGAACATGACCTCCTCAAAATTTTAGAGCATAGGATTGTCTAATAATATGGATTTTACACTTCACATAAGATGGAAAAATGAAGGGGGACCCATACATTTATAATACCGGCTATGGCCACTTTAGAACAACTAAAGTAGTCGCCACTAAAGCACCCAAGGACTACATAAGCGGCTAGGCCTTGTTAACCAAGCTTTGCTAAAACATTTAAGATTCACTAAATTAGCTGCCTCTAGAGTGGTCTCATGACCGTTCAAGTGGCTACATCAGATACTTGACACCAGCTAAGCTTAACAAATCCTAATAGACTCTGATTAGGTACTCGGGGAGTGGTTCAGAATCTCATTCTCGCAAATGAACTATTCTATCCTACAAAATTTAACATTCCAAAATCAATGGCACCATGAAAATATCCATCCAGAGTTATTTTGATAAAAAGTGGGTCCCACACCCTAAAGAGTCATTTTTATCAAATTCTACCCAATAGCCTAAAACGAATTTAGAAGCCTCGAGAACCATACCAAGGGTCCCCCTAGCATAAAATTGATATTTTAGTTTTGCTGAGAATTTCAGAAATGGTATCTAGATCTATTTATCAAATGTTTTGGCCTAATACCCATTCTTAAACTTCATAAGCTCTAAAATGGGGAATTACTCTAAAAATCAAATAAACTACTCGATAGCCGAACTGTCAGTCCCAGCAAGTTATAAATAACTTGGGGCAGCTATAGGTAATCTCTAAATGCTTATAAATCACAAAAATAGGAAATGAACTAGAGGGTCATTACACTCACGACACTTACCTAAGCAAAACATAGGAGTCCTACGACAATCTCATCATCAGATCAAATTAACACATTTTTACCTTATTCATTTTCAACCTCGGTGGTTAGAATTATGAATAAAATCACAATGTTATGCAAAAATATTAATCATGACTCAAAGGGATCAAGAAATAGCATCACATTATCAACTGATAACCTAGCATAAGTACAAATAACACTATCTAAACAAATAGTAATTACCAATGAAACTGATATACCCTCACATTAAAGAAGTTCCATAAACTTAAAATATTTAATAAATCTCAACAAAGGGACTAAATTAAAGCACAAACTCTCACAAAGAAGTTCAGAAAGTGAGCATGAAATACCATAAGCTTACCCTCGACTGCTTAGTATTTGGGATAGTTTCATTAGAATCACTATAGGACTTTATTAGATTGTAATATAGTATTAGGGATGGGTATGGTAGTTATGGATTAAGTTACTCGATACTCCTTGGTGATACTCTACTTTTGGCTTAACTTTTCAGCCCTACTTTTGTTTTGTTTTTCCTCCTTTATCTTCCTTTGTAAGTTTTCAGATTTTTGGGTGTAGTATCTTTTCGAAACTCTCTCATTTTATCTCTCTCATTTTTTCTTTTATCTTTCATAATTTCTTTATTTTCTATTTTTCTTTTCTTTATTCCTGTATTTCCATACATACCACACTCAAATCTTTTTTCACTTACTAACTTCTTCTGCAAACCTAATTTCATTTATGCACCCCTATGATAGCCACCCTCAATGTAGGTGATTCGTTAAGTTGAGGTACAGAGTGACAAAAGAGGGACCAGTACCAAAGCAATTTAATTATAATAGAAACAGAAAGGTGAATGAGCTAGTTTAAGGAAAAGATGTATTTTGGCTCAAAATTTGAGATCAATGGATATCATATTTAGTTTGGTAGGGTATTTAGGATGAGAGTGGACTGCTAAACAACATCCACTACTAGAAAATACCCCTATAGAAACGGTTCAAAAAACGTTGCCATTGATCTACCACAATGCTTTAACATGCATTCCACCTGCGAGCGTTACCATAGCTCTATTGCAATGCTTTTTCTGACGGTTTTTAAAACCATTGCCATACACGCATCTATAGCAACGGTTGTTCTTCCTTCTAATGCTACAAACATATTTTTCAATTGTGATGGTTTTTAATCGATGCCATAGATATTTTGCAACGGTTTGCAACCGTTTCCAAACCCTATTGCAACAACCTTTTTAATCTATCGCAATGACTTTTTGCATCTATAACAACGACTATTTTCTTAATGCAGCGGTGATTTTTAGTTAATATGCAGATAATACTTTACCTATTGCAACGGTTTAGATGACCTATTGCAACAATTTCAATGACAAATTAGAATGTTTTAGATAAAATAGCAATTTTGATTGTCAATCAATATTTAGCAGATTATAATGCACAATAAATTATATAAATTACAAAAAAAAAATTGAAAATTAAAAATATCAAAATATTCAACAAGTTACGATACTAAAGTACCTCTAATGGCCAGACGTTTAAACCAAGATAGTATTTTTACATGAATTCAAGACTTAAATATCAAAATGTAGATCATCCATATTCGAAAGTCTTCTTAATTAAAATCGCCATCACTCTGATCTTCATCACTATTTCTGATTCCCTTTCTCCACTTCCGATACCTTCAAATTAAAGAGACAAATAATATCATTCTCAATGCACCAAGATATAAGTTTGATACAGCTTTTCTTAGGCAATATGTTCAAAATATTAGTCATGGTAGTAATACCAACGACTTCCAATTAGATTTTGTTATAAGCAACAGATGTAATCATTCTATAAACAGACTTTAAAAAAGATATTGTAATGCTTGAAAGAGAGGGTAAGAACAATGTAGGTTCTGTATAATGATGGAATTGACATTACCATAACTTGATTATATTATGGATATGGATTCGATTGTAGTTCCTAACTATAAAATATAACATGTTAATACATACATTTTCTTCTATCTTATAGGTTTTCAAAATTTTTGTTCCCCTTTTCTTCAATGCGCTAACAAAAGTTTTACATACAACAAGATAAATAAAAAAAGATATGATCGTTAATTACAGTTGGTAATAACTAAAATATACAGCCGAAAGCAAGAATATGATTCTTAAGATGCACCAATCTAGTTTACATAGTAAACTCCCACCATACAGTTCAATCTAGTGCTTTCGGGCCTACATTGTATCATTAACTTTAGTCATGCACCAGGAATTGGGGGAGAACAACCTGCTCAATGGTGTCAATTCTCAAGATAAACATGCCACTACCCATTTCATCCATTGCATTTTCTTTTGGTATAGAGGAGAAGAAGAAGGAGAAGGAGGAGGAGGAGGAGGAGAAGAAGAAGAAAGAGATAAAAAAACTATAGTATTGACCTTAATTATTACTATCCACAGATAGACAATTGATTGGATGATTAATAGCTTCTTCTCCCGGTGAACGAATATTGGATCTTAGCATGTTTGGATCAAGTATTAATCCTGGATTTAAATGCTGAAGTTGTGCAATGATATTCATTATGACATCTTATTCTATTGCATCTTTTTAAGCATTGAATTTTTCCAACATTATTTGTTGAATCCTCCCTTCCATTTCATCCATTCTTTTCATCACCATTTCATCAGTAACAACATTTATAAAGGCTCCAAAATCTTGCGCGTTCTTTTTCAAAAGAGCCTTGGTAACTCCACGTCCATATAATCTTACCCGACCTGGATGTTTAGGTCCCATAACTGCTGAAAATGCATCAACTGATGATTGAGTACCATCACCACTTTTTTGAGTATTCATTCTCTCTATTTCAGCCTACAAATCAGATTCAATTGAAGAAAGTTTGACTAAATTAAATTGATCCATTATTTAAGAAGAAAAAAATGATTTGATAAACTGTAAATCAAAAAATTTCATACTATTTTGTTACTCATATCATCATATGATTCTTTGTATGCTCGACCAGATTTTCTTTTTCTAGTAGCTACAAAGAAGTCCTAATTTGACAAACCAGCAGGAGTTTCCTTTTTTTTTTCCTAGTTACATACAAGTCAAAATTTAAATTTTCCTAACTAAAGTCAACAAACTCATAGTAACAATACGAGAAAGCACCAAACCTCGCGAACTATAGCAAAACTTGTTTTGCCAACAGTGTACGGATGCCTCAACTTTTTTCGATTCTCATTATTAGTATTGGACATATCATGCAGGAAAGAGTTTTTTTGTAACAAAGGTATTTAAATGAAAAATGTAATAGTCGCAGACACATGATAGTCATATTTTATCCCTCTAAAACTAATGATTCTTCTTCAGTTGTTTGGTTAGAGCGTATCTTCTTTCTTGAATTTCCTAGGTGAATACCATATGTCCCTTCTTTTTCAGTAAAAGAAAATTATCGTCATCACTACTTTTTATCTCGTTATAATAGTTTCAATGCTATGACTACTAGACTTAACTAAATGATCTGTTAGCGCCCAATTCCACCAAGTCTAAATATTCTGAAATAATCTATAATTCTGAGAGCACCTAAGACATTATCTATAAAACTTAAGATATTAACCACCATAAATTCCACAAAATCAGATTGTTGGAATGTCATATTAGCAAATTTAAAAGGCCGGATAAGGTACCTCCTTCCTCGAGAAGAAAGTTTAAAGGTCATCCCCATAGAGCAAATACTTTCTACATTGTAGATATTCTTTAACCTGTTATAACAAGTAGAGTACTTTCTAATCAGGTTACTGATTAGTGCTTATGAAAGAGATTTAAACTATAATTACCTTATCAATGACGTAATTTTGCAAGTTGAGTATTTTTTACACCTATTAGTATGTTGCATTGAACATAAACTCGTAATGATTATGATGTACTTGCTTGAGATTTGTTCCCTTTTAACCTACATGATGTTTTAGATGGTGCAGCTAAATATCCCATGACAACCCCATCTTTTGAAAATAAAAGGTTATATATTTATCATTAAGAAACACCATTGTCTTATAAGGAAACCAGAAAGCCGATCCCAAATAAAATATCTTATCAGTCATGCAAGTATCTTTAAAAAAAGTGACTTCTGATTAACTTTTACAAACATTACAGTCTTAATACATATCATCATCTACTGTTTTAATAAGACAACAACAACCCGGTACAAGGGGATTGAGTTAACATGTAAAACTGCTACTATGACCTTCCAACAAATATAGACAAACTTTACCATTAAGGGGTTCTAGCAATCATACCTTAGCTTCTTTAGAGTTACAATATTTAAGGATATCCTTAAAGAAAGATTCTGAATAGTTTGAGGTTTATTTGCAATTCGAATTTCATCATTGTCATAGGCATAGAAGTGTCATTGCATAAACCTACACTTATGCCCTCTCCGAGTATCTTTAATTGTTTTCATAGCTCACTCTTTCCTATCTTCAGGAATGCCATATTTTTCCTACAATTTGGTGCAACTTAATTAGTGAAAAAATTTAAAATATTTTCAACTAAAAGTCGGAACATGAGAACTTCAAACCTGAATATAATTCCACATATCATCACGTGTCGTCAACTTCTTCCAACTAAATACATCAAGAAGACAAAATTCCCTATTTCTTGACAATGTACAAAGAAAGCTGCCAAGCTCAGTTACTAATTCTTTGGTTGGACCAATAGGTTGTTTCGGCTCGTTTAACATGATCTGTTTGCACTCAATTCGTCCATGTACCTTTAGAATTTGTGTATCACCTCTTTTTCTTTTGTTAGTGATAGGGCCTACAATAATGTAAACAAAGAAATTATAGTATGCAGTTAGTTACTGGAATAGTAATCTGTATATTCTGCCTAGCTCTTCAGATTGGTCATTTGTAAGAGTGGTGGGAAGTTGTAAATCTTGTTGTACTTGTTCATGTGTTGCTCGTGATACGGGAATGGTGGATTCTGGCAATACTTGCTGCTTTTGCTCATGTAAAGTTGGTGCTATAGAACAACTAGAATCCAAAGACACGACACATGTTGCACTTGTTTCAGTACTTGAGATGCAGCTGGAACGGAGTTGGACTGCTTGTGATGCTTTTCACTCAAATTTATAAATTGAAAATATGTAACATAGCTTCTGCTTGTTCTTGAGTTTCAGCATCTGTTTGTTTCGTAAAGATGCAAGTGATCCAGCTGGAACAAAGTTTTTAACTTTTTGGCTTTTTCTTGAACCCCATTCTTGATTCATAATTGTTCAAGTTTCCGTACGTTCAGAAAGTGAATTATAAAATATGTTAGAACAAAGAATTCTAAATCAGGGAGCATATAAGACTATCTTTCACTTGTTAGTCACTTCTAATATAGTCTTATACCTTTGTGTGTCAATTATTGCTAGTCAAGTTTCTTGTTTGTTTCTGTTACATTCTTAAATAACAATTTTTGACAAATTGTTGCAGAATAACAGTATAACTGGACCAATCCCAAAAGAAATTGGAAGGCTCTCAAAGCTTCAAGCTCTTGATCTTTTTTGTAACTTCTTCATTGGTGATATTGCACTTTTTTGGGACATTTGAATAGCCTCATCTACATGTATGAATCTTAACATAGAGCAAATATCAGACTAAACTTACTCAGAATGGGCACTACTCCCGTCTTGAATTCACTTAATGGACTAAGTAGCATACTTACTCGGGATGGGCACTACACCATTACCAAAACTTAATTGGCTATTATAGGTCAAGATCAAATTATATTAAAGACCGCCGATTTGAGGATCAAAAATTAAAGACCACCTAAACTAGAGACATTCATGTGAATGGCCCTTTTACTGTTATAACCTTCAGAACCACAGATTACTTACAAGTTCTCTAAACAAATCTAACAGCACAACTGTGATCTATCAGTAAATCATTATCAAGAGAATGTTTTCATAGTTGGTCATAGTGGCTCAACCTATTTTTATCTGTATTAAACATGAGCACATCACATATATTTATCCACTTTTATCTAAACTATTCTTTGCGTAACCATATCAGATCCAATCTAATTGCCTATTTGCTAGCATTTAAGAAACATGATGAATACACGATCAAGCAAATTAAAGTGTTAGATCACATCTGAGTAGACATGAACTTATTTATGTATCTGCAAAACTCAAAAAAGTTAAATTTTAGAACTTCAGAAGAAACATATAGTGAACTACAACTGATTATGATAATTGCATCCAAACCACATCATAATATAGTTGAAGGGTCTGGACATATAAGAAAAACAAATTGCAATCCCTCTTGGGAAGGGACAATATTCAAAATCTAATCTGAATAATCTACTATCATAACAAAACTAGTATAATAGTAACAAGACAGTTGAAGTTGAACAAATAATGCAGTAACGATGACATAGTGAAACACCATATAGTTTCCAATACAATCAACCAAGACTCAATTTTAGTACATGAGTAATTACTTTACAATCAATGTCAGTTACCTGAAATTTAGCAATTCCTTATATTTCCAGAATAAAAATCAAGATTCTAGTGGTATTGACAAAGAGGTACAACAAAGCAACACTACAAAGAGTTGGGTTTAAAAGGTCTTCCACAGTCTAAAGTGGGGTAAGAGAGCTAAAACAGAGATAGCATATTAGAAGAAGCATGGTTTGATCTATCAATTATGGCAACATATACTAGATATATGTAAAGAGGGGAAATACAAGATATGTAGAAGGAGTTTGAGTGATAGCTCTGAAGAAGATCATAATGAAAGAGACATTGTACACTCTATTTATGTAAAGGTCAACACTAAAGCTGAACATTAACAACAAAACTTAAGCAAAGAGATGTCACAAAAGGAAGAATTTGCACTAATACAGTCACAAATGTTGGAGAAACCAACTGAAAACTATAACAAAGGAACATTGATAAAGATTATGAAACATAATGAAGAGAAGAAACAAATTATAGCACATGCTGAAGGGCTTACTGATAAATAAATTTTACATGACTTATATGAAGCTAAGTTTCATGAAGCTATGCCAGTAGATACTTCCAGAACACTTGAAGATAAAACTGAAAAATATGCATTAGAGCCACTTCAAATTACACAACAAAAGGTAGGTGTAAGTATTGGGACTGAGCTTATTGATGTCATTTACCTTACAATCAATGTTAGTTATGACTTTAGTTTCTACAATTTCAATGGAATCACTATACATGCTAACTTCTAATCCAACTTTAGTACAGAGAACAACCAAATCTAGTAAATTCACAAATAGCACTACAAAAATACTAAGAACTGAATCAAATTTCTTATCTACGCAAAGTTCTAACAATTTAACTACGATGTACAATTTCTTTATCAAACTAAACTACTTACCCGATGATAATCAATGTAAACTGAAGAGAATAAAATTTTACTATGGACATCTATGTTCAGCTTCTGTTCATGTACTAGAATAAAAATACTTAAGACGTATACAAATTAAAGACAGACACATCTGAATGTTCTGACCGATATGTAACAAAAAAATGATGAGAAACTCAATTGTTTCAAAAGATAAAACCCAGTATCATTTCTCCAAAAATTAGACCAAAAAATTATTTTCTCCATATCAGGACATTAATTTTTCCAAAAAGTTAAAGCAATTATTCCACTTTAGAAGCACAAAAGGGCATTAATTTTTTCATACATCAGAGACAAAAATTACAATATCATTAGAATAGCAATTTCAATTAGATACCAATAAAAATTAGACCCACAAGATAGCTAACTACTTGTTACAACACACAACACCTACACACAATTCAGTTACCCAGATTAATATCTCATGTAATAGAAAATCCAACATAAATATCAACAAAATTATTGTCCCTTAAAATTAAAATTAAGACCAGTACTATGATGAGAAGAAAATCCAGCAACTGAAGAAATAACGTAGACTAGAATGCAAAAACACAATAAAAATTAATTTAGGTCAATTTAATATCTCATGAAACAGAAAATTCAACATAAATCTAAAGTGGAATATGGTCTCTAAGGAGAAGGAAATCCAAAATTGATGAATACACCAACCTTAAAATCTCTAGGCTGAAGACGAAAACCCCCAAACAGAAGTGAAAGGTCGTGTCTTCTATTTACTCCAAAATAACAAAGACCCCGCAATACTAAGAGAGCAGGGATTCTCAGCACAAATTTACTCTATTTTGTAGTTTCTTCTGAAGAAAGAGAGAAAAAGATCACCGGAGATGGTCTCATCTTATCGATTTTGCCAGGGAAAAAGATAGTGGCTGGGAATTGCAAAGAGATGGTGAAAATGGTTTGACAGAGAAGAATGGTTTCAAGGGAAACAAAGTGGCAGACTTGGTGAAAATTATTGGCGGGACTTGAGAAAATAATATGGAGGGATTTAATAAACGTCGCAATAGAATTTTTTTTCCACGGAGTGTTGCCATAGATGATTTTATGGAAACGATTTCAAAAAGAGTTGTGATATGTATTTCTATTGCAATGGTTAATATATAATGGCAATGCTTATATTACTAAATCACAGCAACCAATTTCTGATAGTGGTCTTATGCTCCTTTCCTAAACAACTATCCTATAACCTAGGAAATACTAACCAAGGAAGTTCTAGATTGCACAAGCAACGCCGAAATGGGTAAGTACCTTACACGATTAAGGTTATGTTATTTGTTACTGCCTATATGGTTTATTTATATTTAAGTTACGATTATCATACCCATAATTCTAATGCCATAACAACATCCACAATAGTCATAATTAATTGTAATCACATAACACGGACTACAATTTAAGGAGGGGTACATTTAAACATAAAAATAAAGGTTGCATTCTCTGTCATTTTTGTGTCAAGTTCTCCTATTTTCCTATTAAAACTAACAAGCACAAAATTAAAATCCTAAACATATCGATTCTAACAAGATAGATCATCCAAGGAAAAACAAACATGATAACAAAAACCCTTAAATATTGGTATACCCCACCCCCAACAAGTAAATCATGCAATGTCCTTAATGCATAAAAACATAAAGAATCTGAAAAACTAGGGTAGGGACATACCTATGGCACACAAGGCACCTGTCATGTAATGATCAATAGGGGTCACGGATGAAACCCCTCCATGCTCTCCAACTATCGAGGTCTCAGTGTTAACCCCAATCTTAGTGCTAGTGGCACCAATGGTGTAACGCCCCAATTCTCGAGAATCGGAACACCACACGGTGCTTATGATCCCGAAAGACCACAAGCTAACCCTTTTTCTGATATTTGTACCTGTTCACTGCATAATATAATAAAATACATGCGAAAACTGGCTAACATTTTCCATAAGGTTCAAACATCTAGAAATATACAATACCTTAAACCACATACTAATACATCTGTGTGAAAAGCCTCTACACTGCCTAAACTGTGGAGTTGAAGGAACAATCCCCCAACTAACTCCGTCTACTAAAATTAAATACTGTAATAACAACATTCTCGGATGATGAGGACTCACTGCTGCACCCACTGCTGCTATACACGTGACTTCTAAGATGCTCCAAGTTTCACTCCTCTGAACCTATGGTGCCCCAAAATAAAAGAACACCATAGCGCGAATGCGTCAGTACTAAGATGTACTGAGTATGCAAGCAGGGAAGGCTAAATGCAAAGGGTTATGCATGAACATTTAATCAACAGAATAATCATGAGAATAACGAACGAGTACACATATATGAATGCACATTTCACAACCACAATAACAATTACAACGACTCCAGATACCACAGCTCGGATACCACTTTACTGTCCTCGGAACTCACTACTGTACTGGGGTACTGCATTACTGAATCACAAGATACCAATACTGGTCAATCGAATACACTCACACCCCTGACTTCTGAAAATTTATACCGACACAGAAACCGTGGGAAGTAGTTACATAACTCACCATGACTCCTCATAAGCAAATGAATTTGTGGGGGTGCATGCAATAAATTGAATAATATCTTTGATTTCATAAAACATGCGTACAGAAAACGAAGACTCACATGGCTTGAATTTCATTATCCATACTTCTCATAATATTATAGAGAGGAAAACATAAGTAAAATTCCATAAATTATCATAAAATTATCAATATTCATCATAAATTCTCATGACTCATCATAGACAACCAAACTCATCAACTCAAGACTCGGAGCGACTCGATAGTTCAAGAAACATACTTTTACGGACAGGGGAGTTTCCTATAACTGACGACCCCATGTGAGCTGCGTGGAATACCAACGTTTCCCTCCTAGGGAGAGCACTCCCATTGGCGGGAGTGTTGTACTCTTGCCAGGGAGTACAACCTTAAAGCTTTCATAATCACAATTCGGCTCTCTGGCCAACAATATCATCATCAACAACCCTACGGTGGCACATAGGTTTGGGGAAATACCAAATTTCCCTCTCGGTGCTAAGTAATACTCCCCGACTAGCTCAGAACGCGTTAGGAAATCCACCACAACATCACAAGGGTCTATCATAAAGACCAAATTAAATCTCTTTCTCATTTATCAAATCATATCGATTTGTGGATTCCTAACTCAACACATTTTAGCTCAAAATATTTTAATTTTCCTCAACATCAACATGGTATCAATAACAAAAGCATTTTGTTTCTGCGAGCTTAAAATCAATATAAATCATCCCGACTCTGCGGATGCAAATCAATATTCTCAAATGATCATTCTTTCATTTCAATATTCAAATCATGACAATAGCTTTTGAAAAACATTTAAGATCTTCAAATCATAGTAAGATTTTGTATGTCGTAATGTAACTCAAATCATGGCTCTTATATCAAGAATCCTCAAAAAAATAATTTCATAGTAGTGGTATGTAATTTATGGCATAAAATCTCAATTCAAGAAAACAAGATAATAAGGTTATTATGTATACCAATATTGGACGATTCAAAGTTCCATAAATCATATCTTGAAAACACTTGAAATATCAACTCATGGTAGAAATATGAAATTCACCATATCAAATCATAACTTGGGAATAATAAAGTAATCATGTACATCGAAGCTTAAACAATTTATATTTTCATAACCTCATAATTCATCATTAAAACATCTTGGGTATTTACCCACTTTACAAAATCATGAAATTTCAATAATAAAATCAATTCGTGAACTGACTCAGCTCTAGACCAGCAGACTATTTCGGGCATACGTACCCCCAACAATCAATAACATAAGTAATACGTAGTATACAACAACACATACTCACATGCCCACAGACCATCATGCACCATGCATTCATTAACACCTCACACCAATCATTTGAAGATCATATTCATATACAAGTATTGGGATCTCATGCTATTACATCGTAGATCATTCAACAAGGATGCATATGGTTAAGGAAGAATACAACATAACATAGTTCATCCTATCGGGATACACACAAATAACATACATTCAACACATCATGGTTCACTTCTCAAGGTTCTTTCCTTTAAGATCTTGATATATGCAATTCGACCCATAATTAGACATTTCACACTTAGCGTGGCCTAATGTCCTTATCATTTCCCTTAAGCATCATAGTAACCACATAGTATGCAAGTATGGTATGAACTCATCATTTCGATCACAAGGGGTCATACGATCCATTCTTCTTCAACTAGGCATTTCTACAATCACCTTGCATGCACCATTTAGGGCATAGGTTAGTATGAACAATTACATGTGCTACAACACCATCATTCATCTTAATTCCACCAACTAAATCCCCTGTCCTCACTTACAACCATTTCAAAAGCCTTCCACACAACATCCCCAATTTTAGACAATAACATAGAGTTCATGTTGAACGTATACATAGAAAGTAGTCTAATCATTTAGAACTTATTATATCCTAAGAACGTAAATTTAGAGCCTCTTAGACAATTTTACAAACACCTTACATGCACTTTTAGGCATTGGTGAATTCGTCAAGTTCTCATGTTTTCCGCCCCCCATATATCTCATCCAACACACATAATCATCACATGCATGTATCAACCAACATACACCATCACCACACATATATATATATCAACCAACATGAATAATCATCATATATATATATATATATATAAAGTAACATACATAATCCTCATATATATCTCAACCATCAAATATCAATCAACATATATATATATACATCATCAAAGTCTAGAATATATATATATATATATATATATATATATATATATATATACATAACTTGAACTTTCAAAAAGGGATTCGTGGACTCTATGGACGAAAGGAGTCCATAGATAAACACTTGCATACCTTAGACTCCGTAGCCGGAAGAGATTGACAGAAGGAATTCTTGAATCAAAGCCTCCAATTAATTTCCCCCAATTCAAAATCCTAACCCTAACTTGATATATATATATATATATATATATATATATATATATATATATATATATATATATATATATACATATAAGAGAAATAAGAGAAAAATAATACAAGTTCTCATCTGAATGGGGTATTTATAGAGGTTTAAAAGAGTCGTGAAAGACCAAAATGCCCCTAAGAAACAAATAAAATCCGAATCTGTCCATGGAGGACTGTTTTGATAGGCTGAAGTAGACCGACCATAACGTTTTACTCCAATATCCAAATTGAATGAAACGAATTTCATTAGAAAGAAGACTCGCAGAGCTTTCTGTTGATATATGGTAGCTCACCCAGATCATTATGTACAAGGAGTTATGGTCATTTGAACTTGACCCAAAAATTCATTTTTGGTAGGCTGAACTAGATTGACCATAACGTTTTGCTCCGATAGACAAATTGGATGAAACCAAGTTCATTGGAAAGAGGACTCGCAGAGCTTTCCGTTGATATATAGTAGATCACCCAGATCATTATGTACAAGGAGTTATCATCATTTAAATTTGGAGAAAAAATACGCTTGGCCTCAGTACTTTTTCCTGCACGTTTTACTGTTCACAGTTCAATCGGAATGGTCGTAGTTTGATCAAAATGGTCGTAACTCATCGCTTGAGTGTCCGTTTTGGATGATCCACATATCGTTGGAAATCTTATTCGATGATGTACGAAATGTTGGGTTGAAATCCAAGAAATGACACACAGAAAAATTATAAATCAATCTTGAAGATAGGATCCCGACATGTTTACGCATAAAATTTCAACGAATTTTTTTTTCGGGGTGTTACATCATCTCCCCCTTGGAAACATTCGTCCTCGAAGCTAGCTTGATAGGATAAGAGTACTAATCGACTGGACTTACTTAAGGAACATGAACATCTGAAACTTATCTATACGACTAGAACTACTGATAAAATGGGTGCTTACACCGAACATGTACGCCTGATGCGTGGAATACACACTGAATCAATGAATAATTAAGTTGGATTCTTATGGTAAGTATGCATATCTGATGCATAGATATAAGACTGAATATACTGACAAGATGGCTTCTCAGGAGGAATATGCATACCTAATACAGAAGTATGTAAATGAGATACTTTCATGAATACATGACTGTCAAACTGAGTCTTTTACTACTACCAATGCATGAACACATAACCGAATACACTGACCAACTGAGCTCTTTCTACTACCACGGAACATACGGATCTAATGCTTAACCGTTTCACTGTACTGCCTTCTGAGTCACACAACTGGATTTCTTAATCACTCGAACTTCTCACAATATGCATGCGTGTATGATGCATGAGAACACAGTTAAAAAGATGTATGAACATGTACTTGTATATGTAATGACAACTGATGTAATACCTATGATAAAAATCTGAATATGCAACTGTATGGGGTATCTCCCCCTTGGGACACCACGTCCCTTCACGATTACTTTACAACAGTATCGAAGCGGCGTACAGGGAACCTATGAAGTAAATTATATGCATGATACACAATGAAAAAACTGATCTATATTCACAACCACTAGGATATTCCACTTCAGAATAATGACATGGTCAGAATTTCCAATAACAGGATTAGAAGAAAAGATGAGAAAACAATTCATTCAGGTCTAACTTTATCACTTCCTCTATCACCTCCTCTTACCATTTAGTCATCACCATACACTTGTGAACACTTGACTAAACTCCGAACTGAACGGAAATCAATTTACTCTAGAGTCTGGGGCACAACGATACATATGAGTGATAACTTAACTCATCCCGGAGAACTGCTCCTAAAAGAATGAATTCACTACTGATGCTAATACCAGTGCTATTTCTTAGGATACAATTCTTATCTTTCCTTAGTCTCTACAATCATCGACACATACATACACTCTTTTCGATATTTGTTTGTCTCGCTAAACACATCATCTGTTTCGATTTCTTCATAGGCTACTAATACCACATTCACATCTTAATACTTAGTTTGGAGTCCACAAACTTACATTCTTCAAAGATTCAAGCTTAGCTTCTAAAACATAACATGAATATCCACAAATCTTTAATAAGCATACTATTCTCATTCTAGCCTTCAAATATCACATCTCTTAAACTTATACTTCTCCACACCATGAGAATCGCAGATATATCTCTATCAATCAACACATATCATTCCCAACTTCCACACTTAGATTCTTACATATATAATTTCAAACCTATTCATTCACCATATAAACAGCTAACCCCATAAGGTATACTCTGCTCACTTTAGAGAAAACTGTCCCGAAACTATCTGCGGGGACTGTCAGAGAAAGTTCTATCTGAAAGACTTTGGCTTCACTATTTCTATTACCTTAAGAGTAAGGTAAATCTGACATAAGTAGACCATTACAAGAGTCTACATAGCTCTCTTGGAAAATCTTTCTATAGCACGATCTGGATCATGAAAGAACGAAAACTCTTCTAAACATCCCATAGCCTCCCGTACATGAATGTGGCGCGTAATACACTCTTGTACAAGACTCTACTAGATGCGGCTTTTTAGACTCCCTAGGACAATGTTGAACCTTAGGCTCTGATACCAAGATTCTAACACCCTGATTCCCGAGAACCAAAACGCCACACGGTGCTTATCATCCCAAAGGACCACAAGCTAACTCTTTTTCTGATATCTGTACCTGTTCACTGCATAATATAATAAAATACATGCGAAAACTGGCTAACACTTGCCATAAGGTTCAAACATCTAGAAATATACAATACCTTAAACCACACACTAATACATCTGTCTGAAAAGCCTCTACACTGCCTGAACTGTGGAGTTGAAGGGACAATCCCCAAACTAACTCCGTCTACTAAAATCAAATACTGTAATAACAAAATCCTCGGATGATAAGAACACGCTGCTGCACCGACTGCTGCTATACAAGTGACTTCTAAGATGCTCCAAGTTTCACTCCTCTGAACCTATGGTGCCCCAAAATAAAAGAACACCATAGCACGAATGCGTCAGTACTAAGATGTACTGAGTATGAAAACAGGGAAGGCTAAATGCAAGGGCTTATGCATGAACATTTAATCAACAGAATAATCATGAGAATAACGAACGAGTACACATAGATGAATGCAAAGTTCACAACCATAATAACAATTACAACGACACCAGATACCACAGCTCGGATACCACTTTACTATCATAGAAACTCACTACTGTACTGGGGTACTGCATTACTGAATCACAGGATACCAATACTGGTCAATCGAATACACTCACACCCCTGACTCTTGAAGATTTATACCGACACAAAAACCGTGGAAAGTAGTTACATAACTCACCATGACTCCTCATAAGCAACTGAATATGTGGGGGTGCAGGCAATAATTTGAATAATATCTTTGATTTCATAAAACATGCGTATGGAAAACGAAGACTCACATGGCTTGAATTTCATTATCCATACTTCTCATAATATTATAGAGAGGAAAACATAAGTAAAATTCCATAAATTATCATAAAATCATCAATATTCATCATAAATTCTCATGACTCATCATAGACAACCAAACTCATCAACTCAAGACTCGGAGCGACTCGATAGTTCAAGAAACATACTTTTATGGACAGGGGAGTTTCCTATAACTGACGACCCCATGTGAGCTGCGTGGAATACCAACGTTTTCCCTCCTAGGGAGATCACTCCCATTGGCGGGAGTGTTGTACTCTTGCCAGGGAGTACAACCTTAAAGCTTTCATAATCACAATTCGGCTCTCTGGCCAACAATATCATCATCAACAACCCTATGGTGGCACATAGGTTTGGGGAAATACCAAATTTCCCTCTCGGTGCTAAGTAATACTCCCCGACTAGCTCAGAACGCGTTAGGAAATCCACCACAACATCACAAGGGTCTATCATAAAGACCAAATCAAATCTCTTTCTCATTTATCAAATCATATCAATTTGTGGATTCCTAACTCAACACATTTTAGCTCACAATATTTTAATTTTCCTCAACATCAACATGGTATCAATAACAAAAGCATTTCATTTCTGCGAGCTTAAAATCAATATAAATCATCCCGACTCTGCGGATGCAAATCAATATTCTCAAATGATCATTCTTTCATTTCAATATTCAAATCATGACAATAGCTTTTGAAAAGAATTTAAGATCTTCAAATCATAGTAAGATTTTGTATGTCGTAATGTAACTCAAATCATGGCTCTTATATCAAGAATCCTCAAAAAAATAATTTCATAGTAGTGGTATGTAATTTATGGCATAAAATCTCAATTCAAGAAAACAAGATAATAAGGTTATTATGTATACCAATATTGGACGATTCAAAGTTCCATAAATCATATCTTGAAAACACTTGAAATATCAACTCATGGTAGAAATATGAAATTCACCATATCAAATCATAACTTGGGAATAATAAAGTAATCATGTACATCAAAGCTTAAACAATTTATATTTTCATAACCTCATAATTCTTCATTAAAACATCTTGGGTATTTACCCACCTTACAAAATCATGAAATTCCAATGATAAAATCAATTCTTTGGGCACAAGAATGAAAAGATATTCTTGTTCAAAACCCCACATACTAAGTTCTCACGGAATTTATTTTAAGTTCTCAAATCATCAGAAGTTCATCGATCGTATCACGACTAAGATTATCGCGGAACTGACTCAGCTCTAGACCAGCAGACTATTTCGGGCATACGTACCCCCAACAATCAATAACATAAGTAATACGTTGTATACAACAACGCATACTCACATGCCCACAGGCCATCATTCACTATGAATTTATTAACACCTCACACCAATCATTTGAAGATCATATTTATATACAAGTATTGGGATCTCATTCCATTACATCATAGATCATTCAACAAGGATGCATATGGTTAAGGAAGAATACAACATAACATAGTTCATGCCATCGGGATACACATAAATAACATACATTCAATACATCATGGTTCACTTCTCAAGGTTCTTTCCTTTAAGATCTTGATATATGCAATTCGACCCATAATTAGACATTTCACACTTAGCGTGGCCTAATGGCCTTATCATTTCCCTTAAGCATCATAGTAACCACGTAGCATGCAAGTATGGTATGAACTCATCACTTCGATCACAAGGGGTCATACGATCCATTCTTCTTCAACTTGGCATTTCTACAATCACCTTGCATGCACCATTTAGGGCATAGGTTAGTATGAACAATTACATGTGCTACAACACCATCATTCATCTTAATTCCACCAACTAAATTCCTCATCCGCACTTACAACCATATCATAAGCCTTCCACACAACATCCCCAATTTTAGACAATAACATGGAGTTCATGTTGAACGTATACATAGAAAGTAGTCTAGTCATTTAGAACTTATTATATCCTAAGAACGTAAATTTATAGCCTCTTAGACAATTCCACAAACACCTTACATGCACTTTTAGGCATTGGTAAATTCATCAAGTTCTCATGTTTTCCGCCACCCCATATATCTCATCCAACACACATAATCATCACATGCATGTATCAACCAACATACACCATCACCACACACATATATATATATATATATATCAACAAACATGCATAATCATCATATATATATATATCAAGTAACATACATAATCCTCATATATATCTCAACCATCAAATATCAATCAACATATATATATATACATCATCAAAGTCTAGAAAAAAAAAAATATATATATATATATATATATATACATAACTTGAACTTTGAAAAAGGGATTCGTGGACTCTAGGAACGAAAGGAGTCCATAGATAAACACTTGCATACCTTAGACTCCGTAGCCGGAAGAGATTTACGGAAGGAGTTCTTAAATCAAAGCCTCCAATTAATTTCCCCCAATTCAAAACCCTAACCCTAACTTGATATATATATACATATAAGAGAAATGAGAGGAAAATAATACAAGTTCTAAGCTGAATGGGGTATTTATAGAGGCTTAAAAGAGTGGTGAAATACCAAAATGCCCCTAAGAAACAAATAAAACCCGAATCTGTCCATGGGAGACTGTTTTGATAAGCTAAAGTAGATCGACCATAACGTTTTACCCCATTATCCAAATTGAATGAAACTAATTTCATTAGAAAGAGGACTCGCAGAGCTTTCCGTTGATATATGGTAGATCACCCATATAATTATGTACAAGGATTTATGGTCGTTTTAAGTTGACCCAAAATTGGATGAAACCAAGTTCATTGGAAAGAGGACTCGCAGAGCTTTCTATTGATATATAGTAGATCACCCAGATCATTATGTACAAGGAGTTATGATCGTTTAAATTTGGAGCAAAAATACGCATGGCCTCAGTACTTTTTCCTGCACGTTTTACTGTTCACAGTTCGATTGAAATGGTCGTAGTTTGATCGGAATGGTCGTAACTCATCGCTCGAGTGTCCGTTTTGGGTGAATCACATTTTGTTGGAAAGCTTATTCGATGATCTATGAAATGGTGGGTAGAAATGCAAGAAATGACACTCAGAAAAATTATAAATCATTCTCAAAGATAGGATACCGATACGTTTACGTACAAAATTTCAACGAATTTTTTTTTCCGGGGTGTTACAAATGGTTACCGATACACTCAGTGGTGTTGATCTTATGGGGGAATCTTTGAATCCTCCGTACTCTAATGAACAGAAGCAATAACATAAGTGGGTAACTCACAATCTACGGAGTGATAATCCTCAAATTATACCTCAAAAGTATAAGTGATCATTGTTAATATATTTACCCAACTTAGAACCATGGTCGTATCCTTTGGGTATGAGAGCGATAGTTTCATTCTCGAGTGTCATAAATGACTACATGTTTTCCCATAATACTATGAAAAATAAAGTGAGAAAGTAAATTAGAGGTTTGTTTTAAATATTTTGTATTCAAAAATATCAATCGTAGCTCTAGATGTAAAATTTGAGTAGTAGAGAAAGAGAGTTTATCAAGTGTGTAATAGGAATTGGGGTTATCCTATCTTAAGATTGAGTACATGTATAGGTAGTTTAGTATTTTCCTTAATTCAGTTAATAGCTATGGATAGGATAGATTATGAGTCTTTAGTACTAATCTTTCAATCAAACACCAAAATATCACAAATATGTTCTTTTGAACACCTCAAAAGTGTAGATAAACAACTAATCTAATATCTCAACTAGCATCCTTACATCTAATATACACCATTAAATGATAAACATTTAGTTATTGTTAACTACTACTACTCACCCTCATCCCCTTTGTCAAGAATAATAAGGGTTCTAATATTATCTAGTGTTTTCAACCTCTAATTATAGTAGAAAAACTTAGAGTAGGAGTAAAACCTATAACAATTAACTAATTAGAAAGACAAATAAACAACACCCATTAAATTATCACTCCTTATTCAAGAATAACCCTAAGTAGAGAATTAGCTACTCATAAAGAGAGAGAGAAAAATTATCCAAATTCTCATTCCATTCTTCCATTAAATCCAAGATTATCATAAGAATTGTGATCCAAATTCAACGAAAAGCTAAATAAAACCACTAGTTTCACAATTAGGGTTTTAACTCATTTCTCAAGCTCAAAAAGTACAAAGATGGATGTTTAGATCTGAGAAATCACTTCTAAAGCTAAAAAATCATGTTCTAGGAAATTACAAAAATGCCACCGCACTGGTCATTTGTTGGCACAGATGCCAAGGTAGATAGGAAATTTGTACGCATAGGTCATAGGCATAGATGGCATCCAGCTTCATTGCTTGCCTGTCCTCCTTATTTTTATGTGTACCTTCTCACCTGTATGTGTAGGTGAGCTTCCATCTCCTTAGCCAGTGTTATTTTAACTCTTTGACTTTTATGGTTACCTCGACCCTAATTTTTTGACCAAACAAGCAATTTAACATGAGATATACCTCAAATCAAAGGAAATTAGAGGATAATTCAAGATCAAAACTGCTAATGACCTAGCAAATTTCCAACTTATCATTCCACCAAACTTAAACTATTTTTTTCCTCAAGAAACCAAGAGTTTCATAGAGAAAAAGAGTATTCTTCACTCCAAAACAACCATAAAAGACTACTCGAAATAAATAAGACCATAAAGTTCAATTGGTTCCTCCAATAAATTATGGTAAATGTGAAATTAACAATTCTCCTTTCTAGATGAAAGTTTTTTTGTTTCAAAGGTACAGGATATCAACAAGTAAAAGTTTTAGATCAAGATGTTTTTCAAGGGTTGACGCAAGTCTATCAAAGATTGCCTCAATTTCTCTTTGTGGCTTGTCTTGTTCATTTTCCCCAATTGAGCATATGGTCACTCTGTACTTCAAGGTGTAGATGTCGATCATATGAAAGAAGTTACTTCACCCACATAGAAAATGCATTTCACAAGGAGCATAGAGATCAAACAAATTACCTCTCACTCTCAATATAAAATTCAAGTACAACAAGTAGAATCATGGTCTTGCCCTTTGTGTCATTCACCACTAATATTGTCCTATAGGGTTGAAATCACCAAGTACTTATGGGATTTGATGAAGATTAGGGAGAAGGAATAAATTTATGGATCATGTGACTAGGAGACCTCCCTAAACAAAATCACTTTTAACTCTTCTTGGGCCTTTTTATTTAAAGTTGTCCACCTTATTCACCCTTATTTCTTTTCTTTTGTTTCCCTTAATCTTTAACCTTCTTTTGCTAAACACACTTATGAGATTCCTTATTTATTCACTTCTTGGATTCTTTTAAGAGATTTTTAACTCATTAGCCATTCATTCTTCCCTCTCTAGCTTTTTAATTTTTTCAAATTATTTTCTAAGGGATAGGCTTATCGCTTTTGTTTTCAAGAACATCTTTCGTCTTATGAAGCACTTGTTTAGACAACCAAGCATACACTTTTCTTAATCAATCTTACAAAACTCCTTATCCCCAAATTTATTCTTTGAGCCTACTTTGTTAATTCTCACAATTATGTACTCCCAAACTTCAGAAATTGCCTACATTGGCCTATATTAGAAAAATGCAACGCATTCGAAGAGGTTAGGTTCCAAAAGAGGGATTGTTAAAAAGAGTTAAGGTGTCATAGTATGGTTATCAATAAGAAAAAGGTAATGGACTGAAGTTCAAATAGGTTGACTAGGGAACAATGTTAAGGTGGGATATAGGCTTAAGGGTTAAAAGAGGGATTCGTGTCATCTTTCAAACCAAGTGTGGCATAGGATTTCACCTTGAACAGACTCAGGGAAAGTTCTAGACAATAATACATGCACAAAATTAGATGAAATCTCACCACACAAGGCACCAAACTCTTAAAATAGAAATCTAGTCTTCCAAAAAATTTGGCAAATGAACTTGATAAACTACTCTGAATCAAGATCTATTTTTTATGAAAAAAGAGCCAAGATTGAATTTAAAGGTCTCGACTCAAGACAAATCTTGAAACCCCTTTTCTCTTTGTTTTTCAAAAAACATTATTCTTTTTAATGAAAAATCTTTTTGGAGGTGCCTATTAAACTTTGCCAACTATTACTTGATTCAAACTCAAAACAATGGGTATTTATTATAAGAAGGCCTCTCGATCCATATGTCATATGGTAATACCACTTCGTTCGACAACGAAAATGAAATAATAAAAAATTGCTCCTTGGGAAAAAATCAAGTTTCAAAGAAAAAACTTGCAGTTTATTTGACATATATATATTCAAGTCAAATAGAACGATTCGCATGTCCAAGATAAGCATTGCCTGAAGGCAATAATCAATACGAGATAAGTTCACATATGTTTAAAATGATAGCAAGCACATAACATGGGAACAACGAGGTCAGTATCCACCCAAATAGGCCTAAAAAGTGCAATGTCAACACCAATATCCACAAAAATAGGCATCGAAAAAGCAATATCATCCAAAAATAACATCAATAGATGCATCAACTGAAACAAAATTATAGACCATGAATATAAATAGAATATACCAACTATTTTATGATTATGCTCAAATTATACCTCAAAAGTATAAGAGATCATTGTCAATATATTTACCCAACTTAAAGTGGGGGTCGAATCCTCAGGAAATAAGAATAATATTTTTACTCTCGAGGGTCACAAGCCACTACAACTTTGCTCATAATTCCTGAGAAATAATATGAGAAAGTAAAGTCGATGTTTTTTTAATCATTTTGTTTTCAACAATATCAATCATAACTTTAGATGCAAAATTTGTGTACTAGAGAAAGAGTGTTGTAATTAAGTATGAAATAGGATTCAAAGTCATGCTATCTTAAGAATGGGTACACGTATGTGTAGTTGAGGATTTGCCTTTATTAGTTAATAGTTATGGATAGGCTAGATTTTGGGTATTTAGTGTCAATATTTCAATCAAACACCAAAATATCACAAATGGGTTCTTTCCAACACCCCATAAATGTAGCTATATAACCAATCTAATAGCTCAATTGACATCCTTACATCTAAGATATACTATTAAATGATAAATATCAAGTTATTATTAACTACTACTACTCACTCTCATCCCATTTGTCAAGAATGACAAAGGATTCTAAGGTTAACTAGAGTTTGCAACCTCTAATAAAGATAAAAAAATGGAGTAGGGGTATAACCCATAACAATTTACTAATTATCAAGGAAAATAAACAACACCCATATAATTGTCACAACTTTTTCAGGTATAACCCCAAGTAGGGAAATTTGCTACACATAGAGAGAGAAAGAGGAAAATTACCCAAATTCTCATTCTATTCTTCCATCAAATCCAAGATTATCACATGAATTGAGATTTAAATTCAACTAAAAGCTAAAATAGTCACTAGTTTCACAGTTAGGGTTTCAACTCAAGGTTTCTCAATCTTAGAAGTGAGAGTAGCAACCTAACAAATTAGGATTCATTAGGGCACCATTCTATAATGAATTATTAATAAAAAAATGGAGGTTTAGATCTGAAAAACCCCTTTTAAAGCTAAATATTCACATTCCAAGAGATTACATAAATGCCACTGCACTAGTCATCTACTAGTGCAGATGAGCTACTTTCGAGCATAGGCCATGGGTATAGATTGCATCCAGTTTCACTACTTTAGCTCTTTTCCCCACTTGTGTGCGCACATTCTCACCTATGTGCGCAAGTGATATTTTATCACCACTGTAATTATATTCTTAGTTATTTTTCTTCACCTATGACCTACATTTAGCTCATATGGTTAACTCAACCTCAAATTCTTTGATTAACTACCCGATTGAGCAAATTCAGTTTCACGGTTTGCCTTCTTTATAACATTTTTTCTCTTTTCTTTCTCTTCTTTCAAGGTTACTTCTCACCTTTAATATCATCTTTTTCTTTACCTTTTCTCTTAGCTATCGAGGCTTGGGTGTAGAAATCGGCACCTCATTATTAAATACCTCTTCTATTATCGTCATTGAAGGAGGCTATATAACATAAAATTATCTCTCAGTGAGATCCTTTGCAGCTACTTCAAGTGAGGCAAGTTCGACTCTGAACTCACTCAATTATAGAGCCTAAATACTCTCCAACCTATCAAACGTACACACATCAAAGCTATCCAACCACTACTGCATACCCCACCCAGCATTCTTAGATTCATCTTTCACAAAAGGCTCGACCCCTTTTCTAACATTCCTTTTTTTGCTTCCACAATTTCCAACCTCTTTTGCATCTTATGCAATAACTCATGTGGTATCAAAGCATAGCCTATAGGCACATACTGGATTAAACTAGAAGGTACTTTGGATGGCTATAAAGATAAGGTTGTGATAGTATAAGTACTTGTTGTGTCACTAGATCTAGTATCCAGAAAATTATGTTGTGGTCAATAGGATCAATCCCCTCAGCTATCCTGAAGCTAAGACAACCACTGGACCTCTATCTTGAGCTATAGGATTAATGTAGTCTTTGATTGAAGAAATTTTGGTCATTCTTATAGGCTTGATCATCTAATTCATATTCAACAAGATAAATATATGGGAGTTCTAACAAAATTGAAAGACTAAAATAGGAATAAAGAGGGTAGTGTTATATAAAAGTACCTGCTCCCTAAATTTTATCTATGGTAATTTGTGGAATATTCAGCTCCAACTCCACCATAATACTACCACAATCCCTTATAATCCAACACTCAACACATTATCATTCCCTATAGGTGCTAAGAAATGTCTGACTATGGACCACTAAGCCTTAGCGAGGAAATTCAAAGTGCGCTTGTAAATTGGCATGCCATTGGCAATCCAATCAGCTTCCTATTTTGCATTAACTGTGCGACATGCTAACTATTTTAAATGCATCAATTTATCATCTTCTCTCAACTATTTACTTTTGTCAAGGCTTCCATACAATAAACATATTTTTTGTTGTTTTTGGAGCCTCAATATTAGGACTATATAGCCATCGATAAATGGTCCTCATAGAGATGTCAACATTTATACCATAAACCCTCACCATATCCAATGAAGGTTGATTCCTCATTTCCTTCTCCCTCTGTGAAGGTGTCATATTTTCAAGTGTAGCAACATAGTTAGCATAAAAATCTCAAATAACCTCAATATTGTATTTTTCCAGGGATTGTCCATCTAATACATGTCATATTTATCAAACACTCGACATAGTTCATAGACCTTTTGCAAATCCTTAGGAAGAACTTGGGTTCCTCTAGGTTAGTTCACTTTAAGTTACCCTTATTGTTTAGGCCAAATTACAATTGTAATTGGAAAAAGACCAAAGGACACCCCATTGAGTAGTTTTTGATCCCTTTGGGGGAGTCACCTCGATATCAACTTTGTTGGAGGTTTCCATACTAGACTTTCTGCATCCCTCCTCTGATGAATCATCATCCTTAGAATCACCATCTTCCCATCCTCAAACTCACTCGCATTTAGGCTATGAGATTTGCCTCCTTCAGACTGAGGAAACACAATGGTACAGGATACAGGTATAATTTCTTTGGACTTTGCATTCTTGGACCTAGTGTTTTGAGGATCATATTGTGTATTAACTTATCTTGTGGAGTATTTAACCACAAAACCACTAGACTCCTCAGACTCAGTCTCCCATGTTCAGGGTTGGTCTTTTAGTGCCTTTTTTCTATCTCCTGGTGGACCGCCTCTTCTTATTTCTTCTAGCTTACTTTAGGTGCCGTGGTACATGTGAAGGAAATAATTAGTATCTCAAATATCTACATAGAGATTATAGACGACCCTTAGGATGAGTCATTGCATGATGGAATAATTCATTCTTTGGGTTGTTGAGCAGACACCCGAGATCTTGAGGGTATCTACCATCATATGAGAGACACTAGATAATAGTTATTGAGATACAATATTTTAAAGATTTATCTAATGGACCTCTATAACGACATTGATAACATCCACAACAACCAACCAATGAATTATTCCAAGAAATAATGGGCCATTGATTAGCTCGTTATGGGCCCTTCTCATAACATGAATACATTTATAACTAGACCCTAATCCTATTGTTTTTGGGGATACTCAAGCATTACCCCTATCAAACCCATTCCTCAAAATCCACAATGATAGTTACGTCATGGCTTCCTAACATACTCCATCAGAACTCAAAACGCACAAATGAAGATTGTTACCTTTATAATCTCAAGGTGATTTTTAAGCCTCTTCATTTAAAATTTATAGCTATGTAAGAATAGAAAATGTAGCATTAATTACTTTTTGTTTTCAATGAATGCACTTTCTTAAAGATAAAGAGTAGATGAGTTCTTGAATTGAGGGAGTACTCACCCAATCTTAGTAGAATTTGGTGTGAACGATGGTTATTATTACTTTTATAGTTGAATTTTAAGGGATTTTGCCTTTTTTAATACTTATATATATGTTTCAGGTAATTGGATGGTTGGGAAAAGGCTTAAAGGGTTAATGTAACACCCTGCATTTTTGGGCTAAAATTTGAACCATTGTTCCTATGTGTATAAACTCTAATCCTATGATTTATATGTGAATATATGCATCATGATAATTACCCTAGTGTATGAAGTGCTATTGAGGTGAAAAATGTTCATAGGAAACACTTAGAGCAAAGTAGAGTTGAGAACTCTTGATTTGGCCAAATTTTGGTATTCGATCCTACAAGGGTCAACTATGAACGTGTATAACTTTTAAATTGTTTTTAATTTTTCCTCTCAAGACAAAAAAAATTATAGATAATTGAGTCTTCTTTCCAATGCATCCAATTTTGCCTTAATCTGACACCCGAGCGAAAAGTTATGAGCATTTTCTTGAGAAATAATAAGGGTCTGCGATAGCTCTGCTACCCGAACTTTAGTCTCCATGATAGAATCTGTGACACGGAGGATATGTTTATAGCATTCGTAAGTACAAGCTCAAGGGTCATTTTGGTCCTTCCCTCTTGCCCCAAGCACCCAAGTGACGGATTAAAGCCCCAAAAAGGCATTATTTGCACACTTTTCATCAGTTAAAACTTATGTAAACCCTTCCCCTCTTCCCAAGAACAAGAAATTCAAGTTTTTTCCCCCAAGAATTCAAGCATTGAAGCTTCAATTTAAAGTTTTCTTAAAGAATTAAAGTTTTCTCATGAGAATTTTTCTCTTACATGATTTATGCTCCAAATCCCTATGTCATGTTTAGTTAATACAATGTCAAATTCTCAAATTCATGCTTTAACTGTATAAACATGATACCTTCAAAAGGTTAACTCACTCTCATATTCAAATTCATATAATTTATCAAGTTATTGGAATATCTTATGTTTTGGGTCTTTGAATTATTACTTCAAGTCACTGTTTTAAGTGTTGTTATCAAATTTGTAATTATTCAGTGCTGGCAGGTTATGAACAGCCGATATCGATGTGTTTTTATATTTTTCTATTTTCAAGTAACAAGTCAGTCAGAATCATAATTTTATTCCTATGTTCAGATTATCATATTTATAACGAACTCACTAGTTTTACTTCATGTTAAATACATCCGTTTACATGTTCATGGTTAATTCAAATTATGCATGCACTATTAGTTTTCAGAACACCATGTTTGAGTATATCAGTTATTAGTGCATGCACCAGTTCATGATTCCAGTGTCAGTTTAGTTGGGAGTAGGATTCATCATAGAGTGAACACAGGGATGGAAGATCCTCTGTTAATTTAGGTAGAGTCGTTAGACCAATCCCTAAGTTCCAGAACTACGTAGCTAACGTAGGTTATGAGGGGTGACCTGTCAGTTTAGGCTTGGCACCCCAGTCCTTCGAGACAATAGATTAGTCGATCCACATACCTAGTGTTAGGACCCGTGGCAAGGTCTAGACACCCTTCCAAATGGGGTTATAGGTTGGACCCCAATTAGCTCAGATTGGGGATTGTCACTTACATGATAGCTCTTACAGTTTCAGTCAGTACTTAGTCTACATAGTTTAGGTTTTCTTGACAAAGTAATCAGATATTTAGTTATTCAGATATCAATTTTTCAGTTATTTAGTTATCCAAATCATTTAAGTACATGTTTTACTTGGTCTTGCATTCATCTTACATGTTCGTTATTTCATGCACAGTACCCATACATGATCCACTATTCAGTTTTAAAACATGTTAAGCTTTACATGAGATTTACACACAGTATTCATATTTCTACCGCTTCCCAGCTTATGGAGTTTTTTGCAGCTCATGATTTATAAATCTCACTATAACTTATCATTTTTTTCACATATAACTGTGCTGCCCCAGAAAAAAAATTTTCGTTAAGATCTCGGACGAAAATGTGTTGAATTCTGTTCTTTATCGTGATTAATAATTTTTTTGTGTGGAATTTCTGGATAGGTGACCCGTCATCGCGTAGAGCATCGAATAATATTTCCAACGATATGTGGATCATCCAAAACGGACACTCGAGTGATGAGTTAAGATCATTCCGATCTAATCGTGAATAGTGGTGAACAGTAAATGTGCAAGAAAAAAATACTGAGGCCAGACGAATTTTAGGGTCAAATTCAATCGATCATAACTCCTTGTACATAATGATATGGGTGAGCTACTATATATCAACAAAAATCTCTGAAAGTCCTCTTTCCAATGAAATTAGTTTCATCCAATTTGTCCATTGGAGCAAAAAGTTATGGTCGATCTACTCCAGCCTATCAAAATAGTCCACCAAAGGATAGATTTGACATTATTTGATTTTAATGGTATTTTGGTCATTTCCACTCCTATCCATCTGGGTAAACCATGGATTTAAGTTCATTAAGAGCATTCAATAACTCATTTTTCTCCAAAATTTCCTAAGGCTCAAACCCCAACCCTACTACTCCAAATTTCAGCCTTCTATGTCTTTTGATTGAACCGTAGAAATTTCAAATTGATTTGGGATTCAGGTTGATCATGTTAAGGGTTTTGAGAAGCACCCTTTATTTTCATGAATAAAGTTCCGGAGTCGGAAGTTCATATTCATCTTCCATTTTTAGGTATGTGGGGCTTTGGACAAGATTATTCTTTCGATCTTGTGCCCGGTATTTTTGTTGAATTACATTGACATGAGATTTTACATGTTTTACCATGAATTGAAAATATGGTTTTATATCTTGTATTATTGTCCATGAGCTATGGGATCATGTCATCCGATATGTGTATGATGTTGAGATGGAATTTTGTCCAAAAAGTATTTGATTATGAGAGTATGATGATTTAATTGTTAAGCCTTGATTTATACTATCATTCCACTATTTCCTTATTATGAATTTATAATTGATATTGGAAATTATATATCCCTACTATGAGTTGATGTCTCAAGTACCTTTAAATGAGAGTTGGATGGCAAATTGAGAAATGTTGATATTGAAGTTGCAATGAGTCTTGGTATTTTCCGGATGGTTTTGATGAGTTAAATTGTTGAAAATATTATGTATTGAGTCTTCATATCCTTGTACAAATGTCGAGTCGGTTATGGTTCAATGCATTGATACCTTGTTGATGTTGAGGAGGATTAAAATGTTTTGAGCTAAAATGTGTTGAGTTAGGAATCCACAAATTGATATGATTTGATAAATGAGAAAGAGATTTGATTTGGTCTTTATGATAGACCCTTGTGATGTTGTGGTGGATTTCCTAACGTGTTCTGAGCTTGTCGGGGAGTAGTACTTAGCACCGAGAGAGAAATTTGGTATTTCTCCAAACCTATGTGCCAGCGTAGGGTTGTTTAATGATGATCTTATTGGCCAGAGAGCCCGATTATGATTATTACAGTTTTAAGGTCGTACTCCCTGGCAAAGAGTATGACGCTCCCTCCAACGGGGGTTTCAAACATTGGTATTCCACGTAGCTCACGTGGGGTTGTCGGTTATAGAAAACTCCCCTGTCCATAAGAGTCATGTTTATTGAAATACCGAGTCACTCCGAGTTTTGATGTGGTAAGTCAAGTTGCCTATGATGATCTATAGTAATTTATGAGTTTTTTCTCCTACATTTCCTATCTAAGATGTTATGAGTTGCATGATTCAATGTCACTCAAGCCGGGTGTGTCATTATGGTTTATATGTATGTTTTTACGAAATTTATGATATTATTTATATTTTGTATGCGCCCCTACATACTCAGTACGTATCTTGTGCTGGACCACATATTTCTCTATGGGATATATTCGTACCATGATGTAGGTTGAGGTACTCAGCCACAGCCGCGATAGTGATATTCGAGTGCCGCATCTACGTTCCTTCAGGCGTGAGTCCTCATGATTCGAGGACCAAGTTGCTAGTTTTGGTGCTGTTGTCTTGTGATCCATTTGGTCTGTTGAGTCAGTTGGGTGTTTGTCCCAATGGCTCGTTGATTTTGCTGTATAGAGGTTATGTCAGACTAGTGTATTGTTGGGTTGGTTCTTGTATAGACATTCCATATATGTACTTATATATATATCCGTAACGTAGCGTGTATGTTGTTGTGTTGGAACCCAAGGGTAGTGTTTTGGCTTAAGAGGTTAGCTTGAGGCTACGTGTAGCCTTGGGCACCGTGTGGCATCTCGGGATCATATTTCGGGGCGTTACTAACTTGGAATCAGAGCCTAAGGTTGTGAAGAATCCTAGGGAGTCTGACAAGCCGTATTACGTAGAGTCTTGAGCATCAGTGTGTAACGCGCCACACCTATGATCAAGAGGCTGCGGGCCATTCTAGAAAAAGTCATTTCCATTTTTCTACAAAAGTCTATCATGCTTACAACTGTTTGCTTCTACTGTTAATTCGTGCGTTCTTATGACAGAAAATGCCTCCAGGTCGAGCTCGCAGAAATAACAACCAACCTCAACCCATTGATCCGTTACATGAGACGGTATCCCATGCCGAATTTCGGGCAGCTTTTTAGACGCTAGCCCAGGCAGTTACCGCCAATACTCAGGCCTACGCTCCACCTCAGCAGGAAAATAATTCGGCAGCAGCACGAATTCGTGAGTTTATGCGGATGAATCCGCCAGAGTTTCATGGGTCGAGAGCAGTTGAGGACCCGTAAATATATGTTGATGAAATAAATAAAATTACATAGATTATGCACGTGACCGAGGAATAAAGTGTGGAGATGGATTCTTATCGGTTGAAGGATGTTACCTATGACTGGGTGCAGATGTGGAATAACGGTAGAGAGAAAGATACCGCTCCGGTGACTTGGCAATTATTCCAAGATGCTTTCTTGGATAGATTCTTTCCTTTTGAGTTATGGGAATCTAAGATAAAGTAGTTTATGAATTTGAGACAAGGCTCCATGTCGGTTAAAGAGTATTGTCTTAAGTTTAATCAGCTATCGAAGTACGCTCCCAATATGATAGCTGACTCGAGGACTAGTATGAGCAAGTTTCTAACTGGGGTGTCGAGTTATGTGGTGAAAGAATGTAGATCTGTTATGATCAATAGGGAGATTGATCTTCCTAGGTTAATGATTCACGCCTAACAGATTGAGTCAGACAAGATAAAGGAAAGAGAAAGAGTAAGAGGTATTAAGAGAGTCAGATCGGAGCAACAGGGGTCTGGTCAGACTAGATTTTTCGGAGGGAGTCGCCCTCAGTTTCAGAGACGTCTATTTATACCTGTGCCTTTCTCAGCTAGTGCTCCCGTATATTGGGGCAGGTAGGAGCTCAGGAATAGGTCGGTACCTTCCAGGTCTCAGGACAGTGTAAGCAACCAGCCTCATCCTCCTTCGTGTTCTAAGTGTGGTAAAGACCATTTTGGGGAGTGTTATATGGGGAAGCAGGGCTGTTTTGGTTGTGGAAAGTTGGGCCACATACTTAGAGACTATCCGTATGCCAGACAGAGGAGTCATGATGCCCGTCCCTAGAGTCAGGCTATCACTGTCCCGCCTCCTGCAGCCCGTCCAGTTCCTCCTCAGGGTGCTTCATCTAGTACTGCTGGTGGTCAACGCCAGAATTGTTTCTATGCTATACCACCTCATCAAGAGCAGGAGGACTCTCCCGATGTTGTCACTAGTATGCTCCGTGTTTTCTATTTTGATGTCTATGTGTTGATGAACCCCAGTTAGAGTTTTTCTTATGTGACACCTCTAGTTGCTGTAAATTTTGAAACGGATCCTGAACTAGTTTCTGAGCCTATTTTGGTTTCTACTCCGGTAGGAGAGTCTGTCATTGCTAAGCGGGTGTATAAGAAATGTCCCATTACTGTCTTTCATCGGGTTATGTATGCTGATTTGATTGAGCTAGATATGGTTAACTTTGATATCATTTTGGGTATGGATTGGCTTCACTCATGCTATACATCTATTGTTTGTCGTGCCCATGTGGTCAAGTTTTAGTTTCCTGATGAACCTATCCTCAAATGGTCCGGGAGTTCTGTGATTCCTAAGGGTCGTTTCATATCCTATCTCAAAGCTAGGAAGTTGATTTCCAAGGGTTGCATCCACCATTTGGTTCGAGTTAAAGACACTAAGTCTGAAACCCCGACCATTTAGTCAATTAATGTTGTTAATGAGTTTCTTGATATCTTTCCCAAAGATCTCCCTGGAGTAACTCTTGATAGAGAGATAGAGTTTGGGATTGACCTTCTTATCGATACTCAACCTATTTCCATTCCTCCATATCGTATGGCTCCCGCGGAACTTAAAGAGTTGAAGGAGCAATTGAAAGATCTTTTAGACAAAAGCTTTATTAGACCTAGTGTGTCCCCGTGGGGTGCACCTGTCTTGTTTGTGCATAAGAAAGATGATTCTTTGCGAATGAGTATTGATTATCGACAGCTTAATAGGGTTACTATCAAGAATAAATATCCGCTTCCTCAAATTGATGATTTATTTGATCAATTGCAAGGTGTTAGCTATTTTTTGAAGATAGACCTCAGATCCGGTTATCACCAACTTAAGGTTAGGGAATGTGATATCCCCAAGACAACCTTCCGAACCCGTTACGGTCATTTTGAATTTCTAGTGATGTCTTTCGAGTTAACTAATGCTCCAGCGGCTTTCATGGATCTTATGAACCATGTATTCCGGCCATATCTAGATTTATTTGTAATAGTATTCCTTGATGATATTCTTATTTACTCTCGAAGTGAGGGTGATCATGCAGATCATCTCCGAATCATGTTGGAAACTCTTCGAACTTATCGGTTGTATGCTAAGTTCAGTAAGTGTGAGTTTTAGCTGAACTCTGTAGCCTTCTTGGGTCATGTTGTTTCTTCCGAAGGTATTAAAGTTGATCCTCAAAATATAGAGGCTATAAAGAGTTGGCCTAGACCTATTTCTCCTTCTGATATCCAAAGTTTCTTGGGTCTAGCTGGTTATTATCGTCGTTTTGTTGAAGGGTTTTCATCTATTGCATCTCCTATGACCCGTTTGACCCAAAATAAAGTGAAGTTCCTGTGGTCCGAATCTTGCGAGAAGTGTTTTCAGGAGTTGAAGACTCGACTCACTTCAGCCCTTGTGTTGACTTTGCCTGACGGTGTTGATGGTTTTGTGGTGTATTGCGATGCTTCTAGAGTCGGTTTGGGTTGTGTACTGATGCAAAAGGGCAAGGTTATATCTTATGCTTCCAGGCAGCTAAAGCCTCACGACAAGAATTATCCTACCCATGACCTTGAATTAGCTGGTGGTTTTTGCTTTGAAAATCTGGAGACATTATTTGTATAGTGTCCATGTCGACGTCTTCACGCACCATAAGAGCTTACAGTATGTATTCACCCAAAAGGAGTTGAATTTTAGGCAGAGATGATGGTTAGAACTGTTGAAAGATTATGATATGAGCGTGCTATATCATCCGGGCAAGGCCAATGTAGTAGAAGATGCCCTTAGTTGGAAGTCCATGGGTAGCGTAGCACATGTGGAGATTGGTAAGAAAGAGTTGGCCCATGAGGTACATCGTTTGGCTAGATTGGGGGTTAGGTTATTTGGTGATGCTGAGGGTAGTATAGGAGTGCAAAGTAGTTCTAAATCCTCTTTAGTTTCAGAAGTAAAGGAGAAGCAAGACAGGGATCCTACCTTGGTCAGGATAAAAGAGTCAGTTAAAGACCAAATGGTGGAGGTTTTCTCCTAAGGGGGAGATGGAATTTTGAGACTCCGAGAAAGATTATGCGTTCTTGATGTTGAGAACTTAAAGCAGAGGATTATGGCGGAAACGCATGGTATGCGATACTTCATCCATCCCGGTGCTACCAAGATGTACCATGATTTGTGGGAAATCTATTGGTGGAATGGTATGAAGAGGAACATAGCAAAATTTGTGGTGAAGTGTTCCACGTGTCAACAGGTTAATATAGAGCATCAAAGGCCCAGTGGCGTGATGCAAGAGTTTAGCATTCCTACTTGGAAGTAGGAAGAAGTGAATATGGACTTTATAGTTGGTTTGCCTCCTTCTCGTCGCCATCATGATTCGATTTGGGTTGTGGTAGATCGACTGACGAAATCAGGTCATTTCTTGCCTGTGCATTCATTGTATACAACTGAAGATTATTCTAGAATATATATTCGGGAACTCGTCAGACTTCATGGAATCTCTTTGGCTATTATTTCTGACAGAGGTACTCAATTTACCTCTCAATTTTGGAAATCTTTCCAGAAGGGTCTCGGTACCCAAATTCATTTATGTTTTTCTTTCCATCCGCAAACAGATGGTCAGGCCGAGCGGACCATTCAGACTTTAGAAGATATGTTGAGGGCTTGTGTGCTTGATTTTAAAGGTAGTTGGGATGAGCACATAGTATTAATCGAGTTTGCTGATAATAACAGTTTTCATGCTACTATTGGAATGACCCCATTTGAAGATTTGTATGGTAGAAGGTGTAGATCACCCATTGGTTGGTTTAAAGTTGGTGAGGCTTCCATGACTGGACCGGATGCGGTGTTCAAGGGCATGGAGAAGGTTAAGTTAATTCGGAAAAGGTTGAAAACCGCCCAAAGTCGTCAAAAATCATACGCAGATGTAAGGAGGAAAGACCTTGAATTTGATGTTGGTGATTTAGTGTACTTGAAAGTTTCACCCATGAAAAGGGTGAAGAGATTTAGGAAGAAAGGGAAACTAAGTCCCCATTACATTGGTCCCAATAAGATTGTGGATAGCATTGGGAAGGTAGCGTATAAGGTTGAATTGCCCGCGAAGTTATCTAACGTCCATCCGGTTTTCCATGTTTCTATGCTTAAGAAGTCTATTGGTGATTCTGTTGTGATTGATCCTTCCAAAAGCTCGGGTATTCAAGATAGTCTTTCATATGAAGAGATTCCGGTTGAGGTTTTTGACTTTCAAGTTCGTAGGCTATGAAACAAGGAAGTTCGTTTGGTTAAAGTGCTTTGGCGAAATCAATTCGTGGAGAGTGCTACTTGGGAAGCCGAAGCGGATATGCACGCCAAATAGCCCCACCTCTTTCCTACAAATCCTAAGCATGTAAAAGGTATCGTTCTCTTTTGATTTAATCCTTATTTCTATGTTTATCTTGGCTTGTGTGTTTTCTACGATATCCAAAAAAATCTAGAATGGAGTATATGCTTGGGCAAGATGATTTTTCTCTATATACTCATTTTCATAGTATTCTTTACCTACCTATCAATATTAGAGGATGAATGTTTCCAAGGGGGAGATGAGGTGACGCCCCGGAATTTTTTTTTCCATTAGGATCTCGGACGAAAATGTGTTGAATTCTGTTCTTTTTCATGATTAATAATTTTTTCTGTGTGTAATTTCTGGATAGGCAACCCGTCATCACGTAGAGCATTGAATAAGCTTTCCAACAACATGTGGATCATCCAAAACAGACCCTCGAGCGATGAGTTATGATCATTCCGATCTAACCGTGAATAGTGGTAAACAGTAAATGTGCAGGAAAAAAATACTGAGGCTAGGCAAATTTTAGGGTCAACTTCAAACAATCATAACTCCTTGTACATAATGATCTGGGTGAGCTACTATATATCAACAGAAATCTCTGAAAGTCCTCTCTCAATGAAATTGGTTTCATCCAATTTGGCCATCGGAGCCAAAAGTTATGGTCGATCTACTTCAGCCTATCAAAATAGTCCACCAAAGGACAGATTTGACATTATTTGATTTTTAAGGGTATTTTGATCATTCCCACTCCAATCCATCCAGGTAAACCATTGATTTAAGTCCATTAAGAGAATTCAATAGATCATTTTTCTCCAAAATTTCCTAAGGCTCAAACCCCAACCCTACTACTCCAAATTTCGTCATTCTATGTCTGTTGATTGAACCGTAGAAATTTCAAATTGATTTGGGATTCGAGTTGATCATGTTACGGACTTCGAGAAGTACCCTTTATTTTCGTGAATAAAGTTCCGGAGTCGGAAGTTCATATTCATCTTCCATTTTTAGGTATATGGGGCTTTGAGCAAGATTATTCTTTCGATCTTGTGCCCGGTATTTTTTGTTGAATTACATTGACATAAGATTTTACATGTTTTACCATGAATTGGAAATATGGTTTTATATCTTATATTATTGTCCATGAGCTATGGGATTATGTCATCCGATATGTGTATGATGTTGAGATGGAATTATGTCCAAAAAGTATTTGATTATGAGAGTATGATGATTTAATTTGTTAAGCCTTTATTTATACTATCATTCCACTATTTCCTTATTATGAATTTATAATTGATATTGGAAATTCTACATCCCTACTATGGGTTGATGTCTCAAGTACCTTTAAATGAGAGTTGGATGGCAAATTGAGAAATGTTGATATTGAAGTTGCAATGAGTCTTGGTATTTTCCGGATGGTTTTGATGAGTTAAATTGTTGAAAATATTATGTATTGAGTCTTCATATCCTTGTCCAAATGTCGAGTCGGTTATGGTTCAATGCATTGATACCTTGTTGATGTTGAGGAAGATTAAAATGTTTTGAGCTAAAATATGTTGAGTTAGGAATCCATAAATTGATATGATTTGATAAATAAGAAAGAGATTTGATTTGGTCTTTATGATAGACCCTTGTGATGTTGTGGTGGATTTCCTAACGTGTTCTGAGCTTGTCGAGGAGTAGTACTTAGCACCGAGAGGGAAATTTGGTATTTCCCCAAACCTATGTGCCACCGTAGGGTTGTTTAATGATGATATTATTATCCAGAGAGCCCGATTGTGATTATTGCAGTTTTAAGGTCGTACTCCCTAGCAAAGAGTATGACCCTCCCACCAACGGGGATTTCAAACGTTGGTATTCCACGTAGCTCACGTAGGGTTGTCAGTTATAGAAAACTCCCCTGTCCATAAGAGTCATGTTTATTAAAATACCGAGTCACTCCGAGTTTTGATGTGGTAAGTCATGTTGCCTATGATGATCTGTAATGATTTATGAGGTTTTTCTCCTACATTTCCTATCTAATATGTTATGAGTTTCATGATTCAATGTCACTCAAGCCAAGTGTGTCATTATGGTCCGTATGTACGTTTTTACGAAATTTATGATATTTTTTATATTTTGCATGCGCCCTCACATACTCAGTACGTATCTTGTGCTGACCCACATATTTCTCTATGGGCTACATTCTTACCTTGATATAGGTTGAGGTATGCCGCAGCCGCGATAGTGATATTCGAGTGCCGCATCTCCGTTCCTTTAGTGGTGAGTCCTCATGGTTCGAGGACCAAGTTGCTAGTTTTGGTGCTATTGTCTTGTGATCCGTTTGGTATGTTGAGTCAGTTGGGGGTTTGTCCCAATTGCTCGTTGATTTTACTGTATAGAGGCTATGTCAGAATAGTGTATTATTGGGTTGGTTCGTGTATAGACATTCCATATATGTACTTATATATATATCCTTAGCGTAGCGTGTATGTTGTTGTATTGGAACCCAAGGGTAGTGTTTTGTCTTAAGAGGTTAGATTGAGGCTACGTGTAGCCTTGGGCACCGTATGGCGTCTTGAGATGATATTTTGGGGCGTTAGAATAACCATGTGTTAAATGCATGTTTCAACAAATAACTTATGTTCTTAGATTTAAAATATACATTTTTTATTTTCATGATTTAGTTCATGTCCTCATATACTCAGTACATTCTAAAGTAGTTACCACATATGTGCATTTGTGGCTTTATTCCTTCATAATGTAGGTACCAGATGCAATCCACATACTAGGGTCATATAGTTCTCATCTTTCATCCAGTAGGTGATAAGTCCTCTTATTTTGGGGACTCCAGTCTATTACAGTTCATGTGTTGTATTTTGATTATCCCCATGTATTGATTAGTTATAGTTGGAGGTACATCCCAACTATTTATTATTAGTATAGTAGAGGCTTCATAAATAGTCAGTCAGAGTTATGATATGTAATTCTAGTTCTTTCTTCAGTTTTATCATGTTGCAAACTTTATCAGTATTATACTTATTCAAATTTGCTTATGATTATGTTTTTGCTCAGTAAATTTACCTTTTATATACAAGTTAAATTAGTTGCTCAAGCAGTATGCCAATACATGGGTTGGCTTAGGATCACTTGTGGTTTTAAGCACCGTGTTATGACTAGGGGGTAGCCTCAGATCATCACAAACTTGGTATCAGAGCACAAGGTTTAAGTGTCCTAGGGTGTCTATGAAGTCGTGTCTAGTAGAGTCTTACGAAATGGTATGGAGACGTCTGTACTTTTCTTCTAGAGGCTACAGGGCATTTAAAAAAAGTTTCCCTCCTTTCATATTCCAGATAATGTAGTGGAGATGTTCTCTAAGAAACTTATACAGATTCTCATCTTGATCCATTCAGATCAACTTTGCCTTATTTTCAAGGTAACAGAAATAGTAAAGCTTAAATTCTTACTGATAGAGTTTTCTCAGACAGTCCCAGAGGCAGTTATGGGATTACATATAGTCTTAAAAGGATCCCATCCGTCCTTTTATGTTCCAAAGTTTTAAAGATTTCATTCATGTTCATGAAAAATTATGCATTAAGCCAAAGTCATATGTGCCCTTAGATCCCTTCTCAGAACCCTATGACAACATATGATCTAGATTTAGAAGCATTAACGTAGAAATTTAGCAGTAGAAAGTAAGGATAGTTTTAATCTTGATTTAGTAGATTATGTATCCATGGGGCTAGTTGTATAAAAGGTGAATGAGTAGGCTTGAAGTAGTGTATGCAATAATTTAAGTTTATTGATTCAAAATTATGTATGATAGTATGGGTGTGCTCTAGAGGTGTACCCAAGGTTATATGGGATTGTATTATTTCTAAGTTTAATGTGTGCACTCTTAGATAGTACCCTTGAGTTGATAAGTGCGAATGAGTCTAACAATGTAGTATATGATGTTCTTACCAGCTAAGTTATGTGCTATAGGTTGTTGAGGTAATATATTCAGTGTAATGGTTATTCTTATGGTTTAGGGGAAAATAATAGTTTTGAGGGGTGATATTAGTAGGCTATGAAGGAAGTTAGTATGGTTCATTAGGGGTTTGGGAATATCCATGTTATGTGTTACAATCTAAGTTTGAATCTTGGATTTTCGATCTAATAGAAAGAAAAGTTAAAATTCTAGATGGTGTGAGCTCATGGTATGAAGATATTCATGAAGTTTCTAAGTCAGTTTTAAAGAGATTATATGATGACTCTTAGGGCTATAGAAAGTTAAAAGTTATATCTCAAAAGAAAGTACTAGCAGCAGGTTTTACACTTTCAGGTGTAGTCTTTTAGGGTGAGTTTATTATTTATATGTATTGTTATATCTCGAACCATAGAGTAAAATGGTTTTATTTTAATTTTAATTTTATTAAAGCCAATTCACAGACTTAGAATAATTTCTTAAATATATATGTGAAACACCCTGGGTTTTGGCCTGTGGAAATTTCCTAAGCTTTGAACTCACTGTCTTAGTAACAACTCACCATACGAGTCAGATGGTGTGGGTACGGGTTAGGTGACCCAAATTGTTAGGAGTACAATGGATTATGGTTGAGTTTCTATTATGGTTACGTTTTGGTGGTACAAGTCATTAGGGAGGGTAATGGTTCGTTTGGTCAGTCCCTTAATAAAATCAGTAACTTAGTAACTTGACTTGGATCTTTGTATGAGTGGCTCACTAAGAGCCGTGAGGATAGGGTATGGGTAGTATAGATCGTACGTTGTCCAGTGTCAATCACTTTGGATTCTGTCTTGGGAACCACTGGACCATACCAGCTGTATGGTCTCATCATGAGTAGGGGTTAGAGAGTAGTATGGTGGATAGTGTATGGGTGACCAACTCACTTTCTTGGTGATGAATCAATGGTAAGAGTCATATGTTGTGGTTATGAGTTAAAGGGTCGACTCATAACCACCTGTGGTAATTTTACAGTTTTAAGTTAGGGAATTTTGGAAATTTCCCCTTTGTAACTCCCTTTGATACCACGACATAAAACACCTTTTAGGGATTTATTAACCTATTATTCCTAATCATACACTCTTAAAATCTCTCTCAAACTCTATTTCAAGATAAAGTCTAGGGTTTCATCAAGATAATAAATTAAGGATTTCAAGGGTGGTTTCTCTTCGTCTTCCTTAGTGTCTAAGGCATATTACTTCTCCCTTATTTTTATTTTACTAAGAGCATGTGTTTTGATGTATGATTTTCATGATATTCTTATGGTTTGAAATAATGGTTAGGGGTTTTGAATATTCTTGGTTGAATAATGGTTCTCATGGTTCGATTATGTTTTCTTTCATGATTTTAGTATGATTTTGACATTATGGGATGCATGTTAATCATAAATAGATTTTTGGGTATTATGGATTCCCTAAATTACTTGGTTATGGTTTTGAAACCTATGCGCTCTCAACCTGTTTGATAAAATGCCAATGAGAAGGATTTTTTTCATATTGTTTGACTAATATTTATATTTTTGAATTGCATAAATGGTAATGGAACCTAAATTAGTCTGGTTGATTTTAAATGGTTTGGAAAGGCCTTGGTGTCCATGGTTTTGGTTCAATTGGAAACTTTGGAGTCAATTTAGTTTAATGGTTTTTGTATGGCATAAAAGGATAGTCTTACAAGCTCTAATTTTTGTATGACGATACCAATGGTTAATGCCTAAACAAAAGACTCCGTGTTAAATGGTTGCAATGTGTAATTGGATTTGGTCTTAAAAAGAGTTGTGTTAGCAAAGCTGTAGAAGGTGAAGGTCCTGGGGGGACCAATACTGGAAAGTCATGTTTCCCAATGTGAGGTTTGGTCATGGTGACAATGTGCATGATGTCACACTTTATATTATGGGAGATCTAATAGTTATCTTAGGTTTTTCTCTAGTTCGTGTGGTTAACATGCACTCGAGCCCTTTCAGCAGGAGGAGTTGAACCCATATAGCCCTTGGGTGGACATTTAGGATGATAGTTCTACACAACCCTAGTTAATTTTTTAAAGGCATGCTAAACCCAGTTTCCTATCCTAGCATAATATTTATGTATATGTGTGATTGCATAAGGTTATTTGATTGGGTTTTGAATAATGTCATTATTTTATTTTAATACATGAGTACATGCTAACATTTACTCCACTAACTATCTTTGGGCGTTGTATCCCGACACGGTGCAGGAACCGGCCATACTACCATTCCTCCTGCTCAGTGACTTAGATTTGGAGACAACTTTGAGTCAGATTGAAGTGGTGAGCATCTATACATCGAAATACTCCATTTCATGCTATGGACTTCTTTTCATTATTTTGTTTTCTTAGACTTTAGTTTTGGCAATGGTTGAGGGCATATCCCGACTGGATGTTACTTGATTTTTGTTAGTCTTTGTCGAACTTCTATGGGCATGTTGGTATTGACATTGGTGTTGGCACCGGTTTGATAGTTGAATGAGGTTGTTGGATTACAAATATAAACTTTAATTAATGTCTTTAATTTATTATTGATTTATCTTGTTATATCTTTAGAATTCGTCCGACATAGGGTGCAGTGAGATTACCGTTGGGTATTGGAGGTGGTCTCTGGTCCTGGTTGGACTTGAGATGCACGACACGAGTAGGCCCTGGTTTGAGTCATTTCTGATTAGTGTTAGAGCCCTAGGTTTATGTTCAATTGGGAGTTCGACAATGCCGTGTTGAGTAGAGTCTCTTTTAAGGATGTGTAGTGCGCCACACTCATAAGGGAGAGGCTACGAAACATTTAAGAATGTTTCTCTTTCTTGTGTTTTGTGTTCAAGATGTAGATTCTAAGGTCGTAATATCTTCTCTAATACCCATTTGTTCACTTTTTAGATTATGCCTCTCGAATTGTCTGAAGTTCATGGAAACTCCTCTATCCCACCCGAGGACAAAGTTGATAGGATTCGTCCTACTTATGGGGTCCAGACTTGGTCTAGGGGTCCAGTTCCTGATTGTCCTCTTGGAGTTCCACCATTCCCTTCCATTCCTCCTCAAGCTTCTCAGGCAGATATGACAAATGCTGAATTCATCATTCTATCTATATATTGGCACAGTTAGTAGCTTCTCAGGCAGTGCACAGTGCTTCTATTACTTCATCTTCTGAGGCCATAAGGGTTTTCCAATTTATGAGATTGAACCTTCCTGTATTCACTAATGTTGAGGTTAAGGAGAATTCTCACAGCTTTGTTGATGAGATGGAAAAGATCTTCTGTAATATGCATACTACTAACGTGGAGGGCGTGGATTTTGCTGCCTACCAATTGAAGTATATAGCTTACCAATGGTATGAGGAATGGTAGCAGTCAAGGGGTGATGACGTTGAGTCAGCCCTGTGGAATAATTTCTCTAGTGCTTTTTCTGGACCGCTTCTTTCCTTAGGAGTTGAGAAAGGCTAAGGAGAAAGAGTTTGTTAATCTGAAGCAAAGCAGGATGTAAGTAAAGGAGTATGCCTTGATGTTTCATCAGTTGTCTTAGTATACGCTGGAGTCAGTTTCTAGCGTGAGGGCCAGAATGAGGAAGTTTGCTTCTGGATTATCCGGAGATTTGATTTTTGAAAGTAAGGTTGTCTTGTTGAACAAGGATATGGATATCTCCAAGATGGTTGTGTACATGCAGCAGGTCGTGGAAGAAAAAAAAATGTTGATTTAGGAGAGAGGTATAGCAAGAAGTTCACATTTTAATCAGGGTGGTAGTTAATAATAGAGTGGCAGGGATGGTGGAAAGTGGTCCAAGAATAAGTAGGGAAATTCAGGGTCTTACTCGATGATCTTGGGTGTATTTATACGCCTAAGCATCAAAACTTACCCATATTTTAGCTAAGTTTGGAGAACAAAGTGCCTAGTTTCTTATGTTTTTACTCTACTTCTATGTAATTGAGCTAACCGATGTGATTAGCATGATATCAGGTATTAATGAGGTAGATAGAGACATAATGGGACTATGGAATGCGGATGAAATATGACACAAGAGAAAAGTAGCTTGTTGGATCAAATATGGCGCCTAGAAACTATGTCCAAGACTAATTTGTCATTTATAATTAGTTCAGGTACTTAGAAGACAAATATGAGAGAAAAGATTATTAAAAAGACATGATACTGAATTTTTACCATTATTCAATATTCTGTAGTATTTTGAAGAAAGGAATAATGGCTTAGGGTGGAGAGAGAAAACGTGTCTCTCTTGTTTTCACTATTTGCACACCAAGATCGTCTTCTAGTTTTTGGTATGATGAATATTTCTATTGTGATTTCCGGTTTATTCATGAGTAGCTAAGTTTATTAGTTAGGGTTATGGAAGACTTGTAGCATACAATCTGTTACTTTGGGTTTTGAATTCATAATGCATTTATTTGTTTACATCGTACTCTCTTCGTTTATCTTGAATTCTCATGGTTGCAAACATAGAGGATGTGCCTTAAAACACAACTTGTTCAAGAGAAAGGTTGTTCGAAAAAAGTGTAGTGACAAAAAAATAGAATTTCCAACCCCTATTTCATATGTTAATGCCTTAATAGGATTAACTACTTGGAGATTTCGTATTATTTTTGTAAACACTTTTGATTCGAGAGAACTAAAGTGAATTAGTCCTTGATGGTTGAGAAACACTAGGATTATGTTTTTAAATACTATAGGTTTCTTTGTAAGCACGATGCATGCATAAATTCGAAAAGCCCATAGTTAGAAAGTATTGAAAACTATAAGGTGGACATAACCCTAGCTTTTTATTTCTCTGAATATGAATACGACTACACATATTTCATCTTGTTAAACTGAAACCATTAATTTGTGAACTGAATCAAATTCCCTTTTTTTTTACGGAAATGAATGATTAAAAGTCAACTAATCTGCATACAACTTAATTAGCGCCATATTCCCTGTGGGATTCGACCCCAACTTAGTTTGGTTCTATATTTGACAACGATCGCTTTTACTCTCGTAAGAGAGGTGTAATTTGGGCGTATCACTTGACAACTAGTGCTCCCTACCTGAAGCCATTAGGAGACAAGCATTTTCATGGCGGTGGCTATTTTAGGGCATAGGGTGCCTAATCTAAGGCTAGTGGGCCCAATTAGCTCCATCATATCCTCTCTGCAAATTTTTTAGTTGATTACATCGGGGTTACTTTGATCAAGGAAAGGACAAGTTCTTCAACTACGGTTATACAGGGCATATGATTAGAGAAATATCTTATTGGTAAGGTTGCTTCTCAGATAAACAAGGTTCCTGTTGCCTTTTCTTCAGCTCTGGCACCAAAGGGTTCACCATCTAGCTCCGGTGCTGGTCTGAATAGACTCTATGCTCTTACTACTCGCTAAGAGTCTGAGGTATTTCCTGATGTCATGGCTGGTATATTGAAAATATTTTCTCGTGATGTGTATTGTTTTATTGATCTGGGGTCTACTCTTTCTTATATAACCCTATTTGTGGCTATGCATTTTGGTTTTGGTCCCGAATGTATTCCGGACCCTTTTTCTATTTCTACCTCAGTGGGTGATTTGTGGTTGCTAGAAGAATCTATACGGGTTGTGTGGTATCTGTGGGTAGTTAGGAGACTCTGGTGAATTTGTTTGAATTAGACATTGTTGATTTCAATGCCATATTGGAGATGGATTGGTTGCACTCGTTCTATGCTTCTTTAGACTGTCGAACACATAAGGTTGTCTTTAAATCCCTAATGAGCTGATTATTAAGTGGTAGGGTGGTTTCCTAGCTTCTAAAAGGAGGTTCATATTGTATCTTAGAGCTCGGAGATTGATATCAAAGAGGTGTCTCTACCATCTGGTCCGGGTTAAGGATTCTAACTCAGAGTGTCCTTCTTTATATTTCATCTCAATAGTCAATGAATTTCCTAAGGTCTTCCTGATGACCTTCCTAGAGTTCCTCTTGATAGAGAGATTGATTTTGGGATGGATCTTATTTCAGAAACTCATCCTATCTCTTTTCCTCCATATAGAATGGCTCTAGCTGAGTTGAAAGAGCTTATGGAGGAGTTAAGATTCTTGGTGATTCATCATGTTTAAGGCATGTACCTCTTCCCCTTTCGAAATAACTCTAAACCCATGTATTTCACACTTGAATTAGTAAGTGTACATGGTGGTTATGAAATAAAATGAAAAGGGTTTCGTTGCCTAATGATGAATAATGATGATTCATACTTAGACTTATGTTTATACATGTTATTGATGGTAGTTTGAACATGTGAATGCTTGTTGTATGTGGTATAACATGTGGGTCTTGAGTAACCCTAGTTTCGATGATTTCTATCATGAAATTGGCCTTGGTAAAGGCATGTACACAATGTGTTTGTGAAAATATCTAAGTGAGATGTCTAGTTACATGATGATGATGCTTTGAACTAGGGTAATGGTCCAATATGTATGAATGCTTGATAAATGGTCTTGTGAAGGTAAAATAAGCCATGTATTGTGTAATGGATGACCTTGATGGTTTGATGAATAAGAAGGAGATTAAAGTCCCTAAAATAAAAAAAAACGTGAAGTGTGTGGGACTAAATTGTGGTATAGACTTGCTAATGAAATATGAATGGCTTGTATGTGTCTTTATGACCATAGAATGAATTGTATGATGAGTTGAATTAACGCATTGTCCTATTGAAATGGTTAAGAAATGAAGGCTCCCATAAGGACCATGTGGTCATACATGATGTTGAATTGGCTAAATGGTTTAAAGTCCATACGTGTGGAATTAAATATTTATGGATGCATGGAAAAAGTGTTAGAGTCCCAATATTGACTAATAATAGTTGTGATGGCTTGAGTTTAAAGTCCCTTGGTTAATGAAATCGCTTGTGGTTAAAGTCCCTTGCATAATGAGATCTCATGAGGTCGAAGTGCCTCGCTAAATGAATTGGCTTGGGGTTAGAGCCCCCTATCTAATATGGCATGAGGTTAGAGTCCCTTGCTTGACCTTGTATGTGAGTGGTTAGAGTACCTCATTTATATAAATGTGTGTGAGTGATTAGAGTCCCTCACCTAAATGGATATGTATATGGTTAGAGTCCCTCACTTGATGATATAAGAATGTGGTTAAAGTCCTATACCTAATGAAAAATGGTTAAATATATAACTAGGGAAGGTTGGAGTCCTCCATTACATGTATTATGAATGAGTGTTTCCTAAGTGTTGATAAATCATGTCCCCTTGATTAGCATGTGATATGTCTATATATATGGATAAGGTTATAGATGTGATTGAATATCATGTATTGCTTGTTGTTGAATGATGATGTTATTTTATCCTTATCCTTGAGTTACACGCTAGCATTCCAACCGCTAACTGTCTTAGAATGCTATGTCCCCATGTGATATAGGGGCCAGAGCATCATCTTCTCTTCCTGCACAGTGATTAGATGATCGGAGCAGTTTGTGGATTGACTATGGAGTGGTGAGCTTCCTTATTTCGGAAGACATTCATTCTTGATCCCCTATCTTTACATTTAGTCTTATTTTGACTTTGTTTTGCTATTGCCGGGGGATTTTCCCGACATATACATTACTAAACTTTGATTTGTATAGAGGTATCGTGGATGACTGTGGACTTAGGTATATTGGCTAGTGTGTTGATATCTAATAAAGTATTTAGACACGTTTAAGTTTTGACTTGTAGTATATTTTTCTGCTATCTCATTATGTGGTCGGGATTCACCCTACCCTTGTGATTGATGTAATAATTATGATGGCTTATCGGGGAAACCTTTGGTTCATATAGGCTTGAGGTGCCCATACGACATGGTCCAAGTTTGGGGTGTGTCACAAAAGGGGTTTAGGATCATTTTGTGACTCTGAGGCTGTGAGGGTATGCGATAAGTGTACCACACTACTTAACTTCCGTGATAAGAGCATGGCACACTGGCTACCCTCCACGATAGCGGCATGCCATGTTGCTATGTAAATTTTGTGCAGTTTCTTATTTTTCCGCACGGGGTGGGTACTTTTTGGTTCTTATCACTTTTAAAAAATCATAAACATTCTCCAACCCCAGAAAACCCACAATTCCTCAAATTACACATTGTTATCTATTCTCTAACTTTAAAGCCAAGAAACTCAAGGATTTTCATTCTCCGGGCTCCTAACATCGATTTTTCTTCAAATTCTTATATATTTCAGACATGTTACTCTTTTTCTAACTGGAATTTTATATTATTGCATAAATTTCTTCAATATCCATGAGTTTTGAATTGATGGGTTTGAAATTGTTTTGACGACTTTTGGTTGTTAATACTTGAATTACTTTTCACATTGTTTTAATATATTGTTCATGCTATAATTGATGGCTTATGAAACTAAATTGGTGCATTTCTATAATGGTTGAATTGGGTGACTGAGGTTTTACCAAATTGATTAATTTTTGGCAAGGTAATGACATTAACCTCAACCCACTTTGTAATCTTGACTATAAATATGGACTTTTACATAATTTAGTTTATCTTTTGAAAGCATTGCATTGCATTAAAGGATAAATGGATTAAAAGGATTTGGATACTCTCGGGGGCTATGGTTTGGGACTTTTAAACCGGTAATTGGAGTGAATTTGGTTATTTGGAATGGTTTGGCATAAATAGAATAGCTTGAAAGCATATTGGTATGCCGATGCCAAGTTAGAAATGCTTAATTTAAAAGACTCCATGGTTTATGATTGGTTTGTGTGCAAATTATTTTAATTTGGGCTTAAAGGGAATTGTGTAGCTCGCCGAAAAGGTGTAGTCACAGGGGAACCCACACTGGAAACCATGTTTGCCAATATTAGGGGTCTATATGACCATACACATTATATTTCTGATGGCTATAGCCTTGGTTTCTTTAGCCATTCCTCGGTACATATGGCTAACATGGATTGGGGCCCTTCTGGCGGATAGAGTCAAACCCATATAGCCTTTGGATTCTTGGAATGTTGGTATGAGATACATAGTTCAGGATAATATTTTATACTATCATATTTCATGACCCGTGTCCCTATTTTGGCATAATATATCTATTATGTATCAATGTTGTGGATGTGTTTTATGAATGGATTTTGTTAAATGCATTATTTTACCCCTTTTCTTAGATTACATGCCAGTGCTCACCCCACTGACCGTCTCTGGATGCTACATCATTACATGATATAGGTTTGAGGACTTTTCTATTGCTCATGTGTAGCATTAGGCGGTTTGGTACTCCTGCTGATTAGTTGTTAAGTGGTGAGCCTCCATCCCTCGGAAGGCCTAGTTATTTCATTAGGTTCCTTATTTTATAGTACTTTTGGATTTTTTTTAATCTTAGTAGGGGGCATGTTCTAACTTCGTTGGTAATCTTGGATTAGAGGCTTTTGTTGTCAGTTTCGAGATGTTATAGTTATTTAGTTTAGACTCTCAAATTTGCTTTTGACTTATCTATCTCTATTATTATTTTGGTTGGCTTCCATTATTTAATTTTATTTTGGTCTTGGGGTAAGGCTATGAGGGTTATCTTTGGCTCTCGGTGAGTCTGAAATGCCCATCACAGTTAGGCCGACGTTTGGATCATGACCAGCTTGGTATCAGAGCATGGTTTAGGGTCCCTGGGTGTCCACAAAGTTGTGTCAAATGAAGTCATTTTTATAGGTGTGTAGTGCTCCACACTAATAAGGGAGAAGCTACAAGGTATTTAGGAATGTTTCTCTCATTTTGAGTTTATTTTTGTGCTAGAGGGACTATTTTCTTTGAGTTAACTCTAACTCCTAATTTGCACGCATTTCATATCATTTCTCCTCAAAGATCTAATGGTCATAGGAACTCAGGTGGAACATCTGTTCCAATTGGGATGAATGCGAAGGAAGTTTACCCTACTCATGGAATACAAATTCAGTCTAGGGCAACTACTCCTGACTACACCGCTCCACCTGGAGTTCCTCGGTCCCTACTAGTCCTCCTCGGACTTTTCGAGATGGTGATACCTTTACTTAGTCCCCGTAGAGAGATATCTTAAATGTTGAGTTTTGTGAGTCCATCCATATGCTTGCTCAGCTTGTGGCATCACAGTTCTATTGAAATGATCATGTGGATCCTATTGTCAGTTCATCTCAGGCCATCTAGGTTGACCCATTTATGAGGTTGAATCCCCCAACCATTATAGGCTCTACGGTTGAGGAGGATCCTCAGGGGTTTATTGATGAGATAGAGAAGATCTTTAGGGTGATGCATGCTATTTATTCAGAAGGTATGGAGTTTGTTACTTATCAGTTAAAGGATGTGGATTACCAGGGGTATAAGGAGTGGGGTGAGTTAAAGGGTAATAATGTTGAGAAAATAGTATGGGATGAGCTTTCAAGTGCTTTCCTTTATCACTTATTTCGTTAGAAGTTGAGGGAGGCTAAGGTTGAAGAGTCGGTGAACTTGAAGTTGGGTAAGATGAGTGTTAATGAGTATGCATTGAGGTTCTATCTCGTTATGCTCCAAAGATGATGTCTAATATAAGGTCTAGAATGAGAGTTTAGTTTTGGTTTGTCCCATGATTTGATGTTAGAGTGTAAGGCTACTATCCTAAATAATGATATGGACATATCTAGGCTAGTGGTATATATGCAATAGGTGGAAGATAAGAAAAAAGAGTAAATGGAGATTGGAGAAAGGTAAGGGAAGAAGTTTAGGTATGCAGAGCAGAATACAAATCATTAGAATAATGGAAGGGATGGTAGATAGGGGACTAAGAAGAAGAAGTGAGAAAATTCTTATTCGTCAGTCAGTTCTCCGCATCCTATGCCTTAAGCTGATCGTTATTTTCAGGTTAGCTGTGGTTCTAACTCACAGTGTGCCTAGTATTAGGCCAGTGGAGCTTATCCAGCCCCACCTTATCCTCCTTGTTGTTTCTGTGGACAACTTCATCGTGGGTATTGTGTGGAGGGGAGGAATTTTGGTTTCAATTATGGTTAGCCTGGTCATCTGCTATGGAATTTTCCTAAAGTTAGAGTTTCCACTGGAGCTAATAAGGTCTTGGTTTCCACTTCTTTGACTCCTATACCTAAGGGCGCCAGTTTAGGTACTTGAAATTACCGGAATATCCTCTATACACTTGCTACTCATTAGAAATTTGAGGCATCTCTAGATGTTATCACTAATATGTTACAACTTTTCTCCCGTGATGTTTATTGTTTCCTTGATCTATGTTCTACCCTATCTTATGTGACACCTTATGTGGCTATACACTTTGGTTTTGGTCCTAAAAATATTATCGACCCATTTTATGTTTCTACTCTGGTGGGTGAGTCTATTGTTTCTAGAAAAATCTATAGCAGTTGTGTGGTGTCTATTTGTCATAGAAAGACATTGGTGGATTTGATAGAACTTGATATGGTGGATTTGATGTAATCTTTGGAATAGATTGGTTCCATACGTGCTATGCTTCTCTGGATATTAGGATACGAAAGGTTAGTGTTCATTTTTCTAATGATGTGGTGATTGAATGGTTTGGGAGTTTCGTAGCACCTAAAGGAAAGTTTATTTCTTATCTTAGAGATCAGAAAATAATATCTAAAGGGAGTTTGTATCATCTAGTTATGAGTAAGGATTCTATCTCTAAGAGTCCCTCTTTGCAATCTATCAATGTGAATAGTGAATTCTCAAAAGTCTTTCCCAATTATCTTCCTGGGATTCCTCTCGATAGGGAATAGATTTTGGGATTGATCTTTAACCAGATATCCGTGCCATTTCTATTTCTCCCTATAGGATGGCTCTGGCTGAACTAAAGTAACTAAAGGATTAATTAAATGATCTTTTTGATAAGGGTTTCATCTGTCCTAGTGTTTCGCTGTAGGGTACTCTTGTGCTTTTTGTGCGAAAGAAAGATGGGTCTCTTTAGATGTGTATAGATTATCGTCAGTTGAATACAGCTAATGTGAAAAATAATTACCTACTTCCTAGGATTGATGACCTCTTCGATCATCTTCAGGGTGCTAGGTGTTTCTCAAAAATTAACCTCTGTTCGCGCTATCACTAGTTAAACATTAGGGAGATTGATATTTCTAAGACTACTCTCTGAACCCGATACAGTTACTTTAAATTTTTGGTTATGTCATTCGAGTTGACTAATGCCCCAGCTGCAGGTTCCATTCTTAAAGATGTTACATCTTATCAAACACTAGTTGTGAAACTCATGTATGCTACTATTACCAGGCTAGAAATCAGCAATGTTGTACAGACTTTAAGTCAATAAATGGAGCAACCAAATAAGTCTAATTTAGAAGCTGCTAACTGAGTAATCAGGTACTTAAAAGGCACTATAGGTCAGGCATATAGCTAAAAACTTAGACCATTAGAGAGTTGATTTGATGGTGTGATTCAGATTGGGCTGTATGTCCTAACACAACGAGATCCGTTATTGGGTATGTTATACATTTTGGAGGATCCTTAGTGTCTTAGAAGTCCATGAAGTAGAATATAGTATCTAGGAGCTTAACTGAGGCGGAATAAAGGAGTATGGATTCAACATTAGCAGAGATTACCTAGTTAGAAGATTTATTGCTGAATTAAATATCCCTATCATCAAACCTATCACCATTCTGAGTGACAACAAGTCAGTTATTCATTTAGAAGCTAATTCTGTCTTTCATGAAAGAACAAAACATCTAGAGATTAATTGTTATTTCATTATGGACAATATTAAAGAAGGGTTGGTGAAGACTTAATATGTTCCTACTCAACACCAGGTAGCTGATATACTCACCAAGGGTCTTTGTCAAGATCAACATCATCATTTGTTGAGAAAGCTTGGTTTTCTTGACATTTTGCACCCTTCAGCTAAAGGGGGTGTTAAAATATATACAATTAGTAGTTGGATGTACAAAGTTAAGAGTTATTCATTTTTACTATTCTCATGACTCAAGCCGAGGCCCTGGACGCAACGAGCATCCCGAACCATGAAGCACTGAACTCCCTTCACTATTATAGAAATCATGCACACATTCATATACTATAAGGAAAAATGCGGAAGTACACAACAATATGGAATCATGGTCAATATTATAATTTCAGTTGAATAAGTTTGGAATAAAATCCATAAATCTCTAACAACATCTAACATCAGTCTGCGAAATATCTAATACATCAATCCAATATCTTGTCTAGAACTAGGACAAGGCCCCCAGTCAGACTATAAAACAAAAGAAATAACAAAGTCAAATTACCATGCCTTCCAGAATAGAGAAGGCTCACCAAGTGCAACTTCTGACACACAAGTCTATTGTTGAACGGGACCCTAGGATTGTGCCTTAGATCCTGAAATATAGGGGTTCAATACATACATACTGGTATGTGAAACAACCCAAAAGTAACATGATTTTATACAAAATAGGTGAGAGAATTTCAACATAAAAGTGAATGTTGTGTAAGTAAATCAAATACATGGGCATATTTGATAAATTTCAAATCAATTCTTGACAACCTTGACTCACTCTTTGTTATTCTTCTGAGCTAGTCGGTACACCATACAAATCTAAAATTCCATGGTCTATGTGAAACCCATCCTTGACTTAGTGGCCAAGCCTCCAATCCAAGTAGCCAATAGGTTTGGAGTGGTGATACCCCCCATGTGAGCACACCGCAAGAAATCCCCTCATGTGAGATGTCCTAAAAATATCCTTTAATGTAGGATCATATATATTAAGTCCCGTATCAGCAACTACGATTTCCAGTGATGAGCCCTTGCACTCAAATGCCTTCTTCGGGTAACCTACCAGCTCTCTTAAGCCCAACTTTTAGTTTTTTAAAGAAATCATGTTCATACTCTTAAAACATTCAACACTATCTTTTTAAGGGCAGGAAATCATTGGGTATCGTCATACCCTGACTTGCAAGTCAATCAAATCACATCACATCACATCATATTTCCAGCCCTTTTCAGTTATAATTATATTAATAACCACCCCTCACTTTTAAACATCAGATAAGAGAGAGTTGTGCAATAGACCTTTCATTTAAATTTTCATCAAAACATTCTCCTCCCAATTGTATAATCAATAGGTAGTCACCTATTTTTTTGTAATTACTTAAAACTCATGAAAAGTATTAATTTGACCAGTAGACATTTACCATAGGAAAATACCCCCTCTACATGTAGTAAACCAAATTGTTTATGATCATCAGTAAAGCATTCATCATTTAGTTTCCTTTCAAGGAATTCATACATTTACACAAGCCACCGCACTTGAAATAAAAAATAACATCATAGGAGAGGGAGTTAAACCATTCATTCTCTCATTCACACTTTACAACACAATGAAATCATATATATATATATGGTTATAGTTTAATTTCCATGAAAAGTGGTTCAATATAACATTTATTTTCATCAAAACAATCCCATGATACATACTTTTCGAAAACAATATAGAACACTTCATTGTAAAATATAATTGGGGATCTTTAATATTGATAAAACATTTAAACTTACGCCCATGGTTTTTAGAATAGTCCCACATACCTTAGGTTGATTAATTTAAAAAATGGAACCTTAATTTTGAAACCTTTCTTGAGAATCTTAAATTGAAAGGCTTGAATTCTTGATCTTTGGGAGGGAAGTTTAGGGTTTTGTTTTGAGTGGATTTTGAGTAAGTTTAATTGATGAAATAGGATGAAAATACCACCCCTTGAGGATTATCAGGCATGGGCTGGGAGTTATAAGGTAAGAAAGGACTAAAAAGCCCTTAAAAATTCAGAACCGATAGCTGTAAACTAGGGGTGCACTGGAGCGTGTGTTGCATGCTAATCAGGCGACCTCACAAAAATGGCTATAAATTTTCGCCCGGGTATCAGATTAAGGAGAAATTGGTATCGTTGGATAACAGACTCAATTATCCACATTTTTGTTAGTCTTTAGCTGAAAAATTCAATGTATATCAAAAGTTATACATGTTCAAAGTAGACCCTTGTAGAATCAAATACCAAACTTTGGACGAATCAAAGATTCTTAACTCAACTTTGCTCTAGGTGGTTTCTATGAACAATTTTCACTTAGAAAGCATTTCACACACTAGGATAAAATCATAACACATGAATTAAAATATGAATCAGGGGATTACAATTTACACACGTAGGAACGATGGTTCAATTTCTAGCTCAAAAATATGGGGCGTTACATTATCTCCCCCTTGGGATCATTATTCCCCGAATGATAGGTAGGGACTTGTTGAAACTCTATAAGTGAAGAATAAAGAATGAAATATCACATTGAATATTTTTTCTTAACAAAATATGTAAAGGCATCAAACGAGCTTCATGATAACCCCTAGTGAAACGTGAAAGCACGAAACATGGGATAATGAGACTTTACATAAGGATGATCTTGCACATAAGTTCTATGAATCATAATCATCATAAAATAGGGCAGAGGTTTATTTGATGATCATAGGCCTAATTTATATTGGTATTTATCATGAAATAAGATTTCGTGAAAGATAGGGATAGAAGCATTCTCCACCTCTCATGATACAATGAATAGACTTAGTGTAAAGGCACTGCTCGGCTATTTCCCAACATTTAATAACATACTTCATACTTTCCATGATACAATTCTCCCATCTCGTATCTAACCACAAGAGTTTGAGTCTTGCCGCATAATACTCCTATGATGAACCCTAACTCAGATTAAAGAGGTGCTAATTTAAGCTATGGGACTCCATATGAGAATATTACTTCACCTTATCACTACCATCAAACACCATTAGAATTTAATTTAGGGAATACTAATCCACATAGTACATGGGTTGTGTTTTCATCAATCACAACATTCAAGCCTATCATTACTACACCCACTTCATGGATTTCCCCCACTAAGACTAGTTAATTTAATCACTTTCACAAAGATTTTTGCCATATATCTCATTCCTAACTATTTCTCATAATGAAAGTCCATCCCCTTCTTTCCCCCATTACCAATAACCTTAGCTAAAGAGTTCAAATCAAAATTTTCACTTTCAAGAACATCTACTCCCCCTTCCTAAGGCACTACTACTTTTCCATAACAACTATCATACTATCATTCGGTGGGTGAGGGACCCGAGCATATGCCTCAAGGAAAGGAGTATCACTATTCAATTATAACATATGCTTATTGCACTACTCAAGGTGGGATATGAGATGAAGGTACAATATAATAGACACAAAATGCTCTATATATTAAGTGTCTGGATCATAAATAGAGAGTCGCTCTGGCATAAACGCAACATAGCATAAGTCATCACATCCTGAGTGATATAACATAAGTTTGGGATTTATGAAGTCAACGATTGAGAAAAGGACTTCTACTCGAAGCTATCACTTCTGATTTTTCAGAGCTAAAATAATTATGAATTCACACAACTTTATCATTTTGGGTAATCCCAACATAAAATGAACCAATAACATTTAGGAATCATAGTTTCTTAGAACCAAGCATTTTGTGAGACATGATTTTTTTTATGGATCATGAGAAATATAACATAGATCTTGAATATTTGGAATATTGGATTACCGAGGGACGTTATTGCTTCTAGTTTTGAGGTCGGAACATGACATGAGTTACATAGAGATCTTAAACCTTAGATATAGGCAAAACTTGAATACATAAGACTTTGGTAGAATGACCTCTTAAATTAGAGTAGGAGGAGATTGCTTGCCTAAGAATTGATTTTTTCATGATTCTTACTTGAAACTTGACACCACAAAAAAATTTGGAAACTACTTGAATTCATCATCTCCCTCTTATATCAAAGTCACAATCTTAACTTAACAACATATCTTTCCAAGAACACTACTCTTAACTTTCACTATCCCCTATAACAATTAACCTACAACTTGCAGTCTCATGAGCATACCCATCCTTACTCCTTATTACATAAACAAAATCCACTCTCCACTAATTAACATTCTAATATTAGACCATTAATCACATAACTTACATCATAATAAAAAAAAATTTAAGACTATACCAAAGGCACATACTACCTACTTATATTTCCTCCATTCAGCTCTAAAGAACATCACACACCAACTCTTTAGACTTCTCCATACCATGAGATTCGAGAACAAAATCTAGGTACACGTGACACTCATACACATCACACTTTTTCTAACAATATGCTACCTATAGGTTCAACTTATTTTTATAAAATCACGCTCTTATACACTTAATGACTCAACCATAATTCATCATTTTAACACTAGTCCTCATGTATATAAATATCATAATTATCCACTCATTTTTTCACAAGTTGCCAACCTAATCTATTTCACACCTTCTCACGTCCAGTACTAGCTTACAACTACTAGGGGAAAGAAAATTAAGGGAGGTAAAGTCACCTAATAAAGATAGTCAATCTTAATCTTATAGTATAACCTGTTATGATCTTATCAAAATATTCCTCTTTCTCACATCATATTTACTTATTCCCATAAGGTGTAGGATAGTCCCACGTACCTTAGATTACTTAGTTCAAAGAATAAAAACCCGAATCTTAATTTGTTTCTTGGAAACCTTGACCTAAGAGCTAGGGTATTGATCTTTTGGAAGGTTTAGGGTTTTTCTTGGAGTAGAAGAAGAAGCAAAGATGTTACAATGCTCTTTGGTGCTTCAAATATTGTGTTTTGGATGGTTTTATAGGAGATAAATATCCTAATTATCCCCCAATTATGTAGATTCAGAAGCTGGAAAATAAAGGGTGAAATAGAGCATGCGTCGTATGCTCTGGAGTGCCGAAATAAAGCGTATGTTGCATGATCTATTACATGCCCCTGTAGGGGTGAAATGGAGTGAGCGTTGCATGCTTATAGCACGCAGCTACTGGTTCTGACAAAAATAATCATAGCTTTTTGCTCAGGTATCGGACTTAGGCAAAATTGGTATCGTTGGAAAGCTGACTCAATTATCTAAAATTTGGTGGGTATTTAGCTGTAAATTATACGTGTATCAAAAGTTATACACATTAAAAGTAGATCCTTATAAAATTAAGAACAAGGATTTAGCCGAATGAAAGGTTCTTAGCTCAACTTCGCTCTAAGTGATTCCTAGGAACACCTTTCACCTCGAAAACACTTCAAACATGAGGATAACAATCATGACACTTATGATCACACGGAAATCATTTATATTAGAGTTTACACACGTAGGAACAATAGTTTAATTTCTAGTTCAAAAGTGCAGGGTGTTACATTATCCCTCCCTTATGATCATTCATCCTCGAATGATGGATAGGAACGCAGACAAGCATGATTTAAAGCATACTAAGGAAAAGATAGAGATAGTGGTATATGATGTATACCTTCTCTATCATCATCCATCATCTCATATAGGTTTGGGTATCTAGCTCGCATGTTATCTTCTGACTTCCAAGTAGCTTTCTTTTCTTTTTGATTCTTCCACAACACCTTCACCGAAGCTATCTCCTTACTTCCTAGCTTACGAACTTGGTGATCCAAAATAACAATAGGTTCTTTTTTATATGACAAGGATTCTTTTACATTGATCTCCTTTACAGGTAATACTAGGGAATGATCTCCAATACATTTTTCAACTTAGACACATGGAATACTGGATGAATAGAAGACAGACTTATGGGCAAATCCAACTCATATGTAACCCCACCTATCCTTCTTACAATCTAATATGGTCCTATATAATGAGGACTAAGATCCTCTTTCTATACAAATCGCATGACTCCCTTCATAGGAGAGACCTTTAGGAATACCCAATCATCAACCTCGAACTCTAAATCTCTCCTCCTAACATCGGCATAACATTTTTGGCAAATATGAGCAGTCTTAAGTCGCTCCCTAATGAATTTTAACTTCTCCATCACTTGATTAACAAGGTCGGTCCCGTACAACTGAGTTTCACCCACTTTATACCGTCTAATTAGATACCTACATCTCCTTCCATAAAGTGCTTCAAAAAGAGCCATATGTATACTGAAATGGCAGTTGTTGATGTAGAAGAATTCTATCAACAACATATGATCCACCTAACTACCCTTGAAGTCAATCACGCTGGACCTCAACATACCCTCAAAGGTCTGAATGATGCGTTCAGCCTGCCTATCAATCTGACGGTGGAAGGCATTACTCAGGTTCACATGGGTGCCTAAACCCCTTTGAAAGGACCGTCAAAATTTCAAAGAAAATTGCATACCTCCATCAGATATAATAGACATAGTAGAACCATGTAAACAAACTATCTCTTGAATGTACATCTTAGCATAGTCATCTCTCGAATAATTCATTCGTACTAGCAGGAAATTACAGGACTTGGTCATCCGGTCTACAATCACCCAAATGGAATTATATTGATTTTGGGACTTCGAGAGCCCTGTTATGAAGTCCATGTTGATCATCTCCCACTTACAAATTGGTAATTCTATCTCTTAGGAAGAACCACCTGGCCTTAAATGCTCTAGCTTGACTTGTTGATAGTTCAAACACTTTGAAACAAAGTTAGCAACATCTCTTTTCAAATTATTCTGCCAATAAATAGCCTTAAGGTCATGATACATTTTTGTAGATCCTGGGTGAACAACATACCTTGAAGTGTGATCTTTGTAAAGAATTCTTTCCTGCAACCCATTTATATTCGACACACATAACCTACCTTGATATCTCAAAATCCCATCACCTCTAATTTTAAATGCCATAACCTTTTGTTGACCAACATCCCTTTTAATCTGTATTAGGATAGGATCTTCGGCCTATTTATCCTTAACTTCAACATACAGGGAGTATTTAGTTAACTCATAAACAAATACTCCTCTATCTTTAGAATCCAGAAGTCAAACTCCCAAATTTGCAAGCTGGCAAATATCTTTCACCATCTCTCTCTTTCCTTCCTTAACAAAGGAAATACTGCCCATTGAAAACCTGCTAAGGGCGTCGACCACCACATTGGCCTTACCCGGATGATAATGTAGGCTCATGTCATAATCTTTTAACAACTCCAACCACTTCCTCTGCCTGAGATTCAATTCTTTCTGCGAGAACACATATTGTAAAATTTTATGGTTAGTAAAAACATTAACATGTACCCCATAAAGAAAATACCACTAGATCTTAAGTGCAAACACCACATGCACTAGCTCTAAGTTATTGGTGGGATAATTCTTTTCATGCACCTTCAACTACCTAGATGCATAAGACACTACTTTACCATGCTGCATAAGCACACACCCAAGTCCCACTTAGGATGCATTGTAGTACACAACAAAACCCTCTGTACCCTCAGGAAGAGTCAAAATTGGCATGGTAGTTAACTTATCTTGCAATTTCACAAAACTACTCTCACATGAGTCGGACCACAAGAATTTCACCTTTTTTGAGTTAATTTGGTAAGTGGAGCAACTATGGAGAAAAAGCTTTCTACAAACCTTCTGTAATACCCTACCAAACCCAAGAAGCTCCGAATGTCGGTTGGAGTTGTGGGTCTGGGCCATTTTCTCACTGCTTTAATCTTTTAGGGATCAACCTTAATTCGCTTACTAGACATAATATGTCCTAAGAAAGCAATAGTATTAAGGTAGAATTCACATTTTGGAAACTTTGCATATAATTCATGATCTTTGAGGGTCTAAAGAATGACTCAAAGATGGGTGGCATGCTTCTCCTCATACTTAGAATAAACTAAGATTTCATTAATCAAAACTATGATGAACAAGTCTAGAAACTGACGGAATACCCTATTCATTAGGTCCATAAAAGGTACAGCGGCGTTAGTCAATCCGAAGGACATAACTAAGAATTCATAATGGCCATATCGGGTTTGGAAAGCTATTTTGGGAATATCAGCCTCCCTAACCTTTAACTGGTGATACCCCAAATGAAGGTCTATTTTTGAAAAGCCTTTGGAACTTTGGAGTTGATCAAATAAATCATCGATTCGAGAAATAGGGTACTTGTTTTTAATAGTGACCTTATTGAGCTGATGATAGTCTATACACATATGGAGGGAATTATCTTTCTTACACACGAAGAGTAGAGGTGAACCCCAAGGATAAATACTAGTATGGATAAAGCCCTTGTCGAGAAGATTTTTCAACTGTTCTTTTAATTTTTTCAACTCTTCAAAATCCATTCTGTATGGAGGAATAGAGATAGGAAGAGTGTTCGGCAATAAGTCAATACCAAAATCTATCTCCTTGTCTGGTGGTATCCCCAGGAGGTCATCAAGAAAAACTTTTGGGAATTCATTAACTACAGGGATAAACTGGAGAGAAGGACTATCAGTACTAGAATATATGACCCAAAGAAGATGATACAAACAGCCCTTATAAATAAGATTACGTTCTCTAAGATAAGATATGAACTTCCCCCAAGGTGCTAAAGAATACTCCTCCCACTTTATCACTTGTTTATTCGAAAAGGAAAAAGTAACTTTTTGGGTTCTGTAGTCTAAGATGGCATAACATGAATGGAGCCAATCCATCCCCAAAAGAGCATAAAAGTCAATAATATCAAGATCTATAAGGTCATCCACAATATCATGATTATAAATGGACACAACATAATTTTTATACACCCTCCTAGCCACAATAGAGTCACTAACAGGGGTGGAAATAGAGAAAGGCTCTAGAATTTTCATTCTAACAGTGGGCTGAGAATGTAAGAAACTTAGTCTCAGGGAGTGTAGCTCAGAATTATCGATCATACCCACGCTGTGAAAAATATAGAAGGGATCATCTGGGGCCATGATAATGTTAGTCATAAGTCGATAACTTTAGGGGTTAGAGAAAGCTATGATTAATGTCCTTAAAGGGAATGTCCTAGAAAGAATCTAGTGTCTTTATATTAAACTAATTGAGGGGAGTCTAGTGTTTATGTACATGGTGACACTCCTTTGTGTTGAGAGTGGTGGGCATACATTTTATGAGAGGTTATGTCCTAAAGCCTAGAATTTGTGACTTTGATCTAAGAAGGAGATGATGGATTATAGTAGTTCCCAAATTTTCTTGTGGTGTCAAGTTTCAAGCGACAATCACGTTTATTCAAGCAAGCTTCTCCCACTTTAATTTGAATGGACATCTACCAATGTCATATGTATTCAAGTCCTGCCTATGTCTAATGTTTGAGGTCTCTATGTAACTCATGTCATGTTCTGAACTCCAAACTAGAAGAAATAATGTCTTTCAGTGATCCCATATTCCAAGTATCCAAGTTCTATATTATGTTACTCATGATCCATAAAAATCCATGTCTCACAAAAGGCTTGGTTCGAAGAAGATATGCTTTCTATACATTACCAATTAATTTTATGTCAAGATTAGCCAAAGTGATAAAGTTTATGCTTACTGATGGAAAATTTTTAGTTCTTTAAATGAGTATCAATCGCGTCAAGTGGTAATCCTTATCTTAGTTGTTAAATTCATAAATTTTGAATTTATTCCATATAGCTCATGATATGTGCACCCATGTTTCACAATGTGGTCTATCCTAAGAAATCATGTTATGTTATGTTTATGCTGAACTACTCTTTATTTATGATCTAGGAACTTTATATATGAAGCAATTCACATCCATACTATCATATCATCACCTAATGTCCCTCCTTGAGTAGTGCAATAAGTATAAGTTATGGTATAATAAATGTTACATGGTGTTTATGCCTGGGTACATCAATGAACCTACATATGTTAGTAGGATGGTGGTTGTGGAAGCATAGTAATATTTTAGGTAGGGGAAGTAGATGTTCTTGGAGGTGAAAAATTTAATATAATTTCTTGAACTATGGTCATAGGTTAAAGGGGAAAGAAGGAGATGAACTTTCGTTATGTGGAATAGTTAGGAAGGAGATATGTGGTGAAAATATTTATGGATGATTGAATTAGCTGGTCTTAGTGGAGAAATCCATGAAGTGGGGTGTAGTAATGATAGCCTTGAATGTTGTGATTGATGTAAGAGCAAACCAATGTGTTATGTGGTTGGTGCTATTTGATTTTAAACCCGAGTGTGTTTGATTGTAGTGACAAGTTGAAGTAATTTTCTTAGTCGGATGTAAAGTACAGGGTCCCATCGCTTAAGTTAGCACCTTTTTACACTGAGTTTGGCTTCAATGTAGAAGTACTATGTAGTGAGATTCAAGTTTTTCTAGTTAGGTGTGTGATGGGGGAATCGTAAGTTGGAAATGATGAAGTATGTTGTTTATTGTTTGGGACATATACGAGTAGTGTCACTAAGTTTAAGTCTATTTATTGTATCTTGTAAGGTAGAGAATGCTTTCATTTCTTATCTCTCAAGAAATCTTATTTCATGATTAGTATCGATGGAAATCAGGTCTATTATCACCAACTGAACTCAAGCCTCATGTGGTGATGATAACGATTCATAGAACTCATGTGGAAGATCATCCTTATGTAAAGTTTCATTACGTCATGCTTCGTGCTTACGCATTTTACTAGGGGTCATCATGAAGATCGTATAATACCATTGCATATTTTGTTGAGGAAAAATGTTCAATGTGAGATTACGTTCTTTATTCTACACTTTTAGAGCTTCAAAAAAAAGTCTCTACCCATCATTCGGGGACGAATGATCCCAAGGGGTATATAATGTAACACCCCGCATTTTCAAGCTAGAAATCAAACCGTCATTCCTATGTTTGTAAATTCTAATCCCATGATTTATATTTAAATTCATATGTCATGATACTTATCCTCGCCTTTGGAGTGATTTCAAGGTGATAAATAGTCATAGGAATCACTTAGAGAAAAGTTGAGATAAGAACCTTTGATTTGGCTAAATCTTTGTATTCGATTTTACAAGGGTCAACTTTAAACATGTATAAATTTTGATACAGGTATAACTTTGTATCTAAAGACCCACCAAATTGTAGATAATTGAGTTATCTTTCCGATGATACCAATTTTTCCTTAATCCAATACTTGAGTGAAATATTATAGCTATTTTCATGAGGGAGGCAGTGAGGTCGGGCAATTAGCGTGTGGCGCACGCTCCAGTCCACCCCTAGTTTACAGCTGTTGATTCCTTATTTTTAAGAGATTTTTAATCTTTTCTTCACTTATAACTCCCAACCTATGCCTGATAACCCTCAAGAGATGATATTTTCCTCGTATTTCATCAATTAAACATCTCAAATCCTCTAATAAACTTAACCCTAGCTCCTCCCCAAAAGATCAAGAATTCAAGCCTTTTAATTCAAGATTCTCAATAAAGGTTTCAAGATTAGGTTTCTAATCTTCAAACTAATCAATATAAGGTACGTGGGGTTTTCCTAAAACTACACGGGCATGGTGAAGTAGTTTTAATGATATTTGAATGTTGAGAAGCCATGAAATTACAAAAGGGTTTTGAGATTTACATTAACAGTTATGCTTTGAGAACCTTTTTTTTATAATAATATTTTGGTCTTGAGGCCTTCCCCATAAACTTGATGTTTGTTCATGTATATATATATATATATATATATATATATATATATGTATGCATTTGGATTCTCTAAAGATGAATTGAGAGCATGAATATTTGTACTCCCTCTCTAGTTACAATCCTTTGGTTTTACATATTACGAATTGATGAATTTCATTTTTCTTGAAGCATAATATAAATATTTTTTGGCTATTTCTAAATGATTTGAGATTGATGGTGAATTAAAGAGAGTGTATTTTACTTATTGATAAATGATTAATATGTCTATTGAAAGAATTGCAAGTTTTACTATAAAGAAAGAGACCACCACATGATTTAGAGTTGAAAAGAGAGAATCCTTGCATGGTTTCACATATGATTTGAAAGATGAATCTTCTTGTACTAATTGAGTGTTTTGGTGGTCTGAACATTATTTGGAATGAAAAAATCTTGCATGATAATTATGTATTAGAGATATGACTTGCAAGTCTTGGTATGACGATTCTAAAATAGATAATGCCATGATAAACTTAGAAGAGAATACAGATTTCATTTAGATTTTCATATTTTCATATTTTGAATTTAGAAAGATGCATGTTTAGAAAAGGAAAAAATAGGCGCAAATAGAGTTAGGTGGTTACCCTAAGTAGGTATGATTCATATGATTCATTGTCCAAAACTGTGTTTTGCCGATACAGATTATTATGTCCCCAAAAAGGGATTATACGCTGTCCTAGTGCCTGTGGTGTATCAGAATCAGAAACTCCAACCTTTGCGGTAAACTTGGGTTGGGTCTTGGCTGCCGAGTCAAGGGCGTACTCCATATAGCCCGTGGGTCGTACACTTGTAGGGTTTACCACCTAGCTCAGAACTAAGACAAAGATGTTAGGTTGAGATCTGCAGAAATGATTTAAAATCTATTAATTATGCCCGTGGATTTTCAATTTTTTTATAATGACTTACCTTTCATGAAATGCTCTCACTTATGTTATATATATCAGTATATTATTTTGTATTTCTCTTTGTACCAGTACATTTGTATTGACCCCCTATATTTTGGATCTAAGACACAGTCCCGAGGTCCCTCTAAGTCGTAGATTGATCTATCACAGTCCCGAGGTCTCGCTAAGTCATAGATTGATCTATCAGAAGTTTGCAGTTTGTGAGCCTCCCTTTTTTTGTAAGGCCGTGTCTATGGAAAAATGTTGTTCGATTTCAGTTCATGGTCCGACTGAGGGCCTTGTCCCATTTTATAGACAGATGATGATTTTCAGTTAGTGGAGATTTTATAGACTAGTGTCCTGTGTTTTGAATGTTAAGAACTTCCTTTCGTATTGATCAGTTGAGTTATGAGATTGACTATGTTTTTATATGTTAATATTCCATATTTCTTTACATTATATGAACGTTATGTATGATTACTAGACAAAAAAGGGCACTTGAGCCTTCATGGTTCGGGATGTCCGTCATGGCCAGGGCCACGGTTAGGGTCGTGACAAACTCCTTGTAACTCCCCAACCCACTAGTGATATTGTTCGCTTTGGGCCTAGGCCTGCACGACTTTAAAATACGGCACTAGGGAGTCAGACTTGCTTACTTATATACCCAACATCCCTCTCATGTTTAGCCAATGTGGGACTCCTTCTCTTAAGTTGGGGTGTTACATACACCCCCTATGGACTCAGCGTTCTCGCTAAGGTTTGCCCCACCAAATTAGGATTTGCCTACACTCAGGACTGAGTTTTTCCTCTTCTTACTGGGATTTGCCTACACTCAGTTTGAACTCTGGCCCACATCGATTGGGTTGACACATGAGCGGCTCTGATACCATTCTATCATGACCTGAGGTGGGGACCTAGTCGCAAAGGGCATCCCAAACCATCAAGGTCCGAGATTCCCCAGTAACTTCCCAACCCACTAGTGATATTTTCTGCTTTGGGCCCAGGCCCACACATCTTTAAAATGCATCACTAGGGAGTAAGCCTTGCTTACTTATAAACCCAGCATCCCTCCTGTGTTTTACCAACGTGGGACTCCATCTCCTAAGTTGGGGTGTTATAACTATTTTATTAAATATTTTACTATAGCTCATACTATTAAATTGAATTAGTTATAGATGGATAAGTTAGTTTGTTGGGAAGATTGAAAGCTTCTAGAATAAGCTATGGTAGTCTATAAATACTCGGCCAATACTCATTGTAAACTACTTCTTCTCTTTCTATACAATAAGATGAATACAACTTTATTTTTATTCTTCAATGTAAGTTTCTCAAAGAAATTTTGGTTTCTACTAGTTGATCTGAGTGATTTTACCAATAGGAGAATTCCTTGCACAAGAGGGGATTAGTACTACCAAAAATAAAGTTATCAAAATAAATTTGGATAATCAAATTTTAATATTCAGTTCTTTTGATGAAAAGAGTGTTATCAATTTTTCCTTTAATAAAATTATGATTAATTTAATAGGTACTTAGTCGATCATACAAAGCTCTTGGAGCTTGTTTGAGACCATAAAGTGCCTTTGATAATTTAAACACATAATAATAAAATTTAGATGTTCTAAACAAGGAAGTTTTTTGACAAAAACTTCTTCTTCTATAAAATCATTTAAAGACAAACTTTTGACATCCATTTTAAATAAATTAAAACCTTTGAATGAAGAATAAACAAGTAATATATGAAAAAGTTCTAATCAAGCTTGAGGTGCAAAGGTTTCATCGTAGTCAACTTCCTCATGTTGTGAGTATCCTTGAGAAACTAGGCGGGCTTTGTTTCATACGACTTTTCCAGTTTTATTTATTGTGGTTTGAAATACACTTTGGTGACTATGATGGACACTCCTTCAAGTTTTAAAACCAGTGTCCAAACTTGGTTTTTCTCAAATTTATCTAACTCTTCTTGAATATATTTCATCCAACTATCATCTTTAAATGCTTTATTTACTTTCTTGGGCTTAAGTTGAGATATTAAGGCTATGTTTTCTTTGTTTTGCTCAAGGAACTCGTCTTTATTTCATATTTTGGATCTCTAATGATGAACTTCTTTAGATAATTTAGCGCACTTTTCCATTCATTTGGGATCATCTCATTTGAAACCACTTCTTCAAGTCTAGTTGACTTTTTAGGTTTGTCAGGAGCCTTGTTTGAAGACATTTTCTTAGTAACAACAGTAGTGATAGCCCGACAATTTTGATGATCATCATCATCTGAACCCATATCTTTCTCGACTAAGCGGTTAAAATTATCAAAGTCAATATGAATAGATTCTTTAGTGTTTAAAGCTATTCTATTAAAGATTCTGTATGATTTGATATAATTAGAATAACTAAGAAAAATACCTTTAGCGCTTCTTGGATCAAACTTATCTATGTTGTCTTTCCCATTTTTATGAGCAAAACACTTACATCCAAAAGGATGAGAGTATTTTTATATCCGATTTCTTGGCTTTCCACAATTCATAGGGAGTTTTCTTGAGGATTGGTAAAATGAGACACTTGTTTAGAACATGGAAAGTTGTACTTATATCTTCTACCTAAAAATAATGAGGTAACTGTCCAAGAATCATTATTCAAGATATATATTGAAGAGTTATTTTTTATCTTCACTACTCCATTTTGTTAAGGAAATTTAGCAGAAGAAAAAATATGAGAGTATCCTTATAATCACAAAACTTTTCAAAAGCTTTGTTCTCAAACTCTCCACCATGATCACATGAATATGATGTAGTATCGTTTATCCCTTTGAACTTTTTTTCAAAAAATCCTTAAAATTTAATTAGATATCATCCTTTTTATCCAAAAATATAACACAAGTAAATAGAACATAATCATCAACAATTATAAAAGAAGTTAAAATATAACACAAGTAAATAGAACATAATCATCAACAATTATAAAAGAATACTTCTTTCCTCCAATGTTGGTTGTTTTGGATTGGATACTATTTTGGTAGGACCAAAAAGGTCCATATGTAGAAGTTATAGTGGTTTAAAAGTAGTAACAAATTATTTTACTTTAAAGGAGTTTCCATTCTGCTTAGCCATTTTGCATGCATCACATATGTGGTCCTTTTTGTAGTTTAGTTTAGGCAGCCCAAGTACCAATTCACATTTTACTATTTTTTCAACAAATCATATTCTTGCATGACCAAGAATCTTGAGCTAAATCCAAGGATCCTAGATATCGAAGCCAGACATGTGTGTTCTTTATATGGTTTTTACAGATTCTAGAACATATTCATTTTCATTCTGCTTTCACGTAGTAGATTTCTTCTAGTAGCATCTCTTATAACACATCCAGTTCTCTTGAGATGAACTTTAAGGTTGGCTTTAAATAGTGTACTGATACTTAATAGGTTATACTTCTAACCCTTCACATGATAAATGTTAGTAACATAATATCATAAGATTCATTTAAAGTAATAATTCCTATACCAATGACCATTCCTTTTGAGTTATCCCCAAACCAAATAGCTTCACCATCATAGTCTGATTTGAATAGGTATTTGTTTCCTATCATATGATTTGGAAACCCACTATCAAGAAAATATTATCCATTTGATTCATCTTGTGGTGTTCCTACAAAACAAAAGGGTTATTTCCTTTTAGGTAACCAATAGATCTTTGGTCTTTTATTGTTAATTTCATTTGAAATCTTTTTTGGTCTCCCAACCCAGTTTTGCGAATTTCTAAAATAAAATTTACATCTAAAATATTATGACCATTTTTACCACAGTAGTGATAGAACCACAGTAGTGATAGAAATGAATATGGGATTCTCTACCAATGATTTCATGAGTAGAACTTTTACTAGTTGAAGAAGTTATGTCAATCAATTGATTTGAACTGTTAGTAGATTTTTCAAAGGATTTTTTGTTGGACTCAGGAAGATCATTCATAGGTTTCTTACCAGTTGACTTTAATGAATAAGTAGACTAATTAGATCTCACAGAGCCTTGACTGAAAGATTTCTTTATACTTTCGATTTGAGTTTTCAACTCAATGATTTATTCTTGAAGAAGATCTCTTTTAATTTCATCAACTTCTAATTTTATTATCCAGTCTTTATTTTCTTTTTGAATGCTTTTGAAATCATTAAAAATATTATTCAAATTATTTATGTCACTATCAAAAAGATTTTTTAGAATTTCACAATTTTCACAAGTTCTAGAACTTACCATACTGCATTCTGTCATGACAATGAATCAACCATTTGAGGGATCATTTTTTTCAAAATTAGAGATATCCTCATCACTCCAACTTCTAATACCCTTGTTCTTAGGATATCCTTTTGATGGTCTCCTCTTTGATTCAGGACATTCACTTGCAATATGTCCATACTTTCCACATACTTAGCATTTTCAATCATTTTTTCTTTGATCAGTAATATACTTACTTTTGGAGAAATTCCATTTTCCTCTTATATAATTTTTGGTTCTCATGATATTGTCCATAATAGATATGGTGATTATGATAATCTCTTCTTCTTTAGATTCTCCTTCATCATCTTTGTTAGTCTCTGCAGCTTAAAAGAAAACAACTTTCTTTTGATTGTCCTATTGATCTTTCCTGTTGAGATGACTCTCTTAAAAGCAATTAGATATCCTCAAACTACATCATAAGTTAAAGTATTGATAATCATGCTTTCTATTGCAACAACCTCAGATAGCTGTTGAGAAGGAAAACTTTCTAAGAATTCTGGTAATATGATTAGACACTAGATAAATTTTTCTTGCAGCCTTGAGTTTACCAATTATCTTTCCAAAATGAGAAATGGTGTATTCAATAGACTCTCCATATTTCATTTGAAATAGTTCATATCCATACACTAATAGACTTATAAGTATCTGTTTTATTTTATCAGTTGCTTCATAAGTTACCTCTAGCTTATCCCTGTAATAACCCTCATAGTGAAATTTAAATTTTTTTTGTTTGACCATTCCATCCTTTTCCATAGTTTCTAAATATTGATTTTGGAGTGTGGAAATGGAAAGCATCAAATTACTGATCCACATACATGTCTATGTGCTACATTATCTTATAATATAGATTCAGGTGCTCCGTATCAACAACGTGAGTAGTTTGAGTATCTTTATCTACGCTCCCACAGTTGGGGGTTCCTCATGATTCGAGGACCTACTTCTTCAGATTTCATGCTTTTATAGTAATTGAGTTATCATTTTCAATTTAGTCTGAGTTAGTTCGGGGTCTGTACCAATGTCTCTCTAGTTCTTTATTAGTAGTAGAGGTTTGTCGAACTACGAGTTTATTTACAGACTTTTAATATTTATTTTCCAGACATTATCTACAGTTTATTCAGTTTAGTTTTGGTATAATATAGGATTATTTCTTGATTAGATGATCAGTAGTAGGATCAAAGGGTTAGCTTGAGGCTATTCATAGCCTTGAGCACCGTGTGACATCCCGGGATTAGATTTTGGGGCGTTACAAACTTGGTATCAGAGCCTAAGGTTTAGAGAGTCCTAGGAAGTAGACAAGCTACGTTATATAAGGTCTTGATCATCAGTGTGAAGTGCGCCACATCTATGAGCAAAAGGCTTTGGAGCATTTTAGGAAAATCCTCTCTTTTCTTACATAATCCATCGTACTTACAATTGTCTATATCCACTATTAACTTGTGATCTTTTACGATAGAATATGACTCCTCGCAGAGCTAATGCCCATAGAAATGATAAACAACCGCCTCAGCCTGTAGATCCTTTGTATGAGAATGTGTCACATGCTGAGTTTTGGGTATCTTTTCAGGTGCTAGCCCAAGCTGTGACTGCTTATGTTTAAGGTAATCGTTAGGCTGCAGTCCTACCTTAGAAGGATAGGGTATAATACTCCATACTTCTACCTATCTTGAAATCATCCTAAGAATGTTAGAAACATACCTTGAAAGATAAATCCATTTGTGTACACATGTAATTTTTAAGATTTTCACTTTTTGTTGAGTGGGAAATTGAATTAGCTTTCTAATGATATTAATTTTGTCCAAATCCGGTATCAGAGTAAAAAGTTATGGACTTTTTACCAAGAGCTATCAGAACCTCCCAGGTGCTATGGGCAGGTTGATGGATTGTCGATCTAGCGACGGACCATCTCCTAGACTGTCGCATCTAAGGTAGTAAGTTAGTTTTCTGGCTAAGGTGCGATGAACAGGTTGATGTACCTTCGAACTTGCGATGGACAGTCGCCCAAGCCGTCGCTACTAAGGCGGTGAGTCCCTATTCTGGCCCAGGTACGACGGTCAGTACGACAGACCGTCGAGCCAATGATGGACCATCGTAGATCCCGTACAACAATTTAAAGTCATTTTTAAATGGGTATTTGTTTTTTTTTCACCCGTTTTAACCTCTAAATATACCATACCATAGCCCATAACTTTATTATTCATCTATAACATCAAATTAGGGTTTCTCTTAAAGATCAATCCTCAAAAACAAGAAACCCTAGGTGTTTAATTTCAAGTCGAGAATTCAAGTTTTCCTCTATCAATCTTCAAGAAATCATCGACCCAGGTTTGTCATGTATTGATTCATGGGCCCTTTTCACCCATAAAGCTCAAGAATCTCTTTTCAAAATCCAAGATTTATGTATTTATGAATGTTCATGATTTAAATTGAATTGAAATTCATGTTCATGATGTCGTGGGGTTTTGATTCATGTTTGAAATTACATATTCCAATGATTGACCCTAAGATGTGGTGATTTGCATAGTAATCATGACAAACCCTTAAATTTACATGTTGATTGATGTATCCATGATTATTAGATGTGTTGATGATTGTATAACCAAAGCATGCTCCCCATGTGTTTGATTAAATGCCTATGTGAAGGAAAAGTGCCATACTAGTATGATAATATGAAATCCCCGTTTATGTATGTCAAGTGTTAGATGAAATGTCTTAGTCAATGAGTTATGGATATATGTGTGTCCATTGTGGTGTTTTAGAATTTGTACTTCATGAATTCTCCAATTTATTGTATTATGGATTGTGATGTTGGTCATGTATTCAAGAAAGTCATGCTTTGTCATTTTTATGCTATTGAGTCCTGGGGGTACTTATACTAAAAAATTAGCTGTATTACCAGAATCAATGTCATATTTTCATGATACTCTCAGTCAAGTCATGATCCATAGAATTCAGTCAGTCTCATGACTGAGGAAAAACTCAGTAATCTCAGTAGTATTCCGTTAGTCAACGGAACTCAGTTAACTCAGTCCAGTCAGTTCAGTTAATCATGTTCAGTGTCTATTCCGATTTGATTAGAAATTAGCACTGAGTGAACCGAAGGATGGGAACCCACCTGTTATATGAGGGTGTAATTCATAGAAGCAATCCTTGCGTTCCTGAACTACGTAGCCAGCATAGGTTGAGTCATCATAGCCTATTATATGAGGGTAGATGAGGTGGCTTAACCTGTTATATGAGGTTTCCCACTGTTCTCACAAGAGTTACCTATTATATGAGGGTTACTCACAGATTGTCCTTACCAATGGTGTAGTATTGACACCCTTCTAATTGGGGTTACAGATTGGACCCCAATTCAACTACATTGCGTTATTTAGGTCATGTCGGTTAGATGACTACTTCCCATAGTTTTAGTATAGAATTAGGACTGTCATATACAATCATTCAATCTCAGTAATAGAACTTAGATAGTTCTACAAGATTTAGGTCTGTCAGATACAGTCAATTAGAATAGTATGGAACTCAGCTAGTTCCATCAGAACCTAGACTATTAGATACAGTCGCTCAATATCAGTTATTTCTGTTTTACAGATATCAGTATTTCATGTTATCAGTATTCAGACTCAGTAATCATGTTATCATGAACTCAGTTATAGTTATTATGTAGTCATATATGTAGTCTCATGTTTATGTTATGCAGTCATTTAGTATAGTTCATGGATGTGAACCTTTTTGCATTCATCCTACCTCACATGCATACAAGTACATTCAAACGTAGTGACGCATTTATGCTATGGTATTTTATACCATAGGTTCAGAAGCACGTGCTCCAGAGCATCTGTAGCATTCCAGTCTCAGCCGTCAGAGTTAGTAGTGAGTTCTCGTACTTCGAGGACATGACCATTACTTTATTATCTCAATAATTAATTTATTAGTTGGGGTTAGTTAGGGACATGTCCCATTTACTCCTTATTCAGACAGTTCAATTAGTTAGAGGCTTTTCAGACTACGGTATGTTCAGACAGTTTATTTTAGTTGTTTTGGGTATTTCATACCCTATCCAGATGTTATGTTTTATCAGCTATCATGTCTCAGTTTTTAACCTTATGGCCTTTCAACCTTTATTTTTGCATTTATACAGTATATCATGCAGTATACAACTACAGATATCAGTCATAGGTTAGCTTGTAGTCCTTCGGGGTCATGAGCATTGTTTAGCATTTTGGGTACCAGATTCGGGGTATTACAAACTTAGTATTAGAGCCTAAGGTTTAGTAGAGTCCTAGGAAGTCTGGAAGCCGCATCTAGTAGAGTCTTGTGCATGGGTGTGTTGCGCGCCATATTTATGTGCAAGAGGCTATAAGATGTTTTCGGAATAGTTTACCTTCTTTCAGTAATCAAGTCGTGCCAATGAGCATAATCTCAAGATAATCTCCCAGTCTAATCTATTTCTCCCTTTCTTTTACAGAACATGCCTCCTAAAAGAAGAAACGGGAATCAGCCAGCCCCTTGCCCGAAGAACCTTTGGGAGAACATGTCTCTCATACAAAGTTCAGAGTTGTATTAACTACTCTCTCTCAGTAGTTTCTACTCAGAATAAATGACAAACTATCATTCCGGCCAACCCAATGGCCAATTCAGCTGTAGCCAGGGTTCGGGACTTCACCCGAATGAATCCTCCATCCTTTATCGGGTCTAATTCAGATGAGGACCCTTAGGAATTTCTTGATCAAGTTTATAAGGTTACATATATATTGGGGGTTACTTCTAGTGAGAGTACGGAGCAAGCTGCATATCAGTTTCATGATGTTGCTCACACTTGGTACAAACAGTGGAAGTCAGAGAGGGCTGTAGATGCAGGGCCTATTGAGTGGGAGGAGTTTGCTACTGCATTCTTATATAGATTCTTTCCCCTAGAGCTGAGAGAAGATAAAGTATTAGAATTTATTAACCTCAGGAAAGCAACATGACAGTGAAAGAGTATTCTCTTAAGTTTACTCAATTAGCCAGATATACTTCTCATATTATTGCAGATAGCAGGGCTAAGATGAGTAAGTTTGTTTCTGGGGTGAATGATAGTGTAGTCAATTAGTGCAGGTCTGCAATGTTGAATAGTGACATAAACATAGCTAGACTTATGACCCATGCTCAGTAGATAGTAGATCAAAAGATTAAGATGAGGGAGAAGTAGAATAAGATAGCAAGGACAGGTATTTTCAACTTTACTCAGCCCAAATCAAAAGGAGGAAACCATTTTCAGGGTCATCCTAAGTCAGCAGTTCCAGCTCCTTCTTCAGCTCTTAAGTTTTGGGATGGTAATAAAGATAAAGAACCAGGATTTAAGTCTTAGGGTAGAGTTAGCAGTGCCCACACCTATCCTCTTTGCCAGACATGTGGCAAGCACCATCAGGGTATTTGCAGAGCTCACAGTGGTATTTGTTTTGGATGTGGAAAACCAGGCCACAGAGTCAGAGACTGTCCTCAGCCAACTCCTTAGGGTCAGGAAAACTATTCCTCAGTTCAGTTTGGTCGCCCAAACTAGCAGGGTGCCACCTTCAGCGCTACTAGTGGGCAACGCCCAAATCGACTTTATGCTCTCTAGTCCCGGCAAGATCAGGAAAATTCTCCTGATATAGTTACTGGTATGCTATAGATCTTTCATGTGCATGTTTACACTTTTCTAGATCTAGGATCTTTTTTGTCTTTTGTTACTCCCTATATAGCAGTTGATTTTGAAGTCAGTCCCAAAATTCTAGCAGAGTCCTTTTCAGTCTCTACCCTGGTGGGTAAAACCATCATAGCTCGACGGGTATACATGAACTGCCCGGTTATGATATTTCAGAAAGTCACTTCAGCAGACTTAGTCGAATTAGAGATGACTAATTTTAATATCATTCTTGACATGGATTGGCTTCATTCCTTTTATGCCACAGTCGAATGGAGAAATAGAATAGTTCAGTTCCAGTTTCTAAATGAACTTATCCTAGAGTGGAGGGGTAGCACTTCAGCTTTCAGAGGTCAGCTTGTTTCCTACCTTCGAGCAAGGAAAATTATATCTAAGGGATCTATCTATCATTTTGTTCGAGTATGGGTTTGCCTCATACTCATCGCCAGAATAATTCAGTTTGGGTCATTATAGATAGGATAACCAAATTAGCTCATTTTCTTCCAGTTCATATCTCTTTTCAGCCGAGGATTATGCCAAACTCTACATTAGAGAGTTGGTTAGATTGCACGGTGTTCTGTTATCTTTTATCTCAGACATAGGTACCCAGTTCACCTCTTATTTCTAGAAAGCATTCCAAAAGGGTCTTAGTACCCAAGTTCATATCAGTACAACCTTTCATCCTCAGACAGATAGTCAATCAGAAAGGACCATTCAGACTTTAGAAGAGATGCTAAGGTGTGTGCAATTGATTTCAAGGGTATTTGGGATAACCACTTGCATTTGATTGAGTTTGCATACCACAACAACTATCATTCCAGTATTCGGATGGATCCATTCGAAGCTCTCTATGGTAGGAGATGCAGATATCTAATCGGTTGTTTCGAAGTTAGTAAGGCCTCAATCATAAGGCCTAACATAGTAATTGATGCCTTAGAGAAAAGTCCAGTTAATCAGAGAATGACTCTGGACTGCTCAGAGCTGACAGAAGTCTTATGCAGATATACACAGAAAGGATCTCGAGTTTGAGATTAGTGATTATGTCTATCTAAAGATCTCTCCAATGAAAGAAGTGAAGATATTCGGTAAGAAGGGAAAGATAATTCCCGATATGTCAGTCTCTTCATAATTCTTAGTCGTTTAGGCAAGGTAGCTTATGAGCTTGAATTGCCTTTAGATCTAGCCTCAGTTCATCCAGTCTTCCATGTCTCTTTGCTCAAGAAGTGTATAGGTGACCCAACAGTTGTAGTCCCTATTTAGAGAAAAGATGTTTAGAACAGCCTCTCTTATAAAGATATTCCAGTTGTAATTCTTGACTACCAGACTCGTAGACTGAGGAACAAAGAAGTCCCTCTAGTCAAAGTTTTTTGGTAAAATCAGTTCATTGAGGGAGATACTTGGGAAGTAGAAGCATAAATGCGTACCAAGTATCCTCACCGCTTTTCCGAAAAATCAAATCTAGCTCAAGGTAATAGTTCTCCTTAAGTTTTTTCGTTTCATGTTCAGGTTTCAGTGACAAGCTTGGTATCTATTTCATGTTCAGAATTCCATTACAAATTGGTAGGAAATGCCATTGCATATCCAGTAATGCATTCATATGTCAGTTCATTTATATAATCATGCATCAGACATGCATTCTCATTGTGAGAACCTTAGTTCATTAGAACACTCAGTCGTGTATTCATGAATCTGTTACACATGCATCAAATATACATGTTCAGTATGATATATTCAGTTATCAGTCATGTCAGTCATGAGATGATTTTCCAGTTGTTCATGTTCAGTATGTACGTCAGTTTATCTTCTCCTCTCTTACTCAGTCTCATTTGAGAATAAATGTTCTCAAGTGGGAGATATTGTAATACCCCATACTTCTACTTAGATTGAAATCATCCCAAGAATATTAGAAACGTACCTTTGAAAGATAAATCTATTTTTGTACACGTGGAATTTTTAATATTTTCACTTTTTTGTTGAGTGGGAAATTAAATTAGCTTTCCAATGATACCAATTTTGTCTAAATTCGGTATCGGAGTAAAAAGTTATGGATGTTTTACCGAGAGCTATCAGAACCGCCCAGGTGCGACGGGCAGGTTGACGGACCATCGATCTAGCGATGGACTGTCGCCTAGTCCATCACAGATAAGGCAGTAAGTCAGTCTTCTGGCTAAGGTGCAACATATAGGTTGACGAACCTTCAAACTTGCGATGGACCATCACCCCAGCCATCGCTACTAAGGTAGTGAGTCCCTATTTTGGCCCAGGTGCGATGGTCAGAACAATGGACCATCAAACCAGCGATGGACCATCGCATGAGCCATCATAGATCCCATTCAGCAATTTAAAGTCATTTTTAAAAGGGTATTTGGGTCTTTTTCCACCCGTTTTAACCCCTATTTATACCATACCATAGCCCATAACTTTATTATTTATCTATAACATCAAATTAGTGTTTCTCTCAAAGATCAATCCTCAAGAACACGAAACCCTAGGTGTTTAATTCCAAGTTAAGAATTCAAGTTTTCCTCTATCAATTTTTAAGAAATCATTCACCCAATTATGTCATGTGTTGATTCTTGGGTCCCTTTCACCCATGAAGCTCAAGAATCTCTTTTCAAAATCCAAGATTTGTGTATTTATGAATATTTATGATTTAAATTGAATTGAACTTCATGTTCATGATGTTTTGGGGTTTTGATTCATGTTTGAAATTACATATTCCTATGACTGACCCTAGGATGTGGTGATTTGCATAGTAATCATGATAAACCATTAAAATTACACGTTGATGTATCCATGATTATTAGATGTGTTGATGATTGTATAACCAAATAATGCTCCCCATGTGTTTGATTAAATGCCTATGTGAAGGAAAAGTGCCATACTAGTATGATAATATGAAATCCCCATTTATGTACAAGCTTATATATGTCACGTGTTTGATAAAATGTGTTAGACAATGAGTTATGTAGATGTGTTTGGCCATTGTGGTGTTTTAGAACTTGTACTTCATGAATTCTCCAACTTATTGTATTATGGATTGTGATGTTGGTCATGTATTCAAGAAAGTCATGTTTTGTCAGTTTTATGCTATCGAGTCCTGAGGGTACTTGTACCAAAAAATTTAGCTGTTTTCTTAGAATCATTTTTATGTTTTCAAGATACTTTCTTTCAAGCCATGATCCATAGAATTCAGTCAGTCTCATCACTTAGGAAAAACTCTGTAATCTCAGCAGTATTCCGTCAGTTAACAGAACTCAGTTAACTCAGACCAGTCAGTTTAGTTAATAATGTTCAGTATCTATTCAGATGGGAGTAGAAATTAGCACCGATAAAACCCAAGGATGGGAACCCACCTGTTATATAAGGGTGTAATTCTTAGAAGCAATCCTTGCATTCCAGAACTACGTAGACAACATAGGTTGAGACATCATAGCCTGTTATATGAGAGTAGATGAGGTGGTTTAACATGTTATATGTGGGTTTCCACCATTCTCATGAGATTTACCTGTTATATGAGGGTTACTCACAGATTGTCCTTACCAGTGGCGTAGTATTGACACCCTTCCAATTGAGGTTACAGATTGGACCCCAACTTAGCTATATTGCATTATTTAGGGTATGTCGGTAGATGACTACTTCTCACAATTTCAGTACAGAATCAGGACTGTCAGATACAATCATTCAGTCTCAGTAATAGAACTTAGATAGTTCTACATGATTCAGGACTGTCAGATACAGTCAACTCAGAATAGTACGAAACTCAACTAGTTCCATCAGAACCTAGACTATCAGATACAGTCGCTCAGTATCAGTTATTTCCATTATACAGATATCAATATCTCATGTTATCAGTACTCAGACTCAGTATCACGAACTCAGTTATAGTTATTATGTAGTCATGCGTGTATTCTCACGTTCATGTTATGTAGTATGTTAGTATAGTTCATCCATGTGAACCTTTTTACATTCAGCCTACCTCACATGAATACTAGTAGATTCAAACATATTGGTGCATTTGCGCTATAGTGTTTTATACCATAGGTTCAGAAGCACGAGCTCTAGAGCATTAGTAGCATTCCAATCTCAGCCGTCAGAGTTAGCAGTGAGTCCTCATACTTTGAGGAATGACCATTACTTTATTATTTCATTAATTACTTTATTAGTTGGATTTAGTTGGGGATATGTCCCATCAACTCCTTATTCAGATAACTTAGTCTGTTAGAGGCTTTTCAAACTACAATATGTTTAGACAGTTTATTTTAGTTGTTTTGGGTATTTCATAACCCATCCAGATGTGATGTTTTATCAGCTATCATGTCTTAGTTTTGAACCTTATGGCCTTTCAGCCTTTATTTTTGCATTTATACAGTATATCATGCCGTATACTAGTACAAATATCAGTCCTGGGTTAGCTTGTGGTCCTTGGGGGTCATGAGCACTTTGTAGAATTATTGGTACCAGATTTGGGGCATTACATGGGTATTTAACCGCAGTCAGAATTTGAGACTTAATGAGAATGAGCCCTCCAGAATTTTTTTGGTCAAAAGTAGGTAAGGACCCATAACTGTATCTTGATGAGGTGAAGAAAATCACCAAAGTGATACATGTTACTAAGGAAGAGAGTGTAGAATTGGCATCTTATAGGCTGAAGGATGTTGCTTATTATTGGGTAGTGATGTGGAAGAATAGTAGAGGGGAGAATGAAGCTTCCATGACTTGGCAGACATTTCAGGATGCGTTCTTAGACAAATGATTCCCATTTGAGATGAGGGAAGCTAAGATAGAAGTGTTCATAAACTTGAGTCACGGCTCTATGATAGTAAAGGATTATTGCCTCAAGTTCAACCAGTTGTCTAAGTATGCCCCAGATTAGATGGCTGACCCTAGGTCAAGTATGAGTAAGTTTATGACCGATGTGTCTGGATTGGTAGCTAAGGAGTGTAGAACTGCTATTATTAATAGAGACATAGATCTTTTTAGATTGATGATAAAGATCAAGGTAGAGAAGATGAAGAAAAGAGAGAAAGAGTAAATAAGAGAGCTAGAATAGGGCCTTTTGAGTATGGTCAGACTAGATCCTATGGGGGAAATCTCCCATAGTTTTAGAACCATTGTCTATTCCACCGCCATCTTCATCTAGTGCTCCTTCTCCTAGAGGTAGGCAAGAGCATTGGGGTAAGTTTTCTATATATAGATCCCAGAATAGTATGAGTGGTAAGACCAATTATCCTCCATGTACTAAGAATGGTAGAACACATCTTGGTGAGTGCTTGGCTGAGAAGAAAGGTTGTTTTTTTTTGTGAAAAGTTGGGACATAGAATTAAAGAGTATCTATATGCTAATCATGGAAACAAAGATGTTCATCCTCAGACTCAGGCTACCAGTGCACCAGTCCCTATAGTTCGCCCAGCCTCTCCTTATGGTGCTTCATCCAGTACCGATGTCAGGCAGTTCTAAAATTAGTTCTATGATCTACCATCCCACTAGGATCAGGAAGATTCGCCTGATGTTGTTACTGGTATGCTTTGTGTTTTTCATTTTGATGTGTATGTGTTGTTAGACCCCGATTGAGTTTCTCTTATGTGACCCCATTAGTTGCCATGAATTTTGATATAAGTTCTGAAAAGATTCCCAAACCTTTCTTGGTTTCTACTCCAGTAGGTGAGTCAGTTGTTGCCAAACGGATTTACAAAAAGTTTCCTATCACTGTTCTTCATAGAGTTATGTTAGCAAACTTGATAGAGTTAGACATGGTTGATTTTGATCTTATTCTTGGTATGGATTGGATATTCCTATTATACTTCTATTGATTGTCTTACCCGAGTGGTGAAGTTTTAGTTTCCAGATGAGCCAATATTTGAGTGGTCCGATAATTCAGTGTCTCCCAAGAGTCATTTCATATCTTATCTTAAGTCCAGAAGGTTGATATCCAAAGGTTGCATTTATAATCTAGTTTGAGTTAAAGACAATAAGTCTAAGACCCCAATAGTTCAGTCAGTTAATATAGTAAATGAGTTTCCAGATGTCTTTCCAGAAGATCTCCAAGGGGTACCTCTCAATAGAGAGATAGAATTCGGTATTGACCTTCTCCCAGATACTCAGCCTATTTCTATCCCTCCTTATCGTATGGCTCCCGCAGAGCTTAAGGAGTTGAAAGAGCAATTCAAAGATCTTTTAGATAAAGGTTTCATAAGGCCCAGTGTTTCTCCATGAGGTGCTTCCATCCTATTCATGTGAAAGAAAGATGGTTCTTTGAGTATGTGCATTGACTATCGTTAGCTAAATAATGTCACAGTCAAGAACAAATATCCTCTTCCTAGAATTGATGACATGTTTGATCAATTGCAAGGTGCATGTTATTTCTCAAAGATAGACCTTAGATCCGGCTATCATCAACTTAAAGTTAGGGAATATGATATTCCAAAAACTATTTTTAGAACACGTTATGGTCATTTTGAGTTTCTAGTCATGTCTTCCAGGCTAACTAATGCTCCAACATCTTTCATGGACCTCATAAATCGAGTGTTCAAGAAGTACCTAGAGGTGTTTGTCATAGTGTTCATAGATGATATCCTTGTGTACTCCCGTAGTAGGGATGACAATGCATACCATCTTAAAATTATTTTCAAACTCTTAGAGATCATCAATTACTCGTCAAGTTTAGTAAGTGTGAATTTTTGCTAAGGTCAGTAGCCTTTCTCGGTCATATTATTTCCGACGATGGCATTAGAGTTGATCCCCAAGAGATAGAAGTTGTAAGAAGTTGGCCTAGACCTATCTCTCCATCAGACATTAGGAGTTTCTTGGGTTTAGCTGGCTATTACCTTTATTTTGCTAAAGGTTTCTCATCTATTGCATCTTTTATATCTATATTGACCTATAAAAATATTAAGTTCTTGTGGTCAGATTCCTGTGAGAAGAGTTTTTAGGAGTTGAAGACTTGACTCACTTCAGTCCTGGTGTTAGTGTTACCTGATGGTACCGTTTGTTTCATTGTTTATTATGATGCCTCCATAGTTGGTTTGGGTTGTGTGTTGATGCATAGAGGTAAGGTCATAGACTATGCCTCTAGACAATTGAAACCCCATGAAAAAAATTACCCAAACCATGATCTGGAATTAGCTATTACAGTATTTTCTTTGAAGATCTGGAGACACTATCTGTATGGTCTTCATGTTGATGTATTCACAAACCACAAAAGCTTGTAGTATGTGTTTACTCAGAGGGAGTTAAATCTCTGTTAGAGAAGGTGGTTGGAGTTATTGATGGATTATGATATGAGCTTGTTGTATCATTCGGGCAAGGCCAACATAGTGGAAGACACCCTTAGTTGATTGTCTATGGGCAGTGTTGCTCATGTGGGGAAACATAAGAAAGAATTAACTTGAGAAGTTTATCGTTTGTCTAGATTGGGTGTTAGGTTGGTTGATTCATCTAAATGTAATGTTTGGGTTCAGAGTAGTTCCGAGTCTTCCCTAGTTTCATAAGTGAAGAAGAAGCAAGATATGGATTCAAGTTTGGTCAAACTGAAAGACTTAGTTAGAGACCAAAGGGTAGAGGTTTTCTCCCAAGGGGGAGATGGCGTGTTGAGATACCAGGGTAGATTATGTGTTCCTTATATAGATGGTCTGAGACAGATAATTATGGCTAAATCGTATGGTGTGTGTTATTCTATTCATCTAGGTGCTACCAAGATGTACTGCGACTTGCGAGAAATCTATTGGTAGAGTGGTATGAAGAGAGATATAGCAGAGTTTGTAGCCAATTATGGAACTTGTCAATAGGTTAAGGTAAAGCACCAAAGACCTGTTGGTACGTTGCAAGAGTTTGGTATTCCCACTTGGAAGTAGGAAGAGGTGAATATGGATTTTGTGACTGTTTTACCCCAATCACGTCATCATCATGATTCAATATGGGTTATTATAGACTGATTGACTAAGTCAATGCATTTTTTGCCAGTTCACACATCATATACAACTGAAGACTATGCTAAGTTGTACATCCGAGAGTTAGTCAGATTGCATGGAGTTCCCTTGTCTATTATTTTAGATAGGGGTACGCAGTTTACTTCCCAGTTTTGGAGAGCCTTTCAGAAGGGTCTTGGTACCCAAATCCATCTTAGTTTAGTTTTCCACCCTTAGACAAATGGGTAGAGAGGACCATCCAAACTCTAGAGAATATGTTGAGGGCGTGTGCTCTTGATTTCAAAGGTAATTGGGATGAGCATTTGCCATTGATTGAGTTTGCTTATAATAAAAGTTACCATTCTAGCATTCAGATGGCACCGTTTGAGTCTCTATATGGGTGGATAAGTAAGTCACCCATAGGTTGGTTTGAAGTGGGTGAGGCCACTTTTCTTCGTCCTGATGCATTGTTTGAAGCTATGGAGAAAGTCAAGTTGATTAGAGAAAGATTGAAAATATCCCAGAGTCATCAGAAATTATATGCAAATATGAGAAAGAGAGATCTTGAGTTTGAAATTGGTGATTTAGTGTATCTGAAGATTTCACCCATAAAAGGGGTAAAGATATTTGGAAAGAAGGGGAAGCTCAGTCCTCGGTATGTTGGCCCTTTCAGCATTTTGAGTCATGTTAGGAAAGTAGCTTATGAGATTGAGTTTCCTGCAGATTTGTCAGCAGTTCATCTTGTATTGCACGTCCCTATGCTTAAGAAGTGCATCGGTGACTCCACCGTTGTAATTCCTTTAGAAAGCTCAAAAATTCAAAACAACCTTTTATACAAAGAGATTCTAGTTGAGATTTTAGATCATCAGATCCATAGACTAAGGAACAAAGAAGTTCCCTTGGTCAGAGTACTAAGGAACAAAGAAGTTCCCAGAGTACTTTGGAACAATCAGTCAGTTGAGAACACTACTTGGGAAACAGAAGAAGATATGCAATCCAAGTACCCTCACCTTTTCTCTGCAAACTCTGATCTAGCCGAAGGTAATACTCTTTCTTGATTCATTTCCTTTCTAATCAGTTATTCAGCAATATAGATGTCCTCATGTAAGTTCATGCGCTCACCGAGTTACTCAGAAGCTCAGAATGATTTAGATTTAGTTTCTTAGTTCATTTTAGTTGTGCATGCTATCTTATATTCCTAGATTCCTTAGAAATTTCAGCTTGACTAGCCACATTCGAGGATGAATGTTTCCAAGGGGAGATATTGTAATACCCCATACCTTTTCTAGCTAGAATTCATCCCTAGGATGTTAAGGGATAGCTTCCAAGATGAATATTATTTATTTTATGTGGAATTCTTTAGATTTAGACTTTTAAATGCGTAGAAAATTGAATAAGTTTTCCATCGATATAAGATTCGCCTAAATCCAATAACCAGGTAAGAAGTTATGGCTATTTTAAGTTCCAGTCGCAAAACACCGCCATTTGGACCCTTAGCACATCGTGGAGCAGTGTTAATTCCTAATTGTCAATTTCAAGTGGCCCTCTATGATATTGGCGCACCGCAGAGAGAGCAAAATTCCCAATTGTCCAATTCATGTGAAGGACCGCGATATTGGCGCATCGCACCAAGTGTCCAGGTCTCATCCAAGGTGGCAACGCGATATCTCTGCGTTGCGCCACCAAGCATTTTCCCAGTTGGTATTTTTCAGTGGCTTGGTGCGATAGTGGCTCATTGCGCCAAGGACAAAAATTGGGACCCCATTTTATTTTTCCAGTTTTGTTTAGGAGTTAAAGGGGGTATTTTGGACTTTAACCCAACCCCCAATTCATCCAAACACATGATTAAAGCCTTTTAGAAGCATTATATGCTAAGTTTCATCAAAATTACTCTGATTCAAAACCCTAGGCTTCAACATTCATCTCCAAGAAACTCAAGAGTCCACTATCCTTTTTCCAGATTATTTCAAGATTTAAGATCCCTAGACCAAGAGCTTTAAGAATCTTCATTCAAGAGTACAAATAGCATCTCAAAAAGAAACCTTATTCATTTATTTCATCATCTAAGGTATGTGGGATTTGAACAAGGACAATCCTTTTGTCCTTGTGCCCAAAAACTTGATATTTATTAAAGATTACATAATTTGCAAGTTAGGGTTATTACCCAATTCCTATTATTTTGTTTATGAAATTTTCATGTTATTTAAGGATTTAAATGCAAGACATTTAGATATATCCATGTTTGAAATCATAAGATTCATATTATGCGTTATTTCCCACTATCTTGATTGAGATTGTTGAAAGCTTTTAAGATGACTGTTGAGCATGAAGTTTAAATATGATGTTGATGCATTAAAGCTGTATATTTTGAATCCTAAGTACAAGTGATTAATTTATAAGGAGATTATGATCTCAAGTTTTATTGACAAGTTTGATGAGTGATTTCAAGAGCAAAGATTAATCTTTTGATCCTAATCTAAGATAAGTAATCCATATTTTGAGATTTTAAGAAGAGAAGCATAATAATTTTTAATTATAAAACCTTATGCTATTTTAAGGTGGATTTCCCAAAAGTTCTAAGAAATAAGTATGGGAGTAGTATTTAGCACCGAGTTGGGTATTATTCCAAGGTCTCATGCCCCAGAACTACGGCCACCGTAGGATTAAGATTATTCCCACTTCTATGTGGATGACTAAGATTGTGATCACTCAAGTTAAGGTTCTATGCCGATGGCAAAGGTAGAATAGCTCTCCCCAATGTGGGAAAGACGTTGGACTCCATGTCAGCTCATATGGTTTATGTCGGTTAGAAGAAAATCCCAAGCCCAAAGTTTCTAAGTCCCAAAGCTTCTTAGTTTCAAAAGAAAAGAATGATAGAAAAGATTTAATAATACTAAGTGTTATGACTCACTATATTTTCAAGTATGATTGATTATACATGATTTTATATTGTGATATTTTGGTATAATCAAGATTATGTAAGTCATATACATCCACATGCATTTACTTTCTAATTATGATGATGTTTACTTATGCATTACACCCCCATATACTCAGTACATCCTTAAAGTACTGATCCACATATATGTCTATGTGCTACATTGTCTTATAATGTAGGTTTAGGTGCTCCATATCAACAACATGAGTAGTTCGAGCATCTTTATCTACGCTCCCACAGTTGGTGAGTCCTCATGATCCGAGGGCCTACTTCTTTAAATTTCCAGCTTTTATAGTATTTAAGTTATCATTTTTAGTTTAGTTTAAATTAGTTGGGGGTCTGTTCTAATCTCTCTCTAGTTCTTTATTAGTATTAGAGGCTTTTCGGACTATGAGTTTATTTATAGACTTTCAGTATTTGTTGTTCAAACATTATCTACAGTTTATTCAGTTCAATTTTGGTATAATACAATATTATTTCTTGATTAGATGATCTTGAAGTAAGGTTCAGACTTAGTATATGGCTCAAAGGTTTAGCTTGAGGCTACTCGTAGCCTTGAGCACCGTGTGACATCTTGGGATCAGATTTTGGGGTGTTACAACCAAGGATTATCCTCGCCAAGTATTTAAAGCTATTCTTATTTCAGCTGTGAGAGGTAGGGGTTCTTCCAGAGGTGCGAGTCGCAGAGGTAGTGGAGCACGTGGTGGGGGTCGTGGGGATATTCAACCAACCAGTGGTCGTGGTCAGTGTTATGCCATACTAACCAGACTAGAGGTAGAGGCTTCAGATGCTGTGATCATAGGTATCATCACCATTTGTTTTAGACCTGCATCTGTATTATTAATCCCAAATTGACTTTATTCTATGTGTTGTTATATTTTTCTTTGGGTATTGATTTTGCTAGTGAGCCTCTTACTATTCCTATTCGTGTATATACCTTGATAGGTGATTCTTTAGTGGTGGATCGGGTGCACCGATCTTGTGTTGTGACTTTTACTGATTGTGAGACTTTGGTAGATTTACTTGTATTAGATATGGTTGATTTTGATGTTATTTTGGGTATAGATTGGTTGGCCCTTTATCATGATATCTTAAATTATTTTGATAAAACTGTGACTTTAGCTTTGCCAAGTATGCCAAGGATAGCTTGGAAGGGTGCACTTCATTCGGGTCCTAAGAGGATTATATCTTATGTCCAGGCTTGTAAATTGGTTGATAAGGGATGTTTATCTTACTTGGCCTACATTCGTGACACCAGTATTGTTTTGCCTCCTTTCTTAGATTTTGTCCGTGTTGCTCGTGAGTTTATGCATGTGTTCCCTACGAACTTGCCTAGTATGCCTTTGGATTGAGATATTGATTTTTTATTGATGTTGAGTAGGGCACCAAGCTCGTTTCTATTTTTCTTTATAGGATGTCTGATAACGCTCAATCTACAGCTCTCGTAGGAGTGTAAAGCGGTCGTTTGTAAAATATAGAACCCAACTGGGTTGGGTATCGATCCCACAAGGAATATCTTGGTCAACAAGTAAGCAAAGATTACTATACTTTTAGTGCAAGTCTCGTAAAAAGGGGGAAATTGTATTGTGACGGTAATGTAACCAAAATAAGAGAGTAAAGCAGAAAATAGCAAAGTAAAAGAACGAATGTTTTGTAATATGTAAACAATGAGAATTGAGGAGTTGGGGTTATGTCCACCTTCTGAGTTATACGTCTCTATTGGCTATGAGTGTGCGGAATTCAGACATGCATGTGCTTATAGAGAATTGTATTCGATGGTAAATCCAGGCGTCTTTTGACCTATTCGAGGATTATTTCACTTTAACTCTTTCGAGCTTAAAGCGTGTCTAACGGTACGAATTCTCCAAGAGGTTAATCCAGTTACGGCACTAACTTTTTAATAGGGGATGGGACCCTACTACCTTGACATTATCTCTTTTCCAGACAGATAACCTTTCTTTCGAACAAGTTAAATGTTATACTGGTGTATTCTTGCATTTGCAACCACAAAGAATTTAGATTAAGATGAAGAGAATAATGATATAAGCAGCATACGTGTCACGAACTCACAAACTCACAGCAATAGATAGTATCTCATACGGCTTCCATAACCCTAACAGAGAAGTTTAGTTACCCATGAACGCGAAGGAAATCACAATTGACATTGTTGTTATACCACAATTAAGATTTCACGTTTATAATGGTGTGGTAGGCGTTTAGGCGTGAATTCCTTAGCAAGGTAACGTTTCTCTTGTTGCGGAATTTAAGAATTGAATAGATGAGTAGAAATAGAATGGAAGAATTAGAAGAAGAGTTGTAGAGTAATAGAATTAATTCGGAATTGATTTAAAATCTCTAGCAAGATAGGGTATTTATAATACCCTTATCCTATTCCTACTAAGCTAATGAAATACTTAACCAAATTCTACTAAGCTAATGAAATACTTAACCCAATTGTACTAGGTTAATGTATCATTATCCTAATCCTAATAAGCTAATGAAATACTTAACCCAATTGTACTAGGTTAATGTATCATTATCCTAATCCTAATAAATTACTGCTAGTCCCCAAAGTCTTCAGAAATGCTGTTTTAGCCCGGGACAGATTTTCCATGCACCATCTTTAGTCCTTGGCGTCCAAGATTGGCTTTTCTCCTTTCGTGAATCTTTCTTTGGCGTCAAGTTATCCATAAAATGCTGAATTCTGCATCATTTATACCTGAAAATTTGCTAATCATGTTCGTTAGCTCACTTTACAGGAAAAAGGACTAAAAGTGCATGAAATATATAATTTGTTCTCAAAACTAGGCTAAAATATGGGCAAAATATAGTGCTATAGGCGTGTAAATTCGCCTATCATCAACATCCCACACTTGAAGCTTTGTTTGTCCTCGAACAAAATATCATGTCCCTCTAAACATCAACTTAGGGTTTCACAGCAACAACACAAAATATTCGTCAAGACAAGCACAACAATTATCAACAAAGAGTAGTTTTTCGATCATTAGTAGAAACAGTTTAACCTCTAGCATAGACTCGTGATGGTGGTCAACTCGTATTCAAAAGTTAAGGCACAAAGAATCATACACTACTACCCAAAACTCATCAACCATGTGTGTCTCAAATATATTACCCATAATCACTCCCAAGTATAGCATATTTTTCAAACATGGGTATCAAAATATCCTTGCTCTCACTCTCACAAAGAATTCATATGTAGAAACTGATGACCATAGGCTTGCCCTTAGTGTAATGCTCCACTAAATGTCAGAATGCTAAGCTTAGGATCAAATAGGTCTTTTGCTGGTTGTAACGTAGGCTAAGGGACGGGTAGGACTATTTTGGCCAGAAATAGTGACTATGTTCCTAAGCGCTTTAATACATCACATTGCATCATTAATACTTTTCTTTGAAAGAACCTTTCTACTTTCTTTTATTCTACCACTCTTTTTCTCCTCTTTTATTTTTCAATTTTAAACATAACTAACTTTTCAGTTTTCCTTTCCTTTTTCTTTTGATAACATACCTCTTATGATAGCACTTTCTTTTTCATAACTCATTTAAGCACCAATGCATTCTAAAGCATCATACTCACCCAATTTCCTCTTATTTTGTCACATGACTTTTTCACTTTAAAGCACTTAGGAATTTGGATCAAATTATGGTCTTGAAAAAAAAATGGATTAGGCTTACATACGAGGTTTGTCAAAGAAAATAGGCTAAAGGCTCAAAAGGGTTTAACTAGGATGATGTCCATGGGTAGGTAAAAAAAAGGTAAATAATCATAAGTTGCCAAAGAAATGCCTAAATCATCTCCTAGACTTGCACTCTTTATTTTCGCTTTACATACATACCAGGCAAGTTCTAGCATCATCCACAAGCACAGAATATACTATTATCTCACACACACAAGGCACAAGGTCGACTTTATTGGGAGTAGTATAGACTCTTGACCCAACAGATGAAGGAATTAAACCAAACAATATCACATAGTGAGTCACAATTAGAGCCTAAACGTCTCAATAGTCATGATTTTAGCACAAACTCTTGTCATAATCTCATGCTGCCTATTAGAATAATTTCATGCGAAGCTAAGTTAAAAAAAAAAAATTTAACTACTGAAAAAAACAATTAACTACTAACAAAACAAACAAACATAAATAAATGCAAATGTGGATAGAGAAGTATAGCATGCAAATACCAACACCCCTCACTTAGACGGGACACACTGCCCTCAGTGAAAAATAAATAAGAAGAACTTGATTAGTCGGACTCATCCTCTATGTCTGGGGTCATACCCCCTGCATCGGAATCATCATCAGAGTCGTCATCATCAGAGTTCTCTTCCACATCGGAGTCTGGCATTCGTCGATCATCATCGGTTGGCATGTCGTCATCAAGAGGTTCCTCAAAATATACACCTTCTCCACACATCGCCCTCGCATGCTCATTCATTGGGTAGTCATAATCCAACTGTTGGAGCTCTGCAGCAGTTGGAACACGACCCCCGTTCATCATGGTAAACTTCATCATGCCATATAAATGGCGGGAGAAGCTTTCGTCGCGACCATGCCTTTCTGAAGTGGTAAGGTTGACTCCATGAGTGGTTTCAACATCTTTAACCTTCGTGAGGTCAACCTTCTTTGTGTTGTGTGGGAGTTTGTGATCAGCTGGTTCCTCTTTGATGTCTTCTTTCCTTAGTATTGCAGTCAACAGGTTGCCAAAACTGAAGTGGGACCTCTTGTGTAGCCTAGCTTTCCGCATTGTGGAACGAATAATTATCCCGACATTGATAGGGATATTCGTCATCAATGAATATAACAAGCACACTCTATCTCTTGTTATCTTGGTGTACTGAGTCCCTGGTATGAGGCAAGAGTTGACAATACGCAACCATATCCTTGCTTCCCTATTCAAAGGAGCATAAGGGAAGGTGTTGTGTCGCCCGGTGTCTTTATGTCTGCTCCACCTTTCCGTGGATCTACTTCCACAAAGTGTGTGTCGAATTGCTCTATATGGAGGTCTACTGTACAGCTCTTTGAATGGTGTTGGATCGACTGAAGGCAAGCCAAGAAAGGAGTTGAAGAAATCCGCATTGAGTTGTAAAACTTGGCCCCGAATCTTGACCTCGCTTCCTGTGGTTTTCGGTGACCAGTTGGCATAGAATTCTCTTGTTAAATCGAGATTGCATTCTCCCATATCTCGGAAGATGAAATCCAGATGTAATGCCATGATCTTGGCCAACATGCGCGGCTCCTTCTTTGCTAGGCTTTCCTTGTTGATCAGGTCTACATGAACATATTTTCTTTCTTTGTTGTTCCTATACCATTCCTTCTCTTCCTCCTCAAGAACCCATTTTATTCCAAACGTGCAGCGTGGTAATTGCATTGAGGATGATTCTCCTTGCTCCTTGCGACTTCTTTTCTTGCTCTTTTGGGAAGTGGTAGCCTTATCTTTTCCTTGTCTTGCTTTGGGTGCCATTGTACCTGAGACTTGAAATAGAGTTCACGTTAGCACAATATCAATGGATACAATCTATGCATAAGCAGTAGGGGTACCACCCCACACTTAGTTTGTTGATACGAATTAGTGAAGTGAAAGTGGTCGATTACTTAGACTTCATCGACAAACGTTGTAGGAGCTATATTCCAACAAGAAAATCAGAGATGTATCACTTCTTGCACCCTTTGCAATATTTTCATGTTAGATATATCAAGACTACTACATAGGGATTACATCATGGTATTGTTTCTATCAATAATCACAACCTCCTATGTCGGTAGGCAACTAAAAGTCTTATTCCGATGAACGGGACATTCTAACATGTAAGCATTCTAGTGACAAGATTATGCAATGTTCATGACTACAGCAATTCCGCAAGTAGTATAACAATGCATCAAAATCAAATTCAAGTCGGAAACAAGTTAAGAGTATCCAAACGTACATGTTCACTCACTTGGTTTTGTATCAACAATTCAAACACATTAACATCACCAATATTTCTTCAAGATGTAGCAATTCATAATAGACAAAGCATAGTAGCACTTACGAAAAATAGATGAAGAACAAAAGAGTACTTACGTGATTGAAGCCTTTGGAGATATTCTTGTGAAGTGGGAGAGCAAAAAGAAAAGTTTTGAGATGATTTGGAGAGTATGTGCGGCGCCTAGGTCAAGTTTTCAATGTGTTTGTGTTTCAAGACTAAGTCTCCTTTATATAGGAAAATAATGGGTCGGGTTTTGACCCATTTAAAATTGGTTTTGGAGACAAAAAGTGACCATAGGCGGCGCCTTTAGCTTTGCCTAAGCTTGTCATAGGAGGCGCCTAATGCAAAGCATTTGCTAGCATAGGCGGCGCCTAGTTCAATGCCTTTAGTGACCATAGGCGGCACCTTTAGCATGGCATATGAGATTCAGAGACCAAATGCTTTAGCATAGGCGGCGCCTATGCTATGGCATACTTGAGCATGGGCGGCGCCTATGTTATAGCACACTAGATTCCGAGACCTTGGGCTATAGTATAGGCCATGCCTTGTTCGTGGCCTAGATTTACCTAGGCCTAGCCTATTTTGTCATGAGCAATGCTCAATCCATAGACTTATGCATCTTCATTCCTAACTCACCACCTTTACCATGCAATACGTCCAAATCGTCATTTGAAATCAATCTCCTCGTATTATACCTCTTGCACCTACATTTTCTCAAACCAATGAAAAAAATTAGTACGATGGGTTGCCTCCCATAAAGCGCCTTAGTTTTGGTCATGGCACGACTCTTATTTTTGGATTTTTTTATTTATCAAAAACAAAACACGTACTAAAATGAAAGAAAAAACAAAAAAAAATGTAAAACGATAAACGATAAACGATAAATGATAAACGATGGGTTGCCTCCCATCTAGCGCCTTATTTATTGTCGTGGCTCGACATAGCTACCTCAAGTACTTAGAATTTGTCGAGATAAGTGATGGCCATGATGTTTATTGAATCAAGAGGAATGATATAAGGTTTCACACGTTGGCCATTCACTTTGAAGATAACACCATTATTATCTTCCAATTCAACTACTCCAGACGAGTAGACTTGGATAACTTTGTATGGACCAGACCACTTGGACTTTAACTTACCTGGGAAGAGCTTTAATCTGGAGTTGAAGAGAAGTACCATATCATCCTTTTGAAAGTTTCGACGAACAATCCGCTGATCATGATACTTTTTCATCCGCTCCTTGTATAGGTCTGATCTTTCATAAGCATGTAGACGGAATTCATCCATCTCGTTCAGTTGCTCCATCCTCAGCTTCATTGCATCATCCCAATTCAAATTCAATCGCTTCAGCACCCACAATGCCTTGTGCTCGAGCTCAATGGGTAAGTGACAAGCCTTCCCATAAACTAGTTGATAAGGGGACATGCCAATTGGCGTTTTGAATGCAGTCCTGTACGCCCATAGTGCATCGTCCAGCTTCCGAGACCAATCCTTCCTATTAGCATTTACCGTCTTCGCAAGGATTTGATTGATCTCTCGATTGGAAACCTCTACCTGTCCACTAGTTTGTGGGTGATAAGGCGTGGCTACCTTATGTTGCTTGACACCATATTTTGCCAACACGAACTTGAATAGCTTGTTGCAAAAGTGAGATCCTCCATCGCTTATGATAGTACGTGGTACTCCAAAGCGAGAGAAGATATTCCTCTTCAAGAACACTACAACACGCTTTACCTCATTGTCGGCCAATGCTACAGCTTCAACCCATTTTGAGACATAATCCACAGCAACTAAGATGTACTTCATTCCAAACGAATTCACGAATGGACCCATGAAATCAATGCCCCATACATCAAAGAGTTCTACCTCAAGAGTTTTCGACATGGGCATCTCATGGTGTTTCGAAATAGAACCTTGTCCCTGGCATTGGTCGCATCTTCTAACAAAGTCATGAGCATCTCTAAATATGGAAGGCCAATAATATCCACTTTGCAATACTTTTCTTGCCGTCCGATTACCTGCGTGATGTCCCCCAACTTGGGAAGTGTGGCATGCTTCCAATATATTTGGAACCTCTTCATGGGATATAAATCGTCGGATAACACCATCCGCGCATTGTCGAAACAAATATGGCTCATCCCAAAAGTAGTGCTGTACATCATGCATAAACTTCCTCTTTTGATGGTAAGATAAATTTGCAGGTATCACATTACTCACCACAAAGTTTGCAAAGTCGGCATACCATGGTAACTCTTCTATTATCGTGGCTAAGATCTCCTCATCAGGGAATGCATCATCAATCTCGATTTCAGGTTGCGCCACATGCTCATTCTCGAGTCTAGAGAGATGGTCGGCCACTTGGTTCTCGCAACCTCTTCTATCTTTAACTTCGAAATCAAACTCTTGCAGCAGCAATACCCATTGAATTAGTCTTGGTTTTGCATCCTTCTTTGTCATTAGATACCTAAGAGCTGCATGGTCTGTATGAACGATCACCTTAGTACCCAATAGGTAGGCACAAAACTTCTCAAACGCATACACAACCGCTAGGAGCTCTTGTTCAGTAATAGTGTAGTTCCTTTGGGATTCATTTAGGACCTTACTCGCATAGTAGATAGGATGAAATATCTTCTCCTTTCTCTGACCAAGTACAGCACCAACGGCTACACCACTAGCATCACACATGACTTCGAACGGGAGAGACCAATATGGTGCTACCATGATAGGGGCTTCAATGAGTTTTCCTTTGAGGCATTCGAATGCCTTCAAGCAATCGTCATTGAAGTAAAACTTCGCATCTTTCTCCAAGAGTTTGCACAATGGACTAGCAATTTTGGAGAAGTCTTTGATGAACCGACGATAGAAACTTGCATGGCCGAGAAAACTACGAACACCCTTCACCGAAATTGGAGGCGGTAGCTTCTCAATGACTTCAATTTTCGCTCGATCAACCTCAATTCCTCTTTTGGAGATTTTGTGCCCAAGAACAATACCTTCTTTTACCATGAAGTGGCACTTTTCCCAATTCAGCACTAGGTTAAATTCTACACATCTTTGCAACGCCATACTTAGGTTTGTCAAGCACGCTTCAAAAGTCTCACCAACAACTGAAAAATCGTCCATGAATACCTCCAAAGTGTCTTCAACCATATCAGAAAAAATGGACATCATACAGCGTTGAAAGGTGGCTGGTGCGTTACATAGCCCGAATGGCATACGCTTGAAGGCAAACGTACCATATGGGCATGTAAACGTTGTCTTCTCTTGGTCTTCGGGAGAAATAGAAATCTGATTATAGCCTGAATAACCGTCTAAGAAACAAAACCATCTTTTCCCCGCTAATCGATCTAGCATTTGGTCCATAAATGGCATTGGAAAGTGATCTTTGAGCGTCCAAGAATTCAGCTTCCGGTAGTCCATGCATACTCTCTATCCAGTGACGGGTCTGAGTGGAATAAGTTCATTTTTCTCATTCGCGACCACCGTCATGCCTCCTTTCTTGGGAACACATTATACCGGGCTTACCCATGTACTATCAGAGATTGGATACACAACCCCTGCGTCTAACCACTTGATAATTTCTTTCTTCACCACTTCTTTCATAGGTGGGTTTAGACGTCTTTGATGCTCAATGGTTGGTTTGCAATTTTCTTCAAGCTGAATCTTGTGAGTACAAATCCCAGGTGGAATACCAATAATATCCGCAATGGTCCATCCAATGGCTCTAATATACTTCCGTAGAATAGCAATAAGAGCTACAACTTGTTGCTCACCCAAATCTGCTACCACAATGACTGGAAGTGTGCTTCCGCTTCCTAAGAATGTATACTTTAAATGACTTGGCAGCTCCTTCAATTCTAACGTGGGTGGCACTTCAATAGATGGCTTAGCTGGTGGTGTGGGTTGATTTTTGAGATCAAGGTCCAGCTTCTTGGGAGCATATCGATATGTCTAGTAATCCTGATAGAGCACAAATAGCTTCTTTGCAATTTTAAGCATCCTTACTCTCTCCATTCATGAGCACAACCGCCAAAGGTTCAACAATAATTTGCTCTTCTTTAAGTAATTCTTTCGGATCATCAAGGAAAACATCAGCCACCGAAAATACACTCGGATCTTTGGGTTGCTTCATTGATTTGCAAACATCAAAGCGAACCACTTCGTCATTTATTCGGAATGAAAGCTCATTAGCTCTCAAATCAATAAGCACACTTCCTGTAGCAAGGAAAGGGCGTCCCAAGATTATGGGAGCCTCTGAGTCCGCTTCACAATCCAAAATAACAAAGTCTGCTGGAAATATGAATGAAGAAACCTTTACCAAGACATCACATAGGATACCAACAGGTCGTTTTACCGACCTATCCGCCATGACGAGCCTCATATTGGTTGGAGTAGGATCACCCAACCCCAACTTTTTATAGATAGATAATGGCATAAAATTGATGCTGGCTCCTAAATCACATAATGCTTTGGCAAAATTCAAAGATCCAACGGTGCAAGGAATAGTGAAAGCTCCGGGGTCAGCCTTCTTCTGAACTATTGATCGGGTAGCGATTGCGCTGCAGTGATGGACATCATCTTTCAACTCATAACTTTCTGCCTGCTTCTTTGTCAAAATATCCTTCATAAATTTCGCATACCCAGGCATTTGTTCAAGTGTTTCCACCAATGGAACATTAATGGTTAGCTGCTTTAACATAGTCATGAATTTGCTGAACTTCGTATCATCCGCCACCTTCTTCAATCTTTGGGGAAAAGGTGGTGGTGGGTATGGAATTTTTCTCTCCACGGCTTTCTTCTCCTCTTGCTTCCATTTTTCAGCTTTTCCAGGCTGCACGTCGTGAGGAGTGACGTTAAGGACGTTAGGATCGGCTGCTGCGGCATCTTCCCCTTTCGCCTTATCATCAATTTTCGCTTCTTCATCAACCACTTGCTTTTCTTTTTCTGAAGTTTCCAGCACCTTACCACTTCGGGTAGTGATGGCCATGCATGACCCATCATTCCTTGGGTTTTGCACAGTATCGCTAGGTAAAGTACCAGCCTTTCTTTGATTGAGTGCTGCTGAAAGTTGGCTCAATTGCTTCTCTATTTTCTTGATTGAAGTGGAATGAGAATCAACTAATTGCTTCATAGAGGACAAATCATTTATTACCTCCGTTACTCCTGCGCTCGTTGCTTCCACTCCTTTCAGTAGTTTAGCCATCATGTCTTCCATACTTCCAGAACTATATGTGGTGGCGTCACGTCTTCCAGGGGGAACATACAAACCACTTTTGTCATTATTGTTCTTCCAACTACCTTGGTCCTTGTTTCCATATTTATCATAATAGTTCTGACCTTGGTTTCCTTGGGTATTACCTCGGAAACCCCCCTGATTGTTTAAATAGTTGGCTTTTTCTTCCGAATCAGATTCGTCTCTTACTTTTGACGCAATGGCTTTGACTTTTTCTGTCTTCCCTGATAATAGATGCTTTGTAAGAAGATCCACTTGTGTCTTCATGTGCGCCATATCTTGATCACGTTCTTCTTCTCTTCTCCTTTGGTCTGCAGTCATGCCTATAGATAAAGTGGGGCTTGCTACCTCAGAATCCCTGGTATGCCAAGCTCTACTTTGCTTCGTCATACGATCTAGCATATTGCTTGCCTAACCAAAGGTGAGATCCATAAATGATCCTCCAGTCGCATTATCCACAACTGGTTTAGTTATTGAATTCAAGGCTCTGTAAAGTATCTCCATTAGGTGAACATTAGTCATGTGATGGTTTGGGCACCTTATTAGCTTCGTCTTGAACCTCTCCCATGTTTCATGAAGGGCTTCAGTTGGAAGCTGACGAAAGTTGCTGATTTCATCTCTCATTTGTGCTCTTTTGGATGGCGGAAAGAATCTTTCTAGGAAAGCGTCTCTCAATTGCCTCCAATTTGTAATAGAATCAGGAGTCAGCCCATTCAACCATAGAGTTGCCTCCCCAGACAGAGACAATGGAAATAAGCATAACCGAATTGCATTCTGACCAACTCCAGGATTGTCAAATGACTTGCATGCAGAAATAAAGTTGATGAGATGCATATTCGGATCATCGCCTACTAGTCCACCAAATAATCCATTGAGTTGCAATAACTGAATCATGGTGTTCGTGATGTTGAACTTGGCTCCGGGTGCCAATGGTGGAGGAATAATGGCTCCTGTGGCTCCGGCTCCATCAAGATCATCATCATCATCGTCGAAAGCTGGCTGCATAGCTTGGCGTTTAGGCCTAAACCTAGCTTAAGGATCTCTTCTGTTGGAAGGTGCTGCGATCTCAGCGGCATGCCTAGGGTTTAGTAGCTCGTCATCACCTAGATCTTCATCGTTAGGATTTGTTGCTCGCCCAGGGTTATCAATATTCTGTTGATGCACTTGAGCGGCGGCTAGTGCAGCTAGTCTCGCCTATTCCTGTTGAGCAGCCATCCTTTCAATTGTGTGTTGTGCCTCCATTCTGCGAATATGTTATGGTTCAGGATTGATAGGTAATAACGGTTGACCAGAACTTCGGGTATGGGGCATGCACTGAATAAAAACCTGCAGTAAACAAAAACAAAAACTAAAAGTAAAAGTACGAGAATCTTTGACCAAAGGGTCTAGTAATTATTACGAACTTAATTGACACTTGTATTCCCCGGCAACGGCGCCAATTTTTGATAACGCTCAATCTACAACTCTCGTAGGAGTGTAAAGCGGTCGTTTGTCAAATATAAAACCCAACTGGGTTGGGTATCGATCCCACAGGGAATAGCTTGGTCAATAAGTAAGCATAGATTAATAGACTTTTAGTGCAAGTCTCGTAAAAAAAGGGAAATTGTATTGTGACAGTAATGTAACTAAAATAAGAGAGTAAAGCAGAAAATAGCAAAGTAAAAGAACAAATGTTTTGTAATATGTAAACAATGAGAATTGAGGAGTTGGGGTTATGTCCACCTTCTGAGTTATACGTCTCTATTGGCTATGAGTGTGCGGAATTCAGACATGCATGTGCTTATAGAGAATTGAATTCAATGGTAAATCCAGGCGTCTTTCGACCTATTCGAGGATTATTTCACTTTAACTCTTTCGAGCTTAAAGCGTGTCTAACGGTACGAATTCTCCAAGAGGTTAATCCAGTTACGGCACTAACTTTTTAATAGGGGATGGGACCCTACTACCTTGACATTATCTCTTTTCCAGACAGATAACCTTTCTTTGGAACAAGTTAAATGTTATACTGGCGTATTCTTGCATTTGCAACCTCAAAGAATTTAGATTAAGATGAAGAGAATAATGATATAAGCTGCATACGTGTCATGAACTCACAGCAATAGATAGTATCTCATACGGCTTCCATAACCCCAACAGAGAAGTTTAGTTACCCATGAATGCGAAGGAAATCACAATTGACATTGTTGTTATACCACAATTAAGATTTCATGTTTATAATGGTGTGGTAGGCGTTTAGGCGTGAATTCCTTAGCAAGGTAACGTTTCTCTTATTGCGGAATTTAAGAATTGAATAGATGAGTAGAAATATAATGGAAGAATTTGAAGAAGAGTTGTAGAGTAATAGAATTAATTCGGAATTGATTTAAAATCTCTAGCAAGATAGGGTATTTGTAATACCCATATCCTATTCCTACTAAGCTAATGAAATACTTAACTAAATTCTACTAAGCTAATGAAATACTTAACCCAATTGTACTAGGTTAATGTATCATTATCCTAATCCTAATAAGCTAATGAAATACTTAACCCAATTGTACTAGGTTAATGTATCATTATCCTAATCCTAATAAATTACTGCTAGTCCCCAAAGTCTTCAGAAATGCTGTTTTAGCCCAGAACAGATTTTCCATGTGCCATCTTTAGTCCTTGGCGTCCAAGATTGGCTTTTCTCCTTTCGTGAAGCTTTCTTTGGCGCCAAGTTATCCATAAAATGCTGAATTCTGCATCATTTATACCTGAAACTTTGCTAATCATGTTCGTTAGCTCACTTTATAGGAAAAAGTACTAAAAGTGCATGAAATATATAATTTGTTCTCAAAACTAGGCTAACATATGGGCAAAATATAGTGCTATAGGCGTGTAAATTCGCCTATCATCAATGTCCCTTATTAGAGTTGAAGAAACTGAAGGATCAGCTGTAGGAGTTGTTGGATAAGGGATTTATCTGACCTAGTGCTTTACCTTGGGGTGTGACTATCTTGTTTGTGAAGAAAAAATATGGATCTATGCGGATGTGCATTGATTATAGATAGTTGAATAAGATGATGATTAAGAATAAGTATTCTCTTCCTCGTATCGATGATTTGTTTGATCAACTTTAGGGTGTTGAGGTGTTTTCAAAGATTGATTTGAGGTTCGGTTATCACCAGTTGAGGATTAGAGCTTTGGATATTCCGAAGATAACTTTTCAGCCTCGATATGGTCATTATAAGTTCTTGGTCATGTCCTTTGGGTTGACCAATGCCCCTGCCGCTTTCATGGAGTTGATGAACTGGGTGTTTCGACCATATATTGACTCATTTCTTATTGTATTTATAGATGATATCTTTGTGTATTCCAAGAGTGAGGTTGAGCATAAGGAGCATTTGTAGATTGTGCTTCAAAGATTAAGGGATGAGAAGTTGTACGTGAAGTTCTCTAAGTACAAGTTTTGGTAGCGTGTGTTTCTTTCTTGGGTCATGTGGTGACAAAGAAAGGTATTATGGTTGATCCAGCCAAAGTTGTAGCGGCTCGTCATTGGACTAGACCTACTTTGCCCCATCAAGATTTGGAGTTTATTGGCTTAGCAGGTTATTATCGGTATTTTGTTGAGGGTTTCGCTTGTGAGGCGAGCTTCCAAAACCTCAAGGATTTATTGACTTCAGCTTTTACATTGGCTTTACCCAAGGAGGGCGTGGGCTTTATCATGTTTTGTGATAGTTTTGGTGTTGGATTGGGTGTTGTGTTGATGTAGAAAGGCAAGGTGCTTATGTATGCGTCTCGTCAAGATTGAAGCCTTATTAGAAGAACCATCCTACCCATGATTTTGAGTTGTGCACAGTTGTATTTACTTTGAAGTTGTGGAGGCACTACTTGTATGAAGTCTGTTGTGAGATCTTCTCAGATTATCGTAGCCTTCAGTACTTCTTTACCTACCGATATCTTCATATGACGCAGCACCGTTGGCTTGAGTTGCTTAAGGATTATGACTTGACTATTCTCTATTATCCGGGAAAGGCTAATATGGTTGCATATGCGTTGAGATGAAAGTCAACTAGCATAGGTAACTTGGCACATCTTTTGACCCAAGAGAGGTTGTTGGCCTTAGAGGTTCAGTCTTTGGCTAACCAGATTGTTATGCTTAATATTTCAACACTGGGACGTGTTTTGGCATTTGTGGAGGCTAGATCTTCTTTGTTGGAGCAGCTTTGAACTCATCAGTTTGATGATGTTGGATTGAGGTTGATTCGAGATAAAATGATGAGTGAGGAGGCTAAGAAAGCCTCACTTGATTCAGATAGAGTTTTGAGGATTGGGGGCTGAGTTTATGTGCTGAGAGTGGTGATTGGATTAGGTTGATCTTAGAGGAGGCCTATTATTCCAGATATTCTATCCATCCAGGTTGACTAATATATATTGTGATTTAAGGAAGCATTACTGGTGGTGTGGTATGAGGCAAGATATGGCAGATTTTATGGCTCGTTTCCTATGTTGTCAGAAGGTGAAAGCCGAACATATAAGGCCTGATGGGTTGCTTCAGAGGCTACCCATTCTCGAGTGGAAGAAGGAATGGATCACCATGGACTTTGTGACTGGTTTGCCTCACAAATCTCATGATTCTAATAGTGTTTGGGTCATCATAGATTTATTGACCAAGTCAACTCATTTTATTCCGGTTCGAGTCTCTTTTAGTGCTGAGAGGTTAGCCCCTATCTTCATTTGTGAGATTTTTTGTATGCATGGTGCGCTGATGTCTATTATTTCAGATCGAGGTTTTGTGTTCACATCTCACTTTTGGAAGACTTTTCAGGATGAGTTGGGTACTCAGGTTGATCTTAGCATAGCATTTTACCCTAGACTGATGGCTAGCCAGAGCAGACTATCCAGATTTTGGAGGATGCTCCACGCATGCTGATGGATTTTGGTGGCCAGTGGGAGCAGGTTTTGGCTTTAGTCGAGTTTATATATAATAATAGATACAGTTCCAGTATTGATATGGCTCCTTTTGAGGCATTGTATGGTAGGAATTGTCACTTCCCGATGGATTAGTTTGATCTTTCAGAGGTGAGACCACGTGGTACATACTTTCTTTGTAAGTATTTGGTCAGAGTTCAGATCATTAAGGATAGACTTCGAGCAGCTCAGAGTAGGCAGAAGTTCTATGTTGATCGTAGACTTCATGCCTTGAGATTTGGTGTTGGTGATTGTGTTTTTCTTTGAGTTTCACCCATGAAGAGTGTGATGAGGTTTGGGGAGAGAGGCAAGCTTAGCCCCAGGTATATTGGTCCATTTAAGATTCTTCGGACTATTGGTGATGTGGTTTATGAGTTAGCTTTGCCCCTTGATCTATCAGATGTTCATCCAGTTTTTCATGTTTTTATGCTTCGTTTCTATATTTCTGATGAGTCTCATGTCATTCATTGGGAGTTGGTTTGGTTAGATGAGAGATTGTCCTTTGTTGAGGAGCCAGTTTCTATTTTGGCTAGAGATGTTAGACAGTTATGCTCTAGAGTTATCCCAGTATTTAATGTTCAGTGGCGACATTGACCTGTAGATGTGTCTACTTAGGAGGTTGAGTCTGGTATGCATAGTTCTTATCCCCAGCTCTTTGTTGATTCAGGTATTTCTTTTGCCTTAGTTTGAGGACGAACTAGATTTTTAGTAGTAGATGATGTAACGACCTAAAAATTTGACGAAATATGTGAAATTTGTGATTTTGTGTGATTTTACTATTTTACCCCTCTTCGTAGTTGTATTATGGTATTTCAGGGGTGTGGGAGTGATTGGCATGATTTTCCATGCATTTTGATACCATTTATGCGATATTGTGGTTTTTGATGGTTTTGAGAGCCTTATTTTAGACTTATGGGTATATCTTTTTATTCGTGCAACAGATGATTGAACGGACTAGGCCACTAATTCGAAAATATCAATTTTAGGCTTGGTAGACCTTTGGTTTAGATCCCGGTGCACCCGAGCTTATTTCGATCTATTGATTGGAAAGTTGAAAAATTAGAAATATGGGTGTGGGACCCACATTTGGTCGAAACGACTTCAGATGGAAAATCTAACTTCTCCAACAAATCTAGAATGTTAATTTTAGGTTGTTAGCATGTTTGGTATGATTTTACAGCTTTTAAATCTCATTTCAACCCTCGGTTTGAAAAATTATGATTTCGGGTTTCGGGGGTCAACTTTGTGAAAATGATATTTTTTTTAAAATATGATATCACCATCGCTACTGGAACGTCGAATTTATTTTGGTTGCATAGTTCATTTGCATATATCAGACTCTGAATGAATTTCAAACACCTAGTCGAAGTCCGCATTGGACAAAAAAATAGCTTTTTTGCAAAAGCTATGCAGAAAAATCTGCACTATTTATACCACTTTTTGGGCCTATTTCACTTATTTATCATTTTTCTCTTGGAGTTAAACTCTAAAATAGTGTGGGGCTTAAAATTAATGTTTGTGAGAGTTTGAGAAGTTAGATTAACACCTATTTCATGGTTTTATTACAGATTCAAGGTAAGAATTCACAATTTTCTTAATAATTTCTTAATTAATTTCTTAAAACCCCAAAAATCTTAGAGCTTGATTTTAAACCCCATTTTCACTTGAATAATATTTTTATCTTATATTTACTAGTTTATTCATCAATTTAACCTTCAAAACAACTCTGATTCTTGATTTTAACCTGGATTTCAAAGATTTTACCCGGTAAAGCTCAAAAATAATTTTTCTTCGATTTGAATCTTGTTTATGACTCAATTTAACTTGGGTTTTTAGATGTAGGTTCCTATAAATATGGGGAACATGTTTTTAAAGTAAAATTTTAATTTTTCTCTTCTCTTTTGAAAACCCATTTCGTGGGTCCGTTTTGACCCTGAACCAAAAGAAGTCAATATGGGTGTTGTTGGTTTTCTTTTTTATGTTTAGATTTCGTAATTGATGTTTTTAGTAGATTTTGAGATTGTTCATGAAAAGAAAGGTCGCGGGTTCAAGCGTAGCGTACCAGTTTTGGCTTTCTATGTAGGTTATGGCTTAACTCTTTCAGACTAGGATGGGTAGTAGATGATGATACAAAATACATGTTAAGGGTGAGAACTAATCATGAAAAATGGTTATATATGCATTGTAACCGTGTGGGGGCCTATATGTGATGTAATTATCGAAATTGAGTTATTATGTGACATGTGTTACCATGTGGGATCCTATATGATATTAATAACCTTGAATACATGTGAATAATTGTATTGTATTGTTAAGCTGCTTAATATGGTTCCATTGGTGTATTGCGATTATATTCATACTTTATTGGCATATAAGATATGTGGAAATTCGTGGATGAAACTTAAATAATAAGTGGATATTGGCTCACATGGTTGTGGAAATATATCATTATGGTTGGTTGTGAAAATACTCATTGTGATTAGTTCTGAGCATTACATCCTCATATCATACTCATTCATGAAACATTGGTACCACTGTGGAAACATCTAAGAAACACTGACAACACCTTTTTAAAACCCTCTCCGAGGGATGTGCCGGGGAAGAGATATTGTAACACCTTATAAAACCCTTTTTGAGGGATGTGCCAAAAAGGAGATATGAGATAGTTGGATTGTATACGGGTTGACAAACCCCTCATGGGTCCTAGTTGGAAAGCTTTAGCTCCGTAGGTGTATATGGGGATTGTGCGACGATCCCATAGGTTGTGCGACGACCTCGTACATCATCATCATCATCATCATCATATACATTGCACTTACTTTATTGCGTTTATGTTTTGTTGTATATTCATATTGACTTTTCATCTATGTATTTATCTTACCTTCCTTTACTTGTATTTCATAATCTTGTATCTATATGTTCTCCCCTATTCTATTTATATGTGACAAAATGTATTGTAACGCCCTGGGAGTAAACCCTCGATGCCACACGGTGCTTACGGTCACAAGTGACCACAAGCTAACTAATGAGCTAGCACCTTCTGTGAACACTGAATAATAACAACAAAATAACAGGAGAGAAATATCTGAATAAGACATAAGGTTTTAAGTTCTAAAACATTCTGAATCATAAATCTGGAAACAACTGCCAAAAAATAACTGTTAGAAACTGAAAAAAATAATGACAAGCTAACTATCTGAATTATCCGAAAGCCTCTAAAACTGACTGAATAAGAGTTGATGGGACAGGCCATACTAGCTTCAACTAACTACTAAACTAAAAGCATGAAAATAAATATAGTCGGTCCTCGAAATATGAGGACTCACCATGATTGCTGCTGCTGATGTGCTGGGATGTCTAAGTGTGGTCGGGAACCTGAGCGTCCGAACCTATGATATGAGACATCATTGAGCAACAAACAAGTATGCGGTCAGTACTTTGAATGTATTGGTATGCTAAATGGACTTAGGCTAATATGTATGGGCTCATGTACAGGAATAATAATTGACTTAATAGCATAAGATAACTGAATAACTGATAGAAATGCGTGAATACTGTAAAATCTGAGAATGCATGACCAAACATATAACATGATTCTGAAAATAGTCTGTAAACTAAAATATTCAAATTTGATAACTGATAACTGTATTCTATGGTCAATGCAAGCCTGAACTGAAGTATTCTGAATACTGAACTGAGACTATGAGAGTTATCATCTAATCGACATGCCCCAATAAGGTATTTGGGGTCCAACCTGTGACCCCAGTTGGAAGGGTGTCAACTCGGGTACTAACATATGGCTGCGGGGATCCACTAAAGTATTCTCCCAAAGGATTAAGGGTTACCCTCAACTGGCAGGTACCCTTATAAGAACAACCCTCAACTGACTGGTTAACATCTCAACATATGCTAGCTATGTAGTTATGGAATGCAGGGACTGCTACTAATGGTCACACCCTCAACTGGCAGGTGATCCCCCATCCCTGGATTCTCTCGGTGCTAAATCCTACACCCAACTGAACTGGCTCTAATCACTAGACTGAACTGCGCCTCCTGACATGATGCACTGCCTGAACTAATAATACTCTAATAGATTCGAATCTTTTCTGAAAGTACTTAAGCTAAGTAAACAACTAAGTTTTTGGGTATTCATGACCCCCAGGACTCAATATCAATGATAGCTAGATCATGCTACCACTTTAAGGACATGATATGTAAGAATTTATTCAAAACTCATTCTTTGAGGCATTTCATCAAGCACTTGGAATGCATGACTTAAACATGGAAATAGTTTTATTTTAAAGCAACTAGAAGTAGCATGATTTTGATACTAAATCCCCAAAATAAGGCTTAAATCAGGGAATAACACCATTCAAAACTTGTAGGGTCTAATAACAATAACAATTTGATGAAGACATGATATAGAATCAAAATTCATAGGGATTCATAGTTAAAATTACAATAACTTGTATAATCCATAACTTTGAATTTGAAATTGGGTTCTTGTACTCCATGTCTGAAAAGGGCCCATGGATGAATATTTAACATACCTTGTTTTTTAAATTTATGAGAATTGTTGGTGAATTCTTGAGACTTGAACTTGAATTTTATGAACCTATGGTTTTGTTCTTGATAGGTTTTGTGAAGAATGAATGTATTTTGCCCTTTCCCATGATTAATTTTGTGTTTTTGACTAATTTAACGTGGGGGAAATAACCCAACTACCACTATGGACTAGGGATTAATTTCACAAAAAATGCCCAGCGACGTTGCAGATAACGCATCGTATCGATAGTGTCGATGTGATTGCCGATGTACCGCGTTGATGGTGATGACGTGATGGCCAACGCAACGTATCCTGATCGCGTTGGCTCACAATTTTGGTCATCCAAACATGTCTCAAATGATGTCCAAAAATTCCAAAACTCACACGAAATGACCTATAGATAACCCGATCATGATTTAATTTAAAATCGACAATCTAAGGTCGAAAAATAAAAGATGAAATCATTGAAATATCGAGGCCAAAAATGAGACTAAGTCTTAACACTTAGCTGCAATTTTTCTAAGTATGGGACCTTTTTTGGCATACTATATAGGAATGAAATGGACTAGGACTTTACGGGGTTACATCAATTTTAAGATATTTTACATAATTTCATTAAATTATTTTTCATAAATATGCACACTCACGATTTACAAAAGTATTGTCTATTATTATTATTATTATTTTTTGTTGTTAAAATAGAAGTCAATTACATTTAATTTCCCTTTTAGTGTTAAATTATCAGCCAATTTTATATCCCATTGATGACAATTATTGCCAAATTGATACCAATTTTAAGCTCAAATTGAAATTCAATTTTTCTGACCCCTTTTTAAATAACTTTAATCTCAGCCGTTGATCATAACCAATCCAACAACTGAGATCAAAACCAATACAACCTCTCTTTCTTTTCTCTCTTCTCTCTCTACACTTCCTCTATCTCTCTCAAACCAAAACAACCAATCCCGCCTCCACTGCCTTCACCGGCGACCACCGTTAAGTTGATTTTCTCTCCCCAAGGTTTGTCGTAGCTGCACAGCAGCCATGCATCTGTGATAGCCATCAACGCCAGCCGTCGCTGCCAATAAACTCAACAACTTCCATAGGTTAGTAGGATATCATATGTCCGATTGACATTATATCCAACTTGGCACTCTCGAAAATCATCATGGACACTCTTCATGGATATACCTGAGTCAATTGTCCATGAAGGAAGCCTGTCTCATACATCTGACTTTGTAAGAAATGTGAAATCTCACTTTCGTACAAAAACCATGCTGCGTGATGATTGCATCAGTTTGGAAGGGGAAAGTGCTCCTAATGTTGTTGGCCTCTTCAAAGGGAAGCCTGATAATACTTTCCCTATGAACAGATATGACTGGGACTTTCTAGATCTTCTAATGGTATTATTGTAGTAGGTATGTCTCCTTCTCCACCACTTACTATTGTGTTTTAATATCTAAAAGTGTGACATACTATGAAGAATAGTTCATTTTCAGGCCGGATAAACTTCTGGACCTTCCTAGAAGTGGTCCTTCCTAGACATCTTTTTTATGTTTCCACTTTCTTGTGATTCAGTTGAACCATCCAAGTTCTTTAAATCTTTTTCTATTGTGTTTCCATATAAATAAATGTGTTAAAAAATTTGTATTTAAGTTAATAAGGTGGTGACTAATAGGACTAACAAGTACATTATTGTTCATTACTGTCAAGTTAATTTGTATTTAAGCTAGTAATGTGGTTGACTGGTAGGAATAATAAGAGATTTATTTTTCATTACTGTCAAGTTCATTTATATTTAAGTTAGTAATGTGGTTGACTAGTAGGACTATGAAGTGTATTATTGTTCATTACTATCAAGTTATATAAAGTACTCTATTTCAATTTGTTTGTCTGGTTTAACTTGAAACAACGTTTTACAAAGTGAAAAACATTTAGAAATCTTGTGATCTTAAATTAAAACTGTATATAATGATCAAGTGTAGTGTTTTGAAATGTGTACTAGTGACTTCAAAATGATCGAATGTCGTCACTTGAGAAGTGGATTAGTGACTTGAAAATTGTTTAGTGTCATTACATGAAAGGTGAACTTAAAAAGGGTTAAGTATAATGACTTGAAATGTGAATTACTTATTTGAAAATGATTAAGTGTAGTGATTGGAAATGCGTACTAGTGACTTGAAAAAGGTTAAGTGTAGCGACTTGAAGTGTGAATTAGTTACTTGAAAATGGTCAAGTGTAGTTACTTGAAATGTGTACTAGTGAGTCGAAAATGGTTAAGTGTGGTGACTTGAAAATGTTTAAGTATAGTGACTTGAAATGTCAATTAGCTTTTTGAAAATGGCTTGAGTGGAGTGACTTAAAATGTGTACTAGTGACTTGAAAATGATTAAGTGTAGTTATTTGAAATTGCGAACTTGTAACTTGAAAATGATTAAGTGTAGTTATTTGAAATTGTGCACTTGTGACTTGAAAATGGTTAAGTGTAGTAAATTGAAATGTGTACTAATAACTTGAAAATAATAAAGTATAGTTACTTGAAATGTTTAGTGTCTTGAAATGTGTATTAGTGACTTTAAAATGATTAAGTGTAGTGACTTGAAATGTAAACTAGTGACTTTAAAATGATTAAGTGTAGTGACTTGAAATGTGTACTAGTGACTTGAAAATAGTTAAGTGTAGTTACTTGAAAATGGTTAAGTATAGTGACTTGAAATGTGTACTAGTGACTTGAAAATGTTAAAGTGGTTAAGTATAGTGACTTGAAATGAATGATTAAGTGTAGTGACTTTAAAATTGTTGAGTATCGTTATCTGAAATGTGAAAGTAGTTTCTTGAAAATGGTTAAGTATAGTGACTTGAAATGTGAATTAATTATTTGAAAATGGTTCAGTGTAGTGATTTGAAATGTTTATAAGTGACTTAAAAATGATTAAGTATAGTGCTTTACAATGTGAATTAGTTATTTGAAAATGGTTAAGTGTAATGACTTGAAATGTGTTCTAGTGAGTTGAAAATGGTGAAGTGTAGTTACTTGAAAATATTCAAGTATAATGACTTGAAATATTAATTAATTAGCCATTTGAAAATTATTAAGTGTAGTGACTTGGAAATGATTAAGTGTAGTTATTTGAAATTGCGAATATGTGACTTGAAAATGGTTAAGTGTAGTTACTTGAAATTGTGAACTTTTGACTTTAAAATGATTAAGTGTAGTCACTTGAAATGTGTACTTATAACTTGAAAATAATAAAGTATAGTTACTTGAAAATTATTAAGTATAGTGACGTGAAATGTGAATTAGTTAATTGAAAATAGTTAAGTGTAGTGATTTGAAATGTGTACTAGTGATTTGAAAATGTTTGAAGTGTAGTGACTTGGAATGCGAATTAGTTATTTGAAAATGGTTGTGTAGTGACTTGAAGTGTGTAGTAGTGACTTGAAAATGGTGAAGTGTAGTTACTTGAAATGTGAATTAGTTACTTAAAAATGGTTAAGTATAGTAACATAAAATTATAATATCAACCCCACTCTTCTATTTCATGTTCAATTAATGTAAGAGAATCACAAGATTTTTATTGAAATAGATCTTTCCGTTGTTTTACTAAATTATTGTCAATACTCTTTTTGTATTTGCCTTTTTCCTATTGCAACCCTAATCTTGTCATTTCTCTTCTGTATTTTGTTGTAGCCTCAAGGATTTAGTACAAGTGACCTCTTGTAGGGGAGAGGTCTTGCTCAACTGTTGGAATTTAAAAGATTTGTTACATGATGAATGGACATCTCAAGAAGACAACCAAGAGGATGAAAATGATGACGAATCTGACGACGTGAATGAAAGTGATTCAAGTTTGAAATATTTTGTTTTGGACCATTTAAGAATCATACATTATTAATGTGAATGTTTTGAATTATTTTTTTTTGTTAGCTGTAATTATTTACATTAGACATGTATTGAATGATGTTTTTGAGAATTATTGAAGGTTTTAAATAGATTTTTTATTAATTGTGAAATATTTTTAGTAATTTACGTGAATTATTTTTTGGGAATTTTCATGGGGATGTGCATGCTAAATATTCATGAAAATTTTCTTGAAAGAATTTATTCTTCCGGATTTACTTGGGGCATTTAATATGAATTTTCTTGCGAAATAGTTCGTGGGGAATAATTTGTGAATTTTTTTCGTGGAAATCCCCAGGTAAAATTTATTTTTTATGAAATTTTATTTAATAATTCATGCAAAATTTTGATAGTTAATGGCAAATAAATCTGCAAATAACATTCCTGTAGATTTATTTTCGCAGCTAAATTATCTAGGGATTTACTTGAAAATCTTCGTGGGGAATAATTTGTGAATTTTTTTGTGGAAATTCACAGGTAAAATCCTTTTTTATGAAATTTTACCAAATAATTCATGCAGAATTTTGATAGTTAATCGTAAATAAATCAACAAATAATGTATCTGCGAATTTATTTTTGCACCTAAATTACCTAGGTATTTTATAAATCCGCAGGTAATAATTACCTACGAAGGTATTTCCTTTGGATTCTTATTGGTAAGAAAATCCTCAGGTAATCAAATTACCTGGGGATTTTACCACATTATCCCTATGAAAATCCCCAGGTAATGAGCAGTTTTCTAGTAGTGTATGTAAGGAGTCACAAAAGAAAAAGAATCTCTGGGATCTAACAAAGCATAAATATGTAAATGAAAATCTTGCATTGTACCAGTAACTACATCGGGAGAACTCTTCTGATCCTGTTGGGGATGAAGTGCATAGAGCCTGTTTGGGCGCTGCCCACTGGTTGCACTGGAAGCGACACCCTACTGAGATGGGCGATCAAACTGAATTGGGAGAAGACTGGACTGACCCAACTGACCACTCTTTGGACAATCCCTGACTCGGTGTCCTGGCTTGCCACACCCAAAACATATATCACTGTCGGTTCTACAAATACCCTGATGGTTTCTCCCATATTTTTGGCAAAGAGGATTCGTCCAAGCACTGTTCACACTACCCTAAGACTTAGAGCCTGGTGCCCTATCCTGATTATCATTTCTGAATTTGGGTACTGGTGCACTAGACAAAGACGGAGTTGAGACTGAAGATTTTTGATGAAATTAAGGACGATTACCACCCTCTGGCTTTGGCTGAGTAAAATTAAAGCTAACTATTCTAGCCCTCTTGTTGTCCTTCTCTTTCCCCTTAGTCTTTTGTTCCTCAATCTATTAAGCATAGACCATCAACCTAGACAAGTCCATCTCCTTAATCAGCATTGCGTTCCTACACTCCTTGACCATACTGTCAGATACACCAGACACGAACTTGCTTATCTTAGACCTGCTATTAGCTACCACTTGAGGAGCGTACCTGGACAACTGAGTAAAATTGAGGGAATAATCGTTCACACTTATGATTCCCTACTTCAGGTTAATGAATTCTAACACCTTAGACTCTCTCTAATCCAATAGAAAGAACCTATCTAGGAAGTCAGTAGAAAACTTCTCCCATTCTAGAGGCCCTGCATCCATGCCTCTATCCACTTTCTACTACTTAAACCATGTATGATCTACATCTTGCATCTGATAAGCAGCTAACGCAGTACTCTCACTAGAAGTTACCCCCATAATGTTTGTTATTTTATGCACCATGTCAAGGAATTCCTGTGGATCCTCTTCAAACTTACACCTCAAAAATTAAGGAGGGTTCATTCAGGTGAAGTCCCGAATTCTAGCTCTAACAGTATTGGCCACTGGGTTATCCTGAACAACAGCTGACCAAAGATTCTAAGCTTCCACAAAATGGGCTAGAGTGGTGAATGTTGCTCTAAATTTTGTGTAAGAAACATGCTCATTTAGTGGATCTTCCTGAATGGGCAGAGGTGCTGACTGGTTCCCAGTTCTTCTTCCGTTAGTCTTCTGGGAGGCATGTTCTATAAACAAAAGGAAATGTTGGATTTGACAGAGATTTTAACTTGAGCTCATGCTCACTCACACGATATGACCACTTAAAGTAAAAAAAAATCCTAAAAATGCTTTGTAGCCTCTTGTCCATAAGTGTGGCGCGCTTCACACCCATGTACAAGACTCTAATCAATGAGGCTTTCAGACTCCCTAGGATACTTTAAAACCTTAGGCTATAACACCAAGTTTGTAAATCCCCAGGAGTACACCCTGGATGCCTCACAATGCTTAAGGTCACAACTGACCACTAGCTAACCCATGAGTTGGTACCTGCTGTGAGCACTAAATAATAAAAAAAATAACAAGAGAGGAATATCTGAATACACCATAAGGTTTTAAGTTCTAAAACATTTCAAATCATAAATCTAGAAACAGCTGCCAGAAAACAATTGTCTAAAACTGATAAAAATAATGACAAACTGACTTTCTAAAGTGTCTGAAAGCCTCTAAAACTGACTGAATAAGAGTTGATGGGAAACGACCCAACTAACTCAGACTAACTACTAAACTGAAAGCATGAAAATAAATATAGTCGGTCCTCAAAATATAAGGACTCACCACGACTGCTGCTGGTGTGCTGGGATATCCAAGTGTAGTTGGGAACCTGAGCATCCAAATCTATGATATGAGATATCATAGCATAAGAAACGAGTATGAAGTCAGTACTTTGAATGTACTGGTATACTAAATAGAGTTAGGCTGATATGCATGGGCTCATTTACATGAATAATAATTGACTGAATAGCATGAGATAACTGAATACTGATATGAATATGTGAATGCTGTAATATCTGAGAATGCGTGACCAAGCATAGAATATAATTTTGAAAATAGTGTGTAAACTGAAATAGTAAAATTTGATAACAATATAACTGATAATTGATAACTGTATGCTATGGTCAATGCAAGCCTTAAATGAAGTATACTGTATACTGAAATGAGACTGGGGGGCTATTATCTAACTGACATGCCCCAATGAGCTAATTGGGGTCCAATCTGTGACCCCAGTTGGAAGGGAATCAGAACGGTTACTAACGCATGGCTATATGGATCCACTAAAGTGTTGATATCAACCCTCAACTGACAGGTTAATATCTCAACACACGCTAGCTATATAGTTATGGAATGCAAGGATTGCTACTAAAGGTCACATCCTCAACTGACAAGTGATTCCCCATCCCTAGGTTCACTCGGTGCTAAATCCTACTCCTAACTAAACTGACTTTACTCACTGGACTGAAATGAGACTACTAACATAATGCACTGACTGAACTGATAATACTCTAATAGATTCGAAAATCTTCTAAAAGTACATAAGCTAAGTAAAAAGCTAAGTTTTCGGGTATTCATACCCCCAGGACTCGTTATCATTAATAGCAAGATCATACTAACACTTTAAGGACATGATATGTAAGCATTTATTCAAAACTCATTCTTTGAGGCATTTCATCAAACACTTGCAATGCATAGCTTAAACATGGAAATAGTTTTATTTTAAAGAAACTAGTAGTAGCATGATTTTGATACTAAATCCCCAAAATAAGGCTTAAATCAGCGAACAACACCATTTAAAACATGTACGGTTTAATAACAATAATAATTTCATGAAGACATGATATAGAATCAAAATTCATGGGGATTCATAGTTAAAATCGCAATAACTTGTATAATCCAAATCTTTGAATTTGAAATTGGGTTCTTGAACTCCATAGATGAACAGGGCCCATGGATGAATATTTAACTTACTTTGGTTTTTGAATTTATCAGAATTGATGGTGAATTCTTGAGACTTAGACTTGAATTAGAAGAACCAAGGGTTTTGTTCTTGAGAGGTTTTGTGAATAATGAACATGTTTTTCCTTTTCCCATGCTTAATTTCATGTTTTTGACTGATTTAACGTGGGGGATATGACCCAACTACCCCTCTGGAATCAAGATTAATTGCACAAAATATGCCCAACGATGCCGTAGATTACAAATTGCATCGATGGTGTTGATATGATTACCGACGCACCGCATAGATGGTGATGACATGATGGCCAACGCGACGTGTCCTGATCACAATGGCTCACTATTTTGGTCATCCAAACATGTCTCAAACGATGTCCAAAAATTCTGAAACTCACCCGAGATGTCCTATAGATAATCCTAATCATTAATTTATTTAAAAATTAACAATCTAAGGACAGAAGATAGAAAATGAGACCATTGAAATATCGAGGCCAACAATGAGATTAAGTCTTAACACTTAGCTGAAATATTTCTGAGTCTAGGACCTCTTTTGGCATGCTATATTGGACTGAAATAGACTAGGACTTTACGGGGTATTACATGCATACTTATGTTCTATATCTTGGTGTGTTGTTGTAATATATGTGATATATATTAGAACTGTCAGTGCAAGCAATGTGGGATACCATTGTGGGATATTTTCTGATTGCAGGTGACGTACCCTTATTGTGTATTTTGTATGCTTTATTTTCTACTCTTCTTAGTCGGCCTATGATACCTACTATGTATAAGTGGACCGTACTCTTGCCTATTTCACCCTTTCGGTGTAGGTCCTAGCTCGAGTGCACCTTAGCTTGCTTGACTCGAGCGATTGTTGGAGCTTCTAAGGTTGCAATTGGACATTCATGCGTCTAAAGTTCACCACTATCATTCTATAGTAGTTATGTATTTATTAGTATTCGAATATAGATATTATATCTTTGTGTTTATTTTTCCAATGTATTTGACTCTTGGATTCTATTAGTAGTTCTTACACTATTGACATCTAGTTTTGGGAAGGATTGACATTTTGGATAAGTTCTTTCCGCATTGTTATGATTACTTATATGGTACGACTTTAATGTAGAAGCCTTACGTTGGGATATTTCTATCTTTTTTAATCTTTTCATATCAGTTAGGGTGATAGGCTTACTTGCCAAGGTATGCCGCAACAAGTGTCATCACGACCCTTGTTTTTGGGTTATGACACTTACGACTCATATAATCTTCATACTACTATTAATCACACTCTCTTAACCTGGGTAGAAATCATCTCTCCTTACACTGACTTGGTTTCGACTTACCACATACGACTAGTATGATCATCTTATGACCTCTAAGGTCTAAGTCATACCTTAAACATAAAGTCACCCATCACACACTATCATGGATATGAGTTGAACATATGACTCGTGTATGTGCATACGACTCAAGGGATTAGCTGTATGATGCACAAAAACTTTTCCAGTACGGGGTATCACATGAACGTGCATTTTCCATTCTCAAGAGATAATTTTATGTGATTGATAATGAACCCTTTTGGAACTTTAAGACACAAGTGGATGTGGTATTAGTTCCGTGCGTTTTACATAATCACATAGTTGATTTGGATCCACATAACATGATAATACAATTAGATGTTGAAGCATTAATTCAACCTCAAAATGTTCAAATCACTCAAAGTTCTCACGGAAGCTAAAGTTATCAAATACAAGGAGAAATACATGAAGAAGCTAGAGAATGGTCATCAAAAAGAGATACAATATGCTCATGCCATGTTTATAAATTATGATAGGGGGAGTAATGATGGACCTTAGTGTATACGAAACTTTGATAGCCAAATTGATAGTATTGCTTATTTTTTCTTTTGATATTACCTTATTTCTTCTTCCTGTTGTAGTTATTGGGCAGATCTATTATAAAAGAAATACTACTATGGTTCATTATTATTTTTCTGTTAGCTTTGAGTGTTGTTGTTTTTGCTCTTTGTCTTTGATATATGTAAAGTTCTTAGGTTTCTGCTAATTTGCATCTATGTTCTATTGAGTGTGTCTTATTAATGTAGTTTCTTGAATTGTAACAATAAGTCACGGGGAAAAAAGAGAGAAGTAATTTAGGTGGACAAAACTAATAGAATATTTGATGTTGGAGATTCTAGTTGATGAGGTAAAGCAAGGAAATAAATCGACTAATCAATTTAAGGCCAGCTCATTCAATCGTGTTTCGAATTCCATTAGTGAACAATTAAGAATGGATTGTTAATCTAAGAATGGAGAGAATCACCTTAAAACAATAAGAAACACATGGATTACAATCCAAACTCTACTAAACAAAAGTGGTCTTGGATTAGATTACAACTTAAAGATGATTACGGCTAGTCCCGAAGTCTATGTTGTCCATATTTAGGTAAAATGAACTTGTTAGCTTATTTCCTTATTTTCTTTTGTTTTATCTGGTACTGATTTCTTTTTTGAATTTCTATTCCAGAATAATCAAAATACAAGAAAATACGCCAATTTAATAAAACTGTATAAACATGACAATTTTTGGTAGTTAAAATACAATAAAATAAGTTCAGATGGAATACCAATTAAATATTATATCCATAAAAATTATAGAAAATTTTTATTTACATAAAATTTAAAAGTTATTTGTTTGATGGGGCATGCTCTAAAAGTTAGTGACAATAATAGTTGATTATGATGGTGATTGTAATAGTGGTTGATGGTAATAGTTGTGCAATGGTGGATGGTGGAGGTACCTTGTAGTGATTATTATGTACTTATGGTATGTGGTGGTAGTATCAGTGGTGTGGTGATGGTTCATGGTGATATGTATGCAATGGTGGCTGGCAGAAGAAGTGGTGATTGGTAGTAATTGTGTTGGAAGTAGTATGCAGAGTGGTGATAAAAGATCACTTCACACGAATCTTTTGTTCCTATCGACTTATAGTTTTTAAGTTCATTATAGGAGGTAAAAAATTATATCTGATAAGAGAAAATAAGTGGTTGAAAAGAATTAAAATTGAATTTGAAATCAGAACCATTCAGACACAAACTCCAATTAAGTAAAATAAGCAAGGCCTAGTTTCAGTTGTAACTTTCTACCAATTTACCAAATGATAATCCATCCATTTCATTTTTTATGTCTTAGTTTCACTAAGAATAGATTTTAAGAAAGTATGGAAGAATTTTGAATCTTGTTCTCTTATATTAAAGATGTGAGTAATGTCCTAAAAAACACCACACAATATGTACATGCAATTGTAAACACCATGAATTAACTTATGAAAAAAATACTGTTGATTTAAGTTTTGAATAGATGTAAGATCCCACAAATTTCTAAGCTTAAATCAATCCTTTAAGCTTGTCAAGGAGTCCCAGACTTAGAAAATTCTAACTAAGTTCCCAGACATAGCCTATTATTGGCCTTCAAAAGTTGACAATCTTATTTTTCCACCTTAACGCCCTTTAGTAGTCCGTATTTTTCTTAATTCATGATCCGAGAGGTCCATAGGTGGTCCCAAACAAGTTTCAGATTTTTTGGACCACGTTTGGAAGCCCAAAATAGTGGACTAACATGATCTTGGCGCGCTATGTCGCCAATCGCGTTGGTTGATATTGTTGCAGGTTTCCAGGGTCAAAGTACTAAACTCGAGTTGATGATGGCGTGATGCATCTACTATCGCGTTGATGCCATCGACGTGCCACATCGATAATAGTGTCGATGCCCAGTAATAGTCATTAAATGTCTGCATTTTTAAGGGAAAAATGGTTAATTTTCCATCCCTATATAAGTCTAAAACACGGGATTTATCCCCAATTCAACCAAAATATAGTGTCTCTCTAAAGTTTCTCTCAAGAACAAGTTAGGGTTTCAATTAAAGATTCAAATTCAATACTGAATTTCAAGAATCTCTCTGTCAATCTTCGTATAATAAGAAACTAAGGTATGCATAGTGTTCATTCATGGTTCCCTTTCTTCCATGAAGCCCAAGAATCATGTTTTAAACTATGAATTCTGATATTCTTGTTATGGATTGATTATGTTAATGTGGTTGTTGTTGTACGATTCCCAAGTTGGAATCTTTATTTGTTTTATGAAACTATGTTAGCACACAAGTTGAAAACTATGAACTTAGTTGGTTATGGTGTGTTAATATGATGATTATGCCTATGCCCTAAGTGGTTCATGTAAGGTGTTTGATAAAATTACTAAGAGAATAGAAATTATGCATTATAGCTTAATTACGACCAAAACGATAAATACATGTTTTACCCATATATTCAAATGACTCCCATGCTATTAATGTACATTGTAGATGATTTTTGGAATGCCTATAATGTTAGAGTATTAAATTATGACATGATTTAATGCATTCTATCCATGTACAACATTATGATAACCATGTGCTTCATGAAATCCCCAACTTATTGTATGGTGGATTGTTGAATTAGTTATGTGTTCAAGAAGTGTCAAGTCTTGTTAGTTTTATGCTATTGAGTCCTGCGGGTACTTGTACTCGACAATTTAGCTATTTGCCTAGAGCCGGTGTCAGTTTTCATTATACTCTCAGTCAATCCATGATCATTAGAGTTCAGTCAGTCTCATGACTCAGGAAAATTCAGTGAATTCAGTATCAGTCTAGTCCTACTCTGTAAACTCAGTACTCTCAGTAACCTCAGTGATCTCAATAATATCAATAATCTTTGTAATCTTCGTAATCTTAGTAATCCCAATCAGTTATTAGATCTGAGTTATATTCTGTCAGTCAATATAATTTAGTGAAACCAGTTCAAATCTGTTATACAATACATTCAGGAACAGTTCAGTTCAGTGTCTTTTCAGTTGGGAGTAGGATTCAGCACTGAGTAAACCAAAGGATGAAGGCTCACCTGTCAGTCAGTAGAGGGTGTGATCCCTAGAAGAAATCCTTACATTCCAGAACTACATAGCCAGTGTAGGTAGATATGTACCCCTACGAGTCTAGGGACTATACATCTCATTTGAGTTTTCCTACTAGGAGAGGTTGATGGAAGAGCTCCCTGTCAGAGAGGGTTTGCTCACATCTTGTCTTTACCCATGGTACGGTACTGACACCCTTCCAGCTGGAGTTACAGGTTGGACCCCACTAGTTCATATGCGGGGCATGCCGGTTAGATGATTTTCTCCCACAATCTGAGTGTCGAATCCAGTCTGACTAATAGAACTCAGTTCAGTTCTACATTTTCAAGACTGCTAGATATAGTTGCTCAGCTCAGTACAAAACTCAGCTAGTTCCACCAGAATCAGGACTGTTAGACACTGTCACCCAGTTAATAGTATATTAATTATACAAAATTCATGTTACCAGTATTCAAATTTCTAGATAGTCAGATACAGTCAATTAGACCAGTTCTTTATAATCAAAATTGTCAGAAACAGTTAGTCCTTTATCTATAATATAACATCAGTCCCTTAGTATTCAGTAGACTCAGTTATCCGTACCAGTAAACTCTGATGTTAGTAAGTCAGTACTCAAAACTTAGTACCTAGTGTCAGTATGATCTTAGTTACATTTTACGTATTCATGTGTGTATTCTCACGTTCATGTTCTTCGGTCAGTTAGTATTGTTTATGCATATGAACCCCATGCATTCATCCTACCTCACTTACATACCAGTACATTCAATTGTACTGACGTATTTGTGCTACGATGTTTTACTTTATACCATAAGTTTAAAAGAACAAGCTCCAGAGCATCAGTAGCATTCCAGTTCCAGTAGTCAGAGTCAACGGTGTGTCCTCATCCTTTGAGGACATGATCATTACTTTATTATTTCATTACTTAGTTTATTTCAGTAGTTGGAGTTGGTTGGGGACATGTTTCATCAACTCCTTATTCAGACAGTTTAGAGGCTTTCAGACTATAGTATGTTTAGACAGTTATATCAGTATTGGGTATTTTTATACCTCGCTCAGACATTATTTTGTCAGTTATGTTATAGTATTGAACCTTATTAACTTACAACATGGATTCCACATGTTTTACAGTATATTATGCAATGTTCTGGTACAGATATCAGTCATGGGTTAGCTTGTGGTCCTTCGGGGTCATGAGTACCGTGTATAATTTTGGGTACCAGATTTGGGGTGTTACAAAATTAGTATCAGAGACTAAGGTTCAACAGCGTCCTAGGAAGTCTGAAAAGCCTCATCTAGCAAAGTCTTGTACATGGGTGTGTTGTGCACCACACTTATGTGGATTATGATATAAGATGTTTTAGGAACAGTTTCCCTTCTTTTAGTATTCATGTCATGCGAGTGATCATGAGCTCCATCCAAACTCTCGGTTTAATCCCTTCTTCTCTTCTGTTTACAGAACAGGCCTCCAAAGAGGACTCAGGGAAGAGAAACGGGAGATCAGCCAGCCCCTTAGACCGATCATCCTAACCCTTTAGGAGAACATGTATCTCATGAAGAATTTAGGATTGCATTTACTACTCTATACAATTCAATCACAACTCAGAATAACCGGCCAGCTGCTATTTTGGCCAACCCAGTGGCTAATTCTGCTACAGCCAGGATTCGGGACTTTACCCGAATGAATCCTCTTCTATTTTCAGGTTCTAAGTCTGAAGAGGATCCACAGGAGTTCCTCGATCAAGTTCATAAAGTCAGAGATATCATGGTAGTGACTTCCAGTGAGGGTGTAGAGTTATCCGCCTATCATCTATATGGTGTAGCCCATACAGTGTTTAAACAGTGCAAGGTAGACATGGGTATAGATGCAGAGCCCATAGAATGGGAAGAGTTTGCTATGGCCTTCTTAGATAGATTCTTTACCCTAGAGCAGAAAGAAGCCAAAGTGTTAGAGTTCATCAATCTCAGACAAAGTAGCATGAGCGTAAAAGAATACTCCTTCAAGTTTACTCAGTTAGCCAGGTACGCTCCCCATGTAGTAGCAGATAGTAGATCCAGAATAAGTAAGTTTGTATCTGGGATATCAGATAGAGTGGTTAAGGAGTGCAAGACTGCGATGTTGAATAAGGAGATGGACATATCTAGGCATATAGTCCATGCTCAACAGATTGAGGAGCAGAAACTTAAGAAGAAGGAGTGGGAAAATTAGAGAGCCAGAATTGGTAGTTATAGGTTTTCTCAGGTAGGGTCGTAGAGTGGTAACCGTTCTCTGCATAGACAGAAGTTTCCAACCCTAGTACCATCTTCAGCTAGTGCACCAACACCAAAGTTCAAAAATGATTGTAGAGATAGGGTGCCAAGCTCTAAGGCCCATGGTAGTGAGGGCAGGGTCTTTACTCATCCACTTTGCGAAGAGTGTGGTAAGCATCATAAGGGTATATGTAGAGCTGATAGTGATGTGTGTTTTGAATGTGGTGAGTCAGGTCACAAGGTCCAAAATTGTCCTAGGTCTGGACATAGAAGCAAGCACGGCCATCCTTCAATTCAGTCTGATCGCCCGAATCAGCAGGGTGCTATTTACAGTTCTATCAGTGGACAATACCCAAATAGACTCTATGAACTTCAGTCCTGTTAGGATCAGGGAAGTCCTCCTGGTGTAGCCACTGGTATTCTACAGATCCCACATTTATATGTTCATATTTCTTCAAATTTAGGAGATTTTTTTCTTTTGTAACTCCTTTCATAGCAGTCAACTTTAAGGTCAAACCAAATGTTAACAAGACCTTTTCTAGTGTCTACCCCAGTGAGATAGTCTAACACAGCTCGACAGGTATTCAGTAACTGTCTGGTTATGATATCTAAGAAAGTCAGGCCTTCAGATTCTTGTAGTAAAGACAGTGTGTATGAAAAATCAATAAGTGAAGATGATTCCCAACCCATTCCTACCTCAGTGCAAAGTTTTGTACTTCAACCCTCCCGATGCTTAAGCATGCTGTACATTTTAGTCCCATGAATACAGCTTATATCCATGCACTTTTCATAGAATAGTGTGTGTTTCAAGTTCCTCGTATGAGGAGTCCAAGTTCATATAATGTTGCGGATCATGTTCCACGAATTCATAAATTCCAAACCCAGTTCGTGCAGCTCATGACTCATGCACTCATGTCATGCTTTACAGTATGCTTAGCCCACATGATTCATGACTTCCCTCCTAGTGTTCAGTCAAACTCAGATTATGCCACGTATACACTCAGTTTAGATCCCTCGGTGAATTTGTAGTGTTAATGTTCCATCCTACAGGCCTTAGTTACAGTGACAGTTCAGTAATCAATATTCAGTAAAGGACTCAGATAGTCCCACAAAACCATGGCTTTCAGCTATTAGTAACTTAGCCATCAGGATTCAGTACTCCCGTACCAGTCTAAACCTTGGATATATAAAACTAGAATTAAGTCTCAGTTATAGTCTTAGTTACGGTTACAATCTCAATTACCATCCTAACTACAATCTCAGTCCCAGTCCTAGTCCAGTCAGATCAGAAACTCAGTCCAGTTTCAAGATTACCCGACCATAGACTATATCCATCAGTTACTTATTTATTAGTATTTCAGTACCATAGTTTATAGAATGTTTCCAAATCATGTTAGATGCCTGGTCTTCCATTCTGTTCCTAAGGTAATATAGCTTTCAATCACTTATGCTTAGTTACCTCATGTTACCCAGACAGTCATTACCTTCTATGCATAATACTCTATAGTTCTAGTCCAGCTATTCAAACCAAGTGCAGTTCAGTTTTATATGTCCAGTATTCATCTATTAGTCATTCAGTTAATCAGATAAGTTAGTATATTTATGCATTCTTACTTAGCGCCTATGTGAATCTTTTCAGTAGTCTTAGTTGTAGTGTATAATGTTTAGTCACTCTATCTTAGACGATGTTTCTTAGGACTTACCTTCTATTATAAGAATCCCATCCATGTAGCGATCACCTATTCAGATATCCTACTCTGTCCAGACCAAGATTTGCTTTCTCCCTACCATCACTAGAACTCTATAGAAACAATGTCATAGCAATGCTTCAGTAGAGTATAAGTTTTCAACATGATTCAGTATGTAAAGTCGGTAAGTTAGTTTAGCAGTCAGAAGGACAAGTTCAAATGGTGTGATTTCCCTATCTTTTCATCTAATCACACTATTCAGAATCTCATGAATGTGATCATTCTAAGATGGACCAACTAGGTAGTGGCATGTTCAACTTGGTTTATGTATCATGCCTTAGTTTCAAATTCCTGGTATTCAGTCATGATTTAATCTGAAGGTGCTTCGTGCATCGTTTTATTTTTCCTCAATATCTCAACAAAGTCAGTTCAACATTCTTCAAGGGACATAGTGTCCCAAGGGGGAGATATACGATAATTCCCCCAAACACCCATGACTTAAAAATTCCACTCTCTCTTCTCGTAATGATTCCAATTTCGGATAAGAGATACTCGTAAGTCGACCCTCAAAACTCCGACCTCAGTCGTCAGCCACGTATTCAAGGTGCTCAGTTTAGATCATGATATCTAACTCAGGTGTCACATTTCAGACTCAGCTTCAGTTACAAACTCGGTATTCAGTTTCATGTTCAGATTCCCATCACCAGCTTGGTATCAAATACCATTGCATATTCAATCATGTATTCATGTGGCAGTTCAATCATATAATCATGCATCAGTATGCATTCTCATTGTGAGAAGCTCAGCTTATCAAAAGTCTAGGTCAAGTATTCATAAATCAGTACTCATGGAACAGATATGTATGTTCAGTATGATACATTCAGTTTATCATTCATGTCAGTCGTGTAATTATGTTTTAGTTATTCATGTCCTATATGTACTCCAGTCTATCGTTTCTCCCCTCTCAGTCAATTTCATTCGAGGACGAATGTTCTAAAGGGGGATATATTATAAGACCTCACAAATTTCTAAGCTTAAATCATTCCTTTAATCTTGTCAAGGGGTTCTAGACTTAGAAAATTATAACTAAGTTCCAAGACTTAGCCTATTATTGGCCTTCAAAACTTGGAAATCTCATTTTTCCACCTTAAAATCCTTTAATGGTCCGTATTTTTGTTAATTCATGATCAGAGAGGTCCATAGGTGGTCCCGGACAAGTTTTGGATTTTTCGAACCACGTTTAGACCACGTTTGGAAGCCTAAAATAGTGGACAAACGCGATCTTGGTGCGCCGCATCGCCAAATGCGTTGTTTGATATTATTGTAGGTTTCTAGGGTTAAAGTACTGAGATTCGACGTGATGATGGAGCGACGTGTCGACTATCGCATCGATAATAATTTCGATGCCCAATTTTAGTCATTAAATGTACGTATTTTTAAGGGCAAAAGGGTCAATTTACCATCGCTATATAAGTCTAAAACACGAGATTTATCCCCAATTCAATAAAAATATAGTGTCTCTCTGAAGTTTCTCTCAAGAACAAGTTAGGGGTTTTAACTAAGGATTCAAATTCAATACTCAAATTCAAGAATCTCTCCTTCAATATTTGTATAATCAAGAAATAAAGTATGCATAGTGTTCATTCATGGATCCTTTTCATCCATGAAGCCCAACAATCAAGTTTTAAATCATGAATTCTGATATTCATGTTATGGATTGATTATGTTCATATGGTTGTTGTTGTACGTTTCCCAAGTTAGAATCTTTATTTGTTTTATGAAACTATGTTAGAATGCAAGTTGAAAACTATGAACTTAGTTTGTTATGGTGTGTTAATTTGATGATTATTCCTATGCCCTAAGTGGTGCATGTAAGGTGTTTAATAAAATGCGTAAGAGAATAGAAATTATGCATTATAGCTTAATTGTGACCCAAACGATAAATACATGTTTTACACTTAAGTAAAAATGACTCCCATGCCATTGATGTGCATTGTAGATGTTTGTTTGAATGCTCATGATGTTAGAGTATGAAATTACGAAATAATTATATGCATTACTATCCATGTACAACATTATGATAACTATGTGCTTCATGAAATCCCCAACTTAATGTATGGTGGATTATTGATATTGGTCATGTGTTTAATAAGTGTCAAGTCTTGTCAGTTTCATGCTATTGAGTCCTGGGGGTACTTGTACATGACAATTTAGCTATATGCCTAGAGATAGTGTCAGTTTTCATGATACTCTCAGTCAAGCCATGATCATTAGAGTTCAGTCAGTCTCATAACTCAGGAAAATTCAGTGAATTCAGTATCAGTCTAGTCCTACTCAGTAACCTCAATAATCTCAATAACCTCAGTGATCTCAATAATATCAATAATCTCTGTAATCTTTGTATTCTCAGCAATCCCAGTCAGTTATCAGATCTCAATAGTATTCCGTCAGTCAACGGAATTTAGTGAACCCAGTTCAAATCAGTTATATAATACGATCAGTAACAGTTTAGTTAAAATCAGTTTCAATGTCTTTTCAGTTTGGAGTAGGATTCAGCACTGAGTGAACCCAAGGATGAGGGTTCACCTGTCAGTCAGTAGAGGGTGTGATCCTTAGAAGCAATCCTTGCATTCCAGAACTACGTAACCAGCATAGGTAGAGATGTACCCCTACGAGTCTAGGGACTATACATCTCATTTGAGTTTTCCTACTAGGAGAGGTTGATGGAAGATCTCCCTATCAGAAAGGGTTTACTCACAGCTTGTCTTTACCTGTGGCACAGTACTGACACCCTTCCAGCTGGGGTTATAGGTTGGAGCCCACCAGTTCAGATGCGAGGCATGCCGGTTAGATGATTTCCCCCCACAGTCTCAATTTTAGATCCAGTCTCAGTAATAGAACTCAGTTCAGTTCTATAGTTTTAGGACTTCAAGATACATTCGCTCAACTTAGTACGAAACTCAGCTAGTTCCATCAGAATTTGAACTGTCAGAAACAGTCACCCAGTTAATATATATTAATTATATAAAATTTATATTACCAGTATTTAAATTTCTGGACTGTCAGATACAGTCAATCAGACTAGTTCTTTATAGTTAAAACTGTTAGAAATAGTCCTTTATCTATAATATAACATCAGTCCTTCAGTATTCAGTAGACTCAGTTATCCGTACCAGTAAACTCTGATGTTAGCAACTCAGTACTCAGAACTCAGTACCCAGTGTCAGTATGATCTCAGTTATAGTTTAAGTATTCATGCGTGTATTCTCACGTTCATGTTATTCGGTCAGTTAATATTGTTCATGCATATGAACCCCATACATTCAGCCCACCTCACTTGCATACCAGTACATTCAATTGTACTGACGCATTTGCGCTATGGTGTTTTACTTTATACCATAGGTTTAGAAGCACGAGCTCCAAAGCATCAGTAGTATTTCAGTTCCAGTAGTCAAAGTCAGCAGTGAGTCCTCATCCTTCGAGGACATGATCATTACTTTATTACTTCATTACTTAGTTTATTTCATTAGTTGGATTTAGTTGGGGACATGTCCCATCAACTCCTTATTTAGACAGTTTAGAGGCTTTCAGACTATAGTATGTTCAGACAGTTATTTCAGTATTGGGTATTTTTATACCTCGCTCAGACATTATTTTGTCAGTTATGTTACAGTTTTGAACCTCATGTCCTTAAAACTTAGATTCCGCATATTTTATAGTATATTATGCAGTGTTCAGGTACAGATGTCAGACATGGGTTAACTTATGGTCCTTCGGGGTCATGAGTACCATGTAGCATTTTGGGTACCAGATTTAGGGCGTTACACTAGAGTATTAGATTGTTTCACTGAAATAGAAAGGTATACTCAGGGCACAGTTATTCTTGCAAGAGAGAGAAAAAGGCTTAAGAAAGCGTCCTTGAAAGAGAAATATTTGAAAAAGTATTTGTGGGAGTTTCATACCTCTCATCCTTACATAATACATTAGGGGAAATAAAACATGGAAGCATTATAAGATAGTAAGTTATAACATTCCCAAGCACAGTTATACCTGAAGGAGAATGTGTAACTTGCAGTCTTTAGGGAATTACTTCAAAGATAAAATGGCACGTACTTATAGAGTTGAAATTTATTAGAAAGTATTAAAAAATAAGCCATAATGCAGTGTACAGAAATATAAAAACAGAATTCAGAACAATGAGAATCTCATGCATTACTTGTGGATATGCTACCAGCCACCTATATACTAAAAAGTTAATTTAGTAACTCATATCAGTACAAAAATATTCAAACCAAGAAATGAACTTTATTGGTATGATCTGTGTACATTTTACCCTCCTCAGACCCAACTTTGTAGGAGTATACTGGGTATGTTAGTTGTTGACAGAAGATTTCATACGATTTTGGAATTGTAAGATTAATCTCTGGGCTTTGCATAAGATTTTAAGTTAGTGACTGGAGGTAGTTCCCCAGGTTTGAAGCTTGGTACTTTGGATTCATCCCTAATTAACTTACTCTACCTTGGTTAGTTGTGATGAACTAAGGCTATAATAGTAGTATCCAAGTGACATCGGTCCAACTTGTGAACTTGAACAAGTTACTAATCCCCTTATTCATATTTAATAGTTGTATGTTGTAGAGTTTCTTTGTGATTCTTTTAAAGATAGAAACAGAAGTGGATACAATATTACTACAATTTTTTAGATGATTAATAATGTAAAAAGGATTACAAATTCAACGAGCGAATTGGTCTGAGCTATAAACAGTATATTCATTTCAATATTGAACTTGATTTTTTCGTCTTCTGAGAAGGTAAGAGAGCTTACTATCTGTCCTATTGAACTTCCTATATGCATTGTTTGTTTTCTATTTGCGTTTTTGGCAATATAAGCTAAGAATTTTTAATGATTCTATTGTTGCCCATTTTAGTACCTAGGGTTTTGGTCCCCATTATTGAAGTAACCAGCAGTAACAATGTTGCCACCAACAATTACTTCTCCTCGAGGCATCGTCCTATCAACAACTTTTTGTTTTTGGTTGAGAATTTTTTTATATGTATCACTGTATCTATATTTTTTTAGTTTTTGTGCTTGTTATGCTGTGTTTATGTTACATTATTCAATCAGAACTAAATAAACTTGATACCAATTTTTTTCTAATCTTTGTATTGTAGGCACATCCCAATCATGATAGGTTCATCAACTAAAAAAATTGATATGTTTGACGAAATATCTCTTGTGTGTGGGAATGATCGAGCTAGGGGAGATTGTGCTAAGTCATTTGAAGATATAGATTTTGATTGTTGTTTTCAGAAAGATAACTATAATGACATTTAAGGATCATCCATGGAAAAGGACGTGCAAGTGACCGAAACTTCTCAAGTCATGGCAAGTCGTAAAAGAAAGCGTTCCTTTGAGGTGCAAGTCGCTTAGATGTTACAAAGTTGTACAAAGAAGTTATGGAAATGGAAGGTTATAAGGAAGAGTTCCTCGGTGAGGCTTTTGATTATTTGGTGTAAAGCGACACTTTAACAAAGGAATTCATGGAAAATAATCAAAATCTCCATTAGGTGTGGTTGGAATGATTCAAGAAACAACAATAGTTACACATATGGGTTGGAATTAGCTTCATAGGATTTAGAAGCAATTATTATTCACGTACTTTTGTTTTTGATAATGTTTTGTTTATTTTCCACCAAAGTTCTCTCTTTTGTGGATTTGAGGGAATATAGATTAGCAAACTTGAATTATATAATTAGTAGTTGCTTAAATTTTAGTGACGTAATATTTTGGTACTCGATATTATAATATTAGTTTGGTACTCGATATTAATATCTACTTTTTTACTCTTTACATCTGCTTATTGTCGGTAATGGAGCAACTTCATTAAAAAAACTAGCGATGCAAGGCTTTGGTTTGTATCAATTGGCATTTCTTCGGCATTATATTTTTATTATTATAGTTCTTTGGCCAATCAATGCTTAAGCTTCGTCAAATTCAGTAGTAAATGACATTGCAAAATATAATGAATTAGGAGAAAGCAACTGGGAGTACTGTACTACCTTCTTCTATCTCTAAATCAACTCGCTACCAACTTTAGGCAGCATAATATGTTGGTTGTGGATCAATATGAGTAAAACACTGACGTTGGACTAAATATATTACTTAGATTAGTTAACTAGAAGTTGTTTGGACATTTATCAAGTATATATAGTTGATAGAGGGGGAATTGAGGCTCGTCATTTATTTAAAAAGTCAGGTCATTTCAGATGAAAGTAATTTTTGCTGCCTGTTACTTGCAGACTGTGCACGGGGATGGTACTGCATGCACTTCTTTCTACATCTATGCTACTTTTACTTGTCATGTGACATATCATTGAATTACTTTATTAACTGTTACGTATTATTGAGATTTCACGAAGTGAAGGAAGTGAATGCAGCTGAGAAGATCAACTAATCCATCCTCCTTGTTGTCTGCTTGAAATAAAAACTAGTGAAACCTAGATTTTCCCCTGTTTCCAATGTTCGTTAAATGTACTGTAAGTTTCATGTGCATAGAGAAAGACTTACCTATGTTACTTTTTCTAATTGTATATTCCATTTTGTCATCATTGTGGCTTGTTTCACAAGGTTGAATAAGCCTATCGTTCCGTTGTATTTCTATTGATTGTTGTATCTTGAGATTGTCCTGACAAAATGTTAAAAAGTGTCTCCTATGCTCTCTAATTAATAGTTGCTTAAATTTTAGTGACTTGTAATATTTTAGTACTTTATATTGATATTATTTGCTATGCTTAAATTAGTTCTTACAAATTGTTGTGTTGCTAGAGGCAGTGATATACTAGTTAAAAATTAGTAGTATTTTCTAAAAAATATTTTTTCAATCACCAACCAAACACGAGAAAATATTTTTCTGAAAAATAGTTTCTACTCACCAACCAAACACCATAAAATATTTTTCGAAAAATATTTTTCATTCACCAACCAAACATGAGAAAATAAGTAGAAAACCAACTTATTTTCGAGGAGAACTTTTTCGGGAAAAACATTTTCCATCATACCAAACACACCCTAGGAATCTAAGCTTTTGACTTGTAATTGCCTTGATAATAAGTCATAGTCAACAATGTTAGAGCAAGGGAGGAATTTGGATAACTTTCGTATGGAAAACACCATTGCATGATCTAGAGTATGAATGGACAAGAATAATTTCCTGAATGCCTCGTAGCCTGCCCCTTATAAGTATGGTGCATTACACACCCATAAAAAGGACTCTACTCAACACGACTTTGTGGACACCCAATGATCCTGAATCATGCTCTGATACCAAGCTTTTCATGACTCAAATAAGATCCTAGCCATGATGGGCATCCCAAGACAACCAAGGTCAAAGATGACCCCCCTTACCCTTACCTCAAGAGCACAATAAAATATACAACGGAAACCAACCACGGTAATAAGAGAAAGTATGAGAGTCAAAGGATAGATTAAAATCAAAACAACAAACAACAACGATAACCCAATACTGTCCACAAAGACATTAATCCAAAGATTTTCAAATAAGTCTGAAATGACCCCGACTATGCCAAAAGAAAATCAAAAGTTCTAGAATAGTAAATGTAACTAAAAGAAACTGGGCCTTCCGAAAGAGGGAGGTCTCACCACTTTAACAACTGTACAATAGGGATATCAAACCACCTAACGCTGCATAAGGACAACAAGAAAAGTCATCAGAACCTACATCATAAAATGATATAGAATATAGGGATGGTGAGTACTGGCATGCAACCTAAGAAAAGGGATAAAATATATGCAATTACCAAAAAGTTAGTAAAAGCACATGTATAACAGTTATATATATGTATATATTGGTCATCGAGATAGGGACAAAGGAGATGTTACATGATTATTTGAAAAATTAATCCTGAATTATGTAGCTCATACCGACCTCCAAGCATCCACAGGCTATATGGGTCTGACTTCCCGACGGAAGGGCTCCAGTCCATGTTAGTCGCATGTACCAGGAATGGATAAAGACGCCAATGCAATAGATATCCAAAATATATTTTGTACAATAGACAGAATAGTCATATAGGACCCCCCACTGATGGAAACATGGTTTTCAGTGTTGGTTCCCTCGGGACTACACCTTCCGGTGAGCTACACAATTCTCTTTAAGCCCCAATTAAAGTAATTTGCACATAAACCAATCATTAATCATGGAATATTTTATTTAGGCATTTGCAACTTGATATCATTATACTAATAGTCTTGCAAGCTATTCCAATTATGCCAAACCAAAATAATTTAACCATTAAACTCCAAGTTTTGTTTTAAAATCCAAAACCATAGCCACCAAGGGCATTCCAAAACCATAGCTACTAAGGGTATTACAAATCATTTTATCTGTTTTCTATTAATGGAATGCAAAGTTTCAAAGATAGTTAATCCTGTAGAATCCTTTTCAAAACCAAATTAACAATGTGGGTTGAGGTTCATATCATTACCATGCAAAAATTCATCCACATTATGATAATCCAAATCATCAAATTCACCATAATAACAAATGAAAATTTTTAGTTCCAATCCAATATTGAAAGCATGAATAATCCATTTAAAACAAAGGAAAAATAATGCAAGATTATCACAATCCAAAGACACTTAACCCTAGTTTAGACCCATCTTTCAAAACACATAAGTATTGTATAAATTGATGAAATAGTATAAAATTCAAGTTAGGGATTGTACATCATGCCTTTTAGATAAACCAAATTTGTGAAACCTTGAATTTGAGCCTTGAAAGTTGAACCTTGAGAAGAAACCCTAGATTTATTTCTCTTGAGAGTGGAAAGGATAAAGAGTGATGAGAAACTAATATGTAATGAGTAAATAATGTTCAAAGAGTGATTTAAGTCATAGGGGTAGGAATTGAGTTTAGGAAAAGATCAAAAAAACTCTAAAGAAACAAAAATAATGCAAGAATTTCTTAGTTGACAACCCGTCAGTTTGTTGACAACTTGTCAATCTAGTCGTCAATCTCTATCTGTATTTCTCCATTTACTGGTTAAGGTTGATGACTTGAGTAGACATCTCGTCACCTAGTTGAAAACTCATCAAATAATTCATAACCTAGTTGACATCTAATTAACTTAGTCGTCACCTTCTGGAAGACAGACACTCCTAAGTAAAATGAGCATAACTTTCTGCTCCGATATCAGATTAAGGTAAAATCAGTTGCGTTGGAAAAATGACATGAAGATTTTTCATTTGGTATGTACTAGGAAATCTAACTCATTATATTCTAGGAGAAATATTCATTTTAAATTGACCCAAGTAGGAACATCCACTAAATCTCAATTGGTAACAAAGTTCTTAATTCATCTTTGAGTTAAGAGATTTTTATGATCTAAATTCTTCACGAAACTTGGGAGGACTCAAATAAATAAACCTCTCGAACAACTTATGATCATCAGAAGAATAACTACACCTGAAACAACCAAAGAAATAATAAGTCTAGGTTTAGAATAAATACATGGGGGTACTATAGATGAAGGTCATAACCCTAAACTTGGAATACATTGATCAGATACTGACATAAAAGGTGGAAAACCACTCAAAGTTTGAGTAATATTATAAGTAGATGCTGCTACAGCCGTCGGAGCACACTCCAGCTCAGAGGAATACCATACTCAAAGGTTGGCACTGACGGAAGTGCCGTTCTCAAAATCGAAGGAACACCAGGTGCACTAAAGAGAAAACCATCCAAATAAGTCAATATCCAAATCAACAGATTCTCTAACATTGGGGTACCAATTGAACCCTGTGGGACCTGAGCTTTCCCTACATCTCATGCCTTCTCAATTTGGGGGTTATGGGAGTTCCCCCTTAGCACTACCTTTGGCAGGGGCAGCTCATTGTGTCCATTCTCTACCTTTGGGCTGCCCGCAACCCCTACCTCACCCTCTAGTCTGGGATCTATCCTCTGGTTCTGGCTCAGCATCCCTAACCTCTTAAAATCTAGTCCTCATTATCTTCTTAGAAAAGAGTGAGACACAACTTAGAACATAAGGTATGAATAACCCACTTAATAAGGAATCAAAATATAGAAGTTTTTACTAAAGAAATATTATAACCTCTCAAAGTTAGATATAAACGTCTACGTAGCGATTTGTGAGACTCTACTAGACACTCTGCTCTTACAATTATGACACCAATGAACCTAGCTGCTCTGATACTTATTTGTAGCGACCCAAAAATGGGTCATAATGATACTTATCATGGTTGAGCCTTGATAAGGAATCTAATCACCCAAATTGATACAAGAAAAATAAAATCGATAATAACATTAACCCAAGCAAGACTTCAAGAAATGAATTCATGCCAATCATGGAATACACACACATACACACATATATATGTTATAATAATATTAATAATAATAATAATATTAATAATAGTAATAATAATAATAATAATAATAAATGAAAGTCTGTAGAAATACATAAATAACCCAAAACCTGGTGTTATAATGTAAAAGCAATCTAAGTACAACTACAAAAATTGAAAATAAAAAATTTGTGTCTGATCCAAAATAAAGAAATTAGTAAGATAGAGCGAGATCTGAAAATCTGCCTTGAACAGTAGAATGGTCCAGTACCTCAAATATCACCAATAAATGGCACAATCTCAACCTCCATGTGTTGTACTCATGTGAGGAGCTGCATCAAAAGGGCACAGTAGGGATGAGTACGATCAAATTATACTTAGTAGGTATCATAGGATGACTAAAAAAGTAGAAAATTAGATAAATAAAATATATTATGAGTACGTCACCTGCAAACAGAAAAGTTCCAAATGGTAGCTCACACCATATCCAGTAACAATTCTAATATATATATATATAAATATGAAAAATAGTAACAACTCCGATATTAAGGAGAAATACTAGGAATCATTCACAAGCCAAGTAAACTAAAGAAAATAGGCTAGATGCTAATGTAGATGCATTGCGATGCAATGTTGGGATGAATGATGAAATCCATCACATGATTTTCTGAATATATCCACCGAGCTCGCAACTATCACATAGAACCCATAGGGGCTCAAAACCTATATAATATATCTCATATCTCAATTTTAATGTTAATCTCAACTCTCCTCTCCGACTTGTGTTCACGGAGAGGGTTTTCATAAAAGTGTCTTATTTTCTTTCAAAAGTAGTATTTTTCAGTAGAACTAATATCTAATGAATGTACAAAATGAGGATGTAATAGTCACAATTAGCCCAAAATTAGGATATCCAATCCAATCGACATATAACTAGATATAAGTGAGCCAAGAAATCAACTCAATATGTCCATAATTTATTAATATTAAGTCAATTTTTGAGACCATCATAATAAATATACATGAAAATAGCATTTATATCATATCAACCCCTGAATCGAGTATAACTATCATGATAAAGGCAATCAAAGCTCAAATAAGACCAATATCATAAAATTAAGCCCCTACACGAGCTTTATATCTAGAATGAAGGCATAAAGATGCATAGTTAAGGCTGACAATGTCAAATAAAGCTCCACACGGGCAACACATAATACATGATATCGCAAGTCAACACCAATAGAATATAAGCCACTATACGGGCTAACAACAGTAAAATAATCTCAAAATATAAACCCCATAGCTACCTTCCCCAACCTATAACATTCTTTACTTATATATTAACTACCCAAATCAATCTAAAAGAAGTTAAGCTATAACATATCTCAAAATGGTGAAAACTCGATTCAAAATGCTTCAACAAGGAGCCTTCCCATTTGAACAACATAGGGATCAACTACAATATTAAAATATAGCATATATGCATTAAAAGAGAAACAACGATACCCATATTTTTCATATTCAGGATAGGTCCAAAACAAGTTTGTAAATGAAAGGGAAAAAATAAGAATTTTATTTGGTAAAAAAATTTCCCAAGGTTATAAGAGTGCAAAGAAGAAAACCCACTTAAATATAGGTATAACTCAAGGACTAAAATGAAGAAAACCCTTTTTAAATTTTACTGGTAGAAATCTCAATTTTCACTTTGAAATTATGATTTAAAGCTGTTTTTGAAGATAAAATCAATGAAAAAAAGTGGGATTAAGAGTTTAAAGTTATTCCACACAAAAAAAATGTTGAAAGCCTCAAAAATTGCCTTTCTCGAATCTTGGTGGTCCAAAGAGCCAATAAAATTGTAGAAATGGAGTATTTATACTGTTCAGTAAATAGTACCTCGCAAACGCGGTCAACCCTTTGCATTTGCAAGGGTCAATGCTAAATGAAAAATTAACTTGGCCTTCATGTTCACTATTAGGGATTCACATTTGTGAAGTTTATATAATCAAATAATCAAAATTCAAAATCCTAAATTTCCTAAAGATTCATTATTTAGCATGAAAAAAGGCATAAACACCCCCCTAAACTATGAATGAAATCATAGAGACACCTTTTCTTTCTGGGGTAATATACATTTTTCGTAGTGATTGGAACAAACAATCAAATTTCTAGTACAAATGTTTTAGAATTTTAAGTTAACCAACTCAAATCTTTATATTAATAAATAATTTTTTTATAGAAATATCAATAGTAATATATTACAAATGAATGACTAACATCTTATTAACTTGAATTAATTTTTTGTCTTTTGACTATGCTACACTAAAAAAGTATTATCTAAAAAAAAACAACTCTTAATTATTATTGTTATAGTGGAGGATGAAGATTAAGTATATGGGGACAAGCCCTAGGATCAACAAAATTGTGGAGCGAATGATGAAAACTTTATTTTTTCAGTCGCCATTTAAACCTTTAACAAACCACATTATTCAAAGGAAGTTAAACAAATTAATTATTTACCATACTAAAAAATCATAATTACGCACTTTACTCAAAAGTTTTACCAACATAAAAAGGGAGGGGTTTGACCAAAGCCAAACATTGTTCAGAAATAAGAGTGAAAAAACAAATTAGAATAAACAATAAAATACATACTAATATTGTAATTGAAAATGGACTTGTTCTTTCTTCTAAAGTCTTTTGGTGTATAAGAATCATTCTTGAACACACTTTCAGTCACGTGGAAAATTTGGAAATAAGCAACCCATACTAAGTGGAAGAACAATACTAGATTCATTCAAAGTTGCTTGGTAAACTAAATTTTTTTCATGATGATATTTGTAGTTCCGAACAAATCCAATTAGTCCATAAGATTGTGCAATATGCCCAAGTCCTGCGGCAACTTCTTGTCCTATTTGTTCTTCTTTCTTCTTTATAGAATAAAATAATATTCCAAATCATCAAATCCATATTGCCTAACTTCGGCTTGCAAATTCATAAAGTATTTATCAAACAAAAAGTCCCGACCAAAAATGCAGTCTTCAATAAACACACTCATTTAACATCTCAAAAAACCTTTAAGAGATTCGAGAAAATTGACAATCTATAGATTCATGTTGCACACTCAAGGAAGTTGTTGCTCCGTAAAAAAACAGTTAAACTTTATATGTATATATTTTTTTTCATGATCCAATCATGGATCATGCAGGCACCTACCAATTTTATCTTAGATGAGAGAACCCTTAGCATCCAACTATTCAATTAATGTGGAAGACATTTAAGACAACCTCAAGTATTCATAACTAAGGAAACCTTGTGTTTAAAACACACTTACTAAAGTAGTATGTTACAGAAAGTAAATACAACTTTTTTATTTTATTTTTTTAAAGTTAAAGTCTGGAATTATGCCTATTTATTAGGAAAATAAAAGCAAAAAAGAGTCCAAATATTTACATACTAGGCTCATCAAAGAAACAAAAATGATCAGACACAAAAATTAAACAACCCAAATGATAAAAGGTGGAAACTAGGAAAGTATATTAGAAGCTTCGAGGCTCTTCATCTTTGATCCCAATTCCCTCATGTTCGAATCTCAGTATTGTTGTGCTAGTTCCATCAATCTGAGCTCTCCAAAATCTCTTACAACTGTAACTAGTCCATTACAAGCTGAATCAATCGACCTTTGAAGAAAAAGCTAGGCTCCGCCAAATCTTCCATCTCTTGATTTCTTTTCCCTATCTTCTTAAATCTTCACATCAGTGGTTATACCTTTAATGGATCTAAAATACAACTCATTTAAAAAAAGGAGACTCTTTAATCCTAAATCAAGTCTTGTTCAATACATTTAATAAGTAAGAACAATGTGGAAAATAATAAGTAATGAATCCCCAGAACATAATCCAAATCACTATGTTGCAATAAGCAAGGAATGGAAAAATCCAGGACATAACTGCCATGTATGAGTGAAGGATAGGAGCTGTTGGAGAGTGATAACAGTCTCTTTTCTAGAAACCCGAACTAGATTGCAACATGGCTATACCCCAAACGAAAGTACAGTAAGTGTAGTATCAGAACAACTACAAGTACTGATAAGTATCATCGACCGATCAGAGTTAGAAATAAATAACAATATTAGCAAATAGGAATAAAATCGGGACATAAAGTAAGTTTTAGTTACTAAGTCTCTCATCCATACGATAATTGGCATGTTGCCTTTAGCATCTATGTGACCTACTTGTCTTTTAAAATTTTTGTTTATCATTTTTTTTGACAATTTGACCTCTACTTTATTTTTTCTAAGCTTATCTTATCTCTCTTCAATCAATCCTGGGAGTTCACTTCTAAAATATTACTAACAATCATATGGACCTTCCTAATCTAGCATACTAATGACTTGGCCAAGTGGCGCCTTCATCTTTCATAACGCTATGGCCTGAAATTAAACCAAGTCTAGTCGCGCTCTTCACTTCCACATACATTCAATACTAATTGAGCCAACTACATCTAGAAGGTTCCACAATCAGGTTCACCATGACATTCATATATAGGCACCTCATAAGTATGATAAATTCATTCAATATGTATGTATGATGTCATCATCATTTTATTATCATCATCAATATCACGATGATCAAGACTACTTATAGTCCCAAAGCTAATCCATGGTATCTACTTATCACTAAATCATGATAGACTTACTTGAAACAATAAGTGAAAGTAGTAAATTTAGAAGCCTAAATTTCTTTGGATAAAAGTAATACCAATATGTCAACAAGAACTAAACAACATTAGAAACAGATGTATATCAAAAAACTACTGCTAAGTCTAGACTAGCCTATAACATACTGATGAGTCACTGGGATAGGTCCCAACTAATCCAAAAGAAAACATGAAGTCTGAAATAAAGTCAAACTTAACTACTAAAAAGTAAACTATAAATCCATGTCCTTGAAACACGAGGACTCACCAACTGATGAGAGGTAGGAATGGGTGATTGTGGCTAATCATAACACTGAGGATGACACTAGAACTTACATCGTAATAGAATGTAGAGCACAACGAGTATGTGGTCAGTACTTATGAAATGTACCAAGTCTATGGGGGTGCATACAATAAGTAAAATTAGTATATATCATAAAATAAACATATGAATGCCAAGTGTCTATAGACTCCTCATATTTCATGACTGAAACTGAAAGCAGTAATGTCATTAACCATAAGTAATAAAGTATAATATAGTAAAGTCAATGAGACATTACACTTAGTTTCAAAAATTAATATTTTTATGGAAGATTCTTACAATCGACATGTCCCATTTGTGCAATATGGATCCCAACTTATAAGCCTTATTAGGAGGGTGTTCAATACCTTTCCAGGGGTTAAGATCTATGATTATCGTGAATTCACTCATGAGCCTATTTTGGGTGAAGGAAGTCATTCTCAACTGACGAGGAACTCCTCCAAAAGGAGGACTTCCTCCTTAACCTATGGTGGCATGTAGTTTGGGAATTTGGCTACTCTAAACCCACATTCCTTCAATGCTAAATATTATTACGAAAACCATAGTAGTGCTCATAACATCTATGAAATTAACCATAAAGGTAAGCATATTAATTCATAAGTGTGAGAACCAAATATGTTTCTAATTTTATGTCATATCCATAAGTACATATGTGAATTTCATAATAAATTTGGGATCATAAATCTGAATTTCTTGTAAATAGAGTAAATTATGTTAAAATTATCTACATTTACCAACTTATAGGATTTTATGCTAAAAATTACTAAAATTCAATTCATAAGATCCACCATACGAGTAAAAACCTAAGTAAACCATAGAATTCTTATGATAATATACAGTTCAATTCATAAGGGAGCATAATAGTTTAAAACCATGTAAAGTGGATTTGAACCCTATTTATCAAATTTGTAAAATCACTAAGGAAAAATGTTCTTGAGAAAAAGGATGAAAGGAAACTCTTTTCCAAAATTCATATCCTAAACTTATCAATTTCATGGAGCAACATTTGAGTTGGGAGCCCTTGAAGTTGAATTTTGAGAGAAACTCATGTTCAAGAGTTCTTGTGTATTTGAAAGGAGAGTAATTGATGATTTTGTGTTAGGTAATGTGGGAAAACATTTTTTTATTAGTTATAGGGTTATTTAGGATTAAAATTATTAGTTTACCCTACAAAAACTAATGGAAAATGGAATTTTAACATCACTGAGACCTCTAGCATAGATGGTGAAATCGTGGAGCACTACTAGCGTGACACCCCAATATCATAGAGGAGAAGGTTCGTGATGCATTGAAATCTCATACCCTCACTATTTTGGCACAAAAATTTAATTTTCTTCTAAGTTTCCTACATGACATGGCCATAACATGGACCTTTATTGGTTTTCTCACAGAAATGCACACAACTTTTTAATCTTGTATCAGATTAAGACAAAATTGGATGCGTTGGAAAGAAGACTCAAATATATTTTTTGGTGGATCTTAAGATTCAAAAATCTTTATATTCTAGATATTCTACTCATTTGAATTTTACCTTTGTAAGATTGAATAGTAAAACTCAACCCATAAAATGCTCTCAATTCATTTTTGCTCTAAATGTTTCTTACGATAATTATTAACATAGAAGGCGCTCACCACACTAGGGAACTGATCATTAAACATATCTATAGTTAGAAATCATAGATTTTGGGACTACACACATGCACAAAAGTTTTAAGCTAAGTTAAGAGTTTATAGGGTGTTACAGTAAATCCCTCTTTGGATCATTCATCCTCGAATAAAGGTTGAGGCCAGGAAGGAGTTCACATAAGACACATTAATTTAAGGATTGAAGCTTATGGTTATGCATACAATTGAAACTGACTAACCACACATTAGTTTTATAGATTTGACAGATACAAGTAAGGAATTTTTTTTGAGAAGGTAGCATTCTAAGAAATATTTTATACCTCATGCAGACTTGGTGCAAGGAGAAAATAAATAATATATTAATTAATCATGCTTGAATCCACCTCCTATGTCACTCTCTCAACTAACAGATTTCTCCATAATACTTTTACCGAGGCCACTTCCTTATTCCGTAAGTTTCAAACTTACCAATTGAGGATTTCAACTGGAATTTTCTTATAGGATAAACTATCCTTAACTCTAATACTCTCTATACGTACAACTAAAGATGGGTCTACAATGCACCTTTTCAACATGGATACATAAAAAACTGGGTAGAATGCAGCTAACTTTGCTGAAAGGTCTAGCTCATAAGAAACATCTCCAGTATACCTCATAATTTTATAAGGACTAATGTACTAAGGACTGAGTTTCCCTTGTTTTACTAAACCTCATCACTCCCTTCATAGATAACACTTTTGAAAACACCTAATCATCAATAACAAACTTTAGTTCTCTCTTCCTAACATCTGTATATGATTTTTGACATCTTTGAGCAGTTTTCAACCTCTCCCAAATTAAATAAACTTTCTTCATAACTTTAAGAATGAAATCTGGCTCAATCAAAACAGCCTTACCAAACTCAAATCACCCTATATGAGACCTATATCTATGTTAATATGAAGCCTCAGTTGGAGCTATCCAAACACTAGAGTGGTAACTGTGGTTATAAGAGAACTTAATTGAAGGTAGATGTTCATCCCAGTTCCTCTTGAAGTAAATCAAAAAAGATCTCAACATGTCTTTGAAAGTTTGAAGAGTATGCTCGTCCTGGTCATTTCTTAGGTATGGAAAGTAGCACTAAGTTTCACCTTTGTACCAAGTCCCATCTGAAATGACTAACAAAAGTGTGAAGTAAATTGAGTACCTCGGTCTGAGATGATGGATAAAGGAACCCTATGAAGTCTAACTAAAAGGATACCTATGAAGAGTAACTAACTCACAAATGTACAATTTTGCATATTTCTACGTTGTATCAAAGGTACTAACTGGCAAAAAGTATGTTGACTTCATCATTAGGTCCATAATTACCCAAATCAAATTATGTTGGCATATTGTACGGTGAAGCCCTGTTATAAAATCCATATTAATAACCTCCCACTTCCAAGTAGGTATGTCAATATCTTGAAGTGTACCTCCTAGTATTCGATGCTTAACTTTCACCCATGGATAATTAGGAAACTCAGCTACAAATTCTATTATATCTATTTTCACACCATTTCACCAGTTGACTTCCCATAGATTGTGGTACATATTTATGCCACTAGGGTGGATTGAATACTTAGAATTATGAGCCTCTACTAACATCTGATCTCTCAATCCATCGACACTGGGAATACCAAATAACCCTAATAGAAAAGAACACCATCTTTTTCTTAGGGGAAAATCCCAACCTTTTATTGGCAGACTTTATCCATTAGCTGTCTAATAGGATCATCGCGCCATTTTACTTTTATATCTATTACAAAAGATGAATCTGAACCATTCTATACCATTATCCCACTATCATCTATATCCAGTAAACAAACTCCCTATCGAGCAAATATATATATACCGCCTTCACCAACTTTTTTTCTCACCTTCAACATGGGCCACACTACCTATAGACACTCTACACAAAGCATCAACTACCATATTTTCTTTACCTGGATGGTAGAAAAGATTCAAGTCATAGTATTTTAACAACTCTAATCACCTTATCTAATAAAGATTCAACTAATTCTATCTAAACATATACTAGAGACTCTTATGTTCATTAAAAATATCTACTCGCTTGTCGTACAAGTAATGTTTCTAAATCTTCAAAGAAAAGACCACTACTTCCAACTCCAAGCCATGAGTCTAATATTTTTTCTCCTAATCCTTGAGTTTTCTGGAAGCATAAGTTATCCCCCTTCCATTCTGTATCAAAACACATCCTAAACTAACTCTAGAGGCATTAGACTACACCATAAATACCTCTAACCCATTTGGCAAAGCTAATACCAGTTCTCATACTTGTATGACCATTGAAACTTTACCTTATTTTTTGTCAACTTAGTCAATGGTGAAACTATTAAAGAAAAACCTTCTACAAATCTCCTACAATACCTAGCTAAGGCCAAAAATCTCCAAATGTCAAATGGAGTAGTGGGCCTAGGATAACACTTCACTACATCTATTTTTTGAGGGTTTACATAAATACCGTCATCAAAAATCACATTCCCCAGAAAGGTTATATACTCCAACTAAAATTCACACATAACGATCCTTGAGGGTTTGCAGTTGTCATGCCTCAAATCCTATTGGGGCGGACTGGCACCCATAACCGAGGAGGCCCGAGGGAACCAACTCATAACCTTATACTTCCCATGCATACCTCTATGACAAACTGAAATTCAAAAAACATCATGTCGCATATAAAAGAAAATAATCACCTGTATAAGCTCGAGAACACCTATATATGTATATACAATACTTGGCCATTGGAGTCATCATGTCTATTAACAAAACATCACCTTGACTGTACATTAGGTCTACAAAGCCTCTAGACAATACACAAATTCTAACTAAGGTCGGGACACACCCCGCCATATAACTAACTTCTATACAATACAAAAAGTGACTGGATATAACACGAAAAGCCCCGAAGCAAACTGGAGCTAACCAAAAGCAGTTGAATATCCTGGCTCCTACTTGTGCGGTGTATGAGCTGAGGTACCTATGCCTGCAGCTTGAAATGCAGGTCCCCCGTGGGGGATGTCAGTACGAAATATGTACTGAGTATTTAAAGTTGTAGATAATCACATATGATATAGGAGATCAATAGAAATCAGAAACAAGTGAATAAATCGTAATAGGAGTGGACCACACTTACTAGAACTTGTGACAACCTGTACATTGTATTTATTCAATCACTTTACCTTTGTTCTTGTCATCTTTGTAATTATTACTGTACTGTACTGTGACCATTAGGCTGCCTCCAGGACATATCAACTAGGATCGACCCATGATAGGCTTATGCCCCTGGGATACCACCCATAAACACATAAATAAGGATCAACCCATGGTAGTCTTATGCCCCTGGGATACTACCCGATAACAGAGAACTTCCATCACTTAGTTCAATTAATCTTTGAGATGGTTATTTCGGTCGACACCGTATTTTTGATACTTTGAAACAATGATACATCAATAAGAGACATATAAATAGACCATCAATGCAATAACAATGAAGTAAGAACTCATTGGCACATCAATGAAGTGTTTTGGAGTCATCAATTCCATAACAATGAAGTAAAAACTTATTGGTATATCAATGAAATATTTTGGAGTCATTAATAGCACATGGATCTTGTTTGAGTAACCGGATACCTTCTGACATTCATTAGTGCAATAAACATGTAATATTTGGAAAACAAGTAAGTATTGGAATGTCTTGACATCTTGTAGGGTGGAAACAAGTTCATTGGTAACGTAGGACATCATACAAAACCATTATGGATCACATGTTATTGAATAACTTTGCAAACTTTCTTAATAGAACAATTTTTCACTTTCATGCCAAAGATATGGTATAGAGTATGCTTTACATACCTGACTGTCAACCTTCAATACTAGTCCCAAATGGACTTCCCGTCTTTTCAGATTACTTATCTACAATGAACATATATAGCAATCTAGTATTAGCAACCAAACGTCACAATTCAATTATTTGAATTCACCAAACTAGTGGTTAAGTAGTAAGCCTTAATTACACCATAAAGGGTGTAACTTTAACCCTCTTATACTCCAATTACATTCACATGCCATTCACATTCATACAACATCCTTCAATATTAAGTTTGGATTCATTTATCCTTCCAACCAATCCATTAAACCAAATTGAGCCATAGACATAAATAATCATCAATTCAATAGTATATAACCATATACACCTTCCATAACTCAATTAACATATCCACCTTCCACAATTCAATACAACCAAACCATGAAAAATAGTCCATAACCCTATTTCCATCACCTTTCAATACCAACCAATACATATAATCCTCTATCACACATATACATATGGAAAAGAACAAAGGCAAACAATATTCATACCTTATAATTCACCTCTTGATTATGCAATCCTGTTTGCACAAATAATAGGTGTCGTTCGAATCTCTCGAGATGACAAATGCAGTTATCGGATTACTTTGGAATTTCTACGGTTGAATCAAAAGTAATTTAAAGGTCAAATTTGGCTAGGGTTTGTTCTTTCTCAATGATTGATGATGAAAATGAGTTTTTTAACTCATATACATCTACATATACACATATTCCCGTCCATAATAAAATAGGAAATGACCAAAATGCCTTTAAAATTTAAATAATGTCAAATCTGTCCTTTGGTGGACTTTTTTGATAAGCTAAAGTAGATCGACCATAACTCTTTGCTACGATATAGGATTTGGGTGAAATTGGTATAGTTGGAAGGATAATTCAAAGGGATTTCATTTCATATAAATTAGGCCACCCAGTTCTTCATGTACAAGGAGTTATGGTCGTTTGAAGTTGACCCTAAAAATCTGTTTTGATAGGCTAAAGTAAAACGAGTATAACTCCTTACTCAAACGTTGGATTTTGATGAAACCAATTGCATTGGAAAGAAGACTCAAATATATTTGTTTTCATAGGTCAAATATCTCCCAGTTCATTATATTAAGGGAGTTATGATCATTTGAAGTTGACCCAAAAATCCCTCTGGCCTCAGTAGTTTGTGTGCAGGAAATTTTCCTGCACATTTACTATTCCCAAATATCCCGACCACCGTTTTATAGTTTCGAACGTGCTCGATTATATCCGAAACCTATCCGTTTTTGGAAATCTTTATATCGTTGGAAAGCTTATTCAATAACCTTTGCATGGAACCATCGACGGGAAAATTCCGGTATAAATAAAATAAAAAATTAATTCCATATAAATAAGACCAATACACGTACTTGAATACGCCAATACACGTACTTGAATACGGTTTGTTACATCCTTCCCCCCTTTAGGACATTCTTCCTCGAATCTTAGCGTAGTTATTCAACCGAAACAAGTTCAAGTCCATCATTAATATTCACATCATCACATAAATACTATGCATATATAAAAAAACTTACTTGTTAATTTTCTAGCTCCGTTTCTTGAACTTCCTCTTCATCTTTGAACAAATGAGTGTACTTAGATTTCATTGCTTCCTCAGCTTCCCATGTAATCTCTTCCCTTTGAAAACTTCTCCAACGTACTTTCACAGATGCTATCTCTTTATTTCTCATCTTCTTAACTTGGCGATCTAGAATAGCAATAGGGACTTTTTCATAGGTAAGATCTTCCGCAACTTACACATCCTCAGTAGAAGTGATATGTGATGGATCTCAGATGCACTTTCGAAGAATTGACACATGAAATACCGTATGTACTGATGAGAGCTCTTGGGGTAGCTCTAATTCATATGCAACTGGTCCAAACCTTCGAGTGATCTTATACGGGCCTATATAACGTGGACTCAACTTCCCTTTCTTGCCAAATATCATTACCCCTTTCATTGGTGATACCTTCAAAAATACCCAATCACGTATAGAAAACTCTAGTCCTCTCCTTCTACTATCCGCATATGACTTGTGTCGACTTTGGGCTATTTTCAGTCGTTGCTGAATTACTTTAATTTTCTCTATGGCTTGATAACAAGATTCGGTCCGAACAAAAGAGTTTCACCCACTTCGAACCATCCTATTGGTGATCTACACTTCCTTCCATATAAATCTTCATATGGTGCAATTTTGATACTTGAATGATAGCTATTATTGTAGACAAACTCAATAAGAGGTAAATGATCATCCCAGTTGCCCTTAAAATGTATTACACAAGCTCGTACCATATCTTCAAGTGTTTAGATGGTACGTTCTGCTTGTCCATCTGTTTGAGGGTGAAAATTTGTACTCAACTTCACTTGTGTTCCCAAAAACCTCTGAAAAGACTTCCAAAAGTTTGCGGTAAATTGGGCCACAATTGTCTCAAGATCGTGTGTAGGATAATTTTTCTCATGTGGACACAATTGTCTAGAAGAATATGCTATTACCTTACCATGCTGCATCAATACACATCCTAAACCAATTCTGGAAGCATCACAATACACTGTATACCCTTCGGTGCCTTCTGGAAGTACCAACAAGGGTGTAGAAATCAACTTGTTCTTTAAATCTTGAAAACTCTTCTCACAGGCATCATTCCATTGGAATTTGGATACTTTATGGGTTAGCTTGGTTAAGGGTGCTGAAATGGAAGAAAAGCCTTCAACAAACCTTCTATAATAATCGGCCAACCCGAGAAAACTACGAATCTCCATAGGCGTTGTGGGCCTTGGCCAGTTCTTCACAGCTTCTATCTTTTAAGCATCAACCTTTATCCCTTCACTAGATACAATATGACCCAAAAATGCCACCGACTTTAACCAAAACTCACATTTAGAGAACTTTGCATAAAGCTTACAATCATGAAGAGTCTGCAATGCCTGTCGTAAGTGATTGGCATGTTCCTCTTCTGATCTAGAATAAACTAGAATATCATCTATAAAAACTATCACAAATACATCCAGGAATGGCTTAAACACCCTATTAATCAAATCCATAAAAGCTGTGGTGCATTTGTTAGGCCAAATGACATAACTAGAAACTCATAATGACCATACCGTGTTCGAAAATCTGTCTTGGGTATATCCTTCTCTTTGACCCTCACTTGGTGGTAACCTGACTTCAAATCAATCTTAGAAAAGCACTTAGCACCCTGTAACAGATCAAATAAATCATTAATTCTTGAGAGAGGATATTTATTCTTAATAGTCACCTTATTCAATTGTCGATAATCAATACACATCCTCAGAGAGCCATCTTTTTTGTGCAAAAATAACACTGGTGCTCCCCAGGGGGACATACTAGGACTTATGAATCCCTTCTCTAGCAAATCTTTCAATTTCTCTTTTAATTCTTGTAATTCTACTAGGGTCATTCTATACGGAGGAATGGAGATTGGTTGGGTGACTGGTATTACATCAATACCAAACTCTACTTCTTGTTCAGGAGGCAAACCTGGAAGATCTTCAGGAAATACATTAAAAAATTCATTTACCACCGGAACAGCGTGAAGAGTTGGTGGCTCCGCTTTTGTATCCCTTACTCTACCTAAATGATATATGTATCCCTTGGAAATAATTCTTCTTGCCTTAAAATAAGAAATAAATCTACCTCTTGGTGCGCCAATTTCACCTGTCCATTCAAGGACTGATTCATTTGGAAAATGGAAATATACCTTTTTTGTGCAGCAATCAATTGTGGCATAACAAGACGCCAACCAGTCCATACCCATTATAACATCAAAATCTACCATTTCTAAATCCACAAGATCAGCCATCTATCATGACCATAAATAGTTACTATGCAATTTCGGTAAACCCTTCTAGCTATAATAGATTCCCCAACCGGTGTGGACAATTCAAATGGATTAACTAACAATTCGGGTATTCTTTCGAACTTTCCAGAAACCAATGGAGTAACATAAGATAATGTAGAACCGGGATCAATTAAGGTATATAAATCAAATGAAAAGATAGACAACGTACCTGTAACCACATCTGGGGAAGCCTCTAAATTCTGTCGATCTGCTAGAGCATACGTACGATTTTGAGCCCCACTAGAACTAGTGGCTCCTCTATCACCTCTAACATGACCCATTGGTTTTTCACCCCTTCCTGAATAAGGCATCGATGATGATGATGCAACAAATGACCCCGTAGGTTGTTCCATACCCCCTATTCCCCTTTGTGGGTATTCTCTCATCATATGCCCCGACATACTGCACCAAAAGCAAACATTGGTCCCCAGCCGACATGCGCCCAAATGATACCTTCCATATTTATTGCATGGCTCTCGAGGAGGTCTAGATTGGTTTATATTCCCTTTCCCTTGGTACCCTATTGTCCGCAAACTCTGACTCTCACTTCTGTGCCTAAATTAATTTCCTCTGGACCCTTGGAACTGTGGTGGGGAACTATCTGTAGAATAAGAAGATAATGTCCTAGGTGGTGTAGTATAAAACTGTGGTATGAACCCTCCCAAGGATGCCATGAACTGCCCTATAGATCTGGCCTTCTTGGAATATCCTCTTTCTAATTCCTGTGTTGTTCTCCTCTGCTTCTGATCTTCTATTTTCTGTGCAAAAGCTTGGATCCTCGCTATGTCCATACTTTATTCAAAGTGGAAATAGCATAATCTCTAACCATATATAGATCCAGCCTATCCATCTATTGATGAACTCTGTCATCCATAGTAGCTACAACATTAGGAGCATATCTCGATAAGGAATTAAATTGGAGACTGTACTCCCTCACGCTTATATTCCCCTGACGAAGATTTAAAAAATGATCTGCACGGGCCTGACGAATCTTGAATGGAATATATTGATTAAGAAATGCCTCTTTGAACCCTTTCCAAGTAGCTGGGGGTGCATCAATACCCCTAGATCGTTTCCAGTCCTCGTACCAATATATAGCCTCCCCTTTGAATCTATACGCCGCTAACTCCACTGTCTCTCTACCCGTTACATGCATAACATCTAAGTCCCTTTGAATTTGATCAATAAAGTCTTGTGGGTCCTCGTTAAGATCTGATCCAGTAAAAGTGGGAGGATCCATCTTAAGAAAATCCTGTGTTCGAAGGCTAGCCGCCCTATCTGTACCACTAGGGCCCGTGGTAGGAATGGCTTGCCCTTGAGCTTGCCCAGCCACTATACGAGTCAAAAGTTGCACTACATTTCTAAGATCTTGATCAGCAACATTAATAGGTGGCTCTGGGTATATAGTTCTCCTCTCCCTTATTTCTTCCGGAGTGGAAAAAGTTTTTGATGCATGCTCAGATGGAGCTGCACTTTGATTAGTTGGTATAGTGGGTGACTTACTAGTCCCCTCTCCAGTAGCCACATCTACTTGCTTATCGGTATTCTTACTTCTGGTAACCGGCATCATTACTATAATAAGAGAAACAAACGGATTCAGTGGTCAACTATGACTTCATATAGAATATAGGCTCTATCGCACGATCTAAGACATGAAGAAAAGAGACAATTCCTAAATGTCCATAGCCTCCTATTTATAGATGCAGTGCACAACACACCGATAAATAAGACTCTATGTAGACACGGCTTTGTAGACTCACTAGGATGAAATTCTCTGATACCACTTTTATCACGCCTCAAATCCTATTGGGGCGGACTGGCACCCGTAACCGAGGAGGCTCGGCAGAACTAGCTCATAACCTTATACTTCCCATGCATAACTTTATGACAACCCGAAATTTGGACAGCATCATGTCTCATATAAAAGGAAATAATCACCTGTATAAGCTCGAGCACACATATATATGTATATACAATACTTGGCCATTGGATCCATCACGTCTGTTAACAAAACACCACCTTGACTGTACATTAGGTCAACAAATCCTCTAGACAATACACAGAATCTAACTAAGGTCGGGACACACCCCGCCATATAACTAACTTCTATACAATACCAAAAGTGACTGGATATGACACGGAAAGCCCCAAAGCAAACTGGAGCTCACCAAAAGCAGCTGGATATCCTGGCTCCTACTTGTGCGGTGTATGAGCTGAGGTACCTATGCCTGCATCATGAAATGCAGGTCCCCCGTGGGGGATGTCAGTACAAAATAAGTACTGATTATGTAAAGATGTAGATAATCACATATGATATAGGAGCTCAATAGAAATCAGAAACAAGTGAATAAATCGTAATAGGAGTGGACCACACTTACTAGAACTTGGTCCTAACCTGTACATTTTATTTATTCAATCACTTTACCTTCGTTCTTATCATCTTTTTAATCATTACTGTACTGTACTGTGACCATTAGGCTGCCTCCAGTACATATCAACTGGGATCGACCCATGATATGCTTATGCCCCTGGGATACCACCCATAAACACATAAATAGGGATCGACCCATGATAGTCTTATGCCCCTGGGATACCACCCGATAAGGGAGAACTTTCATCACATAGTTCAATTAATCTTTGAGATTGTTATTTCGGTTGACACCGCATTTTTGATACTTTGAAACAATGATACATCAATAAGAGACATATAAATAAACCATCAATGCAATAAAAATGAAGTAAGAACTCATTGACACATCAATGAAGTGTTTTGGAGTCATCAATGCCATAACAATGAAGTAGGAACTTATTGGTATATCAATGAAACGTTTTGGAGTCATTAGTAGAACATGGATCTTGTTTTAGTAACCGGATACCTTCTGACATTCATTAGTGCAATAAACATGTATGATTTCGAAAACAAGTAAGTATTGGAATGTCTTGACATCTTGTAGGGTGGAAACAAGTTCATTGGTAACGTAGGACATCATACAAAACCATTATGGATCACATGTTATTGAATAACTTTGGAAGCTTTCCTAATAGAAATATTGTTCACTTTCATGCCAAAGATATGGTATAGAGTATGCATTACATACCTGACTGTCAACCTTCAATACTAGTCCCAAATGGACTTCCCGTCTTTTTGGATTACTTATCTACAATGAACATATATAGCAATCTAGTATTAGCAACCAAACGCCACAATTCAATTATTTGAATTCACCAAAATAGTGGTTAAGTAGTAAGACTTAATTATACCATAAAGGGTGTCACTTTAACCCTCTTATACTCCAATTACATTCACATGCCATGCACATTCATACAATATCCTCCAATATCAAGTTTGGATTCATTTATCCTTCCAACCAATCCATTAAACCAAATTGAGCCATAGACATAAATAATCATCAATTCAATAGTATATCACCATATACACCTCACATAACTCAATTACCATATCCACCTTCCATAATTCAATAAAACCAAACCATGCAAAATAGTCCATAACCCTATTTCCATCACCTTTCAATAACAACCAATACATATAATCCTCTATCACACATATACATATGGAAAAGAATAAAGGCAAACAATATTCATACCTTAGAATTCACCTCTTGATTATGCAATCATGTTTGCACAAATAATAGGTTCCATTCGAAGCTCTCTAGATGGCAAACGCAGTTATCGGATTACTTTGGAATTTCTACGGTTGAATCAAAAGTAATTTAAAGGTCAAATTTGGCTAGGTTTTGTTATTTCTCAATGATTGATGATGAAAATTAGTTTCTGAAATCATATACATGTATATATACACATATTCCCATCCATAATATAATAGGAAATGACCAAAATGCGTTTAAAATTTAAATAATGCCAGATATGTCCTTTGGTGGACTATTTTGATAAGCTAAAGTAGATCGACCATAACTATTTGCTCCGATATTGGATTTGGGTGAAATTAGTATCGTTGGAAGGATAATTTAAAGTGATTTCATTTCATATAAAGTAGGACATCCAGTTCGTCTTGTACAAGGAGTTATGGTCGTTTCAAATTGACACTAAAAATCTATTTTGATAGGGTGAAGTAAAACAAGTATAACTCCTTACTCAGACGTTAGATTTGGATGAAACCAATTGCATTGGAAAGAAGACTCAAAGATATTTATTTGCATAGGTAGAATCTCTCCCTTTTAATTATATTAAGGTATTTATGATCGTTTGAATTTGACCCAAAAATTCGTCTGGCCTCAGTAGTTTGTGTGCAGGATATTTTCCTGCACATTTACTATTCCGGAATATCTCGGCCACCATTTTATAGTTTCAAACGCGCTCGATTATATCCGAAACATATCCATTTTTGGAAATCTTTATATCGTTGGAAATCTTATTCAATAACCTTCGCATGGAACCATCGACGGGCAAATTCTGGTATAAATAAAATAAAAAATTAATTCCATATAAATAAGACCAATACACATAATTGAATATGCCAATACACGTACTTGAATACGGGGTGTTACAACAGTACTATTCCCAAACATTCTACATGTTTCTCCTCACTTCAAGAATACACAAGTATGTAATCAATGAAGACAATAACAAATATGTCAAGATATTACTTGAGAACCTTGTTCAATAAATCCATAAAAGCTATTGAGGCATTTGTTATTCCAAAATAAAAAAATACAAACTCATAATGATCATACCAGGTCCTAAAAAAAGTCTTTGGGATGTCACAATCTTTAAGTTTTAGCTTATTATACCCTGATCTTAGGTTAAATTTGGAAAAATAATGAGCACTCTATAGTTGGTGGAATAGGTCATCCATTCAGGGGATGGGATACTTGTTCTTGATAGTGACCTTACTCAAATACCGGTAGTCTATACATATTCTGAGAGTACCGTACTTCTTCCATATGAATAAAATTAGTAAACCCTATGGAGAAATACTAGGTCTGATGAAACCCTTTATCTAAGAGTCCCTTAAGTTATTCCTTCAGCTCCTTAAGTTTCGTTGGAGCTATTTTGTAAGGATGAATGGAAATAGGCTAGGTATTAGGGAGAAGGTCAATCCCGAATTCTATCTCCCTGTATAGAGGAACTTCGGGAAGATCCTCCAAAAAGACATCTGGAAACTCATTAACCACAGAGACTGAATTAAGATATAGTGTCCTAGACTTAGATTCTTTAAGTAGAGCTAGTTTTTTTATACATCCTTTTGAGATTAGTTTTTGTAATTTCCTGAGTCTGTACTCTGGATGCTACATGATGCTTACGACCCCGAAGGACCACAAGCTAACCCATGTCTGATATCTGTTGTGAGCACTGAATAAAAATACTATAATAAATATAGAAAATAGGTTGAAATGCCATAAGGTTCAAACATCTGAAATACAGCTGAAAATATCAAACTAAAATAATAATCTGTAAAATTGAATACTGTCTGAAAATTAGTCTGAAAAGCCTCTAATTGTAACTATATGAAAGTGAAGTTGATGGGACAATCCCCCAACTAACTCCATCTACTGAAATACTGGGTCTACTAATAAAATAAAATAAAAGAATATCCTCAAATAATGAGGACTCACTACTAAATCTACTACTGACTGAATCTGGATCTCTCTATGCACGGTCAGGAACTTGAGTATCCAAACCTATGATATGAGACATCACAGTAGAAAGAAAGAGTATGCACCAGTACATGGAATGTACTGGTATGCTAAATGGGGTAAGGCTGAATGCAAGGGTTCATATGTATGAACAATAACTGAATGAATAATACAGAGTAACTGAATATGAGAGTACATGGATAATCTGTAACTACTGTAAATACTGAGTATGCAATACTAGGCATATACATGAATACTGTAACTAAGCTTTTCTAATGTTAAATACTGAGTTCTATTACCGAGTAACTAATAATATGAAGTTACTGATAACTAAATTACTGATACTGATTGACTATATCTAATAGTCCTAATTTAGTAAAACTAAACTGAGTTCTATTCTGAAAACTGAAACTGAGACTGTGGGGTTAATCATCTAACCGATATGCCCTAAATAAGATAAGATAACTGAATTGGGGTCTAATATGTAACCCAAATTAGAAGGGTGTCAAAAATGTTCCAAGGGTAAGGACAAGATGAGAGTTACCCTCATCTGGTAGGTACTTTAATGAGAATGGTGAAACCCTTATCTGGCAGGTTAAAACACCACATCAACCCTCAACTGGCAGTGTGATGTCTCAACCTACGCTTTCTATGTAGTTTATGAATGCAAGTATTGCTTCCAAGGATCACACTCTCTATCGATAGGTTAGACCTTATCCTTGGGTTCACTCGGTGTTAAATACTACCTCCAATTGAAAGATACTAAACTAGACTGGACTGAGACTGAATTTACTGAGTTTTCTTGAGTTCTGTAACTGACTGAGTTCTACAACTGATAGATAACACTACTGATCGTGACATGACTAATACTATTCTATAACTAACACTATCTCTAGGTAAATAGCAAAATTATCCAATATTAAATACCCCTAGGACTCGGTAGCATGAAAAGTAAAGCATAGCATAATCTTCAAAACATAATAATGGCTACTTGATCACAATCCACTTATTGAGACATTTTACCAGATACTTTTTATGCATTTACTCATACATAAATGGAGAATACATTCTATCATGTTGTAATGGCACTATCTCATTCACATAGGCATTTTATCAAACACATGGGGAGCATGCTTAGAGCATACAATAATGGACACATATAGTTATAATGGCTACATAAATCAACTTGTAAATTGAAGGATTTATCATGAAGATCATGCAATTCAACACATATAATGATTAATTTCATTAAAGCTTGTAATTTAATAATGGACTAAAACCCAACAATAACATGAGCATGGATACAATTCAATTCAAGCATGTAAATTTATAATTCAATAATCTTGCAGTTTGAAAACGGATTTGTGGACTCTATGGATGAAAGGAATCCATATATGAACATCTAACATATCTTGGAATGTCAATTCTTGAAGACTCTTGAAGGAATTGTTAGGCTTGTTCTTGATTTCTTGAAGCTATGGTTTGTTTTCTTGAGAGAGAATACCTTTTTGATTTGAGTAAAACTATTAGACAATGACTTCAAAACATTTTTAGGGAATAAATATCACACCTGGGCGGATTAAAATTATGGGAAAGGACCAATTTAACCCTGGACGAAACTTTGGATTTTTTTCAAAAATTTTCGAAATTACCCCCTAGCGCGAGCGACGTTATCACATCGTATCACTGGAAATTGACATCTGATAATTTGGCCTATGGTGAGATATGGCACAATCATGGTCCCTCAATTAAAATTGACAACTGGGAACTGAGACATCTACGCGACTCGTCAGGATCGCGATGGAACACTGGAAAATGACAATTGAGATTTTAGCTGGTGGCACGATACGGTGGTAATCATAGAGCTTCACTGGAAATTGCCAAATTCCATTTGGCCTAGCTTCACAATGTGCCGGAGAGCTAGTTGGCATACCGTTTCACTTAATTGTCCATAACTCTTCTCTCGATTATCGAATTTGGGCAAATTTTATATCGTTGGAAAGCTAATTGAATTTCCTACGAAATGGAAGGCTCTAAACTGAAAAATACTGAGTATTTTAATTCCTTTTTATATTGGATAACTCATGAACTAAGATTTAAGTTAAGCTTGAGAAATATGGGGTATTACAATATCTCCCCCTTAGGAACATTCATCCTCCAATGAGACTGATTAAGATGAGAAACACGGATAAATTAAGCTTACACACGAAATATGCAAATCTGATGCATGACTACATGACTGAACTACCGAGAAATTTAGTTCTTATACTGAGCATACATATTTGATGCATGGAATACATGACTTAAGATACCGATAAGCTGAATTTTCATACTAAACATGCATATCTGATGCATGAGTACCTGACTGAACTGATTCATGAATGCATGACTGAATAAGTAATGGTAATGGATACAAATTTTATAACTGTAACTAAACATGGAACGGAGTAAAGCTTAGGAAGACTGTTACCTTAAGCTGGATCTGACTTTGCGGAGAAGAGGTAAGGGTACTTGGTCTTCATATCTACTTCAGCTTCCCAAGTAGCTCCCTCAGCAGACTAATTTTGCTAAAGAACTTTTACTAAGAGGAATTTTTTGTTCCTTAGTCTGCAAATCTAATGTTCGAAGATTTGGACTGGAACCTCCTCAAAAGAGAGATCATTCTTAATATTTACATCCTCTAAGGGGACTATGACTGTTGGGTCAACAATGCATTTCTTTAGCAAGGAGAGATGGAATACTGGATGCATTGAGGCTAGATCTAAAAGAAACTTAACCTCATAATCTAACTTTCTGAAATGGATGAGAATTCTATAAGGATCGATATATTGGGGAATGAGCTTTCCCTTCTTACCGAACCTCTTTACTCCTTCATAGGAGAGATTTTTAAGAACACAAAATCACCGATCTTAAACTCGAGATCCTTTCTTCCCACATATGCATAAGATTTTTATCGGCTCCATAAGCCCTAATCCTTTCTCTGATTAGTTGAACCTTATCTAAGGCATCAAATACTAAGTCAGGCCCTACTACTGAAACCTCACCTACCTCGAACCAACCAATTGAAGATCTACATCACCTACCGTAGAGAGACTTAAATAGTTCCATTTGAACACTGGAGTGATAGTTGTTATTATATGCAAATTCGATCAAAGACAAGTGGTCATACCAACTACCATTAAAATCGACAATGCATGCTCTTAGCATATCTTCTAGAGTCTGAATGGTCCTTTTTTCTTGATCATTAATTTGAGGGTGGAAGGTTGTACTGAGATGAACTTGGGTACCAAGACCCATTTGGAATGCTTTCCAAAAATGAGAAGTAAACTGGGTACCTCTATCTGAGATAATAGATATTGGAACTCCGTGTAACCTGACCAACTCTCTGATATAGACTTTTGCATAGTCCTTGACTGAATAGGAAGTATGAACTAGAAAGAAATGAGCTGATTTGGTCATTCTATCAATGATAACCCAAATAGAATTATGTTGATAATGAGTACAAGGCAAACCCGTCACAAAGTCCATGTTCACTTCTTCCCACTTCCATGTGAGAATACTGAAATCCTGTATGGACCCACTAGGCTTCTGGTGCTCAATCTAAACTTGTTGACATATAGAGAACTTAGCTACAAACTCTGAAATTTCTCTCTTCATCCCACTCCACCAATAGATCTCCCGTAAATTGTGTTACATCTTAGTGGCCCCTGGATGAATAGAGTAACGCATACCATGCACTTCTATAAGAATTCGCCACCTCAAGTTTTCTACACCTAACACACATAGACAACCCTGGAAACATAATATAACAACTCCTCCTTGAGAGAAAACCTCTACTTTCTGATCTCTGACTGACTCTTTTAACTCTACTAGTGTAATACCCCGTATTTCTACCTGGCTTAAAATTGTCCCAAGAATGTTTGAACCTTACTTTGGAGGATGAATCCACTTTTGTGCACGTGGAATTTTTAAGATTTTCACTTTTTTTCATGTGGAAAATCCAATAAGGTTTCCATCCATATAAGATTTACCTAAATCCAATAACCGGGTAAGAAGTTATGACTATTTCAAGTTCCCATCGTAAAACAACAAAATATTAGTCAGTAGTGCGCCGTACCCCAACAGAAAATGGCATTTGTAAAATTCCAGTAGGGGTCTACGATAGTGGTACGTCCCACCGAAATTTCAGGTCACAAATAAAGTGGCAACGCGATGGCTCCGCATCGCACCATCCCCCAATTTCCCAGTTTTCAAATTCCAGTGACACAATGCGATAGAACCGCATCGCGCCAGGGGTCCAGGTCGGGAAATTTTCACCAATTTAAAAGACACATCCAGGGTTAAAAGGGTCAATTTCCCACCCCTATTTAAGTCCTTTAACATGAGATTCAGCTATTTGGAACCCAAAATAAACTAGTTTCACTCAAGAACAAACTAGGTTTTAATTGGGGATTTAATTTCAATAAAGTCTCTTCGTCAATCTTCGGTAAATCAAGAACTAAGGTATGCGTTGTGTTAATTTATGGATTCCTTTCATCCATAAAGCTTAAGAACCCTATTTTAAATTATGAATCATGGTATTTATGTTGTGGTTTGGTTGTAACCATGTTTATCTTGTTATATGATTCACACATTGGAATATTTATGTGTTTTTCATGAAACTACATTACCAAGTGAGTGAAATATATAAATTGAGTTATTTATACTGTATCAATTTGATGATTATGCCTATGCCCTAAAGGTTCATGCAAGGTGTTTGATAAAATGCCTAGGAAGATAGAAATTATGTACTATAGCTAAATTGTGATCCAAAATAACTTCCATGTTATTCTAACGTATTAAAATTTGTTTGTTCAATTGCTCATGAGTTATCCTTATGAAATAATACTATGTATACATGCTATCTTATCATGTACCAAGATATGATAATCATATACCCATGAAATATATCCAACTATTGTATTATGGATTGTTGATGTTGGTCATGTATTCAAAAATGTCATGCCTTGTCAGTTTCCTTCCATCGAGTCCTGGGGGTACTTGTACACAAAAAATATAGCTGTGTAGCTAGATTTAGTATCATGTTTTCACGATATCCTCAGCCATGTGATTCAGGAAAGTTCAGTAATTCATTAATCTCAATAGTATTCCATTACCTAACAGAAATACATGAATTTAGTCTAGTCCAGTTCAGTTTATCATATTCAGTGTCTATTCAGATGGGAAAATAAATTAGCATTGAGTGAACCCAAAGATGGGAACTCACCTGTTATATAAGGGTATGATTCTTAGAAGTAATCCTTGCGTTCCAGAACTACGTAGCCAGTGTAGGTTGAGACATCATAGCCTATAATATTAGGGTAGATGAGGTATCTTAACCTGTTATATGAGGGTTCCCACCATTATTACTAGAGTTACCTGTTATATGAGGGTTACTCACAGATTATCCTTACCAGTGGCGTGGTATTGACACCCTTCCAATTGGGGTTTACAGATTGGACCCCAACTCAGCCATAATGGCGTATTAGGGGCATGTCAGTTAGATGACTACTTCCCAAAGTTTCAATTACAAAATTAGGACTGTGAGGTATAGTCATTCAACTTTAGTAATAGAACTCAGATAGTTCTATAGAATTCAGAGCTGTGAGATATAGTAAACTCAGAATAGTATGGAACTCAGCCCGTTCCATCAGAAACTAGAATGTCAGGTACAGTCACTTAGTATAAGTTATTTTAGTTATACAGTTATCAGTATCTCATGTTATCAGTACTCAAACTCAGTAATCATGTTATCATGACCCTAGTTACAGTTATTATGTATTCATCCATGTATTCTCACATTTATATTATCCAATCAGTTAGTATAGATCATGCATTTAAACCCTTTGTATTAATCCTACCTCATATGCATACCAGTACATTCAACGTACTGATGCATATGCGCTATGGCATTTTATACCATAGGTTCAGAAGAACAAGCTCTAGAACATCAGTAGCATTCTAGTCTCCGCAGTCAGTGTTAGCAGTGAGTCCTCATCTTTCGAGGACATAATCATTTCTTTATTATCTGATTAATTAGTTTATTAGTTGGAGTTAGTTGGGGATATGTCCCATTATCTCCTTATTTAGAAAGTTATGTTTTAGAGGCTTTTCAGACTACAGTATGTTTAGACAGTTTTGTTTTGGGCATTTATACCCCATCCAAGATGTTATATTTTATCAAATATTATGTTACAGTTTGAACCTTATGGCCTTTTAGTTCATGTTTCTGCATTATACAGTATATCATGCAGTATACAGTCACCGATATCAGTCATGGGTTTGCTTGTGGTCTTTGGGGTCATGAGCACTATGTAGCATTTAGGGTACAAGATTTGGGGCATTACAAACTTGGTATCAGAGTTGAAGGTTCAATAGTGTCCTAGGAAGTTTGAAAGTTATATCTTGTAGATCTTATGCGGGGGTTTGTTGCGTGCCACATTTATGTGCAGGAGGCTATGAGATATTTTAGGAACAATTTCCTATCTTTCAGTATTCATGTCGTGCCAATGAGCATACTCTCAAGTCAGTCTCTCAGTCTAATCTATTTCTCTCTTTCTTCTAAAGAACATGCCTCCTAAAAGAAGAAATAGGAATTAGTCAGCCCCTCAGCCCGAAGAACCTTTGGGCGAACATGTTTCTCATGCAAAGTTTAGAGTTGCATTAACTATTCTTACTCAGTCAGTTGCCGCTAAAATAAATGACCAGCTATCGTTCCGACCAACCCAGTGTCCAATTCAGCTGCAGCCAGGATTTGGGACTTCACCCGAATGAATCCTTCATCCTTTCTTGAGTCTAAGTTAGATGAGGACCCTCAGGAATTCATCGATCATGTTCAGAAGGTTACTGACGTTATGGTGGTGTCAGCTATTAAGAGTGCTGATCTAGATGAATTTAGATGTAGGATGTTGCTCACACATGGTATAAGCAGTAAAAGTTAGAGAGGTAGGTTGATGCAGGACCTATAGAGTGGGAGAAATTTGTCACCATATTTTTAAAGAGGTTCCTTACCCTAGAGCTGAGAAAGGATAAGGTGTTAGAATTCATCAACCTCAGGCAGGGCAACAGAATGGTGAAAAAGTATTCTCGTAAGTTTACTCAATTAGCCAGATATACCCCTTATGTGGTTGCAGACAGTAAGGGCCATGATGAGTAAGTTTGTTTCTAAGGTGAATGATAGTGTAGTCAACAAGTGTAGGTTTCGATGTTGAATAGTGACATGACTTTAGCCAGGCTTATGATTCATGTTCAACAGATAAAGGAGAAAAATATTAAGATAAGGGAGAAGCAGAATAAGAGAGCAAGGACAGGTAGTTTCAACTTTGCTCAGCCCAAATCAGATGGAGGAAACCGTTCTTAGTTTCATCCTAAGTCATCAGTTCCATCTCCTTCTTCAACTAGTGCTCCAGTTCCTAAGTTCAGGGATGGTAACAAAGATAGAGTGCTAGGCTCTAAGTCTCAGAGCAGTATTAGCAGTTCCCTCACCTATCCTCTTTGCCAAACTTGTGTCAAGCACCATCAGGTTATTTGTAGAGCTGGCAGTGGTATTTGTTTTAGATTTAGCAAGCCAGGATACAGAGTCAGAGACTGTCCTCATCCAGGTCCTCAGGGTCAGCAGAACCATACCTCAACTCAGTTTGGTCGCCCAAATCAGTACGGTGCAACTTTTAGTGCTACTAGTGGGCAACTCCCAGATAGACTCTATGCTCTCTAGTCCTGGCAAGATCAGGAAAATTCTCCTAATATGGTTACTGGTATGTTACAGATCTTTTATGTGCATGTTTATGCTTTTCTAGATCCAGGTGCTTCCCTGTCTTTCGTTACTCCTTATTTAGCAGTTGATTTCAAAGTCAGTCCCAAAATTTTAGTAGAACCCTTTTATGTCTCTACCCTAGTGGGTAAATCCATCATAGTCCGACAGGTATACATGAACTAGCCAGTTATGATATTTCAGAAAGTTACTTCCGCAGACTTAGTTGAATTAGAGATAACTGACTTTGATGTCATTCTCGACTGGGATTAGCTTCATTCCTGCTATGCCACAGTTGACTAGAGAAATAGAATATTCCAATTTCAATTTCCGAATGAACCCGTCCTAGAGTAGAAGGGTAAAGTATTTGCTTTCAGAGGTCAACTTGTTTCCTACCTTCGGGCACAGAAAAATAATATCTAAGGGATATCTCTATTATCTTGTTCATGTTAAGGATTCTAGTTCTAAGACTCCCAGTCTTGATTCAGTACCAGTCATGAATAAATATTCAGATGTCTTTCCCAAAGATCTTTCGGCAATTTCTCCCGAAAAGGAGTTAGACTTCGGCATTGATCTTCTTCTAGATACTCCACCTATATCTATTCCACCATACAGAATGGCACCAGTATAACTCAGAGAATTGAAAGAGCAGTTGAAGGATCTCTTAGATAAAGGATTCATCAGACCAAGTGTTTCCCCGTGGGGTGCACTAGACTTATTCGTGCGAAAGAAAGATGGTTCTCTCAGAATGTGTATTAATTACCGTTAACTCAATAAGGTTATGGTCAAAAACAAGTATCCTCTTCCCAGAATTGATGACCTGTTTGACCAACTTCAGGCTGCCAGCTATTTCCCTAAGATATACCTCAGATCAAGCTACCATTAGCTCAGAGTTAGAGAATGTAACATTCCAAAAATAGCTTTTCATACTCAGTATGGTCATTTCGAATTCCTAGTCATGTTCTTTGGTCTTACCAATGCCCCAATAGTTTTCAAGGACTTTATAAATCGTGTGTTCAAGCACTACTTGGACATATTCATCATAGTCTTCATAGATAACATTCTAGTCTATTCCCGCAGTGAGCGTGATCATGCAGACCATCTCAAAATTGTACTTTAGACTCTCAGAAATCATTAGTTGTTTGCAAAATTCAGTAAATGCAAATTTTGGCTAAGGTAAGTAGCATTCCTTGGCCATATCATTTCCGGTGATGGAATTAGGGTTGATCCTCGAAAGATCGAAGCCGTAAGAAACTGGCCTTGCCTTATCTCTCTATCAGATATCAGGAGTTTCTTGGGTTTGGATTGCTATTATAGACGGTTTGTTGAGGGATTTTCTTCTTTTACATCCCCTATTTCCAGATTAACTCAGAAAAAAGTCAAGTTTCAGTGGTCAGATCCTTATGATAAGAGTTTTTAGGAGTTGAAGACTCGACTTACCTCAGCTCCAGTCTTAGTTTTTCCAGATAGTTCAGATGGGTTCGTAGTGTATTGTGATGCATCCAGAGTATGTTTGGGTTGTGTCCTCATGTATCATGGTAAGGTCATAGCCTACGCCTCCAGATAGATTAAGCCCCATGAGAAGAATTATCCAACTCATGGTCTTGAGTTAGCAGCCGTAGTATTTGCCTTAAGTATTTGGAGGCATTATCTATACAGTGTTCATGTAGATGTTTTCACATATCATTAGAGTCTTCAGTATGTATTTTCTTAGAAAGATCTCGATCTTCATCAGAGAAGGTGGTTAGAAATCTTGAAAGATTATGACATAAGTGTCCTTTATAATCTGGGAAAGGCCAATGTAGTGGCTAACGCTCTCAGTAGACTATCTATGGGTAGTATTTATTATGTTGAGGACAGTAAGAGGAAGTTATCTTATGAAGTTCCTCAGCTTGTCCGACTAGGTATCCTCCTAGTTGATTCTTCAGATGATAATATACGGGTTCAGAGTAGTTCAGAATCATCTCTAGTTTCTGATGTGAAAGAAAAGCAAGATAGAGATCCCAGTTTAGTCAAGTTAAAAGTGTTAGTCAAGGATCATAATGTAGAGTCTTTCTACCAAGAAGGAGATAGTGTCTTGCATTGTCAGGGTTATCTGTGTGTTCTAGGTGTAGATGACTTAAGTTAGCGAATTCTTGCAGAAGCACATGGTGCGCGCTACTCTATTCATCCAGGGGACACAAATATGTACCATGACTTGTGGAAGATCTATTGATGGAATGGGATAAAGGGAGATGTTGCATAGTTTATGGCTAAGTGCTCTACATGTCAGCAAATTAAGATCGAGCATCAGAAGCCTAGTGGGTCCATGCAAGAGTTCAATATTCCTACTTGGAAGTGGGAAGAAGTGAATATGGACTTTGTGATAGGTTTGCCTCGTACTCGTTACCAGTATGATTTAGTTTTGGTCATTATAGATAGAATTACCAAATCACCTTATTTCCTTCCATTCCTTACCTCTTATTCAACCATAGATTACGCCAAGATCTACATCAGAGAGTTGGTCAAATTACCCGGTGTTCTGCTAACCATTATCTCAGACAGAGATACCCAGTTCACCTTTTATTTCTGGAAAGCATTCCAAAAGGGTCTTGGTACCCAAGTTTATCTCAGTACACCCTTCCATCCTCAGATAGATAGTCAAACAGAAAGGACCATTCAAACTTTAGAAGATATGCTAAGGGCGTGTGCAATTTATTTCAAGTGTAGTTGGGATAACCACTTGACTTTTATTGAATTTGCATAAAACAAAAACTATCATTCCAGTATTAAGATGACTCTATTCTAAGCTCTCTATGGTAGGAGATATAGATATCCAGTTGGTTGGTTCGAAGTTAGTGAGGCCTCGGTTATAGGTCTTAACTTAGTATTTGATGCCTTAGAAAAAGTCCAGTTGATCAGTGAAAGACTCCGGGCTGCTAAGAGTGGACAGAAGACTTATGCAGATGTACGTAGAAAGGATCTCGAGTTTGATATTGGTGACTATGTATACCTATAGATCTCTCCCATAAAGGGAGTGAAGAGGTTCAGCAGGAAGGGAAAGGTCAGTCCCCAATATCTTGGTCCCTTAAAAATTTTCAGTCGCTTCAGCAAGGCAGCTTATGAGCTCGAATTGCCTTTAGATCTAGCCGCAGTTCATCCAGTCTTCCATGTCTCTTTAATCAAGTAGTTCATATGTGACCCATCAGTTGTAGTCCCTATTCAGAGCATAGATGTTCAGAACAACCTCTCTTATGAAGAGATTTTAGTCAAAATCCTAGTCTATCAGACTCGTAGACTGAGGAATAAAGAAATTCTTCTAGTCAAAGTTCTTTGGTGAAATTAGTCCGTTGAGGGAGATACTTGGGAAACAGAAGTAGATATGTGAACCAAGTATCCTCACCTCTTCTCAACCAACTCAGATCTAGCTCAAGGTAATAGTTCTCTATAAGCTTTTCAGTTTTCATGACAAAATTTTAGTTACGACTTGGTATTAGTCTCATGTTCAGGATTCCATTTTAAACTGGGTACTAAGTACCATTGCATATTCAGTCATATGTTTATGCAACAGATTAGTCATGTGTTCATGCATCAGACATGTATTCTCTAAGTGATAAATTCAGTTATCAGAAATCTCAATCATGTATTCATGAATTAGTTACACATGCATCAGATATGCATGTTCAGTATGATATATATATATACTTTTCAGTTATCAGTCATGTCAGTCCTAAGATCATGTTCCAGTTGTTCATGTTCAGTATGTACGTCAGTTTATCTTCTCCCCTCTCACTCAGTCTCATCCGAAGATGAATGTTCTCATGGGGGAGATATTTTAATACCCCGTATTTCTACCTGGCTTAAAATCATCCCAAGAATGTTAGAAACATACTTTGGAAGATGAATCCACTTTTGTACACGTGGAATTTTTAAGATTTTCACTTTTCATCAAGTGGAAAATTCAATAAGCTTTCCATCGATATAAGATTTTCCTAAATCCGATAATCGGGTAAGAAGTTATGACTATTTCAAGTTCCCATTGTAAAACAACGCCATATTAGTCAGTGGCGCACTGTGCCACATGAGAAAATGACATTTGTCAAATTATAGTAGGGGTCCGCGATAGTGACGCATCATTCCAAAATTCCACATCGCAAATAAAGTGGCAACACGATGGATCCGCGTCACGTCATCCCCCAATTTCCCAATTGTCAAATTCCAGTGACACGACGTGATAGCGCCGCGTCGCGCCAGGGGTCCTGGTCGGGAAATTTTCACCAAGTTAAAAAATAAATCCAGGTTTAAAATGGTCAATTTCCCATCCCTATTTAAGACCTTTAACATATGATTCAGCTATTTGGAACCCAAAATAAACTAGTTTCTCTCAGTTTTCTCTCAAGAACAAGCTAGGGTTTCAATTGGATAGTCAATTTCAAGAAAGTATCTCCATTAATCTTAGCTAAATTAAGAAATAAGGTACACGTTGTGTTGATTTATGGTTTCCTTTCATCCATAAAGCTCAAGAACCCTATTTTAAATTATGAATCATGGTATTTATGTTGTGGTTTGGTTGTAACCATGTTTATCTTGTTGTATGATTCCCATGTTGGAATATTTATGTGTTTTTCATGAAACTACATTAGCAAGTGAGTGAAATCCATAAATTGAGTTATTTATACTGTGTCAATTTGATGATTATGCCTATGCCCTAAGGGTGCATGCAAGGTGTTTGATAAAATGCCTAGGAAGATAGAAATTATGCACTATAGCTAAATTGTGATAAAAAATGTCTTCCATATTATTCTTATGTATTGAAATTTGTTTTTTGGATTGCTCATGGGTTAGCCTTATGGAATCATGCTATGTATATATGCTATCTTATTCACGTACCAAGCTATGATAATCGTATACCCATGAAATATCTCCAACTATTGTATTATGGATTGTTGATGTTCGTCATATATTTAATAATGTCATGCCTTGTCAGTTTCCTTCCATCACGTCCTGGGGGTACTTGTAACCAAAAAATATAGTTGTGTGCTAAGATTTAGTGACATGTTTTCACGATATCCTGAGTCAAGCCATGGTCCATGGAACCCAGTCAGTCATGTGATTCAGGAAAGCTCAGTAATTCAGTAATCTCAATAGTATTCCATTAGCTAATGGAACTCCATGAATTCATTCTAGTCCAGTTCAGTTAATCATGTTCAGTGTCTATTTATTTGGGAGTAGGAATTAGCACCGAGTGAACCAAAGGATGGGAACTCACCTATTATATGAGGGTGTGATTCTTAGAAGTAATCCTTGCATTCAAGAACTACGTAGCCAATGTTGGCTAAGACATCATAAACTATTATATGAGGGTATATGAGGTGGCTTAACCTGTTATATGAGGGTTCCCACCATTCTCAATAGAGTTACCTTTTATATAAGGGTTACCCATAGATTGTCCTTACTAGTGGTGCGGTATTGACACTTTTTCAGTTGGGGTTATAGATTGGACCCCAACTCAGCCATAATGGCGTATTAGGGGTATGTCAGTTAGATGACTACTTCCCTCAGTTTCGGTTATAGAATTAGGACTGTCATATATAGTCATTCATCCTGAGTAGTAGAACTCAGATAGTTCTACAGAATTCAGGGCTTTCAGATACTATCAACTCAGAATAGTGTGGAACTCAGCTAGTTTCATCACAAACTAGACTATCAGATACGGTTGCTCAGTATCATTTATTTTAGTTATATAGTTATCAGTATCTTATGTTATCAGTACTCAGACTCAGTAATCATGTTATCAAGACCCTAGTTACAGTTATTATGTATTCATGCATGTATTCTCACGTTCATATTATCCAGTCAGTTAGTATAGATCATACATGTAAAACCTTTGCAATCATCCTACCTCACATGTATACCAGTATATTTAAAGTTCTAACGTATTTGTGCTATGGTGTTTTATACCATAGGTTCATAAGCACGACCTCCAGAGCATCAGTACCATTCCAGTCTCCACTATCAGAGTTAACAGTGAGTTCTCATCATTCAAGGACATGATCATTTCTTTATTATCTCATTAATTATTTTATTAGTTGGAGTTAGTTGTGGACATGTCCCATCATCTCCTTATTCATACAGTTATGTTTTAGAGGCTTTTTAGATTACAGTATGTTTAGATAGTTTTGTTTTAGGAATTTATACCCCATCCTAGATGTTATGTTTTATCAGATATTATGTTACAGTTTGAACCTTATGGACTTTTAGTTCATGTTTCTGCATTATATTGTATATCATATAGTATACAAGTATAGATATCAGTCATGGGTTAGCTTGTTGTCCTTCGGGGTCATGAGCATCGTGTAGCATTCCAGGTACTAGTTTTGGGCATTAAAAACTTGGTATTAGAGCCTAAGGTTCAATAGTGTTTTAGGAAGTCTGAAAGCCGCATCTAGTAAAGTCTTGTGCATGGGTTTGTTGCGTGATACATTTATGTGCAGGAGGCTATAAGATGTTTTAGGAACAATTTCCTTTTATTCAGTATTCATGTCATGCCAGTGAGCATAATCTCAAGTCAATCTCTCAGTATAATCCATTTCTTCCTTTATTCTACAGAACATGCTTCCTAAAAGAAGAAACGGGAATGAGTAAGCCCCTCAGCTCGAAGAACCTTTGGGCAAACATATTTCTCATGCAGTGTTTAGAGATGTATTCACTACTCTTGCTCAGTCACTTACTGATTAGAATGAAAGAACCACTGTCATTATTGTCAACCCAGTGGCCAATTCAGTTGCATCCAGGATTCGAGACTTTACCCGAATGAATCCTCCATCCATTTCTCAGGTCTAAGTCAGATGAAGACCCTCAGGAATTCATCGATCAGGTTTAGAGCGTTATTGACATTATGGTGGTGTTAGCTGTTGATAGTGTTGAGCTAGCTTTATATCTATTATAGGATATTGCTCACATTCGGTGCAAGTAGTAGAAGTCATAGAGGTCATTTGATGTATGACCGATAGAGTGGGAGGAGTTTGTCACCGTATTTTTAGAGTGGTTCTTTCCATTAGATCTGAGAGATGCTAAGGTGTTAGAATTCATTAACCTCAGGAAACATGACAGTGAAAGATTATTCTCTTAAGTTTAGTTAATTAGACAGATATGCCCCTCATGTGGTTGCAGACAGCAGGGCCAAGATGAGTAAGTTTGTTTCTGGGGTGAATGCTAGTGTGGTTAATGAGTGTAGGTCTGTGATGTTGAATAGTGCCTAACTTTAGCCAGGCTTATGACTCATGCTTAGAAGATAGAGGAGAAAAATATTAAGATGAGAGAGAAGCAGAATAAGAGAGCAAGGGCAGGTAGTTTCAACTTTGCTCAGCCCAAATCAGAAGGAGGAATCCGTTCTCTGTTTCATCATAAGTTATCAGTTCTAGCTCCTTCTTCATCCAGTGCTCCAGTTCCTAAGTTCAGGGATGGTAACAAAGATAGAGTGCCAGGCTCTAAGTCTCAGGGCAGTATTAGCAGTGCCCGCACCTATCCTCTTTGCCAAACTTATGGCAACCACTATCAGGGTATTTGTAGAGTTGGTAGTGATATTTTTTTCGCATGTGGCAAGCCAAGCCACAGAGTCAGAGACTGTCCTCATCCAGGTCCTCAGGGTCAGCATAACCAATCCTCAGCTCAGTTCGGTTGCCCAAATCAGTAGGGTGCTACTTCTAGTGCTACTAGTGGGCAACGCCCAAATAAACTCTATGCTCTCCAGTCTCGGATAGATCAGGAAAATTCTCCTGATGTGTTTACTGGTACATTACAGATCTTTCAGGTGCATGTTTATTCTTTGCTAGATCCAGGTGCTTCCTTTTCTTTTGTTACTCCTTATATAGCATTTGATTTCAAAGTTAGTCTCGAAATTCTAGCAGTGCCCTTTTATGTTTCTACCCCAGTGGGCAAATCCATCATAGCCCAGCGGGTATACAGGAACTGCCCGATTATGATATTTTAGAAAGTCACTTCAGCAGACTTAATTGAATTAGAGATGACTGACTTTGATGTCTTTCTCAGCATGGATTGGCTTCACTTCTACTATTCCATAGTCGACTACAGAAATAGAATAGTCTAGTTTCTGTTTCCAAATTAACCCGTCCTAGAGTGGAAGGGTAGTGTATCCGCTTTCAGAGGTCAGCTAGTTTCCTATTTTCGGGCACAGAAAAAAATATCTAAGGGATGTGTCTATCATCTTGTTCATGTTAAGTATTATAGTTCTGAGACTCCCAGTGTTGATTCAGTCCCAGTCGTGAATGAATATTCAGATGTTTTTCCCAAAGATCTTCCAAGAATTCCTCCCGAAAGGGAGTTAGACTTCGACATTGATCTTCTTCTAGATACTCCGTTTATATATATTTCGCCATATATAATGGCACCTAAAGAACTCAAAGAATTGAAAAATTAGTTGAAGGATCTCTTAGATAAAGGATTTATCAGACCCAGTGTTTCTCCGTGGGGTGCACCAGTCTTATTCGTGCGAAAGAAAGACAGTTCTCTCACAATGTGTATTGATTACCATCAACTCAATAAAGTTACGATGAAGAACAAGTTCCCTCTTCCTAGAATCGATGACTTGTTTGACCAACTTCAGGGTGCCAGCTATTTATCTAAGATAGACCTCAAATGAGGCTACCATCAGCTCAGAGTTAGAGAATATGAGTTTCCAAAAAAAACCTTTCGTACTCGGTATGGTTATTTCAAATTCCTAGTTATGTTCTTTGGTCTTACCAATGACCCAATAGATTTCATGAAGTTTATGAACCTTGTGTTTAATCAGTACTTGGACATGTTCATTATAGTCTTCATAGATGATATTCTGGTCTATTCTCGTAGTGAGCATGATCATGCAAACCATCTCATAATTGTACTTCAGACTCTTAGAAATCTCATAATGGTCAGTAGCATTCCTTAGCCATATTATTTTGGGTGATGGCATTAGTATTGATCTTCAAAAGACCGAAGCCATAAGAAATTGGCCTAGCCTTGTCTCTCTATCATATATCAGAAGTTTCTTGGGTTTGGCTAGCTATTACATATGGTTTGTTGAGGGATTTTCTTCTATTGGATCCCCTATATCCAGATTGACTCAGAACAAAGTCAAGTTTCAGTGGTTAGATCCTTGCGAGAAGAGTTTTCAGGAGTTGAAGACTCGACTTACCTCATCTTCATTCTTAGCTCTTCCAGATAGTTTAGATGGGTTCGTAGTGCATTGTGATGCATCCAGAGTAGGTTTGGGTTGTGTCCTCATGCAGAATGGTAAGGTCATAGCCTACGCCTCCAGACAGCTTAAACTCATGAGAAGAATTATCCTACTCATGATCTTAAGTTAGAACCCGTAGTATTTGCCTTAAAGATTTGGAGGCATTAGCTATATGGTGTTCATGTACATGTGTTCACAGATCATAAGATTATTCAGTATATCTTTTCTATAAATGATCTCAATCTTTTTCAGAGAAGGTAGTTAGAGATCTTGAAAAATTATGACATGAGTGTCCTTTATCATCCGAGTAAGGCCAACGTAGTGGCCGACACTCTCAGTAGACTGTCTATGGGTAGTATTGCCCATGTTGAGGGCAGTAAGAGAAAGTTAGCTCAGGAAGTTCATAAGCTTACCTAACTAGGTGTCCGCCTAGTTGACTCTTCAGAGGGTAATATACGAGTTTAGAGTAGTTCAAAATTATCTCTAGTTTCCGAGGTGAAAGAAAAGCAAGATAGAGATCCCGGTTTAGTCAAGTTTAAGGAGTAAGTCAAGGATAAGAAAGTAGAGGTTTTCTCCTAAGGGGGAGATGGTGTCTTTCATTGTCAGGGTCATTTGTGTGTTCTAGGTGTAGATGACTTAAGGCAGCGAATTCTTACAGAAGTACATGGTGCATGGTACTCTATTCATCCAGGGGACACAAAGATCTAGCGCGACTTGTAGAAGATCTATTAGAGAAGTAGGATGAAGAGTGATGTTGTAGAGTTTGTGGCTAAGTGCTCTACATGTCAGAAAGTTAAGATGGAGCATCACAAGCCTAGTGAGTCCATGCAAGAGTTCAATATTCCTACTTGGAAGTGGGAAGAAGAGAACATGGGCTTTGTGACGGGTTTGCCTCGTACTCGTAATCAGTATGATTCAGTTTTGGTCATAGTAGACAGAATGAGAAAATCATCTTATTTCCTTCCAGTCATTACCTCTTATTCATCCAAGGATTACGCCAGCTCTACGTCAGAGAATTAGTCAGATTGCATGGTGTTTCATTATCCATTATCTCAGACAGAGGTACCCAGTTCACCTCACATTTCTAGAAAGCATTCCAAAAGGGTCTTCATACCCAAGTTCATCTCAGTACAACCTTCCATCCTCAGACAGATGGTCAAGAAGAAAGGACCATTCAGACTTTAGAAGATATGCTAAGGGCGTGTGCAATTGATTTCAAGGTTAGTTGGGATGACCACTTGCCTTTGTTTGAATTTGCATACAACAATAGCTATAATTCTAGTATTAAGATGGCTCCATTCAAAGTTCTCTATGGTAAGAGATGAAGATCTCCAGTTGGTTGGTTCGAAGTTAGTGAGGCCTCAGTTATAGAGCCTGACTTATTATTCAATGCCTTAGAAAAAGTCCTATTGATTAGAGAAAAACTCCGGGCTGCTTAGAGCCGACAGAAGTCTTATGCAGATGTGCATAGGAAGGATCTGAAGTTCGGCATTGGTGACTATGTATACCTAAAGATCTCTCCCATGAAGGGAGTGAAGAGGTATGGCAAAAAGGGAAAGCTCAGTCCCTGATATGTTGGTCCCTTCAAAATTCTCAGTCGCTTTGGCAAGGTATCTTATGAGCTCGAATTGGCTTCAGATCAAGTTGCGGTTCATCCAGTATTCCATGTATCTTTGCTCAAGTAGTGCATAGGTTACCCAGCAGTTGTAGTCCCTATTCAGAGCATAGATGTTCAGAACAACCTCTATATGAAGAGATTCCAGTCAAAATCCTAGACTATCAAACTCGTAGACTGAGTAATAAAAAGATCCCTCTAGTCAAAGTTCTTTGGCGAAATCATTCCACTGAGGGAGCTACTTGGGAAGCAGAAGAAGATATACGAACCAAGTATCCTCACCTCTTCTCCGCCAACTTAGATCTAGCTCAAGGTTACAGTTCTCCTTAAGCTTTTCGTTTTTTATGTCCAGATTTTAGTTACGACTTGGTATTAGTCTCATGTTAAAGATTCCATGTTAAACTGGGTACTAAGTAGCATTTCATATTTAATCATATATTCATGAATCAGATTAGTCATGTGTTCATGATTCAGATATGCATTCTCCTAGTGAGAAATTCAGTTATTAGTAATCTCAGTCATGTATTTATGAATCAGTTACACATGCATCAGATATGTATGTTTAGTATGATATATATATACTTTTCAGTTATCAGTCATGTTAGTTTATCTTCACCCTTCACTTAGTCTCATTCGAGGACTAATGTTCTTAAGGGGGAGATATTGTAATACCCCATATTTCTACCTGGCTTGAAATTATCCCAAAAATGTTATAAACTTATTTTGGAAGATGAATTCACTTTTGTACATATGGGATTTTTAACATTTTAACTTTTTGTCATGTGGGAAATTCAATAAGATTTCCATCGATATAAGATTCACCTAAATCTGATAACCGGGTAGGAAGTTATGACTATTTCATGTTCTCGTCGTAAAACAACGCCATAATAGTCTGTGGCGTGCCGCGCCACAAGAGAAAATTGAATTTTTCAAATTCCAAGAGGATTCCGCAATAGTGGCATGTCGTGCTAAACTTCCAAGTCACAAACAAAGTAGCAACGTGATGGTTGTGCGTCGCGCCATCCCCCAATTTCCCAGTTGTCAAATTCCAGTGACACGGCGCGATAGCGCCGCTCGCATGAGGGGTCCAGGTCGAGAAATTTTCACCTATTTAAAATACGTGTCCAGGGTTAAAAGGGTCGATTTCCCACTCCTATTTAAGCCTTTTAACACGAGATTCAGCTATTTGGAACCCAAAATAAACTAGTTTCTCTCAATTTTCTCTCAAGAACAAGCTAGGGTTTCAATTGGATATTCAATTTCAAGAAAGTCTCTCCGTCAATCTTTACTAAATCAAGAACTAAGGTATGCGTTGTGTTGATTTATGGACTTCTTTCATCCATAAAGTTCAAGAACCCTATTTTAAATTATGAATCATCGTATTTATGTTATGGTTTGGTTGTAACCATGTTTATCTTGTTATATGATTCCCACGTTGGAATATTTATGTGTTTTTCATGAAACTACATTAGGAAGTGAGTGAAATCCATAAATTGAGTTATTTATACTGTGTCAATTTGATGATTATTCCTATGCCCTAAGGGTGCATGCAATGTGTTTGATAAAATGCCTAGGAAGATAGAAATTATGCACTACAGCTAAATTGTGATCCAAAATGACTTCCATGTTATTCTTATGTATTGAAATTTGTTTTTTGGATTGCTCATAAGTTAGACTTATGAAATCATGTTATGGATAGATGCTATATTATTCACGTACCAAGCTATGATAATCATATACCCATGAAATATATCCAACTATTGTATTATGGATTGTTGATGTTGCTCATGTATTCAATAATGTCATGCCTTGTCAGTTTCATTCCATCGAGTCCTGGGGGTACTTGTACCCAAAAAATATAGTTGTGTGCCTAAATTTAGTGTCATGTTTTCATGATATCCTTAGTCAAGCCATGTTCCATAGAACCCAGTCAGTCATGTGACTTAGGAAAGCTCAGAAATTCAGTAATCTAAATAGTATTTCGTCAGCTAATGGAACTCCATGAATTTAGTCTAGCCCAGTTCGGTTAATCATGTTCAGTATCTATTTAGATGGGAGTAGGAATCAGCACCAAGTGAACCCAAGGATGGGAACTCACCTATTATATGAGGGTGTGATTCTTAGAAGCAATCCTTGCATTCCGAAACTACGTAGCCAGTGTAGGTTTAGACATCATAGCGTGTTATATGAGGGTAGATGAGGTGTCTTAACTTGTTATATGAGGGTTCCCACCGTTCTCACTAGAGTTACCTATTATATGAGGGTTACTCCCAGATTGTCCTTACCAGTGGTGCGGTATTCACACCTTTCCAATTAGGATTATAGATTGGACCCCAACTCAGCCATAATGGCATATTAGGGGCATGTCGGTTAGATAACTACTTACCAAAGTTTCAGTTACAGAATCAAAACTTTTAGATAGAGTCATTCAGTCTCAGTAATAGAACTTAGATAGTTCTATTGAATTCAGGGCTGTCAAATACAGTCAACCTAGAATAGTGCGGAACTGAGCTAGTTCCATCAGAAACTAGACTATCAGATACAGTCGCTCAGTATAAGTTATTTTATTTATATAGTTATCAGTATCTCATGTTATCAGTACTCAGACTCGAAAATCATGCTATCATGACCCTAGTTACAGTTATTATGTATTCATGCATGTATTCTCATGTTCATATTATTTAGTCAGTTAGTAAAGATCATGCATTTAAACCATTAGTATTCAGCTTACCTCACATGCATACCTGTACAATCAAAGTACTAACGCATTTGCGCTATGCTATTTTATACCATAGGTTCAGAAGCATGAGAGCATCAGTAGCATTCTAATCTCCGCAGTCAGAGTTAGCAGTGCGTTCTCATCTTTCGAGGACATGATCATTTATTTATTATCTCATTAATTAGTTTATTAGTTGGATTTAGTTGGGGATATGTCTCATCATTTCCTTATTCAGAAAATTATGTTTTGAGGCTTTTCAGACTACAGTATGTTTAGACAGTTTTGTTTTGGGCATTTATATCCCAACCCACATGTTATATTTTATCAGATATTATGTTACAGTTTGAACCTTATGGCCTTTAAGTTCATGTTTCCACATTATATAGTATATAATGCAGTATACATGCACATATATCAGTCATTGGTTAGCTTGTGGTCCTTCGGGGTCATGAGCACCGTCTATCATTTCGAGTACCAAATTCGGGGCGTTACAACTAGACTGGGATCTCTATCCTTATTTTCCTCCACTTAGGAAACTAAAGATGATTCTGAACTATTCTGCACCCATAAAATACCCTCTGATGATCGACTAAGCAGAAACCTAGTCGGGCAAGCTGATGGATTTCCTGAGCTATCTTTTTCTTACTGTCCTCAACATGAGCAACACTACCCATAGACAGTTTACTAATAGCATCAACCACTACATTGTCTTTTCTCAGAAGATACAGAACACTCGTGTCATAATTTTTCAATAACACTAACCACCTTCTCTGACGTAAATTCAAATCTTTTTGAGAAAGGACATACTCCAAACTTTTATGGTCTGTGAACACATCTACATGCACCCCATATAAATAGTTCCTCCAAATCTTTAAGACAAATACTATAGCTGGTAGCTCAAGATCATGAGTCAGGTAATTCTTCTCATGGGATTTAAGCTGTCTGGAGGCGTAGGCTTTAGCCTTACCTCTCTACATAAGCACATAACCCAAAACAGTTCTAGATGCATTATAGTACATAACTAAACCATCTGAACCATCTGGTAGAGTCAAAACTAGGGCTGAGATAAGTCGAGTCTTCAACTCCTGAAAACTCTTCTCACATGAATCTGACCACAGAAACTTGAATTTTTTCTAAGTCAATCTGGACGTGGGGAATGCAATAGATAAAACCCTTGAACAAACAAATGGTAATAGCCAGCTAAACCCAAGCAACTTCTGATATTTGATGGAGAGATGGATCTAGGCTAGTTTCTCACCGCTTCGGACTTTTGAGGATCAACTCTAATGCCATCACCGAATATAATATAACCAAGGAATGCTAATAACCTATGTCAAAATTTGCACTTACTAAATTTGGTGAATAAATGATGAGTTCTGAAAGTCTGAAGTATGATTTTGAGGTGGTCTGCGTGATTATTCTCATTACGAGAATAGACAAGAATGTCATCGATGAAGACTATCACGAACATGTCTAAGTACTTATTAACATGCGGTTCATTAAGTCCATAAAAGTTGTTAGGGCATTAGTAAGACCAAAGGACATGACTAGAAACTCGAAGTGACCATATCGGGTTCGAAAAGCTATTTTTGAAATGTCACATTCTCTGACTCTGAGCTAATGATAGCCTGATCTGAGGTCTATCTTAGAAAAGTAACTAGTACCCTAAAGTTGGTCAAACAAGTCATCGATTCTAGGAAGTAGATATCTATTCTTGACTGTGATTTTGTTCAACTGGCGATAGTCTATAACATTCTGAAGGAGCCTTCTTTCTTGCACACGAATAAGACTGGTGCACCCCATGGGAAAATGATGGGTCTGATGAATCCCTTATCTAGGAGATTCTTTAACTGTTCTTTTAACTCTTTGAGTTCTACTGGAGCCATTCTGTATGGCGTAATTGATATGGGCTGAGTATTTGGAAGAATGTTTATTCCGAAGTCAATTTCCCTAATGGGAGGAACTCCAGGAATATCTTCGGGAAACACATCTGAGAATTTATTTACTACTGGAACTTACTCAAGACTGGGAGTTTCTAAACTAGAGTCCTTGACTCGTACAAGATGATAAACACATCCCTTGGATATCCTTTTTCTCACTCTAAGGTATGAAATCATCTGACCCTTAAGAATTGTAGTACTACCCCTCCATTCAAGGACTGGTTCATTTGGAAACTAAAAATAATTTTTTTTTTCTACAATCAAAAGAAGAATAGCATGAATAGAGCCAATCTTTTTCGAAAATAACATCAAAATCTGTCATCTCTAATTTTATTAAGTTTGTTGAGGTGACTTTATGAGATATCATAACCGGATAGTTCTTGTATACCCATCGGGCTATGATAGACCGACCCACTGGGGTAGAGACTGAGAAGGGTTCTGCTATGACTTCTGGTTTGACTTTAAAGTTGACTACTATGTAAGGAGTTAGAAAAGACAGAGAAGCTCTTGGATCTAATAAGGCATAAATATGTAAATGGATGATCTGTAATGTACCATTGACCACATTAGGAGAACATTCCCAATTTTTCTTGGACTTAAGTGCATTAAGCCTATTTGGGTGTTGCCCACTGGTTGCACTAAAAGTGAAACCCTGCTAATTTGGGCGACCTGACTGAGCTGAAGGACGATTATACTAACCCTGAGAACCTGACTGAGGATAATCTCTAACTCTGTGGCCTGGCTTGTCACACTCGAAACAAATATCACTGCCATCTTTACAGATACCCTGGTAGTTTTTTCCACATGTCAGACAAAGAAGATTTATTCGATCACTGCTGACACTACCCTGAGATTTAAAGATTGGCGCCCTATCTTTGTTATCATTTTTGAACCTAGGGACTGGAGCAATGGTTGAGGAAGGAGCTGGAACTGAATATTTTTGACAAAACTGGGAATGATTACCGCCCTCTGACTTAGGTTGATTGAAATTGAAGCTACCTATTTTAGCTCTCTTGTTTTTCCTCTCTCTTTCTCTAATCTTAGCCTCTTCTATTTGCTGAGCATAGACCATAAGCCTGGATATATCCATCACATTAATTAGCATTGTTGTTCTTCACTCTTTAACCATAGTATCTGATACCCTAGATACTAACTTGCTCATTCTGTACCTACTTTCTGCCACTACATGTGGAGCATACCTGGATAACTGAGTAAACATGAGAGAATACTCTTTCATACTCATACTAACTTGCCTGAGGTTGATAAACTCTAACACCTTGGCTTTTGTCAGCTCTAAGGTAAAGAATCTATCTAGGAAGGCAGTAGCAAACTCTTCCTACTCTAAGGGATATAAATCTATTCCCTTGTCAACCTTCTACTGCTTAAACCACATATGAGCTACATCTTGTAGCTGATAGAAAGCTAGCTCAAAACTTTCACTAGAAGTCACTCCCATGATATCTGTGACTTTTTGAACCTGATCGAGGAACTCCTGTGGATTCTCTTTTGACTTAGATCCTAAGAATAGGGAAGGATTTATTTGGGTAAATTCTCAAATACAGGCTACAACAATATTTTTGACTAAATTAGCTAAAACAGTAGCTGGTCAATCATTCTGAGCTGCTATAGATTCGGCTAAAGTAGTGAATGCAGCTCTGAACTTTGCATTAGAGACATGCTCATCCATGGGATCTACCTGAACGGGCTGAGGTGCTGACTGATTTTTGGATCTTTTTTTGTTAGTCCTTTTGGGAGGCATGTTCTGTAAACGAACGGAAGAAACAGATTAGACCGATAGTTTAACTTGAGATCATGCTCACTCACATAATACGAACAATAAAATAAGGGAAACTATTTCCTAAAACATCTCATAGCCTCATGTCCATAAGTGTGGCGTTCTATAAAAACATGCGCAAGACTCTACTAGATGCAGATTTTAGACTTTCTAGGACACTGTTGAACCTTAGGTTCTGATTCCAATTTTGTAACACCTCGAGTCTGTACCCTAGATGTTACACAGTGCTTAAGACCCTGAAGGACCACAAACTAACCCATGTCTAATATCTACTATGAGCACTGAATAAAAATACTGTAATAAATGCAAAAAAATAGGCTGAAATGCCATAAGGTTCAAATATCTGAAATACTGCTAAAAATATCAAACTGAAATAATAATAATCTGTAAAATTGAATATTCTCTGAAAACTAGTCTGAAAAGCCTTTAACTGTAACTGTCTAAAAGTGGAGTTGATAGGATAATCCCCCAACTAACTCCATCTACTGAAATACTGGGTCTATTGATAAAATAAAATAAAATAATATCCTCAAATGATGAGGACTCACTGCTAAATCTACTGCTGGCTGAATCTAGATCTGTCTATGCGCGGTCAGGAACCTGAGCATTCAAACCTATGATATGAGACATTGTAGCGCAAAGAAAGAGTATGCATCAGTACGTGTAATGTACTGGTAAGCTAGATTGCGTAAGGTTGATTGCAAGGGTTCATATACATGAACAATGACTGACTGAATGATACAAAGTAACTGAACATGAGAGTACATGGATAATTTGTAATTGCTGTAAATACTGAGTATGCAATATAGTGAATATACATAAATACTGTAACTGAGCTTTTTTAAAGCTCAATACTGAGTTTTGATACTGAGTAACTGATAATTTGAGTTTACTAATTACTAAATTACTAATTGACAGTATTTGACAGTCCTGATTCTATAGAACTGAACTGAGTTCTATTTTGAAGACTGAAATTGAAACTGTGGGAGGTAATCATCTAACCGACATGCCCCAAATGAGATAAGAAAACTGAATTGGGGTCCAATATGTAACCCTAATTGGAAGGGTTTCAATACCGATCCATGAGTAAGGACAAGCTAAAAGTTGCCATCATCTGGCAGGTACTCTAATGAAAATGTTGGAACCCTCATCTGGAAGGTTAAAACACTTCATCAACCCTCAACTGGAAGGTTTGAAGTCTCAACCTACGCTGGCTACGTAGTTCTGGAATGCAAGGATTGTTTCCAAGGATAACACCCTCTACTGAAAGGTGAGCCCTCATCCTTGGGTTTACTGGGTGCTGAATCCTACTCCCAACTACAAGACACTGAACTGAGTATTCTGAACTGGACTGGACTGAGACTGAGTTTACTTAGTTTTCATGAGTTTTGTAACTGACTGAGTTCTACTGAGTTCTGTAACTGACAAAGAGTACTACTGATCGTGACATGACTAATACTATTCTATAACTAACACTAGCTCTAGGTAAACAGCTAAATTGTCGGGTATTAAATACCCCCAGGACTCGACAGCATGAAAAGTAAAGCATAGCATAATCTTGAAAACATAATAATGGCTACTTGATCACAATCCACTCATGAAGACGTTTTAGCAGACACTTGTAATGCATTTACTCATACATCAAATGAGGATACATGCTATTATGTTATAATGGCACTATTTCATTCATATAGACATTTTATCAAACACATGGGGAGCATGCTTAGATCATACAATAATCAACTCATATAGTTATAATGGCTACATAAATCAACTTGCAAATTGAAGGGTTTATCATAAAGATCATGTAATTCAATACATATAATGATTAATTTCATTAAAGCTTGTAATTAATAATGGACTAAAACCCAACAATAACATGAACATGGATCCAATTCAATTCAAGCATTGAAATTAATAATTCAACAATCTTGTAGTTTAAAAATGGATTCGTGGACTCTATGGATGAAAGGAACCCATAGATGAACATCTAACATACCTTGGATTGTCAATTCTTGAAGACTCTTGAAGAAATTCTTAGTCTTGTTCTTGATTTCTTTAAGCTATGATTTGTTTTCTTGAGAGAGAATGCCTTTTTGATTTTCGGAAAACTATTAAACAAAGAGTTCAAAATTTTTTTAGGGCTTAAGTATCAAACCTGGGCAGATTAAAATTATGTGAAAGGACCAATTTAACCCTGGATGAAACTTTGGATTTCCATCAAAAATTCCAAAATTACCCCCTGGCGCGATGCGACGCTATCGCGCCGTATCACTAAAAATTGACATATGAGAATTTGGCCTATGGCACGACGTGGCACAATCATGGTCCCTCACTGGAAACTAACAATTAGGAAATGGGATATCAGCACGATGCATCAGAATCCAGATGGAACACTGGAAAATGACAATTGAGATTTTAGCTGGTGGCGCAATGTGGTGGTATCACGGAGCTTCACTAGAAAATTGTCAAATTCCATTTGGCCTATCTCCAAGATGCGCCAGAGTTCCAGTTGGCACACCGTTTCACTAAATTGGCCATAACTCTTTACCTGGTTATCGGATTTGGGCAAATTTTATATCGTTGAAAAGCTAATTAAATTTTTCTACGCAATGGCAAACTCTAAACTGAAAAATACTACGTATTTTAAAAAGTTTATATTGGATAACTCATGAACTAAGATTTAAGTTAATCTTGAGAAATATAGGGTATTACAGCTTTTGGCCTTGATATAAGAGATAAAACAAACCCTAGGAGTAACTAAACTATCATTCCTCTCGATGACTGACTTGTTACAAAACTTAAATTTTACAATTTGAGTATGACAATCAACTGACGCATAACATAAATGGAGCCAATCCATGTAAAGAATGGCATCAAAGTTAGTTATCTCTAATTTTATTAGGTCTATTGAGGTTACCTAGGAAGGTCTGTGATAGGATAATTTCTATAAATTTGCTTAGCGATAAATGATTCACCAATAGGTGTAGAAATTGAGAAAGACTGAGAAAGGATTTTGGTACTAATACAAAAACTCTCAACAATAAATGGGGTTACAAATGATAGATTTGACCCTAGATATTATAATTCATAAGCATTAACAGATGAGTCATAGCTTGACCATGTTTGGGGAGATCTCCTAATCACGACAAGAGGACAAAACATAAAATAAATTTTGATGTTGACTGCCACAGGCACTTATAAAGCACCTTACTATTGGGATAGTAAACCTGAATGGGCTGCTGAAGTGGTGGACTGAGTCTAAGTATAAGTATCTTAACCATATAACTTGACTAATAGGCAATACCTAAGCTTATCACATGGCTTGCCACACCTAAAAGAACTATACTTACGAGCCATACACTACCCTAAATAATTACTTCCACACTTCGTACTAGCTTGATAGGTGAGTCACCTTGAGATGTTACCCTGATATCTAGTAATGAATGCTCTACCCACTACTTATACTTGGATGTAAGTGCAGGGACACTGGGTGAAGTTAAAACAAGGGTTTATGAGCAATCCTTAAATTATGAATAATTTTCCCACCAGACCTGTGTTGAACGCACTCAAACTGTCCAATCCTAGCCTTCTTAGTTTTCCTTCCCAGCTCATTAAACTTTTTCATTTTAATCTGCTCTGCATGGGTCATTAGTCAGGAAATATCCATATCTTTAATTAGCATAGCAATGCTTTACTCCTTGATTAATAATCTAGACACACCAGTAATAAACTTACTCATACGAGCCCTCTAATCAACTATCATCTCTTGAACATACTTTGAAAGTTGTGTAATCTTGAGATAATATTCTTCTACTGTCATGGAACTTTTTTGAAATTCATAAACTTCTCCATTTTATCCTCCCTCATCTCATGATGAATGGACTTGTCAAGAAAGATTCCATCAAATAAAATACTCTCCAATCTATTTGAGCAGCATTCTTACCTCTACTTTTTTTCCACAACTTAAACCAATCATGATCAATATCCTTCAACTAATATGATTCCATCTCTACATTCCTTACCTTACTAATATGTATAATCTGAGTAATCTTCCTCACATCATCAATAAAAAACTAAAGATCTTCGAACTAATGATTTTGGGAGGATTCATCCTCATGAAGTCTCAAACTCCTGCAGTAGCTAAATTATCACTCTACTCAAGTAGGATCACTGCTGGATGATTAACTCGAGTAGTAACAGTTTGGCCAACGCCGGAAAGCCAACCCTAAATTCAGCTTGGAAGACAATATTATTTAGAGGATCTGCAAATACTAGTGGTTCTGGCTAGTTTCTATTTCTGTGGATGTAAGCTCTACGAGGAGGTATTTTCTATCACGTGAAAAGCATGAGTTAATAGATATATAGAGTTAAACTATAAAGAATGATAAGAAGCATGAAAGAAGGAAATATTCCTAATAACATCTTGTAGAATCTTACTCATAAGAGAGACACACTTTACACCTATGAACAAGACTCTATGTAACATGGCTTGTCAGACTCGTTATGTCAGGACCCAAAATCTAAGGGTCATAATTGCACTTGTCATGGGAACCCTTGTCAAGTAAGCCTATCACACAAATTGATACAAAAAGGGAAAATAATAATAATAACTCGACTAAGGCCTCTCAAATAATGCCAAACCACATAATATAGTAAAGCAAAATGATATAATCAATATTACCATATTCCCAAAACCTAGTGTCATAGTGTGAAAATATGACTAGTACAACTCGAGATCAAATACATAAGATATCCAAAATAGGAATAATCTATCTATGAATACGAATAAAGATATAGTATAAATAAAAAAGATAGTAGTCAACTCCAGAAGTAAGAAGCCTACCTCTACCTCGAATATTTCAAATGGTAGCCCAAATCAACCACCGTGAGGCAGACTCAAACCAGGATTTGCACCAAAAAGGTATAGTAGGGTTGAGTACGGTCCACTTGTACTTAGTAGGTATTATAGGCCGACTGAGAAAAGTAAAAAATAAAGCATACAAAATGACACAACCCAAACCAGGGCGTAGTCATGTCGGGAATCTCAAGTTCAACCAGGACCGGAGACCACCCCCTAATACCCAACCATAACTTCCTTGCACCTTATGTCAGATGAATTCCAAACATATAACAAGATAAAAAAAATAGTTTAAGGACATTAAATAAAGTGTATAATCATAATCCAACAACCTCAACCAAATATCCAACTGGTGCCAAACCCAATGCCAATAACAATAACAAGGCTGACACCAATATCGACACCTCTCATGCCTATAGTTTTTTTACAAAGCCTTTAACCAGAATCAAGCAACAACCAGTTAGGACATTCCCCTAACCATAGCCAAAACCAAACCAAGAAATAACAAAATAAAAATAAGTCCATATAATAAAATGGAGCTTTTTGGAGTATGGAAGCTCACCACTTCTGTTTGACTCAAAGGTATCCTTAAATCCAAATCATTGTGTAGGAGAAAAAGTAGTATGGCAGGTTCCTACATCGCGTGGGGATACAGTATTAAAAGATGATTAGCAGGGTGAATGCTATCATGTACTCAGGGATAAAGATAAAATAATGCCATCATTCAAAACTAAGTCAAATAACCATACTCAATCAAATATATATCCTACAAGGAAAGGGAATCGAGTTTAGCATGCATTTAAAACCATAACCTGGGTTGTGAGGTCTGGCCGTCCTAAAACCTCCCACGGGTTATATGGTTTTATCTACTCCGGCTGAAAGGGACCTAATGCATGTTAACCATATAACTAGAGAATAGAAACTAGGATGACTAGTACATACCAAAAAATATAATGTGTGGCATAGTGCAAACAGTTACCAAGACCACCCTCACATCGGCAAACATGAGTTTCCAATGGCGATCCTCTCGGGATCCCCAACTTTTACAACTTTTCTACTCAACCCCTTTTAATCCCAATTAAAACTTTTACACCAAACCAAACCATTTACTAAGGATTCTTTTCATTAAACATTAATCGTTGCTAACGTCATACCAAAATTTGTTCTTGCAATTCTATCCTTTTATGCCTTACCAAAGACATTTAACCAAGTTGACTCCGAAATTTCTAATGAAACCAAAAATATGTCCATTAAGTACTTTCCAAACCACTTAAAAACAATCAAACCAATTTAAGTTCCATTACCTCTTATGCAATACGAAGATTTCAATAATAGTCAAACTATGTGACAAAACCATTCTCATTAGCATTTTAACAAATAGTTTGAGGGTACATATGTTTCAAAATCATAACCAAGTAATTTTGGGGAATCCAAAGAACCATTAAATACATTTACTATAACCATGCATTCCCCAATGTCAGGATCATATTAAAAGCATGAAAGCAATATCACTAAACTATAAGAAACAGTATTCAACTATAAACATCCAAAACCCCCAACCATTATTTCAAACCACAATAATATCATGAAATTCATTCATTAAAACACATGATCTTTGTAAAATAAAAATGAGGGAGGAGTAACACACTTTAGACACCAACGAAGATGAAGAGAATCACACTTGAAAGTCCCTAATTGGTTGACTTAAAGAAACCCTAGCCTCTTTCTTGAATTAGAGTTTTGAGAGAATTTTAAGAGTGTTAGATTGAGAATAATAGGCTAATGAAGCCTCAGAAAGTGTTTTATGTTGTGTCCTCAAAGGAAGTTACAAAGCGGAACATTCCAGAATGCCCCCAACTTAAAACTGTAAATTACTATAGGTGGTTATGAGTTAAACATCAAACTCATCACCACAACATATGATTCTTACTATCCATTCATCACCCAGATAGTGAGTTGGACAATGACACACTATCTACCATACGACTCCCTGACCCCCAATCGCAGCCAGACTATATGACTAATATAGTTTAGTCGTACCCAAGACCGAATCCAAAGGGATTGACAATGGACAACAAACGACTATACCTTACAACTCATAACCTATCCTTATATATCTTAGTGAGCCACTCATACTTAGAGAGAAGTTAAGTTACTAAGTTACTAATTTAATTAAAGGACTGACCAAACGAACCAACACCACCGCTAACAATCCCTACCCACCAAATATTTATCACAATAGAACTCCAACCACTGTTATCTGAACTCCTAATGACTAGGGTCACCTAACCATACCCACACTATACGACTAGTATGGTGAGTCATTATAAGGACAGTAAGCTTAAAGCTCAGGAAATTTCCAAGGTCAAAACCCAGGGTGTTTAACAAAATACATACTTAGGGCACATTACCTACAATAAAAAATGTTCCATAATGGTTTCCCATACCATTTCCGTTAACAGTTCTATAATATTTACATACATCATAGAATACGAGAAAGGAATACAAGTATACCAATATCACACATACAAGTACTAGGAAATGAATTACACATAGACAAGTATAAATCAAGAGAGATAATCCAACACAAATATACGCACTATGTAACACAAATGCAATGAAGATGACGATGATGATTATGATGATGTGATTCTTAAAGTTGTTGCACAATCACTGTATACACATATATAGATAAAGATTCCTGATGTAGGAACCATGGGGGTTCTTCAAAATGTATAAAATAGATATCCAATACCATATCTATAACTCTTCTCTAACATATTCCTCAGTAGAAAGATTTTATAATGTCTTCTTTTCCATCAGAAAAAGAAGTATTTCCAATATTTCCCTGGGGGTATCAGTGTTTCATGAACGAATATGATATAAGGATGTAATTTATATAACTAACCAGAATAAGCATTTCCATGTCTAACCAATATACCAACCAAGTGAGCCAACTATCTATTAATGTTTCCAACTATCCTTCAATTTTAACATAAATTGTATGCCAATAGAATGAAACATATAAAATACACCATTGATACCACATTATGATTTTTCATCAATTATGTAGCACCTAAAATTTTTTCCTCTAAAATATTTGAAGTTTTGAGCTCACTGTCCAGGGTATGACTTAGGTGAAGAGTTGTGATGACTTCTGATGAGTCGTATGGCTCCAATCATTGTCTAACCATTAAGTTGTACATGGTTTTTTTTGAGGTCATGAATTAGACCCCACAATTCATAATCTAAGGTCACGAGTCATAGTCTTGTACTCATGACTAAACCAGAGAGATGGCCCAAGGTTGTTGTCTTAGTAACGTCTAAGACTCCATGAGTCATAAGGTCTGGTCATGAGTCGTAGGGTGTGACTCAAGACCATAACATTAAGCATTACCTGAGTCAATTCCCAGACTATCAGTCCATTCAATGACTCATACCCAGTCGTGACATGACCCATTACTATTGGCGATGATTTTTCTCGTGTTTTATTTAAGGGTACTTTGGTTATTTCTCTCTTTTCCAAATTGTAACCCATGACCTAAAATAACCTAAGGGACCTTATTAATCCCCATTTATCAATCTTATAATACTCAAAAACTCTCTCAAATCCCCAAGTCAAGAACAAGCTAGGGTTTCTAAGGATTTGGCTTCTATAGATCTAATTGGTAGTTTCCCTCCATAATTCTCAATACTTTCAGGCATGTATTTCTTACCCTAAACTTTTTTTGTTAAAATAATATGGTGATAACGCTCAATCTACAGCTCTCGTTTGAGTGTAAAGCGGTCGTTAGCAAATATAGAACCCAACTGGGTTGGGTATCGATCCCACAGGGAATAGCTTGGTCAACAAGTAAGTAAAGATTACTAGACTTTTAGTGCAAGTCTCGTAAAAAGGGGGGAGTCTTGTCGTGCAAGTAATGTAACCAAAATAAGATCTAAAAATGGCAATAACAAAGTAAAAAGAGAAAGAATGTTTTAGTGAGATGTAAACAATGAGAATTTAGGCGTTGGGGTTATGTCCACCTTCTGAGGTATACGTCTCTATTGGCTATGAGTGTGTAGAATTCTGACATGCAATTGCTTATAGAGGATTGTAGTCGATGGTAAATCCAAGCGTCTCTCGACCTAAACAAGGACTATTTCACTTTAACTCTCTCGAGCTTAAAGCGTATCTAACGGTACGAATTCTCCAAGAGGTTAGTCCAGTTACGGCACTAGCTTTTTAATAGGAAAGGGTGTCCTACTACCTTGACATTATCTCTTTTCCAGACAAATAACTTTTCTCTCGAACAAGTTAAATGTTAGACTGGCGTATTCTTGCGTTTGCAACCGCAAAGAATGTAGATTAAGATGAAGAGAATAATGATATAAGCAATATACGTGCCTCGAACTCACAAACTCACAGCAATAGATAGTAACTCATTCGGCTTCCATAACCCCAACAGAGAAGTTTAGTTACCCATGAATGCGAAGGAGATCACGATTGACATTGTTGTTATACCACAAGATTGAGTAATTTCGTGTAGCTTTGGTGGTAGGCGTGAGGCGTGAATTCCTTAGCAAAGTAACGATTCTCTTGTTGCGGAAATTAAGAATAGATGAATGGAAGAAGAAAACTAGAATTAATAGAAAGATTAGAAGAGTTGTAGAATTGTTTGTAGTGTAGAATAATAGAGGAGTAGAAGATGTGAGAAGATGAGAGGGATGGAAGGAAGTATTGTGTTCTCCCTCCTTCCTCCCTCCTTGTTCTCTAAAATCTCTAGCATGATAGGGTATTTATAATACCCATATCCTAATCCTACTAAGCTAATGAAATAAATAACCAAATCCTACTAGACTAATGAAATCCTTAACCCAAATGTACTAGGTTAAGGTAACATTATCATAATCCTCATAAAATAATGAAATACATAACCTAATTGTACTAGGTTAATGTATCATTGTCAAAATCCAGCTTTGTGTCTGTAAGTCCCCAAAGTCTTCAGAATTGCTGTTTTAGCCCGGGACAGATTTTCCATGCAGCAGTTTTGGTCCCCCAAAGTCTTCAGAAATGCTGTTTTAGCCCGGGACAGATTTTCCATGCAGCAGTTTTGGTCCTTAGGCGTGTAAACTCCCTTCCCTTCCTTCGTGAGCTTTCTTTAGCGTCAAGTAAGCCATAAAATGCTGAATTATGCATCATTTATACCTGAAACTTTACTAATCATGTTCGTTAGCTCATTTACAGGAAAAAGGACTAAAAGTGCATGAAATATATAATTTGTTCTCAAAACTAGGCTAAAATATGGGCAAAATATATTGATATAGGCGCGTAAATTCGCCTATCATCAACACCCCACACTTAGAGCTTTGTTCGTCCTCGAACAACATATCATGTCCTTCTAAGCATCAACTTAAGGTTTTTACAGAAACAACACAAAACATTCTTCAAGACAAGCACAACAATTATCAACAAAGAGTAGCTTTCCGATTATAAGTAGAAACAGTTTAACCTCTAGCGTAGACTCGTGATGGTGATCAACTCGCATGCAAACGTTAAAGTGCATAGAATCATATACAACTATCCAAAACTCATCAACCATGTGTGTCTCACCATATAGTACCCATAATCACTCACAAATATAGCATATTTTTCAAACATGGGTATCAAAATGTCCTTGCTCTCACTCTCACAAAGAATTCATATGTAGCAACTGATGACCATAGGCTTGCCCTTAATGTAATACTCTACTAAATGTTGGAATGTTAAGATTAGGATCAAGTAGGTCTTTTGATGGTTGTAATGTAGGCTAAGGGACGGGTAGGACTATTTTGGCCAGGAATAGTGACTAAGTTCCTAAGCGCTTTAATACATCACTTTGTATCATTGACACTTTTTTCTTTCAACCTTTCTTCTTTCTTTTGTTATACCACCCTTGTTCTCCTCTTTTGTTTTTCAATTTTAAGCACAACTCGCTTTTCAGCTTTCTTTTCCTTTTTCTTTTCACAACATACCTCTTATGATAGCATTTTTTTTTTCTTTTTCATAACACATTCAAGAACCATTCCAATTTATAGCATTATACTCACCCGATTTCCTTTTATGTTGTCACATGACTTTTTCACTTTAAAGCACTTAGGGATTTTGGGATCAAATTACGGTCTTGAAAGAAATGGATTAGGCTTACATACAAGGTTGTCAAAGAAATAGGCTAAAGGCTCAAAAGGGTTAACTAGGATGATGTCCATGGGTAGGTAAAACTGAAGGTAAACATGTATAGGTTGCCAAAGAAATGCCTAAATCATATCCTAAACTTACACTCCTTATTTTCGCTTTGCATACATACCAGGCAAGTTCTAGCATCAGCCACATACATAGAATATACTATTATCTCACACACACAAGGCACATGGTCGACTTGATTGGAAGTAATATAGACTCTCGACCCAACAAGTGAAGGAATTGAATCACACAATATCACATATTGAGTCACAACTAGAGCCTAAACATCTCAATAGTCACAATTGTAGCACATACTCTTGTTATAATCTCATGCTGCCTATCAAAATAATTTCATGCGAAGCTAGAAAAAATTTACTACTAAAAAAAAACCGAAACAAAAATGAAACAAAAGCAAACAAAAATAGATGCGAATAGAGAAGTATAGCATGCAATACCACCACCCCACACTTAGTCGGGACACTGTCCTCAGTGGAAAATAAATACGAGGAACCTGGTTGGTCGGACTTATCCTCTATGTCTGGGGTCATACCCCTTGCATTGGAATCATCATCAGAGTCGTCATCCTCAGAAGTTCCTCATAAGTATCCCACTTAATTCCAAGCGTGAGTCGAGGAATTTGCAGCGAGGAGGGTTCTCCTTGGTCCTTGCGACTTCTCTTTTTGCCCTTTTGGGAGGTGGTAGCCTTCTCCTTGCCTCGCTTTAGGTGCCATTGTACCTGAGACTAGAAATAGTGTTAGTGATAGCACAATATCAATGGATACAATCTATGCACAAGCAGTAGGGGTACCACCCCACACTTTGTTTTGTTGACACAAATCAGTGAAGTGAAAGTGGTTGATTACTCAGATTTCGTCGACATACGTTTTAGGAGTTGTATTCCGGCAAGAAAATCAGTGATGTATCACTACTTGCAGCCATTGCATTACTTTCATGTTAGGTATATTAAGACTTCTTCATAGGGATTACATCATGGTATAGTTTCTATCAATAATCACAATCTCCTATGTCGGTAGGCAACTATAAGTCTTATTCCGATGAACGGGATATTCTAACATGTAAGTATTCAAGTGACAAGATTATGCAATGTTCATTACTATAGCAATTCTGCAAGTAGTATAACAATGCATCAAAATAAAATTCAAGTCGGACATAAGTTAAGAGCATCCTAACGTACATGTTCACTCACTTGGTTTTGTATCAACAATTCAAACACGTTCACATCACCAATACTTTTTCAAGATTTAGCAATTCATAATAGACATAGCAACGTAGTACTTACGAAAAATAGATGAAGAACAAGAGAGTACATACGTGATTGAAGCCTTTGGAGATGTTCTTGTGAAGTGGGAGAGCAAAAAGAAAAGTTTTGAGATGATTTGGAGAGTATATGTGGCGCCTAGGTCAAGTTTTCAATGTGTTTGTGTTTCAAGACTAAGTCTCCTTTATATAGGAAGAGAATGGGTCGGGTTTTGACCCATTTACAATCGGTTTTGGAGACAAAAATGCTACATATGCGGCGCATAATGCTTGGCATAGTCATGGTATATGCGGCGCATTGTCTATGGCATAATGAGACATATGCGCCGCATAGTCTATGGCATTTGTAGACATATGCGCCGCATAGTCTATGGCATATGAGATACTGAGACCAAATGCCATAGAATAGGCGGCGCATAGTCAAAAGCATACCTAGGAATAGGCGGCGCATAGTGTATAGCACACTAGATTCCGAGACCTTAGGCTATAGGATAGGTTGTGCATCATTCGTGGCCTAGTTTTACCAAGGCCTAGCCTTCCTCGAAGCCTATTTTGGCGTGAGAAAGGCTCAATCCATAGCCTTATGCATCACCCTTCCTAACTTACCAACTTTACCATACAATGCATCCAAATCGTCAATTGAAATCAATCTCCTCGTTGACTACTTCTAGCACCTATATTCGCTCAAACAAATGAAAACGATTAGTACGATGGGTTGCCTCCCACCAAGCGCCTTAGTTTTGGTCGTGGCACGACTCTTATTTTTGGATTTTCATTAATTAAAAACAAATCAAGTACTAGAATGAAAGAAAACGATAAACGATAAATGAAAAATGATAAACGATGGGTTGCCTCCCATCTAGCGCCTTATTTATTGTCGTGGCACGACATGGTTACCTCGAGTACTCAGACTTCGTCGAGGTAAATGGAGGATCGTTTTCTAAAAGGATTTAGACGACAATGAGGCTTACCTGTGGGCATGCGATCTTCTTCGAGATGGCTCATACATTTCCCCGGAGAGTCACCAATTATATCATCAATAGTCCAACCCATAGCTCTCTTGTATCTCCTCAGAGAAGAGATGAGAGCTTCTACGTGCTGTTCACTTAAATCATCTGCACTCTCCGGAAGTATATTTCTACTTTCCAAGAACACATACCTTAGATAATCGGGGAGCTCTTGCGATTCTAGTATTGGTGTCTCGTTAATGGGAGTCTTCGCTGTTGTTTGATTCTTGAGATCACGGTCCGGTTGCCTAGGAGTATGGGAATAGGACTCTATTTCTGTTAGAGCACCCATAAGTTCTTCATAATCTTCATTATCCTCATGCTCAACTTTCAGTGGCGCAGCAGACAATGGATCAACAGTAGGCTGTTTCTCTATAGATAATGCATTCATATCCTCATGATGAACATCAGCTACAGATAACTCATTCATATCGCTGGGCTGCTTCATGGCTTTGCATATATCAAAGCGGACCACTTCGTCATTAATTCGAAACAAAAGCTCATTATCTTTCATGTCAATAAGCACACTTCCAGTTGCGAGGAAGGGGCGTCCCAAGATTATGGGAACGTCAGAATCCACCTCACAATCCAGAATAACGAAGTCTGCAGGAAAGATAAATGAAGATACCTTCACCAACACATCATTCAAGATACCCACAGGTCGTTTTACCGTCCTATCAGCCATCACGAGCCTCATATTGGTTGGTGTTGGATCTCCTAGCCCCAACTTCTTGTAGACGGATAGTGGCATCAAATTGATGCTAGCACCCAGATCGCACAATGCCTTAGAAAAATTCATAGATCCAACCGTGCAAGGAATAGTGAAAGCACCAGGGTCTGCCTTCTTCTGTACTAAGGACCTTGTGGCAATTGCACTGCAATGATGAATATTATCTGCCGGCTCATAGCTTACTGCCCTCTTCTTTGTCAACAGGTCCTTCATGAATTTAGCGTACCCAGGCATTTTTTCTAGCGCCTCTACCAACGGAACATTAATGGTCAGCTGCTTCAACATGGTCATGAATTTGCTGAACTTTGTATCATCCGCCACCTTCTTCAATCTTTGGGGAAAAGGTGGTGGTGGGTATGGCATTGTTCTCTCCACGACTTTCTTCTCCTCTTGCTTCCGTTTTCCAGCTTTTCCAGGCTGCACGTCGTGAGGAGTGACGTTAAGGACATTAGGATCGACTGCTGCGGCATCTTCCCCTTTTGCCTTATCATCAATTTTCGCCTCTTCGTCAGCCACTTGCTTGCCTTTTTCTGAAGTTTCCAGCACCTTACCACTTCTGGTAGTAATGGCCATGCATGACCCATCATTCCTTGGGTTTTGCACGGTGTCGCTAGGTAAAGTGCCAGCCTTTCTTTGATTGAGTGCTGCTGAAAGTTGGCTCAATTGCTGCTCTATTTTCTTGATTGAAGTGGAATGTGAATCAACTAATTGCTTCATAGAGGACAAATCATTTATTACCTCCGTTACTCCCGCGCTATTTGCTTCCACTCCTTTCAGTAATTTAGCCATCATGTCTTCCATACTTCCAGAATTAGATGTGGTGGTATCACGTCTACCAGGGGGAACATAAACACCACTCTTTTCATTGTTTTTTCTCCAACTACCTTGGTCCTTGTTTCCAGAATTATCATAATAGTTCCGACCTTGGTTTCCTTGGGCATTCCCTCGGAAACCCCCCTGATTATTCAAGTAGTTGGCTTCTTCTTCCGAATCAGATTCGTCTCTTCCTTTTAGCGCCACAGCTTTTACTTTGTCGGTCTTCCCTGATAATAAATGCTTTGTAAGAAGATCCATCTGTGTTTTCATGTGCGTCATATCTTGATCACGTTCTTCTTGTCTTCTTCTTTGGTCTGCAGTAATGCCTATAGATAAAGTGGGGCTTGCTACCTCAGAATCCCTGGTATGCCAAGCTCTACTTTGTTTCGTCATGCGATCTAGCATATTGCTTGCTTGACCAAAGGTGAGGTCCATAAATGATCCTCTAGCCGCATTATCCACCACTGGTTTAGTTATTGAATTCAAGGCTCTGTATAGTATCTCCATTAGGTGAACATTAGTCATATGATGGTTTGGACACCTCGCTAGCTTTGTCTTGAACCTCTCCCATGTTTCATGAAGAGCTTCAGTGGGAAGCTGACGAAAGTTGCTGATTTCATCTCTCAATTGTGCCCTTTTGGAAGGCGGAAAGAATCTTTCGAGGAAAGCGTCTCTCAATTGCCTCCAATTTGTAATTGAATCAGGAGTCAGCCCATTCAACCATAGTGTTGCCTCCCCAGACAGAGACAATGGAAATAAGCGTAACCGAATTGCATTCTGACCAACTCCAGGATTGTCAAATGACTTGCATGTAGAAATAAAGTTGATGAGATGCATATTCGGATCATCGCCTGCTAGCCCACCAAATAATCCCTTGAGTTGCAATAACTGAATCATGGTGCTTGTGATGTTGAACTTGGCTCCGGGCGCTAATGGTAGTGGAATTATAGCTCCAGTGGCTCCGGCACCATCAAGATCATCATCATCATCATCGAAAGCTGGTTGCATGGGTTGGCGATCATACCTAAACCGAGCTTGTCGATCTCTTCTCTGCATGGGTGCCGCCATCTCAGCAGTATGCCGTGGGTTTAGTAGCTCCTCATCGCCCAGGTCCTCCTCATCAAGATTTGTTGCACGCCCTGGGTTATCAATATTCTGCTGATGCGCTTGAGCATCCATCCTTTCAATTTCACGTTGTGCATCCATTGATGCACAGAACAAACCTGAATAAAATAAAAACAACAACTAAAAGTAAAAGTACGAGAATCTTTGACCAAAGGGTCTAGTAATTTTCACGAACTTGATTGACACTTGTATTCCCCGGCAACGGCGCCAATTTTTTGATAACGCTCAATCTACAGCTCTCGTTTGAGTGTAAAGCGGTCGTTAGCAAATATAGAACCCAACTGGGTTGGGTATCGATCCCACAGGGAATAGCTTGGTCAACAAGTAAGTAAAGATTACTAGACTTTTAGTGCAAGTCTCGTAAAAAGGGGGGAGTCTTGTCGTGCAAGTAATGTAACCAAAATAAGATCTAAAAATGGCAATAGCAAAGTAAAAAGAGAAAGAATGTTTTAGTGAGATGTAAACAATGAGAATTTAGGCGTTGGGGTTATGTCCACCTTCTGAGGTATACGTCTCTATTGGCTATGAGTGTGTAGAATTCTGACATGCAATTGCTTATAGAGGATTGTAGTCGATGGTAAATCCAAGCGTCTCTCGACCTAAACAAGGACTATTTCACTTTAACTCTCTCGAGCTTAAAGCGTATCTAACGGTACGAATTCTCCAAGAGGTTAGTCCAGTTACGGCACTAGCTTTTTAATAGGAAAGGGTGTCCTACTACCTTGACATTATCTCTTTTCCAGACAAATAACTTTTCTCTCGAACAAGTTAAATGTTAGACTGGCGTATTCTTGCGTTTGCAACCGCAAAGAATGTAGATTAAGATGAAGAGAATAATGATATAAGCAATATACGTGCCTCGAACTCACAAACTCACAGCAATAGATAGTAACTCATTCGGCTTCCATAACCCCAACAGAGAAGTTTAGTTACCCATGAATGCGAAGGAGATCACGATTGACATTGTTGTTATACCACAAGATTGAGTAATTTCGTGTAGCTTTGGTGGTAGGCGTGAGGCGTGAATTCCTTAGCAAAGTAACGATTCTCTTGTTGCGGAAATTAAGAATAGATGAATGGAAGAAGAAAACTAGAATTAATAGAAAGATTAGAAGAGTTGTAGAATTGTTTGTAGTGTAGAATAATAGAGGAGTAGAAGATGTGAGAAGATGAGAGGGATGGAAGGAAGTATTGTGTTCTCCCTCCTTCCTCCCTCCTTGTTCTCTAAAATCTCTAGCATGATAGGGTATTTATAATACCCATATCCTAATCCTACTAAGCTAATGAAATAAATAACCAAATCCTACTAGACTAATGAAATCCTTAACCCAAATGTACTAGGTTAAGGTAACATTATCATAATCCTCATAAAATAATGAAATACATAACCTAATTGTACTAGGTTAATGTATCATTGTCAAAATCCAGCTTTGTGTCTGTAAGTCCCCAAAGTCTTCAGAATTGCTGTTTTAGCCCGGGACAGATTTTCCATGCAGCAGTTTTGGTCCCCCAAAGTCTTCAGAAATGCTGTTTTAGCCCGGGACAGATTTTCCATGCAGCAGTTTTGGTCCTTAGGCGTGTAAACTCCCTTCCCTTCCTTCGTGAGCTTTCTTTAGCGTCAAGTAAGCCATAAAATGCTGAATTATGCATCATTTATACCTGAAACTTTACTAATCATGTTCGTTAGCTCATTTACAGGAAAAAGGACTAAAAGTGCATGAAATATATAATTTGTTCTCAAAACTAGGCTAAAATATGGGCAAAATATATTGATATAGGCGCGTAAATTCGCCTATCATCATATGGTTAGAACTATTATTCGTGTGATTAATTAATGGTTTTGGAAATTGAGCTGAGGGCCTTTGAATGTTATTGATAAAATTTCTTTTCCCATGGTTTTTATGAATCTTCATATTTTGAATTGATATAGGATAGTAAATAAGAATGGGGGTCATCGATTCCCCCGAATAAAAGGATTTGGAATTTAAATTTGTAATAACCTCAACCCACCTTATGAAATTAGCTTTGAGACCTGAGTATATAGTTTTTGTAATTGCTTTTTGGAACTATCACACTGCATAAAAAGATAATGGAACATATATGGTTTTGAATAAAACCTTGGGGGTTGTGGATTACCCCAAGTTAATGGATAATTAATATGGAACCTCGAGGGTCATGGATTCCCCTATGTGGATGAATGATTGGAGCTTCTGTGGTTGTGGATTCCCCCCAGTGATGATAATTGGAATGGAATGTTGATAATAGATTAAAAGCATAGTTGGGATGACTATACCAATGTGTTATTCCTTAATGGTTGATTATTATTTCAATTAATGTGAATTTGTAAATATTTTAATTGGGCTTAAAGGTAGTTGTGTAGCTGATCCATGAAAGTGGAGGTCCCAAGGGACTAATACTAGAAACTCTTATTTACCGGCGTAAGGGTTGGTCTTGATAACCATGTGTTTGTATCATACTATTTATATTTATTTCCTGGAATGGAAAAGGGTCGTGGATTCCCGGACCTTCCTTGATATTCTGTTTGTTCGCATTTCTTATCATGACTTCTCGAAGATTGGATGCTTGTGCAAACTCTTTTGTTCCACTTGAGGATAATGTAGATGGAACTCGCCCTATTTATGGATTTCAGACCTGGCCTAGGGTCCCAACTTCTGATTGTACTACCTCTCATGGAGTTCTAGCAGTTCCTACCAGTCCTCCTCAGGATTCTCGTGCTGATGATATTCATGCCATACCACTCTAAGTAGATATTTCCAATGCTGACTTATATCGATCCATTGATCTATTAACCTAGTTGGTGACTTATCAGTATCGTCAGCCTGATAGTGTTGGTTCTATTGCTCCATTTTCTGAGGTCACTAGTGTTCGCTAGTTTATGAGATTGAATCCTCCAACCTTTATTGGATCTAAGGTGGAGGAGGATTCTTAAGGTTTTGTGGATGTGATGGAAAAGATATTTAGGGTGATACATGCCACTAACCCAAAAGGTGTGGAATCCTCTGCATATCAACGAAAGGATGAGGCATATCAATAGTATAAGGAATGGAAGTAGTTGAGATGGGATGATGCTGAGCCAGCTGAGTGGGATAAGTTTTTGAGTGCCTTTATTTATTATTCTTTCCTTAGGAATTGATGGAGGCTACTACTGAGGAGTTTGTGAACTTGAAGTAGGAAAGGATAACTGTGAAGGTGTATGCTTTGAAATTCTACTAGCTATCTCTTTATGCCTCGGAGATTATTTTTAGTATACGGTCGAGAATGAGGATGTTTGCGTCGGGTTTGTATCTGGACTTGGTACTAGAGTGTAAGGCAGGGAGTTGAATAATAACATAGATATCTCTAGGTAGGTGGTTTATATGAAGTGGGTTGAAGATGAAAATAATAAAGAAGTAAAAATGGGAGAGAGACAAAATAAGAAGTTCAGATATTCAAAGTAGAGAGAAGGGCAACAAAATAGTGGTAAAGATGGTAGGTAGTAAGGCAAGAAGAGAACTTGGGGAAACTCGAATTCATATTATACGTCTAGTGCTCTATATCCTAAGACATCTGGCGATCGCCACTTTTAGATTCATAGTAGGTTTAGGGTACAAAGTTTCCAGTCTCAGGTTAGTAGAGCCTAGTCAGCCCCATCTTATTCTCCTTGTCATTTCTGTGGACAGCTTTATCGTGGTCAATGTAATGAGGGGAGGAATAGGATAATTATGGTCAACTTGGGCATTTGCAGTGACACTTTCCAGCTAAGGTTGCTTCTGGATCTAATAAGGTTCTTGATTCTACTTCATCAGCTCCTACACCAAAGGATGCTAATTCTGGTACCGACACTAGTCAGAATCTTCTTTAAGTTCTTACCACTCATTAGGAATTTAAGGCATCTCCTGATGTTATCGCTGGTATGTTGAAACTTCTCTCTCATGATGTATATTTTCTTCTTTACCCAGGGTCCACCCTTTGTTATTTGACCCCTTATGTGGTTGTTCATTTTGGTTTTAGTCCAGAGAGTATCTTCAATCCCTTCTATGTTTCTACCTTGGTGGTTGATTCTATTGTGGCTAGAAAGGTTTATAGACATTGTATGGTATCCATCTGTGGTAGGGAGACATTGGTGGATCTGATAGAGTTGGATATAGTATACTTTTATGTGATCTTAGGGATTGAGTAGCTCTATTCATGCTATGCTTCTCTAGATTATTGGACCTATAAGGTCAGTTTTGAATTCCCGAATAAACTAGTAATTGAGTGGGAAGGGAGTTCTCTAGGATCTAAGGAAAGATTTATTTATTATATTAGAGCTTGGAAGTTGATTTCCAAGGGGTGTCTATATCATTTAGTTTGGGTTAAGGATTCTGGTTCTTAAAGTCCTTTGTTGTAATCTATCCATATGGTTAATGAATTTCCTAAAATGTTTCTCGATGACCTTCTTGGTATTTCTCTCAATAGGGAAATAGACTTTGGAATCGATCTTCTACCGGATATTCATTCTATCTCCATCCCTCCATATAGAATGGATCCGACTGAATTGAAAGAACTTAAAAAGAAATTAAAGGATCTTCTTGATAAGGGTTTCATCCATCCTAGCATTTTTTCGTGGGATGGTTCTGTGTTTTTGTGCATAAGAAGGATGGGTATCTTCGAATCTGTATAGATTATTGAAAGTTGAATAAGGTGACTGTGAAGAATAAGTATCCTCTTCCTAGGATTGACTATCTCTTTTACCAGCTTCAGGGTGCTAGATGCATCCCTAAGACTGATCTTTTATTGAGTTATCATTAGTTAAATATTAGGGAGGCGGATATCCCTAAGAATGCTTTTCGAACCTGATATGGTCATTATGATTTTTTGGTTATATCTTTTGGGTTGGCCAATGCTTCAACTGCATTTATGAATCTCATGAACTGGATATTTTAGCATTTTTTGATTTATTCATCATAGTATTCATTGATGACATCTTGGTGTATTCTAAGAGTGAGGAGGATCATTCCAATCACCCCCGAGTAGTGTTGCAGACTGTTAAGGATTAATGAATATATTCTAAGTTTTTGAAGTGTGAGTCTTGTTGAATATTGTAACCTTTCTGGGTCATGTTGTTTCTAGTGTGGGGATCATGGTGGATTGATAATGTTCAACTTACACATCAATCTAAGTGCAAGGAGTTCATTTTCAATATAATACCCAACTTTGAATCGGAGTCGAATCCACGAGGAATAATGTGAATGGTGATCGAGTAAGTTCAATATAAAAGGTACTTGCTAAATTCAAACCTAGGATACAAATATTTGGCGTTTTGAACATTTTTGAAAATATCACAATTATAGGTTTCTAGAAAACTAACTCGAGTCTAAGAATAATTAGAGTTTAATCAATTAGGAACAAATCTTGGGGTTATGCTATTCTAGGTGTGAATTCATACATGGGTAACTGAGAATTTCTCCAAATTTAACTAGGAGTGGTGGGTAGGCTAGATTTAAAGTCTTAGCGTTAGTATTTCCACAAAACACTAAATTGCACTCATGGAATCTTTCGAATACTTCATGAGCATACCAAACTTACCAATCTTAAACCTCAACTTAACATACCTATTTTTAGGATGATGTCCATCAAGCTAGCTAAATCACATAACATCCTTATTTCTAAGATAATGCTAAGGAAATGAAAGTATCAAATAGTTGTTCACAATTACTCATCACCCACATACCTCCTTCAAGGATGATGAGGGATCCAAATCAATTAGAGGTTTTCACCCACAAATCTCATTCAATTTGGGGTTCTTACCCACAAATCTCATTTTAACTATGGAGTAATAGTAAAACCCACAACAGATAGCTAATTAGGTAGATACATAAACAACACCCATGCATAAGTCACAACCTATCCAAGCATAACCCCAAGTGGAAGAACTAGCAACTCAAAAAGATAATAAACAAAATATAAATCTTTAAGGAGAGTGTCATTCGATACTTTAAGTTCCTATAAATCATTAATGGAATTTGCCAATTCTTTACTTCGAAATTACTGTAATATCTTCCTAGCTCAAGATTGTACAAATTTTTCTCTAAGCTCCAAGTGATAAGATAAAAAGTGAAGATGAATAATAGGATAAGATATAAATTTTCTTGTGAAAGGGTTTTAATCCCTTAAGATTTGAGACTCAGCTCTGTGAAATTACATTCTTACCCTAAAAAAAATTTTCCCTATCTCGATCGTGCTATTTTGTATCGCGATCGCACTTCCATGATTGTGTGACTCTTGTCACAATCTCCATCAGTGACCCTGGTTGACCGACCGTGATCGAATCCTTAGACCACGATCGTTGTAACTGAGGGTGCTTCATCTTCCTGATATCTAGTTCTTGCTCCTTTTTATTTATTTTACTTTTCTTTCAACTCTTTTTCATCATAGGACTTTCAAGATCACAAAAACTATAAATTAACGTATTCTAATGGAGAATTAGCCTCATTTATATATTTTAATCATAGTAATGTGCAATAATTTGGGTATCAATGAGTGTTAAATTTGTCACTCATCAACACCCCCAACTTAAAACTTTGATTGTCCACAAGAAACACTAATGAGGCTAATCAAGTAATAATTCCATTCTTATAACAAAATGATCATTATGATTCTGATCTTGATTAGTACTAACAATCAACGAATGATCATGAGAGGAACTATTCACGCAACTTCCCTCAAAATCGATCACATTGTCAAGGAGACAAAAGACTTTTAAGAATAATTAAGAAACAACTACTAACTCTCTAGGAGTGACTCTCTATCAATAGTGACTCAACTACACTCTTTTGCCTAATTTTCAAAACATGACAATTTCACTAACCTCTATTAATTTGCACACCTCCTCATAAAGGAGAGTCCCAACACACCATAATTTCTTCATGTATTAAAGGACAAATGTGCAAGCCCTCACTCTCATAAAGGATTTCTCAATACACACAAGTATCATGCCATATATTTTCCCTTATTATCAATAACTACTAACTCAAAAACATATGGTTGGAGATCTCAAAGGACTTTTTCAAGCTTGTAATGCTGGTTCGGGAAAGGGGAGGATAAATGTTAGGGAAAATAGTGACTATACCCTCCTTTAACTTCACATTTTACACTACTATATTAAACTTTGGTTCATGGGCCATTTCATTTCTTTCCAACTTTCACATGTTCCTACTTTTACTACCTTCATTCACCAATCTTTTGTAAGAATTTTCTTCTCATCCTTTTTCTTTGTAAAATTCATTCATTTCTTTCCTTTGTTGAATCCTTTCTTTTTTCTATTCATTTATTCTTAGTGTTTAGCTCGTAGGCACTCACTTACAATTCCTTGGCCCCAAGTTACCTCTTCCATGATTCACCACCACCAACTTAGGATTTTAGCCTCAAGTTGCACTTTCAAGTTCAAGGAGAGTAGGGTTCAAAAGAGGGAAAAAAGTTAAATGACTCATGGCTTGTAACGTGGTTGCCAAACAAAGGTTCAAAGGCTCAAAGTGGGTGAGTAGAGACAAAATTTGTGTACGGGTAGGCTTTTTAGGATAAATTTAATTTCCATGTTTAAAAAGAAGGCCTAAGATCATTTAACCAACCATGCCTAATCAAGATTAGCTTTGAGAGACTAACAAAGTAAGTTATACATGACACAAGTAATCATGAGAATTAAATGACTAAGCTCACCACACATGGCATGCAAACTATTCAAGGAGAATCAATTGCATTTCCTACTAGAGACGAAATGAGTTATTTAGACGCACTACCTACTAAAAAATTTGGATTCATAAGGAGAAGGTAAAGCATTGTTACAAAATTATTCACATCCATGCCTTTCATTTTCACAAAAAAAAATGGATGGAGTGGGATGCATGTTTTTCTTTTCACCATGCTATATGGCTATCGGTAGCACCAAATCAAATCATTATCTCACATTTGGTCTCTCACAAGTGCATACAATATGGCTACTAAGACTCTTCCATAGGAATAATGGTAATCTAAAATCTATAATGCCACGGGTACTCAGACTTTCCCTGCATCTATTGCTTAAAACCCCAAAACGATGATTTTTCCTTAAGAATGTCGTCACTCAATCTATCATAGGGAAAAACTCATCCAACATCATTATTAAAAGAGGGCTTAAGATTAATAAAAAGCTAAAAATTCAACAAAATATTCACAAATTTTCTATATTTTATGTGTACTAGATTTGCATAGTACCAACCAAGTGTGAATTATGAAACACAGGCATACACCCCCAATTTGAAGGCTTACAGTGCCCTCATTGTATATCATAAAAGCATAAGAAGGGTAAAAGGGATTCCTGAGATTGCATATGGATTGAAAACAGATATAATACCTCTATTGTGATAGGGTTGGTCTCGATCATAGTACTGCAATCACGGTATCTGAAATTGAATTAACACCTATTTTGCCCTATTTTTCTGCATTGCTGTCATCCTTCTAAACTCAGTTTTCCCCTGCTTTTTGGGCATCTAATTTTTCCAACACCTATAAAGAATCAAAACTAAGTAAATTTATTAACGGTAAATGTGAGAAACATGTAACCGATGGGTTTCCTCGCATAAAGTGCCTTAGTTAAAGTTGCAACACATCTTTTGACTATCATTTATTTCACCACTTTCAAGAATTGAACCTTTTACCCAACTTCACATCAAATTTCATAATAGGCTCATTGGGTATCAATCAGAACATAAAAAAACCACTTGTCAAACATTGAATTTTGCACTCATTATCCTTCAAGTGAGGGATGTCATTTCACCCTATTGGAATGAAAAACCCCAAAATATAAGGATTTTGTTCCTTATTTCCAAAGTTTATCATTTTCTTAGTAGGTTCGACTTTCATCAAATCCACCAAGCATAATGTTGAAAAGTGATTGGAATGAGGTTGTCTTCCCAATTTCAAAGTTGCATTCTTCTTGACATTCTCTCCCAAAAATGAGCTAGAGTCTTCACGAAGAATTTTATTGGCGTTTTCTTTCAACTCTAGTATCATTTCTTCAATTTTGGCATCCATGATCGTTTTGGCGTTGGTTGGCTGACAAATCACCAAGCATTCTTCCACATCAATCTCACCTTTATTTTAAAGATTGGGTGTACTTATGGCACTTGAAAGATCAGCCTGCTCACAAACTTTTTCTTCTATTTCATTTTCCTTTCAAAATGCTACCATGGATTGATGCAAGAGATACATGTTCTCCCATATTATAGTCATTCGATCCAAGATAGTTAAAAGCATTGCTTCAACACCATTGTATCTAGTATGTTGTTCTTTCTTTATCACATCATGAGACCTATCAAACTCATAAGAATAACTAGCATTTTTCTTAGCATAAATAGGGGAGGGGATATTTGGACAATAACTCCAATGTCCATCTCAACCACCATATAAAGAACAATCATACTCCTAATAGGATTGAGATGGTGCACACACCACTTTTTGGGGAGCATATTTACAATTTTTCCAAGAGAGGGGTCTACTACATTATGGACATGGATCATCAATATAAGATTTACAACCACTAAACTCTTATTCATTCCAAGATGCCAAAGTAACAGGTAAGCAAAACCAATATCTACCTAACACAAGAAACATAATATTCATAATTTTGAATCCAAGAAATTAAGCTACAATTCCAAATGAACTCAATACACCAAATTATTCCCTGACAACAATGCCATTTTTTATATCGCTCAACTTATACATCGATATAAGTGTAAGGCGATTTTTGTCAATATAATACCTAAATTTGTGTTGGAGTCGAATCCACGAGGAACAATATGAATGCTTATCGAGTAAGTTTGAGATAAAAGTTACTTGCTAAATTCAAACCTAGGTTCCAAATTTTTTTGGGTGTTTTGAACGTTTTTGAAAATGTCACTATTTCAGGCTTCTGGAAAACTAACTTGAGGCTAAGAATAATTTGAGTATAATCAATTAGGAACATATCTTGGGGTTATGTCATTCTAGGTGTAAATTCACACATGGGTAACTGAGAATTTATCCAAATTTATCTAGGAGTTGTGGGTAGGCTATATTTAAAGTATTAGCGTTAGTCTTTCAACAAAACACTAAATTGCACTCATGAATTTTTTTGAATACCTCATGAACATGCCAAACTTACCAATCCAAAACCTCAACTTATCATCCATACTTCTAGACTGATGCCTATCAAGGTAGCTAAATCACATAACATCCTTATTTCTAAGATAATTCTAACGAAATAACTATTATAAAATAGTTTTTCACAATTACTCAACACCCACATCTCTCCATCAAGGATGATGTGAGATCTAAATTAATTTAGGTTTTCGGACACAAATCTCATTCAATTTGGGTTTTTCACCCTCAAATCTCATTTCAACTATGGAGTTATAGAAAAACCCACAACAAATAGATAATTAGCTAGATACATAAACAACACACATGCATAAATCATAACCTATCCAAGCATTACCCCAAAAGAAAGAACTAGCAACTCATAAATATAATAAGCAAAAATATACCAAAATATCCATCAAATTGATTCATTAAAGATAAGGAGAATGTCAATCCACACTTTAAATTCTAATAAATCTTTAATTTAATTTGTCAATTCTTCGCTTCGGAGTTACTCTAATGTTTACTTAGCGCAACATTAGTACCAAATTTTTCTCCAAGCTCCAAGTGATAAGCTAAAAAGTGAAGATGCAAGATAGGATAAGATATATATTTTATTGAGAAAGGGTTTTAACCCCTTAAGATTTGGGATTCATCTTTGTGAAATTATATTCTCGCCCCTAAACTTTTTCTGCCCTATCTTGATCACACTATTTTGGATTACGACCGCGTGACTCTTATCGTAATCGCCATTGGTGACCCAGGTTGAATGATCGCGATCGTGATCCTTGGACCATGATCACGGTAACTAAGGGTGCCTGATATGCCTGATGTGTAGTTATTACTTCTTTTTGTCTATTTTCCTTTCCTTTCAACTTGATGTCAACTTATTTTCATCATAGGACCTACAAGATCTCAAAAACTAGAAATTAATGCATCCCAATTGAGTATTAACCTCATTTATAAAATTTAATCATAGTAATATCCAATAATTTGGGTATCAATGAGTGGTAAATTTTTGACTCATCATAGATCCACAGAAAGTTGAGGTGGTTAAGTTATGGCCTAGACTCATAACTCAAACCAACATTTGGATCTTCTTAGGTTTAGCCGAGCATTATAGGTAGTTTATGGAGAGATTCTCCTTTATTGATTCTCCATTTAATAAGATGACTCAAAAAAAGGTGTAGTATTTATAGTCCAATTCTTGTGAGGGTAGTTTTGAGAAGTTGAAGGATAAGTTGACTTTTGTGCCAGTTTTTGCTCTCCACGAGGGAACTGGTGGTTTTTTTGCTTATTGTGATTCATCTTATGTAGGACTAGCTATGTATTAATGTAGCATAGAGAAGTGGTGGATTATGTTTCTAGGAAGCTGAAGGTTTATAAAATAAATTATCTAACTCATGATCGAGAGTTAGCGAATGTGGTGTTTGCATTGATGATTTCACATTATTATCTATATGGGGTGTATGTTGATATAAATTTAGACAGTAAGAGCAATGTTCACCCAGATGGAGTTGTATCTCAGGCAAATAAGATGTATTTAGTTTCTCAAAGACTATGATATGAGTCTTTATTATCACCCAGGTAGAGTTAATATGGTTGTTGATGCTCTTACCAGGTTGTCTATGGGTAGCTTGTCTTATGTGGATGAGGAAAAATGAGGGTTGGTGAAGAATATTAATTGGTTGGCTAATATTGTAGTTTGACTTTTAGATTCTGAGGATGAAGGTGTGATTATTCAAGAGGTAGTAAAGTCATCTTTTGGTACTGAAGTGATAGATAAATAGGTTTTGGATCGTACCTTGATGCAAATTAAGGATGATATGGGCCAACAAAAGGTTATGGCTTTTGAGATTGGTGGTGATGGTATTTTAAGGTACCAAGGTTGGTTGTGTGTTCTAGATGTTGATAGGATGAGAGAAAGGATTTTGACTGAGGCTCATGAGTCGAGGTATATAGTTCATCCTGGTTCGACGAAGATGTATCATGATTTGAAGGAGACTTTTTGGTGAAATAACATGAAGAGAGATATGGCCAATTTTGTAGCTAAATGCATGGTCTGTTAGAAAGTGAAGCTTAAAGACTTGAGTCTTGTTGGCATGTCTCAAGAGATTAAGTTTCCCATGTGTATAAAGGAGATAATCAACATGGATTTTATTACCAGTCTTCTGCGGAATCATAATCAATATGATTCGATTTGGGTCATCAATGATAGGATGACTAAGTATGATCACCTTTTGCCTGTGAGGACTACTTACTGATGATAGGCAGATTTACACGCCTATATCAATATATTTTGCCCATATTTTAGCCTAGTTTTGAGAACAAATTATACATTTCATGCACTTTTAGTCCTTTTTCCTGTAAGAGAGCTAACGAACATGGTTAGTAAAGTTTCAGGTATAAATGATGCAAAAATCAGCATTTTATGGCTTACTTGACGCAAAAGAAAGATCACAAAGGAAGGAAAGAAAGTTTACACGCCTAAGGACCAAAACTGCTGCATGGAAAATCTGTCCCGGGCTAAAACAACATTTCTGAAGACTTTGGGGACTTACAGACACAAAGCTGGATTTTGACAATGATACATTAACCTAGTACAATTAGGTTATGTATTTCATTATTTTATGTGGATTATGATAATGTTACCTTAACCTAGTACATTTGGGTTAAGGATTTCATTAGTCTAGTAGGATTTGGTTATTTATTTCATTAGCTTAGTAGGAGTAGGATATGGGTATTATAAATACCCTATCATGCTAGAGATTTTGAAGAAGAGAGACATTCATCATTCAATAATTAATTTTCTTCCATCCCTCTCATCTTCCACTACAAACACTTCTAATCTACTCTTCTATTTTTAAACTCCACAACAAGAGAATCGTTACTTGCTAAGGAATCACGCCTCACGCCTATCACTTGATCTACACGCCATTACTCAATATCGTGATATAATAACAATGTCAATCGTGAGTTCCTTCGCATTCATGGGTAACTAAACTTCTCTGTTGGGGTTATGGAAGCCGAATGAGTTACTATCTATTGCTGTGAGTTTGTGAGTTCGAGGCACGTATATTGCTTATATCATTATTCTCTTCATCTTAATCTACATTCTTTGCGGTTGCAAACGCAAGAATACGCCAGTCTAACATTTAACTTGTTCGAGAGAAAAGTTATTTGTCTGGAAAAGAGATAATGTCAAGGTAGTAGGACACCCTTTCCTATTAAAAAGCTAGTGTCGTAACTGGACTAACCTCTTGGAGAATTCGTACCGTTAGACACGCTTTAAGCTCGAGAGAGTTAAAGTGAAATAGTCCTTGTTTAGGTCGAGAGACGCTTGGATTTACCATCGACTACAATCCTCTATAAGCAATTGCATGTCAGAATTCTACACACTCATAGCCAATAGAGACGTATACCTTAGAAGGTGGACATAACCCTAACGCTTCAATTCTCATTGTTTACAACCAACGTAACAATCTCTCTCTTTTTACTTTATTATTTTCAGCTTTTGTTTACATTACTTGCAAAACAAGAATCCCCCCTTCTTACGAGACTTGCACCAAAAGTTTAGTAATTTTACTTACTTGTTGGCCAAGCTATTCCCTGTGGGATCGACACCCAACCCAGGTTGGGTTCTATATTTGCTAACGACCGCTTTACACTCAAACGAGAGCTGTAGATTGAGCGTTATCAAAAATTGGTGCCGCTGCCGGGGAATACAAGTGTCAATTAAGTTCGTAATAATTACTAGACCCTTTGGTCAAAGATTCTCGTACTTTTACTTTTAGTTTTTGTTTTTGTCTACTGCAGGTTTTTATTTTAGTGCATGCCCCATACTCGAAGTTCTGGTCAACCGTTATTACCAATCAATCCTGAACCACAACGCATTGGTAGAATGGAAGCACAAGCTGAAATCGCAAGGATGGCTGCTCAACAAGAACAAGCAAGATTGGCTGCCCTTGCCGCAGCCCAGGTTCAACAGTAGAACATTGATAACCCTGCACGAGCACCAAATCCTGACGATGAGGATCTAGGTGATGACGAGCTACTAAACCCTAGGCATGCCGTTGAGATCGCAACACCTGCCAACAGAAGAGATCGTCAAGCTAGGTTTAGGCCTGAACGCCAAGCTATGCAGCCAGCTTTCGACGATGATGATGATGATCTTGATGGTGCCAGAGCCACTGGAGCTATAATTCCACCACCATTAGCGCCCGGAGCTAAGTTCAACATCACAAGCACCATGATTCAGTTATTGCAACTCAAGGGATTGTTTGGTGGACTAGCAGGCGATAATCCGAATATGCATCTCATCAACTTTATTTCTACATGCAAGTCTTTTGACAATCCTGGTGTTGGTCAGAATGCAATTCGATTACGTCTATTTCCATTGTCTCTGTCTGGGGAGGCAACACTATGGTTGAATGGGCTGACTCCTGATTCTATTACAAATTGGAGGCAATTGAGAGACGCTTTCCTAGAAAGATTTTTTCCGCCATCCAAAAGAGCACAATTGAGAGATGAAATCAGCAACTTTCGTCAGCTTCCCACTGAAGCTCTTCATGAAACATGGGAGAGGTTCAAGACAAAGCTAGCGAGGTGTCCAAACCATCATATGACTAATGTTCACCTAATGGAGATACTATACAGAGCCTTGAATTCAATAACTAAACCAGTGGTGGATAATGCGGCTGGAGGATCATTTATGGACCTCACCTTTGGTCAAGCAAGCAATATGCTAGATCGCATGACGAAACAAAGTAGAGCTTGGCATACCAGGGATTCTGAAGTAGCAAGCCCTACTTTATCTATAGGCATGACTGCAGACCAAAGAAGAAGACAAGAAGAACGTGATCAAGATATGGCGCACATCAAAACACAGATGGATCTTCTTACAAAGCATTTATTATCAAGGAAGACCGAAAAAGTGAAAGTTGTGGTGCTAAAAGGAAGAGACGAATCTGATTCGGAAGAAGAGGCTAACTACTTGAACAATCAGGGGGGTTTCCGAGGGAATACCCAAGGAAACCAAGGTCGTAACTATTATGGTAAATCTGGAAACATGGACCAAGGTAGTTGGAAGAACAAGAATGAAAAGAGTGGTTTGTACGTTCCCCCTGGTGACATGATACCACCACATCTAATTCTGGAAGTATGGAAGACATGATGGCTAAATTATTGAAAGGAGTGGAAGCAACAAGCGCGGGAGTTACTGAGGTAATTAATGATTTGCCCTCCATGAAACAACTAGTTGATTCTCATTCCACTTCAATCAAGCAAATAGAGCAGCAATTGAGCCAACTGTCAGCAGCACTCAATCAAAGAAAGGCTGGCACTCTACCTAGCGATACTGTGCAAAACCCAAGGAATGATGGGTCATGCATGGCCATCGCTACCAGAAGTGGTAAGGTGATGGAACCTTCAGCAAAAGGCAAGCAAGTGGTTGACGAAGTAGCGGACATGGATGATAACGCAAAAGGAGAAGATGCCGCAGCAGCCGATCCTAACGTCCTTAACGTCACTCCTCACGACGTGCAGCCTGGAAAAGCTGAAAAATGGAAGCAAGAGGAGAAGAAAGACGTGGAGAGAACAATTCCATACCCACCACCACCTTTTCCTCAAAGATTGAAGAAGGTGGCAGATGATACAAAGTTCAGCAAATTCATGACCATGTTGAAGCAGCTGACCATTAATGTTCCGTTGGTAGAGGCGCTAGAAAAGATGCATGGGTACGCTAAATTCATGAAGGACCTGTTGACAAAGAAGTGGGCAGTAAGCTATGAGCCGGCAGATAATATTCATCATTGCAGTGTAATTGCCACAAGGTCCTTAGTACAGAAGAAGGCAGACCCTGGTGCTTTCACTATTCCTTGCACGGTTGGATCTATGAATTTTGCTAAGGCATTGTGCGATCTGGGTGCTAGCATCAATTTGATGCCACTATCCGTCTATAAGAAGGTAGGGTTAGGCGATCCGACACCAACCAATATGAGGCTCGTGATGGCTGATAGGTCGGTAAAACGACCTGTGGGTATCTTGAATGATGTATTGGTGAAGGTTTCTTCCTTCATCTTTCCTGCAGACTTTGTGATTTTGGATTATGAGGTAGATTCTGAAGTTCCCATAATCTTGGGACGTCCTTTCCTTGCAACAGGAAGTGTACTTATTGACATGAGAGATAATGAGCTTTTATTTTGAATGAATGACGAAGTGATTCGTTTTGATTTGTGCAAAGCGATGAAGCAGCCAAGAGATATGGATGTGTTCTCTGTAGCTGATATTCATTATAAAGGTAAGAAAGCATTATCTGTAGAGAAACAGACTATTGTTGAGTCATTGTCTGTTGCGCTGCTGAATGTTGAGCATGAGGATGCTAAAGAATATGAAGAACTTATGGGTGCTCTAACAGAAATAGAGTCCTATTCCCATACTCCTAAGCAACCGGACCGTGATCTTAAGAATCAACCGTCACCAACAGCAAAGACTTCCCTTGAAGAGCCACCAATGCTAGAATCGAAAGAGCTCCCCAATTATCTATGGTATGTGTTCTTGGAAAGTATAAATATACTTCCGGTGAGTGCGGATGATTTAAGTAAACAGCACGTAGAGGCTCTCATCTCTGCTCTGAAGAGATACATGAGAGCTATAGGTTGGACTATTGATGATATAATTGGTGACCCTCCGGGGAGACATATGAGTCTTCTCGAAGAAGATTGCATGCCTACAAGTAAGCCTCATTGTCGTCTAAATCCATTCAGAAAATGACCAACCATCTATCTCAACGAAGTCTAAGTACTCGAGGTAACTATGTCGAGCCACGACAATAAATAAGGCGCTAGATGGGAGGCAACCCATCGTTTATCATTTATTATTTTTCATTTTTCATTTCGTTCTAGTATGTGTTTTGCTTTTGATAATGAAAATCCAAAAATAAGAGTCGTGCCACGACCAAAACTAAGGCGCTTGGTGGGAGGCAACCCATCGTACTAATCGTTTTCATTTGGTTTTAAGCAAATATAGGTGCAAGAGGAATGCAACGAGGAGATTGATTTCAATTGACGATTTGGACGCATTGTATGGTAAAGTTGGTAAGTTAGGAATGGTGATGCATAAGGCTATGGATTGAGCATTTCTCATGCCAAAATAGGCATCGAGGAAGGCTAGGCCTTGGTAAAACTAGGCCACGAATGATGCACAACCTATCCTATAGCCTTAGGTCTCGGAATCCAGTGTGCTATACACTATGCTCCGCCTATTCCTAGGTATGCTTTTGACTATGCGCCGCCTATGCTATGGCATTTGGTCTCAGTATCTCATATGCCATATACTATGCGGCGCATATGTCTATAAATGCCATAGACTATGCGGCGCATATGTCCCATTATGCTATAGACAATGCGCCGCATATGTCATATCTATGCCAAGCATTATGCGCCGCATATGTGGGATTTTTGTCTCCAAAACCGATTGTAAATGGGTCATAACCCGACCCATTCTCTTCCTATATAAAGGGGACTTAGTTTTACAACACATTGCAAAGTGACCTAAAGGTGCTGCATATTCATCCAAATCCTCTCAAAATTTTCTTTTTTGCTCTTCCAATTCACAAAACCACCTCCAAAAGATTCAAGCAAGTAAGTACTCTCTTATTCTTCATTTATTTCTCGTAAGTACTACGTTGCTATGTCTATTATAAATTTCTACATATTGAAAGATTGTTGGTGAAGTTCATGTGTTTGGAATGTTAATGCAAAATCATGTGAGTGAACGTATACGTTAGAATCATCTTGACTTGTTTCCGACTTGAATTTGGTTTTAATTGCATTGTTATACTATTTGCGGAATTGCTATAGTCTTGAACATTGTTTAAAATTGCTACTTGGATACTTACATGTTAGGCTATCCCGTTCATCGGGATAAGACTTATAGTGTCTGCCGACATAGGAGGTTGTGATTGTTGAAAGTAACTATATTATGTGGTAACCCCTATGTAGTAGTGTTGTTATATCTAACATGAAAGTAATGAAATGGCTGCAAGTAGTGATACATCACTGATTTTCTTGCCGAAATACAACTCCTAAAATGTATGTCGACGAAATTTGAGTAATCGACCACTTTCACTTCACTGATTTGTGTCAACAAAACTAAGTGTGGGGTGGTACCCCTACTTCTTGTGCATAGATTGTATCCATTGATATTGTGCTACCACTAACACTATTTCTAGTCTCAGGTACAATGGCACCTAAAGCGAGACAAGGCAAGGAGAAGGCTACCACCTCCCAAAAGGGAGAAAAGAGAAGTCGCAAGGACCAAGGAGAACCCTCCTCGCTGCAAATACCTCGACTCACGCTTGGAATTAAGTGGGATACTTATGAGGAACTTCTGAGGATGACGACTCTGATGATGATTCCAATGCAAGGGGTATGACCCCAGACATAGAGGATAAGTCCGACCAACCAGGTTCCTCGTATTTATTTTCCACTGAGGACAGTGTCCCGACTAAGTGTGGTGTGGTGGTATTGCATGCTATACTTCTCTATTCACATCTATGTTTGTTTGCTTTTGTTTCATTTTTGTTTCATTTTGTTTTTTTTAGTAGTTAAAATTATTTTTTTTAGCTTCGCATGAAATTATTTTGATAGGCAGCATGAGATTATAACAAGAGTATGTGCTACAATTGTGACTATTGAGACGTTTAGGCTCTAGTTGTGACTCAATATGTCATATTGTGTGATTCAATTCCTTCACTTGTTGGGTCGAGAGTCTATATTACTTCCAATCAAGTCGACCATGTGCCTTGTGTGTGTGAGATAATAGTATATTCTATGTATGTGGCTGATGCTAGAACTTGTCTGGTATGTATGCAAAGCGAAAATAAGGAGTGTAAGTTTAGGATATGATTTAGGCATTTCTTTGGCAACCTATACATGTTTACCTTCAGTTTTACCTACCCATGGACATCATCCTAGTTAACCTTTTTGAGCCTTTAGCCTATTTCTTTGACAACCTTGTATGTAAGCCTAATCCATTTCTTTCAAGACCATAATTTGATCCCAAAATCCCTAAGTGCTATAAAGTGAAAAAGTCATGTGACAACATAAAAGGAAATTGGGTGAGTATAATGCTATAAATTGGAATGGTTCTTGAATGTGTTATGAAAAAGAAAAAAAATGCTATCATAAGAGGTATGTTGTGAAAAGAAAAAGGAAAAGAAAGCTGAAAAGTGAGTTGTGCTTAAAATTGAAAAAAGAGGAGAACAAGGGTGGTAGAAAAAAGAAAGAAGAAAGGTTGAAAGAAAAAATTGTCAATGATACAAAGTGATGTATTAAAGCGCTTAGGAACCTAGTCACTATTCTTGGCCAAAATAGTCCTACCCGTCCCTTAGCCTACATTACAACCATCAAAAGACCTACTTGATCCTAATCTTAACATTCTGACATTTAGTGGAGTACTACATTAAGGGCAAGCCTATGGTCATCAGTTGCTACATATGAACTCTTTGTGAGAGTGAGAGCAAGGACATTTTGATACCCATGTTTGAAAAATATGCTATATTTGTGAGTGATTATGGGTACTATATTGTGAGACATACATGGTTGATGAGTTTTGGATAGTTGTATATGATTCCATGCACCTTAACGTTTGCATGTGAGTTGATGACCATCACGAGTCTATGCTAGAGGTTAAACTGTTTCTACTTATAATCGGAAAGCTACTCTTTGTTGATAATTGTTGTGCTTGTCTTGAAGAATGTTTTGTGTTGTTACTGTAAAAACCCTAAGTTGATGTTTAGAAGGACATGATATGTTGTTCGAGGACGAACAAAGCTCTAAGTGTGGGGTGTTGATGATAGGCGGATTTACACGCCTATATCAATATATTTTGCCCATATTTTAGCCTAGTTTTGAGAACAAATTATACATTTCATGCACTTTTAGTCCTTTTTCCTGTAAGAGAGCTAACGAACATGGTTAGTAAAGTTTCAGGTATAAATGATGCAAAATCAGCATTTTATGGCTTACTTGACGCAAAAGAAAGCTCACAAAGGAAGGGAAGAAAGTTTACACGCCTAAGGACCAAAACTGCTGCATGGAAAATCTGTCCCGGGCTAAAACAGCATTTCTGAAGACTTTGGAGACTTACAGACACAAAGCTGGATTTTGACAATGATACATTAACCTAGTACAATTAGGTTATGTATTTCATTATTTTATGTGGATTATGATAATGTTACCTTAACCTAGTACATTTGGGTTAAGGATTTCATTAGTCTAGTAGGATTTGGTTATTTATTTCATTAGCTTAGTAGGAGTAGGATATGGGTATTATAAATACCCTATCATGCTAGAGATTTTGAAGAAGAGAGATATTCATCATTCAGTAATTAATTTTCTTCCCTCCCTCTCATCTTCCACTACAAACACTTCTAATCTACTCTTCTATTCTTAAACTCCACAACAAGAGAATCGTTACTTGCTAAGGAATCACGCCTCACGCCTATCACTTGATCTACACGCCATTACTCAATATCGTGATATAATAACAATGTCAATCGTGATTTCCTTTGCATTCATGGGTAAATAAACTTCTCTGTTGGGGTTATGGAAGCCGAATGAGTTACTATCTATTGCTGTGAGTTTGTGAGTTCGAGGCACGTATATTGCTTATATCATTATTCTCTTCATCTTAATCTACATTCTTTGCGGTTGCAAACGCAAGAATACGCCAGTCTAACATTTAACTTGTTCGAGAGAAAAGTTATTTGTCTGGAAAAGAGATAATGTCAAGGTAGTAGGACACCCTTTCCTATTAAAAAGCTAGTGCCGTAACTGGACTAACCTCTTGGAGAATTCGTACCGTTAGACACGCTTTAAGATCGAGAGATTTAAAGTGAAATAGTCCTTGTTTAGGTCGAGAGACGCTTGGATTTACCATCGACTACAATCCTCTATAAGAAATTGCATGTCAGAATTCTACACACTCATAGCCAATAGAGACGTATACCTCAGAAGGTGGACATAACCCTAACGCTTCAATTATCATTGTTTACAACCAACGTAACAATCTCTCTCTTTTTACTTTATTATTTTCAGCTTTTGTTTACATTACTTGCAAAACAAGAATCCCCCCTTCTTACGAGACTTGCACCAAAAGTTTAGTAATTTTACTTACTTGTTGGCCAAGCTATTCCCTGTGGGATCGACACCCAACCCAGGTTGGGTTCTATATTTGCTAACGACCGCTTTACACTCAAACGACAGCTGTAGATTGAGCGTTATCACTTACTCTTGAGAGTGTTATGCTAAGTTGTTTATTCAAGAGATCATTTAATTTCATGGAGATCTAGTTTCCATCATTTCTAATCGAGGTATGCAATTCTCTTCTCACTTTTAGCATTCATTTCATAAAGTCTTAGGCACACAGGTGAACCTTAGCACCACATTCCACCTTTAGATGGATGGACAGGCGGAGAGGATCATTTATACTATGAAAGATATGCTAAGGGCCTGTGTGATTGGTTTTGGAGGTAGTTGGGCGGATCATTTTCTTCTCATTGAGTTTTCTTAAAATAACAATTATCATTCTAGTATTGGGATTGCTCCTTTTAAGGTTTACTAGGGTAGGAGGTATAGATATCCTATTAGTTTATTTGAGGTTGGTAAGACTAGATTGTTTGGTTCGAAATTGGTTCACCAGGCCATAAAAAAGGTGAAGGTGATTTGAAATAGAAATAAGGATGCTTAGAGTCGCCAAAATCCTATTCGGATGTGAACGAAGAGAATTAGAATTTGACATTAGTGATTTGGTGTTCTTGAAGGTATCTACTACAAAGAGAGTGATGAAATTTGGAAATAAAGTGAATCTCGGTCCCTATTTTGTAGGATTGTACATGATTTTAAGGAGAGTGGGAAACGTCGCTTATGAATTAGATTTTCCTTCGAGTTTTGGTTTCATTCACCCAATTTTCCATGTATTGATGTTGAGAAAGTGTGTGGGTGATGCCTATTAGGTGGTTCCTATTAAGAATATTGGCATTTTGAATTACTTGTCTTATGAGGAAGTTCTTTTTGAGATTTTGGATAGGCAAGTACATCATTTGATGACTAAAGATGTAACTTCGGTGAAGGTCCTTTAGAGGAACCATAAGGTATAAGAAGTTACTTAGGATGTTGAAGAGGATATGAAATCCAAATATCAGTTCTTGTTCCCCAAGTTACATAATCATGCTTACGGTATGCATTTTCCAACTCTTTTTTTTCTGACTTTGTTAAAGGTTTTGTGATTTCATTTGTGTCTTACATTTTTGCTAATGGATGTTTTGACTCCTAATTCAAGTATGAATGATCCTAAGGGGGGTAATATAACACCCCATATTTTTTCCACTGAAAAATATCAGTGTTTTGAGATCATTGTCCAAGGCACGACTTAGGTATGAGTCGTAAAGACTCCTCACAAGTTATATTGCTCCAATCGTTGTATGACCAGTAAGTTATCCATGGTTTTTGTTGAGATCATACTTGGACCTCACAAGTCGTAAGGTGAGGTCATGAATTGTAGGGTGGGACTCGTGACCAAACCAGTGAGATGGCACAAGGTTTCCATTTTGGTAATGACTAAGACCCCATGAGTCGTAGGGTCAGGTCATGAGTTATAGGGTGTGAATCATGACCATACCATTAAGGATTCCCTGAGTCACTGCCCAGTGTAACGCCCCGAGTCTGTACCCCGGATGCTACATAGTGCTCATAATCCCAAAGGACCACAAGCTAAATTATGACTGGTACCTGCTGCAATAACTGAGAAATAAATACTATAATGATTGCGGAAATAAGTAGAAACATATTCCATAAGGTTCACATCTGCAAATAAATCTGAATATAAGTACTAAAAAATAGAACAATTATCTAAAAATACTCTGTCTGAATAGCCTCTAACTGTCTGAACTGTAGAGTTGATGGGACAAGCCCCCAACTAACTCTATCTACTAAAATAAAACTAAAGTACTGTAAATAATAGGCATGTCCTCAAACTATGAGGAATCATCACTACGCTGAAAGCTGAGAATATGAACTGCTAAGGGTGATCTGGAGCCCGTGCTTCTGAACCTATGATATAATACATCATAGCACAAAAAAAGAAAGGAGTCAGTACTTTGAATCTACTGGTATACACAGTGAGGTAGGTTCAAATTCATGGGTTTATGTGCATTCACAATAATAATTGAATAACATGAGTATGACAAAGTAAGAGTACACGCATTAATACATAGACTGTAACTGAGATTGTGCTAATACTGAGTACTGAATCTGAATACTAATAACAGATATCTAAGTTTATAAATACTGTATTACTGATTATCTGAATGAATGTATCTGACAGTTCTAAATACTATGGAACCATACTGAGTTTCGTACTGAGCTAAGTGACTATGTCTGATAGTCCTGAATTTGTCGAACTGAACTGAGTTCTATTCTGAGACTGAGATTGGAACTGAGACTATGGGAGGTAATCATCTAACTGATATACCCCTCTCTAAAATGATTAGGGTTTAACCTATAACCCTAATTGGAAGGGTGTCAATACCGTTCTATGAGTAAGGAAAAGCTCTGAGTTAACCCTCTCTGACAAGAAGCTCTTCCATCAACCCTCGCTAGTAGGATAACTCGAATGAGATATATCAACCCTCAACATATCTGGAAGGAAGATATCACAACCTATGTTGGATATGTAATTCTGTAATGTAGGGATTGCTACTAAGGGTCAACCCCTCTGCTGGCAGGAATGCCCCCATCCCTTGGTTAACTCGGTGCTGAATCCTACTCCCAATTGAATTGACACTGAACTGATTTCTAGTCTGCACTAGGATGGACTGAGTTATTATTTATATTACTGTTCAACTGAACTGAACTGGGTAAACTGAGTTTTGTGGATTATCGAAAACTACTGAATTCTATTAACTGACTGAGTTTACTAAGGTATGGACTAAGTACTAAACTAGCTAGAAGAATACTAAGTCTACTGAGTTTTTCCTGAGTTCTGTAACTGACTGAGAGTACTACTAATAGTAACATAATTGTTACTGTACTATGACTGACCATGGCTCTAAATAATCAGTTAATTTTCAGGCATAAGTACCCCCAGGACTCGATAGCACAAAATAAGAGATATGGCATAAACTTGAAACATATAAACTTAAGCATTTAATCATTCTTCATTTATTGGGTCATTTTAACAAACACTTTCATGTCATGAACTTACACACATGCTAACATGATATAACTTTACTATTCAACTCACATGTTTAATTCACCAATCACTTGAAAGGCATAAATTATGCACATAGCACTAAACAACATGTGAGCACACAACATCAATATTAAATTCACCATTTGAAGTATTTAGCATGATTTCACATTTTAACACGTATAAATCAATTAACCCCGCATGAAATTGATCATGAAACATGGATTTGAAACCCAATTAATCATTTTTAAACATGGATATTATCAAACCCATATGGAATTCATATACTTGAAGTCTAAAAATAGTTTCTTGGACTCCAAGGGTAGTAGGGTCCCTTAGATGAACACTTCACATACCTTAGTTAAGGAATTTCCAAAAATTGATGGTGGAATCTTTAGTTCTTAATTTGAAATTGAATCTTCTAGGGTTTTGTTCTTGAGCAATTTTGAGAAAAGATGAGTTTGATTGCTCTCTAAGGTGATAAATTTTCTATTTTGGGGGATGTAGGTTAAGGGAAAAAGACCCAAATAACCCCCAAGGATGCAGTCTTTTAATGAATGAAACACTGTACCATTGACGCACAGACCGATATGCCGCATCATTGCCATTGATGCGATAGCCAACGCATAGTGTCAAGTTTGCATCAACTCATTGGAAATTGACACTGGGATATGGGGAAAACATTTATCAATGTGATAGTCGATGTGTCACATCAAGATCACATTGATCCACTATTTTAGGATTCCAAAGGAGCTTCAAACGAAGTCCAAAAAATCCAAAACTTGTTCGGGAACACCTACGGACATTCCTGATCATGAATCAACCTAAATATCCACCTATAATGGACGTACAAGCCATGAAATAAGATTTTTAAATTTTGAAGGATAGAATGACACTAAGTCTGAAAACTTATCTAGAATATTCTAAGTCTGGGACCCCTTAACAAGCTTAGTGGACTGAATTAAGCTAAGGATTTTGCTGGGTCTTACATTATCTCCCACTTGGGAACATTCATCCTTGAATGAGACTGTGGAGACTGAGAATACTAAGAGACTGAACGTAGACACTGGACATGCACTACTGAAACATAGTTCATGACTGAGATCACTGATACACTGAATTATCGTATTGAACATGCATATCTAATGCATGAGCACATAGATGAACATGATTCATAAATGCATGACTGGAATTATTGATAAGCTAATTTTCTCATACTGTACATGCATATCTAATGCATAAATACCTGACTGAACATGCAATGGTAACTGATACCAAATTTGTAACTGAAATCTGAACATAAAACTGAATAAGCTTAAGGAAAGCTATTACCTTGGACTGGGTCTGAGTCCATGGAGAAGAGGTGAGGATACTTGGTCTACATGTATACTTCTTATTCCTAAGTATCTCCCTCAATGAACTGATTCCTCCAAAGAACTTTAACTAGAGAGACTTCTATGTTCCTCAGTCTACAAATCGGGTAGTCAAGGATTTCAACTGGAATCTCTTCATAAGAGAGACTGTTCTAAATATCTATGCCCTCAACAGGGACTACGACTGCTTGGTCACCTATGCATTTCTTTATCAAAGAGACGTGGAATATTGGATGCACTGAAGATAGATCTAAGGAAACTCAACCTCGTAAGCCACCTTTTTTAAACAGCTGAGAATTTGGTAAGTACCGACATATCAGGGAATGAGTTTCTCCTTCTTGCCAAATCTCTTCATCCCCTTGATAGGATAGATTTTCAAGTAAATAGTCACCAATATCGAACTCGAGATCCTTTTCGCACATATCTGCATACAATTTCTGTCGGCTCTGAGTTTTCTTAAGTCTTTCCCTGATCACCTGGACTTTCACTAAGGTATCAAATACCAAGTCATGCCCTGCCACTGTTGCCTCACCCACTTCAAACCAACTAATAGAAGATCTACACCTCTTTTCATAAAGCTCTTCAAATAGAGCCATCTAAATACTGGAATGATAACTCTTGTTATATGCAAACTCAATCAAAGGAAAATGGTCATCCCAACTACCTTTAAAATCTATCGTGCACGCTCGCAGCATATATTCTAAGGTTTGAATGGTCCTTTCTGCTTGACCATCTATCTGTGGATAGAAGGTTATACTGAGATAAAATCAAGTACCAAGACCCTTTTGGAATGCCTTCCAGAAATGAGAGGTAAACTAGGTACCTCTATCTGAGATGATAGACAACAAAACAACGTGCAATCTGACCAACTCCCTGATATAGAGTTTGGCATAATCCTCGGCTGAATATGAGGTATGGACTGGATGGAAATGAGCGGATTTGGTAATCCTATCTACAATGACACAAACTGAATCATGTTGACAATGAGTACGAGGAAATCCCGCCACAAAATCCATGTTCACTTCTTTCCATTTTCAGGTGAGACTACTAAACTCTTTCATGGACCCACTAGGATTTTGATGCTCAATATTAACCTGCTAACACATCGAGTACTTATCCATAAAATCACTAATATCTCTCTTCATCCCACTCTACTAATAGATCTCTTGGAAATCATGGTACATCTTAGTGGCCCCTAGATGAATCAAGTAGCATGAACCATGCACTTCTGCAAGAATTCGCTCCTCAAGAAATCTATGCCTGGAATAGACAGACGACCCTGGAAACGTAGCACACCATCTCCCCCTTGGGAGAAAACCTCAACCTTCTGATCTCGGACTGATTCTTTCAACTTGACTAGACTGGGATCCCCATCCATCTTTTCCTTTACTTCGGAAACTAGGGATGAATTTGAACTACTCTGAACCCATACGCTACATTCTACTGAATCGACTAAGAGGACACCTAGACAGGCTAACTAATGGACTTCCTGAGCTAACTTCTTCTTACTGTCCTCTACATGAGTAACACTACCCATAGACATTCTACTAAGGGCATCAGACATTACGTTAGCCTTGCCCGAATGATACAGAATACTCATGTTATACTATTTCAATAACTCCAACCACCTTATCTGATAGTGGTTTTGGCCTTTCTGAAAGGACACATACTACAGGCTCTTAAGATCAGTGAACACATAAACGTGCACACCATATAAATAGTGCCTCAAAATATTTAAGGCAAACACTACTATTGCTAACTCAAGATTATAAGTAGGATAGTTATTCTCATAGGGATTAAGTTGTCTAAAGGATTAGGCTATGACCTTACCTCTATAAATTAAAACACAACCTAATATGACTTTGGAAGCATTACAATACACAACTAAGCCATCGGAACCATCTGGTAGGGTCAAAACTGGAGTTGTGGTAAGTCGAGTCTTCAACTCCTGAAAACTCTTCTCACAAGAATCTGACCACTCGAACTTGACTTTCTTCAGAGTCAATTTGTACATAAGGGATGGAATAGATGAAAATCCCTCAACGAACCATAGGTAATAGCCAGCCAAACCCAAGAAACTCCTGATATCTGATGGAGAGATGGGTCGGGGCCAGTTTTTCACTGCCTCAGTCTTTTGGGGATCAACTCTAATGCCATCACCTGAAATGATATTCCCAAGGAATGCTACTGACCTTAGCTAAAATTCACACTTACTAAATTTGGAGAATAGTTGATGGTTTCTGAGAGTCTGCAATACTATTCTGAGATGATCTGCATGATCGTGTTCACTAAAGGAGTAAATAGGAATGTCATCTATGAAGACTATGATGAACATGTCCAAGTACTTCTTGTACACATGGTTCATCAAGTCTATGAAGGCTGTTGGGGAATTGGTAAAACCAAAGGAAATGACTAAAAATTTGAAGTGACGGTATCAAGTTCTGAAAGCTATTTTCGATATGTCACATTCCCTGACTCTGTGGTGATGATATCCTAATCTGAGGTCTATCTTAGAAAAATAGTTGGCACCCTGAAGTTGGTAAAATAAGTCATCGATTCTGTGAAGTGGATACTTGTTCTTGACTTTAACTTTGTTTAACTGACGGTAATCTATACATATTCTAAGGGAACCATCTTTCTTACAAACAAATAAAATTGGTGTGTCCCACGGGGACTCACTAGGTCTAATGAATCCCTTATATAAGAGATCCTTTAACTATTTCTTTAATTCTCTAAGTTTTACAGGTGCCATTCTGTATGGCGGAATAGATATAGGTTGAGTATCTGGAAGGAGATCAATTCTGAAATCAATTTCCTTTTTGGGAGAAACTCGTGGAAGATCTTCGTGAAACACATCTAGGAATTCACATGCTACTGATACTGATTCAAGAGTATGGGTTTCTGAACTAGAGTCCTGGACTCGAACAAAATGGTAGACACGCCCTTTTGATATCATTTTTCTATCCCGAAGGTAAGAAACAAGCTGACCCCTAGGTGTTGAAGTACTACCCCTCCACTCTAGGATGGGCTCATTCGAAAACTTAAACTGGAAAATTATATTTTTGTAGTTGACTGAGGCATAGCAGGAATAAAGCCAATCCATGCCGAGAATGACATCAAAATCAGTCATCTCTAATTCGACTAAGTCTACTGACGTGACTTTATGATATATCATAACTGGATAGTTCCTGTTTACCTACTGGACTATGATAGATTTACCCACTTGGGTAGATACTGAGAAAGGCTCTGCTAGAATTTTAGGACTGACTCTGAAATCAACTGCTATATTAGTAGTAAAAAAAGAACAAGGAAGCTTCTGGATCTAGCAAAGCGTAAACATGCAAATGACAAACTTGTACCATACCAGTTACCATATCAAGAGAAATTTTATGATCCTGTCAGGATTGAAGAGCATAGAGTCTATTTGGGCGCTGCCCACTGGTGGCACTGGATGAGGCACACTGCTGATTTGGGCGAATGAACAGAGCTGAAGGACGGGTATGCTGACTCTATAAACCCACTTGAGGACACTGTCTAAATCTATGGCCTGGCTTTCCACATCCAGAATACACATTATTGCTAGCTCTGCAGATACCCTGGTTGTTTCTATCGCACTTTTGGCAAAGAAGATTGGTTCGGGCACTACTAACACTGCCTTGGGGCTTAGGTCCTAATTCCCTCTCTCTATTGTCGTCTCTAAATTTCAGTACTAGAGCATTGGCTGAGGATGGAGATGGAATTGAGAATTTTAGGCAGAATTGAGAACGATTCCCACCCTCTGACTTAGGCTAAGCAAAACTAAAACTATATGTTCTCGGTCTCTTGCATTCCCTCTCCTTCTCTTTATTCTTAGCCTCCTCTATCTACTGAGTATACATCATAATCCTAGATATATCCATCTCCTTTATTAGTATTGGAGTCCTACACTTTTTGACCACATTTCTAGACACCCTTAATACAAACTTACTCATCTTAGATCTGTTATCTGCCACAACATGTGGGGCATATCTGTCCAACTGAGTAAACTTGAGGGAATTCTCCTGCACTTTTATATTTCCCTGCTTTAAGTTTATAAACTCTAAAATTTCACTTCCCTCAACTCTAGCGGGAAGAACCTATTAAGAAAAACAACTTCAAACTCCTCCCATTCCATGGGCCCTGCATCGGTGGCCCTCTCTACTTTCCACTATTTGAACCAAAAATAAGACACATACTATAATAGAAATGTAACCAAATAAACGCTCTCAATAGAAGTCAACCCCATGATATCAATAACCTTTTACACCTATTCAAAAAATTCTTGAGATTTCTCATCTAACTTAGACCTGGTAAACGATGGAGGGTTCATTCAGGTGAAGTCCTAAATCCTGGCAACAGCAGCATTAGCCACTAGGTTGGCCGGAATGGCATTTGGGAATTCATTCTGGGTTGCTACAGAATGAGCTAGGGTTGTGAAGGTTTTTCAGAACTCTACGTGGGAGACATGCTTTCCTAATGTATCTAGATGGACGGGATGAAGGGCTGACTAGTCTCCCGTTCTTCTTCCTTAAGTCCTCTTTGGAGGCATATTCTGTAAATGGAAAAGAATCTAGGATTAGAAAGAGAGTGTAACTGGAGCTAATGCTCACTCACAAGACATGAATACTGAAAGAAGGGAAACTTTTCCTAAAATATCTCGTAGCCTCCTATCCATAAATGTGGAATGAAACACACCCATGCACAGGGCTCTACTAGATGCGGCTTTCATACTTTCTAGGACTCTGTTGAACCTTAGGATCTGATACCATGTTTGTAACGCCTTGAGTTTGTACCCCGAACGTTATCCGGTGCTTACAATCCTGAAGAACCACAAGCTAACCAATGACTAGTACCTGCTGTAATAAATGAGAAATAAATACTTTTATGATTTCGAAAATAGGTGGAAACATATGTCATAGGGTTCACATCTGTAAATAAATTTGAATATAAGTACTGAAAAAATGAACAACTATCTGAAAATACTCTAGTCTGAAAAGCCTCTAACTGTCTGAACTGTGGAGTTGATGGGACAAACCCCCAACTAACTCCATCTACTAAAATAAAACTAATATACTATAAATAATAAGCATGTCCTCTAACTATGAGGACTCACCATTACTCTGAAAGATGAGAATCTGAACAGCTAAGTGTGGTTAGGATCCCGTGCGTCTGAACCTATGATATAAGGCATCATAGCACAAATAAAAGCATGCGTCAGTACTTTGAATGTACTGGTATGCACAGCGAGGTAGGCTGAAATGAATGGGTTCATATGCATGCACAATAATAACTGACTAACATGAGTATCAATGAGTAAGAGTACATGCATGAATACATACACTGCAATTGAGATCATGCTAATACTGAGTAGTGAATCTAAATACCAATAACCAATATCTGAGTTTACGAATACTGTATTATTGATTATCTAAATGACTGTATCTAACAGTTCTGAGTACTGAGGAACCATACTGAGTTCTGTACTCAAATGAGTGACTATGTCTGATAGTCCTAAATCTGTAGAACTGAACTGAGTTCTATTCTAAGACTGAGATTGGAACTGAGACTGTGGGAGGTAATCATCTAACCGATATGCCCCTCTCTAAACTGATTAGGTTCCAACCAGTAACCATAGATAGAAGGATTTCAATACCATGCCACGGATAAGAACAAGCTGTGAGTTAATCCTATCTGACAAAAAGTTCTTCCATTAACCCTCGCTTCCAGGATAACTCGAATAAGATATATCAATCCACAATAAATCTAGCAGGAAGATGTCTCAACCTATGCTGGCTATGTAGTTCTGTAACGCACGGATTTCTACTAAGGGTCAAACCCTTTGCTGGTAGGAATGCCCTCATCTCTGGGTTAACTTGGTGCTGAATTCTACTCCCAACTGAATAGACACTGAACTGATTTCTAGTCTGTACTAGGCTGGACTGAGTTGTTACTGATATTATTGTTTAACTGAACCAAACTGGGTACACAAAGTTCCATGGACTGTTGGAAACTACTGAATTGTATTAACTGAGTGAGTTTACTAAGGTCTGGACTGAGTACTAAACTAGACTGGAAGAATACTGAGTCTACGGAGTTTTTCCTGAGTTTTGTAACTGACTGAGAGTACTACTGATAGTGACGTAACTATTACTTTACTATGACTGACCATGGCTCTAAATAATCAACTAAATTGTCGGGTACAAGTACCCCCAGGACTCGATAGCACAAAATAAGAGACATGGAATAAACTTGAAACATGTAAACTAAGCATTTGATCATTCTTCATTCATTGGGGCATTATGACAAACAGTTGCATGTCATAAACTTAAACATATGATAACATGGTATAACTTCACTATTCAACTCACATGTTTAATTCACCGATCACTTGAAAGGCATAAATTATGCACATAGTACTAAACAACATGTGAGCACACAACTTCAATATTAAATTCACCATTTGAAGGCTTTAGCATGATTTCCCATGGTAACACATATAATTCAATTAACCCCACATGAAATTGATCATGAAACATGGATTTGAAACCCAATTAATCATTTTTAAACATGGATATTATCAAACCCAACATGGAATTCATATACTTGAAATCTAAAAATAGTTTCTTGGACTCCAAGGGTGGAAGGAACCCTTGGATGAACACTTCACATACCATAGTTAAGGAATTTCTGAAAATTGATGGTGGAATTTTGAGTTCTTGATTTGAAATTGAATCTTCTATGGTTCTTTTCTTGAGAAATTTTGAGAAAGGATGAGTTTTATTGCTCTCTAAGGTAATAAATTTCTTGTTTTGGGCGCTCAAGTTTGAGGGAAAAAGACCCAAATACCCCCAAAAATGTGGTCTTTTAATGACTGAAAACTATACCATCAACGTGTAGACCGATGAGATAGCCAATGCGTTGCATTGAGTCCGCATCGACACACTAGAAATTGATTTTGGGAGCACGCGATAGTCGATGCGGCGCGCCACGATTGCGTTGATCCACTATTTTAGGATTCCAAAGGAGCTTCAAACGAAGTCTAAAAAATCCCAAACTTGTCCGGGAACACCTATGGACATTCCTGATCATGAATCAACCTAAATATCACCCCTATAATGGACGTAAAGGCCATGAAATAATATTGCCAACTTTTGAAGGCTAGAATGACATTAAGTCTGAATGCTTAGCTAGAATATTCTATCTGAATGCTTAGCTAGAATATTCTAAGTCTGGGACCCCTTAACAAGATTAGAGGACTAAATTAAGCTAAGGATTTTACGGGGTCTTACACCCAAACTACAGGTCTAGGCAATGACTCTTACCCAATTGTCACGAGTCGTGATGTGACCCATAACGATTGGTGACAACTTTTCTTGTGTTTTATTTTAAGGCACTTTGGTTATTTCTCGCCTTTCTCAATTCTAACCCACAACCTAAAATGCCCTAAGGGACCCCATAACTCCTCATTTCTTAATCTTAAAATACTCTAAAACTCTCTCAAATCCTTAAGTTAAGAACAACCTAGGGTTTCTAAGGATTTGGCTTCAAGAGCTCCAATTGGTGTTTTCTCAATACTTTCAGGCATGTATCTCTTCCCCTAAATTTTTTTTGTTTAAAGCATGTGTTTAGAATTGTTATTTATGTGATTAATTGATTTTTTTTAAATTGGTTTGATGGCCTTTGAATGCTATTGATGGAATTGTTTTTCCTATGGTATTTATGAATTATTCATATTTTAAATTGATAGTTTTTGAACTCATTAGGTACATATGCATGGTAAATGGGAATGAGGGTCATGGATTCCCCTGATTAAATGAATTTGGAATTGAAATTGGTAATAACCTCAACCCACCTTATGAAATTGGCTTTGAAATACGAGTATATGAATATTCTAATCACTTTTAGAACTATCGCACTGCATAAAAGGCTAATGGAACATATATGATTTTAAATCAAACCTTATAGGTTATGGATTCCCCCATGTGGATTGATGATATGAGCTTGTGGGGTCATGGATTCCCCCAAATAATGATAATTGGAATGATATATTGATAATAACTTGCAAGCATAGTTGGTATGACGATACCAATGGGCTATGCATTAATGGATGATTATAACTTCAATCTATGGGAATGTGTAAATGTTTTAATTAGGCTTTAAGAGGGTTGTGTAGCTGATCCTTAAAAGTGAAGGTCCCGAGGGACTGATACTGGGAACCCATGTTTTCCTGTGTGAGGGTTGTTCTTGATGACCCTGTGTTTGTGTCACGCTTTATATATTCATATCCTGGATTCGAGAAGGGTTGCAGATTCTGCGACCTTCCTTGATACCCCAGATTATGTGGCTAACACGCAATGGGACCATTTTTGCAGGGTGAGAGTTGGACCCATATTGCCAATAGGTATAGATGATGGTTTGAGCTACACCGTCCAGGTTAATGTTTTAACTTTCATGCTAAGCCTTGTTACCTATCCGGACATATTGTGTTTATATATATATGTATGATTGTGTGCATATGGTTTTAGAATAATTTTGGACTAATTGATCTTGGGATTATTTTATCCCTTCCCTGAGTTACATGCTAGCGCTCACCTCGTTAACCATCCCAAGATGTTGTATTCCAACGTAATATAGGGTTAGAATACACTTTTGTTTCCTTGCATAGTGGTAGGTGACTTTTGGATTATCTGTGAGTCGGCTTTGAAATGGTGAGCTTCCATTCTTCGGAAGTCCCTCATTTAATGGTCTTGTCTTTACTTATGTCTTAGACTATTTCGGTGGGTTTTTGGCTATGGTCAGGGGTATGTCACAACATTGGTTGATATTTGGTTTCTTAGAGGCTTTTGTAGATAGGATATGGGTGGATTTGGTATTGTGGATTCTTAGATCCTATTCACGTTATTTATCCATCTTGTTATATGTTCGGAACTCAGTTCTATCTTGTTATATGTTTGGAACACAGCTCTATCTTCTTATATGTTCAAAATTCATTTGTTATTAGTTGTATTATGTTCTTCTTGGCTAGATTAATAGGGGTGGTCTCCGGTCCTTGGCGGACTTGAGATAACCGTCATGACTAGGCCCTAGTTTGGATCCTGACAAATCAAGGCATAACTAATTTCATGTAAACAAGGCCAACTATATCATATATGAACCCACATGGTCACACATAGAAAATAGTATACCAAGACCGTCAAATAACATCATTGTATAGGCCCCCACCTGGGCACAACACGAAAACAAATCCATTTTCATAATTATTTCCCACACCCTTAACATGATTTTTTATCAGCATTCACTACCCAGACAGTCTGATGAAAGTTAAGCCATAACCTACCTCGAATGCCAAAAATTAGTCCATAAACCTTCTCTCTGAAGCCTTACTTCTCCCAAATGGACTTAGAATAAACTAAAAAATGGAAATATAGAATCTATGCATAAAAAAAAGCCAACCATTCTCATATTGTCTATTTTTAAGTCGGGGTCAAAACGGACCCCCAAAAATGGGTTTCCAATAAAAGTGCAAACTCATAATTTTATCATTGAAATATGTTCCCTATATTTTTAGAAGTCTACAGCTAAAAACCTCAGAGAAAATGTGTTTAAAATGAGGTCCAAATTAAATAAAAACCATTTTTAAGCTTTACCGACAAAATTCCCGAAAATTCTATTTGAAATCAAGAATCTGAAGTTGTTTAGAAGATGAAATTAGGAGAAAACTAATAATTATTACCCAAGTGAAAATGGGGTTTGAATCGAAGAAACACAAGTTTTAGGCCTTCCGTGCCAAAATCTATATTTTTCTATTTTAATCCACGCTAAAATAAGTATTAGATGATAAAATCGGAGTAAAGTAGTTGAAATAGGTGTTTAGAAGCTTACCAAGATTAGAAATGGAAGAAATTGTTCAAAAGTGTGACACCTTAAGCTCCAAGTCTCAAAAGTAGGGAAAAAGGCAAAACATGGGTATATTACGGTCCAAGTCTTTGTGGACCCCTCGAGATTCATCTGGAATCCCATGAACAAAAATGAAATATGCTACCCTATGAAATTCGACGCTCCGGACTCAATGGTTGTATCAGATTTTTGAAAAAAAAAATCATTTTCATAAAGTTGATCTCTGAATCTCAGTTTCACAACTTTTTGAACCAAGGGTCAAAATTAGATTTAAAAGCCATAAAACCACACCAACCATGTTACCAAACAAAATCGATGTTCTAGATCAAGTGGCATAGTCCATTTTGCAATCCAACGTACAAATTAATAAATATTGACTACAGTCAACTATAAGGCTGTCAAAGCCACCAAAAACTATAATTTCACATGCATCACGCTAAAATGCATCAAAAAACATGTTAATCATCCCCCCTCCCATCCCAGAAATACCATAAAGCAACTACAGGGAGAGGTAAAATAGTCAAATTAAATAGAAATGAATACTTCAATAAAATGATCAAGAAAATCAGGTCGTTATATCATCCACCACTAAAAATATAGTTCATACTCAAACTAGAAGCAAGAGGAATACCTGAACCAAAAAAGAGACGGGGGTAGGAACAACACATATTAGACTCGACCTCCCAAATAGCCTCATCTATAGGTCGGTGCTTCCACTGGACCTTAACCACTGGAATAACTCTAGAACTCAATCACCTAACATCCCTAGCCAGGATTAAGACATGTTCCTCAACAGAAACCAATCTCTCAATTAACTAACTGTCTCCCAAAAAATAAGATGAGACTCATTTAGAATGTAATGGCGAAGTACGAAAACATGAAAAACTGGATGAATAGCTGATAAATCAGGGGGCAAGGTCAACTCATAAGCCACATCACCAATAGTTTGAAGAATCTCAAATAGGCCAATATAGTTGGAGCTAAGCTTGACCCTCTTCTCAACCCTTATCATACCCTACATGGGCGAACTCAAAAGAAAATTCGTTAACCAACTCAAAATCTCAAGGCATAAATCCATGGTCTGCATAGCACTTCGGCCTACTTTGAGTTGTTTGAAGCCTATCCTGAACAAACTGAACTCAAGCTAAGGACTCACAAAGAAAGTCTATACTTCGAGGTCTAATCTGAGAAACACAAACCAACCAATAGGAGAGCGACATTAACTACTATACAAAGCCTCAAAAGAAGCCATATCAATACTGAATGATAACTTTTATTAGACACAAACTCCGCCAAGGTCGAATGTTTCTCCTACTGACAACCAAAATCCATCACACGTGGAGCATATCCTTCAAAAACTAAATAGTCATTCTGACTGACCATTAGTCTAGGGGTGTAAAGTTGTACTAAGGCTAACCCGAGTACCTAACTCATCTTGAAAAGTATTCCAAAAGTGAGATGCGAACACTAAACCTCGATCTAAGATGATAGAGACTATCACACCATGAAGATGCATAATCTCATAAATATAGATACGAGCCAACCTCTCAGCACTGAAAAAACCTAAATCAAAATGAAATAAGCATATTTTGTCAATCGATCCATAATGACCCATACACTATAAGAACCATAAGAAGTACGAGGCAATCCAATCACAAAGTTTATAGTGATTCATTCCTATTTCTACTCGGGAATAGGTAGCCTCTGAAGCAAACCACCCGACCTCAAATACTCGCCCTTCACCTATTGGCAACATAGGCAATGAGCTATGAAAGCTGCTATATATCTCCTCATACCACCCCACTAGTAATGCTGCCATAAATCATGATACATCTTAGTCACACCCAAATTAATGGAATGTCTAGAGAAATTATCCTCCTTCAAAATTAATCTAATCTAATACCTACTCTCAGTACACAAACTCGGCCTCTAATCTGCAAACAACTATCTGAATCAAGTAAAGCTTTCTTAGTCTCACCACCTAACACCTTACCCCTAATCAACCACAATCCCACATCATTAAACTAATAAGCCCAAATCTGCTCAATCAATAAAGACCTAGCCTCCACGAATGCCAAAACACACCCAGGTGTTAAAACATCAAGCCTAACCATTTGGTTTGCCAATGATAGAACCTCTAAGATAAGGGCCTTTCCAGGGTCAAAATATTCATCAAACTACCCATGTTAGTTGACTTTCGGCTCAATACATTTTCAACCACATTAGCCTTTCTCGAATGATAGAGAATAGTCAAGTCATAATCCTTAAGCAAATTTAGCCAACGACGCTGCCTTATGTTAAGATCTAGCTGGGTGAAGAAATATTAAAGGCTACGATGATCCAAGAAAATATCACAACAAACTCTATACAAGTAGTGCCTCCACAACTGATGTTGGGAGTATTTATACCCCTAAGAACCATAATTTACCCATATTTTAGCTAAGTTTTAAGGATAAAATATATAATTCCTACACTTTTAGTCCATTTTCCTTTAAGTGAGCTAACCTATGTGATTAGCATGTTTTCAGGTATTAATGATGAAGATTTCAGCACTCTGTGGACCTTTGGGCAGCAAAGGAAAACTTCATATAAGAGGGAAGACAGCTTTTGGAAGCTGTTGGACTGAATGTGACGCATGAAGAATTTGTCCCGAGCAAAATTAGTATTTCTAAATACTTAGGGATGCAGCAGTAACTTAGTAGACAAGGATATTATAACAACCCTATTGCTGAATTTTTCAGCAGCATGGATCAATTATCATTAGTCATTATTCAGTTTACAGATTCTGTAAGTTTTGGACAGAGAAACACGGCTCACACTTGGAAACGGCTAGAGAAAAAACGTTATTCTCTTTGTGACGCTAAGATCACTTCCATCGCCAAGATTGTTCTAGGTTTTGGTATGATGATTATGTCTATTTTGATTTCCGTCGTATCCATGAGTAGCTAAACTTCTCTGTGAGGGTTATGGAAACCTTGTAAGATACTATTTATTGCTATGAGTTTGTGAATTCTTGATGTGTATACTACTTATATCATTACTCTCTTCGTTTTAATTAAATTCTCATGGTTGCAAACATAGAGAACATGCCATTATAGAATTAACTTGTTCGAGAGAAAAGTTACATGTTTGGAAAAGAGAGTGTGACAAGGAAATAGGGCTTCTAACCTCTATTTACACGTTAATGCCTTAACCGGATTAACTTCTTGGAGAATTTGTACAATTTGTTATACACTTTAGTCTCGGGAGAGCTAAAGTAAAATAAATCCTTGATGGTTGGGAAACACTTGGATTTAGAATTAAAATACGATTCTCTATAAGTGCATGCATGTCTAAATTCTGCGTTACTCATAGTTAATAGAGAAGTGGAAACTACAAGGTGGACATAACCCTAACTTATTACTCTCTGTGATTAACCTTTACTAAACAAATCATTCATTCGTTACTTTGATATTATTAATTCACGCCTAAATCAAAACCCCCCTTTTCCGTGGAATTTTCGACCAACAGTCTACTAACAATTGCAACACTTAGTGACCAAGTATTCCCTGTGGGATTCGACACCCAACCCAGTTGGGTTCTATATTTGACAGCAACCGCTTACACTTTCTAACGAGAGCTGTAATTTGGGCGTTATCAAATTTTGGTGCCGTTGCCGGGGAATACGGTTGTCAACTAAGTTTGTGATAATTACTAGACCCTTTGGTCAAAGATTCTCGAATTTTACTTTTTGTTTGTTGTTTTTGTTTTCTTCAGGTTTAGTAGAGTGTATGCCAAATACATGAAGGTCAGGTCAGCCATTATTACCCATAAATCCTAAACCATAACTTATTGGCAGAATGGATGCACAACGTGACATTGAAAGAAGGGCTGCTCAACAGGAGCAGGCTTGGTTAGCTGTGTTGGCAGCTTCTCAAGTGCATCAATAGAATATTGATAACCCAGGTCGGGCAACAAATCCTGATGATGAGGACCTGGGTGATGATGACTTACTTAATCCACGGCGTGCAGATGAAGTGGCAGCACCTGTGAACAAGAGAGATCGTCAAACTAGAATGAGACCTGAACGCCGAGCTATGCAGGCTCCTTTTGATGATGATGATGAAGATCTGGATGGGGATGGTGCCACAGGGGTTATTATTCCTCCGCCCTTGGCACCCGGAGCCAAGTTTAATATCACTAGCACCATGATTCAGCTACTGCAACTTAAGGGGTTATTTGGTGGACTTGCAGGCGATGATCCGAATATGCATCTGATCAACTTTATCTCAACATGCAAGTCATTTGACAATCCAGGAGTTGGACAAAATGCAAGTCGACTGCGCTTATTTCCATTGTCTCTATCTGGAGAGGCAACTCTATGGTTGAACGGGCTAACTCCTGATTCTATTACTAATTGGAGGAAACTGAAAGATGCTTTCCTAGAAAGATTCTTTCTGCCATCCAAAAGAGCACAATTAAGAGATGAGATCAGCAATTTTCGACAACTTCCAACTGAAGCTCTCCACGAAACATGGGAGAGGTTCAAGAAGAAGCTTATGAAGTGCCCAAACCATCAGATGACCAATATCCACTTGATGGAGATATTATACAGGTCTTTGAATTCGGTGACTAAGCCAGTAGTTGATAATGCTGCAGGTGGGTCATTCATGGACCTTACTTTTATTGAGGCAAGTGATATGCTGGATCGCATGACAAAGCAGAGTAGAGCTTGGCATACCAGGGATTCTGAGGTAGCAAGTTCTACTGTATCTACTGGCATGACAGCAGAACAGAGGCAAAGAGAAGAGGAACGTGACCAAGATATGGCTCACATAAAAACGCAGATGGACCTTCTTACCAAGCATTTATTATCAGGGAAGATAGAAAAGGTCAAGGTTGTTGTTTCACAGGGTAGAGATGAATCCAATTCTGAGGAGGAAGCGAATTATTTGAATAATCAGGGGGGTTTTCAAGGCAATGCCCAAGGAAACCAAGGTCGGAAATATTATGAAAAATCTGGATACAAGGACCAAGACCAATAGAATTGGAAGAATAAGAATGACAGGAGCGGTTTGTATGTCCCTCCTGGAAATCGTGAAGATGTTGCAACTAGTTCTGGAAAGATGTCCATGGAGGACATGATGGCCAAGCTTTTGAAAGGAGTGGAGGAAACCAACACGGGACTAGCTGAGGTAAAAAATGATTTGTCCTTAATAAATCAATTGGTTGACTCACATTCCACTGCAATAAAACAGCTGGAACAACAAATGAGTCAACTATCAGAGACATTCAATCAAAGAAAAGCCGGCACCCTACCTAGCGACACCGTGCAAAATCCAAGGAATAATGGATCATGTATGGCTATTACTACCAGGAGTGGTAAAGTATTGGAAAATCCATCCAAAAGAAAGCAGGTGGTTGATAATACAGAAAAGAATTTGATTGAAGCAGATTGTGATGATTCTGTAGAAGATGAAAATCAGAATGAGAAAGTTCATGACACTACACCTAGACGTCACCAGCCTGAAAAGATTGATAATCAGAAGAAAGATAAAAAGGAAGTGGTGGAGAAAACTCTTCCCCTTCCACCACCACCTTTTCCTCAGAGACTGAAGAAGAAAGCTGATGACACCAGGTTCAGTAAATTCATGACTATGTTGAAGCAGATGACTATTAATGTTCCTTCGATGGAGGTGCTGGAACAGATGCCTGGGTACGCTAAATTCATGAAGGACTTTTTGACAAAGAAGCGGGCAGCAAGTTACGAGCTGGCAGATAATATTCATCATTGCAGTGCAATTGCCACGAGGTCTTTAGTATAGAAGAAGGTAGATCCTGGTGCTTTTACTATTCCTTGCACAGTTGGATCGTTGGATTTTGCTAAGGCGTTGTGCGATTTGGGTGCTAGCATCAATTTGATGCCGCTATCTATTTACAGAAAGTTGGGGTTGGGCGATCCTTCACCAACTAATATGTGGCTCGTGATGGCTGATAGGTCGGTAAAATGACCTTTTGGTATCTTATATGATGTATTGGTGAAGGTTTCTACCTTCATTTTTCCTGCAAACTTTGTTATTTTGGATTACGAGGCAGATTCTGAAGTTCCCATAATATTGGGTCATCCTTTCCTTGCAACAGGAAGTGTGCTTATTGATTTACGATCCAATGAGCTTTTATTTCGGATGAATAACGAAGTGCTTCGTTTTGATGTATGCAAATCAATGAAGCAGCCAAATGATATGAATGTGTTTTCTATAGCTGATGTTTATCATGAGGATATGAAGGAACTATCGTTAGAAAAACAGCCTACTGTTGAACCATTGTCTGCTGAGCGTTTGAATTTTGAGCGTGAGGATGTAGAAGATTATGAAGAAACTATTTGTTCTCTTACAGGAATAGGGTCCTATTCTCATGCTCCTAAGAAGCTGGACCTTGATCTTAAGAATCGATCCTCACCACCAGCAAAACCATCCATTGAAGAGCCACCAGTGCTAGAATTGGAAGATCTACCCAGTCACCTAAAGTATGCATTTTTGGGAAGTGGTGATACACTTTCGGTTATTGTTGCGGATGATTTAGGTGAACAATAAGTAGAGGCTCTCATTTCTGTTCTGAAGAGGTACAAGAGAGCTATTGATTGGACTATTGATGATATAATTGGTATCCCTCCTAGGATATGTATGCACAAGATTCATCTTGAAGAAGATTGCGTGCCCACAATTAAGCATCAGTGTCGTCTGAATCCATTTAGAAAACGATGCACCATATATCTCGATGAAGTCTAAGTAATCGAGATGACTATGTCATGCCGCGATAATAAATCAAGCGCTACATGGGAGGCAACCCATTGTTTTAATCATTTTGTTTTACTAGGAGTTTGTTTTTGTTAAATTAAAATCCAAAAAGAAGACTCGAGCCATGACCAAAACTAAGGCCCCATCCTTCTAATTGTGTTTTTTGTTTTTGATTAAGTGTAGGTGCAAGACGTATAAAGGAGGGGATTAGTCCTAAAATTTTGATTTGAAAGTGAGCCATGCTAAGGGTGGTAAGCTAGGAATGATGGAGCAAATTCTATTGGTTAGGCATTGGTTATGCTAATCTAGGCAATGGACAAGGCAAGGGCTATGCTAATCTAGGCAATGGACAAGGCAAGGCCTATGCTAATCTAGGCAATGGACAAGGCAAGGCCTATACCATTGCCTATGCTCACTGCCTCACATAGGCAACGGACAAGGCATTGGCTTTGCAAATCTAGGCAATACCATAGGCGCCGCCTATGCAAATCTAGGCAATACCATAGGCGTCGTCTATGCCATTGCCTATGCTCACTGTTTCAACTAGGCATTGACAAAGGCGCCGCCTATGCCCAACTAGGCATTGACAAAGGCGCCGCCTATGCTAAGCATAGGCAAAGCATTAGGCGCCGCCTACTTATACCTTTTTGTCTCCTAACCCGATTTTGCATGGATCAAACCCGACCCATGGCTTAGGCTATAAATAGATCTTCACCCTTAGAACAAAATGCAATTGTTTGCTCCATATAGGCGCAGCCCAAGCTTCCCCATTCTCTCAAAATTTTTCTTTTTGCTCATCTAATCTTGCAAGCTCATCTTCCGAATCCATCATCACGTAAGTTATTCTTTTATATTCCGTAGTTGTTGAAATTATACGTTTATAATGATTTATTAGATTTTGAAGTGGTGTGGTGATTAGAATGTGGTTAGTTTGTTATGATACATCTAGTTGAGTGAAAGAATACGTGTGGGTGTTCTTGACTTTTTTCCGACTTGTATTTGATTGTTATACACTGTCATAGTTTTATGAAGTCAAAATTGTGAAGTTAATACATAATCTTGTAAGTTGAAAGCTTGAATGTTTGAATGACTCGTTCGTCGAGATAAAGATCATGATTGACCACAAGCATGAGACGTGGTGATTATTTCTATGCATTAACTTGATAAAATCTCTATGTGGTAGTCTTGTTCAAAAAGTTCGTTAATCCAATGAAATAACGTTGGAAAGGATAGTCAAGATTACATGAGAATATGACCGTGCTAAACATGTTGTTGGAACATATCGCCTAAATGTATGTCGATGAAGTCTGAGTAATCGACATCACTCACTTAATTAGTCTTGGAAAACAAATTAAGTGTGGGGTGGTGCCATTACTGTTTGTCTTTCGAGTGAATCTTCTGAGATGAAGCTAACATGACTCTATTGTGATCTCAGGTAGAATGGCACCGAAAGAACGACAAGGAAAAGAAAAAGTGTCCACCTCGCAGAAAGGTCAGAAAAGGGGAAGAAAAGATCAAGCTGAGTCCTCTTCTCTACAAATACCTCGATGCACTTTCGGGATAAAGTGGGTCCTAGAGGAGGAAGTAAAGGAGTGGTACAAGAACAACAAAGTGAAAAAATACATTCACGTGGATTTGATGCAGAAGGAGAGTCCAGCAAAGAGAGAACCCCGCATTTTGGCTAAAATCAGGGCGTTAAATCTTGATTTCATTTTTTGAGATATGGGGGAATGCAATCTTGATCTAACACGATAGTTCTATGCCAATTGGTCCCCAAAGACTACCGAAAGTGAAGTGAAGATTCGGGGCCAAGTCTTGCAACTGAATACGGAGTTCTTCAACTCTATTCTAGGTCTTCCATCCGTGGATCCTTCACCGCTCAAGGAGCTTTATCACAGAACTCCCTACAGGGAAATCAAATACACACTGTACGGAACAAGTTCAATGGCACATTGGATTCGTCACAAGGATAACGCTCGGCACAATACCTTCCCGTATGCTTCCTTGAACAGAGAAGCTCGTATATGGTTGAGGACAGTCAACTCTTGCTTGATTCCTGGGACACATTACACAAAGATCACACATGATCGAGTATGCTTGGTGTACGCTCTGATGAAAAATATTCCCATCAACATTGGTGCGGTTATACGATCGTCAATGCGTAAAGCAAGGCTGCACAAAAGGTCCCATTTCAGCTTTGGCAATTTGTTGACTACGATCTCAAGGAAGGAGAACATTGAAGAGGAACCTGCAGATCATAAGCTTCCACACAACCCGAAGAAGATTGATCTCACGAAGGTTAAAGAGCCTGAAATTGGTCAAGGCATCAACCTTACCACTGCAGAACGGCATGCTCGAGATGAAAGCTTCTTTTGCCATCTATATGGCATGACGAGGTTTACCATGATAAGTGGGGGTCGTATTCCGACTGATGCAGAGCTCCAGCAGTTGGACTATGACTACTCGATGAATGAGCATGCGCGAGCTATGTGTGGAGTAGGGGTACATTTTGAGGAACCTCTCGATGATGACGTGCCAACTGACGATGATCGCCGACTGCCAGACTCAGACGTGGAGGAAAACTCCTATGACGACAACTATGATGATTCCGACACAGGGGGTATGACCCCAGACATAGAGGAGGAGTCAGACTAATCAGGTTTTCCTTATTTATTTTACACTGAGGGCAGTGTGTCCCGTCTAAGTGTGGGGTGCTGGTATTTGTATGTTGTATTATACTTCTTTGCCGACAATTTATTCTTGTTCTTGTTTGTTAATTAGTCGTAATTAGTTAGTTAAATTCTAGATTTTTTTGTTAGATTTTGCATGAAATTGTTCTGATAGATGGCATGGTAGTATAACAAGAGTTTTTGCTAAATCATTACTATTGAGATATTTAGGCTCTACGTGTGACTCACTGTGTGATAATTGTGTGGTTTAATTCATTCATCTGTTGGGTCAAGAGTCTATACTTCTCCCAATAAAGTTGACCATGTGCCTTGTGTGTATGAGGATATAGTATATTTTGTGTTGTGACTGATGCTAGAACTTGTCTGGTGTGTGTTTAAAGCGAAATAAAGAGTGTGAGTTTAGGAGATGATTTAGGCATTTCTTTGGCAGCCTGTAATTGTTTACCTTCTTTTTACCTACCTTTGTACATTATCCTAGTGAACCCACTTTGAGCCTTTAGCTATTTTCTTTGACAGCCTCATATGTAACCTAATCCATTTTTTTCAAGACCATAATTTGATCCAAATTCCTAAGCACTTTAAATTGTAGAGTCATGTGACAAAATAAGAGGAAATTGGTGACAATAATGTCTCAGAGTGTATTGGTGCTTGAAAATGTTGTGAAAAAGAGTGGCTATCATAGGGATGTTTAAAAAAAAATTAAATAAAAAAAAATAGTTGTGTTTATGATTGAATAACAAATTAGGTGAAAAAGGGTTGGTAGATGAAAGGAAGGTAGAGTGGTTGTTAAGAGTTGGTGTATATGACATATTGTAGTGTATTAAAGCGCTTAGGGAACATAGTCACTATTTCTGGCCAAAATAGTCCTACCTGTCCCTTAGCCTACATTACAACCTGTAAAGACCTATTTGATCCTAAGCTTAGCATTCTGATATTAGTATAGCATTACACTAAGGGAAAGCATATGGTCATCAGTTGCAATATAAGAATTCATTGTGAGAGTGAGAGCAAGGAGAGTCTTATACCCATGTTTCGAATAATGCAAAACTTTTGAGTGATTATGGGTGATATCTTGTGTGAGACACACATGGTTGATGATATTTGGGTAGTGTTAGATGATTCTTTGTGGCTTAACTTATGGATACGAATTAACCATCCTCACGAGTCTATGTTGGAGGTTTAATTGTTTCTAGGAGTGATCAAGAATCCTACTCTTTGTTAATGATTGTCGTGCATGTCTTGTTGAACATTTTATGTTGCTACTGTGAAATTCTAGTTAGATGTTTGCATGGACGTAATATTTTGTTCGAGGACGAACAAAGCTTTAAGTGATGGGTGGTGATGTTGGGCGTATTTATACCCCTAAGAACCATAATTTACCCATATTTTAGATAAGTTTTGAGGATAAAATATATAATTCCTGCACTTTTAGTCCATTTTCCTTTAAGTGAGCTAACCTATGTGATTAGCATGTTTTCAGGTATTAATGATGAAGATTTCAGCACTTTGTGGACCTTTGGGCAGCAAAGGAAAACTTCATATAAGAGGGAAGGCAGCTTTTGGAAGTTGTTGGACTGAATGTGACACATGGAGAATTTGTCCCGGGAAAAATTAGTATTTCTAAATACTTAGGGATGCAGCAGTAACTTAGTAGACAAGGATATTATAAAAACCCTATTGCTGAATTTTTCAGCAGCATGGATCAATTATCATGAGTCATTATTCAGTTTACAGATTTTGTAAGTTTTGGACAGAGAAACACGGCTCACACTTGGAAACGGCTAGAGAAATAACGTTATTCTCTTTGTGACGCTAAGATCACTTCCATCGCCAAGATTGTTCTAGGTTGTGGTATGATGATTATGTCTATTTTGATTTCCGTCGTATCCATGAGTAGCTAAACTTCTCTGTTAGGGTTATGGAAACCTTGTACGATGCTATTTGTTGCTATGAGATTGTGAATTCTTGATGTGTATGCTACTTATATCATTACTCTCTTCGTTTTAATTAAATTCTCATGGTTGCAAACATAGAGAACATGCCATTATAGCATTAACTTGTTCGGAAGAAAAGTTACATGTTTGGAAAAGAGAGTGTGACAAGGAAATAGGGCTTCTAACCTCTATTTACACGTTAATGCCTTAACCGGATTAACTTCTTGGAGAATTTGTACCATTTGTTATACACTTTAGGCTCGGGAGAGCTAAAGTGAAATAAATCCTTGATGGTTGGGAAACACTTGGATTTAGAATTAGAATACGATTCTCTATAAGTGCATGCATGTCTAAATTCCGCATTACTCATAGTTAATAGAGAAGTAGAAACTACAAGGTGGACATAACCCTAACTTATTAATCTCTATGATTAACCTTTACTAAACAAATCATTCATTCGTTACTTTGATATTATTAATTCACGCCTAAATCAAAACCCCCCTTTTCCATGGAATTTTTGACCAACGGTCTACTAACAATTGCAACACTTAGTAACCAAGTATTCCCTGTGGGATTCGACACCCATCCCAGTTGGGTTCTATATTTGACAACGACCGCTTACACTTTCTAACGAGAGCTGTAATTTGGGCGTTATCAAATTTTTTCAGTCCAACAGCTTCCAAAAGCTGTCTTCCCTCTTATATGAAGTTTTCCTTTGCTGCCCAAAGGTCCACAAAGTGCTGAAATCTTCATCATTAATACCTGAAAACATGCTAATCACATAGGTTAGCTCACTTAAAGGAAAACGGACTAAAAGTGCAGGAATTATATATTTTATCCTCAAAACTTACCTAAAATATGGGTAAATTATGGTTCTTAGGGGTATAAATACGCCCAACATCAACAAATTCCAAACAAAAACAATCATTCGCAACTCCAAATCATTGGTAGGGTAATTCTTCTCATGGGGCTTTAACTAATGAGAATCTTACACAATTACCTTACCCTCCTACATGAACACAGTACCTAACCCGACACCTGAAACATCACAAAAGATGGTAAATCCTATGCCCTCCTTGGCCAAGGTCAAGATAGGTGCTGACATCAACAAATTCTTAAGCTTTTGGAAGCTCACCTCACAAGAATTGAACCATTGAAAGAAAATCTTATTTTGAGTCAACTTGTTCAATGGGGATGCAATAGATGAGGAACCCTTTACAAAACATTGATATTATCCTACCAAGATAACAAAACTCCAAATTTAAGTCGGTAACGTAGGCCTAGCCCGATCACAAACCACTGCAATCTTGGTTGGATCAACCATAATACCTTCCTTAGTCACCATAAGACCCAAGAAAGAAATAGACTCCAACTAAAACTCACACTTGGAGAACCTTGAATACAACTTCTCATCCATCAATCTCTGTAGCACAATCCACACATGCTCTTCGTGATCGACCTCACTCTTGGAATATACCAAGATATCATTTATAAATTCAATCACAAAGGAGTCGAGATACGTCAAAATGCCCAGTTCATCAACTCCATGAATGCAACAGAGGCATTGGTCAACCCAAAGGACATGACCAAGAATTCATAATGACTGTTTCGAGTCCCAAAAGTTGTCTTTAGAATATCCAAAGATCTAATCCTAATCAGTGATATCCAAATCTCAAATCAATCTTAGAAATACTAAAGAATATTGAAGTTGGTCGAACAAATCATCAATATGAGGAAGAGGATACATATTATTGAAAGACACCTTGTTTAACTATTGATAATCAATACATATACACATAGACCCATCCTTATTCTTCACAAACAAGACAGACGCATCCCAAGGTAACATACTAGGTTGGATAAATCCTTTATCCAACAACTCCTGCACCTGATCCTTTAATTCCTTCAACTTGGGTTGGTCCATCCTTTAAGGAGGAATAGAAATGGGCTTGTTGCCCAGCTCAACATCAATAGCAAAGTCAATATCATGATCTAGAGGAATACCAAGTAATTCCGTAGGAAACACATCCATGAATTCACAGACAACATAGATAGAATCTATAGAAGGAGGTGAAGCAATACTAGTATCATGGAAATGAATCAAATAAGATAAACATTCCTTCTCAACCAAGCAACGAGCCTGAATAATTGATATAAACCTTTTGGGACCCAAATATAGCATACATTTTCAAGCTATCCTTGGCAGACCAGGTGATGCTAAAGTTATAGTCTGAGCATAACAATCTAGAACATCATGGTGAGATGCCAACCAATCCATACCCAAGATGATATTGAAATCTACCATGCCAAACACTTAGATCTACCCATGCCTCACACCCAAAAAAAGTCATATCACAAGATCGGTACACTTTATCCACTACTAAATAATACTCCAGGGGTAGGTACATGAATAGACATGGCAAGAGGCTCACTAACAGAATCAAAGCCTAAATCAAAATATGTAGACACATAGGACAAAATCAATCATTGATCAAATATCATAGATGCAGATCTAAAACAAATGGGTATGATACCTATGATAATAGCATTAGAATCATCTTCTTCTGTTCAGGCGGGTATAGCATAGCACTATCCATGACCACCAACTTCTTGAGTATCCTTGTGACCACCACCGCAGGCACCGCTACCTCTGCCTCATGTACCTCTTGTAGGACCTCTACCTCTTATAACTAAAATAAGAGTAGCTCTGAACATATGATGGGGATAGTCTTTAGCCAAATAGTCAGTCTTATCACATACATAGAAAGATCTATGACCCAAATCAATAGGAAAAGCTACGACTGGACCGACAAAGCCACTTAAACTACTAAACCAGAAGACCCACTACCTGAGCTCTACAAGGATGCCTGCACTTGTCTACTATGATATCCATAAAAACCTTTGGAATCCCTACCTCTAGAAGTGTGACCACTGGACTCTACCATATGATTTACCTTCTTGGCCCCTCCCTTAGATGCTCAAAGAATACCCTCAGTTATCTTAGCATGGTCTACTATACTCTGAAATGATGGTCTAAATACTACCATCTAAGATGTAGCAAACTGAAGAGAAATATCTAACCCCTTTAAGAACTTCCGAATCTTCTCAGATTCTATGGTAATACTGGCATAGGAATACCTAAACAAGACATGAAAGTATGCCTCATACTCTGCAGCAGTCATGGAGCCCAGATCTAGGTGATCAAACTAATATCTCACTGATCCCTTAGACTGTAAGGCATGAACATCTCAAAAAAGTCCTTAACAAATTGATCCTAAGAGATCTCAGGAGAATAAAGAGGTCTAACACCAATAAATGACCTTCACTAATCTCTAGCGGTATCCCTCAATTTATAAGTAGTCTACGCAACACCATGCAGCTCAAGAAAACCCATGTTACCCAACTTCTAAAGTTATTCAATCAATAACTCATAGGCATCATCGCTCATAACACCACTGAACCTAGGGAGACCCAAATAAGTGAACCTCTCTAGCGGTTTATGCAATGCCCCTGCTACATTTCAGAGATATATGATGGCGATATTTTCAGACATGGCGAAAGAATTTATGAAGGTATTCATTGATGATTTCTTTGTGTATGGTAATTATTTTAAAAAGTGCTTGCAGAATCTTGACAGAGTCCTAGCTCGATGCGAAGAAACAAACTTGGTGCTAAATTGGGAAAAGTGCACTCTATGGTTAAGGAAGGAATTTTCCTAGGCTATAAAGTGTCATGCAAAGGACTCGAAGTGGATAAGGCAAAGGTTGAAGTGATTGAAAAGTTGCCCCATCCAGTCACAGTCAAAGGAGTGCAGAACTTTCTGGGACATGCAGGGTTCTATAGACAATCCATTCAAGATTTCTCAAAGATTGCAAGCCCCATGTGCAAATTGTGAGAGAAAAAAGCCAAGTTCAAGTTTGGAGATGATTGTCATAAAGCCTTTGAAAAGATTAAGAAGAGTTGATGGAAGCACCTATTCTGATCTCACCAGATTGGGAGTTATATTTTGAGCTAATGTGTGATGCTAGTGACATTATTGTGGGAGCGGTTTTGGGTTCAAGAAAAGATAAGGTATTTCGCTCTAAATACTATGCTAGTAAAGTGTTGAATGATTCTCAAGTTAACTACATGGTTACAGAGAAAGAGATATTGGCAGTGGTATATGCATTCGACAAGTTTAGATCTTACTTAGTTAGTACCAAGGTCATTGTGCATACTGACCATGCTGCTATTAAGTATCTTTTGAATAAAAAAGATGTGAAGCCATGAATGATTAGGTGGATTCTTCTACTATAAGAATTTGATCTTGAGGTACGTGATAGGAAGGGAGCTTAAAATCAAGATGCTGACCACTTGTCACGGCTGGAAAATTGAGACCATATTATTGATGACTTCCTTAGTATAATGGAAGAGTTTCCTAATGAGAAGTTGTTATTTGTTTATGTAGGTGAGTTCCCATGATATGCTAATATTGTGAACTTGATATCTTATGAGGTGTACCCTCCTGAGGCTACCACACAACAAAGGAAGAAATTACTTCATGATTTTCGTATGTATATTTGGAATGAATTGTATGTATTAAAGCAAGGTTCTGATGGAGTCATTTTTAGATGTATACCAGAGGCTAAATTTTCAAAAATGCTACAATATTTCCACTCATCTCCATATGGTGGACATCATGGGAGTTAGAGGACAGCGAGAAAGGTGCTACAATCAGTTTTTTCCTGGCTTACATTGTTTAGAGATGCAGTTACTTTAGTAAATAAGTGTGATCAATGTCAAAGGTTAGCTACAATATCTAGGCGTCATGAGATGCCCTTCAATAATATTTTAGATGTAGAAGTCTTTGATGCTTGGGGGATCGATTTCATGGGCCCATTCCCACCTTCGAAGGGAAATCTATACATTCTTGTAGTGGTTGACTATGTCTCTAAATGGGTGGAAGCTATGGTGAGTACGACTAATTATGCAAGAGTGGTGCTGAAATTTGTGAAGAAGCACATATTTTCCATATTTGGTACACCTAAAGCGATAATTAGTTATGGAGGTACACACTTTATCAACACCTGGTTCAGAAATCTTCTTGCTAAGTATGGTGTTAGGCACAAGGTTTCCACTTCATACAATCCTCAAATGAGTGTATAAGTTGAGGTGTCCAATCAAAAGATCAAGTAAATACTTTAGAAGATCGTGAATGGACAGAGAAAAGATTAGGCAGAGAAACTAGATGATGCACTGTGGGCATATTGAACAGCATACAAGACATCCATTGGGATAACTCCATATTGTTTAGTGTATGGTAAAGCGTGTCATCTTCCTGTGGAGTTGGAACACCAAGCATATTAGGCTGTGAAAAAGCAGAATTTTGAGATAAGTATCGTGGGGGAGAAATGGTTATTGCAACTGAATGAGCTTGAGGTGTTTAGGATGAATGCCTACAAAAATGCCAAACTATACAAGGAAAAGACCAAAAGATGGCATGACAAGAAAATTCAAGAGAAAGTATTTCAACCCGGACAACTTGTTTTGTTGTTCAATTCATGGCTTAAGTTGTTTCCGAGTAAATTACGATCAAAATGGTCTGGACCATTTGAAGTGGTGCATATGACACCTCATGGATCTGTGGAGTTGTGGAATAAAGAAAAGACAGAGAAGTTCCTTGTAAATGGACGGCATGTAAAGCACTATTCGGTGGATCATCCGGATAAGCACAAAGAATCTATCACTTTTGCTGATGAGTGATACTGAGATGAGTCGTGCGACGACGTAAAATAAGGTGCTATGTGGGAGGCAACCCATACTTGTATTGTAATAGATAGTTTAACTTTTAGTTTGTAAAATCAAAATGAAAAGAAAAATACAAAAAGATGAGTCATGCCACGACCAAGACTATGGCGCTAAGTGAGAGGAAACCCACTTTTACTTACAATACTTGTTGTTTGTGTTTAAGATTGTAGGGATTTGCAATGTGAAAATAGAAAGATTATCATATTTGATGATAGCAATCAGGTTTACAAAATAATGTGTGTAAGTTGGGGTCTTCTCAAGTAAGGAAAAAGTTGGAAAATATACAAGGAAAGCTAATTTGGAAGAACGGCATGATGCGGAACTGTGTGGATTGACAATTGTCAAATTCCAATCAGGATCCGTGATTTCCATCGCGTAGTGGAGAAGGGTGATTTGACAATTGTCAAATTCCAATGGCCTGGCATGATATCACTGCGTCACGATGGATAGTAAATTACCAATTGGCATTTTATAGTAGGTCGACGCGATGATACCGCATCGCGGTGGGGGTAAAAATCAGGTATAAAATATTTAATTAACCTACCCTGACCCTCCCCTCTATATATGTACCCTCTAACCCTTAAACCATATTCTATCCTTCTCCTTAGCGCTGCCCCTTAATTCCCTCCTCCATCTTCTCTTCTTATGCCTAATAATTTCAAATTTCTTTACACCAACTAAGGTAAGTGTGGCATTGTTAATTTTTTTTTTTAAATTGAATTGAATAGTGTTGATATTTTTGAGATGAAAAGTTAGTTTAATTATTTCATTCTTGTCCATTAACTGTATGCCCCAATATTCTACTCTTATTCTTGTAATGATTTGGTAAATGGGTGAGATGATGCTTAAATAAGTCAATGATTGGGTTTATTCAAGTTTTACTGGGAAAATTTTACTGATTTGGTCGAGTGATTGTTGAGGTGTGTGTGGATACAGGGGAATTGTCACAAAGTGTATGCAGCAATAAGGGTTAGAAAATAGGGGTGATTTCATCTTCAGCTTTTAGGACAAAATTTTGCTAATTATGTTTTGTATTCTCACTGTGCATATACACTGTCTGATGTGCTAGTTATGAAGTAAACTTTAACTCATTTATAAGGGATTTTAACTGAATTGAGGGTACGTCATGAATATCAATGGTTATAAAGATGGGTTGGTTTAGGTTCCTCTTTCATTAGCGCACTTTGACTTTAGGGAACTGTTGGTAATGTTAGTTGCTTTAGTAAAATTTTAGGTAAATACACCTTTAATGTGTAATGTTGTAGCAAAATAATCATGTTCATAATCTCTTCCTGAGTAATTAAATTGAAATAGCTGAGAATGTGTTGTGTGCTGAGAAAATGACTGATGACTAAGGTTAAGGTTTCACTAAGAGCATTATCACTTCTTTCAATGTGAAAATGGTGTTAAAAGGGGGAAGTTTGAGTACCCTGCATGTTTATGAATAAGTTCTAGCTAACAATTAAGTGTGGGGTGGTCCTTTACCCCGATTGCACACTTAGTTCCAACTAGTCCCACTATTTCATATAATTAAAATTTTTGTTGCATCTTGTTTGTTACAAGAATTATGGAAAAACAACCAGTCAAAGGAAAGGCAAAGGAAGGCACTTCTGCACTTGCGAGAAAAAGGAGCAGGCCATCTGAAAGTCAACTGACAAGGGTACCTAGGGCTCCACCACTTCAGCGGGAGCAGGTTCGCAAATTTGGGTTCAAAGTTTTCCGTAAGGATGGGAAGCAGTAGTATTCCAAGCATACGGATGAAAAGTATATCCCTAAGGTGTATATTGATCGTGCCAGTCTCATGAGAGAATGTTCATCCATGGTAAGAAGAATTAAGGCAATAAACATAAATTTCATCTTCCATCAGCCTACTGAGTGCAATTTGTACTTAGTTTGAGAATTTTACCTTAATTGGGACCCTAGTCACCCTGATCATCTGTTAAAGGTTCGCGGGAAAGTAATTCGTTTCACTTCTGCTGATATTATTGAATTGTTGGGTATACTAGAGGCAAACCCAAATGTACTGAGGCAGTTCATTGTTTCTCCCCCATATGTGCATATCAGACATCTGTTGTGTGGTCAGCACTCCTCAACTCGTTGGACTCGGTATCGTGTCACTGGCTTGCACTTATCCTTCCCTTATGCTCAGATGAATAAAGAATCTAGGATATGAGGTTGCATTATCTATTCTTGCCTGGAGCAAGGCAAGCATATGATAGAGGTTACTCAGGATAGGGTATGTTTTTTCTACGCCCTGATATATGTTGATATTAATATTAATGTGGGGCATATGATATTTTCTATGATGAATATGGCGTGTATCCAAGCGGGGAGCAGCTTTAGCTTTGGAGAATTAGTGACAAGGTTTTTGCGACGTCATAAGATTGATGAAGAGGAGCTGGATTATAAGCCCGAGGTTATTAATAGAATTGTGGATGTCATTCTAGCTAGGAGCGCATCTGGGGAAAATGGCCCAATTTTAACCATGGTTGAGAGACAAACTAGGACTGGTGAGATACAGGCCAAGCTGTATGGCCTTATGATATTACTAACGAAAACTAGAGGCAAACCAGCTACACCAGAGGAGCTCTGTATTGTATTGCTGGATTACCTACTCGGGCACCATGCGAGGACTATGTTGTAGATTGGACCAGATTTCATTGAGCCATTTAATAATGATATAGTAAATGATGAAGATCACAGGTACAAGGATTCAGATATGGAGTCAGATGACGAGAACCAGTCTGATGATGGAGCTGATGATGATGTTGATGATGTTGATGAGACTACTAATGACATAACCTCCATTGTTCCATTTGAGTGACCAGAGAGTATGCTGCCACCCTACCGTAGGCTTCCACCCTACCATAGGCTTATTTGAAAGCACTGGGATAGTTCTTTATTTAAGTGTGGGTGGTGGTTTCGTATTTTGTTGTTTCATCTTCTTTCTTTTAGTATGGCTGAATAATTTTTTATTTTCTATTTTGTTGATTTTGCGAGTACTAGCTATTCGGAACACTGGTCTATAATAGTTATTAACTTTGTGGATTGCAATTTTCCCTCTTTGGCATTTATCGCATGTTGCCTTTAGTTCAAAGTATGATTTTATTGTTATTTTTGCCTTCATTGGCATGTTTCAGTTTCAAATATTTACTTTTACCCTCTTTGGTAATTAGGAATAAATAGTCATAGTTAGTTGCCATCCCCTATGATAGATGGATGACGACCGTCTTGAGGGGAGTGGTCGTAGGAAGTAAAGAATAAATGAGAACTGAATCACTATCTTAGAGAAGTGTGTGGAATGGGTCATCTTTGCAGTAATGTGAATTAAATCAGGTTTAAATAAGCATAAGAGTCTTGATTTAAGTATAAATGATTTTATCTTGATAAGTTAAATTTGATGTGCTGGCTTAATTTTGCATTCAAGATCAGGGACCTTAAGGACCCAGTTTGATTCCGTGCATGCACTGTGAGTGTGAGGATTTTTTAATATTCTGCATGAATAGAAATGACTAGAACTTGCCTGGTGTGTTTATGAATTGAAATAAAAAGTTTTGGGTATACAAAGTGATGTAGGCATTTCTTTGACAACCATGTTTCTAGCCTAAATAGACCTACCTTGGTGCATACTCCTTGTTAGCCCCGTTGAGCCCATAACCTTTTTCTTGGTAGCCAGTTATGTAACCTATCCTTTCTTTGATAAATCTTAATTTGATCCAACTAAGCTCCTGAGCGATTTAATATAACATTAAGAGGAGATTAAGATCTTAAAAGAGAATAAGGAAAAGGTGAAATTTAAGCCCCTAAATAGTTGTTATTGATGTTTGAAAATTCTGGGTGCAATTGGGAGTTAGTAAGTAGAAATGTTACAATGAACCTGTTTTGGCCCTGGTTCAGTTGGATAATATGCACCTTAACGAAGGCCAGTAGCTTAAGTTAAGGGTGGCTATAATAGGGGTGCGTGGAATAAAATTGGTGCGAAAAAGAAGAGTATGTGGTAGAAATAGTTAATACACCCAACTTGGTTTGAGTAAATAAACTAACTAAAAGAGGAGTCGAAAAAAATAAAAGAATGGGGAGATAATATAAGGATAAATTGGTGTTGAGGAATAAATTTAATTGAGAGTTTTTATACTAAAGAGCTTAGGAGAAATAGTCACTATTTCCCAAATAGTACCTACCTATCCCTTATCCCTCATTACAACCTAAAAAGACCTAATTGACCATTCACCTCAACATTCGACTATTAGTGGAGTAGTACACTAAAGGCAAGCTTATGGTTCGTTCACTAGCATGTATGAATTCTTTGTTGAGAGTGAGCGATTTGATTTTGATACTCCCCAATAATTGCAAAGATTTCGCTGTGAGTTAATATGGGGAAGTTTTCTTTAAGAGAGGATGCAGGCGGATAAAAACTGAACTACTTATTTTGTTTCTTTGATTGAGTTCGCCAGCATATTAGAAATTCATTATTGTGATAGAAAATTTTTGACACACTTGGTCCATATGCTAAAATTATTTTGACATGCTTATGTAAGAATACAATACTGCAAAGTGTAAGTGCCTATTAAACATAACTTTGAGAATGTGGTGGAAAGATGAAGTGAGGGTGCTTTTGAATTAAATTGTTTGAGGACGAACAAGGTTTTAAGTATGGGGTGGTTATCTTGGGCATATTTATATGCTAAAAACACCAATATTTACCAAGATTTAGACTTTCTTTGAGAACTTTTGTATGAATTCTTAAGTATATTTCACCTTTAATTCTGTTTCGTGCCTAATGGATATGATTAGTGCTTTCAGGCTAAGAATAAGGAAGAATTGGACACATTTGGATACAATGATGATATGGAAGGATTGATAGAATACAAGGTAGTGAAATAAATCTCAAAAAGGGAAGTTGGAAAGTGGGAATTCTCATTTGAACAGACTCTGCATCGCAGAGAGGCTTAAATTCTCACTTGGCACTTTTTAGTGAAGGTTTGTGAAACCAACGCATTGCGGAGCAGTCCAAATTATCAAATTGTGCTACCTGGAAGTTTACCACATCACGGAGGAAGGATACTTCACAATTGTCCAAATCAAGTGGCTCACCGCGATAGTGGCACGTCGCGTGAGGGTGCATTTCACAAATTTCATGGAATAATTAAGTTTTGTGATTGCTCAGATTTTAATGGGAAATGGCATTTGTAGGCCTAGCGTGACGAATCATGTGGCAAAATCGGGAAGATTATAAGTGTTTTGTCCCATCTATAAAAGGAAAAATCCAAGATAATTTTGGGGGACTTTTGGAATGAGAGCAGCGGCGGAAAAGCAGAAATTTCTCCCTTTTAGGTTCTTAGACATCCTTTCAACTTCTTTACTTCAAGAATTTTTTTGGGTATGATTAATTACTTATTTTGGATGTTGAATTCAAACATGAGTGGCTAAACACCCTATTTCTGGGGTTGAGGCCAAAAACATGATTACTATGTTATATTCTTATTCATAGTTTCTTTTTTTAATTATCATCTGGATTGTTCTTAATGTCTTGAGCTTACTATTTCGATGAGTGTCCACCATTAGAATAAATCTATATTTCTGTATGCAACCGGGAGTTGAATCGTAGGATAGAATGAAGAAATTAGGGAGCAAGGTTCTTATCCTTTTATAAAATAAGGGATTTGAATTAGCATCTAAGATAGTGATATACTTAGAACCTTGCTTGGTTAACTTGTAATAAGATAACTTTATGAATCTAGAAGACTTGTTGTATCTCTGCGGGAGTTGTAGCTACAATATTCAATAGATAGAAGATTTGAGGTCGGGAGACTAAGATCGTGGGATAAACCTTGCGAATCAACAACCTGATAATCAATTAGACTGTAATAAGAATAGAGAATTGTATGATTGTTCAAAATGCCTGCACCCTGGAATCATCATCATTATTGATCACAATTGTTGCTTGCTTTGCTCGAGTCTTCACTAGTTATTTCTTGTTTAATAATTTACAATTTTATTTATAAATTCAAAATCATCTTGATACTTTCAAGCACTTAATACCTAATTGACTTAAACTAAAGGTTGATTAAATTTCTAGTTTATTAGTCCTCGTGGGAACGATATCTGACTGTCTAAGTCTTTATACTATTTGTATGATCACATACACTTGTGTGTGCGTAGAGATGCAACAGAGTACCAAAAGTAGAAGTAGGTACTACTGGAGGATCCACACTTGGGGTTGGAGGAACACCATAAGAAGATTCTGGCACAGATGGAGGTACAATACTCGGAGCTGGGGGGAAAACCAGGCATACTCAAAGAAGAACTCTCCAAATGGGTCAACAAGCGAATCAACAACCCATCCAAGACTGGGGTAGAAGAAACCGATGGAACTATAGTTGGACCCACACCTACAACACGCTCAACATAAGGCTCAAGGGAGATTCCCCTAGAAACTCGCCCTCTAGGCTGGGCTATCTCCTCTAATGAATGCTCTGCATCTCTAATCTTACGATATCTAGTCATTCACCATCTATACCAAAAAGAGTGCAATATGGATTAGAATATAAGGTGTGAAGGAAATTCGCACGATAAAGAACAATGAGGGAAATTTCCTAAAAATAACTTATAGCCTCTCAAAGATAGATATAGACATCTACATACTAATCGACAAGACTTTATTAGACATTCCGTTCTTACACTATTGAGACCAATGAACTTGTATGCTCTCATACCAAATTTTTATGACCCAAAAGATAAGGGTCATGATGGCACTTTTCACGGAAATCCTTGACAAGAAAGCCTATCAAAAAAACTGATACAAACAACAACAACAACAAACCCAATAAGGCTTACAGAATGAAGTCGAACCACATAATATAGTAAAACAGAACGATATAATCAATAATACCATAATCCTAAAACATGTTGTGTATATGAACATCACTAGTACAACGTGAGATAAAATACATAAGATATCTAATATAGGAATGTTCTATCTCTGCGTACGAATAAAGACATAGTATATGTAAAGAAATGTATAAGTCAACTCAAAAAGTAATAATCCAATCGCTGCCTTGAATAGCTCCAAAGGAAACTTGAATCAACCACTGTGAGGTACACACAAACAACGATCTGCACTGAAAGGGCATAATAGAGGTGAGTACGGTCCAATTTTACTCAGTATGTATCATAGGACGACTGAGCAAAGTAGAAAATAAGGCATACAATATACATACTAAGGGCACTTCACCTAACATCAAAAAATATCCCATAACAATAACCCAAACTATTTTTACTACAGTTCTATACTATTCATATACATCATAACAATTATGAAAAAGGAATACAAATAAACTAATATCACACATTCAAGTACTAGGGAAGGGATTACACATCAAACAATGCAAATAAAATCACAATGTAACACAAATGCGATAAAGATAATGACGATGTTAATAATAGTAATGATGATAATAATGATGTGATGTACGAGGTTGTTGCACAACCTCCTTATACACCTATGAATCTAAATCTTCCTGACGTAGGACCCATGGAGGTTATTCCAACTCGTATACAATCTATATCCAATACCACATCATATCTCTTCTCTGAAACATTCTTCGGTAGAGAGTTTTTAAGATGTCCCATTTTCTATTAGAAAAATCCAGTGTTTCTAGTATTTCCACAGTGGTACCAATGTTTCATAAATGTATGTGATATGAGAATGTAATGCTCACAACCAACTAATGAGTATTTCTATGTCCAACCAATCTACCAACCAAGTGAGCCAACAATATACTCAATGTTTCTAACCATCTATGAATTGTAACATAAACTATATGCCAACAGAATGAAACATATAAAAATACACCATTGATACCACATTAGCTTTTTTATAAATCAAGACACAATTGATTTCACGTACACAAGGCCAAAAATATCATATAGGACCCCACATGGTCACACATAGCAAATAGTATACCAATACCAACAAATAACATCATTATATAGGCCCCACACAGGCACAACATGATAATAAATCTATTTTCATGATTAGTACCCACACCCTTAACATGATTTTGTATCAACATTCACTGCACAGCCCATTCTGAAGAAAGTTATGCCATAACCAACCTCAAATGCCAAAAAACGATATGCAAGCCTTTACTCCAAAGCCTTACTACTCCTGAACGGATTCGGAATCAACTAAAACATGGAAATATAGAATCTATGCTTCAAAAGAAAGCCTATGATACCCATATAGTCTATTTTCAAGTCAGAGTCAAAATGGACCCCCAAACGGTTTATTTGATAAGAAGGGCAATGTCTTAATTTTATCTTTGAAATATGTTCCCAATATTCTAGGAATCTACAGCTGAAAACTCAAGTGAAAACAAGGTTCAAATTAAACAAAAACCATCTTTAAGCTTTACCATCAAAATCCCCAAAAATCCTTTTTGCAATCAAGAATCAAAAGTTGTTTTGAAGTTAAAAGTGAGAGAAAAATAATAATTAAAACATGAGAAACTTACCTAAGTAAAAATGAGGTTTTAATCAAACAAATGCAGGTTTTAGGCCTTCTGGGCCAAAAATTCCTAATTTCCACTTTAATTTGCATTAAAACAAGAAATGGATGATAAAATTAGAGTAAAGTAGTGGAAATATGTGTTTAGAAACTTACGCAAGCTTAGAAATTGAAGAAATTTCTCAAAAGTGTGAAACCCTAAGCTCTAATTCTCAACAATGGGGAAAAGGAGAAACATCGGCATATATAGGGTCCAAGTCTCCGCGAGTCCCTTAGGATTCATCTGGAATCCCGTAAATGCAATCTAAATTTCCTACCTTATCAAATTCAAAGCTCCAGACTCAAAGTTAGTATCAGATTTTTGAAAAAAAAAATTGTTTGCACAATGTTAACCCCTGAAACCCAATTTCCTAACTTTTCAAATTGAGGGTTGAAATGAGATTTAAAAGCCATAAAATCGCACCAACCGTGTTACAAATCTAAAATTGATGTTTCGCATCTGATGACATAGTCTATTTTGTCATCCAATGCACAGATCAATAAATTTTGACCAAAGTTAACTATAAGGCTCTCAAAGCCACCAAAAACCACAATTTCACATATATTGTGCCAAAATACATCATAAGTCATGCCAATAATCCCCCACCTTTGAAATAACACAAAGAAACCACATAAATTAGTATAATAGTCAAATCACATAGAAATGAATATTTCACAAAAATTACCAAAAAAATTTGGATGTTAAACCCTAGGACTCTTTAAACCTTAGGCTCTGTTATAAAAGTCATTAATGATCCGAGACTACCCTATAGTTGTCACATGTTTCTCAAGACTACTTATAGTCCCGAAGCAAATCCATGGTATCTATCTAGCTCTTAATCATGATAGACTTACTTGGAAACATAAGCCAAAGCAGTAAACTTAGAAATATGAATATATTTGGATAAAAACAATCCTAACATGTCAACAAAAACTAAACATCATAAGAAGCATATGAATATCCTAAAACAACTATCAAGTCTAAACAAGCCTCTAACATACTGAGAAGTCATTGGGACAAGCCCCAGTTGAACTAAACTACTAAAAAGTAAATATAAATTTAGGTCCTAAACAATGAGGACTTGTCAATTGACGAGAGATAGGAATTGGTTCTTACAACTAATCATGGCACTAAGGACTAATACCAGAACTAACATCATAATAGGATAAAGAGAACAAAGGGTATGTGGCCTGTACTTATGAAATATACCAAGTATATGAGAGTGCATACAATAAGTAAAACTAGGATATGCCAGAAAATAAAAATATACATGCCAAATGTATACAGACTAACCATATATAATGAGTAAAACTTGAAGCAATAATGTGATAAATCACAAGTAATAAAGCATAATCCAGTAAGGTCAATGAGCTAATAAATGTAGTCTCTAAAATTAATATATCTATGGAAGATTCTTACAATCAACATGCGCTATTTGAGCAACATAGAGCCCAACTTATAACCCTTATTGGGAGGGAATTCAATACCTTTCCAGGGGTAAGGTCCATAATTGGCATGAATTCACTCATGAGCCTATTTTGGGTGGAGAAAGACATTTTCAACTAATGGGAAATTACCCCAAAGAGAGACATTCTCAACTGATAAGGGATCCCTCTTTAACCTACGATGGCACGTAGTTTGGGAATTTTGGTGAGTTAAACCCGCATTTCTTCGGTGCTAAATTCTACTCCCAAAACCATACTAGTGCTCATAACATATATGAAATCATCAAAAAGGTAAGCATAGAAGATTATACTGTAAGAACCAAACATGTTTCTGTTTCTATTTAAAAGCCATAAGTACATATGTGAATTTCATATTAAATCTAGGATAATAAGTCTGAATTTCTTATAAACTGAGTAAATCATTCTATAATCATCTACATTTATGAACATATAGGATTTTATGCTAAATGTCACGACCTGATTTATAAGTCATGATAGCACCTACTAAAATCCACCAGTAGGTAAGCCAACATCGTAACCTGATGTTAAGGCAATGGGTTACCCTGGTATAAACGTCTAATATGGACCAACTATACAAACACAATATAAGCAACAGTGTTCCACATAACATAAGACAACCAATATACGAATTCCAATCCCATGACCTGGTAGTATCAGTATGAGATCTTCTAAGTTCGACAATAGAGAATACAACTTAAAAGTTTAAATAGTCTTATACATTCATCTCAAATACAAAAGACTGAATACAAATAAGAAGAAAAAGGGTAACTCAAGCTCTAAGAGCTCACCCTATCTTTGAAGGATCAACACAACATATTCTCAACTCAGCAGTAACAACTAGTACTTGGGTCTGCACCATAAAGCTACAGAACTGTAGTATAAGTACCAAAACAACAAATACTCAAAAGGCATCATCGGCCGACTGAGCTAAATTATTATATAAAGATGTTATAAAGTATTTCAATAACTATAAGTCAAGGTACATAATCAAACCTAAATCATCTCTATCATCACTTTACAAAATAACTAACCAAATAGAACAATAATACGACATCTCATATCAATAAGTACCGCAACTTTCATACATAATAAATAATTGATAATGTCTGGTAAATTCAGAGAATATATTAATGATGTGATGATTCCCGATGAATCCAGAGGATACATTGATGATGTGATGATACTCGGTAAACTCAGAAGAGATTTTGATGTTATGATGATGCTCAGTGAATTTGGGGAATATATTGATGATATGATAATGCCCGATAAATCTGAAAGAGGTATTGATGTATGAAGGTGTTTGATAAACCCTGAGTATATAATAATGTTATGCTGATGTTACGTATGGTAAGTGTAAGACCCTGTAAAATCCTAAAGCTTAATTCAGTCCTTTAAGCTTGTCAATGGGTCCCAGACTTTGAAAATTCTAGCTAGGTTCCCAGATTTAGCCTATATTGGCCTTCAAAAGTTGGCAATCTCATTTCACCACCTTAACATCCTTTAATGGTCCGTATTTTTATTAGTTCATGATCAGGAAGGTCAGCAGGTGTTCCCACGCAAGTTTTAGATTTTTTGGAACATGTTTAGATCATGTTCGGAGTCCCAAAATAGTGGACCAATGCGATCATGGCACGATGTGTTAGCCATTCACGTTGGTCAATATTTTTGCAGGATGCCAGTTTCATAACTTCTGAGGCTCGACAAGATCATGGAATGATCCATCGAGTATCATGTTGCAGCCATCAACGCTCCGCGTCATTTGTAGCATCGACACCAAGTTTTTAGTCATTAAATGTCTGTATTTTTAGGGCAAAAGGGTAAATTTCCCATCCTTAGATAAACTCAATAACACGTGAGTCAGGTATATTTCACCCAAAATATAGAGTTTCTCTCAAGAACAAGTTAGGGTCTTCAATTAAGAATTCAAATTCAATACTCAAATTCAAGAATCTATCCGTCAATCTTTGTAAAATCAAGAACTAAGGTATGTAAAGTGTTGATTTATGGATTCATTTCATCTATGAAGTCCAAGAACCCTCTTTCAAATTTTAAAACTTGATATTTATGTTGTGGGTTGTTTGTAACCATGTTTATCTTATTGTATGATTCCTAAGTTTGAATCTTTATGAGTTTTCATGAAACTACGTTAGCATGCAAGATGAGATTCATGAATTGAGTTGTTTATGATGTGTAATTTGATGATTTAACATATTCCCTAAGTTGTACCTGTAAGTTGTTTGATAAAATGGCTAGGAGGATAGAAATTAGGTATTATAGCTCAATTGTAACTCAAATAATAAATGCATGCTTTACCCTTATGACCAAGACTGACTTCTATGATACTGTGTGCATTATGAGTATTTGATGGAATGTTCAATAGATTAGGTTGATGAAAGAATTAATTTTCTATATCAAATTCCATCCATGTAAAACATTATGAAAACCACGTGTTTCATGAAATCCCCAACTTATATTGTATTATGAATTGTTGATATTGGTTAGGTGTTCACGAAGTGTCAAGTCTTGTTTGTTTTATGCTATCGAGTCCTAGGGGTACTTATACCCAACATTTTATCTGTGTGCCTAGCGCCAGTGTCAGTTTTCATGATACTCCCACTCAAGCCATGATCATTAGAATTCAATCAGTTACATGACTCAGGAAAACTCAATAATATCAGTCAATTATCCGATCTCTGTAGTATTCTGTCAGTCAACAGAATTTAGTAAACTCTGTTCAAATCAGCTAAAAGATAATATTAGTAATAGTTCAGTTTAGTTTAAATTAGTTTAGTGTCTCTTCAGTTTGGAGTAGGAATCAACACCTAGTGAACCTAAGGATGGGGACTCACCAGTTACCCACTAGAGGGTGTGATCCTTAAAAGAAATTCTTGCATTCTAGAACAACATAGCCAGCTTAGGTTGAGATGCACCCTATGAATTTAGGGATTAAACACCTCATTTGAGTTTTTCCTACAAGAAGGGGTTGACGAAAGAGCTCCCTGTCAGGGAGGGTTTACTCATAACTTGTCTTTACCCATGGTACGATACTGACACCCTTCCAACTGGGGTTACAGGTCTGACCCCACCAGTTCAGTTTTGGGGTATGTCAATTAGATGATTACCTCCAACAGTATCATTTTTGGATCCAGTCTCAGTAATAAAACTCAGTTCAGTTCTACAGTTTCAGGACTGTCAGATACAGTCGCTTAGCTCAGTACGAAACTTAGCTAGTTCCATCAGAATCAAGACTGTTAGACAAAGTCACCCAGTTAGTTAATAGTATATTAATTTTACAAAATTCATGTTACTAGTATTCAAATTTTAGGACTGTCAGATACAGTTAATCAAACCAGTTCTTCATAATCAGAACAGTCAGAAACAGTCATTCTTTTATTAGTATTATGACATCAGTTCCTTAGTACTCAATAAACTTAGTCTTTTAGTACCCATTATTAGTATTTAAATATCAGTAAATTCATGTTATTTGAATTCATGAGTCAGTGTTATCATGATCTCAGATACAGCTACGTATTCATGCATGTATTCTCACATTCATGTTATTCTGTCAATTAGTATTGTTCATGCATATGAACCATTGCATTCAGCCTACCTCATTTGCATACCGGTAAATTCTAAACTTATGGTATGCCAGATAGGTTTAGAAGCACGCGCTCTAGAGTATCAGTAGCATTCTAGTTTCATCGGTCAGAGTCGGCAGTGAGTCCTCATCATTCGAGGATGTTATTATTTGATTATTTTATTTCATTATTTTAGTACTTAGTTTATTATAGTATAAGGAGTTAGTTGGAGGATTGTCCCATCCACTGTTTATTCAGACAGTTTAGTTTTAGAGGCTTTCAAACTACAGCATGTTCAGACAGTTATTTTAGTTATTTTGGTATTGTTATACTATATTTTTAGTTATGTATCAATATTGAACCTTATGTCCTTTCAGTTCATATTTCCATATTTATAATATTACTTTTATTATTCAGGACTCAACTACAGATATCAGTCATTGGTTAGCTTGTGGTTCTTCGGGATTATGAGCACCGTGTAGCATTCTAGGTACCAGATTTGGGGCGTTACAATAAGTATATACAAATATATCATTATATATGTGGTTATGTAACTGAATGGTTAAGTCCTTGTGTGAACTTATGATATAACGTTTTCCTCCAAAAGTTGTCTATAATTCTCTATCATTAATCACTAGTTAAGTGACGTGGCTCTTGTTAAGACTAAATAGTGAATAGAAGTAGAATATGCTGATTATTGAGTTAAGAATAATTGGTAAGAGTAATCATGTGTAGAACTAAGGATTCACCTTGTGAATATATTTGGCTTAAACAAATGGTTATGTTATGGAATTCACCTAGTAAAATTGGTTATCTTGATAACTAGTTGTCTATGTAAAGTGATTATGTTACTTGACAGCTAGAAGAGTAGAATACTAGTTGATGGACCCTGTTTAGTTAAAATATGGTAACTAGTAATTATGGTTGTTACATGACTAATAATGATAATAGACTTAGCATTGTTAATGATTAGTGATATTGATATCTAGCATGTAATGTCATTGGTTTCTTAATGAGAACATAGATAATTATGGTGCTAACTAGAAAATGATGTTGGTTAATAGATAGATAAGTGTGTTGGTGAAATGTAGCTTCTCACTATGTTGATGACTAGTGCACTTATGCTAACTAGGAATGAGTTTGTTAAATTGTGAATATGGTTTAGTGATATGTCTTGGTTAGATATGGATGTTGGTTATTTATTGAATCATAATTAGTTTCTACTCCATGATGCAGGAGTATATGAGGAATTGGTTAGGCTAATGGTTGGAGGCCTTATGATGACTAGCAAATTAGTAACTTAATAATAAGTGGTGGTTAGTTAATGTAGACCAAATTGAGCATATTAAAGAGTTAGAGGTCTAAATGACTGCATAACTATGGCTACAATTACATTGGTATATGTTGTTCGATTTGCGGTAATGGATGATGAATATGGGTCTTGCGAAATGACCGTCAATGGAAACTGTGGTAGATATGAGTTGGTTGTGTATGTATACATATTCTCTATATGTTGACATATTTATCTATTGGTTCACTTTCCTATGGTATGGGACGTTGTAATGAGTTTTTTACTTGATTGTTCTTTTGGGTGTACTTCCTGATGGTATGGGATGCCATGGTAAGTTATTTTGTTTTATGCTCTAATGATTGTATGTGTATCAAACTTGGTATTTATGCGATGGAAAATATATAGATATATATTGTTTTATGTTTCTGGATAACATCATCAATATATCATCTGAATTCATCGGGCATTATCACATCATCAATATATCCTCCGAATTCACCGAGCATTATCATATCATCAATATATCCTCCAGATTCACCGGGCATCATCGTATCACTAATAATCATCATGACAATAATAAATGCATACATATATTCAAAGCAAAAACAAGTACAAACCACAATCAATGGAGTGTAAGAGAGGTAAGGAAATACATATCAAGGTACTTTACCATTATCATCACCATATTATATGAGTAGATGCATGGGCATGTATCTCTCAATAACATGAACAATCAGTACCTTTCCGAGCTTAACATGACTATTAATAAGTCAATTATAAGTAATAGGTATGCCTTTTAGAATACTTTTTTTACCCACATGGTTCACATTACTTGTAACGCCCCAAAATACTATCCCGGAGCTTCACACGGTGCTTAAGGCTACAAGTAGCCCCAAGCTAACCCTTTGAGCCTTCTACTTAGTATAAATCTTACTTAAAGATAATGAGAGAAAAATAAGGAATCATGTCATATCATGTCTAACTGAAATCCGAATGAGTACTGTAAAAGTAACAAAATACTGTAAATCTAAATACACTGACCATCTAGTCTGACAAAGCCTCTGCACTCAAAAAACTAGAGAGCCATTGGGACAGATCCCCAACTGATTCGAACTAAACTGAAAGCAGTAGAACAACTACTAAAAATACTGAAGTGTCTGGAGATAGGTCCTCAAACCATGAGGACTCACCACAGAAGAGGTGTAGATAAAGGTACTCGGGATCAGTGACGCTGTTGGGACTGAGCATCTGAACCTACATTATGAGACAATGTAGAACACAGACGTATATATGGATCAGCACTTGGGAATGTACTGAGTATATGGGGGTGTATGCAACTAAATATCCATACAATAAATCTTTATGGAAAACATACATGGTTTTGTAGATGACTCGCATAGCTTGAATAAAACTCTCATAAATCATGAATAATGAAACATGTAGTATAATTCACGTGAGCCATTACACTTTATTCTAAATCTATATTCTTTCTTTGATCTCAAGCTTGTAAACTAGTTGAACTCTTAAAACAATAACTTTTAGAACATGCACTTTAGTCATTTGAAAACAAGGAACTTCTTTGAAACTCAAAGACTTAAAACCTTAATAACTTTAAGACTTGAGACTCTAGGAAACTTGGGAGTTTCTTCTAACCGACATAAACCATGTGAGCTACATGGAGTCCAACGTCTTGCCCATGTTGGGGAGAGTTGTTCTATGCTTACCATCGGAGTAGAACCTTTTACTTTTAGTGATCACTAGCTTAACCCACTTGGGGTAAATCAAATCCTACGGTGGCTCGTAGTTTTGGGGCATGAAACCTTGGAATCAAGACCAACTCGGTGCTAAATACTACTCCCTTATTTAAGCTCAGAACTTTTAAGAAACATCCACCTTAAACAACTCAGAAATATGCAATGGAAGCCAATTATGCTTCCCTTTAGCTTAAATCCAATGGTGTGGATTTTCTTTCTTAGATTAGGATTAAAATCAACTCTTTTCTTGAAACTTTGGTAGTCTATCACCAATAGGATTTAAAACTTTAATAGCATGGAAATATCAATACGTTTCTTGAAATATTTTAGAAAGTATCAACAATTCATTCTTGGACTTAAGGCATGTATATTCTTAAAGGATCACAATTTCACAATAAAGCTTAATTCATGACACCAATTTTGGAAACCCTTGAAAATATCACATCAATATAGGAATGTGAAATTTACAGAATGAATTATCAATTCAAATCATAAATAAGAGAAATAATCATGCAATTCAAAGCTTGAACAACTTATCACTTCATATTCTCCAAAATAATATAATTTGGGTACAGACCCACTTGAAAAAACATGAAATTCATTTATAAAAATCGAATCTTTGGGCACAAGAACGAAAAAAGTGTTCTTGTTCAAACCCCACATACCATGAATTAGGAGGTTCGGATGAACTATAGCCCTTAGGACTCTATTCGTACACTTGAATGGATATTTTTTATGCTCTTGGTTTGAGGAATCAATTCTTGAATTAATTTGAAGAATTAATGGTGGACTTAGGAGATTCTTGGAATTGGGTTTGGATGCTTAGGGTTTTTAATTTGAGAAAATTTTTGAGAAAAGTCGTATATGATGCTTGGAATGACCTTGGATTAGGTGTTTGGACGATTTAAGGGGCTTAGAAAAAGTCCAAAGTTCCCTTTTTAATTTCTGTACGAAGATGGAAAAATTAAACGGGAAAACCCAATTTTATGGGCCACCACGATGTGCCACTATCATGGTGGCTCACTGGAATTTGACAAATGGGATTCTGGGGGTCACCGCGACGCGGTGCTATCGCGTTGTCCCACTAGTTGGGACCTAGAACTTCAGTGCGATGTGTCGCTATCTCGGAACTCAATTGGAAATTGACAATTGTCAAATAGACCCTCTCTGCGATAGACCAAGCACTAAAATGACGTTGTTTTACGACTAGGACTAAAATTAGCCATAACTTCTTGACCGGTTATCGGATTAGGGCGGATCTTACATCGTTACAAAGCTAATTAAATTTCCCACATGATAGAAAGTCAAAATTAGGGAAATTCTATATGGTTTAAACGATACTCACTTAGGAAGTTATTCCTTAACCTTCTCGAGGCGAAATTAAGATTAAGAAAAGTTTGGGGTATTATATTACTAGCATAAGAGATCCTTTTACACAAACAATAACTTAGTCATTATGCTTGAATCATAATAAGAGTTGTGACATCATTCAAGGCTCGCATAGTAAACTAGCCAATATGTTAAGTTATAGCAAAAACATAAATTTAATTCACAAGACTTTTAAATGCTATTTATATCATGACAACAAGATAATCCATCATGTACAAACATTATCCCCTCATCGACAACATGCATAAACTATTTATCGGATTTAGCCATCATATCAATAAAAGCATAATTTAGGTATTCATCACGTATCTAGTTCACTAAAGAAGTTACATAGCTCAAGCTTAAGGCGGGTCAAATTCCGCTTCTAATAATCCCCAAAGTTCTCTTTTACATGTCTAAATTCTACCCGGAATTAGACTAAGTTTTCTAAATCATGCCTTAAGGGCTTGACAATCCACCCTAATTCTATATGACAATTTTTCTTCAAGTATTCCTCCTAAGTCATCCCAAGAACCTAAAGTCATTCCATTACTAAGCATATCTAGGTCAACATACCTTTAAGTTAAGAGAATAAGGTCACTCTCATCTACTGGAGCAAATAGAGTATCCTCATGCTATTCATGAGATTACAAATCCAACCAACCAAGGTTCTAGGATATGAGTCAACTATCCCACTCAATGGGTTTTAATACTTAAGTGATTCAACTAGTCCCAAATATTTCCATCTACCAATTCAACATCAAAGACCCCGCCCAATCTTATCAAGATATCAAAGTCCTACAATAATAAAGATCAATCTAACTACAAGTAAGCCTAACCCACTTTGAGTACCAATAGCTCACGAACCAACAATTTACGTTTTCCCTTTCCTCGAAGCTTCTTCTACGAGCCAAGCTATTAACAACATAATCTATGTATTATTACGAGAACAATAACACCCATATTGCACCATTGTGCTTCGGGTCCAAAATGATACCAAAACCCCCCAAATGGTTCCCACATATGGAAAACAAGTTTCTGAGACTAACCCATTGCTCAAATACCATTAGGGAGCTAAAACCCTCAATAAATTTGTTCAAAACCACCATATTTGGGGCTAAATTATAGACTCAAGCCATTAGGGGTTTTGGGTCTTAAAATCAAGAAATCAAGGCATCAGCTACCATATTTACTATACTCGGATGATACAATATGTAAATATCATCGTCCTTCAATAACTCTATCTATCTGTACTGACGAGCATTAAGTTCTCACTAGGTCATAAGATGTTGAAGGTTGTGATAATCGGTGAAAATCTCACAATGGACACTAGCGTTGCCAACTCCAAATCATAAGTGGGGTAGTTACGCTCATGCACCTTAAGTTGTTTAGAAGCATAAGCAATGACACGAGTTTGTTTCATCCAAACACAACCAAGACTAACACCAGAAGCATCACAGAATACATTGAATCCCTCACCCTCAATTGGAAGAGTTAAGACTAAAGATGAAGTAAAACAATACTTAAGCTTTCAAAAGCTCAACTCACACTCCTCGAACAACTGAAAAGGAACTTTTTTCCAAGTCAATCTAGTTATAGGGGATGAAATAGTAGAAAAGCTCTCAAAAATGCCTGTAATAACAAGACAAACGAACAAAACTACAAACCTCGGTCGGAGATGTAGGCCTAGCCCAATCATAAATCGCTGAAATCTTAGCCAGGTCTACTATGATACCGGCCTTGGACACCATATGTCAAAGAAAGGACACTGACTCAAGCCAAAACTCACACTTTGAGAACTTGGCAAAAAGCACATAATCTTGCAAGGTCTGAAGCACAATCCTCAAATGATGTGCATGCTCCTCACTACTTCTTGAATACACAAGAATATCATAAATGAACACAATAACAAAGGAGTCTAGGTATGATTTGAACACACGGTTCATCAAATGCATGAATGTGACTAGGGCATCAGTCAACCCAAAAGACATCACTAAGAACTCATAATGACCATAACGGGTCCTGAAGGCTATCTTCAGGATATCCTCAGCCTGAATCCTCAATTGATGATAACCTGACCTCAAATCTATCTTAGAGAACACAACTACACCCTGAAGATGGTCGAACAAATCATTAATGTGAGGCATAAAATAATGTTTCTTCACTGTTACCTTGATAAGATTCCTATAGTCAATGCACATTCGCATCGAACCATCCTTCTTATTTACAAACAAAATAGAAGCTCTCCACAATGACATACTTGTCTAATTAAACCCTTACCAAGAAGATCATAGAACTGAGAGTTCATCTCCTTAAGCTCAATAGGATCCATATGGTGAGGTGCTGTAAAAATAGGTTGGGCATCAGGATCAAGGTCAATAACAAACTCAACCTCACGATCAGGGGAATACAAGGCAGATCGGTAGAAAACACACTAGGAAACTCATGCACAACAATAATAGAATCAAGTGATGGGCTCTCTACAGGTGTATCACATACATAAGTGAGATAAGACTTGCAACCCATCAATATAAGACTTCTAGCACAAACATAAGAAATAACCCACGTCAACTTATGGCTAAAGAATCCCTATCACACGACTAGGCGTATGCAAGGCATAGTTAAGGTAATAGTCTTGGAAAATCAATCCATGACCAAATGATAGTGGGATAACCAGTCCACGCCTAAAATCAAATCAAAATCTAGAATATCCAGAATAATAAAATAATCATAAGTATCAACATCACTATCACAACACATGATCTGAATACTTCATCCACTACAAAAGAATCATCATCGAGAGTAGATATGTGCAATGTCACATATAAAATATCACTAGTCAAGTCCAACTGTAGTGCATAACAAGTAGATATATAAGAATAAATAAATCCGAGATTAAACAAAGTAGGAGCCGACTTGAACCACACCATAAAGGTATGCATACAATTGACCACGTCCTCCACCTAGATATGTACCTAAGTGGCCTCTTTTATTTCCTACATGAGTACCACCTCGAGCACTCTGGTAACCACCACTACAACCTCTCAAACCACCTCTACCGGAGGGATAAACTACTCTAATAGGAGTATCACTCTAGGTTGGAATAACCATCACCCCACAACTAGGAAAATCTCTTGAGAAATGACCAGGAAGCTATAACACCCCAAAAATAGGTCTCAAGACATCACACGGTGCTCGAGACTACGAGTAGGCTCAAGATAACTCTGTAATCCTTGTACTAAATCTGAATACTCATAATAGATAATATGAACTTAAGATCAATGTGGAAGTTTGTCTGATCTAAGCTAAAATTATTTGAACATAATATCTGAACTTATTAGACTCAAGAGTTTGGAAAATCAATACTGGAAATCTAAATCATATCTAGTAGTCTGACAAGCCTCTACTACTAATAACTACAGAGCCACTGGGATAAGCCCTCAACTGACCCAAACTAACTGAAAATACTGAATCAACTACTCTAATAAGATAGAGGAAAATTTAATAACTAGGTCCTCAAACTATGAGGACTTACCAACTGTCGGGATGTAGATGGAGATGCTCAAAATCACTCACGCTGCTGAAACTAAGCACCTGAACCTACATTATGAGACAATGTAGAACATAGACATATATATGGATTAGTACTTTTGGAATGTACTGAGTATATGGGGGTGAAATGCATAAGTAAAACAATATCTCAGCATTAGTGCAAATTTGCAAAAGAATGCATGCTAAGTGTAGATGACTCATAATATCTTGAATAACTGAAAATTGAGAACCATAATCATGAGTAATAAAGCATGTTGTATAAATCTAGTGAGTCATAACACTTAGTTCTAAAAGTTGTACTTGTATTTTATCTTGAAATCATACTATCTATGTGTAGAAATGACTCACTTTTATATCTATAAATTAAAAGCTGAAATCTTATAGCAAATGTCTTATATAAAGCAATATCAGAGTAAAATTGTGAGCCTTTACACTTAGTTTCTAAAAGTTGTTCTGTTATTTTTTTTTTGTAGTCTTTTCTATTAGGGAGCTTCTTCTAACCGAAATACACTATGTGAGCTATCATAGTGTCCAACGTCTAGTTCCTTTATAGGAAAACCTCATGTTGGGAAGAGGTGTCATACTCTTGGCAAGGAGTTTAACATAATCTAAGTGATCACATCTGTAACTATCATGCATATAGAAATGGAAATAATCTAACAATATGAACCTATGTTGTCTTATAGTTCTGGGGTATGTGAACATACCCAACTAGGTGCTAAATACTACTCCCTTTAATCTGTATTCTCATTCTGTAGGAAATCCACTTTTAAAGCTAGTATAAGGGTTTACAATGAAAACCTCTTGTAAATCTAGTTACTATAAACTGTAGTTAAAATTGTAAAGTGGATTCCATATCTAAGATGAGATCAAAAGATCAAATCTTTGTTAAAAATTTGAATATAACTAATCATGGGTTGCTTAAAATCATAGTCTTCTTGAAATAACAACATTCAAACTAAGGCTAATAACCTATGCATCTATTTCATGTCAAATCATCATAAATTTCATGCTTCATAATGAAAATATGGATAATTAAATTCTAAATCTAGAAATTACTGCAATACACCTAAAAATACAAAAGTAGACATGCAATTCAACATCTAAATCTCTCAAAATCTTATAATATTCAAATAGTAATAAGTGGGTATAAACCCTAAGCTGAAATTCATATACGTTCTTATAAAAATCAACTTCAAAACTAATTTTGGGCACAAGGATGAAAGAATTATCCTTGTTGGAAACCCCACATACCTTAATTGAAGAAGCTTGAACTTTGAGTTCTATTTGTTCTCTTGATGATTGATTCTTGAAGATCTTGAATTTGGAATCTTGAATTTTGGGTTATCTTGAAAAAAGAATGGTGGAATTTGCAGTTCTTGAGGTTTAAGTTTTGAGGTTCTAGGGTTTCTTGGAGAGAAATTTGATGAAAAGTAATCATAATATGCTTAGAATAGGTTTAATATTGTTTTTTCATGAATTGGGGGCTTGGGAAATGACTAGGTTGCCTTTAGTAAAAAAAAAATTGGAACTGGAAATCCTAATTTTGGGCCTCAGCGCAACGCGCTACTTATTGCGGTGGCCTATTGGAAAAGGGGACAAGTGCGATTTTGCACTCTGGTGCAACGTGGCATAATCACGGTGCGTCATTGTAAAAGGATGAGTGCCATTTTGCACTCCACTGCAATGCGGTGTCTGTCCCATTGAGATTTTTGGTGTGATACAGACCAATCACAGTGAGCTACTAGAAAGGGACAAACGAGAATTTGGGATTCACTATAACATAGGCTAATCGCGGTGCCTCACTAGAAATTGGACAATTACGATTCCAGACTTTACCGCGATGCGGTTCTATCGCGGTGCTCTACTATTTTTCACTAAAATCGCCATAACTCCTCAACCAAGTATTGGATTTAGGTAAAATTTGTATCGTTGGAAATCTAATTCAATTTCCTATAATTTGGTGGATCTATAAATGAAAAATTCTATACTTATAAAGATTTATACATTCTTAAAGTTGACCCTTGACATACAAGGAGCTAAACTGGACAAAGAAAAGTATGGGGTATTATAATATCTCCCTCTTGGGACCATTCACCCTGGAATGAGACTAGTTAAACTGAGGATATTGAGGAAACTGAGACTATATACTAGAATGCACAACTAAAACAAAACTGCATGACTGAATCTAAATCATACTGAGCGATTGAACTAATTTGTGAATGCATAACTTGATATGAAGATAACTATATGGTTGAATCTGAGATTGGAAAGGAATTGAATTAAGGAAGACTATTACCTTTGGATGAATATGAGCTCATAGAGAAAAGGTGTAGATACTTGGTACGAATGTTTGCTTCTGCTTCCCAAGTAGCGCCCTCACCAGATTTCCACAGTACTTTGACCAAGGGAACTTCTTTGTTCCTTAGTATGCAGATCTGGTGATTAAGAATCTCTACCAGAACTTTTTTGTATGAAAGTCTATTATAAATATCTGTTCTTTCTAGAGGGACTACAACAGTTGAATCGTCCATGCACTTCTTCAATAAGGACACATGGAACATTGGGTGACCTGACGACAAGTCTGCAAGTAGCTCAAGCTCATACACTACCTTCCCCATATGACTCAATGTCCTGTATGTACCTACATATTGGGGACTAAGCTTTCCTTTTTTGACAAATCTATTTACCCCCTTCATGGATGAAACCTTCAAATACATAAGATCATCTACTTCAAACTCAAGATCTCTTATTTTCAAGTCTACATAAGATTTTTGGCGACTTTGAACTTTCTCCATGGATTCAAACACCATATCTAGACCAATCAAAGTGCCCCACCCACTTCAAACCAAACAACTAGTGATCTACATCTCTGCCCATACAAAGCCTCAAACGGGGCCATCTGAATATTAGAATGGTAACTGTTATTGTAGGAAAACTCGATCAATGACAAGTGGTCATCCCAACTGCCTTTGAAGTCAAAAACACATGCCCTAAACATAGTCTCTAGGGTCTGAATGGTCTTCTCTACCTAACTATCTATCTGCGGGTGAAAAGCTAAACTGAGATGAACTTGGGTACCAAGACCCTTCTGAAAGGCCTTCCAAAACAGAGAGGTAAACTGAGTACCCCAATCTCAAATGATGGACAAGGGAACTTCATAAAATCTAACCAACGATCTGATATACAACTTATCATAATCTTTAGCTATGTAGGACGTGTGAATTGGCAAGAAATAGGCTGATTTGGTCAATCTATCTACAATAACCCAAATAGAATTATGATGATGATGCGAATGGGGTAATCCTGTCACAAAGTCCATGTTCACATCTTCCCACTTGCAATTGGGAATACCAAACTCCTCCAATGTTCCACTAGGTTTTTGGTGCTTTACCTTAACCTGTTGACAAGTTGCACACTTGGCTACAAATTATGCGATATGAATCTTCATACCCTTCCACCTATAGACTTCCCACAAATCACGGTACAGCTTTGTGTCTCCTGGATGAATGGAGTAGCGGGCACCATGTGCTTCTACCATAATCCGCTGCCTTAAATGGTCAACACATGGAATACACAATTTACTCTGGTATCTCAACACACTATCTCCCTCCTGGGAGAAAACCTATACCTTTTGGTCTTTAACTGAACCCATCACTTTGACCAAACTAGAATCCTTGTCCTGCTTCTCTTTCACTTTAGAAACTAGAAAAGATTCTGAACTACTATGAACCCAAACATTCCTTTCAACTGAATCAACCAACCTCACATCTAATCTAGCTAACCGGTGAACTTCCCTAACTAATTTGCTCTTATCATTCTCCACATGAGTAACACTGCCCATAGACAATCTACAAAGGGTGTCTTCCACTATATTAGCCTTGATCGGATGATACAACACACTCATATCATAATCCTTCAGCAATTCTAACCACCTTCTCTGACAAATATTTAACTCTCTCTGAGTAAACACAAATTGTAAGCTTTTGTGGTCCGTGAACACATCGTCATGCACCTCATAAAGATAGTGCCTCTAAATTTTCAATGCAAATACAATAGGCGTTAACTCAAGGTCATAGGTAGGGTAGTTCTTTTTAAGAGGCTTAAGTTGTCTAGAGGCATAGGGTATAACTTTACCATTCTACATCAAAACATATCCTAGACCGATTCTAGAAGCATCACAATAAACAATGAACCCATCTGTACCAGCAGGCAGCGCTAAAACTGGGGTTGAAGTTAGTCGAGTCTTCAACTCCTGAAAACTCTTCTCACAATAATTTAAAAACTTAAAATGAACTTTCTTCTGAGTTAATATAGACATAGGAGATTCAATAGAAGAAAACCCTTCAACAAAACGTCTGTAATAGCCTGCTAAATCTAAGAAACTTTGAATATCTAATGGAAAGATAGTTTTAGGCTAGTTTCTTACTACTTCTGTCTTTTAGAGATCAACTCTAATGCCATCATAGGAAATAATATGACCAAGGAAAGATACTGATCTTAGCCAAAATGCACATTTTCTGAATTTGGTGAATAACTAGTGATCCCTAAGAGTTTGCAACATAGTTCTAAGATGGTCTGCATAGTCATCCTTACTACGAGAATAGACAAGAATATCATCGATAAAGACTATGAAAAATATGTCCAAATACTATTTGAACACTCGGTTCATCAAGTCCATAAAAGTTGTTGGGGCATTTGTAAACCCAAAGGACATGACTTGAAACTTAAAATGACCATAATGGGTTCTGAAAGCTATATTTAGAATATGATATTCCCTTATTCTAAGCTGATGATAGCCCAATTTAAGGTCTATCTTGGAGAAATAACTTACACCTTGGGGTTTGTCGAATAAGTCATCAATCCTAGGAAGAGGATATTTGTTTTTGATTGTGAGTTTATTCAGCTGACGATAGTCAAGGAACCATCGTTCTTTTGCACCAATAGCAGGGAAGCGCCCCATGGTGAGATATTGGTTCTTATGAAACCTTTATCTAAGAGGTCTTTAAGTTGCTCTTTTAAATCCTTAAGCTCGGCTGGAGCCATACGATATGGAGGAATAAAGATGGGCTGAGTATCTGGGAGAAGGTTAATACAGAATTTTATTTCCCAATCGGGAGGTACCTCTAGCAAATATTTAGGAAAAACATCAGGAAACTCATTGACTACACAGACTGACTGAACTGTTAGAGCCTCAGACTTAGTGTATTTGACTTGAACTAGATGATAGATACACCCTTTTGATATTAACTTTATGTCTTTAATTTAGGATATGAATTGACTCTTGGGAGACACTAAATTACTTTCCCACTCGAAGACTGGCTCATCCAGAAACTAAAACTTCACCAGTCGGGTGCAACAATCTATAGATGCATAACAGGAATGGAGCCAATCCAGGCCTGGAATAAGGCCAAAGTCAACCATATGTAACTCTATTAAGTTTGCTAAAATGATATTATGAAGGAAAGTGATAGGACACTTTCTGTAGACTAATTCGGCAATAATTGACTCACCCACTGGGATAGAAACTAAAAAGGGCTTAGGAAGATTTTCAAGACCTACTTAAAAATTTACTACAACTAGTGGGGTCATATAAGAGAAATTCAACCCTAGATTTAACAACACATAAACATCAAGATGAAAGACACGAAGCATACCAGTAACAACATCTGGTGAACTCTCCTTCTCTTGAAAGGATAGTAAAGCATAAAACTGATTCTGGCGTTGACCGCCATCGGGACTAGATGATGTTCCCTGAGGAGGGACTTAGCAAACTAGAGGAGATGGTGCGCTAGTAGCCTAAGTCTAGGGATGAACATCCCTATTTCCCTGCTTAGTATACGGAAACTTTGATTCCATGACCCAACTTACCACAACTATAACAACCTTTCAATCACAACAAACATTCACCAAGTTGATTCTTACAAGACTTAGCACGTAGAGGATAATTGGGTTTTCCGCTCACACTATTCTTTGATCTGGCCATAGAAGTCTTACCCCACTGCTCTTTCCTAGCTTTAAGGGTGGGAGAACTAGATGAAGATGGCACTGGCATAAACAAGCGACTCTGAAACTCCAAATGGTTTCCCCCTCCAAACTTTTCTGGCAGTAATCAAATTGCCTGGTTCTAGCCTTCTTATTTCCTCTCTCTCCCCTCAATTTTTTTTTCTCAATATACTAAGCATGAATCATCAACCTAGAAATATCCATATACCTAATAAGCAGGGCATTCCTACACTCCTTGACTACTAAACCATATACTCTAGTAACAAACTTACTCATACTCGCCCTAGGGTCAGCTATCGTATCAGAGGCATACATAGAAAACTGGTTGAACTTAAGAGAGTACACTTTCACTATCATTGAGCCCTACCTTAGGTTCAAAAACTCCTCTACCTTAGCCTTTCTTATTTTATGCAAAAAGAACCTATCTAGAAATACATACTGAAATACTTGCCAACTCATAGGGGCTACATTCTCACCTCTACAATTCTTCCACATAACCACCCAATCATACTCCACATCCTTCAGCCTATAGGATGTTAACTCTACACTCTCCTCCTCAGTAACATGTATAATTTGGGTGATCTTCCTTATCTCATCTAAGTAAAGTTGTGGGTCGTCACCTACTTTTGACCCAAAGAACTCAGGTGGATTCATTCTTATGAAGAATTGAATTTTGGTTGCTGCTAAATCCCTATTCTGCTGAAGTGGGACTGTCACCTGATGGTGCCCTAAAAATTGGCAATCACAACTTGGACTAATGCCTAAAAGGCAGCCCAAAATTTAGTATGGGATACATTGTCATTCATAGGGTCAACAGGCTAGGGTGGCTGATTATCATTTTTGTGTGCATTAGCTCAACAAGGAGGCATATTCAACTGTCATGTAAGATCATGAGATAAAAGCAGATAGAGACACTCTAAGCATGATAGATCATGAAGAAAATAGATGATTTCCTAAAAATATCCCATAGCCTCTTGCGCATAAATGTGGCATGCTTAACACCTATAATCAAGACTCTACATAATGCAGCTTGTCTGACTCCTTAGGACTCTTATAACCTTAGTGTCTGATACCAAGTTTATGACGCCCCAAAAATAGGTCCCAAGATGTCACACGGTGCTCGAGACTATGAGTAGCCGCAAGCTAACCCTATAATACTTCTACTAAATTTGAATACTCATAATAGATAAATATGAACATAAGATCAATGCGGAAGTCTGTCTGATCTAAGCTGAAATTATCTAAACATAATATCTGAACTTATTAGACTCAAGAGTTTGAACAAACAATATTGGAAATTTGAATTATATCTAGTTGTCTGACAAGCCTCTACTACTAATAACTAGAGAGACACTGGGACAAACCCCTAGATGACTCGAACTAATTGAAATTACCGAATCAACTTGTAATAACCTACATTTTGGACTAGAATAAAAATTCATCATTCCTATGTGTCGATATTTCAAAAGCCTCAAATCCTATATAAATTTAGTGTGTTAATAAATTATATAGTGTGGGAATCTATTTGATCATGAATTTAGATCATAGAGGTCCCCTAACTCAAGTACAAGTTTAAATCTTTCCTATCATTCATGTTTTAGTGAGCGTCAAAACTTGGGTCAATTTCAATCGACCATAACTCATTGTATATGACAAACTGGGTGGTTTACTATCTATCAAATTAAATCTCTTTGAATTATCTTTCCAACGATACCAATTTCGCCTAAATACGATATTGGAGCAAAGAGTTATGCCTATTTTACTCCAGCATGTCAGGCTGGAAACAGTGTGACGACATTCGTGATAGCTTATCACATTTGTGACGCCCTATCACGAAGGTCGTCAGCCTTAGGCAGAAACCAGCTCCTAAGTGACGAAATCCGTGATATCTTATCACATTTGTGATGCCTTATTACGAAGGTCGTCATCCTTAGGTAAAACTAGCTCCTATGTGACAACATTCGTGATAGCTTATCACAATTGTGACACCCTATCACGAAGGTCGTCATCTATGATTTTTCAGCAACTGGGAAATTATTTCGTAAGGGTATTTTTGTCTTTTCCTTCACCTTCCACAACTTATAACCCTAAAAAAGCATAATTTTTCCTATTTTTCTTCAGTTAAATATCTCAAAAACCCTCTCGAATACTCTCAACCACAAGATTAGGGTTTCCATCAAACTCATCTCTCAAAAGCAAGATTCAAGCCTTTTTCCAAGATAATCAAGAATTAAGTTTCCCAATCCAAGAACTCTTCAGAAAATCATCAAGGTTTCTTTTCTAAGGTATGTGTGTGTTCATTCATGGACTCCTTTCGTCCATGAAGTTCAAGAAACCTTTACTAAAACTATATATTATGGTTTTCATGTTATGAATGGATTGTTGATCATGTTTATGTATTGAATGATGCCAAGATAGAATCTTTATGTGTTATTATGAATCTATGACATCATATGAATTGAAAACATGTAAGTTTGATTATTTATGATGAGTAATTGTATGATTTACACCTATGCCTAAGTTGTGCATATAAGGTGTTCGATAAAATTCCTAAGAGACTAGAAATCATGCATTATAGCTAAATTGTGACTAAGGGAGGGATTCATGATAGGCCCCTATGATTCAATGTCATCCATGTTGATAATGTGTCTTGTGAACACTGTTGGATTACTCATGAACTAGTCTTATGGAATTATGCTATGCTTACTTGCAAAACCCACTCATGTACAAGATGTAGAATACCCATGTACTTCATGAATTTCCCTAAGTTATGATATTATGGATTGGGGTTGTAATATGTAATGAGCATGATATTGAAAGCTATGGAAGTATATACATGTTGTATGAAATTTCCTTCCATGAAATAGATTGTTGAGAACCATGCTAAGTATGAAATCCCTTATTTATGATATTGTGAATTATGGACTCTACTCTTATGATCAAGTTAGTCATGTGTGTCAATTTTCTTCCATCGAGTCTTGGGGGTACTTGTACCCGAAAAAATATAGTTGTTTGCCTAGAGCCATGTCATGTTATCATGATACTCTCAGTTAAGCCATGATCTATAGAATTTAGTCAGTCATGTGACTCAAGAAAATTTAGAAATCTCTCGAGTCTTGGGGGTACTTGTACCCGAAAAAATATAGTTGTTTGCCTAGAGCCATGTCATGTTATCATGATACTCTCAGTTAAGCCATGATCTATAGAATTCAGTCAGTCATGTGACTCAAGAAAATTTAGAAATCTCTGTAGTCTCAGTAGTTCAGTAATCTCAGTGATCTCAGAACTCAGTCTGTAACTTCAGTATTCACATTTAATCTCAGTAACTTCAGTACTCTTAATCAGTCCTCAGAACTCAGTACATTTTATTAATCATCAGAATTCAGTAAACTCAGTTCATCTCCGCTAAATAATACCACTAGTATCAGTTTAGCTAATTCATTCAGTTCAGTTATTTAGTTTATCTCTGTTATTCATTTTAGTTTATTTCAGATGGGAGTAGGATTCAGCACCGAGTTAGCCTAGGGATGGGGACAAACCCACTAGAATAGGACTGAGATCCCTAGAAGGAATCCCTAAGTTCTAGAACTACGTTGCCAGCGTAGGTACGAGATGTCACCCGTTAGATAGGACTGACATACTCAGGGGTCACCTGTTAGCATATTTATATGTATAGTACTGATCCCAGGAGTCACCCGCTAGATTAGGACTGACTCCACAGTAGATGTCTTTATTGGTGGAACGATACTGACACCCTTCCAGTCAGGGCAGATATTAGACCCCAGTCAGCTTAGTTTGGGGCATGTCGGTTAGATGAACACATTCCACAGTTTCAGTTATAGATTCAGGACTGTCAGATACAGTCAACTCAGTTCAGTAGGACAGATTTAATACTGTTAGAGACAATCAATCCTTATCATTATAAATAGACTTCAAGATCACCCATTAGATAGAAAAGATCTCAACTATAGTTAAACAGTATCAGAATAATCAGATTTAAAGATCACTCATTAGATAGGACTGATCTCAGATTTAGTTGCTCCATATAAAATAGAACTCAGAGAGTTCCATCAGAACTTAGATTGTTAGATACAGTCGCTCAGTATCAGTTACATTAGTTAGGCCGATCATCACAGTTATATCAGTTTTCTGAACTCATGTACCAGTCATATCAGTTATCAGAATTAATGATATCAGCATTAAGCTTCAGGACTGTCAGATACAGTCAACTAGACCAGTTCTTCATAATTTGAACTATCAAAAATAGTCGTTCATCTATTCAGTATCTTAGTATCAGTACACTCATGTTGTTAGTATTCAGACACAGTAGTCAGTATCTCAACGAGTTCAGTTATAGTTATGTATGCATGTATGTATTCTCACGTTCATATTAGTCAGCATTGTTCGTGCATATAACCCTTTGTATTTATCCTACCTCACTCGTATACTCAGTACATTTAAACGTACTGATGCATTTTTGCTATGGTATTTTCTCTTATGTTACACCATAGGTTCAGAGGCACGAGCTCCAGATCAGCAGTAGCATTCCAGTGTTCAGAGTTGGCAATGAGTCTTTCTCATTAGAGGATGATATAATTATTTCTACATTTACTATTCAGTTTCTAGATGGAGTTAGTTGGAGACATGTTCCTTCAACTCCTTATTGAGTTCAGTTAGAGGCTTTCAGACTAGATGTCACATTAGATATTCAGATCTCATTATTTTCAGTATTTGTGATTTGTTTTGGTATTGTTAAACCTTTTTCAGACATTACATTTATTCAGTTCAAACCTTATGTCCTTTCATGTTCATGTTTCCGTATTTTATGTATATTATTTAGTATACAGGTACAGATATCCGTCATGGGTTAGCTTGTGGTCCTTCGAGGTCATGAGCACTATGTAGCATTCTGGTTCAGAAAATTAGGGTGTTACAAACTTGGTATCAGAGCCTAAGGTTCAATAGAGTCCTAGGAAGTCTGAAAGCCACATCTAGTAGAGTCTTGTACATACGTGTGTTGTGCACCACACCTATGTGTAGGATGCTATGAGATGTTTTAGGAATAATATCCCTTCTTTCAGTATTCATGTCGTGCCAGTGAGCAGTCAGATTTGTATAACTTATTTTCTCATCCTTGCATCTATTCATGCTATCCAAAATCTCAGAAAATGTAACTATTTAAAGTTAGAACCTCCTAGTAGTTGCAAGTTCAGTTCATCTCATGTATCATGCATTAGTTTCAGACTCCCAAAGTTTAGTTATAATCTAGTTCGTAGATGCCCTGTGCATCACCCAGTATCTCCGTAAGTTAAGTGTTCTTAGAGGGACATAGCATCCCAAGGGGGAGATACCCCACTTTCTCTTAACGCTCTCATGCCTTAGATCCTTCAATTTCTCCTTGTATAACGAATTTAGTCTAGAATAGAGGGTACTCATAAGTTTACCTTCAAGTTAGACCTCACCTGTAAGTCTTCAGAGATTCAGTTCAGTTTATGATGTTCAGTCCATATTTCACATAGTAGAATCAGTCATGTTCTCATGTTTCAGTTCAATCTTAGTGACTTTACCATTACATGTTCAGTCGCATGTTCGTGAGTCAGTTCAGTCATGTATTCATGCATCAGATATGCGTGGTAAGCTTATCAGTACTTTTAGTCATCCATTCACGTAGCATTTAAGTCATATAATCATGCATCAGAAATGCATGTATTCAACTTATCAGTTAAGCATCAGATATGCATTCTCATTTTGAGAAACTCAGTTTATCGGAAAACTCAATCCTACATTCATAAATCAGCTGCCCATGCATCAGATATGCATGTACAGTATGATATACTCAATTTCCAGTCATGTCAGCCATGAAATCATGATCGGTCATTCATGCTATATATTCGTGTAAGTTGTTTTTTCTTTTATCTTCAGCCAGTATCATTCGAGGATGAATGTTTCCAAGGGGCAGATATTGTAATACCCTATATTTTGGACAAGAATGAAAATCCATCATTCCTATGCGTGGATGTTTCAAAAGTCTCAAATCCTATATAAATTTAGTGTGTTGATCAATTATGTAGTGTGGGAATCTATTTGAGTATGAATTTAGATCATAGAGGTCCCCTAACTCAGGTGCAAGTTGAAAGCTTTCCTATCGTTCAAGTTTTAGTGTGCGTCAAAACATAGGTCAACTTAAATCGACAATAACTAGTTGTATATAACAAAATGAATGGTTTAATATATATCAAATGAAATATATTTGAATTATCTTTCCAACGATACCAATTTCTCCAAAATATGACATCGGAGCAAAGAGTTATGCCTATTTTACTCCAGCATGTCAGGATGGAAATAGTGTGACGACATTCGTGATAGCTTATCACATTTGTGACACCCTATCACGAAGGTCGTCAGCCTTAGGCAGAAAACAGATCCTAAGTGACAACATTCATGATAGCTTATCACATTTGTGATGCCCTATCACGAAGGTCGTCAGCCTTAGGCAAAAATAGCTCCTAAGTGACTACATTCGTGATAGCTTATCACAATTGTGACTCCCTATCACAAAGGTCGCCAGCTATGATTTTTCAGCAACTGGGAAATTATTTCATAAGGGTATTTTGGTCTTTTCCTTCACCTTCCATGACTTATAACCCTAAAGAGGCATAATTTTTCCTATTTTTCTTCAGTTAAGCATCTCAAAAACCCTCTCTTATACTCTCAACCACAAGATTAGGGTTTCCATCAAACTCGTCTCTCAAAAGCAAGATTCAAGCCTTTTTCCAAGATAATCAAGAATTAAGTTTACCAATCCAAGAACTCTCCAGCAAATCATCAAGGTTTCCTTTCTAAGGTATGTGTGTGTTCATTCATGGACTCCTTTCATCTATGAAGTTCAAGAACCCTTTTCTAAAACTATATATTAAAGTTTTCATGTTATGAATTGATTGTTGATCATGTTTATGTGTTAAATGATGCCAAGATAGAATCTTTATGAGTTATTATGAATCTATGACATCATATGAGTTAAAAACATGTAAGTTTGATTATTTATGATGAATAATTGTATGATTTACACCTATGCCTAAGTTATGCATGTAAGGTGTTTGATAAAATACCTAAGAGACTAAAAATCATACATTGTAGCTAAATTGTGACTGAGGGAAGGATTCATGATAGGACTCTATGATTCAATGTCATCCATGTTGATAGTGTGTCTTGTGAACACTGTTGGATTACTCATGAGATATTATTATGGAATTATGCTATTCTTACTTGCAAAACCCACTCATTTACATGATATAGAATACCCATGTACTTCATGAAATTCCCTAAGTTATGATATTATGGATTGGGGTTGTAATATGTAATGAGCATGATATTGAAAGCTATGCAAGTATATATATGTTGTATGAAATTCCCTTCCATGAAATAGATTGTTGAGAACTATGCTTAGTATGAAATCCTTTATTTATGATATTGTGGATTGTGGACTCTACTCTTATGATCAAATCAGTCATGTGTGTCAGTTTTCTTCTATCGAGTCCTGGGGGTACTTGTACCCAAAAAAATATAGTTGTGTGCCTATAGCCATATCATGTTATCACGATACTCTCAGTTAAGCCATGATCTATAGAATTCAGTCAGTCATGTGACTCAAGAAAACTCTAAAATCTCATTAGTCTCAGTAGTTCAATAATCTCAGTGATCTAGTAATCAGTCTGTAACTTTAGTATTCACAGTCAATATCAGTAACTTCAGTACTCTCAATCAGTCCTCAAAACTTAGTACATTTTGTTACTCTTCGGAATTCAGTAAACTTAGTTTAGCTACGCTAAATAATACCACTAGTATCAGTTTAGCTTATCAGTTCAGTTCAGTTATTCAGTTTATCTCTGTTATTTAGTTTAGTTTATTTCAGATGGGAGTAGGATTCAGCACCGAGTGAGCCTAGGGATGGGGACTCACCTACTAGAATAGGACTGAGATCCCTAGAAGCAATACCTAAGTTCCAAAACTACGTTGTCAGCGTAGATATGAGATGTCACCCATTAGATAGGACTGACATACTCAGGGGTCACCCGTTAGCATACTTATATGTATAGGACTAATCCTAGGAGTCACCCGCTAGATTAGGACTCACTCCACAGCAGATGCCTTTACTGGTGGTGCGTTACTAACACCCTTCCATTCAGGGTAGAGATTGGACCCCATTCAGCTTAGTTTGGGGTATGTCGGTTAGATGAACACATCCCACAGTTTTAGTTATAGATTCAGGACTGTCAGATACAGTCAACTCAGTTCAGTAGTACAGATTCAGTACTGTTAGAGATAACCAATCCTTATTATTATAAATAGACCTCAAGATCACCTATTAGACAGGACTGATCTCAACTATAGTTAAACAGTATCAGAATTATTAGATTTAAATATCACCTACTAGATAGGACTGATCTCAGATTTAGTTACTCCATATAAAATAGAACTCAGATAGTTTCATCAAAACTTAGACTGTCAGATATAGTCGCTCAGTATCAGTTACATTGGTTAGGCCGACCACCACAGTTATATCAGTTATATCAGTTTTCTGAACTCATGTATCAGTCATATCAGTTATCAGAATTTATGATATCAGCATTCTGCTTCAGAACTATTAGACACAGTCAACCAGACCAGTTTTTCATAATTTGAACTGTCAGAAATAGTCTTTTATCTATTTAGTATCTCAGTATCAGTACACTCATATTGTCATTATTCAAACTCAGAAGTTAGTATCTCCACAAGTTCAGTTACAGTTATGTATGCATGTATGTATACTCACATTCATATTAGTCAGTATTATTCATGCATATAACCCTTTCGATTTAGCCTATATCACTCGTATACTCAGTATATTCAGACGTACTGACGCATTTATTCTATGGTGTTTTCTCTTATGTTACACCATAGGTTCAGAGGCACGAGCTCCAAATCAGCAGTAGTATTCTAGTGTTCAGAGTTGGCAGTGAGTCCTTTTCATTCGAGGAAGATATGATTATTGCTATATTTACTATTTTATTGCTAGATGGAGTAGTTGGAGACATGTTCCTTCAAATCCTTATTCAGTTCAGTTATAGGCTTTCAGACTAGATGTTAGATAAGATATTCAGATCTCATTATTTTCAGCTTTTATGACTTTTTTTGGTATTGTTATACCTTCTTCAGATATTTGGTTATCAGACATTTATTCAGTTCAAACCTTATGGCCTTTCTGTTCATGTTTCTGCATTTTATGTATATTATGCAGTATAAAGGTATAGATATCAGTCATGGGTTAGCTTGTGGTCGTTCGTGGTCATGAGCATCGTGTAGAATTTTAGTTCAGAAAATTGGGGTGTTACACAACTACTATAATAAGCTACAGTAAAACTAAATAACAAGGTCCCTAAACTATGAGGACTCACCAAATGTCGAGATGTAGATGGAGATGCTCAAAATCACTCATGCTGCTGAAACTAAGCACCTGAACCTACATTATGAGATAATTTAGCACATAGACGTATATGTGGATCAGTACTTCTAGAATGTACTGAGTAAATGGGGTGAAATCTATAAGTAAAACAATATCTCAGCATTAGTGTAAATTTGCAAAAGAATGCATGCTAAGTGTAAAAGACTCACAATAGTTTGAATAACTAAAATTGAGAATCGTAATCATGATTAATAAAGCATGTTGTATAAATCTAGTGAGTCATAACACTTAGTTCTAAAATTTGTACTTGTATTCTATCTTGAAATCATACTATCAAAGTGTAGAAAGGAATCACTTTTATATCTTTAAACTGAAAGCTGAAATCTTATCGCCAATGTCTTATATAAAGCAATATCTGAATAAAACTGTGAGCCTTTACACTTAGTTTCTAAAATCTATTTTGTTATTCTTTTATATAGTTTTTACCATTAGGGAGGTTCTTCTAACCGACATACACTATGTGAGATATCATAGTGTCCAATATCTAGTTCCCTTATGGGAACACCTCATATTGGGGAGAGGTGTCATACTCTTGCAGAGTATTACCTAATCTAAGTGATCACATCTATAATTTTCATCCATATAGAAATGGGAATAATCTAATAATCTGAATCTATGTTGGCTCATAGTTTTGGGGAACGTGAACATACCCAACTCGATGCTAAATACTACTCTCTTTAATCTGTATGCTCATTCAATAGGAAATTCACTTTTAAAGATAGTATAAGGGTTTACAATAAAAACCTCTTGTAAATATATTTACTGTAAAATGTAGTTAAAACTATAAAGTGGATTCCATATCTAAGCTGAGATCAAAAGATCAAATCTTTGTTCAAAATCTTAATATAACTAATCATGGGATGCTTAAAAGCAGTCATCTTGAAATAACAGTATTCAAACTAGGACAAATAACCCCTGCATCTATTTCATGTCAAACCATCATAAAGTTCATACTTGATAAATAAAATATGGATAATTCAATTCTAAATCTAGAAATTACTGCAATACACACAAATATAAAAGTAGACATGCAATTCAATATCTAAATCTCTCAAAATCTCATAATCTTCAAATAGTAATAAGTGGGTATAAACCCTAAACTAAAATTCATATACTTTCATATAAAAATCACTAAAATTCATAAACTTTCATATAAAAATCAACTTCAAAACTAATTTTGGCCAAAAGGATGTAAGAACTATCCTTGTTGAAAACCCCATATACCTTAGTTGATGAATGATTGAAGAACCTTGAACTTTGAGTTCATATTTGTTCTCTTGAAGATTGATTTTTGAAGATCTTGAATTTAGAATCTTGAATTTTAGGATATCTTGGAAAAAGAATGGTGGAATTTGGATTTCTTGAGGTTCAAGTTTTGAGGTTCTAGGGTTTCTTGGAGAGAAATTTCATGAAAATTTATCATAATATCCTTAGAATAGGTTTAATGTTGTGTTTTTTATGAATTCGAGGCTTTGTAAATGACTAGGTTGCCTTTTGTAAAAATTTGTTCAGAACTGGAAATCCCAATTTTGGGCCTTAGCCCAATGCACTGCTCATTTCGGTGGCTTACTGGAAAAAAATGGATGAGTGCAATTTCCCACTCTGGTGCAACGTGGCATAATGGTGTTGCATCACTGGAAAAGGATGAGTTCCATTTTGCACTCCACTACGACACGATGTTTGTCCCATTGAGATTTCTAGCACGAAACTGGCCTATCACGGTGAGCTACTAGAAAGGAACGGAGGAGAATTTGGGCTTCATCACAATGCAGGCTAATCGTGGTGCCTCACTAGAAATTGAACAATTTCAATTCCATACTTTACTGCGATGTGGTGCTCTACTATTTTTTCCTAAAATCACCATAATTCCTCAATCGAGTATCGATTTAGGCAAAATTGGTATCGTTGGTAACCTAATTCAATTTTCTACTTTGAGGCAGAAAGAATGGACACGGAGGATGCCTAACATAAGAACTACCACCTTTGAATCGGGAACTACTATGGCTCCCACTAAATTTGCCCTGATACCTTGGCCTCTTATCATGGATCTCATGATACATGTCCTCCATCACTCTGGCATGATCAGAAACCTCATCAAAAGTTCTACCCGCAACAACTAAATTCTGAGTAGACATCTGAATAGGAAATCTCAATCCTCTCATGAAACAAAGAACTCTCTCATACTCAGTGGCCAAAATAGAAGTCGTATGTCTGGCCAACTCATGGAAACAAGTTTCATATTTAACGACTATCATAGCACCCTACTCCAATTTAGAGAAATTATCTCTCAATCGATCCATAAGGCTGCGCGACATATACTTCTCCAAGAACATCTCGGAGAACTGATTCCATGAAGGGGGAGAAGATCCAACTGTCCTAGAAATCATAAAATCTCTCCACCGGTGTCGGGTAGACAAATCTTCATTTCTCTACTCTTATCTCCTATCAGTACTATAATTTTTTTTTCAAAAATATATTTTGAGTCACAACACTTTTCCAACAAGGAATAACATAATAACATTAATTTCATTAAAAGAAATTGAAAAGGAAAAAAATAAATAATATGCCCAAGTGTTTATTTAAAAAGAAAAATGTAGTTTGATCAATTATAAAAGGATTGTATTTAAAAATGAAGTACATTTGCCAAATATCTACCTTAAATATAGGTGTTGGTGGAGGATGAAGTCCAAAGCAAAGAGGACAAACATTAGGATCAAGGAAATTTTTATAGTTGTAGTAAGAATAATGCCAACTTTACTTTTCATCCACATAAAATGCATAAATTCTGGAAATTAAAATAGTTTAATAAAACACAATAAGACAAAATAGTTTAACAAAACACAATAAGCCATAGGCCTCTACGATTAGCCAATTGTTCGTAAACATTGATTTTGGACCTCTAAGATATGACATTCCACATTCTCCTTTTCTTATTTTTTTTCTATGTTGTTGTCAACCTTGATGAAGAAATATTTTTCCAAGTACAAAAGGTGATGGTGAGTAATCTTTTATTTTTAATAAAAAAGAAGTGAAGACAATACCATAGGATCAAGGGAAATTCTTGTATACTTTTTCAGCCTAAAACCCTAGGATCCTAAGTGACAATGCTAAAGCTACAAAAATTCAAGCTAGTTGTTCCTCAGAAATAAACTTGTCAAATATGACCCAAAAATTAATAGCCCGCTCAATTTGTCCAAAATTTTATTGGTTAGGCACAAGATAATTTCATATTGGGTTGATTTTAGCCCAACTCAACCAATTCATATTTAAAGTGTTCTCTAGTCCAATACTATCCCAATTCAACTCATATTTAGTATTTATTTTACGGGTTTTTTACATAAATCCCTACATATTTACCCCTCATTACACCTTATCTCAACATTGAATAAAATTTCATAAATTTCTAAATTTTTATTTTTTCGATACATCTATTAACAAGAGATACATATTATTTGATACATCCTCTAAAATAGCTATGATGTGCTAAAAAGGAAATAACAAAAATTGAGGAGTAAATAACGATTCATAACTTCAAAATTACCATCAAAATCTCCAAAAAATAGGAATTAGTTGTAATGTTGATATTCAGAAAAAAGGACCCTCATTCATCTTGTTGAAACATTTTTCTCCTCTCTTTGAAATTTAAAAGAATACCATCCCCTTGTTTGACGGAACGATTCCACCCTCTCGTCTTTCAGAATTTCTAAAAAATCTTCTAGAATTTTAGAGTTGCAATAACTATCAAACCTTAACGAATGTGGTGAAACTTCTTTGACAATGCAATGCTTATCCTACATTGAGATACATAAAACAATAGAGAAGTTAGTAATCAACTTGGTTAGTAGTCATATTGACCGAGATACATTCATTTTTGAAGTTATTAGGTGTAGATACATAATTCTATTCAATATTAACGATAGATACATAATTAAAATAATGTCTCTTGCATGGAATTAATGTTAATTATGTATCTCAACATCAAAATTTATTACTCAGATGCATTCATTTTTTAATCTATTTGGTCAACATACCTAATAGGTAATTAGACTGAAGAGAGATACATAATTAAAATCATGTCTCATGCATGAAAATGATGTCATTTATGTGTCTCAACAATAAAAATTATGCATCTGATAAATTTTTTTAATTTGATACATCTTTATATTACTTGTTGGAGTGTGTATCTTTTGATTTTTTTTCAACAACTTTATATTTTGAAGGACCAACCTTCCCATTCAAAGAGCAAAACCCTATTTTTTTATTTGATTTAACACTATCAATGATGGCATAGGAAGTTGAATCAATTTCACTCATTGATGGCATTGGTGTGGTGATGTTGGTGGAATCAATGATAAATCAATTTCTTGAAAAAGAAAAAAAAGAAAAGTGAAGGAATTTATCCCATAAATTTCATATAAGACCCCATAGAATTTCTATTATTTTATTTTTGACCCTCCCACATGCGTAATGTAAATTTTTTATTTGAATCATGATAAAGGATATTAAAGGGGTATTTTGAAAAAAAATTGGAATTTTCAAAATAAAACACCTAGACTTAGAACCATTTAAAAATCCTTCATCTTTTGGTGTTACAGGTGTGGGTATGACTTGGGGCTTGAGTCATACCCAATGGATACGAGTCATATCCTCCCTCAGCTCTCCTCTCGTACCCTGCGTAGCCTATGAAGGGTAGAATTTTATCTTCTATATGAGTGAAACCTCCTCAATCATACCCTAAGGGTATGAGTCATACCTAGGTGATTCATATAAAGTGAGGTCTTGGCTTGAAGTGGACTAGTTTTATTACTGGTGGAGAATACGACTAGGGGGTGAGTTGAACCCCTTGGATATGACTCAAGGGTGCATGGTCATACCCTTAACAGTGTGTGTCACCTAGGAGGGTCCTAGGGTACTAGTAAAGGTACCACTCATACCCTATGGTATAACTACTTAAGTCGTAAGGTAAGTCGTACCCCTAGACGGGTTCATTTTCCAGCTTTTAACTAAGGTCCTTGTGGTCATTTCCTATGCCTAAAACCATAAACCCTATAACTATATAAGTTCATGTAGACTCTTAAACATCCATTTTTTATGGATCAAACACCCTAAATACTCTCTCAAGCTCATTTTTGAAGAATTAGAGGCTACGGTTTCAAGAGTGGTCTTCAAGAGGCAAAGAGAAGTTAATATTCTAGGTGATTCTTTAAGGCATGTACCTCTTCCCCTTTCTAAATAACTCTAAAACCATGTATTTCATACTTGGATTAGTAAGTGTACATAGTGGTTTTGAAATCAAATGAAAAGGGTTTTGTTTCCTAATGATGAATAATGATGATTCTTACTTAGACTTATGTTTATACGTGTTATTGATGGTAGTTTGAACATGTGAATTCTTGTTGTATGTGGTATAACATGTGGGTTTTATGTAACCCTACTCTCAATGATTTTTATCATGAAATTGGCCTTGGTAAAGGCATGTACACAATGTGTTTGTGAAAATGTCTAAGTGAGATGACTAGTTACATGATAATGATGCTTTGAACTAGGGGAATGGACCAATATGTATGAGTGATTGATAAAAGGCATTTTGAAGGTAAAATGAGCCATGTATTTTATAATGGATGACCTTGATAGTTTGATGAATAAGAGGGGGTTAAAGTCCCTAACATGGAAATAAACGTGTATTGTGTGTGGGAGTAAATTGTGGTATAGAATTTCTAATGAAATATGAATGTCCTGTAAGGGTATTGAGGTCCATGGTTAGAATTGTATGATGAGCTGAATTAAGGCATTGGCCTATTGAAATGGTTGAGCAATGAAGGCTCTCATAAGGACCATGTGGTTTTCTATGATGTTGAATTAACTAAATGGGTTAAATTCCTTATGTGTGGAATTGAATTTATGTGGAAGTATGGACAAATGTTTAAAGACCCAATGTCGACTAATGATAGTCATGATGGCTTGAGGTTAAAGTCTTTTTGTTAATAAAATTTCTTGAGGTTAAAGTACCTTGCATAATGAGATCTCATGAGGTTTAAGTACCTTGCCAAATAAATTGTATTGGGGGTTAGAGTCCCCTATCTAATATGGCATGAAGTTAGAGTCCCTTGCCTAATATGTAAGCATGTGTTTAGAGTCCCTTTCTTGACCAAATATGTGTGAGTGGTTAGAGTCCTCACTTATATAAAAATGTGTCAGTGGTTAGAGTGCCTCACCTAAATAGATGTGTATGTGGTTAGATTCCCTTACTTGATGATATGGGAATGCAGTTAAAGTCCTATCCCTAATGAGAAATTCTTGAATCTATAACTAGGGAAGGTTGGAGTCCTCCATTGAATGTATGATGAATGAGTGTTTCCAAAGTTTTGATAAATATTATCCCCTTTATTAGCATGTGATATGTCTATATATATGGATAAGGTTGTGAATGTGATTCAATATGATATATTTCTTGTTGTTGAATGATATGCTATTTTATCCTTATCCTTGAGTTAAATGCTAGCATTCCAACTGCTAAACATCTTCGGACGCTATGTACACACGTGACATAGGGGTCGGAGCATCATCTTCTCTTCCTGCACAGTGATTAGGTAATCAAAGTGGTTCGTACATTGACTATGGAGTAGTGATCTTTCTTTTTTTTTAAGACATTCATGCTTGGTCCCCTATCTTTAGACTTAGTCTTATTTGGACTTAGTTTGTCTATTGTCGAGGGCTTTTCCCAACTTATACATATCTAAACTTCAGTTTGTATAGAGGTATCATGAATGACTGTGGACTTAGGTATATCAGCTATTGTGTTGATATCTAATGAAGTATTTAGACACATTTAAGTTATGACTTGTAGTATATTTTTCCACTATCTCATTATATGGTCGAGATTCACCCGACCCTTGTGATTGATGTAATGATTGTGATGGGTTATTGGTTCAACCTCTGGTTCATGTAGGCTTAAGGTGCCGATATGACATGGCTTGGTTTCACGGAGTTTCAAGTTAGTATTAGAGCCTAGGTTCATAATCTGTTAGGTGTCCACAATACCGTGTCGAGTAGAGTCTCATTTATGGGTGTGAAGCGCACCACACTTATAAAATAGAAACTTTTAGACATTTGAGGAAATGCTTCCCTTTCTTGTAGTTCAATCTTTAACTATAGAGTTTAAGGTCTTAGATTCCTCTAATTTCTATTTGTTGTCTTTCAGATCATGCCTACAAGGAGATCTGAGCGTCAGGCAAACCTGTTTGAGTGCCCTATGGATGAAGGTCGTTAAACTTCTAGAGTTCAGACCCGGGCTAGGGCTGTGGAATCTGACCATCTTCATAGGTTTCCACCTTTCCCCACCAATCCCTACTATAAGAGTGACCCTCTTATTTTGTCACCTTAGAGGGATGCTACTAATGCCGAGTTTCATCGCTCTATCAACCTCTTGACTTAATTGGTAGCCTCTCAATCAGAGTGTGGTGCTCTGGATACCATTTTTTCTAAGGCCACAAGAATTATATAATTTATAAGGTTGATCCCTCCCATGTTCTCTGGTACAAAGGTTGAGAAGGATACTTAAGGCTTACTTGATAAAATAGAGAAGATCTTCCAAAACATGCATGCTTCAGATATTAAGGTCATCGAGTTTTCTCCTACAATTGAAAGATATTGCGTACCAATGGTATGAGAGGTGGGAGTTTTCTAGAGGTGTTGATTCTAGTCCCACCATGTGGGAGGACTTTTCTGAGGCTTTATTAGACCGCTTCTTTTCTCAAAAGTTGAGAAAGAGAAAGGTGGAAGAGTTTATGAACTTGAAGTAAGGGAGAATGTCTGGAGTATGCCTTAAAATTCCATCAATTGTTAAGGTATTCTCCCGAGATGGTTTCTAGCATGAGGGCTAGAATGCATAAGATTTTCTTGGGATTATCCCGTAGGTTAGTCCTTGAGAGAAAGGCAGTCTTGTTGATTGAGAATATGGATATTTCTAGGTTGATTGTGTATTTTCAATAAGTGGAAGAAGAAAAAAAGAAGCAAGCTTATCTTAGTAAGAGGCAAGGAAATACATTTAGACCTTTTGAGCCTAGTGGAGGTGATAGTGGCAAGTTGGCATGGAATAAGTGGGGGAGTTTGGGTTGTTTCTCCTTGACTAGTGTTTGCTTTCCTTACCCAAAGTTTTTGGGTGATCATCGGACTCAGTTTACTGTTGGTCCCAGGCTTAGGGTGCCTAATTCCAAGCTAGAGGTGACCAGTCGGCTCTACCTCGCCCTTTTTAAAGATTTTGTGGTTAGATTCATCGTGGTCAGTATGAGAAAAGGAGAAATAAATATTTCCATTATGGTCATATTGGGCATATGCAGCGTGATTTCCCATCTCTAGCAGCTTCTTAGGCCAACAGGCCCCTATTGCTACTCCACATACTCCCGTACCAAAGGGTGTTATGTCTGTCTCTTCTTATATTTCTTGCATCGCCGCTGGCCAAAACCGTTTGTATGCACTTTCTAATCTCCAAGATTCGTAGGAATCTCCCGATGTTATCACAGGTATGTTGAGAATTTTCTCTCATGATGTGTTTTGCTTGCTTGATTCAGTGCCTACTCTTTCTTATGTCTCCCCGTCTATGGTTGTGCATCTTGATTGTGGTCACGAGACTCTTTCAGTTCCCTTTTTTATTTCTACTCTGGTCGAAGACCCTATGGTTGTTAGAAGGGTCTATAAGGGGTGTGTAATATCGGTTGATGGTAGAGATACTCGTATAGACCTGATAGAGTTGGACATGGTTGATTTTGATGTCATTTTGGGGATGGATTGGCAGCACTCTTTCTACGCATCCTTAGATTATCGAACTCGTAGGGTCATGTTCCGATTCCCTAATGAGCTGGTCATTGTATGGGAAGGTGGTTCCCGAGTTCCTAAGAGAAGGTTCATTTCTTATTTAAAAGCCCAAAAGTTGATTTCAAAAGGTGTTTGTATCATTTGGTCTGAGTTTAAGAATCTAACTCAGAAGAGCCTTCTCTAGAAGTCGTTCCCATGGTTAATGAGTTTCCCGAGGTATTTCCCGGTGAGCTTCTTGGTGTTCCTCCTGATAGAGAAATTGATTTTAGGATTGATTTTGTTCCAGACACTCATCCAATTTCTATCCCTCCTTGTAGAATGGCTCCGACGAAGCTAGAAGAGCTTAAGGAGCAATTGAAAGACCTCTTAGATAAAGGTTTTATCTTTCCTAGTATGTCTCTATGGGGTTCTCCTGTGTTGCTTATGCGCAAGAAGGATGCTTTCCTTCATATCTGCATTAATTATCATTAGTTGAACAAAGTGACTGTAAAGAAAAAATATTTTCTCCATAGGATTGATGATTTGTTTGATCAACTTCAGGGTGCGAAGTGTTTCTCTAAGATTGATCTTAGATCGGTTTATCATTATCTTAATATTACGTATGCAGATATCACTAAGACGGCCTTTAGAATCTGATATGGTCACTATGAGTTCCTTGTCATGTCTTTTGGGTTGACCAATGCCCCAACGACATTCATGGACTTGATAAATAGGGTCTTCCATCTGTTCTTGGACATGTTTGTCATTGTCTCCATTGATAATATCTGAGTGTATTCTAAGAGTAAGCCGAATAATGTAGATCACCTCTGTGTCGTGTTGCAAACTTTGAAGGATCATCATTTGTATGCCAAGTTATCCAAGTGTGAGTTTTTTGTTGAAGTTAGTAGCTTTTCTTGGTCATGTTATCATTAATAAAGGTATCATGGTAGATCCCTCAAAAGTTACGGTGGTTAAGAAATTTCCTAGACCTACGACTCCAATCGATATTTGGAGCTTCTTGGGTCTAGCCGATTACTATAGAAGGTTTGTGGAGAGTTTCTCTACTATAGCTTCCCCGTTTACCAAATTGGCCCAAAAGAAGGTCAAGTACTTATGGTCTGATGCATATGAAGGTAGTTTTGAGAAGTTGAAAGATAAATTGACTTTGGCCTAGGTTTTAACCTTGCTCGAGGGTAGTGATGTTTTTGTAGTTTATTGTGATACTTTTCGTGTCAGTCTTGATTGCGTGTTGATGCAACATAGCAGGGTGGTGGCATGTGTTTCTAGATAATTGAACGTTCATAAGAAGAACTACCCAACCCATGACTTTAAGTTGTTAATCGTGGTTTTTGCATTAAATATTTTGAGACATTAACTATATGGGGTTCATGTTGATATCTTTTCCAATCATAAGAACCTCCAATATGTGTTTACACAAAAAGAGTTAAATCTCTGGCAAAGAAGGTGGCTCGAGCTGTTGAAAGATTATGATATGAGTCTTCATTACCATCCTGGTAAAACGAATGTTGTCGTTGATGCTCTTAGTAGATTTTCCATGGGGAGTTTGGCCCATGTATATGGGGATAAGCGGGAATTAGTGAAACACATTCACCATTTGGATAATCTTGGAATTTGACTTACAGACTCTGAGGATGTTGGTGTGTTTGTGGTTCGGATATCTCAGTCGTATCTTGTTGTCGAGATAAAGAAAAAACAAGTATTGGACCCCGACTTGATAGAGATTAAGAGTAATGTGGGTCAACACAAAGTTGCAGGCTTTGTGATTAGTGGTGATGGTATCTTGAGATACCAAGGTAGGCTATGTCTTCCCGATATTGATAGATTGATGGAAAGGGTCATGGCCGAGGCTCATAGATCCCATTATCCCATTCATCAAGGTTCCACCAAGATGTATCATGATTTTAGAGAGTTTTATTAGTAGAGTAATATGAAATGTGATGTGGATAGTTATGTCGCCAAGTATATGATGTGTCAAAAGGTGACAGTTGAGTACATAAGGCCCGGGGATTTGTATCAAGAGATCCCATTACCCGAATGGATGTGGGAGGTAATTAATATGGATTTTATTACTGGTCATCCTAGATCCCTAAATCAATGTAATTCTATTTGGGTCATTGTTGATAGAATGACCAAGTCTGCTTATTTCTTTCCCATGAGGACTAATTTCTCTGCAAAAGAATATCTAAGTTGTATCGTACGGAGATCGTGAAGTTTCATGGTGCTTCGGTCTCTATTATTTTGAATTATGGTCCTCCATTTTCTTCCCACTTTTGGAAGTGGTTCCAAAAGGTTTTGGGTACTAGAGTGTGCCTTAGCACCTCTTTTCACCCACAAATGGATTAGCAAGTGGAAAGGCCATCCAAACATTGGAGGATGTGTTGTGGGCTTACGTGATTTATTATAGTTGTAGTTAGTATAACCACTTGCCTTTGATTGAGTTCTCCTATAATAATAGTTACCACTCTAGTATTGGCATGGCACCATATGAGGCGTTGTTTGGTAGGAGATATCGATATTCTATTTGGGGATACGAGGTTGGCGAGGGTAAGTTGCTTGGACCGATCTAGTTCATCAAGCCTTAGAGAAGGTGAAGACGATTCGTTATAGGTTGAAAACCTCTCAAAGTTGCCAAAAGTCCTATGCAGATATGAGGCGTAGAAACTTAGAGTTTAGTGTTGGTGATTGGGTATTCTTGAAAGTGTCTCCTATGAATAGAGTAATATGGTTTGGTTTAAGAGGAATCTTAGTCCCCGGTATGTTGTTCCCTACTTGATTGTGAAGAGGGTTGGAAATATTGCCTATGAGTTGGAGTTGCCTTCTAGTATGAAATCCATTCACCCGATTTTCCATGTCTTTATGTTGCAGAAATGTGTGGGTGATCCTTCGTTGGTTATTCCCTTGAGGGAAGTTGATATTTCATACACTTTGTCCTATGAGGTGATCTCGGTAAGGATCTTGGATCGGCAAGTTTGTTGGTTGCGAATGAAAGAAGTGGCTTCGGTGAAGGTTCTATGGAGGAACCAAAAGTCCAAAGAAGCTACTTGGTAGGCTAAAGAGGACATGAAGTCCAAGTATCCGCATTTGTTTCCTATTTTGGAAACTTGGGTTAGAGGTATGTGTTTATCTCCTTGCTTTGATTTTTGGTCTTTGATATACAATGGGTTAAAGTCCTCAATATGTTGAGTTGATTTGTGTCTTGTTAGACCATGGGCTCAAGTCCCTAATGTTTTGAAATTATGCGTGTTTTGTTGTGATGGGTTTAAGTCCCTAGTATCTAAAGTTGATTCATGACTTTGGTAAATGATGGGTTCGAGTCCCTAATCCTTGAATTGAGTAAATATCCTTGAAAATTTGATGGTTTGAAGTCCCTAAGTTGTGAAATTAGTAAGTGTTGATAAGCAAGGGTTTAAGTCCCTAAACTTTGAAAGGAACAAGTGTCTTTATAAATAATGGGTTTGAGTCCCAAAGATAATGACATGAATGATTGACTGATAACGAGCATGATGTGTGTTATATCCTTGTAGCATGCTTGTTATAACTAGTTTGAAGGTCGTTTTAATGTATGATAATGTGTTGGCTTGTGTTTATTTCTTGCCTTACCACTCATTCGAGGACGAATGATCCAAGTGGGGGAGAACTGAAACACCTAGACTTAGAACCATTGAAAAAAAACTTCATATTATGGCATCACTGGAGTGGGTACGACTAGGGTCTTGAGTCGTACCCAATGGATATGAGTCGTATCCACCATCACCTCCCTTATCGTACCCTGATCAGACTAGGAAGGGTAGCAGTCTGTCTTCTATATGATCGACCCCTCCTCAATCGTACCCTAAAGGTACGAGTTGTACCTAGGTGAGTCATATGGAGTGAGGTCTTGGCTTGGAGTGGAATGGTTTTGTTACGAGTTGAGCATATGACTAGGGGGTGAGTCATACCAATTGGATATGACTCAAAGGTGCATGGTTATACCCTTAACAGTGTGTGTCACCTAGGAAAGGCCTAGGGTACGAGTCACCGAACCACTCGTACCCTAGGGTATGACTACTTAAGTGAGTCGTAAGGTGAGTCGTACTCCTAGAAGGGTTCGTTTTCCAGCTTATAACTAAGGGACTTACGGTCATTTCCCAAACCTAAAACCCTAAACCTCCTCACTATATAAGTGTGTGTAGACTCATAAACATCCATTTTTATGGATCAAACACCCTGAATACTCTCTTAAGCTCAACTTAGAAGAATTGGAGGCTAGGTTTTAAGAGCAGTCTTCAAGAGGCAAAGGGGAGTTAATATTCTTGGTGATTCATCTTATTTAAGGCATGTACCTATTCCCCTTTCTAAATAACCCTAGACCCATGTATTACACACTTGGATCAGTAAGTGTACATGGTGGTTTTGAAATGAAATGAAAAGGGTTTTGTTGCCTAATGATGAATAATGATGATTCTTACTTAGACTTATGTTTATACATGTTATTGATGGTAGTTTGCACAAGTAAATGCTTGTTGTATGTGGTATAACATGTGGGTATTGAGTAACCCTAGTCTTGATGATTTCTACATAAAATTGTCCTTGGTAAAGGCATTTACAACTGAAGCATGTTTTTCGCTCTGGGAGCACGATAGCAGGCTGCTTACGTACGCAAGTAGTGAGAATGTGTCATTGAATAGCAGAATCGCCACCGCTGGTCATTGTTACACCGACAAGTGGAATAAAAAAAAAAACTAGGCCCATTGACTTTTAGGAACTTCCTTTCAAGCTCGTTTCAGCCAATCCATGAGGAAACTGAGCTAGTGGAGGTGAGAGTAGTGAAACATGACCCAGCCGGGAAGAGGATTACTAGGACGCCGGAGGACTCATAATTTCCCCAGAGGTTGTAATTTTCTGATGTAGGTTCCTCGTCTTAAGCTCCCCCAGCTCAAGTTGAGGTGAAAACAAAGGAGGAGAAGGACCAGATGAAACCCCCAAATTGGAGTTCACAAATGGGGAAGGCACTTAATTATATTCCACCGATGATGAAGGGGGAGAAGCTGATTGTTTAGCTTAAGGAAGATAACATACTTGTTCAGGCCAACCACTTGAGCACTGCATTGATTGGATATGTATTGGGGGATTCTCCATTTTTCAAAACAATGGAGAATTATGTAGCTCATGTGTGGAATTTTGTGACAAAACCAAAGGTACTATATCATGACGACGGCTATTACATCTTTAAATTTGCTATAATAGCAGATAGGTACCTAGTGATGCAATCAGGTCCTTACACTTATAGAAATAGACCACTGATTCTAAAGGATTGGACAATCGACTTTGAGTTCAATCCTAAGTGCCTGAATAAGATAACTTTGTGGGTCAAGTTCCCTAGCTTGCCACTGAGCTTTTAGTCAACGGAATCACTGAGCAAATTGGTGAGTGTAGTATGGAAACTGTTGTACATAGATAAGTATATTGTTGAGATGGAAAGAATTTCATATGCGAGGGTATTAGTGGAAGCTGATATTAGTCACACATTACCTACCCAGGTGGAACTTACCTCTCCCATGGGGACCATACAACAAACTATTATATATGATTGGATTCTGAAGTTCTATAGTGATGGTAATTGCTTTGGACAGAAGGTTAATGAATGCCCACTCAAGAAGAAACCTGAGAAAGAGAAACAGGACAAACCTTCCCCACAGCAAGGAAGAAGAAGGAGGAACCGCAGACGTAGGAGAGTGGTTCAACAATGGGAACCTAAAGAAAATGACAATGCCAACTCAGAACAGACTAAAGAACCAGAGGAAAATAATGTCAAGAGTCAAGGGGTTGAGCAGCCTAAAATACCTCAAAATATGATAAATATTTGTGAGAATGCTACCTAGTAAATCCTAGTCCTATTATGACTGGTAATGTCAGTAAAAGGAAGGAAATCATAGGGGAGAAAGCTGAGAGTAGTTCTCGAGGAGGGGATCCATTTCAACCCCCATGATTGTGTGCTCATGGAACATTAGAGTGCTTAATAAGCCCTTTAAACAGAAGGAGTTGAAGCTCTTTTTGAGAAAGAATAAAGTGAAGGTGATAGGAATAATTGAAACTAGAGAGAGAAGTCATAATGCCTATAAAGTTAAAAATAATATAGCTAGAGAATGAAATGTCCAATATAACTATAACCAGGCAGCAGATGGGAGGATCTGGCATATATGGCAGAGGCATATCTAGGTTCAGATTATACAAATAGGGGCACAGTTCATGCACTGTAAGGTAGTTAATTCTAACACATAGTTCGCATGCTTCCTGACCATAGTGTATGCCAGTAATGATTTGGGAGAAAGACAGGACTTGTGGAGGGACCTAGTTGGACTTGGAGGTCAGGTACAAATTGAATGGCTAATTTATGGAGATTTCAATAATGTGCTGAGCTCAGGAGACAGAATTGGTACCCCAGTCACTAAAGATGAAGTGCAGGGCTTCCAGGATATGATATAAGTCAATTAACTCACTCCCCTAAAAAGCACAGGTTTTCACTTCACATGATGTAACAAACAAGCAGCTGACACCAGAGTTTATAGTAAGATTGACTGGCCTTTTAGGAACTACTGGTGGTCACAGAATAAGGGTCACATTAAGGTAAATTACATAATACCAGGGTTGTCAGATCACTCTCCAATTGTAATTAATTTCTGCACACAAATTTCCAAAGCCCTGCACCCAAACCTTTCAAGTTATATGCTATAGTACTGAACCATTCTGAACTCAAATGGAAGGTGCAAGAGGCTTGGTCTAAGAGAGTATCTGGGGACTTAATGAATATCATCTGGAATAAGTTGAAGGCAGTGAAGTTAGCTATAAAGGATTTAAATGTCCACCTAGTAACATATCAGCAGCATTTAGACACTGCTAGGAAAACATTAAAAGTGGTGCAAGCCAGAATAGTAGTGATCCAGGCCAATGATCAATTATATGACCAAGAAAAGAAAGCATTGGCAAATATGGAGAAATAAAGTAGAATAGAAGAACAGGTGATGAGACAAAAAGCCAAACCTTCATGGATTCATAGTGGTGTCTCAAATTCAAAATACCTACATGCTCAGTAGAAAATAAGAACTAGTATTAATACTATCACTTCAGTACAAAATGAGATAGGGGTCAAGATAATAGTTCCTGAGGACATAAAAGCTGAGTTTATTAGTTTATTCTCCAACCTGATGGGGCAAGAAGGGGATGTACACCCTTTGTATAGCTACTTAGTTGATTCAGGAGGGATATTGTCTTACCAGGGAACAACAGTTGTGCTTAATCCAACAGCTAATAGCTAAGGAGGTAAAGGCTTCAATTAAGTAAATTCCAAAAGAGAAATCCCCTGGAGTTGATGGCTTTCCAATTGAATTCTTCATCACCTATTGGGAAGAGGTACAAACTGATCTTTTAAATGCAGTATTTCACTATTTTAACAATAGAGTCATGGATAAAAGTGTCAATTGTACAGCTGTAACTTTGATCCCTACAGTACCCTCCCCTACTCATGAAAAAGATTATAGACCAATTACATGTTTCACAACTGTGTATAAGATAATAACTAAGGTGCTTACTAGAAAATTAAAGACTGTGATAGGGGATTTGATAGGAGATGCACAATCAACCTTTATAGAAGTTAGATGCATTATAGATAACATCATATTTTCTCATGAATTGTTCAAAGGATACAACAGAAAAGGAATATCCCCAAGATGTTTCCTAAAAGTAGACATTAGAAAAGCATATGATTTACTAGACTGGCCTTTCCTGAAGAAACTATTGATGGGGATGGAATTCCCTAGTAAATTTGTAAGTTGGATAATGGCATGTATCACCACTTTCTCATATTCTTTAACAATTAATGGTGGCCTCACTGAATCATTCCAAGGCAAGAGAGGTATAAGGCAAGGTGACCCAATGTCACTTTACCTATGAGTACTTGTTATGGAATACTTGAACAGGTTGCTGAAACAGGTGGGCAGGAACAAGAATTTAAAATTCCACCAAAGATTCAAGAAGGTGAGGGCTATACATGTTTTCTTGGCTGATGACTTACTGATGTTCTACAAAGCTGAGATAGGGTCCATTAGGCTCCTTAATCAGACTTTCAGGAAGTTCTCTCAAGTGTCAGGTTTACAGGTGAATGTAGATTAGAGTTTACTATATCTAGTTGACATCTCAGAGAGTTTGAAGAATGAAATACTAGAGAAAATAGGTTATACTGCTGGAACCTTACCATTCAAGTACTTGGGTGTACCTCTTGCTGCAAGGAAGCTATCCATTGCCCTTTGCTATCCATTGGTTGAGAAGATAACATAAAAAATAACTTGTTGGTCTACAAGATTACTAAGTTATATAGAAAGGCTTCAACTAATCAAGGCAGTGATTTTTAGGATGCAGCCATATTGGAACAAGTGTTTTTGATCCCCAAGAAAGCATTAAAAGGTATTAAAACTATTTGTAGAACCTTCTTGTGGACTGGCAAGATTGAAATCTCTAAAAAAGCAATTTTCTCATGGGAGAGAGTATGCTTACCACAGATTTCAGGGGGGCTTAATGTAATAAACCTATACCTATGGAATAAAGCTACAATAGAAAAACACCTATGGGAAGTACCAATGAAAAAAGATTATTTGTGGATTAAATGGATTCACACTTTCTATATAAAGAAGCAAAAACTGGAACACATGGCCTACCTCAGAATTTTTCTTGGGTAGTTATGAAGATTTTCAACACCAGGACATTGATAATGGAGTCACAACAAATGCAGGGCGACTTAGTGGATAGGTTAATGTTATTACAGATATAAGAGAAATTTAGCATCAAGAACCTATACTTACTGCAGATTCCATATTATCCTAGAGTGGCATAGAAGAAACTAATCTTACAGGATCACATACAACCAAATCACAAATTCAATTTATGGCTAGCCTTACGACACAGATTAGCAATAGTAGAGAGGCTACAGAAGATAGGCATCAAAGTTCCTAAAATATGTGTCTTTTGTGGTGCAACATATGAATTATTTGATCACCTATTCTTTGAATATAATATCACAAAGAAAATCTGGAAAATAGTGCTTAGGTGGCTGGGACAGACAAGAACTATTGTTAGCTGGAATGTAGAGGTACAATGGGTGATGACAGGGTTTAAGGCTGAAGCAGGATTCAGGGAAGTAGTTGCAGCAGCTTTCAGCAAGATGATTTACTCCATATGGACAGCTAAAAATGACCTCAGATTTCATAAGAGACCATATTTTAGTGATCACATGAGTAGAGATATAGCATTACACATACATACAAAAGGAAATTGTGTAATTAAGTGGAATAAGTACTTATAGAGTCTTAATTTATATCCTTGATGTACTTGTTGATAGGTAGATAAAATATATGTAAGAGAATAGCAATAGGAAGTGAGAGGTGATTGGTCAGCAATTACCTAGTATTGTAATGAATATTTTTGGTGAAATGAAAAATCTGTTTACCAAAAAAAAAGGTATGTACACAATATGTTTGTGAAAATGTCTAAGTAAGATGTCTAGTTATATGATGATGATTCTTTGAACTATGGAAATGGCCCAATATGTATGAATGCTTGATAAATGGCCTTGTGAGGGTAAAATAAGCCATGTATTGTGTAATGGATTACCTTGATGGTTTGATGAACAAGAAGGGGGTTAAAGTACCTAACATGAGAATAAACATGAATAGTGTGTGGGACTAAATTATGGTATAGAATTGCTAATGAAATATGAATGTCTTTTAAGGCTCTTGAGCAATGAAGGCTCCCATGAGGACCATGTGTCAACGTATGATGTTGAATTGGCTAAATAGTTTAAAGTCCTTATGTGTGAATTGAATGTTTTTATATGTATGGACAAAGGGTTAGATTCCCAATGTCGACTAATAATAGTCGTAATGGCTTGAGGTTAAAGTCCCTTGGTTAATGAAATCGCTTGTAGTTAAATTCCCTTGTATAATGAGATCTTATAAGGTCGAAGTGCCTCGCCAAATGACTTGTCTTGGGTTTAGAGCCCCCTATCTAATATGTCATGAGGTTAGAGTCCCTTGCCTAATATGTGAGCATGTGGTTAGAGTCCCATGCTTGACCTAATATATGTGAGTGGTTAGAGTCCCTCGCTTATATAAATGTGTGTGAGTGGTTAGAGTCCCTCACCTAAATGGATATGTACATGGTTAGATTCCCTTACTTGACGATATAGGAACGTGGTTAAAGTCCTATGCCTAATGAGAAATGCTTGAATATATAACTGGGGAAGGTTGGAGTCCTCCATTGTATGTATGATAAATGAGTGTTTCCAAAGTGTTGATAAATCTTGTCCCCTTGATTAGCATGTTATATGTCTATATATATGGATAAGGTTATGAATGTGATTGAATATGATATAGTGCTTGTTATTGAATGATGATGCTATTTTATCCTTATCCTTGAGTTACATGCTAGAGTTCCAACTGCTAACTGCCTCCAAATGCTATGTCCCCACACGATATAGGGGCCAAAGCATTATCTTCTATTCATGCGCAGTGATTAGATGATTGAAATGGTTCTTGGATTTACTACAGAGTGGTGAGCTTTCTTATTTCGGAAGATATTTATTCTTGGTCCCCTATCTTTACACTTAGTCTTATTTTGACTTGGTTTGGCTATTGTCCGGAGCTTGTCCCGACATATACATTTCTGAACTTCAATTTTTATAGAGTGATCATGGATAATTGTGGACTTGGGTATATTGGCTAGTGTGTTGATTTCTAATGAAGTGTTTAGACACGTTTAAGTTATGACTTATAGTACATTTTTCCACTATCTCACTATGCGGTTAGGATTCTCCCAACCTTTGTGATTGATTTAATGAGTGTGATGGCTTATTAGGATGACCTTCGGTTCATGTGGGATTGAGGTTCCCATATGACATGGCCCATTTTTTAGGCGTGTCACAAAAGGGGTTCGGGGTAATTTTGTGACCCCAAAGCAGTGAAGATCTACGATAGTGGTGTGCCATGCCACTTAGCCTCCGTGATAAGAGCATGTCACACTAGCTATCCTCCACGATAGCGGTGTGCCACGTTGCTATGTAAATTTTGTGCAGTTTATTATTTTTCAACTTGGGATATATGGTTTTTGGTTCTTATCACTTTTAAAACATCATAAATGTTCTCCAACCACAGAAAACCCGCAATTCCTCAAATTACACATTGCTATCTTTTCTCCAACTTTGAAGCCAAGAAACTTAAGGATTTTCATTCTACGGGCTCCCAACATTAATTTTTCTTTAAATACTTCTATATTTCAGACATGTTACTCTTTTACTAACTGGAATTTTATATTATTGCATAAATTTATTCAATATCCATGAGTTTTGAATTGATGGGTTTGAAATTGGTTTGACGTATTTTGGTTGTTAATACTTGAATTAGTTTTCACATTGTTTTAATATATTGTTCATGCTTTAATTGATAGATTATGGAATCGTAATACCCCGTACTTTTTTCTAGCTTGAAATCATTCCCAGAATGTTAGAAGTTTTCTTCAAAAGATGAATCCACTTTTGTACACGTAGAATTTTTAAGATTTTGACTTTTTATCACGTGGGAAATTGAATAAACTTTCCAACGATACCAATTTCATCCAAATCCGATATCAAAGTATAAATTTATGGACGTTTTACTCAGAGCTGTCAGAATCACCCAGGTGCGACAGCCAGGTTGACGGACCGTCAATCTAGTGACGGACCATCACCTTGACCGTCGCAGCCAAGGCAGTGAGTCAACTTTCTGTATAAGGTGCGACGGACAGGTTGAAGGACCGTCGAACTTGCGATGGACCATCTCCCAAGCCATCACTACTTAGGCAGTGAGTCCCTCTCCTAGTCCACCTACGACGGTCGAAATGATGGACCATCGATCCAATGATGGACCGTCGCATAAGCCGTCGTAGGTTTCGTTCAATTATTTTTAAGTCATTTTTTTAAAGGGGATTTTTGGTCTTTTACCACCCATTTATATACCTAGTAATATCCGACCAAGGCTCTTAAATTCATTATTCTTCTACAACATTAAAATTAGGGTTCTCTCCCTAAGAGCAATCCTTAAGAAACAAAATCCAAATCTTCTTCAAGAACTAAAAGATTCAAATTCTTTGAGTTCAAGAACTTCAAGAAACTCACTACCAGGTATGCATAGTGTTCATTCATGGACTCCTTTCGTCCATGAAGCCCAAAAATCTCTATTCAAAGTTCAAGTGTATGAATTTATTTATTAATTTCATATTGGGTTTGCTTTTTTTCATATTGATAATGACCAATTGAATTCAAATCCATGTTGGGTGATCAATTTTATGTGTAATTGATCAGTATAGGTGTAGATTTATGTGAACCTATGATTAAACCCTTGGATGATGAAATTAGAGTTGAATCATGATGTTTATTTGTTGTATAATGTTGTCTACATATACTATGCTTACCATGTGTTTGATTTAATATCTATAGAAAGGAAAAGTGTTCGACTAGTATGATATTATGTAATCCTCATGTATGTACAAGTTTATGCATATCGCATGTTTGATGAAATGCCTCAATAAATAAATTATGGATTGTGATGTTGGTCATGTATTAAAGAAAGTCATGCATTGTCAGTTTCTTTCCATCGAGTCTTGGGGGTACTTGTACCCAACAATTTAGCTGTTTGCCTAGAGTCAGTATCATGTTTTCAAGATACTCTCAGTCAAGCCATGATCCACAAAATTCAGTCAGTCTCATAACTCAGGAAAACTCAGTAAACTCAGTAATTCTAGTAATCTCAGAGATCTCAGAAATTCAGTAATCTCAGTAATATTCCATCTGTTAACTCAGTCCATTCCAGTTTAGTTCAGTAATTCATGTACAGTGTCTATTTAGATGGGAGTAGAAATTAGCACCGAATGAACCCAAGGATGGGAACACACACTGTCAGATGAAGGTCTAATTCTTAGAAGTCATCCTTGTATTCCAGAACTATGTAGCCATCATAGATTGAGACATCAACACTATCAGATGAGGGTTGATGAGGTGGATAAGCACTGTCAGATAAGGGGGCCACCATTATCTTTTCAGAACACTGTCAGATGAAGGTCACTCACAGTTTTTCCTTACCGGTGGTGCGGTATTGACACCCTTCCAATTGGGGTTATAGATTGGATGCCAACTCAGCTATAATGTGTTATTTAGGGCATGTCGATTAGATAACTACTTCCCATAATTTCAGCTACAGAAATCAGGACTGTCAAATACAGTCATTTAGTCTCAGTAATAGAAATCAGATAGTTCTATAGAATTTAGGATTGTCAGATACAGTCAACTCAAAATAGTACAGAACTCAGCTAGTTCCATCAGATTCGGGACTGTCAGATACAGTCACTCATGTTATCAGTTATATCAGTCATCAGAACTCAGTTACCAGTCATGTTAGCTATCATTAAATTCATGTTATGACGATCTTAGTTATAGTTACTACGTATTCATGCATGTATTCTCATGTTCATATTAGTTAGTTAGTCAGTATTGTTCATGCACATGAACCCCATGCATTCAGACTACCTCATATGTATACCAGTACATTCAAAGTACTGACACATTTGCACTATGGTGTCTTATACCCTAAGGTTTAGAGACATGAGCTCTAGAACATCAGTAGATTCCAGTATCAGTAGCCAGACTTAGTAGTGAGTCCTCATCTTTTAAGGACATAATCATTACTTTATTATCTCATTAATTAATTTGTTAGTTGGAGTTAGTTTGTGATATGTCCCATCAACTCCTTATTCAAACTGATGTAGGTGGATTGCAAGAAAGGATTTTGACTGAAGCTCATACATCCAGATATACAGTTCATTCAGGTTCGACCAAAATATATTATGACTTGAAGGAAATCTATAAGTGGAATAATATGAAGAGGGATGTAGCAAATTTTATTGCTAAGTGTATGGTTTGTCAATAAGTTAAGGCTGAACATTTAAGGCCAGGTGGTACTTCCCAAGAGATAGAATTACCCATGTGGAAGTGAGAGATCATTAATATGGTTTTCTTTACTGGTCTTCCATGGTCTCAAAATTAATATAATTCTATTTGGGTCATTATAGATAGAATGACCAAGTCTACTCACTTCTTTCCTATGAGGACAAACTATTTAGGATAGGATTATGCTAAGTCATTCAGAGATAGTTAAGTTCCATGGAGTGTCGATGTCCATTATTTTAGACTAAAGTACACAGTTCTCTTCTCATTTCTAGCTCTTTTTTAGAAAGTATTAGGTATTTAGGTAAACCTTAGAACCGTTTTCCACCCTCAAACGGATGGACAAGTGGAGCATACTATTTAGACCTTGGAGTATATTCTAAGGGAATATTTGATTTGCTTTAAAGGTAGTTGGGTTGTCCCTTTGCTTGTTATTGAGTTTTCTTACAACAACAGTCTTCATTCCAGTATCCAAATGGCCCCTTTTGAAGCCTTTTATAGTAGAAGGTATTGATCTCTTATTTGATGGTTTGAGGTGGGTGATACTAGGTTTTCTGGCCTTACCTTGGTTCAACAATACATAGAGAAGGTGAAGGTAATTTCGAAACGACTTAAGACTGATCAAAGTCGCCAAAAGTCTTATGCGGATGAAAGGCGGAGGGAATTGGAATTTGAAGTTGGCGATTGGTTATTCTTAAAGGTTTCTCCTATAAAAGGATTCATTATATTTGGAAAGAAAGTGAAGCTCAATCCTTCTTACATTGGTCTGTATTAGATTGTGAGGAGAATAAGGGATGTCGGCTATTAATTAGATTTACGAATAAGTTTGGCCTCACTTCATCCTATTTTTTATGTTTCCATGCTTAAGAAGTGTATGGGTGACCCTTTCTTGATAGTGCCTATTGAGGATGTTGGCATGGAGGATTCGTTGTCTTATGGGGAAGTCCCGGTCAAAATATTGGATTGGAAAGTTCATAGGTTAAGAACTAAGGATATAGCTTCAATAAAGGTACTTTGGAGAAATCAAAAGGTAGAAGAGGCTACATGGGAGTCAGAAGAAGATATGAAAGCTAAATACCAGTTCTTGTTTCCAACGTTGGATGACAGTGCTTAACGTATGAGTTTATTTCCCTCTTGTCGCATTTAGAATTTATCCTTGAATTCTACTATACCCTCTTTATTATGAGGCTAATAACGTCCTAACTTATCATTTAGGGAAGAATGATCTAGGGAGGGGGATAATGTAAGACCCCATAAAATTTTAATTATTTTATTTTTTACACTCCCGCATGCGTAATGTAAATTTTTAATACTTAAATCACGAAAAGGGATGCTAAAAGGGTGTTTTAGAAAAGTTTTGGAAGGGTTTTGGGGTTATTTCAGGTCCTCAAGGTAGTGAGGGTCCACAATAGTGGAATGAAACACCACTTAGCTTTTGTGATATGAGCATGGCATGCTGGCTACCCTCCGCGATAGTAGTGTGCTACGCTGCTATATAAATTTCAGCTCGGGGTGGGGTTTTTTTGTAAGACCCCTTAAAAATTTTATCATTTTATTTATTACCCTCTCATGTTTGTAATGAAAATTTTGACTTAAATTAGGTTTAGGGATGTTAAAAGGGTAATTTGGAAAAGTTTTTGAATTTTTGGAAGGGGTTCGGGGTTATTTTGGGACCCCAAGGCTGTGAGAGTCTACGATATTGGCATGGCAAGGAGGCTATCCTCCATAAAACAGTGTGCCACACTGATGTTTTAATTTCATCTAGTTTTTATTTTATTCCCTTGGGATGAGGGGCTTTTTGTCTTATTACCCTATGTACGACCTTTAAACATGAAATACACTATTTTCCCATCAATTTAAGGATCAAAGACCATTCTCTTCCTCTTTAACACTTACACCAAAAAAACTCCAAGGGTGTCACAAGGTATTTACCATTCAAGCTTTGAACTCTATTTTTTTTTAATTCTTTGTGTATTTTAGGCATATTTCCCTTTCCCAACTTTAAATTTACATGGTGGCATTAATTTCATGGATTATTATGTGATTTAAATTATGGGTTTTGAAATTGGGTTGAGGGGGTTTTGTTGTTACTGATTGAATTACTTGTCCCATATTTCAAATTAATTTTTCATACTTTAAATTGATATTTATGGGACTGAAATGGTGCATTGCATAAATCGTTGGAATGAGGGACATGGGTTTCCCCAAATCGATGGTATTTTGTCTTGATAATTGCATTAACCTCAACCCGCCATATAAACTTGTTTTGAATATAGACAAATTTCATGGTTTAACTTTTTTTTGAACCCAATGCATTCCATTAATGGATAAATGGATTTGGATGGACTGGGTGTCATGGTTTGGATTTTAAATGGAACTTGGGAGTCAATGTGGTAATGTGGATTGGATTGGCATATTTAATTTAGCTTGCGAGCATAATAGTATGATCATACCAAATGGTAAATGCCTTAATGAATGACTCTTGGGTTAATTGTTAGCTTATGTGCAAATTATTTTAATTTGGGCTTAAAGAGAATTGTGTAGCTCACCGTGAAGGTGTAAGCCCCGAGGGTACAAACACGGGAAATCTTTTTTGTCGATGCTGGGGGTCCATATGACCGTTTACTTGGTTCACACTTGATATATATTTTTTGGGATGGCTATTGCCCTGGTGGCTTTAGTTTTCCCTTATTTTTCTCTAATTCATATGGCTAACATACGCTTAGTCCCTTTCTGTAGGGGGAGATGAACCCATATAGCTCATGGGTGCCTTTAGGATAGATTCAGCTACACAGTTTAGGTTAAATCTTTAAACTCTCATGTTCATGACCCTTGTCCCTATCTCGGCATCCAATATATATGTATGTGAATGTGGTATATATGGTTTATGACTGGATTTTAGTAATTGTATTATTTTATCCTTATTTGCTGAGTTACATACCAGTGCTTATCCCACTAACCTTCATTGGAGGATAAATCATTTCATAATGTAGGGTCTAAAGGGTTTTCTGTTGCTCCTATCTAGCATTAGGGGGTTGAGCATATTTGTTGAGCTGATGTGATGTGGTGAGCTTCCATCTTTCAGAAGTCCTAGTCATTTCACTAGTTTCGTTACTGTTTTAGTATTTATTGTAGATCCTTTGGGTCATGGTTAGGGGCATGTACTGACTTAGTTTAATATTCTTGTTTAGAGGATTTTGTAGATAAGTGTGTGTTGGATGTCAGTTTTGATTCCTAGATTTTACATTTTTAATTATTTATCCCTTTCGGTACTATCTTGATTGGCTTTTGCTTTATTATTATTATTGTTATCTTGAGATTAGGCTAAGGGGTGGTCTCTAGTCCATGGTGGGCTTGAAATACCCGTCATGACTAGGCCCAAGTTTGGTTTGTGATAGTTTTTGTCCTTCTCACTTTTAAAACAATATAAACGTCCTACAACCCCAGAAAACACCCAATTTCTCAAATTACACTTTGCTCTTTCTCATCCAACTTCCAAGCCAAGAAACTCTAGGGTTTTCATTCTCCAGGCTCCCAACATTGATTTTTCTTCAAATTCTTTTATATTTTAGGCATGTTACTCTTTCCCTTGTTGGAATTTTATATTATTCAATAAATTTATTAAATATCCATGAGTTTTGAATTAATGGGTGTGAAATTGGGTTGAGGGATTTTGGTTGTTAATACTTGAATTACTTTTCCCATTGTTTTAATGTGTTTTCATGCTTTATGATGGTTTATTGAACTAAATCGGTGCATTGCTATAGTGGTTCAAATGGATGACATGGGTTTCACCAAATTGATGAATTTTTAGCATAATAATGGCATTAACCTCAACCCATATTGAAGTCTTGATTTTAAATATAGAATTTTACATAATTTAGTTTATGTTTTTAACGCATTGTATTAAAGGATAAATGGATAAAAAGAATTTAGATGTCCTCAGTGGCTATGGTTTTAGACTTTTAAACCTGTAATTAAAGTAAATTGTGTTAGTTCGACTGGTTTAACATAAATAAAATATCTTACAAGCATATTGGTATGACGATACCAATTTGGAAATACCTAATTAAAAAGACTATGATTTATGGCTGGTTTGTGTGAAAAATGTTTAGTTTGAGCTTAAAGGAAATTGTGTGGCTCACCGTAAAGGTGTAATCTTGGGAGGATTGTAACACCCCATACTTTTACCTAGCATAAATTCGTCCCGAAAATGTCAAAGACTTGATTTAAAGATGAATATACTTTTATACATGAAGAATTTTCAAGATTTTGACTTTTCATTATGTGGAAAATTGAATAAGCTTTCCATCGATACCAAATTCTCCCAAATCCAACACCTGGGCGAAAAGTTAGAGCCATTTTAGTAAGACAGTGTACCACCTGAGCCATCAGCACGTCGTAGAGCCAACCAAAATGGCAATTGTCAAAAACTAATGAAACTCCGCGATATTGGCGCTTCGCGCCAAAGTTCAATTTTAGAATTGTCCTTTTCCAGTAAGGTACCGCGATACCGGAGCATCGCGCCACAGCTTATTTTCATATTTTTCAATTTCCAATGTACCAACGTAATTCCACCCCATCGAGGTGCACTTCCAGTTCACAAACAAAGTGGCAACGCGATACCACCGCATCGCGCCAAGGGCCTAAATCAGGATTTTTCAGTTAATTTCTAGTTTTAAATTCTGAGCTTTTAAATCATTCCAAGGGTATTTAAGTCTTTTTCCATGGCCCTAGTCAGCCTTTAAAACAAAAATCAACCCTAATAAACCTAGTTACTCCATTATTCATTTAGTTTTTCCCTAAATTAAATCATTCTCTCTCAAGAGGCAAAAACCCTAGTTCAAGAATCAACGTCAATTCTCAAGAATCTCTCCAAGAACCTTCAAGAACTCTTCTTCTCAGGTATGTTAGATGTTGATTCGTGGGTCCCTTTCACCCATGAAGTCCAAGAATCCTTTTTCAAAGTACAAAGATGATGTATTTCATGAAATTAAATAGCATGTATAAAAAATATGTGATTATCTTGATAGACCCTTAAATTTATAAAGTGATTAATGCATCTATGATGTTGATTTGGTTTTCAATCCATGATTATGATAAGATTCATGAAAAATAGAATAGTGTTTAGGGAGAAACATATGAATTACATGTTAAACCCTTGAATTTGCAATTAAGTGTTGTATTCATGATGTTTATGTGATGACCATTATCATGGGAAATACTCATGCTCCCCAAGTATTTGCTAAAATGCTTATGTGAAGTAGATAGAGGAACCATGAGATGTTATTATGAGATCTTAATCATTTACAAGCTTATGCCCTATAAGTGTTTGATAAAATGCTTATGTTAACTGACTAGTGAAGTCATGACATGTTATTATGTGATCTCATTCATGTACAAGTGAATGCATTACAAGTCTTTGATGAAAAGTTTCTATTAATAAATTATGACCAAGTGAACATTGTTATATTATTCAAGATTATGCTTTGCTTTACTTTTCATGCTATTGAGTCCTTAGGGTATTTAATGCCCGACAATTTAATTGTTTACCTAGAGCCAGTGTCATTTACAGAATAGTATCAGTCATTTCACGATCAGTACTCTCAGTCCATTACAGAACTCAGTAGAACTCAGTCAATTACAGAACTTAGTAAAACTCAGTAAAATTAGTCTCAGCATCAGTCCAGTCCAGTTCAGTATGCTCAGTTTAGTGTCTTTTAGTTGGGAGAAAGATTCATCACCGAGCGAGCCTAGGGATGGGGACACACCTGTTAGTTAGGACTGGTTCCCTAGAAGAAATCCCTAAGATCCAGAACTATGTAGCCAGTGTAGGTTATGAGATTTCACTCGTTAGATAGGACTGGCATACTCAAGGATCGCCCGCTAGATTAGGACTGATCTCAGGGGTCCCAGTTAGTTAGGAATGACTCCACAGCAGTTGTCATTACCTGTGGAATAGTACTGACACCCTTCCAATTGAGGTTATAGATTAGACCCCAGCTCAGTTATCATGTCTCATTTGGGGCATGTCGGTTAGATGATTACCTCCCACAGTTTCAGTTTTAATCTTCAGTTTAGAACTCAGCTCAGTTTTATAGAATCAAGACTGTCAGACAATGTCAATCATTATTAGTAATTTCAGATATCAATTATATAGTTAGCAAAACTCAGTACTTAGATTAAGAAAAGCTTAGTTATAGTATACACATACTCTTATGTTCAGTTACTCTATATTATTTAGTCAGTTATTGTTCATGCATATGAACCCTTTCATTCAGCCTTACCTCATCTAGCATACCAGTACATTCCTATGTACTAACGCATACTTTTCTGCGCTATGATGTTTCATATCATAAGTTCGGACGCTCAGGTTCCTGACCGCGCTTAGCCAGATTTAGCCAACAGTAGTAGATTTAGTAGTGAGTCCTCATCTATTAAGGATATGCTTTTATTTTAGTACTTCAGTTTAGCAATATTTTAGTAGATGGAGTTAGTTGGGGGATTATCCCATCAACTTCTCTTTTAGACAGATTTAGTTAGAGGTTTTTCAGACTAGATGTTCAGACAGTATTCAGTTTTACAGATATTATATTTTATTAGCATTTCAAATGTTTTGAACCTTATGGCATTTCAGCCTATTTTTCTGCACTAATTTTAGTATTATTATTTAGTGCTCACAGCAGTACCAGCTCAAGGGTTAGCTTGTGGTCCCTCCAGACCATAAGCACCATATAATGACTAGGGGGTAGTCTCAGGTCATTACAAAGACCAACATTGGAAACCACATTTGCCGATGTTAGGGGTCTATATGATCATATGTTTGGATACACATTATATTTTGTATGGTTATCGCCCTGGTGTCTTTAGCCGTTCCATAGAACATGCGGCTAACATGGACTGGGGATCTTTCACAGGGGGAGGTGGACTAATATAGCCCGTGGTTGCCTTGAATGTCGGTATGAGCTAAATGTTTGGGCTAATAATTTAAACTATCATGTTTCATGATCCTTGTCCCTATCCCAGCATCCTATATCTATATACATCAATGTTGTGGATGTGGTTTACTAATGGATTTTGGTAAATGAATTATTTCAACCTTTTTTCTTGGGTTACATACTAGTGCTCGCCCCACTTACCATCTTCGAATGCTATATTATTTCATGATGTAGGTTCTGAGGACTTTTCAATTGCTTCTGTGCAGCATTCGGTTGTTTGGTACTCCTGTTGATCATCTCTGAAGAGATAATCCACCATCCTTCAAAAGTCCAGTCATTTCATTGGGTTTCTTTTATTTATAGTATTTTTTTGTCATATTCATGGGCATATTTTGAATCAGTTGGTATTCTTAGATTAGAGGCTTTTGTGGATAGTATTAGGATGTTCTGGTTGTTTTGTGTTAACTCTCAGTTTTTCTTTTGAATTATCTATCTCTCTTATTATTTTTGTTAGCTCCCGATGTTTAATTATAATCTACTCTTGGGGTAAGTCTAAGGGGGTAATCTTTGGCTCTCGGTGAGTCTGAGATGCTCGCCACGTCTAGCCCGGGTTTGGATTATGACATTTCAGTGATAATTTTTTTTATTTAACACTATCAATAGCGATATCAATGATAAATCATTTTTGTAACACCCCAAAAATTTTAGAACCATCAGGCAACCAATGTTTTATAAAATGCAAGTACACATATTCTTCGTAGTATTGTAAGTGATTTATTCATGTATTAAGGCCTCAAGTAACTCCAAACTCTTGTCCAATTCAAAATCTCCCTTCTCGATTGATTTCTCATGAATTGTCTTGTTATATTCAACTTAAAATGATCATAACTCCTAGACTATATAGTTTTTTTATCTCAAGTCCCATCAAATGATAGTTAATTGAATTGGCTTTCCAATGCATCCAGTTTTGCCATAATCTGATGTCGGAGTAAGACATTATGGCCATTTTATTGATGCCCTATCAAGTTATCTACCTACTTATAACCCTAAATTATGGGTCATAAGTACTACTTATGTGGGTCATAAGTAGGTCCTGAGAGCTAAAAAATGGGTTTGATACCTAAGACCCTTTTTACGGGCCATAGGTACTACTTATGGGGGTCGTAATTGGGTCCATAAGTATGTTCTGTGAGCTAAAAATAGTTTAATTCCTACAACCTTACTACGGTGACCGCAAGTGAGGTCGTGGGGACTTTTTTCTAGAAAATTCCTTTGGGCAAGCTTAGGGGTATTTTGGTCATTTTCTTATGAGATCCAAACCTTATATGCTTAAAACCTTTTTTGAATACTGAATTAGGATCCTTCTCAAAAAGAAAATATTAGCAACTCTTCTTTCTCCCCCAAAACATTCTTAGAGGAAAGAACACCTAGGATTCTAGATTCAAACTCTATTCATCAAAACGACATATTGAACACTCCCTAATTCTATTATTATCATAAAGTATGGATTTTAAATCTTTTTGTGTATGATTAAATTGGTAATATGAAACTAGGGTTGATGATATTGTTGTGGAAAACTTTATATTGATTTCTCTTCTTCTTCTTTTTTTTTTGGGGGGGGGGGGGATCTAAGGACTATTAATGGGTTCTTAGATGTAATATGCTCTATGAAGATGAACTTCTTACATGGATTTACAACCTTTAAGGATTTTGCAAGATGAAAATATGGCCCTCAACCCACTTTAAAACTTGGTTTTCTTCATGGGAATTATGATTTCTTCACACCGTCTTTTGAATAAGGAATGAGATGAATGAATGAAAGGGGAAATGACATTTTAAAAACACTTGGGGTTTATGTTTATGAATTGTAAAGATGAATTTTGGAGTCTAAAATATTATACTAAAATACTATGGCATAATATGAATTATTTGCAAGTCTTGATATAACGATACCAATATAGGAATGCCATAGTAAAAGTCTCCATTGATTAATGATTATGAAAATATTTTAATTGGGCATAAAAGGTAATTTGGTAGCTTTACTGTAAAGATGCAGTCGTCGTGTCTAACAGTTGAAACCACATTTGCCGAAGTTGAGAGGTATTTTCCTGAACAAAGAATGATCGTTGTATGCTTGCTTTACACGGTAGTAAATAGTTATGTTTATGGTGACTATTGACAATTGATGTATTTAGCCTAATCTCAGTCCAGCAGCTAACATGGATTGGAGCTCTGACAGTTGGGGATTATAGAACCCATATAGCCCGTGGGTTACAGGATGACGATGAAAACCTACATAATACATGATTTAATTTTACATGGTCATGTCTATATGTTCCTTGTTCTGTATCCTATACTTTATTATTATTATTATTGATTATTAAAATAATTTTTATGACTATTTTGATAAATGAATGTCTTATCTATTTTACTAGGTTGCATGCCAGTATTCGTCTTAGTGACCATCCCCAGACCTGTATAGCATTTCATGATATAGGTTCGGAGGCATTTTTCCATTATTCTATGTAGCATTAGGGCACTCATATTCTCTCTTGTACAAATGGTGATAAGTTGAGAGCCCTTCATCATATGAAAGATAATTGTTTATTTCTCTTATGTTTTCATTTTATCATTTTAAAGGGTTTTTTTGGCATAGTCTGAGCCATGTCCCGACATAGCAGTATTCTTAGAGTTAGAGGTTCTGTAGACAGATGTTGATTAATTATTTAAATTTGGTTTTTAAGTCATGGATGTTTCCTTATTTAAATGTTGAACCTTTTCTTATGGTCTTATTTCATAACTGTAAATATGACTATGCTTATAATATAATGCTAAGGGGTCATCTCAGTCGTTCATTGGCTTGGGATGACTATCACGTCTAGGGCCCCAATTCAGGTCATGACAAACTTGGTATAAGAGCACGATTCAGGGTCCTGGATGTCTACAAAGCTATGTCGAGTAGATTTCCTTTTATGGGTATGTAACACGTCATACTTATAAGAGAAAGGCTACGAGACATTTAGGAAATTATGAGACATTTAGGAAATATTTCTCATTCTTTCATATTATAGATCATGCAATAGTGTTATCCATATAAAAGTATCCACCTTCTTTCCTGGCTATAATTTTTTAAGTTGTGTCTCATTATCGAGGCAATGCAAGTGCAAAATCTTAGGTTATTGTGATGTGGTCCTTTTCAATTGAGTCATCAAAAAGTAATGAAATAACACAAGCACTTGAAAGGAGTCCATTAGTGCATCTAAGTGTATTGATTCAAGTGTAACTCTCTATCTTTATGAATCCAGAATTTCAGCCTGAGGTAAAAGGTGTATTTAGTCCCTATCAAAAACTTTATAGTAGGCATCTTGCTTTAGGGGAAAGATATATATTTGTGTGTTTGGATAGTATTTCCACCTAAAAAGTAGTATAAATTGAGGTGTTATGACATATGAGCAATAATATTATCCCATAGTTAGTGATATGAAGTCATATGTTTAGAAGCCAGAGTGAGGGTAACTTTTAAGAGAAAAAGGTGGTTGTATTCGTGTGACTTTTAAGTGTGCGAAGGGGTGGTATGCTCTTATGGTGATTGTCTATGGTTGTAGAAAGACTTGTAGATTTTATGGTAGTTGGTAGAGAAAGTTATTAGTTATCATAATCTAGAATTTATTTGAAATAGGGAAGGATTTCCTGATGGATAGTTATTGTAGTTGTAACAAAATTAATCATACATTATGAATAGAAGGATAGATATGCTAATAATTTACAAATTTAGCATTCAATTGGAAAATTTTCGAAAGAGGGACTCAATGGTGTTTATAGAATTTTAAAGGTAGTTTAAACATATATATGGGTAAGTAGATGTGATGTGAGGATGGAGAATGTACTACTGGACCATAATAGGTCATGTTATACGATTAAGTTTGACCATCTTGATTATGTAGTTTTATTACACTGAGAGTCCCTTGATTTTTATCTGGAGGTTGTAAGTCAGTCTGATAAGTGAGAATATATGTAGTAAGTTTTAAAGTGTAGTACAAATATTGTGAAAAAGTTGTGCTTGTAGGTCATAGTTAAGTAAAATTATGAATTTACATTGATCGATTTGTAATATTTTTTTATGGACTGGTACAGTATGTGGGATGTTTCACTGGAAATTCATGATTGGTAATAGATATTAATCTTGAATGTCTGATGTTGATTATGGTAATAAGAATGTTAGCTCGACAATAGTTATGCGAGATTTGTGGGAGTAAGTTAGCAGGCTCTATTTGATGTGTGAAAGATCTTAGGTTAATAACTTATGAAAAATTTGAGTGGATAATTGTGAGATATATATACATGAGGACTAGTGTTGAAATGATAAATTATGGCTAAGTCATTAGGTGGATAAGAGCGTTAGATTTATATGAATAAGTTAAACCCAAGGTAGCATATTATAAGATGAGGTTTTAAGTGTATAAATGCCATGTGTACCTCGTTCGTATTCTTGAATTTCTTGTACGGAGAATTCTTGGGAGTTGTTATATGGTGTTCTTTAGATCTGAATTGAGGAAAATATAGATAGACAATGTGAGCCCTTAGTATAGTTTAGGAAAAATTATTAAGGTGTGAGGTTATGCGATTAGAGGCTTAATGTTAGTATACAAAGGAGTGGAGACTGGATTGTAATGTGTTAAGAAGTGTGGATATGTATGCTCATGAGAGTGTCAGTTATATAATGACGACTGTGGATCCTAGCAAAAGATAAGATAGTATCCCTGGAAGGGATATCTTAGAAAGAACTTAGTGTCCTCATATTATAGTTAGCAGGGAGAGTTTGACATTCATGTGTATGATGATACCTCCATTGTGAGGAGTGTTGTGCTCGTAGATTTAATGAGATGATATGTCCATAAGTCTAGGATAGTGACCTTTGATCTAAGGGGGAGATTATGAACTAAGGCAGATTTTGAATTTTCTCATGGCGGTGAGTTTTAGGAAAGAGTCATGATAAATCTATTATTATCTAAGAAAATTCCTCCTACTTTGGTTTAAGAGGAAATTATACCAATGTCCTATGTATTCAAATTGTGCTTGTGCTAAAGATTTGATTAATTTATGCAATTTATGTTATGCTCCAACCCCTGAACTAGAAGCAATAACGTCTCTCAGCAATTAAAGCTCTAAGGTACGATGCTCATGACCCATAAACTCATGACTCACTTTATGCTTAGTACTAAGAAAATATACTCTCTATATGTTACCAGCTCATTTTATGTCATGTCTTAGCCCAAAGTGATACTATATATGCAAACTCATGACCATTTTCTGTTCTTAGAATGAGAAGAAATAGCTTCAAGTAATAATACTTCTCTTACTTCTTGAATATATGAATCCCGAATTCATGTTATACAACCCAGGACATATGCTTCTATGTTTCTCACTTTACCTAGTATTAAGAACTCATGCTATGTTATGTTTATTCCTGAACGACCCTCTATTTATGATCTAGTGTATGCTATAAAGTATTTCGAGCCTATTGTCTTGTATCTCACTTCACAGGTCTCGCCTTGAGTAGTACGACAAATAGGAGTCGTAATTGAGAAGTATCACTCCTATTCTTGATGTTTGTACTCAAGTCCCTCAACGACCCTCCTTATGTTAGGATGATAGTGGCTATGAAAGCGTAGTAATATTTTAGATAAGGAAGTAAATGTTATTTATTGTAAAAACTTTGGGGTGACTACTCGAGCTAAGTTTATAGATGAAGAGGGAAAAGTAATATGAACTTTCGTTATGTGAAATAGTTAGGAAGGGGAGATGTGGTGAAAATCATTATGATAGTGATTGAAGTTTCTATTTTTTGAAGGGTAAATCAATAAAAGGGTGTCCAGTAATGATAGGCTAGGATGTTGTGACTGAAAGATACATAGATCTTTGTGTTATGGGGATAGTACTCCTTGTTTAAGATTTGAGGTTGTTTGATTACAATGATAAGATGGAGTAGTATCCTTGGATGGATGCAAAGTATAGAGCCCTACGACTTAAGCTAGCACCTTTTAACTTTGGGTTAGGCTTCAACATAGGAGAAATATGCAGTTAGATTTAGACTCGTATAGTTACATATTTTGTGAAAGAATTATAATATTGAAATAGCGAAGTGTGGTATTCGTGGATGGAAGAATAGTGGAGAAGTGTCGCTAAATTTATCAGCTATTAGACGAATCATTTGAGGTGGATAATGTTTTTATTCTTATGTCCCACAAAAATCTTATTTCATGTCAACTATTAATATAAATCGGAACCTATGACAAAAAAATAAGATCATGCCTTACGTGTTATGAGCATGTTCTATATAATTCATGCCCAAGCTCATCTTTGTGTTAAGTCTCATTAACTCGTGATTCGTTCTTACACAACTTGCTTGGTGTTGTCATAAAGCTTTTTTTTATGCCTGTGTATGGCGTGTTGAGGGAGAATTCCTAATATGAAGTTAAATATTTTATTCTGTACTTATAGAGTTTCAATAAGTTCCTACCCATCATTCTAGAACAAATGATTCCAAGGGGGAGATAATGTAACACCCCAAAAATTTTAGAACCATCATGCACCCAACATTATATAAAATGCAAATACATGTGAAAAGAAACTTCATATTCTTCATACAACATTGTATAAAATGCAAGTACATGTGAAAAAAAACTTCATATTCCTCGTAGTATTGGAAGTGATTTGTATATGTATTAAGGACTCAAGTAACTCCAAACTCTTGGCCAAGTCAAAATCTCCCTTACCAATTGATTTCTCATGAAGTGTCTTACTATAGTCATCTTCAAACAAGCACTCCTAGACTATATATTTTTCTTAAGCTCAAGACCCGCCAAATTATAGATAATTGAATTATCTTTCCAACTCATCTAGTTTTGCCTTAATCCGATGTAAAGGTAAAAAGTTATGGCCATTTTACTGAAGCCCTGACAATGTGTCTACCTACTTATGATCCTGACTTACAAGTCATAAGTACTATTTATGAGGTCTGTAAGTGGGTCCATAAGTAGGTTCTGAGAGAGAAAAAAGGGTCTTATACCTACGACCCTACTTACTGGTCATAGTTACTACTTACGGGGGTCGTTAATGGGTTCATAAGTAGGTTTTGAGAGCTAAAAAAGGGTTTCATTCCTACAACGCTACCTACAGTCTGTAGTACAACCTACGGGTGTCGTACGTGATGTCATAGGGACTTATTTTTTTGAATAAGCTTAGGTGTATTTTGGTTATTTTTCTTATGAGGTCTGACCTTTTATGCTTAAAATTATTTTGGAACACTAAATTATGATCCTTCTCAAAAATAAAATGCCATCAACTCTTTCTTCTCCCCCAAAACGTTCTTAGAGGCAAGAACACCTAGGGTTACAAATTTAAGGCTCAGATTCAAACTCTATTTATCAAAATGGCATCTTAAACCATCCCTACTTCTACTATTATCGTAATTTATGGATTTTAAGTATTTTGTGTATGATTAAATTGGTGATTTGAAGCTAGGGTTAAGGTGATTGTTGTAAAAAACTTTATATCGATTTCTCTTCTTGTTTTTGGGGTTTTCTAAGCACTATTAATGGGTTTTGAAATGTAATATGTTCTATAAAAATGGTGAACTTGTTAACATGGATTTACAATATTTAAGGATTTTTCAATATGAAAATATGGCCTCAACCCACTTCAAAACTTAGTTTTCTTCATGGGAATTATGATTTATTCACATCGTCTTTTAAATAAGGTATGAGATGAAAGAATGAAAGGCTAAATGATGTTTCAAAAACACTTGGGGTTTATTTTTATGAATTTTGAAGATGAATTTGGGAGTCTAAAACATTATATAAAAACACTATGGAATAATATAAATAGCTTGCAAGTCTTGGTATGACATACCAATGTGGAAATGCCTTAATGAAAGATTCCATGGATTAGTCATTTTGAAAACATTTTAATTGAGAATAAAAGGGAATTGTGTAGCTTCACTGTGAAGGTGTATTCATTGTCACTAAAACTTGAAAACATGTTTGCTGACGTTGGGAGGTCTTGTCCTGAACGGAGGATGACCGTTTTATGCCTGCTTTGCGCAGTAGTATACAGTTATGTTTATGGTGGATATTAACTATTAGTGTCTTTATCCTAATTCTAGTCCATATAGCTAACATAGATTGGTGCCCTACCAATTCGGGATTACCGAACCCATATAGCCCATGGGTTACTGGATGACGGTGAAAAGCTACATAGTTCAGGACTAAATTTTACATGGTCATGTCTTTATGTTCCTTGTCCCATGTCCCATACTTTATTATTATTATTATTAATGATGAAAATAAGATTTATGACTGGTTTTATAAATAAATATTTTATTTTTTTCTGGGTTGCATCCCAGTATTATCGTACTGACCATTCCCCAACCCTACATCATTCCATGATGTATATTTGGAGGCATTTTTCCATAGTTTTATGCAGCATTAGGACACTCATATTCTCTCTTAGACAACTGGTGATAAGTGGTGATCCCTCCATCATTCGTAAGGTGATTGTTCATTTCTCTTATGTTTTCATTCTATCATTTTAAGATTTTCTTGGCATAGTCAGAGCCATGTCCTAGCATAGCAGTATTCTTAATGCTAGAGGCATTGTAGGTAGGTATCGGGTAATTGTTTGAATTTGGTTTTTAAGACATGGATGTTTCTTTATTTATATATTGAACCTTTTGTTATGATCTTATTCTTGCAACTTTATAATCACTATGCTTATGATATAATGTGAAGGGGTCATCTTAGGCCTTCGTTGATTTGGGATGCCTGTCACGGTCAGGGCCCCAGTTTGGATCATTACAGTTTTCTTGAAAAATAAAGAAAGAAAAGCCAAGAAATTTCTCCCATAAATTTCAATGATAAATCATTTAATTTAACACAATCAATGAAAGAATCAATGGTAAATTGTTTACTTGATAAAGGAAGAAAGAAAAGACAAGAGATTTCTCCCACCAATTTCAAATCTAAAAGAGAAATTGAAGATAAAAGAATGAGTAGTAAATAAGGGAATATGGGAATATGTGGATCTTTATGTGAGAAAGAAGGGTGTCATTTCCCTTTTTTGATGTATCTAATATTTTAAGAGAGAGAAAGTAAATAAGGGACTTAAATAATTATTTTAAAATGTAGGAATTTTCAGTCGTTTGGATAAGTTAAGTTGTGGAATTAAGTCGTTAATCCTAATTTTAATTTGGATTTACTACTTGAGATTTTCTCTGATTTTTTATGGATCGTAGCCTCGAGTGTTGGGACTCATATTCTAAGATATGTCTCTCTAGTCGGATCACGTGTCTTGGGCCAGGGTCAAGTTTTGAGTCTCACATTAGATTTGGGTCTTGGGTATCATATTATGTTTCAGGGTCGAGTTCCATGTCTTGCGTCTCAAATCTCAAGCCTTGAGCCAGGGTTGGATTGGGTCTCGAGTCTAGGTCGAGTCTTGGGTTGAGACCAAGGGTTTAGATCTCGAGTTTGATTTATAATTGATATTTATTTAATAAAATCAATCTTCAAGGATAGTATTTTTTAGCATCAAAAATAAGAAAAAATTTAATCTTTCCTTTAGAGGTCGGTCACTTAAAAAAATGTAAAACCCGACTTTTCTCTTGAATTTGGTCATCAAGGGTACGTGCTCCTATCTATGAAACTGTAAACCCTATTAGTTCGGTATCCCCAACGTCGAGATCTTTATATAACACCCTTAGAGTCAATATTTATTAAGTCTTCGAGGTGGCCTAACTATCCAAAATTCCCACAAGCCTTATGAAAGCGCTCAGGATGTCTTACTACCTATTTATGTAAATGAATTATATGATGTGACTCAAATATTTTTATGATATCTCTAAAGTTTTCATTATCCATTTTTAAAACCTATGTCACAAAATAAAAACTATATTATAGTCTATTGAGTCACACAATTTATGAACCATTACAATGCTATTTTTAATTCCTCGTGATCTTACTTTTATGGATTACTAAAAACTATGACTTTTAAAGTGTTAACAAGATTATTTTGAGGAGGTTCTTCACTATATATGTTATGATTTATGAAACGATGTCAAATATTCAAGAACAGAATGAAGTTCAATATCGTAGTATGATTGTTTGTAGAGACTTAACCCCGGATTTTCATCCATTGATTGTCCAAGCACTTTGCTTTTACCCATTATTTACTTTCTGTTTAGTTATCATCATCGAAACTCTTTTGGTTACATTTGCACTAGTTTAATCTCAGTAGTCAAATTAGAATTCAATAGTTGTTTAACACATCTCTGGGGGATTGATATTCGGCTTTGTAAAAGGTCATTGTAGTACTTGGTGAGACCACGTACACTTTCATGTATGCTTGGGCGCAATAGATTTTTGGCACTGTTGCCGGAGAATTGTAAATTGGCAACTATCTTTGTTTTAGTTTTACTTTTTAGATTTCTTTGGTTCGTTACCCTTGGTATTGAATATGCAGAAAATAGGTTTACAGACTAGTAAGATGGCAAGGGATAGGAAATTGGTTGAACCAAGCCCCGAACTCGAGCAACGCTTTCACTAGTTGAGGATAGAAGCAGTCCTTCTCCCCCGCATATACCATAAATTCAAGAGGAACAAAACAATCTTTCTCTAATGGTTAAAGATCAACCAGCCCACAGGATAGTTCAAGAAGTGCCAATCCCACTTCTGACGAATTTGACCTCCCTTTTTAGAAACCGGTTGTTGGTGGTAACTTTGAGCTGAAACAGAACATGGTGTAGCTTTTGATCAACAGTGAACAATTTATAGGACTTTCACATGAAGATCCACTAGTCCATTTATGAAATTTTCTGGAGATCAGTGACACATTCATCCTAATGGGTGTGTCAACTGATTATATTAGGTTGACACTATTCCCTTTTTTACTATTGGGGAGAAGCGAAGAAGTAGTTGAATGCTGAGCCAGCAAGTTCAATCATAATGTGGGAAAACTTATCCTGGAAATTCCTCATCCAATTTTTCCATCTTGCAAGACTACAAGACTACACAGTGAGATTATTTTCTTCAAACACAAGCCAGATAAGAATTTATATCATGCATGGGAGAGGTTTAAAGCTCTTCTTTGGGACTGTCCACATCATCAGCAGTCTAATGAGGTACTAGCTCACACTTTTATTGAGTCACTTGGTCACAACATGAAAATTTTGTTAGATTCAGCTGCAGGTGGTCAAGCTTTGGAATTAACGTATAATGAGTTGTGTAACTTGTTGAACCAAATTGCACAAAGAAATCCTAAATGGCATTCTGACTCAAGAAATGATACAAAGAAAATTGTAGGAGTGTTGTAAGTGGATCACTTTACCGCTATATCCACTCAGATTGCAACATTATAGAATGCGTTAACAACTCAATTCAGCAATATGAAGTTGGGGGTTCACAACTTGTAGAAACAGTGAATGCATTTCAGCAGACAAGTACTTGGTGCGTGGTTTGTAGCTATAGTGGCCATTTTGCAAATATGTGTGCTTCCAATATTAAGTCAGTTATGTTTGTGAGCAATGTTTAAAGGACAAATTATGGGAATGCCTACAATCTAAAGTGGCAGACTTAGCCACCAAATTAGCAATGGAATGGCCAACAACAACAGTTTTAGCAACCACAGGTTTAAGGAAATCAGGCCACTAGCAATATAGAAGAGATGGTAAAACAAATTCTAGTTGCTCAAACACAATTGGTGTCAGATATGAAGAGTCAGCAGACCATTACAAGGAGCTCAGAGTTGTAGGTTGGCCAATTGTAGAAGGCACAAAATGCTAGGCCTCAAGGTAGTTTGCCAAGTGATACTTAAAATCCTACAAGTAATGGCAATCACTTTGGAAAGTGGTAAGGAGATAAATGAAAAAACTCTAAAAAAAACTAAGAAGGCAGATGTAGAGTTCATCCCCCCACAGGAATCCAAAAAGGTTGCTGAAAATTTGAGAAAGTCTGAGTACTCGAAAATAAAAGTTGTTGAACAGGTAAAGAACAGACCACCACTACCTTTCCCATAGAGGTTTCTATAAACTGATAACGCTCAATATACATCTCTCGTTTGAGTGTAAAGCGGTCGTTAGCAAATATAGAACCCAACCTGGGTTGGGTGTCGATCCCACAGGGAATAGCTTGGCCAACAAGTAAGTAAAATTACTAAACTTTTGGTGCAAGTCTCGTAAGAAGGGGGATTTTTGTCTTGCAAGTAATGTAAACAAAAGCTGAAAATAATAAAGTAAAAAGAGAGAGATTGTTACGTTGGTTGTAAACAATGAGAATTGAAGCGTTGGGGTTATGTCCACCTTCTGAGGTATACGTCTCTATTGGCTATGAGTGTGTAGAATTCTGACATGCAATTGCTTATAGAGGATTGTAGTCGATGGTAAATCCAAGCGTCTCTCGACCTAAACAAGGACTATTTCACTTTAACTCTCTCGAGCTTAAAGCGTGTCTAACAGTATGAATACTCTAAGAGGTTAGTCCAGTTACGGCACTAGCTTTTTAATAGGAAAGGGTGTCCTACTACCTTGACATTATCTCTTTTCCAGACAAATAACTTTTCTCTCGAACAAGTTAAATGTTAGACTGGCGTATTCTTGCGTTTGCAACCGCAAAGAATGTAGATTTAAGATAAAGAGAATAATGATATAAGCAATATACGTGCCTCGAACTCACAAACTCACAGCAATAGATAGTAACTCATTCGGCTTCCATAACCCCAACAGAGAAGTTTAGTTACCCATGAATGCGAAGGAGATCACGATTGACATTGTTGTTATACCACAAGATTGAGTAATTTCGTGTAGCTTAGGTGGTAGGCGTGAGGCGTGAATTCCTAGGCAAAGTAACGATTCTCTTGTTGTGGAATTTAAGAATGGAAGAATAGAAGAAGAAAAATAGAATTGAATTGTAAGATGAGAAGTTAAGAAGATGTTAGAAGATGTAAAAAGATGATAGAAGATGTGAGGGATGGAAGGAAGTATTGTGTTCTCCCTCCTTCCTCCCTCCTTATTCTAAATCTCTAGCATGATAGGGTATTTATAATACCCATATCCTACTCCTACTAAGCTAATGAAATAAATAACCAAATCCTACTAGACTAATGAAATCCTTAACCCAAATGTACTAGGTTAAGGTAACATTATCATAATCCACATAAAATAATGAAATACATAACCTAATTGTACTAGGTTAATGTATCATTGTCAAAATCCAGCTTTGTGTCTGTAAGTCCCCAAAGTCTTCAGAATTGTTGTTTTAGCCCGGGACAGATTCTCCATGCATCACTTTTGGTCCTTTAGGCGTCCAAACTCCCTTTCCTTCCTTCGTGAGCTTTCTTTAGCGTCAAGTAAGCCATAAAATGCTGAATTATGCATTATTTATACCTGAAACTTTACTAATCATGTTCGTTAGCTCATTTACAGGAAAAAGGACTAAAAGTGCATGAAATATATAATTTGTTCTCAAAACTAGGCTAAAATATGGGCAAAATATATTGATATAGGCGCGTAAATTCGCCTATCATCATAAACAAAGGAGGATTCATGATTCAAGAAGTTCTTTGAAACATTCAGAGAGATTTATATTAATCTTTCTCTTTTAGATGTTTTGCAGGAAATGTCCAAGTATGCTAAGGTCTTGAAGAATGTGGTCATGAACAAAGTTAAGTTGCAGGATGTAGAGACAATAACACTCATGGAGGAGTGTAGCTTTGTGGTGATGCAGAATATGACTCAAAATCTCAAAGATCCAGGGAGATTCACCCTCCCTATCCAAATTAGCATTAGTGAGGTGGTCCATGCACTGAGTGATTTGGGGGTGAGGATCAATTTGATGCCCCCCTTTTTTATTCAACACTTTAGGCTTGGGGAAGCCAAAACTGAGCTCTGTGTTACTGCAACTGAAGAATGGGACCATAGCCCATCCTGAAAGATTCATAGAGGATGTTCTCATCAAGGTTGGTAAGTTTATTATTCTTGCTAACTTTATTATTTTATATTTTCAAGTAGCTAAAAAAGTACCAGTTATTTTGGGATTTCCATTATTGGCAACATAAGGAGCATTGATAGATGTAAGAGAGGGCACACTCACAATGAGGCTGGATGATGAAGAGGCAGTTTTCAAAGTGTACAAATCATTCAACACACTATCTCGCTACAAAGATTTGTGAATTATTATTTTGATTGAAGGGGATAAGTGTGGGGTGGTGGAGTCTATTCCACAAAAGAGCTCTTCAGACTTCCTTATTGAGCAGCCCAAGCCACCGACACCCACGCCTGAAATAATGCAAAATTGATGAGCCTGAAAAGGTTGTTGTTGAGACAGTTGTTGACCTTGAGAGTTCACACTCAAGAGGTCAAAAATGAATAAGAATATGTCATCCGAATGTGAGGAAGAGGATGAAGAAAAATGGATAAGTTGCAAATTGGGTCGTGTCATGAAACTAAATGAAGCGCTTCTCGGGAGGAAACCCAAGTTAAGGTATATTTTACTTTTAGTATTTTAGTTTTTACTTCGCTAGTTTTTGTTTTTGTTGAGTTACAGGTTGATGGAAAGTCTGAGTATCGAAAAACCTGATCTAAGGAGCATGGAAAAGACTAAGTGTGGGGTCTCTCGAACCCTCTTGATGTATAAAGATGCTACTAGCTAGGTCTAGATGCCTCAGGAAGTATTTCAATCTCTACCTTTTAAGTATACTTTGGGGACAAAGTAGATTTTTATATGTGGGGTAGGGAAATTCCCATTTTTAAGGTAAATTTAAAATTTTTGTGTTAGGAATAAGTAAGATATTCTTGTTGGTACTATATTTGAATGCATGATAAAAGTGTTTTTGGTTGTAAAAAGCATGTTGATTGTGTGAATTGCTACTTTTGAGACTCCCAGGCTCATGTTTATGACTCTTGTACTTGTTGGCTTAATTGGAATTCATGTTGTTGTTTGGTTTAGTGTCTATGATGATCCTACGTGATTTGAGCATGTCCCATATGTGTTTGAGGTGTTGTATATTCCTTCTTGTATTTGATGTTAGAACTTACCTGGTGTGTGTGCAAAGCAAAATAAAGAGTGTGGGTTTAGGAGATGATATAGGCATTTCTTTGATAGCCAAGTTTATACCTTCTTTTTACATACCCTTGTGCATTATCCTAGTTAACCCTATTATGTCTTTAGCTTATTCTTTGGCATCCTCATATGTAGACTAATCCCCTTCTTTGATTGACCTTAATTTGATCCAAAAGCTCCTGAGTGTTTTAGTGTAAAATTAATTGAGTAAGGAGTTTGAAAAAAATAAGAGGAGAAAAGGTGAAAGCGAAGCCCCAAAGAAATATTTATTGGCATGTAAAGTTGATGTGTTGTGGTGGGGAGTGAAAAGAAAATTTGTGCTCAAAATTGAATCATGAATTAATAGAAAATACCCCCACCATATTGTATGTAAATAAGCTTAATGAGATAGAGTACAACAAAAGAAGTGTAAAGGTAGAAGAGGTGAAAGTTGGTTGTTTGAGATTGATCTTAATTGTATAATATGATGTACTAAGGAACTTAGGGAAGATAGTCACTATTACTGGACAGAATAGTTCCTACCCGTCCCTTAGCTGACATTGCAAAAGACCTATTTGATCCTAAGCTTAACATTCTGATATTAGTGGAGTACTATACTAAGGGAAATCATATGGTTCATCATTTCTAACTTGTGAATTCTTTGTGAGAGTGAGTGCAATTTGATTCTTTCACCCATTGTGTTATACACTACATTTATATGAGTGATTATGGGTAACTCTCTTGCTGTAAGGGAACATATTTGATGGATGTTGGGTGATTTATATGATGTCTTAGATTGAGAAATATGCATAAGTTTACCAATGTAGTGGTAAATTCTTGTGGCTAGGATGCTTTGAAGTAGTGTTCTAGAACTTTCAATTGTGTACATAACATGCTTAATGTAGAAACTTGCATTCTGTGTAGTCATTGTAGTACTATCTTGAGTGTCTTACATGCAGTAGAAGTGTAGAGTCACCTCAGCTTATGATTCTTATAGTAAATAGTTGTTCGATGATGAACAAGGCTTTAAGTGTGAGTGGTGATCTGAGGTGGTTTTATGTATCTTAGTGATGTTATCCTAGATTATTTAGCCTTGTTTGAGGGTAATTCGTGTGCTTCATGAGTAAATGATGATATAAATAAGAAAATAAGTTCTTAAGTATGTGATTACAGTGTTTAAGGTGTATTTCAAACAATTTTGTACTTAATTTGATCATTTAGAGTTCATATGAGAAAACTAGTGTTACTAGTTTGAGCTAGGTGTTGTTTTAGTTGTTCACGATGGATTCTAATGTATTTAATGAGTTACTAATGGTATGATTGTGTAATTTTGTGTGGAACAAATTTCTTATAGTGTTTAAAGTGTAATTGAATCAAGCCAAAAGTCAAAACCAAGTTTAAGATCAAAAAGGGCAAAACAAATATTCTTAGCTTAAGTTTCTAGGGCGTTGTCTTGGATGTTGTGTTGTTTTGAGCTCTAATCCATTGTATCTGATTCTATAGGATGGATGATTGAGAATTTAATAACGTATGAAATGATGGGAGTAATTTTCTAAGCATGGGGATACGGGAAGTTGGCTTGGAAAGTAGATAATAAAGCAAGGAAGGATAACCTCAAGTCAATGAAATCCAGGAGCTTACCGTGGTAAGCTGGCATCGCAGAGCAAGACGTGGAAAAATAGCTCCTCATTGCAGTAAGGGGTAATTCTCTAGTGGCACAATCCAATATCTCAGCGTGATAAGACCGTGTTGCGGATCTAGACATAGAAAACTAGACCCTCATCATGGTGAGGTGCAACCTTTGGAAAATCAAGTCCCATTATAAAAGGAACACATTAAATCAATTGGAAACACCTTGGACGGCTTTGAAACTTGGAGAGGGGTTGTAAAATACTTCAATTAGGGGTTTTCTCCTTTTACTTTTTCTTTTTAATGGATTTTATCTTGTATTCAATTATCTTGATTATGACTATGTCCATGAGTGGCTAAAATCCCTATTCCATGGTTAAATCCAAGAACATGTTTACTATTGCTTTAAACTGAGTTTGTTTGGATTTCTTATCATATTTTGTTGTTTGTTTATCCTTGTTTAAACTATTATAAGGAGTAGCTAACCTTAGAATACATATATTATCGACCTTGTGATCCCGGGAGAGGGAATAAGAAGATAGAACGTGGGGATAGATAGAATAAGGTTCCTATTCTTTTATAAAATAAGAAATTTGAATTAGCGAGTAGGATAGGGATATACCAAGAACCCTTGCTTGGTTGACATATAGGATGATAGCTTTATGAATCTAATTGGATTATTGCATCCTCACTCAATGATGTAGTTGTAATGTCCAAGTTAGGTAGATGATTAGAGGTCGGGAGACCATGATCATACAATAAACCCTACGAATCAAAAACCAAGATAAGCAATCTAACAAATGAAGTTCAATAGTGTGGTATGATTGTTTGTAGAGCCCTAACCCCAGGGTTTCATCCAATGATTGTCCAAGAACTTTACTTTTATGCATTATTTACTTTATGTTTAGTTATCATCATCAAAACTCTTTTGGTTATGTTTGCACTAGTTTAATCTCAATAGTCGAACTAGAATTGAATGGTTGTTTAACACGTCTCTGAGGGATTGATATTCAAATTTGTAAAAGGTCACTATATTACTTGGTAAGACCACGTACACTTGCGTGTATGCTTGGACACAATAGTATATCCTTGGGGTGTGTTTGTCTTTGTTTGTAAGGAATAAGGATGTTTCTATACAAATGAGTATTGATTAGCGGTAGTTGAACAAGGTAATAGTTAAGAATAAGTATCCTCTCCCCCACATTGATGATTGATATGATCAGCTTCAAGGTGATGCAGTGTTTTCAATGATTTATTTAAGGTTTGGTTATCACCAGTTGAGAATTATAGCTTTGGATATTCCAAAGACAGCTTTTCAGACTCGATTTGGTCATTATGAGTTCTTGGTCATGCCCTTTTGGTTGACCAATACCTCTATTGCATTCATGAAGTTGATGAACTGGTTGTTTCAATCATATCTCGACTCTCTTATTATTGTATTTATAGATGATATCTTAGTGTATTCCAAGAGTAAGGCTGAGTATGAGAAGCATTTGTGGATTCTGCTTCAGAGATAAGGGATGAGAAGTTGTATGCAAAGTTCTTTAAGTACGAGTTTTGGTTTGAGTCTATTTCTTTCTTAAGTTATTTGTTAACTACGGAAGGTATCATGGTTAATCCAGCCAAGGTTGCAGCAGTTCGTGATTGGCTTGGTAGGTTTTTATCGGCATCTTGTTGAGGGTTTCTCTTCTATTGTATCTTCTTTGACTAAGTTGACTCAGAAAATATTTCCTTTCAATGGTCTGATGCTTATGAGACAAGCTTTCAAAAGCTTAAGAATTTGTTGACTTCAGCTCCTTCCTTGACTTGGCCCAAGGAGGGCATGGATTTCACCATGTTTTGTAATGCTTTAGGTATTGTATTAGGTATTATGCTGATTCAGGAGGGAAAGGTGATCGCTTATGCATCTCGTCAGTTCAAGCCTCATGAGAGAAATCATCTTACCCATGGTTTGGAGTTGTGCGGTTGTGTTTGCTTTTATGTTTTGGAGGAACTACTTGTGTGGAGTCCTTTTTGAGATCTTCTCATATTATCATATTCTTTCATACTTTCTCACCCAATGATATCTTAAAATGAGGCAACGCCACTGGCTTAAGTTGCTTAAGAATTATGACTTGACTATTCTCTACCATCCGGGCAAGACGAATATAGTTCCAGATGCCTTAAACTAGAAGTCAGCTAGTATGGGTAGCTTGGCAAATCTTTTGACCCAAGATAATCCTCTAGCCTTAGAGGTTCAGTCTTTAGCTAACCAAATAGTTAGGCTTAACATTTCAACATCTGGGTGCATTTTGATATTTATGGAGGCTAAATCTTTTTTGATGGAGCAGATTTAAGATTATCAATTTGATGATGTTAGATTGAGGTTGATTTGAGATAAAGTGTTGGGTGGTGAGGCTAAGAAAGCCTTACTTGATTCAGATGGAGTTTTAAGGATCAGGAGCTGAGTTTCTGTGTCGAGAGTGGGTGATTAGATTAGATTGACCTTGGAGGATGCCCATTGTTATAGATATTCCATCCATCCAAGGGTGACTAAGATGTATTGTAATTTGAGACAGCACTACTTGTGGGGTGGTATGAGGTGCAATATAGCAAATTTTATGGCTCATTGCCTATGTTGTCAGCAGGTGAAGGCTGAGCATATGAGACTAGTGTATTTCTTCAGAGGTTACCATTCCTGAGTGGAAATAGGAATAGATCGGTATGAACTTTGTGACTGGGTTTTCTTGTACTTCTTATGGTTCGGATAGCATTTGGATCATTGTGGATCAATTGACCAAGTCAACCCATTTCATACCAGTTCAGGTTTCCTTTAATGTTGAGAGGTTGGATTGTATCTACATTTGTGAGATTGTGTGACTATATGGTGTGCTCGTGTCTATTATTTTATATTGAGGCTCTGTGATTACTTTTCACTTTTGGAAGACTTTTCAAGATGAGTTGGGCACGCGATATGATCTTATAGCGTTACATCCCAAACTAATGGTCAGCCAGAGTGGACTATCCAGGTTTTAGAGGATATGCTCTATACTTGTGTGATGAATTTTGGTGGCCGATGGGAGCAGCATTTGGATTTAGCAAAATTTTCTTATAATAACAGCTACCATTCTAGTAATGATAGGGCTCCTTTTGAGGCTTTATATGGTAGGCATTGTTGCTCTCCAGTTGGTTGGTTTGATGTTTTTGAGGTTATACCTCAAGGTCTATACATTCTTTGTGAGCCTTTAGATAGGGTTAGAGTCATTCAGGATAGACATCGAGTGGCTTAGATTGGGCAGAAGTGTTATGCAGACCATAGACTTTGTGCCTTGAGATTTGGTGTTGGTGACCATGTTTTCCTTTGAGTTTCACCCATGAAGGGTGTCATGAGGTTTAGGAAGAGGGGCAAGCTTAGGCCCAGGTATATTGATCTGTTTGAGATTCTTTTAGTTGTTGGTGATGTGGCCTATGAGTTAACTTTGCCCCCAGATCTATCTGATGTTCATCCAGTTTTTCATATTTCTATGCTTCGCCATTACATTCTTGATGAGTTTCATGTTATTCGTTGAGAGTCAGTTTAGTTAGATAAGCAGTTGTCTTTTGATGAGAAGTTGGTCTCCATTTTGTACCATGAATTCATTCTAAAAATAACTTAAAGAAAGTCATAATAAAAAGAAAATAGGAAAGCCCACAAGACTTGAAATTGATTTATTATTTTTATGTTTTAAAAGAGTAAAAATGCTATAAAATATGATAAATCTTTTTTGAATATATTTATTTCTCAAGATAAAAATATGGAAATCTCAAAAAAAAAATGTTAGATTTTCTAGTTGTGTATAAATGCATGGTAAAAATCTTTTTAATGTTTTGATATGGGAACACAAAAGCAACAAACAACTCCTAAAAAATATAAAAAAAATTAATTTTTTACTTTTTTATTTTTTTTAAAACGTATTATTGCATCCCTCAAAATTAGTCAACCAAATGACCTTTATACCTCAAAAATACAACAAGTAGCACAAAATGATACATTGGACGAGTCTCTGACAAAGGACCAATCGAGTCATGCTAGTTCTCAGTATGATGCATATATTCGTGTTTGAAAGACTAGCCTAAGTTGGGGTCCACAAACAAAGGAAGGTCATTTAGGGTGGTACATAATCGATAGTGATTTTTGTATCTATTCACCCACTCCACGTCCAACATGATACGAGCCAAATGGTCATCTATGCTTTTGAAGACATCATTGGAGGCCAAGGCATAAAGACTCAAGACTTGGTCACCTCGAGGACACAAGAACATGCATGGAGGACCCGTTCTGCGCATGATAAAAGGCAAACTCATGTATGGAAGATTGCGTGGGGGCTTACCTTTGATGCCAACTCAAGACCATAAGTGTTGAAGCATAACCCCATGATTTTGGAGCATTAAAGAAGCACCCTTCATTAAGGATATTTTGGGGATTACACTTATTGGAAAGACACATCATGGCTGCCCCTTTTAATAAGGGTATTTTGGCCATTTTTCTATGTAATAAGCTAGCCTACAAATAGTCTTCCATTAGGTCATTTGCTCCTTAGCTTTTTGATGATGAATATTTGAGACATTGAAAGTTCTCTCTATTTGAGAGTGTAGTTCTTAGTTTAGGACTTGGAAAAGCCATCTTTGGTGTAGGGATTGGAAAAGCCGATATTGTACGTTGCTTAGAAATGGTAGTTGTGAGGTGAAGTTGATTTCCTTAGCGGTCACCGTAACAAGATTGGTGTTTGTACTTGCAAATTTTAAGGGTCTTTACGTTTGATACATGCTTGGGTTCTTGTTCTTCGTAAGTCCTTATGTCATCTTGCCTATCCTTTATTTTTCTTGCAATATTTGTGTTTGTTTCTTGTTCTTGTTCACGGTTTTATGTGTTGTTGCCGAGGGTGAATTTCCATCTTGTTCTCGATTGTATTTGTGTTGTTGGTTGTTTTTGTGTTTTGTGGTCGTTCCTTTATCATTTGGTATTAAAGAAAGATTGATTTTGTTCCAACAAAATCAATCTTGGGCTTGTTAGTTGAAAAATCAAACAAAAAAAGTGTTGAAAAACTGAAAATCTCAATAAAAGAAATCTGTCCTGTTTTTGTATTTGGGCTGAAATTTGAGACTTAGCTTTAGGATATTTTAGTGTGTGTTTTTGGTTTCTAGTGTTAGGTTTTTGTTCCCTAACACTAAGTGAGTCTAAATCTTGGACTTGAGCTTAATCCGAGTGGTTTTGAGTTATTCACCATTGTTGAGTTGAAGGTTGAAGAAGCTAGTAAGATGAAGCTTGAAATTGGAAGGGTTGTTGCTGATATTGTGGCTTGAAAAATGTGTGGTTGTGTTGTGGAGTTTAAAGTGAGAAAAAAGGAATCCTAAATCATTTAATTTGGAGTTCATTTGGTTTAGTTTCAATCTTTTAAATGTTCTTGTTGTTCTTTATGTTCATCATTTTTTATTGAACAAGAACATTCAATAGGTGTGGTTTGATCTTAAAGAGTGGAGAGTGTAGTCTTTTGTTAGTCTTGAAACATATCCCAAAGAACATACAAAATAAGAAAGGGGACAATAGGACTTTCAAAAAGACTCATTACTAAAAGGGAGTAAGGTCACATACCAAGACAAACAAAACAGGAAAGGAGAGAAAGGCTTTCAAAAAAGATGTCTTGCCAGAAAGGTGCAAGGAATCTTTTGAATTTTGAAAAAGGCTCCAAGTTTTGTGTTTTCCCTCCCTTAGCTGATTTTTCACTCTTCCAAATTAAAATTTGACGAATCCAAATTCCAAATTGCCATGTCACCAAATTTCCACGTCATCAAAGTGCCACATCATCAACATTCCAAAAACCTTGAAGCTCAAATTTCAGATTTAAAATTTATTTTCTTTGTTTCGATAGTTTCATTTCTTGATTCTGGTACTAATTAGCAACTAGTAATCACCTACTAGATTGTGAATTAGTTTTTGAATCCGTTTTTGTCGTTTCTTCGTTATTTGTATGTTTTTTTCATTTTTATTTCAAGTTCGTAAGTAGAATTTTCTATTTTGTGTCTTGAGTCTATCAAACAAGAATCTATTCCGACCATTAAGTAGGATTGACATCTTATTGACTATCGGAGTATAAGCAACTTTCAATATCCGTCGCTCTAATTGTGAGGATCACAAAGTTTAGTGCATACGAGTGTTGGTGAGGAGATTTTACTACTTATCTTGTTTGTTCATTTTGTAGGTACAAGGAGGTATAAGGGGAACATGTCTTCGATAGTCATGTATTATTGTGACTACGACATGGGAGACTATGATTGTAGTAAGGGATTTTATGGCTATGAAGTTGTTGAAGATTATGGGGGCTATGAAAATAGCCAAGATCAAGGCACGGACAGATTTTTGAGGAAGAAAATGAGGTGAATGAAGTGCCTAGTGTTTATGGTGAACATGTAGATGATTAAGAGCCTTGTGGTGGTCCTTATGATGAAGTTGGGACGTATGGGGGTTCTTACACTTCCCAAGCCAAAACTAGAATTGGTGTAAGGTATAATCTTTTCATTTGCAAAGTTTATGAGAGCTATGGTGAGAGTGCACGTGTGGAGCGTGAAAATTCATATTCTTCACCTTGTAGTACTTTTTATCAAGGTCGGCATGGTGTGAATAGTTATACTAGCTATACTGGAGGTTGTCCCGCGAGATGAAGAGGGTATGTATCTCCAAAGCCGAAGGGTACCTATGTGCCTTACAATGTTGATACAAGAAGGAATGTTCACTCTCGAAAGGTGATCATTTGTGGGATACTGAGCTGCCTCATTGTACTAGATGATAGGTGTTATAGAAACTACATTTTTCCATCCATGGTTGACTATTTAGGGTTGTTTCGAGAACCTTTACTTGTTCCATATTCCTTGGATGGGTTTAAGGTTATCGAGCGGGTGAAGGTTGTCTTCTCCCAATTTAACTACCATTAGGAGGTGTGGTGCGATATTTTTCCCTTGACATACGGTTATGTAAGCTTGGGTGCTAATTGGTTTGCTCAAAATAAAGTTCCAAAGGTGCAAAATTGGCCTAATGTTGTAAGATACCGATGGGGAAATCATCTCATGACGTCAATTCTACCCAAGTATCAAAGACAAGTGCTCACTTATTCCAATCCTAATGAAAATGAGAAACAAAAGATTAATAGGAATAAGGGTGTACAAGGTGGCAATCCGAGCGTGAAAAAAGGAGAGGTTGTGTGGAGTGAAGTGAGGGGATTGCCACCAAACTGTGCTAACTATGTTTGTACTTCTATTTTTAAGGAAATTTGTGTAGGTAACAACATGGCAAGGGAATGAGCACAAGGCCGAATAGAAGTTGCTACCGAAGCATGTGGGCCATGACAAAGAAGAATCTACTCAAGAACTTCAAGGTAAAATAGCTCACTCTTACACCTTTGCGCATGTGAATGATGATTGTGTGACTAGTAGCCCATTGAGTGTGAGTAGTAGTTTTCCTATTTGTGAGTCCATTGATTCTTTGCCACTTGTTGATGATTACATGTTGTGAGCGTGGATACACTAGTTGATCCTATTGATGACCGAATTGACTCTTCTTGTAAGATCGATTTGTGTCCACCTAGTGTTGAATCCATTGTGTTGAGTGAAAGTACATCATCTTATGAAGCTTGTGTTGATCAACTTACGTGTGAAAATTTCCCACTACTTAATTTTATACGTGATGTGATTAATGAATCTCAAGTGTGTGATGAATTTGAAAATGTTCAAAAGAATAGGAGTGAACCCGTGAGCTTGTCTTAGGTAAAAAGTCTAATGTGTGCTTGGCTCATAGGGAAAATTATATACTTGAAATGTCTTTGAAACTTGATAATGCACTTTTAAAGAGTGAGTTTTCTTGTTCCAAATCTTCCCGTGGGATAGATCATGCTCTCTTTAGGTATAATGTCTTGTTTGAAGATGATATAATCACTCCTAATGAACCTAGTGGTTAGAATGATGGTATAGCTTGTCTTGAAGGGTATAGCCTATATGCTAACCCACTATGGTGTGACAACATTCCTCTTAAAGATGGAAATCTTTTTTCGAAAGATGAGATTACTCTTAAGGGCAAGGAATGTGTAGTCCTTCTTGACAACCCGAGGGAAAAGGTGTCATTGACTCCTTGGGGTAATGTCTCTAAATGTGCATCCTGGCTTGACACATTTGTGCTTAAATTGCATGAATCCCAACTTGTGGATAACAAGTTGTCCATATGTTTGAAGGAAAGAGTGTGTATGTGCTTAAATGCTTTGTCTTCACCCGTGTATGTCTTTACACTTGATTCTTTCCTATACTACCTATTTGTGTATGATGACATCCATGCTAGTTTCGGGTTTGCATTAAGTAGAGGTAGGGTCCTTGTTGGTTCGTCCACTTATTTGAATGGAAATGCTATGGGGGATTGGTGGACTTTGAGACCAATAGTGGATCCATGTTTGATGAGGCCATTTGAAGAGGTAATGAAACAATTGTGCCTTATGGTTCCTAAGACAAAGGTAGCCTTACCTTTTGGACTTAGTGATATCATTAAAACCTTTGTAGTTTCTTTATCTCTTAATACTTGTCATAGCCATTGGCTTTGTAACAGTCATACTAAACTTTTCATGACGAAGACAAAGGATTCGTGGTTATATCTCAAGTATGTACCACCTTGGCATGATGAAGTTATTTGTTGTATTAACCCTAACCTTCATGCCCTGAGGAAGTTACGATTGTTTATCCTTTCTCTAGTTTTACAAGGTATGGATTCGAGGTCGAATCCTTTTCAGAAGGGTAGGATGATATGATCCAAATGGCCATCGATGCTTTTGAATACATCATTGGAAGCCAACACATAAAGACTCAAGACTTGGTCACCTCGAGGAAACAAGAACATGAATGGAGGACCCGTTTTGGGCATGACATAAATCAAACTCGTGTGTGGAAGATTGCGTGGGGGCTTACCTTTGATACAAACCCAAGACCACAAGTGTTGAACCATGACCCCACGGTTTTGGAGCATTGAAGAAGCACCCTTCATTAAGGGTATTTTGGGGATTACACTTGTTTGAAAGACACTCCATGGCTGCCCCTTTCATTAAGGGTATTTTGTCCATTTTTATATGTAATAAGCTAGCCTATAAATAGTCTTCTATTAGGTCATTTTCTCCTTAGTTTTTTGAAGATGAGTATTTGAGACATTGAAAGTTCTCTCTCTTTGAGAATGTAGTTCTTAGTTTAGGGTTTGGAAAAGTCATCTTTGGTGTAGGGCTTGGAGAAGCCGATATTGTACGTTGCTTAGAAATGGTGGTTGTGAGATGAAGTTGATTCCCTTAGCGGTCACCGTAAGAAGATTGGTGTTTGTACTTGCGGATTTTAAAGGTCTTTACATTTGATACACGTTTGGGTTCTTGTTCTTCGTAAGTCCTTATGTCACCTTGCATATCCTTTACTTTTCTTGCAATATTTGTGTTTGTTTCTTTCTCTTGTTCACAGTTTTGTGTGTTGTTGTCGAGGGTGAATTTCCATCTTGTTCTCGGTTGTCTTTGTGTTGTTGGCTATTTTTGTGTTTCATGGTCATTCTGTTATCACAACACTGCTCCTCCTAAATAATTTGGAAGACTTAACAAAATGTTTGTATATGCGTACAATGTACTTCAAGACTTGTTTTGCAAAAAATGACTCCGAATAATGCACATGATGATATGTATAAAGCGATAACAGATAGTGAAAAATAGTAAAAAAATAGCAAATAGACATTTAATGAGGAAAAATGATAAATAAACAAAGGAATTTATTCAACTATAGTACCAACCAAGCTGATATGAATCAACATATAAAGGTCAAACTCTGAAATTTTTGTGGAGTCGACAGAGCTGTCACACTCCTTCTACCAAAAAATCTTATTTAGGGTTATGAAAGAGATTTCAAATTAAAAAGTGACTGAAACACATTTCAAAAGGAATTTAGAGTGAAATCGAAGTCGCCATTTGACATTGAGTTTCGGTGTACCAAGTCACAAAGAATATATTTCTTTTAAAAAACCGATGACTTTAAACTAATCAACACATAGAGATTCTAGTTAAGAAATTTTGTTAATCTAAGGGAAGGTGTTAGGCATCCCCCCTCCCGATTCCATAATTTTAACACAGTCGCTCCATTGAATCGTATCGACTAAATTGACACTATAAATGGATAGATTTCACAAATAAAGCAAAACATACACATAAGTAACAAAAATAAATGAGAAATGATGTTCAGTCCGATTATATAGTCCAAAATAAAGATAGTATCAAATAAGCATGTTCTATCCTAAGCTATGCTTTTACCCGATGTTCTGGGTCTTGTCCATAAAATACCACCAAATATAGAGTATTTTTGGCCATTCCTCAATAAATGAATACATTTGATTAAATAAATGAAGATAAAAATCTTCCAAAAAAGTGATTCAAATATTTGACAAATATGGAATCGCCTAAAATGGCCTACCCCATTTGACAACCTAATCATAATACTACCTATTAAAAAATACTTGATAATTATCTAAAATTAACAACATGAGTGAAAACAAAACAAAAAAATTATATCCCAACTTTATTACTTTCAATTTCTTTCCCGGGTCATTTATTTCAAATGAATGAAATTCAATTGTTCATTTAAAACAAAGTAAACCAACCATGATCAATGAAATCAAACAGTAAATCAACATCAACAAATATTCATACTATGCTTCATAGGAGACTATCATATACAATGAAATTAGTAGGAGAAGAGATAGAATTAGACCTCCAATGAGCTTTTTATGTGTCAAAGTTCACAAATGGAAATGGAGCTTCGTCGTTGAACCTCGAACAAAACACTCAATCAACTCTCCATTTTCTTAATTGTTTGAGATTATTTCAACTTTCCTCTTTGATTGCCTCGTCTCATTTTCTTCTATGACATACGTATGTGTATGTTTATTTCAAGTGAAATTAGATCTCGAATTGTTTATGTACGCAAGAATTTGAGAGTTGAAAAATTTAGGTTAAAATGGATGGTGTAGTTGTTGATGGTGGTCATTGCAGTTGGTGTTTTTGGATCTACGATGATGCGAGAACTAGGAAATAGATTCAATGTCAAGGGAAATCATCAATAAATCAGAGATAGAGTTGGTGTGTTGGTTATTTATTGAAGGAGGTGGAGAACAGCGGGAGTTTATGATTGTGTGTAAATGGTGACGTTAATAGAGGAGTAATTATGAGGTTAGGGGAGATTCGGTGTTGATGGGGTTGAAAATAAAGCATTAAATTTTTGTTGTCTGTGAATTTGTGTAGGTGTATGTATTCAAATGGGTGGTATATAAGTGTTAAAAAATGGAGGATAGGGTTTGGGGTTGTGGAGTGTGCTAGTTGTTAGGTTTTAAAGAGGTATGAATGGAAAATAAACAAGTGCCTTTTTAGAAAATACACCAAAAGAAATGATACAATTTGAATAGACACCTTTTTAATTTTTATGGTTATGACCTTTTTAATGGGTTATGACTTTTTCGACGAGTTGCACCTTTATAAAGGGGTATACCTTTTTGAACTATTGCTTCTCTTCATGAAGCAACACCTTCATGGATATATGTAACACCCTGAGTTTGTACCCTGGGAGTCAAACTGTGCTTACAATCCTGAAGGACCACAAGCTAACCCATGACTGGTACCTTTTATATACACTTCATAATAATACTGAAGTAATGCGGAAATTGGGCTGAAATTTCCATAAGGTTCATAATTGAAATCAAATACTGATAAATGAATACTGAAAAATGAACATCTATTTCAAATAGTCTAGTTCGAAAGCCTCTAATTTTCTGAATATGGAGTTGATGGGACAAGTTTCCATCAAACTCCAACTACTAAACATATTGATTACTGAAAAACTAAAATGATAATTCTGTCCTCGAACTATGAGGACTCACCACTATATCTGTTGCTGATAATCTAAGATGCTAAGTATAGTTAGGAGACCGTGTGTCTGAACTTATGATATAAGACATCATAGCGCAAAAGAAAGAGTATGTGTCAGTACTTTGAATGTACTAGTATCCTAGGTAAGGTAAGTTTGAATGCATGGGTTCATATGTATAAGTAGTAACTAACTGAATAATATATATATATATGCAACTGAATGAGAGTACATGTATATCTGAAACTGCTGTAAATACTGATTATGCAATGCTGCATGTGAATCTACTTATGTTGTAGCTGAGATCGCTGATAACTAAATTACTGATAATTGGGTGACTATTTCTGACAGTTCTGATTCTGTACAACTGAACTTAGTTTCGTGCTGAGCTGGGTGACTGTGTCTAACAGGCCAGATTCTGTAAAACTGAGCTGAGACTTTATACTGAGTTTAAAACTGAAACTATAACTGTAGGAGTGTTCATCTAACTAACATACCCCGATTATAACTGAGTGTGGCCCCAGTTGGAAGGGTGTTAGCACCTTGCCGAGGGATACTAACAATGCATGTGAGTTAACTCTAACTGGAAGGAAGACATTTCATCAACCCTTACTAGTAGGAAAACTCGTATGAGATGTATCAACCCTTATCTGGCAGGAAGATACCTCAACCTATGCTTGCTACGTAGTTCTATAATGCAGCGATTACTACTAAGGGTCAAACCCTTTACTGACAGAAATGACCATCCTTGGATTTGGTTGGTGCTGAATCCTACTCCCAACTGAACAGACACTGAACTTATCACTAGATTGTACAAGGATTGACTGAACTATTACTGATCGTGCTAACTAACTGAACTAGACTGAGTTCACTGAGTTCTGTAATGAACTGAGCACTAATGTACGTAACATCGCTGAGGCTATTCTGTAGCCACTAAAATTTTAGGTAAACATCTAGATTTCGGGTATTGAATACCCCCAGGACTCGGTAGCATAAATAGTAAAATATAGCACAATCTTGAAAGCATGATAACTAGTTACTTTGTCACAATTCATTCATTGAGGCATTTTATCAAACACTTGCATGGCATGAACTTGTACACATATTGTTATGTCATGATTTCACCATTAAACTCACATGAACATTCCATCAAACACGTGTAGAGTAAAATTTATGCACACAATAATGAACAACATGTAGGCATCAAGATTACAGTCCCAACTTACAAATTCAAGGGGTTTTTAATATGAAACCATCTCACACTACACACGTGCCATTTAGTTCACATGAAACTTGTAATTAATCATGGATAAGAAACCCAAATAACACCATAATCATGAATACAATCTAATTTAATCATGAAATTCATGAAATCAATCAACTAGTAATTTAAAAAGGGTTCTTAAACTCTAAGGGTGGAAGGAAACCCTTGGATGAACACCTAACATACCTTTATAACCAAATTCGTGAAGATTGATGGTGTGTACTTGAAGCTTGGACTTGAAATTGAATGTCCTAGGATTTTGTTCTTGAGAGAAATTGAGTTATTTTGCCCTTAGGATAGTTTAATATCATGTTTTAGGGCTGAATAAAGGTGTAAAAATGACCCAAATACCCTTCTGGATGCGGGCTTTTAATTACTAAAAAATGTGCCCAGCGACGCACAGACTGACGCACCACATTGATGGGGTCGATGTGATGGACAACGTGATGCATTGATATCGCGCCTGTTCCCTAGAATTTGCACTGAATACTGGGGATGATGTCTGTTGACGTGATAGGCGACGCGACGCATCGGGATCGCGTTGACTCACTATTTTCGACATCCAAATAAGCTTCTAACGAGGTTCGAAAAATCAAAAACTCACCCGAAGTGACCTATTGACATCCCGAATCATGAATCGACTTAGAAATCATATTTTAAGGTTGTAAGGATCAAAAATAAGATCGTCAAATTATGAAAGATAAAAATAATTTTAAGTATAAACACTTAGCTGAAATTTCTAAGTCCGGGACCCCTTTTCTCATGCTATATAAGACTGAATTAGGCTAGGAATTTTATGGGGTCTTACAATATAAATAACTAATTTTTTCCTCAAGTATAGACATAAAAATTTTAAGTGAAAAACAATCCTCTTTCTTGAAAAACTCTAGTGTGATTTGCTATTGTTAAGTGTATTTGTAGTTCGATAGTGTTTGAGGTACCGCTATTCTATCGAACTGATTCTTTTTATCCTAGAAGAATATATTCCATAACCCAGGTACTTAAGGAGAATAATTTTCTTTAGGACACCGTGAATTCGATGGACTTGAATCTTCTAATATTCATCTTTTTCTAAACGTTTGATTTTCCTATTTTCCAAAAAATAGTTTAAACTTTATTTTGTTGATGCTCATAAGTTGGATTGAAGTTATTATTGAAGTTCAAAGTTATGAATACAGAGTTACAACTTTATTTGATTGTTCATATGATTAGTTTGAACATGTATTTGAAGTTCTTGTTATAAAATACAGATTTTACTACACCAAAAAAAAAAACAATCTTAAGAAAATTATATAATAATAAAAAAATATTTTTTGTACTTGTTTGCTAGGAAAAAAAGTATCACCATTTATAAATCAAGTACTTGGTTAATTTGTATTTGGTCTGATTTTGTGGAGACTAAAATCATTTAATTTTTACTCCCTCAGTTAGAAGAATATAAGAATTTTATCGAGAAACCATTGTGGAAATTTCATTCAAAGAATATAAAAACTTCAGCAATTTGTTAAAATCATTGTATTGGTTTTTGGAATTTATAACCTGTGGGATTTCACTCTTTTTTAATTTGATTCTGATTAGAAGCCATAAAAACTTTGTCAGGGTTCAAAGTTCATTCGGTTGATGATTTAAAGATATAAAAACTTCATTATTGACTAAAATAAGTTTTTTAAAGATTAAAGTCCTTATTTTTAGTATTCTGAAATACTCAAGTGTATGTAAAAGATTGACAGAAAAATGATGAATTAAACTAAACAAAAAATTGATTCGATTATGAATGGTGTTGTTCCAATGATAATTAATGTTGTGTCATTAAGTTTTTCAGATATTGTTCTAGCAATGGAAACAATAGAGAAATCAAAAAAATATTTTGGTGTGAACTTCAAAGAATGACATCAAATGATATCTTTTAGCTGATCAAACTTGAAATGCCAAATGTTCACAAGTAGAGATCCTCATGTTCTGAAAAAAAATAATGATTGAAAATCAATTGTCTAGTTTAAAAGATCTTGTGAGTCATCCCAAGATAGATGAGGATAATGAGTTGAATAAAAAATCATTGATCATGGTCACAAATTCTGTTAAGGATGATACTCCAAATAATAAGAAGATGAAAAAGTATTCTGGATAAGTGATAGAGCAAACCAAGAAAATGTTCAAAGGCAAGTGCTATAATTATAGTGATGTTGGAGATTAAACTATAAATAATCAAGACATGAATAAGAACAAGAAAAGAAATCAGATGAACATGTTAGAAGCAACTGAAAATATTGAAAATCTGTGTGCTATGATTATTGAATTCAATCTAGTTGGAAATTCAAATTAATGGTGGCTTGATTCATGAGCCACTAGACATGTTTGTCCAGACAAAGAATTTTTTTTCTACTTATGATACCACTGGTTTCAAAGAAGTGATCTTCATGGAAAATAATTCAACAATCAAGGTTTAAGAAAGTGGGTAAATATTTCTAAAAAGGACTTTCGACAAGGTGTTGACTTTCAACAATGTTCTCCATATTTCTACCATTAGGAAGAACTTAGTGTCAACAATACTTCTTGTTAAAAATGGGTTTAAGTGTGTATTTATTTAGGAGAATGTTGTAATAAGAAAGAATGAAATGTATATAGGAAAGTGATACATCAATTAGGGTCTTTTCAAATTTGATGTAATAACTGTTGAAATGAAGAAAATTGAGGCTTATTTTTACTTGCTAGAGTCAAATGATTTGTGGCATGGTTGTTTAGGATATGTTAATTACAAAACATTATGAAAACTAATTAGTTTAGAAGTGTTTTATAACTTTGAGCGCAATAAATCAAAATGCTAAATATTTGTGGAATTTAAGTATCCTAAGCATTCGTATAAGTCTATTGAAAGGAATTCCAATCCCTTAGACTTAATTCACACCGACATTTGTGATATGAAGTCAACACCATCTTTTGGTGGTAAAAAGTATCTCATAAATTTTATTGATGATTGCACTAGATATTATTATGTTTATTTGATAAATGATAAGGATAAAGCAATAGACGTATTTAAACAATATAAAATTGAAGTTAAAAATTAGTTGAATAAAAAATCAAAATTATAAGAAGTGATAGGGGTGGAGATTATGAATCTCCTTTTACGAAGATGTATTTGAAAAATGAAATTTTCCATCAAACTACTATCTCGTATTCTCCTTAATCAAATGAATTTGTGGAACGAAAAAAATCAACGTCAAAGGAAATGATGAATGCCTTACTCATAAGTTTAGATTTATCGCAAAACTTGTGGGGAGAAGCTATCCTTACAGCAAATCGAATACTCAATAGAGTTTCCCATAGCAAGACATAATTTAGTTCATATTAAAAATAAAAAGGAAGAAACTCAACCTAAAATATTTTAAAGTGTGGGATGTCGATTCAAAGTCTAATTTCCTATACCTAAAAGGATTAAAATAGGACCAAAACTGTGGACTGTATTTTAATTGGTTATGCTACAAATAGTAAAGCATGTTGATTTTTGGTCATAAATTCAAACATCTGAATATTCATTAAAATACGATAAATTAAATCAAATACTTTGAATATATTTATCCGTATAAAACTAAACATGATTTGTCTAGTAGAGAGTCTAAACAACCTCGAGATGAACCAAGGGATAATATACTTAATGATGAGAATCCAAGACATGGTACACGTTAAAGAACATCAACTTTATTCAGATAATAATTTGTAATATTTCTTCTTAAAAATGAACCTCAAACGTTTAAAGAAGCGATGTCGTCTTTGACTTATCCTTTTGGAAAAAGGCAGTCAATAGTGAGATTGATTCAATCATGAGCAACCATACTTAGGAGTTGGTTGATCTTCCTCTAGGAAATAAACTTTTAGGTTTTAAGTGGATCTTCAAAAGAAAGATGAAGGTTGATGGTACTATTGACAAAATACAAGGCAAGACTTATTGTGAAAGGCTTTAGACAAAAAGAAAGCCTTGATTATTTTGACACATAGGCTTTAGACAAAAAGAAAGCCTTGATTATTTTGACACATACTCTCCAGTAATAAGGATAACATCCATTTGGATGTTGATTGTTTTAGCGGCGGTATATAGTCTTTAAACCCCATCAAATGGATGTAAAATGGAAGTTGGTTGCTATAGAGGTGGTATATAGTCTTTAAACCCATCAAATGAATGTAAAAACACATTTCTTAAATGAAGAATTGGAGGAACAAATTTACATGAAATAACCCAAGGATTTTGTGGTTCCTGTTAAAGAAATAAAAGTTTGCAAACTTGTTAAATCACTTTATGGACTAAAACAAGCACCAAACCAGTGGTATGCAAAGTTTGAGCAAATCATGTTGGCAAACAATTTTAAGATAAATGAATATGATTAAAGTGTTTACATTAAAGATACTCCAAATCACAAAATCATTAATTTTTTTTATGTAGATGACATTTTGATTATAAGTAGAGGCATTTCTGACATAAATTCTATGAAACAAATGCTTAAGAGAAAGTTTGATGTGAAAGACCTTGGAGTTGCGCATGTAATCTTAGAAATAAGAATTCATAGAACTCCATATGAATTGGCGTTGTCACAGTCTTATTATATTTAAAAGGTACTTGACAACTTCAAATATTTGGATTTTAATATTTTAAGACTCCATTAGACGTGAGCTATGCACTTCAAAAGAATAAAGGTAAAAGTGACTCACAGTTAAACTACACAAGAGTGTCGAAACATATGATGTATATCATGAATTGTACGCGGCCAGACATAGCATATGATATTTGAAAATAGAGTCGGTACATGAGTAATCCCAATCAAACTCACTGGATAACAATGAAAAGAGTCTTGCGGTATCTAAAATATACTCAAGACTATGTTTTGCATTATAACAAATATTCAGCAGTAATTGAAGGATATAGTGATGCAAATTGGATTACCGGATCGAATGAAGTAAAATACATGAGTGAATATGTATTTACTTTTAGGTGGAGGAAGTTCTCTTAGAAATCATAAAAACAGACGTGTATTGTCCTCTCTACAATGGAATATAAATTTATCGCATTAGATAAAATTGGTGGAAAGGCTAAATGACTCTAAAATTTCTTGAAAGATATTCTTTATTGGTCCAAACCTTTGGCATTAGTATGGATACACTATGATAGTCAAATGACAATAGTTAGGGTAGAAAACATGATGTACAATGGTAAATCTCGTCATATAAGAAAAAGACACAATATCATTAGAGAACTACTATCTAGTGGATTATCATGATTGACTATGTGAGGTCAAAGGATAATGTGTCAGATCCACTTACAAAGGCCTATCTAGAGATGGGAGTTGATAGATATTTGAAGGGAATGAGTTTACGGCATAGGACAAGTCATCACAACAGTTACTCTACCTAGTAGATTAAAGATACCAAGAGCTAGGCTCAAGGAGATCAAACAAAGTAGTGACTGACGGTTCAACATTGTCAATATACTCAATCCATTCTCATGATAAAGAAATGCTCATAAAATAAAGATAAGACTTATGTTTTGAAGCTTTTTAATGTTTTTTAAGTCTGGCAAGTTTAAAAAATAGTTTGACCTATAGGATTAAACATTTAGGAATCACCTATGTGAGGGTGCAGTGGAAGCCTCTTTAAGGAGAATGATATTAAAGGTCTACTTTCTTAACTATAATGAAATCAGATAGTGTTCATGGATGAAATAAACAAAATTATGAGAACCATAAAAGGTAAAAGGTTGGTTGTGTAACTTTGTTGTCTATGTGTACATTAAAGCTTGACGGTTTAAAAATAGTATATCTATCGATTAATTGAGTGCATCGATGCAATCTCACTACAAAAATTTCAAAGAAAACCTACTTATCTAGATACAACTAGTCTTTACTTGTAAATACACACTTCTCTGTAAATTTTTTATAAAGGTCAAACCCATCGATGGCCCTCTAAACTTGGCACGAACTTTCACTTAGGCACCTCAAATAGACGTTGTTCACTTTTGGCACCTCAAGTAGCCATAAAGTGTGTCACTTTAACACTTTTTTTTATTCAGCAAAGAGAGTGTATTACATTCGCGGTTTGGCGCGTGATAGCTGTATTTTCACTCATTTTTTATTTAATTTTACCATCTTCTCCTATTTTTTATCCAAATAATTTTTAAATAAAAAAATAATCAAACATATCCATTCACCCCTACCCCCAAAACACATATTCTCCAAACACTCCCACCCACTTACCAAAATCATCTTCTCCAAATAACCACCCACCCTACCAAATATTCGTCTTCTCCAAATACCCCAGCGCCCCCACCCTCACCCCACCTATGAATCAATGTCCAAAACACCCCAAGTATACATAATCCTCCACATCTATTTATAGAGATGCAAGTTTTGGGTTAAAAATTATTTTTCTCACTCCATGTCTCTTGCTCATCAGTTTTAACACATCTCCAGACATGTACGAATCTCAATCAAATTGAGCTTTCAAATTCTGAGATTTATGCTTCAAAAAAATTTAGATTCTGAGATTTATGCTCAATCAAATTGACCTTAGTTCAAAAAAAATTGAGTTACTAATTCATAAACAAAGAGTAAAATAATGTATTAACATGATAATTAACTCTTCAAGAATCTGAAAATTCTACCTCCATTGATGATGACAATTTCAATGGTAATTTCTTCGATGGTTGAGTTTAGTGATTGTGATGCTTTGGTGGTAATAGAAATTTCATAGTGGGTATGGAAGAAAAATGTATGAATAGAAAAGGGAAAATAAAATATTGGGGTGGGGTGGCGGGGGCAGGCATTTATGGATTGAAGAAGATAATATGAAAGGGGTGGGTGGGTGAGGGTAGGGTGGCAGCAAGTAATAAAGGGGTGGGTTGGTGGGGGTAGGGTGGCATCAAGTAATTTAGGGGTGGGGTAGGTTGAGGAAGATGATATGGGGTAGGGTGGGGTGGTTAGGAAGATGATATAAGGTGGGGTGGGGTTATTAATATTTTTTATTTAAATTAATAATATAAAAATTATTTTTATAAAAATAGCAAATGTCTTTTTATAATTGGTCTCATTCCATGTGTTTTAATCTTTTTTTCAATAAAAATTTAATTATAGCTGTATATAGTGATGTAGCAATTTAAATGAGTCGGCATAAATTAATTGGCTATTGTTTCCATGCTGGCAACGAGTAAGACACACTCACAGGTGCTGATGTAAAAAGGTGCCAAAGTGATACACTTTTTGGCTACATGAGGTGCAAAAAGTGAACAACGTCCACTTGAGGTGTCTAAGTAAAAGTTTGTGCCAAGTTTAGGGGGCCACCGATGGGTTTGGCTATTTATAAAATAGTCATTCCCCATTCATGTGGAGGATTATTAGATTGTTAAGAGGTATGAATGAAAAATCAATAGGTATTATATTCGAAAAAGACACCAAGATAAAGGATACAATTTGAATAGGCACCTTTTCAGTTTGGATGGTTACAACATTTCCAATGAGTGGAGACTTTTTCAAAAAGTTACACCTTTCTTGAAGAGTTACAACTTTAAAATGGGTGAGCCTTTCTTAACCATTGTTTCTCTTCATAAAGAAACAATTTAATGGCTATAAATACCTGAATTTTCCCTTAGGCTTGGAAATGAAATTTTGAAGTAGAAATGTAATACCCCGAAAAATCCAACTCAATATTAGTTCCATGTTTCAAGCTCATTCATAGTACATCATGGTTCCCTGGTAGTTTCATGATCAATTTTTATGTGAATTAAGATCTCAAATATGTCCAACTATTGTGCGAATCAAAACATTCCTTACCGATTGAATTCTTGAGAAGGATATTGGTATCGTCAACTTCAAATGAGAATATATATAATTATAATATGAATATTTTATTCCATGACATACCAATGGATATATAATTTAATAAGTTTTCTGTCGATACCAAATTCACCTAAAACGGACACCCTGTGAAGAAGTTATGGCTATTTTAAGTTTCTGCTGTAAGACGAATACCATTTCAGTGCATAGCGCGTCGCGCCGGAGGCCAAAATGGCACTCGTCAATTTCCAAAAAGCCTCTGCGATAGCCCCTCTTCTTTTCAAGATTCCAGGTTGCAATAATTGGCATTTTACCAAGCTCCGCGTCGCGCCGGGGCCCTTAATCGGGATAAATTTTGCGTAGTTTTCAGTTTTCATTTTAAACTCCTCAAGGACAATATGGTAACTTCCCAAAACCCTATATATATTCTTTAAACACAGGATTGAAGCCCCAAAGAAGACCTTTACATTAATTTTATCAAAATTCACTCAAGAACAGTCAAGAACAAGTATAGGGTTTCCATTGGGGTTTCAAGCTTCAAGCAAATTCAACCGTAGATTCCACGAATTCTTAATCTAAGGTATGCGTAGTGTTCATCTATGGATCCAATCCATTCATAGATCTCAAGAACCATTTTTTTAAATGTTATTTTGTAAACTTTTTGTGGTGATATAAGCATGTACATGTTGATGATTGTTGTTTAAGTTTCAAAATGATATCTAAAGATGTTTTTATGAAATATATGTGCTTGTTAGTTGAAAAATATGAACTTTTGGTGGTTTGATGTGATGCAATTATGAAATCTACCTATTCTTTAAAGAATGCATGCAAGGTGTTTGATAAAGTGCCTAGGATGCTAGAAACCCATAATTACATGATTCCGTGATATCTAAATGACAAGTCCATATTAGCTATACACTTCCATATGAATTTCCATGCTATTTATGTGTTGTTGTTGTTGTTCTTGAAGCATGTGTGATAATGGAAATATGAATTATATACATGAAATGTATCCTTGCTCTCCCTACCATGTTGAGATGTGAATAAATACATGAAGTATACTATCCCCTACTTATAATATTGTGAATTGTGGACTCTAATCTTGTGATCAAGTCATGTCATGTGTGCTAGTTTCCTTGTATCGAGTCCTGGGGGTATTCGTACCCGAAAAATATAGTTGTGTTCCTAGAGTCATGTTATGTGCCACGATAAATCTATGTCAATCTTTACTCTATAGAACTCAGTCAGCCATGTGACTCAGGAAACATCAGAAATCTCATGATCTCAGTTAACTCTCAGATAATAGTATGACTCCGTTAGTCAACAGATGTTAGTTATTCAGTCCAAGTATAGCCAGTTGAATCATGTTCAGTCCCTTTAGATGGGAGTAGAAGTTAGCATCGAGTGAACCCAAGAATGGGAACTCACCTGCTAGTTCAGGGTATGATTCTTAACAGTCATCCTTGTATTCTAGAACTACGTAGACAGCGTAGGTTGAGACATCTTAACCTGTCAGATTAGGGTTGATGAGGTGGCTTAACTTGTCAATTTAGGGTCCTACTATTTTCACTTTGAGTACTTGTCAAATAAGGGTCACTCACAACTGTCCTTACCAGTGGTGCGGTATTGACACCCCTCCAGTTAGGGCAGAGATTGGAACCCAGATTAGCCGTAATGGTATACATGGGGCATGTCAGTTAAACAACTACCTCCCACAGTTTCAGTATTAGTCTCAGTAAAAAAACTCAGACAGTTCTTCAGATATCAGTATACCAGGACTATTAGATACAGTCAAATTCAGTTATAGCACGGGACTCAGAGAGTTCTACCAGATGCAGGACTGTCAGACATAGTTGCTCATGTTATCAGAACTACAGTTCTAGTCATGTATTAGCGTACAGATTTAGCTACTACGTACTCACGATCTCAGTTACTATGTATGTATGTTTGTACTCTTACGTTCATATCAGTCAGTCAGTTAGCATTATTCATGCATGTAAACCCTTTGCATTAGCCTACCTCACTTGTATACTCAGTACTCCAGTTGTACTGACGTATTTTCGCTATGGTTCTTTCTTTACATGTTACACCATAGGTCCAGAGCCACGAGTTCCAGACCAGCAGTAGCTTTCCAGTGGTAGTGTTGCAGTGAGTCCTCATCTATTCGAGGATAATATTATTTGATTTATTGATTTATTACTTTAGTTTAGTTTTACGGAGTTAGTTGGAGAAATGTTCCTTCAACTCCTTATTCAGACAGTACTTAGAGACTTTCAGATTTAGTCAGATTTAGCTATTAGATTCAGTATTTAGTTTTATATTCAGTTGTTTTTAGGTATTCATTACCCCATGGATGTTACTATATCTCTTCAGTTGAACCTTATGGCCTACATGTTCGGGTTTTCTGCATATTATATGTATATTATGCAATGTACATGTACAGATATCAGTCATGGGTTAGCTTGTGGTCCCTCGGGGTCATGAGCACCATGTAGTATTCCAACTCAAAAAATCGGGGCGTTACAAGAAAATAGTCCTCTTTCTTGAAAAACCCTAGTGTGATTTTCTACCGTTGACTGCGTTTGTAGTTTGACTGAGTTTGATGTATCACTATTCTATCGAAGTGATTCATTTTATTCTGGGAGGATATATTTCATAACCTCGGGTACTTTAGGGGAATAATTTTCATAAGGACATATAGTGAATTCGGTGGACTTGAATCTTCTAATTTTCATTTTTTTCTAAACGTTGGTCTTGTTAATTTCCAGAAAATAGTTTGAACTTCATTTTATTGATGTTCATAAGTTAGGTTGAACTTATTGTTGAAGTTCAAAATTATAAATACAGAGTTACAACTTCATTTGATTGTTCATATGATTAGTTTGAACATGTTTTTAATTTGAAGTTCTTATTGTAAAATACAGATTTTACTAAACAAAAAAGAACAGTAGTGAGTTGTTGTAAGATGTGAATGTAATTGGAGAGTGCAGTGGTGTTTTAGTTACTGGAAAAATAGAGAAAAAATGGAGGAATTTTCATGGTGTTGTTTGTTTCAGTGAGTGGTGAAGAAAATGGAAAATGGAGGAGTGTGTGGAAAAGAGGAGGAAAAAACATGAAGGATCCCCTTTGTGTATATCCTCCCAAAAAATGAGAAATGGACAATTAGTTTGTTAGTATTATTTTTTTTTTGTGAGAGGAATTGTTAGGTAAGATAAGGATTCATGGTAACAGTGTGATAAATAAAATGAATTGATGGTGTAATATATTTATGATGTGTGTGCGTGTATAGTAATATACTAAAACTTGATGAACATGATAAAAATAAAATTAAACAATAAATATTATTCGGACAAATGAAAGTTTACCAAGTGGCACTATTTAATTAGTTATTATTTTTGTATTTTTCTTTACAAAGAAAAGACTAAAAAAATGAAAAGTATATTTTGTGATGTTCTATTCTTTTGATAAAAAATAAAATATTATTATAAGATATGATGCTACTTTTTTTATTATTATTTTCAAATAAAAACATATTAAAAATAACATAAAACTCGAAATGGCAAACTATGTTGAAACAATAAAATATTTAAGGTTACGATTTCATAAAAGATTTAGAGAAAATCAAAAATCACGTGTATAAGTAATAACAAGAAAACAGATGGGATGTGGTGATAAGCCATTATTCAATTACTAGTGCATTAATTGGTGACTTATGCTTCAGTCTGAACAAGTTTATATGGATATATGTTGGGGGTTATTTTTGAAAATTGTGTGTTAGTTCATCTTATCAACAATAATAGTCCTAATTTAAGCTGACAAGAACTTTCCATGTGTAACATTAGAACATATTTTATGTTGATCTTCCTACAAGATCGATACATAAAAAAAGGTCTTCCATAGCAATGGGTTGGTCGCTAGAAAGCCCTTACTGGAATCAGGGGCAAATTTAGAGTGATATGTGTGGGTTCAGGGGAATCCAACAATTTTTGCAAAAATCATATGTTCGTTTTTGAATATCCATTAAATATCTTGGAATATTTGAATTTAAACTCAATAATTATTTTATACTAAATTGAGATGGTACTAGGAACACGTAAATATCGATTATTGGATCCACATTTGGCTAGAATCAAGAAAATAGTATACAAAATTTCATTTTTGCAGAGTACATATGTCTTCTAATATTTGTCAGTGCCTCGGTTAATAAATGACATATCAGATTCAGCAGTTATGGGAGATTACAATGTTTGTGAACTACAGAGTTAGCTCTAATTGTCACCAAGATGAAGAGTGGGAAAAATCTGGAAAATTGAGTGAAAAAACAGAAACAGAATCATCACGCGTAAGATCCACCTCACAGATTCAAAGTTCTTAAAGTAAAGAAAATGTGTACAAGTCATGCTAGGAATACAAATACAGTAGTAGTAACTTGATAATAGAACAATCACTCAAATTTTTCTTCTGAAAGAAGCTGCAGAGATGACAGAAAAATTGCATAAATAATATTCCCATTGAGCAAATGATTCTAGTAGAACAAAATAAGAAGCACATGAACACATGATGCGAGCTAAGTGTAACATTCAACAATATGGCTTCTTCAACGGGGCAAAGAAAACCTCGTACACTCTAAATGAAGGCTTCTGAGGACTGAGGTACTTGAGGGATTTCTGGTTATAGAAAAACCTCCATAAATAAGCACCACGACGGTGATAATAATAGCCGAGAATTTCGGTCAGTCCATTGTTTAACCAAAGTAAAAGATTTCAAACGGTGTATTTTAGAGGATGTAAACAAATTGTATACTATTTGTTTTTATTGTGTTTTCTTTCATTCTTTTTTTCCTTTCTTTTTTTTTTTTTTTTTTTGGGGGGGGGGGGGGGGATTTGTAAAACATTTGATATTCCATTATTTTTAGCAAAAATAATGGAGTTTCAATCATGAATTTGTTTAAGTGAACAAGTTAAATAAAACGCACAAACATATTTTTTTTGTTGGTGCACCATGATAAATATTTCCCCGATAAGACATAACACTAGCGAGAACAAGGTTCAAGAACACGAGCATGCCAGAATCTTAAACTATATCACTAGTGGAAAAGTGGGTTATGGAGATATTTGCATGCTGTCTTCATAGTTACCATAACCATTCCAATAGACCTATAGCGATGGTTAGAGAACGCACACAACTGAAGGCGTTACAATAGGACTACGACGATGGTTTTTGCGACGGTTATCAAAACTATCGCTACATCTCAGCCTTTCGCTATGGTTTGTTATAGTTATCATATGGCGGACCTACTATAGTGAAGGTTATTTAAATGATAAGGCCACGGTTGTCAGGATATTGAGACTGTTGTAAACTGTGTATGTATCGACCTATAGCGATGGTTTATTATATATTGGGACGGTTTTCAAATGTCCCCATAAAACTTTTTGCGATGGTTTTTAAGTTATAACGATGGTTTGATGATTTGATTTATATTGGGAAGGCTAGCTATTGTGACAGTTATAAATCGTCCTAAAAGCTTTATAGGACGGTTATTTTGTAAGCTATAGCAATGGTTATTTTTGGCTCTAGGGACAGTTATTTTAGGCTATTAAGACAATTATATATAATTGTCTTAATAGCCTTAAATAACTGTCCCTATAGCTAAAATTTAACTATTCATCAACAATACTATGTAATGGTATTGCAATGATTTTATAAAGCTACCATAACATAAAATGTACATATATATTAATCATCAAGAGTACTAGTAACTATAAATTCCCAAAATGTCAACCAATAAGAGACCAAATAATTTTTGGATCATTTAAAAAAATCAAAACACACAAGTTTTGAATGTTCAAAAATAAAAGATGTTTGAAACTACGTATATATACTCAGTTAAATGTGATCGATCTCAATCAAAACATTCACAAGTTTTTCCAACAGCTAGTGTGGTATAAAGCCAATGTGATCGATCTCTTAGGTCAAGTCTAGTTCATTGATTTTGTTTCCACCATCTTCTATGTCATGATCACCTACAATAATAAGAAAAATAAAATTGAAGTTGATCAACAAACTACACAACAAGAACAACAAAAGTTGGAAAAGATCAAATAGAACTCGATCAAAAGATCAAAAGTGTACATTTTGGGTATCTGCCTGGACTCTTTTACTAATAAGAAAGTTTTGGTAACCCATGTATAGGAATGGCATCATTCACAGTTTGTTGAAAATTGCATGCTTTTCTAATGTATTCCTTGTACTAGAAATTCTGGGAACTCAAGAGGAGTTATGGTCCCATGTGCCCACCACACATCCTACCAGTTTCAAATTCTCTCATACTACTCAAGAGAATTAATTTACCATAAGTCAGGTTTCATCAGAGAAGCCTGATATATTCAAGTCCTTATTGACAGATAATATCAATTCAGAGAACTAGGAAGGACTTAGTTGCTGATAAGGTGACATTCAAAATTGATAGGTATTGACAAAACTAGGGAGTTTGATAAGGAGTTAAACAGAGATGCAAAATCTCATCTTGTTGGATTTGATCAAGAGAAAGCAGCTCCATTATTTGCTCTTGCTAATTATATTGCTTACAGAGAGAATTAAATTGTAACAATAGGATTCTCAGTGATTCCTTATAGTATTAAACAATGAAAATATGAATTTATGGTCAACCAATTTGTACATTTAACGATTTAGAAGTTGGTACAAGCTGAGGACAAGAGTCTGTAAAGATTCAAACTTCTAATATCTTGAATGTCATAATGTCCAATGCACATTTTCTACTATCCTTCACCCTAAGAATGTCATGGTTTTTCAATTGATATTTGGTATATAAATCCTTATTCACCTAATTATCTGTGAAAGTATTTGCCATTTGTTACAACACTAATAAACCCTTTCCTACTTCAAATAGTGTCTGGGGAGAGTAGAGTGTATGACCTTATACCTACTTCTAAGTAAAGAGACTCATTTGCCCATTTCTTGCAATTCTATTTGTTGCTTTGATACAAGGTCTTATAAAACATTTTTTGTACTATCTAAAAACTTCATTTCTTGCTTTGATACAAGGTCTTATAAAAATATTTCTCTACTGTCTCTTTTTCTTAGTTACCAACCACAAATAACACTCCAATACAATCCAACAACAACAACAATATCAGCCACCACATGAACTAGAGTACAATTCAGAATTTCAAATACTAACCTTGACTGTTTTGATTGGCTGCTATTGTAGAAGTCGATTCCGTTGGTGAACGAATGGAAAATGCCGCCAGTATCTTTGGGTCAATTATTCCTGTATTCTGAAGTTGATCAATACATCTTCAACAACTTTTTATCGAATTGTTCTCTTTTGATCCTCGATTTGATCCTCCATTTTTTGCATCCTTTCTTGCATTTGTTGCACAACATCATTTGTGGTATTTAAAGTTTGTCCAGAGCTGTCATTTAATCTTCCCAAAGAAGTTTTTGTAACCCCTCGTCCAAGAAGTCTTACACATCCCGGATGTTCAACATCCATGACGGCTGAAAATGCATCAACGGGCTTTTCATTTTCTCCCTGTTGTATTTCAATTTCCTCCATTTGAGCCTAATAATCATATATTCAAAAGCACATTCAAGTAATTAAAAATTAAGAATTGATCATTTATGTCAATATAAACTTGAAAAATATAAGTTTCATACAATTTTACTAGAGGTGTCCTCATTAGACGACTTGTATGTACGATCAGGTTTTCTTGCTCTTGTGACCACAAACATCTCCTTTAGAAACAAAGATTCCCCTTTCTCATTTTCCTATTCATATGATATTTAGTGAATATCAAAAACTATTTAAATGAATAGTTATAACTAAATAATAAACAAGAGAACACATCAATTTGTTGCAAACTAAAGCAAAACTCTTCTTCCCAGTAGTGTGTGGATTCACCAGCTTCTTTCGATTCTCAGTATTGGTTTTGGACATTTTCTAAAATGAATTAGTAACGTTAACTATAGTAATAAAAGGTTCAATGTGTAACACTAACAGTATTATGATCGCGGATGGAGAAATATGTTTTACCTGGAATTTTTCGGACTTCCAATACACGAGGAGATCTTTAAATTGACATTCTAGAACACTATCGAGATTGTTCTTCAATCGAACGACATCATCATCATATGGATCATAATGATCTCTTTTCAAATCATTTCTATTCTTTCTCCAAGATTCTCGAATCCTTTCCAAAACCCAATGTTTTGTGGCATCAGGAATATCATATTTTGCCTACAAGTTGGTTCTATTCAGTTAGAAATAATGATATGTATCTTGATATTCAAATGTCAACAAAACAAAAAAACAGATAAAGCTAAAAAATGTATCCACCACATTCATACACACAGAACTACTCAACTAAAAATATATCAAATATTTAGAACACAAACCTGAGTATACTCCCATAACTCCAGTTTCGTATCCATATGCCTCCAATCAAATATATTCAATGGGCAAAGGGTCGTTTTTCTTGCCAATGTGCTGAAGAAGCTGCCCAACTCAGTTACAACATCATCTGTGGGACTAACAGGTTGGTTGTTCTAGTTTAATGGGATCAATTTTTTCTCTTGCCGACCATGTACCTTGTGCATTTGTGTTTTGCCTCTTGGTTTTCTAGTTGAAGATCCTTCAGCTATAAGAAAATAGAAGAAATTAGAGGTCATAAATGAATTCAATAAATTTCTAAGCTATATATTACCTTGTGCTTCAAAATGTTCAGCTTTTGTAGGAGTGGCTGAATCTGTCATTTGGACCTGATCCTCTACATGTTGCTTATCCTCTGTATCCTGCTTCTCTACAACATGGTGCTCTACAATAGATTGTTCAATTTGTCTAGATGGTGGTGCTGGTGGTACTACTTGTGGATGCTCTTGTTCAATTAACTTTAGAACATTCTCTTTCTCTAATGGTATAGCTTGAATAGTTTCCTTTGTTGTCAGCAAGCGTCGTTTTCTATTTGCCATGGCTGTTAATGATCTAGGTTTACTAAAAGTCCTATTCCTTGCTCTTTTGTTATTTGTTAAAGGCTCTTGTTGATTTATTTTTTATTCCCCTTGCTCTTTCTTGGCGAACTCCTCTTTCAATTGACGTTGTCTTGGTGTCAAGTTTCTGCATCCAAGTTGCAAATTTAATCATTAGATCGAATAATTTACAGGAATCTGAGCAAATGGAAAAGCCTCTTTTATTAAGTCTAGCAAGTCTGAGAAAGCTACATTACTCCCGTGAATGCATTTAAACAAGTACAATTGGATGGTGAAACTCATCTTAGAAAAACTCTTACACCCAAAATATATATCTTGTTTTCCTTCCTCCACTAATTTAAAAAATTGCTTAATATCTTCAGATAGTCCCTGTCTTACTCATTCATGCCCTTCATGCCTCTGCTCATCTTCTATATTTCTAAAAGTATCATGAAGTAGTTTATCAATATTATTATATTGGTCATCAAATAGTCTCTGGCTTACTCCTTCATGCCTTGGAAGTGGAATATTTGTTGATGAAACTCCTTCTCCATGGAAAACCCATTGAGTGTAATTAGGATCAAATCCATGACCAAATAAGTGATTCTACCATATCTCGATAATGCCAATAGCGATTAAAGCATAATCTACAACGGCATAATATTTTATTTCCTAGATATGCTCGTTCAAATGCCTTATTGAGAAAATCCTTGACTCTATTTTCATACTCATCGGCAGATCTTGAGCGATACATTCAACTTCTATCTCCAATATTCATTAAATAGCCTATGTTACGCATTTTAAATATTGAAGCAAAAAACATGAGTAAAGTCAGTATCAACATACAAACAATATCATTAGTTATGTGAAATAATTTGCATAACATATATTTAATAAATAAAAAACAACCATAACAGACCTAGTGCATTCCCACATAGTAGGGTTTGGGGAGGGTAGAGTGTACGCAGATCATACCTGTAATGCCCTGAATTTGGTAACCAAAATGCCACACGATGCTCATAACCTCGAAGGAACACAAGCTAACCCATGACTGATATCTGTAACTGATCACTGCATAACATACTGTATAAATACGGAATAAAAAGCTGAAAGGCCATGAGATTCAAAAATCTGATACAACATAACATCTAGAGATACGGTATATCAATACCAAAATGACTGAAATAACTGTCTGAACATGCTAGTCTAAAATCCTCTAAACTATTTGAATAAGGAGTTAATAGGACATGTTCCCAACTAACTCCAACTGCTGAAATAAACTAAGTACTAAAAGAATGAAATAGTCAAATAATAACATCCTCGAATGATAAGGACTCACTGCTAGTTTATCTGCTGAACGGCTGATCTACTAAGGATTCTCTGGAGCTCGTGCTTTAGAACCTATGGTATAAAACACCATAGCGCAAAAGAAAAGTATGCGTCAGTACGTGAGAATATACTGGTACACAAGTAAGGTAAGCTGAATGCAAAGGTTCATATGCATGAACTATAACTGACTGACATGAATATGAACATGACTACATGAGGAAATATGCAAGAATACATGAACTATAACTGAAATCATGATAATACTGAATCTGAATACAGATAACATGAGTTTCGTATTAACTGAGTGACTGTGTCTGACAGTCCTAAATCTGAAGAACTATCTGAGTTCTTTTACTGAGACTAAGACTGAGACTGTGGGAGATAGTCATCTAACCGACATGCCCCTAATAAGCTATTATAGCTGAGTTGGGGTCCAATCTGTAACCCCAATTGGAAGGGTGTAAATACCGCGCTACTAGTAAGGATGAGTAATGAGTGACCCTCATCTGGCAGTATCCCCAAAGGAGAATGGTGGGACCCTCATCTGGTAGTGTTGATCCACCTCATAAACCCTCAACTGACAGTGTTAATGTCTCAACATATGCTGGCTACAGAGTTCTGGAATACAAGGATTGCTTCTAAGGGTCACACCCTCTACTGTCAGTGTGTGACCTCGTCCTTGGGTTCGCTCGGTGCTGACTCCTACTCCCAACTGAGTAGACACAAAACTGATTATACTGAGACTAACTGAACTGAGTTCATTGAGTTACGTGGACTGACGAAATGTTACTGAATTTTGTTAACTGACTGAGTTCATGAGATTACTGAGTTTTCCTGAGTCATGTAACTGATTGAATTCTACTGATCATGGTGTGACTGAGATTATCATGAAACTGACACTGGCTCTAGGCACACAGCTAAATTGTCGGGTATAAATACCCCCAGGACTCGATAGCATAAAAGTAATTCATGGCACAAGCAATAGATACACATATCCATAATTCATTGACTAAGAAATTTCATCAAACACTTGACATGCATTAACTTGTACATGAATGGGGATTTCATACAATCATACTATAATGGAGATTTTTCCTTCACATAGGCATTCAATCAAGCACATGGAGAGCTTACTTTGGTTATACCATCATCAATGCATCTAATTATCATGGTTGCATAAATAAATTTGCAATTTGAAGGGTTTATTCTTAATATTATGCAAATTATCATACACTAGGATCAATCATTGGAATATGTAATTTAAAACATGAATCAAAACCCCACAACAACATGGACATGAATTTCAGTTCAACTAAAGCATGACGATTCATAAATACACAATCTTGGATTTTTAAAATAGATTCTTCATCTTCATGAGTGAAAGGGACCCATGAATCCACACTTGACATACCTCAAAATCTTGAATCTTGAAGGAGGTTAACTTTTCTTGAAGATTCTTGAATGATGATGTTTGGATTCTTGAGTTTTCTTGGAGAAGGGTTTGAACCTTGTTCTTGGGTTTTGATCTTGAAAGAAACCCTAATTTTGATGTTATAGATGAATGAGGAGTTATGTGCTTTGATATGATGAAATCAGGGGTTAAAAAGGGTGGAAAAAAACACCAAAAGCCCTTTAAAACGTCGTTTCAGCGCTATTTCGCACTAAGTTGACGGTCTAGGTGACGGAACGTCACTCTGGTGACTGACCGTCACTTCAACCATCAATTTTTGGCAAGAAAATAGCCTTACTGCCTCATTTGTGATGGCTAGAGCGATGGTCCATCACTGACTTAACGGTCCATCAACTTGCCCGTCGCTCCTCGGCAGTTCGGATAGCTCTTAGTAAAAAGGCTATAAATTTTTACTCTAATACCATAATTTTGCGAAATTGGTATATTTGGAAACATAATTCAATTATCTATATGTTGATAGGTCGTGAGATCAAAAAATCTTTGTAAAACGGGAGATATGATCGTTTGAAGTTGACTATGACAATATTCTTTTCTAGAATTCAATCGATAAGGGATGTTTTGATTCGTCTAATAGCTAGGATGTATTTGAGTCCTTAATATACATCTAAATTGATCATAAAACTACCAAACCACTATAATTTATTTTTCATGAGCTTGAAGCATGGTTCTACTATCGGTTGGGATTCTCGGGTATTATAATATCTCCCCCGTGGGAACATTCGTGACTAAGCTGAGATTTCTGATAGACTGAACTTACTTAAAGGATGTGAACATATGAAACATGTCTATATGACTGACATTACTAAGATTTATGTTGATCATGCATATCTGATGCATGGTTTTATAACTGAGCTGATGCATGACGGAGAGTACTGATAAGCTGATCACTCATATCTGATGCGTGAATACAAGACTGAACTGACTCATGAACATGCGACTGAACATGTATGGGTAAAGATACCAAGTTTGAAATGAAAACTGATCATAGTTTGTAACTGAAATTTGAACCATAAGCTGAATGAAGTTAAGAAAAGCTATTACCTTGGGCTGGGTTTGAATTAGCAGAGATGAGGTGAGGATACTTGGTCCGCATATCTACTTCTGCTTCCCAAGTAGCTCCCTCAACGGACTGATTCCGCCAGAGAACTTTGACTAGAGGGATTCTTTTTTCCTCAGTCTGTGAATCTGATAGTCAAAGACTTTGACCGGGATTTCCTCATAAGAGAGACTGTTCTGAATGTCTACGTCCTCAATAGGGACTACGACTGTTGGGTTACCTATGCGCTTCTTAATCAAGGAGACATGAAAGACTGTAAGCACTGAAACAAGATCTGAAGGCAATTCGAGCTCATAAGCTACTTTGCCGAAGCGACTGAGAATTTTGAAGGGACCGACATATCAAGGACTGAGCTTTCCCTTCTTGCCGAACCTCTTCACTCCTTCATGGGAGAGATTTTTAGGTACACATAATCACCAATCTTGAACTCGAGATCCTTTCTGTGCACATCTGTGTATGATTTTTGTTGGCTCTGAGCTGTCTTGAGCCTCTCTCTAATTAACTGTACTTTATCTAACGTATCAAAGATCAAGCCAGGCCCTACTACTACGGCCTCACCGACTTCGAATCAACCAATTGGATATATGCATCTCCTACCATAGAGAGCTTCAAATAGAGCCATCTGAATACTGGAATGATAGTTGTTGTTATATGCAAACTCAATCAAAGGCAAGTGGTCATCCCAACTCCCCTTGAAATCAATTGTACACGCCCTTAGCATATCTTCCAAGGTCTGAATGGTCCTTTCTGCTTGACCATCTATCTGAGGGTGAAAGGTTGTACTGAGATGAACTCAGGTACCAAGACCCTTTTGGAATGCTTTCCAAAAATGAGAGGTGAACTGGGTACCTCTATCTGAGACAATAGAAAATGAAACACCATACAATCTGACCAACTCCTTGATATAGAGTTTGGCGCAATCCTCCGCTGAATAGGAGGTATGGACGGGAAGGAAATGAGCTGATTTGGTCATCCTATCTACAATGATCCAGACTGAATCATGTTGATGAAGAGTATGAGGCAAACCCGTCACAAAGTCCATGTTCACTTATTCCCACTTCCAAGTGGGAATATTGAACTCCTACATGAGCCCACTAGGCTTCTGATGCTTAACTTTAACCTGCTGACATGTAGAGCACTTAGCCATAAACTCTACAATATCTCTTTTCATCCCACTCCACCAATAGATTTCCTGCAAATCATGGTACATCTTAGTGGGCCCTGGATGAATTGAGTAACTCATACCATGCGCTTCTGCAAGAATTCATTGCCTTAAGTCATCTACACCTGGCACACACAGACGATTCTGGTAACGTAATACTCCATCTCGCCCTTGGGAGAAAACCTAAACCTTCTGATCCTTGACTGACTCTTTCAACTTAACAAGACTGGGATCTGTATCTTGTTTTTCCTTAACTTCAGAAACTAGAGATGATTCGAAACTACTCTGAACCCATATACTACCTTCTACTAAATCGAATAAGCGGACACCTAGTCTGGAAAGCTTATGGACTTCCAGAGCTAACTTCTTCTTGCTGTCTTCAACATGAGCAACACTACCTATAGGACAGTCTACTGAGAGCGTTGCCTACTACATTGGCCTTGCCCGGATAATAAAGGACACTCATGTCATAATCACCACCTTCTCTGATGGAGATTAAAATCTTTCTGAGAGAACACATACTTTAGGCTTTTATGATATGTGACCATATATACATGAACACCATACAAGTAATGCCTCCAAATCTTCAAGGCAAAAACTACGGCTGCTAACTCAAGGTCATGAGTAAGATAATTCTTCTCATGGGGCTTAAGTTGTCTGGAGGCATAGGCCATGACCTTACCATGCTACATGAGAACACAACCCAAACCCACTCTAGATGCATCACAGTACACCACAAACCCATTTGAACCATCTGGAAGAGCTAAAACTGTGGCTGAGGTGAGTCGAGTCTTCAACTCCTGAAAAACTCTTCTCGCAAGGGTCTGACCACTGAAACTTGATTTTCTTCTGAGTCAATCAAGACATAGGGGATGCAATGGAAGAAAATCCCTCAACAAACCTTTTGTAATAGCTAGTCAAACCCAAGAAACTCCTGATATCTGATGGAGATACAGGGCGAGGCCAGTTTCTTACTACTTTGTTCTTTTGAGAATCAACTTTAATGTCATCATTGAAAATAATATGACCAAGAAATTCTACTTACCTTAGCTAAAATTCGCACTTACTGAATTTGGCAAACAGCTAATGATTTATGAGAGTATTCAATACTATTTTGAGATGGTCTACATGATCACGCTCACTGCGAGAGTAAACAAAGATGTTATCTATGAAAACTATGATGAACATGTCCAAGTACTGCCTAAACACATGGGCATTTGTAAGACCAAAGGACATGACTTAGAATTCAAAGTGATCATACATAGTACGAAAAGCTATTTTTAGAGTATCACATTCTCTAACCCTGAACTTATAATAGCCTGATCTGAGGTCTGTCTTAGAAAAATAGATGGCGCCTTGAATTTGGTCAAACAAATCATTGATTTTGGGAAGTGGATACTTGTTCTTGACTGTGACTTTATTGAGCTAACAGTAATCAATGCACATTCTGAGAGAACCGTCTTTCTTTTGCATGAATAAGACTGGTGCACACCATGAGGATACATTGGATCTGATGAATCCCTTATCTAAGAGATCCTTCAACTATTCCTTCAATTCTCTGTTGGTGACATTCTGTATGGCGGAATAGATATAGGCTGAGTATATGGAAGAAGATCAATGATGAAGTATATTTTCCTTTCGGGAGGAATTCTTGGAAGATCTTCGGGAAAGACATCTGAGTATTCATTCACTACTATGATTGATTCAAGACTGGGAGTTTCAAAACTAGTGTCCTTAACTCGAACAAGATGATAAACAAATCCCTTAGATATCATTTTCCATGCCCAAAGGTAGAAAATAAGTTGACCTTTGAACGCTAAAGTACTACCCCTTCACTCTAGGACAGGTTCATTCAAAAACTGAAACTGGACCACTCTATTTTTGTAGTCGACTGTGGTATAGTAGGAATAAAGCCAGTCCATGCTGAGGATGATGTAAAAATCATTCATCTCTAATTCGACTAAGTCTGCTGATGTGACTTTCTGAAATATCATAACCGAACAGTTCCTGTATACCCGTCAGGCTATGATGGTCTTACCCACTAGGGTAGAGACTAAGAAGGTCTTTTCTAGAATTTCAAGACTGACTCTAAAATCAACTGGTAGATAAGGAGTAACAAAAGACAAAGAAGCTCCTAGATCTAGCAAAGCGTAAACATGCAAGTGGAAGATCTGTAACGTACCAGTGACCACATCATGAAAATTTTCCTAATCTTTTTGGGACTAAAGAGCGTAGAGTCTATTTGGGCACTGCCCACTGGTTGCGCTGAAAGTGGTACCCTACTGATTCGGGCGATCGAACTGAACTGAGGAACGATTCTGCTGACCCTGAAATCCTAACTGGGGACAATCTCTAAATCTATGGCCTGGCTTGCTATATTCAAAACATGTATCACTACCAGCTCTACAAATACCCTTGTGGTTCTTGCCACAAGTCTAACAAAGAGGATGGGTATGGGCACTACTAACACTGCCCTGAGACGTAGAGCATGCCGCCCTATCTCTGTCACCATCCCTGAACTTAGGAGCTGGAGCACTGTCTAAGGAAGGAGATAGAATGGACGACTTTGGGGGGAACTGAGAACGGTTACCACCCTCTGACTTAGGCTAATTAAAGTTGAAGCTACTAGTTTTAGTTCTCTTATTCTACTTCTCTCTTATCTTACTCTTCTGCTTTTTTATAAGTTGAGCATAGATCATAAGCCTGGCTATGTCCATCTGACTAATCAGCATTATGGATTTGCACTCATTGACCACACTATCATTCATTCCAGAAACAAACTTACTCATCTTGGCCCTGCTATTTGCCACCACATGAGGAGCATATCTAGATAGTTAAGTAAACTTAAGAGAATACTCTTTCACTATCATGTTGCCCTGCCTGAGGTATATAAATTATAATACCTTAGCCTCCCTCAGCTCTAGGGGAAGGAATCTATCAAGAAAGGTATTGGCAAATTCCTTCCACTCAATAGGCCCTGCATCTATAGCCCTCTCTTCTTTCCACTGTTTGAACCATGTGTGAGCCACATCCTACAACTGATATACAGCTAGCTCAGCACTTTCAATAGTGGTCTTCTCCATGATATATGTAACCTTCTGAACCTGGTCAAGGAATTCCTGAGGGTCCTCATCTATCTTAAACCCAAAAAAGGATGGAGGATTCATTCGGGTAAAGTCCTAAATCCTAGATGCGGCAGTGTTGGCCATTGGATTGGCCGGAATAGAAGCTGGCCATTCATTCTGAGCAGCAACTGAGTTAGCAAAAATAGTGAATGTAGCTCTGAACTCTGGATAAGAGACATGGTCATCCAAGGGATCTGCTTAGACGGGCTGAGGGGCTGACTGATTTCTATTTCTTCTTTTCAGAGGTATGTTCTGTAAACAAAAAGGGAGAAACAGATTAGACTGAGTTAAATTTGAGTTCATACTCACTGGCACGATATGAATACTAAAAGAAAGGAAACTATTCCTAAAGTATCTTATAACCTCCTGTACATAAATGTGGTGCGCAACACACTCATGCACAAGACTCTACTATATGTGGCTTTTAAGACTTCCTAAGATACTGTTGAACCTTAGGCTCTAATACCAAGTTTGTAATGCCCCGAATCTGGTACCCGAAATGCCACACGGTGCTCATGACCCCAAAGGACCACAATCTAACCCATGACTGATATCTATAACTGAGCACTGCATAACATACTGTATAAATGTGAAATAAAAGGCTGAAAGGCCATAAGGTTCAAAAATCTAATAAAACATAACATCTGAAGATATGATATATCAATACCAAAATGACTGAAACAACTGTCTGAACATGCTAGTCAGAAAGCCTCTAAACGGTCTGAATAAGGAGTTGATGGGACATGTCCCCAACTAACTCCAACTGCTGAAATAAACTAAGTATTAATAGAATGAAATAGTCAAATAATAACATCCTTGAATGATGAGGACTCACTGCTTGTCAGACTTTTGAATGGCAGATCTACTAAAGATGCTTTGGAGTTAGTGCTTCTGAACCTATGGTAAAAAACACCATAGCACAAAGGAGAACGCCGCGCCACTAGTAAGGACGAGCTGTGAGTGACCCTCATCTGGCAGTGTCCCCAAAGGAGAACGATGGGACCCTAATCTGCCAGTGTTGATCCACCTCATAAACCCTTAACTGACAGTGTTGATGTCTCAGCCTATGCTGGCTACATAGTTCTAAAACGTAAGGATTGCTTCTAAGAGTCATAACCTCTACTGCCAGTGTGTTCCCTCATCCCTGGGTTTGCTCAGTGCTGAATCCTACTCCCAACTGAGTAGACACTGAACTAATTATATTGAGATAAATTGAAATGAGTTCATTGAGTTCTATGGACTGACGAAATGTTACTGAATTTTGTTAACTGACTGATTTTATGAGATTATTGAGTTTTCCTGAGTCATGTAACTGACTAAATTCTACTAATCATGGCATGACTGAGATTATCAAAAAACTAACACTGGCTCTAGGCACACAGCTAAATTGTTGGGTATAAATACCCCCGGGACTCGATAGCATAAAAGTAATTCATGTCACAAGCTCGAAAGCACAACAATGGCTACACATATATCCATAATTCATTGACTAAGACATTTCATCAAACACTTGACATGCATTAACTTGTACATGAATGGGGATTTCATACTATCATACTATAATGGCATTTTTTCCTTCACATAGGCATTCAATCAAACATATAGGGAGCATACTTTTGTTATACCATCATCAATGCATCTAATTATCATGGTTGCATAAATAAATTTGCAACTTGAAGGGTTTATCCTTAATATTATGCAAATCATCACAAACTAGGATCAATCATTGGAACAAGTAATTTAAAACATGAATCAAAACCCCACAACAACATGGACATGAATTTCAATTCAACTAAATCATGAACATTCATAAATATACAATCTTGGATTTTTAAAAGAGATTTTTATGCTTCATAGGTGAAAGGGACCCATGAATCAACACTTGACATACCTCAAAAGATTGAATCTTGAAGAAGGTTAACTTTTCTTGAAGGTTCTTGAATGATGATGTTTTGATTCTTGAGTTTTCTTGGAGAAGGGTTTGAACCGTGTTCTTGGGTTTTTATCTTGAAAGAAACCCTAATTTTGATGTTATGGATTAATGAGGAGTTACGTGCTTTGATTTGATGTAATTAAGGGTTAAAAAGGGTGGAAAAAGACCCAAAAAGCCCTTTAAAATGTTGTTGCAGCGCTGTTTAGAACAAAGTTGATGGTCTGGATGACGGACCGTCACTCTGGTGACTGACCGTCACTCCAACCGTTAGTTTTGGGCCAGAAAACGGCCTTACTTCCTTATTTGTAATGGCCAGAGCAATGGTCCATCACTGACTTAATGGTCCATCGCTGACTTGATGGTCCATCAGCTTTCCCGTCGCTCCTGGGTAGTTCGAATAGCTCTCAGTAAAACGGCCATAAATTTTTACTCCGATACCAGATTTTGTCAAAATTGGTATCGTTGGAAATATAATTCAATTATCTATCTTTTGATTGTTCATGAGATTAAAATTCTTTGTAGAACGGGAGACATGATCGTTTGAATTTGACTATGACAATATTCTTCTCAAGAATTCAATCGGTAAGGGATGTTTTGATTAGTCTAATAGCTAGGACGTATTTGAGGCCTTAATATACCTCTAACTTGATCATAAAACTACCAAACCACTATAATTTATTTCTCATAATCTTGAATCATGGTTCTAATATCGGTTGGGATTCTCGCGGTATTACAATACCACTACCTCATGTGAAGTAGAGAGGTTATTTTCGATAGACCCCCGGCTTAGGACCGATAACTGTATAACAAACACAAAAAAAAAATGCATATAAACTAGTACACTATGAAAAATAAACTAGCACCACTTTTTATATGATAATACTACAGCCACAAGATAATACTAAAAACTATCTAACCGAAATCATAGACATCACACAACTCCACGAATAAGAAATTATATTGCATCCATAATGGAATCTACTTAGAGGAAAGAGACAATAGAACCTACGTAAAAAAAATCATACACTAATGTACTAGGTTCTTCATTTAATGTAAGCGATAAACAAGCTTAATTTCCAAGTTTTTGTTTGTGTCATCTTCAGTGCTCTAAGCTAAAAGGAAAAGGTGAATTTTTCTATCCTGATGAGTAAATTGTCATACAAGATGTTATATAGTCTCTAGCTCACTCTGCAGAGGTCTATTTTGCCAGGGAACTGGATCACTCAGCCATTGGTGTAGTCATTGAATTGAATTCAGAAGTTTAATGGTTGCATCATAAAATTCCCACCACAATGTAGTGAATTCAAACTTAGTATAATGCAGTACACATAAAATCCCTAAGAACTTTCAACATAGATGATTTTAATCAAGGTACCAACTACCACAACAATATTTCAACTTAGTCTTTCAATGTTACAGACATCTGACAGTTATAGACCACAAAATCCAATCAAAATTTTTTTGAACAACATACAGCAACGCAGTTTCTCATTTTCAGGAATTAAAGTGTTTACATTATCAAAAAAAAAACAATATATCCATTAATTATTACATAAATCAGTGTCGAGATTTACAAAACAAAACCCATAAAAGTAACTACTTTCACAGTAAGAACACCTACCTGAGAACACCTTTCAATAAAAAAACAGCCTTTATCCAACAAGTAGAAGTCGATCGAGTCCAAAAGTAGAGGTCGATCGAGGAACACCTTACACTGTAAAGCATCGAAAATACTATAAAATCAAAATCAACACAATATTTTGAAAAAATAAACCTTAACTCAAGAGGTTTTTCACCCATTTTCGTTACTTACAACTCTGTTTGGGTGACAAATTAACTCAGTGAACCCAAAATTCTATTTTCATTACTTACAACTCTATATCCCAGAACAATCCCAAGAGAACCCTCTTATTCTGCTTCCAATTTTATCCATGAACAATCATAAACTTCCAATTTTATCCCAGAACTCAGACAAAGGAAAAAAGGGAAGAAGAAATGGGTTACTTACAACTCTTATCCCAGAACAATTGCAAGAGAACTCTTAATCTTGTTATATTCTGCTGCCAATTTTAGCCGCGAACAATTGAGAATGAAACCCTAAGAAGAAGAAAATGAAGATGATTGCTATAGTTTTTGGAGCAAAAGACGATAGCTGCTAATAACCCTAACCTTTAAATTTTATCATTCTTCTTTTATTTTTTAAATTATTACATAATTTTAAGCAGGTATAATGAGTAGTAGAGGCAAAAATATGTGGCTTTTATTAGGACGGTTCAAATGAATACGCGATGGTTATTTTAGTTAATTGTCCCATTAGCCAAGGTTACATATTGTAACGGTTATAACCGTCACTATAGATTATCTATGGGAACCGTTCTATAACCATCACTATAGAATCGTTATCGTAGACCTTATTTCCAGTAGTGTATGAGGCATCACAAGACAGGGTGTTCAGAGTATCGGGATGGTATCGTCCATAGTACTAATCACACGAGGACATATTCAGAATCAGAATTAGTTGTTCCTCCCCAGGAAAAGAAAACAAATGAAAAAAGTGGCGCTTAAGAGAATTCACAACAACTTTGAGGAGAAGTTTCATTGTTTATCTACGTCATGAGTTTTATGTATTCTTTTCTCAAAAATAGAAAGATGAGATTTTCAAAAGAAGTTATGAGAATTGTCATTGCTCAGATGTTATACTAAATTATGTTTTGTATCTCAAAAAGAATTATTCAAAAACTTCTTTCCAGAATCATTCTACTAAAAGTTTTCTTAATAGTATTTAAGTACATGATTTAGTGTGGTTGAATTCCTTCACTTGATTAGCCATAATTCTAATATTTATTCTATCAATTTCAGACTAATGGCATGACCACTGAATCGACATTAATCCTTGCCTCTTCAATAGCTATTATTTTTCTACAATAAATCCTTTTGAGTTACTACCATTTTACCCTTCAACCTTTATTATCCAATAATGAAGAGCGTTTGTTACTTATTAATGGTAGTAATATTTTAGGCATGACATACCATTTTGACATTCGATTTTCTCTCTCACACACACATATATATATACACTTCTTGTTCCTCTTCAGTAGATAGGAGAATACATAATAGAGAAAAAGTCATTATTCTTTCTATATTATATTAAATCTAGGTTTTCAATCTTACTCAATCTTTGTTAGTTTCTGACTCCTAATTTATACTAAAAGAGCTTGTTGAATACTCGAGATACACCTACACCGGGTGAAATATTATTAAGGACAGTGACAAAAGCACGCCTCAAGCTTTGAAAATTTCTCTACAAGTGTTCGTGATGAAGTATGTTCTGTAAGATTTACAATAATCTTAAGGATATTTTCAACTTCCATCTTACGGAAGATAAATTACAATAATCTTGAGTAAAGCTGGTTGGTCACTTCTAAAAATTTTGCTTCTTAAATTGATTTATGGACATTAGGTGAAGTCATTTTCTCTTTACATAAGACAAAGGACAAACATACACTATTGAAGTCGTCTATATTGTGAGCGTGTATGGAAGAATGATAATGAAATAAGGACAAATAAACACTATTGAAATCTTCTATATTGTGAAGATGTATGGACAAAGAATAATAATGAATTAAGTACAGTATTTGTGTAATATTGTGGGCATGTGGCATGTGTGTGCTCCCACCTGAAAAGGTGATGTCTTTACTTGAAAATGGTAAAGGTATTGTTAGAGTTGTGACCCAAATTTAGGTTGATGACCCTTATGTTATTAGGACTAGGACCTATTTGTACGCACGTAATATATAAGTGCAATTTAGTGGGTTATTTCATTATTCAGAAAATTCAGCTTTCTCCACATTGTACTCTCTTTCCATTATAGTGAAATATCCTCGGCCTCTGCGCGTGGTTTTTCCTGCAAGGGTTTTCACGTAAATCTGTGTGTTGTTCTTGTTTTCTTTTACTTGTGGTTTGCTTATTCTGTATGAATCCTAACAAACTGGTATCAAATCTTAGTTAATTGTTTTCTCGGGGATGGCAACCATGAAGTATGATATTTCATTGTTGGATCGTAACACCAGATTTTTGTTATGACAGGTTAAGATGCGGGTTATACTTGCGTAGATAGATTTGGGTGATGCTCTATTAGGGTTTGATAAGATGCCCTTATCTTGGACAGACGAGGACAAACGGCATAAGGATCGGAAGGCTCTATCTTAGATCCACCTTCATTTATCCAATAAAATTCTACAGGATATTTTAAAGGAGACCACTGCCGCTGCGTTGTGGTTGAAATTGGAATCTTTATGCATGATGAAAATCCTAACAAGTAAGTTGCATCTCAAACAACGACTTTATTCACATCGTATGTCTGAGAGTGAGTCTTTGGAAGATCACCTATCTGTCTTTAAAGAAATCATCTCTGATTTAGAGACTCTGGAGGTTAAGTACGATGAGGAAGATTTAGGGTTGATTTTTTTATGTTTACTGCCTATATCATACACGGCCTTTAGGAATACAATTTTATATAGTCATGATACCCAGACAATTAATGAAGTCTATGATGCATTGTTCTCTAAGAAGGAGATGAAGCATCTTGTGTATAGGTCAGAGACTTAAGGAGATGGTCTTATTATTCGAACAGGAAGGAATCGTGAGAGGAATTTTGTGGGTGATGAAAAGAATAGGTCAAAATCCATAAATAGAAACAAAACCTGTAATTACTGCAAGAAGAAAGGCCATATCAAATTCGAGTGTTGGAAGTTACAGAATAGAGAGAAAAGAGAAGCTCCAAAACCAAAGGGAAACCAACCAGAGAAGTCCGGTGAATCCAGTTTTGTTGAAGATGGCGGTAGTGATGGAGAACTCTTGGTAGTTTTTTATGGTAAATCCAAACCTTGTGAGGATTAGATTCTTGATTCAGCTTGCACATCTTATATGTGTCGTAATCACGATTGGTTTACAACATATGAAATAGTCTGTAAAGGTGTTGTGTTGATGGGAAATAACACACCTTGTACGATAGCTGGTATTGGAATAATCAGGATCAAGATGTTTAATGGGGTTGTGAGGACACTTGGTGATATGCGGTATGTCCCAGACCTGAAGAAAAATCTTATTTCATTGAATACCCTTGATTCGAACGGTTATAGGTACACTGGTGAAGGTGGAGTCCTGAAGGTTACTAAAGGTGCACTTGTTATGATTAAGGGACAGCAAAAGTCTGCAAATTTATATGTCCTGCAAGGCTCTACTGTTACAGCTGATGTAGCCATTACTACCTTCTCTCTATAAGAAAATAATGTTGCTAAACTTTGGCATATGCGCCTGGGGTATATGAGTGAAAATGGAAGAGCTGAACTAAGTAGGAGAGGACTTCTTGATGGGCAGAGTATTACCAAATTGGAGTTCTATGAGCACTGCATTTTTTAGAAGCAGAAGAGAGTCAGATTCACTGAAGGCATCAACTCAACTAAGGGCACACTTGATTATATTCATTCTGATCTCTGGGGTCCTACTAAAGTACCTTCTAGAGGAGGCACTGATTACTTGTTGACTATTATTGATGACTACTCTAGAAAAGTTTGGGTGTTCTTTCTGAAGCAAAAGAATGTTGTGTTGCCTTCTTTTAAGAAGAGTAAGACTATAATTGAAAAGCAGATAGGGAAGCAGGTAAAATAACTTTGAACCGATAATATTTTAGAGTTCTGTTCTAATGAATTTAATACTTTGTACAAGTCAGAAGGAATTGTGAGGCACTTGATAGTTCGTCATACTCTACAGAATAATGGTGTGGACGAACGAATGAATAGGACTATAATGGAGAAGGTGTGTTGTATGCTCTCTAATGCTGGTTTACCCAAGTCTTTTTGAGCTAAAGCTGCTTCTGCAGCTTGCCTTCTTATTAACCGCTCTCCCTCAGTCGCGATTGATAAAAAGACCCCACAAGAGGTATGGTCTGGTACTCCTACTTGTTATTCTGATTTGAGGATATTTGGATGTCCTACATATGCTTATGTTGATAATGGAAAGTTGGAACCTAGATCTGTCAAGTACTTATTTATGGGTTATAAGTCCGGTGTTAAAGGTTATAAACTTTTGTGTCTAGAAAACAGAAAGGTTATAATTAGCACGGATGTTGTATTTGATGAAACTGCCATGCTTCGGGCTCTCTCCGAATCTAGTGTTTTGCCCCAGATGAGCTTAGTGACATGAATCAGCAAAAGTCAAGAACCCATGTTGAATTGTAGATTGGAGCAGAGTCTGCACCAGTGCTTACTTCTCAGTCTATCCCGGAGATACAGAGTGGTACTATTTGTTCTTCACCACCAGTGACGCCAAAATATTCTATTGCTAAAGACAAGCCTAGAAGAGATATTAGACCTCTTCAGAATTATGCTACAGTTGATTTAGTTTCTTATGCATTGAGTGTAGCAGAAGGTATTGATTCTGGTAAAGATTCTTCTTCTTACTCAGAGGCAGTTAGTTGTGATGATTTTAGAGAAATGGATGATTTCTATGCAGGAGGAGATAGAATCACTTCATAAGAATGGCACATGAGATTTGGTGAGATTTTCTAAAGTTAAGAAAGTTATTCGTTACAAGTGGATATTCAAAAAAAAAAACATCGGGAGTTAAAGATACTGGGTACAAAGCAAGACTAGTTGCTAAAGGTTACAGTCAGGTTTCAGGTATTGACTTCACAGATGTATTTTCTCCAGTTGTAAAGCATAGTTCGATTTGAGCATTACTTGGTATTGTGGCCATACATAATCTTGAGCTTGAGCAGTTGGATATCAAAACCGCATTCTTACATGGAGAGTTTGAGGAGGACATCTATATACAGCAACCAGAGAGTTTTGTAGTCTTAGGAAAGGAGGATTATGTATGCTTGTTAAAAAAGTCTCGTTATGGCTTAAAGCAGTCGCCCAGGAAATGGTATAAGAGGTTTGACTATTTTATGACCTCTCATATGTTTCAAAGGAGCAGCTATGATAGTTGTGTCTACTTCAAGGAGGTAAGTGATGGTTTATTCATGTATCTTCTCTTTTATATTGTTGATATGTTGATTGCAGCAAAGCATATGAGAGAGATAATAAAAGTCAAAGCCTAGCTCATTAAGGAGTTTGAGATGAAGGATCTAGGAGCAGCCAAGAAGATCCTTCGCATACAAATTATGCGGGATAGAAAGAAGTGTAAGTTATACTTGAGTCAGAAAAGGTATATTAAGAAAGTGTTTCACAGGTTCAATATGCAAAATGCCAAACCTGTAAGTACTCCATTGGCAGCTCACTTTAAAATCTCAGCCACTTTATCTCCAAAAATAGATGATGAGTATGACTATATGTCTTGAGTTCCATACTCTAGTTCCATCGGGTCTTTTATGTATGCGATGGTGTGTTCCCAACCAAATTTATCTTATGCCGTCAGTGCAGTTGGCAGATACATGGTAGATCCTAACAAACAACATTGGAAAGTAATTTAGTGGATTTTCAGATACTTGCATGGATATGCTGATGTTTGTTTGCAGTTTGGGAGAAATAGAGATGGAATAATCAGGTATGTTGATTCTGATTTTTCAGGAGATCATGATAAAAGGAGGTCCCTTACAGCCTATGTTTTCACCATTGGTAGTTGTGCTATTAGTTAAAAAGCTACCTTGTAGACTATGGTTACTTTGTCAACAACTGAGGCAGAGTACATGGATATTACAGAGGCTTTCAAGGAAGCTATTTGGTTGAAGGGTCTGTTTGGTGAACTTAACGAAGACTTACAGATTACTACGGTCTTTTGTGACAGTCAGAGTGCTATATTCCTTATGAAAGATCAGATGTTTCATGAGAGGAAAAAGTACATCGATGTTTGGTATCATTTTGTATGTGAAATTATTACTTATGGTGATATTGTGGTGAGCAAGATTAGTACTCATGATAATCCCGTTGATATGATGACCAAGACACTACAAAGTGCCAAGTTTGAGCATTGCTTAGACTTGGTTAGTATTAGCTGTTAAGATGTGCCCTTAGGGGCTTTTGTGGAAGAGGTGGAGAGTTTTTCTTGAAATGGATTTAAGTTCTGAATTAGAATTAGTGTCAAGGTGGAGATTGTTAGAGTTGTGACCTGAATTTTGGTTGATGGACCTTTATGTTTTTTGTCCTAGGACCTATTTGTACGCACGTAATATATAAGTGTGATTTAGTGGATTATTTTATTATTCAAAAAATTCAGCCTTCTCCACATTGTACTCTCTTTCCATTATAGTGAAACCTCCTCTGCCTCTACCCGTGGTTTTTCCTACAAGGGTTTCCACGTAAATTTGTGTGTTGTTCTTGTTTTTTTTATTTGTGGTTTGCTTATTCTGTCCGAATCCTAATAGGTATGTTTTCTTGTACCAAATTGTACGTGTTGGATTAGCAACCTAATGTTACTTTATTTATTTCAAATAATAAAAATAGAACTGTGAAAGAAAACTATACTTAGGTTAGAAATTTTTATTGTTTGTTTAAGTTGCTATGTTTATCAAAATAGAGATGTAGATATAACTGATGAAGAATAGATCATGGAAGGCTTTTTAAATTTTTGGGAAATATAATTTGTGTAGTAGAAGATTCAGCGAAACGATAATTTTGGTAAGCAAATTAAATTTGATTATGCGGATGATATAATTGTTAGAACATGCATAGCGGAAACAACAATTCTACAGGATTAATGTAACTTACATAACATCTAGGTAACGTAATCAAAACGAAAATAAAAAACTTACATCTTGAAGCTTTGACACGGTTTGTTGACTGACTTAACCTTTGCTTATCAAACTTATGTCGACAAATGTTTTTGGATTCAAAAAAGGGATTAGTATTCTAGAATTAGCCTAACTTTTCTTAAAAAACCCGACCTCTATTTTTTCCCAATTCAACTGAAAAGAGAAGGGGTAGAGGTAAACTATTTTTGACCCTTCACTACAGCCTTAATATCAAAAAACGTTTTGGTCTTAATTCCCTCTTAATGCCAAAAATATTTTTAGCTCTTTTAAAACTGTCATAATTCCAAAATTGATTTTTAAATTTACTTCTTTTATTCCTTTTATAGAAGATCAGTAATTAAAATAATATTACTTCTTCTATAACTCCTTTTCTTTTTCAAATGTGATTAGTTAATCAGACATAGTAGGGAGCACAAATTTATTAACTGAGGCTTCCAATTACAATATTAATTCGCTAATGAATGAATATCCATATCATAATAAATTATAGATTATTTCACTATAAAATTATAATGGCACTCCTCGGTTTAATTTTTAAATCTATCATTACATCTTATTTAACTACCCATGTTAGAATTACTAACACCAATCAATTAAATTAAGTTCTCTGAAAAAATTTAACTTATTAATCAATTTAATTCTTTATTTATAATGCTTAATTTATTTCACATGACGGATATAAAATCCACCTGTAGGGTTTTCACATGAAAACTTATAAGAAACCATAAAGGGGTGTCTTCTATATATCCCAAGTTCGAGACTTGGTTCTATCAACTAATTAGTATTTCACTAAATAATTTGTCATCATCCAACCTATTAGGAATATATTGACTCATAAAAGAATCTCACTTTTTCATAGATTAAAACAATAAACCAAACCATGTAGATCATAATAATTATATCAAGATTAAGAGTATAAGTACATGTAATGGACTAGAGAAGTTATTTATTAAAATTCAGAACATAAACAAGCATCTCTAATTGATCCATTCAATACATACGAAATGTACTAGCACAGGAAGTTGGAATATTACTGGTCCCATAATTAAGATCAAATTATATTTAATCTTATGCTACAATCATCAAGATGTTTGTCCTGCCTCATCTTTGATTGTGAAAATTAATTTATTACTTATAAGAATCGACAATTTTAATCTTTCGTGCATGAATTAAAATATTCCATACACAAATTATCTACTATATAAATAAAGAACACACATGTTAACATATGATCTATTCAAATAAAAGTTTTATTAATATAATAAATTATCTTTACATAGGATGAAAATGTAATACTATAACACAAACTATGTGGTTAATAGTATATTCTAACAATCTCCAACTTAGACCCATAACCATGAATGCACAATTTTAACACCCATGTCTTCTACATGCTTATCAAAATCCTTCTGGGTTAAGCCCTTTGTAAATAGGCCCGCCAAATTGTTCTTCGACTCAGTCTTCAAAACTCTCACATCAACCCTTTGAGTTATATCCCGAATAAAGTAATATTTTCTCTTAATATGCTTATTTCTTTTATGACCTCGTGGTTCTTTCGAGTTTGCAGCTACACTATCATTATCACAGTAAAGTGGTAGTGGTGTTTGCACTGACGGAATAACTTTAATCTCTTTCAAAAGTTGTCGAGCCAAACAACCTCCTTAGCCGCCTCAGAGGAAGCTACATATTTTTCTTCCATGGTGGAATTAGCAACACATGATTTCTTGATACTCCTCTAAATAATGGCTCCATCTCCTAAAGTAAACACATATTTTGAGGTAGACTTTCTAGAATCTTTATCCCACTGAAAATCTAGATCAGTATACGCAATAGGTACAAGATCCCAGAGTAAAAACAGTCATATAATCCCTAGTCCTTTTAAGGTACTTGATTATATGCTTAACTGCAGTTCAATGTTCTTACCCAGGATTAGATTGAAATCTGCTAACCATGCCAATAGCAAAGAAGATATCTGGTCTAGTGCACAACATAGCATACATGAGGCTCCCTACAACAGAAGCATAAGGGGTTGCCTTCATTCTCTCTATCTCATTGGTCATTTTGGGAGCATGATCTTTCAATAGAGTAATTCATACCTAAAAGGAAAGAATCCCTTTTTGGAATTTTGCATGCTAAATCTTGCAAGAATAGTATCAATATAAAGTGCTTGAGATATGCCTAATAGCCTTTGTTTGCGATCTCTCATGAGCTTGATACCAAGGATATGAGCTGCTTCTCCCAAGTATTTTATATAAAAATGCGAGGACAACCACTCCTTAATTGAATTCAACATGCTCACATTATTTTTTATGAGCAAGATTTCATCTACGTACAGAATAAAAAATGCTTCTCTATCTCCTTCTCATTTTTTATAAACGCACGACTCATTTTCACATTGATCAAAATGAAAAGTCTTAATCTAATTATCAAAACAGGTATTTCATACTCTAGATTCTTGTTTCAACCTTAAGTTTCAAACCATAAATAGATTTCTTAAGTTTATAATAGTTAAGTTCATTACCATTTTCCATGAAACCTTCTGGTTGTGCCATATAAATGCAGTCATCAAGACTTTCATTGAAGAAAGGCATCTTGACATCTATTTTACAAATCTCATAATCATAATAAGTAGCAATGTATAAGACAATCCTAATGGATTTAAGTATATTTACCGGCAAAAAAGTTTCCTCATAATCAATTTCTTCTTTTTGAGTAAACCCTTTTCGCAACAAGCCTAGCCTTAAAGGTTTGCATTTTTCCATCCACACCTCTCTTTGTCTTATAGATCCACCTACAGCCAATGGGATTGACTCTTGTAGGTGGTTCTACAAGTTTTCAGACTTGATTGAAATACATAGACTCCATTTCAGATTTCATAGCAGCAATCCATATTTTAGCATTTTTATCGTATAGTTCTTTGGCATAATTAAGGGGTACTATATTAGGATCCTCAGGGATTCTATCGTACAATTCTCCCAAGAACGTACAGCATAAATTTTTTTTAATAATTCTTCCACAATGACAACTAGTCACTACAGGATCTGCTACTATTGGAACTAAATTTTGAACATCTTGAATGTCTTCCTATACTATGACAGGTTCCTCGACATTACCCTGAATATTTTCTTCTACAATTACAGGTTGCTCAACATTCCTCCCACTACTTTGAGGTAGTGTGATGTTAAGTGTTTTCTCTTATATGACCTCTTCCCTATTTACATTTCTCTCACTACGTGGATGCAGTGTTATGTCAATAAGGATTTTTGAAATTTGTTCTTGTATTTCATTATTCGTTATTTTATTGCTCAATTTCTGTAAACCAATTTTACTTCTAGGAACGTAGTTCATTAAATAATTCTCTTCAAGAAATCTGGCATTTGTCAAAATAATTATCTTTTGTTCCTTAGAATAATAAAATATCGTTTGTCCCTTTTGGATATCCAATAAAAATGCACACTTTTGTCCTAGATTCCAATTTATCAGTTTTTCCTTTTAGCACATGTGTTGGACAACTCCAAACTCGAATATGCTATAAACTAGGCTTGCACCCACTCCACAATTCAGATGGAGTTAAAGGTATTGATTTTAAAGAAGCTAAGTTGAGAATATAATTTGTTGTTTCTAATGCATAACCCCAAAAGAAAAGGACATATATGAATAACTTAACATTGATCTAACCATTTCCATAAGATTTTTATTTCGACATTTTGCCATACCATTTTGTCGTGGTGTTCCTGGAGAAGAATATTGAGATATAATTCCTGATTCTGATAAGTATTTAATGAATTCCACAGAAAGGTATTCAGCACCACGATCGGATCATAAGGTATGGATATGTTTGTTATGTCACTTTTATGTTTCCATCCTAAATTCTTTGAATTTTTCAAAGCATTCAGATTTACGGCGCAACAAATAAATATATCCTTATTTTGAGTAATCATCTATGAAAGATATAAAATACTTAAAACTGTCTCTTGCTTGTTTATTCATCGGACCACACAAATCAGTATGAATAAATTCTTACTTATTACCGGCTCTATTTTCTTTGGTAAGAAAAGGTCTCTTGGTCATTTTACCTTTTGAACAAGATTCACAAGTTGGAAGTGCCTCCACTTTCAATGAACTCAAAAGTCCATTAGAAACCAACTGTGAAATCCTATTTATGTTAATATGACCTAGACGTAAGTGTCATAAGTATGTATCACTCAATTTTGAAATACATTTTCTTTTATTTGATTAATCAACATTATTAAGTTCTATTGTTTGTAGCAAATCATGGGAAACATCAAATACAAACAAATCATGTATTCTAGGAACAGAAATAATAAAATGCTTATTAAATTTAATAATTTCATAATTATTAGCAAAATAAACATTATAACCTGTATCCATTATTCTTGAAACTGAAATTAAATTCCTTCTTATAGAAGGTACATAAAGGACATTATTCAAAGTTGAAACTTTAGAATGACTAAATGAAAAGAAAATATTTCCTATAGTTAAGGCTGGTATTGGTTCCCCATTTGCTTGAAACACATTCAGTTCATTTTCACTTAGGCGTCGTGTTTCCTGAAACCCCTACAAAGATGTACAAATATAATTAGTGGCTCCCGAATCTATAGCCCAAAATTGGGTGGAAACGGCCGCTAAAATATTTCAATGACATATGAAAAAGATGTACCTTGTTTCTGCATCTTTGCTATGTATCCGGTGTTGACAACTAAATTTTGCCCTCCACGACTAAATTTAACCCTGGGTTTCTTCAATTTTTTATAAAATTAAAATATTTATTTCATCTGGATAAATGTGCTCTAAAATATTTATTTGGGTTAATTTTGTCATTTAATTGACGATTATACATTTTGGCATCTACATATGAGAAATTGTATAAATTTTGTTACTTAAATGAACATTTTTATCAAAATTGGACTTTTACTGATCAAGCTTGAAAATTAATTCGAAAGGATAAATTATTAATTTTAATATAATTTACTCTCAAAAATAATTTATTTGGATAAATATGTATTTAATTTTAATAAATCAAGAAACTCGAGATTAAAGGAAGTATTAATTCGCATCGAATTTCAATTTAATTTAGCCAATCTATTAGATTTGGCCATAATTGCAATGCAATCCGCCAATTGAATTTTAATTTGATCAAAATTAAATATTTTACTAAATTTTAAATCCCAATTGAGGTTATATTTTAAATAACCCCAAAATTCTCAAAAACTCTCATAACTTCTACCCAATTCCCATCAAAAATAATTTCAAATCCTAAAATTCAAATTTGAAATTCAAAATTTATACCAGATTGTACAATTCTCCCTCAACCTTGTTGTTTTTCCAATTTTGAAATTCAAAAATTGTACTACATTGTACAATTTCCCCCCACCTTATCTTCCACCTCACCTTATCTTCAATTTTAAAACTTTCAAAAAAGACTCCTAAATTCTTTCTCTCATATTGGTGGATTAAAAGAATGGAATCCCCATCATTTCCTAAAAGTACTACCACTATTTTGGTAGAAAGAACATGTCTCAAGAATGAAAATAAGAAGCTTTGAGCAAAGAAGAGTTTTATTTTAGTCAAAAAAAAATTCTTTTCCATGAAATTCGTAGGCTAATCGAAGTTCTAGAGTTGAACACTTTCTGGTTGTGATCAAGACTCCGAAGAAAGCTTGTAATCCCATTTTGTTGCCCCAAAACATGTAAACACACCTTTCATTTTTTTTAGTTTTATTATCATTTTTTTCTTCATCTTTTTCTTCTTTGTAGTTCGTAGTTATAATTTTATTTGCTGAGATTGTTTATTGTAGAAGGCCTTGAAGGCCATAGGATATTGTGGTATCAATATTATTGTTATTTTCATGTTCATGATATAAAAATGAGATAGCAATAGTTGTACGTGCCTTTTTAACTTTATTCTTTGATTATTATAGATAAAGTTTCAATCTTTGCTTAAAAGATGTACTTATGCTTTGCTTAAATTCATTGTTGGCGGATATGTTTGCCTTTAGCATGTAAAGTTGTTTCCTTTATGTTGAAAATAATAGTTAATATTGATTGTTTCTCCTTTTTGACTTTATTCATTGATTGTTATAGATAAAGTTTCAATCTTTGCTTAAAAGATGTACTTATGCTTTGTTTAAATTTATTGTTGGCGGATAGGTGCATTTTTAGCATGTAAAGTTGTTTCCTTTATGTTGAAAATAATAGATAATATTGATTGTTTCTCCTTTTTGACTTTATTCTTTGATTATTATGGATAAAGTTTTAATCTTTGCTTAAAAGACATTCTTATACTTTGTTTAAATTCATTGTTGGCGAATATATTTATTTTTAGAATGTAAAGTTGTTTTTTTATGTCAATAAGAATAGTTACTATTGTTTGTTTTGCCTTAATAAAATTTAATTGGTTAAGTCAAGAACTCATCATTTGCTTGCTAATTATTTTAATGAATTTCAAAATCCTCGTATGAGAGATGAAGTGCTAGCTATTTTTCATCCAAGATATTTATTCTTTTTTTACGCATGTTGACTTGTCAAAATGATGAGAAGGTTTGGATATTTGTGGCTAAATAGAATTATTTAGATATTTTCGAGTTATCATACTATGATTGTTGAACGATAGTTCACTTTTAGAAATGCTAAACTTTTATTCTAATTTTTTACCTCTTTTGGATTGTTAAATGTGCTCTTTGTATTTGTAAAGACTTGATTCGTGTCTCTCTTTAATTCATAATTTCAAAAGAGAATCAACGATGTCTTAGAAAGATAAACCATAGGTCGTTACAAGTTTTTTCCTAAAATGTGGGTTGTAATTTAGATGTATGAATCTTCTTTAATGCCGCCTTAATTGAAATTTAAAGATTCCCTTTCTTGAAAAGTTAGCCTTTATTTTATTTTGTTATATGGATTAGTGTCTATGTTTGTTCAATTTTAGTAGTCATGGTTATTTTTCTTATTGACTCATCCCTTAACTTTCGCAAGCTTACGTTGTTTGTTCTTGCATTAATTCATTGAATATGGCCTTCTTCTTTTTACCTTTATTCATTTTTACTATGAACATAAATCATGAGGCTTGTAAGTTGGTGTCTTTGCTTTGCATTTTATCTGTTGACTCTCATTCTTGTTATACGTGTGCAAGTGTGCTTATCATTGTCATTCAAAAATTGATTTTTGATATTTTCTTTTGCTTTGAAATATGTCACTTTTATACCTTGAATGTATATTAATTTCTTTATCTTTTCTTTGCATGCAAATATGTCTCGAGTCCAAATGGACTTCTCTCCTCTTGCATTCATAATGGGCCAATGAGTCCCACCTCTTTGAGTCAAGTTCGAAGTTTAAACCCAAGGTCGACTATATGGCGTGCGGGTGCTAGAAGATAAATGGAGAAGTAAAATAGGTCAAAACCCATTGATGAGGTCACAAAGAGACTTGAAAAGTCTCGATTTTTATTATTGTCTTTTTTTTATTTATTCATTTAGTCATTTACTTATTCATCCATTTGTGGCCTCGAACCCAAAGTTGTATTTTAATACAGGTGACGTTGATTCTGGGCCAATGGATCCGAAAAATAGTTTAGGACAGGCTATGGGCCAAAACCCAATTTTAGATTAGGACAGGTGCAGGTGGGCCAAAACCCCAATTAGATTAGGACTTGGTTGATAGATTTGGGCTTACGAACCTAAGTCTTTGAATTCTCCCCTTTCCCCTTTACGTGCTTATTTGCTATTTATTTTCTTAGACTTAATTAAATTCCCTACTAAGTCATCAAAAATTATTTTTATACAAGTTTCGTCCTAAATCACTTTTTTTTTTAAAAACCAACTTCTCTTTTTTCAAAGTTAGTCAATGTGGTCTTCAAATAGTCCGGATAATCGTAAGTTAGCAGACATTTTAGGTGCATTAAAAACCTTCCTAAAATGTTAATAAGAACCTCTTACCCGTGATTTTCTTAAAGGCCTAAGTCTTTTTCAGTTTTGAGACTTAGGATTTTATTTTAAAAAGTTTTATTAATTTCTGTTCAAATAAATTAAGTGGCGACTCTATAATTTCTTAGATTATTTCAAAAATTTCTTTAAAGTATCGAAATAGTTTAAAAAATCTAAATCAATATTTTCCAATCCTTCAAGTTAAAAAGAGATAAAATAGAAATGACGACTCTGCTGGGGAACTTTAACTAGATTCTAATCAAATGTTTGAATTTATCTTTTTACTAACTGTTTAACTATTTACATGCTTATATGTTTCAATTCTGCGAAATTTAACTCTTGCATTTCATGGCATAATCTCGCATGATTATTAAACTGTTTTGGGGTTTCGTGGATGTCTCGGCCCCTATTGATCAACTCTAAATCAAGTGTTGGGAATACTATGGTTTATCGGCACGTTAGGCCATCGAAGATTGTATTTCCAAACCCAAGTTATATTCTTGGGAACCTGTGTCCGAACTCACTATAGACACCAAAGATAGATCTAAACCAAATCTCTTTTAGGCATGAGCCTAGGATGACCTAATATCCGAGGGGGTGTTGGGCCCAATATCAAACTTGCCCTACATGTATTGACTCGAGTCAATTAAAGACGATGCATATTTATGCGTTAAAGAAATATATGTTATTTAATATAATCCACTATCCTTTGGGATAAGGGGGAGATTTTCTTTGCTTACTTTCATATGAGGGCGCTTCAATCATCACCAATTGAAGGAAAAATTAAAGTGATCCAGGCAAAAGATTGATCAATTTGAACGATTGCAAGATTTCCCAGATTAATGATGTATGAGTATAGAGCACATTTATACAAAAATTACTTGATCATCAACAGATGTTGCCTATAACAAGAAGTGGACAAAGTTAAGAGGGCGAAGGCCAATAGAAGAGCATCTAGGAACTAGTATTTCCTATCTCCTACGCGGGACATTGTTCTTTTTCTCATGTTATTTTTCCTTTCCCTAAAGATTGTATCCCTTTTGTGCAATTTTTGTAAGAATTTATGCCCTTTATGTATACCTATGAAGGTGTTTTGGGTATAATGGATTGGTTTTAAAAAGCATATACTTCTTTCAAATACGTTAGGCCAACCCTTGTCTCAAAAGGGTCACCCAATTAGGATGCATGTTTATGACAATATGCTTGTGTGATAAAATTATTTATGTGCTTATACATGCTATGTTGATTTGAATTAAAGGCGAATTGATCCAACCTCATTTTCCATAGAGCATCTCTAGGCAAAAATATACCCCACTATACAAAAATCCGACCAAACATACTCTAAGTCTCCCAAGTTTCTCAGGAAAGTCCGCAGTCATTCTTAAAACTTCCAAAATGCTCGCTACCATTTTAGGAAATTTGACTTTAGAATCAGAAAAAGCCATATAGTTTCGAACTACGTAGGGCCTAATTTCTCCCCATGAAATACGTAGACAGCCTTTTGGCCTAGCCAATGTCTTCAAAAGCTCTGTTGTCCTCCACTTTCTTGAAAGAAGTAATAAGGACAAAAAGTAGAAAAGTTAAGCCTTCCTGATAAATTACACCTATCCATATCATTGAGCAAAATTTTGTTTATTGTAATTCTCGAGTCATCATTACTTCATGGATCAATTCGCATGAGATAAGAAACAACTCTATGTGTTTACTTCCTACCTTATAATCTTGCTTTCCTTATTACTAACGAAATCTAACATGTTAGTGTTTGAGTTATTTTTACTTTGCAAGTAATAGAAACTACTCTGTGTTGGCATAAAATGGCCCTACTTCACTTGATCAAAGTGAATAAGAGATCCCCTCTTGACTATAGCTTTGTTATAGGAAAAGAAAAATGACTAGTAGTAAAACTGGACTCTACCAATCATTTTTTAAAACCTGTAAGCGATGGTCTTGAGGATGTGTAACGCCCTGATTTTCTGAACCGAAATGCTACACGGTGCTCATGACCCCGAAGGACCACAAGCTAACACATGACTGATATCTGTACCTATAAACTGCATAATATCTCATAAAATATGCGAAAATATGAACTGTAAGGCCATAAGGTTCAATACTGATACATATTTGAAAAACATGGTATAACAATACTAAAAAGGAACATAAATACTGAAGTCTGAACATCTAATCTGACATCTAGTCCGAAAGCCTCTAACTGAACTGAATAAGGAGTTGAAGTAACATGTCTCCAACTAACTCCATGAACTAAAAAAAAACTAATCTGAAATACTGTAATAAAGTAATAATAATATTGTCCTAGAATGAAGAGGAGCACTAACTGCTAAAATTGCAATGTTACTGCTGCTCTGAAACTCGTACCTCTGTACCTATGGCATCAAATAAAACACCATAGCGCGAATGCGTCAGTACGACTGAATGTACTGAGTATATGAGTGAGGTAGGTTAAATGTAAAGGGTTTTATATGCATGAACAATGCTGACTGATATGAACGTAAGAATACATACATGCATACGTAACTGCAACTAAACTGGTGGTGATACTAACTACAGAGTCTAAATACTGACAACATGAGCTTACTGATGCTGAGATACTGAATGATTGAGTCTACTGATATTTATATACTGAATGACTAAGTTTACTGATATTGATATGTAATTCACTAATAAGTGAGGAACTGATACTGTATTACTTAATACTGGGAGACTGATACTATATTACTGATAAATGAATGATTGTTTCTGATAGTTCTAATTATGAAGAGCTGATTTGATTGACCATATATAACAATCCTGAAACTGAGCTCGTGATAACATGACTACTGAGTATGAATACTGATGACATGTATTTACTAATAACATATTATGAATGATAACTAAATTTTGATAACTAATATATCAGATAACATGAGTTTTGATAACTGATAGCATGAATGACTGTATCTAACAGTCCTAAATCTAATGGAACTAGCTGAGTTCTGTACTGTATCTGAGTTGACTGTATCTGACAGTCCTGGTATCCTGAAGAACTATTTGAGTTCTTTTACTGAGACTGATACTGAAATTGTAGGAAGTAGTTATCTAACTGACATGCGCCAAATACGCTATAATAGCAAAGCTGGGGTCCAATCTCTGCCCCGACTGGAGGGGTGTCAATACCGCGCCACTGGTAAGGACAACTGTGAGAACCCTATACTGGCAGGTACTCAAATGAGAATGGTAGGAACCCTAAACTAACAGGTTAAGCCACCTCATCAACCCTAATCTAACAGGTTAAGATATGTCAACCTACGCTGGCTACGTAGTTCTAGAACATAAGGATGACTGTTAAGAATCACACCCTAAACTGGCAGGTGAGTTCCCATCCTTGGGTTCACTCGGTGCTAACTTTTACTCCCATCTGAAGGACACTGGACTGAATAACTAAGCTGAACTAAATAACTGAACTGAACTGATTAGCTGAACTTATACTGATTAACTGGACTGATAGTAGTGGTATTATTTAGCGGAGCTAAACTAAGTTTACTGTATTTCGATGACTGATGGAAAGTACGGAGTTCTGAGGACTGGTTGAGAGAACTGAAGTTACTGAGATTGACTGTGAATACTGAGGTTGCTGAGGTTACTTAGCACTGAGATTACTGAGATTACTGGACTACTGAGATTACTGAGATTTCTGAGTTTTTCCTGAGTCATGAGACTGACTGAAGTCTACTGAACATGGCTTGACTGAGAGTATCATGAAAACATGACATGGCTCTAGGCACACAACTATATTTTTTGGGTACGAATACCCCCAGGACTCGATAGGAGGAAACTGACACACATGACATGACTTGATCACAAGATTTGAGTCCACAATTCACAATATCATAAGCATGAGATAGTATACTTCATGTATTTATTCAACATTTCAAACATGATAGGAAAAGCATGGATATATTTTGTGTACATAATTTATATCTCCATTAGCATACATGCTTTATACCACAACAATAACAATACATAATTTGCATGGAAATTCATATTGGAGCGTATGGCTAACATGAACTTGTTATTTAGATATCATGAAATCATGTAAATATGAAGTTCTAACATACTATGAATTTTATCAAACACCTTGCATGCATTCTTTAAGGCATAGGTGAGTTTCATACTTGCATTCTATAAATCCATCTAAAGATCATGTTTTTCAACTAACAGCATGACTTTCATGAGATATACAGTCATGATACTATTAACTAGCAAAACAAACAAGCATCAACATGGGTATGATAATATCACCACAACCAACCAAGATTTTGTATTTTAAATATTGATTCTTGAACTCTACGGACGAAAGAAATTCGTGGATGAACACTATGCATACCTTGGAAGGGAGGTTCTTGATGATTGATGGAGGAATTTCCTTGAAATTTGATCTTCAAGCTTAATTGTGCAACCCTAGTTATTTTTCTCCTATGGTGCTCTTGGATGATGAGCTTTGAGTGTTAATAGGGTTGTAATGTGTTTAGAAGCTATATATTTCGTAGGGTTAAGTTTAGGGACATGTAAGGAGTGTTAAAAGACTTAATTACCCTCAAAATAACTCAAAACGGAGTGTTTTTGGCACTTGGAACTGACTTTGGCAGCGCCTAACCAATCGCCTAAGTTTGGTTGGGCGGCGCCTAACCAATCGCCTATCCTTACTGTCTCTCACGAAAATAGGCATAACTTTTCTCTCGAGTATTGGATTAAGGCGAAATTGGTATCATTGGAAAGCTAATTAGATTCTCTACAATTTGGTGAGTAGAAATATGCAGAAATACCACACTAACATCGAGTTATACTCGTTCAAATATGACCCTTATGAAATCAAACACTAAAACTTGATGGATTCAAAAACTCCTAGCATGTATTACCTTAAGTGACTCATCTGAACATGATTAATGCATCATAAGCTATCTTATCACTAGGATACTCATTGTAAGTCATGCACTAAAATGCAACTCACAGGATAGGAGGTTTCATATGTAGTAAAAATAGTTCGTCTCCTAGCTTAGAAACATTCGGGGTATTATAATATCTCCCCCTTGGGAACATTCATCCTCGAATGGAAAGTAACTGAGGAAGGAAAGATGATAAGATGAAGTACATACAAGACATACACTACTGAAACATGGGTTCATGACTGACATGACTGAAAGCTGAGCACAACATACTGAACATGCATATTTGATGCATGGGAAGCTGATTCATGAATATAAGACTGAGGATTCTAATAAAGTGAGTTTTCTCAAAATAAGAATGCATATCTAATACACAACTGAAAGGCTGAATCCATGCATATCTGATGTATGATTATATGACTGACATGATGCATGAATGCATGACTGAAAGTACTGATGAGCTAATCACGCATATCTGATGCGTAAATTCATGACTAAACTTACTCATGAACATGCAATGGTAAAGGTATCCAGTTTGAACTGAAAATTGAGCATGGAACTGAATACCAAGTTTGGTACTGAAATATGAACATGAGAACGAGTAAGTTTAAGGAAAACTGTTACCTTAAACTGAAAATACCAATAAGCTTGAGATTAATTACTCCATATGCATGATCGGAAATACGAGAACATAACTGAGTCTAGGATGTGGTAGATATACTGAATATCATGATCTGAACCAAATCTTGAAAATATGGCATACGACTGAAGTTGAAGTTTGAGGGTTAACTTATGAGTACCCCTTCTCCAAAGTGGATTCATCAAAAGAAAAGAGAGTAGCATGTTTATATCATAAAAGTTTGGGGGTTTGATATATATCCCCCTTGGGACACTATGTCCCTCAAAGAATACTGACTTGGATGAGCTACCGAGGGGAATTGAGGTGATGCACAAGACACTTAGGAACTGAGTCATGACTAAATAGCTAGGATCTGAAACTGAGACATGATACATGAACTGAGCTGAACACGAGTGTATAAATATACAAACTTATCTGATTAACTGAATAAGTGATATCTGAATACTGGATCAGCAAAGCTAAACTGTACTTAGTCTGAATAGCTGGGCTGAAATTTTTGAGTTTTATGCATAGGAGATAAGGACTAACTGAGTAGAATGAGGTATCTGAGCATGGATTCATGAAGTCTGTATTATTTGTGAATGCGAGACCAAGCATACGCCATGGATCTGAGGTATTCTGTAAACTGGGGTACTGAAACACTGATAACTGAGTACTGACAACCTGAATGTTATGGTCAAGCATGTCTGGAAATGAACTGAGTTTAAAATCTGGTTACTGATTTGAAGATGACATTATAACTAAGCCTATAGCTAGTACAGAAGTACTGAATTCTGAGGCTAAGTAACTGGTAACTGAAGCCATGGTTCTGTAGGACTATCTGAATCCTTTACTGAATATTGATTTCTGAACTATTGTTGTAATTGAGTTTTAGACTGATACTGAAGTACTGAATTTAAGGACTGAACACTGATCACTGAGTGCTAGCTACTAAAACTATAATTGAGTTAGCAACTGAGTTTTTGATGGCTACATGCTGGGGACTGCATAAGTCAAGGATCTAAATGTACACTTGCACTTTGTACTTTCCAACTTCTAAATACAACCCTTTTCTAGATGTTTACTTGTACATTTATCATGACATTCAAGCCTATATTCACAACTACACCCTCGTGCAAAGTAAGTATGCAACAATCTTCTCTTATCTAAACAACTGCTCATCACTACACCATTCCATAAGGAGAGCTAACTGGAGGAGTAAATCAGGAGGACTTGAAGAATGAATGGATACAAACTAAACTTGACACATGATTGAAACTTGAGGAATAAAATATTAATAGTTTGGATTTACCAATAAGGTCTGAATTGAGGATATACATAACGTAGTCTAAATGTATCTGATCTGTAAGGGCATAGCATGAGTCATGGAAGCTAAGTATACTGGAAAGCATGATATGCGTACATGAGTCATGAGCTGCATAACCTGAGTCTAGATTTACTGTACTCGTGGGACATGATTCTTAATACTGAGGGAGCTGGAACTGAACCCCTTATACTGGGAACTGAGGGTGCACATGATCCCATAGAAAGTGCGTGAAAGTAGATTATGTTCATGGAACATGACTCGTACTGCGGAGTAAAAGGGACTCCTTATGCTGGAAATTGAATTCATACATGATTATGGAAAAAGATATACATGAGCATGGTTCGTGACTATAGAGTTGGTATCCAATGCCTGAGTTGGTTTCATGATAGCTGAAGTGAAAAACTCTGCACTGAGATGAGAATGGGTCAGGAATTGTCTTCCCTTACTGCTTTCTATACATACTGGCTCTACTACTGAAATCTGAGGTCCTGGCTTAGGTACTTGATCTACCATTACATACCTATATTCTGTTCAACACCTTCCTGTCTTACAAAATGCATCATCTAATTCTATTTCCTCATATACTGCTAATATCACATTCACACCTTCATGCTTAATTTTGAGTCAATAAACTTAAGTTTTTAGCTAGTACTGTTCAACCCTACTGATCTAATCCCCATGAATACATAATCTGGTCAAATAGAATAATACTATCCCAACTCTACTACTATAAAACTTCTGGGTTCAAGAATGAGTTCTCAGATCATAAATGAAATCTGTACAACTTTGGAACATGACTGAACTGAGGGGATATTTTTTGAGCATGTGACAAATCCCATAACTGTCTCTAGGGACTGCATGAGAAAGACCAATCTTTAGGACTTGAGTTTCACTATTTCTGTTACCTTGAAAGTAAGGTAAGGCTGGCATGAGGGGAGCCTGATATGAATCTACATGGGTTCCTTAGAGAAACTTGCCATAGCACGATCTTAAGACATGAAAGAAGGGAAACTATTCCTAAAACATCTCATAGCCTCCTACACATAAGTGTGGTGCACAACACGCCCAGGTACAAGAATCTACTTGATGTAGCTTTCAGACTTCCTAGGACACTGTTGAACCTTAGGCTCTGATACGAAGTTTGTAACACCCTGATTTTCTGAAACGAAATGCTACATGGTGCTCATAACCCCGAAGGACCACAAGCTAACACATGACTGATATCTGTACCTGTAAACTGCATAATATCTCATAAAATATTTGAAAACATGAACTGTAAGGCCATAAGGTTCAATACTGATACATATTTGAAAAAAACGGTATAATAATACCAAAAAGGAACATAATAACTGAAGTCTGGACATCTAATCTGACATCTAGTCTGAATGCGTCTAACTGAACTGAATAAGGAGTTGAAGGAACATGTCTCCAACTAACTCCATGAACTGAAAAAAAATAATCTGAAATACTATAATAAAGTAATAATAATATTGTCCTCGAATAAAGAAGAGCATTGACTGCTGAAATCTGCAATGCTACTGCTGCTCTGAAACTCATGCCTCATTACCTATGACGTCAAATAAAACACCATAGCATGAATGTTTTAGTACGACTGAATGTACTGAGTATACGAGTGAGGTAAGCTAAATGCAAAGGGTTTTATATGCATGAACAATGCTGACTGATATGAATGTGAGAATACATACATACGTAACTGCAACTAAACTCGTGGTGATACTGACTACTGAGTCTGAATACTGATAACATGATCTTACTAATGCTGAGATACTGAATGACTGAGTTTACTGATATTGATATACTGAATGACTGAGTTTACTGATATTGATATGTAATTCACTAATAAGTGAGGAACTGATACTGTATTACTGAATACTGGGATACTGATACTATATTACTGATAAAGGAATAATTGTTTCTAATAGTTCTAATTATGAAGAACTAATTTGATTGACCGTATATAACAGTCCTGAAACTGAGCTCGTGATAACATGACTACTGAGTATGAATACTGATGACATGTATTTACTGATAACATATTATGAATGATAACTGAATTTTGATAACTGATATATCTGATAACATGAGTTCTAATAACTGATAGCATGAATGACTGTATCTGACAGTCCTAAATCTGATGGAACTAGCTGAGTTCCGTACTATATCTGAGTTGACTGTATCTGACAGTCCTGATATCCTGAAGAACTATCTGAGTTCTTTTACTGAGACTGATACTGAAACTATGGGAAGTAGTTATCTAATCGACATGCCCCAAATACACTATAATAGCTAAGCTGGGGTCCATTCTCTGCCCCGACTGGAGGGGTGTCAATACCGCGCCACTGGTAAGGACAACTGTGAGAACCCTATAATGGTAGGTACTCAAATGAGAACGGTGGGAACCCTAAAGTAACAGGTTAAGCCACCTCATCAACCCTAATTTGACAGGTTAAGATGTCTCAACCTATGCTGGCAATGTAGTTCTGAAATACAAAGATGACTGCTATGAATCACACCCTGAACTGGCAGGTGAGTTCCCATCCTTGGGTTCACTCGGTGCTAATTTTACTCCCATCTGAAGGACACTGAACTGAATAACTAAGCTGAACTGAATAACTGAACTGAACTGATTAGCTGAACTTATACTGATTAACTGGACTGATACTAGTGGTATTGTTTAGCGGAGCTAAACTAAGTTTACTGGATTCCGATGACTGACGGAATGTACTGAGTTCTGAGGACTGGTTGAGACTACTGAAGTTACTGAGATTGACTGTGAATACTGAGGTTGCTGAGGTTACTGAGCACTGAGATTACTGGACTACTGAGATTACTGAGATTTCTGAGTTTTTCCTAAGTCATGAGACTGACTGAAGTCTACTGAACATGGCTTGACTGAGAGTATCATGAAAACATGACATGGCTCTAGGCACACAACTATATTTTTTGGGTACGAATACCCCCGGGACTCAATAGGAGGAAACTGACACACATGACATGACTTGATCACAAGATTTGAGTCCACAATTCACAATATCGTAAGCATAAGATAGTATACTTCATGTATTTATTCAACATCTCATACATAATAGGAAAAGCATGGATATATTTTGTGTACATAATTTATATCTCCATTAGCATACATGCTTTATACCACAACAATAACAACATATAATTTGCATGGAAATTCATATTGGAGCGTATGGCTAATATGAACTTGTTATTTAGATATCATGAAATAATGTAAATATGAAGTTCTAACATACTAGGCATTTTATCAAACACCTTGCATTCATTCTTTAAGGCATAGGTGGGTTTCATACTTGCATTCTATCAATCCATCTAAAGATCATGTTTTTCAACTAACAACATGACTTTCATGAGATATACAGTCACGATACTATTAAATAGCCAAATAAACAAGCATCAAGATAGGTATGATAATATCACCACAACCAACCAAGCTTTTGTATTTTAAATATTGATTCTTGAACTCCGCGGACGAAAGGAATCCATGGATGAACACTACGCATACCTTGGAAGGGAGGTTCTTGATGATTGACGGAGGAATTTCCTTGAAATTTGATCTTCAAGCTTGATTGTGCAAACCTAGTTGTTTTTCTCCTATGGTTCTCTTGGATGATGAGCTTTGAGATGTTTATAGGGTTTTAATGTGTTTAGAAGCTATATATTTCGTAGGGTTAAGTTTAAGGACGTGTAAGGAGTGTTAAAAGACTTAATTGCCCTCAAAATAACTCAAAACGGAGTGTTTTTGGCACTTGGAACTGACTTAGGCGGCGCCTAACCATTCGCCTAAGCTAGGTGGGGCGGCGCCTAACCAATCGTCTAAGTTTGGTTGGGCGGCGCCTAACCAATCGCCTATCCTTACTGTCTCTCACGAAAATAGGCATAACTTTTCTCTCGAGTATTGGATTAAGGCGAAATTGGTATCGTTGGAAAGCTAATTAGATTCTCTACAATTTGTTGAGTAGAAATATGCAGAAATACCACACTAACATCGAGTTATACTCGTTCAAATATGACCCTTATGAAATTGAACACTAAAACTTGATGGATTCAAAAACTCTTTGCTTGTATTACCTTAAGTGACTAATATGAACATAATTAATGCATCATAAGCTATCTTATCACTAGGATACTCATTGTAAGTCATGCACTAAAATTCTACTCACAGGATAGGATATTTCATATGTAGGAAAAATGGTTCGTCTCCTAGCTTAGAAACATGCGGGGTATTACAGGATGAAATAAGGAAAATATGAGGGAAGGATTTTCCAAGACAATCGGGATCATGGATGATTAATTGGAGGAAACATTGTTTAATTGGACCTTCACTCCACTCATGACTCATCGCCCATCGTATAATAGTAACTTAAAACTTTTCATTGTTATGTTATGTCAAGAAGCAAGATAATGATAAATGAGAGACAATAGCCCGAGAACAGTCCACAAAAGAGTCAAAGAGTTTGAGAATCAAAGAAGCCTAATGTAGAGGAAACTGAGATGGTTAACTAGGAGTACAATGACTAAGGGAATTGGACAATTGATCCTTTGTTCTATCAAGACAAATGTAATGAAAACATTATGTCATCCATAGAAATGCTTATTTCTATCCTAGTAAGATGGATAATAGTATTTAGGGTCATTTAACCCTGAAGATGAGTTTAATTATGAACTATGTTATACTTGAATTCTTAAGAAAGGGATACGAAGGCGGCCTATGTCAGCTTAGATCAACCCCTTAGGTGAATTTATCTTTTCCTTTTAGGTACGAACTATGTTTGACCTGAATTCCCGAGAAAGGGATACATAGGCGACCAATGTCGGCTTCGGTCAACCCCTTAGGATGATTTATCCTTCCTTTTATGTATGAACTATGTCATGACTTGAATTCTCAAGAATGAGATACGTAGGTGGCCTATGCCGGCTTCGGTCAACCCTTTAGATTTTTTCTATATACCCCTAGCGTAGGCCTTAACTATATTTGTCCTGATTCTTGCTTCAACGGGATACGTAAGTTCCCCAACGGCTCAGTCATATAACCCCAAGAAATGGAAACTGGGGCAGAATTTTTGAGAAGGAATCTCAAAAATTCACAAGAGGAAAATCATTATCTAACAAAGATAACGAAGATCAACAAAGACTTCGAATCCTCTCGAGCTGAGATCATCTCAAACAACTTTAAAATGGGGAAGAAATTTTGAGGAAGGCCTTAAAATTTCCTTTGAACGCTGGATTATATTTAAAATTCTCCAATACCAGAGGCCAAAGACAATCTTTAGAAGTCAACAGCTATGACAAAATCTAGGTAGACTAAATCTCCGTCTATGATAGAACTTTTGATGGAAACCCTCAGCGACGATGATGAATCCCTAGAATTCTTTTAATAAACGTCGGATACAGTCAGAACCAAGAGAAAGATGTTCATTGAGCTAGTACATGACATGACTAGCTAAGATTTTCTAAATCTTTTACAGAAGTTTTGAAACTAGTTTTTAAAATTAAGACTACTTTCAAAAATCTATACAAATCTCTTACTTGATGATTGCCTAAGCATCTATTGGGATGGGAGTCAGGGTGGAAGTCCTAATATGACGAAGTACCCAAAAAATGATGAGGATCAAACTAAGGATCGAAAGAGGTAAACACGGAGTAGTTTCACTCAAGACTAGCATTTTTCTGTGGATTCAGGGATAAATATACAAAAATGGAAGTCCTTTTCAAAAATCCCCAAGTGAATTCAAGTGAGTTGGTACAATAAATACAACAATCAAAAGGCTCACTCAATAGGAGAGAGAGCAGAAAGTCATCCTCAAAATTTGCCTTGAAGCGAAGCAAACGGTTTGAGTAATCCCCAAATAAAGATTTTGCCCCATTTACTTGAATTCAGTGGATCTGTTATTTAATTATTGTTTCAAAAAGAGAAGATTAATAGCAGAACAAATCATTCAAATTATGATGCTCAGTATTTTTCATTAAGATTGACTTTGGTTGCCATTGAGAGCGACATTGTATCTACAAACTGCCTACCTTGAGTACAGGTACATGTAGAAAGCAAGATGCAGACAAACGGACTCAGGTGAAACTATTTTCAAATCATCGAAAGAACCATTTCATATGATCGCTGAGAGGGCCATTTCATCTCATTGCCAAGAGGGCTATTTCATTTCATGCCATTACCAAGGGGTCCATTGCATATCATCACCAAGAGGTCTATTTCATGCCATTGCCGAGAGGGCCATGGCATATCATCGTCGAGAGGGACATTTCATGCCATTGTCAAGAGGGCCATTGCATATCATCACCAAGAGGGCCATTTCATGTCATTGCCGAGAGGGCCATTCATATCATCTCATTATTGAAAAGGTCATTTCATGCCATTTTTTAGAGGGCTATTTCAAATTATCTCAATGCCAAGAGGGACATTTCATGCCATTACCGAGAGGGTCATTTCATATCATCTCATTGTCAAGAGGGCCATTTCATGTCATTGTCGAGAGGGTCTTTTCATATCATCACTGAGAGATCTATTTCATACCATGCCGAGAGGGTCATTTTATATCATTTCATCACCAAGAGGGTCATTTAATATCTATTGACATGCAAGATAAAAACACTAGCATTGAGGATATCATCAGTATTTAATATCTGTTGACACGTGAGACACAAATTCTGGCATCAAGGATATCATCAGCATTTAATATCTGTTGACATGCGAGACATACATGTTGGCATTGAGGATATCATCGGTATTTAATATATATTGACACACGAGACATAAATATTGGTGTCGAGGATAACATTAGCATTTATCATCTGTTGACAAGCGAGACATAAATATTGGCGTCGAGGACATCTCATTATTTTATGAATCAGCATCTGAATACATCAAGAGAACATGATTTGAAGGGACGCCTTTAAGTCTCTATATAAAGATTGGTGATATATGAGATTTCTTAGAAATTGACAATTTGAGGGTCATTTATAAGTCATATTATTTAAAATGGGATAGTGTGCAAGAATACCTATAAGTTGATAGCCCATAGGTCATCCGTAAGCCACAACAACATCCTAACCGGATAGTGTACAAGGTTACCCAAAAATTGATAGTCTGAAGGTTATCCATAAGTCGCAACTAAATCCTTACCGGAGAATATGTGATATTATCAAATTGATAAGTCCAAGGGTTCTCTATAAGCTGCGTCATATCCAAAGATTGATTATATGCAGGATTACCCAAAAGACTAGAAATTTGAGAGATATCTATAAGTCATATCGTATCCAAGATCGATGATGTGCTGGAATACCTGAGAGCTAGCGATTGGAGGGATATTTGTAATCCATCTCTTATCCAAGGTCGGATAATGTGCGGGATTACCTGAAAGCTATTAATTCAAAGGTTATATGTAAGTCACCTCGTATCCAACCTCAAATAATCCGCAAGATTATCCAAAGATTGACAATTCAAGGAAAATCTATAAGTCGTATCGATACAAAAGATGCGCAAGACTTACCCGAGGTCACATGTAAAAAATCATTATCAATAATAGCAGAGGTTATCATTACACATACAACAAGCATTATAGGTTACCAAAAGGTTTGTCGCATCAGCATAAGATTACACGGTTGCGGGGATCGTTCTCCATAAAGTGTCGTCGCTGTCCAAGAGGGCTACTCCACTTTGAAGACATATTCAATCGACAAATAATCTAATTATGCAACAACCAAAAGGGTTGTTGTGTCTGTTATTGCAAGTTACTTTTTTTTAATAGGTACAAGAGAGAATGACTCCGCTTTTCAGGCAACAACTTACATGGAGATATGGTAAAAGACTATATACCCCTTTAGTGAATTATGTTTAGCACTAACAATTTTTTTAGACATTATCAAGAGCATCCAACAGGATGAAAATCTTAAATCAAAACCACAGGTGCGGACAACTCCAGAAAGGATGCAGCATAATGTGGAACTCTTTCTTAGCAGCAAAACGGGACATAGTCTAGAGAGGGACGTCAAACTCTTTAGATCCGAGCTAAAGGATGATCGCTACCATAAATCAACCCACACCCCTGTTAGAATCCATGTGAGTACTTTGGGATATTTTTGTTGCAACTTTACCATCGAGATATTTCTAAACTCATATCGAGGGTAACCTTCTCTTTCTTTCAAATTCGAGTGACAACATACTTAGAGTTTTGGAAATTATGTCCAGGTAAGTTCTTGCCTATGGATGTGAAGGATCCCATATTCATGGTTAAGAGTCTATAAGCCTCATTTCTGTAACTCAATCAAATTGTCACTCATTCCGAGTCAAAGATCGTCTAAAATAAAGGACTATTTTTTCTATCGATTGAGTCGAACTACAACCAGTTTGACTCCCTGAGTCTCGAGAATGAGTAGGTTGGGATCTTTGTTGAAAACTCAACTACATTCTAACCTCCCCCCAAATTCCTTTATTCTCCAGTTTTTCAGTTTCATCAAAAACTCCAAAACTGAGATACCTTGTGAATTTTTTGAAAATCGTGCATTAAATCAATATTTATGAACTACAAGTGGCCTGAATTCTCATATAACCTGAGATATGTAGGAAACTCTATGTTGGGGTTCGGCCATAACTCCACGAAACTCATGCAAAAACCAACCTCCTTCAGAAATGAATTTATGGTGTTACAAAAATTAGGAACGTCAAACTCCTTTGCATCCACCCTACCTAAAGGGAGGGGGCAGTTGTTGACACCTAATTTTTGCCCTCCACGACTAAATTTAACACTGAGTTTCTTAAATTTTTAAAGAAATTAAAATATTTATTTCATCTCGATAAATGTGCTCTAAAATATTTATTTGGGTTAATTGATGATTATACATATTCATATTTACATATGCGAAATTGTATAAATTTTGTTATATGAATATTTTTATAAAAATTAGACTTTTACTGATCAAGATTGAAAATTGATTCGAATGGATAATGTCTTGATTTAAATATAATTTACTCATAAAAATAATTTATTTGAATAAATATGTGTTTGATTTTATTAAATCAAGAATCTCGGGATTAAAGGTAGTATTAATTCGCATTGAATTTCAATTTAATTTAGCCAATCTATTATATTTGGTCATAATTGAAATCAAATTGGCCATAATTGCAAAGCAATCCGCCAATTGATTTTTAATTTGGTTAAAATTAAATAAATTTGTCTAAATTTTAAATCTCAATTAGGATTATATTTTAAATAACCCCAAAATTCCCAAAAACTCTCATAACTTCTATCCAATTCGCACCAAAAATACTTTCAAATCTCAAAAATTAAATTTTAAATTCAAAATTTGTACTAGATTGTACAATTCTCCCTCAACTCTATCCTTTTTTCAATTTTGAAATTCAAAAATTGTACTACATTGAACAATTTCCCCCCACCTTATCTTCCACCTCACCTTATCTTCTGTTTTAAAACCTCCAAAAAAGACCCCTAAATTCTTTCTCCCACATTGGTGGATGAAAAGAATGGAATCCCCATCCTTTCCTATAGATACTACCACTATTTTGGTAGAAAGAACAAGTCTCAAGCTTGGAAAAAAAAGAAACTTTAAACGAAGAAGAGTTTTTATTTTCATAAAAAAAATTCCTTTTCCATGAAACTCGTGGGCTAGTTGAAGTTCTCGAGTTGAACGTTTTACGGTGGAAATCAAGACTCCAAAAAAATCTTATAGTCCCGTTTTGCTTCCCAAAAAAAGGTAAACACATCTTTCTTTCTTTTTTAGTTTTATTATCGTTTTCTTCTTCATCTTTTTCTTATTCGTAGTTCGGAGTTATAATTTTTTTTGCTGGGATTATTTGTTGTAGACGGCCTTGAAGGCCATAGGACATTATGGTATTGATATTATGGTTATTTTCATGTTCATGGTATAAAAATGTGCTAGCAATAGTTGTACGTGCCTTTTTGACTTTATTCTTTGATTATTAAAGATAAAGTTTCAAACTTTGCTTAAAAGATATACTTATGCTTTGTTTAAATTCATTGTTGGCAGATATTTATATTTTTAGCATATAAAATTGTTTCCTTTATGTTGAAAAGAGTAGTTAATATTAATTGTTTCACCTTTTCGACTTTATTCTTTGATTATTATAGATAAAGTTTCAATCTTTCCATAAAAGATGTACTTATGCTTTGTTTAAATTCATTGTTGGCGGATATGTGTGTTTTTAGCATGTAAAGTTTTTTTCTTTATGTTTAAAAGAATAGATAATATTGAATTTCTCCTTTTTTTTCTTTATTCTTTGATTATTAGGGATAAAGTTTCAATCTTTGCTTAAAAGACGTTCTTATGCTTTGTTTAAATTCATTGTTGGCGGATATATTTGTTTTTAGCATGTAAAGTTGTTTTCTTTATGTCAAAAAGAACAGTTACTATTGTTTGTTTTGCCTTAATAAAATAGTAATTGGTTAAGTCAAGAACTCGTCATTTGGTTGTCAATTATTTTAATGGATTTCAAAATTCTAATATGACATATGAAGTGCTAGCTATTTTTCATCAAAGATGTTTATTCATTTTTTTCGCATGTTGACTCGTCAAAATGATGAGAAAGTTTAGGCTTTTGTGTCTAAATAGAATAATTTAAATATTTTTGAGTCATGAATAGTATAATTGTTGAACGATATTTCACTTTTAGAAAAGCTAAACTTTTATTCTAATTTTCTTACCCCTTTTGGATTGTTATATGTTCTCTTTGTATGTGTAAAGACTTAATTCATGTCTCTCTTTGATTCATAATATATAAAGAGAATCAACAATATCTTATAAAGATAAACCATAGGTCGTTACACGTTTTCCCCTAAAATGTTGGTTGTAATTTAGATGAATGAATCTTCGTTAATGTCGCCTTAATTGAAATTTAAAGATTTCCTTTCTTGAAAAGTTAGCCTTTATTTTATTTTGTTATATGGATTAGTGTCTATGTTTGTTCAATTTTAGAAGTCATGGTTATTTTTCTTATTACCTTATCCCTTTACTTTCGCAAACTTACGTTGTTTGTTCTCTCAGTAATTCATTGAATATGGCTTTCTTCCTTTTACCTTTATTCATTATTAATATGAATATAAATCATGAGGCATGTAAGTGGGTGTCTTTGCTTTGCATTTTATTTATTATCTCTCATTCTTGTTATACGTGTGCAAGTGTGCTTATCATTATCCTTAAAAATTGGTTCTTGATATTTTCTTTTGCTTTGAAATATGTCACTTTTATGCCTTGAACGTATATTAATTTCTTTATCTTTTCTTTGCATGCAAAAATTGTCTCGAGTCCAAATGGACTTCTCTCCTCTTGCATTTCGTAATGGGCCAATGAGGCCCACCTCTTCGAGTCAAGTTCGATGTTTAAACCCAAGATCAACAATATAGCGTGCGGGTGCTAGAAGATAGACAAAGAAAGAAAATAGGTCAAAACTCATTGATGAGGTCACAAAGAGACTTGAAAAGTCTCAATTTTTATTATTGTCTTCTTTTTATTTATTCATTTAGTCATTTATTTATTCATTCATTTGTGGCCTCAAAGTCAAAGTTATATTTTAATACAGGTTACGCCGATTCATGGCCAATGGATCCGAAAAATAGTTTAGGACAGGTTATGGGCCAAAACCCGATATTTAGATTAGGACAGGTGTAGGTGGGTCAAAATCCCAATTAGATTAGGACAGGGTTTATGGATTTGGGATTACGAACCTAAGTCTTCTTATTCTCCCATTTCCCTTTTACGTGCTTATTTGCTATTTATTTTCTTAGACTTGGTTAAATTTCCTACTAAGTCGTCAAAAATTATTTTTATACAAGTTTCATCCTAAATCACTTTCTTTTCAAAAACCAACGCCTCTTTTTTCAAAGTTAGTCAAAGTGGTTTACAAATAGTCTTAGACAAAGTGGTTTACAAATAGTCCGAATAACCACAAGTTAGCGGACATTTTAGGTGCCTTAAAAACCTTCCTAAAATATTAATAAGAACCTCTTACCTGGAATTTTCTTAAAGGCCAAAGACTTTTTCTGTTTTGAGACTTAGGATTTTATTTTAAAAAGTTTTCTTAATTTCTTTTCAAATAAATTAAGTTAAATTAAGTGGCGACTCTGTAATTTCTTAGATTGTTTCAATTTTTTCTTTAAAGTTTTGAAATGGTTTCAAAAGTCAAAATCAATGTTTTTCAACCCTTCGAGTTAAAAAGGGATAAAATATCCGGGACACTGTTCTTATAATGACCAGGTTGCTTCCAATGATAGAACTTGTTCTTAGTCTTAGTCACACCACCATTAGCACCTGGAACCTTACCGGACTTTGTTTTCTTTTTATTTTTGCTTTGTGGCTTGGAAATCGAAGATGAAGGTTTGTCAACAATCAACGATGCTGGAGGAGCTTGTTGATTAATGGTACATTCTTTCACTTACAGCTCATTCAACAGTTTTACCAGAGATAAGTCTATCTTATTTATGTTATAATTCAAACAAAACTGCTGAAGACTGTCCGGCAGAGTCTGTAGAACCATCTCAACCTAAGATTCCTTATCAATAAGTGCACCAAGAATTTTTAGTTCATTCAAAAAACTCACCATTTTAAGAACATGTTCCCTTCCTTAAGTTCCTTCAATCATTTTCGTGGTCAAAAGGGCTTTTATGTTCGACTTCTTTGCATCACGATTTTGCTCATCGAATATCTCTTTGAGATATTCAAGCATATCATAAGTAGTATTCATGGATTGATGTTGATGTTGTAACACATTTGCCATAGAGGAAATAATGTAGCATCTTGTCATCTCATCAGCCTTAACGCACTTATCGTAGGCTTTAGTCTCATCATCAGTCAGTTCAGCCGACTTAACAGGACATTCCTCAACAAGCACAAATTTAAATCCCTCAACAGTAAGAACAATATCCAAATTACATTTTCAGTCCACATAGTTAGGGCCTTCTAGTTTATTTTGATTCAGGATAGAGGTTAAGGGATTGAATAAAGACATGGTTAACCTGTTATGTAATAAAATTTAAAATAGATCGTTAGACATGTTGTAGAATAATAAAATTCTTAGAAACACATCACACATATAACCATGCTCATAAACAGTCAGAATCGTTAGGGAAATTTAACTATTTAAGCAAATATACATGTAATGTATGATGTATTATCTCTTAAATAAAAACAAAACCAACTCAGTAAGAGAGTCAACTGTTGATTTATGATAGATAAATATAACATGTCTTTGTACTATTGAACCAATATGTAACTTAGTTGGAAAGCTAATATAAGTCATCACAAATAAGAGACTAAACAACAGTATTACACTATACAAGTTTATCTAATGGGGAAGATGACCTACGTCAACATATAAACTCATATTATTTACTGTTATTAACCATTGAAAATCATAAGGAATGATCCCTATCACTATTGGGTTGCAACAAATAATTTTTTTGGAATTTTTAATATTTTTGAAAACATAAAAATGACTAAAAACCAATCAAAACGATCCCGAATGGCCAAAAAAGTCTTATGTCACAACTTAGGTGTGAGTATTGTTCAGTGGGTCGTTTCCAATGAACGTATCAAATTTCATGTCATTCGAAGTTCGTCAAAAATTAAAAAGTTCAAAAACCGACCAAATCGGCTACTATTGGTCGGGCTATTGCGAGGTTCAGCAGGGCTACCTATACAGCTTGGCCTTACCACTACTGTTTAAACAGTAAGTAACGACTATGGTTGGGCTTAGTCAAAACTCATCATCGTTCTACCCTCAATCCAAAAAAATGATTTTCACAAAACTAAGTAAAACATTTAAAAAAATTATGTTCTATTTTCTTGATGATAAACTTAGATTCCAAAAAGCATTAGCATCATCTATAACAAAAAATTCAACCATCAACAACATGATATTTACTATGATTATCAAAAACATATAAATCAATCATGTAATTTCTTTTTACATTATCTAGCATATGTAAGAAGACTGTTGATACCAATTGTTAGAACATTCACAGCGGAAGCAACAATTCTACAGAATCAATATAACTTACATAACATCTAGATAACGTAATCAAAATAAAAATAAAAAGATTACCTCTTGAAACTTTCACACAGTTCGTTCAAAGTTTTATTTGTTAGGTTTGTTGACTTGTACTACTTCCTCACTTAACCTTTGCTTATCAAACTTGTGTGGGCAAGTGTTTTGGGATTCAAACAAAGGATTAGTATTCTAGAATTAGCTAACTTTTCTTAAAAACCCAACCTTTATTTATTCCCAATTCAACTGAAAAGAGTAGGGGAAGAGGTAAACTATTTTTGACACTTCACTACAGCCTTAATATCAAAAAACATTTTGGCCTTAATTCCCTCTTAATGCCAAAAACATTTTTGGCTTTTTTAATGTTGTCATAATGGCAAAATTGGTTTTTAAATTTACTTCTTTTATTCCTTTAATAGAAGATCAGTAAATGAAATAATATTACTTCTTCTATGACTATTTTTTTTTCAAATATGATTAGTTAATCAGACATAGAAGGGACCACAGATTTATTAACTGGAGCTTCCAATTGCGATATTAATTTGCTAATGAATGAATTATCATATCATAATAAATTATAGATTATTCCACTAAAAATCTGTCATTGCACTCTTCGATTTAATTTCAAAATATACCATCACATCTTATTTAAGTCCCCATGTTAGAACTACCGACACCAATTAATTAAATTAAATTCTATGAAAAAATTTAACTCATTGATTAATTTAATTCTTTATTTATAATACTTAACTTATTTTACATGACGGATATAAAATCCACCTGCAGGGTTTTTACGTGAAAACTTATAAGGAACCATAAAGGAGTGTCTTCTATCTCAAGTTCGAGAAATGGTTCTATAAACTAATTAATATTTCACTAAGTAATTTGTCATCATCCAACCTATTAGGAATATATTGACTCATAAAAGAGTCTCTCACCTTTTAATAGATTAAAACAATAAACCAAACCGCATTGATCATAATAATTACATCAAGATTAAGAGTATAAGTTCATGTAATGGACTAGAGAAGTTGTTTATTAAAATGGAGAACATAAACAAGCATCTCTAATTGGTCCGTTCAATACATACAAAATGTACTAGCACAAGAAGTTGGAATATTACTACTCCCATAATTAAGATCAAATTATATTTAATCTTGTGCTACAATCAGCAAGATATTTGTCCTATCTCATCTTTGATTGTGAATATTAATTTATTACATATAAGAATCGATAATTTTAATCTTCCGTGCATGAGTTAAAATACTACATACATAAAATTATCTACTACTCCCTCCGTTTAAAAAAGAATAACCTACTTTAACTTGGCACAAAGTTTAAGAAAATAAAGAATACTTTTGAATTTGGTGGCCTTAAATTAAAGTTGTGTCAAATATACCAAAATGCCCTTTAATCTTGTGGTCCTAAATATGTCACGTGGAAAGTTGAAATTAAAGTATTGCCAAAAAAGGAAATGCATCATTCTTTTTGAAACAGACTAAAAAAGAAAGTAGGTCATTCTTTTTAAAACGGTGGAAGAATATAAGTAAAGAATACACATGTTAACGCAATGATCTATTCAAATAATGATTTTATTAATATAATAAATTATCTTTACACAAAATAAAAATATAATACTATAACATAAACTATATGGTTAATATTATATCCTAACAATAATAGTTGCGGTTATTTTTAAATGAATCTAGTGGTTAATGAGAGAGATTGTGCGTTAGACTTTGATGTTGTTGGACACGTTGTGCTAACTAGTATTATTTTGTATTCTACATTCATGTTGAAGAAGAATGACCTTTTTATGTTGGTGATTCTAAAACTACTCAAGTTCTTAGAATGACAAAGTTTTTCTTATTAAACTCACATTTGTAAAATATTGAAATAAATTGAGGTGGTATAAAGGTTATAATATTTGAATCAACTAATGTTTATGAGATTATTTGAAAAAAAAATTGAAGATTCTTTTGAGTTTGATAACTGTGTTAACAAAGTTGTTGGGCGCAATAAATGTGGCTAATATTTTAAAGATAAAAATGCTAGTATTTATCTTTACTTGATTGATTTATGTATTTTATGATGTTAGACTTGAACATATGTTAATTTTTTCTTATATTAAAATTGTTAGATGTTCTCTCTTCTCTATATACACAATATCATGTATTCACTTTGAAATGTTAGTAATATCTATGATATGATTTGGTGTATAAATTAGTACAAATTATCATACCTTATTGAAAATATTTCTTATGAATTATGAAAATTTTATCTCCTATTAATTATTTTGAAATATTTAAAAGTGTTGGGGTGTCTTGTCAGATTATTTCTGCTATGATATAGTTAAAGTTTCTCTTCATTATTATATGATGTTGTGATGTAGCATATAATTTTTTTTATTATTAGACGTGATGTGATTGAGAACATCATTATAGTTGAAACAAAAACTTTTGATTATGATCTTAGACTTTATATTATTGAAAATGATGTTGTTTCTTGATATATTATTTTTGAAAAGAAGTTTCTAAGATGTGTGAGAGGTACAATTTCTTGTACTAAATAAAGTTAACTATTTGTGGCACTAAAGAGGTAAAATGATATAAAGTGTCTTTCAAAATTCACTGTTATGTGTTTATTCTTGATAAGGGTGTTATAATATAAAAATCAACAAATAGAGTTAGTTGTTGAGTTGGTTGATAATGATATAAAGAGAACTCTTACTGAGTATTCCAATTGAAAGAAATTCACCATTTTTTATGGTAAAATTAGATACACGTGTTTGAGACATAATGTGGTAAAGCAATTATTATGAGATGAAATTATTTACGTAAATAAATTATATGTAGTCAGGGGTGAATCTAATCAATTCATGGACTAAAAAATAATATTGTGGTGAGTGATACTTTAGTCATTTGAGAAGATTAACAATGATGGTAAACCAACCTATTTGATTGGATACCCCGTGAATTAGATTCATATGGGTAATAACAAGTCATTAATTGATCAAAGTATGCACTATTAAACTATGTCCCTCCTATAATGTGTGAATATACTGTAGTGGTGCAAGGCAAAGTGAAGACTGATTTAAAACCCTTAATCCAATTCAAATCCTTCATAGGTGGTGTATTACTCTACATAATACATTTGATGATTGGACGTATATGAGTATGGAGTGATGTTGCTCCTATGAAATTGTGACTAATTTCTCTAGCATTTATGAATACTAGGACCCACACATGATTTCTTAGCGAAAAATTGAGATAACGACAAATATTGTGTGAGTATTATGTGATATAATAAGACCCTAAGATTATAAAAGAATTCTTGGTTCATAGAAGTTCTAAAGTTATGAATTGTTCTGTAAGTTTAATCTTTGTTTTATCTAAGTCTGATTCATAGTCTACGGACACCAGATTTGACAGACTGTACTTATATGTGAAAACACAATAAATTTCTTATTTTCTTGTGTCGTTGTGAAATAATAAAATTCGAGTCAAAAAAATAATAATCAGGAAAAAAAATATTGTAACAACGGTTTTATTGATTTCAATATGTGAGTGTTACAATCTCTATGAATCCTCTGCTTCACCTTTTCAAATAAAAATTCAAGGGCTTCGAGCTTGATCTTGAATTTAAACTTGATTTGTGAATTTGATTAATTCGATCTTGATTTGTGTTTGAATTCAAGGCATTTGGACTTGTTCTTGGATTTTGTGGTCTTGATCTTGAATATTGGTGAACTTGAATGATTGATTTTTAGCTTGTAGAGAAATCAGGTGTGTTTGATCCACGAGCTCTCTCTTACTTTTTGTTAGCATTGTTGGTCCTTTTTCTGAATTATGAGGCCTCTATTTATAATTGTAAAATGAAAAGAGTCATGGCGAGTAGAAACTCTTTCAGGCCAATCAGATTGAAGTGACATGACCATATTTGATTGATTGAAATACGTCATCTTGTACACTTGGCATAATCCTATTGGCTCCTTCACTTGACTTGGTATGCTACGTCATTCAACATCTGACATCAAATTGGACCTCTAGAATAAGATGGAATCTTGGGCTTAGCAAAATGGGTTCATCATTTGTGGTCCAAATCAATGGACTAGCCCAATAGAAATTGAATTTTAATCAAATCCATATTTACTTGGATTTAAATAATTGATTCAATCATATTAATTCATAATATTTATTTGGACCAATATATTTAAAATTTATGTGATCATAAATGCCCTCACTTCAATACTTATCGAAGTATTTAAATCTTCGTAGACTAGACTTGAATTACCAACTTGGTGATTTAAATGAGTTTAATAATAATTCATATGTGTAATAGAATGACCCAAAAATTAGGAACATTACCCAATGTTATTAATATTGAGTGGAATAATAATAATAATAATAATAATAATAATAATAATAATAACAATAATAATAATAATTATTATTATTATCATTAAAATTATTACGTGAATTCTTAAAAGATTGTATCCATTTGATTGGAGGGAATCCGTATGTCCAAGTGAATCCTACTTCAATATGGACTTGGCATCAACCTTCACAGACTTAGCAAATCCACTCCTTTTAAGATTTCAGCTATTGCAATCTCATGTTGATTAGAACATTGTAAAAATTGCTGCCTTTGGGCGTCTTCTAATTGAACTTGGGGTCAATCACCTTCTTATTCTAAATGTAACACCAAAGTAACTTCAGTTTAGGAGTGTACCATCCTTATTACCTCTCAATAAATAGGGACATGCTTTTATATATTTTTTTCATCAATTAAAGCGTAGTGATCCACGTCAAGGAAGCATAATGCTAGCTTATTATTTTGTTCTCCTTTTATTTACATTACTTTTTTGTAGCCCAACATAATAGTAGTAGAAAATTCATATCAAATCGTAGAAATTTCAAAATTATGATTGATTTGATATCCATAAATTAGACTTTGAGATCTACAAGATATCCAGAATTCAGACTAAAAAATTTTCAATATAATTCTAGAAACCTTTTTAAAGTTATCCTTGAATTTTATCATGCTGAAAATTTCAGATCTACGCGTCTTTACTAAACCTTTCATATCTTAAAGTAGGAATGAAAATCACAAGTCGTTTGATTTATGTGAAACTAGACACAAGGGTCTATTACATATTTGAAATTTATAATTTAATAACTTTGAGATCTTTTCAGATGTTATTCTGAAATCAACATTGGGTTTTGATTCACCAACAGTTTCAGATTTGCGCGATGACACCAAAATTTTTTATCTCAATTTGAAAGTATCAAAATCATGATTCACTTAATTCTTTAGATTCCAGAAACATGAAACAATAACATATTCAAAATTTAGAACTCAACACCTTTCAGATCGTTCTATACAAATTTTGGAAGTTGACCCTGAATTCTGTCCCGCGGAGAATTTCATATTGTCTCACCAAATAATTTATACTTGATGACGGATCATCACCATCAAAAGGTGTTTTAATTGCTAGAAGCAAGGCTTAAATGACTTTGTTTTCTCAAAAAATTCTTTTCTCAAGCCTATCCAAGTTGGTGATGTATGACTTTCGAGTTCTAAATGTCCTGTCAGGTAACAATCTCTCTCCTCCTTGTGTTTACTTTGTGTTGTCTCTTTTTTCTTCTCTTGTAGAATCAACGCAGATAGCAATGTGAAACCCTCAACTTAAGGTGCGAGAGTTTAACTTTATCTTCGTACATCTTAAGACCGACCAATTTGACTTTAATTTTGATGACTTTACAATAATTGGCTTAAGGTGAGAGAGTTTAACTTCACCTCCGTACACCTATAGGTCGACCAATTTGTCTTTAATATTGGTGACTATACAACAATCAGCTTAAGGTACGAGAGTCTAACTTTGCCTTCATATACCTTAAGACTAAACAATTTGGCTTCAAGATTAGGGTGTTTTACATAACAAATCTATCAAAAGGCCAACTTAAGGTGCAAAGGGGAAAATACTGTCCATCTTAAGGCATGAAAATTTTGAGATTGTTTTAAGAATAAATCCGCAAAAGAGACCAGCTTAAGATTTAAAGGGACACTCTTTTCCACCTTAAGGCGTGAAAATTTTGAGATCTTCTGAAGGATAAATTCGTAAAGAGACCAGCTTAACATGCAAAGGGACAAATCTTGTACACCTTAAGGCATGAAAATCTTGAAATCTTCTTAAGGATAAATCTGTAAAGACCAGCTTAAGGTGCAAAGAGATAAATGTTGTCCACCTTAAGGCATAGAAATTTTAGTATCCTTTTAAGGATAAACCCGTGAGATGCCATCTTGAAGTACAAAGGGAAAAATCTTTTCCACCTTAAGGCATAAAAATTTCAATAAGCTTTTAAGGATAAACTCGTGAGCGGTCAGATTAAGTTGCAAAGGGATAAATATTTTCCATCTTAAGGCATGAGAATTTTGAGATTCTTTTAAGGATAAACCCGTGAGAGGTCAGCTTAAGGTTCAAAGGGACAAATTTTGTACAACTTAAGGCATGAAAATTTTAAAGGCTTTAATTTGAAGACTTAAGAGTTTTGATAACTTCAACTTGAAAATTTAACGGTTATAGAGGTCCATCTTTCAAATTTTGTGGGGAGACTTCAACTTGCAGATTTAAAAAATTTGACGACTTTAACATACAAACTTTGTAGATTTAAAGACTTCATCTTACAAGCATATTTGAAGACTTCATCTTGCAGACTTGATATATTTTTTATTTGAAACTACAAAGTTGGTAGATCCTCTGTAACGCCTCGAGACTGCACCCTGGGCGTCACACGGTGCTTACGACCCCAAAGGACTACAAGCTAACCCATGACTGGTACCTGTTGTGAGCACTGAATATAATACTGAAATATATATACAAAAAAAATCTTAAAATGCCATAAAGTTCTCAAAATACTGAAATAATAGTAACTGAGTATAACTGACAATAACATCTGAATATTGGATAACTGGCTATGCTAGTCTGAAAGCTTCTAACTGTCTGAATATGGAGTTGATGGGACAAACTCCCAACTAACTCTGACTGAAATAACTACTGAACTGCTGAAATAAGTAAACTCTGTCCTCAAAATATAAGGACTCACCACTATAACTACTGCTGATAGCCTGAACTGCTAAGTACGGTCAGGAACCTGAGCATCCGAACCTATGATATGAGACATCATAGCGCAAAGAAAGAGTATGCATCAGTACATGGAATATACTGGTATGCTAAGTGAGATAAGGCTAGTATGCGTGTGTTCATATGTATAAGCTGATAACTGACTGAATAAACATCATGAAGTAATTGGATGAGAGTACATGTAAAACTGTAACTACTGAACATACTGAACATGTTATACTGCGCATATGATATACATAGTGTATCTGAGATTATACTGAAACTGAGTGTTGAATTCTGATGGTCGAGTAACTGATAACTTATAGCCATGGTTCTGTAGATTTGTCTAGTTCTATACTGAATACTGAGACTGAAACTGTAACTGTGGGGGTGTTCATCTAACTTACATACCCCAATATAGACTAATTTGGGGACCAACCTATGACCCCAGTTAGAAGGGGGTTAGCACTTTTCCATGGGATACTAATAATGTTGGGTCAACCCTAATCTGGCAGGAAGACTCATGGAGTATATATATGATTGTGTCAACACTAGTTTGGCAGGAGGATGACTTACCCTATGCTGGCTACGTAGTTCTATAACGCAGGGACTGATACTAAGGGTCAAATCCTCTACTGGAAGGAATGCCCCCATCCCTGGATTCACTCAGTGTTGAATCCTACTCCCAACTGAATCGACATTGAACTGATTACTAGACTATACTAGGCTAGACTAAACTAACACTGATCGTGTTGACTGACTGAATTGGACTGAGTTCACTGAGTTCTGTTACTAACTGAGTACTACTATTTCTTACCTTTACTGGGACTATTTTATAACTATTGCAACCAAGTAAACAGTGAGATTTTGGGTAATAAATACCCCCAGGACTCGATAGCATTAATAATAAAACATAACATATCTTGAAAGCATAACAATAGTCAATTGTTCACAATTCATTCACTAAGACATTTTGTCAAACACTTGGAGGTCATAAACTTGTACATGAATGAGAACACATGATAACCTATCATGATTACATTATTCAACTCACATGGACATTCTATCAAACACTTGGGGAGCATAATTAATGCACATGGTAATAAACAACACATAAGCATCATGACTACAACTTAAACTTGCAATTTCAAGGGTTTTAACATGGGAATTACACCAATCAACATACATGATATCTTATATTCATGAAACTTATAGTTAAACTTATAATTAAATCTTGAATTGAAACCCATATAACATAAACTACGTATTTAATAGTATATCCTAACAATCTCCCACTTAGACCCATAACTATGAATACATAATTTTAACATCCATTTCTTCTACATGCATATCAAAAACCTTCTGGGTTAAGCTCTTTGTAAATAGGTCTGCCAAATTATTCTTTGGCTCAATCTTCAAAACTCTCACATCACCCCTTTGAGTTATATCCCAAATAAAGTAATATTTTCTCTCAATATACTTATTCTATTTATGACCTCGTGTTTCTTTCGAGTTCGCAGTTGCACTCCATTGTCACAGTAAAGTGGTAGTGGTGTTTGCACTGAAGGAACAACTCCAAGCTCTTTCAGAAGTTGTCAGGCCAAACAGCCTCCTTAGCCGCCTCAGAGACAGCTACACATTCGGCTTCCATGGTAGAATTAACAATACATGATTGCTTGATACTCCTCCAAACAATGACTCCATATCCTAAAGTAAACACATATTTTGAGGTAGATTTTCCAGAATCTTTATCCCTCTAAAAATCTAGATCTGTATATGTAATAGGTATAAGATCCCAAGAGTAAAAACAGTCATATAATCCCTAGTCCTTTAAGGTACTTGATTATATGCTTAACTGCAGTCCAATGTTCTTACCCATGATTAGATTGAAATCTGTTAACCATGTCAATGGCAAAGCAGATATCTGGTCTAGTGCACAACATAGCATACATGAGACTCCCTACAACAGAAGCATAAGGGATTGCCTTCATTCTCTCTATCTCATCTTTCATTTTGGGCGCATGATCTTTTGATAGAGTAATTCCATGCATATAAGGAATAAATCCTTTTTTGGAATTTTGCATGCTAAATCTTGCAAGAATAGTATCAATATAAAGTGCTTAAAATATGCCTAATATCCTTTGTTTGCGATCTCGCATGAGCTTGATCCCAAGGATATGAGTCGCTTCTCCCAAGTCTTTCATATCAAAATATGAGGAAAGACACTCCTTAATTGAATTCAACATGCTCACATTATTTTTTATGAGCAAGATTTCATCTACGTACAGAATAAAAAATACAACTCTATCTCTTTCCCATTTTTTATAAACGCACAAATCATTTTCACATTGATCAAAATGAAAAGTCTTAATCGAATTATCAAAACAAGTATTCCATGCTCTAGATGCTTGTTTCAAACCATAAATAGATTTCTTAAGTTTACAATAGTTATGTTCATTACTATTTTCCATAAAACCTCTTGGTTATGCCATATAAATGCACTCCTCAAGTCTTCCATTGAGGAAAGCTGTCTTTACATCTATTTTCCAAATCTAATAATCATAATGAGCAGCAATGAATAAGAGAATCCTAATGGATTTAAGAATATCTAACGGCAAAAAAATTTCCTCATAAGCAATTCCTTCATTTTTAAGTAAACCTTTTTGCAACAAGCCTAGCCTTAAAAGTTTGCAATTTTCTATCCACACCTCTCTTTTTCTTATAGACCCACTTACAGCTAATGGGTTTGACTCTCGTAGGTGGTTCTACAAGTTTTCAGACTTGATTCAAATACATAGACTCCATTTCAGATTTTATAGTAGCAATCCATATTTTAGCATCTTTATCGGGTAGTGCTTCGGCATAATTAAAGGGTACTATATTAGGATCCTCAGGGATTCTATCGTACAATTCTCCCAAAAATGCAAACCATAAAAGTTTTCTAATAATTATCCCACGACGACGACTAGTCACTACTAGATCTGCTACTATTGGAACTAAATTTTGAACATCTTGAATGTCTTCCGGTACTATGACAGGTTCCTCGACATTAGCCTGAACATTTCCTCAATAATTACAGGTTGCTCAACGTTCCTCCCACTACTTTGAGGTAGTGTGATGTCAAGTGTTTGCTTTTATGTGACCTCTTCCCTATTTATATTTCTCTCGCTACGTGGATGCAGTGTTATGTCAATAACGATTTTTGAAATTTGTCCTTGTATTTTATTATTCGTTATTTTATTGCTCAATTTCTGTAAACCAATTTTACTTCTAGGAATGTAGTTCATTAAATAATCCTCTTCAAGAAATTTTCCATTTGTCGAAACAATTAACTTTTGTTCCTTAGAACAATAAAATAAACTCCCTTTTGTCCTTTTTGGATATCCAATAGAAATGCACACTTCTGTCCTAGATTCCAATTTATCAGTTTTTTCCTTTTAGCACATGTGCTGGACAACTCCAAACTCGAATATTCCATAAACTAGGCTTGCACCCACTCCATAATTCAGATGGGGTTAAAGGTATTGATTTTAAAGGAGCCAAGTTGAGAATATAATTTGTTGTTTCTAATACATAACCCCAAAAGGAAAAGGGCAAATATGAATAACTTAACATTGATCTAACCATTTCCATAAGAGTTCTATTTCGGCGTTCTGCCATACCATTTTGTTGTGGTATTCCTGGAGAAGAATATTGAGATGTAATTCCCGATTCTGATAAGTATTTAATGAATTCCACAGAAAGGTATTCAGCACCACGATCAGATCATAATGTACGAATATGTTTGTTATGTCGCTTTTTTGTTTCCATCCTAAATTCTTTGAATTTTTCAGAGCATTCAGATTTATGGCACGACAAATAAATATATCCTTATTTTGAGTAATCATCTGTGAAAGACATAAAATACTCAAAACCGCCTCTTGCTTGTATAATCATCGGACCACACAAATCAGTATGAATTAATTCTTACTTATTACCGGCTCTATTTCATTTGGTAAGAAAAGGTCTCTTGGTCATTTTACCTTTTGAACAAGATTCATAAGTTGGAAGTGCCTCCACTTTCAATGAACTCAAAAGTCCTTCAGAAACCAACCGTGAAATCCTATTTATGTTAATATGACCTAGACGTAAGTGTCATAAGTATGTATCACTCAATTCCAAAATAAATTTTCTTTTATGTGATTAATCAACATTATTAAGTTCTATTGTTTGTAGCCAATCATGGGAAACATCAAATACAAATAAATCATGTATTCTAGGACCAGAAATAATAAAATGCTTCTTAAATTTAATAATTTCATAATTATTAGCAAAATAAACATTATAACCAGCATCCATTATTGTTGAAACTGAAATTAAATTCCTTCTAATAGAAGGTACATAAAGGACATTATTCAAAGTCAAAACTTTAGAACAACTAAACGAAATGAAAATATTTCCTATAGCCAAGGCTGGTATTGGTTCCCCATTTGCTTGAAATACATTCAGTTCATTTTCATTTAGGCGTCGTGTTTCCTAAAACCCCTGCAAAGATGTATAAGTATAATTAGTGGCTCCCAAATCTATAACCCAAAATTGGGTGGAAACGACCGCTAAAATTTTCAACGACATATGAAAAAGATGTACCTTATTTTTGCATCTTTGTTGCGTATCCGGTGTTGACACCTAATTTTTGCCCTCCACGACTAAATTTAATCCTAGGTTTCTTCAATTTTTAATAAAATTAAAATATTTATTTCATCTGGAGAAATGTGCTCTAAAATATATATTTGGGTTAATTTTTTCATTTAATTGACGATTATATGTTTTGGTATTTACATATGCGAAATTGTATAAATTTTGTTACTTAAATGAACATTTTTATAAAAATTGGACTTTTACTAATCAAGCTTAAAAATTAATTCGAATGGATAAAGTCTTGATTTAAATATAATTTACTCTCAAAAATAATTTATTTGGATAAATATGTGTTTGATATTATTAAGTCATAATATATATAGAGAATCAACAATGTCATAGAAAGATAAATCATAGGTCGTTACACGTTTTTCCCTAAACTATTGTTTGTAATTTTGATGTATGAATCTTCGTTAATGCCGCCTTAATTGAAATTTAGAAATTTTCTTTCTTGAAAAGTTTGCCTTTATTTTATTTTAATATATGGATTAGTGTCTATGTTTGTTCAATTTTAGTAGTCATGGTTATTTTTCTTATTGACTCATCCCTTTACTTTCGCAAGCTTACGTTGTTTGTTCTCGCATTAATTCGTTGAATATGGCGTTCTTCCTTTTACCTTTATTCATTCTTAATATGAACATAAATCATGAGGCATGTAAGTGAGTGTCTTTGCTTTGCATTTTATCTGTTGACTCTCATTCTTGTTATACGTGTGCAAGTGTGCTTATCATTGTCATTCAAAAATTGGTTCTTGATATTTTCTTTTGCTTTGAAATATGTCACTTTTATGCCTTGAATGTATATTAATTTCTTTATCTTTTCTTTGCAAGCAAAAAATGTCTCAAGTCCAAATGGACTCCTCTCCTCTTGCATTCATAATGGACCAATGAGGCCCACCTCTTCGAGTCAAGTTTGAAGTTTAAACCCAAGGTTGACTATATGGCGTGCAGGTGCTAAAAGATAGATGGAGAAGTAAAATGGGTCAAAACCCATTGATGAGGTCACAAAGAGACTTGAAAAGTCTCGATTTTTATTATTGTCTTCTTTTTATTTATTTATTTAGTTATTTACTTATTCATTCATTTGTGGCCTAGAAGCCAAAGTTGTATTTTAATACAGGTGATGCCGATTCTGGGGCAATGGATCCGAAAAATAGTTTAGGACAGGTAATGGGCCAAAACTCGATATTTAGATTAGGACAGGTGCAGGTGGGCCAAAACCCAAATTAGATTAGGATAGGATTTATGGATTTGAGCTTACGAGCCTAAGTCTTCAAATTCTCCCCTTTCCCCTTTACGCGCTTATTTGCTACTTATTTTCTTTGACTTGGTTAAATTCCCTACTAAGTCGTCAAAAATTATTTTTATACAAGTTTCGTCCTAAATCACTTTCTTTTCAAAAATCAACTTCTGTTTTTTCAAAGTTAGTCAAAGTGGTTTTCAAATAGTCTGGATAACCGCAAGTTAGCGGACATTGTAGGTGCCTTAAAAACCTTCCTAAAATGTTAATAAGAACCTCTAACCCGAGATTTTCTTAAAGGCCTAAGTCTTTTTCTGTTTTGAGACTTAGGATTTTATATTAAAAAGTTTTCTTAATTTCTTTTCAAATAAATTAAGTGGCGACTCTGTAATTTCTTAGATTGTTTCAAAGTTTTCTTTAAAGTATCGAAATAGTTTAAAAGTCGAAATCAATATTTTCCAACCCTTCGAGTTAAAAAGGGATAAAATAGAAATGACGACTCTACTGGGGAACTTTAACTAGGTTCTAACCAAATGTTTGAATTTATCTTTTTACTAACTGCTTAATTGTTTACATGCTTATATATTTCAATTCTGTGAAATTTAACTGTTGCATTTCTTGGCATAATCTCTCATGATTATTAAACTATTTTGGGGTTTCATGGATGTCTCGGCCCCTATTGATCAACTCCAAATCAAGTGTTGGAAATACGATGGTTTATCGGCATGTTAGGCCGTCAAAGGTTGTTCATATTTCCAAACCCAAGTTGTCTGCTTGGGAACCTGTGTCCAAATCCACTCAAAACACTGAGGATAGAGCTAAACCAAAACTTTTTTAGGCATGAGCCTAGGATGGCCCAATAACCAAGGGGGTTTTGGGCCCATTATCAAACTTTCCCTGCATGTATTGACCCCGTGTCAATTAAAGACAGAATATTTATGTGTTGAAGAAATATATGTTATTTAATGCAATCCATTATCCTTTGGGATAGGGGTAATAATTTCTTTGCTTTCTTTCATGTAAGGACTCTTCAATCGTCACCAATTGAAGGAAAAATTAAAGCGAGCCAGGCAAGATATTGATCAATTTGAACGATTGCCTGATTTCCCAGATAAATGATGTGTGAGTATAGAGCACATTAATACAAAAATTTCTTTATCATCAACAGATGTTGCCTATGAAAAGAAATGGACAAATTTAAGAGGGTGAAGGCCAATAGTAGAGTGTCTAGGAACAAGTATTTCCTATTCCTAACGCGGGACATTTTTCTTTTTCTCATGTTATTTTACCTTTCCCTAAAGATTGTATCCCTTTTGTTTAACTTTTGTAAGAATTTATCCCCTTTATATACCTATCGAGGTTTTTTGGGAATAGTGGATTGGTTTTAAAAAGCATATACTTCTGTCAAATACGTTAGGCTAACCCTTGGCTCAAAAGGGTCACCCAATTAGGATGCATGTTTATGACAATATGCTTGTGTGATATAACTGTTTATGTTCTTATACGTGCTATGTTGATTCGAATTAAAGGCGAATTGATCCAATCCCATTTTCCATAGAGCATCTCTAGGCATAAATATACCCCACTATATAAAAATCCGACCAAACATACTCCAAGTCTCCCAAGTGTCTCAAGAAAGTCCGCAGTTATTCTTAAAACTTCCAAAATGCTCGCTACCATTTTAGGAAAGTTGAATTTAGAATCAGAAAAAGCCATATAGTTTCAAACTACGTAGAGTCTTATTTCTCCCCCTGAAATATGTAGACAACCTTTCGGCCTGACCCACATCTTCAAAAGCTCTGTTGTCTTCCACTTTCTTGAAAAAAGTAATAAGTTTGAAAAGTAGAAAAGTTGATCCTTCCTGAGAAATTACACCTATCCATGTTCATTAAAATTCTAGAGTCATCATTACTTCATGGATCAATACGCATGAGATGAAAAACAACTCTATGTGTTTACTTCCTACCTTATCATCTTGCTTTGCTTATTACTAACGGAATCTAACACGTCAGTGTTTGAGTTTCTTTTACTTTGTAGGCAATATAAATTACTCTGTGTTGGAACAAAATGGCCCTACTTCACTTGATCAAAGTGAATAAGAGATCCCCTCTTGACTATAGCTTTGTTACAGGAAAAGAAAAATGACTAGTAGTAAAACTGGACTCTACCAATCATTTTTCAAAACCTGTAAGCGATGGTCTTAAGGTTGGAATAAGGAAAAATTTGAGGGAAGAATTTTCCAAGACAATCGGGATCATGGAAGATTAATTGGAGGAAACATTGTTGAATTGGACCTCCACTCCACTCATGACTCGTCGCCCATCGTATAATAATAACTTAAAACCTGTCATTTTCATGTCATTCCAAGAAGCAAGATAATAATGAATGAGAGACAATAGCCCTAGAACTGTCAACAAAAGAGTCAAACAATTCGAGAATCAAAGAAGCCTAATCTAGAGTTAACCGAGGTGGTTAACTAGGAGGGCAATGACTAAGTGAATTGGATAATTCATCCTTTGTTCTATCAAGACAAATGCAATGAAAATTTCATGTCATCCATAGAAGTGCTTAGTTCAATCCTAGTAAGACGAATAAGAGTATTTAGGGTCATTTAACCCTGAAGATGAGTTTAATTACGAACTACGTTTGACTTGAATTCTCAAAAAAGGGATACATAGGTAGCCTATGTCGTCTTTGGTCAACCTCTTAGGTGAATTTATCCTTTTCTTTTAGGTACGAACAACGTTTGACCTGAATTCTCGATAAAGGGATACGTAGGCGGCCTATGTCGGCTTCGGTCAACCCCTTAGGAGGATTTACCCTTTCCTTTTAAGTATGAACTATGTGATGACTGGAATTCTCAAAAATAAGATACGTAGGCAGCCTATGCCAGCTTCGGTCAACCCTTTAGATTTTTTCTATATACCCCTAGCATAGGCCTGAACTACATTTGACCTGATTCCTGCTTCAACGGAATACGTAAGTTCCCCAATGGCTCGATCATATAACCCCAAGAAATGGAAACTGGGGCAGAATTTTTGAGAAGGAATCTCAAAAATTCACAAGAGGAAAATCATTATCCAACAAAGAGAACGAAGATCAACAAAGACTTCGGATCATCTCGAGCTGAGATCATCTCAAACAACTTTAAACTGGGCAGAAATTTTGAGGAAAGCCTCAAAATTTCCTTTGAATGTTGGAATATATTTAAAATTCCCCAGCACCAGAGGCCAAAGACAAGCTTTAGAAATCACCAGCTGCGATAAAATCTAGGTAGACTAAATCTCCGTCTATTACAAAACTTTTAAGGGAAAATCTCAGCGACGATGATGAATCCCGAGAATTCCTCCAATAAATGTCGGATGCAGTCAGAACCAAGAGAAAGATGTTCATTGAGCTAGTACATAACATGACTAGCCGATATTTTCTAAATCTTTTACAGAAGTTTTGAAACTAGTTTTTAAAATTAAGACTATTTTCAAAAATCTATACAAATCTCTTACTTAGTGATTGGCTAAGCATCTATTGGGATGGGAGTCAAGGTGGAAGTCCCAATATGATCGAGTACCCAAAAAATGATGAGGATCAAACTAAGGATCGAAGATGGTAAACACTGAGTAGTTTCACTCAAGACTAGCATTTTTTCTGTGGATTCAGGGATAAATATACAAAAATGGAAGTCTTTTTCAGAAATCTCCAAGTGCATTCAAGGGAGTTGGCACAATAAATACAACAATAAAAAGGATCACTCAATAGGAGAGAGAGAAGAAAGTCATTCTCAAAATTCATCTTGAAGCAAAGCAATCGGTTTGAGTAATCTCCAAATAAAGATCTTGCCCCATTTACTTGAATTCAGTGGATCTATTATTTAATTATTTCTTTAAAAAGAGAAGATTAATAGCAGAATAAGTCAATCAAATTATGATGCTCAACATTTGTCATTAAGCTTGACTTTGGTTGCCATTGAGAGAGACATTGTGTCTACAAACTGCCTACCTTGAGTACAGGCACATGTAGAAAGCAAGATGCAGATAAACAACCTCAGGTGAAACTATTTTCAAACCATCAAAAGAACTATTTCATATTATCGTTGAGAGTTCCATTTCATGTCATTGCCGAGAGGTCCATTTCATTTCATGCCATTGCCGAGGAGGCCATTGCATATCATCACCAAGAGGGCCATTTCATGTTATTGTTGAGAGGGACATTGCATATCATCACTGAGAGGGCCATTTTATGCCATTGCCGAGAGGGCCATTACATATCATCGCCAAGAGGTCCATTTCATACCATTGCCGAGAGGTTCATTCATATCATCTCATTACCGAGAAGGCCATTTCATGCCATTTCCGAGAGGTCCATTTCATGACATTACCGAGAGGTTTATTTCATATTATCTCATTGTCACGAGGGCTATTTCATGTCATTATTAAGAGGATTATTTCATATCATCACCGAAAGGTCCATTTCATACCATGCCGAGAGAGATATTTCACACCATTTCATCACCAAGAGGGTCATTTCATATCTGTTGACATGCAAGACATAAATGCTAGCATCGAGGATATCATTAAAATTTAATATTTGTTGACACGCGAGACACAAATACTGGCGTTGAGGATATCATCAACATTTAATATCAGTTGAAACGCGAGACATAAATATTGGCATTCAAGATATCATCAACATTTAATAGCTGTTGACACGTAAGACACAAATATTGGCATTGAGGATATCTTCAGCATTAATTATCTGTTGACACGTAAGACACAAATACTGGCATCGAATATATCTCATCATTTTATGAATCAGGATCTGAATGCATCAAGAGCACACGAGTTGAAGGGATGCCTTTAAGTCGCTATCTAAAGACGGATGATATATGAGATTTCCTAGAAATTGACAATTTGAGGGTCATCTATAAGTCATATTATTTGAAATGGGATAGTGTGCAAGATTACCTATAAGTTGATTGCCCATAGGCCATCCATAAACTGCAACAACATCCTAACCAGATAGTGTGCAAGTTTACCCAAAAATTTATAGTATGAAGGTTATCCATAAGTCGCACCTTAATCCTTACCAAAGAATATACGAGATTATCAAATTGATAAGTCCAAGGGTTCTCTATAAGCTGCATCATTTCCAAAGATGCGCAAGACTTACCCGAGGTCACATGCAAAAAATCATTATCAATAATCGGAAAGGTTATCATTACATATACAAAAAGCATTATAAGTTACCAAAATGGTTGTCGCATCAGCATAAGATTACACGGTTACAGGGATCGTTCTCCATAAAGTGTCGTCGGTGTCCAAGAGGGCCACCCCACTTTGAAGACAAATTCAATCGACAAATGATCTAATTATGCAACAACCAAAAGGGTTGTTGTGTATATTATTGCAAGTTACTTTCTTACAAATAGGTACATGAGAGTATGACTTCGATTTTCAAGCAACAACTCACATAGAGATATGGTAAAAGATTATATACCCCTTTCATGAATTATGTTTAGCACTAACAATTTTTTAGACATTGTCAAGAGAATCCAAGAGGATGAAAATATCAAATCAAAACCACAGGTGCGGACGAATCCAGAAAGGATGCAACACAATGTGGAACTCTTTCTTAGTAGCAAAATGGGATATAGTCTAGAGAGGGACGTCAAACTCTTTGGATTCGAGCTAAAGGATAATTTCCACCACCAATCAACCCACACCCCTGTTAGAAGTCATGTGGGTACTTTGGGATATTTTTGTTATAGCTTCACTATCGGAATATTTCTAAACTCATATTGAGGGTAACCTTCTCTTTCTTTCAAATTCGGGTGACAACATACTTAGAGTTTTGGAAATTATGTCCAGGTAAGTTCTTCCCTATGGATATGAAGGATCCCACATTCATGATTAAGAGTCTACAAGCCTCGTTTCCGTAACTCAATCAAATTTTCACTCATCTCGAGTCAAAGATCGTCTAAAATAAAGGATAATTTTTTCTATCGATCGAGTCAAACTACAAGCAGTCTGATTCCCTGAGTCTCGAGGATCTGTAGGCTGGGCTCTTTGATGAAAACTCGACTATATTCCAACCTCCCCCCAAATTCCTTTATTCTCTAGCTTTTCAGTTTTATCAAAAACTCCAAAACTGAGATAGCTTGTGAATTTTTTGAAAATCGTGCTTTAAATCAATAATTATGAACTACAAATGGCCTGAATTCTCATGTAACCTGAGATATGTAGGAAACTCGATGTTGGGGTTCGGCCATAACTCCGCGAATCTCATGCGAAAACCAACCTCCTTCAAAAATGAATTTATGGTCTGACAAAAATTAGGAACGTCAAACTCCTTTTGCCCAGGGTTACTTGCATCCACCCTACCCAAAGGGAAGGGACTGTTGTTGACACCTAATTTTTGCCCTCCACGACTAAATTTAACCATAAGTTTCTTAAATTTTTAATGAAATTGTAATATTTATTTCATCTGGATAAATGCACTCTAAAATATTTATTTGGGTTAATTTTGTCATTTAATTGATGATTATATGTTTTCGTATTTACATATGTGAAATTGTATAAATTTTGTACTTAAATGAATATTTTTATCAAAATTGGACTTTTACTGATCAAGATTGACAATTAATTCAAATGGATAAAGTCTTGATTTAAATATAATTTACTCTCAAAAATAATTTATTTGAATAAATATGTGTTTGATTTATTAAATCATGAAGCTCGGGATTAAAGGAGGTATTAATTCGTATCGAATTTCAATTTAATTTAGCCAATCTATTATATTTGGTCATAATTGAAATCAAATTGGCCATAATTGCAAAGCAATCCACCAATTAATTTTTAATTTGGTCAAAATTAAATAAATTTGACTAAATTTTAAATCTCAATTGGGGTTATATTTTAAATAACCCTAAAATTCTCAAAAACTCTCATAACTTCTACCCAATTCCCACCAAAAATAATTTCAAATCCCAAAACTCAAATTTGAAATTCAAAATTTGTACTAGATTGTACAATTCTCCCTCAACCTTGTCCTTTTTCCAATTTTGAAATTCAAAAATTGAACTACATTGTACAATTTCCCCCCAGCTTATCTTCCATCTCAGCTTATCTTCAGTTTTAAAACTCCTAAAAAAGACCCCTAAATTCTTTCTCTCACATTGGTGGCTGAAAAGAATGGAATCCCCATCATTTCCTATAAATACTACTACTATTTTGGTAGAAAGAACAAATCTCAAGGTTGGAAAAAAAGAAGAAGCTTTAAGCGAAGAAGAGTTTTTATTTTCATAAAAAAATTCCTTTTCCATGAAACTCGTGGGCTAATTGAAGTTCTCGAGTTGAACGCTTTACGGTGGTAACAAGATTCCGAAGAAAGCTTGTAGTACCATTTTTCTGCCCCAAAAAAGGTAAACATATTTTTTTTTTTAGTTTTATTATCGTTTTCTTATTCATCTTTTTCTTCTTCGTAGTTCATAGTTATAGATTTGTTTGTTGGGATAGTTTGATGTAGACGGCCTTGAAAGCCATAGGACGTTGTGGAATTGTTATTATGGTTATTTTTATGTTCATTGTATAAAAATGAGCTAGAAATAGTTGTGCGTGCCTTTTTTACTTTATTCTTTGATTATTATAGATAAAGTTTCAATCTTTGCTTAAAAGATGTACTTATGCTTTGTTTAAATTCATTGTTGGCGGATATGTTTGGCTTTAGCATGTAAAGTTGTTTCCTTTATGTTTAAAAGAATAGTTAATAGTGATTGTTTCTCCTTTTTGACTTTATTCTTTGATTATTATAGAGAAAGTTTCAATCCTTGCTTAAAAGATGTACTTATGCTTTGTTTAAATTTATTGTTGGCAGATATGTGTGTTTTTAGCATGTAAAGTTGTTTCCTTTATGTTGAAAAGAATAGATAATATTGATTGTTTCTTCTTTTTGACTTTATTCTTTGATTATCATGGATAAAGTTGCAATCTTTGCTTAACAGACGTTCTTATACTTTGTTTAAATTCATTGTTGGCGAATATATTTTTTTTAAGCATGTAAAGTTATTTTTTTATGTCAATAAGAATAGTTACTATTGTTTATTTTGCCTTAATAAAATAGTAATTGGTTAAGTCATGAACTCTTCATTTTCTTGCTAATTATTTTAATGAATTTCAAAATCCTCATATGAGAGATGAAGTGCTCTTTGTATGTGTAAAGACTTAATTTGTGTCTCTCGTTGATTCATAATATATAAAGAGAATCAACAATGTCTTAGAAAGATAAACCATAGGTCGTTACGCGTTTTTCCCTAAAATGTTGGTTGTAATTTAGATGTATGAATCTTCGTTAATGTCGCCTTAATTGAAATTTAAAGATTCCCTTTATTGAAAAGTTAGCCTTTATTTTATTTTGTTATATGGATTAGTGTCTATGTTTGTTCAATTTTAGAAGTCATGATTATTTTTTTTTATTACCTCATCCCTTTACTTTCGCAAGCTTACGTTGTTTGTTCTCGCAGTAATTCGTTGAATATGGCCTTCTTCCTTTTACCTTTATTTATTCTTAATATGAACATGAATCATGAAACATGTAAGTTGTGTCTTTGCTCTGCATTTTATTTTTTTACTCTCATTCTTGTTATGCGTGTGCAAGTGTGCTTATCATTGTCATTCAAAAATTGATTCTTGATATTTTCTTTTGCTTCGAAATATGTCATTTTTATGCCTTGAACGTATATTAATTTCTTTATCTTTTCTTTGCATGCAAAAATTGTCTCGAGTCCAAATAGACTCCTCTCCTCTTGCATTTCGCAATGGGCCAATGAGGCTCACCTCTTCGAGTCAAGTTTGAAGTTTAAATCCAAGGTCGACTATCTAGCGTGTGGGTGCTAGAAGATAGACGAAGAAGGAAAATGGGTCAAAACCCATTGATGAAGTCACAAAGAGACTTGAAAAGTCTCAATTTTTATTATTGTCTTCTTTTTATTTATTCATTTACTCATTTATTTATTCATTCATTTGGGGGCCTCAAAGTAAAAGTTTTATTTTAATACAAGTGACGCTAATTCTGGGCCAATGGATCCGAAAAATAGCTTAGGACAGGTTATGGGCCAAAACTACATATTTAGATTAGGACAAGTGCAGGAGGGCCAAAAGCCCAATTAGATTAGGATAGGGTTTATGATTTGGGCTTACGAGCCTAAGTCTTCTAATTATCCCCTCTCCCCTTTACGCGCTTATTTGCTATTTATTTTCTTAGACTTGATTAAATTTCCTACTAAGTCATCAAAACTTATTTTTATACAAGTTTCGTGCTAAATCACTTTCTTTTCAAAAACCAACTTCTCTTTTTTCAAAGTTAGTCAAAGTGGTTTTCAAATAATCTGGATAACCACAAGTTAGCGGATATTTTAGGTGCCTTAAAAAACTTCCTAAAATGTTAATAAGAACCTCTTACCCGGAATTTTCTTAAAGGCCGAAGTCTTTTTCTGTTTTGAGACTTAGGATTTTATTTTAAAAAGTTTTCTTAATTTCTTTTCAAATAAATTAAGTGGCGATTCTGTAATTTCTTTGATTGTTTCAAAATTTTCTTTAAAATTTCGAAATAGTTTAAAAACTCAAAATCAATGTTTTCCAACCCTTCGAGTTAAAAAGGGATAAAATATTCGGGACACCATTTCTTATAATGACCAGGTTGCTTCCAATGATAGCACTTGTCCTTAGTCTTAGTTACACCACCATTAGCACCTGGAACCTTACAGGACTTTTTTTTTCTTTTCGTTTTTTGGCTTAGAAATCAAAGATGAAGGTTTGTCAACAATCAACGATGCTGGAAGAGCTTGTTGATTAATGGTACATTCTTCCACTTGCAGCTCATTCAACAGTTTTGCCAGAGATAAGTCCATTTTATTTATGTTATAATTCAAACGAAACTGCTGAAGACTGTCCGATAGAGTCGGTAGGACCATCTCAATCAGAGAATCCTTATTAATAAGTGCACAAAGAATTTTTAGTTTGTTCAACAAACTCATCATTTTAAGAGTATGTTCCCTCACCGAAGTTCCTTCAACCATTTTCGTAGTCAAAAGAGCTTTTATGGTTGTCTTCTTTGCAGCACGGTTTTGCTCATCGAACATCTCTTTGAGAGATTCAAGCATATCATAAGCAGTTGTCATGGATTGATATTGATGTTGCAACACCTTTTCCATAGAGGCAAGAATGTAGCATCTTGCCATCTCATCAGCATTAACACACTTATCGTACGCTTTAGTCTCATTATTAGTCGGTTCAGCCCACTTAACAGGACATTCCTCAACAAGCACAAATTTAAATCCCTCAACAGTAAGAACAATATCCAAATTACGTTTTCAGTCCATATAGTTAGGAACTTCTAGTTTTTATTTTGATTCAGGATAGAGGTTAAGGGATTGAATGAAGACATGGATAATCTGTTATTTAATAAAATTAAAAATAGATCATTAGACATGTTGCAGAAAAATAAAATTCTTAAAAACACATCACACATATAACCATGCTCATAAACAGTTAGAATCGTTAGGGAAATTTAACTATTTAAGCAAATATACATGTAATGTATGATGTATTATCTCTTAAATAAAAACAAAACCAACTCAGTAAGAGAGTCAACTGTTGATTTATGATAGATAAATATAACATGTCTTTGTACTATTGAACCAATATGTAACTTAGTTGGAAAGCTAATATAAGTCATCACAAATAAGTGACTAAACAACAATATTACACTATACAAGTTTATCTAATGGGGAAGATGACCTACATCAACATATAAACTCATATTATTTACTGTTATTAACGATTGAAAATCATAAGGAATGATCCCTATCACTATTGGGTTGCAACAAATAATTTTTTTGGAATTTTTAATTGTTTTGAAAACATAAAAATGACTAAAAACCAATCAAAATGATCCCGAATGGCCAACAAAGTCTTGGGTAACAATATAGGTGTGAGTATTGTTTAGTGGGTCGTTTCTGATGAACGTATCAAATTTCATGTCATTCGGAGTTCGTCAAAACTGAAAAGTTCCAAAACCGACCAAATCGATTATTATTGGTCGGGTTGTTGCGAGGGTCAGTAGGACTACCTACATAGCTTGGCCTTACCGCTACTGTTTATACAGTAAGTAACAACTATGGTTGGGCTTAGTCGAAATTCATCATCGTTTTACCCTCAATCCAAAAAATGATTTTCATAAAACTAAGTAAAGCATTTTAAAAAAAATATGTTTTCTGCTTTCTTGATGATAAACATAGATTCCAAAAAGCATTAGCATCATCCATAACAAAAAAGTCAACCATCAACAACATGATATTTACTATGATTATCAAAAACATATAAATCAATCATGTAATTTCTTTTTACATTATCTAGCATATGTAAGAAGACTGTTGATACCAATTGTTAGAACATTCACAGCGGAAGCAACAATTCTACAGAATCAATATAACTTACATAACATCTAGATAACGTAATCAAAACAAAAATAAAAAGCTTACCTCTTGAAACTTTCATACAGTTCGTTCAAAGTTTTATTTGTTAGGTTTGTTGACTTGTACTACTGCCTCACTTAATCTTTGCTTATCAAACTTGTGTGGGCAAGTGTTTTGGGATTCAAACAAAGGATTAGTATTCTAGAATTAGCTAACTTTTCTTAAAAACCCAACCTTTATTTATTCCCAATTCAACTGAAAAGAGTAGGGGAAGAGGTAAACTATTTTTGACACTTCACTACAGCCTTAATACCAAAAAACGTTTTGGCCTTAATTCCCTCTTAATTCCAAAAACATTTTTGGCTTTTTTAATGTTGTCATAATGCCAAAAGTGGTTTTTAAATTTACTTCTTTTATTTATTTAATAGAAAATCAGTAAATAAAATAATATTACTTTTTCTATAACCCTTTTTTTTTCAAATATGATTAGTTAATCAGGAATAGAAGGGACCACAAATATATTAACTGGGGCTTCCAATTACGATATTAATTCATTAATGAATGAATTATCATATCATAATAAATTATAGATTATTTCACTAAAAATTTGTAATTGCACTCCTCGGTTTATTTTCAAAATCTACCATCACATCTTATTTAAGTCCCCATGTTAGAACTACCAACACCAATTAATTAAATTAAATTCAATGAAAAAATTTAACTCATTGATCAATTTAATTCTGTATTTATAATGCTTAACTTATTTCACATGACAGATATAAAATCCACCTGCAGGGTTTTCACGTGAAAACTTATAAGGAACCATAAAGGGGTGTCTTCTATCTCAAGTTCGATAAATAGTTCTATCAACTAATTAATATTTCATTAAGTAATTTGTCATCATCCAACCTATGAGTAATATATTGACTCATAAAAGAGTCTCTCACCTTTTAATAGATTAAAACAATAAACCAAACCATATAGATCATAGTAATTACATCAAGATTAAGAGTATAAGTTCATGTAATAGACTAGAAAAGTTGTTTATTAAAATGCAGAACATAAACAAACATCTCTAATTGGTCCGTTCAATACATACAAAATGTATTAGCACAAGAATTTAGAATATTACTACTCTCATAATTAAGATCAAAGTATATTTAATCTTGTGCTACAATCAGCAAGATATTTGTCCTATCTCATCTTTGATTGTGAATATTAATTTATTTCTTATAAGAACCGAATTCTGTCCTGCGGAGAATTTCATATTGTCTCACCAAATAATTTATACTTGATGACGGATCATCACCATCAAAAGGTGTTTTAATTGCTAGAAGCAAGGCTTAAATGACTTTGTTTTCTCAAAAAATTCTTTTCTCAAGCCTATCCAAGTTGGTGATGTATGACTTTCGAGTTCTAAATGTCCTGTCAGGTAACAATCTCTCTCCTCCTTGTGTTTACTTTGTGTTGTCTCTTTTTTCTTCTCTTGTAGAATCAACGCAGATAGCAATGTGAAACCCTCAACTTAAGGTGCGAGAGTTTAACTTTATCTTCGTACATCTTAAGACCGACCAATTTGACTTTAATTTTGATGACTTTACAATAATTGGCTTAAGGTGAGAGAGTTTAACTTCACCTCCGTACACCTATAGGTCGACCAATTTGTCTTTAATATTGGTGACTATACAACAATCAGCTTAAGGTACGAGAGTCTAACTTTGCCTTCATATACCTTAAGACTAAACAATTTGGCTTCAAGATTAGGGTGTTTTACATAACAAATCTATCAAAAGGCCAACTTAAGGTGCAAAGGGGAAAATACTGTCCATCTTAAGGCATGAAAATTTTGAGATTGTTTTAAGAATAAATCCGCAAAAGAGACCAGCTTAAGATTTAAAGGGACACTCTTTTCCACCTTAAGGCGTGAAAATTTTGAGATCTTCTGAAGGATAAATTCGTAAAGAGACCAGCTTAACATGCAAAGGGACAAATCTTGTACACCTTAAGGCATGAAAATCTTGAAATCTTCTTAAGGATAAATCTGTAAAGACCAGCTTAAGGTGCAAAGAGATAAATGTTGTCCACCTTAAGGCATAGAAATTTTAGTATCCTTTTAAGGATAAACCCGTGAGATGCCATCTTGAAGTACAAAGGGAAAAATCTTTTCCACCTTAAGGCATAAAAATTTCAATAAGCTTTTAAGGATAAACTCGTGAGCGGTCAGATTAAGTTGCAAAGGGATAAATATTTTCCATCTTAAGGCATGAGAATTTTGAGATTCTTTTAAGGATAAACCCGTGAGAGGTCAGCTTAAGGTTCAAAGGGACAAATTTTGTACAACTTAAGGCATGAAAATTTTAAAGGCTTTAATTTGAAGACTTAAGAGTTTTGATAACTTCAACTTGAAAATTTAACGGTTATAGAGGTCCATCTTTCAAATTTTGTGGGGAGACTTCAACTTGCAGATTTAAAAAATTTGACGACTTTAACATACAAACTTTGTAGATTTAAAGACTTCATCTTACAAGCATATTTGAAGACTTCATCTTGCAGACTTGATATATTTTTTATTTGAAACTACAAAGTTGGTAGATCCTCTGTAACGCCTCGAGACTGCACCCTGGGCGTCACACGGTGCTTACGACCCCAAAGGACTACAAGCTAACCCATGACTGGTACCTGTTGTGAGCACTGAATATAATACTGAAATATATATACAAAAAAAATCTTAAAATGCCATAAAGTTCTCAAAATACTGAAATAATAGTAACTGAGTATAACTGACAATAACATCTGAATATTGGATAACTGGCTATGCTAGTCTGAAAGCTTCTAACTGTCTGAATATGGAGTTGATGGGACAAACTCCCAACTAACTCTGACTGAAATAACTACTGAACTGCTGAAATAAGTAAACTCTGTCCTCAAAATATAAGGACTCACCACTATAACTACTGCTGATAGCCTGAACTGCTAAGTACGGTCAGGAACCTGAGCATCCGAACCTATGATATGAGACATCATAGCGCAAAGAAAGAGTATGCATCAGTACATGGAATATACTGGTATGCTAAGTGAGGTAAGGAGGTTCATATGTATGAGCTGATAACTGACTGAATAAATATCATGAAGTAACTGGATGATAGTATATGCAAAACTATAACTACTGAACATGCTATACTGCGCATATAGATATACATCGTGTATCTGAGATTATACTAAAACTGAGTGTTGAATTCTGATGGCCGAGTAACTGATAACTGATAGCCATGGTTCTGTAAAACTGTCTGAGTTCTTTACTGAATACTGAGACTGAAACTGTAACTGTAGGAGTGTTCATCTAACTGACATACCCCGATATCGACTAATTTGGGGTCTAACCTGTAACCCTAGTTGAAAGGGTGTTAGCACCTTGCCACGGGATACTAATAATGTTGGGTCAACCCTAATCTGGAAGGAAGACTCATGAAGTATATATATGATTACGGCAACCCTAGTCTGGCAGAAGGATGACTTACCCTACGCTGGCTACGTAGTTCTGTAATGGAGGGACTACTACTAAGGGTCAAAGCCTCTGCTGGCAGGAATTTCCCAATCCCTGGATTCGCTCGGTGCTGAATCCTACTCCTAACTAAATTGATACTGAACTGATTACTAGACTATACTAGGCTTGACTGAACTGACACTAATCGTGTTGACTGACTGAACTGGACTGAGTTTACTGAGTTTTGTTACTGACTGAGTACTACTGTTCTTGACCTTTACTGGGACTATTCTATAACTATTGCAACTAAGTAAACAACTAGATTTCGGGTAATAAATACCCCCAAGACTCGATACCATCAATAATAAAATATAACAAATCTTGAAAGCATAACAATAGTCAATTGTTCACAATTCATTTACTGAGACATTTTGTTAAACACTTGGAGGTCATGAACTTGTACATGAATGAGAACACATGATAACCTATCATGATTACACTATTCAATTCACATGGACATTCTATCAAACACTTGGGGAGCATAATTAATGCACATAGTAATAAACAATACATAAGCATTATGACTACAACTTAAACTTGTAATTTTAAGGGTTTTAACATGGGAATTACATCAATCAACATACATGATATCTTATGTTCGTGAAACTTATAATTAAATCTTGAATTGAAACCCATACAACAACACAAACATGAATACAACCCAATTTGCGCATGTAAATCATGAATCTGAAAATTTGTAGTTTTAAAAAAGGTTTTTGAACTCTAAGGGTGGAAGGAAACCAAAGGATGAATACCTAACATACCTTTATTGTTGATTTCGTAGGAGTTGTTGGTGAATTCTTGAAACTTGGACTTAAATTTTGAAGAAACTAGGGCTTGTTCTTGAGAGTATTTTGTGAAAAAATGAGTATATTTGCCCCTTTGGATCCTTAATTTCATGATATAGGTGGGTCAATATGGGTGGAAAATGACTCATTTGCCCCCACAAACCCGTAACTTAATACACAGATTGTGCCCAGTGACGCGATTGGCGATGCGTTGCATCGATGGGATCGATGTGATCACCGACGTGTCGTGTCAATGGTGTCGACGCGATAGCCAATGCGACGCATCAAGATCGCATTGGCTTGCTATTTTAGACATCCAAACACAACTCAAATGATGTCCAAACATTCTAAAACTCACCCAATATAACCTATTGACATCCCTGATCATGAATCAATTTAAAAATCGACAATCTAAGGCCGAAAAAGTCATAAATGATGCCATTGAAATATCGAGTCCAAAAATGAGACTAAGTGTCAAAACTTAGCTGAAATTTTCTAAGTCTAGACCTCTTTTGGCATGCTATATAGGAATGAAATGACTAGAACTTTGCGGTGTCTTACATCCTCACTCTTGGTTGTAGGCTTGGAGAATTTTAGGCATTCCAAATTCCATCAAATAACCTCATTTTTATTTTGAAGGATTGTCCTCATTGAGCCATGGATATTTGGTGTAAGTCCAAATTTTAGTGAGTATACTTGCATACCTAACTTATATGTGACAGATCAAGCGGAATTGTGTATTTTTTACACTCATTCAACTGAACTCGGAATGAAATTTTATGCACCTATGTACCTCGGTGAAGAGGATCGAGTCACAATGGAGTTCTGGGTGAGTGTTTTTTTCTCTTTCATATCTTTTTTCTTTTTTTTTTGCATCATAAATTTTGCCTAGGTCACTTCTTTCGAGGGTTTCAATCTAGCAAACTCTTTTTTTAGTCGTACATAGTTTATACTCTCGCAGATCAAGAGTGAACAAGCAGTTTGTGCTAGCGCCTTAAGGAGCGTTGAATCTTGGAGATTTTGCTCAAATTTGAAGAGCTTTGTGATTTGAAAATTTAACTCATAATTTGTTGAACTTTGTAACATTTAGCTGGATTTGAAAAGCTTGGTGATATACAGTTTAGACTCATATTTTGAGAAGCATTTCAAGTTGAAGATTTTGCTCAAATTTAAAGAGCTTCACAATTTGAAAATTTAGCTTTTAATTTGGCGAGCTTTGTGATATAAAGACTTCGCTCAAATTTGAAGAGCTTTGTGATTTAAGGATTTGACTTGAATTTGGATATTGATTTGATGTTTTAGCTCAAATTTGAAGAGATTTACAACTTGGAGATTTGGCTCAAATTTTTAGAGTTTCGTGACATTAGTTTAAGCTCATGCATCCGGGAGAAATTTAACTTGAGATATAGCTTGAATTATGGATCCTCGTGACTTTAATATTTGTCTTGAATTTAAGAAACTCTATGATGTATAGTTTAAACTCATGTATCAAGGAGTGTTATAACTTACAGTTTAGACTCACGCTTTGAGAAGTTTTATAACTTGCAGTTTAAACTCATGCATTGAGGAGCGTTGATACATGCATAGACTCTTCGAATTCATCTTTAGATGCAAACTTGCCCCCACTATGAAATTCTTATATATCTTCAACTTCGTAAGTCTCAGAGATAGGTATCCATTTATCTCCTTTTGCAGTTATGCTTAATTCCATACCATGTGCACAGGTTGTCAACTCTTCAAATGTATTTGGATTTAATACTTCTAAGATATAGTGAAGACCCCGATTCATGCCTTGAATGCATTTTTCAATGCTAGAAGTTTTACTAAGGCGATCTTTACAGTTGAGGCTCAATCTTCTCCAATGATTGATAAATTCAAAATTTGACTCTTCTTCACATTGACGAGCCTTTGTAAGTTCAATCATACTAACAACGTGTCTTGTTCTATAGAAATGATTAAGAAGCTCTTATTTCAACTGCTTCTAACTATCTATAGAACTAGGTTTGAGATCAGTGTGCCAATCAAAGACATTTTCTTTGAGAGATTGTACGAGCTTCTTGACGAGATGATCACCATATGTTCCACCACCATTGCAAGTCTCAATAAAGTGCGCTATATGTTGTTTGGAGTCCCCTTTTCCATTAAATTATTGAAGCTTAGGATGTTGATATCCATCAGGCATCCTTAAGCTATCAATCTTTTGTGTACACGGCTTTGCATATATGAGAGAAAATTTGGATAAGGACTCAAATTTATCTTTGATTGCTCCCATGATGAAGTCCTTCAGTTGACCAATAGGAATCAAACCTTAAGCAGAGACTTAAATCTCTTTGGTCATTGTTGTTTGCCTTATGAACGACTCTCCTTTCTCTTGAATTTCAGGAAGCTTTATGGGTGTGACTTGATTCTCTCTCATACATGCTCTCCATATTATTTGTTAACTTGGCAAGTTTAACATCTTATTCTTCCACATAATTTGTCAAGTATTCAACTGCTCTAACCAAGCTTGTTAGATGTTCTTCTATCGTGAAAGTCATTTTAATGTTCTTCAATTTTGATATTAAAAAAGTTGAGATGGGAGGCAGAGATTGTCTAGCTGGGCATGCCAAAACTTATTAGACAATATAACTCAAGTCGAAAAAATAATAATCAGGACAAGATAACATTGCAATTTATTTTATTGATTTCAATATGTGAGTGTTACAATCTTTATGAATCCTCTGATTCTCCTTTTCAAATACAAATTCAAGGGCTTCGATCTTGATCTTGAATTTGGACTTGATTTAAGAATTTGATGGATTCGATCTTGACTTGTACTTGAATCAAAGGCTTTTGGACTTGTTCTTGAATCTTGTAGTCTTGATCTTGAATCTTGGTGAACTTGAATGCTTGATTTGTAACTTGTAGATAAATCTGGTGTGTTTGATCCACGAGCTCTCTCTTGCTTCTTGTTAGAGTTGTTGGTCCTTTTTCTAAATTGTGAGGCATCTATTAATAGTTGTGGAGAGACAAGATTCATGGTGAGTACAAACTCTTTCAGGCAAGTAAGATTGAAGTAACATGGCTAGATTTGATTGGTTGGAACATGTCATCTTATACACATGATATGATCTTATTCTCTCCTTCATTGACTTGGTATTCCACGTCATTCAACACATTGCACAAAATTGGGCCTCTAGAATAAGATGACATCTCAAGCTTACCAAAATGGGTTTATTATTTGTGGCCCAAATCAATGGACTAGCCCAATCGAAATTGAACTTTAATTAAATCTATATTTATTTAAATTTAAACAATTAATTCGATCATATTAATCCATAATATTTATTTGAACTAACATACTTAAAATTTATATGATCACAATCATGTTACTTAATAGTATTTTTGAGATATATAGGGGATTATTTAGAAATATTTCCGTATCTCAAAAAGAATTATTCATAAACCTTTTTCTAGAATCATTCTATTAAAAGTTTTGCTAATAGTCTTTAGTACAATTCGGTGTGGTCGAATGCCTTGCCTTGATTAGCCATGATTCTAATATTTATTCTGTCGGTTTCAGACTAATGGCATGACCATTGAATTGACCTTAATCCTTGCCTCTTTAATAGCTATTATTTTTCTACAATAAATCCTTTTAAGTTACTACCATTTGACCCTTCAACCTTTATCATCCAAGAATGATCAGCTTTTGTTACTTGATAATTATTCCCTTTATTTCAAAATAGTTGGTCCTTATTGGCTTGACACTTTTTTTAAAATAATATTAATTAAATATTTATTTTATTAAATTAGCCTTATTAATTATGCTTTAAGGGTGTGTTTGGTATAATGGAAAATATTTTCTGGAAATATTTTCCTATTTTTTCTTGTTTGGTTGTAATATGACTTTGGTAAAATATTTTTCAAAGAAACTCATTTTCCTCTATTTGAAGGAAAATGACTTTCCTCATGAGCCAAGGAAAATCATTTTCTAGAAAATATTTGAGATGTGACTTATTGGCATCAAAATAAACCAAAATATGAATAAAGTGACCAAAATAGGTCACTTATTTTATAAGTTAGCAAAATAGGCTAAACATAATAATTTATTAAGTTTTATATCTTTTTTTAACAGTTTGATAGCGAAAGTGTACAGTAAAAAAGTTTTAGAAAACGTAGTAATAATTTATTACATTTTACAAAACTTTTTTATAAAACGTAATAATTTATTACGTTTTACAAATTTTTTTGTAGAACGTAATAATTTATTACGCTTACATGATTTGACATAAAGAAGTGATGTGATAGTACACTGATTTAAAAAAAATTATAAATTAAAACTTTATTACTTTTTTAACTCTTATAAATTAAATTTTTTTATTACAATTTATAAATTATAACTTTTTATTACGTCTTTTACCAAAAAAAATAAAAATTTAAGTTATTGCTTCATTTTGCCAAATCAAGTACCATCTATCTCACTCTTTTTGGCCTTTTCTTTCATAAATCATATTAAGAAGTTACTTTTAATAAATAAAAAAAATAAAAAATACGTAATTATAAATTTATTTTATTAATACGTAATAAAAAATTACATTATTTTTTAAATTTGGTCAGATAAATGTATAATTATTTATGGCACATCTCATACAAACGGATCGAATGATTAAAATGTGTAGTTAAATATTATGTTTTAGAAAATATATTATATTTTTAATTAGAGGGCCGCACACTCCTGTAAAGTTAAAATTTAGTTAAAAAAATATATATTTTCTATTCACCAACCAAACACCATAAAAAAATTTGGAAAATATTTTCTAATCAACAACCAAACATAAGAAAATAAGTGAAACACCAACTTATTTTCTATAAAAATATTTTCTAGGAAAAAAATTTCCATGAAAAATATTTTCCATCATACCAAACACACCCTAAAAGTAAAAATGTGAATATGTACACTTTATGTAGTCATTTAATAATAGGGATAATCTTGAAAGAACATAATAAAATTATCTTTATTTTATAAATGAGACAATTAAATTTAAAGAAATATTTTTAATAAGAAAGCCAACTATTTTAAAATAGAGGGATTATTACCATTTCAACCATGATAATATACCATTTTGACATTTGGTTTTCTCACATATATTTCTACTAGTAATAGTAATAAGTGAAAATTTCATTCAAACTTTCATCGTCCAACCAAGTGAGGATATAATAGTAAATTTATCTTACCTCTCCTACTTTTCAAGGTAAATTCACATGTCAACTTTAGCCACACCCACGTTTAATGAAAAGGTAGTCATCACTCCCCTACTTGTCTTCCTCACTTCCAGTCTATTCATCTTCTTCCTTTTGCTTGAGGGCTTGTTTTTCCTTTTCTTTTTAGATTCTCAGATTGAGTTTCTTTTTCAGCATTGTCGAGTACCTTTTCACCTCAATTGTTGTGAGTTTTCTCTATCCTTTAGTTGTTAATGCTCTTGATTATTGGCAATGATGTTTTTTGTGGCATTTGGTACTATTTTTTTTTGTTCTTATGGATAATTCTTGTTAGATTTTTGGATGCATGTGCATTTCTCTGTTTGATCTACCCCATTCGTACAGTCTTGGTTCTTGGTCTCTCTTCTGATGCTTGTGTACTATACTGAAAGTTGGCTCTATCAATTTTTTTTTATGTTTCTGATTAATAAAGCTCAATTGTATTGAGGTATAATTAATAGATTAGTATTCTATGTTCTTTTTTTGTGTGTGTGTTACATGGTTAATTGAAAGTTGTAAGTAAATGAATTATTTTCAGCTTAAATGTGAGAAAAGATTAGAGAAAAAGATTTTATTTTGACTGTTGGGTGGATTACTCACAGTTAGGTGTTATAAAATTAGCCCAAATTCATTTAGCTCGTCCAATCTATTCATGTTTTAATGGGTTGATCTAGAGTGATTTTAAAGATGGGTTGACTTGGGCTAGCCCAAGTAAATTCATCATAAATCATCAACCCACATGGGCTCATAATGATGCCAACTTTGACCCATAAAGATATTTAGTCCTAATATTTATAATTTCACTTTTAATATTTTTAGTTGCTTCAATTATTATTTTTTTCGTATTGAAATAGTTGTAGAAATAAATCAATTTTTGAATGAAGAAAAATGATTTTTTTCTTACACCATCCCACTATCCCTACCTCTCACCCTTAGCCCGATCAACCCCAGCCTGTCCCTCCCTAAAAAATTATTTTTTTAATTTATATTTTTAAGAAAATAATTTTTTCTCACACCATCGCACTAGCCCGACCCCACCTCCCTACTCCGACTCCTACCAGCCCCCCTCCCGAGAAAAAAAATGAAAAAACTTACTTTTTAAAAAAAATAAAAATAAAAATCAAAGTCATTTTTTACCCCAACCAATCCCTACCCCCGACCCTCCTCAAGAAAAAAATCTTAATAAAAAATAAATTCTTATACGATCCCCTTACCCCCAACACCCTCAACACGATCCCCTACCCCCACCCCCTAAAGAAAATTAATTTTTTTAAAAGATTTAATTCCCCCTTCCCCCTCCTTACCGAGACCCACCCACAGCCCCCTCCCCCCCTCCAACAATTAATTTTTATAATTAGCATTTAAAAAAAATTAAAAACTTTTTTCTTAGCCCACCCTCAACCCTTACCCCTTCCCCCTCCCTCCCCCCTCCCTCCTCCCTAAAAAAATAATTAAATCTTTAAAATTTATTTTATAAAATAATTATATTTTTTTCTTTTTTCACCTATCTTATCTTATCTTATCCGTTATCATTGTTTTGTGTTAAATATCTATACAAATGCTTTTTTTTTTTTTTAGTTTTTATATGTTATTTTTATGTGAAAATAATAACATAATAATATAAATATAAAAAGACAAAAATTAAAAATATCATTCTAACTTAAATTACTACTAGAATGGTAACTTGTTCAATGATGGATTAAGTTGGACGGATTGGACTATAACCCATTGCTTAGCCCATCTATATTTTAGACGGGTTGAACAATGATTCATTTATTTCCTTAGCTCATTTTGATCCACCCAAATTCGGTCCAACCCGCTCATTTGACCCCCCCACTCGCAGGAATGTGAATAAGATTTATGTCTATGTGAGGTAATCCCTTTTTTTTTAATTTGAAACAGACGTTGTCATTGATAGGGTTCATTAGTCATCACACCATCTTTGCTTTGAAAGATTAAAGCGTAGATGATCTCAACATGTGTTTTATAATAGAATAAACAGGCAAGGTAACTCGGTACCTCCTCTTTTAGTATTTGAATTTTAATTTTATAACTAAGGCATAATACATAAAGGAACCCACCTAGTGCGGTTATTAAGGAATTAGCTGTTAGTATATGCTAGACTGTCTATCTATGTTGTGCATCATCTACCAAAAGCCTTAGAAGGCATCGATTATAAATAAGGTCTATGAAACAAGTTCAGTAGTAAAAAAAAATTAAATGTTAAATTTTAACAACGGCAATAAAGTACACATCAAATCAACATCCAACGGTAATATCTCACTTTTTTCTTCTATAAAAGGAAGGTTATTTTTGTGTTAACACTCTCATATTTTTTGCTTTAATTTTTGCTAACAACTATAATGTCTCAAGCATCCCAAAAATCAAATGCAAAAGTGTTCTATATATGTTATTGTGGCAATCCAGCTATTTTTAGGACGTCATACACCGATTGAAATTCAGGTCAAAAATTCTTTAACTGTGCAGTTGGAAAGGATAATGGAGAATGCTTTTTTTTAAGTGGCTTGACGAAGACTCACCGACGAGTAGCCCATCAACATCAAATTTTTTAGGCGCTTTCAAGTTTCATATATTGCAAAGGCTTTGAAAATCTAAACAAAATAGAGATCTACTCATGACATTGCTAAGAGAAGCCGAAGAGCAAAGAGATTACTTGAAAGGATAAATAAAAGAAGTCCAAATGTAGAGGGATCAAGTAAAGTAAAGGCTGATTTTGAACGAGGAAAAAAAGAAATGCCTAAAAAATTTATTTTATAGTTTGTTATTGTGGTTGACTTTCTGAAAAGGTGTAATAGGGATATAGAAAATTGAATAAATAGATGTATGATTTCTTAAATCAATCGTGGGTGTAATCTATAATTAATAGAGGATTATGTCTATGTCTTTTATCATCGACCTCTATAAACTATGATAGTTACTGTAAATATATGAATTACTCAATCGATAGTCTGTTAAGTTTATAAATTATAGAGAACAACTTCTACAATATTTTCAATCAACCACTAGGACAATAGTTGAACTGGTAACACAATACAACCAGCTGTTTAAAGAAAAAATCACCAAATATATGTAATTCAATTATCCATAAAGAACAAATCACTAAAAAAATAAATCATTAAGAAAATTATTTGTTCCAAATTCACAAAACTACTTCTTTTCTTAATTGAGTTCTGCAACAATGCCCATTACATCCACTTCTTTTTCTTCATGTTTTTTCTCCTTTTCTTCAACTTCTTTCTTCTCTTCTTCTTCTGATGATTTCTTCTCTTCTTTAATATTTTCAACCTTCTGTTCGATCACTAATTTTTCTTCAACTGCCTTCTTGTTTCTGTCTTCTTCTTCTTATTTCTTTTCACCATCTTCTTTTGTTTTCTCCTCATTTTCTTCTTCTTCTTCTTCTTCTTCTTCTTCTTCTTCTTCTTCTTCTTCTTCTTCTTCTTCTTCTTCAACTGTCATCTCATCTTTTTCTTCTTCTTCTTCTTCTTTCGCATCGTGTTCATCTGTTGTATTCTCCTCTTCCGTTTTTTTTTCTTTTCTTCTTCAACTTTTTCATTTGCTGCTGCAATGTCCATCACTGTGACTGCAAGTTCTTTGAGGTATACTTTATGCCGGCTACGAAGGGGACTGTCGAGGTACACTAAATTATTTTGAAAGGATTACAAAAAATATACAAGAAAATTAAATTGGAAGAGTAAAAAAAATAATTAATTTACCCGTATTTTATTGCTTCTTCTTATTCTTCTCGATTCTTCTCAGTCTCTCATCTCTAACAAAAGAAGCAATATCCAGTAGACTTCTCTCGAGCAAAGCAACACGCTCGCGCAGGTCATCGTCTTAGAAGCGTCTGGTGCAGTTTTGAGTTCACTTAAACCGGCATGATCACAAGCACTGCTGGACTTGCATGGTGGCCACCCAAATCTTTGTTTTCGCCTGCGACCTCTGCTGATGAAGTCAGGACAATCATGTTTTTTATCTGCGCCTTTAATGCATCAATGGACGTATCCTTAACTTCGTTCGTGTATGGCTTAAATATTCTCATGTATCTCTACTCCATCTCACGAACAATAGGGGTAAGATACGGGTGCACAATCTATAAAAAAATAAAAATAAATTATATGACATTCACTAATATAATAATATTATTATCATATCTATCATAATAAGAATAATTTTACCTTTGTGTTGTTTTCTTTGTACTTAAACGGGTCGTTTTTTATTATGTTGTCGCACTTCGACGTCTGCCATCTAAGAAGACGGGAAATGGGCAGAGGAGAATCCAACGACTTGCCCGCGTACCTTCCCAGATAAGGAAAGGATTCATATATTTAAACCTGCAATCAATAGAAGCAGAAGTAAATCTACAGTGTCTATGTATTATTGCATAAATATGTAGGAGTCTATAATAAATCAATAAGATGGTAGATTTTAAGTACCAGAAATGCACAGGAAAAGCCATATAACGCGTACGATGCATTATTCCTCTTGACAAAAGCTTCTTTCTTCTTGGTCAGATCAGTCTTCTTTGTCAGATAGCTCAAGGTCAGCCCAAAGGACTCTTTTCCCCATGGATATCCCCGAAGAATTCTAAATCAGCCGCCATCTTGATGTAGTCCGAATCCATCTTCTTTGACGGGTCCTTTGCTAGCAGCATCGCGTGCATGAATCAAATCAAAGAACACTTCAACTTTTGTTGATTATTCAGCCTATTACCTTTCATCGGGCTAATCAACTTTGCAGCAGTAATGCTCTTGTTCTTCGTCACCTTAAAATGAAAGTTTTCTCTATTTTGGAGGACTTTGTTCATTTTTTATTCATGGAGATATACTGAACAATTCAGCCCCGTAATCAAAGAAAATTTCTTTAAGTCGAAACAAGCTAGCTTACCGTTCACATAGATTCAAAATTTATGTAGTTTTTTCTGATTTTTTATACGTCGTAGCAACATGTAATGGACCATTTGTCTATTAAACTTAAATTTTTTTGGGATATTCCTCAAGTGTCCGAAACATGTCTTCTAAAAATCAGAATATAACTTTTGTTCAACAAGAATACATCTAAACTCTCGATACACCGCAATTCTTGCTCTCACAGAAATCTTTGCAGGAAAAGAACCTAGATCATCCATCCAGGTTGTTAGGCCGTACGACTCAATGGAGATATCTCTTGCACAAATTGGCAAGGATAGGAGATCTTTCTCCCCGTCTTTGTATCTCTCCTATCCTCACTTCTCTGCTGTCACTTTTACTTTCTTCTTCGTTTTTTTCCTCGTTTCTACCTTCACTATCCTCAACATCGTCACTCTCATTTGCACTACTTTCATCGTATTCGAAAATATCGGCAAGAATTTTTTATTCAGTTTTCGACTCCAATTCATCGACTACGGGTTTTTTTCTCTTGAATGTTTTCAAAACTTATTCGGCTTTTTGCTTCCTACTGATAAAAGCAGTAGAAGTAGGCCTTTTAACTGTTCTATGAACTCTTCTCACCATTTATGATCTACAAACAAAAAACGAATCTGAACTGGTCGATTTATCGACCACTGGTCTATTAATTAAAATAAAAAATGCAGCAAAAATAAATCTGTAGTGGCCAATCTATCGATCACTTGTCTATTAAGAAAAATGGGAAAACGCCTCACATCAAACATGCAAATCAAGTTCCAACTTTATCAGATATTGGTGGTGCAATTCACAACAACAATAACACCATTAAAATGGGTCCAATTCAGTACAAGAAATTCATAATCAATACGCAATATAAGTACAAAAATTTAAAAAAATTCTACTCACTATCCAAAGCAAAACACGATTAAATATGCAAAATCGACAATGTTGATTGAAAACACTCAAATTTCGACTAATTCAACGAAGAACAGTACAATTTCTTCAAAATCGAAGATCCCCAACGAAAAATGTCATAAAAAATAGATCTAAAACTGATCGGGGAAGAACATTAAACTTACCTGATCAAGAGAAACTGAAAAATTTCGCCTAAGGAAGCAAGAATCGTGCAAAAAAAAAAAAATTCAAAAATATCGGAACTACAATCGGGAGAAGGAGGATTTTGAGGAGAGAGAAATATAGTTGAAAATATTAAATGATTTTAATAAATATTTGAAAAATTAATAAAGGGGACCATGTTGTATTTTTTTAAAAGTTGTATTTTTTTCCTAAGTTTTAAAAATGTTAAAGAAGCTCATGACCTCATAACCCTGACCCAGTTTTTGCTGTTTTCATATCCTAACTCTAAAAAATAAATCAAAAAGAAATTTGATGTCCAACCCTCAAAATAAGTTTTGAAAATGGATAGTTTTCAAAATTATCTCAACTTTCTATATCTTTGGTCAAACCAAGGAAATAACTCAAGAGAGCAAGGGGTTCTGGAGTATCTTCTGTTTTCTTCTCGTACACAAGTGCAAATGTAGTCCATTGATCTTCACTAGATATAATAACAGTGAAGGATTAAACAACTCTTAACACATTTCCTTCAATCGCTTTCGAAGTGATTGATTTCTTCTGAGGATCGATCGCTTCAATCATATTCCTAGCAAACTTTTCATTCCCATCTGTGATCATTTAAATCAGAAAATATAAAAGATGTTACTCCTAATTCAAACGTTTAAATCCCAATAAAAGATTTTAGAATTTACAAAGCAAAATCTTCATCTTATTTGTTTTACTTTTCCTCATTTTTATTAGCATTTTCCTAAAAATGATCTGACACTCGTGAAGATTGGAGTGACATCTGAAGTAATTTGAAATGAAAATAGTTTCTGCAAAATATTCAAAAAATATTTTCTTTGGCTGATGAGTGAAAAATATATGAAGATCAAATATTAAAGATTAATAATATTAACAAATTATAGAGTATTGTAAATTGATGATTTTCTTGAGTACTAAAGATTAATCATAACATTTAATTGTTTAAGTGTTAGTTGGAGCAAGCAAAATAAAGTTATAAGATAATATTAATTGAGGAAGATGACTTCTCCTCCCACAAATGAAACAAGTTACTTTTCCCTCTTTGACACAAACTATTGCACTTGGAATATATTAATGATAACAAAACATTATCAACTATCTTTTGACAGAATTAATTTTCTTAAACAATGACTTTCGTAATACAAAATACACTTAATTATAGAAAATTGATGCAAGCAAATAAGACTGTGAGAGAAAAGGAAGAGGGGTGGGGGGAGGGGGATTGTGCATTACCCGCATCATTATATTTCCAGCTAACTATTGAGACTAGGGGTGGGCATGGTACGGTACGGTACGATATTTTAAAATTCGATATGGTAACTTCGGTTTTCAATATCTAAAAGAACAATATCATTACCATACCAAATTAGTTCTGTATGGTTCGATATTTTTAAATTCAGTTTCGGTATTTTACGGTTTGGTAATTCGATAACCATATTTTATTTGATTTCGACTTACATATATTCATATAAAAAAACTATAACTTTAAACTTTAAAAACGTCTCAATCATATAAGACTAACAACTACCTTTGTTAATCAATTACACAAAAAGAACATTTCAATCACGATTGAGTAGTCCAAAATACAAACTCTGAACAACATTATCTAAACTTAAGCATAGTACTCCTAAATAATAAGCTTTCCAAAAAATTTATTTCTAAATAAAAATTACTTTTATGTTCAATTGGTTAATGGATGATATATAAATATATTTAATAATCTTAAATATAATATATATGGGTTTTATATATTATTAAAAAACTTCGGTGCAGTATACAGTATTTCGATATTTATTGCAGAAATACCAAATACTCAACCAAATACCAAAATAATTTAAAACTCTTACCAAACACCATATCATCCATACGGCGGTATAAAAAATTTCGATTTTAAAATGGTATTCGGTATAAACCATACCATGCCGACCCCTAATTGAGACAATCTTTCCAGCTTCACCTTCATGAATCTCAAAATGGTTGACCTTACTAGGGCTTATGTTGGGCAAATGGTGACTATTTGTGTGAAAAAAGTCATGAACCGAGTGTCCTCCACCTGGTGCAGCACCACGTCGCGGAGCCAATTCAAATGACATTTGTCATTTTTTAGTGAGGGATTACGATTCCACCGCGTTGCGTCAAGGACCATTTTCCCAATTATCATTTTCTAGTGTGGCTCTGCGGACACTTCACCTCCATTGAAGCAATCAACTTGTCTTTCAAACCCATATTTTTTTCCTAAAAATAACAATAAATTTAAAAAAAAAAAAGTGATGTGAAAATGTTTAGAACTTGTAACGTTTATATAGATTTTAATTAGTAGTGGGAAGCTAGCTAGTAGCTGGAGAACATTTTCCACCACATATCTATATCACATCACTAGTGGTGATCAAATATTACCGTTAATTTTTCATTTGTGTTTAATTGTGGGTTTTAATTTAGTTATAAATTGTCCTTTACAGTGAATTTGTTATTTACTCATGCTAATTGAAATATGATGACAATAAATTTATAACTAACAAGATGTATTTATTTTATAGTCAGATTGAGGCTTACATAATTGAGGTTCTTAATTTAAGGATCACAAAATTTATAGAAAAGCATGAAGATACATTTATTTTTCATCTGATTTTGTTTCCTGAAAACATCAAAATATTCAATGAAGGGTCCATGTTGAATTGATCAATACTAGCTTCATCTTTAATTTTTTCCAGTTTGTTGCTGTACCATCTTCATGTTATTAAAGATTAGTTCAGGGCCGGCTCTAAATAGCCTTAAGAAAAAGGTGAGGGCCTAAACCTAAATGTGCGGTTGGTTTGGTGGTGGGTGAGAGAAGGGGGGGGGGGTTACATTTTTTCTTTAGCAATAATAATAGGTTATTGATTTTTCATTAAAAATATATAGAGTACTATTTGAAAAAAATAAATCAAAATCTTCATATAAGATGAAAAAATTATTAGAAAAAGTTTGATATATTTAAAGTAGTATGTCTAAAGAAATTTTAATGGATGAACTTATTATCGATTGAAAAAGAATAACTTGAAGAAAAATCAACTATAAAAAAGTTTTTAACAACTTTACATCTTAAAAAAACGATCGTCATTCAGTTTTGACTTTCAACCATTAATGTACTTGAACTGGCCCTTCATAAGTTGTATAGAGAAGGATGAACCAGCTTATGCCCACTTATTTAAAAGAAAGTGAGATAACACTTGTAATATTGATGGTATCTATTATTCCCTCGGTTCATATTATATGGTGTTTTTAGGTCTTACATTTATTCCTAAACAAATGACATTTTACATAATTAAGCAACTATTAATTTTTTTAAAAATAATTACCCTTATTTAATTTAGATAAGTAGATTTTTACATAATTAACCAATAAATTGTATAATTGTGAACTATTTAATTAAGAATAATTTAGTGAAACACTTCTTACTTGTTAAGAGTGAATAAATTTGTTAAGGAGTGTATGATCTGCCCAAACTAGAAGTACCATATAATATGGATCGGAGAAGTAATAAGTTTTAGAGTTAACATCTTAACTAACTATAAAAAAGTTAATAAGAATTGAAATTTGAAAATCCTTATATATGAGGGTGAACGTGTATATATAAAATCTTGTATATATATAAGTATATATTATTTGTCAATTTGATTTGATGTTTTCTTACTCATGACCAAAGTCCAAGCCAAGTTTTGTCGCATTTAATTTTCTTGATAATTTGGTTTGAGTTTCAATTAGGTGCGAAAATTCAATTTGATGTGAGCACCACTGCTTAGCCTCAAATTTATAGGATTTATTTTTATAAATTGAAATTCCATAAATAAACTTAAAGTTCAGTACAAAAGATGCTCTTGATAATTTAGGATCAGCAAAAAATGAGTTTGGACTGATTCCTCCGGAATACAAGGCTTTGTTTCTTTATTGTAATTAGTTCCTAGGATGACTGTCCAAATAGTCTTGAATGCATACATGGAGAAACTACAAAAATATTTGTGCTTTTAAAGACTTCTTTTCTAGCTCCTTCTTTTGCGAGAACGTCATCCGCATTATGTTGTTCTTAAAGCAATGGTGGATCTTTGACCTTTCTAGCCTCTGAATCAACAACCTGCAATCATGAATAATGGAATTATAGCGAAGGTTGCCCTCCTGGAGTATTATAAAGCTTTATTTGAATCAATGTTGATATCAATGGGGAGGAAATCATTTTCAACAACAATTTTGTGTACCTCTCGAAGGGCAAGAAACTCTATTTAATTATTTGTAGCATTGGGGTAACTCTTATTGAAGCCTAGGATCCAATTCCCTCCATTATCCCTGAGCACTCCTATCCCCTCTCTCCTGGGGTTCCCCAGGAAAACCATTATTATTGAGTTTGAACCTTCTTTTAGAGGGAGGTTCCCATTTAACACTGATGTTAATGAGCTGGTTATTCTGTCTCTTGCAACTATTGATATAGGAGAACTCAATTACTTCAGAGTAGGCTTGCTTAAAGTTAAGTTTATCATGTTTGTTATTGAAAGAGCCATGGTTCCTATTTTTTCAAATAATCCACATGTAGAAGGGAATAAGAGAGTCCTATTCAATTAGGTTGTAAATCTTTTTCCCTTTAGCATAACCCAAGCCCTAAACTAGTTAGCAGCTACAAAGTTATTGATAGATAGTTGGTGTTCATTTGTGGTCTTGTTGATAGTTGTGTGCCAGAATTCTATAGCAGGTGGGCATTCATAAAAGATGTGAAGGTTGTCTTCACCACTGTTTAGGTAGTGTTTGCAGTATGGGAGATATTGATGCCTCTTTGATTTAGGAGAGAGTTTGTAGGTAGCCTATTGTGGTGCCAAATCCACAGAAAAAAACATAATTTTTAGGAGAGTTTTAAGGTTCCCAATCCAACTAAAATCTCTATACTGAGAGTTCTTGTTGTGGACAGATTTTGCCTGCATGTGCTGGTAAATGCTTTTGCATGAGAAAATGTCATTCCCTGTCAATCGCTCAACTAAGATGTTCTTAGTAGCTCTAGAGTTGGGTAGAAAGAGGATTTGATATTACTAATGATACTTTGAGAAATTTTAAAGAAGGTGGAGTTAAAATTCCAACAATTGTTAGTCTAAACATCAGAGTTTGATGGAATATCTACGAAGGAGACCTTGAATGGAGATGTTAACAGGGAGAATGTTAGGGAGCCAAGTATCATTCCATAAATTTACTGGTTTTTATTATGGACAATCCATTGGGATACCTCTTTACAATTTGTCTATCCTTTGCAAATGTTTTTCCAAATCCTAGAGGAGGAGGCTTTACAAGTCAGCTCATTCCTATTGTACTTGGTCAGAAGGGTCTTGCACCACAAGGCATCTGGATGCTTAAGCATTCTCAAAGTCAGATTGCAGTGAAGGACAGCATTTTTTATGGCAGTCGTTTGAATTTCAAGACCCCATTTTGTTTGTCGTGGGTGATAGTATTCCACCCAATGAGGTGCATCTTTCTTTTCTTCTCCGTGGTGCCCCAGATGAAATTTCTTTGGACTCTATCAATGAGCTTATGGATCTTGCTTGGCAGAGTGGTGTATTGCATGACATGATTGGAAATATTGTTCAAAGAGGCTTTTGCCAGAGTGGTTCTCCTAGCAATGTTTAGGATGTTTGTCTTCCATCCTAGCTCCTAGCTTATAATATAAGGCAGCACAAAACGAGAAAATTAGGAGGATATTATAACCTATATTCCTTTTTTCCATCAAAACAATAAAACATTCAATTTATTATTCTTTTTGGAAATTAATTGTCTATTAGGTTGTACCATCTTCATGTTATTAGATAAGTTGTATACTGAAATTAAACTGTCAACTGGGCCGGTTCAGCCCAACCCGATGCTAGACCAGCTTTTCCTACCGGGCTCGAGTTCGATCCGGTCTGGTCGCCCTGCTTAACTGGTCGGTTTCGTACCGGGCCCAATAGTAAAAAAATTCAAACAACCCATCACCGACCCATTTATGAAATTAACCAATTTAATCGGTTTTGAACCGAGTCAACCCGACGCAATTCGATTATGGGCTGGTTATTGGTCCTTGAAGTAAAAAAAAATGGCTAAATTCAAATTATCATGATTTTTTCAATATATACACACATATACATACAATATATAGTTATATACAACTTGAAACAATATACATTTAATATATACCACTTCAAATAATATACATACAACATATATGTGTACAATAAATACTACTTTAAATAATATACATATAACATATATACATTACATATTATACTACTTTAGAAAAATATATATACATTCAATATATACTACTTTAGAAAATATATACACACATATATATAATATATACTATTTAAAAATTAAAATACTACTTTAAACAATATACATACAATATATATACATTACGTATTATACTACTTTAAAAAATATACACACAAATATACATTCAATATATAGTTATATATTACTTGAAACAATATACATTCAATATATACTACTTAAAATACTACTTGAAACAATATAAATGCAACATATATACGTACAATAAATACTACTTTAAACAATATACATACAACACATATACATTACATATTATACTACTTTAAATAATATACACAAATATACATTCAATATATAGTTCTATGCTACTTGAAATACTACTTGAAACAATAAACATACATCATATATACGTACAGTAAATACTACTTTAAACAGTATACATACGACATATATATTATATATATATATATACATATTTTACTACTTTAATAAACACAAATATATATACATTAAATACTACTTTAAACAATATACATACAACACATATACATTTCATATTATACTACTTTAAAAAGTATACATCCAAATATCCATTCAATATATAGTTATATGCTACTTGGGGCTTTGAGCCATAGGTGACAAAAGAGTTTTAAAATGAGGTGTAGGTGACACAGGTCTTAATTATTAGTTGGAGATGACAATTACTTTATTATGGATTAAGAAAGTTGGAGAAGTTTAAAAATAACCCACAAGTTTTTAAATTTATACTTTGATCCCAATGTTTACCTAAAATAATGAGAAATGAAGGGAAAAAAGGCGTCTTTCTCTCTCTTCTCATCCATTGTTGTTTTTTTCTCTCTTAGCGATTTTTGTTGTTTATTATTTTTACTGCTTTATTCATCATCTTCTGCTTCATTATCATCATCTTCTACTTCATTATCATCTTCATCTTCTTCTTGTCGACCATTTATTGTTGTTGTTGGTACAACGCTACTGCTGCTATCTGACTAATTTTTTAGGTCAATCTTTGTTTACTACATCACTTTTCACTTTGGCATTACTTCATAGGTGACTTTGGTAAGTAAAATTATGATTTTTATTCGTATTTGTCATCTGGGTACATTTCTATTTTTCCAACAATGGATAGAACCTCGATCAAGAATCCAATATAATTGCCCACAATTTAAATAGATCAATCATCTGGTGCATCAGATATGTAATCTGTTGCATCAAAAAATTTATCTATTGCATCAGACTGTTTATCTGTTGCATCAGAAGATTTATCTGTTGCATCAGACGTATTATCTGTTGCATCAGAATGTTTATCTGTTGCAATGAATGATTAATCTATTTGGAACAACACAAATCAGCTCCTGCCACAAACCCAATAAATAACAATATGTTTCAACTCTTGCTATTGCTACTGAGTTCAAAATTATTCCTTACGTCCAATTACCTGTCCCAAATTTCCTAATTCGATTTCTTATTTTACTTGTCTTTTTCATTAATCAAGAAAAGATTTTAAAAAAATCCATGTTTTACCCTTTGCATTAATCACTTTTTCTTCAAATTAAAATGGAAACATCATTTAATAGAGGGACTATACGCCGACCGACGTTAAAAGCTTTTCTCTCTTATGAAATTTTGATTGAATAGCAAACAATGGTTATTTCAAACACGTCTACTGTCCCACCAACTGATCAGAGTGGGTTATGATAAACTAGACATATTATTAATTTTTTTCTTAATCAATGTGACATCTCAATTTGGGATGGATAATTTGAGATGGAGGGAGTATGAATTAAAACGTCAGAGCCAAGCAACAAACTAGTCATCTATTGAAACAGACTATTTATCTGCTGCATCAGACTTCTTATCTGTTGCAACATGAGTAATCTATTTTGAACAACACATCAGCACCCACCACAAATCCAACAGATAAATCTTGCTATTGCTACTGGATTCTAAACTATTCCTTTTTACGTCGAATCATCGACATGTTTGTTGAGAAGATAATAGACAAAATGAAAATTAAATATGGATTAAAACGTCAAAGATCAAACATAATTTTTTTATTAAACAAAAATAAATAAAAATACATATAATAGACTAAAAGAAAAATAATAATCTAATTATTATTATTATTATTATTATTATTATTATTATTATCATCATCATCATTGTCAGACGACCAATTTTCAACCGGAAGTAGCAAGAGCCTCCTCAGCCTGCGTATCTCGCGGAGCATTCTTGCTCTAACTCCTTCCAGTTTCCATTGCAGGTCACGAACTTGATTTCGAAGTTCATTTATGGCGTCTTGAAAAAAAGCAACGTCTCGCACTGAGTCATCCATAATCTTCTAGAGTGTAATATGAAAGACGAAATACAATAAATAAATAGAGTGTAGTCGAATGAACGATTGAGTAAGGAGGGACCTATTTATAGAGCATTAAATTTGAATGAGAGGCAAAAAGACACGACTATTCACCTCCATTCATTAATTATATTTTTGATTAAATTAAAAAAAAATATTGTGATAAGTCATGACTTTTTAGATTATTATTTAATTAGTTCTTTTCAAGAACCATTTTTATTGAGTTGTGGCAACAGATTTTATATCTGTTGCATCAGATAACATATCTGTGACAACAGATATATCATCTGTTGCAACAAATATCTCCATTTATTAATTATATTTTTTACTATTGTGAAAAGCAATGACTTAATTAAATTAAGAAATATTATGATAAGTCATGATTTTTCAGATTATTATTATTAATTAGTTATTTCCAAGAACCATTTTTATTGAGTTGTGACAACAGATTCTATATCGGTTGCATCAGATAAATCATCTGTGACAATAGATATATCATCTGTCGCAACAATAGTGAACTTGTTGCATCAGATAATATATTTGTTGCAACATATAATCTACTTTAAAAAAAAACTATCATCATATCATTAATCCAAATTTGCTGACTTTTTTATTTTATAAATTAAAAAAAAATACCTTTTTAAATTCTTTAATAAAATAATAACCATTTTTATTTCCTGGCAACAGATTGTATATCTGTTGAATCTGATAAACCATCAGTTGCAACAGATATACCATTTGTAGCAACAAATAGACGTTCTATATTAATATCTTTTCTAACAGCTGATACATCAGTCGCAACATATGGGAAATTTGATGCATCAGCAATACTGTTGAATGTATGTGTTTTTGTTTTAGACAAAAAGTCACAACCGACCTTCACCTTGTTTTTCTTAACAATCATCATATAAGTTAATTAATCTAATATTGTGACTTTTTTTTATTATATAATAAATAATTTTAAAAAACAAATTCAAAAACAAAAATGGTGAAAAGTCACGATCAGTTATTAAATTAAATAACCGTTCTTTTACGGTTATAAATTGTTTTTATCATTTATTTCCTTATTATTTATTTATGAAATATTTTTCATATTAAATAATCGGAAAGTTATGTCTTTTTCACCCTCTCAATAACAACAATAACCTCTTTTTTATTAATAACCGCCTGATGCAACATATGATCGATCTGTCCCATCAGATTAACCTCTGTTGACACAAATTGCTCAATCCCTACCACCAACCGTCGACAAGTTGAGAACAAGAAATAAATAAAATGATTATTAAATATTAAATAAGAATTAAAAATTCAAAGTCGACCACCATATGAAACATAGATTTTTTAATCTCTTGGGTAGATCCGATATACAAAAGGAGGAAAATACATACGCTAAAATAAAAAATATTACCTAATTATTATTACTACTATTATTATTATTGTCAATCAGACATTTTTCATCCGACAGCCTTGCTCCTCAGCCTTGCTCTGAAGTCAGCCAAATCACTCTAGAGTTAATCAAACTGTCTTTGAAGTTCACGTAAGGACTCGATAAGAATATTCTTGTACGAATCTGGATCATCCATATTTGTAAGGAGGGACCTATTTATAAATTATTGTATCTCGGAAAGAAAAGAAAATTACTTTAAAATAAATCTAACAGATGGGTAATCTGTTGCAAAATATATTCTTTCTATTAGATAACTTACAACATACTGGCAATCTTTTGCAATAGATGTATATATCTGTTTGATTTCTCCAACAGATACGTCATATGTTGCAACAGTTTGATCATCTGTCGTAACATATGTCTCCAATTATTTGACAATATAAATAGATGTGGCATCTGTTGCAACTAGCTAGTCATATGTTTATTCAATTTAAGCCATAGATGTGCTAGGAAGAATAAGGTGCGTGCAGATGGATCCACTATCATATGTGTGGGAGTTAAGTATGTATTACTGATAAGGTCATCGGGACAACACACACAAAGTACAATATTTTTGTGAATGCAGTTTTTAACCGATTAGGCACTGATCATTCAAACAAGATCCTTCATTGTACCATTAAGTTTGATGGGTTCAAAATTGATAAGGCTGAAGACCTCATGAAGATGGTGCAGATACCCTATTATGAATTACTGACGGTTGTTGCTCGTGTTTATACGTATCAAGTTTTGAGAAGGGATCAATATTTATCGTCATTGTAGAGAACCAATAACGATTGGACTTAACTTTAAGTGTGCATTGGACTATGAGAACACCTTCGAAACCTAGCACTGCATCAAACAAGAATGGAAAACCAATGAAAATTTCCCGTGCCCAAATTTATATAGTTGGGTTGCTCGCTTGGGGTGATGATTATATGCCAGAAGGTGCGGTAGGAGAATGCCTTAGAGGGAAAATGGGTGGTTGATGGAAGACTATATCATTTGAGAGCTAATTGAAGAAGAGACATAGGGTAGAAAGTAACTTCTAACGAATCTAGCCGATGGAATTATCTTAAAAGATGCAAAATTTGAATCAAGTGCAAATATAAAAGTGTATTCAATAATGTAATTTCGTCTGTTGTGTCTCTGAAAGAAAAATAATACAGATGGACACTTTGCTAGGGAGCTATGTGGTCGGTATTATCACCTAGATAGAAAATAGGAGAAGAGCAACAATGCAGCCTCACGGGCATTGAGGGTTGAAATAATGTACAACAAGCCTAGAAAACTTACGCCAACAACAACTACAGTTAAAATAAGGAATCTACGCAAAAGAGGTAATTTTTGAATTTTAAATTTTATCCCATGCCTTCTTGTTTATGTTTTCGATCAGGTCCACTGTCGTTGACCTGATTGAAACCACAAATGAGATTGAAAGAAAAATAGAGTATCATTACTTCCTTAGCAATATGGATTAATTGGTTGTGTTTTATTGCCTTAACATGCTTTCAACATTTCTTGGAGAAGATTAGATGCTTGCTGTAGTATGTGAATCCCGATAATATTCAAGCCTGCCTCCAGCTTGATGATTCTATATTTAAGCTGGTCGTTGTCGTCTTTGAAATTGGTAAGGAGTTTCTCATCTCTTGTGAGCTCGATCAGGAATACTACCTTCAAAGTTGTGGTATTCTAGAAGCCCTTCAGAATACTTTCTTCAGAAGCCTTAAAGGATACATGAAGGGTCGTTGTGTTTGTTTTAGGTCAAAATGTGTTGATGTACGTTGAAGATGTGGTCCCAACAGTTGAACAACATACTTTTATCGAGCGTTGCTCCATGCATCTTGCTCAACCAATTGATAAATTAATAAGCAAGGAGTTACATAGCGTGTAATCTAAACCGACTCTACCAAGCCTATCAAACATTACCTAACTCCAAGCTCATTACCCTATTAAAAAATATGACCGAGTTAGTGCACAAATCAAACAAGCTCAATCTGTTAGCCTTTCTGTTGATCACTCTTCTCTAATATAGATGACAAGATATCTGCTATGCAAAGTCTACACCGTCACCAGATATTCTTGCCAGGGAGCAATTCTTCAGAAGGCATCAACAGATATCTTCTGAAGAATTGCTCCCTGGTAAGCATGCCTGGCGACGGTGTAGACTTTCTGGCATCTAATCATCATCCCGAGCGAGCAACCAACCATATAAATTTAGGCTAGGGCAATGACTATATTGGTTTTCCATTCTTGTTAGATGCAGTGCTAAGCTTCGAAGGCCCTCTAAGGGTCTAATGCACCCTAAAATTTAGTCCAATCGCTATTGAATCTCTTTACAATGACACCAAAACTAGATCCCTTCATAATGCTTGACAAATAAACATGAGCAACAACCGACATTAAATATTAACAGGGTATCAGAACCATATTCATGGTCCCTCAGCCTTATCAGTTCGGATCTACCAAACTTAACTGTAAAATTGTAGATATCTTGTTTAAATGATTTATGACTAATCAGTAAAAATAACATTCACAAAATCAGTGAACTTTATGTGTGTTTCCATGATAACATTATCAATAATACATACCTCCCATATATGAAGTGGTTCCATCTGCATGCAAATTATTTCTCCGAACCCATCTTTACTGCAACCTCTTGTGATGGTCCAACAAAAGTTGATCAACTGTCAGTTCCTTATATCTACAAAGAAAAGGGAAAAAATAATGATACAGAAAGAACATTATCCATCTATAAAAACAGATGTAGAGTCTGTTGCATCAGATGTGGATTCTGTTGTAATAGATGTGGAGTCTGTTACAACAGATGTGGAGTTTGTTGCAACAGATGTGGAGTCTGTTGCAACAGATGTGGAGTCTGATAGAATACATCAAACCAACCTTTCTGGTGGTTTGATTTGTTCCAACAGTTTCTCCATCTGTTGCAACATCAATAATAGCATAAACTACAAATAAAAAATATCAACAACAAAGAAACAACAACATTTGTTCCAACAATATCATCAACAATAAAGAAGCAATATCCTTTGTTCTAGAACCATCAACAACACCACACCACAAGTTCCAACAACGCCAACCCCACCAACAACATCAATAACTGCATCAACAATAAAGAAACAAATAAAATACATATAAAAAAAATGATACTGCCAACAGGACTTTTAAACTTCTCCCGATAGATGACTTTTTTCGCATATTGTAATAAAAATTCTCAATTTTTTTATTCAACACTTAAAAGTTCCTTTAATTTTTTTTAATAAATATGATATGAGTAAATACTAATTAAATAAAAAAAATAGATGTAAATAACTTGCAAAGAAGAAGATGAGAATAAAAGAGCAATAATTAACCATACCTTAATGTCAAAAAGGGGATCAAAATAACAATTTCAGTCGAGGAAAGATATGGATCGATTTGGATCCGAAAGGATCTTTATGAGAAGAGAAGAGAAAAGAGAGAAAAAAGGTTATGATAACCCTAAATAGGAGAGAAAGAAAAAGATGAGAGTTGAATAAAATAAACTACAGCTGAAGGAAGAGAGATGAGATAATTTCTATAGATGTATTGTGTACGTAGACGTGGGGGGTTTCAATATTCATTAATTAATATTATTTAATTTTATTAATAATTTGAGTGGCACGAGGAAGACTAAGACTAGTGACATTGAAAAGACAAGACAAGACTGCTCAATGAACTCACTTTTGAGATATCCAAGAAATATTTTTTACCGCCTTTAGTAGGTAGTACTACTTGATATTATCTACTCGGATAGAAGCTTGCTTTAAAATTAAAAGAGAAAAAAAGATTTTCAAACAGATATGTCATCTGTTGCAACATATATAAATATCTATTTAGAAATCCTAACAGCTCAGTCATTTGTTACAACAGATATCAATATCTATTTGAAAATCCCAACATCTCAGTCATCTGTGACAACAGATGAAAATATCCATTTGATAATTAATTAAATCATATATATCATCTGTTATAACAGATATAAATATCTGTTTGAAAATTTTCAATAGCTTAGTTATCTTTCACAACAGATGCAAATATCTATTTGATAATTAAATCAGATACGCCATCTGTTACAACAAATATTAATATCTGTTTGAAAATTTCCAACAGCTCAGTCATCTTTCACAACAGATACAAATGTCTATTGGATAATTAAATCAGATATGTCATCTGTTATAATAGATATGAATATTTGTTTGAAAATTTTCAACAGCTCAATCGATTGTTGCAACAGATTTCATTGCAATTAATGTAGGTGGAACTAGGGATAAATGAATGAGCTCACAAGGTCAACTACAAATCCAATTGAGTCTTTGCAATTGCATGGCATTAGTATTGCGTTCTTCCCAAACCGAGTCATCGATCGATCACTCTAAGTTGAAATGAGTTCTCATCAACTCAATATTAGGATAGTGATAGTTCCTAAGTTGATTTAGGTGGAATTAGGGATGAATTAATGAGCTCACAAGGTCAACTACAAATTCAATTGAGTCTTTGTAATTGCATGGCGTTGGTATTGCGTACTCCCGACTCGAGTCGTCGATCGATCACTCTGAGTTGAAATGAGTTCTCATCAACTCAATGTTAGGATAGTGATAGTACCTAATTTGATTTATGTGTAACTAGGGATAAATGAATGACCTCACAGGGTCTACAATAAATCCAATTGAGTCTTTGCAATTGCATGGCGTTGGTATTACGTTCATCCCGACCTGAGTCATCCATCGATTACTCTGAGTTGAAATGAGTTCTCATCAACTCAATATTAGGATAATGATAGTATTTAAGTTGATTTAGGTGGAACTAGGTATGAATAAATGAGCTCACAGGGTCAACTACCAACCCAATCGAGTCTTTGCAATTGCATGGCCTTGGTATTGCGTTCATCCCGACCCAAGTCATCGATCGATCACTCTGAGTTAAAATGAGTTCTCATCAACTCAATGTTAGGATAGTGATAGTACCTAAGTTTATTTAGGTGAAACTAGGGATGAATGAATGAGCTCACAGGGTCCACTATAAATCTAATCGAGTCTTTGCCATTGCATGGCGTTGGTATTGCGTTCATCCTAACCCGAGTCATCGATCGATCACTCTGAGTTGAAATAAGTTCTCATAAACTCAATGTTAGGATAGTGATAGTACCTAAGTTGATTTAGGTGGAACTAGGGATGAATGAATGAGCTCACAGGGTCAACTATAAATCCAATCGTGTCTTTGTAATTGCATGGCGTTGGTATTGCGTTCATCCCGATCCGAGTCGTCGATCGATCACTCTAAGTTGAAATGAGTTCTCATCAACTCATTGTTAGGATATTTATAGCACCTAAATTGATTTAGTTGGAAATAGGGATGAATGAATGAGCTCACTGGGTCAACTACAAATCCAATTGAGTCTTTGCAATTGCATGGCGTTGGTATTGCGTTCATCCCGACCCGTGTCATCGATCGATCACTCTGAGTTGAAATGAGTTCTCATCAAGTCAATGTTTTAAAAACTATATCTTTTAAAATTTTTAAAATTAATTAAAATCAATTCAGACCAAATTAGCAATTTCAAAACTTGTCATTCTTTTCTAAAATTATAAATCAACCCATACAAATCATCCATTTGCGTGAAAAACTTTTCATTTCAAATTTAAAGTTCTCACTCTTCTCTCTCTCTCAGGGTCTTCTCTCTCTCTCAACAATAGAAACAACAACTACTCAACATATTGCTCAACCCTTCAAAACATGTCAATTTTCTTCCCATTTATGACCACATATAGTTGTTTTTTTGACTTCATTCCCGCTTGTATTCATTATTTTCTCTGTCTTCGCAGGTAACAGAGTTTGAGAGGAGTTCTACATTTGTTATTTATTCTAAAAAATAGGTATGATGAAAAAGAAGACTTTTGGTTGTATTATCTTCGAGAATGGGTTAACAATTTTGAGTTTTGATGCTAAAAAGGTAGAAAGCACCCGAGAAAACTCTAGTTTTTATCTTAGTGTTTTGTTGACTGTCGTGATATTGTTGGATAGTGTTTGTGGTGTTGTTGGTGGATGGTGTTTGTGGTGTTGGTATTTGTATTTTTTGCGGTGGTGTCGGTGGTCTTGGTGTTGGTATTAGTGGCATTGGTGGTGGTCTTGGTGGCATTAATGGTGGCATTGGTTGTGGTGGTAGTGGTCCATCTGTTGCAATGGGTGGAAGATCTGTTGGGAGATATTAATAGGTCTTCAAACAAATTCCCCATTTGTTCCAACTGATGGGTTATCCGTTGGAGTATGTTTTTGTAATGTGGCGTAGAATAATTTATTAAAATATGTCCATCTGTTATAGGAGGTGGAATATCTGTTGGGAGATATTAAATAGGTCTTCAAACAGATTCGGGCTCCCCATCTGTTCTAACTGATGGGTTTTTCGTTGGAGTATTTTTTTGTTATGTGGCATGGAATAATTTATTAAAATTTATCTCACCTTTTTTAAAAAAATTATGCAGACATCAAATGCAATATATTTTTTATTTTTTCTATTATTTGTAGTTAAAAGATGTCTCCCAAAAGAAAAAAAATTGAAAGTGGATCAACTTCTGACCACCCAACAAAAAAGGCTAGACTACAGATAGATTCGGAGGAACTTCCAGAACAATCTCAGTCAGGGCAAAATGAAGTTGAGGAAAGTTATAACTTCTTCTCACCAGTAGAGAGTGAAATAATATCGAAATCCCAGCATGATTTTGTCAAAACTATTAGTATCATCGAGTTTTGAGTTGTGATGCCGATGAGTAACCCTAATGCAGTATTTTGTGATGTTGTACTTAGATGTCATTTGGGGAAACCTTTTAACTAACTTAAGAGTATTATGAAGAAGGAAAACATAGATGGACTTTTTAAGAAGAGCTGTTTTGCATACTTTCTTGAGTTGTCTGGGGCTCGCCCTCTTCATTTCCCAATGATCATGGTATATGGCCTCCTCAAGTGCACGATCAAGTATGCGGGGGATGATGGAGGTCCGAAGGAGGGAGGAGAAAAATAGATGAAGTTTGGATCAACTACTGTGGCATGCTGGTTTGTTTTGGATTGAAAGAGTTTTCCATAGTGATGGGCTTGAGATACGATCGTCCAGAAGAACCTCTCATCAAGAAAATACCCCATAAAGGGTCCAACAAACTCAAGGTAAAAAAAGAAGGGTTGTTGGGCATTGTTGGACCTAGTTATAGAGTTGAGGATTTGATGGCGGATCTCAAGAATAAAGACATACCAAAGCACTACAGGGAGAAATTGTGCTTAGTTTGGTTTGTCCATTCCGTTTTATTGGCAAGAGACGTCAGGAAAGTTATAGAACATGATTTGTTGGCACTTGCTGATGATTTTGGAAAATTCAACGATTATCCCTGGAGATATGACAGCTACTTCTTGACTGTTAAATATTTACTGAAAAAGCTAAAGCCAAAGATGACCACATTATACGGCTTTCCTTGGGATTTCATGGTAAAATTGATCACTATTTTTACTCATTCATTAATTTATATTGAATATAGTCATGACTTTTTTTTCTTGCTTCCTGTTTACAATTTTTAGGCTTGGGTATGTGAAGTCATTCCTCCCCTCCGAAAGCATTTCAAGGATTACACGGATAAGGTTTCTCATCCAAGGATCTTTAGGTGGTTGGCTGCAGCAGAGAGCAACAAAAAACATATTAGTGAGGCTGATCTGTTTAACCCTTCGGATGATGAATGTAAAACCTTAATTTTTAAGAACCGGAACGCCCCGGTGCTCATAATCCCGAAGGACCACAAGCTAACCCTTATCTGGTACCTTTTGTAATAACTATATAAAAATACTGAATAATGCAGAAAACTGGCAAAAACTTTCCATAAGGTTCAAAAGGTCTAAAATAATCAATACTGAAAACTAAATATTAATACATCTATCTGAAAAGCCTCTAACTGTCTGAACTATGGAGCTGATGGGACATGTCCCCAACTAACTCCGTCTACTGAAAATAAACCGAATCTAATGCAATAATAAAAATAAGGTTCATCCTCGAATGAAGAGGACTCACTGCTGTGTCTACTACTGCTGACTGAGTCTGGACTGCTAAGGGTGCTCTGGATCTCGCTCTTCGGAACCTATGGTATAAGACACCATAGTTCAAGAGAAGGGTATGTGTTAATACTTTGAATGTACTGGTATAATAGATAAGGTAAGCTAAATGCAAAGGCTTATGCATGAACAATTACTTAACTGAATAACATGAGAGTACTGAATGAGGACATATGCATGAATGCAAAAACCAAAACTGGAATCGCAGTAACACTGAATATGAATTCTGAATACTAGTTTCTGAATACTGACTTACTGATGACTGAGTCTACCAGTACTGATGTCTGAGCTTACTAATACTGAGAGACTGAATAACAGAGTCTATTGAGATTGATATCTAATCTTCCTGATACTGATACTAATTTATTATATCTGAGATCAAGCCTATATAATGGGTCACCTCTAAGTTTACTGGTAATGATGTTTGATACTTGATAAACTGAATCTGAGATCAAGCCTATATAATGGGTGATCTCTGAATCTACTGATAATTATGTCTGATACTTGATAAACTGAATTTGACATCAAGCCTATATAACGGGTGATCTCTGAATCTACTGATAATGATAAAGAATGATTGTATCTGAGATCAAACCTATCTAGCAGAAGATCTCTGAATCTTTTAATAATAGAAATGACAGACTTAGTTTGAGATCAGGCCTATCTAACGCGTGATCTCCGACTTTATTAGTACTGATACTGATTAACTTTATATGAGACCAGGCCTATCTAGCGGGTGGTTTATGAATCTATGGAACTATCTAAGTTTCTTTCTGAGATAGATGACTGTATCTGACAGTCCTGATTTTTGAGTTCTACTCTGAAGAATGATACTGAAACTGCAACTGTGGGAGTTCTCCCTTAACCGGCATACCCCAAATCTGATCTAGTAGGGTCCAAACTGTAACCCCAGCTGGAACAGTGTCAATACCGTGCCACGGATAAAGACCTTTGCTATGGTCAAGCCTCTCTAATGGGTAAACCTGAACAGGAAGTCAAGCCTAAGGAAATATGATAGTCGATCCTTAATCTAATGGGTGACTCCTGGTCCTGTGCTGTCTACGTAGTTCTGGAGTTTAGGGACTATTACTAACGACTCTACCTCTCTAACGGGGAATCCACCATCCCTACACTCGCTCGGTGCTAGTTCCTACTCCCAACTGAAGGACTGTGAACTGATTCTTAACTGAACTTAGACTGAGCCTAATCTATTACTGATCATACTGATTAACTGAGTTATGCTGAGTTCTCTTGGTTCCGAAGACTGACGGAACACTACTGAATCTAGTTATCTAACTGAATGATACTGAGTTCTGAATTGATTACTTGAATGTTGTTGAGATCTGAACTGAACACTTGAATACTACTAAGATCTAAACTGAGTACTGAACTTAAGCTAGAATGCTAATGATACTTAGATTACTGAGATTTCTTAAGTTCTATAACTGTCTGAGAGTACTGAGTTCTAAGAATCGTGGCATGACTGAGATTATCGTGAAAACTGACACGGGCTCTAAACTTGCAGATAAATTGTCGGGTATAAATACCCTCAGGACTTGATAACATAAGAGTAAAACATAACCATCTTAAATAATCATGACCATGGAATTTCATTCAACATTAAAATCATTAAAGCATCTCTTCAAGAACTTGAAAATCATAAACATGTGATAGTATAGGGAGACATGCTATTGGCTCATACTCCATTCAATAAGGTCTTACAACAAACACTTATCATGCATTGGAGAGCACATAATTGGGGAATTTCATGCTAACCTATCACAATTCATTCACTAAGGCTTTTCAACAAACACTTGGCATGCATGAACTTACCCACAATTGGGAATTTCTAGTCAACATTCTATAATGGCTCTAATTCCTTCACCAAAAGCATTTTATCAAACATATGGGGAGCATGCTTTGGTTATTCAACAATTTCTACACCTAATTATCATAAATACATCACTTAGCGTGCAACTTGAAGAGGGTTTACCATGAACATCACATGAATATCACATACTAGGATCAAAACTTGAAACTTTGTAAACAAAACATGAATTAAAACTCACTAATAACATGAACTTCAATTTCAATTCACATGAATCATGGAAAACTCATAAATATAAGATCTTTGAATTTAGAAAAAGGAGTCTTGAACTTCTTGGGTGGAAGGAACCCAAGAATCAACATCTAACATACCTTGCTATGTAATTCTTCAAAGATTCACGGTGAAACCTTGATGATTTGGGTCTTGGATTAGAAACCCTAGGTCTTGTTCTTGAAGAAAATTGAGAGAAACCAACAATATTTGGGTGTAAATATGCTGAATCTCGTGTTAAAGAGTATATATAGGGGTTGTGAAAAGACCATTTTTGCCCTTGGAATTAAAATCCAAAATTGGAAAAATTCTAATTTTACGTGTTGGCGCAACGCGCCATAATTGCGCTAGCTTACTGGAAATTGGATAATTGGGAAAATGAGCCTTGGTGCGATGCAGTTGAAATCGCGTTACCACCTTGATTGCGAACTGAAAAGACACCACAATGCGGTGGAGTCACGGAGGCTCACTGGAATTTGACAATTGCCATTTTGGCTGGCTCCGCGATGCGCTAAAGTGCCAGGTGGTACACTGTCTCACTAAAATGGCTCTAACTCTTCACCCGAGTGTCGGATTTGGGCGAATTTGATTTCGACGGAAATCTTATTCAATTCTCTACATGAAAAAAAGTTGATATTACGGAAATTCTATATGGTTTAAAATATTTCTCACTTTGAAAGTCATTCCTCGATCTTTTAAGGCCGAAATTAAACTTCACTTGACATGCTCTAAGGCTCAGACTACAAGAGGTCTTTACGGGTTATTACAATGTAGTACGTCTTCTTTTAATTAAAATAATTTGACTCAAAGAAAGATATTGAAATAGATGTTCCATCTGTTGCGACAGATGGGTCGTCTATTGCAATAGATTACCTGTCAACTGCAACTGGTGTAATAAATGGGTAATCTATTACGACAGACGATCCATATTTTGCAACAGATTAACTATATGTTGCTCTGGTTCTCTGAACCCTACTCAACAGATTACCCATCTACTACAAATTATGTAAAAGATGGGTAATCTGATGCAACATATAATCAATCTGTTTCAATATACAGTTCAACAATTGCGGTAGCTAGATCATCTGTTGTATAAGTTGGCTGTGTTAACATCCATGTAACTCAAGCCCCATGTAATCCAACTGGCTGCAAATTATTATTATATAATTTAAATTCCTCCTGTTTTTTTATAGGCTGTGCATCCTTGGATCGTGCCTACCATTGGGGATGACTTTTTTTCTTACTCTGGGTCTTGCCGATACAAAAGAAGACCCAACAGTGGAGGTAATAAAGAAGGAATTGGCTGGAGAAACATTCATAAGAAGAACAGTTGGGAAAGGCCAGCCTAATATTAAAGCTCTTCACGACCAACCTCAAACTGCAATAGATCTGGGTGTTTCTTTTGGGGGTGTTGCTAGTGGAGTTGTTTGTGATGGTGGCAGCCATCTTGCTACTGTTTCTTCTATCAGTCGTGATTATGAGCATGTTGGTGCTCAGTAAAAAATAAATATGTTTGAAAACACCCCTTGCACAGGTCCTCTCTCTCACCCCTACACCGGCCCCTTCCACCCTTATAATGGTCCCTCTCACCCCTCCCCACCCTCATGTTCTCATTGTAAATGCAAAGTGTGCAAGGAAAGAGAGGATAAACTCCTTGAAAAGCTAGAGGCTATTACTAAAGCTGTCGAGGAGTTGAAATCCAGGAGGGGTATCATACCATCCAACGAGGTGAGAGAGCCATGCACTCCTACAGTGGAGGTTAGGAGAAATTAGATAAATTCTCTCCATTCTAAGATCAGCAAAATTACAACTCCTCTCGCTCCAAGAGTTGTTGAAATTTAGGGGCCTCCATAGAAGGTGGACATATTTGTGGTGCTTTCCAAGGATAAGAAGAAGGAACTGGAAGAAGTCATCAAGATAAAGGTTAAAAAAGAATACACCATGCATTCATTTGTCGCCAAAGACTTCTCGAATATGACAAATATGCGCGTGTGGTACGAGGACAAGGTAAGTTTACTTTTTCTAACATAGCCTTCCAATTTACTCCATGAAGAAGAATCTACACAGCAGATGTGTAATCTGTTGCAACAACTTGGTATTCTGTTGCAACATAATACACATCTATTGTATAAGTTACGTTGGCTGGGTAATCTGTAAACTTATTCAGAGAACCCTCTGCATCAGATTCTTTTCACTGTGTTTTTATTCTTTATAATTAATAACCTATTTAAAAATTTTCTTCTTATACCATAGTATGTTGATGAAATTATCTGCCTCATAAGGGGCAGGTAGTTAGCGTACCCAGATGCTTATGATGCTGCCGATAGGATAAGGGACCTCAACTTCTATAATAATTTCAATGGACCTCAACTTCTATAATAATTTCAAGGATAGATATGCTAAACTCTGTAAGATAGATGATTCCGATGGCTCAAGATTTGATCAGTTAGTTTCTATATTCTAGTGGGATGAAGAAGCGATTAAATATGTTAGAGGGAAGAGGCCATATCCACACGGCAAGATTTGGACCAAGGCAAAGAGAATCCTTGCAGTCATGAACGTGGATGTCACACATTTTCTCACTATTGAGATACTACTATATGAGGGAAATATTAAGGTTTATGACAACAACTTACCTTTCTTCAGCGAGAAGACATTTTTAACCTACATGCAGCCACTCTTGAAGTTGTTGCCCAAGTTGTTGACGCAGAGTAAGCTGATAGATCACTTGCCGACTGAAGTCTTGGCGAAGGAATCATGGGATTTTGAAGGTCAAATAATAACATCTAGCTCCCAAGAAATACAACCGGTGCAGCGTGCGGGCCGTACTCACTTGCATACATCGGATGTTTGCTGACCGACACACAAATGACCGATATGTGCGACACCGTTGTGTGAAAGATGCAATAGGTCTGGGCATATGTGGTACTAACTAAATGGTTGAAGCCCGTGTATAAAAAAGAATACATACAAAGACAGAGACGAACATGATAACAAATTTTCACTTCAAGCCAATTCACTTTACATGTAGTGGCAATAATTTTTATGTCTGGCCAAGTTGAATTTTTATAATGCAACAGATTTTATATCTGTCGTAACAGATATAGTACCTATTGTGACATATTGATTATCTATTGGAATAGGTTGTTCATCTATTGCGTTATGCAGATGTTCCCAGTCTGTCTGTCGCAACAGATATACGGTCTGTTACAATATATAATCTATCTGTTGCAACTGATCGGTAATCTGTTGGAGCAAATAAAAAAAGTAGGAAGACTTGTTATATAATTTTCAGTAGATGACCTACTTGTTGTATCTCATGTTGCAATATATGTCTAAATCTGTCTGATAAGATATGTTGTCTGTTGCAGCAGATGTATTATTTGTTGCGATATTTGAATCTAGTACTCCATTTTAATTAACATGTTCAAAACTAAGGATTGAATTATATTCATAGACAGAATAAAATAAATCGAAGCCTTCAGAAATTATATAAAATAACTCAACAAATAAATGAAATGTAAAAAAAATCATTATGGGTACAAATGATCTACTCTACAAATAAATCAACAAGTTAAACCAAGGAGGATAGTTTATTACATTGACGGACTCAAGCTATAAATATCAAATCAATATGGACAAGTTTTTCTTCATCCAGTGCTACAAAATTTGACTTTGGTCGTCGTGGATCTTTAACGTCAGTTTCGTACGACTTCTGAGCTTTCACTTATCCATATTTCCATAAAAGAGCAGCAAATCTTTTGCGGAGTAATCCGACATCAAGTCCATCATTTGGTACTTGTAATCCATCGCTTAAATACTCGACGTAGGCGGCAACAAAAGGACCGCAATCCCTACATTATAAAAAAATAGATAATCCATATCTTGCAGTTCATGCAAACGTTGTGAAATTTGTGAAATGAAACTAAATCATGACACTTAAACTTATAGGCTACCAATGGTTTGTTGAGCAATTCCTTCAACATATTGTACATCAAATGGATTAGCCATTTTATCCTGGTATGCTTCAATCTTCGACCAACCAGTATGAACCTTTTGGTTTAAAAATCCACTCATATCAAGGTAAGTAGGAAATATTTTGGCCAGCTTTTGTATCTCAGACGACAACCCAGAACGTCTCCTTCACGACATAGAGTCATAAACTTAGATACGTCTCTCTTTTAGAATGACGACAACCAACACCCAATGGAATTCATCACCACAATTGATGAGATGTACACTTCGTCGACCAAATGCCAAGGTAATCCATTCGGAATGCTAAAACCTTTGATGATGTTGATTAAGCATTCCTCGTTTTGGGAAACTTTCGGTTGTTGTTGACAATACCTATCGTAGGCATTATTGATGTAAAATTTGTATAAATAATTTCCTATCATGTATCTGTATTGTTCTAGTGTTTGTAACTTGGCCTTCTTTCGGGGGTAGTAAAAAATGACATCGATGTGATGCACATATTATCAAACATTTTGAATTATGTGATGAAAAAATCAATACGAAGATGCAATTAAATAAAATATTAATTAATAGTAATATATATGGCATATAAACCTCATTATTCCAGCAAGTTTGGGGCTGTGACATCAAATAGAACCAATTCTTTATTTCGGAATGTGCAACAACAAAGCCAATCATATCAAAACCGAGACTTGATTCATTCACTTTGTAGCGCTCGTCATTTTATTTTCTACATGATGATTTATATGTGTTAATTTCAGGTTCGTACAACAAGAATTGTATAAATCAATATCTATAAAATTGATTTATGTACCTTCCGGCATGATGCTTTAACAGCCCATCAACAATCTATTCTGAATAGTCGTTGATCATCCGTGTTAGTTTTTTTGGAGCCTCATCCGAGATGTTGAACCCTTCAAATGGGTAATTCTTCCGTTCTCCCAAATTGACAGGCTCCACTTTTTATTCTTCTTTGGAAGCAGTTGATAGATTATCAACTGTGATATTATGATCTTCGGCAGTAGCTTCTACTGTGACAACCACCGGGAAAGCAAGAATTGTCAATGCTAAGTAGAGATATACAACAGATTGTCCATCTGTTGCAACAAATGAGTCTTATGTTACATTAGATGAATTATCTCTTGGGACAAATTCGAACAGGTAAATCAGAAAAGAATGATAATTTCAAACAGATGACCCATCTATTGCAATATAAGACTCATCTGTTGAAATAGATAATGAATCTGATGCAATAGGTTAGACAAAAATTACAACAGATGTATATATCTGTTTGATAATTTTTAGCAGATGTATCATTTGTTGAACTAGATATGTGCCTGTTTATTTTTTGGAACAGATGATGTACATTCACCTTCTTCAGCTCATACTGCTCTCCTATGGCCCTTGCACACTGAACATCGGTGCTAGACAAAGACAGAGGCATTGCAATCTTGATGTTTTTTATGCTTGATGATGCCTTGAAAGTGTCTTTCCTTCTTCTCTTAGCCGCCTTGATCTCTAGTGGAGTGTCTGGATATAAAATCCTCTTTGATGGAATGACACCTCTCTTAGATGTCATTTTCTTTATAGAAGCAGTTAGTGCATTAATAACATTAATCACTCCATCGTGTTTCGCCTTGCAGTCTTGATATTTGCATGCAGAACATTCGCTAGATGTGGCAAAATCTGAAGAAAAATCAGTACAACCATTATGATCATAATCATAATGGCTTGTTGTTTCAAAACTATAAGAGTAGCATTATTAGTCCCACCCTCCAAAATTGTTTTTCTTGTGATGGTTGTTGCTCCAAACAATTCCATTTTTATTCCATCAACGACCTTAGGGTCCGATTTTGCACAGACCATAAAGTAAGAAAAAGTGGCATCTTCAACTCTCGATTGGTCGGAACAAGCCACGGATGGACAATCTAAAATAAATCGGTACACATATTAAGAATGGTGAAGAAATTATTTAATCATTAATTAAAATAAAAACTTGATTAGAATTGGACTTACTGCTTTCTTAGGGGATTGAAAAGATCAAGAAATTTTATATTTTTATCGGTTTTGGCCGACAACCGTCTCAGAATTCTTAGATAGGAAACTTCTTCCTGGTAGTTTACTTGTTGTCTCAAATAAGGAATGACTTCAAAGGCCCAAGCCTATAACATAACACTAATAAATTAAAAGCATTATTGAATAAAAAAAATGATGAATCATATCATGATAAAAGAAATATTTACTATGAAGGCCCAGGAAAGCCATATAAGTTGACTATTTTTGGTGTTAATAGAGTCAACAAATATTCGACAGTCATTTTGAAGCTTTCATAACCCCAAGGATAGCTGTTAAATGCCTCAAGATCCTCGGAGAGATTTATTAAATCGAGGCTTATATTGTTATTAATGTCTCTTGCCCAAAGAACATTATGTACAAACCAAACCAAGCACACTGATTGTTTGTACTTCTTTAAAAGTCCTTTACCTTTCAACGCTTCTATCAGATTTTTGTTTTTAAAGCTTGGGCCAACAATGGACACCAGATCATCATGATCACTTGACTTGCCTTTTTTGGGTGTGCGGGGTGCTTTTTTTGGGTCAGAGTAGGTATAACTTGAGAAGGAGAAAGAGGATAACATTTTAGTCCGGTAACTATGGCAAACTCCTTCCAACCAAAACAAATAGGCATTCCACAATAATTTATCCACACCTCATCCATATTATCTTTGTTTTCATAAATAAACCTACGCTTGAGAAGATCATATACCATTTTTATCTAGAAATGAGCATTGTTGTCCTCCGACAAATTAAGATATTGCCCAAAGTAGCTTTCCTTGAAATAAGAATCCAATTTTTGTTCTCGAAGTATTTTTTTAAAGGTGTCAAAAGAGTTTCCCATGATTGACTTAACCAAGAGATCACCCGTTAAATCTGTGGCACCATCGCACTGCATTCTCACAGGATAGCGATCAATACTGAAGGTTTTGACCAACTTTTCGACGGAAGGGCTATTCGCATTTGGATCATCTCTTTTGAAAGATTCCTCCTCCCCATGTTCATTATCTTCTGCTCCTGATTGAGATAACGCTTGTAAAGCAAGCTTATAGAGTGGTGGATGTAGCTGAGCTGCTGCACTTGTTCCTTTACTTGGACTTGATTCGATTTCTTTTATTTTGGGAGCCATATTATCTTAAATTAACAGGAACATAACATAGATTATAATTGATTAATGCATAATAGTAATATAATAGTTCCAATAGACCACTAATCTGTTACACCAGGTATATTATCTATTGCAACATATAACCGACCTGTTGCAATGGATGAGTAATTCGTGGAAACCGTAAAAATAGATCACTACTCTGTTACACCTGGTATTTTATCTGATGAAACATATAACCGATCCATTACAACGGATGAGGAATCCGTGGGAACCATAAAAATAGATCACTAATCTGCTGCACCTGGTATTTTATCAGATGCAACATATAACCGACCCGTTGTAACGGATGAGTAATTCATTGAAAACCATAAAAATAGATCATTAATCTGTTGCACCAGGTATGTTATCTGTTGTCCCTGGCCCTTTCACCTTCCACGGAACCAGAAGCATGAAAGATGGGATGACGTAACATATAAACGACCTGTTGCAATGGATGAGTAAACCGTTGGAAAGAATAAAAACAGATCACTAATCTGTTGCACTATGTAGTTTATCTGTTGTAACATATAACCAACCTGTTGCAATGAATGAGTAATCTGTTGGAAACCATAAAAATAGATCACTAATCTGTTGCACCAGGTATGTTATCTGTTGCAACATATAATCAACATGTTGCAACGGATGAGTAAACCATTGGAAAGAATAAAAACAGTCACTAATCTGTTGCAAAATGAAGAGTAAACCGTTGGAAAGAATAAAAATAGATCACTAATCAGTTATTTGTTGGATTAATATTATTTAGATTTCTTTCAAATAGAAGAGTCGCCTTTCGCAACAGATGAATGATCTGTTAGATTGTTAACATGTTGCATCAGATTTTTATCTATTGCATCAAATGTTTTCATCTGTTGCATCAGATGTGTTCATTTATCATATCAGATGTTTCATCTGTTATATTAGATGTTTCATCTGTTACATTAGATATTTTATCTGTTGCAACACTATTTTTACCAAGACAAACAACAACTCAACCAAGCAACACCAACACATCACACACACACACACTAAGAACATCAACTGTGACAAAAAATCGCCAACAAATTTGAATCAACAGTACGACAATAAGAAGAAGAAATGCCAAAAATTAGGGTTTTATTCAGTTCACATTTCAATACTAGAAGAGTAGTTGGCTCAAGTTCCTCTGTTTCTTCATAATTTTTTACTGTGAAAAAGAAAATGGAACGACGAAGAATTCGAAGTTATTGTCGCCAGATAAGTCTTCACGTCGACTGACGGTTGAAAGTCGAAAAGAAACTCGTCCGACTATTTGTCGCTAGAGGTTTTTTTAGGGAGAAATTTTGCAGAACTGTTGGTTGGTAGAGAGTTGAGAGAAGCTGTCGAGAAAGAGAGTGGTTGATTTCGATTGAAGAGAGGTGTAGGTTGGGTTGATTTGTATTTTTGAAAAGATTAGAAAATTTTGAAAATATTAATCAAGTCCACAAGTAACTTAATCAAGTTTCCTAATGATGTTTGACCCTTTAAGTTGGTCAATGTCACCAATCCTTTATTCTAGACTTAAAAGATACCTCTTCAATTTTCTCATGCTACTTGAAGTAATATATATTCAATATATACTACTTGAAACAATATATATACAACATATATATGTACAATAAATACTACTTTAAAAAATATACATACAACATATATACATACATATATTACTACTTAAGAAAACATAACTAGATTCAATATATACTACTTTGAAAAATATATACACACATATATATACAATATATACTACTTAAAAATTAAAATACTATACTACTTAAAAATTAAATACTACTTTAAATAATATACATACAACACATATATATTACATATTATACTACTTTAAAAAGTATACACACAAATATCCATTCAATAAATAGTTATATTCTACTTGAAATAATATATATTCAATATATACTACTTGAAAAAATATACATACAACATATATACGTACAATAAATACTACTTAAAATACTACTTTAAACAATATACATACAACATATATACATTACATATATTACTAGTTAAGAAAACATATATACATTCAATATATACTACTTTAGAAAATATATACACACATATCTATACAATATATACTACTTAAAAATTAAAATACTACGTTAAACAATATACATATAACATATATATATTGTATATTATACTACTTTAAGACATATACAAACAAATGTAAGTTTAATATTTAGTTATATACTACTTGAAACAATATACATTCAATATATACTGCTTAAAATAATATACATACAACATATGTACGTACAAATACTACTTAAAATACTACTTTAAACAATATTCAACAACGTATATACAGTACATATCATACTACTTTAGAAAACATATCTACATTCAATATATACTACTTTAGAAAATATACACACATACACACACACATATATATACACACACAATATATATACTATTTAAAAACTAAAATACTACTTTAAATAATATACATACAACATATATATATATATATATATATTATATATTATACTACTTTAAAAAATATAGATACAAATATACATTCAATATGTACTACTTTAGAAAATACACACACACATATATATGTGCAATATATACTATTTAAAAATTAATATACTACTTTAAACTATATTCATACAACATATATACATTACATATTATGCTACTTTAAAAAATATACACATAATATACATACAGTATATACCCCCCCCCCCCAACACACACACACACATATATATATGTATGCAATATATACTACTTAAAAATTAAAATACTACTTTAAACAATATACATACAACATATATAAATTACATATTATACTATTTTAAAAAATATACACATATATACATTCAATAGATACAACTTTAGAAAATATACATACACGCGTGCACACATACACGCACACATATTTTTGTGTGTGGATACATGTTTCTATATATTTTCAATATAGTTTTTTTTTTCAAAAATTTAACAAGAGCAACAATTTTAGCCCAGTCAAAATCATGTAACATACACTCAGGAAAAGAATCAGCAAATTGATTAAAAGTCATTGTAACAGGAATTTTATAAATAAGGAAAGTTCTTACAAGATTATAAGAGACATTCTATTTAGTATCCATTTCTTCAGGCATTAATATCGATTTAAGCGGGTGTTTGGCTTAGCTTTTAAGTTTGTCAAAAAAGCTTATAAGCTATTTTTTGCTTAAAAAAGTGTTTGACAAATTTTATAAGTGCTTAAAAAAAGTTAATTTTGGCTTTTTTAAAGCAAAAAATAAGAAGCTAGTATTCCTAGCATTTTTTTTGGAGGATTATAAGCTATTAGAGTTGACCAAGTAAATTACATTTATGTCCCTTATAATAATTCCTTATTCCAAACTCACCCTTGTAGCCCTAATTCTTCACTACTTCACAACACATTCACAACACACTAATTCTTCACTACGTGTTGATATCAAGATGGTGTTTGGTTGGCGGGAAAGAAGCATTACTCTCTGAATGAAAAGTTAACTACCATAACAAAATTTCATTACTGTTGGCCAATTATCATAATTGTCCAAATTCTCTTCACATTTCTCTTGCCCATCTTTACTAATTTCAAACTCCAATTTACACAAATACTTATAACGCTTCGATAGATGTGTCATTTTGTACTACTATTATAAAATGTCAAATATAAAATATTTCACCATTATATCACGATAAATTCAACAATGCAATATAAGAAAATTAAAATAATATTTGAAATAAATATTATTAACATAACCATGAAGAAAAAAATAATCTTTTAATTATACTTTAATGATACGAAATCTTAACATAACCATGAAGAAATAAATAATCTTTTAATAAATAACTATTTTTTTCAAACACAAACATTCAACACTTAAACTCTTAAAAATATAATTTTTAGCGCACAAATTAATAGTCATTCATGAAAGTATATATATATATATATATATATATATATTATTTTTAATTTGAATCATTTTATAAATAAAAATTAATAATAATCAACTTTGTATATTATTAACAGCTATAAGGGTATTTCAGATATTTTGACAAAAAAGTGCTTAAAAGCGTTATTTACCAAACACATTAATAACTTTTTTTCAGTTTTAACACTTTTATCCAAACACTTAACTACTTATTTTTAAAATAAGTTCAGCACTTTCAAAAGCACTTTTAAATAACTTTTTTTCAGCCACTTTTTTCAGCCTATCCAAACGGGCTCTAATTCCACTTTGTTCTCATTTTTTTTAAATTCTACAATTTTAATTTTTCTGTGATTTCCTTGAATAAAGACAACTGCAAGGCTAATCTTTTCAATATGAAGCTCAAAAAATTCAAGACCATCTCTTATGATTAAATTATGTATATGACAAGCATACTTAACATGAAATATTTGGGGTAACAGTAGTGAAAGTTCAACTTGTAACAAGTCAACAACAGTCTTATTGTTAGATGCATTATCAAATGATATACATAATACTTTTCTTTCAATACCATAATATTTTGCAACTTTAGAAATAGATTCAAAAATAAATCTTCTAGTGTATCTACGATCTTCATCATACAAAAATGCTAAAATACATTTTTGCATAACAAAATGACTATCTATCCAATGACAAGTAATTGTTAAATAATCATTTTTATTAACAACACAACCAAGATCAGAAGTTAGAGTAACTCTACATGAAGTTTTTTTTAATAATGCACATAAATAATAAACATATTGTGCATGAAGTCTAAAAACATTGGACTGACAAGTACTTCTAGGAATACCTTCAAACATAGAATTATATATTGCTTGAATATAATGAATAAAAACATCAGAAGAAGCAAAAGAGAAAGGCAAACAACCCACAACTATCATTTTGGCTAATTCTTCTCGATCCTTCATTTTATTATAATTCTGAACTAATTGATCGGTTCTTGGGTTCAATCATTTTATAGCAGCTAGCTCTATTGGGTGTTCATTTTCAAATGTCTCAACAACGTACCTGTACCCAATTTATTACCCCCGGTCTTATGCTCATATACCATTTGAGAAATATTGCATTGGACCTTAGTAGTTCCTTCTACTTTCATAAAAATTTTCACACAATACTAGTTATTCTAAGAGATCTTACAGGGAGACGAGGAGAAAGATTAATCGATTCATACCTAAAATTAGCATTACCGACTTCGGGTGTATCACCAATAGCATCATTATCTATATTTAAATTAATTGTGTCTACTTCATTCTCTTCTTCTATACCATAATTTTTCTGTGCTTCAAAAAAATTCATATCGTGAGCACCTACACCTATTTCATTCTAAAAGGATTCGCTAATTGGTATCGGAGGCACACGAGTATATCTAGTACTTGAACTACCTCTATCGAAATCAACACCAATTTGTATATTACTATCACTATCACTTTCAAGATAAAATTTTTGAATACTTTTACCAACTTTTCTTAATTTTTCATATTAAAAATTAAACTAATAAATATTTAAAAAATATAAAAATAAGAAAAATAAATATTCAACAAATAATACACTAATTAAAATTAAAAGTAAGAGATTGAACGACAATACCAAAATTTTAAAGTATTCAAAAATTGAGACTTTAGGAGATAATTAGAATAACTGAGAGAGATTGAGAGAATGAGATTGTGAGAATGCGAGTTGTGTGAAAAAATGATTCAAAATACATGATATTTGTAGTAAAAAGATCTGAATTAATTTTTTTCATATAATCAGCAAAACCTTAGTTTGGCCGTTGGGCCAACGGCTATGCTATATAGTCATTAGGCTCAACGGTCCAAAATTAGCCCAGTTGGAGATGGACCCAACATATTTTTTTTAATTAACTGGTTCGATCCGGTCCGAGTAATCGATAGGCCTGATCCAATTTCTCAACTGGGATGATCCACCGAGCTACTTGTACCAAACAACCTAGCTCAAGACCACAGCCCAGGAGACCGCTCCAGCAACCGATGTCGGGTCCGACCGGTCCAGTCTTTTTATTGGGCCGATTTAACCGAGCCGAATCGGCCTGGATCGACCAACTTGACATTTTTAACTTGAATAAACAATGCTAAAAGAAAGTGAGATAAAATTGCTAATGCTGATGGTAACTATTGCTCGTCTGGTCTAGAATATTATGCTTTTTACATTTAGTCGAAAGCACTTAACTTTTTCTAAAATAAAAAATGTATTAATTTTTATCTTATTCAAAGTTTCCCTTATTTTGATTTCTACTATATAGAAAAGAGAGTTGAGGACGACCAAGGGTAGATTTGAAATTTCACATCTATTTTAATAATTAAGGATATATTTTGTATCTTATATCTATTTTATTATATTGTAATAATTGTAGAAAAATGTTTTTCCATGCTTCTACTTATATAACAAATGTGAATATCTATTCATAAAAAAATATCTTTTCAAAAATATCTATTGATGTGTCTATTTTATTCTTATTTTGTCCCACTTAATAAGAAAATACAATTAAAAAATAAACATTAAAATATCCTTAAAAGGAGTCTTATTAATTCATTAGTATTTTTTAATTTTTTCAAATCTATTTTAACAATTAAGGGTATTTTTTGTATTTCATATATATTTTATAATAATTAAAAATATTTTTTTGTATTTAATATATATATTATTATTGTAATAATTGTGTGTGTGTGTGTGTATATATATATATATATATATATATATATATATATATACACGACATGGACATTAAAAAATATTTCATGATGATGATTCTAGAATTAAATTAAAAATAATAATTACTATTCTACCACACAAATATCTATCAAGGTAGCTATTGTTTCAACCACAAAATTAATGACACTATATATAATAAAATAATAATAAAAAGTTTGATAATGAATAAAAAAAAATACATCATTGAATTGGTTAATAATTTTAAAATTTAACCCATCAAGTTCATGCGTGATAGTATTTTTTTGAGCAAAAAACTAAAATATTAAAAGTATGAAATATTGAAAATTTTGACAGAGTAAGAATTTTCACTTAGAAAGTTTAACAAATAAGAAAATAAATATATGAAGAAAAAAATTTAATATTTAATAGGAAAATTTTTGTAAATCTTATTAATTCATTATTTTTTATACTAGAATTAAATTTAAAATAATAATTACTATTCTACCACACAAATATCTATCAATGTAGCTATTGTTTTCACCACAAAATTAATGACACTAGCTTTTGGAATTGAAATGATATTTCTTCTCTAGACTAGACTAGACTAGACTAGAAAATAGACGACTCATCAAATAAAAAGACAAAAGATTCTTCATATTAACAAAAAAAAAAACTCTTCTCTCATCAACAGTTTCCAGTTCTCATATATCTGTATGTATGTATATTTTTTTACATTCTCATTCATTTTTCCTCCGAATATTTATTTATTCCATCAACAAAGATAATTTTTATATTTTTTTGATAAGTAGATATTTTTTGGTAGAATGAAATTTTTTTACTATTTAATTACAACATGTGTTTTAATAAAAGCGGTTGTAGTTTAGTGGTGAGAATTACACGTTGTGTCCGTGGAGACCTGGGCTCGAATCCCAGTAGCCATATCTATTATTTTTAGGTAAGTCATTGTAGTATAGTGGTAAACTTTCCCGCCTGTCACGTGGGTGACCCGAGTTCGATCCCCGACAACGACATTTCATTTTGTCTTGAGTTGGGGTCTATCGAAAACAACCTTACTACTTCTCCCTAGGTAGTGGTATGGACTACGTACATTTAACCCTCTCCAGACCCCACTATGTGGGAATAAAGTGGGTTTGTTGTTGTTGATATGTTTTAATAAAAATTTATCTGTATAATGTAATTGGCTTTTGAAGCTGTAAAACGCAGATAATGATACATTATAAGACTTGTTTCTCAAAACATTCGCAGTAATTGCCTAAGTTTTTTCGCGTTCGTCGGGCTTCAGATTAATATATGCTGCTACTTTTCCTTCTTCATCTGAGGCTTTTTAACTAAATTTATTTTATAGCTAAGTTGGATTTTTTTTTTTTTTTTTAAAATATATTTCAGTGAAACCAAGTTTATATCTGCTCATCTTTTTAAAGAAGATTTTAAAGTATCACAATAATACCTAACTTTGAGATCTATTCATTTTTTTCTATATAATATTTTGCATATTTATTTTAAATTTTATTTAAAAATAAAACTAATTAAATATATATATATTGAACTGTCAGTTTATTAGTTTCATCTCTTCGGTGATAGCTATCTGTACATTCGTATATATATTTGACTGTGTGGTAAGTACAATTTATTTTACTTTTAAATTTAATTATTAATATTTTTCTTCATGATTTTAATATAATATGAAACATGAAATGCTTATTTTTCTCTGTCAATGAGTGTCTCTTATATTTTTTTAAAAGTCACATGTCTTGCATAAATATAATTATTACTTGGTATGAATGTGTAATGAACTTTTACTTGTATTTTTTTTTCAAGAATTCATAAAAATATTTGAGCCGCAAAAAATGTCATGTAATAGAGATTCTAAAGTTGATCAAATTTTTTTAAAAAATATCGATAAAAATGCTAGAAGACGTGAATTATATAGACTGATGCCACTTGAGAAAAAAGGAGCCCTTTCAGCACATCGACGAGCAAAAAGAGCAGAGTTAAAAATACAATGATTGTCTAGCAATATACAATCTATTTTTCGCTCTCTATTGTTGATATTTAATATGATGTTTTATCTCTATATTTTATCTGAGAAGGATAGTAAAAACAAGGATCATATCGGGTTCCTTGAGATTGTTGGATTGATTAGTCTTCACTTTCTTAAATGAACTAAAGGGAAGCGTAGAAGGAAAACTCTTTTTGGTAAATTAAGCTCTAGATTGGGCGATGGTTTCTAATAGGAAGAGTGCTCTGTTATTTCTTAAGTTTATCTAACCTTCTCTATAAAAGCCTTAGCCTATGAAGATCAATCTTTTGTGGAAGTTTTGATTTTGGTATTCAGATCTACATATGAAAGTTTTCAGATGCAACATTAGTAGCCAGTGGAATGTCAATCATATGAAGGTACTTACAGGACATATTTAGTACAATTTCGACTTGACTGCAACACTTATCAACTCTATTAAGTGCCAAAATATTTATTTGTTATTTTTTATGGTTATATAATTTGTTTACATTGTTAGCAGATGTTAATTCACAGTTATAGGGTTGACCTACTTGTAGTATTGACTTTTAGCTGATTTTTCTTTTTCCTTTTTGACAAGTAAAGTTTATTGCCTTTTAGTATTTTTCTTTACTTATGCTGGTCATGTGCATCTCTATAGTTGTAATTTGCTCCAAAAACTAAACCTCAATTTAACTTTGCTCTGACTGCAACGGGTCATTAAATTAGTTTACACCTGATATAGTGTTTACAACAGGTTGGCAACAAGTACAAACTACTTGCAAATAATGAAAAGTGCATTTCTCTTTGAGAAGCTACTTCATCCTGTTAGATACAAGATGCCTATTTTTTTGGTGCGTTGTGATTTGTTTTTATTTTTTTTGAAATCTTTATCTGATTTTTTTCAGTATCATTTTGGTGAGGCAAAGGTTGAAGCTTTCTTCAAATGTCTATGGGACATCAAGATCAAGATGGTGTTCCAAATAATTGAGAAAACAACTTATTCGTGCTGTTAGAGGTATTCAAAGCCAGCTCTTACTGGCATTCTCCTATTATTGTGTGACATAATAAATGTGTACAAAATTTTATGAATCATGGTTGGAAAGAAATCCATTTTTACAATTGAAAAAAAATGTGTTTTAGATTTAGATTTTGAACTTCTAAACTAATTTAATTATTAAATTTAATTTAACAGGTATTGATCATGGATGCTCAAGAGATTGATCACAACAGGAATAAGAAAAAATGCATCTGCTATTGTAGAATTTATAAATGCACATATCCAATGTAAATAGACATCAATCAATATGTTATGTGAAATGAATGTCATGTGAGCATCCAGTAGTATGATATTCCTACGGTTGTATAAACATACATTTGGGATCTTATGATATGTTCATCATAGTGATATTGTGGTATTATATATATATATATATATAATTTATGTGTTGGGCCCGTGCAAAGCATGAGCATCCTTATCTAGTTTAAGTTAGATAAGTGGACTTTTACGTAACCAATGAACCAAATTAAATTTGCCCTATTTAGTTTGATAAAAAAATCTCTTACTTTTCAGGGGTATGTGCTTTCCTTAAGAAGTGTATTCAAATTAAAAGCATCATATAATTTGGATTAGAAGAACTAATAAATATTAGAGATAACGCCTTAATTAATTGTAAAAATATCAATAATTCCTGAATTTTGAAATTCCTTATGAAGTTGAACCATGGTTAATAAGGTCACTATTCTATCAAAAAAAGATTAAAAAATAGGATCCTTAATGATAGCGAGATGAAGAAGCAAGGATTTCAGTTATTTGACCTTTTTAGCCAATTTAAAGCAAATATTTTATTAATTTGACTTTCGTTCTCCAATTTATATATATTTGTTTGATTTCATTAGCCTAATATCTATTGGACCATGCCTATTGCGTGAGTGAGGATTGGAAATGAAAAATGTCATTATGATATCTCTCAACACATACTCAAATGATTTCTATTAAAAAATTATGAGTTCAATTATTTTTATCTCTTTAAATGTTTCAAAATGATTTGATCTCGATTTTGGTTTTACTAAACTAAAAAGAAAAGTCAATGTTCTCAGATTTGCATGATGCAACATAGTTTTCTCATTATACAAGGTTTCACTTTCAGATCTGTAATGACGATTTTTATTTTTTTTCTCAGATTTATATTCAAAATATATTTAGAGTGTCATTTGCAAGGGAGGATCTACTAAGCTTATTTTTCTTGATGAAAGTGAATCTTCAACTAATCAAGGCTACTTTTTAGGAATTTTGCGGTGGCATGGAGACAAACAGCTGGATGTGGGAAAAATGATATTAGAAAAAGCTCCACAAAATAATACTTTGACTTGTCCTATGATCCAAAAGGATATTTTCAATGCTTATGTGAAAGAAACATTGAAAGCTATAATTGGGGACTTGAATGGAGATTACTTTGGTATATTAGTTGATGAATCTAAAGACATCTCACACAAAGAACAAATGGCTCTTGTCCATGTTAGTGATACATCGGCATGCTCATTGAAGAAAGAAATTTATTCTTTGCTTTTCAATCACTCACTAAGTCCATCCAAAATACGTGTACAAGGTCATGATGGAGCTAGTTAAATGAAAGGAGAGAAAAATGGTCTCAAAACTTTAATTATGAATGATAGTTCTTTGGCATATTGTATTCATTGGTTTGCACATTAATTGCAACTAACACTTGCTGCTATTGCTAAGAAATATTTGGAAGTTGAAGACTTCTTTTATCATGTTACTAATGTATTGAATGTTGTTGGAGTATCTTTTAACCGTAGAGCTTTACTTCGTCATCAGCAAGCTAAAAATTTGAAGCAATTACTTGAGTCCGGTGAAGCTTATACAGGACAAGGATTACATCAAGAATGTGGGCTTCAAAGACCAGGTGATACTCGTTGGGGATCACATTTAAAAAACATTGAATAACTTTCTTGTTATTTTCTCATTTATTGTTCATGTGCTTGAAGTGATTGAAATTGAAGTGTAACACACAGATTTTCTGAACCGAATGCTACACGGTGCTCATGACCCCGAAGAACCACAAGCTAACCTATGACTGATATATGTACCTATATACTGCACACTATAACATAAAAATATGGAAACATGTACTAAATGGCCATAAGGTTCACCTGAATAAACATCTGATAAGAACAATATCTGAAAATGGTATAACAATACCAAACCAAATCTAAAATAACTGTCTGACATGCTATAGTATGGAAAGCCTCTATCTGTCTGAATAAGGAGTTTATGGGACACGTCCCTAACTAACTCCAACTACTGAAATAAACTGAAAACTGCAATAGCAATGAAATCATCATGTCTTCGAAATATGAGGACTTACTTCTAACTCTGACTCCTGATACTGGAATCTACTGCTGATCTATAGATCGTGCCTCTAAACCTATGGTGTAACATAAGATAAAGCACCATAGCATAAATACGTCCGTACGAATGAATATACTGAGTATACAAGTAAGGTAGGCTAAATACAAAGGGTTATATATATGAACTATGCTGACTGATATGAACGTGAGAATACATACATATATGAGAAACTATAACTGAATTCATGATGATACTGACTACTGAGTATAAATACTGACATCATGACTTTACTAACACTGAGGTACTGCATAGATGAATGACTATTTTGACAGTTTAAATTATGAAGAACTGGTCTGTTTGACTATGTCTAATAGTCCTAAAACTGAATACTGAGTATATAAATCACTAATAAGTGAGGAACTGAGACTGTATTACTAAATACTGAGGGACTAGTACTATGTTACTGATACATGAATAACTGTGTATGACATTCCTGATTATGAAGGACTGGTCTGGTCGACTGTATCTGACTTTCTAATTATAAAGTATTAATCTGACTGACTGTATCTGGCAGCCATGAATATGAGGAACTAAAATGCTTGACCGTATCTAATAGTCATAAAGATGGATACTGGTAATATGAGTTTAGAGAACTGGTAATAATGATAACATAAGTGACCGTATCTGACAGTCATGAATATGGTGGAACTAGCTGAGTTCCGTATTGTATCTGAGTTGGTTGTATCTGATAGTCCCGATATTCTGAAGAACTATCTGAGTTCTATTACTGAAACTGAGAATGAGACTATGGGAGATAGTTTCTTAACCGACATGCCCCATATGTGCCATTATGGCTAAGTTGGGGTCCAATCTCTGCCCTAACTGAAAGGGTGTTAATACCGCGCCACTGGTAAGGATAACGTGTGAACAACCCTCATATAACAGGTAAATCTAGTGAGAACAGTGGGAACCCTCATATGACAGGTTAATCCACCTCATCCACCCTCATATAGTAGGCTACGATGTCTGAACCTATGTTGGCTACATAGTTCAGGAATGCAAGGATGACTGCTAAGAATCACACCCTCATATAACAGGTGAGTTCCCATCCTTGGGTTCACTCGGTGCTAACTCCTACTCTTATCTGAAAAGACTGATCATAATTTATTGACTGTGCATGTACTGAGTAACTGACTTCCGTTGACTGACGGAATAATACTACTCTCTGAGAATTTACTGAGATCATGAGATTTTTGAGGTTTTCTGAGTCACATGACTGACTGAGTTCTATAGATAATGGATTGACTGATATTATCGTGACAACATGACATGACTCTAGGCACACAACTATATTTTTTGGGTACAAATACCCCCAGGACTCGATAGAAGAAAACTGATACACATGACATGACTTGATCACAAGATTGGAGTCCACAATTCATAATATCATAAGTAGGGGATAATATACCACATGTAGTTTTCAACATCTTGTGCATAGTAGGGAGTGCATGAAATATATATATATAACGTGCATATTATATCACTCAATTATCATAAATGCTTTATACCACAATAATAGCAACAAAACAATGACATGGAACTCATATTGAATTATATAGTTAACATGGACTTGTCATGTAGATAATATGGGACCATGTAAACATGAAATTCCTAGAATTCTAAGTATTTTATCAAACACCTTGCATGTACTCTTTAAAGCATAGGTGTGTTCATAAATTTACATCACATTAAACCACCCAAATTTATGGGTTCCAACTACATGATCAAAACCTTCATGAAAATTCATCAAATCACTATTCTATAGCATAACCACAACCACCAACATGAATACAATAATATCACCACAAAACATTTATGATTTAGTATTTAAAGATTGATTATTGAACTCTACGGATGAAAGGAGTCCGTGGATGAATACTACGCATACCTTAGTTCTTGATTTAGTGAAGATTGACAGAGAGATTCTTGGAATTTGATGGTAGAATTTGCTTGAACTTGAATCTTCTATGAAAAACCCCAATGTGTTCTTCAGAGGATTTTGATGAAAAAGAGTATGTTTTGGTGAAATAATGGCTTAATTCCGTGTTTATGAAATATATATAGGGGTGGGAAGATGACCCAAATGCCTCTCTAGATGCGTCTTTTAATTTCTGTGAAAATATCCCGATTTGGGCCCCAGGCGCGACGCGGAGACATTGCGTTGCCACTTGCTTATGACTTGGAAACTCACCGCGATGCGCTGGAATCGTGGAGAGACACTGGAAATTGAAAATCTTCATTTTGGCTTACGGCGCGACGTGCCACTGACTGAAATGACACTGCTAAAACTTTAAATCGCCATAACTTCTTCACCGGATGTCCGTTTTAGGCAAATTTGGTATCGACGGAAATTTTATCCAATTCTATACAATTTGGAGGGTATAAATCTGCCAAAATACCACCTATAAACCAAGTTATACTCATTCAAAGATGACCTATGTGAAATCACGCACGGAAATTTGGTGGATTCAAAATTTCTTAGCTTGGCTTACTCTAAGTGACTCTTATGAACATTCTTAACATATCATAGGCTCTATTATCACTAGGATACTCATCCTAATTCATGTACTCCAACATGAATCACAGTATAGGAGGTTTCATGCGTAGGAACAATGGTTTATTCTCTAGCTTAGAAATATACGGGGTATTACATGAAGTATCCACCTCAAGTTATAGAAATCAAGCGGAATATCTTTTGACAAAGGTTAGAACATTCAAATTTATTTTTATGTTTCACTTGATATTGAAAATGTTAGCCATGTCAAATGAGTTGAGCAGGATTTTACAAAAAAAAGATCAAGATGTTGTTAATGTAGTGGAGTTTCTTAACATCTCAAAGAAAAAATTGCAAAATATGAGAGAAAATAGGTGGGAATATTTGTTGGATGATGATTCTTTATTTTGTGATTCACATGGTATCTTAATTCCCAAATTAGATGAGCCTTATTTTCCTAGAAAGTTAAAGCGCGAGTGTTTGGATGTTTGTTATTCGCACCATTTGCATATTAAAATCTTTTGTGCTGTCATTGATATGCAACTTCAAGAGCTTAATGATCGTTTTGATGTAGTGAGTAGTGATTTGCTTCTTGGGATAGGCATCTTGAATCCTGTCAATTCTTTTTCTAACTTTGACAATGGTAGAATCCTGACTTTAGCGAAGTGTTATCCAGATAAGTTTGATGATGAAAAGCTTTGAGATTTGAGTTACCAACTTGATACTTTCATAATTCATATACGAGGTGGTAATTCCAAATTCCCTAACTTGCAAGAAATTCGTAATTTGGCAAAGACATTAGTTGAGGCAAATCTTGTGGAGACTTATTCACTTGGTTATTTACTTGTGAAGTTGACTCTAATTTTACTCGTTGCTACGATAACTGTGGAAAGAGCATTCTCTTCCATGAAGAACATAAAAAATGAAGTGCGATAGTATTGGTGATCAATATTTAAATGATTGTTTAGTATGTTACATAGAGCGTGATGTATTTGCAAATGTAAGTAATGATGTCATTGTTGATCATTTTCAGAATATGAAAACTCGTCTTGGACAATTGTAATGAATTATGGATAAAATGATATTAGTAATATTATTGAAAGTTTAAGTTTTGTCATTTAATTATTGTTCTTTTTTTTATTAATTGGTTGGTTAATTATCCTATAGATAGAAAAATAAATAATCTGATTAATTTAATTGATAAGTTTACTTGGCATCCGAAGAGTCCGGATCCTAGATCCGCATCTAGTCATTTGTAGTTTCGTATTTATTTTGTTATTTGTTTCACTTTTCATTCAATTTTATCTAATTTATTCAATTTCAATTTTATTCTTGTTAATATATTTGTGTCACCGTATAAAATGATATACATTTGTATATTTGTGTTAATATATAAATTTTAAATTGTTTAATTTCATTTAACGTTTGTATTCAATATAAAATAAATTTTTATCAATGTGTAAATTTCATTTGGTTGTACATCTGTGAATTTATAGATATTGCAAATCATTTAATATAAATTACACATTTATATATGTGCATTTGTACAATTCAATATATTTGTTTCAGTGAATTTATGCAATTGAAATACATTTTTGTATCACGCAATCATATAATTGTATTAGTGACCTTCGTATGATTGAAATGTATTTGTAAATGGGTTTATATGTTGTATGTCTTTGATGTCACTAAAACCTGAATTACAATTGTATATGTATTTCATAAGAAATAAATAAATTTGTATATGTATTTTAAAGAATGATGATAGTGCTTTTATGGGTCTATGTATATATGTAAATGATGTCATAAAATAGTTATGTATTTTTGTATGTGAATAAGGCCTGTAGTTGTATACGTACTGCAAAATAAATAAATGAATAAATATATGTATTTCAAAAAATGATGTCACTATTTAAAGGGTCTATGTATTATATATGCATTTGAGGTCATAAAAACAATTATGTATTTGTGAATAAGACCTGAATATGCAGTTGTATACATATTTCAAAATAAATATATGAATTTGTATATGTATTTCAAAAAATGATGACAATGTTTAATGAGTCTATGTGTTGTATGTATTTGGGGTCATAAAAACAATAATGAGATACATATATGAGAACATAAAACACAGTTTTGTATTTAGTAAATTCATATTGCAAACGATACATGTATATTAACGACACAAGTTTATACAACTTGAATCATACAGATACAAATGACCAATTTAACATACAAATAAAAAGAATTTTCTATAAAATGTATTGTTTGATAAAAAAAACATATAAACTATAAAATTCGAAAAAAAGAGAAAAAATATGAAATACCAAAAAAAAAAAGAATAGTAAGAGAAATAGACTAAAGATTGAAAAAGGAGAAAAAGAGAAAACCAGAGAGAACTTCTATGAACATGATTTAAGTAAGTTGAAATTATTTATTCTTTTTAAACGTAAATTGTTACCTAAAAATAAAGTAACTAACAGTAATTGTATATGTATTTGATGTTGTCTTGTGCATTAAATACATATTGTTATTTTTGGTAATTAGAAAAAAATTGCTATCCAATTGTGAGTTAATGACCTAATTTGCTATTTTTGAACTTTGTGCTATAGTTTATTCAAGCGTTCACATTTAACATACAGATGCCAAGAAAGCAACTCGGGCCAATTTGTTAAAAGTGACAAAAGAGTTTAAAAATGAGGTGTATGTGACTCAAGTCTTAATAATTGAGTGGAGGTGACAATTACGTTATTATGGATTAACAAAGTTGAGGAAGTTTGAAAATAGGCCAGAAGTTTTTAAATTTACACTTTGATCTAAATGTTAGTTAATATAACAGAAAACAGATGAAAAAGGCGTGTTTCTCTCTCTTCTCATCCGTTGTTATTTTCTCTCTCTTCGCGATATTTATTGTTCATTATTGTTGTTGCTTTATTCATCATCTTCTGCTTCATTATCATCGTCTTCAGCTTCAATATCATCATCTTCTACTTCATTATCCACTTCATCTTCTTCTTGTCGACCATTTTTATTGTTTTTACCGCTACTGCTGCTACTTGAATAATTTTTTAGGTCAAATTTTATTTCGTACATCACTTTGACATTAATTCATAAGTGACTTTGGTAAGTAAAATTATGACTTTTAGTTGAATTTGTCATCTGGGTACACTGCTACTGCTGTTTTTTAACAATGGATAGAACCCATTCATGAATCCAACATAAGAGCCATCTATTTAAATAGATCACTCATCTGTTGTGACAAATGAGTAATCTGTTGCAACGGAAGACTCATATGTTGGATTCATAAATGGGTTATATATAGTGTCGTAACATGAATCGAACAGATGGGTCATCAGTTGTAACAGACAAGTTATCTGTTGCATCAGACGAGTTTTCTATTGCAACAGACTAGTTATCTGTTGCAACGGATGAGTAATCTGTTTGGAACAACACAAAAGACTAGTTATCTGTTGCAACGGATGAGTAATCTGTTTGGAACAACACAAAACAACTCCTGCCACAAACCCAACATATAACCAATAAGTTTCAGAACTCTTGCTATTGCTACTGGATTCAAATCTGTTCCTTACGTCCAACTGTCGACATGTTTGTTGAGAAGAAGAAATAGATAGAAACATAAATTTTCCATTAAACAAAAATAAAATACATTAGGTAGGTAGTTGGAGTATAAATAAAAATACAAATACACACGCTAAAAGAAAAAACATGACCTAATTATTATCATTATCATCATCATCATCATCATTATTGTCATCCGACCAATCGTCAACTAGCAGCAGCAGAGCCCTCCCCAGCCTGCGAATCTCTCGGAGCATCCTTGCTCTTACGGCGCCCAACTGCCACTGCAGGTCATGAACCTGCCTCCGAAGTTCCCGCATGGCATCTCACAGAAAAGCAACGTCCCAAACAGGATCAACCATATCTAGAACATACATGAATTGACAAAAAAAAGTAAAAATACAAGTGAAGAAAAGAGTCTGAATGTAATACAACGTATACTACCAATTGGGTATATTTACACAAAAAGCAAGAAAAAAACTTATGTGAGTTAGGAAAAAGGTATCTGGTCTTTGAAGAGAAAATGGTTGAAGGTGTAATATGAAACAAAAGATACAAGAAATAAATAGTGTAGTAGAATGAACGAGTAAGGAGTTACCTATTTATAGAGGATTGAATTTGAATGAGTTAGTCAAAAAGACGCGACTGTTTGTTCATGTAACACCCCAAAATCCCATTCTGAGATGTCACACGGTGCTTATGACCCCGAAGGACCACAAGCTAACCCTTTACTGATATCTGTACCTATATACTGCATAATATCTAAAATAAATGCAAAATCTAGCCATAAGGTTCAACACATCAATGAATACTCATAATACACATCAATAATATCCGTCTGAAAAGCCTCTAAACTGTCTGAACTGTGGAGTTGATGGGACAAGTCCCCAACTAACTCCATCAACTAAAAATAAATAAAGTCTGAAGAAATAATAGTAAACTGAGATTCGTCATCGAAAGAAGAGGACTCACTGCTACTGCTGCTGACTGGGACTGAACTGCTGAGGATACTCTGGATCCTGTTCCTCTGAACCTATAGTGTCAAATAAAACACCATAGTGCAAATGCGTTAGTACAGGAATGTACTGAGTATGTAGACGGGGTAGGCTAATGCAAGGGCTCATGCATGCATAATATCTAAACTGAATAATCATGAAAATGCCGTATGAGAACACATACATGAATGTACAGACCATGAACACAATCATCACAACTCTAGATATTGAAACTCAGATACCACTTTACTGCAGACTGAACTCACTACTAACACTGAGATACTGAATCACTGACTCTTCTGATACTGATAACTGAGGATCTGGATGTACTTACATCAAGGACTAAATTCTGAGCTTATTGCTTTCGACTAACAGAATTAGAGATCAACTTTTCTAATAGATTATTCTGGAAGTGATTATCAATGATAAGAAGTATGATCTTTTCTAAATCTGACAATAAGAATACTCAATAGAATAACGAATCTGAGATGGAGATCAAGCCTATCTGATGGGAGATCTCTAGATATGATAATAAGAATACTTAACATGGTCTAAGAATGAGATCAAGCCTCTCTAACTGGAGATCTCTAGATATGATCACGCTAATACTCAACTGAATCTGAGACTGAGATCAAGCCTCTCTGACGGGAGATCTCTAGATATGATCATGAGAATTCTCAACTGAATCTGAGACTAAGATCAAGCCTCTCTGACGAGATATCTCTAGATATGATATTAAGCATCTACATATGAGACCAGGCCTATATGATGGGATGGTCCATGAACCAATGGAACTATCTGAGTTCCATACTGGGATAGACGACTGTACAACACAGTCTTGATTTCTGAAAAGTGATACTAAAACTATAACTGTAGGAAGTAGTTACTTAACCGATATGCCCCAACCTACCACAGGTGGGATCCAACCTGTGACCCTATATGGAAGGGTGTCAATACCGTGCCACGGGTAAAGACCTCTCTGTTCAAGCCTCTCTGCTGGAATGACCCTCGCAGGAAGTCGACCTGAGGCAATATAATAGTCAAACGTCTCTGACGGTGATAGCCTCTACTGATGGGAGACTTCTGCATCCTGCGCTAGCTACGCAGTTCTGGAGTTCAGGGATTGCTCCTAACGACTCGACCTCTCTGACGGGAGAGACGCCATCCCTTACCTCGCTCGGTGCTAGCTTCCACTCTCAACTGAAAGACTCTGAACTGAATTCTCAACTAAACACAACTAAACTAAGTTTGTTACTGATCATGTTTCTCAAAAGATCTGACTGAGTTATGCTGAGATTACTTAGTTCCGTATCTGACGGAAAAGGTATCGAATCATGGTATCTGAATGATGATACAGAGCTTGAATAGATTACTTGAATCGCTTCTGAGATTAGACTTGAATACTATTAGATCTGAGCTAATTACATGATTGAGGCTAGATTACTAACGATACAGAGGTTACAGAGATAACTGAGATTACTGAGCTTTCTTAAGTTCTGACTTGTCTGAGGATATAGAGTTCTATAGTTCACTGAGTTTGGAGAATCATGGCTCGACAGGAGTTATCGAGAAATTGACACGGGCTCTAGACAACATCTATATTGTCAGATATAAATACCCCCAGGACTCGATAGTGTAAAAGTAAAGCATAATCATTCATCCATGTATCATCATAATCATTCATGCATCATCATAATCATTAAAGCATATTCCCAATCATTAACACAACTCTTTAAGTAATTAGAAATCACAAACGTCTATCCATCATCATAGTCACCAAGGTGTCACTTTAAGCATCTCGGAATCATAATCATATAATAATGTAGGGGAAACATGCTACTAGATTGTACTCCATTCAATAAGGTTTTACCTCAACTATTTCATACCTATATCAGTCTTGACATGTGTTTGGATATCACATAGCTTGGGGAAACTTCTTAATATCATGTCACAACTTCATTGGGGATTTCATGCTATCTTGGCACATTTCACTCACTAAGGCATTTTATTAAACACTAGGCATGCACGGGTTCACACTTATTTGGGAATTTCCTGCTACCATGGAATGATTCATTCATTTAGGCGTTTTATCAAACCTATGGGGGACATGCTTCGCTTATTCAACCATTTCTACACCCAAAAGTCATGAACACATCACATAGAAATCAACTTCAAGAGGTTCTATCACATTAGTTCCACATACTAGGGCCAAAGCTCATAAATTTTGTAGACAAACATAAATCAAAACTCCACAACACCTTGAACATCCATTTCAACTCATACAAATCATTAACAACTCACAAACATAAAAATCTTTTAGGTTTTAAAAAGGGTTCTTGAGCTTCTTGGATGAAAGGGACCCAAGAATCAATATCTACATACCTTAACCTTTGAAGTCGGATGAATTCTAATGCTTGAGACTCTATCCGCACTTGTAATAAATGATTCTCGAATCCCACACTATGAGGAACTTAGTTCTTGATGAAATCTTGAAGATTTATGGATAATTTTTGGAAGATTAGGGTTTTTGAATTGAAACCCTAGATATTCTCTCTTTAGAGAATTGGAAGAGAAATGGAGAAATTAGGGTTTGAATGAGGGTTCCTCATATTTATAGAGGTTAAAAAAAGTGGAAAATGACCAAAATACCCTTGCAAAATACCCTTAAATTGCTGGAAAAATATTCTTGACGACATCCGTGACAGGCCGTCAAGTTGGTGATAGGCCGTCACAAATGTCGTGAAAAAAGGTAAAATATTGAGTTTCTGGTTAAGGATGACGACATTGGTGATAAGCCATCACGGGCGTGATGGCTTATCACAAAATGTTGTCACTGGGGTGAGAAATCTGCCCAGGGCTGACGACATTGGTGATAGGCCGTCACGGGCGTGATAGTTTATCACGAATGTCGTCACCAGTTTCCCAGCCAGACATGCTGGAGTAAAATGGGCATAACTCTTTGCTCCGATATTGGTTTTTGACAAAATTGGTATCGTTGGAAAGATAATTCAAAGAGATTTCATTTTATATATAGTAGATTCTCTAGTTAGATATATGCAAGGAGTTATGGTCGATTGAATTTTATCTAAATCTTGACGGTCACTAAAACTTGAACGATAGGAAAGCTTTCAACTCATCCCTGAGTTAGGGGACCTCTATGATCTCAATTCATGCTCAAATAGGTTCCCAAACGATTCAAAGTATTTCATACTTGGGAGGATATTTCTGAAACATTTTCACTTGGATTTTCGCTTTACCAAATATGCTCTAAGGCTCAGACTGGAAAAAGGATTTTGCGGGGAATTACATTATCTCCCCATTGAGAGCATTCGTCCTCGAATGTCGCTTGATAGACTGAGAATATGGATCAAAAGAACTTACTCAATAAATGGAAACATCTCATATCAGGACTACGCAACTGTAACGACTGACATATAGAGTTCTCACACTGGGTATGTATATCTAATGCATGGAATACTCGACTGATGATACTTATAGCTGAATTCTCATAATACACATGCATATCTGATGCATGGGCTCATAACTGGGATGATCTCATGAATACATGACTGAACACACGCTAACAAGCTAAACTCTTTCTCCTAAATACGCATACCAAATGCATGAATGTCCTGCTAAGCTAACTTTTGAAAGTACGATCGACAATGCAATGACAACTGATGCTAACTCCATAAAGAAAATCTGAACATGCATCGGGATGAATCTAATGGAATGCAACATCATAATACTATGGGGTATCTCCCCCTTGGGACGCTATGTCCCTCTAAACACACTTCGCTGAAATACTGGAGCGGTGCGCGGGGCACCTACAGACTGGGTCATAATTGACCGATCAAGATCTGAAACTTATACATGACTCATGCTAACATATAATCTCAAAATGGGATCAAAGGATCTAACAATGCATCCCATAAAGATGAAGGGCTCATAACATACCTGGGTCTATTTCAGGGAATCCTTCCCGATCAAGGCGGGCCTGAAACGCATGAAGTCTACCCCTTTGAGTCAGCATTCTACATTCTCACATTCTATGGCCTGGCTCACCACAACCAAAACACACATCACTACTGGCTCTACGCATACCTTGGTGGGGCCTGCCACACTCTCCACAACGCAGATGGGTACGAACACCACTAGCACTACTCTGGGCTTTGGAGCTTGGCGCTCCCTCAGATCTGACACCCCCAAACACAGGTGCAAGTACACTAGTTGAAGATGGAGATGGAACTAAAAATATCTGACCATACTGAGAATTACTACCACCTTAAGACCCTGCCTGCGGGAAACCACAACTACCTGTCTTGTCTCTCTTATTCACTCTCTCTCTCCCATTTATTTTATCTAACTTAATTTGTTGCGCATGCATCATTAGCCTAGAAATATGCATATCTCTATTGAGCATGGCAGCTCTACACTCTTTCAACACATCACTCGACACCCCAAACAAAAACTTACTCATACTCGCTCTAGTGTCAGCTACCAAGTCGGGAGCATACTTAGTAGCTAATTGGATAAACTTAAGACAATACTCTTTCACGGTTATGGAACCTTGCCTTAGGTTCATGAAATCTTGTACCTTAGCCTCTCTTATCTCTAGCGGGAAAACCTATCTAAAAAGGCACTCTGAAACTCTAGCCAAGTCACGAGAGTTGTATTCTCCCCTCTACTTTTCTCCCACACCACTACCCAATTATGAGAAATATCTTTCAACCTATAAGATGTTAACTCAACACTCTCCTCCTCAGAAACATGCATAATCTAGGTGATCTTCTTCACCTCCTCTAGAAACAACTACGGGTCCTCACTTATTACTGACCCAAAGAATTCGGGCGGGTTCATTTTTATGAAGCTTTTAATCCTGGCTGCGGTAGAATTCCCATCTTTCTGAGGTACTGCAGCCTGAGGGTTGCCATGAACATTAGTCACAGCTTGGGCTAGCGCCTGGAAAGCAGCCCAAAACTCTGTATATGACACACTCTCATTCTCACAAAAAAATCTCTGTAAGGAGGCATACTCTGTAATTAGAAGAAAGAAGTGGATTAGACTGAGGATCAACTTAAGCTCATGCTCACTCACACGAAATGATCATTGAAAGAAGATGAACTACTCCTAAGAAAATCCTGTAGCCTCTTGTACATAAATGTGGAGCGCTACACACCCATGCACAAGATTCTACTAGATACGGCTTTCAGACTCCCTAGGATAATCTTGAACCATAGGTTCTGATACCAAGTTTGTAACACACCAAAATCCCATCTCGAGACATCACACAGTGCTTATGACCCCGAAGGACCACAAGCTAACCCTTTACTGATATCTGTACCTGTATACTGCATAATATCTGAAATAAATGCAAAATTTAGCCATAAGGTTCAACATATCTATGAATACTCATAATACACATCAACAATATCCATCTAAAAAGCCTCTAAACTGTCTGAACTGTGGAGTTGATGGGACAAGTCCCCAACTAACTCCATCAACTGAAAAGAAATAAAGTCTGAAAAAATAATAGTAAAATAAGATTCGTCCTCAAAAGAAGAGGACTCACTGCTACGACTGCTGACTGGGACTGAACTGCTGAGGATACTCTGGATCCTGTTCCTCTGAACCTATGGTGTCAAATAAAACACCATAACACAAATGCATCAGTATAGAAATGTATTAAGTATGTAGACGGGGTATGCTAATGCAAGGGCTCATGCATGCACAATATCTAAACTGAATAATCATGAAGATGCCGTCTGAGAACACATACATGAATGTACAGACCATGAACACAATCATCACAACTCTAGATACTGAAACTCAGATACCACTTTACTGCAGACTGAACTCACTACTAACACTGAGATACTGAATCACTGACTCTTCTGATACTGATAACTGAGGATCTGGATATACTTACATCAAGGACTAAATTCTGAGCTTACTACTTTTGACTAAAAGAATTAGAGATAAACTTTTCTAACAGATTATACTGGAAGTGATTATCAATGATAAGAAGTATGATCATGTCTGAATCTGACAACAAGAATACTCAATAGAATAAAGAATCTGAGATGGATATCAAGCCTATCTGACGGGAGATCTCTAGATATGATAATAAGAATACTCAACATGGTCTAATACTGAGATCAAGCCTCTATGATGGGAGATCTCTAGATATGATCACATGAATACTCAACTGAATCTGAGACTGAGATCAAGTCTCTCTGATGGGAGATCTCTAGATATGATCATGAGAATACTCAACTGAATCTGAGACTAAGATCAAGCCTCTCTGACGGGAGATCTCTAGATATAATAATAAACATCTACATATGAGACTAGGACTATCTGATGGGATGGTCTATGAACCAATGAAACTATATGAGTTCCATACTGGGATAGATGACTATACAATACAGTCCTGATTTCTGAAGAGTGATACCAAAATTACAACTGTGAGAAGTAGTTACTTAACCGACCTTCCCCAACCTACCACAGGTGGGGTCCAACCTGTGACCCCAGATGGAAGGGTATCAATACCGTGCCATGGGTAAAGACCTCTCTGGTCAAGCCTCTCTGACGGGATGACCCTTACAGGAAGTCGGCCTGAGGCAATATGATAGTCAAATCTCTCTGATAGTTGCAGCCTCTACTGATGGGAGACTCCTGCATCCTTCGTTGGCTACACAGTTTTGGAGTTCAGGGATTAGTCCTAACGACTCGGCCTCTATGACGAAAGAGCCGCCATCTCTTACCTCGCATGGTGCTAGCTTCTACTCCCAACTGAAAGACTCTGAACTGAATTCTCTACTAAACACAACTGAACTGAGTCTATTACTGATCATGTTTCTCAAAAGATCTGACTGAGTTATGCTAAGATTACTTAGTTTCGTATCTGACGAAGAAGGTATCGAATCATGGTATCTGACTGACGATACAGAGCTTGAATAGATTACTCAAATCGCTTCTGAAATTAGACTTGAATACTATTAGATCTGAGTTGATTACTAGATTGAGGCTAGATTACTAATGATACAGAGATTATAGAGATAACTGAGATTACTCAACTTTCTTAAGTTCTGACTTGTCTGAGGATACAGAGTTCTATAGTTTACTAAGTTTGGCGAATTATGGCTCGACTGGAGTTATCGAGAAACTGAAACGAGATCTAGACAACAGCTCTATTGTCGGGTATAAATACCTCCAGGACTCGATAGCATAAAAGAAAAGCATAATCATTTATTCATCATCACAATCATTCATGTGTCATCATAATCATTCATGCATCATCATAATCATTAAAGCATCTTCCCAATCACTAACATAACTCTTCAAGTAATTAGGAATCACAAACGTCTATCCATCATCATAGTTGCCAAGGGGTCACTTTAAGCATCTCAAAATCATAATCATATAATAATGTAGGGAAACATGCTACTAGATCGTACTCCATTCAATAAGGTTTTACCTCAGCTATTTCATACCTATATCTGTCTTGACATGTGTTTGGATATCACATAGCTTGGGGAAACTTCTTAATATCATGTCACAACTTAATTGGGGATTTCATGCTATCTTGGCACATTTCACTCACTAAGGCATTTTATCAAACACTAGGCATGCACGGGTTCACACTTAGTTGGGAATTTCCTGCTACCATGGAATAATTCATTTATTTGGGTATTTTAATCAAACCTATGGGGGACATACTTCACTTATTCAACCATTTCTACACCCAAAAGTCATGAACACATCACATAAAAAACAACTTCAAGAGGTTCTATCACATTAGTTCCACATACTAGGGTCAAAGATCATAAATTTTGTAGACAAACATAAATCAAAACTCCACAACACCTTGAACATCCATTTCAACTCATACAAATCATTAACAACTCACAAACATAAAAATCTTTTAGATTTTAAAAAGGGTTCTTGAGCTTCTTGGATGAAAGGGACCCAAGAATCAATATCTACATACCTTAACCTTTGAAGTCGGATGAATTCTAATGCTTGAGACTCTATCCACACTTGTAATAAATGATTCTCGAAGCCCACACTATGAGGAACTTAGTTCTTGAAGAAATCTTGAAGATTTATGGATGATTTTTGGAAGATTAGGGTTCTTGAATTGAAACCCTAGATATGCTCTCTTTAGAGAATTGGAAGAGAAATGGAGAAATTAGGGTTTGAATGAGGGTTCCCATATTTATAGAGGCTCAAAAAAAGTGGGAAATGACCAAAATACCCTTGAAAAAATGCTCTTAAATTGCTGGAAAAATATTCTTGACGACATCCGTGACAGGCCGTCAAGTTGGTGATAGGCCGTCACGAATGTCGTCAAAAAAATGGTGAAATATTGAGTTTCTGGTTAAGGCTGACGACATTGGTGATAGGTCGTCACGAGCGTGATGGCTTATCACAAAATATCATCACTGGGGTCAGAAATCTGCCCAGGGATGACGACATTGGTGATAGGCCGTCACGGGCGTGATAGCTTATCACGAATGCCGTCACCAGTTTCCCAGCCAGACATGCTGGAGTAAAATAGACATAACTTTTTACTACGATATCGGTTTTTGACGAAATTGGTATCGTTGGAAAGATAATTCAATGATATTTCATTTGATATATAGTAGGTCCTCTAATTATATATATGAAAGGAGTTATGGTCAATTGAAGTTGACCCAAATCTTGACGGTCACTAAAACTTTAACGATAGGAAAGTTTCAACTAGTCCATAAGTTAGGGGACTTCTATGATCTCAATTCATGCTCAAATAGATTCCCACACGATTCAAATTATTTCATACTTGGGAGGATATTTCTGAAACATTTTGACTCGGATTTTCGCTTTACCAAATACGCTCTAAGGCTCAGACTGGAAAAAGGATTTTGCGGGGCATTACAGTTCACCTCCATTTATTAATTACATTCAAACAGGTGACTTTTTATTACTGTAAATAGTTATAACTTTTTAGCTTATTATTATTAATTAGTTCTTAAATTTAAATAATTTTTTTCTTAATTAAATAATCAAAGACTTCTCACCTTTTCAATAACCATTTTTTTTGTCTTGTGACAATAAATTGTATATCTGTTGCATCAGATAACCCATCTGTGACAACAGATTGTATATCTGTTACATCAGATAACCCATCCATGATAACAGATATACCATCTGTTGCAACAAATTGACCATATGTTGCATTAGATAGTCTATCTGTTGCAACATATAATCTATCTTTTTTAATAATCATCGTATACTTTCATTAATCCAAATTGGTGACTTTTTTATTATATAAATTAAAAAAATAAATTTAAAAACAAAAAGGGTGAAAAGTCACTACTTGTTGCCTATTTAATATTAACATCAATTATTCAAATTAAATAACCATTTTTTACGGTTATAAGTTGTGTTTATCATTTATTTTCTTATTGTTTTCTGTGAAAAGAAATGACTTAATTAAATCAAGCTGATGAGTTTTTTATTATTGTGACAAGTCATGACTTTTCAACTTATTATTATTAATTAGTTCTTAAATTTAAATAACCCTTGTCTCAATTAAATAATCGAAGACTTCTCACCTTTTCAATAACCGTTTCTTTTAATAAAATAATAACCATTTTTATTGAGTTGTGGAAACAAATTGTATATTTGTTGCATCTGATTACCCATCTGTGGCAATGGATTGTATATCTATTATATCAGATAACCCATCTGTGGCAACAGATATACCATCAGTTGCAACAAATCGGCCATCTATTGAAGGAGCTTTTTTTTATTTCTTTTAACAACTGATTCATTAGTTGCAACAAATGGAAAATTTGATTCATCAACTGTTTTGAATGTGTTAGACAAAAATTCACGACTGTTCACCTTTTTTTTTAACAATCATCATATACCTTAATTAATATAATGTGGTGACTTTTTTTAGTATATAATAAGTAAATAAATTAAAAAAATAGATTTTAAAACAAAAATGGTGAAAAGTCGTGATCAATTATTAAAATTAAATAACCAGTTTTTTACGATTATAAATTGTGTTTATCATTTAATTTATGAACCGTTTTTCATATTAAATAATTAAAAAGTCATGACTTTTCACCCTCTTAATATCAATAACCCTTTTTATTAATAACTGCCTGTTGCAATATATGATCTATCTGTCGCTACAGATTAACCACCTGTTGCGACATATGGTCCATCCGTTGACACAAACGCTCAATCCCTACCTCCAACCGTCGATATGTTGAGAATAATAAATAGACAGAATGAAAATTAAATATTAAATAAGAATTAAAAGTTCAAAGTCGACCAAACATAGATTTTTGAATCCATTATATACAAATATACAATAAAAAAATAAAACATACATTAGGTTCCTCCCTTAGGTAGATCCGATATAATAAAAGAAAATACATACGTTAAAAGACAAAACATAACCTAATTATTATTGTTACTATTAGTATTATCATTATTATTATTAATATTATTATCAACCGGCCAATCGTCATCCGGCAACTGTAGGACCCTCTTCATCCTTGCTCTCATGTCGCCCAACTCCCATTGGAGTTCATGAATTTGCTTTTCAAGGTCCCACAAGGAGTTGTGCAGAATCACCTTGTACAAATACGGATCAGACATATCTAGAAGTAGTATAGACTGAACGAGTAAGGAGGGACCTATTTATAAATGATTGAATTTGAATGGGTTAGTCAAAAAGCTATGACTGTTCGCCATTTTTTTAAATAATTACATCCCTTAAGTAAATAAAACTGGTGACTTTAGAATGGGTTAGTCAAAAAGCCATGACTGTTCACCTCTTTTTTAATAATTACATCCCTTAAGCAAATAAAACTGGTGACTTTTCGAATATGTAAATTAAAAAATGGATCTAAATACAATATTTTATATTTATTATATTTCTGAAAGAAAAGAAAATTGCTTCAAATAAATCTAACAGATGGGTAATCTGTGGCAAAATAAATTCTATCTGTTCGATAATTTATAACATATTTACAATTTGATGCAACAAATGTATAAATGTGTTTGATTATTAGCCACGACTGTTCACCTCTTTTTTAATAATTACATCCCTTAAGTAAATAAAACTGATGACTTTTCGAATATGTAATTTAAAAAAACGAATCTAAATACAATATTTTATCTTTATTGTATTTTGAAAAGAAAAGAAAATTACTTCAAAATAAATATAACAGATGGGTAATCTATTGCAAAATATATTCTATTTGTTTGATAATTTACAACATAGTTACAATCTAATGCAACATATTTATATATCTATTTGATTATTTCGAACAGATATGTCATATGTTGCAATAGATTGATCATCTGTCATAACAAATGTCTATAATTGTTTGATAATTTTAACAGATGTGTCATCTGTTGCAACAAGTTAGTCATCTGTTTATTCAAATTAAGCCATAGATGGGCTAAGAAGAATAAGGTGCGTGCAGATGGATGAATCCACTTTCATGTGTGGGAGTTATGTATTACTGATAAGGTTATCAGGACAACACACATAAAGCACAATGATTTTGTGAATGGATTTTTTAACTGATTAGGCATTGATCATTCAAACAAAATTCTACATTGTACAATTAAGTTTGATAGATTCAAATTGATAAGGCCGAGGGGCCCATGAAGATAGTGCTGATATCCGGTTACAAATTAATGATAGTTGTTTCTCATGTTTATGCGTGTCAAGTTTTGAGAAGGGATCAATATTTGGTGTCAGTGCAGAGATCCAATAGTGATTGAACATAAATTTAAGTATTCATTGGACTCTGAGAAGGCCTTCAGAGCCTCGCACTGCATCAAACAAGAATGAAAAATAAATAGAATTCCCCTGGCCCAAATTTATATGGATAGGTTATCCTAGAAGATGATTATATGCCATAAGGAGTTGTAGGAGAATACCTACGAGGGAAAAAGGAGTTAATGAAAGACTATATCATCTGAGAGCTAATTGAAGAGGAAAAATAGGATAGCAAGGAAATTCTAGCGAATTTGGCTGATGAAACTAAATTAAAACACGAGAAATCTAAATCAAGTGCAAATATGAAAGTGTATCCAGTAATGAAAATTCATCCATTGTCTCTCTCAAAGAAAAATAATGCAACTGGACACTTTTCTAGGAAACTGCGACTAGAAAGCATGGTCGAAATGATCACCTGCATAGAAAATAGCAGAACACCAAGAAAGAAACTTTATGGACACCGAGGGTTGAAATAATGTACAGTAATTAAAGAAAACTTACGCCAAGAACAACTGAAGTTAAAATAAGGAATCTAAGTGAAGGTGGCAATTTCTGAATTTTTAATTGCATCCCATGCCTTGTTGTTTGTGGTTCCGATTAGGTCCACTACTATTGACCTAATTGGAACCACAAACAAGATTGAAAGACAGATTGAGTGTCATTACTTCCTTTGCAATATGGATATACTTGATTGTGTTTTGTTGCCTTAGCACGCTTTCAACATATCTTGGAGAAGATCAGAGGCTTGCTGTAGTATGTGAATCTCGATAATTTTCAAGCTTTCTTCTAGCTTGCTGATTTGGTCTTCAAGTTTGTCATTGTCGTATTTGAGGTTAGTATAGAGTTCTTGGTCTTTTGTGAGCTCGTCGATGAGGAATACTTTCTTTGAAGTTATGGCATTGTAAAAGGCTTTAAGAAGGTTTCTAGAACACTTTATTCAAAAGGCTTAAATGATATATAGAGGGTCTCTATGTTTATTTTAGGTCAACGTGTTGATTCACACTCAAGCATTGGTTCCAACAGTTGAACAACTCACTTTCTCGAGCATTGTTCAATGTAGCTTGTTCAACCAACTTTCAAATGATTTGATAGGACAATGTTCCTAAAATTTTGTAACGTTTGATCTAAACTGATTCCACTAATCCTATAGCCTAAATGCTAGGAAAAAACCTATTTGACTCCAAACAATAGTAACAAACAATTTAGATCAAATAAAGTACTACAGTATTTATAAGGTACTCCAATTTTATTTGCTATCCATTATAATATCCATTTGGAGTCAAATAAGTTATTTCCTAGCATTTAGGCTACAGGATTAGTGGAATCAGTTTAGATCAAATGTTATGTAATTCTAGGCTCATTAACGTATCAAATCCTTTAAAGTTTGGTTGAACAAGCTTCATTGAATAACGCTCGAGAAAGTGAGCTATCAAACTGTTGGGACCACTGCTTGAGTGTGCATCAACACATTGACCTAAAACAAACATAATGACCCTCTATATATCATTTAATCCTTCTGAAAAAAGTGTTCTAGAAGCCTTCTGAAGGCCTTTTACAATGCGACAACTCCAAAGAAAGTGTTCCTCATCGGCAAGATAACAAAAGACCAAGAACTCTAGACTAACCTCAAAGACGACAATGACAAACTTGAAGACCAAATCAGCAAGCTAGAGTCAATCTTGAAAGTTATTGGGATTCACATACTATAACAAGCCTCTGATCTTCTCCAAGATATGTTGAAAGCATGCTAAGGCAAGAAAACACAATCAATCATATCCATATTGCTAAGGAAGTAATGATACTCAATTTGTCTTTCAATCTTGTTTGTGGTTCCAATCAGGTCAATAGCAGTGGATCTAATCAAAACCACAAACAACAAGGCATGGGATACAATTTAAAATTCAGAATTGCCGTCTTCGCTTAGATTCCTTATTTTAACGTCATCTATTTTTGGCACAAGTTTTCTTGACTTATTGTACATTATTATAACCCTCTATGCCCGCAAAGATACTTATTTAGTGTTTTACTATTTTCTATGTAGGTTCTTATTCCGACCATACTAGCTAGTCACAGATCCCTAGAAAAGTGCCCAACTGTACTATTTTTCTTTTAGAGAGACAACAGATGGATTTTTATTTTTTTAAAACTTTCATATTTGAAATTGATTCAGATTTTTCATGTTCAAAGACAATTTCATCATTTAGATTCTCTACAAATTCCTTTCTATCCTATGTTTCCTCTTCAATTAGTTCTCAAATAATATAATTTTTATCAACTCTCTTTTTCCTTTGCAGGTATTCTCCTACCGCACCTTCTGGTATATGACCATCACCCTGAGCAACCCAACCATATAAATTTGGGTTGGGGCAATAACTATATTGATTTCATTCTTGGTTGAAGCAGTGGGAGGCTTCGAAGGCACTCTCAGAGTCTAAGGTACCCTAAAAGTTAGTCCAATTGCTATCGAATCTTTTTACCATGCCAACAAAACTTGATCCCTTCACAAAGCTTGACACACAAACATGAACAACAACCATCATTAAATCTGAATAGGGTATCAAAACCATATTCATGGTTCCTCAACCTTATCAGTTTGGACCTATCATACTTAACTGTAAAATTACAGATATCTTATTTGAATGATCAATGTCTAATTGGTAAAAAACAACATTCACAAAATCAGTGTACTCTATGTGCGTTTTCATGATAACATTATCAGTAATACATACCTCCCACATATGAATTGGTTCCATCTACAAGCAGCTTATTTCTCTGAACCTATCTTTATTGTAGCCTTTTATGTTGGTCGGGCAAAAGTTGATCAACTTTTACTTTCTTATATATACAAACAAAAGAAATATAACTGATGTCAAACAAGGGGAAAAAATAACATTACCCATGTGTTACAATAGATTATCCATCTTTTGCAATAGACTCCACATCTATTGCAACAGATTCCCCATCTGTTGAACAGATGAGAAATATGTTATAACAAGCTATGCATCTATTGCAACAGCTATGAAGTCTGTTACAACATATATGTAATCTATTAGAATACATCAAACCAGCCTTGCTAGTGGTTTGATTTGTTCTAATAGTTTCTTCATCTGTTCCAATATCAACAACAACATCAACAACAAAGAAACAACACCATTTGTTCTAACACCATCAACAACACCACACCGCACATTCCAAAAACACCAACCCCGCCAACTATATCAATAACAACATCAACAACAACGAAACAAACAAAATACATATAAAAAAATAATACTGCCAACAAGGCTTTTAGACTTCTCCCAACAGATGACTTTTTTGCATAAAAACAATGGTTCGTTCATTCAAGACTTAAAAGTCACCCTTCCTTCCAATTTTTTTTAAATAAATAAGATATGTATAAAGGGTAAATAAATAAAAATATAGATATGAATATCTAATATAAATAACTTGCAAAAAAAAAATGAGAATGAAAGAGCAATAGTGATCCATACCCACAATGTCAAAAGCAAGGGGATCAAAACAACAATTTCAGTCAAGAAAATATATATATCGATTGAGACCTAAAAGTATCCTCATGAGAAATATGAGAGAAAAGAGAGAAAAAAGAAGACGGTTGTGATAACCCTAAATAGGAGAGAAAGAAAAAGAAGAGAGATGAATAATTTTTTGGCTAAAGGAGAGATAATTCTAGAGATAGGTTTAACTATACATTAATATTCACTAATAACTTAACTGCCAAATTAACTTAGAGGGGCACGAGGAGACGGGTGACACTGAAAAGACACGATAAGACTACTCAAGGAGGAGATTTTTGAGTTATCCAAGAAATATTTTTTACCGATTTAGTATTTTTTTCTTTTTTATTTTAGATAGAAAACTGCTTTAAAATTAAAAAATGATATTTTCAAATAGATATGTAATCTGTTGTAACAGATATCAATATTTGTTTGAAAATTTCTAATAGCTCAGTCATCTGTCGCAATAGATACAAATGTCTATTTGATAATTAAAATAGATAGGTAGTTTAATACAACAGATCTCAATATCTATTTGAAAATTTCCAACAACTCAGTCATCTGTTGCAACAAATTTCAATATAATTAATTTAGATAGAACTAGGGATGAGATGATAGGGTTAACTACAACTTCAATTGAGTCTTTGTAATTACATCATGTTGGTATTGCGTTCCTCCCGATCTGAGTCGTCAATCGATCAATCTGAGTTGGAACAATTCTTATTAACTCATTATTAAGATAATACCTAAATCGATTTAGCTAGAACTAGGGATGAGATGATACAGTCAACTACAACTTCAATTGAGCCTTTCTAATTGCATGATGTTGGTATTGCGTTTCTCCCGACCAGAGTAGTCAGTTGATCAATCTGAGTTAAAAAAATTCTTATTAACTCATTATTAAGCTAATACCTAAATTGATTTAGCTAGATCTAGGGATGAGATGATAGGGTCAACAATAACTTCAATTGAGTCTTTGCAATTGTATCATGTTGGTATTGTATTTCTCTCTACCTGAGTCGTCAATCTATCAATCTAAGTTCAAACGATTCTTATTAACTTGTTATTAATCTAATACCTAAATTGATTTAGCTATAACTAGGGATGAGATGATAGGGTCAACTATAACTTTAATTAAGTCATTCCAATTGCATCATATTGGTATTGCGTTTCTCCCGACCTGAGTCGTCAATCAATCAATTTGAGTTGAAATAATTCTTATTAACTTATTACTAAGATAATAACTAAATTTATTAAGATATAACTATGTATGATATGATAGGGTCAACCACAACTTCAATTGAGTCTTTGCAATTACATCATATTGGTACCCAACCTGAGTCGTTAATCGATCAATCTGAGTTGAAATAATTCTTATCAACTTATTATTAAACTAATACCTAAATTTATTTAGCTAGAACTAGGGATGAGATGATAGGTTCAACTACAACTCAATTGAGTCTTGGCAATTATATCATGTTAGTATGCGTTTCTCTCGACCTGAGTCGCCAATCGATCAATCTGAGTTGAAATGATTCTTACTAACTTATTATTAAACTAATAACTAAATTTATTTATCTAGAACTAGGGATGATATAATAAGGTCAACTACAACTTTAATTGAGTCTTTGAAATTACATTATGTTGGTATTGTGTTCTTCCTGACCCAAGTCGTCAATCGATCAATCTGAGTTGAAATAATTCTTATTAACTTATTATTAAACTAATACCTAAATTTATTTAGCTAGAACAAGAGATAAGACGATAGAGTCAACTATAACTTCAATTGAGTCTTTGCAATTGCATCATTTTGGTATTGCGTTTCTCTCGACCTGAGTCATCAATTGATCAATCTGAGTTGAAATAATTCTTATTAACTTATTATTAAGATATTACCTAAATTGATTTATCTATAACTAGGTATGAGATGATAGGGTCAACTACAACTTCAATTGAGTCTTTATAATTGCATTATTTGGTATTGTGTTCCTTCCGACCTGAGTCGTCAATCGATCAACATGAGTTGAAACAATTCTGATTAAATTATTATTAAGGTAATACCTAAATTTATTTATCTATAACTAGGGATGAGATGATAGGGTCAACTATAATTTCAATTGAGTCTTTCTAATTGTATCATGTTGGTATTGTGTTCTTCCCGACCTGAATTGTCAATCGATCGATCTGAGTTGAAACGATTGTTATTAAATTATTCTTAAGTGAATAGTTAAATTGATTTATCTAGAACTAGGGATTAGATGATAGGGTCAACTAAAATTTTAATTGAGTCTTTGCAATTGCATCATATTGGTATTGCGTTCCTCCCGACCTGAGTCATCGATCGATCAATCTAAGTTGAAACAATTCTTATTAACTTATTATTAAGCTAATACCTAAATTTATTTAGCTAGAACTAGGGATGAGATGACAGACAGGGTCAACTACAACTTCAAATGAGTCTTTGCAATTGCATCATATTGGTATTGCGTTTTTCTCAATCAGAGTTAAATTTTTTTTTATTAACTTATTAATAATATAATACCTACATTGATTTAGCTAGAACTAGGGTTGAGATTATAGGTTCAACTACAACTTCCATTGAGTCTTTACAATTGCATCATGCTGGATTGTGTTCCTCTTGGCCTGAGTCGTTAATCGATCAATCTGAGTTGAAATGATCCTTATTGACTTATTATTAAGATAATACCTAAATTAATTAAGATCAATTTGGACCAAATTAACAATTTCAAAACTTGTCATTCTTTTCCAAAAAATACAAATCAACCCATACAAATCATCCATTTGCGGGAAAAACGTTTCATCATTTCAAATCTTGAGTTTCCACTCTTTTCTTTCTTTCTCAATAATACAGGCAACAACTAATCAACATATTTCTCAACCCTTCAAACCAAATCAATTTTCTTCTCATTTCTGACCACATAGTTGTTATTTTCAAATTTATTCTCGCTTATTTCCGTTATTTTCTCTGTCTTCATAGGTAACAGAGTTTGAGAAGAGATTTACATTTGTTCTTTAATCTAAAAATTAGAGATTTTTAGTTAATAATGAAAAGTAAAACTTTTAGTTGTATTATCTTCGAGAATGGGTTAACAATTTTGAGTTTTGATGCTAAAAATATTGGAACAACCTGAGAAAATCCTAGTTTTTGTTGCAGTGTTTCGTTGACTTTCGTGGTATTTTTGGATGGTGTTTGTGGTTTTGTTGGTGGCTTTTGTTGGTGATGTCGGTATTGGTGGTCTTGGTGGTGGTGTTGGTGGTCTTGGTGTTGATATTGGTTGCATTGGTAGTGGTGTTGGCAGTCTTGGTGTGGGTGTTGGTGGCATTGGTGTTGGTATTGATGGCATTGGTGTTAGTGTTGGCATTAGTGTTGGTGGTCTTGGTGGTCTTGGTGGAAGTGGTAGTGGTCTTGGTGGTCCATCTGTTGCAATAGGTGAAACATCTGTTAGGAGATATTAAATAGGCCTTCAAACAGATTCTCCATTGGAATATTTTTCATAATTTATTGAAATTTGTCTTACCTTTTTTCTAAAATTATGCAGACATTAAATGTAATGTATTTTTTGTTTTTTTGTTGTTTGTAGTTAAAAGATGTCTCCTAAAAAAAAGAAACTCAACATGAATCAACTTCTGACCACCCAACAAAAAAGGCTAGAGTACAGATGGATTCAGAACTTCCTGAACCATCTCTATCAGGGAAAAATGAGGTTGAGAAAAGTTATGAAAAGGGAGTGGAGAAGGGTATATATAGGCTGGTGAGAAAATAAAAGTGAGGAGGAAGAAGATAAACAAGAAGAGGAAGAAGTAGAAAGTGAGAAAGAGGAAGAAGTAGAAAGTGAGAAAGAGGATGCTGATCAACCTGATGATAAACAAGAAGAGGAGGAAGTAGAAAGTGAGAAAGAGGATGATGATCAACATGATGATAATTCATCACCAATGGGGCATGAATTAAGATCAAAATCCCAGCATGATACTATCAAAACTATTATTATTGGCAGGTTTCAAGTTGCGATACCGATAGATAACCCCGCAGAACTAACTGGTGATCTTGTACTTAAATGTCAGTTGGGGAAACCTTTTGATTAATTTAGAAATATTATGAAGAATGAAAACATAGACGAACTTTTTAAGAAGAGCTGCTTTGGATTGTTTCTTGAGTTGCCTGAGGACTACACTGCCTATTTCCAAATAAGTATGGTATATGGTCTTCTCAAGGGCAGGATCAAGTACGTGGGGGATGATCAGATTCGATGAAGAGGGGTAAAAAGATGGATAAAATTTGGATCAACTACTGTGACATGCCAGTTTGTTTTGGCATGAAAAAGCTTGCGATAGTGACGGACTTCAGATGCGATCATCCAAAAGAACCTCTCATCAAGAAAACACCCCACAAAAAGTCCAAGGCAAGTAGAATAGCCAAACCACCACCATCAAATAAAGGTAAGACATTGTCCAACTGACCACCCACCAAAACCAACAAACACAAGAAAAAAATACATGGGTTGTTCGACATTACGGGACATAGCTACAAAGCAGTGAATTTGATAGAAAATCTCAAAGATAAAAACATACTAAAGAAGTACAGGGATAAATTTTTCTTAGTTTGGTTTTCCCATTCCGCTATATTGGTAAGAGCGTCAAGAAAGTCATAGAAGATGATTTGTTGGCGCTTGCTAAGGATTTTGAGAAATTGAACGATTATCCCTGGGGATATGACAACTACAACTTGAGTGTCAAATATTTACTGAAAATCTATCCCCAAAGACGATTATATTATACGGCTTTCCTTGGTCTTTCATGGTAAATTTAATAACTATTTGTTTACTCATCCATTAATTTATATTGAATAATTATTATGACTTTTTTTTCGTTTGATTCCCGTTTATATTTTTTAGGCCTGGGCATTTGAAGTCATTCCTCCCCTCCAAAAGTAGGTCAAGGATTACTCGGATGAGGTTTCTCATCCAAAGATCCTTAGGTGGTTGGCTGCAAAGAGCAACATAAGAATTAAGGAGGTTGATCTCTTTAACCCTTCGAATGATGCAATACATCTTCTTTCAAGTAAAATAAATTGAATTAAGGAAATATATTGAAACAGATGTGCCATCTGTTATGATAGATTGGTCATCTATTACAATAGATTACCCATCTACTACAACTGGTGCAATAGATGGGTAATCAGTTGTGTTAGATAATTCATATTTCACATCAGATTACCCATTTGTTGCTTTGGTTCTCTGAACCCGACTCAACAGATTACCCATATACTGTAAATATGCTACAGATGGGTAAGCTAATACAACATATTATTAATCTATTACGACATATAGATCAACTATTGTGACAGAAAGATCATCTATTGCATAAGTTGTCTGTGTTAAAATGTAACCCTACTGACTGCAAATTATTATATGATTTAAATGTATTTGTCTCTTTTTTATAGGTTGTACATCCATGGATCGTTTCTACTGAGAAGGAGTTGGGTATGACTTCTTTAATTACTCTAGGTCTTATTGATACAATAGCAGACCCAACGGTGGATTTAATAAAGAAGAAATTGGTTGGAGAAACAGCCATAAGAAGAGCAGTTAAGAAAGGTCAGTGTAATGTTGAGGCTCTTCATAACCAACCTATTGCAAAAGATCCGGGTGCTTCTTCTAGGGGTGTTGTTGGTGGAATTGTTGATGTTGGTAGCTGTCATCCTAATACTGCTGCTACTGTCAGTTGTGATGATGAGTATGTTGATGCTCAAGAAAAATAAATATGTTTTAAAATCACCCCTTACATAGGTCTCTCTCACCCTTATGCCAATCCCTCTCACCTCTCTCTACCCTCATGTTCTCATTACAAATGCAAAGTATGTAAGGATAGACAGGATAAACTCCTTGAAAAACTAGAGTCTATCGCTAAAGCTGTTGAAGAATTGAAATCTAATAGGGGTATAGTACCATCCAAGAAGGTGACAGAGCCATACACTTCTATAGTGGTGATTAGGAAGAAGAAAAGAGAATTTATCCAAATACTCTCCAATTTGAAAACAAAAAAATATAAATCCTCTGTCTTTAAAAGTTTTTGAAGTTCAGGGGTCATGAAAAATGTGGACATAGACGCAGAACTTGGTGTTGAAGAGAGGAAGGAACTGTAAAGGACCATGAATACCAAGAAACTTGCACAAGAATACACCATGCATGCCTTTTGTGGACAACACTTAAAGAATATAACAAATATGCATAAGTGGTATGTGGACAACGTAAGCTTAATTTTCCTAACCTAGCCTTCTAATTTACTCTATGAAGAAAAATCTACGCAACAGATGTGTCATCTGTTGCAAAAGCTGGGTATTTTTGTGCAACTGGTGGTGGTTTTATTGCAATATATTACTCATATGTTGCATAAGTTACATTATCTAGGTAATCTATGAACAGATTCAGAGAACCCTCTGCAATAGATGGACCATCCGTTGCATCTTTCCTCTATATTTTTCTTTTTTACAATTACTGACCTATTTAAAAAATTTCTTCTTATATCACAGTATGTTGATGAAATTCTCTGCCTCATGAGGTGTAGGAAATTAGCATACTCGAATGCTTATGATGCTGCTGATAGAATAATGGACCTCAACTTCTACAATAATTTCAAGGATAGATACAAAGAGCTCAGTACGCTAGTTGAAACTCCTGGTGGCCCGAGATTTGATTGGTTTGTTTCTTCGTTCCAATGGGATAAATATATGATTAACTATGTTAGAGGGAAGAGGCCATATCCATAAGGCAAGAGCTGGACCAAGGCAAAGAGAATTCTTATAGTCATGAACGTGGAGGTCAAACATTTTCTCTCTATTGAGATACTACTCGAGGAGGGAAAGATTAAGGTTTATGACTGCAACTTATCTATCTTCGACGAGGCCATTTTTTTACCCATATGCAGCCACTGCTGGAGTTGTTCCCCAAGTTGTTGAGTCCGAGTAAACCGATGGATCATTTGCCGTCAAAAGTGTTGATGAAGAAAGTATGGGATTTCGAAGGTCAAAACAAGGACATGGACCTTCCAAAAAATAAAACCAGAGCCGCGTGCGGGTCGTACGCATTTGTATACATCGAATGTTTACTGGACAACATAGAAATGGCCGCTTCATATGACGACATTGAGTAAAACATGCAAGTGGTCTAGGCATATAGGGTACTAACTATATGCTTGGAGACTGTGTATAAAGAAGATGAACAAAGACAAACACCATAACAATTTTTTATTTCAAGCCACTTCACTTTACATGTAGTGGCAAATTTTTTATGTTTGATGAAATTTAAATTTTTTATAATGCAATAGATTGTATATCTGTTGTAATAGATAGTCTATCTATTCGGATAGATTAATTATCTGTTGCAATAGGTTGTCATCTATTGCATTATGCAAATATTTCTAAGTCTATCTGTCGTAACAGATATACAATCTGCTACAACATATAGTCTATTTGTTGCAAATAATAGGTAATCTTTTGGAACAAATCAAAATAGTAGGAAGACTTGTTTGATAATTTCCCACGGATGACCTATATGTTCCAACATATGTCTAAATATATTTGATAATTTCCAACAAATATTTCGTATGTTGCAACAGATGAATTATCCGTTGCAACAGATGCATTATCTGTTGCAATATTTGAATCTAGTATTTCATTCCAATTAATAAGATCAAATCTACAAATTAAATTAAATTCATAGTTAATACAAAATAAATCGAAGCCTTCAGAAATTACCTACAAAAATTATTATAGGTACAGATGATCTACTCAATAAATAAATCAATAATTTAAACTTTGGTGACAAAAACTCCTAAGGAGAGGTTATTACTTTGACAGACTCAAGCTATAAAGTCTACTCAATATGGACAAGTTGTTCTTCATCCGGTGCTATGGAATTCTGCTTTGACCGTCGTGGATCTTTAATGTTGCTTGTGTACGCTTTCTTAGCTTTCGCCTTTTCGTATTTCCATAAAAGAGTCACATATCTTTTACGGAGTAATCTGGAATCAATTCCATTATTTTGTACTTGTAATCTATCACTCAAATACTCGGCGTAAGCTGTAACAAAAAGACCGCAATTTCTGTATTTTTTAAGAATCAGATAATTCATATCTTGCCGTTCATGTAAGCATTGTAAAATTTATGAAATAAAACTAAATCATGATACTTATAGAATACCAATGACTTGTTGAAAAATTCCTTCAATATACTCTACATCAAATGGATTAACCATTTTATCCTGATATGCTTCAATCGTCGACCAATCAGTACGAACCTTTTGATCCAGAAAGTCACTTAAATCAAGGTAGGTAGGCAATGTTTTAGCAAGCTTTTGTATCTCAGATGACGGCCCTGAATGTCTCCTTCCCACCATCGAGTCATAAACTCAGATGCGCCTCTCTTTTAGAAAAATGACTGCTAACACCCAATGAAATTCATCACCACAATTGAGTGGGATGTACACTTTGTCGACCAAATGCCAAGGTAAGCTAGCAGGAATGATAAAACCTTTGATGATGTTGATTAATCATTCCTCAATTCGGGAAACTTTTGATTAATTTTTACAATACCTATCATAGGTATTATTGCTGTAAACTTTATACAAATAATTGTATGTCGTATATCTGTATTGTTCTTGTGTTTACAACTTGGACTTCTTTTGGAGGTAGTAAAAAATGACATCGATGTGTTGCACATATTATTAAATATTTCAGATTATGTGACAATAAAATTAATACATAAATGGAATTAAATAAACTATTAATTAATAGTTATATGTATGACATTTAAACCTCATCACTCCAGCAAGTTTGGGGCTGTGATATCAAATAGAACCAATTCTTTATTTCAAGATGTGCAATAACAAAGTTGAACATATCAAAACTAAGACCTGATCCATTCACTTTGTAGTGTTCGTCATTTTGTTTTCTACATGATATGTGTTAATGTCATGTTTTTACAACAAGAATTGTATAAATCAATATATTTAAAAATGATTTATGTACCTGCCAGCATGATGCTTTAACAGCCCAACGGCAATCCATACTGAGTATTTGTTGACCAATTTTGTTAGTTTTTTTGGAGCCTCATCCGAGATATTGAACCCTTCAAATGGATAATTCTTCCGTTCTCCCGAACTGACAAACTCAATTTTTTCTTCTTCTTTGGAAGCAGTTGATCGATTATCAACTATGATATTATATTGTTTAGCAATAGCTTCTACTATGACATCCACTTGAAAATCCAGAATCGTTAATGCTAATCAAATATATACAACAAATTATATATTTGTTGCAACATATGGATCATCTATAGGGACAAATTCAAACAGGTAAAAAAGAGTTGTACGATAATTTTGAACAGATGATCCATCCATTGGTACAAATAGATAGATATATATTACAACAGATAATGCATCTGATGCAACAGGTTAGACAACGATTGGAATAGATAACGTATCTGATACAGCAGGTTTGACAACTATTGCAACAGATGAATATATCTGTTTTATATTTTTAGCAAATGTATCATCTGTTGAAACATATATGTGTCTATTTTTTTATAGAAACAGATGATATACATTCACCTTCTTCAGCTTATGCTGCTCTCCTATGGCCCTTGTACATTGATCAAAGGTGCAATACAAAGACAGAGGTGTTGTAATTTTACTTTTTTTATGCTTGATGGTGCCTTAGAAATTTCTTTCCTTTGCCTCTTAGCCACCTTACTCTCTAGTGGAGTGTATGGATATGAAATCCTCTTTGATGGAATGACACTCTTCTTAGATGTTAATTCCTTTAAAGAAGTAGTTAATGCATTAATAGTATTAATCACTCTATCATGTTTCGCCTTGCAGTCTTGACATTTGCATGTAGAACATTCAGTAGAATGGGCAAAATTTGTACAACCAGTATGATCATAATCATAATGGTTTGTTGTTTCAAAAACTGTACGAGGAGTATCATTAGCTCCAACAGCAGCACCACTATCACTACCATCATCATCATCAACAAGCACACACTCCAAAATTGTTTTTCTTGTGATGGTTATTTCTCCAAACAATTCCTTTTTTATTCTATCAATGATTTTAGGGTCTGATAAAGTTTGCACAGACCGTTAAGTAAGAAAAATGACATCTTCAACTCTTGATTGATCGGAACAAGCCATGGATGGACAATCTAAAATAAATCAGTACATATATTAGAATAATGATGAAATCAATTAAAAGAATCATTAATTAAAATAATAACTTAATTAGAATTAGACTTACTGCTTCCTTCGGGGGGTGAAGAGATCAAGAAATTTTACATTTTTATTAGCTTTGGCTGACAACCATCTCAGGAATCTTGGACAAGAAACTTATTCCTGGTAGTTCACTTGTTGCCTCAAATAAGGAATGACTTCAAATTCCCAAGCCTATGAGATAACGCCAATAAATCTAAAGCATTATTGAATATAAGAAAATGAATCATATCATAATTAAAGAAATATTTATCATGAAAGCCCATGGAAAGCCATATAAGTATTTGGCGTTAACAGAGTCAACAAATATTTGACAGATATTTTAAAGCTTTCATAAACCCAAGGATAACTGTTAAATGCCTTAAGATCCTCAGAGAGATTTATTAAACCAAGTGATATGTTGTTGTTAATGTCTCTCACCCAAAGAATATTATGTACAGACCAAACCAAGCACAATGATTACTTCTGCTTCTTTGAAAGTCTTTTACCTTTCAATGATTCTATCCAATTTTTATTTTTGAATCTTAGAACAATAAGGGATGCCAAGTCTTCACGATCACTCGACTTGAATTTTCCTTTTTTGGGTTTGTGGGGTGTTTTTTTGGGTTAGAATAGGTATAACTTGAAAAGGAGAAAGAGGATAACATTTTAGTCCAGTAACTATGGCAAAATCCTTCCAACCAAAACAAATAGGCATGCTACAGTAATTTATCCATACCTCATCCATCTTATCTTTGTTTTCATACATAAACCTACGCTTGAGAAGATCATCTACTATTTTTATTTGGAAACAAGCATTGTTGTCCTCCGGCAAATCAAGATATTGCCCAAAGCAGCTGTCCCTGAAATAAGCATCCAATTTTTTTTCTCAAAGTATTTTCTTGAAGGAGTCAAAAGATTTTCCCATGGATGACTTAACCACGAAATCACCCATTAAATCTGTGGCACTATTGCACTGCATTCTCACAGGATAACTATCAATGCTGAAGGTTTTGACCAACTCTTCGGTAGAAAGGTATTAGCATTTGGATCATCGATTTTGAAACATTTCTCCTCCCCATGTTCATCATCCTCTTCTCCTGGATAACGTTTGTAGAGCAAGCTCATAGAGTGGTAGATTTGGCCTAGCTGCTTCACTTGTTCCTTTACTTGGACTTGATTCAGTTTCTCTTCTTTTGGGAGCCATATAATCTAAAATTAACAGGAACATAAAATATATTATAATTGATTAATGCATCATTAAAAAACGATAAAAGAAAATCTAACATACACATCAGTAAAATAACAGTTCCACCAGATAACACATCTGGTGCACCGGGTAGGTTATCTGTTGCAACATATAGCTAACATATTACAACAAATGAGTAATCTGTTGTAATAATAAAAATAGATCACTTATCTGTGAAACAGATGAATGGTCTATGCAATAAATCTCATATCTGTTGCAACATATGAGTGATTTATTGTAACAGTTATCAATGATCGATATTGTTTAGATTTCTTCCAACAGAAGGGTTGTCTATTGCGACAGCTAAATGATCAGTTGGAAAAATTAAGTCTTGTACATGTACCATTGGAATAGTTGATAGGATTTTATCCAACAGAAGGTTCATCTATTACATCAAATAATTAATCTGCTACATTAGATTTTTAATTGGATGATTTCTCCGTTGCATCAGATGGTAAATCTGTTGAGTCAGATGGTTAATTTGTTGCATTAGATGGTTAATCTGTTGCATTAGATTTTTAATTGGATGGTTTCTCTATTATATTCGATGTTAAATTTGTTGCATAATATGGTTAATCTGTTGCATCAGATTTTAAATTTGATGGTAAATCTGTGTATCAGATGGTTAATCTGCTGCATCAGATGGTTAATCTGTTTCATTAGATTTTTTATCCGATGGCTTCTCTATTACTTCATATGGTAACTCTATTGCATCAAATGGTTCCTCTGTTACATCAGATGGTAAATCTATGTATCAAATGGTAAATCTATTGAAATAGATAGTAAATTATTGCATCAGAAAATTAATCTATTGCATCAACAGGTTAATCTGCTGCAGAAAAAAAATAGTAGCATTATTTTGTTCAATAGATCAACAATAATATCTTTATTTTTACCAAGAACAAGAATAAATCAACCCAACGATAGGCGCAACACCAAACACACCAACATCGCTTTTTTTAGACAAACACAAACAATAAAAATTAAACTTCAAAAAATGCAGCAGACAACAAAAAATTATATTTCACTCCAAAAAGAGAAGATAAGAAATACCATAAATTAGGATTTTATTCAGACTACATTTCAAATTAAAGCAACAAATATTGAAATTGTTAACCAATACTAGAAGAGAAGTTGTCTCTAGTTTCTCTTTTTCTTCAAAATTAAAAAGGCCATAATTTTTTACCTATGAAAGAAGAAAAGGGAAAATGAAGAACACAAAGTTGTTGTGGCCGGAGAGCAAGGATGTCACGTCAATTGACGGTTGAAAGTCCAAAAGAAACTCGAAGCCTAACTATTTGTCACCGGAGGTTGAAGTTGCCGGGGATTGTAAGGAGAAATTTGCAGAACTGTTGGTTAAGAGAAATTGTCTCTCGAGAGAGAGTTGATTTAGAGATGAGAGGGGTGTGGGTTGCTTTGTATTTTTAAAAATATTAGAAAGTTTTGAATATATTAATCAAGTCCATAATTAACTTAATCAATTTTTTTAATTATGTTTGACCCTTTAAGTTGGTCAATGTCACCAATCTTTAATTCAAGACTTAAATGACACCTTTCCTTCAATTTTCTCAAGCAACTTGGTATAGAGGCACCAAGTATTGAAAATTAAGAAAAAATGTAACTCAAAAGAACTAAGTACTACGTAATATGTCATGGTATTAACACTTCAACTTGTTGATCTGGCATTAAGTTTATCCAACTTGGAAGAATGTGGTGGCCACGTATAACATGAAGAAGAGGGGTAAAGACCTAACCGCCGATAATACAAAGCAAAAGTAAGAACAAGCACTACAAAAACGTAGAAACGGTGGCTCAATTGTGACAGTTTTACATTTAAACCGCCACAATAAATATAATACAACATTTTTAAATCTGCCATAATAAATATTTCAATTGCGGCTGTTCTGACTAAAAGCCACTAATGTTTTCTAATCTTTTTAAATTATTTTGCCTAACGCATTTAATTTATTTTTGTCGTGTCTAAATATTTATTATATTTTTTTTCCCAATTATACTTAATACTATTTCCCACAAAACTTTTTCATATTGTAATAATTAAGATGTTATGCACATTAAAAAGAATATGTGTGAGAATTCGATATGCATGTTGGTCAGTGATTCTTGAAAATCAAAAGATAATCCTCAAGATCGGAGCGATCTTAAATAAATGGGGATAAGGAAAGAACTTTGGGAAAATGAGAATGGAAATTGTCGTCCATCTTTCTTTACTTTTTTGAATTCAAAAAATGATTTTACGACAGATGTATATTTGCAGACTTTAAAAAATGTTAAATGCCTAATGGATATTCGATCAACATTTCAAGATGCATCGACTTTAAATAATGAAAACTCTTCAGAATGAAGACTGGTGATTTTGTCATTCTCATGCAAAACTTGTTACCAACGCACATACGTAATATTTTACCAACAAGGAAAAGATACGAGCCAACGATTATTGGGATAAGTATTGGGATTTATGTAGCTAATCGAGGCTACGATTATTGTGATGAGTATTCTGAGTAATTGAATCTCATATTTTTATGAAGTTGTAGTCCTCTATTGTTTAGTTCAATGCACGGTATATTTTGAATGCAAAAACTATTCTGAATACTTTTTTTAGTGTCTTATGTGCTTGTTTTTCTTTCATACAAGTGAAAATTCCGAATTCAAAAACCAGAAAGTCTTGTGGTGTTTCACCTAATAGTGCACTTGGGTGTAGTTTCAAATATGGTATTCAAACAAACATCTAAAAAAATTGGCCGTGTTAATGTGGGTTACTAACTCTCCAACTCTACAATGGGAGAAAGTATGGATATCTCAATAAAATTAGTAGTATAAAAAAATTTAAATCAGATGCCTTAGGTATATACAAATACAAATATTAATAATTTATAGTTGTGCTTCTATTTTACTGTTACACCCCGTCTGCACCCCGGACGCCACATGGTGCTTACGACCCCGAAGGACCACAAGATAACCCATGACTGGTACCTGCTGTGAGAACTAAATAATAATATTGAAATAATGTGGAAGTTAGGCTGAAATACCATAAGGTTCATAATCTGAATATTGAAAATATAGGAATTGATAATAACATCTGAAAACTGAATACTATCTGAACTAGTCTAGTCTGAAAAGCCTCTAACTGAACTGTCTGAATGTGGAGTTGATGGGACAAGCCCCCAACTAACTCCGACTAGCAAAATACTAAATCTACTGTAATACTAAAATAAAAGAATATCCTCGATAGATGAGGACTCACTACTGAATCTGGTACTGCTGATTGGATCTGGCTAAGCGCGGTCAGGAACCTGAGCGTCTAAACCTATGATATGAGACATCATAGCGCAAGGAGAAAGTATGCGTCAGTACATGGAATGCAATGGTATGCTATATGAGGTATGGCTTAAATGCATGGGTTCATATATATGAATAATAACTAACTGAATGATATAAATATAACTGAATGAGTATGCAATACTGTGCATATACATATATACTATGTCTGAGATTTATACTGGAACTGAGTACTGAGTTCTGATAACTGGGTAACTGATATCTGAGATTTCTAATAATTGAATTAATGATAATTATGTGACTATTTCTGACAGTTCGTATTCTGTAGAACTGAACTGAGTTCTATGCTGAGACTGAAACTGAAACTATGGGAAGTAATCATCTAACTGATATGCCTCTCTTTAAAGATATTGGAGTCCAACTTGTAACCCCAGTTGGGAGGGTGTCAATACCATGCCACGAGTATAGACACTGGCTGTGTGGATCCACTAAAAAGTCATCACGAAGGGCTAAGGGTCACCCTCTACTGGCTGGTTCCCTGATGAGAATGTTATTACCCTCAACTGGAAGGTAAACACCTTATCAACCCTCAACTGGCAGGTTGATATCTCAACCTACGTTGGCTACGTAGTCTGGAATGCAAGGAATGCTACTAAGGATCACACCTCTACTGACAGGTGATCCCCCATCCTTGGGTTCGCTCGGTGCTAAATCCTACTCCCAACTGAATGACACTGATTATTAAGCTGAACTAAACTATACTAAGTTTCACTGAGTTCTATAACAGACTGAGTACTACTATTCATGATGTTGCTGAGACTATCCTGTAGCTACTGTATTTCTAGGTAAACAACTAGATTTTGGGTATTAAATACCCCCAGGACTTGATAGCATCAATAGTAAACATGGCACAATCATGAAAGCATAACAATAACTACTTGTTCATAATTCACTCATTGAGATATTTCGTCAAACACTTGTAAGGCATGAACTTGTACGTGAAAGGGAACACATGCTAACATGTTATAATTGCACTATTTCATTCACATGGGCATTCAATCTAACACTTGAGGAGCATGCTTAGTTCACATATGAATAAACACATATAATTATCATGGCTATAACATACAACTTGCAAATTGAAGGGTTTAACATGCAAGTCACATAATTCAACACACATGGTATCTTTCTTTTACGAAATTTGTAATTAATCATGGATTGAAACCCATATAACATCATGAACATGAATACAATCTAATTTCAAGCATTTAAATCATAAAATCTGAAAAAGCTGTGTTTTTGAAAAGGATTCTTGGGCTCCATGGATGATAAGGGTCCATGGATGAACATCTAACATACCTGGGAAGATGAGTTCTTGAAGTTTCTTGGAGGAATTCTTAAGAACTGCTCTTGATTATTGAAGGCTAGGATTTTGTTAATTGAGAGAGAATGACTTGATCTTGAGAGAAAGTGAGTAAATAATTGCTAATTAGGTTATTGAGGGGTTAAATCACATGTTTAGACTGATTAGGGCCGTGGAAGAAGGCTAAATTATCCTGGAAAGATCTAAAATTTTGTCACTGAAAACCCTAATTTTGGCCTTCACCGCGACACGGTGGCATCACGGTGAGCTACGGATTATGGCTAAAAACTATTTAAAATGGAAAATTGTAAAATTGACCTTTGGTGCGATGCAGAGGTATCGCAGAGCCTCACTGGAAAGTGATAATTCTGAAAATGGGCATTGGCGTGATGCACCGTTATCGCGATGGAACAATGGAAATTGACAATTGAGAACTGGAACTTTGGCACGATGCAGACTTATCGCGATTGAACACTGGAAATTGACGAATGCCAATTCGACCCTCACCGCGATGCGATTATGCCCACTTTGACACACCATTTCACTAAAAATGCTATAACTTTTCACCGGGTATCGGATTTGGGCAAAATTTATATCGTTAGAAAGATGACTGAATTTCCTACACAATGGGAAGTCTTAAACTGAAAAACATTGAGTATTTTGAATATTTTATATAAAAATACTCACATACTGAGAGCTAAACTGAGCTAGGGAAATACGGGGTATTACAATATCTCCCCCTTGGGATCATTCACCCTCGAATGAGACTAATTAATCTAGAAATATAGGTAGACTAAGTTTACATACTAAACATGCACAACTGAAGTTTGGTTACATGACCGAAATTACTGATAAACTGAGTTTTCATACTAAACATGCATAACTGAAGCATGATTACATGGCTGAACTGATTCATGAATGCATGATTGTCATGAAGATGATATGCAATAGTAACTGATACTAAGGTTTGTAACTATAACTGAACATGGAACTGAGTAAATCTAAGAAAAATTGTTACCTCAAGCTGAATCTGAGTTAGTGGAGAAGAGGTGAGGATAATTGGTCTGCATATCTTCTTCTTCTTCCCAAGTAGCTCCCTCAAAGGACTGATTTCGCCAAAGAACTTTGACCAAGGGAACTTTTTTGTTCCTCAGTCTGTGAATTTGACGATCAAGGATTTAGACTGAAACCTCTTCGAAAGAGATATTATTCTGAATTTCTATGCCCTCTAAGGGGACTACAACTGCTGGGTCACCAATGTATCTCTTTATCAAGGAGACGTCACATAATGGTTGTACTGAAGCTAAGTCTGAAGGCAACTCAAACTCGTAAGCTACCTTTTCAAAACGACTGAGAATTTTGTAAGGACCGACATATTAGGGACTGAGATTTCCTTTCTTGCTGAACCTCTTCACTCCCTTCATGGGAGAGATTTTCAATTACATAAAATCACCAATCTCAAACTCGGGATCCTTTCTCCTCACATCTGCATATGATTTATGTCGGCTCTAGGCTGCCCTAAGCCTTTCTCAGATCAACTGAACCTTCTCTAAGGCATCAAAAACCAAGTCAGGCCCTACTACTGCGCCCTCACCTACCTCAAACCAACTGATTGGAGACCTATATCTCCTACCATAAAGAGCCTCAAATAGAGCCATCTGAATACTAAAATGATAGTTGTTATTATATGCGAATTCGATCAAAGGCAAATGGTCATCCCAACTACCTTTAAAATCAACAATGCATGACCTTTACATATCTGCTAGAGTCTGAATGGTCCTTTCTGCTTGGCCATCTATCTGAGGGTGAAAAGATGTATTGAGGTAAACTTGGGTACGAAGACCTTTTTGGAATGCTTTCCAAAAATAAGAGGTAAACTGGGTACCTCTATCAGAAATGATGTATACTGGGACTCTGTGTAACCTGACCAACTCTCTGAGAAAGAGTTTGGCATAGTCCTCGACTGAATAAAAGTATGGACTGGCAACACACTATATCCCCCTTGGGAGAAAACCTCCACTTTCTAATCTCTGACTGAATCTTTCAGCTTAACTAGGCTGGGGTCTCTATCCTACTTTTCCTTTACTTCGGAAACCAGAGATAATTCTAAACTATTCTGCACCCACACACTACCCTCTGCTGAATCAACTAAACGGACACCTAGTTGGGAAAGCTGATGAATTTCTTAAACTAACTTCTTTATACCATCCTTAACGTGAGCAACACTAACCATGGACAATCTACTGAGAGCATCAACCACTACATTGGCCTTGCCCGGATGATACAAAACACTCATGTCATAATTATTCAACAACTCTAACTACCTTGTCTGATGCAAATTCAAATTTTTCTGAGAGAACACATACTGCAAGCTTTTGTGATCTGTGAACACATCAACATTCACCCCATACAAATAATGTCTTCAAATCTTTAAGGAAAACACTACTGCTGATAACTCAAAATCATGCATAGGGTAATTCTTCTCATAGGGCTTAATCTATCTAGAAGCATAGGTTGTGACCTTACCTCTCTGCATAAGGACATAACCCAAACCTACTCTGGATGCATCACAGCACACAACAAACCCATCTGAACTATTCAGTAATGTCAAAACTGGGTTTGTAGTGAGTCGAGTCTTCAACTCTTGAAAACTCTTCTCACAAGAATCTGACCATTAAAATTTAACTTTCTTCTGAGCCAATCTGGACATGGGGGATGCAATAGTTGAAAACCCTTCCACAAATTAATGGTAACAGCTAGCTAAACCCAAGAACCTCCTAATATCTAATGAAGAAATGGGTCTAGGATAGTTTTTCACTACTTTGGTCTTTTGAGGATCAACTCTAATGCCATCATCAAAAATAATATGACCAAGGAATGATACTGACCTAAGCCAAAATTTGCACTTACTGAATTTGGCGAACAACTGATGGGCTCTGAGAGTCTGAAGTATGATACTGAGGTGATCTGCATGATCATTCTCGCTACGGGAATAGACAAGAATGTTATCGATGAAGACTATAACAAACATGTCAAAGTACTACTTGAACACGCGTTTCATTAAGTCCATGAAGGCTTCTGGGCATTTGTGAAACCAAAGGACATGACTACAAACTCAAAGTGACCATACCGGGTTCGAAAAGCTATTTTTGGAATGTCACATTCTCTGACTTTGAGCTGATGATAGCCTAATCTGAGGTCTATCTTAGAAAAATAAATAACACCCTGAAGTTGGTCGAATAAGTCATCAATTTTAGGAAGTGGGTAGTTGTTCTTGACTGTAACTTTGTTCAACTGTCGGTAGTCTATACATATTCTGAGTGAACGGTCTTTCTTACGCACGAATAAGACTAGTGTGCCCCACGGGGAAATGTTAGGTCTAATGAACCCCTTATCAAAAAGGTTCTTTGACTGCTCTTTTAACTCTCTGAGTTCAATTGGTGCCATTCTGTATGGCGAAAGAGATATAGGTTGAGTGTCTGGAAAAAGGTCTACTCCAAAGTCGATTTCCCTTTCGGAAGGAACTCCAAGAAGATTCTCGAGAAACATATCTGAGAATTCATTTACTACTGGAACTGACTCAAGACTAGGAGTCTCTAAACTAGAGTCCTTGACTTGCACAAGATGATGGACACATCCTTTAGATATTATTTTTCTCACTCTAAGGTATGAAATCAACTAACCCTTAAGCGTTGTAGTATTACCCCTCCATTCAAGGACTGGTTTATTTGAAAACTAAAAGTGAACAATTCTGTTTCTATAGTCAACTGAGGCATAGCATGAATGGAGCCAATCCATGCCGAGAATGACGTCAAAATCCATCATGTCTAACTCTACTAAGTCTGCTGAAGTGACTTTCTAAGATATTATAATCAGACAGTTCTTGTATACCCACCGGGATATGATAGACTAACTCACTAGGGTAGAGACTGAGAAAGGTTTTGTTAAGATTTTTTGTTTGACTTTGAAGTCGACTGCTATGTAAGGAGTTATAAAAGACAGAGAAGCTTCTGGATATAATAAGTCATAAATATGTAAATAAAATATATGTAACGTACCAGTGACCACATCAGGAGAACTTTCCTAATCTTGTCTGGACTGAAGTGCATAGAGCCTATTTGGGCATTGCCCATTGGTGTCACTGGAAGTGGCACCATATTGATTCGGGTGACCGGACTAAGCTGAAGGATGATTGTACTGACCTTGAGAACTTGACTAAGGATAATCTCTGATCCTATGGCCTGGCTTGCCACACCCGAAACATACATCACTGCCAGCCCTGCAGATACCCTAATGGTTTCTGCCATATTTTTGGAAAAGAAGATTTGTTTGAGCACTGCTAATACTACCCTAAGATTTAGAGCTCGACGTGCTATCTTTGTTACTATTTCTGAACTTAGGTACATGAGCACTGACTGAGGATGAAGCTGGAACTGATGATTTCGGGTGAAACTGGGAATGGTTACCGCCTTCTGACTTAGGCTGAGTTAAGCTGAAGCTACCTATTTTAGCTCTCTTGTTTTCCCCCTCTCTCTTCTTATTCTTAGCCTCTTCTATCTGCTGAGCATGGACCATTAATTTGGATATGTCTATCTCCTTGATTAACATTGCGGTTCTGCACTCCTTAACCACGCTCTCTGACACCCCAGACATGAACTTGCTCATTCTGGACCTATTATCTGCTACTACATGGGGAGAATACCTGGCTAACTGAGTAAACTTGAGGGAATACTCTTCCACACTCATGTTGCCTTGCCTGAGATTGATGAACTCTAACACCTTGGCTTCCCTCAATTCTAAGGGAAAGAATCTATCTAAAAAAGTGGTAGAAAACTCTTCCCATTCTATGGGCTCTGCATCTGCGCCCCTGTCTACCTTTCACTACTTAAAACCACATATGAGCTACGTCTTGTAGCTGATAGGCACTAAATCAGCACTCTCAACTAATTCACTCCCATAATATCTTTGACTTTTGCACTTGGTCGAGGAACTCCTGTGGATCCTCTTTAGACTTAGATCCAGAAAATAGGGGAGGATTCATTAGGGTGAAGTCCCGAGTCTTGGATGCAACAGTATTGGCCACTGGGTTGGCCTGAAAAATAGTTGGTCATTCATTCTGAGCTGCTACAGAATAGGCTAGAGTGGTGAACGCAGCTCTGAATTCTGCATGAGAGACATGCTCGTCCAGGAGATCTGCCTAAACGGGCTGAGGTGCTGGTGTAATACCACATACCTTTTCTAGCTAAATTTCATCCCTAGAATGTTAAGGGATAGATTCAAAAATGATGAATAATTATTTCGTGTGGAATTTTCCAAATTTAGACCTTTCATTATATGGAAATTTAATAAGTTTTCCAACGATATAAGATTCGCCTAAATTCGACACTCGGTGAAGGAGTTATGGCATTTTTAACTTGATAGTGTGCCATCTGGGCACTTAGCGCATCGCGAAGAAGGCGAAATCCAAAATTATCAAATTCTAGTGGCCCTCCGCAATAGCCCCATGTAGCGGAGAAGCCCATTTTCCCAATTTTCCCATTCCAGTGAGATTCCGCAATTGTGGCGCATCGCGGTGAATGCCCAGTTCCCGCTCGTTCTTTTTCTAGAGAACCACTGCGATAGTGCCGCATCGCGGTGGCCTAGTAAATTGGGATTTTTTGTCAATTTTTAGTTCTGATTTAAAGTTTAATAGGGGCATTTTGGTCAATCCCTAGGACCCCAATCCGTCCAAAACACATCATTAAGCATATACTAAAGTACTTTATACTTATTTTATTATTTTTCTCTCAAAAGAAAACCCTAGATCATCAAAGGTCCTCCAAAAAAACCCAATTCTATCATTAATTCTCCAAGGAAATTTAAGATTAAGGATTCCCAATACAAGAACTCTAAGAATTCATCTTCAAAGCATCAATAGATATCCAAGATTCAAGTTTTAGCATCCAGTTCATCAATTGAGATATGTGGGGTTATGAACAAGGATACTCTTTTCATTCTTGTGCCCAAAACTTATTTTAATTACAAATTTACTAAATTTTATATGATTTCCCATGAAATTGAAGTTAGGGTTTATATCCATTAATGTTATTTACAAGCTTATGAGATTTCCAATGATTTAGAAGTTTAATTACATGATTATGTTCATATTTTCATGCATATTGCAGAAATTTCCAAATTTTGAATTGAATTATCAATATTTACATTATCAAGAATGAACATTTTGATGTTTTAACGTGAGATTGATACATGGGTCATTAATCCCTTATTAAAGATTGTTATTTCAAGAATTGTTGTGCTATAAGCACCCTATTACTAGATTCCTTTCAGATTATTGATAAAGATTTGACCTTTTGGTCTCAGAATAGATATGAAATCCACTTTACAGATTCAGATTTCAGATTTAGCTTTACAGATATACGGTTGGTTTTCATTATAAACTATTAGATTATTTTAAAAGTGAATTTCCATTAGAATAAGCATACAGATTTAATGGGAGTAGTATTTGGCACCGATATGGGTACGTTACTACAGTTTCATACCCCAAAACTACGTGCCAATATAGGATTTAGAATTGTACCACTTCTATGTGGATGATAGATATATGATCACTTAGATAGGTTATACTCCCTGGAAAAAGTATGACTCATCTCCCCAATGTGAGGATTCCTCATTAGGGGGATAAAGATGTTGAACTCCATGAATGCTCACATGGTTTATGTCAGTTAGAAGAACCTCCCTACTAGTGAAGAAAAGCTTTGAAAGAATTCCCTTCAGATAAAGTATTTTTCCATGAAAAATGAGTTTTCAGATTTCACTTAGCCTATATGATTTGAGAATAAGAACAAAATACAGATTTCAGAACTAAGTCTAATAGCTCACAAGAATTATATTATGTGCTTTACTATTCATGATTTATGATCTTTATATTTCAGATTACTCAAGCCTATGTGAGTCATTTATGTTTAGCATGCATGATTTTATAAATTGTGATGATATTGCTTACTTATTGCATTCACCCCCATATACTGAGTGCATCATCAAAGTACTGATCCACATATACATCTATGTGATACATTATCTCATAATGTAGGTTCAGGTGCTCAGTCTCAGCAACGTGAGTGATTTTTGAGCATCTCACCTACATCCCTGCAGTTGGTGAGTCCTCATAGTTTGGGGACTTAGCTATTCAGATTTCCAATTTATTATTAGATGTTTCATTATTCATTTCAGACAGTTTGAGTAAGCTGGGGCCTGTCCCAGTGACTCTCTAGACTCAGTCAATAGAGGCTTATCGGACTACTAGATTCAGTTTTAGACTTTTGATTCAATATTCAGATTTTTCAGTATTGTTTTACCAAGACTTGTGATATTAGTATGTTTCATAGAAGATTTTTGTATTTATTATGTTTTCATATTCATATTTCCCCTATGTTGAGATTCAGATTTAGTAGAAAAGCAGCCAGGGTTAGTTCAGGACTACTTGTAGTTCAGAGCACCATGTGGCATCCCGAAAATCAGATTTTAGGGCATTACAGTTGGCTGGAATCCAGTTCTTCTTACATTAGTCTTTTTGGGAGGCATGTTCTGTAAACAGAAGGAAAAAATAAATTAGATTAAGAGTTTAACTTGAGCTCATTCTCACTCGCACGACATGAATACTGAAAGAAGGGAAACTTTTCCTAAAAATGCCTCATAGCTTCCTGTCCATAAGTGTGGTGCGCTACACACCCATGAACAAGACTCTACTTGGTGTGGATTTCAGATTCCCTAGGACTTTGATGAACCTTAGGATCTAATACCAATTTTGGAATGCCCTAAATCTGCACCCCAGACGCCACACGGTGCTTACGACCCCGAAGGACCATAAGCTAACCCATGACTAGTACCTGCTATGAGCACTGAATAATAATACTGAAATAATGTAGAAGTTAGGCTGAACTGCCAAAAGGTTCAAAATTTGAATACTAGAAATATAGCAACTGATAATAACATCTAAAAACTGAATACTGTCTGAACTAGTCTAGTCTGAAAAGCCTCTAACTAAACTGTCTGAATGTGGAGTTGATGGGACAAGACCCCAACTAACTCTGACTAGAAAAATACTAAATCTACTATAATACTGAAATAAAAGAATATCCTCAATAGATGAGGACTCACTACTGAATCTGCTACTACTGACAGGATCTGTCTAAGCGCGGTAAGGAACCTGAGCGTCCGAACCTATGATATGAGACATCATAGCTCAAGGAGAAAGTATACGTCTGTACGTGGAATATACTGGTATGATAGATGAGGTAAGGCTAAAATGCATGGGTTCATATGCTTGAATAATAACTGACTGAATGATATGAATATAACTGAATAAGAGTACATAGGTAACAGAAGCTACTGTAACCACTGAGTATGCAATACTGTGCATATACATATATACTGTGCCTAAAATTTATACTGGAACTAAGTACTTAGTTCTGATAAATGAGTAACTGATATCTGAGATTTCTGATAACTGAATTACTGATAACTAGATGACTATTTATGACAGTCTAAATTATGTAGAATTGAACTGAGTTCTATGCTAAGACTGAAACTGAAACTATGGGAAGTAATCATCTAACCAACATTCCCCTCTCTGAAGTGATTGGGGTCCGACCGTAACCCCAATTGGAAGAGTATCAGTACCGTGCCACACTTACAGACAATGGCTGTGTAGATCCATTGAAAAATTATCCCAAAGGACTAAGGGTCACCCTTTACTGGCAGGTGCTGGATGAGAACGGTATTACTCTCAACTGAAAAGTAAACACCTTATCAACCCTCAACTGGCAGGTTGATATCTTAACCTGTATTGGATACGTAGTTCTAAAATGCAAGGACTGCTACTAAGGATTACACCCTCTACTAATAGGTGAGCCCCCATCCTTGGGTTCGCTCGATGTTGAATCCTACTCCCAACTGAAAGACACTGATTAATAAGCTGAATTGAACTGGACTGAGTTCCACTGAATTCTATAACTGACTGAGTACTACTGTTTGTGATGTTAGTGAGACTATTCTGTAGCTACTGTAATTCTAGGTAAATAGATAGATTTCGGGTATTAAGTACCCCCAGGACTCGATAGCATCAATAGTAAACATGGCACAATCATGAAAGCATAACAATGACTACTTGTTCACAATTCACTCATTGAGACATTTCATCAAACACTTGTAAGGCATGAACTTGTACATGAAAGGGAACACATAGTAACATGTTATAATTGCACTATTTCATTCACATGGGCATTTTATTGAACACCTGGGGAGCATGCTTAGTTCACATATGAATAAACACATATAATTATCATGGCTACAACGTACAACTTGCAAATTGAAGGGTTTAACTGCAATACACATAATTCAATACACATGGTATCTTGCTTTTACGAAACTTGTAATTAATCATGGATTGAAACCCATATAACATCATGAACATGAATACAATCTAATTTCGAGAATTTAAATCATGATATCTGAAAAACTTGTGTTTTCGAAAAGGATTCTTATGCTCTATGGATGATAAGGGTCCATGGATGAACATCTAACATACCTGGGAAGACGAGTTCTTAAAGTTTCTTGGAGGAATTCTTGAGAAGTGCTCTAGATTCTTGAAGGCTATTGTTTTGTTAATTGAGAGAGAATGACTTGATCTTGAGAGAAAGTGAGTAAATAATGACTAATTAGGTTATTTAGGGGTTAAATTACGTGTTTAGACTGATTAGGGCTGTGGGAAAAGACCAAATTATCCCTGAAAAGATTTAAATTTCATCACTGAAAACACCAATTTTGGCCTTCATCGCGATGGGGTAGCATCACGGTGAGCCACTGAATTATGGATGTAAACTTATTAAAATGGACAATTGTGAAATTGACCTTTGGCACGATGCGGAGGTATAGCGGAGCCTTACTGGAAATTGACAATTCTGAAAATGGGCATTGGTGTGACACGCCGTTATCGTGATAGAACACTGGAAATTGACAATTGAGAACTGGAACTTTGGTGAGACGCGGTCTTATCATGATGGAACACTGAAAATTGACGAATGCCAATTTGGCGCTCATCGGAACGCGATGACGCCCACTTTGACACATTGTTTCACTAAAAATGCTAAAACTTTTCACCCGGGTATCGGATTTGGGCAAAATTTATATTGTTAGAAAGCTAACTAAAGTTCCTACACAATAGCAAGTCTTAAACTGAAAAATTCTAAGTATTTTGAATATTTTATATAGAAATACTCGTATATTGAGAGCTAAACTGAGCTAGGGAAATATGGAATATTACATTTACGTACTTTTTATTTTTTATATATTGTTCTTCAATGAGAGAAAACTTTTAGTTGAACTCGCATAGTAATATAAAAGAAGTAATTTTAGTTGATAAGATGCCAACAATGTGTTTATGATACATTACTTTAGATTTTATTATTAAAACTTTATTTATTAATACAATGATTTATGTTATTTAATTGAAAGTTCTCCAATGTTTTTAGTAAAAGATAGATAGTTTTCTTTTTTTCTTTTCTATAAAATTTTGAACCTTGTTTTTTACAATCTTCAATATTGTTCCCCACGTGCACATCAGAATTAATAGAATACTTGTGAACCCTCACTAGATGCACCAATGACCATATCTGGAAGGGTTGTAATGAATCCTCTTTTGTCAGATCATAACCCATTCTGTGTTTGGATTAAGGAGTTACTATCTCGTAAACCTAAGCCCTTTTGAGTTCTTAAATTGGCTTTGCATAAGGATTTCATGGGGTTAATAGTTGACGATAGGTATCAGTAAGAGTAACATCAATGCAGAAGATATGATCTAAGTTGAATTAAGAGGGTGAAAGGAGGAATAATAATTTTGACTAGTACAGGTTACTTATATGTGGGAGCAAAGGTGCAACTGACTAAATCATCCATAAAAGATATACATACTCATATGAGACAAATAATTAATGATCCTAATTTGAGGAGTTTGTGTTGGGTTTATAAGAGGCGTGAATAGAAAATTAATAGGTATTTTTTTGGAAAGACACCAAGAGAAAGGATGTAATTTTGAATAGGCATCTTTTCAGATTGGATGGTTATGACCTTTCCAAAGGGTTGTAACTTTTCTGAAGAGTTGCACCTTTTTTGAAGTGTTGCACCTTTATGAAGGGGCGCACGTTTCTAAACTATTGCTTCTCTTCATGAAGCAACACCTTGATGGCTATAAATACCTGAATTTTTCCTCAAGTATAGAAATGAAATTTTGAAGAAAAACACTCCTCTTTTTTTAGGAAAAAAAACTCTAGTGTGATTTATTGTAGTTGAGTGTGTTTGTAGTTCGACAAAATATGAGGTACCGCTATTCTATCGAAGTGATTCATTTTATCCTGGGAGGATATATTTCATAACCTCGGTTACTTTAGGAAAATAATTTTCTGAAGGACACACCGTGAATTCGATGGACTTTAATCTTTTTGTTTCATCTTTTTTCTTAAACATGGTTTAACTATCTTCATAAAATAGTTTGAACTTCATATTGATAGTTATTCAACTGTTTGAACTTATGCTTGAAGTTCTTGAAACTTCATTGTAATAGTTCATAAGTTGGTTGAACTTGTGTTGAAGTTCTTAACATTTGATTTTGCTATTTTCCAGAAAATAGTTTGAAGTTCTGTAATGACCTGAGACTACCCCCTAGTCATCACACGGTGCTTGAACCACAAGTGATCCCAAGCTAACCCATAAACTGGCATATTGTTAAGTAACTGAATTATAAAATAATAAAGAGTTTTCTGTTGTGCGGAAAGATTATCATACTAAAAATCTAAAATAGATAAAATACTAATAAAGCTTCACAATCTGATAAATTTGAAGGATGAAACTGAAATTACATAACTGACTCTGACTGACATCTATGAAGCCTATACTATACTTACTATAGATAGCTGGGACATTTCTCCAACTACCACTAATCAATACACATTAAAGTAAATGAACTGTACATGAACTAAAACTGTCTGGAGTTTCTGAAGTAGGAGAACTCATCACCTATTGGCTGGAATTTGTAACTGTCTGAGTGTGATGTGCGGGCTACAATTGGTACCTACATTATGAAATAATATAGCCACGCAAACGTATATGTGGATCATTACTTCTGGAATATAGTGAGTATGCAGGGATGAATTCAATAAGTAAAATTGATTTCATATGTAATTGTAAAAGATACATGTTGAGTGTAAGTAGACTCACCAATAGGCTGGAATAAACTGAAAACTAAAATATCTTAAAGCATGAGTGAAAAATATTCTCTAATAAGATGGTGAATTTCTACACTTAGTTTCTGTAAACTTTACTTTAATGATATAAGTATAACTGAAGCTGGGATATGGTAGAACATAGAAACTGTATGAATACTGAGTCTTTAACTACATGATGGAGACTGATATAAATCAAGGATCTGAATATACAATAACACTGAGCATGAATGTATGCACATACTAACTTATCTGGTTAACTAAATGACTGATAGTTGAATACTGGTCATGTAAGCCTGAACTACACTTAGTCTGAATAACTAGACTGAAATAGTATAGTATTATACATATGAGGTAAGCACTGACTGAGTAACATAAGATAACTGAGCATGAATTCATGAAAATTGTATTATCTGAGAATGCTAGATCAAGCGTACAACATGTGTAATACCCCGAACATTCCTTAAGTCTAAATTGTATCTCTATAAGATTAAGGAATGACTTTCAAAGTGAGTAGTGTTTAAATCAGATAGAGTTTTCCTAATTTTGACTTTTTATCATATGGGAAATTAAATTATCTTTCCAACGAAACCAATTTCATCCAAATCTGGAATCAGAGTTAGAAGTTATGGCCGTTTTACTGAGATCTGTCAGAACCGCCTAGGTGCAACGGGAAGGTTGACAGACCATCGAGCTTGCGATGAACCATCACAACTAAGGCAGTAAACCCATCCACTGGCCAAGTGCGACAGTCAGGCCGACGGACCGTCAAGCTTGCGATGGACCGTCGCCCAAGCCATCACTACTAAGGCAGTGAGCCCCTATTCTGGTCCAAGTGCGACGGTCAGACCGACGGACCATCGAGCCAGCGACAGACCACCGCACGAGCCGTCGCAGATCCCGTTCAGCATTTTAAAACCATTTTTAAAAGGGCTTTTTGATCTTTTTCCACCCTTTTTAACACCTAGATATATCAAAACGAAGCATAGAACTTCTGAATCATCCAAAGCATCAAGAACTAGGGTTTTCTCTCAAGATTAACCCTCAAGATAAAATCCAAATCTTTCTCCAAGAACCTTAAGATTCCACCATATTTTCTACAAATTGAGTTAAGATTTAAGGTTCCCAAGTCAAAAACTTCAAGGACCCTCACTCAAGAGTATGAAAAAGAGTCTCAAGCAAGTTTGTTCATCTACAAGTCATAATCTAAGGTATGTGGGGTTTGAACAAGAACACTCTTTTCGTCTTTGTGCCCAAAACTTGTTTTAATTACAAAGATATATCGTTTTACATGTTTTGTTATGAAACTAAAGTAAGGGTTATACCCTATGTTGTATTTCTTGAGATTATGATGGTTTCAATGTTTTAGAAATTGAAGTATATGAGTATGTTGAGATTATAATGCATAGTGCTGAAAATTTTGAGATTTCTATATGATTTATGAATCTTTATGATATTGAGTATGAATTTTGATATGTCTTAATGTGAGATTGATATATGGGTCATTAATCCCTATTTGAGATTGTAAGTTTAAGAACTTTTGTGCTATAAGCACCCATGATTTGAGTATTTTGAGATTATTGAGAAAGTTTTGACCTTAACGGTCATAGTAGCTTTGAAATCTACTTTTTTAAATGAGATTACAGATTTTATAGTTGGGTTCTTTATGAACTACGAGATTATTTTAAAGTGGATTTCCATGAGATGAGCGTATCTAACTAAAGGGAGTAGGATTAGCACCGAGTTGGGTAAGTTACTACTCGTTTCATACCCTAAAACTACGTGCCACTGTAGGATTGAGATTTATGGCCCCGAGGCCGAGATAGTGATCACTGAGTTGAGGTTACACTACCTAGAAAGAGTATGATGCCTCTCCCCAACATGAGGTTTCTTCCTTAGGAGGACAAGACGTTGGAATCCATGTAGCTCGCATGGTGTATGTCGGTTAAGAGAACCACCCTAATAGCAAGATTTTTCAGAGTAGTTTCTTAAAGTAAAATTTTCCCAAGAAGAAAGTAGTTTTGCCTATTAGTAAGAGTAAGTAATCAGGTTCTAAAGTAAAGTATGTTCCTTGAGATGAGATTTATACTATGTGTTCCATTATTCATAATTTACGAGATATGTATTTTGAGATTATTCGAGCTATGTCAGTCAGTTATATTAGCATGCATGATTTCTGTAAAGATTGATGATATTATTATTTTAAGTATCACATATACCCCCATATACTCAATACATCCTCAAAGTACTGATCCACATATACATTTGTGTGCTACATTGTCTCATAATGTAGGTTCAGGTGCTTAGTCTCAGCAGCATCAGTGATCTCCGAGTACCTTGATCTACACCTCCATATTTGGTGAGTCCTCATAGTTTGAGGACCTGTTTTCCCTAATTTTAGTCTTTATAGTAGTTGGGTTATTTCTTTTTAGTTGAGTATGAATCAGTTAGAGATCTGTCCCAATGGCTCTCTAGTTCTTGAGTAGTAGAGGCTTTGTCAGACTAGACTATCGGTGGTGTTTTAGACTTTTCAGCATGTTGCTATTCAGACAGTATTCTTTTGTTATTTCAGTTGAGATATGTTATGACAGTGCCATTGTTTTGCTTTATCTATCTTAAAAATAAGTGTTAGAAGTAGTAACAGGCTCAAAGGGTTAGCTTAGGGCTACTTGTAGCCTTAAGCACCGTGTGATGTCTCAAAATGAGATTTTGGGGCGTTACAACATTATTCTAAAATAGTCTGTAAACTGAGGTACTAAAATACTGATAACTAAATAGATGATAACTGTACGCTATGGTCAAGCAAACCTAAATTTGAATTGTGTTCTAAACTGAGTTCTAAACTGAATACTGAACTGAGACTGTTATTGAGACTGCAACTAAGACTATAACTGAGACTGTAACTGAGATTTTACTCAAGTCGAGTATTGAGTTTTGATAACTGAGTAACTGATATCTGAGACTATTGATAACTGAATTACTGATAACTGGGTGACTGTTTCTGGAAGTCCTGATTCTGCAGAACTGAACTGAGTTCTATACTGAGACTGGAACTGAAAATATGGGAGGTATCATCTAACCGATATGCCCCAATCTGAGCTAATTGGGGTCCAACCTGTAACCCCAGTTGTAAGGGTATCAGTACAGTTCCACAGGTACTAACACTGGTTGTGTGGATCTACTAAACTGGTATCCCGAAGGACTAAGGAGTAACCCTATACTAGCAGAAAACTCAATGAGATATAAGTCAACCCTAGACTGGAAAGAAGACATCTCAAAACTATGTTGGCTACATAGTTTTGTAACTCAGGGATTGCTACTAAGGGTCAAACCCTCTGCAGAAAGAAATGCCCCCATCCCTGGGTTCGCTTGGTGCTGAATTTTACTCCCAACTGAATGACACTGGAATACTAATCGGTGCATACACTGATAACTGATAACTGATAAGCTCAGGTCATGGTATTCTGAAAATAATAGTGCATACAGATTCTGAGGTAATTATTAACGATTAAACTGATACTGGGACGGAAACTGGACTGTACTAGGCTTGACTGAACCCACACTGATTTTGTTGACTGACCGAACTAGACTGAGTTCACTGAGTTTTGTTAACTGACTGAGTTCATTGAGTTCTATTAACTGAATGAGTACTACTATTCTTGACCTTTTACTAGGACTATTCTATATCTACTGCAACTACGTAAATAACTAGATTTTGGGTAATAAATACCCCCAGGACTCGATAGCATAAATGATAAAACCTAGCAATTCTTGAAAGCATAGCCATAGTCAATTGTTCACAATTCATTCACTGAGATATTTTATCAAATACTTGAAGGTTATGGACTTGTACATGAATGAGAACACATGGTAACATGTCATGATTACCCTATTCAATTTACATGGGCATTCTATCAAGAACATGGAGATTAATACTTTAACATGAGGCAATTCGTCAAACACATGGGGATCATGAACTTGGACATGGGAATATCTTAAACACGGGATCATAGCATGATTACATAACTAAAATCATGAATTCGGGATGTCACATGTAATTCGCTTGAAATAGGACATAGGTGTTTCATCAAAACATGTAAAGTTCAAAGCTTGAACGTAAGAATGTCTTAATCATGAGGGAACAATAGAGTTACATGGAAAAATTCATAACTTGAGGATTCATCTTGAAACTGACTTAACATGATATGGAAATTTCATCAAACATGTGGAAGGCATGAATTTAAAACATGGGAATATTGCTAAACATCATGAATTTAGGATCTATCATGGAATTTACTTGAATAAAGCATGGGAAATTCAAATTCATAGCATGAGGAATTTAAAATCTTGCATGGAATCATACATGAGCTGAATTGAATTAAAAACATCATGAAAACATGAAATTCAGCCTTTCTTGAACATACAAAATACCATAATAATGGAAAAATTCATTCTTTAATTAAAAGAAAAGGATTTTTAGGCTCCATGGGTGAAAGAGTACCCATGGATGAACTCCCACATACCTTAAAGCTTTAATTTTGAAGGAGAAACACAATCTTAAAAGCATTCTTGAATTAGGAAACTTGAGTTCTTGTTTTCTTGAAGAAAAATTGATGAAGTTCTTGGTGTTCTTGAGGGGGCTAGGGTTTTTCTTTGAGAGAAAAGATGAATAATAGAGTGTATAATACTTTTGGAGGCTGAAATTAAGTGTTATGGACGGATTTGCATGAGGAGAAGTGACCAAAGTGCCCCTAGACCCTTTAGAAACTGAATTAGCGTGTCAAACAGTTTCTTAATGCGTTGGTTGGCGTGTCGCGTCGCTATCACATCGGCTTACTGCCTCACACGGAAAATGACATAACTTTTTGCTCGAGTATCGGATTAACGCAAAATTGGTATATTTGGAAAGATAATTCAATTATCTTCAATTTGGTGGGTCTTGAGATGCAAAATTCTACGTATATACAAAGTTATACATGTTTAAATTAGATCCTTATAGAATCAAATACCAAACTTTGAACGAATCAAAGGCTCTAAGCTCAACTTTGTTCTAAGTGATTCATATGAATATTTTTTTACCTCAAAAGCAAATCAAACATGAGGATAAAGATCATGAAACTCATATTTGCATGGGAATCATTTATATTATAGCTTATATGCGTAGGAATGATGGTTCAAAGACTAGCCAAAAATGTGTGGTATTACTTCATTTTGTTGATGTTGTTGAACTTATTGTTAAAAGTTTAAAGTTGTAAATATAGAGTTTAAACTCCACTTGATTGTTCATATGATTATTTGAACTTGTGTTTGAAGTTTTTGTTGAAAAATACGGATTTTACTAAACCCGAGAAAAACAACAATCTTAAGGAAATTATATAAAAAAAAATTGTGCTTGTTTGGTGAAAAGGAGAAAAAAATTATCTCTATTTATAATTCAAGTACTTAGTTAATCTGAATTGGGTATGATTTTGTGGATACTAAAATCTTTTGATTTCTACTCCCTCGGTTAGAAGAATATAAAACTTCAGCGAGAAATCAGTATGGGAATTTGATTCGAATAATATAAAAATTTTACCAATTCAGCAAACTCTCTGTATTGATTTCTGGAGTCTAAAACTTATGGATTTTTACTTTATTTGAATTTGATTCTGATTTGAAGTCATAAAAACTTTGTCAGGTTTCAAAGTTCATTTGGTTGATGATTTTTGAAGATATAAAAACTTCATCATTGACTAGAAACAAGTTGGATAAAGATTAAAGTCTTTATTGTTAGTATTCTAAAATACTAAAATGTATGTCAAAGATTGACAGAAAAATGATGAATGAAACTGAACAATAAATTAATTAGATTGTGAATGGTGTTGTCCCAACGGTAATCAATGTTGTGTTACTAAGTCGTTCAAATATTTCTCTAGAAATGAAAATGGCCGAAAAATCAAAAAAAAAATGGTGTGTACTTCAAAAAATGACAACAAATGATGTTATTTTGGCTGACCAAACTTGAAATACAAATATTCACAAGTATAGATCCTCATATTTAAAAAAAATAATTGAAAACCAATTGTCTAATTTGAAAGATCTTATGAGTTGTCCCAAGATAGAAGAGGATAATGAGTTGAATGAGAAATCATCAATGATGGTTGCAAATCCTGTTAAGGATGATGCTTCAAATAATAAGAAGATGGATAAGTCTTCTAGACAAAAGATAGAGCAGAAAAAGAAAATATTCAAAGGCAAGTGCTACAATTGTAGTGATGTTGTCCACAAAGCTCTAAATAGTCAAGTTCTAAATAAGAACAAGAAAAAAGATAAGATAAGCATGTTGGAAACAACGAAAAAGATTGAAAATTTGTATGCTATGATCACTGAGAGCAATCTAGTTGGATATCCACATGAATGGTTGTTTGATTCATGATCCATTAGACAAAGAAGTTTTTACTACTTATGATACTGATGGTCCCAAAGAAGTAATCGTCATGGGAAATAATGCAACATCCAGGTTGAAGGAAGTGGAAAGATATTCCTAAAAATGACTTCCGACAAGATGTTGACTCTCAACAATGTTCTCCATGTTTCTACTATTAGGGAGAACTTAGTGTCAACAACACTTCTCGTTAAAATTGAATTTAAGTGTGTATTTATTTCGGAGAAAGTTGTAATAAGCAAGAATGAAACAGATGTAGGAAAGGTATACCTTAATGAGTATTTTCAAACTTGATGTAATGTCTGTTGAAATAAAGAAAGTTGAGTTATCTTCTTACTTGCTTGAGGCAAATGAATTGTGGAATGAACATTTAGGACATGTTAATTAGAAAACTTTGCGAAAACTGATGAACTTAGAAGTTTGCATCTTTGAGTGCAATAAATTAAAGTATCAAATATGTGTGGAATCTAAATATGTTAAGCATCCGTATAAGTCTGTTGAAAGGAATTTTAATTTCTTAGACTTAATACACACAAACATTTGTGATATGAAGTCAACACCATCTTGTGGTAGGAAAAAGTATTTTATAACTTTTATTGAAAATTACACTAGATATTGTTATGTTTATTTTCTAAATAGTGAAAATGAAGCAATAGACACGTTTAGGCAATATAAACCAGAAGCAGAAAATCAGTTGGATAAAAAGATCAAAAAAATAAGAAGTGATAGGGGTGAAGAATATAAATCTCCTTTTCGGAGATATGTGTAGAAAATAGAATTGTTTATCGAACTACTTCCCCGTATTTACATCATTCAAATAGAATTTTAGAATGAAAAAATCAAACACTAAAAAAATGATGAATGTCTTACTCATAAGCTCATGTTTATCGTAAAACTTGTGGGATAAGTTATCCTTACAGCTAATCGAATACTCAATAGAGTTCCACATAGTAACACACTTTTAATTCCATATGAAAAATAAAAAGAAAGAAAACCCAACTTGAAATATTTTAAAGTGTGAGGGTGTCTAGCAAAAGTTCAAGTTCCTATGCCTAAAAGGGTAAAATAGGACCTAAGACCATGGACTGCGCATTTATTGCATATGTTAAAAGCAGTAAAGCATGTCGATTGTTGGTTCATAAATCCGAAAATCCGGATATCAATGAAAATACGGTACTTCAATCAGATAATGTTGAGTTCTTTGAACACATTTATTCGTATAAAACTGGACATGACCAGTCTAGTAGAGGGTCTAAATGTCCTCGAGATGAACTAAATGAGAATGTACTTAATGATGAAAATTCAACGTGTAGTACACGTCAAAGAATGTCAACATACTTTGGATAAGATTTTGTGACATTTCTTCTTGAAAATGAGCCTCAAGAGGCAATCAATAGTGAGATTGATTCAATTTTGAGCAACCATTCTTGGAAGTTGGTTGATCTTCCTCCAGAAAATAAACCTTCAGGTTCTAAATGGATCTTCAAAAGAAAAAGAAAAATTGATAGTACTATTGACAAATACAATGCAAGACTTATAGTGAAAGACTTTAGACCAAAAGAAGACCTTGATTATTTTGATACATACTCACCAGTAACAATGATAACGTTCATTCGGATGTTGGATGCCTTAGAAGCAGTGTATGATCTTGAAATCCATCAAATGAATATAAAAACAACATTTCTAAATAGAGAATTGGAGGAAAAAATTTACATGGAACAACTTGAGGTTTTTGTGGTTCCTGATAAAGAAAAGAAAGTGTGCAAACTAGTTAAGACACTTGATGGACTAAAACAAGCACCCAAATAGTGGCATACAAAGTTTGACCAAACTATATTGATAAACGGCTTCAAGATAAATGAATATGATAAGTGTATTTACATTAAAGACACTCCAAATCACAAAGTCATTATTTGTTTATACGTGGATGATATGTTGATCGTCAGTACAAATATTTCTGATCTAAATTCTACAAAATGAATACTCGAGAGAAAGTTTGATATGAAAGACCTTGGAGTTGCGAATGTGATCTTAGGATAAGAATCTATAAAAATCCATAAGAATTGACATTGTCATAGTCTCATTATATTTAAAAGGTACTTGGAAAATTCAAGTATTTTAATTTTGGTATTGCCAAGACTCCATTAGACATGAGTTTTGTACTTCAAAAGAATGAAGGTGAAAGTGACTCACGGTTGGACTACGCAAGAGTGTTGAGAATTTTGATGAATATCACGAATTGTACACGACCAGATATAGAATGTTCTATTAGTAAATTGATTCAGTACACGAGTACTCCTAATCAAACTCATTGGATGACAATGAAAAGAGTTTTGGGATATCTAAAACATACTCAAGACTATGTTTACATTATAATAAATATCCAATGGTAGTTAAAGGATATAGTGATGCAAATTTGATCACCGGATTGAGTGAAGTAAAATCCACGAGTGGATATATATTTATTTTAGGTGGAGGAGTAGTCTCTTTAAAATCATTAAAACAGACAGGTATTGCCCGCTCTACAATGAAATCTAAATTTATCACGTTAGATAAAGCCGGTGAAGAAGCTGAATGGCTCCAATATTTCTTAGAAGATATTCCTTATTGACCCAAATCTTTGGCACCAGTATGTATACACTTTGATAATTAAGTGACATAGGTAGGGCAAGGAGCATAATGTACAATGATAAATCTCATCATATAAGATAAAGACACAATACCGTTAGAGACCTACTCTCTAGTAGAATTATCACTGTTGACTATGTAAAGTCAAATGATAATGTGTTGGATCCACTTACAAAAAAGTATTATCTAGAGAGAGAGTGAGAGATCATCGAAGGGAATGGGTTTAAGACCTAGGATAAGTCAGCATGGCGGGAACTCTACCTAGCAGACTAGAGATCCCAAGAGCTAGGTTCAAGGAGATCAAATAAAGTTGTGACTAGCAGTTCAACATTGTCAATATACTCAACCCATTCTCATGGTGAAAATAATGTTCAGAGAACAAGGATAGAGCTTATGGTTTACAGTTTTTTAATGGTTTCTAAGTTTGGCAGGTTTGACCAAATAGTTTAAAAGATAGGATTAAATGTTTAGGAATCACCTATGTGAGGGTGAAGCGGAAGCCACTTCAAGAAGAATATTAGTAAAGACCTATTCTCTATGTTCTCATGAAATTGAAACGTGTTCATGGCTGAAACGAATAAAATCGTGAGAACCATAAATGGTAAAAGACTGGTTGTGTGACTTGTGTTGTTTAGATGTACATTAAAGTTCAACAGTTCAAAGATATCAAATCTACCGATTGACCGAGTGTATTCGATGCATGTTAACTATGGAAAGTTCAAAGAAAATTCCACTTATCCATATGCAACTAGTCTTTGCTTGTAAATCACACACTTGTCCTAAATGTTTTTGTAAAATAGTCATTCCCTATTCATGTGGGGGATTATTGAATTTTTAAGAGGTATGAATGAAAAATTAATAGGTGTTTTTTTCGAAAAGACACCAAGAGAAGGCTGAAATTTGAATAGGCACCTTTTCAGATTGAATGATTATGATCTTTCCAAAAGATTGTATCTTTTCCGAAGAGTTGCACCTTTTTTAAAGAGTTGCCCTTTATGAAGGGGTGCACCTTTCTGAACCATTGCTTCTCTTCATGAAGCAACACACTGATGGCTATAAATGCTTGAATTTTCCTTAGGTATAGAAATAAATTTTGAAGGAAAACACTCCTCTTTCTTGAGAAAAAAAAACTCTAGTGTGATTTATGGTCATTGAGTAACGTCGTAGTTCGATAGAATTTGAGGTACCGCTATTCTGTCGAAGTGATTCATTTTATCCTGGGATTATATATTCCATAAACTCAGGTACTTAAGAGGAATAATTTCCTTAAGAACACACCATGAATTCAGTGGACTTGAATCTTTCTGTTTCATCTCTTTTTCTTAAAGTTGGTTTTACTATTTTTCAGAAAATAGTTTGAACTTCATATTGATAGTTCTTCAATTGTTTGAAATTGTGTTTGAAGTTAATGAAACTTCATTTTGATAGTTCATAAGTTGGTTGAACTTGTGTTGAAGTTCTTAACATTTGGTTTTGCTATTTTCCAGAAAATAGTTTGAACTTCATTTTGTTGATGTTCATAAGTTGGGTTGAACTTATTATTAAAAGTTTAAAGTTATAAATAAAGAGTTTAAACTTCATTTGATTGTTCATATGATTATTTGATCTAGTATTTGAAATTTTTGTTGAAAAATACAGATTTTACTAAATCCGAGAAAAACAACAGTTTGAAAAAGGGTAGCCCTTGAGGAGAGCATTGCAAGAAAGAAAGCTAGAATGGAATAGCTAAAGTTAGGTGATGCTAATACTTCCTATTTCTTTGCTCCACAGAAGCATAGACGAGCACAAATTCATATTGGTAGATTGGAAGATTTTACAAGAGCCATTATTTAGAGTCCAGAAGCTGTTGAGAAGAAAATATAACCTTTTATAAAGAGCTCTTAGGCTTAGCTGCTCATCAGTTGTCACTAGTTAACCCCCACATAAAGTAGAATGGTCATATCCTCTCTAGGGGCCAGCAAATATCTCTAATTCAGCCAGTTTTAGTAGAAGAGGTTCTAGCTGCTTTGCTTAGCATAAAGTATTCAAGATTACTAGGTTGTAATTGCTTTAATGCCTTGTTTTTCAAGAAAGCTACGGGTTTCCCTAGTTTAAGTTTAATGTGCTCAGCACTAAATTGTACATCTATCACATTGATTTCAAAATTAAAGAACCCTTCCTCAATAAAGGAGTTTAGGACCACATCATGTTGCACTAATTTTTATTAAATAATTTCAAAGGTTTTGACCTTTAGACTCAAGGTTGTGATGGAGGAGCTAGTTGACAAGTCACAAAATGCATTTGTCCCAGATAGAGTAATAACAGATAATATTGTCTTGAGTCATGAGCTTGTGAAAGGGTATTAGAGGAAAGGCAATTCTCCAAGATTAATGATCAAAATTGACATGCAGAAGAGAAAGCTTAAGATTCACTAGAATTGAATTACACTGAAAAAATTCAGATGCTGCTTGGCTTTCCTATGGTGTTCAACCAGTGGATTATGGCATGTATTACCACTGTTACTTACTCACTAACTATTAATGGCACACCATCCAAACCTTTTGCAGCAAAAAGGGGCTTGTGCCAGGGGAAGCCTATGTCCTCTTTTCTCTCTGTGTTGTCCATGGAATATTTAACAAGACTAATGAAGACTCTTAAACAGGAAAAAGGTTTTAATACGATTCAAAGTGTAGTAAGCTGAATATTGTTCAATTAGCATTTGATGATGATTTATTATTTTTTTGCAAGGGGCATATGTCCTCAGCAAGAGCCCTTTATGGTAAGTTTTAGGTATTCTTAAAAAGTTTAGGTCTCATAGACAATCTCTCTAAGAGTTGTATTTATTTTGGTGGGTTGAAAACAAATGTTCAAGGTGGTATACTAGATGCTTTGGGTTTTACAAAGGGGACATTAACTATTAGGTACCATGTGGTTCCTTTAAGTACTAATAGGTTGTCCATTATGCAATTTCAACTCGTGAAGAAAATGCTAGGCACGATTTGGAAAAATATAATGCTTTCTGATGCTGGAAGATTACAATTGCTTAAGAGTTTCGAATTTGAAATACAAACTTTTAGGGCTTAGATCTTTATGTTTCAAAAAAAAATAATAATGCAGTTCATTGACACTATTTGTTGAAGTTAAGGTTTCTGTGGACTGGAAAAGCAGAGATCGCAAGGAAGGCTTAATTGTTAGCCCGAGACAAAATATGTACTCCTTTGTCTGTTGGTGGGCTGAATATAATTACTATGGGGCTGTGGAATAGAGTTTCTCTTTGCAAATTATTATGGAACTTGTTGAAAAATCAGGCACACGCAATGGAAGCAAATAGACATAATCTCTTGCATGTAATATAGACAACCAACATAAATACATAGTTCATGCAAATGATGCTTAAAAATAATTAGAAATACCTCTTGAAGTGTGAGTAGATATCTTGAAGCGAATTCGTCTTCGAATCTGCGGTCTTCTACAATGATCCCAAGTTCACGACCGAACTCTCTCAATACTTGGGTGGGCAAATATTAAATAAAATACTCTATTCTTTCTATTGTACTTTTTGTTCAATTTCTAGGCTAAGGAAATCCCTATAGAGATACTTCCCCAGTTCGGAAAGGAAAACATACACTTGTTTCTACTTGAACAAGGACAAGTGGTGACTTCTCCTTTTTCCATAGAAAATGGAATTTTGAGTTCTAGTATAATATGGGCACTATGGACCACAAAATTAATTACTGAGGCTTTCTATTATGGAAATAATTCAAAATACCAATTTGAATTACTCTTACCATAGTAAATTATAAATTTTTCCACTAAAAATTCGTAGTTGCACTCCTCTATTTTTATTTTGAAATTCCTCATTAAACACTTATGCAATTTTTCATTTTAAGATTGCAAATACTAATCAATAAATTAAATTACTGACGAATTTAATATAATGATTAATTTCCTTTAGAGCAATGCTTAACTTATTTCATATGTCGGATTCATAAATCCATTAGCCAGGTTTACACATGAAAACTTATAAGTTTCTCATATAAGGTGTATCATCAATCTCTATATCAAGACATGAATTCTATCAACTAACTTATCATTTCACCAATATATAGTATCATCATCCAATCTACGAGGAATATTGATCTATCTCAGAATCTAATTCTTTAATAAACCAAAACAATAAATAATATATACAGATCATAATAGTTATATAAGAATTGAGAATATAAGTACATTTAACAGTTTAGAGAATATATTTTTATCAGTCAATCAAAAACAACTATCTCTATTCAGTCCTGTTCAACACATACAAAATGCACTAGCACGAGAAGTTAGAACTATATCGTTCTCATAATCATCATAAATTAAATATAATCTTATATATGCTACAATCATTCTAGTTGTTTGTCCAAATTTTCATCTACGATTGTAAACTATAACTTTAACTTATAAGAACCAGTGATTTAATCTTCTGTGTATACGCTAAACTCTATACACCAAACCATCTACTATATAAGCTGAAGACACGTATATGATAATGATCTATTTAATGTAACAATTTATTTAATTGAATAAATAAATAAATAAGTAATTGTTCAATAAATAATACAACATCAAAACCACATGGTTTATAGTATATCCTAACAATCTCCCACTTAGACTCATAACCATGCACCCACAACTCTAGAACCCAATCCTGCGGTAAAGCTTTTGTAAAAGGGTCTGTTAGGTTGTTTTCTGATGCAATCTTTTCAATCACCACATGTCCTTTTTGCACTATGTCTGAATCAAATGATATCTACGCTCAATGTGTTTTTCCTTCTTATAGATTTGAAATTCCTTTGAATTTGCAACCACACTACTATTGTCACAATAAATTATAAGTGACGCTTCTATCACATGAACAATCGTCAAGTCTTTGAGAAAGTTTCTTACCCATACTGTCTCCTTAACTACCTCAGAGGCTACTACATATTCAGTTTTCATGGTGGAATCAAAACACAAGTTTGCATGATGCTTCTCCAAACAATGGTTGGACCTCCTAAAATAAATACATTTTCTGAGATCGACTTTCCATGTCAGACTAAAAATTTGAGTTTGTGCACCCTATAGGCACCAACTCATTCGAATGGTAATTTATTATATTCTTAATTGTTGTCCGGTGTTCTCTTCTAGAGTTAGACTAAAATCTGCTAACCATGCCTACGGCAAAATAAATATCAGGTCTATTGCACAACATTGCATACATAAGGCTTCCCAAAGATGATGCATAAGGAACTGCCTTCATGTTTTCTATCTTCTCATCTGTCTTAAAATATTGGTCCTTAAAAAGAGAAATTTCATGTCTAAAATGAAGAAATTCTTTCGTGGAATCATGCATACTGAACTTGGTAAGAATTGTATCAATATAAAGAGCTTGAGATAAGCCTAACATCATTTTCTTGCAATCACGTTGAATCTTGATCCAAAGGATGTGAGTCTCACGTCTATTTCGAACTAATCGAAACAGCACACAACATGTGGTGGTCGTTGTGACTCTCAGGTTTTAAAAATTTATTTTTTGGAGTCGCCACCTAAATTTTAGAAAAATTAGGGAAATCAGTTTTTATGTAAAACTCTGTTTTGGTCTTTCAAAAATATTTTGAGATTCTGAATAAGGATTTTGATTACTCGAGGGGGAGGTGTTAGGCACCCCTCAGAGCCTATCCGAAAATAGTCCTTAGACTCAGTTTAGAAAAATCATTTGAAAAAATATTTATATTTTTATCTACAAAAAGAAAAATGTGTCAGATGAATTTTCCTTACAAAAACTAAAAATAAAAAAATAAATATAAAACCGTGTATTAAAGACTGTATGATGTATATAATAATGAAATAAATACGTAAGTATGTTCACGTGAATTAAATATGAAGTGAGAGTGATATGTAGAAAATATTACTAACATATATACAAATATTTTTAAAGAGTATGTGAGCACATGTAAGTATTGTATGTGTAGTAATTATATTATAGCATATATAATGTATGACAAAATAAACACATGGAATATATATTGTATGTAGGATAATTTAGGAGTGTATATACTCGTATAAATAGTATTAATAGTAATATTATGGATTTGAATAATGGACATATAAAAATATGTCTAATATGTGCATATATGCAAAAAAAAAATAAGTACATAAAAAGTTAATCTACGCACATAATAAGTTATGATGTAGTAATATAATATAATAACATATACCTCATACTTAAGTCTTATATAAAAATATTTTAAATGGGGTCAAACTTCTTATAATGAAATTTATTTAAAATGGAAATGGATTAATTTTAGTGATGCCTGGCAAATTTTATTATTTAGGTTGGATGTTAAAACCATTTCTTTGGGGATATGAAAAATAACGACCTTTTCCATCATTTTATGTCGAATTCGAAATTTAGAGGGCGTCATGTGAAAGTTATTAGTTGCAAATCAAAATGGCGATAATTTAGATGACAAATAAAAATGTACTAAAATATAATATTATTAATATGATTCGGTAAATTGACCTAGATATTAAAAATTAAATAAAAAAAGCACAAAAAAATCTTAGAAAGAAATTTCCCCCTAAACAAGACTCCTTAAAAACTGCATTGTGGATTATGTTGTTGTATGAGAAGATGAGTCTTCTATTTATAGAGGTCCAAAACTTTTCCTCTTAGAAAGAGATTAGCTAAATATGGAAGAGTTTTATATTTTACTTTTAGGAAAAGTAAAAATAATTATTGTATAACTTTGACATTCTTCAATAGGAAATGAAACTCAAATTTAATAAGAAAATTCGGGCAAAAATCCTAACAAATCTCTCTCTTTTGGCTTGATTTTTTGACAAAATAATCTTGATCTTCCTTCTTCACACGATCTTCATATATCAATGTTGTTTACCATGGTTAAAAGTTGATATGGGTTAAAGATTGAAGCCTTGTGCGTTAAAAATAAAAACATGAGTTGATATTATTAGAGCCCTGTATTATAAATAAACAAGGTTGAAAGTGGAGCTTTGTGTATTGAAAGTGAGCACAAATAAAAAGTGGAGTTCATGCCTTAAAAGTATATATGCATGAGTTGAAAGGTACCCAAGCGTTAAAAGTAAGCAGGGGTTGAAAGTTAGAGCCTAAGCATGGGTTAAAAATTACTTTTATTTTTAAGATGGAGCAGCAGGATTATTGAAAATAAGATTGAAATATAACTCCACATGTAGTATTTTGAGTTTTTATTCAAGAAAATCTTCATCATCGCCAAGTTGGTTGCAACTTAAATCTTAACATGTCTTCACAAAATCATAATTCTATTTTTTCTTTTTACCCACAAAACAAAAAATAGCAACAACAAACAATTCGAAATCACAAATTTCACATTCACAGAATCAGAATAAACGAAAGAAAAGAAGATGAAAGTAAAATGAAAGGGGTCGAATTTGCACCTTTTTTGGGGCAGCGAAACTGAGGCTCCGACGTCAAGGAATTTTTTGGCGACTATAAACTCAACTACGAAACTCCGAACTTGGATCAAAATAAAAAAGAAAACAACAAACTTGAGACTTTTTCGGTGAATTTTTTCACTTCACTCAATTTTCTCTCTGTTTTTACGCCTCTCTTCTTTTTTTGGTTTTGCTCTTGTTTTTACAGTTTTTTTCTCTTTTTTTTTACCTCTGTGACTTCTATTTTTCCAGGGAAATGAAAGACTCATATTTATAGACGCAAATCTAAATCGAAAGTCTGAATTTAAAATCTTAAAATTAAAAAATGAAAAGAAAAGGAGGATGAAATTATGAATTTCAAATCAAAAAATTTGCTCCATATACAACTTTTCAGAGCCATTGATGGGTTTAGCGTCGTTTGGGGTTTGTTTTCGCTAATTTTTTGGATCCATGGGCTGGAGGAGGCAAATTCAGAGGGAATCCTGCAGGCTAGCGGCTAGGGGCAGTGGTGACGCGATAGGTAGGGTTATGGAATTTTTTTATTTTGGGTGGGGGAGAGAGGAGAAAGGTGGAGAGAGGAGGAGGTAGGCATTAGTTCTTGTTGATTTTTTTTAGAAAGAATATGGAGATATAACGATGTATGAAGAAGGGGAAGATCACCTGTATTCTGATCTTGGGGTGAGAAAAAGTCGTATCTTGGGGGTTGATTTTGTTGACTGAGATTTGGACCGTCTGATCGTTTGATCGAACGGTTCAAATTTTATTTAAAAATAAAAGAGTATATATATATATATATATATTTAAAAAATTTGAGACCCTTAGATTAGAAAGGAATCAACGGATCATATTAGTTTGTGTTTGCTGGGTGGATTTTGTGTTTCTTTATTGATGTGACAGCGTGTGATTGGTTAATATGATGTGGAGTGGATTGATGAAGTGGATGTGGGAATTGAATCGGGTTTTGGCTGAAATTTTATGGATAATAATTGGGTTTAAGTAAAATAAAATTGAAATTGGATTAATGTTAGCCTAAATGCTCTTTTCTTTCAAAATTAATTTTATTGATGCTTCATACTATTCTAAAAATTATTTTCGGTACATATTATAGAAATAAATTTTGTATATGTCTAATTTAATAATTTTGTAACTTAATGTATACATAATATTTATAAGGATACATATATATAAACAAATATATAGTCCAAAAAGTAAAGTAAAAAAAGTGACTGGGATTATTAAAATATTTTGTGTTATTTTTTTATATTAAATAATTAATTATATTTAGTTAAAATATTTAAAATATGAGAAGAAAAAATGAATCCTCCTCTTTTTACCTTTTTATTCAAAATTCATAGAAATAAAAATAGGAATTTATTCCAAAAAATTATTTAGGGACAAGAAGCATCGAAAAAAATAAAAGAAAAAGGAGCGAGCGAAAATTGGGTGTCAACAGTTGCCCTTGATTGATCGAAGATTAGTGTGAAAATCTTTGGATCATCACATTTACGTAACCAATTTTGTCAAAGAAATTTTGAAAGATTATGGCTGAGCTTCAATTTCTGAGTTGCCTAAATATATCGAGTTTCACGAGATATCAAGTCATTTATAGTTCGAATCATAGAAATTTTTTATCATCCTCAAAATTTGCCCACTATAGAATTATGGTGACACTGAGTTCCTTCGAAGGAGATTTCAAAAATTTTAGCACGAATAGAATTGTGGATGTATTTATCCCTAAATTGGTTTGTTTGAAATAGCAGAAAATGAGGAGATGTTGGATAGAAATATTTGCTAAAGATTTTGAGAGAAAAGAATTGCGGATTTTCAAAAACTACCTCAATATCAGATTAAGACGACACTAGTCTATGATATTAAAAGTTTTGAAAATGGAACGATTGAGTCGAGTTGAGTTAAATTTCTTCACCGAAATCTTTGACGTAGCTAGGAATACTTGACATTTCGCTAGCTTACCCCAGTTTGCTGCTAAGAGAGCAGTTCCACGTTGTAGTGCATTGTCCTGCAAAACAGGCAAAAAAAGGTTTAAAATACTTGTTGTTGTTCAAAAATTGTAAATTGAAATTGTAATGTAGGGAGTAGAGTGTACATATTCAAACAAGTATTGTAGTCTGCATTTATGGAGGCCTCCTACTGGCAGGACAGTGACTGAAATGTAAAGAGTCTCTGTCGGCTGAGTAGTTGCTAAAAAATAGAAGTCATTCGACTGGCAGAAAGTTGAAGAATAAATTATTCGACTGGTGGGTAGTTGTTGAAGAATAAAAGTCATTCATATGGCGAGTAGTTGTTGAAGAGTAAACCTCCAACTGGCAGTGCGGTCTATTAAAAGTAAAAGCCTCCAACTGGCAGAGTAATTGCTTAAAAGTAAAAATCTCATTCTGGCAAGGTGATCTTCGATCCAAACTTGATGATGATATTGCTATAAGGATTCAATGCTACTGCAATTGTGGATTTTTACTTCCACGGTAGTGGATTTAAATTTATTTGTTGTGATAGTAGACTTTTTAGCGTGCTTGCTATGGTACAAATTTCTTATTGGTAGAATTTTCTTTGTTTGCTAAAATGCGATTCTCCGATATGGCAGAGCGTTGCTTTCCATATGTACATTCTTTGATTTGTGTTGGGGCATCTCCCTTGCTGGTGCATAACTTTCGATATGGAGGAGAGTCGTATTGCTCAAAATGCGGGAGCTTGACTTTGTTGAAGTTAGACAGAACTCTCTGATTGGTGGTGTTATTCAAAGCAACTAGATGGTGATTCTTTTATTGGCGAAGTTATTCGTGCAGTCAGATGGCTATCTCCGATCGACGGAGTTTATTACAAGAAGTGACATAGCCTAATTTTCCTACAAGGGCCCCCTTTCTTTGTTGCCTTAACTCGAGTCTTCGGCGTACCTGCAAAAGAATTCAAACAAAATTCTTAGAACTTGTGAGGATAAATATATGTGAAAAATAAAGTAGGGAAAAAGTATTTTGGCTCATGTTGTGGTAATAAGCCGCATGATGTCTCTGATCCCCGTTCAAAAGGTTGACTCGATGTCATCTCTTTCAATTCCTATATTCCTGTGCTCAAAGAAAAATTCTTAGTTGGGAGGGGGTGTTGATTTGTGTCGACTTGTGGATACTGACTTTGTCTAGGAAATCCTCCAATACTTCCTCAGCTGCTAGATCATTCCCAAATCTAAACTTGGTAGGCGGGAGAGTAGGAAAGTATTTTGAAATATATATATATATATATATATATATATATATATATATAGGTGTGTGTGTTGCAAATATATTACGTATATATTAGGTATAAATACTAATCCTCCATCGTTTTTAGATTATGACATGCTCTAAAATCTGTTAAGCCTCTATTTTTCATTCGTGACCCACGTAGCTTTATCCTTCGGGTGGAGCTCCTCTGACTTTTGTCGATTCTATAATGATTTTGGCGATGAGATCGTTTATATTCTGGGGCTATACTATGAGCAAAAAGGATTTTTCCTAAAGGTAAGACCGAACCTTTTAGGTTACCTACATATCCTTGAAAAGGAATTAGGTTTGTACGTAGTTCGAGGGTAGAGAAATAAATATGAAATACAACGACCGATTCTGACTCAAACTGCCTACATATCCAAGTGGAATCAGATCATGACATAGTTCAAATACAAGGGAAAAACAAAAATATAAAATACAATGACCGAGCCTAACTCGGATTGCCTACGTATCCTAAGAATAGGAATCAGGTCATAACATAATTCAATACAAGAGTTAATGTAAAATAATGCAATGAACAGGCCTTACTCAAGCTTCCTATGTATCCAAGTGGAATCAAGTCAGGCCGTAGTTCAGTACAAGGAAAGAGTAAAATATGACGGGACCGAATCTGATGAGGACTGCCTACGTATACCACCGAGGAAAGTCAGGTCGAGCGTAGTTCTGAATACATGAAAAGATGATGGTTTTGGATTTTTCTAAGGAAAACCGGACCCGATGTAGGTTTCTTACATATCTCGTTGTGGGACGTCAGGCTAATACATAGTTCTATTACATTAGATAAAAATGCAAAAGTGAAAAGAAATAACAAGTAGTCCTAATATCTTCAAATGTAGTACTTCTTGATGGCGTCTGAATTGATCGACTTCATGCTTAATTTGTCGTCCATCTCTGCAAAGATCACTGCCCCTCCTGAGAGTACTCGATAAACTATGTAGGGACTTTGCCAATTTGGTGCAAATTTCCCTTTAGCTTAATCTTGGTGAAAGAATATATTCTTCAATACCAATTGTCCTGATGTGAATCGATGAGGCTTGAAATTCTTGTTGAACGCCTTGATCATACTATTTTGATAAAGTTGACCATGACAAACTGTGTCCAATCACTTCTCATCAATGAGCATCAACTGCCTGATCCTTCTATGAATCCACTCAGGGTCATCTAGACCAACCTCCTGAATGATCTTCAATGAAGGTATCTCCACTTCTGCATGAATCACTACTTTCAAACTGTAAACCAGCATGTAGGGAGTTTTCCCAGTGGATGTTCTGATAATGGTGCGATAGCCAAGTAAATCATATGGTTGCTTCTCATGCCATTTCTTGTTATCAACCACTATCTTCCTCAAGATCCTCTTAATATTCTTATTTGTAGCCTCAACTGCTCTGTTCATTTGTGGTCAATATGTTATGGAATTTTGATGAGAGATATTAAACCTTTCACAAATTTCTCTCATAAGGTTGCTATTGAGATTGGCCCCGCTATATGTTATGATTGACTCTGGAAGCCCAAATCGACACACTAAGTTATTGCAAACGAAATCTGCTACCACCTTCTTGGTTATTGCCTTATGTGTTGAAGCTTTAACCCATTTTTGTGAAATAGCCAATAGCTACCAAGATAAAACGATGTCCATTGAGAGCAGGAGGCTCTATGGGCCCAATAACATCCATACCTCAAGAAGCAAACGACCAAGGGGAACCCATCACACTGAGCTCATTTGGTGGAACCCATATAAAATCCCCATAAACTTGACATTGGTGACATTTCTGCACATGTCGGATGTTATCCTTCTCCATGGTCATCCAAATGTATCCGTCTCTCAAAATCTTCTTCACAAGCATAAATCCATTCATGTGGGGTCCGCAAGTTCCTATGTGTGCCTCTTCCAGCAGTCTCGTGGCTTTCATGGCATTGACACATCGTAGTAATCCCAAGTCTGGGGTCCTCATATATAGGATTTCCCCGTTGGTAATAAGTGATTAGCCATCCTTCTTAAAGTCCTCTTTTGCTTGCTAGTAGTGCTCTCAGGATATTCCCCTATTTCAAGCAAGTTTTTGATGTCGTGGTACCACAACTTTCCATCTGGTTCTTCTTTTACATGGAAATAGTATGCATGTTGATCATGTATCTTCACCTTGATGGGATTGATGTAATTTTTATATGGATACTGGATCATTAAAGATAGTGTTACCAGGGCATCGACAAACTCATTTTGAATTCGTGGGACATGTTTGAACTCAATCTTCGTAAACCTTTTACTTAGCTCCTTAACACATCAAAAGCTCTTTGATGTTCGTGTCTACTGCCATCCTAAGTCCGAGAATGTAAGCCTCATATTCTGTCATGTTATTCGTGTAAAGAAATCTAATCTTTGCTGAGATTGGATAATGTTGAACTATTTTTTAAACTAGAACTACTACAATTCTAACTTTTTTAAAGTGCGATGCTCCATCAAAGAATATTCTTCATCCATCATATGGCTCTAAGATGTCTTCTCCTACAAACAATACCTCTTCATCGAGAAATTATGTCTCGAGTGGCTTGTAATCTTGATCCACTGGTTTTTCTATGAGGTGATCATCTAAAGCTTGTCCTTTAACAACTTTTTGTGTCACGTACACAATATTAAACTCGCTCAACAAAACTGCCATTTTGCCAATTTTCCAGTAGGCATTGGTTTTTGAAAGATGTACTTTAGTGGATCCATTCTTGAAATCAAGTACATCGTATACGTAGATAGGTAGTGCCTCAACTTTTATGCAACCCAAGTCAATGCAACATGTCCACTCAACCAATGTATACCTTGCTTCATATGGTGTAAACTTCTTACTCAGGTAGTAAATGGCTTGTTCTTTCTTTCCCGTCTCATTATGCTACCTTAACACGTATCCAAATACATTATCTATAACAGATAGATACAAAAACAATGACTTATTGGTCTATGATAGAACCAATACTGGTGGATTGGACAAGTACTCTTTGATTTTTATCAAAAACATTTTGACATTCTTCAGTTCATCTAGTGGCGGGAACTTTCTTCAATAACTTGAATATTGGTTCACAAATTATCATGGACTAGGCTATGAGCTGACTGATGTAATTGAGTCTTCCCAAGAAACTCACTAAGTCTTTTTTGGTCTTAAGAGGTGGTAAGTCTTGGATCACATTTATCTTGGACGGATCCAACTCTGTACCTCTCCTACTAACAATGAATCTCAATAACTTTCCCGCATGAACTTCAAAGGTGTATTTGGCCAGATTCAACTTTAGGTTGTACCTTCAGAGCCTTTCAAAGAAATTTTATAAATTATCTAGGAGGTTTGAACTCTTTTTAAACGTAATAACGATATCATCAAGATATGCCTCGATCTCTTTGTGAATCATATTGAGAAAATGGGTAGTCAAAGCTCTCATATAAGTTGCACCGACATTCTTGAGTCCAAATGACATTACCCTATAACATTATACTCCCTACAGAGTTAAAGGTTTTCTCTACACCATTCTCGTCCATCAAGATTTGATGATATCCCGTAAAACAATCAACAAATAACTACAACTCATGTTTTTTGCAATTATCAATGAGAATTTGAATGATTATGAAAGGAAAATAATCCTTTCGACTAGCTTTGTTGAGATTTAGATAATTTATGCATGGTCTTATCTTATCATCCTTCTTCAGTACTGTCACAAAGTTGGCCAACCATGTGGGGTAATTTGTGACCCTCATGGCGTTAGCTTCTATCTTTTTGGTCACCTCCTCCTTGATTCTTAAACTCAAATTGGGTTTGTATTTCCTCATCTTTTGATTCACCAGCAGACAAGCGGGGTTAATTAGCAGCCGATGTGAGTGCTAATTACCAGCAGATAGCAGTGCTCAAACCCGGCATGTCATCATAATACCAAGAAAACACGTCGATGTATTTCTTGAGCAATTTTATCAACTCTTACTTCTTTTCATCCTCCAAGTGTATGCTGACTCGCGTTTCCTTCACCATTTTTTTATCACCCAAATTGATGATTTTGGTTTCATCTATATTAGATTCTTTTAACTTTCAAGTTGCTCGATCTCATGCGGTAGGTTTTCAGGCATCATGCTTTCATCGTACTTTTCATAATCTTGTTCATCTCCCGCATTTTGCTCAGAAAATTTGTTATATGTCATAATCATGGAACAATAATTTTTACTAATATTTGCACTAAAAAGTATAAAAAGTGAGTAAAGTAAATAATTATTTAAATAGGAAAATAAGTTTTGTAAATAAGGACTTTCATTAATAGAAAAACATTGGGCTTTGGCAAGAGGCGAGTAGCAAAAAAAAGCTTCGGCATGATTCAAGCCTCAATTGATCATGCAAAAAAATAATTTTAAAAATGACTACACTTCCACACTACCAAGACTCTTGTCGAAATAGGAATGGGTTGATGGTCCAATTCTAAAAGATTTCTCCAAGCCCAGCATCACAGATGGTAAGCTTCTTGAAATCTATCTCTGGTTCTACTTTGATCATGGGAAGAAATAAATTTTCTATTCCCTCTATGATATCCTCATCAACTTCTTGTTCTGGAATTGGAACTTGGGCTGGCACAAATACTGTCACTCCCGATCCTTTACTGCAGACTCCTTCAGAAATGGGCTTGTATCCAAGCCCTATGGTACCTCTCTGATGTTTCGGCTGGATTGGCTCAATTATACCATCGGTTTTTTGCCCTGGTCCTGTCCTGGGTTGATACCTATATTTCAGTATCTCTGATGCAACCATTTTTGTAGCACTCAATATTTTTACTTCAACTTCTCTATCTTCTCATTGATCTTTGCAGTTTGCATGATCTCTAAGGTATGGAAAGTGGCTTAATCTAACTTCTCAATGATTAGAACTAAATTTACAGAATAGATGGGATGACTAAGCTCTTCATGAATAGTAACCTTTGTGCTGCCCCACTCAAACTTTACACACTGATGGAGGGTGGAGGGAATTGCTCTTGCCATGTGGACCCATGGTCTTCCTAGTAACAATTTGCAACTCAAAGTTACATCCATCACTTGGAATAAAATGGGAAATTTAGTTGGCCCTACTTGCAATATTAGGTAAATTTTCCACATAACACTTCTTTATGACCCATCAAAGGCTCTAACCTTTACCCTACTTTCCCTTATCTCTTCTATGTTTACCCCTAAATCTTTCATAGCGGAGAATAGATAGATGTTACAGCCAAAACCACCATCAATCAGAACCCTAATCACAATTTTGTTACGTTATCTAACTGCGATATAAAGTGCTTTATTGTGCGCGACTCCTTCTGAAGATAGTTCATCATCATGGAAAGAGATCTTGTTCACTTCTACTATAGTCTGATTTCTGTAGCCAAAGTCTCGCTTGTGATCTCTTTCGGTATGCTAACTCCGTATAACACTTACATCAAAGTATTCTTGTGGGTTTCAGAACCTATAAGCAAATACATAATGGATATGTGGCTAGCATTTTCTTTAGTTGTTCTTCCACCGAATAGTCCTTGGGCCGCATTTTCTTCCAAAATTCTGCAACCTCAGCATCAATAATATTCCTCTTTAAGTTTTGTTCTTTCCCGAAAACTCCTAAATTCAAATCTTTTAGAGTGTAACACATTCCCGACCTGGTCATCCCCGAGCCACAACAGCATCTATCATTTTGCCTTTGGCTTCAGCTCGGTAATCCTATGGGACTACTTTAGTGCCAAAATTAGGCCTCCTAGTGTCTATAATGGTCACCACGACTCTTGGCTGGTAAGTCTGAATAGTCAAAGGCTCTCATAACTAAACTATGATAAAATATTATGTTGGGGATATAGTGGCAACTTCTTCCGTGTTTCATGCCGGCACAATAGATTCTTCCAAGTCATACTCTTCCTCCAAAGTAATCTTGTTGACTTTCTGATTTCCATGATTTGGCAAGGGATTATTGTTCATATTTGGAGCTGCATTAGTGCATTTGATTACTCCCTTCCTCATTAGTGACTCAATTTGATTCTTCAAACCATAATACTTTTTTGTGTTATGCTTCTGGAATCCTGAGTGATAAGTGCATCGCTTGTTTCCATCAAATTTTGAGAGGTTGGGTCAGGGGTTTTTCCTTCGACTGGATGTAACAATCCGGTTGCCCTCAATCTCTCAAACAGCTAGGCGAAAGGTTTGACAATTGGTGTGTAGGTGTGGCTATTTCTAGCTTTAAGGTTTAGATGCAGCCTTGGTACATATGCTGGTCTATTTTGGTGAGCTTGAGCTTAGACAGGAGCATATGGTCTTGGAATATTTTGGTATGTTAGAGCTCGAGGTGGATTATAATGTGGATGTGTATTATACATCGAAATATGTGAAACAATCTGGGGGTTGTTAGGGTAACGGTAGGAAGAATTTTCAGGTTGGTAGTATGGTGTGATAGCTGAGACATCCTATTTCTTCTTATTGTTACTGCTAATGTAACCAGACTATATGGCCTTACTTGCGGCTTGGAGTGCAACCATAGACTGGATCTTTCCCAACTTGATATTTTCTTTTACAAAATCTCCCATCTTGACCAATTCTGCAAACTTTTGGCCCATCATTAACATTATCTTGCCAAAATAAACACCCTCTTGATCTTGGATAAAATACTTGGAGAGATCACTTTCATCCAATGAAGGTTGAATCCTTGCAGCCTCAGTCCTCCAATGCCATGCATATTCTTGAAATGATTCTGATGGCTTCTTCTGTATGTTAGCTAATGAGAACCTGTCTAGGGTGATATCGGTATTAAACCTGAAGCGGATCATGAAGTCTTCAACCATTTCCCACCAGTCGTTCCACTTACAAGGGTCTTGGCGAGTGTACCAAGTCAGAGCTTCTACTGACAAACTCCGAATGAACAACTTCATTCTTAACTTCGCATTTCTTTCTACGCTGACCAGCTTATTGCAATAGGTCTATAGATGTGCATGTGGGTCACTCTTTCCATTAAACACATCAAAACTTTGGTAGTTTATATCCAAAAGTCATGTCAATGTCTGAATGGATGCACAAGTCATCGTAGTCCAAGCTTTTAGTTCCTCTTGTGACTTGCCTATTTCTAAATGCCCTTTATAGACTTTCGAGCTGAGATACTATCGAACCTTCTTTATTTGATTGAGCGTTCTTCCCAAATCCGTATTCCGATAAACCTTATATGGAACCTTAATAGCTGCGAATATTGTGAAAGTAGGAGTTTTAGTAGCATATACCGGTGGCACATGTATCTTGCAAGTGACAAACGGCTCAGGTATGTGTTGTATTATTCAATGGACTGGAATGGTAAATTTTTTAGAAGGAAATGAAAAATCAGGTGCAGCCATGGGGTGGGTTGAGAAGCAAATCGGGCTTGAGCATGTGAAGATGGATTTATTAGGTTAGCGGGAGCGATCAGGGGTAATTCAACACTTGGAGCCTAGAATTGAGCGGGAAATGCAGCCATTATAAGCTTGGTCAAATCCCAAATTTGACGTAGTTCTTCTTTTAGGACTTCGATCTCTTGTGCCATGTTAGCTATCTGTTCATCGTTCTACGTGTCTAACAGCCTTCGAGAACTTTTGGACCGTCATCTAGTGGGTTATCACAGCTTTGTCAATTTGGTCCTTATTTATTTTTCCTTTGGACCGAAGGTTGTATTGGGATTCCGTTAGTTTGCGAGACGACACAAATCAACTTTCTTTTTTGGGGATTAATAAACGAAAAGAAAAGAAAGAAAAGGGAAAAAGAAAACCATGTTAGTTTGGGAGATATCAAAATGTAACATGTAACACATATATACGTCAAGTTGGAGACACCCAAAATGCGTCCTAATATGGAGCCTCTTTTTTTGGAGGTAGGCCTCGCTACAATCAATTTGATAATAAATGATCCATTTAAACATATTTGAATTTAGGGATAAACGTGACTTTCATTAAGAAAAAAGGCTTCAAGATGTTACATCAAAATAGAGCAATGGAATCTTAGAAAGAAAGTACATGGACGGTCGCAAGGTCATACAATAGGTTGTCTGTGCGTCCCTTTAGGGGATTTCGAAAACAACAAGGAAAGGGAATCTAAAGCCATGTGGGGCCATCGTCATCATTATCGTCTAGGCCTAGATAAAAGTCCAAGTGGAAATCCTCAAAATCTCTCCCACTTATTAGCCAATTTGGGCAGTCCCAATCATCTTCATTCCTCTCGGTTTGATCTCCAGGTCCTCTTTTGTGCCTTTTCTCACGTCATTATCGTTGTCTGGAGGTATCATGCCATCAACTGATACTGGAATGACTTATCGATACATAGAGGTGGTGACATACATATGAGGTAGTATTTCACTTGCCACCTGACACTTCCATGTCATAGTCCACCATCCCAAGGATCCTTTTCCAGCTTGGACACGTTATGGGGCCTCCTTATACTTCCCTTGCATAATATCCCGAGGTGCACCAAGTTGTTTGGCAAATTTTGGCTGAAAGTATATTCATCCACATTTCTTGTAGAATTCTAATTCTAGCCCAAGGTACTTGTCTTCTATAAGTGACTTCTGCTGGATCCATGTGTGACTATAAAGGGATGTTTTGTTCTATGACGAATCGACGTAGGACTCTAAGTGAAGTGTTCCTTCCAATCGATCAACTCAATAAAATAACTAGTGTACCTCCTTAGCAATGTTCTTCCTGTGATCCAAGAAAACTTCCATTGGATGGCATCTCCTGTGAAGTACGCCAGATAAGCCTGTCATTCTTTTGGTCCCAGGTAGTGTTCCCCAAAATCTCAACCTTTATTCATAGCTTTGTATCCTATTAGATATGTCCTTTGGGTTGTCGTTGATTGGCTTTCTTTCATAGAAATGTTCCATGACCCAAACTTGAAGAAACAAGTTGAATCCACCAAAGAAATCATCTCCTCTAAAACAAGCAGACAAAGCCCTGAATAGTTCCGCCAACAGCATTGGTACTAACGTCAACCTCATAAAATCGATAAACATAGTAAAGACCAAGGGCATCACGTTGATGTTGATGTGGCCCCTTCTTCTAAGGAAGACCATGATCACCTAGGACAGCGAGTACAAAGGACATGGGGAAAACCCTCTCTCATCTTGCTTTGCTACAGACAAAGTCATTTCGTTGATTGTTGTAGCCCATTTTAATCCAAATCTCTAAAATAGATAGCTCAAGTTAACCCAACCATCTCTGATACTCCTTGGGGTGTGGACTGAACTTAGACCCAAAGCATGTAAAAATCCATTATCTGTCATTGCTAATGGGGAGAACGATATTCTTCTTTCAAGAGGCAAGCCCGTGAAGCTACTGATGTCTTCTAAAGTTGGGATGATCTCGAAATCTGTAAACTGAAAAGTCACGATGATCAGGTCACAAAACTAAACCAATAGCTTTATGAGCACCTTGTTGGACCGGATATCCATAAGTGACATAAACGAACCTAAGTGTTTTTTAATTTTGGCTCCATGCACTGCCCGAATATTTTGCCACCAGTTTTGTAGGCTTTGGGAGGTTGAGATAATCATTTGGATATTTGGTAGGATTTGATTGGTATCCATCTGAAGGAAAGGGTAAAAGTTATGATAAGTCGTCTATCTCAAATCCATAATGTGTTTTAGTTTGGATCATTCACATAAATAACATATCGCTAAGTTTGTAACCTTTGACAAAATATTGGCTTTCTAAGTGAGATGATGATGTCTTGGACCGTCTCACCTAAGGTGTATGCAATATGACCTATTTCTAGAATAACAGTTTTTTCTAAACGTTTGAGAGTGGGACTAAATAGCTTCTAGAAGGTGCACTACCCTAATTGCATCGACTCTGAAGCTAAGAATCCAAAGAAGATTTGGAGGAGTGTGAGACACCCCCGCATAAACCACAGTGTGAGAATTGTGTACAGCCAAAAACTCGATAGAAAATGCAAGTGATAAATCAATAACAAGTAGTGTTGATCAAACAAATAAGAAACACAAGTTTGAATTTGACTTACATCTTTTCACACAAAGCATGGTATAAATACATGTAAAGCAAACAACGCAATAAAAGCATTATAATCCTAAACTAACCGTGTTAAGGTAAAAATCTAAATTCATTATTTCCACAGCAGAGTTGTCACACTGCCGTGCTCTATTTCAGACCGATCGAAACAACACACAACATGTGGTGATCGTTGTGATTCTTAGGTTTTGAAAATTTATTTTTTAGAGTTGCCACCTAAATTTAGGAAAATTAGAAAAACTATTTTCGATGTAAAACTCTGTTTTGGTCTTTCGAAAATATTTTGAGATTCTGAATAAAGATTTGTTTACTCGAGGGGAAGGTGTTAGGCACCCCTCAAAGCTTATCCGAAGATAGTCCTTAAGGCTCAGTTTAGAAAAATCATTTGAGAAAATATTTATACTTTTATCTACAAAAAGAAAATTATTTCAGATGGATTTAAAAAAAAAAAAAAAAAAGAAATAAATATAAAATTATGTATTAAAGACCGTATGATGTATATAATAATGAAATAAATACGTAAGTATTTTCCGGTGAAGTAATTATGAAGTGTGAGTGATATGTAGAAAATAGTACCAACATATATACAATTTTTTTTAAGAGTATGTGAGCACATGCAAGTACTGTATTTGTAGTAATTATATAATAGCACATACAATGTATGACAAAATAAACACATGGAATGTATGTTGCGCGTAGGATAATTTACGGGTGTACATACAGGTATAAATAATATTAATAGTAATATTATGGATTTGAATAGTGGATGTGTAAAAGTACGTCTAATATGTGCATATATGCAAAAAATAAGTATATAAAAAGTTAATCTACACACATAATAAGTTATGATGTAATATAATACAATAATATATACCTCATACTTAACTCTTTATAAAAGAATATTTCAAAATGGGGTCAAACTTCTTATAACGAAATTATTTAAAATGAAAATGGATCAATTTTAGCGATGCTTGGCAAGTTTTATTATTTAGGCCGGATGTTAAAATTATTTCTTTGTGGATACGAAAAATAACGACTATAATAATAATAATAATAATAATAATAATAATATTAATAGAACATAAAGGACCATGAGAACTAAAAGTGTTGGGTTCTTTGAAGCATAAAATTTCTAATACTCGACTCTGACTGCGTGCGGTACTGTACTCTTACAGCTGACCCAAAAATCATTTTGGATCACGAATGAGTTTTAAAATGAGAACTCCAGCTCCCCGATCGTTTCATGAAACAAAAGAGAACAGGAAAGAATTAGGAGTCATTTAATCAATCACGAGGAATACGATAGAAGTAAATTAACAAAGGAATATTAATAGAGTCATATTTCAATAATAAAAAATAGGAATTTAGACATCCACTAGCAAAGAGACCATTATCCTTTAACCAACCAAAGCACACTGATAGAAAAACCCTCCATATTTCTAAGATCAAAATATATTATTCTAGAAGTGAATATCGTAGAACCCCAACATAAGGCACATGAATGCACCAAATTAATAATGCATGGCCAACACATCTAAAAATTAAGATTAAAAATCAATTTTGGAGGTTAAATTTAATTCCTTTTGAAAAGAAACCAAGACCTGTTATTCCACTTATTCATAATGGATCAACTAGAAATTCTCTAGGAAATTCCTAAAGCAAAAGATTTCTCAACCAACCAAGATAACTAATCAAGTAGAGGAGATTAGTTATCTTGAATACTCTTTAGCTTTCAAACTTTTTAACTTCTCATGGTACAATATATCCTAGCATGCCATTTTGTGCTTGAATGATTCCTTTTGGTTATTTGAAGCAACAATCAAGGAAGAATTAAGTACGGTAAATAAACTTAAATTAAAGTTGCACTGATTCAATCTGACTATAAACAACCCACGAGATTCTAAATATTACGGATAAAAATCAGTTATATAAAGACAAAAGTGCTAAATATCAAACAATGTATATTTCAAGCACGTGTGTGTCAAAGTTTCGACGTTGAGGACATCTTATAACCGTATGATAGGGAAGATTTGAAGGAACACCATCAACACCAAGTCTCAAAATTGTAATCCTATTCTACAGAAACTCAATAGCAATTCCACTCAACAGGAAAAATTTCAAAGAATAAAAACATGGCAATGTAAATTAAGTCAAGTTGAATCTCAATCTCTAGTCAAAAAAAAAAAGGAGAGGAGGAACACATTTTTTTCAAAAAAAACACCTCCTGTGACTAGCCTTTTGCACTTAAACTACACAGGGAATCATATCCAAGAAATTTCTGTAAGTGGCTTGTTATATCCTTGTAAAATAAATGATATAGATGATATTTACCAGCACCAACTGTGAATATTACTAGAATGAGAACAATCATAATTTCATAATAGAGAACATCCTGAAATTCAACTACCCAATTCAAATCTTCATATTAATCTATTTTTAACAACTTGATTATTTACATTAAATGGGGTTGCTAATGATTCACATGTTAACAATCCCATATTGTGTGAAATGAGATGAAGCAGAGGAGGATGAATTCCACATATTTCATATATTCAAACTCTAGGCGACCACATTTGTCTAGACGAACAAAGATTAAGATGAAGTAATATTCTTAAATTCGAATCTATGAAAACGACTAGTAGTACTAAGACGAGATAAGTATACACGGAGGCATATTTACAGATTCGTATATTTACACACAAAACAACTTCACAAAATCATAATTCTATTTTTTCTTTTTACCCACAGAACCAATAATAGCAACAACAAACAGCTCGAAATCACAATAAATTCCACATTCACAAAATGTGAATAAACGAAAGAAAAGAAGATGAAAGCAAAATGAAAAGGCTTGGATTCGCACCTTTTATGGGACGGCGAAATAGAGGCTCCGACGTTAAGGAATTTTTCGGCGACAATAAACTCAACTACGAAAATCCGAACATGGATCAAAATCGAAAAGAAAACAACAAACTTGAGACTTATTCGACGAATTTTTTCACTTACTTCCCTCAATTTTCTCTTTATTTTTTGCCTCTCTCCTTTTTTTTTGGTTTTGCTCTTGTTTTTACTGATTTTTTCTCATTTTTTTGACGTCTGTGACTTCTATTTTTTTCATTTTGAAAATGAAAGACTCATATTTATAGTTGCAAATCCGTACTTGAAAGTCCGAATTTGAAACCTTAAAATTAAAAAACAGGAAGAAAGGGAGGATGAAATTTTGAATTTTAAATTAAAAAATTTGCTTCATACACAACTTTTCAGAGCCATTGATAGGTTGTAGCACCGTTTGGGGTCTGTTTTTGCTGATTTTTTAATTCATGGGCTGAAGGAGGCGAATTCGGAGGGAATCTTGCTGGCCAGTGGCTAGCAGCTAGGGGATAGTGGTGACGACTGACGCGGTGGGTAGGGTTATGGCATTTTTTAATTTGGGCTAGGGGAGAGAGGAGGAAGGAGGAGATAGGCGTTGGTTGTTATTTTGGGAAAGAAGATGGAGACATAACATGTATGGGGAAGAGGGAAGATCACCCATATTCTGATCTTGGAGTGAGAAAAAGTTGTATCTTGGGGGTTGATTTTGTTGATTGAGATTTAGACCGTCCGATCAAACAATCAATGGTTTAGATTTAATTTAAAAAATATATATATATATATATATATATGTATTATATAATTGAAAATTTTGAGATCTTTAGATTAGAAAGTAATCAACGGATCAAATTAATTTGTGTTTGTTGGGTGAATTTTATGTATCTTTGGTGATGTGACAATGTGTGATTGGTTAATATGATATAGAGTTGATTGATGAAGTGGATGTAAATATTGGATTGAATTTTTGGCTGAAAATTTATGAATAATAATTGGGTTTGAATAAAATAAAATTAAAATTGAATTAATGTTGCTCAAATGCTCTTTTTTTTCAAAATTAATTTTATCAATGCTTCTTACTACTCTAAAATTTATTTTTGATACATATTGTAGAAATAAATTCTGTATATACATCTAACTTAATGTATACATAACATTTATAAGAATACATATATAAAAATATATTATACAGTCCAAAGAGTAAAGTAAAAAACTGTGAATACGATTATCAAAATACTTTTGGTGTTATTTTTTTTATATTAAATAATTAATCATATTTGTTTAAAATATTTAAAAGTATGAGAAGGAAATTGAATCCTCCCTTTTTAATTTTTTTTATTAAAGATTCATAGAAATAAAAATACGAATTTATTTCAAAAAATTATTTAGGGCCAAAAAGCATCAAAAATATAATTAAAGATATGGAAACTATTAATATATTTATTAATATATTCAAATTCAAAAGAGTTACGAGAAACAGATATGAAAACTATTAGGCAATGGATTATCACGTTGCTTAAACCAGAAACAGAACCTATTGCCAGAGCTATCAGAGAAAAATTTATTTCGGAAGAATTATTGACCAGATACTGCAAGACTATTGGACATAAATATCCAGATCACAGATGTTCAAAATGTAATGGAGGAGATAATGATGTCCCAGCAGTTCAGCTAGAATAAAAAAAGATAAAAACGCCAGCTGGAAAGATAAGACCAGAGCAATAATAGAGATACAGCAGATATGACAAAATAGACGGAAGACTTATTGTAAATTAATTTACGTAAATTCAATGTGAATTTAATGTAAAGTTTGAATTTTTAGCCTTATAGGCTTAGGGTAGGTAGAATAGATAGAAGACCTTTTTAGTCTTTCTTTAATAAGTTTTTTGTTTGTTTAGCGGACAGATGTAAAACAATGTAAAGTTCGTTCATTCTATAAATAGAGAAAGCAGAAGGCATTGCAAAGCAAGCCTTCATGCGTTGAAGCAAACATTCTCTCAAAGTCCACAATAAATATTTTTGCTTAGTTAATTAAAAAACAGGTATATATCAATGGAAAAATCTATGGAGGAACAAAGCACAGAAATATCAAACCTACCAGAACAGGTATATTTATTTATGATTATGAATAGCTAAATTCATAATTCCCAACAATCATGATATGATAAAATAAATTCATGTTAGTTACTTTATAGTAGAATTATTCGAAGAATAATATGTTAAGAAGTTTATTAGCAAAGTGGAAACGGAGAAAGATCCCTAAGAACTATGTCATCCTAAAGGTGAAACCAATAAGGCAAGAAGCCGTGGTGGGGAGTAACCAGAGTAGAGGCGCTGTTTAAGGGAAAAGTATCCAGATTACCATGCTAATAGTGACCGAAGAACATGTTATTTAAGAATAATCTAGTATATAGTAATCTAAGATGACTATATTTTGTTATGTATATGGTTGAAGGGAATATTTTGAAAAAAGCAATTTTATGAAAATGAATAATTATTTATCTGATGTGATGGTAGATAAATTTAAAATACTTATTTTATATGCACTTAAAGATATAACTGTAGTAGATATAAGAAAAATCATATTAGAAAAAACATTTGGTAAATATTACATGACTAGAGTAAATTATATACCACACATATCTAACTACTCTTACAAATACTTAGCATGATAAATTACATAGAATTTTTAGAAAAAGATATGAGAAACATACAACTACTAGAAAAACAGATGAAAAATATAGACAAATACATGGAAAATAAAGATATAAAATATCAATTTTAGAAAATAGACCATTTAGACTACCTTAAGGTTTTAATCTTATATATACTTAAAGACATAGAAATTAAAGATATTAAGAAAATAATATTAGAAGAAGTAATAAACTACGAAATTGAAACAATAAATGCGTTAGAACAGATATACGAAGACATTTACCCAGAAGGATATTATTCAGATCAAGACTGTGGATGTTAGAATATATAAGAAAAACTAGGGAAAACCAAAATAACCTAAATGATGAAATTAATTATAGAAATCGAATTAAAGAAATAATGGAGACTCTAAAAGAAAAGTTAATATGGATAGAAAAAACCTTAGAAAATTTAGAAAAAAGTACATGTGATAGTTTAGATAATTTAAAAAACTCACTACGAGAAGAACAACACAAGATAATAAATGACATAGAAAATCTAGAATTAGATATATACTACAGTACAGACAGGATAAATTATTATACAAAAATTTGTAACTCTGCAATTACCACAGGATAAAATAATAAACTAAATAAATTAATGGATACATCTTACGAAAGGAATAAATCATTAAAAGAAATAGAAACTCAACTATATAGTCTATACCAAGAATATAAAAGATTACATATTAATAACGAGGATCCTAAAACACTAGATAATCTAATCACGATAATATCTAATTTAGAATATGAATTAATAAAACATCTTAAGTCAAGAAGATAAAAATGAATATTATTCCAATCAATAATATTCATTATAAAAATAAATACATACGTATTTATTATCTAGTTGAAACTACGCACCTAATCCGCACCCCCCTACAAATGATAGTAGTTCCATATGGGATTTTGTTTGCAATATGTATTTGCTAGCTCTTGTAAAATTGTAGATAATCCGATAATCCTCTTGTTTGCATAAAATTTTGGTATCTCGATTCTAGGTATCTCTGGTTGTGAAATAATATCTTGTGGTATAATCATATCTCGTGTCATTCCTATCTTCACAACTTGTATAGGTTTTTTAACTTCATCAAATAATATTTCTGCTGGTGCCGCGTAAATTTTTATAAAGAACAAGGTACCTTTGGTTATTCTTTTAAAAATGATAAATGCTTCATATATTTCTGGTATAGTGGATATCTCAGTTCCGTCCGTGGTATATACAGTACTAAGTAGTCCATATTCGTAGCAAGTTTTAACTATATTTGGTTTGGTTTTAGGTAAGGCAATTAGTTTATTATATCCGGTCAATCTCTGGGTTATATAGTTTGTATCTGGTTCTTGGACATTTGTAGCTTTGGGGTTGCTATTTAAAAAGGTTTGTATATTGCAGATATTTTCTATGTATTTTTGGGATGTGTAGTTATAAACTTTTTTATCTTGGTTCAGACTATCTCGGTATGTGGTAATTTGTCGGGGTATAAACATGGGATCTTTTGATGTATTTGGGGTATATGGTTTTTCAAATATTTTATTCATATTCATGTTCTGGTATCTTGGTCGACTAGCTCTTTTGCTTGTACCTGCGGAAGTAGATAGATAAACGTTATGGGTTTTATGGAGTATCACAACGTCTCCTTCTAGCTCTGGAATTTTAATGTCTTTCGATCGACATAGCTCTGCACACTGCTGAGTTAGCTGATTTGTAGCTATAGACTTCAGTTTATCTTCATTAGTCTTTAGCTTTTCTATCTCATTACCCATACTGTCCACTTTTATTGAAAGCGTAGTTAGGGTGTTGAGTATCTTTTCTAGAGTATCTTCTTCTATAATATCAGTCTGTGTAGCTTTGTCTTGATATGTAATCTGCAATAACATTTTTGTTAGTACTGATTACTTCAATTGTAAATGTAAAATTTAATATATTCAATACTAGTCTCCGAATTTCTTTTGTTGTAACTGAATTTTGTATTTTCTTTGTTAGCCACCAGCGTACTTGTGTATTATCTGTTCGCACAATAAATTTGTTATATACAATATATGGCTCAAATGCTAACAAACATTTATATAATGAACATAATTCTTTTCTATTTATTTCCCATTTTATTTCTGTCTCGTTGAACGTACCTGAGTAATATCTACAATGGTGTTCTATTTTTTCTGCTTCATATTTATATTTAAGTACTCCTTCGTAACTATATTCACTGACATCTGCTTCTACTATATATATAAATTTTCTATTTTCATCTGGAAATTGTAATTTTGGTAATTCTTTACAAAGTATTTTTATTTTTTGAACTTGTTTTTTATCTTCTTCATTATAGTTATATTCTATGTCCTTTTTTAGTTTTTTCTGTAGTGGTTTTAAGTTTTCTGCTAATTTTGGAATATATTCTCTTACTTGGTTTACTAATCCTAAAAATGATTGTAATTTCTTTTTCGTATCTAATTCTTCTTTCGAATTTATTATTTTTTGTACTATATGTTGTTGCATTTTTACTCCACTTTTATCTATTTGTATTCCTAAAAATTCTATCTGATTTTTCATAATTTCAGCTTTCTTTTTACTTAAACTTATTCCCGAATTTTCTATTATATCCGTAAATTGTTCCAATAATTTTAAATGTTCTTCTTTGGTCTTTGTATATAATAGTATATCGTCTATGTATACTATACAATTAGGTAGTTGTTTAAAATAACTATCCATAAAATATTGATTTCTACCTGGTGCATTTTTATATCCAAATGGTAGTATATCCATTCATAAAATCCTTGTGGTACCGTAAATGCGGTTAATTCCTTAGATTCTTCTTCTAACTTTAGATGGTAAAATCCTGATTTGCAATCAAATTTACTAAAATAATTATATCCTTGTATTTGTCTTATTTTTAATATCTTATTTGGTATTGGGTAATTATAAGTTATTGTTTTTGCATTTAAATTTCTATAATCAATAACCATTCTACTTTTTCCTCTTTTTTGTTCACTATGTTTATTTACTATAAATGCTGGGCTATTATGTTTGCTATTACTTTTTTGTATATATTGTTTTTCTAATAATTCATCTATATGCATTTTAAATTCTTTTAAATCATCAAAATTATATGTTAATGGTTTCTGGGTTATTATGCTATTTTTATCTATTAATTCAATTTTTATAGTAGTTTTGTGTTTTTCCCATCCTTTTAATGGATCTTCACTATATAATTGTTCTAATTTTTTCTTAATTATTTCTATCTTATTTATTGAAAATATAGTTATTTCTGTTTTATTTATCGAAAATACAACTAATTCTATTGTATCTTCAGTATTTTTTATATTTTCTAACTTTTGTGTAATTTTTTCACTTCCTTTTATCCAATCAGTTTTCTTTCTTATTTTATTATTAACTCTTTTTGCTCTTACTTTTTGTTTACATGGTGTTGTGAACCACCAGTCTGTTCTAGTGATTATATGTGGGTATAATTTATCTAGAAACGACATTCCTAAAAGTATATCTTTTGATGTTAGTTCATAATTATAAATTTCTTCTATTGTTAATATTTTATCCCATACTTATGTTTTTACATTCTTAGCTTTATAAGTAATTAAGCTTCCTTCATTATTAAATCCTTTAACTATTATTGGTGTTTTCAATTTATCCCATTTACTTTCTGGTAAACAATTATATCTACATAAATTAGCTTCTGCTCCTGTATCTATCATAGGCGTATAATATCTACTGTAATATCCTTCTACTACTATCTTCATTAATACATATATTTTCATTTTATGTTAATGCTCTTCTTAAGAATAATTTCTCTCTGTTATATGTTATAGTTAATTGTGTATGTTCTATATTATATGGTTTTACTTGTTCTAGCCATTTTATTCCTAATATTATGTCTGTTTTTTGCATTTCTTCTTTTACTTCAAATTCTATTTTTATTTTTCTTATTCCTATTATTATTTCTTTTTCTGCTATATTTTTAGTATTTATTAAGCTTCTTGGTAGATCTGGGCATATATTATTGTCGGTTTTTATTTCCTCATTTTTTACTAGATATTTTGCTATATAATTTTCTTCTTGTCCTGTATTTAAGAGTATTAAATATTCTTTTTCATTTACCTTTCCTGTTATGTAATAATGGTTTGAGTTATCCATTGAACTTGTTTCATAACTTATTCTTTTTGATGAGCTTGATGATTCCGGTTTATCATAAGCTGTTCTTTTTGTTGTACTTATCCTATCATTTATTATTTCTAGATTTTCTTCTACATCTATGTCTCTATAGCTATAATCATTATAGTCTATCGTTTTTACAAATTGTTCAAATGGGCTATCTATTTGTATCTTATTAATTTTATTTTTTCCCGTTATTTTATGTTTTGTTGTTAATACATATAAATTTTTGCATCTTGCTGTAAATATTTTACTTCCTGGGGTTAATTCTATTCCTGATATCTTCCAATATAATACTAGTGATTTATCTATATTTCTATCCGTTACTGCTACTGAATAGTTCGCACTTATTATGAATTTAAATTTTTGGTATATTAAATTTCCTTTTATGGCAGTTATTATGCTTTTTTCTATAGGTTTTATAATTCTATCATCTGCTAAATATAATTCTATTGGTGTATCTATTCCTTCTCTAAAACATGCTTTTATTAATATTTCTGTACCTCCAAGGTGTACATATTTTATTGGGTCTCTACTTTTTATATCGTTTATTTCTTTATTAATTATTCTTTTTGTTACTAGTGGTATACTGGCTTTACCTTTTGCATATCTACAGTCTATTACGTGCTCTTTTTGACTTACTACATAATATTCTTCCTTTTTTCTAGTAAATATATTTTTTATTGTTGGTATTTTAAATATTTTTTCTACACTTAAGTCTAACTCTTTTCCTTTTATTTCATCAAATACATTGTTATCAAATATTATTTTTTGATCTGTTCCTTCTTCATTTAAATATTCTTCTTTTGTTAATATTTTTATATCTTCTTCAGTCATTTAATTCATCTAATTCACTATCTATTTCATTATCTGTTTCATTCTCTGAAATTTCATATATACTGTCTTCACTTTCTAATTCGTAATCTATGTAATCTATTTGCATATATTCTGTATTTTCTATTTTTATTTCTGATATTGTTTATTTTTTGGGTTTTTAGGTAATTTACAATCTCTAGCTAAGTGTCCTAACTTTCCACAATTATAACAAGTACATTCTTTTATAGTTTTTTTCTTTCTATATGGTCTCTTGTTTTTATAATTTTTTACATAATATCTTTTTCTTGGTTTTTTGTATTTATATTTTGATTTTTTGTATTTCTTATATTTCTTATGCCTTTTTCTTTTCTTATAATATCTTTCTTCGCATCCAAATTGAGGTGCTATTTTATCTTTGCAACATGCTAAATTTCTTATTAATGTTTTTTCCATTTTTATTTCTTCTCTGTATTTTTCACATAAGTTTCTATACCATTGTTGTAAAAATTTTATTCTTGCTCCTAAAGTATCTACTATTTTTGTTTCATCCCAACTTTTTATTATTTTTGAACTAAATGGTTCAGGTAATTTATTAAAATATAATTTTCTTATTTCTTTACTTTCTTCTATATTATATGCTCCTTTATAATAATATTCTTTAAATGCGCAAGTATATTCATCTATGTAACACATATTACATATTGCTAATTTTAACATTAAATTTCTATTTATGTCTTTCTCTTCATTTTGTTCTTCTTCTGTTGTTGTCATGCTACTAAATTCGTCTTTTATAGCTGTTTCATATTTTTTTAATAATTCTATAGGTGTTAATTTCATTATTCCTTCTGTGGGTTTATCAGTTCTTAATATTTTTTTACTATTTTCAGTTAGATTTAAAAACCATAATTTTACTGTTCTATTTGTGTTCTTTCTATATATTCTGGTGCATCTGTTACACTTATATTATTATCTAATAATTGCTTTGTCATATATCCTATCCATAATTGTATTGTTTTTTCTGTATCTATTACACAATCTAAGTCTAGAAAGTTATAATTTTTATTAACTATTTGTTTTGGTGTCCATTTGTCATATTCATTCTTTAGATTATATCTTTTAAACTTATTCTTATAATATGTAGGTTTCCTTATTTCTGATGTACTAGGTATTATATTTTGATCTCCTTTTTTATCAAGAGTATTTATTTCTGTGTTGATATTTTCTAAGTTTTCTTCATTAATTACTTCTTGTTTTTCATTGATTTCTAAATTTTTTGTATTTGTTAATATTTCTGTATATGTTTCACTATCTTCTGAATCATAATTGTCTGTCTCTTCAACATCTATATTATTTATTTCTAATTCCTTATTTTTTATTTCTTTATTGTCTATTTCTAATTTTTCTTTAAATTGATTTATCTCGTTTAATAATTTTTGTTCTTTATCTTTTTCTTCTTTTTCTTTCTGTCTTTTTTCATACAGATCTTTTAACATTTGTAATTCCTTTTCTAATTCAGCAATCCTATTATTTTTAGTTTCTTCTATTTTTCGTATTTCTTCTGTAGTTTGTTGTTTTATTTTTTCTATTTCTTTTTTTCTATCTATTTCTTCGTTTTCTTTTTCTATTCTAACCATAGCTGTCAATTTATCTTCTAATTTTAATTCTTCTTTTTCTAACATTAAATATAAATGTTCACCTATTTTCTTATATCTTCTTTCTAAATTAGAAAATACTATTCTTATTTTTAATCCTTCGTGATTTTCATATATTTTTTCGTCTATTATAAATTCTTCTTTGTTCATTTTATTGTAAATAGTTCATGTTGATATATATATTCTAAACTATCTATTTGTGATTCTAAATTTGATATTTCATCTTTTTGTGCATTTATTGAGTTTTTACTAACTCCGGCAAATATATTATAATTTAATCTTTTTGTTCTTATTTTTAATTCTTTACGTTTTTCAGATATAGTTTGTTTTAGTTCTTTGTATTTTTGTATTTTATTCATTCAAACAATATTTATAGTATTTTGGTGGATATCTAAATCTAATTTTATCATAATTAGGTGGTATATGTCTCATTCTTCTAGATTTTAAATGGGTTATTAATTTTGCTTCAATACTAGATATTAAGGTAATTAGGTAAGCTAATCTTTGTGGGTTTTCTTTTGTTTTATTTAGACTTGTATATTCTGAATAATTACTAATTAAAGATTCTTTAATTTTTCTAAAAGCTTCTCTGTTTTTAAATGGTCTTCTCATAATTAATATTGGTTAATTATTGTCAAGTAAATCCAATCTAAATACATAAACTCAAACATATATAGTACTTCTGCGTTTTTTAAATAACTGCGCTCTGATACCATTTGTAGGGGGGTGCGGATTAGGTGCGTAGTTCCAACTAGATAATAAATACGTATGTATTTAGTGAGTAGCTTCTCCCAAATCTTTCATATCAAAGTTAGTGAATAACCATTCCTTAATTGAATTCAACAAGTCCATATTATTTTCTATGAGCAAGATATAATCTACATACAATACTAGAAACCCCACTCTATCCCCATTCCACTTTTTGTACACAGAGGACTCATCAAGACATTGCTCAAAATCAAAGGTCTTAACCACATTTTTAAAATAAGTATTTCATGCCCTAGAAACTTGCTTTAATCCATAAATGGATCTCTTAAGCTTGCACAACATGTGTTCTTTTCCTTTTTCAATGAAACCATCTGGCTGCCGCATAAAAATACTCTCATCAAGACTTCCATTAAGGAAAGTTGTCTTGACATCCATTTGTCAAATCTCATAGTCATAATAAGCAGCAATGGATAAGAGAATTCTAAGGGGTCGTTTGGTTTGAGGTATAAAAAATTCAAGGAATAAGTTATCCCGAGATAAAATAAAAGATCACTTAATTTCTTGTTTGGTTGGAGGGATTCATCCAACCCGGGATAACTTATCCCACCATTTTTCCTTAGTGATGGGATAACTTATCCCATATGTATATGGGATAAGTTATCCCGGGTAATCCCGAAATAACTAATTTCGGTATTAGTTATCCCGGGATAATAATTTCCCAACCAAACAACCCCTAATAGACTTAAGCATGGATACTGGCGAAAAGGTTTCCTCATAGTCGATTCCTTCTTTCTGAGTAAATTCTTTTGCAACAAGCCTAGCTTTATAAGTTAGCACTTTTTCATCTACTCCTCTTTTTTTTATAGATCCACTTGCATCCAATGGGTTTGACTCCATCTATAGGTGGTTCTGCAAGATTTCAGACTTTATTAGAGTACATAGGCTTCATTTCTAATTTCATAGAAATAATTCACTTGTTTGCATCTTTATCCTATAGTGCTTCGTTGTAATTCATGAACTTGGTATTCAACTCTTCGGAGATTCTGTCAAAAGACTCTCCCAAGAGTACATATTAAGATAGGTTTTTTATCTTTCTCTCATTACAATAAGGCACTTTAATTGTAAGGGTCAGTATAAAGACAACTGCACTATTATGATCTTATGGTTGAGCCACATCATTTGCTAGATTTTGAATCACTATATTATCCTCATCACCTTGCGGTGTTAGGATATCAATGACTTCTTCTTCTTGTGCACCCTCACAACTTTGATACAATGGATATTCAGGAACTTGTACTTGTAGAACTGTATGTCTATTAACATCTTTCCCGCTATTAAAATGTAATGGTATGTTAAATCTAACATTTGGAGTTTGTAATTGATTTTTATTATCATCAGTAGATTGATTTGTTACCACTTTGCTTAATTTTCGTAAAACTAGTTTACTTCTGGAAATATAATTTGTTATAACATCCTTTTCTAGAAACTTGGCATTGGTACTTACAACGACTTTCTTTTCTGTAGGATTGTAGAATAGACCACCTTTCTTTCCTTTAGGGTACCCAATAAAAACAAACACTTCTGATCTAGGTTTCAAATTTTATATCTTCCTTTTCAGTACATGTGTTGGACATTTCTAAATCCGAACATGTTTCATACTAGATTTATGCCTAGTCCACAGTTCTTGGGTGTCACAGGTACCGACTTGAAAGGAACTAAGTCTAGAATATATTTGCAGTTTCTAGTACATAACCCTAAAAAGAAGAAGGCAAATCAGAGTAACTAATCATAGATCTGACCATTTCTAAAAGAGTATTGTTTCTTCTTTTGGCTACACCATTCTGTTGTAGAGTTTTAGGTGTAGATATTTGAGACATAATTCCTTGTTCTGATAAGTAACTAATAAACTCATTGGAGAGGTATTCACCATCACGATCAGATTGTACGGACTTGATACATTTCTCATGTCGCTTCTTCATTTTTATTTTAAATTCTTTGAATTTTTCAAAGCATTCAGACTTACAACACAATAAATAAATTTATTCATATTTTGAATAATCATTAGTGAAAGTCACGAAATACTCATAACCATCTCTCGTTTGAACATTCGTTGGGCCACACAAATCAAAATGAATTAACTCTAATTTATCATTTGCTTGATTTCCTTTTGTGAGAAAAAGTCTCTTAGTCATTTTTCCTTCTAAACAGGATTCATATGTTAGTAGTGTCTTGTAACGCCCCGATTATCTAAACCAGAATACTACACAGTGCTCATGACCCCGAAGGACCACAAGCTAACCCATAACTAATATATGTACCTGCACACTACATAATATGACATAAAAATGCAGAAACATGGACTGAGAGGTCGTAAGGTTCAATACTGAACATAACTAAATAATAACAATAACGTTTGACATAGAATGGATCTTGATACCAAAACAAAGTTGAAATACTGAAGTCTGAAAAACATGAAAAATACTGTAGTCATCTGAAAGCCTCTAACTGTCTGACTAAGGAGTTGATAAGACATGTCCCCAACTAACTCCAACTAATAACTAATCAATGAAATAGTGGAAAAATAATTATGTCCTCGAAGAATGAGGACTCACTTCTATTCTGACGGCTGAGACTGGAATCTACTGTTGATTTGGAACTCGTGTCTCTGAACCTATGGTGTAACATAAAAAGAAATCATTATAGCGCAAATGCGTCAGTACAATGGAATGTACTGAGTATACATATGAGGTAGGTTAATTCAAGGGTTAACATGCATGAATAATGCTAGCTGACTATCTAACATGAATGCAAGAATGCATACATAAATACATAACTGTAACTGACACTATGATATTGTGATTACTGAATCTGAATACTGATGACATGACATACTAAAAAATGATATATTTGATAGCATAAATAGTTGTATCTGAATGTAACTGATAACATGGGTGACTATATCTGACAGTCCCGAATCTGATGGAACTATCTGAGTTTCTTACTGTATCTGAGTCGACTGTATCTGACAGTCTTGAATCTGAAAAACTATCTGAGTTCTTTTACTGAGACTGGTACTGAAACTGTGTGAGGTAGTATTTAACCGACATGCCCCTGATATGCCATTATCGCTGAGATGGGGTCTAATCTGTAACCCCAATTGGAAGAGTGTCAATACCGCGTCATTGGTAAAGACAAGATGTGGGCGACCCTCATCTGATAGTGTCTGTTGTACGAGAACGGTGAGGCCCTTATCTGACAGTGCTTATCCACCTCATCAACCCTCATCGACAGTGTTGATGTCTCAACCTATGCTGGCTACATAGTTCTGGAACACAAGGATGACTTCTAAGGATCACGCCTTTATCTGATAGTGTGTGTCCCCATCCTTGGGTTCACTCAGTGCAAATTCCTACTCTCATCTGAATAGACACTGAACATAATTTACTAAACTGAACATGAGCTGAGTTACTAAGTTCCGTTAACTGACAGAATACTACTAATATCTGACAACTGACTGAGTCATGAGATCATGGAGATTTTTCCTGAGTCATAAAACTATCTGAAGTCTAAGGATTCATAGCTTGACTGAGAGTATCGTGAAAACATTGCATGGCTCTAAGTACACATCTAATGTTTCGGGTACAAGTACCCCCAGGACTCGATGGAAAGAAACTAATAAAGCATGACTTACTTGAATACATAATAATCATCATAATATATTTACTGAAGCATTTCATCAAACATACGATAGGCATAAGCTTGTACGTACATGGGAATTTCATGATATCATGCTAATTAGAAACTTTTCCTTCATCTAGGCATTCAACCAAACACATAGTTGGCATAGAATGTGTAAACAACATCATACAACAATTAACTGTCGTGATTCAATTCTAATTTAATCATTCAAGGGTTTAGTCCTAGGGTTTCATGAATCTATACCTATACAAATCAACCTATATGGAATTTAACACTCATTCATGGATTACAATTCAATTACTCATTATCAACATGAACAAAAGCAGCCTAATCATGAAATTCATAAGAAAATCCATAACTTGAATTTAGAAAAGGGATTCTTGGGCTTCATGGATGAAAGGAGTCCATGAATGAACACTATGCATACCTTAGTTCGTCATTTCGTGAAGATTGATCATGAAACCTTCTTGAAATTGGATCTTCTATGAAAACCTTAGCTTGTTATTGAGAGAAACTTGAGAGAAGAGAGTGTATTTTGGGTAAAAAGTGGCTAAATCATGGGTTAAAGGGCTTAAATAGGGGTGGGAAATTGACCCTTTTTAACCCTGGACGTGTCTTGTAATTTCAGTAATAATTTCCCGAATTGAACACCTAGCGCGACGCGGCACTATCGTGCCGTGTCACTGGAATTTGACAATTGGGAAACTGAGGGATGGCGCGATGCGGAGCCATTGCGTTACCCCTTCTTTTACGACTTGGAACTTTGGCTCGACGCGGGGGAAATCGCGCTAAGACACTGGAAAAGGATAATTCTAAATTTGGTCCCTGGCGCGACGTGCTATAATCGCGGACTCCTCTTGTGGCGCGGCGCGCCACTGACTAATATGGCGCTGTTTTATGACGGGAACTTGAAATAGTCATAATTTCTTACCCGATTATCGGATTTAGGCGAATCATATATTGATGGAAAGCTTATTGAATTTTCCACATGACAAAAGGTGGAAATCTTGAAAATTCCTCATGGAATAATTATAATTCACTTTAGAAGCTAATACTAGGCGTTCTTGGGATGAAATTTGCTAGAAATCTTCGGGGTATTACAATATCTCCTCCTTGAGAATATTCGTCCTCGAATGAGACTGACTGAGAGGGGAAACAATAGTTGAACATGAACTGAATATGAATAACTGGAACATGATATCATGAATGACAAGCTGAACATAACATACTGAACATGTATATCAGATGCATGTGTAACTAATTCATGAATGCATGACTGAATGTTCCGAGGAACTAAGTTTCTCATAGTGAGAATGCATTTCTAATGCATAATTATATAACTGAGCTGATACATGAATGCATGACTGGATATGCAATGGTACTTGATACCAAGTTTATACTGGGAATATGAACATGAAACTGAATACCAAGTTTGTGATGAACAGTGAACATGAAACTGAGTAAGCTTAAGGAAAACCGTTACTTTGAGCTTGATCTGAGTTGGCGTATAAAAGGTGAGGATACTTGGTACGCATGTATGCTTCTGCTTCCCAAGTATCTCCCTCTACAGACTGATTTCACCAAAGAACTTTAACTAGAGAGACTTTTTTGTTCCTCAATCTACGAGTTTGATAGTCTAAGATTTCGACTGGAATCTCTTTATAAGAGAGAATGTTCTGAACATCAATCCTCTGAATAGGGACTACTACTGGTGGATCACCTATACACTTCTTGAGTATAGAGACATGGAAGACTGGATGAACTGAGGCTAGATATGAAGGCAATTCGAGCTCATAAGCTACCTTACCGAAACGACTGAGAATCTTGAAGGGACCGACATATCGGGGACTGAGCTTTCCCTTTTTGCCGAATCTCTTCACTCCTTTCATGAGAGAGATCTTTAGATAGACATGATCACCAACCTCAAACTCGAGATCTTTTCTACAAACATCTGTATAAGATTTTTGTTGGTTCTGAGCAGCCCAAAGTCTTTCTCTGATTAACTGGATTTTCTCTAAGGCATCAAACACTAATTCAGGCCCTATGAATGAGGCCTCACTAACTTCGAACCAACCGATTGGAGATCTATATCTCCTACCATAGAGAGTTTCGAATGGAGCCATATGAATACTGGAATGATAGCTATTGTTGTATGCAAACTCAATCAAAGGCAAGTGGTCATCCCAACTATCCTTGAAATCAATTGCACATGCCCTTAGAATATCTTCTAAAGTTTGAATAGTTCTTTCTGCATGACCATCTATCAGAGAATGGAAGGCTATACTGAGATGAACTTGGTTACCAAGCCCCTTTTGGAATGCTTTCCAGAAGTGAGAGGTGAACTGGGTACCTCTGTCTGAGATGATAGATAATGGAACACTGTGTAATCTGACCAACTCCTTGATATAGAGGTTGGCGTAATCCTCAGCTGAATAAGAGGAATGAACTGGAAGAAAATTAGCTGATTTGGTCATTCTGTCTATAATTACCTAGACTGAATCATGCTGATGGCAAACCCATCACGAAATCCATGTTCACTTCTTCCTACTTCCAAGTAGGAATGGTGAACTCCTGCATGGAACCACTAGGCTTCTGATGCTCTATCTTAACTTACTGACATGTAGAGCACTTAGCCACAAACTCTGCAACATCTCTCTTCATCCCACTCTACCAATAGATTTCCCGCAAGTTGCGGTACATCTTTGTGGCCCCTGGATGAATAGAGTAGGGCAGACCATGCGCTTCTACAAGAATTCGTTGCCTTAAGTCATCTATACCTGGAACACATAGACGGCCCTAACAACGCAAAATACCATCTCACCCTTGGGAGAAAACCTCTACTTTCTGATCCTGAACTGACTCTTTCAACTTGACAAGGCTGGGATCTCTATCTTGCTTTTCTTTCACCTTAGAGACTAGAGATAATTCTGAACTACTCTGAACACATACACCACCCTCTGCAGAATCGACTAAGAGAATGCCTAGTCTGGCAAGCTGATGGACTTCTTGAGCTAACTTTTTCTTACTATCCTCCACATTAGAAATACTACCCATGGATAGCCTACTGAGAGTGTCAGCCACTACGTTGGCCTTGCCCGAATGATAAAGGATGCTCATGTCATAATCTTTCAAGAGCTCTAACTACCTTCTCTGACGAAGATTGAGATCTTTATAAGAAAAGACATACTGAAGACTCTTATGATCTGTGAAGATATCTACATGAACTTCGTAGAGATAATACCTCCAAATCTTTAATGCAAAGACTATGGCTGCAAACTCAAGATCATGAGTAGGATAATTCCTCTTATGGGGTTTAAGCTGTCTGGAGGCATAGTCTATGACCTTACCATGCTGCATGAGGACACAACGCAAACCTACTATGGATATATCACAATACACCACGAACCCATCTGAACCATCTGGAAGAGGTAAGACTGGGGTTGAGGTAAATTGAGTCTTCAACTCCTGAAAACTCTTCTCGCAAGGATCTGACCACTGAAACTTGACTTTCTTCTGAGTCAATCTAGACATAGGGGATGCAATAGATCAAAATCCTTCAACAAACCATCTATAATAGCCATCCAAACCCAAGAAACTCCTGATACCTAATGGAGAGACAGGTCTTGGCCAGTTTCTTACTTCTTCGGTCTTTTGAGGATCAACTCTAATGCCATCACCGAAAATGATGTGACTAAGAAATGCTACTGACCTTAGCCAAAATTTGCACTTACTGAATTTGGCGAATAGCTGATGATCTCTGAGAATCTAAAGTACTGTTCTGAGATGGTCTGCATGATCGTGCTCAGTGCGAGAATAGACCAGAATATCATCTATGAAGACTATAACGAACATGTCCAAGTACTGCTTGAACACGCGGTTCATCAAGTCCATGAAAGCTGCTGGGGCATTGTAAGACCAAATGACATGACTAAGAATTCAAAGTGACCATACCGAGTATGGAAAGCCATTTTTAGAATATCACTTTCTCTAACTCTAAGCTGATGATAGCCAGATCTGAGGTCTATCTTAGAGAAATAGCTGGCACTCTGAAGTTGGTCAAACAAGTCATCGATTCTGGGAAGTGGATACTTGTTCTTGACCGTGACCTTATAGAGTTGACAGTAATCAATGCACATTCTGAGAGAACCATCTTTATTTCGCACGAATAAGACTGGTGCGCACCACGAGGAAATGTTGGGTGTGATGAATCCTTATCTAAGAGATCCTTCAACTGTTCTTTTAATTCTCTGAGTTCTGCTGGTGCCATTCTGTATGGCGAAATAGAGATAGGCTGAGTATCTGAAAGAAGATCAATGCCGAAGTCTATTTCCCATTTGGGAGGAATTCCTGAAATACCTTCGGGAAAGACATCTAAATACTTATTCACTAATGGGACTGATTCAAGGCTGGGAGTTTCAGAACTAGTGTCCTTAACTCGAACAAAATGATAGACACATCCTTTAGATATCATCTTTATTTCCCAAAGGTAGGAAACAAGCTGACCCCTGAAAGCGGATACACTGCCCTTTCACTCAAGGACGGGTTCATTTGGAAATTAAAATTGGACTATTCTATTTCTGTAGTCGACTGTGTCATAGCAGGAATGAAGCCAATCCATATCGAGAATAACGTCAAAATCAGTCATCTCTAATTCGACTAAGTCTGTTGAAGTGACTTTCTGAAATATCATAATCGGGCAGTTCCTGTATACCCACCGTGCTATGATGGTTTTGCCTACTGGGGTAGAGACTGAGAAGGGCTCTGCTAGAATTTTGGGACTGATTTCAAAATCAACTGCTATATAGGGAGTAACTAAAGATAAAGAAGCTCTTGGATCTAGCAAAGCATAAACATGTACATGAAAGATCTATAACGTACCAGTAACTACATCAGGAGAATTTTCCTGATCTTCTCAGGTCTGAAGAGCATATAGTCTATTTGGGCGTTGCCCGCTAGTAGCACTGGTGGTGGTACCCTGCTGATTCGGGCAATCGGATTGAGCTGAGGAGCGGAGATGACTCTAATAACCTGACTGAGAGTAGTCTTTGACTCTGAGGCCTGGCTTGCCACAACCAAAACAGACATCGCTGCCAGCTCTACAAGCACCCTTGTGGTTCTTACCACAAGTTTGACAAAGGGGATTAGTTCGGGCATTGCTGACACTGCCCTGAGACTTAAAGCCTGGCACTCTATCTCTGAACTTAGGAACTGGAGCACTGGCTGAAGAAGGAGTTTGAACTGATGACTTAGGATGAAACTGAGAACGGTTTCCTCCTTCTGATTTAGGCTGACTAAAATTGAAGCTACTTGTCCTAGCTTTCTTATTCTAGTTTTCCCTCTGCTTAATCTTCTGCTACTCTATCTTTTAAGCATGGTTCATAAGTCTAGCTAAAGTCATGTCACTATTTAGTATAGCGAATCTGCACTCATTAACCACGCTATCATTTACCCCTAAAGCAAACTTACTCATTTTGGCTTTGTCGTCTGCAACCACATGAGGGGCATATCTGGCTAATAGAGTAAAATTTAGAGAATACTCTTTCACCATCATATTGCCCTGCCTGAGGTTGATGAATACTAGCACCTTAGCCTCTCTAAGCTCTTGGGGAAAGAATCTGTCTAAGAATGCACTGATAAACTCCTCCCACTTTATACGACCTGCATCATCTGACCTTTCTGATTTCTACTATTTGAACCAAGCATAAGCCACATCCTGTAACTGATATGCATCTAGCTCAACACTCTCAACAGTAGTTACCTCCATGATGTCTATCACCTTCTGCACCAGATCTAAGAATTCCTGAGGGTCCTCATCTACTTTAGACCCGTGGAAGGACGAAAGATTCATTCAGGTGAAGTCCCGAATCCTAGCTGCAGATGATTTAGCCATGAGGTTGGTCGGAATAATAGCTGATCGCTTATTATGGGAAGCTACTGACTGAGCAAGAGTGGTAAATACAGTCCTAAACTTCGCATGAAAAACATGATCGCCCGAAGGTTCTTCGGGCTGAGAGGCTTACTGATTTCTTCTCTTAGGAGGCATACTCTAAAATAAAGAGAAGAAGCGGATTATACTTAGAGATTGACTTGTGATTATGTCCAGTGGCATGACATAAATACTAAAAGAAGGGAAACTATTTCTTAAAATATCTCATAGCCTCCGGCATATAAATGTGGCGAGCAACATATCCATGTACAAAACTCTACTAGATGCGTCTATCAGACTTCCTAGGACTCTATTGAACCTTAGGCTCTAATACCAAGTTTGTAACGCCCCGATTATCTAAACTGGAATGCTACATGGTGCTCATAACCCCGAAGGACCATAAGTTAACCCATGACTGATATTTGTACCTGTACACTGGATAATATAACATGAAAATGAGAAAACATGCACTGAGGGGCCATAAGGTTCATTACTGAACATAACTGATAATAACAATAATGTCGGACATAGAGTGGTATCTCAATACCAAAACAAAGCTGAAATACTGAAGTCTGAAAAACATAAAAAATACTGTACTCGTCTGAAAGCCTCTAACTGTCTGACTAAGGAGTTGATGGGACATGTATCCAACTAACTACAACTAATAACTAATCAATAAAATAGTGAAGAAATAATCATGTCCTCGAAGGATGAGAACTCACTTTTATTCTGACTGCTGAGACTGGAATTTACTGTTGATTTGGAACTCGTATCTATGAACCTATGGTGTAACATAAAAAGAAAGAACCATAGCACAAATACGTCAGTACAATAGAATATACTGAGTATACATATGAGGTAGGCTAATGCAAGGGTTAACATGCATGGATAATGCTAGCTGACTATCTAACATGAATGCAAGAATGCATACATAAATACAAAACTATAACTGACACGGTGAGATCGTGATTACTGAATCTAAATACTGATGACATGACATACTAAAAACTGATATATCTGATAGCATAAATAGTAGTATCTGAATGTAACTGATAACATGGGTGACTGTATCTGACAGTCCTGAATCTGATGGAACTATCTGAGTTCCTTACTGTATCTGAGTCGATTGTATCTGACAGTCTTGAATCTAAAGAACTATCTAATTTCTTTTACTGAGACTGGTACTAAAACTGTGGGAGGTAGTATTTAACCGAAATACCCCTGATATGCCATTATGGCTGAGATGGGATCTAATCTGTAACCCCAATTAGAAGGGTGTCAATACCGCGCCACTGGTAAGGATAAGCTGTGGGCGACCCTCATCTGATAGTGTCCCCTGTACGAGAATGGTGGGAACTTATTTGACAGTGCTTATCAACCTCATCAACCCTCATCGACAGTGTTAATGTCTCAACCTATGCTGGCTACATAGTTCTGGAATGCAAGGATGACTTTTAAGGATCACACCCTCATCTGATAGTGTGTGTCCCCATCCTTGGGTTCACTCGGTGCTAATTCCTACTCCCATCTGAATAGACACTGAACATGATTTACTGAACTGAACATGAGCTGAGTTACTAAGTTCTATTGACTGATGGAATACTACTGATATATGACAACTGACTGAGTCATGACATCATGGAGATTTTTCCTGAGTCATAAGACTATTTGAAGTCTAAGGATTCATATCTTGACTGAGAGTATCATGAAAACATGACATGGCTCTAGGCACACAACTAATTTTTTGGGTACAAGTACCCCCAGGACTCGATCGAAGGAAACTGACAAAGCATGACTTACTTGAATACATAATAATCATCATAATAATCATCATAATACATTTACTAAAGCATTTCATCAAACATGTGATAGGCATAAGCTTGTACGTACATGGAGATTTCATGATATCATGCTAATTAGAAACTTTCCCTTCATCTAGGCATTCAACCAAACACATAGTCGGCATAGAATGTGTAAATAACATCATACAACAATTAATTGTCATGATTCAATTCCAATTTAATCATTCAAGGGTTTAGTCCTAGGGTTTCATGAATCTATATTGATACAAATCAACCCATATGGAATTTAACACTCATTCATGGATTACAATTCAATTACTCATTATCAACATGAACAAAAGTAGCCCAATCATGAAATTCATAAGAAAATCCATAACTTGAATTTAGAAAAGGGATTCTTGGGCTTCATGGACGAAAAGAGTCCATGAATGAACACTATGCATACCTTAGTTCATGATTTCGTGAAGATTGATGGTGAAACCATCTTCAAATTGGATCTTCTATGAAAACCCTATCTTGTTCTTGAGAGAAAATTGAGAGAAGAAAGTGTATTTTGGGTGAAAAGTAACTGAATCACGTGTTAAAGGGCTTAAATAGGGGTGTGAAATTGACCTTTTTAACCCTGAACGCGTCTTGTAGTTTCTGTAAGAATTTCTTGAATTGAACCCCTGGCACGACACGACACTATCGCGTCGTTTCACTGGAATTTGAAAATTGGGAAACTGAGGGATGGCGCGACGTGGATCCATCTCGTTGCCCCTTCTTTTACGACCTAGAACTTTGGCACGACGTGGAGGAAATCGCGCTAAGACACTGGAAAAGGACAATTCTGAATTTGGGCCCTGGATCGACGTGCCATAATCGTGGACCCCTACTGGAATTTTCCAAATGCCATTTCCTCTTGTGGCGTGGTGCGCCACTGATTAATATGGTGCTGTTTTACGACGGAAACTTGAAATAGTCATAACTTCTTACCCGGTTATCGAATTTAAGCGAATCATATATCGATGGAAAGCTTATTGAATTTTCCACATGAAAAAAGGTGGAAATCTTGAAAATTCCTTATGGAATAATTATCATTCACTTTAGAAGTTAATACTAGGCATTCTTGAGACCAAATTTGCTAGAAATCTTTGGGTTATTGCATGCCTCCACTTTCAATGAACCTAAAGGTCTAGATTTATATGACATAAATCCGAATGCCATAAATAAGTCTCATTAAATTCAGAAGAATGTTTTCTTTTACTTAAAAAGTTAACATTATTCAGCTCAATAGTTTATTGCAGTTCAGCAAAGACATTAATAATAAAACGACAACTAATTAATGTACTAGTGGAGATAACATAGTTATTATAATTAATAACACAATCGTTATCAAAAAAATTAACATCATAACTATATCTCAGAACTTTAGAAACTGAAATAAAATTTGTTCTAACAGCAGGTGCATATAATGCGTCTTTTAAAATTAAAATTCTACCATTACCAAACGAAATACTAATATGCTAAAGTTGGAGTTGTTGAACCATCATTCTGAAAAACACAAATTTCACCACTGTCTAGCTTGCGCGTTTCTTGAAATCCTTGCAAAGTAGTGCAAATGTGATCAGTGGCTCCTAAATCTACACCCCATGATGTGGTAGAAATAGCCGCTAAGCATGCTAGCGAAAGTGAGTCTAGCTTATTTTCCTGGTTGGCTAAAAAAATCGAACAATGTATATTTCAATGGCCTAATATCTTGCAATGAAAACACTTGTTGTTAGGTTTTTTCACGCAGCCAGTTAGAGCTACAACTTTCTTAGCATTGTGAGTCTTTATCTTCTTTTGTCTACCTTTCAATCTTGTAGACACATGATTTTGACCCTCTCCGAGTTTAATATATATATTTTGTGGTATTAAATATTTATATTTGGTCCGGTATTGTTTTAACTCTTATTTTATTTTAATAAATTTTAGTTAAAAAATAAATAACTAAATAAATTTAATTTTGAGATATTTTATTTTTATTTGTATTCTAATTTATAAAAAAAATAATAATACAAAAATTAATAATATTTTTTTTCTTTTCCCAGTTTTAATAAATGAATTAGTAGATTTAGTACTATTTTAATTATATTATTTGTTGGCTATTTTTAAACTTTTATTATATTTTCTTAAATATAAAAAATAATTAATTAATATTCTTTTATTTATATTATTACTATTTTTATGTATTTTATATATTTTATATTTTAATTTCTTAAATATTATTATTTCAATTAATAGTAATTAAAAAAATTCAAAATTTGAATCCTAAACTACCCAACTTTTTCCCCCTTATCTGACTTCCCCCTTAACTGTTCCGTCCAAGACACTCCTATTTAAGGATTCCCATGTACGTACTATTCTATCTACTTAGGCACTGTATCTGACAAACCAGACAAGAAACCAAAGAAAAAACTAAAAAAAATCAGTCAAAGAAAAAACAGAGAATAAAAATACAAAGAAAAAGAAAAAAAATATCAAGTCGAAGTTGAATTCCATTAGAGTTTCCGGTGATAACGTCTTGCTTTCGTATTCAATTAAGTTGATATACAGGTTCTATTTTGATCCTTCCATTATGTTGAAAATTTTCTGTGAAAAACATGAGTGATGAAAATATTTGAGCAGTTTCAATGTACTGTTTATTGTGCATGTTTGATTATATGAACTTTTTGTTACTACATATTACACTATTAACTTATATATATACATTTGTTGAGTAATGTTGTAAATTGAAATACTGTGTGTTATAAATTTAGAACGGAAAAGAAAAATAGACAAAAAGAAAATTTACTCATAGTACACTTACAGACATAGTTGGGGGTACACAAACACACACTTACACACTATCGGATTCGCACACACAGAGAAACATAATACAGAGGAAAAATTAACAACCAAACATCGTTTGTTATTTTCCGGCGAAGCTTGGTGCCACCATGCCACCCCTCCTCTCTTTCTTCCGTCTTCGTCATGTTGAAAATCGGCCAGATCTCACCGGAAACCGTTCCCTCATCGGAACGCCCTCTCCCCTCTTTTCCGCGCTTATCTTCCGCTGCCGAATCTGAATGTTGGCTGGCCGATAGCTTCTATTGTTGACATAGAAGAAATAAAACATGGAGAGATTATTCTTTAAAAAAATAGATTTTATATTTCTTTTATTATTATTTTCCCTTTGAATAAATAGATTTTATATTTCTTTTATTATTATTTTCCCTTTGAATAAATACCTAAGTCTCCATATTTGAGTATAATACATTTTTTTTTTTATAATTAGTAAAAAATGAAGTATGAATAAATTTGATACTAATAAAATTTATTATTATTTATATTTTTGTAAAGTGAGATATCGTATATTTCAGATTATTTATTTTTATCTATTTATTTATTTATTGAGAATTTATGTTCGGATCAAATCTCGGGATTTTTGTATTTAACTTGTTTTATAATCTATAATTTGAGTTTATTTAATTTGAAAAAAATAAATTTTGGAGATAATATTAAATTTAACGTAATATAGGTAGATTCATATATTTTATTAGTTTTAATAGAATTTAATAATTGTTTATTTATTTAATTAATAGTATTAAAATAATTTTTCTTTAATTAATAAATAAATAAATTTCTCATTATTAAAAAAAAGGTATATTTCTTCGTATATCCAATTTTCAAGAACTACCCACACCTGATTCTCATATTAATGAGATACGTAGGCAGTTCTCAATGGATTCGGTGATCTTAAAAAAATGATTGTCTTTCCTTCTAAATAAAAAGAATGCAAAAATAAAAAATATTTTTTTTATAAATTCAAAAATAAAAATAATAAATTGTTTCTCATTATTCAAATAATTAAAAAAAGGGATATGTTTCTTTGTATCTCCAATTTTTCCAAACTACGCAAGATCTGATTCATGTCCTGGCATGATACGTAGGCAACCCTCCAAAGGGTTCGATCATAACTTTTTGAAAAGTGCGCCTAAAAAAGGCTGGGATGAAACACAAAACCTTCCATGATAGGTTGGAGAATGCAAATAGAAATATAATAGACAACATGGCATTATAATGTGTTGAATATGCAACACTCACCTGTTTGCTACTTGGTCACAGAAAGATAAAATAGTTGGTGGTTGATTTGTGGTTTAAACTGCATCACATTCGTACAACACCAGATACAAGGGAAAAAGAAAAATGACCCGCAAATAGGGTGTAGGGTTTAACAGTGAGGACGAGCAAAATTAGTTGATTTCACAAGAATTAGCATCAATGGAAGAGATTAAGTTATTGAAAGAACAGATGACGAAAATATACCAAGCTTGGTTGAATGGACAAGCTCCACCTTCCTCAATCCATGGACTTTTAAATAAAAATGATCCAAATCCCACCCAAGCTCAAACTGGCGATCCATTTTACCCACCAAGATTCGGCCCATTTGTTAACGTGTCTGGCGTTGCTGGTACTTCTACCATGCACCCACCAAATTTGTCTGTCATAAATAACCCATTTTTCACTTCTGTAGCACCATCTATTATGGGCCTTCAATCGACAGCACATAAAAATATGGAGGAACCAAGTCATGATCCGTTATATTCTCCTGAAATGACTTTCAAACCTCAAAATCCAAAATATCATGCTCATCAACACGATTCTCCTATTGTGATTGAGAAGATTGTTAAGAATGAGGAACAAGAGGAGATGACTAGGAAAGTAAGAAGCTTGGAGCAGAGTATGAGAAATATGTAAGGATTAGGAGGACCAAAAAGTGTTTCATACAAAGATTTGTGTATGTTTTCGGATGTTCATTTGTCGTTAGGGTTTAAAATGCCCAAATTTGACAAGTACGAAGGGCACGGTGATCCAGTGGCACACTTGGGGCATTATTGTAACCAATTAAGAGGTGTCAGAGGTAAAAAAGAATTACTCATGGCTTATTTCGGTGAGAGCCTTTCAAGTTTAGCCTCAGAGTGGTTTATGGATCAAGACATTGACAAGTGGAGTAGTTGGGATGACTTGGCCAATGAATTCGTGCAACAATTTCAGTACAATGTCGAGCTGATTCTTGATGAGAAATCCCTGACTAATATAAAGAAGAAGAACAATGAAAATTTCAGGGAGTATGCAATTAGATGGCGTGAACAAGCGGCTAGGGTAAATCTACCAATGAAAGAAAGAAAGATAGTGGAGATGTTTATTCAAGCGCAGAATGAAATATATTATCAATATTTGTTACCTGCATTAGGCAAGCCATTTATTGAGATCCTCAAAATGGGAGAGATGATAGATGATGGAATTAAGTCCGGTCACATTATGAGTTTTGCAACATTAAAAGCAACTACTCAAGCAATTCAAAAAGGTTCAGGAAGTGTTGGGGAGAAGAAGAATGAGAAAGATGCATCTACTATTGTAGTTGAACAGTGAGAGCGGTCAAGAAGACCACGTCGTCATCGCTCTCAGGCTCAAGCCCAAGTTCATGCCTAAGCTCCACATAATCACCTCAAAAAGTCCATTATACTCCAGTCCCCCACCTTCATATCCAATGTATAATGCACAACCACATGTTCAACCCCCATCTTACCCACAATGGAACACACCAAATCCTCAGAGTCATTCTCTAATTCCACAAATATACCAAAGTCCTTCTAGGCTCGATTTTTTATCCAAACCAAATAATGAAATGAGGTAGAAGTCGAGAGATAGTTTCACACCAATTAGAGAGTCATATGCTAGTTTATTTCAGAGATTGGTACAGGAAGGCATGATTACTCCTCTCCGTGGGCACACTCTTAATCCTCGTTTAAGAAATTTTTATCCTAATGTACGATGTACGTATCATTCTGATGTTCAGGGTCATAGTATTGAAGATTATCGAGATTTAAAAAGAGAAATTGAAAATATGATTCAAGATAGATCAATTATGATGCAGAACATTGGCAATGAGGAAAGCTCTAGTCATACTGGTATGCAAATTGGTGGCTAAGAGGTCAAGCTCAGCAATTGGGAAGTCACTCCTCTCCCTGCTAGGAAGAAGTCTAGTAGTTTTTTTTCTGTTACCCAAATTATTTTAGGGTTGTAGTTTAAGACCTATCTTGTCTGATTTTTTTTATCATTTTTGTTTAAACCCTTCTATCTTTCTGTCAACAAAATAGGTGTCCCTTTTTTATTTTTTTTATTTCTCAATATATATCGTCTTTTTTTTTCTTCAAAGAGCTCTTTCTATGGTGATTCTGGTAATATGATAAGCATGTTGAATTTTAAGTCAGATCTTAAAACCCAATCTAATGGTAAAACATTTGATCAAGAACCAAGAGTTGAAAAAAAATGTGTAAGAAAAATAAGTAAAGTTTTGAGATATTTTGGGGACCTAGTTACATCCTCACTTGAATGTTTTGAGGCAATCACTTTGCGAATAAAGAATGACTTGATATTCAATGAGAAGGTTCAACTCACGCATTTTTGAATGAGATCAACCAGAGGATATATAGTTTCTGTTGTCAGAAGAAGCAAAAGGAAGTTAGCTAAAAAAAGGAGTTATCTGTTGTGAGAAAAGTACAATACAAGTAGACCTATATGGTTTACAAGTTTAAAAGAAGTGACACATGTGCATGTGCTTAGTCATGATCAATATTGAAAAGATGTGTATGGTCTTCATGTTTTATTTATAGATTACATATTATGTACTTGCATTTTTAAGGATTGATATGACGAAGACATTTCATTCTGCTATCCAAATGTTGTGTCATCCTTTGTTATCCCTTTTGAACTTTTGTTTTATTTCTTTTATATCCCTCTTTTGGAATCAAAATAGAGTCTGCAAAAAAAAAAGTGTCAAGAAAAAATAGAGTCAGAAAAGTGTCAAGAAAAAAAGAATAAAGTCAGAAAAGTATCAAGAAAAAATGGAGTCGGGAAAAATATCTCTCAAAAAAAAAAAAAGAGAGAAAAGTCAAGAAAAATAAAAAAAAATCAAGAAAAAGAATAAGTTGTCTGAAATACGTTTGACCTGATTCTTGCTATGGCAAGATACGTTGGCAACCCTACTCTGGGGTTCGGTCCAACCAAAAAAAATTCAAATTACCCTGAATGAAATGAAACTGGGGCAAAGTTTATTTCTTTAAAAGAGTCGATTCCAAAAGTTGTATATTTCACCCAATATTATGTAAATATCTTAGCCTCATGCCTCCCTTTCTTTCTAACCTTTTCCAAAAGCCAAGTTACAACCAAAGAAAGACCTTCAAATCGATATTTGAGAATGTCAAAGCTAAACATGTTATGGGTGCATGATGTTTCGTATATTGGGCATTATTTAAAAAAAATGAATGAAAAATAATGAATGAGTAAAAATGAGAGAGTCTTATTGGTGAAAACCCTTTTGGGCACCATAAGGCGACAATGAGTTGAAAAAAAATGAAAATGAGATAGGCGTTGGCAAAAACCCATTGAGGTGCCACTAGTCGAAGGAGTATTGTGATCTAGAGGGAGCATATTCAAGATTGATTTCATTTAAAACTCAATAAGTGGACAAGAGTTGTAATAATTAGTGTGGGTAGATCAAGTTGTTTAATTCAAAATGCATGTCATGATTGTTGGAATCGGCTACCACACCCAAATAAGTTTTCTTCTGTCATTTTTTTTAAAAAATGCCTATTGTTTTTTCCTTTTATTTTTATATTTTTGATCTTTTGGTATCTTTATCATCAAATAAAAATTATTGTAATTTTTCTTGTGTCTCTGAGTCGAGTCTGTGTCATAACAAGTGACAAAATATTTCAAAACTAGCTACCAGCTTCTTCAATCGTACAAAGCAAGACAAAAAGCCAGCACATGAAAGAGACATAATTGTGAGTCAAAATAAGGCATGTAGAAAAGTTTTGTCAACAGACGAGTCTGGAAACTAATGGAAATACCATGGTTTAAAGGGTTTATTTAAGGAGCATAGAAAAGCAAAGATACTGTGTTTGTTTCAGAGTCACTTCTAATAATCTGAGTTTGGGTCAACGATGCAGTAAGTCGGTGACAGATGCTAATGGTTGGAAGTAAGGTTAAATATGACGAGAGCAAGAGTGATTGCCACGGAAGATAAAGCCACAAACCTGCCACCATGTTTTTGAACTCACAAGTTTTCTTTGATGAAACAGGAAAAATGTTACCTTCAAATTAAGGACTTCAGAGCATAAATATCAAGGGCTGCAATGCCTCATTTCTACAGATGCGGGAAGCAATGTTGCTGCACAAGTTTGATAATCAAATTATGGTAAAAATTCAACCCCTAGGAAACACACTTCCTAATATGGATAATTCAAGTTTCATTTGTTAGATGAAGCACTTCCTAACTTAAATCATCACTCCTAGAAGACACACTTTCTAGTCGAGTAATTTCATTCAACCCCTAGGAGACGCACTTCATAGTCTGAATAAGTCAGTTTTCATTTGTTAGGTGAAACACTTCCTAACTTGAACATTCACTCCTAGAAGATGAACCTTTTAGTCGAGTTACTCCCCATGATTCCTATAAGACGTACCTTTTAGTTGAGCCATCCCCTTGATTCCTATAAGACGTACCTTTTAGTTGAGTCACTCCCTTGATTCCTATAAGACGTACCTTTTAGTCGAGTCATCCCCTTTATTCCTATAAGACGTACCTTTTAGTCGAGTCATCCCCCTTGATTCCTATAAGACATATCTTTTAGTCGAGTCATTCCCCTTGATTCCTATAAGACGTACCTTTTAGTCGAGTCATTCCCCTTGATTCCTATAAGACGCACCTTTTAGTCGAGTCATTCCCCTTGATTCCTATAAGACATAGCTTTTAGTTGAGTCATTCCCCTTGATTCCTATAAGACGAACCTTTTAGTCGAGTCATTCCCTTTGATTCCTATAAGACGTACCTTTAAGTCGAGTCATCCCCTTGATTCCTATAAGACTAACCTTTTAGTTGAGTCACTCCCTTGATTCCTATAAGATGTACCTTTTAGTCGAGTCATCCCCTTGGTTCTTATAAGACGTACCTTTTAGTCGAGTCATCCTCCTTGATTCCTATAAGACGTACCTTTTAGTCGAGTCATTCTCCTTAATTTCTATAAGATGTACCTTTTAGTTGAGTCATTCCCCTTGATTCCTATAAGACGTACCTTTTAGTCGAGTTATTCCCCTTGATTCCTATAAGACGTACCTTTTAGTCGAGTCATTCCCCTTGATTCCTATAAGACGTAACTTTTAGTCGAGTCATTCCCCTTGATTCCTATAAGACTTACTTTTTAGTCAAGTCATTCCCTTGATTCCTATAAGATGTACCTTTTAGTTGAGTCATTCCCTTGATTCCTATAAGATGAACCTTTTAGTTGAGTCACTCCCCGTGATTCCTATAAGACGTACCTTTTAGTTGAGTCATCCCCTTGATACCTATAAGACGAACCTTTTAGTTGAGTCACTCTTTTGATTCCTATAAGATGTACCTTTTAGTCGAGTTATCCCCTTGATTCCTATAAGACGTACCTTTTAGTTGAGTCATTCTTCTTGATTCCTATAAGACATACCTTTTAGTCGAGTCATTTCTCTTGATTCCTATAAGACGTACCTTCTAGTCGAGTCATTACCCTTGATTCCTATAAGACGTACCTTTTAGTCTAGTCATTCCTCTTGATTCCTATAAGACACACCTTTTAGTTGAGTCATTTTCTAAGTACAAACTGGGGAAAACATTCTGTTTGTATTTATTGAAATTTACTTTTTATTCAGGACCCTCCTGAAGAATGAGAATTTATTTTATGCTCAGGACCATCCTGAAGAATGGGATAGGACCCCCCTGAAGAATGGGACAGGACCCTCTTAAAGAATGAGAATTTATTTTATGCTCAGGACCCTCCTGAAGAATGGGAATTTATTTTATACTCAGGACCCCATCCAGGGGTACGACTCTCCCATATGACTCACTAGGGAATCGTACCCTAGGGTACGAGTCCTTCTACACTGGTTAGGGTGAGAGTGGACACCCTTGAGTTGTATCTAAAGGGTACAACTCATGCCCTAAACTTATGCATAACTCGTAACAAAAATAGTCCACTTGCGTTGAGACTTCACTCCATACAATTGCGTTGGTTATGACTTGTATGCGTTGGTTATGACTTGTATGCATTGGTTATGATTGAGGGATGGTCATGTGTATAGGAGATAGTGTACAACCCTATCATGCTGGTCAAGTTTCTAGTAGGGGAGGTGAGGAGGATACGACTCATATCCATTGGGTACGACTCAATCACCTAGTCGTATCCACCCAGTGACATCAAATGGCGAAGTTTTGCAATGGTTTTAAGTCTAGGTGTTTCAATTCTCCCCCACTTGGATCATTCATCCTCGAATGAGAGGTAAGGAAAGCAATAAACACAAGCCAACATGTCATCAGATATCAAAACAACCTTCAAGCAAGTTAGAACAAGCATACAACAAGGATATAGCACACATCATGTTCATTTTCAATCAATCATTCACGTCATCGCCTTTGAGACTCAAACCCTTTATTTATCAAGACACTTGTTCATTTCAAAGCTTAGGGACTTAAACCCCTGCTTATCAACACCTACTCATTTCAAAACTTAGGGACTTCAACCCATCAAGTTATCAAGGATATTTACTCAATATAAGGATTAGGGACTCGAACCCATCATTTAAAAAAGTCATGAATCAACTCAAGATACTAGGGACTTAAACCCATCACAACAAAACACACATAATTTCAAAGCATTAGGGACTTGATACCATCATCTAACACAACACAAATCAACTCAACACATTGGGGAATTTAATCCGTTGTCTATCAAATACCAAAAATCAAAGAAAGGGGATTAACACATACCTCTATCACAAGTTTTTGAAATGGGAAACAAATGCGGATACTTAGACTTTATGTCCTCTTTTGCCTCCCAAGTAGCTTTCTCGGACTTTTGGTTTCTCTATAGAACCTTCACCGAAGCCACTTCTTTCGTTCGCAGCCGGCATACTTGCCGATCTAAGATCCTCCCTGGGATCTCCTCATAGGACAAAAAGTCTGAAATACCAACATCGTTCAAAGGAACAACCAATGAAGCATCACCTACACATTTTCGCAACATAGAGACATGGAAAACCGGGTGAATGGAGTTCATACTAGAAGGCAACTCCAACTTATAGGCAATATTGCCAACCCTCTTCATAATCAAGTAGGGGACAACATACCAGGGACTAAGCTTCCCCTTTTTACCAAACCACATCACTCCTTTCATAGGAGACACTTTCAAGAATACCTAATCGCTAACACTAAACTCTAAGTCCCTACGTCTCACGTTTGAATAGGATTTTGGTGACTTTGAGCGGTTTTCAGTCTATTATGAATCACCTTTACCTTTTCTAAGGCTTGGTGTACTAAATCGGGGCCAAGCAACTTACCCTCACCAACCTCGTACCACCCAATAGGAGATCGACATATCCTACCATATAATGCCTCAAAAGGTTCCATGCCAATACTAGAGTGGTAACTATTAATATAGGCAAACTCAATCAAAGGCAAGTGGTCATACTAACTACCACCATAATCAATCACACAAGCCCACAATATGTCCTCCAATGTTTGGATGGTCCTTTCCGCTTGCCCATCTATTTGCGGGTAGAAAGTGGTACTAAGGCAGACCTCTAGTACCCAAGCCCATTTGGAACAACTTCCAAAAGTGGAATGAAAATGGAGGACCATGATCCAAAATAATCAAGACTGAAACACCGTGAAACTTCACGATCTCCAAAAGATACAACTTAGCATAATCTTCTATCGGGAAATTAGTTCTCATGGGTAAGAAATGAGTGGACTTGGTCATTCTATCAATAATGACCCAAATAAAATTACATTGATTCCGGGATCTAGGAAGACCGGTAACAAAATCCATATTAATTGCCTCCCACTTCCATTCAGGTAATGGGATCTCTTGGTACAAGCCCTCGGACCTCATATACTCAACTTTCACTTGTTGACACACCATACACTTGGCCACATAACTAGCCACACCATTCTTCATATTACCCCACCAATAAAACTCTCTAAGATTATGATACATTTTGGTGGAACCAGGATGAATGGCATAATGGGATCTATGAGCCTCGGCCATGACCCTTTACCTCAATCCATAAACATCGGGAACACATAGCCTACCTTGGTATATCAAGATACCATCACCACCAATCATAAAGTCCACAACTTTGTGTTGACCCACATTAGTCTTGATCTTCATCAAGTCGGGGTCCAACGCTTGCTTTTCCTTTATCTCGACAACAAGAGACAACTGAGATACCGGATGCAAAAACACACCACCATCCTCAGAGTCCGCAAGTCAAACTCCAAGATTATCTAAATGGTGAATGTCTTTCACCAATTCCCTCTTATCCTCATCTACATAGGACAAACTCCCCATGGACAATCTACTAAGAGCATCTGCGACTACATTTGCCTTATCGAGCTGGTAATAAAGACTTATATCATAGTATTTCAATAGCTTGAGCCTTATTCTTTCCCAGAGATTTAACTCCTTTTGAGTAAATACATATTGAAGGATCTTATGATCGAAAAAGATATTGACATACACCCCATATAAGTAATGTCTCTAAATCTTCAATGCAAAGACCACAACTAAACACTCTAAGTCATGAGTAGGGTAGTTCTTCTCATGAACTTCCAATTTTCTAGATGCATAGCCCACCACCCTACCATGTTGCAACAACATGATACCGAGACCGACACGAGAAGAATCACAATAAAATACAAAACCATCACTACCCTCGGGCAATGTCAAAACCGAAGCCAAAGTTAATTTATCTTTCAGCTTCTTAAAACCACCCTCACATGCATCGGACTATAAGAACTTGACCTTTTTTTAGGTCAATTAGGTCAACGGGGTAGCTATAGTAGTGAAACTCTCCATAAACCTTCTATAGTAACCGGCTAGACCCAAGAAGCTCTGATATCGGTTGGAGTCATAGGTCTAGGCCACTTCTTAACCGCCATGACCTTTTGGATATATACCATGATCCCTTCACTAGAGATGACATGACAAAGAAAAGCTACGACTTTCAACCAAAACCTGCACTTGGATAACTTGGCATACAAACGATGATCCTTCAAGGTTTGTAATACGACATAAAAGTGATATTTATGATCTGACTCACTCTTAGAATAGAATAAGATATCATTGATGAAGACAATGAAAAATATGTCCAAGAACAGACGGAAGACCCTATTCATCAAGTCCATAAATGTCGTTGGGGCATTGGTCAACCCAAAAGACATGACAAGAAACTCATAGTGACCATACCGGGTTCTAAAGGCCGTCTTAGGGATATCCACATCTGTAATCTTAAGTTGATGATAACCCGATCTAAGATCAATCGTAGAGAAACACTTCACACCTTGAAGTTGATCAAACAAATCATCAATCCTAGGAAGAGAATATTTATTCTTTACGGTCTCTTTGTTCAACTGATGATAATTAATGCACATATAAAGGAAACCATCCTTCTTGTGCACGAACAACACCGGAGCACCCCATGGAGACATACTAGGGAAGATAAAATCTTTATCTTATAGGTCTTTCAATTGCTCCTTAAGGTCTTTTAGCTCAACTAGAGCCATTTTATAAGGAGGATAGAAATTGGATGAGTGTCCGGGATAAGATCAATCCCAAAATTAATTTCCCTATGTAGAGGAACATTGGGAAACACCTCGGGAAACTCATTAACCAAGTAAACAAATTCTAGAGAAGGCTCTTCCAAGTTAGAATCTTTAAATTGGACCAAATGATACAAACACCCCTTCGAAATCAACTTTTGGTCCTTTAGATAAGAAATGAACCTTCCTTTAGGCATTAGGGAACCACCTTCCCATACAATGACCAACTCATTATGGAATCAAAACATGACCCTACTGATCCGACAATCTAAGGAAGCATAGCAAGAGTGTAACTAATCCATCTCCAGTATGACATCAAAATTAATCATGTCCAACTCTATCATGTCTATAAGAGTATCACTACAACCAACGGATATCATACACTCCTTACAGACCCTTCTAACAGCCATAAGGACTCCGACCAAGGTAGAAATAAAAAAGGAAATCGACAGACTCTCGAGACCATAATGAAGATGTATGGCCACATACGGGGTCACATAAGAAAAAGTAGACCTTGGATCAAGCCAACAATACACATCATGGGAGAAAAGTCTCATCATACTCGTGACAACATCGGGAGATGCCTCAGAATCTTGGAGAGTAGCAAGTGCATACAAGAGGTCCTGGCTAGCACCGGTGCCAGAAATAAAAGTAGAGGTAGACATAGCACCCTTCGGTGTGGGAGTAAATAGAGTGTAAATATGGGCCTTGTTGGCCCAAGAAGCTACTAGAGAGGGTCAATCATGTTGCATATGTCCAATATAACCATAATGAAAGCATCTGTTTCTCTCTTTCTCACACTGACTACAATGACTCTGACACAGAATCTACAAAGAGAGCGAGGTGGAGCCGACTGGGCACCACTAGCCTAGAATTAGGCACTCTGTGCCTGGGACCCACCACTAAACTAAGTCTAATGATCACCCAAAAACTTTGGGTAAGGATAACGAATACTAGCCGAGGAGAAAGAACTCGAACTCCCCTACTTCTTCCGTGGCCACTTGCCACTATCACCATCACTAGGCTCGAAGGACTAAATTTCTTTCCGTTCCTCTCACTAAGCTTAACTTTTTTTTTCTCTTCTTCCACTTGTTGTAAATACACAATCAACCTAGAAATATCCATGCTCTCAATCAGCAAAGCCACTTGTTCCCAAGGAATAACTCACAGAATAATCTTAAGAAAAACTTATGCATTCTATCCCTCATGCTAGAAACTATCTCAGGAACATAACTTGATAGTTGATGGAATTTCAAGGTAGACTTATTGAACGGACATCCTCCCTTGCTTCAGGTTCACAAAATCTTCTGCCTTAGCCTCCCTCAACTCTTGAGGAAGAAACGGTCTAAGAAAGCCTCGAAGAAGTCCTGCCATATGGAGGTACTAGCGACAACTCCCATCCCTCGTACCATTGGTACGCTACACCTTTTAATTAGTAGGAAGAAAACTCAGCTACCTCAATCTTTGAAGCATGCATAATTCGGAAGATCTTCTCCATTTCATCAATGAAGCCTTAAAGATCTCCCTCAACTTTTATACCGGAGAGCATAAGAGGGATCAACCTCATAAATTGGCCAATTCTTATGGCCTCAAAAGAAATGGTAGTCGGCATACCACGCTCTGATTGAGAGGCTACCAATTTAGTCAGGAGGTTGATAGAGCAAAAAACTCGACATTAGTAGCATCCCCTGAGGTGATGAAATAGAAGGGTCACACTCATAGTCGGGGTTGGTGGGGGAAGGTGGAACCCCACGAAGATGTTCAGATGCCGCATCCGTAGCCTGTGTCCGAACTCCAAAAGTTGGATGAACTTTATTCATAGGCCCTCATAAGGGTTTGCCTGAGCCTCAGATCTTCTTGGAGGCATGATCTGAAAGATAACAAATAGAAATCAGAGAAATCTAAGACCTTAGACTCTATAGCTTGAGATAGAAACACAAGAAAGAGAAACATTTCCTAAAATGTCTCATAGCTCATCTTTTATAAGTATGGCGCGCTTCACACCCATAAAAGAGACTCTACTCGACACGGTATTGTGCACACCCAACTGAACATGAACCTAGGCTCTGATACCAACTTGATACACCTCGAGAACTAGGCCGTGTCATATGGGCACCTTAAGCCCACATGAACCAGAGGTCGCCTCAATAAGCCATCACCATCATCATAATGATCACAAGGGTTGGGTGAATCCTGACCATAAAATGAGACAACAAAAAATATACCACAAGTCATAACTTAAACAATGTCTAACTATTTCATTAGGTTCATCAACTAACCAATATACCCAAGTCCATAGTCATCCATAATACATCTATACAAACCAAAGTTTAGAAATGTATATATCGGTACAAGCCCCCAACAATATCCAAACCAAGCCTAAGATAAACTAAATCTGGAGATAGGAGACTGAGGATGAAAGTCTTCTAAACAAATGAATCTCAGAACTCTAAAGTCAATACACAAACCGCTTCAAATTATCTAATCACTGTGCAAGAAGAGAAGAAGATGCTCCGACTTCTATCTCGCGTGGGGACATAGCGTCCAGAGATGGTTAGTAGTTGGAATGCTAGCATGTAACTCAAGGATAAGGATAAAATAGTGTCATCATTTAATAACAAGAAAAATATTATATCCAATCACATCCATAACTTTATCCATCTATATAGACATATCACATGCTAATCAAGGGGACAAGATTTATCACACTTTGGAAGCACTCATTCATTAAAAATGCAATGGAGGACTTTAACCTTCCACACCTATATATTTAAGAATTTCTCATTAGGCATAGGATTCTTTAACGATATTCACATATCATCAAGTAAGGGACTCTAACCACATACACATCTATTTAAGTGAGGGACTGTAACCACTCATACACATTCATATAAGTGAGGGACTTTAACTGCTAACACACATTCATTCAAGCAAGGGACTCGAACCACATGCTTACATATTTGGAAAGGGACTCTAAACTCATGCCATATTAGATAAGGTACGCTAACCCCAAGCCAATTTATTTAGTGAGGCACTTCGACCTTATGAGGTCCCATTATATAAGGGACTTTAACCACAAGAAATTTTATTAGGCAAGAGACTTTAACCTTAATCCATCACGACTATCTTTAGTCGACATTGGACTCTAACCCTTTGTCCATGCATCCACATATATTTAATTCCACACATAAGGACTTTAACCTATTTAGCTAATTCAACATCATACAAGACCACATGGTCCACATGGGAGCCTTCATTGCTCAACCATTTCAATAGGCAAATACCTTAATTCAACTCCTCATACAATTCAAACTATGGTCCTTAAGACCGTTACAAGCCATTAACATTTCATTAGAAATTCTATACCATAATTTAGTCCCACACACAATTTATGTTCATTTTCATGTTAGGGACTTTAACCCCCTTCTTACTCATCAAACCATCAAGGCCATCAATCATAATACATGGATTATTTTACCTTCAAAATATCATTTATCAATAATTCATACATATTGGTCCATTTCCCTAGTTCAAAGCATCGTCATCATATAACTAGACATCTCACTTAGACATTTTCACAAACACCTTTTGTTCATGCCTTTACCAAGGCCAATTTTAAGGTAGAAACCATCAAGACCAGGGTTACTCAAGACCCACATGTTAGACCACATACAACAAGAATTCACATGTGAAAACTATCATCAATGACATGTATAAACATAAGTCTGAGCGGGAATCGTCATTATTAATCATTAGTCAATAAAACCCTTTTCATTTGATTTCAAAACCACCATATACACTTACTAATCCAAGTGTGAAATACATGGGTTTAGATTTATTTATCAAGGGGAAAATTTACATTCCTTAAACAAGATGAATCCCCAATAACTTGACTTCACTTTGACTTTTGAAAATCACCCTTGAAACCTTAGTCTCCAATCTTCCAAAGATGAGCTTGAGAGAATGTTTTAGGGTATTTGATTCATCCAAAATGGATGTTTAGAAGTCTACACACACTTATATCATAAGAGGGATTAGGGTTTTAGGCACAAAAAATGACCATAAGGCCTTAGACTCCGTCTAGGGCTACGACTCCCCCATACGACTCACTAGGAAATTGTGCTTAGGGTACAAGTATTACCCTGACTCATACCCTAGGCTCCTTCTAGGACTTTTATATTAGTTAGGGTACTAATGGATACCCTTGAGTCATATACAAAGGGTAAGACTCATGCCCTAACCATATGCAAACTCATACCAAAAATAGTCCACTTAAGTTAAGACTTTACTCCATACAATTGAGTTGGGTACGACTAGTATGCATTGATTATGATTAAGGGGTGGTCATGTCGTATAGGAGATCGTGGACTACCCTATAATACTGGTCAAGGTATGAGTTGGGAAGGTGTGGAGGATATGACTCATATCTATTGGGTACGACTCAATCACTAAGTTGTACCCACCCCAGTGATATCAAATGGTGAAGTTTTGCAGTGGTTCTAAGTCTAGGTGTTTCATCAAGACATTTAAAAAATGATCATGTGCCATTATCCTAGAATAAAATTAATATTACATAATGATTTACTTAATTTTAAAAAAACATACATGACTCACCTTTCCAATTGCACAGTTATAAAATTTGCAACCTAAATTTGAGTCCCTGCGTGACGTCCTCAAGACAACCTCATTTCTACAATGACAAATTATATTTTTTTAAAATGAATGTTTGAGATGCTCGAGACATTGTAGAATTTTAAAATAGAAACAAAGTGGAGAAGATAAAACAATGAGTGATGGAGGACTTTACATATGAAGTAAAAAAGAAGTGTTAACATTTAAGGAGTACAAAATTAGACATTGTTACTGTTGGAATAGTAATTATGCTTTTTTAACTATTGGTAAAACTTCATAGACTATCATAGATCTTGACCTATGTCAATCTCCAACGAGATATAAAAGTCTATCGTAGACACGCGTAATCGTTGGACCCTCAATAACATGTTTAAAAATGAAATAATTAAGTGAAAAATATACTTGTGCTTTCAGGGTCCATCGATTCATGTGGTGTACCATAGACTAACACTTTAGGTCGTGCATGGATTGCTCTTGAAATCATTGATAGATCTCATAGATCTACGTACATGGTTTTAGACCCTCACTAGCATGTTGTTTAAAACGGAATAATTAAATAAAAAATAAATAATTATGAAATTCTACACATATGAAGGAGTTTAAACAAGTCACATAATCATGTTAGAGATTATACAAATTAGGGGTGGTGATTTAAGAAGTATGTGGATGGATAGTGGTTGAACAAACAATATCTTAAGAGTAATGTTTTCCAAAGCACAAGTACATTTTGAGGATGTTGATTGTTCAACCACTAACCATCCACATACTCTTTCAATCACCACCCCCAATCAAAAGAGTGTGGATGGGTAGTGGTTGAACAATCAACATCCTCAAAATATACTTGTGCTTTAACAAACATTACTCTTAGGATATTGATTGTTCAACCACTACCCATCCACATAATCCTTCAATCACCACCCCCAATTTGTGTAACCTCTAACAAGATCATGTGGCTTGTTTAAACTCTTTCATATGTGTAGAATCCCACTCTACATTTATTTTTATTTATTTATTTCCTTTTAAACAATATATTACTGAGGGTCTAAAAACATGTACATAGAACCACTGGATCTATCGCCGATCATGAAATGAATCTATATGTGAATTTTCATAGAAGTCTATGGTTGACCATATGAATCGATGGACCCTGAAAGCACAAGCATGTTATTAGTTCAATTACTACCAATTCACATGTTCCTTTGATCACCACCCTAAATCATAAGATTATGTGACTTGTTTAGACTTTTTTTAATTTAATTATTTTCTTTCAAACTACAAGCTACTGATGATCCATTGATTCATATGGTTTACGATTGACCTATATGTCTGGTCGAGTAGTGATAGTTTCTAAGATCGGTGATAGTGCCTAAAATATTAGCTGGTGTAGCATAGATTAATTTGCTTGTCTACGATAGACTATATATGTGATCTAAATTTATTAACAAATAATTTTTACTCTTCGTAAATTTAATCAAGGAAATACACAGTTGTATTTATTGATTGGGCAATAAAAATTTAAAATTAGTAGTGCAAAATCTCAGTATTCATACAGAACAATAACCAACACAAAGCAACAAAAACAAAAAAGAGGAAAAACATAATTTACAAACAAAAATATTTATATTCATATTATTAATTGCCATACATACATTTACCATCATTAAAACCAACAAAAAGGGCAAATAAAAAGAAGCTTTCTTCTAAAAATAATACTACCCAAGAAAGATTCTTCTGCAATGAACAAAAGCAAAAACTTAAACATAAATCAAAATATAAACTTAAACTAAATTTAGGGGGGTGATATGTGTGTGTTGGGGGGGGCTGATGTAGTAGCTATCGTCCATTCCAAGTCTTTTCAGAATTGCCCTTATAAAATGAGCAATGAGGCAGAGTTCACGCTCCAAGTAGATGAGGTCCTGATCGAGCCCATAGAAAAGGCGATCAAGGTCGTTCTTGAGGAGAAAGAGATCATAGTGTTGCTGGGGAACTCTTCTGATCGGACATAGGGATATTCTTCTTGGAGACATGATATTTTACTAAAGAAGAAGAGGTTTTTGTACTTTTTGGTTTAGGTAGAAGTGACTGGTTACATAGAAATTATCAGTGTATTTATAAACTCATAGAAGGTGGCGTTTCATATTCTCAACCAATGACCAGTCGATGCGTATAGGAATAAGAAAAGATTTAGTCTGCATATACCAGCTGTGTTTGATACGAATAGACGTGTTTGCAACTTTTAATTAATTAAGAATAGAAAATGACGGTTTAATGCATCGACTGGAGTGATATGTCGATAAAAAGACCTGCATAATGTGTTTAATTAGTAATCATATATCCTTTAACAATTCTTTAATAGATCGAGTAAAAGATATATCATAGATTTATATGGTCTACTATAGACAAAGAATATAGTCGATTACAACTGAACATTAATCTACAAAAATACGGGGGTTCCCCAAAACAGTGGCTTGAGTTTCAAACAAAGAAAAAAGCCCATCTAATAGTTGTTGGCCATGCTACAGGTGGTTCTTTTGTGCCCAACTTTCTTGAATATTGGTCACTTATTCCTTATTTGGGACTTGAATGTGTCACCGACGCCCTTGACATATTTGACACTCTTCCTTCCAAGTTTGGAATATAGGGAGTGGAACAATCTTCGTGTCTTGCAATTTTTGTGGGATAATCAATTCAGGCTCTAGAGGGACAATGTTAATAGCTTCAGAGTATATAAGGAGGTAAGTTTCAATTTTATAAAGAGGCGAAGAATACTAGTAGATGGAATTACTATAACCTTTGCCATCGCCATACTTTGATCGCAAAGCAGTCATCACATGTTCGTACGACAGTTTCACCAAGTCATATTTCCTACAAGAACAACTCCATTCCAAGAGATTGACCTTGGTAGTAAAACCACTGTCGAACAAGGTGAATTAGTCGAGATCCCCATTTTCATTAGTATCATACATGGAATTGCTCGCGCTTTTATTATCTCTTAAGATCTTTTCTGCACAAGGCACAAATTTGTTGTTTGAATTACCGAAAAATGTACGCCACGCCCTAAACTTTTCACTAAATTTTTTAGCAATCGAATTGAATATATACGACATGGGGTACTTCCATTCATCCGTCAACACTGAGTTGAGAGACTCTGCCATGTTTGTGGTTATCATATCATACCTATTGCCTGGAAAGTGTGCTCTACTCTACTTATCAAAACCAAGCGTATTTTCAAGGATATGTGCTGCCTCAGGACATTTATTCTTGCATTCCGCAAAATGCTCGCTAAACTCATTAAAAGAATAAGCCTTTTCCATGATGTAGAATCAATAAAAATGCTCTCAACAGTGTTGATTTACACAGATTTTCAGCGAGGTGCCTCATCCAAAGTCCACGATACGCACGATTGTAAACACGGGAGAAGGAATTGGCAATGCTAATGTGCGTATTGGAGATGACACAAAGATCTGATCATCATCTACTATAGACTAGTAACGCCCCAAAAATGTGTCTCGAGATGTCACACGGTACTCGAGACTACGAGTAGCCCCAAGCTAACCCTGTGAGCCTTCTACTAAATTTGAGACTCAAAATAAAGAAATCTAGGCATGCAAAAATACTGAAATACTAAATCCTGTTTGAACTAAACTGGAATTAACTGAACAAAATATTTGAAAGTATTTAACTTAAAGGTCTAGACAACCAACACTTAAAGTATGAAATGTATCTAACAGTCGAACAAGCCTTTACTTCTACTAACTAGAGAGCCACTAGGACAGACCCCCAACTGGCTCGAACTGAACTGAAAGCAACTGATCAAATACTACAATAAGTTGAAAATTTGAATAACTGTGTTCTTGAACTATGAGGACTCACAAACTATCGGGATGTAGATAGAGATGCTCATGGTCAATCACGCTTCTGGAACTAAGCACTTGAACCTCTATTATTAAATAATATAGCACTAGACGTATATGCGGATCAGTACTTTTGGAATGTACTGAGCATATGGAGGTGAATGCGTAAGCAAAACAATAATTCAATATTCATACAAAACTTTTAAAGGATGCATGCTAGGTGTAAATGACTCACTTTGGCTCAAATAAAACGTGTATTGCAAAATAATAACACATGATTAAGTAAAATATAAATAATCTTTGTGAGTCATAATGCTTAGTTCTAAAAGTTGTACTTCTATTCTATCTATTGGGAGTTTCTTCTAACCGACATAAAACATGTGAGCTGTCATGGAGTCCGACATCTTACCTACGTTGGGGAGAGCTATTATACCCTTGCCATCAGAATAAAACATTATCTTAAGTGATCACTGACTTAGCCCACTATGGACACTTAAACCTATGGTGGCTCGTAGTTCTGGGGAATGAGACCTTGGAATCATACCCAACTCGGTGCTAAATACTACTCTCATAGTTATATGCTCAGACTTTTAAGAAATCCACCTTAAAATAGAAAAAAGTTTAATAATGAAAATTAATTGTGCTTCTCTTTCTTTAAATCATAAACTATATGAACAATATGGATTCCTTATCTTAGCTTAGGATCAAAAGATCAATTTCTTTCTTAAATCTTGGTAAACAACTTATAAAAGAGGCTTAAGATCATAGTATTCTTGAAATCTCAAAACTCATACTTGGGTTTAAAGCATATGTACTTACATTTCCAGAATTTCACAATAAAGCTTCATTCTCAACAATCATCTTGAAATCATTCAACAATATCAATTCACAATAAAGAGGTGTAATTCATGATATAAACCTTCAAGTCAAAGCATAAATAGATGAGATAAATATGCACTTCAATACATAAATCACTTGTAAATTCATAAACTCAAAACAAAGTAGTTTGGGTATGAACCCTAATTTACAAATAATGAAATCTTAAGAAAAAAATAAGTTTTGGGCACAAGTATGAAAGAGGTATCCTTTTTCATAACCCCACATACCTTAATGACGAAGAAATTGTGAAAAGATTGAACCTTTAAGCTTTATTGCCCAAACCCTAAGTTGTTTTTCTCCTCTTGTGTGTTAGATGATGAACTAATGATTTTTATAGAGTTAAAACGTATTTAGGGACTATTAATCTCGTGAAGTTATGTTTAGGGATGATTATGTAGTGTCAAATAACTTGGTTTCCCTCGAAATAACTTAAAAATGAAATTTCTACACCACTTGGCCATAGGATTTGCGGTGCAAACTCCACGGCAAATATTAGGCTTTGCGACGCAAACCCTATGGCAAACATTTTCCAGTGAACGTTTGCGATGGTATGGTGATTCTTATACATAGCCTAAGCTCTAGTTTACGATGCTAACTTAGTTTTAAGGTCCTTAAATACTTCCAACACCCCCACAATATCAACACATAATCTACCATCACAAGAGGGTTCCTAAATATCATTTTGGAAGCATAGAAAGGGTGTTACAATTATGGGGTGTTACATTATTCCCCTAGGGATCATTCTCCCTCAAATGAAATTATTAAGATGGATCAATGAGAAGGCTGAAATCATACACTAAACATTTACGGGCTGAACCATGATATATGGGCAGAGCAGAGCTTCACGAATGCATGCTATGACTTGAGGACGGTCATATAGCTAAGATAAAAATTAAGAGAGTCGATTTAGAAGAAAATATAACCTCAAGCTGAGTATGAATTCATAAGTAAAAGATGGGGATACTTGGTTCGCATATCTGCTTATGTTTCCCAAGTAGCTCCCTTAAAGGACTGATTTCTTCATAGGACCTTAACCAAAGGAACTTCCTTATTTCTTAGCCTTGAAATCCGACGATCAAGGATCTCAACTGGGACTTCTTTGTAGGAGAGGCTATCCTTAATATCCAAGATTTCTAATGGAACAACAGAGGCCAAATCACGAATGCATTTCTTTATCAAAGAAATATAGAACACCGGATAAACAGATGACAACTCTGCAGTCAACTCAAGCTCATATGATACCTTCCCAAATCGACTCAATATTCTTTAAGGGTCAATATATTGGGGCCTAAGCTTCCCCTTTTTTCCAAATCTCTTCACCCTCTTCATGGGTGAAGCCTTTAAATAAACTAAGTCATTGACTTCAAACTCAAGATCCCTACTCCTCACATCTGCATAAGATTTCTGATGACTCTGAGCTATTTTCAACCTCTTTCAAATCAATTGGACTTTCTTCATGGATTCAAACACCACATCTGGCCCTATCAAAGTGGCCTCACCCACATCGAACCAACCGATAGATGACCTATATCTCCTCATATAAAGAGCCTCAAACAAGGCCATCTGATACTAGTATGGTAACTATTACTATAGGTGAACTCGATCAACAACAAGTGATCATCCCAACTACCCTTGAAGTCAAGAACATACGCCCTCAGCATATTATCTAGGGTCTGAATGGTCCTCTCTTCCTGACCATCTGTCTGAGGGTGAAAAGCTGATCTGAGATAAACTTGGGTTCCAAGACCCTTTTCAAAGACTTTCCAAACATGAGAGGTAAGATGAGTACTCCTATCTGAAATTATGGAAAAAGAAACTCCATGCAATCTGACCAATTCTCTAATATATAACTTAGCATAATCTTCGACTAAGTAGGATGTGTGAACTGGCAAGAAATGGGTTGATTTGGTCAATCTGTCTATAATATTCCAAATCGAATCTTGTTGACTACACGAATGAGGTAACCCTGTCACAAAGTCTATGCTCACCTCTTCCCACATCAAGTGGGAATACTAAACTCCTGTAAGGTGCCACCAATTCTTTGGTGCTCCACCTTAATCGATTGATAATTAGCACACTTGGCCACAAATTCTACAATATCTTTCTTCATACCACTCCACCAATAGGATTTTCGCAAATCATGGTGCATCTTAGTGGACCCTGAGTGAAAGGAGTAACGCACCATGCGTGTAATACCCCACACACTTCTAAGATAGAAATTGGACCTTTATTCCTATGAGTGTAAACTCTAGTCCCGTGATTCATACTTGAATCCATGATTCATGATCATTAACCTAGTGTGAAGAAATATTATGAGGTTGGAAAGATGTTCAGAAGTGTCACATAGAGCAAAGTGAGCTAAGAGCCTTTGATTCAGCCAATTTTTGGTGTTTGATTTCACAAGGGTTATATTTGAATGAGTATAACTTTATGTATATGTGAAATTTGGCTGATTAAGAGCCACAAAATTATAGATAATCAAATTAGCTTTCCAACGATACCAATTTTTCCTTAATTCGATACTCGAGTAAAAATTTATGGCATTCGAGTTATGAATACCCGAAGTTTAGCTATTTACTTTATTTCAGTAACTTCATAATAGTTTAAGATAAATCATAAGAATTAGCACTCAGTTAGTTATCATGATCAGTTACTTGTCCAGTTAAGTTAGTTTAGTCCAGTAATCATTGTCATTTAGTTGGGAGTAGGATTTAGCATCGAGCAAACCTAGGGATAAGGGCTCACCTTCCAGTTAGGACTGGGTCTTTAGGAGCAATCCCTAAGTTCCAGAACCATGTATCTAGTGTAGGTTATGAGATGTCACCTGCCAGTTTAGGACTGACACTCTTAGGGATCACCCGCCAGTTTAGGACTGATCTTGGGGGTCACCCTCCAGATTAGGACTGACTCAACAACTATTGTTAATACCCATGGCACAGTATTAGCACCCTTCCAACTGGGATCACAGGCTGGACCCCAATCAGCTCAGACTGGGGCATGTCGGTTAGATGATACCTCCCACAGTTTCAGTTTTAGTATTCAGTATAAAATTCAGTTCAGTTTTTCTTGACCATAGCATATAGTCTACCAGTATTCAGTTACCAAATTTTAGTATTTCAATTTATAGACTATTTTAGATCTTATTTTATGCTTGGTCATGCATTCTCAGTCTTTATAATTTTCAAGCATTCTTACTCAGTACCTCATACTATACATGCAGTCAGTTATTACTCATGCACATGAACCCATTTAGCATACCAGTACATTCAAAGTATTAATCTCATACTCATTTTTTCCACTATGATGTCTTATATCATAGGTTCGGACGCTCGGATTCCTAATCATACTTAGACTTTCCAGTGCATCAGTAGAAACAGACGTGGTAAGTCCTCATCCTTCGAGGACGATCTATTTTATATTCAGTCATATTAGTAGTTCAGTTATTTAGTTAGTCAAAGTTAGTTAGGGGCTTGTCCCATCAATTCCACAGTAGACAGTTTAGAGGCTTTTAGACTAGTACAGACAGTTAGTCAATTTTCAGTTGTGATTATCAGTCATTTTATCAGTATGGCCAGTATGTTTCTAGATGTTTTAAACCATGATTTAGTATTGATTTCAGTTGTAAAAAACTTATGGAATTTCAGTTGAAATTCCACACATGTTGTTTATTAGTTTTATTCAGTACTCACAGCAGTACCAGCTCATGGGTTAGCTTGTGGTCTCTCAGGATTGTAAGCACCGTGTGGCATCTAGGGTGTACTGTCGGGGTGTTACCATGCACTTCTGCCATAATCCACTACCTCAAACTATCAACACATGAACACATAGTTTATTCTGGTATCTCATTGCACCATCTCCTCCTTGGGAGAAAACCTCTACCTTCTGATCTCTAACTGACTCCTTCAGCTTAACCAAATTGGAGCCCTTATCTTTCTTTTCCTTTACTTTGAAACTAAAGAAGATTCTAAACTACTCTGAACCCAAACATTCCCCTCAGCTGAGTCAACCAATTGGATACCTAATCTAGACAACCAGTGAATTTCCCAAACTAATTCTTTCTTATCGCCCTCCACATGAGTAACAATACCCATCGACATTCTACTAAAGGCATTTGCCATAATGTTGGTCTTTCTCGAATGAAACAGAACACTCATATCATAATCTTTCAGCAATTCTAACCACCTACTCTGATGGAGGTTCAGCTCCTTTTAGGAAAACACATACTTACTCTGATGGAGGTTCAGCTTCTTTTAGGAAAACACATACTTCAAGATCTTATGGTCCGTGAACACTTCAACATGCACCCCATATAGATAGTGCCTCCAGATTTTCAATGCAAACACAACAACAGCTAACTCAAGATCATGGGTAGGATAGTTCTTTTTATGAGGCTTAAGTTGTCTAGAGGCATAGGCTATGACCTTACCTCTCTGCATCAAAACACAACCCAGACAAACTCTAGAAGCATCACAGTAGACAATAAATCCATCTGTACCATCAGGTAATGCTAAGACTAGAGCTGAAGTGAGTCGACCCTTCAACTCCTGAAAACTTTTCTCACAAGAATCTGACTACTAAAACTTAACCTTCTTTTGAGTCAATCTAGACATGGGGGATGCAATAGACAAAGACCCCTCAACAAACCATCGGTAAAAGACAGCTAAACCCAGAAAGCTCCTAATGTCTAATAGAGAGATGGGTCTAGGTCAGTTTCTCACTGCTTTGGTCTTTTACGAATCGACTTTAATGCTATCACAGAAAATAATATGACCGAGCAAAGCTACTGATGTTAGACGCAATTCACACTAACTAGATTAGACGAACAACTGGTAATCTCTAAGAGTTTGCAACATGATTCTAAGATGGTCTGCATGGTTATCCTCACTACAGGAATAGAAAAGGATATCATGTCACGCCTCAAATCCTATTGGGGCGGACCGACACCCGTAACCGAGGAGGCCCGGGAGAACCAGCTCATAACCTTATACTTCCCATGCATACCTCTATGACAACCCAAAATTCAAACAACATCATGTCTCATATAAAAGGAAATAAACACCTGTATAAGCTCGAGCACACATATGTATGTATATACAATACTTGGCCGTTGGAGCCATCACGTCTATTAACAAAAACACCACCTTGATTGTACATTAGGTCTACAAAGCCTCTAGACAATACACAGAGTTTAACTAAGGTCGAGACACACCCCGCCATATAACTAACTTCTATACAATACCAAAAGTGACTGGAGATGACACAGAAAGCCCCGAAGCAAACTGCATCTCACAAAAAGCAGCTGGATATCCTGGCTCCTACTTGTGCGGTGTATGAGCTGAGGTACCTGTGCCTGCAGCATGAAATGCAGGTCCCCCGTGGGGGACGTCAGTGCAAAATATGTACTGAGTATGTAAAGTTGTAGATAGTCACATATGATATAGGAGCTCAATAGAAATTAGAAACAAGTGAATAAATCATAATAGGAGTGGACCACACTTACTAGAACTTGTGACAACCTGTACATTGTATTTATTCAATCACATTACCTTCATTCTTATCATCTTTGTAATCATTACTGTACTGTACTGTGACCATTAGGCTGGCTCCAGTACATATCAATTGGGATCGACCCATGATAGGCTTATGCCCCTGGGATACCACCCATAAATACATAAATAGGGATCGACCCATGATAGGCTTATGCCCCTGGGATACCACCCGATAAGAGAGAACTTCCATCACTTACTTTAATTAATCTTTGAGATTGTTATTTCGGTCGCCACCACATTTTTGATACTTTGAAACAATGATACATCAATAAGAGATATATAAATAGACCATCAATGCAATAAAAATAAAGTAAGAACTCATTGGCACATCAATGAAGTGTTTTGGAGTCATCAATGCCATAACAATGAAGTAGGAACTTATTGGTATATCAATGAAACGTTTTGGAATCATTAATAGCACATGGATCTTGTTTGAGTAACCGGATACCTTCTGACATTCATTAGTGCAATAAACATGTAAGATTTGGAAAACAAGTAAATATTGGAATGTCTTGACATCTTGTAGTGTGGAAACAAGTTCATTGGTAACGTAGGACATCATACAAAACCTTTATGGATCACATGTTATTGAATAACTTTGGAAACTTTCTTAATAGAACAATTGTTCACTTTCATGCCAAAGATATGGTATAGAGTATGCTTTGCATACCTGACTGTCAACCTTCAATACTAGTCCCAAATGGACTTCCCGTCTTTTCGGATTACTTATCTATAATGAACATATATAGCAATCTAGTATTAGCAACCAAACGTCACAATTTAATTATTTGAATTCACCAAACTGGTGGTTAAGTAGTAAGCCTTAATTACACCATAAAGGGTGTCACTTTAACCCTCTTATACTCCAATTACATTCACATGCCATGCATATTCATACAACATCCTCCAATATTAAGTTTGGATTCATTTATTCTTCCAACCAATCCATTAAACCAAATTGAGCCATAGACATAAATAATCATCAATTTAATAGTATATCACCATATACACCTCCATAACTCAAATACCATATCCACCTTCCACAATTCGATACAACCAAACCATGCAAAATAGTCCATAACCCTATTTCCATCACCTTTCAATAACAACCAATACATATAATCCGCTATCGCACATATATATATGGAAAAGAACAAAGGCAAACAATATTCATACCTTAGAATTCACCTCTTGATTATGCAATCCTGTTTGCACAAATAATAGGTGCCGTTCGAAGCTCTCGAGATGACAAACACAGTTATCGGATTACTTTGGAATTTCTACGGTTGAATCAAAAGTAATTTAAAGGTCAAATTTGGCTAGGGCTTGTTCTTTCTCAATGATTGATGATGAAAATGAGTTTTTGAACTCATATACATGTATATATACACATATTTCCGTCCATAATATAATAGGAAATGATCAAAATGCCTTTAAAATTTAAATAATGTCAAATCTGTCATTTGGTGGACTGTTTTGATAAGCTAAAGAAGATCGACCATAACTCTTTTCTCCGATATCGGATTTGGATGAAATTAGTATAGATGGAAGGATAATTCAAAGGTATTTCATTTCATATAAAGTAGTCCACCCATTTCGTCCTGTACAAGGAGTTATGGTCGTTTGAAGTTGACCCTAAATATCTGTTTGGATAGGCTGATGTAAAACGGGTATAACTCCTTACTCAGACGTTGGTTTGGATAAAACCAACTGCATTGGAAAGAAGACTCAAAGATATTTATTTTCATAGGTCGATGATCTCCCAGTTCATTATATTAAGGGTGTTATGATCATTCGAAGTTGACCTAAAAATTCGGCTGGCCTCAGTAGTTTGTGTGCAGGAAATTTTCCTGCACATTTACTATTCCCAAATATCTCGACCACCGTTTTATAGTTTCGAACGTGCTCCATTATATCCGAAACCTATCCTATTTTTGAAATATTTATATCGTTGGAAAGCTTATTCAATAACCTTAGTATGGAACCATCGACGGGCAAATTCTGGTATAAATAAAATAAAAAATTAATTCCATATAAATAAGACCGATACACGTACTTGAATACACCAATACACGTACTTGAATACGGGGTGTTACATCCTTCCCCCCTTTAGGACATTCTTTCTCGAATGTTAGCGTAGTTATTCAACCGAAACAAGTTCAAGTCCATCATTAATATTCACATCATCACATAAATACTATGCATATATAAAAAAAAGTTACTTGTTAATGTTCTAACTCCGTTTCTTGAACTTCCTCTTCATCTTTGAACAAATGAGGGTACTTAGATTTCATTTCTTCCTCATCTTCCCATGTAATCTCTTCCCTTTGACGATTTCTCCAACGTATTTTCACAGATGCTATCTCTTTATTTCTCATATTCTTAACTTGGCGATCTAGAATAGCAATAGGCACTTCCTCATAGGTAAGATCTTCCGCAATTTGCACATCCTCAATAGAAGTGATATGTGATGGATCTCCGATGCACTTTCGAAGCATTGACACATGAAATACCGGATGTACTGATGAGAGATCTTAGGGTAGTTTTAATTCATATGCAACTTGTCCAAACCTTCGAGTGATCTTATATGGGCCTATATAACATGGACTCAACTTTCCTTTCTTGCCAAATATCATTACCCCTTTCATTGGTGATACCTTCAAAAATACCCAATCACCTATAGAAAACTGTAGCCCTCTCCTTCTACTATCCGTATATGACTTGTGTTGACTTTGGGCTGTTTTTAGTCGTTGCTGAATTGCTTTAACCTTCTCTATGGCTTGATAAACAAGATCCGGTCCGAACAAAAGAGTTTCACCCACTTTGAACCATCCTATTGGTGATCTACACTTCCTTCCATATAAAGCTTAATATGGTGCCATTTTGATACTTGAATGATAGCTATTATTGTAGGCAAACTCAATAAGAGATAAATGATCATCCCAGTTGCCCTTAAAATCTATTACACAAGCTCGTAGCATATCTTCAAGTGTTTGGATGGTACGTTCTGCTTGTCCATCTGTTTAAGGGTGAAAAGTTGTACTCAACTTCACTTGTGTTCCCAAACACCTCTGAAAAGACTTCCAAAAGTTTATGGTAAATTGGGTTCCCCGATCAGATATAATAGAGATTGGCACTCCATGTAATCGTACTATCTCTTTAATGTATAGCTTCGCATACTCTTCAACTGTGTAGGTGGTCCTAACTGGTAGGAAATCTGCGGATTTGGTAAGCCTATCAACAATCACCCATATAGAATCAAACTTCCAGGATGTACGAGGCAAACCAATAACAAAATCCATGTTGATCATGTCCCACTTCCAGCTTGGAAGATCAATGCATTCCATATAACCTTTGAGTTTTTGGTGATCAACTTTAAATCTTTGACAATTTGGACATTCAACTACAAATTCTGCAATGCTCTTCTTCATGTCATTCCACCAATACATATCTTTCAAATCTTGATACATTTTGGTTGATCCTGGATGAATGGAATACCTTGAACAATGTGCCTCTGTCATAATCTTCTTTCTTAGCCCGTCTACATCCGGCACACACAATCAGTTTTGGCACTGAAGTACTCCTTCTTGCGTAAGCTCAAATGCCTTGGTCGCACCACTCTGAACGTTCTCCTTAAGCTATAATAAAATAGGATCTGCATATTGCTTCTTTTTCACTTCAGCTACTAATGATGATTCCGCAGCATTATGTATGATAAGCTCTTTATCCGGAGTTTCAAGAAGGCGAACTCCCAAACTAGCTAACTGGTGAAGATTTTTAATCATCCCTTACCTTTCTATAGGCGCCATCATAGCCTTACAACTTAACGCATCAGCTACCACATTTTCTTTTCCTGGATGGTACAAGATATCAATATCGTAGTCCTTTAATAGTTCAAGCCATCTCTGCTGCCTTAAATTTAGATCCTTCTAATTAAAAATATATTGCAAGCTCTTATGGTCAGTATATATATCAACATGAACCCCATATAAGTAGTGATGCCATATCTTTAAAGAAAAAATAACTGCTGCCAGCTCAAGATCGTGTGTAGGATAATTTTTCTCATGTGGCCGCAATTGTCTAGAAGCATATGCTATTACCTTACCATGTTGCATCAATACACATCCTAAACCAATTCTGGAAGCATCACAATACACTGTATACCCTTCGGTGCCTTCTGGAAGTACCAACACGGGTGTAGAAATCAACTTGTTCTTTAAATCTTGAAAACTCTTCTCACAGGCATCATTCCATTGGAATTTGGATGCTTTATGGGTTAGCTTGGTTAAGGGTGCTGAAATTGAACAAAAGCCTTCAACAAACCTTCTATAATAACCGGCCAACCCAAGAAAACTACGAATCTCCGTAGGCGTTGTGGGCCTTGTCCAGTTCATCACAGCTTCTATCTTTTGAGCATCAACCTTTATCCCTTCACTAGATACAATATGACCCAAAAATGCTACTGAATTTAACCAAAACTCACAGTTAGAGAAATTTGCATAAAGCTTACAATCACGAAGAGTCTGCAATGCCTGTCGTAAGTGATTTGCATGGTCCTCTTCTGATCTAGAATAAACTAGAATATCATCTTTAAAAACTATCACAAATACATCTAGGAATGGCTTAAACACCCTATTCATCAAATCCATAAAAGTCGCGGGTGTATTTGTTATCCCAAATGACATAACTAGAAGCTCATAATGACCATACCATGTTCGGAAAGCTGTCTTGGGTATATCCTTCTCTTTGAACCTCACTTGGTAGAAACTTGACCTCAAATCAATCTTAGAAAAGCACTTGGCGCCGTGTAACTGATCAAATAAATCATCAATTCTTGGGAGAGGATATTTATTCTTAATAGTCACCTTATTCAATTGCCGATAATCAATACACATCCTCAGCGAGCCATCCTTTTTGCGCACAAATAACACTGGTTCTCCCTAGGGGGACATACTAGGCCTTATGAATCCCTTCTCTAGAAAATCTTTTAATTGCTCTTTCAATTCTTGTAATTCTGCTGGGGCCATTCTATACGGAGGAATGGAGATTGGTTGGGTGCCTGGTATTACATCAATACCAAACTCTACTTCTCGTTCAGGAGGCAAACCTAGAAGATCTTCAGGAAATACATCAGAAAATTCATTTACCACTAGAACAACGTGAAGAGTTGGTGGCTCCGCTTTTGTATCCCTTACTCTAACTAAATGATATATGTATCCCTTGGAAATCATTCTTCTTGCCTTAAAATAAGAAATAAATCTACCTCTTGGCGCACCAATTTCACCTTTCCATTCAAGGACTGATTCATTTGGAAAATGGAAATATACCTTTTTCGTGTAGCAATCAATTGTGGCATACAAGATGCCAACCAGTCCATACCCATTATAACATCAAAATCTACCATTTCTAACTCCACAAGATCAGCCATCGTATCACGACCACAAATAATTACTATGCAGTTTCGGTAAACCCTTCTAGCTATAATATATTTCCCAACCGGTGTGGACACTTCAAATGGCTTAACTAACAGTTCGGGTATTCTTTCGAACTTTCCAGCAACCAATGGAGTAACATAAGATAATGTAGAACCGGGATCAATTAAGGCATATACATCGAATGAAAATATAGACAACGTACCCATAACCACATCTGGGGAAGCCTCTAAATTCTATTGATCCGCTAGAGCATACGTACGATTTTGAGCCCCGCTAGAACTCGTGGCTCCTCTATCACCTCTAACACGACCCATTGGTTGTGCACCTCTTCCTGAATAAGGCATCGATGATGATGATGCAACAAATGACCTCGTAGGTCATGCCATACCCCCTATACCCCTTCGTGGGCATTCTCTCATCATATGCCCCAACATACCACACCAAAAGCAAACATTGGTCCTCAGCCGACATGCGCCCAAATGATACCTTCCATATTTATTGCATGGCTCTCGAGGAGGTCTCGATTGGATCATATTCCCTTTCCCTTGGTACCCCATTGTCCGCAAACTCTGACTCTCACTTCTGTGCCCAAATTGATTTTCTCTGGACCCTTGGAACTGTGGTGGGGTACGAGCTGCAGAATAAGAACATAATGGCCTAGGTGGTCTAGCAGAAAACTGTGGTCTGAACCCTCCTTGGGATGCCATGAACTTCCCTGTAGATCGGGTCCTCTTGGAATATCCTCTTTCTAATTCCTGTGCTCTTCTCCTCTGCCTCTGATCTTCAATTTTATGTGCAAAAGCTTGGATCCTCGCTATGTCTATATCTTTGTTCAAAGTGGCAATAGTATAATCTCTAACCAGATATAGATCCAGCCATCCACATATTGATGAACTCTATCATCCATAGTAGCTACAACATTAGGAGCATATCTCGATAAGGAATTAAATCGAAGACTGTACTCCCTTACGCTCATATATCCCTGATGAAGATTTAAAAACTGATCTGCATGGGCCTGACGAATATCGAATGGAAGATAATGATCAAGAAATGCCTCTTTGAACTCTTTCTAAGTAGCTGGGGTGCATCAATACCCCTAGATTTTTTCCAGTCCTCGTACCAATATATAGCCTCCCCTTTAAATCTATACACCGCTAACTCCACTGTCTGTCTACCCGTTATATGCATAACATCTAAGGACCTTTGAATTTGATCAATAAAGTCCTGTGGGTCCTCGTTAAGATCTGATCCAGTAAAAGTGGGAGGATCTATCTTAAGAAAATCCTGTGTTCGAAGGCTAGCCACCCTATCTGTACCACTAGGACCCGTGGTAGGAATGGTTTTCCCTTGAGATTACCCAGCAACTATACGAGTCAAAAGTTACATTGCATTTCTAAGATCTTGATCAACAGCATTAATAGGTGGCTCTGGGGATATAGTTCTCCTCCCCCTTATTTCTTCCGGAGTGGAAGAAGTTTCTGACGCATGCTCAGCTGGAGCCTTACTTTGGTTAGCAGGTATAGTGGGTGACTTACTAGTCCCCTCTCCGGTAGCCACATCTACTTGCTTACCGGTATTCTTACTTCTGGTAACCGGCATCATTACTATAATAAGAGAAACAAACAGATTCAGTGGTTAACTATGACATCATATACAATATAGGCTCTATCGCACGATCTAAGACATGAAGAAAAGAGACAAATCCTAAATGTCCATAGCCTCCTGTTTATAGATGCGGTGCAAGACACACCGATAAATAAGACTCTACGTAGACACGACTTTGTAGACTCACTAGGACGAACTTCTCTGATACCACTTTTGTCATGCCTCAAATCCTATTGGGGCAGACCGGCACCCGTAACCGAGAAGGCCTGGGAGAACCAGCTCATTACCTTATACTTCCCATGCATACCTCTATGACAACCCGAAATTCGGACAGCATCATGTCGCATATAAAAGGAAATAATCACCTGTATAAGCTTGACCACACATATATATATATATAAACAATACTTGGCCGTTGGAGCCATCACGTCTATTAACAAAAACACCACCTTGACAGTACATTAGGTCTACAAAGCCTCTAGACAATACACAGAGTTTAACTAAGGTTGGGACACACCCCGCCATATAACTAACTTCTATACAATACCAAAAGTGAATGGAGATGACACGAAAAGCCCCGAAGCAAACTGCAGCTCACCAAAAGCAGCTGGATATCCTGGATCCTACTTGTGCAGTGTATGAGCTGAGATACCTGTGCCTGCAACATGAAATGCAGGTCCCCCATGGGGGACGTCAGTATGAAATATGTACTGAGTATGTAAATCTGTAGATAGTCACATATGATATAGTAGCTCAATAGAAATCAGAAACAAGTGAATAAATCGTAATAGGAGTGGACCACACTTACTAGAACTTGTGACAACCTATACATTGTATTTATTCAATCACTTTACCTTCGTTCTTATCATCTTTGTAATCATTACTGTACTGTACTGTGACCATTAGGCTGCCTCCAGTACATATCAACTGGGATCAACCCATGATAGGCTTATGCCCCTGGGATACCACCCATAAACACATAAATAGGGATCGACCCATGATAGGCTTATGCCCCTGGGATACCACCCGATAAGAGAGAACTTTCATCACTTAGTTCAACTAATCTTTGAGATTGTTATTTCGGTCGCCACCGCATTTTTGATACTTTAAAACAATGATACATCAATAAGAGACATATAAATAGACCATCAATGCAATAACAATGAAGTAAGAACTCATTGGCACATCAATGAAGTGTTTTGGAGTCATCAATGCCATAACAAAGAAGTAGGAACTTATTGGTATATCAATGAAACGTTTTGGAGTCATTAATAGCACATGGATCTTGTTTGAGTAACCGGATACCTTCTGACATTCATTAGTGCAATAAACATGTAAGATTTGGAAAACAAGTAAGTATTGGAATGTCTTGACATCTTGTAGGGCGGAAAAAAGTTCATTGGGAACGTAGGACATCATACAAAACCTTTATGGATCACACGTTATTGAATAACTTTGGAAACTTTCTTAATAGAACAATTGTTCACTTTCATGCCAAAGATATGGTATAGAGTATGCTTTGCATACCTGACTGTCAACCTTCAATACTAGTCCCAAATGGACTTCCCGTCTTTTCGGATTACTTATCTATAATGAACATATATAGCAATCTAGTATTAGCAACCAAACGTCACAATTTAATTATTTGAATTCACCAAACTGGTGGTTAAGTAGTAAGCCTTATTTACACCATAAAGGGTGTCACTTTAACCCTCTTATACTCCAATTACATTCACATGCCATGCATAATCATACAACATCCTCCAATATCAAGTTTGGATTCATTTATCCTTCCAACCAATCCATTAAACCAAATTGAGCCATAGAAATAAATAATCATCAATTTAATAGTATATCACCATATCCACCTTCCATAACTCAATTACCATATCCACCTTCCACAATTCGATACAACCAAACCATTCAAAATAGTCCATAACCCTATTTCCATCACCTTTCAATAACAACCAATACATATAATCCTCTATCACACATATACAAATGGAAAAGAACAAAGGCAAACAATATTCATACCTTAGAATTCACCTCTTGATTATGCAATCCTATTTTCACAAATAATAGGTGCCGTTCGAAGCTCTCGAGATGACAAACGCAGTTATCGGATTACTTTGGAATTTCTACGGTTGAATCAAAAGTAATTTAAAGGTCAAATTTGGCTAGGGTTTGTTCTTTCTCAATGATTGATGATGAAAATGAGTTTTTGAACTCATATACATGTATATATAGACATATTCCCGTCCATAATATAATAGGAAATGATCAAAATGCCTTTAAAATTTAAATAATGTCAAATCTATCCTTTGGTGGACTGTTTTGATAAGCTAAAGTAGATCGACCATAAATCTTTGATCCGATATCGTATTTGGATGAAATTGGTATAGTTGGAAGGATAATTCAAAGTTCTTTCATTTCATATAAAGTAGGCCACCCAGTTCGTCCTGTACAAGGAGTTATGGTCGTTTGAAGTTGACCCTAAAAATCTGTTTTGATAGGCTGAAGTAAAACGGGTATAACTCCTTACTCAAACGTTGGATTTGGATGAAACCAATTGTATTGGAAATAAGACTCAAAGATATTTCTTTTCATATGTCGCAGGTCTCCCAGTTCATTATATTAAGGGAGTTATGATCGTTCGAAGTTGACCCAAAAATTCGGCTGGCCTCAGCAGTTTGTGTGCAGGAAATTTTCCAGCACATTTACTATTCCCAAATATCCCGGCCACCGTTTTATAGTTTCGAACGTGCTCGATTATATCCGAAACCTATCCGTTTTTAGAAATCTTTATATCATTGGAAATATTATTCAATAACCTTTGCATGGAACCATCGACGGGCAAATTTCGGTATAAATAAAATAAAAAATGAATTCCATATTAATAAGACCAATACACGTACTTGAATACGCCAATACACGTACTTGAATATGGGGTGTTAAATATCATCGATAAAGACTATGACAAACATATGTAAGTATTGTTTAAACACTCTGTTCATCAAGTCCATGAAGACTGCTGGGGTGTTTGTTAGCTCAAAAGAAAAGACTAGAAATTTGAAGTGACTGTAATGGGTTCTGAAAGCTGTCTTTGGAATATAACATTCCCTTAATCTAAGCCGGTGATAGCCAGATCTAAGTTCTATCTTAGAGAAGCAGCTTGCACCTTGGAGCTAGTCAAATAAGTCATCAATCCTAGGAAGAAGATATTTGTTTTTGATTGTGACTTTATTCAACTGGTGATAGTCAATGAACATTCGTAGAGAACCATTTTTCTTATGCACGAATAGGATGGGAGTGCCCCATAGAGAGAAACTGGGCCTTAAGAAACCCTTATCTAAGAGGTCCTTAAGCTGCTCTTTTAACTCTTTAAGCTCGACTAGAGTCATATGATATGAAGGAATGAAGATGCGCTGAGTATCAGGAAGAAGATCAATACCAAATTATATTTTTCTGTCGGGAGGTACCCCTGGCAAATCTTCAGGAAAAACTTTAGGAAATTTGTTAACTACACAGACTGACTGAACTGTTGGAGTCTCATACTTAGTGTCCTTGACTTGAACCAAATGGTAAATGCACCTTTTTGATATCAACTTTCTGGCTTTAAGATAGGATATAAAATGATTCTTAGGAGACAGTGAATTACCTTTCCACTCAAAGACTGGCTAATCAGGAAATTGAAAATTTACTACTCGGGTGCGATAGTCTATAGATGCATTACAAGAATGGAGCCAATCTATGCCCAGAATAATGTTAAAGTCGACCATATCTAACTCTATTAAATTTGCTAATATAATCTTATGAAGGACAGTGATAGGACACTTTCTATAGACTTGTTTGGCAACAACTGACTCACCCACTAGTGTGAAAACTAAAAAGATCTTAGAGAGCTTTATAGGACCTACCCCAAAATTTACCGCAACTAACAAAGTCACATAAGAGAGATTTGACCTAGGGTCTAACAATACATAAACATCAAGATAAAAGAAATGAAGTATACCAGTAACAACGTCTGGTGAACTCTCCTACTCCTTGTAATGACCTGGGACTAACCCCTAGTCATCACACGATGCTCGCGACCCCAAAGGACCATAAGAAAACCCATGAATGATATATGTTGTGTGCACTAAACAAAATATTGAAATAAATACAGAATAATAGGTTGAAAGGCCATAAGTTCCAAAACATCTAAAATACTGATAAAATATAACATCTGTGATAATATCTGTAAAATTAAATACTAACTGAAACTAGTCTGAAAAGCCTCTAACTGAAATTGTCTAAAAGTGGAGTTGATGGGACAATCCCCCAACTAACTCTATCTACTAAAATACTGCTAAGCTGTACTAAAATAAAAGCATATCGTCGATAGATGAGGACTTACTGCTAAATCTGCTACTACTGGCTGAATCTGGCTAAACGCGGTCAGGAACCTGAGCATCCAAACCTATGATATAAAATATCATAGCTCAAAAAACGGATATGCAATCAATACATGGGAATGTACTGGTATGTTAAATGAGGTAAGGATGAATGTAAGGGTTCATATGCATGAACAATAACTAACTAAATGATAAAGAGTAACTAAACATAAGAGTACGTGTATACTATAACTGAGCTTTTCTGAAGCTAAGTACTGAGTTCTGATAACTGTATAATTGATTTCTAAAATTACTGATAACTGAATTACTGGTACTGATTGACTGTGTATGACAGTCCTGATTCTGTAAAACTGAGCTGAGTTCCAAAACTGAAAACTGAAACTGAAACTGTGGGAGGTAATCATCTAACCGACATGCCCCAAATAAGAGAAGATGACTGAGTTGGGATCCAATCTGTAACCCCAATTGGAAGAGTGTCAGTACCATGCCACGGGTAAAGAGAACTGCTGTAAAGTCAGTCCTAACTAACGGGTGACCCCTGAGATCAGTCCTAATCTAGCGGGTGATCCCCGAGTATGTCAGTCCTATCTAATGGGTGACATCTCATAACCTACGTTGGCTATGTAGTTCTGGAGCTTAGGGATTACTTCTAGGGACCCAGTCCTAACTAACGGGTGTACTCCCATCCCTAGGGTCGCTCGATGCTGAATCCTACTCCCAACTGAAAGACACTGAACTGGACTGATATTGATATTACTGAGTTTTCCTAAGTTCTGTAACTGACTGAATTCTACTGAGTTTTGTAACAAACTGAGAGTACTTCTGATTGTGATATTACTGATACTATTCTGTAATTGAAATTGGCTCTAAATAAAAAGCTAAGTTGTTAGGTATTAAATACCCCAGGACTCGATAGCATGAAAAGTAAAGAAAATTCACTTGGTCATAATTCATTCATAGAGACATTCCATCAAACACTTGTAATGCATTAACTTGTAAATAAATGGGGAATACATGTTAGCATGTTATAATGGCATTATTTCATTCTCATAGACAATTTATCAACCACATGGAAACATGCTTGGTTTACTAAATCACAAACACTTAGGGTTAACATGACTACAATAATCAACTTGCGAATTGAAGGGTTTATCATGAATATCATGTAATTCAACACACACTAGAATCAATTCTTAGAACTTAAAATCTAAATTATGGATTAAAACTCAAACAATATCATGAACATGAATTCAATCTAATTCAAACATGGAAATCATAAATCATAAATCTTGTATTTTGAGAAAGGATTCTTGGGCTCCATGGAAGGAAAAGATCCATGGATGAACATCTAACATACCTTAATTTGTTGAGTTCTTGGAGAAATTCTTAGGATTGACCTTGATTCTTGTGAGCTAGGGTTTGTTTTCTTAAGAGAGAAATACCTTTTGATTTTGGAGAAAAGTGAATAATGAAGGGTTTTACACATTTTTGGAGCTTAAATCCCACATCTGGGCAGAATAAAATCATGGGAAAAAACTATTTTAACCCTGGGCGCAACTTTAATTTTTCATAAAATTTTCCCAATCTGGACCCCTGGCGCGACGTACCACTATCGCGCTAGGCCACTGGAAAATGATGACTAGGAAATTGCATGGTGGCGCGATGTGGTACAATTGCATTGCCACCTTAGACGCGACCTGGAAGTTCACCGCGATGAGGTGGCATCACACCGGAATACTGAAAAAAGGACAATTCTAAAATTGAACCTTAGCGTGAAGCATCAATATCGTGGAGGCTCACTGGTTTTTGACAATTGCCATTTTGGCTGGCTCCGTGACGTGCTGATGGCTCAGGTGATACACTGTCTTACTAAAATAGCTCTAACTCTTCGCTCGGGTGTCAGATTTGGGAGAATTTGGAATCGACGAAAAGCTTATTCAATTTCTCACACAACTAAAAGTCAAAATCTTAAAGATTCCATATGTATAAAAGTGTATTCATATTTAAAGAAAGTCTTTGACATTTTTGGGATGAATTTGAGCTAGGTAAAATTATCGGGTGTTACACTCCTGGTGGGTTGGTAATACATAAAACTAATTTTGGCGCTAACCGCCATCGGTATTGGATGATGCATCCTGAGGAGGGACTGTACGACCTAGTGGAGCTGGTGCACTAGTAGCCTGAGTCTGGGGACGAACATCCATGTGTCCTTGCTTAGTATATGGGCACTCTTTAATTCTGTGACCCAACTTGCCACCTCCATACCAACCTTTTCATCCCTACAAACACTCACCAGGATGAGTTTTACCAGACTTAACACATGACATATAGTTAGGACTTCCACCCATACTATTTTGAGACCTGGACATAGAAGTCCTACCCCATTACTCTTTCATGGTCCTGGGTGCGGGGGAACTGGCTGAAGATGGCGCTGACATATGTGAGTGACCCTGAAACTATGAATGACTTCCCCCTCCAGACCTTACATGGTCATACTCAAACTGACCGATTCTAGCCTTTTTATTTCCCCCTCTCTCTCCCCTTCAACTTCTCTACCTCAATCTATTGAGCATGAGTCATCAGTCTAGCAAGATCCATATCCCCAATAAGCATGAAAGTCCTACACTCCTTGACTACCAGACTAGACACTCCAGTAACAAACTTACTCATACTAGATCTAGGGTCGGCTATCAAATTGGGAGCATACTTAGACAACTGGTTAAACTTAAGGCAATACTTCTTCACTGTCATCGAGCCCTGCCTCAGGTTCATGAATTCCTCAACCTTATCTTATCTCATCTCATGCGAAAAGAACCTATCCAGAAATACATCTAGAAACACCTTCTAACTCATAGGATCTACATTCTCCCCTCTACCATTCTTCCACATAACAACCCAATCATAGGCAATATCCTTCATCATATAAGATGCTAATTCTACACTCTCTTTCTCCATAACATGCATAATTTGGGTGATCTTTCTCACCTCATCAATGTAGAGTTGTGGGTCCTCACCTACTTTTGACCCAAAGAATTCAGGCAGATTCATTCTCATAAAGTCATGAATTCTAGTACAGCCTAATGATTGCCCTGAACATTGGCAATCACGGCTTGGGCCAACGCCTGAAAGGCAGCCCGAAATTCAGCGTGGGACACATTCTCATTTAGAGGATCAGTAGGCTGGGGTGGCTAGTTATTATTTCTGCATATATTAGCTCAACGAAGAGGCACATTCTGTCATGTAAGAGCATGAGTTAAAATAGATAGAGACAACTGTAATCACAATAGATCATGAAAGAAAAAGGATGATTTCCTAAATCATTCTGTATCCTTTTTCTCATAAATGTGGCGCGCTTCACACCCATGATCAAGACTATACTTAATACGGCTTGTCTGACTCCCTAGGACTCTTTAAATCTTAGGCTATGATACCAAGTTTGTAACACCCCAAAAATATGTCCGAGATGTCACACGGTGCTCGAAACTACGAGTAGCCCCAAGCTAACTCTATGAGTCTTTTACTAAATCTGAGACTCAAAATAAAGAAATCTAGGCATGCAAAAATACTGAAATTCTGAATCCTGTCTGAACTGAACTGGATTTAACTGAACATAATGTCTGAAAGTATTTAACTTAAAGGTCTAGACAACCAACACTAAAAATCTAAAATATATCTAAGAGTCAGATAAGCGTCTACTTTTACAAACTAAAGAGCCACTCGGACAGACCCCCAACTGGCTCGAACTAAACTGAAAGCAACTGATCAAATACTATAATGAGCTAAAAATCTGAATAACTGGGTCCTCGAATTATAAAGACTCACCAATTGTCGGAATGTAGATAGAGATGCTCGCGGTCAATCACGCTGTTAGAACTGAGTACCTGAACCTACTTTATTAAACAATGTAGAACATAGACGTATATGTGGATCAGTACTTTTGGAATGTACTGAGCATATGGGGGTGAATGTATAAGTAAAACAATAATTCAATATTCATACAAAACTTTCAAAGGATACATGCTAAGTGTAAATGACTCACCTTGGCTCGAATAAAATGTGTATTGCAAAATAATAATGCATGAGCAGGTAAAATATAGATAATCTTTGTGAGTCATAACGCTTAATCTAAAATTTGTACTTTTACTCTTTCTATTGGGAGTTTCTTCTAACCGATATAAACTATGTGAGTTGTCATGGAGTCCAATGTCTTACCCACATTGGGGAGAGTTGTTCTACCCTTGCCATCGAAATAAAACCTTATCTTAAGTGATCACTGACGCTATACCATGGGCACTTAAACCTATGGTGACTCTTAGTTTTGGGGCATGGACCTTGGAATCATACTCAACTCGATGTTAAATACTACTCACATATTTATATGCTCAGACTTTTAGGAAATCCACCTTAAAATAGAACAAGGGTTTATACTGAAAACCAATTGTGCTTCTCTTTCTTTAAATCATAAACTATATGAACAATGTGGATTCCTTATCTTAGCTTAGGATCAAAGATCAATTTCTTTCTTAAATCTTGGTAAACAACTTATAAAAGAGGCTTAAGGTCATAGTCTTCTTGAAATCTCAAAACTCATACTTAGGTTTAAAGCATATGTACTTAAATTTTTAGAATTTCATAATAAAGCTTCATTCTCAACAACCATCTTGAAATTATTCAACAATATCAATTCACAATAAAGAGGTGCAATTCATGATATAAACCTTTATGTCAAAGCATAAATAGATGAGATAAACATGCAATTCAATACATAAGTTACTTCTAAATTCATTAACTCAAAATGAAGTAGTTTGGGTATGAACCCTAATTTGTAAATCATGAAATCTTAAGAAGAATAAGTTTTGGGAAAAAGGATGAAAGAGGTATCCTTATTCATAACCCCACATACCTTAATGACGAAAAAATTGTGAAAAAATTGAGCCTTTAAGATTTATTGTCCAAACCCTAAGTCGTTTTTCTCCTCTTGTGTATTAGATGATGAACTAATGAATTTGATAGGGTTAAAATGTGTTTAGGAACTATTAATCTTGTGTAATTATATTTAGGGACAGTTATGTAGTTTCAAATGACTTGGTTGCCCTCGAAATAACTCAAAAATGGAGTTTCTACACCACTTGGCCATAGGATTTACGGCGCAAACTCCATGATAAACATTAGGCTTTGCGGCACAAACCATATGGCAAACATTAGGCTTTGCGATGCAAACCTTATGGAAAATATTTTTCGGTGAACATTTGCGATGGCATGGCGATGCCTAGCCATCGCCTAAGCTCTAGTTTGCGATGCCAACTTAGTTTTGAGGTCCTTAAATACTCCCAACACCCCCAAAACATCAACACATGATCTACCATCACTACGGGGATCCTAAAGATCATTTTAGAAGCATAAAAAAGGTATTACGACTACAGGGTGGTACAAGACTTCAACTTCTCAAAGAAGAAGGTCCAAGAAGCATCATTCTCTTTATCCACAACACAAAAGACGATTGGATAGATATGATTTTTGGTGTCCTGTGCAACGACACTCCGCAATATACCCTCGTACTTGTCATACAAATATGTTCCACCAATAACAATTACCTTTCTCATGTGGGCATATCCCCATATGCAAGTTTTAAAAGCTAAAAGGTAGTACACGAATGATCCATCCATATTGTTTACCATGATAGAATAAGAATAATCAGAATTCAATAACTCGGCCATATAGGAAAAAGTCGGCAAACAAGAATATCCATGCTCTGGTGTCCCACAAATAATATTCTTTGCAATTATATTTTCTGTCCAACACACCTAATAGCTTACCTTGTAATGCATCTCCCTAAACACAATCCTCTGAATTTCTCTTATGCTTGGACCCTTACTATCGCGAAAATAATTTATGCATAGTGAAGCAATGATCTAGAATGAGATTCTCTAATGCCTGCCCGTAGCGTGTTCAACACTGCACGTGTGGAACCCAACATACTTGTATATGCAAAATCTGTCCGAGCATTCATACTTCTTTGACTGCAATAACCAACCGCAACCACAAGATACACATTTCACCTTCAACAATTTGGTACAACTCTTCTCTGTAGTATGATCAAAGGACTTCCTCAGCGATGCTCCATCTAGTAGTGTTTTCAACTCTTTCTTGTTGCTAAATGCTTGATCACAATAGAAATTAGTTCCATCGGCGAAGGAATGACTTGGTTATGATCATGTTCCATAATATTCTTCAATATCTTGCGAGTCCGATGAATCATATTCCATATCTATAGAATCATGTTCAATATTTATTGGATGATCGCCATCATTCTCATAATCATCCAAATCATCGTCGATTATCGGGCGCCGAGGTAGGGGTGGTGATGAATTCAACGATTCTTCAAAAGGCCTCTCAACTATATTTATTCTTAAAATAGGACGAAAGCCATCAACACCAACATCCATCATGTACAAGGACACAAGTTTATCATTATTTATGATAGTAGGATACACATTTTTCCTTGAATACATTAGATTACTAATCACCACATCCTCGGCACGCAATCTAAATCCCCACTCTCTATTATGCTTGCAACCAAGTCATCGTGAACTGTTGCAGTGAACTGCAATGGGCAATATTACCTTAGTAAAATATTTCCATTTTCAACGTTTGGAAGTCTCCTCCCATTCTCCCATGAAATCACCAGAAACCTGAACAAACTCTGCAATAGACATCCTATAATTATACTTTAGCCTATCCTCAATTATGCTACTGTTCTATGTCGGGTATACAAACGGTCGATGACTCATCGATGATGGGCATTAAATATCTGTACAAAATAGTGAAATTGTAAATATTGCTTCTAATCAACTATCGTTGGATTTATGGAATAAAGAAACAAAGTTGGAGTCGCCTGAGCTACTGTAATCTACTTTCTAAAAAGGTTTTGAGTAATGTGAGTGATTTGAAAGCTTTTTAACAATAGTGGAAAGTGTATTTGACAAGACAGCAAACAAATGGGGTAACAATGGATGCAATGAACAAGATTATGATGTTTGTGGACTGATTTTGAGCTGATCGCCAGAAAAAATACCGAAATTATGCCTGAATCGGAGAATTTATGAGGGAAACAAGAGTGTCTATTTTAAGCTTTCGGAGTTTTTTTAAAAATTATTTTTGAAAAGATATTTTAAATATAATTATGGATGAAGGAGGGGGCTAAAGTATATTAGTAGAAACTTGTGTGCTGAATTTGTTAACTTGAAAAGAAGAGATGTTGACATGGTAAAAAGTGGATATTTGATAATTTTTTGAAGACTTATGTCTAAACTAGTGAAGTTTGCCGCGCTTCGCGCGGTCATTAAATTATTTATGCTTCATGCAGTCATTAAAGACTTCATTAAATTTATGACATAGTATTTAATATTTAATTAAATTTTAAAGTTAAAAAAATTTATAGTCTTTTTTTGACATGAAAACATTAAGGTACTTTCATGTAAAATATTTTAATCTCTTTTGGGTAGTTAAACACATTAATTGATGTGCCTTAACTTCCAATCATTACAATATTATTTCAAGAAAGAAGTTACCATAGAGATGGGGAGAAAGAAGAGCCGAGTGCTCATTAAATTTATTTTTTTGTGACATTTAAATCTTTTTAAATTTTCTTTCATAAGATAAAATACACATATATCTTTAATAAGTGAATAAATCTTGAATATTCAAATTCCTTCAGAAATAACATAAATCTAATGAATACACCAATCTGTCCTTAGGTCTGTTAAGGTGAGTGATCTCAAGATCCTCAAGAAGGAACAATCCATCAGATCAAACTTTTATGGAATAAAAAATTATCCACAAAAATGTATAACACGGTAAACCAACATTGACAACTGCAACATCAATTTCGTGCTTTTCCTTCAACCAATCATCCAGGTTGGTAGGGGTTATCACTTTCGCGTCCAGTAATTCCTTGCCCTTTATTTCACATGCTTTCATCATGTTCTGCCACACCTGTTAATTTTTGTGATATCTCAATTACCCAATTTCTTGGTTTGCTAGACAAGAAATCTATGATTCCTTTTATGAAAGTTAAGTGAATTGTGTGACCACTTATATAAAAGCTTAAGTTGTTAGAGAAGGCACACTTTTATTTACTTAATTCTGTCTTTACGTACATAATTCAAGATGTTACTCGAGTAGATTATTTCACATGTTTGTCAGCATTTTGCAAATTACGCAAAAAGTGTTCTTCTGGTGCATTTTTCACTAAAAAAATCATGCAAAAGTCAAAACAACACAGAAAGAGAAACATACCTGCATCATTTTCACTTCTTGTTTTGCCTCTCATACTGATCTAGACGATGTTAGGCTTGGTACGAGCATTGCAGGTGCTTCAGCAAATATTGAGTTTAATCTTTCTTGTACTGAACTATTTCATTTCACAGGGTACTCTGACATACTGGATCCCTTCTTATTTTGATAATGAGGCCTGGCTGCGACTAAGATGATTAGTAACATTGAAAAATATAAAAATCGCACACAGAAATAAGGAAGAACTCAAGTAATTACTTTGGAAGAATGGACCCTTCTCTTAGATAAAGCCAATCATTTGTGTACTCATTAAAATCTGCCACCATTGCTACCACAAAAGCAACACCTCTTTGGATGGACCTCTCTTGAATTCAGAAAGTTTTAACAAATGATAAATCTCACAGTCACACTAAAACTTGAGAATTGAGAAATGAATGAGGCAGAGAGATGAATTACCGATAGACAATAACAACTCCATATAATCCAATGAAAAAGCTGGAGAAAACAGTCATTATGACACTTCCAATGCCAATAACAGGCCATAGAAGGATTGTCAATCCAACAATGAAAATGCAAGCAATTTCAGAATGGACCTTTGCGGCTTAGAAGATCATGTATGAGTTCCATCCTTCGAACAACATAAATGGGCTCTTTATTATGGCTATAGCAGTGTAAAGAGGAATTTCCACAATCAGTCCCAATAAACCAACCATGATACATCCTGGTACGTGGATGAATCTATAACACAACATTTAGCATTTTTTATTCCTTGATTATCAAGAAGAGAATTGAACAGATACTCATAGCCAGATAAGAAAAGTTTATATCCAAATCAAAACACTCTATTCTTATCATTGTCTAAACTTAGCATTACCATTTTCCATCTTTTTTTCTTTCTTCATTTTTTATATTTGTCCTCAAAATAACTGTAAAATTGTTATATTCGAAGCAGTTACTAATGCCGCATTAAGGTAGACTATCTAAATCAAGGAGTTCGGCCCTTCTCTGAACCCTATTAATGCAGAAATCTTTGTTTCGGAGCTTCCCTTTTCTTTTCTTACTTCGCACTGTACGTTTTCAGAGGGAAAAAGCTAAGGGGAGGTACCATATGTGATCCATGAATCTCTGATCAGGACCGTATCAAGCTCTATGGCTAGCCTGTATTCTTTAGACTTTTCAAAATTAGCTAACTGAAATATGACACACCTTTTAGATTTTTTATTGTTGTTGTGTAACTGAAACAAATGTAGAAAAAACTTCTAGGTTAAAATTATTATCGACTTGGCTGAGGACCGCACTTAACATAAATTCAACACTGAACCACTACTTAGAATATACCTTATCAGTCAGAAACAAGACACAAACCTTCCGAGCAGCAAGCTTATGCTTCTTTGCCTCCAAGTTAGCCAACCCAGCAGCACAATGAAGTTTTGCAACTGTAACAACATCTAGAGCATCTTGGCTCTGCCCCGCTTTACTAACATAGCTTGTCACGTGTGTGAACTGACCCATCTCAATGCTGACCAGAATCGCATTCAAACACATATAAATTATGTGTTTTGCAGTTGTGCAATAATCACGTGTACAAACATAATTCTTAAATGCCTCTCCAAGTTGTTCATATGCATAGTAAAAATCTCCAAAATCATCGTATCCCATCCCAATGCTCTTTTTGATCAGATTTGTCTACACAGAAAGGTCAAATGAGTTCCACTTAAGCAATAAAATCAAGATATATAATAAGCCAAACAAATAGTAACAAAAAGCAATAAAATAATGACATAACATAGCTAAAAAAGGAAATCTATTGGAAAGGTGCATTGCTTAATAGATAACGGGTAAGCTTACTCAAATAGAATTATTATGTGTTCGGCTCATTTATAGAAAATACGTCAATATCATAATAGTATGTTTGGTCACTATTATGTCAACCTCTTCTATTGCCACACAAATAAGTCTCCACTATGAAAATCAATACTTTAAAAATCATAGGAATTCAAACTTAAGGCTACACTAAAAAAAAATAATATAATAAAAGCATATTTAGGCAAAATTTAGAACAATTGACTTGACGATGGCTTTTAAAAAAAAAGTTAAGGTAACTTGTATTTCTCAACTCCAATGTGGAACATAAAAAATCTGAAAGGTAGCCAAAATAGTTTACGTACCTGACTTGTAAGAATTTTGCGTTCCTCTTAATACCGTTACTCTTAATACCATTGTCGCCCGTCAAATTTCCATAAAATAGGTATTGAATCTGCAAATCAGTAAACAAAAGAGTCAAAAGTTCACTCTTTACCATACCTTTCAATCAATTCAACCAAAAATGATGGAGAATGAAGTAGAAGAACAAAAATTCCCTTAACAATACCATAAGAAAAAAAAGGATCTGCAAAATCAGTAAATAAAAGAGCCAAAAGTTCACTCTTTACTATACCTTTCAGTCAATTCAGCCAAAAATGATGGAGAATGGAGGAGAACAACAAAAATTCTCTGCACAATATCATAAAAACAAAAAAGATCTGTAAAATCAATAAATAGAAAAGCCAAAAACTCATTCTTTACTATATCTTTAAGTCAATTCAGCCAAAAGCAATGGAGAATGAAGGAGAAAAAACAAAAATTCTCTAAACAATATCATAAGAACAAAAAAAAATGCGGGACCGTGGAATTATTGAGAAGGAAAAAAGATGAAGATCCAAGAGGTTTCTAACGGCACTAATTACTGCTTCCGTTGCTGCGTGTGCTTGGTAATAATAAACAACAATTAATGGGTTTATTAATTAAGGAATATGAATGAAAAAGATTAAAAGAAAAGAATTAAAATGAAGAAAAAGCTCAAAAAATGAGAAAAAAAATAAATCTAAATAGTGACTTTAGAAACATGCCACATCGGCATCTCTATGTATTTGCTTTATTTATATATATAGATTGAAAAGAAAGTTCATAAAGTGGGTATTTGGCAAACTTGCCCCAGTTTCAAAGAGTATCCACTGGTATGTACGGCATGGTGCGCAATACAATCTGACATACATCTCTAGGTAGCTTGATTACCAATCATTTTAAGGATTCTAGAAATATTTAAATGTAATCAGATATCTGTCTTCTGGGGCATATTCTTTTATCATAGCTTCAAAAGCTCAGGGAATTAGATTGAGTTGTAAGTGTATCTTGGTTTATGTTAATTAAACACTAATTAATTAATTGTATTTTTTTCCTTTTCGGGCTTCAAACATAGGAAGTGGTGCTCAGTCACCAATTGGAAGTAACAAAGATGATGATGGATCAAGTGTCGATTAGAATGAACTTCGATTTTTTTGGGGTATTCTCGTTGAGTAAAACTTTGAAACTTCAGTATTTTGATGATGTAGTGTTGAATAACACTTTAAACTTTTAGTATTTTGATGATGTAATTTTGAAATATTTTAGTTTTATATGATGAAGATTTTGGTTATTTGATCTTTTATATTGTGTTAAAATTATAATAGTGACCACTTTAGTTTATAAATGTATAGGTCGCTTCAAATGGGATGTAAATGTGGAATAAACAAATTAATTATAGACTATTTTGTTCATGATTAGGGCGGTTCTAAGATGTTGTAATACGAATGTGAGTTCTTGTAAGTTAATCACAACAATCTGTAACACGTTCGTGGCAGAGGAGATTACAATATTTTCTCGAGCCCCATTAAAGCTCTTTGTGGCAGTTTGAAACCGTGACAATGTGTAAAAATAATTGCTGCTATAATACCCTTTTTTTTGGCACTGAAGCTTGACATGTTTAAATTTTTGGAGCCTCAAATATTTAGGGCCTAAAGTAAGTGAATTACTTGCCTTAGGGTTAGCATAAAAGAAAAAAGAAGTAAGTGGATGATATGTGATTGGAATCTCCATATGTAATAGTATGATTTATGAAAGATAAGGCACAATATCAAGTGACAAATAACCTTTACTCCCGAGACCCGAAGTCCCCACTTGACAATGCAGAGTTTTAAAAAAAGATTTTGAAACTTCGAAGTTTAAAATGTCTTACAACCATGGCGGAGTCAGTAATTTGATGAAGAGTATGCAAATTTTCATCTCAATTGCATTAAGGGTGTGCAAAATTAAATACACACTCATAATAATTAAAATTTAGCCTATATACACAACATAATTTTTTGATGAAGGGTGTGCACCTGACCCCCCTTGATATAGGTGGCTCCACCCATGTCTTACAATAAACATCTTATTAAAAATAAAATGAAAAGTTTAAAGTTGATTTATTTCTAAATATAAAAAGGTATACTTCTTTTTGAAAAAAAAAGACCAAATCACAAAATGTATCATATAAATTGAAACATGAAATATGGCAAGCCTTAAATTTGTAGGATTACTCATGACTTGTAATGCTATGACAGTATAAAGCATACAAAATCACAAAGTATTTATCACCTTTATTCTTCATTAAGTTTTATTTGAGTTGTGTCCTTTGAAACATGAAAGGAAAAAAGATAATATCGCTATGTTAATGGTATCTTACTATCTATGGAGTAACAATTCTTAGAGTAACATCTCACCTGTAAAAAGATGCATAAGTCTGGAAGTTTGAAACTCTTTATTAGGGCTGCATATCGGTCGGTTCGGTTCGGTTTTGAAGTTTATCGGTTTGACATATTGACTATCGGTTTGTAATAAAGCTAAACCATTAAGAACCATTAAGATATCGGCTTATCGGTTGTCGGTTTATCGGTTATTGATTGTTATCGGTTCGGTTATCGGGTTAAACCGTTAACATTTAAATTTTAAAATTTAAAGTATAATTCGAAGTTGAGGTAACAACTCTGCAGCATTCAGTTAAATTAACACATAAAGGGCCAAATGTTTTCCAAGACACGAACTCTTACTATCATAACGGAAAGAGAGAAATTTCAAGCCTACATACATTCCATCTCAAACTAAAAATAACTAGAAGCAGCCTTTCTTTCAGTAAGAGCCTTCATAATTTGGCAGTACAAACAGAATTAGATACAATATATCTAGTAAGATTTAAAGTGTCATGTCCACGGCATCCACCTGTACTGAAAGCATACCAAGCAAGTATGCAGACCTGGGAAATATATCTAATACAATACACTGTGCAGACCAAAGACCTGGGAAAATCATCTCACTATGAAAGCAAAATATGCCCTGCTAAGTGCTAACAATCCCACAAGTATAAATAATCTGATATAACCAGTAAAATATAACGTCTCCTAATTTCATAAGCACGTAGGCAAGCACAAATAGAATACAAAACATTCAAACTAAAGTCACAAATTTAAAACAGTCTACTGGTCTAGCACAAATAAAATAGGAAAATGTAAAAGCTATACTTGATGAGAAGGTTGCAGTACTGCAGCTATATTGGGGTGAATGCTCAAAGGAGTTGGTTCTTGAAGCTCATAAAGCTGGGGTAAAAGTTGTACCTCAAGTAAGTTCTCAACGTAAACTTTTTTCAAATTTTCAGAATACAGAATTTGTCCATGAAAATAACAAAACTTGCTTATCTCCCTATTATGAACTAGTGGCATTACATGATGTTGGATTCTTTTGTGGATTTATTTAGTTGGATTAGATCGAGGGTTCGCTTTGAATTGCTCTATACTGCTTAGGAACCTTTGTTCTGCATGTTCTAGTTGAAATGTAGCACATGAACGAAGGTAATTCTTCACAAGAATGATAGAGAAATATGAGCAAATCACAAGAAGTAGTGCAAATCAATTGCATTCTTCCTTATTTTATTTACCATAGTAGCCTTTTTCGTACAGTATTTTGGTAGTTCAGTTATGGAAGAATATCAATTAATAGTAGATACTCCTATTGTGTTTCTTTATGCATTATTTCTTTCTTCCCCCTTATCCTGTAGGGTGATTGTTAGTTCTCTGCAAGTTAGGTGGCTTCTACTGTTTCCTGAAATGTAGCTTATAAAGAACATGTGTTATTTTTTAAGTATTGCATGCTTGCATAAGTATTTTCAAATTGATTAATTTATATATTCATAAGCTAATCCACACATTACATTGAAGTTTTGGATTATACGCTCAGATTCTTTCTCACTAAAACCACTCTTAGCCCTTGCAAAGTTGTAAAAACTACCTACCAACCAAGTAGAAACTTCAAAATAAGCTAAATACAATATAAACAATGATAGAAGTGCAACACCCATCTAAAAAATGTGAACTTTGAACAGTTTTCATAGCATATAAGATCTGAAAACAAACTCTGAAGAGGAGGAAGCACAGTTCCATTCAACTCCAACATAAACCAAATACATATAAACTATCAGTAAGGTCAACACCATCTAACAAAATGTGAACTTTAAACAGTTTCATTACCATAGCATCAAAAAGACCAAAAAACAAATCTTGAAGAATTTTGTTCAACTTTAATATAAACCAAAGACACATTAAACTAGCAATAAAATAACAACACACATCTAACAAAATGTAAACTTTAAACAGTTTTATAGCATAAAAACATTAAAACACAAATCTTGAAGAGCTTAGATCAACTCCAATTATAAGCCAACTAAGCAAGTTACTATCCATTTATTAAAATCAGCTATTCAAGTCTCAAGATGATAAGATCGAAGGACATGCAATGATGCAAATGTTTTCATCCTTAATAAGTTAGCATACTAAAATCGATACTAGACAGAAATTAAAGATGAAGAAGAAGAATATCAACAACTGCAGAAATTGAACATGCACATGAGACGGAGCAAAAATTATTACCTGAATTTTTTTGACCTTCAATCTTCAGTAAAAAGAAAAATTTGACCTTCTCAGGTAGATTATATATAAGCACAGAACTCAGAATAATTGCAAGGGAAAAAAATCCTTATTTGTGCTTCTAACAGTCTTACCTAAGTAGTAATATAGCAGCTTGTTATATGCAGATGGGACTCAGTAAATATCCTAGAGCAATCCACGAGTTTCGCCCTTGAAATGACATTTCAGTAGACGTTCCACGAGTGTAATAAGTCGAGCCACCTTTTTGCTTCAAAGAAAAAAACCAAAAAAATTGAGTAGAAGATGTTATTGATGGGAACTTGGGAAGGCGGAGGGGGAACTTGACTAAGAAGATGAAATTATTATACAAGTCGGTGTTACCCTCTTCATTATAAACCCTCCAAAGTTTCCCTACCCCAATTTTCTACTTCACTTCTACCATACCTCTCTCCGTCTCCCTCTGTAAATAGATTTGCTTTATGTAGCTAGGGTTTTTGCACTTCCCGAGGATCTGATCTATGTAGTTTGAGATTTCGTCTTCTAACGAAGCTATGTGGAGTGGAAACGGACAAGATATATGGAATAGTAGTAACATAGCACCACCCAGTACTAGCGGAGAAGGACCACAACTGCCGCCGCCGTCAATGATGCCGCCACCTCCGGGACCTCTGCCGCAGTCTATGATGCCTCTGCTACCTGGTACTAGTATTAAAATAGAATGAACCCTAACTACTTCCATCTCCCTAGGTATCTTAAGTAGTAAGTACTAAGTAGGTTTGGAGGGGAATTGGGCCTTTAGAGTAATTTTGGGTCAGTTTTGCTGAATTGGGGCTTGGGCATTTTAGTATGTAATGGATATACTGTACATTCTCTTATCGGGTTATCGGGTGTCCCGATAAAAAAATAAGCAATCCCGAGTCCCGAACCGTTAACCCGTTAGTTGGAAATTTTAAACCGACACCCGACCCGATAGTGAAAAAAATCGAACCGTTAAACCGATAAAGTATTTATCGGTTCGGGTTAACGGTTTGAACCGAAATTTGCACAGCCCTACTCTTTATGAAGGTGGACCTGGACCACGATTAAGGTGGCTATTTTGTTAATAAACAGAAGATACTTATAAATAGCGAGATGAAGAAGCAAGGATTTATTTGTTTTTTCTAGGCCAATTTAGAGCAATGATTTTGTTTGACTTTCTTCTCCAATTTAAAGTATCAAATCCATTAGTTTAATTTTCTTTCCCTAATATCTATTTAGGCCATGCCTATTGTGTGAGATAGGGGATTGTAAATGAAAAATATCATATTTCAGCCACAAAATAGTGTCCTTCCTGACTTGCATAAAATATGATAAGAAATGATCCCTTGTTAACAAGAAATTACACTGAATGACATTAAAAGTGAGTGATATTGACCTTGTGAGCCCAAATTGCCTCATGTTTAAACCATCAAAGATCAAAAATTAAAACTGGTTAAACTTAAAATTTTGCCTCGGAACATCCAGACAAGCAAGGAGGGTTAGAGTTCAAGATCACCACTATTAAAAGTCATTTTGGTAAATAACCCAAAATATTTTTCATCATTTAGGCCAATTCTTTTTTACTGAAATTTTTGTACATTAAGTTAGGACATTTATTTCTCAATAAGTTGATTTTGTATTTACAGAAAAGGCAACCAGAACAAACCGAAATATATAGGACATTTAAAAATATATGGTATTAGATCCAAGCACTTGCAATCCACTGGTTTATCGGTTGAATATATTGGTATATAATTAATCTCAACATAAAATTTGCAAAAAAGAATAGAGCGTTTGGTTGAAATTAAAGTATGAGAAAAAATAACCGATACATTACTAATACAATTATACAAGATTTGGTTGGTCACATTGAGTTAATGCGTAAAATGTATTAGTAATATACAAGGAATAAACTATTTAATGACATAATGCTCTTAAGATAACTTATTCCTGGGTAGGATTTATAATTAAATAATACCGCATAGTAATTTTTTTATCGAAAAAGGGTCTAAAAATACTTTTTGTCTATTGAAAATGGTATACAAATATCATTCATCCATCTTTAAACTCTATAATGCCCTTCAAATTCATCTTTCGGGATTCAAAATGCCTCCGCATCTACCTTTGGGCTCTAAAATGTTGTTATATTTAACAACCCTAATATTTAATAAAAAAAATTCATCAGTGATGTGTCAACTTTTCATTGATTAAAAAAAATTAAAAACCCTACCCAAAAGTTAATAGATCCATCTAGATTATCGTAAAGTTCTAGTAAGCTTTGGCAAACTGAATAATCCTTTTGGAATTGACCTATTTAGATAAAAAAAAATTCATTCTAATCCTACTAAGTGATTGAAACTCACTCAAGATTCTGAAATTGAGACAAACATGTAGCTTTCGAGAGTGATCAATGTCTGCAAATTGTTGGCGGCACACATGTTTGGAGAAATTTTTTTAATTAATTTATTGATACTTGTATTAAGGATCTTTAACTTAGGAGACAAATTTTCAATAAATTTACAGGTACAATGACTAATAAAATGTACCAAACAAGTTACTAATAATATACAAGACTAATGCACACATTATTTGTGTAATACACTCTAGCAAACGATCTCTTACTATTTTTGTCTAAACCCATTGAAATATTTTTGGTGAAATTGTTTTCCCATAGCTGCAATACTTCCAGTTCCATATGCCTCAAAACTAAATTCCTCATCCTAGATTGTAAAATTCATAAAGCTAATTACACACAATCTATCAGAGATCAAGAACTCCCTTAGTCTAGTTTGAGTCCTTTTTTCGCCCATTCAGAGAAATTAAATATGACCCATAGAATCCAAATTCTCACGAAATCAAGAAAAAATAAAATTAGACAAAATAAAGTCAGTAATACTATTCAAGCATATTGGTGTATATTTTTCACTACAAGATCTAGAATCAGATTCAAATCCGAAATCATATAGAAAAATGCTCATGTGTAATTTTTAACAAATATATATAATCAAGAATAAGTATAATAATTGTTCACCAGATCAAATGCGAAAACAATGAAAAAAATAATTGAAGAAAAAATAGGTTATTTAATATTTTAATTAATTAAATGGGACCAATAGAAAATTGACACGCTATTAATAAATTTTTTTAAAATTTAATATTAAGGTTGTTTGATATAAGGACATTTTGGAGCCTAAAGGTGGATGTGATGGACATTTTGGAGCACCTTATGTGAAGGGCATTATAGAGCCCAAAGGTAGATGAAAGACATTTTTGTATCATTTTCAATAGTTGAAGGACATTTTAGACCCTTTCAGTTCTTTTATTAATAGTTATTGCATACCATTTTAATTAATTAGAATTCATAACCCATCTTGCCAGTTAAATATAATCCGTAGTCTCTCTCATTTATTTTCTCTCTTCCTCTACCTTCTATTCTCTTTCTTTTTTGTTTCTCCATTTTTTTTCTTTTTCATTTTATTTTTTCTCTCTTTTTTATATTTTCTTTCTATTTTTTCATATTTTTCTTTATTTTATTTTTTTGCAATTTCTTTGTTTCTTTTCATTTTTTTGTCATTTTTCTCCTTTTTTAATTTATTTTTTCTCATTTAATGTTGTATTTTTTTTTATATTTTTTATTTATTTATATCATGCTATTTTAAATAAATTTATTATTTGTAGTTGAATAGTTTAGCTGTGAATATGTATAATTTATCATTCGTATTTGTATACAAATAAATATACTGATTAGTTGTATTTGCTTGAGACTAAAATACATAAATATGTAATATGTCATTCAATGCAAATATATCATTGGTATTTATATCTCAAATTATCATTTATATTTTTATATAAACAAGTCTCATTTTGAATGTGTATGGTTCAAGTTCATAAGAATGTATCATTTGATACAAATGTAACATTTGTATTTGTATAATTTGTTATTTTTATTTTTATTAGTCAATTTGCATCAATAAAATACAAAGTGTATCAATAAATGTAAATACAAGTGTTCATAGAAAAAAAAATAACAATTTTTTTCTATTGTTTCAAAATACAAATAATATTGTCAACTACAAATTTAAATACAAACAAATTATATTAAATACAAATAGAATATGCGATCAACTTATAAATACAAATATAAAATATTTTTTTAAAACTACAAATGCATCAACAACAATAGAATACAAATACAAATATAAATACAAACACAGTACAATCATAAAATACAAGTACCATATGCAGTCAATTATAAAATACAAATACAAAATAGTTCTTTAAAATACAAGTGTGAAATGATAGAATAAAAATGGTGGTGTGAACTAATAAATACAAATGCAAGTGCGAACTACAAAATACAAATACAAATGTGAACTCTAAAATACAAATACAAGCGCGAACTTTAAAATCAAATACAAATACAATTGTATCAACGAATACAAAAATATACATGATGGTGTGAATACAAATACGATAAACAATTGTGGTGTTTACGTTATAATCCATGACTTGTCCTTGAGTAGTCATATTTTTCAAAAATATAAAAAATATAAAATAGAACAAAAAAGGATAAAGAAAATAAGTACAAAAGAGAAAATCAAAAAACCATTTTACTTATCACAAGAAAATCATTTTACACTTTACCGGATAAAAAATTCAAAATCACATTTAGAATCAAGGATTTGTAGTTGTTTTGAAGATAAAATTAATGAAAAGTGATAGCATAGAGGTTAAGGAACTTACCCATGGAGGAAATCACAGAAACCCCTTTGAAATCACCTTAATCCGAGCTCTAGAAGTTCAAAAATAAAGAAAATAAGATTTGGGGCAAAAATGGAGTGAATAATTTGTCCGAGTCTACGGCATTTAAGAACATGGGCCCTTGGTTGTGATCGCAAGCTTTCTCGATCCGGATCTTGAAGAACGCGAGCCCTAGGGACGCGAATGGGATAAGGAAACTCAACCCTTTAAGAATGTGAGCCTCTGGACGCGAACAAGAAGGTAAGGATAGTAGGTCTTCAAGAATGCGATCCAAGGGTCGTGAATGCAAAGAGGAAAGGAGCATACACCAGAAAACAACTTAAAACCAGCAACGAAACAAGTCAAAATTCTTCGAACGAATCCTCAAAATTCATTCAAGATCCCACAGAAATAAATCAACAATACTACTAGCTAATTTTGATGTTCCACACTCAATGACAATGTTGAATTTTTTTAAAAGATCATTTCTAATAAATTAATCTCTGAGACTCTTTTAAGGCAATATTTAACTAGTTTCTAAAGAGAGACTCAAAATGTAAATAAAAGCTCGAGATCCAAACCAAAAGTTAGTAATCCAAAATCGACATTCCAGAGTAAGTGAAACTATCAAAATCATCATCCGAGGTTTGGATCACAAAATTTTGATCGATGTCAAACTAACTTCTTTTAAGGATGTTCAAAATCATAAGTTCATTTAAAATACTCTTGAATGTATTGAGAATCGTGCTAACCATCACCACAACTCATAAACAAGATAATGAAATTATGGGAAAGGATTAAATGATTAAAACATAAAAGTTTCTAAAAATTAGTATCAGGAACATTACAGTTCTTAATACTCATTTAACCATTAATGTAGATTTTATTGTGAATGATCCATTTTAAGTGAGTGTAATAATTAAGAAGTTGTCTCCTTTGTGAAAGAACAACAAAAATTATCTGAACACAAACATAATGAGATGACACTCAAAGATCTCATTGTAAGTTTGATGATTGATAAGGATAACAAGGCTATAGAAAAGAGATCACATTGAAATTTAAAAATAACAATAGTAAATATTGTTGAAGATGAACCCACAAAGACAAATAAAAAAGAGCATTGGGATAACAAAGCAATCCTCCTAAGAACAAATCAAAAGAAATTACTTCAATTGTGACAAAGTTGGTCACAAGGCTCCAGATTATCGAACTACAAAAAAAAGCAAGTAAAAGATCAAGAAAATATGGATGAATCCAAAGAAGAAATGGACAACCTTTGTGTCATACTTTCTGAATGCAATGTGATTAATAATCCAGGAGAATGATGGATGAATTTCAGTACCTCCTTCCGCGTCTATGCCAGCAAGGATCTATTTGTGTCATATGATTTTGCTCAACGTGATGAGAAGATATTTATGGCAAACTCCTCTAATGCAAAAATTGAAGGAACATACAAAATATGTTTGAAGATGACATCTGATAAGGTAGTGGCTCTAAATAATGTCTTTCATATTCTAGAGTTGTGAAAGACTTTGTTTCAATACACTTTCGATTAAGAATGGATTCAAGTATGTTTTTATTTTCAATAAAGTTGTAATTAGTAATAATGAAGTGTACATAGGAAATTATTACCTCACTGAGGGCCTTTTTAAGATCAATGTATTTACTATTGAAATGAATAATAGTTCTGTTTCTTTTTACTTACTTGAGTCAAACAAATTATGATATGAACATTTAAAACAAGTTAACAACAAAAACTTGCAAAAACTAATTAGTAAAGAAGTATTGCCTAACATTGAGTGTAATAAATCACAATGTCAAACATGTGTTGAATCTAAATTTGCTAAGCATTCTTAGAAATCTATTAAAATAAATTTTAATTCTTGAGAATTAATTTACAAAAATATTTGTGATATGAAGTCAACACCATCTCTGTGAAAAAAATATATTTTCTAACTTTTATTGACGACTACACTAGATACTGTTATGTTTATTTGCTAAATAATAAGGATGAATCAATTGAAACATTTAGAAAATATGAAAACTAAAGTGAAAAATTGGTGGATAAATATGTTTGGAAAATAGAATTGTCCATCAAACTATTTTCCCTTACAAATCTCAATCTAATGCAATTGCAGAAAGAAAAATCAAACGTTGAAGAAAATAATAAATGTTTTATTTATAAGCTCAAGTTTACCATAAAAAATTATGGGAAAAAATTATCCTTACAATAGATAAAATACTCAAGAAGAATAAAAAGAAAAGAAATCTGTAATACCTCATACTTTTCCTAGCTTAATTTTGCTCCTAGAATATCGAAGTTTAGACTAAAAAATAAATACCCTTTTATGCATGTAAAATTTTTCCGATTTAGACCTTCCATTGTGTAGATAATTGAGTAAACTTTCCATCGATATCAAATTTTCTCAAATTCGATACTCGATTGAGAAGTTATGATGTTTTTAGTAAGGAAGTATGCCAACTGGACAAGCACCGCATCGCGGTGAAGGTAAAAATGGAAATCATCAATTCCAGTGGACCTCCACAATTTGCCCGCATCGCGAAGAAACTCAATTTCTTATTTGGTAATTTTCAGTGGCTTACCGCGATGGAGGCGCATCGCGGTGATGGCCAAAATGACATTTCTATAGCGTACCGCGATGGCTCCACATCGTGGAGTATTTCTAGTTCCCAATTATCCCTTATCCAGTGAGCCACCACGATAGTGGCGCGTCACGGTGACATGGTAAATCAAGAAAATCTTTCTTTTCCAGTTTTGATTAAAAGTTTAAATGGGGTAGTTTGGTTAATTCCTAAGCCCCCAATTCATCCAAAATAAAGAATTAAGCATATCCCAAGCACTTTATGCTTATTTTCATCCTTTCTCTCTCAAAGAAAAATCCTAGAGCTCCAAAGCTTCTTCTACAAGAAATTTAAATTCCTTCATTATTTCTCCAAGAAAGCTCAAAATTGAGGATTTTCAAGAAAAGATAATCAAGAACTCATCTTCAAGAATTCAAATAGGAATCCAAAATTCAAGGTTCTTCATCTAATCATCTACCAAGGAATGTGGGGTTTATGAACAAGGATCCTCTTCCATCCTTGTTCCCAAAACGAAGTTTTAATTACAAATTCATATGATTTTGAATGAATATACATGAGATTTGAATTAGGGTTCATATCCATTATTGCTAATTACAAGATTATGAGTTTTTGAGAGATTTTGAAGATGAATTACATGTAAATTTTCATATTTTCATGCCTATTATAGTAATTTCCAGATTTTAAGATTCATTATCATTGTTTCATTGTCAAGCATGAACTTTATGATGTTTTTACATGAAATTGATGCATGAGTTATTAAGCCCAAGTTTATATGTTGATATTTCAAGAAAGATGATACTTTAAGCATCTTATGATCAGATTAATTACAGATTTACAGTTATGCTTTGATATTTTGATCCTCCGATAAGATTTGAAATCCACTTTATAGATTTACTAAAGATTTTAGAATTTAGAATAGCTTTATTTACAGATTTAATCAGATAAATGCATAATTGGTTTCAGAATAAACCCTTATACTAGTTTTTAAAAGTGGATCTAGTTTTTAAAAGTGAATTTCCAACAGAATGAGCACAGATTAAAGGGAGTAGTATTTAGCACCGAGCGGGAAGTGTGGAATTAGTGTGCCCTATCTTTCACAGAACTACGTAGCCAACGTAGGTACATATTATCAGATTATTCCCATTCCAATATGGGTGACAGTTACAGTTGTGATCACTTAGCTCAAGTTATACTCATTGGCAAGAGTATGACACCTCTCCCCATTATGAGATTTTTCCCTTAGAGGAATGAGACGTTGGACTCCATGTTAGCTCACATGGTTTATGTCGATTAGATGAACCTCCTACAGACTACAGATAACAAAAAAGAATAACAGTAAAGCTTTTAGAAAATTAAGTGTAAAGGCTCATAATTTTATTCAGATTATGCTTTACAGAAAGATATTAGTTAGAGATTTTAGCTTTTAGTTTTCAAACATACAAGTGAGTCCTTTCTACACTTAGATAGTATGATATAAAGACTGAGTATTAGCATAGCTTTCAGAACTAAATGTTATGACTCACAAGATTTATAAAGTATGATTTGCTTCTTATGATTTCAGATTTCAGTATTTCAGATATTCCAGCTTATGTGAGTCATTTAAATTTAACATACGTTATTTTACAAATTATAATGATGAGATGACATTTTACTTATGCATTTCACCCCCATATACTCGGTATATACTCAAAGTACTGATCCACATATACGTCTATGTGCTACATTGTCTCATACTGTAGGTTTAGGTGCTCAATATCAACAACGTGAGTAGTTTGAGCATCTCCATCAACATACGATAGTTGGTAAGTCCTCATAGTTTGGGGACTTATTCATTTAGATTTTACATCTTATTAGTTTATATGATTCAATATTTCTTTTCCGACAATTTTGAGTTAGCTGGGGGTTTGTCCCAGTGACTCTCTAGTTATTAGTAGTAGAGGCTTGTCAGACTTCTAGATTTGATTAAGACTTACAGTATTTGTTATTCAAAGATTATATTCAAATTATTCTCAGTTATTTCAGACAGTTTTCCACATATAGTATGGCTCTTATGTTTATGTTTCCTTTATTATGAGATTCAGACTTAGTAGAAGACAGATAGGGTTAGCTTAAGGCTACTCATAGTCTTGAGCATCGTGTGACTTCTCGAGACCAGGTTTTGGGGTGTTACATATTTGGTATTAGAACCTAAGGTTTATAAGAGTCCTACAGAGTCAGACAAGCCGCGTTATGTAGAGTCTTTATCATGAGTGTAAAGCGTGCCATATTTATGAGCAAGAGGCTATAAGACGTTCTTAGGAAATCATCTCTTTCGTTCATGATCTATTGTTCTTACAATAGCTCTATCTACTTTTAACTCATGCTCTTACATGACAGTTGAACATGCCTCCTCATCGAGCTAACGTCCGTGGAAATAGTAACCAGCCACCCTAGCCTGTTGACTCTTTGAAGGAGAATGTATCCCATGCTGAGTTTAGGGCTGCCTTTCAGGCATTGGCCTAAGCTGTGACTGCTAATGTTCAGGGTGACCATCAGGCTGCAATCCTAATTTAGAAGAATGGTGATTTAGCAGCAGCCAAAATCAGAGATTTCATGAGAATGAATCCTCCAGAGTTCTTTGGGTCGAAGGATGGTGAAAACCCACAACTTTATTTAGATGAGGTAAAGAAGATCACCCAGATTATGAATATTTTTGAAGAGGAGAGTATAGAATTAGTATCCTATAGATTGAAGGATGTAGTGTATGATTGGGTAGTTATGTGGAAGAATGGTAGAGGTGAAAATGCAGCTCCTATGAGTTGGCAGGTATTTTGAGATGCTTTTCTAGACAGGTTCTTTCCACATGAAATGAGATAAGCTAATATAGAGGAGTTTGTGAATTTGAGGCAGGGCTCAAGGACAGTGAATGAGTATTTACTTAAGTTCAATCAGTTGTCTAAGTATACCCCTGATATGAAGGAGTATTTCCTTAAGTTCAATCAGTTGTCTAAGTATACCCCTGATACGATGGTTGATCTTAGGGCAAGTATGAGTAAGTTTGTTACTAGAGTATCTAGCTTGGTAGTCAAGGAGTGTAGGACTGCCATATTTATTGGAGACATAGATTTTGATATATTGATGATTCATGCTCAGTAGATTGAGGCAGAGAAGTTAAAGGGAAGAAAAAGGGGAAATACGAAGTCTAGAACAAGGTATTTTGAGTACGGCCAGGCTAGGTCTCAAGGGGAAATCGTACGCAGTTTTAGAATCGTTCGTCTATGCCAGCACCATCTTCAGCTAGTGCTCCCGCTTCTAGAACTAGACAATAAAAGTGGGGTAAGTCTTCTATGTCCAGATCTCAGAATAGTGTGAGTGGAAGGCCCAGTTATCCTCTATGTGCTAAGTGTGGTAAAAATTACCCGGGTGAGTGTTTAGCTGGTCAGAAAGGTTGCTATGGTTGTGGTAAGTTGGGTTATGGAATCAGAGAGTGTCCCTATGCTAAGCAGTGGAATAGAGATGCTCATCCCCAGACTCAGGCCACTAGTGCACCAACTCCTCTAGGTTGCCCAGTTCCTCCTTAGGGTGCATCATCCAGTACCGGTGGTGGTCAGTGCCAAAATCAATTTTATTTTTTACCATCCCATCAGGATCAGAATTTGCCAGATGTTGTCACTGGTATGCTTCGTGTCTTTCATCTTGATGTTTATGTGTTGTTAGAACTTGGGTTAAAATTTTCTTATATGACCCCGTTAGTTGCACTAAATTTTGAAATCAGTCCTGAAAATATCCCTGAGCCTTTCTTGGTTTCTACCCCAGTAGGTGAGTCAGTTATTGCCAGACAAATCTATAGAAAGTATCTTATCACTGTCCTTCATAAAATCATATTAGCAGACTTGATAGAGTTAGATATGGTTGACTTTGATCTTATTGTTGGCATGGATTGGCTCCATTCCTATTATGCATCCATATATTGTAGCTCCCAAGTGGTGAAGTTTCAATTTCCAGATGAGCCAATATTTGAGTGGAAGGGTAATTCGGTGTCTCCCAAAAGTCATTTCATATCTTATCTTAAGGCCAGAAAGTTGATTTCCAAAGGGTGTATCTATCATCTAGTTTGAGTCAAAGATACTAAGTCTGAGACTCTAATAGTTCAGTCAGTCAGTGCAGTTAATAAGTTTCCTGATGTTTTTCCCAAAAAATTGTCAAGGGTACCTCCCGATAGGAAAATAGAATTTGGTATTGACCTTCATCCAGATACTCAACCAATATCTATACCTCCATATTGTATGGCTCCCACCGAGCTTTAGGAGTTGAAAGAGCAGCTCAAAGATCTTCTAGATAAGGGTTTCATAAGGCCTAGTGTTTCCCCATGGGGCTCTCCCATCATATTCGTGCAAAAGAAAGATGGTTCTTTGTGTATGTGCATTGACTATAATCAGTTGAATAAAGTTACAGTAAAAAACAAATATCTTCTTCCTAGAATTGATAACTTATTTGATCAATTCCAAGGTGCAAGTTATTTCTCAATGATAGACCTTAGATCCGGCTATCATCAACTTAGAGTAAGAGAATGTGATATTCCAAAGACAACTTTAAAACCCTTTTATGGTCATTTTTAGTTTCTAGTCATGTCCATCGGGCTAACCAATGCCCCAACAACTTTCATGGACTTGATGAACAGAGTGTTTAAACAGTATCTGGATATGTTTGTCATAGTCTTTATAGATGATATTCTTGTCTATTCTCGTAGTAAGGATGGTCATGCAAACCACCTTAGAATTGTATTGTAAAGTCTTAGAGATCATTAGTTATTCTCCAAATTCAACTAGTGTGAATTTTGGCTAAGTTCAATAACTTTTCTTGGTCATATTGTTTCCAGTGAGGGTATTAGAGTTAATCCGTAAAAGATAGAAATCATAAGAAATTGTCCTAGACCTATCTCTCCACCAAACATTATGATTTTTTTTGGTTTAGCTGGCTATTACAGATGTTTTGCTGAGGGTTTTTCTTCTATTGCATCCCCTATGTCTAGATTGACCCCAAAAAAAGTTAAGTTTTAGTGGTTCGATTCCTGTACGAAGAGTTTTTAGGAGTTGAAGACTCGACTCACTTCAGCTTTAGTTTTAGCGTTACCTGATGGTACAGATGGTTTTGATATAAGCACAATGAGTATCAAGAGCATAAGGTATTGTCTAAGGGTTAAGGCTTCGAAATTGGCAAGCAATTGAAGACTTTTGGAGTATTTTGAAGCCTTGGTCAAGAGAAGGAAGAAGGGGAACTTATACACTTCATAGGTGCCTCAAGTGAAGGACAATGAAGATATTTTACTCTCCATAGGCGCCCATTTCTAAGCCCTCATTAAGGGCATTTTTGTCATTTGGCATGTAATAGTATAAATAGACCATTTTACTTCTCTTTTCATTAGACTTTGATGAATTGATTGAGTATTACTCTTATTTTGTAGCTTTAATATTCTAGTTTTAGGTCTTAGAATCCGAAACTTAGGTCCTAGAACATTTGAAGTTAGGGTTTCACTTGTTTTAGATAATTTGGCAAGAAAGGTGGTTTGAGGAAGCGTGTTTCCTTTGGGTCACCTAAGAGGAAGGTTTGAACTCTTATTTGTGAGGTGTGTTCAGGATTTTGAAACATCTTCTAGTGCTAATCATTGAATAAGAGTAAGGGTCTTTCCATTTATCTTTCAATTTCAAGTAATCTTCTTCTTCATCTTCATTCTATGTGTTGCTTCCTCTTTGTTTGGTTGCTGGAATTTGCATCTTAGTAGCCAATTTCGTGTGTTTGGTAGTCTTTAGGCTATCATTTGGTATCAAAGCCTTGGTTAGGGTTGTTCCAATATCCCTAAATCTTGGTTTTAGTGTTCTTATTTAGAAAATCTCAACAAAAAAGAGTCAAAAATTAGAAAATACAAAAAAAAAAGGTATCTAGTGTTGTCTTGTGTTAGATCCGAATTTAGAGTCTTAGATCTACAAGATTTTACTTTGTTTTGAAGGTTTCTTGTGTTAGATTCTTGTTCTCTAACACCTAGGAAGTCTAGATCTACTTTTAGAGTGAAGTTTGGTTGGTTTTGAGCTAGATCCACCATTGTTGTGGCTTGTTTGAAGCTTTTTGGGAGAGGGTGACATTTTTGGTTGGTGTTGGTTACTTGATTTGTGGTTGATTTTTGGTTGGTTGAAGTTGTTTTGGGCTAAGGAACCTAGATCTTAAAAAAAATTCAGATTTGGAGTTCATTTGCTAGGTGGTCAAACTTGGTCAACGCTTGAATATTCATCTTGTTCATCCATGATCTTCATAACTTAGTGAAGAAGGATATTCAAAGTTCTTGTTTGATCCAAAAAAGGGAAGAAAGAGAGTCAAAAAGTTGTTTGTCCAAAAGCATATTCAAAGAATATTCCATTCTTCCAAAAGGAAGAGGGGACAAGGGGACAACAAAGTATAATTGCAAGTACAAAGGGGGGACCAATTCATTTCTCATCCATTTTGAAGCTTGAAAAGGCTTCAAACTTGAAATTTTTCCCTCCAAAACTGAATTCTCTTCCTTCCTAAGAGGTGTTGGCCAAAACAAGTTAGGAAAAATTTTGGAATTTCGAAAAGTGACAACCAACCACGTAGTGCCACATCATCACTTGTGCTCAACCAAAATTCGACTCTAAAGTTAGATTTCCTACTTTCTAATTTTTTATTCTAGTTTCTTTTAAGTTAATTCTATCACTAATTAGCAAACTAGTAAGTACCTACTAGGTTGGTAATTGGTTTAGAGTTCATTTATTTTGTGTCTCCGGTTTTTTGTGTGCTTTTCTCGTTTTCAAGTCGTAGTATTTTGTTGGTTCAAGTTCGTGCATCACTTATTTTGAGTCATTTTAAACAAACATCAGTTCCGATTCAAAAGCTTCTCACCTCTCAAGTAACTTGCCAAGTATTTTCGATTCTCCAATACTTGTGAAGCCAAGTGTGAGGTGAGGTTGAGTGTGAGTGAAGTGAGGTTTTTGAACTAACTTGTTTCCTTATTTTTTAGGTGGTTTGCTTGCTGATTTTTGCACTTTTTAGGTACATTTTCCATGGAATCCGAAGGTAATACTTCCCAACCTTTGGGAAATGATGCAATTGGAACCTTGATGGCTTGAACTGATGCCTTGGGTCGAAAAATGAAAGAAGTTCATGATGCCTTGAGAAGTAAAATTACATCCTTGAAGGGTGGTGTGGCTAGAATGAAAGTTGGGGTTGATAGACTATGTGATAGACTATGCCCATCTAACCCCCCACAATTGAACCAAGTCTAACAAAAGGGACTTGGTACTCAAATGCTACCTCAAAATCTGAAGTACCAAGTTCTAAACTCACTTGACCAAAGGCCTTACCCTTCATAAGTCCAAACACCTTAAGTCCCAAAATCCTACACTTCACAAAATCGAATGCCTCCCTTCCACAAGTTAGAATCCGAAGAGAATGATACCAAGCCTCAAGAAGGAGAGAAACTTGATGTTAATATGCAAGAAGAGTGTGAAGAAAAGAAGAAAATGGAAAAGAAAACCATGGGTAGTGAAGTTGGAAAGGAAAAAGAATGCTTGATTATGGATCTTGTCCACAAAGAATCCTTGATAATCACTAACCCAAATGCTAGCATTTTACCTAGCATTGATTATTCATATGTGTAGGTACAAGAAGATATAATTTCAATGGAGAATCCAAAAGAAGTCCCTCTCGAACATGATGGTGTTCCAAGTGCACTCTTGGCCGAAAGTTTAAGGCAAGTGGGCTGCCATAGTATAACCTAAGGTAAAATTGGTACCCTCTACACTCACTCAAGTCTAAAATGTTGTGATGTGGCTATTAGTATCCAAGGTGATGTGAATTTGGGTTTCCCTAGTGTAGAGAAGCATGAATCTTTCATTGGTAGTACTATTATTGTGTGTAATGCTCAATTTATTTTTAAGGGTGGTTCACTACTTGATTATGTGAGTAATGAGATTAAAGATATTCAAGTTGATGCTCATTCTTGTAATGGTGATCATGTGTATGGAGAGATTGCGGATGATGATATGTATATTGCTAAGGAAGGCCTACTAAGTCATAAGTCCTTATCCTTGTGTCCTAGTCTTCCCGTAAGAACAAATGCTTGGGGTGAGTGTGATACCCTAGTAGATGGAATAAGTAGTTTCGGTTTATTCCCTTGGCTACTTCACCCATTTGATCCCGGTGTACTAGTGGGGCAGGGAAGAGATTGTTTTGGCTTGTGCTTGTTTTCCCTTGATGTTTATGGTGCACATACTAATTGTTTCATGGAAAAAATAATGGACTGCTGGTTGTATTTCAAATATGTACCCCCTTGGCGTGATAATCTAGTGAAAGGGATGCTTCACCATGGCCTAGGCCCTTGATTACTATCTCTCTTTGACCCCGGAATATTCTTGAGATGTGAAGATTATAGTTGCTGGTCGTACTCACTTATTTTTTATATTGATGCTATTCATGTCTTTGGTATACTTTATGCCAATCTTTTTATGTCAAAAACCAAGGATATGTGGATGTATGTCAAGTGTGAGAAACCATGGGTTGATGATATAAGTGTGGTACTAATACTAACCCTCCTACCAAGAGGATTTTGTGTTTGTTTAGCTCTCTCTTTGGTTTTTGCAAGATCTGAATTTGAGGACAAATTCCTTCAAGATGGAAAGGATGATATAAGCACAATGAGCATCAAGAGCACAAGGTATTGTCTAAGGGTTAAGGCTTCGGAATTGGCAAGCAATTGAAGACTTTTGAAGCCTTAGTCAAGAGAAGGAAGGAGGGGAACTTATACACTTCATAGGCGCCTTAAGTGAAGGACAATAAGTACATTTTACACTCCAAATATACACTCCATAGGCGCCCATTTCAAAGCCCTCATTAAGGGCATTTTTGTCATTTGGCATGTAATAGTATAAATAGACAATTTTACTTCTATTTTCATTAGACTTTGATGAATTGATTGAGTATTACTCTTATTTTGTAGCTTTAGTCTTCTATTTTTAGGTCTTAGAATCCAAAACTTAGGTCCTCGAACATTTGAAGTTAGGGTATTGCTTGTTTTGGATAATTTGGAAAGAAAGGTGGTTTGAGGAAGAGTGTTTCCTTTGGTTCACCTAAGAGAAAGGTTTGAACTCTTATTTGTGAGGTGTGTTGAAGGTTTTGAAACATCTTCTAGTGCTAATCATTGAATAAGAGTAAGGATCTTTCTATCTATCTTTCAATTTCAAGTAATCTTCTTCTTCATCTCCATTCTATGTGTTGTTTCCTCTTTGTTTGGTTGCTGGAATTTGCATCTTAGTAGCCAATTTCATGTGTTTGGTAGTCTTTATGCTATTAGGTTTTGTGGTGTATTATGATGCCTCTAGAGTTTGTTTGGGTTGTGTTTTGATGCACAGAGGTAAGGTCATAGCCTATGCCTGTAGACAACTTAAGCCTCATGAAAAAAATTATCCAACCTATGATCTTGAGTTAACTGCTGTTGTTTTTTCTTTGAAAATCTAGAGACATTATTTGTATTGGGTGCATGTTGATGTATTCACGGATCACAAAATTTTGCAGTATGTGTTTACTCAGAGGGAGTTGAATCTTCATCAGAGAAGGTGGTTAGAATTGTTGAAGGATTATGATATGAGTGTGTTGTATCATCTGAGCAAGGACAATGTAGCGGCAGTCGCCCTCAGTAGATTTTCTATGGGTAGTGTTTCTCACGTGGAGAATGATAAGAAGGAGTTAGTTCGGGAAGTTCATCAATTAGTTAGGTTGAGTGTTAAATTGGTTGATTCAGCGGAAGGGAATGTTTGGGTTCAGAGTAGTTCTGAATCTTCCCTAGTTTCGAAAGTGAAGGAGAAACAGGATAATGATCCTAGTTTGTTCAAACTGAAAGAGTCTGTTAAAGACCAAAAGGTAGAGGTTTTCTCCCAAGGGAGAGATGGTGTGTTGTGATACCAGAGTAAATTGTGTGTGCCCTAGGTTGATGATTTAAGGCAACGAATTATGGCAGAAGCGTATGGTATGCGTTATTCTATTCATCCAGGTGCTACCAAGATGTACCGTGACTTGTGGGAAATCTATTGGTGGAGTGGTATGAAGAGATATATAGCAGAGTTTGTAGCCAAGTATACAACTTGTCAACAGGTTAATGTAGAGCACCAAAGACCTGGTGGTGCATTGCAAGAGTTTGGTATCCCCACTTGGAAGTGGGAAGAGGTGAATATGGACTTTGTGATTGGATTACCCTGTTCGCGTCGTCAACATGATTTGATTTGGGTGAAAGTAGATAGATTTACTAAGTCAGCGCATTTCTTACCAGCTCATACGTATTACACAACTGAAGACTATGCTAAGTTGTATATCAGAGAGCTAGTCAGATTGCATTGAGTACCTTTATCTATTATCTCAGATAAGGGTACTCAGTTTACCTCTCAGTTTTGGAAAACCTTTCAGAAGGGTCTTGGTACCCAGGTTCATCTTAGTTCAGCTTTTCATCCACAGACAGATGGTCAGGCAGAAAGGACCATTTAGACTTTAGACGACATGTTGAGGGTATGTGTTCTTGATTTCAAATCTAGCTGGGATGACCATTTGCAATTGATTGAGTTCGCCTATAATAATAGTTATCATGCTAGTATTCAGATGGCTCTATTTGAGGATCTTTATGGGCGAAGATACAGATTGCCAGTTGGTTGGTTTGAAGTGGGTGAGGCCTCTTTGATTGGGCCAGACATAGTGTTTGAAGCCATGGAGAATGTTCAGTTGATTCGAGAGATATTGAAAGCAGCTCAGAGTCGTTAGAAATCTTATGGAGACATGAGAAGAAAAGATCTTGAGTTCGAGGTTATTGACCTTGTGTATTTAAAAGTTTCACCCATGAAAAGGGTGAAGAGATTTGGCAAAATGGGGAAGATTAATCCCCGATATGTAGGTCTCTTTTGAATTTTGAGTCGCGTTGGTAAGGAGGCGTATGATCTTGATCTACCCACAAATTTATCCTCAGTTCATCCAGTAGTCTATGTTTCCTTGTTAAAGAAGCGCATGGACGATTCAGCTGTTATAGTTTCTCTGGGAAGTACAGACATTCAGAATAGCCTTTCATATGAAGAAGTTCCAGTAGAGATTCTTGATCATCAGATATGTAGACTAAGGAATAAAGAAGTTCCCTTGGTCAAAGTTCTGTGGCAAAATCAGTCCGTTGAGGGTGTTACTTGGGAAGCAGAAACAGACATGCATACCAAGTATCCTCATCTCTTCTCCACGAACTCAGATTCAGCCGAAGGTAATAGTCTTCCTTCATTCAGTTCTTTTCTAGTCTCCAATTCAGCTATATAATTGTTTTCATGCAAACTCATGCACTCGTAGATTAGATCAGTAGCTAAGTATGTTTTAGATTTAGTTATATAGTTTATTTTAGTTTTGCATGATAGCTTATAATCTCAGATTCCTCAGTATTTTCAGCTTAGCTAGCCACATTAGAGGAAGAATGTTCCCAAGGAGGAGATATTGTAATGCCCTATACTTTTCCTAGCTTAATTTCGCTCCTAGAATGTCAAAGTTTAGCCTAAAAAATGAATAACTTTTTATTCATGTAAAATTTTCCTGATTTAGACCTTCCATTGTGTAAATAATTGAATAAGCTTTCCATCGATACCAAATTTGCCTAAATCCGATACTCGATTGAGAAGTTATGGTTATTAGTAAGACAATATGCCAACTGGGCAAGCACCGCATCGCGGTGAAGGTAAAAATGGCAATCGTCAATTCCAGTGGACCTCTGCAATTTACCCGCATTGCGGAGAAACTCAATTTCTCATTTGGAAATTTCTAGTGGCTCACCTCGATGGCGGCACGTCGCGGTGATGTCCAAAATGACATTTCTATAGCGTACCGCGATGGCTCCGCGTCGCGGAGTGTTTCCAGTTCCCAATTATCACTTATTCAGTAAGCCACCAAGATAGTGGCGCATCGCGGTGGCATGGTAAATCAAAAAAATCTTTTTTTCCAGTTCCAATTAAAAGTTTAAAATGGGTAGTTTGGTCAATTCTCAAGCCCCCAATTCGTTCAAAACAAAGAATTAAGCATATCCCAAGCACTTTATGCTTATTTTCATCCTTTCTCTCTCAAAGCAAAATCCTAGATCTCCAAAGCTTCTTCTCCAAGAAATTTAACTTCCTCCATTGTTTCTCAAAGAAAGCTCAAAATTGAGGATTCCCAAGATAAGATAATCAAGAACTCATCTTCAAGAACTCAAATAGGAATCCAAAATTCAAGGTTCTTCATCTAATCATCTACCAAAGTATGTGGGGTTTATGAACAAGGATCCTCTTCCATCCTTGTGCCCAAAACCAAGTTTTAATTACAAATTCATATGATTTTGAATGAATATACATGAGATTTGAATTAGGGTTCATACCCATTATTGCTAATTACAAGATTATGAGTTTTTGAGAGATTTTGAAGATGAATTACATGTTTATTTTCATATTTCATGCCTATTGCAGTAATTTCCAGATTTTGAGATTCATTATCATTGTTTCATTGTCAAGCATGAACTTTATGATTTTTTACATAAAAGTGATGCATGAGTTACTAAGCCCAAGTTTATATGTTGATATTTCAAGAAAGATGATGCTTTAAATATCTTATGATCAGATTAATTACAGATTTACAGTAAAGCTTTAATCTTTTGATCCTCAGATATGATTTGGAATCCACTTTATAGATTTACTACATATTACAGAATTCAAAATAACTTTATTTATTAATTTAATCAAATAAATACATAATTGGTTTTAGAATAAACCCTTATGCTAGTTTTTAAAAGTGGATTTCTAACAGGATAAGCGTAGATTAAAGGTAGTATTTAGCACCGAGCGAAAAGTGTGGGATTAGCGTGCCCTATCTTTTACAGAACTACATAGCCAACGTAGGTACAAATTATTAGATTATTCCCATTCTAATATGGGTGACAGTTACAGATGTAATCACTTAGCTAGGGTTATACTCCTTGACAAGAGTATGACACCTCTCCCCATTGTGAGGTTTCCCTCTTAGGGGAATGAGACGTTGGACTTCATGTTAGTCCACATGATTTATGTCGGTTAGAAGAACCTCTCTACAGACTACAGATAACAAAAAAAAAAAAAGATTTTAGAAAACTAAGTATAAGGCTCACAATTTTATTCAAATTATGCTTTACAGAAAGATATTTATTACAGATTTCAGCTTTTAGTTTTCAGACATAGAAGTGAGTCCTTTCTACACTTAGACAATATAATTTAAAGACAGAGTATTAGCACAACTTTAAGAACTAAATGTTATGACTCACTAGATTTATAAAGTATGATTTGCTTCTTATGATTTTAGATTTTAGATTTTAGTATTTTAGATATTCCAGCTTATGTGAGTCATTTTCATTTAGCATGCATTATTTTACAAATTATGATGATGATATGATATTTTACTTATGCATTTCACCCCTATATACTCAGTACATCCTCAAAGTACTGATCCACATATATGTATATGTGCTATATTGTCTCATAATGTAGGTTCAGGTGCTCAGTATCAGCAGCATGAGTAGTTCGAGTATCTTCATCCACATCTTAAAGTTGGTGAGTCCTCATAGTTTGGGGACTTATTCATTCAGATTTTGCAGCTTATTAGTTTATATGATTCAGTATTTCTTTTCAGACAGTTTCGAGTTAGCTGGGGGTTTGTCCCAGTGACTCTCTAGTTATTAGTAGTAGAGTCTTGTCAGACTGCTAGATTTGATTCTGACTTACAGTATTTAGTATTCAGAGATTATATTCAGACTATTCTCAGTTATTTCTGACAATTTTTTGCATATAGTATGGCTCTGATGTCTATATTTTCTTTATTATGAGATTCAGACTTAGTAGAAGCCAGGCAGGGTTAGCTTAAGGCTGCTTATAGTCTTAAGCACCGTGTGACGTCTCAGGACCAGGTTTCGGGGTGTTACAAAATCCAATTTGAAATATTTCAAAATGTGGTAATGTCAATCTAAAGTCCAAATTTTGATATTAAAAGGATCTATATAGGACAAAAGACAGTGTAATATATTTTCATTGGATATGCTACAAATAGTAAAGCATATCGATTGTTAGTTACCAAATCCAAACATGTAGATCTTTCTGACAATACTGTAATTAAATTAGGTAATGTTGAGTTCTTTGTACACATTTATTCGTATAAAACTAGATATCAGTCGTCTAGTGAAGGGCCTAAGTGACCTCGATACAAACCAAAGGAGAATGTACTTAATAAAGAGAATTCAATATGTAGTAAATGTCAAACGACATCTACTTTCTTTGGATAAAATTATGTAATATTTATTTTTTAAAATGAGCCTCAAATATTCAAAGATATGTCTTCTACAGACTTCTCATTTTTAAAAGAGGTTGTCAATAGTCAGATTGATTCAATCTTAAACAATTATATTTGGAAATTGATTTATCAACCTCTAGAAAATAAAACTTTAGGTTCAAAATAAGTCTTTAAAAGAAAAATGAAAGTTGATAGGAATATAGATAAATATGAGGCAAGATTTGTCGTTAATGAATTTACATAAAAGAAAAGGCTTGATTATTTTGACACATACTCACTAATAATAAGGACAACATACATTCAAATATTTATTGCGCCAGTAGTGGTATATGGCCTTGAAATCTATTAATTTAATGTGAAAATAGCTTTTGTAATACATTCAAATGTCTTTTGGTTTCTGTTAAAGAAAGGAAAATGTGTAAACTATGTTACTTTATGGGCTAAAACAAGCACCCAAATAGTGACATACAAAATTTGATCAAACTATATTGGTAAATGAATTTAAGATTAATGAGTGTGACAAATGCACTAACATTAAAGACACTCCAAATCATAAAGTAATTATTTGTTTGTATGTTGATGACTTGTTGATCATTGGCATTTCTAACATAAATGCTACTAAGAGAATGTTGGCTAGCAAATTGGATATGAAAGATCTTGGAGTTGCTGATGTTATCTTAGTGATAAGAATTCATAAAACTCCATAAGATTTAGCATTGTCATGGTCACATTACATTGAAAAAGTACTTAGCAGGTTCATGTATTTGGATTTTAATATTTTCAAGACACCAATAGATGTGAGTTTTGCACTTTAAAATAATGAAGGTAATAATTACTCATAATTAGACTATACAAGAGTGTTGAAAAATTTGATGTATATCATGAACTATCCGTAATCAGATACAACATGTTCTATTAGTAAATTGAGTCAGTTTAAAAATAATCTCATAGATGATAATGAAAAGAATTTTGAAATACCTAAAACATACTCAAAACTATGCGCTTTGCATTATAATGAATATCCAATAGTAATTGAAGGATATAATAATGCAAATTGAATCACCAGATCAAATGAAGTTAAATTCATAAGTGGATATGTATTTACTCTTGGAGAGGATCGGTCTCTTGAAAATCATCCAAATAGACATGTATTGCTCGATCCATGGTGGACTTTGAATTTGTCACTTTAGATAAGACCTATAAAGAAGATGAATGGCTCTGAAATTAAAGATATTTCTTTTTGGCCAAAACCTTTGGCGCATGTATGCATACACTGTGATATTCATGTTGTAATAGATAGGGCAGGGAACATGATATATAAGAAAAAATCTCATTACATCGACAGAGACATAATACCATTAGACAACTACTTTCTAGTGAAATTATTATGATTGGTAAAAGAATAATGTTTCAGTTCTACTTACAAAAGGCCTAACTAGAGAGAGAGTTAAAAGATCATCAAAGGGAATAATTTTAAGGCCTATGACAAGTCATTATGGTGGTTACTATACCCAATATGTTGGAGATTCCAACAGTTAGGTTCAAAGAGATCAAACAAAGTTGTGATTGACTGTTCAACATTATCAAATAACTCAATCCATTCTCATAATGAAGACAATGTTTAGGAAACAAAGATAAGATTTAAAGTTTTAAGTTTTTCAATTATTTTTAAGTTTTTCAGGCATGACCAAATAGTTGATCTATAGAATTAAATGTTTAGGAATCACCTATGTGAGTGTCAAGTAGAAGACACATCAAGAAAATAATGGTAAAAGCCGATTCTCCAAGCTCTCATAAAATCAGACAATGTTCATGGTTGAAACGAACAAAACAGTGAGAACCATAAATAGTAAAAGGTTAGTTGTATGACTTATATTGTCTAGATATACAACAAAGTTTGATGGCTTAAATATTTGCATCTACCTACTGATTGAGTGCATACATCTGATATAGGATCACTACATAATTTTCAAAGGTGAACCTATTTATTCAGATACAATTAGTTTTTACTTATAAATCACACACTTTTCCATATATATATATATATATATATATTGATTTTGTAGCCATTTTTTGTTCATCTGGGGGATTGTTGGGTTCTAGTGATGAAATGTTAATGAAAAATGAAGGAGGAAAGTGAATTACATTTTCATTTCATAAAAGAAGTGTTTCTCCCACATTGATGGGTGAACTTTTTTGTGATTAAGTATAAAAGTAATACTCCATATTGTTAGTGAGGTAATAAGAAGGCAAGCTTCGCATCGTTCTCTTCATCATTCGCTCGGTTCAATTTCATCTTATTTCATCTTTGACCTCGAATTCAAATTTGTTAAATGATCAATCGAGAGACTATCTTTCTGGATAAAATTTATTTGAAACTTAATTATTTAATGATTATTTATTCCAAAATCTGATCTAAAATTTTTCTCCATTTATAGATGCAAAAATGCATTTACAAACACACATTCAACGCACATTAAAGGGATGTGATTCTTCAATTCACTGTTTAAAATTTACTAAGTGATTTGCAGCTGCAAAATTCTATTGTGAACGCAAATGCCAACACAAACCAACTCTCAACTTTTTATTTTCATACAAACTGATTTGTTGGAGCTTATGAGTATCTGCTCCCGTAAACTGGTCCACGAATAGGCCCGACAGTTCAAAACAGTGCAACTCTTTAGAATATTACTTCTTTTTTGAAGCAACACTTTTTAGATATACACTAGTTTAATCCTACATGCTTCGCACGTGTAATGTTTGATTATTTAAAATTAAATAATTTTATCTATTACGGAGATTTTTAATAAAGTATAATGTTCAAATCACTTTTCAAAAATCTTTCACACTTTAATATAATAATGTAAACATAAACATGTATAAATATATGTTTTACCACCAAATATTTCAAATGGTTGATGGATCATTACTTTTGTGTTTGCCATATAGTACCTCTTTCCCTTGTTGCCACAGGCTAAGAGAGAGACATCAATTTGAACCATATTTGTGTTACGATTTTTTTTTTTTATATATTTAAAATATATTTTTTTTAAAGTCAAATCCTTATAAAATCATTAATTACATTCTTATTACGTACTTAAACTCTTAAAAATATGGTACTTCTTAAATTTTTATTATTCTAATAGTTTTATATTTATTTCTAGATTTTTCAAATCTTCTTTAAATTAAATTTAGTTGATTTAGAATTCTTACACTAATGGAAAAAATATCAGCTGTCATTAATTTTGATGTCTTCTAATAACAAAAGATTTTACCATAAATATATTTAATTAATTTTCAACTCTTAAATTAGAAAAAAATATATTAAAATTCTGATGACCTCAAATAAGGAATATTTTTTACCATAAATATATTTAATTAATTTTTAACTTTTAAATACTAGGAAAAAATAGTGAAAAGACGATTTTATCTAAAATAAGGACTTTTAATAAAGGGTAAAAAGTTCAAACAATATTTTTTGATGCCTTTCACCTTTTAATATATTATATATATGTATATATATATATTATATTATATTATGTTATATTATATTATATTATGTTATATTATATTATATTATATTATATTATATTATATTATATTATATTATATTATATTATATTATATTATATTATATTATATTATATTATATTATATTATGTTATATTATATTATATTATGTTATATTATATTATATTATATTATATTATATTATATTATATTATATTATATTATATTATATTATATTATATTATATTATATTATATTATATTATATTATATTATATTATATTATATTATATTATATTATATTATATTATATTATATTATATTATATTATATTATATTATATTATATTATATTATATTATATTATATTATATTATATTATATTATATTATATTATATTATATTATATTATATTATATTATATTATATTATATTATATTATATTATATTATATTATATTATATTATATTATATATATATATAGATATCTAATATTTCCTGAGATATGAGTACGAAATTTTGAAGTTAAAAACTCTTCTTTCTTGTAAAAACTGAAGTTTGATTATTTGTAGCCGTTTAGTGACTTCGTTGTTTAGCAGAATTTGAGGTATCACTATTCTGCTGAAGTGAATTTTGGGAGAATATATTCCATTAACCTCGAGTACTTGAGGAAAATAATTTTCTTAAGGACACACTTTAAATTTAGTGGGCCGGGCTTGACTCTTTTGTCTTCATCTCTTTCTTAGTTTGGTTTGGTATTTTCTAGAAATAGATTGTACTTCATTTTTGTTGTTCATAAGTTGGTTTGAACTTATTATTGAAGTTGATATTTGTGAATACAAATTTTATTTAATGAAAATAATAACTACTCCATCCGTTTCAAAATGATTGTCACGATAATTGTAGTATTTTTGAACGGAGGTAGTAGTGTGTTTGATTAAAAAAAGGGTTGATAAGCACTTTTGTTGAATTAACAGAAATTTGTAGCCTAGAGTCTAGACATATTGGCATTGCCTAAGTATAAAAGGGCAGAGAATCATGCAATGATGAACTAAACACACTTGTTAATATAGCTTTGTGAAGCTAGAGAGATGAGCCTGGGAGGGAAATTGGTTTCTGAGATAAACATAAAGTCAATGGAGATGTGTTCCATGAGATCTTTAGGTATAGACCACACCATATCTACAGTATGTGTTCTGATAAAATACAGAATGTGCATATTCATGAAGGTGAATGGGGTACTGTTGGCTCTGTCATATTTTGAAACTTCACCCATGGTAAGCCACCACCTCTTCTATAACACTTCAACTCATTGTTACAGACGCATATTTGTGATTTAATGTTTATAAGTTCCTGTAATGATTTCAAGTTAAAGTAAAATACTAACTAGCTAGGTTCACACTTACCAATTAATAAATATTTGTAGTTTTTCTAAATACAAATACATACGGAGTATGAGCAAAATTCACTGACTAGATGTGAACCCATACCTTAAAAGCTAGATGCACACCTAGTTATATTGTGAACATCTGTTCTTTGGGTACTCTTTGCCGTCAAAAATAAGTGAGGTTTAAAGTTCTTTGACACATTCATTAGGGGTGACCATCAATAGAAATAGATTCAGAATTTAAAGTTTAATGAATTCAAATATCATTAAGCTTCTTTGCCGTGAACCATATCGTATTTTTAAAATTATGGTTCACACCTACTATTCATAGTTAATTTTGTGGACTTTTGATATATAAATTTATAATATGCATCTAATCATCAAATTAATGTTTGGTTTCGTAAAACCAAGAGTGGAATCCAGAATCTAAAGAGTTATTGGGTTCAAAATGAATATGATTTGTTGTACATTTATTGGCTGAACACACAAAATCAGTCCTAGATCCACCTCTAAACATGTGAATGTTAAACCAATAGGAAAATAGGAAGCAAGCAAAAATGTAAACTTCCTTTGTATTTCAAGACTAATCACATTAAAAATAAACTGAAATTACGTACTCGTGGTTAATCGATCGCTAAGATTAATGACAATTTTTTGCTATTTAGCTTCAAAATTTTTCTGTCTCTAATTACTATTTCAATTGTGTGTATATAACAGATGGGAAGGAAAAGGTTGCAATGGAGATAATTGAAGAAATAGATGAAGAAAAGAAGTTGGTTAGGAAAAAGGTGATTGGAGGAGATATTTTGGCCGATTACAAATCATTTTACATCACTGTCCATGTTGAATCAAAGGGTGAAGACAACCTGGTTACTTGGGTCTTGGAATATGAAAAGATGAATGCAAATGTGCCAGATCCACACAAATTGATGGATTTTTTTCTCAATGTTTCCAAAGATATTGAGACTCATCACCTAACAGGAAAATTAATTTCTGAGATAGAGATCAAGTGTGATGGGGATGTTTTCCATGAAATATTTAGGTATAGAGCACAACATATCTCCAACATGTCACCTGATAAGATACAAAATGTGGAGATTCATGAAGGTGAATGGAGTACTGTTGGCTCCATTACCTTCTGGAATTACACTCATGGTAAACCTACCTCTAGTATTTCGTTTTTTCAAATAATTAATCATTTGGTTTCTGAATTTACTGGCTTGACTAATCCAGATTCTATCTCATTGCATATGGCCTATTAAATGGGTAAAGGATCCATTAGACTTTTCATTTGGTTGGGAAATAGTTATCCGTGATAACTAATTCCACCATGCATATGAGATAACTTATTCCATCACTATGATGTAAATGGTGGAATAAGTTATCCCAGTATTAATTAATACCTCCAACCAAACATGGAATAAAATAATTCTTTATTTTATCCCGAAACTATTCATCCTTTATAACTCACACCAAACTAATCCAGATTCTATTTGAATTTACTAGCTTGACTAATCCAGATTCTATCTCATTGCAAATGGCCTATTAAATGGGTAAGGCATCCATTAGACTTCAACTGTATTAATATTTGTTGTTTCCTTCGGTTACCGTATTATTTATTTTTGCTACTGGTGTTCTTTACTATAAGGTAGACGTAAGGCTACGTGCACCAATGTCTCTCCGATGTTTTATTGTTTAACTACAGAATTTATCCATCGCTAATTACCATATCAATTGTATGTACATAACAGATGGAAAAGAAAAGGTTGCAAAGAATCTAATTGAAGCCGTAGATGAAGAAAAGAAGCTGGTTAAATTCAAAACAGTTGGAGGAGACTTAATGGAGGCATACAAATCATTTTACCTCACTGTTCATGTTGAGGCAAAGGGTAAAAACAACATAGCTACATTGATCTTGGAATATGAAAAGAAGAATGCAAATGTGCCAGATCCAAACACTTTAATGGAGTTCTGCCTCGATCTCTCCAAAGATATTGAGGCTTATCACATCAACTAATGCATAAATATTCTCCATATGTGCTTGAGATAATGTGTAGCAAAACAAACAAATAAGAGTGAATATATATATATTCTAATTTCGTTTGTAAAATTCTGGTTAATGAAGACTCGGACCTTTAGATTGGGTGAAAGCCTGAGTCGATGACTGTAGATAAATAAAAAATAAAAGCTGCTATTTGGATTGCATAACACTCCCCCCCCCCCCCCCCCTCCATTTTTTTCCTTCCTCTCTTCTAAAAAGTGGAAATTTGAGGCGATTTTACTTGTGGATCTCACGCAGTAGGATATGGGTGTCTAGTTATTGAACTTTATAATAGTTTAAGTCTACTTTTGCACCCCAAAGTTGAAGGGCATAGATGACTAGCTCCACCCTGAACTTGTAAGTTTTTTTCATATTGATACCTTAATAAAATCTTGTTTCTAATGAACCCTTGAATCCCTAATAAAGTATGTCTATTAAACTTTGTCGTCTGACGTGGCACATATTGTGTGCTTGACATTGTTTGAATGCGTTTAAACATTAAAAACCTGAGGATGTGGATATTTCTGCTCTAATTTTTCCATCTTTCTCTTAATCTTATTTCTCTCTTCCCCATCTTAAACTCCAAATTCTTTAAGATTTTTTTTTTAAAATAAATTAAAGAGGGTTGTGAGCCGATTCATAACTAAAATACAGGAAATTGCATGCCATAGATCCAAATATGGGTGACTTTATAACCTTTCTTACGTTTTAAATATAGTACAAGTACTATTTTATCCCTCCACACCTCAAATATATTTTTAAAACTTTCCATACTTATTTGTCTCTAAAATTTTATTTTTTATTATTTTCACTTTTAATTTTTTTTCTTTAATTTTATTATTTTCACTTTTAATTTTTTTCCTTTAATTTTATTTTCATGTTTTAATTAATTTGTCTCACACTTTATTTTTTTCTCTTTTTTTTTCTCAAACATTATCTATTTCTTTTTTTTTCTTTTTTTAATTTATTTGTCTTTAACCTTTATTTTACTTTTATTTTTGGTTTTTATCAGTTCTTTTTTTTTTTCGCTCATTTTTCTCAAACTTTATTTTTATTTTCTCAATTTTTTCAATTCTTCGCTCTTTTCTTTATCTTTTTTTTTTCTTGCCTTTTGTTTCTCACTTTTTTTTTATTTCTCTATTTTGTTTGATCGCTTTTTCTTTTTTTAGGTCTTTTTTTTCCTTTATTTTTTTCAAACTTTATTTTTATTTTTCCTCTCATTTTTATTTTTCTCAATTTATTTAATTCTTCATTTTTTCTTGATCTTTATGTTTTTTATTTTCTTTTTTTTTTCTCAATCTTTTTTTTATTTCTCTATTTTGTTTGATTTTTTTTTTCTGTTTTCTCAATATCTATTATATTTTTGCTAATAAATAAAAAATTGGATAATCCACAAAGGGATTTTCTTTTTTTGACATCAAAGTAACTTTAAGGGCATGAATTGTTGTTACAAAGTTCTTTGAAAATTCTTGAGATAAGTCGTGTCTCTAAGGCGAGCGATGTAGAATATCTCATAAATAAAGACATAATGTGATAGTGTTAATTCTTGCCCGTGGGGCATAATTTATTATTTGAAAGTCCTTGAGCAAAGTTTTGCCTCTAAGACAAGAGTTGTAGAACATACCATAAATGAAGACATAACGTGGTAGTGTCAACTCTTGCCCGTGGGGCATAATTTATTATTTGAAAGTCCTTGAACTAAGTTTTGCCTCTAAGGCAAGAGTTGTAGAACATCCCATAAATAAAGACATAACATGGTAGTATCAACTCTTGCCCGTGGGACATAATTTGTAGTTTGAAAGTCCTTGAGCGAAGTCTTGCCTCTAAAGCAATAGTTGTAGAACATCTCATAAATGAAAACATAATGTGGTAGAGTCAACTCTTGCCCGTGGGGCATAATTTATTGTTTGAAAGTTCTTGAGCTAAGTCTTGCCTCTAAGGCAATAGTTGAAGAACATCTCATAAATGAAAATATTACATGGTAGAGTCAACTCTTGCCCGTGGGGCATAATTTTTTATTTGAAAGTCCTTGAGCGAAGTCTTGCCTCTAAGGCAATAGTTGTAGAATATCTCATAAATGAAAACATAACGTGGTAGAGTCAACTCTTGCCTGTGGGGCATAATTTGTAGTTTGAAAGTCCTTGAGCTAATTAAGTCTTGCCTCTAAGACAATAGTTGTAGAACATCTCATAAATGAAAACATAACGTGTTAAAATCAACTCTTGCCCGTGGGACATAATTTTTAGTTTGAAAGTCCTTGAGCCAAGTCTTGCCTCTAAGGCAATAGTTGTAGAACATCTCATAAATGAAAATATAGAGTGGTAGACTCAACTCTTGCCCGTGGGGCATAATTTATAGTTTGAAAGTCCTTGAGCCAAGTCTTGTCTCTAAGGCAATAGTTGTAGAACATCTCATAAATGAAAACATAATATGGTAGAGTCAATTCTTGCCCATGGGGCATAATTTGTTGTTTGAAAGTCCTTGAGCTAAGTCTTGCCTCTAAAGTAATAGTTGTAGAACATCTCATAAATGAAAGCATAACGTGGTAGATTCAAATCTTGCCTGTGGGACATAATTTGTTGTTTGAAAGTCCTTGAGCAAAGTCTTGCCTCTAAGACAATAGTAGTAGAATGTCTCATAAATGAAAACATAATGTGGTAGAGTCAACTCTTGCCCACGGGGGCCTAATTTGTAGTTTGAAAGTCTTTGAGCTAAGTCTTGACTCTAAGGTAATAGTTGTAGGACATATCATAAATGAAAACATAACGTGGTAGAGTCAACTCTTGCCCGTGAGGCATAATTTGTTGCTTGAAAGTCCTTAAGCTAAGTCTTGCCTCTAAGGCAATAGTTGTAAAACATCTCATAAATCAAAATACAATGTGGTAGTGTCAACTCTTTCCCATGAAACATAACTTGTTGTTTGATAGTCATAAGTCTTGCCTCTAAAATGTAGTAGTGTCAACTCTTGCCCATGAAACGTAACTTATTGTTCGAAAGTCGTAAATCTTACATTTATAATGTGATAGTGTCAACTCTTATTCAAGAGATCTAACTTGAATGGAAGAAATCGAAGAAAAGAACAAGAATAATAAAAATTGCGAAAAAAGAAGAAAATGAAGAAAAATAGTAAAAAAATAAAAATCAAAGAAAATGTAGAAGTTGAGAGAGAATAGGAAAAAGATAAAGGTTGATAAAAAAATAAAGATTAAATAAAAATAAAGGTCGAAAAAAATTTAAAAAGAACAAACAAAATCAAAGAAAAATAAAAAAAAGTTTTTTTTTATAAAAGTAGACGTTGAAAGGTGTAAAGAAAAAAAGTAAGGGTTGAGAAAAACTAAAAAGAACAAAAAAAGAGGAAAGAAAAAATAAAAAATAAAAAAGAAGTTGAGAGGAAAAAAGTAAGGGTTGAGAAAATTAAAAATAAAAAGAGAAAATAAAAAAGAAAAATCAAAGTAAAAATAAAAAGAGAAAAAAAAAAGTTGAAAGATATAAATATGAAGTTGTTATCCATTATGAGGATCATTTATGTAATTTACTCCATTGATCAGGGGTAATTTTGTCAAAAAAATACTAGTTAATAGGTAAAGGCTATTTTAAGAAAGCTTTTTTATTTGAGGCTAAAATTTTAAAGCCACCTTAATTTGGGTCTATTTTTGAGATTCTCCCACTAAAATAGAACAAATACAAAAAAGCCCAAAACTTGGGTCAAAATTTATCTGGATCAGACAAAACCAACATCTACTCTACTCTTTAGGAAAGCTGAACCAGTAGAAGCTTAGGGCTCCTTTTCTTCAACATTTCTTCCAATCTTCTCAAGAGCATCGATGTAATTTTCTTTCTACAACCTTTTTTCCAATCTTCTCAAGAGCATCGATGTAGTTTTGTAAAGAATGTAGAAACCCATTAAAGCTTCATCTCTCTTTGTTCTTTATGGAAGTGGCTGAAGTGAGGGGTCATAACAAAATATTGTTGATCAATCTTTCCATTTGAACATCAAATTTTCCAAAAAGTTTGAAGACCCAAATGGAATTGTTGGCCTTGAATGATGATGCTGATGTATACTTTGATATGGTTTTCACTGCTCCTGATGAATGCCCCAAATTAGATAACTCCAAATCAGTTCCTATCAACAAGCCCCATGAACCAGAGTCCCAAGAGATGTGTTTTTTTCAAACCAAAAGCTTTTCCAATATTCCATCTCAAAACCCCAATCTCCGATTTCGATTCTAAAATTGGCTCCTAAGTTTCAGATATTAGTTTTTGGGCTTAAGAAAATAATGCAGGAGAAATTTGGAATTTCCGATTCTTCTACGGCCAATCCAAAAATTCAAATGGAGAAAACGTCATTTTAAGGCAAAAAACAAATGCTTTGCGGTGAGTGAGATGGGTTCCATTGATGAATCGTTGAAGAAATTTGTTAGAGCTGGTATTCCCAGGTACCTAAAATTGATAAAGCCATTATATGCCAGAGATTTGAAAAGATACACCGGTAAAATTAGTGTATCACTATTGTCATCTCCGTCAGAATGATCAGTGTGATTATTGAAGTTTTGAATTTTCTTTTTAAAAGATGAAGTGTAAAATAAAAACTAGTGTGGTGTTTAGCTTGTTTGGAATTTCCATGTAGGAAGAGTTTAATTTGCCCATAACTCATTACAAATACAGGCTAAAAAAATGTGCCATGTCAAGCAATTATGTTTAATTGACATATTTTATGAAAGGTTTAGGAGTTTAATAGGATAATGATCTAAATAAGGTATCAACACAGAAAAAGTCTACAAATTCAAAGGGCTTCTTAATTATGTGTTTCGTTGTTACCTATTTAAGTTGATCTTCCTATAAGCTGATCATAACATAAAAAAGATTTCCTAGTAGGTAATTTAATGAGAAGTCACCTAATTTCTTCAAGTTAGTAACACTTCCAAGATGACAAATAATCGATTTCATTTCCTAGTTTAATCCATAATGTGTATTTGTTATTGTATGTTTGATCTAGCTAGTTGTAGAAACATGAGCAATTTCATTATTAAATGCTTATTTATGTATAGTAGTGGAGCCATGATTTTCAACGGGGAAGGTGGGGGGATCAGGGTTCAAAATAAGAAGAATTAAACACGCCAAGTAGTCGAATGAATTTTAACATATACTATATATTGCATAAAAATAGTTTTAGCTATATATAAATAGTATAATTTTTCATCGAAAGATTCGGAAATGATCCCCTTTTGCCCAACCCAACTCAGCTCCCATTTACATGTAATTTGTTTGCCCCTAATTATAAAATCATGAACTCCCTAACTTGAAAGTGAAATCACGTAGATGCCCCCAACTCATTTAATTAGAAAAAAGTTATTTAAATTCCGACACCAAGGAACAGTCTAACACTTTGCAACAGACACAAACAATTCCCGCAGACATATCAAGAATAATTTCTTTAACAATTGCATAGTTTAATCTCATTAAAATTTGAAATCACAATGATCCTGGACCAATAATCTTCCAACTTCTATGTTTGGTAGACAGGTACGCCCTGTTACTTCTCAATCACTAATCTTTCAGTATTTTTCCTTTTCATCTATTTCAAGCAGTTTATTTAAGACACTACAATTAGTTCTAAAATTCTGTCACTGTCACTATTATTTTAATCTAAATACACCGTTAAATCCGGCCAAATTATTGGTGAAATCATCAGTTTCATGATGTGAACTATCATGTTTTTTCTAACCAAAAAAACTGGCCACTTGCCATTTATTCTTAACAAAAATGAGTCCGAAACAAATAATAACCGGACTAGGCCCAAAGCAATAACTCAACCCGAAAAACAAATGAAGAAAATATGCCGAAATTAGGCAAAATGCTAAATAAAAATTAGAAAACTGGAAAAAATCTCTCAATCTTATCTGATGAACTTCCAACAGCTTTCAATAAATTTTGACGGTCCGATGACTCGAGCAATCAGGTGACTTTCGATGAGCTGCAATTCCTCAGGTGACTTCCTTCCTCTTTAAAGTTATTTTGCTTGTTATCCTTGCTTCGGTCCAAACCACTTAATGAGCTAAGATTGCATTTCGTTAAGCTTTGGCATGATTTACACAATATTTCTCCTTAATGTATCACTAGGTGTTGTGTACTCAATACTCATAGAATGTGTTTTTGTCACGACCCGAGACTACCCCCTAGTCGTAACACAGTGCTTGGAATCACAAGTGATCCCAAGCTAACTTATGAACTGGCATTCTGCTTGAGCAACTGATTTAAATTGTATAAAAACTAAATTTGTTGAGCGAAAACATAATCAAAATGAAATCTGAATAAGTATAATACTAATAAGCTTACATCATGATAAAACTAAAGAAAGAAACTTGAATTACATGTAATGACTCTGACTAGCTATCTATGAAGCCTCTACTATACTGACTATAGATAGCTGGGACATGCCTCCAACTACCACCAATCAATACGTATGAATAATAAAAGAACAACACATGAACTAGAACTGACTGAAGTCTCTGAAATAAGAGAACTCATCACCTGCTGGATGGAAGCTACAAACTTTCTAATTATGATGTGTAGGCTATAAATGGTACCTACATTATGCGATAATGTAACACATAGACATATATGTGGATTATTACTTTGGAATGTACTGAGTAAGTGAGGGTGAATGAAATAAGTAAAATTGAATAGATACACAATCTTAAAACATACGTACTAAGTACAAGTAGACTCACCAAGAGATTGAAATCGACTGAAAGTTGAAGCATCTTAAAACATAAGTAACAAACATAATATGATAAGCTGGTGAGTCACTTCATTTAGTTTCTTAAATCTTTACTTTTGAAGAATAAGTAGAACTGAAGCTGGGAAGCGGTAAAACATGAATTCTTTATGTACATCTAATGTAAAGATGAACATGCTATAAAACTATACTGAGGATAATGTATGGATACTGAACATGAAAAATATGAACATGTAAAACTAAGAATGCAAGACCAAGCATAAACATGTACTGAAATAATTTGTATAACTGAATGACTGATATCTGAATAACTGTATACTTGGTCATGCAAACCTGAATTGAGATAAACTGAATGCTGACTGAAACTGTGTGAGCTATCATGTAACTTACATAAACCATGTGAGCTATCATGGAGTACAATGTCTGAACCACGTTGAGGATGGATATTCTATCCTTGCCATTGTAGTAGAACCTGAACTGGAGTGATCACTAAACTGAGCCCATATTGGGCAAGGGGAAACACTCTCTGGTGAGACCCCTAAACCTACGATGTCATGTAGTTTCTAGGGAAGTAGGATGCACTGAACCCACACTTTCCACTCGGTGCTAAATCCTACTCCCAACTGAAAGATACTAAAATACTAACTAGTGTATGCATTGATAATTAATAAGGTCAGGTCATGTTATTTTGAAAACAAAAGTGCATATAGATTCTGAAGTAATTATAAACATGTACATTGATGTATTTAATATGAAGTAATACTGGTGAGTTCGTTATAAAAAATAATAATTTGAATATGGAAATAAAATCATGATTTTGATTGACTTGTTACTTGAAAATAGAATCATGTAAAACCCATAGGTATTAGCTGTTTATAACCCACCAGCACTGAATGATTTCTAAAATATGATATCAAAGCTTAAAACTGTAGTATGGAAATCATGGTTTGAAGACCCAGAACCTAAACATCTCACCAAATATAAGATAAACTTGAACCTTGGAATGTGAAAAACATGAGTAAACAAAATGAGTACATGGATAAATTCATAATTTGGGGATTTAAGATGAAATCAATGGGATATGTCATGAAAAATTGAAACTTAAAGCATGAGATAACTTAACTTTTCATGAAATCATACGTGGACATAAATTGAGTTCAAACTGCTAAGTAAAACATGAATCAAACTCATCTTGAACATGTGCAACTTCATAATAAAGGAAAAACTCATATTTCAAAGAGAAGGTATTTGGGCTCAATGGGTGAAAGGGTCCCATTAATGAACACCCACATACCTTAATTGAACAGATTCTTGAAGAAATCTTGAAATTGAAGCTTGAATCCTTGTGTTCTTGATAGAAGAAGTTTGGAGTATTGTTCTTAATAGAGATGTGGGTTTTTACGTGAGTTGTTTTGAGGATGATGGGCAAGTAATGCCCTTTTTGGTGTTATAAATCGTGTTTTGGATGATTGAGATTCAGGGGAAAGGACCAAATTATCCCTTGAACCTTAAGAGGATGAAACAGTGCGAGAATAACCTTCGTGTCACGTCCCTTATTCTAGGGTAGAGACCAATGCGTCGTGCACCTTATTCCGGGGGAGAGACCAATGTGCCGCGGGCTTATCGCGGAGGCTTACTATTTCTCACGAAAATGGTCATAACTTTTTGCTCGTAAATCGTATTAAGGCGAAATTGGTATTGTTGGAGAGACAATTCAATTATCTATCATTTGGTAGGTCTTAATATGAAAAATTACACATATTTCAAAAGTTATACATATTCAAAATAGATCCTTGTAGAATCGAATACCAAAATTTGGCCGAATCAAAGGCTCTTAGCTCAACTTTGCTCTAAGTGATTTCTATGAATATTTTTCACTTTATAAGCACTCTTCAAACTAGGATAATGATCATGACACATGTATTCAAATACAAATCATGTGATTAAAGTTTACACACTTAAGGACGACGGTTCAATGTCTAGCCTAAAAATGCGGGGTGTTTCTTTATCTCCCCCTTGGAATCATTCGTCCTTGAATGATGGATAGGAACTTGTTGAAGTATTAGAAGTATGGAATAATGTAGACACGACATGTCTACTAACAAAGGATATAGCTTTGCTGAAGCATTAAAACTTTTCATGAAACTAATTTTTGAGCTGACTTGACTCTATTGACTGTTAGGAGCTGATTCATGCTGAGAGTTTAGAACTCACTTGAAATGTTCATGATACAATAATACATATATAATACTGTGAAGTGATAACTGATGCAATAAAATTTAAAGATTTACTAAGGATGGAATAAAGTACATAACTTCTTATTAGGGATTATCCCTCAACAAAACACGTATAAAGATCAAAATAAAAGGGCTTCATGGCGTCGCCAAGTAAATTATGAAATAATGAATCATGGGATAATGATACTAAGGTCATACAAAGGGTATTACAATGTCTAAGATGGAATACTTAGAAATCTGAGATCATGCATTGGACACTTATGAACTGAATCATGACTAAATAGCTGAATCACAAACATGATGCATGAAGTAAACTGAATTCACAAGTTGGATGGGTGTGAATGAATTACCTTATAGAATAGCCATACTCATGAAACTACAGATAGTAAGACTAGATGGAAAGAAGAAAAACTAAAGGAGTTTATCTGTCTAAGCTGACTTGTTGGCTATATGGACTAAATCATACTGAAAGTTTATACTCAACTGGAATATTTCTTTAACACTCTTTGCAAGAAGTTCTAATACATTAGGGAGTGTAGAAACTAGAATATTTCTTCAACACTCTTTGTAAGAAGTTCTAATAACATTAGGGAGCGAAGAATCTTAGGCATGATCTGAATAAGATATCTGAGTAAGGAATCTTAGTATGGCTATAACTCTGTAACATGGAACATAGGCCTATGAAATACAATCTAGGATAGAACTACGAAGCCTTAGGCAGTGCAACTGCTAACTTTTAAGCTTATCCACACTTCACAAATACTCCTTAAACTATACTTTTCCCCTTAAATACCATGCTCATCTGACTCAACTTATAATTCTCACATGGGTACATATAGATATTCTAGCGAAAGTCTGAGTTGAACTACCTGCTCTCACCATGTTCAAGCCTAACTCGAAATTACAAGGTTTAACACATAACACCATAACACTAGTCTGAACCATAAATTCAATACCCCATGCGTCTTCACAACTTCATCTCAAGAATAATTCTCCTTACTACTTCAATAACTAAATTTAGTCTCTTATTAGGAATTCACTAGAGTACAACGCACCCATCAACTTATATACCAACAGGACGTTCAAGCCTATCATTATAACCACATATGAACTTCTAGGAAAACAACCCACCAAAGCATATTTCCCATATTCTCTACTACTTTTATCAATAACAACTTTCGTGCACTATCCCTAAGAAAACACGCACGAAATTTCAACTAACCATGGCATATATCTAAAGCTTTACCTCAATATTCCTTCAACCTTATATCCTTAGATAAAACAAGCATGCAATAATCTTTCCTCCACAAGAAATATTTACTTGTCCCATCTAAATTATTAATCATCAATTTTTCATCACCACTATCTTAACATTAAAGAAAGGTCATTGAAAGGTTAGAACATGTGGACCTAAACCATGAAAGGATAACTTTGACACTTAAATGAGGTTAGAGAAATAGAGTAGCAATGTCATAAATTCATTAAAGAGATCTAAACAGAGGACATGCATGACATATTTTGAATTTCACTGGTTATTAAGAGTGTAACATGAGTACCTGAAATTGAACATACTGTAAATCATGGGTACTTGTGAGGGAAAGTCGTGGTTTTTCCCTTTCTGGGTTTCCACATAAAAATCCCGTGTTCTTACTTTCTTGCACTACCATTGTTTTTCCAGCACCTCATAGTTACTTTACTATTCTATTGCTTGTGTTTGACTTTGAGGGACCTGGTCCCTTACTGAGCAGTGCAACCCCCAAGGGTTCTATAGTAATATCTATGCGAGATAGGAACTAATGGATATAAGCTAAATATGGTACACGTAACATGATAAACCAATGCAAGACCAAGTAATTAACATGTGTTGTATAATGAACTGAATAACTGAATATAATATTATACATGAATTTGAATCTAGGTTATAAACTATGAACTGGATTATAGGAGCTAATAATAATCGATACACCTAAATTCGAGATAACTAGGGTCCAAACTTTCACCCTAGCTGGAAGGGTGTTAAGTACCTTACAAAGGGAATTAACATGGACTGATGTGAATTTATAAAATTGATGTCCAAAAGGCTAAGGTGTCAGGCATAGATTGATGGGTGACCCTTTCAAACATATGATGGTGTCGTATTTCTGGGAATTAGGGACTTTTACTAAAGTTCTCAACTTAACTAGAGGATGAGCATTCATCTCTGCATCTACTTAATGCTAAGCACTACTACCAACATAAGGACACCGATACCTGTAAATGATCAATACTAATAATAAACTGAAGAATGAAAATAAATACCTTATCTGAAAACATTCAAAACATGTAATTGTAAGATATAGTACCCAAAACTCTATACATTAAATCCTAGGTAATCGAGTGTTCATCACCCACCAACTCAAAAGAATGCAACTATCAAGCTAATTCCGTAAACTAAATAAAATCAAGTAAATTAATAACTCATGTCCAACACTTATGGATTTCACAATACAACTAGGATTGTGATCATGGTTATGTAATAATACTAAAATTCACAATAAAATGGGGATAATAACTCAATGACACTAAATGATAGAGATATCAATGAATTTGCTAATATCCATAAACACTAAATTGTAAAAAACGAACAGAGCTGGGCAATTGGATGAACACTAGGACTGAATGGGTGGAAGTGGACCCGTTGATAAAATCCCACATACTTGTAGATGGAAAGCTTGTAGAATTATTTAAAAGTGGTAGCCCAAAGAAAATGAACCCTGACTCTGCCTTAGGGAAAGAAATAACATCATTCTTTATGAAAACTATGTGTCAGATCTTCTTCTACATAATTTACGCTTAGTGTAGCACCCCACATTTTTGGGCTAGAATTTAGATCGTTGTTCCTATACATACAGACTTAAACCCAATGATTCTGTGTCTATATATGTGTGATAATCAATTCTATAGTGTGTAAATGTCATATTATATCAGTCGAGGTCATAAAAATCACCTACTCAAAGACGAGTTGAAAAAACTTTTATTGATTAAGTTTTAGTGAATGTTTTAGCTTGGGTAAAATTTAAATGACCATTAATACTTTTACATAATGAGTTAAGTGGACTACCATATATCAAAATAAAGATCTTTGAATCATCTTTCCAACGCATTTGGTTTCACCGTAATCTATTATTAGAGTGGAAAGTTATACTCATTTTACTTCAGCATGTCTGTCTATCAACAAAGTGACGACCTAAGTTGATAAGCCATCAACTAAGTGATGACTTATCAGCCCAAGTCATCAGCCTTAAATAGAATTCCATCAATTTTAGCTTCCAAGTGATGACCTATCAGCCGAAGACGTCATCCCAACCAGAAACTCATTAAATTCAGCTTCCAAGTGACGACTTGAGGTGATAAGCCGTCACCTAAGTGACGACTTATCAACCCAAGTCGTCAACTAAAAATTTCAGCAATTGTGATTTAGTTTTGTAGGTGTATTTTGGTCTTTTCCTCACCTCAAACCCTATCTCCCATGACATAAATCATCAAATAAATGTACTTAGCCATTATCAATCAATTTTAAAATCCATTAACCCTCTTTATTCCCTAGAACAAGATTAGGGTTTCTTTTTAAGGTCATCTCCCAAGAACATCAAGACTCTATTACATTCTCTTTAAGATAATCAAGAAATTGTGTTTTCCAATCCAAGAACGTTCAAGAAATATTAATTCTCTTTCAAGATCAAAGCTTTAAGGTATGTTTGATGTTCATCCATAGGACCTTTTAATCCATGGAGTCCAAGAACCTATCTTAATGTTTTAAATCATGAATTCATATGTTTACATGAATTACATTCATGAAAATTTTATGAATTTCAAAAATACATGATGTTTACATGTTATTTTCGATTGAACTAGCCTTACACATTTGAATGGTGGAATTTGTCATGTTAAATCACTAATTCATGGTCTTGTATTGAAGTTATAATACCATAACATGTTTTAACTATTCCCATGCTTTAATTCATGACCCTCAAGTGTTTGATGAAATGCCTAAGTAATGATTTTGGAGTAATGCTTACTTATTATGGTTTCAGATGCTCTATGTGTTCTTATTGTTATTGTTATCGAGTCCTAGGGGTTATGAATACCCAAAAACTTATCTGTTTACATAGTTTCAAAATGGTTTTAGATAAAACATTAGCAGTATCATTCAGTAGTTATCATGATCAGTTCCTTGTTCAGTTAAGTTTAGTTCAATCCCATAATTAGCGTCAGTTCAGTTGGGAGTAGGATTCAGCATCGAGTGAACCTAGGTATGGGGGTTCACCCGTCATCTAGGAGTGGGTCCTTAGAAGTAATCCCTAAGTTCTAGAACTATGTAGCCAGCCTAGGTAATGAGTGTCACCCGTCAGTTGAGGACTGACACTCTCAGGGATGGCCCTCTAGTTTAGGAATGATCTCAGGGGTCACTCACCAGATTAGGACTGAATCCACAACCACTGTTAGTACCCATAGCATGGTACTAAAACCCTTCCAATTGGGGTCACAGTTTGGACCCTGATTAGCTCAATTTTGGGGTATGTCGATTAAGATAATACCTCCTATAGTTTTAGTTTTAGAATTTAGTTCAGAACTCAGTTCAATTTTTCTTGACCATAGCATACAATTATTAGTTATTCAGTTATCAGATTTTTGTATTTTTGTTTTCAGACTATTTTAGAATTATGTTATATGCTTGGTCATGCATTCTCAGATTTTACTGCATTCATGCATTTATATTAGTTATTTTGTTATCTCATGATGTTCAGTCAGTCTTTACTTTACTTCATGCATATAAACCATGCATGTCAGCCTAACCTCATTTAGCATACCAGTACATTCAAAGTACTGATCGCATACTCTTTTCTTATGCTATGATGTTTAATATCATAGGTTCGGACGCTCAGTTCCCTGATCATGCATTGACATACGAGATTATCAGTTGTAGCAGTAGTGAGTCCTCATACTTCGAGGACATGGTTTATTTATCTCAGTTTACCTTATCAGTTCAGTATTTTTTATTTAGTCAGAGTTAGTTAGGGGTTTGTCCCATCAGCTCCACAATCAGTCAGTATAGGCTTTTTAGACTAGTACAGACAATTAGTCAGTTTTCAATTATTTTATTAGTATCATTAGTATTGTTTGACAAACATTATCAGAATTATGTTTTCAAATCTTATGGTATTTTTTAGTTAAATTCTGCATATGATCTTTTGATATCAGTTATACTAAGTCCTCATAGCAGGTACCAGTCACTGGTTATCTTGTGGTCTTTCCGGGCCGTAAGCACCATGTGGCGTGTAGGGTGTACTCTTGGGGCATTACAAACTTGGTATCAGAGCCTAAGGTTTTAAAGAGTCCCAGGGAGTCTGAAAGACGCATTGAGTAGAGTCTTTTACATGGGTGTGAAGTGCGCCACACTTATGGACAAGAGGCCACAAAAATGTTTTAGGAAAAATTTCCCTTCTTTCAGCTATCATATTGTATGAAAGAGCATGAGCTCTATTTAAACTCTTCTTCTAATTCAATCTTCTTTCTATTTACAGAACATTCCTCCCAGGAAGACTAATGGGAGAAGAACTAGAAATCAGCTAGTATCTCCACCTGTTTGGAAAGATCCCCTGAATTAGCATGTTTCTCATACAGAGTTCAGAGCTGCCTTCACTACTCTAGATCACTCTGTAGAAGCTCAAAATATTCGACCAGCTATAGTCCCATCCAACCCAGTGGCTAATGCTGCCACAGCTAGGATTCGGGGCTTCACCTGAATGAATCCTTATCTATTTTTGGGATCCAAATCTGATGAGGATCCGCATGAATTCCTTGACATGATTCCAAAAGTAATAGACATTATGGAAGTGACTTCTAGTGAGAGTGCTGATTAGATGCTTACCAATTATAGGATGTAGCTCACACTTGGTTTAAGCAGTGGAAAGGGGATAAGGGCACAGATGCAGAACCTATTGAATGTGAGGAGTTTGCTACAACCTGCTGAGATAGATTTTTTGTGTTGGAGTTGAGGGAAGCTAAAGTGTTAGATTTTATAAAATTTAAATAGGGAAACATGAGTGTGAGAGAGTATTACCTTAAGTTTACTCAGCTAGTCGGGTATGCCCCTCATGTAGTACCTGATAACAGGTCTAGGATGAGCAAATTTGTATCTGGAGTGTCTGATAATATGGTCAAGGGGTGTAGGACCGCAATGTTGATTAAGGAGATAGACTTATCTAGGTTTATGGACCATGCTCAACAAATTGAAGAGAAAAAGGTTAAGGAAAGAGAGAGGGAGAACAAGAGGACAAGAACAGGCAATTTTAATTTCCCCCAATCAAGGTTAGAGGGTGGTAACCATTCTCAGTTCAGTCAAAATTTTTCAACCCTAGATCCATCTTCAGCTAGTGCGCTGGTACCAAAGTTCAGAAATGATAGTCGAGATGGGGCGCCAGGCTTCAGAACCCAGGGTAGTTTGAGCAGTAGTCGTACCCATCCGCTTTGCGAAGAATGTGGTAGAAATCACTTAGGTATGTATAAAGCTGGAATTGATGTATGTTTTGTATATGGTAATCCAGGCCATAGGATGTGAAAGTGTAGAGTAATGGCTCAGAGGGGAAAGGATTTGCATCAACAGGGTCAGTCCAACCGTCCTTCAATCCCATCCAGTCACCCAACTCAACAGGGTCTCGCTTCCAGTGCAACCAGTGTCCAGTGTCAGAATAGGCTATATGCACTTCAGTCCCTACATAATCAGGAAAGTTCTCCTGATGTGGTTACGGGTATGTTACATGCCTTTCATATTCATGTGTATGTTTTATAAGACCATGGAGCTTCACTTTCTCTTGTAACCTCCCTTCCCATAAAGTTGTCAACTTTGATATCAGACCCAAAATATTAGCGGAGCCCTTCTCAGTGTCTATCTCAGGGGGTAAATCTATCCTAGCCAGACGGGTATACAAAAACTGCCTAGTTTTAGTACCCCAGAAAATTACTTTAGTTGTTATCAGAAATAGTGTCGTTCAATTTTGGTTTCTCAATGAACTAGTCATTGAATAAAGGGGTAGTACCTCAGTGCTAAGGAGTTAGACGTGTTTTCAGATTCCTTCTCAGAATTCTATGTTAGCATATTATCTAGAATTAGAAGCATGAAACCACGAGTTTGGCAAAAGTAGTAGAGTTGGGATGATGTTATCTTAATTTGAGCAGATTATATTTCATGGGGTTAGTTGTATGAAAGGTGAATCAGTAGACAAAAGTGTATGCAAGAATTTAGGTTTGTTGATTTGAAACATATCTTGCGTATGTGATATTTTTAGGTTATGATGAAAGTAGTATGGTTAGAAAAGATTTGAGGATATCCATGTTATGTGTTAGAAGCAAAGTTTTAATCTTTGAAGGTTGATCTAATAGAAAAAAGAGTTGAAAATTCTAAGTTAGTCAATTTTAAGTTGTTACATGATGAACTGTTAGGGCTATAGAGGGCTAAGAGTTGTATCTTAAAAGAAAGTACTAGCAACAAGTTTTACATTATCGAGCATAGTTATTTAGGGTATGTGTATTATTATACCCCAATTTTAGAGTAAAGTGGTGACAATTCAATTTACAGGTGTTGATGAAGTGGTTCCCAGACTTAGAATGATGGCTTTAAGCTACAGAGGAGATCATAGAACAAGAAACCAAGTCAGACTCTCAGATTCTAGTAATGATGCCAGTGTATTGTAGAACATCAGTATGGGAGGAAGATGTCCGACCCATTCTTATCTCAGTGCAAGGTTTTATAGTCATCACGATATATACTTATTCCTTAACTGTCAGCTCTATGATCATGGCTTATATTTGTGCACCTCATATAAAATCTTGTACTTTTCTAGTTCCTAGTATGAGGTGTTCCAGTCCACTCAGCAGTACGAATCATATTCCACAAATTTAGGAAACTCCAAACTTAGGTCATGTAGCTCATGACTCATGTTCTTATGTTTTACAGTAGGTTCAATTCCAGTACTCATGCAACACTTCTAATGATATGAAAAATTCAGATTATGTCATTTATATCCTCAAATTTGATTTCTATGATGAATTCATGTTGTTGATACTCTGTTCCTCAGGCCTCAGTTTTCGATTCCAGATATTCAATTATGATTCGGTCTATTAGTGCCCCGTGCATTATCTCAGTATTTCGTTAGTATTTCAGCCAAGTTAGTATCATTCAGGGAATGAACTATCCTGGGGGGAAGGGATATTGTAATACCCTTGAGTTTTTATGTCCTGAACTTCTCAACTTTCTTCATGAAACAAGATCCAGTGTGAAGTAATAGGTACTCATAAGTTGACCCTCTCGTTTCTATCTCAGCCTTATAACCATTCTCGTGTCATTACATATATTCACGAAATTCAGTTCAATCATGTATCATGTTTCAGACTCAGTCATGTAATCATATTTTCAGTCATTCATGTTCAGTATATGATCTTGGTTCTCCCAGTATTCTCAGCTTACCGGTCTCATTTAAGGAGAATGTTCCCAAGGGGGAGATAAAGTAACACCCTATATTTTTGGGATAGAATTTAGATCGTTGTTCCTATGCTTACAAACATAAACCCAATTATTCTATGTATATATATGTTTTATGATCAATTCTATAGTGTATAAAGGTCCTATTATATCGGTCGAGCTCATAAAAATCTCCTAATTCAAAGACAAGTTGAAAACGCTTCTATTGATTATGTTTTAGTAAATGTTTCAGATTAGGTCAACTTTAAATGAACAATACTCATTATACATAATGATTTACCTAGGCTACTATATATCAAAAGAAATATCTTTGAATCTTCTTTCGAACGCATTTGGTTTCACCTTAATTCGATATTGGAGTGGAAAGTTATACGCATTTTACTTCAGCGTGTCCGTCTGTCAACAAATTTACGACCTGAGTTGATAAGCTTTCAACTAAGCGACGAATTATCAGCCCAAGTCGTCAGCCTTAAACAGAATGCCATCAATTTCAACTTCCAAGTGATGACCTGAGTTGATAAGTCGTCACCTAAGTGATGACCTATCAGCCTAAGTCGTCAGCCCAACCAAAAACTCATCAAATTTGGCTTCCAAGTGACGACTTGAGGTGATAAGCTGTCACCTAAGTGATGAATTATCAACCCAAGTCGTCAACTAAAAATTTCAGCAATTGTGATTTGGTTTCGTAGGGGTATTTTGGTCTTTTTCTCAACTCAAACCCTACCTCCCACGACATAAATCATCAAATAAACATACTTAGCCATTATATATCAGTTTTAAAAGCCATTAACCCTATTTATTCCCAAGAACAAGATTAGGGTTTCTTCTTAAGGTCAACTCCCAAGAACATCAAGACTCCATTTGTGTTTCCCAATCCAAGAACGTTCAAAAAAAGTTAATTCTCTTTCAAGATCAAAGCTTTAAGGTATGTTTGATGTTCATCCATGGGCCATTTTCACCCATGGAGTCCAAGAACCTATTGTCATGTTTTTAATTATGAATTCACATGTTTACATGAATTATCTTCATGAAACTTTTATGAATTTCCAATATACATGATGTTTACAAGTGATTTTCGATTGAACTAGCCTTACACGTTTGAATGGTAGAATTTGACATGTTAAATCATTAATTCATGGTATTGTATTAAAGTTATACTATGACCACTTGTTTTAACTATTTCCATGCTTTAATTCATGACCCTCAAGTGTTTGATGAAATGCATAAGTAATGATTTTGGAGTAATACTTACTTATTATGATTTCAAATGCTCTCATATGTTCTTATTGTTATTGTTATCAAGTCCTAGGGGTTATGAATATCCTAAAACTTATCTGTTTACATAGTTTCAGAATGCTTTTAGATAAACCATTAGCAGTATCATTCATTAGTTATCATGATCAGTTCCTTGTTCAGTTAAGCTGAGTTCAGTCCCGTAATCAGTGTCAATTCAGTTGGAAGTAGAATTCAGTACCGAGCAAACCTAGGGATAGGGGCTCGTCCTTCTTCTAGGACTAGGTCCTTAGAATAAATCCCTAAGTTCCAGAATTACGTATCCAACATAGGTTATGAGATGTCACCCGCTAGTTTAGGACTGACACTCTCAGGGATCACCCGCCAGTTTAGGACTGATCTCAGGGGTCACCCGCCATATTAGGACTGACTCCACATCCATTGTTAGTATCTGTGGCATGGTAATAGCACCCTTCCAACTGGGGTCACAGGTTGGAACCCCAATCAGTACAACTTTGGGGCATGTTAATTAGATAATTCTTCCCACAAATTCAGTTTCCGAATTCAGTTCAGAACTCAGTTTAGTTTTGCTTGACTATAGCATACAATTATCAGTTATTCAGTTATTAGATTTCAATACTTCAGTTTACAGACTATTTCAAAATTAGGTTATTTGCTTGGTCATGCATTATCAGATTTTACAGTATTCACGCATTCATATCATTTATTATTTTATCTCATGATGTTCAGTCAGTCTTTACTTTACTTCATGCACACAAACCATGCATATCAGCCTAACCTCATTTATCATACCATTACACTCAAAGTACTGATCGCATACCCGTTGCTTGTGCTATGATGTTTAATATTAAAGGTTCGAATGCTCAATTCCCCAATTGTGCATAGACATACCAGATTATCAAATATAGCAGTGGTGAGTCCTCATACTTCAAGGACATGGTTTGATTATATTAGTTTACCTTATCAGTTCAATATTTTCTATTTAGTCAGAGTTAGTTGGGAGTTTTCCCATCAGCTCCACAGTCAGTCAGTAGAGGCTTTTCAGACTAGTACAGATTGTTAGTCAATTTTTAGTCATTTTATTATTATTTTCGGTATTGTTTGACAGATATTATCAGAATTACATTTTAAAACCTTATCGCATTTTTTAGTTAAATTCCGCATATGATCTTTTGATATCAGTTATACTAAGTGCTCATAACAGGTACCAGTCATGGGTTAGCATATGGTCTTTCGGGCTCATAAGCACCGTGTGGCGTCCAGGGTGTACTCTCAGGGCGTTAAACTTAGGGTACTATTGACCTTAATAAAATACCTTAAAATACTAAAAACAACATTTTTTTAATGTTAGAAGAGTACAAAAAGGCTAATATGCTCCTTTAAAATTCATAACTGAAAATTACTGGGAGGGACGTGAAGGACCTTCCTATAATCATAGGACCAACCTACGATTATGGGTTATACTCATATTTTGGAGATGGTTGAGAGATGTTAGAAATAGATCAAATGATCCTTGGTATGATCGTGGGAACTACCTATAGTTGTACCTTAGTTCTTAGGTTTGAAGGTCCAATCAAGCGGATTTGTGAGACTCACAATCGTACCTTGTATTGTCGGTTCAAAGCATGATCATAGTTACCTCTCATGGTATTAATGTACACTTTGTTAACTTTTATTTGTTAGGGATATATCGATCAGAGGATACCATCATATGATCGTAAAATGTTACTAGGTTTGTGGTTTAGCTCATGGTATCTCGCTATAGAGTAGTGCTTCAATAAAAGTCTGTAAAATATTACTCCAATGTCTGATTAAAGCTAAACTTAATGATTTGGAAAGATAATTCAAATACGTATCATTTAGTTGGTCTGGAAAGTAATGATACATCAGAATCTAGAAGTTATGCATGTTTGAAGCTGATTATTTATTGAGGAACACTTCGATAGTGGATATTTTGTCTAGATTATGTCCAGGAGGTTCTTTTTCTATGGTACATAGAAAATTCCTTCTCATACTATTAAAACTTGATGTTTAATCTTACATGTACTTGAAGCATAGTTCTAGCCTTGTCTTGAATTTCTTGGGGTGTTATATTTAGTGAAAATGGAACTAGGTATGGGACCCACGTTTAATTAAAATCATCTTAAATACAAGTTTTAGTGGTTTATTTGAGTCAAAAAATTTTAATTTGTTATGGTAGAATAGATTTTTTTGCTTTTATGGGGTTCTAAATAAATTCGTAGCACTGTGTTGAAGTCTATTTGTACTTAGGAAAAATTTGATGCAGCAGCATCGGATCTAGCCAATTATTTTTCATTGCATTTCTGAGGTTGGGTCCGTATCTCGAAGGTTCAACCATTTAACTTTCATAGTCACAACATTTCCCTCGCACATTCACGCTGAAGGGTCAAGCCGGCCTGATTCCTCTCCCTCTTCGCATTTGCAACACCTCCCATCATATTTGCGATAGTCCATCTTTCTAAGACTTTGTATTCATGACATTTTCCTCACAATTTTAATGAATGATTCTTATGCACATCGCAATTGCATCTAGGGGACCTCGCAATCGCAGTTACTAACCTCTAGGCTGATATATTATTGTCTTCCAAATTTTCCTAACTTTTTGACCCTAAATCCACCATTAATGACCCTTTGAGCTTATAAATTGTGGAAAATTATTGATTGGAGCTAGAGATGTGTAGGGGATGATGAAGTGACCATTTTTCACTAATTTCTTTGTAAGTTTCCTGCATAAATTCTTTATTTAATTCTTATTTTCCCTCCTTTTCCATCATCTTCTAGGTCTAATTTCCTCGATTTACACTATTTTTGCTCAAATTTAGAACATACATCCTTGTAATTTGAGGGACCTCGAGATAGATTCAATTTTGAGACACCATTAGCAGGCCTCATGGGCTTATTTTTTACCTGATTTTAGGCCCAGAGTTTTATTTTCCAATATGGGTATCATTTTACTCCTATTAGTAAGTAGACTATTATTTTGATAGTGCCATGTAATTTTTGGATTATGGAGCAAAGACAGTTTGGTAATGCAGTTCAGCATTGAGGTAGGCTTCTGTTTACTTTTGTCTATAAGATGGTATTTATATATAGATTGCAGGATAGGTATGGATTATAGGATATGTTTATGACTAATATATCATGACATATCCTATTTAGGGAATTTGTGATAGAAATTGGCCGGAACCTTAGCATAGGATACTCGTTAAGGCCATAGAACCATATTATCCTTGAATTTTGACATGTTAACCATAGATTGATGTTAATGATCCTATAGTGTAAGGCTTATCATTAACTTAGTGACTTGGATGGTAGTTTCCAAGATTATGGTGCTATTATCATGCTAGTATATATTATTGGACGCGAGGTCATGGTTATAATAACAGTTGGACATGAAGTGAGTATCTTATCCTTAATGAACGTGAGTCTAGTTTATAGATGCTTAGAAACTTATGGTTGTAATATTTGGATATTAGTTATGGAATGAATACTTTTAGGCACATTTATCATCACTTAATGGTACTATTCCAACCAAAATCATGATTTTACTACTGATTTCTAAAAACGAAATTATTCCCACTTTTCACTTTTAAATGAATTCTTTTACAATGGGAATCGTACCACCCTATTTAATGAATTATGATCTTTTGGAACTAAATATACTATTTTAGAAATTATACGAAGTTTGTATCTAGTCCATTATTAATCCATTTTTTTACCACTACTATTTACTTTGATAGAAGAAAGTTTTTACCCTTTCTGTGCTATTATGCTGATTTAGTACCTAACTTGATCTCGGGTAATAGTTTTAAAGAATTACACTCTATTAGACTTGGTTTGATTTTGAGAATATTTTATACTTCATATCTCACTAGTACTAGAGAGAGTAGATCAATTATGATGGTTATTGAAAGTTTGAGTTCCAGATCAGGCAATGTATATGTATATCTCGAGTGCCCTGTAGGCACCATCCTTTGCAAGCCACAGTGCCGGAGAATGATGGTCGTGGTAGGTATTTCATTATGATCTACTAAGCTAAGGTGGTGTATATACTTAGTACGTTATGTCACATGGATTTGACATGGTGTTTCTGGTTTATGTTGCTTGCATTTATTCGTATGTATTGCATATAACCAATTTGATTGTTTGATGTATAGAACTATTGGATTTATGGGTGTTGAATAGGTTTTGGATATGGTTGTTCTTTGTTGAGTGCTTGCTTAAACCTTCCAAGAATATGGGGGCCTGGTTGGGCAATTGTTTTCCGTACTAGTTGGTCACTTTATCATTTGTTATTTTATTTAGTTCATGGAAGGATGATTAAGGACTGGTACTCGAGATTGTCGGTACATTTTTTATTCCATTTATTTCACATAGTATGATATGTGAATGATAGATTATCTAATGGTTAGTCATTTTAATACCCCGATACTACCCCCTGGACGTTACATGGTGCTTAGGACCATGAGTGATTCTAAGTTAACCCTTTTACTAGCATAAATTATAAGCAATTGAATAAAATAAATAGAACTTGAAGTAATAAGAAAATGAAAAGTCTTTAGATGAACATCTTCAAAACAAAGCTATTAAAACAATTACAACTCTAGTTATACAAAACAAAACTAAAATTGAATACATCAACTCTACTAACTGTCTATGAAGCCTCTACTAGTATTGACTATAGGTAGCCGGGACATGACCTTCAGTTATCCCGAATCAATATGACTAAATAAAGAAAATAAGATTCTACTTGAACTATGATTGTATCAAGACCTCGAATCAAAGGGACTTATCACCTGCTGACTGGAAGTTGCAAACTGTCTGATTATGATGTGCGCGCTACAACTTTACCTACATTATATGACAATGTAGCACACAAACATATATGTGGATCATTACTTATGGAATGTACTGAGTATGTATGGGTGAATGCATAAGCGAAACAATAGCTTAATATATTCATATACTTTAAAATAATGCATGCTAAGTGTATATGAGTCACCTTGAGCTTGAATAAAATTGAAAGCTGAAAATCATAGAAACATGAAGAATAAAGCATACTGAATAAACTTTGTGAGCCACACACTTAGTTTCAAAAAGCTTTACTTTTACTATTTCTTTTGGGGAGAAGTGTATAATAGGTAACACTGAAATTGGGTATACTTTCAAATTATGCAAGTTAAGTGTAAAAAGACTCACCTTGATCATACGTAAACTGAAAGTTGAAATCTTACAGACAATAACTTATGTAAAACAATATCTGAACAAGACTGTGAATCTTTACACTTAGTTTCTAAAATCTTTACTTTTAATATTTCTTGTGGGAGGTTCTTCTAACCTACATAAATAATGTGAGCTATCATGGAGTCCAACGTCTCACACCCACGTTGGGGAGGGATGTTCTACTCGAAATATAACCTAAGCTAGAGTGATCACAATACTGAACCCACTATGGGCATTAAAATCCTACTGTGGCACGTAGTTCTGGGGCATGAGACCCTGGAATCATACCCAACTCGGTGCTAAATACTTCTCCCATATTAATTATATGCTCTCTCTTTAGGAAATCCACCTCAAAATAGCATAAAGGGTTTATAATAAAAAACAGTTACATATCTCTTTGCTCTAAATTATGATCGACCTAAATAAATGTGGATTCCATCTCTTAGCTGATGATCAAAAGATTTATCTTTCTTTAAACCTTGGTATAAAACCACCAGATAAAACTTAAGGGCGTGATCTTCTTGAAATCTCAATACTTAAACTTAGGGATTAAAACTTATGCTTTAAACTCAAGTCAATTCATAACAAAACTTCATGCTCAATAACAATCTTGAAATACTTAAACAATATCAAGTCAAAGTAGTGCAATCTCATGCATAATAGAAATATCATAAGTTAAAACATAAACATAAGCACTTCTTGATAAACTTACTTTAAATCTCATGATAATCATATGCTTCAAGAATATAGAAACTTGGGTATGAACCCTACTTCAAAACACGTAAATAAATTCTCAAAATTGTGTAATTTGGGCACAAGGGTGAAAGTATACCCTTGTTCATAACCCTACATACCTTAATAGACTTGATTTAATGGAGAAATCTTGACCTTGAAAGCCTTGGAGATGATCTTGAAAGTTTTCTTGAAATTATTGAATTAGGGAACTTAGATTCTTGATTTTTCTTGAAGAGGAGACTTGACTTGCTTGTTCTTGCGAAGAAACCCTAATCTTGTTGTTCTTGAGAGTGGAGATGATTAATGGAATCTAAAACTAATAAGTGATCGATAATAAGGAATAATGATGCTTTTAGTCTTGGGAGAGGTAGGGTTTGAGGTGATGAAAAGACCAAAATACCCTTCCAAAGCTGAATAAGAATTGCTAAAATTTTTAGTTGATGACTTAGTTGATAGCTTATCAACTAGTTGATGGATTATCAACTTAAGTCATCAACCCATAGGTGGACTTGGACCATTTTTGTTTAAGGGTGATGACTTGGTTGATAGGTCGTCACTTAGTTGACTGCTTATCACCTCAAGTCTTCACTTTGTAGCTGGTACGGTTAAGGTTGACGACGAGGATGATAGGTCGTCACTTAGTTGACGACTTATCACACCAAGTAGTCACCTTATAGCTGGATTTGATAATATTCTAGTTAAGGTTGACGACTTGGTTGATAGGTCGTCACTTAATTGATGGCTTATCACAACAAGTCATCACCTTGTTGACAGATGCACATACTGAGGAAAAATTATTGTAACTTTCCACCCCGATATCAGATTAAGGTGAAACTAGATGCGTTGGAAAGCTGAATCTAAGATATTTAATTTTATATATAGTAGGACACCTGAGTCGATATATACTAGGAGATACAATCATTTAAATTTGAACCTTGTAGGATCGAATACAAAAACTCAATCGACAAAAGTATTCTCAACTCAACTTTACTCTAAGTACTTCCTATGAAAATTTTTCACATTGTACCACTATTCTCACTAGGATAATGATCATGAAACATATATCCGAATATAAATAATGGAAGTAGAGTTTATAGACGTAGGAACAACGGTTCAAATTCTAGAGCAAAAATACGGGGTGTTACATTATCTCCCCCTTTGGAACATTCGTCCTCGAATGAGATTCGTTAGCTGAAAATATAGGGAGAACTGAGATCATATACTGAACATGCATTACTGGAAACATGATTACATGACTGAGTCTGAAACATGATACATGAATGAATTGATTTCGTGAATACATGCAATGAAATGAGAATGGTTATAAGGATGAGATAAAAATAAGAGAGTCAACTTATGAGTACTCATTACTTCAAGATAGATCTTATTTCATGAAGAAAAGTTGAGAGATTTAGTACACAAAATTTCGGAGGTATTACAACATGTCCCCCTACGGATAGTTTGTCCCCCAAATGATATTGACATGGCTTAAATAACAAGGAAATACTAAGATGATGCATAGGACACTTAAAGATTGAATCATGATTGAATATCTGGAATCTGAAATAGATACATGGTGCACGAACTAAGCTGAATTTGCAAATTAGCAGGATGCAAACTTTGTTTTACCTCTTGGAATAGCCATATTCATAAGAATTCAGATAGTATGACCAAATGGAAAGATGTAAAACCATAGGAACTTGTCTTTCTGACTGCTAGACTGAATTGCTGGATTTACGGAATAACTCATACTCAACTGGAGCATTTATTCAATGCTCTTTCTAAGAAGTTCTAATAATATTAGAGAGCAGAGAATCTTGGGTATGATCTGAATAAGACATCTATATAAGGAATCACAACATTGATACAACTCTACAACATGGAACATAGATATATAAATCATAAGCTAGTATGGAATTATTAGGCCTTAGGCAATGTAACTCCTTACTTTCAAGCTTAGCAACACTTCTCAAATACTCCCTCAACTGTACTGTTCCCCATAAATACCATAATAATTTAATTCAACTTATAATTCTGCATGGGCATTGATAAATCCATCAACTAAAGTCTAAAATGAACTAAATTCTCCCACCATGATCAAGCCTAACTTGAAATCACAAGGTACAACACGCCACACTATAATAATAAGCTAAACCACATGATTTAATTTTCTATGTCTTTTTAGAGCTCATACCCTAAGAATAACATGCCTTACCACTTTAATGACTAACACTGAACTCTTACTATGGATTCACTAGCGCATATTGCATTCGTCTACTTACATCATAACATGACATTCAAGCCTATGATTATAACCACATATGATCTTTCAGGAAAACACCCATAAAGGCATACGTCTCATATTCTCTAAAGCTTTATCAGTAACAACTTTCTTGAACTATTCTTAAGAAGACATACCAAGAATTCTCAACTAAATATGACATATACCACAAATTTACCTCAATATTACTTCATCCTTTATCCTTAGAAAAAGCATAAATAATCTTTCTTAATAAGGGTCATCAACTCTCTCTCATCTAAACCATTGCTTATCCATTATCATCATAACTATCGTAACATAAGAAGAGGTCACTGAAGGGCTAACATATAAGGACCTGAAGTATGAAAGAATACTATACATAACTTTGACACTTAACTAAGGCCTGAGGAGCAGAATGTCAAAGGCATCGATTCATTAAAGAGATCTAAACCGAGGACATACATTATATAATCCGAATCTCACTAGTATCATGAGTTATGAGAACTGATCATACTCTGAAACATGAGTTCATACTTATCATAGGCTATTCAACATAAGATAGAAGTTCATAGATTTTTGAAGGATGACTCAAATCACAGAGTGAAGTTGTTTCTTACTTACTAGAAGCTGAGGATGAACTTGAATACACATGAAGATTATAAGCATTGGACTTTGGCTTGGATCTATCATGCAAGACATAAATATAGTATGATAATGACTGAAATCCAAGGAATACTCTAGACTAAGAAGGGATCACCATCTCATCGCAACTCTTATTGACATGAATCACAATCTAATTCTCAAAACTTGATTTGGTTCTTCACTCTACCATCTTACCTTTAGATCAAAGATGACATTCTAAGCTTATGGGTCTACTCCATATCCTCAAGACTGATCCATAATTTCTTTGCTCTAACAGTATACACATGAATGCTCACTCACCTGAATAAACTTTATCTAGACAATACTAACTTCATTCCTGGACACTTTCTTAATACATACCACCCTTAACTTTCTTTAGCTTCAATAATCATCATCATAGACTTACAGTCTATTAACTCGACAAACATACCTGCTTTACTAAACATATAATCTCCCCCCCTTTTTTATAGTCTACTAATATCATATCTCTAGCCATCAAGAATACCATATATTATATGACTAGCCTTATTCATACTTAGAAACTCATGAGCATTATCTAAGCACACATGAAACTTAATAATCATAGAAAATAATTCAATCCTCATATCACCTTGGGGACACCTTTACATCATTCCTACAACATCATACTTAATTGTGAATAAGTAAACCTAAACTCTTGCAAACATTATCTCAAGCCTACTCGTTCACCTCCCACACAGCTAGCAACACTATCCCAAGTAGTCACTCTTTCCATCTTGATGATCATCCACTGTTCAATCTTAGATTCTAGTACTAGTCATGATTAACCGCAACTTCACACACCATTCTTACATGCCAAAACATCAAGAAACACTAGTCCACTAGAACCTTATAATAATAATATTTGATCACAATCTTATAGTCTGTCTAATTATAGTCCATACGTAAATCCCTCTTCCATACATCTCTAGTACTTATACATACATATATCTATATTATACCTAGCTCTACAAATATCAACCAATTTATTTTTCACAACTTCAAGGAGAACCCACATTAACAATTCTTATCAACATAATACATTTATTTGGAACTTATACTTTTCTAACACAATGAAATATCATCAAAAACTCCTTTCCTACTTTAAGCATATCATAATTTACCTTAACTAATAACTCCTTCTTAATCGTCCATCATGAAACCTATAACACATTCGCTACCCTTTAGTTAGCACACAAGGACAAATCATCCCCAACCTACTTAATAGAAGACATGGATCTATCAATTTTTTTACCCTTAATCAAACGCTAACCCCAACTTTTCTTATTACTACACTTCTAAATCCATACTTCAAACTCTAAGGATGTTCTACTACTTACGAATCATAACACTCTAGGTTTCAATATCTCTTAAATACAAACTCTATTTAACAATCTAAGTTCATACTATCTCCTCTTATGAGCACTATCTGTATTAAAGGGTTCATGAGAAATCTATAAACATATCTTATTCTATCTTAACTGAAAAACTCATATGGATGAGGACATATCTTTCAATTTGAGGAAATTTGTAACGCCCTGAGAGTGCACCCTGGATGCCACATGGTGCTTACAGCCCCAAAGGATCACAAACTGACCCATGAACTAGTACCTACTGTGAGCATTGAATAAAATAACAAAGACATGTGCAAAACTTTAACTGGAAATGCCATAAGATTTTTAACAACAAAAAATCAATACTGAATAATAGTTTAACACGTCTAAAACATACTTTCAATACTAACAAAGAAATTAATAATACGAATGAAAACTGACTATCTATCTGTACTAGTCCGAAAGCCTCTAAATAGACTGACTATGGAGTTGATCAGATAAGTCCCCAACTAACTCCGGCTGACTACTGAACTAAAAAGAAATGCTGACATAAGCATCATTGATCCTTAGAGTATGAGGAATCACCACTGCTACTGCTGCTGAGGCACCAGGATATCTAAGTGCGATTGAGAACCTGAGCATCCAAACCTATGATATGATACATCATAGTGTAATAAGAGAGTATTCTGTCAGTACTTTGAATGCACTTGTATGATAGATGAGGTTAGGCTAATATACATAGGCTCATGTCTATGAATAACAAATGATTGAATAAATTGCATGAGATGACTGGTTATGCATGCGTGAATGCTGTAAAATCTGAGAATGCATGACCAAGCATAGATCATAATTTTGAAATAGTCTATGAACTAAAATACTGAAATCTGATAACTATATAAATAATAACTATATGTTATGTTCAATGCAAACCTGAACTAAATTATACTGAACACTGAACTAAGACTATGAGAGGTATTATCTAACAGACATGCCCCGCGCTGAACTTATTGGGGTTCAACCTATAACCCCAGTTGAAAGAGTCTTAGTACCATTCCACAGGTACTAACAATGGCTATGTGGATCCACTAATCTATTTAAGAATCAACGTATCAAGCCTAAACTGATGGGTGATCCCTGTGCGGAGTCGATCCTAATTTGATGGGTGACCCCTGGGAGGAAGTCAAGCCTAAAATAATGGGTGACTCCTTATATCCTATGCTGGCTAAGTAGTTCTGTAATACATGAACTTCTACTAATGAATCTGCCTAACGTATGGGGAAGCCGTCATCCCTACATTCACTCGCTGCTAAATCCTACCCCTAGCTGAAAGACACTAAATACTGGACTACACTAGGTTTAACTATTTATGGTAACTGATTGAACTAATAATGCTCATAACTATTCTGAAACCATTTTGTAGATACTAAAAAGCTAAGTAAGCAGCTAAATTTTAGGTATTCAAAACCCCCAGTACTCGATAGAAATAACAACAAGATCATACTAAAACTTTGAGGACATAAAAGATAGTCATTATTCAAAACTCATTCTCTTAGAAATTTCACCAAACACATGAGGGTCATGATTTAAAGAAAGAGGATAGTTTAAAACATATGATAATCACATGGCTATAATACTAAACCATAAATTAGGGATTTAACATGAAAAAAATCATCAATCCGATGGGTAAAGTTTGATTTCAACAACAACTCCTTGTAAATATCATGTATGGTAAAAATCCATAAACATTCATGGAGATAGTTTATTGTAAACATGTAAACTCATGATTTAAACCTTAAAAATGGATACTTGGACTCCATGGGTGAAAAGGGCCCATGGGTGAACACCAAACATACCTTAATAGAAGATTTCTTGAAGATTGCTTGAACTTAGTAGATTGTAACCTTTATTTATCAAGAAAGAATCTTGAATTTGTTATTGGGAAAGATGAGGGTTTTTATGTGAGTTAATTTGAAGAAGATGGGCAAATTATGCCCCTTTTTCAGTTATAAATCATGTCTGGACGACTGGGGATGAGGGAAAAGGACTAAACTGCCCTTTGGCCTCTTTTTCTCATGTAAATAACCCTCATGATGCGACCCTCATAAATGAGGAAAGGACCTTGCATCGCGAGCCTATTGTGAGACCTTACTGCCTTACACAAAAAATGACATAACATTTTACTCGGGTATCGGATCAAGGCAAAATTGGTATTGTTGGAAAGCTAATTCAATTATCTATAATTTGGTGGGTCTTAATCTAATAAATTCTTAATATAAAAAAAGTTTTACTCATTCAAAGATGACCCTTATGAAATTGAACAACAAAAATTGGCCGAATCAAAGGCTCTTAGCTCACTTTTCTCTAAGTGACTCTTATGAACATGTTTTACACATTATAAACTCTCTTCTCACTAGGATAATGGTCATAATACATGCACCCAAATATGAATTATGGGATTAAAGGTTTTCATACGTAGGAACAATGGTTTATTTTCTAGCTTAGAGGGTACGAGGTATTACAAACTTATAACACACAAGCAAGCTCCTCTCAAGCCCCTTGAGTGACTTCTAAAATTACTGATAGTAAATATAAGAGCATCATCTTGTCAGGAATCAAAACTTACTAATAATGTCATCTAAAAAATGAGTCATAGATGAAGGATTACAGAGTAAAACATGAATCGACAGAAGTTTCCGAGAGAAAAACTTTATAGAACGACCTAGGGCATGAAGAAGGGAAATATTTCTTAAATGCTATAATACCCCATACGTTTCTAAGCTAGAAAATGAACCGTTATTCCTACGTATGAAACCTCTAATTCCATAATTCATATCTGAGTGCATGCCTTATGATAATTAACCTAGTTAGAAGAGAGATTATGATGTATAAAACATGCCCATAAGAGTCACTTAGAGTAATGCGAGCTAAGAGCTTTTGAATCGACCAAGTTTTGATATTTAATTTCACAAGGGTCATATTTGAACAAGTATAAATTTATGTATATATGAAATTTGGAAGATTAAGACCCACTAAATTGTAGATAATCGAGTTAGCTTTCCAACGATACCAAATTTTCATTAATTCGATACCTGAGCAAAAAGTTATGGCTTTGCAAAAAGGTGTGCATAGTTAACAATTTCAAACGTTCACTAAAAAGGGTTCTCCATAGGGTGTGCAATGGAAACCTTAAGGTCTTCCATAGGTTGTGTGATGCAAACCTTAAGGTTTGTCATAGGTTATGCGATGCAAACCCTATGGCCAAGCGGCGTAAACACTTCATTTTTGAGTTATTCCGAGGGCATCCAAGTCATTTGACACTTGATAAACTTACCTTAACATAACTACACTAAATTAATAGCTCCTAAACACACTTTAACCCTATTAACATCATCTGTTCATCATCTACAACACAAGAGGAGAAAGATAACTAGGGTTTGCACAATCAAGCTTGAAGGTTCAATCTTTCTAAAGTTTCATCGTCATCAAGGTATGTAGGGTTATGAACAAAGATACCTCTTTCATCCTTATGCCTAAAACAAGTTTTTAAAGTCAAATTTACATGAGTTTCAATTTACAGTTCATACCTAATTATCATTATTTGATGATTATGATGTTACAAGTGATTTAAATATTGAATTGCATATCTATTTTCACATCTTTATGCCTGTGATATGATTTTACAGATTTTTAATTGAGTTTTAAGCATGATATTATGATTCTTTATTTTAGTATCTTGATGTTGTTGAAGTATTTCAAGAAGTATATTGAGCATGGCATTTTGCTATGAATTTGCATGAGTTTAAAGTATGGGTTTTAAGCCTTAAGTCTAAGTATTGATATTTCAAGAAGATTATGATCTTAAGCCACTTTTATAAGTTGTTTACCAAGGTTTAAGAAAGAAATTGATCTTTTGATCCTAAGCTAAGATAATGAATCAACAGTTCATAAAGTTTATGATTTAAAGAAATAGAAGAACAATTGGTTTCCATTATAAACCCTTGAGCTATTTTAAGGTGGATTTCCTAAATGTCTAAGAATATAAGTATAGGAGTACTATTTCACACTGAGTTGGGTATGATTCCAATGTCTCATGCCCCAGAATTATGAGCCACTGTAGGTTTAAGTGCCCATAGTGGGCTAAGTTAGTGATCACTTAAGATAAGGTTATATTCTATTGGTAAGGGTAGAACAACTCTCCCCAGCATGGGTAAGATGTTGAACTCCATGATGGCTCATATAGTTTATGTCGGTTAGATAAAACTCCTAATAGAAAGTGTAAAAGTACAACTTTTAGAACTAAGTGTTATGACTCACAAAGATTTTCTATGCTCTACATATTCATATTTTAACATTTTATTGTATATGTATTATTCAAGATAAGGTGAGTCATTTACACTTAGCATGCATCCTTTGAAAGATTTTACTTAAATATTGCATTTTTGTTTTACTTATGGATTTAACCCCATATGCTCAATACATTCCAACAGTACTGATCCTTATATATGTCTATGTGCTACATTATTTAACAATGTAGGTACATGTGCTCAGTTCCAGTAGCGTGATTGACTGTGAGCATCTCCATCAATATCCCGATAGTTGGTAAGTCCTCATACTTTGAGGACCTATTTATTCAGACTTTCAGCTTTATGCAGTATTTGATCAGTTGTTTTCTGTTCATTTCAAGTCAGTTGGGGGTTTGTCCCAGTGACTCTCTAGTTAGTAGAAGTAGAGGATTGTCAGACTGTTAGCTATATTTAAGATTTTATGTTGGTTGTTTAAACTTGTAAGTTAAGTACTCAAAGATGTTATGTTTATTTAAACTTAATCTAGTTAATACAATAAATTTAGTATTCCAGTATTTCATATGCATAAGTTATCTTTATTATGAGCTTCAGAGTTAGTAGAAGGATCAAAGGGTTAGATTGGGGCTACTCATAGTCCTGAGTACCGTGTGAGATTTTGGGACACATTTTTTGGGCGTTACAAACTTGGTATCAGAGCCTAAAGTTTAAAGAGTCCTAGGGAGTTAGACAAGCCGTGTTACATTAAGTCTTGACCATGGGTATGAAGCGCACCACATTTATGAGCAAGAGGCTATGGAAAAATTTAGGAAATCATCCTTTTTCTTTCATGATCTATCGTGCTTACAGTTGTCTCTACCTGCTTTAACTCTTGCTCTTACATCACAATTAAATATGCCTCCTCACTAAGCTAATACACGCAAAAATGGTAACCAGCCACCCCAGCATGCTAATTCTCTGAATGAGAATGTATCCCATGCTGAATTTTGGGCTTCTTTCCAAGTGTTGGCCCAAGCTATGACTGCCAATGTTCAGGAAAACCATCAGGCTGCAGTCCCACTTCAGCAGAGTGGTGAGTTAGCTACAGCCAAAATTTGTGACTTTATGAGAATGGTTAATCCGCCTGAATTATTTGGGTCAAAAGTAGATGAGGACCCATAGATCTATATCGATGAGGTGAGATAGATCACCCAAATTATGCATGTTACCGAGGAGGAAAGTATAGAATTGGCATCCTATAGGCTGAAGGATGTTGCGTTTGATTGGGTGGTTATGTGGAAGAATAGTAGAGGTGAGATGCAGGTCCCATAAGTTGACAGGTGTTTCAGGATGTGTTTCTAGATAAGTTATTTTCATGTGAGATGAAAAAATATAAGATAGCGGAGTTCATGAACATGAGGTAGGGCTCAATGACAGTGAAGGAGTACTGCCTTAAGTTCAATCAACTATCTAAGTATGCTCCCAACCTGATAGCTTTTCCCAGATCGAGTATAATTAAGTTTGTTACTGGAGTGTCTAGTTTGGTGGTCAAGGAATGTGAACTTCCATGCTTATTAGGGATATGGATCTTGCTAGGTTGATGATTCATGCTTAACAGATTGAGGCATAAAAGTTGAAAGAGAGAGAGAGGGCAAATTAAAATGATGGATCGAATAGTTTGAGTATGGCCAAGCAAGGTTTGGAGGGGGAAATCATTCGTAGTTTCAAGGTCACTCACATATGCCAGCACCATATCCAGTCAGTGTCCCCGCACCCAGAACCAAGCAGGAACAGGGGGGGAGAACTTTTATGTCCAAATCTCAAAATAGTGTGGGTAGAAGTCCCAATTATTCAACATGTACTAAGTGTGGTAAAACTCATTGTGGTGAGTGTTTGAGGGGAATGAAGGGTTTCTATGGTTGTGGTGCATTGGGTCACGAAATCAAAGTGTTTCCATATGCTAAGAAAGGAAATAGGAATGTTCGTCCCCAAATTCAGGATACTAGCTCACTAGGTCTCACAGTCCCTCCTCAGAGCGCATCATGCAATACCTGTGGCAGTCAACGCCATAATTGGTTTTATTCTTTACCATCCAATCAGGAGAAGAAGAGTTCACCAAAAGTTGCTACTGGTATCCTTTGTGCCTTTTATCTTGATGTTTATGTGTTGTTAGACTCCGGGTCAAATCTCTCCTGTGTGACTTCGTTAGTAGCGATAAATTTTGGGGTAGGTACTAAAAATTTCTCTAAGCTCTTCTTAGTTTCCACCTTAGTAGGTGAGTTAGTTGTCGCCAAATGAGTCTATAGAAAGTGTCCTATCACTGTTCTTCACAAGATTATATTAGCATAGTTAATAGAGTTAGACATGGTCGATTTTGACATTATTTTGGGCATGAATTTGCTCCATTCCTATTATGCATCTATAGATTATCGCACATGAGTCATGAAATTTTAGTTTCTTGATGAGCCAGTCTTTGAGTGGGACTGTAATTTAGTGTCTCCTAAGAGTCATTTCATATCCTATCTTAAGGCCAGGAAGTTGATATCAAAAGCGTGCATTTATCATTTAGTTTGAGTCAAAGACACTAAGTCTGAGGCTTCAATAGTTTAGTTAGTTCGTGTACTCAATGAATTTCCTGAAGTTTTTCTCGAAGATCTACCAGAGGTACCTCCCGAAAGAGAAATAGAATTTAGTATTGATCTTTTCCCAGATACTCAGCCTATCTCCATTCCACCTTATTGTATGGATCCAACCAAGCTTAAAGAGTTAAAAGAGTAGCTTAAAGACCTCTTAGATAAAGGTTTCAAAAGGCCTAGTATTTCTCTATAGGGCACTCCCATTCTATTTATGCGTAAGAAAGATGGCTCTCTCCAAATGTGAATTGACTACCGTTACTTAAATAAAGTCACAATCAAAAAAAAATATCCTCTTCCAAGGATTGATAACTTCTTCGACCAACTCCAAGGTGCAAGCTACTTCTCCAAGATAGACCTTAGATCCATCTATCACCAGCTTAAAGTAAGAGAATGTGATATTCCAAAGATAGCTTTCCTAACCCGTTATGATCACTTTGAGTTTCTAGTCATGTCCTTTGGGATAAAAAATGCCCCAACAACCTTTATTGAATTGATGAACCGAGTGTTCAAACAATACCTAGACATGTTTGTCATAGTCTTTATCAATGACATCCTTGTCTATTCCTATAGTGAGGATGACCATGCAGACCAATTTAGAATCATGTTGCAAAGTCTTAGAGATCTCAAGTTTTTCACCAAATTTAGTAAGTGTGAATTTTTTCTAAGGTCAGTAGTTTTCTCGGTCATATTATTTTCGGTGATGGCATTAGAGTTGATCCTCAAAAGACCAAAGTAGTGAGAAACTGGCCTAGACCCATATCTCCATCAGATATCAAAAGTTTCTTAGGTTTAGTTGTCTATTACCGATGGTTTGTTGAGGGGTTCTTATCTATTGCATCCCCCATGTCTAGATTGACTCAAAAGAAAGTTAAGTTTCAGTGGTCAGATTTCTGTGAGAAGAGCTTTTAGCAGTTGAAGGTTCAACTCACTTCAACCCTAATTTTGGCATTACCTGATGGTATAGAAGGATTTTTTGTCTACTGTAATGCTTCTAGAGTTGGTCTAGGTTGTGTTTTGATACAGATAGATAAGGTCATAGCCTATGCCTCTAGACATCTTAAACCTCACAAAAAAAACTATCCTACCCACGATCATGACTTAGCTACCGTTTTGTTTACCTTACAAATCTGGATGTACTCTATTTATGGGGTGCATGTTGATGTGTTCACGGACCACAAAAGCTTGCAATATGTATTTTCGCTGAGAGAGTGAAATCTCTGTCAGAAAAAGTGGTTAGAATTGTTAAAAGACTATGACATGAGTGTTTTATATCATTCATGTAAGGCCAACATTGTGGCAGATACCCTTAGTAGACTGTCTATAGGTAGTGTTGCTCACGTGGAGAGTGATAAGAAAGAATTAGTTTGAGAAGTTCATCGGTTGGCTAGATTAGGTGTGTGATTGGTTTACTCATCTAAGGGGAACGTTTAGGTTCAGAGTAGTTTAGAATCTTACTTAGTTTCCAAAGTGAAAGAGAAACCAGATAAGGACCCCAGTTTGGTTAAGCTGAAGGAGTCAGTTAGAGATCAGAAGGTAGAGGTTATATCCCAAGGGGGATATGGTGTATTGAGATACCAGAGTAGACTATGTGTTCCATGCATTAATGATTTGAGGTAGCGTATTATGGAAGAAACGCATGGTGCACATTACTCTATTCACCCAAGAGCCACTAAGATAAACTGCGATTTGCGGAAAGTCTATTGGTGGCGTGGTATGAACAATGATATCACAAAATTTATGGCCAAGTGTGCCATTTGTCAATAGGTTAAGGTGGAGTACCAAAGGCCTGGTGGTACCTTGCAAGAGTGTAGTATTCTTACTTAGAAATTGGAAGAGGTGAATATGGACTTTGTGATAGGGTTACCTCATTTGTGTCGGCAACATAATTTGATTTGGGTTATTGTAGGTAGATTGACCAAATTATCCCATTTCTTTCCAGTTCACACGTGCTACTTAGCCAAAGATTATGATAAGCTGTATATTATAAAGTTGGTCAGATTGCATGGAATCCCTATGTCCGTCATTTCTGATAGGGGTACACAGTTTACCTCACACTTTTGGAAAGCCTTTCAGAAGGGTCTTGGTACCTAAGTTCACCTCAATTCATCTTTTGACCCTTAGAAGGATGGTTAGGCAGAGAGGACCATTTAGACCCTTGAAGATATATTGAGGGCGTGTGTTCTTGACTTCAAAGGTAGTTGTGAGGATCACTTGCCATTGATTGAGTTTTCCTACAATAACAATTACCATTCTAGTATTCAGATGGCCCAGTTTGAGGCTCTTTATGGGAGAAGGTGTAAATCACCCATCAGTTGGTTCGAAGTGGGTGAGGCCACTTTGATAGGGCTAGGTATGGTATTTAAAGCCATGAAGAAAGTCTAGTTGATTTAAGAGAGGTTGAAAAAATAGCCCAGAGCTGTCAGAAATCCTATACGGAGATGTGAGAAGAAGGGATCTCGAGTTTCAGGTGGATGACTTAGTTTACTTGAAGATTTCACCCATGAAAGGGGTGAAGATATTTGGCAAAAAGGGAAAGCTTGGTCCCTGATATGTTGGCCCTTTCAGAATATTGAGTCGTGTTAGGAAGGTAGCATATTAGCTTGAATTCCCCGCAGACTTGACATCCATTCATCTAGTGTTTCATGTCTCCATGTTAAAGAAATGCATTGGTGATCCAGCTGTTGTAGTATCTCTAGAAAGATCAGATATTCAAGATAGTTTTTCATACGAAGAACTTCCAGTTGAGATCCTTGATCACTAGATTCGTAGACTAAGGAACATAGAAGTTCCCTTGGTTAAATTTCTTTGGTGAAATCAGTCCGTTGAGTGTGCCACTTAGAAAGTAGAAGCAGATATGCGAGCCAAGTACCCTCATCTTTTCTCCGTAGGTCCAGACTCAGTTTAAGGTAACAAGTTTCCTCAGATTACCTCTTTTCCATTCTCAGTTCTAGTTTTATATAGTCAATTTCATGATAATTCATGCATTCACTGATCAGTTTAGTCATGCAGTCATGTTTTGAGTCATGAGAAGTTTAATTCATAATCTCAGACCCTCAGTATTCTCAGTTTAGTAAACCTCATTCGAGGACGAATGTTCTCAATGAGGAGATATTGTAATACCCCGTACGCTTCTAAGCTAGAAAAAAAACCATTATTCCTATGTGTGAAACCTCTAATCCCATAATTCATATTTAAGTGCATGTATTATGATCATTAACCTAGTGAGAAGAGAGCTTATGATGTATAAAATATGTTCATAAGAGTCACTTAGAGTAATGTGAGCTAAGAGCTTTTGAATCGACCAAGTTTTGGTGTTTGATTTCACAAGGGTCATCTTTGAACGAGTATAACTTTATGTATATGTGAAATTTCACAGATTAAGACCCACCAAATTGTAGATAATTAAGTTAGCTTTCCAATGATACCAATTTAACCTTAATCCATTACACGAGAAAAAAGTTATAGCTTTAAAAAGGGTGTGCGTCGCCTAACAATTGCAAATGTTCACTGGAAAGGGTTCTCCATTGGGTGTGCGATGCAATCCTTAAGGTTTTCCATAGGTTTTGTGACATAAACCTTAAGGTTTTCCATAGGTTGTGCGACACAAACCCTATGGACAAGCGGCGTAGACATGTAATACCTCACATTTTTGGACTAGTCTTTGAACCATCATTCCTACGTGTATAATCTATAATCTAAATGATCCCCATGAAAATATGAGTTTCATGATCTTTATCCTCATGTTTTATTTTCTTTTGAGGTGAAAAATGTTCATAAGAATAACTTAGAACAAAGTTGAGCTTAGAGCCTGTGATTCATCCAAAGTTTGGTATTCGATTCTACAAGGGTCTACTTTAAACGTTTATAACTTTTTATATATGTAGAATTTTTCATCTCAAGACCCACCAAATTGTAGATAATTGAATTAGCTCTTCAATGAAACCAATTTCACCTAAATCCATTTCCCGAGCAAAAAGTTATGGCATTTTCTGTGTGAGATAGTAAGCCGATGCGATAGCGACAGGACGCGTCGACCAGCGCATTACAAAACTGTTTCACATACTAATTAAGTTTCTAAAGGTTATAGGGGAACTTTTATCACTTCCCCTCACCCAAATCCACCCATAACACTTAATTTCAGCCCCCGAAAGCATTATACATATTTTTAGTTATTTTTTTCTCTCAAAGAAAACCCTATCCCCCTCAAGAACACCAAGAACTCTATCAAATTTTCTCCAAGAAAGTTAATAATCCAAGTTTCCGGGTTCAAGAACTTCAAGAATAAGCTTCAATAACACCATTAGAGTGTCAAGAATCAAAATCTTATGTTCAAATTCATCAACAAGGTATGTGGGTTTTTTCAACAAGGATAATTCTTTCATCCTTGTGCCCAAAATTTGATTTAAAGTTGATTCTTATATGAAATTACATGAATTTCAATATGGGGTTTATACCCATTTATCATCAATTTAAGATTATGAGATTTCAAGTATTGTTGATGTTGAATTGAATGTTTTCTTTAGAATTTTGATGTGTATTGCAGAAATTTCCAGATTTTGAATTGAATTACCAATATTTACATTATTAAGCATGAATATTATGATGTTTTGACATGAGTTTGAAGTATGGGTTATTAGGACCTAGTTGTATGTTGATATTTTAAGAATGATTATACTTTTAAGCATCCCATGATATATTTATGGATAGCTTTGAATAAAGATTTGATCTTTTGATCCTTAGCTAAGATATGAAATCTACTTTACAGCTTAAATTCAGTTTTGAATAAACAGATGCACAGTTAGCTTTCAGTATGTAACATTATGACTTTTAAAAGTGGATTTTCCTACAAAATAAGCATATATATTAAAGGGGGTATTATTTATCACCGAACGGAAAGTGTGGGTTTAATGCATCCTACTTTTCTAGAACTACAAGCCAACGTAGGTACAGATTCAGTATTTCTATTTTAATATTGATGATAGATACAAATGTGATCACTTAGATTAGGTTATACTCCTTGGAAAGAGTATGACACCTCTCTCCATCGTGAGGTTTTTCCCATAGGGGAACAAGGCATTGGACTCTATGATAGCTCACATGGCTTATGTCGGTTAGAAGAACCTCCCTAATTGAAAAGTTTCATAGAATAGTTTTTAAAAGAATTTCCTATTAGTAAAGACTTTCAGAATATTTTTAAAAGCTTTTTCCTACAGATTACAGAAAAGAGTAATGAATAACAGAAAATCTTTTAGAAACTAAGTGTAAAGGCTCACAAATTTTATTCAGATATTAGTTTTATGAGGCATCAGTTACAAATATTAGCTTTCTGATTTTAGACATAAAAGTGAGTCCTTTCTATACTTAGACAACATGATTTGAAGATAGAATCCAAGTACAACTTTTAGAACTAAGACTCACAAGATTTATATAGTATGTTTTATCAATCATGATTTGTGATTTTCAGCTTTCAGTAATCCAACCAATGTGAGTCATTTATTCTTAGCATGCATTATATTACAAGTTTATATGAACATTGAGATATTATTTTACTTATCCATTCACTCCCACATGCTCAGTACATTCCAAAAGTACTGATCCATATATATGTCTATATGCTACATTGTCTCATAATATAGGTATGAGTTGTAGAACGCATACCATATTCAGAAAGTTTACAGCTTCCAGTCAGCAGGTGATGAGTTATTTTGATTCAAGGGTTTGAGTCAGTCATATAGTTTGAGCAGTATTTTTTTTTATTCAGTCGTATTGATCGGGATAGTTGGGGGTCATGTCCCGGCTACCTATAGTCAATACTAGTAGAGGCTTCATAGATAGTCAGTAGAGTAAATGCATTTGATTCCAGTTTTTTTTTTATAAAAGTAGAGTTGTAATTATTTTAATTTATTTTTGTATTGATCAGATTCAGAAAAGAGTTATCTTTCACTTATTCCGTTCAGATTTATGTACTTTATTTAGTTGCTTAAGAGGTATGCCAGTAGAAGGGTTAGCTTGGGATCACTTATGGTCCTAAGCACCGTGTGATGTCTCAAGACTCATTTTTAGGGCGTTACAAACTTGGTATCAGAGCACAGAGTTCAAGTGTCCTAGGGTGTCTATGAAGCCGTGTCTAGTAGAGTCTTACGGAATGTATGGAGACGTCTATACTTTTCCGAGAGGCTACAGGGAATTTAAGAAAAGTTTCCTTCTTTTTATAATCTAGATTGTACTGTAAAGTTCTTCTCTCAGAAACTTCTATCGATTCATGTATCACTCCATAATTCTCCATCTATGTTATATCCTTGAGATCACATGATTATCAAGGTCCAATTTATCCTAAGATGATGCTATTAGATTTACAATTAGTAACTTCAAAAGTCTTACAAGGGGCTTAAGAGGAGTTCACTAGTGTGTTATAATTTTCTCAAATCAAAATTTATGTCCTCATCCATATGAGTTGTTCAGTTAAGATTGAATAAAATATGCATTCAGATTCCTCATTATTTCTTTAAAATAGATAATGTTCATAAAAGGAGATAGTATAAACCTAGATTATTGAATAGAGTTTGTATTGAGGAATTTTGCAACTAGGAGTGTTATAATTTATAAGTAGTAGAACCTTCTTATAGTTGGATGTATGGGTATAGAAGTGTAGTGACAAGAAAAGTAGGAGTGAAGATTGATAAAAAGTATAGAGATAAACTTATGCATGCTATAGATTTTGTGTTATAGTGATATGACCTGGTGTGTTAGTTTAGTGGAAGGTAGAGAAAGAGTTATTAGTTAAGGTGAATTATTGTTTGCTTGAAGTATAAAAGGATTTATTATGGTAATTATTGTGTTAGAAAAGTATAGTTTATTAATGAAGTATTTGGTGGTTTAGTATTGCTAATTTAGGCTTCCCTTGAGGTTGTAAAAAGGAGTTTAGTTGAAAATTATAGAACTATGAAATTAGGTGTATAGATGGGTGAATATTATGATGTGTAAATGTAAGATGTGCTAATGGATTGTAATAAGATAGGCCATATGCTCGTGATCAATTATTGTTATTATGGGGTTCTAGTGGACTAGTGTTTCTTGATGTCTTATTTTATAGCTTCCAAGTGAGAATAGTATGTGAGGTTGGGTTTTTAATCACACCTAGCCCTAGTCACTAAGTTTGAATAGTAGAGTATCATAAAAGTGAGAATAATGATTATTCGATTGGTGATGCTCGTTATATGGAGGTGATCTAGTAGGCTTGAATAGTGAATGCAAGACATTAAGTTTATTGATTTGAGATTAAGTATGATTTTGTAGGTATGATATAGAGGTATGCCAAGGTGATATGGGGTTGAATTATTTTCTAAGGTTATTATGTGTCGTATGTGGTTTGTAGTACCCTTTAGTTGCTATGTCGAAGAAGGCTAGTTATATAGTACATGGTGTTCTTAATAGCTAAGTTAAGGAGTTATGATTGATGATGTTGAGCATTTTAATATGATATTGATTCTCATGGTTTAGAAATATAACTTTAGAGGTGTGATATTGGTAGGCTATGATGGAAGTACTATGGTTCATTAAAGGTTTGGTGATATCCATGTTAAGTGTTAGAATCTAAGTTTGAGTTTTTGAAGATTGAGCTAATAGAAATAAGAGTTGCAACACTGGATGGTGTGGACTCTGGCTATGGGAATACTCATGAAGATTCTAAGTCAGTAAGTGTTCAAGTATTATATAAACTATCGGGGCTATAGAAAGATTGAGTTGTATCTCAGAAGGAAGTGTTAGCAGTGGGTTTTACACTTCTAGGTGTTGTAATATCCCGTATTTCCCTAGCTTAAATTAACTCTCAATTCATGAGTTATCCAATATAAAAATTTTGAAATGCTTATTATTTTTTAGTTTAGAGCCTACCATTGCGTAGGAAATGAATCAGCTTTCCAATGATATAAAATTTGCCTAAATAAGATAACTGGGTAAGAAGTTATGACTATTTTGAATTTCAGTCATTAAACACCGTAATTTAGGACAGTAGCACGTCCCGGAGTAAGCGAAAATGGTAATTTTCAGTTTCTAGTGAGGTATCGTGATACCGATGTGTCACGCCATAGCTTATTTTCACATTTATCAATTTTGAGTGAGCCAATGCGATTGTACCGCGTCACACCGAGCTTCAAGTTCCCATCCAGTATAGCACCGCTATTCCACAACAGCGCGCCACCAACCACATTCCTAGATGTCATTTTTCAGTGGTTTGGCGAGATAGCGGCGTGTCGTGCCAGGGCCCAAAATTGGGTTTTCAGAGACAAAAATTTAAAACATTCCAGGTGTAATAGGATCTTTTTCCATGACACAGATCAGCCTTAAATACGAAATTATTACCTAAATGTCATATTATATCATTATTCACTCACTTTTATCAAGATTTAAAACATTCTCTCTCAAAGAGGCAAAAACGCTAGTTCAAGAAATCAAGGTCAATCCTCAAGAAATCCTCCAATAACCTTCAAGAAAGAATCTTCTAAGGTATGTTAGGTGTTCATCTATGAGTTCCTTTCACCCATAGAGTCCAAGAATCCCTTTCTAAACATATAAGATCTCATATTCATGATTTCCATGTTTGAATTAGATTGAATTCATGTCCATGATATTAGTTGGGTTTCAATCTATGAAATAATTGCAAGTTTCATCAAAATTGAATAGCATGTGTGATGAATATGTGATTATCTTAATAAAACCTTGAATTTACAAATTAATTAATGTATCATGATGTTCATGTGTTGGCTATTATCATGTAAATAAGCCATACTCCCCAAGTGTTTGCTAAATTGCCTATGAGAAGTAAATAGTGGCACCATGACATGTTATTATGTGGTCCCAATCATGTACAAGCTTATGCCCTATAAATGTTTGATGAAATAATTAAGTGATTTGACTAGTGAAAGCATGACATGTTATTATGTGATCCCATTCATATATATCAAGTGTTTGACAAAATGTCTAAATGAGTGCATTGTTAGCAAGCAAGAATTGTTATGCCTTTATGATCATTTTATGTCTTTTTTTATGTTATCAAGTCCTAAGGGTATTTAATACCCGACAATCTAGTTGTTTACCTAGAGCTAGTGTCAATTACAGAATACTATCAGTTATGTCACGACCAGTAGTAGTTTCAGTCAGTTACATAACTCAGTAGAACTCAGTCAGTTATATAACTCAGGAAAAACTCAATAGACTCAGTATCAGTCTAGTACAGTTCAGTATAATCAGTTCAGTTTCTATTTAGTTGGGAGTAGGATTTAACAGCGAGCGAGCCTAGGGATGGGGGCTCACCCGTTAGTTAGGACTGGGTCCCTATAAATAATCCCTAAGCACCAGAACTACATAGGCAACATAGGTTAAGAGTTGTCACCCGTTAGATAGGACTGGCATACTCAGGGATCACCCACTAGTTTAGGACTGATCTCAGTGGTCACTCATTAGATAGGACTAACTCCATAATAGATGTTAGTACCTGTGGCACGGTATTAGCACCCTTCTAATTAGAGTTACAGATTGGACCCTAAATTAGTTATCTTATCTTATTTGGGGCATGTTGGTTAGATGATTACCTCCCATAGTCGTATTTTCAGTCTTAGTTTAGAATTTAGTTCAGTTCTACAGAATTAGGACTGTTGGACACTGTCCCTCAGATCAGTAATGCAATTATCAGTAACTTCAGATATCAGTTACTCAGTTATCAGAATTTAGTACTTAGCTTCAGATAAGCTGGGTCATAGTATTTATTTGCATGCATAGTAGTGCATACTCAGTATATACAGTAGTATCAGTTACTCACATACTCTTATATTTATTTACTCTATATCATTTATTCAGTTACTATTCATATAGATGCACCCTTGCATTCAGCCTTACCTCATCTAGCATACCAGTACATTCCATGTACTGACCACATACTCTTTCTTTGCACTATTATATCACATATCATAGGTTTGGATGCTCAGGTTCCCAACCACGCTTAGGCAGATCCAGTCAGTAGTCGTAAATTTAGTAGTGAGTCCTCATCTATCGAGGATGTACTTTTAATTTAGTGTTTCAGTTTATCAGTAGTTCATTATTTGGAGCTAGTTGGGGGCTTGTCCCATCAACTCCATATTCAGACAGTTCAGTTAGAGGCTTTCAGACTAGACTAGTTTAGACAGTGTTTAGTTTTCAGATGTTTTTACCAGAGGTTATTATCTATCAGTATTTAGAATTTGAACCTTATGGAAATTTAGCCTAATTCCATATTTATTTTAGTATTACTCTTCAGTACTCACAAAAGATATCATTCATGGGTTAACTTGTAGTCCTTCGAGGTCGTTAGCACCGTGTGGTGACTAAGGGGTATTCTTGGGTCATTACAAACTTGGTATCAGAGCCTATGGCTCAACAGAGTCATAGGGAGTCTGAAATCCACATCTAGTAGAGTCTTGTACATAGGTGTGTAGCGCGCCACACTTATGGACAAAAGTCTATGAAATATGTTAGGAAAAGTTTCCCTTCTTTTAGTGTTCATGTCATATGAGTGAGCATGAGTTCAAGCTAAATTCTTAGTCTAATCCCTTTCTCCCTTTTGGTTACAGAACATGCCTCCCAAAAATACAAACGAAAGAAGAACCGGAAACCAGTCAGTACCTCAGCCCATTCAGGAAGATCCCTTGAATGAGCACGTCTCTCATATAGAATTCAGAGCTGCTTTCACTACTTTAGCCAATTTAGTAGTTTCTCAGAACAACTAACAGGCTATTTTCCTATCTAGGTTTGAGGTTCATACTTAGCAAACTAAGGGGGAGAAGCGTAGGAAGAAAGATAGAAAGAATAAAAACAAGAGAGTCAGAATAAGTAGTTTTAGGCCAAGGCCAGAAAGTGGTAACCGATTCCAGTTCTGTCAAAAATTCTCAGCTCCAAATCCTTATGTAGCTAGTACTCCAGTTCCAAAGTTTATAAATGTCAGTCGAGATAGCACGTTAGACTCCAAGTCTCAGGGTAGAATGAAAAGAGGTCGTATCCACCCACTTTGCTAAAAATATGGTAGAAATCATCAGGTGTGTGTAGGGCTGGCAGTGGTGTATGTTTTGGGTATGGAAAGTTAGGACATAGAATTAGAGATTTTCCTCAGTCAAGTTAACAGGGTTAGGCCAACCATTCTTTAGCTCAGTTCGGTCATCCGCACCAGCAAGGTGCCACTTCTAGTGCCACTAGTGGGCAATGCCTAAATAGCTTTATGCACTTCAGTCTTGACTAGATTAGGAAATTTCTCCTGATGCGGTCACTGGTACGTTATAGATCTTTCATTTAAATATTTTGACTTATTAGATCAAGGAGTTTCTCTATCTTTTGTAACTCCTTGAATAGTAGTCAACTTTAAATCAGACTAGAAATCTTAACAAAATCTTTCTTAGTGCTTACCTCAGTAGCTAAATCTATTCCAGCCAGAAGAGTATACAGAAATTCCTCGGTTACAGTATTTTAGAAAAATCCCTTCAGTTAATTTCAGTAATAGAATTGTTCCATTTCAATTTCTTGTTAAACTAGTCCTTGAATGAAGTGGTAGTACCGCAGTTTCAGCTGATTTAAGTTTGAATCTCTAGATTGAACTAGTAGAAAGAAAAGTTGAGAATTCTAAGTTAGTGTTGAGGTTGACATATGTGATTGTCGGGGCATTAGAAAGCTAAGAATCATGTATCAGAAGAAAGTACTAGTAGTGGACCTTACATTATCAGGAGTAGTCCTTAGAATGAATTTAGTGTTTATGAGCATTGTCATATCTCAGACTCTAGAGTAAAGTGGTCTCTGCTCAATTTAGAGTTTATTAAGGAGTTCACAGACTTAGAATAACGATTTTAAGCTAAGGGGGAGATGGTAGAACAAGTAACTAAGTCAAACTTTCAGATTTTAGTAGTAATATCAGTATGTGTAGAAAAGCAGTGGGAGAGGTTGATGCCCAACACATCCTTACCTCAATGCAAATTTTTGCACTTTAGCTATCACGATATCTACTCACGTAGTACATGTCAGCTCTATGACCATAGTTACTATTCGTGCATATTATTGAAAATTATGTATGTTTATAGTTTCTAGTATAAAGAGTTCCAATTTCCTCAGTATTACGAATCATGTTCCATGAATACAGAAACTCCAAACTCAGGTCTGCAGCTCATGACTCATGTACTCATGCCTTACAGTGTGCTTAGTTTCCATGACTTACACTATACTCCTAATGATCATTTAAATTTAGATTTATGTCATGTATATCCTCAGTCTAGATCTCTTGATAAGTCCAGGATGTTATGTTCTAATCCTTAGGCCTCAGTTAAGTGTCAAGTCTAGTATAGTATCCATTCATGCTTCAAGTCCCCATGTCTTAACCTTTAGTGAACACTTTTTATGAAATAATGTAGTGATGAGTAGTTTCTTACAAAGGAGAGAATAGATGTTTCATGTTAAGAAAACATTGTTGCATGCTAGTTTTACACGAGGATATAGTTATGAAGATAGGCTTGAATGTCTTAATTATGTGTAAGTGGCTAAATGCATTTCAGAGATTTCAGTAGGCTTGAACATAGTGGGAGAATTCAGTCCAGCTCAGACCTCAGTAGGTAGAGTTATTAGTGCAAATATTACAAAATTTTAGCTATGTTGTGATTTCTTATTAAGATGTCTTATTCAGACCATGCCAAGATTTCCTTGCTCCCTAAAGTTAGTAGAACTTTATAGAAAAAGTGTCAAGAAATGCTTCACTTAAATATAAGTTTCAGTATGTGTTAGTACGTAAAGCCAGGAATTTAGTTTAGCAGCCAGGCGGATAAGTTTGTACGATTTCTCCATCTTTCCACCTAGTCGTACTATCCATAGTTTCATGAATATGACTATTCCAAGATAGACCATCCTAGTAGTTATGAGATTAGTCCAGCTCATGTATCAAGTCTCTGTTTTAGATCACAAATATTTAGTCATGATTTAGTTCGTAGGTGCCCTGTGCATCATCTCGGTTTTCCTCAGAATCCTAGCCAAGTTGGCATTCGTCGGGGGACGTAATGTCCCAAGGAGGAGATGCACTATAACCCCCGAGCTTTCATGTCCTAAACCTTTAAGTTTATCTTCATGTAATGAATCCATTTTGTAGTAATGGGCACCCATTAGTTTACCCTCTCATCCCAAATCTCAGCCATATGACATGTATTCAATAAATTAGTTCAGTTCATGATATTCAGTTCATATATTATGTTTCAGACTCAGTCATGTTCTCATGATCCCATTCATGTATGTTCAGTAAATAATCTCAGGTTCATTAGAATTCTAAGCTTAAGGTGATAGTTTTCCTTAGATTCACTCAATTCTATGTCCAGTTACAGTTATAAACTTGGTATTCTTTACCGTTGCATATCATCTTCATGATAGCCATGCATTCATCAGTTCAGTCACATACTCATGCATCAGATATGCATGTTCAGTATGAAACTCAGTTTATCAGCAACTTCAGTCATGTATTCCATGCATTCGATATGTATGTTCAGTATAAGAACTCAGCTTGTCAATAGTTCAGTCATGTAGTCATGTTTCAACGTGCATGTTCAGTGTGTAAACTCTGTCTATCAGTGTTTGTCAGCTTAATCAGTTTCATTCAAGGACGAATTTTCCAAAGGGGAGATATTGTAATACCCCGTATTTCCCTAGCTTAAATAAAATCTCATTTCATGAGTTATCCAATATAAAATTTTTGAAATGATCATTATTTTTTAGTTTAGAGTTTATCATTGCGTAGGAAATTGAATCAGCTTTCCAACGATATAAAATTTGCCTAAATCTGATAACAGGGTAATAAGTTATAGCTATTTTAAGTTTCAGTCATTAAACACCGTAATTCAAGCCAATATCACGTCGCGGAGTAAGAAAAAATGGCAAATGTCAGTTTTCAATGAGGTACCGCGATATCAGCGTGTCACACCAAAGATCATTTTCACATTTGTTAATTTCTAGTGAGCCAATGCGATTGTACTGCATCGCGCCAAGCTTTTAGGTCCCATCCAGTATTGCAACGTGATTCCACCACGTTGCACTACCAGCCACATCCCAGTTGTCATTTTTTAGTGGCTTGGCGCGATAGCGGCGCGTCGCGCCAGGGCCCAAAATCAGGTTTTCAGTAATGAAAATTAAAAATGTTTCAGGGGTAATAGGGTCTTTTTCCATGACCCAGATCAGCCTTTAACATGAAATTATGACCTAAATACCCTATTATATCATTATTCACTCACTTTTCTCAAGATTTAAAACATTCTCTCTTAAAGAGGCAAAAACCATAGTTCAAGAAATCAAGGTCAATCCTCAAGAAATCCTCCAAGAACTTCAAGAAAGAATCTTCTAAGGTATGTTAGGTGTTCATCTATGGGTTCTTTTCACCTATAGAGTCCAAGAATCCCTTTTTAAACATACAAGATCTCAGATTCATGATTTCCATGTTTGAATTAGATTGTATTCATGTTCATGATATTAGTTGGGTTTCAATCTATGAAATAATTGCAAGTTTCATCAAAATTGAATAGCATATGCGATGGATATGTGATTATCTTGATAAACCCTTGAATTTACAAATTGATTAATGTATCATAATGTTCATGTGTTGGCCATTATCATGTAAATAATCCATACCCCCCAAGTGTTTGCTAAATTGCCTATGTGAAGTAAATACTAGAATCATGACATTATTATGTGGTCCCAATCATATACAAGCTTATGCCCTACAAGTGTTTGATGAAATGCTTATGTGATTTGACTAGTGAAAGCATGACATGTTATTATGTGATCCCATTTATGAACGAGTTCATATATATCAAGTGTTTGACAAAATTTCTAAATGAGTGCATTGTTAGCAAGCAATAATTGTTATGCCTTTATGATCATGTTAAGTCTTTCTTTTTATGCTATCAAGTCCTGGGGGTATTTAATACCCAACAGTCTAGCTGTTTACCTAGAGCCATTGTCAGTTACAGAATAGTATCAGTCATGTCACGACCAGTAGTATTCTCAGTCAGTTACAGAACTCAGTTGAACCCAGTCAGTTACAGAACTCAAGAAAAACTCAGTAGACTCAGTATCAATCTAGTCCAGTTCAGTATAATCAGTTTAGAGTCTATTTAGTTGGGAGTAGGATTCAGCACCGAGCGAACCTAGGGATGGGGGATCACCCGTTAGTTAGGATTGGGTCCCTAGAAATAATCCCTAAGTTTCAGAACTATGTATCCAATATAGGTTATGATATGTCACCTATTAGAGAGGACTGATATACTCAGGGATCACCCACTAGTTTAGGACTGATCTCAGGGGTCACCCGTTAGATAGGACTGACTCCACAATAGATGTTAGTACCCGTGGCACAGTATTAACACCCTTCTGATTGAGGTTATAGATTGAACCTTAACTTAGTTATCTTATCTTATTTGGGGTATGTCGATTATATAATTACCTTCCGCAGTCTCAGTTTAGAATTCAGTTCAATTCTACAGAATCAGGACTATCAGGCACAGTTACTCAGTATCAGTAATTTAGTTATTAGTAACTTTAAATATTAGTTACTCAGTTATCAGAATTCAGTACTTAGCTTCAGATAAGCTGAGTCACAGTATTTATTTACATGCAAAGTAGTGCATACTCAGTATATATAGTAGTATCAGTTACTCGCGTAATCTTATATTCAGTTACTCTATAACATTCAGCCAGTTACTGTTCATGCATATGAACCCTTGCTTTTAGCCTTATCTCATCTAGCATACCAGTACATTCCATTTACTGACCTCATACTCTTTCTTTACACTATGATGTCTCATATCATAGGTTCAGATGCTCAGGTTCTTGACCAAGCTTAGGTAGATCCAGTCAGCAGTCGCAGATTTAGTAATGAGTCCTCATCTTTCGAGGATGTGCTTTTATTCCAGTATTTTACTTTATTAGTATTCAGTAGTTGGAGTTAGTTGGGGGCTTATCCTATCAATTCCATATTCAGACAGTTCAGTTAGAGGCTTTCAGACTAGACAAGTTCAGATAGTGTTTAGTTTTCAGATGTTTTTACCAGATGTTATTATTTATTAGTATTTAGATTTTTAACCTTATGGAAAATCAGTCTAATTCCGTATTTATTTCAGTATTACTATTTAGTGCTCACAGCTGATATTAGTCATGGGTTAGCTTGTGGTCCTTCGGGGTCGTAAGCACCTTGTGGCGTCTAGGGAGTAGTGTTGAGTCATTATAGGTGTAGTATTTCGGGTTAAGTTCTATTATTTACGTGTATTGTTATACCTCAAGATCTAGAGTAAAGTGGTTGTAGTTTAGTTAGAGTTTAGTAAAGGGGTTCCACAGACTTAGAATAATGTCTTAAAGCTAAGGGGGAGATGATAGGATGAGTAACCAAGTCAGATTCTCAGATTCTAGTAGTGCTGCCAGTGTGGGAGGAAGATGCCCGACTTATTCTTATTTTAGTATTAGTACCTCAGTCATCACGATGTCTACTCATGCCTTACGTGTCAGCTCCATGATCATAGTTCTGTTCATGTTTATCATAGAAAATCATGTACTCTCCTAGTCCCTAGTATGAGGAGTTCTAGTTCATTTAATAGTACGAATCATGTTTTCGGAATTTAGTGTAACGCCCAAAATCTAATATCGAGATATCACACGGTGCTCAAGACTATGAGTAGCCTTAAGCTAACCCTGTCTGCCTTCTACTAGATATAAATAGCATAACCAAGGTAATATAGACATAAAAGTCATATTGAATACGAAAACTGTCTGAAATAACTAAGAATAGTTTGAAAATAATGTATGAAACATCCATACTAAATAAGCTGAATTAGAACTAGTAGTCTGATAAGCCTCTACTACTAATATATAGAGAGTCACTGGGACAAACCCCTAGCTAACTCGAACTGTCTGAAAAGAATACAAAATCATGTAAACTAAATAGCTGCAAAATCTGAGTGAACAAGTCTCCAAACTATAAGAACTTACCAACTGTAGGATGTAGATGGAGATGTTCAGACTACTCACACTGCTGATACTGAGCACCTAAACCTACATTATGAGACAATGTAGCACATAGACATATATGTGGATCAGTACTTTGAGGATGTATTGAGTTGTAATACCCTGTACTTCTACCCAACTTAAATTCATCCCATAAATGTTAAAGATTTTCTATAAAAGAAGAATCCACTTTTATACATGTGGTATTTTTGGCAAGAGGAAAAGCTCAGTCCCCGATATGTGAGTCCCTTCAAAATTCTCTGTCGCTTTGGCAAAGTATCTTATGATCTCGAGTCACCTTCAGATCTAGCTTCAGTGCACCAGGTCTTTCATGTCTCCTTTCTTAAGAAATTCATAGGTGATCCAACAGTCGTAGTCCCTGTTGCGGGCGTAGATATTCAGAACAACCTCTCTTATGAAGAGATTCTAGTCGAAATCCTTGACTATCAGAATCATAAACCGAGGAACAAATAGGTCCATTTAGTCAAAGTTCTTTGGGGGAATCAATCCGTTGAGGGAGCTACTTGGGAAACAGAGGCAGACATGCGATCCAAGTACCCTTACGTCTTCTCCGCTAATCCAGACTCAACCTAAGATTATAGTTTTCCTTAATCTTATTCAGTTTTATGTTCAAATTTCAGTTACAAACAAGTTTTATGCTCAGATTCCCATCTTAAACTTGGTATCAAATACCATTGCATATTCAGTCACGTGTTCATGCATTAGATCAGTCATGTGTTCATACATCAGACATGTATTCTCCTTGTGAGAAACTTAGTAATCAAAAATCTTAGTCATGTATTCATGAGTCTGTTCAGTTATGAAATCATGCATCAGATATGCATGCTCAGTATGAATCTCAGAAATATCAGTCATGTAATCATGTTTCAGTTGTTCATGCTCAGTGTGTACTTCAACTTATCGCTTCTCCCGTCTTAATCAGTCTCATTTGAGGATGAATGTTCCCAAGAGGAATAAATTATAATACCCCATACTTCTAGCCAGATTAAATTCATCCCAGAAATATTAAATACTTGCTTTAAAAGATGAATCCACTTTTATACATGTGGTACTTTCAATATTTTTACTTTTTATCATATGGGAAATTGAATAATCTTTCTATCAATACAAAATTCGCCCAAATCTGACACCCGGACGAAGAGTTAGAGCCTTTTTACTGATGCCGTGTATCACCTGAGCCATCAACGTATCGCGGAGAAGGCCAAAATGGCAATCGTCAAAATCCAGTGATCCTCTGCGATTATGGCGCGTCGTGTTAGGGCTCAAATTCAAAATTGTCCTATTTCCATTGTCTTAGTGCGATGTCTCTGCTTCACACCAAACTTACAGGTCCCATCCAGTATTGGAGCACGATTTCACCGTATCGCACCGTCATCCCAGTTCTTTGTTGGCAATTTCTAGTGACACGGTGCAATAGCGCCGCGTCGCGCTAGCCTGCCAAATCAAAAAATTCTGACAAAAATTTAAAGACACGTCCAGGGTTAAATGGGTCTTTTCCCATGATTTTATTCTACCCAAATGTGGGATTTAATCCCTAAAAATGTCCTTAGCTTCTCATTATTCAATTCACCCTCAAAATTTAAGACAAATTCTCTCAAACTTTGAAAAACCCCAGCTCTTGAGAATCAAGGCCAATCTTAATAAATCCATCAAATAAACTCCAAGAACCTTCAAGGTTTCCCTTCTAAGGTATGCACAATGTTCATTCATGGATTCCTTTCATCCATGAAGCCCAAGAATCAAGTTTTAAATCTTATATTTTTAATATTTTGTTGTGGGTTGATTATGTTCATTTGATTATGGTTGTATGATTCCCAAGTTGGAATCTTTATATGTTGTTCATGAACCTATGATAGTATGTGGTTTAAAACATGTGAAATTGAGTTGAAATATGGAGTTTTTTTTATTAATTTGATGGTCATGCATATTCCCTAAATCATGCATCCTAGGTGTTTGATAAAATGCCTAAGATAATAGAAATTATGTAATATAGTTCAATTGTGACTTAAGTGATGGATTCATGTTTTACCCTTATGTTCAAAGAACTCCCATGATATAAATGTGCCTAGTAAATGTTTGTTGGATTTCTCATGAATTAGCCTTATGAAATTATACCATATTTACATGCAATCCTATTCATGTATAAGTTTATGATAACCATGTACTTCATGAAATCCCCAACCTATTGTATTATGGATTGTCGATGTTGGTCATGTATTCAAGAATGTCATGCCTTGTCAGTTTCATGCTATCGAGTCCTGGGGATACTTGTACCTGATAATTTAGCTATGTTCCTAGAGACTATGTCATGTTTTCACGATATCCTCAGTCAAGCCATGTTTAGTAGAATTCAGTCAGTTAGGTGACTCAGGAAAACTCAGTAACTCCAGTAATCTCAGAAAGGTTAGTACTTCAGTAATCTCAGTAGTATTTTGTCATTCAACAAAACTTAATGAACTCAGTCCAGTTCAGTTCAATAGTCTTGTTCAGTGTCTATTCAGATAGGAGTAGAATTTAACACCGAGTGAACCCAAGGATGAGGACCCACACTGACAGTTGAGGGTGTGATCCTTAGATGCAATTCTTGCATTCCAGAACTATGTATCCAGCATAGGTTGAGACATCAACACTGACAGATGAGGGTTTATGAGGTGGATAAACACTGTCATATGAGGGTCCCACCATTCTCTTTTGGGGACACTGTCAGATGAGGGTCACCCACAACTTATATTTACTAGTGGCGCGGTATTGACACCCTTCCAATTAGGGTTACAGATTGGACCCCAACCTAGCTATCTTTCTTTATTTGGGGCATGTCAGTTAGATAACTACTTCCCACAGTTACAGTTTTAGACTCAGTCTCAGTAATAGAACTCAAATAGTTCTTTAAAATTTTAGGACTGCCAGATACAGTCAACTCAGTATAGTACGAAACTCAGCTAGTACCATCAGACTCTAAACTGTTAGATACAGTCATTCAGTATTAACTATATCAGTTATTAGTAACTCATGTTATCAGTATTTAGTTTTAGAACTGTTAGGTATAGTCAATCAGACCAGTTTTTCATAATCAAAACTGTCAGAAATAGTCATTTAGTTATCAGTAAGATAATATCAATCCCTCAGTATTCAGTAGACTCAGTTACTTAGTATCCTAGTATTAGTAAATCTAGATGTCAGTAAATCTATGTTATTAGTAGACTCAGTAGTCAGAATTCAGTACTCAATACTATCAAGAATTCAATTATAGTTACGTATTCATGCATGTATTCTCACGTTCATGTTATTCAGTCAATTAGTATTGTTCATGCATATGAACCCTTTGCATTCAGCCTACCTCACTTGCATACCAGTATATTCAACGTAATGACGCATTTGCACTATGGTGTCTTATACCATAGGTTTAGAAGCACGAGCTCTCGAGCATCCTTTGTAGATCAGACGTTCAGTAGCCTGACTAGAAGTGAGTCCTCATCATTCGAGGATAGCATAATTATTTTATGACTTTATTATTTTAGTATTTCGAAGTTAGTTGGGGACATGTCCTATCAACTCCATAGATTTCAGACAATTTAGAGGCTTTCAGACTATTGCATATTTTAGACAGTTTATTTCAGTTTTGGGTATTGTTATACCCCATTACAGACATTGTTTTATATTTAGTATTAGTTCAGTTTTGAACCTTATGTACTTACAACTTATATTCTACTTATTTACAGTATATTATTCAGTGCTCAACTACAGATATCAGTCATGGGTTAGCTTGTGGACCTTCGGGGTCATGAGCACCGTGTAACATTTTGAGTACCAGATTCGGGACGTTACATGAGTATATGGGGGTAAAATACATAAGTAATACATCATCTCATCATCATAATTTATAAAATAATGCATGCTAAATGTAAATGACTCACATAAGCTAGAATATCTGAAATACTGAGATCATGAATAATAAATCAGTCATACTTTATAAATCTAGTGAGTCATAACATTTAGTTCTAAAAGCTATACTTGTATTTTTTCTGTAAGTTATAATGCCTAAGTGTAGGAAAAACTCACTTCTGAAATCTGAAATCTAAAAGTTGAACTCTGTAACTGTTATATTTCTGTAAAGCATAATCTGAGTAAACTATAAGCCTTTACACTTAGTTTTTCTGAAAATCTTTACTATTAAACTGTAGGGAAAACACTTTATCTTAAGGGAGGATCTCTTAATCAACATAAACCATGCGATCTACATGAAGTCCAACGTCTCGTCCTTCTAAGAAAGAAACCTCACGTTGGTGAGAGGTGTCATACTCTTTCCAGGGAGTATAACCTACTAACCATGTGATCAATCACAAGATAAATCTATCATCCATAGAGAAATGGGAATAATCTCATAATCTGTACCTACGTTGGCTACGTAGTTCTGTGGAAGAAAGGGCACGCTAATCCCACACTTCCCGCTCGGTGCTAAATACTACTCCCTTTGTAGTTTCTACACTCATTCTATTGGAAATCTACTTTTGTAATACCCTAGATTTTCTTTAAGTCGAGTTTCATCTTTAAGAAGAGTAAGGACTGACTTCCCAAGTAAGAAATATTTTAAACCTGGTAGAATTTACCTAATATCGACTTTTTTCCAGGTAGATAATTGAATAAGCTTTCCGTCGGTACCAATTTTGTTAAAATCTAACATCAGATGAGGAAGTTATGACCATTTTACTAAGAGCTGTCGGAACCACCCAGGTGCGATGGACAGGTTAACGGATCGTCGATCTTACGACGGACCATCGCCCAAACCGTCACAACCAAGGCAGCGACTCCCTCTTTTGTCCCAAGTGAGACATCCAAGATGACGAACCGTCAAGCTAGCGACAGACCGTGGAAACTGAGGCAGTGTGGCCTTTTTCTGACCAACGTTTGATGGTCGATCTGATGGGCCATTAGACTAGCGACAAACCGTCACTCCGACCATCGCAAATCCCATTTAGTATTTTTAAGTCATTTTTCTAAAAGGAATTTTTGGTCTTTTTCCACCCTTTTTACACTTATATATATCTTGAACAAAGCTGAGGGCTTCATTCTTCATCTTCAATATCAAAGCTAGGGTTTTCTACAAGATCAAAACCCTTCTTTCTTCAAGAAGAAAATAAATCAAGAATCTCTCCAAGAGCCTTCAAGAAAGAGTTTCCTAAGGTATGCAAATGTTGATTCTTGGGTCCCTTCCACCTAAGAAGTTCAAGAATCCTTTTCTAAGCATAAAGATCTTATATTTTTGAGTTTTCATGATTCATGTGAATTGAAATTTGAGTTCATGCTATTATTGAGTTTTAATCCACGTTTTGTTTACAAGGTTTTCAAGCTTTGACCCTAATATGTGATATTCATATGGTGTTCATGATAAACCCTCTTCAAGTTGCTTGTCAAGTGATGTGTTCATGTCAATTAAGTGTAGAAATTGTTAAATAAGCAAAGAATGCTCCCCTTATGTTTGATAAAATGCTTATGTGAAGGAATTAGAGCCATTATAACATGTTGACTAGAAATCCCTAATTGTGTGCAAGCTCATGTATGCAAAGTGTTTGATGAAAAGACTTAGTGAATGAATTATGCCATGATAGTGTGAAATTCCCTAATTATCTATTCTTTAATACATATTAAGTGTTTGATGCAAGACCTTATTGAATGGAGTATGAGCTAATAGCATATTTCCCTATGTTATCACATGTTTATGATTTCTAAATGCTTGAAGAGATACTTTAGTGATTGTGATGATGAATGAATGTCCATGGTCATGATTATTCAAGAATGGTTATGTTTTACTTTTATGTTATCGAGTCCTAGGGGTATATATACCTAACAATTTAGCTGCAGTCTAGACCCATTTGTCAGTTTTCACGATAATCTCAGTCAAGCCACTATTCTTAGAACTCAGTGAGTTACAGAACTCAAAACTCTCAGACAGTTACAAATCTTAAGAAACCTCAGTAAGCTCAGTAATTTCAGTATCGTTAGAATTCTAGCCTTAGTTCAGTACTCAGCTTAGATCTAGTAGTATTCAAGTGTTTAGTTCAGACCTCAGTAGTATTTGAGTAATCAATTCAGGGCTCTGTATTATTCAGTCAGATAACGAGATTTAGTAGTATTCCATCCGATAACAGAACCAAGTGAATTCAGTTTAACTCAGTTAGATCAGCCGAGAAATATGATCTGTAACAGATTCAGCTCAGTCTAAGTTCAGTTAATAATTAGTTCAGAGTCCTTTAGTTGGGAATAAGAGCTAGCATCGAGCGAGTGCAGGGATGACGACTTTCCCATTAGAGAGACAGAGTTGTTAGCAGCAATCCCTGAACTCCAGAACTGCATAGACAACACAGGACGAGTAGTCACCCATTAGAATAAGGTTTGACCATTATACTTCCTTGGGCTTGACTTCCTGTTGAGGGTCACCCGTTAGAGAGGCTTGAATAGAGCAGAGGTCTTTACCCATGGAACAATGTTGACACCCTTCCACCTGGGGTTACAGGTTGGACCCCACCAGTTCAGATTCGAGGCATGTCGGTTAAGTGAGAACTCCCACAGTTGCAGTTTCAGTATCAGTCTTCAGAGTAGAACTCAAAAATCAAGGCTGTCAGATATAATCACCTATCTCAGTACGAAACTCAGATAGATCCATAGATTGATGGACCCCCCTCTAGATAGGCTTTGTATCTCATAAAGTTAATCAGTATCAGTACTGATAGATTCAGAGATCACCCGTTAGATAGGCCTGATCTTAGTCTTAGATTCATTTGAGTATTCTCATTATCAGATCCTGAGATCACCCATTAGATAGGCCCGATCTCAGTCTCAAATTTAGTTGAGTATTCTCATTATCTGATCTCGAGATCACCCATTAGATAGGCCTGATCTCCGTCTTAGATTCAGTTGATTATTCTCATTATCAGATTCAGAGATCTTCCGCTAGATAGGTCTGATCTCAAACATAATAATTTCTTATCATTGATAGAAGACTCAGGGATCATCTGTTAGAGAGGCTTGATCTCAGATTTAGTCAGTCAATTGTAGCAAGCTCAGAACTCAGTTATTGATTGGAGTAGATTCAGTTAATCAGCTTTAGTATCATTAGTTTCTGATATCACTCGCTAGATAGGACTGATCTCAACTTCAGTACTCAGTTATCAATATCAAAAGATTCAGTTATTCAGTATCTCAGTATTAGTAGTGAGTTCAGACGTCAGTAAAGCAGTATCCGAGTTTCAATATTCAGAGTCACGATTATTTCAGTTATGGTTTGTGCATTCATGCATATGTCCTCATTCAGTACTCTCATAATTATTCATTTAAGTAATTATTCATGCATAAGCCCTTGCATTTAGCCTTACCTCATCTTGCATACTCAGTACATTCCTGCATACTGACGCATTTGCGCTATGGTGTTTTACTTTACACCATAGGTTCAGAGGCACAAGATCCAGAGTACTCCTAGTAGCTCAGTCCCAATCAACATCAGTAAATGTAGCAGTGAGTCCTTTTCATTCAAAGATGATCCTTATTTTATTGTCGCATCAGATTTAGTTTATTTTTAGTAGACGGAGTTAGTTGGGGACATGTCCCATCAACTCCACAGTTCAGACAGTTTAGAGGATTTTCAGACAGATGTATCAATATTTAATTTTTTTAGTTTTGAATATTTTAGATGTTTTGAACCTTATGGCAAATTGTTTGCCAGTTTTCCATATTTATTATACTATATTATGTGGATCTCAAGTACAAATATCAGTAAAAGGTTATCTTGTGGTCCTTCGGGTTCATAACCACCGTGTAACAACTAGGGGGGTAGTCTAGAGGCATTACAAACTTGGTATCAGAGCCTAAGGTTCAATAGTATCCTAAGAAGTCTAAAAAGCCACATCTAGTAGAGTTTTGTGCATGGGTGTGTTGCGTGCCACATTTATGTACAAGAGGCTATAAGATGTTTTAAGGAACAATCTCCCTTCTTTCAGTGTTTATGTCGTGCAAGTATGCATAAGTTCCAGTTGGTTATCAGTATGATCCGTTCTCCCTTTTTATTTACAGAGTATGCCTCCTTACAGAGACAATGCCCATATGGTTGATGACCCACCACATCAGCCAGTAGATCCTGAGAATTAGAATGTGTCACATACAGAGTTTTGGGCAGCTTTTTAGGAGTTAGCCCAAGCTGTGACAACTAGTGTTTAGAGTAACCTTCAGGCTGTGGCCCTACCTCATTAGGATGGGGGTTCAGCCGCAGCTAGAATTAGAGATTTCATGAGAATAAACCCGCCAGAATTCTTTGGGTCAGTAGCAGGTGAGGACCCACAACTTTATCTTGAAGAGGTGAAGAAGATCACCCAAATTATGCATGGTTTTAAAGAGGAGAGTGTAGAGTTAACATCCTATAGGATGAAGGATATTGCTCATGATTGGGTAGTGATGTGGGAGAAGAGTAGAGGAGAGAATGCAACTCCCGTGACTTGGCTTGAGTTTTAGGATGCCTTTCTAGATAAGTTTTTCCCGATAGAGATAAGAAAAGATAAGGTAAAAGAGTTTATAAACCTAAGGCAAGGATCTATGACAGTGAAAGAGTATTGTCTTAAGTTCAACCAGTTAGCTAAGTATGCTCCTGACTTGATAGCTGACCCTAGAGCGAGTATGAGTAAGTTTGTAATTGGTGTGTCCGGGTTGGTGTGGAAAGAGTGTAGGACTGATATGCTTAATAAAAATATAGACCTTGATATAATGATGATGCATGCACAACCGCTTGAGACAGATAAGACAAAAGAAAGAGAGAGAGAGAGTAAGAAAGCTAGAATCAGTAGTCATAGTTTTTCTCAGGCCAGGTCACAGGGTGGTAGTCGTTCTTAGCATAGTCAAAAAATTTTAGTCCCAGCTCCATCCTCAGATAGTGTACCCATACCTAAGTTTGGGGATGCCTATTATGATGGAGCGCCGGGCTCCAAAGCCCAGAGTAGTGCTAGTGGTGTTCGTACCTACCCATTTTATGGAGAGTGTCGCACGAATCACCTAGGTATGTGTAGAGAAAACAATGATATCTGATTTGTGTTTGGTAATCCAGGCCATAAAATGCGATAATGTAGAGTGCTAGCTAAGAGAGGTAGAAAATTGCGTCCACAGGGTGCCCCTTCTGGAGCCAATAGTGGTCAGCATCAGAATAGACTCTATGCGTTTCAAGATCACCATGATCAGGAAAGGTTCCCTAACATAGATTCGGGTATGTTATAAGTCCTTCATCTTTATGATATGCATTGTTAGATCCTTTGCTCCCATTGATCTTATATTTCAGCATGAGTCAGTTAGTAGAGCCAACAAGTCAGTTTAGCAGTCAAAAGTCAGATTCGTATAGTTTGTTATTTCATCTATTCACCTAATCATGCTATCAGAAATCTCTGGAATGTAACTAGTCCAAGATAGAGTATCTTAGTAGTTGCGAGTATAAGTTCAGTTCATGAGTTATACATTAGTTTTAGATCTCAGATGATCAATCATGACCCAGTTCATAGGTGCCCCATGCACCACCCCAGTATTTCAATGAAGTGTGTTTAGAAGGACATAAAGTCCTGGGGGAGACACCCCATAATATTACAATGCTTTCATGTACTTAGACTTATTCACTTGCATGTTCAGACTCTCCTTGCAAAGTTAGCACCAGTTACATTTCATAGCTAGTCATGCTTTTAAGAGTCAGTTCAGTAAAAAATTCATGCATTAGATATGCATGTTCAGCAAAAAAAGTTCAGTTTTTAGTGTATTAGGTCTTGCATTCATGAGAACAACTCAGTTACGCATCCATACATCAGATATGCATGTCTATTATGAGAATTTAGCTTATGATTAGCTTCAGTCGAGTATTCCATGCATCAGATATGCATGTCCAGTATGAGAACTCAGAATATCAGTAGTTCCAGTTGCATAGTCATGTTTCAGACATTCTCGTTCCTTAATTAAGTTTAGTGGATCAGTAATCTTAGCCTATCAAGAGACATTCGAGGACGAATATTTCCAAGGGGGAGATATTATAATACCCCAGATTTTCTTTAAGTCGAGTTTCATCTTTAAGAAAAGTAAGGGATGACTTCCCAAGTGAGAAATCTTTTAAACCGTGTAGAATTTCCCTAATATCAACTTTTTTTCACATAGATTATTGAATAATATTTTCATCGATACCAATTTCGTCAAAATTAAACATCGAATGAGGAAGTTATGGCCATTTTACTAAGAGCTGTCGGAACCGCCCAGGTGCGACGGACAGGATAATAGACCGTCGAGCTTGTGACGGACCGTCGCCCAAACCTTCACAGCCAAGGAAGTGACTCCCTCTTCTAGACCAAGTGCGAGGTCCAAGACGACGGACCATCGCTAGGACCGTCGCAACTGAGGTAGTGTGGCCTTTTTCGAACCAACGTGCGATGGACGATCCGACAGGACATCAGAATAGCGATGGACAGTCACTCCGACGATCGTAAATCCCATTCAGTATTTTTAAGTCATTTTTTTAAAAATGACTTTTTGATCTTTTCCCACCATTTTTACACTTATATATATATCTTGAACGAAGTTGAGGGTTTCATTCTTCATCTTCAACATCAAAGCTAGGGTTTCCTACAAGATCAAAACCCTTCTTTCTTCAAGAAGAAAAAAATAAAAAAAAAATCAAGAATATCTCCAAGAGCCTTCAAGAAAGAGTTTCCTAAGGTATGCAAATGTTGATTCTTAGGTCCCTTCCACCCAAGATGTTCAAGAATCCTTTTCTAATCTTAAAGATCTTATTATTGTGAGTTTTCATGATTCATGTGAATTGAAATTTGATTTCATGCTATTATTGAGTTTTAATCCTTATTTTGTTTACAAGGTTTTCATGCTTTGACCCTAGTATGTGATATTCATGTGGTGTTCATGATAAACCCTATTCAAGTTGCTTGTCAAGTGATGTGTTCATGTCAATTAAGTGTAGAAATTATTGAATAAGCAAAGCATGCTCCCCTTATGTTTTATAAAATGCTTATTTAAAGGAATTAGAGCCATTATAACATGTTGACTAGAAATCCCCAATTGTGTGCAAGCTCATGTATGCCAAAGTGTTTGATGAAAAGCCTTAGTGAATGAATTGTGACATGATAACATGAAATTCCCTAATTATATTTTCTTTAATACATGTTAAGTTTTTGATGCAAGACCTTGTTGAATGGAGTATGAGACAATAGCATGTTTCCCTATGATATCACATGTTTATGATTTCTAAATGCTTGAAGAGATGCTTTAGTGATTGTGATGGTGAATGAATGTCCATGGTCATGATTATTCAAGAATGGTTATGTTTTACTTTTATGCTATCGAGTCCTGGGGTTTATTCCTGACAATTTAGCTGTAGTCTAGAGCTAGTGTTAGTTTTCACGATAATCTCAGTCAAGCCACAATTTTTAGAACTCAGTAAGCTACAGAACTCAAAACACTCAGACAATTATAGAACTTAAGAAACCTCAGTAAGCTCAGTAATTTTAATAATCTCAGTAATTTTAGTATTGATAGCATTCTAGCCTCAGTTCAATACTCAGCTCAGATCTAGTAGTATTCAAGTGTTCATTTCAGACGTCAGTAGTATTCGAGTAATCTATTCAAGGCTTAGTATCATTCAATCAGATAATGAGATTTAGTAGTATTCCATCAGATAACGGAACCAAGTGAATTCATCTTAACTTAGTAAGATCAGTCGAGAAATATGATCTTTAATAGATTCAGCTCAGTCTAAGTTCAGTTAAAAATCTGTTCAGAGTTCTTTAGTTAGGAGTAGGAGCTAGCACCGAGCGAGTGCAGGGATGACAGCTTTCCCATTAGAGAGGCAGAGTCATTAGTAACACTCCCTGAACTCTAGAAATACGTAGCCAGTAAAGGACCAGGAGTCACCTATTCAAATAAGGCTTGACTATTATACTGCCTTAGGCTTGACTTCCTATTGAGGGTCACCCGTTAGAGAGGCTTGACCAGAGTAGAGGTCTTTACTCGTGGCATGGTATTGACACCCTTCTAGCTGGGGTTACAGATTAGACCCCACCAGTTAAGATTCGGGGTATGTCATTTAAGTAAGAACTCCCACAGTTGTAGTTTTAGTATAAGTCTTTAGAGTAGAACTCAGATATTAGGACTGTCAGATATAGTCACTTATCTCAGTATGGAACTCGGATAGTTCCATAGATTTATGGACCACCTACTAGATAGTCTTGGTCTCTCATAAAGTTAATCAGTATCAGTACTAATAGATCCATAGATCACCCGTTAGATAGGCCTGGTATCAGTCTCAGATTCAGTTGAGTATTCTCATTATCAAATCCTGAGATCACCCGTTAGATACGCCTGATCTCAGTCTCAGATTTAGTTGAGTATTCTCATTATCAGATCTTGAGATCACCCGTTAGATAGGCTTAATCTCAGTCTCAGATTCAGTTGAGTATTCTCATTATCAGATCCTGAGATCACCCATTAGATAGGCCTGATCTCAGTCTCAGATTCAGTTAATTTTCTCATTATAAAATTTAGAGATCTTCTACTAGATAGGTATGATCTCAAACATAATCATTTCTTATCATTGATAGTAGATACATGGATCATCCGTTAGAGAGACTTGATCTTATATTTAGTCAGTCAATTGTAGCAAGCTCAGAACTCAGTTATTGATATGAGTAGATTCAGGTAATCAACTTCAGTATCATCAGTTTCCAAGATCACTAGCTAGATAGGACTGATCTCAATTTTAGTACTCAGTTATCAATATCAGAAGATTCATTTATTCAGTATCTCATCATTAGTAGTGAGTTCAAACATCAGTAAAGCAGTATCCGAGTTTCAGTATTCAGAGTCACGATGATTTTAGTTATGGTTTGTGCATTCATGCATATGTCCTCATTTTGTACTCTCATGATTATTTAGTTAAGTAATTGTTTATCCATAAGCCCTTGCATTTAGCGTTACCTAATCTTGCATACTCAGTACATTTCCACGTACTAACACATTTGCGCTATGGTGTTTTACTTTACACCATAGGTTCAGAGACACGAGATCCAGAGTACCCTTAGCAGCTCAGTCTCAGTTAGTAGTGGTAGGCTTAACAGTGAGTCCTCTTCATTTGAGGATGATCCTTATTTTATTATCGCATCAGATTTAATTTATTTTTAGTAGACAGAGTTAGTTGGGGATATGTACCATCAAATCCATAGTTCAGACAGTCTAGAGGCTTTTCGAACAGATGTATTAGTATTTAGTTTTCAGTATTTTAGATGTTTTGAACCTTATGGAAAGTTTTCCGCCAGTTTTCTGCATTAATTATATTATATTATCACAGCTCAGGTAAAGATATCAGTAGAAGGTTAGCTTGTGGTCCTTCGAGTTCATAAGCACCATGTAACGACTAGGGGTAGTCTCGGGTCATTACAACTTTAAAACTAGAATAAGAATTTATCGAAAACCAATTATGCATTCATCTTATAAAATCTGTAAATAAAGATGATCTGAATTCTGCAATTTGTAATAATCTGAAAAGTGGATTTCATAGCTAATCCGATGATCGAAAGATCAAAGCTTTACTAGAAATTTATAAATAATCTGATAATAGGAAGCTTAAAGAATCATCATTGTTGAAATAATAATATTCAATCTTGGGGTAGTAACCCATGCTTCAATCTCATGTTAAAACATCATAATAATCATACTTGATATTGAAAACATTGATAATTCTTCTCAAAATCTGTAAATTACTGCAATAGGCATGAAAATATGAAAATAGACATGCAATTCAACTTCTAAAATACTTAAAATCTCAAAATCTCGCAAAGAGAAATAATGGGTATGAACCCTAATTCAAATCTCATGAATAATCATTCAAAATCATATAACTTTTAAATAAAAACTTGGTTTTGGGCACAAGGATGGAAGAAAATCTTTGTTCATAAACCCCACATACCTTGATAGATGATTAGATGGAGAAACTTGAATTATTGATACCTAATTGAGTTCTTGGAGATGGATTCTTGATTATCTTTCCTTGGAAATTCTTAATCTTAAGCTTCCTTGGAAAATTAATGGAGGATTTTGATTTCTTGGAGAAGAGGTTTTAGAGCTCTAGGGTTTTGCTTTTAAAGAGAATGATGAATAATGAGCACAAAGTGCTTTGAATATGATAAATCTTGTGTTTTGGGTGGATTGGGGGCTTCGAAATTGACCAAAATATCCTTTTTAAACTTCTATGCAGAACTGGAAAACGTAATATTTTTCCAACTTAGGTGGTCACCGCGACGCGCCACAATCGCGGTGTCTCACTGTAAATAGGACAATTAGAAACTAGACTGAATCCGCGATGTGCCACCATCGTGGTGCCCCTTTGGAATGCCCTTTTGGAAACTGACGTGATGTTCCAATATCGCGTAGGGCTACTGGAAATTGACAACTGGGAAATTGGCCCTCTCTGCGATGAGCTAATATTGCTTCGATCTACTAAAATGGGACAATTGGGAATTTGGGCTTCTCTGCGATGCGTGGCTATCGTGGAGGGCCACTGGAATTTGACAATCATCATTTTACCAATCTCCACGACGTGCCAAGTGCCCAGGTGGCACACAGTCAATTTAAAAATGCTCTAACTCCTCAATCGAGTATCGGAATTGGGCGAATTTGGTATCGATGGAAAGCTTATTCAATTTCCCATACAATGGGAGGTCTAAATATGGAAAATTCCACATGAAATAAATATTATTCATTTTGGAAGATATTTCTTAACATTTTAGAAACAAATTTAAGCTAGAAAAAGTGCAGGGTATTACAATATCTCCCCCTTGGGAATATTCGTCCTCGAATGTGGCTAGATAAGCTGGAAAATACTGAGAAATCTAAGGCTATAAACTATCATGCACAATTGAAGTATATTGAATAATTGAATCTCAATTAAAATAAGATACTGAACTGATCTGAGAGTGCATGAATTCTCATACAGATAACTATATATAGCTGAATCTGAAACTGGAAAAGAACTGAATGAAGTAAAACTATTACCTTCAACTGAATCTGAGTTCGTGGAGAAGAGATGTGGATACTTGGTATGCATGTCTGCTTCTGCTTCCCAAGTAGAACCCTCAACGTACTGATTTCACCATAGGACTTTGACCAAGGGAACTTCTTTGTTCCTTAGTCTAAAAAACTGATGATCAAGAATATCTACTAGGACTTCTTTGTAAGAAAGGCTATTCTGAATATATGTGCTTTCTATAGGAACTACAATGGTTGAATCATCCATGCACTTCTTTAACAAGGATACATGGAATATTGGATGAACAGAGGATAAATCTGCATGTAGCTCAAGCTCATATGACACCTTCCCAATACAACTCAAAATATGGAAGGGACCTATATAACGGGGACTAAGTTTCCCCTTTTTGCCAAACCTTTTCACCCCTTTTAGGGGTGAAACTTTTAAATACATAAGGTCATCAACCTCAAACTCAAGATCTCATCTTCTCACGTTAGCATAAGATTTATGATGACTTTGGGCTGCTTTTAATCTCTCTCTAATCAACTGTACTTTCCCCATGGCCTCAAATACCATGTCTAGCCCAATCAAAGCGGCCTCACCCACTTCGAACAAACCAACTGGAGATCTATATCTCCTCCTATAAAAAACCTCAAATGGAGCCATCTGAATACTAGCATGATAGCTATTATTATAAGAGAACTCAATCAATGGCAAATGATCATCCCAACTACCTTTGAAATCAAGAACACATGCCCTCAACATGTCCTTTAAAGTCTGAATGGTCCTCTCTGCCTGACCATTTGTCTGTAGATGAAAAGATGAACTAAGATGATCAACTATAATACCTTTACTGGAAATGATATGACTAAGGAAAGCTACTGACCTTAACCAAAATTCACAGTTGCTAAACCTGGAGAACAACTGGTGGTCTCTAAGGGTTTGCAACATAATTCTAAGATGGTCTGCATGATCATCCTCACTATGAGAGTAGACAAGAATGCCATCGATAAAGACTATGAAAAATATGTCCAAATACTATTTAAATACTCTTTTGATCAAGTCCATGAAAGCAGCTGGGGCATTTGTTAGTCCGAAGGACATGACTAGAAACAAAAAATGACCATAACGGGATCTGAAAGATATCTTTGGAATATAATATTCCTTTACTTTAAGCTGATGATAGATGGATCTAAGGTCTATCTTTGAGAAATAACTGGTACCTTGGAGTTTATCAAATAAATCATCAATTCTAGGAAGAGGGTATTTTTTTTTACTGTAACTTTATTCAATTGATGATAGTCAATGAACATATGCAAAGAACCATCTTTCTTTTACACGAATAAGATGGGAGCGCCTCATGGAGAAACACTAGGACTTATGAAGCCTTTATCTAAAATATCTTTGAGTTTCTCCTTCAACTCTTTAAGCTCGGTGGAAGCCATACGATATGGAGGTATAGAAATAGTCTGAGTATCTGGAAGAAGGTCAATACCAAATTCTATTTCCTTATCGGGAGGTACCCTTGGAAAATCTTTGGGAAAGACATCTGGAAACTCATCAACTACACTGACTGACTAAACTGTTGGAGTCTCTGACTTAGTGTCTTTAACTCAAACAAGATGATAAATGCACCCTTTGGATATCAACTTTTGGGCTTTAAGATAAGATACAAAATGACTTTTGGGAGACACTGAATTACCTGACCACTCAAAAACTAAAACTTCACCACTTGGGTGTGACAATCTATAGAGGCATAACAAGAATGGAGCCAATCCATACCAAGAATAAGATCAAAGTCAACCATATCTAACTCTATTAGGTCTGCTAACATGACTTTATGAAGGACAGTGATAGGACACTTTCTATAGATCTGTTTAGCAATAACTAACTCACCCACTAGGGTAGATACCAAGAAAGGCTCAGGGATCTTTTCAAAACTTATTTTGAAATATACTGCAACTAACGAGGTCACATTAGATAAACTTGACCCAGGGTCTAACAACACATAAATATCAAAATGAAAGACACGAAGCATACCAGTAATAACATCTGGTGAATCCTCTTGCTTCTGACGGGATGGTAAAGCATAGAATCAATTCTGGCGCTGACCGCCACTGGTACTGGATGATGCACCCTGAGGAGGAACTGGACGACCTAAAGCAGATGGCATACTAGCAGTCTGAGTTTGGGTACGAACATCTCTATTTCTCTACTTAGCATATGTACAATCTCTAATACCATTACCCAACTTACCAGAAGCAAAGCAACCCTTCTTTCTATCCAGGCACTCATTAGGATGAATTTTACCATACCTAGCATATGGAGGATAAATGGGCCTAATACTCATGCTATTCTAGGATCTGGATATAGAATACTTACCCCACTACTCCTGTCTACCTCTGGGAGTGAGAGCACTAGCTGAAAATGGTGCTGGCATAGATGAACAATTCTGAAACTACAAATAATTTTATCCTTAAGACCTATTCTAACCATACTCAAACTATCCTGATCTATCCCTCTTATTATTTTTATCTCTCCCCTTTAACTTTTCTACCTCAATCTGCTAAGCATGCATAATCAATCTAGCAAGATCCATGTCTCCAATAAGCATGGTAGTCCTACACTCCTAGACAACCAAACCAGATACTCCAGTAACAAACTTACTCATACTAGCCCTAGTATTAGCCATCATATCAGGGGCATACTTATACAACTGATTAAACTAAAGGCAGTACTCCTTCACTGTCATCGAGCCCTGCCTCAAATTCACAAACTCTTCTACCTTATCTTCCCTCATCTCATGTGGGAAGAACCTATCTAGAATAGCATCCTAAAATACCTTCCAAATCATAGGAACAATATTCACACCTCTACCATTTTTCCACATCACTACCCAATCATACGATACATCCTTCAACCTATAGGATGCTAACTCTACACTACCCTCTTCTAAAATATATATAATTTGGGTGATCTTCTTCACCTTATCTAAATAAAGCTGTGGGTCCAACCTACCTTTGACCTAAAGAACTCTAATAGATTCATTCTCATAAAGTCTCTAATTCTAGCTATTGCAAAATTCCCATTCTGCTGGAGTGGACTGCAGCCTAATTCTGATGATTACCCTGAACATTGGCAATCACATCTTGGGATAACGCCTAAAAGGAAGCCCTAAACTCAGCATGGGATACATTCTCATTCAATGGATCAGCGGACTGGGGTATCTGGTTATCATTTCTATAGGCGTTAGCTTAAGGAGGAGGTATATTCAACTGTCACGTAAGAGCACGAGTTAAAATAAGATAGAGATACTGTAAGCATGATAGATCATGAAAGAAAGAGATGATTTCCTAACGAAGTTCTGTAGCCTCTTGTTAATAAATATGGTGCGCTTCATACCCATGATCAAGACTCTACGTAACGCGGCTTGTCTAACTCCTTAGGACTCTCAAAAACCTTTGGCTCTGATACCAATTTTGTAACACCCCAAAATCAGACCCCAAGATGTCACATGGTGATCAAGACTATGAGTAGCCTTAAGCTAACCCTATCTACCTTCTACCAGATATAAATCTCATAATCAAGGTAATATAGATACGAAAGTCATACTGAATGTGGAAACTATCTAAAATAACTAAGAATAGTCTAAAAATAATGTATGAAACATCAATACTGAATAAGATGAATCACAACTAGTAGTCTGACAAGCCTCTACTACTAATATCTAGAGAGTCACTAGGACAAACCCCCAGTTAACTCGAACTATTTGAAAAGAATACTAAATCATGTAAACTGAATAGCTGTAAAATCTGAGTAAACAAGTCCCCAAACTATGAGGACTCACCAACTGTAGGATATAGATAAAGATGCTCGGACTACTCACGCTACTGATACTGAGCACCTGAACCTACATTATGAGAAAATATAGCAAATAGACATATATATGGATCAGTACTTTAAGGATGTACTGAGTATATGAAGGTGAAATACATAAGTAATACATCATCTCATCATCATAATTTATAAAACAATGCATGCTAAATGTAAATGACTCACATAAGCTGGAATATCTGAAATACTGAGATCATGAATAATAAATCGATCACCTTTATAAATCTAGTGAGTCATAACATTTAGTTCTGAAAGCTATACTTGTCTTCTGTCTATAAATCATACTTCCTAAGTGTAGAAAGAGCTCACTTCTGAAATCTAAAATCTAAAAGCTGAAGTCTGTAACAACTATATTTCTGTAAAGCATAATCGGAGTAAACTGTGAGCCTTTATACTTAGTTTTTCTAAATATCTATACTATTAAACTTTAGGGAAAACACTTTATATTAAAGGGAGGTTCTCTTAACCATAAAAAACCATACGAGCTACATGGAGTCCAATATCTCATCCTCCTAAAGAAGAAACCTCAAGTTGGGGAGAGGTGTCATACTCTTGTCAGGGAGTATAACCTACTTTCTATGTTATCGATCACAAGTTAAATCTATCATCCATATAGAAATGGGAATAATATCATAATCTGTACCTATGTTGTCTACGTAGTTCTATGGAAAATAGGGCACGCTAATACCATACTTCCCTCTCCATGCTAAATACTACTCCCTTTTTTGTTTGCTACACTCATTCTGTTGGAAATCCACTTTAAAACTAGAATAAGAATTTATCGAAAACCAATTATGCATTCATCTTATAAAATTTGTAAATAAAGATGATCTGAATTCTGCAATTTGTAATAATCTGAAAAGTGGATTTCATAGCTAATCCGATGATCGAAAGATCAAAGCTTTACTAAAAATTTATAAATAATCTGATAATAGGAAGCTTAATGCATCATCTTTGTTGAAATAATAATATGCAATCTTAGGGTAGTAACCCATGCTTCAATCTTATGTTAAAACATCATAATAATCATGCTTGATATTGGAAACATTGATAATTCTTCTCAAAATCTGTAAATTACTGCAATAGGCATGAAAATATGAAAATAGACATGCAATTCAACTTCTAAAATACTTGAAATCTCAAAATCTCGCAAAGAGCAATAATGGGTATGAACCCTAATTCAAATCTCATGAATAATCATTCAAAATCATATAACTTTTAAATAAAAACTTGGTTTTGGGCACAAGGATGGAAGAAAATCTTTGTTCATAAACCCCACATACCTTGATAGATGATTAGATGGAGAAACTTGAATTATTGATACCTAATAGAGTTCTTGGAGATGGATTCTTGATTATCTTGCCTTGGGAATTCTCAATCTTAAGCTTCCTTGGAAAATTAATGGAGGATTTTGATTTCTTGGAGAAGAGGTTTTAGAGCTCTATGGTTTTGCTTTTGAAGAGAATGATGAATAATAAGCACAAAGTTCTTTGAATATGATAAATCTTGTGTTTTGGATGGATTAGGGGCTTAGAAATTGACCAAAATAACCTTTTTAAACTTCTAAGCGGAACTGAAAAATGTAATATTTTTTTGACATGGGTGGCCACTGCGACGCGCCACAATCGCGGTGGTTCACTGGAAATAGGATAATTGGGAACTGGGCAGATTCCGCGACGTGCCTCCTTCGCGGTGCTCCTTTGAAATGCTATTTTGGCCATTGGCACAATGCGCCAATATTGCATCATGCTACTTAAAATCGACAACTGGGAAATTGGCCCTCTCCGCGATGAGCCAATATCTCATCGACCTACTAAAATAGGACAGTTGAGAATTTGGTCTTCTCCGTGATGTGTGGCTATCACAAAGGCCACTGGAATTTTACAAACATCATTTTTCCCACCTTCGCAATGCGCTAAGTGTCTAGGTGTCACACTGTGAACTTAAAAATGCCCTAACTCCTCAATTGAGTATCGGAATTGGGCGAATTTGGTATCAATGGAAAGCTTATTCAATTTTCCATACAATGGGAGGTCTAAATCTGGAAAATTCCACATAAAATAAATATTCTTCATTTTGGAAGATATTTCTTAACATTCTAGGAATGAATTTAAGCTAGGAAAAGTGCGGGGTATTACATTTAGGAACTCCAATCTCAGGTCATGCAGCTCATGACTTGTGCACTCATGTTTTATAGTATGCTCAGTTCCCATAACTCTTGATACACTCCTAATGATTTGTGAGATTCATTTTATAGCCATGTATGACCTCAATTTAGATCTCTTTGATGAATCTATGATGTTGATTCTCTATTCCTCAGGCCTCAGTTAAGTATCATGTTATGTATAGTATTCTTCCATGCTTCAAGGTCTCATGTTCTAACCTTTCAGTGACTCCTCCTTATGTAATGATAATGGTGATAGTTAAATATTTCTTGTTGATGAAAAATTATTGTATGCTTGTTTTAGCTAAAGCCATAAGTATGAAGTAAGATTGAGGACAAGTCTTTGATACATATTGTGGTTAGTTGAAATTTGTGTGTATACGTTATTGGGGTAGCGCGTGGGAGTTGTTGTGATAGTGGTTTATAGAATTTGAGAAGTATGCCTTTATTGGTGTTTGTTTAGACATTTATATGTAGTTATAACAATAGGCTTGAATGCCATGTTAGAGTATAAGTGGATGAATGTGGTGCAGGTTAGTTTGAAACCTTCCTGACGTTAGAATGTAAATCCTTAAGTGAATTCATGGTCGGGGTTGTCAATAGCAGGTCTCGTGTAAGTTTTAGATTTTTTGGGCGAGGTTTGAGACCTATTTGGATGGTAAAAATAGTGAGGCAACGTGATATGGCTGTGGTGTATCGTATATCACATTGGTAGGGAGCAACAATATGCATCGCATATCACATCAGTAGAGCAACGCGGTGCGTCACTTATCGTGTTGGTAGTCCAATTCAGTTATGGTGTTATATGTAGTTGTAATACCCCCCTAAACTTTTTCTAGCTTAAATTCATTCATAGAATGTTAAGGGATGTCTTCCAAAATAATTAATATTTTTTTTGCATAGAATTTTCTAGATTTCAACTTTTCATTATGTGAGAAATTAAATAAGTTTTTAATCGATACCAAATTCGTCCAAATCCGACACACAATGAAGAAGTTTGAGCATTTTTAAGTTGAAAGCGTGCCAACTGGGCAGTCACTGCGTCGCAATGAAGGACAATTTCTTAATTTTCACTTTCCAATGGACCACCACGATGTTGGCACATCATGGTGAGGTCCAAATTCCTATTTATCAATTTCCCGTGGACTTTCGCGATATTGACGCATCGTGGAGAGGTCCATTTTCCCAATTATCGAATTCTAGTATCCTAACGCGATAGGGGCGCGTTGCGCCGAAGGAAAAAATGGAATTTCTATAGGGAATCGTAATGGTGGCGCGCCACGTTGATGTTCCAGGTCCCAATTGTCAAAATCCAGTGGGACAACGCGACAACTCCGTATCGAGGAGGACCCTAATTTCCAATTCGTCAATTTCTTGTGAACCACCGCGTTAGTGGTGCGTTGCGGTGGCCCATTAAATCGGGACCCAGTTACATTTTTTTAAGTTTCGTTCAGAAGTCAAAAAGGGTATTTTGGACGTTTTTGCAGCCCTCAATTCCGTCTAAACATAAGATTTAGGGCTATTACAAGCATCTTATGATATATTTCTCAAGATTTCTCTCAGCCAAAGACCCTAAGCTTCAACAATCATCCTCAAGAATCCCAAGATTCCACCATTCTTTTTCCAAATTAATTCAAGATTCAAGATTCCTAACACAAGAATTCCAAGAACCATCATTCAAGAGCACAAATAGAGTCTCAAAAGCAAGGTTGTTCATCTAGTTCATCATCCAAGGTATGTGGTGTTTGAACAAGGACAAATCTTTCATTCTTGTGCCCAAAAACTTGAATTTTATTAAAGATTACATGATTTACAATTTGGGGTTTATACCCAAAGCATCTTGTTTTAAGTTTATGAAGATATAAATGATTTAAGCATTGAATTGCATGTTTATCCCACCTATTTAAGCTTTGAATTGAGGATTTGTATCATAAATTATACACCACTATTGTTAATTTATATTTTCAAGTGTTTCCAAGATAATTGTTGAGAATTAAGCTTCATTATGAAATTGTGATCATTTAAGTACATATACTTTAAACCTAAGTATGAATTTTGATATTTCATGAAGAGTATTTTATTAGCATACTTTAACAAACAAACATTCAGATTTTAAAGAAAGATTGATCTTTCGAACCTAAGCTAAGATAGGAATCCACATTACTTAAGATTTAAAGCAGAGAGAAGTATAATTAGTTTTCATTATAAACCCTTGTGCCATTTTAAGGTGGATTTCCTAAAAGTTCTGAGCTATAAGTATGGGAGTATCATTTAGCACCGAGTTGGGTATGATTCCAAGGTCTCATATGCCAGAACTACGAGCCACCGTAGGTTCTAAATACCCATAGTGGGCTAAGATAGTGATCACTAAAGTTAAGGTTCTATTTCGATGGCAAGGATAGAACAGCTCTCCCCAACATGGGCAAGACGTTGGACTTTATGTCATCTTACATTGTTTATGTCGGTTAGAAGAAACTCCCTGGGTCCCAAAGTCCCTAATCCCCAAAGTTCCAAGATTTCCAAAGATCCCAAAGCTTTTGAATTTCAAAAGAAAAGAATGATAGAAAAGCTTTTATAAGACTAAGTGTTATGACTCACTAGATTTACAAGTATGATTTGTTATACATGATTTTATATTTTGATATTTTAGATAATCAAGCTTATGTGAATCATATACATCCACATGCATTTACTTTCTAATTATGATAATGTTTACTTATGCATTACACCCCCATATACTCAGTACATCCTCAAAGTGTTGATCCACATATATGTCTATGTGCTACATTGTCTTATAATGTAGGTTCAGGTGCTCAATATCATCATCATGAGTAGTTTAAGCATCTCTATATATGCTCCCACAGTTGGTGAGTCCTCATGATCCAAAGGCCTACTTCTTTAGATTTCTAGCTTTCATAGTAATTAAGTTATTATTTTCAGTTTAGCCCGAGTCTGTTGGGGGTCTGTCCCAATGGATCTTTAGTTCTTTAGTATTAGAGGCTTGTCGAACTACGAGTTTAATTACAAACTTTTAGTATTTGTTATTCAGACAGTACCTACAGTTTATTCAGTCTAATTTTTGGTACAACACAGCATTATTTCTTGATTAGATTATATTAAAATAAGGTTCATATCTAGTAGCATGATCAAAGGGTTAGCTTGGGGCTACTCATATCCTTGAGCACCGTATGACATCTCGGGATTAGATTTTGGGGCGTTACAGTAGTACCCCGTGATTTTGAGTTAGTCTTGACCATGGTGAGAGGAATTAGTTTAGTTTAGACCTTAGTAGATAGATTTATCAATGCCCCTGTGAGAATTAACAATTGAATCAAGTGAGTATGGTATTTAAAGAGAATAATATAGTTGAGGGAGTATTCGATAAGTGTTGCTAAGATTAAAAGTAAGAAGTTGCATTGTCTAAGGCCTAGAAATTCTAACCTAGATTATAATTTATATGCCTATGTTCCAAGCTATAGAGTTGTATCAATGTTGTGATTCCTTAGTCAGATGTCTTGTTTAGATTATGACCAAAATTCTTTGCTCCCTAATATTATTAGAATTTTGTAGAAGAGTGTTAAAGAAATACTCTATTTGAGTATGGGAAGTCAGTACGATCCAGTCCATAGAGCCTGCAATCCCATTTAGCAATCAATCATATAAGATTCTTTAGATTTCAAACTTTCCATCTAGTCTTACTATCCACAGTCTCATGCATATGTCCATTCCAAGAGGTAATGTGTTTGCATCCATGTAAATTATGAATTCAACTCAGTTTATGCACCAGTCATTAGTTTCAGATTCATATAATTAGTCGTGATTCAGTTCATAAGTGTTCAGTAAATGATCTTAGTATTCCATCCCAGATAGTGTAATACCCCTAGTACGATCTTAATCTCGTTGTCTAATAATTCTTAATTGCATAAGTTATCACTTTGCAATTCTATATGTGTGGTAGTATCATGAACACTTCAAGCAAATTCTAAACTCTCAGAATGAATCAGCTCCTTATAGTAAGTAAAGGCAAGTCAGCTCAGAAATCAGTTTTTTGATAAAAGTTTTAATGATTCAGCTCAGTTATATCCCTTCTTAGTAGACACATCATGTATAAATTATTACATACTTTTAAGACTTCAAAAAGTTCTTATCCATCATTCGAGGACGAATGATTCCAAGGGGGAGATAATGTAATACCCTACATTTTTGGGCTAGTTTTTGAACCATCGTTCCTACATGTATAAGCTATAATATAAATGATTCCCATGAAAATATAAGTTACATGATATTTATCCTCATGTTTGATTTTCTTTTGAGGTAAAAAATGTTCATAAGAATCACTTAGAACAAAGTTGAGCTTAGAGCCTTTGATTCGTCCAAAGTATTATATTTGATTCTACAAGGGTCTACTTTAGATGTGCATAAATTTTTATATACATAGAATTTTGAATCTCAATACCCACCAAATTGTAGATAATTGAATTAGCTTTCCAACGATACCAATTTAACCAAAATTTGATACCCGAGCAAAAAGTTATGACATTTCTATGTGAGGCAGTAAGCCAATGTGATAGCGCCGCGATGCGTCGGCCAATGCATTACAGAACTATTTCAGACGCTAATTCAGTTTTCAAAGGGTCTAGAGGCACTTTGGTCACTTTTCCTCACCCAAATCCTCCCATAACACTTAATTTCATCCCCCAAAAGCATTATACACATTATTATTCATCTTTTTATCTCCAAGAAAACTCTAGCCCCCTAAAGAACACCAAGAACTCCATCAAATTTTCTCCAAGGAAGTTAATAATCTAAGCTTCCGGGTTCAAGAACTTCAAGAATAAGCTTCAAGAACACCATTAGAGAGTCCGGAATCAAAATCTTACATTCAAATTCATCAACAAGGTATGTGGAATTTTTCAACAAAGATAATTCTTTCATCCTTGTGCCCAGAATTTAATTTTAAGTTGATTCTTATATGAAATTACATGAATTTCAGTTTGGGGTTTATACCCATTTATCACCAATTGAATATTATGAGATTTTAACTATTGTTGATGTTGAATTACATGTTTTCTTTAGTATTTTTATGCGCATTGCAGAAATTTCAAGATTTTGAATTGAATTACCAATATTTACATCATTAAGCATGAATATTATGATGTTTTGATATGAATTTGAAGTATGGGTTATTAGGACCTAGTTGTATGTTGATATTACAAGAATGATTATGCTTTTAAGCATCCCGTGTTATGTTTATGGATACCTTTGAATAAAGATTTGACCTTTTGATCCTTAGCTAAGATATGAAATCCACTGTACAACTTAAATTCAGTTTTGAATGAACTGATGCACAGTTAGCTTTCAGTATGTAACATTATGACCTTTTAAAGAGATTTTTCCTGCAGAATTAGCATATAGATTAAAAGGAGTAGTATTTAGCACCGAGCGAAAAGTGTGGGTTTAGCGCATCCTACTTTCCTAGAACTACGAGCCAACATAGGTACAAATTCAGTATTTACATCTCAATATGGATGAAAGATATAGGTGTGATCACTTAGATTAGGTTATACTCTTTGGCAAGAGTATGACACCTCTCCCCATCGTGAGGTTTTCCCCATAGGGGAATAAGACCTTGGACTCCATGATATCTCGCATAGTTTATGTCAATTAGAAGCACCTCCCTAATAGAAAATTTTTGAAGAATAGTTTTTAAAAGAATTCCCTATCAGTAAAGACTTTTAGAATAGTTTTAAAAGATTTTCCCTACAGTTTACAGAAAAAAGTAAAGAATAATGGAAAAAACTTTTAGAAACTAAGTCTAAAGGCTCACAAATCTTATTCAAATATTGCTTTTATGAGGCATCAATTACAGATATTAACTTTCAGATTTCAGACATAAAAGTGAGTCCTTTATACACTTAGACAACATGATTTGAAGATAGAATGCAAGTACAGCTTTTAGAACTACGTGTTATGTCTCACAAGATTTATACAAAATATTTTATCATTCATGATTTATGATTTTTAACTTTCAGTTATTCCAGCCAATGTGAGTCATTTATACTTAGTATGCATTATATTACAAGTTTATACAAATATTGAGCTATTGTTTTACTTATGCATTCACCCCCACATGCTCAGTACATTCCAAAAGTACCAATCCACATATATGTCTATGTGCTACATTGTCTCATAATATAAGTACGAGTTGTAGCACGCATACCATATTCAGACAGTTTGTAGCTTCCAGTCAGCAGGTGATGAGTCCTTTTGATTCAAGGGCTCGAGTTAGTCATATAGTTTGAGTAATATTTTATTTTTCTTTATTCATCCGTATTGATTAGGGATAGCTGGGGGTCATGTCCTGGCTAACTATAGCCAATACTAGTAGAGGCTTCATAGACAGTCAGTAGACTAAATGCATTTAATTCCAGTTTTGTTTTGTAAAAGCAGAGTTGTAATTATTTTAATTTAGTTTGTATTGATCAGATTCAGAAAAGAGTTATCTTCAACTTATTTCGTTCAGACTTATGTACTTTATTCAGTTGCTTAAGAGGTATGCCAATAGAAGGGTTATCTTGGGATCACTTGTGACCCTAATCACCGTATGACGTCTTGGGACCCATTTTTGGAGCGTTACAAGACACTTCATTTTGGAGTTATTTCGAGGGAAACTAAGTCATTTGATACTTGATAAACGTCCTTAAACATAACTACACGAAATTACTAGCTCCTAAACATGTTTTAACCCTATTAACATCATCATTTCATCATCTAAAACACTAGAGAAGAAAGATAACTAGCGTTTGAACAATCAAGCTTGAAGGTCCAATCTTTCCACATTTTCATCGTCATAAAGGTATGTGGGGTTATGAAAAAAGATACCTCTTTTATCCTTGTGTCCAAAACTAGTTTTTAAAGTTGAATTTACACGAGTTTTAGTTTAGGATTCATACCCAATTATCATTATTTGAAGATTATGATGTTACAGGTGATTTAAATATTGAATTGCATATCTAATTTCACATATTTATACATGTGATATGATTTTATAAATTTTTAATTGAGTTTTAAGCATGATATTGTGATTCTTGATTTCAGTATCTTGACATTGTTGAAGTATTTCAAGAAGTATATTGAGCATAACTTTTTGCTATGAATTTGCATGAGTTTAAAGCATGGGTTTTAAGCCCTAAGTATTGATATTTCAAGAAGATTATGATCTTAAGCCTCTTTTATAAGTTTTTCACTAAGGTTTAAGAAAGAAATTGATCTTTTGATCCTAAGCTAAGATAAGGAATCCACATTGTTCATATAGTTTATAATTTAAAGAAAGAGAAGCACAATTGGTTTTCATTATAAACCCTTGTGCTACTTTAAGGTGGATTTCCTAAAAGTCTGAGAATATAAGTGTGGGAATAGTATTTAGCATTGTGTTGGGTATAATTCCAAGGTCTCATGCCCCAGAACTATGAGCCATCATAGGTTTAAGTGCCCATAGTGGGCTAAGTCAGTGATCACTTAAGATAAGATTTTATTCTGATGGAAAGGGTAGAATAGTTCTCCCTAATATGGGTAAGATGTTGGACTCCATGACGGCTCACATGGTTTATATCGGTTAGAATAAACTCTCAATAGAAAAATTAAAAGTAAAACTTTTAGAAAAAAGTGTTATGACTCACAAAGATTTTCTATGCTTTACGTATTCATGTTTTATCATTTTATAGTATATGTTTTATTCGAACTAAGGTGAGTCATTTACACTTAGAATATATCCATTGAAAGATTTTGCTTAAATATTGCATTGTTGTTTTACTTATGCATTCACCCCCATATGCTCATCACATTCCAAAAGTACTGATCCACATATATGTCTATGTGCTACATTGTTTAATAATGTAGGTATAGGTGCTCAGTTCCAGCAGCATGATTGACCACGAGCATCTCCATCTACATCCCGACTGTTGGTGAGTCCTCATAGTTTGAGGACCCATTTATTCAGAATTTCATCTTTATGCAGTATTTGATCAGTTATTTGTAATTTGTTTCGAGTCAGCTGGGGGTCTGTCCCAGCGACTCTCTAGTTAGTAGAAGTAGAGGCTTATTTGACTGTTCGCAACATTTTAGATTTTTGTGTTAATTGTTTAGACTTTTAAGTTAAGTACTCACAAATGCTATGTTCATTTAAACTCACTCCGGTTAAGATAATAAATTTAGTATTTCAGTATTTCATATGCCAAAGTTATCTTTATTATGAGCTTCAGAATTAGTAGAAGGCTCAAAGGATTAGATTGGGGCTACTCATAGTCCTGAGTATCGTGTGACATCTCGGGACATATTTTTCGGGCATTACAAATGCCTTGTAGCCTCTCAAAGAAAAGTACAGATGTCTTGATACTGTTTTGCAAGACTCTACTAGACACGTCTTCACAGATACTCGAGGACACTTGAACTCTATGCTCTAATTCCAAGTTTGTAACGCCTCGAGACTACCCCCTAGACGTCACATGGTGTTTGGGATCACTCATGGTCCTAAGCACCATGTGACGTTTTAGTGTAGTCTCAGGGCGTTACAAACTTTCTATTCCAATAGAAAGGTTAGAACAGTCCTCCCCAATATGGGTGTGAGATATTGCTCCATGATATCTCACATAGTTTATGTCGGTTAGAAGAACCTCCCACAAGAAATATTAAAAGTAAAGATTTGAGAAACTAAGTGTAAAGACTCACAATATTATTCAGATATTGTTTTACATAAGTTATTATCTATGGGATTTTTGCTTTCAGTTTATGTATGTCAAGGTGAGTCTTTTTACACGTAGCCTACATGATTTTAATGTACCCCCAATTTCAGTTCTGCTTATTCTACACTTCTCCCAAGAAGAAAGAGTAAAAGTAAAGCTCTTAGAAACTAAGTGTGTGGCTTATAAAGTTTATTCAGTATGCTTTATTATTCACGTTTCTATGATTTTTATCTTTCAGTTTATTCACGCTGAAGGTGAGTTACTTACACTTAGCATGCATTATTTAAAAGTATATGAATATATTAAGCTATTGTTTTACTTATGCATTCACCCCTATATACTCAGTACATTCCAGAAGTACTGATCCACATATATGTCTATGTGCTACATTGTCTCATAATTTAGGTACAATTTGTAGCCCAAACATCATAATCAGACAGTTTGCAACTTCCAGTCAGCAGGTGATGAATCTTTTTTATTTGAGGTCTCGAGTCAATCATAGTTTGAGTTGCATCTTATTTTCTTTATTCAGTCATATTAATTCGGGATAGCTGGGGCTCATGTCTCGTCTACCTATAGTTAATATAGTAGAGGCTTCATAGACAGTTAGTAGAGTTGATGTTTTTGATTTCAGTTTTGTTTTGTATAACCAGAGTTGTAATTGTTTTAATAGCTTTGTTTTGAAGATGTTCAGCTAAAGAATTTTCTTCCGCTTATTACTTCAAGTTCTATGTATTTTATTCAGTTGCTCACGATTTATGCTAGTAAAAGTGTTAGCTTTGGATCACTTGTGGTCCTAAGCACCGTGTGACGTCTAGGGGTAATCTCAGGGCATTACAGACATCCTTTGGTTAGAGGCCCTGGTTATGCTATTATTTGCTTTTCTACTTGGTTAGGATTCCCTGAGATACATGTTGTCTATGTTAGGTTATTACTTGTGAGTGTGTACATATATAGTATTACAGTATATCCTTCTCCTTCATTATATATTCATAATTTTTATGTATTCTTTGGCCTTGTTTTACTACTATATATCATTCATTCACTCTTTTTGTATATTGGCTAGTGATATACGATATTGCACTTTAATTCCTGATTACTATTAGAATAGGATAGCTATCTTTATGGCTCCAATACCATTACTATGTTTAATCGTGGATAGTTTCCTATAGTTTACATTCCTAGTTTACATGTTATTTATGCTTACATTATCTTTGGAGCTCAATAGGCTAATGCTTACTGAGTACCACGTACTTGGTACTCATACTACACTTTTGCATCATGCTGATATACTATGATTTCTCACCATTGAAGTGTGTTTCATGCAAAGTAACCATGGATCGGATATTTGCAGTGAGATCCTGACATTTGGAGTGTTCCTTCTCTCTTTTTTATTGTTAGACTAATCTTCATTTTGTATTCAGAAAAATCTTTGTATATGTATTTATTTTGTATTTCACGCGTACTCTTGTTGTATTAGAAGCTCCTGTACTGACGTCACTAATTTTTGAAAATATATTTACTTTCATCATGCTTCCTTTCTCCTTGTTATTTAGTTTTAGTTCCTTCTTTCTTATTAGTCTATTACTCCCTTTTTAGATTATGTATTGGCTTACGTACTGGTGGGTTATAGTAGGTGGCATCATGATTTGAGAAATTGGTTGGGACATCAATAATAGAATATAATTAATAAATATTTATAGATTAAAATTCATTGTAAAGGGTTTAAAAAAGTGAACATCGTTTCACAAATACCCTTCTTGTTTGCAAGTAGAAGTTCAATGATGACGAAATGACATAATAAGATTCCTTTATAACGTGTTCTATTATAATTATATCTTAGTAAATTGGGTAAATATCAACTGAATTTAAAGGTTTACTAATTAAATATGAATTAGAAAGAATTATAATACTACTAGGAATTTATAATTAGAATTTAAAGTACTAGATATTTGGAATCTAGACCTTCTTCATATAAAGAAAGACATGATAAATTGTTTTAATCTAATTTCATAGTTGTACCCCATATATTGAGTAACTAATTAATTACTTTGTCTATAAATTTTAGAAATGAATCAAATCAAAATGTATGGTACAACCAATATACCCCAAAAGTCTTCTTGATGGAAGGAAATCTTTCATTCAGAGTCCCTAGACAAATCATATTTTATGGAGGAGTCCCTAGAGTTAAAGATTTTTTCCTAAGATTTCTTAGCCGATCTATAAATACACTTCTAATATATCATTATATCCTCCCTTTTGTGATAGTCATTATAGGGTAGGAGACAATAGATTTTAATCTTCCTTTACAAGGTTACATATTGCTGCTAGAATAATGTCATTTAAGATTTCTTAGCCTACCTATAAATACACTTCTAATATATCATTATAGCCTCCCTTTTGTGATAGTCATTATAGGGTAGAAGAAAATAGATTTTAATCTTCCTTTACAAGGTTACATATTGCTGCTAGAATAATGTCATTTCTCTATGAAACTTTTACAACTATAGTAGAAGGTATATTTCAATTTTATGTTCTGTTGGATTTTTCCTTTGTGTATGTTTATGAATTTAAACATGTAGCCTCTCCTTTGTGAGTTGTTCCTCATAGATTATGTTTGTGGATGTAAACTCGAGGTGAAACTTTTTTAGTTTCTCATTTATTCTTGAGAGAAATTAAGATCAATTTGGATAATTACATAATGAAAAGAAGAAAGCCTTTTCAGATCTAAAAAAGAAAGTCGTTCCAGATCTCAGATGCGTAGAAATGAAGATCACTTGTAAATAGGCCATAAAACTAAAAATAATTTATAAGTAACCTAAAAACACTTTATGGATTACAATTATATGGTTTAAATCCAATGGTATATAGTAAATTAGTTAGTGAGACTATCTTTGAATGTCTTGGTGATTAAACAAAAATTGGACTTACAAACCTAGTCGGTGAATTTAATGTTAGATCTCTGTAAAGATGAGTTCTTTAAACTAGATGTTACTATTTTCATAAAATATTTAATCGATTAGTAACCATGACTACTATGGATTGTACTAACAGAAGTGTCGGCTCTTGGTCAATTTTTCAATAATAGTCAATTTATCAATTATTGTTTTTAGAAAAAATAATGTATTTATATTAAAAGTATGTATAAAAGAAACATCAAAATAGATTTGAACAACTCGAATTCGTTGGTATTATGTTTTTTTTTGTGTTGCTGTTTTCATTTTATGTTTATTTTTAAAAAATATTATGACTTATTTTACCTCTATGTGTGTGTGTTTGTTTTCTTTTCCTTTTAGATTTGTTATTTATGTGTAGATATATTTATTCTCCTTTTGGTTATGTAGTTATAATGTGCATATGTGATTGATTAAAACTTATTAGTAGATGAATTTTATGGGCTCTACTCCTAGGAATGAAAAATAACTGACAGAGAACATATTTCATTTAAAATAAACGCTACGGAATGGGAGTTTCTATTATTCTAATGGGTGTGAGTAAAAATATTTTAGTAGACAGATAGATCCATTGAGATCGAACAAGTAGGATGGACAAAATCTTGATACGGATCATTCCCCCCCCCAACCTTAATTAAGCCCTACCCCACCGTGCAATACATAAGTCAAATAAATTTTGAATACCAGTTGATAGAGAAACATAGATGGATTTCTTTTAGTATTTATTATTATTAAGTGATAAATTCATGTAGTTAAATTCTTTTATTAATAATAATAATAATAATAATAATAATAATAATAATAATAATAATAATAATAATAATAACAACAACAACACTTTTGTAAAGGATGGAAAATATATTGGCTAGATTGTAAATTAAACTTTCTTTTAATACATTAATTATTTACTTAATTGAAATAATTTTTTCAATTTAATTATTTTCAATTAATTAACTTAAAGATTTTATTTATGTTAAGAATGATTAGCCATAGCAAAAAGACAATCCCTTGAAAGCCGAAATGAGAATGCAACAACAAATGCTTAGGTATGTTTTTCTTTTGAAGTAATTGACCGCTTTACTTCTAAGCCGATATATTGTAATACTTAATTTTTATAATATACGAAATTTGTTTTCTTGTGAATGTTAATGAAGAAGGGTAAACAAATGTCAGTGGATTGAAGAGAATGACTATCAGGTTTCTAGGGTGGAAAGTTTATTAAGAGAGTTAGTGCAACTATAGGTTATAACACTAACTCTCTTAATAAACCTGCCAACCTAGAAACCTAATACTCTTTTTCTTTGATCCACTCTCATTTGTCTGTCATTCTTTACTAATGTTCATAAAAAAATCAAATCTCCTATGTTATAGTAATGCAGTGTTACAATCATATCCGCGTAGACGTAAAGCGTACAATTACAGCAACGGCGGCGGCGGCGGCAGCAGCAGCAGCTAGCAGTAGCAGTAGCAGTAGCAGTATATACATATATATACACATAAATAAGAAATCAACAATGAAAATAAAACAAGGACATACACATAGAGGTAAAACAAGTCTTAATATTGGTTAAAAATAAATACAAAATAACAACAACAACAACAACAACAACAAAAATAAAAAAATCATACCAATGAATACAAGTTGTTCAAATCTATGTTGAATTTTTTATAAGAAATATATTTTTAATTTTACTATTTAATTCTTATTAAAAGATAATAATTTATAAATCTACTATATTTTAAAATGGACCTTCAAGAAAATTAGGGGCCTAATTCCTTTTCTTTTTCAGCTTCACTGTAACAACCCAAAAAGGTTGTTATGCTGAAAAACGTTCCAGAAAATTTTTATAATGAATCAAATCCTCCGAATTGACATGACAAAATTTTATTATTTGGAAAAAAGTAGGGTGCAACATAAGTAGGTTGAGAATTCAAAAGATAATGGGCTAGTCTGCGGCCTACCGCTGCAACGGTTACTGATTAAATTCCTTTTTTTATTTTTCAGCCTTCTAGGTCATTTTTTCCCACCATAAACATTCTGAATAAAACTTACCTCCATATATAGCTAGGAATTCCAAAGCCTCACTTCATGAGCTCGGTTTAAGACTATGCAATGGAAATCTAACACGGGAATATGCGTAGCACATGCAGAACAACATTCTTGTAATGCCCCGAAATATCATTTCGAGATGCCACACGGTGCCCAAGGATACACGTAGCCTCAAGCTAACCCTTTAAGCCAAAACACTACCCTTGGGTTCCAACAAAACAACATACACGCTACGCTAAGGATATATATAAGTACATAGATGGAATGTCTATACACAAACCAACCCAACAATACACTAGTCTGACATAGCCTCTATACAGCAAAATCAATGAGCCATTGGAACAAACCCCCAACTGACTCAACAGACCAAAGGAATCACAAAACAACAACACCAAAACTAGCTCGAACCATGAGGACTCACCACTGAAGGAACGTAGATACGGCACTCGGATATCACTGTCGCGGCTGCGGCTGAGTACCTGAACCTACATTATGGTAAGAATGTAGCCCATAGAGAAATATGTGGGTCAGCATAAGATACGTACTGAGTATGTGGGGGCGCATGCAAAATATAAATAATATCATAAATTTCATAAAAACGTACATACGGACCATAATGACACGCCTGGCTTGAGTGACATTGAATCATGCAACTCATAACATCTTAGATAGGAAATGTAGGAGAAAAACCTCATAAATCATTATAGATCATCATAGGCAACTTGACTTACCACATCAAAACTCGGAGTGACTCGGTATTTTAATAAACATGACTCTTATGGATAGGGGAGTTTCCTATAACCGACAACCCCACATGAGCTAAGTGGAATACCAACATTTGAAACCCCCGTTGGCGGGAGCGTCATACTCTTTGCCAGGGAGTACGACCTTAAAACTGTAATAATTACAATCGGTCTCTCTGGCCAATAATATCATCATCAAACAACCCTACGCTGGCACATAGGTTTGGGAAAATACCAAATTTTCCTCTCGGTGGTAAGTACTACTCCCCGACAAGCTCAGAACGCGTTAGAAAATCCACCACAACATCACAAGGGTCTATCATAAAGACCAAATCAAATCTCTTTCTCATTTATCAAATCATATCAATTTGTGGATTCCTAACTCAACACATTTTAGCTCAAAACATTTTAATCTTCCTCAACATCAATAAGGTATCAATGCATTGAACCATAACCGACTCAACATTTGCACAAGGATATGAAGACTCAATACATAATATTTTCAACAATTTAACTCATCAAAACCATCCGAAAAATACCAAGACTCATTGCAACTTTAATATCAACATTTCTCAATTTGTCACCCAACTCTCATTTAAAGGTACTTGAGACATCAACCCATAGTAGGGATATAGAATTTCCAATATCAATTATTCATAATAAAGAAATAGTGGAATGATAGTATAAATCAAGGCTTAACAAATTAAATCATCATACTCTCATAATCAAATACTTTTTGGACATAATTCCATCTCAACTTCATACACATATCGGATGATATAATCCCATAGCTCATGGACAATAATATAAGATATAAAACCATATTTTCAATTCATGGTAAAACATGTAAAATCTCATGTCAATGTAATTCAACAAAAATACCGGGCACAAGATCGAAAGGATAATCTTGTTCAAAGCCCTACATACCTAAAAATGGAAGATGAATATGAACTTCCGAATTCGGAACTTTATTCACAAAAATAAAGGGTGCTTCTCGAAGCCCTTAACATGATCAACTCGAATCCCAAATCAATTTAAAATTTCTACGGTTCAATCAAGAGACATAGAAGGATGAAATTTGGAGTAGTAGGGTTGGGGTTTGAGGCTTAGAAAATTTTGGAGAAAAATGAGCTATTAAATGCTCTTAATGGACTTAAATCCATGGTTTACCCGGATGGATTAGAGTGGGAATGACCAAAATACCCTTAAAAATTAAATAATGTCAAATCTGTCCTTTGATGGACTGTTTTGATAGGCTGAAGTAGATCGACCATAACTCTTTGGTCCGATGATCAAATTGGATGAAACCAATTTCATTGGAAAGAGAACTTTCAGAGATTCCTGTTGATATATAGTATCTCACCCAGATCATTATGTACAAGGAGTTATGATCATTTGAAGGTGACCCTAAAATTCTCCTGGCTTCAGTATTTTTTTCCTGTACATTTACTGTTCACCACTATTCACGGTTAGATCGGAATGATCATAACTCATCGCTCGAGTGTCCATTTTGGATGATCCACATATCGTTGGAAAGATTATTCGATGCTCTACACGATGATGGGTCGCATATCTAGAAATTCCACACAGAAAAATTATTAATCACAATAAATAACAGAATTCAACACATTTTCGTTCGAGATCTTAACGGAATTTTTTTTTTCCGGGGTATTACATCATCTCCCCTTTGGAAACATTCGTCCTTGAATGTTGATAGGTAGGTCAAAAATACTATGAAAATGAGTATATAGAGAAAAATCATCTTGCCCAAGCATGTACACCATTCTATATTTTTTTGGATATCGTAGAAAACACACAAGTCAAGATAAACATAGCAATAAGGATTAAATCAAAAGAGAATGATACCGTTAACATGCTCAGGATTCGTAGGAAAGAGGTGGGGATATTTGGTGCGCATATCCGCTTTGGCTTCCCAAGTAGCACTCTCCACGAATTGATTTCGCCAAAGCATTTTAACCAAAGGAACTTCCTTGTTTCTTAGCCTACGAACTTGAATGTCAAAAACCTCAACCGGAATCTCTTCATATGAAAGACTATCTTGAATACCCAAGCTTTCAGAAGGATCAATCACAACAGAATCATCAATAGACTTCTTAAGCATAGAAACATGGAAAACCGGATGGACATTAGATAACTCCGCGGGCAATTCAACCTTATACGCTACCTTCCCAATGCGATCCACAATCTTATAGGGACCAATGTAACGGGGACTTAGTTTCCCTTTCTTCCCAAATCTCTTCACCCCTTTCATGGGTGAAACTTTCAAGTACACTAAATCACCAACATCAAATTCAAGGTCTTTCCTCCTTACATCTACGTATGATTTTTGACGACCTTAGGAGGTTTTCAAACTTTTCCGAATTAATTTAACCTTCTCCATGGCCTCAAACACCGCATCCGGTCCAGTCGCGGCAGCCTCACCAACTTCAAACCAATCAATGGGTGATCTACACCTTCTACCATACAAAGCTTCAAACGGGGCCATTCCAATACTAGCATGAAAACTTTTATTGTAAGTAAACTCGATTAAGGCTAAGTGCTCATCCCAACTACCTTTAAAATCAAGCACATAAGCCCTCAACATATCTTCTAAAGTATGAATGGTCTGCTCAGCCTGACCATCTGTTTGCGGATGGAAAGCAGAACTTAAACGAATTTGGGTACCGAGACCTTTCTGGAAAGATTTCCAAAACTGAGAGGTAAACTGAGTACCTCTGTCAGAAATAATAGCCAAAGGTATTCCATGAAGTATGACGAGTTCCCGAATATATATTCTAGCATAATCTTCAGTTGTATACGATGAATGAACAGGCAAGAAATGAGCTAATTTCGTCAGCCGATCTACGACAACCCAAATCGAATCATGATGGTGATGAGAAGGAGGCAAACCAACAATGAAGTCCATATTCACTTCTTCCCACTTCCAAGTAGGAATGCTAAACTCTTGCATCACGCCACTGGGCCTTTGATGCTCTATTTTAACCTGTTGACATGTGGAACACTTCGCTACAAATTCTGCTATGTTCCTCTTCATACCGTTCCACCAATAGATTTCTCGTAAATCATGGTACATCTTGGTAGCACCAGGATAGATGGAGTATCGCGTACCATGCACTTCCGCCATAATCCTCTGCTTCATGTTATCAACATCAGGAACACATAATCTTTCTCGGAGTCTCAAAACGCCATCTTTCCCTTGGGAGAAAACCTCCACCTTTTGGTCTTTAACTGACTCTTTTAACTTGACCAATGTAGGATCCCTGTGTTGCTTCTCCTTCACTTCCGAAACTAAAGAGGATTCGGAACCGCTTTGCACTCCTATACTACCCTCAGCATCACCAGACAACCTAACCCCCAATCTAGCCAAACGATGTACCTCACGGGCCAACTCCTTCTTACCAATCTCCACATGTGCTACGCTACCCATGGACTTCCGACTAAGGGCATCTGCTACTACATTGGCCTTGCCCGGATGATATAGCACGCTCATATCACAATCTTTCAATAGTTCTAACCATCATCTCTGCCTAAGATTCAACTCCTTTTGGATGAATACATACTGTAAGCTCTTATGGTCCGTGAAGACGTCGACATGGACACCATACAAATAATGTCTCCAGATTTTCAAAGCAAAAACCACGACAGCTAATTCAAGGTCATGGGTAGGATAATTCTTCTCGTGAGGCTTTAGCTTCCTGGAAGCATAAGCTATAACATTGCCCTTTTGCATCAATACACAACCCAAACCGATTCTGGAAGCATCGCAATACACCACAAAACCATCAACACTGTCAGGCAAAGTCAACACAGGGGCTGAAGTGAGTCGAGTCTTCAACTCCTGAAAACTCTTCTCGCAAGATTCGGACCACAGGAACTTCACTTTCTTTTGGGTCAAACGGGTCATAGGAGATGCAATAGATGAAAACCCTTCAACAAAACAACGATAATAACCAGCTAAACCCAAGAAACTTTGGATATCAAAAGGAGAAATAGGTCTAGGCCAACTCTTTATAGCCTCTATCTTTTGAGGATCAACTCTAATACCTTCAGAAGAAACAACATGACCCAAGAAGGCTACAGAGTTCAGCCAGAACTTACACTTACTAAACTTAGCATACAACCGATGAGTTCGAAGAGTTTCCAACACGATTCAGATATGATCTGCATGATCACCCTCACTTCGGGAGTAAATAAGAATATTATCAAGGAACACTATTACAAATAAATCTAGATATGGCCGAAATACACGGTTCATAAGATCCATGAAAGCCGCTGGAGCATTAGTGAACTCGAAAGACATCACTAGAAATTCAAAATGACCGTAACGGGTTCGGAAGGCTGTCTTGTGGATATCACATTCCCTAACCTTAAGTTGGTGATAACCGGATCTGAGGTCTTTCTTCGAAAAGTAGCTCGCACCTTGCAATTGATCAAATAAATCATCAATTCGAGGAAGCAAATATTTATTCTTGATAGTAACCCTATTAAGTTGCCGGTAATCAATACACATCTACAAAGAACCATCTTTCTTACGCATAAACAGGATAGGTGCACCCCACGGGGACACACTAGGTCTGATAAAGCTTTTGTCTTAAAGATCTTTCAATTTCTCCTTCAACTCTTTAAGTTCCACGGGAGCCATGCGATACAGAGGAATAGAAATAGGCTGAGTATCGGGAAGAAGGTCAATCCCGAACTCTATCTCTCTATCAAGAGGTATTCCAGGGAGATCTTTCGGAAAGATATCAAGAAACTCATTAACAACATTAATTGACTGAATGGTCGGGGTTTCAGACTTAGTGTCTTTAACCCGAACCAAATGGTGGATACAACCATTGGAAATCAACTTCCTAGCTTTGAGATAGGATATGAAACGACCCTTAGGAATCACAGAACTCCCGGACCATTCGAGGATAGGTTCATCAGGAAACTAAAACTTGACCACACGGGCACGACAATCAATAGACGCATAGCATGAGTGAAGCCAATCCATACACAGAATGATATCAAAGTCAACCATATCTAGCTTAATCAAATCAGCATACATAACTCGATGAAAGATAGTAATGGGACATTTCTTATACACCCACTTAGCAATGACAGACTCTCCTACCAGAGTAGAAACTAAAATAGGCTCAGAAATTGGTTCAGGATCTATTTCAAAATTTACAGCAACCAGAGGTGTCACATAAGAAAAACTCAAACCGAGGTCCATCAACACATAGACATCAAAATAAAAAACACGGAGCATACCAGTGACAACATCAGGAGAGTCCTCCTGCTCCTGAAGAGGTGGTATAGCATAGAAGTGATTCTGGCGTTGATCGCCAGCAGTACTAGATGAAGCACCCTGAGGATAAACTGGACGGGCTGTGGGAGGCGGGGCACTAGTAGCCTGACTCTGGAGATGAGCATCACGACTCCGTTGTCTAGCATACGGGCAGTGTCTAAGTATGTGGCCCAACTTTCCACAACCAAAACAGCCCCGCTGCCCCATAAAACACTCCCCAAAATGGTCTTTACCACACTTAGCACATGAAGGAGGATGAGGCCAGTTCCTTACACTGTCCTGAGACCTGGAAGGTACCGACCTATTCTCGAGCTCCTGCCTGCCCCCGATATATGAGAGCACTAGATGAGAAAGGCGCAGGTATAAATGGACGTCTCTGAAACTGAAGGCAACTCCCTCCGGAGAATCTAGTCTGACCAGACCCCTGTTGCTTCGATCTGACTCTCTTAATCCCTCTTACTCGTTTTCTTTCCTTTATCTTGTATGACTCAATCTGTTGGGAGTGAATCATTAACCTAGGAAGATCAATCTCCCTATTGATCATAGAAGATCTACATTCTTTCACCACATAACTCGACACCCCAGTTAGAAACTTGTTCATATTAGTCCTCGAGTCAGCCATCATATTGGGAGCGTACTTCGATAGCTGATTAAACTTAAGACAATACTCCATAACTGACATGGAACCTTGGTTCAAATTCATAAACTCCTCTATCTTAGCTTCCCATAACTCAGGAGGAAAGAATCTATCCAAGAAAGCATCTTGGAACAATTACCAAGTCACCGAAGCGGTATCTTCCTTTCTACCCTTATTCCACATCTGCACCCAGTCATAGGCAACATACTTCAACTGATAAGAATCCATCTCCACACTCTCTTTCTCGGTCAAGTGCATAATCTGTGTAATTTTCTTTATTTCATCAACATACATTTATGGGTCCTCACCTGCTCTTGACCCATGAAACTCTGGTGGATTCATCCGCATAAAATCACAAATTCGTGCTGCTGCCGAATTATTTTCCTGCGGAGGTGGAGCGTTGGCCTGAGTATTGGCGGTAACTGCCTGGGCTAGCATCTGAAAAGCTACCCAAAATTCGGCATGAGATACCGTCTCATGTAATGGATCAACGGGTTGAGGTTGGTTATTGTTTCTGCGAGCTCGATGTAGAGGCATTTTCTGTCATAAGAACGCACGAATTAACAGCAGAAGAAAACAGTTGTAAGCATGATAGACTCTTATAGAAATAAAGAAATGACTTTTTCTAGAACGCCCTACAGCCTCTTAATCATAGGTGTGGCGCGCTACACACCGATGCTCAAGACTTTACGAAACGCGGCTTCTCAGACTCCCTAGGACTCTTCACAACCTTAGGCTCTGATACCAAGTTTGTAACGCCCCAAAATATCATCCCGAGATGCCACACGGTGCCCAAGGCTACACGTAGCCTCAAGCTAACCCTTTAAGCCAAAACACTATCCTTGGGTTCCAACAAAACAACATACATACTATGCTAAGGATATATATAAATACATATATGGAATGTCTATACACAAACCAACCCAACAATACACTAGTCTGACATAGCCTCTATACAATAAAATCAACGAGCCAGTGGGACAAACCCCCAACTGACTCAACAAACCAAAGGGATCATAAAACAACAGCACAAAAACTAGCAACTTGGTCCTCGAACCATGAGGACTCACCACTGAAGGAACGTAGATGCGTCACTCAGATATAACTGTCACGGCTGTGGCTAAGTACCTGAACCAACATCATGGTAAGAATGCAGCCCATAGAGAAATATGTGGGTCAACACAAGATACGTACTGAGTATGTGGGGGCGCATGCAAAATATAAATAATAACATAAATTTCGTAAAAACATACATACGGACCATAATACCATACCTGGATTGAGTGACATTGAATCATGCATCTCATAACATCTTAGATAGGAAATGTAGGAGAAAAACCTCATAAATCATTATAGATCATCATAGGCAACTTGACTTACCACATCAAAACTCGGCGTGATTTGGTATTTCAATAAACATAACTCTTATGGACAGGGGAGTTTCCTATAACCGACAACCCCACGTGAGCTACGTGGAATACCAACGTTTGAAATCCCCATTGACGGGAGTGTCATACTCTTTGCCAGGGAGTACGACCTTAAAACTTTAATAATCACAATCGGGCTCTCTGGCCAATCATATCATCATCAAAAAACCCTACGGTGACATATAGGTTTGGGAAAATACCAAATTTCCCTTTCGGTGCTAAGTACTACTCCCCGACAAGCTCAGAACGCATTAGAAAATCCACCACAACATCACAAGGGTCTATCATAAAGACCAAATCAAATCTCTTTCTTATTTATCAAATCATATCAATTTGTGGATTCCTAACTCAACACATTTTAGCTCAAAACATTTTAATCTTCCTCAACATCAACAAGGTATCAATGCATTGAACCATAACCGACTCGACATTTGGACAAGGATATGAAGAATCAATACATAATATTTTCAACAATTTAACTCATCAAAACCATACGGAAAATACCAAGATTCATTGCAACTTCAATATCAACATTTCTCAATTTTCCTTCCAACTCTCATTAAAAGGTACTTGAGACATCAACCCATAGTAGGGATATAGAATTTCCAATATCAATTATAAATTCATAATAAGGAAATAGTGGAATTATAGTATAAATCAGGGCTTAACAAATTAAATCATCATACTCTCATAATCAAATACTTTTTGGACATAATTCCATCTCAACATCATACACATATCGGATGACATAATCCCATAGCTCATGGACAATAATATAAGGTATAAAACCATATTTCCAATTCATGGTAAAATATGTAAAATCTCATGTCAATGTAATTCAACAAAAATACCGGGCACAAGATCGAAAGGATAATCTTGTTCAAAGCCCCGCATACCTAAAAATGGAAAATGAATATAAACTTCCGACTCCGGAACTTTATTCACGGAAATAAAGGGTGCTTCTCGAAGCCCTTAACATGATCAACTCGAATCCCAAATCAATTTGAAATTTCTATGGTTCAATTAAGAGACATAGAAGGATGAAATTTGGAGTAGTAGGGTTGGGGTTTGAGCCTTAGGAAATTTTGGAGAAAAATGAGTTATTAAATGCTCTTAATGGACTTAAATCCATGGTTTACTCGGATGGATTGGAGTGGTAATGACCAAAATACCCTTAAAAATCTAATAATGTCAAATCTGTCCTTTGGTGGACTATTTTGATAGGCTGAAGTAGATCGACCATAACTTTTTGCTCCGATGGCCAAATTGGATAAAACCAATTTCATTGGAAAGAAGACTTTCAGAGATTTTTGTTTATATATAGTAACTCACCCAGATCATTGTGTACAAGGAGTTATAGTCGTTTGAAGTTGACCCTAAAATTCACCTGGCTTCAGTACTTTTTTCCTGCACATTTACTGTTCACCACTATTCACGGTTAGATCGGAATGATCATAACTCATCGCTCGAGTGTCAGTTTTGGATGATCCACATATCATTGGAAAACTTATTCGATGCTCTATATGATGATGGGTTGCATATCCAGAAATTCCACATAAAAAATTATTAATCACAATAAAGAACAGAATTCAACACATTTTCGTCTGAGATCTTAACGGAATTATTTTTTCCGGGGCATCACAATTCTCCTCTCTATAGCTGCAAGATTCATGTACAAGGTAAGTTGAGATTATTTGTAGTAGTATTTGGGTTTGATTCATATAATTATGATAATAGTAATATTGAGACTTTCTGTGTCTTATTCCTTCGGGCACGATATTTGGATGGATGAAATTGATAAAATCTGGTTAGGCTTAAATATTACCATGAATTTTTGTTGGACACAACTAGTGCTTTAATTATGGAATGATTTTGTTAGAGTATGGTGAGAATTTTAATTAGATGAATGAATCTAAATATTTAAAGTAGAGTATAGAATAATTATGAAAAAAGGGGAAGATGAGATAATCGTTCAATTCAGTTGTTCATAGTAATCCAAGATAACCCGCGACATGCATTTAAGAAGATTTAATGGGGTAAGTGCAAAGTAAAGACAAATAGAGAAGTTACTCAATTTATGTATTGTAAGTTCTTATTAGGTAGGAGGGACAGCTTGTTGGGCAACCATATAGAAAAATACATGGGAAGTTAAGGTATGCCAAAATGGGTTGACAGATATCTAATTGTAAGGGAAGAAGTGTAAAGTATAAATGGATAGGGAAAAGAGTATTACTAAAACGTGTGTGAGAAAGACTTGAAAGTACAAACAAGAGACATATTTAGGAGGTTAGCACGGCCACCCAAATTGAATACCAATGATCTCGTAGAGGTTATATGGACATAACATGAAAGTAATGTATTAATATGATAAATTTGTGTTATTATCTTTTGTGTGGCTCCTTTGGTGGGTGTTTGTAGTTGTATGACTAGTTTGCTAGTTTATAGAGTTAATATGTGAATGTGATTAATAATAGAAGAACTAGGTGACCTTCTAATCTATCAAGACAGTCTTTATTATCATAAAGAGGAGTGAACCTGATATGGTGTATGATTGAAGTAAGAGACATTATTGGTAGAATATAGTTAGGGGGATTATATGTAATAAGATAATGCGACGATATAACTTAAGAACCTAATGTTAAGTTTTATAAGTGCTAGAATGGTCAGTTGGATATAACTGAGTCATTGAATAACCAACAAAAAGGGGATTTCTAGAATCTAGTGATAACTTGACTGTAAGGGTTACAAATTAGTAACTAAACTTCGGATATTCAAGCATGAATAATAGAGGGTTATATATATGTATGAAATAGGATGATGACTTAAAATATAGATGTCAACCTTGGTGAAATTTGAATTCCTAAATATATACCAGTTTGATTGGTCTTTTGAACTTTATTGATTAATGATTGGATTTGATAATATTTGATTGAATAAGAGGTGAATTGGCCTTTGGCATTTAATACTCATTGATTTTCTGAAATGATGATTTTTTATTTGACTGCATTCACTTGGTCATCATTAACTGTAAGTTTTATTTCGATTGCTATTTAATGCATCCGACTTTATTAGGTTTTGATGATTTTATTTTAGGCACTACTTATAGTTATTGATTATTTTGCATATTTATACACATTATGGATGATTAAAGGTTCTAAAGGGTCGGGTACCACATCAGTATAGATATGATAAGTTGTGATATGGGTCAGGTATCACACTGATATACATATAATACATCATGATATAGGTTGGGTACCATGCTTATACATATATGCTATGTTGTTATATGGGTTAGTTACCACACTAGTATGATATGATTTTGATGAGGTAGGTGAAAAAAGAATGAGATGTGTGTACCTCCTATATTGATAAATTTATTCATATGCATTTAAATATACATTGACATTCATATATGATTGGTTCCTTGAGAGAATCAAGTTATGTTAATGATATATCATGGTTCCTTGCATGTACACATTATTTAATTGAATATTGTGGTCCCTTGAGTGGATTGGTAAATTTGATGAATCTGATTTGACATTATTGCAAATTATAAAGACAAGGTGTGTACTTATTTATGTTTAAGTCTGATTCACCCTGTGTATATGGTGTTTATATGATATATATTCTTATGTCTATTGTCGTTGAATAGAGAACAAAATTTGATTGCTTAATTATACTTAGTTATATGTGTCATGACTCCTAAAGAATTAGAAACCTGGTTACTGATAGTGGCCCAAAAGGGTTGATTTAGTGAACCCCGCATAGCTATCCATACTATTCTTGAATTATGGTAATGCAAACAAAAGAAATAGTGTAAGGTAGAATAGCTTAATAGGGTATAAAGACACAAAAAATGTTAAAAGAAAAGTATGTTTAAAGAGACTATGTGTAAGTCTCAATATGTGTGCAATTGTTCTTTAGTAATTAAAATCTATGTTAAAGTCATGTTTCTTTCCGACATTGCAACATACTATTATTGTTATTTGCTTCTAACCCTGATCGGTAGATAATAACTATCAGTACGTGTGGTTTGTAATGATACTACACTTACTCTATTGCCTCCCTAGGATATAGCCATGTTGCAGGTAAGTTGGAGTTTCTATAGCAGTGACAATGATCATTCTCCAACATCTCCTACCTTATAGATATTGCATAGATGTTATGTCATATTTATCCCTACTCTTTTTATCTTTCTCTTGTATCAGTTTAGCCTAGGTTATAGGGAGTCACTTTTAGCTATCTTTTGTATTTACTCATGTAGATATATTAAAGTGTTTGTTGAACTAGGTTAAATATTTATAATTGTAGTGAAACTCTTGATTAGCATTTTATATGATAGACATAAACTGAATAAGTGTATATCGTAGTTACTTCCATATTCGGTTGAATGGTGATTTATTCAGTATTCTCTTATCTTGGGTAGGTATAGGTAGGTGACTGACATGACTCGGTGGGATGGGTCATGACAAAAATGGTATAAAATCCCAGATTATTAGTCTCCCCATACAAGTTAAAATGTCAAGTAGAGTCCTTTGGATTGGTCTATTGAAGGCCACATCAAATCCGTAGAAAGCTACAAGACATCTAAGAATCTATCTCACTTTCTTATTTCTTATCATACCATCTCAATGTTGTATACCTGGGTTGATTCCAATTGGTGTCTAGTCTATTCCAATTATTATCTCAAGCATCATAATTGAGACTAGTTCAACCTAATTGGTATCTTTGAATGAGGATAGGTTGAGACAACACATTCAACCAATAGAGGCCAATAAGAAACATAGGAAGTGGATTGTTATGCTTTTTTTAATATGATATTAAGTACTAGTGGTTAGGAAATAATGTGTTAAAAGTATGTTATATGTATTATTGTTAATAGTAATTTATGGTAACTTGCTTTGTGATGCTTAAACTCTTAAAAATGATTATTAATTATGTATGTGGTTGAAAGGTATGTAGCCATGCAAAACGATAAACATAAGGATCAGGTGTGATACTGAAAATGTCTTTATTTTTGTGACTTCAGCTATGGCTTATCTCCTAGTGACATGGAGTACTCCTTGACTTCCAGCCAACTCTTGATGGACTACACTACACAAGTATCGTGCTATTTGTTAAGGAAAATTTTGTATGATAGAATGCTACATCCATTACTTTTGTGGTTGGTTATTGTTTTGATCATTATATTACCTGGTTATTTGATGGTTAAACTTCTGAAGTAGATATTATTATGTGTGGTTCAATATCATTTGTTACAAAAGAATATTTGTGAATTGCAAAGGCTGGGTGCGATTGGAGGTGTGTTTTGATTTGATTTGGTCTTTGATAATATGTTTGAATCATTTTGAAGTACAAACTTTGATGATTATAATTGAGATCCTTATGTGATCTAATTATTTGATGATTATATCTTAACCTAAACTGATTTAGGTCATCCATGTGCGAATAACCCTATGAATAAGTTGACTTACTAGTGATCCATTATAAGTAGTTAATTAAACTGAGATTAACATAGTTTTCTTGAACAACCTTAGTTACCTGAACTTGATGTAAGTTGCATAGTTGGCTCGTTATGGTTGATGATCATTAGTTATAGGGTCGAATGAAGAGGCAGTATTAGTCGATTAAGGGGGTAGAGTAATTATATGTGCTTATATGCATTCACATCCTTCCCATCGATATATAATAACACTTGGTTGATATTTCCCCTTAAGAGGTCGAGGTATATCATAGGGCCAAGCAAACTACTACGAGTAGTGGTATATTCGTGGGGTGGTGATGTGATATCACTAATTAGTGGGGTAAAGTGGTTTTGGTTAAAAAAAACTAGCATTCTGTTAATTAGTGTTGAATAATATATCATGATGTGTAGATTGGTGGATTTTAGTGGTAAGAGTGTTAGAGGACGAGTTCAGGAATTCGTAGAAACTTTTGATGCATAAAATGAGTTGGTAGAAGTCTGTTTATACAGTTATTGTAAAGGGTTTAGTTAAGTGTCGAATTTCTAGAAGTGTGTTGTGAAATGGACTGAACTGGTACCAAGTCCCAATTTAATGCCTTCAATCGCTACAGTGAAAAATTATACACTGCATGGCTTAAAGTACCACTGTAGAGGCACATAACTATATCCCCTATGATTCCTATTGTCTCCCTAAACATTCCTACATTGTAATATTGTGCAGTATTCTGAGTATTGTAGATGACCCATTGCATAAATTTTATTACGATTTGTATAGAATTATAGATGGCCTATTCCATAAATTTTAATACGAATCATATACCATGTGTTATAGCTGTCATAAGTTGTGCTCAGAGCTTAGTAATCGGGGGCGTAGGTTAGTTGGGAGGCTATGTTAGCACTATAGGAGGTTGCATTAGTTTCATAGCTGTGGTGTATTCTAAGTTTGGTTAATCATGATAAAAACTAATTTTCCAACAATGACCATTTGGGACGAAAGGTAAGTAAATTGGTATCTAATGTAACAACCCAAAAGGTCGTTATGTTGAATAACATTCTACAAAATTCTATGACAAGTAAAATCCTCCTACAGACTTAATAGAATTTAATTCTTGGAGGAAAAGTAAGGCCTAATGTAATTGGGATGAGAATCCAAAACATAATGGGCTAGTATAAAGACTACCACTACAGCTGTCAATTAATTGCCGCACTGGTAATGTTACAACAGTAATTTTACCGTTGTAGTAGTATCCTTTGTCCTTGTATTACTACTATATATCCTTCTTTCACTCTTTATTTGTATATTGGCTAATGATATATAGTATTGCCTCTCATTACTGTTAGCATAGTTAGTTATCCTTATGGATCCATTAACATTATTATGTTTATTTCTTGGATAGTTATATGTATTTTATTTTACTATTTTACATTTTATTTATGCTTACATTATCTTTGGAGCTTAGTCAACCGATAACTATTGAGTACCAGGTACTACACTTCTGCAGCCTGCAGATCATAGTATGAGTTCTCGCCGTTGAAGTGTCCATAGTGCGGAGCGTCCATGGATCAGAGATTTGGGGTGAGCTCCTGAAGTTTAGAGAATTCCTACTCTCCCTCTTATTGTTAGGATTATCTCCATTTTGTATTATGAGACATCTTTATATATATATATATATATATATATATTATATTTCACTTGTACTCCTCTCATAGTAGAATCTCTTATAGTTACTTCATCAGGAGTTAGGAATACATTTGTTTCTTCTTGCTTCCTTTCTTCTTGTTATTTAGTTTTACATTTTCCTTTCTTATTAGTCTGTTACTCGCAATTCACGACTATGCAGATTGGCATACCAACTGGTGAGTTATAGTTGGTACCATCATAGCTTGAGAAATTGATTCATGACAAATTGGTATCAAAGCCTGGGTTTACTGGTGTGTTGGTATAAGAGTTAGTTTCTAGTAGAGTCCTATAGATCTGTACGAAGACATATATATCCAATCTTTCGGAGGCTATAAGGTAATCTTAGGAAATTATATTCTTGACTCCCTATTGTGTTTTCGTATTTCTACAAACCTCGAGTACTTTCTTTGACTCTATTCATTCCAATATAGATGACTCAAGGTAATCAATAGATAGGGATGAGACTTTTGCACATGTTTCCAGAGTTTTACCTAAGTGTCAGGCTAGGGAGTTAGAGATTAATGCCGAAGATCTTCAGTGTTAGTCAGAGAATTTGGGTCCAGCCTAGGCTCTAATAGAGTTTGTGATTGCCTTAATTCTTTAGGATCCAACATTAGGGATTTCGAGTATTTAAGTGGATACCTTATAGCTAGAGATGATATGTGGTACATCGATTGGTTCTCAAACCAGAGTTGGGTTTTTTGGTGTTCAACAAGATTCTCTGTCTATTTTAGAGTATGAGATAAGTGAATACAAGATCATACATGAATTTGAATTTGGATTATAAAATATGAACTGGATTGTGGGAGATATTAATAATCGTTATACCCTAATCTGAGCTAATTAGGGTCTAACCTGTCACCTTCGCTGGAAGGGTGTTCAGTACCTTACAAAGGGCATGTACATTGACTAACCTGAATCCACAAAATTGATGTCCAAAAGGCTAAGGTGTCAGGCATGGATTGATGGGTGACCCTTTAAAACATATGATGGTGTCGTAGTTGTGGGAATTAGGGACTTTTACTAAAGGCAAAACCCATATGCAGCCCCCTTAAGTACGCATCATTTTTCACTTAGACACCTCAAACGGCCTTCAAGTGTGTCACTTTGACACATTTTGCTGAATCAGCAAAATAATTTTAGTGCGTGAAACACACTCTCTGTTGAGGTGGAAAGTGACGAATAAAATATAGACATGTGTCATTTTTGTCCAAATAATTTATAAATAATTAATTTTAAATAAAAAATAGCCAAATAATTTATAAATAATTAATTTAAATAAAAAATACCCCCTCCCCCTAATCTACCCACCCTACCAACCTTCTTCTTCAAACACCTCACCCACCCACCCGCCACCCCTACCCCACCCACCCCACCAGTCTACCCATCCACCCGCCACCCCCAAGCGACCAGTCTTCTTCTTAAAACACCCCACCCACCTTCACCCCCACCCCACGCACCCCGCTAATATTTTCTTCAAATACCCCACTCACCCCGTGACTCTTCTTCCCCTTTTTATCTTCTTCAAAGACCCCACAACCCCTCCCAACCCCCATACCCCAATCATCTTTAATTTTTTTCATCGATTTTTAAATTTTCTTCACTGATTTTAGTTGATTTTTAGATTTTCTTCATGAATTTAGATTCATTTTTTTCAGATTCGCTTCATCTATTTTGCTTCAATTTTTACTTTTTTTAATTGATTTTGTTTATTTTAATTTTTCTTCTAGGATTTAGCTTTGTTTTTAAATTTCTTTCATCAATTTTGCTTCGATTTTAAATTTTTCTTCACTGATTTTTCTTGGTTTTTATGCTTCGATTTTTTTTTTTATTGATTTTGTTTATATTCAATTTTTCTTCACTGATTTAGCCTTATTTTTCTAATTTTCTTCATCGATTTTATTTTATTTTTACTTTTTCTTCGTTGATGTTTCTTATTTTTTTTTTCTTCATCGATTTTTCCCTTAATGATTAAAAAAAGGTGTTTATTATTTAATTTTCACGAACCTTTAAATGCGTATATAAATTTCTCTCAATAATTCTTACCGTTAAATAAATTAAGATTGACAAAAATAATCGACAAAAATAACTGATAAAAATGTGAAAGAAGAATAAATTAATGGGATTGAGTTAATATATTATTTTTGGCAAGACAAACTCCTAAATATGTATCTAATTTTTAAATCTCTCCCAATAATTTTCACCATTAAATAAGCTTACAATTGACAAAAATGATGTATATAAAAAAGAAAAAATGTATAAATTAATGAAAATGAGTTAATATATTGTTGGTGGGCCAAAATTGGACACCACATCAGCCAAAAAATGGCTTTCACGCACCTTCATGGAGGTACAATACACGCACCTGGCCAACTCAGCAAAAGGTACGAAAATGACACACTTTATGGCTACTTGAGGTGCCAAAATGGAACAATGTCAACTTGAGGTGCCTAAGTGAAAAATTGTGCATACTTAAGGGGGTTGCGTATGTGTTTTGCCTTTACTAAAGGTCTCGGCCTAACTGGCAGATGAGCCTTTATCTGTGTGTCTACTTGATGCTAAGTACTACTACCAGCTGAAGGAAACTATTAACTGTAACATGCTCAATACTAATAACAATCTAAAGAATGAAAGTAAATACCTTATCTGAAAAAAAAAGCATTCAAAACATGTAATCGTGGGATATAGTTACAAAAAGTCTATGCATGAAATTCTAGGTAATTGTGTGTTCATAACCCACCAACTCAGAAGAATGCAACTATCAAGTTAATTATGTAAAGTAAATAAAATCAAATAAATTAACGACTCAAGTCCAACACTTATGGATTTCACAATATAACTAGGGTTGTGATCATAGTGATGTAATAATACTAAAATTCATAGTAAAATGGGAATTATAACTCAATGACACCAAAGTATAGAGATATCAATGAATTTGCTAATATCAATAAACCCAAAATTGTAAAAAAGGAACAAAACTGGGCAATTCGATGAACTCTAGCACTGAATAGATGGAAAGGGACTCGTTGATAAATCCTACATACTTGTAGATGGAAACCTTGAAGAATTCTTTAGAATTGGCAGCCTTAAGAAAATGAACCACAGCTCTACCTTGGGGAAAGAAATCACCTCTTTTCTTTTTGGGAAACTATGTGTCAGATCTTATTCTGAATAATAAGGGTTTAAGGTACTATTGACCCTGATAAACATCCTTAAAATACCTAAAACAACATAGTATTAATGTTAGATGAGTAGCAAAAAACTAATATGCCCCTTTAAAATTCATAACTAAAAATTATTGGGAGGGACGTGCAGGACCAACCTGCAATCATGGGTTATACTCATATTTTGGAGATGGATGAGAGCTCTCAGAATATGATCAGATGATCCTTGGTACGATCGTGGGTACTAGATACAGTCGTACCATGTTTATTATGTTTGAAGGTCCAATTAGGGGGATTTGTGAGACTCACGATCGTGCGTAAGATTGTTATTTGAAAGCATGATTGTAGTTCCCTCTCATGGTATGAATGTACAATTTGTCAACTTTTATATGTTATGGCTGTCTCTATCAGAAAATACCATTATACGATCGTACAATGCTACCACGTTTGTGGTTCGGCTCATGGTATCTCAATGTAGAGTAGTTCTTTATTAAAAAGTTCATAACAATTTACTCTGATGCCGAATTAATGCTTAACTTGATGCTTTGGATAGATAATTCAAATCTACATCACTTAGTGGGTTTGGAAAGTAAAGACACGTCAGAATCTAGAAGTTATGCAAGTTTGAAGCTGATTATTTATTGAGGAACTGATCGGTCAGGGAGGTTTTGGCTAGATTATGGATAGGAGGTTATTGTGGCCATGGTACATGGAAAATTCCTTCTCATACTATTAGAAATTGACACTTAATCCTACATAGTACTTGAAGCATAGTTCTAGCCTTAGCTTGAATTTCATAGGGTGTTATATTTAGTGAAAATGGAACAAGGTATGGGACCAAATTTAATCAAAATCATCCCAAATGAAATTTTTAGTGGTTTATTTGAGTCAAAAAAATTCAATTCATTATGGTAGCACAGTTTTTTGGCTCACACGGGGTTCCAAATAAATCTGGAGCACTCTATTGAAGTCTATTTGGACTTAAGAAATATTTGATGCAACATCGGGTGTAGCAAATTAATTTTCATTGCATTTCTAAGGTTGGGTCCGTGTCTCGAAGGTTCAACCATTTAACCTTCATAGTCACGATACTTCCCTCTCATATTCACGATGAAGGGTCAAGTTGACCCAATTTCTTTTCCACTTGGCATTTGCAAAACCTCAAATCATATTCGCGACACCTCGAATCATATTCGCGACAGTCCATATTTCTAAGACTTTTAGTTCATGACATGTTCCTCAAAATTGCAATGAATGATTCTTCTGCACGTCGCAATTGCAGCTAGGGGACCTCGCGATCGCAGTTATTAGCCTCTAGGCCTATATATTATTGTCTTCCAAATTTTCCTCACTTCTTGACCCTATATTAAACATTAATGGTCCTTTGAGATTATAAATTATGGAAAATTATTTATTGGAGCTAGGTATGCATAGGGGATAATGAAGTTACCATTTTTCACTAATTTCTTTGTAAGTTTCCTGCCTAAATCCTCCATTTAATTCTTATTTTCCCCTCTTTTTCCATTATCTTTTAGGGTTGATTTCCTCGATTTTACATTCCATTTTTGCACAAACTTGGAGCATACATACTTTGTTCTTTGAGGGACCTCGAGATAGATTCAATTTTGAGACACCATTAGCAGGCCTCATGGGCTCATTTTTTAACTGATTTAGGACCCATAGCTTTATATTTAAATATGGGTATTATTTTACTCTTATTAGTACGTAGATTATTAGTTTTATTGTGATGCCTCAATTCCTATTGGGGCGAACAAGCACCCATAGCCGTGAAGGCTCGAGAGAACCAATCCATAACCTTATACTTCTCATTTATGTAACTATAATAACCTAAGGTTTTTTCCATACATGGATATAATTCATTGATGAGAAATAAACGATAAGCCCAAAGCTATACATACCATACTTGGCTGTTGGGGCCATAACATCTAAAAGATAAGAGACTATCATGCTTAACTTTACAGTGGTCTACAAAGCCTCTAAAAAATACATAGACACCTAGTTAAGGTTGGAACAAATCCCCGCCATACTTTTAACTTCTGTATAGTACTTAAATATATAAAACGGACTCGAAAAGCCCTGATCAATCTGGAGTTCACTAATAGCCGCTAGATATCCTAAGATCCTACTAAGAAGTTGTATTAGCTGAAGCACCTATGCCTGCAACATGAAATATAGGTCCCCCATAAGGGACGTCAGTACAACAATATGTACTGAGTATGTAAGGCCGAAGGTAAGAACACATGATACAAGAACTCAATAGAAATCAAATATAAGTGTAGAAATAGTGCTAGTAGGATACCTTTATATATACTTATGGGACCAGGTACATTACATTATTTTCTTCATTTTTACCCTTCTTACCTCATAATCTTTGTAAGACATATAATGCAAATGACCAACTGATCAGTGGTAACTAGACAAATCAGGATCAACCCATGCTAGGCTTACGCCCCTAAATTGCCACCCATATGTAAACATTGGGATCAGCCCATGTTACACTTACGCCCCTGAGATTCCATCCATATATAAGGTATTGGGATCGGCCCATGCTAGGCTTATACCCCTGAGCTTCCACCCGTTTAATTAAGATTTTCATTACTTAGTTTAGTTAGCCTTTGAGATTATTACTTTGGATGTCATAACATCTTGGTACCTTTGAAAAATAATCTACCAATAAGACACATGTGAATAAACACTTATACAATAACAAAGAGGTATGGAACAGATTGTACACGGATGAAATGTTCAGGAGCTAAAAATAACATACGGGTCTAATTTGACTTAAAAGAGAACTCTTGAGACTTGCTAGTGAATGTTAAAAATGTAAACCCAATAATAAGCATGTGGTGAGGTATTTTAATACATTAGGGAGAGGGAACAAGGTTGTTAGCTAGATGGTAGATCATGTACTTCTATTGGGTATTACTTACTATAGGAAAGCTTTAGAAGCTTACATTGTACCAAAAGTGCTAGATTTCATGCCAAAGAATACGACATAGAGTAGCCTTACATACCTGGTCGTACAACTCCGATACTTACCCAACGTTACTTCTCGCCTTTTAGATTACTTATCTATAATAAAATATATGGTAAACTAATATTAGCAACCAACCGACACATTTGGGCTACATAACTTCACTAAAATAGTAGCCTAGTACTAAGCCCTTAATTTACCAATCAAGGATGTTATTTAAACCCTTTTCTTCTCCAATTACATCCATATACATACAAATTCTTTTAAGACCCCCCGAAACAACTTTGACTTTATTACACCCCCCAAAATAGTATACAAAATAGAACAAGTAATAAACATGTACAACAAGTAGCTCAGTGGTGTACCACCACACCTTTTTTCTATATTTTAATACAAACTAATCACACCTTTACCCAACATCAACCTGGTAGACCCCAACATATAGATACAAAATAGTCCACAAGAAACCCTAAATGTCCTTTAATATAGCAACCAAATTGTAACGCCCTAAGTCTGCACCCCAGATGCCACATGGTGCTCATAACCCCGAAGGACCACAAGCTAACCTATGTCTGGCACCTATTATGAGAACTTAGTAATAATACTGAAATAATGTAGAAAATAGGCTGAAACACCATAAGGTTAATAATATGAAAATAGATACTGCATACTAATAAATAAATACTGAAAGCTGAATATCGGTCTGAAATAATCAAGCCTGAAAATACTCTAACTATTTGAACATGGAGTTGATGGGACAATTCCCCAACTAAGTTCAACAACTGAATATACAAAACTACTAAAATATTGAAATAATAACTTTGTTCTCGAACTATAAGGACTCACCACTAAATCTGTTGCTGATAGGCTGGGCTGCTAAGTACGGTTAGGAGCTCGTGCGTCTGAACCTATGATATAAGACATCATTGTGCAAAAAAAAGAGTATGCGTCAGTACTTTGAATGTACTGGTATGCTAAGTGAGGTAAGCTGATATGCAAGGGTTCATAGCATGAACACTAACTGACTGACTAACATGAGTATGACTGAGTGAGAGTACATATATATCTGAAACTGCTGTAAATACTGATTATGAAATATTGCATGTAGATCTACTTTACTGTAACTGAGATCGCTGATAACTGAATTACTGAGAACTGAGTTACTAATAACTGGGTGACTGTTTCTGACAGTCCTGATTCTGTAGAACTAAACTGAGTTCTATACTGAGTTGGGTAACTTTGCCTAACAGTCCTGATTCTAAAAACTGATATGAGGTTTTATAATAAGTCTGAAACTGAAACTGTAACTGTAGGAGTGTTCATCTAACCGACATACCCGAATTATAAAATGAGTTACGGTCCAACCTGTGACCCCAGTTGGAAGAGTATTAGCACCTTGACAAAGGATACTAATAATGGTTATGAGTTAACCCTCTCTGGAAGGAAGACATTTCGTCAACCCTCGCTGGCAGAAAAACTCATATGAGATGTATCAACCCTAGTCTGGAAGGAATATATCTCAACCTACGCTGGCTATGTACTCCTGTAATGTAGGGATTGCTACAAAGGGTTAAACCCTCTGCTGGCAGGAATGCCCCCATTCCTGGGTTCGCTCGGTGTTGATTCCTACTCCCGATTAAATAGACACTAAACTAGTTTGTAGACTGTACTAGGCTTGACTGAACTAATAATGATCGTGATAACTGACTGAACTGGACTAAGTTCACTGAGTTTTGTTAATTGACTGAATACACTATTTGTGATACTGAGCTGAACTGGACTGATACTAAGTGTGACTGAGTTCTGTAACTAACTGAGTACTATTGTTCATGACATTACTGAGACTATTATGTAACTATTGTATCTCTAGGTATACAACTAGATTTTTCGTTATTGAATACCCCCAGGACTCGAAAGCATGGAAAGTAAAGCATGGCATGATCTTGTAAAGCATAACAATAAATACTTGTTAACAATACATTCACCGAGGTATTTTGTCAAACACTTGAGATACATGAACTTATATATGAATGGGTCCACATGATGGCATATCATGATTTCACTATTCAATTCACATAGATATTCTATCAAACACTTGGGGGCATAGTTATTTCACATAAGGATAGTCAACACATGAATATTATGGATACAATAATTAATTGTAATTTCAAGGGTTTAACATGCTAATCATATAATTCACCACACATGCTAATTTAATTTCATGAAACTTATAGTAAATCATGGATTAAAACCCAAATAATATCATGAACATGAATACAATCAAATTCAACATTAAATTCATGAAGAAATTAACTTGTAGTTTTAAAAGAGGTTCTTAAATTCCAAGGGTGGAAGGAAATCCTTGAATGAACACCTAACATACCTTGGTAATCAAATTCGTAAAGATTGATGGTGTGTTCTTGATGCTTGAACTTGGATGCCTTAGGGTTTTGTTCTTAAGAGAATTTGAGAATGAAAAATGAATTTTTCTCTAGGGTGGCTAAATCTCATGTTTTAGGGCTGAATAAAATTGGTAAAATTGACCTAAATACCCCTCTAGATGCAGAATTAAAAGACCAAAAACTGTTCCCATTGACGCGCAGAACGATGCACCATATCGATGGGGTCGACGCAAAGGCCGACGCGACGCGTCGATATCATGTTGACTCACTGGAATTTGCACTGAATGATGGAGAAAATATCCATCGACGTATCAAGATTGCATCAACTCACTGTTTTTAACATCCAAACAAGCTTCTAACGAGGTTCAAAAAAATCGAAACTCATCCGCGAACATCTATTGACATTTTTTATCATAAATCAATTAAATAAATTAAAATTTTAAGGCCGTAAGAGTCGAAAATAAAGTTGTTGAAATATCGAGGCCAAAATGAGACTAAGTGTCAATTACTTACATGAAATTTTCTAAGTCTAAAACCTCTTTTCATGCTCTAAAGGACTGAGTTAAGCTAGCATTTTTGTGGGGTCTTACACAAATAGTGAACTTACCATCCCTTGAGTTCTTAACAACAATATATGTGCTATCCTCTACCAATACATGTATATGGGAAAGGGGGAAAATGGACAGTAGCCATACCTTAATTTCTGTGGTAGTTTAGTCTATAAATGTGTATCTATTCAATATCTTAATCCCTTCACACATAAACCAAAAGAGAAAGGAGAAATACCTTAATAGCTAAGAACAATGGAACTACAAAACTTATATAGGGTTGTCCTATAATTTAATCATGAAAAACATAATTCTCATAGTTTCCTTAAGATAAGCTCATGACTTGTTCACTTACCTTTATCTTGGAAGGAAGGTAAATCTCAAGAACACTAGTGGAAGTAAGTGTTGCTCTTGGCCTTCACTTACCTTCACTTACCACTAAAGGAGCTGATTTCAATCCATTTAAAGGGAGTTTCTCTTGGCCATTTTTGGGCCATACTTTGTGAAGTAGGTGATTCACCTAATTTCCTATTATATAGTGCCTTTGTTGATCTAAAACTATTGGGCCTTTGCTGCCCATTCTCCTCCTTTTCTCTTCATTAATTTGGGCAAGAATTGATTCAAGTCGGTGGTAGTGTACTTGGCACAATAAGATGGTCAATGGAGTCTTAGTAGGTGATGCACCTAGTTAGTTCTTAGGTTGGTCAAAATTTTAAAGTATATGACTCACCTACTAGCTTAAATAAGTCAAGCAAGCACCTTAATAAAATACTCCATTTTCAGTTCTTAATCCCTTTAATCCAACTTAAAACTTGTATATACTTGGTCACTTTAAACTTTAGATTCAAATACTAGCTTACGATCCCTAGTTTAAATAGTTGTATTGATGTTAACTTGGTCTCATCATATCAAAATGTACGGGCAGTATCTTGAACTCCATCTACACCATCAATACTTACGTAATAAATCTCGTTCATTATCTATACCACAAGGCTATACCAAGTCTCATATACTTAGAACGATTACATGCAAAAATATGGGGTGTTACATTGATAGTTCGATGTATATTTTGTATAGTGGAGCCAAGACTGTTTGGGAATAAAGTTCAATATCGAGATAGGCTTCGGTCTACTTTTCTCTTGAGATGGTGATTATGTATAGATTGCATGATAGGTAGGGATTATAGAATATGTTAATGACTAATATATCATTACATATCCTATTTAATGAATTTGTGATAGAAATTGATCGGAACCTTAGCATAGGATACTCGTTAAGGCCATAGAACCATATTATCCTTGATTTTTGACATGTTAACCATACATTGATGTTAATGATCCTCTACTGTAAGTCTTATTGTTAATGTAGTGACTTGGAAAGTAGTTTTCAAGATTATGGTGTTATTATCATACTAGAATATATTATTGGACTCAAGGTCATGGTTATAATAACAATTAGACTTCAAGTGAGTATTTTATCCTTAATGGATGTAACTCTAGTTTATAGATGCTTAGGAACTTATAGTTGTACTTTTTGGATATTGGTGATGGCATGCATACTTTTAGGCGCATTTATCATCACTTAGTGATACTATTCCAAAAAAAACCATGATTTTACTATTGATTTCTAAAAAGAGAATTACTCCTACTTTTCACTTTAAACTGAATACTTTTACAATGGGAATTGTACCACCCTATTTAATGAATTACGATCTTTTGGAAATAAATATCCTATTTTGGGAATTATACCATGTTTGGATATAGTCCATTATTAATCAATTCTTTTACCACTACTATTTACTTTGATAAAAGGAAGTTTCGACCCTTTCTATATTATTATGCTGATTTAGTACCTAACTTGATCTCGTGTAATAGATTTAAGGAATTACACTCCCATAGCCTTGGTTTGATTTTGAGTACATTTTATACTTCATATCTCACTGGTACTAGAGGGAGTAGATCAATTATGATGGTCATTTAAAGTTCAAGTTCAGAATAAGGCAGTGTATACGTATATCTCGAGTTCTCTATGGGCACCTTTCTTCGGGAGCCACAGTACAAGAGAAGGATGGTCGTCGTAGGTATTGCATTGTGAGCTACTAAGCTTAGGAGGTTTATACACTTAGTACATTATTACACTAGGTTTTGACATGGTATTTCTGGTTTATCTTGCATGCATTTATTCATATGTATTGCCTATGACACGACCCAAATTGGGTCCATGTAGTAATGGGCATCTCAAGTCCAATCATGATCGTAGACCACCCCCGATACCCAATCTAACCAACCAATATATACCCTGAGTAAGACAAATTTTGAACATATAACTAGATAGTATATTTAACAATGTGGTGACTTTGGGATAAGTCAATAACCAAGACCAATCCAACCAAGGAAATCTACCCAATAAGCAACCAACCTAACCAAAAATGGAAACTCAATGTATATACATAAATATATAATGAGCATTCCATACCCAAGTCCATAGTTCCCCATACAAAGCCTCTAAAGAAAACCAAAGAGTATTTAGTCGGGACATGCCCTAAACCATAGCAATAACCAAAGTCTATGAAAAGAAAAAAGTATATAAAGAGATCCATAACATAAAATGGATGCCTTCCGAACTATGAAATCTTACCACTTCAATCCAATACCAACTGTCCCCGAATCCGATCAATAAGAAGAATGAGTAGTATGGACGGTTCCTGCATCGCGTGGGGATATAGGATCCCAAAGACAAATTACTAGGTGAACTCTAATAAGTACTCTTCACAAGGATACAATAATGTAAACCTTGAAAACCAAGTAAACCAACCATATGCATTCATAATAATACATACATACATATATAATCCATGCCAGGAAAGAAAATTGGGTTTAGCATGCCTTTAAAACCATTACCCTGGGTATGTGTAGCTTAACTATCCTAAAACCACCCACAGGCTATATGGGTCCAGTGTTACCCCCTGGACAGGACCCGATACGTGTAGCCGTATGAATTGAAGATAACATAGGAGTAGGGGATTCCTACATTCCCTTCGCTCTCCAAGATAAATATATACAAATGTTAGGGGATTTTCATGTACCCCTCAAGTATAGGGTCTCCATTTCCAATCCTCATGTCGGATAACATGAGTTTCTAGTGTACGTCCATTGGACTCACACCTTCACGGTTAGTTATCACACCCCACCATTATTTCCAAATTAAAACCATTACTACTCAACCAAACCATTATTACATTTATTATTAATCAAGGCTATCATTAGTGGTATCGTCATACCGACTATAGCTTTCAAGTAATTTATTTTGCCAACCGTAGGGAATTTCCATGTACCCCATAGGTTACATTATTAAGTTTACTTAGGGGATTCCTATGTAATTCGCAAGTACATCATTATTAGGCTTACTTGGGGGATTCCCATGTACCCCACAAGTATTTCTAAAAGTACTGGTAAGAGAAAAAGGTTTGTGAGAGACAGTGCCAAAGAAATATGTCTCCATCCCAAGTCTCCCAAGACCTAAAAAACCCCTAGGGCTTCTGCTAGGAAACTGGTCTCTCAGAAATAACCCCTACATCTAAAGAAAAAGAGAAGGTGTTGTCAATAAAGGTGCGACAAGAAATCGTCAAAACCTAAGAAGTTTTGAGGGGAATAGTATTTGACCCTGCTATTGCTGGTATGCCAAGGATGCTTGAGTTTATGAATTAGGTGAAGTTCCAAAGTTGGGAATACTTTTTTAAGTTGCCATTCCCCCTGTTGCATGAAAAAAAAGTTAAGTTGGTTTACTATAACCTAACTATTTCTGTTAATTCTTATATCTTATCTCACAAGTAAATGGGGTAAGTATGGGCATTGATGGAAAAGTTCTATTTAACCTTTTTGGTGTGCCTACAAAAAAAAATAGGTCCCTACGAAAGGAAAATGGTTCCGAGAAATTTTTGAAGATCTGTGGGAGGGTTGATGATATGATGATAAAAAATATCAACAAAAATAACTTGAAAGGTGAATATCAATTGCTTTTCGAATTGGTAAACAAAGAACTCCTTCCCAGATCTAAAAAGAGGACCACTGTGATAGGGATATATCTATTCCTTATGGAGGTCCTATCCAAATACTAGAAGGTCAATCTTTCTACAATTTAACTTGAACATATCAACATGGTTATTACTACAAAAGATGGAAAATATAATTTAGTCTATGAATTTTAATTGAATAGGGTCTTCGCATACTTCAGTGTTGAATATGGATAGGGAAGGCTAGATAAGTCAAATAGATATTTAATATTACCACCTTGGAAGACAATGAATGTATTTCTAAAAGAGGAGGTGGGAAGTCAAAGTTGATTGTCTCTAAGTTGATTGATGTTCACACTGGTATGAGGGAGGAGTTAGATGTTATGGAAACTATGGTGGCTTACAAAGATATATAGATTGAAGCACTGAAGGCACCATCAGTTAAAGAAGGTAGGCGATAATAGGTTCAGCAGGGAAGCGAAGTGATAAAAATGTTGACCAACAAGATAAAGTGAAGAAATTAGAAAAAAAGGTCGAAATCCTGTCTAGAAAGAATGAGGACCTGACTCAACAACTCTTGAAGGCTCATGTTGCATAGGGTGAGAGAATGACCATGCCTCTTAGACAATTATCTCACACTCCTCCTAGTTCCTTTTCTTATAACTTTTCCCGACCTAGTCCTCAAAACCCCATATTAAACCCCGTTTAATTTTGATTCTCTTAAGTTTTTTTTTGTTGACTCCTGTTGTGACTGGCACAAATATTGTTATATTTTTCAAGATACTATTTTAAATAGTGTTTGATACTATCTGGCTTGATTAATGAATGAATCTTTTTTGTGTTATCATTTCTCTTACTTTGTTTAATCTTTCTTGCTCATTTAAGTGTAGCCTCAATGGCCATGAATTCCAATGTGTGATTGTCTATGATTGGTTTATTGTTAACTTTGTTAACTTTGATGATGCCAAAAAGAGGAATATGAGGTGTAGTAGTGTATGTAGCAATAAGGAAACAAGTTCTTATACTCAGTGGGAAACTTAGGTGCTAACAGACAAGGGGAACGATAATGACAGGAGGAACAAGTTAAGCCATGCAGGGGTGCAGTGAATACTTAAAGACGTGCATGAGTTTGTCATTATCAAAATAAAGAAAATGGTTAAATCTTTAGTTTTGATGATTGATGAAAAAGCTGAAACTACTTAGGGACTTGGTTGGCTACCTACACGTCACTATTATGCACAACTAGACAATAGTACAAGGGTGGTGCCAATGAAATTCGTCCTAGGTTTTTTTGTCTCATTGCGGATCTTCCACACCAAAAAACCAAGATTCCATATTCTCACAATAAATATCTCACTTGAAGCTCTTGGATCAAAGCCTCATTAGCAATAAGGAACTGATCTCTCACATGTTATATTTTATGTTCTTGTTGTAACTGTGTCTTTGAATTGTGATTAAAACATTGCCTACTGTAGTTGTCTATCATTAGTAGGTGTTTTGTTGTAAGTTCCTAAACTCACTTTGTGTCATCTAGAGTTAGGTGATATTGAAGTTAGAGTTAGCTTGTCAACTTAAGTTAGTTAGCTGGGTGGTGGTGCAGTAGTGGTATTGCACATTTCTTTGGTAATAGAGTTATTACTTGGAGAAGAAGGATTAGGAGTTTAATCCTTGATTTCATGAAGTTTTTATTCATGTTTTCTTGAATATTTGTGGAGCTTTAGAAATCCTGGAGGTAGGTCGTAGTTTTTCTCCCTTGAGCAAGGAGTTTTCACGTAAAATTGATGTGTCTCTTATTTACTCCTTTCATTAGTCTTACTGTTAATTTTCTTGCTGTTTAAGTCTGTTTGGGACTAGGTCCCAAAGTTGGAGGGCAAGTCATTACAACTCTTCACCAGCTCTACCACCCTTACGAGACTTCATCATTTATGATCCAAGAAACCAACTTTTCTTCCTTTTTTCGATCAGTCAAAGAAAGTGAAAGTAACTGTATAGACAAAAGGAGGAAAAAAAAAAAAGGAAAAGGAAGTCACGGTAGGGGCGTTACCAATATTCATGTCAAGTCCGATAACTCCTTCCTTCCTTAGCTTGATCAATTCTTTTCTTTTTGTTTGGGAACTATGCAAGTAGCCCTTATACTATTTTATCGAAATATCAGGAACACACTCCACCTTTATGAATTTATTATCTTCCTAAATTATTTTAAAATACACTCCCTCTATTTGAATTTATAAGACAAGTTCCTTTTTAGTCGATCTAAAAAGTATGACACATTTCAATATTTAGTAACAATTTGACATGAAATGTATTTTTAACACTATAATGGAATGATAAATTCGATATTCTTACATTTGATCCGCTCCTCATATATTGGTGTATCATATTGGAAATAATCATGCGAATAGCAACTTATTGTGCTGATTTTTAGGTAGAAAAATGTGCGCATCGGGATGGAGGGGGGGGGGGGGCGGGGGGAGATTGTTAAGTGGTAGTTAATTTAACATATTTAAAAAAACATGCCTTTTAGTTTTTTTTTAACTTATGAATAATCACCAAATTTTGCTCATCAAGTTCTTGTTTGATCTGCTGCTATTAGAACACCAAAACATTCAGCTTTTTGGGTTAATGTTCTCAATGAAGAATCATTCATTGATATATTTTTTTCCTTATACGACAGAATGGAACAAGAATAACAAAGGGTTAATGGTGCCTTGAGCAGCTCTTGGTCCCGTTATATTCACAAATTCACTATTTATTAGTCGCTTCACCATTTATTATTCATTTATCATGTTAATCTTGCACAGTATTCCATATTTAATAGAAATATTGCTCAAAACTTCAAATACAATATACAACTTAGATAAAAACACTAACTATACACATTTTAATTAATTGAAGATCAAATATACTTTGTTATATATATCAGAAAGATCAAAATAGGAATATATCTATGATTTAAAAATAAAAAATGTTGTTATAGCTTCTTTATTTTATATTTTTTGCATTGGAGAAAACTTTAAGTAAATAATTATTTGTCTTTTCTTTTAAATATTTACTTTAAAACACATGTTCTAAACTCAATATTATTATTTAGACTATCAGTTAGCTAAATGTGATTTTATAGGTAGTTTTCTATATAAAATAAACATTTAATAACATTATTAGATAATCATTATAAATTGAGTGATCTTTCTGTTACTATTAAATACAGATTAGTGACTTTCTAATGAAGTTATTAGTCAAGAGATAATTTATAAACAAATGTTGTTATTATCATAATACAGTGAGAAAATGCATGTCTATCCGTTGAATTAAAATCGATGTTTTAGGGGTATACTTTATCTTTATGCGATTTATTACCTCGAAATATTGTAAAATGTCTAATTAAGAAAAGATATGTGTCAAGTATTAGTCAGGGATATTCTATATTTTTTCACCTCTCACTTGCTGTCAAGAAAGTGAGTGTGCTCTCTATACCACTACACTACTTAAAAGTGTATTTGTTACATTTGAAAAATAATTTAAGAAAGTAATAAGACTCTTAAAGATTTTTTTATTTTTTTTTTATTTTTCACCCGGTGTTTGATACTCGTATTGGAGCCCGACTAAATCCAGATTCACGCCTAGAAGTCCCACATTAAAGGTAAGATGTTCCTTAAAAAAGGTGACTCCATACCCATGAGGATACCAACTCGAAATCTCTGATTGAGGATGAAAGAATACTAACCATTCCACCACAGGTCTTGTTATTTCTAAAGATAGTTTAAGTACACAATTGAAGTTTGACTTAGTACAGAGTTTAATAAAGAAAGAAACTTCTGAAACATGTGGTCTAAAATAAGTCTTAGATATTTATGTGGCTATAAATAATTTTATTATAGGGTAAAAAATATATTTTCAAGTTAAATTGTTACTAAATATTGAAATGCGTCATCCTTTTTAGACTGACTAAAAAGAAAATTATGTTATATAAATTAAGATAGAGAGGGTGTATTTTAAAATAATTTAGGAAGATAATAAACCCATAAAGATAGAGTGTGTCCTTGATATTTCGATAAAGTAGTATAAGGGTTGCTTACATACTTCCCAAATAAAAAGAAAACAATTGATCAGGCTAAGGATGGAAAGAGTTATCAGACTTGACATGGATATTGGTAACGCCCCTGCTGTGACTTCCTTTTCCTTTTTATTCCTTTTGTCTATACAGTGAGTTTCACTTTTTTTGACGGATCAAAAAAAAAGGAAGAAAAGTTGGTTGCTAGGATCATAAATAATGAAGCCTCAGAAGAGTGGTTGAGTTGGTTGAGTAGGGGATTTCAGTTTAGTTTCACTCTTTTTGACCATTTTGAAAAATTAAAGTCGGTTTCTAGGATCATAAATGATGAAGCTTCTATAGGACGATCAAGTTGGTTGAGCAGGGGATTTCGTGTTAGTTTCCCTCTTTTTGACCGTTTAGAAAAAATAAAGTTGGTTTCTAGGATCGTAAATGATGAAGCCTCAAAAAGGGTGGTCGAGTTGGTTGAGCAGAAGATTTTGTGTTAGTTTCACTCTTTTTGCCCTTTTAGAAAAAATAAAGTCAGTTTCTAGGATCGTAAATAATGAAGCCTCGATAGGTTGGCCGAGTTGGTTGAGTAGGGGATTTCTCAAATAGTGGAAATCAGGTTCGAAACTTCATGGATTTTTTTTTCAGTCTAGCTCATCGAATAGAGTTTGCTTAATGGGGTAATGGAGTTTATGTATCCTAAGTGGTTTACGGGCTGTTACACTGTAGCAGGACTTATGAGTAGCGATTGTGTGTTCCATTGACATTAAAAAAGGAAGAGGAAATGATTCTTGTGGTAAGAGTAAATTTGTGATGAATGGGTTAGAGGCACGTCACAAGTTCTAACCCTGTTAGATTCGAAAGCTCGGTATTTAAATGGAGAAGGGTAAAGGATGGGCCCATTATCCAACCGAGTTTCTAACTCTGCGTCATTGGCCTCGGGGATTCTCGTCTATAAGAATATAATGTAATATGTAAACATTGATTGTAATCACAATATTATCCAACATAAAATGCACTTATGAATAATAATCAAAATTTCGTGTTTGGTTTTGTAAAACACCAAAAACTTTAGAACCTTCGTGCACCCAACTTTATATAAAATGCAAGTACACATGAAAAAAAAACTTAATGTATTTGTAGTATTCGAAGTGATTTAGACATGTATTAAGGCCTCAAATAATTCTAAACACTTAGCCAAGTCAAAATCTCCAGTATCGATTGATTTCTCATGAAGTGTCTTATTATAGTCAACTTCAAACGAGCATAACTCCTAAATTATATAGTGCTTTTGAGATCATGACCCACCAAATGATAGATAATTGAATTAAATTTCTAACACATCTAGTTCTCCTTAATCCTATGTCGGAGTAAGAAGTTGTGATCATTTTACTGAAGTTCTATCAAGCTGTTTGATTTCCATGACCCTACCTATGATCCGTAGGTTGAGTCATAAGTAGGATCCTTAAAGATGAAAAAATGGTCTAATTTCCAAGAATCTACCTATGGTCCATTGGTAAAACCTACGATTCATAGGTTGAGTCGTAAGTAGGGTCCTAAAAGCTGGAAAAATGGTCTGATTCCCATGACTCTACACATGATCCGTAGATTCAACCTACGATCCGTGGATCAAGATGTGAAAACTTGTTTCTGAGAAATTTTTTTGTGTAAGCTTAGGGGAATTTTGATCATTTTTCTTATGAGGTCCGACCCTTATTTTCTTATAACCCCTTTTGAACACTCAATTACAAACTTTTTGCAAAAAAAAAATATGATTATAAACTTCTCTTCCTCCAAAAATATTCTAACAGGCAAGAACAACTAGGGTTCATGATTCAAGGCTCATATTCAAGCTCTACTCATAAAAAATACATGTTGAACACTCCTTACTTTAAGTATTACTATATTATGTCAATTTATTTAGTAATTATGTATTCTTTAATGACTGTTTAAAATTAGGGTTTGAGGATAAAAAACTTTGTAGAATTTGAGAACAGGTGTTAAGAGGTGAGTCCACTGTGGCTACCTTAGATTCTAAGGTTATTTTGAGGTTGGACGGACGTATTTGTGTTCTAAAGGTTGGATACTTGATTCAATTGATTCTTCATGAGGCGTATAGCTCAAAATACCCTATTCACCTTTGGACAACTAAGATATATCGATATTTGAGGTAGAATTATTGGTGGAGTGGTACAGGGAGAGATATAATGAGTTTGTGGCTTGATGCCTTTGTTATCAATAGGTAAAGGCCAAACACCAAAGGCCTAAAGGATTTCTTTAGCAGCTACCCATTCCTGAGTAGAAATGGGAGTGAGTTATAATGGATTTTGTAGGTGGATTACGTCACACCTCTCGTGGTTTTGATACCGTTTAGTTTATCTTTGATTAATGAACCAAGTCTACATATTTTATCCCTATTTAAGTCTTATCTAGTGTCAAGAGGTTAGCGCACGTTTATATTCAGGAGGTGGTTCGCTTACATGGGGTAGCTTTGTCTATTATGTTAGATCGGGGCTCTTAATTCACTTCTCTCTTTTGTAAGATAATTCAGGAGGAGTTGGGTATCCAGGTTGACCTTAGCACTACATTTTACCCTCATACTGATGAGCAGTTAGAGCAGACTATCCAGGTCTTAGAGGACATACTCCATACTTGTGTGTAGGATTTTGGGGGTCAATAGGATAATATTCTACCTTTCGTAGAGTTTATGTATAATAATAAGTTCCATTCCAGCATCCAGATGGCCCTATTTGAGGCGTTGTATGGTAGGCGATGTTGATATCCCATTGGTTGGTTTGAGAATTTTGAGGCTAGGCCTCGTAGCAAAGATTTGCTTCAGGCGTCATTAGAACAAGTTCGGGTGATTCTAGATAGGCTACGAGCAGCTCAGAGTAGGTAGAGGAGTTATGATGATCATAGATATCATCCATTGATGTTCAGAGTTGGGGACATAGTCTTTCTACGAGTATCACCTATGAAGGGTGTAATCAGGTTCGAGAAGAAAGACAAGCTCGTCCTAGGTATATTGGACACTTTGTGATCCTGCAAATAGTTGGGGAGGTAGAATATGTGTTGGCATTGCCTCCTGCTTCTTCAACCATCCACCTAGTATTTTATATGTCTATATTGTGGTAGTACATGACAGATGAGCCACACATGCTTCGGTGGGACTCGATTCATTTGGATGAGATGTTGGTATTTGTCGAGGAGCCGATGTCCATTTTGGCTAGAGATGTCAAACGGTTGTGCTCCAGGGACATTCTAGTAATTAAGGTTCAGCGGTATCACCGCCCAGTTGAGGAGGCTACCTGAGAAATGAGTGTGATCTGTGGACTCAATATCCCTACCCATTTGAGCCTTTAGATATTTTCTTATCCTTTATATTCGCAGATGAAAGTAATTTATTAGTGGATGTTATAATGACCCTCGTGGTCATTTCCGTTCTTTCTGTGTTTTTTTGCATTTTTAGCGTCTAGAACTTTCTTATAACTGCCCCAAGTAATTTTTGACTTATTGGGACTGACAACTCGATTTCTGGGAAGTTCGTTTGAGAATTTTATTAATACCGAGCATGTTGTGAACTATTTAAATTAAATAAAAATTTGGTAAAACGGTATAGTCAATCACCTTTTTAAATTTTTTTTGATGTTTATAAAATTCTTTAATTATGATATATCTATACTAACTTATAATAGTTTTTTATAACCTATTAATATTTAAAGCAGAGATAGCGAATATTGATATGTTAAAATATTATTATTATGTAATAGAAGTTTTATTAAATATAATTTTCTATTAATTATGCTATATTCAAAACATGATATTTATTTTATCAAGAACCTATGAAATATATTTGAATGTACATATAATGGGTGCAGTGAATGCTTGAAGACGTGTATGGGTTTGTCATCATCAAAAAGGGGAAAATTGTTAAGTCTTTAATTTTTATGATTGACAAATTGTATGTTGGAACTTGGTTCCTGAAAAATATGCGATAACAAAGCTGCAACTAGTTAGGGACCTGGTTGGCTACCTACACATCACTATCATGCACAACTAGACTATATTACAAGGTTAGTGGGAAAAGTTGCTGAACTTTATGGCCTCAGCCAATGAAATTCATCCTAGGTTTTCTTGTCTCATATATATTGATCATCTTCCACAAAAAGTAAACTAAGCTTCCATATTCTCACAATAAATACCTCTCTTGAAAATCATGGATCAAAGCCTCTTTAGCAACAAGGAACTGATCGCTCAAAAGTTATATTTCATGTTCTTGTTGTAACTGAGTCTTTGTATTGTGATTAAAAATTTGCCAACTATTGTTGTCTATTATTAGTAGGTGTTTTGTTGGATGTTCCAAAACTCATGTTGTGTCATCTAGAACTAGGTGATATTGAAGTTAGAGTTAGCGTGTCAACTCAGTTAGAGTTAGCTGGGTGGTGGTGAAGTAGAGGCATTGCACATTTCTCGTATAATAAAGTTATTACTTGGAGAAGAAGGATTAGGAATTTAATCTTTGATGTCTTGGAGTTTGTATTCAAGTTTGCTTGAATATTAGTGGAGCTTTAGAAATCTGGAGGCAGATCGTGGTTTTTCTCTCTTGAGCAAGGAGTTTCCATGTAAAATTGGTGTGTCTCTAATTTACACCTTTCATGTGTCTTACTGTTAAGTTTCTTGCTGTTTAAGTTTGTTTGGGACAAGGTCCCAAAGTTGGAGGGCAACTCAGTACAACTCTTCACCAACTCTACCACCCTTCCAAGACTTCATCATTTACGATCCTTGCAACCAACTTTTCTTTCCTTTTTTTTTTTTTTGGGATCAGTCAAAGAGAGTAAAACTAACTGTATAGACAAAAGGAAAAAAGTCTGATAAACTCCTTCCTTCCTTAGCTTGATCAATTCTTTTCTTTTTATTTGGGAATTATGCAAGTAGCCCTTATACTATTTTATCGAAATATCAGGAACAAACTCTATCATTATGAGTTTATTATCTTCCTAAATTATTTTAAAATACATTCCTCTGTTTTAATTTATATGACATAATTTTCTTTTTAATCAGTCTAACAAGTATGACACATTTCAATGTTTAGTCACAATTTGACTTGAAATGTATTTTTAACCCTATAATGGAATGATAAATTCTATATTCTTACATTTGATCCGATCCTCATATATTGGTGAATCATATTGGAAATAATGATGTGAATAGCAACTTATTCTGCTGATTATTAGGTAGAGAAATGTGCGCACCGGGATGGAGTTTGGGGGTGGGGGGTGGGGGAGGAGATTGTGGTAAAATTAAAAGAACTAAAAATAGGAAACTTTTATTCTTTAATTATTAGAAAACCCACTTTTAATAGTATTTTTTATCTTCTAATTATTTCTACAGTCTAATATTTGTGGTAGTTAATTTAAGATATTTAAAAAAACATGCCTTTTAGTTTGTTTGTTTTTTATCTTATGAATAATCATCAGATTTTGTTCATCAAGTTCTTCTTTGATGTGCTGCTATTAGAACACCGACACATTCGGCTTATTGAGGTTAATGTTCTCAAGGGAGAATCATTCATTGATATTTTTTTCCTTATGCGACAGAATGGAACAAGAATAACGAAGGATTAATGGTGCCTTGAGCAGCTCTTAGTCCCGTTATATTCACAAATTCACTATTTATTAGTCGCTTCACCATTTAGTATTCATTTTTCATGTTAATCATTTATTTTATTCCATATTTAATAGAAATGTTGTTCAAAACTTTAAATACAATATATTACTTTGATAAAAACACTAATTATACACATTTTAATTAATTGAAGATCAAATATACTTTATCATATATCAGAAAGATCAAAATAAGAATATATCTATAATTTTAAAATAAAAATGTTGTTATAGCTTCTTTATTTTTTATTTTTCACATTGGAGAAAAATTTAAGTAAATAATTACTTGCCTTTTCTTTAATATATTTACTTTAAAACATATGTTCTAAACTCAATATTATTATTTAGACGATCAGTTAACTAAATGTGATTTTATAGGTAATTTTATATATAAAATAAACGTTTAAATAACTTTTTAGATAATCATTGTAAATTGAGTGATCTTCCTGTTAGTATTAAATACAGTTTAGTAACTTTCTAATAAAAGTTATTAGTCGAGAGATAGTTTATAAACAAATGTTGTTATTATCATAATACAGTGGGAAAATGCATGACTATCCCTGAATTATAAGCGAAATTTTAGGTGTATACTTTGTCTTTATGAGATCTATTACCTCGAAATATTGTAAAATGTCTAATTAAGAAAAGATATATGTCAAGTATTAGTCAGGGATATTCTATATTTTTTCACCTCTCACTTGCTGTCAAGAAAGTGAGTGTGCTCTCTATACCACTTCAGTACCTAAAAGTGTATTTGTTACATTTTAAAATTATTTAAGAAGGTAATAAGACTCTTAAAGATATTTTTTTCCTTTTTTTTATTTTTTACTTGCAATTTGATACTCGTATTGGATCCCGACTAAATTCAGATTCGCACCTAGAAGTCCCACATTAAAGGTAAGATGTTCCTTAACAAAGGTGACTCCGTACCCATGAGGATTCAAATTCGAAATCTCCGATTAAGGATGAAAGAACACTTATCATTCCATCACAGTCTTTGTCATTTCTAAAGACAGTTTATTACTCCCTCCATCGCAATTGTAGTTTGACTCAGCACGGAGTTTAATAAAGAAAGAAAGACTTCTAAAACTTGTGGTCTAAATTAAGTCTTAGATATTTATGTGACTATAAATCATTTCATTATAGGATAAAAAGTACATTTTAAAGTTAAATTGTTACTAAATATTGAAATGCGTCATGCTTTTTAGATCGACTAAAAAGAAAATTGTGTCATTTAAATTAAGACAGAGGGGGTGTATTTTAAAATAATTTTGGAAGATAATAAACCCATAAAGATAGAGTGTGTCCCTGATATTTCTATAAAGTAACATAAGGGTTACTTGGGGCTTTGGGCTGTAGGTGACAAAAAAGTTTTAAAATGAGGTGTAGGTGACACAAGTCTTAATAATTGAGTGGAGGTGACAAATACTTTATTATGGATTAATAAAGATTGATAAGTTTGAGAATAACCCACAAGTTTTTAAATTTATACTTTGATCCAAATGTTTACCTAATAAAACGGGAAACGGGGGGGGGGGGGGGAGTGTCTTTCTCTCTCTTCTCATCCATTGTTGTTTCTCTCTCTTAGCGGTTTTTGTTGTTCATTGTTGTTGATCTTCTGCTTCATTATCATCATCTTCATCTTCTTCTTGTTGACCATTGTCGTCGTTGTTGTTGTTGTTACTGCTACTGTTGCTATTTGACCAATTTCTTAGGTCAAATTTTATTTCGTACATCACTTTTCACTTTGGTATTACTTCATAGGAGACTTAGGTAAGTCAAATTATAATTTTTAGTTGAATTTTTCATCTGGGTAACTGCTATTGTGTTGTTTTTCCAACAATAGATAGAACCCAATCATGAATCCAACATAAGATCCATCTGTTTAAACAGATAAATCATCTGTTGCGATAGATGAGACATCTATTTCAACGGAAGACTAATATTTTAGATTCCTGTTTATAGTTCTATAGGTCGTAACATGAAGCGAACAGATGGGTCATCTATAGTAACAAATGATTTATCTATTTAAATAAATTAGTTATCTGGTGCAACGTGATAAATATCTATTGCAACAGTTTGTTAACCAGTTGCAACAAAACCTAAACTCGATTCCAACAGACATGTTGTCTGTTGCAATAGATTATTAACCTATTTCAACAGAATGTGAACTCGATTCCAACAAACAGTAAATATCTGTTGCAACATATTAGTAACCTGTTGTGATAGAACCTGACATCAATTCCAATAGATCGAAGTCTATTGCAATAGGTAATCATCTATCCCAACAGGTTAATTATCTGTTGGAACATGTCACTCATCTATTGAAATCTGCTTTAAAGGTTCCTTAGTACTGTAACATCAATCCCAACAGATATATAGTCTGTTGCAACATATGATTCACCTGTTACAACAGATGACTCTTCTGTTGAAATCAGCTTCAGGAGCGTAACATGAATCCCAACTGGTAAGTAATCGTACTAAGTGATGCTTTTGTATAGGTACAATATTATAACATCAAACATAGCTGAATCGGTGAATTCATTGTTTGGCGATGAAAGAGAATTTCCCACCTAGGCTATGTTTGAAAAGATAAGCCAGAAGTATGGCAAATTTTTTAACGAAAGGCGTGTCCAGTTTAAGTGCCCAAAAAAAAGAACCCAATTTGTATTCGAAATCGAAAAAATAATATCAATGAACGTCAGTTTGGGGAATAGGTTATTACCTCATAAAATAGCGGATTGCAAATTTAGTATCACTGGTCATGGTGATGTTGCCACGGTCGATCTTCAAACAAGATCTTGTACGTGTAGAGTTTTTAACTTGGAAAAAATACCCTGTCCACATGCTATGGCAGTGCTTCGAGCTCAATATGGTCATAAATATGGAGCTGAAGTTTATGACCTCTCCTTTCAATATTATTTGGTGGAAAAATATGAAAGGACATATAGTAGGCATATTACTTCTGTGCCTCCCGAAGAATCTTGGGTTGTTCCTGCAGAACTTATGGGGAGATTAATACCTCCTCCATATATTGATCCAAGCACTATCAAATCGGGAAGAATGCCATATAAGAGGAGGAGTGGAGTCGGAGAATTATTTTCATCAAGAAGAAACAAGTGCTCCGTATGTAAGCGCACTGGCCACAAAAGAACTATATGCCTAGATCGTAATCCACCATGATCATTGTAATTGCAGAAACTTGTATAGTTGTTTGTTGTGGACTTTTATATATTTAACTCATTGTTGTGAATGTAATGTTATCATTTATTATACATAAAATATATTTTTAATAACTTGTTCATCAATAAAAAGAGGCAAAACATGAATTGTTAAACAATACATCAGACCACAAGTATTTTCAACAGATTACCCATCTGTGGACACAGATGAACATTAGCTGGAAGAACATAACACAGTTTTATAAAAATAGAATGTTTTCCTCCAACAGATGATAAATCTGTAGCAATAGATGTATAATCTATTGACAGAAACCCAATTGATGACCAATCTGTTCCAACACATGATCCATCTATTGAAAGAACTCAAAAGTAAAAATTACTATTGCTACTAGATTCAAAATTGCTCCTTACCTCCAACTGTCGACATGTAAAAATGTAAAATCTTTATAAGAAGAAATAGACAAAATGAAAATTGAATAAGAATTAAAAAAGCAAAGGCGACTAAATTTTTTTTTTTCATTAAACGAAAGATAAAATACATTAGGTATAAATCCGATATAGAAAAATTAAAATACATACGCTAAAAGAAAAAACACATTCTAATTATTATTATTATCATCATCATCATCATCATTAATGACAATCGACCAATCAACTCGCAGCAGCAGGTTCCTCATCAGCCTCTGTATCTCTCTGAACATCATCGCTCTCACGAAAAACAACTCCCTCTGTAGGTCATAAACCTGCCTCTGAAGTTCCTGCACTGTGTCGCGCAGAATAGCAATATCCCAAACAGGATCAGCCATATCTAGAACACGCATGAATTGAAAAATGTAAAGAAAAGAGTCCAAATGTAATACAACGTATACTACAAACTGATAAATTAACACCAAAAAAAACCTACCTCAGTGATAAAGGAATATGTTCTTTGAAGAAAAGTTGTTGAAGATGTCACACGAAAAGAAAAAATGCAAGAAATAAATAAAGTTTAGCTGATTCATCAGTTGCAACAGATGGAGAATTCGATTCATCAGCTGTTTTGAATGTGTTAGATAAAAAGTCACGACTCCACCTCTTTTTTAATAGTCATCACATGCGTGCAGTTGAATAAATAATTTCTGGCCTGTCGCAATAGATTTACAATCTGGTGCAACATACGGATTATCTGTTATGACAGATGGACCATATGTTGGAGGAGAAGTTTTGATTTTTTCCAACAGCTGATTCATCAGTTGCAACAGATGGTGATTTCAATTCAATAGCTATTATGAATGTGTTAAGATAAAAAGGTCACGACTCTTCACACCTCTTTTTTAATAGTCATCACATACGTGCAGATGAATAAACAACACTGTAGTGTCTTTGATGGGGTAGAAAGAATAAGGTGTGTGCAATGGATCCACTTTTATGCGTGGGAGTTATGTATTATTGATCAGTCTACTGCGACAGACATATATAAAGTAGAATGATTTTGTGAATAAAGTTTTTTACCGATTTAGCACTGATCCTTCAAACAAGATTCTGCATTGTACAGTTTGGTTTGATAGGTGCAAAGTGATAAGGCCGAAAGGTTCAAAGACGGTGGTGTCGATACCCTGTTACAATTTAATGAAGGTCTATGCTCATGTTTTTGTGTCAAATTGGGGAAGGGTTCAAGTTTTTGGCGGCCGTATAAATATCCAATAGTGATTGGACCGGTTTTAATGGTGCAATGGACTTCTTGAAAGGCCTCTGAAGCCTCGCACTACAACAAACAACGATGGAACCAATAGAAATCCCCTATTCTAAATTTATATGGATGGATTGCTGGAGGAGACTATTATATAACAGTAGGTTCTTGGGAGAATACATGTATGATAAGGGGGGTGGAGAAATCCATATATCATCTCAGACCTTATTTAAGAGGAAACACATGGGAGAGAGCAAGGAAATTCTAGCGAAGCTGGCCAATGAAATTGACATGAGAAATAGAAAAACTAGATGAGCTTCAAATGTGGAAGTGTATCCAAATATAAAAATTCATCAATCATTGAAAAAAAAAAGAAAAATGGTCAATAGGACTGGAGCTGGACACTTTGCTAAAGAATGCAACTAGTGAGCGTGGCCTCAATGAAGACTCTCACAAAGCACAGGACCAGAACTCTAAGGAAAATTTTTTGCAAGCATATGAAGTTGATACGATTGTCGGTAAGTTGAAATTTGAACCAACTACTCTTAAATTAAAAATACGGGATCAAGCCAGGGTGTCAATTTCTCTAGTTAAACTTGCATCCCATGCCTCCTGTTTATGGCTCTATTCAGGTCGATGGAAGCAGAAACTAAAAGGTCTGAAGTTGGGAAGAAATCCCATGCCTTGTTGTTTCCACTACCTTTGACCTGAACAGAGCCATAAACAGGAGGCATGGGATGCAAGTTTAACTTAAGAAATTCCCACCTTGGCTTGATCCCATATTTTTAATTTAGGAGTAGTTGGTTCAGGTTTCAACTGGCCGACAATCGTATCAATTTCCTGTGCTCGCGAAACTTCTTCCTTAGAGTTCTGGTCCTGCGCTTTGTGAGAGTCTTCATTGAGGCCATGCACAGTAGTTTGCATTCTCTAGCAAAGTGTCCATCTCCAATCCTATTGACAATTCTTCTTTTACTTCAACGACTGATTGATTTCATTTTTGGATACACTTTCACATTTACAGCTCATCCAGTTTTTTCATTTTTCATGTCAATTTGATCGGTCAATTTTGCTACACTTTGCTTCCTACCCTATGTTTCCTCTTAAACAGGGTCTGAGATGATATATGGCCTTCTCAACCTCCCCCTTCCCACATAGATATTCTCCCAAGAACCTACTGCTGTATAATAGTCTCCTCCAGTAACCCATCCATATAAATTTTGACCAGGGGAATTTCTATTAGTTCCATCAGTGTTTGCTACAGTGCGAGGCTTCAAGGCCTTTCAAGAATTCCATTGAGCCATTAAAACCAGTCCAATCACTATTGGACATTTACACTACCGCCAAAAACATAAACCCTTCCCCAAACTTGACACAAAAACATGATCATAAATGATCATTAAATTATAATAGGTTATCGATACCACCTACTTGGTCCCTTAGCCTTATCAGTTCGAACCTAACAATTCTAACTATAAAATGTCATATCTTGTTTGAAGAATTAACGCCTAATAGGTAAAGAACAAACATTCACAAAATCATTGTACTGGATGTGTGTTTTCACTATAGGCTGATCTATAAAACATACCTCCCACATATGAAGTGGTCCCATCTGCAAGCAACTTATTTCTCCAAACCTATCTTGACTCTAACCTTTAATGTTGGTCGGGCAAAAATAGATCCAGTTTCACTTCCTTTTATCTACAAATAAGAGAAATACATTTGATGTCAAACAAGAGAAGAAGAAAGAGAACATTACAAAAGGGTAATACAAAATTAAGAAAATCAACAGATGACCAATCTGATGCAACAGATTGCCCTTCTGCTCAACCGATGAGGCATCTGTTGCAACAGATGGATGATATGTTGCAACAGATAGGTCATCTGTTAGAATAAATCAAACTAGCCTTGCTACTGGTTTGATTTCTTCAAATAGTTGCTCTGTTTGTACAAAAGGGTAACACAGAATTGAGTGAATCAATATATGACCAATCTGATGCAATAGATTACCCATCTGTTCAACCGACGAGGAATTTTCAAATAGATATAAAAATAATGGTTCGTTCATTCAAGACATAAAAGTCACCTTTACTTTAATTTTCTCAATAAATAGGAAACTGGTAATGGGTAAATCATCAATAGCAACAGATGTAAATATCTAATTTAAATGACATAGAAGGAAGAAGATGAGATGGAAAGAGCAATAGTGAACCATACCTGCAATGTGAAAAAAAAGGGATCAGAACATCCAATTCAATCAAGAAAATATATTGATCGGTTCAGATCCGAAAGGATTCTCATCCGAAAGAAGAGAGAAAAAAAAGGCAAAAAGGAAAGAAAGAGAATTGAGAATAAAGAACAAAGAGTGATTGATCGGTTTAGTTGTCTTGAGTCTTACTTATGTTATGGATGAATGAGAGAGTATTCTTCTAGATATGGATTTTAAATATTCATTAATAACTTTTAACTTTTGAGGGGCACGAGAAGACAGTGACAATGAAAAGATCAAATAAGACTACTCGCTCAGGAGATTTTATAGTTATCCAAGTAATATTTTTTACCGCCTTAGTATTTTAACTTCTTTTATCTCGAACAGAAAATACCTAAATTGCTTTTTTTAAAAAGGGTCTTAAAACATCTAAATGCAATAGATAACAATTTGTGTTTAAAAATGTCCAAACCTCAGTCATCCATCACAATAGATGCGTAATATGTTGCAATAGATGACTTAATCTTTTTGATTAATTCTAATAGAAAATACATCTGCTGCAATAGGTTGAACATTTGCTTATATACAATTTCAATTGATTTCACATGTTAGACTAATACCTTTAGGAGTCGTTTGGTAGAGTGTATTGTAAAATATAATGCATGCATTAGTTAATGTGTACTGCTAGTACCTTATTTGGTACTCCCTCCGTCCCAAATTACCCGTCCCAAATTGAGATGACACATTGATTAAGAAAAATAATTAATAGCATGCCTAGTTTACCATAGTATCCTTATTAAATGATATTTACAATTTAATTTGAAGAAAAAGTAATTAATGCAAAGGGTAAAACATGAAAAAAAAAAATTTCTTGTCTTAATTAATGAAAAAAGACAAGTAAAATGGGACAACAAATTAGGAAATTTGGGACGAGGGAGTACGACTTTTTTGCCTATGTATAACTAATGCAAACATTAGTTATACACTCTATTGTGTATTGAAGTGTGTATTAGTAAATACGCTCTATTTTCTATGTATTAATAATATAAATACTTTAAACACATGCATTAACTTATTGAATGACCTTAATACCCCTCAATTTCCCTCTAAAAATATTTCACCATTCCTTTTTCCGCCATTTTAATTTGCACTACTGAATCTTTTCAAAATATTTCACAATTTCTTTTTCCACTATTTGAATTTACAACAATGGTTGATTTAAATAACTATAACATATTTTTTCTTTTCTTCGAGAGTCTTTAAAAATATTTTTAAAAAATTGAGACTATTTCTTAATTTTACGTCTTGTATTTTATTTTTGTTTCAACTATGTTAATCCGTCAGCGTAATATTTTTTTCCAAATACAAAGGTCTTAAAATTAATCCTAAACCTCTATATAATAGTTCAACAATATTAATTATGTCTGAAATAACCAAAGAACTTTGTTGCAAAAAAGTGTACAAAATCAAAGAAGGGTATTTTTGTAAACAAAAATTTCTTTTATAGAAATTATGTAAGATATATTATTTCTTATACATCAAACCAAACAATGTATAAGAAATAATACATGCATAAATAATACAAGTATTACTAATGCAAGCATTACTAATACACTATATTTTGCATTGTTCTTATACACTCTATCAAATGACCCCTAATTGATTAATCTAGGACCAGGGGTAATTTCTTATAGGGTCAACTACAACTTCAATTGAGTCTTTACACAATTGAATAATGAGACAATATTGCGTTCCTCCCGATCAGAGTCGTCGATCGATCACTCTGAGCTTAACCGATTCTTACCTCCTAATATATTACACTAGTACCCTAATTGATTAATCTAGGACCAGGGGTGAGTTCTCATAGGGTCAATTATAACTTCAATTTAGTCTTTTGGTAATTGAATGATGAGATGATATTACGTTCCTTCCGACCAGAGTCATCGATCGATCACTCTGCTAAACCGATTCTTACCACCTCATATGTTAGACTAATACCCTAATTGATTAATCTAGGACCAGGGGTGAGTTCTCATAGGTTCAACTACAATTTCAATTGAGTCTTTTGGAAATTAAATGATGAGACAATATTGTGTTCCTCCCGACCAGAGTCGTTGATCAATCATTATGAACTGAACTGATTCTTACCACCTCATATGTTAGATCAATACTCTAATTGATTAATCTAGGACCAACGGTGAGTTCTCGCAGGGTCAACTACAAATTCAATTGAGTCTTTTGGAAATTTAATGATAAGACGGTATTGCGTTTCTCCCGATCAGAGTCATCGATCGATCACTCTAAGATGAACCAATTCTTACTACCTCATATGTTAAACCAATACCTTAAATTGATTAATCTAGGACCAGGGGTGCATTCTCATAGGGTCAACTATAACTTTGATTGAGTCTTTTGGCAATTGAATGATGAGACGGTATTGCGTTCCTCGTGACCAGAGTCGTTGATCGATCACTCTGAGCTGAGCCAATTCTTACCACCTCATATGTTAGACCAATACCCTAATTGATTAATCTACGACCAGGGGTGAGTTCTCATAGGGTCAACTACAACTTCAATTGAGTCTTTTGGAAATTGAATGATGAGACGGTATTTTGTTCCTCCCAACCAGAGTCATCGATCGATCATTTTAAGATGAACCGATTCTTACCACCTCATATGTTAGACCAATACCTTAATTGATTAATCTTAGACCAGGGTGAGTTCTCATAGGGTCAACTATAACAGATGGCAATCCCTATTTGATAATTTACAATAGATGGGTAATTTTTTGTAACATGTGACAATCTCTTTGATAATTTACAACAGATGGGTAATCTGTCGCAACAGATTACTTAATCTGTTTGATAATTTGTAACAGATGAGTATCTGATACAGCAGGTTGAATATTTATTTTTATACAATTTCAATTGACTTCATATACCTAAATTAATTAATCTAGGACCAGGGGTGAGTGAGTTCATAGGGTCAGCTACAACTTCAATTAAGTCTTTTGGCAATTGCATGATGAGAGAGTTAAAAATTAAGCATATCTTTTATAATTTTAAAAAATAATTAAGATCAATTCGGACCTAATTAACATTTCAAAACTTGTCATTCTTTTTAAAAATACAAATCAATCCATAACCATTTGCGAGAAAAACGTTTCATCATTTCAAATATCGAGTTCTCACTCTTTTCTCTTTCTTACTCAATTATACAGTACAGACAACAACTACAACTACTCAGCAAATTACTCTACCCTTCACAACAGATCAATTTTCTTCTCATTTTTGACCACATAGATGTTATTTTTGACTTCATTCTTGCTTGTATCAGTCATTTTCTCTGTCTTCATAGGTAACTAAATTCGAGAAGAGTTCTATATTTGTTATTTTTTTTCCTAAAAAATAAGGGATTTTAAGTTAATGATGAAAAATAAAACTTTTAGTTGTATTATCTTTGAGAATGGGTTTACAATTTTTATTTTTGGTGGTAAAATCGTAGGAAGAACTTGAGAAAACCCTAGTTTCTATCGCAGTGTTCCGTTGACTTTTGTGATATTGTTGGATGGTATTTGTCGTAGTGTTGGTGGTAGTCGTCATCGTGGTCGCACTGGTGGAGGCTGTTTGTGGCATTAGTTGGTGGTGTTTGTGGTGGCATTGGTTAGTGGTGTTTATGGTGGCTGTCGATGGTATCGGTATTCGTGGTGTTTATGGTATTGGTGGCTATTAGTGTGTCGTTATTGGTGGTGTTTGTAATGTATTTTTTAAAATTTATGCATACATCAATTGTAATGTAATTTTTGTTTTTCTGTTGTTTGTAGGTAATACATGTCTCTCAAAAGAAAATAAAGTGAAAATAGATCAACATCTGACCACTCTCAAAGAAAGGCTATAGTATAGAGGGATTGGAATGAGCTTCCTGAACAATCTCAGTAAGAGAAACAAAGTAAAGTTGAGAAGAGATATAAAAATAACGTTAAGGGAGGTGGACAATGGTTTGTAGATGGTGATGAAGAAAATGAAAGTGAGAAAGAGGAGGAATTAGAGAGTGAGAAAGAGAAAGAGGATGATCATCAACATGATGATAATGGATCACAAATGGGGTGTGAATTAATAACGACATCCCAGCATGATCCTGTCAAAACTTTTAGTATTGACAAGTTTCAAGTGTGGTGCTGATAAATGAATTAAATGCAATAGAAGAACTAACTGGTCAAATTTTACTTAAATGTCAGATGAGGAGTAAATTTATTAGTTTTAGGAAAATTATGAAGGACGAAAACATAGACGGACTTTTTAAGAAGAGCTACTTTGGACGCTTTATTGAGAAGGCTGAGGACTCCCCTGCCCGTTTCCCAATGAGGATGGTTTATGGTCTTCTCAAGTGCAGGATCAAGTATGTGGGAGATGATGAAAATTCGAAGGAGGGGGGCAACAAAAAGATGGATAAATCTGGATCAACCACTGTGGCATTCCAGTTTGTTTTGGTTTGCAAGAGATTGCCATAATGATGGGCTTGAGATGCCATCATCTAGATGAACCACCTATCTCCAAGGGAACACCCTGCAAAAGATCCAAGGCAAGAAAAAGCAAGGAAAAAATAGATGGGTTGTTTGACATTGCTCGACGTGGCTATAAAGTATCGAATTTGTTGACAGATCTCATGGATAAAACCATACCAAAGCAGTACAGGGAGAAATTGTGCTTAGTTTGGTTTGCCCATTCGGTTATATTGGCAATAGACGTCAACAAGGCCATAGAAGATGATTTGTTAGCGTGTGCTGAGGATTTTGATAAATTCAATAATTATCCCTAGGGATATGACAGCTTCTACTTGACTGTCCAATATTTACTGACAAAGCTACCCTCTGGGACGATCACATTATATGGATTTCCTTGGGATTTCATGGTAAAATTAATCACTATTTTAACTCATCCATTAAGTTATATTGAATATAGTTAGTTATTATGACTTTTTTTTGCTTGCTTCCTGTTTACATTTTTTAGGCTTGGGCATTTGAAGCTATTCCTCCCCTCCGAAAGCAGGTAATGGATTACCCGGATGAGGTTTCTTATCCAAGGATGTTTAGGTGGTTGGCTGCAAAGAGAAATACCAAAATTAAGGAGGCTGATCTTTTTAACCCTCTGAATGATGCAGTACGTCTTCTACAAGTAAAATAATTTTACTCAATGAAAGATATTGAAAGATGTTATATCTGGTGCAACTAATGTTATATTTGATGCACCAGATGGGACATCTATTGTGATAGATTACCCGTCCTTTGTCAACCAGTGCAACAGATAGATAATCTATTACGACAGACGATTGATATCTTGCATCAGATTACCCATTTGTTGCTTTAGTTCTCTGAACCCGACTCCTAACATATTAACCTCTACTGAAAATTATGCAAAAGATGTGTAATCTGATGTAACATATTATTAATACACATACAGATCATCTATTGCATAACATGTAACCCAACAGATTGGTAATCTGTTGTGATAGTTGATTGATATTTTGCATCAGATTATCCATGTGTTGCTCTGGTTCTCTGAACCCGACTAAAATATATTTTAACCATCTAGTGCAAACTATGCAATAGATGGTAATCTGATGCAATATATTATTAATCTGTTGTAGAAGTTAACTGTTAAAATATTAATCCAACTGTGAAAATTATTATATTATATGATTTAAATATATCTGTCTTTTTTTCTAGGCTGTGCATCCATGGATTGTGCTTACTAAGGAGGAGGAGTTGATGACTTCTTATATTGCTCTAGATCATATTAATACTATATCAGACTCAATGGCGGATTTAATAAGGAAGGAATTGGCTGGAGCAACATCCATAAGAAGAGCAGTTAGGCAAGGTCAGCTTAATGTTGAGGCTCTTCATGACCAACCTACTAAGGTAGATCTGGGTGCTTCTTCTGGTGGAGTTGTTGGTGTTGGTAGTAGACATGCTGATGCTTCTACCACTCATGATGATGAGCATATTGATGCTTAAGAAAAAAAATATGTTTGAAAACACCACTTTTTACCCTTACATCGGTCCCTCTTACCCCTCTTCACCTCGTGTTCTCATTGAGAATGCAAAGAGTGCAAGGACAGCCGGGATAAACTCTTTAAAAATAGTAGAGGCTATATCTAAAGGTGTCATGGAATTCAAATCCAAGAAGGGTTTCATTCCATCCATGTAGTTGAGGAAGCGATACACTCCTACAGTGTTGGTTAGGAGGAAGAAAAGAGCAATAACCGACGTACTCTCCTATCAAAAATAAAAAATAATTATAAGTCCTCCCTCTAAAAAAATTGTTAAAGTTCAGGGGACATTCAATAAGGTGGACATCTACAAGGAACATGGCGCCAAAGATAAGAGGGATCTGCGACAGGCCAAGAATGCCAAGCCAGGCCCACCAGATTACCCCAAAAATCCATTCCCCTCCCAAGACTTCCAGACTATGACAGATATACGTATGTGTTATGAGGACAAGGAAAGTTTACTTTGTCTAACCTAGCCTTCTAATCTAATCTACCCCATGAAGAAGATGCTATGCAACATATGTGAAATTTGTTGCAACAACTGGGTATTCTGGTGCAACTGGTAGTGGTTCTGTTGCAACTTACTATCCATCTATTGCATAAGTTTCATTGGATTATTGATTTAGAGAACCCTATGCAACAGATGGACCATCTTTACAATTACTAACCTATTTAAAAATTGTCTTCTTATATCACAACATGTTGACAAAATTCTCTGCCTCATGAGGAAAAGACAATTAATGTACCCGAAAGATTATGATGCTACCGATAGGATAATGGACCTCAACTTTTGTAGGAAGCTCAAGGATAAATACGATCAACTCAATTCTTAAGCGTGCGGTGCGGGACTTGATTTCTTAGTTTCTACGTTGGACTTGAAGGAAAAAGAAATGATAAAATATGTTAGAGGGGAGAGGCCAAATCCATATGGCAAGAGCTGGACTGAGGCAAAGAGGATTCATAAAGTCATTAGAATGAACGAAATAGATTATAGAGCTGCCGAGATACTACTCAAAGAGGGAAAGATCAAACTTTATGACTGCAATGAACCTGCAGTCGACAATGTCGATCTTTTTCTCCTCGTGCAGCCACTGATGGATATGTTGCCCATCTTGTTGAGGGAGAGTAAACTGATGAATCATTTTCCAAAGGAAGTGTTGATGAAGAAATTATGGTATTTTGAAGGTCCAAACAAGGGCATGATACTTCAAAAGAATGATACCGACTATGCGAGAGGCTCACACGCTCTTGCACACATCGAATGTTTGCTGACCGACACAAAAATGGCCGAGCCAACAACCTTTCTGTGCTATAATGTTGTGGCAAACCTGTAAGAGATCTGGGCTTATGGGGTACTAACTGGACGCTTGGAGCCTGTGTATATAGAAGAGCCTATGAAATAACAATTTTTTATTTCAAGTCACACTTCACTTTACTTTAAATTACATGTACATGTAGTGGCAATAATTTTTTTCTAGTGAATGAAAATTGAGTTTTTTATAATGCAAAAGATTGTCAATCTGTTGTAAAATATATTCTATCTGTTCTGGTAGATAGTTTATCTGTTGCAATAGGTTAGTCATCTGTTGCATAATGCAGAACTATCTAATCTATGTCTAATCTATTGCAATATCGGGAAGACCTGTTTGATAATTTACAACAGATAACCTAAACTTTACAACATATGCCTAAATCTGTTTGATATTTTGCAATAATTACGCTTGAATATACATGTGCTCGACATCACCAAACCATTAGCAAATACACCACCATGAAATTTCAGCAATCAGTCGTGAAAATCCATGTGCACAACTCCCCAAACCAGCAGCAATAACGGCAATATTGTAGTATCTTCTTGCTCGATTTTGTTTCTCTTCAGAAGCCTTGATTTTCTTCAAGAAACCCCAGATTACACGATTTACTTGTGAAGGATGTCGTTCTTTGTACCAATCAAAGTAATCGCATCCACCCAATTCCTATAAAAACAAGAACACAATTACAAAATAATTACAAGTCAATAATTAATCAACTAATTAAATATAAAAAATATTACCTTTGTAATCTTACAAGTAAAAAACCTACGACATGGATTTTGTTGAGTCCAATAAATCTTTAATAGTGCTTCATGACCGCACTTATAATATCAAAAATCATTATCACAAAAGACAGTGGAAGATGCGCTCGACATTGTCAAGCTCAGATGGAAAAAATAAAAAAAAAAGATGAAGAAAGGAAAGACCAAATGCAAATAATTTGAAGAATTTGGATAGATAAGAAAAAGGTAACGACGAAGAAGAAGATTTGGAAATTTAGGGTTAAATTTTAGGAAGAAGATGAATATATAAGACATTGGGGAGGGGGGGTGAAAATGACCGTTGGGGGAAAAATCAGACGCCAAGTCAACAAAAAGTGCCAACCTGACACAGTTGTTCCTATTTTATTTTACGTGTTTTAAATGAACACTTTCTACCTGATTCCTATTTTATTTTAGGTGTTTGAACTGAACACTGTCGATGGGTTCTGTCTTTTTTATTTCAATTCACTTTTGCTTTTTTACATGTAGTGGCAATTTTTTTATGTCCAATGAAAGTTGAATTTTTATAATGCAACAGATTCTTCATCCGTTGTAATAGATATTCTACCTGTTCTAACATATAGTTTATCTGTTGCAATAGGTTGTCATCTATTGCATTATGTCGGATTTCTATCTATGTCTATCTATTATAGTAGTGAAAAGACCTGTTTGATAAATTCCAACAGATTACCTACCTGTTGCAACATATGTCAAATCTGTTCGATATTTAACAACAGATGTTCCGTCTGTTGCAAAAGATACATTATCAGTTGCAATATTTGAATCTAGTATTCCATTTTAATTAATAAATTCAAATCTAATGAAAAAATTAAATTCATAGATAAAATAAAATAAATCGAAGCCTTAAGAAATTAGCTAAAATAAAATCAACGAATAAATAAAATGTAAAAAAAGTGTTATGGGTACAAATCTCAAAAACTACATCAACAATTTAAGTATTGATGCTAAGGATTCCAAAGGAGGGGTGAGGTTATTACTTTGACATACTCAACTCAAGCTATAAAGATCTACTCAATATGGACATGTTGTTCTTCATCCGGTGCTATGAAATTCGACTTTGCTCGTCGTGGATATTTACTGTCGCTTATGTACGGTTTTTGTGCTTTCTATTCTCCGTATTTCCATAAAAAGAGTAGAGTAGCATACTGTCAATGTTGTTCAACAGTGGCTTCTACATTCACCTGGAAAGACAGAATTGGTCCATGCTAATCATGGAGATACAACAAAATGGAAAAGGATAACCCATCTGTTCTAGCAAATCAAATAGGTCTTCCTCCTATTTTAAATTATCCCAAACAAATTATATTTCTGTTGCAATAATGAATCAACTGTTGGGTCAAATTTCAACATAAGAATGACCTGTATGATAATTTCCAATAGATGAACCATCTGTTGCAACATATGACTCATCTATTGCAGTAGATAGGTCATCTGTTGGTACAAATAAAAGCAGTACGAAGAGCTTTTTGATTTGCTAAAATAGATGAGACATATGTCGCAACATAAACTTTATCTGGTGGAATAAGTTAGTCAACTGTTGCAACAGATGTATATATCTGTTTGATAATTTTCAGTAGATGTGTCATCCGTTGAAATAGAAATATGTTTGTTTGTTAGTTGAAAGACATATATATTCACCTTATTTAGCTCGTACTGCTCATCTTTGGACATTGTACATTGCTCAGTGCAACACACGGACAGAGGAGTTGCAATTTCTCTATTTTGGATGCTTGATAATGCCTTGAAAATCACATTCCTTCTCCTCTTAGCCTTAATCTCTAATGGAATGGATAGAAATAAAATCCTTTTGATAGAATGACACCCCTCTTAGATGTCTATTCCTTTACATAAGTAGTTAATGCATTAATAGCATTAATCACTACATCATGTTTCCGCCTGTAGTATTGACATTTTCATGCAGAACATTCGCTAGGAGAGGCAAAATCTGTATAACCAGTATGATCATACTCATAATGGTTTGTTTTAAATATTGTAAGAGGATCATCATTAGTACCAACAGCAGCACCACTACCACCAACAACAAATCCATCACCACTAAGACCATCAACAACAATAAGCCCACCCTCCAAAATTATTTTTCTTGTAATAGTTGTTGCTCCAAACAATTTAATTTTTATTCTATCGATGACCTTAGGTTCTGATAAAGTTTGCACAAACCGTAAAGTAAGAAAAAATGGCATCTAGAAAAAATGACATCTTCAACTCTCGATTGCTCGGAACTAGCGATGGATGCACAATCTAACATAAATCATTTCATATATTAGAATGATGATTAGACCATTCAAAAAAATTATTAATTAAAATAAAAACTTAATTATAATTATACTTACTACATCCTTCGGGGGGTTGAAGAGATCAAGAAATTTTTCATTTTTATCAGTTTTGGCCGACAACCATCTCAAGATTCTTGTAACGCCCCAAAATCTCATCCCAGAATGTCACACGGTGCTTAAGGCTACAAGTAGCCCAAGCTAACCCTTTTGAGCCTGCTACTACATATAAAACTTACTTTGAGATGAATAAAGCAAAACGATGGTACTATTATATCAAAATCATAATGGAATGCGAAGAAATACTTGTCTGAACAGTCAAAATACTAAAAGTCTAAACACACTGATAATCTAGTCTGACAAATCCTCTATTAATCAAGAACTAGAGAGTCATTGGGACAAACCCCCAACTGACTCGACTAAGCTGAAAGCAATAACAACTGAAAATTTGAGCAATAGGTCCTCGAACCATGAGGACTCACCAACTGTGGAGTATAGACAAAGGTACTCGAGAATCACTGTCACTACTGAGACTGAGCACCTGAACCTACATTATGAGACAATGTAGCACAAAGACATATATGTGGATTAGTACTTTGAGGATGTACTGAGTATATGGGGGTATAAGCATTTAAGTAAACAATGTTATCATTCTTTATAAAACATGCATGCTGATATGAATGACTCACATAGCTTGAGTAAAACTAAAATCTGAAAATCATAAATCATGTATATTAAAGCATATAGTACAAATCTAGTGAGTCATTACACTTAGTTCTAAAATTTGTGTTCTCCATCTTATTCTCAAAACTTGTAAGCAAGAGGAATCTTAAAACAATAACTTTCAAAACTTGTTATCTTATGGAGAATAAGGGTCTTCTTTAAGATTTAGAGATTATAGTACTTTCGAACTTGGGAGACTTGAGAGTTTCTTCTATCCGACATAAACCATGTGAGCCATATGGAGTCCAATGTCTTGCCCACGTTGGGGAGTGCTTCTCTACCCTTGTCATCAGAATAGAACCTTAACTTTAGTGATCACTATCTTAACTCACTTGGGGTAAATCAGAAACCTATGAGGCACATAGTTCTGGGGAATGAGACCTTTGAATCATACCCAACTCGATGCTAAATACTACTCCCATACTTAAGCTCAAAACTTTTAGGAAATCGACCTTAAAATAATTCAAGGGTCTATAATAAAGATCAAATATACTTCTCTTGACTTTAATTCATAAGTAACGTGGACTTCTATCTTAGCTTTAGACCCAAAAGGGTCAAATCTTTATTTGAAATATGAAAATAACCTAACCAAGGGGTGCTTATAGCACAAACAATCTTGAACAACAATATTTAAATGGAGTCTATTGACCCAGTCATCAGTCTCATATCAAAACATCTTAAAATTTATACTTGGTAATGCAATTACTCATAAATCATCTTAAAATCTGTAAATTTCATCAATAGACATAGAAATATAAACAAAGTCATGAAATTCAACTCTTAATACATGGGAACTCTCAAAATCTTGCAAACAATAGTAAAGGGGCATAAACTCTAACTTTAATTTCATGGACAATCTCATAAATTGCAGAAATTTTGTATTTAAAATAAGCCTTTGGGAACAAGGGTGAAAGAGTTACCCTTGTTCAAATCCCACATACCTTAGATTATGACTTGTAGATGAACAAGCTTACTTGAGACTCTTTTTCATACTCTTGAGTAAGGGTTCTTGAAGCATTTGACTTGGGGACCTTGATTCTTAAATCAATTTGCAAGAACTATGGTGAAATCTTGGAGAAGGATTTGGGTCTTGCTCTTGAGGGAGAAACCCTAGTTTTTGATGCTATGAAAGAATTTGAAGTTCTATGTTTTGTTTTGATATATCTAGGTGTTAAAAAGGATGGAAAAAGACCAAAAAGCCCTTTTAAAAATAGTTGTAAAATACTGAACAGGATCAGCGATGGCTCATGCGATGGTTCGTTACTGGCTCGACGGTCCGTCGGTCTGACCGTCGCACTTGGACCAGAATAGGAGCTCATTGCCTTAGTAGTGATGGCTTGGGCAACGGTCCGTCGCTAGCTCATCCGTCGGCCCGACCGTCACACTTGGCGAGTGAATGGTTTACTGCCTTGGTTGTGACGGCTTGAGCGGCGGTCCATCACAATCTTGATGGTCCGTCAACCTTCCCATCGCACCTTGGCGGTTCTGATAACTCTCAATAAAACGGCCATAACTTCTCACCCTGATGCCGAATTTGGATGAAATTGGTATCGTTGGAAGGCTAATTCAATTTCTCACATGATAAAAAGTCAAAATTAGGAAAAATTTATATGATTTAAACACTACTCACTTTGGAATTCATTTCTTAATCTTATAGAGATAAAATTTAGGCTTAAGGAAAGTTTGGGGTATTACAATTCTTGGACAGGAAACTTCTTCCTAGTAGTTCACTTGTTGTCTCAAATGAGGAATGGCTTCAAATACCAAATCCTATAAAATAACGCCAATAAATCAAAACCATTATTGAGTAAAAAAAATAAATGATATCATAATACAAGAAAGAAATGAAACATTTTCCATGAAATCCCGTAGAAAGCCATATAAGTTTACTGTCTTTGGCGCTAACGGAGTCAACAAATATTGGACAACCATTTTGAAGCTTTCATAACCTCAAGGATAACTATTAAACACCTCAAGATCCTCAGAGAGCTTTATTAAACCAATACTTATGTTGTTGTTAACATCTGTCGTCCAAAGAATATTATGTACAAACCAAACTAAGCATAATGACTGCTTGTGCTTCTTTGAGAGTTTTTTACCTTTCAACGCTTCTATCAAATTTTTGTTTTTGAATCTTGGACCAATAATGGACACTGGGTCATCACAATCACGCAACTTGCCTTTGCCTTTTTTGGGTGTGCGGGGTGCTTTTTTTGGTTAGAATAGGTATAACTTGAGAACGAGGATAACATTTTAGTCTAGTAACTATGGCAAACTCCTTCCAACCAAAACAAACAGGCATGCCACAATAATTTATCCACACATCATCCATTTTATATTTGTTTTCATACATAAACCTACGCTTGAGAAGTTCATATACCATTTTTATTTAGAAACGAGCATTGTTGTCCTTTGAAAAATCAAGATATTTCTCAAAGAAGCTGTCCCTAAAATAAGCATACAATTTTTGTTCTCGAAGTATTTTTCTGAAGGCTTTAAAAGATTTTCCCATAGCTGACTTAACTACGAAATCGCCTGTTAAATCTGTGGCACCATTTCACTGCATTCTCACAGGATAAAGATAAATGCTGAAGGTTTTGACCAACTCTTTGACGGAAGGGCTATTAGCATTTGGATCATCTCTTTTGAAACATTCCTCCTTCCCTTATTCATCATATTCTGAACCTGATTGAGATAACGCTTGTAAAGCAAGCTCATAGAGTGGTGGATATAGTTTAGCTGCTTCACTTGTTCCTTTACTTAAACTAGATTTGGCTTCTATTCTTTTGGAAACCATATTATCTAAAATTAACAGGAATATAAAAAAATATATTACAGTTGGTTAATGCATCGTTAAAAAGGGATAACAGTAAATCTAACAAGGAAAATAGTAAAATAGAAGTTCCAACAGATTACTTATCTGTTACACCAGGTAGTATATCTATTGCAGCATATAACAAACGTGTTGCAGTGGATGAGCAATCTGTTGCAACAATACAAAACATATCACTCATCTTTTAAGATAGATGAATGGTCTGTGCAACAGATCACACATTGTTGCAACATGAGTAATCTATTAGAATAGTTAAATAACCTGTTGTAATGGATAATTAATCTATTACAGTAATACAAAACATACACTCATCTGTTAAGAAAAATGAATGGTCTGTGCAGCAGATCATACATCTATTGCAATATCATCTGTTGCAGCATATGTATGATCTGTTAGAACAGTTAAATAACCTGTAGCAACAACTGAGTAATCTATTGAGATAATACAAAATATATCACTCATCTGTTAAGAAATATGAATGGTCTTTGCAACAGATCACACATCTGTTGCAATATATGAGTGATCTATCAGAATAGTTAACTAACCTGCAGCAACGACTGAGTAATCTATTGTGACAATACAAAATATATAACTCATCCATTGATAAAGATGAATGGTTTGTGTGACAGGTCACACATCTGTTACAACACATGAGTGATCTGTTGAAACAGTTATCAACAATCAATATTGTTTAGATTTCTTCCAACATTGGATCGTCTATCACGATAGATGAATGATCAGTTGGAAAAATCATGTCTTGGACATGTCCTGTTGGAAGAGTTGATAGGATTTTATCCAACATGATCTTTATCTGTTGCATCAGATTATTAGTCCAGTGGTTCTTCCATTGCATCAGATGGTTAATCAGTTGCATCAGATTTTATATCCAATGCTTAATCTATTGCAACATATGGTTAATTTGTTGCATCAGATAGTTAAACTGTTACATCATATGCTAAATTTGTTGCATCAAATGATTAATCTCTTGTATTAGAATTATAATCTGATGGTTCATCTGGTGCATCTGATGGTTCATCTGGTGCATCAGATGGTTGATCTGTTGCATCATTTGACAAATCTATTGCATTAGATGGTTAATATATTGCACCAGATGGATAATTATTGGATAAAATAAAAAATAGTAGCACGATTTTGTTTAACAGATAAACAACAATATAATTATTTTTACCAAGAATAAGAACAGAAAAAATCAACCTAAATCGTTGTTTTATTTTTATAAACACAAACAATAAAAATTAAACTTTAAAAAAATGCAACAAACAACAAAAAATCATAATTCCATTCGAAAAGAGAAGAGAAGAAATACCAAAAATTAGGTTTTTTTTATACCACATTTCAAATTAAAGCAACAAATATTCAAATTGTTAACCAATACTATAAGAGAAGTAGGCTCAAATTCCTCGTTTTCTTCAAAACTAAAAAGGCCATAAATTTTTACCTATGAAAGAAGAAAAAGAACGGTGATGAATTCAAAGCTATTGTGGCCAGAGAGCACGACTGTCACGTCGATTGAAGGTTAAAGAATTTAAAGTTATTGTGGCCAGAGAGCAAGACTATCACATCGATTGAAGGTTGAAGTGGAAAAGGAACTCGAAGCCAAACTATTTATTATCGGATTTTGAAGTCACCGAGGATTGAAAGGAGAAATTTGCAAAACTGTTGGTTGTGAGAGAGTTGAGAAAAGCTATCGAGAGAGAGGAGAGAGACTGGTTGAATTGGATTGAACAGGGGTGTAGGTTGAGTTTATTTGTATTTTTGAAAAGATTAGAAAGTTTTGAAAATATTAATCAAGTCCACAATTAACTTAATCAAGTTTCCTAATGATGTTTGACCCTTTAAGTTGTTCAATGTCACCAATCCTTCATTCAAGACTTAAAAGACACCTTTCCTTCAATTTTGTTGGGTTACTTACATATTTTCCAAATAAGAAGAAAACAATTGATCAGGCTAAGGAAGGAAAGAGTTATCAGACTTGACATGGATATTGGTAATGCCCCTGTCGTGACTTCCTTTTCCTTTTTTTTCTTTTATCTATACAGTTAGTTTTACTTTTTTTGATGAATAAAAAAAAGGAAGCAAAGTTGATTGCTAGGATCATAAATGATGAAGCCTTAAATGGGTCATCGAGTTGGTTGAATAAGGGATTTCTTGTTAGTTTTACTCTTTTTGACCATTTTGAAAAATTAAAGTCGGTTTATAGGATCATAAATGATGAAGCCTCTATAGGGCGGTAGAGTTAGTTGAGCAGGAGATTGGGTGTTAGTTTCCCTCTTTTTGACCATTTAGAAAAAATAAAGTTGGTTTCTAGGATTGTAAATGATGAAGCCTCAGAAGGGTGGTTGATTTGGTTGAGTAGGGGATTTTGTGTTAGTTTCACTCTTTTTTACCTTTTAGAAAAAATAAAGTCGGTTTCTAGGATCGTAAATGATGAAGCCTCGATAGGTTGGGCGAGTTGGTAGACCTATTTTTTTGTATTGTCAATGATTTTGCACTATTAGTTTCTCTCTTTTTGAGTGGTCGTAAATAATGAAGCCTTGTAAGGTTGGTTGAGTAGGGGATTTCTCAAATGGTGGGTGTCAGGTTTGATACCTCATGCATTTTTTTCAGTCGATCTCATCTTATGGAGTTTGCATAATGGGGTAATGAAGTTTATATATCTTACGTAGTTTGCGAGTTGTTACACTATAGCAAGATTTATGGGTAGCGATTGTGTGTTCCATTGTCATTAAAAAAAGAAGAGGAAATGATTCTAGTGGTTAGAGTGAATTTGTGAGGAATGGGTTAGAGGCACATCACAAGTTCTAACCCTGTTAGATTATAAAGCTCGGTATTTAAATGGAGAAGGGTAAAGGATGGACCCATTATCCAGCCTAGTTTCTAACTCAGCATCATTGGCCTTGTGGATTCTCGGCTATAAGAAAATAATGTAATTTGTAAACATTAATTGTAATCACAATATTATCCAACGAAGGTTGCACTTTTGAATAATAATCAAAATTTCGTGTTTGGAGGTTCATACTTTTATAATGGTATAGATCACAAGACGGAGATTATTATATTACCAAATACCCGATCATAATACCTTAGTGTAAAATGGGAAATTTAACCTTCTTAGACAAGTACCTTAGGAGGAAAATTAAAATAAAAAATAATAAGAGGCTAGAAGAACGCGTCCACTTCATGCCCAGGGTACTTTTGGAATTTCAAATCTCTTTATTGACATTACCTTATTTAGTGTCACAAAATTAGGTATTGATTATCTCAAAATCATGAATTTGATCCCACTAAATCTGGAATCCTTCAATTAGGGATCTCCCCCGTCATTAGGCTAGTAACTAGGAGACAATTAGAAGACAATTATGAATCCTTTTTTTTTTGTATAAATTCAATTTAAATCATTGGTATGTGATGGCAATACGTAAATCATTGGTATGTGATTGCAATACAGAATAATTCTTTCATTTGTATTGTTCCAGTTTTTTTCCTCTATTTAGCTTGGTATCAAGAGCCTCATATTTTTTTCCTCTCTCTAAGACCTGAATACTCAATTCATTTTTCTTTTCCTTCGGAAAATTCATTTGATTTTTCTTGTTCTTGGATTGGATTCTTTATCCACATCTGTTACTCTTCTTGTAATATTTGGATTTGGTTGTTGATTTCCTCCGGATCCAATTTTTTTCTTCAATAAGAATGGATTAACGAGATATCTTGTCAACCAAAGTGGATGGGCATAACTTTCCGATCTCGAAGTTCCATTTTAGGGCTTTCATTAGAGGCAAAGGCCTCCTTGGTAATTTAGATGGCTCAAATCCTACACCTATAGAAGACAAAGAAAAAAAAGCTTGGGAAGTTAATAACGGAAAAATCATAACATGGATTGTCAATTCCATTTCTGTTAATATAGCTATGGAACTGACATATTTTGAGAAAGCATCTGAAATGCGGAGTCATCTACATACCCTCGGTAACCAACAAAATTTGGCTAGAGAGTTTGAATTGGAAAGGTTACTCACCGAATCGACACAAGGTGAGAAAAGTGTTCGGTGCTTCTATTTTAGAATAATCAGATTATATGTAGAGCAAGATCAAATATTCGCTGCTTTAATTAATGTCGTTAGACTAAAGGACTTCATGACTACAACGAAGAGAAAAAGGACTGTCCAATTCCTTATGAAACTCAGGTCCGAGTTCAAGCCTTTACGCGCCAGCATTCTCAACAGGGAAAAACTACCAGCTTTAGATGTGGTGGTTTCTGAAGTACTTCGATAAGAAACTCAGCTAGGTTCTCAAGCCTCTATGGAAAATTCCCTTTTCATGGACACTGCTATTGCTGCATACAAAAGTTTTTCATCCTCGGGCAACTCTAACAAACCAGTTCAATGTTATCATTGCAAGGAAATAGGGCAAGTCATTTCCCATTGCAAAAAGCAAAATTATTGTAACTATTGTAAAAATGATGGTCACATTATTCTAGAATGTCACAAGAAACCTGGTTCAGTAAAATGCTCAAATCCTTATAAAGTTTTTCAAGAGATAACACGGGATGTGGGTACATAACACACTCCAGAAACAAAGACACAAACGACACCACAATTATTTGATCACAATAATATTTATAAGATGATATAAGATTCATTGGAAGTTGCTCTCCCCAATGCAATATCTATATCTCTAACCGCTACATACCTCGATAAAAATAATATTTTGAATTCAACGGTATGGCATATTGATTCCACTGCATCTAGCCACATGATAGGAAATCAAAAACTTTTCCTGATTTATCTAAAACACGTTCCACACATGAAATTGTTACTGAAAATAGTCATGTTTTATCTGCATCAGGTATTGGTTCCACTAAACCCTTTTCAGAAGTTCTTTGTGTACCGCAACTTACTGCAAATCTTTTATCCGTTGGACATCTTGTATAACAAAATTGTTTGGTTATTTTATCTTCTAATAATTGTATTATTCAGAACATATTGACAGGAAAAACGATGGCTAAGGGGCGTAAGGTTGGCAGTCTATTTCTTCTTCAATCTCCGGACACAAAATTACATCATTTCTTTCTTTTAGATTCAAATAAAGATATTGAGTTTTCAAATAAAATGTGGACTTTGTGGCATCTTCATTTAGGCCATCCACATGCTTCACATTTAAATTTCATGTTGAAATCCTGTAATTTGTTGGGTGAAGACTACTAATTTTGCCCTCTAAATTACCTTGTGAGAGTTGTGCAAAATCAAAGAGTCATAAACTTCATTTTCAATTAAGCAATACTACTTATTCTACGCCATTTGATTTAATTCATAGTGATGTTTGGGGACCTTCTCCAATTATATCTCATATGGTTTCAATTATTTTATCTTGTTCATTGATCAAGCATCTCATTATTCATGGGTTTTCTTTTGAAACACAAATCTGAGGTACCAAATATTGTCAAAAAAATTTATAACCTCATAGAAACCCAGTTTGAGAAAAAGATCAAGATTTTTCATTCAGATTCGGGAGGAGAGTATGTAAATGCAAACCTCACAAGTTTTTTTCAAGAAAAGGACATTATTCATCAACTTTCTTGCCCCAATACACCGAAACAAAATGGTGTGGTAGAATGTAAGAATAGACATGTTGTTGAAACTGCCTTAGCTCTTCTTGATACATCAAATGTTCCAAAAACATTTTGGGTTGAAGAATTTCAAACATCCATTTATCTTATAAATAGACAATCATTGTTTGTTATAAAAAAAAAATTGCCCTTATTTTGTCTTTTTCAAGAAATTACTTGACTATTCGCACCTTACCCTCTGTTTGGATGGAGGTTTTCCATGGTATGGTATGGTATAGTTATTAAGAGAACCATGTTTATTTTAATTGTTGCTTAAAATTTATGGTATGGTATGACTTAATTTCATGGTTTGTTAACCATGGAAATCCCTATTTTATGTAACCACCAATTTGGTGGTATCCCATGGTTTGCTTATTTTTTTTTAATTATGTCCTTACTTAATATATTGTAATCTTATTTTATCCTTCACCTTATATTATTTAACTCCGCCTCCTACCCCGACCCCCACCCCACCATCCTCGCTCCCGCCGCCTACCTTGTCCCAACCCTTACCCCACCAAACCTCCACACTATTTTTTTTAATTTATTTTTTAAAAATATTTCAAAATCTTATTCTTACTCGACCCTTACCTCCAACCCAACACCTACTAACACCCCTCTCCCCACCAATTTCTTTTTATTTTTAAAATTTATTTTTTAAAACTTTCGAGAAAATTTTCTTACACCACCCTCACCCCCTACCAGCCCTCCCCCTCCTCCACGCACACAAAAAGAAATAATTTTTTAAAATTAATAATTTTTTAAAAGATTTAGATATTTCTTTCTTTTCCCCACCCCTACCCCTACCCTTATCCCGACCCTCTACTCTACGACCCCCACCCCTAAATATTTTTTTGAAAAAAGTTTAATTTTTTTCTTACCCTTCCCCCTTTATTATATTTGTTTATATTATTTTGTGTTAAATATATAAAAATGCTTTTAGAAAATATTTTTTTATTTATGCTACAAATACAAGAAAATAAGTAAGAAATAATTTATTTTCTTGAAAAATATTTTTTTTGGATTCTATACCGAACACACCCGAATCATACACAAAAAATGCATTCAAACTTTCTACTTGTCATTGATGTGACTTTTCAAAACACCAAAAAGAAATAAAATTTGTTACTATAAAAAATAAATCTAATTTTATTTGTTTGATCAACTATTTTATTGACTTTGTTAGAATTTACATGAATTTAACAACTTAATATAGCTACATGGCATAATTTATGAAAAATTAATAGGGCGAAAATTATTTTATTAATAATTTTTAATAAATTTAACATTTATAATAACTGAGGGCATTTTAGTAAACTTACCAGTTACAATACAGTACCATACTATCAAACCAAACAATAATACTCTTATTAAACAGTAGTGAACGATACAGTCTATCCAAACATTGTATTGTACTATACCGTATTGTACTGTACCATACCATATAGTACCGTACATTATGGTTCCATAATGGTTCCATAATGTATGGTACAATGATATCTAAAAGGGGTAGTTGTGTTACTATTCAACACGTCATTTATTGAGAATATCTCGGCATGTTATCTTCTTTGAAAATTCTTTTACTTATACTAGTAAAGAGTCGCGATTGTCTACTATACCCCTTTTGGAACACCTCTCAACTCATGATTTTGTTTGCCATAACAACCTAGTCGTTGGTCCATCGCCAATTTTGTCCTCTGCCACAACAGGTACTACTTATGACATTGATCCTTTTTTTGATAATGATATTACTTCGATAAATGCTAATTCTTTACCTCACCAACCCGACTCGCATCATGTTTCTTTAAATCATAATAATCAACCTCCTCCTCCATAAAATATCATTGACCCTATTATATACTCATCTCGTCATGATCCTCCTCCAAGCCGATATGGATATTCCACAGGTGAATATGGTCAATCATATGCCTTACTAATAACTTTGAATTCTATAGTTATGACAAATACTTACATGCAGGCTAGTGGTCAGAAATATTGGAAGGATGCAATGAATGAAGCACTAGCTGCCCTTGAGGAGAATGAAACATGGGATATGGTGGATAGACCAACAAATACAACAATTATTGGAAGTATATGGGTGTAATCAGTCAAGATGAAAGCTGATGGATCCCTAGATCGATATAAGGAAAGATTGGTAGCTCAAGGATACAAATAAAAGTATGGAATAGACTATAAAGAAACCTTTACTCCTGTAGCCAAGATGACGACAATATGAATATTTCTTGCTTTAACATCAATAAGAAGTTTGAAGTTACACCAACTGGACGTCAAGAATGTTTTCCAACATAGGGACTTGTAAGAAGTAATCTACATGAATCCACCACCAGGTTACAAACATTTTAGTCCAAATCATGTATGTCGTCTTAAGAAATATCTCTATGGATTAAAGCGGGCTCCTCGCTCATGGTTTGAAAAATTTTGAACTACAATCCTTGGTGATGGTTTTTCTCAAAGTAGCTCAGATTATTCATTTTTCCTACGTCAGTCTGGCTCAGGTATTACTGTTCTCCTTATTTATGTAGATGACATGATTATTACTGGGAACGATGAGGTTGCAATCTCCCATTTGAAAAATCTATTACACCCCTCTTTCAAGATGAAGGACCTTGGAAAGCTAATATATTTTTTGGGTTTGGAGGTAGGTTATAGAAATAAAGGCATAAAATTGAGTCAACAAAAATATGAAGAAGATCTTGTTAAGTTAGTTAATCTAACTGATCATAAGAAGGTTCATACTCTAATGAAAGCGAACACTAAATACCAAAAAGACAAAGGAGAGGTTTTTAGAGATCAAACTCTGTATGGACATCTAGTTGGATCACTTATATATCTTACTATGAGTCATCCTGGTATCTCTTATGCAGTATCGGTGTTAAGTCAATTCATTACAAAGCCCTACAAGATTCACTACTCATCTTTGCTCAGGGTTATTAGATATATAAAAGGAATAGTGGATCGAAGTCTATTATTCCCATCATCTTCATCGTTGGACACAGTGGGATACGCTAATGCGGATTGGGCAGGATGCCCCAATTCAAGATAATCTACTGCAGGCTGGTGCATAATGCTTGGATCATGAATGATCTCTTGGAAGTGCAAGAAACAATCTTGAACATCAAAGTCATCCACAGAGAAAGAGTATAGAAGTATGTTAGTTGCTTGCTTTGAAATCATTTGGATAAGAAGGCTATTATCAGAACTTGGCATTAAAATGGAAGGATCAACCATATTGTATGAAGACAATACCAGTGCAATCAGAATAGCAAACAACCCCGTACATCATAAAAATACCAAGCACATAGACGTGGATTGTCACTACATCAGAGAACTGGTGGAAGATCAAATCATTAATTCCTCTAAAGATCAATTGGATAATTTTTTCACTAAGGTCATGTCAAGAAGTCGACACAATTATCTTTTGTCCAAACTCATGCTTTATGATACACAACATAAGTTTGAGGGAGGGTATTGACATTACCTTATTTAGTGTCACAAAATTAGGTATTTATTATAAAAAAAAATCATGGATATGATCCCACTAAATTTAGAATCCTTCAATCAAGGATCTCCCCTATCATTAGGCTAGTAACTAGGAGACAATTAGGAGACAACTATGACTCTTTTTTGTATAAATTCAGTGTAAATCATTGGTATTTGATTGCAATACAGAATAATACTTTCATTTGTATTATTTTAGTTTTTCTTTCTCTATTTAACTCTCTTCATCGATATGCTTCCTTCATGCCAAGGATATGTTTGGAATTTCAGTGTCCATGTGTTAAAAGTGCTTTAAATATGTTCTTCTCCTGATAGTGTGGTTCCACATCAATAAAAGATCCTTTGCCAAATAACACATGGGTAAAATATTGATGAAGTCATTAAATAGCTGTCAAACAAGGAAACATGCCGTTAAGGAAAATACATCACATAAATTGGGGGGGGGATATGTAAGGCCACTTTTAGTATGATTTGTTGGGCACCTTCTAGCACGAGGCTGTGCATCTAGTGTATTGAGACATCTGAAATATCTAACACTTTTCCAAAAAATTTCTTAAACTTTAATGTTGTAAGCAATAAATTTCTTTAATATTTGTGTTATCTTGAATTTGTTTTATTTACAACACATTTATATTCTACATCTCAAATGGGAAATGCAGATAGAGCTGATTGGCAGAAATAGACTTACCAAAAGATATTGTTTGCAATGGTGTTTTTACTTGCTAAATATCTCCTGTTTGGTAATGTACTTATTGAGGGCATGACCTTAGATAGGAGAGTGTGGAGGAAGAGGATTAATGTAGAAATGTAGTTAGGTCAGAGTGTGTTGTCTTGTTGCCATTCATATTAGTCGTCGTAGTATTGATCCGATCGTTTCTTGTCCTTCGATTTTTGTTATTATCTATAGTTTCTTGTTCCTCGATTATTGTATTATTTTTTTGTAGTTTACATTCTGTTACCACCTACTATTATTGGTAGTGTTTGTTGTTTCTTGTACTTCTGTTAATTCCCTTTTCGATACTAATTTGAATTGTCTTCTTGAGCCCAGGGTCAATCGGAAACAACCACTTTACCATAAAGGTAGAGGTAAGGTTTGCATACACTCTACCCTCCCGACACCACTTTGTAGAATACACTGGGATGTTGTCGTTGTTGTTGTAATATTGATTTTGATGAACTGGAAATTGCTGAATGTTTTGAGAAATAATCAGTGATTAATGGAGTACTAAATGATTTTTACCAAAATAATTGTTCACCCAAAGGTACTTTATGTATTTCCAGTTCGTAGATAAAATAGAAAATTGAGCATGTTAACAGGTAACAACAACAACTGCACCTCAATCCAAGCAAGTTGGGATTGGGTATGTGAATCCTTACTATTCAGTATTGTCAACAACAAAAAATTAGTTTCACAAGCACTGGCATAATTGTGAACTGAAGTATTCTTTGATAAATTGATTGACTAGAGAAAATTAATTGTTGAATGCTGTCATCATATTATCCAAATTCATGAGGTAATATGTCTATAAGTTCGGGTCAATGTTTCATGTCTTGTCATCAGTTTGTTTTATTTCCCGGCAACTAAAATCTTTAATTGCATGTTTTGAAGGATAAATATATTCGTACAAGAAGTATATAGGTGTAAAAGTGATTTTTTTTGAAAAATATACGAATGCCATTAAACTATATTATATCTCCCAACCTCATTAAAAAAAAGAAAAAATTACAGAAAGTAGCATACTTAAGACTATAATTACAATAAACAACAACACTTTTGTAAAATTACAGTTTATAGCAAGAGTAACATAATTTTACTCATTAGCTAGGCAAGTGCATGTTTTACTCTCACTACTTTACATTTTTCTATTTTCACTCCACTATTTCACCTTCCCCAAATATAGCCATATCTTTTACCCTTTTTTTTCATCTTATTTTTTTTATCATTTTTTTTCCTTTATTTTTTCTCTTCTATTTCTCCCCCCCCCCCTTTTCATATTTGAAGATAATTATCTCCATGATCTTCAAGATTTCAATATAAAACATCATTACTGTCTTTCACTCTCTTATATCTCTACCCTTTTTTCTTATTAGTTTTTTTTCATCTTATTTTTTTATCATTTTATTTTTTTATTTTGATTTCGTTTTTTTTTTCATTTTTTCTTTCCACTTTATTTCTCTCTTCTATTTCTTTTTTTTTGTTTTTTTTGTTTTTTTTTCTTCCCTTTCTCATATCTTTTTTTTTCTTTTTCTATTGTTGTTTTGTTCTTATTTTTTCTGTGTTTTTTTCTTTTACTTTTATGCTTCTATTTCTCTTTCTTTCTTTTTTTTTTTCACTTTTTTTTTTCTTTTTATATTTTTGTTTTTTTCTGTTTTTTTAACTCTTCTATCTCTAACTTTTATTTTGAAAAGACTAATATGTATATCACAAACACATATTCAAAAACATACAAAATACATAGCCACACAAATCTGGATATGTATCTCAGTACAAAACATACATATGTATTTACGAAATACATATCATATTCATATTAAATAGTAACAAACATAACTATACTATATATCTTCATGTGTATTTGTGAAATATAAAAGTGACTTATAAAAAATAATAATATACATATGAATCAGGTATGTATTCTGTAAATACATATGCAGAACTATATGTATTTTATACGGTGTTGGATTTGTCTTTGAACTGTACATCCTATGTCATTTTAGAAGGTAACATATGTACTTATTTTTTTCTTTTACTGTTTAAGATATGTATCATGTATTTTTTATTACCTATATGTATATGTGTATAATTATCATTTTTGTCATAGAGATTTTGTGTTCAATGTGTTTATATATACATGTGAGTCAAATATGTATTTCTGTAAATACATATGCATATATATGTATGTTTTTATCGTAAATACATATGTAGATCTGTATGTCTATTTATTTTGTATATTTTTTGAATATGTATATATGATATATATATTTTTCTTTTAAAAATAAAAGATAGAGATAGAAGAGTGGAAAAAATAGAAAAAAAATAATAATTTGAAAATAAAAAAGGGGGGAAAAAGAAGAAAGAGAAATAGAAACTAAAAATAGAAGTGTAAAAACAAAAGCGGAAAAAAAAAAGGAGAAGAAAAAAAAATATATGAGAAAAGGATAAAAAAAGAAAACGAAAAAAGAAAAAAAAATACAAGAAAAAGGAAAAAAAAGAAGAAGTAGAAGAGAGAAAATAAAGTGGAAAGAAAAAAAATGGAAAAGAAAAAGAAATTAAAATAAAAAAAAAATAAAAAAATGAAAAAGCTAACAAGAAAGAATAGTTAGAGATATATAAGAGAATGATATTTTAAAATTTTGAAGATCATGAAAATAATAATTTCATATTTGAGTTTGATTTGGAAAAGGAATCTACTAATTTAAATAAGAGTAATTTATGAGAATTTAATTAGATGGGATAATTGTTCCTTATTTAACTCAACTAATTTGAGTAAAACAATAACAGTAAATCTTGTTGTATATGAATTTGTATAGCAACCGTTTACTTAAATATAAAATACAATTTGCTATTTTTCTTAATTATGAAACTGTTGCTATAAAAGTTACAATTAAGACTCTTATATTTTCCTCGTAGTTGGGCTGGTCTATGATCACATTATGTCAGTTTGTGCTCATGATGTGAGCTGAAATGTGTACCAAGAAGCCAAAGGAAGCAAAGCGTAATTACTTATTTTTCCATTTAAAAGTGAATCAGTTATAGTCTTCCTCTTCTACTTCACTCTAAACCTTTTTATCTGGAACTTGTAAGGGTCTTATGTGAAGATTCTCTAGTGCATCATGCATTTGATGCGATTATAACCTATCTACGTGGAAATGCAGTCATGCCATTTGCGAAATTGAATTAATGAAAATTTGCAATGCAGATCAAGACTCTGAGGGAGAAGCATTTATCAGAGATCACTGATCCATGCCAGAGAATTGCTTCTGCAGTGCAGCAGGTATGTCATCAACATCTTATTATCACTTCTGGAGGCAATTGTACCAGCTGTACGGTGCAACATGCTGGATTTACTAGATTTTGATATAATTTGAGATGTAAATAATTTTCAGAAGTCGTTCTTCTTTTGGGGACAGAACCTACAGTCATATATTTTGTTGCAGTCATATATTTTGTCTTCTACTTGTACTAAAATCATCTCCCTCTAAATTCTTCCTCAATAAGTGGGGTTTGGGGAGGGTGGTGTCTACGCAGACCTTACTCCTGCCTTATGAAGACAGATTGGCTGTTACCTAAAGATCCTCGGCTCATGTAAGAAGTTATGGAAAAAGGTCAAATATATCCCTAGTTATACTTCAAGTGTTGTCTTCAAGGTATCTTTACAACCTTTATCCTACTGTTAAATCTATTGGGTGTCTCGTCAATCACTATTATATCATTTGCAAATAATGTACACCATGACACTTCCTCTTCGATATGCTATGTTAATTTATTCATCACTAAGGAAAATAGGAACGGGGTTAAGAGTTATTCGTAGTCTCTCTGTTTATGCTACAGGTACACCTCTAGCTCCAAAAATCTCCATAGAACCCCTTTAGGAACTTTGTAAGTGAATACCTTGTAGTGTAGTTAATTTCTTTCCATTTTTTGCATCTTTATCATTTCTGTGTTGAAGCACTTTTTATGATTCTGAAGTAGAGGTGGTGGTGGATGCCAGAAAAGGATGTATTTTCACATATCTTCAATATACATGTCATTTTTATGTTAGTTTATTTTCCTTTCGGTGAAGGAATCAAGGCCTCCCTAATTCTTGGGGAAAGGGCTTGATATATCCAAATTTAAAGAGCAGTTGAGTACACTTTCTCCTGAATTATGGGGACCTTTTTGGCTATGTTATCGTCTCTTTTTGCCATTTCTTATGTTTTTCTCCCTTTTTTTTTGCCGGGCGAGGTACTTAAAGCATGGCTTTTAAGGTTTTACAAAGGGAAAGAAATAGGACTGTGAGTCTATGACTAAACTGATCTTTTTTTTCTAATTTTAATATGATATTCCTCAGCATCCTCAAAACGAGCTAATTGAAAAGCTCAAACTTTTCAAGATGACGTTGGAACGCATTGTGCTTTTCTTGCGCATAAACAAGCATGATATTAAGCTTACTGATAAGGAAAAACTGTTTTCAATTGGGAGGCACATCAGTTTCTTTCTTAATTCCAATAGAATGCACAAGCCTTCTTCTCCACTGAAGGGTAACTTCCTCAGTCTTCCATACAGCTTCCACAACCACAATCTTTTGATGGTCAAACCAATGCATCGATGCAACCTTTACAGGGGTCCATGGCAGGAAAGAAACAGAATAATCTCACCAACTTGCAACATAATTCCTCCAGGCTTATCGGCAATTTACAACTCTCAGCTACACATGATAAGTACAGTACAACCTGGTTCTAACCAGAATGTTGGATCTCATCATCCACAATTGAAGTTAGGAACATATTCTTCTCAACTCCATCAGGCACTATCTCCTCAGGCATGTCATCAATATTTTATTCCACTTTTATCACTTTTAGAGGCAATTCTACCAGCTTTATGGTGCATCATGCTGGATTTACTAGATTTTGATATTGTAATTATCGGGAAATTACATGGTATAGCTCACATAGTGGGTGACTTTATTTTTTGTTACTCATAAGAAAAGTATTTAAAGATTATCCTTTCTTTCTTTTTATATATGGTACAAGTACATTTTTGTCCCTCTACATCTTAAATGTTTTTACGTTTTTCATGTTCATTTTTCTATCAATTTCTATTTTTTCTTCTTCTTCTTATGTTTTTTCTCTTTTTTTTTTTCTTGATTTTTTTTCTGTTTTAATTTGTTTTCTCAACCTTTATTTTTCTTTAACTTTTTTGTTCTCTTTTTTCTTTTTTTTTTCTCAATCATTATCAATTTCTTCATTTCTCAAATTTTAATTAATTTATCTCAACCTTTATTTTTTTATTTTAATCTTTTCTCTTTATTTTCTCAAACTTTATTTTTATTTTCCTTCTCATTTTTATTTTTTTTAATCTTTACTGTTTTTTTTATTTATTTTATTCCTCTATTTTTAATTAAACTTTATTATTTTTTTCTCTTTTTTCTTTTTTTCAATCATTTTCTTTATTTTGTCCATTTTGGTTATTCTCAAATTCTATTATATTTTGCTAATATATAGAAAGTTAGATAATCCACAAATAGATCTATTTTTCTTTGACATCAAAGTAAATTTAAGGGCATAACCTATTGCTACTAAGCAAGAGTTATAGGGCATCTCATAAACCAAGACACAATGTGATAGTGTCAACATTTTCCCATTAGGCGTAATTTATTTTTGTAGGACGTTCTTGGGCTAAGTTTTGTCTTAGAGGCAAGACTAATAGAGCATATCATAAATCAAGACACAATGTGGTAGTGTCAGCTCTTGCCCATGGGACGTAACTTGTGGGCTAAGCCTCACCTCTAAGGCAAGAGTTATAGAATATCTCATAAATCAAGACAAGATATACTATTATCAACTCTTGTTCATGGGGCATAACATGTTGCTTGAAAGTCCTTGGACTAAGTCGTTGTAAGACCCCGCAAAATACTAAGCTTAATTCAGTCCGTTAATGCTAGAAAAGGGGTCCAGACTTAGAAATTTCAGCAAAGTGTTTGTGCTTAGAATTTTTTAGCCTTCATAAGTTGGCGATCCTATTTTATGATCCTTACGACCTTAAAATATCGAATTCTAGGTTGGTTCATGATCAGGAATGTCAATAGGTGTTCTCGGACGAGTTTTAGAATTTTCAAACATCGTTTGAGGCACGCGTAGAATTCCAAAATAGTGGATAGATGCTATCTCGATGCGCCGCATCTCCCATCGCATCGATAAATATTTTCCTCAGCTTTCAGTGCCAAATTCCAGTGAGCCGATGCAAACTCGATGTGTCGCACCGACTATCACGTTGACCCCATCGATGCGGCGTGTCGGTCAGCGCGTTGCTGGGCATATTTTTTAGTAATTAAAAAGTCGCGTCCTCAGGGATAATTGGGTCATTTTTCCACCTTATCATCCCCAAAAACATGAAATTAAGTCATTCCTAGGGAAAAAAGTCATTCATTCATCACTAATTGCTCTCAAGAACAAACCTTAGGGCCATTGATTTCAAATTCAAGACTCAAGAACTCACCATCAACCTTTATTAATTCAAGTACCAAGGTATGTGAAGTGTTCATCCAAGGGTTTCCTTCCATCCTTGAAGTTCAAGAAATTTTTTTAAACTACAAGTTAATTGATTTCATAGATTTCATGTTGAATTTGAATGTAATCTTGAATATGATGTCCAATGGGTTTTCAATTCTATGAATTATCACAAGTTTCATGAAAAATAGTTAGTGTGGACTGAATTATGTGAACTTCATGTTAAACTCGTGAATAGCAAGTTAAATGTAGTATCCGTGATAATATTACATGTTTATCGATATGTGGAATGCCTATGCTCCCCAAGTGTTTGTCAAAATACTTATGTGAATTGACTAGTGCAAGCATTATGTGACTTTATTCATGAACAAGCCCATGTATATCAAGTGTTTGACAAAAATGTCTAAATGAATGCATTATTAGTAAGCAAGTACTATTATGCTATTAAAGTCATGTAGTATTTTATTTTTTCATGCTATCGAGTCCTGGGGGCATTCAATACCCAAAAATCTAGATGTTTACTTAGAGGTAAAATAGTTATAGAACAGTCTCAGTAGTGTCACGAACAGTAGTACTCAATAATCAATCCCAGTTTCAGTTCAGTATTCAGTTCAGACCTCAAGTAAACCTAGTCAGTTAATAGAACTCAATAGTATTCGTCAGTCAACGGAACCTAGTGAACTAAGTTAAGTTAGACAACATGATAAATAATAGTTCAGTCAAGCCTAGTACAGTCTAGAAATCTGTTCAGTGTCTATTTAGTTGGGAGTAGGATTCAGCACCGAGCATGTGCAGGAATGATGACTTCCCCATCAGATAGGCAGAGTCGTTAGTAGCAGTCCTTGTAATCCAGAGCTACGTAGCCAGCGTAGGCTATGAGAAGTCATCCGTCAGTTTAGGCTTGGCTTTCTCGCAGGGGTTATCCATTAGTTCAGGCTTGACACCCTTAGTCCTTCGAGATAATATAGTACATCAGTATTGTGGATCCACACAACTAGAGTCAGTACTCGGGCACGGTATTGACACCCTTCCAATTAAGGTTGCATGTTGGACCCCAATCTATTTGGAGAGGGGCATGTCGGTTAGATGACTACCTCCCACAGTTTTCGTTCCCTTTCAGTGTCAATACAGAACTCAGTTCAGTTCTATAGATTCAAGACTGTCAGATATAGTTATCCAGCTCAGTGTAGAACTCAGATCAGTTCTTCAGAATCAGGACTGTAAGCAAAAGTCATTCAACTATCAGTAATACAGTCTCAGTAAACTCAAATACCAGTTAATCAATATTCAGAACTCATTATTCAGTGTTATCATGACCTCAGTTGCAGTTTATGTATTTAAACATGTACTCTTATTCAGTTATGATTATGTTACTCATCCAACTGTTGTTTATGCATATGAACCCATGTATATTAGCTTACCTCACTTAGCATACCAGTACATTCAAAGTACTGACACATACTTTTCTTTTGAGCTATGATGTCTTATATCATAGGTTCAGACGCACGGGCTCCTAACCACACTTAGCAGCCTGGGTTATCAGCAACACATTTAGTTGTGAGTCCTCATAGTTCGAGAACGATATTATCTTTCAGCATTTTAGTAGTTCAGTGCATTCAGTAGACAGAGTTAGTTGGGTTCTTGTCCTATCAACTCCATATTCAGACAGTTAGAGGCTTTCATACTAGAGTGTTGTAGACAGATATTCAGTTTTCAGTATTCAATTATCAGTATTTAGTATTTTTTTAGTTGTGAGCTTTATGGTGACTTCAGCCTAATTTCTGCATTTGTTTCAGTATTATTATTATCACAGTGTGACTATTCAATGCTCACAACAGATATCAGTCATGGGTTAGCTTGTGGTTCTTTGGGGTCGTAAGCACCATATAGCATCTGAGGTACAGACTCTAGGCGTTACAAACTTGGTATCAGAACCTAAGGTTCAACAGAGTCCTAGGGAATCTAAAAACCGCATAAAGTAGAGTCTTATGCATGGGTGTGTAGCGCACCACACTTATGGATAGGAGGCTACGAGATATTTTAGAAAAAGTTTCCCTTATTTAAGTATTCATGTCGTGTGAGTGAGCATAAGATAAAATTAAAATCTCAGCCTAATCCTTTTCTTCCTTTCATTTACCTAACATGCCTTCCAAGAAGAACGAAGAAGAATAGGAAATCAGCCAGCCCCTCAGCCCATTCAGGCAGATCCTCTGGATAAGCATGTCTCCTATGCAGAATTCAGGGCTGCATTTACCACTCTAGCCAATTCAGTAGCAGCCCAGAATGAATGTCCAGATGTCGTTCCAGCCAACCTAGTGGTCAATACTGCTGCAGCTAGAATTCGGGGCTTCACCCGAATAAACCCTCCATCTTTTACCGGGTCTAAGTCAGATGAGGACCCATAAGAATTCCTTGATCAGGTGCAAAAAGTTACAGATTTTATGGGGGTGACAGCTAGTGAGAGTGCTAAGTTGGCTGCATATCAGTTGCAGGATATAGCTCACTCATGGATCAAGTAGTGGAAGGAAGAGAGGGCCGCAGATACAAGGCCTATAGAATGGAAGTAGTTTGCCACTGCTTTCCTTAATAGGTTCTTCCTACTGGAGTTGAGGGAAGCTAAGGTTTTGGAGTTTATAAATCTGAAGCAGGGAAACATGACGGTACATGAGTATTCACTCAAGTTTACTCAGTTAGCCAGATACGCCCCTCACATAGTAGTAGATAGTCAGATACTCTCCTCATGTAATAGCAAATAACAGATCGAAGATAAGTAAGTTTGTGTCGGGTGTGTCTAACAGTATGGTCAAGGAGTGTAGGACCGAAATGCTGATTAAGGAGATGGACATATCTAGGTGCATGGTCCATGCACAACAAATAGAAGAGGCTAAGAATAAAGAGAATGAAAGGGAGAACAAGAGAGCTAGGATAAGTAGCTTCAACTTTGCTCAACCTACGTCTTAAGGTGGTAATCATCCTCAGTTTTATCAGAGGTCTTCAGCCCCAGCACCCTCTTAATCCAGTGCCCCAGTACCCAAATTTAGAAATGATAATAGGGGTAGGGCACCAGGCTCTAAGTCCCAAGGCAGTGTTAACAGTGCCCGTACGAATTCTCTATGTCAAAAATATGGCAGACACGATCAAGGTGAGTGTAGAGCTGGCAGTGATGTGTGATTCGGGTGTGGCAAGCCAGGCCATTGGATTCAGAAGTATCGGGTAGTTGTTCATAAAAGTATGGAGTTGTGCCAACAGGTCCAGTCCCATTAATCGTTAGGTCCATCCGGTTGCCCAACTCAGCAGGGTATCGCTTCCCGTGCTACTAGTGGTCAGCATCCAAATAGATTATACGTTCTTCAGTTCTGACAGGATCAAGAAAGTTCTCCTGATGTGGTCACTGGTACGTTACAAGTTTATCATTTACATGTTTATGCTTTGCTAGATCCAGGAGCTTCTTTGTCCTTTGTGACTCCTTATATAGCTGTTGACTCCGGAGTTAGTTTCGAAATCCTAGCAGAGCCTTTTTTCAGTCTCTACCCCAGTGGGTAAATCTATCATAGCCCGGTGGGTATACAGGAACTGTCCGATTATGGTATCTCAGAAAGTCACTTCAGCAGACTTAGTAGAATTATAGATAACAGATTTTGATATCATTCTCAGCATGGACTGGCTTCATTTGTGCTATCCCTCAATTGACTGCAGAAATAGAATTATCCAATTTCAATTTTTAAATGAACCAGTCCTAGAGTGGAAGGGTAGTACTTCAACACTTAGGGGTCAACTTCTTTCTTACTTTAGGGAGAGGAGAATAATATCTAAGAAATGTGTCTATCATCTTGTTCGAGTTCAGGAATCTAGTTCAGATACCCCTAATCTTGAATCAGTGTCAGTAGAATGTGAGTTCCAAGATGTGTTTCTTGAAGATCTTCCTAGAGTTCCTATAGAAAGGGAAATTGACTTTGGAATTGACCATCTTCTAGATACTCAGCCCATCTCTATCCCGACATATAGAATGGCTCCAGCAGAACTCAAGAAGTTAACTGAACAATTGAAGGATCTCCTAGATAAGAGATTTATCAGACCCAGTATATCCTCGTGGGGTGCACCAGTTCTATTCGTGCGTAAGAAAGATGGTTTTCTTAGAATGTGCATTGGCTACCGTCAGCTAAATAAAGTCACGGTCAAGAACAAGTATTCACTTTCTAGAATTGATGAATTGTTTGACCAACTTCAAGGTACCAGTTATTTTTCAAAGATAGACCTCAGATCAAGCTATCATCAGCTCAAAGTTAGAGAGTACGACATTCTAAAAATAACCTTCAGAACTCGGTATGGTCACTTCAAATTCTTAGTCATGTTATTTGGTCTTACCAATGCCCCAACAACTTTCATGGACTTGATAAACTGTGTGTTCAAGTAGTACTTGGACATGTTCATCATATTCTTCATAGATTACATTCTTGTCTACTCCCGCAGTGAGCATGATCATGCAGACCATCTCAGAATAGTATTACAGACTCTTAAAAAACATCAGCTATTCGTAAAATTCAGTAAGTGCAAATTTTGGCTAAGGTCCGAATCTTTCCTTGTCTATATAATTTTCGGTGATGCATTAGAATTGATCCCCAAAATAACAAAGCAATGAGAAACTAGCCCAGACCCATCTCTCCATTAGATAACAAGAGCTTCTTGGACTTGGCCGTCTATTACCAATGGTTTGTTGAGGTGTTTTCATCTATTGCATCCCCTATGTCCATATTGACTCTGAAGAAAGTCAAATTCCAGTGGTTAGATTCTTGTGAGAAGAGTTTTCAGGAGTTGAAGACTTGACTCACTACAACCCTAGTTTTGGATCTACCAGATGGTTCAGATGGATTTATGGTATACTGTGATGCTTCCAGAGTTGGTTTGGGGTATGTGTTAATGAAGAGAGGTAAGGTCATAGCCTATGCCTCTAGACAACTTAAGCCCCATGAAAAGAACTATCCCACTCATAATCTTGAGTTAGCAGCTGTAGTATTTTCCTTAAAGATTTGTAGGCACTATTTGTATGGAGTGCACGTTGAGATGTTCAATGATCATAATAGCCTGCAGTATGTGTTCTCTCAGAAAGACCTAAACCTCTATCAGAGAAGGTGGTTGGAGTTGTTGAAAGACTACGACATGAGTGTTCTGTATCAATCGGGAAAGGCCAATATAGTGGTTGATGCTCTCAGTAGGATGTCTATGGGTAGTAGTTCTCACGTGGAAAATGATAAGAAGAAGTTAGTTCAGGAAGTTCATCAACTTACTCGACTAGGTATTCGCTTAGTCGATTCAGCAGAAAGTAGTGTATAGATTCAGAGTAGTTCAGAATCATCTATAGTTTTCTAGGTGAAGGAAAAGAAGGATAGGGATCCTAATCTAGTTAAGTTGAAAGAACCAGTCATGTGTCATTGAGTTTGTGTATAATAACAGTTACCATTCCAGCATTTAGATGGCTCTTCTTGAGGTGTTCTATGGGAGAAGATGTAGATCTCCCATTGGTTGGTTTAAAGTGGGTGAGGCCACAGTGGTAGGGACTGACTTGGTATTTGATACCTTAGAAAATTTCAGTTGATCAGGGAAAGGCTTAAAACAGCTCAGAGCCGACAGAAATTGTATGCTGATATGCGTAGAAAAGATCACGAGTTTGAGATTGGGGATTTTGTGTATTTGAAAATCTCTCCTATGAAAGAAGTTAAAAGGTTTGGCAAGAAGGGAAAGCTCAGTCCCTGATATGTCGTTCCTTACTGAATTCTCAGCCGTTTTGAAAAGGTAGCCTACGAGCTTGAGTTGTCTTCAGACTTAGCTTCAGTCCATCAGTGTTTCATGTCTCCTTGCTAAAGAAATGCATAGGTGACCCAACAGTTGTAGTACCTATAGAGGGTGTAGATGTTTAGAACAGCCTCTCTTATGAAGAGGTTTCAGTAAAAATCCTTGATTACCAGATTCACAGACTGATGAACAAAGATGTCCCTCTAGTCAAAGTTCTTTGGCAGAATTAGTCCGTTGAGGGAGATACTTGGGAAGCAGAAGCATATATGTAGACCAAGTATCCTCACCTCTTCTCCGCAAACTCAGACTCAGCTCAAGGTAACAATCTTTCCTTGAACTTACTCAATTCCATATTCTGATCTCTCTTATGAATTTGATATCAGTCCAGTTGCATAGCATTCTCATATCATGTATATCTTCATGAAATAACTCAGTCATATGTCACGTCTCCAAAATTTAGTCATGCTTCAGTCATGCATGTTCAGTAAGAAAATTTAGTATATCATTAGTTTCAGTCATTAAACCATGTTTCAGTTATACATGCTCAATAAGCAAGTTCAGTCTCTTAGTATTCTCAGCTTAGTCAGTCTCATTCGAGGATGAATGTCCCCAAGGGGGAGATATTGTATGACCCCGCAAAATTCTAAGCTTAATTTAGTCCGTTAATGCTAGAAAAGGGGTACCAGACTTAGAATTTTCAGCAAAGTGTTTGCACTTAGAATTTATTTAGCCTTCATAAGTTGGCGATCCTATTTTACGATCCTTACGCCCTTAAAATGTCGAATTCTAGGTTAATTCATGATCAGGAATGTCAATAGGTGTTCTCGGATGAGTTTCAGAATTTTCAAACTTTGTTTGAGGCACGTTTGGAAATCCAAAAGAGTGGATCGACTCTATCTTGATGCGCCGCATCGCCCATCGCGTCAATAAATATTTTTCTCAGCTCCTACTGTCAAATTTTAGTGAGCTGGCGCAAACTTGACGTGTCGTACCGACCATCATGTTGACCCTATCAACGCGGTGTGTCGGTCTGTGCATCGCTGGGCATATTTTTCAGTAATTAAAAAGCTGCATCCTCAGGGGTAATTGGGTTATTTCCCACCATATTCAGCCCCAGAAACACGAAATTAAGTCATTCCTAGGGCAAAATTCATCCATTCATCACAAATTGTTCTCAAGAACAAACCCTAGGGCCATTGATTTCAAATTCAAGACTCAAGAACTCACCATCAACCTTCATTAATTCAAGTACCAAGGTATGTGAAGTGTTCATCCAAGGGTTTCCTTCCACCCTTGGAGTTCAAGAAACTCTTTTAAACTATGAGTTCATTGATTTCATGTTGGATTTGAATGTAATCTTGATTATGATGTCAAATGGATTTTCAATTCCATGAATTATCACGTTTCATGAAAACTAGTTAGTGTTGATTGAATTATGTGAACTTCATGTTGAACTCTCGAATTGTATGTTTAATGTAGTATCCATGATAGTATTACATGTTTATTGATATGTGAAATGCCTATGCTCCCCAAGAGTTTGTCAAAATGCTTATGTGAATTGACTAGTGCAACCATTATGTGATTTCATTCATGCACAAGCCCATGTATATCAAGTATTTGACAAAAATGTCTAAATAAATACATTATTGGTAAGAAAGTCTTATTATGCTATTAAAGCCATGCAGTGTTTTATTTTTTCATGCTATCGAGTCCTGGAGGTATTTAATACCTGAAAATCTTGGTATTTACCTAGAGCTACAATAGTTATAGAATAGTCTCAGTAATGTCAAGAACAGTAGTACTCAGTAATCAATCCAAGTTTTAGTTTAGTATTCAGTTCTGACCTCAAGTAAACCCAGTCAGTTAATAAAACTTAGTAGTATTCCGTCAGTCAATGGAACCCAGTGAACTTAGTTCAGTTAGACAGCAAGTTCAGTAGCAGTTCAGTCAATCCTAGTGCAGTCTAGAAATTAGTTTTGTGTCTATTCAGTTGGGAGTAGGATTCAGCACCGAGCGTGTGCAGGGATGACGGCTTCGCAATCAGAGAGGTAGAGTCGTTAGTAGCAGTCCCTGTACTCCAAAACTACGTAGCCAGCATAAGATATGAGAAGTCACCCATTAGTTTAGGCTTGACTTTCTCGTAAGGGTCACCAGTCAGTTCAGTCTTGACACCCTTAGTCCTTTGGGACATTTCAATACATCAGTATAGTGGATCTATACAGCTAGAGTCAGTACACGTAGCACGGTATTGGCACCCTTCCAACTGGGGTTATAGGTTGGACCCCAATCCATTCAGAGAGAAGAATGTTGGTTAGATGACTACCTCCACAGTTTCAATTTAGTTTCAGTCTCAGTACAAAACTCAGTTAGTTCTACAGATTCAAGACTGTTAGATACAGTCATCTAGCTCAGTATAGAACTCAGATCAGTTCTTTAGAATTAGGACTGTTAGAAACAATCATTCAACTATCAGTAATGCAGTCTCAGTAAACTCAAATATCAGTTAATCAATATTCAAAACTCAATATTCAGTATTATCATGACCTCAGTTGTAGTTTATGTATTCATGTATGTACTCTCATTCAGTTATGATCATGTTATTCAGCCAGTTATTGTTCATGCATATGAACCCATGCATATCAACCTACCTCACTTAGCATACGCGTACATTCAATGTACTGACACATATTTTTCTTTTGCGCTATGATATCTTATATCATAGGTTCAGACGCACAGGCTTTTGACCGCACTTAGCAGGTCGAGTTATCAACAACAGATTTAGTGGTGAGTCCTCATAGTTCAAGGACGATGTTATCTTTTAGTATTTCAGTAATTCAGCACATTCAATAGATGGAGTTAGTTGGGGGCTTTTCCTATCAACTCCATATTCAGATACTTAGAGATTTTCAGACTAGAGTATTGCAAACAAATATTTAGTTTTCAGTATTCAGTTATCAATATTCAGTATTTTTTTTCAGTTGTGAAACTTATGACGACTTCAGCCTAATTTCTGCATTTGTTTCAGTATTATTATTATTACAGTGTGACTATTCAGTACTCACAGCAGATATCAGTCATTGGTTAGCTTACCGTCCTTCGGGGTGGTAAGCACTGTGTAGAGTCCGGGGTATAGACTTGAGGCATTACAGTTGTGCCTCTAATTCAAGAGTTATAGAACACCTAAAAAATAAAGACATAATGCAGTAGTGTCAACTCTTACCCATGCGACATGACTTGTTGTTTGAAAGTCCTTGCTTTATAAAACTTTCATAACTCAAGATAGAATTTAGTAGTGTAAACTCTTGTCCATAGGGCATAACTTGTTGTTTAAAAGTCCTTGGTCTAAGTCTTGCCTCAAAGGTAAGAGTTATCTAGCATCTCATAAGTCAAACATAATATGGTTGTGTCCGCTCTCTTATCCATGGGTCCTAACTTGTTGTTTGAAAGTCTTTGGGTTAAGTCTTGCCTCTAAGTCAAGAGGTTTACATCATCTCAAAAATCAAAACACAATGTGGTTGAGTCAACTTGTAACACACCAAAAACTTTAGAACCTTCGTGCACCCAACATTATATAAAATGCAAGTACATCACTACAAGAAATAGGTTTTATAGTGGTGACAATTAGTGGTGAGTCAATTTGTTACTGCAGAAATATCATGTCACGACCCAAATGGCCATAAGTGGCACCCACACTGACATTCCTATGGGAGAACTATCTAAATCAAATCATTACCCAATCAGTTAGTTAATATTAAAATGATATTTTCATAAAACCATCTTAACAATAATAATCTAGAGTTAATCATCAGTAGCGGGAAACCAAACAATCTACTAACTGAAATTCTCAAGACCCAAAAGTTATCGTACAAGAACTACTAACAAAGATCATGTCTTAAGAGATATCCCAAAATAAAGTAAATAAAGAATATTTCATTGCCCGAAAGATGGACAAGAACAAATAAGATGACCCATGACAGGCTGAAGACGGAGTGCTCACCCTTGAATCAAGATCTGCTATCAAACTCTAGAGGTGAGATAATGTATGAGCCTCTAGAAAAATTTCTGCACTCAACCAAAGAAGAGTACAGGGTAGTATCAGTACAAACTACTATGTACTGGTAGGTATCATAGGCCAACTCAACTTAATAACATGTACACAACATAAATAAAATAACAAGTAGACAAGCATCATCACATAATAAATTCTCAATGAATCAACAATACAACAAGAACAGGTCAAACAATGCTCACAGACAAGCCACATAACCATCAAGAGTATCAACCATATTGTAAACATCCACAAAATCAACACAAATATGTACAAACATGCTATGAGACTTATTTTTTCCAAAATAGTCATGACCTGATGGGAATAATCTATGTTTATGTACCGTACCAGTGTGGTACCCGATCCAACATATACATATACATATTCGTACCGTCGTGGTACCTGATCCAATATATAAATATCCATACTAGCATGGTATCCGATCCATCATATACATATTCGTACCGGTGTGGTACCCGATCCAATATATAAATATCTGTACCGGCATGATACTTGATCCAACATATAAATATCCGTACCGGCGTGGTACCCAATCCAACATATACATATCCGTACCGGCGTGGTACCCGATCCAACATATATATATCCGCACCGGTGCGGTACCCGATCCAACATATAAATATCTGTACCTGCGTGGTACCCGATCCAACATATACATATCCGTACCGACGTGGTACCCGATACAATATATAAATATCCGTACCGACGCGGTACCCGATCCAACATATAAATATCCGTACCTGCGTGGTACCCGATCCAACATATATATATTCGTATCGGCGTGGTATCCGATCCAATATATACAAGTAATATCAATATCAAATTTAAAATATCTCACATCATACAACACAATGTACAAAGTTTACAAGTACACTTAAAGTAATAAAATAGTTCCATCAAGTAAATTTTTGGTAAATATTTATGCACGTATCAACAATCCAAACATCAACAATTTCAAGCATGTACGAATACAAATCAACAAGTAGATAATTTAGGAGCATACACACAATTAAGTCAAGTCTAAGCTCCAATTAAACCGTAACCTACCTCACTCAATGAATCCGAATATCACTAGTCCACCAGTGTCTTTCCCTTTCTCAAATTTTCGAAACGTTCAAAATCTGTTTAAACATATAATTCTCATATAAGTGCGAATTTAATGACACCTGTTTAATAAATTCTTACTCTTAAAACTCTAGATTCAAAATTATTTCTTTTCTCTTGTCTAAATATGATCATAACATCTCTATCACTGCGATGACTACTACAACAATTATAAAATTAGTTCAAATATGCAGAGGCATATTGCCACTCCAGTAATGGAGAAAATTACTAATTGCTTCCTGTTAATGATTTAAATGGCCAAGGACGACTCCACCAACAACTGTTTTTAACCAATCACTGCCAAACTTTTCTAAAACAATTTTAAAGAAAGAAAAATCCACCAAACTCAAACCTTGCAGCACTTTTTTTCCTATAACTAACAAGGACAAAAAAAATTAAGTGGTGATCATTGACTAATAATTAGGTCGAAACAATTAAGAATAATAATCACTGGCCCATCATTATTATAATCTTTAGTTAAAATTAATTAAGGGTACAACTTGTTAAATTCTAGTTTATCAGAAACATGTTAACAAAAAAATTACAACTAGTAATTTTGCTAACCTAAAGCGGAGACGATTTCCCTTTTTGAGAACGACGATTTGATTAAGAGAAAGAAAATAATAACTGCTCTTCTGTGCCCCTCTCTTATTTAACCTTCTGATGTTCGATTAATAAACATGAAAAACCCTTTTACTTAAATTCGATTCTAATACATAGGTTTCAAGAGTTGAAGAAATATCATTTTGATCCAATAACCACCAACTAAAATAATATCTAAAGTATCTTATAAATTCTCAAATAATTTTAGGAACCTCAAAAACAAATTAAATATTTACATTGACTAAAAAGTACGTTCCGAACCTATTGAAAATGTTAAAATACTAACCCCAGGTTGTCTCGATCAAAAGTATGACTATTATCGGGTTTTAACTTTATTAAAACTAAAGGACCCAATTAATGACTTAAATCGCCTCCGAACACCTCACGAATTGGTAGTACAATCCTATAAGTCATAATTCATGTATATAAACTACCGCGAGAGCTAAAAATAGAAAAGATAAGAAAATTTCAAAGACGACCGGGAGGGTCGTTACATCAGATACCAATTAAACAATCGTTCATCCCCGAACGGACAAACAACAGGCAAGAAGGAAAAAAACAAGGAATTACCTAAGTTAGCAAAAAGATGTGCATACTTGCTACGCATGTCTACTTCGGTCTCCCAAGTGGCCTCCTCAATAGGACGATTCTTCCATTGGACCTTCACCGATGCTATCTCCTTAGTCCTCAACTTATGGACAACCAAATACCTAGCCGATCCTATATGTACCCCAACCTCCCTAGACTTTAAAGGTTCAATTAGTATACAACAATACAAGCCATATTCTTCACCCATATATATGCAACCGTCTTATACCAAATAATAAATATAGGTGCATACTGGCGATAGGTGATGCACATGAAGGAATGAATGCAAAGTACAAAATCAATATCACAACTCACCATAACTGTCCTCATCAGGACCATCATCATCGTAACTAACCTCAACAAATAACCAACAGTATCCTCCGGCCTTGCCGGGTATCAACATATTATAAATATATCCTCAAGCCTTACAAAGTATCAACATCATCATAACAGTATCCTCCAGCCTTGCCGGTATAAATATTATCACAATAGTCATTACCAAATAACACACGCTAAAATTCTCATAAAAATAGTCATATCACCATAAAATATTTATCTAGTCAATACTTCCCAACTACTCATTATTATCGTTATTAGCAACCAACAATTATTATAATAGAATCACTAGTCATCACATACCCTTTAGTTATTAGCCTAAATATTATCCTTTACATAATCCTTATTCAAGGGATAACAACTAACCACTATTTATGTAATAGCCAACATCCACCATCTAGTCAAGGTTCATCACTAGACCAAAACCGCCATTTATCCACCATTCATTATTAGCAACTAATCATCCTATATCCGTTAATCATTACTGACAACACATTACTACTTGTCACCTAACCATCTTTTATTAACTAACACCATTCATTATCTAACCATCATTTACCAACTAATCCTTACTTAACTATTCATTAGTTAACCATTTAGCAACTATACAGAGTTATTAACTAGTCACCTCTTATTACCAACATCTCTTATTATCTAACCTCATTGACATACAAATCTTTATTTATCGACTAATCGACATCACGAACATAGTCATGAATACCAACTAATCTTCACCTATGCTAGACCCTACCTCACCATAAGTCACGTATTAACTATCGCTAGCTACTATGTTTCATCTAAGCAAGATTCATTAACTAATACATTGGATTCCTAGCCATCACCAGTATACAATCAATAAAGTCATAAGCAACATACTGCATCTTCCTCCATCCCATACCAGAGAGATATTTATAAAAACATATAAGTATTCATAAATTGTAATCATTTCCTTTACACCAATAAACACTCCTTAGATATTCAATCATTATCATAACACAACCCTTGGCCCATTAATTTATCCGAAATAGTCACAACATCATAATCATGACCTTAGGTCCATATACATATCCGAAAATCATATTGATAATTATATTTATAAGTCGTAGCATATCTCTATTCATCTCACATATATGAGGTATCTCACATATTGGAGGCATAATATAGATAAACATGTAATCATCTATAGCATATCTTATATCGATAGGTTATATATATCATGACTATGAGGAATATCACCTCTCTAGGTCAATTTGCATATCTAAGAGGAAATATCATCTCTATAGGTCAATCATCAAGCCTAAGAGGAAATAACATCTCTATAGACCACATAACGTATCTAGGAGGAATATCATCTCTAAATGTCCAATATCACTTCCACAGAAAGTATCATAATTATAACTCAAAATTCACAATCCAAGAACATCAATACAAGTTACCTAGTTACTAAGTAATCTTATTCTAAGATTTACTAGCCTCATCTGTGTCTAACATCCACAACTGATTGCACAAGACTTAACACAAGTTTAGGCCTAAGTGGGCAAGACGATCCCACTTTTAATCCTTAATTTCCATAAATATGCACACTATGTCCCAAACCAGGCTAAGGTATATAGTTCATCTTCTAAATGTCAAGTAAGCCATATTCAAGCCTAAGATAGCAACTTCGACTAGAACCAAGGTGCTCAAGTAAACTCTACCCAACTAACGGTTTCAAGATTACCACACTAGCACAATAAGGCTAAATATACAAATCATGCTTCAAATATAAAAACCACATCCCAAACATAGGTTTACATTATAGCCACGCTACAAATAATCTAAACTAGAGAGGAAAAATAATAGGATTCAAAAGGGGTATAAACATGCCATTTTACTGGTCCCACAGAATTAGAGCCCACAATAAATTATCCTCCACAACATTGTTAATATCCATTTAATCATCATACCTTAACCACTCAATAAGAAATATCCACCAAGTATCACTCAAGGAAAGATCAATCATGCCATTTAATAATTAATTTGTTTTCCCATTCAGGATCATCCTTAATTATTCTATGAATGTAACTAAGCTATTTGATTTTGCTTTACCACTATCATGAAAATTATCATCCTCTAAAAGTGTCATATACCAGCCAACTTTGTGGGACATACAAATGTATAATTCAGCCACAAGGTCAAGTCAATAATATTTTATCTTCTCAAAATTATTCCTATGCATAAATCCACAGCTACAACTTATGTCCTGACAATCATTAACTCAATATTTTTGAACGTCAAACACTTCATGGTCAAGCCAAACGTCTCTTATATCACTAACACCAATTTAAGATATATAGAGTCATTCTTATTTCTACCTAACAATATTTTTACTACGGACTTTACTTAACTCTTAATCACCTCAAGAGTGGTCCCCACACCACTAGCACATAAGTAAGGCCAAAAAAAATAAATCAATTATAGGTCATTGACAGTCTAATCACCAATATCACATTCCAGACAAGTCATCGATCAAAATCTGTAGGTATCAACAACCTCTACTAGTTTTTGTCACTTTTATTTAAAACTCAGTATTTTGCCAAGCATTAAGAATTCGTTCACATAAGGAACTCAAAGATAATGTCACTTAGCTAGTCCTCACAAGGAACCCATTATAGTTTCAATAATAAAACTGCACAAAAATTCTAAATACAGTCTCAATGGACGGACCACAAAAAGATCCTAAAATAATATCAACTAAACAAACTACGCAAGGGTCCATCCACAACATCATTAACAAGAACCTCTCATTACGGAAAATACATATCACCTCAATTTTTTATTCATGTCACTTTTCACTATCTTTTCTCGCTATCACATTCTCATATCATCCTTTCAATTCCCATACCATCAATCTCATCAGTATAATAGTACCAAAGATAAGTAAGCACCATAGAATTTCTAGTTTCACAATAACAAGAAATCAAATAATCCCATCACATTTATCAACAAAAACAACTTAGTCAATTTTCATGACTTAACAAAAACAATTCACAATAATGACAAAAATAAAGCAAAACAAGTTTAACCAAATATCATACACAAGCAATCAATAAGTTCACAGTCTTCACAAGTCTTTACCTATTAACAATAAATTTTAGACCTTATTAACATATACCAATTGAAATCTCCTAGATTTTTATTCAAAATTATTAAGATACCAATTAGATTAAATCTAGTAGTCCAAGACTAGGACGACACGATTGAGACAAAGAAAGGAAAATGACTTCTACATGCCTCATAGCCTTACGAAGATTGGGAGTAGGGCCCTACACACCAATTTATGAAACTCTACTCGACATAGTTCTTATTAACAGAAACCAATCGAAATTGCCAGATACCAATTGAAATCAAGTAATATCACGTAAGAAAGAAGAATTTGAATTTTCCTAGTGTCCAATAGCCTCTCGAAGAAAAGTACAGACGTCTCCGTACCATTCCGCAAGACTCTACTAGAAATGTCCTTGTATAACAAGATTGACGAATCGAGGGCTCTGAAACCAACTTTGTCACGACCCAAATGGCCATGAGTGGCACCCACACTGACATTACTGTGGGAGAACCATCGAAATCAAACCATTACCCAGTTACTTTGTCAGTATTAAAATGATATTTTTATAAAACCATCTTAATAATAATAATCTGGAGTTAATCATCAGTAGTGGGAAACCAAACAATCTACTAACTGAAATTCTCAAGACCCAAAATTCATCGTACAAAAAATACTAACAAAGATCATGTCTAAAGAGATATCCCAAAATAAAGTAAAAAGGGAATGTTTCATTGCCCGAAAGATGGACAAGAACAAATAAGATGACCCATGGCAGCCTGGAGACGGAGTGCTCACCCTTGAATCAAGATCTGTTATCAAACGCTGAGGTGAGATAATGTATGAGCCTCTAGAATAATTTTTGCAATCAAGAAAAGAAGAGTACAGGGTAGTATCAGTACAAACCACTATATACTGGTAGGTATCATAGGCCAACTCAACTTAATAACATGTACACAATATAAATAAAATAACAAGTAGACATGCATCATCACATAACAAATTCTCAATGAATCAACAATATAATAATAACAGGTCAAGCAGTGCTCACAGACAAGCCACATAACCATCAAGAGTATCAACCATATTGTAAACATCCACAAAATCAACACAAATATGTACATACATGTTATGGGACTTATTTTTTTCCAAATAGTCATGACCTGCAGGGAATAATCTATGTTCATGTACCGTACCGGCGTGGTACCTGATCCAACATATACATATTCATACCAGCGTGGTACCCGATCTAATATATAAATATCTATACCAACGTAGTACCCGATCCAGCATAAAAATATTTGTACTGGCGTGGTACCTAATCCAATATATACATATCCATACAGGCGTGGTACTTGATCTAATATATAAATATTCATACCGGCGTGGTACCCGATCTAACACATAAATATTCGTACCGGTGTAGTACCCGATCCAACATATACATATCTGTACAGGCGCGATACTCAATCCAATATATAAATATTTGTACCGGCATGGTACTCAATCCAACATATACATATCCGTATCGGTGTGGTACCCGATCCAATATATAAATATTTGTACCGGTGTGGTACCCGATCCAACACATAAATATCCGTACCGGAGTGGTACCCGATCAAACATATATATATTCATACCAGCGTGGTACCCGATCCAATATATACAAGTAATATCAATATCAAATTTACACTACCTCACAGCATACAACACAATGTACCAAGTGTACAAGTGCACTTAAAGTTATAAAATAATTCCATCAAATAAACTTTCGGTAAACATTTATACACGCATCAACAATCCAAACATCATTAATTTGAAACATGTACGAATACAAATCAACAAGTATACAATTTAGAAGCATACACACAATTAAGTCGAGTCTAAACTCCAATTAAACTGTAACCTACCTCACTCGAAGAATCTGAATATCACTAGTCCACCAGTGTCTTGCCCTTTCTCAAATTTTCAAAACGTTCAAAATTTGTTCAAACTGATACAGATTTAATAATTAATTGATCTCATTAATATTGAAGGGGTTACAGCTGTATATATAGAGAACTGAAGAATAACTAATTACAGAATAACCCAGATGTATTTAATAATTATATATGTAGTCTATTATCCCCCCGCAAGCTGATCAGCGGTAACGAGGGGCAGCTTGGAGCAGAGAGACTGAAAAGGCTGTAACAGAAGAGGCTTGGTGAGAATATCAGCAAGCTGGTCAGTAGATGGGACATAGTGCGTGGCCATCGCTCCTGCAAGTACCTCATCGCGAACAAAGTGACAGTCAGACCCAACATGCTTCATACAATCATGAAGGACTGGATTTTTGGTAACACAAATAGTGGACTGATTGTCACAATAAATCTGTGGTTTCGTCGGGGGAATGCCAAGTGCATCCGTAAGGTATCGTAACCACATGGCTTCAGCAACACCCGCAGCCATGGCACGATATTCTGCTTCTGTGGAGGAACGGGACACTCGCGTTTGCTTCTTGGTGCACCAGGAAATCAGATTCGGTCCCATCATAACAATATATCCAGTAGTGGACTTTCGATCATCTTTGTCGTTAGCCCAATCCGAATCAGAAAAAACAGATATATCAAACGAGCCCTTTTGAAATAAAATTCCACAGTGAAGAGTACCTTGAAGATAGCGCAGAATGCGTTTCAAGGCCTGAAAGTGTTGTTCTGTGGGAGCATGCATTGATTGGGAGACTCGATTGACTGCATATTGGATGTCCGGACGAGTAACAGCAAGATAATGAAGTCCACCGACGAGGCTCCGATATAGTGTAGGATCGGCAAAGGGAGTATTCGGCCCTGGGGATTGGCGGACTGCCATGGGAGTGACCGCGGGTTTGCAGTCTGTCATTCCAGCCCGATTTAGAAGTTCAAGGGTATATTTTGTCTGATGCATCAATATGGTTCCCGATTTGCGGATGAGTTCGAGGCCAAGAAAGAACTCCAGAGGACCGAGGTCCTTAAGTTTGAAGTCACGATGCATAGCTTCAGTAATTTCAGTGATGAGTGATGACGAGCTGCCTGTAATAACAATATCATCCACATAGATAAGAATGATGACTGTCCCTCGAGAACAGTGAAGGGTGAAGAGGCTGTTGTCATGATGGTAGGTGCAAAAACCAAGACCCTGCAGAAAAGTAGAGAGACGTGTGTACCAGGCACGAGGGGCCTGTTTCAGTCCATACAGTGATTTGCGAAGCTTGCAAACATAGTGAGGACGGTTGGGATTAACATATCCCGGTGGCTGAACCATATAGATTTCTTCCTCAAGATGACCATGAAGAAAGGCATTGCTGACGTCTAGCTGATGAAGCGGCCAATCATAGTGAAGAGCAAGAGACAAGACCAGATGAATAGTCTGTTGCTTAACAACAGGGCTGAAGGTCTCCTTATAATCCACACCATACTCCTGATGATACCCTTTTGCAACCAGACGTGCTTTATAGCGAGAAAGAGATCTATCTGAATTTCGTTTGATGCGAAACACCCATTTGCACCCAATAGACTTTCGGTTACTAGGCAGAGGTACCAAATCCCATGTACGTTGTTCATTCAGAGCCTGAAATTCCTCATCCATAGCTTGGCACCAGAAACTATTTTTGGAGGCTTGGTTGTAGGTAGTAGGCTCAGTTGTGGGATGTGCATCAAAGGGTATTTGGGTGTGGTAGGCTTTGGGTTTGAAGGTACCGGCCTTGGCTCGGGTTGTCATAGGAAGAGTGTTGAGTGGAGGGTGATTAGGAAGGGGTGGTGGAGTTGTATGATGCGTGGGCGGGGGTTGGGTGGGGCTGCCGTGGGAGCTGGGATGTGCAACGGTGGATGGGGTGGCTGTATGTGTGTTAGGAGTATGATGTAGGGAAGTGGTGGGTTGTGTGGCAGTCGGCTGGGTGTTCGGGTGGGAGGTTTGGGGTTTCGGGTGGGTAGTGGTGTAGTGGGGTACCGGGTTAGGTGCCGAGTGAGCCGGAGCATGAGCGTGAGAAAAGGACGGAAATAATGGCACAACGCCAAGTGGATTGGGGGAGTATGGAGTAGAGGAAAGACTTGTGTAAGGAAATTGTTCCTCCACAAAACGAACATGACGGGAAACATATGTTTTCTGAGATACAGGATCGAAACATTTGTAACCTTTGATAGTGGGATGATAGCCTAGAAAGACACAAGGGGTGGACCGAGGTTGAAGTTTATGTTGAGTGTGCGGACGCAACCAGGGATAAACTAGACACCCAAACGGGCGGAGATGGATATAGTCGGGTGGATGATTGTAGAGACGGGCATATGGAGTGGAGTTGGAGAGAGTGTGAGTGGGCATGCGATTTATGAGGTAGTTGGCAGTAGCAAGGGCATCAACCCAAAAGGAAACAGGTAAGGTGGAATCATGGAGGAGCGCAACAACTGTTTCTATTAGGTGACGGTGTTTGCGCTCAGCAACGCCATTTTGTTCAGGGGTATATGGACATGAAGTGTGATGAAGAGCCCCTAGATTTTGAAGAAAAACACCAAATGCATTGTTGACAAATTCTTTGCCATTGTCACTTCGAAAATTTTTGATTTTGGCATTAAATTGATTTTGAACCATTCGGTCAAAGTTTACAAAAATAGTATAAGCTTCGGATTTAAATTTCAGAGGATAAAGCCAAGTGAATTTACTGTAATCATCAACAAAACAGATATAATAACGAAAACCTTGAACAGAAGGAACTGAGGTTGGACCCCAAACATCAGAATGAATTAATTGAAATGGCGCAGTGGCCTTGTGTTCAGACAGTGAAAAAGGTAAACGACAAGATTTAGACACTGAACAGGACTCGCAATGTAATTTTTCTGAAAAATTAAAACCTAAGGAAGATAAAATGGATTTGGTGATGGCGGATGATGGGTGCCCAAGCCGGCGATGCCAGGTTGACGAGAGAATGGCTTGACTCACAACAGACGGAGACCTGGATGGAAGAGTGTATAGCCCATGCTCACAGCGGCCCGTGTACCGCACCCGGTTCGTGGTATTGTCCACTATCTGGAAATTGGTGTCATTAAAAATGAGGGTGCAGTTATTTTCTTTAGTAAAGCGATAAACAGATAAAAGATTGGATGTGAGGGAAGGGACGTGGTGAAGGGTTGAGAGATGAAATTTACCATTTGGGGTATAGACATACCCAGAGCCGGTGTTTGTGATGGGAAGGGATTGACCATTGCCTACTGTAATAGTTTCTGAGCCATGATACGGATGAGGAGCTTGAAGTTGTGAATAATCCGACGTCACATGGGTGTTAGCACCTGTGTCTAGATACCAATCGCCAGATTGAGCGTTTGTGGACGCATGCATCGCCCTTGATCCTCCGGACTGGCTATTTACATTCTGCGAGTCATCATAACGATACCAGCAATTAGCCGCAGAATGGCCCCGTTTAGCACAAATTTGGCACGTCGGAAGATCTCGTGTGGGCATCCGCTGGTTTTCTCGTCCCTGTCCGCGGCCTGACTGGAAGCCGTCCCTCGGTGGAGGCCCGCCTCTGCCTTGCTGCCCGGTGTTTCGACGGTCACCGCCGCCGCTGCCTCGCCCTTGGTTACGACGATCGTCACCGCGACCCCTGGCCGAGCCTCCGCTGCCAGCCGAGTAAAGAGCCGTGACGCCAGGGGTGGAACTGGCTTCTCCGAGCAGTAATTTGTGTTCCATGTCTAGATTCAATTCTTCTGCATTAAGCCATCCAGACAGTTGATTCAGAGTGATTTCGACAGGCGAGAGGCGAATATGCTGTTTGAGAGAGGAATAGCCAGCCGGAAGACCACGTATCACGGCATTCACCACGTCTCGTTCAGGAATAATCTCGTTCACAGCATCTAGGTCAGACAGAATAGAGGCCACATCATCAAGGTATTGAGTCATCGTCTTCGTTCCCTTCCGAAGAGTATGCAATTTGTCACGCAACTGAAAAATATGAGCCGTGGACACAGAGTTGTACCTTGTGGCTAGTGCGTCCCAAAGTGAAGCCGATGTGAGAAAACCCCGGGCGTGTTTGTGCACAGAGGGGCTAATAACTGCGAGAAGACAGGCTCGGATCTGAGTGTCTACGATCATCCACGGAAGGTAGTCGGGATTTGGGAGCTTGACGCCGTCCTTCTCGGCTGTCTCGGGCTGCGGCTTCTCCGCACCGTCAATCCATCCGAGCAGCAAGTTGGCTGCGAGGGCGGTGCGGACGTTAAGTGCCCAGGCCGGGTAGTTGTTGTCAGATAATTTTTCGGGGATGAGATTGTGGAGATTCCTGAGCAGTAATTTTACTCCAGACGGTAATTTTGACAGAGGATCAATAACCTTGTCCATGGCGCCGACCTACGGCGGAGGAGGGAGGCCGTGCGGCGTGGTGTAGACGGTGGCGGCGGCGCACACACGTCGGAAAAGAGGAGAGATTAGGGTTTGGGCGGAAGAAGAAACCCTAGCTCTGATACCATGATACAGATTTAATAATTAATTGATCTCATTAATATTGAAGGGGTTACAGCTGTATATATAGAGAACTGAAGAATAACTAATTACAGAATAACCCAGATGTATTTAATAATTATATATGTAGTCTATTACAAACATATAATTCTCATATGAGTGCGAATTTAATGACACTTTTTTTAATAAATTCTTACTCTAAAAACTCTAGATTCAAAATTATTTCTTTTCTCTTATCGAAATATGATCATAACATCTCTATCACTGTGATGACTACTACAACAATTAGAAAATCAGTTCAAATATGTAGAGGCATATCGCCACTACCAGTAATGGAGAAAATTACTAATTGCTTCCTGTTAATGACTTAAATGGCCAAGGGCGACTCCACCAACTGTTTTTAACCAATCACTGCCAAGATTTTCTTAAAAAGTTTTTAAGAAAGAAAAATCCACCAAACTCAAACCTTGTAACACTTTTTTTTCCTATAACTCCTTATAAGGACAAAAAAATATAAGTGGTGATCATTGGCTAATAATTAGGTCAAAACAATTTAGAATAATAATCACTGGCCCATCATTATTATAATCATTATGCTAAAATTAATTAAGGGTGCAACTTGTTAAATTCTAGTTTATCAGAAACATGTTAACAAAAAAATTACTAAGAGTAATTTTGCTAACCTGAAGCAGAGACAATTTCCCTTTTTGAGAACAACGATGTGATTAAGAGAAAGAAAATAATAACCGCTCTTTTGTGCCCCTCTCTTATTTAACCTTTTGATGTTCTATTAATAAACATGGAAAACCCTTTCACTTAAATTCGATTCTTATGCATAGGTTTCAAGAGTTAAAGAAATATCATTTTGACCCAATAATCACCAACTAAAATAATATCTAAAATATCTGATAAATTCTCAAATAATTTTAGAAATCTCAAAAATAAATTAAATATTTGCATTGACTAAAAAATATGTTCTGAACCTATTGAAAATGTTAAAATACTAACCCCAGTTCGTCTCAATCAAAAATATGACTATTATCGGGTTTTAACTTTATTAAAACTAAAGGACCCAATTAATGACTTAAATCGCCTCCGAACAATCCACGAATTGGTACTACAATCCTATAAGTCATGATTCATGTATATAAACTACTGCGAGAGCTAAAAATAGAAAAGATAAAAAAAATTCACAGACGATCGGGAGGATCGTTACACATCATATTTAGTGGCGATAATTATTGTCACTGTATTACATCATCTTTTAGCATCGGATGATTTTTTTCACCTCTAATAGGTTTCACTATACTAAAATTTTTAGTTCCCGCTAATTATAATTTTTTTTTCCATTTTTATAGTGACGGCTAATAATATGTCGCCTCTGAATGTAATTATGTGGCGATGACATCGCCACTAAAATTACTTTATTTCATTTCTTAAAATTATAATAATGGGAAATTTCTAGTAGGTAGTATATAAGGAAATTTTTAGAAAATTAAAAAAGAAATACCTAAATCTTTCATCGTCTTTGCTCAAGCTCAAGCTCAACACCGTATACCAATTCAAGCTCACAAAATCTCCTCTTTGCTCAACCAAAATCTCAAACCCATTGAAGAAACAAATTTTCCTAAAAGGGTTAGCTGAAATTTGTTAGGTTTGTTGGTTAAAACTTTGCTCAAATCTCAAATTTTCCTAAATTTGTTAGCAAAAATGCCTAAAATTTTCCTCTTTGTTCAAAATCGTTTCTTCTACTGAAATAAGTTTTTCTAAAGTTATTATTTTATTTGTTATCTGCTCAAATTTATTTGTGCGTATATGCATTGTTTATTTTCATGTGAAATTTTTTTAACTCAATTATTTTGCAGGAACACGATATCTCTTTGCTAGAAATTTTTATTTTTTCTCATAAAAGGTTCTCAAAGTTTGTGCTCCATAAGATATGTGGTCAAAATCCTTTTGGGTATATATGTATTTTTTTATTTTGCATGTGCAATTTCTTTAACCAATTTGAAAATTTGTAGGAATAGAATTCTGTAAGGTCGAAGGACGAAAGAATAGAGTTCAAAATTCTTGAGGTTATATAGCTAAAGGTACAATCTATGTTTCTCCCTAATTTATTTTTTGTACTTTCTGATTACATGTTTATAGATCGGGTATGTTGAGTCAATAATTAATGTCGAGAAAACTATTTTTTAGTGTTTAATGGGTGACTAGGATAGAAGTACAGGGATGAGGAGAAAAAATACTGGTGTGATAATTAGTGTAGTTAATGAGGCTATCAATGTTGTAGTTAGAGTTGCACCGGAATCCATAGAAGTTCTAGGCTCAAGGATTGTTTTCCCAACATGGGATTTATGTTATCTCAGTCTATCCAATTTTGTAGTCTTTGTTACAAAGGAGTAATCTTGACTATATGTACAAAGGAGTCGAGATACAATTGCTATAGAGTCGAGTATGAAGTATCCTGTTGTAAATATTCTATGAGATTAGTGCTAACCTTGACTCAAAAACTTGTAGCAGTTACCAGGTTAAACATTGATGGTGTAAGCATCCGATACATTAGGAGTTGCTCCTATTCTCTAAGATTGTCTTACAATATTGATAGGATTTTTATCTCACCACTCACCTGATCAATATTTCCAAACTCTTATTTTAACAAAATTTCTAAAAGGAAGCAGAATAAGAGAAAATGAATAACTAGTACTCCCTCTATCTAATTTTATGTGAACCACTATCCTTTGTCAAACAAGGCCACATAAAATGGGAAAGAGGGAGTATTATTTTCCAAAAATGCTCTAAGCTTCTAGTTATTAGGGAAGGTAGAAGTAGTACCAAGCAGAATTGGTGTTTCTCTTTTGGGTTTAGGAAATGGATAGTTTTATCCTTCTTTGGGGTGGATAATTAGTGCTCCATAAACAATGTCCCTGATCCACGAGCCGTGGGCATTCCTCCACAGTGTCCCTTCTTATCATTGAATTATAAACTGATAAGTGTAACTCTTTCCTCGTCTAATCGAGGATTGAGTGATAAATTCTGGTCTATCTGCCCATGCTGTCCTCTATTGAAAACGTTGAACACTAGAGTATCCCCATTGTTTGTAGCCTTTGTTACTAAATTAGGTGGACTGAGATAACATAAATACCATGTTCAAGTCAAAGACTCATCTTACTATTTTAGTCGGTGCAACTAAACTTGATGATTTGTTTAACAGGGTTTATAGATCATGACTTTAGGTTTGGTTGAGGTTGAGTTAGTTACCTTTGTTTCAATGGTTGGGGGAACAATCCCTGAGACTAGAACTTTTATGGTTTCCGGTGCAACTCTAACTTCAATACTGGTATCCTTATTCACTACACTAATTATCACAATAGTATTTTTTTTTCTCCTTATCCCTGTATTGCTAGCCAAGTCACTACACTAATTGCTCATACTCTTCAAAATGTTAATGGGTGCATGTTTTATTCTCCAAGAGTATTGTATTCTTGGAAAATCCGACAAGGCTGTCGAAAGTGAACAATTTGCGCAACAGAGAATACTCGAGGTTAAAATCAATGATTTAGTTTTTTATTTTGTTGGTTTTAAATTATTTGTTCCCTTTCTCAAATGTTTAATATAGTGCAGTCAAATTAGCAGATATGTTGTTCTAAGTCATTCTTTTAGGATAGCAGTGAGTTTTTTTTACCCCCTGCATCAGAAGTTAAATCCTGAAAATAGGATATTGACCTTTCTCCCATAGCATGACAAACAGAAACCACATTTGTAGGCTGATTCTTCTTAAAATTGGGAGGATAAAAAACAAGTTTTCAATAGTTATCTTTGAGATGAACCTTAACTTTGCAGTAGTCACATTGTAAACTGTGATAGAGATTAATATAACTTCATCACAGTCTACCCTAATTCTTTTGGTGTAAGTTGTTGCTTTTTTCCCCGCACCTGCATATTGAAAACTATTATAATTTAAAATCACATTGTATACTTTATTTTAAGTTTGTCTAGAACATTACATTTGTGATTAGTTTTCATTTGTTTGACTATGGCTTTGGAGTTTGTTGTGACATTTACAATACACTTCGATCTTGTATTTATTTTGATTGTTATCATTTTTGTATCTTTAATTAATAAATTGAGTTTTTAATGATTGAAAAGATAGGAATAGATAAAATTTGGTTGGATATCCCAATTAGAGCTCACCAAAGATATAGATATGGAGTAGATAACTTTCTTAATTGGGTGTTCAATCAATCTGACGTGAGCATTATTATTCGATGTCCTTGTAAGGAGTGTAGAAAAATTATGTTTAAGCTGAGAATTGATATAAGACTACACTTATTGAAAAAAGGCTTCTGGGATTCTTATAGAGTGTGGGAGTATCATGGAGAAGTGTTGGTTAGTAGTAAAAATTCTAATCCTGCTGGTAGTGATGAAGTAGAAGATGATGAAATCAAAGAGGACGATGTTATTGAAATGATTCATGATTCTTGTAGATATATAAATTTGGAGGATAATACCAATTCCATGGAGGGAAATGAAGAGCCAAATGTCCATGCAACAAAGTTTATAGATTGTTAGAAGATGCTCAGATAGAACTTTATCCTGGTTGCATAAAAGTCTCAAAATTGTCTTTTGTTGTTAAATTACTCCACTTGAAGTGCCTTAAAAATTGGAGAAACAAATCGATGGATGAGTTGTTGAACTTTTTTAGAGTGGTTTTCCCTGAGGGGTCATTTGTACCCAAGTCTTTGTATTAAGAAAAAAAATTCTTTCCAATCTCGGCTTGGGGTAAACCAAAATTAATGCATGCAAGAATGATTGTATATTATATTGACACGATCATTTGAATGTCCAATAATGTCCCAAGTATGGTAAATCTCAAAGGAAATCTAAAGAACAAAAAGGCAAGAAAGTGGCTCATAAAGTATTGCGACATTTTCCAATCAAACCAAGGCTTCAAAGATTGTACATAGAAAAAGAGATGACAAAAAAGATGACGTGGCACAAGTAGAAAAATATTGATGATGGTGTCATGAAACATCCATCTGACTCAATTGAATGGAAATCTTTTCATGAGTGTTATCCTACCTTTTCAGTTGAGTTAAGAAATGTTCGATTAGGTTTAGCAAGTGACGGGTTTAAACCTAATGGGAATATGAGTTTCAATTATAGTATTTGGCTTTTCGTGCTAGCTATATATAATTTGCCACCATGGAATTGCGTGAAAAGTCTATATTTCATGATGACTCTTTTTATTCCGGGCCCTAAGTGTATGATATTGATGTATACTTACAACCAATGATTAAAGAGTTGAATGAATTATGGAATGTAGTGGAGACTTATGATTCACACTCAAAATTTAATTTCCTTATATGTGTTTCTCTCATGTCAACGATTAATGACTTTCCTACATATAGTAACCTTCCAGGATGATCAACCTAAGGTAGGCTTGTACTCCCTTGTTGCCATAAAGATGCACATTCGATTTCTTTATGTAATAATTTGTGTCATATGGGCCATCACCATTTTATTCCTATGAACCATCCATGGCATAGAAATCGAGTTTTATTTGATGGAAAAGTGGAAATGGGGGTTGTACCTATTCCTTTAACAGGTGTTGAAGCACTTTTGTAATTATAAGGTTTGGGCAATATGACTTTTGGTAAAGGAAAAAAAGAAAGCATAATGTTTCTAATGATAATTATAATTGGAGGAAGAAAAGTATCTTTTTTAAATTGCCTTATTGGGATGGTCTTAACCTACGACATAACCTTAATCCAATGCACATAGAAGAAAATGTGTCTGAAATTTTTTTATCAACTATGATGAGTATGGTTGGAAAGATAAAAGACACATTGAAAAGTAGATGATTTGGTGGACCTTGGAATTAGGAAAAGTTTGCATCCAATTGAGGATGGAGATAATATTTTGTTACCGGCGGTGTGCTATGCTTTGTCCCCTGGAGAGAAGTTAAAGTTATGTGATTTCTTAGCTAATTTAAAGGTTTCAGATATCTTTTCACCAAATATTTCTAGGTGTGTTAACGTGCATGAGAAAAATATACACGGATTAAAGTGTCATGATCATCATGTATTATTCCAAGATATTTTACCTAAAGATATACGTTGTTTATTTCCTAAGAAAGTTTGTGAACCAATTAAATCCTTAGGAAAATTTTTTCAAGAATCTATACTCTAAATGCCTGAAAATTGAGGATCTTGATATCCTAGAGTTTGAAATTCCTATCATATTGTGCAAACTTCAAATTGTTTTTCTTCCAGCGTTCTGTGATGCCTTGATTCATTTGCCAATTCACTTGACAACAGAGGCAAAACTTGGTGGACCCGTTCAATATAGGAACATTTATCCTTTTGAGAGGTATTGTCTCATAGTAAAATTAAATGTTTAAAAATGTCATATTCTATAATTATTTAAATGACAATTCTTTATATAGGAATTTTTTAGAACTTAAAGCATATAATCACAACAAAGGTCATCTAGAAGGTTCAATTACCAAAGGGTATTTGGCATAGGAAAGCCTTACGTTCTGTTCACAATATTTAAATAACATCTCAACTAAATTTAATAAATCAACTCAAAATGATGATGAATCTGTCATGACCCGAGTCGAGGCCATGGCCACAACGAGCATCTTGAACCATAAAGTCCTGAGCGCCCTTGTCTATCTGGCAATCATGCACAACATTCATATACTATAAAGAAATACGGAAAGGATAATAAACAGAAAAATGGTCAATCTCTTACTTTGATTGAACAATACGACATTAAGTTCATAACATTTGAAATACATGACACTAGTCTATGAAATCTCTAACAATACTGGAACAACATATGTCTGAAACTGGGACAAGGCCCCCAGTCGGACCATGAACTAAAATCAAAAGAAAAAAAAACATGGACCAAGACCCTAAGGAACAAGGAAGGCTCATCAACTTCAAATGTCTGGTATACTGGTATACTTCTTAGCGGGATCCCGGGACTGTACCTCAGATCCTGAAATATAGGGGGTCAATACAGATATACTGGCATGTGAAACAATCTAAAATAACATGTTTTAATACTACATAATGAGAGCCTTTCGTAAAATAATGAACATAATGCATAAGTAAAAACACATGGCCATACTTTAATGAACTTCAAAACACTTCCTCGAAGCCATGACTCACTATTCATATTATTCTTGAGCTATATGGATCTCCCTACATACATGGTAACTCACGGATTATGTGGATCCTGCCCATAACCCGATGGACAGGCCCCCAAATCCACGTTTGCCGTAAGGATGGGGAAAATCATGAAAAGGTATGACCACTAACCGACATACCATGCTATCCCACTTGTCGAGTAGCATATAAAAACCCGTATCGGCAAAACACAATTTTGGGCTAAGAGTTATCTGAACTCAAGACTTCTTCAGGTTACCAACTAGCTCCCTTTAAGCCCAGTTTTTTATTCTTTAAAACCATGATTTATATCTTTACAACATTTGTTGCATTCATGTTAAGGGCAATCCATAATAGGTATCGTCATACCTAGACTTACAAGTCATATCGTATCATGTCATAAATAGTATCTCCTTTTATAAAAGAAGTCATTTAGATGGCCACCCCCAATGATTCAAAAAAAATTCATGAGGAAATTATTAATTTAAATCACATGCAAACGTATACAAAACAATCCTTCTGAAACACATTATCATGTGGTGGTCAATCTTTCTTTAAAACACATGCATCTCTTTTTATCAACAAAAGAAACACTTGTAATTAAGGAGAATTTCTCCTCTCATCATGTCATTAACCATGTCCATCAAAACAAAAATAATGAACTTACTTTCAAAAAAACACTAGTTCATGCGTGTGAAATAATCTACCATACAATTAGACAATATTGTTCATATCAAGAGAGGGAATTTGTTGTTCATGCTCTCAATTAAACTTTTCAAAACTAAAAACATACATACATAAGGGGATATAATTCAATTCTACGAAAAAGATTTCAAAACAATAAGTATACTTTTACCAAAATGATTCCACGACATGCTTTTTCAAAACAATCAAAAAACCATTACTTGTAACATGATTACAAATAGTTAAACTTGATAAAACCATAAGAACATAAATCCATGGAGTTTTAGGATAGTACCACATACCACATACCTTATGTTATTTAGTTTGGAGATAGAAACCCTAATCTTGACCCTTTTCTGGAAAATCTTGAACTTGGAAGGATTAGATTCTTGATTTCTTGTTCTTGGGGAAGAGATAGGGTTTTCTTGAGAGTTAATTAGAGAAGAAAGCTTATATTCCTTATATTCTTGGAGAAAAGGATTTTGGAATTAGTTCATGGAGAAAAGAGAGGGTTTACGTGAGGCTTTGATGATGAAAAGTGGGCAAATAATGCCTTTTAGGTGTTATAAATCGTCCCTTGGATGTTTAGGGTTGAGGGGAAAGGACCAAAATGCCCCTTGACCAATAAGGAGTTGAAAATGTCGAGGGAATGGACCAGGAGGCGCCCTCTTTATCCCAGGAGAGTGAAGCCCATGGCGCCTCCTCTATCCCGGTGCAATAATCCAGGCGGTCTGGGCATATCGCCTCCACTAACTTCCTCTCATGAAAATGGCTATAACATTTCGCTTGGGTATCGGATTTAGGCAAAATTAGTATCATTGGATAGCTAATTCAATTATCTACAATATGGTGGCTCTTGAGCTGAAAAATTCTATGTATATAAAAATTTATACACGTTCAAAGTATACTCTTATAGAATTGAATACCAAACTTTGGACGAATCAAAGATTCTTAGCTCAACTTTGCTCTAGGTGGTTTCTATGAACATTTTTCACTGTGAAAGCACTTCCTACACTAGGATAAATATCATGACACATGAATTAAAATATGAATCATGGGATTAGAGTTTGCACACCAAGGAATGGTGGTTCGATTTCTAGCGCAAAAATGCAGAGTGTTATATTATCTCCCCCTTGGGATTATTCGTGCCCGAATAATGGGTAGGATCTTGTTGAATCTCAAAAACTATGAAGTAAGGAAAGTAAACTCAAATTGAACATTTTCTTTTCCTCAACGGAATATTCAAAGGAAACAAAAGAGCTTCATGATAACCCCCTAGTGAATCGTATACGCACGATGCGTGAGATGATAAGTATTGACATAGAGATGACCTTGCACACGGTTCACGATCATCACAACACAAGGCATGAGTCTATTTTGTGACAATAGACCTGATTTACATTGGTACAATTATGAAATAAGATTTCGCAGAAGATAAAAATTAGAAGCATTCTCTACCTTACAAGATACAACGAATAGATCTAAAACTTAGAGACACTACTCAACCATGCCCCAAACAATAAATAACATACTTCATCATTTCAAACTTACAATTCTCCCATAACGCATCTAACAACAAGAGTTTTGGTCCCACTACATAGTAATTCCATGTTGAAGCTTAACCCAAAATTAAAAGTATGCTAACTTAAACTGCGAGACACTGTACTTTACATCACATTAAGAAATCACCTTACCTCATTACTATAACCCAACAATGTCAAGTCTTAATTCAAAGAGTAATAACCATATGACTCATTGGTTTGTATTTTCATCAATAACAACATTCAATCATATCATTACTACAACCACTTAATGGATATCTCCACTAAGACTAGCAAATTCAATCACTCTCATAAAGATTTTTGCCATATATCTCCTTCCTAACTATTTCATGTAATGAAAGTTTATCTACTTCTTTCCCCTTCCCATATAACCTTATCTAAAGAAATCACATCAAAATTTTAACATTCAATAACATCTACTACCTCTACTCAAAAAATTACTATGCTTCCACAACCACCATTATACTAACATACGGAGGGTCATTGAGGGACTCAAGCATAAATGTCATAAATGGAAGTAACACTATCAGACTATAACTTATACTTATTACACTAATCAAGGAGGGACATGAGGTGAAGATATGACACAATAGACATAAAGTGCTTCATATATCAACTGTCTAGATCACGAGTAGAGAGTTGTTCGGCATAAACACCACATAACATGAGTTGTTAGGACATATCCCAGTGAAAAACATGGGTGCACATTTCATGAGTCACATAACATAAGTTTTGAATTAATGAAGTTAGTGATTGAGACAAGGATTGATACTTGAAGTTATCGCTTCTTATTTCAAAGCTGAGTGCACGAACCTTATCACTTTAGCTAGTCCTGATGTAAAATAAATTGGTAACTTATAAAAAGCAAGGTTTCTTAAAACTAAGCACTATATGAGTCATAGATTTTTACAGTTCATGAGAAACATAGCATAGAACTTGAATGCAAAAGACATTAGAAGAATGACCACTTAAATTGGAGTAGGAGGAGTTTTCTCGAATAGGAATAGATTTATCATGACTCTTCCCTGCAATTTGACACCATAAGGAAATTTGAGAACTACCTTAACTCATTAAATCCCCCTTAGATCAAAGTCACCATCCTAGACTTGAGGACATAACCTCTCATTAAATCAATAAGAAAAACACTCAGTACAAAAGGGTATCACCATATATATAAACGCTAAACTCTCCCTAATAAACTATACTCTTAAGGCCTTGCTTTCCAAAATTGCTTCCTATAACTTTCGCTAGTCTCTATAGACCTCACCCTACAACTCACACTCTCATGAGCATACATATCAACACCCCCTTATCATATAAAGATGCATTCTCTATTACTTAACAAACTCGCATTAAACCTCTAATCGCATAACTTATAACTTAACAAAATTTGCAAAATTATACCAAAGGCACATACTGCCTTCCTATATCTCCTTAATTCAGCTCTAAACAACACCATAAAATAACTTGTTAGTCTTCCACAGATGTCTACATTCTACAAATTTCAAGAACACAAACTAGGTACGCCAAACACTTATACACATAAAACTTTATCTAACAACATGATACCTTGGGGGGGTCAACTTATTCTTATATATCCGCGCTCTTATCCACTTAAAGACTCAATCACAATCCAGTGTTCTAGCACTAGTCATATGTATATAATATATCATAATTAACCATTTTTTTCCACAAGTTACCAACCTAAGCTATTGCACACATCAAATCAAGCCTTCTACTTACTCCCACAAAACATGCATCATTAATCTTAAGCTACTATTTTTACCACTACACTCCACATCTAAAGTTGTAATACCTCGTGCTTTTCTTAGCTTAAAATTCATTTCTAGAATGTTGAAGACTTGATTTAAAAATGAATATACTTTTATACATGTGGAATTTTCAATATTTTGACTTTTCATTGCATGGAAAAATGAATAAGCTTTCCATCGATACAAAATTCGCCCAAATCTAACACCCGGGCGAAGAGTTAAAGCCATTTTTGTAAGACAATGTACCACCTAGTACTCTAGCACATCGCGGAGGCAGTCCAAATGGCATTTGTCATTTTCCAGTGAGACAACACGATACCACCGCATTGCGCCACTAGCCTTTTTCCTAATTTTCACTTTCTAGTATGACTAAAAGATTATGGCGCGTCGCACCAAATGGAAAATTCGCAATCAGTGAGGCACCGTGATGGTGCCACGTCGCACCATCAGCCCAGTTCCCAATTCACAATTTTCAGTTAGTTTTAAGTTTTAATTTTGAGGGAGCTAAGGTCTTTTTCCTCACCCTCAGTCTGCCTAAACACACAATCAAACCCTAAGAGAGCACAAATTGCTCATTAATTCATTATTTTCTCAAGATGCAAGCCATTCTCTCTCAAAGGGCAAAACCCTAGTTCAAGAAATCAAAGTCAAGATCAAGAAATCCTTCAAGAACTTAAAGAATCTTACAAATTAAGGTATGTTAGATATTGATTCATGGGTACTGATAACGCTCAATCTACAGCTCTCGTTTGAGTGTAAAGCGGTCGTTAGCAAATATAGAACCCAACCTGGGTTGGGTGTCGATCCCACAGGGAATAGCTTGGCCAACAAGTAAGTAAAATTACTAAACTTTTGGTGCAAGTCTCGTAAGAAGGGGGATTCTTATTTTGCAAGTAATGTAAACAAAAGCTGAAAATAATAAAGTAAAAAGAGAGAGATTGTTACATTGGTTGTAAACAATGAGAATTGAAGCGTTGGGGTTATGTCCACCTTCTGAGGTATACGTCTCTATTGGCTATGAGTGTGTAGAATTCTGACATGCAATTGCTTATAGAGGATTGTAGTCGATGATAAATCCAAGCGTCTCTCGACCTAAACAAGGACTATTTCACTTTAACTCTCTCGAGCTTAAAGCGTGTCTAACGGTACGAATTCTCCAAGAGGTTAGTCCAGTTACGGCACTAGCTTTTTAATAGGAAAGGGTGTCCTACTACCTTGACATTATCTCTTTTCCAGACAAATAACTTTTCTCTCAAACAAGTTAAATGTTAGACTGGCGTATTCTTGCGTTTGCAACCGCAAAGAATGTAGATTAAGATGAAGAGAATAATGATATAAGCAATATACGTGCCTCGAACTCTCAAACTCACAGCAATAGATAGTAACTCATTCAGCTTCCATAACCCCAACAGAGAAGTTTAGTTACCCATGAATGCGAAGGAAATCACGATTGACATTGTTATTATATCACGATATTGAGTAATGGCGTGTAGATCAAGTGATAGGTGTGAGGCGTGATTCCTTAGCAAGTAACGATTCTCTTGTTGTGGAATTTAAGAATAGAAGAGTAGAAGAAGAAAAATAGAATTAATGGAAAGATTAGAAGAGTTGTAGAGTAATAGAATTGAATTGTAAGATGAGAAGTTAAGAAGATGTTCTAAAATCTCTAGCATGATAGGGTATTTATAATACCCATATCCTAATCCTACTAAGCTAATGAAATAAATAACCAAATCCTATTAGACTAATGAAATCCTTAACCCAAATGTACTAGGTTAAGGTAACATTATCATAATCCACATAAAATAATAAAATACATAACCTAATTGTACTAGGTTAATGTATCATTGTCAAAATCCAGCTTTGTGTCTGTAAGTCCCCAAAGTCTTTAGAATTGTTGTTTTAGCCCGGGACAGATTTTCCATGCAGCAGTTTTGGTCCTTTAGGCGTCCCACTTCCTTCTCCTTCGTTCGTGAGCTTTCTTTTGCGTCAAGTTAGCCATAAAATTCTGTATTTTGCATCATTTATACCTGAAACTTTCCTAGTCATGTTCGTTAGCTCATTTACGGGAAAAAGGACTAAAAGTGCATGAAATATATAATTTGTTCTCAAAACTAGGCTAAAATATGTGCAAAATATATTGATATAGGCGTGTAAATCCGCTTATCATCAACACCCCACACTTAGAGCTTTGTTAGTCCTCGAACAACATATCATGTCCTTCTAAGCATCAACTTAAGGTTTTTACAGCAACAACACAAAACATTTATTAAGACAAGCACAACGATTATCAACCAAGAGTAGCTTTCCGATTATAAGTAGAAACAATTTAACCTCAAGTATAGACTCGTGATGGTGATCAACTCGCATGCAAACGTTAAAGTGCATAGAATCATATACAACTATCCAAAACTCATCAACCATGTGTGTCTCACCATATAGTACCCATAATCACTCACAAATATAGCATATTTTTCAAACATGGGTATCAAAATTTCCTTGCTCTCACTCTCACAAAGAGTTCATATGTAGCGACTGATGACCATAGGCTTGCCCTTAATGTAATACTCTACTAAATGTTGGAATGTTAAGATTAGGATCAAGTAGGTCTTTTGATGGTAGTAATGTAGGCTAAGGGACGGGTAGGACTATTTTGGCCAGGAATAGTGACTAAGTTCCTAAGCGCTTTAATACATCACTTTGTATCATTGACACTTTTTTCTTTCAACCTTTCTTCTTTCTTTTGTTATACCACCCTTGTTCTCCTCTTTTGTTTTTCAATTTTAAGCACAACTCGCTTTTCAGCTTTCTTTTCCTTTTTCTTTTCACAACATACCTCTTATGATAGCACTTTCTTTTTCATAACACATTCAAGCACCATTACAATTTATAGCATCATACTCACCCAATTTCCTCTTATGTTGTCACATGACTTTTTCACTTTAAAGAACTTAGGAGTTTGGATCAAATTACGGTCTTGAAAGAAATGGATTAGGCTTACATACAAGGTTGTCAAAGAAATAGGCTAAAGGCTCAAAAGGGTTTAACTAGGATGATGTCCATGGGTAGGTAAAACTGAAGGTAAACAAATATGGGTTGCCAAAGAAATGCCTAAATCATATCCTAAACTTACACTCCTTATTTTCGCTTTGCATACATACCAGGCAAGTTCTAGCATCAGCCACACACTTAGATTATACGATTATCTCACACACATAAGGCATATGGTCGACTTGATTGGGAGTAGTATAAACTCTCGACCCAACAAGTGAAGGAATTGAATCATAATATCACATAATGAGTCACAACTAGAGCCTAAACGTCTCAATAGTCACAATTATAGCACATCCTCTTGTTATAATCTCATGCTGCCTATCAAAATAGTTTCATGCGAAGCTAGAAAAAATAACAAAAACAAAAAAACTAAAACATGAAGAAAACAACAAAATAAACAAACATAGATGCGATAGAGAAGTATAGCATACGATACCGCCACCCCACACTTAAACGGGACACTGCCCTCAGTGGAAAATAAATACGAGAAACCTGGTTAGTCGGACTCTTCCTCAATGTCGGGGGTCATACCCCCTTCTTCAGAATCATCATAAGATTCGTCGTCAGAGTTCTCCTCCTCGTCAGAGTCTGGCAAGCATCGATCATCATCAGTCGGCACATCCTCATCTAGAGGTTCCTCAAAGTATGTACCTACTCCACACATCTCCCGTGCATGAATATTCATTGGATAGTCATGGTCCAGCTGTTGGAGCTCTGCAGCAGTGGGAACACGACCTCCGCTCATCATTGTAAACCTCATCATGCCGTACATATGGCGGGAGAAACTCTCATCCCGAGCATGTCTCTCTGCCGTAGTAAGGTTGATGTCATGTGTTGATTCAGCATCTTTGACCTTTGTGAGGTCAACCTTCTTCGGATTGTGTGGGAGTTTATGATCAGCTGGTTCCTCTTCGATATCCTCCTTCCGCAAGATTGCTGTCAACAAATTGCCAAATGTGAAATGGGACCTTTTGTGGAGTCTGGCCTTCCTCATGGTAGATCGAATGATTGCTCCAAAGTTGATAGGGACATTCGTCATCAAAGCATAGACCAAACACACTCTATCTCTCGATATCTTAGTGTATTGAGTCCCAGGAATAAGACATGAGTTGACAATGCGCATCCAGATTCTTGCTTCCCTATTTAGTGGAGCATAGGGGAAGGTGTTGTGTCGGCCGATTTCTTTATGTCTTCCCCACCTTGCCATCGATCTTCTTCCACAAAGCGTGTGTCTTATTGCTCTATAAGGAGGCCTACTGTACAGCTCTTTGAATGGTGCTGTGTCGACCGAAGGTAAGCCAAGAAAAGAGTTGATCCAGTCCGCGGTGAGCTGTAACACTTGGCCCCGAATTTTGACTTCATTTCCTGTTGTGTTCGGGGACCAGTTGGCATAAAACTCTCTTGTTAGATCAAGATTACACTCTCCCATGTCGCGGAAGATGAAATCCAACTTCAAAGCCATTATTTTTGCCAACATACGCGGCTCCTTCTTTGCTAAGGTATCCTTGTTGATCAAGTCGACGTGCACATATTTTCTTTCTTTGTTGCTGCTGTACCATGCTTTGGCTTCTTCCTCAAGAACCCATTTTATTCCGAACATTCTGCATGGTAGTTGTGCTGAGGATGATTCTCCTTGGTCTTTTCGACTTCTCTTCTTGCCCTTTTGGGAAGTGGTCGCCTTCTCCTTGCCTTGCCTCGCTTTAGGTGCCATTGTACCTGAGACTAGAAATAGTGTTAGTTGCAGCACAGTCTCACTTGATACAATCTATAATCAAGAATTAGGGGTACCACCCCACACTTAGTTTTGTTAACACAAATCAGTGAGGTGAAAGTAGTCGATTTACTCAGATTTCATCGAGATACGTTTTAGGATTGTATTCCGACAAGAAAATCAGCAATGCATCACTTACTTGCAGCCATTGGACTACTTTCATGGTAGATATAGCAACACTACTACATAGGGGTTACCACATTGAATCGTTATTCTTACAACAATCACAACCTCCTAAGTCGGTAGGCACTATAAGTCTTATCCCGATGACCGGGATAGTCTAACATGTAAGTATCCAAACAACAATCTTAAGCAATATTCATAGCCATAGAAATTCCGCAAATATCATAACAATGCTATTGAAACCAAGTTCAAGTCGGAAACAAGTCAAGATTTTCCTACGTATATGTTCACTCACATGATTTTGCAACAACAATCCAAACACATGAACATCACCAACAATCTTATATAATTTAGCAATTCATAATAGCCATAGCAACGTAGTACTTACGAGAAATAAATGAAGAATAAGAGAGTACTTACTTGCTTGAAACTTGTGGAGATGGTTTTGTGAATTGGAAGAGCAAAAGAAGAAAATTTTGAGAAGATTTGGAAGAGTATGCGGCGCCTTTAGGGTATTTTCTATTGTGGTTGTGTTATAAAACTAAGTCTCCTTTATATAGGAAGAGTATGGGTCGGGTTATGACCCATTTACACTCGGTTTTGGAGACAAAAATCCTACATATGCGGCGCATAATACTCGGCATATCAATGACATATGCGGCGCATTGTCTATGGCATAATGGGACATATGCGCCGCATAGTCTATGGCATTTGTAGACATATGCGCCGCATAGTCTATGGCATATGAGATACTGAGACCAAATTCCATAGCATAGGCGGCGCATAGTCAAAAGCATACCTAGGAATAGGCGGTGCATAGTGTATAGCACACTAGATTCTGAGACCTTAGTCTATAGGATAGATTGTGCATCGTTCGTGGCCTAGTTTTACCAAGGCCTAGCCTTCCTCGAAGCCTATTTTGGCGTGATAAAGGCTCAATCCATAGCCTTATGCATCACCCTTCCTAACTTACCAACTTTACCATACAATGCGTCCAAATCGTCAATTGAAATCAATCTCCTCGTTGAATACCTCTTGCACCTACATTTGCTCAAAAACACTAAAAATGATTAGAACGATGGGTCGCCTCCCATCAAGCGCCTTAGTTTTGGTCGTGGCACGACTCTTATTTTTGTATTTTTATTTATCAAAAGCAAAACACATACTAGAACGAAATGAAAAATGAAAAATAATAAATGATAAACGATGGGTTGCCTCCCATCTAGCGCTTGATTTATTATCGCGGCACGACATAGTTACCTCGAGTACTCAGACTTCGTCGAGATAGATGGTGGATCATTTTCTGAATGGATTCAGACGATAATGAGGCTTACTTGTAGGAGGGGTACCAATTATATCATCAATAGTCCAACCCATAGCTCTCATGTATCTCTTCAGAGTAGAGATGAGAGCGTCTGCGTGCTGTTTACTTAAATCATCCGCACTCACCGGAAGTATCTTTATACTTTCCAAGAACACATACCTTAGATAATCGGGGAGCTCTTTCGATTCTAGCATTGGTGGCTCTTCAAGGGAAGTCTTCGCTGTAGGTGAAGGTTGATTCTTAAGATCACGGTCCGGTTGCTTAGGAGTATGGGAATAGGACTCTATTTCTGTTAGAGCACCCATAAGTTCTTCATAATCTTCATCGTCCTCATGCTCAACCTTCAGCAGCGCAGCAGACAATGGCTCAACAGTAAGTTGTTTCTCTACAGATAATGCTTTCTTATCTTCATAATGAACATCATCTACAGAGAACACATCCATATCTTTTGGCTGCTTCATCGCTTTGCACAAATCAAAACGAATCACTTCGTCATTCATTCGAAATAAAAGCTCATTATCTCTCATGTCAATAAGCACACTTCCTGTTGCAAGGAAAGGACGTCCCAAGATTATGGGAACTTCAGAATCCACCTCGCAATCCAAAATCACAAAGTCTGCAGGAAAAATGAAGGTAGACACCTTCACCAACACATTATTCAAGATACCCACAGGTCGTTTTACCGACCTATCAGCCATCACGAGCCTCATATTGGTTGGTGTCGGATCACCTAACCCCAACTTCTTGTAGACGGATAGTGGCATCAAATTGATGCTAGCACCTAGATCGCACAATGCCTTAGAAAAATTCATAGATCCAACCGTGCAAGGAATAGTGAAAGCACCAGGGTCTGCCTTCTTCTGTACTAAGGACCTTGTGGCAATTGCACTGCAATGATGAATATTATCTGCCGGCTCATAGCTTACTGCCCACTTTTTTGTCAACAGGTCCTTCATGAATTTAGCGTACCCAGGCATCTTTTCTAGCGCCTCTACCAACGGAATATTAATGCTCAGCTGCTTCAACATGGTCATGAATTTGCTGAACTTTGTATCATCCGCCACCTTCTTCAATCTCTGAGGAAAAGGTGGTGGTGGGTATGGAATTGTTCTCTCCATGGCTTTCTTCTCCTCTTGCTTCCGTTTTTCAACTTTTCCAGGCTGCACGTTGTGAGGAGTGATGTTAAGGACGTTAGGATCGGCTGCTGCGGCATCTTTCCCTTTCGCCTTATCATCAATTTCTGCTTCTTCGTCAACCACTTGCTTGCCTTTTTCTGAAGTTTCCAGCACCTTACCACTTCGGGTAGTGATGGCCATGCATGACCCATCATTCCTTGGGTTTTGCACAGTATCGCTAGGTAAAGTGCCAGCCTTTCTTTGATTGAGTGCTGCTGAAAGTTGGCTCCATTGCTGCTCTATTTGCTTGATTGAAGTGGAATGAGAATCAACTAGTTGTTTCATGGAGGACAAATCATTAATTACCTCAGTAACTCCCGCGCTTGTTGCTTCCACTCCTTTCACTAATTTAGCCATCATGTCTTCCATACTTCCAGAACTAGATGTGGTGGTGTCACGTCTTCCAGGGGGAACATACACACCACTATTGTCATTCTTGTTCTTCCAACTACCTTGGTCCTTGTTTCCAAATTTCTCAAATTAGTTCCGACCTTGGTTTCCTTGGGCATTGCCTCGGAAACCCCCCTGATTACTCAAGTAGTTGGCTTCTTCCTCAAAATCAGATTCGTCTCTTCTATGTGCGACAATGGCTTTAACTTTTTCGGTCTTCCCTGATAATAGATGCTTTGTGAGAAGATCCACTTGTGTTTTCATGTGCGCCATATCTTGGTCGCGTTCCTCTTGTCTACGCCTCTGCTCTGTGGTCATGCCAATAGATAAAGTGGAGCTTGCTACCTCAGAATCCCTGGTATGCCAAGCTCTACTTTGTTTCGTCATACGATCTAGCATATTACTTGCTTGACCAAAGGTGAGATCCATAAATGATCCTCCAGCCGCATTATCCACCACTGGTTTAGTTATTGAATTCAAGGCTCTGTATAGTATCTCCATTAGGTGAACATTAGTCATATGATGGTTTGGACACCTCGCTAGCTTTGTCTTGAACCTTTCCCATATTTCATGAAGAGCTTCAGTGGGAAGCTGACGAAAGTTGCTGATTTCATCTCTCAATTATGATCTTTTGGATGGCGGAAAGAATCTTTCTAGGAAAGCGTCTCTCAATTGCCTCCAATTTGTAATAGAATCAGGAGTCAGCCCATTCAACCATAGTGTTGCCTCCCCAGACAGAGACAATGGAAATAGACGTAATCGAATTGCATTCTGACCAACACCAGGATTGTCAAAAGACTTGCATGTAGAAATAAAGTTGATGAGATGCATATTCGGATCATCGCCTGCTAGTCCACCAAACAATCCCTTGAGTTGCAATAACTGAATCATGGTGCTTGTGATGTTGAACTTGGCTCCGGGCGCTAATGGTGGTTGAATTATAGCTCCAGTGGCTCCGGCACCATCAAGATCATCATCATCATCGTCGAAAGCTGGCTGCATAGCTTGGCGTTCAGGCCTAAACCTAGCTTGACGATCTCTTCTGTTGGCAGGTGTTGCGATCTCAGCGGCATGCCTAGGGTTTAGTAGCTCGTCATCACCTAGATCCTCATCGTCAGGATTTGGTGCTCGTGCAGGGTTATCAATGTTCTGCTGTAGAACCTGGGCTGTGGCAAGGGCAGCCAATCTTGCTTGTTCCTGTTGAGCAGCCATCCTTGCGATTTCATCTTGTGCTTCCATTCTACCAATGCGTTGTGGTTCAGGATTGATTGGTAATAATGGTTGACCAGAACTTCGAGTATGGGGCATGTACTAAAATAAAAACCTGCAGTAGACAAAAACAAAAACTAAAAGTAAAAGTACGAGAATCTTTGACCAAAGGGTCTAGTAATTATTACGAACTTAATTGACACTTGTATTCCCCGACAATGGCGCCAATTTTTGATAACGCTCAATCTACAGCTCTCGTTTGAGTGTAAAGCGGTCGTTAGCAAATATAGAACCCAACCTGGGTTGGGTGTCGATCCCACAGGGAATAGCTTGGCCAACAAGTAAGTAAAATTACTAAACTTTTGGTGAAAGTCTCGTAAGAAGGGGGGATTCTTGTCTTGCAAGTAATGTAAACAAAAGCTGAAAATAATAAAGTAAACAGAGAGAGATTGTTACGTTGGTTGTAAACAATAAGAATTGAAGCGTTGGGGTTATGTCCACCTTCTGAGGTATACGTCTCTATTGGCTATGAGTGTGTAGAATTCTGACATGCAATTGCTTATAGAGGATTGTAGTCGATGGTAAATCCAAGCGTCTCTCGACCTAAACAAGGACTATTTCACTTTAACTCTCTCGAGCTTAAAGCGTGTCTAACGGTACGAATTCTCCAAGAGGTTAGTCCAGTTACGGCACTAGCTTTTTAATAGGAAAGGGTGTCCTACTACCTTGACATTATCTCTTTTCCAGACAAATAACTTTTATCTCGAACAAGTTAAATGTTAGACTGGCGTATTCTTGCGTTTGCAACCGCAAAGAATGTAGATTAAGATGAAGAGAATAATGATATAAGCAATATACGTGCCTCGAACTCTCAAACTCACAGCAATAGATAGTAACTCATTCGGCTTCCATAACCCCAACAGAGAAGTTTAGTTACCCATGAATGCGAAGGAAATCACGATTGACATTGTTATTATATCACGATATTGAGTAATGGCGTGTAGATCAAGTGATAGGCGTGAGGCGTGATTCCTTAGCAAGTAACGATTCTCTTGTTGTGGAATTTAAGAATAGAAGAGTAGAAGAAGAAAAATAGAATTAATGGAAAGATTAGAAGAGTTGTAGAGTAATAGAATTGAATTGTAAGATGAGAAGTTAAGAAGATGTTCTAAAATCTCTAGCATGATAGGGTATTTATAATACCCATATCCTAATCCTACTAAGCTAATGAAATAAATAACCAAATCCTATTAGACTAATGAAATCCTTAACCCAAATGTACTAGGTTAAGGTAACATTATCATAATCCACATAAAATAATAAAATACATAACCTAATTGTACTAGGTTAATGTATCATTGTCAAAATCCAGCTTTGTGTCTGTAAGTCCCCAAAGTCTTCAGAATTGTTGTTTTAGCCCGGGACAGATTTTCCATGCAGCAGTTTTGGTCCTTTAGGCGTCCCACTTCCTTCTCCTTCGTTCGTGAGCTTTCTTTTGCGTCAAGTTATCCATAAAATGCTGTATTTTGCATCATTTATACCTGAAACTTTCCTTAAATTTATAAAGTGATTAATGCATCTATTATGTTGATTGGATTTTCAATCCATGATTATGATAAGATTCATGAAAAATAGAATAGTATTTAGGAGGAATTATATGAATTGCATGCTAAACCCTTGAATTTTCAATCAAGTATTGTATTTATGATGTTTATGTCGTGACCATTATCATGAGAAATACTCATGCTCCCCAAGTATTTGCTAAAATGCCTATGTGAAGTAGATAGAGGAATCATGACATATTATTATGTGATCTCATTCATGTACAAGTTAATGCATTACAAGTGTTAGATGAAATGTCTCTACGAATGAATTATGACCAAGTGAACATTGTTATATTATTAAAGATTACGCTTTTCTTTACTTATCATGCTATTGAGTCCTGGGGGTATTTAATACCCGACAATTTAGCTGTTTAACAAGAGCCAGTATCAGTTACATTATAGTATCAGTCATGTCGCAATCAGTACTCTCAGTCCATTATAGAACTCAGTAGAATTTAGTCAATTACAAAACTTAAGAAAACTCAATAAACTCAGTCTCAGTCCATTCCAGTCCAGTATACTCAGTTCAATGTCTTTTAGTTGGGAGTAGGATTCAGCACCGAGCGAGAGCAGGGATGATAGCTACCCCATCAGATAGGTAGAGTCATTAGTAGCAATCCCTGTACTCCAGAACAACATAGCCAGCACAGGATGAAGATTTACCCATCAGACTACGCTTGACTAGCTCCCAGGTGTCACCCATCAAATTAGGCTTGGCTCCGCCCAGGTGTTACCCATCAGTTAGGCTTGGCATCCTAGTTTTCTAGTGTTAGTACCCTTGGCACTGTATTAGCACCCTTCCATCTGGGGTTACAGGTTGGACCCCAATTAGTTCAGAGAGGGGCATGTCAGTTAGATGATTTCGTCCCACAGCTTCAGTCTCTATTTTAGTCATCAGTACAGAACTCAGCTCAGTTTTACAAAATCAGGACTGTTAGATACACTCAATCAGTTATCTTAATACTTAGCGTAAGAAAATCTCAGTTACAATTTATATATATATGTATGTATATGCACAGATTGCATTCTCAGTATTTACAGTATTCTTAGATTCTCCCTGTACTCTCATGTTCAGTTATTCTTATTTAGACAGTTATATCCTCATGCTTATGAACCCTTGCATTCAGCCTTACCTAATCTACCATACTCGTACATTCCCATGCACTGACGCATACTTTTCTGTGCTATGATGTTTCATATCATAGGTTTGGACGCTCAGGTTCCCGATCATACATAGTAGATTCAGGTTCATCCAGCAACAATAGATTTAGCAGTGAGTCATCATCATTTGAGGATATTATACTATTTCATATTTTCAGTAGATGGAGTTAGTTGGGGGATTGTCCTATCAATTCAACTTTCAAATAGATTTAGTTAGGGGCTTTTCAGACTAGTTTTTAGACAATATTCATTTTTATTAGATGTTGTTATTTATCAGTATTTCAGATGTTTTGAAACTTGTGGCATTTTAGCCCATTTTTCACATTAATTACAGTATTATTATTCAGTGCTCATAGTAGATATTACTCTTGGGTTAGCTTATGGTCCTTTAGGGTCGTAAGCACAGTGTGACGACTAGGGGTAGTCTCGGGTTATTACAAAAATTCAAGCCTATTGTCTAACAACACCGATGAAGCAGGTCACATACTATACTATTCCATTAAATTGAGGAATCAACCCAACTAAGCCATTTAACTTAATTATCGTCCATAAGTTCATTCTCTCCACAACATTAGTACCACACCATAAAATCTACCACACACCTTCTCACGTGTTGTACTAGTTTAAAACTACCAAAGAAAAGACAATCAAGGGGGGTAAAGTCACATAATAAGGGCAGTCGATCTTAATCTTATAACATAAACCATTATGATCTTATCAACATATTTTTCTTACACACATCATACTTACTTACCCATGCATACATTTAGACTACCTTCAAATTCCATTTACACCAATGAGTCTCTACCCATAACTTATTAACTGATCTACCTCTTTCCATTCACAACCTTTAAATAATTTCTACAACCACCATAGCTATCCATTCTGAGATCTTTCCCTATTTTGAATAACTAATATTCACAGCTAGACACTTCTTCCGCAAACTACCATACACTCTAAAAAAATTTCTACAATATTAGCCAATTACCATATAAGAGCAATCCACCCCTTAGTCACAGGTTATATAACTCTAACTACTTATTTATGCAAAAGTCACCCTCATACTAACTTCTAACCTTGTGACTTCATATCACTAACTTCGGGATTATCTTACTACCAATAGGGTATGACACCTTAACATATACTACTACTATGGTGAAAATATTATTCCAACATTTTGACATACATCACTACCCTTTAGCATGTCATCTGCAACAAGAATTTTGAAAGGGACTGAATACACTTCATACCTCAGTCTCAAATGCACGATTGATGTAGATAGGGGTATAGGCTTAAATTAATACACTTTAAGGAACTTATGGACTTCTCTCAAGTCCTTGTGTAATTTCATACTCTTTTTATGACTCAATTAGAAGGGAACACATCATTTAGACTCTCCGAAATAAGGAAGGCTCACCAACTTCAAATGTCTGGTATACTGGTCTACTTCTTAGCGGGATCCCGAGACATTTACTCAGATCCTAAAATATAGGGAGTCAATATAGATGTACTAGGATGTGAAACAATCCAAAATAACATGTTTTTATACAACATAATGAGAGCCTTTCATAAAACAATGAGCATAATGCATATGTAAAAATATATGGTCATACTTTAATGAACTTCAAAACACTTTCTTGAATCCATGACTCACTCTTCATATTATTCCTGAGCTAGATGGATCTCCCTACTTACATGGTAACCCACGGATTATGTGGATCCTGCCTATAACCCGACGGCCAGGCCCCCAAATCCAAGTTTGCCGCAAGGATGGGGAAAATCATGAAAACGTATGCCCACTTGCCGACATACCATGCTATCCCACTTGACGAATAGCACATAAAAACCCGTTTCAGAAAAACACATTTTTGGGCTAAGAGTTATCTGAACTCAAGCCTTCTTCGGGTAACCAACTATCTCCCTTTAAGCCCAATTTTTTAATCTTTAAAACCATGTTTTATATCTTTACAATATTTGTTGCATTCATGTTAAGGGCAATCCATAATAGGTATTGTCATACCTAGACTTGCAAGCCAAATCATATCATGACATAAATCATAGCCCCTTCTATAAAAGAAGTCATTTATATGGCCACCCCCAATGATTCAAAAAAAATTTCATGAGGACATTTTTAATTCAAATCACATGCAGGCGTATACAAAACAATCCTTCTGAAGCACATTATCATGTGGTGGCCAATCTTTCTTTAAAACACATGCATCTCTTTTTATAAACAAAAAGAACCCTTCTTATTAAGGTGAATTTTCCCTCTCATCATGTCATTAACCATGTCCATCAAAACAAAAATAATGAACTTACTTTCAAAAAAACACTAGTTCATGCGTGTGAAATAATCTAACATACAATTAGACAATATTGTTCATATCAAGAGAGGGAATTTGTTGTTCATGCTCTCAATTAAACTTTTCAAAACTAAAAACATACATACATAAGGGGATATAATTCAATTCTACGAAAAAGATTTCAAAACAATAAGTATACTTTTACCAAAATGATTCCACGACATGCTTTTTCAAAACAATCAAAAAACCATTACTTGTAACATGATTACAAATAGTTAAACTTGATAAAACCATAAGAACTTAAATCCATGGAGTTTTAGGATAGTCCCACATACCTTATGTTATTTAGTTTGGAGATTGGAACTCTAATCTTGACACTTTTCTAGAAAATCTTGAACTTGGAAGGATTAGATTCCTGATTTCTTGTTCTTAGGGAAGAGATAGGGTTTTCTTGAGAGTTAATTAAAGAAAAAAGCTTGAATTCCTTGTATTCTTAGAGAAAAGAATTTTGGATTTCATTCTTGGAGAAAATGAAGGGTTTACGTAAGTTTTTGATGATGAAAATTGGGCAAATAATGCCTTTTTAGGTGTTATAAATTGTCCCTTGGACATTTGGGGTTGAGGGGAAAGGACCAAAGTGCCCCTTGACCCATAAGGAGTTGAAAACGGCGGGGAAATGGACCAGGAAGTGCCCCCTTTATCATGGGGGAGTAGAGCCAGTGGCACCTCCTCTATCCTGGTTCAATAATCCAGGCGGCGCGGGCATATTGCCTCCACTTACTTTCTCTCACGTAAATGGCTATAACATTTCACTCGGGTATCGGATTTAGGCGAAATTGGTATCATTGGAAAGCCGATTCAATTATCTACAATATGGTTGGTCTTGAGATGAAAATTCTATTTATATAAAAAGCTTTATACGTTCAAACTATACTCTTGTAGAATTGAATACCAAACTTTGGACGAATCAAAGATTCTTAGCTCAACTTTGCTCTAGGTGGTTTCTGTGAATATTTTTCACTTTGTAAGAACTTCCCACACTAGGATAAAGATCATGACACATGAATTAAAATATGAATGATGGGATTAGAGTTTGCACACCAACAAACGTCGATTCAATTTCTAGCTCAAAAATGTGGGGTGTTACATTATCTCCCCTTGGGATCATTTGTCCTCGAATGATGGGTAGGATATTGTTGAAGCTCAAAAAGTATGAAATAAGGAAAGTAATCTCACATTGAACATTTTCTTTTCATCAACGAAATATGAAAAGGAATCAAAAGAGCTTCATGATAACCCCCTAGTGAATCGTATACGCACGAAGCGTGAGATGATAAAGATTGACATAGAGATGACCTTGCACATGATTCATGATTATCACAACATAAGGCATGAGTTTAATTTATGATAATAGGACTGATTTACATTGGTACAATCATGAAATGAGATTTCGCGGAAAATAGGAATTAGAAGCATTCTCTACCTTACAAGTACAATGAATAGACCTATAACTTAGAGACACTACTCAACCATGCCCCAAATAATAAATAACATAATTCATCATTTCAAACATACGATTCTCCCATAACGCATCTAACCACAAGAGTTTGGGTCCCATTACATAGTACTTCTATGTTAAAGCTTAACCTGAAGTTTAAAGTACGCTAACTTAAACTATGGGACCCTGTACTTTACATCACATTAAGAAATCACCTTAGCTCGTCACTATAACCCAACAACGTCAAGTCTTAATTCAAGGAGTAATAACCATATAGCTCATTGATTTGTATTTTTATCAATCACAACATTCAAGCCTATCATTACTACAACCACTTAATGGCTCTCTCTACTAAGACTAGCAAATTTCAATCACTCTCATAAAGATTTTTGCCACATATCTCCTTCCTAACTATTTCATGTAAAGAAAGTTTGTCTACTTCTTTACCCATTCACATATAACCTTATCTAAAGAAACCACATCAAAATTTTCACATTCAAGAACATCTACTACTTCTACCCAAAACATTACTATGCTTCCACAACCACCATCATACTAAAATACGGAGGGTCATTGAGGGACCTGAGCATAAACGTCATAAATGGGAGTAACACTATCAGACTATAACTTATTACAATACTTAAGGAGGGACATAAGGTAAAGATACAACACAATATACACAAAGTGCTTCATATATCAACTATCTAGATCATAAGTAGAGATTTGTTTGGCATAGACACAACACAACGTGAGTTGTTAAGACATACTCCAGTGAAAAATATGGATGCACATTTCACGAGTCACATAACATAAGTTTGGAATTAATGAAGTCAATGATTGAGACAAGGATTGATACTCGAAGCTATCACTTCTTATTTCAGAGCTTAGTGCAGGAACCTTATCACTTTAGCTAGTCCTGATGTAAAATAAATTAGTAACATATAGAAAGCAAAGTTTCTTAAAACTAAGCACTATATAAGTCATGGATTTTTATAGTTCATGAGAAATATAGCATAGAAATTAAATACAAAAGACATTGGAAGAATGACCTCTTAAATTGGAGTAGGAGGAGTTTTCTTGAATAGGAATAGATTTATCATGACTCTTCCCTGCAATTTGCCACCATGAGGAAATTCGAGAACTACCTTAACTCATTATATCCCCTTAGATCAAAGTCACCATCCTAGACTTGAGGACATAACCTCTTATTAAATCTATAAGCACAAGACTTAGAACAATGGGGTATCACCATATACATAAATGCTAAACTCTTCCTTATTAACTATACCCATAAGGCCTTGCTTTCCATAAATGCTTCTCTTAACTTTCGCTAGTCTCTATATCCCTCACCCTACAACTCACACTCTCATAAGCATACATATCCACACCCCCTTATCATATAAAAATGCATTCTCTATTACTTAACAAACCTTCATTAAACCTCTAATCGTATAACTTACAACTTAACAAAATTTGCAAAACCATACCAAAGGCTCATATTACCTTCCTATATCTCCTTAATTCAGCTCTAAAGAACACCATACAATAATATTCACAGCTAGACACTTTCTCCTTAAACTACCATACACTCTAAAAATTTTGCTACAACATTAGCCAATCACCATACAAGAGCAACCCACCCCTTAGTCAAGGGTTATATAAATCAAACTACTTATTTACGCAAAAGTCACCCTCATACTTACTTCTAACCTTGTGACTTTATATCACTAACTTTGGGATCATCTTACTACCAATAGGGTATGACACCTTAACATATACTACTACTTGGGAGGAAATATTGTTCCAACATTGTGACATACATCACTGCCCTTTTTCATGTCATCTGCAACAAGAATTTTGAAAGGGACTGGATACACTTCATACCTCAGTCTCAAGTGCACAATTGATATAGATAGGGGTATGGGCTTAAATAAATACACTTTAAGGAACTTATGGACTCCTCTTAAGTCCTTGTGCAATTTCATTCTTTTTTTATGACTCAATTAGAAGGGACCACATCATTTAAACTCTAAAATTCTGCACATGAATCGACTCAACAATGAGACATAATTAATAAAATTAAAGTGAATAAGGAATTTGGATTACTTCCAAAAGGATAACACAATGGCATAATCTAGAACATGAAGAAAAGTGAAACATTCCTAAATGCCTAGTAGTTTCCCCTTATAAGTGTGGCGCGCTACACACCTATAAACAGGACTCTACTTGACGTAATTTTGCAGACACCCTGGGACCATAAACCGTTCTCTGATATTAAGTCTGTCATGACCCGAGCCGAGGCTCTAGCCGCAACAAGCATCCCAAACTTTAAAGGCCCGAGCTCCCCTTGTCTATCTGGAAATCATGCATAATATTCATATACTATAAAGAAATGTAGAAAAAATAATAAATGGAAACATGGTCAATCTCTTACTTTGACTGAACAATACGACATTAAGTTCATAATATTTGAAAATACATGACACCAGTCTATAAAATATCTAACAATATTGAAACAACATATGTCTGAAATTAGGACAAGGCCCCAGTAAGACTATGAACTAAAATCAAAAGACAATATAACATAGACTAAGACCCTCTGAAACAAGAAAGGCTCACCAACTTCAAACGTCTGGTATACTAGTCCACTTCTTAGAGGGACCCCGAGACTGTGCTTCAGATCCTGAAATATAGGGGGTTAATACAGATGTACTGATATGTGAAACGATCCAAAATAACATATTTTAATACAACATAATGAGAGACTTTCGTAAACCAATGAACATAATGCATAAGTGAAAATAAATGAGCATATTTTAATGAACTTCAAAACACTTCCTTGAATACATGACTCACTCTTTATTTTATTCCTGAGCTAGATAGATCACACTACATATATGGTAACCCACGGGCTATGTGGATCCCGCCCATAACCCGATGGCCAGACCCCAAATCCACGTTTGCCGCAAGGATGGGGAAACTTATGAAAAGGTATGCCCACTTGCCGACATACCATGCTATCCCACTTGACGAATAGTACATAAACACCCATATCGACAAAACATGATTTTGGGCTAAGAGTTACCTGAACTCAAGCCTTCTTCAGGTAACCAACTAGCTCTCTTTAAGCCCAGTTTTTGATTCTTTAAAACCATGCTTTATATCTTTACAATACTTTCAACATTCATGTTAAGGGAAATCCATAATAGGTATCATTATACCTAGACTTACAAGCCATAGCGTATCATGTTATAAATTATAGCCCTTTTTATAAAAGAAGTCATTTAGATGGCCACCCCCAATGATTCAAAAAAAAAGTTCATAAGGACATTCTTAAATTAAATCACATGCATACGTATACAAAACAATCCTTCTGAAACACATTATCATGTGGTGGCCAAGCTTTCTTTAAAACACATGCTTCTCCTTTTATAAACAAAAAGAATACTTGTAACTTAGGAGTATTTTCCCTCTCATCATTTCATAAACCATGTCAATCAAAACAACAATAAGGAACTTACTTTCAAAAAAACACTACTTTATGCATGTGAAATAATCCACCATATAATTAGATAATATTGTTCATATCAACAGAGGGAATTCGTTGTTCGTAGCGCTCAATTATTCTTTCAAAATTGAAAACATACATTCATAAAGGGATATAATTCAATTCTTGGAAAAAGAGTTCAAAACAATAAGTATTTCAAAACAGTAAGTATACTTTCACAAAAACGATTCCATGACATGCTTTTTCGAAACAATCACAAAACCCTTTCTTGTAACATGATTTCAAATCATTAAACTTTATAAAACCATAAAAACTTAAGCCCATGGAGTTTTAGGATAGTACCAAATACCTTATGTTATTTATTTTGGAGATTGAAACCCTAATCTTGACACTTACCTTGAAAATCTTGAACTAGGAAGGATTAGATTCTTTATTTCCTATTCTTGGGGAAGAGATTGGGTTTGCTTGAGAGTTAATTGGAGAAGAAAGCATGAATTCATTGGATTCTTAGAGAAAAGGATTTTAGATTTTGTTCTTAGTGAAAAGGTAGGGTTTATGTGAGGTTTTGATGATTAAAAGTGGGCAAATAATGCCCTTTTGGGTGTTATAAATCGTCCCTTGGATGTTTGGGATTGAGGGAAAAGGACCAAAGGGCCCGTTGACCCTTAAGGAGTTGAAAATGGTAGGGGAATGGACTAGGCAGTTCACTCTTTAGCACAAGGGAGTAGAGCCCGTGGTGCCTCTTTTATCCCGACGCAATAAGCCGGGCGGCACGGGCATATCGCCTCCACTTACTGCCTCTCGCAAAAATGACTATTACTTTCCGCTTGGGTATCAGATTTAGGAAAAATTGGTGTTGTTAGAAATATGATTCAATTATCTAGAATTTTGTGGGTCTATAGATGAAAAATTTCACATATTTTAAAAGTTATACATGTTCAAAATAGACCCTTGTAGAATCGAATACCAAACTTTAGACAAATCAAAGATTCTTAGCTCAATTTTTCTCTAGGTGGTTTGTATGAACATTTTTCACTTTGAAAGCACTTCCCACAATAGGATAAAGATCATGACATATGAATTAAAATATGAATCATGTGGTTAGAGTTTGTACACGTAGGAATGACAGTTCAATTTTTAGCTTAAAAAATGGGGTGTTACTGAATCCATGCCAAATAGAGATATGCCTATCTTTAAATATATTGGGCAAATAGAATGGTATTCAAATGGAGGAAATAGGCTGCCTCATGATGAGTTCAATCAAGCATGTATTTATGTGCTTCAAAATTGTGAAGATATTTTACAATACAGGGAGTAAGTCTCTTTTCAATTCTAAAATAATTTGATATTAATATAATTTTGTTAATCTCAACTAACACAAACTGTAGGGAACAAATGAAATATATTGAAGTAGAAGGTTCAATACGTGATCATATGGTGCATGAAAATGGATTTATTAATTGGTTTCGTGCACGCATAGGTGTCTAATTAAACGACATAATAAATATTAGCATATATTCAATTATCTTATACTAGTAATAATAGTATTGCTTGTTTTTGTAGATATTTGTACTATCTTCCCAAGGACATGCAAATGATGAGCTCATAAGCTTAGCTGTTGGTCTAGAACCATTGATACATCGATATTCTATATGTAAGGTGAGCGGATTTAGATTTCAAACAAAAGAGCTTATGATAAAAACATAGAACAATGGAGTTTTGTGAGAAGAGATGTTTCAAAACATAATAAGGAGTATTATGGTGTATTAAAGGATATTTATGAGTTACCTTATTAAGGAAATAGAAAAGTTCATTTGTTCAAGTGTCATTGGTGGGATGTGGCTCACATAGGAAGAGGATATAAGATTTAAAAATATTGTTTTACAAGTGTGAATACTCATTGTGCCTTGAATACAAATGAGCCATTTGTGTTGGCATCTCAGTTTGAATAAGTCTTCTATTTGAATGACATGGTCGATAAAGATTAGCTTGTTATTGTAAAGACTAATCCTCACATTTTTTAATGTGCCTGAAGTTGAAGGAGACACATCATTGAATGAAGAAGTTTATTAGCAAGATGAAGTTGAAGATTTTTTCTGTGATAATAATTAAGAAACTGATATTGAGGTACATTTACACAGGGATGATGTTGAACCAGAAACTGTTTTACGAACCAATGATAACAAAATAAGGAAGATGATTTTATTAATGACAATTATATAGACATATCAGATAATGAAGAAGAGTTACTTGATGATAATGATGGAGAAGATAGTGATATATCTTGTTGAAGATTGAAAATAAAAGATAGATGAGAAATTATTTGTGTATTGTGCTCTTATTAGGCTAACATCTTGTTTTGAGAAGTTATTATTAGGCTAGAATCTTGTGTTTTGTGTTCTTAATAGACCTACATCTTGTATTTTGTGTTCTTATTATGCTACCTTGTATTTGGTGTCTTATGCTTGCAGCTCTTTTTTATAAATGAAATTAGTATTTTTAAGTAGAATCAATAAATATAAAAAGTTCAACAAACTATTTGATATTTTTTAATTGATTGATTTAAAATTTTATTTTATAAGTTGATAATCTCCTCGACAGTAGCTGTATATTTTGGCATCTTTAGTTTTTGTTTCTGATACACTTCTCTATTTTAGCCTAATATTGCAGAAAATGGGAGGAACTAGATGAGGTAAAATTGGAAGAGGAGGTGCGGGAGTGGACGTGGACGTGGCAGTTTTCCAAAACATGTAAGTTTTGACATGACATCTCAGCCACAAATACAACCAATAGGAGTTATTGGGACTTCTTTAAAGACTGGACAATCATCTAATCCAAGTGAAGGACCTCTGTAAACACAACAAATGTCAAGTGGATATGTCCAAAGGACATCCGTGGAGACACAATCATCAAGAAATCTATAAGAAAGTGTACGCCTTAGTCTAGAGGATGAAACTGGTGCAGGTTAGTTCACGACCCTCCCTAGTTAGAAATTTTTAGATAACACTTTGTTGGTTCCTACATCTTCATTTGAGCTCCATATTTGATAGTAATGATCTTCTTCTAGTAACCTACCTTTTTTAATCTCTTTAGTTACATGAACTTTGATACTAAATGCTTGGATTAAGAGCATAGGTTATATGTCTAATGTATCAACTACTATTTCTGGCCAACTTTCATGATAATAATTTTAAGAGCACATTTATTAATACAATATCAATCTTTCTATCTTGTTGATCTTCCTATTAGTGAATCTTCTCATAGTTGATTCCTTTATTATCCAGTTGCATCAATCTAAGTTTATGTTCTTTTACATAATAATATATTTTTTTGGTTTGCATTTTCCCGCATCAATAAAAAGAATGGAAAAGGGAAATACAAAGCTAAAACTGTGGATATTAGGATTAAACATGGAGGAAAAATCAAAATAATTATTTCAGATGACATTGATGGAGTTGTGGGTTTTGGAGATAGAGACATTGTCAATTACTGTGGTTGGATCATGAGAACCACTATCTCATTTTGAGATGGATATTGGCAGAAGATAGTTTTAAAACATGGAGAAGCAATGTGGTTTACGGTTAGGGTAATCACACTTAATATTATATTGACTTTAAATTTTACGATTTATCTATATAGTTAGGATATCAAATATACTAGTACTATATGTGTAGGATAAATTTGAAGTTTAAAATGGGCTGCTAGAGCATAAGTTGCAAGGCTTTGTGATAAGCACTATGCAAAGACTTTTAGAGCATAGAAAGCTCGATTACATGTTATCTACTCTAGATATAACAATAATAAAGATAGATTGTCTCATCGTCCTGAGGATGTTGAGTTGGATGACTGGAAGCACCTAGTGGAACATTTTGGCAGTGATAAATTCAAGGTAACAAATTCTCAATCATAGCCCTCCCCCACCCCAAGCTTTCTGAATTTTCTCAAATATTTAACAAATCTTGTTCTCTGGTATTTGCCTATCATTGTTTTGCTTTTCTTATCTATAAATCTTGAGATCCTCTGGATCTACCCCTTGTCTAGTATTTTTTTCAAGATTTTGTTTTTATTGTTTGGTTTGTTGTTTTGGAGTTTGTGAATTGCATTTGTAGTTTGATTGGTTTTGAGGGATATGGATGACATTTATAATAGGCAGGGGCTAGTGATGTTACCCTTTTGTGTTTCTTGGACATATATATGTTAATTTACTTTAAAATGTGGATTACGGATCATATGGAAATTTTCAAGATTGTATCTTTTATTGGTTTATTAGTTTGTGGTTTATGAATTATAGTTGTAGTTTTGTCACTACCCAGAATGAGGACCTGACCGTGACGAGCATCTCGAACCATAAGGGTTCGAGTGCCCCTTCTAACTGGCAATCATACGCATAATTCATATGTTTATAAAGAAGTGTGGTAAAACATAATAAGATGGAAACATGGTCAATATCTTAGTCCAACTATACCATACGAAATTTAAATTCAAAACATTTGAAAACATAGGACACAAGTCTGCGAAATCTCTAACAATATGAAAACAACATCTTTCTGTGACCAGGAATAGTCCCCTGATCGGACCATGAACTAGAAACAAGTGAAGATAAAACATAAAACTAAGGTCCTACGGAATGAGGGAGGCTTACCAACTTCCAAATATGATAAACTGATCTACTGCTTAGATGGACCTCGGGACTAAGCCTCAGATCCTGTAATATAGGGGGTCAATACAAATGTACTGGTATGTGAAACAATCCAAAAATTTGCTTTAATATAACATAGGTGATAACGTTTCTTAAAAAAATGAACATAAAATAAGTGAAAACACATAGGCATACTTTAATGACTTCAAAATAAGTCTCAGAAATCATGACTCACTCTTGATTTTACTTTTGATCTAGATGGTGCACCCCACAAATGTACTTATTGATGAGCTATATGCACTCTACCCTTAACTCAATGGCCAAGCCTCCAATTCGAGTTTGCTGCAAGGATTGGTGTCTGTCATTCGTACTACGTCACATGGCCTTTTCCAGTGTAAAATCCTTAATGTAGGACATCATAAACGCGTATCGACAAAACATGATTTCGGGCTAAGAGTTGTCTAAACTCTTGCCTTCTTCGGGTAACCAACTAGATCTCTTTAAGCCCAATTTTAGTTCTTTAAGAAAATGCTACATGCTATTAAAAAATTTTATACTTATTCTATTAAGGGCAAATCATCTCTAGGTATTGTCACATCCCAACTTGCAGGTCATTTATATCATGTCCATTTCACAGCCCATCTCATTTAGAACATGCAAATGACCACCAATGATTCACAACATTATAAGAGAGTCATCACTTTGAAATCTCAAGAAAACATATGCAATTACCACTTTTACAAGAATTAAAACATATGGTGGCCATGCTAATTGTTCAATCACATGCAACTCTTCTTTTTAATGGAAAGAGTTTAATTATAGCAAGAAAACTCCCCCTTAATTATATCATAAAATATGTCAATCATCATGATGTTGAGAAACTTACTTTCAAAACGTAGTCTATGCATTCAAAATCACGCATAATTCAAATAAATAATATATTTCATAACAAGGGAGGAAGTTCATTAATCATTCTCTCAATTTAACCCTTCTAAAGATAATCGAAAACACATGTATATATATAATTGCAAATTTAGTTCTATATAAAGAGGATATAAACCAACATATACTTTCATCAAAACGAAACCATGATGCATATCATTCAATCCTTAACAAAACCATTTTTTCAGAAACATAGATGTATATCTTTAAGTTTGTGTAATGCCCCATAGCATTCTTGAATTATTACCTCGCTTGGTAGCATTCTTAAAGAGCTAATTATCTGAAAACTTTCTAAGTGCTGAAATAACTTAGCCTTATTTTAAGTCCTTAAACTTCAATGATTTCAAAATCAATCTTCCCAACCCTGGGACATGGATTTTTAAGTGGAATTATGTTTGGAGGTGTAAAGGGGGTGTCTTGAAAAGGTTTTGAATTTTTCGGACAACATTTGGGATAGGTTTGGATCAAAAAAATAGTGGCTCGATGCGGTATAAATGTGCCATGTTGGTGATCTCATTGGAAAATCTAGTAACTCGACGCGATACCGACGCATCGCATCGCTGAACACATCGGATTCCTAGTTCGTGTATTAAATTTTTCTCGGGTCCAGAAGGGTATTTTTGTCTATTTCCCTCATCATAACTCAGCCATAACACAAGATTTAGTCATGATTGAGGAATATTATATCAAAAACCACTAAAATTACTTCAAAACAAAGCCCTAACTTCCCTTCCATAGATCAAGATTTTATCTTCCAAGTCAACATTCCCATGGAAAAAGTCAAGGCTAGTGTTCCACCCTTCGAGCTAATTAATCTAAGGTATGTGGGGTTTTCCTTAACTATATGAGCATGGTGAAATTGTTTTAATGATGATTAAATTTTTAGAAATCATGAATTTACAAAGGGGTTTGGATTTACGATTATAATTATGCATTTTGAAACCTTATTGGTGATAAAAGTTTTTGTCTTGAGGCCTTCCCCCTTAAATTCGCATTTCGTTCATATATATGTATACATGTAGTTTGAGTTTTGAAACTTCATTTGAGAGCATGAAGATTTATACTCCCTCTCTCGTTATGAATTATTCGATTGCATATTGAGAGGCGTGACATAAATGTCTTTACTATTATTTGCTGACTTGGTTTTGATGATGACATGAAGAGAGGGAATTTTCTTAATTACATAAATAAAAGTATTTATTTAAATAGATTGTATGATTTGTTACAAGATACTTGACCACCATGTGTTTGTGAATTGAATTGAGTATCTTTGACTCTGTTTTCATGAATTTCACTATACATATCCTCTTATACTATTTGACTAGTTTGATGGTCTGAAAATAATATTTTGAAAAAGAAGACTGTAACATGATATTGTATGGCTTAGATATACAACTTGAAAGTCTTGGCATGACAATACCAAATTAGACAATGGCATAACAGATTCAGAACAAAACATAAGTCAGATTTTATTCAGATTTTCATAATTTGATTTTAGAAAAGATGCATGCTTAGAACTGGTTAAAAATGGGCACTAAGAGAGTTAGGTGGTTTCCCGAAGTAGGCATGAGTCATATGATTCGTTCCATGGAATCGTGTTTTGCCAATACAGGTTTATTATGCCGCCAAAAAGGGATTCTATGTTGGCCTAGTGCCCTGTAGTGTATCAGAATTTGAAACTCCAACCTTTGCGGCAAACTTGGGTTGGGGGATTGGCTTCCGAGTCTAGATAGGACTCCATATAGACCGTGGGGTTGTAGAATTATTGGGTGTACCACCTAATTTAGAAGTAATACAAAGATTAGAACTATTTTGACAAAAATATTATAAAATTATTAGAGATTGCCCATGTATTTTGAATTATATTACACAGGATGTTTCATGAACTTCTCTCACCTATTTTATATATACAAATACATTATTTGGGATTGATCTGCCTACCAGTACATCTGTATTGTCCCCCTATATCTCAAGATCTGAGGCACAATCCTGTGGTCCCATCCATCAGTAGATTGGTGGGTAACGGAAATTGCAGTTTGTGAGCCTTCTCTATTCTGTAAGGCTTGATATTCTTAGATTTTGATGTTTTCTTGGTTTTATGGTCTACTGGGTCCTTATCCCAGTTTCAGATGAGATATTGGTTTCTATGTAATAGAGATTTCGTAGGCAGTTGTAGATGTTGTTGAAAGTTATGGTTTCCATTTGAAATTATTCCTTTGAATTATATTATTGGCCATGATTCCGTATTAATATGTAAATTCTACTATCTTTTATAATATATGAATATGTGCATGATTATAAGAGAGTGAAGGGCACTCGAGCCTTTATATTTTGGGATGCTCATCGCGACTAGGGCCCCTGCTCGGGTCATGAGAAACTTCGTATTAGAGCACGGTTTATGGTCCCAAGGTGTCTATGAAATTTCATCGGGTAGATTCTTATTTATGGTTGTATAGAACGCCACATTTATAAATGGGGGGATAAAAGGTATTTAGGAATGTCTCTCTTCTTTCATGAATTAGTTTATGCTATAGAGCCTAAATGTCCTCTAATCGGTGATTTCTTGTATTTCAAAAAGTTAACACACCTCCCCATCGAACCAATGAAAAGAATGCCCAGCTGAAGAGGTCCACCCTACCCATGGGCTCCGGGATTAAAACAGAGCTTGCACCCTAAAGTTTGATCCTACTTCGGGAGTCCCTCCAGTTCTGACCAATCCACCTCAGGCTCCACGGACCAATCCTAACCGTCCTCAGCCTCCTCAGATAGAGGTTTCAAATGCTAAGTTCAGACAGTCCATCCATATAATAGCACAACTGGTAGACTCTCATACCTATCGATCTGAAGATGTGGGTTCTGCGTCGGGTTCATTTGAGATTACCCGGGTTGGTCAATTCATGAGACTAAACCCACCTATGTTCTCTGGAATGAAGGTTGAGGAGGACCCCCAAGGGCTCATTAATGAGTTAGAGAAGATATTTAGAGTTATGTACGTGAATGAGGTTGAAGGTGTGGAGTTGGTAGCTTATCAACTGAAAGATGTAGAAAATCAGTGGTATAATGAGTGGGAGGATTCAAAGGGTAGTGATACTGTGCCTTTTATGTGGCATGATTTTGTGGAAGCTTTTCTAGATGGGTTCTTTCCTTAGGAATTAAGGGAATCAAAGGTGGAAGAATTTATGAACTTGAAACAAGGAAAAATAAGTGGCAAGGAGTACACACTTAAGTTTAACCAATTATCTCGTTATGCCCCAGAACTGGCAGGTAACATGAGAGCCCGCATAAGGAAATTTGTAACCAATCTCTCTGATGACTTGGTGTTAGAATGCAAAGGGGAAATGCTGAACAGATATATGGATTTCTCCATGCTATCCATTCAAATACAATAGATTAAAGAGAAGAATAAGAGGCTGGCAGAGGAAAGAGAGAAAGACAGGCAGGACAAGAGGGCTAGATCTACAGACTAGAAAAACAGTCAGCAACAAGGCGGTAATTGGGGAGTTATGTGACTGAAGAAAAAGTTTTGGGGTAATGCTCAGGCTGCAGCTAGTGCTCCAGCACCCAGACCTTTAGTTAATCAGCGGTTTTAGAATTTTCATTCTAATAATGGATCAGGAGTATAGGGTACCCAATCTCGAAGTAGTGTGGCTCAGCCATATCAGAATTTTCTGTGGTGTGAGACTTGTGGTAAGCATCACCCAGGGAGATGCCAGCTGGGCAGGTTAGTGTGCTAAACTTATGGTTAATCAGTCCATTTTCAGAGAGATTGTCCTTCTTATAGAAGGAATGTCGATGGTGCCAAGTCCCAGGACAACTCCTCAGCACCACCGCCACCTCCCAAGGGTACTACATCAGCCACCAGGAGCGATCGTAATCAATTGTATACTTTTCTCAACCTCCAGGATGCAGAGGCTTCGCCAGATATCGTAACGGGTATATTGCAAATATTTTCTCAAAATATGTATATGTTGCTTGACCCAAGGTCTACCTTATCTTATGTGACACCGTATATGGTAGTCAGTTTTGGGTTTGAGCCTGAAGTTATTTCAGAACCTTTGTCTATTTCTACTTATGTTGGTGACTCTATTATGGCTAGAAGGATGTATAGAAATTGTATGGTGTCTGTCTGTAACCATGATACTATAGTGGACCTGATAGAGCTTGACATTATTGACTTTGATGCAATCTTAGGGATGGACTGGCTTCATTCGTGTCATGCCACACTAGACTGCAGAACCCAAAAGGTTTTTTTATCCTTTCCAAATGAGCCATTGTTAGTGTGGGAGGAATATTCATTAGCACCCAGAGGGAAATTTATATCCTATATTAGAGCCCATAGGCTTATATCAAAGGGGTGTTTGTATCACCTTATTTGAGTCAAAGATTCCAGTGATGAAAGTCCTTCTCTCCAGTCTGTTCCTATAGTTAATGAATTTCCAGAAGTCTTTCCTGGTAATCTCCCAGGGATACCACCCTGATAGGGAGATAGATTTTGGCATTGACTTGTTAACGGACAGTCATCCTATTTCTATTCCACCTTATAGAATGGCTCCTGTAGAATTGAAAGAGTTAAAAGAACAGTTGAAAGATCTTCTAGATAAAGGCTTTATTCATCCGAGTGTTTCTCCCTGGGGTGCACCTGTACTTTTTGTACATAAAAAAGATGGCTCCCTCCGTATGTGTATATATTACCGTCAACTAAATAAGGTTACAATTAAGAATAAATACCCTCTTCCCAGAATTGATGAATTATTTGATCAACTCCAAGGTGTTAAATGTTTGGTAAGATAGACCTTCGTTCGGGGTACTATTAGTTGAAGGTTAGAGAGGCTGACATCCCCAAGACAGCTTTTCAAACCTGATATGGCCATTATTAATTCTTAGTTATTTCCTTCGGATTGACTAATGCCCCCACAACTTTCATGGATTTGATGAATAGGGTGTTCCGTCAGTATCTAGACCTGTTCGTTATAATTTTCATTGACGACATCCTGGTTTACTCTATGAATGAAGAAGATCATGCTACTCACCTTTGAATCATCCTTCAGACCCTCAAGGATCATACGTTATATGCTAAGTTTTCCAAATGTGAATTCTGGCTTAGTGCTATCGTTTTCTTGGGGAACATTGTTTTTAGCGATGGGATTAAGGTTGACCCCCAAAAGGTAGATGCAGTGAGAAAGTGTCCCAGACCCATGACTCCAACTGATATCCATAGCTTCTTGGATTTGGTAGGATATTACAGAAGGTTTGTAGAGAATTTATCCTCCATAGTCTCTCCCCTTACCAAATTAACTCGAAAGAGGATGAAATTTTTGTGGTCCGACTCATGTGAAGGCAGTTTTAAAAAGCTGAGAGTTTCGAGGGTTTGTGGTGTATCATGATGCGTCTCGGGAGGGACTTGGGTGTGTGCTTATGCATCATGGTAAAGCTATGGCTTATGCCTCAAGGCAGTTAAAGGTGCACAAAAAAAATTATCCCACTCATGACTTAGAGTTAGCGGCTATGGTGTTGGCACTTAAAATCTAGCGGCACTATCTATATGGGGTGCATGTTGATATATTTACTGACCACAAAAGTTTATAGTATGTTTTCTCACAGATAGAACGGAATCTCAGGCATAAGCGATGGTTGGAGCTGTTAAAAGATTATGACATCATCCTGCATTATCCTCTGGGAAAAGTGAATGTGGTGGCCGACGCCCTTGACGATTGTCAATGGGCAGCCTATCCCATGTTAAGAAGGGAAAAAAGATATGGTGAAAGATATTCACCCACTTGCAAATCTAAGGGTTCGACTTTTGGATTTTGAAGATAGAGGGGTAATTGTTCATGGGATATCTAAATCCTTCCTATGTGCTGAAGTTAAGAAAAACAGGACGAAGACCCTATCTTATTGCAGATTAAGAATGATATGCGTCAACAAAAGGTGATGGCATTTGAAATTGGAGGTTATGGGATATTGAGGTATCAGGGTAGACTATGTGTACCGAATGTGGATGGTTTGCGCGAGAGGATTCTTGAGAAAGCCCACACTTTGATGTATGTTGTTCACCCAAGCTCTAGTAAAACGTACCATGATCTTAAGATGATTTAGTGGTGGAACAATATGAAATGTGACATTGCTAATTATGTTTCTAAGTGTTTGAATTGTCAACAAGTCAAAGTGGAGCATTTGAGACCAGGCGACACTTCCCAAGAAATAGCCTTGCCTTTGTGAAAATGAGAGATGATCAATATGGATTTCATAACGGGACTTCCGAAGTACCGAAACCAATATTACTCCATATGGGTGATTGTGGACCGGATGACTAAGTCAGCTCACTTTTTCCTGTGAGGACAAACTATTTGGGAGATGATTATTCTAAGCTATATATTTGCGAGATAGTCCATTTGCATGGTGCTCCCGTATCTACTATATCCGATCGGGGTACGCAGTTCTCTTCACAATTTTGGTAGTCTTTTCTAAGGGGTTGAGGTACCCAAGTGAACTTGAGTACTTCTTTCCACCCTCAGACTGATGGGAAGGCTAAATATACTATTCAGACTCTTGAGAACATGTTAAGGTCCTACATAACTGACTTCAAAGGTAGTTGGGTGGATCATTTACCGCTGATAGACTTCGATTACAACAATAGCTATCATGCCAGTATTCATATGGCTCCTTTTGAAGCACTTTATGGGAGGAGATGTAGATCACCAATTGGGTGGTATGAAGTAGGTGAAACCCGGTTGTTCAGGCCTGACCTTGTTCATTAGGCAATGGAGAAGGTTAAGATCATTAGAGAATGACTTAAGTTAGCTCAGAGTCACCAAAAGTCCTACGCAGATGTTAGAAGGAGGGAGTTGGAATTCAAGGTTGATGATTAGGTGTTTCTAAAGGTCTCCCCTATGAAGGGAGTCATGCTATTCGAAAAGAAAGGGAATCCTATCCCTCACTATATAAGACCATATCAGATTGTGAGGAGGATAAGTGGGGTTGCTTATGAGTTAGAATTGCCCACAAGTTTATTTTCTGTCCATCCAGTGTTCCATGTGTCCATGTTGAAGAAGTGCATTGGAGATCACTCCTTAGCGTTTCCTGTAGAGGAAATCAATGTGAAGGTTTCCCCATCATATAAAGAAGAACCCATTGATATATTAGATCAATAAGTTCGGAGATTGAGGAGTAAGGAGAAAGTTTCGGTTAAGGTGTTGTGGAGGAATCAAAAACCAAAGTAAGCTACTTGGGAGTCCGAAGATGACATGCTATCTAGATACCTAAATCTCTTTGAAAACATGGATGATGATACAAAAGGTATAAATCCTATACTACTCTTTCTGCCTACTTTTTTCCTTACGCTAAAATTATACTTGCCTGTGTCTCAATCCATCATTTGGGGACGAATGATCCCAAATGGGGGATAATGTAACGCCCCATACCTCTCTTGGTAGCATGATTAAAGAGATAATTATCTAAAAAAATTCTAATTTTTCACAAATGACTTAGCCTTATTTTAAGTCCTTAAACTTCAATGATTTCAAAATCAATCTTACCGACCCCGAGATGTGGATTTTTAAGTGGAATTATGTTCGGGGTGTAAGGGGGTGTCTCGAAAAGGTTTCGAATTTTTTGGACAACATTTGGGATGGGTTTGGATCAGAAAAATAGTGGTTTGATACAATATCAACACACCGCATTGGTGATCGCGTTGGCCAATCCAGTGACTCGACATGATACCAATACATCGCGTCGCTGAACGCGTTAGATACCCAGTTTGTATATTAAATTTTTATGGGGTCCAGAAGGGTATTTTTATCTATTTTCCTCATCATAACTCAGTCGTAACATGAGATTTAGTCTTGATTCAGGCACATTATATCAAAAACCACTCTAATTACTTCAAAACAAAATCCTAACTTTCCTCCCATAGATATAGGTATCATCTTCCAAGTCAAGATTCCAAAGAAAAAAGTCAAGGCTAGGGTTCCACCCTTCTACCTAATTAATCTAAGGTACGTGGGGTTTTTCTAAACTACATGGGCATGGTGAAATTTTTTTAATGATGATTAAATATTCAGAAATCATGAAATTACAAAGGGGTTTGGATTTATGATTACAATTATGCATTTTGAAACCTTATTGATGATAAAGGTTTTGGTCTTGAGGCCTTCCCCCTTAAATTTTCTTTTAGTTCATATATATGTATACGCGTGGTTTGAGTTTTGAAACTTGATTTGAGAGCTTGAAGATTTATACTCCTCTCGTTATGAATTATTCAATTGCATATTGAGAGGCATGACATAAATGTCTTTCTATTATTTGTTGACTTGTTTTTGATAATGACTTGAAGAGAGGGTTTTTTTATTAATTACATAAATGAAAGTGATGATTTAAAGAGATTGCATGATTTGTTACAAGATACTTGACCGTCATGTGTTTGTGAATTGAATTGAGGATCTGTGACTTTGTTTTCATGAATTTCATTATACATATCCTCTTATATTGCTTGAATAGTTTGGTAGTCTAAAAATAATATTTTGAAAAATAAGAATGTAACATGATAATGTATGGCGTAGATATACGACTTTCAAGTCTTGGTATGACGGTGCCAAATCAGACAATGCCATAACAGATTCAGAACAGAAAATAAGTCAGATTTCATTTAGATTTTCAGAATTAGATTTCAAAAAAGATGCATGTTTATAACTGGTTAAAAATGGACACTAAGAAAGTTAGGTGGTTTCCTGAAGTAGACATGTGTAATACCCCGTATTTTCGTGCTAGAATTTGAACCGTCGTTTCTACGCGTCTAAACTCTAATCCAAGTGACTCTCATGTGAATATAGTTTTCATGATCATTATCCTAGTCTATGAAGTATCTTTGAGGTGAAAATTTTCATAGAAATGACTTATAACAAAGTTGAGCTAAGACCAATTGATTCGTCCAAAGTTTGACATTCGATTCTACAAGGGTCTACTTCAAACGAGTGTAACTCTTTATATACATGAAATTTTTCATCCTAAGACCTATCAAATTGTGTATTATTGAATTATCTTTCCAACAATACCAATTTCGTAAAAATCCGATACCCGAGCGAAAAGTTACAACCCTTTTAGTGAAGAGCTGTAAGCCAGGGCGATTAGGCCCGCGCCGCGCACAGATCACGCGCCAACACTGTTTCAGACGCGAATTTCAGTTTTTTTTTTTTACCCAAAATCCGTCCAAACCCTATATTAAAGCCTATTAGAAGCATTATATGTTATATTTCATCAAATTCCCTCAAAAAAAAAACCCTAAGCTCCTACATCCAACTTCAAGAACCTCCAAAGTTCACCATTAATTCTGCAAATTTATTCAAGATTACAAGTTCCTAGTTCAAGAACTCCAAGAACCATCATTCAAAGGCACGATTAACATCTAAAAAATGAGTATCAATCTAAAGTTCATCATTCAAGGTATGTGAGGTTTTTCAACAAGAACTCTCTTTCGTTCTTGTGCCCAAATTGATTTTTCTTTTATGAATATACATGATTTTACATGTTTTGATATGAATTTGAAGCATGAATTTATACCCTATATGATTTTACATGAGATTATAATACTCTCTATGTTTTGAAAGTTGAATTGAATGAGAATGATGACATTTTTGTACATAAAACTGAATTTTCCAGATTTTAAAGTAATTTATATATATTTATGATGAAAAGCATGAATCTTGAGAAAATTTAATATGATTTTGATGTATGAGACCTTGAGTCCTAATTGGAATTGTACTTTGAGAAATTATGTGCTATAAGCACAATGAGATTTGAATCCCAAAGATAATTTTCTTTACCAAGATGTATGATTATAAAGCTGAAATTTTAAGTTTTAAGTGATTATTTTTGTGCTTATGTCATAAAGTATGAAACTTTGAAAGGTTTTATGGTGATATTGATGTATGCGTTTTTGGAACCCTATTTGAGATTATTATTTTGAGAAAATCATATGTTATAAACACCTTGAGTTTAAATAATTTGAGATATTTTGAATGATTTGACCTTTTGGTCTTAATGGAGTTGTTTTGAACTCGAGTGTGAAAGAAATCCACAACGTGGTTGATTTTGATAAATGGGAAGCATGATGGCTCCCGATGTATATTTGTATATTACTGAAATTATTTTGTTGTGGATTGTCTTTGAAATGATCTGAGCTAAGTCCGGGAGAAATCTTTAGCACCGAGTGGGAGGTATAAAGTGACCTTACTTTCCTAGAACTACGTGCCCCCGTAGGATTTAGCCTGAGGCTGATTTATATAGTGATTACTAGTATTTTTGGATTGATATTAGAAGTCCTACTCCGATGGCAAGGATAGGACGGCTCTCCCCAACGTGGGTTGGACGTTGGACTCCATGTGGCTCACATGGTTTATGTCGGTTATAGGATCTCCCAATGTGTGTGTGTGTACTCTTCTATCTGAAATGAAAACATATTTGCTTAAAAGGTTGAGTTTGAGAAAGTCATTATTATTAAAAGATTTAAGGAATATATTCTAATGAGAATTGACATGAGATTTGATTGTTTTGATGATTTGAAATTGAGATGAAAGTGAATTGAGAACGTATTGTAATGACTCACTTGTTTTACTTTACATGTATTATTCATCCATGATTTTGATGATTTAATTTGAGCTAAGTGAGTCATCTATATCAGCATGCATAATTTTATAAACTGTGATGACATTAAGATATTATTTTATATATGCATTGCACCCCCATATGCTCGGTATCTTTCCATGGTACTGACCCACATATTCGTATGTGGGCTACATTTTCTCAGAATGTAGGTACAAGTTATAGTTTCACCTTTGTATCTAGGCAGTTTGTGGTATCCAGTCAGCAGGTGATGAGTCTTTTTGATTCAAGGGCTTGGGTTAGTTATGCAGAGTTTATAGTGTTGTATTTTCTTTATTCAGTCGTATTGAGTTGGGGTAGTCGGGAGTCATGACCCGGCTACCTACAGTCAATACTAGTAGAGGCTTCATAGACAGTCAGTAGAAATTGATGTATTTTGTTTCAATTTTGGTTGTAAAGGCAGAATTATAATCCTGTAAAATTTTATTTTTGTATCGATCAGATTCAGAAAAGAGTTAATTTCTGCTGATTTGTATGGATTTGTATTTTTATTCAGTTGCTTAAGAGTTATGCCAGTAGAAGGGTTAGCTTGGGGTCACACTTGTGACCCTAATCACCGTGTGACGTCTCGAGACCCGATTTCGGGGCGTTACAGCATGAGTAATATGATTCATTTCCCGGAATCGTGTTTTGCCGATACGGGTTTATTATGTCCCTAATAGGGGATTCTACACTTGCCTAGTGCCTTGTGGCGTATCATAATCAGAAACTCCAAACTTTGCAGCAAACTTGGGTTGGGGGTTTGGCCGCCGAGTCAAGGGAGGAATCCATATATCCCATGGGATTGTAGAATTGTAGGGTGTACCACCTAACCCAGATGTAATACGAAGATTAGAAATGTTTTAAAAAAAATGTTATAAAATTTTTAGAGATTGCCCATGTATTTTGAATTATATTACACATAATGTTTCATGACCTTCTCTCACCTATTTTGTATATACAAATACATTATTTTGGATTGCTCTACGTACCAGTATATTTGTATTAACCCCCTACATCTCAAGATCCGAGGCACAGTCCCGTGGTCCTGTCCAGTAGTAGATTGGTGGGTGAAAGAAATTGCAGTTGGTGAGCCTTCTCTATTCCGAAAGGCCTGATATTTTTAGATTTTGATGTTTCCTTGGTTTTATGGTCTACTGGGGGCCTTGTCCTAGTTTCAGACGAGATATTGGTTTTTATATAATAGAGATTTCGCAGACAGTTGTAGATGTTGTTGAAAGTAATGGTTTCCATTTGAAATTATTCCTTTGAATTATATTATTGTCCATGATTCGGTATTAATATGTAAATCTGTACTGTCTTTTATAATATACGAATATGTGCATGATTATCAGAGAGTGAAGGGCACTAGGGCCTTTATGGTTCAGGATGCTCATCGCAGCTAGGGCCCCGACTTGGTTCATGACAGTTTGATAAGAAGATTAAAACCCATGCCAATGGAGTTTAAGGATAGTCCCACATATCTTAGACTACTTAGTCCGAAGAAAAGGATCTGAATCTTGATTTTTGTTTCTTGAAAATCTTGAACTTAAAGTATGGATTCTTGATCTTTGGGAGGGAGGTTAGAGTGAATGTGATCATATTATGCCCAAAAGATATTTTAATTCACTGTTTACATGACTAGGATTTGTAGGGAAAAGACAAGACTTCCCCTCGGAATTAAAACTCACCGCTGAGTACTATTGGTGACACCGCTATAGGCACCATCGAGCGGTATAATCATGGTGACCTACTATTTTGGAAAATCCCGACTTTGAGACTTACCACTGAGAGCTATTGGTTCCACCGCTATAGGAACCGGCGAGCGGTGTAATCGCGGTAGGTTACTGCCTCACACAAATAATGCTATAACTTTTCACTCGTGTATCGGATTTAGGCGAAATTGGTATTGTTGGAAAGTTGATTCAATTATATACTATTTGGTGGGTCTTGAACTGAAAAATTCTACATATATCAAAAGTTATACACATCCAAAGTAGAACCTTGTAGAATCGAATACCGAACTTTGGATGAATCAAAGATTCTTAGCTCAACTTTGCTCTAGGTGGTTTCTATGAACATTTTTCACTTCGAAAGTACATCCCACACTAGGATAAAGATCATGACACATTAACTAAAATATGAATCATGAGATTAGAGTTTGCACACATAGGAACGACGGTTCAATTTCTATCTAAAAAATATAAGGTGTTACATTATCTCCCCTTGGGATCATTCATCCCCTAATGATGGGTAGAATCTTGTTGAAGCTAGAAAAGTATGAAGTAAGGAACGTAAACTCATATTGAACGTTTTCTTTTCCTCAACGGAATATGCAAAGTCATCAAAAGAGCTTCATGATAATCCCCTAGTTAATCGTATACGCAAGAAGCGTGAGATAATAAGGATTGACATAGAAATGACCTTGTACACGATTCATGATCATCACAACATAAGGAATGAGTTTATTTGGTGATAATAGGCCTGATTTACATCAGTACAATCATGAAATTAGATTTCATGGAAGATAAGAACTAGAAGCATTCTTTACCTTACAAGATACAATGAATAGATCTAAAACTTAGAGACACTACTCAACTATGCCCTAAACAATAAATAACATACTTCATCATTTATAACTTACAATTCTCTCACAGCGCATCTAACCACAAGAGTTTGAGTCCCACTACATAGTACTTCCATGTTGAAGCCTAACCCGGAGTTAAAAGGATGCTAACTTAAACTACGGGACCTTGTACTCTACATCACATTAAGAAATAACCGCACCTCATCACTATAACCCAACAACCTCAAGTCTTAATTCAAGGAGTAACAGCCACATGGCTCATTGGTTTGTGTTTTCATCAATCAAAATATTCAAGTCTATCATTACTACACCCACTTAATGACTCTCTCCACTAAGACCAGCAAATTCAATCACTCTCACAAAGATTTTTGCCACATATCTCCTTCCTAAATATTTTACATAACAAAAGTTTATCTCTTTCTTTCCCCTTTTACCTATAACCTTATCTGAAGATCACATCAAACTTTTCATATTCAAGAACATCTACTCCCTCTACCCAAAACATTACTATTCTCCCACAACCACCATCATACTAACATACGGAGGGTCATTGCGGGACCCAAGCATAAATGTCATAAATAGGAGCAACACTATCAGACTATAACTTATACTTATTACACTACTGAAGGAGAGACAAGAGGTGAAGACACGACACAATAACATGAAGTACTTCATATATCAAGTCTCTAGAATATGAGTAGAGAGTCGTTCAGTATAAATACAACACAGCATGAGTTATTAGGACATATCCCAGTGAAAAACATGGTTGCACATATCATGAGTCGTATAACATAAGTTTAGAATTTATGAAGTTAATGATTGAGACAAAGATTGATACTTAAAGCTATCGCTTCTTATTTCACAGTTGAGACAGTCAGGAGTTTGCATGAACCTTTTTAATTTAGCTAGTCCCAACGTAAAATAAATCAAAAACATATAGAAAACATGGTTTCTTAAAACTAAGAAATATGCGAGACATAGATTTTACGGATCATGAGAAACATAGCATAGAACTTGAATACAAAAGGCATTGGTAGAATGACCTCTTAAATTGGAGTAGGAGGGGTTTTCTCGAATAGGAATAGATTTATCCCTACTCTTCCCTGCAATCTGCCACCATGAGAAAATTTGAGAACTGCCTTAACTCATTATCTCCCTCTTAGATCAAAGTTGCAATCCTAGATTTGAGGACGTAACCTGTCATTAAATATCTCAGCACAACACTCAGCACAATGGGGTATCACCATATACATAAATGCTAAACTCTCCCTGATAAACTATACTCTGAAGGCCTTGCTTTCCAGAAATGCTTCCCTTAACTTTGGCTAGTCTCTATAGCCCTCACCCTATAACTCACACTCACATGAGCATACATATCCACACCCCCTTATCATATAAAGATCTATTCTTCACTACTTAAGAAACTCACATTAAATCTCTAATCGTATAACTTATGACTTAACAAAATTTGTAAAACTATAGCAAGGGTGCATATTATCTACCTATATTTTCTCAATTCATCTATAAAGAACACCATACAACAACTTCTTAGTAATCCGCAGATGTCTCCATACTACTAATTTTAAGAACACTGACTAGGTACGCCAAACACTTATACCCATAAAACTTTATCTAACAGCATGCTACCTGGGGGTTCAACTTATTCTTATATACCCATGCTCTTATCTACTTAATGACTCAACCACAATTCATCGTTCTGACACTAGTCCCATGTATATAAATATATCATAATTATCCACTCCTTTTTCCACAAGTTGCCAACCTAGGCTATTCCACACATCGAATCAAGCCTACTACTTACTCCTACAAAACATACATTCTTAATCTTAAGCTACTATATTTACCACTAACTCCACATCTAAAGTTCAAGCCTATTGTCTAACAACACTAATCACATAACACTGATGAAGCAGGTCACATACTATACTATTAAATCAAATTGGGGAATCAACCCAACTACGCTATTTCACTTAAGTACTACCTACAATCACAACCCCTCCACGACATTACTACTACATATCAAAATCCACTACTCACCTCCTCACATGTAATACTAGTTTACAACAACTAAAGAAAATAAAGTCAAGGGGGTAAAGTCACATAATAGACATATTTGACCGTAGTCTTATATTATAACCCATTACAATCTTATCAACACATTCTACATTCTCACATCATACTTACTTACCCATGCATACATTTAGACTACCTTCAAATTCCATTTACGCTAATGAGTCTCTACCCATAACTTTTTAACTGATCCACCCTTTTCCATTTACAGCCTTTAAATAATTTCTAGAACCACCATAGCTATCCATTATGAGATACTTCCCTATTTTGAATAACTAATAATCACATTTAGACACTTCCTCTACAAACTACCTTACACTCTTAAAATTTATCTACAACATTAGCCACTCACCAGACAAGAAAAACCAACCCCATAGTCAAGGGTTATACAACTCAAACTACTTATTTACTCAAAATACACCCTCACTCTGAATTCTAACCTTGTGACTTCATATCACTAACTTTGGGATCATCTTACTACTAATAAGGTATGACACCTTAACATATACTACTACTCGGGTGGGAATATTTTTCCAATATTTTGACATACATCCCGAATACACTTCATACTTCAGGATCAAACACACGATTGATGTAGATAGGGGTATAAGCTAAAATCAATACACTTTAAGGAACTTATGGACTTCTCTCAAGTCCTTCTATAATTTTATACTATTTTATGACTCAATCAGAAGGGACCATATCATTTAGACTCTAAGATTCTAAACTTATATCAACTCGACAATCAAACATAGTTAATAAAATTAGAGTAAACAAGGAATTTGGATAACCTCCAAATGGACAACACAATAGCACGATGTAGAATAAGAAGAAAAGTGAAACATTCCTAAATTCCTAGTAGTTTCCTACTTATAAGTGTGGCGCACTACTCACCCATAAGCAGGACTCTACCCAACATGATTTCGTACTCACCCTGGGCCCATGAACCATGATCTGATACCAAGTTTGTCACGACCCAGACCAGGCCCTGGTCGCGACAAGCATCTCAAACCATAAGGGTATGAATACCCCTTCTAACTGTAAATCATATGCATAATTCATATATTTATAAAGAAGTACAGAAAACCATAATGAGATGAAAAAATAGTCAATCTCTTAGTCTAACTATACCATACAAAATTTAAATTTGAAATATTTGAAAACATAGGACACCAGTCTGCGAAATCTCTAATAATATGAAAACAACATCTATCTGTGACCGGGATAAGGCCCCTGGTCAGACCATGAACTAGAAATAAGTGAAGATAAAACATAAAACTAAGTTCCTCAGGAACGAGGGAGGCTCACCAACTTTTAAGTCTGATAAACTGATCTACTTCTTAGCGGGACTCTAGGTTTGTACCTCAGATCTGGAAATATAAGGGGGCAATACAAATGTACTGGTATATGGAACAATCCTGTACTGGTATATGGAACAATCCAAAAAAATTGCTTTTATATAACATTTGTGAGAACGTTTATTAAAAAGATAAATGTAAAATAAGTTAAAACAATGGGAATACTTTAATGGCTTTAAAACAAGTCTTGGAAATTATGACTCACTCTTTATTTTACTTCTGATCTAGATGGTGCACCCTAAAAACATACTTATCCATGAGCTATATGGACTCCGCCCTTAACTCGGTGGCCAAGCTCCCAATCTGAGTTTGCCACAAGGATTGGGGTCTATCATTCATACTATGGCAAAAGACTGTCACCAGCGTAAAATCCTTAATGTAGGATATAATAAACCCATATCGACAAAACACGATTTTGGCCTAAGAGTTGTCTGAACTCCATCCTTCTTCAGGTAACCAACTATCTCTCTTTAAGCCTAATTTTAGTTCTTTAAGAACATGCTTTATGCTTTTAAAACATTTTATACTTATTTCATTGAGGACATATCATCTCCGGGTATTGTTATACCCCAACTTGCAAGTCATTCATATCGTTTCAATTTCACAACCCATTTCATTTAGAACATTCAAATGACCACCAATGATTCACAACATTATAAGAGAGTCATCACTTTGTAATCTCAAGAAAACTTGTGCAATTACCTTTTTTGCAAGGCTTAAAACATATGGTGGCCATGCTAATTGTTCAATCACATGCAACTCTTCTTTTTAATGCAAAAAGTTTAATTATAGCAAGAAAACTCCCCCTCATTATATCATAAAACATGTAAATTATCATGATGTTGAGAAACTTACTTTCAAAAAGTAGTCCATGCATTCAAAATCATGCACAATTCAAATAAATAATATATTTCATAACAAGGAAGGAAGTTCATCAATCATGCTCTTAATTTAACCCTTCAAAAGATAATCAAAAACACATGTATATATATATATATGTCTGTATGTATATATATATATATAATTGCAAATTTAGTTCTATATAAAGAGGATCTAAACCAACATAAACTTTCATCAAAACAAAACCATGATGCATATCATTCAACCATTAACAAAACCATTTTTCGAAAACATGGATGTATATCTTTAAATTTTATAGAAATATTAAAACCTATGCCCATGGATTTTAAGGATAGTCCCACATACCTTAGACTACTTAGTCCGAATAATAGGATTCGAATCTTGATTTTTGTTTGTTGGAAGTCTTAAACTTAAAGTATGGATTCTTGATCTTTGGGAGGGAGGTTAGGGTTTTTTTATTGATAAATTTGAGTGAATTTGGGAATATTATGCCCAAAAAAATTTTAATTCATTATTTACACGACTTGAGTTTGTAGGGAAAAGACAAGACTGCCCCTCAGAATTAAAAGTTTTAGTAGAAATCTCGATTTTGAGGCTCACCATTGAGCGCTATTAGTTCCACTTCTATAGGCACCGCTGAGTGGTGTAATAGTTATGACCTACTACTTTGTATAATCCTGACTTTGAGGCTTACCACTGAGAGCTATTGTCTCCACTTCTATAGGCACCGTCGAGCGGTGTAATCACAGCAGCTTACTTCCTCACACAAAAAATGCTATAATTTTTTACTAGGGTATTGGATTTAGAAGAAATTGATATTATTCAAAAGTTGATTAAATTATCTACAATTTGGTGGGTCTTGATCTAAAAAATTCTATTTATATCAAAAGTTATACACGTCCAAAGTAGACCCTTGTAGAATCGAATACCAAACTTTGGATGAATCAAAGATTCTTAGCTCAACTTTTCTCTAGGTGGTTTCTATGAATATTTTTTACTTCAAAAGAACTTCCCATACTAGGATAAAGATCATGATACATGAATTAAAATATGAATTATGGGACTAGAGTTTGCACACATAGGAATGATGGTTCAATTTCTAGCTAAAAAATATAGGGTGTTACAAGTTTGATTGGTTTTTGATGGATATTGATGCTATTTATAACATGCAAAGGCTAGTGGTAAGATTAGATATTAACCTTTTTTATGTTTCTTGGATATTTATTTTGTAGAAAAGAGGAGTTTTTTTACTTTGTTTTGTTTTGGGGTCGAGGCATAGTTGATTTGATTGATCTATAGCTACGTGTGAATTTTCTTTGAAATAAGGATTATGGAAGTCTGATTTGTTGGAAATAGACATTGGATAAAATCTGGGAGATCCAGCACACGTAAGAATATTAATGGAGAACATGTATGACTGGATCCACAATCCAAACAAATTCATGTAATTTTCTAAATTTAGTGTCTTGTTACCTTTCTGATGTACAATAAGTTATGCTCAATTTGTTATGTATGGATGTAAATAGTTATGTATTATTATAGGGATAACTCCAATAACTTGTTGTTGAACAACCGTCTGAAGATATCGATCATTGCATCACCAGAGATGAGATTTTATCGCCGATTCTTGGTGAGAGATCGGGATATGTTTGGCAAAAAGGATATGGTAATAAGCCTCCTAAAAGGAATCAAACACATCAGGAAAACATAGAGGCCAACGTGTCCTCAGCGGTAGAAAGTATGTGTCAAAAGATGCAACTTGACATGGAAAGAAATTTACAAGAAGAAAGTGAACAAATGGCTACCAATTTCAAAGGAGATATGGATCAAGATTTGCAAAAGAAACTGGAAGAGGAGCGTGAACACATGAAATGAGAAGTAGAAAATATATTCCAAGAAAAAATGGCTTCTCTCATGCAATGCAATAGGTACTTTCTTGACTAGAATCCAATTTTCAAATTGTGATGAGTTCTAATGGTTTGTCTCCTCTCTTTTCAATCATGTGGTTGTCCTTGTATTAGCCTCTGAAACTTCTATCTTGTTTGAAAGTAGGATAGTCTCTTTGGTGGACTATCTGGAGGAAAAAATAAGACATGATTTTTCTAAAAAAAAGGAGAATATTCTATTTTTAAAAAAAATACAACATATGTTGCAAGTGGATAGTCTCTTTGGTGGAATCTTCAACTTTTATTACTGAAGTGTGGTGGAAATTGAGTTTATTGATTGAATTGTGTATAAAGTTGGATTTTTATTTGGTTGTTTTAACTGATTATTAGTTGACAGTATCATATTATTCTTTCTATTAACAAATTAGATAGTTGTACGCTACTAGTGTAATAATCATCTATGTTATTTGTTCAAGCCTGTGAGAGTGAAGTATAACACATTTTTTTAATTGAAAATTCCAACAGAACTGACTTTGCATGGTCATTCATACTTTTTCAATTTAACTTTGTAGATTAAGATTTTGTTAATATTACAAGTTAGATTATGTGTGAGAAAGAGAGGGAGAGAGAGGAGAAGAGCATCTATAGTTTGGTCCCATGTTTAACTAAGTCCATAGATAGTATAATTTTTGCTCGAGCCGTTGTCTATGTAGAAAGCATCCTGCATGGTTTGTGAGCTTTAGTAATAAAATAATAGTCAAGTGTTAAGGCAAAAAATTATTATGCACAGACAACACTAGGTTTAAATCGGAGAAGTACTAGTATAGGGTGAGCATGGCCTAGTAATGGTTTAATAGAAGTATTGCATGACAGTGTGCATTTTAAGTGATTATGATAAGACAAAAGTATTTTTTGTGCTGATGAGTACTCATAACAATGGCCAATAGGTGGAGGTGAACATAACATGCGCATTCTTTTCCTAGCTCTTGGTTCTATTTCACTTGTGGTATAGAAGCCTTTGAATCTCACTCACCATAGTGAAGAGTAATCTTGATGCTGCTTATTGTTCAGAAAATAGAGAATGGGGAACTGGAAAATAGTGAGTTTGAGAAACTTCATGGTGAGATTCCAAATGTTATTTCTATGATTCATATTCTGAGGAATCTAGTGTTCTCAGTTGTCCAAACGATTTTAATTTGTCATCCTCAAATGGGGCATTGGCATGGGACGGATCAAAGCCAATTGGTATTAATGAGAGATATATGAACAATGAGAGCATAGGTGAGTTAAAAGAATTTAGTAACCAAGAGAAGATACCAAACAAGAGGTTTGATTCAGAAGAAATACAATTACCAAATGAACAAGCTATAACGTCTGCATTTGCTGAGTTGCATGTAAAAAAAGGTGCCTTGTTCGAATCTGCAGCTCCTTTGGTCAATTCTATGCCATTACTGAACCATTTAGCTGTTGTGAATGGACAATTCATAAATAGCTTAGGTAAAATTCCTTAGAATTTGGATTCACAAGTGTTAGTTGTTCGCTCTCAAAGAATACCAAATAATCTACCCAGTGATTTTAATAGGTTTAGCCCAAGTATTGGTGGACACCAAAGTGGATATGTACATACAATGGAAAACATATCCACAATTGTACCATTACCTCCTAGAGTGCAAGGCATTCACCCTAATTCCACCAATACATATCAGGTAGATTTTCTAGTAATTTCCAATCAACAACATTATTTCTTGGTTAAAACACTACAACTTTCATCCAATATGCATTTCATAGACATGAAAGAAGAGAATGATGTTGGGTCCTGCTTTGTGGTGTTGTAGTTATTTAATCTATATTAGTTTATAAATGAATCATATCCGTTAGTAAGCAGTGAAAAATGAGGTCTCATGTTCAAATTCCACCAAGGTGATTTAATATGTTCAATCTTTGGTGGATAGATTTACCATCGTAGTGGTAGTTTAAGTTACCGTATCTTCGTGAAATTAATTGAGATGTGCAAAAGTTTATTGCAAGGCTATCTGCAATATATATATATATAGATAGATGAATTATATCCGTTAGTAAGCAGTGAAGCGTGAGGTCTCATGTTCAAATTCCACTGAGGTGATTTCATATGTTCAATCTTTGGTGGATACATTTACCATCTTACTGGTAGTCTAAGTTACCGTATCTTGATAAAATTAGTTGAGATGTGCAAAAGTTTGTTGCAAGGTTATCTGCAATATATATATATGTGTGTGTGTGTGTGTGTGTGTGCGCACTTTCTTTTTTTCTAAAATCAAAAAGTGACTTGGTGTTTTTTAATGGCAGTGGCGTTCTTAAGCAATTGGTTGACCAAGTAGGATCATGAAGGCATGGAATGCATGTTTGATTTTTGATCATATGTATGACTAGTATAAAACTGAAGTACTATATCGTAATTAATGTATATGTCATTGACTTCTTAATAAGGGACGTACTTATAATAGTTAGTCGGTGAATGATTTTGTAAAATACTACTATTGGATACTTTTAATATCTTATATTATATGTAGTTCTTAAAATTTGTTGTCAATTTTGTTTAAGATAGGTACTCAATAAATTTAATAATGTGGTTGATGAAAATAATATTTTTATTTGAGCACAAAATATAATTTAGTGGAAAAATAAGAATTGTCACTAATGATTAGTAGATTTGTGGTGATGGATTTGCTATTATAAGTTTATTTTAGCAACAAGATAGCAGTGTCACCACTAATATTTAATGGTATAGGAGCGACATGGATTGCTACTAATATATAGATTTAAGTGATGAAATATACTATTGATACTGATTTTCTGGCGACAAAGGTCGCTACCAATAGAAAGTTTTTGTGTGGTGAGAAACAAGTGGTCATAACTAATGGTGATTTTGCAGCGACACAGTCACTGCTAATGCTGGTATATCAGTGGAAACCTAATCCATATGTGCTGTGTCAAAATACATTTTGCAGTGTATTTGTCTACCTTTTGTGGAAGTAAAACTCGTCACAAATACCTTTTTATTGTGACGACGTAGCTTTGTCATCACAAATACTATTTAGTTATGGAAGTACTACCAACGCCATAGTTTTCGCTGCCAAAAGACTTTAGTGGTGACTTTTGGTACTTTAGTGGCAACTTCTGGTGCTACTAAAAAACAGATTTCTTGTAGTATAAGTGAAAACAAACTTAATGTATTTGTAGTATTTGGTGTGATTTAGACATGTATTCTGGCCTTGAGTAATTCCAAACACTTAGCCAAGTCAAAACCTCCTGTATCGATTGATTTCTCATGAAGTGTCTTATTATAGTCAACTTCAAAAGAGCATAACTCTTATATTATATATTTATTTTGCGATCATGACCCACCAAATGAGAGATAATTGAATTAACTTTCCAACGCATCTAGTTTCTTTTTAATCCTATGTCGGAGTAAAAAGTTTTGACCATTTTACTGAAGCACAATCAAGCTGTTTGATTTCCACTACCCTACCTACGATTCGTAGGTTGAGTCATAAGTAGAGTCCTAAAATCTAAAAAAAAAAGGTCTAATTTCCATGACTCTACCAATGGTCTGTAGGAACAACCTATGATCCTTAGGTTGAGTCATAGGTAGGGTCCTGAAAGCTGGAAAAAATGGCCTGATTCCCATGACTCTACCCAAGATCCATAGATTCAACCAATGATCTGTGGATCAAGCCATGGAAACTTATCCCTGAGAAATTTTTTAATGTAATCTTAGGGGAATTTTTATCATTTTTCTTATGAGGTTTGGCCCTTATTTTCTTATAACCCTTTTGAACACTCAATTAAAACCCTTTTTAAAAAGAATACAATTATAAACTTTTTCCTCCAAAAATATTCTAAGAGGCCAGAACACACAGGGTTCATGATTCAAGGCTCATATTCAAGTTGTACTCATCAAAAAGATATTTTGAACACTGCTTACTTTAAGTATTATATTTTGTCAATTTATTTGGTAATTATATATTCTTTAATGACTGTTCAAAACTAGGATTTGAGGATAACAGGCATCGTAGTATTCGAGGGAAAGTGTTGAGAGGTGAGTCCATGAGGGCTACCTTAGATTCTGAGGGTGTTTTGAGGTTTGACAAATGTATTTGTGTTCATAAGGTTGGATACTTGATCCAGTTGATTATTCATGAGGTGTATAGCTTTAAAAACCCTATTCACCTTAGGGAAGCTAAGATGTATAGGTACTAGAGACATAACTACTACTGGAGTAGTATAGGGAGAGATATAATAGAGTTTGTGGCTTATGCCTTTGTTGTCAATACGTAAAGTCCAAGTACCAGAGGCTTGGTGGATTGCTTCAGTAGCTACCCATTCCCGAATAGAAATGGGAGTAAGTAATGATGGATTTTTTAGGTGGATTACCTCATACTTCCCATGGTTTTAATACCATTTAGGTCATCATGGATTGATCGAACAAGTCTACATATTTTATCCTAATTCGATTCTTATATAGTGTCGAGAGGTTAATGCATGTCTATATTCAAGAGGTAGTTCGCTTACATGGGGTGGTTGTCTTTATTATTTTAGATCAGGGATCTCAATTCACTTCTAGCTTTTGTAGGACATTTCCAGAGGAGTTGGCTACCTTAGTTGACCTTAGCACTATATTTTACCCCTAGACTGATTAGCAGTTAGAGCGGACTATCCAGATCTTAGAGGACATGCTCAACACTTGTGTGTAGGATTTTAAGGGACAGTAGGACCAATTTCTACCTTTTGTAGAGTTTGTGTCTAATAATAGCTTTGTGTAAAATAATAGCTTCCATTCCAGCATCCAAATAGCCCTATTTGAGGCATTGTATGGTATGCAATGTCAATCTCTTGTTGGTTGGTTTGAGACTTTTGATGCTAGGCCCATAGTAAATATTTGCTTTGGGAGTCATTGGAATGAGTTCGGGTGATTCTAGACAATCTACGAGAAGCTCAAAGTAGGAAAAGGAGTTATGATGATTGTAGACATCATCTATTGAGGTTCAGAGTTGGGTACATGGTCTTTCTATGAGTATCTCCCATGAAGGGTGTAATGAGGTTTGAGAGGAAGGACAAACTCATCCCAAGTATATTGGACACTTTGTGATCCTGCAGACAATTGGGGAGGTAGAATATGTATTGGCATTACCTCCTGCCTTTTCATCTATCCACTCGGTGTTTCATGTGTATATGTTGTGGCAGTACATTCCAGATGAGCCACATGTGCTTCGGTGGGACTCGATTCAGTTGGATGAGAGGTTGATATTTGTCGAAGAGCCACTGCCAATTTTGGATAGAGATGTCAAATGGTTCTGCTCCAGGGACATTCTATTAATTAAGGTTCAGTGGATTCATTGTCCAATTGAGAAGGCTACCTGAGAGATGAGAGAGATATGCAGACCCAATATCCTTACTCGTTCCAGCCTTTAGGTATTTTCTTATCCTTTATATTCGCAGATGAAAGTCATTTTAGTAGTGGATGTTGTAATGACCCTCGTGGTCATTTCCATTTTTTACGTACATTTTGCGTTTTGGGCATCTAGAACTTTCCTATAACGGCCCCAAGTTATTGATGACTTATTGGGACTGATAGTTCAATTTCTGGGCAGTTCATTTGAGAATTTTATTAATACCAAACATGTTGTGAAATATTTAACTTAAATAAAAATTTGGTAAGACGGTATAGTCAATTACCTTTCTAAAATATTAATAAATTCTTTAATTATGATATATCTATACTACCTTATAATAGTTTTTATATATTTCTATACTACCATATAATAGTTTTTATAACCAATCAATATTTTAAGCAGAGATAGTGAATCTTGATATGTTAAAATATTATTATTATGTAATAGAGGTTTTATTAGATATATTTTTTTATTAATTATGTTATATTCAAAATATGATACTTATTTTACCAAGAACCTGTGCAATATATCTGAATATACATATAATGGATGTAGTGAATGCTTGAAGAAGTGCATGGGTTTGTCATCATCAAAAAGGGGGGAATTGTTAAGTCTTTAGTTTTGATAATTGACAAATTTTTTGTTGGAACCTGGTTCCTACAAAATGTGTGATGACAAAGATGCAACTAGTTAGAAACCTGGTTGGCTACCTACACATAACTATCATGCACAACTAGACTGTATTACAAGGTTGGTGGAAAAAGCTGCGGCACTTTATGGCCTCAACCAATCAAATTCATCCTAGATTTTCTTGTCTCATATATATGGCTCATTTTCCACAACAAGCAAACCAAGCTTCCATATTTTAACAATAAATGTCTCTCTTGAAGATCATGGATCAAAGTCTCTTTAGCAATAGGGAACTGATCGCTCACAAGTTATATTTCATGTTCTTGTTATAACTTAGCCTTTGTATTGTGATTAAAACGTTGCCTACTGTTTTTGTTTATTATTAGTAGGTGTTTTGTTGTAACTCCCAAAACTCATTTTGTGTCATCTAGATTTAGGTGATATTGAAGTTAGAGTTAGCTTGTCAACTTAGTTAGAGTTAGTTGGGTGGTGCTGCAGTAAAGGTATTTCACATTTCTCTTGTAATAAAGTTATTCTTGGAGAAGAAGGATTAGGATTTTAATCCTTGTCGTGGAGTTTGTATTAAAGTTTTCTTGAATATTAGTGGAGCTTTATAAATCCTGGAGGCAGGTCGTGGTTTTTCTTCCTTGAGCAAGGAGTTTCCACATAAAATTGATGTGTCTCTTATTTACTCTTTTCATGTACCTTACTGTTATGTTTCTTGTTGTTTAAGTTTGTTTGGGACCAGGTCCCAAAGTTAGAGGCCAACTCATTATAACTCTTCACAAACTCTACCACCCTTCTGAGACTTCATCATTTACGATCCTAGCAACCACATCTTCTTTCTTGTTTACTGCATCAGTCAATGAGAGTGAAACTAACTGTATAGACAAAAAGAAAAAAAAAAAAGGAAAAGGAAGTCACGGCAGGGGCGTTACCAATATCTATGTCAAGTCTGATAACGCTTTCCTTCCTTAGTTTGATCAATTCTTTTCTTTTTATTTGGGAAGTATACAAGTAGCACTTATACTATTTTATCAAAATATCAGGGACAGACTCTATCTTTGTGGGTTTATTATCTTCCTAAATTATTTTAAAATACACTCCCTCTATTTTAATTTATATGATATAATTTTCTTTTTAGTTGGTCTAAAAAGTATGACACATTTCAATATTTAGTAACAATTTGACTTGAAATGTATTTTTAATCCTATAATGGAATGAAGCCAAAGGAAATAAGAAGTCATTTAAATGTGTACCAAGAACCAAAGGAAACAAAGCTTAGTTGCTTATTTTTCCATTTAAATGTGAATCAGCCGTAGTCTTCCTCTTCTACTTCACTTTTAACATTTTCACCTGGAACTTGTAAGGTTCTTTTGTGAAGATTCTTTGGTGCATCATACATTTGATATGACTATCACCCATGTACATGGAAATGCAGTCATACCATTTCCAAAATTGGATTAATGAAAATTTGCAATGAAGATCAAGACTCTGAGGGGGAAGCATTTATTAGAGATTACTGATCTATACCAGAGAATTGCTTCTGCAGTGCAGCAGGTATGTCATAAACATCTTATTATCACTTCTGGAGGAAATTCTACCAGCAGTACGGTGTAGCATGCTGGATTTACTAGATTTATAGGTACATCCCTAGCTCCAAAAATCTCCATAAATCCCCTTTAGGAACTTTGCAAGTGAATACGTTGTAGTGTAGTTAATTTCTTTCCATTTATTGCATCTACATCATTTGTCTATATTGAAGCATTTTGTATGATTCTAAAGTAGATGTGGTGGTGGAAGCCATAAAAGGATTTATTTTCACATATCTGCAATATTCATGTCATTTTTATGTTAGTGTATTTTCCTTTCGGTGAAGGAATATGTTATGTACCAATTGTCCAACATTAGAAAAATAGAGAAATGCTAATGGGTTTATAGGCTAAATGAGTTTTTCCACCTATCATGCTAGTCTTTTGGGTTGGACTTTCCCATTTGGTTTATAACATTTGTGCTTTCATTATGAGTCCCATGCGTGGGACCGTAACTCAGGGTAGTGGCCTATGTTCCAGTAGTGATAGCCTAGACCCAAGAAGGGTGCCAGCCATGACCAACGAGGCTATTGGTTCTCAAGCGAAGGTAATTTTTGTGTACCAATTGTCCCACATTGGAAAAATAGAGAAATGTTAGTGGGTTTATATGTTAAATTAGTTCTCCTACCTATTAGGCTAGTCTTTCTGATTGGGCTCTCCTATTTGGTTTATAATAGAATCAAGGCCTCCCTAATTCTTGGGGCAAGGGCTTTATTTATCCAAATTTAAAGATAATGAAACAGATAATGAAATAGATAGTGAATTAGATGAATTAAATGACTGAAGAAGATATAAAAATATTAACAAAAGAAGAATATTTAAATGAAGAAGGAACTGATCTTTTTTTTTATTTTAGTTTGATATTCCTTAGCATCCTCAAAATGAGCTAATTGAAAAGCTCAAACTGTTCAAGATGACCTTGGAACGCATTGTGCTTTTCTTGTGCATAAACAAACATAATATTCAGCTTACTGACGAGGAGAAACTATTTTTAATTGAGAGGCACATAAGTTTCTTTCTTAGTTTCAATAGGCTGCACGAGCCTTCTTCTCAACTACAGGGGCAACTTCCTCAGTCTTCCCTGCAGCTTCCACAACCACAATCTTTTAATGATCAAACTAATGCATTGATGCAACCTATACGGGGTCCATGGCAGGAAATTAATAGAATAATCTCACCAACTTGCAACATAATTCCTCCAGTCTTATCAGCAATTAACAACTCTCAGCGACACATGATAGGTACAGCACAACCTGGTTCTGACCAGAGTGTTGGATCTCATCATCCACAATTGAAGTCAGTATCATCTTCTTCTCAACTCCATCAGCCACTATCTCATCAGGTATGTCATCAATATTTTATTCCACTATTATCATTTTTGGAGGCAATTCTACCAGCTTTGTGGTGTATTATGCTGGATTTACTAGATTTTGATATTGTAATATGACCGGGAAATTATATGGTATAACTTACATAGTGAGTTACTTTATTTTTTTATCACTCATAAGAAACGTTTTTAAAGATTACCCTTACTTTTTTTATATATATAGTACAAACACATTTTTGCGCCTCTACACCTCAAATATTTTTACACTTTTCATGTTCATTTGTCTGTCAACTTCTATTTATTTTTTCTTCTTATGTTTTTATCTCTTCCTCATTTTTTTTTCCCTTTTTTTTTTTTTAATTTATTTGTCTCAGCCTTTATTTTTCTTTTACTATTTTATTCTCTTTTTTCTTTTTTTTTTTCTCAAACATTATCTATTTCTTCGTTTCTCTATTTTTAATTCATTTATCCCAATCTTTATACATTTATTTTAATCTTTTCACATTTTTTTCCTCAAACTTTATTTTATTTTTTCTTCTCGTTTTTATTTTTTTAATCTTTATTATTTTATTTTATTTTGTTTTTATTCTTCTATTTTTCTTAAACTTTATTATTTTCTTCTCTTCTTTTTTTCTCAATCTTTTTTTTCTTTTCTCTATTTTCTTTATACCAAACTTTTATTATATTTTTCTAATAAATAGAAAGTAATATAATCTACAAATGGATCTATTGTTCTTTGACATCAAAGTAAATTTATGAGCATAATCTATTGCCTCTAAGGCAAGAGTTATAGAACATCGCATAAATCAAGACACAATATGATAATTAGGAGTAACTTATTTTCCTGGGAGGCTCTTGGGCTATGTTTTGTCTTAGAGGTAAGACTAATAGAGCATATCATAAATCAAGACATAATGTGGTAGTGTCAACTCTTGCCCATGGAACGTAACTTGTGGGCTAAGCCTTGCCTCTAAGGCAAGAGTTATTGAACATCTCATAAATCAAGACATGATGTATAAGTGTCAACTCTTGTCCATGGAGCATAACATGTTGCTTAAAAGTCCTTGGAATAAGTCGTGTCTCTAAAGCAAGAGTTATAGAACATCTCAAAAATTAAGACATAATGCGGTAGTGTCAACTCTTACCCATAGTGCATAACTTGTTGTTTGAAAGTCTTTGCTTTATAAAAATTTCATAAATCAAGACAAAATTTGGTAGTTTCAACTCTTGTCCATGGGGCGTAACTTGTTATATAAAAGTCCCTTGGGCTAAGTCTTGCCTCAAAGGTAAGAGTTATAGTTCATCTCATAAATCAAACATAATATGGCAGTGTCAGCTCTTATCCATGAGGTGTAACTTGTTGTTTAAAAGTACAGATTAAGTCTTGCCTCTGAATCAAGAGTTATACAATATCTCATAAATCAAAATCCAATATGGTAGAGTCAACTTGTAACACACCAAAAATTTAGAATCTTCGGGCACCCAAAATAATATATAATGCAAGTACATGTGAAAACAAACTTAACATATTTGTAGAATTAGAAATGATTTAGACATGTATTAAGGCCTCAAGTAATTCCAAACACTTAGCCAGGTCAAAATCTCCCGTATCGATTGATTTCTCTTGAAGTGTCTTGTTATATACATCTTTAAACAAGAATAACTCCTAGATTATATAGTGCTTTTAAGATCATGACCCATAAAAGAGAGATAATTGAATTAACTTTCAACACATTTAGTTTCTCCTTAATCCTATGTCAGAGTAAAAAGTTATGGCAATTTTACTGAAGATCTATCAAGTTGTCTAATTTTCATGACCCAACCTACGATCCATAGGTTGAGTTGTAAGTAGGGTCCTGAAAGCTGAAAAAAATGGTCTAATTTCCACAACTCATTCCATGGTCCGTAGATAAAACCTATGATCCTTAGGTTAAGTCGTAAGTAGGGTCCTGAAAGCTGGAAAAAATAGTCTGATTCCCATGACTCTACCAACGATCCGTAGATTCAACCTACGATCCGTGGATCAAGCCGTGGAAACTTATCTATGAGAATTTTTTTACATAAGTTTAGGGGCATTTTGATTATTTTTCTTATGATGCCCGACCTTTATTTGCTCATAACCCCTTTTGAACACTCAATTATAAACTTTTTCAAAAAGAATACGATTATAAACTTATTTTCCTCCAAAAACATTCTAAGAGGCAAAAACAGATAGGGTTCATGATTCAAGGCTCATATTCAAGATCTACTCATCAAAAAGACATGTTGAACACTCCTTACTTTAAGTATTACTATGTTTTATTAATTTATTTGGTAATTATGTGTTCATTAATGACTGTTCAAAACTAGGGTTTGAGGATAGCAGGCTTTATAGTATTCGAGGCAGGTGTTGAGAGGTGAGTACACAAAGGCTACCTTAGATTCTGAGGGTGTTTTGAGATTTGACGAACGTATTTGTATTACAAGGGTTGGATACTTGATTCAGTTGATTCTTCATGAGGCCTATAGCTCTAAATACCCTATTCACCTTGATACAGCTAAGATATGAAGGTATTTAACGCAGAATTATTGGTGGAGTGGTATAGGGAGAGATATAACAAAATTTATGGCGTGATGCCTTTGTTGTCAATAGGTAAAGGCCAAGCACCATAGGCCTAGTGTATTGCTTCAGAAGCTACCCATTCCCGACTGGAAATAGGAGTGAGTTATGATGGATTTTGTAGGTGGATTACCTCACACCTCCCGTGGTCTTTATACTATTTAGGTCACTGTGGATTGATCGACCAAGTCAACAAATTTTAACCCCGTTCGATTCTTATACACTGTCGAGAAGTTAGTGTATGTTTATGTTCAGGAGGTGGTTTGCTTACATGGGGTAGTTGTGTCTATTATTTTAGATCAGGGCTCTTAATTCACTTCTAACTTTTGTAGGACATTTCAGGAGGAGTTGGGTACCCTGGTTGATCTTAGTACTGCATTTTACCCCAGATTGATGAGCAGTTAGAGTGGATTATCCAGGTCTTGGAGGACATGCTCCGCACTTATGTGTAGGATTTTGGGGGTCTGTAGGACCAATTTCTACCTTTCGCAAAGTTTGTGTATAATAATAGCTTCTATACCATCATCTAGATAGCCCTATTTGAGGTGTTGTATGGTATGTGATGTCGATCTCCTGTTGGTTGGTTTGAGACTTTTGAGGCTAGGTCTCATAGCAAAGTTTTGCTTCGGGAGTCATTGGATTGAGTTAGCAGAGGAGTTATGATAATCGTAGACATCATCCATTGAGATTTAGAGTTGGGAAAATGGATTTTCTGCGAGTATCTCTCATGAAGGGTGTGATGAGGTTCGAGATGAGGGAAAAGTACATCCCAGGTATATTGAACACTTTGAGATCCTGCAGATATTTAGGGAGGTAGAATGTGTTTTGGCATTGCCTCCTACCTTTTCAGCGATCCGGCTGGTGTTTCATGTGTCTATGTTGCAGAAGTACATTCCAGATGAGCCACACATGCTTCAGTGGAACTCGATTCAGTTGGATGAAAAGTTGGTATTTGTCGAAGAGTTGCTGTCCATTTTGGATAGAGATGTCAAATGGTTATACTCCATGGACATTCTAGTAGTTAAGGTTCAGTAGTATCACCATCCAGTTGAGAAGGCTACTTGAGAGATGAGTGTGATATGCGGACCTAATATCCCTACCCGTTTGAGCCTTTAGGTATTTCCTTATCCTATATATTCGCGGACAAAACTCATTTTAGTAGTGGATGTTGTAATGACCCTCATGGCCATTTCCCTTGTTTTCGTACGTTTTTGCATTTTTGGCATCTCAAACTTTCCTATAACTGCGCCAAGTTATTTATGACTTATTGAGACTGATAATTTAGTTTCTGGGCAGTTCATTTGAGAATTTTATTAATACCAAACATGGTGTGAAATATTTAAATTAAATAAGAATTTGGTAAGATGGTATAGTCAATTACCTTTCTAAAATATTTTTGATGTTTATAAAATTATTTAATTATGATATATCTATACTACCTTATAATGGTTTTTATAACCTATTAATATTTAAGGAGAGGTAGTGAATCTTGATATGTTAAAATATTATTGTTATGTAATAGAGGTTTTATTAGATATAATTTTCTATTAATTATGTTATATTCGAAATATGATATTTATTTTACCAAGAACCTATGCAATATCTGAATATACATATATTGAGTTAAGTAAAAGTGGGTGGTGACAACTCGACAAAGAAATCTAATGTACTAGTAAATGAACCTTGTTTAGAAACCAACATCGACAAAGAAACCCCTATTCCATATTATTATCATATTCTCTAGCTACCATACTTTAACTAAACAAGGTTCATTAACTTGTACATTAGATTTCTAACCCTCAAGTACTATAGTCATTTAATTGAATACTAGCCACCACATAGCTTATTCATTAGCCAACCTTCCTTAATTAATCCATTATTTAGTACTAACATAAATCGCAGTTAAAATAAATCCCACTTACCAACTAGTCTTGGTTCATTATTAGGAAATAACCATTTCCACTCTCTAATTTTTAATAAACATGAATTACTTCACTTTATAAGTGCTTAGCACTAGACATCTATAACTAACATCTTAAGGTCAACATCCTACCCTCATTTCACACGCAGATGTAAACATATATATATATATACTATCTTTAAAGCACCAACTTAAAAAACTTAAAGTGAAATTACTAAAATACCCTCAATCATTTAATGATCTCAAAGTTATTTAATTACGAAAATACCCATTTATAACCAACTAATTTTTAAAACCCTCGAGATGCGGCTACCACTGTTTTGAAGAGACATAAAAACTATTCTGGGCAGACGCCTCATTGGCCAGGCCTTAAATAGTTTCTACTTTTATCTTGCTAGAAACTCGGTTTCACTTACCATTTTTTCAACAACTTTAAGCTTTCATCATCTCTTTTTGGCAAACAGGTATGCTCGGTTACTTATAGTTTAGTAAACTTTCGATCATTTTCTATTAGTCATCTTGTTCAACCAGTTTATGCAATTTTAGTTTGTGTTTAGATTTTATACATTACTACTATCTCTTCAATCTAATTCACAGTTAGAGCTCTGCGGAACGGTCAGTGAAATCGAGTTGCAAGTTCCCTTCTATTAAACTATTTTTATATAAAAAATCATATTTTTTCACCCTTCTCACGCTCCTCAAATTTTGGTCTCCACAGATATAATCTTATATTATATATGCTCCTTGATTGGTTTCAATACATTCCAGTACTTACATCTAAAATTTAGACGGTCTAACTTCTCCATAATGATTAAAATATTTTCGACTAAAAATTTTGATTGTGTATAAATGTTGTTAATCCTTTAGCTTCATATGCTTTTTTATTGTCTTTGTGCTAATTATTTTCCTGGAAAACTCACAAATTGCTATTCAACATTGTGAAAATATTATGTTTTCTCCCCGTAGGCCGTGTGTATATCTGTTAAATACCTTTTAAAGTGAGAAATAAAGGTACTGAACCTATATTTTCAAGAAACTCTTAACTTTTAACTTATCAAGTTCAAATATTGAATCAGTATCTACTTACAAGTGGTGTCTATCGAGGCTAGGGCAATGCACAATTTTGGTTTAACAGGTTTGACATATTAGTCTCGCAATGTCAATATTTTTCACCACCCCAGATGGGGAAGAGGCCAAGAAGAACCAGGAGAAGACCCAACACTCACCAAAAAGTATGGTGCAGCCTATATCAGAGGCTTGTAACAAACAAATAACAGTAATAAAGCTAAGTTAAAGTTTGTTGCTTGCTTTTAAGCATATACAACTTATGATATTGATAACTGAAAAGGAATCCAAAGATACAATTTCCATGATGTAGTTAGTTATCTCCTTTTTTCTCTTTCACTTTAAAATTTTGAGTCATTTTAATCATTGTTTTTGGTCAATCTTCACTTCTAAACGCTAACATATAACCTCTTACAAAAGGTTAAATTAAACTATCAGTGTATATAAGTTAAAGTTCTTTTAGTAAAATAAGATAAGATGGTTTCTTGGTGAGAATAAGTAACACAAAAATATTTATATGATACATTTCAACATCAATTCAAGAGTTGTGTTCTTGAAGAAGATGTAGCCAGTGTGATGTGTTCATATAATCAAGTCAATGGTAAGTCAACCTGTGGTGATCCGGACCTTCTTTCTGGAATTATGTGGGGAGAATGGAAATTAAATATGTCTAATTTGAAGCTTTCTTGATTTTTCCTTTTCATAGAATTAGCTAAATCAATGCATTTACATATGCTTAAAAAATATAAATAGTCAAGGATTGTGAATCATAAGAAGAGACTTGCGAATCTCAACGCTACACCAGAGGAGCCTGCACCTTTGGATTTAAAATCAGGTGAGCCATTTTCAATCCTTTATGCTTGGACATTTGGGAAATAGTGAATTTGATTTAAAAATACAATGTGAAGCAGAGGAAGAACAATTGAACCACATCATGACAACCAAAAAATTGGAGAACTATATCACCTACCGCATTAAACATTTGCTGAAAGATGATAAATTTCAAATGAATCCTTACATTGGTTGGCAAGCCGTTGACCACTATTATTATTTGCTTTGAAGGATTAAAAGAATCAAAGTATTGACACAACGTCATATGTGGCGAGACTGAAAACCACTGTGGAGTTCTCGATGGTTCTTAAAATAAGGCCTATTAAAAAAAATCAAACTAATTCCATCGTAAGGTTTTAAGCCACTAAAATAGGTGACATATTAAAACATACTTAAATGTGATACTATCTTGCATGTCAAAATGTGTGTATGTCATTTTCGTATTTAGCTGATAAATGTATCTTGAATTTTATTTCCTGTAGCACTTTTGAGTTATATAATTTTTGAAGGAGCAAAATACTAATAGTTGCAGTGTCAAGGAGTATGCTGAATCAACTTCTATAAAGATATGAACTTAATTCGCATCATCCTTTTCTATTCTCGGTAGAAAGTTACTCCAGAAAAGGATTAGTTGAAAATATATCTTTTAAATCATACATATGTTTTAAACTACTAGATTCTTAATTGAAATCCCAACATTTGCAACAAAAAAAGGCATTTGTTTTTCTGTTTTTTCGTATATTTCTAAAAATATAAATTCTTATTTTTTAGCGACACAGTCCAATGACATATTCAATAATTTAATAATCTATTCATAACAAAAATTATATCTAAATTCATGATTCAGTGAGTCTGTGGACTGTGGAATAATTTAAGATTACGAGTACAGTTTCTATCTTCTTTAAAATAATTTAAAAAAAATCAAGAGAGGTAGTATCAATTAATGTTGAGGAAGAATACAAATAGTTGAGGATTGGGACATGAATGAGTGAAAGAAACATTGTACATCAATATTAGGTCAAAATGTGCCAATCATGCTGCTTAAAAATTAGGACCCTTCTAATTGTTTATACAGTAGTGCAAGGTTGATTTTAAAGGATTTGACAACAATGTCATACATGCCCAAATAACAAAAAAATCAATTTGATATCAAGCAGGTGTTTATTTCAAGAATGTAACGACCCCTGAGAATGAAGGATATTGCTTTAAATTTATCCAAAAATAATTTCCAATATGTCTATATTTTCGAATGACGATAAGTAAAGCACAGGGGCATACAATCTTCAATTTTGGGTTGTATCCACCACAACATATTTTCTCACATGGTCAACTTAACATATCACTTTTCAGAGAAATTTCAGTAGTGACGAAAACTTCTTGGTCATGACAGAACAACAAGATTGAAAGAGAGGAACATATCACAAGAAATACTGTCGATAAGGAGGTATTAGGTACAATACAGTTACAGGTTTGAAAATAACCAATTTAAATTAATATATAAATTACATGTATCTAATTAAACTTTTATTGGGTGTCTTACAGATTTCGGTGAATAAGAGACAATATGATCATCCACATTCAACTTTCACATAAGAGTGAAAATTAGTCTTCTCTAATCGTTCATATAAAAATTAGTTATTCAGAACTATGCTACAATTATTTTGCTACTATTTTACAAAAAAATTTCATGATTCGACATAAATAAAAGAGTCCTATATTTTAGAATGTTAGATTGGTTATTCAAAACAATGATTGAATTGTCTCACTACTTTTCTCAGTAAAATTTATTTCCAGACTTGTCATACACGTGCGGTGAAACTAGTATATATATATATATATATATATGTGTGTGTATGTATGTATATATATATATATTTCCATCAATACCATCAACATATCCTCCGGACTCGAATCAGGTATTAATATCATCAACATATCCTCCGGACTCGAATCGGGTATCAATATCATCAACATATCCTCTGGACTTGAAATGGTTATCAATATCATCAACATATCCTTCGGACTCGAACCGGGTATCAATATCATCAACATATCCTCCAGGATTGAATCGGATATCATCATCACATCAATATAAATATTCATAATAAAGAGCAAGCTTCACATGGGCTAAAGTAAATGACAAGCCCTATGAGGGCTAAAGTAAATGAGAAGTAAGGAGAGGCATACATTCACATCTCATCATTCGTCGTCGAGGATGATTTATCTATAGTTGTATGAAGATATATATATAACATAACTATTATAATACATTATCGGATTCAACATAGTTGGTCGCATAGCCCCGCATGAAATCAATAAATATGCCTCTTAGAGCCTTAGTATCAAGCCTCACAATATTAGCAACAAGAGGGTTTTCTAGCATAATCAATGATTTGGCTACTAGACAAAAGCATAACATAAATAATATCATAGCCCAAAGCCCGAAGTAATAGTCTAGTAAATGGACTAAATGGTAACATAATCATGGGTTTGATTAATAGAAAAATTCATAGCTACGCAAAACATTAACTATAATTTAGTTAAAAACTAAATTTATTACTTCAAATTAGAATTTGTATAGTGAACTGAACTTTAATTAAGACTCCAAATTAGAATTTGTATAGTGAAATGAACTTTAATTATGAATGTTTTGAGAAATTTAAGATATAATATTATTATTAATAGAATGGTGCCAAATATTCATGGAATATCGGAATAGAAAGAGTATTTTTGAACAAATTGAAATGTAAGGAATGAGCAGCAAGGTGTAGACTAAATAATGGTGTCAATACTGGATGCAGCAGAACACAATAAAAACCAACAAAATAAGAGACTTCAACATAATATTGAGAGATTTCTGAAACAGACAGAAAAGAATAAACACTACATGAAAATATTAGATTATTATTCTAGCAGCGGAACATGTAACACTATATGAGTAGCTCTAAAATGACGCACAAGTATTATAAAGGGTGTGTTTGAGGAATCTCTAACTAGGTGGATTTTGAGGCTTTGCCTTGCTGAGGCAGCACTTAAGTGATTAGCATCCAGAATGATATATTAATCATTGAGGAAAAGTATTGATGAACAATTAGAAATTAAATAAGCAAATTAGTCATTGCATTTGGATTAGAAACTTAAAATGCATCATTCCATCTGAAACTAACTCTAAAATCACCTTTTGTTGTCTCAATTTACATGGTTTCACATAATTTTCAATTCCATCTGTACAGAGGTACTTACAGTTATTTCTTCTTCATTTCTTTTTCATTTCATTTATTTCGTTCTTCACTCAAGTGTAAGTAACTAGGATTAACTTTCCCCTAACATGAGTAACAAGGTCACTCTCATCTAACTAAAGAACCTAGAGCATTCTTATACCATCCATGAGACATGAAGTCCAAATAATCAAGATTTTAGCCTACATGACAAGTATTCCAACATATGAGTTCAAATGAACTAAATAATTCAACTAATCCCAAGTTTTATCATTTAATAAATCCAACACCTAGAAATCCTTCCAATCCAACAAAATATAACAATTGTACTATAACATTGCTCAATCTAACAAGAAGTAAGCCTAACCTACCTCAAATCCAAAGAAAGCTTACGAACCACTAAATGTTTGCTTTTACTATCCGAGAAGCTTCTTCAAGGTGTAAAGCTATCAAAACTACAATCTACACATCATTATGTGAATTTTGATACTCATATTACTCTATTGTTCTTCGAATCCAAAAACGACATCAAAAAACTCAAGTAGGTCCCACATATAGAAAACACGTTTTGAGATCAACCCAACGTTCATACACTACTAGAAAATTATAACCATTAAGAATCAAGTGAAACCCAACCTTATTTGGGCTAAAATAATGCCCTCAAGCTATTTGGGGTCTTGGTAAAAAATTCAAGAAATTAGAGTATGAAATAGAAGGATTCTTACCTCAAATTCATTATTAATTGCAAATATATATAAATGTTAAACAATCTTCTAACTCACCTCCAAGAATCAATTTGAAGTTATCAAGTCTTTCTAGGGCTGATAGGGTTCAAAAGGAAGTGAAATTTCCCAAAATTCAACCAAAGGGCCTTTTTATACGCGCTTAAATGAGGCCCGCAAGGTCAAAACTTATTTTTGACCTCTCGGACTCATTTGAACTTTATTTTTTGCAAACGAACTATGTAAGACCACTAATTTGATGTTTTGGATGCATTGGTAAATTCAGATTTTCTATATGAGGTCATTTAGACCACTTGTGGATCCCAAACCCACATCTTTCGATTTTTGATCAATTAGTCAAAATGAACTCAGGTGTATTGGGAACCAAACCAAGGGTATACCTAGCCTAAAATCAATATTTTAGAGCTATTGTCATAATCATAATTTGCATTCAAAATTATTTTATTGAAATTTTCTCTCAGTAGCCATTTGGAATCGGCGAAGACTTCTAAACGGGAAATTGACTCTAAAAAATAAATGAACTGCCCGATAACTGAACTATCAGTTACAACAAGTTAAAAATGACTTGGAAAAGCTATGAAAAAGGTCTAACAGTGAAAATAAGTGGAAATACAAAAAATTCCCTAAAGGGTCATTACAAGGAGAATGTGCTAATAGACCGTAATGGATTATGTTATACGATTAATATCAACTATTCTTATTATGTGGTCTTACTACACTGAGGGTTCCTTGATTTTTGACTAGTCGTTGTAAGCCAGTTTAGTAGGTGAGAAGATATGTAGTAAATTTTAAGGTGTAGTAGTAATGTTGTGAAAAGATGTATTTGTGGGTCATAGTTAAGTGAAATAAGGAATTTAGATTTATTAATTTGTTATATATTTTGATAAAATGATACAGTATGTGGGATGTTTCATTGGTAATTCATGATTGTTAATAGATATTAAGCTTGAACTTTAGATGTGATTGTGGTGATAAGAATGTTAGCTCGAGGATAGTGATGCGAGAATTGTGGGAGTAATTACTAGGCTTGATTTGATGTGTCGAAGAACCTAGGATGACAACTTATGAAAGATATGAGTGGATAATTATGATATATACATGAGGACTAGTACTGAAATGATGAATTGTGGCTAATTCATTAAGTGGATAATAGTGTTAGGGTTATAAAACTAAGTCGAACCCCAGGTACCATGTTGTCGGATAAGGTTTTAAGTGTATAAGTGTCATATGTTCCTAGTTTATGTTCTCGAATTTCTTAGTATGGAGAAGTCTAGGGAGTGGTTATATGGTGTTCTTTAAGGTTGAATTGAGGAAAATATAGATAGACGATGTGAGCCTTTGGAATAGTTTTAAAACAATAGTAATAATAATAATAATAATAATAATAATAATAGTAATAACAACAACAACAATAGCTTTGTTATGTTGTGAGGTGTGTGATTAGAGGTTAATGCTAGTATACTAAGGAGAGGAGAATGGATTGTTATGGGTTAAGAAGTGTGGATGTGTATGCTCATGAGAGTGTGAGTTATAGGGTAATGACTATGGGACTAGAAAAATTAATATTAGTTTCCTTGGAAGGGATATCATAAAAATAACTTAGCGTCCTCATATTATAGTTATCAGGAGGGGAATTTGGCGTTCGTGTATATGGTGATACCCCAATTTTATGGAGTGTTATGCTTGTAGATTTAATTAGAGGATATGTCCACAAGTCTAAGATGGTGAACTTTGAGCTAAGGGGGAGACTATGAACTAAGGCATATCTTGAATTTTCTCATGGTGGTGAGTTTCAGGGAATAATCATTATAAATCTATTCTTATTCTAGAAAATTCTTCCTACTATGATTTAAGAGGATATTCTACCAATATCTTATATATTCAAATTGTTCGTATGCCTAAGGCCCGAGTTCTCTATACAACTTATGTCCATGCGCCAACCCCTGAACTAGAAGTAATAATGTCTTTTAGCAATCCAAACTTTCAAGTATTCAAGATCTATATATTATAACGCTCATGGTCCATAAACTCATGTCTCATTTTATACTTAGTTCTAAGAAACTATACTCTTTTTATGTTACCAACTCATTTTTTTCATGTCTTAGCCCAAAGTGATGATATCTATGTAAATTCATGACCATTCTCAGTTCTTAGAATGAGAAGCAATAGCTTCAAGCGATATTCTTGGTCTTATTCCTTGAATATATGAATCTCGACTTTATGTTTTATGATTCATGATATATGCACTCATATTCCTCACTGTGCCCACACCTAAGAACTCATGCTATAATTATGCTGAATGACCCTTTATTTATGATCTAGGTTTTTGCTATGAAGTATTTTTGGGCCTATTGTATCATATCTCACTTTGCAGTTTTTTCCATAAGTAGTACGACAAATATGAGTCATAATTGAGCAGTATCATTCTCATTCTTTATGCTTATACTCTAGTCCCTCAATGACCCTCCTTATGTTAGGATGATAGTGGTTATTGGGAGTATTAATGTTTTAAATGAGAGAGAAGATGTTCTTTAATGTGAAAATTTTGGGGTGACTACTCGAGCTAAGGTTATAGATGAAGAAGAAAGAGGAAAATAAACGTTGGTTGTGTGAAATAGTTAGTAAGGGGAGATGTGGTGAAAATCTTTGTCATAGTAATTGAAGTTTCTTGTTTTTGATACAGAGATCCATAAAGTGGGTGTAGTAAAGATAGTATTGAATGTTGTGATTGACAGATACACAACCCATTGTGCTATGTAGCTGGTACTCCTTGATCTAGACCCAAGGTTGTTTGATTATAGTGACTAAATTGGTTGTGTTTTTGGAGGAGTGCAGAGTATGGGGTCTTATAGCTTAATCTAGCATCTTTTAACTTAGAGTTAGGCTTTAACATGGGATAAATATGTGGTTACACTCAGGATCTGGTAGTTATGTGTTTCTCATAGGAATTATAATATTGAAATGGTGAAGTGTGGTATTCATAGCTGAAAGCATAGTTGAGAAATGTCTCTAAATTCTTAGGCTATTTGTAATACCCCATAAGATCCTAGGTTAATTCAGTTCTCAATTGCATGTTAAGGGGTCCAAGCTTTGGAATTTTTACTAAGTATTGAGGACTTAGCCATTTTCAAGACCCCTCAACTTCGATGATTTTATTTTTAACCTTGCTGACCTCTGGACATCGATTTTTTAGTTGATTTATGATCGAGGATGTTCAATGTATGTCTAGGGTGAGTTTTGAAATTTTTGGATGAGTGTATGGGTGTGTTTGGAAATCCAAAACAGAAGAACCACCGGGATAAGCGGGTGCCACCCCTTCTAGTCCGTCGGGGTAAGATGGGTACCGCCCCCTCCAGTCCACCACTATAGGGCCCACATCACCCCCTCCCTATTCCGTCCAGCTTTTTTTTTTATAATTTAAGGGTATTTGGGTCAATTCCCTTCACCCAATTTATCCATAACACGAATATGGGACTCCAAAAAAGCATTATTTTCCCTTTTACTCACAAATCCTCTCAAGAAAAAACCTCTTCCTTCCCAAGAACAAACCCTAACTCTTTCATAAGAAATCAAGGAACTCAAGCTTCAAGTTTAAGAAATTTTCAAGTAATCTTCAAGAATTCATCTAGTGAGTTATGTGGGATGTTCATCCATAGGTCCCTTTCACCCATAGAGCCCAAATCCTCATTTGGTTTAATTTATGAGTTTATACCTGTTCTTGATGAAATAAATCCATGAATCTCTTGGTAATTCAATTTCAAATCATGGTTACAAGTGTTTTCAAGTAGAATAAGCCATATCATGCTTCAAGTGTTGCAATTCCCATGCCATGATCCATTGATTTCAGGATTAACCCTCAATTTATGAATTTAGCCATGTAATCATGTTGTTTTCCTTATGTTTAAGGCATTTCTATGTCCAAGTTTATGATTATTACATGTTTGATGAAATACCTATGTTTTGGTTCTTTGAACTATGATTTCATCTACAGTATTTCAAGTTTCATATTGTATTTTATAATCATTTAGTGTTGGTGGGTTATGAACACCCGATACCTAGTTGTTTTACATGATTTTAGTGTCTCAGAAATAAATTTTGTTGAACCATGAGTATTACCATTCAGTCAGTTATTATGATTAGACCATGATGAGCAATGTCATTTGTATGTTCAGTTATGTCTAATTCAGCTCAGTTTAGTACTAGTGTCAATTTATTTAGGAGCAGGATTTAACACTGAGTAAACCTAGAGATAGGGGCTCACCCACCAGTTAGGACTGGGTTCTTAGTTTTAGTCCCTAAGTTCCAGAACTACGTAGACAGTGTAGGATTATGAAATATCACCTACTAGTTTAGAAATGACTCCTTAGTCCTTCAAGACATCAGATTAGTGGATCCACATAGTTAGTATTAGTACTCATGGCACGATACTGATACCCTTCAAACTGGGGTTACAGGTTGGACCTTGATTATCTCAGATTAGGGTATGTCATTTAGATGATACCTCCTATGATCTCAGTACAGTATTCAGTATATTTCAGTTATGTCTTTCTTGACTAAGTGTACATAATCTCAGTCATTCAATTATATATATTTTAGCTATTATCTATTCAGTTTACAAGTTATTTTTCAGAAACACATTTATACTTGGTCTTGCATTCTCAGATATTACATGTTCATACATTTATGCTTAGTTAGCTCATGCATTTCAGTCAGTCCTTATGTCATATTCTAGTATATTCAAAGTACTGACCACATGCTTTTCTTTGCAATATGTTGTCTTATAACATAGGTTCAGACACTCAGTTTCCTGGCCACTCCTAGACAACTCAGTGACAACCAGCAGCAATAGTGGTAAGTCATCATCCATCGAGGACATGATTTGTTTATTTTAGTTACTCCAGTACTTTCTTGGGTTCAATTAGTCAGAGTTATTTGGGGGACTATCCCATCAACTTCTCAGACAGTTTAGAGGCTTTTATATAAATTAGATAATCGTCTAGTCAGTCAACCAGTTACTTTAAGTTTTTATCAGTGGTTTCAGACATTTCAGTATTTCTTATTTTAGTATTCTAGATTTACATTATCTTATCAGAGTATCTTTAGCATATGTTGTTTTATTAATATTTTATTCAGTGCTCGTAGCAAGTACCAACTCATGGGTTAGCTTGTGGTCACTTGTGATTGTAAGCACCATTGTTGATACTAAGGAAAAGCCTCGGGTCATGACAAAACTTAGTATCAGAGCCTAAGCTTTTAGAGTGTCCTAGGAGTCTGAAAGCCACATTGAGTAGATTCTTGAGCATGGGTGTGTAGCACACCACACTTATGGACAAAAGGGTATGACATATATTAGGAAAGTTTCCCCTTCTTTTGGTGTTCATGTTGTGTGAAAGAGCATGATGCTCTATTTAAATTCTCTTTCTAACTCATTCTTTATTCCTTTTACAGACAATGTCTCCCAGAAGAAACAATGGAAGAAGCAATGGAGATTTGTATACGTAACCGCCTGTTCAGGAAGATCCCCTGAATGAGCATGTCTCTCACGCTGAATTCAGAGCTACTTTCACTACCTTATCCCATTTAGTAGCTGCTCAAAACCATTAGTAAACTATTTTCCCTGCTAATCCGGTGGAAAATACGACTGCAGTTAAGATTCGGGATTTCACCCGGATGAATCCCCATTTATTTTTGGGATCCATGTTTAAAGAGGATCCGCATGAGTTTCTTGATATGGTTCAGAAGGTGACAGATATTATGGGCATCACTTCGATTGAGAGTGAAAAGTTGGTTGCATATCAATTGTAAAATATAGCTCACACCTGGTTTAAGCAGTAGAAGAAGGATCGAGGTGTGGAAGTAGGGCTTATTGAGTGGTAGGAGTTTGCCATGATCTTCTTAGACAGGTTCTTCTTATTATAATTGAGGGAAGATAAGGTTCAAGAATTCATCAATTTGAAGCATGGTAATATAAGTGTGAAGGAGTACTCGCTTAAGTTCACTCAGTTACCGGGGTATGCTCCTACCATAGTGGAAGATAATAGGTCTAGAATGAGTAAGTTTGTGTCTGGTGTAGATGATAATATGATCAAGGAGTGTAGGACTACCATGTTGATTAAGTAAATGGATTTATCTAGGATTATGGTTCATGCTCAACAGGTTGCGGAGGAGAAGCGTAAGGAGAGGGAGAGAGAAAATAAGAAGGCTAGAATAGGTAGTTTTAACTTTTCTCAGCCAATGTCATAGAGTGCTAATCATTCTCAGTTTTATTAGAAATTTTTATCCCTAGCTCCGTCTTATGCTACTATGACAGTGCCTAAGTTCAGGCAGGACAGTTGAGATAGGGCGCAAAGCAGTGGCCGTACTAATCCGCTCTATGGAAAATATGGTAGGAATCACCAGGGTATATGTAAGGTGGATAGTGATGTATGTTTTAGGTGTAGCAAGCCGGGTCATAGGGTCCAAGAATATCCAGTGGTTTCTCAGAGGGAAAAGGATTCATAATAAAAGAGACAGTATAATCTTTTATTAGCTCCAGCAAGTCGCCTAACTCTGCAGGGTGCCAATTCCAGCCCAACCAGTGGGTAGCGTTAGAACAGGCTGTATGCACTCCAGGCTCATCATGATTAGAAAAGTTCTTCTGATATGGTTATGAGTACATTGTATGTTTTTCATCTTTATGTTTATGCTTTATTAGACCCTGGAGCTTCACTTTCCTTTGTGACCTCATACATAGCAGTAGATTTTGGTGTCAAACCCAAAGCTTTAGCATAACTCTTCCCAGTATCTACTCTAGTAGGTATCTCTATTATAGCTAATCGGGTATACATGAACTGCCCGATCACAGTATCTCAGAAAGTTACCTCAGTTGATTTTATGGAGTTAGAGATGATGGATTTTGATGTCATTCTTGGCATAGATTGGATCCACTCATGTTATGCCTCAGTTGATTGCAGAAATAGAGTCGTTCAATTTTTGAACGAACCAGTCATTGAATTGAGGGGTAGTACCTTAGAGTTTAGGGGTCAGTTTGTTTCATATCTCCGAGCAAGAAAGATGATATCTAAAGGGTGTGTTTACCATCTTGTTTGAGTCAAATACTCTAGTTTTGAGACTCCGAGTCTCGAGTCAGTTTTAGTAGTGCAGGAATTTCCAAATATATTCCCTGAAGATCTTCCCGGAGTTTCTCACAAAAGGGAAATTGACTTCGAAATAGATCTCCTGCCAGATACCCAATCTATCTCTATTCCACCCTATAGAATGGCTCTATCTGAGTTTAAGGAGTTGAAAGAGAAGTTAAAAGATCTCTTAGATAAAGGTTTCATCAGGCCCAGTGTTTCCCCATGGGGTGCTCCAGTCTTGTTCGTGTTTAAGAAAGATGATTCTCTCAGAATGTGCATCGATTACCGTGATTTGAACAAAGTCACAATCAAGAATATGTATTTTTTCTCTAGAATTACTGACTTGTTCGACCAACTTTAGGGTACCATCTATTTCTCTAAGATAGATCTCAGATCCGAATATCATCAGCTTAGATTCAGAGAATGTGACATTCCGAAGATAACTTTCAAAACTCGGTATGGTCATTTCAAATTCTTAGTTATGTCTCTTGGAGTAACGAATTACCCTGCAGCTTTCATGGACTTGATGAACAGGGTGTTCAAGCAGTACTTGGTCATGCTCATCATAGTCTTCATTAATGATATATTTTTCTATTCTCGTAGTGAGAATGATTATGCAGACCATCTGAGAATTGTGTTACTGACCCTTAGAGCTCATTAATTTTTTGCCAAATTTAGTAGGTGCAAATTTTAGCTAAGATCAGTAGTTTTCCTTTGCCATATTTTTCTGGTGATGGCATTAGAGTTGACCCTCCAATGACTAAAGCAGTGAGGAACTGGCCCAGACCCGTCTCTTTATTAGATATTAGGAGTTTCTTGGGTTTGGCTAGCTATTACAGGGGGTTTATTAAAGGGTTTTCTATTAGAGTTAACCCTCTAATGACCAAAGCAGTGAGGAACTGGCCCAGACCCATCTCTCTATTAGATATCAGGTGTTTCTTGGGTTTGGCTAGCTATTACATGTGGTTTATTAAAGGGTTTTCTTCTATTGTATCCCCTATGTCTCGATTGACTCAGAAGAAATTCAAATTTCAGGGGTCAGATTCTTGCGAGAAGCATTTTTAGGAGTTGAAAACTCGACTCACTTCTGCTCTAGTCTTGACTTTGCCAGAAGGCATAGATAGGTTTGTAGTTTATTGTGATGCTTCCAAAGTTGGTCGTGGTTATGTATTGATGCAGAGATGCAACGTCATAGCCTAGCCTCTAGACAGTTTAAACCCCATGAGAGGAATTATCCTACCCATGATCTTGAGTTGGCAGCTATTTTTTGTCCTTGAAAATTGGAATTATCTTTATGGGGTTCATGTTGAATTTTTCATTGACTATAAGAGTTTACAGTACGTGTTCACATAGAAAGATCTGAATCCTCATCAGAGAAGGTGGCTTGAGTTGTTAAAAGATTATGATATAAGTGTATTGTATTATCTAGGCAAGACCAATGCAGTGGCAGATGCCCTTAGGAGATTGTCTATGGGCAGTGTTGCTCATGTTAAAGAGGATAAGAAAAAGTTAGTTAGTGAGGTTCATCAGCTTGCTAGATTAGGCATTTGGTTGGTTGATTCAGCTGAAGGTAGTATATGGGTTTTGAATGGTTAGAAATATTCATTGGTGGCTGAAGTGAAAGAAAAACAAGATAGGGGTCCTAGTTTGGTTAAGCTGAAGGAGGCAGTTAGAAATCAGAAAGTAGACGTTATCACCTAAGGGGGAGATGGCGTGTTTCATTGTCAAGTCAGTTTATATGTTCCGTGTGTTGATGATTTGAGATAGTGAAAACTTGCAGAAGCACATGGTACGCGATACTCTATCAATCTAGGAGCCACTAAAATATACTGTGATTTGCGAGAAATCTATTGGTGGAGTGGTATGAAGAAGGATATTGCAGAGTTTGTGGCTTAGTGCCCAAATTTTTATCAGGTCAAGGTCGAGCACCAAAGGCTTAGTGGTGCACTGTAGGAGTTTAGAATCCCCACTAGGACGTGGGAAGTGGTGAATATGGATTTTGTGATAGGGTTGCCTTGTACGTGTCGTCAACATGATTCAATATGGGTCATTGTAGACAAAATGACCAAATCAGCTCATTTCTTGCAAGTTCATACTTTGTACTCAACTGAGGATTATGCCAGGCTTTTCATTAGGGAGTTGGTTAAGTTGCACGAGATTTTGTTGTCTATCATTTTAGATTGAGGTACTCAATTTACCTCTCACTTTTGGAAAGCTTTTGAGAAGGGTCTTGGTACCCAAGTTCATCTTAGTAAAACTTTTCATTCTCAGACATATAGCCATGTAGAGAGGACAATTCAAACCTTAGAGGACATGTTGAGGGATTGTGTTATTGACTTTAAAGTTAGTTGGGATGACCACTTACCTTTGATTGAGTTTGCTTATAACAACAGTTATCACTCCAGTATTCAAATGGCTTCGTTTGAGGCTCTCTTTCGAAGGAGATGTAGATCTCCTATTGGGTGGTTTGAAGCAGATGAAGCTTCTTTTATAGGGATAGATGTTGTGTTTGATGCGATGGAGAAATCTTAGTTGATATGGGAGAGGCCGAAGATAGTCAAAAGCCGTCAGAAATCTTATGCAGGCGTAAGGAGAAGGGATCTTAAGTTTGAGTTTAGTGATTTGGTCTATATGAAGATTTTGCCTATGAAGGGAGTGAAGATATTTGGCAAAAAGGGGAAAATCATCCCCTGTTACGTTGGCCCATATAGAAGCTTGAGTCATTTTGGCAAAGTAGCTTATGAGCTAGAGTTGCCTGCATATTTGGCGTCAGTACATTCGATATTTCATTTTTCTTTGTTAAAGAAATGTTTTGGTGATTCATCTGTAGTTTTTCCTTTATAAGATATGGATGTTAAGGATATCCTTTCATACGAAAAAGTTTCAGTTGAGATACTTGATTGTCAGATTCATAGACTAAGGAACAAAGAAGTTCCCTTGGTTAAAGTTCTTAGCGGAATCAGTCTGTTGAGGGGACTACTTGGGAGGCAGAAGCAGATATCCAAACCAAGTATCCTAATCTTTTCTCCACAAAATCAGATTTAGCTTGAGGTAATGATTCATCCTTAGATTGACTCTATCTCATTCTCAGTTTCAGCTATGTATTATTACATGCATTCACAAAACCAATTCAATTCATTTATCATGTTCCAAACTCAGTTATGTAATTATGTTCCAAGTCATGCATTTTCAGTATGTGATCCATGTTACCATAGTACAATACTCTCAGTCTAACCAGTCTCATTCGAGGACGAATGTTCCTAAAGGGGAGATATTGGAATACCCCGTAAGATCCTAGTTCAATTCAGCTTTTAGTTGCATGTTAAAAGGTCCAAGCCTTGGAACTTTCACTAAGTGTTGGGGACATAATCATTTTCAATACCCCTCAACTTTGATGATTTTATTTTTAACCTTCCCGACCTTGGGACGTTGATTTTTGAGTTAATTTATGATCGGGGTTGTTCAAAGTATGTCTCGGGTGAGTTTCAGAATTTTTGGATGAGCGTAGGGGCGTGTGTGGAAAACCAAAATAGTAGCACCACCGGGATAAGCGAGCACCGCCCTCTCTAGTCCGCTAGGGTAAGTCAGGTATCGACCAACCTTGTCTGCAACTATAGGGCCTGCGTTGCCCCCTCCCTATTTTATCCAGCTTTGTTTTTGGCATTGTACGGGTATTTGGGTCAATTCCCTTCACCAATTCATCCATATCATGAATTTGGGACTTCCAAGGAGCATTTTTTGCACTTTAACTCACAAATCCTCTCAAGAAAACCCTTTTTCTTCCCAAGAACAAACCCTAACTCTTTCACAAGAAATCAAGGAACTCAAGCTTCAAGTTCTAGAAATTTTTAAGAAATCTTTAAGAATTCATCTAGTGAGGTATGTGGAATGTTCATCCATGGGTCCCTTTCACCCATGGGGCCCAAAATCCTCTTTTGGTTTAATTTATGAGTTTATACCTGTTCTTGATGAAATAAATCCATGAATCTCTTATCAATTCAATTTCAAATTATGGTTACAAGTGTTTTCAAGTAGAATGAGTTATATAATGCTTCAAGTCTTGCAATTCCCATGTCATGATCCAGTGATTTTAGGATTAATCCTCAAGTTATGAATTTAGCCATGTAATCATGTTGTTTTCCTCATGTTTGCATTCTCATGTCCAAGTTTATAATTATTACATATTTGATGAAATGCCCATGTTTTGGTTCTTTGAATTGTGATTTCATGCTATAGTACTTTAAATTTGATATTGTATTTTATAATTATTTCATGTTGGTAGGTTATGAACACCTGATACCTAGTTGTTTTACACGATTTCATTATCTCATAAATGATTTCAGTTGAACTATATGTATTAGCATTCAATCAATTGTTATGATCAGACCATGATGAGCAATGTCACTTGTAGGTTCAGTTATATCTAATTCATCCATGTTCAGTACCAGTGTCAGTTTAGTTGGGAGTAGGATTCAGCACCAAGCAAACCTGGGGATGGGGGATCACCTACCAGTTAGAACTGGGTCCTTAGTACCAGTCCCTAAGTTTCAGAACTACGTAGCTTGTGTAGGATTGTGAGATGTCACCCCCCAGTTTAGGACTGACACTTTCTTAGGTGTAACTTTCTATTTTAGGACTGGCTCTGTAGTCCTTCGAGACATAAAATTAGTGGATCCACATAGCCAGTATTTGTACCTGTGGTAAGGGACTGACATTATTCCAATTGGGGTTACAGGTTAGACCCCGATTAGCTCAGATTGGGGCATATCGGTTTGATTATACCTCTCACAATCTCAGTACAGTATTCAGTATATTTTAGTCCAGGTTTGTTTGACTAAGTGTACAGAATCATAGTCATTTAGTTATACAGATTTTAGTTATTCACCTATTCATCTTACAAGTTATTTTTTATAAATACGTTTTTACTTGGTCTTGCATTCTCAGATATTACATATTCATGCATTCATGCTTAATTACCTTATGCATTTCAGCCAGTCCTTATCTCATATACCAGTAAATTCAAAGTACTGATCGCATGATTTTCTTAGCGGTATGTTGTCTTATAACATAGGTTCAGATGTCAGTTTCCCGACTACTCTTTGACAGCTCAGCGACATTCAACAACAGTAGTAGTGAGTCCTCATACATCGAAGATATAATTTGCTTATATAGGTTGCTCCAGTGCTTTCTTATGTTCACTTAGTCATAGTTAGTTAGGGACTATCCCATCAACTCCTCAGACAGTTTAGAGGCTTTAAGAAAAATCAGACAATCAGCTAGACAGTCAGTCAGTTACTTTCAGTTTTTATCAGTTGTTTCATACATTTCAGTATTTCGTATTTCAGTATTCCAAATTTACATTATCTTATCAGAGTATTTTTCGCTTATGTTTTTTTATTACTATTTTATTCTGTGCTCGCAATAGGTACTAGCTCATGGGTTAGCTTATAGTCACTTGTGACCATAAGCACTATTTTTGCGACTAGGGGTTAGCCTTGGGTCGTGACACTATTAGATATATTATTTAATGTGAAGAATGTTTCTATTCTTATGTCCTACAAAAATCTTATTTTGTGTCTTGTATCAAACTTAATAAGCCCGAGGATTCCTAGAAAAAAATATTCCTTTTGTTTTTATGATCACTCTTCATAGAACTCATGCCCAAGATCATGTCTATGCCAAGTCTCATTGTCCCATGATTCGTGCCTACAAAATATACTTGGTGATGTCATGAAGATCATTTTTCTTGATGCGTATGTATGTTTTGTTGAGTGTGAATTCCTAATGTGAAATTAAATCATTTATACCTTACTTCTAGAGCTTCAATAAATTCCTACCCATAATTCGAGGATGAATGATTCCAAGGAGGAGATAATATTACACCCCATATTTTCGAGCTAGAATTCAAACCGTTGTTCCTACGTGTATAGACCTAAACTCAAGGATTCTATGTCAATATAAGTGTGATGATCAATTTTATAGTGTGGGAAAATAGTTCAAGATGAATTGAGATCATAAAAATATCCTAAGTCAAAGATGAGTTGAGAATTTTTCTACCGATTGAGTTTTAGTGGATGTTTCAACTTGTGTTAAATTTCAATGACCATTATCCCTAGAATATAATTAGTTAGATGTCCTACTATATACCAAATGAAATATCTTCGAGACTTCTTTCCAATGCATCTAATTTCACCTTAATTCAATTTGAAGAAGAAAACTATGCTCAATTTAATCTGAGAGTGTCTGCCTGCCAAGGGTTGATGACTTGGTTAATGAGTGGTCAACTAGGTAACGAGCAGTCAACTCAAGTCATCAACTTCAACCATAAAGGACCTTAAATCATTTAGAGATTGATGAATAAGTTGACGAGTTGTCAACTAGTTGACAAGCTGACAACAGAATGTGAATAACATTGCTTTAGTGTGAGAACATCTTTGGAGATGAGTATGCATCATAAAAATCTCCTATCTCAATTAAGCAAACACTTTCCTAACGATTGAGTTTTAGTAGATGATTCTTACGTCAAATTATAATGACTATTACTCCTAGAATATGAGGATTTATGAGGCCCATTATATATCAAATTGAAGCCCTTCAAGTCCTTCTTCCAACGCAACTGATCGTTAACTAATCCGAGTTCTGAATCAAAAGTTATAAGTGTTTTTGTGAGGCACTGCCTCAGGTCTATGATAGCACCGCGCTGTGGAGGGACCAAAAACAGCCCTGCCACAAGTCCACTTTGGGCCCGTATTACAGACCATGAGGTTCTTGATGGTCCCACGCCACGGAACATATGGTTCGCGATGGGGCTGCACCGCGGAACCCCCCCCCCCCCCGCATCAATTTGCTTTATTTTATTTTATTTTAAGGGAAATAAAGTTTATTCATAATCGCTAAACCATTCCCAACTCTTTATGGACGAATATAAGGTCTTAAAACATGTTATTTCACCTCTGTAAATCCCTAAATATCATTCCATAAGAAAGAAAGTAGAAACTACCTAAGGTTTGAGGAATTTAATCTCCAGGGGTCAAATTGCTCAACGTTCTCTTCATTTTCAAGGTATGTGAGACTATCCTAACTCTCATGGGCAGAAGTTTAATGTTTTAACAAGTCTTAAACATGTATATGTATGTATATGTAATGAGTTTTGGAAACCATTTGAAGAGCATACATCACAAAATCATTTTGATGAAATTCTAAAATTTCTAAGGGGTTTTTCTGTGAACTTGAGTTATAGTCATGTGTACAAATGTTATAAGTTTCAAAAAGTGATTTAAGATCATGGATCTCTCTCCTTGAACTTATATTTTCTTAATAGTGTGAAAATTGGTTTATTATTTATGGTTTTATTGTTGGATTTTGAACAATGGTTTAGGGTTTGGATATAAATTGTTTGAATATTTTCCTCATGATTTCTATGAACTATTATATATTAAATGGTTGGTTTGTACACTCATTAGGTGATTGGGAATGGTGGATGGAATTGAGGTACAATGGATTCCCCGAATTTGTAGAACATGGCAATAGGGGTCCAAAGGAATACCCAAATAATTGGTTTTGGTATAAAAATTAGTAATAACCTCAACCCACTTGCATATTTGATTTTAAAATGTGAATTATTATTTAGTTTGGATTATTTACTTTGAAACTAATGCATTGCATAAATTATAAAATATATATGAATATGAAAACCTTGTGGGGTATGAAGGAATCCCCTAAGTGATTTTATTAATGTAGTATGTGGGGTACGAAGAAATCCCCAAAGTGTTATCTTAATGACATTGTTTGCAAGCTATAATCGGTATAACTGTACCAATTAATAATGCCTTAATAATTGACTCCTAAAATTGGTGGATGGGTTATGTGTTTAATGTTTTAATTGAGCTTAAAGGGGGTTATGTTATCTAGCCGTGAAAGTATGAGTCCAGAGGACTAATACTAGAAACTCATGTTTGCTGAAGAGGGGGGTGATCTTAATGACCAGTACTTGTGGGGTACAAGGGAATACCCAAAGTGTATATATATTTGTATCATGGTTGGTGAAGGGTACATGGGAATCCTCGGCCTTCGATGATATCTCTATTTTTGTGCAACTAACATGCACGGGGCCTCATCCAAGGGGTGACACTGGACCCATATAGCCCGTGGGTGGATTTTATGATGGTCAAAGATACATAACCCAGGCTAGAGTTTTTAATTGCATGTTAAGCCTTGTTCCCTATCCCGGCATGTGATATATATACATATATATATATATATATATATATATACATTTGATTATATGCATTGAATTTGAATTATGCCCATGTGTTTTAAACTCTATTATGTTAAGTTGTTTTAAAAAATGCTCTCGACTAAGTTATATAAAATATATGTTCTTTTTGGATTGCTCTACATACCAATACTTTTCAAGTATTGACCCCTCCTATAATACAGGTCTAAAACACAATTCCATGGTCCATCATATTAATAAAAAATATGGATATGACAGAGTTGGTGAGCCATCTATCTTTTGGAAGGCATATTACTTATATGTTTATCTAATTCAGTTTATGGTCCAGCTGGTGGCTTTGACCTACCTAGATAGTTAGTTCTTAGTAGAGGCTTCATAGACAAAATTTGAGTATTGCATTGTTATAACCTTATTGACATATATTGATCATAGGATCAACTTGAATTTCTTTATATCTTCCGCACTTTGATTTATGTATGGATTATGCTTATGATAGTATGTTAATGGATTTATTGAGCCTTCGTAGTTTGGGATACCAGTTGCGGATAGGACCTCGGCTCGGGTATTGACAAGCTTAGTATCAGAACACGATTCATGTACCCAGGGTATCTACAAAGCCGTGTCTAGTAGAGCCTTGCTTATGGGTGTATTGTGCACTAGACATATAATCAGTAGGCTACAGGGTATTTAGGATTTTTTTCTCATTCTTTCATATTCTAGTTCATTATTAGTGTTGTCCATTTGGAAGTATCCAAATCCCTTCCTTGCTCTAATTTTATAGGTCATGCCTCATAGTTGAGGTGATACTAGTTCAAGAGTTTAGATTCTTAATGATAGGGTCCTTTCTGATAAAGTTATCCATAAATTTATGAAATAGGACAAACACTTGAGAAGAGTCCATTAGCACTTCAAAGCGTATTGATTTGATTGTATACCTCTATCTTAATGAAATTATGCTTTTCCACCTGAGGTACAAAGTGTCTTAAATCCCTTTCAAAATCCTTATTGCAAATGTCATACTTAAGGGTAGTGATATGTAGCAGATTGTTGGAATAGTATTTCCACCTGAGAGATAAATAAGTTAAGGTGTTGTTACCTGTGAGTAGTAAGATGATACAAGAGTTAGTCATATAAAGTCATAAGTTTAGAAGTCAGAATGAGGGTAACGTTTGTGTACAAATGTCAAGTTTAGTTGTATAACATTTGAGTGAAGGGTGGTGTGTTATTTTATGGTGATTAGCTAATATTGTAGCAAGATTTGTAGGTTGTATGGTAGTTTTTGGAGGAAGTGATTTTATGATTATTATTTGTTTAAAATAGGGAAGGAGTTCAGGATGGATAGTTATGGTAGTTGTAGAAATTATTTATTGGTTGTGATTACAAAGGGGGTGGATTAGCTAATGAGTTATAAGTAGAGCCTCACTGGTTTTAATAGAATGTTGAAGGTAGTTGGGATGTATGCATGTGTAAGAAGATATGTTGTGAAAAAGCACAATATGCTATAAATCGTAACGGGTTATATTATAAGAGTAAGATTGACTATCCTTACTATGTGACTTTACCCTCTCTTTATTTTCTTTTCTCTAGTAGTTTTAAACTAGTACAACATGTGAGAAGGTATATAGTAGATTTTGAGGTGTAGTAGTAATTTCATGTAGAGGATGTGTTTGTAGGTCATAGTTAAATGAAAGAAGGAATTTGAGTTGATTTCCCGTTTTGATCGACTAATATAGTATGTGGCATGTTTCATAGTTGGTACATGATTGATTCTAGAATATAGATTTGAACTTTAGATGTGGATTTTGGTGGTAAGAATAGTAGCTTAAGATTAATCATGCATGTTTTGTGGTAATAAATTAGTAGGCTTGACGCAATGTGTAAAAAAGGCCTAGGTTAATAACTTATGATAAGTTTCAGTGGAAAAATTGTTATGTATATATGTATATGAGGACTAGTGTTGGAGTAAAGAGTTTGTAACAACCATGGTGTTTGTGGAGTCTAAATTGACCTTAAAACAAGCCTACATGGTCCCTAAATTGAATATAAGACGTTCAGGGATAGGTTTTAATGCATTGGGGAAAGTTTTGTCATGGAAAATAGGTTGTGTGTCACAAAAGGGTGAGTTTGCCTTGGGCTTCGCTTTGCGGACCTCCCTTTTTTCGTCAATGGGGTTTTGTTGTAAAAGAGTTTTAAGGTTGTTTTGGTCCTTTTATGTCCTGTAGACCGTCCAATATTTTTATAACCAGTTTTAAGCCTTCAAAATTTTGTGTACTCTCAAAGGGTCTCTCTTTATTCCCAAACTAAGGTTGAAAGATAGTGATGTTAGAGTTCAAGCTTAGAGGCTATAGAAAGTTAAGAGTAGTGCCAATGGGAGGAATGTCATAGCAAGAATTAGTACTTTTTCTATATAGTTCATCAGGGCGAGTCTAACTTTTAGGTGAATAGTGATACCACCACCACCCTCCCCACCCCCGTTGTGTTGAGAGTTATGGTTATAGATTCGATAAAAGGATATATCTACAAGTCTAGGATTTTGACTTTGAGATAAAGGGTAGATGATGGACTAAGATAGTTCTTGAATTTTCTCACGGTGATAATTTTCAGGGAGGAGTCATGATAAATCTATTCCTCTTCTAGTAAACTTCTTGTACTTTAATTTTAAAGGACATCTACCAATGCCTTATATATTCAAGTCATGCCTATGCCCACGATTCGAGTCCTCTATGAAACTTATGTCCATGTTCCAACCTCCAAACTAGAAGCAATAATGTCCCTCAATAATCCAAGCTTCCAAGTATTCAATCTCTATGTTATGATGATCATGATCCATAAATCCATGTCTCATTTTATGCTTAGTTCTAAGAAATTATGCTTTTTATACGTTATCGAGTCATTTTACATCGGGTCTAGCCTAGAGTGATAAGGTTTATGCAAACTCATGGACACTTTCAGTTCTTTAAATGAGGAGCAATAGATTCAAGTGGCAATCCTTGTCTCAATTGTTGACAACTCATGATATATGCGCTCATGTTTCTCACGATGCCCAGTCCTAAGAACCCATGTTGTGTATTTTTATTCCTGAATGGCTCTCTATTTATGATTTAGACATTTTCTATATGAGGAACTTCGTACCTATTGTATTGTATCTTATATCTCGGTCCCCCATTTGGGTTGATCTCCTAATATAGGTTCTAATCAAATAGTGTTACTCCCATTCGTGATGCTTGTGCTCAGGTTCCTCAATGACCCTCCATATGTTAGTATGATAGCGGTTATGAAAGCATAGTAATGTCTTTGATAAGAGAATAGATGTTTCTTATTGTGTTAAATTTTGGTGTGACTACTCGAGCCAAGGTTGTAGGCAGAGAGGGAAGAAGAAGATGAATTTTCTTTATGTGAAATAATTTAGGGAGTGTAAATGTGGCAAAAATCTTTGTGAGTGTGATTGAAGTTGCTGAATTTAGTTGGGAGATCCATAAAGTGGGTGTCGTAAAGATAGTCTAGAATATTATGATTGATGAAAACATGAAGAAATGTTCTATATGGTTAGTACGCCTTGATTTAAGACCTGAGGGTGTTTGATTATAGTAATAAGGTGAATTAATGTTCTTAAAGTGATGTAGAGTGTAGGGTCCCATAGTGTAAGTGAGCACCTTTGACTCTGGGTTAGGCTTTATCAAGGAAGTACTATGTAGTGAGACTCAGACTCTTGTAGTTAGGTGTGTTATGGGGGAATTGTAAGTTCAAAATGATGAAGTGGGTTGTTCGTGGTAGAATGCATAGTTGAGGAGTGTTTTTAAGCTAAAAGGTTATTCTCCATATCACATGAGATGGAGAGTACCTCTATTCCTATGTCTTGCAAAATATTATTTCATGTTTACTACCAATGTAAATCAGACCTAGGGTCATAAAAAAAACCATGCCTTATGTTGTGATGATTATGATCCATAGAACTCATGTGCAAGTTCATATCTATGTCAATTCTCGTTATCTCACGATTCGTGCTGACACGATTCACTAGGGGTTATCATGAAGCTCTTTTGATGCCTTTGCATATTTTGTTGAGGGGTAGAATGCCTTATGTTATGTTACGTCCTTTATTCCATACTTTTAAAGCTTCAACAAGTTCCTACCCATCATTCGAGGACGAATGATTCCAAGGGGGAGATAATGCAACACCTCACTTTTTTGGACTATAGTTTGAACCGTCTTTCGTATGTATAGACCCAAACCCAATGGTTTCAAGTTATAAATATATGTGAATAATAATACTTTAGTGTGAGAACATCTTCAGAGATGACCATGCATCATAAAAATCTCCTAGAACAAAATTAAGTTGAACACTTTCCTACCAATTGAGTTTTAGTTGATGATTTTTCTTGGGTCAAATTATAGTGACTGTTACTCATAGAATATGATGATTTGTGTGACCTATTATATGTCAGATTAAATCCCTTCGAGTCCTTTTTCCAATGCAACTGATCACTCATCAATCCTAGTTCTGAATAAAAAGATATGAGTGTTTTAGTGAAGAACTGCCTTAGGTACGCGATGGCACTGCACCGCGAAGGGGCCACAAACATCCACTTCCTAAAGTTCTCTTTGGGCCCATTTCATAAACCATGAGGTCTGCAATGGGTCTGCGTCGTGGAACCTATGGTCCGCCGATGGGGCTGCGCTGTGGAACCCCCTTCTTCGTATCAATTTGCTCCGTTATTTTATTTTAAGGTAAATGAAGTCTTTTATCATCCCTAAACCATTCCCAACTCTTTATGTATGAATATAAGGTCTTAAAACACTTTATTCCACCTCTATGAATCCCTAATATCATTCCATAAGTAAAAAGGGATAAACTACCTAGGGTTTGATGATTTTAATCTCTAAGGGTCAAATTTCTCTATGATCTCTTTGTTTTTAAGGTATGTGGGACTATCCTAACTCTCATGGGCATAATTTGAATGTTTTAACATGTATATGTATGTATCTGTAATGAGGTTTGAAAATCGTTTAAAGAGCATGCATCACGAAAGCATTTTGATAAAATTATGAAATTTCTAGGGGGGTTTCCATGAACTTGAGTTATAGTCATGTGTACATATGTTATGAGTTTCAAAAAGTGATTTTAGATCATATATCTCTTTCCTTGAACTTATATTTTCTTAATTGCTTGAAAATTGGCTTATTGTTCATGATTTTGATGTTGGGTTTTGAACTATGGGTTGAGGATTTTGGATATAAATTGTTTGAATGTTTTTTCCATAACTTCAATTGAATTATTATACATTAAATGGTTAGTTTGTACACTCATTAGAGTGAATGGGAATGGTGGATGGAATTGGGGAACAATGGATTCTCCAAATTTGTAGAACATTTCAATAGGGGCACAAAGGAACCCCCAAATAATTGGTTTTGGCATAGAAATTGGTAATAACCTCAACCCACTTGCATAATTGATTTTTGAATGTGAATTATCATTTAGTTTTGCTTATTTTCTTTGAAACTAATGCATTGCATAAATGGAAAAATGGATAAGAAAGATTATGAAAACCTTGTAGGGTATGAAGGAATTGCCCAAGTGATTTTATTAATGTAGTCTGTGGGGTACGAAGGAATCCCCAAAGTATTGTCTTAATGACATTGCTTGCAAGCTATAGTAGGTATGACGATACTACTTAATAATGCCTTAATAATTGGCTCCTAAAATTGGTGGATGCTTTATGTGTTTAATGTTTTAATTGGGCTTAAAGGAGGTTATGTTAGCTAGCTATGAAGGTATGAGTCGGGAGAATTGATACTGGAAACTTATATTTGTCGATGTGAGGGTTGGTCTTAATGAACGTGTTCTTGTAGGGTACAAGGGAATCCCTGAAGTGTATATATAATTGTATCATGGTTGGCGAAGGGTACATGTGAATCCCCGGCCTTCGATTATATCTCCAGTTCGTGCGGCTAACACGCACCAGGGTCCGTCCAGGGGGGTGACACTGGACCCATATAGCCTGTGGATGGATTTTATGATGATCAAGCTTCATAACCCTTGCTAAGATTTTAAATTACCTGTTAAGCCTTGTTCCCTATCCCGACATGTGATATATAGATATATACATTTGATTATGTGCATTGGATTTGAATAATGCCCATATGTTTTAAACTCTATTATGTTAAGTTCTTTTAAAAAATTCTCTCGACTATGTTATGTAAAATCTATGTTATTTTTGGATTGTTCCACATACCAATACTTTCAAAGTATTGACCCCCCCCCATAATATAGGTTCTGAAGCACAATTCCATGGTCCATCACATCAGTAGAAACTATGGATATGACAAAGTTGGTGAGTCATCTATCTTTCGAAAGATATGTTACTCATATGTTTATCTAATTCAGTTTATGGTCCAGCCGGGGGCCTTTTTCCGACCTAGACAATTAGTTCTCAGTAGAAGCTTCGTAGACGAAATTAGAGTATTACACTGTCATAGCCTTATTGACATAAATTGATCATAGGATTAACTTGAATTTTTTTATTTCTTTCTCACTTTGATTTATGTATGGATTATGCTTATGATAGTATGCTAAGGGGTCTTACGGGCCCTTCGTGATTTGGGATAGCCTTTGCGACCAGGGCCTCGGCTCGGGTCGTGACATTCTTAGTTGTTTAATTCAAACTAGGGTTGAGGGTTTTTGGTGGTTATACTCTTGAATTGTTTAATTCTTGTTTTAGTAGTTTATTCATGGTTTGAATAGTGGATTACAACCTGGTTTAGTGTCCCATGTTAATGGTGGAATTTGACAATGTGGTTTTCATAATGGTTATGGATTTTGGCGATAATGACATAAACCTTAACCCACATCATAATTTTGGCTTTGAAAAAGGATTCTACATGGTTTAACTCATCTCTTAAAATATTGCATTGGATTAAATGGTAAACAAATAAAAAGGTCTTGGAATGCCATTTGAAGATATGGTTTTGGATTTCTAACTGAAAAATGGAGTCTAATTGGTTAAATAGTTATGGTTTGGTGTAATTGGATTAGCTTGCTAGTCTATTAGTATGACGATACCAATTAGGAAAATGCCTCAAATAAATACTCCTTGGATGGTATTGGTGTTATGTGTTAAACTGTTTTAATTTGGGCTTAAAGAGAATTGTGTAGCTCACCGAAAAAGTGTAGTCTCGGAGCGACCAACACTCGAAACCAGGTTTATCGACGTTGGGGCTCTATGACTGTTCTATTTTACACAATATATTTTGGGAGGCCAATTGACTATTAATGGCTTTAGTCAATTCCTCAGTACATGTAGCTAACATGGACTGGGGCCCTTCCAGCAGGGAGGAGCCGGGCCCATTAGCTCATGGGTGTTTTTAGGTTGGTACAAGCTACACAGTTCAGGATTTAATCTAATAACCCCTATTTTCGGACTAGGATTCAAACCATTGTTATTAGGTATATAGATCAAAACCCAGTGATTCTATGTTTATATATGTGTGACGTTCAATTCTATAGTGTTAAAACATCCTTTTATATCAGTCAAGGTCATAAAAATCTCCTAACTCAAAGAAGAGATGAGAACGCTCCTATCGATTAATGCATCCTACTATATATCAAATGGTTGATATACTCATTACGCACAAGGAGTAATGACTGATAGACGATCATTGCTCCTTGTGCGTAATGAATTATGCCTCCTACTATATATCAAATGAAAGTTCTTTAAATCTTTTTTCCAACAATTTTTTTTTTACCTTAATCCGATATCTGAACAAAAAGTTATACTTATTTTACTTCAGCATGTTTGTCAGTCAACAAAGTGACGACCTGAGTTGATAGGCCATCACCTAAGTGATGACCTATCAGCCATGTCGTCACGCCAAACCAGTAAGCCATTATTTTTAGCTTCCAAGTGATGACCTGGGTTGATAGTTCATCACCTAAGTGATGACCTATCAGCCCAAGTCATCACCCAAGACTAGCAGCTCATAAAATCATCTTCCAAGTGATGACCTGAGTTGATAGGCCATCACCTAAGTGATGACCTATCTGCCCAAGTCGCCACCCAAGACCAGCAACTCATAAAATCAGTTTCTGAGTGACGACTTGGTGTGATAGGTCATCACTTGGTTTATGACTTATCAACCAAGGTCGTCACCCTTAAAATTCAGCAATTTCCTATTTGGATTTGGAGGGATAATTTGGTCTTTTCCCTCACCTCCCACAACTTAAATCATCAAAAATGTGTACTTAGCCATCATAAACAAGTTTTAAAAATACTCTTAATCCTCTCCAATCTCAAGAACAAGAAAATTAGGGTTTCCTCTCAAGATCATCTCCTAAGAACAAGATTCAAGTTCTTCTTCAAGAGAACCAAGAAATTATAATTCTCAATCCAAGAACGTTCAAGAAAAATCAATTCCCTTTCAAGATCAAAGACTTAAGGTATGATAAGTGTTCGTACTTGGGTTTCCTTCCACCCTTGGAGTCCAAGAACCCTTTTTAAAACTTGAATTATGATTCCCACATTATTAATTGAAATATGCTCATGTTTGTATTGCTGTATGAGTTCCAAATCAAGATTTAATTATAAGTTTCACGAATAAAAGATAGGATGTATGTTGATTGATGTAGTTCCCATGTTAAAACCCTTAAATTTGCAAGTTTAAGTTGTAGCCATGATGCTTACGTATTGTCCATTATCATGTGCATTAATCATACTCCCCAAGTGTTTAATAGAATGTCCATGTGAGTTGAATAGTGTAATCATGACATATTAGCATATGTTCTCATTCATGTACAAGCTCATGGCCTCCAAGTGTTTGATAGAATGTCCATGTGAGTTGAATAGAGTAATCATGACATGTTAGCATGTGTTTTCATTCATGTAAAAGCTCATGACCTCCAAGTGTTTGATAAAATATCTCGGTGAATGAATTATGAACAATTGACTATTGTGTGCTTTCAAGATTTGCTATGCTTGTCAATTATGCTATCGAGTCCTAGGTGTATTTATTACCCGAAATCTAGTTGTTTACTTAGTTGCAATAGTTATAGAATAGTTCTAGTAAAGGTCAAGATCAGTAGTACTCAGTCAGTTAATAAAACTCAGTAAACTCAATCAAGTTAAGTCAGTCAACACGATCAGTGTCAGTTCAGTCAAGCCTAGTACAGTCTAGTGATTAGTTCAATGTCAATTCAATTAAAAGTAGGATTCAGCACCGAGCGAACCCAGGGATGGGGGAATTCCTGCCAATAGAGGGTTTGACCCTTAGTAGTAGTCCCTGCATTATTGAACTATGTAGCCAGCGCAGGGTAAGTCATCCTCCTTCCAAACTAGGGTTGACACAATCATATACATATTTCATGAGTCTTCCTGCAAGATTAGGGTTGACCCAGCTTTGTTAGTATCCCGTTGCACAGTGCTAACACCCTTCCAATTGGGGTCACAGGTTGGACCCCAAATTAATTAATAATTGAGGTATGTCAGTTAAATAAACACACCCACAATTACAATTTCAGTATTCAATAATCAGTCTCAGTATTCAGTAAAGAACTCTGACAGTTTTACAAAATCATAACTATCACTTATCAATTAATTAGCCATCAGAATTTAGTACTTCAGTTTTAGTTTAAACTTTCAGTTATCAGTATTCAGTTAACCAGAACTCAGTACTTCAGTTTTAGTCTAATTCAGATAGACATTATATGTGCAGTATTGCATATTCAATTTGTTCAGTAGTTACAGTTTTGCATGTGCTCTCATCCAGTTACTTCACGATGTTCATTCAGTCAGTTATCATCTCATGCATACAAACCCATGTATATCATCCTACCTCACTTAGCATACCAGTACATTCCACGTACTGATGCATACTCCTTCTTTGCACTATGATGTCTCATATCATAGATTTAGATGCACGGGTTCTTGATCATACTTAGCAGCTCAAGATATCAGCAGAAGATTCACTAGTGAGTCCTCATCCATCGAGGATATTATTTTATTTTAGTATTTCAGTTAGTTCAGTAGTTATTTCAGTCAGAGTTAGTTGGGGGTTTGTCCCATCAACACCATTCTAAGATAGTTAAAGGCTTTCAGACTAGCACAGTCAGTTATTCAATTTTTAGATAATATTATCAGTATACTCAGTTATTATTTTAGTATTTTGATAACCTTATGGTATTTTTAGTTGTACTTCCACATATATTTTTAGTATTATTATTCAGTGCTCACAGCAGGTACTAGTCATGGGTTAGCTTGTGATCCTTCGAGTTTGTATGCATTGTCTGACATCCACGATGTAGACTCGAGCGTTACAAACTTGGTATCAGAGCCTAAGGTTTTAAAGTTTCCAAGGGAGTATGAAAGTCACATTGAGTAGAGTCTTCTGCATGGGTGTGAAGCGCGCCACACTTATGGACAAGAGGCGATAAGATATTTTAGTAAAAGTTTCCCTTCTTTCTTGTCTCAGATCATGCTATAGCTTGTTTCTCTAAGAACCTAATGTAGATTCTGATAATGCTCCACTCATGTCAACTCTACATTACTTTCAAGGTAATAGAAATAGATAAGCTTAAAGTCCTACAGATAGGGTTTTTTAATACAGTCCCCATAGACAGTATGGGATTGCCACAGGCTTAAAAGTATTCCATCAGTTCCATTATGTTCCAAAGTTGTAAAGATTTCATTCATGATCATGAAAACTCGTGTACTAATACAAAGTCAGATATTTCCTTAGATCCCTTCTTAAAATCCTATGATCGCATATGACCTAGAGTTAGAAGAATGAACCCAGGAGTTTTGCAGTAGTAGAGTGGGGATAGTGTTATCTGAATTTAGTAAATTATGCATTCATGGGCTAGTTGTATGAAAGGTTAATCAGTAGGCATGAAATAGTGTATGCAAGAATTTAAGTTTGGTAATTCAAAGTTATATGTGTTGTTGATGCTGGTGTAGTTTTAATTCTCATGGTGTGGGGAAAATATAAGATTAGAGATGTGACATTTGAAGGCTATGATGAAAGTAGTAGTATTCTTAAAGATTTACGGATATTCCTGTTATGTGTTATAATCTAAGTTTGAATCTTTGAAGGTTGAGCTAACAAAAAGAGGAGTGGAAAATTCTAAGTTAGTCAGTTCTTAAGTTGTTACATGATGTATTTAGGGATGTAGAAAGTTAAGAGTGCTATCTCAGAAGGAAGTATCCACTGTATAGTTTTAACCTTTTAGGTGCAGTCTTTCATGGTGAGTTTAGTGATTACGTGTATTGTTATACCCCCAAATTCTAAATTAAAGTGGTTTCAGTTCAGTTTAGAGATGTTGATTAAGTGGTTCACAGACTTAGAATGATGGCCTTAAGATAAGAGGGAGATGACAGAACAATTAACCAAGTCAGGCTTTCAAATTTTAGTAGTAATGTCAGTATGTGTAGAAAAGTAGTAGGAGAGGATGATGCCCAACCCGTCCTTACCTTAGTACAAAGTTTTGTATTTCAGTTATCATGATATCTACTCATGTCTTACATGTCAGCCTTATGATCATAGCTCATAGTCGTGCACCTTATAGAAAATCATGTATGCTTCCATTTCCTAGTATAAGGAGTTCTAGTTCACCCAGCGGTACGAATCATGTTCCACAAATTCAGAAACTCCAAACTCAGGTCATACAGCTCATAACTTATGTATTCATGTTTTACAGTATTCTCAGTTCACATGACTCATGCTACGCTCTTAATGATCAGTGAAATTCAGATGTGTATCATGTATGTCCTCAGTTCATACCTTTTTGATGAATCCATGTCATTGATACCTTATTTATCATACCTCAATTAAGTGCTGAAGTTATTATGTATAATCTGTTAGTGACCTCTCCCTATGGAATAATGGTAATGATAAAAAATTTATTTATATGTGAGAGAGTAAATATTTTATGCTAAGGAAATATTATTGCATGTTAGTTTTACTCAAGGTTGTAGTTATGAAGATAGTCTTGAATGTCATGATTGGTGTGTAAGTGGATAAATGCATTACGCATTAGTTAATGGCTAGTAAGAGATTGTATTTAGTTGTTGAAGGGGAAATCAGAATTATTCATAAGATAAGAAGTTGTGAAAATGCAGGGTGTGTTGAACTCATGATTCAGACTAGTATTATTGTATTATATGTGCATTTTATAGATTTGAGTAGGCTTCAACAGAATGAGAGAATTTAGTCCAGCTCAGACTTCAGTAGGTAGAGTTATCAGTGCCCATGTGAATATTTTCAATAGTCTTAGGTGAAGTCCAGAATTAAGGTGAAAGGTATAGTTGAGAGAGTATTTGAGAAATATGTCTAAGCTTGAAAGTTAGTAGTTGCAGTGCATAATGCTTAGTAGCTCTATCCTAGATGATGTTTCGTAGGCCTGTGTTCCATATTATAAAATTTTAGCCATGTTGTGATTTCTTGTCCAGATGTCTTATTCGAACCATTCCCAAGATTCTTTGCTCCCTAAAGTCATTAGAACTTCATAGAAAGAGTGTCGAAGAAATACTTCTATTAAGTATAAGCTTTCAGTATAAGTTAGTGTATAGTCAGTAATTCATCTTAGCAGTCAGACAGATAAGTTTCTATGGTTTTTCCATCTTCCGATATAGTCTTACTATTCGATGTTTTATGAACATGGCCCTTACTAAAAATAGTTTGTTCGTATCCATGTAAATTGTGAATCCAGTTCAGTTCATGCATCATATTTAGATCCCAGATAGTCAGTCATGATTCAGTCTGTAAGTTTCCCGAGTATCATCTTGGTTTTACTAGTATTTTAGTCAAGTCAGTTCATTCGAGGGATAAACTATCCTAAGGGGGGAGATGTAATACCCCCAAGCTTTTCATATGCTAAATCTCTTGTCTTTTTTTTCAAATTAGATCCAACTTGAAGTAATAGTTACTCATAAGTTGACTCTCTTGTCTATATCTCAACCGTACAACCATTCTCATGTCAATGCATATAGTCACAAAAATCAGATCAGTTTCAGGTTTGCTTGACCATAGCATGCATTTATCAGTTATTCGGTTATCAGTATTTCAGTATTTCAGTATTTTAGTTTACAGAATATTTCATAATCATGTTATATGCTTGGTCTTGCATTCTCAGATAATACAGTTACACGCATTCATACTCAGTTATCTCATGTTGCTCAGTCAGTCCTTACCTCATAGGCATAGTACTCAATATTTTCAGTCCATATATTTAGACAAAGTATAGTTCAGTCTCATATAACAAGTATTCAGCTAGCAGTCATTCAGTAAATCAGATGAGACAGTATATGACTATGTTTGGTTTTTTATATGAACTTGTGCTCAGTGTGATTGTACGCTCAAATCCTCGAGTTATGTCAATCTCCATCACATAGTTTCATACTCAATATTCATATAGTAGCAATGTTTACCATATCCCAGCTTCAGTTCTACTTATATACTTAAAGTATAGCTTTACAGAAACAGAGTGTAGAGATTCACCATCTTGTCATACTATGTTTGTCACTCATGCTTTAGGATATTTCAGTTTTCAATTTATTACAGCCTATTAGTGAGTCTACTTACACTTAGAATGCGTATTTTAAGATTATGTATGAAATCAGTTTTACTTATGGCATTCACCCCTGCATTACTATATTCTATGCTCAGTTACAACTATATAACATTCTCACATAATCCATGCATTCATGAACCAGTTCAGGCATGTGTCATGTTTCAGATACAGTTATGTAATCATGTTTTTAGCATGTATTTTCAAATGTAACCTCAATTCCTCAGTGTTCTTAGCTTAACCAGCCTCATTCGAGGACGAATGTTCCTAAGAGGGAGATAATATAACAACTCTTATTTTTGGTTTAGTATTCAAACCATTGTTATTAGGTATACAGACTGGAACCCAATGATTATATGTCTATATATGTGTGATGATCAGTTCTATAGTGTTAAACCATCCTTTTATATTAGTCAAGGTCATAAAAATCTCCTAACTCAAAGATGAGTTGAGAACGCTCCTATCGATGAAGTTTTAGTGAACATCTCATCTTGGGTTAACTTAAGACGACCATTAATACTTGTAGGTAATGAATTACGCATCCTAATATATATCAAATATAAGTTCTTTGAATCTTCCTTCCAGTGCATTTTGTTTCACCTTAATCCAATATCGGAGTGAAAAGTTATACTCAATTTACTTCAGCATGTTTGTCTGTCAACAAAGTGACGACCTGAGTTTATAGGCCATCACCTAAGTGATGACCTATCAGCCAACTCGTCACCCCAAACCAGTAAACCATAATTTTCACCTTCTAAGTGATGACCTGAGTTGATAGGCCATTACCTAAGTGATGACCTATCAGCCTAAGTAGTCATCCAAGACCAGCAACTCATAAAATCAGCTTCCAAGTGATGACCTAAATTGATAGGCCATCACCTAAGTGATGACCTATCTTCCTAAGTCGTCACCCAAGACTAGAAACTCATAAAATCAGCTTCTGAGTGATGACTTGGTGTGATAGGTCATCACTTGGTTGATGACTTATCAACCAAGGTCGTCACCCTTAAAATTCAGCGATTTCCCATTTGGATTTAGAGGGCTATTTTTGTCTTTTCCCTCACCTCCCATGACTTAAATCATCAAAAACATGTACTTAGCCATCATAAACAAGTTTTGAAACTACTTTTAATCCTATCCACTCTCAAGAAAAAGAAAATTAGGATTTCCTCTCAAGATCATCTCCTAAGAACAATATTCAAGCTCTTCTTCAAGAGAGCCAAGAAATTATAATTCCCAATCCAAGAACGTTCAAGAAAAGTCAATTCTCTTTCAAGATCAAAGCCTTAATGCATGTTAGGTGAAACATCCTTGGGTTTACTTCCACCCTTAGAGTCCAAGAACCCTTTTTAAAACTTGAATTGTGATTCCCATGTTATGAATTGAAATATGCTCATGTTTGTGTTGTTGTATAGGTTTCAAATCAAGATTTAATTATAAATTTCATGATTAAAATATAGCATGTATGTTGATTGATGTATTTCCCATGTTAAAACCCTTAAATATGCAACTTTAAGTTGTAGCCATGATACTTTTGTGTTGTTCATTATCATGTGCATTAATCATGCTCCCAGAGTGTTTGATAAAATATCCATGAGAGTTGAATAGTATAATCATGACATGTTATGTAATATCTCAAATTTTCCTAGCCTAGATTAATCCTCGGTACATGGGTTATCCTAAATAAATTTTTTGGTTATACTCATAAATTTTCATATTAGAGATTTCCATTGCATAGGAAATTCAATTATCTTTCCAACGATATAAAATTCTCCTAAATCCGACAACTGAGTAAGAAGTTATGGCGATTTTAAGTTTCAGTCGTTAAACATCATCATTCAGGCCTGTAGCGCATCGCGGAGTGTGTCAAAATAGCAATTGTCAATTTCTAGTGTTGCTCCTTGATATTGGTGCATTGCGCCATAGACCTAGTTCACAAATGTCAATTTTCAGTATACCAACGTGATTCCACCACGTCGTGGTGCACTTCTAGTTCACAAACAAAGTGGCAACGCGATACCACCACGTCGCAACACCAAGCAATTTCCCAGTTGTCCTTTTTCCAGAGACACGGTGCTATAGCGGCACGTCGCACCAAGGGCCTTGATCAGGATTTTTCACTTAATTTCCAGTTTTAAATATCGTGCTTTTAAATCATTCTAGGGGTATTTGAGTCTTTTTCCACGGCCCTAGTCATCTTTTAACACAAAAATCAACCCTAATAAACCTAGTTACACCATTATTCATTCAGTTTTTCTGTGAATTAAATCATTCTCTCTCAAGAGGCAAAAAACCTAGTTCAAGAATCAAGGTCAATCCTCAAGAATCTCTCCAAGAACCTTCAACAACTCATCTTCTCAAGTATGTTAGATGTTGATTCATGGGTTTCTTTGACCCATGAAGTCCAAGAATCCTTTTTCAAAGTACAAAGATGATGTATTTACAATTTTTCATGTTTGAATTAGATTGAATTCATGTTTATAAAATTAGTTGGGTTTCAATCCATGATTTAAATGCAAGTTTCATGAAATTAAATAGCATGTCTAACAAATATGTGATTATCTTGATAGACCCTTAAATTTATAAAGTTATGAATGCATCTATAATGTTGATTTGGTTTTTAATCCATGATTATGAAAAGATTCATGAAAAATAGAATAGTATTTAGGGGGAATTATATGAATTACATGCTAAACTCTTGAATTTGCAATTAAGTATTATATTCATGATGTTTAAGTGATGACCATTATCATATGAAATACTCATGCTCCCTAAGTATTTGCTAAAATGCCTACGTGAAGTAGATAGAGGAATCATGTGATGTTATTATGAGATCTTAATCATGTACAAGCTTATGCCCTACAAGTGTTTGATAAAATGCTTATGTGAATTGACTAGTGAATGCATGATATGTTATTATGTGATCCCATTCATCTACAAGTTAATGCATTACAAGTGTTTAATGAAATGTCTCTATAAATAATTATGACCAAGTGAACATTGTTATATTATTCAAGATTATGCTTTTCTTTACTTTTCATGCTATCGAGTCCTGGAGGTATTTAAAACCTGACAATTTAGTTGTTTACCGAGAGCCAATTTCAGTAACGGGATAGTATCTGTCATGTAACAACGAGTAGTACTATCAGTTAGATACAGAACTCAGTAGAACTCAGTCAATTACAAAACTTAGAAAAACTCAGTAAACTCAGTCTCAATCCAGTCCAGTCCAGTATACTCAGTTTAGTGTCTTTCAGTTGGGAGTATGATTCAGCACCGAGCAAACCCAGGGATTGGGTCATTCCTGTTAGTGTAGGGTTTGACCCTTATTAGAAATCACTGAGTTACAGAACTACATAGCCAGCGTAGGTTGAGATGACTTTCTACTAGATAAGGGTTGACACATCTCTCATGAGTTTTCCTATTAGTGAGGGTTGAAAAAATGTCTTCCTGCTAATTAGAGTTAACTCACAACCAGTGTTAGTACTCATGGAATGGTATTAGCACCATTCTTACTGGGGTTACAGGTTAGACTCTAATTAGCTCAGAGAGGGGCATGTCAGTTAGATGATTACCTCTCACAGTTTTAGTTTCAGTTTTAGTCTTCAATTTAGAACTCAGATCAGTTTTATAGAATCAAGACTGTCAGACACAGTCAATCATTATCAGTAATTCAGTTATAAGTAATTTCATATATCAGTTATACAGTTAGAAAAACTCAGTACTTATCTTTAGAAAAGCTTGATTATAGTATACACGTACTCTTATGTTTAGTTACTCTATATCATTTAGTCAGTTATTGTTCATGCATATGAACCCTTGCATTTACACTTACCTTATCTAGAATACCAGTACAATCCCACGTACTGACGTATACTTTCCTGCGCTATGATATTTCATATCATAGGTTCGGACGCTTATGTTCCTGACTGCACTTAGCCAGACTCGGCCAGTAGTTGCAGATTTAGCAGTGAGTCCTTATCTATCGAGGATATAATTTTATTTCAGTACTTTAACTTAGCAGTATTTTAGTAGATGGAGTTAGTTGGGGGATTATTCCATCAACTCCACTCTCAGATAGATTTAGTTAGAGGCTTTTCAGACTAGATTTTCAGGCAGTATTTCAGATTCAAATGTTATTATTCATTATCAGTATTTTAGATGTTTTGAAACTTATGGCATTTCAGTCTATTATTCTGTAATAATTTCAGTATTATTGTTTAGTTCTCACAGCTGATATCATTCATGGGTTAGCTTATCATCCTTCGGGGTTGCAAGTACTGTGTGAAGACTAGGGGGTAGTCTTGGGTCATTACAAAACTTGGTATCAGAGCCTAAGGTTCAACAGTGTCCTAGGGAGTATGAAAAGCCACATCGCGTAGAGTCTTATGCATGGGTGTGTAGCACGCCACACTTATGGACAGGAGGTGTAACGCCCCAAAATCGGGTTCCGAGATGTCACACGGTGCTTAGGGTCACAAGTGACCCCAAGCTAACCCTTCTACTGGCATAACTCATAAGCAACTAAATAAAAATACAAATCCATACAAATCATCAGAAATTAACTATTTTCTGAATCTGATCGATACAAAAATAGAATTTTACTGGATTACAATTCTACATTTACAACCAAAATTGAAATAAAATACATCAACTTCTACTGACTGTCTATGAAGCTTCTACTAGTACTGATTGTAGGTAGTCGGGTCATGACTCCCGACTACCCCAACTCAATACGACTGAATAAAGAAAATACAACACTATAAACTCTACATAACTAACCCAAGCCCTTGAATCAAAAGGACTCATCACCTGCTGACTGGATACCACGAACTGACTGGATTCGAAAGTGCAACTATACCTTATACCTACATTCTGAGAAAATATAGCCCACATACGAATATGTGGGTCAGTACCATGGAAAGATACCGACCATATGGGGGTGCAATGCATATATAAAATAACATCTTAATATCATCACAGTTTATAAAATTATGCATGCTGATATAGATGACTCACTTAGCTCGAATTAAATCATCAAAATCATGGATGAATAATATATGTAAAGTAAAACAAGTGAGTTATTACAATACGTTCTCAATTCACTTTCATCTCAATTTCAAATCATCACAACAATCAAATCTCATGTCAATTCTCATTAGAATATATTCCTTAAATCTTATAAGAATAATGACTTTCTCAAACTCAGCCTTTTAAGCAAATATATTTTTATCTCAGATAGAAGAGTACACACACACACATTGGGAGATCCTATAACCGACATAAACCATGTGAGCTACATGGAGTCCAACGTACAACCCACGTTGGGGAGAGCCATCCTATCCTTTCCATCAGAGTAGGACTTCCAGTATCAATTCAAAAACACTAGTGATCACTATATAAATCAGCCTCAGGCTCACATCCTACGGGGGTATGTAGTTCTAGGGAAGTAAGGTCACTTTATACCTCCCACTCGGTGCTAAAGATTACTCGCGAACTTAGCTCAGAAATTTAAATCATCCTCAGGCTCACATTAAATAAAATCCACAATAAACACTTAACAATTTTCATCGGGAGCCAATTTGCTACCCCTTTATCATAATCAATAAAAATATGGATTTCTTTCACAGTCGAGTTCAAAATAACTCATTCACGACCAAAAGGTCAAATCATTCAAAACATCTCAAATATTCAACATCAACGTGCATATAGCACACATTTTCTCAAAGACACAATTTCAAATGGGGTTCAAGACCCAAATATCAAAATCATAGTAAATTTCTTTCAAGCATCATGCTTTAAGTAATAATTTCATATAAATTTGACTTTTCCAAGACATAAACATCATAATCTCAAGATAACCAAGATAGAATATAAGTTCATTCTCCAAAATCATAATAAACATATAAAAATCATATCTTCGTAAAGAAAATTACTTTTGGGCATAAGAACGAAAGATTGTTCTTGTTGAAAAACTCCACAAACCTTGAATGATGAACTTTAGATCGATACTCATTTTTGAGATGTTAATCGTGCCTTTGAATGATGGTTCTTGGAGTTCTTGAACTAGGAACTTGGAATCTTGAATAAATTTGTAGAATTAATGGTGAACTTTGGAGGTTCTTGAAGTTTGATGTAGGAGCTTAGGGTTTTCTTTTTGAGGGAATTTGATTAAATATAACATATAATGCTTCTAATAGGCTTTAATATAGGGTTTGGACGGATTTTGGGTGAGGGGGAATGACCAAAACTCCCCTAAAAATCAAATAATTCTCGCATCTGTCATTTGGTGGACTATTTTGATAGTCTGAAGTAGATCAACCATAACTTTTTACTCCGATATCCAAATTGTATGAAACCAATTTCATTAGAAAGAGGACTCTCATATTTTTCGTTGATATATAGTATTCCAACCAGATCATTGTGTACGAGGAGTTATGATCTTTTGAAGTTGACCCAAAAATTTACTTTTGATAGGCTGAAGTAGATCGACCATAACTTTTTTTCTGATAAAAAAAATTGGATGAAACTAATTTCATCGGAAAGAGGACTCGCAGATATTTCCTTTGATATATAGTAGATCGCCCAGATCATTATGTACAAGGAGTTATGATCGTTTAAAGTCTGAGAAAAAATACGCCAGGCCTCAGTACTTTTTTTCCTGCATGTTTTACTGTTCACTACTATTCACGGTTCGATCGGAATGTTCATAACTCGTCGCTCGGGTGTCCGTTTTGGATGATCCACATATCGTTGGAAATCTTATTCGATACTCTACGCAATGGTGGTTCATAATCTAAGACATTCTACACATAAAATTTATAATTCATTCTAGAAGATAGAACCCAATACGTTTACGCACAAAATTTCAACGAAAAATTTCCTGGGGTATTACATCATCTCCCCCTTGGAAAAATTCATCCTCGAATGTCGATGAATAAGTATAGAATACCATGGAAATGAGGAAAAAAGGCTGGGATAACAAATTCAATCCACTTACTTCACTCCAAACTTTCGAATACTTCATAGAACATGCGATTCATAATGAGAATGGTCACATAGTTGGATCTTAAACAAAGGAGACTGATTTTAAGGAATCGATATCTTTGGTTTATTCAGAGACTGAGAATCAAAGGTCTCGAAGGGGATCTCATCAAAAGAAGGACCACTTGCGCCCAAATGAAACGTCCCTCAATATTCCCTCCAAAAGATTCAAATGACATTGTTCGGGGAGAAAATGAACCATAATTTGATACAATCCTATCGTATGGGAACAAGGACCCATATGGCATAAATTAAGATAGGAATTTTTAGGTCTTGGGAAACATAACTCCTTGCTTCCAAACTTAGCAACACTTCCCAACTACTCCCTCGACTATGTTCAAGCCTAAATCCAAGTACTCATGAGATACGCCACATAACACTATAATATTAATCTATATCATGAACCTCAATAAACACTGAGCCTAACAACTCCTCACTTCAAACATAACTCTTATTGCTACTCCAACAACCACATACAATCTTATACTAGGTATCCGCTAACTTGCGGTGCATTCTTTTAGATATACAACCTTAACATTCAAGCCTATACTCATAACCACATACGCACTTCACACATGCACGTCTAAACGAACACTCATAAAGCATCTTCCTCGCTTTCTCTAAGATTCCATCAACTACATCATTCACACATACTAGCCAATTATTTAAACGGCACACATAACATTTTCTCAACCAATTGAACTATACACAAAAACTTTGTATTACTATTCCTACAACCTCATAGAAGTACATAAAACCAACGCACACCAATCTTTCCAAATAAACATTTAAAACTTCAACTAACCACGGCATGTATCAAGGACTTAGCCTCAATCTAACTTCACTTCACCACCGTGAGCACACCACCTTCTATCATAGATAAGGAAGTATTTTCTCTCCCTTCTAGACAACTGCTCAACACCATTAGCTTGACTTAATAAAAAGGTCACAAAATTTTAAAATATGAAGACCTGAAACATGAAGGGATAATGTAAATAATTTGACTCTCTCTATTAAGGCCTTAGGAATAAAATATCAAATACAATGGGTTCATTAAGGTATCAAAACTGAAGACACCCATAATGGAAACTGAATCTCACTGATCAATAAGAGTATTGCCTGAGTACTGGAACTGAACATACTGTAAAACTTGAGTATATGAGTCATGGGCGGCATGCCCTGAATTTAGAGCTCATAACTTATGGAATGTGATTCTAACTGCTAGAAGAACTGGAATTTCTCATTTTTGGAAACTATGAAGAGTATGTAATTTTCCATCACGTGTATGAACATGAATTAATATCATGGAACTGAAATGTAAAGCATGAGTAGGTTTTGGGACAGCTGAAAATACTAAAATAACATTGGATCAAGCACTGATCTTTCTCACAGCAAATTTACAACTTACTGGTACTTCTACTAAAATGTAAAAGCTTGACTTGACTACTTGTTCTATCATCTCCCCCTTACCTTTAAGCCACCACTCAAATTCTCAAATACTTACTAATTTCGAATCTCCACGAACATCTCTATCGCCGGAATGTACACCATCTAGTGCTTCAACTCTTATTTCTATTAGCTCAACTTGAATACTTTCTAACCTTTTGATAGACCATGCTACTTTTGTCTTCTCCCTCTAATACCATGCCTATGAACTTATGTTTCTAACCTATAAGAATCAAAATCACACTTAAGAGGCTCAACATTTCCAATCATATGCCTCGCCTTAACTTAGCCATCAAAACATCATCCATCGTCTAACTAGTATTTATCCATCTAACAATCCCATGGCACAACTCACTACACCACATACACTAATCCTCGAAATTAAAGTAGTCCCATAATATCTTGGGTGAACTTTCTCATCATAATATAATATTAAACTTAATTACAAGTCAACTACACTTAAACTCTTGTGTACACTGTTCAAGCCTATTAGGTCACTTCCGGCAACTAATACCATTAATCCGAAAACCGTCACATTCGGCTTCATGATCACCAATCGTTCAAACTTAAGGTCTCACACTTCACATAATTTACAACTCCATCTCACGCATAACTCCCACGTGAAGATTATAAAACAACACATCCATGAACACTAGCCCACTTAAACTTCATAACAATAATAATTGGTCCTAATCATATAGCCTATCTTATTCACAATCCATTAACACATCCTTGTTTCACCCGTCACTACTATCTATCCTTCATACACAACTTAAAATAGTTCATAGCTCTCTACGTCTTAACTTAACTTCCTCTTGCAATCTGGAGAGCGCCTAGATTAACAACACTTACCCACCGAGTACTTCCATCACTAACCTATACTCTCTATCATACAAATACCGTCAACACCCGTTTCATACCTCGAACAAACTATATCACTTCCTACTAACCCAATTGCATGCAAAAAGGGATTTCGCTATACTTATTCTCAACAAATCATACTTACCATCCTTCTTACTACTACACCTCCACATCCCACATTTTCAGCCAGCACAAGGAACAAGATGAACTACAAATTGCTAGTGAATCGAAATAGGCCTCACACGGCTTCACTAGACTTTGGTTTTGTGTTTTGATCAAGAAAGTTATATGAATAACAAAGTAACTATGCTAGTGAATCGAAATAGGCCCCACATGGCTTCACTAGACTTTGGTTTGTATTTTGAACAAGAAAATGAGATGAATAACAAAAAAGCTATGATAGTGAATCGAAAGAGCCCCACACGGCTTCACTAGACTTTGATTTTTCACAAACATAATGATAACAAGATTACATAACATAAGAGATAGAAACTTGACACATAACATTCAACGATCTAAGAATACACCTTACTCTGTCTTAATTAAATAACTCATAAGAACGAGGGCATAACTTTCAACTTAAGGAACTTAACACACTAGAGAGCTCCTCTCAAGACCTTTGTGTTACTTTTGAAATTTCTTCTAGAAAATATAGAAGCATTACCTGGGGAAGAACTGGAGCTTGCAAATCATGTTATCTCAAAAATAATACATAGAGGGAGAAGTATAGATTAACATTGTAGATTCTGAGGAGGAATCTGAAAGCACACCTAACCTAGGCTTAGTTCACGATTTTTATGAACATGAATAAAGTACTTCAATCTTTGTAACTCAAAAGTACTGACAGGATACTTTCTAGCTCTCTTACAATCCCATAGCAATCTACGGAGAATTAAGATTAACTGTTTCTGATACCTTAAAAATGAGGCAGAGTTGGCCAGAATAGAGTAAGGTGAGAATCTATATAAGCTTCTTGGAGAACCTTTTTATAGCAAGATCTTAGACTTGAAAGAAGGGAAACATTTCCTAAATGCCCTGTACCCTCTCAAAGAAAAGTACAGACGTCTCCGTACCATTCCGCAAGAATCTACTACACACGACTTCATAGACACCCTAGGACACTTGAACTCGGTGCTTTGATACTAAGTTTGTAACGCCCTGAAATCGGGTCCCGAGATGTCACACGGTGCTTAGGGTCACAAGTGACCCCAAGCTAACCCTTCTACTGGTATAACTCATAAGCAACTGAATAAGAATACAAATCCATACTAATCAGCAGAAATTAACTCTTTCCTGAATCTGATCGATACAAAAATCGAATTTTACAGGATTACAATTCTTCCTTTACAACCAAAATTAAAACAAAATACATCAACTTCTACTGACTGACTATGAAGCCTCTACTAGTACTGACTGTAGGTAGCCGGGTCATGACTTCCGACTACCCCAACTCAATATGACTGAATAAATAAAATACAACACTATAAACTCTGCATAACTAACCCAAGCCCTTGAATCAAAAGGACTCCTCACCTGCTGACTAGATACCACGAACTGACTGGATTCGGAGGTGCAACTATACCTTGTACCTACATTCCGAGAAAATATAGCCCACATACGAATATGTGGGTCAGTACCATGGAAATATACCAAGCATATAGGGGTGCAATGCATATATAAAATAATATCTTAATATCATCACAAATTATAAAATTACGCATGCTGATATAGATGACTCACTTAGCTCGAATTAAATCATCAATAGCATGGATGAATAATACATGTAAAGTAAAACAAGTGAGTCATTACAATACGTTCTCAATTCACTTTCATCTCAATTTTAAATTATCACAACAATCAAATCTCATGTCAATTCTCATTAGAATATATTCCTTAAATCTTTTAAGAATAATGACTTTCTCAAACTCAGCCTTTTAAGCAAATATGTTTTCATCTCAGATAGAAGAGTACACACACACACATTGGGAGATCCTATAACCGACATAAGCCATGTGAGCTACATGGAGTCCAACGTACAACCCACGTTGGGGAGAGTCATCCTATCCTTGCCATCGGAGTAGGACTTCCAATATCAATTCAAAAACACTAGTGATCACTATATAAATCAGCCTCAGGCTCACATCCTATGGGGGCACGTAGTTCTAGGAAAGTAAGGTCACTTTATACCTCCCACTCGGTGCTAAAGATTACTCACGGACTTAGATCAGAAATTTAAATCAGCCTCTGGCTCACATTAAATAAAATCCACAATAAACACTTCAATAATTTTCATCGGGAGCCAATTTGCTACCCCTTTATCATAATCAATAAAAACGTGGATTTCTTTCACAGTCGAGTTCAAAATAACTCATTCACGACCAAAAGGTCAAATCATTCAAAACATCTCAAATATTCAACATCAACGTACATATAGCACACATTTTCTCAAAGACACAATTTCAAATGGGGTTCAAGACCCAAATATCAAAATCATAGTAAATTTCTTTCAAGCATCATGCTTTAAGTCATAATTTCATATAAATTCGACTTTTCAAAGTCATAAACATCATAATCTCAAGATAACCAAGATAGAATATAAGTTCATGCTCCAAAATCATAATAAACATATAAAAATCATATCTTCGTAAAGAAAATTACTTTTGGGCACAAGAACGAAAGATTGTTCTTGTTGAAAAACCCCACATACCTTGAATGATGAACTTTAGATCGATACTCATTTTTTGAGATGTTAATCGTGCCTTTGAATGATGGTTCTTGGAGTTCTTGAACTAGGAACTTGGAATCTTGAATAAATTTGCAGAATTAATGGTGAACTTTGGAGGTTCTTGAAGTTGGATGTAGGAGCTTAGGGTATTCTTTTTGAAGGAATTTGATGATATATAATATATAATGCTTCTAATAGGCTTTAATATAGGGTTTGGACGGATTTTGGGTGAGGGTGAATGACCAAAACGCCCCTAAAAATCAAATAATTCTCGCATCTGTCCTTTGGTGGACTGTTTTGATAGTGTGAAGTAGATCAACCATAACGTTTTACTCCGATATCCAAATTGGATGAAACCAATTTCATTAGAAAGAGTACTCTCATATCTTTCCGTTGATATATAGTATCTTACCCAGATCATTGTGTACAAGGATTTATCATTTGATGTTAACCCAAAAATTCACTTTTAATAGGCTGATGTAGATCGACCATAACGTTTTGTTCCGATAGACAAATTAGATGAAACTAATTTCATCGGAAAGAGGACTCACAGATCTTTCCGTTGATATATAGTAGATTACCCAGATCATTATATACAAGGAGTTATGATCATTTAAATTTGGAGAAAAAATATGTCAGGCCTCAGTACTTTTTTTCCTGCACGTTTTACTGTTTACTTCTATTCACGGTTCGATCGGAATGTTCATAACTCGTCGCTTGGGTGTCCATTTTTGATGATACACATATCGTTGGAAAGCTTATTCGATACTCTACGCAATGGATGGTCCTAATCTAAGAAATTCCGCATGGAAAATTTATAATTTATTCTAGAAGATAGAACCCAACATGTTTACGCATAAAATTTCAACAAAAAATTTCCTGGGGTATTACAGGAGGCTATGAGATGTTTTATGAAAAGTTTACCTTATTTCAGTATTCATATCGTGTGAGTGAGCATGATCTCAAGTTTATCTCTCAGTCTAATTTGTTTCTTTTTTTATTTACAAAACAAGCCTCCCAAAAGGACTAACGAAAAAAGAATCGGAAACCAGTCAGCTCCTAAGCCCGTTCAGGCAGATCCCCTGGACAAATATGTCACTCACGCAGAATTCAAAGTTGCATTCACTACTCTAGCCATTCCAAAATGAACAGCCAGCTGCAGTTCCAGCCAACCCAATGGCCAATATTACTGCAACCAGGATTCAGGACTTCACCCGAATAAATCCTCCTTCCTTTATGGGATCTGAGTCTGAAAAGGATCCATGGGAGTTCCTCGGTTAGGTTCAAAAAATCACAAATATCATGGGAGTGACTTCCAGTGACAGTGTTGAGTTAGCCACCTATCAGCTACAAGATGTTGCCCATACGTGGTTTAATCAGTGAAAGGTAGACAAGGGTATAGATGCAGATCCCATAGAGTGGGAAGAGTTTGCTACTGCCTTCCTAGATAGATTCTTTCCCTTAGAGTTGAGACAAGATAAAGTGTTAGATTTCATCACTCTCAGACAAGGTAGTATGAGCGTAAAAGAGTATTCCCTCAAGTTTACTCAGTTATCAAGGTATGCTCCCCATCTAGTAGCAGACAATAGGTACAGAATGAGTAATTTCATATTTGGGGTATCAGATAGTGTGGTTAAGAAGTGCAGAATAGCAATATTGATTGAAGAGATGGACATATCTAGGTTTATGCTTCATGATCAATAGATTGAGGAGTAGAAGCTTAAGAAAAAGTAGAGAGAGAATAAGAGGGCCAGAACAGTTAGCTTTAATTTCAATCAGCCTAAGTCGGATGGGGGTAACCGTTCCCTATTTTACCAAAGTCTTCAGTTCTAGCTCCATCTTCAGCTAATGTGCCAGTACCAAAGTTAAGGATTAACTGTTGGGATGAGGCTCCAGTCTACAAAACCCAGGGTAGTATGAGCAGTGGTCGTACCCATCCACTTTGCAAAGAATATGGTAGAAATCACCTAGGTGTGTGTAAATCCGGTAGTGATGTGTATTTTAGAAGTGGCGAGTCAGGTCATAGAGTTTGAGAATGTCTTAAGGCTGGTCTACGAAGTCAGCACAGTCATCCTCCAGTTCTATTCGATCGCCCGACTCAGCAGGGCGCCACTTCCAGTACAACTAGTAGTTAACGCCAGAACAAATTTTATTCACTCTAGTCCCACCATGATCAGGGAAGTTCTCATGATATAGTTATGGGTACGTTATAAGTCTTTCATCTTTATGTTTATGCTTAGTCAAATTCTGAGGCTTCTCTTACTTTGTAACCCCTATAGAGTCGTCAACTCGATATTAGACCCAAAATATTAGCAGATCCCTCCTCAATGTCTACCTTAGACTCTAGAAGTAAAGTGGTGACAGTTTAATTTAAAGTTTATTAAGTGATCCACAGATTTAGAATAACGGCTTTAAGCTAAGGGGGAGATGGTAGAAAAAGTAACCAAGTCAGGCTTTCAGATTTTAGTAGTAATGTCAGTAATGTCAGTACTCATGCCTTACATGTCAGCTCTATGATCATAGATCATATTCGTGTGCATTATAGAAAACCATGCATGCTTGCATTTCCTAGTATAAGGAGTTCCAGTTCACTCGGTAGTACGAATCTGTAATACCCCGTATTTCCCTAGCCTAGATTAACCCTCAGTACAAGGTTTATCCCAAATAAAATTTTTGGAATACTTAGTAATTTTCATATTAGATCCTACCATAGCATAGGAAATTTAATTAGCTTCCCAACGATATAAATTTTGCCTAAATTCGACTACCGGGTAAGAAGTAATGGCGATTTTAATGTTTCAGTCGTTAAACATCATTATTCAGGTCTGTAGCGCATCGCGGAGTGTGTCAAAATAGAAGTTGTCAATTTCTAGTATTTCTCCATGATATTGACGCGTTGTGCCATAGATGCAATTCACAAATGTCAATTTCCAATGTACCAACGTGATTCCACCGCATTGCGGTGCACTTTCAGTTCACAAATAAAGTGGCAACGCGATACCACCGCATCACACCACCAAGCAATTTCCCAGTTGTCCTTTTTCCAGTGACACGACTCGATAGCACCGCGTCGCGCCAAGGGCCTAGATCGGGATTTTTAAGTTAATTTCCTGTTTTAAATTCTGAGCTTTTAAATCATTCCAGGGGTATTTGAGTCTTTTTCCATGGCCCTAGTCATCCTTTAACACAAAACTCAACTCTAATAAACCTAGTTACACCATTATTCATTTAATTTTTCCCCAAATTAAATCATTCCCTCTCAAGAGGCAAAAACTCTAGTTCAAGAATCAAGGTCAATCCTCAAGAATCTCTCCAAGAACCTGCAAGAGCTCTTCTTCTCAGGTATGTTAGATGTTGATTCATGGGTCTCTTTCACCTATGAAGTCCAAGAATCCTTTATCCAAGTACAAAGATGATGTATTTATGATTTCCATATTTAAATTAGATTGAATTCATTTTTATAATATTAGTTAGGTTTCAATCCATGATTTAAATGTAAGTTTCATGAAATTAAATAGCATGTATAACAAATATGTGATTATCTTGATAGACCCTTAAATTTATAAAGTGATTAATGCATCTATGATGTTGATTTGGTTTTTAATCCATGATTATGATAAGATTCATGAAAATAGAATAGTATTTAGAGAGGATTATATGAATTGCAAGCTAAACCCTTGAATTTGAAATTAAGTATTGTATTCGTGATGTTTATGTGATGACCATTATCATGTGAAATATTCATGCTCTCCAAGTATTTTCTAAAATACCTATGTAAAGTAGATAGAGGAATCATGTGATGTTATTATGAGATCTTAATCATGTACAAGCTTATGCCCTATAAGCATTTGATAAAATGCTTATGTGAATTGACTAGTGATGGCATGACATGTTATTATGTGATCCCATTTAGGTACAAGTTAATACATTAAAAGTGTTTGATGAAATGTCTCTATGAATGAATTGTGACCAAGTGAACATTGTTATATTATTCAAAATTATGCTTTGCTTTACATTTCATGCTATCGAGTCCTGGGGGTATTTAATACCTGATAATTTAGTTGTTTACCTAGAGCCAGAGTCAGTAACAGAATAGTATCATTCATGTCATAACCAGTAGTACTCTCAGTTAGATACAGAACTCAGTCAATTACAGAACTTAGGAAAACCCAATAAGCTCTGTCACAGTCCAGTCCAGTCCAGTATACTCAATTTAGTGTCTTTCAGTTAGGAGTGGGATTTAGCACCGAGCGAACCCAGGGATGGGGGAATTCCTGTTAGTGTAGTGTTTGACCATTAGTAGCAATTCATGAGTTACAGAACTACGTAGCCAGCATTGGTTGAGATGACTTCTTGCTAGATAAGGGTTGACACATCTCTCATGAGTTTTTCTATTTATAAGGGTTGAAAAATTGTCTTTTTTCTAGTTAGAGTTAAATCACAGCCAGTGTTAGTACCCGTGTAATGGTATTAGCACCCTTATAACTGGGGTTACAGGTTGGACCCCAATAAGCTCAAAGAGGGGCATGTCGGTTAGATGATTACCTCCCACAGTTTTAGTTTCAGTTTTAGTCTTCAGTTTAGAACTCTGCTCAGTTTCACAGAATAAGGACTGTTAGACACAGTCAATCATTATCAGTAATTCAGTTATTAATAATTTCATATATCAGTTATACAGTTAGCATAACTCAGTACTTAGCTTCAGAAAAGCTCAGTTATAGTATACACGTACTCTTATATTCAATTACTCTATATCATTTAGTTAGTTATTATTCATGCATATGAACCCTTGCATTCATCCTTACCTAATCTATCATACCATCACATTCCCATGTACTTATGCCTACTTTCCTGCGCTATGATATTTTATATCATAGGTTTGGGCTCTCATGTTCCTGACTGCGCTTAGCCAGACTCAGCCAACAGTTGTAGATTTAGCAGTGAGTCCTCATTTATCGAGGATATGCTTTTATTTTAGTACTTTAACTTAGCAGTATTTTAGTAGATGGAGTTAGTTAGGGGATTGTCCCATTAATTCCACTCTCATACAGATTCAGTTAGAGGCTTTTCTAAATTTTTAGACAACATTTCAAATTTAAATGTTATTATTCATTATTAGTATTTTAGATGTTTTGAACCTTGTGGTATTTTAGCCTATTACTCCACAATTATTTTAGTATTATTGTTCAGTGATCATAGAAGATATCATTCATGGGTTAGCTTGTGATCCTTCGGGGTCGTAAGCACCGTGTGATGACTAGGGGGTAGTCTCGGGTTGTTACATGTTAGCATGTTTTCTCTTTCATGTACAAGCTCATGACCTTTAATTATTTGATAGAATGTCCATGTTAGTTAAATAATATAATCATGACATGTTAGCATGTGTTTTCATTCATGCACAACCTCGTGACCTCTAAATGTTTGATAAAATATCTAGGTGAATGAATTATGAACAATTGACTATTGCTATGTTTTCATAATTTACTATGCTTGTCAATTATGATATCGAGTCCTGGGGGTATTTATTACCTGAAATCTAGTTGTTTACTTAGTTCCAGTAGTTACAGAATAGTCCTAGTAAAGGTTATGATCAGTAGTACTCAGTCAGTTAACAGAACTCAGTAAACTCAATCCAGTTCAGTCAGTCAACACGATCAGTGTTAGTTCAGTCAAGCCTGGTACAGTCTAGTGATTAGTTCAGTGTTGATTCAGTTGGGAGTAGGATTCAGCATCGAGTGAACCTGTAAGACCCTACAAAATCTAAGCTTAATTCACTCCTTTAGGCTTGACAAGGGATCCCAGACTTAGAATATTTTAACAAAGTACTCAGACTTAGTTTCATTTAACCTACAAAGGTTGGCAATCATATTTTGCGACCTTTAAATCCATTAAATGTTGATGTTTAGGTTGATTCATGATCAGGAATGTCCGTAGGTGTTTTCGGACTAGTTTCGGATTTTTCGGACTCCGTTTGAAACTCCTTTGGAATCCCAAAATAGTGAACTAACACGATCTTGGTGCACTACGTCAACTATCGCATTGATTATTATTTTCCCCAGCTACCAGCGTTCAATTCCAGTAAATCAACGCGAACATGGCGTGATGCATTGGCTATTGCGTCAATGCTATCGAAGCGTTGCATCGACCTGCACGTCGGTAACCTAGTTTTCAGTCATTAAAAGACCACATTCTTAGGGTATTTAGGTCTTTTTCCCTCGACCCTCATCCACCAAAACACGAAATTTAACTCCCTATAGAGAAAATATTGTCATTCTTTCTCAAAGTTTCTCAAGAACAAAACCCTAGAAGATCCAATTTCAAATCATAAACTCAAGATTCAACCATAAGCTTTCAGATATTCTTCAACAAAGGTATGTGAAGTGTTCATCCAAGGGTTCCGTCCACCCTTGTAGTCCAATAATATCTTTTGAACTTCAAGTAATTGATTTTATGATTTCCATGATTAGAATTAAAGTGTATCCATGATTGCTAATTAGATTAAGTTCCCAATTCATGATTATATATATATATATATATATCATGTGAAATTGATCATTGTGTGTGTAGATTTATGTTAATCAATGATAAACCCTTGACTTGTGAAATTAGAGATGAATTATGATGCTTACTTGTTGTTCAATACTATGTGCATATACTATGCTCACTAGGTGCTTGATAAATTATCCATGAAAACTATTAAGAGAATGAAATCATGTCAAGTTAGCTTATGTGCAAGTTATATCATGCAAGTGTTTGTCAAAATGCCCCAATGAATGAATGATGATCAAGTTCATAGTTTACATGTTTCATGTTATGCCATGTCTCTTAATTTATGCTATCGAGTTTTGGGGGTACTTGTACCTGACAATTTAGCGGATTACTTAGAGCCATGGTCAGTCATAGAATAGTATCCATCATGACACGATCAGTAGTAGTCTTAGTCAGTTACAGAACTCAGGAAAACTTAGTAGAATCCATATTAGTCCAGTCTAATTCAGTTTCTAGTTCAGACCTCAGTAAACTCAGTTAGCTAACAGAATTTAATAGTATTTCGTCAATCAATAGAACTCAGTGAACTCAGTTTAGTTCAGCTAAACAGTAATCTCAGTAACCGTTCAGTCCATCCTAGTACAAACTAGAAATTTATTCATTGTCTATTCAATTAGGAGTAGGATTCAGCACCGAGTTAACCCAGGGATGGGGGCATTCCTGTCAGTAGTGGGTTTGACCCTTAGTAGAAATACTTGCATTACAAAACTACATAGCCAACATAGGTCGAGGTATCTTCCTGCCAGACATTATGAGGGTTGATACTTCTCATCCGATTTATCCTACCAGTGAGAGTTGACGGAAGAGCTTCCTTCCAGAGAGGGTTAGCTCACCGCTTGTCCTTACCCGTGGCACGGTATTAACACCCTTTCAACTGGGGTTACAGGTTGGACCACAAATCAGTTAGAGAAAAGGCATGTCGGTTAGATGATTACCTCCCATAGTTTCAGATCTCACTCTCAGTCTTAGTATTCCGCATCAGTATTCAGTATTTGCACGGTCTCAGTACACTCTATGTATTAAAGCATGTACTCTTACTCAGTCATACTCATGTTATTCAGTTATTATTGTGCATGCATATGAACCCATGCATATTATCCTACCTCACTGAGCATACCAGTACATTCAAAGTACTAACACATGCTTTTCTTTGTACTTTGATGTCTTATATCATAGGTTCATATGTACTGGCTCCATAGCACCCTTAGTAGGTTAGATTCACTGCTTTCAGAGTAGTGGTGAGTCCTTATAGTTTGAGAACATGCTTATTATTTATAGTACTTTAGTTTTATTTCAGTAGATGGAGTTAGTTGGGGTCTTTTCCCATCAACTCCACAGTTCAAACAGTTAGAGGTTTTTTCAGACTAGAGTATTTTCAGACAGTTGCTCAATTTTTAGCACTTATATTTAGTTTTGGTATTTTGATACTGCATTTAGATTTATTTATAGCATTGAACCTTATGGCAAGTTTCCTCCTATTTTTGCATAATTACAGTGGGGATGAATACTGTTGAGAGCGCTGAGTTAGCCACATATCAATTACAGGATGTCGGTCACTCATGGTTCAAACAGTGGAAGGCAGAAAGGGCCACAGATGCAGGGCCCATAGAATGGGAGGAGTTTGTAGTTGCTTTTTTGGATAGGTTCTTTCCACTAGAGTTGAGGAAAGCAAAGTTTTTCGAGTTTATAAAGCCAAAGTAGGGCAATATGATAGTGTAGGAGTATTCTCTCAAGTTTACTCAGTTAGCCAGATATGCCCCGAATGTTGTAGCATATAGCAGAGCGAAGATGAGTAAGTTCATGTCAGGAGTATCTAGATGTGTGGTCAAGGAGTGTAGGAACGCAATGCTTATTAAGGAGATGGATATAGCCAGGCTCATGGTCAATGCTCTGTAGATAGAGAAGTCCAAGAATAAAGAGAAAGAGAGAGAGAATAAGAGGGAGAGAACATGAAGTTTTAATTTTACTCAGCCTAAGTCAGAGGGTGGGAATAGTTCTCAGTTCCACCTGAAATCCTCAATTCTAGATCCTTTCTGAACCACTGCTCCAATGCCAAAATTCATAGATGTCAAGAAAGACAGGGCATCAGGCCCTAAACCCCAGGGCAGTGTTATCAGTTCCCAAACCAATCCCTTTTGTCAGAAGTACGGTAGGAACCACCAGGGTATCTAAGGATCTGGCAGCGATGTGTGTTTCAGATGTGACAATCCAGGCTACAGGTTTTGATAGTGTCCTCTGGTTGATTTGCAGAGTCAGCATAATCGTCCTCCAACTCAGTTTGGTCGCCCGAATCGGCAGGGTATCTCTTCCAGTGGGCAGCGCCCAAAGAGACTTTATGCTCTTCAGTCCCGACAGGATTAGGAAAGTTCTCCTGATATGATCACTAGTACATTACAAGTTTTCCATTTGCATGTTTACGCTTTTCTAGATCCAAGATCTTCTTTGTATTTTGTTACTCCATATATAGAAGTTGATTTTGGAGTCATTCCCAAAATTCTAGCAGAGCCCTTCTCAGTTTCTACCCCAGTGGATAAATCTATCATAGCCCGGTGGGTATACAGGAACTGTCCGATTATGATATCTCAGAATGTCACTTCAGTATATTTAGTTGAATTAGAGATGGCTAATTTCGATGTCATTCTCGACATGGATTGGCTTCATTCCCGCTATGCCTCAGTCGACTATAGAAATAGAATTGTACAGTTTTAGTTTTAAAATGAACCCTTCCTAGAGTGGAAGGGTAGTACTTCAACACTTAGGGGTCAACTTATTTTTTACCTTTGGGCTAGAAAGATGATATCTAAAGGATATGTCTACCATCTCGTTCGAGTACAGGACTCTAGTTCAGAAACTCCTACTCTTGAATAAATATCAGTAGCATGTGAATTCCCAAATGTGCTTCCCGAAGACCTTCCTGGAGTTCCTCCCAAAAGGGAAATTAATTTCAGAATTAATCTTCTCCAGATACTCAACCCATATTTATCCCACCATACAGAATGGCTCCAGCAGAAATCAGAGAATTAAAGGAACAGTTAAAGGATATCTTAGATAAGGGATTCATCAGACCCAGTGTGTCCCCGTGGGGTGCACTAATTTTATTCATCCGTAAGAAAGATGATTCCCTCAGAATGTGTATAGATTACCATTAGTTAAACAAAGTTACGATCAAGAATAAGTATCCACTCCCCAAAATCAATGACTTGTTTGACCAACTTTAGGGTGCCAGTTATTTCTCTAAGATAGAACTTAGATCAGGCCATCATCAACTCAGAGTCAGGGAAAGTGACATCCCAAAAATAGCTTTCTGAACTCGGTACGGTCACTTTGAATTTTAAGTCATGTTCTTTGGTCTTATCAATGCCCCAGCAGCCTTCATAGACTTGGTGAACTGTGTGTTCAAGTATTACTTGGACATGTTCATCATAGTCTTCATAGATGACATTCTTTTTCACTCTCATAGTGAACACGATCATGCAGACCATCTCAGAATAGTATTGTAGACTCTCAGAAACCATCAGTTATTTTCCAAATTTAGTAAGTGCGAATTTTGGCTAAAGTCAGTAGCATTACTTGGCTATATAATTTCCAGTGATGGCATTAGATTTAATCCCCAAAAGATCAAAGAAGTGAGAAACTGGCCCAGTCCCATCTCTCCATCAGATATCAGGAGTTTCTTGGGTTTGGCTGGCTATTATCGACGGTTTGTTAAGGGATTTTTATATATTACATCCCTATGTCCAGATTGAATTAGAAAAATGTCAAGTTTCAATGTTCAGATTCTTATGAGAAGAGTTTTCAGGAGTCGAAGACTCGACTCACCACAACTCCAGTATTAACTCTACCAGATAGTTTCGATGGTTTTGTTGTGTACTGTGATACTTCTAGAGTCGGATTGGGTTTTTTTTTATGCAAAGAGATAACGTCATAGCCTACACCTCTCGACAACTTAATCCCCATGAGAAGAACTATCCTACTCATGATCTTGAGTTAGCAGCAGTAGTTTTTTCCTTAAAGATTTGGAGGTATTACTTGTATGGTGTGTACGTTGATGTGTTCACTGATCATAAGAGCCTTCAGTATGTGTTCTCTCAGAAAGACCTCAACCTCTGTCAAAGAAGGTGGTTGAATTGTTGAAAAACCATGACATAAGTATTCTGTATCATCCAGGTAAGGCCAATGTAGTGGCTGACGCTCTCAGTAGAATGTCTAGGGGTAGTGTGGTCCATGTTGAAAACAGTAAGAAGAAGTTAGCCCAGGAAGTTCATCAGCTAGCCTGACTAGGTGTTCGCTTAGTCGATTTAGCAGAAGGTAGTATGTAGGTGTAGAGTAGCTCAGAATCATCCTTAGTTTCTGAAGTGAAGGAAAAAAAGGATAGGGATCCCAGTCTAGTCCAGTTAAAGAAATCAGTTAGAAATCAGAAGGTAGAGGTTTTCTCCCAAGGGGGGAGATGATGTTTTGCATTATCAAGGTCGTCTGTGTGTGCCAGGTGTAGATGACTTAAGGCAGTGAATTCTCACAGAGGTGCATGGTGCGTGTTACTCTATTCATCCAGGGTCCATGATGATGTACCATAATTTGTGGGAGATCTATTGGTGGAGCGGGATGAAAAAAGACATTGCAGAATTTATGGCTAAGTGCTTAATATTTCAGCAAGTTAAGATTGAGCATCAGAAGCCTAGTAGGTCTATGTGAGAGTTCAGTATTACCACTTGGAAATGGGAAGAAGTGAACATGAACTTTGTGACGTCTTGCCTCGTACTCGTCGTCATTATGATTCAGTTTGGGTCACTATAGATAGGATGACCAAATTAACTTATTTTCTTCCAATTCATACCTCCTATTCAGTCGAAGATTACGCCAAACTTTATATCAGGGATTTGGTCAGATTGCAAGGTGTTCCATTGTCTATTATCTCAGATAGAGGTACCTAGTAGACCTCTTATTTCTGGAAAGTATTCCAAAAGGGTCTTGGTGCCTGAGTTCATCTCAGTACAGCCTTTCATCCTCGGACAGATGGTCAAGATGAAAGGACCATTCAGACCTTAGAAGATATGCTGCGAGCATGTGCAATACACTTTAAAGGTAGTTGGATGACCACTTTCCTTAGGTTGAGTTCGCATATAACAATAGCTATCACTCCAATATTCAGATGGCTCCATTTGAAGCGCTTTATAGGAGGAGCTGTAGATCTCCTATTAGTTGGTTTAAAGTGGGTGAGGCCACAGTTGTAGGTCCTGACTTGAGATTTGATACCTTAGAGAAGGTCTAGTTGATCAGGGAAAGGCTTAAGACAGCTCAGAGCCGGTAGAAATTGTACACATATATGTGCAGAAAGGATCTCGAGTTCGAGATTGGTGACTATGTATACTTGAAGATCTCTTCTATGAAAGGAGTGAATCATTTTGGCAAGAATGGGAAACTCAGTCCCTAATATGTCGATCCTTACCGAATCCTCAGCTGTTTTGGAAAGGTAACTTACGAGCTTGAGTTACCTTCAGATTTATCTTTAGTTCATCCATTGTTCCATGTCTCCTTGATAAAGAAATGCATTAGTGACCCATCAGTCGTAGTCCTTATTGAGGGCATAGATATCCATAACAGTCTCTCTTATGAAGGATTCCAATCGAAATCCTTGACTATCAAATTCGTAGACTGAGGAACAAAGAAGTTCCTTTAGTCAAAGTTCTTTGACGGAATCAGCCCATTGAGGGAGCTACTTGGGAAGCAGAAGCAGACATGAGAACCAAGTATCCTTATCTATTATCCGCTAACCCAGACTCAGCTCAGGGTAATAATTTCCTCAAGCTTAATCAGTTTTGTGTTCAGATTTCAGTTACAAACTTGGTATCAGTTACCATTGCATATACAGTTATACGTTCATGAGACAGTTCAGTTATGTATCCATGCATCAGCTATTCATGTTTAGTACTTTAATTCAGTTTATTAGTAATCCCAGTTATGCATTAATGAATTATGTTCAGCTATATCCATGCATCATATATGCATGTTCAGTATGATAATTCAGGATACCAGTAATATCAGTCATATAGTCATGTTCCAGATGTTCATGTCTAGTAAGTAAGTCAGTCTCTCAGTATTATCAGTCTCAGCAGTCTTATTTGAGAACAAATATTCCCAAGGGGGAGATAATGTAAGACCCCAAAAAATTCTAAGATTAATTTAGTCTTTTAGGCTTGTCAAGGGGTCCCAGACTTAGAATATTTTAGTTAAGTACTCAGACTTAGTGTCATTTTAACCTATGAAGGTTAGAAATCTTATTTTATGAAATTTACGTCCATTAAATGTTGATGTTTAGGTTGATTCATGATCAGTAATGTTCGTAGGTGTTTTCAGATAAGTTTCAGATTTTTCGGACTCCGTTTGAAGCTCCTTTGAAATCCTAAAATAGTGAACCAACGTGATCTTGGTGCGCCGCATCTACTATCGCGTTGATTATTATTTTCCCTAGCTACCAGTATCAAATTTCAGTGAATCGACGCAAATATGGCATGACGCGTGTCGATGGCATCGACGCATCGCGTCGACCTGCGCGTCAGTAACCCAGTTTTCAGACATTAAAAGACCGTGTACTTGGGGGTATTTAGGTATTTTTCCCTCGACCCTTAGCCCTCAAAACACGAAATTAAACTCCCTAAGGAGAAAATATAGTCATTTTTTCTCAAAGTTACTCAAGAACAAAACCCTAGAAGATCCAATTTCAAATCAGGAACTCAAGATTCAACCATAAGCTTTTAGATATTCTTCAACAAAGGTATGTGAAGTGTTCATCCAAGGGTTCCTTCCACCCTTTGAGTCCAAGAATCTCTTTTGAACTTCAAGTAGTTGATTTTATGATTTCCATGATTGGAATTAAAGTGTATCTATGATTGCTATTTAGATTAAGTTCCTAATTCTTGCTTATATATATATATATATATCATGTGAAATTGATCATTGTGTGTGTAGATTCATGTGAATCCATGATAAACCCTTGACTTGTGAAATTAGAAATAAATTATGATGCTCACTTGTTGTTCAATACTATGTGCATATACTATGCTCACCAGGTGCTTGATAAATTGTCCATGTGAACTATTAAGAGAATTAAATCATGTCAAGTTAGCTTATGTGCAAGTTATATCATGCAAGTGTTTGTCAAAATGCGCCAATGAATGAATGATGATCAAGTACATAGTTTACATGTTTCATGTTATTCCATGTCTCTTAATTTATGCTATCGAGTTCCGAGGGTACTTGTACCTAAAAATTTAGCTGATTACCTAGAGCCATGGTCAGTCACAGAATAGTATCAGTCACAACATGGTCAGTAGTACTCTCAGTCAGTTACAGAACTCAAGAAAACTTAGTAGAATCCATATTAGTCTAGTCTAATTCAGTATCTAGTTTAGACTTCAGTAAACTCAGTCAGCTAATAGAATTCAACAGTATTCCATCAATCAACAGAACTCAGTAAAATCAGTTTAGTTCAGCTAAACAATAATCTCAGTAATCATTTAGTCCATTCTAGTACAGACTAGAAATCAGTTCAGTGTCTATTCAACTGAGAGTAGGATTCAACACCGAGTTAACCCAGGGATGGGGTCATTCCTGTTAGCAGATGGTTTGATCCTTAGTAGTCATCCCTGCATTAAAAAACTATGAATCCAGCATAGGTTGAGGTATCTTCCTGTCAGACATTATGAGGGTTGATACTTCTCATCTGAGTTATCCTGCCAGTGAGGGTGGATGGAAGAGCTTTCTTTCAGAGAGAGTTAGCTCACATCTTATCCTTACCCATGGAATGTTATTGACATCCTTCCAATTGGGGTTACAGGTTGGACCTCAAATCATTCAGAGAAGGGGCATGTCAGTTAGATGATTACCTCTCACAGTTTTAGTTCCAGTCTCAGTCTCAAAATAGAACTCATTTCAGTTCTATAGATTCAGGACTAATAGACATAGTCACTAAGCTCAGTACTAAACTCAGTATGGTTCCACATTATTCAAAATTATCAGATACAGTCATTCAGATAATCAGTAATACAGTATTCGTAAACACAGATATCAGTTATCAGTATTCCGCATCAGTACTTAGTATTAGCACGATCTCAGTACAGTGTATATATTCATGCATGTAATCTTACTTAGTCATACGCATGTTATTCAGTTATTATTGTGCATGCATATGAACCCGTGTATATCAGCCTACCTTACTAACTATACCAGAACATTCAAAGTACTGACGTATGCTTTTTTTTGTTCTATGATGTCTTATATCATAGGTTTAGATGCACGATCTCCAAAGCACCCTTAGCAGTTCAGATTATCAACTTTTAGAGTAGATGTAATTCCTCATAGTTCGAGGACTTGCTTATTATTTACAGTACTCCAGTTTTATTTTAGTAGATGGAGTTAGTTGGGGGCTTGTCCCATCAACTCTGCAATTTAGACAGTTAGAGGCTTTTTCAGACTAGAGTATTTTCATACAGTTGCTCAGTTTTTTAATACTTATATTCATTGTTGGTATTTTGATACCGCATTCAGATTTATTTGTAGTATTAAACCTTATGGAAAGTTTTTGCCTATTTTTGCATAATTACAGTATTTAGTACTCAGTTATAGCAGCAGGTACTAGTCATAGGTTAACTTGTGGTCCTTCGAGATTATGATCATCATGTATTGTCAGGGGTACAAACTCAGGGCGTTACTGTAACGCCCCAAATCTGGAACCTAAAATGCTACACGATGCTCATGGCCCCAAAGGACTATAAGCTAACCCATGACTGATATATGTACCTGTATACTGCATAATATACTAAATAATTGTGGAAACATGAACTGAAAGACCAAAGTTTCAAGACTGTAACATAACTGATAAAGATATAACATCTGAATGGGGTATGAAATACCCAAAATAAAACTGAACTAACATGATAGTCTGAAAAGCCTCTAACTGACTAAACTATCTGAATGAGGAGTTGATGGGACATGTCCCCAACTAACTCCAACTAATAAATTACTTAATAAGATAATAAAAAATGATCATGTCCTCGAAAGATTAGGACTCACTGCTAACTCTGACTACTGAGACTGGAATGCTAATGATGCTCTGGAGCTCGTGTCTCTGAACCTATGGTATAAGATACCATAGCGCAAATGCGTCAGTACTTTGAATGTACTGGTACGCATGTAAGTTAGGATTAATGCATGGGGTTTATATGCATGAACAATACTGGCTAACTGACTAATATGAACGTGACAATACATGCATGAACACATAGTAACTATATCTGAGATCATGATAATAAGATTTTACTTATAACTAACATGACTGATAACTGAGTTCTGATGATTGATATAATTGATAACATGACTGACTGTATCTGACAGTCCTAAATTTGATAGTACTAGCTTAGTTCTGTACTATTCTAAGTTGGATGTATCTGACAGTCCTGAATTCTATAGTTGAAACTGTGGGAAGTAGTTATCTAACCGACATTCCCCCAATATGCAATTATGGCTGATTTGGGGTCCAATCTGTAACCCCAATTGGAAAAGTGTCAATACCGCGCCACTGGTAAGGAAAATCTATGAGTAACCCTCATATAAAAGATAAATCTAGTGAGAACGGTGGGAACCCTTATATAACAGGTTAAGACATCTCATCTACCCTCATATAGCAGGCTATGATGTCTCAACCTATGTAGGCTACGTAGTTCTAGAATGCAAGGATTACTTCTAAGAATCACACCCTCATATAACAGGTGAGTTCCCATCCTTGGGTTCACTTTGTGCTAACTCTTACTCTCATTTGAATGGACAGTGAACATAAATTACTAAACTAAATTAACTGAATTTTGTTGACTAACGGAATAGTACTGAGATTACTGAATTACTGAGATTTCCTGAGTCACATGACTGACTGAGTTCTATAGATCATGGTTTGACTTAGGATATCATGAAACATGTCACTAACTCTAGGTACACAACTAATTTTAGTGAAAAGGTATTACACCAATCTCACAGGCATAGAAGAAAGATCTATAAGTCAATTAAATAAACTAGTCAATTTGTGTTCACTTCTTTCGATAGTCAAAAAGTCTCTTAGGCGGTCTGAGGATACCAGCTTCGCCGGACCACAGTCCAACTCAAGGCGTTGCTTTATGGTCCTTCCATTTTCTCGATCAACTCACTTCGTGCTAAAGATAGATACTTGAAATTCTTCAGGGGTACACTGAACATCAACCCAATCTCGATAAAGAAAGATAAGATTTCTTATTTAAGAATTTATTGTTTGGGTACAAGTACCCCTAGGACTCGATGAAAGAAAACTGATAAGGCATGACATTCTTGAATGCATGACCAATCATCACCAATCCATAATACAATAATTAGAGATATTTCATGGGCATTCGATTATCATAGCTTGGTATGTGAATAAGATAGCATGTATACATAGCAAAATTTCATAAGGCTAACTCATGAGCAATCCAACAAACAAATTTCAATACATAAGAATAACATGGAAGTCATTTTGGATCACAATCTATCCATAGTGCATAAGTTTTATCTTCCTAGGCGTTTTATCAAACACCTTGCATGCACCCATAGGGCATAGGCTTAATCATCAAATTGACACATTATAAATAACTCAATTTATGGATTTCACTCACTTGCTAATGTAGTTTCATGAAAAACACATAAATATTCCAACTTGGGAATCATATAACAAAATAAACATGGTTATAATCAACCCACAACATAAATATCATGATTTGCAATTTGAAATAGGGTTCTTGAGCTTTATGGATGAAAGGAATCCATAAATCAACATAACGCATACCTTAGTTCTTGGTTTAGCGAATATTGACGAAGAGACTTTCTTGAAATTGAATCCCTAATTGAAACCCTAGCTTGTTCTTGAGAGAAAATTGAGAGAAACTAGTTTATTTTGGGTTCTAAATAGTTGAATCTCATGTTAAACGGCTTCAATAGGGGTGGAAAATTGACCCTTTTAACCCCAAACACATCTTTTAAAATTAGAGAAAATTTGCCGATCTGGACCCCTAGCGTGACGTGGTGCTACCGCGTAGTGTCACTGAAATTTGACAACTGGGAAATTAAGGGATGGCGCGATGTGGAGCCATCGCGTTTCCACTTAATTTACTAACTGGAAGTTTGGCGCGACGTGCCACTATCGTGGATCCCTACTGGAATTTGACAATTGCCATTTTCTCCTTTGGCCCGGCGCGCCACTGACAAATATGGTGTTGTTTTATGATGGGAACTTGAAATAGTCGATGGAAAGCTTATTGAGTTTCCCACATGACAAAAAGTGAAAATATTAAAAATTCCTCATGGAATAAATATCATTCATTTAGAAGATAATACTAGACATTCTTGAGATGAAATTAGTTAGAAAACTTTGGGGTATTACAATATCTCCCCCTTGGGAACATTCATCCTTGAATGAGACTGAGTGTGAGGGGAGAATATAAATAGACATACATACTGAACATGAACAACTGGAACATGATCTCAGGACTGACATGACTAATAACTGAAAAGTATATATATATATATATATATATATATATCATACTGAACATGCGTATCTGATTCATGTGTAACTAATTCATGAATACATGACTGAGATTTCTGATAACTGAATTTCTCACTAGGAGAATGCATGTCTGATGCATGAAGACATGTCTAATCTGATGCATAATCATATGATTGAATATGCATTGGTACTTAGTACCAAGTTTACAATGGAACTCTAAACATGAGATTGATAATAAGTCGTAACTGAAATCTTGACATGAAAACTAAAAAGCTTAAAGAGAATTGTTACCTTGATCTAGATATGAGTTAGCAGGGAAAAGGTCAGGATACTTGGTTCGCATATCTTCTTCTGCTTCCCAAGTAGCTCCCTCAACGGACTGATTCCTCCAAAGAACTTTGACTAGAGGGACTTCTTTGTTCCTCAGTCTACGAGTCTGATAGTCTAGAATTTTGACTAAAATCTCTTCATAAGAGAGGTTGTTCTGAATATCTATGCTTTGAATAGGGACTACAACCATTGGGTCACCTATGCACTTCTTGAGCAAAGAGACATGGAAGACTGGATGAACTGAGGCTAGATCTGAAGGCAATTTGAGCTCATAAGCTACCTTGTCGAAGCGACTGAGAATTTTGAAGGGACTGATATATCAAAGACTGAGCTTTCCCTTTTTGCTGAACCTCTTCACTCCTTTCATGGGAGAGATCTTTAGATAGACATAGTCACTAATCTCAAACATGAGATCTTTTCTACGCATATCTGCATAAGACTTCTGTCGGCTCTGAGTAGTCCGGAGTCTTTATCTGATCAACTGGACTTTTTATAAAGCATTGAATACTAAGTCAGGCCCTATGACTGAGGCCTCACTAACTTTGAACCAACCGACTGGAGATCTGCTTCTCCTACCATAGAAAGCTTCGAACAGAGCCATCTTAATACTGGAATGATAGTTGTTATTGTATGCAAACTCAATCAAAAGCAAGTGGTCATCCCAACTACCCTTGAAATCAATTACACACGCTCGCAGCATATCTTCTAGAGTATGAATGGTCCTTTCTACTTGACCATCCATCTGAGGATGGAAGGTTGTACTGAGATGAACTTGGGTACCAAGACCCTTTTGGAATGCTTTCTAAAAATGAGAGGTGAACTGGGTACCTCTATCTAAGAGAATAGATAACGAAACAACGTGTAATCTGACCAACTCTCTGATGTAGAGTTTGGCATAATCCTCGACTGAATAAGAGGTATGGACTGAAAAAAATTAGTTGATTTGGTCATCTTATCTACAATGACCAAAATTGAATCATGCTGATGACGAGCTCAAGGCAAATCGATCACAAAGTCCATGTTCACTTCTTCCCACTTCCAAGTAGGAATAATGAACTTCTGCATGGACCCACTAGGCTTCTGATGCTCTATCTTAAACTTTTGACATGTAGGGAACTTATCCACAAACTCTGCGATATCTCTCTTCATCCCACTCCACCAATAGATTTCTCGCAAGTCACAATACATCTTTGTGGCCCCTGTATGAATAGAGTAGCGTGCACCATGCATTTTTGCAATAATTTTCTGCCTCAAGTCATCAACACCTGTAACACACAGGCAACCCTGACAACGCAACACACCATCTCCCCCTTTGGAGAAAACCTCTACTTTCTGATCCTTGACTGACTTTTTTAACTTAATTAATCTGGGTCTCTATCTTGCTTTTCTTTAACCTCAGAAATTAGAGATGATTCTAAACTACTCTAAACCCATATATCACCCTCCTCTGTATCGACTAAGTGAACACTTAGTGTAGCAATCTGATAGACTTCCTGAGCTAACTTCTGCTTACTATCCTCAACATGAGCAACTCTACCCATAGACAGTCTACTAAGAGTGTCAGCCACTACGTTGGCCTTGCCTGGATGATAAAGGAAACTCATGTCATAATCTTTCAAGATCTTTAACCACCTTCTCTGATGAAGATTGAGATCTTTCTGAGAAAAGACATACTGAAGGCTCTTATGATCTGTGAACACATCTACATAAACACTGTATAGATAATGCCTCTAAATTTTTAAGGCAAAAACTACGGTTGCTAACTCAAGATCATGAGTAGGATAATTCTTCTCATGGGGTTTAAGCTGTCTAGAGGAATAGGCTATGGCATTACGATGATGGATGAGGACATAACCCAAACCTACTCTGGATGAATCACAATACACTACAAACCCATCTAAACCATCTAGAAAAGCTAATACTGGGGCTGAGGTGAGTCGAGTCTTCAACTCCTAAAAACTCTTCTCGCAAGGATCTGACCACTGAAACTTGACTTTCTTCTGAGTCAATCTGGACATAAGGGATGTAATAGAAGAAAATCCTTCAACAAACTATCTGTAATAGACATCCAAACCTAAGAAACTCCTGATATCTGATGGAGAGACAGGTCGAGGCAAGTTTCTTATTGTTTTGGTCTTTTGAGGATCTACTCTAATCCTATCACCAGAAATGATATGACCAAGGAATGATACTGACCTTAGCCAAAAATTTCACTTACTAAATTTGGCGAATAGCTGATGGTTTCTGAGAGTTTGAAGTATAATTCTGAGATGGTCTGTAGGATCACATTCACTATAGGAATAGACAAGGATATCATCTATGAAGACTATGATGAACATGTCCAAGTACTACTTGAACACACGATTCATCAAGTCCAAGAAAGCTGCAGGGGCATTAGTAAGACCAAAGGACATGACTAGGAATTCGAAGTGACCATATCGAGTTCAGAAAGTTGTTTTCAGAATGTCACATTCTCTGACTCTGAGCTGATGATATCCTGATCTGAGGTCTATCTTAGAGATATAGCTGGCACCCTAAAGTTGGTCAAACAAGTCATCAATTTGGGGAAGTGGATACTTGTTCTTAACCGTGACTTTATTGTGCTGACGGTAATCAATGCACATTCTAAGAGAACCATCTTTCTTGCGCACGAATAAGACTGGTGCACCCCACGGGGACACACTGGTTCTGATGAATCCCTTATTTAAGAGATCCTTCAACTGCTCTTTTAGTTCTTTGAGTTTTACGGGTGCCATTTGGTATGGAGAAATAGATATAGGCTGAGTATCTCGAAGAAGATCAATGCCGAAGTCTATTTGCCTTTTGGAAGGAATTCTTGGAAGATCTTTGGGGAAGACATCTGAATATTCATTCACTACTGGGATTGATTCAAGACTGGGAGTTTAATAACTAGTGTCCTTAACTGAAACAAGATGATAGACACATTCCTTAGATATTATTTTCCTTGCCCGAAGGTAAGAAATAAGATGACCTCTGAAAGAGGATACACTACCATTCCACTCTAGAATGGGTTCATATGGAAACTGGAACTGGACAATTTTGTTTTTGCAGTCGACTGTGGCATAGAAGGAATGAAACCAATCCATGCCGAGAATGATGTCAAAATCAGTCATCTCTAATTCGACTAAGTCTACTGAGGTGACTTTCTGAAATATCATAATTGGGCAGTTCCTGTATACCCGTTGAGCTATGATGGTTTTACCCACTGGGTAGATATTGAAAAGGGCTCTACTAGAATTTCGGGACAGAATCCCAAATCAACTTCTATATAAGAAGTAACAAAAGACAAGGAAGATCCTGGATCTAGCAAAGCGTAAACATACAAATAAAAGATCTGTAACATACCAGTAACCACATCAAGATAATTTTCCTGATCTTGTCGGTACTGGAGAGCATAGAGTAAATTTGGACGTTGCCCACTAGTAGCACTGGAGGTGGCACCCTACTGATTTGGGTGACCGGATTGAGCTGAGGAATGGTTCTGCTAACCCTAATAACCTGACTGGGGACAATCTCTGACTCTGTGGCCTGGCTTACCACATCTGAAATACACATCGCTACCAGCCCTGCAAGTACCCAGATGGTGCTTGCCATATGTCTGACAAAGAGGATGGGAACGGGCACTGCTAACACTACCCTGAGACTTAGAGCCTGGTGCCCTATGTTTGTTACCCTCCCTAAACTTAGGAACTGAAGCACTGAACAGATGACTTAGGATGAAACTGAGAACAATTCCCTCCTTCTGACTTGGGCTGAGCAAAGTTGGAACTACCTGTCCTTTCTATCTTATTTTGCTTCTCTCTCATCTTAATTTTTTTCTCCTCTATCTACTAAACATGGGTCATAAACCTGGCTATGTTCATGTCACTATTCAATATTGCAGACCTGCACTTATTGACCACACTATCATTCACCCTAGAAACAAACTTACTTATTTTTTCCCTGTTATCTGCAACCACATGATGAGCATATCTGGATAATTGAGTAAACTTAAGAGAATACTTTTTCACCGTCATGTTGCCCTGCCTGAGGTTGATAAATTCTAACTCCTTAGCTTCTCTGAGCTCTTGGGGAAAGAATCTATCTAAGAATGTGGTGACAAACTCCTCCCACTCAATAGGCCCTGCATCAACTGGCCTCTCTAACTTCCACTGTTTGAATAAGGTGTGAGCAATATCCTGCAACTGAGATGCATCTAGATTAGCACTCTCAACAGCTGACACCCCCATAACATCAGTAACCTTCTGAACCTGATCGATGAATTCCTGAGGGTCCTCATCTGACTTAGATTCGATAAAGGATGGAGGATTCATTTGGGAGAAGTCCCAAATCCTGGCTGCAGCTAAATTAGCCATTGGGTTGGCCGGAACGATGGCTGGTCATTCATTCAGAGCAGTAACTGATTAAGTAAGAGTAGTGAATGCAGCTCTAAACTCTATATGAGAAACATGTTCTCCCAAAGGTTTTTCGGGCTGAGGGGCTGACTGATTCCTATTTCTTTTTTTAGTAGGCATGTTCTGTAGAAGAAAGGGAGAAACTTATTAGAATGAGAGATTGACTTGAGATTATGCTCACTGGCATGATATGAATACTGAAAGAAGGGAAACTATTTCTAAAACATCTCATATACTCCTGTACATAAATGTGGCACGCAACACACCCGTGTACAAGACCCTACTAGATGCGGCTTTTAGACTTCCTAGGACACTATTAAACAACCTAGCTCTGATACCAAGTTTGTAATGCACCGAATCTGGTACCCAGAATGCTACACGGTGCTCATGACCCCAAAAGACCATAAGCTAATCCATGACTGATATTTATATCTATATACTGCATAATATACTGTATGATTGTGGAAACATGAACTGAATGGACATAAGTTTCAAGACTGTAACATAACTGATAAAGATATAACATATGAATGGGGTATGGAATACACAAAATAAAACTGAAATAACATGATAGTCTGAACATGATAGTTTGGAAAGCCTCTAAGTGACTGAACTGTCTGAATGAGGAGTTGATGGGACATGTCCCCAACTAACTCCAACTAATAAATTACTTAATGAGATAATAAATAATGATCATGTCCTCGAGAGATGAGAACTTACTGCTAACTCTGACTGTTGAGACTGGAATACAACTGATGCTCTGGAGCTCGTGTCTCTGAACCTATGGTATAAGACACCATAGCGCAAATGCGTCAGTACTTTGAATGTACTGGTATGCATATGAGGTAGGCTAAATGCATGGGGTTCATATGCATGAACAATACTGGCTAACTGACTAATATGAACGTGACAATACATGCATGAACACATAGTAACTATATCTGAGATCGTGATAACATGAGTTTACTGATAACTAACATGACTGATAACTGAGTTTTGATGACTATTATAACTGATAACATGAGTGACTGCATTTGACAATCCTAAATCTAATGCAACTATCTAAGTTTTGTACTGTTCTGAGTTGGCTATGTATGACAGTCCTAAATTCTGTAACTAAAATTATGGGAAGTAGTTATCTAACCGACATGCCCCCAATATGCAATTATGGCTGATTTGGGGTCCAATCTGTAACCCCAATTGGAAAAGTGTCAATTTCCGCGGCACTGGTAAGGAAAATCTATGAGTAACCCTCATATAACAGATAAATCTAGTGAGAACGGTGGGAACCCTTATATAATAGGTTAAGACATCTCATCTACCCTCATATAGCAGGCTATGATGTCTCAACCTATGTAGGCTACGTAGTTCTAGAATGCAAGGATTACTTCTAAGAATCACACCCTCATATAACAGGTGAGTTCCCATCCTTGGGTTCACTTTGTGCTAACTCCTACTCTCATTTGAATGGACAGTGAACATAAATTACTAAACTAAATTAACTAAATTTTTTTGACTAACGGAATAGTACTGAGATTACTGAATTACTGAGATTTCCTGAGTCACATGACTGACTGAGTTCTATAGATCATGGTTTGACTGAGGATATCATGAAACATGTCACTAACTCTAGACACACAACTATATTTTTTGGGTATAAGTACCCCCAGTACTTGATAGAAGGAAACTGACAAGGCATGGCATTCTTGAATGCATGACCAATCATCAATAGTCCATAATACAATAATTGGAGATATTTCATGGGCAATTGATTATCATAGCTTGGAACATGAATAAGATAGAATGTATACATAGAAAAATTTCATAAGTCTAACTAATGAGCAATCCAACAAACAAATTTAAATACATAAGAATAACATGGAAGTCATTTTGGATCACAATCTAGCTATAGTGCATAAGTTCTATCTTCCTAAGAATTTTATCAAACACTTGCATGCACCCAGAGGGCATAGGCTTAATCATCAAATTGACACATTATACATAACTCAATTTATGGATTTCACTCACTTACTAATGTTGTTTCATGAAAAACACATAAATATTCCAACTTGGGAATCATATAACAAGATAAACATGGTTACAATCAACTTACAACATAAATATCATGATTTGCAATTTGAAATAGGGTTCTTGAGCTTTATGGATGAAAGGAATCCATAAATCAACACAACTCATACCTTAGTTGTTGGTTTAGCGAAGATTGATGGAGAGAATTTTTTTGAAATTGAAACCCTAGCTTGTTCTTGAGAGAAAATTAAGAGAAACTAGTTTATTTTGGGTTCCAAATAGTTGAATCTCGTGTTAAAAGTCTTAAATAGGGGTGGTAAATTGACTCTTTCAACCCTGGATGCATCTTTTAAAATTAGTGAAAATCTCCCGACCTGGACCCCTGGCGTGACACGGTGCTATCGCGTCGTGTCATTGGAATTTGACAACTGGGAAATTGAGGAATGGCGCGACGCGAAGCCATCGCGTTGCCACTTCATTTGTGACCTGGAAGTTTGGCGCGATGCGCCACTATCGTGGAACCTTACTGGAATTTGACAATTTTTATTTTCTCCTGTGGCGCGGTGCGCCATTGACTAATATGGTGTTGTTTTACGACGGAAACTTGAAATAGTCATAACTTCTTACCCGGTTATCGGATTTAGGTGAATCTTATATTGATGGAAAGCTTATTGTGTTTTCCATATGAAAAAAAGTAAGAATATTAAAATCTCCCCATGAAATAAACATCATTCAATTTAGAAGATAATACTACACATTCTTGGGACGAAATTAGTTAGAAAACTTTGGGGTATTATAGTTACAGAACCCAGGGATAGGGCATTCTTGCCAGTAGAGGATTTGACCCTTAGTACCAATCCTTATGTTACAAAACTACGTAGACAGCAAAGGGTAAGTCGTCCTCCTGTCATACTAGGGTTGACATAATCATATACATATTTCATGAGTCTTCCTACCAGATTAGGGTTGACCCAACTTTGTTAGTATCCCGTGGCATGGTGCTAACACCCTTCCAACTGAGGTCACAGGTTGGACCTCAAATTAGTTTATAATTGGGGTATGTCGGTTAAATGAACACTCTCACAGTTACAGTTTTAGTATTCAGTAATCAATCTCAATATTTAGTAAAGAACTTAAAAATTTCTACAAAACCATGGCTATCAGTTATCAGTTACTTAGCCATCAGAATTCAGTACTTCAGTTTCATTCTTAACTTTTAGTTTTGAGTATTCAGTTATCAAAGCTCAGTACTTCAGTTTCAGTCTAATTCGAACAGACGTTATATGTGCAGTATTGCATATTCAACATGTTCAGTAGTTATAGTTTTGCATGTTCTCTCATCCAGTTACTTCACAATGTTCATTCAGTTGGTTATCATCTCATGCATACGAACCCATGTATATCATCCTACCTCACTTAGCATACCAGTACATTCTATGTACTGACACATATTTCTTCTTTGCACTATGATGTCTCATATTATAGATTCAGATGCACAGGTTCCTGATCATACTTAGCAGCTCAAGATATCAGCAGTAGATTCAGTAGTGAGTCCTCATCCATCGAGAATATTATTTTATTTTAGTATTTCAGTTAGTTCAGTAGTTATTTTAGCTGGAGTTAGTTAGGGGTTTGTCCCATCAACTCCATACACAGATAGTTAGAGGCTTTCAGACGAGCACAGTCAGTTATTCAGTTTTCATATATTATTATCAGTACACTTAGTTATTATTTCAGTATTTTGAGAACCTTATGTCATTTTCAGTTATACTTTCGCATATATTTTCAGTGTCATTATTCAGTGCTTATAGCAGGTACCAATCATGGGTTAGCTTATGATCCTTCGGGGTTGTAAGCACCATTGACATCCAGGGTGTAGACATAATTAAGTTTTCAAATAGTCATGTAAAATTTTCCTTTTCCCTACCCCAGTATCATATATATATATAGTCGTGTATGTGATTATTGACTGACTTTTGGTAAATGCATTTATTTTATCACTTTCTTTGGGTTGTTGCTAGTACTCATCATACTGACCCCCGAACACTACATCATTTCATGATGTAGGTTCTAAGGGATTTTCTTTTGACCCTGTGCATTGATAGGTGATTTGGTATCTCAGTTGGACAGCCGTTAAAGTAGTGAGCCCTTGGAAGGCTCGGTTTCTTTTGGTTTTCATTTACTATTCCAAAATATTTGGTTTTTTTTTGGCATAGTTGAGGTCATATCCCGACTTGGTTGGTATTCTTTGGCTAGAGGCTTTGTGGACAGTGTCGGGTTGCTACTTGATGGATTTGAATCTCAAACTACAAACTTGATCTTTTGGTTTAATAAATTAATTTTTATTCTATTGTTTAGCATCTGCAAAATTTATAATTCTTATGCTTTTGAGGTAAGGTTAAGGGGGTCGTCTCAGTCTTTGGTTGGTTTGGGACAGATGTCATGATCAGGCCACGATTTGAGTCATGACATACTGCTTTCATGAATTATAAAGAACTGATATAAACATATTTTTTGGTAAACGACGATGTTATTATAAAATTAACCAAATCTTATAGAGAGGTATTCTATGGCAGAGCCACTGTACAAGTGCTAGAATTAGTAGTAACATTACACAAACTATTATCCAAAACCTCTGCACTTATTTTATTTCTAATCTATCTAGCAACTGGCCTTTTACTTATATCACCTTACAAAATATCCTTTAAGGATGTGGGAGGGTCCCAGAGTAGCAAAGGTCCAACAGTAGTAGTAGTAGTAGTAGTAGTAGTATTTACAGTCATTCCTGCTAGAGATACCGCAAACTTATTTTGGTCTCTATAAACATACTTTACCTATGGTTTACCTAGAGCTAGGAGGAGGTACCTGCAATCAGATATTAAAGATGAGTTAACAATTGATAATTCCTGTAAGAGATTTACTAAATGCAGACAGTCGAGATTTATTTCTAAAGGTTGAAACTGGTATTCAAGAGCAATGATAGTCCTAAAAGAAGAGCATGAGTTTCTGTCTCTAAAGAGTCATTAGTGCAGATATGATTGATAAAACCTAAAAGCCAGGCTCCACTATGGTTTCTAAAGACTCTGGCTATGGTTGCACGATTGGTTCCAGATTTAAAGATCGCATTCGTATTAAGCATAATGGAATCAGGTGCTGGCAGTTTCCATTTCACATACATAGGAAATGTATATATTTTAGCATTTTTTTCCCGCCAAGAACCAGAATTCCAAGGACAGGGGTAAAACAAGAGCTAAGCTAATCTAAAAATGTGTCCCCTCGAAGACGCATTTATTACGGCCCAACCAGATTGACCAAAAGCAAAATTAATGATAACTTTTAAAGGGATAGTCGAGATGGAAGGATTATGAGAATTTATTTCCAAGATCCTACAAAGCCAACGTTAAGGGTGATGATCCATGAGAATGGACATAAAGTTATCTATTTAAGATGATATGGCTAGCTCTATCCAGAGAGGCTCTACAGACTTACATTTTACGAAAAGATGGGCTATAGTTTCATGGAAAGAATGGCAAAGTGGGCACAAAAGGGAGGAAACACAGTTGATGTAATGCAGGAAAATGGCGGTAGGGAGGCGATTGTGAAATATAAGCCAGGAGAAGTGCCTAAGCTTCGGTAGAATGATAAGTTTCCATATCCACCTAAAATCTGTGTCACAATGGTTTTCATTTTAAATATCTTTTCTAGCAAGTGCATTATAACAGGACGAAACACTAAATTCTTTATTATTCGTAAGTCTACGGATAATTATGTCAGCATAGGTGACATCATAGCGAGGAAGATAAATAGAGCTAATGCGAGAGAGTATGGTCTGGGGAAAGTCAAAGTAAAGATCAGAAAAAGACTAGCAGTTGTCAGTTCTAAAGGAGTCAATTTTGGTTTCTGATTCATGCCACCGAAGGGGCCCCTAAATGAGACTACGAATAGAGCAGTTTGGCCCAAGCCATGGGTTAGTAAAGAAATGGATATGTTATTCATCTGAGGGTTTCCATTAGGGACCTATATTACATCAACCTCAACATATCATAAGGTCCTTCTAAATTCTAGAGGTAATCCCTTTATGCCCTAAGTGCTTGGATCAAAGAACCTGAGCCCAGCGGGCTTCAGAATAAAAAATGCACCAAGATGAAGATGATAACAATGTTAAGTTCTTATTAGTGAGTCCTTGGATTCCTAGGCCCCTAATATCTTTAGGAGTTATAACATTTTTCCATTTTGAGAGATGAATCTTACAATTGGTAGTAGTTGCACCCCAAAGGAAATTTCACTCATAGGCTTCCATTTTCCTAATAACATACCTCGGGTGTTGAACAAGGTACATGACTTGGTTGGGGAGACTATTGAGAGTTGACCTAATCAGTGTAGTTCTCCCTGCGACATTAAGAAAAACAATTTTCCAGCTAGTTGGACGATTCTTAAAGTTATCCAGAAGAAACTAAAAGTCATGTTTGGTAGGCTTAGACATAAACATTGGAAATCATAGATACTTTCCAAATTTTCATACCTCTTGGATATTAAGGACCTGAATTGTTTTATCTTTGGATAGGGCAGGAGTATTTTTGGAGAAAAAGAGCTTTGATTTAGCCAGATTTACTTTTTTGCCAGAAACTATCTCAAAATGCTTGAAAATGTCAGATATAGTGTTGCAAGAGATAGAGTCAACATCCTAACAAAGAATAATATCATTAGCAAATAATAAATGCAAAATTGAGAGGGCACGCACTGATAATTTAATAGGGGTCCACAGGCAATTATCGACCGCTGAGTCAATTCTGTGAGAGTCTTACCATGCATATAATAAAAAGATAAGGAGAAAGAGGATTCCCTTGGCGGATGCCTTTTTAAGGTGCGAATAAAGGGCTTACCGATCCATTGATTAAAAGGGAAACCGAAGTGAAGGAAATATAGGACATGATGAGGTTCACCAAATTTTGAGGGAATTTATAGTAGGAAAGAGTGTCATAAATGAAGGACCATTCTAATTGATCAGAAGATTTTTCTAGATCAATTTTCTCCAACAAGTAGCCTTTCCTATATTTAGTGTTCTGATGGTGTAAAAGATCCTGCACAAGCATAGCATTATCAGAAGCTCTACGGTTTTCTAAAAGGCTTAATTGAGCCAGCCCAATAAGATCCTTGATAAAAGGTTTGATCCAGTTGATAATTATCTTCGTAATAATCTTATATGTAGTATTACAGAGGCTGATGGGCCTCTGCTGGGTAATAGATACAAGATTAGGAGTATTTGGAATAAGGCAAATAAACATGTTTATTTCCTCAAGAATTCTCCAGTGTCTAAAAACAGAAAAGCAGAGATCTTTAACAGAAAGGTGAACAAGGTCCAAATATTTTTGGAAAAAGAAAGGATAAATGCCATCAGGACTTAGAGATTTATAAGGCTTGAAAGAAAAAAATGATTCAATTATTTCCTTATAAGAGACCGGTCTCTCTAAGTAATTTGCATTTAGTTTAGCGATTAAGTGGTCAGAATCATGATGGAAATGCCTATTTGAGTGAGTTAGATTAGTAGAGTAGAGGTTTGAAAAGTAGGTGATAAGGTCTCTCACTTTCTGCCTATCCTCAACCTAATTTCCAACCAAATCTCAAAGAGCAAAGATCCTATTTTTGTGCCTTCGATGGGCAGTGGACATATGATAGAATTTTATATTAGTGTCACCTTCATTAAGCTAATGGATATGAAATTTAAGCTTCCAAAACTCATGTTCAGCATGAAGCAGCTCATTTAGGTTTTGCTTAAGAAAGACTTCAAGGTTTTTAGATAAAATTGCTCGTTGGGTAGTGAGGGGATTTTTTGATTCCACCTAAACGTGCCAGGATACGTCTATTCTTGTAGAAGATATTATAAAAAGCTTTTATATTCCAAATGGCTACCTGAGTCTGAAAACATGAAATAGAGGGTAGCAGAGCATTATTTTTTCTAAGACATGAACCTTTAATGATCGAAGGGAATTGAGGATGGGTAGCCCAGATAGTCTCCATTCTGAAAGGCTTATGAGTTATAGTAAGAGGGGTAGTTATTTAAAAAAGTAAGGGTCAATGATCAGAGTGAGTGTGGGGAAGGTGCATAACCAAAGATTCTGTAAATAACTACAGCCAGTCATTATTCGCGACATATCTATCTAGGCATTCCAAGATAATCGTATGATTCCTACGCAAGTTAGACTAAGTGTATTTACTATCAGAGTAACCCAGGTCAACCATATGGCAATAATCCAAGCACTACGAAAATTGTTAGCCCTAGAGATTCTTAAAGGATCTCCCCCAAATTTTTTGCTGGACTTGCAAATTTCATTAAAATACCCACCTATTAACCAAGGTCCCTTAAAAGAGTCAGCCACTTGCTTAAGATTTTCCCAAAGAGTCATTCTATCATCTTTGTTATTATAAGCATAAATAGCAGAAAATAACCATTTATTAAGGGAAGGAATTACATGTACTATACAGTGGATTTCTTGATGAGTCATGAAAACTTCCATAATATTCAAAAGGTCTGCTTGCGAAAGGATAGAAATCCTCATACTTGTCCCATCACCGAGACAACAACAACACTAGAGAAGTGAAACTCATTAAACATAGCTTGATGGTTAGTCTTATGGGTTTCTAGTAGGACTACTAGAGCAGACTTATGCAAATCAAGAATTTCCTTAAAGTGTAACCTAAATTTGGGGGAAGTAGAGCCTCTACAATTCCAAATCAGAAAATTCATTAGGCGAGTAAAATTAAGCGGCCTTGGGGAAGAGACGTCTAGAAAGTCAGTGTCCCTCAGGTAGGGACTCATAATTAGATCATATTTACCCACATCTAGGTTGAGGTTCGGCCTCATATGAATTGAGCACTTGAACATATTTTGGGGACATTTTACGTTTTTTTTCGGATAATTCTTTGAGGAGGAATACCCGTACCTGACCCAAGAAGATGGATGTTATTCCCATCATTTCTTTCATGTTTGAAGCTGTCGAAGGTGGGAGAGAGTTTAGAGAAAGAGGCTAGACTTAAGATTTGGGTTCCATCGCCACTACCGATATATGGGGTTGAATCCATGGCGGTGAATCCTCTCCTAGTAGAGGCGGGTAGAATGGGAGTGTCAAAAGGGATTGTCTCGTCGTTGGTGCATCATTGAACACTTTCGTTCCTCTTACCATCCTCTCTGTTATGATTTGAGCTAGGTCCTGAGGGTTTAGAATCAGAATAAAGCAATCATGGCCATTCACTTTCATGGTGAAGGTCAGTACATGGCCCGTTAATGCAACCTCCAGCCATGACTGGGGTGGGTAAAGAGGGACTGGGTTCATTGAAGTGTAAATTTGGTAAGGAAAGTTGTCGTTCCCTTGTTCTATCGGAAGAGAGTATCAGATGAGTTTTTGTACTGGGTAAGGTGGACTGTGATGTATGAGTAGACTCTTGAAAGGGCATATTTGAGAGAGGTTCATGATTTATAGAGGTACCAGGGAGTGGTTCAGAGATGTGGCTTTGTGCATGCAAAATAGGAAAAGGTGAAATTTGAGGTTTTAACAGGTCATCATCCTCACATGAACTGTAATCATTAGAAGGGTGAACGTGAGAAGAGTTAATTATTAGCAAAATTTACGTGAGGATAAATTAAATTCTCATGCAAACTATCCACGTGGGCCCTAGTAGCTTGGGCTCGTGCTATTGGATAATGGAGGAGTAGGATAAAGAGAGTTTTTTAACATTAATAAAAGAGGGCAAAGTTGAATTAACGAAATCAGCTGCCTCATTATTATATTGCACAGGGAATGACAAAATATTTTCATTAGAAACATTAAAGGGGGACTTAGGGGTAAAAGAGTTATTGAAGTCATTAAAAGAGTTTTTAGTTTTTAGAAACTTACCTGGGCCTGAATGAGCAGAGGTATTTGGGACTTAGGGGTAGAAGAGTTATTGACACCGCAACTGCCACGAGGGGAATTGAACCAATTGCTAACCTTCATCATCTTCTTCCATTTTTCCCCTTTTGTAGTCTCAGCGATGTGGACATTTTCTTCGCTATGTCTGTCATTTGAAATTTCATTAAAGAAAACTTTAGATGGGCAATGGGTAGTATGCCCGAGTCGTCCGTAGTCAGTACACAATGAAGAAGCAGCTCCATATCAAATTATTTTTTTGTGAGTCCATATGTACAGATGATGGAGTAGAGGTTTCTCCAAAGGAACCTATACACATAAACGTGCATATCTACCCCGAGAAGTTATTTAGGTGCAAGTCTCTACCTTAAGAAGAATTCCAATCTTTGAACCAACCTTCTGCAGAATGTCCATGTTGTAGAACTCCGTAGGTAGTCAGGCAAACGGATCCAAATTACGGTGTGGGCAGGCTGAGATTGTGATGCCAAAAATCTGATTTCCCATTTTTGTACATAGAGAAAGTTATTAAAGATAAACCACAACCCATCATGAAGAGCATGTAGCATGTTTTGCACTTGGGTGAATTTAATCAGAAAGAAATCAAAAATCAAGTCTATCAAATTTAATTCTTCGGAAGGTTTCCATATCTCCTGTAGCTTCTTCATTAGGACTTGGTATCTCAATTTTTGACCCACTAGCTTGACTATCAATGATGTCTGCCAAGGGGAGTACAGACGAGCTTTGTCCGCCACTGTTATTAGAATGAAATTTCCTTCAGATTATGCAGGGGTAATCTCATCTGGAAAGTCGGTTTCCACTAGCAGAGAATCGACTAAGTTTGGGAAAAGATCACTTCAAAGTAGTTGTTGAGCAAAGGTAGAATTTGCAGGGTAGTTTACAGGGGCTACAGGGGAAGGATTTACACTATCTAAGGGTGAAGATTGTTGTGATGCTTGGTCAATATCCATGGTAGAGGAAGAGAGAGTTTTTTTACATTGTCGGTTTCACATTGGTATAATAAGTCAATGAATATTTTCACATAAACACATAGCTCATGCAAAGGATGCTTGAAATTAACCAAAAATATCTCTTGAAGCGTGAGGAGATACCTTGAAGCAAATCTGTCTTCAAATCTGTGGTCTTCTACAGTGATCCCAAATTCATAGTCGAACTCTCTCAATACTTGAGTAGGCAAGTACTAAACAGAAAACGTAACTTTTAGACTAGGAGAATCCCTATTTATAGAGATACTCTCCTATTCCAATGAGGAAAGAAACACACACACATGTTTCTACTAAACAAAGAAAAGGGTATGACTTCTCCTTTTTCCATAGAAAATAGTATTTTGAGTTTTAGTTTAATATGGGCACTGTATGGATCATGAAATTAGTTATCAAGGCATCCTATGAAAATAATTCAAAATACTAATTTGAATTATTCTTACCATATTGAATTACAAATCATTTTACTAAAGATTCGTAATTACACTCTTTTATTTTTAATTTGAAATTCTCCGTTAAACACTTTTGTAATTACCCATGTTACACTACAGATACTAATCAATAAATTAAATCACTGAAGAATTTAATATTATGATTAATTTTCTTTAGAGTAGTGATTAATTTATTTCATATGAATTCATAAATCCACCGATCGGGTTTAGACATGAAAACTTATAAGCTTCTCGTAAAAGGCATATCATCAATCTCTATATCGAGACATGAAATCCATCAACTAACTTATTATTTCACCAATATATATTATTATCACCCAATCTACTAGGAATATTAACCCATCTTGGAATCTCACCTTTTTAATAAATCTAAATGATAATTAATACATACAGATCATAATAGTTATATCAAGATTGAGAATATAAGTACATTTAATAGTTTAGAGAATACGCTTTTATCGGTCAGTTTAAAACAATTATCTCTACTCGGTCCTATTCAATACATACAAAATGCACTAGCACAAACAATTAGAACTATACCATTCTCATAATCAAGATAATTTACATTTAATCTCATGCTACATTCATTCTAATGGTTTGTCCAAATTTTCATCCATTGTGAATTATAACTTAACTTATAAGAAATGATATAATAATTTTATGTGTATAAGCTTAAATTCTATACACCAAACCCTTTACTATATAAGTTGAGGACCCATATATGACAATGATCTATTTAATGTAATAATATATTAAATTAAATAAATAAATAAATAATCATTCAATAAATAATACTCTATCAAAACACATGATTTATAGTATATCCTAACAAATTGATGAATTGTACTATGTCTTGAAAAACGATTATACAAATACGTAATAAATGTTGATGGTAAAATAAGCAAAAAGCTAATTCTCTTTTCTTGATATATTAAAAATGATTGCTAATAAAAGTTGAAACTTTATTTTTGAGTAAAGCATCTAGTACCCCTCCTGAACTATGATCAAATTTGCTACGAGACACTCCAGCTTCATAGGGTTCCTATTACCCCTTCTGAACTAGATTTTTGCATATTTTTGTAAATCTGTTTAGCTGGCGTGGCATATTTTGTCTACCTTTTTAGTTGACATGGTACCTTTAATGTGGGACCTATTTTGTATAATAAAGATATCACATCAACACAAAAGGGAGATAAAAATATCCTAAAATCTTTATTTTTAAAATACTAGCAAAGTAAAACAATAATGGATTGCATATCTACAAAAGGGCAGATTTGTAACATATCATTTGAGCGAAGGAAAATAAGCCTTGAAGGAAAGTTGGTTTGTGAAATAAACTTCAAGTGTGATGGAGATGTATTCCATGAAATATTTAGGAACAGCCACATCATTTCTACTGTTTGAAAATTTAAATTATTTATCAAAAATATGTGCCAAATAATGATAAATTATATGAACAAATACTATTTATCAAGTTTTTTTTCCAAAAACTACTTGGGAATTTATAGCCAAATGGGTCATTATTTACTTGAATCATAGAATATTAAAAGAAGAATGAAAAAGTGCCAGATCCACACAATTACATGGAATTGTGCCTCAATGTCACCAAAGATATTTAATTAGACTCACCATCTCAAGTGATAAATAAATATTGCATATTTATGTTGGTCGGTGACTTTGAAAATATTGATAGATGCATGTGTGCTCACGTTCAACAGTGTAACAGTATTTTTGAAGAGTACCTACGCTGTATACCAAATGCTTGGAATTAAACTGTTTTCTCAAGCCTTGTAATAGTAATGCGTGGTGTAATTAGTGAGTGTGCTTTGCAATGTCTACTATCAGGGGCGGAGCTAGCCTTTGTCGGGGGTTTCATCAAACCCTCTTCGACGAAAAACTATACTGTTTATACATCATTAAAATTATATATTTTTTTTGTATATATAATAAATGTCAACCCTCTTCTATTAATTTTTCTTCTAACTTTGAACCCCCTTTGTGGAAATCCTGACTCCGTCTCTGTCTACTCTATGTATCAAAAATAAAAGAGTGAATATGTAATTTGTAATTTCACTGGGAGAAAGCAAACAGGCAATAAAAAGATTACTCCAAGTAATGGAAATCGAAGATTCACAAATTAAAGCTTCAGAAAAAACTCCTATCAAAAAAAGTCTTGTACAAAGTGACACAATAGGTTTCATCATTTGGTGTAAAAATTAAGTTATTTTCCCCGTTTTAGTTTATTTATCTTATCTTCCTTTCAAGGGTGGCTGTTTCGAGGCAACCTTCTAGTTGTCTATGTATATCTACCTCCTTTATCTCTGTGAGGTCATTAGGGGTCTTCGCTGGTGATTTGAGTTATTTTTTTATATTTAGGGTGTGTTTGGTATGAAGGAAAATGTTTTTCATGAAAATATTTTCTTGGAAAAAAAGTTAATTTCTTACTTATTTTCTAATGTTTGGTTGGTGGATGAAAAATATTTTCCGAAAAATATTTTCTAGTGTTTGGTTGGCGAATGAAAAATATTTTTCAGCAAATACATTTTAGTGTTTATCTAAAGAGTAAAAATACTTTTACAAAAATAATTTTTGATCCAGAAAAATATTTTTTTTAGGGTGTGTTTGATATGGAGGAGGAAAAACGTTTTCTAGAAAAATAATTTATTTTTTACTTATATTCTTGTGTTCGTTATGCAAATTGGGTAAATATATGTTTCTAAAAATATTTGTATATATTTAACAAAAATAATGAGAGCGAATAGGATAAGAAGGGTGGAATAAGAAAAAAAATAAAAAAATTATTTTATTTTTTGTATATGTAGGGGGTGGGGGTGGGGGGGACTGGTAGGTAGGATTGGGGTAGTCAAAATAAGTGGTAGGGTAGGGTAAGAATTTATTTTTATTTTTTTAAAAGCACAAATTAATATTATTTTTTTTAGGGAGGGGGCTGGGGGTTAGGAGAATGAGGGTGGAGTAAGAAAAAAAATAATTTTTTTAAAAATAAATTTTAAGGGAGGGGGGCGGGGTTTCGGGTAGTCTTAGGTAAGAAAAAGTTTGAAATATTTATTTTGAAGGGAGGGTGGGGGGTCGGGGGTAGAAGAGCAAGGGTGAGGATGGGGTAAGGAAAAAATTAAATTTTTTCAAAAAATAAACTTAAAAAAATTATTTATTTGGGGGGATGGGGGTGCGGGGGGGTTAAGGAAAAAATTTTAATTTTAAAAAAAAAAATTAAATATTTTTTGGGAGGGGAAGAGGGTAGGGATTTGAGTTTTGAGTAGGGGATGAGGTAAGAAAAAAATTGAAATATTCTTTTGAATGGGGTGGTAGGGGGTGGGGTGGGGGTGGGGGTGGGTATTGGGGGTCGGAGTAGGAGTGGGTGATTTTGAGAGCTGTATGAAATTTCAACTTAAGAGTGAGGTTGAAAGAGAGTTTTGAAAAATAATTTTCTTACTTTTTGAAGGGAAGTCATTTTCCTTAGATTTGAGAAAAATAAGTTGATTTAAAAAATATTTTTCAAAATATTTAAGCCAACCAAACAAAAAAACTGAAAAAAAAAATTGAGAAAATATTATCCTTCATACCAAACACACTCCTAGTATTTGGAGTTTGTCTTGATTAGGTACCTCTCTCAGCATCCCAACTTTTCTTCTGCTAGGCCATAACTAAAAAGCTCCACTTTCATACAAGTATGTGGTTTATTCGAATATGAAATATAATATTGGAATAGTAAATAGGTTAATTTGAAAATAAAGAAATCGCTAATCATAAAATATTATTCTCATCAAACCAAAATCAAGGGTTGGAAAAAATTTCTTCCCATTAATTAGGCAAAGTAAATTAAATGAAGGTTAAGTCCATTTTAAAAAGAATGTCTCTTTATTTTTTTGGCAACACTATAATTTTAACTTCGCATATGACATATTTATGATCATGGGGATTAAATATATATCTATAGTATAAGATCACGAGATTTAAAAGTTTTCTTTACTTTTTAATATTTTGTATCAAGTCAAAACAAGGCAAATAAATTGAAACAAAAAATAGTGTTTGGTGTGGACGATACACAATGAATCTCGGAAATAAACTGGTGGATCATGGTGATGGGCCACGTGGAACTTTGTTCGAGGCAGAGATTATTGGGTATGTGAACAAAAGTCCCACATTGGTAGCTAAAAATATTGAAAAACTACATATAAGATGTAGGATTTCGTAATGGTGTGACGTCTTTTGGGGAAAACAGTGAGGATTTTACCCAAAACGGATAATATCACACCATGGAAGAGTGTATTTGGGTTGGTTGATCCCAACAACTGTAATAGAGCCCAGATTCAGCGGGATAAGTATGGTGATGTGGCAGAGCGATGGGGTTCAGGGTTCAATTTACTTACCCTTACGAGCTTGGAGATGCACACTCAAGAACTAGCTGCGGAATTCAGTTGTCATATAATACTCATGATGTGGGTGTGATACGAGAGTAGTCTACGACGACGAGAACAAACACAAATATTAAAGAAACAATGAAATTGACAAATGGAAAGTAAAATGATTAAAAGGATATATGATAGAAAGATTGACACAAGAAGATAACCAAAGGGTAATCAAAGGGTCTATCAAACTCAAAGACCTCCTTTATTTATTACCTACGAGCATCTAGCTCTTACGTTGACCGAAAGAGGGATCGAATCTCCCTTACAATCACTGTTTCTAAACAAAGTTAAACATTGGCATTTCCAAGCACTCAACATTCTCAATGGAGTTTTCATGAATTCATTATCATCATTAAACAAAAACTAACTAAAAATAAGCGTAGCTACCAAGTATTTTTAGTTTGGCTAAGTATTACACAATTAGGGCCCAATAGTGACCCAAATGTAAGAAAAGGCCCACTAGGGTCTGTTTTGACCCGCTCTTAAAATGCTAGAGCGGATCCAAAGCACCTCGGGTGCATGACCTTTCCAAGGGGCTTTTGAGCCCCATTTTTCACTCCTTCAACCTCGTCAAAGTCCTTTGACCCTCCTTAATAGTAATCTTCGTCCATGTGACATTTTTTAAAAGCACTAACGAGTCATCAAGCACATCGAGCATCATACGTATCTCATCCAAAGGTCCGGAGGCAATTTGTCTTGTATCATCCCCCTTTCTTGAAAAAGATTCGACCTCGAATCTAAACCTTGCAAAATAAAAGGAAGGACAAAAAAATACCCTTCTTGGATATCATGGATATCATTATAGGCAAAGAGGTAGTATAGGAAGGAATCAAGTGTAAAAGCATCATCCATAGCGCCATTATCTACAAGAAGACCATTTGTCTCAAAAGACATAGAACATAATGCACACAAGGATGGTATCAAATCATTTAAGCACATATGACTCTTTTTTTTAATCAACTTCCCAAAGGAAAGAAATTCATTAATGGGGTCATGCCCTTAGTAGTTTCTTCATCTCTATTAACAAAGGTAAGCATGCTCCCAAGAGCCCCACAAGATACTTCAAATTTTCCAACCCTATGAAGGTGACAAGAAGTTCTTAGCATCTATGGGCTCTTAAACAAACAAATGATCAACTTGGAATCTACAAGTTGGAATTCAGACAATTTAACCACAAGTGTATCAAGCAAGGATGCAAGTTTATAAGAAATACCAAAATGAGAAAATGATAGATTTACCCTCGAGTTCTCAAGAATGATACTACTTTGGAGAAGGAGGTCATCAATTCCATTCAAATATTGAAGAAGGGTATCACACAAATGGAATTCATCCAAAGTAGTTTCAAGAGAAGACTCTTTTCTTGACCTACATGTAGTGAAATCTTGGTCAAGAATGGAAACATACAATAGTGAACTCTCTTCGATCTTTGTATTGCTCCCCTTATTTATAAACCCCTTATTTTTTTGGAGGTCTTTCCCTTACACATTGTTGGTCCCTTAAGTGGATTATGAATATCTGAGAAAGACTTTCCATCATAGGGAAGGATACCAACATCCTCATTCAAACATTGCTTGTCATGTAGACCAAGCAATAAGTTGGGTGTACCAAAATCACCATATCCTAATTTGGCACGGGGTCAAACATCTAGAGTGGCCATAGACATAGGTCTAGACAACACTCTTTCCCCCCCAAAGGCTTCACCCAAACTAAAGGATATACTATTTATTCTAGCATAAGACTCAAGATCATCATTGTGAGTATTTCAACATAGGAGAACACAAAGTAAAAGAAGAAGCGATTTCCAAATAATTGATACTTTCTCATTCAAGGGACGAATCCTCTAGTATACACATACCACCACTAACATCAAAGGGATTATTACTTAAGTCTTCACAAGAAGCAAGCAATTCATCCTCATAGACATCTAACAAGGGTGGGGTGTCGTACAAAGGATCACGGCCACGAGCATTTTCATAGGAACAATTACTAATTGGATTTCTTAAATATTTAAGAAAACCAAATTTATCATCACCCAATTGATCACTCCTTTTCAAAACCTCACATCTTTTTCCCTTAAAAGTACTTTCAGCTTCAAGGAAGTGATTTCCATCTTTAGGAGGAATGTTGTCACACCATAGTGGATTTTCATATAAGATATAGCCCTCAAGATGAGCTACATCATCAATGCTATCCACACTACTAGGCAATTCACTAGTAATGATTTTATCATCTTCAAACAAGATATTATCCTTAAAGAGAGAAAAGACTATCCATGAAGAGGATGTAGAACATGTAAGTTCACTCTTTAAAAGACAACTATCAAGTATCAAAGATGTTACAAACACATGGTTATCCCTATGAGCCAAACAATCATTAAGATCTTCACTAGAGGACATACCCAAAGGGACAATCATGTTTACTTGATCAATATATTCAATATCACCACTCGCTTAAGGTTCATTAATCACATCACACACATCCTCAAGTGGTGGGTAAGTTTCCCACACAAGTTGATCAACACAATTTTCACAAGATGATGTACTTTTATTCAACATCGTGGCTTCAACACTAGGTGGACTCAAATTGATCTTACAAAGAGAATCAATGAGGTCATCAATAGGATCAGTTAGTATTTCCAGACTCTAAATGAGTACATTATCTACAAAAGGCAAAGAGTCATAAGACTCACATATAGTTAAGCTACTACTCATAGTTAATAAGCTACTAGCCTCACAATCATTATTCACATGCACAAAAGTGTAAGAGTTAGCTATTTTACCTTGAAGTTCTTGAGAAAATTCTTCTTTACCTTGGTGTGAAGGTCCTCCACAAGCTTTGGAGTCATCTAAGATTGCCCTCATCAAATCTTCAAGGAGAATCTTCTCTTTTAGTACTTGTTTTTCTCCGTTTTTCATGTTGGTACCTACACGCATGTCCTTACTAAAAGAAAGAAAAACAATATTAGCTCAATTTGGTGGCAACCTCCTCGCTTCACTCCTCACAACCACTTATTTTTCCACTCTTAGATTTCCACCTTGCAATTCTTTACTCCTCTCAATCTTTTTCCTCTCAATTTTATATGGCTTGGAGTAAGTGGTCATCTTTACTTAAGATTTGGGAAGGGGAAGTGGAAAAAGATGTTTTTCCCATTGGTCCATCACAATTTTAGGCCAATTTTGCACATTTAGAACCTTATGTTGTGCAAACCAATCAACACTTAAGCATAAGTGTCCACATTCCAAGGGGAATATATCACAGCACACCTCCTCATAGTACCCATCTTGGGTAAATAAAACTTTCACTCTCTCGAAAACTCAATAGCCTTCCAAGAAGTATGGGAAATTCTTGGACACTCGAGGTATCCCTAGATAATCAACCATAAGAGGAGTTATGTAGTTAGCATGAGACCAATCATCAAGGATAAGAACACATCTTAGAACTCTACAAATCTCTACCCATCTTGAACAAGTTTGATTTCTTGGATCGCTATTATAAAGCTTTGTGTAACCCTTCGGCATATAGATTGACCCCAGGAACTCTTTCAAGGCTCCTCATGCTTGAGTGGGCCTTATTTTAAGTTTACACTATCCTATGGTCGGACCTTAAATGTACTTAAGGGCATATGTAGCTTGTTTGACTTCGCTCATAACATAATCCTCGAAGATCCTTTCATATTTTTATTCCCAATAAAGGTAAACTTTGGGATACCGTTCGCCTTTAAAGATGGATAGAGTAGGAAGATAATGAATCTTACTATACCCTCTATTTCTACCTTGGTTCCCTCTTCCACACGTTTGGTCACTAGAACAAGAAGCTTGAGATGCATGTAATATCCCTAGGCTTTGGAGATGCAATTGTCTTTAGTCCCATAGAGCAAACTCTACTATAGCTAGTATAACCATTCACACTACCTCGACTTTGATAAAAAAACTACAAGGTGGGGAATATGAATCTTCATACTTCACTTTCACACTCTGATCATGACTCTTAGATGGTGCATAAGAGAGAAGGTTATACTTTATATTGTTGTGATGTTTGGAGTGGGAAGTGTAATACTCCTCACTTGCTCCATCTTCTTCACAAGAACCCACACAAGGCTCTTCATCATCTCTATATTCACTACAAGAATTAACCTCATGATTCATATGATATTCTCCTTCGGAATAGTATCCCTCATTGCCACACGACTCTTGATCATGGCTATATTCATAGCCCCTATAATCTCCATCTTCTTCATAGCTATAACTATCTTTACCAAAATCATAGTCTCCTATATCGTAGTCACCATTGTATGAGGCTGTAGAAGACATGCTTCCTTATATCACCTTGTACCTACAAAATGAACAAACAATATTAGTAGTAAAGCTCCTCACCAATACTCGCAATGATCTTACATTTGTGATTCTCTCAATTGGAGCGGCGAATGTTGAAAGTTGCTTATACTCCGGTGGTCGATAAGGTGTCAGTCTCTACTTTGTGGCCGGAGTGGATTCTTGTTTGAATGACTCAAAGAAATAAAAACTATTTACAGACTTGAATCAAAAAGAGAATGTAGAAGAGGATGATGTGGCATCTCCCAATGGCTTTCATTCCTATTTTTCTGTTTTTCTTATTTTTTTGGACATTTGTTGATTTTTTATTTTTTTTTAATATTTATGTGTTTGAAGAAAATCAAAAGACACTTCTTAAATTCATTTAAATATTAATTTATCATATTGATTGAATCATTCATTAGATGTTATAATATTGATGATCAGTTACTAATCTCCCACCTTCTTTATCATTTCCTTTACCACATATATTCACATAGTTTTCATCAACGTGTTTCAATTCAAGACCTGATTTTTATCGTCTAATTGGCTTCCCAATTATGTTATGCTTATAAGTTATAGCTAGAGTACTATTGCATGAAGTTTGCATTATTGGTTGGGGACACCAATTATGGTTAGTGTACACTCTGTTATAAAATAATTATTTATTTATATTTTTTAATGTGATTTTTTTCGTCTACGTTTTTATCATTTCACATGAAATATCATTCGAAATATGTTGTGTACGCTCTTGCATAACTAATAATTTTATGTTTTTAAGTAACATTTCTAGATGAGAATTCCCAACTGCAATCATTACTCATTGTAGAGAAAATTTTATGTTTTTAAGTGATATTTCTAGATGAGAATTTTCAACTGCAACCATTACTCATTGTAGAGGAATGACATATTTGTCTTGACCTACAAGCTAAGCATCCATTCCATGGTTGCACAAGTATATTCAGATGCTACCTTATCTAATGTCATAATGTGTCCTTTCAATACAAGTATTATAACTATTTTATTTATACACCAGATTGTTTAAACTTACATTTCAGTGAAGGTTGTCAACATGGCGATAATAAGATTCATATCAACCAAGAGCATGGAATATGTGTACACTTCTTTTTATTTAATTTTATTAGTTTAAACTGTAATCCTCGATTCTTTTTTTTTATTATAACTTTCTTTTTATATGGAATAGAATTACGGGTGACGTGTATCCACTCTTTAAATAAATTTAATTTAGGGTGAAAAAAGCTAATCTTTCTTGCCTAGCTTCTTCTCTTTTCATTTTCTTTCATTTTTTCACCATATTTTATTTCTTTATTAAGTCTTTTTCTTGATTTTGCTATTCTTATTAATTTCGTCTAATTTGATAGAGTGACATTTTCAATGATTGACGAAAAGATGTCTCTCAAACAGATGGAAGCTTGATATAATATATGTCATCTTCTAAATGAATTTAAGATACTATTTAGTAATGAGATAATACGTCGAAACGCCCCTAAACTTGTAGCCAAAACTTACTTTAGACCCTAAACTTGTATGAAAATTATTTACCCCCTTAACAACTTTCAAGTGAATTTTTTACCACCCTAAAAAAATTATACCACTCTCACTACAGAGAGTGAAGTACACACGCCCCACGTCATTGCCAACTCAGTGCCATGTCATTGCCACATAAGAAATTATAATTTTTTTTTAAAAGTAATCCAACACACATATTATTTTTATATATTTTTTTTAAAAAAAATATAAAATATATATATACTATTTTTATATATGTATAAAAAATATATATTTTAAAAAATATATATATAAATTATTTATCTATTATTTTATATATATATATATATATATATATATATAACCCACCCCCTTCCTCCTCCTTCTTCTTCTTCAATAGCCCACCCCACCCACTCCACCCCTGTCGTTCCTCTTTCTCCTTATGCTTCAATAGCCCCCCACCCCCACCCCCTCTTTCCTCCTTCTCCTTATGCTTCAGCAGCCCCCGCCACCATTAACACCAATAACTTTCACTCAATTAATAACTCACCGAAAAACATCCATCTCTGCCTTGAACCACCCTACAAATTTCCCCAAATCACCTAAAAACATCACAACCACCACAAAAAAAACTCAAAATCTCAAAAAACTCACAAAGTCTTCACCGAAAATGATTTCACCATTAAAATCATTAACATCATTATTTCACCATTAACATCATAAACACCAATAACTTGATTTGCATTTAACAAGAAATTGATAAATAACTTGATTCAACAGTGCACCAAGCCCCCTCCCCCCACCCCGATTCCTTTTCTTTTCCTTTAAAAGTCAAATACCCCATTAACATCATTATTTCAACCTTTAATTTTAGCTTCCTCCATGTTTTTAATAGTCAAATCCACCAACTCATTCACCCAATTATTCATCAAATTTGGGAAGTAGATCAATTTAAAGTGAATGATAAATTAGAGAAGAAAAAATTTCTAACAGAGCCATTTTTAGTGTGGTTGATCATCTCCGATATGTTCCACCAACTCAGTGAATGATTTTTTTTGCTCTATTCAACAACCCTTTGATTTTTTTTTGCTCTATTCAACAACCCTTTAGCTCAAACATTGAAAGAAATTATATGTGATCTTTCTTTTCTACTTGTGCTTCTGTAATGTAGATATGACCAAAAAAGAAAGCTATTTTTTTCAAGAGTTCGAAAAATGGATTGTGGTGATGATTTGCTAAAAAAAATAGAGTTGTTATGAAGAAGAAAAAATGGAGTTGGTGGGGTGGGGAAGGGGATTGTTATGAAGAAGAAAGTGGAAGTTGACTTCTTTTTGTCTTTAGCTTTATATATATATATATATATATATATATGTATATATATGTATATATATAATTTGGGAAATTTAAAAGTTGGGACCCACCTTTTTCATTTTTTTAAAGACATTAACGCGCTAATTTTAAAAAAAAATGTCACGTCAACAATTAGGGTGGTAAAAAATTCACTTTAAAGTTGTTAAGGGGGGTAAATAATTACTCGATTAGTTTAGGGTGTAAAGTAAGTTTTAGTTACAAGTTTAGGGGTGTTTCAATGTATTATCTCTTTAGTAATTTAAGTATAATTTAATATCTTGATGATAAAATAGATAAATAAATCTCTATATATAGGAGAAACATAGACAATGCAAGTTATATCTCTCTATGACCGTCATTAATATTTATTTGTTTTCCCCCTTTTTGAATTTTTTTCACAATTTAATCTAATAAAATTTAATATTTATTTCATAATTATATTCTCTTAATCACTCATCTCTATTTTCTATTTTTGGTCACTTTTTCTGTTTAAAAAATCCAAAATCATTGTCATTAATTTAAGAAATCATTTACTTTTTAGAAAATAATATACACATAAAAATATATTCTCCTTTTATAGAATTCATTTCTATTAAAAATCTCAAAATCATTTCACTATCATTTGTAAATATTAGACTACTTAATTTGAAATGCATGTCTGTTATTATGTACGTCATAAATACAACATTTTTGTAAAACAATATTGTAATAATAACATTAAATGTGATCCTTTTTTTTTTGTTTTTCTTATGAATTGCTTTTGTAGATGAAAATATTAAGAAAAAATTATAGTAATATTATATGAGTTATTTTATTAGATGAATGATTAGCTTATACGAATCATGAAAGTTCTCCTCTCTATACAAAGATTGAAGGTATTTTGTTGATAAGAGTGTTCCTACGTCGGATCGGATAAATATTCTGAACTTTTTATAAGACTTGAAAAAGGGTCAAAATTAGATTTGTGAAGAATAAAAATAAAGGATTAAATAGAAGAAAATTTAATCGAGATCAAAATTAAGCAAGTGAATATATATTATCAAAGATATCAATTTTATTTTTTTCACAAAACCAACAAACTGAGGGAATCAAAGTCCTTTCTCCCTTACCAAATTTTATTTTTTCGTTGCGAGCTAATAGTTCACTTTTGTAATTAACAATATTAAAATTGTAAGCGCATGCACTAAAACTTATGATGATAAATGTCTGTTAATTATCTTTGCTTAATCTAGGTCATATAAATATCATAGTTAAATGATCATTTGATTCACAAAATAAGAATGTATGAGTTCTAGAGTATCTTTTACTTTTAAGACAAATAAAAAAGGAACTAAAGAAAGTCAAAAAAACAAAGAAAAAATAAAGAAAATGGGGGTACTGTGGTGCTACGAAATATTACTCCTATTTAAGAGAGAATAATAAAAATAAAAAGTTGAAAAAAGCTGAAGAAAAAAGGAATAGCCAAAAAAAGGTATATATTTATTTGTTTTGTACTTTTTTTTTCTTCAAAATAGTTGAAACATCGAAAAATAGTTTAGAAAATAAAATACAAATATGAATATATTAAATATATCTTATTCAAAGACTTTATTGTGTTTAATATAAGGAAATTTATTATTTTATTTTCTTAGAAAAAACACGCTAACTGACTAACAAAAGCTTATCAAGTTTAAAACCTATCAAGATTTTTCTATTTACAGGACTTATGAGTATCGTGCTTGGAGTATGAAATTATACCTATTGATAGTTTGATATCATACAAAATTTTTAAATTTAATCAAATTCATAGAACTAATTTTGTAGACATATATAGATGATCTATTTTATCTTTTCAGTTGGCAAAAGTCTTTTTTATCTGACGATTTTGCAAGAAGGTTATATTATGAATTTCTTATTACTTTTATACCGCGCGAAGCGCGGTCAAATTTACTAAAGTTGGTTAAATTAGGACAACTATTCTTTATCCAAATGGGACCAAGAGTTTTAAGTTTTCAGCAACAGAAAAGGATCTATTCTTAGCATTACTAAATACTTAACAAGAACTACCAAACTGATTGTGTTCAATGTTACACTTGTATATCAATCTGTTTAATTATGAAAACTAATTTTAATGTATAAGGTCACAAACACAACATTCTAGGCACAGAAATTCTTATGTAACGCTACGTTATCATGTGACTGGGAATGTGTATTGTGATACTAGCCATTTTGTGCAGTTATACCAAAATACATTAAAATATTTTCGCTCGTATGGTATGAGGGATAAGGAATGACAAATTTCGAAATTAATTTTAGAATGAGTTTATCCTATGTTTGGTTGGGAGAAAATTGCGGGATAACTTATCCCATAATTAGTTATTCCGGAATTGTAGTGTTATGTTTATCCTACATTGAGGGTGGAATAACAATCCCGCAATAAGTTATCCCGGAATAACTTGTTCCCAACCAAACGAGTCCTTTATGTTTCGCATTGGCTTCTACCACTATATTAGCAGCAAGAAGATAAATTACATGACAAGGAGTGGGATATAATGCTTCATCTCCTAACTATGTGAATAGGAGTTGATACAAGTATGATCATGATCATGATACTTTTGAGTATTTTTGAAGACTAGTCACTAAAGGGCCCTTTTGTCATTTTGTCTATTATTGTAATGTAGTATAAATAGAACATTATAGGGTTTATTTCTTTAGTTGTTTTAAGATATTGAAAGAACACTTCTCTTAGAGAGGAATTCCAAGACCGAAACTAGGGCATTGCACAAGTGTGGAATCATTTGTGTGTTGCATTTTGCTTGATACGTTGGTGCTTGAGTGGTGGACTCCTCTCTTGTGTCATTGTAAGATATAGGTGATTGTAGTGTGTAGTATTAAGGGTCCAAGAGTGGAATAGGCTCTTGGGTTCTTAAGATTATACCTCCATTTGTCTATCTTTCTATCTTTATCTTCTTGTAACTTTGTAGTTTGTATTATAATAGTGAAGCCGCGTGGATTGTTGTTGTTAATATAATTTGGTGGCCGGCTGTTTTGTGTGTTAAACACCTTGTAAACTTTTCCTTCTTGTACTTGTTCTTGAATTCGAGAGTGGTCACCAAAGGGGTCCTCGGTTCTTCAAACTTGTGGACTGTTTTGGTGTATGTTTTGTGTCTTTCCTTGTCATTCTTGTATCAGGAGTGAACATGCCTACCTCTTTACATCATGTTTACCTATTAAACTTCTTGTGTTTTGCATGTGAATAAGAACTCTAAAATTAATCCCACAAAGATATACTCCAGTTAGAATGTTGTCTATACAAAGGAACATACTGGGAAAATGTTTTCCTACCTATCAAACACACCTAATGACAAGATTTGTTTTGGTTTCCTTACTCTAAAAGATGAAAATTATCGAATGTTGTCAATAGGAAAGAACGCAATTGTTTGATTTTGACTTTACTAAAAGCCTAACAACAACAACAACAACAACAACAACAACAACAACAACAACACACCTAATATAATCACACAAGTGGAGACTAAGGAGGGCAGTGTGTACCCAGACCATACCTCTGTTTCCGATAGACCACTTCATTAAACGCAAAAATAAACAAAATGGGAAAGGACCCTTTGTCCGTAAGCAAGAGAAGGAGAAGCATAACCTCTTCAAAGAAAAAACAAGTAGTATAGAAATCAACCAGTATCTATTAAAACCTGAATATAACAAGTAGACTTGACAGTGACTCAGGGCTATACCAGGATTTGCATTGTTCAAACCTATGTTGCTTGATCTCTTTAAAAAGGTCATCGGGTTACATATCGGATCCTCCAAAAATAGTGTATTTTTGAAGGATCCGGCATGGGTGTGGCAACACCTAGAAGAGTCTGAACAACTTAGGTTCGAACAACTAATTCAATAAACTACAATCTAAATAACTGATAAAGGTTTAATTTATCTCATTATGAAAACACCAAAACAAGGTTTCACATTTAACAGGTCTAGGGGAACTGCAACACGGGAGTAGGAAAACATAGCCACATGAAAAAAGAATAGAACCAAAAACCAACAAGAATGATAGATTACTTCACATCGACTCTCTATTCAGTAAGAAGAATAGAACCAAAAACCAACAAGAATGATAGATTACTTCACATCGACTCTCTATTCAGTAAGAAGCTATCTTGCGACTGAGTGACTTATTGAACCATGCCCTCCAACTTCCTGCTCCCTTCCGAGCCATATCCATTTGTTTCCCATCAAGAATTGAATTCTCAGCCTGCGGTTTCTTGACCAGCACAAAGTTACGAACACCAAACGATCCAATTGTCTCCCATGGACTCAAATCTGAAATAACAACACAATGTAAGCAAAAACACACATCACCGGAAAATTAAAATGTGTAAAGCCTTCCAAAATCTTTTTATGATATAGTATGAACCACAGCAATAGCCGCAAGAGTCACAACCAACTTAACTCCACAATATCACACATGACGAGCATCTTAGACAACAAGAATCAATACAAACGTAGATACTTGTCAGAGAGTGTGATACAGGTGCAAGAACCAATAACCTCTGATAAAGTTTAGGGATAGCAATGACGCTGGACGTGCAGGGCCGGGGCATTTCCATATTTTAGTGTTTTAGATTTCAATGTCCGTGTTTGTTTCCGTTTAATATTCTCAAGTTTTTTATTCATATACACAATTAACTAATCAATTAAACATGTAATTTGAAAATATATATATCATCGATCAGTTATATTACAAAAAGAATAAAACATATGAAAGTAGAGTTGAAAACGAGGAATGGCAAACAAAAATATTAAAGAAAAAATAGTTAACATGGAAATAAAGAAGCAAATTTAACCTAAATACAAGGTTTGGAAAGGTGTAATTTTTTTTTTCTTTTTTGGGGTTGGGGGTGGGGAGTTAAGCAGAGTAGAGAAACATTGTGACAAATAAAGATTCACTTGCCCTGCTCTACCGTGTAAAGGCCTGTTTAATTGAGTAATACAACAACAACAACAGACCCAATGAAATCCAACAAATGGGGTCTGGGGAAGGTTGAGTATACTCAAACCTTACTCCTAGCTCGTGAAGGTAGAGATGTTGCTTTCAGAGGACCCTCAACTCGAGCGGAGCATATCAAAGTAGGTAAGAAAAGGGAAAGTGACAGTGAAGAAAACATAGAAACTAATGAGGAAACAGTATCAACAACAAACGTGAAATAATCGAAACATCATAGACAATAGATGATAGAAATCAAAAGCAAGCCACAAAGCGAACACTACGACGGAAACCACCAAGTCTAAACTCGTCAAAAAGCACAACAACACTCCACTACCTAATAACCTTCTCCCCTAATGTGCGACCTCCACAATCTAAGCTTATGCCTTTGATAAGCTGGAGTTGCGCCATGTCCAGTCTAATTACCCTTCTGCAATACTTTTTCAGCCTACATTTATGTCTATTCGTACGAAACCCTCTTGCACCTCCTCACTGGGCATTTGTGCATCTCCTCTCCACATGCCCAAATCATCGTAGCTTGTTTTCCTAATTTTGTCCACCATGAAGGCCACTCCCCCCTTGGCTCAAATATCTTTATTCCTAATCTTATTGAAAGCATCATTTCCGCAACTTGCATCTTCTAAAGATGAGAGTTTTTGACTGGCCGACACTCCACTCCATACAACAATATCGGCTCAACTACCACTCTGTAGAACTTATCTTTACTTGTCTTTAAGTTTATGTGGTACCTTTTTCACACAAAACTCTCGAGACAAGCCTCTATTTCATCTACGTCGGACCAATATGATGTGTAACATCATCGTAGATGTCCCCACTTTCCTCGGTTAAAGACGCAAGATACTCTCACTTCCATACCTGACTTATGCCTCGTATCACTAAATTTGCACTCTAAATATTTTGTTTTGCTCTTACTCAACCTAAATCCATTAGACTCCAGAGTTTGTCTGCACCTCCAACCTAGCACATCGCGTGCTCATCAATCAGTACTATGTCAATCTGCAAATAACATACATCATGGTTTTCCATCTTTGAATATACTGCGTCAATTCATCCATCACCAAGGCGAATAGGAAAGGGATAAGTGTTGCTCTTTGGTGCAACCACATCTCAACTGGAAAGTGATCTGATTCTCCTTACACCATTCTAGCCTGAGTCTTAGCTCCATTACACATGCCCATCGTCGCCCTAATGTAAGCCACTGATACATCCTTTAGTCTCCAGGCATCTAGAGGGGACTTTCCTTGGGACTGCCTTTGGAATTTTCAAGGTCAATGAACACCATAAATAAATCTCTCTTCCTTTCCCTATATTTTTCCACCACTATCCTCACAATATGAATGGCTTCTGGGAAATAGATATACACTCATCTCCACCACCCCTAAACTGGTTAATTTGAGTATATCATTACAAAATTTCGACTAAGTCAAATCAAAATGCAATTCCCAAAATACAACTAATCGTCGAAATAAGAAATTCAAGAAAATACACCTTTAAGATATCGATATTATAAGAACCATTTACCAACATATGCAACCAAAACTAAAGCGCAGATAAAAATTTCAACTATAAAACAGAAATGTAAGACAAAATGCAATGCTATCAATTATGTGTGCATAATGGCGAAGCATAAAAATCAAACTAGCAAATGCAATACCTTCGGATGCAACTGTTGGACAATACAGCAAAAAATCGTTTAAATTTGATCCAAGAACAGGAAGCCTCCCCTCACGGGCATAATTTTTCAATGCAGTATTTATAACATTAGCCACAAGTTCCTTTTCATTGACAACAAAACGAATTGGTCCTGCACTCCCAACAACCGTTATACTGATCAATAACCGGTTTCCCTGCTCGGGTTGAATCTTCTTTGTCTTGTAAAGCAACATCGTATCGTTTCCAATAAACAAAAATTAATAACAAAAATATTTTTTTGGATCTTTAGCAATGGCCTACGAGCCGAGAGACAGTCTCAGGTAGACAGTTTCTATAGGACGTAGGCCGATTAGATACGTGACAATGGGTGACTCACGGGTCAAGGCCAACGCAACGATAATACCAGCCTTCTTCTTTGCAACTAAGAAAGCTAAAGGAAGAAGAAAAGGAGATCTCCTTTATTGGAAATAAAGAGGTAATCATCAACAAATTCTTGAATATTTCCACCATTAACAATAAAATGGGTAAAGAAAAATGAAATTTGAGCAACCTAATATAAAATTTTGTGAGATCAAATCTCCAAAAGAATTGGAAGGATATGGTGAAAAATGGAGGAGGGAATTTATAGGATTTGCCAAATTTGGAAATTTTCAATCTTTGAATAGAGAGATAAGGGTGAGGGGTGTCTCGAATGTTATTAGTTCTTGTACATATATCAAATAATTTAAAGCAAGCAAAAGTTGTCAGTTGTTCGAGACCTTTGCCGTATGACCCGGGCTTTTTAACTGCTTGTCCTTGTTTTTCTCTTTTCAAGTAATTTTGTCATACCGCGTTGCGTATCACACTACGCAACGCATAGATTTTATTAAATTATCGTGTTTTGAATAAAAGTGGATTTCGATAGAGTTACTATTATTATATAATATATAATATAAGACTCTCAAAAGGAAATAATACTACTCAAAATTCGACGAAAAATCACATGATTAAGTAAACCAAAGTGACTATTTGAAAAAAAAAATCTCTTTTTTATACTAGTAAAAAACGTAAATAGTTCTTAATTCATGATTATGAGAAATTTGTGTGTGTTAGTTTGTAAACAAATAAAATAACAACCATTAATATGAAAGGAAGAAATTATTGAATTTTCCTAATCATGCGCCCATTTTATTTTTCCCCGCTATTTGTGGGTCATTTTAAAATAGTAGAGAAAAAGGAAAGTAACTTGAAACTGAAGTTTCTACTCTCTTCATTTCTTTTTATTTGCTTTCGTCATTTTTTGTGAATCTATTTAATTAAGTTTCAAAGCTAAATTACTCTTTTCATTCATTTTTAATTGCTCCCTTTTTTATTTTTAGAATCAAATAGTACAAATTTTGACTAACATTTTAAGATATATTTCTTAATCAAATTGAAAAAATAAAAATTACAATTTATAGTACTTTTCAAGTAGTTTTTGAATGTCTAAATTTTAATATAAGAAATTAAGTTAATCTAGTCTACTTTAATTTTAAAATTTAGTCAAATTGACTTAAAAAAAATGAAGGAAGCAATTAAAATGGAATGGGGGAAGTAGATTAGATTAATTTAATTTCTTAGAATGAAAATTTTGATATTCAAAAATTTTGTGAAAAGTATAATTTTTCTTTTTTCAATTTGATTAAGAATTTTTTTCTTTTTTCAATTTGATTAAGAAATACATCTTAAAATGTTGATCAAAATTTATATCTGTTAATCTTTAAAAAGGAAAAAAAAAAAAGCAAATAAAAAAGAATGAAGGGAGTAATAAAAATATAGTAAGGATGAAAAAAAAAAGATATTTGTAAAACTTTTTTATAAATATAGCATAAATAAAGATCCAAGAAGATTCTACAAAAAGCTTAAAAATAATTAAATTTCTTGTTTTTGCTTTTTGGTTTTCAATGCATCACCAATAGAAAATCATTTTATAAACTTGGTATATAATCTAGATAACTACTATTAAAGATGAGAGTGGGGGAGTAGGAATTTGGGGTGGTAGGGACAGGAGCAGGGGCGACTCAAGTTTACTAGTGGCCTACAGTCGAAATCAAACGGACGCCTTAAGCTTTTACAAAAAAATATTTTTTTAATAAATTCTATTTTTAAAATTATACCATCCTTAAAAGTATAATCAATGCAGTAATCTTTCTTAACATAGTACTTTAGATATATCAAAATTTTTTTAATAATTTTTTTCTTTTATATAAAAATTTATTTTTCTATAAATAATTTAAAATATATAATTTATTATTATTAAAAAATAAGATCCCTCAAATTCCGAGGGTCTAAGGTGATCATTTTTTTCTTAATTAAGTAGAGTCGTCCTGAGGGTGGGGTTGAAGATGAGATGCACAATCAATGTGAAATGTTTATGAAACTTGTTAATTTGTCATTAAATTGCTAGTCAAGTAATCATTTCTCAACTTGTCAGGAAAAGAATATGGTAAGAATTTGTTGGCATTGTTGTTACAAGATGCACATTTATATAAATGTTTTGTATATATTGTATATATTTTGAATATATAGTTCTTACATTAGTTGGGTTATTTATTTTGTTTTGGATCTTTTGTATATTTGGGCTCATAATTACTTTATTTACCCAACCCACATTTCATTGTATATAGTCTATTCGTTTGTACACGTGAGAGACATAAATGAAGTAATAGAAAAATATCTTCTCCACTTTTTCTCTCTCTATAAAGTTTTTTTAGATCTAAGTCGAAGTCGGTTTATTTTCTCAATATGATATCAGAGGCACCACTGGTTCGACAAAGCTGTTGAGTTTCTTTTGTTTTCTAGTTTCCTCTGGCATTTCTAATGGTTGGGTTTTGCTATGAGTATTATTTTTTCGGCATTTTTGATGGTGTCAATTGTTTTCCAACGACTGAGACGATTGGTTCTGATGATTTTTAATTTTTTTTTTATGATATTCTTTCACTCTCTCTATATTTCTAGTGATTTTGTCTATTGTTTGTTTTTTCTATGGATTCGTCTTTCGCTACTACGAGTACTACTACTGATACTCTATCCACTTCTTCCCCGCTACATATGTTTACCTCTAACTCTCCGGGAACCATTTTGGTCAACACTACCTTTAATAATACCGGTTATGGGAGTTGGAGGAGGGGAATCATGTTAGGATTATCGTGTAAAAATAAGTTAGTACTGATAAATAGTATGGTGCCCCAAACCTAAACCTACTTAACCTCTTTTTGAGCCTTGAAACCATTGTAATGATATGGTAGTTGCATGGATTTTAAATAACCTTGATTAGAAAATTAGGAAAAAGTGATGTATACTGAATTTGCTAAAAAACTCTAAAACGATATTGAATACAGATTTGGACAAGCTAGTGGTCTGAAAATCGTCCAAATTCAAAAATATATTTGTTCCATTATCAAGGAAAACTCCAATGTCTCATTATACTTCAATCGAATTAAGAGGCCTTCAAATGAGTTGTGTTTTTCCATTTCATATCCTGAGTATGAATGTGATTGTAAATAGTGCTTTCAGAAAATTGACGAAGAACAGAGGGTCCATCAGTTTTTAAGTGGGCTAAATGACTTTTACTCTATCATTATGAGAAATATCCTTTTAATGAAGCCCTTACCTGATGTTGATAATATTTATTCCTTGCGCATTAATGATGAATGTTAGTCTGAATTTCAAAATGCTCCCCTGCCTCTTTTCAATTCTGAATCTACCTACTTCTATATAGGCATTCAAAAACCATATAGTCATAAGATTAATTTTGAATTTTCTCACAAAGGAACTTTTGATTCCTCTAAAAGAAATAACAAACTTGTAGGTACTTTCAGAAAGTAGGACATGCTACTGAGTAATGCTACAAACATGTCACGACCCGAACCAAGGTCTGACCATGACGGGCAGCTCAATTTTGTCATAGACCGGAGACCACCACCTTAGCCAAATCTAATAAAACCTGATACACCTAGCAGCGGATGAATTTCGAACCTATAATAAGATAAAATATAAAAGAATAAAAGACTTTAAGATAAGTCTATATCCGACCACCGGTACCAATAACCAAAACCAATACCGATACCGACCACCGATTCCAACACCCATGTCCATAGTAATGTCCAACATAACCTTTAATAAAATTAAAGAATATTTAGTTTGAACATGCCCCCGACCGTAGTAAAAAACCAAGTCCAAAGAAAATAGTCAAATATAAGAAAATTCAAAGCATGAAAGGGGGTCTTCTAAAGTATGGAAGGTCACCACTCCAGTCTGACTTACAAGTTGTTCCCCGAATTACCGAGTCACTGTATAAGAGGAGTAGAAGTATAGCCAGTTCCTGCATCGCGTGGGGATACTGTGTTCGAAGATGGCTAGCAGTCGGAGTGCTAGTATGTGACTCAAGGATAAGGGATAAAGTAGTGCCATTAATCCAAACCAAGTCAAAATCCATACAAATGTACACATTTATGCATATCCATATACATACATATATATAAGATGCCGGAAGAGGAAATGGGGCTTAACATGCAATTTAAATCCTTAGCCTGGGTTATATAGCTTGACCGTCATGAAATCCACCCACTGGCTATATGGACAATGTCATTCCCTGGATGGGCCCCAGTACATGTTAGCCGCACGAACCGAAGATATCATCGAAAGTCAAGGATTCCCATGTACCCTTCGTCAACCATGATACAATTATTTATATACACTTTGGGAATTTTCTTGTACCCCACAAACACACAGTCATTATGACCCAGCCTCACGTCAGTAAATATGAGTTTCTAATATCAGTCATTCGGGATCACACCTTCACAGCTAGCTAACACAACCCTCTTTAAGCTCAGTTAAAACCTTTAACACATAACCCAACCAAAATTTTTCAGGAGTTAATTATTAAGGCATAGTTAAGTGGTATTGTCATACCGACTATAGCTTGCAAGCAAAGTTCTTAGCCAATACTTTGGGGATTCCTTTGTACCCTATCAACTCCATTATAAAAATCACTTGGGGGATTACATTGTACCCCACAAGGTTTAAAAAATCATTATTATTAGTCAATTAGCCAATTACGCCGTGCATTAGTTACAAAGAAATAAGCCAAACCAATTGGTAATGCATATTCCAAAATTAATTATGCAAGTCGGTTGAGGTTCTTACCAATTCCAATATCAAAACCAATTATTTGGGGATTCTTTTGTACCGCTATTGCCATGTTTTTCAAATTTGGGAAATCCATTGTACCCCTATTCCATCCATCATTCTCATGCATCCCAATGAGTGTACAAACCAACCATTTTACTGCATAGTAGAATAGAAATCATGGGAAAGTCATTCATAGAATTTATATCCAAAAACCTCCACTCATAGTACAAAACATAACATCAAAACTATAAATAATAAACCAATTTTCATGTCATTTAGAAATATAAGTTCAAGGAGAGAGATACATGCCTTAATCATAATTTTTTTTAAAGAAAATAGCAGCACCCTTAGAACCCTAAATGACCACTTCCCTTAAAACCTAGCCTTGACTTAAATGGGGAATTTGAGAGTCTTTGATTGCCAAAGTATTGAAAATAACCCTCCTTTGATTTTTTATGGACATGGGTTCTAAGTGGGAAAGGAGGGAAATTTCCAAGATGCACTTAATTAAAAGACTGAAAAATGGCCGTTAGTCGTTATAGGTCTCATAACGACTCGCTACAACTCATTGCGACTCGTCTCTACGAGTCACAGCCAAAACAGTATCCAGGGCCACCAACACTGATCTAGATATGAGTTTTACCATACGACTCATATCCAGTCCCTACGACTCGTACCCGCCTCTCGTACTCAGAACATTAATATTTGGACTTCATACTGGACATACTATGAATGGCCCCCTTACGACTCGTATAGAGTTATTATGACTCGTTACCTCAAGTCGTGACTAGGACAGTGACTTAAGAAAACCTCACTGGACACATTATGAATGGGTCCCATGACCCGTCAAGACACCCTACGACTCGTAAAGAGAGTCGTAGTCAGGGCTGTAAGATTAGAACTAAGAATTTTAAAGGTAAAAAATCTAGTGTGTTACATTCTCCTTCTTTAGGATCATTTGTTCTCGAATGATGGGTCAAGGTATCCATTAGCATAATTTAACACCGAAGTACAACCATACTTCCCTTTAACAAAGTCAAAAAACTAAGAAGTCAAGGAATCTAGAATTTCCTTTGACAAAGTCAGTAAACAAATATGTTAAGAATAACATATACCTTAAGTACGATTATCCGAAATGGGGAACAAGAATGGATATTTGGACTTCATGTCCTCCTCGACTTCCCAAGTAGCTTCCCCAAACTTTTGGTTCCTTCATAAAACCTTTATCGAAGCCACGTCCTTAGTCTATAATCGACGGACTTGCTGATCCACGATTTTCACCGGAAATTCCTAATAAGATAAGAAATCTGAAACACCAACGCTTTGCAAGGGAACAACCAATGAAGGATCACCCATGTACTTCCTTAACATTGAAACAACGGGTGAATAAAACCTAAACTTGAAGGCAAATACAATTCATATGCCACATTACCAACCCTACTCAAAACCAAATATGGACCAACATAGTGAGGATTGAGTTTTTATTTTTTTTCAAACCGCATCACTTCCTTCATGGGAGACACCTTCAAGAATACCCAATCACCAACTTCAAATTCCAACTCCCTTCACCTCACATCCGCATAGGAATTTTGGAGACTTTGGGCGGTCTCAAGCCTATCTCGAATTACCTTCACCTTCTTTATAGCCTGATGAACCAAGTCAGGACCAAAAAGCCCAGCCTCCTCAACCTTAAACCAGCCAGTAGGATAACGACATATCATACCATACAAAACCTCAAACCGACCCGTCCCAATGCTAGAGTGGTAGCTATTATTATATGCAAACTTAATTAGGGGAAAATGATCAACCCAACTACCGCCAAAGTCAATCACATAGGACCTAAGAATATTCTCCAATGTCTGAATGGTCCTCTCCGCTTGTCCAACCATCTAAGGATGGAAAGCAGTGCTAAGGTTCACCTTAATCCCCAAACCTCTCTAAAATAAATGTCAAAAGTGCGAGGAGAACTGAGTACCGCGGTCAGATTTGATAGAAACCGACGCACCGTACAACTTCACAATCTCCTAAGTAAAAAGCTTGGAATAATCATCCCCAAAATAATTTTTCCTCATAGGAAAGAAGTGTGCGGACTTTGTCATCCTATCCATAATGACCCAAATAGAATCAAATTGATTCTGAGACCACGGAAGACCGGTAATCAAATCCATATTAATTACTTCCTATTTCCACGTAGGTAACTCAATCTCTTGAGACCACTCACCGGGCCTCAAGTGTTCTACCTTCACTTGCTAACAAACCATACACTTAGCCACAAAATTGGCCATATATCATTTCATATTATTCCACCAATAAATATCTTTCAAGTCATGGTACAACTTCGTCGAACCAGGATGAACTGTGTACCGTGAAGCATGGGCCTTGACAAAAATCTTACCTCGTGACCTATAAACATTGGGAACACAAAACCTCCCTTAGTGCCTCAAGATACCATCACCATCAATCTCAAAAGCCATTACCTTCAGCCTACCCATATCATCCTTGATTTGCATCAATATATGATCCAACACCTGCTTCTTCTTTATCTCAGCACCAAGAGATGACTTAACTGCCTCTTGAACAAACACAACACAATTCTCAGAATCTAAGAGATGAACTCCAAGATTAGACAAAAGGTGAATATCCTTCACCAAATTCCACTTCTCTTCCTCCACATGAGATAAGCTTCCAATAGATAACCTGCTAAGAGCATTAAAAACCACATTAGCTTTACTTGGGAGATAGTGGAGGCTAATTTCATAGTCTTTTAAGCAACTCAAGATATCTCATTTGCCTAAGATTTAGCTCCTTCTGAGTGAACAAGTATTGCAGGCTCTTATGGTATGACTAAATATCAGCATGGACCCTATAAAAATAGTGAAGCTAGATCTTCAGTGCAAACACCACTGCCAACAACTCCAAATCATGATTTGGACAGTTCTTCTTGTGAACCTTTATGTCATGACCCGAGACTACCCCTAGTTGTAACACGGTGCTTAGGACCATAAGTAATCCTAAGCTAACCCCTGTACTGGTATGATACTTGAGCAACATATTTAATATAAATATAAATGCTAAATAACTAAGTGAAAGTATAATCAACATAAGATAAGTTATTTTAATATATAACTGATTAAAGTTTACAACATAGAAATTTGAGAGAGAGAGACTTAAATTACAAGTACTGACTCTGACTGACCATCTATGAAGCCTCTACTATACTGATTATAGGTAGATGGGACATGCCTCTAACTAACATAAATAAATACATAAGGCTAATAAAAATACAATACATAAACTGCAACAGACTAGGGTCCATAAAATAAGAGAACTCGTCACCTATTAGCTGAATGCTGAGAACTGTTTGACCCTGGTGTGTGGGCTATATCTTGTACCTACATCATGAATGGATATAGTCACAAATGCATATACGTGGTTAGTAATTTGGAATGTACCGAGTATATGAGACATGCAGTAAATCATGGAAATAGTTAATATATGCTTTAAAACTAAGGACATAAGCTATTTACTAAAATATACATTTAAATCATAGATGTACGTAAAAATGGTAAGGCATAGTGAAATTTCTAAATCATGAGCCGGAGATAATTCTGTAAACTGGGAAGTAATAGAAACATAATTTCTATATGTAAATCTCAAGTTAAAGTTGAATAGGTTACAAAAGCGTACTGAGGATTATGTATAAATACTGAGCATAAAGGCATAAATATGTAAAACGAATGCAAGACCAAGTAAAGCATGTGCTGAAATAATATATAAACTGATTGACTGAATAGATGGTAAACCAAATACTTGGTCATGTAAACCTGAGCTGATATAATCTAAATACTGAACTAAACTAAAACTATGGGAGCTATCATGTAACTAACATGCCCTAATCTAAGCTAATCGGGGTCCAACCTGTAACCCCAACTGGAAGGGTAATGGTACCTTGCTAGGGGTATCAACACATAGCTGACAATATGGATCCACAAAGCTGATGTCCCATAGGACTAAGGTGTCACCCTCTATTGGTAGGTGCCCCTAAGAGAGTGTCAACCCTCATCCGACAGAAAGATCTCTAAAAACCTATGCTGGCTACGCAGTTCTGGAACTTAAGGACTACTATTAAAGGTCACAACCTCCACTGGCAGGTGAGCCTCCATCCCTGGGTTCACTCGGTGCTAAATCCTACTCCCAACTAAATTGTCAATAGTTCTGATTAAAGTCAACTAGACAAATAACTGATAAATGCTTAACATTAGTATGAAAATCTAAATATGATAATAAATTCATGATCTGACTGACTTGCTACTTGAAAATGAAAACATGTATAAACATATAGGTATCAAATTTTCATAACCCTCAAGCACTGAATAATACTTTAAACACCATGACATCATTTAAAAACACTGCAAGGAAATTCATGACTCAGATACCCAAAACATAGTATATTTTACTAAGCTAGTGAAGTTCATGATTATGAGTATCGAAATGCAATAAACTTATAAGGAAAACATGCTTATATAGTTTAATTCATAACTTGATAAATTGACATGGTATCAACTGAACATGATATGAGTGATTGAGATTATAAAGCATTTAAGAGCATAATTCATATGGGGAAACACAATATCATGGTTTTTATTCAAAATTGTTAAGAGAAATCGAGTAAACTCACATTTAACATTGAAATTTCATAAAAAGAGGGAAAAGGGGTTATACTTGAAAAATAAGGGATTCTTGGGTCTCAATGGGTGGTAGGAACCCATTAATGAATACCCCACATACCTGAATTGCTTGAATTCTTGAAGAAACTTATAATTGGGACTTTGGCAGAGTGAATTCCTTGAAGAAAACCCCTTACTATTATTCTTGAGAACTTGAGGAAAAATGATCAAGAATTGATGTATTTAGGGTTATGTGAAGTTAAAATTGTGTTTATACTAGTCATAGGATAGATTTGGACGATTTAGGGTGTCAATGACTTGTTTACCCTTGAAAAACTGAAGAGAAATATAGGTTTTAACGTTTTTGAACAAGGTCCGTACCACAGGGCTTATTGCAGAGCGTAAGGTCCATGACATGCTGCAAAACACTGAGCGTAAGTTCCGTGACACACTGCTAAACGCAGAGCGTAAGGTCCGTGCCACGCTAAAATTGTGGATCCTCATGAATATGCTCATAACTTTTTGCTCGGGTATCGGATTAAGACGAAATTAGATGCGTTGGAAAGAGGACACATTTATCTATAATTTGATAGGTCTTTTGATCCAAAATACTTTATATTCTAGAAGTTATACACATTCAAAGTTGACCCTTGTAGGATCGAATACTAAAATTTGGTCGAATCAAAAACTCTTAACTCCACTTCACTCTCATTATTTTTTATGAACATTTTTCACCTCATAAGCTCTCTTCACACTAGGCTAATGATCATGACACTTATATTCACATACAAATCATAAGATTAGAGTTTATACATATAGGAATGACGGTTCAAATTCAATCCAAAAAATGCAGGGTGTTACATTTTAACTGACGGGAAGCATAGGCCACAACTCTACCATGCTATATCAAGACACAACCAAACCCTACACCGGACCCATCATAATAAACCACGTATCTTTCAGCACCTTCGGGTAGAGTCAAGACCGGAGTTTAAGTCAATTTATCTTTCATCTTTTCAAAACTTCCCTCACAAATATCCAACCATAGAAACTTTGCCTTTTTCTGGGTCAACTTAGTCAACGTAGCAGCACTCGACGAGAAACTCTCCACAAACCTCCTATAATGACCGATTAAACCCAAGAAACTCCAAATGTTGGTTGGAGTTGTGGGTTTAGGCCACTTCTTAACCGCTGTAACTTTCTGTGAATCCACCATGATCCTTTCACTAGAAATAACATGACCCAGAAAAGTAACAACATTCAACCAAAACTCACACTTCAAAAATTTACCATACAAACGATGATCTTTAAGGGTATGCAACACTACATAAAGGTGATCGACATGATCTGTCTCATTCTTGGAATACACTAAATATCATCTATAAACACAATCACGAATAAGTCCAAGAACTGATGGAATACCCAATCCATTAAGTCCATAAATGTCCGAACCATCGGGGCATTACTTAAGCCAAAGGACATCACGAGAAACTCAAAATATCTATACCGGATACGGAAGGCAGTCTTAGGGACATACACTTCCCTAATATTTAATTGATGGTACCCAGACCAAAGATAAATCTTAGAGAAAAACTAAGCACCCTTGAGCTGGTCAAAGAGATAATCAATCCTAGAAAGAGGGTAATTATTCTTTACCGTCACCTTATTCAATTGATGGTAATTTATACACATCTGAAGGAAACCTTTCTTCTTATGCACGAACAATACCAGAGCACTCCACGAAGACATACTAAGGAGGATAAAACCCTTACTAAGAAGATCTTTCACCTGCTCCTTAAGCTCCTTCAACTCAACTGGAGCCATTCTATAGGGAGGGACAAAGATCGAAAGTGTGCTCGAAAGAAGATCAATTCCAAAATCAATTTCCTTATTGGGAGGGACACTTGGAAGATCATTAGGGAATGCCTTAAGAAATTACCACGAGAATGGATTGTAACGAAAAACCCTCCAAGTTAGAATCTTTAACCTAGACCGAATGATAAAGGCACCCCTTGGAAACCAATTTTCAGACTCTAAGCTATGATATGTACCTTCCCTTAGGAGATAATGAACTCCCTTCCTATTCTATAACAGGCTCATTTGGAAATTTGAAAACGACTCTATGGGTACGACATTCTAAGGAGGCACGACAGAAATGCAACAATCTATCTCCAAGATTACATATAAATCAACCATTTCTAATTCATTCAAATCCACTAAAGTTTCCCTTCCACCAACGGCTACCACACAATCCCTATAGACTCTTTTAGCAGCCACAAAGTCACCCACTGAGGTAGAAATTAAAAAAGGATCCAAAATATACTCGGGACCAAAACCAAAATGGAGAGCCATAAATGAGGTCACATAAGAAAGGGTGGACCCCAAATCAAGTAAACAGTACACATCATGAAAGAAAAGTTTTAACATACTAGTAACGACATCAAGAGATACCTCAGACTCCTGATGGGTAGTAAGAGCATACAAATGATTTCAGCCAGTGCGGGTACTAGAAGTAGAACCCTTAAGTGCAAGAGCTAAAAAAGAGGCAACAAGAACATTGTTTGCCCCATAATCAACCTTACCCCTAGGATAGTTTCTTAGCACATGCCTCGACTGACCATAATTGAAACACCTTCCCCCCCCTTATCACAAAAACCACAATGCAACCAACCACAAAATATACAAAGAGGATATGATATACCTGACTAGGCCCCACGGGTCTGAGATTGGGCACCTGGTGCCCTTGAACCATCATCACTCTAAAAATGTCAATCACCAAACGACTTTAGATAAGGAGCACTAGCGGTCGAACAGGACCCAGAATTGCCCCACTTATTCTTAGACCACTTTTCACCATTCCTACCACTCTGCTGCTGACCTTTATCCTAATCTGAATATCTATACCTCTTACTATGTATTTCTTCCATCTCAACTTACTTTTTTCTTTTCCACTTCAACCTATTACATATATACCTCAAGTCGAGAGATATGCATGTCCTTCTTCAACAAGGTGGACTTACTCTTCAAAACTAATTCTATCCCTCATGATAGACACCAAATCAAGAGCATATCGAGACAACTAATAGAAATTCGAAGCATACTCCTTTACCATCATCCTGCCTTGCTTCAAATTTATGAATTCCTTTATTTTAGCCTCTCTCAACTCCTGAGGAAAGAAGTGGTCAAGAAAAACACTCAAAAAATCATCCCATAATGCAGACTCAACATCATTACCCCTAAGATTCTGTCCCTCTTCATACCATTGGTAAGCTATATTCTTCAATTAATAGCCAGCGAATTCCATACCCTTGACATCAGTAGAATGTATAACCTAAAATATCTTCTTTGTATCATCTATGAAACCTTATGGATACTCCTAAAACTTAGTACCAATGAAATTTGGAGAGCTTAAACTCATAAACTAGCCAACTCTAGTTGCCTCTGATGAACTCACAACAATACCAGCAGAACCCGACCAACGTAATTGACATGCCATAAACTGGGTTAATAGATGAATGGATTGGAAAAACTCCATATTAGTAATATTTCTTGGAGGTGACTTTGCAAGAGCGTCACTTGCGAGAGAAGGATCAGTACGGATTGGTGGAACCCTATGAGGGCAATCAAAAGCAGCGATCTTAGACTGGGTTTAAACTCCTTAAGTAGGATGAGACCCATCCACCTTGTCCTCAAGCGGTTTAGAGGAGTTTCCATGAGCATCAGATCTTTTGAGAGGCATGATCTAAAAAGCAAACAAATGGAAATTAGATGAGACCTTAGACTCTACAGCCCAAAAGTAGATCACAAGAAAGGGAAAAATTCCAAAATGCCTTGTACATACCCATAAAGAGAGACTCTACTTAATATGGCTTTGTGAACACCCAATGACACCAAACCTAGTCTCTGATACCAACTTTTTCATAACCTGAACCAAGGCCTGGTCGTGACGGGTATCTCAAGTTCGTTGTAGATCGGAGACCACCCCCTTAGCCTAATTTAATAGAAGATGATACACCTAGCAGCAAATAAATTCCAAATATATAACAAAATAAAATATAAAAAAATAATGGACCTTAAGATAAGTCTATATCCGACCATCAGTACTAATAACCAAATACCTATACCAACAACCAATTCCAATACCCATGTCCATAGTAATGTTCAACAAATCTTCTAACAAATTCAAATAATATCTAGTCGGGATATGCTCCCGACTATAGCTGAAAACCAAGTCCAAAAAAATAGTCAAAATATAAGGAAATACAAAGCATGAAAGGGGGTCTTCCGAATTATGGAAGATCACCACTTTAGTCAGGATCATAAGTTGTTGCCTTAATTACCTAGTCATTATACATAAGATGTAAAATTATGGACAATTCCTTCATCGCGTGGGGATACAACATCTGAAAATGATTAATGGTTGGTGTGCTAGTATGTAACTTAGGGATAAGGGATAAAGTAGTGCCATCAAACCAAACCAAGTCAAAATCTATGCACATGTACATATTTATACATATCCATATACATATATATATATAAGATGCTGAGAGAGGGAACAAATCTTAACATATAATTTAAAACCTTAGCCTGGGTTATGTAGCTTTACCGTAATAAAATCCACCCACATGCTATATGGGTTCATTGTCACTGAAACACCCTAAGTTTTGTTTTTTGGAAATTTTCTTGGATTTTGAGTCTTTTACTTATCATACGACTCACCTTATGCGTCATATAGCAAGGGTACGGGTCAGGTGGCCCATCTCGTATGTTGGCCAGAGTTTGGTGTGTGAGTTTTAGGTGTGGTTATGATTTGGTGGGTACGGGTCGTATGGTTGGTGATGGGTTAGTTGGTTGATCCTTTATTTAATCTAAAATTTTGTAACTTAACTTGGATCTGAATGTGTGGCTCACCATGAGTTGTGAGGATAGGGTACGAGTGGTATAGTCTAACTCGTATGTTGAACAATGTCCAACCCCTCTTAATTCTGTTATGTGTACGGGTTAAGTATACTTGTCGTATGATTGGGTACGAGTTTGTCTTGGTGGCCCTATGTTGGATAGTATTGGGCTCCAAATGGCTGCCTAGGGTATGAGTGGTGGGTACCACTCATATCTTAGGGTATGGTTTGGATGGGGTAGTCATACCCACATGAGGAAATTCTTTTTACAGTTTAAGTTGAGGGTATTCTGGACATTTCTGCTCTTAACCCATCATGACCCCTACAACCTAAAACCCTATTAGGACTTTATTTACCCTATTATTCTAATCATAAACACTCAAAAACTCTCTCAAATCTCACTCAATCTCTTGGTTTAAGCAAAGGCTAAGGTTTCTTTCAAGGTGGTCAATTAAGGATCTAAAATGTGATTTCTCTTTACCTTTTTTGTAATATAAGTCATGCTACTCCTCCCTCATTGTTAGTTCAATTAAAGGCATGTTTTATGAATGGTTTTTATTTCATAATTGTGAGATAGTTTTGGGTTTTGAATTATATGTTTGGGGATTTTGGTAATTAAAGGTTTATTTATGTTTTCCCATGTTTTTACTTATGATTTTCATATTATAATGGTGGTTTGAACATGTGGTTGCATGGGAATGGTCAATCGGTACTTGGTTTTGATTTTGGAAACTATATACCCTCAACATGTTTGTTAAAATGCCTTTGAAAATGCTTTTATTAAATAGTTGGACTTTTATTAAAAACTTTGCATGATATAATATGGTAATGGAACCTAAATTGGTTAAATGTCTTTAATGGATAAATGACAAGGCCTTGGTGGCTATTTCTTTGATTTAAAACCTTTTGGGATACACAAAAATCCCCTAAGTGAATCTAATAATAGAACTTATGAGGTACATGGAAATCCTCTAGGTGATTGACTAAGGACATTGCTTACAAGCTATAAGCAGTATAACGATACCACTCCTTATAGACTTGGTTAATAATACATGGATTTGGTGGTTTGGTTGTGTTCTAATAGTTTTAATTAGGCAATAATGGTGGGTTGTGCTAGCTAACCGTGAAGGTGTGAGTCCAATGGACGGATACTGAAAACTCATGTTTGCCGACATGAGGATTGGTCATGGAGACCATGTACTTGTTGGGTACATGAGAATTCCCTAAGTTATACTTGTATATATGTATCATGGACGGTAAAGGGTATGCAAGAATCCCCTGCCCCTATGATATCTTCAGTACGTATGGCTACACGTACCGGGGCCCATTCAGGTGGTAACACTGGAACCATATAGCCCGTGGGTGGTTCTAGGATGGTTAAGCTACACAAACTCAAGTTAATGGTTTTAAATACATGCTAAACCCGACATGGATTATATATATATATGTATGGATGTGAATGCATATAGTTATTTACTTGGTTTTAAATATTGTCATTTTTGTATCCTTATCTTGAGTGCATGCTAGCGTTCACCTGCTAACCCATCTTCGGGCACTGTATCCCCATGGAATGAAGGAACCGACCATAGTACTCTTCCTTCTCAATGATTAGATTCGAGGACAACTTGTGTTGAATTGAACTGGTGAGCTTCCATACTCTAGAAGGCTCCATTTCATGTTATGGTGTTGTCTTCATACATTTTTATTTCTTAGAATTTGTATTTGGCTATGATCGGGGGAATGTCCCAACCGGATACTATTTTACTTTTGGATAGAGGTTTTGTAAGACTACTATGGGTTGGTATGGGTAGTGGCAGCATTAGTGTCAGCCTTGGCATTGGTATTGGTATTATGGCTGATACCGATTGATTGTATTTGATTTATGATTGTTCCATTTTGTTATTATATATATATATATGTTCGGAATTCATTCGACATAAGGTATAGTGTAGTTATGGTTGGGTATTGGGAGTGGTCTCCGGTCCTTGTTGGGCTTGAGACACCAACACGATAGGACCTAGTTCAGGATATGTCAATCACCCACTAGACGGGACTAAGTATGTGTTAGCCGCACAAATCAGAGATATTATCGAAGGCTAGGGATTCCCATGTACCCTTCGCTAACCATTATGCAATTATATATACACACTTTGGGGATTCCCTTGTACCACACAAGCACGTGGTCATTCTGACCCACCTTCACATCGGCAAACATGAGTTTCTAGTATCACACCTTTATGGTTAGCGAACACAACCCTCTTAAAGCCTAGTTAAAACCTTTAACACATAAGACAACCATAAATTTTAATGATTCAATTATTAAGACATAATTAAGTGGTATCATCATACTGACTATAGCTTACAAGCAATGTCCTTAGCCAATTCTTTGGGGATTCCTTCATACCCCATCGACTCCATTATAAATATCACTTGGGGGATTCCATTATACCCCACAAGTTTTTCAAGATAATTATTATTATTCAATTAGCCAATTACGTGGTGCATTAGTTTCAAGGAAATAAGTCAAACCAATGATAATGCATATTCAAAAATCAATTATGCAAGTGGGTTTAGGTTATTACCAATTCTAATACCAAAACCAACTAATTGGGGATTTCTTTGTACCCATATTACCATGTTTTAAAATTTGGTGAATCCATTGTACCCCTATTCCATCAAACATTCCCACTCCCCCCAATGAGTGTACAAACCAACCATTTTAACGTATAGTTGTTCAATAGAAATCATGGGAAATACATTCAAACAATTTATATCTAAAAACCCTCAACCCAAAGTTCAAAACCTAATATGAAAACCATATATATAAACTAATTTTCATTCCATTTAGAAGTATAAGTTCAAGGAGAGAGATACATACCTTAACTATCAAGAAATTTGAAGAATATAGAACTCATAGAACCCTAAATGACCACTTTCCTTGAAGCCCTAGCCTTGACATAAATAGGGAATTTGAGAGAGAATTTGAGAGTATTTGATTACAAAAGTATTAAAAATAACCCTTATCTGATATTTTATGGACGTGGGGTCTATGTGTGGAAGGAGTAAAATTAACAAGATGCCCTTAATTAAGAGACTTAAAAATGGTCTCAAGTCTTTACAGGTCTCATAATGACTCCCTATGGCCCATTGCGACTCGTCTCCACGAGTCACAGCCCAAATATTGCCCAATGCCACCAACACTGCTCTAGCTACGAGTATTACCACATGACTCATATCCAGTCCCTATGACTTATACTCACCTCTCGTACTTAGAACAGTAACATTTGGACTTCACACTGGATACATTACGATTGGCCCCCTTACAACTCGTATAGAGTCATTATGACTCATCACCTCAAGTCGTGATTAGGACAGTGAATTAATAAAACCTCACCGGACATATTATGACTGGGGTCCCATGACCCATCAAGACACCCTACGACTCATAAGAAGAGTCGTAGTTAGGGTAGTAAGTTCGTAACTCAAATTTTTTTAAGGCCAAACATTTAGGGTGTTACAAAACAACATAGGTTTCTACCAAATACTAAACCTTCTATGTTCAATAAGATTATTGCACTTGTTTAGGTTGAAAAAAGTCAGTCTTTGGGAGTGTTTTAGTCTTTCATTTCTAATGCCTAGTCTATGCTTACCGAATCTAGTATCACCAATATTTCTCAAAAGCAACTGTCTCAATAGTTGAATTTACTTCAACAATGTAAATTGATGCCTCCTACTCATGAAGTTTCTAGTGGTTCAGCTAAATTTAAAGGTTTTATTAACTCACCCACTTTTAATAAGTGTGATTTTATAGCATGTAATTTTTGTAAGTTAGAGAATAGTCCCTGGACTCAGGTGCAACAAATCACAGGACACCACACTTTTTTTCACTAATATTATACCCCTTGATTTTTCGTACCTTGTACCTAATAGTTACATGGTAAATGTCACTAATATTGGAACTCTCACTCTTTCTCCTGGTATTACTTTAAACGATATCCTTCTAGTCCCATCCTTTCAATACAACTTAATTTCCCTTCCACGATTTTTATCTCAATTACAATATGTGGCTTATTCTCTCCTATTCATTGTGTCTTGCAAGGCCCTTCCCTGAAGAGTCCAGTGGTACTTGGTAATTTTGGAGAATGGTCTCTACACTCTCAAGGATATCACTTAAGTATGACCTGTTGATTCTAGTTGTATTAATGATTTTTCTTCTTTGCATTCTTATGTAAATACCATTACTTCCACTATTTTGTCCGATATAAATAAGAGTAGTTCTTTATCATCTACTAATGTTTCTTTCATTACTGCTTCTTTACCTACTTCTTCTAGTTTATTTGTCAATTATGCATGGCATCTTAGACTTGGGTATATGCCTTTTACAAAAATGAAAATTATTTCTTTCTTATCTAATAAACTTTCTTAGAAATAGTCTTTCCAAGTCCATTTTGTCCTATGGCTAGGCAACATAGAATGCCTTTCCCTGAGAGTCAAATTTACTCTGCTAAACCTTTTCAACTCATACACATTGACTTGTGGGGACCATATCATACTCAGAGTTACAATGGTTTCAAGAATTTTATAACTATTATGGATGATTATAGTCAAGCTACTTGGATCCATCTTTTTTTTTTACAGTGAAAATGCATTTTCTATTCTTCAATTCTTTATAAACTTAATTCAAATTCAATTGCATATTATTATTCATACTATAAGGCCTGGCAATGCCTTTGAGTTGGGGTCCAATTCAGCTGCAATGTCTTTCTTTTTTGCTCATGACATTCTTCATCAAATCATCTGTGCCCACACTCCTCAATAAAATGGCTTGGTGGAAAGGAAATATAAGTATCTTCTTGAAACTTCCAGAACACTTATTTTTCAACCTAAGATTCCTATAAAGTATTGGGGGAGTGTAGTAGTGGGAGTGCATTCTTACAACCACTTATCTTTTAATAGGTTTTCCTCCTTGCTTCTAAAATACAAATCTCCTTTTGAATTGCTACATTGGACTGCTTCTAATATTTCCCATATTAAGTCCTTTAGTTTTCTTTGTTTTTCTGTTGTCCTTAAACCTCATAGGGATAAGTTTACCTCTAAAAGAATTTCATCCATCTTTATTAATTATCCACTTGGGAGAAGGGATACAAATTTCATAATCTTAGTAATTTCACCATTTTCTACACAAGAGATGTGATATTTTATGAACTCATTTTCCCTTATTCCTCTTTACATCTTTTTCCACCTTCTATGTTGGTTGTTGAACCTTCTTTCTCACTTTTTTATTCCCTTTCCTATTATTCCATTCAATTCTTCTTCCCCGTATCCCTCTCCTTTTCCTCCCCCTCTTAGGAAATCTTCTAGGATTCCCACATTTCCTTCTTACCTTGTTGATTGTGTTTAAACCTCTATTACTAGCTCAAAGGATTTCTTAGTTGGTTTCTTGCAAGAGCCTCTCTTTTATAATCAAGCAACCTTTAATCTTACTTGGTAGGAGGCTATGAAGAAGGAATTTCAAGCCTTGGAACTGAATAATACTTAGGATATAGCTCCTCTGCCACATTAAAAAAAGATCTTTACTTATAAGTGGATCTATAATATCAAACAAAGAGCTAATAGTTCTATTTAAAGATATAAGGCTATATAGTTATTCAGGGTGATGATCAGTAGAAAGGGGTTGACTTTACTTAAACTTTCTCACTAGTGGTCAAATTTAATATTGTTAGATGTTTATTATCTGTGGAAACTAAGAAAGGTTGGATAGTGCATCAACTTGATGTAAATAATTCATTTTTGCATGGTGATTTTGTTGAGGATGTTTACATAAAAATCCCTCAAGGGATGACTATTTCCACTCCCACTGTTGTGCCTTTGTCCTATTTAGATTGTAAGCTTAATAAATCTTTGTATGGTCTTAGACAAGCCTCTAGGCAGTGGTATGATAAACTCTATTCTGCACTTTGATCTAAAGGGTTTCATCCTAGCATGAATGATCGTCATATTCTCAGTGTGGTTGCAGTGTATGTTAGTGATATATTATTTTGTGGTGATGATTTAACTGAGATTTCCCTTTTATAATACTTTCTTGATGACCAGTTCAAAATTAAGGACCTCTGGGACATCTAGTATTTCCTTGGTCTTGAGGTAAGTAAATATTCTCAGGGTTTCATGGTTACTTAACATAAGTTCACCTTAGATTGTTGTCTAAGTTTCATTGTTCTCCAGTTACCCTTGTGGTGTCTCTTTTGGTTCCTCATTTGAAGTTGGCTGCAAATGTTGGGGACCCTCTTTCTTATTATTCTATCTATAGGAAGTTGGTTGGGATACTTAATTTTTTGCAGCATACTAGACCTGATCGCTCTTTCACTGTTCAATATCTTAGTAGGTTTATGTATGAATCCAGGGTGCCTCACCTTGAGGTTGGTTATTATGTCCTGAGGTACCTGGTTGGTACTTTCCATTTGGGCCTGCTTTTATTCAACTTTTTTAGTTTTTCTCTTCATGGTTTCAGTGACTCTAATTGGTCTAGTTGTGCTACTAGTTGCAAATATATTTCTGGCTTTATATTTTTTTGGTGATTAACCTATTTCTTGAAAGTCCCAGAAACAACCCACTATTGTTATATCTTCTTTTGAGGTAGAATATCAGGCTTTGAGTCTTTAGTAGCTGAGATCACTTGGTTGCTTCATTTTTGGGTGATTTTGAGGTCTCTTATCTTGTCCATATTAATTTTTTTTGGAGATAATCAGACTAATGTTTACATTGTTAAGAACATTATTTTCCATGAACGCACCAAGCACATCGAGGTGGATTGTTACTTTACTCGAAATTATTTAGATGCTGGTTTGATTTCTCATAATCCCATCTCTACATCTTCTCAACCAACTGATATTTTCACCAAGACTCTCTTAGGTGTTCAGCAATGAGGCTTCCTTTCCAAGCTTGGCATGGCTAGCCCTTCCAGCTTGCGGGGGAGATTGTTGGCTTTGGTGTTACATGATACATATTTTGTATAGAGTATTATATATATATTGTATATATTTTTAATAAATAGTTCTTACATTAGTTGGGTTAGTCTTTATTTTGTTTTGGGTCACTTTTATATTTGGACCCATGATTACTTTGTTTAATCTGACCCACATTTCATTCAGGGCCAGACCTACATTAATTTTTGGGGTGCTCCGGCACCCATTAAATTCAATGTAAACTAGGTATAATTAAATAATAAACATGTGAAAATAGGTATAAAATATATAAAAGCATGAACTACTACAAAGAGATGCGTGGTTGCACTGGCTTTTAGCTGAAAATTAAGGACCTCCACATGGGCATCGGCCCCGGATCCGATCCTTAACATAGGTGTCTCATTTTATTTCTTTGAGCTTTTTAATTTTTTTTTAAAGTAAAATAAATGTTCCAAGCCCACTAGGGTTAACTTTTTCAGATTTTTAATTTAAACGTTTTTGCACACATTCAAGTACAACCTTTTGAGAGATTAACTTTTCAGTTTTTGATATATTATTATTATATTACCTTTTCTACTTTTTCTAGTTTTTTAAAATATTAAAGGAAAAAATAATTGTTGTACTTTTATCAAAATATTAAACCCTTCTCTCCAATCACAACAAAATCAAGTTTTAAACACTAAATTTCTATCATCTTCCTTCATTCTTTTCAATTGTATTTTTATCCACTAATCTCAAAATACAGGTATATTAAGTTTTTTAAAGTTAATTTAAATTATAGTTTTGTTTTGAATATTTCTATATTGTTCTTTTCTTTACATATATAAGTTAAGGACTTAAATTTTTTCACTGATATTCTCCAGTTTAATTTGATTATTATAATAGTCTCATATATGAATTTATTGGCTATTATATTATGAGAGTTTTACTACTTTCAGTTAATGGTTTTAACTACTCAGGTTGAATTATAAATTTAATTTAATTTTTATTGAATGACTTTTAAATTTTTTTAATGGTATTAGTTGTCAAATTAAGTAAAAATATATGAAAAACTTCTTTAGAACAAGTATTTGTAGTTGTCACATAACTTTTTTCTATTTCTTTTAGTTTTAAATTTGAGAATGATTTTGCTTGTAAAAAGTATTAATTAAAGCTTATTTTACAGGGATTATCATAAATCTATGTGAATCAGGATGGATAAGTTTGTCATTAGGTCAAGAAAAGGACAACCAAGCTCTAGTACTACTATTCCACCCATTGCTTCATCCACACCTTCAGAAGTTCAAAGAGATACAACTCCCTCAAATAATAAGTTTGAATATTTGAAAGTTGAACCAGCAGAAAGAAGGCCTATAGAAAAATATGATCCTAATATACGAGATGAAGTTGGAAGATATTATATTCCAAAAGGGCCTTATCAGCCTAAGGATTATACTTTTTCAAAAACTTAATTTGGAAAGAAGAAAATAACAATGCGTAAGTTTCATCTTGGTTGGTTCATGGGTTAATATTCCAGGTGGTTAGAGTATTGTGTATCAAAAGATGTTGCTTATTATTTGTGTTGTTATTTGTTTAAAAATGAGCATGAATTCGTGAAAATATGAGAGATGTTGCTTTTATACAAAATGACTTTAAGGGTTGGAATACAACTTTGGAGAGATTCAAACTCATATTGGAGAGGTTAACAACATCTACAACAAGTGTTTCAATATGATGATTGATTTGATGAATCAATCACAATGTATTCACACTTCTTTTGACAACCATTCTAAGAAAGAAAAAATAAATCCTATCGTTGCTTGAATGCTTCAATTAATATGGCAAGATTTCTTTTAATATTGGGATTGTCATTTCGTGGTCATGATAAAAGTGTATCAACTACAAATACAGGTATATTTTTGGAACTTTACGATGATATGGTAACATAGATCAGGATGTTCGGAGAATTATCTTAGAAAATGCCCCCAAAAAATGAAATGAAATGATGTGTTGTCCGAAAATTCCAAAAAATATTATTTTTGCTTGTACAAAAGAAACAATCAAAGATATCACAAAGATTTAGATGGTTATTATTTTGGGATACTAGTTGAGGAGTCAAAATATCTATCACACAAGGAGCAAATGACACTTGTTCTGTGATATATTGAAAAAAAATGAAGTGATAGAGCATTTTGTTGGTGTTTTCCATGTTAATGATACATCTGCACGATCATTGAAGGAGTCAATCTACTCTTTTATTTTATATCACTCGTTAAGTCTATCCAAATACATGAACAAGTTTAGGATGGTGCAAGTAAATGGTCTTAAGATTATAATTTTACGTGATACCCCATCTTAATATTCTACTCATTATTTTGCTCACCAATTTCAGTTTACACTTGTGGCTCTTCTGAAGAAGAATCTAGATATGGATATTTTTTTTTAGTTACTAATGTGTTGAATTGTAACACCCCAAGTTCTTGAGATCTAGACCCTCCAAGAGATGAATAATTGAATTAGCCAAGTTACTGAAAATAATGTCAAACTGCTAGTCGCAACGGTTTTGATGACGACTCATTACCAAATGTAATGAGACGTCAAGAGGAATCGTTGCCACAATAAGGTAGCCCAATTTTTAGTCCATTGAAAATGAGTCCAGGGTACTGAAACATCCTAGGTTTTGACCCTTAGAAAATTTCCTGGAATTTCATTCTCTGGACCTAATACGACTCATGGGTACGATCCATATATTGGGATATGAGTGGTATGGTCATGTTGTATGCTGGCTAGTGTTAGTTAGCGGGATAGTTTTGGTCACCAGAATGGGTACGACTTAGGGGTATGAGTCATAGGTGCTTGGTAAGAGCCGTATCAGGGACTCGTATGGTGGGCAGTGTTTGATCCTCCTAGTATTTCATTCTACCAAGGATACGGGTTATGGATATGGATTTTATACTATGGTTACAACTTGATTGGATGAGTTATATACTGGATAGTTTTTTATCCAAGGTTGAGGCTTTGATACGAATGGTAGGTACAGATCATATAGGAGGATACGACTTATATAGGTCAGTCATATCCCTGTGATGGGATTTTTAAGGGCCTTAAGTTGAGGTATTTTGGATATTTCCCTACTTACCCTAATTTGGAACCACGACTTCTAATACACTTAGGAGGTTATTTACCCCATTATTCTATTCATTAACACTTAGAAACTATTCCAAAACACTCCATAATTCTCTCAAGAGCTTTTAGGGCAAGAAGGCCAGGGTTTTATCTTGAGGATTGCTTGGGGATTGTCTTGGTGATTTCTTTCCATTAATTCTTTGGTATAAGGCATTTTTCTGTTCCCTCATTGTAATTTTAACTAAAGTCATGGTTTATATGATTGATTCCATGGTTATACTTTTTCATGACTATGGTTTTCAACTATTATTTGGGGGTTTTGATATTAAATGCTTGGTTATGGTTATAATTATGCTTTTATACACATTAATGGTGGTTATGCCCCCAAGGTGTTTGATAAAATGCTTATAAAGATATGTTCATTGCATTGACTTCTTTTAATGGAACTCTTGCATGTTTTAAACTTGGTAAAAGAATTATGCATGGTTTAAATGGTTTGAAAATGCTAAAGGCTAAATGGTTATGCTTGTGGGGAACATGGAATTCTTCTAAGAAGTTTAATATGGTATATGGAAGGGAACTTGAAAGTCCCCTCAACCTAAATAGTTTGGCTATAGATATTACTTGCAAGTAAGGGGTGGTATGACGATACCATTAATATTGGCCTTACTTAATAAAATGGTAAACATATTTGATTGGTTATTTGGAAATGGTTATAATTGGGAATTAATGGCAGGGTGTATAGCAAATTCGTGGAAGGTGGCGGTCCCGGTGGACCAAAACTGGAAACTCGTATTTGCCGATATGTGGATTGGTCTTAGTGGACCATGTGCATGATGTAAAACTATTGGGGGATGTACTATTCATCCCATGGGATATTTCACTGGTCGTGTGACTACATGCACTGGGTTGCCCGTGGCTAGTCTAGGACGGCCAAGCTACATAACCTAGGAAAAGGTTTTCAATGCATGCTAAACCCGATTCCCTTTTCCTGGTACTTACATATGTATGGTTGTGTGCATTATGGATAGTATTACTTGGTTTTATGACTGACATTATTTTATCCTTATCCTAAGAATCATGCTAATGATCACTCGTTAACCTCGTCTACTGGCGCTTGTATACATACGCTATTCATAAATCGTTCATTCTACTCCTCCTGTTTAGCATGCAGATTCAATATTAGAATTTGGACTAAAGTGGTGAGCTTCCATCTTTTTGGATGACTTCATTTCATATTATGGATTTCTTTAGACACTCTTCTTTTATTTGGATATTGGTTTTGGCCATGGTTGGGGGCCTGTCCCAACTGGATTTGTTTACTCTTTTGGATAGAGGATTTTTGGTACTTCTAGGGAGTTGGTATGGGCAGGATCGGTATTGGTGTCGACCTTGGCATTGGAATAAGCCGGGAGGCTATCATCATTGGACATAATTTCTCACTATTCCATCATATTACATTTTGGGATTAATTATATTAAATTTTGTCTAACTTATATGGTTATGGCCTGGTTTATGGCCTATGGTTTGGTTTGGTGTGGTTGAGCGGTTGGTGTGATATGGTTGGACTCAGCTGTGTCGGTCACGGTTGTGACCCTATCCCAGAGTCTTGATGAGAATATTTACATTATCTTGTTATATGTTCAAAATTTAGTCCATTAGCTGGATAAATGTGGATGGGTTGGGTAACAAGGGGTCGACCCCAATCCTAGTTAGACTTGGGATGCCCATTACGATATGTCTTAGGGTCGGGTCGTTTCAGGTATGACCCGTTGTTAGACATAACAACTCATAAAGAGGGACTCATTGTCACAAAAGTAGGATTCCTCGATGTTCATCCCCTGACCACGATTCTTCATGATGATTCGTTATGTCAGATGGAGAATCGTAACGAGTCCAGGTTACAACTCGTGGTCAGACCTCATGAGTCCTTACCCAAATCGGGTCGACTATTCTCAGGATTTTCCTACACATTTTAATTAGGGTCATTTTGGTCTTTTCCTCCCTTTTAAACTATATGTTCCGACTTAAAACACCCAAATGACATATTTCCCTTTATTTATCAAGATTAAACCTTACTATTTTTCTCTTTAACTCCCAAGGCAAGAGATACTAAGGTTTTTTAAGAAATTTAACATTTAGGCTTCAAACTTAACGTCCTCTTCAATTTCCTCCATATTTCAGGCATGTTTTTGTAATACCCTAAAAATTGAAACCAATGTTAGCACCATGTTTCAAGATCATGCATAGTAAATCATATTTCTTTAATATTCTTATGAGTGAGATTGAGTTATAGTAAGACCTCAAATAACTCCCAGCTATTAGACGAATCAAAATAGTCCTTACCGAATAGTTTTTGGGAAGAATGTTACTTTAGTCAAATTCAAACAAACATATCTTTTATTATATTCATAATTTTTCAGTTCAAGACCTACCAAATTGTCGGAAATTGAATTAGCTTTCCAACTATACAAATTTCCCCCAAAGCCGATACTCGGGTTAGAAGTTATGGCGCTTTTAGTGTGCAACAGTAGCCTAATGCGATAAGGCCGCATTGCGGTGATGGCCAAATTCACGTTTGTCATTTTCCAGTGTGCCATTGTAATAAGCACCGCATCATGTTGATGTGATATTTCACATTCATTCTTTTTTCCAGTGGATCACCGCGATAGCACTACGTCACGCCAAAGGCCAAATTCGCATTCAATGGGGTACCGTGATGGCACCACATCACGCCAAGGTTCCAGTTTGGGATGGTCCCTTTTCCAGTGGCTGTCAAAATTAGGATTTTCAGTTCCAGTTCGGAGTTTTAATTTTTCCAAGGGCATTTAAGTCCTTTTCTTTCATCTCGGTCAGTCAAAACATGGGATTTAAGTCCCAATAGAGCATTATTTCACAATTCTTTCAAATTAAAGTAACCCTCTTTCAAGAACAAAACCCTAGCCTTTACAAATTCAAGATCAAAACTGAAGAATTCACCATCAATTCTCACGAATTCATCACCCCAGGTATGTTAAGTTCTTATCTATGGGTTTCTTTCACCCATGGAGTCCAAATATCCAATTATAAATGCAAAGTTTGGATCTTTACAAGTTTTCATGATTTTAATTGTGATTTTAACCATGAATTCCCGTGAATTGTAATTCTACATCATGTTTTCATAAAATTTTCATTGTTATTCAATCCCATATGTTTTAATGATGTTATTCGCTGATTTAATTCATAATTAGTGATGTTGATGTTGAAATCATGTTATTCCTACAATCTTTAAACTATTTCCATGCTTAGCTTAAACTATGAACATCAAGTGTTTGATGAAATGCCTACAAGAATGAATTTTGAATAAATGCTTTCACATTATGTTCCCAAAGCATTAGTACTATTTTGTTATTATCACTATCGAGTCCTAGGGATTGGGAATACCTAAAAATAAAGTTGTTCACTTAGTCTTAGTATCTTTAAAATAGTTTTAGAAATATGTTATGAGCATTATCAGTTCAGTCGGTTATCATAATCAGTTAAACTTAGAATAGTATTCCGAGTCAGTTTAGTTGGGAGTGGGATTTAGCACCGAGCGAGTGCAGGGATGTCGGATTCCCCGTCAGATAGGCAGAGTCATTAATAGTAGTCTCTATATTCCAAAACTACGTAGCCATCGTAGGATACGAGGAGTCACCCGTCAGTTAGGCTTGACTACCCTTCAGGGGTCATTAGTCAGTTTAGGTTTGACATCCTGGTCCTTCGGGATATTTTTATAGTAGATCCACACATCTAGAGTTAGTACCTGTGGCACGGTACTGACACCCTTCCAACTGGGATCACAGGTTGGACCTGAAATTTGCTCATTAAGGCATGTCGGTTAGATGAAAGCTCCCGTAGTCTTAGTCCAGTAATCAGTTTAGTAATTCAGTTTTAGTTTGCTTGACCATAGCATACAAATATCAGATATTCAATTATCAGATTTCAACATTTCAGTATTTTAGTTTACAGATTATATTTAGACCATATTTTATGCTTGGCACGCATCCATCAGTATCTACAGATTTCACACATTCTCAGTATTTACAAATTTCATGCATTCTACTCAGTACCTCATGCTATTCATTCAGTCAGTTATTACTTATGCACATGAAAACATGCATGTCAGCCTACCTCATTTAGCATACCAGTATATTCAAAGTACTGATCACATACTCTTTTCTTGCGCTATGATGTATTTGTAATACCTCATAATTCCCTAGATCAGTTTAACTCTCAGTACACGAGTATATCTATATAAAAAAATTTAAAATACTTAGATTTTTTTAGTTTAAGACTTGCCATTGTGTAGGAAATTCAGTTAGCTATCCAACGATATAAATTTCGCAAATCCGATACCCGGGTGAAAAGTTATAGCATTTTTAGTGAAACATTCTGTCAAAGTGGGAATCACCACTTCGCGTTGAGGGTCGAATTGGCATTCTTCAATTTCCAGTGAGCCATCGTGATCCAGTGAGCCATCGCGATAATGGTGTATCGTGCCAATGTCCATTTTTGCAATTGTCATTTTCCAGTGAGGCTTCGTGATACCTCCACGTCGCACCAAAAGCCAATTTCATGATGGTCCAATTATGAATAGTTCCAGCTGGTTTCTAGTGGCTTACCTCTATGCCACCGCATCGCGGTGGAGGCCAAAATCGAGACCTTCAATGAAGTAAATTCTAATTCTTTCCAGGGATAATTTAGTCTTTTTCCACTACCCTAATCAGTCTCAAAATGTGATTTAATCCCTAATAATATAATTATATCATTATTTACTCAATTCCTCTAAAAATTAAATCATTCTCTCTTAATTAACCAAACCCTAGCCTTCAAGAATCAAGAGAAATTCTCAAGAATTCCTCCAAGAATCTTCAAGAAGTGAATTTCTCAAGTATGTTAGGTGTTCATTCATGGGTTTCTTTCACCCATGGAGTCCAAGAACCCTATTTAAAAATACAAGTTTACGGATTTGTGATTTCCATGCTTGAATTAGATTGTATTCATGATTATGATGTTGGTTGGGTTTCAATCCATGATTAATTACAAGTTTCATAAAATTTTGATAGTATATGTGTTGAATTATATGATCTTCATGCTAAACCCTTGAAATGCAAGTTGAGTGTTGTATTCATGATGCTTATGTATTGACCATTATCATGTGGAATAATCATGCTCCCCAAGTGTTTGTTAGAATACCTATGTGAATTGAATAGTGCAACTATGACATGTTAGTATGTGTTTCCATTTATGTACAAGTTCATGCCTTGCAAGCGTTTGACAAAATATCTCAATGAATGAATCGCGACTAAGTGACTAGCTAGTATGCTTTCAAGATTATGCCATATTTTACTATTGATGCTATCGAGTCCTAGGGGTATTCAATACCTAAAAAATCTAGCTATTTTACCTAGATCATATTAGCTACAGAATGGTCTCAGTAATGTCATGAATAGTAGTATTCAGTCAGTCTTTATGATCAGCTTCAGTCCAATTAAACTCATCTCCGTTTAGTTTTATTTAATCTAATAATCAGTGTCATTTAGTTGGGAGTAGATTTAACACCGAGAGAGACCATAGATGGGGCCTCACCTATCAGTAAAGGGTGTGACCCTTAGTAGCAGTCCTTGCATTCCAAAACTACCTAGCCAGTGTAGGTTGAGATATCAACCTGCCAGTTGATGGTTGATAAGGTGTTTTACCTTCCAGTTGAGGGTAGTACCATTCTCATTAGGGCACCTGCCAGATTAGGGTGACTCTTTATCCTGTTAGTTCCCGTGGCATAGTATTAGCACCCTTCCAATTGGGGTTACAGGTTGGACCCTAATCAATTCAGAGAAGGGCATATGAATTAGATGATTACCTCCCACAATTTTAGTTTTAGTCTCAGCATAGAACCTAGTTCAGTTCTATAGAATCAGGACTATCAGAAAAAGTTACCTAGTTATCAGTAATCTCAAATATCAGTTGCACAATTATCAGTTCTCAGTTCAGTATAAATCTTAGATACAATATATATGTATATGTACAGTATTGCATAATCAGTGTTTACAGTAGCTTCAGTTACCCATGTATTCTCATTCAGTAAGTTACTGTCCATGCATATAAACCCATGACTTCCACCTTACCTTATTTAGCATACCAGTACATTCCATGTACTGATCACATAGTTTTTTTTATGCTATGACATATCATATCATAGGTTGGAACACTCAGGTTCCTGACCGCGCTTTGACAAATTTAGTTAGTAACCGTAAATCCAATAGTGAGTCCTTATCCATCGAGGATATTCCTTTATTTTCAGTATTTTAGTAGATTCAGTATTTTTCTAGTCGGAGTTAGTTGGGGGCTTGTCCCATCAACTCAATATTTAGACAGTTCTGTTAGAGGTTTTTCAGACTAGACTAGTTCAGACAATATTTAATTTTCAAATGTTATTAGCAGTTGCTACATTTTTAGTATTCAGATTATGAACCTCATGGCATTTCAGCCTAACTTCTGCATTAATTCAGTATTATTATTCAGTGCTCACAACAGGTACCAATCATGGGTTAGCTTGTGGTCCTTCGGGGTTGTAAGCACCATGTAGCATCCGAGGTACAGACTCGTGGCGTTACAGCCTAAGATTCAACAAAGTCCTAGGGAGTCTAAAAACTGCATCAAGTAGAGTCTTGTGTATGGGTGCGAAGCATGTCACACTTATGGACAAGAGGCTATGAGGCATTTTTAGGAAAATTTCTCTTCTTTCAGTATTTATGTAATGCGACTGAGCATGAGATTAAGTTAAACTCTTAGTGTAATTCTTTTCTTTCTTTTATTTACAGAACATGCCTCCCAAAAAGACTAATGGCAAAATAATAGGAAACTAGCTAGCACCTCTGCCCATTCAGGCAGATCCCCTGGATGAGAATGTCTCCCATGCAGAATTCAGAGTTGCGTTCACCACTCTAGACCATTCTATAACATCTCAAAATAAACGTCCAACTACTGTTCAGTCTAACCTAGTGGCCAATACTGCTACATCCAGGATTTGGGACGTCACCCAAATAAATCCTCCCCTATTTTCAGGATCTAAGTCTGAAGAGGATCCATAGGAGTTCCTCGATTAGGTGCAAAAAGTCACAAATATTATTAGTGTGGCTTCCAGTGAGAGTGCTGAGTTAGCTGCCTATTAGCTACAAAATGTTGCTTATATATGGTTTAAGCAGTGGAAGGTAGATAGGGGCACAGATGCAGAGCCCATAGAATTGGAAGAGTTTACTACTGCCTTTCTAAATAGATTTTTTCCCTTAGAGTTGAGGAAAGCCAAGGTGTTAGAGTTCATCAATCTCAAGCAAGGCAACATAAGTGTGAAGGAGTATTCCCTCAAGTTGACTTAGTTAGCCAGGTATGCTCTCTATGTAGTAGCAGATAATAGGTCTAAAATAAGCAAGTTCGTGTCTGGGGTATTAAAAAGTATAGTTAGGAGTATAGAACTGCGATGTTAATTAAGGAAATGGACATATCCAGGCTAATGGTCCTTGATCAATAGATAAAAGAGGCTAAGAATAAGGAAAGAGAGAGAGAGAGAGCAAGAGAGCTAGAAGAGGTAGCTTTAATTTTTCTCAGCCTGGTAAGAAGGAGATAACCATTCCTAGTTTCACCCAAAATCTTCAGTTCTAGCTCCATCCTCACCTATTGCTCCAACACCTATGTTCAGAAATGGTAACAAAGATATTGCGCTAGGCTCTAAAGATCAGGGTAGTGTCAGTAGTGCTTGAACAAATCCCCTTTGTCAGAAATACAGCAGAAACCACTAGGGTGTCTGTAGGGCTGGCAGTGATATTTGTTTTGGGTGTGGCAAGCCAGGACATAGAATTAGAGATTTTCCTCAGTCAGGTTCACAGGGTCAGTACAATTGTCCTTCAGCTTAGTCCGGTTGCCCGAATTAGCAGGGTGCCGCTTCCAGTGCCAGTAGTGGGAAACGCCCAAATAGGCTTTATGCACTTCATTCTAGACAAGATTAGGAAAATTCTCCTGATGTGTTCACTGGTACGTTACATATCTTCCATTTATATATTTATGCCTTACTAGATCCTGGAGCTTCTCTGTCTTTTGTAACTTCTTACATAGTAGTTAACTTTAAGGTCAGACCAAAAATCTTAATATAACCTTTCTTAGTCTCTACCCCAGTAGGTCAGTCTATCATAACCCGGCGGGTATACAAGAACTTCTCGATTATGATATCTCAAAAAGTCACCTAAGTAGACTTAGTAGAGTTACAGATGCTGGATTTTGACGTCATTCTCGACATGGATTGGATCCATTCATGCATTGCCTCAATTGACTATAGAAGCAGAGTTATTCATTTTTAGTTTCCAAATAAACCACTCCTTGAATGGAGGGGTAGTAACACAACGCTTAAGGGTCAGTTGATTTCATACCTTAGAGTGAGAAAAATGATATCCAAGGGATGTGTCTATCATCTTGTGTGTGTCAAGGACTCTAGTTCAAAGACTCCTAGTCTTGAGTTGGTTTTAGTAGTAAATGAATTGTCAGATGTGTTTCCCAAGGATCTTCCAGGAGTTCCTCCCAAAAGATAAATCGACTTTGAAATAGACTTTCTTCCATATACTCAGTCCATATCTATTCCTCTATATAGAATGGCACCAGCTAAACTCAGAGAGTTTAAAGAGTAGTTAAAGGACCTTTTATACTAGGCGTTCATCATACCTATCGTTTACCCGTAGGGTGCACCAGTTTTATTCATGCGTATGAAAGAAGGTTCACTCATAATATGTATAACTACCGTCAGTTGAACAAAGTCACAGTCAAGAACAACTAACAACTTTTTAGAATCAATTAATTGTTCGAACAACTTTAGGGTGCCATTTATTTTTCTAAGATATACCTCATATCTGACTATCATCAGCTCAGAGTCAGCGAATGTGAAATTCTAAAAACAGCTTTCCAAACTCGGTATGGTCACTTTGAGTTTTTAGTCATGTCCTTTGGTGTCACAAATGCCCCAGTAGATTTCATGGACTTAATGAATTACATGTTCAAGCAGTACTTGGACATGTTTATTATAGTCTTCATCGATGATATTCTTGTCTATTTCTATAATGAGAATGATCATGCAGATCACCTCAGGATCGTACTTCAGACTCTCAGAGAACATCAGTTGTTTGCCAGATTCAGTAAGTGCAAATATTGGCTAAGGTCAGTATTATTCCTTGGTTATGTTATTTTCGATGATGGCATTAGAGTTGATCCTCAAAAGAATGAGGCGGTGAGAAACTGGCCTAGACCCATTTCTCCATCAGATATTAGGAGTTTCTTGGGTTTAACTAGATATTACCATTGGTTTGTTGAAGGGTTTTCATCTATTGCATCCCCCATGTCCAGATTAACTCAGAAGAAAGCTAAGTTTCAGTAGTCAGATTCTTGTGAGAAGAGTTTTCAAGATTTGAAGACTCGACTCACTAGAGCCCCAGTTATGATGTTACTAGATAGTTGAGATAGGTTTGTTTTGTACTGTGATGCATCTATAGTAGGTTTGGGTTGTGTCCTCATACAAAGAGGTAAGGTCATAGCCTATGCCTCTAGACAACTTAAGCCCCATGAGAAGAATTACCCTACCCATAATCTTGAATTAGTAGCTGTAGTGTTTGCCTTAAAGATTTGGAGGCACTATTTGTATGGGGTATATGTTGATGTGTTCACAGATCACAAAATTTTGCAGTATATGTTCTCTCAGAAAGATTTGAATTTGCGTCTGAGAAAGTGGTTAGAGTTGTTGAAAGATTATGACATGAGTGTCATGTATCATCCAGACAAGGCCAATGTAGTGGTTGATGCTCTCAGTAGATTGCCTATGGGTAGTGTTGCTCATGTTGAGAATGGTAAGAAAAATTTAGTTTAGGAAGTTCATCAGCTTGCCCGACTAGGTGTCCACTTAGTCGATTCAGCTGAGGGTAGTGTGTGGGTGCAGAATAGTTAGAATCATCTCTGGTTTCCGAAGTGAAGGAAAAAAAGAATAGAGATCCCAGTCTAGTTAAGTTGAAAGAGTCAGTCAGAGATTAGAAAGTAGAGGTTTTCTCTCAAGGGAGAGATGTGTGTTGCATTTCCAGGGTCGGCTATGTTTGCTAGGTGTAGATGACTTGAGGTAACGAATTCTTGCTGAAGTGCACCGTGTGCGTTACTCAATTTATTTAGGGGCCATTAAGATGTACTGTGATTTGCAGGAGATCAATTGGTGGAGTGGGATGAAAAGGGATATCGCAGAGTTTGTAGCTAAATGGTCTACGTGTCAGCAAGTTAAGATTGTGCGCCAGAAGTCTAGTGGGTATATGCAGGAGTTTAGTATTCCCACATGGAAATGGGATGAAGTGAACATGGACTTTGTGATGGGTTTTCCTCATACACGTTATCACCATGATTTGATTTTGGTTATCGTAGACAAGATGACCAAATTCGCTCATTTCTTGCCAGTCTATACTTTTTATTAAGCTAAGGACAATGCCAAACTCTATCTCAGAGAGTTGGTTAGGTTGCATTGAGTCCCAGTATCCACCATCTCAGATAGAGGTACTCAGTTTACCTCTCATTTTTGGAAAGCATTCCAAAGGGTCTTGGTACCCAAGTTCACCTCTGTACAACGTTTCACCCTCAAATAGATGGTCAAGAATAAAGGACCATTAAAACTCTAAATGATATGTTAAGGGCTTGTGTGGTTGATTTTAAAGGTAGTTGGGATCATCACTTTCCTTTGATCGAATTTGCATATAATTTGGATGGCTCCATTTGTGCTATATTCTAGTATTCAAATAGCTCCGTTTGAGGCTCTTTATGGTAGGATATGTATATCTCTAATTGGTTGGTTCGAGGAAGGTGAGGCCACCTTAGTAAGGCCTAATTTAGTGTTTGATACCTTAGAGAAGGTTCAGTTGATCAAAGAAAGGCTTAGGTAGCCCAGTGCCAACAAAAATTATATACAAACATGAGGAGAAAGGATTTTGAGTTTGAGATTGGTGATTTTGTGTACTTGAAAATCTCTCCCATGAAGGGAGTAAAGAGGTTCAGCAAAAATGGTAAGCCCAATCCCCGATATGTCAGTCCCTACAGAATTCTTAGCCATTTTAGAAAGGTCGCTTACAAGGTTGAGTTGCCTTCAGACTTAGCTTCAGTGCACCCAGTATTCGACGGCCCCTTGCTAAAGAAATACATCATTGACCCTGCAGTCGTAGTCCTCTTAGAGGACGTAAATATCCAGAATGATATCTCTTTCAAAGAGGTTCCAGTCTAAATCCTCGATCGTCAAATTCATAGACTGAGGAACAAAGAAGTTCCCTTGGTCAAAGTTCTTTGGCAGAATCAGTGCGTTAAGGGAGCTACTTGTGAAAAAGAAGAAGATATGCAGACCAAGTATCCTCATCTCTCCTCCGTAAAATCAGACTCAACTTGAGGTAACAGTCTTTCTTAGATTTCCTCAGTTCCATGTGCAGTTACAGTTACAAATTTGGTATCAGTTACCATTGCATATCATCTCCATGATAGTTATGCATTGTTCAGCCATGCACTCATGCATTAGTTATGCATATTCAGTATGAAAACTTAATTTATCAGTAGTTTCAGTCATGCAATCATTCTTTAGTTGTGCATGTATAGTATGTAAACTCAATCTATCAGTATTTCTCAGCATAATTAGTCTCATTCGAATACTAATGTTCCGAAGGGGGAGATATTGTAATACCTCGTAATTCCCTAGCTCAATTTAGCTTTCATTACACGAGTATCTCAATATAATTTTTTTTCAAAATACTCAGAATTTTTCAGTTTAAGACTTACCATTGTGTAGGAAATTCAGTCAGCTTTCCAATGATATAAATTTTTCCCAAATCCGATACCCGGGTGAGAAGTTATAGTATTTTTAGTGAAATAGTGTGTCAAAGTGGGCATCACCACATTGTGTTGAGGGTCGAATAAGCATTTTTCAATTTCCAGTAAGCCATCGTGATAAGCTCGTGTCACGCCAATGTTATAGTTCTCATTTGGAATTTTCCTGTGAGCCATCACGATAACGACGCATCGCGCCAATGTCCATTTTCACAATTGTCATATTCCAGTGAGGCTCCGCGATACCTCTGCGTCGCGCCAAAATCCAATTTAATGATGTTCTATTTTTAAATAGTTCCATCCGGTTTCCAGTGGCTCACCGTGATGCCACCGCATCGTGGTAGAAGCCAAACTGAGGACCTTTAGTGACATAAATTCTAATTCTTTCTAGGGGTAATTTATTCTTTTTCCACGGCCCTAATCAGTCTAAATATGTGATTTAATCTCTAATAACCTAATTATGTCATTATTTACTGAATTTCTCTCAAAATTAAATCATTCTCTCTCAATTAACCAAACCCTAGCCTTCAAGAATCAAGAGCAATTCTCAAGAATTTTTCTAAGAATCTTCAAGAAATGAATTTCTGAGGTATGTTAAGTGTTCATTCATGGGTTCCTTTCACTCATGGAGTCCAAGATCCCTATTTAAAAATAAAAGTTTATGAAATTATGATTTACATGCTTGAATTAGATTGTATTCATGATTATGATGTTGTGTGGGTTTATATCCATGATTAATTAAAAGTTTCATGAAATTTTGATAGTATGTGTGTTGAATTATGTGATCTTCATGCTAAACCCTTGAATTTCAAGTTGAGTGTTGTATTCATGATGCTTATGTCTTGACCATTATTATATGGAATAATCATGCTCCCCAAGTGTTTGTTAGAATGCCTATATGAATTGAATACTGCAACTATGACATGTTAGTATGTGTTTCCATTTATGTACAAGTTCATGCCTTGCAAGTGTTTGACAAAATGTCTCAATGAATGAGTCATGACTAAGTGACTAGCTAGTATGCTTTCAAGATTGTGCAAAGTTTTACTATTGCTACTATCGAGTCCTGGGGGTATTCAATACCTAAAAAATCTAGCTATTTTACCTAGATCACAGTAGCTACAGAATGGTCTCAATAATGTCACGAATAGTAGTATTCAGTCAGTCTTCACGATCAGCTTCAGTACAGTAAAACTCAGTTCCATTCAGTTCAGTTTAATCTAATAATCAGTGTCATTCAGTTGGGAGTAGGATTCAGCACCGAGCAAACCCATGGATGGGGGTAAACCTGTCAGTAGAGGGTGTGACCTTTAGTAGCAGTCCTTAAGTTCCAAAACTACCTAGCCAGTGTAGGTTGAGATATCAACCTACCAGTTGACTGTTGATAAGGCGTTTTACCTGCCAGTTATTGTAATACCATTCTCATTAGGGAACCTGTCAGATGAGGGTGACTCTTTAGCTATTAGTAATAGTGGTACGATATTAGCACTCTTTTAACTGGGGTTACAGGTTAGACCCCAATCATTTTAGAGAGGGGCATGTCAGTTAAATAATTACCCCCCACAATTTCATTTTTAGTTTCAGCATAGAACTCAGTTCAGTTCTACAAAATTATGACTGTCAGAAATAGTCACCCAGTTATCAATAATTCAGTTATTAGTAATCTCAGATATTAGTTACTTAGTTATCAGTACTCAGTACTCAATTTCAGTATAAATCTCAGATCAATATATATGTCTATGCACAGTATTGCATAATTAGTGTTTATAGTAGCTTCAGTTACCCATGTATTCTCATTCAGTTATTTCATATCATTTAGTAAGTTACTATCCATGCATATAAACCCATGCATTAAGCCTTACCTCATCAAGCATACCAGTACGTTCCACGTACTGATCGCATACTCTTTTCTGTGCTATGATATATCATATCATAGGTTTGGATGCTCAGGTTCCTGACCGCACTTAGACAGATTCAGTCAGTAGCCACAGATCCATTAGTGAGTCCTCATCCATCAAGAATATTCTTTTATTTTTAGTATTTTAATAGATACAATATTTTTCTAGTCGTAGTTAGTTTGGTGCTTGTCCCATCAACTCCATATTCAGACAGTTTAGTTAGAGGCTTTTCAGACTAGACTAGTTCAGACAGTATTCAATTTTCAGATGTTATTAACAGTTGCTATATTTTCAGTATTCAGATTATGAACCTTATGGCATTCCAACCTAACTTTCGTATTAATTCAGTATTATTATTCAGTGCTCACAGAAGGTACCAGTTATGGGTTAGGTTGTGGTCCTTCGGAGTCATAAGCACCATGTAGCATCCGGGGTGTAGACTCGGGGTGTTATAGTATCATATCATAGGTTCAGACGCTCAGTTCTAAGATCGTGCAGAGATCTTCCAGATTATTAGCCGTAGCAGTGGTGGACCTCATATGTCGAGGATAAACTATATTTATTCATGCTTTCATTTTAGTCATTAGATGGAGTTAGTTAGGGCCTGTCCCATCAACTCTTATTTAGTCAGTTTTAGAGGCTTTTGATTATTTCAGACAACCCATTAATTTTTCTTTATTTTATCAGTTTCAGACAGTTGTTTTCCAGATTTATGACATAGAAATGTTTTAGTATTTAAAACCATATGGCATCTTCAGATATTTTGCCTATGTTATTTTGTTATTATTATTCTGTGCTCACAGCAGGTATCAGCTCATGGGTTAACTTGTGGTCCCCCGGGACTATAAGCACCGCGTGGCACCTAAGGTGTACTCTTAGGGCATTACAAATTTGGTATTAGAGCCTAATATTTTAAGGTGTCCTAGGAAGTCTAAAAGATGAGTAAAGTAGAGTCTTGTACATAGGTGTGAAGCGTGCCACACTTATGGGCAAAAGGCTATGAGGCATTTTAGGAAAATTTCCCTTCTTTAAGTGTTTATGTCGTACGACTGAGCATGGGATCATGTTAAACTCTCTGTCTAATCTATTCTTCATTCTGTTTGCAGAATATGTCTCCCAGAAAGACAAACGAAAGAAGAAATATGAACCAGCCAGTACCTCCGCCCGTTCAGGAAGATCCCCTGAATGAGCATGTTTCTCATGTAGAGTTCAGAACTGCATTCACTAATCTATCTCACTCTATAGAGGCTCAGAATATTCAGCCAGCCGTTGTTCCTACCAACCCAGTAGCCAATACTGCCGTAGCTAGGATTTGGGACTTTGCTCGAATGAATCCTCTTCTATTTTTGGGATCCAAATCTTATGAGGATCCATAGGAATTCTTAAACATGGTCTAGAAAGTAACAAATATTATGGGGGTGAATGCTAGTGATAGTGCTGAGTTGGCTGCCTACCAGTGGTAAGATGTATCCCATACCTGGTTTAAGCAGTGGAAAGGGGATAGAGGCACAGATGCAGGGCCTTTAGAGTGGGAGGAGTTTACTACAACCATCTTATATAGATTCTTCCCATTGGAGCTGAGGGAAACCAAAGTGTTAGAGTTTATTAACTTGAGGCAGGGCAACATGAGTGTGAAGGATTATTCCCTTAAGTTTACTCAGCTAGCTAGTTATGCTCCCCATGTGGTAGCTGATAGCAGGTCTAAGATGAGCAAGTTCGTGTCTGGGGTATCTGACAGTGTGGTCAAAGAGTATAGGACTGTGATGTTAATTAAGGAGATGGTCATATCTAGGCTTATATTCCATGCTCAACAGATTGAGGAGTAGAAGAACAGGGAGAAAGAAAGAGAGAGTAAGAGGGATAGAATAGGTATTTTTAATTTTACTTAGCTAAAGTCAAAAGGCAGCAATCGTCCTCATTTCCATCAGAAATATTCAGTCCCATCTCCATCTTTAGCTAGTGCCCCATGATGATAGGCGGATTTACACGCCTATATCAATATATATTGCCCATATTTTAGCCTAGTTTTGAGAACAAATTATATATTTCATGCACTTTTAGTCCTTTTTCCTGTAAATGAGCTAACGAACATGATTAGTAAAGTTTCAGGTATAAATGATACAGAATTCAGCATTTTATGGCTTACTTGACGCAAAAGAAAGATCACGAAGGAAGGGAAGGGAGTTTACACGCCTAAGGACCAAAACTGCTGCATGGAAAATCTGTCCCGGGCTAAAACAACAATTCTGAAGACTTTGGGGACTTACAGACACAAAGCTAGATTTTGACAATGATACATTAACCTAGTGCAATTAGGTTATGTATTTCATTATTTTATGTGGATTATGATAATGTTACCTTAACCTAGTACATTTGGGTTAAGGATTTCATTAGTCTAATAGGATTTGGTTATTTATTTCATTAGCTTAGTAGGATTAGGATATGGGTATTATAAATACCCTATCATGCTAGAGATTTTAGAACATCTTCTTAACTTCTCATCTTACAATTCAATTCTATTACTCTACAACTCTTCTAATCTTTCCATTAATTCTATTTTTCTTCTTCTACTCTTCTATTCTTAAATTCCACAACAAGAGAATCGTTACTTGCTAAGGAATCACGCCTCACGCCTATCACTTGATCTACACGCCATTACTCAATATCGTGATATAATAACAATGTCAATCGTGATTTCCTTCGCATTCATGGGTAACTAAACTTCTCTGTTGGGGTTATGGAAACCGAATGAGTTACTATCTATTGCTGTGAGTTTGTGAGTTCGAGGCACGTATATTGCTTATATCATTATTCTCTTCATCTTAATCTACATTCTTTGCGGTTGCAAACGCAAGAATACGCCAGTCTAACATTTAACTTGTTCGAGAGAAAAGTTATTTGTCTGGAAAAGAGATAATGTCAAGGTAGTAGGACACCCTTTCCTATTAAAAAGCTAGTGCCGTAACTGGACTAACCTCTTGGAGAATTCGTACCGTTAGATACGCTTTAAGCTCGAGAGAGTTAAAGTGAAATAGTCCTTGTTTAGGTCGAGAGACGCTTGGATTTACCATCGACTACAATTCTTTATAAGCAATTGCATGACAGAATTCTACACACTCATAGACAATAGAGACGTATACCTCAGAAGGTGGACATAACCCCAACGCTTCAATTCTCATTGTTTACAACCAACGTAACAATCTCTCTCTTTTTACTTTATTATTTTCAGCTTTTGTTTACATTACTTGCAAGACAAGAATCCCCCCTTCTTACGAGACTTGCACCAAAAGTTTAGTAATTTTACTTACTTGTTGGCCAAGCTATTCCCTGTGGGATCGACACCCAACCCAGGTTGGGTTCTATATTTGCTAACGACCGCTTTACACTCAAACGAGAGCTGTAGATTGAGCGTTATCAAAAATTGGCGCCGTTGCTGGGGAATACAAGTGTCAATCAAGTTCGTAATAATTACTAGACCCTTTGGTCGAAGACTCTCGTACTTTTACTTTTAGTTTTTGTTTTTGTTTACTGCAGGTTTTTGTTCAGTGCATCAATGGATGCACAATGTGAAATACCGTTCGATGATGATGATGATGATCTTGATGGAGCCGAAGCCACAGGAGCCATTATTCTTCCGCCATTAGCCCCCGGAGCCAAGTTCATCATCATGAGCACCATGATTCAGTTATTGCAACTCAAGGGATTATTTGGTGGATTAGCAGGCGATGATCCGAATATGCATCTCATCAACTTTATTTCTACATGTAAGTCATTTGAAAATCCTGGCGTTGGTCAGAATGCAATTCGGTTACGCTTATTTCCATTGTCTCTATCTGGGGAGGCAACTCTATGGTTGAATGGGCTGACTCCTGATTCTATTACAAATTGGAGGCAATTAAGAGATGCTTTCCTCAAAAGATTCTTTCCGCCATCCAAAAGAGCACAATTGAGAGATGAAATCAGCAACTTTCGTCAGCTTCCCACTGAAGCTCTTCATGAAACATGGGAGAGGTTCAAGACAAAGATAGCAAGGTATCCAAACCATCATATGACTAATGTTCACCTAATGGAGATACTATACAGAGCCTTGATTTCAATAACTAAACCAATGGTGGATAATGCGGCTGGAGGATCATTTATGGACCTCACCTTTGGTCAAACAAGCAATATGCTAGATCGCATGACGAAACAAAGTAGAGCTTGGCATACCAGGGATTCCGAGGTAGCAAGACCTACTTTATCTATAGGCATGACTGCAGACCAAAGAAGAAGACAAGAAGAACGTGATCAAGATATGGCGCACATGAAAACACAGATGGATCTTCTTACAAAGCATTTATTATCAGGGAAGACCGAAAAAGTGAAAGCTGTGGCGCTAAAAGGAAGAGACGAATCTGATTCGGAAGAAGAGGCCAACTACTTAAACACTCAGGGGGGTTTCCGAGGCAATACCCAAGGAAACCAAGGTCGGAACTATTATGGTAAATCTGGAAACATGGACTAAGGTAGTTGGAAGAACAAGAATGAAAAGAGTGGTTTGTACGTTCCCCCTGGTAGACGTGATACCACCACATCTAATTCTAGAAGTATGGAAGACATGATGGCTAAATTATTGAAAGGAGTGGAAGCAACAAGCGCGGGAGTTACTAAGGTAATAAATGATTTGTCCTCTATGAAGCAATTAGTTGATTCTCATTCCACTTCAATCAAGCAAATAGAGCAGCAATTGAGCCAACTTTCAGCAGCACTCAATCAAAGAAAGGCTGGCACTTTACCTAGCGATACTGTGCAAAACCCAAGGAATGATGGGTCATGCATGGCCATCACTACCCGAAGTGGTAAGGTGCTGGAAACTTCAGAAAAGGAAAGCAAGTGGTTGACGAAGAAGCGGAAATTGATGATAAGGCAAAAGGGGAAGATGCCGCAGCAGCCGATCCTAACGTCCTTAACATCACTTCTCACAACGTGCAGCCTGGAAAAGCTGAAAAACGGAAGCAAGAGGAGAAGAAATCCATGGAGAGAACAATTCCATACCCACCACCACCTTTTCCTCAAAGATTGAAGAAGGTGGCGGATGATACAAAGTTCAGCAAATTCATGACCATGTTGAAGCAGCTGACCATTAATGTTCCGTTGGTAGAGACGCTAGAAAAGATGCCTGGGTACGCTAAATTCATGAAGGACCTGTTGACAAAGAAGCGGGCAGTAAGCTATGAGCCGGCAGATAATATTCATCATTGCAGTGCAATTGCCACAAGGTCCTTAGTACAGAAGAAGGCAGACCCTGGTGCTTTCACTATTCCTTGCACGGTTGGATCTATGAATTTTGCTAAGGCATTGTGCGATCTGGGTGCTAGCATCAATTTGATGCCACTATCCGTCTACAAGAAGTTGGGGTTAGGCGATCCGACACCAACCAATATGAGGCTCGTGATGGCTGATAGGTCGGTAAAACGACCTGTGGGTATCTTGAATGATGTGTTGGTGAAGGTTTCTTCCTTCATCTTTCCTACAGAATTTGTGATTTTGGATTGCGAGGTGGATTCTGAAGTTCCCATAATCTTGGGACGTCCTTTCCTTGCAACAGGAAGTGTGCTTATTGATATGAGAGATAATGAGCTTTTATTTCGAATGAATGACGAAGTGATTCATTTTGATTTGTGCAAAGCGATGAAGAAGCCAAGAGATATGGATGTGTTCTCTGTAGCTGATGTTCATTATAAAGGTAAGAAAGCATTATCTATAGAGAAACAGCCTACTGTTGAGCCATTGTCTGCTGCGCTGCTGAATGTTGAGCATGAGGATGCTAAAGAATATGAAGAACTTATGGGTGCTCTAACAGAAATAGAGTTCTATTCCCATTCTCCTAAGCAACCGGACCGTGATCTTAAGAATCAACCGTCACCAACAGTGAAGACTTCCCTTGAAGAGCCATCAATGCTAGAATCGAAAGAGCTCCCCAATTAACTAAGGTATGTGTTCTTGGAAAGTATAAATATACTTCCGATGAGTGCGGATGATTTAAGTAAACAGGACGTAGAGTCTCTCATCTCTGCTCTGAAGAGATACATGAGAGCTATGGGTTGGACTATTGATGATATAATTAGTGACCCTCCGGGGAGACGTATGAGTCTTCTCGAAGAAGATTGCATGCCTACAAGTAAGCCTCATTGTCGTCTAAATCCATTCAGAAAACGACCAACCATCTATCTCGACGAAGTCTAAGTACTCGAGGTAACCATGTCGTTCCACGACAATAAATAAGGCGCTAGATGGGAGGCAACCCATCGTTTATCGTTTTTCATTTATCGTTTATCATTTTATTTCATTCTAGTACTTGATTTGTTTTTAATTAATAAAAATCCAAAAATAAGAGTCGTGCCACGACCAAAACTAAGGCTCTTGGTGGGAGGCAACCCATCGTACTAATCGTTTTCATTTGGTTTTAAGCAAAAATAGGTGCAAGAAGTAGTCAAAGAGGAGATTGATTTCAATTGACGATTTGGACGCATTGTATGGTAAAGTTGGTAAGTTAGGAAGAGTGATGCATAAGGCTATGGATTGAGCCTTTCTCACGCAAAAATAGGCTTTGAGGAAGGCTAGGCCTTGGTAAAACTAGGCCACGAATGATGCACAACCTATCCTATAGCCTAAGGTCTCGGAATCTAGTGTGCTATACACTATGCGCTGCCTATTCCTAGGTATGCTTTTGACTATGCGCCGCCTATGCTATGGAATTTGGTCTCAGTATCTCATATGCCATAGACTATGCGGCGCATATGTCTACAAATTCCATAGACTATGCGGCGCATATGTCCCATTATGCTATAGACAATGCGCCGCATATGTCATATCTATGCCAAGCATTATGCGTCGCATATGTGGGATTTTTGTCTCCAAAACCGATTGTAAATGGGTCATAACCCGACCCATTCTCTTCCTATATAAAGGGGACTTAGTTTTACAACACATTGCAAAGTGACCTAAAGGTGCCGCATATTCATCCAAATCCTCTCAAAATTTTCTTTTTTGCTCTTCCAATTCACAAAACCACCTCCAAAAGCTTCAAGCAAGTAAGTACTCTCTTGTTCTTCATTTATTTCTCGTAAGTACTACGTTGCTATGTCTATTATAAATTGCTACATATTGAAAGATTGTTGGTGAAGTTCATGTGTTTGGAATGTTAATGCAAAATCATGTGAGTGAACGTATACGTTAGAATCATCTTGACTTGTTTCCGACTTGAATTTGGTTTTAATAGCATTGTTATACTATTTGAGGAATTTCTATAGTCTTTAACATTGTTTAAAATTGCTACTTGGATACTTACATGTTAGGCTATCCCGTTCATCGGGATAAGACTTATAGTGCCTGCCGACATAGGAGGTTGTGATTGTTGAAAGTAACTATATTGTGTGGTAACCCCTATGTAGTAGTGTTGTTATATCTAACATGAAAGTAATGCAATGGCTGCAAGTTATGATACATCACTAATTTTCTTGCCGAAATACAACTCCTAAAACGTATGTCGACGAAATCTGAGTAATCGACCACTTTCACTTCACTGATTTGTGTCAACAAAACTAAGTGTGGGGTGGTACCCCTATTTCTTGTGCATAGATTGTATCCATTGATATTGTGCTACCACTAACACTATTTCTAGTCTCAGGTACAATGGCACCTAAAGCGAGACAAGGCAAGGAGAAGGCTACCACCTCCCAAAAGGGCAAAAAGAGAAGTCGCAAGGACCAAGGAGAACCCTCCTCGCTGCAAATACCTCGACTCACGCTTGGAATTAAGTGGGATACTTATGAGGAACTTCTGAGGATGAAGACTCTGATGATGATTCCAATGCAAGGGGTATGACCCCAGACATAGAGGATAAGTCCGACCAACCAGGTTCCTCGTATTTATTTTCCACTGAGGACAGTGTCCCGACTAAGTGTGGGGTGGTGGTATTGCATGCTATACTTCTCTATTCGCATCTATATTTGTTTGCTTTTGTTTCATTTTTGTTTTGTTTTGTTTTTTTTAGTAGTGAAATTTTTTATTAGCTTCGCATGAAATTATTTTGATAGGCAGCATGAGATTATAACAAGAGTATGTGCTACAATTGTGACTATTGAGACGTTTAGGCTCTAGTTGTGACTCAATATGTGATATTGTGTGAATCAATTCCTTCACTTGTTGGGTCGAGAGTCTATATTACTTCCAATCAAGTCGACCATGTGCCTTGTGTGTGTGAGATAATAGTATATTCTATGTATGTGGCTGATGCTAGAACTTGCCTGGTATGTATGCAAAGCGAAAATAAGGAGTGTAAGTTTAGGATATGATTTAGGCATTTCTTTGGCAACCTATACATGTTTACCTTCAATTTTACCTACCCATGGACATCATCTTAGTTAACCCTTTTGAGCCTTTAGCCTATTTCTTTGACAACCTTGTATGTAAGCCTAATCCATTTCTTTCAAGACCGTAATTTGATCCCAAAATCCCTAAGTGCTTTAAAGTGAAAAAGTCATGTGACAACATAAAAGGAAATTGGGTGAGTATAATGCTATAAATTGGAATGGTTCTTGAATGTGTTATGAAAAAGAAAAAAAAATGCTATCATAAGAGGTATGTTGTGAAAAGAAAAAAGAAAAGAAAGCTGAAAAGTGAGTTGTGCTTAAAATTGAAAAAAGAGGAGAACAAGGGTGGTAGAAAAAAGAAAGAAGAAAGGTTGAAAGAAAAAAGTGTCAATGATACAAAGTGATGTATTAAAGCGCTTAGGAACCTAGTCACTATTCTTGGCCAAAATAGTCCTACCCATCCCTTAGCCTACATTACAACCATCAAAAGACCTACTTGATCCTAATCTTAACATTCCGACATTTAGTGGAGTACTACATTAAGGGCAAGCCTATGGTCATCAGTTGCTACATATGAATTCTTTGTGAGAGTGAGAGCAAGGACATTTTGATACCCATGTTTGAAAAATATGCTATATTTGTGAGTGATTATGGGTACTATATGGTGAGACACACATGGTTGATGAGTTTTGGATAGTTGTATATGATTCTATGCACTTTAACGTTTGCATGCGAGTTGATCACCATCATGATTCTATACTTGAGGTTAAATTGTTTCTACTTATAATCGGAAAGCTACTCTTGGTTGATAATCGTTGTGCTTGTCTTAATAAATGTTTTGTGTTGTTGCTGTAAAAACCTTAAGTTGATGCTTAGAAGGACATGATATGTTGTTCGAGGACGAACAAATCTCTAAGTGTGGGGTGTTGATGATAGGCGGATTTACATGCCTATATCAATATATTTTGCCCATATTTTAGCCTATTTTTGAGAACAAATTATATATTTCATGCACTTTTAGTCCTTTTTCCTGTAAATGAGCTAACGAACATGATTAGTAAAGTTTCAGGTATAAATGATGCAGAATTCAGCATTTTATGGCTTACTTGACGCAAAAGAAAGCTCACGAAGGAAGGGAAGGGAGTTTACACGCCTAAGGACCAAAACTGCTGCATGGAAAATCTGTCCCGGGCTAAAACAATAATTCTGAAGACTTTGGGGACTTACAGACACAATGCTGGATTTTGACAATGATACATTAACCTAGTGCAATTAGGTTATGTATTTCATTATTTTATGTGGATTATGATAATGTTACCTTAACCTAGTACATTTGGGTTAAAGATTTCATTAGTCTAATAGGATTTGGCTTTTTATTTCATTAGCTTAGTAGGATTAGGATATGGGTATTATAAATACCCTATCATGCTAGAGATTTTAGAACATCTTCTTAACTTCTCATCTTACAATTCAATTCTATTACTCTACAACTCTTCTAATCTTTCCATTAATTCTATTTTTCTTCTTCTACTCTTCTATTCTTAAATTCCACAACAAGAGAATCGTTACTTGCTAAGGAATCACGCCTCACGCCTATCACTTGATCTACACGCCATTACTCAATATCGTGATATAATAACAATGTCAATCGTGATTTCCTTCGCATTCATGGGTAACTAAACTTCTCTGTTGGGGTTATGGAAACCGAATGAGTTACTATCTATTGCTGTGAGTTTGTGAGTTCGAGGCACGTATATTGCTTATATCATTATTCTCTTCATCTTAATCTACATTCTTTGCGGTTGCAAACACAAGAATACGCCAGTCTAACATTTAACTTGTTCGAGAGAAAAGTTATTTGTCTGGAAAAAAGATAATGTCAAGGTAGTAGGACACCCTTTCCTATTAAAAAGCTAGTGTCGTAATTGGACTAACCTCTTGGAGAATTTGTACCGTTAGATACGCTTTAAGCTCGAGAGAGTTAAAGTGAAATAGTCCTTGTTTAGGTCGAGAGACGCTTGGATTTACCATCGACTACAATTCTCTATAAGCAATTGCATGACAGAATTCTACACACTCATAGCCAATAGAGACGTATACCTCAAAAGGTGGACATAACCCCAATGCTTCAATTCTCATTGTTTACAACCAACGTAACAATCTCTCTCTTTTTACTTTATTATTTTCAGCTTTTGTTTACATTACTTGCAAGACAAGAATCCCCCCTTCTTACGAGACTTGCACCAAAAGTTTAGTAATTTTACTTACTTGTTGGCCAAGCTATTCCCTGTGGGATCGACACCCAACCCAGGTTGGGTTCTATATTTGCTAACGACCGCTTTACACTCAAACGAGAGCTATAGATTGAGTGTTATCACCCCAGTACCCAAATTCAGAGATAACAATTGAGATAGGGCACCAGGCTCTAAGTCCCAAGGTAGTGTAAACAGTGATCGTTCAAATCCTCTTTACTAGAAATGCAGTAAAAACCATCAGGGTAAGTGTATAGATGGAAGTGATGTATGCTTTGGGTGTGGCAAGCCAGGCCATCGGATTCGGGAGTGTCGGGTAGTTGCTCAGAAAAGTAGGGATTTATGCCAACAGGGCTAGTCCCACCAGTCATCAGTTCCAGCTGGTGGCCCGACTTAGCAGGGTGCCTCTTCCAGTACTACTAGTGATCAGCGTCAGAACAGGCTATATGCACTTCAGTCCCAACAAGATCAGGAAAGTTCTCCTGACGTAGTTATTGGTATGTTGCAAGTCTTTCATTTATATTTCTATGCTTTACTAGACCCTGGAGCTTCTCTTTCTTTTGTAACCCCTTATATTGCCATCAACTTTGGAGTCAGTCCCAAAACCTTAGCAGAGCCTTTTTCAATGTCTATCCCAGTAGGTGTAATGCCCCGAGTCTGTACCCCAAATTCTACATGGTGCTCATAATCCCTAGGGACCACAAGCTAATCCATGATTGGTACCTACAGCAATAACTGAATAATAATACTATATTATACGGAAATTAGGTGGAAACTTACCATAAGGTTCAAAAATGTAAAAAAATACTGAGTACTGAAAATGAAATATTAATATATCTATCTGAAATACTCTAGTCTTGGAAGCCTCTACTGTTTGAACAATAAGTTGATGGGACCGGTCCCCAACTAACTACGACTACTAAAATAAATTGATTACTGAAATACTAGAATAATAAATCTATCCTTGAATAATGAGGACTCACCACTAGTCTACTGCTAATAGATCGGGCTGCTAAGTATGATCGAGAGCCCATGTGTTTGAACCTATGATAAGATAAATGTATGCGTTAGTACTTTGAATATACTGGTATGCTAAGTGAGGAAGGCTGGGATGCATGGGTTCATATGCATGAACAATATTGACTGAATAACATGAGTATAACTGAACGAGGGTACATGCATGAATACGTAAACTATAACTGAGGTTATGAAAATACTGGATACTGAGCTCTAAATTACTGATTTACTGATATCTGACTTTACTGATACTGTATTACTATCAATTGAGTGTTTGTATCTGTTATTCCTAATTTTGTGGAACTATTCTGAGTTTCGTACTGAACTGAGTGACTGTGTCTGACAATTTTGATTTCTGTAGAACTGAACTGAGTACTATTTTGGAGACTAAAACTGAGACTATAGAAGGTAATCATCTAACCAACATGCCCCTTTCTGAATAGATTAGGGTCCAAACTGTAACCCCAGTTGGAAAGGTATCAGTACTATTCCACGGGTAAAGACAACTGTGAGTTAACCTTCTCTGGCAGGAAGCTCTTTTGTCAACCCTCGCTGGAAGGAAAACTCATATGAGATGTATCAACCCTAGTCCGGCAAGAAGATATCTCAACCTATGCTAGCTACAAAGTTCTATAATGCAGGGATTGCTACTAAGGGCCAAACCCTCTGCTGGCAGGAATGCCCCCATCCCTGGGTTCGCTCGGTGCTGAATCCTACTCCTAACTGAATAGACACTAAACTAATTCCTAGTGCATACTAGGCTTGACTGAGCTATTATTGATTATTCTGTCTAACTAAACTGAACTGAGCTCACTGAGTTCCACTGACTGATGGTACACTACTGAATTCTATTAACTGACTAGATTTACTGATGTCTGAACTGGATACTAAACTGGACTAGACTGATACTGAGTCTACAGAGTTTTTCCTGAGTTTTGTAACTGACTGAGAGTACTACTAATCGTGACATGACTGAGATTATTCTGTAGCTGACACTGGCTCTAGGTAAGAAACTAAATTATCGGGTATTAAATACCCCCAGGACTCAATAACATGGAAAGTAAATCACTGCATGACTTTAGTAGCATTATGGTACGATCATTCTAATAATACATTCACTTAGACATCTTTGGTCAAACACTTGTTATACATGAGCTTGTGCATGATTGATATCACATAATAACATGTTATGCTTGGACTAGTCTAATCATATAAGCATTTTGATAAACACTTGGGGAGCATAGGTATTTCACATATCAATAAACATGTAGTAATATCATGGTTTCTACATTCAATTTGCAATTCAAGAGTTTGACATGTAGTTCAAAAAATTCAATTCACAATTAAGCTAGTTTGCATGAACTTGGGATGAATCTTGGAATTAGATCACCATTAACATCATAATCATTAATACATTCAAGATCCAACATGAAATCCATGAAATCAATCAACTTATATTTAGAAAGAGTTTCTTAAACTCCAGGGGTGGAAGGAAACCCTTGGATGAACACTTCACATACCTTGGTTGCTAAATTCTTGAAGAATGATGGTGAAATCTTAATCCTTGAGTTTGAAATTTGATCTCCTAGGTTTTTTGTTCTTGAGTAAATTCTAAATAGGGAATGAATTTTGCCTCTAAAAGGGCTTAATTTCGTGTTTTGGTGGATGACATAAGGTGGAAAAAGACCCAATTGCCCCTGAGAATACGACTTTTTAATGACTATAAACTAATTTAGCGACACTTAGATCAACACATCACGTTATTGGCATCGACGAGATGACCAACGCACCGCATCGATTCTTCATCGGTTCACTGGAATTAGCACTAGGAGCTGGGGAAAAATACTCATCAATGCGATGGGCAATCCGGCGCATCGAGATCGCATTGATCCACTGGTTTGTGCTTTCGAATGTGTTTCAAACGAAGTCTAAAAAATTCAAAACTTGTCTGAGAACACCTACTGATATTGCTGATCATGAATTAACCTAAGAATCAATATTTAAAGGTCATAAGGGTCATGAAATAGAGTCTCCAACTTACGAAGGCTAAAATAACACTAAGTATGAACACTTGGCTAAAATTTTCTAAGTCTGGACCCCTTAACGAGATTTAAAGGTCTGAGATAACCTTAGGATTTTGCAGGGTCTTACAATATCTCCCCCTTGAGAATATTCATCCTCGAATGAGACTGACTAAGCTGGGAATACTGTCTAGCTGAACTTGTTTACTGGACATGCATGACTGCAATATGATTTCATGACTGACATTCCTGATATGTTGAAATTTCATACTGAACATACATATTTGATGCATGAGTACATGGCTAGGATTGATAATAAGATGAGACTTTTATACTGAACATGCATATCTGATGTATGAATATCTGACTGAACAGACTCATGAATGTATAACTGGATCTGCAATGGTAACTGATACCAAGTTTATAAAGAAAATCTGAGCATAAAATAGAGTAGGTTCAAGGGAAAACTGTTACCTTAGGCTAAGTCTAAATTTGTGGAGAAGAGGAAAGGATACTTCGTCCGCATAGCTGCTTCTGCTTCCCAAGTAGATCCCTCAATGAAATAGTTCTTCCAGAGAACTTTGACTAGAGGGACCTCTTTGTTCCTCAGTCCACAAATCTGGAAATCAAGGATTTCGACTAGAATTTCCTCATAAGAGAGGATGTTTTGAATATAGATACTCCCTACAGGGATTACAACTGTTGGGTCATCTATGCATTTATTTCACAAGGAGACATGGAACACTAGGTGGACTGAAGCTAAGTTTGAAGGCAACTCAATATCGTAAGCTACCTTTTCAAAATAATTGAGAATTCAGTAAGGACTGACATATCGGGGACTGAGTTTCCCCTTCTTGCTAAACCTCTTCACTCCTTTTATAAGAGAGATCTTCAAATACATATAATCACCAATCTCAAACTCAAAATCCTTTATCTGCATATCTGCGTACAATTTCTGTCGGCTCTAAGCTGTCTTAAGCCTTTTTCTGATCAACTAAACTTTTTCTAAGGTATCAAATACTAAGTCAGGCCCTACTACTATGGCCTCACTCATTTTAAACCAACCAATGGGAGATATACATCTCCCCCTATAGAGGGCCTCAAATGGACCATCTGAATGCTGGAATGATAGCTATTGTTATATGCGAACTCAATCAAAGCAAGTGGTTATCTTAACTACCTTTACAGTCTATCGCACACGCTCGCAGCATATCCTCTAAAGTCTGAATGGTCCTTTTTTCTTGACCATTTGTCTGAGGGTGAAAAGTTATACGAAGGTGGAATTGGGTACCAAGACCCTTTTGGAATGCCTTCTAGAAATAAGAGGTGAATTGCGTACCCTCTATCTGATATTATAGATAACGAAACTCCGTGAAATATGACCAACTCTATGACATAGATCTTGGCATAGTCCTTGGTTTAATAAGAGGTATGGACTGGTAGAAAATGAGCTGATTTGGTCATCCTGTCTACAATGACCCAAACTGAATCATGCTGTTGACAAGTATGAGGCAAACCCGTCATAAAAGCTATGTTCACCTCTTCTCACTTCCAAGTAGGAATATTGAACTCATGCATAGACCCACTAGGTTTATGGTGCTTAATATTAACCTACTGACATGTTGAGCACTTAGCCATAAGCTCTGCAATGTCTCTCTTTATCTCGCTCCACCAATAGATCTCCCTCAAATCATGGGACATCTTAGTGGCCCCTGGATGAATAAAATAACACGCACCATGAGTTTTTGCAAGAATTCGCTATCTTAGGTCATCTACACCTATCACACATAGCCGACCCTGAGAACGCAAAACACCATCTCCCCCTTGGGAGAAAACTTTTATCTTCTGATATTTGACTGATTCTTTCAACTTAACTAGGTTGGGATCCCTATCCTACTTTTGCTTCACCTAAAAAACCAGAGATTATTCAAAGATACTCTGCACCCATACATTTCCTTCTGCTGAATCGACTAAGTGGATACCCAGTTGGGAAAATTGATGAACTTCCTAACTAACTTCTTCCTATCATCATCCACGTGAGCAATACTACCCATACACATCCTACTAAATGCATCAGCCACTACATTGTCTTTACTCGGATGATACAAGATGCTCATGTCATAGTACTTCAATAACTCCAACCACCTTCTTTGACAGAGGTTTAGGTATTTCTGAGAGAACACATACTGTAGGCTCTTATGGTCAGTGAACACATCAACTTGCACACCATACACGTAGTGCCTCCAAATATTTTAGGCAAAAAATATTGCTGCTAACTCAAGATCATGAGTTGGATAGTTCTTTTCATGGGGCTTAAACTGTCTAGAGGCATAGGCTATGACCTTACCTCTATGCATCAAAACACACCCCAAACTAACTCTAGAAGTATCACAATACACAATAAAGTCGTCTGAACATCTAGTAGAGTCAACACTGGAGCTGAGATGAGTCGAGTCTTCAACTCCTGAAAACTCTTCTCACAAGAATCTAACCACTGAAATTTGACCTTCTTCTGAGTCAATCTGGACATAGGGGATGCAATAGAAAAAATCCCTCAACAAATCATCGGTAATAGCCAGTAAAGCCCAAGAAACTCCTGATATCTGATGGAGAGATGGGTCTGGGCCAGTTTCTCACAGCTTCGGTCTTTTGGGGATTAACTCTAATGCCCTCACTGGAAATAATATGGCCAAGGAACGCTACTAACTTTAGCCAAAATTTGCACTTACTGAATTTGTCAAATAGTTGATGGTTTCTGAGGGTCTATAATACTATTCTGAGATGGTCTGCATGATCATGCTCACTGCGGGAGTAAACAAGGATATCGTCTATGAAGACTATGATGAACATGTCTAAGTACTACTTGAACACATGATTTATAAAGTCCATGAAAGCTGTTGGGGAATTGGTAAGACCAAAGGAGACGACTAAGAATTCAAAGTGACCATACAAAGTTCTAAAAACTGTCTTTGGAATGTAATATTTTCTGACTCTGAGCTGATGATAGCCTGATCTGAGGTCTATCTTAGAATAGTAACTGGCACCCTAAAGTTGGTCAAACAAGTCATCAATTCTAGGAAGTGGATACTCGTTCTTAACTGTGACTTTATTTAGCTGACGATAGTCAATACACATTCTGAGAGAACCATCTTTCTTAGGCACAAATAAAACTGGTGCACCCCACGGGGATATACTGGGTCTGATGAATACCTTATCTAGGAGATTCTTCCACTATTCCTTTAATTCTCTAAGTTCTGCTGGAGCCATTCTATATGGTGGAATAGATATAGGTTGAGTATTTGGAAGAAGGTCTATTCAAAAGTTGATTTCCCTTTTGAGAGGAACTTTGGGAAGATCTTCGAGAAACACGTTTGGGAATTCACATGCTACTGATACCGACTCAAGAGTAGGGTTTTTGATCTAGAGTCTTGTACTTGGACGATATGGTAGACATATTCCTTAGATATCATTTTCCTTACCCTAAGGTAGGAAATAAGCTGACCCCTAAGTGCTAAAGTACTACCTCTTCACTCTAGGATGGGCTCATTCAGAAACTAAAACTGGAAAATTCTGTTTCTGTAGTCGACTGAGGCATAGCAGGAATGAAGCCAATCCATGATAAGAATAACATCAAAATTGGTCATCTATAATTCGACTAAGTCTACTGAAGTGACTTTTTAAAATACCATAACCAAATAGTTCCTGTATACCTTTCGGGCTATGATAGATTTACCTACTGGGGTAGAGATTGAGAAAGGCTCTACTAGGATTTCAGGACTGTCTTTGAAGTCAACAGCTATATAAGGAGTAACAAAGTACAAAGAAGCTTCTGGATCTAGCAAAGCATAAACATGAAAATGTTAAACTTGTAATGTACTAGTGACCACATCAGGAGAACTTTCCTGATCCTGTTAGGATTGAAGTGCATAGAGTCCGTTTGGGTGTTGCCCACTGGTGGCACTGGAAGAGGCACCCTATTGATTTGGGCGATCGAACTAAGCTTAGGGACGGTTATACTGACTCTACGGACCCACCTAAGGGCACTGTCTAACTCTGTGTCCTAGCTTGCCACATCCGAAAAATACATCACTGCCATCTCTGCAGACACCATGATGGTTTTTGCCATACTTCTGGCAGAGAGGATTTATTCAAGCACTGCAAGCACTATCCTAGGGTTTAAGCCCTAACGCCCTATCTCTATTACCAACTCTGAATTTCAGCACGGGAGAACTGGCTGAGGACAGAGCTGGAACTGAGGATTTTGGGCAGAACCGAGAATGATTCCCACCCTCTGACTTAGGCTGAGAGAAGTTGAAACTACCTATTCTTGCTCTCTTGTTCTCCCTCTCCTTCTTTCTATTCTTAGTCTCCTCTATCGTCTAAGCATATACCATGATACTGGATATATCCATATTCTTAATCAATATTTTGGACCTACACTCCTTGACCACACTATTAGACATGCCAGAAATAAACTTACTCATCTTAAATTTGCTATCTGCTACCATATGAGGAGCGTATCTGGTTAATGAAGTAAACTTGAGAGAATATCTTTTACCGTTATATTGCCCTGCTTCAAATTTATGAGTTCCAAAACCTTCACTTCCCTCAACTTTAGCGGGAAAAACCTATCTAGAAAAGCAACAACAAAATCCTCCCATTCTATGGGCCCTGTATCTACAGTCCTCTCTGCTTTCCACAGTTTGAACCATGAGTAAGACACATCCTACAACTGATATGTATCTAAATCAACACTCTCACTAGCTATCACCCCCATAATATCTGTAACCTTCTGCACCTGATCAAGAAATTCCTGTGGGTCCTCATCTGAATTTGACCTGGTAAAAGTTAGAGGGTTCATTCGGGTGAAGTCCCAAATCCTAGCTACAATAGTATTGGCTACTGGGTTGGTTGGAACGACAACTAGGCATCCATTTTGGGCTTCCATAGAATGAGCTTGGGTGGGGAAAGTTGCTCTAAATTTAGCGTGGGAGATATGTTCGTCTAGGGGATCAACCTAAATGGGCTGAGGTGCTGACTGATTTTTGGTTCTCCTTTCGTTAGTCTTTTTGGAAGGTATGTTTTGTAAATGGAAAGGAGAGAATGGATTAGACTGGGAGTTTGACTTGATCTCATGCTCACTCACATAACATGAATACTGAAAGAAGGGAAACTTTTCCTATAATATCTAATAGCCTCCTATTCGTAAGTGTGGCGTACTACACACCCATGTACAAGACTCTACTAGATGTGGCTTTCAGACTTTCTAGGACTATGTTGAACCTTAGGCTCAAGTTTGTAATGCCCTGAGTCTGTACCCCGGATGCAACACGGTGCTCATAATCCCAAGGGACCACAGGCTAACCCATGATTGGTACCTTCTGCAATAACTGAATAATGATATTGTATTATGTGAAAATTAGGTGGAAACTTGCCATAATGTTCAAAACTATAAATTAATACTGAGTACTAAAAACTGAATACTGATACATCTGAATGAAATACTCTAGTCTGGAAAGACTCTACTGTCTGAATAAGGAGTTGATGGGAAAAGTCCCTAACTAACTCTGACTACTAAAATAAATTAAGTACTGAAATAGTGGAATAATAAATCTATCCTCGAACAATGAGGACTCACCAAAAGTCTGTTGCTTATGGATCAGGATGCTAAGTATGATCGGGAGCCTGTGCGTTCAAACCTATGATATAAGACATCATAGGACAAAAGAAAGGTATGCGTTAGTACATTAAATGTACTGGTATGCTAAGTGAGGTAGGCTGAGATGTATGGGTTCATATGTATGAACAATACTGACTAAATAACATGAGTATAGCTGAATGAGAGTACATGCATGAATACGTAAACTATAACTGAGATCATGATAACACTGGATATTAAGCTCTGAATTACTGATTTACTAATATCTGACTTTTACTCATACTGTATTACAATTAATTAAGTGACTGTATCTAACCGTCCTAATTCTATAGAACTATTCTGTGTTCCACACTGAACTGAGTGACTGTGTCTAGCAGTCTTGATTTCTGTAGAACTGAACTGAGTTCTATTTTGGAGACTGAAACTGAGACTGTGGGAGGTAATCATCTAACTGATATGCCCCTTTTTGAATAGATTGGGGTCTAAACTATAACCCCAATTAGAAGAGTATCAGTACCATACCACGGGTAAAGACAACAGTGAGTTAACCCTCTCTGATAGGAAGTTCTTTCGTCAACCCTTGCTGACAGGAAAACTCGTATGAGATGTATCAACCATAGTCTGGCATAAAGATATCTCAACCTACGTTGGCTATGTAGTTATGTAATACAGGGATTTCTATAAAGGGTCAAACCCTCTACTGGTAGGAATGCCCCCATCCCTAGGTTCGCTCGGTGCTGAATCCTACTCCCAACTGAATAGACACTGAATTGATTCCTAGTTTATGCTATACTTGACCAAGCTGTTACTAATTATATTGTCTAACTGAAAACTGAGTTCACTGAGTTCCGCTGACTGACGGAACACTACTGAATTCTGTTAACTGACTGGATTTACTGAGGTCTGAACTAGATGCTGACTGGACTGGACTGATACTGAGTCTACTTGGTTTTTTCTGAGTTTTGTAACTGACTGAGAGTACTACTAATTGTGACATGACTGAGATTATTTTATAACTAACATTAGCTCTAAGAAATAAGCTAAATTATCGGATATTAAATACCCCCAGGATTCGATAACATAAAAAGTAAATCACTGCATGACTTTAGTAGCATCATGGTACTAACTTACTAATAATACATTCACTTAGACATCTTTGATCAAACACTTGTTATACATGATCTTGTGCATGATTGATATCACATAATAACATGTTATGCTTGGACTAGACTAATCACACAAATATTTTGACAAGTATTTGGGGAGCCTGGGTAGTTCATATATCAGTAAACATATAGTAATATCATGGATTCTATATTCAATTTGCAATTAAAGAGATTGACATGTAGTTCACAAAATTCAATTCACAATTAACCTAGTTCGCATGAACTTGGGACAAATCATGGAATTAGATCACCATTAACATCATAATCATTAATACATTCAAGATCCAACATGAAATCCATGAAATCAATCAATTTGTATTCAGAAAGAGTTTCTTGAACTCCAAGGGTGGAAGTAAACCCTTGGATGAACACTTCACATGCCTTGGTTGCTAAATTTTTGAAGAATGATGGTGAAATATTAAGCCTTGAGTCTGAAATTTGATCTCCTAGGGTTTTTGTTCTTGAATAAATTCTGAATAGGGAATGAATTTTGCCTCTAAAGGGGCTTTATTTTTTGTTTTGGGGGATAACATAAGGTGGAAAAAGACCCAATTACCCCTGAGGATGCAACTTTTTATTGACTAAAAACTGATTTAGCGATGCGCAGATCGGTGTGATGCATCATTGGCATCGACGTGTTGACTAACGCGCCGCATTGAGTCTGCGTCGATTCCCTGGAATTAGCACTGGGAGCTGGGAAAAATACTCATCGACACGATGGTCAATGCGGCACGTTGAGATTACATCGATCCACTGGTTTGAGCTTTCAAATATGTTTCAAACAAAGTCCAAAAAATCCAAAACTTATCCGAGAATACTTACTGAGATTGTTGATCATGAATTAACCTAAAAATTGATATTTAAAGGTCATAAGGGTCATGAAATTTAGTCTCCAACCTATGGAGGCTAAAATAACACTTAGTATGAGCACTTAGCTGAAATTATCTAAGTCTTGGACCCTTTAAAAATCTTTAAAGGTCTGAGTTAAGCTTAGGATTTTATGGGGTCTTATAATAGGTGTCTTTATTGTATCCTGACGGGTATACAGGAACTGCCCGATTATTGTATCTCATAAAGTTTCTTCAGTTGATCATATGGAGTTAGAGATGACAAATTTTGACATTATTCTCAGCATGGATTGGCTCCACTTATGCTATGCTTCAATTGACTGCAGAAACAGAGTAGTTCATTTTCAGTTTCCAAATGAACCAGTCCTTGAATGGAGGGGTAGTACTATAGTGCTTAGAGGTCAGCTTGTTTTGTACCTTAGAGCGAGTAAAATAATATCCAAGGGGTATATTTATCATTTTATCCGAGTCAAAGACTCAAATTCTAAGGCACCAACTCTTGGGTAAGTTTCAGTAGTGAGGGAATTTCCAGATGTATTCCCTGAAGACCTTCCTAGAGTTCCTCCTAAAAGGGAAATTGACTTCAGAATAGACCTTCTTCCAAATACTCAGCCTATCTCTATCCCGCCATATAGAATGGCACCAACTGAACTCAAAGAGTTGAAAGAACAGTAGAAAGATCTTCTAGATAAGGGATTCATCAGTCCCAGTATCTCCCCGTGGGGCCCACCATTCCTATTTATGCATAAGAAAGATAGTTCTCTTAGAATGTGTATTGACGACCGTCAGTTGAACAAAGTCACAATAAAAAACAAATATCCACTCCCCATAATTGATGACTTTTTCAACCAACTTCAGGGTGCCAGTTATTTCTCTAAGATAGACCTCAGATCTGACTATCATCATCTCAGATTCAGAGAATGTGATATTTCAAAAACAACTTTTAAAATTTAGTATGGTCACTTTGAGTTTCTAGTGATGTCCTTTGGTCTCACAAACTCCCTAGCAGCCTTCATGGACTTGATGAACCAAGTGTTCAAGATGTACTTGGACATGTTCATCATAGTCGTCATTGATGACATTCTTGTATATTCCTGTAACAAAAACGATCATGCAGACCACCTCAGAGTAGTATTGTAGACTCTTAGAGCCCATTAGTTGTTCGTTAAATTCAGTAAGTGCAAATTTTGTCTAAGATCAGTAGTTTTCCTTGGTCATATTATTTTTGATGATGGCATTAGAGTTGATCCTCAAAATATTAAGGCAGTGAGAAACTAGCCTAGACCTATCTCTCTGTTAGATATCAGGAGTTTCTTGGGTTTGGCTGGCTATTATTGGTGGTTTGTTGAAAGGTTTTCATCTATTGCATCTCCAATGTCTATATTGACTCAAAATAAAGTTAAGATTCAGTGGTCAGATTCATATGAGAAGAGTTTTCAGGAGTTGAACACTTGACTCACCAAAACCCCAATTTTGACGTTGCCACATGGTTCAAATGGGTTTGTTATGTACTGTGATGCTTTTACAGTTGGTTTGGGTGTGTTTTGATGCAGAAGGGTAAGGTTGTGGCCTATACATCTAGACAACTTAAGCCCCATGAGAAGAATTACCCTACCCATGATCTTGAGTTAGCAACTGTTGTGTTTGCCTTAAAGATTTGGAGGCATTATTTGTATGGGGTGCATGTTGATGTGTTCACAGACCACAAAAGCTTGTAGTATGTGTTTTCGCAGAAGGATTTGAATCTACATCAGAGAAGATGGTTAGAATTATTGAAAGATTATTATATGAGTATTTTGTATCACCCGGGCAAGGCCAATGTAGTGGTAGATCCCCTAAGTAGATTGTCAATGGGTAGTGCTGTCCATGTTGAGAGTGCTGAGAAGAAGTTAGTTAGAGAAGTTCATCAGCTTGCCAGATTAGGTGTTCGTTTGGTTGATTCAGCTGAGGGTAGTGTTTGGGTTCAGAATAGTTTGGAATCTTCATTTGTTGTCGAAGTGAAAGAAAAGCAGGATAGGGATCCTAGTCTGTGAAATTGAAGGAGTCAGTCAAAGAGCAAAAAGTAGAGGTTTTGTCCCAAGGGGGAGATGTTTTATTGCATTGCCAGGGTAGACTGTGTGTGCTGTGTGTTGATGAGTTCAGATGGAAAATTCTTGTAGAAGTGCATGGTGTGCATTACTCGATTCATCCAGGGGCCATGAAGATATACCATAATCTACGAGAAATCTATTAGTGAAGTGGGATGAAGAGGGATATTGTAGAGTTTGTGGCTAAGTGCTCCACTTGTCAGCAGGTTAAGAATGAACATAAGAGGCTATGTGGGTCTATGCAGGAGTTCAATATTCCCACTTGGAAGTGGGAGAAAGTGAACATGGATTTTGTGACTACTTTACCTTATACTCGTCGACAACATGATACAATTTGGGTCATCGTAGATAGGATGACCAAATCAGCCCATTTCTTACCAGTTCATACTTCTTATTAAACTGAGGAATATGCCAAACTGTATATCAAAGAGTTGGTTAGGTTGCATGGTGTTTCACTATCTATCATCTCAGATAGAGATATTCAGTTTACCTCTCATTTTTGGAAGGCCTTTCAGAAGGGTCTTGGTACCCAAGTTCACCCCAGTACAACCTTTCACCCTCAAATAGATGGTCAGGTAGAAAGGATCATTCATACCCTTGAGGACATGTTAAGAGAGTGTGTAGTTAACTTTAAAGGCAGTTGGGACGACTATTTGTCTTTGATTGAATTCCTGTATAATAACAACTAACATTCTAGTAATTAGATGGCTCCGTTTGAGGATTAATATAGAAGGAGATATAGTGTATGATAGGTTAGTTTGAGATAGGTGAAACCATTTTAATAGGGCCTGACTTGGTGTTTGATGCTTTGGAGAAAGTACAGTTAATCAGGGAGAGGCTTAAGGCAGCCTAGAGCCGACAAAAGTCTTATGCAGATGTGATGAGAAAGGATCTTGAGTTTGAGGTTGGTGATTTAGTGTATCTAAAGATATCTCCCATGAAGAAAGTGAAGAGGTTTGGTAAGAAGGGGAAGCTTAGCCCCCGATATATTGGCCCTTACAGAATTTTGAGCCATTTTGAAAATGTGGCTTATGATCTTGAGTTGCCTACAGACTTAGCATCAGTGCACCCAGTACTCCATGTCTCATTATTGAAAAAGTGTATTGGTGACCCAACTGTAGGTGTTCCCTTAGAAAGCGTAGATGTTCAGAACAACCTTTCTTACAAAGAAATTCCATTCAAGATCCTTGATCGACAAATTCGTAGACTAAGGAACAAAGAAGTTTCTCTACTTAAGGTTCTTTGGTGAAATCAGTCCATTGAGGGAGCCACTTGGGAAGCAGAAGCAGATATGAAGACCAAGTAACCTCATCTTTTATCTACAAACTCAGATTCATCTTAAGATAACGATCTTCTTAGAATTCCTCTTTTCCATGCTCAGTTTCAGCTCTATATCATTCACATGTCAGTCAAGCATTCACAGAACCATTTTATTCATATGTCATGTTAAGACTCAGTCATGTAATCATGTATATTCAGCATGTAACCAAAGTCCCTGAGTTCATTCAGCTTAACCAGTATCATTTCAGGGCGAATGTTCCCAAGGGGGAGATATTGCAATACCCCAAAAATCCAAACTACTATTAGCACCATGTTTCAAGATCATGCATTGTACATCATAGTTCTTTGATAGTTTTATGAGTGAGATTGAGTTATAGTAAGGCCTCAAATAACTCCTAGCTATTGGACAAATCAAAATAGTCCTTATCAATTGAGTTTTCGGGAAGAATGTTGCTTTAGTCAACTTCAAAAGAACATATCTTTTATTATACTCAGAATTTTCCAGTTCAAAACCAACCAAATTATAGGAAATTGAATTAGCTTTCGAACAATACCAATTTTAACCAAATTCAATACTCAGGTGAGAAGTTATGGCTCTTTTAGTATAAAATAGTATCCCGCATCACGGTGATGGCCAAATTCACGTTTGTCATTTTCCAGTGTGCCATCGCGATAAGTACCGCGTCATGTTGATGTGCTATTTTGCAGTCTTCCTTTTTCCACTGGATCACCGCTATAGAACAACATCCCGCCAAAGGCTAAATTAGCGTTCAGTGGGGTACCGCGATAGCGCTGTGATACAAGCACAAGGAGCACAAGGATTTCAAGGTCTTGTAGAAGGTTCAAGTTCAGATTTGGCAAGTGCTTGAAGACCCTTTTGGAGCCTTGATCAAATTGAATAGAAGGAGGGATCACTACATCACATAAGCACCTATTTATTAAGGGCATAGTGGTCTTTACACTTCAAAAGACCACACTCCAATGGGGCCTCTTCCTAAGCCTCATTAAGGGCAATTTAGTCATTGTTATGTAATAGTATAAATAGACACTTTAGATACTATTTTCATTAGACTTTTGATGATATTGAACATTACTCTTAATTTGTAGCTTTAGTCTTTTAGTGTAGCCCTAGAATCCAAAATTAGGTCCCTTGAACATTGAAATTGGTTTTTCACTTGTCTTGGGAAATTTGCAAGAAAGGTGTGCTTGAGGAAGTGTGAGTCCTTTGGGACACCTAAGAGGAAGGTTTGAACTTCTATTGATGAGGTGTGATTGATGGTTTGATACACCATCTTTTTTTAATCATTTGGTAGAAGTAAGGTTCTTTCTATCTATGTTTAATTTCATGCAATTCTTCTTCTTCATCTCCTTCTATTGTGTTGTTTTCTCTTCATGTGCTTGCTGGTTTTTGTGTTTTGTGAGTCCATGTTTGTTAGTCCATAGGCTTTAGGCTATCATTTGGTATCAAAGTCTTGTTTAGGGTTGTTCCAACATCCCTAAATCTTGATTTTAGTGTTCTTATTTAGAAAATCTCAACAAAAAAGAGTGAAAAAAAAAATCAAAAAATACAAAAAAAAAGTGTTGTTTTGTGTGTTTGTTGTAGATCCGAATTTTCCAAGTTAGATCTACAAGATTTTATTATGTTTTTGAAGTTTGTTGCACTAGATCCTTGATCTCTAGTTCCTAGGGAGTCTAGATCTACTTTTAGAGTGAAGATTAGTTGATTTTGAGCTAGATACACCATTGTTGTGGATTGTTTGAAGCTTTTTGGAGAAGGTGACGTTTTGGGTTTGTGTTGGTGACTTGATATGTGGCTGATTTTTAGTGGATCTAAAAAAAAATCAGATTGTCAAACTTGGTCAACACTTGAATATTCATATTGTTCATCCATGATCTTCATATTTTAGTAAAGAAGAATGTTCAAGGGTGTTGTTTGATCCAAAAAAGGGAAGAAAGAGAGTAAAAAAGTTGTTAGTCCAAAAGAATATTCAAAGAATATTCCATTCTTTCAAAAGGAGGAAGGTACAAGGGGACAAACAAGTACACTTGAAAGTACAAGGTGGGGACCAACTCATTTTGAATTCATTTGAAGCTTAAAAAAGGCTTCAAAAACCTCCATTTTTTCTCTAAAACCGAAATCCTTTCATCCCTAAAGGAGTGCTTGGCCTAAACAAAGCATTGGGAAAATTGAAAATTCAAAAAGTGACAACCAACCACGTAGTGCCACACAATCACTTGTGCTCAACCAAAATTTGTCTCTAAAATTAGATTTCCTAGTTTCTAATTTTTTATTCTAGTTTCTTTTAAGCTAATTCTATCACTAATTAGCAAACTATTAAGTACCTACTAGGTTGGTAATTAGTCTAGAGTTCGTTTATTTTGTGTCTTTGGTTTTTGTGTGCTTTTCTCGTTTTTAAGTCATAGTATTTTGTTGGTTCAAGTTCGTGCATCACTTTATTTGAGTCATTTCAAACAAAGATAGATTACAGACCAAATCTTCTCACCTCTCAAGTAACTTGCCAAGTATTTTCGATTCTCCTACACTTGTGAGACCAAGTGTAAGGTGAGGTTGAGTGTGAGTGAAGTGAGGCTTTTGAACTAACTTGTTTGCTCATTTTGTAGGTTGGTTGCTTGATGTTTTTTTGTTCTTTTAGGTACATTTGACATGGAATCCGAAGGAACTACTTCCCAACCTTTGTGAAATGATGTTATTGGAGCCTTGATGGCTCGGATTGATGCCTTGGGCCGAGAAATGAAGAGTACTAGTGATGCCTTTGCCCGAAAGGTGGAGGATAGTAATGATACTTTGAGGAGAGAATTGAAGAGTGATGTTTATTCCTTGAGAAGTGAAATGGTGACTATGAAGGGTGGAATTTGAACTTTTAGTGGAAGACCTGATTGTGTTGAAAGTAGGAGCAACTCACGACCTTCTACTCCTAATCCCTACCATGCATCCTCTAGTGTCCAAGATAATAACTTTTCCATGACTATAACACCCGAGATCCTCCACCAAATGCTTAACCCTCCAAGAGTTCCAAAAAACCAGCCACTAAACTAATCCCAAATCTCTCCTAACCGAACCCTACAAAGACCACTACATTCCCAAATGAACCAAGTCCAACAAGAGGGACTTGGAACTCAAACTCCACCAGCAAATCTGAACCAAATACCTCCACAACATACCACTTACCCAAATGTCAAATACCATGGAACAAAGACCTTACCATCCACCACCTCCAATACCACAAGTTCAAGTCCCAAATAATAAAAAACCAAACCCACTTCCCCAAAGGCCTCAAATCTGAAACCCACCCATCTAAATAGAGGATTATGGTAGAGGGGAGCAATAAGGCTATGAAGTTACTCATGATGATTATTGGTTTGATGAAAGAGAGAGGGGAAGATATGAGAAAAGGGGACCTTATGGTAGATTCCGAGGGAAAGATGCAAGGCATGGGAATGGTGATCAACCAAGAATTCGAGACATTGACATTAATTCAATCAAGGTTGTCATTCCTATCTTCAAGGGAGAAAGTGATCCCGAGGTGTACATAGCTTGGGAATCTTCTTGTGAAAAGTTGTTCCAAGTGAATGACTTAATCGAGGATAAGAAAATTTGTTATGCCATTGTACACTTTGAAGGATATGCCAACACTTGGTGGGATTACACTAAGAGGTTCGGGAGTGTCTTGATTGGTTGCCAACCACCTCCTTAGGAAGACTTGAAAAGAGTAATGAGAGAGAGGTATGTATCGGAACAATATAGACATGAACTTCTTGCCAAGATTTACAATCTAAATCAAGGAAGCAAGAGTGTCATGGCCTATTATGACGAATTTCAGAAACTCATTTTGAAGCTTGATCATATAGATGAATAAGTCATACTTGATGTTATTCGCTTCAAGGTTGGATTGAACAAGGACATATCATCCCGTTTGACCCTTCACAACTTTGGAACCATGGTTGAAGTCTTCCAAGCGGCCATAGAGATTGAAAAAGAGAACAAAGAGAGGTCGACTTACAAGCTCAAAATCCAACAAAGTTCGGGTTTGACAAAAAACAATGAGGTAAGTCCTTTAACTTCAGATTGGAACAAAAATAAATCTTCTTCATCTTCTTCTTCTTCTCAAATCTCAAACAAGCAAGTTTCATACCAACCTCCAAAGTTGGAGGTGAAGTCGAATGCCCTTCCTACTTTATCTAAGGGCTTGCAATGTTTCAAGTGTCAAGGTTGGGGTCATCGGGCAAGTGAGTATGCTACTCGTAGAAATGTGATCCTAAGGGAAGGTAGGTTGTACTATCTTGGTGAAGAAGTTGAATTAGAAACCGAGGGGAATGATGACAACTCTCAAGATGGAGAGTGCTTAGAACCCAAAACTCAACAGGAAAGTGAAGAAGAGGTGTTGCTTTGTGAAGGGGAATGTGATGTCCCTAGTTATGTGGTTTGGAGGACTTTGCTTAGTAAGGTCTTGGATGATAAAAGAGATAACCTCTTTCATACCAAGTGCCTTATTAAAGGAAGTATGAGTTCCATGATTATAGATAGTGGGAGTGGTGTGAACATTGTTGATGTGTGAGCAAAATCTAACACATTTAATGTTTTTTAGCACAAAATAATTGTGAATTCTGAAGCAACTCTTGTTGTTTTGATGTGTTTGCTCATGATATTGTAGAAAAAGACTGAAGAAATGAAAATAAACAATAATGGAGCAAAAGAGTTGAAAATATGAGCAAAATAGAAGAAAACATGGCTGAAAACCTCCGTGATAAGTTGTCAGCCTCATGATAGCCTATCAGCATTGGCGTCATCCTTAACCAGGGAGTTGCAGTTTGAGGAGCAGTTCTGACGATGCTAGTGATGTGGCATCAAAGTCGTGATAAGGCATCAAAAATATCGTCAGCCTTAAGCAGAAAGTTAGCATGAGAAGAAGATATCTGACGACGTTGGTGATACGCCGTCAGATCCCTGATGCGGCGTCAGCCTAAGACAGAACCTGAAGGCAACTGAAGCCTCTCTAACGCCATCCGTGATAGGGAGTCAACTTCTTGATGTGGCGTCACCTATTCCGGACAATCTTATTAATTTTGTTATTTTATTTCCTTAATTAGGCTTTAGTATAAATAACATCTTTTAGGGTTTTTGATTCATTCAATATTCATCTATCAGACATCAACTCTGAGAAGAGAGACACATATTTTTGCCCTTTTTCATAAAATATTCTTGTATTTTTGTATCAACTATTTTTAGGGTTTCTACCTTGTGATTAAATCGGAGGAACTACTTGTTGTTTTCTATCCATTCATATGTTTATCATTATAATCATGAATTCAACTTGTTATTTCGTTCATTAAATCATGAGCGGCTAATTTCATTAGCCGGAGTTATGGGATCCATGGATTAGGGTTTGATATGATACTAGGTGTTTAACGGATTCAAAGAGTAGTAAACATCTTGAGATTCTATTGTTTTAACTAAAATCTAATGGTTGCAAACATTAGGTTATGCCTTAGGATTTATTTGCTTCTAACGGAGAAATAGACTAGAGGACGTGAATTATCAACAGGGACTCGGAAGCTACCAACCTTCTGTTTAATGATTAATGTCATAACCGAATTAATATACATGAGATAACATCCTATTGGAAATAGATAAGTTATCTATGTTCGAGAGAATTAGATAATAAATTGTCTGGTGAGGTCGAGAGATAAGTCATATAGTATAATCATCAAGGACATTCTGCTATTCTACTCATTTCGAGAATCTCTAGCATTACCTAGTATCTATCAATTCTCAAAACATTGAAAGTGATATTTAACACACCATGAACTTAAACCCCCATCTTTCAGAAACAGTAAACTACCAGTAAAATCTTTTGTAAACAAATCAAAGTTCACACCCTATTCCCTGTGGGATTCGACCCCAACCTAGTTGGGTTTTATATTGACAACGATCTCTTTCACCCATTCAAGAGTGTAATTTGAGTGTTATAAAAAATGGCGCTGTTGCCGGGGAATACAGTTATAGACTGAAAATTTTGTGTGCGAAAATTTGTTAATAGTTAAGTTTCCATGATTTATGTTTATTTGTTGTTTTTGTTTATTGTAGGTACTATGTTGTTTATGACAAGCACAAGAAGTTCCAGAGAACCTCTATTACCAATCAATCTGGAACCTCAACTAATTCGGAGAATGGCTGAACAACAGGAAGCAGAAAGACTAGCTGCTTTATCTAGGGCTCAGGTGAATGTGCAAAATTTGGGTCAACAAGCACGTTACCAAAAACTTGATGATGAAGACTTGGGTGATGAGGAATTGATGAATCCTCAAAACCCTAGGAGAGCTGAGTAAGTTGCTGCACCAGTGCAGCGAAACATCAACAGAAATCATCCAGTCTGAGGAAGGTATGGTCAACAACCTATGCAATATGAGGCTGATGAAGATGATGAAGGAATGGACGGAGCTGGTGCAATGGGTTCTATCATTCCGCCACTGTTGGCACCTGGTGCAAAGTTCAGCATAACAAGTACCCTGATCCAACTCCTGAATCTGAATGTGTTATTTGGACGCTTGCCTGGTGATGATCTGAACATGCATTTGGTGAACTTCATCCCCATCTGCAAATCCTTTGACAATCTAGGAGTGAGCCAGAATGTGATCAGGTTGAGGTTATTTCCATTGTCTTTGTCTAGAGAGGCAACAATGTGTCTGAATAAATTAGATCCCGACTCTATAACTAATTGGAGACAGTTGAAAGATGCGTTCCTAGAATGGTTCTTTCAACCCTCCAGAAGGGTATAGTTGAGGGATGAGATTATCAACTTCAGACAACTTCCGACTGAAGCACTGCATGAGACTTGGGAAAGGTTTAAGAAGAAATTTGAATAATGTCCAAACCACAATATGATAGACTTGCACTTGATGGAGACTTTGTACAGATCTTTCAACTCTGTGACAAAGCCAATTGTCAACAATGCTGCAAGTGGTTCGTTCATTGACCTTGCTTTTTTGGATGCTTTTGATATGCTGAATAAAATGACCAAGCAGAGTTGGGCTTGGCACACTAGGGATTCTGTAGTGGCTAGCCCTACTTTTGCTGGTGGTATTACTGCAGAGCAGTATAGAAGGGATGAGGAGCGAGATCAGGACATGTCCCATTTGAAGACGCAGGTGGACTTGCTAGCTAAGCACTTGCTATCCGGCAAGACTGAAATGGTCAAGGATGTGGACTCTTAGGGTACTGTATCTGCAGGTGCTGATGCTGAGGCAAACTATGTGAGTAATAAGGGGGGTTTCCGAGGCAATATCCAAGGGAACCAAGGTCGTACTTTCTATGAAAAGCCTGATTATAAAGATAGGGAGAAGGGACATTGGAGAAACAATAATGACATGAGTGGTTTGTATATTCCTCCTGGAAGTCAGGATGCTGCAACAACTAGTTCTAGAAAGATGTCCATGAAGGACATGATAGAAAAGCTATTGAAGGGAGTGAAGGCAACCAACTCAGGGGTAACTAATATAAAAAGTGAGTTTTCTACCCTCAGTCAGTTGGTTAGCTCACACTCAGCTTCTATTAAGAAGTTGGAGCAGCAGATGAGCCAACTTTTGGCTACTCTGAATCAGAGAAAAGATGGCACTTTACCTAGTGATACGGTTCAGAACCCGCGGACTGATGGCTCTTGTATGGAGATTACCACTCGTAGTGGTAAGATATTATCTAGCCCTTCTATGGGCAAAACTGTGGAGAAGGAGGTAAGTGTTGATAAATTGGAAGGAAGCAATCCAGTAGAGTCTGAGAATCTGGATAGCATTATTGACATGTCAGAGAAAGAAGACGACAAGAAAGAGGAAGTGGTATTGAAACAAATGCCAAGACCACCACCTCCATTTCCTCAGAGGTTGAAAAATAAAGAAGATAACGAGAAATTTAGCAAGTTCATGGAAATAATGAAACAACTGACTGTGAATGTGCCATTGATAGAGGCACCTGAGCAAATGTTGAACTATTCTAAATATATGAAGGAATTTCTAACAAAGAAGTGGAAGGTAAGTTGTGAGCTGGTGGACAACATCCATCACTATGGTGCTGTGTTTTCACAATCCTTAGTGCAGAAAAAGACTGATCCTGGAGAATTTACCATACCGTGCACAGTTGGGTCCATAAAGTTTACCAAAGCTTTATGTGACTTAGGAGAAAGTATAAATCTAATGCCGCTTTATATCTACAAGAAGCTTGAATTGGGGGAGCCTACCCCCACAACGATGCATTTTGTTATGGCAGATAGATTGGTTAAGCGACCGGTTGGTATATTGCAGGATGTGCCGGTAAAGGTGGATGATTTTATTCTGCCTGCAGACTTTGTGATACTGGATTGTGATATTGATTTTGAGGTACCCATCATCTTGGGTAGACCATTATTAGACACGGAGAGAGTATTAGTTGATATGGAGCTCAATGAGCTCAAGTTCAAATATGGGAAAAAGGAGGCCAGATTTAAAATGAAACCTCCTATGAAGCAGTTGGAGGAGATGAATATCTTTTCGGTTGTAGATGTATTCCAGGAATATGGTAATGAGGTAGTGATACGGAATCTTGACGAAGTCTTAGTAGTCGAGATAACCAAGTCGTGCCACGACACTAAATCAGGCGCTATTGGGAGGCAACCCAAAATTTTATTTTCATGCATTTTGTTTTTATTCAATTAGGTAGTAATAGGAAAGAAAAAGGGGTACTAAAAGGTCAAGGTAAAAATTGAAGAATGCAAGTCAAGTGGTCTTGACGACATTCGTGATAGGCTATCACAACTGTGATGGATTATCACCAACGTCGTCAGAAAGATCAGAGGGTGAGACCTTCTCTATTAAGGCTGACGACCTCTATGATAAGCTATCATATTTCTGATGGCTTATCACGAGTTGGCGTCAGCCATTGTGTTATTTTGAAAAATCCCAACCCAATTCAATCCAAATCCGACCCGACCTAGGTGTAAAACCCTTCAGGTTCCCGCTTTATTTTATTTCCTTCTTTAAGTATTATTTTATTTCCTTAGTAGGATATTTACTTCCTTTCAAAACACTCTCAAGTATACATGGAAACCTCCTTCCTGATAGTTGTAGGATTGCAAGGAAAAATAAAGTCAATCTCTCATCTTTTCTTCTCTCTCGTATAATCAAGTGGAGTCAACTCATCAGGTATGCTCATAACTTTGTTCTCCTGTCATTGAAGTGGTAAAGTTGTTGAAAACATGATGCTCTAAAGGAAGAAACTTGAGTTCAAGTTGTAATAGCATGGAAATTAGAAATTAGGGTTAAGTTGTTCCTAAATTGCAAAAAATTGAAAATCCTAAGTACAAAAATAAAAATACCATGTGATTATACGAAGAATTTGGTCCCAAAAATATGAATGCAAACTGAGTAGGGGAAAAATTCTGAGCTGACAACATTGCTGATAGGCTATCACAAGCGTGATGCCTTATCAGCTACATCATCAACAACTTTGAAAAAGGAAGCATTCACTGTTTAAGGATGACGACCTACCTGATAGGCTATCACAACTGTGACGCCTTATCAGGAATGTCGTCATAAGTTTGAAAAAAGTATGTCAGTTCTGTTTAAGGCTGGTGACATAGCTGATAGGTTATCACAAATATGATGCCTTATCAGCCACGTCGTCATAAGTTAGATGATTATGCTAAGTGAACTTGAATAACATGTTTTGACTGTTATACCTTGATCATTAACTTGTGTTTGTCTTATGGTCCAAGAATATTCTAATGGCACCTAAAAGCAAGAATCCTAACACTCCAAAGAAAGCTGCCAAGCCTAATGTGGTTTAAAAGCTTATTGATGAAGACTCTAATTACGAAGATGAAGAACCACTGCTCAGGTGGAGGAGAAAGAAACCCAGTCCAAAGGCACCTCCTCCACCTAAACCCATTGCGGTGGAGGATATTGATGATACTGAGACTAGCACCTTAGCTGAGAGTGAATCTTCTGAGCAAAAAGGTTCTAAGAAAACTGAGTCTGAACAGCCTGAGTCTGAGAAGGCTGATTCTGAGGAAAGATCCTCTGAAACTCCCGCGACTAAGATTCAAGCTGAGAAGGAACCCCCAGTTCGGGGAAATTTGATAAAATACAAGAATCTGGAGGTTCGAGAGAATGCTAGATGGAAAATCCCCGATGCAGAGTACATTTTCCTCAAAGGGTCGATTAGAACTAAAAGAAGATCTACCAGACGACCGGTATTTCCAGAGAAGAGAGTCATCATCACAGGATTACCTGGGTATCCTGCATTTGAGAAGAAATTCAGAGATTATGGCCTGGGATGGACTGCTAAGGGAGGTAAACCATTTTTCCCTACAGTAGTCTGGGAGTTTTATGAAAACTACCAAGATAGATTAGAGAGTATGTGCAAGAGTGGAGAGACGACAACAGACCAGACTTTGCTAACCAGAGTTCCAGTTCGTGGGGTAAACATAGATATTTCAGATACGACTATCAGCAGGTTTCTACATGGACCTAACTTCACTCCTCAGGTCAAAAATCCTGTATTCTACCATCGTCTGAAGAGTAAGGAGGACCAGCGTCCTTGGTTAGCTACACTTATAGCTGAGGAAGATCCTTTATGGATGAACCAACCCAGTGAGCATATTTACAAGGCTTCTTTGACTCAAGAGGGAAAATTCTGGTAGGATATTGTGTGCACCCATTTGATGCCAACCAACGAAGATAATATTCTGGGTGATGATCGATCAATATTGGTCTCATGTCTTGTGGCCAACCTTAAGATGAATTTTGGGGAGATTATTGCTGAAGAGATCAAGATTCGGGTAACGAGGTCTGACACAGCTTATCCATTCCCTTGTTTGATTACCATGCTATGCACAGAGGCAGGGGTACCACATATTGCTGGGATTAATGAGACTTTGTATGCCACCAGGACCCACAACCCTATTCACTATGAGAAAGATCAGCCAAGGCTAACACTTGATAGAGGGGTGAGGGGTGAGGTGAACCCATCAGTTGCAGGCCCTAGTTCAGTACCTGAAGTTGAGGTGCAAGCTTTTGAGGATGCTCAGGCAGGATCAGTTTCTAATGATGATCTAGGTCCATCAGTTCCTACAGCACCAGCAAACGTTGCATCCTAGTCTATTGATATAAAAAAAATAGCCAAATAGGACAGATGGTGTGAGATGCAGCTACGTGCCTTTGCTGAGCAGTTTGCTGCTGCTGTAGATAAAAGAATAAGGGATGCTCTTGAGCCCTTTTCTACTTTGCCTGCATGGGTTACAGATCTGGAGAACCATTTTGATGCAAGGGCACAGGAGCTGACTGGAACAGAGCTTGATAAATTCAGAGTGGCCCTAGAAAAGGTAAAAGCTGAGATGGTGGTAGTACAACAACACCATTTTATGATACCTGCAGGGCAGAAAACTGAGGAATCTAAGGATGAACCTCCAATCCTTGATCTCACTGTAGAGCCAGTGAAAAAGAAAAAGAAGAAAGACAAAGAAGCTGAAAAAGGTAAGAGAAAGAGACAAGAAGATAATGAGAATGAGATCAAGGCTGAGAAAAAGTTAAAGAAGAAGAAGAAGGCAGAGAAGACACTATATGAAGATGATGAGTTGACAGAACAGGAGAAAGTAGATCTGAAAAGGGCAACGCAAGCATCCCAAGAAAACAACTGGAAATGGGAAGAAGCACTGTGAGCGAGAGCTATAAGAGCCTCATCTAGCAGAACAGCTGAACCGGAGCAAAGAGAAGCTCCTGATGAGGATAACACTGCTGCAGGGTTGAGGACCCATGATTTGAGACTTGATTGACTCCAGGTATGACCTAACCCTTAGTTTCAGTTTGTTTTGATTTTAAGTTGAGGGTGTAGGATAGCATGTTGTTGTAGCATATTCTGTAAATAACTACGAGTAGTACAAGTTCTGTAGGTAGTTAATCGATTTTGTGATTTTGAATACCTCTCCGAAGGTTCATTTAGTATGACTGTATGAAATTCACCTTAGTGTGACCACTGTGCATATCATCATGGCATTAGTTTAGTTACCTGATCATCACTGTTGAACAATTGCATGAACCAGATAGGTAGTAGCCAGCGATATTGCTTGTGTGCCATGTGTGTGTGAGACTATACCGAGTTCTCTTTGTAGTGTCAAATCTAGAACTTGCCCGGTTAGTCTTACCATAGTTGAAAGATAGGAGTTAGGAAAGGATCATAGGCCATTTTTGAATTTAAGTCACTATTAGCCTAAATGACCTTCCTCTAATGCGTGATATCCCTTGATCCCGATTTGAGCCTTAATTGACCATTTTTCTTTCTATGATACCTATCACCTTCCCTTTTTAAATCATAATGAACCTTTTTTGGCCCTGTTCCTTCTTGGACACTGTGCACCTTAACGTAGGCAAACAACCTAAGTTGATGGTGGCTATTATAGCGGTGTGTGATATAAGTTGGGTATGAAGAAGGGTAGAGTAGAAGAGAAAGAATCAAAGAAAAAGAATAAAAGGTTAGGTGTTGGTGAAAAAGAGAAAGAAAAGAAAGTCTTCTTGAATAAAAAGAAGTGCACCCATCCTGAAAGTGTGATAAAAAAAATAGAAAAAGTGAAAAAAAGGAGAAAAAGAGAAAAAGAAAAGAAAAGAAAAAGAGAGAAAAAAAGGTTAATAAGTGGACCCCACAAGTTAAGGTAGTGCCAAGGAGGTTAGTCACTCTAAATTACGTATAATATCATACCATCCCTAGCCTACGTTACAAGCCGAAGAAAGACCTATAGTGATCCTAGTGTACCTATCTGGAAATCTTGGTAATGATGATAAGGGCCAACATATGGTATTTGGCATACACTGGTTTGAACTTCATTCTGAGATTGAGTGTTTTTGTGATGAGCCTCGTGTTTATATTTTTGATGTCTGACATGAGAAAAATAGGGGAATTTCTTTGATTGTGAGGGCACACTAGTATCTTGCTAAGTTACTTACTTGTTTGGGTAGTGTACATTGATACATGCATGATTGTTGGTATTTAGTTGATGCCATAGGTAGAATCCTTTGTGTTACATTGTTGCTTTTCAATAAATTGCACAACAATTTTGAGTTGGTTGACCATGGAGCTGGTAAACTGAGTTTTGAGCTAAATTAGTTATTGACTGCTGAATGTTCGTTGTATTCTCTTAGTTAGTTGTTGCTTGAAGACAAGCAATTGTTTTAAGTTGAGGGGGTTGATGTGTGAGCAAAAGCTAACACATTTAATGCTTTTTAGCTCAAAATAATTGTGATTTCTGAAGCATCTTTTGTTGTTTTGATGTGTTTACTCATGATATTACAGAAAAAGGCTGAAGAAATGAGAATAAACAATAATGGAGAAAAAGATTTGAAAATATGAGAAAAATAGAAGAAAACATGGTTGGCGACCTTCGTGATAAGTCGTCATCCTCATGATAGCCTATCAGCATTGGCGTCAGCCTTAACCATAGAGTTGCAGTTTAAGGAATAGTTCTAACGATGCCGATGATGTGGCGTCAAAGTCGTGATAAGGAGTCAAGAATGACATCACCATTAAGCAAAAAGTTAGCATGGGAAGAAGATGTCTGACAATGTTGGTGATACACCGTCAGATCCCTGATGTGGCGTCAACCACATCGTCAGCCTAAGACAAAACCTGAAGGCAACTAAAGCCTCTCTGACGCCATCCATGATAGGGCGTCAACTTCTTGACGCGACGTCAGCCTGGGCGTCACCTATTCTGGACAATCTTATTAATTTTGTTTTTTTATTTCCTTAATTAGGATTTAGTATAAATAGCATATTTTAGGGTTTTTGATTCATTCAATATTCATCAATCAGACATCAACTCTGAGAAGAGAGACGCGTGTTTTTGCCCTCTTTCATAAAATATTCATGTGTTTTCGTATCAACTATTTTTGGGGTTTTGACCTTGTGATTAAATTGGAGTAACTACTTGTTGTTTTTTATCCATTCGTAAGTTTATCATTATAATCATGAATTCAACTTGTTATTTCGTTTATCAAATCATGAGCAGCTAATTTTATTAGCTGGAGTTATGGGATCCATGAATTAGTGTTTGATATGATACTAGGTGTTTAACAGATTCAAAGAGTAGTAAAACATCTTGAGATTCTGTTGTTTTAACTAAAATCTAGTGGTTGCAAACATTAGGTTATGCCTTAGGTTTTATTTTCTTCTAATGGAGAAATAGACTAGAGGACGTGAATTATCAACAGGGACTCAGAAGCTACCAACCTTCTGTTTAATGATTAATGTCGTAACTGGATTAATCTACCTGAGATAACATCATATTGGAAATAGATAAGTTATCTAAGTTTGAAAGAATTAGATAATAAATTGTCTGGTGAGGTCGAGAGATAAGTCAGATAGTATAATCGTCAGGGATATTCTCCTGTTCTACTCATTCCGAGAATCTCTAGCATTACCTAGTATCTGTAAATTCCTGAAACCCTTGGTGAACATAGCTATGGTTTACCATTTATCTTGATTACAAACACTGAAGTATTTAAAGTGATATTTAACACACCATGAACTTAAACCTCCATCTTTCGGAAACAGTAAACTACCAGTAAAATCTTTCATAAACAAATCAAAGTTCACACCCTATTCCCTGTGGGATTCGACCCCAACCTAGTCGGGTTTTATATTGACAATGATCGCTTACACCCATTCAAGAGTATAATTTGAGCGTTATCAATTGTTAGTGTCACTTTTGTTGATCACTTTAAATTACCCATTATCCCTCACCCAAACCTATACAAGCTTCAATGGTTAAACAAGTGTGGTGAATTGAACGTCAAATGGAAATGTGTGATTAGATTCAAAATAGAGAATTATCAAGATGAAGTAAAGTGTGATGTAATCCCTATGCATGCATGTCATATTTTGTTGGGAAGGCCTTGGCAATTTGATAGACATACGATGCATGATGGAAGGGCTAATAAGTACACCTTTGAGCATAGTGGTCAAAGATTCACTCTTCTTTCTCTTCCATCGTTTAGTGTGAATGGAATATAAGAGAAAACCAAGAATTTGGATAAGAAAAGAAAGAAGGAAAAGGGAGGGAAAGTTTCGAATTGTGAGAAGGGAAAGGGGGAGACAACTCTGTTTGTGGGACTTGCCCACAAAGGTCCCTCGATACTCATTAACCCAAAGGCTAGCATTTTACCTAGCCTTGATTCTCCTTATTTACAGGCTCAAGCTCATGAATTATCAAAGAAGGATTAACAATAAATCTCACATGAAAGTGGCCTCAATAAACCATTGGCCGAAAGATTCAAAGGAGTGGACTGTCCTAGTCCAAACCAAGGTAGTGATGCTATTCTCGATATTTCCTTGAGCTCAAATTGTTTTCATGTTATTCCTTATGTAGAGGATTCATAATTTCTTGATGAAGGTGTACATGATTCTTCTCTTGTTAGCTCTCTTGATATGTATAATAAACCATGTGCACCTAAGATTAGTTCACTACTTGAATATGAGAATAGTGTGGTTGAAAACTTTCAAGTTAGTGTTGATGCTAGGAATTATGGTCTTGATATTGAACATGGTTCTTTGAACTTGTGTAATGAAAAGCATTATATTAATCTTGTTCATAGTAACCTTGTGTTTGTCCTAGGGGTGGGTAATGCCTTGAATGATTGTGAACTTGGTAACATAGTGAAAGGAGTGGGCCATCTCGACTTAAACCTTTATCATTTTCTCCTATTTGAACCCGGAATATTCTTGAGATGTAAAGATTATAGTTTCTGGTCGTGCTCACTTATCTTTGATATTGATGCTATTCATGTCTTTGGTATCCTTTATGATAAGCTTTTATGTCAAATACTAAGGATATGTGGGTGTATGTCAAGTGTGAGCAACCATGGGTTGATGATATGAGTGTGGTACTAATACTAACCCTCCTACCGGAAGGATTGTGTTTTTTTTTGCTCTCTCTTTGGTTTTTGTAATATCTGAATTTGAGGATAAATTCTTTTAAGATGGAGAGGATGATACAAGCACAAGGAGCACAAGGATTTCAAGGTCTTGTAGAAGGTTCAAGTTCAGATTTGGCAAGTGCTTAAAGACCCTTTTTGATCCTTTTCAAAGCCTTGATCAAATTGAAGAGAAAGAGGGATCACTACATCACATAAGCGCCTATTCATTAAGGGCATAGTGATCTTTAAACTTCAAAAGACCACACTCCAAGGGTGCCTCTTCCTAAGCCTCATTAAGGGCAATTTAGTCATTGTTGTGTAATAGTATAAATAGACACTTTAGATACTATTTTCATTAGACATTTGATGATATTGAACATTACTCTTAATTTGTAGCTTTAGTCTTCTAATGTAGCCCTAGAATCCAAAATTAGGTCCCTTGAATATTGAAATTGGTTTTTCACTTGTCTTGGGAAATTTGCAAGAAAGGTGTGCTTGAGGAAGTATGAGTACTTTGGGTCACCTAAGAGGAAGGTTTGAACTTCTATTGATGAGGTGTGATTGATGGCTTGATACACCATCTTTTGTTAATCATTTGGTAGAAGTAAGGTTCTTTTTATCTATCTTTAATTTCATGCAATTCTTCTTCTTCATTTCCTTCTGTAGTGTTGTTTTCTCTTCATGTGCTTGCTGGTTTATGTGTTTTGTGAGTCCATTTTTGTTAGTCCATATCCTTTAGGATATCATGCTACATTGCGCCAAGGTTCCAGTTCAGGATGGTCCTTTTTCCAGTGGGCTAATGCGATTGCACCGCATCGCGTCAGGTGTCAAAATCGGGATTTCTAGTTCCAGTTCTGAGTTTTAATTTGTCCAAGGCCATTTAAGTCCTTTCCCTTCACCCCAGACAGTCAAAACTCATGATTTAAGTCCCAATAAAGCATTATTTGCTCATTATTTCACAACTCTCAAATTAAAGTAGCCCTCTTTCAAGAATAAAATCCAAACCTTTAAAAATTCTAGATCAAAACTCAAGAATTCACCATCAATTATCACGAATTCATCACCCCAGGTATGTTAAGTGTTTATCTATAGGTTCCTTTCACCCATGGAGTCTAAATATCCAATTTTAAATGCAAAGTTGGGATCTTTACCAATTTTCATGATTTTAATTATGATTTTAACCATGAATTCCTGTGAATTATAATTCTACACCATGTTTCCATGAAATTTTCGTTGTTATTCAACCCCACATGTTTTAATGATGTTATTCGCTGATTTAATTCATAATTAGTGATGTTGATGTTGAAATCATATTATTCCTACAATCTTTAAACCATTCCCATGCTTAGCTTAAACTATGAACATCAAGTGTTTGATGAAATTCCTACAAGAATGAAGTTTGAATAAATGCTTTCACATTATATTCCCAAAGCTTTAGTTCTATTTTAATATTATCGCTATCGAGTCCTAAGGGTTGTGAATACCCAAAAAACATAGTTGTTTACTTAGTCTTAGTATCTTCAGAATAGTTTCAGAAATATGTTATGAGCATTATTAGTTCAGTCAGGTATCATAATCAGTAAAACTTAGAACAATCTAGTATTCCGAGTTAGTTCAGTTAGGAGTAGGATTTAGCACCGAGCGAGTACAGCGATGGAAGCTTCCCTGTCAGATAGGCAGATTTATTAGTAGTAGTCTTTGTATTCTAGAACTATGTAGCCAGTGTAGGATATGAGGAATCACCCATCACTTAGGCTTGACTACCTCTCAAGGGTCACCCGTTAGTTTAGGCTTAACACCCTGGTCCTTCGGGATATTAGTATAGTGGATCCACAAAACTAGTGTTAATACAAGTGACATGGTACTGACACCCTTCAAACTAAGGTCAAAGGTTGGACCCCAAATTTTCTCATTGGGGCATGTCGGTTTGATGATAGCTCCCACAGTCTCAGTCTAGTAATCAATTCAGTAATTCAGTTTCAATTTGTTTTTCCATAGAATACAGATATCTAATATTCAGTTATAAGATTCCAGTATTTCAGTATTTCAGTTTATATATTATATTCATAACATATTTTATGCTTGGTCATGCATCTATTAGTATCTACAGATTTCATGCATTCTCAGTATTTACAAATTTTATGCATTCTATTCAGTACCTCATGCTATTCATTCAGTTAGCTATTACTTATGCATATGAAACCATGTATGTTTGCCTACCTCATTTAGCATACCAGTACATTCAAAGTACTTATGGAATACTCTTTTCTTGTGTTATGATGTATCATATTATATGTTCGGATGCTCAGTTTTCGAATCGCACATAGGCCTTCTAGATTATCATCCATAGTAGTGGTGAGTCCTCATAATTTGAGGACAAACTATATTTATTTTCATGCTTTTAGTTCTGTAGTTAGATTGAGTTAATTGGGGCCTGTCCCATCAACTCTTATTCAGTCAGTTTTAGAGGCTTTCAGACATTTCAAACAACCCATCAGTGTATCTTTATTTTATCAGTTTTAGACAGTTGTTTTCAAACAGTTATTTTCCAAATTTATGAAACAGAAATGTTTTAGTATTTAAAACCTTGTGGCATCTTCAGATATTCCGCCTATGTTATTTTGTTATTATTATTCAGTGCTCATAGCAGGTACCAACTTATAGGTTAGCTTGTGGTCCCCCAGGACTATAAGCACCGTGTGGCACCTAGGGTGTAATCTCGAGGGATTACATTTTCACATCCTTAACTTGAATTCTACATTGTGGCATTTATTTAATCATTATTCATGCGATTTGAATTGTTGGGTTTGAAATTGGGTTGAGAGGTTTTGATGGTTATTACTTGAATTCCCCCCCCCCCCCCATGTTTCAAACTTGTTATTCATGTTCTAATTAATGGTTTTTGGAAGTGTGGGTACATTATTATGATAATTTGAATGGGAGACATGGGTTTTCCCCGAATTGATGGATTTTTGGCTTGGTAACATCATTAACCTTAACCCACTTGTAAAACTAATTTTGAATGATGGATAATTGCATACTTTAACTTACCTTTGTAACATTTCATTTCATTAAAGGAAAATGGCAATTAAAATGATTTTGAACTGCTCTTGGTGGCAGTGGTTTGGATTTTAAAAAGAACTTTGGAGTCTAATGGTTACATGGATTGGTTGTGCATAATGAAATTAGCTTTCAAGTATATTGATATGATGATTCCATGTTGGTAAATACCTTAATAAATGATTCCTTGGTAAATAGTTGGGTTTATGTGCAAACTATTTTAATCTGGGCTTAAAGAGAATTGTGTAGCTCACCGTGAATGTGTAATCTTGCGGGGACCAATACTGGAAACCACGTTTACCAGCGTGGGGGTCTATATGACTATGTGCTTATATACATATTATAATTTTTATGGTTATTTCCTTGGTATCTTTAGCCTTTCCTTGGTATTGCAGCTAACATTCACTGGGCCCCTTTCAGCAGGAAAAGTAAATCCATATAGCTCATGGGTGCCTTTAGGATGGAGTGAGCTATACTGTTTAGGCTAATGGTTTAAACTCTCATGTTCATGACCCTTGTCCCTATCTCGTCATCCTATATATGTATATATAAATGTTTTAAATGTGGTTTTTGACTAGTTTTTATAAGTACATTACTTTGTACTATTTCCTCGAGTTACATGCCAGTGCTTGCCCCACTGACCATCGCAGAATGCTACATCATTTCATGATGTAGGGTATGAGGGGTTTTTTATTACTCATGTGCAAAGTTAGGTGGTGTGGTACGTAGGTTGGGTTGTTGTGAAGTGGTGAGACTCCATTTTTCGAAAAACCTTGCTATGTCATTAGGTTTTTTTTCCTATTTTAGGAATTATGAAATTTCTTTTGTCATGGTCGGGGGCAGTTTCCGACCTAGTTTGGTATTGTAGATTTAGAGGCTTTGTGGACAAGTATTGGGTTAGTTATTTGTCCAACTCTTAGAATTATTACTTGGTTTATTTATCCTTCTTATCACTATATCGATTGACTTCCACTATCTATTTTTATTGTGCCCTGAAGGTTAAGCTAAGGGGGTGGTCTCCAGCCCATGGTAGACTTGAGATATCCGTCACAACTAGGAGCTAGTTCGGATCGTGAAAAGTTTGGTATCAAAACATGGTTTAGGGTCACTGGGTGTCCACAAAGTTGTATTGAGTAGAGTCCCTTTTATAGGTGTGTAGCGCGCCACACTTATATGAGGGAAGCTACAAGGAATTTAGGAATATTTCTATTTTGGTATTCTATTTTGAGCTAAAGAGTCTAGTTATCTTGAAACTTCTCTAACTCCTGGATTCCTTGCATTTCAAATCATGCCTCCCCAAAGATCTAACAATTGTAGAAACTCTGCTGGAAACTCTATCCCACCTGAGGAAAATATGGAGGGAATTTGACATGTTTATGGTGTACAGACCTGATCTAGGGTCCCTTCTCCTAACTATACTTCTCCACTGGGGTCCACTAGTCCCTATAGTCCTCCTCATCCTTTCTAAACTGGTATTACTTATGCTCAGCTGCCTCAAAAAGATATCTCCACTGCATAGTTCCATCAGTCTATTCATATGTTGGCTCAACTGGTGACTTCTCAGTCTCATCGATCTGATCATATTGGCTCTACTGTTTGTTCATCTAAGGTCACCTGGGTTGGCTAGCTTATGAGGTTTAATCCTCCAACCTTTATATTTTCTAAGCTTGAGAAGGATCCTCTTGGGTTTATTGATGTGATAGAAAAGGTTTATAGGTAATACATGCTGCAGATTCTGAAGGTCTGGACTTTGTGGCTTATGGATTAAAAGATGTGGCTTACCAGTGGTATGGGGAGTGGGAAGTAATAAGGGGTGATAATGCTAAACCAAAAGTGTGGGATGAGTTTCCAGGGTCCTTTCTTGATTACTTTTTTCCTTAGAAGATGAGGGAGTCTAAGGCCGAAGAGTTTGTGAACTTGAATTAGGGTAAGATGATTATGAAAATATTCCCTAAAATTTTAGTAGATGTCTCTTTATGCTCCCATGTTGGTATCTAATATGATGTCCTGATAAGAAAGTTTGCTTTTGGTTTGATTTGTGACTTGGTGTTGGAATGCAAGGCCGCAATGTTGAAGAATGATATGAACATCTCCTGGCTGATGGATTATATGCAGAAGGTGAAGGATGAGAAGAAAGTAGGTAGAAATGGGAGAGAGGCAGAGCAAGAAGTTTAGATATTTAAAGTAGGGTGCAAATCAGTAGAACAATGGGAGATATAGTAGGTAGTGTACTAAGAAGAATTGGGGGAGTTCTTATTCATCAGCTAGTACTCCTTATTCTAAACCTTTGGGTGATCATCATTTTCAGGATGGTAGTGGTCCTAAGGCACATGGTGCCTAGTGTAAAGATAGTAGAGCTCAGTCATCCCCACCTTACCCATATTGCTATTTTTGTGGGCAGCTTCACCGTGGTTATTGTGAGGAGGGGAGGAATTTGTATTCTAATTAGGGTTAGCCTAGTCATATGCAGAAAAATTTCTCTATGGAGAAAGTTTCCACTGGAGCTAATAAGGTCCCGGTCGCCACTTCTTCGACTCTGTCACTAAAAAGCACCATATCAAGCCCCGATAATGGCTGAAATCGCCTCTATACACTTGCTACTTATCAGGGATCTGAGGCATCCCCAGATATTTTCACTGGTATGTTACAACTCTTCTCTCATGGTGTTTATTTTTTGCTTGATCCGGGTTCTACCCTATCCTATGTGACCTCTTATGTGGCTGTGCACTTTGGTTTCGGTCTTGGAAAATATTTTGGATCGCTTTTCTATTTCTACTCTTGAGGGTGCTTTTATTGTTGCTAGAAAATTTATAGGGGTTGTGTGGTGTCTATTCATAACAGGTAGACATTGTGGATATCATAGAGTTGTACATAGTGGATTATGATGTTATCTTGGGAATGGATTGGCTTTATACGTGCTTTTTTTCCCTGAACTGTAGGACCTAAAAAGTTAGTTTCTATTTACCTAATGAACTTGTGATTGTATAGAAGAAAAGTTCCTTAGTACCCAAAGAAAGTTTTATTTCCTATCTTAGAGCTCAAAAGGTGATTTCCAAGGGGTGTCTATGTCAGTTAGTTTAGGTTAAGGATTTTAGCTCTGAAAGTCCCTCTTTGCAATCTGTCCCTGTGGTTAATAAATTTCCTGAAGTGTTTCTCGATGATCTACCTAGAATTTCTCCTGATAGGGAAATAGATTTTTGGATTGATCTTCTACCAGATTCCCACCCCATTTTCATTTCTTCTTATAGGATGGCTCTAGATGAACTAAACGAGTGAAAAATAGTTAAGAGATCTTCTTTATAAGGGTTTCATCCATCCTAGTGCTTCTTAATGGGATGCTCTTATATTGTTCATGCAAAATAAGGATGAGTCTCTTCGAATGTGTATAGACTATCTATTGTTCAATAAGGTTACAGTGAAAAATAAGTATCCTTTTTCTAGGATTGATGACCTCTTTGATCATCTTCAAGGTGCTAGGTGTTTCTCTAAGATCAATCTTCATTCAGGCTATAACCTATTAATAATTAGGGAGGTTGATATTTCCAAGACTGTTTTTCATACTCATTATGGTCATTATGAACTTTTCATTTGTCATTTGGGTTGACTAATGCTCTGGCTGCTTTTATGGATCTTATGAATTAGGTGTTTAGGCAGTTTCTGGATTTTTTTGTTATAGTCTTCATTAATGACATCTTGGAATACTCTAAGAGTGAGAAGGATCATGCCAATTACCTCTAAATTATGTTGCAAACCCTTAAGGACCAGAAGTTGTATGTAAAGTTTTCTAAGTGTGAATTTTGGCTAAGTGTTGTGACCTTTCTTAGGCATGTTATTTCTAGTGAAGATATCAAGGTGGATCCATAAAAACTTAAGGTAGTCAAGAAATGGCCTAGACTCATGACTCCAACTGATATTAGAAGCTTCTTCGGCTAGGCTGGGTATTATAGAAGGTTTGTAGAGAGTTTCTCATCTATTACTGCTCCATTGACAAAGATAACTCAAAAAATGATTAAGTTTTTGTGCTTCAATGCTTGTGAGGGTAGTTTTGAGAAGTTGAAGAATAAGTTGAATTCTACCTCAGTTTTGACCCTGCTCGAGGATACCGATGGGTTTCTTGTATATTGTGATGTATCCCTTGTGGGATTGGGTTATGTTTGATACAACATGGTAAGGTGGTAGCCTAAGGTTCCAGATAGGTTAAATTTCATGAGAGGAATTATCTAACTCACAATCTAGAATTGGCGATTGTGGTCTTTGCTTTGAAAATTTGGCACCATATTTGTATGGGGTGCATATGGAAATTCATTTAGACCATAAAATCTTGAAATTTGTGTTGACTCAAAAGATGTAGAATCTTAGGAAAAGGCGGTGGCTCGAGCTACTTAAGTATTATGACATAAGCCTTTACTACCATCCAGGTAAAGTCAATGATGTTGTTGATGCTCTTAGCAGGTTGTCCATGGGGAGTCTATCTCATGTTGATAAGGAGAAAAGAGGGTTGGTGAAGGATATTCATAGATTATGTAACTTAGGAGTTCATCTCTTGGACCTTGAGGATATGGTTAAATCATATCTTTGTGTTGCAGTGAAGGAGAAACAGGGTTTGGATACCATACATATGCAAATGAAGAATGATGTGGGTTTGCAAAAGTCAATTATATTCGAGATTAAGAAGATGACATTCTGAGGTATCAAGGAAGATTGTGTGTTCCTGATGTAGATGGGCTATGGCAATGTATTTTAATGAAGGCACATAAGTCTAGACATACAATTCATCTAGGTTCAACTAAGATGTACCACGACGTGAAGAAAACTACTAGTGAAATAATATGAAGAGGTATGTAGCAAACTTTGTGGCTATATGTATGGTTTGTCATCAAGTTAAAGTAGAACATTTAAGGCCTGGTGGTATGTCTCAAGAGATAGAATTTCCTCTGTGGAAGTAGGAGATAATTAATATGGATTTTATTATGGGTCTTCTGCAGTGTCACAATTAATATGATTCTATTTGGGTCATTATGGATAGAATGACTAAGTCTGCTCAATTTTTGTCTGTGAGGACTAATTACTTAGGATAAGTCTATGCTAAGATGTTCATTCAGAAGATAGTTAAGTTACATGGAGCATCGGTGTCCATCATTTCAGACCTACGCAGTTTTCTTCTCACTTTTAGCATTTATTTTAGAAAGGTAAGTACTCAGGTAAACCTTTGCACCATTTTCCACCATCAGATGGATGGACAATTAGAGCATACTATTATACTTTGGAGGCTATGATAAGGGCCTGTGTGATTGATTTTAAGAGATATTGAGTTGACCATTTTCCTCTTATTGAGTTTGCTTATAATAATAGTTACTACTCCAGCAATCAGATGGCTCCTTTTGAGGCTCTTTATGGTAGGAGATGCAGGTCTCTTATAGGTTGATTTGAGGTAGTGAGACTAAATTATTTGGCCCTGACTTGGTTCACAAAGCCCTGAAGGAGGTGAAGGTGATTAGAGAAAGGCTTAAGACTACTCCAACTTTCCAGAAGTCTTATATGGATATGAGGTGGAGCTATTTGGAGTTTGAGGTTAATGATTGGGTATTCTTGAAGGTTTATCCTATGAAAAGCGTTATAAGATTAGTAAAGAAGGGGAGCCTCAGTCCCCGTTACATTGGTCGGTATAAAGTTGTAAGAAGAATTAGGAATGTCGCTTATGAGTTAGATTTGCCAGTGATCTTGGCTTCGATTCATTGCATTTTTCATGTGTTTATGCTAAAAAATATGTCGATAATCCTTTTTTATAGTGCATATTGAGGATGTTGGTTTCATGGATTTGTTGTCTTATGAGGAGATCTCGGTGGAGATATTAGATAGGAAAGTTTGTTGATTAAGGACTAAGAATGTAACTTCGGTAAAGGTGCTTTGGAGAAATCAAAAGATGGAGGAAGCTACGTGGAAATCTGAATAAGATTATAAAATCCAAATAGTTGTTATTGTTTCTAGTGGGGAATAGAAGTTCTTAAGGTATTATTTTCATTTTCTCATATCGCATTTCAAATTTATCCTTGGATTCTGTTTGTATTTCATCAGTTATCATTCTAAAGGTTCCCTAACTTCTCATTGGGGGAGAATGATCCAAAGGGGGAAGGGTTAATGCAACACCCCATGTTCTTGAACTCTAGACCCTCCAAGAAATGAATAATTGAATTAGCCAAGTTACTAAAAATGATTTCAAACTGCTAGTGGCAACGGTTCTGACGAAGAATCATTTTCAAACGTAATGATTCATCAAGAGGACTCATTGCCACAGGAGTAAGGAAGCCCAAATTTTGGTCCCTTAATAATGAGTCAAGGGTACGACCCATTGTGATATATAATGAGTCGTTAGGAGGGACTCGTGGTCATAATAGAAGGATGCCAGGAGTTCAGACCTTGACCAGGATTCTTCATGATGAGTTGTTATGTAAGATAATGAATCATTATGAGAGACTCGTTGTCATAACAGTGACAGACCAAATTTTTTATCCTCAGGTAACGACTCCAGGTCACGACTCGTGGTCAAACCTCACGGGTCGTTACCCAAGTCGTGTAGACTATTCTCAGGATTTTCCTGTATGTTTTAATTAGGGTCTTTTTGATATTTTTCTCTCTTTAAACTCCTTCCCCTAACTTAAAAACACCCAAATGACCCATTTGCCTTTAGTTATCAAGATTAAACCTTACTCTTTTCCTCTTTAACTCCCAAGGCAAGAGATGCTAGGGTTTTAGAAGAATTTCAATATTATGATTCCAAACTTTGAGTCCTCTTCAATTTCCTCCATATTTCAAGTATTTTTCTCATCCTTAACTTGAATTCTACATTATTTTATTTATTTAATCATTATTCATGTGATTTGAATTATTGGGTTTGAAATTGGGTTGAGGAGTTTTGATTGCTATTACTTGAATTTCTTTCCCCATGATTTAAACTCGTTATTCATGTTTTAATTAATGGTTTTTGGGATTGAATGGGTCCAATTTTATGAGGATTGGAATGGGGGCATGGGTTTCCCATAATTTATGGATTTTTTGCTTGGTAACATCATTAAGCTCAACCCACTTGTAAAATTGATTTTGAAATATGGATAATTGTATACTTTAACTTACCTTTGGAACATTGCATTGCATTAAAGGGAAATGGATAGTAAAATGCTTTTGAAATTCCCGTCGTGCTAATGGTTTGGGTTTTAAATGAAACTTGGGAGTCTAATGGTTACATAGATTAGTTGGGCATAATTAAATTAGCTTACTTTCGTATTGGTATGATGATATAATGTTGGTAAATGCCTTAATAAATGACATTTGTTAATGGTTGGGTTTATGTGCAAACTATTTTAATTTAGGCTTAAAGTGAATTGTGTAACACATCGAGAAGGTGTAGTCCGAGGAGACCAGTATTGGAAATCATGTTTTCCGTAAGAGGGTCTATATGACCATTTGTTTAGATACATATTTTATTTTGGATAGTTATTGCCTTGGTATCTTTAGCCTTTCCTCAGTTCATGCATCTAACACACACTCGGGCTATTTCAGCAGAGGAAGCTAAACCTATATAGCTCGTGGGTGCCTTTAGGATGGAGTGAGTTACACAGTTTAGGCTAATAGTTTAAACTTTCATGTTCATGGGCTTTGTCCCTATCCCAGCATCCTATATATGTATATGTAAATATTGTGCATGTCATTTTTGACTGGTTTTGATAAGTGCATTACTTTATCCCTTTTCTTCGAGTTACATGCCAGTGCTTGCCCAACTTATCGTCCCAAGATACTGCATCATTTCATGATGTAGGGTCTGAGGGGTTTCTATCACTCATGTGCAATATTTGGTGGTGTGGTATATCGGTTGGATTGTTGTGAAGCGGTGAGCCTCCATCTTGTGTAAAGTCCTGGCATTTATTAGGATTCATTTCATATTTTGGGAATTATGAATGTACTTTTGTCATGGTTGGGGGCATGTCCCCACCTAGTTTGGTATTTCTGATTTAGAGTCTTTGTGGACAAGTATTGGTTTGGTTTTTTGTCTGACTCTTAGAACTATCACTTAGTTTATTTCTCCTTCTTATTGGTATATTGGCTAAATTTCGTTGTCTATTTTTATTGTGCTCTGAAGATTAGACTAAGGGGGTGGTCTCTGGCCCATGGTGGGCTTAAGATACCCACCATGATTAGTCTCTGGTTTGGGTCGTGACATGAATATTGCTGAAGCATCTTATAAGCAAAAGGATTTTCTAAGACAAAATCCATCTTCAAAGTTTGTAGAGTTGCTTGTTTCAGGTGAAGTTCACACAGGACGGGGACTAAATCAAGAACGTGGGATTTAACGTCTATTTTATACTTGTTGCACTTCTCACTGTAAGACATTATATAACCTTATTGACATATTTTCAGCAATTCTTTATGTGGTTGGATTTGCTGCACATGAGTGACCAAATTATCTTGGTAGGCTTAATGCTGAAACTCTAGAGAATACTATTAAGGGATTTGATTTTGCTTTTATGCTACGCTTGATGTTTAAAGTTCTAATGATGACAAAATTATTTAAACTCCTCGTTACAAAAGATGGATCAAGATATTGTCAATGCTTTTGGACTGCTCAATATTGCCAAGCAAGAACTGCAAAGGATAAGTGATTGTGGATGGAAACCATTACTGGATAATGTTTTTTCTTTTTGTGATAAATATGAGATAGTGATTCGGAAAATGGATTCTCACTGTATTCCTGGTAAGTCAAAGCATGGAGTTATTGATGTTACATATTCTCATCACTTTTGTGTTGGAAGAATTTGTGTTGCTAGTAATTTGTTGCTCTAGGAGCATAACAACTGTTTTGACGTTGTGAATACTCACTTACTTCTTGGTATGGTTTGTTTACATCCAGCTAAGTCATTTGGTAATTTTGATAAGAGAAAAATTAATGAGGTTGGCTAAATATTATTCGAATGAGTTTGATAGCAACAAACTTTGAGATATCAATTGTCAACTTGATAATTTCATAAGCATATGTTTGAGGTTCTGATAAGAGATTTTTTAATATGAAGGGAAATTACTTATCTTGTTAAAGTATTGGATGAATTAGAATTGCATCATACTTGGCCTCTTGTTTATTTGCTTATTATGTTGACTCTCATTCTTCCTTTTGCTACTGTTTTGTGGAATGAGCTTCCTCTTCCATGAACTACATCAAAAATGAACTCCGCAACAACATGGGTGATGAATAATTAAATAGTTGTTTAGTTTGCTATGTAGAGAGTAAGATATTTGCAGCTGTAAGTAATGATGCTATTATTCATCATTTTCAAAATTTGAAAAGTCATCGAGCACAGTTGTGATTTGTGTCCTACGATTAGAACTCTTTTTGGTAATATTAATTTTACTTTTGTTTTAATGTTGTATTTAAATAATTATGAATTTATACTCTATCATCGTTAGCAACTTATGTTAAAAAAAATTAAGCACCCACGATCCTTAAATCTTGGGTCCGTCACTGATTTCATTGTATATGGTCTATTCATTTGTACACTTGAGAGACAAAAATGAAGTAACATAAAAATATCTTCTCCACTTTTTCTCTCTCTAGAAAGTTTTCTTTAAATCTAAACTGAAGTCAGTTCATTTTATCAATAAAATTATAAGCAAGGGAATCAAACTTCCGCCAACAAGATAAAAATTTGGTTAGATAACCAACCGAACTACTAAGATTCTTCTAATTCATTGTAATTCATATTAATTGCAATATTTTCTTTTCAATAGTGATTTAATTATTTTGGCTATAATAATCTACTTAAATGTTCAACAATAATGACATTTTAAAATAAAACAAAAGTTTGATAGTGAAAATGTTAAGTGTGTAAAATTTGTCAATCTGCTAATTTTTGTAAATCTAGACTTATTGTTTTGCCTCATTTGATTTTTGACTAAATAAATTTTAAAAAACAACCAATATTATTCTAACATATAATAATAATATGTTAATAAATTTATGTTAGCCTCCTATATAATCACTTAATGTTTTAATAAGGACAAACTAATAAAATAAATATGCAGGACCAAGTTTGGAAGGTGACCAAATCCAAAAGATCTCAAGATGAAATGCAATCTTTGGAGATCATGGGTACATAGGGAAAGTATCAAATCAAAGAATAGACAAGATTGAAGGATCCCAAAATATGGAACCAGAAGATACTTATAAAATGAGTAATCTCGGAGAATAATCAAAGGAGAAATTTAGCATCATGGCAAGACACCAAGAGGATCAAATGAAGAAAAGGATCATATGACTTACATGGAAATATCTAATATGGACATGTATGTATATGGCTCCTCACTACGACAAAGAAAAAGACATACTGTAATGCACAGACATATCTAATATGGACACGCTAATAGTATAAGCCCTCAATCAAAGAATCCAAGAAAATCCTTGATTGAAGAAATCCCTTGGGCTTTTCTTTTAGAGAAAAGAGGCAGAAAATGATGAATACTATATAAAGACTGTGATGGTAGAAGACAAACACTCAACTTTACAGGGAACTACTATTTTGTCTCATCTTTAGTCTTCATAAATCTTTGTAATTCTCTAAGTTTAAAATAGTTACAAGAAAAAAAAAAGATTGAGTCAGTTCATTAGTTGTATCAGTTAAGGTTGTGTCACAAGATGTGTATTACAATAGATTGAGGTTTAGAACTTGTCAGATCCTACTATAACACATTCTCACGTTAAGCTCTAAAGGAAATCCCTGAAACCCAAGGGGACTGGAATAGGCATCACACTGGTGATCCGAACTAGTATAAAAGTCTGCATATTTTCTTACATTTCAGTCTTATAAATTTAGTTTAATTCTATTTTATTAAGTATACTAACTTTCAGGTAAGTTGACTGACGTAATTGATCAATCGACTCTAAAAAAGTTTTTAGTTCAGCCCCCTCTATTGAATTTCAATTGGTATTAGTGCCAATTTCACCATTAAGTATTGCTTAACTACACGTGAGTAAAGATAAAATAGCCAACTATCAAATTCAAGGAGCACTCCTTTAAGATGGACACTCGTCAACATGGCCACCATACTTCAATGGACAACACTACTTGGATTGGAAGAACAAATTCAAAATGTTTGTACAATCAAATGACTTTCAAGCTTGGGTGGTCATCTAAAGGGATCAAAACCTATACTAGGGCTTAAGGACAAACAAAAGAAATCAAGTAGCATGAATATGGATGATTTCGAGAACTTTGAAATCACTAAAGAGAAAAAAGAGGTAATCTAAACTAATGATACAACTATAAGTTTGCTTTACTGTGCAGTTAGTGGAGAAGAATATGACAAGATATCAACCTGTGAAATAGACAAAGAAATATGGGACTAACTTTAACCTATGAAGGTACTACCAAAGTAATGGAAGAAAGGATTAGTGCTCTGGTCAATGAATATGAGATTTTTAAAATAGAAGAAAATGACGGCGTGGAATCAATGTTGACACTATTCAGCAAAATTGTTTGTGAATTGAAATCTCTAGGGATGATCTACTCAAATAGCCTTCAGGTCAAGAAGTTGGTTAGGAACCTTCCAAAATCATGGGAAACCAAAGCTACTATTTTAGAAGATGGACATCTCCATAACATGACATATGACGAACTATGAGGTAACCTTCTTGCTTATGAAGAAAAACATATAAATAGGTACAATAAGGAGGAGAAGAAAACTCTTATAGCCTTCCATGCCACAACCCTGGGAGAAGATGAGAACATAGATAAAGATAACAATAAAGGAATGAATCTTATAAATCAAGGGGTCAACAAATCTTAAGACAAAGAAAGCTGAGACCCCAAGATTTCAATAATAAGAAGTTCACAAAAACTGATGAATCAATGTTATCATTGCAGAAAAGAATGACAAATTAAGCAAAATTATCCAAAAATAAGAAGATCATCTAATGAAAATAGAAACTTGGGAGCCTGGAGTGATGACGATGAAAATAAAGATGACGTAAAAATAACAAATATTTGCTTCATGGAAAAAGGAGAATTCGATGATGTAAGACCCTCCAACTATCAAAACTGCAATCTTCTTCAAACAAATCTTGAGATGATTATTGATGAACTTCAAAAAGTTATTGATATGTACAACAAATTGCTTAAGAAAAGAAATATTGGCAAGATTCTCTAAAAAGAAGGATTAAAAGAGAGAGAAGGAATTGACAAATTTAGCTTTAAGCAAGCCAAGTAGAGATAGACTTGATCCAAGAGAAACCTGATAATGCAAAAGATCAATTAAACAAAAATAGAAAATCAACAAGTAATAGTTCCATCAAATCAAATATTTTTAAAGCTAAATCAACTTCTTCATCAGACTCTTTTAGTTCTGCTAAAACCTCTTTCTTCTTTTATGGACTTATATGCTACCCATGTGAAAAAAGGGGCACAAATCACATAACCACAGACAAAAGTCTAAAGAAATATAGATTGGGAGGCACAAAAGAATCATATCTAACACTCAAGGACCCAAGACCACTTGGGTACCTAAGAAAAATTAATTTTATTATTTTGCAGAAATATGTCTACAAAAGCTATAGGAAAGGAATGTGGGTAAATCAATAATGGATGTTCTAGACATATGACTGAATAAAAACAAAAAAATTTCACCCAAAAGAAAATTAAATGTGGTTCAGTCAAATTTGGTGATAATGCTAGAGGAGAAGTCATAGGAATTAACTCTGTGAGGCCCAACTCTTCCTGTGATCTCATTTAAGCATATCTGATGGATGGACTCAAACACAATATGTTGAGCATTAGTTAATTGTGTGATATAGGATTTGGCGTATCTTTTAATACTGAAAACTGCAGCATCAAGCATAAGAAAAGGGTAATTACTCTCATTAGTGATCTTGTTGATAATATTTGTGTTTTGAATAGTACTAATTTTGATAAACTAAAATATCTCACTGCTCAATCTAGTGACACCTGGCTGTGGCATAGAAAACTTAGGCATGTCAGTATGCATGCCATTGGAAATCTTTCTATATTAGAATTGGTGAACGGTCTGTCAAAACTAAAGTTTTAGAAGGATCACAACTGTGATGTTTGCCAACTTGATAAATAGACTCAAATATATTTTAAAATCAAAGACATTTTTAGAACTATCAAACCCCTTCAAATAATCCACATGGATCTATTTGGTCCCACCAAAACTGCTAGTATAGATGGAAAAAGATATATATTTGTTGTAGTTGATGATTATTCTTATTTTACCTGGGTAATTTTTATTGCTCATAAGTATGAAGCCTTCACTAATTTTGAGATCTTTTGTAGAAAAGTACAAAGTGAAGAAGGTTACTTTATCACTTATGTTCAAAGTGATCATGATGAGAATTAAAAAATAATGCTTTTGAGGATTACTATGCTTTAAATAGTTATTCCCAAAACTCCAACTCTCTTCGATACCCTTAAAAAATGGTGTGGTAAAATAAAATATCCCTACAAGAGACAGCACAAACCATTCTACTCGAACAAAACTTACCCGATCATTTCTGATACAATCTAGATTAGCTCCAAGCCTTTTACTAGAAGTCAAGCTCGAGAGCTGTAACAGATCCAAGGATTGTTAATGAAGGTACAGGTACTTGAAAAAGTGTTCATACCATCAAGAGGGTATCACTTGTTGATGATTTCACTAACATTGGGACAAGGATCATTGGAGGAGCCAAGAGAATGCAAAATGAGGATAGAAAGCCCCTTGGAAGGGACATGCACCCAAGGCTCTTTGAATCCGCCTTGGACCTGCTCTAATATTTCAAGACCAGGTCAAAGTATCCCCTCATGTGTCTAGGATTCCTCAAATAATTCAAATCTATTCAAGTGGATTGTATGGTCTTTTCCTTGCAATTGGGTTACTTTTGGGCCTGTAAATATGTAATAATTAGCATAAACTGTAAATACTTGGAAGCCTAGCGTACTTTCATAGTTTTGATTAGTTATTGAGGAATTATTCTCCATCGAGTGAGAGTGTTGGTAAGACTTTCTTGAACTTTTGTTTAGAAACATTAGTTTAGAGGGAGATCATCTTCCTCATAGACACAATAAGAATTAGGTGTTTGATTAAGCTTGTAATTGAGGGTATTAGGATTTCTTTCCTTTATCGATTATATCTTACCTTTCATATTCGATTCTAGTTTTCATAGTTTGATTCTTATCACTTTGGTATTAGAGCCGATCTTGATTTCATTCCTACAAAGTCAATTTTGGGACAAGTCATCTTGGAAAATAAAAAATAAAAATAAAATTACAATTTATGTTTTATTTTGTAGGTCACATTTTGAGTTTTCTTGTGTTTCTAGTGTTAGATTTGTGTTCCCTACACTATTAGAATCCAAATATCAAATTTGAGCTAAATTGGAGTTATATTGAGCCTTATACTATCGTTGGAAGATTGGGTTTGAAAATTTTTGAAGTGGGTTTCAAGATTTGAAGTTTTTAGTGAGGAACTTAAGAAAAATAATGTTTGGAATGAGTTTAAAATGTTGAAAAGTTCCTAGAACAAATTTTCAAGCTAAGGTGAAGAAGTGGTGTTCTTAGAGAGATTGCTATCTTTATATTGTAAGCTCATCCAAAAGTGAGTTCTTGATCCAAAAATGACGGAAGAAAAGGAGTGTAAAGGTGTTGGTACTAAAGCATCTCCAAAGGATTCCAAGTATATTTTAATAGAAGAGTGCAAAGTAAACTATTTAAGGGGTATTTTTGGCCTTTTAGCAGGAAAGAGGAGGGTAACTTGCTCTCAGCCTGCGCTACAAGTGCGCTAGAGCTGTTGCCGCACCTTATAGTGGCTAAGACTCTTCTTGGCATATCCAACACAGCCTATGTTGGGAAACGTTGGGGCTTTCTACATACCTCAAGTTAGTGAGTGAACTCCCCTCCTGTGTTGGATATGCTCTTGACATGCTCCCAAGGTGTGTAATACACCTCCATCACTGATCAAGCTTTCCCAATACATAATTCAAGTTTCCAAATGAATTTCATCACTTTTATTAATTCATTTCTTAGGTATTATGCCTTAGTTTTACTTCTTGGTCCCTAAATTCACCTCTTGATTCTTAAACTACTCAACAACTAGTAATTCACCTACTAAGTTGGTTGATTAGCTCTTGATTTTGAATTTTTTCATCATCTGATTTCTTTCAATAATTTATATTTTTTATATCATTGTTAATTCTTGATCCAAATCCTTACATATTTATTTTAGTCCTTCAAACAAGAATCCAATCCGATCAAGAGTAGCACTTGACACCTCGATTACCACACAGAGTATAAACCATCTTTCAACATTTGTGAACCAAGTGTGAGGTAAACAAAGGTGTGAAGAGTTGTGAGGTTAAATTCTCTAACTCTAATGTGTTTATTGTCTTTGTGAGTGTCTTTATTTATAGTTACAATGTATACGGAAGGAAAAAATTTGCAAACCATGGAAAACCATTCAACAAGTGTTATTTTAGTGGACATTGAAACTTTCAATTGTAAAATTAATTCCATGGACGCTAAGATAAATTCACTTAACCTTAATGTGGATTCACTTGAAGGGAGAGTATCTAACATACGTAGAGGAGTGGATATCATGGAAGGTTGGATAAACTCATACCTATCCACACCTCAACACTACCATGCCTCAACTAGTGGTCATGCTCCAAATCCTCCCATTTTTATTTTCCTGGAAAACCTTTAGCAAATGATCAATTCACCAATACAAGAACATGATCCCATTCCTCAAGACACTACATATCCACAAAAATGAAATCTGATCTCAATTCAACCAAGAATAACAAGATTAATCTTGAACCCAAATACCTAAATCTCCGCTAAAGCAAATTCCCCCATTCCAAGCACCTCTTAACCAAAACTAACACATCTAAATAGAAGAGGAAGAGAGAGGAATAACAAGAGGAGCTTAGAGTATTCGATGAAGATGGCATGTTGGTAGGTAAAATGAGAGGTATACCAATTGATCTAAAAGGTTATCGAGGTTGAGGAAGATTATTTGGTATGGTACCTAATGGTAGAAGAAACTTGGGAAACCGATCCCAGGGTTATGATCAATGGAACCAACAAGGTAATATGGATTAAGATGTAGGTATCAATTTAATCAAGGTTAGTCTTCAAACTTTCAAAGGTGTGAGTGATACCAAAGCATATCTCTCATGGGAGTCCTCTTGTGAAAGGATCTTTCAAGTCAATAATATCATCGAAGAAAAAAGAGTTTCCATCCCATAGCCACTTTGAAGGGTATACCAATATGTGGTGGGATTATTACAAGAGGTTTGGAAATGCATAGGATGATTGAAAACTACCCTAATGGGATGCATTGAAGGGACTCATAAGATAATGGTGTGTGCCTGAGAGGTATAGACATGAGTTACTTTCCAAGTTATACAACTTAAGAAAAGGATGAATGAGTGTCTTAGCCTATTATGATGAATTAAAATAATTGATCTTGAATATCGAGCATCATGAGAACATGAACGATGACATCATATGCTTCAAGGTTAGGTTGAATAAAGAAATCTCCTTATGTATGAATATCCACAAGTTTGAAACCATAGAGAAAATCTTTCTAGCGTCCTTGGAGATTGATAGTGATATCAAGGAAAGGGAAACTTACAAACCAAATGGGTACTCATCTACCAACACTTTGAGTAAGAATAAATATGTAGACCAATCCCCATCAGGATGGAACAAGAACAACGAGTACAAGTCTAATGACAAAAATCCCATAGAGAAGACCACTCCAAAGTACCCACCAAGGAATAAAGGTAACAAATATCCTACTCCCAATCCTAAAGGTTTTTAATGCTTTAAATATTAAGGATGGACATAAGGAAAATAAATATCCCAACTGAAGATATGTGATTCTTAGGGAAGGAAAATTGTATTATCTTAGAGATAAGGTGGGAATAAAAGATGGGAATAATGAAAAAGCTAAAAATGGAGAGGGGTACGAAGAAGATGAACAAGTAGATAAGGATAAATTGTATTATCTTAGAGATGAGGTGGGATTAAAAGACGAGAATAATGAAAAAGCTCAAAATGGAGAAGGGTCCAAAGAAGATGAACAAGTAGAGGAGGATAATGAAGATGCTTGGCCTCGAGATGGAGAGTTTGAGGCTCCAAAATTTGTTTTGAGGCATGCAATGATTAGTATGGCAATAGATGATCCTAGTCAAATGGAGAATCTATTACATACTACATGTCTTATCAAGACCAATATGTTTTCTTTGATCATTGATAGTGGGAGTTATAGTAATATGGCTAGTGCTACTTTAGTTATTTCTTAAAGTTGCCCATAGCCAAACATGCCACACTATACAAGCTTTAATGGTTAAATGATTATGGAGAGTTGAAGGTGACTAGGCAAGTGGTGATTCAGTTCAAAGTCAAGAATTATCATAATGAGGTGCATTGTGATATGATACCCATGTAATCTTGTCATCACTTGATTGGGAGGCCAAGGCAATATTATAATTCAACCTAGTATGATGGGAGGATCAACCAGTATTTTTTTGAGTCGAATGGTCAAAAATTCACTCTCCATCTTAAGTTAGTAAGGGGAATCAAAAATTGAGAGAATTAAAAGAGAAGGGTAAGAATCAAGGTGAGGAAAAAGACAAAATTAAGTAGGGGGTAAAGAAAAGGAGAATAGAAAGTTGAAAGGGAATAGTCCCTTCGTGATATTGGATAGGAACAAAGATCTTTTTAAGGAGCATGATGACAAAAAAACCTATGCTCCTCCTAGACCATGCTTTTTATACTAACCACTCTTTTTCTTCTATACCCCATGTTATTTACCTTGTTTTGAAGTATTATGAAGATGTGTTTCCAAAGGAGCTTCACTAGGAATTACCTCCACTTTAGGGAATTGAGCATCAAACTAATTTCATGTTGGGTTCTAACTTGCCCAACAAACCAGCCGACAAAAGTAATCCAATTGACACAAAGGATATCCAAAGGTAAATTGAGGAACTCCTCAACAAAGGATACATCAAAAAGAGTATGATTCCATGTGCATCCCGGTGTTGCTAGCGCTAAAGAATGATAGGAATAGAACATATATGTTAATTGTCGAGCCATCAATAAGATAATGGTAAAGTATTGCCACTAATTCCCTATTTGGATTATAATCTTGATGATTTGAATTGCTCTTGTGTGATTTCTAAGATAGATCTTAGGAGTGGGTACTGCAAAATTTATATTCAACCAGGTGATGAATGGAAGACCGCATTCAAAACCAAGTTTGGTCTATATGAATGGTTGGTCATGCCTTTTGGCCTCATCAATGCCTAGTAACTTTATGTGGTTGATGAAACATGTGATAAAATCATTTATTAGGAAATTTATTATGGTATATTTTGATGATATCCTTGTCTGTATGAAATCCCTTGAAGAACATATCTTACATTTGCAAAATGTGTTCAAAGTTCTTAGAAAAGAAAAGTTGTATGCTAATCTATAAAAGTTCTCTTTTGGTATGAATGGTGTAGTGTTCTTGAGATTTGTTGTGAGATCAAGAGGAATCGAGTTTGATGAATCTAATATAAACTCCATCAAGAATTGGCCAATCCCAAAATCTATTGGTAAAGTACAAAGCTTCCATAGGTTGGCTAGTTTATATAGGCGATTTGTCAAAGGATTTAGTACCATCGCCACTCTCTTGACTGAGGTGATCCATAAGGATCAACCATTTAAATGAGGTGATGAGCAATCCACCACATTTGATAATTTTAAGGCTATGATTAACTCCGCCCTTTTATTGCAATTACCTAATTTTAATAAGATGTTTGAAATTTAATGTGATGCAACTAGGGTAAGAATATTTGTCTTCTTAATGAAAGATCATAAACCAGTTGCTTATTTTAGTGAAAATATCATGGGCACAACTCTAAATTATTCCATTTATGATTTATAGTTAAACGTCTTGGTTAGAACATTGGGTAATTGGCAACATTATTTGTGGCCCAAGGAGTTTGTGATCTGAAATGACCATGAATCCATAAAATATCTTGGAGCCCAAGATAAATTAAATAAAAGACATGCAAAATATATTACTTTCCTAGAGACTTTTCCTTATGTAATTTAAGACAAAAAGGGGAAAGAAAAATGTGGTAGCCTATGCATTGTCAAGGAAGCATGTGCTAATCTATACATTGTCTTCTAAATTGATAGGATTTAATAGTATAAAGACAATGTAAACCAAGCACCCCAAATTTTCTCAAATATAACAAGATTATGAGACATGTGGTAGGGAAAGGTAGGAGAAGGAGAGAGTTTCTATGCCCTACTCCAAGATTGATGGTATCTCATTCAAAGAAAGAAGGTCGTATGTTCCTTCTAGATCATAGAGAGAATAATTTGTAAGAGAGGAACATAATGGTGGAATGATGGCTAACTTTGGAATTAAAAAGACCCTTGGAATCCTAGAGGAACAATTCTATTGGACCAATATGCATCAAGATATTGCTAGAATTTATGGCCAATGCATGGATTGTAGAATTTTGAAATATTGCCTTCTCCCTTAATGATTATACACCTCACTCCCTAATGCCCATGGATTTACATCTCTATGTATTTTGTTTTGGGTTTGCATAGGACAGGGAGAGGTAGAGATTGCATTTTTATGGTGGTTGATAGGTTCTCAAAAATGTCCCATTTTATTTTGTTTCATAAAATTTATGATGCTTATAATGTGGATTCTTTGTTTATTTAACATATTTTCAAAATACAAGGAATTCCTTGGACCATTGTCAGTGATAAGTACTCTGAGTTCTTTAGTCACCTTTAGAGGTCGTTGTGGGGTAGGCTTGGTAGGAAATTTCTTTTCTCAATGTATTTCCACCCACAAATCGATGGTAAAATTCAGGTAAATATAACTTTAGGTTCTATGTTACGCACCTTAGTTAAAGGAAAAATGGCCTCTTAGGAGGACCACTTACCTCTAGTCGAATTTTGTTACAATCATGTTATCCATTTGACTCTTGGTATGACTCCCTTTGAATGTATTTATGGTTTTAACCCCCTTCAACCTTTAGATATCACTCCTTTAACTAGTGATGTTGTGATAAGCTTAGAAGGAAATAAGAGAGAAGAAGCTATGAAGAAGATGCATGAGAAGGTGAGAATTCCCTTGAGAAGAAGAATTAAGAGGTGGCCAAAAAAGTAAAAAAGGAAAGGAAGCGACTTGTTCTTGAACAGTGTGATTAGGTATGGGTGTACCTTCAAAAAAATAGGTTTCCAACCCACAGAAAATACAAATTGATGCGTTGAGGCGATGGTCCATTTTAAGTGCTTGAAAGGACAAATAATAATGCCTACAAGATTGACCTTCCTCCGAAATATTAAGTGCAAAATACCTTTAAGAAATGCAATATCTCACTCTTTTACATGATATAAAATGATCACCTCTTGAATTTGAGGTCAAATTTTTCTCAAGATGGAGAGGATGATACAATCTGGCTTAGCTCTAAGCCTTTTACTAGAAGCAAAGAGCAGGAGCTTTAAGGTATCCAAGGATTATTCATGAAGAGAGAGGTACTTAAAGAAGTCTTCTTACCATCAATAGGGTGTCATTTATTGATCATTTCACTCACATTGGATCAATTATAGTTGGAGGATCCAAGGGAGTGCAAAATGGGGCTAAAAAGCCTCTTGAAAGGGACATACGCCCAAGGCTCTTTGGATCCGCCTTGGACCTGCTCTAGAATTTCAAAAGCACATCAAAGTATCTCCAAGTGTGACTAGGATGCTCCCGAATCTCTTCAAATCTACTCAAGTAGATTGTGTGGGCATTTTCTTGCAATTGGATTAATTATGGGCCCATAAATGTGTAATAATTAACCTAAACTATAAATACTTGGGAGCCTAGCTTATTTAATTAGTTTTTATTGATTACTAATGAATTCTTCTCCTTTGAGTGAGAGTTTTGGTAAACACTTTTTGAACTTTGGTTTAGAAACATTGGTTTTGAAGGAGATTATCTCCCTCTTGGTCAATGTAAGAATTAAGTGTTTGATTAAGCTAGTAATTGAGGGTATTAGAATTTAATATATCATTTTGTTCTTGATTACTTCTTATTCTTGTGCCTAATTTCTACCTTTTATCAATTATCTCTTTACCTTTTGTATTTGATTCTAGGTTATATAGTTTTATTCTTGTCAATTTCTGGGTAGAGGCAGTGAACACTGTGTACTATATTCTCAATAGGTGACTCATCAGACCTATCATTAATAAGACACCCTATGAATTGTGGAGAGGAAAAAAATTGTAACATCAACTATTTTCATCCTTTTGGAAGAAAATGATTCAAACATAACAATGGTAAGAATAACTTGGGAAAGTTTGATCCACAGAGCGATAAAGGTATTTTTCTTGGTTACTCTCCCACTAACCTTGCCTATAGACCATATAATAAATCAACTTTATGTGTTGAATAATCTATGCATATAGTATTTGATGATTCTAATCCTATATCTTTAAGCTTCAGTTTTGATAAGGAACGGATAAAAACTCCCAACACAAGGCTTCTCTTAAGACAACACCGAAGCTAGTCGACTATGGCTCAACCAAAGTCAACTCTTTTTTCCAAATCACCAAAAACAAATCTTCTAAGGGAATGGAGTCATATTTCAAGTTTTCTAAAATAATTCATTATTGAAAATCTAAATGATCAGATAAAGACAAGAGCTTTCTTAAGAAAACTAGCGTCAGTGGGGCTTATGTCTCAAATTGAACCTCAAAGGTTGATGAGGCTCTCAAATATAAATCGTGGGTTAAATCCATTAAAGAAGAGATGGGTCAATTTAAATGAAATTAAGTCTAGAACCTAGTTGAAAGACCAAACAATTACTTGATTATAGGAACCGGATGAGTCTACAGATATAAGATAAACGAAGAAGGAAAATTCATTAAAAATAAAGGCAGGTTGGTAGCTCAAGGTTACTTTTAGCAGAAAGGTATTGATCGTGATAAAAACTTTTCCCCGGTAGCAAGGTTGGAATAAATTCGTATTCTTTTATATTTTATTGTACTTAAATATTCTAAGTTATATCAAATGGATGTTAAGAATGTTATGAAGAAGTTTTTGTTAAACATCCCCTAGTTTTGAAGATTCTTCATATCCTAATCACGTTTTCAAACTTTCAAAAGAACTTTATGGTCTAAACAAGCTCCAAAAGCTTTATATGAGAGATTGAGTACTTTTATGATAACTAATAACATTCAAAAAGGTAAAATTGATACTACTCTTTTAAGTCAAAAACTGGATTCTAGTTTTCTTATTGTACAAATCTATCTATGTGGATGACATTATTTTTAGTAGTCCTAACATTTCCTTATGTGAGAATTTTGCAAATCTTATGAAAGGAGAATTTGAAATAAGCCTTATGGGTGAACTCACATTCTTCTTGGGACTACAAATCAAGAAAACTCAAAAAGGAACCTTCATCAATCAAATCAAGTACACAAAGATCTCACTCAAAAATTTGGAATGGAAAAAGGAAAATTCTTTTCGAACTCCCATGAGCCCCTCAAAAAATCTTGATTCAAATACATCTGTGAATGATGTTGATAAAAATACATACAAAGAAATGATTGGTTCTCTACTTTGTTTGACCAAAAGTTGACTAGATATCATGTTCAATGTCTGAAAATATGCAAGATTTCAGTTGGCTCCCAAGAAATCTCATCTGACTGTTGTGATGAGTGGTAAATTTGCCAACTTTTTAGCACCTTTTAAGCCTAAAGTATCATGCTTTTTCATTAATTTTTATAACTTTCTTACTTAATGCTCATTTGTGTAGGTAAAAATTGAAATGAAAAGATGGGTAAGGAAACTAGATAAAATAAGTTGAGGAGTAGGTGAAACAGAAGAAATGTGAGCAAAATGAACAAAAACTAAAATGCAGGCCCAGAAATCAACCCTAAGTTACCGCGATCATGGCCAAATCAACCAATGGTGATCGCGGTATTGTGATCATAGTTAAGAGATGTCAATCACAATATGGAGGAACAAGTTCAAGGGAAAAATTATAATTTGCTTAAAGATACCAAGAGCAATGTGATATTTTTGTAATAATTGGTAAATGTAGAATTAGGGCTTAAATAGGGGGTTTTAGCTTATTTTCATTATCTTGATTTTAATTTTTAGTTTTTGAGATTAAGGAGAGACAATTGTGTGTGAAAACTCCAATTGAGAATTTAGTTAAAGATTGAAAGTGAAGCTTGGGTTAACTCTATTTAAGTTTCAATGGAAGAATTTAATGCAAATATGGGTAATCTTCTTCTTCTCTTTAGATCCATGCATAGCTAAATTTTATCTTGGGATTATGTTAGAGTAGGGTGCAATGTGTGTGGGTATTGATTGCTAGTTTCAATTCTAAGTCAATGTTAATGGGTTTCATAAATTCTTGATTGTTGAATTGGAATTTATGGTCAAAAGTTCAATTTTTCCAAACCTATATCATCCTTGAAAGAGGGATTTGGGTACCTCTTTAGATCCCACATCATCCTTGAAAGAGGGATGTGGGTGATTGGTATTTGTGAACAATAAAATTTATTTTAGCTTATTCCTTAACATTATCTTAGAAATAAGGATGGTATGTGAATATACTATGTCTTAAGCATCACCCTAGAAATAGGGATGCTTAATTGAGGTTTTGGGTTGATTGTTTTTCCACGCCCATGAGGTATTCAAAAGAATTCGTGGGTGGAATGTTGGTGTTTTGTTGAAAGACTAAACTAAAACCCCTGACCTCGCCTACCCATATACCCATTAACTAACGTTGGAACTTACTTTCATGTACCCCTACACTAATTACCCCTAGGAAAGCATAACCCCAAGATCTTCTCATTTGGTTTTATCCATACATTGTTTGCTCTCAATTTAGTGTTATAAATTTCTTTTATTTAAACAAGTTTGATTCAAAACCCCCAAATACTTGTATCTTAGATTTGAATTTATAAAGATTCTTTTATTTCAAACTTACTCGATCACCATTCAAATTGTTATTCGTGGATTTGACCCCGACTCAAAGTTGGGTTATGATATTTGACAACAATCATCCTATATCAAAATAATAGTCGAGGTAAGCTTGATCAAAATGGATTCATTGCCAGGGAACAATTTGGCGCATTGAGTTAGTTTGAAATTTGAAATTTTAGCTTACTTGCTTGGATTCAAACTTGTAAATATTTGTTTGTGGCTTTCTTTTGTTTCTTGTATTAGGTAGATTTTTGTTATTTTTTATTTGTTATTTTGTCATCTTAGAATAAATATGAGTTTGGTGGTTGCAAATACTATCTTGATGATCCATGTCCATATTATGGTGGACCCTACTTTTGAAAAAAACATGCTTTTCGGAAAGAGATGAGTGCACCACCTCGGTCCTATTGGGAGTATGATTATCTTTATATGGTCGTCGAGATATGATTGTTCTTTATGTGGTGGTCGAGATGGACATTGGAGTAATTTTTCAGATGTTCCCTCCCCTAGTTATGCTAACAAAAATGCTAGTTCTTCTTAAGAGTTTGATAGGTCTCATGATGTGATAAAAGAAGAATAATATGCCAGATATAATGGTGTTGAAGTAATGTTTCTAAATCTTTTGGATTAGGTGACTATAATGGAGGAGGACGTGCATGTGCAAAAACAAATAAGTAGATGAGGAGGTCGATCTTTCAAGTGTCATAGATATGCTCAATCTTCAAAATAAGGTTGATAAGTAAAAGGTATCAAACCACGTGGTTGATGGTGGGCATGATATGGAAGAATTCTTGGTGATTTTCCAAGTAATCAAACCAAAAATAATGAAGGATTCCAAAATTGAAGAACCGATACAAGAGTTGAAAGAAAAAGCCAAGGAAATTCTTTGTAAAGAATCTAGTTCATTTCAGGGTGACAATGTCAAGAAGAATATGACACCAAAATGGGGAAGATAACCTCATTCCAACTACTTTTCGATATTATTCTTGGTGGATATGATGAAAGTCAAACCACCTAAGCAAATAATGAATGTTGGAAATGAGGAGCAAGATTCTTACATTATGGATTTTTTCATTCCAAAAGGGTAAAATGACGGCCCTCACCTGAAGGCCGATAAGTGCCAAATCCAATGTTTGACAAGTGGTTTTTTGATGTTCTCACCAATACTCAATGAGAATATTCAAAAGTTTGATGTGATGTTAGGTAAAAGGTTCAAGTCTTCAAAGTGGCGAGATAGAATATGTATCGTTGTACCCTTATATTTACCCTAAGTACTTCGAAGATGTGTTGATCAAAATTTGGGTAAAATATTCAAATCTTCTAAATGGAGACATAAATAATAGTCAAAGATGTCGTGTCGCGACTTTAACTAAGGCTCTTCTTGGGAGGCAACCCAAGGAATTTTTCTTGATGTTTTCTAATGTTTTTATTCAATTTTTAGCTTATTTTTGGGTGTTTGTAGGTGATAGCATAAATTGGAAAGGGTATCTCAATAATGAAACCCCGGATAAATATATTGGACTTTTATTTTATCATTTTCCTCTCTTACGTTAGCTTACAAGATATCATCTTTTGTGAAATTCTCTTTAAAAATACAAATGATGATCACATTCTATGGTTTCCTTTGGTCTGAATTTAATTTGTTTGAGTTTAATTTGGTAAAATGTGGTTGTTGGGACAAAAATTTTTGAATGTGTCCCTTGTTTTACATGCTCAATTGCAAACTCTTGCTTCCATACACTAGTGTACACTATGTGTTTGATGAAATACCTACTTGAGGTTTGTTTGCTTAATTGAGTGGTGGGTGATTTAATTGAGTTAGTATGATTACAAATGGTGTATTTGGTGATTAATTGGTGCATTGATCTTGTTCACATGTGTTGTTATTCTATTTTGCAAGCTCTTACCTTTTATGTGCACTATATGTTTGTTAAAATGTCGATAAGAGAGGAACGCCTTATATGCTTGTAACGGTTAATATGAACTTTCTAGGGGTGTTATGTGATCTTTTTGGAGCATATTTTTGAGTCCAATTGGTCTTAAATTTTAGATAACCTGTGGTTCTTGAGTGAAATTGTTGATGAATATTGTATCCATGGTTTTATCGGTTAATGTGCTTATCATAGCATCCCCGGGTGAGGTCTAAGTAACCCGAGAGACATGAATGCTTGTCTTTACCTATGATAGATTGGTTGACTATATTTTTAGGGTATAGGGTTGTTTGTGTTTCTATTGGTTCCATAATTGTATTATGAGCTAAATGGATGATATGTGAAGTTGTGAGAAAGAATCCCATGAAGTGTAATGATAATGTTGCCTTGCATTCACCTAAGTTTTTCTTTAATTCTTTAGGAAGAGGCAAAAGTTCAAACATTCTTTCAAAATATCATTGACAAGAAACGAAATAAATTTTAAGTAACAAAACCTAAAAATATAGTTTTCTTTGGGAATAAGATCAAGGATGTTTTTGATATCTCTTTTGAGTGAGACCATTAAATTTAATTTTCGTCTCTCTCTTTACAAGGATAAGTCCTTGACTTGAAGTAATGTATTAAACTCAATTTGGTTAGGAGACTAACAATTTGCTCTATGAGTACGATGCCATGTGTGGTGATATTTTTGAATAATTCTTGTACATTAGTGTAATCTAGAACTTGCCCCGAGTGTGTTCAAAGAGAAATTCTAGACAATCTTGGTTTGAAGGATGACCTGGGGCCATTTTTGACCCGTCACATAGCCAATTTCCACCTTAACATTTTTCCCTAGTTAACCCATTTGATCTTTTTGACCTATTTCTCTTTCTTTTTGTAATGATGACCTTGCTAAGAAATTAATCTTTTTTTAAATCTCTCTTTTGGCACTTAACCTACTTTGATGTATAACATGATTTGAAGAAATGAAATATAGGAAAAAGCCTAAGTTTGGGGGATTTGTGTAGTTGGGAGAATAATTTAATGGTGGTTCAAACTCCAAGTTTGGGGGATGAATGTGATGTGCTAAGATGAGCCAAGAAAGGTGTTTGTAAGGTGGTCAATTCATGTGCTTAAAAGACAAGAGACATACTTGATGGTATAGTTGTATAGCTTTGCCATTAGAATGCGAAGAAAAATATGAGGATAGGGGGGCTAAGAACTTAAAGTTTTAAAGTTTCTTGAAAAAAAGTTAATGAAATGAATAAAGAAAATGGTGGCTTTGAATTGTTTGGTAAATGCTAATAAAAAAAGTTGGAAAATATGTGAAATTATTTGAAGGAGAATAAGTTGTATAATTTGAAAATTTTGCGGTAGAAAGGGTTGAGTGATTGCATTGAAGGAGGTCATTTAGTCACTTGATCCATATTTATTCCTTTTCTCACCTTAAACCTTCATCTTGACCCGCAAGACCTTGATGATTCCAAACTAGGTAAGTCTACATTAGTGGCAAAAAATACAAAGGAAAGGCCTATGGTTCTACTCGTTGTTCTAGAATTTCTTTGTGAGAGTGAGTGTGAATTCTTTCATTATTTGAGCTCCTTTAGAGATTTCAATGTCTTGTGTGTGTGGAGATAACTCTTGCTTGTGAGAAACATCGATACTTTTGGGTAGAGGGTGAAGTATTTCTACCAGTTTGGGTAAATGAGTGAGGTAAGTTGCATTGTGAAGATTGAGACAATCTTTGAAGATTTTATGTATCCTCTTAAGATGCTTTATTTATTTAAAAGGTTATTTTGATACAAACTTGTATCTTTGCTTCAAAGTTATGTGCTTATTGAAAAATTTTGGTTCACTTGTTTCCATGACATGTTTTGAATGTCTTTGTAGAGTTTTGTTGGCTTATTCCTTTAGTATAGTTTTCTTTTGGGTGGATTTGAGTTGAATATCCTATCTCATTGATTTGTTCTTTGTTTCTTGAGGACAAGCAATAGTTTAAGTTTGGGGGTGTGCCGTCAAACAAATCATTAGGTATCTCATTGGAATTCAAAATATTGGATTATGGTACCCCCACTCCTCAAACTTTGACTTAATTGGCTATTCAAATGTTGACTTTTTAGGTGATAAAAATGATCACAAAAGCACTAGCAAAACCTGCCAAATTCTTGGAGATGTCTTTATTTCTTGGCACAGTAAGAAACAAACTTCTATTGCCTTGTCAACCATCGAAGCTGATACATTGCCATTGGTAACTGCGAAACACAAATATTGTAGATAATATATCAATTACTTGATTTTTATTTATCATTTGAATCGGTTCCTATTATGTGTGATAATACTAGTGTTATTAGATTGTTTAAATATACTTTGCATCATTCTATGGCTAAGCATATAGATATTAAACATCATTTCATTAGTGATCATTTTGAAAATGGTGACTTTATGCTAAATTTTGTTGAATAAGAAAATCAACTGGCTGATATTTTTACACAACCCTTGCTTGAAGATCATTTTTGTTTTCTTTGAGAAAAACTCAGGATTATGTGCCTTAATGAAAATTAATTGACACGGAATTTTTCTTACATTTTATTTTTAGAGTAAAACATTTTGCATGTATAAAATCTTTTATTTTTGGTTTGATATCTTTTTACCTTATTTACATTGTTTTCCATCATTACTACCCAATACCTCTATTTAATTATTCACCATCTCTTTTTCCCTTACGTGTGTCAATGTCCCTTTCTTTTTATCTTTCCTATGACTGCAACTCTTCCTTTTCATACCATCCTATCTAATCTCGTCACTTCATCTCCATCACTCTTTATCTCCTTCATTCTTATCCTGATGGTTCTTCTCCCTCCAATCCCTAATATAAACCCTTTTTTTCTTTTGTTTCTCTCACTCTTCTTCCCATGCCTAAAACCATATCCTTGACTCACATTCATAAAACCCTAGCTAATTGTCTTTCACATAATCAAGAACTAGTCTTCAAAGTTGGTTCCTCTGAAGAAGTCGATCTTCCCAATCTCTCTATTATTCTAACCCTAAAAAATGTGTCTTCTCCAGTTCTACTCCTTATCTAAAAAAACCCCGATCAAACTGTCTCGAAAATCTTCCTCCAGAAGACATGCACAAATTCTAGATTGTTTCCCATCAAGAAAAGTTTGTCACATTTAGGAGTAGCTCTATTGTGTTAGGAAAAGTTATCAATCTTCAGCAACTGAAAGAATCCCATTTTAATGTTAGTCCCTTGTTCAAGGAATAGGACTTATCATTAATTTTCATCATAGTGGATCAAAAAATTTAAGGATTTTGTTCGAATGTACTACGCTAATCTTCGTATCTCCAAAGATAGTAGAGACCTTAAAACTATGGTGTTGGAAACTAGAATTTTTTTGAATGATTTTTTGTTTGATAAACTATTTGATACTAAATTCTTTTGTATGGTTCCCTTCATGAATGGAACTTTGACTCAAAAAATTTAAAGTTAGCTTTGAGGAAGCTAGAGCTGTTATTGTCGAACCTGAGGCAAATTTTTCAAACTTTGGGCCCCTGTCATTATGTTTTGAGTACCAAATTATGCTCATATCATCGCTACCACCCTAATTCTTAGTAAAGGATATCTAATTAATGTTACCACTCGAGATGTATTTTTTCTGTATTGTATGACCAAAACATACAAGATTAATTGGGCGAGGTGGTTTTAAGAATATATGTTTGAAAGTGCGGCTAACACTCATGCCTCTCCCAGTCTGCCGTACTGTTTGTTGATTACTCATATTATACATTTGTATTTGATTGATCTTTCATGATTTCCCATATTCAAAGTTTCTACCATATATGACTCCAAAATATTTGCTAGCATGGTCTATGCTTAGATTTGAAATGAGAGATGTAAAAAGGAGTCCTCCAAATCTGATCTTCCCAAAGTAAGTAAGCCTGTTGCTAACCCTATTTTTATAGTTTTGAAGGATATGGAGGAAGTTAAGAAGTGTCTGGAAGGCTAGCGGAAGGACTGGTTATTCTTCAAGAATCCATTGGTAAACTGCATATTCTTCTTGATAGACTTAAATAGGATGGAGTAAAATTGTTCAAAAAAATGTTCGAGCAAGTTAACTCCATAAGTATTGAAGCTAACTCTTCCCACAACGAACTATTGTATCTGTGAAAAACTCCTTTTCAAACTTCTCTAAGAATATGGAATGCTCCTATAAAGGATTCTGTCACAACATGCATAATACCCTCACCCATTTTCTCAAGAATTATTGATCTGACTCTTAAGATAATTTCTTATTCAAAGGGGGAATGCCCGCTTTCTTTTTTGTCTCTACAAGGGATACTCTTTTTTCACCCCCCTTCACTTTTTTTTTGTTTTGAACTGTTGTGTACACTATGTTTCTGTCTTATACATCTATTACTTGCCTGTTTGTCTATCTATTTGTTCTTTATGATAATGCCAAAGGGGGAGAAATATCTTCGCATCAATCTATTAGGTAATATTATGACAGCAGGGAAAATCAGCTACAAGTTAGGGGGAGCTTCTTATGGATAGTTAGTTACAGGTTAGGAGGAGCTTCATGATCAAGAAAGTTGACTGATGTTTATTTCTTCATTATAAAAAAGGGGAGATTTTTGGCCTTCTATATAATCACTTAATCTTTTTATAATGATAAACTAACAAAATAAACATACAGGACCAATTTTGGAAGGTGATCAAATCAAGGAAATCTCAAGATGAAATACAATTCGCGGAGATCATAGGTACATATGGAAATAATAAAATTAAAGCATAAACAATATTGAAGGATCCCAAATACAAAAATAGAATATACTTATAAAAGGATCAAATCTCAGAGAACAATCAATGGAGAAATTTGGCATCACGGTAAGACACCAGGAGAATCAAATGAAGAAAAGGATGATATGAATTACATGGATATTTTGATATTGAAATAAATGTATATGAATCCTCACTACAACAAAGAAAAATGCATATCATAATGCACAAACATATCTAATGTGAACGTGCTAATGGTAAGAACCCTCAATTGAGGAATCCAATCAAATCCTTGATTGAAAGAAATTCCATGGGTGTTTCTTTTAGAGAAAAGAGGCAACAAATGATGAAGACTATATAAAGACTTTGAAGGCAGAAGACAAAACATGGAACTTCACAGGGAAATACTATTTTGTCTCATCTTTAGTCTTCATAAAGCTTTATAATTCTCTAAGTTTATAATAATTAGAAAAAAAAGAAAAATATTGAGTCAGTTTATTAGTTGTACTAGTTAAGGTTGTGTCACAAGATTTGTATTATAATAGATTGAGATTCAGAAAATGTCAGATCTTACTGTAAATCATTCTCATGTTAAGATCTAAAGGGAATGCTTGAAACCTAAAAGGACTAGAATAGGAACCACACCAGTGATCTGAACTAGTATAAAACTCTGCCTCTCCCTTTACATTACAGTCTTATAAATTCAGTTTATTTTTTTTTATTTAGTATACTAACTTGCAGGTGAGTTGATTGACGTAGCTGATTGGTCTACTTAGAAAAATTTTACAATTCACCCCCCCCCCCCCCCTTAAATTTAAATTTAGTCCTAAATTATTTTTTCAAATGATAAAAAAATATCCACTTTTCTTTGTGATTCTTGTGGATCTTCAATCTTTTGTCTCATTTTTATTCTACAAAACTCATCAACAGGGTTGCAATACATTCATGTCATAAGTTACGAAGACCTCAAATTATTTGTAGTGAAATAAATTTCCTAAATTACTTGACAATGTTAGAACATAATAATTTCATAGATACAATAATCTTTGGTGTTGTTTGGAAAGTAAAGAAGATGAGTTAAAACTTCATTGTCAACTTACCAACATACATTAAAGCTCGTTTGAGTTTAAAATTTAAGTTTTCCATTGAAACCTGTTTTGAGTAAGTATTGTTGGAATAGATGACACGACCCAACCCCGAGACTTATTGTACTAGGTATCCCAAGTCCAACCAGGACCGGGGACCGCCCCCTTTTACCCAACCCAACCACCTATATCCAGCCTTAGATGGGTTAAATTTTGATCATATAACAAGATAGTGTTATTGTTCACATTAAGACTCTGGGATAGGGTCATAATCGTGACCGACCCAATATATCCCAACCGTAACTCACCAACCGACCAACCATACCAACCAAACCATAGACCATAAACCAAAAGGGAATACAAAAACATAATATGAAAATCAATCCCAAAATGTAATAGGAAGAACATTGAGAAATCATGTCCAATGATGCCAACCTCAATATTAATACCAATGATAAGCCTGACACCTCTACCAATCACACCCATACCAACCCTCATAAGTACCACAAAGCCTCTATCCAAAAGAGTAAACAAATCCAGTTGGGACATGCCCCCAACCATGGCTAAAACTAATATCCAAAATAAAAGAAAAATATCTAAAGAAATCCATAATATGAAATGATACCTTCCAAAAGTATGGAAGCTCACCACTTCAGTACAAATATTGATACTGAATCCACAGACTAACTAAAAGGAGTAAAATGGTTGGTTACTATATAACATGGGTATACAACCACCAGTAGACAAGGTTACCAAATGACCTCTAGCACTAATCTCAGGATAAGGATAAAATAATATCATTCATAAAATCAAGTAAAACCATACATAATGCATACAACCATACGTATATATAGGTTTTGGGAAAAGGGATCGGGTTTAGCATGCACTTAAAAACATTTACCTGTGTTGTATAGCTTGGTCGTCCTAACCACCCACGGGAGATATGGGTTCAGCTCTCCCTACTGAAAGGGCTCAGTGTATGTAGCTGCATGACCATAGAATATACCATGGGATGACTAGTGCATCCCTCTAATATAAAATGTTACATTCACATGTGGTCATCAAAACCCCTTATATCGGCAAATATGAGTTTCTGATTTTGATCCCTCCAGGACCGCCATCTTCCACAGCTTAACTACACACCTCACAATTAATCCCCAATTAAAACTATTTCCAAACAATCCATTTACCATTTATTAACCAACACCAATATTAGTGGTATCGTCATACCACCCCTTACTTATAAGTAATATCCATAGCCAAACCATTTAAGTTAAGGAGGCCTTAGGTGCCCTTCCAATTACCATATTAAATCAACTTAGGAGACTACCATATTCTCCACAAGCATAACCATTTAGCCTTTAGCCTTTCCAAACCATTTAAACCATGCATAAATCCTTTGTGTAGTTTAAAACATGCAAAAGTACCATTAAAAGAAGTCAATACAATGAACATATCTTTATAAGCATTTTATCAAACACCTTGGGGGCATAATATAACCAAAACCAATTTCAAAGACCATTAAACAATTAATATGCAATCCAATTGTCCAAAACAACCATTAATGCGTATAAAAGCATAACTAAAACCATAGGAAATTATAACTAAATATTTATCAAAACCCCCAATAATAGTTGAAAGACCATAATCATGAAATAGTAAAACCATGAATTCAATCATATAATCCATGTGTTTAGTTGAAATTACAATGAGGGAAGAGAATCATGCCTTAAACTGAAGAATTGATGGAAAGAAATCACCAAAGAAAGCCCCAAAGCAATTCGTAAGATGAAACCCTAGCCTTCTTGCCCCAAAATCTCTTGAGAGAATTATGAGATACTTTGGAATAGTTTCTAAGTGTTAACAAATATAATAATAGGGTAAATAACCTACTAAGTGTATTAGAAGTTGTGGGTCCTAATTAGGGTAAGTAGGAAAATATCTAGAATACCCTTACTTAAATCCTTTAAAAAAAACCCGTTAGAGGGATACGACTAACCCATATGAGTCATGCACTCCTATATGGTCGGTATCCATCACTCGTATCCAAGACTCAACCCTTGGATCAAACATTATCCAGTATATGACTCATCCAACCAAGTCATAATTTAACGCCCCGAGTCTACACCCCGGACATCACACGATGCTCATAATCCCAAAGGACCATAAGTTAACCCATGATTGGTACCTATTGTAAATACTGAATAAAATAACTCTGTAAAAATGTGAAAATTAGGCTGAATCTTCCATAAGGTTCATAGCTAAAATCAAATACTAATAAAAGTAACATCTGACAATCATATCTAAAAAACTGAATAACTGTCTGAAATAATCTAGTCTAAAGAGCTTCTAACTTAACTTTCTGAATATGAAGTTGATGGGATAAGCCCCCAACTAACTCCGACTGCTGAAGTACTGATAAACTGAAATAATACTTTGTCCACAAACTATGATAACTCACCACTAAATTTGTTGTTGATAATCCGGGCAGCTAAGTATGGTCAGGAGCCCGTGCATCTGAACCTATGATATAAAACATCATAGCACAAAAGAAAGGTATACGTAAATACTTTGAATATACTGGTTTCCTAGGTGAGGTAATGTTGAATGTATGGGTTTATATACATGAACAATAACTGACTGAATGGCATGAATATAACTGAGCGAGAGTACATGTATATCTGAAACTGCTGTAAATACTAATTATGCAATGATATGCACATAACTACGTATACTATAACTGAGATTTCATTAACACTGGACAATGAGTTCTAAAAATTAAACGACTAATATCTGAGTTTAATAATACTGTATTACTATTAACTAGGTGACTATTTTTGACAGTCCTAATTCTGTAGAACTTAACTGAGTTCTATACTGAGCTAGGTAACTGTATCTGACAGTCCTGATTTTGAAACTGAACTGAGGTTTTACATTGAGTTTGAAACTAAAATTGTGAGAGTGTTTATCTAACCGACATACCCCAATTTTGAACTAAGTTGGGGTACAACCTGCAACCCTAGTTAGAAGGGTGTTAGCACCTTTCTAAGGGATACTAACAATGGCTATGAGTTAACCCTCTCTGACAGAAATCCCTTTCGTAAACCCTCACTGGCAGGAAAACTCATACGAGATGTATCAAATGGCAGGAAGACATCTCAACCTATGCTGGCTATGTAGTTCTGTAACACAGGGATTTCTACTAAGGGTCAAACCCTTTACTGACAGGAATGCCCTCATCCCTGGGTTCACTCGGTACTGATTCCTACTCCCAACTGAATAGATACTTAACTAATTTCTAGACTGTACTAGGCTTGACTGAACTGTTACTAATCGTGCTATCTAACTAAACTGAACTCAGTTCACTGAATTCTGTTAACTGACTGAATATAATGTGTTCTGTAACTGACTAAATACTACTGTACGTGACATCACTGAGACTATTCTAAAACTACTATAAATCTAGGTAAACAACTAGATTGTCGGGTATTAGATACCCGCAAGACTGGATAGCATAGATAGTAACAACATAGCATAATCTTCAAAGCATGCTAACTAGTCACTTTATCACAATCATTCTTTGAGGTATTTTATCAAGTACTTGCATAGTATAAAACTTGAAAAGGTTCTAACATGATATGATTGCACTATCCGACTCACATGAACATTTTATCAAATACTTGGAGGGCATAGTTTATGCACATAATACTAGTCAACATGCAAGCATCATGATCACAATTCCAAACTCACATATTCAAGGGTTTTAAACATGAAACCATATGAAAACACACACTTGCTATTTATTTCTCATAAAACTTATAATTAATCATGGATTACAAATCCAACTATCATCATAATTATGAAGACAATCAAATTTAACATGAAATTCATGAAAGAAATCAACTTATAATTTATAATGGGTTCTTGAACTCCAAGGGTGGAAGGAAACCCTTGGATGAAAACCTAACATACATTGATTGTAAATTCTCTGAAAGTTGTGGTGAATTTCTTGAGACTTGGGTCTTGAATTTGATGGCTTAGGGTTTGTTCTTGAGAGGATTTGAGAGAAAGTGAGTGTATTTTGCTTATTGAGGGCTGAATTTTATGTTTTTGGGGCTGATTAAGGGTGAGAAAATGACCCTAATACTCCTCTGAACGTGGAGTTTTAATGATTGAAAATGTGCCTAGTGACACGGTGAGCGACGCTCCATGTTGATGGCATCAATGCAACGACCAACGCATCGCATCGAGTTTATGTTGGTTCACTTGAATTGCACTGAATGCTAGGGAAAATTATTCGTCGATGCGATGGGCGACGCGATGCATCGAGATCGCATCGACCTACTATTTTGTCAACTGAATATGATTCAAACGAGGTCTAAAAAATAAAAAACTCACCAGAAGTGACCTATTGACACACTTAATCATGATTCAATCCAAGGATTGATATTTTAAGGTCATAAGGGTTATAAAATAGGATCGCCAACTTATGAAGGCTAAAAAAATTCTAAGTATAAACACTTAGCTGAAATTTCTAAGTTTGGGACCTCTTTTCAAGCTTTAACAAACTGAGTTAAGCTTAGAATTTTGTGGGGTCTTACAATATCTCCCCCTTGGCAACATTCATCGTCGAATGAGACTTACTAAGCTGAGAATACTGCTCGACTGAATTTATATACTGAATATGCATAATTGAAGCATGATTACATGACTGAACCTACTGATATATTGAACTATCTTACTGAACATGCATAACTGAAGCATGACTAAGTATATAAAACATGAAACATGACTGATCTATTTCATAAAGGTATGCATGATATGAGAATGCTATGTAACTGAACCGATACAGAGTTTTAAAGGTAATCTATGCATGGAACTGAGTAAATTCAAGAAAAACTATTACCTTGAGCTGAGTCTGAGTTTGCGGAGAAAAGGTAAGGATACTTGGTTCATATATCTGCTTCAGCTTCCCAAGTAGCTCCCTCAATAGACTAATTTCAACAAAGAACTTTGACTAAAGGAACTTCTTTGTTCCTCAGTCTGCGAACCTAATGATTGAGAATTTCAATTGGAACTTCCAAATAAGAGAGATTGTTCTAAACATCTACACCCTCTATTGGGACTACAACTGTTGGGTCATCTATGAACTTCTTTAGCAAGGAGACATGAAACACTGGGTGTACTGAAATTAAATTTGAAGGTAACTCAAGCTCGTAAGCTACCTTTCTGAAATGGTTGAGGATTCGGTAAGGACCGACATATCGAGGACTGAGTTTCTTGTTCTTACCAAACCTCTTTATTCCTTTTATAGAAGAGATTTTCATATATACATAATCACCAATCTCAAACACGAGATCCTTTCTTCGCACATCGGCATATGATTTCTGTCGGCTCTAAGCTGTCTTAAGCCTTTCCCTGATCAACTAAACTTTTTTAAGGCATCAAACTCCAAGTCAGAACCTACTACTACAGCCTCACCCACTTCAAACCAACCAGTGGGAGATGTATATCTCCCCCTATATAGTGCCTTAAACGGAGCCATCTAGATGCTAAAATGATAACTGGTATTATGTGCAAACTCAACCAAGGGCAAGTGGTCATCCCAACTACCATTAAAGTCGATGACACATGCTCTTAAGATACTTTCCAAATTCTGAATGGTCCTTTCTATTTGTCCATCTGTCTGAGGGTGAAAGTATGTACTGAGGTGAACTTGGGTACCAATACCCTTTTGGAAGGCTTTCCAGAAATAAGAGGTGAACTACGTACCTCTATCTGAAATGATAGACAATGAAACTCCATGCAATCTGACCAACTCTCAAACATAGAGCATGGCATAATCCTCGGCTAAATAAAAGGTATGAATTGGTAAGAAGTGAGCCGATTTGGTCATCCTATCTATAATGACCCAAATTGAATCTTGCTGGCGATGAGTACGGGGAAATTCCATCACAAAATCTATGTTTACCTCCTCCCATTTCTAAGTAGGAATACTGAACTCCTGTATACATCCACTAGGCTTCTAGTTCTTGATCTTAACCTGCTGATATGTTGAGAACTTAGCTACAAACTTTGCAATGTCTCTCTTTATTCCACTCCACCAATAGACTTCCCGCAAGTCGCGGTACATCTTGGTGGCCCCTGGGTGAATCGAGTAACGTGTACCATGCGATTCCATAAGAATTCATTTCCATAAGTCATGTACACCTAGCACGCATAGCCAACCCTAGCAACACAACTCATTATCTCCCCCTTAGGAGAAAACCTCTACTTTCTGATCTCTGACTGGCCCTTTCAACTTGACTAGAATGGGATCTCTGTCCTTCTTTTCCTTCACTTCAAAAATCAGAGATGATTCTGAACTATTTTGCACCTACGTACTACCCTCTGTTGAATCGACTAAGCGGACACCTAGTCAGGTAAGCTGATGAACTTCCTAAACTAACTTATTCTTACCATCTTCCACGTGATCAACACCACCCATAGATATCCTACTGAGAGCATCATCCACTATATTGTCCTTGATCGGATGATACAGAACACTTATTTCGTAGTATTTCAACAACTCTAACCACCTTCTCTGACGTAGGTTTAGGTCTTTCTGAGAAAACTCATACTGCAGGCTCTTGTAGTTTACAAACACATCTACATATACCCCATACAAATAATGCCTCTAAATCTTTAAGGCAAATAAGATAGCTACTAACTCAAGATCATGAGTGGGGTAATTCTTTTCATGGGGCTTAATCTACCTAGAGGCATAGGCTATGACCTTACCTATCTTCATTAAAACACACCCAAACCAACTATGGAAGCATCACAATATACCACAAACCCATCTAAGCCATCTGGTAAAGTCAAAACTGGGTTGTAGTGAGTCGAGTCTTTAACTCCTGAAAACTCTTCTCACAAGAATTTGACAACTGGAACTTGACTTTTGTTTGAGCTAATCTAGACATAGGGGATGCAATGGATGAAAATCCTTCAAAGAACCATCGGTAATAGCTAGCCAAACCCTAAAAACTCCTGATATCAGATGGAGAGATGGGTCTGGGCCAGTTTCTCACTGATTTGATCTTTTGAGGATCAACTCTAATTCCATCACCGGAAACTATATGACCAAGAAAGGCTACTGACCTTAGCCAAAATTTGCACTTACTAAATTTGGCGAACAATTGATGGACTCTGAGAGTTTGTAATACTATTCTGAGATGGTCTGCATGATCATGTTCACTGCAGGAGTAGACAAGAATGTCATCAATGAAGACTATGATGAACATGTCCAAGTACTGCTTTAAAATGCAGATCATCAAGTCTATGAAGGCTACTGCAGCATTGGTAAGACTAAATTACATGACTAGGAATTTAAAGTGATCATACTGAGTTCTGAAAGTTGTCTTCGGAATCTTACATTCTCTGACTCTAAGCTGATGATAGCCTGATCTGAGGTCTATCTTAGAAAAGTAGTTGGCACCCTAAAGTTGGTCAAACAAGTCATCGATTCTAGGAAGTGGATACTTATTCTTGATCGTGACTTTATTTAGCTGATGGTAGTCTATACACATTCTAAGAGAACTGTCTTTCTTACACACGAATAGAACTGGTGCACCCCAAGGGGATACGTTAGGTCTGATGAATCCCTTTTCTAGGAGATCCTTCAACTGTTCTTTTAACTCTTTGAGTTTGCTGGGGATATTCTGTATGGAGGGATAGAGATAGGTTGGGTATCGAGAAGAAGGTCTATTCTAAAGTCAATTTCCCACTCGGGAGGTACTCTCAGAAAATCTTCAGGAAATATATTTGTAAATTCACATGCAACTGGAATAGACTCAAGATTAGGGGTATCTAAACTAGAGTCTTTAACTCATACGAGATGATAGATACACCCTTTAGATATCTTTTTTCTCACCCTAAGGTAAGAAACAAGTTAACCCTTAAGTGTTGAAGTACTATCCCTTCACTCAATGATATGTTCATTCAAAAACTGAAAATGAACAACTCTATTTCGGAAGTCAACTAAAGAATATCATGAATAAAGCTGATCTATGCCGATAATGACATCAAAATTGGTCATCTCTAATTCTACTAAGTCTGTTGAAGTGACTTTGTAAGATACCATAACCGAACAGTTCCTGTATACCCATCGGGCTATGATAGATTTACCAATTGGGGTAGAGACTGAGAAGGGCTCTGCTAGGATTTTAGGACTGACTTTGAAGTCAACAATTATGTAAGGAGTTACAAAGGACAAAGAAGCTCCTGGATCTAGAAAAGCATAATTATGCAAATAATAAAATTGTAGTGTACCAGTGACCACATCAGGAGAACTTTCTTGATCCTATCATGACTAAAGTACATAAATCCTATTTAGGCGTTGCCCACTGGTGGCACTGGAAGTGGCACTCTGCTGATTTGGGAGACCGGACTGAGTTGAAGGACGATTATGCTGACTCTGTGAACCCACCTAGGACACTCTCTGACCCTGTGACCTAGATTGACATATCCAAAACATACATCACTGCCAACCGTGCAGACACCCTGGTGGTTTCTGCCATACTTCTGGCAAAGAGGATTTGTTCGGGTAGTTATAACACTACCGTGAGGTTTAGGTCCTAGTACCCTATCTTTATTGCCATCTCTGAATTTCAGCACTAGAGCACTGGCTGAGGACGAATCTAGAATTAGAGATTTTAGGTGGAACTAAGAACAATTTCCACCCTCTGACTTAGGCTGAGTGAAGTTAAAGCTACCTATTCTAGCTCTCTTATTTTCCCTCTTCTTCTCCTTATACTTAGCCTCCTCTATATGTTGAGCATGGACCATGAGCTTGGATATGTCCATATCCTGAATCAGCATTATAGTCCTACACTCCTTGATCACACTGTTAGACACCCCAGACACAAACTTACTCATCTTAGATCTGCTATCTGCTACTACATGAAAGGCATATATGGCTAACTGAGTAAACTTGAGAAAATACTCTTTCACTTTAATGTTGTCCTACTTTATATTAATGAACTTCAAAACCTTTTCTTCCCTCAACTCCAGTGGGAAGAACTTATCTAAAAAAATAGTGGCAAACTCCTCCCACTCAATGGGCCCTGCATCTGCGGCCCTCTCTACCTTCCACTACTTGAACCATGAGTGAGACACATCCTGCAACTGATATGCGGCCAACTCAACACTCTCACTAGTGTTTAACCCTATAATATCTATGAATTTTTTCACCTGATCAAGGAATTAATGTGGGTCCTCATCAAACTTAATCCCAGTGAATAATGGGGGATTCATTCGGGCAAAGTCCTGAATTCCAGCTGCAGTAGTATTGGACACTAGGTTGGCCTAGAAAGCAGCTGGTCATTCATTCGGGGCTACCACAGAATAATCTAGAGTGGTAAAAGTTTCTCTAAATTTTACATGGGAAACATGCTCATCCAGGGGTTCTGGATGGACGGGCAGAGGTGCTGGTTGGTTTTTGGTTCTTCTTTTGTTAGTCCTTTTTGGAGGCATAGTCTGTAAATGGAAGGGAAACTTGAATTAGACAGAGAGTTTAACTTGAGCTCATGCTCACTCGCACGATATGAATACTGAAAGAAGGGAAACTTTTCCTAAAATGCCTCATAGCCTCTTGTTCATAAGTGTGGAGTGCTACATATCCATACACAAGACTCTACTTGACATGACTTTCATACTTTCTAGGACTCTATTGAACCTTAAGCTCTGATATCAAGTTTGTAATGCCCCGAGTTAGCACCCCGTATGTCACACGATGCTCATAATCCTGAAGGACCACAAGCTAACCCATGACTAGTACCAGCTGTAATTACTGAATAAAATAACTCTGTAAAAATGCCAAAATTTGGCTGAATTTTCCATAAGGTTCATAACTAAAATCAAATACTGATAAAAGTAACATCTGACAATCAGATATGAAAAACTAAATAACTATCTGAAATAATCTAGTCTGAAGAGCCTCTAACTGAACTCTCTGAATGTGGAGTTGATGAGATAAGCCCCCAACTAACTTCGACTACTGAAGTACTGATAAAATGAAATAATACTCTATCCTCAAACTATGAGGACTCACCACTAAATCTACTGTTGATAATCTGGGATGCTAAGTACGATCAGGAGCCCGTGTATATGAACCTATGATATAAGACATCATAGCATAAAATAAAGGTATGTGTCAGTACTTTGAATGTACTGGTACGCTAGGTGAGGTAGGACTGAATGCATGGGTTCATATGATGGACAATAACTTACTGAATGGAATGAATATAACTGATTGAGAGTGTATTTATATCTGAAACTGCTGTAAATACTGATTATGCAATGCTATGCATATAACTATGTATTTGTAATTGAGGTTTCATTAACACTGGATAGTGAGTTCTAAAAACTGAATGACTAATATTTGAGTTAACTTATATTGTACTACTGTTAACTGGGTGACTATTTCTTACAGTCCTGATTCTATAGAACTGAATTGAGTTCTATACTGGCTGGGTAACTGTAACTGACAGTCCTGATTCTGAAACTAAACTGAGGTTTTATACTGAGTTTGAAACTAAAACTGTAAGAGTGTTCATCTAACAGACATACCCCAATTCTGAACTAAGTTGGGGTCCAAGCTGTGACCCTAGTTGGAAGGGTGTTAGCACATTGCCAAGGGATACTAACAATGGCTATGAGTTAACCCTCTCTGACAGAAAGCCCTTTCATCAACCCTAGCTAGCAAGAAAACTCATACGAGATGTATCAACCCTAGAATGGAAGGAAGACATCTCAACCTACACTGGCTACAAATTTTGTAATGCAGGGATTGCTACTAAGGGTCAAACCCTTTATTGACAGGAATGTCCCCATCTCTGGTTTCACTCGGTGTTGATTCCTACTCCCAACTGAATAGACACTTAACTGATTTCTAGACTGTACTAGGCTTAACTGAACTGTTACTGATCACACTGTCAAACTGAACTGAACTAAGTTCACTGAATTCTGTTAACTGACTGAATACATTGAGTTCGGTAACTGACTGAATACTACTGTACATGACATCACTGAGACTATTCTGAAACTACAGTAAATCTAGGTAAACAGCTAGATTGTCGAGTATTAGATACCCCTAGGACTCGATAGCATAGATAGTAACAATATAGCATAATCTTGAAAGCATGATAACTAGTCACTTTATCACAATCATTCTTTGAGGCATTTTATCAAGCACTTGCATAGTATAAAACTTGTAAACGTGCTAACATGATATGATTGCACTATTCAACTCACAAGAACATTTTATCAAACACTTGGGGGTATAGTTTGTGCACATAATACTAGTCAATATGTAAGCATCATGATCACAATTCCAAACTCACAAATTCAAGGGTTTTTAACATGAGACCATATGACAACACACACATGCTATTTATTTCTCATGAAACATGTAATTAATTATGGATTATAAATCCAATTAACATCATAATCATGAAGACAATCAAATTCAACATGAAATTCATGAAAGAAATCAACTTATAATTTATAAAGGGTTCTTGAACTCCAAGGGTGGAATAAAACCCTTGGATGAACACCTAACATACCTTAATTGTAAATTCTCTGAACGTTGTGGTGAATTTCTTGAGACTTAGGTCTTGAATTTGATGGCTTAGGGTTTGTTCTTGAGAGGATTTGAGAGAAAGTGAGTGCATTTTGCCTATTGAGGGATGAATATCGTGTTTTTAGGGATGATTAAGGGTGAGAAAATGACCCTAATACCCCTCTGGACGCAGAGTTTTAATGACTGAAAATGTTCCCAGTGATGTGGTGAGCGATGCGTCACATCGATGGCATCAACACGATGACCAACGTGCCGTATCGAGTTCACGTTGGTTCACATGAATTGTGTGAAAGCTGGAGAAAAATTATCCATCAACATGATGCATCGAGATGGCGTTGACCCACTATTTTGGTCACCTGAATATGATTCAAATGAGGTCCAAAAAATTTGAAACTCAGTCGAAACACACCTGATCATGATTAAATCCAAGGATCGATATTTTAAGGTCATAAGGGTCGTAAAATAGAATTGCCAACTTATGAAGGCTAAAAAAATTCTAAGTATAAACACTTGGCTGAAATTTTTAAGTCTGGAACCTCTTTTCAAGCTTTAACGGACTGAGTTAAGCTTAGAATTTTGTGGGGCTTACACATAACCATTATATATGATCCGTACCCATAACCCGTATCCCCGGAAGAATGAAATACCAGGAGGATCAAACACTGTCCACCATACGAGTCCATGATACGACTCTTACCAAGCCCTTACGACTCACACCTCTGAGTTATACCCATTCCAGTGACCAAAACCATCCCACCAACTAATACCGGTAAGCATACAACAAGACCATACCACTCGTACCCCAACATACGGCTCGTACCCATGAGTCGTATTGAGTCCAGAGAATGGATTTCCAGGAAATTTTCTAGGGATCAAAACCCAAGATGTTTCAATAGATTAATTCAATATATTTTTAAAGGACTTTGAATCTTAACTTTTGGACAATATAGTGGAGATATGGGTGGTTTGAATTTTGAATTGAAATCTGAGACAAATTTTGATGGTGGACTACATAAGCGAATTTCTAATTTTGTGAGAATTTTTTGCAATGACACATCAATAAATACTTATTCCTATTGAACTTTTAAATTAAATCAAGAATAAGTCCTTTTAGCCACAATTATAAAACTTTCTATTCATACTATACACTAGTTATTTTTTTTGAAGATTTTTATCCCTTTCATCCTAAATTTAAAATTATATCATTACTTTATTCATTTTTATTTTTCAATACATTAAAAATTAAAGAAAAGTCATCATTTCACCTTTGAACTTGTTCTCTCAACTTACTTTAGCACTTAAACTAAACTTTCATTTATTTACCCCCTTAACATCTTTAAAGTGTATTAAAATACACCCATCGTAGCCCGGGTGTAAAGAGTCATTGTTGGACTCATTAAATCATATTTTTTGTCGGTTAATTTTTTTTGAATAAATTAAAATATACTTTTTATACCCTAACGGTCATATCCATTTTTCCTCTTTAAAGAACCCTAATTTAGCCCCTTCTCTTCTTCTTCAATCCAAAAATTTACTCAATCCATTAAATTGATGCAAAAATTAAAATTATTTAATCTTTATTTGTATTAAGCCGCATAAATTTGAGATTAATAAACATAAAGTTGAATTGATTTTAGCTTTGTCTTCTTTCGCTTTTAAGGTATAACCTAATCCATCTACTTCATTTATCGTTTATATATTCATTTATCTCTATTAATGGTTACTCTCCTTTTTCCTGCTTTAAATTCATTTCTAGATTTTAGCTTATTTGTTGAAATGAATTTTGTGTAGCACACAATGAAGTCAGTTAACTTGAGTGAACTTTGTATGGAAGAAAATGATTCTTCTTTGAAGAAAGAAGTTCATTATAATCACGGAATTGTGTTGCATTTGAATATATCATGAACTTCAATAAATTCCGGTAGAAGATATTGGACATGTCCTTATTAAGGGATAAATATAAAATTTAACATTTTTAATATTTCGACAGAATTGATTAAAGATGAGAAAAGATTAATTCATTCCTTATTTGTCATTACTGAATGGTCCAAGATCTTGCAACTTTTGGTGTTGGAGGGATAGATAAGACATTGATCCGAGGTCCAAATATGTGATTCCTAAACTAATAGAGAAACTAGGTAAGCTTGAGAATCGAGTTGAATCTTCTCATTATACATCAATCAATAAAGTTGAGAAATTGATTGGGTTAAACAAATTAATTGAGGGAGGTTCTGAAGAAGTTGACAAGCCTAAAGAATCCAAACAAGTTGATAATTGGGTTGATATAAAATTGGAGAAGTTGAAAGAAGAGATTCAGAAGATCAAAGAGAGAAAAGAAGTGGAGATGAATTACTGAAGAGAGGATTGGAGAGAACACTCACTTCTTTATTGTGTTTTTTTCTTGTATTAGTAGCTATAAGATATTGGGTTGGTATGTTATATATATGAAAAAAGGTTCAATAAAGTTACCTTAGCACTAGGTTGTTGTTGTTAGAGATAAGTAGCATATTTTTTTGTTGAATAATGCAACTTCTTTTACATTTTTGTGTTGAGTATTGGATGGTTGTTGTCTTTTTATACATATAAAGAGAAAAGTTGTTGAATTGCTTGCATTTGAATCATTTTTGTTCTTCTTTTGTAGTGGTACAACTTTGTAGTAGAAAAACAAGTACAACCATAAAATGCAAGATAAAGCTGCACAATATCAAAATAGTGCAGGCACAACACAACAGTTCTAAAGAAACAAATGTTTCAATTGTGTAGTCATAGTTTCATAAAGCTTTAATCAGGGATTCTAAAATAGTGCATTCAATTGTGTAGTCATAGTTTCATAAAGCTTTAATCAGGGATTCTAAAATAGTGCACTCACAGCTACTGATATTTTAATAAAAAAATATAGCCAAAAGGGAAGTCACAGCTGCATCATTGTTTTCAAAATATGTCAAATTAGTACAGTCATAACTACATAGTTAAAGTCCCTACTATTTAACCATTAGCTAAGTTAAAGTCACTATTGTTTCAGTACATGCCATCAATACTCAAAATAGAATCAGGATTCTACTAGAAAGTTATTGAACTTGATTGGCTTAGGTGATCCATTATAGCAGCATTTGACCTTGTCCTCATCCTTTTTTGTGCTCTTGTGTCTTCAAGAACTTGTTGGGTCACAACTTTTTTTCCATTATATTTCACTCCTTATGTTGGTTTGTGATGTCCAAGATGTCCAGCCACTATGGAGGAGTTCATAGGCATTCTGGGCTAACAAAAATAAAAGAGAACAACTTAACTTAATACTTGAAAAAGGTTGGCTTTAAAATGGACAAATATAATCAATTTTAACTTACATTGAGGATTCTAAAACCACTCTCAGTATGAAGCACCCCCATTCCAACCATCCTAGGTCTTTTATAAGAAACTTTTTTACCTTTGCTAGCACTAGTGACACCATTACTAAAAGCAAAAATAGCACCATCTTCTCTTCCTCTACTAGCACCAGCTCATCTTCCTTTTCCTCTATTAGCACCACCACTAACAAGATTTAACTCCTTTTGTTGTATCAGAACAACCAATATCAACAGCATTAACTCCTCTACCTACACCAGTTTCACCAACAACTGCAACATGAACTCCATGGAATTCAGTCCCAACAATAGGTACTACCGTTCTAGCTTCTTCTCTGTTTAAAAAACTTTCCTTAAATTTGCTCCTTTATTTGTGTTATAAAGATGTTAAATGTCTGTTTTTGGTTAATACTGTATTATACTAAGCTACTTGTGACTTGGAGTAATTCCTTCACCTCATTTATTCCCTTATAAGGATCTTGTTGCTTGTTATTCCTGCTCCTTGTTGGTCCTCCTAATGTTAGGAATTCCATCCTTTTCCAATTTGATTATTTGTCTTGCTTTAATAGCAACTTGTACAATGTTGTTCTAAGCTCTTTTTTTTCTCTTTTTTGTTTCATCGGACATCTATTTTTTGCAGCCTTTTTTTTCCCTCAAAGTCCTTACCTCCTCATGAACATCACTACCATACTTATAATCATAACCTTCATAAATAAAGTCATAATAAATTGAAATTTCACTAACATCAGTTTCACAATCCCAATTTAATAGAATGACTGGGATATCTATTGCAGTAACAAAAGTAGTCTCACCTAAATTTTACTCACTACTAGCAAAAATATCACCCAAGTCCTCACTCCTAGCACTATCACTACCACCACCAAAGATCTCACCGCTAACAGCAACACCACCATCACCTAAGTCCTCACTAATAGTAGTAATACCACCACCACCATTACAGTTCTCAACTGTAGAAGAAACACCATTAATAACACCTAAGTCCTCACTCATAGCACTACCATTATCACCACCTAAGTTCTCACCCCTAGCAGCAACAACACCATGTAACGCCCCGAAATTGGGTCCCGAGATGTCACACGGTGCTTAGGGTCACAAGTGACCCTAAGCTAACCCTTCTACTAGCATAACTCATAAGCAACGGAAAAAAAATACAAATCCATACAAATCAGCAGAAATTAACTCTTTTCTGAATCTGATCGATACAAAAATGGAATTTTACAGGATTACAATTCTTCCTTTACCACCAAAATTAAAACAAAATACATCAACTTCTACTGACTATCTATGAAGCCTCTACTAGTATTAACTGTAGGTAGTCGGGTCATGACTCCCGACTACCCCAACTAATTACGACTGAATAAAGAAAATACAACACTATAAACTCTGCATAACTAACCCAAGCCCTTAAATCAAAATGACTCATCAACTGCTGACTGGATACCACGAACTGACTGGATTCGAAGGTGCAACTATACTTTGTACCTACATTCCAAGAAAATATAGCCCATATATGGATATGTGGGTCAGTACCATGGAAAGATACCGAGCATATCGGGGTGCAATGCATAAATAAAACAATATCTTAATATCATCACAGTTTATAAAATTATGCATGCTGATATAGATGACTCACTTAGCTCGAATTAAATCATCAAAATCATGGATGAATAATACATGTAAAGTAAAACAAGTGAGTCATTACAATACGTTCTCAATTCACCTTCATCTTAATTTCAAATCATCAAAACAATCAAATCTCATGTCAATTCTCATTAGAATATATTCCTGAAATCTTTTAAGAATAATGACTTTCTCAAACTCTGCCTTTTAAGCAAATATGTTTTCATCTCAGATAGAAGAGTACACATACACACATTGGGGGATCCTATAACCGACATAAATCATGTGAGATACATGGAGTCCAACGTACAACCCACGTTGGGGAGAGTCATCATATCCTTGCCATCGGAGTAGGACTTCCAGTATCAATTCAAAAACACTAGTGATCACTATATAAATCAGCCTCAGGCTCATATCCTACGGGGGTACGTCGTTCTAGGGAAGTAAGGTCACTTTATACCTCCCACTCGGTGCTAAAGATTACTCCTGGACTTAGCTTAGAAATTTAAATCAGCCTCAGGCTCACATTAAAGAAAATCCACAATAAACACTTCAAAAAATTTCATCGGGAGCCGATTTGCTATCCCTTTATCATAATCAATAAAAACGTGGATTACTTTCACAGTCGAGTTCAAAATAACTCATTCACGACCAAAAGGTCAAATCATTCAAAACATCTCAAATTATTTAAACTCAAGGTGTTTATAACATATGATTTTCTCAAAATAATAATCTCAAATAGGGTTCCAAAAACCCATACATCAATATCACCATAAAACCTTCCAAAGTTTCATACTTTATGACATGAGCACAAAAATAATCACTTAAAACTTAAAATTTTAGCTTTATAATCATACATCTTGGTAAAAAAAATTAGCTTTGGGATTCAAATCTCATTGTGCTTATAGCACATAATTTCTCAAAGTACAATTCCAATTAGGACTCAAGGTCTCATACATCAAAATAATATTAAATTTTCTCAAGATTCATTCTTTTCATCATAAATATATATAACTTACTTACAAATCTGGAAAATTCAGCTTTATGTACAAAAATGTCATCATTCTCATTCAATTCAACTTTCAAAATATAGAGAGTATCATAATCTCATGTAAAATCATATAGGGTATAAATTCATGCTTCAAATTCCTATCAAAACATGTAAAATCATGTATATTCATAAAAGAAAAATCAATTTGGGCACAAGAACGAAAGAGAGTTCTTGTTGAAAAACCCCGCATACCTTGAATGATGAAATTTAGATCGATACTCATTTTTGAGATGTTAATTGTGCCTTTGAATGATGGTTCTTGGAGTTCTTGAACTAGGAACTTGGAATCTTGAATAAATTTGCAGAAATAAATGGTGAACTTTAGAGGTTCTTGAAGTTGGATGTAGGAACTTAGGGTTTTCTTTTTGAGGGAATTTGATGAAATATAACATATAATGCTTCTAATAGGCTTTAATATAGGGTTTGGATGGATTTTGGGTGAGGGGGAATGACCAAACGGCCCCTAAAAATCAAATAATTCTCGAATCTGTCCTTTGGTGGACTGTTTTGATAGTCTGAAGTAGATCAACCATAACGTTTTACTACGATATCCAATTTGGATGAAACCAATTTCATTAGAAAGAGGACTCTCATATTTTTTCCGTTGATATATAGTATCTCACCCATATCATTGTGTACGAGGAGTTATGATCACTTGAAGTTGACCCAAAAATTCCCTTTTGATAGGATGAAGTAGATCGACCATAACTTTTTACTCCGATAGATAAATTGGATGAAACTAATTTCATCGGAAAGAGGACTCGCAGAGATTTCCGTTGATATATAGTAGATCACCCAGATCATTATTTATAAGGAGTTATGATCATTTAAAGTTGGAGAAAAAATACGCCAGGCCTCAGTACTTTTTTTCCTGCACATTTTACTGTTCACTACTATTTACGGTTCGATCAGAATGTTCATAACTCGTTGCTCGGGTGTCCGTTTTGGATGATCCACATATCGTTCGAAATATTATTCGATACTCTACACAATGGTGGGTCATAATCTAAGACATTAAGCACGGAAAATTTATAATTCATTCTAGAAGATAGAACCCAACACGTTTATGCAAAAAATTTCAACAAAAAATTTCTCGGGGTATTACATCATCTCCCCCTTGGAAACATTCATCCTCGAATGTCGATGAATAAGTAAAGAATACCATGAAAATGAGGACAAAAGGCTGGGATAACGAAATCAATCCACTTACTTCACTCCAAACTTTCGAATACTTCATAGAACATGCGATTCATAATGAGAATGGTCACATAGTTGGATCTTAAACAAAGGAGACTGATTTTAAGGAATCGATATCTTTGGTTTATTCAGAGACTGAGAATCAAAGGTTTCGAAGGGGATCTCATCAAAAGAAGAAACACTTGCGCCCAAATGAAACGTCCCTCAACACTCCCTACAAAAGATTCAAATGACATTGTTCGGGGAGAAAATGAGCCATAATTTGATACAATCCTATCGTATGGGAACAAGGAACCATATGACATAAATTAAGATAGGAATTTCTAGGTCTTGGGAAACATAACTCCTTGCTTCCAAACTTAGCAACACTTCCCAACTACTCCCTCGACTATGTTCAAGCCTAACTCCAAGTACTCATGAGATATGCCATATAACACTATAATATTAATCTATATCATGAACCTCAATACACACTGAGCCTCACAACTCCTCACTTCAAACATAACTCTTATTGCTACTCCAACAACCACATACAATCTTATACTTGGGATCCGCTAACTTGCGGTGCATTCTTTTAGATATACAACCATAACATTCAAGCCTATACTCATAACCACATACGCACTTCACACATGCACCTCTAAACGAACACTCATAAAGCATCTTCCTCGCTTTCTCTAAGATTCCATCAACTACATCATTCACACATACTGGTTAATTCTTTAAACGGCACACATAACATTTTCTCAACCAATTGAACTATACACAAAAACATTGTATTACTATTCCTACAACCTCATAGAAGTGCATAAAACCAACGCACAACAATCTTTCCAAATAAACATTTAAAACTTCAACTAACCACGACATGTATCAAGGACTTATCCTAAATCTAACGTCACTTCACCGCCGTGAGCACACCACCTTCTATCATAGATAAGGAAGTATCTTCTCTCCCTTCTAGACAACTGCTCAACACCATTAGCTTGACTTAATGAAAAGGTTACCAAATTTTAAATCATGAAGACCTGAAATATGAAGGGATAATGTAAATAACTTGACTCTCTCTATTGAGGCCTTAGGAATAAAATATCAAATACAATGGGTTCATTAAGGTATCAAAACTGAAGACACCCATAACGGAAACTGAATCTCACTGATCAATAAGAGTATTGCCTGAGTACTGGAACTGAACATACTGTAAAACTTGAGTATATGAGTCATGGGCGGCATGCCCTGAATTTAGAGCTGATAACTCATGGAATGTGATTTCAACTGCTAGAAGAACTGGAATTTCTCATTTTTGGAAACTAGAAGAGTATGTAATTCTCCATCACGTGTATGAACATGAATTAAGATCATGGAACTGAAATGTAAAGAATGAGTAGGTTTTGGGACAGCTGAAAATACTGAAATAACATTAGGTCAAGCACCGATCTTTCTCACAGCAAATTTATAACTTACTGGTACTTCTACTAAAATGTAAAAGCTTGACTTGACTACTTGTTCTATCATCTCCCCCTTAGCTTTAAGACACCACTCAAATTCTCAAATGCTTACTAATTTCGAATCTCTATGAACATCTCTATCGCCAAAATGTACACCATCTAGTGCTTCAACTCTTATTTCTATTAGCTCAACTTGAATACTTTCTAACCTTTTGATAGACCATGCTACTTCTGTCTTCTCCCTCTAATACCATGCCTATGAACTTATGTTTCTAACCCATAAGAATCAAAATCACACTTAAGAGGCTCAACATTTCCAATCATACGCCTCGCCTTAACTTAGCCATCAAAACATCATCCATCGTCTAACTAGTATTTATCCATCTAACAATCCCATGGCACGACTCACTACACCACATACACTAATCCTCGAAATTAAAGCAGTCCCATAATATCTTAGGTGAACTTTCTCATCATAATATAATATTAAACTTAATTACAAGTCAACTACACTTAAACTCTTATGTACACTGTTCAAGCCTATTAGGTCACTTCCAGAAACTAATACCATTAATCCAGAAACCGTCACATTCGGCTTCATGATCACCAATCATTCAAACTTAAGGTCTCACACTTCACATAATTTACAACTCCATCTCACGCATAACTATCACGTGAAGATTATAAAATAACACATCCATGAACACTATCCTACTTAAACTTCATAACAATAATAATTGGTCCTAATCATATAGCCTATCTTATTCATAATCCATTAACACATCCTTCTTTCACCCGTCACTACTATCTATCCTTCATACATAACTTAACATAGTTCATAGCTCTCTACGTCTTAACTTAACTTCCTTTTGCAATCGGGAGAGCGCCTAGATTAACAACACTTACCCACCAAGTACTTTCATCAATAGCCTATACTTTTCTAACACCACAAATACCATCAATAACTCTTTCCTTACTCTAAGCAAACAATAATCCATCTTAACTAATAACTCCTCCTCTAACTTTCACTAAACTAACAAACAAGGGTATATCACTTCATTACTAATTCAATCATAAGCAAAAATTCAGATATACATATTCAACAAATCGCCCTTACCACCTTTCTTGTCACTACACTTCTAAACCCACACTTTCAACTAACACAGGAACGACAAGATAAATAACAAGTTGCTAGTGAATCGAAATAGGCCTCACATGGCTTCACTAGACTTTAGTTTTGTGTTTTGATCAAGAAAGTTATATGAATAACAAAGTAACTATGCTAGTGAATCAAAATAGGCCCCACATGGCTTCACTAGACTTTGGTTTGTATTTTGAAAAAGAAAATAAGATGAATAACAAAGAAGCTATGCTAGTGAATCGAAAGATCCCCACACGGCTTCACTAGACTTTGATTTTTCACAAACATAATGATAACAAGATTACATAATACAAGAGATAGAAACTTGACACACAACATTCAACGATCTAAGAATACACCTTACTCTGTCTTAATTAAATAACTCATGAGCATGAGGGCATAACTTTCAACTTAAGGAACTTAACACACTAGAGAGCTCCTCTCAAGCCCTTTGTGTAACTTTTAAAAAAATTTCTAGAAAATATAGAAGCATTACCTGGGGAAGAACTGGAGCTTGCGAATCATGTTATCTCAAAAATAATACATAGAGGGAGAAGTATAGATTAACATTGTAGATTCTGAGGAGGAATCTGAAAGCACACCTAACCTAGGCTTAGTTCATGACTTTTATGAACATGAATAAAGTACTTCAATCTTTGGAACTCAAAAGCACTGACAGGATACTTTCTAGCTCTCTTACAATCCCATAACTATCTACGGAGAATTAAGCTTAACTGTTTCTGATACCTTGAAAATGAGGCAGAGTTGGCCAGAATAGAGTAAGATGAGAATCTATATAAGCTTCTTGGAGAATCTTTTTATAGCATGATCTTAGACTTGAAAGAAGGAAAACATTTCCTAAATTCCCTGTAGCCTCTTGAAGAAAAGTACAGACTTCTTTGTACCATTCCGCAAGAATCTACTAGACACGACTTCATAGACACCCTAAGACACTTGAACTCTGTGCTTTGATACCAAGTTTTTAACGCCCCAAAATCGGGTCCCGAGACGTCACACGGTGCTTAGGGTCACAAGTGACCCCAAGCTAACCCTTCTACTGGCATAACTCATAAGTAACGGAATAAAAATACAAATCCATACAAATCAGCAGAAATTAACTCTTTTCTGAATCTGATCGATACAAAAATGGAATTTTACAGGATTATAATTATGCCTTTACAACCAAAATTAAAACAAAATACATCAACTTCTACTGACTGTCTATGAAGCCTTTACTAGTACTGATTGTAGGTAGTCGGGTCACGACTCCCGACTACCCCAACTCAATACGACTGAATAAAGAAAATACAACACTATAAACTCTCCATAACTAACCCAAGCCCTTGAATCAAAATGACTCATCACCTGCTAACTGGATACTACGAACTGACTGGATCCGAAGGTGCAACTATACCTTTTACGTATATTCCGAGAAAATGTAGCCCACATATGAATATGTGGGTCAGTACCATGGAAAGATACCGAGCATATGGGGGTGCAATGCATATATAAAATAATATCTTAATATCATCACAGTTTATAAAATTATGCATGCTGATATAGATGACTCACTTAGCTCGAATTAAATCATCAAAATCATAGATGAATAATACATGTAAAGTAAAACAAGTGAGTCATTACAATACATTCTCAATTCACTTTCATCTCAATTTCAAATCATCAAAACAATCAAATCTCATGTCAATTCTCATTAGAATATATTCCTTAAATCTTTTAAGAATAATGACTTTCTCAAACTCAGCCTTTTAAGCAAATATATTTTCATCTCAGATAGAAGAGTACATACACACATTGGGAGATCCTATAACCGACATAAACCATGTGATCTACATGGAGTCCAACGTACAACCCATGTTGGGGAGAGCCGTCCTATCCTTTCCATCGGAGTAGGACTTCCAGTATCAATTCAAAAACACTAGTGATCACTATATAAATCATCCTCAGGCTCACATCCTACGGTGGCACGTAGTTTTAGGAAAGTAAGATCACTTTATACCTCCCACTTGGTGCTAAAGATTACTCCCGAACTTAGCTCAGAAATTTAAATCAGCCTCAGGCTCACATTAAAGAAAATTCACAATAAACACTTCAATAATTTTCATCGGGAGCCAATTTGCTACCCCTTTATCATAATCAATAAAAACGTGGATTTCTTTCACAGTCGAGTTTAAAATAACTCATTCACGACCAAAAGGTCAAATCATTCAAAACATCTCAAATTATTTAAACTCAAGGTGTTTATAACATATGATTTTCTTAAAATAATAATCTCAAATAGGGTTCCAAAAACCCATACATCAATATCACCATAAAATCTTCCAAAGTTTCATACTTTATGACATGAGCACAAAATAATCACTTAAAACTTAAAATTTCAGCTTTATAATCATACATCTTGGTAAAAAAAAATAGCTTTGGGATTCAAATCTCATTGTGCTTATAGCACATAATTACTCAAAGTACAATTCCAATTAGGACTCAAGGTCTCATACATCAAAATCATATTAAATTTTCTCAAGATTCATGCTTTTCATCATAAATATATATATAACTTACTTAAAAATCTAGAAAATTCAGCTTTATGTACAAAAATGTCATCATTCTCATTCAATTCAACTTTCAAAACATAAAGGGTATCATAATCTCATGTAAAATCATATAGGGTATAAATTCATGCTTCAAATTCATATCAAAACATGTAAAATCATGTATATTCATAAAAGAAAAATCAATTTGGGCACAAGAACGAAAGAGAGTTCTTGTTGAAAAACTCCACATACCTTGAATGATGAACTTTAGATCGATACTCATTTTTGATATGTTAATCGTGCCTTTGAATGATGGTTCTTGAAGTTCTTGAACTAGGAACTTGGAATCTTGAATAAATTTGCAGAAATAAATGGTGAACTTTGGAGGTTCTTGAAGTTGGATGTAGGAGCTTAGGGTTTTCTTTTTGAGGGAATTTGATAAAATATAACATATAATGCTTCTAATAGGCTTTAATATAGGGTTTGAACAGATTTTAGGTGAGGGAGAATGACCAAAACGCCCCTAAAAATCAAATAATTCTCGAATCTGTCCTTTGGTGGACTGTTTTGATAGTCTCAAGTAGATCAACCATAATGTTTTACTCCGATATCCAAATTGGATGAAACCAATTTCATTAGAAAGAAGACTCTCATATATTTCCATTGATATATAGTATCTCACCTAGATCATTGTGTACGAGGAGTTATGATCATTTGAAGTTAACTCAAAAATTCACTTTTGATAGGCTGAAGTAGATCGACCATAACTTTTTGCTCTGATAGACAAATTGGATTAAACCAATTTCATCGGAAAGAGTACTCACAGAGCTTTCCTTTGATATATAGTAGATCACCCATATCATTATGTACAAGGATTTGTGATCATTTAAAGTTGGAGCAAAAATACGCCAGGCCTCAGTACTTTTTTTCCTGCACGTTTTACTGTTCACTACTATTCACGGTTCGATCGGAATGTTCATAACTCATCGCTCGGGTGTCCTTTTTGGATGATCCACATATTGTTGGAAAGATTATTCGATACTCTACGCAATGGTGGGTCATAATCTAAGACATTCCACATGAAAAATTTATAATTCATTCTAGAAGATAGAACCCAACACGTTTACGCACAAAATTTCAACGAAAAATTTTCCGGGGTATTACACACCATCACTCAAGTCTCCACCAAAAGTAGAAATACCACCACCACAACCACCTAAGTTCTCACCAATAGAAAAAACACCATCACCACCACCTAGGTCCTCACCCCTACCTACAGTACCACCATTCATGTTTTTACTAACAATAGGTTCTTGAGGTGTTGCAGCCTCTATAAATCTCTCTTTAAACCATAAATTATTCTTACAATTCCCTAAGTCTTGACTGAACTCTTTATTAAAAGTAGAACAAGATTCCCCTCCCACATGGGATTATATTCAGTAGCTGAGACCACATCAGGCTCTTCAGCAAAATGTATCACATATAACTCAATAATATCTCCATTTTTAAGTTGAGGTAAAGTACCCAAAGTGTTCCTATCACATGTCACTTTTACTAAACACCGTATTTTCATAGGTCTAATATAAACAATACACGAGGAAAAGTTATACCTAATTTTCTTCACGTAACCAACAAAATCAAAGTAAGAAAATTTATCTACATCAACATTGAAATAGTTGGTAACAATACCTCCGTGATACTTATTACACAGTTTTTTTTGTAATTTTCCTCCATGGTGAAACCTCAAGGTAACATACACAAAATTCATGGTCAATCTGAAAGAAAAACAAATTAATATTAGCTTAGAATTTTTTAAAGACAAAAACCCTAATATCAAAATACAACAATAGAAACAATAAATAATCACCTGAGTAGTTAAATTTTGTCTAGGAGCTTGCTAGAAATCATAAATAACCACAAAAATCAATTAATTTGAAGTGAGATCAAGTAAATTTGCATTAGATTTCGTCGCGGTTTAGATAGTTTTAGGGAAAAGTGAAAAGTGAAATGAGTTAGTTTTAGGCTTTGGGGATATTTTTTAAGAGTGAGTCGGGTTGTAATTGAGAATGGATCAGGTTATAACATGGATGAATCAAAAAGGAGTGTGTTTAATAACACTCAGTCTTGACTTGGGTTGACCTACGAAGGGTGTATTTTAATACACTTTAAAGATGTTAAAGGGGTAAATAAATGAAAATTTATAAATGATAAAGTAAGTTGAGAAGCCAAATTCAAAGGTAAAATGATGACTTTCCTCTAAAAATTATTCCAATACATGGAAATCGAAGAAGATCCCCGTATTAATTGCTCTACTATATGTCAATGGAGCTATGGATCAATGGATGAGGCCACGTGTTAAAAGAAATCTGATTTCAAGATCTTGTTTCATATAAATTTGTTATATAATCTCTTATTTAATATTAAAAGAAATATTAGAAATGTAAAAAAAAAAATTAAAGCATTTATCTGGAAATAATGGGTCTCTTACTCGTCTCTCTTTAATTAGTAGAAATTTTACATAAATCTAGATCTCAAATCATCATTTATATATGAAGTATGATTGCTTATATATGAAATATAAATGTTTGTCAGTAAAAGTGAGCAAGGTGTTTCAATATTATTTTCGAATTTTGAATAAAATGACGTTGCTAGAACAATTGATGACCAATTATGGTGAAAGAAGATCCCCACAGTGTACACGCAACCAGAACCGTTATTTTATTCAATTCATTTTCTTGTTTAAAATTATTTTTCAAGAATAATTTTATGAATTATACTCCTTTTTTCAGTCCTTAACTTCATAATAATGATGTTCAAATTTGCTTGCTATTTTTTTTCGTATATTTTATGCCAATTATGTACTTAATATTGATATATCGAAGGAGATACCTACGTTCTTTGGATGACTCCCAGAATGTACTTATTGCTCGAAAAGGATTAACACGATTTTCATAAGTATGATTATATGATACTTATTGCTCGAAAAAAATGATCGAGCTTATATTGTCAATGAGGAGATATAGAAATAATGTAATATAAAAATAACAATAGAAAATTAATTAACTATATTCTCATATGGCCAAAATCAGTATGGACAATATAAATTTAAATTTCACTTTATAATTATGTATTATGTTTACTTAATTATGTGCTTTTATTAGACAGATGGTTCTTAATTTTTTTAATCTTTAATCTAAATTTTATGAAAATATCATTGGCATTATCACATTGGTTGTTTCGCCTCTTCTATTTTGTATAGATAAATAAGCAGATATAGATATATATGATAAAATTTATCAATAGTTAAATAATTTTTAGTTTTTTTTTTCTTTGCTGAAATATAATTCTTACTTTAGGTTACATGAGTTAAGCAATTATTGAAATTTCCAACGGAAAATACTAATAATTTTTTATATGATTTTAGTTATGTTATTTTATTCATAATATAATTGTTCTCATGATAATTCACTTTTTGTAAAATTTCAAGCCTTTATTATCTATCTTTGGAAGTAGAGTAGAGTGGGAAGAAGTCAATATGATATTTGAAAATTTTGCATAAAGATTTTCTTAGTTGAACTATATAAAAAGTTCTAATATTTAAAACTTTTTTTTTTTATTTTTCATTCGGTGTTCGGTGTCCGCATTAGGCCCATTAAGGTGGCAGCGGTCCCAACAGAATTTTCTTCATACCCAGGGTCGAACCCTCGACCTCTTGTTAAGGGTGAAGCAGCCCCATCCACTGCACCACAACCCAATATAGTTAAAATTTTACCTTATGTTAATCTTACGTTTAAATTATATATAAATTATAAGAAAAATACATAAAGAAAAGAACCAAAAATATTTAAGAATTTTAAAACTAAAATTTTGCATAGTTAAATAATTTTAAATATAATGATAGTAGAACTTAAAACACTATAGACGTGGTAGACATTGACAAGTTATAAAAATCATATGGTTAAGAAGTGTCGACTCTAGTTAATATCAACATAAGAGAGTCACACGTTAATGTTATAGTCTTGCGTCACTATGTTACGACGATTTGGTAACTTGGGAACCATTACTTATTTGTTATTAATATATATGACCTCTAATTAAGTAATTTATTAATTATCATGTTTATATAAATTTAAACACATATTTAAATGGGTTTTTTTCAAATATAATTTGAAACTATTTTAATAACAATAGTAAAACCTTTAGACTCTTTAGACATGATAGGCATCGACACATTATGTCTTAAAAAATAAACTAAATTTTTAAATAATTAAGTGATGATCTAGTTAACAACAACTTAAGAGAGTACTAACGAATTAATGTTGTAGTCTTGTGCTCCAATGTTAGGCCAATATGATAATTAGTGAATCATTACTTAAATTTGTTACTAATTGACCTCTAATTAAGTAATTTATTATTTATTATGTTTAAATGTATTTAAATTATATATTTAAATAAGTTTTAACTATAATTTGAAAATATTTCATATAAATACATACATATATACATATATATATATACATACATACATATATATATATACACACACTAATTCCTCTACCCCGCTTCTTCCCCTTCTCTTTTGAACTCCAAATATCAAAATTCGACTTGCATGTGATAAGTATACCGTCTGAGTAGCATGATATTCACTTCTTACCGCTTAGGACACTAACTAAAAGTAAGCTTTTCGCTCTTTTCTTCTAACATAACAACAATGGAGGAGATAGTAAGCCTGACTTTCTATGCAATAATTTCTTCCTATCTTATGATTTATCAAGTTATAGGGAGGAGATCAAGAGAGTAGATTGGTTGGTTTTTCCGGTAAAGTATAGTTGATAATCTTATTTGAGAATATGAATTTTAATATATTCTCTTTATTATTATAAATATGGATTTTTAATCTTCCACCTTATGTCCGCAGCTTTTGGCGACCCCATCTCCTTCCTCTTTTTTTTGGTTTCAAGCATGGACCTCAACTTATCAAACTGGCTTAGCAATGTAGAAATCATTAGCTGTCAACTGTTCATAGTTAGTAGTAGAAAAAGGCGTAGCTTTGATTGCTCAAGTTGTCATCTCATGGTTGAATGTGAAAAAGAATTTCTTTTGTTTAGCAATAGCCTCATAAGGATGATGGTCCCTCTGTGTCTTATCAATAATTAATAAGAAAGATTGGAATAAAGGTAACTACTTTTTGTTCACCTAATGAAAGACATAGTAGGTAAAAAGGCTATTGGTTGCTTTATCTCCTTACCTCGGGTAGGTTGAAAATTCTACTAAGAATAATAGTTTTATTTTCTTTTGCGACCTTCCACGCCAAGGAGGGTTGAAGGGATTAATCCCAACATCTTTTTACGAGGTCCATAACTTTCTTTATAGTCTTTAAAACAACTTCCGGATGAAAGAAGTCTTTGTTGCTTGACTGTATGAACTAGGTCTAGGTTTTTCTTTTGGCATTCCCATTGTTGACGCCCCATCGATTAAGATCGTGTTGGGTGAAAGGGAATTAGGAATGAATAGAAGTCAAAGACCTTGCTAGGAATTTTGGATAACTTTCTGTATTTCTTAAGGTTACATGTGGAACTTACTTTCTGTGGTAGCCCTTTGGACCTTAGCCTCTTAAGAGTTAGATTCTAGTGGTGGGATCTTGGGTCATCCAGGCCCATATCTGATAAAAGTAGTGGCCTAGTTGTCCCCATTCTCCTTTATCAATGTGGCTATGGGAGCAAATTGAGCTAGCATTTTGGCGTTCATGTTATGATTCTCAATCCTCTTTCATCGAGATGCCTTTTAAAAAGTATATTATCCATATCGAAATAAGACCCACTATTCTATATTTAGCCAATTCAAGTGCGAATGGGGATTCCCAATAGATTCTTCATATTTGGATTTGGATTCCCTTGTGCATACATATATAGATAGGGATGTCGATTCAGATGCGGCTATAAAGGCTTGTTTGAGTGATTCATAAATCATTATCCAGATAAACAAGCAAGGGTGCATCCACAAGAAATATTATTTCAAGATAAAATAGATATGTTGTAAGAGAAACTGGATATTTTCCTATAGTTTGGACCCTTCCACTCAAGAACTCAAAGAGGGGACAAAATTCTTCAGCATAATCACAACGAGGTGATCTACGACCATTAGATCCCTAGAACGAAGAACAACTAAGAAGATAAAAGTATTGAAGAACAAAATGAATATCTTGAACCCGGCTCTAGTTCCCGTAGGTATATAGCATGCTAGGCTATCTAAGAAAGGTATTCTATTTTTCTCTTTTGTTGTTCGACTTGATAAAATTTTTTAGAATCCTCTCCAAGATTCTTATTTCCATAATTATAAAGGCTACAAAATATCGATCAAAGAGTAGGGTTCTTCTAAGATATAGAATTAGTTAAGGGCTTGAGTAAGTAGTATATATGGGATTGAGAGGCGCAGGAGTAGGGTTTCACTATAGAGGTAATGTTATAGTTCATTATTCCTCCCGGCTTTCTTTTTATTCTTACTCTCATCCAACTAATGAATACAATTAGAGTAGAATCGTTTTCCCTTATGAGGTTTAGGAATTTGTAATTCTTCAAGAAGACCAAATTAACCCAGATCAAATGAAAGCTTCTTATTAAGAAATTACAGAAAAAATGACTCATAAGGATAGCTATAAGAGAATGGTTCAACAGGTTAGGTGGTCTAGCACATTATTAACTATGCTTTATTTAAAGCAGTGTGAGTCATTTAGGGTGATAAAAAAGAACCATACCCTGTTGACAATTTCCCTATCATCAGCCTATCTCGAATTCTTCTCTCCATATATGTTTGAGGTGGGTGAGAAGGAGAGCCCAACTTATTAATATGGGTATAGATATTCCTTGTCATTTTAATCTTAAGAGAGTTACAATAGGCCTATTTTTGAATCTCCTACAGTGTATAGTATATTTTTTCTATCCTCCTACTTAGATAGATATTCTAAGAACAAACTACCTAGCTTAGCTAGTTGGCAGCTCTGCATCAGAAAGCATATCTAATCTATATTTTATGGGTTTTTCCCTCATATCTGATCTATATGAGAAAGCCCTCTCAAGAGGACAAAGGGGTGGATTATATGATTTTTAAATAGGTCATCTTGTCTATTTTGATTTTTTATGTATTCATTTCGTTAGGTATTTGAATCATACGATACTAAGGATTTTTCTTTTCATATTCATTCTACAAAACCAAAATGAGGTCGTTCCTCCCTAGTTGGAATAAAAACCTCAACAACATCGTTCCCCCTTCATCCTACCCTTTCTACCTATGAAATAGTTCCCTCTCCATTCACTAAAGACAACACAACTGATAGATGTATGAATATAAATTTGATAGTTTGTTCTATGAATCAAAATCTCGAGTTTGAGGCATCATTGAAAGATATTTAATTTAGTTTTCTCAAAATCTATGAGTGTCTTGAAACCATAGTTCCATTGTATGATCCACGAAATTCAAACAAGAATCCTACGTCTTACTGACACAGTGTTGTTCTAATTGAATTTCAAAGATCTTGCTCGTTGTCAAAGCATATTTTGTGAAGTGTTCTCCAACCCCTGCCACCTGAGATAAAGTCAACTGGAAACTATGATTGAAGTTATTGCTAGAAGATGGTAATTTGAAGATTAATTTGAGAGACAAGGGTGTCTTGGTTGTCAATACTGAGGTTGAATGAATCATTCTACCCAAAAAAAAGGGGATATTAGCACTGGTTAAAAGTGAAAGAATAGAGGAATTCTACTTTAGAAGAAAAGGGTAATTCCAAATAAAGGACTCTGGGGCATGTTCCCCATGTCTAAGTGTCAAGTCCCGAAGGTTTGTATCCGTCGAAAGCTTTCTTTTTATTTTTATTCTTTTATTGAAACGAACCAAAAAGTGAGAGTAAGGCTATATCTCAAGGTTGAATTTATTTTCAATAGTTAGTCCAAATACATAAGTGAAAGGCAAAAGTCAATATTACGTGCAACCAAGTGTAACCTGTTAAATGCCACCGAGTCATCATAAAGAGGAATAGGTTGTTTTTCACATCCGAAAATTGAAAGAGTTTGGGGAGAAGGTTTGAGTAATGTAATAGTGGATTCATAGGTCAATAAATCATTGTATTTGAAATTGAACTCTCTTGGGAAAATAGAAATAGACTTTCAATGGTTCGCTCTTCTTTTCTCATGAACAAAGTTGACCCCAGAAGTTAGGTATTCCTTCTTAAGAGGACACTAAGCCTCCCAATCTTACTAGCAGGAGGCTCAGTCTTTCAAGATTCAATATTTCCCCTTCCGATCAGGGACTTTCTCTTATAGTAGGAGGTTTACTATGTCCCAAACTTCTCTTTGTTAAGAAAGTATGTTTTATACTATAATTTGATCTTGATCGTAAAAATAGAAGCTTGTATTATTAGTTAGACCAAATTCAATAAATTGAGACAAGTAATAACATTATGCAACTAAACCCATATGGCAGAAAGCAGAAGTAGTGTATTCATCTGTTTGAGTTCATTCATGTCTAATAAACTTTAAACAAATGAATATTTGGGTATTAGAGTTAAGCGAACAGGTGATGGGAGGATGGCGGAAGAGTAAAGAAAATATGAAAGGAAGAGTTTTGCCATCTTACTTTACGAGTTTCATTTCTATATGATAGTCACCTCTTTCCCCCTGCTCTCTTTTCACGGTAAAGTAGAGTGAGCATCTTTTTTTTACTACTATTGCCATACCACAAAAAATTCTAATAATTTCACTTACTTCTACTTTCAACTCTAAAAAGAGCATATGTATCCCATTATTCTCTCTCTATCAAAAGTTAATTCCCCTGCATTGGTAATTGAGTAAAATAGTGGTTATGAAAATCTTATCGAAAGAGCATAAACTCGACTATAAAAGTTTCAGTTGTCTCTCTTTCTCTTCCCTATAATTGAAAAAAGGAGCATGGAAAAAAGCCAACCTTTTTTTAATTCGTTTGACGAGAGAAGACCTTAAGTACTGAATTAATGAAATTATACCTATATCACAAAAAAGAGCTTCTCTATCTTTAGTGCACACCCTTTATCCTATGAAAAAATTACTCTTTCTAATTCATGTCTGGCTTTCCTGAATCTAGATTATAGTATACTGCACGACTTTTTCCTTTAATTCAATCTATTTCATATCCACTGATCTGTGGAAGAGACGAAGGAAAAGTAAGATAGATTTAGGACTGGTAGGCTGGTCTAGAATAGATTCTCCAATCGGTCCAGACTTCAATAACAGAGGCGAAAACTTACTCTTTTAAGTCAAAGTCGGATAGACTAAGATGGAGTTTATTTTATAGTTGTTCCAAGGATATGTACCAGGTATATAGTGAATTCTATTCACTCTTTATAAAGTGGAGTTCACTCCAACTATCATAAATAGAAAAGTTAGTATGGTGCCCCGGTAGACATGTGGACCTAGTGAGTTACCGATCCAGATGCGTCAAAGATTGAGGACTATGAGGACATAGTGCTATCCTAATATTTGTTTGTTGAACATGGCCTAATGTACGCATGCCTTATTTTTCTCACACTTTTGGTGTCAATTTAATCTATTTTCTTATGTTATTGAAACAGGAAAAGGGAAACCAAATGTGTGTGTGTGTATATATATAATAATTTTAAAGCAAAAGAATTAAAACTAAAATAATTACTATATATTAAGTGAATCACTGGGGAAAAATTATATTTTTAGTAAAATCAAATTTCGCAAAATTCATAGGTCTTGTTGGACCATAAAGATAATGTGGCTTTCCTCTAATGCACGGTAGGAGTAATGTCCTTCTCCAATATGGTTATTAACTTAAAAAATAAATCTTTTTGTCCCCAATGACCCAAATTTTACAATAATACCATTCACACTTTTAAGTAATTTCTTGTTTGACATATATTAATTATTATATATTTAAAAAAATTAACCTACATAATTTAAACAAATTTTAAAATGTAATTTTAAAATATTTTAATAATGAAAGATAAAACTCTAAACACTTTAAACATGGTAGACATCGATGTATTATAGAAATGGTAAAAATTATATTGTTAATAAGTATCGACCCTAGTTAACATCAACCTAAGAAAGACATGTATTAATATTGAAGTCTTGCGCCCCTATGTTATGCAGGTTTCATAATTTGTGAATAATTACTTATATTTGGGCATATTTTATTAGTTAAATCTTAAATCTAAATTATATATTTGAATAATATTTTAAATATAATTTGAAAATATTTTAACAAGGACAGTTACAACTTAAACACTTTAAATTGGTGGATATCGACAAGTTATAAAAAAATAAATCATTCATTAGTGTCGACTCTAGTTAATATCAACCCAAGAGAGTCACACGTTATTATTATTGTCTTGCGCCAATATGTTACACCGATTTGATAATTTGGGAATAATTACTTATATTTGTTATTATTATGACCTTCAATTAAATCATTTTATAAATTATTATGTTTAAGTAAATTTAAATTATATATTTAAATAATTTTTTAAAACATAATTTGAAAATATTACAATAATGACAATAAAACTAAAAACACTTTAGACATAGTAGAAATCGACACCTTATATAAATCATAAAACTTATATGATTCATAAATTTCAAACCTATTTTACAACAACCAAAGAGAGACATATTAATGTTGAAGTTTTATAGCTTCCTGATGTTGAAAACGATCACTAGGTTAAATAAAATCGTTTATTTACCCAAAAAAATATTAAAGCTTCACATATTAGTTATCATATTTTAAAAAATAAAATACAACAACAACAAAAACAAACCTAGTGTATTCCCACAAAGTGAGGTCTAGGGAGGGGGGTAAAATGTACGCAGTCCATACCACTACCTCCGAAGAAGTAGAGAAGTTATTTTCGATAGACCCCCGGCTCAGAATAGAGAATAGTACACAAGGTCGTAGTGAAACATGAAGCAGGATAGATGACATAACAAAAATAAGGAATAAGAAATAATAAAATAGATATCAGAGAAATAGGACATAATAGAAATACGAGCAATTCGAAATAAGAAATAAGAGATAGGACACCCAACTTGTAGTAACATACACTCACAGAACAAAAATACCCACCACACCCAAACTCTCCTGACTAAAGGCTCCTACTAATGGACACAGTCCTAGGATTACTAACCCGGCTAAACAAGAGATCTCATAACACCTTGCTACAACCCACACACTCACACTAGCCTTCTACCCTTATCCGCGACCTCCACACCTTCCTATCTAGGGTCATGTCCTTAGTAAGATGTAGCTACTCCATGTCATTTCTAGTAACCTCCCTCCAATATTTGTTCGTCCTACCTCTTTTAATACTCCATAAAATTCTCTTCCAGTCTGAGCCTTAGAGCGTATTCAGTAAAGCGGAAATCTGAGTTCAAAAGTTTTAGAAATATCTTCCTAAGTATGAAATACTTTGAATTGTGTGGAATTTCCCTAATATCAATTTTTTGTCATGTAGATCATTGAATAAGCTTTCCATCGATACCAAATTCTCCCAAATCGGATACTCGGGTGAAGAGTTAGAGTCATTTTAGTGAGACAGTGTGTCATCTAGCACCTTAACACGTTGTGGAGCCAGCCAAAATGGCAATTGTCAAATTCCAGTGAAAATCCATGATTCCACCGTGTTGCAGTATAGTTCCAGTTCGCAATCAAGGGGGCAATGCAATTTCCACTGCATCGCGCCGTCGTGCAGTTTCTCAATTGTCCAAATTCCAGTGAGCTGGAGCGATTATGGCGCGTTGCGCCAGCATGCAAAATTGGGGATTTTTTTTTAGTTTAATTCCAAGGGCTTTTTGTTTTTTTCCCCTTTTCCCCAGCCTCTATAAATACCCGGTTGAGAGCCTTCAGCCTCATTTTCTCTTCTTCCACCCAAAAACTAGGGTTTCCAAAATCAAACCCTCTCTTCTTATCCAACCAAAAACCAAGAAAGATCAAGAGAGAGTCAAGAGAAAACAATAAATATCTCCAAAGGCCTTCAAGAAAAGAGTTTCCCCAGGTATGTAGATATTGATTCTTGGGTCCCCTTCATCCAAGAAGCTCTTGGACCCTTTTCAAAACTCAATGATTTTTATGTTTGTGAGATCCCATGATTTGTATGAGTTGAAATTGATGTTCCATGTGTTGTTGAGTTTTGATTTATGTTTATTTACAAGATTCATGAGCTTTGACCCTAGTATGTGGAAGTCATGTGATGTTTGTGATAAACCCTCTTGAAGTTGTTTTGTATGTGATGTGTTCATGTCATTTGGATGTAGAAATTGTTGAATAAGCAAAACATATTCCCCATAAGTTTGATAAAGAGATTAGGTGAGGCATAATGTCCATTATAGTATCTTGAACAGGAAACCCCCAAATTGGGAGCTAGTCCATGCATGCCTAGTGTTTGATAAAATGCCTTAGTGAGTGAAATGTGCCATGATAGTATGAAATCCCCAAGTAGGTGTAAACCCGTTCTTGTTTAGTGTTGTTGAAAGACCTTAGCGAACAAGTTGATATATGATGGTTGTAAATCCCTCAATTATGTGCTCCTTGATATATGCTAAGCTTTTAATACATGCCAAGTGGTTAGCAAGTAAGTTATGACACAATAGTATGAAGTTTTCCCCACATCATGTGATGTCCAAATACATGTCAAGACTGATATAGGTGTGAAGTACTTGAGGTAAGACCTTGTTAAAGGAAGTATAATCTAATAGTATATTTCCCTACGTTAGTATATGTTGATATTTCCTGAATGCTTGACGCGATGCCTTAATGATTGTAAAGGTGAGGATATGTTATGTTTCCTAAATACTTAAAGAGATGCTTTAATGATAATGATGATGAATGAATGACTGTGATGATAAATGAACGATTGTGATGATGATGATGAATGAATGGTTGTGATGATGGATGAATGATTGTGCTTTATTTTATGTATCGAGTCCTAGGGGTGTTTATACCCAATAATTTAGCTGTTGTCTAGAGACCATGTCAGTTTCACGATAATTCCAATTGATCCATGACTCTCAGAACTCAGTGAATTATAGAACATTGTATCCTCAGACAGTTACAGAACTTAAGTAATCTTAGTAATCTCTGTAATATCCATATCGCTAGTAATCTAACCCCAGCTCTGTACTCAGCTCAGATCTAACAGTATGCAAGTGTTCAATTCTAATCTCGGTAGTGAACGAATAATCTATTCAAGCTCTTTATCATCAGTCAAATACCGTGATTCAATACCATTTCTGTTAGGTACGGAACTAAGTGATCTCAGCGTAGCTCAGTCAGATCTTTTGATAAACATGATCAGTATCAAATTAAGTTCAGTTTTATTCAGTTAAGAATTTAGTTAGAGTCTTTCAGTTGGGAGTAGAAACTATCACCGAGTGAGGGAAGCGATGGAGGATCCTCCCATCAGTGAGAGAGAGGTCAGAGTCATTAGTAGAAATCCCTGACCTCCAGAACTACGTAGCCAGTGCAGGATACAGGAGTCACTGTTAGGAAAAAGGTTGTCACCTCTAAAGAGAGAGTATTTGACTATTATATTGCCTTAGGTCGACTTCCTGGTAAGGGTCATCCACTAGAGAGAATTGACCAGACAGAGGTATTTACCTGTGGAACGGTGTTGACAGTCTTCCATCTGGGGTTATAGGTTGAACCCCACCTACGGTATTTTGGGGTATGTTGGTTAAGTAACTACTTCCCACAGTTTCAGTTTTAGTTTTAGATTCAGTCTTAGTCTCAGTATCAATCTTTAGAAATCAGGACTGTCAGATACAGTCATTTATCTCTATGAGGAACTCAGATAGTTCCATTCATTTATGGACCATCTGTCAGATAGTCTTGGTCTTATATACAGTTATTTGATATCATATTCAGAGATATTCCGCCAAATAGGCTTGATCACAGTCTCAGATTCTATTGAGTATTCTTGTTGTCAGATTTAGATATCATTATTTCCTTACTATTGATAAAAGCTTACTTAATCATCCGTTAGAGAGGTTGATATTTAATCTAATCAGTCGAGAGCAGTAAGTGCGGCATTTTCATGATTATTTAGTTTAGATATTATGCATGCATGAGCCCTTTCATTTAGTCTTACCTTATCTGCATACTCGGTACATTCCTGTACTGACGCATTTGCGCTATGGTGTTCTATTTGACACCATAGGGTCAGAGGCATAGGATTCAGAGTTTCCTCAGCAGTTCAATCCCAGCCAGCAACAGTAGCCATAGCCGTGAGTCTTTTTCTTTCGAGGACGAATCTCAGTTTACTATTATTGCATCAGATTTTGTTTACTTTTAGTTGGCGAAGTTAGTTGGGGATATGTCCCATCAACTCCATAGTTCAGATAGTTTAGAGGCTTTTCAAACGATGTATTAGTATTCAGTTTTTAGTTTTGTGTATTCATATATGTGTTGAAACTTATGGCTTGTTTTTGCATTTATTTCAGATATTATACAGTGCTCAGGTACAGATATCAGTAAAAGGGTTAGCTTGTGGTCCTTCGGGTCATAAGCACCGTGTGACGTCTCGGGATGGGATCTCGGAGTGTTACACCTCTACTCCTCCTAAATCCATCCAAATATAGCCTCTCACACCTACGAACTGAGGCATCCATGCCCCTCCTCATCACATGCCCAAACCATCTCAGCCTTCTTTCTCGCATCTTGTCCTCCACCGAAGACACTCTCATCTTCTCCCTAATAGTTTCATTCAAAACTGTATCCCCTCTAGTAAGTCCACATCTCCAAAGAAACATTCTCATTTCCACCATCCTCAATTGTTGAATATGGGAGTTCTTGACTGGCCAACACTCTGCTCCATACAGCATGGCCGGACGGACTGACACTCTGTAAAATTTTCCTTTAAGCTTAAAGGTTACCTTCTTATCACTTAAAAAAATAAAATAAATATCCAAATAATTAAGTGATGACCATACTTAACATCAACCTAAGAGAATTCTCACACACTAATGTTGCAATCTTGCGCCCTTACATTAAGCCAATTTGATAACTTGTGAATCATTAGTTAAATTTGTAATTAATGTGATCTCTAATTAAGTAATTTTATTATTTATTAAGCTTAAATAAATTTAAAATCACATATTTAAATATTTTTTAAATATATAATTTTAAAATATATCAATAAAAATAGTCAAAGCTCAAAACACTTTAGAAATGATAGAGATCGACACATTATAAAAATTATATAATTTATAATTTTCAACCCTGATTAATTAAACTAAATACTTACATGAGAAAATTGAAGAAAAGGTGTCATTTAAGTCTTGAATGGGGGATTGGTGACTTTGACTAACTTAAAGGGTCAAACATAATTAGGAAACTTGATTAAGTTAATTGTGGAGTTGATTAATATTTTTAAAACTGTATAATCTTTTCAAAAATACAAATCAACCCACACCCCTCTCCTCTCTAAATCAACCATCTCTCTTCTCTCTCTCCTAATAGTTTCTCTCAACCAACAATTCTACAAATTTTTCCTTTCAATACCCGACGACTTCAACCTCCAGCAAAAAATAGTTAGGCTTTGAGTTTCTTTTTGACTTTCAACCGTCAATCGACGTGACAGCCTTTCTCTTCGGCCACAACATCTTCAAGTTCTTCATTGTCCCATTTCTTCTTTCACAGGTAAAAAATCACGGCCTTTAGTTTTGAGGAAAAAGAGGAACTTGAGCCAACTTCTCTTCTAGTATTGGTTAACAATTTCACTATTTATTGCTTTAATTTAAAATGTGGTCTAAATAACACCCTAATTTTGTGGTATTTCTTCTCTTCTCTTTTCAGAGTGAAATATGATTTTTTATTATTTGTTGTATTTTTTGAAGTTTGATTTTTGTTGTTTGTGTTTGTACAAACAAAACAACGATGCTGGTGTTTTTGGTGTTTTGCCATTACTGGGTTGATTTGTTCTTGTTATTGTCCTTGGTAAAAATGGTGATATTATTGTTGTTCTATTGAACAAAATCATGCCACTATTTTTTTCTGCAATAGATTAACCTTTTGATGCAACAGATTAACCTTCTGATATAACAGATTAACTATCTGATGCAACATATTATCCATCTAATGCAACAGATTTATTGTATGATGCAACAGAGGAATCATCGGATAAAAAATCTGATGCAATAATGTAACACCCTATATTTTTGCACTAGAAATCGAACCGTCGTTCCTATGTGTATAAACGTTAATCTCATGATTTTTATGTTAATACGTGTGTCATGATAATTATCCTAGTTTATGAAGTGCTCTCGAAGTGAACGATGTTCATAAAATTTACTTAGAACAAAGTTGAGCTAAGAACCTTAGATTCGTCCAGAGTTTTGGTGGTAAATTCTACAAAGGTCAACTTTGAATGTGTATAACTTTTAATGTATGTATAATTTTCCATATAACGACCCACCAAATTGTAGGTAATTGAATCATCTTTTCAACTATACCAATTTCACCTTGATTCGATACCCGAGTAAAAAGTTATAGCATTTTTCATATGAAATAGCATGTCACCGCAGCGGTGCCTATAGCGGTGGAACCAATACCGCTCAGCGGTAAGCCTAAAAATTGGTATTGTCCAAAATAGTAGGTCACTGCTATTACACCGCTCAGTGGTGCCTATAGCGGTGCAACTAATAGCCCTCAACGGTGAGCCTCAAAATCGGAATTTCTGCTGAAACTTTTAATTCTGAGGGGCAGTCTTGTCTTTTCCCATATCAACCTAGGTCATACAAATATGATTTTAAGCATCCATTAGGGTATTATTTTCCCTCATTCTCCTATTTTAATCTCAAGAACAAACCCTAATTAATCCTCTTCAAGATCATCCATTCCATCACCTCCTCTTCGAAAAAAAAAAAAGAATTTAGGGTTCCTAATCCAAGAAGTTCAAGAAAAGTATTCATGAACATTCTCGGGGCTTCAAAGTCAAGATTTTACATCAAATCGACCATAATAAGGTATGTGGGGTTATGAACAAGGATATTTCTTTCACCCTTGTGCCCAAAACTAATTTTAAAGATTAATTTACATGAATTGCAATTAGGGTTCATACCCAAAGTATCTTGTTTTGAGTTTTGGATTTCTAAAGTGATTGAAGCATGAAAGTCCATATTTTTCTTAATTTAAAGAATTCTCTTTTATGATTTGAACACCATGAGTATGAGTTGAGACATTGATTATAGATTTCCAATTGAGTTTAAGCATGAAGTATTTCAAGAAGTATATTGAGCATGATGTTTTGCTATGAATTTTACATAAGTTTAAAGCATGGATTTTACGCCGTAAGTTTTAGAATTGATATTTCAAGGATATTATTCTTTTAACCACCCTATAATTAGCTTATATTTAGATTTTCAACAAGACTTGATCTTTTGTTCCTCAGCTAAGATATATAATTCACATTTCAAATTTTAATTGCAGTTTAAAGTAAACAGATGCATAACTGGATTTTTATTATAAACCCTTATGCTAGTTTTAAAATGGATTTCCTACGAAATGAGTATACAAATTAAAGGGAGTAGTATTTAGCACCGAGTTGGGTATGTGTCCTAGTTCACATGCCCCGAAACTATGAACCAACGTAGGTACAAATTCAGATTATTCCTATTTATATTGATCTATATACAGATTGTGATCACTTAGCGCAGGTTATACTCCTTGGCAAGAGTACGAAACCTCTCCCCAACGTGAGATTTTTCCCATAGGGGAACTAGATGTTGGATACTATGATAGCTCACATAGTATATGTCGGTTAGAAGAACCTCCCTAACAGAAAAGAATAACAGAACAGTTTTTAAAAACTAAGTGTAAAGGCTCACGAATTTACTCAAATATTGTCCTACATAAGACATTAGTTATCAGATTTCAACTTTTAGTTTTCATATGATAAAGGTGAGCTCTTTTCACTTAGCCTGCATGATTTGAAACAGAATAAGCATATAACTTTTTAGAACTAAGTGTGGTGGCTCACAAGAATTACTTTTATGCTTTACTACTCATGATCTATGATTAGACAATTTTGATTATTAAAGCCAAGATGAGTCACTTACACATAGCATGTAGTTTTTGAAAGTATGTTTGAATATTGCATTATTGTTACTTATGTATTCACCCCTATATGCTCAGTACATTTCAAAAGTACTGATCCACATATACGTCTATGTGCTACATTGTTTAATAATGTAGGTACCAGTTCATTTGTAGTCCATAAATCACGATCAGATAGTTACAGATTCTAGCCAATAGATAATAAGTTCTCCTACTTTGGGGACTTCAGTTAGATGTTATTTATATACTTTATTTTCTTACTCATGTGTATTTATGAGTGGTAATTGGAGTCGCGTCCTAGCTACCTATAGTTAGTATAGTAGAGGCTTCATAGACTGTTAGTAGAACTAATATATTTGATCCCAGTTTTGCTTTGTATAAGCAGAGTTGTAATCATTTTTTTATATACCTTTGTATTGATCAGATTAAGAAAAGATTTAACTTCCGCTTATTTCATTTAGATTTATGTACTGTATTCAGTTTCTCATGATTTATGCTAATACAAGGGTTAGCTTGGGATCACGTGTGGTCCTAAGCACCTAGTGACAACTAGGGGTAGTCTCAGGTCGTTACACACTTTGTATCAGAGCATAAATTTAAAGTGTCCTAGGGTGTTTGTGAAGCCGCATCTAGTAGAGTCTTATGGAATGGTACAGAGACGTCTGTACTTTTCTATGAGAGGCTACATGGCATTTAAGAAATGTTTCTCTTCTTCTTGATCTAGGTCATGCTGTAAAGTTGTTCTATCAAAAACTTCTTTCGATTCATGTGTTACTCCATAATTCTCTATCTATGTTATATTCTTAAGATAACATGATTAGCAAGTTCTAATTTCTCTCAAGATGATGCTCTCAGATTTACTATTAGTACTTCAGAAGTCACACAAGGGTCTTGAGAGGAGCTCACTAATGTGTTTTAAGTTTCTCAAGTTGAGATTTATGTTCTCATTTTTATGATTTTTCCAGTAAAGACAAATTAAGATATGTATTCATATTCCTTATTAATTCTTCTATATAGATAGCGCTTATGAAAGGAGATAGTGTGAACCTAGAGTATTATGATTCAGAAGTAGTAGAACTTTTCTATAGCTGGAAGTATGGGTATAGACGTGTAGTGACAAGAAAACTGAGATTGACGATTGATAGAAAATATAGATATAAACTTATGCATGATATCGAGTTTGTGTTGAGGTGATATGTTCTTGTGTCTTAGCTAGTGGAGGGTAGAGAAGGAGTTATTAGTTAAGGTGAATTATTGTTTGCTTGAAGTATAAAAAGAGTTATTGATGGTATTTATGGTGTTAGAAAGGTATAGGATATTAATGGAGTATTTGGTGGTTGAGTATTGTTAATTTAGGATTCCCTCGAGGTTCCAAAAAAAGGGAGTTTAGTTGAAACTTATAGAGCTATGAAAGTAATTTAGGTGTATAGATGTGTAAATAGTCATAATGTGTAGAAGGAGGATGTGCTAACGTATTTTAATAAGATATATTATATGATTATAACCGATTATTGTTGTTATGAAGTTCTAGTGGACTAATGTTTATTGATGCTTTATTTTGTAGCTTCCAAGTGAAAATAGTATGTGAGATTGGATTGTTAATTATGCATAGCACTATACACTAAGTTTGAATAGTAGATGATCATCAGGGTGGAAATAATGATTTCTTGGTTAGTGTGGCTAGTTGTATGGAAGTGATCTAGTAGGATTGAATAGTGTATGCAAGAGTTTAAGTTCATTTATTTGTAATTTAGTATGATGTTGTAAGTATAATGTAGAGGGGGGCCCAGAGTGATATGTGACTGTATTGTCTTCGAAGGTTATTAAGTGTTGTAAGTTTTTAATAGTACCCTTGAGTGGTTAAGTGGAAGAAGGCTAGCTATATAGAGCAGGTGTTCCTAATAGCTAAGTTGAGGAGTTATGGATAGTTGGTGGTGAGTCTTTTAAGTACGAATTCAATTCTTATAGTTTAGGGAAAGTATAAGTTTAGAGGTATGATATTTGTAGACTATGAAGGAAAAGAAACAGTTTATGTGCTTTAATAAGGCGAGTATATTTGTCGAGTTAATAGAGTGTAAGTCTACGATGATGACTATTGAAGTTAAAGGGAGTTAAGGGTGGTATGTACAAAGAGGGTGTCCAATAATGAAGTCAGTAAGTACAAAATATAGTTTAACCTTGTGAGTTTAGCATGTATGTGTAGATCGTTAGAGCAAATAAATTATGGCTCAGTCTCGAGGATATGGAATAAACCCATAAGCTTAGAATGTCAGCTTTGATCTAAGGGGGAGATGGTAGAGTGAACAACCAAATCAAGTTTTGAGAATTTGATTGCGATACATGTCAATAAGAGTTGTGATGAGATAGTGACCCCTTTTTACTCTAGAGTATTCCTTGGATTTCGGTCATTATCACACCAAATTCATATCTTGCATGAGAGATACATGACAAAGGCTAATTCTTATACACTTCATGCATATTCAAGTTCTTTCTCAACTTCTAGTAAGTAAGTAACAGCTTCAATCTGTGATTCTAGTCATCTCTTAGAAATCTATGAACTCCAGTCTTATGTTGAATAGCTTATGATAAGTATGAACTCATGTTTCAAAGTATGATCAATTCTCAAAAACTCATGATACTAGCGAAAATCAGATTTATATCGTGTACGTTCCCAGTTTAGATCTCTTTAATGAATCAATACCTTTGACATTCTATTCCCCAAGCCTTGGTTAAGTGACTAAGTTATGTATGGTATTCCTTCGTGTTTCAGATCCTTTTGTTTTAGCCATGCAGTGACCTTTTTCTATGTTAAGATAGTGGTGATGCTAATGGATAAGAAATGGTTTAGATGTGTAACGCCCCGAGACTGCACCCTGGGCATCACACGATGCTTACAACCCCAAAGGACCATAAGCTAACCCATGACTAGTACCTGCTATGAGCACTGAATAATATTCATGAAACAAATGCGGAAGTAAAATTGATAAGGCCATAAGGTTCATAATACTGAATAAAAACTGAATACAACTGTAGAATAACTACTAACTGATAATGTCTGAAAAGCTTTAAAACATCTAAAATGAAAGAGTTGATGGGACAGGTCCCAACTAACTCACAACTATTGTCTGTAATATCTGAAAAACTGAAATACTATAATGGCTAAATAAATATCGCATCCTTGATGGATGAGGACTCACTATTATAGCTACGACTGATAGACTGATCTGGCTAACTACGGTCAGGAACCCGAGCATCTGAACCTATGATATGAGATATCATAGCACAAAGAGAGTGTATGCATCAGTATGTGGAATATAATGGTATGCTAGATGAGGTAAGGCTAACATGCATGGGATCATAAGTATTAACAGTAACTGACTGAATGATATTAAGTAACTGAATGAGATTACATAGAGAACTAAAACTATTGTAATCATGAGAGTACATAGAGAACTGAAACTATTGTAATCATGAGAGTACATAGAGAACTGAAACTATTGTAATCACTGAGTATGAAATATTGTGCATATATGTATATACATATCGTGTATCTGAGATTATATTATAACTGAATATTGATGTTCTATTGGCAGTATAATGATATCTGAGTAACTAATAACTGGTATCCATGGTTCTGTAGAACTGGACTGAGTTCTATACTAAAGGCTGAAATTGAGACTGTGGAAGTGTTCATATAACCGACATAAACCACTGTAAACTGATTTGGGGTCCAACCTATGACCCCAATTAAAAGGGTGTTAGCACATTGCCATGGGATACTAACAAATGTTGTGTCTACCCTAGTTTGGAAGGAAGACTCATGAAATATATATATGAATGCGTCAACCTTAGTCTGGCAGGAGCACGACTTACTCTACGCTGGCTACATAGTTCTGTAACACAGGGACTGCTACTAAGGATCAAACCTTATACTGACAGGAATGCCTCCATCCCTGGGTTCGCTCGGTGCTGAATCATACTCCCAACTGAAATGAAACTGGAACTAATCATTACTGGACTGTCTTGACTGAACTCACGCTGATCATGAAGATTGACTGAATACTTCTTTCTGGACCTTACTGAGACTATTCTGTAACTATTGTGATCTAAGAAATTAGCTAGATTTTGGGTATTTAATACCCCTAGGTCTCGATAGCATCAATAATGAAACATAACACAATCTTGAGAGCATAACAATAGTAATTTCTCATAATTCATTCAAACAAACATTTTATCAAACACTTGAGGAGCATGAACTTGCACATAAATAAGACACATACTATCATGTTATGATTACACTATTCAATTCACATGGACATTCTATCAAACACTTAGGGAGCATAATTAATACACATGATAATAACTAACACATAAGAATCATGACTACTACTTAAACATTCAATCTCAAAGGTTTTGGCATGGGAATTACATCAATCAACACGCATGCTATCAATGTTCATGAAACTTATAATTAAATCGTGAATTGAAACCCTTACAACAACACAAACATGAGTACAATCCAATTTGAATATGTAAATCGTGAATTTCATAACTTGTAGTTTTAATAAGGGTTCTTGAACTCCAAAGGTGAAAGGAAACCCAAGGATGAACACCTAACATACCTTGATTTATGAATTTGGGAGGATGATGGTGAATGCTTTAGATTTGATCTTGAATTATGGAGGCTAGGGTTTTTATTCTTGAAAGAAGGCTATTCTAATTTGAGTAATTTCTGAAATAATGAGCAATTAGAGCTCTTTTAGGGCTCAATTCCATGTTTAGACTGACTGAGGTGAGGGAAAAGGAGTTAAAAGCCTTTGAAATTAAAAACTTAGAACTGAATGGAAATCTCGATTTTGACGCCTGGAGCAATATGGTACAATCGTGTTGGGACACTAGAAAGCTGACAACTGTGAACTAGAAACTTGGCACAACGCGATGCAATCGCGGTGCCTCACTGAACACAAATTTAGCCCTTGGCGCGATGCGATGAAATCACGTTGGGTTCACTGGAAAAGGAAGAATGCAAAATAACACATCTGTATTATGTGGTGATATCACGATGGCACATTGGAAAATGACGAATGACATTTTGACCCTCACCGCGATGCGATGCTGTTTATTTTGGCATACTGCTTCACTAAAAGTGTTGTAACTTCTCACTCGAGTATCAGATTTAGACAAAATTTGTATCATTGGAAATCTAATTCAATTTCCTATAGTTTGGTGGGTCTTAGCTGGAAAATTCTAAGTAGATCAAAAGTATGCTCGTTTCAAGTTTACTAAAGCAATATTCTTGTCGAAAACTCAATCGGTATGGGATATTTTGATTCATCAAATAGATGGGAGTTATTTGGGACCTTAATATGCATCAAACTAACTCATAAAGATACCAATGAGTCATAATTTACCATGTGTGATCTTGAAACATTAGTTTAGCATGGGTTTGAAATTTTAGGGTATTATAATATCTCCCTCTTGGGAACATTCATCCTCGAAAGAGACTGGTTAAGCTGGAAGCACTGAGGGACTGAGATTACATGCTGAATATATGTGATTACATGACTGAATCTAAACATGACACATGACTAAACTAGTTTCTGTGAATGCATGACTAACATGAGAATGATATGCAGCTGAAACTATGCACGGAAAAGATGAATTCTAAGAAGATTATTACCTTAAGCTGAGTCTGAGTTTGCAGAGAAAAGGTGAGGATACTTGGTTCGCATATCTGCTTCTACTTCCCAAGTATCTCCCTCAATGGACTAATTCCGCCAAAGAACTTTGACCAGGGGAACTTCTTTGTTACTTAGTCTATGAACTTGTAGATCAAGAATTCGACTGGGATTTCCTCATAAGAGAGACTGGTCTGAAAATATACACTCTCTATAGAGGCTACAACTGATGGGTCACCGATGCACTTTTTTAGCAAGGAGATGTGAAACACTAGGTGCATTGATGTTAAGTCTGCAGGCAACTCAAGTTCAAGAGCTACCTTATCGAAACGACTGAGAATCCTATAAGGACCAATATATCGGGGATTAAGCTTCCCCTTCTTGCCAAATCTCTTCACTCCCTTCATGGGAGAGATTTTCAAATACACAAAGTTGCCAATCTCAAACTTAAGATCTTTGCTCCTCACATCTTCGTACAATTTCTGTCGGCTCTGAGTTGTCTTAAGCCTCTCTATGGTCAACTACACTTTCTCTAAAGCATCAAACACCAAGTCAGTCCCTACTACTGCGTACTCACCTACTTCGAACAAACCAATGGGAGATCTACATCTCCTCCCATAAAGACCCTCAAACAGAGCCATCTGAATACTGGAATGATAGCTATTATTATATGTGAACTCAATCAAAGGTAAGTGGTCATCCCAACTACCCTTAAAGTCAACGACACACGTTCTTAACATATCTTCTAAGGTCTGAATAGTCCTTTCTGCTTGACTATTTATCTGAGGATGGAAGGTTGTACTGAAGTGGACTTGGGTACCAAGACCCTTTTGAAAGGCTTTCCAAAACTGAGAGGTGAACTACGTACCTCTATCTGAAATGATGGAAAATGGGACATCGTGCAACCTAACTAACTCTCTGATATAGATCCTGTCATAGTCCTCGGCTGAATAGAGGTATGAACTTGCAAGAAATGGGCTAATTTGGTCATTCTTTCTACAATGACCCAAATTGAATCGTGCTGACGACGAGTACGAGGCAAATACATCACGAAGTCCATGTTCACATCCTCCCACTTCCATGTGGGAATACTGAACTCTTGTATGGAACCACTAGGATTTTAGTGTTAAATCATAACCTACTGACATGTGGAGCACTTAGCTACAGACTCTGTAATGTGTCTCTTAATCCTACTCCTCAAATAGACTTCCCACTAGTCGCGGCACATCTTAGTGGACCCTAGATGAATAGAGTAACATGCACTATGCGCTTCTGCAAGAATCCTCTATCTCACACCATCCATACATGGCACACACAATCTACCCTAGCAACGCAACACATTATCTCCCCCTTGGGAGAAAACCTCTATTTTCTGATCTTTGACTAACTTTTTCAGCTTAACTAGGCTGGGATCCCTGTCCTTCTTTTCTTTTACTTCTAAAACCAAAGATGATTCCAAACTATTCTGCACCCAAATACTACCCCCAGCCAAATCAACCAAACGGACACCTAGTCTAGCAAGTTGATAAACTTCTTGAACTAACTTCTTTTCACCATCCTCAATGTGAGAAACACTACCTATGGACAATCTACTGAGGGCATCTTCCACTACATTGGACTTACTCGGGTGATACAGAACACTCATGTCATAATCTTTCAACAACTCTAACCATCTTATCTAAGGCAAATTCAAGTTTTTTTGAGAAAAATACATACTGCAGGCTTTTGTGGTCTATAAACACATCCACATACAACTCATACAGATAGTGCCTCCAAATATTTAAGGAAAACACAATAGTTTCTAACTCAAGATCATAGGTGGGATAATTCTTTTCATGGGTCTTAAGTTGTCTAGAGGCATAGACCACAACCTTACCCTAATGCATAAAAACACACCCCAAAACAACTCTGGAAGTATCACAATACACAATAAATCCTTCTGAACCGTTGATCAAAGTTAAAACTAGTGTTGTAGTGAGTCGAGTCTTCAACTCCTAAAAACTCTTCTCACAAGAATTTGACCACTTGAATTTGACTTTCTTCTAATTCAACCTGTACATGGGGATTCAATAGACAAAAATCCTTCAACAAACCATCGGTAATAGCCAGCCAAACCCAAGAAACTCCTGATATCTGCTGGAAAGATAGGTCTGGGCCAGTTTTTTACTGCTTTGGTCTTTTGAGATTCAACTCTAATGCCATCACCAGAAATGATATAACCAAGGAAAGTTACTAACCTTACCCAAAATTCATATTTACTAAATTTGGCGAACAACTGATGGGCTCTTGAGGTCTGTAATACTATTCTGAGATGATTTACATGATCACTTTCATAGTGGGAGTAGAAAAGAATGTCATCTATAAAAACTATGACAAACATGTCCAAGTACTATTTGAACATGCAGTTCATTAAGTCCATGAAATCTACTGGGGCATTGGTAAGACCAAATGACATGACTAGAAATTCAAAGTGACCATACCGAGTTTTAAAAGCTATTTTCGGAATGTCACATTCTCTGACTCTGAGTGTTGATAGCCTTAAATAGAGGTCTATCTTAGAAAATTAATTGGAACCCTAAAGTTTTTCAAACAAGTTATTGATTCTAAGAAGTGGGTACTTGTTCTTGACTGTGACTTTTTTGCAACTGACGATAGTCTATACACATTCTAAGAGAACCGTCTTTCTTTTGCATGAATAGAACTGGTGTGCCCCATGGGGAAACATTGGTCTTGATGAATATGTTATCTAGGAGGTCCTTCGATTGTTCATTTAACTTTTTGAGTTCAGCTAGAGCCATTCTGTATGGCAGAATAGAGATTGGCTGAGTATCAGGAAGAAGGCCTATTCCGAAGTCAATTTTCCTTTCGGGAGAAAATATGGGAAGATCTTCGAGAAACATATCTAGAAATTCACTTCCTACTGGAACTGACTAAATATTAGGAAGCTCGAAACTAGAATCTTTAACTTGAATGAGATGATAGACACACCCCTTAGATATTATTTTTCTTGCTCTAAGGTAAGAAACAAGTTGACCTTTAAGTACTGAAGTACTACCCCTCCATTCTAGGGCAGGTTCATTCTAGAACTAAAAATGGACAACTCTATTTCTACAGTCAACTGAAGCATAACATGAATGAAGTCAATCCATGCCGAGAATGATGTCAAAATTCATCATATCTAACTCTTGTAAGTATTCTAAAATAACTTTTTAAGACACCATAACCGATAGTTCCTGTATACCCATCAAGCTATGATAGATTTACCCACTGGGTAGAGACTGAGAAGGGCTCTGCTATGATTTTGGAACTGACTCCAAAGTTAACAGATACATAAGGAGTTATAAAGGACAAAGAAGCTCCTGGATCTAGTAAAGCATAAACATATAAATGGTAAACTTGTAATGTACCAGTCACCACATCAGGAGAACTTTTATGATCCTATCGGGAATGAAGTGCATAGAGCCTATTTAGGCATTTCCCACTGGTGCCACAGGAATCAGCACCCTGCTGAGATGGGTGATCGTACTGAGATGGGGATGATTATACTGACTCTGTGAACCCATCTAAGGACAAGCTCTGATTCTATGACCTAGTTTACCACACCCAAAACATACATCACTGCCAACTCTATTGATACCCTAATGGTTTCTGCCACACTTCTGACAAAGATGATTTGTTTAGATACTACTAACACTACCCTAATATTTAGAGCCTGGCACCCTATCCTTATTACCATTTTTGAATTTAGACATTGGAGCACTGTCTGAGGACGAAGTTGGGATTAAAGATTTTAGGATGAACTGAGGACGATTACCACCCTCTAACTTAGGCTGAGTAAAGTTGAAGATACCTATTTTAGCCCTCTTACTCTCCCTCTTTTTCTCCTTAGTTTTCTGCTTTTCTATCTACTGAGCATAGACCATTAACCTAGTCAAGTCTCTCTCCTTAATCAGCATTGCAGTCCTACACTCCTTGACCATACTGTCAGACACACCAGACACAAACTTACTCATCTTAGATCTTCTATCTTCTACCATATGAGGAGCATATCTGGATAACTAAGTAAACTTGAGAGAATACTTATTCACTATCATGCTGACCTGCTTTAAGTTAATTAACTCTAACACCTTGGCTTCCATCAATTCTAACGAAAAGAACCTATCTAAGAAATCATTTGCAAACTCATCCCATTCTATAAGCCCTGCATCTGCGCCCCTTTCTACCTTCCACTACTTAAACTATGTATGAGTGATAACGCTCAATCTACAGCTCTCGTTTGAGTGTAAAGCGGTCGTTAGCAAATATAGAAACCAACCTGGGTTGGGTGTCGATCCCACAGGGAATAGCTTGGCCAACAAGTAAGTAAAATTACTAAACTTTTGGTGCAAGTCTCGTAAGAAGGGGGGATTCTTGTCTTGCAAGTAATGTAAACAAAAGCTGAAAATAATAAAGTAAAAAGAGAGAGATTGTTACGTTGGTTGTAAACAATGAGAATTGAAGCGTTGGGGTTATGTCCACCTTCTGAGGTATACGTCTCTACTGGCTATGAGTGTGTAGAATTCTGACATGCAATTGCTTATAGAGGATTGTAGTCGATGGTAAATCCAAGCGTCTCTCGACCTAAACAAGGACTATTTCACTTTAACTCTCTAGAGCTTAAAGCGTGTCTAACGATACGAATTCTCCAAGAGGTTAGTCCAGTTACGGCACTAGCTTTTTAGTAGGAAAGGGTGTCCTACTTCCTTGACATTATCTCTTTTCCAGACAAATAACTTTTCTCTCGAACAAGTTAGATGTTAGACTGGCGTATTCTTGCGTTTGCAACCGCAAAGAATGTAGATTAAGATGAAGAGAATAATGATATAAGCAATATACGTGCCTCGAACTCACAAACTCACAGCAATAGATAGTAACTCATTCGGTTTCCATAACCCCAACAGAGAAGTTTAGTTACCCATGAATGCGAAGGAAATCACGATTGACATTGTTATTATATCACGATATTGAGTAATGGCGTGTAGATCAAGTGATAGGCGTGAGGCGTGATTCCTTAGAAAGTAATGATTCTCTTGTTGTGGAATTTAAGAATAGAAGAGTAGAAGAAGAAAAATAGAATTAATGGAAAGATTAGAAGAGTTGAGAAGATGTTAGAAGATGAGAGGGATGGAAGAAGGTATTGTGTTCTCCCTCCTTCCTCCCTCCTTATTCTAAATCTCTAGCATGATAGGGTATTTATAATACCCATATCCTACTCCTACTAAGCTAATGAAATAAATAACCAAATCCTACTAGACTAATGAAATCCTTAACCCAAATGTACTAGGTTAAGGTAACATTATCATAATCCACATAAAATAATGAAATACATAACCTAATTGTACTAGGTTAATATATCATTGTCAAAATCCAGCTTTGTGTCTGTAAGTCCCCAAAGTCTTCAGAATTGTTGTTTTAGCCCGGGACAGATTTTCCATGCAGCAGTTTTGGTCCTTTAGGCGTCCAAACTCCCTTTCCTTCCTTCGTGATCTTTCTTTAGCGTCAAGTAAGCCATAAAATGCTGAATTATGCATCATTTATACCTGAAACTTTACTAATCATGTTCCTTAGCTCACTTACAGGAAAAAGGACTAAAAGTGCATGAAATATATAATTTGTTCTCAAAACTAGGCTAAAATATGGGCAAAATATATTGATATAGGTGCGTAAATTTGCCTATCATCAATGAGACACATCCTGCAACTGATAGGCAGCTAACTCAGCACTCTCACTAGAGGTTACCCCCATGATATCCATTACCTTCTACACCATGTCAAAAAATTCCTATGGGTCCTTCTCAGACTTAGAACCATAGAACGAAGGAGGGTTCATTCGGGTTAAGTCTCGAATTCTAGCTGCAACACTATTGTCCACTGGGTTGGCCTGAATAGTAGTTGGGCATTCATTCTGGGTTGCTACAGAATGAACTAGAGTAGTGAAATCTGCTCTGAATTCTACGTGAAAATTATGCTCATCCAGGGGATCTACCTAAACGGGTGGAGGTACTGGCTAGTTTCCATTTATTTTTTTATTGGTATTTTTGAGAGGCATGTTCTGTAAACAGAAGGGAAAATTGTATCAGACAGAGAGTTTAACTTGATCTCATGCTCACTCGCATGACATAAATACTGAAAGAAGGAAACTTTTTCCTAAAAATGTCTCATATCCTCTTGTCCAAAAGTGTAGTGCGCTACACACCCATGCTCAAAACTCTACTTGACATGGCTTTCAGACTCCCTAGGACACTGTAGAACCTTAGGCTTAGTTACCAAGTTTGTAACACCCCGATACTGCATCTAGGGCATCACATGGTGCTTACGACCCCAAAGGACCACAAGCTAACCCATAATAATGTAATGCCCTAAGTCTGTACCCCGGATGCTACATAGTGCTTACGACCTCGAAAGACCATAAGCTGACCCATGACTGATATCTACTATGAGCATTGAATAATAATAATGTAATAAATATGGAAAATAGGCTGAAATTCCATAAGGTTCAAAATATAAAATACTATAAAGAATATGAACTATAATAATAATCTGTAAAACTGAATATTGTCTGAGAGTCTAGTATAAAAAACTTATAACTAAACTGTCTGAAAGTGGAGCTAATGGGACAAGCCTCCAACTAACTCCGACTACTGAAATACGAAAGCTACTGAAAATACTGAAATAACTGCATATCTTCGAGAGATAAGGACTCACTACTGAATCTGACACTGCTGGCTGAATCTGAATCTGTCTATGCGCCGTCAGAAACCTGAGCGTCTGAACCCATGATATGAGACATCATAGCGCAAAGAAATAGTATATGTCAGTACGTGGAATATACTGGTATGCTAGATAAGGTAAGGCTGAATGCAAGGGTTGATATACATGAATAATAACTGAGTGAATGATATAGAGTAACTGAGTATGAGTGTACACGGATAACTGAAAATACTAAGTATGCAATACTGTTCATATACGTGTATACTGTAACTAAGTAACTAATATCTGAGATTACTGATAACTGAATTACTAATAACTAGGTGACTATGTCTGACAATCCTGATTCTGTAGAACTGAACTGAGTTCTATACCGAGACTAAAACTATATGAAGTAATCATCTAACCAACATGCCCCAAATAAGATAACTGGGGCTAACCTACAACCCCATTTGGAAGGGTGTCAGTACTGTGCCATAAGTAAATACAAGCTGAAGAGTTACCCTTATCTGGCAGGTACTCTAATGAGAACGATGGAACCCTCAACTAGCAGGTTAAAACACCTAATCAACCCTCAACTGACAGGTTGATATCTCAACCTACGTTAGGTATGTAGTTTTGGAATGCAAGGATTGATTCTAAAGATCACACCCTCTACTGGCAGGTGAGCCTCCATCCTCGGGTTTACTTGGTGCTGAATCCTACTCCTAAATAAATAGACCCTGAACTGATTCTACTGAACTAGACTGGATTGATACTGAGTTTTACTGAGTTCTATCCCTGATGGAGTACTACTGAGTTCTTAACTGACTGAGTTCTACTGATCATGACATGACTAATACTATTCTGTAACTACTGTAGCTCTGGGTAAACAGCTAGATTTTTGGGTATTAGATACTTCCAGGACTCGATAGCATGAAAAGTATAGCATAGCATGATCTTGAGAATCATAACAATGTACACTTGTCCATAATTCATTCATACAGATATTTTATCAAACACATGTAGAGCATAAGCTTGTATATATACTAGCATGTCATGATTTCACCATTTAATTCACATAGACATTCTATCAAACACTTGGGCAGCACAACTTAATGCACATAATCATGGATATCATATAAACATGGCAACTACAATGCCCAAACTTGCAAATTCAAGGATTATAACATGAAAATTATATAATTCAATATACATGCTATTTCAATTTCATGGAAACCACAATTAATCATGGATTGAAACTCAATTAATGTCATGAACATGAATACAATCCAATTTCAAGCATGTAAATCATAAATCAACAATCTCGTGGTTTTAAAAATGGATTCTTGGACTCTATGGGTAAAAGGAACCCATATATAAACACCTAACATACTTGAGAAGATTAAATCTTGAAGGTTCTTGGAGGAATTCTTGAGTTTTTTCTTAATTTCTTGAAGCTAGGGTTTTACCCTTTGAGAGAGAATGATTTATTTCTTGAGTAAGTAATGAAATAATGAGCAATTAGTTCTCTTTTAGAGCTTAATTACCTGTTTAGGTTGACTTGTGTGAGAGAAAAAGACTTTAATGCCCTTAGAATTAAAACTCGGAACTAACTAAAAATCCTAATTTTGTATGCTGGCACGGCGCAGTGAAATCACGATAGCTCACTAGAAACTAGACAACTGGGAACTGGAAACTTGGCGTAACACGGTACAATCGCAGTACCCCACTATATGCAAATTTAACCCTTGGCGCGACACGCCATGATTGAAGAGTCACACTGGAAAGTGATAATTGGAAAATTGGGCATTGGCATAATGCAGTAGGATCGCGATGGCTCACTAGATTTTGATAATTGCCATTTTCTCCCTCTCCGCGACGTGTTGAAGTACTAGGTGGTACACTGCTTTACAAAATATATTATAACTCTTCACCCGGGTATCGGATTTGGGTAAATTTTATATCGTTGGAAAGTTGACTGAATTTCCTACGCAATGTAAAGCTCTAAACTGAAAAATACTGGCTATTTTAAAAAATTTATATAGAGTAACTCATGCACTGAGAGTTAAATTAAGCTAGAGAAATATGGGGTATTAGAATATCTCCCTCTTGGAAACATTCATCCTCGAATGAGACTGATTAAGCTGAGAAACACTGATAGACTGAGCTTACCCACTAAACATATATATCTGATGTATGGGTACATGACTGAAGCTACTGATAAGCTGAGTTTTCATACTAAACATGCATATCTGATGCATGGGTACATGACTGAACTTATTCATGAATGCATGGCTGAATATGCAATGGTAAAGAATACCAAATTTATAACTGTAACTGAACATGGAACTGAGCAAAGCTAAGGAAGACTGTTACCTTAAGCTGATTCTGAGTTTGCAGAGAAGAGGTGACGATACTTGGTCTGTATATCTGCTTCTACTTCCCAAGTATCTCCCTCAACGGACTAATTCCACCAAAGAACTTTGACCAAGAGAACTTCTTTGTTCCTCAGTCTGTGAATTTAACGACCGAGGATCTTGACTGGAACCTCTTTGAAAGAGAGATAATTTTGAATATCTACGCCCTCTAAGGGAACTATGACTGCTGGTTTACCAATACATTTCTTTATCAAGGATACGTGAAACACTGGTTGTACTGAAGCTAGATCTAAAGGAAACTCAAGATCCTAAGATACCTTTCCAAAATGGCTGAGAATTCTGTAAGGACCGACATATCGGGGACTGAGCTTTCCCTTCTCACCGAACCTCTTTACTCCCTTCATGGGAGAGATTTTTAAGAACACGAGATTACCAACCTCAAACTCGAGATCCTTTCTCCTTACATCTGTGTATGCTTTCTGTCAGCTCTGGCAGCCCTAAGGCTTTCTCTGATCAACTGAACCTTCTCTAAGGCATCAAACACTAAATCAGGATCTACAATTTGGGCCTCACCTACCTCAAACCAACCAATTAGAGAGCTATATATCCTACCATAAAGAGCCTCAAACGGATCCATCTAAATATTAGAATTATAACTATTATTATATGTGAATTCAATCAAAGGAAAGTGGTCATGCCAACTACCTTTAAAATCAATAACACAGGCTCTTAACATATCTTCTAGAGTCTGAATGGTCCTTTTTTATTAACCATCTGTCTGAGAGTGAAAGGTTGTACTGAGGTGAACTTGGGTACCAAGACCCTTTTGGAATGCTTTCTAGAAGTGAGACATAAATTGGGTACCTCTATCTGAGGTGATAGACACTGGGACTCCATATAACCTTACCAACTCTCTGATATAGAGTTTGGCATAATCCTCGGCTGAATAGGAAGTATGAGCTGAAAGGAAATAAACAGATTTGTTGATGACGAGTATGAGGCAAACCTATCACAAAGTCCATGTTCACTTCTTCCCATTTCTATGTGGGAATACTAAACTCCTGCATGGACCCACTAGGCTTCTGGTTTTAATCTTAACCTGCTGACACATAGAGCACTTAGCTACAAACTCTGTAATATCCCTCTTCATCCCACTCCACCAATAGATCTCCCGCAAATCACGGTACATCTTAGTGGCTCCTAGATGAATGGAGTATCGCACACCATGCACTTCTAAAAGAATTCTTTGCCTCAAGTCATCTGCACTTGGCACACATAAACGACCCTGGCAACGTAACACACCATCTCCTCTTTGGGAGAAAACCTCTACTTTCTGATCTCTGACTGACTCCTTCAACTTTACTAGACTGGGATCTCTATCCTACTTTTCCTTCACCTCGGAAACCAAAGATGGTTCTAAACTATTCTGCCCCGATACACTACCCTCTGCTGAATCAACTAAGTGGAAACTAGTCTGGAAAGTTGATGAACTTCCTTAACTAACTTCTTCTTATCATTCTCAATGTGAGCTACACTACCCATAGACAATCTACTGAGAGCATCAGCTACTACATTAGCCTTGTCTGGATGGTACAGAACACTTATGTCATAATCTTTCAATAACTCTAACCACTTTCTCTGTCGAAAATTCAAATCTTTCTAAGAAAGGACATACTGCAAGCTTTTGTGATCTGTGAACACATCGACATGCACCTCATATAAATAATGCCTCCAAATTTTTAAGGCAAACACTATAGCTTCTAACTCAAGATCATGAGTCGAGTAATTTTTCTCATGGGGCTTAAGTTGTCTAGAGGCATAGGCTATGAACTTACCTCTCTGCATGAGGACACAACCCAAACCTACTTTAGATGCATCACAGTACACAACAAACCTATCTGAACCCTCTGGTAGAGTCAAAATTAGGGCTGAGGTGAGTCGAGTCTTCAACTCCTGAAAACTCTTCTTGCAGGAATTTGACCACTAAAACTTGACTTTCTTCTGAGCCAATTTTGGAAATAGGGGATGTAATAGATGAAAACCCTTCAAAAAATCGATGATAATAGCTAGCTAAACCTAAGAATCTCCTAATATCTGATGGAGAAATGGGTTTAGGCCAGTTTCTCACTGTTTTGGTCTTTTGAGGATCAACTCTAATGTTATCATCAAAAATAATATGATGAAGGAATGCTACTGACCTTAGCCAAAATTTGTACTTACTGAATTTGATAAACAATTGATGAGTTCTGAGAGTCTGAAGTACAATTCTAAGATGATCTGCGTGATCATTCTCACTACGGAAATAGACAAGAATATCATCAATGAAGGCTATGATGAACATGTCCAAGTAATTCTTGAACACACGATTCATTAAGTCCATGAAAGTTGTTGGGGCATTTGTAAGACCAAAGTACATGACTAGAAACTCGAAGTCACCATACCGGGTTCGAAAAGCTATTTTTGGAATATCATATTCTCTGACTCTGAGCTGATGATAGCCTGATCTGAAGTCTATCTTAGAAAAGTAACTGGTGCCCTGAAGTTGGTCAAACAAGTTATCGATTCTAGGAAGTGGGTATTTATTCTTGACTATGACTTTGTTCAACTGGCAGTAATCTATACACATTTAAAGAGAATCATCCTTCTTATGCACGAATAAGACTGGTGCACCCCATGGGGAAATGTTGGGTCTTATGAACCCCTTATCTAAAAGGTCCTTCAACTGTTCTTTTAATTCCTTGAGTTCTGCTAGAGCCATTCTGTATGGTGGAATAGATATAGGCTGAGTGTTTGGAAGAAGGTCTATTTTGAAGTCAATTTCCCTTATAGGAGAAACTCTGGGAAGATCTTCAGGAAACACATCTGAGAATTCATTCACTACTGGAACTGACACAAAACTAGGAATCTCCGAACTAGAGTCTTTGACTTGCACAAAATGATACATCCCTTGGATATCATTTTCCTCGCTCTAAGGTATGAAATCAACTGATTCTTAAGAACTGTAGTACTACCCCTCCATTCAAGGACTAGTTTATTTGGACACTAAAAATGAACAATTTTGTTTCTACAATCAACTGAGGCATAGCATGAATGAAGCCAATCTATGCCCAGAATGACGTCAAAATCTACCATTTCTAATTCAACTAAGTCTACTGAAGTGACTTTCTGAGATATCATAACAAGACAGTTCCTGTATACCCACCAGGCTATGATAGACTGACCCACTGGGGTAGAGATCGAAAAGGGTTTTGTTAAGATTTCTGGTCTGACCTTAAAGTTGACAGCAATGTATGGAGTTACAAAAGACAAAGAAACTCCTAGATCTAATAAGGCATAAATATGTAAATGGAAGATTTATAACGTACCAGTGACCATATCAAGAGAACTTTCATGATCTTATCAAGACTGGAGTGCATAGAGCTTGTTTGGGCGTTGCCCACTGGTGGCACTAGAAGTGACACCCTGCTGGTTTAGGTGACTTGACTGAGTTGAAGGATAATTATACTGAACCTGAGAACCAGACTAAGGACAATCTCTGACTCTATGGCCTGGCTTGCCACACCCAAAACAAACATCACTGCTAGCTCTACAGATACCCTGATGGTTTCAGTCATATGTCTGACAAAGAGGATTTGTTCAAGAAATACTGACACTACCCTGAGATTTAGAGCCTGTCTCCCTATCTTTGTTACCATTTCTGAACTTAGGTACAGAAGCACTGGCTGAGGAAGGAGCTGGAATCGAAGACTTTAGACGAAGCTGGGAACGGTTACTGCCCTCTGACTTAGGCTGATTGAAATTGAAGCTACTTGTTCTAGCTCTCTTATTCCGTCTCTCTCTTTCTCTCTATTCTTAGCCTCTTCTATTTGCTGAGCATGGACCATGATCCTGGATATGTCTATCTTCTTAGTGAACATCATAGTTCTGCACTCCTTAACCATACTATCTGACACCCCAGATACGAACTTGCTCATTTTGGACCTACTTTCTGCTACTACATGGGGAGAGTACCTAGCTAACTAAGTAAACTTAAGGGAATACTCTTTCATGCTCATTCTACCTTGTCTGAGATTGATAAACTCTAACACCTTGGCTTCTCTCAGCTCTAAGGGAAATAATCTATCTAGAAAAGTAGTAGCAAACTTTTTCCACTCTATGGGCTCTGCATCTGTGCCTCTGTCTACCTTCCACTTCTTAAACCACATATAAGCTACATCATGTACCTGATAGGTAGCTAAATCAGCACTCTCACTGGAAGTCACTCCCATAATATCTGTGAATTTCTTAACCTGATTGAGAAACTCCCGTGGATCCTTTTCTGACTTCCATCCTAAGAATAGAGAAGGATTCATTCGGGTGAAGTCTCAAATCTTGGCTACAGCAGTATTGGAAACTGGGTAGGCCTAAATAGTAGCTGGTTGTTCTTTCTGAGCTGCTATAGAATTAGCTAGAGTAGTGAATACAGCTCTAAATTTTGCATGAGAGATATGCTCGTCCAGGGGATCTGCCTGGACGGGATGAGGTGCTGACTGATTTTTGGTTCTTATTTCGTTAGTCTTTTTAAGAGGCATGTTTTTAAAATTAAAGGAAGAACAAATTAGACTAAGAGTTTAATGTGAGCTCATGCTCACTCGCAAGACATGAATACTAAAAAAAGGGAAACTTTTCAGAAAAGACTAAAGATCCTCCTGATCATAAGTGTGGCGCACTGGTCACCCATGCACAAGACTCTACTTGATGTGAATTTCTGACTCCCTAGGACTCTTTTGAACCTTAGGCTCTAATACAAAGTTTGTAACTCCCCAAGTCTGTACCCCGGATGCTACACGGTGCTTACGACCTCGAAGGACCATAACCTAACCCATGAATGATATCTTTTGTGAGCACTGAATAATAGTAATACAATAAATGTGGAATATAGGCTGAAATGCCATAAGGTTCAAAATCTAAAATCTTGATAAAGAATATCAACTGTAATAATAATCTGTAAAACTGAATACTATCTGAAAGTCTAGTCTGAAAAACCTCTAACTGAACTATGTGAAAGTGGAGTTAATGGGACAAGCCCCCAACTAACTTCGACTATTGAAATACTGAAGCTATTAAAAATACTAAAATAACTACATATCCTCGAAAGATAAGGACTCACTACTGAATCTGACACTGCTGGCTAAATTTGAATCTGTCTATGCGCGGTCAGGAACTTGAGCATTCGAACCTAAGATATAAGACATCATAGCACAAATAAAGAGTATTTGTTAGTACGTGAAATGTACTGGTATGCGAGATAAGGTAAGGAAGAATGCAAGGGTTGAAATGCACAAACAATAATTGACTGAATGATATAGAGTAACTGAGTATGAGTTTACATGGATAACTGAAACTGCTGAAAATACTGAGTATGCAATACTGTGCATATTCATGTATACTGTAACTAAGCTTTTACTGAAGTTGAGTTTTGGGTTCTGATAATTGAACCACTGATAGCTGAGATTACTGATAACTGAATTACAGATAATTGGGTGACTATGTCTGATATCCTAATTCTATAGAACTGAACTGAGTTCTATACTAAGACTGAAACTGTAGGAAGTAATCATCTAACCGACATGCCACAAATAAGATAACTAGGGTCCAACTTGTAACCCCAGTTGGAAGGGTGTCAGTATCATGCCATAGGAAAGATAAGATGAAGAGTTACCCTCACCTGGCATTACTCTAATGAGAATAGTGGAACCCTTAACTTGCAGGTTAAACACCTCATCAACCCTCAACTAGCAGGTTGATATCTCAACCTACGCTGGCTACGTAGTTCTGAAATGCAATGACTGCTTCTAAAGATCACACCCTCTCATGGAAGGTGAACCCCCATCCTTGAGTTCACTCGGTGCTGAATCCTACTCCCAACTAAATAGACCCTAATTGATTATACAAAACTAGACTGGACTGATACTAAGTTTTACTGAGTCCTATCGCCAACTGAGTACTACTGAGTTCTATAACTGACTGAGTTCTACTAATCATGACATGACTAATACTATTTTGTAACTACTGTAGCTCTGTCTAAACAGCTAGATTTTCTGGTATTAAATACCCCCAGGACTCAATAGCATGAAAAGTAGAGCATAGCATGATCTTGAGAAACATAACAATGTACACTTTTCCATATTTCATTCATACAAACATTTTATCAAACACATGTAGAGCATAATCTTGTATATATACTAGCATCTCATGATTTCACCATTTAATTCACATATACATTCTATCAAACACTTTGGGAGCACAACTTAATGCACATAATCATGGATATCATATAAACATTGCAACTACAATATCCAAACTTGCAAATTCAAGGATTAAAACATTAAAATTACACAATTCAATATACATGCTATTTCAATTTCATGGAAACCATAATTAATCATGGATTAATACTCAATTAATGTCATGAACATGAATACAGTCTAATTTCAAGCATGTAAATCATAAATCAACAATTTCGTGGTCTTTAAAACAGATTCTTGGACTCTATGGGTGAAAGGAACCCATAGATAAACACATAACATACCTGAGAAGATTAAATCTTGAAGGTTCTTGGAGGAATTCTTGAGTTTGTTCTTGATTTCTTGAAGCTAGGGTTTTGCCCTTTGAGAGAGAATGATTTATTTCTTGAGTAAGTAATGAAATAATGAGCAATTAGAAAGTGACAATTGGGAAACTGGGCGTTGGTGCGATGTGGTGGGATCATGATGTCTCACTGGATTTTGACAATTTCCATTTGCACTCTCTCCGCAATGCGTTGAAGTACCAGGTGGTACACTGCTTTACAAAATATGCTATAACTTTTCACCCGGGTATCGAATTTAAGCGAATTTTATATCGTTGGAAAGATGAATGAATTTCCTATGTAATGATAAGCTCTAAACTGAAAAATACTAGCTATTTTATAATTTTTATATAGAGTAACTCATGCACTGAGAGTTAAATTAAGTTAGGGAAATATGGGGTATTACAGACTGGTACCTGCTGTGAGCACTAAATAATATTCATGAAACATATACAGATGTAAAACAGATAATTCCATAAGGTTGATAATACTTAATCAAAATTGAATACAACTATAGAATAAATGTTAACTGATAATGTCTGAAAAGCCTTTAAATAGTTGAAATGAAAGAGTTGATGGGACAAGCCCCAACTAACTCACAACTACTATCTAAAATAACTGAAATATTGAAATACAATAATGGCTAAATAAATATCAGGTCCTCGATGAATGAGGACTCACTACTGTAGTTGTGACTGATAGACTGATCTGGCTAAGTATGATCAGAAACTCGAGAGTCCAGACCTATGATATGAGACATCAAAGCAAAAAAAAAGAGTATGCATCAGTACATAGAATGTACTGGTACGCTAGATGAGGTAAGTCTAACATGCATGGGCTTATAAGTATGAAAAGTAACTGACTGAATAATATGAAGTAACTGAATGAGAGTACATAGAGAACTGAAACTGTTGTAATCACTGAGTATGAAATATTGTGCATATACATATATATAAATGTCATGTATCTGATATTATACTGTAACTAAATACTGATGTTCTATTGGTTGTATAACTGATATTTGAGTAATTGATAACTCACATCCATGGTTTTGCAAAACTCGACTGAGTTCAATACTAAAGACTGAAACTAAGACTGTAGGAGTGTTTATTTAACCGACATACCCCACTGTAAACTGATTTAGGATCCAACCCGTGACCTCAATTTGAAGGGTGTTATCACCTTGCCACAGAATACTAACAAATGTTGTGTCAACTCTAGTCTGGCAAAAAGACTACTAAAATATATATATGATTGCATCAACCCTAGTCTGGTAGAAGGACGACTTACACTACACTGGCTACGTAGTTTTGTAACACATGGACTGCTACTAAGGATCAAATCCTATACTGATAGGAATACCCCCATCCTTGGGTTCGCTCAGTGCTGAATCCTACTCCTAACTGAAATGATACTCAAACTGATCATTATTAGACTAGCTTGACTGAACTTACGCTGATCGTAAAGACTGACTAAATACTACTTTCTAGACCTTACTAAGACTATTTTGTAACTACTTTGATCTAAGAAATCCGCTAGATTTTGGGTATTGAATACCCCCAGGGCTCGATAGCATCAATAATGAAACATAACACAATCTTGAGGGCATACAATAGTTAATTTCTCATAATTCATTCAGTGAGACATTTAATCACACACTTTAGGAGCATGAACTTGCACATAAATGAGAACACATACCATCATGTCATGATTACACGATTCAATTCACATAGACATTCTATAAATACTTGGGAAACATAATTAATACACATGATAATAACCAACACATAAGAATCATGACTACAACTTAAACATTCAATCTCAAGGTTTTTGGCATGGGAATTACATCAATCAACAAGCATTCTATCTTATGTTCATGAAACTTATAATTAAATCTTGAATTAAAACCCCTACAACAACACAAACATGAGTACAATCCTATTTGAACATGTAAATCATGAATTTCATAACTTGTAGTTTTAAAAAGGGTGCTTGAACTCCAAGGGTGAAAAAAACCCAAGGATGAACACCTAAAATACCTTGATTTGTGAATGTGGAAGGATTGATAGTGAGTTCTTGAGATTTGATCTTGAATTGTGGAGGCTAAGGTTTCTATTCTTGAAAAGGGTTATTCTAATTTGAGTAATTTGTGAAATAATGAGCAATTAGTGCTCTTTTAGGGCTTAATTCCATGTTTAGACTGTTTGGGGTGAGGGACAAGGACTTAAAAGCCCATGTAATTAAATACATAGAATTGACTGGAAATATCAATTTTGACACTTGGCGCGATGCGGTACAATTAAATTGGGCCACTGGAAAGCTGACAACTGTAAACTGGAAACTTGGCGCGATGCGGCACAATCGCGGTGCCTCACTGAACGCGAATTTGGCTCTTGGCGCAATGCAATGAAATCGCATTGGGTTCACTAGAAAAGGAAGAATTCCAAATAACATATCTACGCGATGTGGTGATATCGCGATGGCACATTAGAAAATGATGAATGCCATTTTGACCCTCACGGCGATGCGGTGCTATTTATTTTGGTAGACTGCTTCACTAAAAGTGCTATAACTTCTCACCGAGTATTGGATTTAGACAAAAATTGTATCATTGGAAAGCTAATTTAATTTCCTACAGTTTGGTGGGTCTTGATCTGGAAATTTTGAGTAAAGCAAAAGTTATGCTCATTTGAAGTTAACTAAAGCAACATTCTTGTCGAAAACTCAATAGGTATGGGATATTTTGATTCATCAAATAGATAAGAGTTATTTGGGACCTTAATATGCATCTAACTAACTCATAAAGCTACCAAAGAGTTATAATGTACCACGCATGAGCTTGAAAATAACTCTAACATTGATTTGGATTTTTGGGGTATTACAAGATGAGAGAGAGTTGATGACCCTCATTAAGAAAAATTATTTTTGATTTTCTATCTAACGCTAAAGGATGAAGGAATATTGAGGTAAATATTAGGTATAGGTCATAGTTAGTTGTGAATTCTGGGTATGTCTTCTTTAGAATAGTGCAAGAAAGTCGTTATTGATAGAGGTTTAGGCAATATGAAAAGTATGCCCTTATGGATGTTTAATTTGAAGTTCATATGTGGTTATAATAATATTCTTGAATTTCATGTTGGAATGTAAGTGGATGATTGCAATATTCGCTAGTGAATCCCTAGTAAAAGTTCTGAGTTAGTCATTGAAATGGTAAGGCATGATATGCTTAGGGTGTGAGCTCTAAAAGAGATTTAGAACATTGAATCATATGGCTTAGACTAGTATTATGGTGTGGCATGTTGTACCTTGTTATTTTGAGTTAGTCTTGATCAAGGTGAGAGAATTTAGTTCAGTTTAGACTTTAGTAGATGGAGTTATCAATGCCCTTGCAAAAATTTTAAGTTGGATCAAATTAGTATGGTAATTAAGGGGAATAGTATAGTTGAAGGGGTATTTTGAAGTGTGGCTAAACTTGAAAGAAAGAAGTTGCATTGCCTAAGGACTAGAAATTCAATCCTAGCTTATGATTTATATGTCTTGTTCAGATCATGCCATATTATTAGAATTTCTTAGAAGAGTGTTGGAGAAATACTCCATTTAAGTATGAGCAGTCAGTATGGTCCAGTTCATAGATCTTGTGATCCAGTTTGGCAATCAAGCATCTAAGCCCCTATAGATTTCCAACTTTCCATCCAGTCTTACTACCCAAAGTTTCACGAGTAAGGCCATTTCATAAGGTAAAATATTTGCATTCATACAAATTGTAAATACATCTCAGTTCATGCACCATGCATCCGTTTTAGATTCTGATATTTAGTCATGATTCAGTTCACAAGTTTTAGTGAATGATCTTAGTTTTCCAAGAATTCCAACTCAGACAACATAATACCCATTGTATGATCTTAGTCTCATTGTTCTCATGATTCATACTTGCATAATTTATCACTTTGAAGTTCTATATGTATGATTTTATCATGAACACTTCAAGTGAATTCTATATTCTCAGTGTGAATCAACTCCTTATAGTAAGTAAAGGCAAGTCAGCTCAGAAATCGGTTTCATGATAGAATTTTTTAATGTCTCACCTCAGTTATATCCTTTCTTGGAAAACATACCATGTACATATTATTACATCCCTCTAAGTCTTTAACAAGTCCCTATCCATCATTTGAGGACGAATGATTCCCGGGGGAGATAATGTAACACCTCGTATTTTTGCGCTATAAATTGGACCGCCGTTCCTATGTGTATAAATGTTAATATCATGATTTATATGTTAATACATGTGTCATGATAATTATCCTAGTTTATGAAGTTCTCTCAAAGTGAACGATGTTCATAGAATTTACTTAGAACAAATTTGAGCTAAGAACCTTAAATTCATCCAGAGTTTGGTGTTAGATTCTACAAGGGTCAACTTTGAAAGTGTATAACTTTTATTGTATTTAGAATTTTCCGAATAAAGACCCACCAAATTGTAGGTAATTGAATCAGCTTTCCAACTATACCAGTTTTGCCTTAATCCTAAACCCGAGTGAAAAGTTATAGCATTTTTCGTGTGAAACAGTGGGTCATCGCGATTACACCGCTCGGTGGTGCCTATAGCGATGGAACCAATACCTCTCAGTGGTAAGCCTAAAAATTAGGATTGTCCAAAACAGTAGGTCACAGCTATTACACCGCTCAGTGGTTCCTATAGCGGTGGAACCAATAGCGCTTGGCAGTGAGCCTCAAAATCAAAATTTCTGCTGAAACTTTTAATTTTGAAGGGCAGTCTTGTCTTTTCCATCTCAACCCAGGTCATAAAAATACGATTTTAAGCATCCATTAGGGTATTATTTTCCGTCATTCTCCTATTTTACTCTCAAGAACAAACCCTAATAAATCCTCTTCAAGATCATCCATTCTATCACCTCATCTTTAAGAAAAAAATAATAATTTAGGGTTCCTAATCCAAGAAGATCAAGAAAAGTAGTCAAGAACATTCCCAGGGTTTCAAAGTCAAGATTTTACATCAAATAAAGCATAATAAGTATGTGGGGTTATGAACAAGGATACTCCTTTTACCCTTGTGCCCAAAACTAGTTTTAAAAGATTAATTTACATGAATTTACATGAATTGCAATTAGGGTTCATACCCAAAGAATCTTGTTTTGAGTTTTGGATTTCTAAATTGATTGAAGCATGAAATTCCATATTTTTCTTGATTTAAAGAATTTTCTTTTTTGATTTGGACACCATGAGTATGAGTTGAGAAATTGATTACAAATTTTCAATTGAGTTTAAGCATGATATTGTTGAAGTATTTCAAGAAGTATATTGAGCATGATGTTTCGCCATAAATTTTACATAAGTTTAAAGCATGAGTTTTACGGCCTAAGTTTTAGTATTGATATTTCAAGAAGATTATGCTTTTAAGCACCCTATGATTAGCTTATATTCAGATTTTGAACAAGACTTAATCTTTTGATCCTCAGCTAAGATATGAAATCCACATTTTAGATTTTAATTACAGTTTAAAGTAAATAGATGCATAACTATTTTTTATTATAAACCCTTATGTAGTTTTAAGGTGGATTTCCTACATAATTAACATATAGATTAAAGGGAGTAGTATTTAGCATCGAGTTGGGTATGTGTCCTAGTTCACATGCTCCAGAACTACGAGCCAACGTAGGTACAGATTTAGATTGTTCCCATTTATATGGATGCAGATATAGATTGTGATCACTTAGCTCAGGTTATACTCCTAGGCAAGAGTATGACACCTCTCCCTAATGTGAAGTTTTTCCCTTAGGGGAACTAGACACTGGATACTATAACATCTCACATAGTGTATGTCAATTAGAAGAACCTCCCTAATAGAAAAGAATGACAGTACACTTTTTAAAAAACAAGTGTAAAGGCTCACAAATTTACTCAGATATTGTCCTACATAAGACATCAATTATCAGATTTCAGCTTTAAGTTTTCAGATGATAAAGGTGAGCTCTTTTCACTTAGCCTGCATGATTTGAAATAGAATAAAAGTACAACTATTTAGAACTAAGTGTGGTGGCTCACAAGAATTACTTTTATTCTTTACTATTCATGATCTATGATTAGACAGTTTTGATTATTCAAGCCAGGGTGAGTTACTTATACTTAGCATGCAGTTTTTGAAGTGTGTTTGAATATTGCATTATTGTTACTTATGCATTCACCCCCATATGCTCAGTACATTTCAAAAGTACTGATCCACATATACATCTATGTGATACATTGTTTAATAATGTAGGTACCATTTCAGCTGTAGTCCATATATCACGATCAGACAATTGCAGATTCTAGCCAGCAAATGATGATTCCTCCTACTTCGAGGACTTCAGTTAGTTGTTATTTATGTTCTTTATTTTCTTACTCATGTGTATTGATTAGTATTAGTTGGAGTCGCGTCCCAGCTACCTATAATCAATATAGTAGAGGCTTCATAGACTGTCAGTAGAACTAATTATTTGATCCCAGTTTTGTTTTATATAAGTAGAGTTATAATCATTTTTTATATAACTTTGTATTGATTAGATTCAGAAAAGATTGATCTTCCGCTTATTTTATTTAGATTTATGCATTTTATTCAGTTGCTGATGATTTATGCCAGTACAAGGGTTAGTTGGGATCACGTGTGGTCCTAAGTACTGTGTGACGACTAGAAGGTAGTCTCGAGTCTATACGAAAAATCTATCATTGGATTAAAAATCTGATGCAACAAATTAACCATATGATGCGACAGATTTAACATTGAATGCAATAGAGGAACTATCCGATTAAAAATTTGATGCAACAGATTAACCATCTGATGCAACAGATTTACCATCTGATGCAATGGAGGAACCATCGGATTAAAAATTTAATGCAATAGATTAATTATCTAATGCAATAGATGAACCTTCTGTTGGATAAAATCCTATCAACTATTCCAATAACACATGTCCAAGACTTGATTTTTCCAACTACTCATTCATCTGTCGCGATAGATGACCCTTCTTTTGGAAGAAATCTAAGCAATATTGACCGTTGATATTGTTCCTACAGATCACTCATATGTTGCAATGGATGTATGATCTATTGCACAGACTAGTTATCTATTTTAATAGATAAGTTACTATTTTCATTGTTGCAACAGATTACTTATCTGTTGCAATAGGTTAGTTATATATTGCAACAGATTACTCATATGTTGCAACAGATGTGTGATCTATTGCATAGATCAGTTATTTGTTTCAATAGATGAGTGATCTATTTTTATTGTTACAATAGATTACTTATCCTTTGCAACAGGTTAGTTATATGTTACAAAAAATAACCTACCTGGTGCAACAAATGTGCAATCTATTGGAATTGTTATTTTGCTATTTTACATGTTAGATATACTATTATCCTTTTTTGAATAATGAATTAATCAATTATAATCTATTTAATGTTTTTGTTATTTTTTTATTATATGGCTCCTAAAAGAATAGAAACTGAATCAAGTCCAAGTAAAGGAACAAGTGAAGCAGCTAGGCTACATCCACCACTCTATAAGTTTGATTTACAAGTGTTATCTCAATCAGAAGTAGAAAATCATGAACATGGGGAGGAGGAATATTTCAAAAGAGATAATTCAAATGCTAGTAGCCCTTCCACCGAAGAGTTAGTCAAAACCTTCAGCATTGATAGTTATCCTATTAGAATGCAGTATGATAATGCCACAAATTTAATGGGTGATTTCGTGGTTAAGTCATCCATGGGAAAATATTTCGACTTCTTCAAAAAAATACTTTGAGAACAAAATTTGGAAGCTTATTTTAGGGACAGTTGTTTCAGGCAATATCTTGATTTGCTGGAGGACAACAATGATCGTTTCCAAATAAAAATGGTATATGATATTTTCAAGTGTAGATTTATGTATAAAAATAAGATAAGAAGGATGAGGTGTGGATAAATTACTGTGGCATGCCTATTTATTTTGGTTGGAAGGAGTTTTCCACAATTACTGCACTAAAATGTTATCTTCGTTCTCCTTCTCAAGTTCTACCTATTCTAACCCAAAAAAACGCATCCCGCATACCCCAAAAATGGCAAATACAACTCAAGTGATCATAAAGACTTGGTGTCCCTTGTCGGTCTAAGCTTTAAAAACAAAAATTTGATAGAAACGTTGAAAGGTAAAAGACTTTCAAAGAATCATAAGCAATTATTGTGCTTGGTTTGGTTTGTACATAATATTCTTTGGGAGAGAGACGTTAGCAACAACATACCACTTGATTTAATAAATCTCTCCAAGGATCTTAAGGCATTTAAAAGTTATCGTTAGGGTTATAAAGGCTTCAAAATGACTGTCAAATATTTTTTGACTCCATTAATGCCAAAGATAGTCAACTTATATGGCTTTCCATGGGCTTTCATGGTAAATATTTCTTTTATTATGATATGATTCTTTTTATTTATTCAATAATGTTTTTGATTTATTGGCGTTATTTTATAGGCTTGGGTGTTTGAAGCCATTCATTATTTGAGACAACAAGTGAACTACCAGGAAGAAGTTTTCTGTCCAAGAATCCTGAGATGGTTGTTTTCCAAAAATAATAAAAATGCAAAATTTCTTGATCTCTTAAACCCCCTGAAGGATGCAGTAAGTGTAATTCTAATTAAGTTTTTATTTTAATTAATAATTTTTTTGAATGATCTAATTATCATTTTATTATATGTACTAATTTATGTTAGATTGTGTATCCATCACTTGTTCTGACCAATCGAGAGTTGAAGATGTCATTTTTTCTTACTTTACGGTCTGTGCAAACATTATCAGACCCTAAGGTTATTGACAGAATAAAAAAGGAATTGTTTGAAGCAACAACCATCACAAGGAAAATAATTTTAGAGGATGGGCTTGTTGTTGATGATGATGGTAGTGGTAGTGGTGATGCTATTGGGGCTAATAATTCTCCTCTTATAGTTTCTGAAACAACAAACCATTATGATTATGATCATACTGGTTATACAGATTTTGCCCCTTCTAGTGAATGTTCTGCATGTAAATATCAAGATTGCAAGGCAAAATATGATGGAGTGATTAATACTATTAATGCATTAACTGCTTCTGTAAAAGAATTAACATCTAAGAGGGGTGTCATTTCATAAAAGAGGATTTCATATCCATATACTCCACTAGAGATCAAGGTGGCTAAAAGGAGAAGGAAGGAAATTTCCAAGGCATCATCAAGCATCAAAAAAGAAAAATTGCAACTCCTCTGTCTTTGCCTTGCACCTTTGATCAATGTACAAAGGCCACAGAAGAGCAGCATGAGCTGAAGAAAGTAAATGTATATCATCTGTTCTAACAAACAAATAGACACATATCTATTTCAACAAATGATACATTTGCTGAAAATTATCAAATAGATATATATATATCTATTGCAACAGTTGTCTAACCTGTTGCATCATATGTGTTATTTGTTGCAACATATGTCCGTCTATTTCAGCAAATCAAACAAGTCGTACTATTTTAATTTGTACCAATAGATGAGTTATATGTTGCAATAGATGGGTCATCAGTTGGAAATTATCATACAACTCTTTTTTACCTATTCGAATTTGTCCTAATAGATGATCCATCTATTGCAATAGATAGATAATTTGTTGTATCTCTATGATTAGCATTGACAATTCTAGCTTTCCAAGTGGATGTCACAGTAGAAGCTACTACTGAACAATATAATATCACAGTTGATAATCCATCAACTGCTTCTAAAGAAGAAGAAGAAATGGAGCTTGTCAGTTTGGGAGAACAATAGAATTACCCGTTTGAAGGGTTCAACATCTCAGACGAGGCTCAAAAACTAACAAAGTTGATCAACGACTATTCAGAATGAAATGTCGATGGGATGTTAAGGCATCATGCTGCCAAGTACATAAATCATATATAAAGATATTGATTTATACAATTTTTGTTGTAAAAACATGACATTAACATATATAAATCATGTAAAAAACAAAATGGCAAACACTACAAAGTGAACAAATTGGGTCTTAGTTTTGATATGTTTGACTTTGTTGTTGCATATCCTAGAATGGATTGGTTCTATTTGATGTCACAACCCCAAACTTACTAGATTGATGAGGTTTAAATGTCATACATATTACTATTAATTAATACTTTATTTAATTACATCTGTGTATTATTTTTATTATTATGTAATTTGAAATATTTGATAATACGTACAGGACATAGATATCATTTTTTACTACCTTCGAAAGAAAGCCAAGTTGCAAATGCAAGAACAATACAGATACACGACATGCAATTGTTTGTACAAAGTTTATATCAATAATGCCTATGATAGGTATTGTCAACAATAGCCGAAAGTTTCCTGAATTGAGGAATACTTAATCAACATCATCAAAGGTTTTAGCATTCCAGCTGGCTTACCTTGGCATTTGGTTGACAAAGTGTACATCTCAATCAATGGTAGTGATGAATTTCATTGGGTGTTGGTTGTGGTCATTCTAAAAGATAGGCGCATCCTAATTTATGAATCAATGTCGGGAAGGAGACGTTTTGGGCTTTCATCTGAGATATAAAAGCTTGCCAAAATATTGCCTACTTACCTTGATATAAGTGGATTTTTTGACCAAAAGATTCATACTGATTGGTCGATGATTGAAGCATACCGGGATAAAATGGATAATCCATTTGATGTAGAATATGTTAAAGGAATTGCTCAAAAACTCATTGGTAGCCTGTAAGTATGATGATTTAGTTTCATTTCATAAATTTCACAACGCTTACATTAATTGCAAGATATGGATTATTTGATTTTTACAAACGCTGGGATTGCGGTCTTTTTATTGCCACTTACACCGAGTATTTGAGCAATGGATTACAATTACCAAATGATGGACTTAATTTTGAATTACTCCATAAAAGATATAATACTTTTTATGGAAATATAGAAAAGTAAAAGCTCAGAAAGTGTACGCAAGTGACATTAAAGATCCACGATGATCAAAGTAAAATTTCATAGCACCGGATGAAGAACAACTTGTCCATATTGAGTAGATCATCTGTACCCATAATAATTTTTTTACATTTCATTTATTTGTTGAGTTGTTTCATGTAATTTTTGAAGACTTTGATTTATTTTATGTTGTCTCTAAATTTAATTTAATCCTTAGATTTGAACTTTTTAGTTCAAATGGAATACTAGATTTAATAGATAATGCATTTGTTGCAACAGATGAAATATCTATTGCAACAGATGAAATATCTGTTGAAAATTATCAAACATATTTAGACATATGTTGCAACATGTAGGTCATCTATTAGAAATTATCAAACAAGTATTCCTACTATTTTTATTTATTCCAATAGATTACCTATCAATTGCAACAAATAGACTACATATTGCAACAGATTGTATATATATTGTGACAGATAGACTTAGAAACATCTGCATAATGCAACATATAATCAATCTGTCCGAACAGATAGACTATCTATTACAACAGATAGATAATCTATTGCATTATAAGAAATTCAACTTTCATCAAACATAAAAAATTGTTATGGTGTTTGTATTTCTATATATTCTTCGTTATACACAGTCTCCAAGCATCCAATTAGTACCCCATAAGCCCAGACCTCTTGCATATTTTCCACAGCGTTGTCGCACAGAGAGGTTGTTGGCTCCGCCATTTCTATGCCGGTCAACAAATATTCTATGTGTGCAAGCATGTACGGCCCTCACACCGAATCGGTTTTATTTTTTTGGAAGGCCCATGTAATTGTTTTGAACATCAAAATCCCATGTTTTCTTCAACAATACTTCTTCTGGAAAATGATCCATCAATTTACTCTGCCTCAAAAAGTTGGGGAACAACTCCAACAATAGCTGCATGTGAGAAAAAAAAATACCATCATAGAAGACAGGTAAGTTGCAGTCATAAACCTTAATATTTCCCTCCTCGAGTATTATCTTAAATGCGAGAAAATATTTGATGTCTACATTCATGAATGCAAGAATTCTTTTTTCCTTAGTACAGCTCTTGTCGTGTAGATATGGACTCTTCCTTCTAACATAGTTAATCATATATTCATCCCATTGGAACCTAGAAACTAACGAATCAAATCCCAGGCTACCGGGAGTTGACGCTACCTTAGTGAGCTCATTGTACCTATCTGTAAAAATTTTGTAGAAGTTGAGGTCCATTATCCTATTGGAAGTATCATAAGCATCTAGGTACGCTAATTGCCTGCCCTTTATAAGGCGAAGAATTTCATCAACATATTATGATATAAGAAAACAATTTTTGAATAGGTTAGTAAATTATAAAGAAGAAAAACATAGTTGAAAAATGCAATAGATGATCTATCTGTTCCTGAGGGTTCTCTGAATCTATTCACAGATTACCCATCTAACGCAACTTATACAATAAATGGGTAATCTGTTGCAACAAAACCACAACCAGTTGCACCAAAATAACCAGCTATTTTAACAGATGACATATCTGTTGCATAGATTCTTCTTCATGGAGTAGATTAGAAGGTTGGGCTAGGAAGAGTAAACTTACGTTGTCCATGTACCACTTACTTATATTTCTTATACTCTAGAAGTCTTCGGCAGAAGAATTATGCATGGTGTACTCTTATGGAGGTTGCTTGTTATTCGTGGTCCTTCGTAGATCCTTCTTCTCTTTGGCACCAAGTTCCACATATATGCCCACCTTCTTCAATGACCCCTGAATTTGAACAACTTTTGGAGAGGAAGGAGTTGTAATTTTTTTGGTTTCAAATTAGAGAGTATTTGTCTAATTGGTCTTTTCTTACTCCGAACCACCACTGTAGGAGTGTATGGCTCCCTCACATTCTTGGATGGTATGACACCTCTTTTGGATTTCAATTTCTCGACAGCTTTAGCGATAGCCTCTAATTGTTCAAAGAGTTTATCCTATATGTCCTTGCACTCTTTGTATTTTCAATAAGAATATAAGGGTAAAGAGGGGTAAGAGGGACTACTGTAAGGGTGGGAGGGACCACTTTAAGGGTGAGAGAGACCGATGTAAGGGTGAGAGGGACCTGTGTAAGGGGTGATTTCAAACATATTTATTTTTTCCTGAGCATCAACATGACCATCATCATGACTGGTAGCAACATCCATATCATCATGGATATTACAAACATCAACAACTCCACCAGTAATACCCCTAGAAGAAGAACCCAGATCTATTGCAGTCGGTTGGTCATGAAGAGCCTTAATATTAGGCCTAACTACTCTGCTCCTAGCTGTTACTCCAGCTAATTCCTTCTTTATTAACTCCACCATTGAGTCTGCTATTATATCAACAAGACCTAGAGTAATAAAAAAAGTCATCCCCAACTCATGTTTAGTAGGCATGATCCTTGGATGCAAAATCAATAAAAAAAGACAGATACATTTAAATCATATAATAATTTGTAGGCAGTTGGGTTACATGTTAACACAGACAACTTATACAACAGATGATCTATCCATTGTAATAGCTGATCTATCTGTTGCAACATATTAACAATATATTGCATTAGATTACCCATCTATTGCACCAGTTGAAGTAGAAGATTAATCTATTGCAACAGACATTCCATCTGTCGTAACAGAGGGCATATCTGTTTCAACATCTTTGTTTGAGTCAAATTATTTTACTTGAAATAAGATGTAATACATCATCTAGAGGGTTAAAGATATCAACCTCATTAATTCTTGTTTTGCTCTTTGCAGCCAACTACCTAAGGATTTTTGGACGAAAAACCTCATCTGGTAATCCTTGACCTACTTTCGGAGAGGATGAATGGTTTCAAATGCCCAAGCCTAAAAAATATAAATAGGAAGCAAGCAAAAAAAGTCATAATAATTATTAAATATAAATTAATAGATGAGTAAGCAAATAGTGATTAAATTTACCATGAAAGCTCAAGGAAAGCCATATAATGTGATCATTTTTGGGGATAGCTTTAGTAGTAAATATTTTAACATTCAAGTTGTAGTTGTCATATCCCCAGAGATGATTTTTGAATTTCTCAAAATTCTCATCAAGTGCCAATAAATCACCTTCTATGACTTTATATACGTCTCTTGCCAATATAATGAAATGGGAAAACCAAACTACGCATAATTGCTCCCTATACTTCTTTGGTACAGTTTTATCCTTGAGATCTTGTATCAACGTCATAGCTTTGTATCTATGTCCAGCAATGTCAATCAACCCATCTATTTTTTCCTTGCGTTTGTTGGTTTTGGTGGGTGGTCCCTTGGAAAATGCCTTACCTTTATTTGATGGTGATGGTTTGGATGTCCTACTTGCCTTGAAATTTTTGCGGGGTGTTTCCTTAATGAGAGGTTCTTTTAGACGATCGCATCTCAAGCCTATCACTATGGAAAACTCTTTCATGCCAAAACAAACCGGCATGCCCCCATCGAATATTTATCATCACCCACGTACTTGATCTTGTGCCTGAGAAAACCATATACCATGCTCATTTGGAAACGAATAGTTTGGTCCTTAGGCAGCTCAAGAAAGCATCCAAAGCAACTCTTCTTAAAAATTTCGTCTATGTTTTCATTCTTCGTAGTATTCCTAAATTTATCAAAAGTTTTCCCCAACTGACATTTAAGTACAAGATCACCAGTTAGTTCAGCAGGGTCATCTATCAATATCGCAACTTAAACCTGTCAATACTAATAGTTTTGATAGGATCGTGCAGATTTTGGATCTTAATTCTCGCCCCATTGGTGATGCATTATCATCATGTTGATCATCATCCGTTTTCTTACTTTCTAGTTCTTCCTCTTATTGTTTATCATCATGTTGATCAGCATCATCTTTCTCACTATCTACTTCTTCCTCTTCTTGTTTATTTTTTCTTCCTTCTCACTTTTATTTTTCTCATCAGCCTCTATATACCCTTCTCCACCTCCCTCAATACCATTTTAATAACTTTCGTCAGCTTTACTTTTCCCTGATTGAGATTGTTCAGGAAGTTCCTCCGAATCCATCTGTACTCTAGCCTTTTTTGTTAGGTTGTCAGAAGTTGATCCACATTCACTTTCTTTTCTTTTGGGAGACATCTTTTAACTACAAACAATAGAAAAACAAAAAATTCATTACATTTGATGTCTGCAGAATTTTTAAACAAAGGTAAGACAAATTTCAATAATTTTTTATACGCCACATTACAAAAAAATATTCCAACGGATATCCATTAGTTGGAATAGATGGGGAATCTATTTGAAGGCCTATTTAATATCTCCCAATAGATAATCCACCTGTTGCAATAGATGGACCACCAATACCACTGCCAAGACCACCACCAATGCCACCAAGATCACCAGCACCATCACCAATGCCACCAATACCACCACCAAGACCACCAACACCAACACCAATGCTATCAATACCCACACCAAGACCACCAACAGCACCACCAATGTTACCAAGACAACCGACATCACCACCAAGACCACCAATACCGGCACCACCAAGAATACCACAAATACCATCATAAATACCTCGATAGTCAACAAAACATTGCAACAAAAACTAGGTTTTTCTCAGGTTCTTCCTACATTTTTATCATCAAAACTCAAAATTGTTAACCCATTCTCAAAGATAATCCAACTAAAAGTCTTCTTTTTCATCAATACAAAAAATCTCTAATTTTTAGAATAAAGAACAAATATAAAACTCTTCTCGAACTATTTTACCTGTGAAGACAGAGAAGATGATGGATACAAGCAAGAATAAAGTTAAAAATAACAACTATGTGGTCGAAAATAGAAAGAAAATCGATCTGTTTTGAAGGGTTGAGCAATATGTTGAGTTGTTATTGTCTATATTGTTGAGAAGGAAACAAAAGAGTAAGAACTCGATATTTATAATGATGAAATGTTTTTCCCATAAATGGATGATTTGTCTTGGTTGATTTGTATTTTGGAAAAGAATGACAAGTTTTGAAATTGTACATTTGGTCTGAATTAATTGATATTAATTATTTTTTTAAAAGAGATAATTTTTAACTGTTTCATCATAATAAAGTGAATTGAGTTCAACTGTAACACTGATGAATTTAGGTATTAGATTGATAATAAGTTAATATGAATTGTTTGAACTCAGGTTGATCGATTGATGACTCAGATTGGGAGAAACACAATACCATTATTACGCAGTTGCAAAGACTCAATTAAAGTTGTAGTTGACCCTATGTACTCATCCCTAGTTCTAGTTAAATCAATTTAACTATTAGCTTCATAATAAGTTAATATAAATTATTTCAACTCAGGTTGGGAGGAACTCAAGACTAATATCACGCAATTACAAAAACTCAATTGAAGTTGTAGTCGACCATATGTACTCATCCCTAGTTCTAGATAAATCAATTTAGGAATGATCTTGATAATAATTTAATATGAATTATTTTAACTCCGATCGATCTATTTAAGACTCAAGTCTGGAGGAACGCAATACCAATATCACATAATTTCAAAGACTTAATTGAAGTTGTAGTTAACCCTATATACTTATCCCTAGTTCTAGATAAATCGATTTAGGTATTATCTTGATAATAAATTAATATGAATCATTTCAACTCAGGTCGATGGATTGATGACTCAAGTCAGGAGAAACGTAATACCAATATCACGCAATTGCAAAGACTCAATTGAAGTTATAGTTAACTCTATGTACTCATCCCTAGTCCTAGATAAATCAATTTAGATATTATCTTGATAATAATTTAATATGAATTGTTTCAACTCAGGCCGATCGATTGATGACTCAGGTCGGTAGAAGCGCAATACCAACATCACGCAATTGCAAAGACTCAATTGAAGTTGTAGTCGACCCTATGTACTCAACCCTAGTTCTATATAAATCAATTTAGATATTATCATGATAATAATTTAATATGAATCATTTCAACTCAGTTTGATCGATTGACGACATAGGTCTAGAGGAACGCAATACCAACATCACGCAGTTGCAAAGACTCAATTGAAGTTGTAGTTGACCCTATTTAATCATCCCTAGTTCTAGCCAAATAAATTTAGGTATTAGATTGATAATAAGTTATTATGAATTATTTTAACTCAGGTCGGTCTATTGGCGACTCAGGTCAGGAGGAACGCAATACCAACATCATAGAGTTAAAAAGAATCAATAAAAGTTGTAGTTGACCCTATTTACTCATCCCTAGTTCTATCTAAATCAATTTAGGTAATATATTGATAATAAGTTAATATAAATCATTTTAACTCAGGACGGGAGGAATGCAATACCAACTTCACGCAATTGTAAAGACTCAATTGAAGTTGTAGTTGACCCTATGTACTCAATCCTAGTTCTAGATAAATTAATATAGGTATTAGTTTGATAATAATTTAATATGAATCATTTCAACTTAGGTCAATCTATTGACAAGTCAGTTCGGGAGGAATGCATTACCAACATCACGCAATCGCAAAGACTCAATTGAAGTTGTAGTTGACCCTATGTACTCAGCCCTAGTTTAAGCTAAATTAATTTAGGTATTAACTTTATAATAACTTAGTATGAATCATTTCAACTCAGGTCAATCAATTGATGACTCAGGTCGGGAGGAATACTATACCAATATCACGCAATTGCAAAGACTCAATTAAAGTTGTAGTTGACCCTATGTACTCATCCCTAGCTAAATAAATTTAGGTATTATCTTGGTAATTAGTTATTATGGATTATTTCAACTCAGGTTGATCGATTGACGACTCAGGTTAGGTGGAACGCAATACCGACATCATGCAGTTGCAAAGACTCAATTGAAATTGTAGTAGACCCTATGTACTCATCCCTAGTTCTAGCTAAATTAATTTAGGTATTCGCTTGATAATAAGTTAATATGAATCGTTTCAACTCAAGTCGGGAGGAATGCAATAATAACATCATGCAATTGCATAGACTCAAATGAAATTGTAGTTGACCTTACTAACTCATCCTTAGTTCTAGATATTGATATTTTTTGCAACAGATTACATATCTATTATAAATAGTCATTTGCATCTGTTGTGACAGATCACGGAGCTATTGAAAATTTTCAAATAGATATTTATATTTGTTGCAGCAGATAACATATCTATTTGATATTTATTTTTTTATTTTAAACAATTTTCTGTTTGAAATATAAAAGATAAAATACTAAGGAGCTAAAAATTATTTTTTTGATAACTCAAAAATCTCCTCCTTGAGTTGCCATATCTTGTCTTTCCAATGTCACCCGTCTCCTTGTGCCTCTTAAGGTTATTAATGAATATTTAAACCTATCTCTAGAATTATATCTCCTTCATCCATAAATTAATTCATCTCTCTTCTTTTTCTTTATCTCTTGTTTAGGGTTATCACAACCGTCTCTTTTTCCCATCTTTTTTCTCTTTTCTCTTCTCTTTCTCATGAGGATCCATTTGGATCTCAACCGATCTATATCTTTTCTCAACTAAAATTACTTTTTTGATCCCCTAACTTTTGATATTGCAGGTATGGTTTACTATTTCTCTTTTATTCTCGTTTTCTTCTTTGAAAGTTACTTAAATAAGTTATTTACATCCGTTTATTAATTTAATTACTCATTACCCATGTCCTATTTATTGAGAGAATTAAAGGTGACATTTAAGTCTTGAATGAATGAACCATTGTTTTTTTAAAATATGTGAAAAATATCATCTATTGGGAGAAGTTTAAAAGCCTTGTTGGCAGTATCATTTTTTGTATGTATTTTATCTATTTCTTTGTTTTTGATGTTGTTGGCGGGGTTGGTAAGGTTGGAACGTGTGGTGTTGGTGTTATTGATGGTGTTGGAACAAATGGTGTTGTTTCTTTGTTGTTGATGCAGTTTTTGGTGTTACAACAGACGGAGCAACTGATGGAACAAATCAAACCACTAGCAAGGCTGGTTTGATTTATTCCAATAGATAACCCATACGATACAATATGTCGTCCATCTATTGCAATAGATATGTAGCCTGTTACAATAGATTTCCATCTATTGAATAGATGGGGAATCTGATTCAATTGATGTTGAGTCGGTTGCAACAGATGTATCCTACACCAAATGGACAATCTGTTATAACAGGATATATATCTATTGCAACAGATGGAGAATCTCTTACTGATAGGGAAGTTGTTGAATAAATGTTAAAATGTGTTGTATTTATTCAATTTTGTGTTACATTATTTTAAAATTATACAGACATCAATTGTAATGTTTCTTTTGTTCTTCTCTTGTTTGACATCAGTTGTTTTTCTCTTATTTATAGATACAAGGAAGTGAAAGTCGATCAACTTTTTCCAGACCAACACAAAAGGCTACAGTAAAGATGGGTTTTGAGGAATAAGCTGCTTACTTATGGAACCACTTCATATGTGGGAGGTATGTATTACTGATCATGTTATCATCAAAACACACATAGAGTACACTGATTTTGTGAATGGTTTTTTTACTGATTAGGCATTGATCATTCAAATAAGATATCTGTAATTTTATAGTTAAGTTTGATAGGTTTGAACTGATAAGGTTGAGGGATTATGAATATGGTTCCGATACCCTGTTACGATTTAATGACTATTGTTGCTCATGTTTATGTGTCAAGTTTAGAGAAGGAATCCATATTTGATATCATTTCAGCTATCCAATAGCCATTGGACTTAACTTTAAGGGTGCATTAGACTCTGAGAAGGCCTTCGAAGCCTCCCACTACTGCAACCAAGAACGAAAATTAATATAGTTATTGCCCAAGCCCAAATTTATATGGTTGGGTTACTACTCAGGGTGATGATTATGCATCAGAAGGTGCGGTAAGAGAATACCTGCAAGGAAAAGAGGAAGTTGATGAAGATTATATCATCTGAGACCTAATTGAATAGGAAACATATGGTAGCAAGAAAGGAATGTGTAGAGAACCTGGACTATGAAATTGACTTAAAACATGAGAAATCTGAATGAAGTACAAATATGAAAGACTGAAAAATAAAAAATCATCTGTCGTCTTTCTCAAAGAAAAATAGTGCAACTGGACACTTTGCTAGGGAACTGTGACTAGTTAGCATGGTCAGAATGATCACTTACATAGAAAATAATAGAACACCAAGAAAGCAATTTTGTGGTCAACAAGGGTTGAAATGATTTACAGTAAATAAAGATAACTTGCCCTAAGAACACACTTATGCTATTTAGTCAGTTATTATTTCATATTTCTAAATTTTAAATTATATCCCATAACTTCTTATTTGTGGTTTCGATTAGGTCCACTATTATTGACCTATCAGAACCATAAATAAGAATGAAAGGCAGATGGAGTATCATTACTTCCTTAGCAATATAGATGTAATTGATTTTTTTTCTTGCCTTAGCATAATTTCAACATATCTTGGGGAATATCAGAGGCTTGCTGTAGTATGTGAATCTCAATAATTCTCAAGCTTGTTGATTTGGTTTCAATTTTGCCATTGTCGTATTTGAGGTTAGTATATAGTTCTTGGTCATTTGTGAGCTCGTCGATGAGGAACACTTTCTTGGAAGCCTTATAAAGGGATTTTATAATGCCACAACTTTGAATAAAATGTTCCTCATCGATAATCTCACAAAATACCAAGAACTATATACTAACCTCAAAGACTGCAATGACAAGCTTGAAGACCAAATTAGCAAGCTGGGGTAAGCTTGAAAATTAACGGGATTCACATACTATAGCAAGCATCTGATATTCTCCAAGATATATTGAAAGCATTCTGTAAGACCCCAAAAAATCCCAGTTGCTTCAATAATATATAGTATGCCAAAAGAGGTCCCAAACTTAGAAAATTTCAGCTACGTATTGACAACTTAGTCTTATTTTTGGACTCGATATTTTAAAGACTTTATTTTCAATCCTTACGACCTTAAAATGTTGATTTTTAGATTGATTGATGATCAGGGATGTCAATAGGTGTTCTCGGATAAGTTTTGGATTTTTTGAACATCGTTCAAGGCATGTTTGGATGACCAAAATAGTGAGACAACGTGATCTCGATGCGATGCATCGATGATCATATCTCTAAAATAGTGAACCAACACAAACTCAACACGGTGAGTCTCCCATAGCATCGATCCCATCGATGCGATGCATCGGGTATCGTGTCACTAGGTAGTTTTTGCTCATTTAAAAAATTGAGTTTTCAAGGGTAATTGGGTCTTTTTCCCCTCACCCAATTCAGCTTAAACACGAGATTAAGCCCTAAGAAGGGCAAAATTCATTCTTTATTCTCAAATTCTCTCAAGAACAAAACCCTAGGTTATTCAATTTTAAGTCCTAGGCTTAAGAAATCACTAACAACTTTTAGAGAATTAACTATCAAGGTATGTTAGGTGTTCATCCTTGGGTTTCCTTCCACCCTTGGAGTTCAAGAACCCTTTTTAAAACTATAAGTTTATTGATTTCATGATTTACATGTTTGAATTGGATTGTGTTCATGTATGTATTGTTGTATGGTTTTCAACTCAAGATTTATTCGAGTTCCAAGTGAATTAATTATCAAGAATGTAGAATTATGTGATCCTCATGATAAACCCTTAAATTGCAAGTTGAATGTGTTAGCCATGATATTTATATCTTGATGAATTCCATGTGCATTAATTATGCTCCCCAAGTGTTTGATAGAATGCCTATGTAAATTGAAGAGTGAATTCATGACATGCTATCATGTGGTCCCATTCATGTATAAGTTTATGTCTCTCAAGTGTTTGACAAAATATTTAAATGAATGCACTGTGAATAAGTAATTAATGCAATTCTTTTAAGATTTTGCCATGTTTTACTATTAATCCTATCGAGTCTTGGGAGTATTCAATACCCAAAAAATCTAGCTATTTACCTAGAATTACAGTAGGTATAGAATAGTATGAGAAATCTCACGAAAAGTAGTACTCAGACAGTTACAAAACTCAGTCCAGTTCAGTCAGTCAGTCTACACAATCAGTAACAGTTCAGCAAAGCCTAGTACAATCGAGTGATCAGTTCAATATCTATTTAATTGGGAGTAGAATTCAGCACCGAGCGAACCTAGGGATAGGGGCTCACCTGTCAATTGAGGGTGTGGACTTTAGTAGAAGTCCCTTAGTTCCAGAACTACATAGCCAGCATAGGTTATATATATCAACCTGCCAATTGAGGGTTGATAAAGTATTCACCTACTAGTTGAGGGTAATACATATTTCACCAGCCAGATTAGGGTGATTCTTTCATGGATCCACATAGCCATTATTAGTACCCGTGACACGATTCTAATGCCCTTCCAACTAGGGTCACAAGTTGGACCCTAACTCAGTTTATAATCGGGGTATGTCGGTTAGATGAACACTCTCATAGTTACAGTTTCAGTTTCAGACTCAGTATAGAACTCAGTCCAGTTCTACAGAATCAAGACTATCAGAAATAGTCATCCAGTTATCAGTAATACAGTTATCAATAAACTCAGATATCAGTCACTCAGTTATCAGAACTCAGTATTCAATTTCAGTATGATCTCAGATACAATATATATATATATTATATCTGAGATTAAGGTATATCAGTTTTACTTATTCGTGTACTCTTATTTAGTTATTTCAAGATGTTCATTCAGTCAGTTATCATCTCATGCATATGAACCCATGTATATTAGCCTACCTCACTTAGCATACCAGTATATTCAAATTACTGACGCATCCTCTTTCTTTTGCACTATGATGTCTCATATCATAGGTTTAGATGCTCAGCTTCTTAACTGCGCTTAGTTAGATTCAGTTAGCAGCAGCAGATTCAGTAGTGAGTCCTCATCTATCGAGGATATTATGTAATACCCTGTATTTCTTAAGCTTAACTTAACTCTCAGTTCATGAGTTATCCAAAATAAAAAATTTGAAATACTCAGTATTTTTCAGTATAGAGCCTTCCATTATGTAGGAAAATGAATTATCTTTCCAAAAATATAAAATTTGGCTAAATCTGATAATCGGCTAAGAAGTTATGGCTATTTTAAGCTTCAGTCATTAAACACTGTTATTTAGGCCAGTAGCGCATCGCGGAGTATATCAAAATGGAAATTATCAGTTTCCAGTGAGGTATCATGATATTGGCGCATCGCGCGAAGGACCCAATCCATAATTGTCAATTTCCAGTAAAGCAACGCAATTGTACCGCATCGCACCAAGCTTCCAGGTCCTATCCAATATTGCAACCTGATTCCACCGTGTTGCACTACCAACCACATTCCCAGTTGTCATTTTCCAGTGGCTTGGCGTGATAGTGGCGCATTACGCCAGGTGCCCAAATCAAGAATTTTTCAGTAACAATTTTAAATCATTCCCAGGGATAATTGGGTATTTTTCCATGACCCAAATCGGCCATTAACATATAAATTAACCTAGTTATATCATTATTATTCAATTTTCCCCAAATCAAAGGCATTTTCTCTCAAGAAAACAAACCCTAACTTCAAGAATCGAGATCAAAACTCAAGAATTTCTTCAAGCACCTTCAAGAATTAACTCTCCAAGATATGTTAGGTTTTCATCTATGGGTTACTTTCACCCATAAAGCCCAAGAAACCATTTTTAAAACTTTAAGATTTATGATTTATGATTTCCATGCTTGAATTTGAATGTATTCATGTTCATGATAGTAATTAGGATCCAATGCATGCTTAATTATAAGTTTCCATGAAATTAAGATAGTTATGTGGGGAATTATATGAATTGCATGCTTAACCCTTGAATTTGAAATTAAATGTTGTATTCATGATTACATGTGTTGAGCATCATCATGTGAAATACTCCATGTTCCCCAAGTGTTTGCTAAAATGCCTATGTGAAGTAGGTAGTGGAATCTTGATATGTCATTATGTGGTCCCAATTATGTACAAGCTTATGCCCTATAAATGTTAGGGGAAATGACTTTATGAATGAATTATGGACAAGTGTTTATTGTTGTGTATCTCAAGATCATGCTATGCTTTATTTTTCATCCTATCGAGTCCTGGGGGTATTTAATACCCGATAATTTAGCTATGTACCTAAAACCAGTGTTAGTTACAGAATAGTATCAGTCATGTCACGTTCAGTAGTACTCTCAGCCAGTTACAGAATATAGTAGAACTCAGTCAGTTATAGAACTTAGGAAAACTCAATAAACTCAGTATCAGTCCAGTCCAGTTCAGTATATTCAGTTCAGTGTCTTTCAGTTGGGAGTAGGATTCAACATTGAGTAAACCCAAGGATATGGGCTCACCTGCTAGAAGAGGATGTGATCCTTAGAAGCAATCCTTGTGTTCCAGAAATACGTAGCCAACGTAGGTTGAGACATAATAACTATCATTTGAGGGTTGATGAAGTGTTTTAACCTGTAAACTGAGAGTTTCACCATTCTCATTAGAATACCTGCCAGGTGAGGGTAACTCTTCAGTATCTTTACCCGTGGCATGGTACTGACACCCTTCCAATTGGGGTTATATATTGGACCCCAACTCAGTTATATTATCTTATTTGGGGCATGTCAATTAGATGATTACCTCTCGCGGTCTCAGTTTTAGTTTTCAAAATAAAACTCAGTTCTGTTCTATAGAATTAAGACTATCAAATACAGTCAACCAGTATTAGTAACTTCAGATATCAGTTACTCAGTATCAGAACTCAGGACTTAGATTCAGATAAGCTTAGTCACAATATTTGTTTATATGCATAGTAGCGCCATACTCAGTATTTACAATAGTATCAGTTATCCATGTACTCTTATGTTCAGTTACTCTGTATCATGCAGTTAGTTATTATTCATGCATATGAACCCTTACATTCAGTCTTACCCCATCTAGCATACCAGTACATTCCACGTTCTAACGCATACTCTTTCTTTGTGTTATAATGTCTTATATTATAGGTTCAGACGCTCAGGTTCCTAGCCGCACATAGATAAATCTAAATTCATCCAATAGTAGATTTAGCAGTGAGTCCTCATCATTCAAGGATATTATTTTATTTCATTATTATAGTAGATTCAGTATTTTGGTAGATGGAGTTAGTTGGGGGATTTTCCCATCAACTCTACTTTCAGACAGTTTCAGATTAGAGGCTTTTCAGACTAGTTTTCAAATAGTGTTCAATTTTACAAATTGTTATTTCAGTTGATACACTTATTAGTATTTACAGATTTTGAACCTTATAATGTTTCATCCTATTTTTCCATATTTATTACATTATCATATTTCAGTGCTCACAGAAGATATCAGTCATGGGTTAGCGTATGGTTCTTCGGGGTCGTAAGCATCGTGTAGCATCTGGGGTACGAACTCAGGGTGTTACAAACTTAGTATCAGAGCCTAAGGTTCAACAGAGTCCTAGGAAGTCTGAAAGACACATCTAGTAGAGTCTTGTGCATGGGTGTGTAGCGCACCACACTTATGGAGAAGAGGCTATGAGATGTTTTAGGAAAAGTTTCCCTTCTTTCAATATTTATGTCGTGCGAGTTAGCAAGAGCTCAAGTTAAACTCTCAGTCTAATCCATTTCTTCCTTTCATTTACAGAGCATGCCTTCCAAAAAAGACTGACGAAGGAAGAATCGGGAATTAGTCAGCACCTCAGCCCGTTCAGAAAGATCCCCTAGATGAGCATGTCTCCAATGTAGAATTCAGAGTTGCATTCACTACTTTAGCCAATTTCGTAGTAGCTCAGAATAAATGGCAAGCTGTTGTCTAGGATAACCCAGTGTCCAATACTGCTGCAGCCAGGATTTGGGACTTCAACCAAATAAATCCTCCCCTATTCTCAGGATCTAACTCAGAATAGGATCCATAGGAGTTTCTCGATCAGGTTTAGAAAGTCACAGATATCATGGTAGTGACTTCTAGTGAGAGTGTTGAGTTAGATACCTATCAGCTATAAGATATAGCCCATACATAATTTAAGATGTGAAAGGTAGATAGGGGCATAGATACAGAGCCCATAGAGTGGGAAGAGTTTGCTACTGCTTTCCTAGAGAGATTTTTTCCCTTAGAGCAAGAGAAGCCAAGGTGTTAGAGTTCATCAACCTCAGGCAAGGAAGTATGAGAGTGAAAGAGTATTCCCTCAAGTTTACTCAGTTAGCCAGGTATGCTCCCCATATAGTAGCAGACAATAGGTCCTGAATAACCAAGTTCGTATCTGGGGTGTCAGATAGTGTGGTTAAGGAGTGCAGAACAACGATGTTGATTAAGGAGATGGACATATCCAGGCTCATGGTTCATGTACAGCAGATAGAATAGGATAAGATTATAAAAAGGGAGAGAAAGAACAAGAGAGCTAGAACAGGTAGTTTCAATTTGAATCAGCGTAAGTCAGAGGCGGTAACCATTCTCAGTTTCACCCAAAATCTTTAGTTCCAGCTTCGTCCGCAGCTAGTGCTCCAGTTCCTAAGTTTAGAAACGATAATAAATATAGGGCACCAGGCTCTAAATCTTAGGGTAGTGTTAGTAGTGCTCGAATAAATCCTCTATGTCAGCAATGTGGAAAGAACCACTAGGGAGTTGGCAAAGCTGGCAGTGATGTTTTTTTTGGGTGTGGCAAGCCAGGCCACAGAGTTAGAGATTGTCCTCAGTCAGGTTCTCAGGGTCATTATAATCATCCCCCAACTCAGTCCGATTTCCTGAATCAGCAGGGTACCGCTTCCAGTGCCACTAATGGGCAATGCCTAAATAGGCTTTATGCATTTCAGTCCAGACAAGATCAGGAAAAATCTCCTGATGTGGTCACTGGTACGTTACAGATCTTCTATTTACATATTTATGCCTTGTTAGATCTAGGGGCTTCTTTATCTTTCGTAACTCTTCATATAGCCGTTAACTTTGAAGAAAATCCAGAAATTCTAGCAGAGTCTTTCTCAGTTTCTACCCCAATGGGTTAATCTATCATAGCCCGATGGGTATACAGGAACTATCCAGTTATGATATCTCAGAAAGTTACTTCAGTAGACTTAGTTGAGCTAGAGATGATAGAGTTTGATGTCATTCTTAGCATAGATTGGCTTCACTCATGTTATGGCACAGTTGATTGTAGAAACAGAATAGTTTATTTTTAGTTTCCAAATAAACCAAACCTTGAATAGAGGGGTAGTACCACAGTGCTTAAGGGTTAGTTGATTTCATACCTTAGAGCAAGAAAAATGATATCCAAGGGATGTATCTACCATCTTGTGTGAGTCAAAGACTCTAACTCAGAAACTCCAACTCCTGAGTCAGTTCCAGTAGTAAATGAATTCTCAGATGTGTTTCCCGAAGATCTTCCTGGAGTTCCTCCCGTTAAGGAAATAGACTTCGGAATAGACCTTCTTCCAGATACTCAGCCTATATCTATTTTGCCATGCAGAATGGCACTAGAAGAACTCAGAGAGTTAAAGAAACAGTTAGGAGATCTCCTAGATAAAGGATTCATCAGACCCAACATTTTCTCGTGGGGAACATTAGTCTTATTCGTGTGTAAGAAAGACGATTCTCTTAAAATATTTATAGAATACCATCAGTTGAACAAAGTCATAATCAAGAATAAATACCCACTTTCCAGAATTGATGACTTATTCTACAAACTTTAGGGTTCTAGTTACTTTTCTAAGATAGACCTCAGATCAGGCTATCATCAGCTTTTTGAGTCAGAGAATGTGACATTCCAAAAATAACTTTCAGAACCCGATATAGTCACTTCGAGTTTATAGTCATATCCTTTGGTCTTACTAATTCCCTAGCAGCTTTCGTGGACTTAATGAATCATATGTTCAAACATTACTTGGACATATTCATTATAGTCTTCGTCGATGACATTCTTGTCTATTCCCATAGCGAGAATAATCACGCAGATCACCTCAGAATCGTACTTCAGACTCTTAGAACTCATTAGATGTTCGCCAAATTCAGTAAGTGCAAATTTTGGCTAAGGTGAATAGAAATCCTTGGTCATATTATTTCCGGTGATGGCATTAGAGTTGATCCTCAAAAGACCGAGCAGTGAGAAACTGTCCTAGACCCATCTCTCCATCAGATATCAGGAGTTTCTTAGGTTTAGCTATCTATTACCATTATTTTGTTGAAGGGTTCTCATCTATTACATCCCCCATGTCCAGACTGATTCAGAAAAAAGTCCAGTTTTAGTGGCAGATTCCTACAAGAAGAGTTTTCAGAAGTTGAAGACTCGGCTCACCTCAGCCTCATTTTTTACTCTACCAGATGGTTCAGATGGTTTTGTTGTGTACTGTGATGTATCCAGAGTAGGTTTGAGTTGTTTTCTCATGCAGAGAGGTAAGGTCATAGCCTATGCCTCCAGATAACTTAAACCCTATGAGAAGAATTATCCGACTCGTGATCTTGAGCTAGCAATTGTAGTGTTTTCCTTAAAGATTTGGAGGCACTATTTGTATGGGGTGCATGTTGATGTGTTCATTGATCACAAGAGCTTGTAATATGTTTTTTCTCAGAAATATTTAAATTTCCATCAGAGAAGGTGGTTAGAGTTATTAAAAGATTATGACATGAGTGTTCTGTATCATCCGCACAAAGCCAATCTAGTGGATAATTCTCTCAGTAGACTGTCTATGGGTAGTGTTTCTCATGTTAAGGATAGTAAGAAAAAGTTAGTTCAGGAAGTTCATTAGCTTACCCGACTAGGTGTTTCCTTAGTCGATTCAGCAAAAGGTAGTGTATGGGTGCAGAACAATTCCAAATCATCTCTAGTTTCCAAAGTGAAGGAAGAGCGGGATAGAGATCCCAGTCTAGTTAAGTTGAAAGAGTCACTCATAGATCAGAAAATAGAGGTTTTTTTCCAAGGAATAGATGGTATTTTGCATTGCCAGGGTCGGATATGTGTGCCAGGTGTAGATGACTTGAGGTAATAAATTCTTACAGAAGCGCATGGTGCATGATACTCTATTCATCCAGGGGCCACTAAGATGTACCGCAATATGCGGAAGATCTATTGGTGGAGTAGGATGAAGAGGGATATTGCAGAGTTTGTATCTAAGTGCTCTACGTGTCAGCAAGTTAAGATTGAGCACCAGAAGCTTAGTGGGTCCATGCAGGAGTTCAGTATTCCCATATGCAAATGGGAAGAAGTGAACATGGACTTTGTGATGGGTTTGCCTCGTACTCGTCATTAGCATGATTCCATTTGGGTTATCATAGACAGGATGACCAAATTAGCTCATTTATTTCCAGTTCATACTTTCTATTCAGCCGAGGGATAAACTCTATATCAGAGAGTTAGTTATGTTACACGGAGTCCCAATATCCATCATCTCAGATAAAGGTACCCAGTTTACCTTTCATTTCTGGAAAGCATTCCAAAAGGGTCTTGGTACCCAAGTTTACCTCAATACAGCCTTACACCCTCAGAAAGATGGTCAAGCATAAAGGATCATTCAAACTCTAGAAGATATGCTAAGAATATGCGTTGTCAATTTTAAGGTTAGGATGGCCAATTGCCTTTGAACAAGTTTGCATACAATAACAGCTATCATTCCAGTATTCAGATGGCTCCGTTTGAGGCTCTCTACGGTAGGAGATGTAGATCTCAAATTTGTTGGTTCGAGGTAGGTGAGGCCGCAGTAATAGTGCCTGACCTAGTATTAGATGCCTTAGAGAAGGTTCATTTAATTAGAGAAAGACTTAGGGCTGCCCAGATGCATCTAGAAGGTTAAGGGATGACTTCCAAAGTGAGTAATATTTAAATCATATAGATTTGCCTAAATCCGATAATCGGGCAAGAAGTTATGGCTAATTTAAGTTCTAGTCATAAAACACCATCATTATACTGTTTAGTACATTGTGGAGAGGGTTTATTTAATAATTGTCGAATTCCAATGGGACTCTGCGATGGTGGCGCGTCGCGGAGGACCCTAATTTCCTAGTTGTCCCTTTCCAGAAGCTCAGCGCGATAACAGCGCATCGCTCTAGGTGCCAAAATAGAATTTCCAAAGTGGCACCGTGATGGCTCTGCATCGCGTAGTCTGCCCAATTCATGGTGGTCGATTTCCAGTGAGCCACCAAGATAGTGGCGCGTCGCGGTGACCACTCAGTTCACAAATATTTTGTTTTCCAGTTTGTTAAGAGTTAAAGGGGGTATTTTAGTCAATTACCCTACCCCCAATCAGTCCAAAAACATAAAATCAATTACATAACAAAGCACTTTATGCCCTAATCCTCATTCTCTTCAAAATAAAAACTCTAGTTCATCATACTTCTCCTCCAAGAAACTCAAGATTTCTCCATCAATTCTCCAAATTGAGTCAAGATTCGAAGTTCTTAGTGCAAGAATTCCAAGAACCCTCATTCAATAGTTCCAATAACATCTCAAAAGCAAGATGTTCATCCAAATTTATCAATCTAAGGTATGTGCGGTTTGAACAAGAATAATTCTTCTATTCTTGTGCCCAAAATTTCTTTTAAGTTATAAATTTCTGGATTTTACTATGATTTCCATGAAAATCAAGTTAGGGTTTATACCCATTACCATTATTTGCAAGATTATGTGATTTCTCATGATTTAAAAGTTGAATTATATGATTTTGTTTATATTTCTACGCCTATTGATGAAATTTTCAGATTTTAAGCTGCATTATGAATGATTGTGTTATAAAGTATAAATTTTTATGGTGTTTGATATGAAATTGAAGCATGGGCTATTAAGACCTAGTATGTATGTTGAACTTCAAGAATAATCATGATTTAAGCATTCCATGATTAGCTATTTTCAGTTTTTGATGAAGAAAGTTGATCATTTGAACTAAGCTAAGATAGGAATCCACATTATTTATTCAGGTTACAATATAAAGCAAAGACAAGCATAATCAATTTTTAATTTTAAACCTTTATGCTATTTTAAGGTAGATTCCCTAAAGTTCTGAGCAATAAGTATGGGAGTAGTATTTAGCACCGAGTGGGTATGATTTCAAGGTTTCATGCCCCAGAACTATGAGCCACCATAGATTTTTGACACTACCGAAAATTGGACATATGGCAACAAGTTTTTAAGCAACGGTTCATAAACCATTGCAATAGACAGTCTAAAGCAACGGTTACAATCGTTGCTAAAAAGTTTGATTCTAATACCACAATTTAATAACACAACCATTGCCACTAATTTATAACCGTTGCAATAGGCATCCATATAACAATAATTTATGAACAGTTGCTACAAAATAATCTATGGCAACACCTATTTATCAATTACAACATTTATTAAATCTCTCTATTTCCCCTCTTATTTTCATAACCCTCCAAAAGCAAAAAAATATAATCCCTTTTCCCTCTCTTCTCGAATTTTCTCTTACTAAACCAAAAACAAATTAGAATTTGAATACGCAATTTTGACCTCCAATTGTTGCCTGAAGATGAAATTGCAGGTATGAACCCATCTTCTATGAGCACCACTGTTTAATCGGTACCTACCTAACTAAGAATTTGTTACCAAGCATTTGTTACTAAAAGAGGGAACAACGGGAAATCTAAGCTAATTAGTACCTTACTAAGCATCGTTGATTTCTCTTAACATTGAAATGCAATGGGAAATCTGTGAAATCTGAGAATATTTTCATATTTTTGAGGTTTCTCTAAATTTGTGAAATCTAAAAATTAGGGTTTCTCCAATCTGTGAAATATGATATTTTAACTGAAGAAACAACTTTAAGGTTAGTATATTTGATTTCTCTTAACATTGATGTTGAATTGTTGTTGCATGAGCTATTAAGTTGAATTTCCTTTCTTCTGGTAATGTGCGACCAAATATTCTTTTGGGTGTTTGAGTTTTATTAATTTTCTTGACAATGATGTTGGATTTTGTATTGCATGAGTGTTGTATTTCCTAATTTTTCTGCGAATTTACATGCGTTTTGTAAGGTATAATGTGACTAAAACCCTGAATATGCACATCGAATGTGGTGGAGGGCCCTTGGCAGAATGTTTACCCTTCCATTCTCATATTTTCTCCGTAAGGGGTACATAATAGTACAACTTGGATTTAGGCTCTCTGGACTCTTTGCTCTTGGTGCTGGACAGGGGCTCATAGGTTGGTGGATGGTGAAAAGTGGTTTAGAGGTACCAAGCTATCTATTTAATTTGTGTGGCTGTTAAACTCATATAAGACGCATCATTCTGTAAGTTTGATTAAATTATTTTTCCTGCAGGAGCCAGCATCTGAGTATGTTGAACCAAGAGTAAGCCCCTATCGTCTTGTAGCTTATCTTACCTCCATATTTACTATTTATTGCGGACTCTTCTGGATGACTCTTTCTGTTTTTATGCCCGAACCTCCTGCTGAATCACTTGCCTATGTTCGTGGGGTTGGAAAAGTTAAGCGGCTTGCACTTTCTGTGGGTATCCTTGTTAGAATTACTACTATCTCTAGAGATTTTGTTGCTAGAAATGACGTTGTATGTAACTAATATTCTCCATATCGTAGTTTTATACTTGCACAAATTAAGTAGTTGATGGTTTTGTTTTGTGAATCAGAAAGACGAACCAGAAAAGCAAAATTTCTTATTCTTTATGTGTAGTGCCTACATTATTCTCTCAGTAGTTTGGTTAAAGGGAAGTAATTATCTAAATATGAAACCTCTAGGGTCGAGCATTTAATACATTTCCGAAGATGGGAGATACATGGATTCCAGATGATATCTTCAGTATAAAACCTCTTATGCACAACTTTTTTGAGAATACGTCAACAGTTCAAGTAGACTTTTGTTTCTGGACTTTTCAGTTTATCTACTTTTGAATGATTAGATATGTTGGCGTGAAACTTTTCTCCATATTTAGAATCATGAAGAAGAATTGGTAGAAGAGAACGTAATGTTGATAAGAGTTTGCTAAAAAAAAGAAGAACGTTGTTGTTGACTTTAGAATTACTAGATATTTCATTCAAACTCGGCTTCGTTTATTGTTCTTGAGAAGATACTGAAGCTCAGAAATTAGGAAGAATATTTTCCCTCACTAACTAAAAGAGAGTTTGTTTTTAACAATGAAAAAAGTAAATTAAATAGATACAGTTAAGTTTTATTAAAAGCAATTGCATTAAGGCATCTGTATGTTTCTTTTAATAGAATTACTCAGGTAATTCAATCCATCCTGCTAATCATGATTCATGAAGATATTGAAGCTCAATAAAAGAAGTTTAACGAAGTATATTCATTCAGCCACGAACCATGAGATAGAAAAATGTTACAGGCAGCAGAAAACTATGATTAGAATGCCAGTTTAGACATTTTTCATAGACAACAACAACAACAACATACCCAGTGTAATCTCACAAATAGGTCTGGGAAGGGACATGTTCTTTATGAAGAATTTCACTCTTGGCTTTTGCAGCTTAATCATCGTATACTTGTCATTGCTACTTTAGCTGCAATAGGTGGTTTTTGTTTCTTGTATACGGACATATATTTTCCCTTCTTCTAATGAATGTCATTAATGTATCAAAGAAAGTGTCTTTACGTTAATAATGGTACCTCTGGGTGCTGTACTCTCAATTGTCAAATGACATGGCCCTAAGACCTAAGCATTTCAGCTTAAATATGTCTTAAAGAGGTGGAAAGGAGATATTACTGATAATTTTGGACTAACTTCTTTGTAGAAAATATTGAAGTGCTTAAAATATGGTCTGATAACTTAACATCTAGTCTACTTATCGTATTTCCAAATATCTAATTCATTATTGATCAAAAAATTGCTGAATATATTTTTCCTTGAATTTAAAAGATATGAGTCTAGTTAAGTTACCTTTTTCTTAAAAAAAAAAAGATATGAGTCTGGCTTTTGTTTAATCAATTCATACCATTGAGCTGTGGTGGTGACTTTAGTGGTTTCATATAAGTATGGACTATCTTTAAGTAAATCTACTTCTCCAAGGAGGTGAACTGAAATTTAGTCTATTTTACCTTTTATGTGTTAGTATCATTAAAATAATGAGTATTCGTCCCTCTTTCTCACTGTAGGCTGGTTATGTGGGTGAGGATGTGGAATCTATATTATACAAATTACTTGAGGTATGCATGTTGCTTTAATGGTGGTTGAAGTTTTTTTTTCATTCTATTCATGCCCGATCTGCTTAGTTAGCTCATTTTATTATTGGTACTTCAGAGCTGAATTTGTGATAGAGAGTTAAAGACAAGAAATGGCCCTTATTTTTTTTTTATAAAAAGGGTCTGACACCTGGGCTGGTATGAGTTTACTAATAAAGGATAACGTGATCCTATATTTAGTTTTCTTGTTTCCAGCAACATTGCAAAAATATGCAGGCAAGTTGCACAAAGTTCCACCATGTTAATATTGATACTATCAATATATAACTTGTTTTACCTGCAATCTTTTCAGTATACTTTTTAGACATCAGTATTATGATATACCATTGGTCAGTCATTCTCTGAGTAAAAATTTTGATGGCTTCTCTTGATCAATTTTTTTTAAGGTTTCTCTTTGGGTGCTACTATTTCTGAATCTTTTTGGGTGATTTTGCAATTTTATTTCATATTGTAAACGACAAATAGATACTACTGCTTTTTCTAGCATTTCAATCTGATATATTACTGATGACATGGCAGTTGTGCACTAGCTGGTTGATATAGATACTAAAGATATCCTTTTTACCTATGGTGGAGCTTTTGTTGGTTTAGAGAGACAATTTTAGAAAGGTAATCTGTCAAACTCAATTAATTTCATGAAACACATTAGGTTAAGTGATATATTATGGTTTAACTTATCATTCCTGTACTCCCAGACGACAAGATTCTTCAATTAGATTTGGAGCAACTGTTTGGACTAATATGAGAATTGGTGGTCTAACTGATGTTGTAGTCACATCATCACTGTTGGAATTTGTGAGGAGATCCCACCGACTCTTGAGCGTAGTTTTCTTTTCCGAGCTGCTATTTTGTAGATCTAATGATTTTGTGACTCTCTATTGCCATAGCAAACTGCAAAGCGTGTCCATTTATACCTTAATGGCCATGCTTTTTAAGTGTAGCTGATACAGCCACACTCGTAAGCACAACAAGTTGGCTGGAGATAGTTACAAAAGCTGCTCAATCACCAGTTCAACAGGCCATACTTCAAGTTCAACAATAGGTAAAAACTAATTGTTTTGCATTTATTTCATCGTTATTATATGCTTCACCATAAAAAATACTACAAACTATCAGGCAGTTTTGCGTACCTTGGCTGCACTTGTTGCTTTTAGCTGAGAAACTTCTTACTCCTTTTGGGTTTGTGCAGTTCTTTGCTCCAGGACTCTTTCAATCACAGTAGCAATTGGTACACATCATTTGTACTTTTCATTTTGGTGAAAATTTACACATTGAAAAATGATCTCTATTACTCGACTGATGTTGCCTATGCTATTATTTTGGGATATTCATCATTAGTGAAGTGCAGACGGCCGATTTCTAGTCCTAAAGAACAATAACAATTCTTTCTTATCTTCTGGTTTGTGTGCGTAGTATCTTAGCCTTTCCTATCTTCCTCTATCATAAGAAAGAAGGTAGATTTTGTAGATAATACTTCTGGTTTATTGTTTAAATGAACTGCTTGGAATTCCTCTGTACATGTTATGATAAAGTGTTCTGCATTGACTAAAAAACAGGGCTACTGCTGCTTTTTCTTCTTCTTATCTACTGCTTCTTCTTCACAATTGAAGTAAACCAGATATTCCAGAAGTAAAATTGGTAAGTTTTGTCTCAATTTAGTGTGTTTCCCTAAAGTTTAGGATTTAGTTTCCTGACTTGGTCTATCTGAGGAAAATTTTATTTTAGTAAGTTGTTCGGTTCCTATGCAAATCCCTGAAGGTTTTTTACATTTGTTGCGTCGGGTAGTGTAAAGCATGTTAGGCCTGATGGTTATTAAGTTTTGGCCGAGTTAATGTGGCACTGATAAATTCTTTGTTAAGGTAGGAAGTTGTGTTGTTCGGGACTTGTTTAAATTAATATAATTCATATTTTGGGTTGAAAGAGTTCTTTTTTTGAACACATAATGTTTGATAAAACTTGTATTTACTCTATGATAACACACAATATTTAACAGACTTGTATTTAATCAGTAAAATTAGTCTTTTCCTAATAAGCACAAGGTGCTATAAGTTTCCACTTTCCATGACCTTTGGGCGGTTTTACTTGTATTTTGGCGGATTGTTGAAGTACTCATGTGGATTGCATTATTAAAGTACTCAACTGTACCTAATGACATTGAATCACTGTGGAACTTGAAAAGCAAGCATAAATCTATTTCTTACTCGTGATAATGATAATGACATTGAATATTGTGTGTTCAAAGAGGTGATATATGAAGAATAACTGAAATCATACTGTCAAAGGTCATAGACATGATTTTTTTTTGTTGGTGGAGAAAATGAAAAAGCGAATGGGAGAACATGGAAGATGTTGGTTAAGAAGCTTTTAGATGGTTTTTGCAACTTGTTCTAGGACTTTTTTGATATCGACGACAACACAATGAAACTTATGTCGTATTTTACTATTTTCTAGTTTTATGGATATTAATAACTATGGCTAGCTTATTATTTTTGATATACGATTTTAAAGAAGAATGTTGGTGACTATTTTGTGATTTTTATTATAACTTTTATCATGTATTTGAGTTTCTTCGTGTTTTATTAGTTCGGGTCATTGCAGGTCTATATTTCTTTGTAGCAGATTAAACTGCTGCAATAGCAACTTAGAACCGCTGCTATAGAAAATTCAACAAAATAATAAGACTATTGCAATAGCTTGTAGACATAACTCATTTAAACCGTCGCTATAGAGTTTATATGTATCAAAAACCGTAGCATTAGTTTATATGTATCCAAAACCATAGCATTAATCACAAAACTGTTGCAAAAGTAAAGTATAAACTTAACCGTTGCAATACACTTGTTTAGCTATTCCAATAGATAAAACAACCGTTGCATAAAAAATATTGCAACAGTTTGTAAATCGTTATTTTAGCTCATTTAAACTATAGCTATAGAGTTTATATTTGTCCAAAAATAATCATAGCATTAGTTATAAAAGTATCGTAATACATTTATTTTAACCGTTGTGATAGATAAAATAACTGTTGCATAAAACCCTTTGGTAACGGTTTATTTCATTGCAATTGATGTCAAAAAAGTGTTGCGGTAGTGATCGTAATAACCGTTGCTATAGCGGAGATATAGCAATGGTTTATAGAACCGTTACAAGAACTGTAGCAATATAGCTATAGCCACGCAATCTAGTGAAACGGTTTCATAACCGATGCAATAGCTCTATAGCTACGGTTTTCTCATCTATTGCAACGGTTTTGCCTGTTTCGCCATAGACCTAATTTTCAGTAGTGTGATTTACCCCAAGTGGGTTAAGATAGTGATCACTAAATTTAAAGGTTCTATTCCGATGCAAGGATAGAGCAGCTCTCCCCAACATGGGCAAGACGTTGGACTCCATGTTAGCTCACATGGTTTATGTCGGTTAGAAGAAACTCCCATAGTCTCCCAAGTCCAAAGTCCCTAAGTTCCAAAGTCCTATAACCTCCCAGTTTTAAAGAAGTCCCTTATTCTCTATAAGATAAATGTAAAAGTTTTGAAACCTATTGTTCTAAGATTCCTCTTGCTTACAAGTTTCTAGAATAAGATGGAGAATAGAGATTTTAGAAGTGAATATAATGACTCACGAGATTTATACTATATACTTCATTTTACATGATTTATGAGATTCAGATTTTAGTTTTTACTCAAGCTATGTGAGTTATTTATATCAGCATGCATGTTTCTATAAAGATTGATGATATTGTTTACTTATTGCATTGCACTCCCATATACTCAATACATCCTCAAAGTACTGATCCACATATACGTCTGTGTGCTACATTGTCTTATAATATAGGTTCAGGTGCTCAGTATCCACAGCGTGAGTAGTTCGAGCATCTTTATCTACATTCCCACAGTGGTGAGTCCTCATGATTCGAGGGCCTGCTTCTTCAGACTTTCAATTTTCTTTTAGTATATAGACTATCGCTTTTCAGTTCAGTTTGAGTCAGTTGGGGGTCTGTCCCAATGGCTCTCTAGTTCTTTGTTAGTAGCAGAGGCTTGTCGGACTACGAGTTTGTTTAAAGACTATTAGTATTCGTTGTTTAGATAACATCTATCATTTATTCGTGTTAGTTTTGATATGAAACAACATTTACTCTTGACTAGATTATCTTAAAGTAAGGGTTAGAAGAAGTAGCAGCCTCAAAGGGTTAGCTTAGGGCTACTTGTAGCCTTAAGCACCGTGTGACATCTCAGGATGATATTTTGGGGAATTACACTTACTAAATTCTCATTCATTTCGAAAAGGTAGCTTATGAGCTCGATTTGCCTTCAGGCCTTACTTCAATGCACCCAGTATTCCATGTCTCCTTGCTAAAGAAATGCATTGGTGACCCAGTAGTCCTAGTTCCCTTAGAGGGTGTAGATATTCAGAAGGATCTTTCCTTTGAAGAGTTTCCAGTACAAATCCTCGATCGTCAGATTCGCAGACTGAGGAACAAAAAAGTTCCCTTAGTCAAAGTCCTTTGGTGGAATCAGTCCGCAGAAGGAGCTACTTGGGAAGTAGAAGTACATATGTGGACCAAGTATCCTCACCTCTTCTTCGCAACCTCAGATCGAGCTTAAGGTAACAGTCTTTCTTACCTTTACTCAGTTCCATGTTCAGCTATAATTATAACTTGGTATCCATTACCATTGCATATTCAGTAATTCATTCATGAATCAATTCAGTCATGTACTCAAGCATCATATATGTATGTTCAATTTGAAAACCTAACTTATTAGTAGCTTCAGTCATGTATTCCATGCATCAGATATGTATGTTTAGTGTAAAAGCTCAGTGTGTCAGTAGCTCAGTCATGTAGTCATGTATTAGATATGCATGTTCAGTGTGTAAACTCAGTCAATCAGTGTCTCAGCTTAATCAGTCACATTCAAGGATGAATGTTTCCAAGGGGGAGATATTGTAATACCCCATATTTCTCAAGCCCTGCGCCACCAGCAACCCTCAAATAACACCGCCGCCGCTCCTCCACGTAGCCATCGCCCTCCACCGAAAAAGTGGGTAACTCCATTGTTGATCCAGCCCCCGTCAGACGCCCCATCCGCCGACAGAAAAAGCAACAGCAACAGGAGCTTCCAGCCCGAAGGACCACCACTGGTCCGCTTCTCCGCCACCATAATTTCTACTTATCATCAATGAAACCCGCGAATTCATCCAGCTTGATTTATTCTTATAGTTTCGCATCATTCCTCACCGTCAATTCTCGCCGGTGTTGTAGTAGATCAATCTTCTCCAGCAGAAAGTCTTTGTTCGCTGCACCATACAAGGTCGAGATCCCTATTTTGTGAATCTCCGTCATCAACGAGGCTGCTCCATATCTAATTCTCTTTCCAACAAATTTCTGATACGCACAATAAAGATATCTTCAAATTGCCCTCACCGACCGCCATTCCTCGCCGTCAAATCTCGCTGGCGATGCAATAAAATCTTCTCCAGTATATGCACAGCTTACAGATTCTGATTCTTGTACCCCATTTTTCTCAATTAAGATTCAAGTAAGAGACCGTTTTGGCTTTTCTTGGTTATGGAATTATTGGTTAAGCTGAATATTTGAGTTAACGAACAACAAAAAGAAGAATATAGGCACCATCATCATCATCTCAAAGAAGAAGAACGCAAAGTGCGTGGAAATTCGATGACAGGAACACTATTTTGGTGACACTATTCCAGCGACCAATTTCTACCGCAAATTGTTGGAATCCAGCAACTTAACCAAGTATAAGGACGCTACCCAGTTTCGATCAGGTGCACTCGATCCATCTTTTCTAGTTGTGTATAGTTTTCTTGATTTTTAGGGGTTGCTACTGGTTGTGTTCTGCACTATTCTTGTTGTGATTCTTGTTTCATAGCGTCTTGGTTGATTATCTGGTTGTGGGTGTCGAATTTCTTGTTGATTGTTTGCTTTGTAATAGTGTTGTATGTGTGAATCTCTTTATTGTTCTTAGTAGTTTTGGTGTGTGTTACCTTGTCTGATTACTATTACTTGATTTACTAGCATATCCATTAAGTGTGGTAGTATTAGTTCCCGCTATTGACTACTGTGTACCAAAATTTATGTATCCCTTTTGTTATCTTTCTTCCCTTTTTCCTTTCTTCTCTTTGTTGCCTAGTGGTTGTGATTGGTGAGGGTAGACTAGGGGCATGTCATAGGTCGGGATTGGGGTTAGGAATTATTAGGTCTGGGCTGGGGTTTGAAGGGGTTAGGTTTGGGTCGGGTCTAGGATCGAGTTGGGGGTTAGGTGCTAAGGGTAGTAAGGTTAGGCGGGATAAGAGAGCTTCTAGGTTGTGAGTTGGATCTTGGAACATTGGTACTTTGCAGGGTAAGTCTATAGAGATGGTGAAGATTCTTAGAAAGAGGGGGGTTAGTGTAGCGTATGTCTAGGAAACTAAATGGGTAGGCACTAAAGCGAGAGATGTGGATGGATATAAGTTGTGGTACTCGGGTAGCGTGAGACATAGAAATAGGGTAGGTATCTTAGTAGATAAAGATCTTAGGGAGAAGGTGGTAGAGGTAAAGAGAGTTAGTGATAGACTGATGTCTATTAAGTTAGTCATGGGAGGGTCTACGGTAAACGTTATTAGTGCCTATGCCCCGCAAGTAGGTTTGGACGAAGAGGAGAAGAATGAATTCTGGGAGGTTTTAGATGAGGTGGTGAAAAGCATCCCGAGCACTGAGAAGCTTTTCGTGGGAGGGGATTTCAATGGGCATATTGGGTCTTTGTCGGGAGGGTATGATGATGTGCATGGCGGTTTCGGTTTTGGTGAGTGGAATGAAGGAGGAACTTCTCTGATGGATTTTTCTAGGGCTTTTGGGTTGTGGATAGCAGATTCGATCTTTTCAAAGAAAGAGGATCACCTTATTACGTTTCGTAGTTTAGTGGCCAAGACTCAGATAGACTTTTTGCTTCTTAGAAAAGGGGATAGAGCGTTGTGTAAAGACTGTAAAGTCATACCTAGAGAGAATCTCTTAACTCAACATATGTTGTTGGTGATGGACTTGGTTATCAATAAGGGCAAAAAGTAGAGAAGTAGGGAGGCGCGACCCAGGATTAAGTGGGGGAGCTTGACTTTGGCTAGTGCTTTGGAGATAAAAAAGAAGTTAAAGAGTAGGGGGTCTTGGGAGAGTAGAGGGGGGTGGATAATATACGGGAGACGACTTCCAGTTGTATTAGGGAAACCATTAGAGAGGTGTTCGATGTCTCGAGAGGTCGATCTGGCAAACATTGAGGAGATTGGTGGTGGAATGAAGAGGTCAAGAGAAAGGTAGAGTCTAAGAAGGTGGCTTATGCTAAGTTGGTTGGGAGCAAGGATGATGAGGAAAGACAGAAGAATAAGGATGAGTATAAGTTTGCTAGAAGAGAGGCTAAGTTAGCGGTTACGGCGGCTAAGACAGCAGCTTTTGAGAGTTTGTATGCAGCTTTAGAGGAGAAAGACGGAGATAAGAAGTTGTATAGGATGGACAAGTCCATGGAGAGGAGGGCTCATGACCTTGACCAAGTGAAGTGCATCAAAGAAGAGAATGGTATAGTGTTGGTTAAGGATGCCCTCATTAGGGAGAGGTGGCAGTCCTATTTTCATAAAAGTTTGAACGACGAGGGGGACAAAGGTTCTGTGTTGGGAGACTTGGATATATCTGAGGAGGGTCGCGATTATAGTTATTATAGGCATATCGAGGTTAAAGAGGTCAAGGAAGCTATTGCAGGATGCGGCGGGGTAGGGCAACGAGGCCAAACGAAATTCCAGTAGACTTTTGGAAGAGCACTAGCGGGGCAGGTCTGTAGTGGTTGACAAGGATGTTTAACATTATTTTTAGAGCTGCTAAGATGCCTGAAGCATGGAGGTGTATCAAGATGATTCCAGTGTATAAGAAGAAGGGAGACATTCAGAGTTGTAACAACTATAGAGGTATTAAGTTGTTGAGTCATACTATGAAGGTTTGGAAAAGGGTGGTAGAGTTGAGGATGAGAAGGATCGTGACGATCTCTGAGAATCAATTTGGTTTCATGCCTGGTCGCTCGACCATTGAGGCCATTCACCTTATGAGGAGATTAGTGGAGCAGTTTCGAGAGAGGAAGAAGGACTTGCACATGGTGTTTATTGATCTAGAGAAGGCATATGACAGAGTTCCCAGGGAGATTCTATGGAGGTGCTTGGAGGATAGAGGGGTGCTCATGGCATACATTAGGTCGATTTAGGATATCTATGATGGTGCAAAGACTCGTGTGAGGACGGTAGGTGGAGATTCAAAGCACTTTATAGTTTTGATAGGGTTGCACCAGGGATCGACTCTTAGCCCGTTTCTATTTTCCTTGGTGATGGATGTTTTGACGTGACATATTCAAGAGGAGGTGCCTTGGTGTATGTTATTTGCAGATGATGTGGTTCTGATCAATGAGACTTGAGGTGGAGTTAATGATAAGTTGGGGGTTTGGAGACAAACGCTTGAATCTAAAGGTTTTCGGTTAAGTAGAATAAAGATGGAGTACTTGGAGTGTAAGTTCAGTAATATGTTGCAAGAAGATGGAGTGGTTGTGAAGCTAGACTCTCAGGCCATCCAGAAGAGGGAGAGTTTCAAGTATCTGGGATCTATAATTCAAGAAAATGGTGAGATTAACAAGGACGTCACGCATCATATTGGGGCAGGGTGGTTGAAGTGGAGGCTCGCTTCAGGAGTCCTTTGTGATAAGAAGGTGCCCCCGAAGCTTAAAGGTAAGTTCTACAGAGTGGTAGTCCAGACAGCTATGTTGTATGGAGCGGAGTGTTGGCCAGTTAAGAACTCCCACATCCAAAAGGTGAAGGTGGCGGAGATGTGAACATTGCGATGGATGTGTGGACATACCAGGAAAGATAGGGTGAGGAATGAGATTATTTGGGAGAAGGTGAGAGTTTCCTCGGTGGAGGATAAGTTGTGAGAAGTGAGGCTACATTAGTTCGGGCATATGATAAGGAGGGGCCCTGATGCTCCAAAGGTGTGAGACTCTGGCTATGGATGGTTTTAGGCTGGCTAGAGGTAGATCGAAGAAATATTGGAGGGAGGTGATTAGGCATGATATGGAGCAATTACAGCTTACAGAGGACATGACCCTTGATAGGAAGGTTTTGAGGACGTAGATTAGGGTAGAGGGTTAGGGGATGGGAGCCCGACGTAGTAATAAGGGAGTACTCCTTTGGGTCTGGAGTTTCTGGTTCGTAGTGTTGGGGATGTAGTTTTTGGGGTTAGTGGTGTTGGCTTTTTTGCATCCCGTACTAGTTTATTATGCACTTATCTTTTGTGTGTGTTATATTGTTAGTTTTTTTTGTATACCATACTAGTTTGTATCCACTTACTTTTTGTATTTGTGATACTGTTATTGGTCCTAAGCTGGGGGTCTATCGAAAACAGCCTCACTACTTCTCTTGAGGTAGTGGGATGGTCTGCGTACTCTCTACCCTCCCCAGACCCCACTAGGTGGGAATAAACTGGGTATATTGTTGTTGTTGTTAGTATTTTTCAGTTTAGAGCCTGCCAATGCGTAGGAAATTGAATTAGCTTTCCAAAAATATAAAATTCGCCTAAATCTAATAACCGAGTAAGAAGTTATGGCTATTTTAAGTTTCAGTCATTAAACACCATTATTCAGGCCAGTAGCGCGTCGCGGAGTATGCCAAAATGACAATTGTCAGTTTCCAATAAGGTACCACGATATTGGTGCATTGCGCCAAGGACCCAATCCACAATTGTAAATTTTCAGTAAAGTAACACGATTGTACCGTGTCGCACCAAGCTTTCAGGTCCCATTTAGTATTGCAACGCGATTCCACCATGTCGCGGCACTAGCCACATTCCCAGTTATCATTTTCCAGTGGGTTGGCGCGATAGTGGCGCGCGTTAGGTGCCCAAATTAGGAATTTTTCAGTAATGATTTTGAATCATTCCCAAGGGTAATTGGGTATTTTCCATGACCCAAATCAGCCTTTAACACGTAAATTACCCCAAATTAACCTAGTTACATCATTATTATTCAATTTTCCCCAAATCAAAGGCATTCTCTCTGAAGAAAACAAACCATAACTTCAAGAATCAAGATCAAAACTCAAGAATTTCTTTAAGCACCTTCAAGAATTAACTCTCCAAGGTATGTTAGGTGTTCATATATGAGTTTCTTTCACCCATAGAGCCCAAGAATTCATTTTTAAAACTTCAAGATTTATGATTTATGATTTTCATGCTTGGATTTGAATATATTCATGTTCATGATAGTAATTGGGATCCAATTCATGTTTAATTAAAAGTTTCCATGAAATTAAGATAGTTATATGGGGAATTATACGAATTGCATGCTTAACCCTTGAATTTGAAATTGAATCTTATATTCATGATTACATGTGTTCAGCATCATCATGTGAAATACTCCATGTTCCCCAAGTGTTTGCTAAAATGCCTATGTGAAGTAGATAGTGGAATCGTGACATGTCATTATGCGGTCCCAATCATGTACAAGCTTATGCCTTATACGTGTTTGATGAAATGCCTTTATGTATGAATTATGGACAAATGTATATTGTTGTGTATCTCAAGATCATTCTATGCTTTACTTTTCATGATATTGAGTCCTGGGGGTATTTAATACCTGATAATTTAGCTGTGTACCTAGAGCCTGTGTCAGTTGCAGAATAGTATCAGTCATGTCATGATCAGTAGTACTCTCAATTAGTTACAGAACTCAATCCGTTACTGAACTCAGGAAAATTCAGTAAACTCAGTATTAGTCCAGTACAGTTCAGTATATTCAGTTCAGTGTCTTTCAGTTGGGAGTAGGATTCAACACCGAGTAAACCCAAGGATGGGGGCTCACCTACCAGAAGAGGGTGTGATCCTTAGAAGAAATCCTTGCATTCCAGAACTACGTAGCCAGCATAGGTTGAGACATCAAACCTGCCAGTTGAGGGTTTATGAGGTGTTTTAACCTGTCAGATGAGGGTTCCACCATTCTCATTAGAGTACCTGCCAGATGAGAGTAACTCTTCAGTGTCTTTACTCGTGGCACGGTACTGACACCCTTCCAATTGGGGTTACATATTGGACCCCAACTCAGTTATCTTATCTTATTTGGGGTATGTTGGTTAGATGATTACCTCCCACAGTCTCAGTTTTAGTCTTCAAAATAGAACTGAGTTCAGTTTTACAGAATCAGAACTGTCAGATACAGTCAACCAGTATCAGTAACTTCATATATCAGTTACTCAGTATCAAAACTCAAGACTTAGCTTCAGATAAGCTTAGTCACGGTATTTATTTATATGCACAGTAGTGCATACTCAGTATTTACAGTAGTATCAGTTATCCATGTATTCTTATGTTCAGTTACTCTATATCATGCAGTCAGTTATTGTTCATGCATATGAACCCTTGCATTCAGCGTTACCCCATCTGGCATACTAGTACATTCCACTTATTGACGTATAACCTTTCTTTGTACTATGATGTCTTATATCATAGGTTTGGATGCTCAGGTTCCTGACCGCACATAGATAGATCCAGATTCAGCCAGTAATAGATTTAGCAGTGAGTCCTCATTATTCGAGGTTATTCTTTTATTTCATTATTACAGTAGACTTGGTATTTCAGTAGATAGAGTTATTTGGGGGAGTTTTCCATTAACTCCACTTTCAGACAGTTTCATATTAGAGGCTTTTCAGACTAGTTTTCAGACAGTGTTCAATTTTACAGATTGTTATTTTAGTTGATAAACTTTACCAGTATTTATAGATTTTGGACCTTGTGGTATTTCGGCCTATTTTTCCTCATTTATTACAGTATCATGTTTTAGTGCTCACAGCAGATTTCAGTCATGGGTTAGCTGTGGTCCTTTGGGGTCATAAGCACCATGTAGCATCCGAGGTACAAACTCGAGGCATTACATATTATTTATTCCAGTATTACAGTAGATTCAGTATTTTATTAGTCGGAGTTAGTTGGGGGCTTGTCCCATCAACTCCACATTCAGACAGTTAGAGGTTTTCGGACTAGACTATTTCAGACAGATGTTCAGTTTTTCAGTATTACTATCAGTATTTAGTATTTATTTCAGTATTTTGAGAACCTTATGGCATTTTAGTTATATATCCATATATATTAGAAGTATTACTATTCAGTGCTCACAGTAGGTACCAGTCATAGGTTAACTTGTGTTCCTTTGGGATTGTAAGCACCGTGTGACGTCCAGGGTGTAAACTCAGGGTGTTACACATGCTAAGGTAGGAAAACACTCAATTATAACCAATTACTAAGGAAGTAATGATACTCAATTTGCCTTTCATTATTGTTTGTGATTCTGACCAAGTCAATAGCAATGGACCTAATCAGAATCACAAACAAGAAGGCATGGGATGCAATTTAAAATTCAAAAATTATCGCCTTCGCTTGATTCCTTATTTTTACTTCAGTCGTTCTTGACGCAAGTTTTCTTAACTTACTATAAATCATTACAATCCTCGATATTCGCAAAGATGCTTTCTTGGTGTTCTATTATTTTCTACGTAGGTGATTATTCCGACCACGCTAACTAGTCACAGTTCCCTAGAAAAATATCTGTTGCACTATTTTTCTTTGAGAGAGATATGGTAGATGAATTTTCATTACTGGATACATTTTCATATTTGCTCTTGATTCAGATTTCTCATTTTTTATTTTTTTTCATCAGCCAAATTTGCTAGAAGTTCCTTGCTACCCTTTGTTTCCTCTTCAATTAGCTCTTAGACGATATAGTCTTTTATCAACTCCTTTTTTTCTCGCAGTTATTCTCCTATGGCTCCTTCTAGCGTATAATCATCTTCTCGAACAACCTTCCATATAAATTTGGGTTAGGGGAATTTCTATTGGTTTTCCATTCTTGTTTGATACAGTGCAAGGCTTCAAAGGCTTTCTCAGAGTCCAATGCTCCCTTAAAGTTAAGTCCAACTGCTATTGGATATCTGAAATGACACCAAATATGTATCCCTTCCCAAAACTTGACATGCATAAACATGCGCACCATTTTCTTGGCCTCTCGGCCTTATCAATTTGAACCTATTAAAGTTAACTATACGATGTAGGATCTTGTTAGAATGATCAATGCCTAATCGGTTAAAAACTACATTCATAAAACCATAGTACTTTATGTGTGTTATCCCGATGACCTTATCAATAATACATAACTCCCACACATGAAAGTGGATCCATCCATCTACACGCACCTTATTCTTCCTAGCCCATCTATGGCTTAATTTGAATAAACAGATGACTAACCTATTACAACAGATGTGTATTATCAAACAATTATAGACATCTGGTATGATAGATGATCAATCTATTACAACATATGACTTATCTGTAGAAAATAATCAAACAAATATATACATCTATTGCAATAGATTGCCAATATATTGTAAATTATCAAACAGATAGAATATATTTTACAACAGATTGCCCATCTGTTAGATTTATTTTAAAGTAATTTTCTTTTCTTTCTGAAATACAATAAAGATAAAATATTGCATTTAGATCCATTTTTTTAATTTACATATTCGAAAAGTCACCAGTTTTATTTAATTAAGGGATGTAATTATTAAAAAAAGGTGAACAATCGTGGATTTTTTACTAACCCATTCAAATTCAATCCTATTTGAATAAACAGATGACTAACTTGTTGCAACAGATGATGTATCTGTTAAAATTATCAAATAATTATAGACATCTATTACGACAGATGATAAATTTGTTGCAACATATGACTTATTTGTTAGAAATAATCAAATATATATATATATATATATATCTGTTGCAATAGATTATCAATATATTGTAAATTATCAAACAGGTAGAATATATTTTACAACAGATTACCTATCTGTTAGATTTATTTTAAAGCAATTTTCTTTTCTTTTCAAAATATAATAAAGATAAAATGTTGTATTTAGATCCATTTTTTTAATTTGCATATTTGAAAAGTCACCAGCTTTATTTAATTAAGGGATGTAATTATTAAAAAAGAAGTGAATAGTCATGACTTTTTGACTAACTCATTCAAATTCAATCATTTATAAATAGGTCTCTCCTTACTCGTTCAGTCTACTCCACCTCTATATATGTCTGATTCGGATTTGGTCAATGTGATTTGATGCAACTCCTTGCAGGAACTTGAAAGGCAGATTCATGAACTACGGTGGGAGTTGAGCGACATGAGAGCAAGGCTGAGGAGGGCCCTGCAGCTGCCGAATGATAATTGATCGATTGACAATAATATTATTATTATTATTATTATTAATAATAATAATAGTAATAATAATAATTAGGTTATATTTTTTCTTTTAGCATATGTATTTTCTTTTATTATATCGGACCTATCTAAGGGAGGAACCTAATGTATGTTTTACTTTTTATTGTATATTTGTACATAATGGATTTAAAAATATTTGTTTGGTCGACTTTGCATTTTTAATTTTTATTTAACATTTAATTTTCATTTTATCTATTCCTTATCTCAATATGTCGACGGTTGGAGGTAGGAATTGAGCGTTTATGGTAACAGGTGGACCATATATCGAAATAGATGGTTAAGCTATTACGACAGATGGATCATATGTTGCAACAAACGGTTATTAATAAAAAAAAGGTTATTGTTATTGAGAGGGTGAAAGGTCATGACTTTTCGATTATTTAATATGAAAAATGGTTCGTAAATAAATAATAAGAAAATAAATAATAAACACAATTTATAACCTTAAAAATGGTTATTTAATTTTAATAACTGATGTTAATATTAAATAGGTGACAAGTCGTGACTTTTCACCATTTTTATTTTTAAATCTGTTTTATTAATTTATTTATTATATAATAAAAAAATCATCACTTTGGATTAATTAAGGTATATGATGATTGTTAAAAAAGAGGTGAACAGTCTTGACTTTTTGTCTAACACATTCAAAACAGATGATGAATCAAATTCCCCATCTGTTGTTACTGATGAATCAGCTGTTAGAAGAAAACAATAAAGCTCCTTCAACAGATGGTCGATTCGTTACAACAGATGGTATATCCGTTGCCACAGATTGGTTATCTGATGCAACAAATATACAATTTTTTGCCACAATTCAATAAAAATGGTTATTATTTTATTAAAGAAATGGTTATTGAAAAGGTGAGAAGTCTTCAATTATTTAATTGAGAAAAAGGTTATTTAAATTTAAGAACTAATTAAATCATTTCTTTTCACAGAAAACAATAAGGAAATAAATGATAAATATAATTTATTTATAACCGTAAAAAATGGTTATTTAATTTGAATAATTAATGTTAATATTAAATAGGCGACAAGTAGTGACTTTTCACCATTTTTGTTTTTAAATCTGTTTTTTTAATTTACTTAATAAAAAAGTAACCAATTTGGATTAATGAAAGTATATGATTATTATAAAAAAGATAGATTACATGTTGCAATAGATAGATTATATATTGCAATAATGGTCTATTTGTTGCAACAGATGGTATATTTGTTGCCACAAATGGGTTATCTGATGCAACAGATATACAATCTATTGCCACAAATGGGTTATCTAATACAATAGATATACAATCTATTGCAACAGATTGGTAATATAATGCAATAGATAAACAATATGTTGCCACAACTCAATAAAAATGGTAATTATTAAAAGAAATGGTTATTGAAAAAGGTGAGAAGTCTTTGATTATTTAATTGAGAAAAAGGTTATTTAAATTTAAGAACTAATTAATAATAATAAGCTGAAAAGTCATGACTTATCATAGTAATCAAAAAGTCAGCAGCTTGAATTAATTAACTCACAACTTTTCACAGCAATAAAAAAGTCACCAGTTTGAATGTAATTAATAAATGGAGGTGAACAGTCACGCCTTTTTGCCTAACTCATTCAACTTCAATACTCTATAAATAGGTCCCTCCTTACTCGTTCATTCTACTACACTCTATTTAATTTTTGCATCTTGTCTTTCATATTACATCATCAACCATTTTCTCTTCAAAAACAAGATACATTTACCCTAACTCAGGTAAGTTTTTTTTCTTTCTTTTGTGTAAATATGCCCAATTGTTAGTATACGTTGTATTACATTTGAAATCTTTTCTTTACTTTTGTTCTTATATTTTTTGTCAATTCATGCGTGTTCTAGGCATGGTTGATTCTGTTTGGGACATTGCTATTCTGCGTGACACCATGCAGGAACTTCAGAGGCAGTTTAATAACCTGCAGTGGGAGTTGGGTGTCGTGAGAGAAAGGATGCTCTAGGATATTCGTAGGCTGAGGAGGGCTCTATTGCTGTCGGTTGAAGATTGGTCAGCTGACAATTATGATGATGTTGAAAATAATAATAATAATAATAATAATAATAATAATAATAATAATAATTAGATTGTTTTTTTCTTTTAGCCTATGTATTTTTAGTTTTTTTTTGTTTAATAAAAAATTATGTTTGATCGACTTTGACTTTTTAATTCTTATTCAATTTTCCTTCTGTCCATTTCTTCTTCTCAACAAACATATCGATGATTGGACTTAAGAAATAATTTTGAATCCAGTAGAAATAGCAAGAGTTGAAATATATTGGTTATCTGTTGGGTTTGTGGCAGGAGTTGTATTATGTTGTTTCAAATAGATGAGTAATTTATTGCAACAGATAAATAGTATTTTGCAACAGATAATTAGTTTGTTGCAACAAATAACTCGTCTATTGCAACAGATGACCCATCTTTTCGATCTATATTACGAGCACTATAGAATCATAAACATGATTCCAACATGTGAGCCTTTCGTTGCAATAGATTAATCATCTGTCGCAACAGATGAGTGATCTGTTTAAATTGTGGGCACTTATATTGGATTCATGAACGGGTTCTATCCATTATTGAAAAAACAGCAGTAGCAGTGTACCTAGATGACAGATTCAACTAAATCATAATTTTACTTATCAAAGTCACCTATGCAGTAATGCCAAAGTGAAAAGTGATGTACGAAAATAAATTTAACCTAAAAAATTGGTCAAGTAGTAGCAGTATCGATAAAAACAACAACAATGGTCGACAAGAAGCAGATGAAGATGATAATGAAGTAGAAGATGATGATAATAAAATAGAAGATGATGAATAAAGTAGCAGCAATAATGAACAACAAAAATCGCGAAGAGAGAGAAAATAATAATGGATGAGAAGAGAGAGAAATACATCTTTTTCCCTCTGTTTCCTGTTATATTAACTAACATTTGGATCATAGTGTAAAGTTAAAAACTTGTGGGCTGTTTTCAAAATTTTTCAACTTTCTTAATTCATAATAAAGTAATTGTCACCTCCACTCAATTATTAAGACTTGAATCACCTACACCTCATTTTCAAACTCTTTTGTCACTTTTAACAAAATACCCCCACTTACATATTCTATATTATGAAAATCTTATAGTTACATCCTCAATAACATTATTCCTATTTTTACTAAAAATATTTAAACCTTGCATATAATTACAATCCTACATAATTGAAACTTTATTTAACTAGTTATATAGAAAATAATTTTAAAGGGAAAACAAATAAAAACTAAAATAAAGAGACTATATATAATAAAATATTACATTTAAATAAAATTTTGAATAATATATATGTTTAAAGCCATAGAAAGTTATTACTTATAGTGGGTATATCTTGTTAAATAACTTGTATCATATCCTATTTCCAAAAAATATTTATTCTATTATAATAAAATGCATGACTAAATTTTTTACCGTGGATTTAAAATTTCATAAGATTAACTAAATAAAAAAATATTTTATTTATGTTTTTTGATTAATTAATTTATCATTTAAAAATATTCAATTATAGAGCCACTTCATAGGAGGTGTAAGTGTAAAATTATCAAAGTACATATGTTGAAATATTTCATTTTATAATTTAGAAAGTGTACTCATATTATAAAGTGTTCAATATTAATCATTTATACATTGAGACTTTGAAATTAAATATCATGAATGGTGAATATATATATATATATATATATTAACCATTCATGATATTTAATTTCAAAGTCTCAATGTATAAATGATTAAATATCATGAATGGTTAATATATATATATATATATATATATATATATATATATATATATATAAAAGGGCATGTCTTAAAATTAAAAATTATATTTTAATGAATGTCCATTTATATTTATCATCATTTTCCAATGTTGCAATTGACTTACAGTTTAGGAAATAACAAAGACTTTATTTTTCTTTGATTAAAAAAGATAATTAGTTTGTTTTGAAAGAGAAAGATACTGCAGTCCTTCTACAATTACGACCAAATTTGGGAAAAATATTTATGGATATTTAGTACCTCTCCTTAATAAAAAAGAAAAGATCATTTCACCCCCGAACTTAGTCCGCATAAATTACTTTAGACCTAAACTACACGAGCAATTATATACCCCTCCCCCCTCCCTTAACTACTTTAAACAAAATTATATTTAACGTCGCAGAGCTTAACTGAAGTCAAGGTTAGGTGGTGTTGACCACACGCATTTTGATTTGTTCACGTCATTTAATGATATTATATTATATTATATTATATATGTTATATTTTATAAAATAACTAAAACCTATTCTAACCCTAATTAAAACTTGACCTAACCTTAATTAAAACCCAACCAAAGCCTAACAAATACCCCTAATTCCCTTCGTAATTCCTATTTCTTTTATTTCATCAGCCAAAATCACTATTTTAGGTTTTCACTCAATTCGATTTCACCCAATATCAGATGGTCTATAACTCAATCCTAGATGAATTTTTATCAGCTCAAAAAGGTAAATTTTAGGTTTTTTGTCTCGTATAAATTATTTGAGTTGTTGTATTTGAATTTTAGGATTTTTTTTGTCCCATAAGAACTGATTTTTGGAATTTTTGTTCTAAATATCGTGCTTTTTTATTTTTATTTCAGATTAACTGTGAATTTTGTGTACATTATATTAAGGTTTCATCATGGAGGAAGATTACAACAAAAGCCTTGTAAAAGGTACCATGGAGGTATTGTTATAGCGTGGATATTGACAAATTTTCCTACTTTGAATTTGTTGGGTATGTTAAAGAAATTGATTATAATATTTTCTTGAGTATTTTCTATATCATATCCCCTAAAAGTAATTATCTAGTAAAAGTGACTTGTGGTAGAGATATTTTGGATATTGTACCTCAACTTAAAAATGGAGATATAGTCAATTTTATGTGTCACATTTAGTAGAAGAACCCCAAGTGGTCTCTGCCGTTGAATATTTCCCCTATGTGGGTGGGGAATCTTATTCTTCTGTTGATAAAGAGTCTAGTACTGTGGGATTATTGAAAATTTAGGGTTTGAAGAGGGCTTTATAAAGTCTAGACATGTAACACCCTGATGTCTTCTTAGCTAAATTTTGTCCATGGAAAGTCTAAGCATTAGCTTCTAGAATGATCTAAATTAATTTTCATGTGGAATTTCCTAGATTTCAACCTTTCATTACGTAGATGACTGAATTAGCTTTCCAACTATATAAGATCTTCCAAAATGGACCCTCGGTGAAGAAGTTATGAATAATTTAAGGTTCCAGTCATAAACATCATCATTTTGGTGTCTAGCGCATCGCGGAGAGGGTCAAATTGACAATCGTCAAATTCCAGTGGGGTTCCGAGATGGTGGCGCGTTGCGGAGGCACCCAATTTCCCACTCGTCGAATTCCAGTGGACCACCAAGATTATGGCGCGTCGCAGTGGCACCCGAAATCGGGTTTTTAAGTTTAAATTTCCAGCTCCGTTTAGGAGTCATTAAGGGTAATTTTGACTTTTTCCTAGCCTTTAAAACCGTTCAAACAAAGGATTTAGGGTATGTTTGAGCAACTTAACCCTATTTTCATCAAAATCATCCAGAATCCTCTCTAGAGTTTCAAAAAAGAACTTCAAGAAACTCAAGATTCAACCGTGGATTTTCAAAATCGATTGAAGATTCGAAATCCCCAGATCATAGGCTTCAAGAAACACCCATTGTTTTCCTATTTTGAGGTACACAGAGTTTTCCTAAAATCTCATGGGCTTAGAAATCATGTTTTAAGAAAAATAGTTTTGGATTTATGAATATAATCATATTTTAGAAGTTTTGACGATATTGTTTTGGCCTTTAGGCCTTCCCCCAAATTGTTTGGAAGATTATATATATATATATATATATATATATATATATGTATGAATGTGTTCAAGGATGAATATTCAATTGAGATCATTACTTATAATTAACCCCTCTCTTGTTATGATCTTTCTCATCTTCCATATGATGTGAATTGTTCTAAACTGCATCTTGAAAAGAATGTTATGAAATGTCTTGAATGATGTTATATTTGAATTATGATTTCAATTTCAAAAGAGAGAGGGTTGTTTGTATTGAAAAATATTGAAAATACATAAATGAAAGAGTGCATGGATTTTTCCAAAAGGACATGACCACCTTATGTTTGAAGAGCTCTTGCATAGTTTTGACTTATGCTTTTGGAACATGAAATCTCTTATACTATTTGCATGTTTGGGTGGTCTGAACTGTGTTTTAATAAAAGAATTATGCATGATGCATTATGGCTCAGAAATAGAACTTGCAAGTCTTGGTGTGACGACACCAACTCAGATTATGCCATGGTAATTTAGAACAGAATTGAATACATGTTTAAAGTCAGAATTTTCAGATGTTGAAACTAGAATAATGCATGATTCAGAACAGGATAAATTGGGCATAAAGAGAGCTTAGGTGGTTCCCCGAAGAAGGCATGAGTCAGACAACTTGTTGCCCAAAACCATGATTTGCCGATACGGGCATATTATATTATGCTGGCCTAGAGCTGTGTGGCGTATCAGAATCAGAAACTCCAACCCTTGCGGCACACTCGAGTTGGGGGCTTCTCCGCCGATTCAATGGCGGATTCCATACAGCCCGTGGAATATCAAAATTATAGGGGAGTTCCACCTAACTCAAAAGTTATACAAAGATCAGACATGCATTGATAAGAATGATTTGTGATTTTCAGAAAGTGCCCATATGCTTTAGAACCATTTCATATATAGTATCTGACGATTTTCTCTCCAACTATTTTATCTATATAAAAGTTTAATTTAAGAATACTTTGCGTACCAGTACATCTGTATTGACCCCCCTCCTCCCTCCAGGTTGTGAGGCTCAATCTAGGGGTCCAGAAAGGCAGTAGATTTGTCAGACAGAGTTTGCAGTGTTCGGTTGGTGAGCCTTCTCTATTCTAGAAGGACCGTCTTTCAGATTATCACCCTTAGTATTGTTTTGGTCTACTGGGGGCCTTGTCCCAGTTTCAGACAGTTATCAAATTTTCATGTAGTAGAGATTTTGCAGACTAAGTCAGATATTATTTAGCTATAGTTGCACTACAATTTTCCATATTTATTTGATATTAGAATTTGACCATGTTTCCGTAGCTGACTATATTTCCGCATCTTTTTTTATATGAGTGTTGTGCATGATTACCAGATAGAGAAGGGTGTTCCGAGCCTTTATGGTTCGGGATGTCCATCACGGCTAGGCCCTAGTTTGGGTCGTGACCAACTTGGTATCAGAGCACGGTTCATGGTCCCAGAGTGTCTGCGAAATCGCGTCGGGTAGAGTCTTATTTATGGGTGTGTTGCGTGCCACACTTCTAGGAAGGAGGCTACTAGGCTTTTAGGAATGTTTCTATTCTTTGTGATTTAGCTCGTGCTTCAGAGTCTAATCTGTCCCCTAATCAATGATCTCTTGCTTTTCAGAAAACCAGTTATTCCTCCCCGTCGCACCAACGTTAATGCTTAAGAGGACGAAGTCCGTACCACTCATGGGATGAGGACACGTAATAGAGTTCACACTCTAGAACCTGTACCTACTCCTGGAGTCTCTCCAGTCCCGACCAGTCTACCTAGGGCTCCACGAACCAATGTTAACCGTCCCCCGACTACTCAGAGGGATATTTCGAATGCAAAATTCAGACAATCTATTCATATGCTGACACAGTTGGTAGCTAATTAGGCCCAACAATTAGAAGATGTTGGGTTTGCACCTGTTACATCTGAAGCTACTAGGGTGGGTCAGTTCATGAGAATGAACCCGCCTAAGTTTACAGGAACTAAAGTAGAAGAGAATCCACAAGAGTTCATAGACGAAATGGAGAAAATTTTCAGAGTGATGCATGTGGAACAGGTGGAAGGTGTCGAACTAGTGGATTATCATCTAATGGATATAGTGAACCAATGGTATGATGAGTGGGAAGAGGCTAAGGGTGACAGTGTTGAACCCACAGTGTGGGACGAATTTGTGGAAGCTTTTCTTGACCGATTCTTTTCTTTGGAGATGAGGGAAGCTAAAGTAGAGGAGTTCATGAACCTTAATCAAGGTAGGATGTGTGTTCAGGAGTATACTTTAAAGTTTAATCAGCTGGCCTGTTATGCTCCTGAGATGACGAGTAGTATGAGGGCCCGAATGAGGAAGTTTTCTTCCGGCCTTTCAGATGATCTGGTGCTTGAATGTCAAGGGGCGATGCTAAAAAGGGAATTGGACTTTGCTAGGCTGACAGTCCATACATAGTAGGTTGAGGAGAAGAAGAAGAAGATAGACGAGTCCAGAAAGAAGGACAGGCAGGTGAAGATAGCTAGATCAATGGATCAGAACCCCAGTTAGCAGCAGGGTGGTAATTAGGGTAACAAGTGGAAATAGAAAAGTTTTAGGACAAGGCATAATCTGCAGCTAGCGCCCCATCACCCATACCCTCAGTTGATAGACGCCGCCAGAGTTTTCAGACTAATCATGGACCCAGAGCTAGGGATACTCAGTCATAGGGTAGTGTGGCGCAACAGCATCGAACTTTTCAATGGTGCAAGACATATAGTAGGCATCACCCAGGAAAGTATCATCTAGGTGCATTTGTGTGTTATTCTTGTGGTCAGACGAGCTACTTCCAGAGATATTATCCCTCCGCTAGGAGGAATGTTGGTGGAGCTAAGTCTCAGGAAAAATCTTCTGCACCACCACCACCCCAAAAAGGTGCCACTATAGCTGCTGGGAGAGATCGCAATCGGTTATATGCATTGACCAACCGACAGGAGGCAGAAGCCTCACCAGATGTTGTCACCAGTACAATACAAATCTTTTCCCATGATGTTTTTGTGTTACTTGATCTTGGGTCTACCTTATCCTATGTGACCCCGTATGTGGCGGTTAGTTTTGGGTTTGAGCCCGAAGTGATTGTCGAACCTTTCTCTGTTTCCACCCCGGTAGGTGATTCTGTTATGGCAAGAAAGGAATATAAAAATTATGTCATGTCTATTCTTAGTAGGGATACGGTGGCAGACCTCATAGAACTTGATATGGTTGTTTTTGATGCGATCCTAGGGATGGACTGTCTCCATCGATGTTATGCCACACTAGACTGTAGGACCCGAAAGGTTACCTTTTCTTTTCTGAATGAGCCAGCAATAAAGTGGGAGGGGCACTTTTTAGCACCTAGAGGACACTTTATATCTTATCTCAAAGCCCAAAAACTTATCTTCAAGGGTTGCTTGTATCCTGTTATTTGGGTTAAAGAATCTAACACTGAAAGTCTTTCCCTTCAGTCTGTCCCTATAGTAAATGAATTCCCAAAAAATTTTCCAGATGATCTCCCAGGAATTCCACCTGATAGGGAGATAGATTTTGGCATTGATGTATTGCTAGATACCCGCCCTATTTCTATTCTGCCATATAGAATGGCTCCTACAGAGCTAAAAAAGTTGAAAGAACAGCTAGCAGATCTCCTAGATAAAGGTTTTATCAAACCTAGTGTTTTGCCCTGGGGTGTACCTGTACTCTTTGTACGAAAGAAAGATGGTTCCCTGCGTATGTGCATAGATTACCGCCAATTGAATAAGTTCACAGTGAAAAATAAATATCCTCTTCCTAGAATTGATGACCTTTTTTATTAGCTTCAGGGTGCTAAGTGTTTTTCTAAAATAGACCTTCGTTCGGGATATTATCAGCTGAAAGTTAGGGAATTAGACATTCTTAAAACAGCCTTCCGAGCTAGATATGGTCATTATGAATTCTTGGTCATGTCCTTTGGGTTGACTAATGCTCCTGCAGCTTTTATGGACCTAATGAATAGGGTTTTCCGTCAGTTCCTAGACCTGTTTGTCATAGTTTTTATTGATGACATCTTGGTTTACTCAAAAAGTGAGGAGGACCATGCCAATTACCTTTTGACATTTTGGATTTTGCCAAAAGGACATGACCACCTTATGTTTGAAGAGTTCTTGCATAGTTTTGACTTATGCTTTCAGAACATGAAATCTCTTATACTATTTGCATGTTTGGGTGGTCTGAACTATGTTTTAATGAAAGAATTATGCATGATGTATTACAGCTCAGAAATAGGACTTACAAGTCTTGGTGTGATGACACCAACTCAGATTATGCCAAGGTAATTCAGAACAGAATAGAATACATGTTTAAAGTCAGAATTTTTAGTTGTTGAAACTAGAATAACGCATGATTCAGAACAGGATAAAATTAGGCATAAAGAGAGCTTAGGTGGTTCCCCGAAGAAGGCATGAGTCAGATAACTCGTTGCCCAAAACCTTGATTTGCCGATCTGAGCATATTATATTACGCTGGTCTAGAGCCGTGTAGTGTATCAGAATTAGAAACTCCAACCCTTGTGGCACACTCGGGTTGGGGGCTTCCCCGCCGAGTCAATGGCGGATTCCATACATCCCGTGGAATATCAGAATTATAGAGGAGTGCCACCTAACTTAGAAGTTATACAAAGATCAGACATTGCATTGATAAGAATGATTTGTGATTTTCAGAAAGTGCCTATGTGTTTTAGAACTATTTCATATATAGTATCTGACGATTTTCTCTCCAACTATTTTATCTATATAAGAGTTTTATTTTGGAATACTTTGTGTACCAGTACATCTATATTGACCCCCCCTCCTCCCTTCAGGTTTTGAGGTTTAATCTAGGGGTCCAGAAAGGCAGTAGATTCATCAGACAGAGTTTGCAGTGTTCAGTTGGTGAGCCTTCTCAATTTCAGAAGGCCCATTTTTCTGATTATGACCCTTCGTATTGTTTTGGTATACCAGGGCCTTATCCCAGTTTTCAGACAGTTATCTGATTTTTATGTAGTAGAGATTTCGCAGATTGTGTCAGATATTATTTAGCTGTAGTTGCACTACAGTTTTCCATATATTGATATCAAAATTTGACCATGTTTCTGTAGCTGACTATGTTTCCGCATCTTTTTTTATATAAGTGTTGTGTATGATTACCAGATAGAGAAGGGTCTTGCGGGTCTTCATGGTTCGGGATGTCCGTCACGGCCAGGCCCTAGTTCGAGTCGTGAAAAGACACCTCAAGATCCTTTTGTGAGTGAAAATATGGATAGTTATGCTTCTGGTACTAGCATTGAGGAGCTAAGTAGCATTGGTTTTGTTGCTTCTAATAATGAGGAGTTAGGTAGTGTTGAGGAAAATGTGGATCGTGGTGTTGCTGTTGCTATTGTGTAGAGAGCACCCTCTGCTAGTATTATGGAAGACTTGTGGTGGTAGTAGGGTTGCTACTACTGGTGAGCAGAACTTGAGTAGTGATGGTATTACTGCTCCTTATGGTGAGCAAAACATGGGTGGGAATAGTTTTATTACTGCATCAGATGTCTCAATATTTCATGTGATTTGAAAAATAAAAATGATGATACTGCAAATTCTGTTTATAAAGACTTTTTTAATGAAGGTGAAGATGAGTATTATAGTGATGTTCATGAGGAAGTTAGTGTTTTGGGTAATGGTAGAAGTTGAAAATAATTTCACTTGGAGATGGTTTGTTAGACTTGTTAAGTATGATTTTGAGCTTGGAGATGGGTTAAAACTGACTACTATCACTGATATTCTGAAGGTAATGTATTTTTTGTTTCTCTTATGCATTTTCTTTATTTTTGTCTTTTAACTATATTTTCTGGTTTAACTATAATATTTATTATTTGTTGAAGGGTCTTTTCAATGCAATTAAAGAGTTACTATCAAATATAGAACAAAGAATGTGTGCATGACATATTTTAACCAACTGCTTCAAAGATTGAGAGGATATTAAAAGGAGAAACTGCTTTTGGAGATGTAACAAATTTACGTATAAGCAGGAACTGACAAGAAATTTGGATCGCATGAAGTTGTTGGGTGAAAAAAATTGTGATGACCAATTGTATTACAACATTGGAAAGGTGATCCAAAGTGTACTTCAAGTATCATAGTTGTTGTGATAGTGTTGACAATAACATAGCAGAAAGTTTTAATTCATGGATATTGGGGCCAAGGCACAAGAGTATCATCACAATGCTTAAAGAACTAAGGGTCAAAGTGATGAGAATAATAGGATAATTGAGAAATTTCGTTGATACTTGGATTACTGAAATTCCCCCAATGGAATTAAAAGTATTACAAGATAACACATCAAAATCAATGAAGTGTAACCTTGAGTGGAATGGTGTCACAGCCCGAGGCCACCCCTAGTTGTAAAATGGTGCTTAGAATCACAAATGATCCCAAGCTAATCCATGTATTGGCATACTACTTAAGCAATTGAATTGCATGGTTTAAAACCAAATTTTACTGAGCAGAAACATGATCATGATAAAGTTTGAATAAATGAAGTACTGATATATTTTACAACATGATAAATTGAAGAAAGAAACTTGAATTACATGTAACGACTCTGACTGGCCATCTATGAAGCCTCTACTATACTAACTATAGATAGATGGGACATGCCTCCAACTACCACTAATCAATATATATGAATACTCAAACTAAAGTACATAAACTACAACTGACTGAAGGTTCTCGAACTAGGAGAACTTCAATTATATGATGTGTGTGCTACAATCGGTACTTACATTATGAGATAATGTAGCACATAGACATTTATGTAGATCAGTACTTTAGAATATACTAAGTGGGGTAAATGCAATAAGTAAAACTGATTAGGAACATAATTTTTAAACATGCATGCTAAGTGCAAGTAGACTCACCAAGAGACTGAAATAAACTGAAAGCTGAAGTATCTTAAAACATGAGCAACAAACATGATCTGACAAGCTAGTAAATCACTATACTTAGTTTCTTAAGTCTTTAATTTTGTAGAATAAGTAGAAATGAAGCTGGAAAGTGATAAAAACATAAATACTGTAAGAAATTCTTTGTAAGGCAGAATATATTGTAAAAGTTGTACTGAGGATGACATATGAATACTGGGTCTGAAACTAAATGGTGAAAACTGACATAACTCAAGGGTCTAAATATATACAAATATACTGAGCCTGAACGAATAACCACACAAAACCAAACATAGCATGTACTATGCAAATCTGTTTAACTAAATGGTTGATGCCCCGTGTGACTGAATGACTGAAATCTTAGAGAATAGATGACTAATGTCTATATACTAAGTAGATGATATATGAATATTGAATAACTGACATCTGAATACTGATTAACAGATATTTAGATACTTATTAGTTGGTATCTATAGACTGATTAACTGATAACTTTATACTATTTAACTGATAACTGAATACTGATCATGTAAAAATAAACTGTACTTAGTCTGAATAATTGGACCAAAACCGTGGGAGGTATCATGTAAATGACATGCCCTAATTTGAGATAATCAGGGTCCAACCTGTAACCCCAGTTGGAAGGGTGTCAGTACCATTCCACAGGTACTAACACTGGCCGTGTGGATCCACTAAACTGGTGTCCCGAAGGACCAGGGTGTCAAGCCTAAACTAAAAAGTGAACGCTGAGAGGAAGTCAAACCTAAACTGATGGGTGAAACCCTCATATCCTACGCTAGTTATGTAGTTCTATAATACAGAGACTGCTACTAATGACTCTACTTAACTGACGGGGAAGCCGTCATCCCTGCATTCGCTCGGTACTAAATTCTACTCCCAACTGAACTGACACTAGTACTGAATTGAACTAAGTTTAACTGAACATTATTACATAACTGGTAGTTCTCGTCATGATCATAAATATCTGAGTAAATAACAAGACTCGTGGTTTCACTGAATTATTACTTAAAAGATCTGAAGCTTAAGTAAACACATAGGTATTGATTTTTCATAATTCGCCAGCACTAAATGACCATAAAGCACGATATCAACTCATAAAACTGTAGGATGGGAATCATGGTTCAAATACCCAAAACATGAAAATTCCTCCAAACATATGAGAATCATGAACTTGAACATAGGAATGTGTTAAACACAAGAAATTAACATGATTACACAGCTAAATTCATAAATTAGGGTTTTAACATGAAATTCACTTGAATATGACATGAGAAATTAAAACTTGAAACATGAGATAACTTAACTTTTCATGGAATCATATTAGGACATGAATTGAGTCAAACTACTTGTAACGACCCAAAAATGAGTCCAAGACATCACACGGTTCTCAAGACTATGAGTAGTCTTAAGTTAACCTTGTAAGCCTTTTACTAAATCTGAAACTCATAATAGAGAAATATAAACATATAATCAATGTTGGAATGCTGAATTCTGTCTGATCTAAAATGTAATTAATTGAACATAATATCTGAGAATACTTAACTTAAAAGTCTAGATAATCAACACTGGAAATCTGAATTTAAACTAGCAGTCTGACAAGCCTCTACTACTAAAAACTAGAGAGCCACTGGGACAGACCCCCAGCTAACTAAATCTGACTTAAAATAACTGAACAGGCTACTTTAATAAACTGAAAGTCTGAATAACTGGGTCCCCAAACTATAAGGACTCACCAACTATTGAGATGTATATACAGATACTCACAGTCGATCACATTGCTGGAACTGAGAATCTGAACCTACATTATTAAATAATGTAGCACATAGACATATATGTGGATCAATACTTTTGGATTGTACTAAGTATGTGGGGGTGAATGCATTAGTAAAACAATATCTCAATGTTCATAAAAAGTTATGAAATTATGCAAGCTAAGTGTAATGACTCACATTGTCTTGAATAACTAAAAGCTGAAAATCATAAATCATAAATGATAAAGCATACTGTATAAGTCTTGTGAGCCATCACATTTAGTTCTGAAAGTTGTACTTATATTCTATCTTTAAATCATACAGTCTAAGTGTAGAAAAGACTCACTTTTATATTTGTAAACTGAAAGCTAAAATCTCATGACTAATATCTAATGTAAAATAATAGCTTAATGAAATTGTGAGCCTTCACACTTAAATTGTAAAGCTTTTTCGTAAGTCTTTGCTGTTAGAAAGGTACTTCTAACCGACATAACCCATGTGAGCTATCTTGGAGTCCAACATCTAGTTCCCCTAAGAGGAAAACCTCACTTTGGAGAGAGTTATCATACTCGTTTTAGAGAGTATAACCTGAGCTAAGTGATCACAAACTGTATCTAGGGAAGTAGGATATGCTAAACCCATACTTCCCGCTCGGTGCTAAATACTACTCAGTTTAATCTGTATGCTCAATCTATAGGAAATCCACTTTAAAACTAGCATGAGGGTTTATAATGAAAACCAGTTATGCATCTGTTTACTGTAAACTGTAATAAAATTGTAATGTGGACTCCATATCTAAGTCGAGGATCAAAAGATTAAATCTTTTCTCAAAATCTGAATATGAACTAATCATAGGTTCTTAAAAGCATTATGTTCTTGAAATATCAATACTCAAACTAGGGCTTGATAACCCATTCTTTAAACTCATGTGAAATTATCACCAAGTCATGCTCAATAATCAAAAACTTGAAATTCTGTAATAATTCTAGTCAAAATAGTGAAAATTCAATTCTCAATGTATATAGAATCACATCACACACATAAACATACAAAATAGAGATGCAATTCAATATTTAAATCACTTGTAACATCATAATCTTCAAATAATGATAATTAGGTATGAACCCTAAATTGCCTATCATGTAAATCAACTTTGAAAACTAGTTTTGGGCACAAAGATGAAAAGAGTATCCTTGTTCATAACCCTACATACCTTAATTTTAAAACCCTGCAAAATACTTAGCTTAATTCAGTCCTTTAGGTTTGTCAAGGGGTCCCAAACTTAGAATATTTTACTAAGTACTCAGACTTAGTGTCATTTAACCTACGAAGGTTGGAAATATTATATCATGACCTTTACATCCATTAAATGTTGGTGTTTAGGTTGATTCATGATCAGGTATGTCCATAGGTATTTTCTGACAAGTTTTGGATTTTTAGAACTTCGCTTGAAGCTCCTTTGGAATCCTAAAATAGTGAATCAATGCGATCTTGGCGCACAGCATCGACTATGTGTTGATTACTATTTTCTCCAGCTACCAGCGTCTAATTCCAATGAATTGATACAAATATGGTGCGGCACATTGTCTATCGCGCCGATGCCATCAATGCACTGCGTCGACCTGCGCGTCGGTAACCCAATTTTCAGTCATTAAAAGACGGCATCCTTGGGGGTATTTGGGTCTTTTTTCCCCAACCTTCATCCCCCAAAAACATAAAATTCAGCCCTAATTCACAAAAGTATACTCACTTTCTCTCAAAATCTCTCAAGAACAAGCCTCTAAGGTTTTCAATTCAAGATTCAAATCTCAAGAGTTCTATATCAATTTTCAGAAATTCTTCAACAAAGGTATGTGAATTGTTCATCCAAGGGTTCCTTACACTTTTGGAGTCCAAGAATCTCTTTTGAACTTCAAGTAATTGATTTTATGATTTCCTTGGTTGAAATTAAAGTGTATACATTATTGCTATTTGGATTAAGTTCCTAATTCATGATTATATATATATATATATATATATCTCATGTGAAATTGATCATCATGTGTGTAGATTCATATGAATCCATGATAAACCCTTGATTTATGAAATTAGAGATGAATTATGATGCTCACTTGTTGTTCAATACTATGTTCATATACTATGCTCCCCAAGTGTTAGATAAATTGTCCATGTGAACCATTAAGAGAATGAAATCATGTCAAGTTAGCTTATGTGCAAGTTATATCATGCAAGTGTTTGCCAAAATTCCCCAATGAATGAATGATAATCAAGTTCATAGTTTACATGTTTCATGTCACGCCATGTATCTTAATTTATGCTATTGAGTCTTGGGGGTACTTGTACCCAATAATTTAGCTGATTACCTAGAGACATGATCTGTCATAGAACAGTATCAGTCACGACACGATTAGTAGTACTCTCAGTTAGTTACAGAACTTAGAAAAACTCAGTAGAATCCATATTAGTCCAGTCAAATTTAGTATCTAGTTTCGACCTTAGTAAACTCAGTCAGCTAACAGAATTTAGTAGTATTCCGTCAGTCAACGGAACTCAGTTCAGTTCAGCTAAACAGTAATCTCAGTAACCGTTCAGTCCAGCCTAGTATAGACTAAAAATTAGTTCAATTTCTATTCAGTTGGGATTAGGATTCAGCACCGAGTGAACCCAAGGATGAGGACTCACCTACCAGCAGAGGGTGTGATCCTTAAAAAAATCCCTGCATTCCAGAACTACGTAGCCAGCGTAGGTTGAGATATTTCCCTACGAGACTAGGGTTGATATATCTCATTTGAGTTTTCGTACCAGCGAGGGTTGACGGAAGAGCTTCCTGTCAGAGAGGGCTAACTCATAGCTTGTCCTTACCCATGGCACGATATTGACACCCTTCCAACAGGGGTTACAGGTTGGACCCCAAATCAGTTAGAGAAGGGGCATGTAATTTAGATGATTACCTCTCATAGCTTTAGTTCCAGTCTCAGTGTCAGAATAGAACTCAGTTCAGTTCTACAGATTTAGGACTATCATACATAGTCACTCAGCTCAGTACAAAACTCAGTATGGTTCCACAGTATTCAGAACTGTCAGATATAATCATTTAGATAATCAGTAATATAGTATTCGTAAACTCAGATATTGATTATTAGTATTCTGATTCAGTACTCAGTATTAGTATGATCTCAGTTACAGTCTATGTATTCATGCATGTACTCTTACTCAGTCATACTCATGTTATTCAGTTATTATTGTGCATGCATATGAACCCATGCTTATCAGCCTACCTCACTGAGAATACCAGTATATTCAAAGTACTGACGTATCCTTTTCTTTGCGCTATGATATCCTATATCATAGGTTCAGATGCATGGGCTCCAGATTACCCTTAGTAGTTCAGATTCTCAGCTTTCAGAGTAGTGGTGAGTCCTCATAGTTTGAGGACATGCTTATTATTTATAGTACTTCAGTTTTATTTCAGTAGATAGAGTTATTTAGGGTCTTGTCCCATTAACTCCACAGTTCAAACAGTTAGAGGCTTTTCAGACTAGAGTATTTTTTCAGACAGTTGTTCAGTTTTTCAGTACTTATATTTAGTTTTGGTATTTTGATACCGTATTTAGATTTATTTACAGATTTGAACCTTATGGAATATGTTTCTTCCTATTTTTGTATTATTATAGTAGTTATTACTCAGTTATTGCAGCAGGTACCAGTCATGGGTTAGCTTGTGGTCCTTCGGGATTATGAGCACCGTGTAGCATCTGGGGTACAGACTCGAGGCGTTAAAAACTTGGTATTAGAGATTAAGGTTCAACAGTGTCCTAGGAAGTCTTAAAACCGCATCTAGTAGAGTCTTGTACATGGGTGTGTTACGCGCCACACTTATGGACAAGAGGCTACGAGATATTTTAGGAAAAGTCTCTCTTATTTCAGTATTCATGTCGTGCGAGTGAGCATGATCTCTAGTTACACTCTCTTTCTAATCCTAGTTTCTCTTCTATTTACAAAACATGCCTCCAAAGAGGACTCAGGGAAGAAGAACGGGAGATCAGTCATTCCCTCAGCCCATCCATCCAGATCCTTTGGGCGAGCATGTCTCCCACGTGGAGTTTAGAGCTGCCTTCACCACCCTAGCTCATTCTATAGCATCCTATAATGAATCTCCAGCTATGGTTCTGTCCAACCCAGTGGCCAATACTACTGCTTCCAGGATTCGGGACTTCACCCGAATGAACCCTCCATCTTTTACCGGGTCTAAGTCAGATGAGGACTCGTAGGAATTTCTTGACCAGGTTTAGAAAGTCACTGATATGGGAGTGAATTCTAGTGAGAGTGCTAAGTTAGCTTCCTATCAGCTACAAGATGTAGCCCATACATAGTTTAAGCAGTGAAAGGTAGATAGGGGCATAGATGCAGAGACTATAGAGTGGGAAGAGTTTGTTATAGCCTTCCTAGATAGATTCTTTCCCTTAGAGCTAAAAGAAGCCAAGGTGTTAGAGTTCATCAATCTATGGCATGGAAGTATGAGTGTGAAAAAGTATTTCCTCAAGTTCACTCAATTAGCCAGGTATGCTCCCCATGTAGTAGCAGACAATAGATCCAAAATGAGCAAGTTTGTGTTTGGAGTATCGAGTAGAGTGGTTTAGGATTGCAGGACTGTGATGTTGATTAAGGAGATGGACATATATAGGCTCATGGGCTATGATCAACAGATTAAGGAACAAAAACTTAAGAAGAATGATAGAGAAAATAAAAGAGCCAGAATAGGTTGCTTTAGTTTTGCCCAGTCAATGTCAGAGGATGGTAACCATTCTCGATTTAGTTAGAAGTTTTTATGCCCAGTTGCATCTTCAGCTAGTACACCAGTACCAAGGTTCAAGAATGCCAGTCATGATGGGGCGCCAGGCTCCAAACCCCAGAGTTGTGCAAGTGGTATTCGTACTAATCCGCTTTGCAAAGAATATGGTAAGGACCATAAAAGTATGTGTAGGGCCGGCAGTAATGTGTGTTTTGGATGTGGCGAGTCAGGTCACAGAGTTCGAGACTATCCTAAGGTTGGTCCATGAAGTCAGCGCAGTCATCCTTCAACTCAGTCCAGTCGCCCGAATTAGCAGGGTGCCACGCCTAGTGCCGTCAGTGGGCAGCACCCAAATAGGCTTTATGCACTTCAGTCTAGAAAAGATCGGGAAAGTTCTCCTGATGTGGTCACTGGTACGTTATAGACTCCAACTTACATATTTATGTCTCATCAGATCCAGGAGTTTCTCGGTCTTTTGTTACTCCTTGTATAGAAGTTAACTTTAAGGCCAAACCAGATATTAACAAAACCTTTCTCAGCCTCCACCCTAATAGGTCAGTCTATCATAGCTCGGCTGGTATACATGAATTGTCCAGTTATGATATCTTAGGAAGTCAGGCTTTCAGTAGAAATATTAGTATGTATAGAAAAGTAATGGGTGGTAATGATGCCCAACTCGTCTTAACCTCAGTTCCAAAGTTTGTACTTCTATCATCATGATACCTATGCATGCTTTATGTCTCATCTCCATGAACACAGCTTATATTCACACACTTTCCACAGAGTTGTGTGCGTTTCCAAGTTCCTAGTATGAGGAGCTCCAGTTCTCTCAGTAGTATGAAATATATTACATGAAATCATGAACTCCAAACTCAGGTCATGCAACTCATGACTTCTACACTCATGCCTTACAGTATGTTTAGTCCCAGTTACCATATCAATTGTAGTTTCAGTTACATTCTTAGTTATAGTGTTAGTCTCAGTCGAGTAATTAGATCAATAACAAAGTTTAATTCCAGGTTTTCTTGACCATAGCGTATAGTTATCAGTTATTCAATTATCAGTATTTTAGTACCTCAATTTATAGAATATTTCAGAATCATGTTATACGCTTGGTCTTGCATTTTCAAATAATATAGTTTTCATAAATTCATGCTCATCTATCTTGTGTTACTCAGTCAGTCCTTAGCTCATATGCATAATACTCTAAAGTTTCAATCCCATTATTCAGACTAAGTACAATTCAGTCTTATATGTCCAGTATTCAGCTATCAGTCATCCAGTTAATCAGATAAGTTAGTATGCTTATGCATTTGTACGCAGTGCCCATGTGAATATTTTTTAGTAATCCCAGGTGAAGTATCGTACTAAGGTGGAGAGTATAGTTGAGAATAATTTTTCAGTATAAGTTAGTCCATAAAGCCAGTAATTCAGTATTTGCAGTTAGACATACAAGTTCGTGTGGTGTGGTTTCCATCTTTCCATCTAGTCGCTCTGTCCGAATGTCTTGTGAATTAAATTATTCCAAGATAGAGTAATCAGGTAGTGCATGTTTAGCTCAATTCATGTATCATGTCTTTGCTTAAGATCCCAAATATTCAGTCACGATTTAGTTCGTAGGTGTCTTGCGCATCGCCCTAGTTTTCCTCAGTATCTCAGCCAAGCCAGCATTCTTTGAGGGACATAATGTCCCAAGGGGGAGATGCACTATAACCCCGAGCTTTCATGTCCTAAACCTCCCAGTTCTCTTCATGTAACAAATCCAATGGAATAGTGGGTACACAAAAGTTGACCCTCAAGTTCCAGTCTCAGTCGTAAGCCATGTATTCAAGGGGCCCAGTTCAGTTCACGATATTTAGTTCATGTATCACGTTCCAATCTCAATCATGTTCCCATGCTCTCGTTCATGCGTACTGTAAAAATGATCTTAAGTTCATCAGTATTTTTTCAGTTTAAGTAATAGTTTTCCTTGAACTCATTCAGTTTCATGTTCAGATTTCAGTTACAAACTTGGTATCAGTTACCATTGCATATTTAGTTATACGTTTATGATCTAGTTCAGTCATGTATCCATGCATTAGATATGCATGTTCAGTACATAAATTCAGTTTATCAGTAATCCCAGTCATGCATTCATGAATCATGTTCAGCTATATCCATACATCAGATATACATGTTCAGTATGATAATTCAGAATACCAGTAATATCAATCATATAGTCATGTTCCAGATGTTCATGTCCATTAAGTAAGTAAGTCTCTCAGTATTCTCAGTCTCAACAGTCTCATTCGAGGATGAATGTTCCCAAGGGGGAGATAATGTAAGACCCTACAAAATCCTAAGCTTAATCCAGTCCTTTAGGCTTGTCAAGGGGTCCCAAACTTAGAATATTTTAGCTAAGTACTCAGACTTAGTGTCATTTTAACTTACGAAGGTTGAAAATCTTATTTTGCGACCTTTACATCCATTAAAAGTTGATGTTTAGGTTAATTCATGATAAGGAATGTACGTAGGCATTTCCGAACAAGTTTTGGATTTTTTGGACTTCTCTTGAAGCTCCTTTGGAATCCCAAAATAGTGAATCAATGCGATCTTGGTGAGCCACATCGACTATCACATTAATTAATATTTTCTCCATCTACCAGCGTCCAATTCTATTTAATCGATGCGAACATGGTGCGACGCGTTGTCTATCACGTCGATACCATTAACGTGCCGCGTCGACCTGTGCATCGGTAACCCAGTTTTCATTCATTAAAAGACCGCGTCCTTGGGGGTATTCGGGTTTATTTCCCCTAACCTTCAGCCCTCAAAACACAAAATTCAGCCCTAATTCACAAAAGTATACTCACTTTCTCTCAAAATCTCTCAAGAACAAGCCTTAGAGTTTTCAATTCAAGATTCAAATCTAAAGAGTTCTACCATCAATTTTCAGAAATTCTTCAACAAAGATATATGAAGTGTTCATCCAAGGATTCCTTCCACCCTTGGAGTCCAAGAATCTCTTTTGAACTTCAAGTAATTGATTTTATGATTTTCATGGTTGAAATAAAAGTGTATCCATGATTGCTATTTGGATTAAGTTCCTAATTCATAATTATATAAATATATATATCATGTGAAATTGATCATTATGTGTGTAGATTAATGTGAATCAATGATAAACCCTTGACTTGTGAAATTAGAGATGAATTATGATGCTCACTTATTGTTCAATACTATGTGCATATACTATGCTCCCCGAGTGTTAGATAAATTATCCATGTGAACCATTAAGAGAATGAAATCATGTCAAGTTAGCTTATGTGCAAGTTATATCATGCAAGTGTTTGTCAAAATTCCCCAATGAATGAATGATAATTAAGTTTATAGTTTATATGTTTCATGTTATACCATGTCTCTTAATTTATGCTATTGAGTCCTGGGGGTACTTGTACCCGACAATTAAGCTGATTAGCTAGAGCCAGTGTCAGTCATAGAATAGTATCAGTCACGACACGATTAGTTGTACTCTCAGTCAGTTACAGAACTCAGGAAAACTCAGCAGAATCCATATTAGTCCAATCTAATTCAGTATCTAGTTCAGACCTCAGTAAACTCAGTCAGCTAACAAAATTCAGTAGTATTCCGTCAGTCAATGGAACTCAGTTCAGTTTAGATATAAAGTAATATTAGTAACCGTTCAGTCCAGCCTAGTACAGACTAGAAATTAGTTCAACATCTATTCAGTTGAGAGCAGGATTCAGCACCGAGTGAACACAAAGATGGGGACTACCTACCAGCAGAGGGTGTGATCCTTAAAAGCAATCCTTGCATTCCAGAACTACGTAGCTAGCATAGGTTGAGATACTTCCCTACGAGACTAGGGTTGATATATATCATTTGAGTTTTTCTACCAGCGAGGGTTGACGAAAGAGCTTCCTGTCAGAGAGGGCTAACTCATAGTTTGTCCTTACCCGTGGCACGGTATTAACACCCTTCCAACAGGGGTTACAGGTTGGACCCCAAATCAGTTAGAGAAGGGGCATGTCGATTAGATGATTACCTCACACAGTTTCAGTTCCAGTCTCAGTCTCAGAATAGAACTCAATTCAGTTCTATAGATTCAGGACTATCAGACATAGCTACTCAGCTCAGTACGAAACTCAGTATGGCTCCACAGTATTCAAAACTGTTAGATACAGTCATTTAGATAATCGGTAATACAGTATTCGTAAACTCAGATATTGATTATCAGTATTCCGATTTAGTACTCAGTATTAGCACGATCTCAGTTACAGTCTATGTATTCATACATGTACTCTTACTTAGTCATACTCATGTTATTCAGTTATTATTATGCATGCATATGAACCCATGCTTATCAGCCTACCTCACTGAGCATACCAGTACATTCAAAGTACTGATGCATGCTTTTTTTTATGCTATGATGTCTTATATCATAGGTTCAGACGCACGAGCTCCAGAGCACCCTTAGCAGTTCAGATTCTCCGCTTTCAGAGTAGTGGTGAGTCCTCATAGTTTGAGGACATGCTTATTATTTACTGTACTTCAGTTTTATTTCTATAGATGGAGTTAGTTGGTGTCTTGTCCCATCAACTCCACAGTTCATACAGTTAGATCCTTTTCAGACTAGAGTATTTTTTCAGATAGTTTTTCAGTACTTATATTTAGTTTTTTGTATTTTGATACCGCATTCAGATTTATTTACAAATTTGAACCTTATGGCATATGTTTCCACCTATTTATGCATAATTACAATATTTATTACTCATTTATTACAGCAGGTACCAGTCATGGTTAGCTTGTGGTCCTTCGAAATTATAAGCACCATGTAGCGTCCAGGATACAGACTCGGGGCGTTACATTAATTAACTAAATTGATGAAGGCACTTGACTTTGAATTCCTATTTGTGTTCTTGAAGATTGATTCCTGAAGATCTTGAATCGGGAACCTCAAATTCTTTGTTATCTTAGAAACGAAACGGTAAAATTTGTATGTCTTTAATTTTATAATTGAAGCTCTAGGGTTTTCTTTGAAAGCAATTTGGTGAAAAATAAGTATAATATGCTTAGAATAGGTTTAATCTTCTTCTTTTTTCACGACTTGGGGGCTTGGTAAAACACAAAACTACCCTTGGGGATTTAAATCCTGCAACTAGAACGCCGATCACGACCTCACCGGGATGCGCCAAATAGGTCATTGCGATACCCACCGCGACGCGGTGGAATCACGGTGACTCACTAGAAACTGACAAATGCCTTTCTACACTCCACCAGGACGCGGTGGACCTCTTGACGCCATACTCACTGCGACGCGATGAAATCGCGGTGAGCTGCCGAAATTCCAATCAAAACACAATCCAATCCTAGTCCGAAAAATCCAAAACTTGACCAAGACATGGTAATTACACCCCTGAATATACTTTAACTCAAAAATCATCGTCTCGGGGGAAGGAAGGTCAATTTAAAAATCCTTGAAGTTTAAAGGGAGTCGAAAGTGACTAAACCCCTCAACACTTAACTTTATTTTCAGGTACTAAGTGCTATGGGCACATATTAGGGGCTGAGCTGAAATAAGTAAGTGCAGGGTATTACACTACTAAGGAAAAACATGAATTTAAACTTATATTGAACATATGCATCTTCATAATAAAGAAAAACTCATACTTTTAATCAAAGAAAGGTTTTTGGGCTCCATTGGTGAAAGAGACCCATGGATGAACACCCACATACCTTAATTGAACGAATTATTGAAGAAAGTTGAACCCTTGAATTCTTGAGGAAGAAAGCCTGAATCTTGGGACTTGAATGATGAACTTGTGAAAAAGCCCTATTCTTGATTCGTTCTTGAAGATTCTTGAACTCAGAAGATTGAATTCTTGGATTCTTAGGAAAAAGGGTTTAGATTTTTGTACTTGGGAAGGGAAGGGTTTACATATGGATTTGATGATGAAAAGTGGGCAAATAATGCCCTTTTGGTATTTTAAATCCGTGTCTTGGGTGCTTGAGAACAAGGGGAAATGAATAAAACGCCCTTTGGACTTGTACTTTCAGATACAGGAAAAGCATCCTCTGCATCGCGGAGCTTGACACGGTAACTTAGTCCCGCGGCAGGGCGCTATAGCGGCAGCTTACTGGTTTTGACAAAAATGATCATAACTTTCTGTTCTGGTATCGGATTAAGGCAAAATTGGTATCATTAGAAAGATAATTCAATTTTCTATAATTTGGTAGGTCTTGAAACAAAAATTTCCATCTATATAAAAAGTTATGCACGTTCAAAGTTGACCCTTGTAGAATCAAATACCAAAATTTGGTCGAATCAAAGGCTCTTAGCTCAATTTTACTCAAACTGATTCCTATGAAGATTTTTCACCTCATAAGCACTTCATACACTAGGATAACGATCATGACATGTGTATTAAAACATAAATAATGGAATTACAGTTTACAGACATAGAAATGATGGTTTGATTTCTAGCTTAAGAATACGGGGTATTACATTATCTCCCCCTTGGAATTATTCATCCTCGAATGAGACTGGTTAGACTGAGAATACTAAGGTAATTGCGACCATATACTAAACATGCATGACTTGGAACATGATTGCATAACTAAGTCTGAGTATGATACATGAACTGAACTGATTTTGTGAATACATACAATGAAATGAGAATAGTTATAAGGCTGAGATAGAAACAAGAGAGTCAACTTACGAGTAAACATTACCTCAAGTTGGATTTGGTTTCATGAAGAAAAGTTAAGAGGTTTAGGACATGAAAACTCGGGGTATTACAACATCTCCCCCTTGGGATCATTCGTCCCCCCAAATGATACTGAATTGGCTGAAATACTAAGAAAAGACTGAGATGATGCATGAGACACTTACTAACTAAATCATGACTGAATATCTAAATCTAAATCATGATGCATGAACTGAACTGAATTCACAATTTACATGGCGAATAAATTACCTCTTGGAATGGCCATACTTATGAAACTTTAGATAGTAATACTAGATTGAAAGATGGAATAAAACCATAGAAATTTATATGTTTGACTGCTAAACTGAATTGCTAGCTATACAAACTGAATTATACTGAAAGCTTATACTCAACTGGAGTATTTCTTCAACACTCTTTCTAAGAAGTTCTAATAACAGTAGAGAGCAAATAACTTAGGCATGATCTGAATAAGATATATAAGTAAGGACTCTTAATATAACTATAACTCTGTAACATGGAACATATGCCTATGAAACATAAACTAGAATAGAATTAATGGGACTTAGGCAATGTAACTGCTCAATTCTAGCTTAGCCTTGCTCCTTAAATACTCGCATGGGTACATATAACTACTCCAGCCAAAGTCTGAGTTAAACTACCTGCTCTCACTATGTTCAAGCCTAAATAAAAATTACAAGGTACTGCATATAACACCATAATGCTAGGATGAACTATGAATTCAGTACCCCCATGCATTTTCACAACTTCTCATCTCAAGAATTATGCTTCTTACCACCTCAACAACTAAATTCAGCCTCTTACTAGGAATTTACTAGCGCACATGGCACCCATCCACTTATATGCCAACATAACATTTAAGACTATTATGCAACCACATACGATCTCCCAGGAAAACACCCATAAAATCAACTTTCTCGTATTCTCTAATACTTCTTTCAATAATAACTTTCTTGCACTATTCTTAGGAAGACACGCCTAGAATTCTTAACTAAATTTGACATATACCAAAAGCTTTGCCTCAACCTTTACTCAACCTTATAGCCTTACATAAAACAAACATACAATAATTTTCCTCCACAAGAAATATTTACTATCTCCCATCTAAACAATTATCCATCACCACCATTTTTAGATAAGGAGAGGTCACTGAAAGTTAGAACTTGAAAACCTAAAGCATGAAAGAATATTATGCGTAACTTGGACACTTGACTGAGGCCTAAGTAATAGAGTATCCATGACATGGATTAATTACAGAAACCAAAACTGAGGATATACATGACATATTCTGAATTTCACTAGCCATTAAGAGGTGTACCATGAGTACCTGGAACTGAACATTCTGTAAAGCACATGAGTTATGAGCTGCATGACCTGAGTTTGGAGTTCATAATTTTAGGGAATATTATTTGTATTGCTGAGTGAACTAGAACTCCTCATACTAGTAACTGGGAGCGTACATAATTCTATGGAAAGCGCATGAATATGAGCTATGATCATGAAGATGACATTTAAGGCATGAGTAGATATCGTAATGAATGAAGTACAAAACTTTGTACTAGGATAAGAATGAGTTGGGCATATCTTTCCTTACTGTTTTCTACCACGCCAGCCTCACTACTAGAATCTGAGAGTCTGACTTGGTTCCTTGTTCTATCATCTCCCCTTAGCTTTAAGCCATTATTCTAAGTTTGTGGACCCCTAAACTATGGTCAGGCTCTACAGTACATATAACAATACATATAAATGCTAAACTCGCCCTGAAAGACTGCACCTGAAAGTGTAAAACCTACTACTAGTACTTCCTTTTAAGATAGAACTCTTAACTTTCTATAGTCCCAATAGTCATCATACAATAACTCAAACACTAATTAACTTAGAATTTTTAGGAGTATCACCATACCATGAATTCACACCATCTAGAGCTTCAATTCTTTTTTCTATTAGCTCAATCTTCAAAGATTCAAGCTTAGATTCTAACACTTAACATGGATATCCCAAACCTTTAATGAACCATACTAACTTCTTTCATAGCCTACTAATATCACATCTCTAAACTTATATTTTCCTTAAACCATGAAAATTACCATTATACCAACATACCCAACATCAACAACATATAATTTCGAATCAACAAACTTAAATTCTTGCATACACTATTTCAAGCCACTGATTCACCTTTCATACAACAAGCCCCATGGATACATAATCTACTAAATCCAGATCACTATCCCCACTCTACTACTGCTAAACTTTTGGGTTCATGATTTTAACTCTAGATCATATATTGTTATAAGATTCAGAGTAGGGATCTAAGGGCACATAAGACTTCAGCTTAGTGAACATTTTTGTAAACATGAATGAAATCTTTCAAACTTCAGAACTTAAAAGCACTGATGAGATACTTTTGAGACTGCATTCAATCCCATAACTGTCTAAGAAAACTCTATATGTATGAATTTAAGCTAGCTATTTTTGTTGCCTCAAGAATAAGAAAAAGATGGCAAGGATGGATTAACGTAAGAATTGGCATAAGTTCCTTAGAGAACACTTATACTGCATGATCTAAGATATGAAAGAAGGAAAATATTTCTAAAATTCCTCGTAGCCTCTCAAAAACGAGTAAAAATGTTTCCATACCATTTTGCAAGCCTCTACTAAACACGGTTTCATAAACACCTTAAGACACTTGAATTTTATGCTCTGATACAAATTTTGTCATACCCCAAGGATACCCCCTAGTCGTAACATGGTGCTTAGAATCACAAGTGATTCCAAGTTAACCTATGTACTGGCATACTTCTTGAGCAATTGAATTACATGGGAGAAAACTAAATTTTGCTAAGCGAAAATGTGAGCATGATAAAGTTTGAATAAATAAAATACTGATACATTTTACAACATGATAAAATTGAAGAAAGAAACTTGAATTACATGTAACGACACTGATTGTCTGTCTATAAAGCCTCTACTATACTGACTATAGATAGTTGAGACATACCTCCAACTACAACTAATCAATACATATGAATACTCAAACTAACGTACATGAACTACAACTGACTGAAGATTTTTGAACTAGGAGAACTCATCACCTGCTGGCTAGAAACTACAAACTGTGTGATTATGATGTGTATGTTATAACTGGTACCTACATTATGAGACAATGTAGCACATAGACATACATGTGGATCAGTACTTTTGAATGTACTAAGTAAGTGGGGTAAATACAATAAGTAATACTGATTGGGAACGTAATCTTAAAACATGCATGCTAAGGGCATTTAGACTCACCAGGAGACTGAAATAAATTAAAAGTTGAAGTATCTTAAGACATAAGTAACAAACATGATTTGATAAGCTAGTGAATCACTACAGTTTGCTTCTTAAATCTTTAATTTTGTAGAATAAGTAGAACTGAAGCTGGCAAGTGATAAAAACATAAATGTTGTAAGAATTTTTTTTGTAAGGATGATTATGTTGTAAAAATTGTACTGAGGATGACGTATGAATACTTGGTCTGAAACTAGACGGTGGAAAATGACATAACTCAAGAGTATAAATATATACAAATATACTGAGCCTGAATGAATAACCATAAAAAACCAAGCATATCATGTACTACGCAGATCTGATTAAGTGAATGGTTGATGCCTGTGCGACTGAAATATAGGTGAATAGATGACCAATGTTTGTATACTAAGTAGCTGATATATAAATATTGAATAATTGACATATGACTATCAATTTTTTGATATCAGGATACTTATTAGCTAGTATCTATATACAGATTAATAGATAATTGTTTACTGATAAACTGATAACTGGATACTGATTAACTGATAACTAAATACTGATCAAGTAAAATTCAACTGTACTTAGTCTGAATAATTGGACTAAAATTGTGGGAGGTATCATATAACCGACATTCCCTAATCTGAGCTAATCGGGGTTCAACCTGTAACCCCAGTTGGAAGAGTGTCAGTACCGTGCCATGGGTACTAATACTAGCTGTGTGGATCCACTAAACTTATGTTTTGAAGGACCAGGGTTTCAATCCTATACTGACGGGTGACCCCTCATATCCTACGTTGGCTATATAGTTCTGGAATACAGGGACTACTAATAATGACTCTGCCTAATTGACAGGGAAGCCGCCATCCCAGTATTCGCTTGGTGCTACATCCTACTCCTAACTAAACTGACACTGGTACTCATCTGAACTAAGTTTAACTTAACATTATTACATTACTGATAGTGCTCATCATGATCATAAATATCTGAGTAAATAACAAAACTCATGTTTTTACTAAATTATTACTTGAAAGATCTGAAGCGTAAGAAAACACATAGGTATTGAGTGTTCATAACTCACTAGCACTGAATGACCATAAAGCACGATATCAACACTTAAACCTGTAGGATGGGAATCACGGTTCAAATACCCAAAACATGAACATTCTACCAAACATATGAGAATCATGAACTTGAACATGAGAATGTGTTAAACATAAGAAATCAACATATTATACGGCTAAATTCATAAATTGGGGCTTTAACATGAAATTCACTTGAATATGACATGGGAAATTAAAACTTGAAGCATGAGATAACTTAAATTTCCATGGAATCATACTAGGACATGAATTGAGTCAAACTGCTAAGGAAAAATATGAATTTAAACTCATCTTGAACATATGCCTCTTCATAATAAAGAAAAACTCATACGTTTAATCAAAGAAAGGTTTTTGGGATCCATGGGTGAAAGGGGCCCATGGATGAACACCCACATACCTTATTGAATGAATTCTTGAAGAAACTTGAAATTGGAACTTGAACCCTTGAATTCTTGAGGAAGAAAGCTTGAATCTTGGAACTTGAATGGTGAACTTGTGAAAGAAACCCTATTCTTGATATTTTCTTGAAGATTCTTGAACTTGGGAGGTTGAATTCTTGGATTATTGGGGAAAAGGGTTTGGATTGTTGTTCTTGGGAAGAAAAGGGTTTACATATGAATTTGATGATGAAAAGTGCGCAAATAATGCCCTTTAGGTGTTTTAATCTGTCACTTGGGTGCTTTGGGGAAAGGGTAAATGAATAAAATGCCTTTTGGTCTTTTACTTTAGGATGCAGGAAAAGCATCCTTTGTGTCGTGGAGTTTGACACGGTAACTGGCGCTCGCACCATCTTACTAGTTTTGACAAAAATTATCATAACTTTTTGCTCGGGTATCGAATTAAGGTGAAATTGGTATCGTTGGAAAGCTAACTCAATTATATATAATTTGGTTGGTATTGATCTGAAAAATTCCTCATATATAAAAAGTTATACATGTTCAAAGTTGATCCTTGTAGAATCGAATACCAAAATTTGGCCGAATCAAAGGCTCTTAGCTCAACTTTGCTCTAAGTGATTCTTATGAAGATTTTTCACCTCATAAGCACTTCACATACAAGGATAAAGATCATGACACATGTATTCAAAGATAAAATATTGGGATTAGAGTTTACACATGTAGAAACAACGGTTCTATTTTTAGCTCAAGAATGCGGGGTGTTACAAATGGTGAGTTTGATTTTGAGATTAAAGATAGCTAAGTCAGTAATTTCATAGTGAATTTTAGAGATAGAAATTGTACTTATAGGTCTTGAATGTTAAAAGGTATACCTTGTTGTCATGCCATAGTTGCACTACATTATAGAAGATTAAAGCCAATTGATTATGTTTCACAATGGCATAGCAATGACACCTACCTCAAGACCTATAGTTACTACATTACCCTATAACTAATATGAAAATATGTTCAAAGTCAACCAACACTTATGTTTTTCCACCAATAATAAAAATGATATCAGGCAGACCTAATAAATGTAGAAAAAAGGAATAAAATAAAAACAAGACTAGAAAGCTGTCTAACTATGGTGTTGATATGACCTGCATCATATGTCATGCTAAGGGTCTTAAGAGGGTTTGTTCTTTGGCTACAAGTTCAACAAGATCAAGTGTGGATTATTCTACAGCACCAAGCACAAGTAGTGAAAGGGGGAGACCAAAAGGTTCTACAAAGGTAACACTTGACTTGTAATTTACTAATTTTTCAATTCTCTCATATTTTCTTATATTTTTCTTATATGGTGTAGGCAGTTGGTGCTGATGTTGGTAGAAGAAGAGGAGTTGATGCTACTGTTACTATAGGTGGTGTTGGTAGAGGAAGATGATGTGTTGTTGATGTTACTTCGGATGATGTTGATAAAAGAAGAGGGGTTGTAACTTCTACTATTAATGGTGCAGGTAGAGGTAGAGGAGCTGCACCTTCTACTATTAGTGGAAATGGTAGAAATAGAGGAGAGAAAGTTTCTACTATTTTTGGTATTGGTAGAGGAAGAGGAGTTGGTTCTAATAAAGGAGAAGGAGTTGATGCTGCTGCTACTTCTATTGATGGTTCCACTGGTGCTGGAAGAGGGGGATGGACACCTTTTAAATGACTAGGATGGTTGGAATGGGGTGCTTCTGACAAAGAGTGGTTATAAAATTCTCAATATAAGTTAAAATTGATTAAATTTGTCTAGTTTAAAGTCAAACACCTGGTCCTCATTTAATCCTAAATTGATCTCGCCGTTATTTTCAATAGCATGGTTGCAAGAACCCACGTCAGCTTGGTTGTCCCCTTCATTCAATTCCCCCGAACAGACATTAAGACAAAAATAGCATTGGCAGTCAACATTACGTAAACACTCATAGACGCAAGAGTTACATTGGCAGTCAACACTGCATATGCAACCCTCACACCACTTTTGAAATTGTGTTAAATCCACAACTATTCCTGAAATTCCATTCATGCGATCACTCCTATTGGCATTGTTTCGTTCAACCAATTCAGACAAAGTCGATGATTCCGCAAACATCTTCTTCGAATTACTACCCACAGTCGAGACAGGTTCGCTGCTCTGATACCACTTGTAATGTATTCAACACAAACACAACGAATTAATAAATTGGAGAAGGAATTTTATTGATAGATGAGTCAACGGTTACAATCAATCAACTAAGAATTTAGCTACACTACGGCTCCATAGATGACTTCAAGCTTTTTGAATACACGTAATGAAGTTTAGGATGGGTGAAGAATAAGAAGGAAGGAAGGAAGGAAGGAAGGAAGGAAGGGAGGAAGGAGAGGAAGAAGAATCTAGAGAGAGAATTTTCGGGTGAAGTATACCGGTAAATCAATAACTGTCTTTGCAAGGTGGATCTCTAGGTATTTATTAACCTGAAGTAGGATTTTGACAGTTGGCTCCTAGCTGGAAGAATATGATGCATTGATATGAATAACGAACTACTAATCTTGGCCCTTGATAGTTCTGCTCATTAAACGTGTGCCTCCCACGTGACCCATTTACTTTGGATCATTACACAACCATCGAAATTAGTTTGTATTACTGTTTCCATATCGTCTTTTCACTCTTCTTTCCGAAATCAAAGTCCGAGTCCGAATTTGGATCTTCAACGGAAAGATTTAGTTCGTTGTTCCACAAAAGGTCAGTAATCACTCTCGACTTTCGTTTTCGTTTCAGTTCCTATAAATAAATACAGTCGCTCAGTAGTCTTTTGTTTTGTTGCATGTTGAATCCATGCCTATTCAAGCCTTTGGTGTCCTCTGTGTTGCTGTAGTATATCTTTAAATATGTAAAAAATGGTTAACGAGCTGCTAATATTTAGAGACGCTATTTCGGTTATCACGTCATTAAGTGAATAAATATGTCATTCGCTTCGTCGTTATTCTCCGATATTCATCAAAAAACTGTTGTACTTGTTCATTTTTTTCGATATCCATGTCAATAGATTCTTTTTTTAAAAAAATGATGAATGTTTAGGGATATGATATCTTGGCAGCATGTTTGAGGCTTTGTCTGTGACCGTGTATGCATAAAAGGGGCTCTTATACCAACTTAGCCGCGTCCATATAAGGTTCAATAATCCGGGTTAAACAACCAATATGATCCACTAAGGCTTATTGTTTGACTTTTTTCTTGTTAATAAGTGTGTATATAAATAGAACCAAAATGCTAGTTCAATGACCTCGTTGCTTTTAACATTTTTAAGTTAGAAATAGTAAACTGGAGGTTACTTCTATTGTTTGCTGCTATTCTAGGGGCTTTCCTTCTATTTAAGTATTTTTCTCCTACACTTAGTGTGAATTAGAAATCATTTAGTATTCAGTGATTATACGAATGGTTTGGTTAACTATTGCGATATAGATATTTAATTTTGTTTCTTCTCGTGTGAAAAGAGATACTTTCATGGCATAAGTGTCATTATTTGTTTAGTTGGTAAGGTATGTTTAAATCCTTTTAACAGTACATGTCTTAGGTTCTATTTAGAATTAAAGTTTTCTTTAAGTCTCTTCTTATTGGTACTGTTCACCCTGATTTACTTCATGTTCCATTGTCCAATTTACATAGTTCTTTTGTTCATTGTGCTTTCCTTATTATGCGTGTGAAATTTATGCACCTTAGATGACATTTTAAAACCAAATCCCTTTGCTTCGAAGTTCAAGACGATTAGTTTATAGATGGCTGATCACTACGTGTTAGAGAGAATCCGTTTTGCCTTATTTAATGTTCTCTTAGCCACAAGACATGTGAAGGAAAGATGAGGAGGGGTAAAGGCAAGCCGAAACCAAGCACTTAGTACCTTTGTTGATTGAATAGAAATCACCCAGTTAGTAGCGATCAATTGAGTCAGTGGTATATCTCGTAGTAGGACGCATCCGTTAAAATGAGTTTGTAAGCCGATGCTCTGAAATCTGAATGCAAAAAAAAAAAGGAAATGGTTCTGAAATTTTCAGGTTTTACATGGTATCACTGTACATGTTTACTATTTTTTTACTTCCTTGGCTGCTACTGTATACAACTTTTAAATAGTCACATTCTCAATCTTTTGAAGTCTACGATTTGTTGAAAATGAGTTTGACTGTTTTGTTTTCGTCTCGTCCAAAGTACTCTGGTTTGTTCTAAAGATGCTCGTTAAGTACGATAATTTGGTCATTGCACTATTTTGAGTATTCCATGTTAACATATTATTGAGGATTTGTTGTGTCTGGATCATAGAGTATGAATTCATTTAATAACTTTATTTTATCAACTTTTGTTCATGTCTCGTTATCAATGCTTACTAAGTTGTCTTTTGGTCGAATGAGGGTCCAACTTAATTTCACTCATGGCTATATTTGCACAACTACTCGAAAACCTCAACTTATTTGCGACTTTTTGCCTATAACAAAGATTCCCTTTTTTTTTCTCTCCTCTGTAAAATCTGTGACCATGATATTTTAGTTCGCAAATCTCATTTGTAGTAGCATTTTGTTAACCAGTTAAGTCATTTTTGTCCTGTTTGTCTTCTCTGTTTTGTCTTAGAGCATAGCCCCTGTTAAGGATATTATGTATTTCCTGCACTCTTAGTTATTTATGATTTAGAAAATTTATTTTATCTCAGGGAAGTTTGCCTTGCTTTTATGATATAGATATCTTTGAGAATATGCCTCTCTATCAGTTGAAAAAATGCTAAATGCATATTGTTTTTTTTTTCTATTTAAAGATTCTTGGTTTAACTTTTTTCATTTTGGATATATACCATAGGATGCTCATTAAATCCTAAAGTGTGAACAATATATTTGCTGCATTCTCGTTTATCCAAAATCCATGTGCATAAATAAAAGATATCATGAATTTAGGGAATGGATTTGCTTGAACGTACGTCTTATATCTTCCTTGGGGTGATAATTCATACAGCTATAGAGAAGACATATCAAGTGTCTGGATGAAGTTCACTTTACCTTAATGTATTACTTGACATAACAATATATACTCAAGTTGTTCAAGTGTTTTGACATCTATATGTCATATATATGTTATCAATCATGATTATGTGCTAATCTTTATTTTTCCTTTCTTTACATGCACACCCGGGAGCGTGTTTGGGGTCTCACGGCTTGACTCCATCTCTGTCCAAATCAGAGAAGTGATAATAGATCATTACGTGTTTTCGTCTAGAAGTCTAGTGCCTCTTTCCCCCCTCCTCTAAGCTTTATTTCCCTTTTCATACACGTTGTTATCTCTTATTAAAATGTTGCACATTATCGTTTAGAGTTTATATTTGCTTTCGTATACTTGAAATTGTTTAATTCTTTTAAATAAATCGCAAATTTATTTGTTTCCTTTTTGCCTCTTAGATATTAAAATTAGCATCATCTCTAAGTTTAGGTGTCAAAAGTTTTAAAATTTGATAGGATTAACATACCTTTTAGAATAATTGACCGAGTTCATTGGAATTTCTTAATACTTCTTTAATACACAATAGTGACTTATTTTAGAATAAAATTAGTCACTTGTTAGTTACTAAGATCGAAATAGTCACACTATAGGTTTTGATGTAGACGAGCTTATTATCGTTAATCGCGGAAATCGGCTTTAATCATTTTGGATGTGGTAACTCAACCTCCTTTTCTCATCAATTTCAAATAAAATATAGTACCTTTTTCGATATGATTTCATGAGGCCTTTTCTTAAGATTTCAAATGGCAAAGATATTAGTTTAAAACATAAGCCTTTCCTTAATAAAAAATAAATTCTAAAGTCGATATGGATCTAAGTATTTATTTTTAGTTATTTTCAACGATTCATTTAGTATAGGATAAAAACCATCTTATTTACCTCTATTTTGTAAAGTTTGATCAACAAATAGCATAAGAGTAATTTTTTTATTTTTTTTTTAGAAATGAAATTTTGGAGTTCTTAACATAATTAACTTTTTAATTATTAATTGAAAGCTTTTTTAGAAAAATGACTTTTAATATCTTTCTTTTTGACAAAATAAGGTTACGTCATTTTTTAGAAGGTCTTATAAATTTATCTAATGTAATTTTTTGTAAGTCTTATAATGAGGTTCTTTTAAAGTTTCTAATCTTTTTCTTATAAATATATTGCCTTATAAAAGACAAATATTCTTTACGCCTTACCTATATCTTAATTTAATAGTTGATTTCATTATCTAATCTAAGTTTGGCCGGTGCCTAATCCCTTCCCTTTAGGATAATTAGAATCCTTCTATATGCAATTCGACGATTTCGTTTGTGTTCATGTTGGCGATTTCTGATGTGAATTCGGTGGGTCGTCCCCCCTTCCTACGGGTTCCCCCACCGACCCAGTGACACACCAACCACGCCCCTTTTCTTTCTCCGATCACAAAGCCCCATGATCCTTTTATTTGTCTTTCATCCCCCTGAATAAGTAAGACCCCGCTCTTTCGAATTCAAAAAAAAAGGGGCGAAGCGCCTATCCCTCTTCCTTCTTGATACAGAAAGGTTTCTCATGCCTCTTTCAGCTGTTATTCTAGATGGAACACCCATCTTGTGCATATATCTTTGCCACATTGAGTGCATATGATATTGTCAGCTGTTATTCTAGATGGCACACCCATCTTGTGCATCTATCTTTGCCACATTGAGTGTATATGATATTGTCCTTGCCATTAACATGTTTTCTATACCGGTTGGAGGTTGCTTTTGGACTGTGATACCCCAATCCTGTCCTACTACTTGACCCTTGACTGGTGAGACTGGTTAGAGTTGAGATGATATAGTCCACTTGATAGACTTCTCAAGCTCAGCCTTAACCCAAAACAGTTCTTTCTAAAGCTTTGAATTTTTTTCAAGTGAAGCTGTTAGACCAGCCTTGGCCATAGCCAACTCTTCTTCCAGCTCAAACTGGATCCTACTTCCTTCACTCTTCCCTTTTGAGTCATACTTAGACATTTCACTAAGCTTTTAATTTAAGAGATCATTTTCACAGGAAAGTAACTTGACAACTGCTTAAAATTCAGTCACTTGTACACTTAATTCAATCATTTCCTCCTCACATTTGTCAATATCTTCCTTTAGACATTCTTTATCTTTAGTGAGTTCATTAACAGTATCAATCCACATAGCAATATGGTATTTTAACCTCTTAAAAGAGTAGCCCTTGAGATTATATTTTATATCCAATAGAGTTACCTGGTCATCTTCATTATCATCTGAATCTGCCATTAAAGAAAAAAGAGAACCACAAACCTGGACATCATCTTCTATCACCATAATGCATATCTTCTCCTTGCTCTGATTCATCTGAATCGCTGAAGGAGTCTCCCAGACTGCCAGCACCTATTTGTAACTTTGTCAGCTTCTACCTTCGTACTGTACTTGCCAGGGACCTGGTCCTTACCCTTTCCTTTTACAACAACTTACTTGACATACTCAATGCATTCAAATTTGTGCATAGGGCAGTCTTTTGGATATAGTGACTCAACTTTCAACATTTGTGACGTCATTTTCTCTTCCTTCTTTCATGTGTCTGCTGGATTCTCCTATTCTAGGTAGAGCTTTTGATTTTCTGAAAGCTTTGAGAACCCGTTTGGCAATGCAAGTTGTTTCCTTATCCCCAGCATCGACGATCTCCTTTGTAGCCTTTAGGATCAGCTTCTTTTCCAACTTGTGCTCACTCTTGTTTTTGTCCTAAATCTTCATGATCTCATACATTTTGAGGTTACCAATGAGCTCATCCATGGTCATGGTCTTCAAATTCCTAGTTTTAGTAATTTCATTAATTTTTCTCTCCTATTGCTTGGGTAAAATATTAAGCATCTTGCAAACCTATTTGGTGGTTCTAATATCCACTCCCAACCAATGGAGTTCATTGGTTATAGCTGTGAATCATGTGTGCATTTCCTGAATAGACTCTCCTTTCCTCACGGTGGAAGTATCATATTGTGTAGTCAACATATTAACTTTTGACTCCTTTACTTGGCTAGTACCTTCATGAGCTGTTTGAAGATAGTTCCAAATTTCCTTGGCAGTCTCACAAGTAGAAATCACATTGTACTCATCAGTGCCAATGCCACAAACAAGTAGCATTTTAGCTTTGTAATTCTTTTCAATTTTCTTACTATCAGCATCATCAAGTTCTTTTTTAGTCTTGGGAACTTGTGAAGTCACTTCACCAACCTGTACTGCCCTTGTGGGGACAAAAGGTCCATCTTCAATAACATCCCACAACTTAGAATCTTTTGCCATGATGAAATCATGCATTCTAGCCTTCCACCACCCATAGTATTTCACATTAAATCCGGGTGGTCCAGTGGTAGACTAACCTTCTTCCAGATTTGGAGGAGCAACCATGCTAAAAGATCCTTCTAAGGTGTTAACCCTTTTAGGAAGGCCTACTCTGATACCAAATAAAGAGTTGTAATGAGTTGCCCTCCAACTTTGGGACCTGGTCCCAAACAAACTTAAATAGCAAAAAACCTAACAATAAGACAAGTGAAAGGCGTAAATAAGAGATACAATAATTTTACGTTGAAACTCCTTGCTCAAGGGAAAAAAACCACGATTTGCCTCCAGAATTTCTAAAGCTCCACTAATATTCAAGCAAACTTGAATACAAACTCCATAACATCAAGAATTAAACTCCTAATCCTTTTTCTCCAAGTAATAACTATATTACAAGAGAAATGTTCACTACCTCTACTGCACCACCACCAGCTGTCTCTAACTAGGTTGACCATCTTACTCTAGCTTCAATACCACTTAGCTCTAGATGACACAAAATGAGTTTTGAAAGTTACAATAAAACACCTACTAATAATAAACAACAACAGTAAGCAACGAGACTCAGTTACAACAAGAACATGAAATATAAATTGTGAGCGATTAGTTCCCTATAGCTAAAGAGGCTTTGATCCAAGATCTTCAAGACAGATATTTGTTGTGAGAATATGGAAGTTTGGTGGTGTTGTTGTGGAGGATGAACAATGTATATAAGACAAGAAAACCTAGGATGAATTTCATTAGCTAAGGCCAAAAAGTGCAACAGTTTTCCGACCAACCTTGTACTATTGTCCAGTTATGCATGATAGTGACGTATAGGTAGCTAATGTCCCTACGTAGTTGCAGCTTTTTCATCACACATTTTTCAGGAACTAAGACCCAACATACAATTTGTCAATCACCAAAACTAAAGACTTAACATTTGGTTGAGTTGGGGATTTCATGTTAGTTTCAGTCTTTTGATCGTTTTCAAAAAATAAAGTCGGTTGAAAGAATCGTCAATGATGAAGCTTCGAAGGGCGGCCAAGTTGGTTGTTCAGGGGAGTTCGTGTTACTTTCACTCTTTTTGACCATTTAGAAAGAATAAAAGTCGGTTTCTAGGATCGTAAATGATGAAGCCTCGGAAGGGTGGTCGAGTTGGTTGACCAAGGGATTTTGTGTTAGTTTCACTCTTTTGATCGTTTAGAAAAAATAAAGTTGGTTTCTATGATCGTAAATGATGAAGCCTCAATAGGGTGGTCGAGTCGGTTGACCTTTTTTTGTTATTGTCAATGATTTGACACAGTTACTTTCACTCTTTTTGATTGATCATAACTGATGAAGCCTTGTAAGGTTGGCTGAGTTAGTTGAGTAGAAGACTTCTCAAATGGTAGGTATCCGGTTCAAAACCTCATGCATGTTTTTTCAGTCTAGCTCATCATATGGAGTTTGCGTAATGGGGTAATGGAGTTTATGTATCCTGGGTGGTTTGTGGGCTGTTACACTGTCGCATGATTTATGGGTAGCGATTTGGTGTTCCATTATCATTAAAAAAAGAAGAGGAGGAAATGATTCTAGTGGTAAGAGTGATTATGTGAGGAATGGGTTAGAGACAGGTCACAAGTTCTAAATGTTAGATTCTAAAGCTCCAAATTTAAATGTAGAAGGGTAACGGATGGACCCATTATCTAGTCGAGTTTCTAACTCCATGCCATTGGCCTCGAGGATTCTCGACTATAAGAAAATAATGGAAATTCTAATAATTAGTTGTAATCACAATATTATCCAACGCAGGATGCACTTATGAATAATAATCAAAATTTTGTGTTTGGAGGTTCGTACTTTTATAATGATATAGATCACAAGACGGAGATTAATATATTACCAAATACCCAAGCTGTACCTTAGTGTATAATGGGAAATTTAACCTTCTTAGACAAGTACACTAGGAGGGAAATTAAAATCAAGGAAAAAAGATCAAATATGTCATTGAACTATTAGAAATGGTTCATATATGCCACCCATTAAAAGTTTGGCTCGTATATGCCATTGTCATTACAAAACAGGCTCATTTATGTCATTATTTTTTAACGGTGATTTTGTAAAATCACTTTTTCCATGTGGTTCTTATTAGAGGTCCACATCACCAAATTAGACCTGCTAAAAATATTACTCATTTTAAAAAAGATTCATTTAAATAGCAAAACCATATTCCATATTAGATTCAATAATTGAATTTTTTTTAAATAAGAAAGCTTGAAAATCCAACGAAAATCGTTTATAAAAAAACACAAATACGGGTGGTGGGGGTGGTGGTTTGATTTAGATGAAATTGAAAAGCGCAAGTATTGCAATTGTTTTGCATATAGTTCATTATCATTGATGAATTAGTTGTTTTTTTCTTTTTCACAACGAAGCGATCAATGGGTTGAAGATCTTGTCATTCAAAACAAAAAAGAAGGCAAGATCAGTAAGGAATAATATCATGTGAATGTAACTCATCCCCAAAAAGTTGTTGGGTTTGAAATTGAGAGGGCGTTATGCGGAAGCTTAAAGTCTGTAAATCAAGACAGTGATAATTCAGATGACAAATAAAAATATATTAAAAAGACATATTATTGATATTATTTGACCAATTGGCCTATATATGAAAACTAACATTAAAAAAACATATAAATATTGGTAGAAAATCTCTCCCTAAACAAGACTCGTAAATGACTACATTGTAGATGCTACTGTGTTGTTGTATGAGAATGGAGTCTTCTATTTATAGAGTTTCGAAACCTTTCCTCCAAGAAAGAGGTTTGTCAAATATGAAATTTTTTTATATTTTCCTTTCAGAAAAAAAGTAAAAGTAATTATGGTATTACTTTTATTTTTCTTTCAAGAAAAGTAAAACTTAAACTTGGTAAGAAAATCAGGGCAAAAACCCTAACAAATCTCCCATTTTTTGCTTGATTTTCTTCACTTGATCTGCCTTCGTCACATCTTTGATCTTTGTTCGTCACATAGTCTTCATCATAGCTGCTTCGCATGCTTAAAAATGAAGCTTTTGGGTTAAAAGTATATGAGCCCTTTTTGGGTTAAAAATATTGGAGCCCTTTATAGGGTTAAAAGTGAGCTTTATTTTTGAATATGTAACAACAAGATTATTGAAAATATGATTGACCATTATCTCCACATGTAATTTTTTTTGACAAGAAAATCTTTATTATCGCCAAGTTGGTTGCAACTTAAATCTTAACATCTCTTCAATTTGAACCATCGGATTTTTGAACCATAGACTTTGATACCACTTGTTGGGTTCAAAATCGAGAGGGTGTCATGCGGAAGCTTAAAGTTTGCAAATCAAGACGGTGATAATTCAGATGACAAATAAAAATATACTAAAAAGATATATTATTGATATTATTTGGCCAATTAGCCTACACATGAAAACTAACATTAAAAAAAACATATAACTATTGGGAGAAAATTTCCCCCTAAAAAAGACTCGTAAATGACTACATTGTGGATGATACTGAGTTGTTGTATGAGAAGGACGTCTTTTATTTATAGAGTTTCAAAGTCTTTCCTCCAAGAAAGAGGTTTGCCAAATATGAAAAAGTTTTATATTTTTCTTTCAGAAAAAGTAAAAGTAATTATGGTATTACTTTTATTTTTCTTTCAAGAAAGTAAAACTTAAACTTGGTAAGAAAATCAGGGCAAAAATACTAACAAAACTAAGTTCAACCCTTGAACAATGTATCATCGCCATAAACCAAGCTGTTCATCGAAACGAACTCGTGTTGACTAAACTCCAACGTGCAGGCTCTATAGTAGCCATTAGGACATGCATATCACTTCAATTACACAATATAAATTGATATATTGAACACTAATTCATCAATGATATGAACAATATGCAAAACAATCACAATACTTGTAGTCAATTATTGAATATGATTGATATAGGACAGAATAAAAAGAAATATGGTTATGTTATTTAAAATGGATCTTTTTTTAAATGAGTAATATTTTAAGTGAGTCTAATTTAGTGATGTGGACCTCTACTAAGAGGCCACATGACAAAGTTTGTTTTACAAAATCACCGTTAAAAATAATGGCATAAATGAACCTGTTTTGTAATAGCAATGGCATAAACGAGTTAAACTTTTAACGGATGACATTGATGAACCATTTCTAATAGTCCAATGGCATATTTGAGCCTTTTCCCTGAAACCAATAATAATAAGAGGCTAGAAGAACACGTCTGCTTCATGCCCAGAGTACTTTTAGAATTTCAAACCTCTTCGTTGATGTGCATGTTTCATGCCAAGGATATGTTTTGAATTTCAGTGTCTATGCTTTAAAAGTGCTTTACATATGCTTTTCTGCTGATAGTGTGGTTCCACATCAATAAAATATCTTTTGCCAAATAAGTGGACACATGGGTATAATGTTGATAAGGTCATTGAACATATGCGAACAAGGAAATAAGCCGTTAAGGAAAATGTATCACATAAATTGGGGGAAAAATACGTAAGGCCACTTTTAGTATGATTTGTTGGGCACCTGCTAGCACGAGGCTTTGCATCTATTGTATTGAGATATCTGAAATATCCAACACCATCCCAAAATTTACCTGAAACTTTAGTGTTGTAAGCAATCAATTTCTTTAATATTTGTGTTATCCTGAATTTGTTTTATTTGTAGCACATTTAGATTCTAAAGCTCAAAATGGGAAATGCAAATAGAGCTAATCGGCAGGAAGAAACTTACTAAAAGGTACTGTTTGCAATTGTGTTTTTATTTGCTCTATATCTCCTGTTTTGTAATGTACTCACTGAGGACATGGCCTTAGATAGGAGAGTGTGGAGGACGAGGATTACCGTAGAAACGTAGTTAGGTAAGAGTGCGTTGCCTTGTTGCCGTTCATATTAGTAGTCGTAGTATTGTTCTGGTAGTTTCATGTCCTTCGATTTTTGTTACTATCTATTTTTTCTTGTTCCTCGATTATTGTATTGTTTTGTTGTTGCTTACATTCTGTTACTACCTTCTATTGTTGGTAGTCTTTGTTCTTCCTTGTACTTTTGTTACTTCCTTTTTGGATACAGCTTTGGACTGTCTTCTTGAGCTCAGGGTCAATTGGAAACAACCATTCTACCTCAAAGGTAGTGGTAAGGTTTGCATACACTCTACCCTCCCCGACTCCGCTTTGTGGGAATACACGGGATGTTGTCGTTGTTGTTGTAATGTTGATTTTGATAAACTGGAAATTGCTGAATGTTCCGAGAAATATCCAGTGATTAATGGAGTACTGGAGTACTGAATGATTTTTTCCAAAATAATTGTTCACCCCAAGGTACTTATGCATTCCAGTTCGTAGATGAAATAGAAAATTGAACATGTTAACAGGTAATAACAACAACTGCACCTCAATCCGAGCAAGTTGGGATCGGCTATGTGAATCCTTACTATCCAATATTGTCAACGGCAAAAAATTAGTTCATAATTGTGAAGTGATGTATTCTTTGATAAATTGATTGACTAGAGAAAATTAATTGTTGAATGCTGTCATCATATTATCTAAATTCATGAGGTAATATGTTTGTAAGTTCGGGTCAAAGTTTCATGGCTTGTCACCAGTTTCCTTAAATTCCCAGGAACTAAAATATTTAATTGAAAGTTCGAAGGATAAACGTATTCGCACAAGAAGTATATACCTGAATAAATGGCTATGACAAGATGTTCTCTGTGAAAAGGCATCTGTTCATCTTTAAACTTGGTGGGTAATAGGTCCGCCCCTATATCCTCTTTACTTACATCCCCTACTTGGTTACTTGCAAGGAATTACTTGAAATACGCTGACTTCTCCATGATAAACCTATAATGTGTTCTGAGTACTACTCTCACCTGTGAAGTCAACTCTTACATCGTTGTTATTCATTGTTTACCCTCATTTTACTTCATTGATGATAAAGGTGTAAAGTGAGTTTTTGTTTAATAAGTGATGATTGCCATTAGACTGTAGTATATCTCCCAGCATCACTATAAAAACTATATTTCTAATTCCTCCTGGTGTATTATCACATTAAGGAAGTTCGTACTCTTGATGTGAGGAGAAATGTGTACCAAGAAGCGAAAAGAAGCAAAGCTCAGTTTCTTATTTTACCATTTACATGTTAATCGATTGTAGTCTTCCTCTTCTTCTTCACTTTTAACCTTTTTATCTGGAACTTGGAAGGTTTTTTTGTGAAGATTCTGTAGTGCATTGTACATTTAATATAATTATCACCTATTCGCATGAAAATACGGTCATGCAATTTCCGAAATTGAGTTAATGAAAATTTGCAATGCAGATCAAGACTATGAGGGAGAAGCATTTATCAGAGATCACTGATCTATACTAGAAAATTGCCTAAAGTGCAGCAGCTATGTCATCAACATCTTATTCCACTATTATCATTTCGGGAGACAATTCTACCAGCTGTACGGTGCAGCATGCTTGATTTACTAGATTTTGATATAATTTGAGAGTTCATTTTTCATAAATTTTGTCTTCTACTTGTCCTAAAATCATTTCCCTCTAAGTGCTTCATCATTAGCAACAATATCATACTCAATGTAATACCACAAGTGGGGTTTGAGGAGGGTGGTGTCTACACAAACCTTACCCCTGCTTTGTGAAGGCAGCGAGGCTGTTTCCGAAAGATGCTTGGCTCACGTAAAACAGTTCAAAGCAGTTATGATAATGCCGTTGTTCAAGCATCAAATGATTGGGAAGAAGTGATGAGACAGTAGTTCAATTAGTTGTTTTGCATGATGATTGTGTGATGAAGAACAAAAGTCTTGATATTGATTACTTTTATTCAGCGTATCTTGTGTTTAAGGTTAATAACTCTTGCAATGAGCAATATTATATCATTCATAGACTCTTACCTATAAAATACATTTTCTAAATATTTTTGTTGCATGGAAAATACAGCTGTTGTAAAACTCAGTATTTTAGTAATAGGCAGGATCCCTCCTGGAGTTAACAAAAAATCATTCTATTTTAGATGATATTAGGCATGTGCACAAATTCATTCAGTTTGATTTTAGCTATCATCGAATTGAAATTTCAAATTTTGATTTATAAAAATCTTGGGTGGAATTACTTCTCCAAGACACTGTAGCTCGCTTGTTATATGAGTGAACATGGTGTTCATTTCTTGAATGGTCTCGCTTTCTTTCATGGTAAAGACTTTATACTGAAGAGTGAGCTATCCACTTTGAACTCCTTAACTTGACTTGTTCCCTTATGAGTAGTCTCCGAAAAATCCAGATCTCCTTTGTTGATTCACATACAGATATCCTATTATATTCATCAGGACCTATTCTACAAACAAGCAATTTCTGTGCTTTCTAGCTTTTCGCAGGATTTTTTCAATCATCTTCATCATACTCCTTTTGTGTCCTAAGGACCATTTTCGTAACATTTCCTTCCATGACTTCCTTCATGGGAATTTGTGGTCCATTGTAGATAATGTCCCACAACTCGCTATCTTCAGCCATTATGAAATCATGCATTCGAGTCTTCCACCATCTATAGTATTGACCATTGAAGAGAGGAGGTTTGGTGGTTGGCTAACCTTTTTCTAAATTGGGTGGCTCAGCTATCACTCATGATCCACTTTAGGTGTTAACCATTTAGAGAGTACTGCTCTGATATCAATTGTTGGTTTTTATGAGTCCACCACGAGCAAGGGGACTGGGCCCCTTACACATAGAATCAGTAAATAAAAGAGATATAAAGAAAAGTGCTGAAGATAAAGAACACACAATGTTTATGAGGAAACCTCCTTACTTAAGGGTGGAAAAATCATGACCTGTCTCATGGGATTTCTAATAAATTCCACTATCTTCAAGCCAATATGTGATTACAGTCTCCAATCATCACAAGAATCAACCTCTTAATCCTGATCACCTTGTAATACCTCTATTACAAGTCTTGTGCAACAACTCTACTACATCCTTTAAATCAACTAACACTAGTTGACTCCTTAGGTAACTCTACCCAGAATAACAAACACCATGATGAACAAAACTTTACTAAATAAAAACTGAATCGAGTAACTCTATTTAACGTGACTCATCTTAAGAGCATAGACAAAATCAATACCGAAAATCCTTTATAGTTCAAGAGCAGGTTTAAAATAATGATACTGAAAGACACGGCTCAAGAAAATAACATGTCACGTCCCAAAATCATTCCTAGACGTGACTGGCACCCGCTAACACCACCTATTAGAAAAACCAATCTTCCTTACACTTTACCAGTTAATATGCAGTAAGATATGGTATGTGCAACTCCAATGTATAAATAAATGAAAAATAATAATTCAACAAAAATCTATTTAAATTATAAATTCAACAATCACTCTTGAACTTATAATTCTCTATCTCTAATCCTACACTAAGACCATGGAGCATCTAAAATAGAGTTACATAAGTTCAACTTTCGGGCATGTTAATCCAATGAAAGGAAATATAATCTAAATAGCTAAAGTTGAAACAAAAGCCCCCACAGACAATGTTAAAGCTCACCTTAGCAATAGAATCCTTACGAAGAAATTGTCACCCCCTAATTTCATCTTGCACGGTAGTATCTGCAGACATGTAAGTAAGGAGTGATCTATATAAAAATATAACTCAGTAAGATCCTCGACCCGATACTTTAATACCTATGGAACAAGTGTTAGAAAATACAACACACCACGATTACATAAAGTATATGCACAACATATATCTTACAATATAATGCTCAATAAGGTCGAACAAATGTTTCAAAAATCATTATATATCTCTCAACTCCATCCACTCTCATGGCTTGCCATAAACAGTAGTGAAGGTGATCAGCCTAGTACCCCGACAAGGCCACATAAGCAAGCACAATGCCCACAAAGTATACTATGAAAGCATGTACGAGGCCCCTAACATATTACGGCAGCATACACAATGCTCCTAACATGTTATGGCAGCTATATATGCCCCTAGTAAATATATCACGACAACAAGTACAAGGCCTCTAACATATTACGACAGCATAGGTATGCCCCTAACATATTACGGCAGTACATGTACCCTAGTAAATATGCCTAATATCCCAACATCACCTCACAACTCACTATCAAATGATTATCAATATACTTAACAAGATACATATTCGCGGTTGATCCAAAATCACCGATTCTACCAAGCACGCGCTTGTCCCAACACATGGACTAGGCAGAAAATAACATATTTTTATAAAGCAGGTTTGAAAAACAAGTACCAAAGCTTAAAATCTCACTTACCTTGCTAATGACAAGTTTTTCAATCTTGAAACAGGTAGAACATCAACTGAACAACCTTGAATAGATTTAATCTATGCAAAAATATCAATTAACAATATCAATTACACTAGTTGAGATTAGGTCTCAATTAGTGAAGCCACTATCAAAGTTCTACTCCATTGAATTTCTCTTACTACTCCACTGAATTTCTCTTACTACACCACTGAAAAAGGTGATGAATGTGTACAAAAGAATTGTTCACAGAGCATAGCTAAAAATAATTTTCATTGACTTATCACGGTGTTCACTTGTAATTTCCCCAATTTCCAACAAGAATAACAAAACCTAATTGCCTATTTATTCAATTAACATGGTACTAGTAATTAACAATTTAATATTCCAATCATCCCTGTTATTAGATCATATGTCTTTTTATTACTGCATCACCGTTGCTCCTCCCAATTAAACACACACACAATAATTAGATCGATAAAGATTACGACCAGACGTTATTTAAAGAAATTTTGATTTGCTAATTACTTGCCTAAAGAATTCACTAAAAGAAATTTACATTTTAAGATACTATATGTTAAGGAGATAAAGTAATTCACAATACCTGAATGTGAAATTGGAGTGTTTCTGTTGTTTGTATGGCTGCCCGTAGAAAAAGAACAAAGCACTGCTTCTTTCAATAGAAAAATATAGCTAATAGGAACAATTGACCTAATATTCTACTCCTTTTAGAACTAAAACTTTGAAAATATGAATAAGGGAGAGGGTTTTGGCTTTTGTCTTACTCACCTTAATTCTATTAATTAATATTAATAATATAAGCTAAATTATTCATTTACCCCTCTTTAAAAATATGGGTTATTACATTCTCCCCCACTTAAAACAATGTTCGGCCTTGAACGGGTCTTGAATTATGTAGAAAATACCAATAACTATATGACCTTTTCATACCCATTTTGACAGTGATATCTCTGTCAACTTTATACACATAATATCTCTAAAATATTTTTATTGAAGAATGCTCAGTCAATTGAAGAATGCATGCTTGAAAACAATCATTGATCTCTAGAGCTTTCTAATATATTGTCTTCTGGAGTTCAAGTTATTTATCTAGTGGACAACTCAAACATCACATAAAATCTCAAACTACATAGTTTGCAGATCATAATTTTCACTTGAGAAACCTTCTTCCGACTCAAGTGTCAAAAAAGTATTACTAATATCATGGACATTTCTCATATTTCAAATTTTTTTATCTAGTTTCAATCCCTTAAGCTAGATTTTTTTTTTTTGGCTATCATCACAAACATATATCTAACTATAGACACGTGGAATAAAAGCAGAAGGAACAATAAAAATCTCGAAGGTAAAGCAAGTCTATATTGATACCCAAATCGACTTAATGCAATTCTCATCCGAACCAACATATTTATTAAGCTTAGTTCACTTTTTTTTAATAGCTTGTTTGGACCAGCAACTAACAAGTGACATCAACACCTATATAGAGAAAAAAATTGCATACCAAGTTAGTAACAAAGATGAGGTATAACCCCTGTCAAAAGTAGCTAATCACAAACCACACAATATGATATATTCATTCGGCTAGTGTTGATATTGAATACTCTCTTATTTTCTCCCTTTTCAAGAACACATTCGAGTATCACAATCATAGTCCTATAGTGGAACACGTCTTTCATACTTACATATGTTAGTGTTTGACTATCCAAAAAATTTCTATATAAAACTCATGTAAAATGACATTGGGACACATTTTTTATGCCTCTACATCTTGATCATTCATACAGTGGTATAATAACATATTCTTACACCCCTACTTAACACTCATGTATAACAGTGTTGGAATACATCCATACACCCTTACGTAATGCACTTTTACTCTCTTTACACATGAAAACACACGCATTTCGTGCCATTGCACTATTTTTAAAACATATCAACACATAGGTTAGAATAGAGTATAATAAATACAAACTAAATTAGGTGCTCTATTTCACTAGTCTTTGCTCCCTCATCACGCTTGTTGACAATTCATTTCTCTATCCTCCGAGCACTCAATAAGAGAATGTCTATCAATATTTTCCCAGCTATGATTACTTTTTTTTTAAAAAAATTAATGTGTAGACTAACCTCAAAGTCTATAACAATTTTTGTTTATTTATTTTTCTCAAATATAACTATGTTTACGATGAAAATATTTTTTTTCAACCCTCCTATTTAAAATATGAATAGTTCAAACATTGTAGGGCAACATGTGTAATACTCTGTATCACTATATGGAGTTAGCTCTATTTCTTTGATCTCAATACATATTTATGAATCTCAAATGTGCCGAATATTGAAAAATATTTTAATCTTATAAAGTGTAAATCTCCTTAAGTCAATCATCACAAGTGCATATATTGAACTGTTTGATTGAAATGCTCTTACTTTACTCAATATCAGAAACTATCACTAGCTCCCAACACTATCAGGACTTTTATCGATGAGGTAGCTTACATGTAGAATTACACATTGAATCTATCATATAGAATACTAGGCTCAACTGAAATAAAAAATTCAATAGTATTTCTTGACAATCAAACACAAAACATCATTCGAGTCCAAACAAAAGATAACCTCAAGTTTAATTTTTCTCAGTTATAACAATATGTAAGTGTATCATGATGCTAATTTGTGTCCACACATATTTGACAGACTTCTCAATAATAGTAGGCTCCCCCACTTAAAAAGACATCACAAATGATACATCTAAGTACTCATTTTTTTTAATCTCCATATTCATTGGCTCAAGTTTCTTTTACCTTCATAATTCACATCTTATTCCTTATTTCAATAACTAGTCATGCCACACTGCTCTGAGTATCATACTCAACCATATTCGTCCATAAATTCTTAGGCCGAAGTTTTGTATTTATTCTCACAAGTCTAGAATTTCCACGAATATGCTCCATGAACATATTAAGCATCTTGAAGCATCACTATCACTCATAATCAATATACTTAGAGTATGTATTTACACACTAGGTTGACACCAATGCCATCACCATCACAACATTGCTAATTGTAGCATTTTTTTTAAGAAGCATTAAACTTAGGACCATACACACAATATCCTTAAATATATTTCACCACTAAATCAAACAATTTAAACATGGGTAAGCGCTATTGCTCTTCTTATTTTTTTTCAACACTTATTTTTGTTTCTGATTTGACTCATACTGAAAAGTTATACCTATAACCTCAAATTTATATAAGTCGTTCCGACGCAAAAATTATATCATTTGATAATTCTTTTTCTCCATCCACACAATTTTTTTTAACTGGTAAATCTACATTGAAAATAAAGTAATTCCGAGATATAACCACTTCAATCTCAACCAACATCAACGCACACATATTTTCAGTAATCAGTGTCGCTCTCAATCGTACATGTATAATTAAATACATCGAAGTCAACTATGCCATCTAGCAGAGGAGGATGTCTATCCTAGCCATATGTGAAAAAATTAACCACGATACATCTTAATGCATGAATGATAAAAGAAAGAAGAAAAAATATTCTAGATTTTCGGTAACGTCAAGGTCATAAGTAAGGACGTCTACATACCCATGAAAAAGATCCTACCAAACACTGCTCCATGATCTAGGACCTAAAGACTAGTCTCTGATACCAACTTTGTCACGTCCCAAAATCATTCCTAGACGTGACTGGCACCCGCTAACACCACCTATCGGAGAACCAATCTTCCTTACACTTTACCAGTTAATAAGCAGTAAGATATGGAATATGCAACTCCAATATATAAATAATTAAAGAATAATAATTCAACAAAAATCTATTTAAATTATAAATTCAGCAATCACTCTTGAACTTAGAATTCTCTATCTCTAATCCTACACTAAGACCATAGAGCATCTAAAATAGAGTTACATAAGTTCAACTTTTGGGCATGCTAACCCAATGAAAGAAAATATAATCTAAATAGATAAAGCTGAAACGAAAGCCTCCAAAAACAATGTTAAGGCTCACCTTAGCAATAGAATCCTTACGAAGAAATTGTCACTCCCCTAGTTTCATCTTGTGCGGTAGTATCTGCAGACATGTGAGTAAGGAGTGAGCTATATAAAAATATAACTCAGTAAGATCCTCAACCCGATACTTTAATACCCCTGGAATAAGTATTAGAAAATACAACACACCACGATTACATAAATTCTATGCACAACATATATCTTACAATATAATGCTCAATAAGGTCCAACAAATATTTCAAAAGTCATTATATATCTCTCAAATCCATCCACTCTCACGGCTTGTCATAAGCGGCAATGAAGGTGATTATCCTAGCACCTCGACAAGTCCACAAAAGCATACACAATGCCCACAAAGTATACTACGACAACATGTACGAGGCCCCTAACATATTACGGCAACATACACAATGCCCCTAAAATGTTACGACAACTATGTATGCCCCTAGTAAATATATCACGACAATAAGTACAAGGCCCCTAGCATATTACAGAAGCATAGGTATGCCCCTATCATATTATAACAACACATGTACGCTAGTAAATATGTCTAATATCCCAACATCACCTCTCAATTCACCATCAAATGATTATCAATATACTTATCAAGATACATATTCACGGTTGATCCAAGACCACCGATTCTACCAAGAACACACTTGTCCTAGCACATGGACTAGGCAGAAAAATACATATTTTTATAAAGCAGGTTTGAAAAGCAAGTACCAATGCTTATAGTCTCACTTACCTTACTAATGACAAGTTTTCCAATCTTGCAACAGGTAGAACATCAATCGAACAACCTTGAATAGCTTTAATCTATGCAAAAATATCAATTATACTAGTTGAGATTAGGTCTTAATTAGTGAAGCCACTATCAAAGTACTACTCCATTGAATTCCTGCTACTTCTCCACTGAATTTCTCTTACTGCACCACTGAAAAAGATGATGAATGTGTACAAAAGAATTGTTCACAGAGCATAGCTAAAAATATTTTTTATTGACTTATCACGGTGTCCACTTGCAATTTCTCCAATTTCCAACAAGAATAACAAAACCTAATTGCCTATTTATTCAATTAACATGGTACTAGTAATTAATTATTTAATACCCCAATCATCCCTGTTATTAGATCATATGTCTTTTCACTACTGCGTCACCGTTGCTACTCTCACTTAAACAGACACACACAGTAATTAAATCGATAAAGATTACAATCAGATGTTATTTAAAGAAATGTTGATTTGTTAATCACTTGCCTAAAGAATTCACTAAAAGAAATTTACATTTTAAGATACTATATGTTAAGGAGATAAAGTAATTCACAATACCTGAATGTGAAATTGGAGTGTTTCTGCTAGTTTGTATGGCTGCCCGTAGAAAAAGAACAAAGCACTGCTTCTTTCAATAGAAAAATATAGCTAATAGAAATAATTGAACTAATATTCTACTCCTTTTATAACTAAAAATTTATAAAGCTGAATAAGAGAGAAGGTTTTGACTTTTAGCTTGCTCACCTTAATTCTATTAATTAATTACTAATATGAGCTAAATTACTCATTTACCCCTCATTAAAAATATGGGTTATTACCTAACAAAAGCCTTGGTGAGAGTGCATAGTAATCTTAAGTGCTTTCGCTTGAGAGATAAATCTTTTTGATTGAAAACACTAGGTTTTGCTCTTGTAAATCATTTTATATGAGAGAGCAAAACCTTAAGAACACTCTATTTGTCAAGCATGGACAGGCTAGCTGCTAGTGCAACAATTCCACCAATTATCTACAAGAAGTTATATTTTACAGTTGTACACTTACCACAAGACGATAGCCCCAAGGGTTGATGGAACAGGTCCCTTCGTTGGATTTGTCAAATCATTAAAATCAAGAACCATAACAACCCTTTTTTGATGATGGTAAATCCAACAACTTCACTTACCAGTTCCCCTTATCACCCTATAACAATTGCCAATTCTTCATTACCACCAGCTAGTTCCCCTAATCACAGGTCCCCTATTAGTATATTAATATGAAATCATTACTATTTAGTATTTAATTACTTATTTGTTTTATAATATGATTTTAATGTAGTATAGAGGTAAAATGGTAATCCAACTTTACCCCAAAATTCTTCCCACTTTTAGTATAATATGATTAGTTCAATTGGATCTTCATTTCTATTTTACAGTTTTATTACATTTGTATTTATTTGTTTATGTTAGACTTTGCACAACCCTTAAAAAACAATAAATAAAATTTACCACTATATATATCACCATTTTTTGCTAGTTTGGTCAATACATGGTTTAGAAAGCTTAATAAATCCATAGGCAACCTAGCTACAAAGATCTATTCCTTGCATCAAGACGGACGATTATATATCAGATTTGATTATTCCCTTTTCAAGCGTCAAATTTCATCAGCTACACAATGCTGCAAAGTCATTTTAACAATTTTACATAATTGATTTTATAGAGAGTTCACACACTGTCACGACTTGAGCCAAGGCCTTGGCCACGACAGGTATCCCAAACCATTAAGGCCCGAGAGACCCCTTAGCATGTAATCATAAGCATAATCCATACATAAATCAAAGTGTGGAAGATATAATAATATTCAATGAGATTCATTATAATACAAACTGTGTCAAGAAAATTATGAAAATACAATACTCAACTCTCGTCTATGAAGCCTCTAATAAAAACTAACTATCTAGATCGGGAAAAAGCCCCTGGATGAACCATATACTAAAAGACTCAACATATAAGTAAATACCTTTCGAAAGATGGATGGCTCATCCATTTCTGTCATATCCTATATGTTATACTGATGTGATGGACCATGGGACTATACCATAAAACCTGAAATATAGGGGGTCAATACTCAAAGATACTGGTATGTAGAGCAATCAAAAAATAAAATATATTTTTATACAACATAAGGGAGAGCATTTCATAAAAGTATATTAGCATAAAATAATTGAAAAAACATGGGCATAATTTTTTATGAGCTTCAAAATATTTTCTTATAATCATGACTCAACTCTTTACTTAACTTTTGAGGTAGATGGTACACCCTACAAACGTACTTATCCACAGGCTATATGGACTTCGCCCTTGACTCAGCGGCCAAGCCCCCAATCTGAGTTTTCTGCAAGGATTGGGGTCTGTCATTTGTATTACGCCATAAAGCTGTTTCCAGTGTACAATCCCTATTATAGGACATCATAAACTTGTATCGGCAAAACACAGTTTTTGGCTAAGAGTTATCTGAACTCAAGCCTTCTTCAGATAACCAACTAGCTCTCTTTAAGCCCAATTTTGGTCCTTTAAAATCATGCTTCATGCTTTTAAAATATTCTTTGCTTTCATAACTAAGGGCATTTCATAATAGGTATCATCATACCTAGAGTTGCAAGTCATATCATATCATATCATATCATATCATATCATATCATATCATATCATATCATATCATATCATATCATATCATATCATATCATATCATATCATATCATATCATATCATATCATATCATATCATATCATATCATATCATATCATATCATATCATATCATATCATATCATATCATATCATATCATATCATATCATATCATATCATATCATATCATATCATATCATATCATATCATATCATATCATATCATATCATATCATATCATATCATATCATATCATATCATATCATATCATATCATATCATATCATATCATATCATATCATATCATATCATATCATATCATATCATATCATATCATATCATATCATATCATATCATATCATATCATATCATATCATATCATATCATATCATATCATATCATATCATATCATATCATATCATATCATATCATATCATATCATATCATATCATATCATATCATATCATATCATATCATATCATATCATATCATATCATATCATATCATATCATATCATATCATATCATATCATATCATATCATATCATATCATATCATATCATATCATATCATATCATATTCTTAGCCCTTTTCATTCAAAGACGTATAAATGACCACCCAAAAAACTTAAACATCACAAGAGAGTTCTTATTTTAAAAGCATATGAAAACTTATGTAAACACATTCTCTTTACAAGACTTAAACATGCAGTGGTCAATTCAATCATTTAATTCATGCATTATTTCCATTAGGATACAAGAGCCTTTAGAACAAGAATAGCCTCCTTAAAAATATATGAAATAACAAAGTATAATTGACCAAGAGGCATTTAAGACTCGATAAAAAATCATCACTCATAAAGCAGTTGATGTTGGGTGTATTTACACGCCTAAACACCATAATTTACCCATGTTATAGCTAAGTTTTGAGGATAAAATATATAATTCCTGCACTTTTAGTCCATTTTCCTGTAAGTGAGCTAACCTACGTGATTAGCATATTTTCAGGTATTAATGATGAAGATTTAAGAACTTTGTGGACCTTTGGGCAGCAAAGGAAAACTTCACAGAAGAGGGAAGGCAGCTTTTGGAAGCTTATAGACTGAATGTGATGCATGGAGAAATTGTCCCGGGCAAAAGCAATATTTTTAAATACTTAGGGGTGCAACAGTAACTTAATAGGACTAGGACAAGGATGTTATAAAAACCCTATTTGCTGAATTTTTCAGCATGAATTCATTCACGATTGCTTTTGGAGATTTCAGTCGACACTTTTTATTTATTCAGTTTACAGATTCTGTAAGTTTAGACAGAGAAAAAATGCTACAAGAACGGCTAGAGAGGAAATCATGTCATTCTCATAGTGACGCCAATACATACCCATCGTGAGATTGTTATCATTTTGGTATGATGATGATGATGTCTTCGTTGTTTTTCTTTACAATCATGAGTAGCTAAACTTCTCTGTTAGGGTTATGGAAGCCTTTTGATATACTATCTATTACTATGAGTTTGTGAATTCTTGATGTGTATGCTACTTATATCATTACTCTCTTCGTTTTAATTTAATTCTCGTGGTTGCAAACATAGAGAATAGGCCATTATAACATTAACTTGTTTGAGAGAAAAGTTACATGTTTGGAAAAGAGAGTGTGACAAGGAAATAGGGCTACCAACCCCTATTTACACGTTAGTGCCGTAATTGGGTTAACCACTTGGAGAGTTCGTACCGTTAGTTATACGCTTTAAGCTCGAGAGAGTTAAAGTGAAATAATCCTTGATAGTTGAGAAACACTAGGATTTACCATTAGAATACGAATCTCTATAAGTGCATGCATGTCTGAATTTCGCATTACTCATAGTTAATAGATACGTAGAGCTCATAAGGTGGACATAACCCTAACTTATTATTCTCTGTGATTAAATCTTACTAAATCAAGCATTCCGTTTTTACTTCTATAGTAGTAATTCACGCCAAACTCAAATTCCCCCCTTTCCGTAGAATTTTTGACCAACAGTCTACTAATAGTTACAACACTTAGTGACCAAGTATTCCCTGTGGGATTCGACACCCAACCCAGTTGGGTTCTATATTTGACAGCGACCGCTTACACTCTTACGAGAGCTGTAGTTTGGGCGTTATCAAATTTTGGCGCCGCTGTCGGGGAATACGGTTGTCAACTAAGTTTGTGATAGTTACTAGACCCTTTGGTCAAAGATTCTCGAATTTTACTTTTAGTTGTTGTTTTTGTTTTATTCAGGTTCTGTTGAGTGCATGCCAAATACTCGTAGTTCTGGTCAGCCATTATTACCCATAAATCCTGAACCTCAACTTATTGGCAGAATGGATGCACAACGTGACATTGACAGAAGGGCGGCTCAACATGAGCAGGCTAGATTAGCTACAATGGCAGCTGCTCAAGTACATCAATAGAATATTGATAACCCAGGGCGAGCAACAAATCCTGATGATGAGGACCTGGGTGATGATGAGTTACTGAATCCCAGGCGTACTGATGAAGTGGGAGCACCTATGCACATGAGAGATCGTCAAGCTAGAATGAGACCTGAACGCCGAGCTGTGAAAGCTCCTTTTGATGATGATGATGACGATCTGGATGAAGCTGGTGCCACAGGGGCTATTATTCCTCCGCCCTTGGCACCCGGAGCTAAGTTTAATATCACTATCACCATGATTCAGTTATTGCAGCTCAAGGGGTTATTAGGTGGACTCGCAGGCGATGATCCGAATATGTATCTGATCAACTTTATTTCAACATGCAAGTCGTTTGACAATCCAGGAGTTGGGCAGAATGCAATTCGGCTGCGCTTATTTCCATTGTCTCTGTCTGGGGAGGCAACTCTATGGTTGAACGGGCTAACTCCTGATTCTATTACTAATTGGAGGCAACTGAAAGACGCTTTCCTCGAAAGATTCTTTCCGCCATCCAAGAGAGCCCAATTACGGGATGAGATCAATAATTTTCGATAGCTTCCAACTGAAGCTCTCCACAAAACATGGGAGAGGTTCAAGAAGAAGCTTATCCGGTGCCCAAACCATTAGATGACGAATATCCACTTGATGGAAATATTACATAGGGCTTTGAACTCGGTGACAAAGCCAGTGGTTGATGATACTGCAGGAGGGTCATTCATGGACCTTACTTTTATTGAGGCGAGTGATATGCTGGATCGTATGATAAAGCAGAGTAGAGCTTGGCATACCAGGGATTCTGAGGTAGCGAGCTCTACTGTATCTATTGGCATGACTGCAGAGCAGAGACGAAGACAAGAGGAACGTGACCAGGATATGGCTCACATGAAAATGAAGATGGATCTTCTTACCAAACATTTATTATCAGGGAAGACCGAAAAAGTCAAGGCTATGGTGTCACAGGGAAGAGATGAATCAGATTCTGAGGAGGAAGCAAATTATTTGAATAATCAGGGGGGTTTCTGAGGCAATTCCCAAGGAAACCAAGGTCGGAACTATTATGATAAATCTGGATACAAGGACCGCGATCAAGGTGGTTGGAAGAATAAAACTGACAGGAGTGGTTTGTATGTTCCTCCTGGAAACCGTGAGGCTGTGGCGTCTGGCTCTGGAAAGATGTCCATGGATGATATGATGGCTAAGCTGTTGAAAGGGGTGGAGGCAACCAATATGGGTGTTACTGAGGTAAATAATGATTTGTCATCAATAAATCAATTGGTTGATTCGCATTCTACCGTGATAAAACAGCTGGAGCAACAATTGAGTCAACTATCAGCGACATTCAATCAAAGAAAGGCTGACACCTTACTTAGCGACACTGTGCAAAACCCAAGGAATGATGGATCATGTATGGCTATTACTACCAGGAGTGGTAAAATATTGGAAAATCCATCCAAAGGCAAGCAGGTGGTTGATGATATAGCAGATAATGTTATTGATGCAGAATGTGAAGATGCCGTAGAAGCTGAAGATAGTGTTCCTGACATTACCCCTAGACGTCTGCAACCTGAAAAGATCGACAATCGGAAGCAAGATAAAAAGGAAGTAGCGGAGAAAACTATTCCCCTTCCACCACCACCTTTTCCTCAGAGACTGAATAAGAAAGCCGATGACACCAGGTTCAGTAAATTCATGACTATGTTAAAGCAGCTGACTATTAATGTTCCTTTGGTGGAGGAGCTAGAGCAGATGACCGGATACGCTAAATTCATGAAGGACATTTTGACAAAGAAGCAGGCAACAAGCTATGAGCTGGCAAATAATGTTCATCATTGCAGTGCAATCGCTACAAGATCGCTAGTTCAGAAGAAGGAAGATCCTGGTGCTTTCACTATTCCTTGCACGGTTGGATCTTTGGATTTTGCTAAGGCATTGTGCGATTTGGGAGCTAGCATTAATTTGATGCCACTATCTATTTACAGAAAGTTGGGGTTAGGTGATCCTACACCAACCAATATGCGGCTCGTGATGGCAGATAGGTCGGTAAAACGACCCGTTGGTATCTTATATGATGTATTGGTGAAGGTTTACACCTTCATCTTTCCTGCAGACTTTGTTATTTTGGATTGCGAGGTGGATTCTGAAGTTTCCATAATCTTGGGGTGTCCTTTCCTTGCAACAGGAAGTGTGCTTATTGATCTAAGAGCTAATGAGCTTTTATTTCGGATGAATGACGAAGTGGTCCATTTTGATGTATGCAAATCAATGAAGCAGCCCAAAGATATGAATGTGTTCTCTGTAGCTGATATTTATTATGATGATGAGAAAGAATTATCTGTAGAGAAGCAGCTTATTGTTGATCCATTGGCTGCTATGCTTATGAATTTTGAGCGTGAGGATGTTGAAAAGTATGAAGAAACTATTTGTGCTCTAACAGGAATTGGCTCCTATTCTCATGCTCCTAAGAAGCTGGATCTGAATCTTAAAAATTGCCCTTCACTACTAGCAAATCCATCCATTGAAGAACCACCAGTGCTAGAATTGAAGGAGCTGCCCAGTCACTTGAAATATGCATTTTTGGGAAGTGGTGATATACTTTCGGTTATTATTGCGGCTGATTTAGGTGAGTAGCAGGTTGCGGCTCTTATTTCTGTTTTGAGGAGATACAAGAGAGCCATCGGTTGGACTATTACTGATATTATTGGTATCCCTCCTGGGATATGTATGCATAAGATTCAGCTCGAGGAAAATTGTGTGCCTACCATTGAGCATCAACGACGTTTGAATCCACCCATGCAGGAGGTGGTGAAGAAAGAAATTATTAAGTGGTTAGATGTTGGGGTAGTATATCCAATCTCCGACAGTAAGTGGGTAAGTCCGGTACAGTGTGTACCCAAGAAAGGGGGCATGACGGTAGTTGCGAATGAAAAGAATAAGCTGATTCCACTCAGACCTGTCACAGGGTGGAGAGTGTGTATGGACTACCGGAAGCTGAATTCGTGGATGCTTAAGGATCACTTCCCAATGCCATTCATGGACTAAATGCTTGATCGATTGGCAGGGAAGGGATGGTTTTGTTTCTTATATGGTTATTCCGGTTATAATCAGATTTGTATTGCTCCTGAGGATCAAGAGAAGACCACTTTTACATGCCCATATGGTACGTTTGACTTCAAACGTATGCCATTTGGGTTATGTAACGCACCTGCCACTTTTCAGCGTTGTATGATGTCCATTTTTTCTGATATGGTTGAAGACACCTTGGAGGTGTTCATGAACGATTTTTCAGTTGTGGGTGAATCGTTTGAATCGTGCTTGGCGAATCTGAGTATGGCGATACAGAGATGTGTTGAGTTCAACTTGGTGATAAACTGGGAGAAGTGCCATTTCATGGTTAAGGAAGACATTGTTCTTGGTCACAAAGTTTCCGAAAGAGGAATTGAGGTTGATCGAGCCAAAATTGAAGTTATCGAGAAACTACCACCTCCAATTTCTGTAAAGGGAGTTCGTAGTTTCCTCAGTCATGTAGGTTTTTATCGAAGGTTTATCATAGACTTCTCCAAGATTGCTAGTCCATTATGCAAACTCTTGGAGAAGGATGCAAAGTTCGACTTCAGTGAAGATTGCTTGAAGGCATTTGAATGCCTCAAAGGGAAGCTAGTTGAAGCTCCAATTATTGTAGCACCCGATTGGTCTCTACCGTTTGAAGTGATGTGTGATGCAAGTGGGGTAGCTTTGGGTGCTGTACTTGGTCAGAAAAGAGAAAGGATATTTCATCCAATATACTATGCGAGCAAGGCCTTGAATTGAGCCCAGAAGAACTATACCGTCACGGAACAAGAGCTTTTAGCAGTTGTTTATGCTTTTAAAAAGTTTTGTGCTTAATTGTTGGGAACCAAAGTGGTGGTTCATACAGATCATACGGCTCGGAGATATTTAATGGCAAAGAATGATGCTAAGCCAAGGCTAATTCGGTGGGTGTTATTGCTTCAAGAATTTGATTTCGAGGTAAAGGATAGAAAAGGTTGCGAAAACTAAGTAGCTGATCATCTATCTAGACTTGAGAGTGCGCACATAGAGCAACCCGACCTTGAGATTGATGATGCATTTCCCGACGAAGAGATCCTAGCCGCTATGGTGGAAGACTTACCGTGGTATGCAGACTTTGCGAACTACGTGGTAAGTAAAGTGATGCCTGAGAATCTCTCCTTTCATCAAAAGAGAAAGTTCATGCAAGATGTGAAACACTACTTCTGGGATGAACCGTATATTTTTCGACGATGTGATGATGGTGTTATTAGGCGATGCATCTCTGATGTGGAGGTGCCTAGCATCTTGGAAGCAAGTCATGCTTCCCAAGTTGGGGGTCACCATGCAGGTGATCGGACAGCCAGGAAGGTATTGCAAAGCGGCTATTATTGGCCTTCATTATTCAAGGATGCTTATGATTTTGTGAGAAGATGTGATCAGTGTCAGAGGCAAGGCTCTATCTTGAAGCACCATGAGATGCCCATGTCTAAAATTCTTGAAGTTGAGCTATTTGATGTATGGGGTATTGATTTCATGGGCCCATTTGTGAGTTCGTTTGGGATGAAATATATCCTAGTTGCTGTGGATTATGTATCCAAATGGGTCGAAGCAGTAGCGCTGGCTGATAATGAAGGTAAGCGTGTTGTAGCATTCTTAAAGAGAAATATCTTCTCTCGTTTTGGGGTACCACGTACCATCATAAGCGATGGAGGATCACACTTTTGTAACAAGCTGTTCAGATCCGTATTGGTGAAATATGGGGTCAAGCAACATAAGGTAGCTACACCTTACCACCCACAAACTAGTGGGCAGGTAGAGGTTTCTAATTGAGAGATCAAGCTGATCCTTGCTAAGACTGTAAATGCTAGTAGGAAGGATTGGTCCCGAAAGCTGGATGATGCCTTATGGGCTTATAGGACTGCATTCAAGATACCAGTTGGCATGTCCCTGTACCAACTAGTTTATGGGAAGGCTTGTCACTTGCCGATTGAGCTCGAACATAAAACATTGTGGGCATTGAAGAGGCTTAACCTGAATTGGGATGATGCTATTAATCTGAGATTGGAACAGCTGAATGAGATGGATGAATTCCATCTACATACGTATGAAAGGGCAGACCTCTACAAGGAATGGATGAAAAAGTACCATGATTGGTGGATTATCCAAAGAAACTTTCAGAAGGGTGATATGGTACTTCTTTTCAACTCCAGACTGAATCTATTTCCAGGTAAGTTGAAGTCTAAATGGTCTGGTCCGTTCAGAATTAGCCAAGTCTACTCGGCTGGAGTAGTAGAGTTAGAAGACAAAAATGGTGGTGTCTTCAAGGTGAATGGCCAACGTGTGAAGCCATATATCAGTCCTCTTGACTCGATAAAATGCATGGCCACCATCTATCTCGACGAAGTCTAAGTAATCGAGGTAATGATATCGTGCCGCGATAATAAATCAAGCGCTACATGGGAGGCAACCCATCGTTTTTAGTCGTTTTGTTTTCCTAGGAGTTTGTTTTGTTAAATAAAAATCCAAAAAGAAGAGTCGATCCACGACCAAAACTAAGGCGCTTGGTGGGAGGCAACCCATCTTTCTAATCATTTTTGTTGTTTTTGATTAAGTGTAGGGGAAGACGTATAAATGAGGAGATTGGTCTCAAATTTTTATTTGAAAGTGAGAAATATTAAAGGTGGTAAGTGAGTAATGAAGGAGCAAAAGACTTTCGGTTAGGCATTGCCTATACAAATCTAGGCAATGGACAAGGCAAGGCCTATGTAAATCTAGGCAACGGATAAGGCAAGGCCTATGCTATTGCCTTTGCTCTCTGAATCGACAATGCTATAGCATAGGCGCCGCCTATGCTCAACTAGGCAAACCTAAAGGCGCCACCTATGCCATTGCCTTTGCTCTCTGAATCTACAATGCCATAGCATAGGCACCGCCTATACCCAACTAGGCCATAGCATAGGCGCCGCCTATGTTCAACTAGGCAAAGCTAAAGGCGCCACCTATGCCATTGCCTATGCTCACTGTTTCAACTAGGCCATAGCATAGGCGCCGCCTATGCCCAACTAGGCAATACCATAGGCGCCGCCTATGCTAAGCATAGGCAAAGCATTAGGCGCCGCATACTTATGCTTTTTGGTCTCCTAACCCAATTTTTCATGGGTCAAACCCGACCCAAGCCTTGGTCTATAAATAGAACTTCAACCTTGAGACAAAATCATATTGTTTGCTTAACCTAGGCGCCGCCTAACCTTCCCAAATCTCTCAAAACTTTTCTTTTTGCTCATCTAACCTTGCAAGATCATCTTCCAAGTCCATCACCAAGTAAGTTCTTCTTTTATATTCCGTAGTTATTACAATACTACGCCTATAATGATTTGTTAAAGCTTGAAGTGGTGTTGGTGATTTGAATGAGGTTGGTTTGCTATGATACAACTAGTTGAGTGAAAGAATACGTATGGGTGTTCTTGACTTTGTTCCGATTTGTATTTGATTGTTATACACTGTCATCTTTTTGCGGAATCAAAATGGTAAAGTTAATTACATAATCTTGTAAGTTGAAAGTTGGAATGTTTGAATGACTCGTTCATCGAGATAAAGATCATGACTGAATATAAGCATGATATGTTGTGATTATTTCTAAGCCATAACTTGATTCGATCTCTACGTAGTAGTCTTGTTCAAAAAGTGCATTAATCCAAACCATAAAGTATGGTCAAGATTACATGACATAGAGCTGAAAAGGATAGTTAAGGTTCCATGAAAGTATGACTGTGCTGAACATATTGTTGGAACATATCGCCTACATGTATGTCGATGAAGTCTGAGTAATCGATATCATCCACTTAATTAGTTGGTGCCAACAAATTAAGTGCGGGGTGGTGCCATTATTGTTTGTTTGTCGATCAAATCTTCCGAGATAAGCTAACATGACTTTATTTTAATCTCAGGTAAAATGGCTCCAAAAGGTCGACCAGGAAAAGAAAAAGCATCCACCTCACAGAAAGGTCAGAAAAGGGGAAGAAAAGAGCAAGCTGAATCCTTCTCGCTGCAAATACCTCTCCGCATGTTCGGGATAAAATGGGTCCTAGAGAAGGAAGGAAAAAAGTAGTACAAGAACAACAAAGTGAAAAAATATGTTCACATGGAGTTGATACAAAAGGAGAGTCTAGCGAAGAGAGAACCTCGCATTTTGGCTAAAATCATGGCGCTACATCTTGATTTCATTTTCCAAGATATGGGAGAATGCAGTCTTGATCTAACGCGAGAATTCTATGCCAATTGGTCCCCAAAGACTATCGGAAGTGAAGTGAAGATTCGGGGCCAAGTCTTGCAACTGAATGCGGAGTTCTTCAACTCTTTTCTGGGTCTTCCATCTGTGGATCCATCACCGCTCAAGGAGCTTTATCACAGACCTCCATACAGGGCATTCAGACACACACTGTGCGGAATAATATCAATGGCACGTTGGAGTCATCACAAGGATACCGGTCGGCACAATACCTTCCCGTATGCTTCCTTGAACAGAGAAGCTCGGATATGGTTGCGGATAGTCAACTCTTGCCTGATTCCAGGGTCACAGTACACAAAGATCACACGTGATAGAGTATGCTTGGTGTACGCTCTGATGACTAATATTCCCATCCACGTTGGTGCAGTTATACGGTCGTCAATGCGTAAGGCTAGGCTGCACAAGAGGTCCCACTTCAGCTTTGGAAATTTGTTGACCGCAATATTGAGGAAGGAGGACATTGAAGAGGAACCTTCAGATCATAAGCTTCCACACAACCCGAAGAAGGTTGATCTTACGAAGGTTAAATATCCTAAAACTATGCATGGCGTCAACCTGACCACTGCAGAAAGACATGCTCGCGATGAAAGCTTCTTCTGCCATTTATATGGCATGACGAGGTTTACCATGATGAGTAGGGGACGCGTTCCAACTGATGCAGAGCTCCAGCAGTTGGATTATGACTACCCGATGAATGAGCATGTGCGGGCTATGTGTGGAGTAGGTGTAAATTTTGAGGAACCTCTCGATGATGACGTACCGACTGACGATGATCACCGACATCCAGACTCAGACGTGGAGGATAAATCTGATGACGACGACTCTGATGATGATTCTGATGCAGGGGGCATGACCCCAGACATAGAGGAAGAGTCCAACTAATCAGGTTTTCCTTACTTATTTTCCACTGAGGACAGTGTGTCCCGTCTGAGTATGGGGTGCTGGTATTTGTATGCTTATTGTACTTCTTTGCCTACATTTATTCTAGTTCTTGTTTGTTTTAATTAGTTGTAATTAGTTAGTTTAATTTTAGATTTTTTTAAGATTTTGCATGAAATTGTTCTGATAGGCGGCATGGTATTATGACAAGAGTTTGTGCCAAAATCATTACTATTGAGACATGTAGGCTCTAAGTGTGACTCACTGTGTGATAATTGTGTGGTTTAATTCATTCACCTGTTGGGTCAAGAGTCTATACTGCTCCCAATAAAGTTGACCATGTGCCTTGTGTGTGTGAGGTTATAGTATATTCTGTGTTGTGACTGATACTAGAACTTGCCTGGTGTGTGTGTAAAGCGAAATAAAAAGTGTCATTTTAGGAGATGATTTAGGCATTTCTTTGGCAGCCTGTGATTGTTTACCTTCTTTTTACCTACCCGTGGACATTATCCTAGTTAACCCCCTTTGAGCCTTTAGCTATTTTCTTTGACAGCCTCATATGTAGCCTAATCCATTTTTTTCAAGACCATAATTTGATCCAAATTCCTAAGCGCTTTAAATTGTAGAGTCATGTGACAAAATAAGAGGAAATTGGGTGAGAGTGATGCCTCAGAGTGTATTGGTACTTGAAATTGTTGTGAAAAGGAGTGACTATCATAGAGGTGTTTTATAAAAAAAAGAAAAAAAAAACAGAAATAGAAAAATAAAAAAAATAAGTTGTATATTCTCATCTTTGTGTTTATAATTGAATAACAAAATAGGTGAAAAGGGGTGTTAGATGAAAACAAAGGTAGAAGGTTTGTTTAAAAGAGAGTGTTAATGACATAACGTAGTGTATTAAAGTTCTTAGGGAGCATAGTCACTATTTCTGGCCAAAATAGTCCTACCTGTCCTTTAGCCTACATTACAACCTGTAAAGACCTACTTGATCCTAAGCTTAGCATTCTGATATTAGTGGAGCATTACACTAAGGGCAAGCCTATGGTCATCAGTTGCAACATATGAATTCTTTGTGAGAGTGAGAGCAAGGAGAATCTAATACCCATGTTCCGAAAAATGCAAAACTTGTGAGTGATTATGGGTGATATCTTGTGTGAGACACACATGGTTGATGAGTTTTGGGTAGTTGTGTATGATTCTTGGTGCCTTAACTTGTGGATACGAATTAGCCATCATCACGAGTCTATGTTGGAGGTTGAATGGTTTCTAGTAGTGATCCAGAAAACTACTCTTTGTTAATAATTGTCGTGCATGTCTTGATGAATATTTTGTGTTACTGCTGTGAAATCCTAGTTAGATGTTTGCATGAACGTAATATTTTGTTCGAGGACGAACAAACCTTTAAGTGTGGGGTGTTGATGTTGGGTGTATTTACACGCCTAAACACCATAATTTACCCATGTTATAGCTAAGTTTTGAGGATAAAATATATAATTCCTGCACTTTTAGTCCATTTTCCTGTAAGTGAGCTAACCTACGTGATTAGCATGTTTTCAGGTATTAATGATGAAGATTTCAGCACTTTGTGGACCTTTGGGTAGCAAAGGAAAACTTCACAGAAGAGGGAAGACAACTTTTGAAAGCTTATGGACTGAATATGATGCATGGAGAAATTGTTCCGAGCAAAAGCAGTATTTTTAAATACTTAGGGGTGCAGCAGTAACTTAATAGGACTAGGACAAGGATGTTATAAAAACCCTATTTGCTGAATTTTTCAGCATGCATTCATTCACGATTGCTTTTGGAGAATTCAGTCGACACTTTTTATTTATTTAGTTTACAGATTCTGTAAGTTTAGACAGAGAAAAAACGCTACAAGAACGGCTAGAGAGGAAATCACGTTATTCTCATAGTGACGCCAATACATACCCATCGTGAGATTATTATCGTTTTGGTATGATGATGATGATGTCTTCGTTGTTTTCCTTTACAATCATGAGTAGCTAAACTTCTCTGTTAGGGTTATGAAAGCCTTTTGATATACTATCTATTACTATGAGTTTGTGAATTCTTGATGTGTATGCTACTTATATCATTACTCTCTTCTTTTTAATTTAATTCTCGTGGTTGCAAACATAGAGAATAGGCCATTATAGCATTAACTTGTTTGAGAGAAAAGTTACATGTTTGGAAAAGAGAGTGTGACAAGGAAATAGGGCTACCAACCCCTATTTACACGTTAGTGCCGTAATTAGGTTAACCTCTTGGAGAGTTCGTACTGTTAGTTATACGCTTTAAGCTCGAGAGAGTTAAAGTGAAATAATCCTTGATGGTTGAGAAACACTAGGATTTACCATTAGAATACGAATCTGTATAAGTGCATGCATGTCTGAATTCCGCATTACTCATAGTTAATAGATACGTAGAACTCATAAGGTGGACATAACCCTAACTTATTATTCTCTGTGATTAAATCTTACTAAATCAAGCATTCCGTTTTTACTTCCATAGTAGTAATTCACGCCAAACTCAAATTTCCCCCTTTCCGTAGAATTTTTGACCAACAGTCTACTAATAGTTACAACACTTAGTGACCAAGTATTCACTGTGGGATTCGACACCCAACCCACTTGGGTTCTATATTTGACAGCGACCGCTTACACTCTTACGAGAGCTGTAGTTTGGGCGTTATCAGTAGCCCCAACACTTAGTTATACATAAATCCCAAAATAAAAAAGGGGCTTAAAATTCATGCTCTCAAACCCAATTCACAATTGATAACATGCAAAGACCATAAATTTCATCATGGGAAAGGGAATTTCACAAGTCACATTCGTAAATCACTTTCCGAACTCAAATCATGTATACACAAGAGTATAAATAATATTTATGGAAAACCCCATGATAGTTACGTACTTTCATCAAATTGGATTCATGATGCATGTTGTTAAAACAATTTTTCAAAAACTCATTACATATACATACATATATAACTTTAAATCTTGTTAAAATTGTAAAACCTATGCCCATGATATTTAGGATAGTCCCACATACCTTAGATTGACGAAAACGTTGAGAAACCTTGAATCTTGAGTCTTAGTCTCTCAACCCTAGGTTGTTTTCCTTTTTTTTGCTTAAGGATGATGAATTAGGGATTTTGTGTAACGCCCTGAAATCTGATCCTGAGATGTCACACGGTGCTCAAGACTACGAGTAGCTTGAAGCTAACCCTATCTACTTTCTATGAGATATAAATCTCATAATCAAGGTAATATAGACATCAAAGTCATACTAAATGCAGAAACTGTCTAAAATAACTAAGAATAATTGAATATAATGTATGAAACATCAATACTGAATAAGCTGAATCATAACTAATAGACTGACAAGCCTGTACTACTAACATCTAGAGAGTTACTAGGTAAACCCCAGCTAACTCGAACTATCTGAAAAGAATACTAAATTATGTAAACTGATAAGCTGGAAAATCTGAGTGAACAAGTCCCCAAACTATGAGGACTCACCAACTGTAGGATGTAGATGGAGATGTTGGGACTACTCACGTTGCTGATACTGAGCACCTGAACCTACATTATGAGGTAATGTAGCACATAAACATATATATGGATCAGTACTTTGAGGATGTACTAATTATACGGGGGTGAAATGCATAAGTAAAACATCATCTCATCATCATAATTTATAAAAAAATGCATGCTAAATATAAATGACTCACATAAGCTGGAATATCTGAAATACTGAAATCATGAATAATAAATCAATCATACTTTATAAATCTGGTGAGTCATAACATTTAGTTCTGAAAGCTATACTCATATTCTGTTTGTAAATCATATTGTCTAAGTGTAGAAAGAGCTCAATTCTGAAATCTGAAATCTAAAAGCTGAAGTCTGTAACTGTTATCTTTCTATAAAATATAATCTGAGTAAACTTTGTGAGCCTTTACACTTAATTTTCTAAAACCTTTCTATTATTCTTTTCTGAGAAACTATTCTGAAATTTTTTACCATTAGGCAGTAAGGAAAACACTTTATCTTAAGGAGATTCTTTCAAAGCTTTTCTTTACTAGTAGGGAAAAATACTTTTAAAACTATTTGAAAGTTTTTACTATTAGGGAAAAACTATTCCGCAAGGGAGATTCTCTTAACCGATATAAACCATGCGAGCAACATGCAGTCCAATGTTTCGTCCTCCTAAGGAAGAAACCTCATGTTGGGGAGAGGTGTCATACTCTTTCCAGGGAGTATAAACTCAGCTTAAGTGATCACTATCTTAGCGCACTATGAGCCCTTTAATCATAAATCTACAGTGGCTTGTAGTTCTGGGGTATGAGACCTTGGAATCATACCCAACTCGGTGCTAAATACTACTCTCTTTTATTTTCTACGCTCATCTTGTTGGAAATCCAATTTGAAACTAGCATAAGGGTTTATTATGAAGCCAATTATGCGCTTATCTGAATCAGTCTGTAAATGAAGCTATTTTCTTTCTATAATTTGTAATAAATCTGTAAAGTAGATTCCAAAACTTATCTGAGGATCAAAAGATCAAAACTTTATTGTAAATTTGATATAATCAACTCATAAGATGCTTAAAGCATCATCTTTCTCAAAATCTAAACATATAAACTTGGGGCTTAATAACCCATGTATCAAACTCATGTCAAAACATCATAATAATCATGCTTGATAATGAAAACAATGATAATCATCTCAAAATCTGTAATTTACTGCAATAGGCATGAAAATAGACATGCAATTCATCTTCAAAATATCTCAGAAACTCATAACTTTGCAAATAACAATAATGGGTATGAACCCTAAATAAAAAATCATGTAATATAATTCAAATCATACGAATTTAATGTAAATTCTTGGTTTTGGGCACAAGGATGGAAGAAGATCCTTGTTCATAAACTCCATATACCTTGATTGATGATTCGATGAAGAAACTTGAATTATTGATTCCTAATTGAGTTCTTGGAGATGGATTATTGATTATCTTGCCTTGAAAATCCCCAATCTTAAGCTTTCTTGGAGAATTTATGGAGAATTTTGATTTCTTTGAGAAGAGGTTTTAGAGCTCTAGGATTTTGCTTTTGAAGAGAATGATGAATAATGAGCACAAAGTGCTTTGAATATGATAAATCTTGTATTTTGGACGGATTGGGGGCTTGGGAATCGACCAAAATGTCCTTTTTAAACTTCTAAGAGGAACTGGAAAAGAACAATATTTTTCGATTTGGTTGGCCACCGCAACGTGCCACAATTACGGTGGCTCACTGGAAATAGGACAATTGGGAAATGGGCTAACTCCGCGACGCGCCACCATCACGGTGCCCCTTTGGAATGCCATTTTGGCTACTGGCGCGATGCGCCAATATCGCGTTGGGCTATAGGAAAGCGACAACTGCGAAATTAGTCATCTCTGCGATGCGCCAATATTGCATTGGTCTATTGGAATGGGACAATTGGGAATTTGGGCTTCTCCGCGATGCGTAACTATCGCGAAGGGCCACTGAAATTTGACAATCATCATTTTACCCACCTCTGTGACACGCCAAGTGCCCAGGTGGCACACTGTCAACTTAAAAAAATGCTCTAACTCCTCAACCGAGTATCAAATTTGGGTGAATTTAGTATTGATGGAAAGCTTATTCAATTTTCCACACAATAGGAGGTCTAAATCTAAAAAATTCCACACGAAATAAATTTTCTTCATTTTGAAAATTATTTCTTAACATTCTAGGAACGAATTTAAGATAGGAAAAGTGCAGGGTATTATAATATCTCCCCCTTAGGAACATTCGTCCTCGAATGTGGCTAGACTAGATGAAAATACTAAGGAATCTGAGGCTATAAGCTATCATGCACAACTGAAATAAAGTAAATAACTGAATCTCAATTAAAATGAGCTACTGAACTGATATGAGAGTGCATGAATTCTCATGAAATAACTATATATTGCTGAATCCGAAACTGGAAAAGAACTGAATGAAGGAAAACTATTGCCTTCGGCTTAATCTGAGTTCGTGGACAAGAGATGTGGATACTTGGTACGCATATCTGCTTTTGCATCCCAAGTATCACCCTCAACGGACTGATTTCGCCACAAAACTTTGACCAAAGGAACTTCTTTGTTCCTTAGTCTACAAATCTGATGATCAAGAATCTCTACTGGGACTTTTTCGTAAGAGAGGCTATTCTGAATATCTATATTTTCTAGAGAAACTATAACGGCTGAATCGTCCATGCACTTCTTTAACAAGGACACATGGAATTCTAGATGGACTGAGGATAAATTTACGGGTAGCTCAAGATCATACTCCACCTTCCCAACATGACTCAAAATACAAAAGGGACCCACATAACGGGGACTAAGCTTCCCCTTCTTGCCAAATATCTTCACCCCTTTTATGGGTGAAACCTTTAAATACACAAGATCATCAACCTCAAACTCAAGATCTCTTCTTCTCATGCCGACATAGGATTTCTGACAACTCTAGGCTATTTTATATCTTTCTCTAATCAACTAATCTTTCTCAATGGCCTCATACACCATGTCTGGCCTAATAAAGGTGGCCTCACCCACTTCAAATCAACCAACTGGTGATCTATATCTTCGCTCATAAAGTACTTCAAATGGAGCCATCTGAATACTAGCATGATAACTGTTATTATAAGCGAACTCAATTAATGGAAAATGCTCATCCCAACTACCTTTGAAATCAAGAACACATACCCTCAATATATCCCCCAAAGTCTGAATAGTCCTCTCTACTTGACCATCTGTCTGTGGATGAAAGGTTGAACTAAGATGGACTTAGGTACCAAGATTCTTCTGAAAAACTCTCCAAAACTGAGAGGTAAACTGAGTACCCCTATCTGAGATAATGGACAAAGAAACTCCATGCAATATGACTATCTCTCGGATATACAACTTTGCAGAATCTTCAGTCGTGTAAGACGTATAAACTGGCAAGAAATGCACTGACTTAGTCAGCCTATCTACAATAACCCAAATTGAATCATGCTGATGATGCGAATAGGGTAAACCAGTCACAAAATTCATATTCACCTCTTCCCACTTCCAAGTGGGGATGCCAAACTCTTGAAACGCACCACCAGGTCTTTGGTGGCCTACCTTAACTTGTTGATAAGTTACACACATAGCTATGAACTCTACTATATCTCTTTTCAAACCACTCCACCAATAGATTTCCCGCAAGTTGCGGTACATCTTAGTGGCTCTTGGATGGATAGAATAACATGCACCATGCGCCTCTGCTATAATCCGCTGCCTCAAATCATCAACACAAGGCACACACAATCAATTTTGGTATCTCAACGCACTATCTCCCCCTTGGGAGAAAACCTCTACCTTTTTGTCTTTAACTGACTCCTTCAGTTTGGCCAAACTAGGATCCTTATCTTGCTTCTCCTTCACTTCCAAAACTTGGGATAATTTGGAACTACTCTGAACCCAAACATTCCCTTCAGCTGAATCAACCAGTCTCACACCCAATCTAGCTAACCGATGAACCTCCTGAACTAACTCCTTCTTATCACTCTCCATATGGGCAACATTTCCCATAAACAGTCTACTAAGGGCGTCTGCCACTATGTTGGCCTTGCTCGGATAATACAACACACTCATATCATAATCCTTCAATAATTCTAACCTCCTTCTCTGACGAAGATTCAACTCCCTCTGAGTAAATACATACTGCAAGCTTTTGTGATTCGTGAACATATCAACATACACACCATTCAAATAATGTCTCCAGATTTTCAAAGTAAACACAATAATAGCTAACTCAAGATCATGGGTTGGGTAATTCTTTTCATGGGGTTTAAGATATCTAGAGGCATAGGCTATAACCTTACCTCTCTACATCAAAAAATAACCCAAACCAACTATGGAGGCATCACAATAAACCACAAAACCATCTATACCATTAGGCAATGCTAAAATTGGGGCTGAAGTGAGTCGAGTGTTCAACTCCTAAAAAATCTTCTCGCAGGAAACTGAGCACTGAAACTTAACTTTCTTTTGGGTCAATTTAGACATAGGAGATGAAATAGATGAGAAACCCTCAATGAAATATCTATAATAACCAGATAGACCCAAGAAACTCCTAATGTCTAACAGGGAAATAGGTCTAGGCTAATTCCTTACGGCTTCTATCATTTAGGGATCAACTCTAATACCTTCACTAGAAACGATATGACTAAGAAAATCTATTGACCTTAGCCAAAATTCACATTTGTTGAACTTGGAGAACAATTGGTAATCTCTAAGGGTTTGTAACACAATTCTAAGATGGTCTGCATGATCATCCTCACTACGAGAGTAGACAAGAATATCATCGATAAAGACTATGAAAAATGTGTCCAGATACTATTTGAACACTCTGTTCATCAAGTCCATGAAAGTTGCTAGGGCATTTGTTAGTCCGAAGGACATGACTAGAAACTCAAAATGACCATAACGGGTTCTGAAAGTTGTCTTTGGAATATCACATTCCCTTACTTTAAGCTGATGATAGTCGGATCTAAGGTCTATCTTTGAGAAATAACCGACACCTTGGAGTTGATCAAATAAGTCATCGATTCTAGGAAGAGGGTATTTGTTTTTACTGTAACTTTATTCAAATGTTGATAGTCAATGCACATACGTAAAGAACCATCTTTATTTCACACGAATAGGATAGGAGCGCCCCATAGAGAAACACTAGGCCTTATAAAACCTTTATCTAAAATATCTTTGAGTTGCTCTTTCAACTCTTTAAGCTCGGTGAGAGCCATACAATATTGAGGTATAGAAATAGGTTGAGTATTTGGAAGAAGGTCAATACCGAATTCTATTTCCCTATTAGGAGGTACTCTTGGCAAATCTTTGGGAAAAACATCAGGAAACTCATTGACCACACTGACAACCATAGGAGTCTCTGACTTAGGTTATTTAACTCAAACAAAATGATAGATACACCCTTTGGAAATCAACTTTTGGTCTTTAAGATAAGATATGAAATAACTCTTGGGAGACACTGAATTACCTGACCACTCAAAGACTGGCTCATCTGAAAATTAAAACTTCACCATTCGAGTAAAACAATCTATAAAGGCATAACAAGAATGGAGCCAATCCATACCAAGAATAAGATCAAAGTCAACCATATCTAACTCTATCAGGTCTGATAACATGACTTTATGAAGGATGGTGACAAGACACTTTCTATAGATCTGTTTAGCAATAAATGACTCACCCACTAGGGGAGACACTAAGAAAGGCTCAGGGATATTTTCCAAACTTATCTCAAAATTTACTGCAACTAACGGGGTGACATAAGAGAAACTCGACCTAGGGTCTAACCATACATAAACATCAAAATGAAAGACACAAAGCATACAAGTAACAACATCTGGTGAATTCTCCTGCTCCTGATAGGATGGTAAAGCATAAAATTAATTTTGGCACTGACCGCCACCGGTACTAGATTATGTACCTTGAAGAGGGACTGGGCGACCTACAAGAGCTGGTGCACTAGTAGTATGAGTATGGGGACGGTTATCTCTATTTCCCTTCTTAGCATGTGGGCACTCTTTAATTCCATGACCCAACTTACCATAACCAAAACAACCCTTCTGTCCTGCCAAACACTCACCAGGGTGATTCCTACCGTATTTAGCACAAGAAGGATAATGAGGTCTTCTACTTACACTATTCTGAGATATGGACATAGAAGACTTACCCCACTACTTCTATCTATCTCTAAGAGCGGGAGCACTAACTGCAGATGGTGCTGGCATAGATGAACGATTCTGAAACTACAAATGATTTCCTTACTGAGACCTATTTTAACCATACTCAAACTGTCCTATTCTATCTCTCTTATTATTTCTATTTCTCCCCTTCAACTTCTCTTCCTCAATCTGCTGAGCATGCATTATCAATCTCACAAGGTCCATGTCTCCAATGATCATGGCAGTCCTACACTCCTTGACTACCAAGCTAGACACTCCAGTAACAAACTTACTGATACTAGCCCTAGGATCAGCTATCGTATCAGGGGCATACTTAGATAAATGATTGAACTTAAGGCAGTACTCCTTCACTGTCATCGAGACCTGCCTCAAATTCACAAACTCTTCTATATTAGCTTCCCTTATCTCACGTGGGAAGAATCTATCTAAAATAGCATCCTAAAATACCTTCCAACTCATAGGAACAACATGCTTACCTCTACTATTCTTCCACATCACTACCCAATCATATGCTACATCTTTCAACCTATAGGATACTAACTCTACGCTTTTCTCCTCAGAAACATGCATAATCTGGGTGATCTTCTTTACCTCATCTAAATAAAGTTATGGGTCTTTACATTTCTTTGACCCAAAGAACTCTGGCGAATTTATTCTCATGAAGTCTCTGATTCTAGTTGCTGCTAAATCCCCATTCTGCTAGATTAGGACTGCAGCCTAATTCTGATGATTGCCTGAACATTGGCAATCATAGTTTGGGATAATGCATGAAAGACATCCCTAAACTCAGCATGAGATACATTCTTATTCAAAGAATATGCGGGATGGGGAGACTGGTTATCATTTTTGTGGGCGTTAGCTTGACAAGAAGGCATATTCAACTATCATGTAAGAGCATGAGTTAAAATTAGATAGAGATACTATAAGAATAATAGATCATGAAAGAAAGAGATGATTTCCTAAGAATGTTCCATAGCCTCTTGCTTATAAATGTTGTGCGCTTCACACCCATGACCAAGACTCTACGTAATGCAGCTTGTCTGACTCCCTAGGACTCTTAAAAACCTGGCTCTGATACCAAGTTTGTAACACCTTGAAATATGATCCTAAGACATCACACGGTGCTCAAGACTATGAGTAGCCTTAAGCTAACCTTGTTTGCCTTCTACTAGATATAAATCTCATAATCAAGGTAATATTGACATGAAAGTCATAATGAATGCAGAAACTGTCTAAAATAACTAAGAATAATCTAAATATAATGTATGAAACATCAATACTGAATAAGCTGAATCACAATAAGTAGTCTGACAAGACTCTACTACTCACATCTAGATAGTCACTGGGACAAACCCCCAGCTAAATCGAACTGTTTGAAAAGAATACTAAATTATGTAAACTGATAAGCTGCAAAATCTGAGTAAACAAGTCCCCGAACTATAAGGACTCACCAACTATAGGATGTAGATGGAGATGCTTGGACTACTCGCGTTGCTGATACTGAGCACCTGAACCTACATTATGACACAATGTAGCACATATACTTATATGTGGATCAATACTTTAAGGATGTAATGACTATACAGGGGTGAAATGCATAAGTAAAACATCATCTCATCATCATAATTTATATAAATAATGCATGCTAAATGTAAATGACTCACATAAGTTGGAATATCTAAAATACTGAAATCATGAATAATAAATCAATCATACTTTATAAATCTGGTGAGTCATAACATTTAGTTCTGAAAGCTATACTCATATTCTGTTTGTAAATCATATTGTCTAAGTGTAGAAAGATCTCAATTCTGAAATCTGAAATCTAAAACCTGAAGTCTGTAGCTGTTATCTTTCTATAAAGCATAATCTGAGTAAACTTTATGATCCTTTAAATTTAGTTTTCTAAAAGCTTTCTGTTGTTCTTTTCAGAGAAACTATTTTAAAAATCTTTACCATTAGGCTGTAAGGAAAACACTTAATCTTATGGAGATTCTTTTAAAGCTTTTCTTTACTAGTCAGGAAAAATACTTTTAATACTATTCTAAAAGCTTTTACTGTTAGGGAAAAACTGTTCTGCAAGGGAGGTTCTCTTAACCGACATAAACCATGCGAGCTACATGGAGTCCAACGTATTGTCCTCTAAGAAATAAACCTTACGTTGGAGAGAGGTATCATACTCTTGCCAGAAAGTATAACCTCAGCTTAAGTGATCACTATCTCAGCCCACTATGGGCCCTTTAATCTTAAATCTACGGTGGCACGTAGTTCTGGGGTATGAGACCTTGGAATCATACCCAACTCGGTGCTAAATACTACTCCCTTTTATTTGCTATGCTCATCTTATTGGAAATCCACTTTGAAACTAGCATAAGGGTTTATTATGAAATCAGTTATGCGCTTATCTAAATTAGTCTGTAAATGAAGCTATTTTACTTTCTGTAATCTGTAATAAATCTATAATGTGGATTTCAAACTTATCTGAGGATTAAAATATCAATGCTTTATTGTAAATCTAAAATAATCAGCTCATAAGATGCTCAAAGTATCATCTTTCTCAAAATCTTAACATATAAACTTGGGGCTAATAACCCATGTATCAAACTCATGTCAAAACATCATAATAATCATGCTTGATAATGAAAATAATGATAATTCATCTCAAAATCTATAATTTACTGCAATAGGAATGAAAATAGACATGCAATTCATCTTCAAAATATCTCAAAAACTCATAACTTTGTAAATAGCAATAATAGGTATGAACCCTAAATCGAAACTCATGTAATATCATTCAAAATCATATAAATTTAAAGTAAAAGCTTGATTTGGGCACAAGGATGGAAGAGGATCCTTGTTCATAAATTCCACATACCTTGATTGATGATTAGATGAATAAACTTGAATTATTGATTCCTAATTGAGTTCTTGGAGATGGATTCTTGATTATATTGCCTTGGGAATCCTTAATCTTAATCTTTCTTAGAGAATTATTGGAGGATTTTGATTTCTTTGAGAAGAGGTTTTAGAGCTCTAGGGTTTTGTTTTTGAAGAGAATGATGAATAATGAGCACAAAGTACTTTGAATATGATTAATCTTGTGTTTTAGATGGATTGGAGGATCCGGAATTGACCAAAATATCCTTTTTAAACTTCTAAGTGGAATTGGAAAAGAGCAATATTTTTTGATTTGGCTGGCCACCGCGACGCGCCACAATCGCAGTGGCTCATTGGAAATAGGACAATTGGGAACTGGGCTGAGTTCGCGACGCGCCACCATCGCGGTGTCCCTTTGGAATGCCATTTTGGCCACTGGTGCGACATGCCAATATCACGTCGGGCTACTAGAAATCAACAATTGGGAAATTTTCCCTCACCGCGACGTGCCAATATCCCGTAGGTCTACTGGAATGGGACAATTGGGAATTTGGGCTTCTCCGCGATGCGTGGCTATCACGGAGGGCCACTAGAATTTGATAATCATCATTTTACCCACCTCCACGACTCGCTAAGTGCCCAGGTGGGACACTGTCAACTTACAAAAATGCTCTAACTCCTCAACTGAGTATCGAATTTGGGAAAGCTTATTCAATTTTCCACACAATTGGATGTCTGAATCTGGAAAATTCCACGCAAAATAAATATTCTTCATTTTGAAAGCTATTTCTTAACATTCTAGGAACGAATTTAAGCTAGAAAAACTGCGGGGTATTACATTTGGTGAGTGATAAAACGTGTATAAGGACTTTAATTCCATCTATAAGTGTTTAGGGACTATTATGGGATGTAAAAGACTTTGTTGCTCTTAAAATAATACTAAAACAGAGCACTTTTGGCATGTGCAATGACCCAGGAGACCCCAATAGATCACCCAAGCCAAGCTGGGCATCACATGGAAAATTTCCCATCCCTTAAGTGGGTATCGTATGAACAATCGCACACCCTTTCCAGTGGCCCTCTGCGATTTGTCAGGCGACGCACAACCCTTTGCTTGGCCATAACTTTTTACTTGGGTATTTGATTAAGGCAAAATTGATATCATTGGAAAGCTAACTCAATTATATACAATTTGGTGGGTCTTAATCTGCAAAATTCCATATATCTAAAAAGTTATACACATTTAAAGGTGATCCATATAGAATAGAGTACTAAAAGTCTTTCGATAGGAAAGTGCTGGACTTAATTTTTGAGATAGGAGATTCTTATGGTGTATATTCATCTCCGAGGATGTTCCCACACTAAGGAAATATAAATAACACTTATTTTATACTAGAAACCATTGGATTCTGGTCTACATACATCGGAAAGACGGTTCAACTTTTGCCCAAAAGTGCGGGGTGTTACACATACTTCAAGGCGGTACCTTTTTCCTAAGTAAAGTAAGGAATCATTGCAGTTGTCATCAAGGGTGAACCATGATCAGATTTTAGCACACTCTGTACTCTTTTGTTTTTTCCTTTTTCGTGTTTTGGACACTTAGATTTTAGCTTTACTTGTTTTGGACACTTAGATTTTAGCTTTACTTACTTTCTGTTAACTTTTCCTTAAATTCTTTAATTATTTTAATTGGATCTTCATCTCTATTTTACAATTTATATTATATTCATATTTATTTGTTTATATTTATCGTCATCTCTAGCAGCCACTTGGTCCTTCAACGCTTCCTTCTCCAATTTCTTCCTTTCTGCATTAGCTGCTTGTTTATTCATCACCTGAATTTTACATTGGGCATGTTGTTTTTGATGTTGATGTCTAGTGACTTTGATTTACTTATCAAAATCTGGGAAGAAATCACCCAATGTTTTATCTATACTGGAATTTGAACCTAAGACCTTATGGTGTTCAACACACTTCATTGACCATTATGTCACATCCTTGACTGCAGGTCTACGTAAATCTTACCCTCTTGAAATCTCACTTGTGGGGTTATTATTATACTGGGATTATTATATGATCATCACAGGGTTTGAAATAAAGCTATCAGGTGAGGCCGAACCTGTATGTCGGCTTCCGCCCCGAGTCCTCGTGCCTCTCAGGAAACCAAATTTGCCTTCCACCCCGAGTCCTCTTGCCTCTTAGGACACCAAATTTGTCCCCTTTGTTTATACCTTATCAATCCACTTCTTAATGTACTTTTACAATATATTATATGATCACAATATTTTAAGACCCCACAGTCAAAATTATTTAGAGTATTTGATTTCCTCCCTCTTAATTTGTATAAGACTTATGTTAAGGTTTCCACATACTAGTTATGAAAATGATAAAGGCATGGATTTTTATGCTGCCAACTAATAATAAACGGACATTGGTATGTCCTTTACTTGATAACTCCTATATTAAGCAAATCTATTTGCAACTTATAACTAGTGGCACACTTTTTAGTTAATCGCAAGTTGACTGTGATGAGTAATCTCAAGGACAATAGCAAGAATTTTCCAATCATTGAGAGATTTCTATTATCCCTATATAATCCTCGATAAACGTCTATATAATTACATGCTGAATAGATTAACCTGCATGAATTACAGGCCATATATCAGATTCGTACTTCTTACTGCCTATCTACAATGGTTTCGTAAACACCCACCCTTAATCTACCCTGTATAGCTAAAGAGATGACATGTTATATATGGTTACATTTCATAGGACATAAAATTCTCCAGTTGAAGAAAAATAAACCTATTTTTATTTATTGATAATTGAGAAATCCTTGAGAACTAGCAACTTTATGATCCAAAGGGATAAAAACAAAATCTGCCAACCTTTTCGGGGAATAGTCACGTGCTTTCTCCTTTTAGGCTCTATTGGGTTAAGTTAGTTGTGTGAATGGAAAATGGAGGGAACAATTTGGAGAAAAAGTGAAAATTCTTTTAAGGAAAGTCTAATTCTCCCACATTGGTGGGAGAAAGCAACTTTCTTGTGTTTTTATTAAGAGACACTCCTTCATATGGATAGTGAGACAAGAACCAAGAGATGTCTTGCATTGTCATCATTTCTCACTTGGCTTTGGCTTTTTCCAATGACCGAGAGAATATTATTTTGGAAAAAATTTAATTGAAACTTGAAAACAAGTGAAATTACTGAAAATATTTTTCCCGATTTCCAGACGTATTTTGGATGTAGCACAAATGCATACACAATGCACCTCGAAGGAACGCGACCCTTCAAGGAAGATACATACTTGTTTGAAAAAAAGTACAACCTATATGTGCAGGTAGGCGCAGGCCTAGAGTAGGATGGCTCTGCCTGCAGGTCCAGTGCAGATGCCACTAGAATTGCCCAAATGCCACCTGCGTCTGCATGTCCAGTGCATGTCCAGTGCGGACCAGGCACAGACAACTACTGTTTCAGAAAAGATGTCTCTTTTTCTGAACCATTGCTTTCTTTCTAAAGGGACACTTAGTGGCTATAAGTACCTAAACTTATCCTCAGGCATAGGTACGAATTTAAGTAAAAAACACTCTTTTTTTACTTCAAAAACTCTCTTGTGATCATCAAACTGTTGAGTGCGTTCGAAGTTTTTGAAAGATTGAGGTATCGTTGCTTTCAAAAAGTAAACTATTTTTCCTGGGAGGAAAGAATTGATATCCTCGGGTACTTAAGGGAAATAAATTCCTTAAGGATGCACCATGAAGTTGGTGGACTTGGTTTTAATATTTTTGCTTCATCTTTATTTTTGAAAAGTTTATAAACACTTCATTTTTATAGTTCATTTGAACTTGTGTTTGAAGGTGTTGAACATGTTTGTAGTTCTTCAAACATATTCTTGAACTTAGTGTTGAAGTTTATATTAAAACATACAGATTTTGTACCCGTAGAACAACAATCTTAAAGAATTTATTTTATATAATCTGTATTGTTTGGTTTCTGGAGATTAAAGGTTATTGCTTTCTACTTTGTTTGACCTTAACAAGTAATTTGAAGACATAAAAAGTTCATCACGATTTGAAGTTCATAAGGTTAACGATTAAAAAAAAAAGAAAACCTTCATCGTTAAACTAGAAATAAGTGATGTTTAAAATTTTTACAACTTTATAATCAGTAGTCTGACATACTAAGTTGATTGTATTTTCGTGATAGAAAAATAAGTACTGAAATTTATGTAAATGATGGATTGGGAAGTGTAGCAGCCACAACTATTGCTATAATAAGCCCCATAAATACTGCACCGACAATGACACCTGCGGATAAACCCAACAAGTTTTCGAGTGTAGATTTCAAATGTTGACAACAAAAGATATTTTTCTATTTGACGACGTTAAGTCTTCAAAGGTTCATCCCTAAAAATACTCCAGAAGTATCGGAAGATATATCAGGCAATGAGCGGTTTGTTGTAATGGAGGCATGGAAATACTCGAACTTCTTATGCAAGAATTATATCCTAAGTGACCGTCAAGACGACCTGTACAATGTGAACGATAGTATGAAGACCTCGAAGTGATGTGGAATGCTTTGGAACGAAAGTATATAACTTAGGATGCAGGAACTAAAAATTTCGTTATTGCAAAGTTCCTTGACTCCAAGATGATTGGCAGTAAGACTGTCATCTTTCAATTACAAGAATTGCAAGTAATCATCCACGATCTCTTTGCTGAAGGTATGAATATAGTAAATACCTTATTTGAATGTGTTAAGTATGTTCTTAATACTCACATAACCTTTGATGAAGGTTTGATTGTGAATGGGGCTTTTCAAGTAGCGACTATAATAGAAAAATGACCACCTCTGTGGAAGGATTTTAAAAACTACTTGAAGCAAAAAAGGAAGGAGACATCACTCGAAGACCTCATTGTGAGGTTGCACATTGAGGAAGATAACAAAGCTGTTGAGAAGAGGCCGAAAAGGAATTTCATAATCAGTGGAGCCAATATTGTAGAGGATGGCCCTAACAACTCAAAGAAACAGAAGAAAGCTACTGGACAACAAAGAAATCTACCAAAGAAGAAATTCAAGGGGGCGTAATTTAATTGTGGTAGGCTGGACACAAGTCCGTAGATTGTAGGGACCCTAAGAAAGGCAAAAAGAAGGATCAAGCTAACATGGCTGAATCCAAAAATGAAATGGACGATCTATGTACCATGCTTTCAGAATGCAACTTGGTGGGTAAACTTAGTGATTGGTAGATAGATTCTGGTGCCACCCACCATGTCTGTGCCAATAAAGAGTTATTTTCTTTATACACTCCAGCTTAAGATAAGGAGAAGATCTGTATGGATAACTCCACAACAACAAAGGTTGAAGGGACGGGAAAAATCTTCTTAAAAATAATGTTAGGCAAAATGTTGACTCTCTACAACGCCCTTTATGTACCGGAGTTGAGAAATAACTTGATTTCTATATCACTTCTGACCAAAACTGGATTCAAATATGTATTTGTTTCTGATAAAGTTGTAATTAGCAAAAGAAAAATATATGTAGGAAAAGGCTACCTCACCGAGGACTTATTTAAGATTATTGTAATGACTGTTGAGATCAATAAAAGTTCTATTTCTTCTTACTTACTTGAGTTTAATGAATTATTGCATAAATGATTAGGACATGTCAATTACAAAACTTTGCAAAAACTGATTAACTTAGAAGTTTTTCCAAACTTTGAATGCAATAAATCAAAGTGTCAAACGTGTGTGGAATCAAAGTATGGTAAGCATCTATATAAGCCTATTGAAAGGAATTCCAATCCCTTAGACTTAATCCACACAGATATTTGTGATATGAAGTTAACACTATCTCGCAGTGGAAAAAAGTATTTTATAACTTTTATTGACAATTGCACCAGGTACTGTTATCTCATTTGCTAAATAGTAAGGATAAATCAATAGATGCATTTAGGTAATATAAAATAGAAGTTGAAAATCAGCTAGGGAAAAAGATCAAAATGATAACAAGTGATAGGGTTGGAGAGTATGAATCTCCTTTTACGGAGACATGTATAGAGAATAGAATTTTTCATAAAACTACTGCCCAGTATTCACCTCAATCAAATAGGATTGAAAAAAGGAAGAACTTGACCTTAAAGGAAATAATGATTGACTTATTTATAAGTTTAGGTTTATTGCAAAACTTGTAAGGGAAACTATCCTTATAGATAACCGAATACTCAATAGAGTACCCCATAGTAAGACACTTTCAATTCCATATGAAAAAGGGAAAGAAAGGAAACCCAACTTGAAATATTTTAAAGTGTGGGGGTGCCTAGCAAAAGTTCAAGTTCCTATGCCTAAAAAGGTAAAGATAGGACCTAAGACCGTGGACTGCGTATTCATTGGATATTCTTAAAACAGTAAAGCATATAGGCTTTAGGTTCATAAATCCAAACATTCAGATATCAATGAAAATATGATAATTGAATCAGATAATACTGAGGTCTTTGAACACATTTATCCATATAAAACTATACATGAGAGGTCTAGTGGAGGGTCTAAACGACCTTGAGATGAACCAAATAAGAATGTACAAAACAATGAGAATCCAAGGCGTAGTACACGTCAAAGAACATCAACTTTCTTTGGATAAGATTTTGTGACATTTTTTCTATAAAATAAGCCTCAAACGTTTAAAGAAGCGATGTCGTCTTTGGATGAATCCTTTTGGAATGAGGCAGTCAATAGTGAGATTGATTCAATCTTGAGCAACAATACTTGGGAATTGGTTGATGTTCCTATAGGAAATAAACCATTAGATTCTAAATGGATCTTCAAAAGGAAAATGAAAGTGGATGGTACTATAGACAAATACAAGTCAATACTTTTAGTGAAAGGCGTTAAACAAAAGAAAGGCCTAGACTATTTTGATGCATACTCACCTGTAACGAGGATAACGTCAATCCAGATATTAGTTTCCCTGATAGTTGTATATGATCTTTAAATCTGTCAAATTGATATGAAAACAACTTTCCTAAATGGAGAATTGGAGGAAAAAATTTACATGGAACAACTAAGAGTTATGTGGTTCATGGTAAAGAAAAGAAGGTTTGCAAACTTGTTAAGTCACTTTATGGACTAAAACAAGCACTCAAATAGTTGCATGTAAAGTTTGACCAAACCATGTTGGAAAACGAATTTAAGATAAATGAATGTGATAAATGTTTTTACATTAAAGACACACCAAATCACAAAGTCATTATTTTTTTATATGTGGATGACATGTTGATCATCAGTAGAGACATTTCTGACATAAATGCTACAAAATGAATACTTGAGAGCGAGTTTGATATAAAATAACTTAAAGTTGTGGATGTGATCTTAGGGATAAGAATCTATAAAACTCCACAAGGGTTAGCGTTTTCACAATTTCATTAAATTGAAAAGGTACTTGACAAGTTCAAGTATTTAGATTTCAGTGTTGCCAAGACTCCATTAGATGTGATCTTTGCACTTCAAAAGAATAAAGGTGAAGGTGACTCACAATTGGATTATGCAAGAGTGTTAGGATGTTAATGTATATCATGAATTTTACACGACCATACATAGCATGTGCTATTAGTAAATTCAGCCGGCACAAAGAGTAATCCCAATATAACTTATTGGATGGTAATGAAAAGAGTTTTGGGGTATCTTAAGTACACTCAAGACTATGCTTTACATTTTAATAATTATCTAGTGGTCACTGAAGGACATAGTGATGTAAATTGAATCATCAGATCGAATGATGTAAAATCCACAAGTGGATATGTATTTACTTTAGGTAGAGGAGTAGTCACTTGGAAATCATCCAAACATACATGTATTACCTTCTCTATAATAGAATCTGAATTTATGGCATTAGATAAAGATGGTCAAGAAGCTGAATGACTCTGGAATTTCATGGAAGATATTTCTTATTGACCCAAACTATTGGAACTAGTATGTATACACTGTGAACACTTTCCTCAACACACAATGTTCTTTTTTTATAAACTCTGTAGGCATTACTGGTTGATGAGTAGCCTACAAATACCGCCTCATCACTTTTGAAATAAAATTTTCCCAACACATCCTTGCCATTATTTAATGTGAAGCACTTGCAACCAAAAGGTTTAAAGTAGTCAAGTTTAGGATTTTTTCTGAATAACAACTCTAAAGGTGTCTTGTTAAAGACAAACCTGATAAGGCATCTGTGAGTGGCATAATGCCTATTCACTACTTTAACCCAAAAATTCTTTAGAAGACCAATATTAATTAGCATAGTTTTGGCAATATCAATAAAAGTTTTGTTCTTCCTTTCAACTACCCCATTTTGTTGAGGGGTTCTTGGAGTAGAATATTATGACTAATTATTTTTTTTTGAATAAAATTCCTTAACACTTGCATATTCAGATTCAGTTTTGTGATCAGATCTGATATCTTCTATTTTGTTGTTCAACTTCACTTGAATTTGCTTAGCAAAAATCACCAATACTTCAAATGTTTCATCCTTTATTTTCAATAACATGGTCCATGTGAACCTAGAGTAGTCATCCACAATGATAAAGACATATTTTATTCCTCCTATGCTTTGAACCTTGACAGGTCCATAATAAGTCCATGGCAACAACTCAAGTAGTCTAGTAGTACTTACTTTCTTCTTTTGTTTGAAAGAGGACTTGGTATGTACCTTTATATAGGTATCACATACCTTGATGTATGAAATTGTATCTTAGGAACACCCCGGTCCAGGTCCTTTGAAACCAACTTGATTTGAAAAAATGAACTCATATGGCAAAGTCTTTTGGGACAGAGATCAATATTCTCACTTTGAGCACTCAGACAAGCTAGATCACTTCCAGTAACCGAGTTTAGATCAACAACATACATATTTTGCACCTTTTAGATCTGAGTATAACTTCTCCAGTATGTAGACTTGTAAAGTGCACCAATATGACAAAATTTTTACTTTATTTCCCTTGTCACAAATTTGAGACACACTCGGCAAGCTGTATTTCAATCCACTCACATAGTATATATCCTTAGTGGCATGATTTAAGGACTTTCTAATCTTTCCAACACCAAGAATGTAACCTTTCTTACCATCTCTAAAATATATACCTCCACCTTGAAGTACCTTGAGTGAGAGAAAATAGTCAGTTCTGCCTATCATGTTCTTTGAGAATCCACTATCAATCAACCAACTTTGACTTCTTTCTCTTACTCCCATCGGCACAAAGAGATCATTTGTTAGATTTAGGAACCAATTTGAGTATGTATTCCCTATGAGGGGATATGGAGTAATCATAACTTTCTTGGTCTTGCTAGGCAGTCTTCCCATTTTAGATTGTGCCAGAGGACCAGGGCCCTTCTTAAGTGACTGCTCCTACTGAACATACTTGGTTGAGTTCATTTCAACTCTTAGTATTACTTGGCAATTTTTTTTTCATGGAAATTTCTTCCATAATGAGTACATTGGAGATTATTTTCCATAAATACATATTTGCTGTGAGGATTGTAAGGGAATTTATTATGTTGGAAACCAAGACATCTACCATTGTTTAGCCATTGAGGGTTAAAATTACCTAGGATTTATAAGGAATCAGTCCATTTTTTTACTATTGAGATCTTCTGTTATACGGACCAGGTCTCTTTCTAATTTAAAATTCTTCTTAAGTGAAGTTTTAAAAAGATCCTGAGACTTATTTAGCTTCTCTTCAAGCACAATTTAAAGGCTACTAGCCTCACATTTCCTTTAGAAAAAGATTCAGACAAGTTCTTCAACTTTTCTAACAACTCCATATTCTCAGAATCTAATTTTGGGAGTGTTCTCCTAACTCAAACATTTGAATAGTTAGGGCAATTTTTCAATTTCAATATTTTTTACATTTTCTTCAAGAAATATTTATTAATGGTGAGCTCACACAGAGTATCAATCAAAAATATTTGCCAGTTTTCTTAACTTCTTAAGAGAATAGTCATTCAGATTTTGCTTTATATCACAATGAGTTACCTTATCTTCTTCATCTTCATCAGATTTTGCCATGAGAGTAAAAAGAGAGTTGTAAGTTGTTTCATTATCTTTTACAACCAGCATGGAGGCATCTTCAGATTGTTCTGACTCACCAGATTCACTTGGTGAGTCTACCCAGGAAGCTAAAGCTTGCTTAACTACATAATCTACTGCAACTTCCTTTTTGGACTTGACAAGGACCCGATCCTTTTTATTTCCTTTGTCTCAACCAGACTTCATATATTCTTGGGGCAATCCATAGTAAAGTAACTTGGTTTACCACATTTGTGGCAATAATCATTTCCACCTGTAGGTTTGCTACTGCTTTTTTTTTTGAAATCTACCACTTCTCTTCATAGCCCTAATGAATGTTTTAGCTAAATAGGCTATATCTTTATCATGCTTACTTGAATTAGATTTTGAGGCCTTTAATTACAGTGATTTCTCCTTTTTAGGCTCTTTCTTCTCTTGGTCCTTATGCTTCTTCATATTATAACTCTTCAAATTTTCAATTAACTCATCCATAGTGAGAGGTTTGAGAGCTTTTGCCTCAGAGTTGGCATTGACTTTACTTTCCCATGACTTGGGTAAGACACCAAGTATTTTTGTAACTTGCTTACTAGGAGGATTTAACTTCACCAAGATAGTGTAATCATTGGTGATAGAGGTGAACTAGGAGTACATCTTCCGTATAGTTTCACTTTCTTTCTTACTGAAGTCTTCGTATTAGGTGGTAATCATGTCCACTTTGGATTCTTTTACCTAACTAGTCCCTTCATGAGTTGTTCTCATGCAATCTCAAATTTCTTTTGCAGGTTACGATTGTACCCATCAGGACTTGTTCCATATACTAATAGTTTCTTAGCCTTGAAATTTTTCTCAATCATTTCCTAATCATCTTCATTGTATTCCATTCAAACTTTGGAAATCAATCTAGTAACATCATATTCCTCGACTTCTCTTATTACAACGTATGGGTCATCAAAATGATGTCCCATAGTTTATTATACTTAGCCATTGTGAAATAGTGCATTCTTGTCTTCCACCAACCATAATATTTTCCATTAAAACGAGGTGTCCTGGTGGTTAACTACCCTTCTTCCAAGTTTGGTGGAGATTCCATAACTATAGATACACTGTAGGTGTTAACCACTTATTGTGTACCACTCTTTATACCAATTGTTGAATTATACAAATCCACCACCAACAAGGGACAAGGTCCTAGTTATTATTAGATTACGGAAATAAACAAACTAAATAGAAATTTGCAGAATAAAAAAAATACACAGTGTTTTACGTGGAAATGTTTTTGCTAAAGAGAGGAAAAACCATGACCTGTCCTCATAGAATTTCTCCAAAATAGACTATAACTAATCCACCAAGTGATTACAGACTCAAACAAACTCAAAAGGGTTTAACTCTAAATACTATAACATGTAATACCTCTATTACGATCAAATGCGACAACTTTGCTACACATCTACCAACCAACTAGCTCTCGTCGATTGATACTAGGTAACTATATCTAAGTCAACACTAAGAATATTCAAGAAAGATTTTTACTCACAATTACAGGAGTATACAACTCTATTATAACAAGACTCGAAGACTCAAGAAATTAGAAGATGCAAGATATCAGGTCACTAGAGATGACTGACTTTCAATTTCTTGAGAGTGCAACTTTGCATTCTTGAGAGATTCATCTTTTTGCAAAAACTAAATCTTTTTTTCATCACATCTTTTCTTATATATGATGAGTGACAAATCGAGAGAGATTTTTATTGGACTAGGGGTCACCGTGTTATTCGTTGCACACCTGCACTGTAATTATATTACCAGACAAATCAATACAATGTACATTAGTGCACAACTGTGCACTAACATTACTAATGAAATCAACAAGCGACGGACCTAGTCACTAAATATTCTGGAAGTCATCAACAAACGGTATTAAACGGGATTCAATAGGCGATACATCAAACTCCTGGGAATATTTTAGCAGCCAGAGATCTAATAAACCTTGTGAAAGACAAAACATGGCATGGTAATAGCACAAGTGTTATACACACAAATAATGATACGGATTACAACTTGGTAGAGCTTAGAAGAAGCAAGCACATGAAAATTGCCTCAAGAAGGTTTTACATATTTTGATTTTATCCTGTTAAGAAATAATCAAGTGTTAAAAACACAAATGATGGCGCAGAGGGAAACTGGGCAACCAAAGTAGAGCCTAGAAGGAGAAAGCGCGTGACTATTTCGCCTTGAAGGTTAAAAAATTTCATTTTTAGCCCTTTAACTTTTAGTGATGTTGGTTCTCAGGATTTCTCGGTTATCAATAAATAAAAACAGTGTTTTTTCTTCAATTGATGAATCTAATGTCCTGTGAAATGTAACCATATGTAACAAGTCATTTCTTTAGCTATACATGGTAGATTAAGGGTGGTTGTTTTGGAAACCACGGTAGATTGTGGGGAAGTATGTACAATCACAATATGGAATCTGATATACTATCACAGGTTAATCTATTCAACATAAATATTAAATGGATGTTTGTCTTATAGAGATGCAAATTATGATAGCGGTATCTCAATTATTGATAAATTCTTATTTATTGTCCTTGAGATAATGACTCATATGCTTAACTTTGATTTAATAAAAAATTGTGTTAGTTGACTATTTAATTTAAAAAGTATTTTTGTCAATACTAGAGCAGCCATTTGCATTTGGTCAAGATTCCATAAGTTTTCTAGTCATTTTGGGATACTTGCAATTGTAACAACATACCAAATGTAGTCACAGATGGTTGTTGTTGAGTACATTGATCCTATCATGTAGGGCAATATTGAGTATGTTGTTGTTTTTCCTACTATTCAAAAATACTTATCAATTTATTTTTAAAAAAATCTTGGAAACATCCCAACTATCTACGATAAGTATTTTTATAAGAAAAACAAAACACTTTTAATTCTCAGAAACTTAGTAAAAAAGTTATTAGTTGCAAATAGATTTGCAAAATATAAAATTAATCAACTAGCACTCAAGGGTGTGGCTTTGTAACACTCCAAAAGAATTTTAGAACCTTCGTTCACCCAATGTGATATAAATTACAAGTACATGTAAAATCAAACTTTATTTTTTTTATAGTTTTGGACGTGATTCATACATGTATTAAGGACACAAGTAACTCCGAGCTCATAGCCTAGTCAAAACCTCCCTTACTGATTGATTTCTCTGAAGTATCTTGCTATAATAAATTTCAAATGAGCATAAATTCTATATTATATAGTATTTTTGAGCTAACCTACCAAATGATAGATATTTTAATTAGCTTTCCAATGCATCTAGCTTCGCCTTAATCCGATATTGGAGTAAAAATTTATGACCATTTTACCGAAGCCCTGTCAAAGTTGTCAGTGACCTATGAATATGACCCATGATTGGTGGATTTGACCTACGGACCATGGATCCAAGTCGTGGATCAGGTCTTGAAAGCTAAAAAAATTCATCTGACTTCCACGCCTCTGACCCACGACCTTTGGATCTGGTTTTGAAAACTGAAAACTCATCTAATTTCCATGGGTTGGACACATGATCTGTGAATAGGACCCACGACTCATGGACCAAGTAATGGAAACCTGATTTTGAGAGATTTTTTGGTGGTAAACTTAGGGGCGTCTTGTCCATTTTCCTTATAAGGTCCAACCCTTATATGCTAAAAACCCATTTTGAACAATAAGTTATAATTTTTTTCAAAAGAAATACAAATAGAAAATCTTCCTCCTTAAGAACACCTTGGATTCAAGATTCAATTTTCAGATTCAAGCTCTGTTCATCTAAAAGGTATGTTGAACAATCCTTACTTTAAGTATTACTGTGTTTAGTCAATTTACATGGTAATTACATGTTTTTAATGATTGCTTGAAACTAGGGTTGAGGAGATTGTTGCGAAAAGCCTTATATTGATTTCTTTTCTTATGAATTTTCTAAGGATTATTAATGGATTTTGAGATGTAATATATTCTATGAAAATGGTGGACTTGTTAACATGGATTCACAACCTTTAAGGATTTAGCATGATGAAAATATTGCCCTCCAACCACTTCAAGACTTGTTTTTTTCCATGGAAATTATGATTTTTACTCCGTCTGTTGAATATGGTATGCCATGAAAGGATGAAAGCTTAAATGACTTTTTGAAAGCTCAAGGATGCTATGATTATGAACTTTAAAGACAGAATTGGGAGTCTAAAATGTCTTATGAAAATGGTATGACATAATATGATGGCTTTCAAGTCTTGGTAGGACAATGCCTTAATTAAAGACTCTATGGATGAATTATCATCAAAATGTTTTAATTGGTCTTTAAATAGAATTATGTAGCCTCAACATGAAAAAGGTATGTCTTCGTGATAAATGCCCAAAACTTATGTTTTGCTGATATAGGGATGTCGTACCTTAATTGGATGACAAATGGTTTCCTTAACATGAGAATAGTATGGTGGCTTCAGACTATTGGTGACTTTCGCCTAATCTTTGTACTTGCAACAAACCTGGACTGAGGCAACGCTTATTGGGGAGAACCAGACTCATATAGCACGCAGGTTACTGGATGTCGGTCAAAAGCTATATAGTTCAGGATTAAGTTTTAAATGGTCATATATTTATGCACCATGTCCCCGGTACCTTACTTTATTATTATCATGGATGATAAAAATTAGTTATAACTTGCTTTATAAAATGTTTATTTCCCTTTTCCTGGGTTGCATGCCAGTATTCTCTGTACTGACCATCCCCGGATGCTACATTATTTCATGATGTAGGTTCAAAGGTATTTTTCCGTGATTCTGTGCAGTAATATGGTGTTCTTATTCTCTCATGGCCAGCTAGTGAGAAGTGGTGAGCCCTCCATCATCCAGAAGGCATTTGTACTTGCACTTATATTTATATTCTATTAATTTATGTTTTTTATTGTATAGTTGGGGCTATGTCCCAACTGAGGTTCTATTCTTAAAGTTAATGATTTCATAGAAGGTGTTGAAATATTTTTTGGATTATGTTCTTAAGATATAGACTGTACTTTATTTAAAGTGTTGAATTCCTTTCTTTTTGGGCTCGTTTCTGCAACTTTGGATATGACTATGCTTATGATATATCCTAAGGAGTCATCTCAGGCTGTCATTGGTTTGGGGTTCCCGTCATGGCTAGGGCCATGGTTCGGGTCATGACAGGCTTAGTGGTCAAGGAAAGGAATTGACATCCTAAGGTCTTAGGTTCAAATCCCGAGACCAAACAATACTAAGTGATTCTTCCCATTTGTCCTAGCCTTGGTGGACATAATTACTGAATATCTATAAAAAGTACTTGAAAGAGGGTAGTTAAGGTATTTTAAAAGAGGCAAATTTGATGCCCTAAGGCACGAGGACTCAGGTTCCTAACCAAATAACTTTAGTTCAAGCCATGTAATTGTACAAAAAGATTCACTAATTATGACCAAAAATTAAGTTCAAAACTTAGTTACTAACACTGAATATCTCTTTCCTAGAATTTAAAACCATAAGCATCGTTGCATATGGGATATGCGATAGACAAAGTTATTCCATGTGATTCCTTGTCACACCATAAATATGGAATATCTTATCCCATAATTATTATATAAATGGTGGGATCAGGGACTAATTAATACACATAACCAAATAGAGTATAAAATAATCATGTATTTTATCTCAGGATTATTATCCTTTATTACTTATACAAAATGAATCCATATAGTTCAAATCATAGCGAGCACCTTCCCCAGATTTTGTTGAGTAAATCAATGTCAGAAGACACCAACATCAACAACATGCCCATATGATTTTTCACAAGTGGAGTCTAGTGAAAGTAAAAAACAAGGTTGGGTTTGGAGAAAGTAATATATACCCAAACCTTATCCCAACCTTTTGGGATAGAGAGGTGATTTTCGATAAATATCGTCAAACTAAAACTTGATTTTGTGCATACCTCATCAATTGAATCTTTCTTTTCCATTGATATTATGGCTTTACTTTTTCATCTTTCCCCAAAAAAACATTTTACTTTAATCCAAAAGCAATTCCTCCCATTATCAACACCGATAAAATATTGTCTTGCATCAATACAACGCTAAATAAGCATATGAAGGACTTAAATAGATAATAGAAGAAATTTCACCAAAAAATCTCTATCAGCAGGTGCCATCTTTGTAGAATTGTGTAACTAGATACAAAGGTGGTTATACCTCTATCATCCATTAATGACCTAAATATATCCTTTTTATGAATTATATAACCAACAATAAAGGTGGTTATTCCTCTATAATCCATTAATGACTATTGCCATTTTGTTGGAGAAAAACAGTTAGAGGTGATAATAGAGGAAGAGAAAATGGTAGTCCATAATATATAGTAGCTGCTAGTTTTTTTGTGTATGTGAAAATAGAAATGATGGATATAATGGTATACGAATTGTAGAGTTGGGTTCTTTGAGTAAAGAAGGAAAAATAGAGTTATTTTAAGTTTATTGGTGTAATGGTCCGTTAATCGGGTTAATTATTCCAAATATATTCTTTTCAGTGGGGGAAAAGAAATTTGATTTTATATTTAGTTTTTTAACAAAAATAAACTTCACTTAAAGATGAGTAAATTTGATATTTCTCACAAAGTTTAGGGGTATATCAAGTTCTTTTTTCAAAGTTTAGGGTATATCCAATCCTTCTGACACATGAACTTTTTGCCTTTTAAAATTTAGTAGCTAATTTAGTGTCTTGATGACCAAATTTATTTTTTTTCACTCATTTTCTTGTTATATCTATTGTAGATGTCCTATAAAATCTATGCAAATAGAAATAATAAATTTGTAAATTTAGGACTTAACTTGCCTTTTGGGTGAGGTAGACACCACATAGTGTCCCGCCTCACCACCAAATAACTACAAGGTGAAATTTTTTCGTCATTTTTTCAAAAACAAACTTTTTTAAATTCAATTCAATTTTTATTCGTCACATTTTCATACTAAAGAATGAAAGCTGAACATAAAAATAAAAACAAATAAATTTAAATAAATATAAGCTAATAATTCATAGAGGAGGAAGGGTATATATCCAAACATATGAAGGAATTAACTTCATAGATCGATGAAATTTTACCGCAAAAATCTCTATCAGATGCCATATCGGTAGGAATGTGTAACCAACTATAAAGACGGTTATGCCTTTATTGTCAATTAATGTCATAAATATATCATTTTTGAGAATCGTGTAAGCAACCATAAGGGCGGTTATGGCTTTGTCGTCCATAAATATCTATTATCATTTTTGTTGGAGTAAGAGAGTAGAGGCGAAGATAGTGGTAGACAGAAAAATAATACTCCGTAAGATAGCGACTGCTAGGTTTTAATGGTATATGAAATGTAGACTTGGTCTGGTTTGAATAAAAAAGAAAATATTTTAAGTTTATTATTATAGTGGGTCGATAATAGGCTAATTATTTCTAGTATATCTTTTCCGGCAATCAAAAATGAAAATTTTATTTTTATACTTCTCACAAAGTTGAGGGTTGTATTTAATTCTTTTCGCAAAGTTTAAGGGATACATCTAATCCTTTTCATTCATTTTCTCGTTAAATCTATCATAGATGTCTATTTAAAAAATCTATGTAAACAAAAAGAATAAATTTGTAAATTTAGGAGTCAACTTGCCTTTTGGGTGAAGTATACAACTAGCATCTCTCCTCACCACCAAATGGCTATAATTTGAAATTTGTTCCTTATTTTTTATAGCTTTAAAATATTTTTTATTCTATTTACTTCTTTCTTTTTACTATCACATTTTCACACTTAAGAATGAAAGTAAAAAAGAAAACAAAGAAAAAGATATCCAAATAATGATACGCTAATAATTCAAATGGGAGAGATTTATTTATAATTCATTCACATCAAGGCCTTTTTCAATATTATTACATTTATTCATAGGTTTCATTTAAATTTGTGTTTTGTTGATTAGTGTAAGAGCTTTCACCAGTAAAGAAAAAGGAGAAAGAATAAATATACCCCTCAACTTTGCGACTTAGAGCGGATATATACCTCATTAAAAAGAGTTCCACAATTAACAAACAATGGATACATTCCCTCGCCGTCTAACAAATGATGCAAATTTATCCTCTTTATTAACAGACTAAAACAACACAAACCCCGTATAATCCCACAAGTGGAGCTTTTTTACTAGACTGTTTTTTTTTTAGAAAAATCTAAACAAGTTTTTAAATTTCGATAATATCAAGTTGCTTCAAAAAAATAACCTAACACCATTTCTTTACCTCTTCTCCCCCAACCTAACTTAAAGGAAAAAATAGTCCCTCTTTTATTGAGAAAATTTGAGTATGGAAGCTCAATCCACCATTGATGAGCTCAAGAAGCAAAACAGAGCAATGTGCAGAGAAGAGGGAAAGTGAAACTGTTTATTACATTTCTGAAAACTATACAAAATATCTTGATAGATCAGTATATATAGACAATCCTATAACCAATCAACCAACTTACAACTCAACACCAGCTCACTCTAAATAACTAACTAACATCCCTTTGCAAAGTAAAAACAAAAACTGGGATTAAATTGTAACAATATTTTCAGTGGAACAGCAGAAAGCTACTCCATCTTCTGCTATTCATCATCTGTTAATGTAGCTTGTAATACTCCCTCTCAAGCTGAAGGGCGCAGAACATGAAGTACATCAAGGTTTCCTATCAGATGCAGATGTTGAGGTTGACACAAACTCCTAGTAAGTAAATTATCCACTTGATCATGAGTTTGAACTTAAAGTGTCTCAACTAAATAATAAAGTGACATTCAATTTTTATGTATTTAGTTCTCTCATGGAACACATGATTTGCAGAAAGTTGAATAGATGATCTACTATCACTGAATACATTGATAGGTTGAGTAAGATGCACATTCATATCCTTGAATAGACCAACCAACCAAGTCACCACTACAACTGCTGAATCCATGATTCTATACTCAGCTTTATCTAAGCTTCTATATGTTGTCTACTTTTTTTTAGACTTCCAGGAGATCAAAGAATCCCCAAACTTTACTATATAGACAGTAGAAGGCCTCTTAGTGTTAAGGCATGTTGCCCAATCTAAATCACACCAACAAGAAAGAGTCTCAGAAGGTTGAGCCTTCAACCAAATGCCTTGACCAATTGTACCCTTAAGGTATCTAACCACTGTAGTAGTAGCCTCCCAATAAGATCTTTTGGGAAGTTGTCTGAACTTACTGAGAGTCTTATCAACAAAGCTAATGTTAGGTCTGGTAATGGTGACATACATTAACTTACCAACAAGCCTTTAATAAGAGGTAACATCGGTTAAAACTGCATCTTCAAGACAACTATTTGCATGGTCAAATTCCACTGTAGTCAGTTTGAGATTAGGTTCCAAAGGAGTAGGAGTAGGCTTAGCATCACTGCAACTTGTTTTTGAAATAAGTTGCAAAACGTATTTTCTCTTATTCAAAATAACTCATGAGGTGGATCTTAACACCTTAGTGCCTAAAAATTACTTAAGCTCACCTATGTCCATCAACTTAAATTGCTTGTGCAGAACCTCTTTAGCACCAGATATCAATGAAGTACTACTACCTGTGATGAGTAAATCATCAATGTATACTAAAATTATCACTATGTCTTTCTATTTTTTCAATGTAAATAGGGAATAATCATGTACACTCTAGACTAAACCAAAATTTAGTAAGCATTAGTAACTTCCAGGTTCCATTGTTGGAAGCCAATTTAAGACCATATAAGAACTTTAACAACCTACACACCCTTGTGTTTCCTTACTTTTTGAAACCTTTTGGCATCTCTATGTAAACTTCTTCATCTAGATCACTGTAATACCCTGTACTTTTACGTAGCACAAATTCATCCCCAAAATATCAAAGATTATTTTTAAATATGAATACACTTTTATACATGTGAAATTTTCAAGATTTTGAATTTTCATTGTTTGGGAAATTGAATAAGCTTTCCATCGATATAAAATTCACCCAAATCAAACACCTGGGCGGAGAGTTATGGCCATTTTAGTAAGACAGTGTACCACCTAAGCCTTCAGCGTGTCGCGGAGCTAGAGAAAATGGCAATTTCCAAAAACCAGTGAGCCTTCACGATATTGGCGCTTTGCGCCAAGGATCAATTTCAGAATTGTCCTTTTCCAGTGTTCTAACGCGATCCCACCTCATTGAGGTGAACTTTTAGGTCGCAACCAAGGTGGTAACGCAATTCCACTGTGTTGCGCCACCATGCAATTTCCCAGTGGCTTGGCGCAATAGTGGCGCGTCGCGCCAGGGTCCAGATCAATTTTTTTTTACAAAAGCTTAAAGTTGCGTCCAGGGTTAAAACAATCTTTCCCCATGAATTTAATTAGTCTAGATATGGGATTTAATCCCTAAAAATATTTAAACCCTTCATTATTCACTTTTCCCTAAAAAATCAAAAGATAACTCTCTCAATAAAACAAACCCAGCTCTCAAGAATCAAGGTCAAGCCCAAGAATTTCTCCAAGAACTCCAAGAAACTCTCAAATTAAGGTATGTTAGATGTTCATCCATTGATCCTTACCTTCCATGGAGACCATGAATACCATTTCAAAATACAAGATTTATGATTTAAGATTTCCATGTTAAATTAGATTGAATTCATGTTCATGATGTCGTTTGAGTTTTAATCCATTATTTATATTACAAGTTCCAAGAATTGATTCTAGTATGTGTTGAATTACTTGATATTCATGATAAACCCCTTTAATTTGCAAGTTGATTATTATAACCATGTTAACCCTAAGTATTTATTATTTAATGAACCAAGTATACTTCTTATGTGTTTGATAAATTATCTATGAGAATGAAATAATGCCTTTATAGTATGCTAACATGTATTCCCCATCCATGTACAAGTTAATACATTACAAGTGTTTGATGAAATGTCTCTATGAATGAATTATGACCAAGAGAACATTGTTATATTATTCAAGATGATGCTTTGCTTTACTTTTAATGCAATCGAGTCCTGGGGGTATTTAATACTCGACAATTTAGCTGTTTACCTAGATCCAGTGTCAGTGATAGGATAATATCAGTCATGTCACGATCAGTAGTACTCTCAGTCAGTTAGAGAACTCAGTAGAACTCAGCCAGTTACAGAAGTTAGAAAAACTCAGTAAACTTTGTATCAGTTCAGTCCAGTTCAGTATGATCAGATCAATGTCTTTCAGTTGGGAGTAGGATTCAACACCGAGCGAGCCTAGGGATGAGGTCTCACCCGTTAGTTAGGACTGGGTTCCTAGAAGAAATCCCTAAGTTCCAGAACTACGTAGCCAGCGTAGGTTATGAGATGTCACCCATTAGATAGGACTGATATACTCAGGGATCACCCGCTAGTTTAGGAATGATGTCACCCACTAGTTAGGAATGACTCCACAACAGTTGTCTTTACCCGTGGCACGGTACTGACACCCTCTAATTGGGGTTACAGATTAGACCCTAACTCAGTTATCTTATCTTATTTAGGGCATGTCGTTTAGATGATTACCTCCCATAGTTTCAGTTTCAGTCTTCAAGTTAGAACTCAGTTCAATTTTATAGAATCAGGATTGTCAAACACAGTCAATCAGTATCAGTAATTCAGTTATTAGTAACTTCAGATATCAGTTACTCAGTTATCAGAACTCAGTACTTAGCTTCAGAAAAGTCTAGATACAGTATATATCTATGTATATCCACAGTATTACATACTCAGTATTAGTCGTAGTTTAGATTATCTATGTACTCTCATGTTCAGTTATTCTATATTATTTAGTCAGTTATTGTTCATGTATATGAACCCTTGCATTCAGCCTTACCTCATCTAGCATACTAGTACATTCCCATGTATTGACGTATACTTTCCTATGCTATGATATTTCATATCATAGGTTTGGATGCTCAAGTTCTCAACCATTTATAGTAGATTCAAATTCAGCCAGCAGTAGTATATTTAGAAATGAGTCCTCATCATTCGAAGATATTCTATTATTTCAGATTTTGGTAGATGTAGTAGTTCAGTAGATAGAGTTAGTTGGGGAATTGTCCCATCAACTCCACTTTCATACATATTTAGTTAGAGGCTTTTCAGACTAGATTTTCAGATAGTATTTAGTTTTACAAATATTATATTTTATCAATATTTTAGATGTTTTGACCCTTATGGCATTTCAGGCTATTTTTTGCATTAATTACAGTATTTATTATTCAATTCTCACAGCAGATATCATTCATGGGTTAGCTTATGGTCCTTTGAGGTCATAAGCACCGTGTGATGACTAAGAGGCAGTCTCAGGTCGTTACAATCACCTTGAAAAAAAGCATTATAGACATCCATCAGATATAGAAATCAAACTACGGAAGCTGCTAAAGATATAACACTTCTATCTGTAACCATTTTAGCAACATGAGAAAAAGTATCTTGATAGTCCAAACCTTCTTGTTGACTATAACCTTTTGCCATCAATCTCTCTTTGAACCTCTCTACCTCTCCATTAGCTTGATATTTGATCTGATACACCCACTTGGAACTCACAATGTTCTCTCTAGGTAGTAAAGACACTGCTTCCCAAGACTTATATCTTTATGTGCTTGAATCTCTTGTTTCATGGCCTCAACCTATCTTGAATTTGCTGTAGCTTATCCAAAAGTATTTGTTTTAACCAATGTGGAAAATTTACTCAGGTAGCTATTATTTGACTTTGTAGTTTTATAATAGGATAGATAATTTGCCAATGAATATCTACAGTTCTTACCATCTTTAGAAATTGCATAATCCTTCAGCCAAACAGGTCGCTTGGACACTCTAGATGTTCTTCTTAGATAAGATACTATAGGATTAGATTATAGTTGGAGAGAGGTGTAAATATCTACAAGTTGTTCACTAGATATTATCGTGTTATGTGAAGTAGACTATAATTGTAATACCCCAAGAATCCCAATCAATAGTAGAACTATGCTTCAATCTCATGAGAAATAAATTATAGTTCTTTGATAGTTTTATGATCAATATTGATGTGTATTAGTGCCTCAAATAACTCCTAGCTATTAGACGAATCAAAATATCCCTTACCAATTGAGTTCTAGTGAAGGATGTTGCTATAGTCAAATTCAAACGAGCATATATTTTGTTATACTAAGAATTTTTGAGCTCATGACCCTACAAAATATATATAATTGAATTATCTTTCCAACAATACTAATTTCTCCAAATTTTGATATCGGAGTAAAAAGTTATGCCCGTTTTACCAGAGAGCTGTCAGCCTGCCGAGGTGCAAGGTAAGGCTGACAGACCATCAAGCTAGTGACGGCCCGTCATCCAAACCATCTCAAATCTAGATTTAAGCTCATTTTATGTCCATTAAATGATGGTTTGAGTGATGGTCCATCACCAGAGTGATGGTCCGTTACCCAGAACGTCAACCAAGCCCGAAACAACATAGTAACGACGTTTTAATGTGATTTTTTGGTCTTTCTCCACCCCTTTTAACCCCTAATACCATCAATTTAAAAAACATAACTCCTCATTCATCCTTAAAATAAAAAATAGGGTTTCTTTCAAGATCATTCTCCAAGAACAAGATTCAAATACTTCTTCAAGAAACTAAGAAATTCAAGATCTTCAAGTTCAAGAACCATAAAAAAAACATCAAGATTTGTGTTTCTCAATCCAAGAACATTCAAGAAACATTAATTATATTTCAATATTAAAGATTTAAGGTATGTTAGATGTTCATCCATGGGCCCTTTTCACCCATGGAGTCCAGGAATCCATCTTTTATGTTTTAAATCATGAAATCATATGTTTATAACGATTTATCTCCATGAAGCATTTATGGATTTTGATTATACATGATGTTTACAATCTATTTTCATTTAAAGCAACCCTTATAACAAATTTCATGAATTATGTCTAGGAACTTACATGAATTTCAAATCTTTATCATGTTTCCATGAAATTGTTGGTGATATTAAACCTTACATGTTTACATGGTGTTGTTTGTTGAATTTAAACCCTAATTGGTGATCTTAGAAGTAAAATCATTCTATTGCTACACATTTTAAAAATTATTCCCATTCTTAGTTTTAACCATGAACTACAAGTGTTTGATGAAATACCTAAATGAGTAGGTTTTGAACAATGACTACTTATTATATGCTTACAAGTTAACATTTTGGAATTTGTTTTCAAGTGGAATACATTATAGTATGTTTTAAATATTGTGATTGCCATATCATGCTTATGAGAATTTGGAATAAATCCTAAGTTTATGATTTCGTCACGTGATCGTGCTATCCCATCATGTCTAGAGGTACCCTCATGTTAAAGTCTCGGTCCCCATGTATTTGATGAAATGATTAAGTGAATATTGTGAATAATAATTTCCTTCCATGGTTTCGAAGCTTTCATGTGACCCTATTGTTATTATTATCGAGTCCTGGGGGATATGAATACCCAAAATTTAGCTTCTTACTTAGTCTTAGTAGTTTCAGAATAGTTTCAGACGCATATGAGCATATTTATCCAGTTAGCCATCATGATTAGTTACTTGTCCAGTTAATCTTAGCTCAGTCCCATAATCAGTGTCAGTTCAGTTGGGAGTAGGATTCACCGAGTGAGCCTAGGGATGAGGGCTTACCCGTTAGTTAGGAATGGGTCCTTAGAAGCAATCCCTAAGTTCCAGAACTATGTAGCTAGTGTAGGTTATGAGATGTCACCCGTTAGTTAGGACTGGCACTCATAGGGATCACCCACTACTTAGGACTGATCTCAGGGGTCACCCGTTAGTTAAGACTAACTCCATAACCGTTGTTAGTTACCGTGGCACGGTACTAGCACCCTTCCAACTGGGGTTACAGGTTGGACCTCAATCAGTTCAGAACGGGGAATATTGGTTAGATGATACCTCCCACAATTTCAAATACAGTCTTAGTCCAGTAATTCAGTTTTAGTTTGCTTGACCATAGCATATAGATATCAGACATTCAGTTATCAGATTTCAATATTTATAGATTTTATTCAGAACATGTTATATGCTTAGTCATACATCCTCAGTACTTACAAATTTCATGTACTCTATTTACTATTACACGTTATATATACTTACATACATACATTCAGATAGTTATTATTCATATTCATGAAACCATGCCTATCAGCCTACCTCATTTAGCATAATAGTAAATTCAAAGTACTGATCGCATACTCTTTTCTTGTGCTATGATGTTTCGTATTATAGGTTCGGACACTCAGGTTCCCTATCGCACCTAGTTATCCCAGTGCACCAGTAGCAGCAACACTGGTGAGTCGTCATGTTTTAAGGGCCAATTATGTTTATTTCAGTTTCTCTATTTTAGCAGACATGCAAAGTTAGTTAGGGACTTGTCCCATCAACTCCTCAGTTATTCAGTTAGAGACTTTTAGACTAGTACAGTCAGTTAGTCAGTTTTTAGATTTCAGTTGTCATTATCAGTTTTTTTACAGACTTATCAGATTTATGACTTAAAACCTTATGGTATTCCTCATTTTATTTTTGCATATGATTTATTGACATCAGTTTTACTCAGTACTCATAGCACGTACCAGCTCATGGGTTAGCTTATGGTCCCTCAGGACTGTGAGCACCATATAGTGCCTAGGGTGTACTCTTAGGGTGTTACATACTTGGTATTAGAGCCTAAGATTTAAAAGTTCCTAGGTAGTCTGAAAGCCGCATTGAGTAGAGTCTTGTGCATGGGTGTGAAGTGTGCCACACTTATGGACATGAGGCTATGAGATATTTTAGGATAAGTTTCCCTTCTTTCTATATTCATGCCATGTGAATGAACATGAGCTCTATTTAAACTGTCTTTCTAATTCATTCTTTCTTCCATTACAGACCATGCCTCCCAGAAAGAACAACAAAAAAAGAAATAGAAATCAGTCAACACCTCTGCCCATTCAAGAAGATCCCCTGAATGAGCATGTTTCACATGCCAAGTATAGAGTTATATTTACCACTGTAGTTCACTCCGTAGAAACCCAAAATATGCGTCCAACTTCTATTCAGGACAACCTAATGGCCAACACTGCCGCTGCCAGAATTCGGGACTTCACTCGAATAAATCCTCATTCATTTTCAGGATCCAAGCCTAAAGAGGATCCACAGAAATTCCTAGACATGGTGCAGAAGGTAAGAAACATTATGGGGGTGAAGTCTAGTGAGAGTGAAGAGTTAGCTGCTTACCAGTTATAAGATGTAGCCCATACTTAGTTTAAGTAGTGGAAAGAGGATAGGGGTGTCGATGTAGAGCCTGTAGAATGGGAGAAGTTTGCTATAACCTTCTTAGATAGATTTTTCCCTTTAGAGCCGAGGGAGGCTAAGGTTTTAGAGTTTATTAATCAAAAGTTAGGAAACATAAGTGTGAGAGAGTATTCCCTCAAGTTTACTCAGCTGGCTAGGTATGCTCCTCATGTGGTTGCTGATAATAAGTTTAGAATAAGTAAGTTTGTTTCTGGTGTAGCTGATAGTGTTGTCAAGGAGTGTAGGACTGCTATGTTGATTAAGGAGATAGACTTTTATAGGCTCATGTTCCATACTCAAAATATTGAGAAAAAGGAAGCTAAGGAGAAGGAAAGAGAGAATAAGAGGGCTAGGACCGGTAGTTTTAATTTTTCTCAATCCAAGTTAGAGGGTGGTAACCATTCATAGTTTCATCAAAAGTTTTCAGCCCCAACTCCTTCTTCATCTAGTGCACCAGTACCAAATTTCAGGAATGACAGTCATGATGGGGTTCTAGGTTCCAAAACCCAGGGTAGTATGAGAAGTGGTCATACCTATCTGCTTTACAGAGAGTATGATAGAAATCACCTAGGAGTATGTAGAGCTGGCATTGATGTATGTTTTAGATATGGTAAGCCAGCCCACTGGATGTGTGAGTGTAGAGTAATGGATCAAAGGGGAAAAGATTTGTACTAATTGGGTCAGTTCAACCATCCTCCAGTCCCATCCAGTCGCCCGACTCAGCAGGGCACCACTTTCAGTGCCACTAGTGGCCAATGCCAGAACAAAATTTATACACTCCAGTCTTGTCATGATTAGGAAAGCTCTCCTGATATGGTTATAGATATGTTACCAACCTTTAATCTCCATGTGTATATTTTATTACACACCGGAGCTTCATTTTCTTTTGTAACCCCTATATATAACAATTAGTTTTGGTGTCAGTCCCGATACTCTAGTAGAGCCCTCCTCAGTGTCTATCCCAAACTCTAGAGTAAAGTGGTGATAGTTTATTTTAGAGATTGTTAAGTGAATCACACACTTAGAATGATGACTTTAATCTAAGGGGGAGATGATAGAACAAGTAACCAAGTCAGTATCTCAGATTCTAGTAGTGACACTAGAGTGTTGTAGAACAAAACTAGGGAAGAAAATGCCTGACCCATTCTCATCTCAGTACAGAGTTTTATACTTGAGTCTTCATGATATCTACTCATGCTTTATATGTCATCTCCATGATCATAGTTCATGATTCTTGCACATCATAGAGAATCATGTGTGCTTCCAGTTCTTAGTATAATGAGTTCCAGTTGGATAAGCTGTACGAATTATATTCCATGAAACTTATGAACTCCAAACTCAGGTCATGCATCCCATGACTTATGTATTCATGCTTTACAATATTTTCAGTTCCAGTACTTATGCTACACACTTAATGATCAGCGAGATTCAAATATATATCATGCGTGTCCCCCGATTAGTCCTCTTTGATGAATATAGTTCATTTCATGCATCAAGTTTTAGATTCTAGATATTCAGTTATGAGTCAGTTCGTTTATGTCTCATGCATCATCTCAGTCTTTCCTCAGCATTTCAGCCAACTCAGTATCTTTCGATGGACATAATATCCCAATGGGAAGATGTACTATAAATCAACCTTACTTTTATGCTCAAAACCTTCCATCTCCTCTCTACATAAAAAGATACATCTTGAAGTAATGGGTACTCATAAGTTGACTATCTCGTTCTTTCTCAACCTTATGACCATCCTCATGTCATCCCATGTATTTACGAACCAGGTCATCCATGTTCCATGTTTCAGAATTGGTCATGTAATCATATTTTTAGTATGTATATTCAGTATGTAACCTCAATTCCTCAGTGCTCTCAGCTTAACCAACCTCATTCGAGGATGAATGTTCCCAAGGGGGAGATATTGTAATACCCCCAGAATCCCAACCAATAGTAGAACCATGGTTCAAGCTTATGAGAAATAAATTATAGTTCTTTGGTATTTTTATGATCGATATTGATGTGTAATAAGGCCTCAAATAACTTCTAGCTATTAGACGAATCAAAATATCCCTTACTGATTGAGTTCTAGTGAAGGATGTTTCTATAGTCAACTTCAAATGAGCATATATTTTGTTCTACTGAGCATTTTTGAGCTCATAATCCACCAACAGATATATAATTGAATTATATTTCCAATGATACCAATTTCTCCAAAATTCAATAACGGAGTAAAGAGTTATACCTATTTTACCAGAGAGCTGTCAACTTGCTGAGGTGTGACGGTTAGGCTGACAGACAGTCAAGCCAGTGATGGCCCTTCAACCAAACCGTTGCAACTCAGGCAGTAAGATCATTTTTTAGCCATAAAATGACGGTTTGAGTGACGGTCAGTCACCATACTGATGGTCCATTACCCAAAACGTAAACCAAGCCCGAAACAGCATAGTAAGGACGTTTTAATGAGATTTTTTGGTCCTTTTCCACCATTTTAAACCCCTAATCCCATCAATTTAAACAACATAACTCCTCATTCATCCTTAAAATAAAAAATAAGGTTTCTTTCAAGATCATTCTCCAAGAACAAGATTCAAATCCTTCTTCAAGAAACTAAGAAATTCAAGTTCTTCAAGTTTAAGAACCATCAAGAAAATATCAAGATTTGTGTTTTCTAATCCAAGAACGTTCAAGAAATGTTAATTATATTTCAGTATTAAAGATTTAAGGTATGTTAGATGTTCATCCATGGAACCTTTTCACCCATGGAGTCCAAGAATCCATCTTTTATGTTTTAAATCATGAAATCATATGTTTATAATGATTTATCTCCATGAAGCTTTTATGGATTTTGATTATACATGATGTTTATAATCTATTTTAATATAAAGTATATCTTATTACAAATTTCATAAATTATGTCCAGGAACTTACATGAATTTCGAATCTTTATCATGTTTTCATGAAATTGTTGGTGAGATTAAACCTTACATGTTTAAATGGTGTTGTTTGTTGAATTTAAATCCTAATTGGTGATCTTAGAAGTAAAATCATGCTATTACTACACATTTTTAAAATTATTCCCATGCTTATTTTAAACCATGAACTACAAGTGTTTGACGAAATGCCTAAATGCGTGAGTTTTGAACAATGACTACTTATTATATGCTTATAAGTTAACATTTTGGAATTTGTTTTCAAGTGGAATACATTATAGTATGTTTTAAATATTGCGATTTCCATATCATGTTTATGAGATTTTGGAAGAAATCCCCAGTTTATGATTTTGTCATGTGATCATGCTATCCCATCATGTATAGAGGTATGCTCATGTTAAAGTCTCGGTCCCCTTGTATTTGATGAAATTCTTAAGTGAATAATTGTGAACAATAATTTCCTTCCATGGTTTCAAAGCTTTCATGTGACCTTGTTGTTATTGTTATCGAGTCCTGGGGGTTATGAATACCTAAAATTTAGCTGCTTACTTAGTCTCAGTAGTTTCAGAATATTTTCAGACACGTTTGAGCATATTAAGCCAGTTAGCCATCATGATTAGTTACTTTTCCAGTTAATCTTAACTCAGTCCCGTAATCAGTGTTAGTTCAGTTGGGAGTAAGATTCAACACCGATCGATCCTAGGGATGAGGGCTCACCCGTTAGTTAGGACTGGGTCCTTAGAAATAATCTCTAAGTTTCAGAACTACGTAGCCAGCGTAGGTTATGAGATGTCACCCATTAGTTAGGACTGACACTCTCAGGGATCACCCACTAGTTAGGATTGATCTCATAGGTCACCCGTTAGTTAGGACTGACTCTACAACTATTGTTAGTACCCGTGGCATAGTACTAGTACCCTTCCAACTAGCGTTATATGTTGGACCCCAATCAGTTAAGAACGGGGCATGTCAGTTTGATGATATTTCCCACAGTTTCAGTTATAGTCTCAGTCCAGTAGTTAGTTCAGTAATTCAGTTTTATTTTGCTTGACCATAGTACATAGCTATCAGACATTTAGTTATCAGATTTAAGTATTTTTGTATTTACAGATTTTATTAAGAACATGTTATAATCTTGGTCATACATCCTCAGTACTTATTGATTTCATGTACTCTATTCAGTATAACATGTTACGTATACTTACATACATACATTCAGACATTTATTATTCATATTCATGAAACCATGCATACCAGCCTACCTTATTTAGCATACCAGTACATTCAAAGTACTAATCACATACTCTTTTCATGCACTATGATGTTTCATATCATAGGTTCGGACGCTCAGGTTCCCGACCATACCTAGTTATCCCAGTGCACCAGTAGAAGCAGCAGTGGTGAGTCCTCATATTTACAGGTCCAGTTATGTTTATTTCAGTTTCTCCATTTTAGAAGAAAGATGAAGTTAGTTGGGGACTTATCCCATCAACTCCTCAGTTATTCAGTTAGAGGCTTTCAGACTAGCACAAACAGTTAGTCAGATTTTAGATTTCAGTTGTCATTATCAGTTTTGTTTTACAGACTTATCAGATTTATGGCTTAAAACCTTATGGTATTCCTCTGTTTATTTCTGCATATGATATATGGACATCAATTTTACTCAGTACTCACAGCAGGTACCAACTCATGGGTTAGCTTATGGTCTCCTGGGACTGTGAGCACCGTGTAGCTCCCAGGGTGTACTCTCGGGGCGTTACAATAATGCAAAAGGATAAATATTTACATCTGTGCTTGGAAATTCAACATCCTCTACTGATGAGTCAAGCTCTAAATGATCATTAACTTTAATTAGTAGGTTTGTAGATGCTGTATTAATAGAAGTGCATTGTGATTGTGAAAAAGAAAATTAGTTCTCTTAAAACACCACATCTGTACTAATAGTGATTTTTGACACAGACAAAACTTATAAAATGTGATAAGTTTTTATTCATAGATAGACCTGTTATTATGATGGGGTACTCTATTACTCGGATGGGTTATTTACTTATCGAGATGCAAAAATCAAGGTTGAAGGAAACAAAACACGATAGTGATTTTTGACACAGACAACAAATTGAACTTTGATCCAAGTACAAACAACACATCCTTTAACAACTCATTCTAAAAAAATGAGCATCTTCAACATGAGAAATCTCTACTTTGTCACATGTAAGTAATTATACTTTATTTGTTTTGACTTGTAAAAGTTTGATTCTCTTTCAAGGTCCACTCTGTGTGTTGTAATGTGATGAGAAACACCAGAGTCTACTATTCAATTTTGATCAAAAATATTTGAGAAAAAACAAGTAGTGATACCTATCATATTGGCTTGCTTCAGCTCCTTGGTATCCTTATGCAATATAATTATTATTAGTTGGTATTCATCCCATGTGAAAGCCTATTTATCATGACTCAAGTTGAGGCCTTGGACACAAAGGGTCTTGAGAGACCCCTTATCATACTATCAAAAGCATGATTCATACGAAATAAAAATGTGAGAGACAAACTTAATAATTCATGACAACACTCCATAAGAAAAACCAAATCCAATCTAAACAAGTCTATAAAGACTCTACAAAATTGAACATACTGTTCTGTCTAAACTGGGACAAGGCTCCCGATGGAACCATAAAACAACTAAAACTAACATATAGATGGAATGCCTTTTGAAGTAAGGGAGGCTCACCAACTCTAACTATATGAGGGAAAATTACTACTGAGTTGGACCATGGGACCATTCCTCAGAACCTGTATTGTAAGTGTCAATACTTGGAAAGTACTAGTATGCAGAACTAGTCCAAAAATTATGTATAATCCATATAAACTAGTTGAGAGCCTTGAGGAATAAATTTAGCATAATATGTATATAAAAAACATGTGCACAATTTAAGATCTTCACTTTATGGTTGTAAGACATTGACTCACTTCTTTGCTTTAATTTTGAGCTAGATGGTACACCCTACCTTTCTAATTATCCAATGGGCTATATGGGACCCGCCCTTGACTTGGAGGCCAAGCCCCTAATCCAAGTTTGCTGCAAGAGTTGGGGTACATGATCTATAATACTCCATAGGGACGTCGCTAGCGTACAATCCCCTATTTCAGGGAACATCCCCTATTTTAAGGCACAATAAGTCTATTTTGACAAAATACAATTTTGGGCAATGAGTTATTTGAACTCGTCCCTTCTTCGGGTAACCATCTAAATATATTTATGACCATTTTTAGCCTCTTAAAACCATGATCTGTACCTACAACTTTAACTTGCAAGCCATATTATATCATGCCCATAGCCCTTCTCATTCAAAAAAATGTAAATGACCACCAAATGATTTACATAACACAAGAGAGTTCTTATTTCAAAAGCACATGGAAACTTTGGTAAAAACACTCTTTTTTTCAAGACTTTAACATATGATGGCCAATTCAATCATTTATTACATTGATTTTCTCCATTAGGATACAAGAGCCTTTAGAATAAGAACCCCTATTTGCAAACATGAAAAATAACAATGCATAATTGCTAAATAGATATTTATAAGTCGATAAATATAATAATTCCTATGGTAGCCCAAATATTAGTATACGTATATCTCATGGTAAAAAAGAGGACTTATAACTCATTCTCTCAAGACGATTTCACAATTCATAACACGTTAAGACAATAAATTTCATCATGCGAAGGGGATTTCCTAAATCATGCTCTTAAATTACTTTTCAAAACTCATAACATAGTTACTCATGACCACAATTCAAGTTAATCGAAAACCCCCTATTAATTTCATAATTTCATCAAACATGGGTTCATGATGCATGTCTCTTCAAACGATTTCCAAAACCCATTATGTATATATATATGTATGTATGTGTATATATATGTATATATAAATTATTTAAAACTTAAAATTTACACCCATGAATTAGTCCCACATACCTTGAAATCGAAGAAAATATTGGGAAAATTGACCCTTGAAGCTTAAAATCCTCAAATCCTAGGTAGTTTCTCCCTTTTTATTATGGGATAATGGTTTGGGGATTTGCAGAGGTGATATAACGTTCAAGGAATGATTTATGTAGTGGGAAAGGAGTTATAAAGGAGAAAGACCAAAATTCCCTTTCTTAATCTTAACTGACTGCCCGAAAATTACAAGGCAGCGTGGCACAAAGCTTATCATGGAGGCTAGCCTCTGTGCTAAGGAACTTAACGTAGAGACCATCCTTATTGTCACGGACCCTATCGTGGAGATTATCCTTTGTCACAAGGGGATATCGCAGAGGCTTACTGTCTCTGGGGTACGAAATCACTCCAAAACTCATCCAAAAATTCTGAAACTCTTTCGAGACATCCCTTTAACATAATTAAGTACAATTTAAGACAAACATAGATGTTTTGAGCATGAAAAAACCAGAACTAAAATACTTGAAATTTTTGAGGGAATTACATTACACCCCCTGGGATTATTCGTCCCCAAATAAAGGTTCGGACCATATTAAGCACGATTCAAAGAGTTATAAGAACTAAAATTAGTAAGATAAGATCAATACCTTCCATATCATTCTTCTTGGATTCAGAGAAGTATGGGTATCTCATACGAACATCATTCTCCATTTCCCAAGTCGCTTCCTTAACTTTCTGATTCCCCCACAATACTTTAATCAAAGCTATCTCCTTAATTATAAACTTTCAAATTTGCTGATCTAGTATAGCTATGGTTTCTTCCTCATATAATAAATAATATTTCACACCAAACCCCTCAATAGGCAACATAAGTTAATGATCTCTAATACACTTCTTAACCATTGACATATGAAATACGGTATGAACTAAAGCTAAAATTGTGGGTAAATCTAACTCATATGCCACTCCACTAATCCTCCTTATAATCTGGTAAGGAACTATGTAACGAGGACTGAGATTTCCTTTATTCTCGAATATCATGACTTACTTTATAAGGGAGACCATTAGGAACACCAAATCTCTAACCTCAAATTCTAACTCTTTTCTTCAAACATTGGCGTTATACTTCTGGCGACTTTGGGCGGTCTTAAAGTGTCTCTCTAATGACTTTTACTTTCTCCATTGCCTGATAGACAAGGTCAGGTCCAAACTAATGGGTTTCACCCACTTCATACCAACCAATCGGTGACCTATACCTCCTCCCATAAAGAGCCTCAAAAGTAGCCATTAAATGCTACAGTGGTAGCTATTGTTTTAGGTGAATTCTATTATAGACAATTGATCCACTCAACTACCCTTAAAGTCAATCATACAAGACCTTAACATATCTTATAAAGTCTGAATGGTACATTCCGCTTGCACATCCATCTGAGGGTGGAAGATAGTGCTAAGGTTCACTTGGGTACCTAAATCTTTCTAAAATGACCGCTAAAACTGAGAAGAGAATTGAGTACCTCTAACTGATATAATGGATACTGGAGCCCCATGAAGTCGAACTATTTCCTTAATGTACAGCTTTGTATAATCATCTTCTGAATAATTTTTCCTCACCGGCAAAAAGTAAGAAGATTTGGTCATCCTATCCACAATCACCCTTATATAGTCGTATTGATTTTGGGATCTCAGCCCAAGTCATCACCCAAGACCAGAAACTCATAAAATTAGTTCCCAAGTAACGACCTATGTTGATAGGCCATCTCCTAAGTGATGACATATCTACCCAAGTCATCACCCAAGACTAGAAACTCATAAAATCAGCTTCTAAGTGACGACTTGGTGTGATAGGTAATCACTTAGTTGATGACTTATCAACCAAGGTCGTCACCCTTAAAATTCAGCAATTTCCATTCAAATTTGGAGGGTTATTTTGGTTGTTTCCCTGACCTTCCATGACTTAAATCATCAAAAACACGTACTTAGCCATCATAAACAAGTTTTAAAACTACTCTTAATCCTATACACTCTCAAGAGCAATGAAATTAGTGTTTCCTCTCAAGATCATCTCCCAAGAACAAGATTCAAGCTCTTCTTCAAGAAAAATAATAAATTATAATTCCCAATCCAAGAACGTTCAAGAAAAGTCAATTCTCTTTCAAGATCAAAGCCTTAAGGTATGTTGGATGTTGATCCATGGGTCCTTTTCATCCATGGAGTCCAAGAACCCAATTTGAAATTCAAAGTTATGATTTTTACATGATTATTATGATTTTTAACCATGAATTCCCATGAATTTCGATTCTATACCATGCTTACACGTAATTGTTGTTGTTATTAAACCCCACATGTTTGAATGGTATTATTCATTGATTTTAGCCTTAATTGGTGATTTTATTATTGATTTCATGCTATTACTACAAGCTTTAAATCTAATCCCATGCTTAGCATAAACCATGCATTGCAAGTGTTTGATGAAATGCCTACAAGAATGAGTTTTGAATAAATGGTTGCATATCATGTCCTCACAGTTTTAGTATGATCTTGCTATTATTGCTATCAAGTCCTGGGGGATTGAATACCCTAAATTTATCTGCTTACCTAGTTTTCAGTATCTATAGAATAGTTTTAAGATAGTTATGAGCATTATTAGTTCAACTATTTATTACATTCAGTTAAACTCAGTTCAGTATAATAATCTGTGTCATTCAGTTGGGAGTAACACTTAGCACTAAGCGAGTGTAGGGATGGCGTCTCTCTCGTCAGTTAGGCATGAGGCACTAGTAGCAGTCCCTAGGTTCCAGACCTACGGCGCCAACATAGATTTTGAGGAGTCCCTCGTCAGTTAGGCATGGCACCCTCATCCTTTGGGACTTCAGATTAGTGGATCCACACAACCAGTATTAGTATCCGTGGCACGGTACTGACACCCTTCCAACTGGGTTATAGGTTGAACCTTGATAACATATTAGGGCATATCGGTTATAACTAGCTCCCATATTTTCAGTTTAGTATTTAGCTCAGTAATTCAGTTTCAGTTTTGCTTGACCATATCATACAAATATCAGTTACCTATTTACCAGTACTTAGTATTTTAGTTTTCAGACTATGTTTAGAATATGTTTTATGCTTGGTCATTCATTCTCAATCTTTACAAATTTCATGCATTTTACTCATTACTTCATGCTATACATACAATCAGTTACTACACATGCACATGAAACCTTATATATTAGCCTAACCTCATTCAGCATGCCAGTGCATTCGAAGTACTGACCGCATACTAGTTTTCTTACGCTATGATATCTCATATCATAGGTTCAAATGCTCAGGTTCCCGACCGTACCTAGACCTCCTAGTGCATCAACAATAGTAGTAGTGGTGAGCCCTCATGTTTTGAGGACCGTCTATGTTTATTTCAGTTTATTTCAGCAGTTAGTCTGAGTTATTTGGGGACTTGTCCCATCAACTCCAAATTCAGTCAGTTAGAGGATTTTGGACACTTTCAGTCAGTTATTTGGTTATTAGTTGTTATTGATAGTCTTGTAGTATTATTTTCAAATAGGCATTTTTAGTATTTTGATTTAGTACTGACCTTATATTTAAAACCTTATGGCATTTTTAGTTAAATTTTGCACATGCTTCTCTATTATTTTATTCAGTGCTCACAGCAGGTACCGGAATGGGTTAGCTTGTAGTTCTTCGGGGATGTAGGCATCGTGTGGCGCCCAGGTGTACTCTCGAGGCATTATAAACTTGGTATCTAAGAATAAGGTTTGAAAGTATACTATGGAGTCTGAAAGTTGTGTCAAGTAGAGTTTTGTGCATTGGTGTGAAGTGATCCACACTTATGGATAAGAAGCTACAATACGTTTAGGAAAAGTTTCCCTTCTTTCAGTATTCATGTCATGCAAATGAGCATGAACTTAAGTTAATTCCCTGTCTAATTTCATATTTCTCTTATTTATAGACCATGCCTCCTAGAAAGACTAATGGAAGAAGAAACAGAAACCAACCTGCACCTCTGCCCGATTAGAAAGATCCCCTGAATAAGCATGTCTCACACACTAAGTTCAGAGCTGCATTCACTACTCCGGCTCACTTTGTAGTATCTTAGAACACTTGGCCAACTGCTATTCTAGCTAACCAAGTGGCTAATACTGCCACATCTAGGATTCGAGACTTCACCCGAATGAACCCTCCTTCATTTTTGGGATCCAAGTTTAATGAGGATCCACAGGAATTCATCGACATGGTTCAGAATGTAACAAATATTAAGGGAGTGACTTCTAATGAGAGTGATGAATTGGATGCTTACCAACTGCAGGATGTAGCTCACACCTAGTTTAAGCAATAGAAAGAGGATAGAGGTGCAGATGCAGGGCCTATAGAGTGGGAGGTGTTTTCTGTAGCCTTCTTAGATAGATTCTTCCCTTTGGAGCTGAGATAAGCTAAGGTGTTAGAGTTTATTAATTTGAATCAGGGAAACATGAGTGCGAAAGAGTATTTCCTTAAGTTTACTTAGCTAGCCAAATATGCTCCTCATATGGTGGTTGATAACAGGTCTAGGATGAGCAATTTCGTGTCTAGTGTATCTGATAGTATGGTCAAGGAGTGTAGGTCCGCAATGTTGAAATACCCCATACCTTTTCTAGTTAAAATCCGCCCCTAGAATGTTAAGGGATAGCTTCCAAAATGAAAAATAATTATTTCGTATGGAATTTTCTAGATTTAGATCTCCCATTGTGTTGGAAATTTAATAAGCTTTTCAACGATATAAGATTCGCCTAAATCTGATGATTGAGTGAGAAGTTAGGGCTATTTTAATCATCAGTCATAAAACACCATGATTTGGGTCCTTAGCGCGTCGCGGAGACGGTTTAAATGACAATTTTAAATTTTTAGTGAGACTCCGCGATTTTGACGTGTTGCAGAGAGGCCCAATTTCCCGTTTGGAAATTTTCAGTGATACCTCGCGATACTAGCACGTCACGCCGGTGGTCAAAATGACAAACTAAAGGGGCTCCGCAATTGTGGCGCGTCGCAGTGAAAGCCTAGTTCTCGCTCATCCTTTTTTAGTGAGCCACTGAGATAGTAGCGCTTCGCGGTGGCCACCCAGTTTGCAAGAAGTTCGTTTTTCTAGTTCTGTTTCAAAGATTAAAGTGGGTACTTTGGTCATTCTCCCAGCCCCTAATCCATCTTAAACAATGAATTAAACCCCTTCAAAGCACTTTACATCTATTTTTCATCAAATCTCTCCCAAGCAAAACCCTAGTTCAACAAACTTTCTCCCTAAGCAATCCCAATTCCTCTATTAATTCTCCAAGAAAATTCAAGATTAAGAATCCCCAATTCAAGAACTCTAAGAATTCATCTCCAAAGCAACAATAGGAATCCAAGATTCAAGTTTTTCATCAAAGATCACCAATTAAGGTATGCGGTGTTATGAACAAGGATAATCCTTCCATCCTTGTTCCCAAAACTTATTTTAAATTTAGATTTTTCTGAATTTTATATGATTTCCCATGAAATTGAAGTTTGGATTTATACCCATAATGGTTATTTAAAAGCTTATGAGATTTCCAATGATTTAGAAGTTGAATTACATGATTATGTTCATATTTTCATGCATATTGCAGAAATTTCAGATTTTGAGTTGAATTATCAATGTTTACATTATCAAGCATGAACATTTTGATGCTTTAACATGAGATTGATACATGGGTCATTAAGCCCTAATTTAAGATTGCTATTTCAAGAATTGTTGTTCTATAAGCACCTTATGACTAGATTCCTTTCAGATTACTGATAAAGATTTTACCTTTTGGTCTCAGAATAGATATAAAATCCACTTTACAGATTCAGATTATAGGTTTAGCTTTACAGATATACAGTTGGTTTTTATTACAAACCATTAGACTATTTTAAAGTGGATTTTCTTTAGAATGAGAAACAATAACAACAACAATAACATACCCAGTGTATTCTCACCTAGTTGGGTCTGGGGAGGGTAGAGTGTACGCTGACCATACCACTACCTCAAGAGAAGTAGAGAGGCTATTTTCGAGAAGTAGAGAGGCTATTTTTTAGAATGAGCATACAAATTTAATGAGAGTAGTATTTTACACTGATATGGGTACATTACTATGGTTTCATTCCCCAGAACTACATGCCAATGTAGGATTTAGATTATTCCCACTTCTACGTGGATGACAGATATGTGATCACTTAGATAGGTTATATTCCCTGGAAAGAGTATGACTCCTCTACCCAACATGAGAAATCCTCCTTAGGGGGATAAGAACATTGGACTCCATGAATTCTCACATGGTTTATGTCGGTTAAGAGAACCTCCTTTCTAGCTAACAGAAAAGATTAATAGAAAAGCTTTTAGAAAAACTAAGTGTAAAGGCTGACAATCTTACTCAGATATTATTTTACTTAAGATTTCAGATTATAGAATTACAACTTTTAGTTTCAGACATAAAATGGTGAGCCCTTTTTCACTTAGCCTATATGATTTGAGAATAGAACAGAAATATAGATTTTATAACTAAGTGTTATGACTCACAAGATTTATATTATGTGCTTTACTATTCATGATTTATGATCTTCAGATTCCAGATTACTCAAGCCGATGTGAGTCATTTACATGTAGCATGCATGATTTTATAAATAATAATGATATTGCTTACTTATTGTATTCACCCCTATAAACTCAATACATAATCAAAGTACTAATCCACATATACGTCTATGTGCTACATTGTCTCATAATGTAGGTTCAGGTGCTCAGTCTCAGTAGCGTGAGTGATTTCCGAGCATCTTATCTACATCCCTGCAGTTGGTAAGTACTCATGGTTCAGGGACTTAGATATTCAAATTTTTGGTGTGTTAGTAGATGTTTCATTATTCATTTCAGATAATTTGAGTCAGCTGGGGTCTGTCCCAGTGACTCTCTAGACTCAGTCAGTAAAGGCTTGTCAGACTAATAGATTTAGTTTTAGACTTTTGATTTAGTATTTAGATTTTTCAGTATTATTTTATCAATACTTGTGAGATTAGAATTTTTTGGATAAGATTTTCGCATTTCTTATGTTTCCATATTCATATTTCCCTTATGTTGAGATTCAGATTTAGTAGAAAAGAAGCCAGGGTTAGCTGAGGACTATTTGTAGTTTGGAGCATCGTGTGGCATCCCCAAATCCAAAATTTAGGGGTTACAAACTTGGTATAAAAGCCAGGTTTAGAGAGTCCTAGGGAGTCAGACAAGCCGCGTTACATTGAGTCTTAATCATCGGTGTGAAGCGCGCCACAACTATGGAACATTCTTAGGAAATCATCTCTTTCTTTGATGATCTATCATGCATTTAGTGTCTCTATCTACTTCTAACTCGTACTTTTAAGTGATAGAAAATTCCTCCTCGTTGAGCTAACGCACACAAAAATAATAACCATCCACCTCGAACCTTAGATCCTTTGAATGTGAATGTGTCACATGAAGAGTTTTGGGCTGACTTCTAGGCACTAGCCCAAGCTGTGAAGGCTAATGTTCAAGGCAACCATCAGGCTGCAGTCCTACCCCAACAAGATGGGGACTTAGCCACAACCAGAATTTGAGATTGGATGAGAATGAACCCTCTAGAGTTCTTAGAGTTGAAGACAGGTGAGGACCCTCAGTTTTATATAGATGAGGTGAAGAAGATCACCCAAATTATGCATGTTTCTGAAGAGGATAGTATAGAATTAACATCCTATAAGCTGAAGAATGTTTTTTATGATTGGGTAATGATTGGGTATGATTGGGTAATGATGTGACAAATATTTCAGGATGCATTCTTAGATAAGTTCTTCCTATGTGAGATGAGGGAAGCTAAGATAGAATAGTTCATAAACCTAAGGTAGGGCTCTATGACAGTGAAGGAGTATTGCCTCAAGTTCAACCAGTTATGTAAGTATGCCCCTGAACAAATGGCTGACCCTAGATCAAGCATGAGTAAGTTCGTGACTGGTGTATCTGGGTTGGTAGTTAAAGAGTGTAAGACTGCTATGCTCATTGGAGACATGGATCTTGCTAGGTTGATGATCCATGCTCAGCAGATTGAGAAAGAGAAGTTGAAAGAAAGAGAGAGTAAATAAGAAGGCTAGATTAGTACAGTTTGATTATGGTTAGAATAGGTCTAGAGGGAAAAATCATTCGCAGTTTCAGAATTGGTCATCTATGCCCACACCTTCCTCAGCCAGTGCTCCCATACCAGGAAATAGGCAGGAATAGTGGGGTAAGTCTTCTATGTCCAAATCTCAGAATAGTGTGAGTGAGAAGCTCAATTATCCTCCATGTGCTAAGTGTGTCAAGAATCATGCGGGTTAATATTTGTGGGGTCAGAAAGGTTGTTATGGTTGTGGCAGATGGGTCACGAAATCAAAGAGTGCTTGCATTCTAGATAGGGAAACATAGATGTTTGTTCTCAGACTCAGGCTAATAGTGCACTAGATCTTCTAGGTCACCCAGTCCCTCCTTAGGGCGCATCATCCAGTACCAGTGGTGATCAATGCCAAAATTGGTTCTATGCTTTACCATCTTGCCAGGAGCAGGAAAATTCACCAGATGTTGTTACTGGTATACTTCGTGTCTTTCAACTTGATGTTTATATGTTGTTAGACCCTGGGTTGAGTTCTCTTATGTGACCCCATTAGTTGCTGTGAGTTTTGAGATAAGTTCTGAAAAGAACCCTAAGCCTTTCTTGGTTTCTACCCTAATAGGTTAGTCAGTTGTTGCAAAACAAATCTATAAAAAAGTGTCCTATCACTGTCCTTTATAAAGTCATGTTAGCAGACTTGATAGAGTTAGATATGGTTGATTTTGATCTTATTCTTGGTATGCATTGGTTCTATTCCTGTTATGCTTCTATAGAATGTCGCACCCATGTGGTAAAGTTTTAGTTCCTAGATGAGCCAGTCTTTAAGTGGTCAGGTAATTCAGTGTCTCCCAAAAGTCATTTCATATCTTATCTCAAAGCCAGAAAGTTGATATCCAAAGGTTGTATTTATCATCTAGTTTTGGTTAAAGACACAAAGTCTGAGACTCCAACCCTTCTATCCGTTCGAGTGGACAATGAATTTCCTGAAATTTTATTGGAAGATTTCCCAGGGGTACCTCTCGATAGGTAAATAGATTTTGGTATTGACCTTCTCCCAGATACTCAAACTATTTTTATCCCTCCATATCATATGGCTCTCGCAGAGATTAAGGAGTTGAAAAAGAAACTCAAAGATCTTTTAGATAAAGGCTTCATAAGGCCTAGTATTTCTCCATGGGGCGCTCCCATTCTATTCGTGCAAAAGAAAGATGGTTCTTTGTGAATATGCATTGACTATCGTCATCTAAATAAGGTCACAGTCAAGAATAAATATTCTCTTCCTAGAATTGATAACTTATTTGACCAACTCTAAGGTGCAAGTTATTTCTCAAAGATGGACCTTAGATTTGGCTATCATCAGCTTAAAGTAAGGGAATGTGATAGCCCAAAGACAACATTCAGGACCCCTTACAGTCATTTTAAGTTTCTAGTCATGTCTTTCAGGCTAACGAATGCTCCAACAGCTTTCATGGACCTCATGAACCGAGGGTTCAAACAATATATAAACATGTTTTTCATAGTATTCATCGATGATATCCTTGTATACTCCTGTAGTGAGGATGACCATGTAGATCATCTTAGAATTATCTTGCAAACTCTTAGGGATCATCAATTGTTTGTCAAATTAAGCAAGTGTTAATTTTGGCTAATATTAGTAGCCTTTCTCTGTCATATTGTTTCCGCCGATGGCATTAGAGTTGATCCCCAAAAGACAAAAGCCGTAAGAAATTGGACTAGGCCTATCTCTCCGTCAGACATTAGGAGTTTTTTGGGTCTAGATGGTCATTACCACCATTTTGTTGAAGGTTTCTCATTTATTGCATCTCCTATGTCTAGACAACCCTAAAAAAAGTTAAGTTCCAGTGGTTGGGTACTTGCGAGAAAAGGTGTTGGGGAATAAGTGTGTCGAGACTTCAACTCATGAAAACTTTTCATGAGACTTAAGTTGTTTTCATGAGACTTAAGTTGTTTACAGGCATAGGCTATGACCTTACCTCTCTGTATCAACACACAATCCAATACAGAGAGGTAAGGTCATAGCCTATGCCTCTAAACAACTTAAGTCTCATGAAAAGAATTACCTAACCCATGATTTTAAATTAGTTGCTGTGGTGTTTGCATTAAAAATCTGGTGGCACTATCTGTATGGTGTGCATGCTGATGTGTTCACAGACCACAAAAGCTTGGAATATGTGTTTACTCAGAGAGAGTTGAATCTTCGATAGAGAAGGTGGTTAGAATTATTGAAAGATTATGACAGAAGTGTGTTGTATAATCCGGGAAAGGCCAATGTAGTGGCAGACACCCTTAGTAGATTATCTATGGGCAGTGTTGCTCATGTGGAGAATGATAAGAAAGAGTTAGCTCGAGAAGTTCATCGATTAGCTAGATTGGGTGTTAGGTTGGTTATTTAAGATAAATGGAATGTTTGTGTTTATAGTAGTTCTGAGTCTTCCCTAGTTTCAGAAGTGAAGGAGAAACAAGACATGGATTTTAGTTTGTTCAAACTAAAAGAGTCGGTTAAAAACCAAAAGGTAGAGGTTTTCTCCAAAGGTGGAGATGGCGTGTTGAGATACCAAAGTAGATTGTGTGTTCCTTGTGTTAATGAGTTGAGATAGAGAATTATGGTTGAAGCATATGGTTCGTATCATTCTATTCATCCAGGTGCTACCAAGATATACCGCGACTTTCGAGAAATCTATTGGTGGAATGGTATAAAAAGAGATATAGTGAAGTTTGTATCTAAGTGTGCAATTTGTCAATACGTTAAGTTAGAGAACCAAAGACCTGGTGGTACATTACAAGAGTTTGGTATCCCCACTTGGAAGTGGGAAGAGGTGAATATGGATTTTGTGTCTGGTTTACCCCATTCACGTCATCATATTGACTCGGTTTGGGTTATTGTAGATATATTAACTAAGTCATCTCATTTTTTGCCAGTTCACACATCTTATACATCTGAGGATTATGCTAAGTTGTATATCCGAGAGTTAGTCAGATTGCATGAAGTTCCCTTGTCTATCATCTCAGATAGGGGTACTGAGTTTACTTCCCAATTTGGGAGAGCTTTTCAGAAGGGTCTTGGTACCTAAGTTCATCTTAGTTCATCTTTCCACCCTCAGACAGATGGCCAAGCAGAGAGGACCATCAAAACTCTAGAAGATATGCTGAGGGAATGTGCTCTTGATTTCAAAGGTAGTTGGGATGAGCATTTGCCATTGATTGAGTTTGCTTATAATAACAGTTACCATTCTAGTATTCAGATGGCCTCATTTGAGGCTTTTTATGGGAGGATATGTAGATCGTCCATAGGTTGGTTTGAAGGGGTGAGGCCACTTTGCTTGGGCCCGATGCAGTATTTGAAGCTATGGAGAAAGTTAAGTTGATTAGAGAAAGATTGAAAATAGCCAAGAGTCTTCAGAAATCATATGCAGACGTGAGAAGAAGGGACCTCAAGTTTAAGGTTGGTGATTTAGTGTATTTGAAAATTTCACCTATGAAAGGGGTGAAGAGATTTAGCAAAAAGGGGAATCTTAGTCCTCGGTATATTGGCCCTTATAGAATTATGAGTCGTGTTGGGAGAGTAGCTTATGAGCTTGATTTACCCGCAGACTTGTAAGCCGTTTATCCTGTATTCCATGTCTCTATGCGTAAGAAGTGCATCGATGACTCTCTATTATAGTTCTTTTAGAAAGTTCAGATATTTAGAATGACCTTTCATACGAAGATATTCCAGTTGAGATTTTAGATCATCAGATCCATAGACTAAGGAAAAAAGAAGTTCCCTTGGTCAAAGTTCTTTGGCGGAATCAGTATGTTGAGGATGCCACTTGGGAAGCAAAAGTAGATATGAGAGACAAATACCCTCACCTTTTTTTTTGTAAACTCAGATTTAGCCAAAAGTAATACTCTTCCTTGATTCAGTTCTTTTCTAATCATATATTCAGCTATATAGTTGCCCTCATGTAAGTTCATGCACTCACAAAATTACTCAAAATATCAGAATGATTTAGATTCAGTTGTTTAATTTATATAGTTGTGCATGATAGCCTATAGTCTCAGATTCCTCAGTATTCTCAGCTTATCTAGCCATATTTGAGGAAGAATGTTCCCAAGGGGGAGATATTGTAATACCCCATACATTTTCTAGTTAAAATCCGCCCCTAGAATGTTAAAGGATAACTTCCAAAATGAAGAATAATTATTTCATGTTGAATTTTCCAGATTTAGACCTCCCATTGTGTGAAAAATTTAATAAGCTTTCCAATGAAATAAGATACGCCTAAATCCGATGACCGAGTGAGAAGTTAGGGCTATTTTAAGTTTCAGTCGTAAAACATCGTGATTTGGATCCTTAGCGCATCGCGGAGATGGTTTAAATTACAATTGTAAATTTCCAGTGAGACTCTCCGCAATTTTGGCGCATCGTGGGGAGGCCTAATTTCTCGTTTGGCAATTTCCAATGAGACCTCGCGAAACTAACGCGTCGCTCCAGTGGTCAAAATGACAAACTAAAGGGGCTTCGCGATTGTGGCGCATCGCAGTGAAAGCCTAGTTCCTGCTCTTCCTTTTCCAGTGATCCACCACGATAGTGGCGCCTCGTGGTTGCCACCCAATTTGCAAGAAGTTTATTTTTCCAGTTCCATTTCTAAGATTAAAGGGGGTACTTTGGTCATTCTCTGTAATGACCCGAGACTACCCCTTAGTCTTCACACGGTGATTACGATCCCGAGGGATCACAAGCTAACCCATAAGCTGGTACCTACTGTGAGTACTGAATAATAATACTATTATAATTGCGGAATAATAGGCTTAAATACCATAAGGTTCAAACATCTGAAATACTGATAATGAATAATAATATTTGAATCTGAACTACTATCTAAATCTAGTCTGAAAGACTCTAACTGAATCTATCTAAAAGTGGAGTTGATGGGACAATCCCCCAACTAACTCCATCTACTAAAATACGGCTAAGCTGAAGTACTGAAATGAAAGAGTATTCTCGATAAATGAGGACTCCCTGCTAAATCTGCTGGTTAAATCTGGCTAAGCGCGGTCTGGAACCTGAGCTCTAAACCTATGATATGAAACATCATAGTACAGGAAAGTATGCATCAGTACGTGGGAATATACTGGTATGCTAGATGACGTAAGGTTGAAAGCAAGGGTTCATATGCATGAACAACAACTGACTAAATACTATGCAAGAACTGGATTAACATACATGAAGGATATGTATCTACTGAACATACTGTGCATACTGTAACTGAGTATACTGGAACTGAATCTGATAACTGATAACTAAATATATTGATAATATGAGACCACTGATAATCTAAATTACGGATTATGGAGTGACTATATCTAACAGTCCTAATTCTGTAGAACTAAACTGAGTTCTATTCTGAAGATTGAGACTGAAACTAAAGCTGCAGGAGGTAATACACTAACCGACATACCCCAATCTGAACTAATAAGGGTCCAATATGTAACCCCAATTGGAAGGGTGTCAGTACCGTGCCATGGGTAAATACAAGAAGAAGAGTAATCCTTTACTGGTAGGTTCCCTAAACAAGAATGGTGGTACCCTCTATTGGTAGGTAGAGCACCTCATCAACCCTCAACTGGAAGGTTTGATGTATTAACCCACAATGGATACCTAGTTCTGGAATGCAAGGATTTCTTCTAAGGATCACACTCTCTGCTAGCAGGTGAGCCCCCATCCTTGGGTTCACTCGGTGCTGAATCCTACTCCTAACTGAAGGACACTAAACTGTTATACTGGACTGAACTGAACTGAATTCACTGAGATTACTGATTTTTCCTATGTTTTGTAACTAACTGAATATCAACTGAGTTCTGTAACAGACTAAGAGTACTACTGATCATGACATGACTGATAATATTCTGTAACTGACATTGGCTCTAGGTAAACAGCTAAATTGTCCGGTATTAAATACCCCCAAGACTCGATAACATGGAAAGTAAAGAAAAGCAAAATCTTGAATAATATAACATTATTCACTTAGGCATAATTCATTCACAGAGACATTTCATCAAACACTTGTAATGCATTACCTTATACATTGATGGGATCACATAATAACATGTCATGCCTTCACTAGTCAATTCACATAAGCATTTTATCAAACACTTGTAGGGCATAAGATTGTTCATATACTAACATATCATGATTTCATCACTTTATTCACATGGACATTCTATCGAACACTTGGGGAGCACAACATCAAGCACATAGTCATGGATAACATATAAACATGGCAACTACAATGCCCAAATTCCAATTTTGTGGGATTAACATACAATTCATATAATTCCCCATAAAAGTCCTAAGCTAATTTCATGAATCATATAATCATCATGGATCAAAACCCAATTAACATCATAGACACATTAATCACTTTTTAAATTCTAGGCTTTATCAAGTTAATAACTTATTCATCCCATATGCTATTCCATTTCATGAAACTTGCACTTAAATCATGGATAGAAACCCAACTACTATCATGAACATAAATTCAATCTAATTCAAACATGAAAATAATAAATCTGAGATCTTGTATATTTATAAAGGGATTCTTGGACTCTATGGGTGAAAAGAACCCATAGATGAACACCTAACATACCTTAATTCGTGAGATTCTTGAAGTTCTTGGAGAGATTCTTGGGATTGATCTTGATTCTTGAGAGCTAGGGTTTGTTTTCTTGAGAGAAAACTACCTTTTGATTTTGGGGAAAAGTGAATATTGAAGGCTTTTACACGTTTTTAGGGCTTAAATCCTACATCTGGGCGGAATAAAATCAGGGGGAAAGACTGTTTTAACCCTGGGCGCCACTTTAATTATTCGTGAAATTTTCCCGATATAGACCCCTGGTGCGACGCGCCACTATCGCGTTGGGCCACTGAAAAATGATAAATGGGAAATTGCTTGGTGGAGCAACACGGTGGTATCGCGTTGCCACTTTGTCTGTGAACGAGAAGTGCACCGCGACGCGGTGAAATCGCGTTGGTACACTGGAAATTGATATTTGTGAACTGGGACTAATGCGCGATGCACCAATATCGCAAAGAAACCCTAGAAATTGACAACTGCTATTTTGACACACTCCGAGATGCGCTACTGGCCTGAATGATAATGTTTAACGACTGAAACTTAAAATCGCCATAACTTCTTACCCGACTGTCGGATTTAGGCAAATTTTATATCGTTGGAAAGCTATTTGAATTTCCTACGCAATGGAAGACTTAAATCAGAAAATTCCTGAGTATATCCAAAAATTTATTTAGGATTACCCATGTACTGAGGTTAATCTAGGCTAGGGAAATACGAGATATTACAATATCTCCCCCTTGGGAATATTTGTCCTCGAATATGGCTAGCTAAGCTGAGAGAGTACGGACAGACTAAGTTTATGTACTGAAATAGACATGCACAACTAAAGCATGATTACGTGACTGTTCTGATAGACTAAACTTACATACTAAACATGCATATCTGATTCATGATTACATGGCTAAAAATTAATTTATGAAATACATGATTGACATGAGGATGATTTGAAATACCAAGTTTGTAATGGTACTGAATATTAGACTGAGTGGGTTGAAAGAAAACTATAATGATAGATGAGACACCATCTAACTGAAAGACGACTGAATAATTTCGACACGCTACTGAGGCCTGGGGAACACATGGCATAAACTGAACTTCATGAACCATTTAGAGTGTAACATAAGTCATGAGAACTGAGCATACTGGGAAACATGAATAAGTTTGTCATGAACTGCATGACCTGAGTTTGGAATTTCTGAACTTATGGAACCTGATTCGTACTACAGAGTGAACTAGAACTCCTTATACGAGGAACTGTAAGCATGCATGGTCTTCTACCATGTACTACACTACTATCTCTCCCTTAGCTTCAAGTCATTATTCTTAATCTGTAAATAACTTAATAAACTCCAAACTAAACTGTCACCACTCTACTTCTAGAGTGTGAGAAACAATAATACTCATAAACACTGAACTCATTCAGAAGGACTACTATTTATAACGTAAGGTCCACTACTAGTTCTTTCTTTTGATACATAATTCTTAGCTTTATATAGCCTCAACAATCATCATATAGCAACATCAACACCGATAAATCTTAGATTTCTCACTCTTCTTTCTACTAGCTCAATCTTCAAAGATTCAAACTTAGATTCTAACACATATCATGGATACCTGCAAATCTTTAATAACCATACTACTTTCATCATAGCCTACAAATATCACATCCATATCACATATTTCAAATCAATAAACTTAAGTTCTTGCATACACTACTTCAAGCCTACTAATTCACCTATCATACAACTAGTCCCATGAAATATAATCTGCTCAAATTCAGAAAATATTATCCCCATTTTACTATTGCTAAACCTATGGGTCCTTGATTTTAACTCTAGGTCATATGCTATCATAGGATTCTGAGGAGGGATCTAAAGGAACAACTGAGTTTGGCTAAATGTACGATTTTTTCATGAATCATGAATGAAATATTTCTTACTCAAGAGGGAATTGATGGGATACTTTTAAGCTTGCATAAAATCCCATAACTGTCTGTAAGGAACTACCTAAGAAATCTCTATCCGTAAGGATTGATCGATCTTGAATATTTCTGTTACCTTGAAAACAAGGCAGGGCTAGCAAGAATAGAGCAAGATGAGAATCTGTATAAATTTCTTAAATGGCCTTTCTAAGGCATGATCTATGACATGAAAGAAGGGAAACTTTTCCTAAAACATCTAATAGCCTCCTATCCATAAGTGTGGCGCGCTACACACCCATGCACAAGACTCTATGCGATGCATCTTTTCATACTTCCTAGGACTCTATTGAACCTTAGGCTCTGATACCAAGTTTGTAATGACTCGAGACTACCCCCTAGTCATTACACAGTGCTTACGATACCGAGGGACCATAAGCTAACCCATGAGCAGGTACCTGCTGTGAGAACTAAATTATAATACTGTAATAATTGCGGAATAATAGACTGAAATGCCATAAGGTTCAAACATCTGAAATACTGATAATGAATAATAATATCTAAATCTGAACTACTGTCTGAATCTAGACTGAAAGCCTCTAACTAAAACTGTCTAAAAGTGGAGTTGATTGAACATTCCCCCAACTAACTTCATCTACTAAAATATTTCTAAGATAAAGTACAAAAATGAAACCATATCCTCGATAGATGAGGAATCACTGCTAAATCTACTACTGTTGGCTAAATATTGCTAAGCGCGGTCAGGAACCTGAGCATTCGAACCTAATATATGAAGCATCATATTGCAGGAAATTATGCATCAATACGTGGGAATATACTGGCATGTTAGATGAGGTAAGGCTGAATGCAAGGGTTCATATGCATGAATAATAACAGACTAAATGATATGCAAGAGCTGGATTAGAATACATGGAAGATCTGTAAGAACTGAAAATAATGTGCATACTATAACTGAGTATACTGGAACTAAGTCTAATAACTGATAACTAAATATACTGATAATCTAATTTACTGATAATGGAGTGACTGTATCGGACATTCCTGATTCTGTAGAACTGAACTGAGTTCTATTCTGAAGACTAAGACTGAAACTAAAACTGTGGGAGGTAATCATCTAATCGACATGCCCTATCTGAACTAATAGGGGTCCAATCTGTAACCCCAATTGGAAGGCTATCAGTACCGTGCCATGGTTAAAGACAAGCTGAAGAGTAACTCTTTGCTGGTAGGTTCTTTAAACGAGAATGGTGGTACCCTTTTCTGCCAAGCAGAGAACCTTATCAACCCTCAACTTCCATGTTTGATGTCTCAACCCATGCTAGATATGTAGTTCTAGAATGCAAGGATTACTTCTAAGGATCACACCCTCTGCTGGCAGGGGAGCCCTCATCCATGGGTTCACTCAGTGCTAAATCCTACTCCTAACTGAAGGATATTGAACTGTTATACTGGACTGAACTAGGCTAAATTCACTGAAATTACTTAGTTTTCCTAAGTTCTGTAACTGACTGAATATCTACTGAGTTCTGTAACGTACTGAGAGTACTACTAATCATGACATAAATAATACTATTCTGTAACTGACACTGGATCTAGGTAAACAGCTAAATTATCGGGTATTAAATACCCCCAGGACTCGATAGCATGAAAACTAAAGCAAAGCAAAATCTTGAATAACATAACATTGTTCACTTGGGCATAATTCATTCACAGAGATATTTCATCAAAAACTTGTAATGCATTAACTTATACAAGGATAGGATCACATAATAACATGTCATCCCATCACTAGTCAATTCACATAAACATTTTATCAAACACTTGTAGGGCATAAGCTTGTTCATATACTAAAATGTCATGATTTCATCACTTTATTCACATGGACATTCTATTGAACACTTGGGGAGCACAACTTCATGCACATAGTTATGGATAACATATAAACATGGCAACTACAATGCCCAAATTGCAATTTCGTGGGTTTAGCATACAATTCATATAATTCCCCATAAAAGTACTAATCTAATTTCATTAATCATATAATCATCATGGATCAAACCCAATTAACATCATAGACACATTAATAACTTTGTAAATTCAAGAGTTTATCAAGATAATAACATATTCATCCCATATGCTATTATATTTCCTGAAACTTGCACTTAATCATGGATTTAAACCTAACTACTAACATGAACATGAATTCAATCTAATTCGAACATGGAAATCATAAATCTGAGATCTGGTATATTTAAAAAGGGATTCTTGGAATCTATGGGTGGAAGGAACCCATAGATGAACACGAAACATACCTTATTTCATGAGATTCTTGGAGTTCTTGGAGAGATTCTTGGGATTGACCTTGATTCTTGAGAGCTAGGGTTTGTTTTCTTGAGCGAGAACTACCTTTTGATTTTGGGGAAAAGTGAATAATGAAGGGTTTTACATGTTTTTAGGGCTTAAATCCCACATCTGGGCGAAATAAAATCATGGGAAGAGACTATTTTAACCCTGGGCGCAATTTTAATTTTTTGTGAAATTTTCCTGATTTGGACCCCTGGTGCGACGCGCTGCTATTGCGCTGGTGATAATGCTCAAACTACAGCTCTCGTAAGAGTGTAAGCGATCGTTGTCAAATATAGAACCCAACTGGGCTGGGTGTCAAATCCCACAGGAAATACTTGGTCACTAAGTATTGCAACTATTAGTAGACTTTTGGTCAAAAGTTCTGTGGACAAAAGGGGGATTTTATGCGTATAATAATGTTTACCAAAATAAAGAATGAAACGAGTAATGTAGTAGGAGTTAATCAATGAGAATTGTAAGTTAGGGTTATGCCCACCTTATGAGTTCTACGTATCTATTGGCTATGAGTTATGCGAAATTCAGACATGCATGCGCTTATAGAGATTCGTATTCTATTGTAAATCCTAGCGTCTTTCGACCATCAAGGATTATATCACTTTAACTCTTTCGAGCTTAAAGCGTATACTAATGGTACGAATTCTCCAAGAGGTTAATCCAGTTACAGCACTAACTTTTAAACAAGGGTTGGTAGCCGTATTTCCTTGTCATTCTCTCTTTTCCAGACATGTAACTTTTCTTTTGAACAAGTTAATGCTATACTGGCGTATTCTATATGTTTGCAACCACAAGAATTCAATTAAGATGAAGAGAGTAATGATATAAGCAGCATACGTATCAAGAATTCACAAACTCATAGCAATAGATAGTATCTCATAAGGCTTCCATAACCCTAACAGAGAAGTTTAGCTACTCATGAGCGCAACGGAGATCACAATAAACATCATCATCATATCAAAACTAGAATGATCTCACGTTGGAGAAGAGTGTGGCATCACAACAAGGTTGATGTTTTTACTCTTGGTGTTTCCCACGAGTTAGCGTTTTTCTCTGTTAACAATTGTAACGTGAATTAGGAGCGGAAGTTGAATGAAAAAGAATTGAATTAATGAATGAGTAGATAATAAAAAGCTTGCTAAAAAAATTCAGCAAATAGGGTTTTTATAACATCCTTGTCCTAGTCCTATTGAAATAGGGTTTTTATCCTTGTCCTAGTCCTACTGGGTTACTGCATACTTGTCCTAATCCTACTAAGTTACTGCTGATCCCCCAAGTCTTTAGAAATGCTGTTTTTGCCCGGGACAAGTTCTCCATGCATCACTTTCAGTCCACAAGCTTCAAGAAGCTGTCTTCCTTCTTACGTGAAGTTTCCTTTGGCGTCCAACAGTCCATAAAATGCTGAAATCTTCATCATTTATTCCTGAAAACTTGCTAATCACGTTGGTTAGCTCACTTACAGGAAAAAGGACTAAAAGTGCAGGAATTATATACTTTGTCCTTTAAAACTTAGCTAAAATATAGGTAAATTAAGGTGCTTTAGGCGTGTAAATACACCTAACATCAACACCCCACACTTAAATCTTTGTTCGTCCTCGGACAATATATCATGTCCATATAAACATCTACTTAGGGTTTCACAGTAACAGCACAAAATATTCATCAAGACAGGCACAACAATTATTAACAAAGAGTAGTTTTCTAATCACTTCTAGAAACAATTCAACCACCAACATAGACTCGTGATGATGGTTAATTCGTATTCAAAAGTTAAGGCACAAAGAATCATACAAGACTACCCAAAACTCATCAACCGTGTGTGTCTCACAATATATCACCCATAATTACTCACAAGTATTTCATTTTTCAAAACATGGGTATAAGATTATCCTTGCTCTCACTCTCACAAAGAATTCATATGTTGCAACTGGTTACCATAGGCTTGCCCTTAGTGTAATGCTCCACTAATATCAGAATGCTAAGCTTAGGATCAAATAGGTCTTTTACAGGTTGTAATGTAGGCAAAGGGACGGGTAGGACTATTTTGGCCAGAAATAGTGACTATGTTCCTAAGCGCTTTATTACATCACATTATGCCATTAACACTCTCTTTTAATCAACCCTGCTACCTTTCTTTCATCTATCACCCCTGTTCACCTATTTTGCCATTCAAGCATAACTATCTTTTTATTTAATCAGAAACATAATTTATCTTTTTGTTTTTCTATTTCTTTTTCTTTTCTCTTTCTTTTTTTTTCTTTTTTTTTATAACACACCTCCATGATAGCCACGTTTTTCATAACAAATTAAAGTACCAATACACTCTAAGGCATCACTCTCACCCAATTTCCTCTTATTTTGTCACATGACTTCACAATTTAAAGCACTTAGGAATTTGGATCAAATTATGGTCTTGAAAAAAATGGATTAGGCTTACATATGAGGTTGTCAAAGAAAATGGCTTAAAGGCTCAAAAGGGTTGACTAGGATAATGTCCACGGGTAGGTAAACAGAAGGTAAACAATCACAGGCTGCCAAAGAAATGCCTAAATCATCTCCTAAACTCACACTCTTTATTTCGCTTTACACACACACCAGGAAAGTTCTAGCATCAGTCACAAACATAGAATATACTATCATCTCACACACAAAAGGCACATGGTTAACTTTATTGGGAGCAATATAGACTCTTGACCCAACAGATGAATGAATTAAACCACACAATTATCACACAGTGAGTCACATGTAGAGCCTAAATGTCTCAATAGTAATGATTTAGCACAAACTCTTGTTATACTACCATGCCGTCTATCAGAACAATTTCATGCAAAATCTAAAATTTAAAATTAAACTAACTAATTACGACTAATTAAAACAAACAAGAACTAGAATAAATGCAAATGCAGACAAAGAAGTATAGCATACAAAGACCAGCACCCCACACTTAGACGGGACAAACTGCCCTCAGTGGAAAATAAATAAGAAGAACCTGATTAGTTGGACTCATCCTCTATGTCTGGGGTCATACCCCCTGCATCAGAATCATCATCAGAGTCGTCGTCATCAGAGTTATCCTCCACATCGGAGTCTGGCATTCGTCGATCATCATCGGTTGGCATGTCATCATCAAGAGGTTTCTCAAAATATACACCTACTCCACACATCGCCCTCGCATGCTCATTCATTGGGTATTCATAATCCAACTGTTGGAGCTCTGCAGCAGTTGGAACACGACCCCTGCTCATCATGGTAAACTTCATCATGCCATATAAATAGCGGGAGAAGCTTTCGTCGAGAGCATGTCTTTCTGCAGTGGTTAGGTTGACTCCATGCATGGATTCAGCATCTTTAACCTTTGTGAGGTCAACTTTCTTCGGGTTGTGTGGAAGATTATGATCTGCAGGTTCCTCTTCGATGTCCTCTTTCCTCAATATCGCAGTCAACAGATTGCCAAAGCTGAAGTGAGACCTCTTGTGCAGCCTGGCCTTACGCATTGAAGATCGAATAATCGCCCCAATGTTGATGGGGATGTTCGTCATCAAAGTGTACACCAAGAACACTCTATCACGTGTGATCTTTGTGTACTGTGACCCTGGAATCAGACAAAAATTGACTATCCGCAACCATATCCGAGCTTCTCTGTTCAAGGAGGCATACGTGAAGGTATTGTGCCGACCGGTATCCTTGTGATGGATCAACCGTGCCATTGATCTTGTTCTATATAGTGTGTGTCTAATTTCCCTGTATGGAGGTCTGTGATAAAGATCCTTGAGCGGTGATGGATCTACAGATGGAAGACCCAAAAAAGAGTTGAAGAACTCCGCATTCAGTTGCAAGACTTGGCCCCGAATCTTCACTTCACTTCTGGTAGTCTTTGGGGATCAATTGGCATAGAATTCTCGCGTTAGATCAAGATTGCATTCTCCCATATCTTGGAAAATGAAATCAAGATGTAGCGCCATAATTTTAGCTAAAATGCGGGATTCTTTCTTTGCTAGGCTCTCCTTTTGTATCAACTCCACATGAACATATTTTTTTACTTTATTGTTATTGTACCACTCCTTTCCTTTCTCCTCTAGGACCCATTTTATCCCATACATGCGTCGAGGTATTTGCAGCGAGGAGGATTCAACTTGCTCTTTTCTTCCCCTTTTCTGGCCTTTTTGTGAAGTGGTTGCTTTTTCTTTTCCTTGTCTTGATTTTGGTGCCATTGTACCTGAGATTAAAATAATAGTCATGTTAGCTTCATCTCGGTGGATACAATCAACAAACAAGCAGTAGTGGCACCACCCCACACTTAATTTGTTGGCATAAACTAGTGAAGTGAACGATGTCGATTACTCAGACTTCATCGACATACATGTAGGCGATATGTTCCAACAATATGTTCATCACAGTCATACTTTCATGGAACCTTAACTATCCTTTTCAGCTTTATGTCATGTAATCTTGACTATACTTTCATGTGTGGATTAATGCACCTTTTGCACAAGACTACTACATAGAGATTGTATCAAGTTATGGAATAAAAATAATCACAACATCTCATGCTTGTATTCAATCATGATCTTTATCTCGATAAACGAGTCATTCAAATATCCAAGCATTCAACTTTGAAGAGTATGCAATTAACTTCACCATTTCAATTCCGCAAAAATATGATAGTGCATCAAAATTAAATACAAGTTGGAAACAAGTCAAGATCATCCTTACGTATTCTTTCACTCACTTAGTTGTATCACAACAAATCAACCACATTCAAATCACCAATACTACTTCAAGATTTAACAATTCATTATAGGCGTAGTAGTGTAGTACTTACGGAATATAAAAGAAGAACAAAGAAGTACTTACTTGGTTGATGGCCTCGGAAGATGTTCTTGCAAAGTAAAAGAGCAAAAGGAAAATTTTTGAGAGATTTTAGAGAGGTAGGCGGCGCCTAGGTTGAAGTTGCAATGCATTTTTGTTCTAAGACTAAGGTTCTATTTATAGTACAAGCTTGGTCCTGGTTTTGACCCATTTGGAATCGGATTTGGAGACCAAAAGTGACCATAGGCGGCGCCTAATGCTTTTTCTATGCTTGGCATAGGCGACGCCATTTGCAAATCCTTATTGAACATAGGCGGTGCCTTTGCTATGGCATTGTTAGGCATAGGCGGCGCCTATGCCATGGCATACTAGATTCAGAGACGAAAGGCTTTTGCATAGGCGACGCCTATGCTATGGCATTGTTGAGCATAGGTGGCGCCTATGCCATGGCATTGTAGAATCCGAGAGCTTAGGCCATAGCATAGGGCTTGCCTTGTTCGTGGCCTAGATTTACATAGGCCTTGCCTTGTTATTTGCCTATACTTTCATAGGCAATGCCTAACCCATATCCTTTTGCTTCTTCATTCCTAACTTACCACCTTCAATATGCATTACTTCCAAATCAAAATTTGAAACTAATCTCCTCCTTTACACCTCCTGCACCTACATTTACTCAAAAACAACAAAAACGATTAGAACGATGGGTTTCCTCCCATCAAGCGCCTTAGTTTTGGTCGTGGCTCGACAAAATCTTAAGAAAACAAAACAATTAAAAATGATGGGTTGCCTCCCACCAAGCGCTTGATTTATTGTCGCGGCACGACATTGCTATCTCGATTACTTAGACTTCATCAAGATAGATGGGGCATCATTTTCTGAATGGATTCATACGACGCTGATGCTTACTTGTAGGCATGCAATCTTCTTCGATATGAATCTTGTGCATACATATCCCAGGAGGGATACCAATTATATCATCAATAGTCCAACCCATAGCTCTCTTGTATCTCTTCAGAGAAGAGATGAGAGCCTCTACGTGCTATTCACTTAAATCATCCGCCACACTCACCGGAAGTGTATTTCCACTTCCCAAGAACGCATACCTTAGATAATTAGGGAGCTCTTTCGATTCTAGCACTGGGGGCTCTTCAATGGAAGTCTTCGCTGTTGGTGACGGTTGATTCTTAAGATCAAGGTCTGGCTGCTTAGGAGTATAAGAATAGGACCCTATTTCTGTTAGAGCAAACATAGTTTTTTTATAATCTTCATCGTCCTCATGCTCAACATTCAGCAGCACAACAGACAATGGCTCAACAGTAAGTTGTTTCTCTACAGATAATGCTTTCTTATCCTCATAATGAACATCAGCTATGGAGAAAACATTCATATCGTTGGGCTTCTTCATTGCTTTGCATATATCAAAGCGGACCACTTTGTCATTCAACCAAAATAAAAGCTTATTAGCTCTCATGTCAATAAGCACACTTCCTGTTGCAAGGAAAGGACGTCCCAAGATTATGGGAACTTCTGAATCCACCTCGCAATCCAAAATCACAAAGTCTGCAGGAAAAATGAAGGTAGACACCTTCACCAACACATCATTCAAGATACCCACAGGTCGTTTTACCGACCTATCTACCATCACGAGCCGCATATTAGTTGGTGTAGGGTCGCCCAACCCCAACTTTCTGTAGACGCATAGTGGCATCAAATTGATGCTGGCTCCCAAATCGCACAATACCTTAGCAAAATTCATAGATCCAACCATGCAAGGAATAGTGAAAGCACCAGGATCTGCCTTTTTCTGAACTAGCGATCTTGTAGAGATTGCACTGCAATGATGAACATTATCTGCCAGCTCATAGCTTACTGCCCGCTTCTTTGTCAAAAGGTCCTTCATGAATTTAGCGTATCCGGGCATCTGCTCTAGCGCTTCCACCAAAGGAACATTAATAGTCAGCTGCTTCAACATAGTCATGAATTTACTGAACCTGGTATCATCAGCTTTCTTCTTCATTCTCTGCAGAAAAGGTGGTGGTGGAAGGGGAATTATTTTCTCCACCACTTTCTTTTTACCTTGCTTCCAACTATCAATCTTTTCAGGTTGCAGACGTCTAGGGGTGATGTCATGAACACACTCTTCAGCTTCTTCGGCCTCTTCACATTTTGCATCAATAACATTATCCGCTATATCATCAACTACCTGCTTGCCTTTAGATAGATTTTCCAATACTTTACCACTTCGGGTAGTAATAGCCATACACGATCTATCATTTCTCGGATTTTGCACTGTGTCGCTAGGTAGTGTTCCAGCTTTTCTTTGATTGAATGTCACTGAAAGTTGACTCAATTGCTGCTCCGGCTGTTTTATTGAAGTGGAATATGAGTTAACCAATTGATTTATTGAAGACAAATTGTTCTTCACCTCATTCACTCCCGTATTAGTTGCCTCTACTCCCTTCAATAGCTTCGCCATCATATCTTCCATCGACATCTTTCTAGAGCCAGACGCTACAGCCACACGGTTTCCAGGAGGAACATACAAACCACTCCTGTCAAGCTTATTCTTCCAACCACCTTGATCGCGGTCCTTGTATCCAGATTTATCATAATAGTTCCGACCTTGGTTTCCTTGGGCATTGCCTCGGAAACCCCCCTGATTATTCAAGTAGTTCGCTTCTTCCTCAGAGTCGGATTCATCTTTTCCCTGTGATACAACGGCCTTAACTTTTTCGGTCTTCCCTGATAATAAGTGCTTGGTAAGAAGATCCATCTGCGTTTTCATGTGAGCCATATCTTGGTCATGTTCCTCTTGTCTACGCCTCTGCTCTGCAGTCAAGCCAATAGATACAGTAGCGCTTGCTACCTAAGAATCCCTGGTATGCTAAGCTGTACTCTGCTTTGTCATACAATCTAGCATATCACTTGCCTCAAGAAAAGTAAGGTCCATGAATGACCCACCTGCAGCATTATCAACCATTGGCTTTGTCATCGAGTTCAAATACCAATATAATATTTCCATCAAGTGGATATTCGTCATCTGATGGTTTGGGCACCGCATAAGCTTCTTCTTGAAACTCTCCCATGTTTCATGGAGAGCTTCCGTTGGAAGCTGTCGAAAATTGCTTATCTCATCTCTTAATTGGACTCTTTTGGATGGCGGAAAGAATCTTTCTAGGAAAGCATCTTTCAATTGCCTCCAATTTGTGATAGAATCGGGAGTTAGCCCGTTCAACCATAGAGTTGCCTCCCCAGATAGAGAAAATGGAAATAAGCGCAGCCGAATTGCATTCTGTCCAATGCCTGGATTATCGAATGACTTGCATGTAGAGATAAAGTTGATCAGATGCATATTTGGATCATCACCTGCAAGTCCACCAAATAGTCCCTTGAGTTGCAATAACTGAATCATGGTGCTGGTGATATTGAACTTGGCTCCAGGTGCCAAGGGCGGAGGAATAATAGCTCCTGTAGCACCAGCTCCATCCAGATCGTCATCATCATCATCAAAAGGAATCTGCATAGCTTAGCGATCAGGCCTCAGTCTAGCTTGGCGATCTCTCCTCTGCATGGGTGCTGCCACTTCATCTGCACGCCTAGGATTCAGTAACTCATCATCACCCAGGTCCTCATCATCAAGATTTGTTTCCCGACCTGGGTTATCAATATTCTGTTGATGCACTTGAGCAGCTGCCAGTGCAGCTAGTCTAGCCTGCTCCTGTTGAGCTGCCCTTCTGTCGATGTCACGTTGTGCATCCATTCTGCCAATAAGTTGAGGTTCAGGATTGATAGGTAATAACGGTTGACCTGAACTTCGAGTGTTTGGCATGCACTCAAGCAAACCTGAATAAAACAAAAACAACAACTAAAAGTAAAATACGAGAATCTTTGACCAAAGGGTCTAGTAACTATCACAAACATAGTTGACAACCGTATTCCCCGGCAGCGGCGCCAAAATTTGATAACGCTCAAACTACAGCTCTCGTAAGAGTGTAAACGGTCGTTGTCAAATATAGAACCCAACTGGGTTGGGTGTCAAATCCCACAGGGAATACTTGGTCACTAAGTGTTGCAACTATTAGTAGACTTTTGGTCGAAAGTTCTACGGACAAAGGGGGGATTTTATGCGTATAATAATGTTTACCAAAATAAAGAATGAAACGAGTAATGTAGTAGGAGTTAATCAATAAGAATTGTAAGTTAGGGTTATGTCCACCTTATGAGTTCTAAGTATCTATTGGCTATGAGTTATGCGGAATTCAGACATGCATGCGCTTATAGAGATTCGTATTCTATGGTAAATCCTAGAGTCTTTCGACCATCAAGGATTATATCACTTTAACTCTTTCGATCTTAAAGCGTATACTAATGGTACGAATTCTCCAAGAGGTTAATCCAGTTACGGCACTAACTTTTAAACAGGGGTTGGTAGCCCTATTTCCTTGCCATTCTCTCTTTTCCAGATATGTAACTTTTCTTTCGAACAAGTTAATGCTATACTGGCGTATTCTATATGTTTGCAACCACAAGAATTCAATTAAGATGAAGAGAGTAATGATATAAGCAGCATACGTATCAAGAATTCACAAACTCATAGCAATAGATAGTATCTCATAAGGCTTCCATAACCCTAACAGAGAAGTTTAGCTACTCATGAGCGCAACGGAGATCACAATAAACATCATCATCATATCAAAACTAGAATGATCTCACGTTGGAGAGGAGTGTGGAGTCACAACAAGGTTGACGTTTTTCCTCATGGTGTTTCCCATGAGTTAGAGTTTTTCTCTGTTAACAATTGTAACGTGAATTAGGAGCGGAAGTTGAATGAAAAAGAATTGAATTAATGAATGAGTCAATAATAAAAAGCTTGCTAAAAAAATTCAGTAAATAGGGTTTTTATAACATCCTTGTCCTAGTCCTATTGAAATAGGGTTTTTATCCTTGTCCTAGTCCTACTGGGTTACTGCATACTTGTCCTAATCCTACTAAGTTACTGCTGATTCCCCAAGTCTTTAGAAATGCTGTTTTTGCCCGGGACAAGTTCTCCATGCATCACTTTCAGTCCACAAGCTTCCAGAAGCTGTCTTCCTTCTTACGTGAAGTTTCCTTTGGCGTCCAACAGTCCATAAAATGCTGAAATCTTCATCATTTATTCCTGAAAACTTGCTAATCACGTTGGTTAGCTCATTTACAGGAAAAAGGACTAAAAGTGCAGGAATTATATACTTTGTCCTTTAAAACTTAGCTAAAATATGGGTAAATTAAGGTGCTTTAGGCGTGTAAATACACCTAACATCAGCTGGGCCACTGGAAAATGATGACTGAGAAATTACATGGTGGCGCGATGCGGTGGTATCACATTGCCATTTTGTTTGTGAACTAAAAGAGCACTACTATACGGCGAAATCGCGTTGGTACACTGGAAATTGACATTTATGAGCTGGGTCTATGATGCGACGCTCCAATATTGTGGAGAAATACTAGAAATTGAAAATTTCTATTTTGACACACTCCGCGATGCGCTACTGGCCTGAATGACGATGTTTATCAATTGAAACTTAAAACTGCCATAACTTCTTACCTGATTGTCGGATTTAGGGAAATTTTATATCGTTGGAAATCTTATTGAATTTCCTACGCAATGGAAGGCTTAAATATGAAAATTACTGAGTATAACAAAAAAATTATTTAGGATAACCCATGTACTGAGGGTTAATCTATGCTCAGGAAATTCGAGGTATTACAATATCTCCCCCTTGGGAACATTCATCCTCGAATGTGGCTAGTTAAGATGAGAGAGTACGGACAGACTGAGTTTACATACTAAAATAGATATGCACACTGAAGCATGATTACGTGACTTGTCTAATAGACTGAACTTACATACTGAACATGTATATCTGATGCATAATTACATGGCTAAAAATCGATTTATAAAATACATGACTGACATGAGGATGAAATAAAATACCAAGTTTGTAACGGTACTGAATATGGGACTGAGTGGGTTTAAGGAAAATTGTGATGATAAACGAGACACCATCTGACTAAAAGATAACTGAATGACTTTGACACACTACTGAGGCCTGAGGTACACATGGCATAAACTGAACTTCACTAACCATTTAGAGTGTAACATTGAGTCATGAGAACTGAGCATACTGGGAAACATAAATACGTGTGTCATGAACTGCATGACCTGAGTTTGGAACTTATGGAACCTGATTCGTACTACAGAGTGAACTGGAACTCCTTCTACTAGGAACTGTAAGCATGCATGGTCTCCTACCATGTACTATACTACTATCGCTACCTTATCTTAAAGTCACCATTCTTAATTTGTGGATCACTTAATAAAATCCAAACTAAGCTGTCACCACTTTACTTCTAGAGTCTGAGATAAAATAACACTCATAAACACTGAACTCATCCTGAAGGACTACTCTTTATAACATAAGTCCACTACCAGTAATTTCTTTTGATACACAATTCTTATCTTTCTATAGCCCCAACAGTCATTAAATAGAAACATCAACACCGATAAATCTTAGAATTCTCACTCTTCTTTCTACTATCTCAATCTTCAAACATGCAAACTTAGATTCTAACACATATCATGGATACCCGCAAATCTTTAATAACCATACTACTTTGATCATAGCCTGCAAATATCACACCCACATCACATATTTCAAATCAACAAACTTAAGTTCTTGCATACACTGCTTCAAGCCTACTAATTCACCTTTCATACAACTAGCCCCATGAAATATAATCTGCTCGAGTTTAGATAATACTATCCCTATTTTACTTCTTCTAAACCTCTGGGTCCTTGCTTTTAACTCTAGCTCATATGCTATTATAGGATTCTGAGGAGGGATCTAAAAGAACACCTGAGTTTGGCTAAATGCATAATTTTTTCATGAATCATGAATGAAATCTTTCTTACTCATGAGGGAACTGATGGGATACTTTTAAGCCTGCATAAAATCCCATAACTGTCTATAAGGAACTGCCTGAGAAATATCTATCCATAAGGATTGATCGATCTTGAATATTTTTGTTACCTTGAAAACAAGGCAGGGCTGGCAAGAATAGAGCAAGATGAGAATTTGTATAACTTTCTTAGATGAACTTTATATAGCACGATCTAAGATATGAAAGAAGAAAAACTTTTTTTAAAACATCTCATAGCCTCCTGTCCATAAGTGTGGTGCGCTACACACCTATGCACAAACTCTACGCGTTATGGCTTTTCAGACTTCCTAGTACTCTATTGAACCTTAGGCTCTAATACCAAGTTTGTAATAACCTGAGACTACCCCCTAGTCGTTACACAGTGCTTTCGATCCTGAGGGATCATAAGCTAACCTATGAGCTGATACCTGCTATGAGCACTAAATAATAATACTGTAATAATTGCAGAATAATAGGCTGAAATGCCATAAGGTTTAAATAACTAAAATACTGATTATGAATAATAATATCTGAATCTAAACTACTATCTAAATCTAGTCTGAAAATCTCTAACTGAAACTGTTTGAAAGTGGAGTTGCTGGGACAATCCCTCAATTAACTCCATCTACTGAAATACTACTACGCTAAAGTACTAAAATGAAGGAATATCCTAGATAGATGAGGAATCACTACTAAATTTGCTACTGCTGGCTGAATTTGGCTAAGCACGGTCAGAAACCTGAGCATCCGAACCTATGATATAAAACATCATAGCATAGAAAATTATGCGTCAGTACGTGAGAATGTACTGGTATGCTAGATGAGGTAAGGCTGGATGCAAGGGTTTATATGCAGAACAATAACTGACTAAATGATATGGAAGTGTTGGATTAGCATACAAGGAGGATCTGTAACTACTGAAAATACTATGCCTACTGTAACTGAGTATACTAGAACTGAATCTTATAACTGATAACAGAATATACTAATAATCTGAGATCACTGATAATCTAAATTACTGATAACAGAGTGACTGTATCTAACAGTACTGATTCTGTAGAACTGAACTAAGTTCTATTTTAAAGACTCAGACTGAAACTAAAATTATAGGAGGTAATCATCTAGCCGACATACCCCAATCTGAACTAATAGGGGTATAATTTGTAACCCTAATTGGAAGGGTGTCAATACTGTGCCACATGTAAAGACAAGCTAAAAAGTAACCCTTTAATGGCAGGTTCCCTAAATGAGAATGGTGGTACCCTCTACTGACAGGTAGAGCACCTCGTCAACCCTTAACTGGTAGATTTGATGTCTCAACCCAAACTGGCTACATAGTTCTAGAATGCAAGGAATACTTCTAAGGATCACACCTCTACTGGCAAGTGATCCCCTATCCCTGGGTTCACTTAGTGCTGAATCCTACTCCCAACTGAAGGACACTGAACTGTTATACTAGGCTGAACTTGACTTAATTCACTAAGATTACTGAGTTTTCCTAAGTTCTGTAACTGACTAAATATCTACTGAATTCTGTAACAAATTGAGAATACTGCTGATCATGACATGAATGATTCTGTTCACTTGGGTATTAAATACACCCAGGACTCGATAGCATGAAAACTAAAGCAAAGAAAAATCTTGAATAACATAACATTGTTCACTTGGGCATAATTCATTCACAGAGATATTTCATCAAACACTTGTAATGCATTACCTTATACAAGGATGGGATCACTGAATAACATGTCATTCCATCACTAGTCAATTCACATAAGCATTTTATCAAACACTTGTAGGGCATAAGCTTGTTCATATACTAAAATGTCATGATTTCATCACTTTATTCACATGGACATTCTATCGAACACTTGTGAAGCACAACTTCATGCACATAGTTATGGATAACATATAAACATGGAAAATACAATGCCCAAATTGCAATTCCGTGGGTTTAGAATACAATTCATATAATTCCCCATAAAAGTAATAATCTAATTTCATGAATCATATAATCATCATGGATCAAAACCCAATTAACATCATAGACACATTAATAACTTGGTAAATTCAAGGGTTTATCTAGATAGTCATATATTCATCCCATATTCTATTCCATTTCATGAAACTTGCACTTAAATCATGAATTAAAACCCAACTACTATCATGAACATGAATTCAATCTAATTCGAACATGGAAATAATAAATCTGAGATCTTTTGTATTTAAAAAGGGATTCTTGGACTCTACGGATGAAAGAAACCCATAGATGAATACCTAACATACCTTAATTCATGAGATTCTTGGAGAGATTTTTGGGATTGACCTTTATTCTTGAGAGCTATGGTTTGTTTTATTGAGCAAGAACTACCATTTGATTTTGGGGAAAAGTGAATAATGAAGGGTTTTACACATTTTTAGGGCTTAAATCCCACATCTGGGTAGAATAAAATCATGGGAAAAGACTATTTAAACCCTGGGTGCAACTTTAATTTTTTGTAAAATTTTCCCGATTTGGACCCCTGGCGTGACGCGCCGCTATCGCGCTGGGCCACTAGAAAATGATGACTGGAAAATTGCATGGTGGCGCAACATGGTGGTATCGCCTTGCCACTTTGTTTTTGAACTAGAAGTGCACTGCGATGCGGTGGAATCCCATTGGTACACTGGAAATTGATATTTGTGAACTGGGTCTATGACGCGGCGCGACTTGCCAATTTCGCGAAGCAACAATGGAAATTGAGAACTGCTATTATAACACATTCCACGATGTGCTACTGGCCTGAATGATGATGTTTAATGACTGAAACTTAAAATCGCCATAACTTCTTATCCGGATGTCTGATTTAGGCGAATTTTATATCATTGGAAAGCTAATTGAATTTCCTACGCAATGAAGGCTCAAATTTGAAAATTATTGAGTAAATCCAAAAATTTATTTAGGATAACCCATGTACTGAGGGTTAATATAGGTTAGGGAAATACAGGGTATTATATTCTCCCAGCCCCTAATCCATTTGAAACAATGAACTAAACACCTTCAAAGCACTTTACATCCACTTTTCATCAAATTTCTCTCAATAAAAAACCCTAATTCAACAAAATTTCTCCCTAAGAAATCTAAATTCCTCCATTAATTCTCCAAGGAAATTCAAGATTAATAATACCCATTTCAAGAACTCTAAGAATTCATCTCCAAAGCAGCAATAGGAATCCAAGATTCAAGTTTTTCATCAAAGATCACCAATTAAGGTATGTGAGGTTATGAACAAGGATAATCCTTTCATCATTGTGTCCAAAACTTATCTTAAATTCATATTTTTCTGAATTTTATATGATTCCTGCAACGCCCCGAAATCTGGTTCCCGGGATGCCACACGGTGATTTGAACTACAAGTAGTCTTGAGTTAACCTTGACTATATTTTCTAGATATGAATCTTAAAATTGGAAAAATATAGATGAATAATCATAATATATGCAGAAAATTGTCTGAATCTTTTGAGTATATCTGAATCATACTAAATCTCAAAAGTCTGATAAAACAAATGTTTAAAATCTGAATACTAACTCAAAGGTCTAAATCTGAATCTAATATTCCGACAAGCCTATACTATCTGAATCTAGAGTGTCATTGGGACAGGCCCCAGCTGAATTGACTATCTGAAATGAGTAAATACATATCTACTAGTAACTTGGAAATCTAAATAACTAAGCCCTCGAACTATGAGGACTCACCAACTGCAGAGATGTAGATAACATTCTTAAAGATCAATCACGTTGCTGAGACTGAGCACCTAAACCTACATTATGAGACCATGTAGAACATAGACATATATGTGGATCAGTACTTTGATGATGTACTGAGTATATGGGGGTGTATGAAATAAGTAAATAATATCATCACAGTTTATAAAATCATGCATGCTAACTGTAAATGCCTCACGTAAGCTTGAGTAATCTGAAATCTGGAAGTAAAGCATGAATAATAAAACCTGTAATCTAAATCTTGTGAGTCATCATACTTAGTTCTGAAATCTGTAGTTCTATTCTATTTCTCAAATCACATAGGCTAAGTGAAGTCTAAAAACTTATTCTTTGTATCTCAAGGCTTCAAATCAAATAAAACTGTTTAAGAGTAGGGGGCATCTTTTGGGAGGTTTTTCTAACCGACATGAACACCATATGACCATCTATGGTGTCCCATGACTAGCCTCCATAAGGTTAGGTTTGTTTTGCCCTTGCCATCGAAATAAAACAATCTAATCTGTGTGATCACAATCTGAGTCATCCACATAGAAGTGGGAATAATTTGATAATCAGTACCTACGGTGGCACGTAGTTCTGGGGTACGAAACCATAGTAACTTACCCATCTTGGTGCTAAATACTACTCTCAATGTCATGATCAAAATCTTAAGAAATCCACTTTAAAATTTACACAAAGGTTTACAGAAAGCCAATTATGCTTTACTTTTATTTAAATCTCAAGTCTTTTGAAATAAAGTGGATTCTTTATCTGAAATCTGAAAATAATCTAGTCAAGGGGTGATTATAGCACAAACAATCTTGAAACAATAATATTTAAATGAGGTCCAATGACCCAAGCATCAATCTCATGTTAAAACATCTCAAAATTCATACTTGGTAATGTAAACATTCATAAATCATCTGAAAAATTACTGCACAAGGGATAGAAATATGAATAAAGTCATGTAATTCAACTTCTTAATCATAGGAAATCTCAAGATCTTGCAAATAATGATAATGGGTATAAACCCTAACTTGAATCTCATGGAAAATCATATAAATGTAGTAAATTTGTATTTAAAATAAAGTTTTGGGCACAAGGATGAAAGATTTAACATTCTTCAAACCCCACATACCTTAATTTGATGATCTAGAAGTTAATACTTTAATCTTGGATCTCTATTGATGTTTTTGAGATGGCTTCTTGGAGTTATTGAATTGGGAATTTTCAATCTTGAATTGTCTTAGAGGTTTAATGGAAGAATTATGAGTTTCTTGGAGACGGAGTATGATGAACTAAGGTTTTGCTTTGAGAAGAAAGATGAATAAAGTATAAAGTGCTTTGAAATTTGCTAAATCTTCTATTTTTGGACGGATTGGGGGTTGGGTAATTTACCAAAATTCCCTCTTTAACTTTTAAATGGAACTAGAAAATATAATTTTTCCCGATCTGGGTGGCCGCAATCGCGGTGGGTCACTGAAAAAAGGACGAGTGGGAATTAGGTTCCCTCTGTGACGCCCCTAAGTTTGCCATTTCATCCACTAGCGTGACACGCTAGTATCAAGGAGTGACACTGGAAATTACCAAATAGAAAATTTGGCCTCTCCGCGATGTGCCAAAATCATGGAGTGACACTGGAAATTGATAATTATGATTTTACGTTTCTCTGCGACGTGCTAAGGACCCAAATCACAGTGTTTTACGACTGGAAATTAAAATAGACATAACTTCTTACCTAGCTATCGAATTTAGGCGAATCTTATATTGTTGGAAAGCTAATTCAATTTCCTACGTCACAAAAAGTCCAAATATAAAGAATTTCACACTAAATAATCATCACTTATTCTTGAAGCTACTCCTTGTCATTTTTAGGATGAGTTTAAGCTAGGAAAAATCATGGGGTATTATAATATTTCTCCCTTGGGAACATTCGTCCTCGAATATGGCTAGTTAAGCTAAAATTTTTGAGGAATCTAAGGGCATAAGATAGCATACACAACTGAAGTAAACTGTGAGTCTTAATATAAATCATTCTAAGCTTTTGAGTAATCTGTGAGTGCATGAACTTAATGAGGACAACTATATAGCTGAATGTATGATCAGAAAAGAACTAAGTTAAGGAAGAGTAATACCTTCGGCTAGATCTGAGTTTACGGAGAAGAGGTGGGAGTACTTGGATCACATGTTCGCTTCTGCTTCCCAAGTAGCACCCTCAACCGACTGATTCTGCCAAAGAACTTTAACCATGGGAACTTCTTTGTTCCTTAGTCTACGGATCTGATGCTCTAAAATCTCAACTGGAATCTCTTCATACTAAAGGTTGATCTAAATATCTGAGCTTTCTAAAGGAACTACAATGGTAGAGTCATTGATACTCTTCTTAAGCATAGAGACGTGGAACACAGAATGATCTCTTTACCTTTTTCATGGGTGAAATCTTTAGATACACAAAATCATCAACCTCAAACTCGAGGTCCTTTCTTCTCACATCCGTATAGGATTTTTGATTACTGTAGGCTATTTTCGATCTTTCTCTAATCAACTTAACTTTCTCCATGGCCTCAAACACTGCATCAGGCACAAGCAAAGCGGCCTCACCCACTTCAAACAAACCTATGGGTGATCTATATCTCCTCTCATAGAGAGCCTCAAATGGATCCATTCAAATGCTAGCTGTTATTATAAGCGAACTCAATAAATGGTAAATGCTCATCCCAGCTACCCTTGAAATCAAGAGCATATGTCCTCAACATATCTTCTAATGTCTGAATGGTCCTCTTCGCCTGACCATCTATCTACAGATGAAAAGCTGAACTTAGATGAACTTGGGTACCAAGACCCTTCTGAAAAGCTCTCCAAAATTGAGAGATAAACTGAGTACCCCTATCTGAAATGATAGACAAGGGAACTCCATGCAATCTAAATAACTCTCAAATATACAACTTAGCATAATCCTCAGCTGTATAAGATGTGCGAACTGGCAATAAATGCACTGACTTAGTTAATATATCTACAATAACCCATATCGAATCACGATGACAACGCGATTGGAGTAAAACAGTCACAAAATCCATATTCACCTCTTTCCACTACCAAGTGGGAATACCAAACTCTTGCAATATACCACCAGGTCTTTAGTGTTCTAACTTAACCTGTTGACAAGTTGCACACTTGGATACAAACTCTGCTATATCTCTTTTCATACCACTCCATCAATAGATTTCCCGCAAGTCGCGGTACATCTTTGTAGCACCTGGATGAATAGAATACCGCGCACCATGTGCTTCTACCATAATCTGCTGCCTCAAATCATCAACACATGGCACACAGAATCTACTTTGGTGCCTCAACGCACCATCTCTCCCTTGAGAGAAAACCACTACCTTTTGGTCTTTAACTGACTCTTTCAGTTTGACCAAACTAGAATCCATATCTTGCTTCTCCTTCACTTCCAAAACTAGGGAAGATTCAGAACTACTCTGAATCTAAACATTACCCTCAGCTGAATCAACCAACCTAACACCCAATCTAGCCAAATGATGAACTTCTCATGCTAAATCTTTCTTATCAGTCTCAACATGAGCAACACTGCCCATAGACAACCTACTAAGGGCGTCTGCCACTACATTGGCCTTGCTCGGATGGTATAACACACTCATATCATAGTCTTTCAGCAACTCTAACCACCTTCTCTAATGAGATTCAACTCCCTCTGAGTAAACACATACTAAAAGCTTTTGTGGTCTGTTAATACATCAACATGAACACCATATAGATAGTGTCTCCAGATCTTCAAAGCAAATACCATAATAGCTAATTCCAGATCAAGGGTTGGGTAATTCTTTTCATGAGGTTTCAACTGTCTAGAGGCATAGGATAAAACCTTACCTCTCTGCATCAACACACAACTCAAACCAACTCTAGAGGAATCATAATACACCACAAAATCATCTATACCATCAGGTAATGTTAACACTAGGGCTGAAGTGAGTCGAGTCTTCAACTCCTGAAAATACTTCTCGCAGGAATATGACCATTGGAACTTAACTTTCTTTTTGGTCAATCTAGACACAGGGGATGCGATAGAAGAGAAACCTTCAATAAAACAATGGTAATAACTCTCTAGACCCAAGAAACTCCTAATGTCTAATGGAGAGATAGGTCTAGGCTAATTTTTTATGGCTTCTATCTTTTGGGGATAACTCTAATGCCATCGGCGGAAATAATATGACCGAGAAAGGCTACTGACCTTAGCCAAAATTTACACTTGCTGAATTTGGTGAACAATTGATTCTCTCTAAGAGTTTGCATGACAATTCTAAGGTGGTCTGCATGGTCATCCTCACTACGGGAGTATATAAGGATATCATCTATGAATACTATGACACACATTTCTAGATATTATTTGAACACTTAATTCATGAGGTCCATGAAAACTGCTGGAGCATTGGTTATCCCAAAAGACATGACTAGAAACTCAAAATGACCATAATGGGTTCTAAAGGCTATCTTTGGAATATCACATTCCCTTACTATAAGATGATGATAGACGAATCTAAGGTCTATATTTGAGAAATAACTTGCACCTTGGAGTTGGTCAAATAAATCATCAATTCTAGGAAGGGGATATTAGTTCTTGACTGTGACCTTATTTAACTGATGATAGTCAATGCACATTTGCAAAGAACCATCTTTCTTTCTTTGAGTTGCTCCTCAACTTCTTAAGCTCTGTGGAAGCTATATGATATAGAGGAATAGAAATAGGTTGTGTATCTGGGAGAAGGTCAATACCAAATTCTATCTCTCTATCAAGAGGTACCCCTGGGAGATCTTGTGGAAAAATATCTGGAAACCAATTGACCACTTGGATAGATTGAATTGTTGGAGTCTTAGACTTAGTGTCTTTAAATCAAGCTATATGATAAATACAACCTTTGGATATCAACTTTTTGGCCTTAAGATAGGATATGAAATGACTCTTGGGAGACATTGAATTATCGGACCACTCAACGATTGGCTTATCTGGAAACTAAAATTTCACCACTCGAGTGCGACAATTTATAGAAGCATAACAGGAATGGATCCAATCCATACCAAGAATAAGATCAAAATCAACCATGTCTAACTCTATCAGGTCTGCTAATACGACTTTATGAGGAATAGTGATAGGACACTTTTTATAAATTTGTTTGGCAACAACTAACTCATCTACTAGATTAGACACTAAGAAGGGTTCATCTAAGACCCCAAAAAGTTCCCTCCTAGTCTAAGCCTTTAGAGCGTGTCAAAAGAAGTGTAATTCTGGCCCTAAAAGATTAAGAAGCGACTTCCAAAGTGATTAAGTGTTTTTAATTTGTTGAATTTTCCTAAAAATGATTTTTTATCATGTGGGAAAATGAATTATCTTTCCAATGATACCTATTTCATAAAAATCCATCATCGAAAGAGAAATATATGGCCATTTTACAAAGAGCAGTAAAATTGCCCAGGTGCGATGGAGAGGGCCGACGGATCATCGATCTTGCGATGGACCTTCGCCCAAACCATCGTAGAGGAGGCAGTGAGACCTCATTCTGGTTAGGAACGATGGTAAGGCTAGCAGACCATTGATCCAGCGATGGACCATCGACCCAGCCATCGCAGGCAAGGCAGAAAGTCCAAATCTAGCCCAGGTGTAACGATCAGGACCGACGGACCGTCGACCCAGCGATAGATCATCGTAACCCACCCTTTAAGTCATCTTTAAAAAGGACTTTTTTATATTTTACCACCCTTTTAACACTAAGATATATCCAGAACAAAGCTGAGGGCTTCATTATTCATCCAATTAACTCAATGCTAGGGTTTCTCCCTTAAGAACAAAAACAAATTCCTTCTCCAAGAACTACAAGATCCCACCATAGTTTTTACAAATTGAGTTAACATTCAAGGTTCCCAAGTCAAAGGCTTCAAGAACCCTCTCTCAAGAGCAAGAAGAAGAGTCTCAAACAAGTTTATTCATCCAAGTCAAAAATTAAGGTATGTGGGGTTTGAACAAGGATACTTCTTTCGTCCTTGTGCCCAAAAGTTGTTTTAATTATGAGAATATATGATTTTCTATGTTTTCTTAGGAAATTGAAGTATGGGATGATACCCTATGTTGTTACTCCTTGATATTTTAATAGTTCCAAAGTTCTAGAAATTGAAATACATGAGTATGTTGAGATTTTAAGGTAAAATATTGAAAATTCCAGATTTTCTATATGATTTATGAATCTTTATGACATCTAGTATGCACTTTGATGAGTCTTAACTTGAGATTTGATTATGGGTCATTAAGACCTATTTGAGATTTGTAATTTTATGAACTTTTGTGCTATATGCACCCATGAATTGAGTACTTTGGTATTATTGAGAAAGATTTGGCATTTTGGTCATAGTAGAGTTGAAATCCAGATTGAGTATGATTTAAAGCAAATAGAAATATGTTTTGGTCTTCATTATAGACCCTTGAGTTATTTTAAGGTAGATTTCCTAAGAGGTTTGAGCTGAGTATGGGAGTAGTATTTAGCACCGAGTTAGGTATGATTCCAAGGTCTCATACCCCAGAACTACGTGCCACTATAGGTTCAAGATTTATGGGCCTAAGGCCGATATAGTGATCACTAAAGATGAGGTTCTACTATGATGGCAAGGATAGAATAGCTTTCCCCAATGTGGTCAAGACATTGGACTCCATGTGGTTTATATGGTTTGTGTCGGTTAGAAGAAACTCCCGAGTTCCAAGTGTCTCGGGTCTAAAAGAGTTCTAGAGTTCTCAAGTACTAAAAGTTCTGAGTCCTTAAGTTTTAAAGAAGTTTTACCCTCCATGATATAAAAGCATGAGTTTGAAAGTATTAGTTAAAGCTTCCTTTAGCCTTCAAGTACTGAGAATAAGAGGAGAGTATAGATTTTAAATTTAAGTATAATGACTCACGAGATTTGTGTTACATGTTTCACTGTTCATGATTGATGAGTTTTACATTTTAGACGTATTCAAGCTATGTGAGTCATTCCTATTTGCATGCATGATCTTACTAAAGAGTATTGATATTATTTTATGTAAATGCATACACCCCCATATACTCAGTACATTCCCAAAGTGCTGATCCACATATACATCTGTGTGCTACATTGTCTTATAATGTAGGTTCAGGTGCTCAGTCTTAGTAGTGACCGTGATTTCTGAGTGCCTTTCCTTATATTCCATTGTTGGTGAGTCGTCATGGTTCGAGGACCTATATTTGCAGCTTTTCCATTTTCATAGTGTTTTGAGCTTTACTTTCAGATCATTGCAAGTCAGTTGGGGGTTCGTCCCAATGGCTCTCCAGTTGAGTTGTAGAGGCTTTGTCAGACTAGATTGTCAGTAGAAGTTGTGTTCTACACTATCAGTATTTTTTCTATCCATACATTATTTTGAGTTATTTTGGATTATAGTTGGCATAGTAAGGCATCATTTTTAGCTTATTTATCCTAAAGTAGGTGTTTGAAGTAGTAACAGGCTCAAATGGTTAGCTTAGGGCTATTTGTAGCCTTAAGCACCATGTGACATCTCGATATGAGATTTCAGTGCGTTACAAACTTGGTATTAAAGCCTTAGGTTTAAGGAGTCTTAGGGAGTCTGACAAGCCGCGTTAATTAGAGTTTTGATCATCGGTGTGTAGCGTGCCATATCTATGAGCAAGAGGCTACAAGATGTTTTAGGAAAAAGTTGTTTAATTCTTTTAGATTCTATCATGCCTACAGTTGTCCCTTTCATCTTATAATTCGTGCTATCTTATTTTAGAAAATGCCTCTCCGAAGAGAGAACGCCCGCAGAAACAATAATCAACAACCTCAGCCAGTTGATATCTTAAATGTGACTATGTATCATATTGAGTTGTGGGTGGCCTTTTAGCCGTTTGCCCAAGCAGTCACAGTAAATGTTCAGGCCAATAACTAGGCCGCAGTTCCGAATCAGCAAGGAGGTAATTTAGCTGTTGCTAGGATTTATGATTTCATGCAGATGAATTCGCTAGAGTTTTATGTGTCTAAGGTAGGTGAGGACCCACAGTTATACCTTGAGAAGGTGAGGAAGATCACACAGGTGTTGCATATTTCTGAGGAAGAAAGTGTTGAGCTGAAATCTTATAGGTTGAAAGACATTGCTTATGACTGGGTTGTAGCATGGAGGAAAGTTTGAGGTTAGGATATTTCCCCTATGACTTGGCAGGTGTTCCAAGGTACATTATTGGATAAGTTCTTCCCGCTTGAGATGAGGGAAGCAAAGATTAAGGAGTTTATGAACTTGAGATAGGGTTTCATGATTGTTAAAGAATACTGCCTTAAGTTCAATCAGTTGGCCAAGTATGCTCTTGATTTGATGGCTGACACCCAAACTAGTATGAGCAAGTTTGTGAAATGTGTGATGGTTTGGTGGTGAAAAAGTGTAGGACTGCTATGCTTAATTGGGATATGGATCTATCCAAATTGATGATTCATACATAATAGATAGAGGTAGAGAAGATAAGGGAGAGAGATAGAGTGAGGGGTAATCAGAGGGATAGATCCGAGCATCATGAGTATAGTCAGGCTATGTCCTATGAAGGGAACCACCCATAGTTCCAAAGCCATTCATCTATGCCAGCGCCTTCATCAGCTAGTTCTCCCACGCCTAGAGCTAGGCAGGAGCAAAGGAACAGGTCTTCTATGTCCCAGTCCTAGAACAGTGTAAGTAACAGACCTCGCTATTATCCATGTACCAAGTGTGGTAGAGACCATCCCAATGAGTGCTTAGCAGACCAAAGGGGATGTTTTGGTTATGGAAAGCTGGGACACAAACTTAGAGAATATCCAAATGCTAAGCAAAGGAACAGAGACACCTAACCTCAGACATAGACTACTAGTGCACTAGCTCCTATAGCCCATCCCTCTCCTACTCAGGGCGCTCTATCTAGCACTACTGGCAGTCAGTACTAGAATAGATTCTATGATCTACCACCCCATCAGGAGTAGGAGGAATCTTCTAATGTTGTCACTGGTATGCTCAACGTATTCCATTTTGATGTTTATATGTTGTTGGACCCCGGGTCAATTTTTTCTTATGTTACCCCATTTGTTGCTATGAATTTTGATAAGAGTCCCAAAAGGATTCTTGAGCCTTTCCTAGTTTCTACTCCAGTAGGGGAGTCAGTAGTTGCTAAACAAGTGCATAGAAATTGTCTTGTTACTATTCTCCATAGAGTCTTGCTTGCTGATTTGATAGAGTTAGACATGGTGGATTTTGACCTTATTCTGGGTATGAATTGGCTTCACTCTTTTTATGCATCTATAGACTATCGTACCAGTGTGGTTAAGTTTCAGTTTCCTGATGAACCAATTTTTGAGTGGTTCGAGAGTACAGTATCTCCCAAGAGTCATTTTATCTCCTATCTCAAAGACAAAAAGCTAATATCCAAAGGTTACATCTATCACCTAGTTAGAGTTAAAGATATTAAGTCCGAAGCTCCAACTATTCAGTCAGTCAGTATTGTTAATGAGTTTCCTAATATTTTTCCAGAAGATCTCCCTAGGGGTACCTCTCGGTAGAGAGATAGAATTTGGGATTGACCTTCTTCTTGATGCTCAGCCTATTTAAATTCCTCTCTACCATATGGCACCTATAGAGCTTAAGGAGTTGAAAGAGAAACTCAAAGATCTTTTAGATAAAGGTTTCATAAGGCCTAGTGCCTCTTCTTAGGGCGCACCCATCCTGTTCATGCGAAAGAAGATGGTTCTTTGCATATGTGCATTTACTATCATCATCTTAACAAGGTCATAGTTAAGAATAAGTACCCTCTTCTGAGAATTGATGACCTATTTGATCAGTTTCAAGGTGCAAGTTATTTCTCCAAGATAGACCTTAGATCCGACTATCATCAACTTAAAGTAAGGGAGTGTGATATCCCAAAGATAACCTTCCAAACCCATTATAGTCCCTTTGAGTTTCTAGTCATGTCTTTCGGGCTAACAAATGCTCCAACAACTTTCATGGACCTCATGAATCGAGTGTTCAGACAATATCTTGATATGTTTGTCATTGTGTTCATAGATGATATCCTTGTATACTCCCGTACTAAGAATGACCATGTGGATCATCTTAGAATTATCCTGCAAACTCTTAGAGATCATCAGTTGTTCGCCAAATTCAGTAAGAATGAATTTTGGCTAAGGTCAGTAGCCTTTTTGGGTCATATTATTTCAGCCGAAGGCACTAGAGTTGATCCCCACAAGACAAAAGCTATAAGAAATTAGCCTAGACCTATCTCTCCATCTGATATTACGAGTTTCTTGGGTCTAGCTGTCTATTACCACTATTTTGTTGAAGGTTTCTCTTTTATTGCATCCCCCATGACCCGGTTGACCCAAAAAAAAGTTAAGTTTTAGTGGTCAGATTCCCGTGAGAAGAGTTTTCAAGAGTTAAAGACTCAACTTACTTCATCCCCTATGTTGACCTTGCCTGATAGTATAGATGGTTTTGTGGTGTCTTATGATTCCTCTAGAGTTTGTTTGGGTTATGTGTTGATGCAGAGAGGAAAGTTTATAGCCTATGCCTCTAGACAGTTGAAGCCGCATGAAAAGAACTACCCAACCCATGATCTTGAATTAGCTGTTGTGGTCTTTGCTTTGAAAATATGGAGACACTATCTGTATGGTATTTATGTTGATATGTTTACTGATCATAAGAGACTGTAGTATGTGTTTACTCATAAGGATTTTAATCTTAGACAGAGGAGGTGGTTATAGTTGCTAAAGGATTATGATATAAGTGTGCTATATCATCCGAGCAAGGACTATGTAGTGGAAGATACCCTTAGTAGGTTGTCTATAGGTAGTGTTACTCATGTAGAGGAATGTAAGAAGGAGTTAGCTCATGATGTGCATCATTTGGCTAGACTCGGTATTAGGTTGCTTGATTCAGCTGAGGGGAGTATCTTGGCACAGAGTAGTTTTGAATCCTCTTTAGTTTCAGAAATAAAGAAGAAACAAGATAGGGATCCTAGTTTAGTCAGACTGAAAGATTCAGTTAAGAACCAAATGTTAGAGGTTTCTCCCAAGGGGGAGATGGCGTGTTGAAATTGCAGGGTAGATTATGTGTTTCGTGTGTTGATGATCTGAGGAAGAGGATAATGGCTGAGGCACATGGTGCGCAGTATTACATTCATCCCGGTGCAACCAAGATGTACCCCGACTTGTGGGAAATCTATTATGGAGTGGTATGAAGAAGGATATAGCTGAGTTTCTAGCAAAGTGTGCAACATTCCAATAGGTTAAGGTAGAGCACCAAAGACCTGGTGGTGTGATGCAAAAGTTTGGTATATCCACTTGGAAGTGGGAAAAGGTGAATATGGATTTCTTGACTGGTTTACCTCTTTTGCGTCGTCGTTATGATTTTATTTGGGTTGTTGTAGGCAGGTTGACTAAGTTCATGCATTTTTTGCCAGTGCATACATCTTATATAGCTGAGGATTATGCTAGATTGTATATCTAGGAGTTAATCAGGTTACATGGAGTCCCTTTGTCTATCATTTCGGATAGAGGTACTCAGTTCACTTCGCAGTTTTGGAGAGCTTTTCAGAAGAGTCTTGGGATCCAAGTTCACCTAAGTTCTGTTTTTCATCCATAGATAGATGGTTAAGCTGAGAGGACTATCTAGACTCTGGAGGATATGTTGAGAGCATGTGCTCTTGAATTCAAAGGTAGTTGGGATGAGCACTTACCATTGATTGACTTTGCCTATAACAATAGTTACCATGTTAGCATCAGGATGGCACCATTTGAGGCCTTGTATGAAAGGATATCTAGATCACCCATAGGTTGGTTTGAAGTGGGTGAAGCTTCTTTGATATGACCTGATGCAGTATTTGAGGCTAAAGAGAAGGTAAAGTTGATTAGAGAAAGGTTGAAGACAACTCAGAGTTGTCAAAAGTCATATGCCAATGTGAGTAGAAGGGATCTTGTGTTTGAGGTGGGTGACTTGGTGTACTTGAAAATTTCACCCATAAAAAGGGTGAAGAGGTTTGGCAGAAAAGAGAAGCTTAGTCCCCATTATGTTGGCCCTTATAGAGTTTTGAGTCGTGTTGGGAAAGTAGCCTATGCGATTGAGTTTCCTGCAGAATTGTCAGTTATCCATCCTATTTTTCATGTCTCCATGCTTAAGAAGCATATTGGTGACTCCGTTGTAGTAGATCCTTCAGAGAGTGCTGCTATTCAAAATAGTCTTTCATTTGATGAGATTCCCATTGAGATCCTAGATTTCCATATCCGTATACTGAGGAACAAAGAGGTTCCCTTGGTCAAAGTTTTATGGAGGAACCAGTCAGTTGAGGGCGCTACTTGGGAGGTAGAAGCAGATATGTGAGACAAGTACCCGTACCTCTTCTCCGCGAGTTCAGATCAAGCCGAAGGTATTACTCTTCCTTAATTCAGCCCTTCTAATATAAAGTTCAGCTATGCAGCTATTCTTACATGAGTTCTAGCAATTTCTAAATTATTCAAGAGTTTAGAAAGATATAGAACCCGCTTAGCAAATTGCTTAAGCTATGTGTACTCAGTTTTCTCTATGTTATTAACCTAACTAGTGACATTCAAGGATGAATGTTTCCAAGGAGGAGTTATTGAAAGAACCCATAAAGTTCCCTCATAGTTTGAGCCTTTAGAGCATGTCAAGTGAAGTGTAATTCCAGCCCTAAAAGATTAAGGAGTGACTTCCAATGTGATTAAGTGTTTTAACCTTGTTAAATTTTCCGAAAACTGACCTTTTATCGTATGGGAAATTGAATTATCTTTCCAACGATATCTATTTCATCAAAATCCATCATCGGAAGTGAAAGATATGGCCATTTTACAGAAAGCAGTAAAATCGCCCAGTAGCGACAGAGAGGGCCGACGGACCATCGAGCTTGCGATGGACCATCACCCAACCCATCGCTGAAGAGGAAGTGAGACCTCATTATGTTTAGCTGCAACGATAAGGATGATGGATCATCGATCTAGCGATAGACCGTCGACCCAGCCATCGCAGGCAAGGCAGAAAGTCCAAATCTGGCCCAGGTGCGACGGTCAGGACCGACGGACCGTCGACCCAAAGATAGACCATCACACCCCACCATTACATATCCCATCAAGTGATTTTAAGTCATCTTTAAAAGGACTTTTTGATCTTTTCCCACCCTTTTAACACTCAGATATATCTAGAATAAAGCGGAGGGCTTCATAATTCATCCAACACATCTCAAAGCTAGGGTTTCTCTCTCAAGAACAAAAACAAATTCCTTCTCCAAGAACTACAATATCCCACCATAGGTTTTACAAATTGAGTTAAGATTCAAGATTCCCAAGACAAAGGCTTCAATAACCCTATCTCAAGAGTGAGAAGAAGAGTCTCAAACAAGTTTGTTCATCCAAGTCATAATCTAAGGTATGTGGGGTTTGAACAAGGATACTTCTTTCGTCCTTGTGCCCAAAAGTTGTTTTAATTACGAGAATATATGAATTTCTATGTTTTCTTCTGAAATTGAAGTATGGGATTATACCCTATGTTGTTACTCCTTGAGATTTTTATAGTTCTAATGATCTAGAAATTGAAGCACATGAGTATGTTGAGATTTTAAGGCAAAATGTTGAAAATTCTAGATTTTCTATATGATTTATGAATCTTTATGACATCTAGTATGCACTTTGATGAGTCTTAACTTGAAATTTGATTATGGTTCATTAAGATCTACTTAAGATTTGCAATTTTATGAACTTTAGCGCTATATGCACCCATGAATTGAGTACTTTGATATTATTGAGAAATATTTGGCCTTTTGGTCATAGTAGAGTTGAAATCCACATTGAGTATGATTTAAAGCAAATAAAAATATGTTTTGGTCTTCATTTTAGGCCGTTGAGTTATTTTGAGATGGATTTCCTAAGAGTTCTGAGCTGAGTATGGGAGTAGTATTTAGCACCAAGTTAGGTCTTATTCCAAGGTCTCATACCTCAGAACTACGTGCCATCATAGGTTTGAGATTTATGGGCCCAAGGCTGAGATAGTGATCACTAAAGATGAGTTCTACTATGATGGCAAGGATAGAATAGCTCTCCCTAATGTGGGAAAGACGTTGGACTCTATGTAGCTCACATGGTTTATGTTGATTAGAAGAAACTCCCGAGTTCCAAGTGTCCCGGGTCTAAAGGAGTTCTAGAGTTCCCACGTGCTAAAAGTTCCTAAAAGTTCTGAGTCCTTAAGTTTTAAAGAAGTTTTACTCTCCATGAGATAAAAGCATGAGTTTGAAAGTATAAGCTAAAGCTTCCGTTAGCTTTTAAGTACTGAGAATAAGAGGAGAGTATAGATTTTAAAGTTAAGTATAATGACTTACGAGATTTGTGTTATATGCTTCACTGTTCATGAATCATGAGTTTTACATTTTAGACTTATTCAATCTATGTGAGCCATTCCTATTTACATGCATAATCTGACTAAAGAGTATTGATATTGTTTTATATAAATGCATACACCCGCATATACTCAGTACATTCCCAAAGTGTTGATCCACATATACGTCTGTGTGCTACATTGTCTTATAATGTAGGTTAAGGTGCTCAGTCTTTGCAGTGACCGTGATTTTCGAGGGCCTTTGCTTACATTCCGCAGTTGGTGAGTCCTCATAGTTCGAGGACCTATATTTGCAGCTTTCCCATTTTCATAGTGTTTTGAGTTTTACTTTCAGATTATTGCGAGTCAGTTGGGGGTCTGTCCCTATGGCTCTCCAGTTGAGTAGTAGAGTCTTTATCATACTAGATTGTCAGTTGAAGTTGTGTTCTAGACTATCAGTATTTTTTCTATCCATACATTATTTCCAGTTATTTTGAATTATAGTTGGCACAGTAAGGCATCATTGTTTAGCCTATTTATCCTAAAGTAGGTGTTAGAAGTAGTAACAGGCTCAAAGGGTTAGCTTAGGGCTACTTGTAACCTTAAGCACCATGTGTCATCTCGGGATGAGATTTCAGGGCGTTACAGTTCAGGGATCTTTTCATAACATTCCTAAATATTCACAACAATTAACGAGGTCACATAAGAGAAACTCGACCTAGGGTCTAACAACAAATAAACATCAAGATGAAAAACACGAGGTATACCAGTAACAACATCGGATGAATCTTCCTACTCCTGGTGGGATAGTAAAGCATAAAACTGATTATGGCACTGACTACCACAGGTACTAGATGATGTTCCCTGAGCAGGTGTTGGTGCACTATTAGCCTGAGTTTGGGGATGAACATCTCTATTTCCTTTCCTAGCATGCGGGCACTCTTTGATTCTGGGACCCTCCTGGCCACAACCATAATAACCTTTTGAACCCACAAACATTTACCTTCATGATTCTTACCGCAATTAGCATATGGGGATTGATTAGGCTTATTACTCACACTATTCTAAGATTTTGACATTGAAGACTTACTGTAATATCCTGTACTTCTACCTAGCTTGAAATCATCCCAAGTATGTTAGAAACTTACTTTGAAAGATGAATCCACTTTTATATACGTGGGATTTTTTTTTATATTTTCACTTTTTTTCATGTGGAAAATTGAATTAGCTTTCCAATGATAACAATTTCGTCCAAATCCAGTACCGGGGTAGAAAGTTATGGCTATTTTACAGAAAATAATCAAAACCGCCCTAGGTGCGACGGTGAGGGTCGACGGATTGTCGAGCTAGCAACGGACCATCGTAGAAGAGGCAGTCTCCTAAGCCGTCGCATCAGAGGTAGTGAACCCTTATTCTGTCCAGGTGTGACGGTTAGGACTGATGGACTGTCGAAACAGCGACGGACCATCTCACCCACCATCGCATAGTCTGTTTAGTTATTTTAAAGTCATTTTTAAAAGGGTATTTGGGTCTTTTCCACCCATTTTAACCATTAATTATATTAGATCTAGGCTCATAAGTTCATTATCCATCTACAACATCAAATTAGGGTTTTCTCTCAAAGATAATCCCCAAGAACAAGAAACCCTAGGTGTTTAATTCCAAGTCAAGAATTTAAGTTTTTATCCATCTATCTTCAAGAAATCATCCACCCAGGTGTGTCATGTGTTGATTCATGGGTCACTTTCACCCATCAAGCTTAAGAATCTCTTTTCAAAATCCAAAATTTATGTATTTATGATTGTTCATGATTTAAATTGAATTGAAATTCATGTTCCTGATGTTGTGGATTTTTTATTCATGTTTGAAATTAAATATTCCAATGATTGACCCTAGGATGTGGTGATTTGTTTAATAATCATGGTAAACCCTTAAATTTACACGTTGATTGATGTATCCATGATTATTAGATGTGTTGATGATTGTAGAACCAAAGCATGCTCCCCATGTGTTCGATTAAATGCCTATGTGAAGGAAAAGTGCCATACTAGTATAATAATATGAAATCCCCATTCATGTACAAGTTCATGCATGTCAAGTGTTTGATCAAATGTCTTAGTCAATGAGTTATGGATATATGTGTGGACATTGTGGTGCTTTAGAACTTGTACTTTATGAATTCTCCAACTTATTATATTAAGGATTGTTGATGTGTCCATGTATTCAAGAAAGCCATGCTTTGTTAGTTTCTTCCCATCGAGTCCGGGGGGTACTTGTACCCAAAAATTTAGCTGTGTGCCTAGAATCAGTGTTATGTTTTCAAGATGCTCTCAGTCAAGCCATGATACATAGACTTCAGTTAGTCTCATGACTCAGGAAAACTCAGTAATCTCAGTAGTATTCCGTCAGTCAACGAAACTCAGTTAACTCAGTCCAGTCAGTTCAGTTAATCATGTTCAGTGTCTATCCAGATGGGAGTAGAAATTAGCACCAAGGGAACCCAAGGATGGGAAACCACCTGTTATATGAGGGTATAATTCTTAGAAGTAATCCTTGCATTCCAGAACTACATAGACAACGTAGGTTGAGACATCATAGCCTGTTATATGAGGGCAGATGAGGTTGCTTAGCCTGTTATATGAGGGTTTACACCATTCTTACTAGTATCACCTATTATATGGGGTTTACTCACAGATTGTCCTTACCAGTGGTGCGGTATTGACACCCTTCCAATTGGGGTTACAGATTGGACCTCAACACAGCTATATTGCGTTATTTGGGGCATGTCGGTTAGATGACTATTCCCACAATTTCAGTTACAAAATTAGGAATGTCAGATATAGTCATTCAGTCTCAGTAATAGAACTCAGATAGTTCAACAGAATTTAGGACTGTCAAATACAGTCAACTCATAATAGAACGAAACTCATCTAGTTCTATCAGAACCTAGGTTGTTAGATACAGTCACTCCATATTAGTTATTTCAGTTATATAGTTATCATTATCTCATGTTATCAGTAATCAGGCTCATTAATCATGTTATCATCGAACTCAGTTACAGTTATTATGTATTCATGCATGCATTCTCACATTCATGTTATCCAGTCAGTTAGAATAGTTCATGCATGTGAACCTTTTGCATTCAGCCTACCTCACATGTATACCGGTATATTCAAATATACTGACGTATTTGCGCTATGGTTTTTTATACAATAGGTTCAGAAGCACGAGCTCCAAAGCATTAGTAGCATTCTAGTCTCAACAGTTAGAGTTAACAGTGATTCCTCATCCTTCGAGGACATGACCATTACCTTATTATCTCATTAATTAATTTATTGTAGTAGTTGGAGTTAGTTGGGGACATGTCCCATCAACTCCTTATTCAGACAGTTTAGAGGCTTTCGGACTAGCATGTTCAAACAGTTATTTCATTTATTTTGGTATTGATATACTATATCTTCAGATGTTATGTTTTATCATATCTTTGAACCTTATGGGCTTTCAGCCTGTATTTCCATATTTATACAGTATATTATGCAGTGTACAGGTACAAATATCAGTCATGGGTTAGCTTATGGTCCTTCGGGGTCATGAGCACCGTGTGGTATTTCGGGTACCAGATTTAGGGCGTTACAAACTTGGTATCAGAGACTAAGGTGCAATAGATTCCTAGGAAGTCAGAAAGCCTCATCTAGTAGAGTCTTGTACATAGGTGTGTTGCACGCCACATTTATGTACAAGAGGCTATACGATCTTTTAGGAACAATTTCCCTTCTTTCAGTATTCATGTTTTTACAATGAGTATAATCTCAAGATAATCTCTTAGTCTAATCTATTTCTCCTTTTCTTCTATAGAATATGCCTCCTAAAAGAAGAAACGGGAATCAGTCAGCTCCTCATCCTGAAGATCCATTGGACGAACATGTTTCTCATGCAGAGTTCAGAGTTTCATTCACTACTCTTTCTCAGCCAGTTGTTGCTCAGAATGAATGACCAGCTGTCATTCCAGCGAACCCAATGGCTAATTCAGCTGCAGCCAAGATTCGAGACTTCACCTGAATGAATCCTCTAATTTTTTTTGCGTCTAAGTCAGATGAGGACCCTCAGGAATTTCTTGATCATGTTTTGAAGGTTACGTATTCATGGGGGTTACTTCTAGTGAGAGTGCAGAGCTAGATGAATATCAGTTGCAGGATGTTTCTCACACTTGGTACAAACATTGGAAGTCAGAGAGGGCTGTAGATGCAGGGCCTATTGAGTGGGAGGAGTTTGCTACTGCATTCTTAGATAAATTCTTTCCCTTAAAGTTGAGAGAAGCTAAAGTGTTAGAATTTATCAATCTCAGGAAAGGAAAAATGACGGTGAAAGAGTATTCTCCTAAGTTTACTCGATTACCCAGATATGCTCCTCATGTGGTTGCAGATAGCAGGGCTAAGATGAGTAAGTTTGTTTCTGGGGTCAATTATAGTGTAGTCAATAAGTATAGGTCTGTGATTTTGAATAGTGACATGAACATAGACAGGCTTATGATCCATGCTCAACAGATAAAAGAGCAAAATATTAAGACGAGGGTGAAGCAGAATAAGAGAGTAAAGATAAGTAGTTTCAAATTTTCTCAGCCCAAATCAGAAGGAGGAAACCGTTCTCAATTTCAACCTAAGTCACCAGTTCTAGCTCCTTCTTCAGCTAGTGCACCAGCTCCTAGAATCAGAGATGGTAACAGAGATATATCATCAGGCTCTAACTCTCAGGGCAGTGTTAGCAGTGCCCGCACCTATCTTCTTTGCCAGACTTGTGGCAAGCACCATCAGGGTATTTGCAAAGCTGACAGTGGTATTTGTTTTGGATGTGGCAAGCCAGGACACAGAGTCAGAGACTTTCCTTATCCAGGTACTCAGTAGGTCACCCAAACCAGTAGGGTGCCACCTCCAGTGCTACTAGTGGGAAATGCCTAAATTGACTTTATGCTCTCCAGTCCCGGCAAGATCAGGAAAATTTTCCTGATGTGGTTACTGGTACGTTACAGATCTTTCATATGAATGTTTATGCTCTGCTAGATCCAGGAGATTTTTTTATCTTTTGGTACTCCCTATATAGCAGTTGATTTTGGAGTCAGTCCCAAAATTCTAGCAAAGACCTTTTCAGTATCTACCCTAGTGGACAAAACTATCATAGCCCGACAGGTATACAGGAACTTTTCGATTATGATATTTCAAAAATTCACCTCAACAGATTTATTTGAATTAGAGATGACTGATTTTGATGTCATTCTCAACATGGATTGGCTTCATTCCTTCTATGCCACAGCCGACTATAGAAATAGAATAGTCCAGCTTTAGTTTCCAAATGAACCTGTCTATGAGTGGGGGGTAGCACTTCGGCTTTCAGAGGTCATCTTGTTTACTACTTTCAAGCAAGGAAAATGATATATAAAGGATGTTTCTATCATCTTGTTTGAGTTAAGGACACTAGTTTTGAAACTCCCAATATCAAATCAGTCCTAGTCGTGAATGAATATTTAGATGTCTTTCTCGAAGATCATTCAGGAATTCCTCCTAAAAGAGAAATAAACTTCAGCATTGATCTTCTTCCAGATACTCAGCCTAAATCTATTTCGCCATACAGAATGGCACCAACAAAACTCAGAGAATTGATGGGGCAGTTGAAAGATCTCTTAGATAAGGGATTCATAAGTCCTAGTGTGTCCCCGTGGGGCACACCAGTCTTATTCATGCACAAGAAAAATAGTTCTCTCAGAATGTGTATAGACTACCGTCAGCTCAACAGAGTCACGGTCAAGAACAAGTATCCACTTCCCAGAATTGATGACTTGTTTGACCAACTTCAGGGTGCCAGTTATTTCTCTAAGATAGACCCTAGATCAAACTATCATCAGCTCAGAGTCAGAGAATGTGAAATTAAAAAAATAATCTTTCATACTCGGTATGGTCACTTCGAATTCTTAGTTATGTCCTTTGGTCTTACCACTGCCTCAGCCGCTTTCATGGAATTGATGAACCGCGTGTTCAAGTAGTACTTGGACATATTTGTCATATTCTTCATAGATGATATTCTGGTCTATTCCCACAGTGAGCGTGATCATGCAGACCAACTCATAATTGTACTTCATACACTCAGAGATCATCAGCTATTCACCAAATTCAGTAAGTGCGAATTTTGACTAAGGTCAGTAGAATTCCTTGGTCATATCATTTTCGGTGATGGAGTTAGAGTTGATCCTCAAAATACCAAAGTAGTAAGAAACTGGCCTCACCCTGTATCTCCATCAGATATTAGGAGTTTCTTATGTTTGGCTGGCTATTACAGAAAATTTGTTGAGGAATTTTCTTCTATTGAATCCCCTATGTCCAGATTGACTCAGAACAAAGTCATGTTTCAGTGGTCAGATCCTTACGAAAAGAGTTTTCAGGAGTTGAAGACTCGACTCACCTCAACTCCAATCTTAGCTCTTCGAGATAGTCCAGATGGGTTTGTAGTGTATTGTGATGAATCCATAGTAAGTTTGGGTTTTGTCCTGATGCAGCATGGTAAGGTCATAGCCTACGCCTCCAGGCAACTTAAACCCTATGAGAAGAATTATCCTACTCATTATCTTGAGTTAACAGTCGTAGTTTTTGCCTTAAAGATTTGGAGGCATTATCTATACGGGGTTCATGTAGATGTATTCACAGATCATAAGAGCCTTCAGTATGTCTTTTCTTAGAAAGATCTCAATTTTCATCAGAGAAAGTGGTTAGAGCTCTTGAAAGATTATGACATGAGTGTCCTTTATCATCCGGGCAAGGCCAATGTTGTGGCTGACGCTCTCAGTAGACTGTCTATGTGAAGTGTTGCTTATGTTGAGGAAATTAAGAAGAAGTTAGATTAGGAAATCCATCAGCTTGCCAGGCTAGGCATTCTCTTAGTCGATACAGAGGAGGGTGACATATGGGTTCAGGGTAGTTCAGAATCATCTCTAGTTTTTGAGGTGAAAGAAAAATGAGATAGAGATTCCATTCAAGTCAAGTTGAAACAGTCTGTCAAGGATCAGAAAGTAGAGGTTTTCTCCCAAGGAGGAGATGGTGTTCTGCGTTATTAGGGTTAGCTGTGTGTTCCAGGTGTAGATGACTTGAGGTAGAGAATTCTTGTAGAAGCACATGGTGCACACTACTCAATTCATCTAGGGTCCACTAAAATGTACCGCGACTTGCGGGAAATCTATTGGTTGAGTGGGATGAAGAGAGATGTTATAGAGTTCATGGCTAAATTCTCTATATGTCAGCAGGTTATGGTAGATCATAAAAATGCAGGAGTTCAGTATTCCTACTTGGAAGTGGGAAGAAGTGAACATAGACTTTGTGAATGGTTTGCCTCGTACTCATTGCCAACATGATTCAGTTTGGGTCATTGTAGATAGGATGACCAAATCAGCTCATTTCATTCCAGTCCATACCTCTTATTCAGCTGAGGATTATGGAAAACTCTACATCAGAGAGTTGGTCAGATTGCACGGTATTTTGTTATCTATTATCTTAGACAGAGGTACCCAGTTCACTTCTTATTTCTGGAAAGCATTCCAAAAGGGTGTTGGTACCCATGTTCATCTCAGTACAACCTTTCATCCTCAGACATATGGTCAAGCAAAAGGGACCATTCAGACTTTAGAAGATATGATAAGGGCGTGTCCAATCGATTTCAAGGGTAGTTGGGATGACCACTTGTCTTTGATTGAGTTTGGATACAACAACAGCTATCATTCCAGTATTCGGATGGCTCCATTTGAAGCTCTCTATAGTAGGAGGTACAGATCTCCAATCGGTTGGTTCGAAGTTAGTGAGGCCTCAGTCATAGGGCCTGACTTAGTATTCGATGCCTTAAAGAAAGTCCAATTGATTAGAGAAAGACTCTGGGCTGCTCAGAGTCGATAGAAGTCTTATGCAGATGTATGCAAAAAGGATCTCTAGTTTGAGATTGGTGAATATGTCTATCTAAAGATTCTCCAATGAAGGAAGTGAAAAGATTTAGTAAGAAGGATAATCTCAGTCCCCGATATATTGGTCCCTTTAAAATTCTTAGTTGTTTTAGCAAAGTAGCCTATGAGCTCGAATTTCCTTCAGATATAGCCTCAGTTCATCCAGTCTTCCATGTCTCTTTGCTAAAGAAGTGCATAGGTGACCCAACAGTCGTAGTCCCTATTCAGAGCATAGATTTTCAAAATATCCTCTCTTATGAAGAGATTCCAGTCGAAATCCTAGACTATCAGACTCGTAGACTGAGGAACAAAAAAGTCCCTCTAGTCAAAGTTCTTTAGCAGAATCACCCCGTTGAGGGAGCTACTTGGGAAGAAGAAGCAGACATGCGGACCAAGTATTCTCACCTCTTCTCTTCAAACTCAGATCTAGATCACGGTAATAGTTCTCCTTAAGCTTTTTAGTTTTATGTTCAGATTTCAGTGACAAGCTTGGTATCCATTTCATGTTTCGAATTTCATTATAAACTTGGTATTAAGTACCATTGCATAGTCAGTCATGCATTCATATATCAGTTCAGTTATATAATCATGCATCAGACATGCATTATCATTGTGAGAACCTTCATTCATTAGAACACTCAGTCATGCATTCATGAATCATTTACACATGCATTAGATATGCATGAAATGGGATCAAGTTCCAGTTATTCATGTTCAGTATGTACGTCAGTATATCTTCTTCCCTATCACTCAGTCTTATTCAAGGATAAATGTTCTCAAGGGGGAGATATTGTAGTACCCCATACTTCTACCTAGCTTGAAATTGTCCCAAGTATGTTAGAAACTTACTTTGAAAGATGAATCCACTTTTATATACGTGGATTTTTTTTTAATATTTTTATTTTTTGTCATGTGGGAAATTGAATTAGATTTCCAATGATACCAATTTCGTCTAAATCCGGTATTGGGGTAGAAATTTATGACATTTTATAGAAAACAGTCAAAACCGCCTAGGTGTAACGGTGAGGGTTCGACAGACCGTCGAGCTAGCGACGGACCGTCGCTCAAGTCGTCGTAGCGGAGGAAGTAAGATCACCTTCTGCCTAAGGGCGATTACTCAGGCCGATAGACCATCGAGCTAGCGATGGACCATCGCCCAAGTCATTGCAGCAGAGGCAGTGAACCCCTATTCTGCCTAGGTGCAACAGTCAGGACCGACGGACTGTCGACCCAGCGATAGACCATCTCACCCACCTTCGTATAGTTCATTTAGTTATTTTAAAGTCATTTTTAAAAGGGTATTTGGGTCCTTTCCACCTGTTTTAACCTCTAATTATATCAGATCAAGGCTAATAAGTTCATTATCCATCTACAACATCAAATTAGGGTTTTCTCTCAAAGATAATCCCTAAGAACAAGAAACCCTAGGTGTTTAATTCCAAGTCAAGAATTTAAGTTTTCCTTCATCAATCTTTAAGAAATCATCCACCCAGGTATGTCATGTGTTGATTCATGGATCCCTTTTACCCATGAAGCTCAAGAATCTTTTTTCAAAATCCAAGATTTGTCTATTTATGATTGTTCATGATTTAAATTAAATTGAAATTCATGTTCATGATGTTTTAGGGTTTTGATTCATGTTTGAAATTAAATATTCAAATGATTGACCCTAGGATGTGGTGATTTGTATAATAATCAGGATAAAACCTTAAATTTACATGTTGATTGATGTATACATGATTATTAGATGTGTTGATGATTGTATAACCAAAGTATTCTCCCCATGTGTTCGATTAAATGCCTATGTGATGAAAAGTTCCATACTAGTATAATATTTTGAAATCCCCATTCATATACAAGTTCATGCATGTCAAGCGTTTGATGAAATGTCTTAGTCAATGAGTTATAGATTTATGTGTGGACATTGTGGTGCTTTAGAACTTGTACTTCATGAATTCTCCAACTTATTATATTATGGATTGTTGATGTGTTCATGTATTCAAGAAAGTCATGCTTTTTCGGTTTTTTCCCATTGAGTCCTGAGGCTACTTGTACCCAAAAATTTAGCTGTGTGCCTAGAATCAGTGTCATGTTTTCAAGCTACTCTCAGTCAAGACATGATCCATAGAACTCAGTCAGTCTCATGACTCAGGAAAACTCAGTAATATCAGTAGTATTCCGTCAGTCAATGGAACTCAGTTAACTCAGTCTAGTCAATTCAGTTAATCATGTTCAGTGTCTATCCTGATGGGAGTAGAAATCAGCACCAAGCGAACCCAAGGATGGGAACCCACCTGTTATATGAGGGTGTGATTCTTAGAAGCGATCCTTGCATTCCAGAACTACATAAACAACGTAGGTTGAGACATCATAGCATGTTATATGAGGGTAGATAAGGTGGCTTAACCTATTATATGGGGGTTCCCACCATTCTCACTAGAGTCACCTGTTATATGAGGGTTACTCACAGATTGTCCTTACCAGTGGTGCAATATTGACACCCTTCCAATTAAGGTTACAGATTGGACCCCAACTTAGTTATATTGCATTATTTGGGGCATGTCAGCTAGATGAATACTTCCCACAGTTTCAGTTACAAAAGGACTGTCAGATATAGTCAATCAGTCTCAGTAATAGAACTCAGATAGTTCTACAAAATTTTGGACTGTCAGATACAGTGAACTCAGAATAGCACGAAACTCATCTAGTTCCATCAGAACCTAGGCTGTTAGATACAGTCGCTCCATATTAGTTATTTCAATCATACAGTTATCAGTATCTCATGTTATCAGTACTCAAGGTCAATAATTATGTTATTATCGAACTCAGTTACAGTTATTATGTATTCATGCATGCATTCACACGTTTATGTTATCCAATTAGTTAGTATAGTTTATGTATGTGAACCTTTTTCATTCAGCCTACCTCACATGCATACCAATATATTCAAACGTACTGGCTTATTTGTGCTATGGTGTTTTATACCATATGTTCAGAAGCACGAGCTCCAAAGCATTAGTAGCATTCTAGTCTTTGTTGTCAGAGTTAGTAGTGAGTCCTCATCCTTCGAGGACATGACCATTACTTTATTATCTGATTAATTAATTTATTTCAGTAGTTGGAGTTAGTTGAGGACATGTCCCATCAACTCCTTATTCAGACAGTTTAGAGGCTTTCAGACTAGCATGTTTAGACAGTTATTTTAGTTGTTTTGGTATTGATATACCATATTTTCAGATGTTATGTTTTATCAGATCTTTGAACCTTATGGATTTTCAGCCTTTATTTCCATATTTATATAGTGTATTATGTAGTGTACAGGTACAAATATTAGTCATGGGTTAGCTTATAGTCCTTCGGGGTCATGAGAACCGTGTGGCATTCCAGGTACCAGATTTGGGGCTTTACACTTACCCTACTATTCTTGCCTATTTCTGGATGCAGGAGCACTAATTGAAGAAGGTACAGGCATGGATGAACGATTCTGAACCTTGGAATGATTTCCTTCTCCAGACCTATTCTAACCATAATCAAACTGTCCTGTTCTAGCCCTCTTATTTACTCTCTCTCTCTCATTTATCTTTTCTACCTCAATCTACTGAGCATGCATCATTAATATAAGAAAGTCCATGTCTCTGTTGAGCATAGCAGTTCTACACTCCTTAACTACTATCCCAGACACACTGGTCACAAACTTACTTATGCTTGACCTAGGGTCAGCCATCTGGTTAGGGGCATACTTAGACAACTGGTTGAACTTGAGGCAATATTACTTTACTATCATTGAGCTCTGCCTCAGGTTCATGAACTCTTCTATCTTAGCTTCCCTTATCTTAAGTGGGAAGAACTTATCTAAGAACGCATCCTGAAATATCTGCCAAGTCATGGGAGGCTGCATTCTCCCCTCTACTCTTCTTCCATATCACTAGCCAATCAAAAGAAACATCCTTCATCCTATAGAATTCCAATTCTATACTTTCTTCCCCAGAAACATGCATAATTCGGGTGATCTTTTTTACCTCATTAAGATAAAGTTGTGGGTCCTCACCTGCCTTTGATCAAAGAATTCTAGCGGGTTCATTCTAATGAAATCTTGAATTCTGGCTGTGGGTAAATCCCTATCCTGCTGAGGTGGTACTGCAACCTGATGGTTTCCCAGAATATTAGTTGTCACAGCTTGGGCTAGTGCCTAAAAGGTAGCCCGAAACTCTGCATGCGACACATTCTCATTCAAAGGATCTGCAGGCTGAGGTGGCTGGTAATTATTTCTACGGGCATTAGCTCTGCGAGAAGGCATTTTTTGTTATGTGAAAGAACGAGTTAGAAGCAGATAGAGACAATGAATGCACGATAGATCATGAAAGAAGAGACGATTCCCTAAAATGCTCCATTGCCTCTTGCTCATAGATATGGTGCACTTTACACGGATAATCAAGACTCTATGTAACACAACTTGTCTGACTCTGTAGGACTCTTTAAACTTATGCTCTGATACCAAGTTTGTAACGCCTCAAAATCTTGTTCCTGGGATGCCACATGATGCTCCAAACTACAAGTAGTCCTGAGCTAACCCTGGCTGCCTTTTCTAGATCTGAATCTCAAAATAGGGAAAATATAGATGAATAATCATAATATATGCAGAAAACTATATGAATATTTTGAGTATATTTGAATCATACTAAATCTCAAAAGTCTGATAAAATAAATACTGAAAATCTAAATACTAACTCAAAGGTCTAAATATGAATCTAATAGTCCGACAAGCCTCTACTAGATGAATCTAGAGAATCATTGGTACATGCCCTAACTGACTAGACTTTCTGAAATGAGTAAAGATATATCTACTAGTAACTTGGAAATTGAAATAACTAAGTCCTCGAACTATGAAGACTCACCAATTGTAGGGATGTAGCTAAGATGCTCGAAGATCAATCACGCTGCTGAGGCTGAGCACCTGAACTTACATTATGAGACAATGTAGCACATAGACATATATGTAGATTAGTACTTTGATGATGTACTGAGTATATGGGGGTGTATGCAATAAGTAAATAATATCATCACAGTTTATAAAATCATGCATGTTAAATGTAAATGACTCACGTAAGCTTGAGTTATCTGAAATCTGGAAGTAATGGATGAATAATAAAACCTGTAATCAAAATCTTGTGAGTCATCACACCTAGTTTTGAAATCTGTAGTTCTGTTCTATTTCTCAAATCACATAGGCTAAGTGAAGTCTGAAAACTTATTCTATGTATCTAAAGGCTTCAAATCAAACAAAACTATTGAAGAGTTGGGGACATCTTTTGGAAGGTTATTTTAACCGACATGTACACCATGTGAGCATCCATGGTTTCCCATGACTATCCCCCGTAAGGTTAGGGTTGTTCTACCCTTTCCATCGAAATAGAACAATCTTATTTGTGTGATCACAATCTGAGTCATCCACATAGAAGTGGAAATAATCTAATAATCTTTCCCTACGGTGGCACGTAGTTCTGGAGTATAAAATCATAGTAACTTATCCATATCGGTGCTAAATACTACTCCCAATCTCATTCTCAAAATCTTAAAAAATCTTCTTTAAAATTTACACAAAGGTTTACAGAAAGCCAATTATGCTTTACTTTTCTTCAAAATCTAAAATCTTCTGAAATAAAGTAGATTATTTATCTAAAATATGAAAATAATCTTGTCATGGGGTGCTTATAGCATAAACAACCGTGAAACAACAACCTTTAAGTGAGGTCCAATGACCCAAGCATCAATATCATGTTAAAACATCTCAAAATTCATACTTGGTAATATAAACATTCATAAATCATCTTAAAATCTGGAAATTACTGCACAAGGCATAGAAATATGAATAAAGTCATGTAATTCAACTTCTAAATCATGAGAAATTTCAATATCTTGCAAATAATGATAATGGGTATAAACCCTAACATGAATCTCATGAAAAATCATATAAATTGCAGTAAATTTGTATTTAAAATAAAGTTTTGGGAAGAAGGATGAAAGATTTACCCTTATTCAAACCCCACATACCTTAATTTGATGATCTAGATGCTAGAACATGAATTTTGGATCTCTATTGATGTTTTGGAGGTGGCTTCTTGGAGTTCTTGAATTGCGGATTCTCAATCTTGAATTGTCTTGGAGGATTAATGGAGGAATTTTTAGTTTCTTAGAGAGGGAGTATGATGAACTAGGGTTTTGCTTTGAGGAGAAAGATGAATAAAGCATAAAGTTCTTTGAAATTTGATAAATCTTATGTTTTTGGATGGATTGACGGTTGGATAATTTACCAAAATGCCCCATTTAACTTTTAAACGGAACTGGTAAACGTAATTTTTCCCGATATGGGTGGCCACCGTGACGCACCACAATCGCAGTGGCTCATTGGAAAAAGGACGAGTGGGAATTGGATTCCCTCCGTGATGCACCACCATCGCGGAGCCCCTATTTGCCATTTTGACCACTGGTACGATGTGCCGGATCGTGGAGTGATACTAGAAATTACCAAATGTGAAATTAGGCCTCTCCGCGATGAGCCAAAATTACGGAGTGACACAGGAAATTGAAAATTATAATTTTACGTTTCTCTGTGACGCGCTAAGGACCCAAATCACGATGTTTTACGACTAAAAATTAAAATAGCCATAACTTCTTACCTGTTTATCGGATTTAGGGGAATCTTATATCGTTGGAAATCTAATTCAATTTCCTACGTCATGGAAAGTCAAAATCTAAAGAATTTCACATGAAATAAACATCACTCGTTCTAGAAGCTACTCCTTGTCATTTTTGGGACGAGTTTAAGCTAGGAAAAATTACGAGGTATTACAATTTCCCATGAAATTGAAGTTAGGGTTTATACCCATTAATGTTATTTACAATCTTATGAAATTTTCAATGATTTAAAAGTTGAATTACATGATTATGTTCATATTTTCATGCATATTACTGAAATTTCCAGATTTTGAGTTGAATTATCAATGTTTACATTATCAAGCATGAACATTTTGATGTTTTAACATGAGATTGATATATGGGTCATTATACCCTTATTTAAGATTGCTATTTAAAGAATTGTTGTTCTATAATCACCCTATGACTAGATTCCTTTCATATTATTGATAATGATTTGACCTTTTGGTTTCAGAATAGATATGAAATCTACTTTACAGATTCAAAATACAGGTTTATCTTTACAGATATACAGTTGTTTTTAATTACAAACTATTAGACTAATTTAAAGTGAATTTTCTTCAAATGAGCATACAGATTTAATGGGAGTAGTATTTAGCACCAAGATGGGTACGTTACTACGGTTTCATACCCCAGAACTACGTGCCAATGTAGGATTTAGATTATTCCCACTTTTATGTGGATGACAGATATGTGATCACTTAGATAGTTTATACTCCCTGGAAAGAGTATGACTCCTCTCCCCAACATGAGGATTCCTCCTTAGGGGGAGAAGAACGTTAGACACCATTAATGCTCACATGATTTATGTCGGTTAAGAAAACCTCCCTGCTAGCTAACAGAAAAGATTAATAGAAAATATTTTAGAAAAACTAAGTGTAAAGACTCACAAACTTACTCTGATATTATTTTACTTAAGATTTCATATTACAGAATTACAGCTTTTAGTTTCAGACATAAAATGGTGAGCCCTTTTTCACTTAGCCTATATGATTTGAGAATAGAATAGAAATACAGATTTTAGAACTAAGTGTGATGACTCAAAAGATTTATATTATGTGATTTACTATTCATGAGTTATGATATTCAAATTCCAGATTACTCAAGCCGATGTGAGTCATTTACATTTAGCATGCATGATTTTATAAATTGTGATGATATTGTTTACTTATTGTATTCACCCCCATATACTTACTACATCATCAAAGTATTAATCCACATATACGTCTATGTTCTACATTTTCTCATAATATAGGTTCAGGTGCTCAGTCTCAGCAGCATGAGTGATTTTCGAGCATCTTATCTACATCCCTGCAGTTGGTGAGTCCTTATAGTTCGAGGACTTAGATATTCAGATTTTAAGTTTATTAGTAGATGTTTCATTATTCATTTCATACAGTTGAGTTAGCTGGGGTCTGTTCCAGTGATTCTCTAGACTCAGTCAATAGAGGCTTATCGGACTACTAGATTCAGTTTTACACTTTTGATTCAGTATTTGGATTTTTTAGTATTGTTTTACCAAGACTTGTGAGATTAGTATGTTTCAGATAAAATTTCTGCATTTATTATGTTTCCATATTCATATTTCCCTTATGTTGAGATTTAGATTTAGTAGAAAAGTAGCTAGGGTTAGCTTAGGACTACTTATAGTTTGGAGCACCGTGTGGCATCCCGAAAACTAAATTTTGGGGCATTACAACTATTGATCAAAGAGATGGACTTGTCTAGGTTAATGGTGCATGGCCAACAGATTGAAGAGGAGAAGGCCAATGAGAGAGAGAGAATAAGAGGTCTAGAACAGGTAGTTTTAATTTTGTTCAGCCGAGATCAAAAGGTGGTAATCGTCCTCAATTCCTCCAGAAATCTTTAGTTCCAACTTCATCCTCAGCTAGTGCACCTGTGCCAAAGTTCAAAAATAAAAATTGGGATAGGGCACTAGGATCTACGTCCCAGGGCAGTGTAAGCAGTGCCCACACTAGTCTTCTCTACCAGAAGTGTAGAAGGAATCATCAAGGTGTGTGCAGGGCTGGTACTGATGTGTATTTTAGATATGGAAGGCCAAGCCACAGGCTGAAGGAATGTCCGACAGGTATGTGGAAAGGTAGGAATGATAGTCAACAGGGTCAAGCTAACTCTTCAGCAGCATTTGCAGGTCGCCCAACTCATCAGGGCGCCACTTTGAGTGCCACGAGTGGGTAGCGCCCAAACAGACTTTATAAACTTTCAGTCCCGACAATATCAAAAAAGTTCTCCTGATGTAGTCACTAGTATGTTACAGGTCTTTCATTTACATGTATATGCTTTACTGGATCCTGGAGCTTCTCTTTCTTTTTTAACCCCTTATATATCCATCAACTTTAGAGTCAGTCCCAAAATCTTAGTAGAGCCTTTCTTAGTATCTACTCCAGTAGGTAAGTGTATCATAGCCTGACGGATATACAGGAACTGCCTGATTACAGTGTCTCAGAAAGTTACTTCAATAGAACTTTTAGAGTTAGAGATGATGGATTTTGACATTATTCTTGGCATGGATTGGCTCTATTCATGATATGCTTCAGTTGATTATAGAAACAGAGTTGTCCATTTTCATTTTCTAAATGAACAAGTCCTTGAATGGAGGGGTAGTACTATAATGCTTAGGGGTCAACTTTTTTCATACCTTTGAGCGAGAAAAATGATATCCAAGGGGTGTATTTATCTTCTTGTTCGAGTCAAAGACTCTAATTTAGATACTCCTAATCTCGAGTCAATTTTAGTATTAAAGGAATTTCCAGATATGTTCCCTGAAGACCTTCTTGGAGTGCCTCTCGAAAGGGAAATCTACTTTGGGATAGACCTTTTCCTAGATCCCAGACCATATCTATTCCGCCTTATAGAATGGCTCCAACTGAACTCAAAGAACTAAAAGAACAGTTGAAAGATCTCATGGATAAGGGATTCATCAGGCCCAGTGTTTCCCCATGGAGCACTCCATTCCTTTTCGTGCGAAAGAAATATGGTTCTCTTAGAATGTGCATCGATTACCATCAGCTGAACAAAGTCACAATCAAAAATAATTACCCACTTCCCAGAATCAATGACTTGTTCGACCAACTTTAGGGTTCCAGTTATTTCTACAAGATAGACTTCAGATCCGGCTATCATCAACTCAGATTTAGAGAATGTGATATCCCAAAAATAAATTTCAAAACTCGGTATGGTGACTTTAAATTTCTCATTATATCTTTTGGTCTTACAAATGATCCAGAAGTTTTCATGGAATTGATGAATAGAGTGTTCAAGAAGTACTTGGATATGTTCATCATAGTCTTCATAGATGATATCCTTGTCTATTCCCATAATGAAGATGATCATGCAGACCACCACAGAATAGTATTGCATACTCTAAGCCCATTAATAATTTTCTAAATTCAGTAAGTACAAATTTTGGCTGAGATCAGTATCTTTTATTGGCCATATCATTTACGATGATAGCATTAGAGCTGACCCTTAAAAGACTGAGGCAGTGAGAAACTGGCCCAAACCTATTTCTCCGTCAGATATCAGGAGTTTCTTAGGTTTGGATGGCTATTACAGATGGTTTCTTAAAGGGTTTTCATCTATTGTATTTCCCATGTCCAAATTGACTCAAAAGAAAGACTCGACTCACCACAACCCCAGTTTTGACGCTACCAGAGGGTTCAGATGGGTTTGTTGTGTACTGTGATTCCTCTAGATTTGGTTTGGGTTGTATTTTTGTGCAAAACCGTAAGGTCATAGCCTATTCCTCTAGACAACTTAAACCTCATGAAAAGAACTACCCTACCCATAATCTTGAACTAGCAGCTGTTGTGTTTGCCTTAAAGATTTGGATGCACTATCTGTATGGGGTGCACGTTGATGTGTTCATTGACCATAAAAGCTTGCAGTATGTGTTTTCACATAAGGATTTGAATCTTCGTCAGATAAGATGGTTAGAATTGTTGAAAGATTATGACATGAGTGTTCTATATTATCTAGTCAAGGCCAATGTGGTGGCAGATGCCCTCAACAGGTTGTCTATGGGTAGTGTTGCTCATGTTGAAAATGATAAGAAAGAGCTAGGTAGGGAAGTCCATTATCTTTCCATATTAGGTGTCCGTTTGGTTGATTCAGCTGAGGGTAATGTTTGGGTGCTGCATAGTCTGGAATCTTCCTTGGTTGCTGAAGTGAAAGAAAAACAAGATAAGGATCCCAATCTAGTTAAGTTGAAAGAGCCAGTCAGAGACCAAAAAGTAGAGGTCTTCTCCCAAAGAGGAGATGGTGTGTTGCGTTTCCAGGGTAGACTGTATATGCCATGTGTAGATGATTTGAGATAGAGAATTCTTGCAGAATCGCATGGTTCACATTACTCTATTCATCCTGGGGCCATGAAGATGTACCGCGATTTGCAGGAAATCTATTGGTGGAGTGGTATGAAGAGGGATATTGCAGTGTTTGTGGCATAGTGCTCCACTTGTCAACAAGTTAAGATTGAAAATCAAAATCCTAGTGGGTCTATGTAGGAGTTCAATATTACCACTTGGAAGTAGGGGGAAGTGAACATGGATTTTGTGACAGGTTTTCCTTGTACTCGTTCTCAGCACGATTCAATTTGGGTCATTGTCGACAGAATGACCAAATTAGCCTATTTCATACTAGTCCATACTTTTTATTTATCCGAGGACTATACCAAGCTCTATATTAGGGAGTTGGTTAGGTTGCACGGTGTTCCTCTATATATCATCTTAGATAAAGGTACTCCGTTTACCTCTCACTTTTGGAAAACTTTTTAGAAGGGCCTTGGTACCCAATTTCACCTCAGTACAACCTTTCACCCTCAGACAGATGGCCAGGAAGAGAGGACTATTCAAACCCTTGAGGATATATTGAGAGTGTGTGTAGTTGATTTAAGGGTATTTGGGATGATCACTTTCCTTTGATTGAGTTTGCATATAATAACATCTATTATTCCAGTATTAAGATGGCTCCATTTAAGGCTCTATATGGTAGGAGATGTAGATCTCCAATTGGTTGGTTTGAGCTAGGTGAGATAGCTTTGGAAGGGCCTGATTCGGTGTTTGGTGCTATAGAGAAAGTTCAGTTGATCTGGGAGAGGCTTAGGGAAACCCAAATCCGATAGAAATCATAGACAGATGTGAGGAAGAAGTATCTTGAGTTTGAGATTGGTGATTTTGTATATCTAAAGATCTCTCCCACGAAAGGGGTAAAGAGGTTTGGTAAGAAGGGGAAGCTCAGCCCCCAAAATATTGGCCCTTACAGACTTCTGAGTTATTTCGGAAAGGTGGCTTAGGAGCTTGAGTCACCTGCAGACTTATTATTAGTGCACCCATTATTCCATATATCTTTGTTAAAGAAGTGTATTGGTGACCCAGCTGTAGTTTTCCCTTTAGAAAGCATAGATGTTCAGAACAACCTTTCTTACGAAGAAGTTTTAGTCGACATCGTTGATCATCAGATTTGTAGACTAAGGAAAAAAATAAGTTTCCTTGGTCAAAGTTATTTGGCAAAATCAGTCCATTTTGGGAGCCACTTGGGAAGCAAAAGCTGATATGCTAACCAAGTACCCTCATCTTTTCTCCGCAAACTCAGACTCAGTTTAAGGTAACAACTTTTTTTTCCACTCTCAGTTCCAGATATATTGTCTTTATGTTATTCCATGTATTCACAAGCCAGTTTAGGCATGTGTCATGTTTTAGACTCAATTATGTAATCATGTTTTCAACGTGTAAATTCAAAATGTAATCTCAATTCCTCAATTTTCTCAGCTTATCCAACCTCATTCGAGGACGAATGTTCCCAAGGGGGACATAATATAATAACCCCCATTTTCGGTGAGTGACGACTTAGTGTGATAGGTCATCAGTTGGTTGATGAATTATCAACCAAAGTCGTCACCCTTAAAATTCAGCAATTCCCATTCAAATTTGGAGGGGTATTTTGGTCGATTCCCTCACCTTTCACAACTTAAATCATCAAAAATCCGTACTTAGCCATCATAAACAAGTTTTAAAACTACTCTTAATCCTATCCACTCTCAAGAGAAAGAAAATTAGGGTTTCCTATAAAGATCATATCCCAAGAACAAGATTCAAGCTCTTCTTCAAGAAAACGAAGAAATTATAATTCCCAATTCAAGAACGTTCAAGAAAAGTCAATTCTCTTTCAAGATCAAAGCCCTAAGGTATGTTGGATGTTAATCCATGGGTCCTTTTAACCCATGGAGTCCAAGAACAGAATTTCAAATTCAAATTTATGATTTTTACATGATTATTATGATTTTTAACCATGAATTCCCATGAATTTTGATTCTATACCATGCTTACACGTAATTGTTGTTGTTATTAAACCCTACATATCTAAATGGTGTTATTCATTGATTTTATCCTTAACTGGTGATTTTATTATTGAAATATGCTATTACTACAAGCTTTAAAACTAATCCCATGCTTAGCTTAAACCATGCATTGCAAGTGTTTGACGAAATACCTACAAGAATGAGTTTTGAATAAATGCTTGCATATCATGTCCTCAAAGTTTTAGTATGATCTTGCTATTATTTTTATCGAGTCCTGGGGGTTTAAATACTCGAAATTTAGGTACTTACCTAGTTTTTAGTATCAACAGAATGGTTTCAAGATAGTTATGAGCATTATCGGTTCAACTATTTATTACATTAAGTTAAACTCAGTTCAGTCTAATAATCAGTGTCATTCAGTTGGTAGTAACACATAGCACCGAGTAAGCGTAGGGATGGTGTCTCCCCTGTCATTTAGCCATAAGGCACTTGTAGCAGTCCCTAGGTTCCAGACCTACGACGCCATCATAGATTTTGAGGAGTCCCCCGTCAGTTAGGCATGACACCCTCGTCTTTCGGGACTTCAGATTAGTGGATCCACACAGCCACTGTTAGTACCCATGGAATGGTACTGACACCCTTCCAACTGGTATTATAGGTTGGACCCTGATAACAAATTAGGGCATTTCGGTTATAGCTAGCTCCGACAGTCTCAGTCAAATATGCAGCTTAGTAATTTAATTTTAGTTTTGCTTGACCATAGCATACATATATTAGTTACTCATTTACCAGTACTCAGTATTTCAGTTTTCAGACTAAATTCAAAGTATGTTTCATGCTTGGTCATTCATTCTCAGTCTTTACAGATTTCATGCATTTTACTCAATACTTTATGCTATACATAAAGTCAGTTACTATGCATGCATATAAAACCTTGTATATTAGCCTAATCTCATTCTGCATACCATTACATTCAAAGCACTGATCTCATACTTATTTTCTTATTCTATGATGTCTCATATCATAGGTTCGGACGCTCAGGTTTTGACCACACCTAGACCTCGCAGCGCATCAGCAACAGTAGCAGTGGTGAGTCCTCATGTTCTAAGGACCGTTTATGTTTATTTAAGTTTAGTTCAACAGTCAGTCGGAGTTAGTTGGAGACTTGTCCCATCAACTCCAAAGTTATTTAGTTAGAGGGTTTCGGACACTTTCAGTTAGTTATTCGATTATCAGTTGTAATTGATAGTCTTACAGTATTATTTTCAGATAGGCATTTTCAGTATTTTGATTTAGTATTGTCCTCATATTTAAACACTTATGGTGTGTTCAGTTAAATTCCGCATATGCTTATCTATTATTTTATTCAGTGCTCATAGAAGGTACCAACATGGGTTAGCTTGTGGGTTCTTCGGGGCTGTAGGCACCGTGTGGAGCCCAGGGTATACTCTCGGGGTGTTACAATTAATCTACGTTGATGATAGAAATAAAATCTATAAAAAATGGTGAAAACGTTAAAGTTAGCTCGGACATCATGGTCAATAAAATAAATGAAAAAGGTTGGTTTACTATTTGCTCTTCATAAAAAGACCGTATAATAGAAAATATTTTCACTTAATATTTTCTAGAATATTTTAGACTGTGAAATCTACTAAAAAATCTGAAGTTTTACTTATTAAGTTTTTCCTTATTTGAATTATATCCTAATATTTAGGACTTTAAATCAATCAATACTCTTGTATAAACCAACTACTTCATATCCACAAAGCTTCAATGTTTTATTTTCATAAAAGAATTTCATACATGTTTCAAATCTTCTAGAATTGATAAGATATTTATAATTTCACAAATATTTTTATATAAATGCCAAACTTCGACAAGCTTCACCACTTTTTTCTCCAGGTTATGCCAAAATCATGTTGAGAAGCTCAACATGAAAATTAAATTTCTTCTTCAGGAGGATCTACAAAATCTGCCAGCCTCCTTAAGGGAATTCTCAAGCACTTGCTCATTCTACGCTCCGCCAAGTTTTCCTCCACATCATCATCTCTGGCAGCCAAAATATTTTCAGAAGTTTGACGTATCGCAGATTTAATCCTGTTTGATGCCATTTGATGGCTACTAGAACTCTTTCTTGCTCTAAAAATGCCCCATAAGTAGTGTTTCTGTTGGTATCCTGCCAACTATCTTCCTGAAACAATTTAACAACGAAAACGAAAACAACAAAATCTAATGAAAACTAAGATCTAATCTATTTGTAGCTTATTTTTCTACCTAATATCAAATAAAACTTACTCCAGTGACGCAGGGGTAGTTCTGTGGATGTAAACACCAAAAGGTCAATATTTGTCTTAAATGCTCGGAGAGCAAGCTCTTCACCAATCATATCTCCAATCAGATGATTAAAATCCTGCTCGTATCTACATAGAGAAAATAAAAATGACAACAAAGTGAATTTGATAAAAACTAAGCGTAAAATGGAAAAAATATAAAGTAATTACCTCATTCCGAAGGAAAGAAATACCGTGCAATATCATCATCACTATCTGACGTATTGATAATGCTCAAACTACACCTCTCTTACGAGAGAGTAAGCGGTCGTCTTCAAATATATAACCCAACTAGGTTGGGGTCGAATCCCACAGGGAATATGGTGTTAATTTGAGTTGTTTGTGAGTCAATCAACCGATAGTTAGCAGTTTCCTGTGAATGGGTTTTTTTGAAAGGGTAACAAGTAATTATTTCTCAATTCAGTGTCAGTGTTCTTAATCAATATTATATGGAAAACTAGAGTTGTGTTCACTATGAGTGTTGGTATTTGGCAGACACTAGTAGTGGTTCAAGATTCTTGTGGTATGTGGGAACAACAGATTATCCTTGTTAAAGTAATGTCAAAATATTTCTCAACCTATTTAGACATTTAATTACCCAATTCCTTCAAACTTAGGGAATTTATATTTCATAACAAGATGTTGTCTCAAGTTAGTTAACCTTGTTATAGAATTAATTATTAAATGAAAGTTTGATACTTCCATGTTCCTGTTGATAATTCACTTCCTACTAGGGTTGATTTCTTATTTCAAGAAAATCACTAGTAGGCATGACCTATCGTTTGCAACCAATAGACAATATGTAAAATAAAGGAATTACCAAAGAGTTACTACTACCTTTAGAATCTTGAACACCTAGTTACTTTACAAAACCAAACCCATAGATCCCACAACTCGGGTTACAGGAATTAGCTACTCATAATGTAAAAAGCAACAAGACAATTTGTATTCATAATTCGATAAATGATAAATTATAGAATAATGAATATCAAAAAGTGTTTCTCAGATTAGATCGCAGTAGAAATCCTAAGAAAATTATGATAACAATCTCTCAAAAGTTAATTGTAAAGTTACAGAGAAAACTAGAGAGAAAATAGTGTAAGTTCATGCAGTTCAAGATGAATGTTCTCCAGTTCAAGATGCCCTAGAAAACCCTCAACTTTGACTTAAATACCAAGATCTAAATTAGGAATCAAATCACAGAATACAACTTTTTCTTGCACAGCTGACGACAAAGTGTGACGCCTTATCAGGAGTCTGACGACTTATAAGACATTGTCATCAGCTCCTCTTTCAATTTTGATGATTTCTTCCTTAGGATGATGACAACTCCTGGCGGCTTATTAGGACTTTGATGACATATCAGACAATATCGTCACTTCGTCACTTCAAATCTCATGTATTGCCTTAGGCTGACGGCATTCTTGACGGCTTATCAGACCCCTGATGGCTTATCAGGGGATGTCGTCACACTTCTACTCCAACTTTCTCATACTTTCTACAGCTGACGATGACTCTAATAACTTATCACAAATTTGACTACTTATCAGATAAGTCGTCAACTACACTTTCATGGCCACTTGTTCCAAATTCACCTCTTTTGCTCTTATTGTCTTTGGTTTTCTTGCATCTTGACTTTCCTTCATTATCAAAGAGAAAAGAATAAGAAATGACAAGAGTTGCTTAGGACTTTACAATTATTTCTAGTTAAAAGCCTCAAATGTGTTAGCATTAGCTCACACATCACGTATTGAAACTCTTCAGCCATAGATCAGGTTTCAAAAGCATTTAAAAGTGAAGATAAAGAGGAAATAACTTTGCTTCTTCTAAAACCCTTTAGCATACTTTAAGTTATTGGTGAGCAACAAGTCCACCCAACAAATTGTATTCTCTGTTCCATACATTAATTCACCCCTGCCAGAAAAGTACAAGAAAATAGGCATTATTTTCATTCACAAGACAACATTTTCCATATTGATAAATTATTAGCCAAGTGAATAATCATTGAGATACCTCCAAACAAGATCACAATCTGTGCAATTTTCAGGTGGGATGGCATCATAATTCCTGACAATGACTTTATTTGGCACCTTTTTCTTACAATCCTCACAAACCTATTGGACAAACTCATCATATGAAATTTTTTTGAGACAGTAGCTGAAATAATTTAAAACAAAGAAGATTATTAAACCATTAATCCATTGTCAGCATTTAATGACAGTTGATTATGAAGATAGAGAAGAAAAAATCAAGAGAAATGAGAGAGAGATATGCTCAACTTTTAATGACACAAATTTTGAGTAATATAGTCAACAATCAACCTAAGATATTAATTATCTCCATCAGTAAACCAAACTAGAACCATAAATTGGACATTCAAAGAACCATGGATGGATTACCATGAGGATATGTTATTTTTTGGGTTTAGTAAAATCTGTATTTTTTCAACAATAACTTTAAACACATGTCAAGTTAACATATGAACTATCAAATGAAGTTTAAACTCTGTATTTATAACTTTGAACTTTTAACAATATGTTCAACCCAAGTTATAAACAACCAAAAATTAAGTTCAAACTATTTTTCTTGAAAATAGAAAAAAGAAATGTTAAGAACTTCAACACAAGTTCAACCAACTTATCAATTATCAAAATAAAGTTTCAAGAATTTCAAACCCAAGTTCAAAAAGTTGAAAAACTATCAATATGAAGTTGAAACTATTTTATGAAAAAAACAGTAAAACTAACTTTAAGAAAAAGAGATAAAATAGAAAGATTCAAGTCCACCAAATTCAAAGTGTGTACTTATGGAAATTATTATCCTCAAGTACTCGAGGTTACAGAATATATCCTTCTAGGTTAAAATGAATCTCTTCGATAGAATAGAGGTACCTCAAATTCTTCCTAACTACAAATACACTTAACGGGAGCAAATCATACTAGAGTTTTTTCAAGAAAGAAGAGTATTTTTTCTTACAAATTTCATGTCTATACAAGAGGAAAAATTCATATATTTATATCCATCAAGATGTTGCTTCATGAAGGGAAGAAATGGCTCAAAAAAGATGCACCCCTTCATAAAGGTGAAACACTTCAAAAAAGGTGTAACTCTTTGAAAAAGTCACAACCCTTTGGAAAGGTCGTAACCAACCAATCCAAAAAAGTGCCTATTCAAATTTCATCCTTTCTCTTGATATTTTTTCAGAAAAAAATACCTATTCATTTTCTATTCACACCTTGAAAAAACCCAACAATCTCCCACATTAATAGTGCATATTTTTTAAAATTTTTTTTTACAGACAAGTGTGTGTTTTACAAGAAAAGACTAGTTGCATCTGGATAAGTGGGTTTTCCATTGAACTTTTAGTAGTGAACTTACATCGGATGCACTCGGTCAATCAATAAATTTGATATCTTTGAATCGACGAGCTTTAATGTACACCTAGACAATACAAGTCACATAACCAACCTTTTACCATTTATGGTTCTCATGATTTAATTCGTTTCAGCCATGAACACATTCTGGTTTGATGAGAGCATAAAGAATAGGCCTTCAATAACATTCTCCTTGAAACGGCTTTCACTTAATCCTCACATAGGTGATTCCTAAATCTTTAATCCTCTATATCAAACTATTTGGTCAAACCTAGGAAACATAAAAACCATTAAAAATATTCAAACCATACTCCTTATGCTTGTTCTCTGAACATTGTCTTCATCATCAGAATGGGTTTAGTATATTGGAATGTTGAACCATCAGTCACAACTTTGTTTGATCTCCTTGAACCTAGCTCTTGGGATCTCTAGTCTTCTAGGTAAAGTTATTTCCATGCTGACTTGTCCTAGGCCTTAAACCCATTGCCTTCGATGATCTCTCAACTACCTCTCTAGATAGTCTTTTGTAAGGGTATCCAACACATTATCCTTTGAATTCACATAGTCAATAGTGATAATTCCAATAGAGAGTAGTTCTCTAATGATATTATTTCTCCATATTATATGATGAGATTTATCATTGTACATCATGGTCACTGCCCTACCTATCGCTGCTTGACTATCCCGGTGTATATATACTGGTGCCAAAGGTTTGGTCCAATAAGGAAAATTTTCCACAAAATTTTAGAGCCATTCAACTTCTTCATTTACTTTATCTAATGTGAAAATTTAGATTCCATTATAGAGAGGGCAATACATGTCTGTTTGGACAATTTCTAAGAGACTACTTGTCCACCTAAAGTAAATACATATCCACTCGTGAATTTTACATCATTCGATCCGGTGATTCAATTTGCATCACTATATCCTTCAATTACCACTGGATATTTATTATAATGCTAAATATAGTCTTGAGTATGTTTTAGATACCCTCAAACTCTTTTCAATGCATCTAATGAGTTTGATTTGGATTACTCGTGTACTGACTCAATTTTCTAATAGCACATGCTATATCTGATCATGTACAAGTCATGATATACATCAAATATCCCAACACTCTTTCATAGTCCAACTGTGAGTCACTTTCACCTCCATTCTTTTGAAGTGCAAATATCACGTCTAATGGAGTCTTGGCAATACCGAAATTAAAATACTTGAACTTGTCAAGCACCTTTTCAATGTAATGAGACTGTGACAACGGCAACCGTTAATTTCAAGCATTTTTTTCATAGTATTTATGTCATAAATATCTCTACTGATGATCAACATATTATCCACATACAAACAAACAATGACATTGTAATTCAGAGTGTCATTAATTTAAACACATTTATCATATTCATTTATTTTGAAGCTATTTGCCAACATGGTTTGGTTAAACTTTGCATGCAACAGTTTGGGTGCTTTTTTTAGTCCATAAAGTAACTTAAATAGTTTGCACACTTTCTTTTATTTACTAGAAACCACAAAACCCTTAGGTTATTCAATGTAAATTTCTTCCTTTTATTCTCCATTTGAGAATGCTCTTTTCACATCCTATTGATGGATTTCAAGACCATATTCCACTGCTAAGGCAACGAACATTCGAATGGATATTATTATTATTACAGGCGAGTATGTATTAAAATAATTAAGGCCATTTTTTTCTGAAACCTTTCACTACAATTCTTTCCATATATTTGTCAATAGTACCATAAACTTTTATTTTCCTTAAAATAATTAGTGTTTGATTTTTTCTTTCTGCAATTCAATTTGATTAAGGTGAATCCAAGGAAGTAGTTTGATGGACAATTTTATTTTATACACATATCTCCACAAAAGGAGATTCATATTCTATACTCCTATCACTTGTTATCGTTTTGATCTTTTATCCAATTGATTTTTTTAATTCTATTTTCTATTACCTAAATGTGTTTATTGCTTCATCCTTACCATTTAGAAAATAAATATAACAGTATCTAAAGCAATTATCAACAAAAGTTCTAAAATACTTTTTCTCACCACGTTATGGTGTTGACTTCATATCACAAATGTCTGTATGGATTAAGTATAAGAGATTGAAATTTCTTTCAACATACTTATGTGGATGCTTATCATGCTTTGATTTCACACACGTTTGACACTTTGATTCATTTCACCCAAAATTAGGTAAAACTTCTAAGTTAATCAATTTTTGCAAATTTTTCTAATTGACATATCCTAAACGACCACGCCACAAATCATTTGGCTCTAGAAAGTAAGAAGAATCCTCAGTTTTCTTAATTTCAATAACCATTATATCAAGTTTCAAAAGGACCTTATTGCGATATCCCTTCCCTACATACGTTTCATTTTTTCTTATTACAACTTTCTCCGGCACAAACACACACTTAAACATATTTTTAACGAGAAGTGTTATCAACACTAAGTTCTTTCTAATAGTAGGACATAGAGAACATTGTTAAGAGTCAACATCTAGTCGGAAGTCATTTTTTAAAATATCTTCCCACTTTCTTAACCTTGGTTATTGCATTATTTTTCATGAAGATCACTTCTTTGGGACCAACGGTATCATAAGTAGAAAAAATATCTTTGTCCACACTAACATCTCTAATGGATCATGAATCAAATCACCATTCATTAGGATATCCAACTATATTTTTATCAGTGATCATAGCACACAGATTTTCAATCTTTCCCGTTGTTTCCAACATTCTCACTTGATCTCTTTTCTTGTTCTTATTTAAAACTTGACTATTTAGAGCTTTGTGTCCAACATCACTACAATTGTAGAACTTGACTTTGAACGTTTTCTTGTTCTGCTCCTTCTCTTGTCCAGAGTACTTCTTGATCTTTTCATTATTTGGAGCATCATCCTTAACAGAATTTGCAACCATCATTTATGATTTCTTATTCAACTGATTATCCTCTTCTATCTTGGGATGCCTCACAAGATCTTTCAAACCAGACAATTGATTTCCCATCATAACTTTTCCAGGAATATGATGATCTATACTTGTGAACATTTATATTTCAAGTTTGGTCAGCCAAAATAACATAATTTTCTACCATTCTTTGAAGTTCACACCAAAATATTTTTTCCAGTTCTTTGCCACTTCTGTTGCTGGAGCAATATCTGAATGACTTAATGACACAACATTAATTGTCGTTGGGACAACATCATTCACTACCAAATCAATTTGTTATTCAGTTTTACTAGTCATTTTACTGTCAATTTTTGACATACACTTTAGTATTTCAAAATACTAATAATAAAGATTTTAATCTTTAACTAACTTGTTTCTAGTCAATGATAAAGTTTTTATATCTTCAATCATCAACCGAATGAACTTTGAATCATGACAAAGTTTTTATCACTTCAAATCACAATCAAATTCAAACAGACTGAAACCTCACAGGTTTTAAACTCCAAAAATCAACACAGAGATTTTAACGAATCAGCGAAGTTCTTATGTTCTTTGAACTGAATTCCCACTCCAATTTCTCAATGAAGCTTTTATGTTCTTCTAATCGAGGGAGTAGAAATCAAAAGATTTTAGTATCCAAAAAATTAGAACCAATAAAAATTAACCAAGTACTTGATTTATACATGGCGATAAATTTTTTTTTCACCAAACAAACACAAAACTATTTATTTTTTCCGTTAATTTCCTTAAGATTGTTGTTTTTCAGGATTAGTAAAACCTGTATTTTTTCAACAATAACTTTAAACACATGTTCAAGTGAACATATGGAGAATCAAATGAAGTTTAAACTCTGTATTTACAACTTTAAACTTTTAATAATAAGTTTTACCCAACCTATGCACAACCAAAAATTAAGTTCAAACTATTTTTCTTCAAAATAGGAAAAACAAATGTTAAGAACTTCAACACAAGTTCAACTGACTTATGAACTATCAAAATAAAGTTTCAAAAATGTCAAACACAAGTTCAAATAGTTGAAGAACTATCAATATGAAGTTTAAACTATTTTCTGGAAAAACAGTAAAACTAACTTTAAGAAAAAGAGATGAAACAGAAAGATTCTAGTCCACCAAATTCACAGTGTGTCCTTAAGGAAGTTATTCCCCTCAAGTACTTGAGTTTATGGAATATATCCTTCAAAAATAAAATGAATCACTTCAACAAAATAGTCGTACCTCAAATTCGTTCAAACTACAAACACACTCAATGGGAGCAAATAACACTTGAGTTTTTTCAAGAAAGAAGAGTATTTCTCTTCAAAACTTCATGTATATACCTGAGAAAAAATTTAGGAATATATAGTCATCAAGGTATTATTTCATGAAGAGAAACAATATTTCAGAAAGGTGCACTCCTTTATAAAGGCGAAACTCTTTGGAAAATGTGCAACTTCAAAAAAGTCACGATTCTTTGAAAAGGTCGTAACCATCCAATCCGAAATGGTGTCTATTCATATTGAATCTTTTCTCTTTGTATCATTCTGAAAAAACATCTATTCATTTTCTATTCACACCTCGTAAAAACCAAACAGGATAAACTGAACTTAAATTGTGAATCCATGGATTACCAATAACAATATTTGACATTGAGCATTCTTTTGCTATGCACTTTCTAGAATGGTTTGATTGATCTCATGTATGTATTTAGCCCATCAAGCACTGATTTTATGAGTGTTAGTCTACCACCTTTAGATAGGTAAAGACTCTTCTATCTTAAAAGCCTTTTGTTATATCTTCCCATCACCTCATTCCACACCTCTGGATCTTTAATTTTTGCACCCAATGACATCCTCAGATACTTTATTGGTAAAAAAATCTACCTGACATCCCAATCTCTCAGCTAGACATTGTAAATTGTCAACCTAAGCGATTGGGAAGAGATAACTTTTCAGCTAGTGGGCATGAAGTCCTAAGATGCCTTAAAAAATTGTTAGGATTTACCTTAAGTTCCTAATCTGTACCACCTTATCCTAAAAAAAATAAAGCATAATCTTCACAAGAAAAATGAGTAATCTCCTGGGATACTGCATAAGGCATTTTGGGCGGTAGCCCATCTGTTCTGACTATCCCTGAGTAAAACACACATAACATTTTAATGGGACTCAGATTGATAAGGGATTGGTGGAGTTTGAAAGAAGACTCAAAAACATTTGATTTGGTGGTGGTGGGCCATATAAATCTTGAGGAATGCTCATTTCAAGTTGAATCTAGAAACTTATGTGAACTTAATCGGTATGGAAACTTTCAACTCAATTTTATTCTAGGTATTTCTTATGATGTTAATTCGCACCCAATACACTTCATACACTTGAGGTTAACCTTTATATATAAGAATAATAAAATTCATCAGGTGTGGGTCTATCTTTATACATAGAACGGTCCTCTTAGCCTTAAGCTTTAGGTGTTACAAGGGTCGATGTTCAGAGTACATCTTTGAATAGAACTCAATGATAGCCTCTTTAATGTCCTTTGGTTCTTAGATTTCTGCCCTTCTCACCATCAACATTTTTGTGGTGTTGTATCTCCTATGAGTTGTTGCTAATCTTTTGGAAAACCTAAAATTCTTGTCTCATTATTTCTGCCATAGGATTTTGTACACATACATAAACATGACAAAATAATTATTAAATCCATTGTGAGATGTGTGCTCCTATTTTGGCTGATTTGGTTGATTAAAATGAAAAGGTTTCACCTCCTCATTTTTATAGCAAATTAATTCCAAATGCTCTAGTATTTGTGCCTAAAAGTATGATTGCAAAGAAGAATGAATCAAAGCTGTTAGCGTCAAGTTTTAGCCCAAAATTGGGCCTGTATATTTTTGATGAGGATAAGGAAGATATTGATATGGGCGAGGATGTATTTGATGAGGATGAGAAAGATAATATGATAGAAATATTCTTTGATAAAGTTCTAGGTATGGGGAAATATCACCTAGTCATCAACGAAGAGGAAGAAACAAAAACTAAAAGAAGATATATGGAAGGCAACACAAATAGGATGGTAAAGTGACTGAGGAATTTTTTCCAAAGCACCTGCAAATGCGACTAGATAAACATAATCATACAATAGTGTCAATATCTCCAAGGAATTCAAATAATTTAAAGAAGAAATGATGAAATATCAAATGTGGTTGGACAAATTGGAAGACGACGACAAAAGGGAAATACTTTAGGTTGCTTTACATGGGAAGTCTATCTTTTTCAATTCATACATTAATACATAGATGTTTGAGGTTGATACTTAACTCTCTTCTTGGATGTTATATTTTTAAATTATTTAAGAATCCTCATTAGTAATATCATCATAGAGCATATGACAAGTTATGTGATGATCATAAAATAATTAGTTCTCTCTAGCTCTTATTTTTTTCATTCTTATTAATTAGCAGATTTTTATTAACCCATTAGAATTGGTTAGGTCAGGTCTATCCCCCCTTATGTGTACTTATACCTATTGAGTATTTTATTTTAATTTTAATTTAAAGTTACTAGACACTCTATCTAGTATTATAAATTTGCTGAAAAAGGAATGGAAAATGTAGTGCTTTTTTTTGCAGAAAACACACTAGGAGAAAGGATAAAATTTGAATAACACCTTGTCACATTAAATGGCTGTGACTTTTACAATAAGTCACAATAACAATTACTTTTGAATCCAACCACCTTTGATTAATGATCCTAAAACTCTCTTATATTTCTCCTTGCTACTAAATGCAGCTTGCAAGTTTCCTTAACTCTATCCATTGCTTCATAAATATAGCTCATTGATCTCTATTGCCTCCATCCACCAAATGAAATACTATAGTCAAATGGGTTACTGTAACACCCCGCACTTTTGGGCTAAAGTTGAACCATCTTTCCTACGTTTATAGTCCCGAACTCAATGGTTTTTATTTAGACATAAGAGTGAATAACATTTACTTTGTGTGGGAACATCCTTGGAGATGAATATTGTAACATTCCGTAGTTGTATCACTCAAATAATGTTCTCTAACATGACCTTTAGGACCCTCATATAGATGGTAGAAAAAGTTTGGACGTTGTGGATGCATAGGGGTAGTTTCAAGACCTTAAAACAAGTAAGAGTCGCACAATAGACCCTTTGCAAAGGGTATGTGTCACATGAAAAATGCATAAGGCCACTAGAAAGGGTGTGCAATGTCCATGCGTCACCCACTTGGGGCTATGCAATGGTCATACGTCATACACCTTGGCCTGTGCAATTGTCCTACATCGTATGACAATAGCATAGAATCGTAAGTGACCTATTTTGTATTATTTTAGGGGCATTAAGGTCTTTTCACACCCCCTTATCCGCCCGTAATCACTTATAGACAAAATTAAGGTCCTTAAACGAGTATTAACGCCCACAAAATCTCCAATTCATTTTCCTTAAGCACAAGAAGAGAAAACTAACTAGGGTTTGAGAAATTAAACTTCAAGAGTCAATTTTCTCAACGTTTTCATCAATTTAAAGGTATGTGGGACTATCCTAAATCTCATGGGAATACAATTTAATGTTTTTACAAGTTTTAGAGTATATATGTATGTACGTATGAAAAAGGGGTTTTGAAATTGATAAAGAGCATGCATTGGTAACCCCATTTTATGATAAAATCTTGTTTAAACTATGGTTTTTTTTCCTAAACTATAATTATATTCATGAGTATGAATGCTATTAGTTTTGAGAAGTTATATTAGAGCATGATTTACCAAATTCCCTCTCTTGTTATGAAACCCATTATTTTTACATATTGTGGGTTGATTATATGGATGGTTAAATGCTTGAGTTTGAAGGTTTACTGTCGTTTATAAATTATACTTTTTAATGACTAAATGATAGGTTGTTTCCTTGATTTATAAATACTTATATTTCTAATAGAGAAATACATGTAATTGATGAAAGGGATGACCACCGTGTGTTAGAGTATAAAAAAGAGAGTGTTTTGGCATATGTTTTTATGTGCTTTTGAAATATGAACTCTCATGTGATGTTTAAATCTTTTGGGTGGTCATTAACTTGCTTTGAAATAAGAAGGGTCGTAGATATGATATGGTATGAAATGTAGGACTTGAAAGTCTGGGTATGACGATACCCTGTTATGATGTGCGCTAAGCAGAATAAGAAAAAAACTGTTCATAAGAAGGAAGTATGATTTTAAGAGACTAAAATAGGGCTTAAAGAGAGTTAGATAGTTACCCAAAGAAGGAAAGAGTTCAAATAACTCATTGCCCAAAACCGTATTTTGTCGACATGGGTTTTATTTTGCCCTAAAATAGGGGATTGTACGCTAGCGACGGTTTTGTGGCATAGTAAAGAGCAAATACTTCATCCCTTGTGGCAAACTTAGGTTAGGGTCTTGGTCACCGGGTCAAGGTCTGATTCTATATAGCCTGTGGAATTATAGAATTGTAGGGTGTACCATCTAGCTCGGAAGTAGTACAAAGCGTTGAGTCAGTGTTTTTACAAGAATGGTTAATTATTTTATGCTGACATATTTTTATGAAATTCTCTCACTTATGTAATACAAAATATATTTTATTTTTGGATTATTCTACATGGAAGTACTTTTGAGTATTGATCCTCTATTTTACAGGTTCTGAGGCTAAGTCCCGTGGTCCTGCAACCCAGAAGATTATTTTAGACTTTTAGAGATTCGTGAGTCTCCCTTACTTCGGAAGGCATCATATGCTTTGTGTTAGTTTCCAGTGGTGTTAGGGTCTGACCGAGGGCCTTGTCTCGGTTTAGAAAGACTATTGTTTTTAGTTTCAGTAGAGGCTTCGTAGATGTTTTTAGGTTTGTTGGGGTTTTCCCCTTTGATACAATGTTATGAAGTTGTAAGTTTGATTAAGAGACTACCGTGTTTTTAGTTTATCTTTCGCACTTTTATACCATATGAGTTATGCTTATGATTTCACACTAAGGGGTCTATTGGGCCTTATTGGTTTGAGATACTCATCATAGCCAGGTTCTTTACTCGGGTCATGAAAAGTTTGGTATTAGAACTGCTCTTATGTCAGCCCCATTTATGTGTGTTAGAGTTCAAACTAGGCTTAGTAAAGTTTTGGTTAGGCGGGGCAAACCTCAGTCCTGAGTCTAGGCAAGTCCCATTATGTGGGGCAAACCTCAGCAAGGATGCTGAGTCTATAAACGAGTGTATGTAATACCCCACCTTAGGAAAAGGAGTCCCACATCGGCAAAATATTGGAGGGATTCTGGGTATATAAGTAAGCAAGCCATACTCCCTAGTGACGCATTTTAAAGCCGATAGGGTCTAGGACCAGAGTGGATAATATCACTATGGATAAGGAGTATTAAGGGGTCTCTCAGGCTTTTGTTGTTCGGGATGCCCGTCGCGTCCAGGGCCTTAGGTCGGGTCGGGACAATTACCAACATAGAGTGCGGAACAATATTCTTTCAAAGTCCACTCATAAAAACAATTCTTGTAACTTGTTTTCCAAAAATTTCGTTGTAAAAACACTATTCTTGTATTAAGAAAATGAACAACTTTCTCAAGTTGCTCTTTGAACACCCCGTAAAAGTCGTGCATGTATTAGCCTTTAATAGAGTGCCCTTAGACTTAAAAACTTAAAAAAATTTCTAAGTGTAATGAGGACTTAGAGTTATTTTAGCTGGCAATCTTCGGGATAAAACTTTTTAGCCTTCCCGACATCCGTTTTTAGATTTTTAAGTTGCATTACAACCAGGAAAGCTCATAGTACATCTCGGATAAGTTTCGGAATTTTTTGGAACGCATAAGGCTGCGTTTAGATTTCAAAACAGTAGCAAAACGCATACCCTATTGCCCAGTTTTCAGCATTTCAGGGTCAACTTCAAACGATCATAACTCTCTGAATATAATGAACTGGGAGAGCTGTTACCTACCAAATGAAATATATTTTAGTCTTCTTTATAATTCAACTAGTTTCATCAAAATCCAACTTAGTAGGAATGAGTTATACCCGTTTTACTTCAGCCTGTCAGCTTGTCAACTGAGGGACAGTTTCGACTTTGTTTGTTTTTTTAGGGGCATTTTAGTCATTTCACCTCACCCATATTTCGTCACCAGATTTAGCCCTCAATTCATCAAAATATAATCCTTTTTCAAAAATTATTCAATAACACCCTCTAGGGTTTCAAAATAAAAACCCAAGTAGTTCCAGAATCAACCATGGGTTTTCAAAACAAATTAGAGATTCGGAATCCCCAATCCACAAGCTTCAAGAATCATCCATTATTCTTCATAATCGAGGTATGCGGGGTTTTCCTAAATTCTCATGGGCATGAAAAATCATATTTTAGAATGGGATTTTTGAAACTATGTATATATTCACGTACTAGATGTTTTAACATCATTGTTTTGGTCTTTTGACCTTCCCCAAAGGGATTTGAGAATATGTATGTATGAAAGCATGTATTTAAGAATGAATTCTTGTTGAGAGCATGACTTTTGGTGAATTCCCTCTTATTATGAATTTTCAGATTTTTCATAGCATATGAATTGTTTTGCAATGCATTTTTGAAAAGCACTATATGAAATGTTTGAACTCTTGTTATGATTTAAAGGTGGTTTTAAATCACTAAGGAAGGAATTTAGCATGAATTTTTAATGTTCATAATGCATGTGATGAAAGAGTGCATTGATTTTCTAAAGGTACTAGACCACCATATGTTTGATGAAGTTTTTGCATGATTTTGACTTGAAGTTTCGGAACATGAAATCTTCTATATCAGTTGCATGTTTTTGGTGGTCTAAGCTATGTTTTAAATGAAAAGATTTAGCTTAATGTATTATGGATCATAAATCATGACTTGCAAGTCTTGGTATGGCGATACCAATTCAGACCAATACCATATCAGACTCAGACTAATAGATATTTCAGACTATCATGATTTTAGACATTCAGAATGTTAAATGTATAGAAAAGGTTAAAAATGGGCATATAGAGATGTTAGGTGGCTCCCTGAAGAGGGCTTGAGTTCTAGCAACTAATTGCCTAGAACCTTGGTTTGCCGACCCGGGTATATTATTATATGCTGACTTAAGTGTCGTGTGGCGTATCAGATTCAGGAACTCCAACCCTTGCGGCACACTCGGGTTGGAGGCTTCCCCGCCGAGTCAATGGAGGATTTTATATCGCCCGTGGAATATCAGATTTGTAGGGGATACCACCTAACTCAGAAGTAATACACATATCAGAATTTGAAATTTATAGACAGGTTACATGTTTCCAGAAAGTGCCCATGTGTTTTTCAGAAACTATTTTATGTATGATGTTTTGATGAAAATTTCTCTCATGTATTATATATATATATATATATATATATATTCAATTACTTTATTTTGGATTGCTTCGCGTGCCAGTACTTTTGTGCTGACCCCCCTCCTGCCAGGTTTTGAGACTCAGTCTAGGGGTCCAGATGAATAGTAGATATTTCAGATCATAGGTCAGATTGTGCAGTGGTGAGCCTTCGATATTCCAGAAGGCCTGTTTACTTTTAGATATTTATCTTTAGTCATGTTTTGGTCTACTAGGGGCCTTGTCCCAGATTTCAGACTGTTGCTATTAGTCATATAACAGAGATTTCGCAGACGGATTTCAGATGTTGATAGATGTTGTGGGACTTTATTTCCCATTATTGATTTTATTAGACTTATGACCATGTTTCCATAATATTGGGTATCTTCCGCATTTCTTTTATCATATGAATTATGTGCATGATTACCAGATAGACAGGGGTGTTTCGGGCCTTCATGGTTTGGGATGCTCTTCACGGCCAAGGCCCCAGTTTGGGTCATGACAAACTTGGTATCAAAGCATGGTTCATGGTCCCAGGGTGTCTGCGAAATCGCGTCGGATAGAGTCTTATTTATGGGTGTGTAGCGCGCCACACTTATAAGAAGGAGGCTACTAGGCATTTAGGAATGTCTCTCTTTCTTCATGTTCTAGTTCGTGCAATAGAGTCTGAATATTCCTCTTTTATACTCAAATTCGTGCTATGGTGTCGCCCATACGAAAGTAACAGTCATCCCAATTCTTTCCTTACTCAGACATTCTCACACATGTCTCATCATTGGGCCGATTCAAGTACAAAAGTTTAGAGTCTAAATGGTATGGTTCGTTCTGATCGAATCATATAAGATTTTTGCAAGGACTTGAGAAGAGTCCGTTAGTGCTTCAAAGTGTGTTGGTTCTAGTGTGAACCTTGATTTTGATGAAATCGTGCTTTTTAGCCTGCAGTATTAAGTGTATTCAGTTCTTTTTAGAACTTATGTTGTCAGTGTCACGCTTCAGAGGTAATAAGGTGTAGCAGAATGTTGGAACTGTATTTTCACCCGACTAGTAGTGTGTGTTAAAGTGTTGTTGTCATGACCTATTGGTAATGAAATTAGACCAAGAAGTTGGTAATGTGAAGTCACAAAGTTAGAAGTCAGAGTGAGGATGATTTACCCCTTTATAGTGATAAACTAATTTAGTAGCTAGCAGCATGTGTGGACAGTATGGTATTCCATGGAGGAAGTGTTTGACTCCGATTTTATTTCTACAGAGTAAGATGTGTATTCTTAGTTCATTGACTATTGCGTATTAAATATCTATCTCATGAAATATTGTCATCAAAGCGTTGATGAAAAATAAAGTCTAGTGAAGCCGTGTGGGGATCTTTCGATTCACTAGCATATTTGACTTGTCATTCATCCCATTTTCTTGTTCAAAATACAAAATCAAAGTCTAGTGAAGCCGTGTGAGGCCTATTTTGATTCACTAGCAACTTTTTGTCCAACTTGTTGTTCTTGTGTAGGTTTAATGTATGTATAGCTAAATCTGGTTGCATAAGATTGAGCCGGTAAAGAGATGATTCGTCCTTGTGTGTTATTAGTAGAAGGTATAGAAGGAGTTGTTAGTTAGGGTGATTTGTTGGTTGCTTGAATGTGAAAATGACTATATTAGCAAGTAAGTTATGATTATAGACTCATGGTTGTTTGAGGAATTTGAAGGCAGTCTAAATGTATGCTTAAGTAAGTAAGTATGAGGTGAGAAATCCACATAAGTAGAGATAATTTGTATGGGGTTATAGTATTAGATTAAGGTTGATCATGTCTATTATATGACTTTACCCCTTGACCTTCTTTTCGTTGGTAGTTGTAAACTAGTACAACTTGTGAAAAGGTAGGTAGTGGATTTTAAGGTGTTTGAATAGAACATGTCAATTTTATGGACTAGCATATTATTTTGCACTTGTCATTGGTGGTAGATGATTAATGCTAAACTATAGGTTTGAATTTAAGTGAAGGATGTGATGGTAAAAAAAAATAGTGGCATGAGATCGATGATGCATATTTTGTGGAATCAAATTAGTAGGCTTGATGTGTTGAAATAGTACGTGCTAATGAGTTATGATAAGGAAGACCGTAAGGTCACGATAGATTTTTTTTGTGTGGCTATGAAGTTCTAATGTACTAGTGTTTCTTGATGGTTATTTCATAGTTTTCAAGTGAGAATTGTGCGTAAGGTTGGGTTGTAGATCACGTTTACGTTCAGCACTAGACACTAAGTTTGAACAGTTGATGCCCATTAAGATAGTTGTTATGATTGATTGGGTAATGATACCAGTTTTATGGAAGTGATATAATAGGCTTGAACGGTGTACGCAAGAGATTAGGTTTATTTGATTCGTAGTGATGTATGATATTATACGTGTGATGTAGAAGTATGCCTAAGGTTACATGAGGTTGTGGTATTCTTTCTAAGGCTATTACTTGTTGCGCGTGTCTAGTGGTACCATTGAATTGTTGAGTGGATAAAGACAAGTTAGATGGTCTATGGTGATCTAAATAGCCATGTTAGGGTGTTTTGATTGATAGTGTTGGGCCTTTTGCGATGATCTTGATTCTCACAGTAGAGAGATATAAATTTGGAGTCGCAATGGTGGTAGGCTATGTCGAAAGAGATATGGTACATCAAAGGCTTGGTGATATCCATGTTAAGTGTTAGCATCTAAGCTTGACTTTTGAAGGTTGAACCGATAGAAATAAGTGTGCAAGCATTATACTATGACTATTGGTGGCTTGGGAAAGATAGAGTGTATCCCGAAAGGTAGTCATTCGGGTTAAGTTCTATGATATGCATGTATTGTCATTTTCCAGAACCTAGAGTGCAGTAAGTATAGTTCAGTTAGAATCTGGTAAAGGATCTCCCAAACTCTCGATGATGACTTGGAGCTAAGGGGGAGATGATAGAATAAGTAACCAAGTCCGGCCCTCAGATTCTAGTAGTGATGTCAGTATGACATAGAACATCAGAAGGGAAGGGTGAATCTCAACCCATTCCTATCTAAGTATTTTTCAGTTATCCCAATACCTACTCATACCTCACGTTTCAGTCCCCTGATCATAGTTCATGTTCATGTACATGATAGAGAATCACATGCTCTTCCAGATTCCTAAATGGGGAACTACAGTTTATTCAGCAGTCAAAATCATATTCCATATGTTATGAACTCTAGTTGAGGTCATGCAACTCATGATGCATGTAATCACTCTTTATAGTGTGCTCAGTCCCGTATAAAGATCTTTTCACGCTTGATGGTATTATGTTTTAACCTTTTAGTAACCCTCCCTATGCAATAATAGTGGTGATGATGTAAATGCTCTTGTTGATGGAAGAACATAGTATGCTTGTTTAGATAAGGCCATAAGTATGAAGAAATATTTGGGGCCAAGTCTTTGCTACATGTTATGGTTAGTGGAAAAGTTTGTGTGTGTATATTTTTAGGATAGAGCGTGGGAGTTATATTGATAATAGTTTAGAAACTATGTGAAGCATGTATTTATGGGTGGTTTCCTTGAAGTTAACATGTGGTTATAAATTAGGCTTGAATGACGTTTTGGGATTGTAATGGAAGGTCGCATTATGCATTAACGACTTCATATTAAGAGTTCAGAGTAGTCATTGAAGTGGTAAGGCATGTTATTCTTAGAATGTGATCTTTAAAAGAGGTATAGAAGGTGGAATCATATGGTTTAGAATAATAGCGTGGTGTAGCATGTTGTATTTTTGTGACTTAGAGTTAGGCTTGATCGCGGAGTAAGGATTAAGCTATTTTAGACATTAGTAGAAAAATTTGTCAATGCTCATATGAGAAATTTAAGCTGACTTAAATGAATATCATATTTATAGGGAATAGTATAGTTAAAGGATATTCGGGAAGTGCGCTAAGCCTGAAAGTAAGAAGTTGTATTGCCAAAGGTCTGAAAATTCTATCCTAATTTAGTAGTTATATGTCTATATTCCAGACTGTAGAGTAGTGCCAATGTTGTGATTTCCTCAGTTGGATGTCTTGTGTAATCCATACCCAAGATTTGTGGCTCCCTATTACTGTTAGAACTCCATTAGAGAGAGCATTGATGAGATTCTCCAGTTAAGTATAAGGGTCCAGCCTAATTCAGTCTGTATAGCCAGTAAGTCAGTAAGTCAGTTTAGCAGTCAGATTCGCATGACTTGTTTTCTCGTCTTTTCATTTATTCATGCTATCCAAAATCTCAGACATGATACTATTCTAAGATAGAGTATACTAGTAATTGTGAGTATAGCTCAGTTCATGCGTCATGCATTAGGTTCAAATTTCGAATGTTCAGTTATGAATCAATTCGTAGGTGCCTTGTGCATCGTCTCAATTTTCTGAGTATCCTAGTGAATTGAGCATTCATAGAGGCACGTAGTGTCCCAAGGGGGAGATACCCCATTCCGTTGCATGCATAGATTCTTATTACAAGATTCACACCAGTTGTCATTGTGTATTCAGTCATACGTTCATATGTCAGTTCAGTCAGATATGCATGCATTAGAAATGCATGTCTAATAGAAAAAGTTCAGCTTATCAGTGTATTCAGTTCTACGTTCATGAGAACAACTCAGTAAAAAATCCATGCATCAGATATGCATGTTCATTATGAGAACTCAGCTTATGAGTAGCTTCAGTTGTGTGTCCCATGCATCAGATATGCATGTCCGATAAAAGAATTCAGAATATCGGTAGTTCCATCCATATGGTCATGTTTCAGATCAGTGTATTCTTTATTAGAGGACATGTCGTGTCCGTGTTATTCCATATCTTTAAGGCTTCAACAAGTTCCTACCCATCATTCAAGGATGAATGATACCAAGGGGGAGATAATGTAACACCCCGTAAAAGTCGTGCATGGATTAGCCTTTAATAGAGTGCCCTTAGACTTAAAAACTTGAAAATTTTTCTAAGTGTAATGAGGACTTAGAGTCATTTTAGCTGGAAATCTTTGGGATACAACTTTTCAACCTTTATGACATCTGTTTTTAGATTTTTAAGTTGCGTTACAACCGAGAAATCTCATAGTGCATCTCATATAAGTTACGGAATTTTTCGGAATGCATAAGGCTGCGTTTGGATTTCAAAACAGTAGCAAAATGCATACCCTATTCCCCAGTTTTCAGCATTTCAGGGTCAACTTCAAACGATCATGACTCTCTGAATATAATGAACTGGGAGAGTTGTTGCCTATCAAATGAAAGATCTTTTAGTCTTCTTTATAATTCAGTTAGTTTCATCCAAATCCAACTTTTGAGTAATGAGTTATACCCGTTTTACTTCAGCCTGTCAGCTTGTCATCTGAGGGGCAGTTTCGACTTTGTTTTTTTTAGGGGCATTTTAGTCATTTTACCTCACCCATATTTCGTCTATAACACCAGATTTAGCCCCCAATTCATCAAAATATAATACTTTTCCCAAAATTATTCAAGAAAACCATCTAGGGTTTCAAAATAAAAACCCAAGTAGTTCCAGAATCAACTATGGGTTTTCAAAACAAATTAGAGATTCGGAATCCCCAATCCACAAGCTTCAAGAATCATCCATTATTCTTCATAATCGAGGTACGCGGGGTTTTCCTAAATTCTCATGGGCATAGAAAAATCATGTTTTAGAATGGGGCTTTTGAAACTATGTATATATTCACGTACTAGATGTTTTAACATCATTGTTTTGGTCTTTTGACCTTACCCAAAGGGATTTGAGAATATGTATCTATGAAAGCATGTATTTAAGAATGAATTCTTGCTGAGAGAATGACTTTTGGTGAATTCCCTCTTATTATGAATTTTTAGATTTTTCATAGCATATGAATTATTTTGCAATGCATTCTTGAAAAGCACTATATGAAATGTTTGGACTCTTGTTATGATTTAAAGGTGGTTTTAAATCACTAAGGAAGGAATTTAGCATGAATGTTTAATGTTCATAATGCATGTGATGAAATAGCGCATTGATTTTCTAAAGGTACTAGACCACCATATGTTTGATGAAGTTTTTGCATGATTTTGACTTGAAGTTTCGGAACAGGAAATCTTCTATATCAGTTGTATGTTGTTGGTGGTCTAAGCTATGTTTTAAATGAAAAGATTTATCTTAATGTATTATGGATCATAAATCATGACTTTCAAGTCTTGGTATGACGATACCAATTTAGACCAATGCCATATCAGACTCAGACTAATAGACATTTCAGACTATCATGATTTTAGACATTCAGAATGTTGTATGTACAGAAAAGGTTAAAAATAGGCATACAAAGATGTTAGTTGGCTCCTTGAACAGGGCTTGAGTTCAAGCAACTCATTTTCTAGAACCGTGGTTTGCCGACCTGGGTATATTATTATATGCTGACTTAAGTGTCGTGTGGCGCATCAGATTCAGGAACTCCAACCCTTGTGGGACGCTCGGGTTGGAGACTTCCCCGCCAAGTCAATGGAGGATTTAATATATCCCGTGGAATATCAAATTTGTAGGGGATACCACCTAAATCAGAAGTAATACACAGATCAAAATTTGTAATTTACAAACAGGTTACATATTTCCAGAAAGTGCCCATGTGTTTTTCAGAAACTGTTTTATGCATGATGTTTTTATGAAAATTGCTCTTATGTATTATATATATATATATATATATATATTCAATTACTTTATTTTGGATTGCTTCGTGTGCCAGTACTTTTGTGCTGACCCCCCCTCCTTCTAGGTTTTGAGACTTAGTCTAGGGGTCCAGATGAATAGTAGATATTTCAGATCGCAGATCAGATTGTGCAGTGGTGAGCCTTTTATATTCCAGAAGGCCTTTTTACTTTTAGATATTTATCTTTAGTCATTTTTTGGTCTATTGGGGGCCTTGTCCCAGATTTCAGACTATTGCTATTAGTCATGTAGTAGAGATTTCGTAGACGGATTTTAGATATTGATAGATGTTGTGAGACTTTATTTCCCATTATTTATTTTATTATACTTATGACCATGTTTCCGTAATATTGGGTATCTTCTGCATATCTTTTATGATATGAATTATGTGCATGATTACCAGATAGACAGGGGTGTTTTGGGCCTTCATGGTTCGGGATGCTCGTCATGGACAGGGCCTCGGTTCGGGTCGTGACACTCTTTATCTTGTGAAACCTTTGCAAACTAAAAAAACCAATTCTCTTCTTTGTACAAGGAAAGTAATTTAATAATTGAAAACTGTTAAAAGTTGCTTTAAGAATGCACGATAGTTGTTTCTATTATTTTTGGTAGCAAGTAGGTTGTTTTTATTATTGATAATTTTAACTTATTATTAGTTTTAATAGGGACTGTTTAAGTTAGGTGTTGATTAATCAATAAAGTATGTTGTGTAAACTAGAAAAGAAAAATGATCTCTGCGTCTCTTCTTCTTTTAACTCCATCACGGTTATTAACTGCTAGTTTTTGGCTTTCATTGCTACTTATTTCCCTTAAAGGTATTAAAACCAACAAAACCCAATATCAATTAAATGTTGATAACTAGAGACAATTATAAAAAGAATAGTCTTCCCGACTGACAAGAGAACTAATAAAATCAAGCAAGTTCTTGATATCTTCTGTATCATGTCAAGAAAGTAATTGTAAATATTGTATTTGTAGGTTTAGAGAAATTTCTATGATTTTGAATCCCTTCTTAATGTTCAACAATAATAATGACCTTTGACTAATGTGAGCATGGAATTTAACTTTTTGATCAAAAACTTAAAGGTTCGTTTCACTGATCAACAAGAAATTTATACAATAAGTTGTACATGGCGTCACAATGATTTTCAAGTGGAAAACAACGACTCCAAAAGGTGTAAAAAATCTCATCCTGCACCTCTATAGGATTTAACCCCAACTTTACTAAATAACTTTAAGCCTCAACAAGACTGACTACAAAACTCTTGTAACCTAGGAATTATAAACTCTAATTCCAATAACTCAACAACCAGGGATTATAAACTCTAATTCCTATAAATCAACAACCAGGAATTATAAACTCTAATTCCTAACTACACACACACCCAAGGTATGTGTTCCCAAAGTCTCTAAGTTTTCTCCAACTCAAAGACTAGACCCTAGTTCAGTTAATAAAACACTCAAACTAATATTACATCAATGGTTCAACACAATGAACAACTCCTAACAATCAACGCTAAAACTCTTAGCTAGATTCTATACTAGGACTACGCTTTTCTATAAGTTTCTTTAGTGATTGGGTAGTACTTAGTGAAGTCAATTTGTCAAATTCCCTTTTCTACTTTATAAGTTCTTAACTTAGTCTGAATGATGCATCTTCTATTTAAGCAAAACTCTTCAAAGATTCATTCTTTATTTCAAACACCCCCTTAAATCCGAACTCTCATTGCATAGAGTTCTACTTCAAGTGAGACTTCTTCATTAATTTTAAGAATATTTCTCCTTCTACACATAGTACTCCTCAAGATATACTTAGAAGTGAAAAATCCATCTTCACATAGGACTTCTTTTTCAATTCAACTTGCTTTCCCTTATCATCAAGTGGCTGAACCAAATTCAACTTGTTCTATTCCCTGTGTGATAAATAAGTTGAATTTTCTAGTTGCATCATTTTAACTGATTTTGATTCTTAATCATTTATACCATGGACTTACATTCTTGAATTTTTGAATCAGTTGAACACGTATATCAACTTTTTTCATTCATATTTTCATTCATCAAAACTTTAAGGTTCAAACAAATTCTCCCTTTTTGATGATCACAAACTTCTTGTCTTTGTGCATTGAAACATATTTACCTGTAGCTACTAAAGTATGAAACACTAGAATGAAACATGTTAGTCAATGGGTTATAAGCAGTGCACAACCCTTATCTTCCCCTTTTAAGCATCATCGAAAAACCACTTCAATGAAAAAATAAACTACCTAAAATGATTAGTTATGTTATTCATGGCCACTTGGGATATCACCAAAACAATCAGACAAAGACTCTATCCAACATAGTGATAGATTAAATAGAGCACGAACACGAGTCAATTAAATAAAGATAACCATTCCATTAATCTGCGAGAGAAAATTTCACATTAAACCTAAGCTAGTACTGAACAAAACAAAATAGTTGAGCGATAATCCCAAAAGAATCTGGTATAAAAATGGGACATGGCTAAGGATGCGAATAGTGAGGAGCAATATTTTCATCCCTCTCTCAATCAAAGTCAATCTTAAAAGTCATGATCCTAGCCCGAAGGACCTCTTATTCCACTTCATGTATGTCTTGTGTAGCTTCTAATTCAGAAAATTTCTCAGCTAAAGTATTTTTTTTAATATAAATGTTAGCCCTACTTATTGAAACAGGTAGAGAAGTATCATTCATCTGTTCAAGAACATTCTTTGTTGTTTGAAAAGTCAAATCTGAACTAGTACTGAGAAATCCTAAAATAATTTGAGCTAATTAGAAACTGAAAGGCAGAGCGTGCCCTTTTTCATTCTTTAGAAACATATGTTACATGCGATTGATGATCAAGTTTGGAAAATCCATGGTACAAAAAGTGATATTTTAGTTGAGAGAGAAGAAGGAATTTCTGGTGTAGGATTAACACATTTGTACAAAACCATTTGGTGAGAATCAAAGAAAGTTTGGTCAACTAATTCGTTAGTTTTAGAGGACAAGGGGAGGATGAAGTGTGAGGAATTGAACATGTGTTCTCAACTGTTTTAACTTAGATAGCCTATGCTTATGTCAGTGTAGAACATACCTGATAAGAAGAACTTTGTGGTCATAATTACTTGCTTGTACCTATTTTTCTGCACAATTTAATACAAAATTAGGTCAGAAGAGTCAAAAATCTAGAATCGGGACACACAACTAAATGTGCAAGACTGAATCGAATAACATTTTAGCTTAATAAGCTTAAAAAAAATAGTTATTCTAGTCAATCATTGAGGGGAGTTCATTTAATTTTAATCATCCCCAAGTCTGACCTATTCCTTTCAAAGTGCATTTTACTTAGTGACTTTGGTGCTTCTCTAGTCAATTAAGTAACCCACATAGTCAACATATTTATAGACTACAAGAGTGAAATTGCTTTCCTTTAGATACCATAGTCTCAAGTCATTGATTCCCATGAGATATCTCAAGATTCTTTTGACAATACCAATTCTTATGAACTACCAACAACATTATCAGTAACTTGTGTTGGTGTTATTGATTTTTGATTTGTTATTCCCCCTATCAATATGCCCTTAGTCTTTACAACAGTTGGACCAGGTGGTACAACATGTTCCGATGCATGCTCATAAGTTTCACTATCATTCTTTTTAAAGAGGATCTCCCATGCTTCCCCCTTACACGAGCACTACAAATCTAACCATCTTTAAAAAGGATTTTGTTTTAGTTCTCTCAATCTTGGTGCTTTCTTTTCCATCTCCAAAAAAAAAATCTACCCCTCCTTTAAATGTGGTGAGTGAAGGGAACTTTATTTGCTTCTAGTATTATGCTTTGAGCAAGCTCTATCCATATACAAATTTTACTTGCCTCCTTTTACTCTAACCTTTAAAACAAATTAGGGGTTAACCTTAGGCACCCCAACAAGCTTGGGTCCTTTCTTGTAATCAAATGGATGAGTGGGGTTCCTTCTAGCCCATCGAAGAAATAGATTATGTGACCTATGTCTCTGACCAATTTTGACCTTTTTGTTATCTAGTGCTAACATGGAGTAAGATTCTTTTGCTAGGCTTATGTTTCTTGATTTGCTTTTTTCTTCAACTGGACATTTAGTGGTTGGATGCCCTAGGTTACCATAAATATAACATAACTCTTGAATAGCATTAGAACTTTTGTAAAAGCCCAACCCTGCCTTTTCATTATGAGTTCTTTGACCTAGGTTATGAATAATTCTTGAAGAATGTGTCCATTTAATATCTATTTCAAGATCAAGTTCCAATTTAGAAACTTCTTGACTTAGTTTACTAACCTTTTCTTTTTGACAAAAGTATTCATGTTTAATTTTAGTCAATTCAAACTCAATTTTTTCTTTTTTCCTCACTCTTGATCTTTTTTCCTTTTTCAGAAAGAGATAGTTTTACAACTTCAGTTTTATCACGACTCAAGGCTACCCCCTAGTCACAACAACGGTGCTTACGATCACAAGTGACCACAAGCTAACCCATGATACTAGTACCTACTATGAGCGCTGAATAAAATTGCACTGATATAACTTATGTGGAAGATAAACTGACAAAACACTAAAAATTAGAATACTGAATATATGTAAATAACATGTCTGAAACTTTGGTGACAATTGATAATACTGAAATGACTGACCTAATGTCTAACTAATTATTTGAAAGCCTCTAAACATCATGAGGAGTTGATGGGACAAACCCCTAAATAACTCTAACAGACTGAATCATAAGAAAATACTAAAATAATTGAATTAAATATATCATATACTTGATGGATGAGGACTTACTACCACTGTTTCTGAGTAACACTGAGTTGTCTAAGAGCAGTTGAGAAACTGAGCATTCGAACCTATGTTATAAGACAACATAACACAAAGAAAAGTATGTGGTCAGTACTTCAAATGTACTGGTAAATGAGATGAGGATTGTCTGATATACATAAAGTAACTGAGCATAAATTCATGAATATTTAAGAATATGAGAATGCAATACCAAGTATAGATATGTTTGTGAGATAATCTACAATTTGATAGACAAAAAGTGGTATAACTGAAAATCTGTACAATTGGTCAAGAAAACCCGAACTGAATACATTGATTACTGTATTGTGATTGTGGGAGGTATCATATAATATACATGCCCCAATCTGAGCTAATCAGGGTCTAACTTGTCATCCCAGTATTAAGGGTGTCAGTATTGTGCCACGAGTACTAACACAGGCTATATGGATCCACTAATCTTATGTCCTGAAAGATCATGACATCAAGCCTAAACTAACGGCTGACTCCTGAGAGGAAGTCAATCCTAAATTGATGGGTGACCCCTCATATCCTACTCTAGCTACATAGTTTTAGAATATAGGGACTGCTACTAATGACTCTGCCTAACTGATGGGAAAACCGTCATCCTTGCATTTGCTCGGTGTTAAATCCTACTCCTAACTGAACCGACATTGCTACTGAACTAAACTAAGTTTGACTGAGAATTATTTATGATAATTGATAGTTCTCATCATGATCATAAATCTCTGATTAAATATCAAGACTCATGATTTCATTGAATTATTATTTGAAAGATCTAAAATCATGAAAAACACGTAGGTATCGAGTGTTCATAACCCACAAGCATGATATGATCATGAAATACAATATTAAATCTCAAAACTATAGTATGAAATCATGATTCAAATACTCAAAGTAAACGCATTTCATCAAACATGTGAAAATCATGAACTTAAACATGGGAATATCTTAAAACATGGGAAAACAACATGGTTATGTTACTAAGATCATAACTTAATAATATAACAGGAAATTCACTTGAATATAACATGAGAAATTGAAGATTAAAACATGAGATAACCTAACTTTTCATGGAATCATTCATGGTTATGAATTAAGTCAAACTACTAAGGAGAAACATGAATTAAAACTCATCTTGAACATTTAAAACTACATAATAAGAGAAAATCCATACTTTAATTGGAAAGAAGGTTTTTGGGCTCCATGGGCGAAAAGGGACCCATGGATGAACATCCCACATACCTCACAAGATGAATTCTTAAAGATTCCTTGAGGATTTCTCGAACTTAAAGCTTGAACTCCTTGTTTTCTTGTGAAAGAGTTTGGACTTGTTCTTTGGGAAAGGGAGGGTTTCTTGAGAGAAATTTGTGAGTAAAAGGGTAAATAATGCTCTTTGGAGGCCCCAAATTTGTGTTATGGATGGATTAGGTTAAGGAAAATGACTCAAATACCCTTAAATACCAAGGAATAAGAGCTGGACGGAATAGGGAGGGGGTAGCACACTCTGGAGAAGTGGACTAGGCCGGGTGGCACCAGCCTTAGAGCGGTGGACTGGACCAGGTGGTGCCCTCCTTACCCTGGTGGACTGAAGGAGGTGACGCCTTCTTATCCCGATAGTGGTAATAGTTTGGTTTTCCAAAGATGACCCAACGCTCATCCGAAAATTCCAAAACTCACCCGAGACATACTTTGAACTATCTCAATCATGAATCAATTCAAAAATCGACGTTCCAAGGTCGGGAAGGTTAAAACTAAGGATATCAAAGTTTAGGGGTCTTGAAAATGTTTAAGTCCTCAACACATAGTGAAAATTCTAAGTCTTGGACCCCTTAAACATGCAACTATGAGCTGAATTGAGCTTAGGATCTTATGGGGTATTACATTATCTCCCCCTTGGGAACACTCATCCTTGAATAAGACTGGTTAGACTTAGAACACTAAGGAAACTAATATCACATACTAAACTTGCATGACTAAAAACAATATTATATAATTGATTCTGAAACGTAATACATTAATAGAATTGATTGCTGTGAATGTATGCACTGACATAAGAATGATTACATGGATGAAACTTAGAATTGAAAAGGGTCAATCTAAGGAAAATCATTACCTCAAGCTGAATCTGGGTTTGCAGAGAAGAGGTGAGGATACTTGGTTTGAATATCTGCTTCTACTTCCCAAGTAGCTCCCTCAACAGAATAATTGCACCAAACAACATTAACCGAGGGAACTTTTCTATTCCTTAGCCTACGAATCTGCCGATGAAAGATCTCAATTGGGATTTCTTCGTAGGAAAGTCTATCCTTATACTCGATGTCTTCTAAAGGAATAACTATATCTAAATCACCGATACATTTCTTTAATAACGAAACATAAGATACTGGATGTGCGGACGCCAAATATATAGGCAACTCTAGATCATAAGCTACTTTCCTAAAATGACTCAAGATTCTATACGAGCCAACATAGAGGGGGTTGAGTTTCCCCTTCTTGGAAAATTTCTTTACTCCCTACATATGTGAAATTTTCAAATATTCAGAATCACCAACCTCAAACACAAGATCCCTTCTCCTCATATCTGCATAAGATTTCTGATGGCTTTGGGTAGTCTTTAGCCTCTCCCATAACAACTGAACTTTCTCCAATGCCTCAAACACTGAATCTATCCCTATCAATGTAGCTTTACCTACCTCAAACCATCCAATAGGAGATCTACATCTACTTCCATAGAGATCCTCAATCAGAGCCATCTAAATACTGTAGTGATAACTATTATTATAGGCCAACTCAATCAAAGGTAAATGGTCATCCCAACTACCTTTAAAGTCAATAACACATGACCTCGATATGTCCTCTAAATTCTGAGTGGTCCTTTCTGCCTGACCATCTGTTTGAGGATGAAAAGCTATACTGAGATAAACTTGGGTACCAAGACCCTTCTAAAAAGCTTTCCAAAAGTAAAAGGTAAATTGAGTACCTCTATCTGAAATGATAGAAAATGAAATCCCCTGAAACTAAACCAACTCCCTAATATAAAGCCTGGAAAAATCCTCAGTTGAGTACGAAGTATAAACTATGAATAAATAAGATGATTTAGTCATTCTATCGATAATGACCCATATAAAATCATATTGGCAACACATACGAGGCAATCCTGTCACAAAATCTATGTTTACCACTTCCCACTTCCAAGTAGGGATACTAAACTCCTGTAATATACCACTAGGCCTTTAGTGATCAACCTTAACCTACTGAGAATTTGGGAACTTAGCCATAAACTCTGCGATTTCCCTCTTCATACCTCTCCACCATTAAATTTCTCACAAATCACTGTACATCTTAGTGACTCCTGGATGGATCGAGTATCGTGCACCATGTTCTTTCACTAGTATTTGGTGTCTCAAACCATTAATACACAAAACACATAACCTTCCCTAACAACGAAGAACACTATCTCCCCCTTGGGAGAAAACCTCTACTTTCCGATCTCTAATTGTCTCCTGCAACTTAACCAAACTAGGATCCCTATCTTGCTTTTCTGTAACTTGGGCAACTAATAATGATTTAGAACTATTCTGAACCCATAAACTACCTTCAACTGAATCAACTAATCGAACACCCAATCTAGAAAACTGGTGAACCTCATGAACTAACTTCTTCTAATCATCCTCTACATGGGAAACACTACCCATAGACAACCTGCTAAGGTCATCTTCTACTACATTGGCCTTACCCGGATGATACAACACACTTATATCATAATTCTTAAGCAACTCAAGGAACCTTCTCTGATGAAGATTCAGATCTTTCTATGTGAACACGTACCATAAACTCTTACGGTTAGTGAACACATCAACATGAACCACATGAAGATAATGTCTCAAAATTTTCAAGGTGAAAACAACAGCTGCCAACTCAAGATCATGGGTAGAATAATTATACTTATGGGGTTTAAGTTGTCTAGAGGTGTAGACTATGACCTTGCCTTTCTACATTAAAATAGAACTAAGACCAACTCTGGAAGCATCACAATAAACTACAAACCCATCTGTTCCATCTGGAAAAGTCAAGACTGGAGTGGATGTAAGTTGAGCCTTCAACTCCTGAAAAGACTTCTCGCAAGAATCTGACCACTGAAATTTGACTTTTTTCTGAGTCAATCAAGATATGGGGGATGAAATAGAAGAAAATCCTTCAAAAAACTATCTATAGTAGCTACCCAAACCCAAGAAACTCCTGATATCTGATGGATAGATGGGTCTGGGTCAGTTTCTCACTACTTTGGTCTTTTGAGGATCAACTCTCATACCATCACCATAAATAATATGGCCAAGAAAAGATATTGTCCTCAGCCAAAATTCCCAATTACTGAACTTGGCGAACAACTGTCACGACCCGAGCCGGGGCCTAGCCGTGATGAGCATTCCAAACCATAAAGGTCTGGAACACCCTTCTATATCTATCTAGTAATCATGCACATAATTTATATGATAGAAGGTAATGCGGAAAGAGAAATCTAATACGAAAACATGGTCAATCTGAATGTGATCATAATCCTGAAACTAAAATCTAAAATATATCTGAATAATAATGTCTGACTCAGTCTGCGAAATCTCTACCATAAACTAATCAAAGTTGTCTGAAAGATGGGACAAGGACCTCAGTAGACCAAAACCTATCGAATAGTAGTAATATGAAATAACCAGGCCTTCTGAATCATAGAAGGCTCACCACTGCAACTCCGATCTGTGATTTGGAATCTCTACTATTTATCTGGACCCCTAGACTGTGCCTCAGAACTTGAAAGGAGGGGGGTTAGTACAATTATACTGGCACGCGAACCAATCAAAAATAGAGTAATTGAACATATATGTATATATGTATATAATATATGAGAGCAAAGTTTCATCAAGCATTATGCATAAAACAATTTCTGAAAACACATGGGCATCTTCTAAAAACATGTAACCTGTCTGTAAATCTCAAAATCTGATTTGTGTATTACTTCTGAGTTAGGTGGTATCCCCTACAAGTTTGATATTCCATGGGCGATACGGAATCTGTCATTCACTCGGCGGGGAAGCCTCCAACTCGAGTATAACGTAAGGGTTGGAGTTCCTGAATCTGATACGCCATACGACACTTAAGTCAGCGTATAATAATATACCCGAGTCGACAAACCACGGTTTTGGGCAAAGAATTATCTGAAATCACTCCTTATTTGGGTAACCACCTAAGATATCTTTATGCACTATTTTAGCCTTTTCTGAACATGAATCATTCTGAAGTTCTAAAATATACAAATCTGATAAAGTCTAATTTCTGTATTCGTCTGTGTCTGTTAAGGCATTTTCTGAGTTTGGTATCGTCATACCAAGACTTGCAAGTCATGATTTTTGAGCCATAATACATTAAGCTAAATCTTTTCATTTAAAACATAGCTTAGACCACCAAAAACATGCAACCGATATAGAAGATTTTGTGTTCCAAAACTCAAGTCAAAATCATGCAAACACTTCATCAAACATATGGTGGTCTAGTGCCTTTAGCAAATCATGCACTCTTTTATTACATGCAATATGAACATTAAACATTCATGCTAAATTCCCTCTTTAGTGATTTAAAACTACCTTCAAATCATAACAAGAGTTCAACCATTTCATATAATGCTTTTCAAGAATGCATTGCAAAATAATTCATATGCTATTAAAAATCTGAAAATTCATAATAAGAGGGAATTCACTAAAAGTCATTCTCCCAACAAGAATTCCTTCTTAAATACATGCTTTCATACATACATATTCTCAAATCCCTTTAGTGAAAGTCAAAAAACCAAAACAATGATGTTAAAACATCTAGTACGTGAATATATACATAGTTTCAAAAACCCCATTCTAAAACATGATTTTTATATGCCCATGAGAATTTAGGAAAACCCCACGTACCTCTATTTCGGAAAATAATGGGTGCTTCTTGAAGCCTGTGGATTGGAGATTCCGAATCTCTAATCGATTTTGAAAACTCATGGTTGAATCTTGATTTATTTGGGTTTTTAGTTTGAAACCCTTGGGAGTGTTCTTGAGAATTTTTAGATGAATGTGGATGTATTATGAAGAATTGGGGACTGAATTTCATGTTTATGGCTGAATAAGGGTGGAAAAAGGACCATTTTGCCCAAAAAATGGAGTGTTTAAGTCACTTGAAATCATTACATAGGCGCCGCCTATACTATCACCTATGTTTACATAGGCGCCGCCTATGCTATCGCCTATGTTTACATAGGTGTCGCATATGTTTTCCAGTGGCCATGTGTGATTGGTTAGGCAACGCATACTACTTTGAAAGGCCATAACTTCTTGCTCGGGTGCCGGATTTTAGCAAAATTGGTATCGTTGGAAAGATAACTCAGAAACCTATATTTTTACACATAGTAAACTCTCTAATTCGACATATACAAAGCACCATGGTCGATAAAAGTTGGCACAAATTATAATGTCCACTTAAACTTAATCGAACGAAGTAGTTTTCAACTTGTCCTTGAGTCAAAGGACCTCTATGGTCTTAATTCAATCTTGAATGGATTCACATACTACACAAATAATTAACATTCCATATTGGCATAGGATTTATGGCTTCGGGATTATCAACGCATCAAAATCATGGTCTATATGGTAGTCCGAAATGTGGGGCGTTACATTATCCCTCCCTTAGTATCATTCGTCCCCGAATGATGATGCAGGACACAGACAGACACGAGCATAATAAGGACTAGTAAAGATTAGATAGGAATAGTACCTTCTGTCTCATCATCCATCGAAGCAAACAAATTGGGATATGTATTTATCATGTCATCTTCTGAGTCTCAAGTTGCTTCTTCAACTTTCTGATTTCTCCACAATACCTTTACTGAGGCTATCTCTTTTCTTCTCAACTTTTGAACTTGGAGATCTGAAATTTCTACGGGCTCTTCTTCATAAGACAAAGAATCTATCACTTTGATATCCTCTACTGGAAATACCAAAGAATGATCTCCAATGCATTTGTTCATCATGGATACATGGAATACCAAATGAACGGAACCCAAACTTGCAGGAAATTCTAGCTCATAAGCAACTGCACCAATCTTCCTCAGAATCTGATATGGCCCTATATAGCGAGGGCTCAATTTACCCCTTTTTCCAAACCGCATAACTCCTTTCATAGGATAAACCTAGAGAAACACCCAATCACCAACTTCAAACTCTAATTCTCTTCTCCGAACATCGGCATAAGACTTCTAACGACTCTGAGCAGTCTTGAGTCGTTCTCTAATTATCTTCACTTTCTCCATCGCCTGATGAACAAGATCAGGCCCATACAACTGAGTCTCACCCACTTCATACCATCCTATCAGAGACCTACATCTCCTCCCATACAATGCCTCAAAAGGAGTCATCTTGATGCCGGCATGGTAACTATTATTGTAAGAAAATTCAATCAGTGGCATGTGATCTACCCAACTACCTTTGAAATCAATGACACATGCCCTCAACATATCCTCGAGGGTATGAATGGTACGATCATCTTGCCCATCCGTCTTAGGGTGGAAAGCTATGCTCAAATTCATTTGTGTACCTAACCCTTCTTAAAAGATCTCCAGAACTGAGATGAAAACTGCATACCTCTATCGGATATAATGGACACTGGTGCCCCATGCAACCGAACTATTTCCTCAATGTAAATCTTAGAATAACCCTCTCCTGAATAATTAGTCCTCACAGGAAAAAAGAGGGCTAACTTTGTCAACCGATCTACAATCACCCATATAGAGTCATACTCGTTTCGGAATCTCGGAAGTCCTGTAATAAAGTCCATGTTTATCATCTCCCACTTCCATAAAGGCAGGTCTATCTCTTGGGAAGTACCACCTGTCCTCATGTGTTCTACCTTCACTTGTTCACAGTTCAAACACTTGGACACAAAATCAGCTACATCACGCTTCATGTTATTCCACCAATACAAGGTTTTCAGATCATGGTACATCTTAGTAGAGCCTGGGTGAACGACATACCTCGAAGTGTGTGCCTTATCAAGGATTCTTTCTCGCAGTCCATCAACATTCAAAACGCACAACCTACCCTGAAATCTTAGAATACCATCACCACCAATTTCAAACGACATAACCTTTTGTTGACCCATATCTTTCTTGATTTGCATCAAGATGGGATCTTTAACCTGCTTCTTCTTAACTTCATCACAAAGGGATGACTTAGCTAACTCATGAACAATTACCCCTCTATCTTCAAAATCTAAGCAGATTTGTAAGGTGGTGAATATCCTTCACCATCTCTTTCTTTACTTCTTCTACATGAGAAAGGCTGCTCGTAGATAACCTGCTGAGGGCGTCGGCTACAATATTTGCCTTGCCTGGAGGGTAATGCAGGCTCATATCATAGTCTTTCAGAAGCTCCATCTAGTGCCTCTTCCTGAGGTTCAATTCTTTCTGTGAGAAAATATACCACAGACTCTTGTGTTCAGTAAAGATATCAATGTGAACACCGTACAAGTAGTTCCACCAAATCTTAAGTGCAAACACCATAATCGCTAACTCCAAATCATGGCTGGTGTAGTTACGCTCGTGCACCTTCAACTGCCTAGATGCATAAGACACTACCTTACCATGCTGCATTAACACACAACCAATTCCCATATGGGATGCATCACAGTATACCACAAAGCCATCTACACCCTCGGGAAGGGTCAAAACAGGAGCAGTGGTCAGTTTGTCTTTCAACTTATCAAAACTATTCTCACATAGATCAGACCACACAAACTTCACCTTTTTCTGAGTCAATTTAGTGAGTAGAGAAGCTATGGAAGAAAAACTCTCTACGAACCTTCTGTAATACCCCGCCAAACCCAAGAAGCTTCAAATATCGGTTGGAGTCGTGGGTCTGGGCCATTTTCTCACTGCTTCAACTTTCTGGGGATCCACTCTTATCCCTTCACTGGACACAATATGCCCCAAGAAGGCAATAGAATCTAACCAGAATTCACACTTATAAAATTTGGCATACAACTGATGATCCTTAAGGATCTGAAGAATAATTTGGAGGTGATTAGTATGATCCTCTTTACTCTTAGAATAGATCAGGATATCATCAATAAATAAAATGATGAACAAGTCAAGAAACTGATGGAATACTCTATTCATATGATCCATGAAGGCTGCAGGGGTGTTAGTCAACCCGAAGGACATGACTAGAAATTTGCAGTGACCATATCAGGTTCGAAAGGCTGTCTTGGGTATGTCTAACTCCCTAACTTTCAATTGATGATAACCCGAATGAAGGTCTATTTTTGAAAAACACTTGGCACCCTGAAGCTAGTCAAAAAGGTAGTCAATCCTAGGAAGAGGATATTTATTTTTAATCGTGACCTTATTCAGCTGATGGTAGTCTATGCACATACGAAGGGAACCATCTTTCTTTCGCAGGAAAAGTATAGGAGCACCCCAAAGAGATATATTAGGGCGTATAAAACCCTTATATTGGAGATCTACTAAATGTTCTTTTAACTCTTTTAGTTCTACAGGAGCCATTCTATACAGCGGAATGGAAATAGGACGAGTTTCTGGCAACACATCAATACCAAACTCAATCTCCCTATCAGGTGGTATTCCTAGGAGATTATTTGGAAAGAGTTTTGGGAATTATTTTACTACAGGAACAGATTGAAGAGGAAGACTCTCAGCATTGGAGTCCTTAACTCGGGTAAGGTGGTATAAGTAACCTTTAGAAATGAGTTTGCGGGCTCTGAGATAGGATATAAAGTGCCCTCTGGGTGCTAAGGAATGTCCTTCCCACTCTATCACTAGTTCATTTGGGAAAGAAAAAGTGATCCTTCGATTCCTACAATCTAATATGGCATAGCATAAATAGAGGCAATCCATTCCCAAGATAGCATCAAAAGCAACCATATCTAACTCTATGAGATCTGCTAACGTATCTCGGCTACCAACAGTCACAATACAACCCCTGTAGAAAAGGGTTCATAAATCACACTGGGCTCAAACCCGAAACCAACAGCCACATAAGGGGTCACATAGGATAAAGTAGACCCGAGAGCAAGTAACACATAAACATCACAGGAAAAGATTTGTAACATACCGGTAACAATATCTGGGGAAGCTTCCTCCTCCTGGAGGTTGGTCAAAGCATATAACCGGTTGTGACTGTTCCCGGTAGCTGATGTGGCACCCTTCTGAGGCGGGGGTGGTGCCGAAGAATTTGCCTGAGACATTGCACAACCAACATTCTTTTTAGCAGATGGACATTCCCTCTGAAAGTGACCCGGTATACCACATGAATAACATACTATCGAGTCCAACTGAAACCTTCCCGGATGATTTCTACCACAAGTCTCACACCGGGGAAAAGTAAGATGCTGCTGATCCACACTACCCTGTGACCGAGTATCCTGAGCTCTGGTTCCATGGTTAGTTGGAAAACTATGAGATCGTCTGTCTTCTAGTGGTCGGGGTAATGGGGCGCTGGCAGTAGACTATGAATTACCCCAATTCTTTTTTTTCTGCCATTTATTTCCCAACTTACCACCCTGAGGCTGACTGTGATTTTGGTCGGCTGATCTGGCTCTTTTCGCTTGTCTTTCCACCTCCCTAGCTTCAGAGATCTTCTTCTTTTTCTCTTCTACCTGCTGCATATGAACGGTCAGCCTAGAAAAGTCTAACTCCTTATTCAACATTGCCCCTAGCACTCAAGCACCAGCTATCAGAAAGGCAGGATGCAAATTTTCTCATCCGGGCTCTCATATTACTAGTTAACTCTGGTGCATAGCAGACTAGTTTATTAAACTTCAAAGTGCACTCATGTACACTCATACTTCCCTGTTTCAGATTCATAAACTCTTCCTCTTTGGACTCCCTCAACTCCAGAGGAAAGAATCTGTCAAGGAAAGCTTCGACAAATTTGCCCTAAACTGTGGGATCAACACTCTCATATTTTGCATCCTCCCAGTCGGCATACCACTGATTCGTAATATCCTTAAGCTGATAAGTTTCTAGTTTCACCCCTTCAACCTTATCCATGTGCATTACATTAAATATCTTTTCCATCTCAGCCATGAACTCCTGTGGATCTTCCTCCACCTTGGTGCCAGTGAACTTAGGTGGGTTCATTTTCATGAAATGTCCGACCTTGGTAGCCTCAGACGTAACATATGCAGACCCAACATCTTCTAATCGTTGAGCCTGGTTAGCTACCAACTATGTCAGCATATGAATAGACCGTCTGAATTCTGCATTTGAAATATTTCTCTGAGCAGTCAGGGGATGGTTGTCATCAGTCCGTAGAGCCCGAGGTGGAGTGTTCGGTACTGGAGGGACTCCCGGAGTAGGGACATATTCTGGAGTGTAAGCTCTGTTACGAGTCCGCATCCCATGGGTGGGACGGACCTCATCTGCCTGAGCATTCTAATCGATGATACGACGTGAAGGCATAGCTGTGTTTCTAAAATACAAGAGATCATTGATTAGGGGACAGTTCAGACTTTGAAGCACGAACTAAATCACAAAGAAGGGAAAGATTTCCTAAACGCCTAGTAGTCTTTTGCTTATAAGTGTGGCGCGCTACACACCCATAACCAAGACTCCACCCGACGTAATTTTGCAGATACTCTGGGACCATGAACCATGCTCTGATACAAATTTTTTCATGAACCGAGCCGGGTCTTAGCCGTGACGAGCATCCTAAACCATGAAGGCCCAGAACACCCTTCTATATCTATCTGGTAATCATGCACATAATTCATATGATAGAAGGTAATGCAGAAAAAGAAATCTAATACGAAAACATGGTCAATCTGAATGTGATCATAATACTGAAACTGAAATCTAAAATATATCTGAATAATAATGTCAGACTCAGTCTGCGAAATCTCAACCATAAACTAATCAAAGTTGTCTGAAAGCTGGGATAAGGGCCCCAGTAGACAAAAACCTATCGAATAGTAGTACTATGAAATAACCAGGACTTCTGAATCATAGAGGGATCACCACTACAACTCCGATCAGTGATCTGGAATCTCTACTATTTATCTGGACCCCTAGACTATGCCTCAGAACCTGGAAGGAGGGGAGGTCAGCACAATTTTACTGGCACGCAAAACAATCCAAAATAGAGTAATTGAACATATATGTATATATGTATATAATACGTGAGAGCAAATTTTCATCAAGAATTATGCATAAAATAGTTTCTGAAAACACATGGGCATCTTCTGAAAATATGTAACCTATCTGTAAATCTCAAACTCTGATTTGTGTATTACTTTTGAGTTAGGTGGTATCCCCTACAAGTCTGATATTCCATAGGCGATATGGAATCAGCCATTGAATCGGCGGGGAAGCCTCCAACCCGAGTATGCCGCAAGGGTTAGAGTTCCTGAATCTGATACGCCACACGACACTTAAGTCAGCGTATAATAATATACCCGGGTCGTCAAACCACGGTTTTGAGAAAAGAGTTGTCTGAACTCATGCCTTCTCCGGGGAACCACCTAAGCTCTCTTTATGCCCTATTTTAGCCTTTTCTGAACATGCATCATTCTGAAGTTCTAAAACATGAAAATATGATAAAGTCTGATTTCTGTATTCGTCAGTGTTTGTTATGGTATTTTCTGAGTTTGGTATTGTCATATCAAGACTTACAAGTCATGATTTCTGAGCCATAATACATTAAGCTAAATATTTTTATTTAAAACATAGCTTAGACCACCAAAAATATGCAACTGATATAGAAGATTTCATGTTCCAAAACTCAAGTCAAAATCATGCAAACACTTCATCAAACATATGGTGGTCTAGTGCCTTTAGCAAATCATGCACTCTTTTATTACATACATTATGAACATTAAACATTCATGCTAAATTCCCTCTTTAGTGATTTAAAATCACCTTCAAATCATAACAAGAGTTCAACCATTTCATATAATGCTTTTCAAGAATGCATTGCAAAATAATTCATATGCTTTGAAAAATCTAAAAATTCATAATAAGAGGGAATTCACCAAAAGTCATTCTCTCAACAAGAATTCATTCCTAAATACATGCTTTCACACATACATATTCTCAAATCCCTTTAGGGAAAGTCAAAAGACCAAAACAATGATGTTAAAACATTTAGTACGTGAATATATACATAGTTTCAAAAACACCATTCTAAAACATATTTTTGATATGCCCATGAGAATTTTGGATAACCCCGCATACCTCTATTTCAGAAAAGAATGGGTGTTTCTTGAAGCCTGTGGATTGGGGATTCCGAATCTCTAATTGATTTTGAAAACTCACGGTTGAATATTGATTTATTTGGATTTTTAGTTTGAAATCCTTGGTAGTGTTCTTGAGAATTTTTAGATGAATGTGGATGTATTTTGGAGAATTGGGGACTGAATTTCGTGTTTATGGCTGAATAAGGGTGGAAAAAGGACCATTTGGCCCCAAAAATGGAGTGCTTAAGTTACCTGAAACCATTACATAGGTGCCGCCTATGCTATCGCCTATATTTACATAGGCGCCTCCTATGATATCACCTATGTTTACATAGGAGTCGCATATTCTATCACATATTCTTTCCAGTGGCCATGTGCGATTGGTTAGGCGACGTATACTACTTTGAAAGGCCGTAACTTCTTGCTTGGGTGCCGGATCTTAGCAAAATCGGTATCGTTGGAAAGCTAAATCGAAAACCTATCTTTTAAAACATAGTAGTCTCTCTAATTTGATATGTACAAAGAGTCATGGTCGATAAAAGTTGTCACAAATTATAATGTCCACTTAAACTTAATCGATTGAAGTAGTTTTTAACTCGTCCTTGAGTCAAAGGACATCTATGGTCTAAATTCAAGATTGAATGGATTCACATACTACACAAATAATTAACATGACATACTGGCATAGGATTTATGGCTTCGGGATTATCAACGCATCAGAATCATGGTCTATATTGTAGCCCGAAATGCGGGGCGTTACAACAACTGATGTGCTCTAAGGGTCTACAACACAATTCTTAGATGGTCTTCATGGTCATTCTAACTATGGGAATAGACAAGGATATCATCAATAAAGACTTTGATGAACATGTCTAAGTAATATTTGAACACTCTGTTCATCAAATCCATGAAAGATACAACGACATTCATTAGTCCAAAGGACATAACTAAGAATTTATAGTGACTGTACTGAGTTTTGAAAGTTTTATTAAGAATGTCACATTATCTAACTTTGAGCTAATGATATCTTGATCTGAGGTCTATCTTAGAGATATAACTGGCACCCTAAAGTTGGTCGAATAAGTCATCAATTCTGAGGAGTGGATACTTATTCTTGATTGTTACTTTGTTCAAATGATGGTAGTCGATACATATTCTAAGAGAACCATCTTTCTTACTCATGAATAGAACTAGTGCGCCCCATAGAGATACACTCAATCGGATGTAACCCTAATCTAAGAGATCTCTTAACCACTCTTTCAGTTCTTTATGCTCAACTGGAGATATTCTATAAGGTGGAAAAAGATAGGTTGGGTATTTGGAATGAGATCTATTCCAAAGTCAATTTTCCTTTTGGGAGGAACTTCAGAGAGGTCTTCAGGGAATACATTTGGAAATTCACGTACTACTGAAACTAACTCAAGACTCAGAGTCTAAGAACTAGAGTCCTTGACTCGAACAAGATGATACATGCACCCCTTAGATATCGTCTTTTTTCCCTTAAGATAAGAAACCATCTGACCTCTAAGAACAGAGGTTTTACCCCTTAATTCAATAATTGGTTGATCTTGGGTGTATTTATACACCTAAGCACCATAACTTATCCGTATTTTATCTAAGTTTAGAGAACAAAGTGCCTAGGTTCTTATATTTTTACTCTACTTCTATGTAATTGAGCTAGCCGATGCGATTAATATGATTTCAGGTATTAATGAAGTAGATAAAGACATAATGGGACTATGGAATGCGGATGGCATATGACACAAGAGAGAGTAGCATTCTGGACCAAATGAGGCCCATAGAAACTATGTCCAAGACTAGTTTGTCATTTATAATTAGTTCAGGGACTTAGAAGGCAATTATGAGAGAAAAGATTATTAAAAGGCTTAATGCTGAATTTTTATTCAGGATTCAATATTCTGTATTATTTTGAGAGAGGATAGAGGTGTCTTACACTAAGGGAGAAATGCTATTCATCTTCTCTACCAAGATCGTCTTCTAGTTTTTGGTATGATGAATATTTCTATTGTGATTTCCGTTCTACCCATGAGTGGCTAAGTTTATTAGTTAGGGTTATGGAAGCCTTGTAGCGTACAATATATCACTTTGGATTTGGAATTCATTATGCATTGATTTGTTTACATCATACTCTCTTCTCTTATCTTGAATTCTCGTGGTTGCAAACATAGAGAATATGCCTTAAAATGCAAATTGTTCGAAAGAAAGGTTGATGTTTAAAAAAGAGAGTAGTGACAAGAAAATAGGATTCCCAACCCCTATTTCATATGTTAATGCCTTAGCAGGATTAACTACTTAGAGATTTCATTTTTTTTGGTAACTGCTTTTGATTCGAGAGAACTAATATGAATTAGTCCTTGATGGTTGAGAAACACTAGGATTATCTTATTAAATACAATATATTTCTCTGTAAGCACGATGCATGTATGAATTCGTAAAGCCCATAGTTAGAAAGTATTGAAAACTACAAGGGGACATAACCCTAGCTTTCTATTTCTCTAAATTTGAATAGTACTACACGTATTTTATCTTGTTAAACTGAAACCATTAATTTGTGAACTGTATCAAGTCCCCTTATTTATTTTATGGAAACGAATGATTAAAAGTCAACTAATCTGCATACAACTTAATTAGCACCATATTCCCTGTGGGATTCGACCCCAACCTAGTTGGGTTATATATTTGACAAAGACCGCTTACTCTCTCATAAGAGAGGTGTACTTTGGGTGTATCAAATTTTGGCGTCGTTACCGAAGAATATGGTTGTTGATTGAGTTTATGTTTATTAATTGACTGTTAGTAGAGTTTCCTTATTTGATTTTTATTTGTTGTGTTTGTTCATTATAGGCTCATTGTTTTTTATTCCATGAACCAGAAGCTCATCTCATTGAAAGAATGGCTAACCAACAAGAAGCTGAAAGATTAGCCACTTTGGCTAATTCTCAATTAAATCAACAAAATGCAAATAACCTAGGTAGAGTAACTAATCAAGATGAAGAGGACCTGGGAGATGATGATTTAATTGACCCAACTAATAGAAGGTGTGCAACAGGGGTAGTTGTACCTATAAATCGAAATCGTCTATTCATAGGAAAACTAGACCGCCAAGCTTCACAGTTTGATGTTGACAACGATAAGGTTGATTTAGATGTAACTTTATCTACGGAAATCATTCTACCACCACTAGCTTTAGGGGTGAAATTCAACATCACCAGCACTATGATCCAACCACTGAACCTGAAAGGACTCTTTAGTGGATTTCCTGGTGATGATCCAAATCTACATTTGGTGAATTTCATTAGTATTTGTAAGTCATTTGATAATCCTGGAGTGGGACAAAATCCTATTCATTTAAGATTGTTCCTACTGCCTCTATCTAGAGAGAAAACTGTGGTTGAATGAGCTGACTCCTGATTCTATAACAAACTGGAGGCAATTGAAAGAAGCTTTCCTAGAAAGGCTCTTTCTACCCTCCAGAATGTTATAGTTGAGGGATGAGATCCGCAACTTTAGGCAATTGGCTAATGAAGCTTTGTATGAGACTTGGACGAGGTTCAAAAAGAAGTTGACTCAATGCCCAAACCATAAGATGACTGATGAACACTTGATGGAAATATTCTACAGAGCTTTGAACTCACTTACAAAGACAATAGTGGATAATGCTGCTGGAGGAGATTTTACGGAGCTCACCTTTACTGAGTCTGCAGACATGTTAGAACGAATGACTAAGACAAGTAGAGCATGGCATACCAGAGATTATGTGGTAGCAAGCAATACTGGGTCTAGTGTAATATCAACAGAGTAGCGTAGGAGAGAAGAGGAGCGTGATCAGGATATGGATCACATAGATGGATCTGCTCACAAAACATTTTCTATCAGGGAATATAGAAAAGGTAAAAGTTGTGGGGTCCCACGGTAAGAGAGATGAATCAAACACCGAGGAAGAGGCTAACTACTTGCATAACCAGGGGGTTTTCGGACTGGTGGTCAAGGAAACCAAGGTTGGAACCATCAAGGAGATTGGAAGAATAAAAGTGACAGGAGTGGACTGTATTTACCTCCTGGAAGCCATGATAATGCTTCCACCAGTTCAGGTAAAATGTCCATGGAGGACATGATGGAGAAACAATTAAAGGGAGTTGAGGCGACCAATTTTGGGGTGACTACTATGAAGAGTGACATATCTTCCATGAGTCAACTAGTAAACTCACACTCAATTACTATTAAACAACTTGAGTATCAGATGAGCCAATTATCCACAATATTCAACCAAAGATAGAATGGGACTCTACCTAGTGATACAGTTCAAAATTCGAGGAATGATGGATCGTGTATGGCTATTACTACTAGGAGTGGTAAGATGTTGTTTAGTCCAGCATGGGGAGCATCCTCTCATACTAATGTAGTTGAAATAGATTGGGAGATAGTTGATGAATCTTCAGTAGTGCCTGTGGAGTTGGGAAGTTCGAAAAAAAATTTGCAGAAGTGGAACAACCACCAAATCCAAAGCATTTTAGTGATGTGGATCAAGGCATAAGAAAGGAGGTAAAAGTTGCTCCAACTAAAATCCCAAGGCCACCACCATAATTTCCACAACGATTAAAGAAGAAAGAAGATGATGGCAAATTTAGCAAATTCATGGCTATGTTGAAGCAGTTGACAGTGAATGTGCCCTTAGTTGAAGCACTGGAACAGATGCCTGGATATGCTAATTTTATGAAAGACCTATTGACGAAGAAAAGGACTGTGAGATATGAAATAGTAGACAATCTTCATCATTATAGTGCTATTGCTACAAGATCTATTGTCCATAAGAAAGCTGATCCGGGAGCATTTATTGTTCAATGTATGATTGGATTTCTAAAGTTTGAAAATGCCCTTTGTGATCTTGGGGAAAATATAAATCTTATGCCATTAACGATTTTCAAGAAAATTGGTTTGGGAGATCCTATGCCCACCAATATGTGGCTTCTAATTATGGACAGATTAGTAAAAAGGTCGATTGGGATTCTACATGTACTTGTAAAAGTTGCAGATTTTATATTTCTTGTCGACTTTGTAATTCTTAATTGCCAAGTGGACTTTGAAGTACCCATAATTTTAGGTAGGCCATTCTTAGAAACTGGGAGAGTGTTAGTTGACATGGAGCTGAATGAGCTGAAATTTAGGCTCAATGAGAAAGAAGTTAGTTTTGAAGTATGTTGGTCTATGAAACAACAAAAGAAGATGAGTGTCTTCTCGATTGTTGATGTATTCTATGAAGATGAGTGAGATGTACCAGTTAAGGATAGGTATGTTGTGGAGACCATATCTAGTTTGGTTGAACTTGCAAGCAAGGATGTGAGTGACTTCAAAGTGGTTGTACTAGGAATGAAGCATTTTCTTTATCTAAAAAATGAGGTACAAATGGTATCATCGATATATTGTGATAAAGTCTGAGTAGTCAAGATAATCGAGTCGTATCACAATGTTAAATCAGGCGCTGCATGGGAGGCAACCCATGGTTTTAGTTTTATTTTATCATGTTAAACAAAAATGCAAAAATAAGAGTCGAGCCACGACTGAAACTACGGCTCTTGGTGGGAGGAAACCCATACTTCTAATCATTTTTTGTTGTTTTTGATTAAGTGTAGATGCATGAAGTACTAAGGAGGATATTAGTACCAAATTTGGTTTCGAATTGAGCCATGTCAACGGTGGTAAGTTTAGGAGTGATGGGAATATTGTAGGTAAGTTGGAGTGGTCAAGTGTGTAAGGCTTAAGTATGATTCGTGTTAGAGTCTTGCCCCGATTTATGTTAATACAACCCAAAAAGTTTTGCGGTGTGACTTTATTTTGTGACTTTCAATGAGGTCTGTGGTGGTAGCGTAGGGATCAGGCCGATAGGGCCAATCCCGAAGCCCACCACTGACCTCGATGGGAGTGCAGGGGTAAAACCTCCGCGGTATGGACCTTTCTCAATTCTTTATATAAATAATGGAGTGCATGGCATCAAAATTTTCATAGACCATGGTAAAAGCATAGCCTTACATTCAGCCTAAGCACATTGCTTCACATAGGCGAAAATAAGTGGCATGATGTGCGCCGCACACCTTGATGTAGGCGATAACATATGCGTCGCACCCCTAATGTTGTACGATAACATGTGCATCTCCCAAGCCTCCGCACATGCTCACTACCTCACCTATGCGATGCCCAATGTGCTGCATACCTCAATGTGTGTTATAACATGTGCGTCGCACACCATACCGCATAGGCTCACTGTTTCATGTGTGCGATGACCAATGCATTGCACACTTAAACTTGTGCGATAACCTATGCACCACAAACCTTCCAATTCCAACATAAATCCATTTTTGAATTGGGTCAATCCAATCCGGATTTAACTCTTTAATAGAATCCACACCATGAATGCCTAAAGTCATACTTATTTCACTCCTAAGCTGTACAAGATTTCTTTCTCACCATTTTATTTTTCCTTCAATATTACTCTTTGATTTACAATCTCAAGAATTTCCCCCTTCCTTCTTCAATTTTCCATTTTCAAGGTAAGTTTTACTTTCTTAACCCTTAGTTATTGTGACCTTTTGTTATAGTTAATTGATTTCTTGAGGATTATGAATTAAATTATTGCCATGTCTATGTCAAAAAAGGATTTTGAACATCTTGGGAAGATAAGCACCATTATGGTAGTACTTGAGCTTGTACATGTGAGTGAATTATTCACACCCAACATAGTAGTTATGTAACCATTAGTTTCCATTTTATTGTGTTGAACATAATATTGGGAAAATCTTGTGAAAGTGATGGTGTTCTGTATATCTTTATATGGTTGAAGTTGTAGGGCATGATTTTGTTGTGATTCATTGAATAGAATTGGGGGAATTGAAGTGAGAGAATTATATTGCGACTAATGTTGGTGCACCATATCAAAGTGTATGTCGGCGAAGTCTGAGTACCCGAAAATAACACTTAATTGGTTTATACTAAAAAATTAAGTTTGGGATGGTGACTTCACCACCCGCATCTTAATTATAGTTAGTTTCATTATGTGTGGCTGACGTGGATGATATGATGAACACAGGAAAAATGGCTCTGATGATGATCTCAATGCAGGTGGCATGACTCCTAACGTGGATGAGGAGTAGTATTCACTTGAGGCTACTGAAATATTCACATGGGCACTGATAACTCTACCTACTAAGGTCTAACCTGGATTGAATTGTCCTACTATGTTCAAGCCTACTCAAATCTACAAAATGCACATATCACACTGTAATACTAGTCTGAATCCTGAATTCAACATACCCTGCATTTTTGCAACTCCTCATCACATGAATAATTATTATTACCTCTTCAACAACTACATTCAAATTCTTACTATCCATCCACTATGTACAATGCATTTATCTAGTTACATACCAACATAACATTTAAGACTATCTTCACAACCACAGTCTTATGTAATACAAGCATGCAACAATTTTTCCTTAACATGAAACATTCTTTCCTTAACATGAAATATTTACTTTCTCACATCTAAATAAATTACTCATCATCACCATTATTTCATAAGGGAAGGTCACTAAAAAGTTAGAATATAAGATACCGAAGCATGGAAGAAATACCATACATAACTTGGATATTTAACTAGGGTTGGAGTGGTAGAGTACAAATGACACAAATTCCTTAAAAATATCTAAATTGGGGGCATAAATGACACAAATTTCAATTTTGTTGATCATTAAGAGTGTATCATGAGTCATAGAAACTCAGAATACTGTAAAACATGAGTACATGAGTCATGAACTGGATGACCTGAGTTTGGAGTTTCTGAATTCATGGAACATTATTCGTACTATTAGGTGAACTAGAACTCCTCATACTAGGAACTAGGAGAGTATATGATTTTCTATAATGTGTACGAATAAGAGTTATGATCATATAGCTGACATGTAAGGCATGAGTAAATATTGTGATCACTGAGAAACATTGCATTGGGATAAGAATGGCTTGGGTATCATCCTATCCTACTACTTTTCTACATATACTGACATCACTACTAGGATCTGAGAGCCTGACTTGATTACTTGTTCTATTATCTCCCCCTTAGCGTAAAGCCACCATTCTAAGTCTGTGAACCACTTACTCAACAACTTTGAACTGAACTGTCATCGTTTACTCTAGATTCTGGGTTGAATAATTCACATATTTAGTAAACTCACCCTGAATGAATATGACCGATAATGTAAAACTTGATGCTAGTACTTGTTTTTGAAATACAACTCTTGGCTTTATATAGACCCCAACTATCATCATATAACAACTTAAAACTGACTAACCTAGAATTTTCAACACATCTTTCTATTAGCTCAACCTCAAAGATTCAAACTTAGGTTCTATCGCTTAACATGGATATTCTTAACCTTTTAACGAACCATACTAACTACCTTTAAAGACTACTAATATCATATCTCTAAACTTATATTTCTACCTAAACTATGAGGATTACCTTTACTCTTGGACATCTGACACCAACATAGTATAGCCCACAACTTAGATGGTAAGAATATTAATTTCTATATTAGTAGCCCCATTCAGACCTAGCACCCCAGGGTACTATATAAGCACACCCATACTATAATACTTAGCTCAAATTTTAGCATACACTATTTCAAGCCTACTGATGCACCTTTCATACAACTAGCCCCATGGATACATTATCCACCAAATTCAGACAATATTATCCCCCACTCTATTGCTACTAAACTTTTGGGTCCATGCTTCTAATTCTATGTCATCTACTATCATTGGATTTTAGGGAGGGCTCTGAAAACATATCTATCCCCTAAGAACTGAGGTATTACCCCTTTATTCAATGACCAATTCATTCAATAACTAAAACTGAATGGATCTATTTCTTAAATCAACAAAAGTAATTTTCTGGGATACTGAAATTGAGTAGTTTCTGTATACCCGTCTGGCTAGGATAGATTTACCTATTGAGGTAGACATTGAGAAGGACTATGTCGAGATAGAAACTAAACTCAACAGCTATAATGGGGGTTATAAAACAAGGAGAAACTCTAGGACCTAACAAAGGATAACATGAAAATAAAAGACATGTAACATACCTGTAACCATATTAGGAGAATTTTTTTGATCTTTTCAGGACTGAGGTGCATATAGCCAGTTCCGACGCTAGACATTAGTTGCACTGAAAGTGGCACCCTACTGAGTCGGGTGATCGGATGAAACTGGAGGACAGTTGGAATAACCCTATTGATGCAAATCCTTTCCTCTTTGAGCCATTACTCTACACTCCTGTATCCTGTGTCCTGTCTTACCACATCCAAAACATACATCACTGCTAGCTCTACACACACTTAGGTGATTTCTACCACATTCTTCACAAGTCATATGAGTGTGACCCCTGCTCATACTACCCTGGGTTTTGGATCCTGGCACCCAATCTCGACTATTACTCTTAAATTTAGGCACCAACGTACTGGCTGAAGGTGGAGCTAGGGATCAAAATTTCTAATGGAGTTGGGAGCGGTTACTACCCCTTGACCTTGGCTTAACATTACTTGTTCTGGCCATCTTATTCTTTCTCTCTTTCTTCTAGCATTCCCTCCTCTTACTCAGCTGAGCGTGAATTAAAAGCCTAGATAGGACAATAACCTGCAGCTTGTTATGAGTAACTAATGAATAATCTAAGGTAGTAAAAACATCTTTGAATTCATCGTGAGAGACATGCTCATTCAGGGAATCTTCCTGAATAGGCGGAGGTGCGGGTTGCTTCCCATTTCCTCTTCCATTGTTCTTTATGGGAGACATGGTTTATAACAGAATAAAGAATGGATTAGAAGGAGATTTTACATTAAGCTCATGGTCATTCATATGATATGAATACTTTCAAAGTATAGAACATAAGGGAACTGATGAGATTCCTATTAATCCCGCATGCAATTCCATAACTGTGTGTGAGGAATATTTAGGAAAGCTCTATCTGTAGGGATTTGAGCTTGACTATTTCTATTACCTCAAAAACAAGGTAGAGCTGGCATGAATTGAGCAATATGAAAATTTGTATAACTTTCTTAGAAGACATTTCTATAGTACGAGCTGAGATATGAAAGAAGGAAAACTTTTCCTAAAACATCTTATAGTCTCTTATCCATAAGTGTGGCGCACTTTGCACCCATGCACAAGACTCTACTTGATGCGTCTTTCAAACTTCCTAGGTCACTTTAAAATTGTAAACTCTGATACTAAGTTTGTAACGCCCCAAGAGTACACCCTGGGCACGTCATAGTGCTTATAGTCCCGAGTGACCACAAGCTAACCCATGAGCTGGTACCTATTGTGAACACTGAATAATATAACAACATATGCGGAAGGACAACTGATAAACCATAAGGTTTTAATTCATAAATCAGATAAAGTCTATAAGACAAATCTGATAATACAGATGAAACATCTTACCAAGATGACTGCAATCTGAAAAATTAATATCTGATTATAGTGTCTGAAAGCCTCTAAACTGACTGAATAAGAGTTGATGGGATAGGCCCCAACTAACTCTAACTAGTTACTGAACTAAAAGCATGAAAATAAATATAGTTTGTCCTCAAAATATGAGGCCTCACCACTTCTATGGCTAATAATCTGGAATGTCTATGCGTGATCTGGGAACTGAGCATCGAAGTTATGATATGATACATCATAGTGCAATAAAAGAGTATACGATCAATACTTTTAATGTAATGGTATGCTAAATAAGGTAGGCTGATATGCATTGGTTATGTGCATGAATAATAACTGACTAAATGAATAGCATGGGATAACTGATCATAGAGTAATAATTGGTTGAATAGTATGAGATAATTGAGTAAACATGCATGAAGTAGAGACTGGCTGATTTACATGAAATTACTGCACATAAAAGTGTGAAAGCTGTAAACTCTGAGAATGCATATAAATTGTAAAATCTAAGAATGCATGACCGAATATATAATATGATTCTGAAAATAATCTGTAAACTAAAAATATTGAAATCCAATAACTGAATAACTGATATTTGTAGGCTATGGTCAATGCAAACCTGAACTAAAGTATACTGAATATTGGACTGAGACTGTAGGAGCTATCATCAAACCGACATGCCCCAATATAAGCAAATTGGGGTCCAACCTGTGACCCAAGTTGGAAGGGTGTCAGTATCGTGCCATGGGTACTAACACTGGCTGTGTCGATCCACTAAAGTGTTTTCCCAAAGGACTAAGGGTTACCCTCATCTGGCAAGGCCCTAATGAGATCAACCCTCAATATACAGGTTAACATCTCAACCTAAGCAGGCTATATAGTTCTAGAATACGGGGACTGCTACTAAAGTTCACACCCTCAACTGGCAGGTGAGCCCCCGTCCCTGGGTTTGCTCGGTGCTAAATTCTACTCCCAACTAAACCGACTCAGAATACTGAACTGTTGTAAGATTAACTTATTTTTATAACTGACTGAACTGATAATGCTCATAACATATTTTGAAACTATTCTGAAGATACTGAGACTAAGTAAACAACTATGATTTTGGGTATTCATAACCCCCAGAACTCGATAGCAGTAATAGTAATATAGTACTGAACTTTGAGGACATAATATGAAAGCATTTATTCAAAATTCACTATTGTAAGCATTTCATCAAATACTTGGTTTCATAGTTTAAGCTAATCATGGGAATAGTAAAAAACTTGGAGTAGTAGCATGATTTCGACATCAATAACACTTAATCATGATTTAAATTAGTGAATAAAAACATTAAAACATGTGGGGTTTGATAAACAACAACAATTTCATATAAGCATGGTATAAAGTAAAGATGCATGGAGATTCAAGGTTAAAATTACAACTTAAAATCATTGTAACTTATAAAGATCACAACTTTAAATTTAAATTGGATACTTGGACTCCATGGGTGAAAGGGTCTCATAATGAACACTTAACATAGCTGGGTAGATGAATTCATGAGAATTGATGGTGAATTCTTGATATTTGTTCTTAAATTGTGGAGGTTGGGTTTATTCTTTTAAGAGAAAGTGATTTCAATTTGGGGAAAATTGTTAAAAGTGGTATTTTGGGACTAAAATCCCATGTTTGGATTAAATAAGGTGAAGGAAAAAGACTTAAATGCCCTTGGGAATTAAAATTTCGGAGCTGGGAATTGGAAGTCCCGATTTTACATCATAGCGTGACGTGTTACAATCGGTGCTCCTCTGGAAAAAGGATGATCCTAAATTAGCACCTTGGCATGACTCGACTCCATCGCGGTGCCTTACTGGAAAGGGACGAGTGCTTTTTTGCACTCCACCGCGACACGGTGTCTGCTCTATTGAGAATTTTGGCGCCACACCGGCCAATTGCAGAGAGCTACTAGAAAGTGACAATTGTAAAAATTCCCCTTGGCACAACATAATGCTTATTATGGTGACACACTGGAAAAGAACGAACGTGAAATTGGCCATTTCCGTGACACATCCTTATCGAGTTGGGCTACTACTTTGTGCTAAAAGTGCTATAACTTCTCACCTGAGTATCGGATATGGACAAAATTGGTATCGTTGGAAAGATAATTTAATTTCCTACAATTTGGTGGGTCTTGAGATGGAAAATTCTGAGTAGAACAAAAGATATGCTCATTTGAAGTTGACTATAGTAATATTCTTTTTAGAAACTCAATCGGTAAGGGATATTTTGATTCGTCTAATAGCTAGGAATTATTTGAGGCCTTAATATACATAAAACTCATGCATAAAAATACCAAAGAACCATAATTTATTTTTCATAATCCTGAAGTATGGTTCTAATATTGGTCTGGATTTTCGGGGTATTACACAACCGATTCACAGGTCAATAATGTAGAACATGTGGTGAAAATTGTGATTGTCCTCGATCCAGTGTTTCGTGAGATTTTAGTAGCCATACGGGCACAAGACTCTCCAACCTGCTATACCGAATTTTTTGAAAGCTTCTTGATCATGAAGTGTTCCTCAAACACGAGGACCTCAAAATGATGACCACACAAGTCACTACAGCAGTTGCTCAATGAGTCACCAATTCCCAATCATTGTCACACAATACTTAATACCCACCCAAAATCAACAATAACTGGCGTCCCCCAAACAGACAGCCCAATCAAAGTGCCATTCCCTAGGATTCAAATAATAGTTCTTAGTGGTGTAATTTCCCACACCAACCCACATGAGTTCGTTGTAAGCTCTGTGATAAATTTGTCCATACAAAAAATTTCTGCCAGTCATGGTCCCATAACTACTTTGAAGAAAAGGCTAATATTTCTACCCAAACACCGCCAACGTACCCTTTGATTGTTGACTCAGGCGCATCTCTCCATATTACCTCTGATACCAACTCGCTGAACAATGTTCAGGACTTTAAAGGGATGGAGAAAGTGATGATGGGTAATGATAATATGATTCCAATTATTCAAAAAGGCACTACTCATTTATACGTGTCAAATAACGCCTTCAAACTCTCTAATATTTTATGTGCTCCTACTATCAAGCGTAAATTTCTTTCAGTTTCTCAATTTGGCCAAGATAGCCTAAACTTAATAGAATTTTGTCCTTCTAATTTTCTTGTGAAGGATATGACTATGGGAACACCTCTTCTATGTGGCCTGAATAAAGAATGACTCTACGAAAAACCATCACTGTCTCGCCCAACTATTAATGTTGTTGTTATCAGCCCTTTCTTACATCTATGGCATCAAAGATTAGGTCACCCTCATTCTCGAGTTCTATTTTCCATTCTAAATAGTTTAAATGTTTCTTATTCTTTGGAAATTCACTTATTATAATTCATGTTTCTGCAATAAAGCCCACAAATTTCCATTTTATTCAAAAAAAATTATCTATCAAATTTCCATTAGAAACACTTTATAGTGATCATTGGGGTTATCTCCGGTGTTCTCAATTTATAAAAAATATTATTATTATATTTTTGTTGATCAATATAGCAAATACATCTAGTTATACATAATAAAAAACAAAAATAAAGTTCAACAAATTTTTCAAAATCTATGAATAGATAAAAAAATACTCAACCTATGCACTGATGAAGGAAGTGAATATCAAATACTAGACCCATACCTCCACTGCAATGTCATACAACAACTTGTTTCTCCACTGTACATGCCTCAAAGGGTTACCATGGCTAAAAGATGCCATCGTCACCTAGTTGAGACAACTAAAACACTACTTCATCAATCTGCTTTACCATTTTATTTTTGATCGTTTTCTTGACATCATGCCACATATCTCATCAACCGTCTACCCACTAGCACACTTAATAACAAGCCACCATTTGAAGTTCTCATTAATGGCAAACCAGGTTACGAATCTTTTTATACATTTGGTTGTTTATGCTACCCGTGGCTTTGGTCATGTGTCCCAATTAAGTTAGAACCGTACTCCAAACTTTGTGTCTATCTTGGATTCTCCATCACTCATCATTCCCATCAGTATTTTGACCCTACCAGTTCCAAAATTTTTCTCTCCTGGGATGTAAAAGTTTTGGAGATATTTGTTTTGAAATTTAATACATACACAGAGTCAATACGCAGCAAAAAATATATAGAAACGTACCTTTAGCCATTATTATTCAAGTTTTGTGAAGAATCACCTTTTTCAAAACCTTAAAAAGAAAAGATGCAAAGAGAAACCTAAGAATCGTCTAGCCTATGCCTATCAAAGTTACATTAGACTGATGGAGCCACAGACGTATTTATAGGTAGGATAGGGACTCTTTGGCAAATAACTTTAACCCTAGGGACGTTCATAGTTATTTCTTGCCAGCAAAGAAATACCATATATGTATAACTTGGAGAAAAAGTGATTGACTGATTTAATACATTATTTGGGAGACAAGGTAAATTTCTCACAAAAAATATTTGAGCCATTAATATGTAATATCATACTTAATATTCTTACATTCTCCCACTTGACCGACATATCAAAATCAAACAATCCTTTATGAGTGAAAATAAACAATATGTCCTTAAACACACATTCACTCAACTTAATAGTTATGCAAAAATTATATTTATCAAGAATATATTAATACAAGAATCATGACGGTCATGCACTTAATCAAACACTTCTTTCCATGTATTACGATGTATAATATGTTCTAAATTAAGTGTCCAACAACTTTATAAATGAGGTTAATATAAGTCATTCAGAGTCTAACTTTATTTGATCCAATGATCACTTTATAATACATGAAAATTAATGTTTGCACGTTCATGTATATAAAAACGATAATGTCTAGACAAATTGTTAGAGAATATAGCAAGATTACAATGATTTACTAAGTACCATATGGGTCACATGATCCTTGAAAACATTATCCGGTAAATCTTTAGTCCTAGGATCATCAATTATCAAAGTAGTACTAATATGTTCAAAACTCACATCTTATTTCTTGACATGATCTCTAACCATCAAATACTTTATGTCGATATTCTTACTTCGTCTACCACTCTTATTATTCTTTGAAAATAATACCACAACTGAATTATCACAAAATAATTTTAATGGTCTTGCAATAGGTTCGATAACTTTAAGTCCTGAAGTAAAATTCTTCAACCATAACGGCTGTGATGTAGCTTCAAAGCATGCTATAAATTCAAATTCCATTGTGGATTTTGTAACAATAATTTTCTTAACACTTCTCCAAGATACAACACCTCCAACAAGAAGAAAAATGTATCCAGAAGAAGATTTACCACTGTCTTTGTATCCACCCAAATCAGTGTCTAAATACCCAGTGACTTTCAATGAGTCAAAATATTTGTATGTAAGATTAAGATCCTTGGTTCCTTGTAAATATCTCAAAGCCCTTTTTCCATATTTCCAATGATCAAGACTAGGGTTACTTAGATATCTGCCAAGCATTCATACTACAAAGGCAATATCAAGTCTAGTGCAGACCTGTGCATACACAGGCAATATCGGGTCTACTACAGACCTGTGCATAAATAAGGATCCCAACAAATGAATCATATGGATTGCCTTTTATTTTCTCTTGTTCCAATAAATTTTGTGGGCATTGATTCAATGAGAATTTGTCACCTTTAATGATAGGTGCTGCTATAGGTGAACAGTTTTTCATTCCGTATCTTTCTAAAAAAATTTCAATGTAGGCTCTTTGAGATAGTCCAAGCAATTGTTGAGACCTAGCTCTGTGAATATCTATGTCAATGACATGAGTCTTCACCCATATCCTTCATTTCAAAATTTTGAAAAAAAATTATTTCGTCTCAATCAATAACCCCAAATCATTACTTGAAAGTAAAATGTCATCCACATATAGGACTAAGAAAATATATTTACTCTCACTTATCTTAAGGTATATACATTGATCAATGATGTTCTCCGTAATTCTAAATAAAGAAATAATATTATGAAATTTAATGTACCATTGGCAGGAAACCTGTTTTAGTCCATAGATAGATTTATTCAACTTGCAAACAAGGTGACTTTTATTTTTATCACTAAATCCTTCAGGATGATGCATGTATACCTCTTCTTCAAGATCTCCAATCCAGAAAGCCGTTTTCACATTCATTTAGTATACCTCTAAATCAAAATGAGCTACCAATGCCATGACTATTCTTAATGAATCCTTCTTTGACATAAGAGACAAGGTTTCATGGTAATTAATACCCTTTTTGAGTGAAACCCTTGGCTAAAAGTATAGCTTTATATCACTCAACATTACCAGATGAGTCTCTTTTTGTTTTATAAACCCATTGAGATCCTATAGTAGAGACTCCTTTTAGTAATTCAATGAGATTCCAAACCTTATTTTTATCCATAGATTCTATCTCTTCTTTCATGGAATCATACCAAAATGTGGAGTTTTCTCCAGTCATGGCTTGTGAAAATGAACATGGATCACCTTTTAGTCCAATATCATAATCAAACTCTTGAAGATATACGACATAGTCACTAGAAATTACTGATCTATGAACTCTCGAGGATCTTCTTACTTCCAATGGTTCAGGTGATCCTTCAATAATGGATTCAGGTAAAGCCGGTTGTTCTTTATGTGGCTCATCAAGTGGTGGTAGCTCTTAAACTTTTTGCTCTTCAGGTAATTTATGAGAATTTAACTGATTTACATTTAAGTTTTAAGTATATAAAGGTACCATAAGTGGTTTCCTTATCTCTTTTAGTTCCACCACTTGAGTTGAACCACTCCCACTTACTTCATGTTCCTCAAGAAATTTAACATTTCTAGCCTCAATAATTTTAGGAGAATGAGACGGACAATAAAACTTGAATCTTTTAGAGTTAACCACATAGCCGATAAAGAAATTTCTTATTGTTCAGTCATCCAACTTTTTAAAATCTGGATTATAAATCCTCACTTTAGTTTGACATCTCAAAACGTGCATGTGGCTTAAACTAGGTTTCCATCCTTAAAATAATTCAAAAGGTGCCTTGAGGACTGCCTTGGATGGAACTCTATTTAAAATATACACATTAGTTTTTAAGGCTTCACTCTATAAGGATAAAGATAAACTTGATCTGGTAACCATGCTTCTTACCATGTCCATTAATGTCCGATTTCTTTTTTCAGCCACACTATTTCGGTATGGTGTTCCTGGCATGGTATATTGTTCAATTATACCTTCTCTTTCAAGTAACTCAGCAAACAGACCTTTAACTTGTCCCTTTTTTGTGTACCTACTATAATATTCTCCACCCATATCAGACCTTACAATTTTGATCTGAGCTATAATTTATTTCTCTACTTTTGTTTTAAGAACTTTGAAAGAATCAAATGCTTTTAATTTATTAAACTAAAGACAGAGATATATATATATCTTGAATAGTCATCAATAAATGAGATAAAATATCTTTCACCATTCAAATCAAGGGTATAAAAAGGTTCACAAATATCTATGTGTATGATCTCAAGTAATTGAGAACTCCTTTTGACAACTTTCGTGAATTTGTTGGTCTTTTTACCCTTTATGCATTCTATACAAGTACCAAAGTCAAAAAAATCAAGATCTCTAAGATAACTAACCTTTTGATGCTTTCAATAGAGATATGTCCAAATCTCTTGTGTCAAATACTTGATGAGTTCTCATTAATAATACATCGCTTAGTGCCAAATTCTTTATCATACAAAGTTATGACATTACATTCAGTCGTGGAGGCCAGCTCAGATTTAATTAACTTTTCATACATATTTACAAAATCAATAACTTTATTGCCTTTCAAAAGTTTCATTGTAGACAAAAGAAAATTGAAATCATAACTAGCTATGGATACTCTAGAATGAGAAATTAAATTCCTAGAATACGATGTAACATAAAAGGTGTTTTCTAAATATAATTAAAAACCATCTTTTAAAATGAGTCTATATGTCCCCACGCCTTCAAAATGTGATGGTGTCCTACTGCCAGAATAAATATTTTGTTCACTTTTCATCGGCTTCCTTAGAGTTAGAAAATCCCTATGATTTTGGCAATGTGAGTTGTGGAACCAGAATCGATCCACCATGTATTATTAGAAACTTCTATAAAATTAGATTCATAACATCAAAGGTAAAATTACCTTTCTTCTAGAGCCACTTCTTGTATTTTAGTTAATCTTTCTTCCAGTGTCTTTTCTTTCTACAGAAATGGCAAGTGTCTTTGTCAAGACTACCCTTCTTCTTCATAGAAACACGTTTTCCCTTTATTGTATTTTTCTTATCATGAGTCACTAAATTTGGAATTTAGGCTATCTCATGCTTCAACCTCTTCTCTTCTTGCACACACATAGTCAAGAGCTCATTGATTGACAATTTTTCTTTATGTGTGTTATAAGATATCTTGAATGGACCATATTCCATAGGAAAAGAGTTGAGAATAAAATGCATAAAAAATGGTACGGATAAATCAACCTCAAGGGACTTGAGTTTAGCAACAATATCTCTCATTTTTATAATATGCTCACGTACTGTATGACTTCAATCAGATGTCATACTTGAGAGCCTCTTCACAAACGTATTGGCAAACGCTTTGTCAGAACACACAAATTGTTCATCAATTGCCTTCATGTAAGATTTGACATTGTTGTTGTTAGGGATTGAACCCCTAATGTTTTGAATTATATGAGACTTTATGAGCATTAATCTTAAGTGATTAGATCACTCCTACCACTCATAACAATCCTTAGCCTCTGGTGTACTTAATTTCATGGGCATAGATGGTTCTTCCACGCGAAGTGCCATATCCGGATCTGAACACCCTAAAATGAGAAGGACTTTCTCCTTCCATTCAGTAAAGTTGTCACCAGATAACATTGGAGTTTGAGCATTTTCAATAAATACAGTAGTAGAAAAAGTTGTGTTAACTGCAAACCAAGTATACACATATATAAGGTATGAAATACATAACCATCAAAATGAATCGCGTAAATACCGATTCTTAAGTAAATTTCAAACCTTCCTATGGGTAGAGTACGCACCCATGAATAGAATTACTTAACTTTATAAAACTAGTAAACCGAATAAAATTAAAAAATAATCCATACCTGTGGGCATAGGATAATTTTTAAACAAAAAGGTTTACTATCTATTTCAATTAATCTAACCAAACTAGTTATCTCCCCGTGGGGTAAGGTTACTATTTTGATATGATAATAGGACTTTATTAGATGTCATTATTATATTTCAATCACTTAACTTTATGTGATTAAATAAATTATTTTCTTTATATCATATGCTTGGGATGTTGTGGCTAATCCAAACATATGATAAAAAAAACTCAGAATGACATATCACAATAGATAATTTTAATAATTAACATAAACAAAGTACAATTCTTAAAATATTAAAATGAATTGAATAGGCAAAGCCTATATCAAAGAAATCCATCATATAAAGCATCTTTTATTAATCAAAGAAAAATCGTACAACGAAGAAATAGACTAAGCGTATATGTACTTCATTATAACGGTAATTCTTTAACAATAATTATAATAGTTTGCAAACGATAAGGGAATAGTCTGAGCCTACATATCTCTCATTCATATTTCTTATAATTAATCAAAATATTATAAGAAGAATATGACACAATAATTGAATGTACAATTAAAACAATACTACTATTTGTGAATATAACGAAACACTGACCAACATGGCTAAAGCAGGCTCTGATACCACATGTTGAAATTTCAACACATTTATAGAGCCAATGCGCAACGAAAAAATAAATAGAAATGTACGTTCAACCATTATTGTTCAGGTGTTGTGAAGAATTACCTTTGTCAAAATCTTAAAAAGACAAAATTCAACGAGACACCTAAGAATTTTTTAGCCTATTCCTATTAAAGTTATACCAGACTGATGGAGTCACAGACGTATTTATAGGTAGTCTAGGGACTCTTAGGAAAATAACTTTAACCCTAGGGACTTTTATAGTTATTTCTTGTCATCAAAGAAATATCATCTATACATAACTTGGAGGACAAATAATTGACTGATTTAATACTTTACTTGGAAGACAAGATAAATTTCTTATAAAAAATATGTGGGTCATTAATACGTAACTAGTATACGTACCCGCGCGATGCGCGGATAACAACTTACAATTTTAAAATATCATTTTTTACTTTGAAAATAAAAACAATTTTTTTTCTATTTTCACAATGAAACATTGACAAATGCCTACTTAATATTTCAAAATGACATGAAACAATGCCATATTCCCCATATAATCTGCCTCGTTATATTACCATATATTATCTAACAATTAAGAAAATATTTGAGAATATAATATTTTTTTTAAAAATTATTTATTTATTATTTCTTAAATAACATGTATTTGTCATAATTCATTCAATGGTATAAAATAGTGAGAAGCCTTTTTTTTCAACTCAAATCAAGGGATTATCAACGAAAGAAACTTCGTGAAATAAAGATAAAGGTAAAATTATTTTCACAGAATATTTTTTATACAAAGTAAAATCCGAAGCTTTACTCATCATTAGAATGAACCACCATTAAAAAATTAATCATCCTTTATGTGACAAATCAATGTTGTTTCAAGTCTAGTTCCAAGCCTAATATAAAAAATTATAGTTTAAGGATAATATAGTAAATATAAAATGAGATCTAAAATTGTGAACAGAGAAAAAAGATAAAACTTGAAAAATGAATCAATAGTATTGTTTTACTCTTAAAAATATCCATTTTTTTACTCCACATCACTTGTTTCATCATACAAATATCTAATTCTTATTCCACGTCACTTATTTCATCCAACACTTTAACATCGTTGTGACCAAATAATCTTCAAAATTACTATGAACTTTAATTTTTTTTTTGAACAATTAATCTTCAAAAATATACTGAACACTTCACTGTTGCCTATCCTCTACATCACAAGATTACCACATACTCTCATTCCACCATGCCAATTCTAGCTAGCTTAAATGAATAAATTCTACTATAAGACTCTAAATGAAGTCATCAACTTCCAAAAAAATCATAAATGGACATGCTCATGTCATATGTTGTTCCTGGATCATAACTTTTTTTCAGTACAAATCATACATTATGTGTTGATTTTTAAGAAAACACTATTGTATATTTATGATTTATACCAATAGAAAGATTTGTTGGCAGAATGGTTTGAATTGTATATTGTATAATATTTCATGAGTATCGACCTTTTGATGAAGCTGGCCAATAAAAAATTCATAAGCCACTACAACAAGCCAAGATGTTCATCATGAAGAAATTGATTTTCCTTCCAATTCTTTTGAGGCAACTCCATATTTGAGAAAATCATTCACACTGACTTTGAAGATTTTTCTTATCTACACCTAACATGATTATCCATGACTCTTCTGAATTCATTAGCCTTCAAATACGATAAATCAATATTTTGAAACTGAGCCAATGTGTAGCAATCCTACAAATAGATTGTATAAGAAGCTAGCAAACAACTGCCCCACAATTTAATATAACAGACTGGATTAAAGTAGATCAGAAAAAAGCTGAAAAGAGAATCGAATTACACAATCATTGTGATCCTAAACTCATTAATTTAGAAAAAGATGCAGCATCATAAGATCTAAATATAAAAAAACATAAGCATAGTATAAAATGGTAATGCAAGAGAGAATTTTGTTGCACTTATTTTGTATAGCCTCTTAATTTGTTCCACTGTACAAAACAATGCCTTTTCACTAAATCTCCATATCCATAACCTATATGTTGGTGTGAGGTATTCACAAAGCATGCGTAAAACTAAGAATGCCAAGAATGTATTAAAAATGACTCATAAATAAGAGGGACATCCATATAAACTAAACATTGAACCAAGTATAAATTTTCTTGATGTTATGTGTTCAAATATATATAGAATCATATCAAGCATGATGATATTCTAAGTATCTAGCGAAGAAATTACATATCACATTTATGTAAATAACAAGTTGCACTATGTAGTACTCTTTTAATGCATATCGGCTATTTCAAAAAGTTTCGATTTCCATAATATCTAAAGGATAGATATTCCACTTGAAAAACTATTTTGAAATCATTGGTGATAGTGGTGACTGCAACACATCGGCCCATACGTATATTGTAATTTAGACTTATTTTAAAGTCAATGTCAGAAATAATTGTAAAGGTCAGAAAGAACACTTGTGGATCTTTCTCACATTAAGACATATAAATATGTCATCCTAAATTTATAATTCATACAAACAAACTAATTTAATGTCTCTTTTAGGAAAAAAAATATCACTATAGGAAGAGACCGTGGAACTTATTGATGCAATGAACAACTTGAGAGACCTACATTGAGATCTTTGATGAAAATTTTGAATCTAAAGAACCATTTTTAAGAGATCTGTATTGTAAATTGAAAAGCTGGAAATAAAGTATATGGCTATCCATGTTGATCCAAGAAAGTACCTACTAGGTATGAAATTACGAGCAATATAAATTTTTTGAGAAATCAAAAAAACTGAAATTTCAGTTTATCCATTATCTGAGACCAACATCAAACCGTAGTTTCTACACAAAGTAGTGGCTTGAGCCGAGAAACTCGCTGGACTTATAAAGGAGAGAAGAAATGAGACTCCATTGTTAGACATATCAAATTCTAAGAGATGTGAATTGCTACAATATACTAACTTTCTTGGTATCAACTTGTGATATTGTGGATCTTTCCATTTCAATTCTAAATCTAAAATATTTATAAAATGAGCAATGATTTATTTCAACTTTCTTCTACATATAGTACCATCTATTCTTCGAACCCATATGAACAAAGCTCAATATGAAAACAAAGCAAAATATTCACCATCTTATTACTCAAAAGTTATATGAAGGGAAGGGAAGCGAGAAGTGTGTCATGAATATGTTGACAAAAGCTTAATCATTCATGACACAACACCTAAATTCCTGAAAGCCTCATTACCAACATTCAAATTTTTCAATGTAACTGTCAGTTTTTTTAAATTTTGGTTATAGCTATTAATATTAAGTGCATCATAATTTTCACTTATTCACTTTGTCCACAAAGTTCATTAGTTTGTAAAATCCAAATTAGTTCCTCCATGCCTGGTAGAAACTTCAAACTTCTAGCAAATCCACAAACCTGAAATTTAAATATGTCCTTTTACTATGACAAAGTTGGAATCATAGAACAAACTTGACAATTCAAATTATTTCTTAGCTAAGCATTGGCATGATTCGAGAAGATTATTGCATCAAAATATATCAAAAATAGAGTACTAAAAAAACATCTTACCTATACCCAGAAACATATTGAAAATGGATAAATACCAGAAAGATCTTCCCAGCTTTTCATAACTATGTGGATTGCTATTGTATAAACCAATATTCTCTAGTTGTATCAGCTGAATATCTACACAATTTCATAGTTTCTTATTGATATGTCACAGATTTGAGGACTGTTAAGCCCTTGCTGACATATATTAAATAATTAAAATATCCCTTGAAGGCATATCTTACAAGTAATATACTAAGGTAAAAATGGGTGTCGTATCTGAGTCATTTTCAGGCCTCTGAACTTTAAGAGGCGAGTACATCTCACGATCTTGATTTATAGCCACAATCGTGGGATACAGTCATGGTATGGGTAGTCAAATCAACGCTTAAACATAAATATAAAGTTATTAAAGTTTCATTATCACCTAAAGTAAAATAATACCATTTAATCAATAGGAATTTTTTTTGCAGAATTGAGCTCATTAAGAACTTCATCAGTCCTACAAAAGAATACATGATCAAAAAACTTAAGGCAATTTTTTTTACTATTTTGGAAAATTATTTTACTTTATGTAAAAAATAGGATTTGTCCATAAAAATTTTAAATACAACGTGAAGTTGTATATGGAAAAGTAAAAAATCTACGCCTAATTACTTGTTTGCATCACACTTTTTCACTTTTAATTATATTTAAACACTTTAAATTCTAAAAGATCTTTCAGAAAGACATGATCAAACACAATTATAACTCCAACTTCAAATAAATTAAATAAATATTTTTTTTTAATTTTCATGGTAAACACCTACTCAACAAAGACATTATTGCCGTAAGCCTATACCAAATTGAAAATCTCTTATTTTGGTACATTTATTATAGTTATGTTTACTGTTATTTTTTCTTTGGTACATTAATTATTGTTATGTTTACTACTATTGATACTACTATTTTTTTGACCAACACTACTCAGTAAAAGCATTATTAGGGCTATTTTTATTATGTGCTCTTTTTCCTCTTTTGATTTTTGGCTTTTTTCCTTATTTATACAAAAGGAATATATTTCATTCAAGTATGTGTAACAGGAATTTATTTTTCAGTTTTTCCATCATGTACATTGATCGCGTTTTTTTTGCTGTGATAAATGAGTTGTTGTACATTTTTTATATAATTAAGCTACATTCGAAAAAAATTATCTTATTGATGATTTATTCTCCAACGATGCGAGATTACTATGCTCAATAACATTATTTTAATTACAGTTAGAGAAATATTCTTACAAAAAGAAGAATTGAAGAAAAATCAATACCTTCATACCAACAACCTTTGAAGTTGAGTTAGAATGATCAATATTTTGATATAATGCCTCTGACTTTCTATCTTCCACTATATCTATTCCTCCATCATATTTATAGAGAATTACTATGTAATTCTCTTCTGAGATGAGGCGAGTTCGTGTCATTTTCTCCCACGTCAGTCTTTTTCTTTGCAGAAATTTTCACTGTTTCTTATTCAACTTCATCTTTCTGCTATAACCAATTAGTTCAAAAATCATTCTTCTAATAGATCTTTGCAGCGTCACTAAGCAAAACTTATATGCTTCTTTCTCAACATATAAAATGATAATAATTTTCAAATCTATTACTATATTTTAACTTCAATAGATTAAAATGGGAGAAAGAGAATACTAAGATCCCGCAGAAAAGAAAATCAAGTGATTAGAGGTGCTGCAAAAGACTTACTCATCGCTGAAAGATGGTCTTTTTTTATTCAAAGCATAACTTGCTGCCTCAATTTAGTCATCTACTGCCAATGAACCTTCAAAAGAGCATAACTTGATAAATTCACATTATGTACTGAAATTTAAAGCAAAAAGAGAAACATAACACCATATAAATTTAATAATCGATGAAGAAACAATACCAAAGTACATTGAATATATTTGAGTGAGGAAGTAAATATTTTCTCCCTCTTTTGCCTCTTTAACTTCACAAATTCTATCTTTCCTCCATTGATGTGCTTTATCTTATCTTTATAATCTAAAGCGAAAGTCAAGAGATTAAAAGGTAAAAAGGTGAAAAGAAAATTCGTGTTAGATATATTACAACAAAATCATGATCGTCAACTTAATTTTCTTGGAAAAGTTAGTAAACCTTAATTCTAGACTACACGGTACTTTTCTCATGAAAAACCATTTGGAGAACTTTAAGAACAAAGTTAAAATTTTCTTTAAAGTAATTGTGTCATGATAATGATAAACATGATTAACTTTTAACTGTGAGAATACAATTATAAATAATTTCAAATTCAAAACTTTGACTACTTCATATTAGTTGGATAAATATAAATTTCAACAACAACACCAACAACATACTATTATAAATTTAAGAAAGTAAAATAGTAAAATAAAAAGTATGCTTTAGTTGGTAAAAAAGGATCCTAAAAGACGGGTTTTCTATTTCTTATATTTTTATGGAAAACAATTTTACTATAAAAAAAAAGGAGCCAAAACGTGTTTTAGTATTTTTTTTTTTAAATCAAAGTTCAAAACAATGCTTGTGTATTGAGAGTTTGGAAATGGTGGTTAGTTTTAATTAGTTTCTCTTTCTTTTCTTCTCATTTTCTATATTGTCTTTTGTCTTTTTATTTTTGTATTTTTTTCTTTTTAAACAAATGTATTTATTTTCAAATCAAATTTTGATAATTTAGTTTATAAGATGTTATTTTTTAATGCTAATCTTTATATATAATCTTATTAGATAGATTGTTAAGTTTTGTCTTAAAATGACCAAAATATACAAATATTGCAATCAAACTCACTAAAAACAAAAATAAATAGGAATCTCTTAATTAAATAATATTTGTTTAAAAGTTATTTAAAAAATTTGCACGGTAGTTAAATGAGAATTTGCAGTTTTGATGTTTTTGGCCAATTAATATTTTAAATGTAGTTAATAATGAATTAGCACTTGTTTTTAAACAAGAATTTTTGTGTGACGACACTTGTTATTCTAATATGTTTTTGCCTCTCCTATTTATACATAGATATAAATAATAAATAGGTTAAAAATTAGTTATCTATTTTTAAAACTGGAATTATTAATTATGTAATTGTCAAAAAAAAATTCCTTAAAGTTTAAATATTAAATTGAAGAATAGATAACTAGTAACTAACCTAACTACTTGTTGTCTTAAACTGCCACATGGTGTTTTATTATGCCATCACATGGCTTATTGTAAAGGCGTTGTCCTCTCATATTAATAATATATATAGATATAGATATTATACGTAATATTCTTATAGTTTTTCATTTGAAATTATATTTTCTTGATTGAAACAAAAAATTTCTTCTTTAAAGTGGGAAACATTTCGTATCCAAATAATACTAATATTTTCAATCATGGAGAAAATACATTTGATACTAATAGCACCCAGTTTCCCTCCATTATTCCACTAATGTTTGATACATGCCAAGATGCATGCTTAATTTGTGCTACACAGGAGAACTACCTGAAGGTAAATCACTCCATAACTCAGAAACCAAGTAACATCCTCACTACTTCCTTAACCTCTACTTTTAATAGGTATAGGAAATCCCCTACTAATAACCTTCAACCCCATTTTATTTTGCAAAGCCAACTCCTGTTCCTTCTACTTGTCCTATCTCTAAGAATCATCGCTCACTAATTACTCACTTCTATCGACATCAACCACACTCATAATTCGGCCACCCCCATCTCTCAGTTTACCTCCACCACTGAACCTATAGTTAACATTCCACTCGTAAAACAACATTGTGTGGTAACAAGACCGCAAAACAACATCTTCAAGTGATGTAAGATCATTGACTACACTCCCCTAATGAACAAGCCTACATCCTCTATCCCTATAAACCTCAAGAAAGCACAAAAATTCTATACTAGAGAGATGATATAATGTCTAAATTTGATGCATTAATGAAGAATCAGACTTGGGACTTGGTTCCACCAGACCATGCCAGAAATATTTTTCTTTGTAAGTGGTTGTTTTGAATTAAAACTAAGTCTGATAGATTGTAATACCCTGTATTTCTATCTAGCTTTGATTCATCCCTTGAACATCAAAGATCTTACTTCGTAGATGAATACATTTTATTTTCTATGGTATTTTTAAGATTTTAACTTTTTATCATGTGAAAAATTAAATAAGCTTTCCATCGATATCAAATTCGTCAAAATCCGACACTCGGATGAAGAGTTAAAGCCATTTTAGTAAGACAGTGTACCACCTGGTATTTTAGCGCGTCACAGAGTCAGCTAAAATGACAATCGTCAAAATTCAGTGAGCCTCCTCGATTAGGGCGCATCGCGTCAAGGCTCAATTTCAGAATTGTCAAATTCCAGTGCACCAATGTGATTCCACCGCTTTGCAGTGCCTTTCCAGTTCGCAACCAAGGTGGCAACACGATTTCCACCGCGTCATGCCGCCAACCAGTTTTCCAATCGTTCACTTTCTAGTGAGCTGGCGCGATTTCACTGCGTTGCACCAGCATGAAATATTAAGATTGTCAGATTCCGTTATTGAATTTCAAGGACCAATTGGTAATTTCCTAAAGCCCCTAATCAGCCTATATACGGGATTTAAACCCTTAATAGCCAAAATTGCTCAGTTATTTTCACTATTCCTCAAGAAAAAAACATTCTCTCTTAAAGATAGAAAATCCTAGCCCTCAAGTTTCAAAAGCAATCTAAAGAATCCCTCCAAGAGTCTTCAAGAACTTCAAGAATCTAGACTTTAAGGTATGTTAGTTGTTGATTCTTGGGTTCCTTCTACCCAAGAAGTTCAATAATCCTTTTCTAAATTCAAAGATTATATATTTATGAGTTTTCATGATTCATGTGAATTAAAATTGAAGTACATATTGTTATTGAGTTTTAATTCATATTTTGTTTACAGAGTTCCAAGTTTTGATCCTAGTATGTGATGTTTATGTGATGTTCATAATAAACCCTTTAAAGATGTATGTTGATTGATGTAACCATGTTAATTAGGTGTATTGAATGAAGTATGCTTCCCATATGTCTGATAAAACGCTTATGTGAAGAAAATAGAGTCATTATATCATGTTGACAAGAAATCTCCAATTGTGTATAAGTTAATGCATGCCAAGTATTTGTTGAAAGCCTTAGTAAATGAATTATGATATGTTGCATGCATTCCTACTCATGTGCATTCCTTATTGAATGCATTATGAGATAATAGTATGCACTCCCTATACATTTACATATTTAAGACTTCTAAGTGCTTGAAGAGATGCTTGATTGATTGTGTTGTGAATGATAGCCTATTGCCATGTTGTATACCAGTTGTCCTATCTTGTATTATTTATGTTATCGAGTCCTGGGGGTATTTATACCTGATAAATTAGCTACTTGTCTAGATCCAGTGTCAGGAAGAGTTCTTAGATAAGTTTTTCCCACTAGAGATGAGAGAAACTAAGACAGAAAAGTTCATGAACCTGAGACAAGGCTCCATGACAGTGAAAGAGTACTGTCTCAAATTCAACCAGTTGTCTAAGTATGTCCCTGATCAGATGGATGACCCTAGAGCAAACATGAGTAAGTTTGTGACTGATGTGTCTGGGTTGGTGGTTAAGGAGTATAGGACTAGTATGCTTAACAGGGACATAAATCTTTCTAGGTTGATGATGCATGCTCAGTAGATTGAGGCAGAGAAATCTAAGGAGAGAGAGAATAAGTAAGAAGGCCAAAATAGGTAGTTTTAGTTATTCCCAGCCAGGGTCATAGGGTGGTAATCGTTCTCAGCATAATCAAAAGTTTTTATTCCCAACTCCATCCTCATCTAGTGTACCCACACCAAATTTCAGGAATATCAGTCAATATGGGGCTACAGGCTCTCAAACCCAAAGTAGTGCAAGCAGTGTTCATACCTATCCACTTTGTGAAGAATGTAGTAAGAACCAGCTAGGTGCTTGTAGATCAGGCAGCGAGGTATGTTTTAGATGTGGTAAGCCAGGACACAGGATACGGGAGTGTAGAGTTCAAGGTCAGAGGGGTAAAGAATTACGTCAGCAGGGCGCCACTCTTAGTACCACTAGCGGTCAGCGCCACAACAAATTTTATGCACTCCAGACTCGTCAAGATCAGGAAAGTTCTCCTGATATAGTTACAGGTACGTATGGGTCTTTCATCTTTATATTTATGCTTAGTTAGATCACGAGGTTTTAGTTATATGTTAAGTTTGGTATAGTGTCAATTCATGCTTCAGGTTCCCGTATTTTTAACCTTCCAGTGAACCCTCCTTAGTGATGAGCAGTTGCTTAGATGGGAAAGAGTAAATATTTCATGTTAAGGAAAGACTGTAGCATGCTTGCTTTACATGAGTCTTTAGTCATGAAGATAGGCTTGAATGTCATGTTGGTGTGTAAGTGGATACATATATATATATATATAAGAGGTTTGAGTAGGCTTGAATAGTGAATGTAAGAATTTAAGTTTGTTGATTTAAAACTAAGTATAAAGGTGTGTATATGAGTTAGGAGATGTGATCTTAGTAGTCTATGAAGAAATAGAAGCAGATAATATGTTTAGTGAGACAAGCGTATGTTGAAAATAGTTTAAGTATGAGACGATGATTGCAGGAGCTAAAGGAAGTTAAGATTTGTATCCTAAGAGATCGTATTAACAGTTAGTTTTATACTTTTAGCTGCAGTTTATCAAGATCAATTTATCATTTATGTACATTATTGCACCCCGGACTCTAGAGTATATTGATTGTAGTTCAGTTCAGAGTTTAGTAAAGTGTTTACAAACTTATGGTTATGACTTGAAGCTAAAGTGGAGAGTGTAGTTGAGAAAGTGCAGAAGAAGTACTCCAATTTAGCATAAGTTTCCAGTATGAGTTAATTTAAACAACCAGTAAGTCAGTTTAGCAGTCAGACAGTCAGATTCATATGGTTTATTATCCCATAAACTCCACAATTCAGACATTTTAGAGGCTTTTTTAGACTAGATGTTTAGATAGTTGTATTAGTATTCAGTTTTTCAATTGTATTTTAGTTTTTGAACCTTATGGAAAGTTTTTCACTAGTTTTCAAATTTTTACAATGTATTATTCAGTGCTCAGTTACAGATATCAGTCAAGGGTTAGCTTATGGTCCTTCGGGATTATAAGCATTGTATAGTATCCGGGGTACCAGTTTAGTTCATGAATCATGCATTAGTTTCAAACTCCCAAGGTTCAGTTGTGATATAATTCATAGGTGCCTTGTGCATCTCCCCAGTACCTCAGTAAAGTAAGCATTCTTTGAGGGACATACTATCCCAAGAGGGAGATACCCCATATTTCCCTGATGTTTTCATGTCCTTAAACCTATTCAGTTGCATGTTCAGATGTTCCTTACAAAGTTAGTATCATCTATCTTTGCATATTCAGTCATGCATTCAAGAGTCAGTTCTGTCAGATATCCATACATTAGATATTCATGTTCAGTATGAAATCTCAGTATATCAGTAGTTCCAGTCATATAGATATGTTTCAGATGCTCATGTCTAGTAAGTAAGTTCATTCTGCTAGTATTCTCAGCTTTATCAGTCTCATTCCAGGAGGAATGTTCCCAAGGGGAAGATATTGTAATATCCTGTATTTCTATCTAGCTTCAATTCATCCCTAGAACATCAAAGATCTTTCTTAATAGATGAATGCCTTTTATTCCCTGTGGTATTTTCAAGATTTTGACTTTTTATCATGTGAGAAATTGAATAACCTTTCCATCGATACCAAATTCGTCCAAATCCAACACTCGGACGAAGAGTTAGAGCCATTTTAGTAAGATAGTGTACCACCTGATACTTTAGCTCATCGCGGAGTCAGCCAAAATGGCAATCATCAATATCCAGTGAGCCTCCGTAATTAGGGCGCATCGCACCAAGGGTTAATTTCAGAATTATAAAATTCCAGTGTACCAACGCGATTCCACCGCATCGCGGTGCCATTCCAGTTCGCAACCAAGGTGGCAATGCGATTTCCACCATATCACACCACCAACCAGTTTTCCAGTCGTCCACTTTCCAGTGAGCTGGCGCGATTTCACCGCATCGCGCCAGCATGAAAAATTGAGATTTTCAGCTTTCGTTATTTAATTCCAAGGACAAATTGGTAATTTTCTAAAGCCCCTAATCATCCTATATACGGGATTTAAACCCTTAATTGCCAAAATTGCTCATTTATTTTCATTATTCCTCAAGAAAAAAAGCATTCTCTCTCAAAGATAGAAAACCCTAGCCCCCGAGTTTCAAAAGAAATCTCAAGAATCCCTCTAAGAGCCTTCAAGAACTTCAAGAATCTAGATTTTCAGGTATGTCAGATGTTGATTCTTGAGTTCCTTCCACCCAAGAAGTTCAAGAATTCTTTTCTAAATTCAAAGATTATATATTTATCAGCTTTTATGATTTATGTGAATTGAAATTGAAGTTCATGTTGTTATTGAGTTTTAATTCATGTTTTGTTTACAAAGTTCCAAGTTTTGATCCTAGTATGTGATGTTTATGAGATGTTCATGGTAAAACCCTTCAAGACACATGTTGATTGATGTAACCATGTTAATTAGGTGTATTGAATAAAGTATGCTCCCCATATATTTGATAAAATGCTTATGTGAAGAAAATAGAGTCATTATAGCATGTTGACAAGAAATCCCCAATTGTGTATAAGTTAATCCATGCCAAGTGTTTGTTGAAAAGCCTTAGTGAATGAATTATGATATGTTGCATGCCTTCCTACTCATGTGCATTCCTTATTGAATAAATTATGAGATAATAGTATGCACTCCCTAGACATTTATATGTTTAAGACTTCTAAGTGCTTGAAGAGATGCTTTATTGATTGTGTTGTGAATGATAGAATATTGCCATGTTTTGTATTAGTTGTCCTGTCTTGTATTATTTATGTTATCGAGTCCTGGGGGTATTTATACCCGACAAATTAGCTATTTGTCTAGAGCCAATGTCAGTTTTTTAGACACTTTCAATCAAGCCACGATCAGTAGAACTCAGACAGTCCCAGAACTTAGGAAATCTCAGTAATGTCAGTATCAGTAGCATTCTAGCTTCAGTTCAGTAATCAATTTAGAACTCAGTAGTATTACGTCAGTCAACGAAACTCAGTGCACTCATCTTAGCTCAGTTAATCAGTACGATCAGTAACAGATTTAGCTCAGCTTAGTACAGTCTAAGAATCAGTTTAGAGTCTTTCAGTTGGGAGTAAAATTCAGCATAGAGCGAGCCTAAAGATGGGGTCTCAGCCGTTAGATAGGACTGAGATCCCTAGAAGCAATCCCTAAGTTCAAGAACTACGTATCTAGCGTAGGTATGAAATGTTACCCGTTATAAAGGACTGACATACTCAGCGATCACTCGTTATGTAGGACTGATCCCAGGGGTCACCCGTTAGATAGGACTGACTCCACAAAAGTTGTCTTTACCCGTGGCACGGTAATGACACCCTTCCAACTAGGGTTACAGTTTGGACCCCAAACTTAGCTAGAAGAGGCATGTCGGTTAGATGACTACCTCCTACAGTCTCAGCTTCAGAATTAGTTTCAGTAAAGAAACTCAACTTAGTAGCATAGATTTAGGACTGTTAGATACAGTCACTCAATAGCATTATCAATGGATTTAGAGATCACCCTCTAGATAGGACTGATCTCGGATTTAGTCAAGAAGTATCAATATTAGTACCATTAGATTCAGAGATCACCCACTAGATAGGACTGATCTCAGATTCAGTTAATTATCATCATTATCATTATATTCAGAGATCATCGGCTAGATAGGACCGATCTTAACCTCAGTCAATAAGATATTAGTATCAGTAGACTCAGTACTTAGAAATCCAGTTATTAGAATTCAGTATTCTATATTTAATGTTACTATAATTTCAGTTATAGTTTATGCACTTATGCATATATCCTTATTCTGTAGTCTCATGATATTTAGTCAGTATTGTTCATGCATGTAAACCCTTGCATCCAGCCTTACTTCATCTAGCATACCAGTACATTCCCATGTATTGATGAATACTTTTCTCTTGCGCTATGGTGTCTTATACCATAGTTTTAGAAGCACGGGATCCAGAGCACCCTTAGCAGTTCATATTCAGCCAGCATCAGTAGACTTAGCAGTGAGTCCTTATCATTTGAGGATGTTCCTTATTTTATTATTACATTATATTTAGCATTTTAGTAGATGGAGTTAGTTGGGGGATTGTCCCATCAACTCTACAGTGCAGATAGTTTAGAGGCTTTTTAAGACTAAATATTCAGACAGTTGTATTAGTATTCAGTTTTTCAATTGCATTTCAATTTTTGAGCCTTATGGAAAGTTTTTCATCTATTTTCCACATTTTTACAGTGTATTTTTCAGTGCTCAGTTACAGATATCAGTCAAGGGTTAGCTTGTGGTCATTTGGGATTATGAGCACTGGGTAGCATCCGGGGTACCAGACTCGGGGCGTTACAAACTTAGTATCAGAGCCTAAGGTTCCATAGTATCCTAGGAAGTCTAAAATACGCATCTAGTAGAGTCTTTTACATGGGTGTTTTGTGCGCCACATTTATGTATAGGAGGCTATAAGATGTTTTAGGAACAGTTTTCCTTCTTCCAGTATTTATGTCGTGCGAGTGAGAATAATCTTGAGTTACTTCTCAGTCTAATCCATCTCTTCCTTTTATTTATAGAGTATGCCTCCTCTCAAAGCTAATTCCCATAGGAATGATAGCCAGCCACCTCAGCCCGCAAATTCTTTGAATGAAAATGTGTCACATGCAGTATTTCGGGCAGCTTTTCAGGCACAAGCCCAAGCTGTGACAACTAATGTTAAAGGTAACCGTCAGGCTGCAGCCCCACCTCAATAAGATAGGGGTCTAGTCGCAGCCAAAATCATATACTTTATGAGAATGAACCCACCAGAATTCTATGCGTCGAAGGCAGATGAGACCCATAACTTTATCTTAATGAGGTGAAGAAGATCACCCAATTTATGCATGTGTCTGAGGAGGAGAGTGTATATTTGGCATCCTATAGGTTGAAGGATGTTGGTTATGATTGGGTAGTGATGTGAAGGAACAGTAAAAGGGAGGATGCAACTCCCATGACTTGCAGATATTTCAGGAAGCATTCTTAGATAGGATTTTCCCACTAGAGATGAGAGAAGATAATATAGAACAGTTCATGAACCTAAGGCAAGGATCCGTGACAATGAAGGAGTATTGTCTCAAGTTTAACGAGTTGTCTAAGTATGTCCCTGATCAGATGGCTGACCCTAGAGAAAGCATGAGTAAGTTTGTGACCGGTGTGTCTGGGTTGGTGGTTTAAGAGTGTAGGACTGCTATGCTCAATAGGTATATATGTAATGCCCCTCAAGGTCCTTTTCTAGTCTGAGCCTTAGATCGTATTCAGTAAAGAGACAATCCGAGTCTAAGAGTTTTAGAAATATCTTCCCAAGTATGAAATATTTTGAATCATATGGAATTTCCTTAATTTCTACTTTTTTCATGTAGATCATTTAATAAACTTTCCATCGATACTAAATTCTCCCAAATCAGACACTCGGGTGAAGAGTTAGAGCTATTTTAGCGAGACAGTATGCCACCTGGCACCTTAGCGCGTTGCGAAGCCAGCCAAAATTACAATTTTCAAAATACAGTGAGCCTACGTGATTCCACCACGTCACAGTATAGTTCCAGTTCCCAACCAAGATGACAATGTGATTTCCACCGCATAGCACCGTCGTGCAGTTTCCTAATTGCCCATTTTCCAGTGAACTGGCGCGATTATGGCGCGTCGCGCCAACATGAAAAATCGGGATTTTTCAGTTTAATTCCAAGTACAAAAATGGGCTTTTCCCAACCCCTATATATACCCCCTTTACACGGTATTTGGCTTCATTTTCTCTCTTCTTCCACCCAAAAACTAGGGTTTTCAAAATAAAAAATCCTTTCTTCTCCTTCCACTAAAATCAAGAGAGATCAAGGGAGAAATCAAGAGGAAATCAAGAATCCTTCCAAGAACCTTCAAGAAAAGAGTTTCCCCAAGGTATGTAGATGCTAATTCTTCGGTCTCTTTCCCCCAAGAAGCTCAAGTACCCTTTTCTAAAAAACTCAAAGATTTTATGTTTATGAGTTGTTAATGATTCATGTGAGTTGAAATTGATGCTCCAGTTGTTGATAAGTTTTGATTCATGTTTGTTTACAAAATTTATGAGCTTTGACCCTAGTATGTGGAATCCATGTAATATTTGTGATAAACCCTCTTGAAGTTGTTTTCTATATGATGTGTTCATGATATTTGGGTGTAGAAATGGTTGAATAAGCAAAGCATATCCCCCATAGGTTTGATAAAAGCTTAGGTGAAGTATAAGGACTAGTGTAGTATGTTGAAGATGAAACTCCAAGTTGTGAGTTAGTCCATGCATGCCTAGTGTTTGATAGAATGCCTTAGCGAATGAATGGTGCTATGATAGTGTGAAATCTCCAAGTAGGTGTAAACCCGTAATTGCTTAGTGTTGTTGAAAGACCTTAGTGAGTAAGTTGAGACAAGATAGTGGTAAATTTCCTAATTTTGTGCTCTTTGATATATGCTAAGCTTTTAATACATGCCAAGTGGTTAGCAAGTAAGTTATGACATGATAGTATGAAGTTTTCCCGAACCATATGATATCCAAATATATTTCAAGATTGATATAAGTATGAAGTACCGGGGTAAGACTTTGTTGAATGGAGTATGATCTAGTAGAACGTTTCCCCAATGCTATTATATGATTATGATTTCGAAATGTTTAAAGTAACCCCTTGATGACTGTGATAATGAATAGAGGTCTACGTTTCTTAAATGCTTCATGTGATGCCTTAGGGATGGTAAGGGGGAAAGTATGATATGATTCCTAATTACCTGAAGAGATGCTTTAATGATTGTGATAATGAATGAATGATTATGATGATGCATGAATGATTGTGATGATGCATGAATGATTGTGATAATGAATGAATGATTATGATGATGCATGAATAATTGTGATGATGCATGAATGATTGTGATAATGAATGAATGATTGTGGTGATGACTAGTTAAGAATGATTATGATTTACTTTTATGTTATCGAGTCTTGGGGGTATTTATACCCGACAATAGAGATGTTATCTAGAGCTCATATCAGTTTCTCGATAATTCTAGTTGAGCCATAAATCTCAGAACTCAGTGAATTATAGAACGTTGTATCCTCAGACAGTTACAGAACTTACAAAAGCTCAGTAATCTCTGTAATCTCCATATCGCTAGTGATCTATCCTCAGTCCTGTAATAATCTCAGATCTAATAGTATTCAAGTGTGCAATTCTAATCTAAGAAGTGATTCAAGAAATCTATTCAAGCTCTGTATCTTCAGTCAGATATCGTGATTCAATACAATTTCCGTCAGATACGGAACTAAGTGATCTTAGCATAACTTAGTCACATCTTTAGAGAAACATGATCAGTATCAGATTCATTTCATTTATGTTCAGTTAAGAATTCAGTCAGAGTCTTTCAGTTAGGAGTAGAAACTAGCACCGAGCGAGGGAAGGGACGACGGCTCCTCTCGTCAGAGAGAGAGGTCGGACTCGTTAGTAGCAGTCCTTGACCTATAGAACTGCGTAGCCTGCGCAGGATACAGGAGTCACCATCAGTAAAGGCTTTCACCTCCAGAGAGAGAGAATTTGACTATTATGTTGACTTAGGTCAACTTTCTGGAAAGGGTCATCCGCTAGAGAGGATTGACCAAAGAGAGGTCTTTACCCGTGGCACAGTATTGACACCCTTCCAGCTGGGGTTATAGGTTGGACCCCACCTATGGTAGTTTGGGGCATGTCGGTTAAGTAAATACTTCCCACAGTTTTAGTTTCAGTTTCAGTATCAATCTTCAGAAATTGGGACTGTCAGATACAGTCTTCTATTATTATGAGGAACTCATATAGTTCCATTAATTAATGGAACATCCTATCAGATAGGCTTGTTCTTATATACAGTTATTTATTATCATATTCAGAGATAAGCCACCAGACAGGTTTGATTCACAGTCTCAGATTCTATTAAGTATCCTTGTTGTCAGATTTAGATATATTCATATTTCTTATCATTGACAATAGTTTTTGAAATCTTCCATTAGAGAGGTTGATATCTAATCTTGTCAGTCAAAAGCAGAGAGCTTAGAATTTAGTCCTTGATATAAGTACATCCAGATTCTCAGTTATCAGTATCAGATGAGTCAGTGATTCAGTATCTCAGTGTCAGTAGTGAGTTCAGTCTACAGTAAAGTGGTATTCGAGTTTTCGCATCTAGAGTTGCGATGATTTTGTTTATGGTATGTGTAATCATGTATGTGTTCTCTTGCAGTATTTTCATGATTATTCAGTTTAGATATTGTGCACGCATGAGCCTTTACATTTAGCCTTACCTCGTCTACATACTCAGTACATCCCTGTACTGATGCATTTGCGCTATGGTGTTTTATTTGGCACCATAGGTTCAAAGGCATAGGACCCAGAGTTTCCTCAGCAGTTCAGTCCCAGTCAGCACCAGTAGTCATAGTAGTGAGTCCTCTTCTTTCAAGGACGAATCTCAGTTTACTATTTTGCATCAGACTTTGTTTATATTTTTAGTTGACAGAGTTAGTTGGGGACATGTCCCATCAAATCCATAGTTCAGACAGTTTAGAGGCTTTTGAGACAGATGTCAGATGTATTAGTATTCAATATTCTGTATTTTGAGTATTTATAGATGTGTTGAACCTTATGGCTAGTTTTTTGCATTTATTTCAGATATTATGCAGTGTACAAGTACAAATATCAGTAAACGGTTAACTTGTGGTCCTTGAATTCCATAAGCATCGTGTGACATATCGGGATGGGATCTCGGGTCATTAAAACATGGATCTTTCTAGGTTGATAATGCACGCTTATAGATTGAGGTAGAGAAATCTAAGGAGAGATAGAGAGTAAGTAAGAAGGCCAGAATAGGTAGTTTTAGAGATTCTCAGCCAGGGTCATAGGGTAGTAATCGTTCTCATCATAGTCAGAAGTTTTAAATCCCATCTCCATCCTCAGCTAGTGTACCTGCACCAAATTTTAAGAATATCAATCATGATGGGGTGCCAGGCTCCAAAACCTAGAGTAGTGAAAGCGGTGTTTGTACCAATCCGCTTTGTGAAGAATATGGTAAGAACCACCTAGGTACTTGTAGAGTAGGAAGTGAGGTATGTTTTGGATGTGGTAAGCCAGGCCACAGGATAGGGGAATGTAGAGTGCTAGCTCAGAGAGGTAACGAATTGCGTCAGCAGGGTGCCACTTCTAGTACCAATAGTGGTCAGTGTTAGAACAAATTTTATACACTCTAGACTCACCAAGATCAGGAAATTTTTCCTGATATAGTTACGGGTATGCATGAGTCTTTCATCTTCATGTTTATGCTTAGTTAGATCTCAAGGCTTCAGTTGTGTGCTAATTTCGGTATAGTGTCCATTCATGCTTTAGGTTCCTGTGTTTTTAAACTTCCAGTGAACCTTACTTAGTGATGAGCAATTTCTTAGATGGGAAAGAGTAAATGTTTCATGTTAAGGAAAAACTGTAACATGCTTGCTTTACATGAGTCTTTAGTCAAGAAGATAAGCTTGAATGCCATGTTGGTGTGTAAGTGGCTACATATATATATATATATATAAATATATATATTTTAGAGGTTTGATTAGGCTTCAACAAAGGATGCAAGAATTTAATTTTGTTGATTTAAAACTATGTATGAAGGTTTGTAAATGAGTTAGGATATGTGATCTTAGTAGTCTATGAAGAAATAGAAGTAGATGATGTGTTTAGTGAGACAAGTATGTGTTGAAAATAGTGTAAGTATGCGATGATGATTGTAGGAGCTAAAGGAAGTTAAGAGTTGTATCCTAAGAGATAGTATTAGCAGTGAGTTTTATACTTCCAGTTGTAGCCTTTCAAGATGAGTTTATAATTTAAGTACATTATTGCACCCCAGACTCTAGAGTAGATTGATTGTAGTTCAGTTCAGATTTTAGTAAAGTGTTTACAGACTTATGGTGATGACTTGAAACTAAAGTGGAGAGTGTAGTTGAGAAAGTGCAGAAGAAGTACTCCAATTAAGCATAAGTTTTCAGTATGAGTTAATTTAAACAGCCAGTAAGTCAGTTTAGTAGTCAGACAGTCAGATTCATATGGTTTATTATCCCATCAACTCCATAATTCAGACAGTTTAGAGGCTTTTTTAGACTATATGTTTAGACAATTGTATTAGTATTTAGTTTTTCAATTGTATTTTAGTTTTTGAACCTTATGGAAAGTTCTTCACCAATTTTCACATTTTTACATTGTATTATTTAGTGCTCAATTACAGATATCAGTCAAGGGTTAGCTTGTGGTCCTTCAGGATTATGAGAACCGTATAGCGTCTGGGGTACCAGTTCAGTTCATGAATCATGCATTAGTTTCAGACTCCCAAGGTTTAGTTATGATCCAGTTCATAGGTGCCTTGTGCTTCTCCCCAGTACCTCAGTAAAGTAAGTGTTCTTTGAGGGACATACTATCCCAAGGGGGAGATACCCCATATTTCCCCGATGCTTTCATGTCCTTAAACCTATTCAGTTGCAAGTTCAGATGTTACTTACAAAGTTAGTATCAGTTATCTTTGCATATTCAGTCATGCATTCAAGAGTCAGTTCAGTTAGATATCCATGCATCAGATATTCATGTTCAGTATGAAATCTCAGTATATCAGTAGTTCCAGTCATATAGTTATGTTTCAGATGCTCATGTCCTATAAGTAGGTTCAGTCTGCTAGTATTCTCAGCTTTATCAGTCTCATTCGAGGAGGAATGTTCCCAAGGGGAAGATATTGTAATATCCTATATTTTTATCTTGCTTTGATTCATCCCTAGAACATCAAAGATATTTCTTAATAGATGAATGCCTTTTATACCCTGTGGTATTTTCAAGATTTTGATATTTTATCACGTGGAAAATTAAATAAGCTTTCCATTGATACCAAATTCGTCCAAATCCGACACTCGAACGAAGAGTTAGAGCCATTTTAGTAAGATATTGTACCACCTAGTACTTTAGCATGTCACTGAATCAACAAAAATGGCAATCGTCAAAATACATTGAGCCTCCATAATTAGGGAGAATTGCGCCAAGGCTAAATTTTAGAATTGTCAAATTCCAGTACACTAATATGATTCTACCGCGTCATAGTGCCATTCCAATTCGTAACCAAGGTGGAAACGCGATTTCCACCGCGTTGCGCCACCATCCAGTTTTCCAATCGCCCACTTTCCAGTGAGCTTGAGCGATTTCACCGCGTCGCGCCAGCATAAAAAATTGGTATTTTCAGATTTCGTTATTTAATTCCAAGGACCAATTGGTAATTTTCTAAATCCCCTAATCAGCCTATATACGGGATTTAAACCCTTAATATCCAAAATTGCTTATTTATTTTCACTATTCCTCAAAAAAAAAGCATTATCTCTCAAAGATAGAAAATCCTAGCCTTCAAATTTCAAAAGCAATCTAAAGAATCCCTCCAAGAGTCTTCAAGAACTTCAAGAATCTAGATTTCCAAGTATGTTAGATGTTGATTCTTAGGTTCCTTCCACCCAAGAAGTTCAAGAATCCTATTCTAAATTCAAAGATTATATATTTATGAGTTTTCATGATTCATGTGAATTGAAATTGAAGTTCATGTTGTTATTGAGTTTTAATTTATGTTTTGTTTACAAAATTCCAAGTTTTGATCCTAGTATGTGATATTTATGTGATGTTCATGATAAACCCCTTCAAGACACATGTTAATTGATGTAAGCATGTTAATTAGGTGTATTTAATGAAGTATGCTCCCCATATGTTTGATAAAATGCTTATGTGAAGAAAATAGTCATTATAGCATGTTGACAAGAAATCTCCAAATGTGCATAAGTTAATGCATGCCAAGTGTTTATTAAAAGGCCTTAGTGAATGAATTATGATATATTTCATGCATTCCTACTCATGTGCATTCCTTATTGAATGAATTATGAGATAATAGTATGCACTCCCTATACATTTACATGTTTAAGACTTCTAAGTGCTTCAAGACATGCTTCATTGATTGTGTTGTGAATAATAGCCTATTGCCATGTTATGTCCGAGTTATCCTGGCTTGTATTATTTATGTTATCGAGTTCTGGGGGTTTTTATACCCGATAAATTAGCTGTTTGTCTAGAGCCAGTGTCAGTTTTCAAGATACTCTCAATCAAATCACAATCAGTAGAACTTAGACAGTACCAGAACTTAGGAAATCTCAGTAATCTTTGTATCAGTAGCATTCTAGCATCAATTCAGAACTCAGTAGTATTCCTTCAGTTAACGGAACTTAGTGAACTCAACTTAGCTTAGTTATTCAGTACGATCACTACCAGATTCAGCTCAGCCTAGTACAGTCTAAGAATTAGTTCAGAGTCTTTTAGTTGGGAATAAAATTCAGCACCGAGCGAGCCTAGGTATGGGGGATCACCATTTAAATAGGACTAAGATCCCTAGAAGCAATACCTAAGTTCCAGAACTACGTAGCCAGTGTAGGTATGAGATGTCACCTATTTGAAAGGACTGACATACTCAGGGATCACCCGTTAGGTAAGACGGATCCCAAAACTCCATAAAAGTTGTCTTTACCCATGGCACGGTACTGACACCCTTCCAACTAGGGTTACATGTTGGACCCCAAACTTAGCTAGAAGGGGAATGTCGGTTAGATGACTAACTCCTACAGTCTTAGCTTCAGAATCAGTCTTAGTAAAAGAACTCAGCTCAGTAGCATAGATTCAGGACTGTTAGATACAGTCACTCAATAGTATTATCAATGGATTTAGAGACCACCAGCTAGATAGGACTGATCTTACATTTATTCAAGCAATATCAGTATCAGTACCATTAGATTTAGAGATCACCCACTAGATACGACTGATCTCAGATTCAGTTAATTATCTTCATTATCAGTATATTCAGAGATCTCCCGCTAGATAGGACTGATCTCAACCTTAGTTAATCAGATATTAGTATCAGTAGACTCAGTAATCTTAAATCTAGTTATTAGAATTCAGTATTCAGTATTCAGTGTTACTACAATTTCAGTTATAGTTTATGCACTCATGCATGTATCCTCATTCAGTAGTCTCATGATATTTAGTCAGTATTGTTCATGCATGTAAACCCTTGCATCCAGCCTTACCTCATCTAGCATACCAGTACATTCCCATGTAATGATGCATATTTTTATCTTGCTCTATGGTTTCTTATACCATAGGTTCAGAAGCATGAGATCCAGAGCATTCTTTGCAGTTCTTATTCATCCAGCAGCAGTAGACTTAGCAGTGAGTCCTCATCATTCGAGGATGTTACTTATTCTATTATTGTATTAGATTTAGCATTTCAATAGATGGATTTAGTTGGGTTATTGTCCCATCAACTTCACAGGCCAGACAGTTTAGAGGTTTTTTCAGACTAGATATTCAGACAATTGTATTAGTATTTAGTTTTTCAATTATATTTCAGTTTTTGAACCTTATGGCAAGTTTTTCGCCAGTTTTCCACATTTTTACAGTATATTTTTTAGTGCTCAGTTACAAATATTAGTCACGCGTTAGCTTGTGGTCCTTTAGGATTATGAGCATCGTATAGCATCTAGGGTACTAGAATCGGGGCGTTACATAGTTCCATTTATATGTTTAGTTGAAAAAGTGTTCACTCAAAAGCCCAGAGTTGATTTTCACAAAAGATTCAGTCTTGTGGTTAAACCAACTACAAATCAAACAGTACTCATAGTTATTGTATAGATGAACTGTCCTCTACTACAAATAAATGTCCATAATGCTTTTCTTTAGGAAAAGATTCAAGAAGACGTGCATATGTCTCAACCTTGGGTATATGAAGACATGAATCATCCTAACTATGTCTGCCATCTCCAAAAGGAAATTTACTGACTCTGATAAGCTCCTAAGGCATAGTATAATGGAATAACTAGTTCTTTGATTCAAATGGGGTTTAAGATATTTGTGTATGATAATTCTCTCTTTGTTTTACAAAATATGGGGTTACTATTCATATTTTTATTTATGTGGATGACCTCATACTCAGAGGAAATGATGAAATACTCATTCAACATATTGTTATCTCTCTTTTGAATTTTTTTTTCTCATGTACCTTGGCTTATTACACTATTTATTTTGCGGGACAGTGCATATGAATGCTGATGGATTATTCTCCGTCAATTCAAGTATATACAGGAGTTTTTACCTAACACTCAGATACAAAACTACAAAGGTATTCAGTCACATATGAGAATGTCAAAGACCCTACTAGTTCATGATGGATCACCTAAAGCTGACGAAAAAAAATATGAAAATGTTCTTGGTAATCTTTAATACCTTTTATTTACCCAACTTGACATTATATATTTCAGTAAACAAGTATCGGTTCTACACCTCTCCTTCTGTACATCACTAGGAGGCAGTTAAGCATATCTTGCAATACCTTAAAGAAACATTCTAGTATGGTATTCGTATTTCCCAATAGAAATCCACTACTCTTTATGGTTATACTGATGTTGATTAGGTAGGTGACATCAATGATCGTTGCTCTATCTCTGATTATATTGTTTATATAGGCATGATTCCCATCTCTTAGAGTTCTTGTAAGCGAAATCTATTGTCTCTCAATTCTCCACTGAGGTTGAATATCATGCAATTGCTATCGCCTTATATAACATTAATTGGGTTACTTACTTGTTTAAATATCTTCACGTGTCACTCTGTGCTACACCTACAACACTTTATGATAACCTTAGGGTTATGTACATTGCTGAGAACCCGCTACATCATACCAAAATAAAGCACCTTAAGTTTGATCTTCACTTTATTCGTAACCAGGTCCGCAATGGATAGGTCCAAATGAAGCACATACATTCTACTGATCAACTTACAGATCCTCTTAGAATACCACTGTCCAAGCCAGCTTTCCTACGAAGCCCTTCCCAAGTTATGTATTGTATCTTCACTTCTAACTTGAGATTGGCGTAATACCACATTAGCATTAGTGTTTTACCAATGTTGTAACATTGTTTTATTGTGCATGCGTACTAATACTTAGGATATAATTTGATTAGGATTAGGTTTGTTCAATTTATTTAGGAGTTAGTTTGTATTAGCTATAGATATTGGCTTCAACAATTTATGAGGTAGTTTAGGCTAATTTCATTTATTTCAGCTGAATATAAAATCCACTGGAGTCTTATCAAAGAAACATACTTTCTTCTACTCTATTTCTCTACCATTATACTAATGCAGATGGCAATTTGCAGCCAATAGTGAGAAAAAGGCGCTCTTAAAATAACATATTTCAGTGCCCATAAATATCACCAAACATGGGAAATGGTCTAGATTTTTTATGTTTATTACTTCATAGAAAACTTTTGCATCCATAGCTTATATGGTTTTTCTTCTCCTTCTCTCAAGCATGCAATGCTATACACAACTTTATTTTACATTTGGGGTTACTTGAAGAATTGGGAATATAAACATTGGGGAGTTTGTATTTGGGAATAGAGTTAATTCTTAGGTTGCAAGTCTTGTAACCTTTCCTTTGTTGAGGCTTATTATGATTAGTGAATTTGGGGTTAAATCCTGTAAATGTACAAGCTGTGATTTTTCACATCTTTGTAAGCCGCGTATTTTCCATGTAAAAAATTGTTCTTTATTACTTTCTACATAAGGAATGTGTTACACAACCTGTGTCATTTGTAGGCAAATCTAAGATATAACTCATTTGATTTACTAGGTCGTGTAGAATATTACTTATAATTGTAATGATGCAACCAAAGAGTTGTTTATTGATCGTTAAAATGTTCTTGCTATATTATGTGTTAAACCACCGAAGAGTACAATAGAGAACAATAGAGAAGTAGGACAAATTCCAATAATAATACCAATATCATGCAAATTTTGTATAATCAAAAGAAGTTAAAAAGCAACATGATGTTGTACCATTATCCAATATGAATAAATGAGGTTACGACGACAATCCAATTTTGTCTAACCTCTATATAAGTGAATGAAAATAACATTTATTGACATTGTTGTCAGAGTTTGTTATTATTTTGAATATAAGTTGTAAAATATGATTTTAATCCATAGTTATCAATCTAGGCCAAGTTACAACATTTTAGAATCTTTAAAAATGAAAGAAAAAGATATCCAGACAAGTTAAAGCATAGAAAGAGCCTTTTCTAGTCAGTTTAAATTAAAAAGTTTTTGTCATATTTCAGTCGGTAAAGTTAGCATGATAGACAACTAGTAAAGATGCTCGGGGGATAACATGGATTATGGGGTCAATAGACCATCTTATTGTTCTTAATCTCAAGGCTTACAAGATAGCTAAAGCCATGTGGAATTATTTACGAAATGTATACAACCTAGATAATCCACCATTTCTATTTCAACTTGTTACTCAATGTTTCCAAGCATTAATGTTGGAAGAAAGCAATGGAAGAAGAATTTTGGCTCTTAAAGAAAACAACATATGGGATATTGTTTCATGTCCTTAAAATGTACACTAAATTAGATATAAATGGGCCTATTCAATTAAACTTCATCCTGAAGGAAATCTTGACCGGTACAAAGCTCGGCTGGTTGTTCTTGGTAACCGACATAAGTATGGTATGGACTATGAGGAGACTTTTTCACAAGTAGCAAAAATGACTACCATGCGAACTACCATTGACATTGTTTCTTCCCATAATTGTTTTCTTGATCAATTGGATATCAAAAATGCTTTTCTCCATGATGATCTTAAAGAAGATATTTATATGAAAACTGCACTAGTTTGTTCTCATCACCTACATATGATGTATGCAATCAAAAGCGGTCTTTGTATGGATTAAAAAAAGCTTCCAGTGCTTGATTTGACAAATATCGGTCTACTTTGCTACAATACTCTTTTGAGCAAAGCAACTATGGCTCATCTTTATTTCTTCGGAAAACATTTATAGGTTGCAGTCATCTTTTTGTATATGTACATGACATTATTATCACAAGAACCGATTCTTCACTAATTACTAACTTCCAGTAGCTTAAAATTCCTTTCTTATGAAAGATCCTAGTACTCTTACGTATTTCTTGAGTTTGGAATTTCGTCGTGATTCATCAGGTGTGTTTCTAAACTAACACAACTATACACAAGATCTAATTTATTTGGAATGTATTCCGTATTCCTCCTCCGTAGATACTCCACTAGAATTAAATGTAAAGTACTTCCAGGAGGGAGACAATCTTCTTCCTGATCAAACTATATTTCAGCAATTAGTTGAGAGAATAAATTACCTTACTATTAGCCGACCTGATATCTTTTTTGCAGTTCAACAAATTAGTCAATTTATGTAAGCTACCTATCATCGTTATTTTCTCTGTCTGTCGTATCATTCAACATCTCCTAGGAACATTTAATCATGGATCATTCTTTCTTAATGGTTCTCCTATTCATTTTAATGCTTTTAGTGATTTTGATTTAGCAGGATATTCTGACTCTCGTTGTTCAGTCACTGGTTGGTGCATGTTTCTTGGAGAATCTTTGACATCTTGTAAGAGTAAGAAGCAAGACCGTGGGTCAAATTCATCAACAGAGGTTGAGTATCGAGCAATGTCTCCTTCTTTCTCCAAGATTGTGTAGCTTCATTCATTACTTGCTTAGGTTGGATTTCCTAAATCTAATATTACTCCTCTCTATGCTAACAATAAAAGTGCTATTTAGATTTCTACTAATCCAGTTTATGATGAGAGGACCAAACAGATTAATGTAGATAAAGGAGTCTTTACACTTCTACACGTGCCCAGTGATCTTCAAATAGTTGATGTATTTACAAAATTTATAGCACCACGATGACATAGTTTCTAGTAGGCCAACTTATACTTCTTGATCCACCAGCATCAATTTGAGGGGGGATGTTAGCATGATGGACAACTAGTAAATATTGTATATATCAATGTAACTATATATTATTATATATTAGTGTAATTATAGATAATTGATTTAGTAATTAAAGATAGTAATATTGATTATAGTAGAGCATATTTGGTGAGATGAAATAGCGGATTTAGTGGGATAGAAAAGGTGCTCTTTAGAGATAGGAAAGATGGATCATTAGGGATGTAATTTTTGAATACTTTCTATTTAATTACGAGACTCACAATATTGAGAGGCATTTCATAGAAAAGTAACAGGTACATGTGGCCATATATGATTGTAACGCCTGGCACTCGAAACTCTACACGGTGCTCATGACCCCGAATGACCACAAGCTAACCCATGACTGATATCTGTACCTGAACATTGCATAATATATTGTATAAATACAGAAATAAAGTCTATAAGTCCATAAGTTTCAAAGAACTGAGAAATAATATCTGTTAAAATATAACATTTGGGTGGGGTATGAAATTCTCAAAACAACTGAAATAACTGTCTGAACATATTTTTCTGAAACATCTAAACTTTCTGAATAAGGAGTTGATGGGACATATCCCCAACTAACTCCAACAAATGAAATAACTTAATTAATGAGATAATAAAGTGATGGTCATGTCCTCAAAGGAAGAGGACTCACTGCTAACTCTGACTACTGAGACTAGAATACTACTGATTCTCTGGAGCTCGTGCTTCTAAACCAATGGTATAAAACTCCATAGCATAAATGCATTATTATGTTTAAATGTACTTGTATGCATATGAGGTAGGATGAATGTTAAGGGTTCACATGCATGAACTATACTAACTGACTGAATAACGTGAACGTGAGAATACATGCTTGAATACATAATCACAATAACTAAGTTTGTGATAACATGATTAATGAATATGAGTACTGATAACATGATTACTGAATATGAGTACTGATAACATGAGATACTGATAACTGTATAACTGAAATAACTAATATGGAGCGACTGTATCTGACAGTCTAGTTTCTGATGGAACTTGTTGAGTTTTGTACTGTTCTAAGTTGACTGTATCTAACAGTCCTAAATTCTATAGAACTATCTGAGTTCTATTACTAAAACAGAATGACTGTATCTGAAATTCCTAATTCTATAACCAAAACTGTGGGAAGTAGTCATCTATCCAACATGCCCCAAATAATGCAATATAGCTAAGTTGGGGTCCAATCTGTAACCCCAATTAGAAGGGTGTCAATACCGTGCCACTTGTAAGGACAATCTATGAGTAACCCTCATATAATAGGTAACTCTAGTGAGAATGATGGGAGCCCTGACATAATAGGTTAATCTACCTCATCTACCCTTATATAACAGGCTATTATGTCTCAACCTATGCTAGCTACGTAGTTCTGGAATGCAAGGATTGCTTCTAATAATCACACCCTCATATAACATGTGGGTTCCCATCCTTGTGTTCGCTCGGTGCTATTTTCTACTCCTATATGAATAGATATTGAACATGATTAACTGAACTGACTGGACTGAGTTAACTAAGTTCTTTTGACTGCCGAAATACTATTGAGATTACTGAGTTTTCCTAAGTCATGAGACTGACTGAATTCTACGGATCATGGCTTGACTGAGAGTATCTTGAAAACATGACACTTATTTTAGGTACACAACTAAATTTTTGGGTACAAGTACCCCTAGGACTCTATAGAAGGAAACTGACAAAGCATGACTTTCTTTAATACACGGCCTACATCACGATCCATAATACAATAAGTTAGAGATTTCATGAAGTACAAGTTCTAAATCACCACAATGGCTACACATATATACATAATTCATTGACTAAGACATTTCATCAAACACTGGACATGCATAACTTGTACATAAATGGGGATTTCATATTATCATACTAGTATGACACTTTTTCTTCACATAGACATTTAATCGAACGCATGGTGAGCATGTTTTGGTTATACAATCATCAAGACAACTAATAATCATGGATACATCAATCAACGTGTAAACTTAAGGGCTTAGCATGATTATTATGCAAATCACCACATCCTAGGGTCAATCATTGGAATATGTAATTTCAAACACAAATCAAAACCCCACAACATTATGAACATGAATTTCAAATCAATTTAAATCATGAACATTCATAAATATTCAAATCTTGGATTTGGAAAAGAGATTCTTGAGCTTCATGGGTGAAAGGGACCCATGAATTAACACATGACATACCTTTATTGTGAGTTTCTTGAAGTCCTTGGACTTGAAGAACTTAAATCTCTAAGTTTCTTGAAGAAGGATTTGGATCTTGTTCTTGGGGATTATCTTTGAGAGAAAACCCTAATTTTATGTTGTAGATGGATAATGAACTTATGTGCCTTGATATGATATAATTAGAGGCTAAAATGGGTGGAAAAAGATCCAAATACCCTTTTAAAAATGACTTCAAAATAACTGAATAAACTATGCAACGGTGGGGCGACGGTCCGTCGCTGGGTCGACGGTCTATCGGTCCTGACCATAGCACCTGGTCTGAATAGGGGTTCATTGCCTCTGCTGTGATGGATTAGGAAACTGTCCGTCGCTATCTTGATGGTCCATCGGCCCTCATCATCGCACCTAGGTAGTTTTGACTGCTTTCTGTAAAACGGCTATAACTTTCTACCCCGATACCGGATTTGGACGAAATTAGTTTTGTTGGAAAGATAATTACATGTATATAAAAGTGGATTCAACTTTCAAAGTAAGTTTATAACATACTTGGGATGATTTATAGCTAAGTTGAAGTATGGGGTATTACAATATCTCTCCCTTGAGAATATTCGTCCTCGAATGAGACTGAGAGGGGAGGAACGAAAGACTGAAGCACCTCCTTAACATGAATGACTAAAACATGAATCCATGACTAACATGACTGATAAACTGAATATATATCATATTGAAAATGTATATCTGATGCATAAGTAACTGATTTATGACTGCATGACTGCATTACTGATAAGATGAGTTTCTCATCAAACTGAATATGCATATTTGATGTATTAATACATGATTGAACTTACTCATGAATTCATGAATGACTATGCAGTAGTACTTAATACCAATTTTATAATGAAATTTTGAACATGAAATGGATACCAAGCTTGTCACTAAAATCTGAACATGTAACTAAAAAGCTTAAGGAGAACTGTTACCTTGATCTAGATCTGAGTTTGTGGAGAAGAGGTGAGGATACTTGATCTGCATGTCTGCTTATGCTTCCCAAGTATCTCCCTCAACGGACTAATTTGGCAAAAGAACTTAGACTAAAGGGACTTCTTTGTTCCTCAGTCTACGAGTCTGGTAGTCAGGAATTTTGACTGGAATCTCTTCATAAGAGAGGTTGTTCTGAACATATATGATCTGAATAGGGACTACAACTACTGGGTCACCTATGCACTTCTTGAACAAAGAGAAATGTAAGACTGGATGAACTAAGGCTAGATCTGAAGGCAATTCGAGCTCACAAGCTACCTTGCTGAAGCGACTGAGAATATTAAAGGGACCGACATACCCTTCTTGCCGAATCTCTTCAATCCCTTCATGGGAGTGATATTTAGATAGACATAGTCACCAACCTCAAACTTAAGGTCCTTTCTATGCACATCTGCATAAAACTTATGTTGCCTCTGAACAACCCAAAGTCTTTGTCTGATCAACTGTACTTTCTCTAAGGCATCGAATACTAAGTCAGGCCCTATGACTAAGTCCTCACTAACTTCAAACCAACCAACTGGCGATCTACACCTCCTACCATAGAGAGCTTCGAATGGAGCCACTTTAATACTGGAATAATACCTATTGTTGTATGCAAACTCAATCAAAGGCAAGTGGTCATCCCAACTACCCTTGAAATCAATTGCACACACTCACAACATATCTTATAAAGTCTGAATGGTCCTTTCTGCTTGACCATCTGTCTGAGGATGAAAGGTTGTACTGAGATGAACTTGGGTACCAAGACCTTTTTGGAATGCTTTTCAAAAATAAGAGGTGAACTGGGTACCTCTGTCTGAGATAATAGATAACGAAATACTGTGCAATCTGACCAACTCTCTCATGTAGAGTTTGGCATAATCCTCGGCTAAATAAGAGGTATGGACTGGAAGAAAATGAGCTAACTTGGTCATTCTGTCTACAATGAACCAGACTAAATCATGTTGATAATGAGTACGAGGAAAACCCATCACAAAGTCCATGTTCACTTCTTTCCACTTCCAAGTAGGAATACTGAACTCCTACATGGACCCACTAGGCTTCTGATGATCTATCTTAACCAGATGACATGTAGAGCACTTAGCGCTAAACTCTGCAACATCTCTCTTCATCCCACTCTACCAATAGATTTCCCGCAAGTCGCGGTACATCTTTGTTGCCCCTGGATGAATAGAGTAACGCGCACCATGTGCTTCTGTAAGAATTTTCTGCCTTAAGTCATCTACACCTGGAACACACAGAATACTTTGACAACGCAGAACACCATCTCTCCCTTGGGAGAAAACCTCTACTTTCTGATCCTTGAATAACTCTTTTAACTTGAAAAGGTAGGGATCTCTATCTTGCTTTTTTTTTTCACCTCAGAAACTAGAGATGATTCTGAACCTATATGTCACTCTTCTCTGAATTAACTATGCGAATGCCTAGTCTGGCAAGCTGATGGATTTTCTGAGCTAGCTTCTTCTTACTGTCCTCAATATGAGCAACACTACCCATAGACAGTCTACTGAGAGCGTCGTCCACAACGTTGGCCTTGCTCGGATAATAAAGGACACTTATGTCATAATCTTTCAATAGCTCTAACCACCTTCTCTGACGAAGATTGAGATCTTTCTATGAAAAGATATACTGAAGGCTCATATGATCTGTGAACACATCTATATGAACACCATATATATAATGCCACCAAATCTTTAAGGAAAACACTACAACTTCAAACTCAAGTTCATGAGTAGGATAGTTCTTCTCATGGGTTTTAAGCTGTCTGGAGGCATAGGTTATGACCTTACCATGCTTTATGAGGACACAACCCAAACCTATTATGGATGCATCACAATAATCTACGAACCCATCTGGACCATTTGGAAGAGCTAAGACTGGAGTTGAGGTGAACTGATTCTTCAACTCTTGAAAACTTTTCTTGCAAGGATCTGACCACTGAAACTTGACTTTCTTCTAAGTCAATCTGGACATAGGGGATGAAATAAAAGAAAATACCTCAACAAACCATCGGTAATAGTTAGACAAACCCAAGAAACTCCTGATATCTGATGGAGATACAGAGCGAGGCCAGTTTCTTACTGCTTCTGTCTTTTGAGGAACAACTCCAATGCAATCACCGAAAATGATATGACCAAGGAATGCTACTGACCTAAGACAAAATTTACACTTACTAAATTTGGGGAATAGTTGATGATCTTTGAGGGTCTGTTGTACAATTTTGAGATGGTCTGCATGATCACGCTCACTGCAAAAATAGACTAGAATATCATTTATGAAGACTATGAAGAACATGTCTAAGTACTGCTTGAACACGTGATGCATCAAGTCCATAAAAGTAGTTGGGGAATTAGTAATACCAAAGTACATAACTAAGAATTTGAAGTGACCATACTGAGTACGAAAGGCTATTTTTGGAATGTCACATTCACTGAATCTGAGCTAATGATAGTCTGATCTGAGGTCTATCTTAGAGAAATAACTGGCACCCTAAAGTTGGTCAAATAATTCATCGATTTTGGGAAGTGGATACTTGTTCTTGATCATGATCTTGTTGAGTTGGCAGTAGTCTATACATATTCTGAGATAACGGTCTTTGTTGCGCTTGAAAATGACTGGTGTCCCCCATGAGGATGCACTGGGCCTGATGAATCCCTTATCTAAGAGATTCTTCAAATGCTCCTTTAATTCTTTGAGTTCTACTGGTGCCATTATGTATGGAAGAATAGATATAGGCAGAGTATCTGGAAGAAGATCAATGCCAAAGTCTATTTCCCTTTTGGGAGGAATTTCTGGAAGATCTTTGGGAAATACATTTGAATATTCATTCATGACTTGGACTGATTCGAGACTAGGAGTTTCAAAACTAGTGTCCTTAACTCAAACAAGATTATAGACACTTCCTTTAGATATCATTTTCCTTGCTCGAAGGTAGGAAATAAGTTGACCCCTGAAAGCTAAAGTGCTACCCCTCCACTCTAGGATAGATTCTTTTAGAAACTGAAATTGGACTATTCTATTTCTGCAGTCGACTGTGTCATAGAAGGAATGAAGCCAATCCATGCCGAGAATGACATCAAAAGCAGTCATCTCTAATTCGACTAAATCTGTTGAGGTAACTTTCTGAAATATCATAACTAGATAGTTCCTGTATACCCGTGAGGCTATGATAGTTTTGCCCACTAGGGTAGATACTGAAAAAGGCTCTGCTAGAATTTCAAGACTGACTCCAAAAAAAACTGCTATATAAGGAGTAACAAAAGATAAAGAAGATCCTAGATCTAGCAAAGCATAAACATGAACATGAAAGATCTATAACGTACCATTAACCACATCAGGAGAATTTTCCTGATCTTGCAGGGACTGGTGAGCATAAAGTCAATTTGGGTGTTTCCCACTAGTAGCGCTGGAGGTGGCACCCTATTGGTTTGGGCGACCAGACTAAGCTGGGGAACAATTTTGCTGCCCTAAGGACCTGGCAGAGGATAGTCTCTGAATCTGTGGCCTGGCTTGCCATATCTAAAACAAATACCACTGCTAGCTTTGCAAATACCCTGATGGTGCTTTCCACAAGTCTGGCAAAGAGGATAGGAGCAGTCACTACTAACACTGCCGTAAGACTTAGAGCCTGTCGCTCTATCTCTATTACCGTCTCTAAATCTATGAGCTGAAGCACTAGCTGAAAAAGGAGCTGGAACTGTTGACTTAGGATGAAACTGAGAACGGTTTCATTCTTTTGATTTGGGCTGAGTAAAGTTAAAACTACCTATCCTTGCTCTTTTATTCTGCTTCTCCCACATCTTAATCTTTTGCTCCTTTATCTTCTTTGGTTATTCAATCATCAACACATCTAATAATTATAGATACATCAATCAACGTGTAAACTTAAGGGTTTATCATGATTATTATGATAATCACCACATCCTAGGGTCAATCATTGGAATATGTAATTTCAAACATGAATGTAAACCCCATAACATCATGAACATGAATTTCAATTCAATTTAAATCATGAACATTCATAAATATACAAATCTTGGATTTTGGAAAGAGATTCTTGAGCTTCATGGGTGAAAGGGACCCATTAATCAACGCATGACATACCTTGATTGTGAGTTTCTTGAAGTACTTGGACTTGATGATCTTGAATCTCTTGAATCTCTTATTTTCTTGAAGAAGGATTTGGATCTTGTTCTTGAGGATTATCTTTGAGAGAACCCTAATTTGATGTTATAGATGGATAATGAACTTATGAGTCTTGATCTGATATAATTAGAGGTTAAAACGGGTGGAAAAAGACCCAAATACCCTTTTAAAAATGACTTCAAAATAACTAAATGAATTATGTGACGGTGGGAGTGACAGTCCATTACTGGGTTGATGGTCCGTTGGTCCTGACCGTCGCACCTGGGCATAATAGGGTTTCACTGCCTCTTCTGTGACAGCTTGGGCGATGGTCCATTGCTAGCTCGACGGTCCGTCGGCCTGAGCCGTCGCCCTTAGGCAGAAGGTGGTCTACCTGCCTCCGCTATGACAGTTTGGTCGATGGTCCATCGCTAGCTCGACGGTCCGTCGGTCCTCATCGTTGCATCTGGGCAGTTTTGACTGCTTTCTGTAAAACGTCCATAACTTCCTATCCCAATACCAGATTTGGATGAAATTTGTATCGTTGGAAAGATAATTCAATTTCCCACATGACAAAAAGTGAAAATATTAAAAATTCCATGTATATAAAAGTGTATTCATCTTTCAAAGTAAGTTTCTAATATACTTGGGATAATTTCAAGCTAATTTGAAATACGGGGTATTACAATGATATAGAAGAATCCTTACTGCCTTGTAGATGAAGTATTTTGATAATGATTTCCAATTTGTTTTAGTATGTTGTGGTTTATGGGAATCTGACCTCTGACAGGGAAGGGAACTGAATCTCCAAAGGAATAGTTGAGTGTCCAAGTCACCAATGCAACAAAAGTAACATAAAGTCATCGTAAAATTAGTAGTTGCATACATATGCTGATTGGAGTAATTTTCTATATCCCCATGATAATTCTCAATAAACTTCCAAACTATTGGAATGAACAAATTTAACAATAGAGTAAATGATAATTCACAAAAACATTCAAACCTATCGGAAAGAACAAAATTTTCCAAAAATTTTAAAGTGGGAAGAAGATTCAATCTTTTTTTTGTAAAACATACTTTTTTATTTGTTATGTGGAAGTAGAAGAGACAAATTTTAGTAAAACAAAGAAGTATTTGAAAACATCAAAGGGAACAATTGAGTGTCTGATACACCAATGCCACAAAAGTAGAATAGGGTGACAGAAGATGAAAAGTTGCATACTTGTTTTGGATCCATAAAAGAAGTTAGAGGAAATCTACGTGGAATTATACGATGCCAACAAAATAAAACATATTTGTTGAGAAATGAAAAGTAGCATAATCCTCACCTATATAAGACAAACATCCATATAAATGTAACATACTGAACAGATTAACTTGGGACAATCACAGGCCACATGTCAGACTCGATATAGTAATTTACTATCTGTTTCCTACCAACCATTTACCATGGTTTCCAATAGATAAATAGAGGACATGATACAGTTCACATAACATCAGAGTTTTTCATTTGTAGAAAAAATACCCCTTTTCTTGTGTGATACTCAACAAATCCTTGAGAACTAGCACCAGTAAGATCCAAAGGACTGAACGCAAAATTCAAAAACCTAGGGAGACTTGTTATGTGCTTTTTCCTTCTAGGATCCACCTTATATGCTAAATTATCCCCTACACTTGTTGTATTGCTTAAAGGGCTAAAAGGAACTCTGCCCACTTTCTAGAGGGAATTTTCTTGCGCTTTCTCCTTCTATGCCAAGGAAAATTATTCTACTAACCTTCTAAATGGAATCTATCCATCGTGGCTTCTATGTTTTCCCCTACATCTTCTTTTGGTACAATTAACTTACAATGCTCGCATGATCAGTAGACAAACCCGTCATGTGAAACATCATCATGGAAGTAGCTAAAGAGATTTAAAACACAAAAGATTATAAAAACCATTATTAGTATTTAATTACAATTGATTATTATGACAAAGAAAAAGAACAACATAAAGAATACAAAAACTGCAACACAAATTCTAGGTAATCAAGGCAAATATCAACTTAAGATACTAATTACTTCCATAGGTATACCAAACTAGAACCATAAACAAGACATTCAAAGAACCATAAAAAGGTATTCAAAGAACCATATATGGATTACCATAAGGATAAAATCAACTTAAATTGGGAATCCATAGAGTTGCTCATCAACTTAGTGTTTGTCAAACCTCAAAATTAGTCAAAATCAGCATTATTGGCCATAGAAAGCTAGAAATAATCAACTTATAACCTATGTTTAATGGAAGATGCAGCCTATCACAAATTAAACTGAGTTATGATATAAAAAAACTGAAATAAAAACTTTGTCTTATATGGTGATGTATGGATGGCTTCTAGGAGTGTGTAACACCTCGAAGACTTTAGAAACTTCATGCACCCAATGTTGTATAAAATGGAAGTACATATGGAGATAAACTTTATATCTTTGTATTATTGGAAGTGATTTATACATGTATTAAGGCCTTAATTAACTTCAAACTCTTGGCCAAGTCAAAACCTCCTTTACCGATTGATTTCTTATGAAGTGTCTGGCTATAGTCATCTATAAATAATTATAAATCCTAGGTCATATAGTTTTTTTGAGCTCAGGACCTACCAAATGATAGATTATTGAATTATATTTCCAACACGTCTAGATTTCTGTTAATCTGATGTCAATGTAAGATATTATGACTATTTTACTAAAACCCTGTCAATCTGTCTGATACCTATGACCATACCTAAGATCTGATGTTTCAGCCTACGGGGGCCATAAGTATAGTTCAAAGAGATGAAAAATGGGTCTGATACATACATCCCTACATATGGTCCATGCGTATAAACTATTGGGGCCGTAAGAAATAAGGTTTTGAGAGATGAAAAAAAGTGTTTGATTCCTAAGACCTATAGTCTGTAGGTACAACCAATGGGAGTCGTAAGTGAGGTCATGGGGAGTTATTTTAGGGAAATTTTTCTGGGTAATCTTAGCGGAATTTTGCTCACTTTTCTTATGTGGTCCGACCCTTATATGACTAAACCCTTTTTGACCACTTAGTTACGATCTTTCTAAAAAAGAATAAACTAGAAACTCTTCCTTCTTACCCAAAGCATTCTAAGAGGAAAAACACTGAGATTTAAAGATTCAAGGCTAATATTCAAGCTCTATATATTAAAAATGCATGTTTAACACTCGTTTACTTTAAATATTATTGTATGGTGTTAAGTTACTTGGTATTAACATATTATTTAAATGGTTGATTGAAATTAGGGTTGAGGAGATTGTTGTAAAATGCTTTATATTGATTTCTCTTCTTGTTTTATGGGTTTTCTAAGAATTATTAATAAATTTTGAGATGTAATATATTCTATAAAAATGGTGAAATTGTTAACATGCATTCTTATCCTTTAAGGACTATGCAAGATGAAATTATGGCCTTCAACCCACTTCAAAAACATGTTTTTTTTATTTATTGAGAATTATTATTTCTTACACCGTCTTTTGAATAAAGTGTGAGAAGAAAGAATGAAAGGCTAATGAATTTTGAAACACTTGGGAGTAATATTTATGAACTTTAAAGACATATTTGGGAGTCTAATACATTATACAAAAAGGTTTGGCATGTTATGGATGGTTTGCAAGTCTTGGTTTGTCGATACAAATATGGGAATGCCCAAATAAAAGACTCAATGGATAATATTATGTGTAAAAATGTAATAATTGGGCCTTAAAAGGAAACATATAGATTCACCGTGAAGGAGTACGTCCTCATGACCAATGCTCGAAACCTATGTTTTGTTAATATAGGGATGGCGTACCTTAATTGGATAAAAAATGATGTTCTTAACATGAGGATAATATGTTGTCTCTAGTCTATTGGTGATTTTAGCCTAATCTCATATGTCAAACCTAGACTGAGGCCCTATCGGTTAGAGAGTACCAGACCCATATAGCCCATGGATTACTAGATGACAGTGAAATGCTACATAGTTCAGGAGAGTTTAAATGATTATGTAGTTATGTCCCATGTCCCCGATGCCCTATTTTTTTATTATTATGGATGCTTAAATGAGTTATGACTTTCCTTATAAAACATTTATTTTTCTTTTCTTGGGTTGCTTTCCATTACTTGTCGTTGTGACCGTCCTTGAACGCTAGATCATTTTATGATGTAGGTTCGGAGGTACTTTTCCATAATTCTGTGCAGCACTAAGGTGTTTGTATTTTCGCTTAGATAAGTTTTGAGAAGTGGTGAGCCCTCCATCATCCGGAAGAAAGTGTTACTTTTTATTTATATTCCTATTCAAATATTTTATGTTTTTTTATGCTATAGTCAGGGATATGTCCCGACTTAGGAGTTATTCTTAAAGTTAGAGTCTTTGTAGAAAGATGTTGGGTAATTATTTTAATCTGGTTTTTAAGCCATGGATGTTTCTTTATTTAAATGTTGAGCCTTTTTTTATGGTCTTATTTCCACAACTTTAAGTATGACTCTGCTTATGTTATAATGATAAGGGGTCATCTCAGGCCTTCATTGGTTTGTCATGCCCATCATGGCTAGGGCCTCAATTTGTGTCATGAGAAACTTAGTATCAGATCATGATTTAGTGTCCCAAAGTGTCTACAAAGATGTGTTAAGAAGAGTCTTTTTTATTAGTGTGTAGCGCGACACTTATAAGCGGGAGGCTATGAGGAATTTAGGAATGTTTTCTTTTCTTCATGTTTTAGTTTGTGCTAGAGATTGTATTCACAATGAATTCATCTAAATCCTGACTTTTCTATGTGTCAGATCATGTCTCCCCAAATATATAATGGCCAAAGGAATTCAGTTGGAGCCTCCATCCCTACAGAGGCAAATGCCGAGTAGGTCCGCCCTACCCCTGGGATGCAAACCCATTGTAGATCCCATTCTTATGATTTCACTGATCCTCCTAGGGTTCCCTAAGCCTCGACTAGTCCTCCCGAGCTTCTAGGACTAGTACCATCCATACCCAACCTCTATAAGTGAAGGTTTCAAATGTTGAGTTAAGATAGATTATACAAATACTATCTCATATTATATCAATGCAGTCCCATCATTAAAAAATATTAGTCATGGTAATAGTCCTTTTGATGCTACTTGGGTTGTCCAGTTTATACAGCTAAACCCCCTATCTTCACTAGGTCCTAAGATGAGAAAGACACTCCAGAGTTTATTGATGAAATGGAGAAGATCTTTAGGCTGATGCATGCTAGTGAAAGTAAGGGGGTAGAGTTCATTAATTATCAGCTGAAAGGGGTGGATTATCATTGGTATGATGAATGGGAGGCGATTAAGGGTGAATATATTGAACCTACTTTTTGGGAGGAATTTCTGATGCCTTTCTTGATTATTTTTTCTCTTGAGAATTAAGAGCGGCCAAGGCTGAGGAGTTTGTGAACATGAAGCAGGGCAAGATAAGTGTTAAGGAGTACGATATGAATTTACTGATTTGTCTCGCTATGCTCCTAATTTACTGTCTAACATAAGGTCCAAGATGAGGAAGTTTGCTTCAGGCCATTCTAGCAATTTGGTACTAAAGTGTACGGGTGCCATGATGAACAAAAACATGGACATATCTAGGTTGGTGATTTATATGCAACAAGTGAAAGATAAGAAAAAAAGCAGGCAGAGGTAGAGTACAAAGACGAAACATACAGATTAGGATTCGAGTCAATGACACAGTTTAAAAGGGGGTAGACAGTGGTTTAATAAGAAATCCTGGGGTAATTTCCATCCTTCATCTAGTTCTTCATTCATCAAAACATTGGGTGATCAGTGATTTCAAGCTACCAATATCCCTAGGGAGTAGGGTGGTCAATCTCAGGAAAGTATAGCTCAGTCGACACCATCTTACCCTTCTTGCCGCACCTGTAGGAAGCCTTATCATGGCTTCTGTCATTTGGGAAGTAATTTTTTCTTTAGGTGTGGTCAGCCTAGTCATAGGTAGTAAGATTGTACTGCAGATAAGGGCTCTTTTAGGACTAACAAAGCCCCAACGTCTACTTCTTCAACTCCTTCTTCAAAAGTCGCTACTTTAGGGATGGGGAATGTTCATAATCTTCTATAGACACTATCTACTCGTCAGGATTCTGAGGCATCTCCAAATATTGTTATGGGTATGTTACAACTTTTCTCCCATAATGCTTATTTATTATTTGATCCTAGTTCCACCCTATCTTAAATGGCTAGATACTTTGGTTTGGGTCCGAAAAATATTCTAGACCTCTTCTCAATCTCTACCCCGGTGGGTGAGTCCATTATTGCTAGGAGTGTCTATAGGGGTTATGTTGTGTTAATCATTTATCATACCACTGTGGTAGATCTAATGGAGCTTGATATGGTGGATTTTGAGGTAATCTTAGGAATGGATTGGCTTCATTCATACTATGCTACCTTGGACTGTAGAACTAGAAAAGTCACTTTTCATTTTTCTAATTAACCAGTGATAGAGTAGGAGGGGAGTTCCCAAGAGCCTAAGGAAAAATTCATTTATTATATTAGAGCCCAAAAGTTGATATCTATAGGGTGTCTACCAATTGGTACGTGTCAAGGATTCTTATTCTAAAAGTCCCTCCTTGAAGACTATTCTTGTGGTTAATGATTTTCATGAAGTCTTACCTAATGACCTTCTTGGAATGCCTCTAGATTTTTTGCCTGATAGTTATCCTATCTCCATTTCTCCGTGTAGAATGTCTATTGCAGATCTAAATAAGTTAAAGGAACAACTAAAAGACCTCCTTGTTAAGGGTTTTATCTATCATAGTATCTCTCTCTGGGTTTCTTCTATACTTTTCATGCGAAAGAAAGATGGGTCCCTTCATATGTGCATAGACTATTGCCAATTGAATAAAGTCACCATAAAAAATAAGTACACTCTTACAAGAATTGATGATCTCTTTGACCAACTTCAAGGTGCTAAGTGTTTCTATAAAATGTATCTCCATTTGGGTTACAATCAGTTAAAGATAGGAAGCTAATATTCCCAAGACTCTCTTTTGAACCCGTTCTGGCCAGTATGATTCCATTTGGGTCATCTTTGATTGAATGACTAAGTCTGCCCATTTTATGCCTATGAGGACTAATTATTCATATGTGGAATATACAAATTTATACATTCAGGAGATAGTTTGGTTGCATAGGGCCTCGATGTGTATCATATCAAATCATAGTACACAGTTTTCTTCTAAGTTTTGGCGGTCTTTTCAGAAAGTGTAGGGGACTCGGGTAAACCTTAGCATTGTTTTCCACCCTCAAATGGATGGGCAAGCGGAGAATACTATTAAGACTTTATAGGATATTCTAATGGCCTATGTGATTCACTCTAATGGTGGTTGCCTGGATCACATGCTACTAATTGAGTTCGCCTACAACTATAGTTATCATTTCAACATTCAAATGGCCTCTTTTGAGGCCCTTTATGGTAGAAAATGTTGTTTTTTGATTGGATGGTATGAGGTGGCTTAGACAAGGTTGTTTGGGCCTAATCTTGTACATCAAGTGATGGATAAAATCAAGGTTATTCGAGAAAGACTTAAGACCACTCAATGTCACAAAAAGTCTTATGTGGATGGTAGATGGAGAGAGCTAGATTTGATATTAGCAATTAGGTATTGATGAAATTCTCTCCTTCATAGGAAGTTATGAGGTTTAGGAAAAAGGGGAATCTTAGTCCTCTCTATATTTTTCCATATTATATTATAAAAGGATTTGGGAATATTGCTTACAAATTAGACATACCAGTGGCTTAGCGTCGGTTTATCCTGTATTTTATGTGTCCATACTCAAGAAATGTGTGGTCGAACCTTCCTTGGTAGTACCTGTACAAGGTATTTTGGTGAATAATTCTCTATCTTATGAAGAAGTTACTATCGAAATTCTGGATAGACAAGATTGGAAGTTAAGGACCAAGGAGATAACTTCGATAAAGGTGCTATGGAGGAACCAAAGGGAGAAAAAAGCTACTTGGGAATCTGAGGAGGACACAAAAACCAGATATCCCTTCTTATTTCCATCTCTGTATGAGGTTGCATGCTGTATGAATCCTATGTTTTCCTTAAATCTATTTTATTTCATGCACTAGGTTCTTCTATGTTCTTCACTACATCGTGCTAAAAGTGTCCTAAGTTCTTATTTGGGGATGAATGATCCTGGGGGGGGGGGATAATGTAACACCCTGACATCGCCCAAGCGTACACGCAAGTGTATGTAGTCTTATCAAGTAGTAAATTGGCCTTCAAGAATCCAACTATCGATCCCGCAGAGAATTGATTCAACAATAATTCTATTTTAAATCATAATTTAGATTAAGTTGGTTCAAGGGTTACCGAAAGAGAGCTTGGAAATTGTAATTCGCAATTAAAATGAAAATGCGGAAGGTAAAGATCATAAAACAATCAATAGGAGAAAACCCAGGGTTAAAGCACTTCGCCAATCATACTATGTATTGAATTTCATTCACTAACTCGCTTATCCTTGTTATAGATTCGTAGGGTTAATTGCATGACTATGGTTTCCCAACCTCTAATCCTTTACCAAAGTTGAACCTCACAACTACATCGTTGAGCAGGGATGTAATGATCCAATTAGGTTATTTAAGCTATCATCCTTCGTTTGAATCAAGTAAGGCTCCTAAGTACATCCCTGTCCTAGGTGCTAAGTTCAATTCTTTATTTTATAAGAGAATGAAAACCATACTTTGTTCATCTCCATATTATAAACCCTATTCCCTCTCCAGAGTTCAAAAGGTATACAATTGATGTATTCTAAGGGTCGCAAATCCTTAAAATAATTAAATCAAATATGAACGCACAACCAATAATGATAACCAAAATTAATGAACTTAATTCAAAACAATAGTAATCATGTCTTTGGCTTTAACCCTGAAAAAGGGCGTTTAGCCACACATAGTCATAATCGTAATTACAAAGTTGTAATTAATGACTAAAAACATGAATGAACTAAATAAAAAAATAAAAACTTAATGAAGAAGTTGTAAAATCCCTTTGCACTCCAAAATATGCAAAAATATGTGTAAAAACGTGATACAACATGTATTTATATTATAGTAGTAAGAACATTCCATGTTGGACAAGAAAAACTCCAGCTATTGAGCCCAAGAATAGGTGGGGTATCGCCCTGGGTTTAGCCCCGCTACAAGCAAGGCGTCGCCTCCAAATTGCCCTAAGTCTCTGAGTTTGTTGTTCAGAATTGTCGTAAGGCACGGGAGCACCGAAATAAGCTCGTGTTGCGGGCAAATCGTGGTTAGGACCACCACACTCCAGTTAGTTACTATTTTGGACATCTTATGAATCCATTGGTGGTATTCACGTGTCCATTCGCCACTACTTCAGTCCACACACACCCAAGACATTCCAGGGGTCCAAAAGTGCGTCAAGCTGCATATTGTGCCTTCGTTGAGCCATTCCATGCCTTTTAAGTTGTTCCCACTTGACTTGAAGCTTGTATATCCTTAATATATCATAATAATACATTTACGAAGCATCCTATATCATTAAAAACACTAATTTAAAGCTAAAAAATACACAACATCCAACACGACAAACTATAAACACAAGTTAATCATAGGCTAATTTCAATTTGATCTTTAATTCATTGTTTTCACCCTTGGCTAAATCCAATTGACCCTTGAGAATTATCAAGAAGTTTTTTCACATATAATTACACATAAAAACCATTTTCAACCCTTTTAACACAATAGAATCCGCCGGAATCAACTAGACAAGCACCTAGCTCAAGCTAGTAACACTAGTTTTCCTAGTTGAACTCTAAATGAATCTTTTAGGTACAAACTTGTTTGAAACTTACTTTGAACATCGTAAACACATGATTTAATACTTTGATACACATTTATATCATTATCAACTCAAATAGCAAATAAATAATTCTCAAAACAAGGCTAAAAAGGCTAGAATAGTGACTCTAGAATGAATAAATACACCCAACATCACCACCCACACTTAAAGCCTTGTTCTTCCTTGAAAAAATATTCACTATAAGTATCATGAGTTGTAGATTCTAAACTTCTACTAAATGCAAGAAACTCAAGCTAGCACTACAATGACTGCACGGATTGCAAGTTTCTATACTTAAGCAAGCTACAAACACAATTGAAAGCTTATGAACACTACTCCAAAACATCCTAGCCTCAAGAATTGACTCACCTAGTTTGAAAACTCATGCTTATAGTTCAATCAAGGACGTCAAAAAAATCAACCAAATTCATCAAACATATGCCCCTCACAACAAGAGAGTTACCCATAATCACTCACAATCAAGCTATTCATAACATGATGGGCATAAGAATCAAATTATACTCACTATCACAAGGAATTCACAAGTTACACACAATGAAATATAGGCTTTCCCTTAGTGTAATGCTCCACTAATATTAGAATGAAGAATTTAGGATCAAATAGGTCTTTTCCGGGTTGTAATGTAGGCTAAGGAACTGGTAGAAACTATTTGGGAATAGTGACTAACCTCTCTAAGTGCTTTAATACACTACATTAAACATTTAGAACCAATCTCCACCCACCAAAGTACAATTTTTTCATTCACCCATATATTTTATTTTACCCCATTTCTTTTAAGTATTTGTACAAACACATGGTGGGCGTGTTGTTTATTCCTTCAAGATTAATTTTTTTTTTCATTCTCTACAACCATGGAAATATTTCTAAAACCATTTATATCACTCCCAACTACCACACATTAATTATAAACATCAATAACTATTACCTTGGGGCATTAATTTCACTTTTTTCTCCTTTAATTTCTCAAACTCCTTTTTGAATTTGTTTTTTCACTAAAGCACTTAGGAACTTTTTGGATCAAATATTATGGTTTATCAAAAAAGGGGATTAGGCTACTTATGAGACTATCAAAGAAAAGGCTAAAGGCTCAATGGGAGTTAACCAGGATAATGCATAAAGGGTAAGACAAATAGAAGGTATAAAACAAGGCTATCAAAGAAATTCCTAAATCATCTCCTAAACCCACACTCTTTATTTCGCTTTACATACACACCGGGAAAGTTCTAGAATTCATATGTAAAAAGGAATATACAAAAATCTCACACTCACATGGCACATTCTCAACTCAATAGGATCATCATAGACTTTAACCAAAAAATAGCATGAATTTAAATTTAAGCCAAAAAGTTCAAGAGTCACAAAAATGAGCCTAAGAGTCTCAAAAAATAGCCATTCACTCAATCAACATGCTTTTACCAACAAACCCACTTGCTTCAGGTAATCAAAAGTAGTACCAACAAGAATATCTTACACCAAAAAATTTTAAATTGATACAAAAATTGGGAATTTCCCCACCCACACTTAAAAAATCTACTTTGTCCCCAAAGTGAATCTAAAAGCAAGAGATAGAAATACTCCCTGGGGCCTTTAGGCCTATCTAGTAGCATCTTTACACATAAATGAGATCCATGGGACCCCAAACAAAATTTTTCAATGCTTCTTAGCTCAAGTTTATGGTACTCAGACTTCCCATTAACCAGTGACTCGACCAAAAACCAAAACTACGTTAAATAACAACTAAAAACTGAAAAGAAAAAAAATACCTACTTTAACTTGGGTTGTCTCCCAAGTAGCGGCTGATTTAGTGTCGTGGCATGACCCATCTTAACTCAACCATATTTCTTCACCCTTCTATTCATACATGGCCTCCATATTCTTATTCTCTTCAACCTTCTTTGGTGAAATTTTTCAAGAGCATCAGGTTTCTCAACTTTAGCCTTTTTAGGCTCATCAACTTCCATCACATCCATCTTAAGAGGTAGATGCTTAGGCTTCTCAATCGGGTAGTCTAAAGAGGTCTTGTATAGACTAGCCACCCCACACTTGTCCTTTTCAATACCATTAATCATACAAAAATATTTATATTAGGATGTTAGTGTGGGTTCTTTGTAATCATCAAATACAACCCCTTCATCTTCTACCCTCATTTTGAGTGTGCCTTCTTTAACATCAATTAACGCTCCTCCGGTTGCTAAGAATGGATGCCCCAAAATGATTGGTACCTGTTTGTCTTCCTGAAAATTAAGAATAATAAAGTCACAGGAATAACAAATTTACCAACCTTAATGAGGACATCCTCAATTATTCCTTTCGGTTATGCCATGGATCCGTCTGCTATCTAGAAAACCACAGTGGTTGATCTAGTCTTTCCCAAGCCCAATGTTTTAAATAGTGATAGGGGAATCATATTTATTCTTTCCCCTAAGTCACTCAGTGCATGGACCGCTTTACTCCCAATTTGAATAGGGATAGAAAACTTCCCTTGATCTTTTAATTTCTTAGGGATTTTTTGTGTCAGCACAACACTACACTCTTCAGTGAGTGTTGTAGCCCCCATATCCTATAGTTTCACCTTATTAGCCACCACATCCCTCAAGTACTTTGCATACTTGGGCATACTCTGCAAAACATATAAAAGAGGTAAATTAATATGAAGTCCTCTGAATATATCAAAGAAATTTTTGAACAAGGCATCCTCCTTCGCTTTTATGTGCCTTTGAGGGACGGGTAGTGGCAGTGTCTTTTTCATTTTTGGTTCAACAACTTTTTCTTTCAAGTACTCAGACTTCCTTGATTTTTTAGCAACTTCTTAATTCACCTATTGGGTCACCACATAGCATCTACCTCCTTAGTTGCCTTTGGAGGCTCTCCTTTTAGCTCCATAACGCTCCTCAAAGTGATTGTCATAACATGCTTTGAAGTTTTTGTGTCCGCTGGAAACCCACCATGTGGCCTAGTATTTACTGCTTGCTGATTTTTTCCTACGTGTAACTCTAAACTTCTTGTGGTCGCTTGAAAATTTTTTAAGTCTGTAGGAAAATGTGTCTAATTAGCTAAGATCTGTTTCATTATCTCTTCCATGTTGCTTGTTGACTGAATAGGTTGGGCTTGTAGCCGTGGGGCATTCCATGGCTGATTTAGTGTCTGAGTCTTCCACTTCATGTTGTAGGTATTACCATAATTTGTCCTTTGATCATTACCTACATACATCATATATTCTGGATTTGAAGCACACATAGACACTGCATGACCACTATTTTTGCATACCTCACACCAACCTGTAGTTTGTTGGACGGTATTGACTGTGGATGTAGGTTGTGTTGCTCCCAACTTCATACTACTAAACTGAGTGTTGATTAAATTTTGTAATGCAGAAACCTATGCTGATAAGGCTATGAATTGGTCCACCTCTAATACGCCTGCAACTCTTTTTATGGAACTTCTAGAAACTGAATGACATTCTGGATTTCCTTGTGCTACACAATTCAACAATAGGTACAGCTCATCATTAGTCGACTGCAGTGCTTGACCACCTACTGCTGAATCTAGAAAAATATTCATATTATGATTAAGAGCTTCTACAAAAGTATGCGCAATTACCTCATTGGACTGTTGGTGGTGTGGACAGTCCCGAAGAAGATCCTTGAAGCATTCCCAAGCATGATAGAGGTTTTCATCAAGCTTCTATATGAAGCTCACTATCTCATTTTAAGTCTTGCAGTATTGCCTGATGGAAAGAATCTGATGAGTAACTTACCGGCTAAGTCATTCCATGATGTAATTGAATTGGCTGGCTCTGCATTCAACCATCTTTTAGCTTTCCCCAAAAGTGAATGGGGAAATATTGTTAGCCTCACATAATCAGAACTTACCCTAGTCAGATTGAATGTATCAGTAAGCTCAATGAAGGTCTGCAAGTGGACTTATGGATCCTCGTGTGAAAGCCCTGTAAATTTTCCACTGCTAATATGAAGTTGCACCATATTGTGTTTCAACTCAAAATTCCCCCCAGCTGTCAGTCTTTTAATTGGAGAAGTCAAGTTCGTCAGAAGTGGGACTGCCACTTCCCTAAGTATCTGTCGGGCTGCTTGTTCTTCATCCATTGGAGTAGTATTCTCTTGGTCTTATTCGATTTGAGGAATTCTGGAGAGAAGGATTGTTTCTCCCCTATATTGATGGAATAGTTGTTTAGATTTCGGGCTTGGTTCAACCAAATCTGTATCACTTGCTAGCTTATTTCTTGTAATGTCATCCAATAACCTATTTCCTACGATAACAAAACCAAGACCAAGATTAAAAATGCCAAATAAATCTAAAAGTAAAACTAAAATAAACAATGACCAAAGTATAAGTCTCAGCAACGACGCCAAAAACTTGACAGCGCCCAAGTGCACACGCAAGTATACGTGGTCTTATAAAGTAGTAAAGTGGCTTTCAAGAACCCAAGTATCGATCTCACAAAGACTTGATTCAACAATAATTCTATTTTAGTTCATAATTAAGATTAAGTTGGTGCAAAAGTAACCGAAAGAGATTTTCGAAATTGTAATTCGCAATTAAAATAAACAATGCGGAAAGTAAAGATCTTAAAACAGTCAATAGGAGAAAACCCAGGGTTAAAGAACTTCTACAATCAAACTATGTATTGAATTTCATTCATTAACTCGCTCATCTTGGTTATAGATTCGTAGGGTTAATTGCATGATTAGGGTTTTCTAACCTCTAATCCTTTACCTAAGTTAAACCTTACAACTACATCGTTGAGCGGGGACGTAATGATCCAATTAGGTTATTTAAGCTATCATCCTATGTTTGAATCAAGTAAGTCTCCTAAGTGCATACCTGTCCTAGGTGCTAAGTTCAATTCCTTATTTTATAAAAGAATAAAAACCATACTTCATTCATCTCCATGTTCTATCCTCTATTCCCTCTCCCGAGTTCAAAAGGTAGACAATTGATGTATTCTAAGGACCGTGAATGCTTAAAATAATTAAATCAAATATGAAAACACAACCAATAATGATAAGCAAAATTAATGAACTTAATTCAAAACAAAAGTAATCATGTCTTTGGCTTTAACCCTAGAAAAGGGCGTTTAGCCACGCATAGTCATAATCATAATCACATTGTTGTAATTAATGACTAAAAACATTAATGAACTAAATAAAAATAATAAAAATAATAAAAACCAAATAAAGAAGTTGTAGCAGCCCTTTGCTCTCCAAAATATGCTAAAAGATGTGTAAAAACGTGATACAACATGTATTTATACTATAGGAGTAAGCCCATTCCGTGTTGGTAAAGAAAACCTTCAGCTATTGAGCCCGGGACTAGGTGGGGCGTATCCATGGGTTTATCCCCACTACAGGCAAGGTGTAGCTTCTAAATCGCCCTAAGCCTCTGAAATTTGTTGTTCAGAATTTTTCTGAGGAACGGGAGCACCGAAATGAGCCTACGCAAATCGCAGTTAGACCTACCACACGCCAGTTGGTTACTATTTTGGGCATATTCTGATTGGTTTTTTTAACTTGTCCATTGTCCACTCATTCAGTCCACACGCATCCAAGACATTCCAGGGATCCAAAAGTGCGTCAATCTGCGTATTGTGCCTTCATTGAGCCATTCCGAGCCTTTTTGAGTTGTTCCCACTGGACTTAAAGCATGTATATCCTTCATATATCATCATAATACATTAACAAAGAATAATATAGCATTAAAAATAACAATTTAAAGCTCCAAACAACACAAAATCCAACACAACGAACTAGAAACATGAGCTAAGCATAGGCTAATTTTACTTTGATCTTTGACTCATTGTTTTGACCCTTGGCTTGATCCAATTGACCCTTTAGCATTATAGAAAAGTTTTTTCACATAAAATTATACATAAAAACCATTTGTAACACTTTTAACATAATAGAATCCACCGGAATCAACTAGACAAGCACCTAGCTCAAGCTAATAACATTAGTTTTCCGGGTTGAATTCTAAATGAATCATTTAGGTACAAACTTGTTCAAAACTGACTTTGAACATCATAAACACATGATTTAACACTTTTATACACATTTAAATCATGATCAACTCAAATAGCACACAAATCATTCTTAAAACAAGGCTAAAAAGGCTAGAATAGTGACTCTAGAATGCTGAAATACACCCAACATCACACACCCAAAAATTTAAAACCTTCGTGCACCTAATATTGTACGAAGTGAAATTACATGTGGAAAAAATCTTCATGTCTTTGTATTATTGTAAGTGATATATACATGAATTAATTCCTTAAGTAACTCCAAACTCTTGGCCAAGTCAAAATCTCCTTTATCGATTGATTTCTCATGAAGTTTCTTGCTATAGTCAACATCAAATGAGAATAATTCCTAGATTATACAGTGTTTTTGATATAAAGACCCACTAAATTATAGATAATTTAACTATCTTTTCAATGCATCCTAATTTACCTTAATCCGATGCCTGAGTAAAACGGTATAGCCATACTATTGAAGCCCTATCAATCTATCTGATACCGACTACCCTTCCTATGGTTCGTAGGTTCAACCTACAGGGGACATAAGTAGGTCCATAAGTATGGTTCCGAGAAATGAAAAAGGGTCTGATACCTACAACCCTGCATAAAGTTCGTAGGTACAACCTATAGGGGTTGTAAATAGGTCCATAAGTAGGGTTTTAAGAGCTAAAAAAGGGTCTGATTCTTATGACCCTACCTAAAGTCCGTTGGAATAACCTACAGGGACCATAAGTGAGGTCCTGGTGACGTGTTTGTGGGAAATTTTTTGGGTATGCTTAAGGGTATTTTGGTCCTTTTTCTTTTAAAGTCCGACTCTTATATGCTTGAAACCCTTATTGAATATGGTGTTATGATCTTTCTACAATAGACTACATTAGAATCTCTTCCATCTCACCCAAAGCATTCTAATAGGCAAGAACACCTAGGTTTCAAGATTCAAGGCTCGGATTCAAGATTTGTTCATATAAAAGGCATGTTGAACACTCCTTTAATTTAAATATTGTTATATGATATTAATTTACTTGGTATTTATGGGTTATTTAAATGGTTGATTGAAACTAGGGTTGAGAAGAGTGTTGTGAAATACTCTATATTGATTTCTCTTCTTGTTTTATGGGTTTTCTAAGCATTATTAATGAATTTTCAGATGTAATATGCTCTATAAAAATGGTGAACTTTCTAACATGGTTTCACAACCTTTATGGATTTCGCGAGATAAAAATATGACCCTCAACCCACGTCAAAAACTTGTTTTTTTTTCTTTGTGAGAAATTTTATTTCTTAAATTGTCTTTTGAATAAGGTATGAGAAGAAAGAATAAAAGTCTAGTGAACTTTAAAAATACATGGGAGTAATGTTTATGAACTTTAAAGATAAATTTGGGAGGATAAACATTATATGAGAAAGGTTTGGCCGATTATGAATTGCTTGCAAGTCTTGGTATGATGATACCAATATGGGAATGCCATAATAAAAGACTCCATGGATAATAATATGTGTAAAAATGTTATAATTTGTCCTTGAAAGGAATTATGTATATTTACCATGAAGTCATACGTCCTCGTGACCAATGCCCAAAATCTATGTTTTCCTGATGTAATACCTCGTATTTTCCTAGCTTAATTTAACTCTTAGTATATGAGTTATCCTATATAAAAATTTTGAAATACTTAGTATTTTTAAGTTTAGATCCTACTAATGCATAGGAAATTCAATTAACTTTTCAACGATATAAAGTCCGCCCAAATCCGACACTCGGGCGAAGAGTTAGAGCTATTTTAGTAAGACAGTGTGCCAACTAGCACTTCAGCGCATCGTGGAGGCCGTCCAAATGGAAATTGTAATTTTATAGTGAGAAAAAGAGATACCGCCACATTTTTCCACCAGCCCTTTTCTAAATTTTCACTTTACAGTGTGACTCTGCAATTGTGGCGCGTCGCGCCAAGGGGTAAAATCGCATCCAGTGAGGCACCGTGATTGTACCGCGTCGCGCCATGCTTCCAGATTGCAGTTTTCCATTTCTAGTGTTTCAATGTGATTCCACCATATCACACCAAGCCCCCAGTTCCCAGTTCTCAATTTCCAGAGGCATGACGCGATAGTGGCACGTCACGCCTGGTGCCCAAATCGGATTTTTCAGTGATTAATTTTCTTTTATTTCCAGGGGTAGTTTGGTATTTTTACATGGCCCTAATCAATCTAAACATAAAATTAAACTCCTAAATAACCTATTGCCTCATTATTTCCTCACTTTCTCTCAGGAATAAAACATTCTCTCTCAAAGAGGCAAAAACCTAGTTCAAGAAAATCAAGAACAAGCCTAAGAGTTCCTCCAAGAACCTTCAAGAAAGAATATTCTTATGCATGTTAGGTGTTCATCTATGGGTTCCTTTCACCCTTAGAGTCCACAAATCCATTATTATAACTACAAAGATTGTTGAATTATGAACTTTCATATTTGAATTAGATTGAATTCATGTTCATGATATTAGTTGAGTTTCAATCCATTATTTAAATGCAAGTTCATGAAATTGAATAAAATGTGTGATGAATATGTCATTATCTTGATAAACCCTTGAATTTACATAGTGATTAATGTATCCATGATGTTAATTTGGTTTTTACTTCATGTTTTTGATAAGATTCATGAAAATAGAATAGTATTTAGGGGAATTACATGAACATCATAAGGAATTGAACTTAGCACCTAGGACAGGGATGTACTTATGGAAAAATAAGATCTCCCTGATAATCTCCCACTACATCCCCAGCTCAAATCCTATCGGGGTTGTCAAGAGCACTACCATCTGTATTCAAATTCACCAAAAAATTAGTAGGCTTGACGCAACCAACCTCTTGCACCCTAGTCATCTGGTAGAACCCCTCCGAAAATACCACCATTTCTTTCCAATTTTGAGGCCAAGAGATGTAGGGAAAATTGATGATTAAAAGCATAGAAATATTCTTGAAGATCAGAAATTTCACTCTAGCCATGTTTATATGTTATCCATGAATATGTGCATTAGGTTGTGCTCCCCAAGTGATTGATAGAATGTTCATGTGAATTAAATAATAAAAGAATTACATGCTAGTATATATACAAGATTATGCCCTACAAGTATTTGATGAAATATCTATATGAATGAATTATGCACAAGTATACATTGGTATGCTTTTCAAGATTATGTTATGCTTTAATTTTCATACTATCGAGATTTGGGGGTATTTTATACCCGAAAATCTATCTGTTTACCTAGAGCCAGTGTCAGTTACATAATAGTATCTATCATGTCATGATTAGTAGAACTCAGTTAGTTACAGAACTCAGTAGAACTCAGTCAGCTACAGAACTCAGGAAAACTCAGTATTAGTCCAATTTAGTCAGTTAACACGATCAGTAGCAGTTCAGTTAAAACAAGTATAGTCTTGTAATCAGTTAAGTATCTATTCAGTTAGGAGTGGGATTTAGCACTGAGTGAACCCAGGGATGAGGGCATTCCTGTAAGTGTAGGGTTTGACAGTTAGTAGCAATCCCTGAGTTACAAAACTACGTAGCCATCATAGGTTAAGTTGACTTTCTTCTAGATAAGGGTTTCCACATCTCTTGTGAGTTTTCATACTAGTTAAGGGTTGATAAAATGTCTTCCTGCCAGTTAGGATTAACTCACAACCATTGTTAGTACCCGTGGCACGGTACTAACACCCTTCCAACTGGGGTGATAGGGTGGACCCCTACTAGCTCAGATTTGGGGCATATTGATTAGATGATTACCTCCCACAGTTTCAGTTTCAATCTCTGTTTAGAACTCAGTTCAGTTTTACAGAATCAGGACTGTCAGGCATAGTCAATTAGTATCAGTAAATCAGTTATCAGTAACTTTAGCTATCAGTTACTCATTTTTCAGAACTCAGTACTCAACTTCAGAAAATCTCAAATACAGTATATATCTATGTATATCCACAGTATTGTATACTCAGTGATTTCAGTAGTATCAGTTATCCACATACTCTTACATTCAGTTACTTTATATTATTTACTCAGTTACTGTTCATGCATATGAACCCTTGCATTTAGCCTTACCTCATCTAGCATACCAGTACATTCCATATACTGACACATACTCTTTGTTTATGCTACGGTGTCTTATATCATAGGTTCAGATGCTCAGGTTCCTAATCGCACATAGATAGATCCAAATTCAGCCAACAGTAGATTTAGTAGTGAGTCCTCATCTATCGAGGATATTCTTTTATTTTATTATTATAGTAAACTTATTTAGTATATGGAGTTAGTTGGAGGATTGTCCCATAAACTCCACTTTCAGACAGTTTCAGATTAGAGGTTTTTCAGACTAGTTTTCAGATAGTGTTCAGTTTTACAGATTGTTATTTTAGCTGATACACTTTATCATTATTTCATATTTTGAACCTTATGGCATTTCTCCCTATTTTCTGCATTTAGTACAGTATATTATTCAGTGCTCATAGAGGATATCAGACATAGGTTTGCTTGTGTGCCATCAAGGTCGTAAGCACCATGTAGCGTTTGGGGGTACAGACTCGGGGCATTACAAACTTGGTATTAGAGTCTAAGGTTCAACAAAGTCCTAGGGATTCTGAAAGCCACATCGCATAGAGTTTTTTGCATGGGTGTGTAGCGTGCCACACTTATGGACAGGAGTCTATGAGATATTTTAGGAAAAGTTTTCCTTCTTTAAGTATTCATGCCATGCGAGTGAGCATGACCTCAAGTTAAACTCTCAATCTAATCCACTTCTTCCTTCTATTTACAGAACATGCCTCCCAAATAGACTAATGAAAAAAGAACTGAAAACCAATCAGCACCTCAGCCCGTTCAGGCAGATCCCCTGGATGAACATGTCTCTCATGTAGAGTAAAGAGATGCATCCACTACTCTAGCCAATTTTGTAACATCTCAGATTGAACGACCAGATGCTTTTCAGGCTAACCCAGTGTCCAATACAACTGCAGCCAGGATTTGGGACTGCACCTGAATGAATCCTCCCCTATCTCAGGATCTAAGTCAGAAAAGGATCAACAGGAGTTCCTCGATCAAGTTTGAAAAGTCACAGATATCATGGGAGTAACTTCCAGTGAAAGTGCTAAGTTAGCTTCCTACCAGATACAAGATATACCTCATATATGGTTTAAGCAGTGGAAGGTAGACAAGGGTACAGTTGCAGAGCCCATAGAGTAGGAAGAGTTTGTTACTATTTTTCTAGATAGATTCTTTCCTTAGAGATGAGAGAAGCCAAGGTGCTAGAGTTCATAAATCTTGGGCAAGGTAGTATGAGTGTGAAAGAGTATTCCCTCAAGTTTACTCAGTTAGTCAGGTATGCTCCCCATGTAGTAGAAGACAATAGGTCTAGAATGAGAAAGTTTATATCCAAGGTATCTGATAGCGTGGTCAAGAAGAGTAGGACTACAATGTTAATTAATGAGATGGACATATCTAGCCTTATGGTCCATGCTCAATAAATTGAGGAGTAGAAGCTTAAGAAAAAAAGAAAGAGAATAAGAGAGCTAGATAGGGTAGCTTTAGTTTTGCTCAGCCAAAGTCAAAAGGAGGTAACCGTTCCTAGTTTCATCCAAAGTCTTTAGTTCCAGATCTATCTTCAGCTAGTGCTCTAGTACCAAAGTTCAGAAATGACCGTTGGGATGGGGTGCCAGTCTCCAAAACCTAAGGTAGTGTGAGCAGTGGTCGTACCCATCCACTTTGTGAAGAATATGGTAGAAATAACCTAGGTATGTGTAAATCTAGCAGTGATGTGTGTTTAGGATGTAGAGAGTTAGGTCATAGAGTCTGAGAATGTCCTAAGGCTGGTCCACGAAATCAGCATGGTCATCCTCCAATTCCATTTGATCACCCGACTCAGCAGGGTGCCACTTCCAGTAACACTGGTGGTCAATGCCAGAACCAGTTTTATGCATTGTAGTTTCGCCATGACCAGGGAAGTTCTCCTAATATAGTTAGCGTTACATTATAAGTTTTTCATCCTTATGTTTATGTCTTGTTATATCCTTAGGCTTTACTTTATTTATAACCCCTATATAACGGTCAACTTCGGTGTCAGACCCAAAATATTAGTAGAGCCCTCCTTAGTGTCTCCCCCAGACTCTAGAATAAAGTGGTGATAGTTCACTTTAGATTTGTTGATTAAATGGGTCACATCTTTAGAATAATGGCTTTAAGATAAGGGGAGATGGTAGAACAAGAAACTAAGTCAAACTTTCAGATTTTAGTAATAACATCAGTATGTATAGAAAATCAGTGGGAGAGGTTGATGCCTAACCCATCCTTACCTCAGTGCATAGCTTTATACTTATCACAATATCTACTCATGCCTTACATGTCAGCTTTATGATCATAGCTCATATTCGTGAACGTTCGCGGGAATCATGTACTCTTCCAGTTCCTAGTATAAGGAGTTCCAACTTAATTAGTGTTACGAATCATGTTCCATGCATACAGAAACTCCAACTCAGGTCATACAACTCATGACTTAGGTACACATACCTCACTGTATGCTCAGTTCCCATGACTCATGCTACGCTCTTAATGATCAGTTAAATTCAGATTATGTCATGTATATCTTTAGTTTAGACCTCTTGGTAAATCTGTGATGTAAATATTCTATTCCTCAGACCTCAATAGGTAGGGTTATCAGTGCCCATATTACAAAATTTTTGGCCATGTTGTGGTTTCTTATTCAGACCATGCCAAGATTACTTACCCCTTAAAGTCATTAGAACCTTATAGGAAGAGTGTTAAGGAAATGCTCCAGTTAAGTATAAGTTTTCAGCAAGAGTTAGTCCATAAAGCCATTAATCCAGTTTAGCATTCAGGCAGACAAATTCAGATAGTTTCCCATATTTCCATCTAGTCATCCCATCCCAAAATAGAACATCCTGATAGTTGTGAATTCAACTCAGTTCATGTATCATGCCTCAGTTTAAGATCAAAGACATTCAATCACGAATTAGTTTGTAGGTTCCTCGTGCATCATCCTAACTTTTCCTTAGTATCTCAGCCAAGTCAGCATTCTTCGGGGGACATAATGTCCCAACGGATATATGCACTATAACCCACGAGCTTTCATGTCCTAAAACTTCCATTTTCTCTTCACGTAACAAGATCCAGTTTGAAGTAATGAGTACACATAAGTTGAATCTCTCATTCTAAATCTCAACCGTATGATCATTCCCATGTCATGACATGTATTCAAGAAATTAATTTAGTTCATAGTATTCAGTTCATATATGATATTTCAGACTCAGTCATGTTCTCATGTTCCCGTTCATACATGTCCAGTAAATAATCTCAAATTCATAAGTATTGTCAGACTATAGTGACAACCTTCCATTGATTTACTCGGTTTCATGATTCAGTTATAGTAATAAACTTGGTATTCTTTGTTGTTGAATAATCAGTCATGCATTCATGAATCAGTCCAGTTATGTATTCCATACATCAGATATGCATGTTTAGTATGGAAACTCAGTTTGTCAGTAGTTCAGTCATGTAGTCAGGTTTCAGTTGTGTATATTCAGCATAAAGACTCAGTCTATCAGTGTTTCTCAGCTTAATCCATCTCATTTGAGAATGAAAGTTCCTAAGAGGGAGATATTGTAATACTCCATATTTCCCTAGCTTAATTTAACTCTCAGTACATGAGTTATCCTATATAAAAAACTTTAAATACTCAGTATTTTTAAGTTTAGATCTGGTCAATTCATAGGAAATTCAATTAGCTTTCCAATGATATAAAGTTCGCCTAAATCCGACACCTGGGCGAAGAGTTAGAGCCATTTTAGTAAGACAGTGTGCCAACTGGCACTTCAGCACGTCGCGAAGGCCGTCCAAATAGAAATTGTCATTTTTCTGTGAGCCAACGTGATATCACCACATCTCGCTACCATTCCATTTACTCAATTATCACTTTTCAGTATGACTTCGCGATTATGGTGCGTCGTGCCAAGGGGTAAAATCTCATCTAGTAAGGCACCCCGATTGTACCGCGTCGCGCAAAGCTTTTAGGTCACAGTTCTCCATTCTAGTGTTTCAATGTGATTCCACCATATTTCACCAAGCCCCCAGTTCCCAGTTGTCAATTTTCATAGGCATGGCGCAATAGTGGCGCGTCGCGCCAGGTGCCCAAATCGGGTTTTTCTGTGACGAATTTTTCTTTATTCCTGGGGGTAGTTTGGTATTTTTCCACTGCCCTAATCAGTCTAAACACAAAATTAAACCACTAAATAACCTATTACCTTATTATTTTCTCACTTTCTCTTAAGAATAAAATATTCTCTCTCAAAGAGGCACAAACCCTTGTTCAAGAAAATCAAGAACAAGCCTAAGAGTTCCTCCAAGAACCTTCAAGAAAATATCTTCTCAGGTATATTAGGTGTTCATCTATGGATTTCTTTCACCCATAGAGTCCACGAATCCATTTTTTAAACTACAAAGATTGTTGAATTATGAACTTCCATGTTTGAATTAGATTGAATTCATGTTCATGATATTAGTTGGGTTTCAATCCATGATTTAAGTATAAGTTCATGAAATTTAATAGCATGTGAGATAAAAATGTGATTATCTTGATAAACCCTTGAATTTACAAAATGATTAATGTATCTATGATGTTAATTTGGTTTTCAATCCATTATTATGATAAGATTCATGAAAATAAAATAGTATTTAGGAGGAATTATATGAATAGTATGTTAAACCCATGAAATTGCAAGTTGGGCATTGTAGTTTCCATGTTTATATGTTACCCATGAATATGTGCATTAGGTTGTTCTCCCCAAGTGACTGATAGAATGTTCATGTGAATTAAATGATGAAATCATGACATACTAGTATACGTATAAGCTTTTGCCCTACGAGTGTTTGATAAAATGTCTATATGAATGAATTATGCACAAGTATACATTATTATACTTTTTAAGATTATGTTATGCTTTACTTTTCATGCTATAGAGTCCTAGGGGTATTTAATACCCAACAATCTAGCTGTTTACCTTGAGCCTATGTCAGTTAAGAATAGTATCAGTCATGGCATGATCAGTAGATCTCAGTCAGTTAGAGAACTCAGTAGTACTTAGTCATCTACAAAACTCAGGAAAACTAGTATCAGTCCTATTCAGTCAGTTATCACGATCAGTAGCAGTTCAGTCAAACCCAGTACAGTCTCGTAATCAGTTCAGTGTCTATTCAGTTGAGAGTAGGATTCAGCACTGAGTGAACCCAGGGATGGGGACATTCCTGTTAGTGTAGGGTTTAACCCTTAGTAGAAATCCCTGAGTTGCAGAACTAAGTAGCCAGCATAGGTTGAGTTGACTTCCTGCTAGATAAGGGTGGATACATCTCTTATGAGTTTTCTTTCCTGTTAAGGGTTGACAATATGTCTTCCTTCCAGTTAGGGTTAACTCACATCCATTGTTTGTACCCATGGAACGGTACTAACACACTTCTAATTATGTTCATAGGTTGGACCCCTACCAGCTCAGATTTGGGGCATGTCGATTAGATGATTACCTCCCACAGTTTCTATTTCAACCTTAGCTTAGAACTCAATTCAACTTTATAGAATTAGGACTATTAGACACAGTCAATCAATATCAGTAAATCAGTTATCAGTAACTTCAGATATCAATTACTCAGTTATCAAAACTTAGAACTTAGCTTCAGAAAAACTCAGATACAATATATATCTATGTATGTCCACAGTATTGTATACTCAGTGATTTTAGTAGTAGCAGTTATCCATGTACTCTTACATTCAGTTACTCTATATAATTCAGTCAGTTATTGTTCATGCGTATGAACCCTTGCATTTATCCTTACCTAATATAGCATACCAATACATTCCACGTACTGACGCATGCTCTTTCTTTGCGCTATGATGTATTATATTATATGTTCGGATGCTCAGGTTCCTGATCACGCATAGATATATAAAGATTCAGCCAGCAGTAGATTTTGTAGTGAGTCCTTATCTATCGAGGATATTTTTTCATTTCATTATGATATTAGACTCAGTATTTTAGTAGATGGAGTTAATTGGGGGATTTTCCCATCAACTCCACTTTTAGACAGTTTCGGATTAGAGTCTTTCTAGACAGTGTTCAATTTTACAAATTGTTATTTCAGTTGATACACTTTATCAGTATTTTAGATTTTTAACCTTATGGCATTTCAGCCTATTTTTCGCATTAAGTATAGTATATTATTCGGTTCTCACAACATATATCAGACATAGGTTAGCTTATGTTCCTTCAGGTTTGTAAGCACCATGTAGCATCTGGGGTACAGACTCAGGGCGTTACAGCCGACATCAGAATGTCACACCTTAATTAGACGACGAATGAAGTTCCTAACATGAGAAGAATATGGTGACTTTAGTATATTGGTGATTTTAGCCTAATCTTAGTACATATGGAAAATGTGTACTGAGGGCCCGCCGGTTGGGGAGTACCAGACCCAATAGCCCGTAGGTTACTGGATGATGGTGAAAAACTACATAATTTAGGAGTAAGTTTTAAATTATTATGTATTTATGTTCTATGTCCTCGATCCCCAACTTTATTAAAATTTAGATGCTTAAATGAGTTATGACATGCCTTAAAAATATTTATTTTCCTTACCCTGGGTTGTATGCCAGTACACGTTGTACTAAACTTCACCAGACGCTTCATCATTTTATTATGTAGGTTCAGAGGAAATTTCTCATGATTCGGTAAATCACTGGGGTGTTCGTATTCTCTCTTTGACAACTGTTGAGAAATGGTGAACCCTCCATCTTTCATAAAGCAGTGTTACTTTTCATTATATTCCTGTTACAATATTTTATGGTTTTTGTATGGTATAGATATAGTCCATGTCCCAACATAGGAGTTTTCCTTATAGTTAGAGGTTTGTCGAAGATGTTGGGTAATTGTTTGAATTTGTTTGTTAAGACATGGATGTTTCTTTATTTAAATGTTGAACCATTTTTATGGTACTGTTTTTGTAACTTTAAGTATGGCTATGATTATGACATAATGTTAAGGGGTCATCTTAGGCCTTCATTTCTTTGAGATGCTCGTCAGGGCTAGGGCATCGGTTCGTGTCGTGACAGTGTGTGATTGTACATAACAAAAAAATCATTAGAATAAAAATTCAGCCTCTTTTGTGTGTTATTGACAATCTAGTTTTGTCCTTTGTATAAATGGTTGATGTCTTGTTTGAGAAACTACAATAGTTCATATTCTCTTCGAAATAGAGAGTTATTGAACTCAAGTTCTTGAACGTGCAGTTGACAGACTAATTAGGCACATGAATGACAAACTAAATTCAACTTCGGTAAATTAAAATTGTATGGGAAGTTGACTTGTGAGTAGTGTGACCGCCCAATCAAGATCATCAATATTTTCTATCCACTAAGCTTAACAATTGAAGAGGGTTACAACTTTGAAGGAGATTTACCATTTGAAGAATGAGTAGTTATATTATATGTGAATCCAATCATTGACAATTGATTATCCTACAAACTAAATTTACCATTAACCATGCCCATCATTATTTCAAAGTCCTAACTACTAGTTTTTTTTCCATCAATTTGAGGAAGAGTAGAGAAATACAACAACTTAGTTTCCAACCTTGCCCACAAAAACCCCTAGAAGTGACTAATGACCACCGAGTCTCTACCATTCACAATAGTCTTTAAAATATCAATAATTCACATGATCTCCCTTTTAAACAAAGTAGCCATCGGTGTAGCATTATCACTCTTATGGAAAGGTACAAAACATGCTATCTTAAAGAACCTATCCACTATCTAAAGGTTGTTATCATGATCCTTCTTATTTCTCAACAAATGGGAAAAAAGGCCATTTTTCGTTTCAATTTTATTATATTCCTTGGAAAAAATGACCAAATCCATAGAATTATTTCTATGATGGTCCATTTAGAGTGGGTAAAGGTGTTGTAAGCCTTGAGGGAATATTTTAGACATAGTTTGCTTTCATTCTTGAAGTTTACTATGCATCCTTTCTACGTCCCATCTAATGCATGGGCAATAAAATTTTTTGCCAAAGTGCCTTAGAGTATTATGCTCCCTATAATGTCCCATCATTCCACCATTATGCTATTATATAGAAAACAACTAGATAGTTCAGATACAACAAAAATATATCTTTATTCATAGAGTTGTCAATATTAATAGGTGAACAAGAAGATCAAAATAATCTAATCAATCCATAATTCCTAGGAGATACATGAATCAAGGGATTTTCTCTAATTTATTTTTCTATAATAACAATATATGATATCCATATTTATAGTATTGGATTGAAATCATATATTCTAAATCATTTATGGAGCAGATTATAATCAAATCTACCAGCTCATCGGTGGAGCAAATTATGACTACATCTGCCAACTAATTCACACTTCCCCTTAAGTTGGCATGTAAATATTGGACATTCCTAACTTGCTCAGAAATGACTCAAAAGTAGTTCTAAAAAGACCATTTGTGAAAATATCTTCAACATGTTTAGTTGTTAGAACAAACGGGATGCACACACTTTCATTTTCAATCTTCTCTTTAATGAAATGTCAGTCCACTTCAGCATGTTTTATTCTGTCACGTGGAACTAGATTATGAGAAATTCTTATAGAAGCCTTGTTGTCACAGTACAAATTCATTGACAAAATTACTGGTCTTCTTATTTCTTCCTAAGATCACTTGAGCCATAATATTTCACAAATTTCATGTGCTATGGATCGATACTCAGCCTCGGCACTACTCCGAGCCACCATGTTTTGCTTTTTTACTTCTCCATTTCACAAAATTTCCCCAAACAAATGTACAATATCTAGATGTAGTATTCAATCAATAGATGAACCAGCCCAGTCCTTATTAGTATAAGCCTCAATACTTCTTTGCTCATTCTTTTTTAAGAACAACCCTTTCCCGGGAGAACTCTTTAGATGCCTTAGGATTCGATACACAAATTTTTGGTGTTCTTCACATAGAGAATGAATGAACTTAATAACTAGGATTACAAAAAAAGAAGTATGTGATAAGTAAATCAACTTGCCTGGCAATCTCTGATATTAGCCCCTATCAATTAATTTTCCTTCCTTTGTACACTTTAGATTCGGTGAATTAGAGTTTAATCTAGTCAACAACCACTACTTCGTGTTTATTTTGATAGATACAAAATATATTTCCTTTGTGACACTATAATTCACTTCTTCTACCATTCAACCTCCATAACGAGAAAAGACTTCAGCGTGCCTAATTTTTTTATCTCAAATTCTGAGGTAAGACACTCTAACTTTTCTATTTCAACCACATCATCTCTTGTGAGGATGATATCATTGACATACACCATATGAACTTTAATTTTTCCTTCTAGTGAATGTCGAGTAAACATTGTGTGATTTGTTTTTCCTTACACATATTCTTGCTTTTACAAATTAAGTAAACTTTTCAAACCAAGCCCTTGGAGATTGTTTTAGACCATACAAAGATCTTTTAAGTTTGGATGTTTTTACTTATATTTCTCTTCAAAACCTGGTGGAGAATCCATATAGACTTCTTCCTTCAGTGGACCATTTAAGAAAGCATTCTTCACATCCAACTATTGAAATGACCAGACAAGGTTTACCGCGATTGATAGCAAAATACTAATTGAGTTTAGCTTAGCTACCAGAGGAAAAGTCTCAAGTTAGTCAATTCCATATGTCTTTGTGAATCCCTTAGCTACTAGGCGGGCCTTATGCCTCTCAAATAATCCATCTGATTTGAATTTAGTGGTGAACACCCATTTGCAGCCAACTAGTTTCTTTTCCTAAGTGTATATCAACAAATTCCCATATCTCATTTTACTCAAGGGCTCACAATCCTCTAAAGTAGCCTCCTTCCACTCAGGAACTCTTAGAGCATCCTACACTATTTTTGGAATCTCCATACTAGAAAGCTGTAAAGTAAAGGCTGAATAACTAGGAGATAAATTTTTATGGGACATATACATAGAAATAGGGTAATGAGGAAAATTTCTATCACCTTTGCATTTTGCAATAGGTAGGTCCAGATCAGAGAAGGAATTAGAAATAGAATCAATTAGAATATTACCTTGAATTCTAGTAAGGTCTTGCAAAATTGACTTTAGGCTATGTTGAGAATCTTTGGTCCTTTTATCTTGAGTTTGGCTCCTTTTTGATGAAACATGTATTTCTTTTATTTGGTCTATATTTCCATTTTTATTTTTCATTTGAAGGCTTAATATCAGATTTTTTACTATTTAAGTCATTTAGGTCCCTATCATCTCTCATATCACTGCCTTTTTCATTATTTCGATCAAACTTATTCATATCTTCTCCTAGATCCCCCAAATCAGTATTTATTAAAATATCTAGCTCCTCATTTGTTTGTTTCCATTTTCCTTAATATCCCAAAAAGTCATATCTTCTACGTGATACTCCCCCTGAAGATGAGTAGTAAAATAGAGTTGGGATTCAAAGAAAGTTACATCCATTGTGACAATTATCCTCCTAGCATGTGGATCATAACACTTATATCCTTTTTGACTCAAAGCATATCCAAAAAAAATACACTTCTTAGTCTATGGTTCAAGTTTACTGTGATTATGGACATTAACAAATGTTGTACACCTAAAAACATTCCATGGAAAATCTACAGTGAACCTAGAATTAGGAAAACTCTCTCAGAAAATGTTAAAGGTGTTATAAATTTGAGAGGATAGGATGACATCCTATTAATAAGGTAAGTAGAAGTCATGAAAGCCTCTCCCCAAAGTTGGAACTTTACTACCAAACATTAAGGCCCTCATTACCTCTAAAAGGTGGCTATTCTTTCTTTCTTTAATGTGATTTTGTTGAGGTGTATCTGAAAAAGATCTTTGGTGTACTACCCTCATTTTTCCTAAAAAATTTCCTAATGATTCATTTAAGAATTCACAACCATTATCACTTCAAAAAATATAGATTATCACATTAAACTGCATTTCCAACATGACATAAAAAGTCTCAAACACATTTTTAACCTCAGATTTGTCGTTCAATAAAAAAAACCAACTCATTCTAGTATGGTCATTAATAAAAGTTAAAAACATTATTTTCCAAACATTATTGAAATTCTAAATTATCCCCAAACATCACTATAAATCATCATATAAGGTTTTGAAGCCTGATACATTTAAGAGGGAGAAAAATCAGTGATGCTTAGCCATTTGACAGAATTCACATTTGAATAAGGACAGATTTTATTTCTAAATAACTGAGGTAACAAATGTCTTAAATAATAAAGTTTAGGATGTCCAAGCCTATAGTGCCAAAGCATGACTTTATTTTTAAAAAAGCAGATTTCAAACAAATAGGATTCAGTTGTAGAGAGTTGTACCCATTGTAAAGAAAATAAAGACCTCTAGATTCTCTAGATTTTCCAATCGTCTTCCTCGAGACATTTTCCTGAAATTCACAGATATTAGAGTCAAAAAAAAAAACAAATGAACGGGTTAATTTGCTGATATAAACCAGATTACAGGAGAGTTTTTGAACACAAAGAATACTATGAAGTGTGAGGGAAGGTGATAGCTTTACAATTCCTTTTCCAGCAATTGTAGACAAGGAACCATCAACTAACTTGACTTTCTTATTCCCCACACAAGGAGTTTAAGTAGAGGAAAAATGGGAACTTACAGTCATATGATCAGTAACTCCTGAATCTATGATCCAAAAATCTTTTTGGTTAGAGTTGGCACTATGAAAAGTGGATGGTACAGTACCTATTTCAACAAAAAAATAAGGAGTAAAGGGATTTGGTGGATTTTGAAGAAATTGTAGAGATTGCAGGAGTTTGTGCAGAATTTCCAATTTTTCTTTTGTAAATGGAGACAATTCTGGAAAAGGTTGTTGCCCCTAATCAAAATAAGGTTTTTGGAGGGCCTAATCATGTTGATATTAAAATCAGCAATTATCAACTCCCTTATTCTTCCAATTTGATTATTTCCATTAATCCTCCAATAAGTTTCATGGGCGTGCCAGTGTTTTTTGTGATTATCTGTAGTACCCCGTATTTTCCAAGCTTAATTTAAATCTCAGTACAAGAGTTATTATTTATAAAAAAAATTAAATACTCAGTATTTTTAATTTTAGAGCTTACCATTGCATGGGAAATTCAGTCAGCTTTCCAACGATATAAAATCCACCCAAATCCGATACCCGGGTGAAGAGTTACAATATATTTTGTAAAGCAGTGTGCCAACTAGCACTTCATCGCGCCGCAGAGGCCAGCCAAATGGCAGCTGGAAAATTCCAATGTTGCTCTGCGATAATAGCGCATCACGTCATAGACCCAGTTCATAATTGTCCTTTTTTTCAGTGAAGTTACACGATTTTACCGCGTCGTGATGAGTCCCAAATTCGTATCAAGTGTGGAAATGCGATTCCACCGTGTCGCGACAAGGTAATTTCCCGGTTGTCAATTTTCAGAGACACGACGAGGTAGCGCCGCATCATACAAAGGGCCCAGGTCAGAAAATTTTAACAAAAATTAAAAGTTTCGTCTAGGGTTAAACTAGTCTTTTCCCATGATTTTAAAATGCCTAGATATGGGATTTAATCCCTAAAAATATTTTTAAACCATTATTTATTAACTTTTCCCCAAAATCAACAAGCTCTCTCTCAATTAGCAAACCCTAATCTTCAAGAAATCAAGAGCAAACCATGATTAAATGTAGATTCCATGAAATTGAAATAACATGTATATTGAATTGTGTAGTTCCTATGTTATAGTCCTTGAATTTACAAGTTTGGGTGTTATAGTTACAATGCTTAGATGCTGCCCATTATTGTATGCATTAAGTTATGCTCTCCATATGGTTAATGGAATATCCATATGAATTAAATGGTGAAATCCTGACATGCTAGCATATGTACAAGTTTATTCCCTATATGTGTTTGATAAAATATCTCAATGACTGAATTATGAACAAGTGAAAATTGATATGCTTTTCAAGATCATGTTATGCTTTACTTTCATGTTATCGAGTCCTGAAGGTATTCAATACTCAAAAATTAAGTTGTTTACCTAGAGCTACAGTAGTTATAGAATAGTCTCAGTCATGACACGAAATAGTAGTACTCATCCAGTTAACAAAACTTAATAAACTTAGTCAGTTATAGAACTCAGTATTTATTTAGTTCAGCTCAGTATAATCAGTTCAGTGTCTATTCAGTTGGGAGAAGGATTTAACATCGATGGAACCCAAGGATGGAGGCTCACCTTCCAGTAGAAGGTGTGATCCTTAGAAGTAGTCCTTACATTCTAGAACTACGTAACCAGCGCAGGTTAAGACATCAAACTACCAGTTGAGGGTTGATGAGGTGTTTTAACCTTCCAGTAGAGGGTACCACCATTCTCATTAGAGTACCTTCCAGATGATGGTAACTCTTCAATTGTCTTTACCCATGGCACAGTACTAACACCCTTCCAACTAAGGTTACTTTTTAGACCCTAATTATCTTATTTAGGACATGTCGGTTAGATGACTACCTCCCACTGTCTCAGTTTCAGTCTTAATATAGAACTCAATTCAGTTCTACAGAATCAGGATTGTCAGATACACTCAATTACTTTCAGTAACTCAGTTATCAGTAATCTTAGATATCAGTTACTCAGTTATCAGAACTCAGAACTCAACTTCAGTAAAAGTTCAGTTATAGTATACACGTATATTCACAGTATTGCATACTCAGTATTTACAGTAGCTTTAGTTATCTATGTACTCTTATATTCAGTTACTCTATATCATTCAGTTAGTTATTGTTCATGAATATGAAGCCTTGCATTCAGCCTTACCTCATCTAGCATACCAGTATATTCCACATACTGACGCATACTTTCTCTTTGCACTATGATGTCTTATATCATAGATTTGGACGCTTAGATTCCCAACCGTACAGAGATAGATTTATCCAGAAGTATCAAATTTAGTAGTATGTCCTCATCTATCGAGGATATGTCTTTATTTCAGTATTTTCAGTAGCTTTAGTATTTTAGTAGTCGCAGTTAGTTGGGGGCTTATCCCATCAACTCCACTTTCAAATAGTTTAGTTAGAGGTTTTTCAGACAAGATTATGAGATAGTATTTAGTTTTACAAATTATTATTATATTGATATTCTTTATCAGTTTTCAGATTTTGAATCTTATGGCATTTCAGCCTATTTTTGCATTATTACAGTATTATAATTCAGTCATCACAGCAGATATTTCTGTCATGGGTTATCTTGTGATCCCTCGGGGTTATAAGAACCATGTAGCATCTGGGGTAAAAACTCGGGGCATTAAAAACTTGGTATCAGAGCCTAAGTTTCAACAAAGTCCTAGGGTGTAATACCCCGTATTTTTCAAGATTAACTTAACTCTTAGTCAATAAGTTATCTAATATAAAAATTTTGAAATACTCGATATTTCTTATTTTAGAGCCTACCATTGCATAGAAAATAGTTTTAGCTTTCCAACAATATAAAATTCACCTAAATCCGATAATTGGGTAGGAAGTTATGGCTATTTTAAGTTTCAGTTGTTAAACACCGTTATCCAGGCCAGTAGTGCATCGCGGAGTATGTCAAAATGGAAATTGTTAGTTTCTAGTGAGGTACCGTGATATTGGAACATTGCTCTAAGGATCCAATCCACAATTGTCAATTTCCAGTTAAGCAACGCAATAGTACCGCGTCGCGCCAAGCTTCCCGGTCCCATCCAGTATTGCAACGCAATTCCACTACGTCGCGCCACCATCCACATTCCCAGTTGTCATTTTCCAGTGGATTGTCATGATAGAGAAGCATCTCGCAAGGCTCCTAAATTGGGAATTTTTTAGTAACGATTTTAAATCATTCCTAGGGGTAATTGGGTATTTTTCCATGACCCAAATCACCCTTTAACATGTAAATTACCCCCAAATTAACCTAGTTACATCATTATTATTCAATTTTCCCAAAATCAAAGTCATTCTCTCTCAAGAAAACAAATCCTAACTTCAAGAATCAAGATCAAAACTCAAGAATTTCTTCAAGCACCTTTAAGAATTAATTCTCCAAGGTATGTTAGGTGTTCATCTATGGGTTCCTTTCACCCATAGTGCCCAAGAATCCATTTTTAAAACTCCAAGATTTATGATTTATGATTTATGATTTCCATGCTTGGATTTGAATGTATTCATGTTTATGATAGTAATTGGGATCCAATGCATGTTTAATTATAAGTTTTCATGAAATTAAGATAGTTATGTGGGGAGTTATATGAATTGCATGCTTAACTCTTGAATTTGAAATTGAATGTTGTATTCATGATTACTTGTGTTGACCATAACCATGTGAAATACTCCATGTTCCCCAAGTGTTTGCTAAAAGACCTATGTGAAGTAGATAGTGGAATCTTGACATGGCATTATGTAGTCCCAATCATGTACAATCTTATGCCTTATAAGTGTTTGATGAAATGCCTTTATGAATGAATTATGGACAAGTGTATACTGTTATGTATCTCAAGATCATGCTATGCTTTATTTTTCATGCTATCGAGTCCTGGGGGTATTTAATACCTGATAATTTAGTTGTGTACCTAGAGCCAGTACTAGTTACAGAATAGTATGTCATTTCATGATCAGTAGTACTCTCAGTTAGTTACAGAACTCAGTAGAACTTAGTCAGTTACAGAACTCAGGAAAACTCAGTAAACTCAGCATCAGTCCAGTCCAGTTCATTATATTCAGTTCAGTGTCTTTCAGTTGGGAGTAGGATTTAGCACCGAGTGAACACAAGGATGGGGGCTCACCTGCTAGAAGAGGATGTGATCCTTAAAAGCAATCCTTGCATTCTAGAACTACGTAGACATCGTAGGTTAAGATATCAAACCTTCCAGTTGAGGGTTGATGAGGTTTTTTAACCCATCAGATAAGGGTTCCACCATTCTCATTAGAGTACCTGCTAGATGAAGGTAACTCTTCAGTGTCTTTACCCGTGGCACGGTACTGACACCCTTCCAACTGGGGCACAGGTTGGACCCCAACTCAGTTATCTTATTTGGGGCATGTCAGTTAGATGATTACCTCTCACAATCTCAGTTTCAGTTTTCTGAATAGAACTCAGTTCAGTTCTACAGAATCAGGACTGTTAGATACAGTAAACCAGTATCTGTAACTTCAGATATCAGTTACTCAATATCAAAACTTAGGACTTAACTTTAGATAAGCCTAGTCACAATATTTATTTATATGCACAGTAGCACATACTCAGTATTTATAGTAATATCAGTTATTTATGTACTCTCATATTTAGTTACTCTATATGATGCAGTTAGTTATTGTTCATGCATATGAAACCTTGCATTCATCCTTACACCATCTAAAAAACCAGTACATTCCACGTACTGACGCATACTCTTTCTTTGATCTATGATACCTTATATCATAGGTTCAGACGCTCAGGTTCCTGACCGCACATACATTGATCCAGATTTATCCCGTAGTAGATTTGGCAGTGAGTCCTCATCATTCGAGGATATTTTTTATTTCATTATTATAGTAGACTAAGTATTTCAGTAGATGGAGTTAGTTGGGGCATTGTCCCATCAACTACACTTTTAGACGATTTCAAATTAGAGGTTTTTCAGACTAGCTTTCAAAATTTATGATTTATGATTTCCACGCTTGGATTTGAATATATTCATGTTCATGATAGTAATTGAGATCCAATGCATGTTTAATAATAAGTTTCCATGAAATTAAGATAGTTATGTGGGGAATTATATGAATTAATTGTTTAACCCTTGAATTTGAAATTGAATGTTGTATTCATGATTACATGTGTTGACCATCATCATGTGAAATACTCCATGTTCCCCATGTGTTTGCTAAAATGACTTTTTTAAGTAGATAGTGGAATCTTGATATGTCATTATGTGATCCCAATCATGTACAAGCTTATGCATTATAAGAGTTTGATAAAATGCCTTTATGAATGAATTATGGACAAGTGTATATTGTTGTGTATCTTAAGATCATGCTATGCTTTATTTTCATTCTATCGAGTCCTGGGGGTATTTAATACCCGATAATTTAGCCTTGTACCATGAGCCAGTGTCAATTATAGAATAGTATAGAACTCAGTTAGTTACAGAACTCAGGAAAACTCAATAAACTCAGTATCAGTCTAGTCCAGTTCAGTATATTCAATTTAGTGTCTTTCAGTTGGGAGTAGAATTCAGCACCGAGTGAACCCAAGGATGGGGGCTCACCTGTCAAAAGAGGGTGTTATCCTTATAAGTAATCCTTGTATTCTAGAACTAAGTAGGAAGCATAGGTTGAGACATCAAACCTCTAAGTTAAGGGTTAAAGAGGTGTTTTAACCTGATAGATGAGGGTTCCACCATTCTCATTAGAGTATCTGCCAGATGAAGGTTCAACCATTCTCATTAGAGTACCTGCCATATGAGTGTAACTCTTCAGTATCTTTACCCATGGTACGGTACTGACACCCTTCCAACTGGGATCACAAGTTGGCCCCCAACTCAGTTATCTTATTTGGGGCATATTGGTTAGATGATTACCTCTCACAATCTTAGTTTCAATCTTCAAAATAAAACTCAATTCAGTTCTACAGAATCAGGACTGTCAGATACAGTCAACCAGTATCAGTAACTTAAGATATCAGTTACTCAGTATCAAAACTCAGGACTTAGCTTTAGATAATCTTAATCACAATATTTATTTATATGCACAGTAGCGCATACTCGGTATTTACAGTAGTATGAGTTATGCATGTACTCTCATTGTCAGTTACTTTATAGAGAAAAGACATTTTCCCCCCTGAACTTGTCCTCCAAACTCACTTTAGGACTTAAACTTAACTTCCATTTATTTACCCTCCTTAACAACTTTAAAGTGAATTAAATTCACTCCTTATAGCTGATGTGGCCAAAAAAAAAAGTGAGTGAATTTTTTTTAAAAAAGGGCCCACTTTATTGTTATTATTATTATTATTATTATTATTATTATTAATATTATTATATATATAAAATAAGTCAAGGGCATAACTTTATCTTCTTCATCAGAAGAATATCGTTACTCCCCTTCCACACCCCCACCCTCACTCCCCACCCCCAATACTCCATTTTTTCATCTTCTACATACCCTCACCCTGTTTCTTCGCAATCCCCTTCCTATCAAGTCCTAATTGATCCAAAATTTTATTTTTTGACAATAAAAAAGGGTTCAAGATTGATGAACAAGTTTGATTCTTGGCCAAGAATTTTATGTCATGCAAATACCATCTATGCCATTTTTTAATTTTGGACTGTTGATTCCATTTCTGTAGATATTTTTTAGTAAAAAATGGAAAATTTGGGAGTTTTGGGATTTTGGTTAATGTGAAAGAATTTGGATTTGAGATTTTGTGTATTAATATGTTTTTGGGATCATGTACTTGTATTTAGTTCATTATTGAATTTTCTCCAGTTAATTCAAGTTAATTTTACATTTGATGAAGAAAAAAAATTCATTGAAAAGCTTGCAACAATGGTGAAAGAAAGGGAAAAGGGGGTGCTTTTATGTGAAGAAGAAGAAGGAGGGGGAGGAAGAAGGGATAGGGGGTTGTACTATAGAAGAAAAAGTAATTAGGGTGGAGTGGCGTGGGATGGGGGTGGGGGATTTGAAGAAGAAGAAACAAGGGGGTGGGGTCTATTTTATTTATATAAAATATGTATTTTTATAAAAAAAAAAATTATGTGAAGAGGAAGGAGGAGGAGGAGGAAGAAGGGACGCGGGGGATGGGGGGAAGGGGTGTTGCTGTACTGAAGAAGAAGAAGAAGAAGAAGAAGAAGAAGAAGAAGTAATTGGGGTGGGGTGGCATGGGGTGGGGTGGGGGTTGTGAAGAAGAAGAAAGAAGGGGTTGGGTTCTATTTTATTTATATAAAATATATATTTTTAAATATAAAATATTTATATAAAAATATACTCTTTTAAAATTTAAAAATATATATAAGAGGATATTATATATATATATATATATATATTTTCTTTTTTAAAAGAATACATAAAAAATAAGTGTGGGGGATTTTTTCTTTTTTAAAAAAAAATATAATTTATTATGTGGAAATGACATGGCACTGATTTGGCAGTGATTTGGCAATGATGTGGCTGCGTGTAATGCACTCTCCATGTAAGAGTGGGATTTTGATTTTGAGGGTGAATTTAATTCACTTGAAAGTTGTTAAGGGAGGTAAATAAACAGAAGTAAAGTTTAAGTGCTAAAGTGAGTTTGGAGGACAAGTTCAGGAGGAAAAGATGTCTTTTCTCTACTTTATATCATGTAGTTAGTTTTGTTCATGCATATGAACCCTTGCATTCAGCCTTACCATATCTAGCATACCAGTACATTCCACGTACTGACGCATACTCTTTCTTTGCGCTATGATGTCTTATATCATAGGTTCGGATGCTCAGGTTCCTGACCGCGTATAGATAGATCAAGATTCAGCCAACAAAAGATTTAGCAGTGAGTCCTCATCATTCAAGGATATTCTTTTATTTCATTATTACAGTAAACTCAGTATTTCAGTAAATGGAGTTAGTTGGGAGATTGTCCCATCAACTTCACTTTCATACAGTTTCAGATTAGAGGCTTTTCAAACTAGTTTTCATACAGTGTTCAGTTTTAGAGATTGTTATTTCAGTTGATACATTTTATCAGTATTTACAAATTTTGAATATTATGGCATTTCAGCCTATTTTTCCTTATTTATTATAGTATTATGTTTCAGTGCTCACAACAGATATTAGTCATGGGTTAGCTTGTGGTCCTTCGAGGTCATATGCACCGTGTAGCATCCAGGGTACAAACTCGGGGCATTACATAGGAAGTCTAAAAGCCGCATCTAGTAGAGTCTTATGCATGTGAGTATAGCACGCCACACTTATGGACAAGTGTCTTTGAGACATTTTTAGGAAAATTTTCCCTTCTTTTAGTATTCATGTTGTGCGAGTCAGCATGAGCTCAAGTTAAACTCTTAGTCTAATCCTTTCTCCCTTTCATTTACAGAAAATGCCTCCCAAATAAGTTAAGGGATAAAGGAATGAAAACTAGTCAGCACCTCAGCCCATTGAGGCAGATCCTATGGATGAGCATGTCTCCCATGCAGAATTCAGAACTGTGTTCACCACTCTAGACAATTTGGTAGCAGCTCAGAATGAAAGGCTAGCTGCTGTTTAGGCCAAACTAGTGTCCAATACTACTACATCCAGGATTCAAGACTTCACCCGATTGAATCCTCCCCTATTCTCAGGATCTAAGTCAGAAGAGGATCCATAAAAGTTTCTCGATCAGGTTCAGAAGGTCATAGATATTATAGGAGTGACTTCCAGTAAAAGTGTAGAGTTAGATGCCTATCAGTTACAAAATGTATCTCATACGTGGTTTAAGAAGTAGAAGGTAGAAAGGGGCACAGATGCAGAGCCCTTATAGTGGGAAGAGTTTGCTACTGCCTTCCTAGATAGATTCTACCCCTTAGAGCTGAGTGAAGCCAAGGTGTTATAGTTCATCAATCTCAGGCTAGGCAATATGAGTGTGAAAGAGTATTCCCTCAAGTTTATTCAGTTAGCCAGATATGCTCCCCATGTAGTAGCAGACAGTAGGTTCAAAATGAGGAAGTTCGTGTCTGGGGTATCATAAAGTATAGTTAAGGAGTGTAGAACAACGATGTTAATTAAGGAGATGGACATATTCACGCTCATGGTCCATGATCAGTAGATAGAAGAAGCTAAGAATAAGGAGAGAGAGAGAGGGAGAGAACAAGAGAGCTAGAATAAGTAGCTTCAATTTCACTCAACCTAAGTTAGAGGGTGTTAATCGTTCCCAATTTCTCCTGAAATCTTTGATTCTAGCTCCATCCTCAGCCAGCGCTTTAGCACCTAAGTTCAGAAACAGTAACAAGGATAGGGCACCAGGCTCTAAATCTCAAAGTAGAGTCAGCAGTGATCGAATAAATCCCCTTTGTTAGAAATGCGGCAGAAACCATCAGGGTATCTACAGGGCTAGCAGTGATGTTTGCTTCGGGTGTGGTAAGCCAGGACATAGAATCTGAGATTGTCCTCAGTCAGGTTCTCAGGGCCAGTATAATCACCCCCCATCTCAGTTCGGTCTCCCAAATCAGCAGGGTGCTGCTTCCAGTACCACCAGTGGGCAACGCCCAAACAGGCTTTATGCACTTCAGTCCAGAAAAGATCAGGAAAATTCTCCTGATGTGGTCACTAGTGCGTCAAAGATCTTCCATTTACATATTTATGCCTTGCTAGATCCAGGAACTTCTTTATATTTTGTAACTCCTTATATAGTTGTTAACTTCAGAGTTAGTCCAGAAATCCTAGTAGAGCCTTTCTCAGTTTCTACCCTAGTGGGTAAATCTATCATAGCTCGACAGGTATATAGGAACTATCCGATTATGATATCTCCGAAAGTTACTTTAGCAGACCTTGTAGTGCTAGAGATGGTGGATTTTGATATCATTCTCAGCATAGATTGGCTCCATTCATGCTATGCCTCAGTTGATTATAGGAAAAGAATTGTTCATTTTTAATTTCCAAATGAACCAATCCTTGAATGGAGAGATAGTACCCTAGCGCTTAAGGGTCAGTTGATTTCATACCTTAGAGCGAGTAAAATTATATACAAGGGATATGTCTATCATCTTGTGCGATTCAAAGACTCTAGTTTAGATACTCCTAGTCTTGAGTCAGTTTCAGTAGTGAATGAATTCTCAAATCTATTTCCTGAAGATCTTCCGGGAGTTCCTCTCGTAAAGGAAATTGACTTCAGAATAAATCTCCTTCCAGACACTCATCCTATATCTACTCCACCATACAAAATGGCACCAGCTAAACTCAGAGAGTAAAAAGAATAGTTAAAGAATCTCCTAGATAATGGATTCATCAGACCCATCATTTCCTCCTGGGGTGCACCAGTCTTATTCGTGCATAAGAGAGATGATTTCCTCAGAATGTGTATAGACTACCGTCAGTTGAACAAAGTCACAGTCTAGAATAAATGCCCAATTCTAAGAATCGATGACTTATTTGACCAACTTTAGGACACCAGTTACTTTTCTAAGATAGACCTCAGATCAGGCTCATCAGCTCAGGGTCAGAGAATGTGATATTTTGAAAATAGCTTTCTGAACCTGGTATGGTCACTTTAAATTTCTAGTCATGTCCTTTGGTCATACTAATGCCCCTGAAGCTTTCATGGACTTAAAGAACCACGTGTTCAAGCAGTACTTGGACATGTTCATTATAGTCTTCATCGATGACATTCTTGTCTATTCCAGTAGTGAGAATGATCATGCATATTACCTTAGAATCATACTTCAGACTCTCAAAGCTCATCAGTTGTTCCCCAAATTCAGTAAGTGCAAATTTTGGCAAAGGTCAATAGCATTCCTTGGTCATATTGTTTCTGGTAATGACATTAGAGTTGATTCTCAAAAGACCAAAGCAGTGAGAAACTGCCCTAGACCCATTTCTTCGTCAGATATTAGGAGATTCTTGGGTTTAGCTAGCTATTACCATTGGTTTGTTGAAGGTTTTTTGTCTATTTCATCCCCCATCTCCAGATTGACTTAGAAGAAAGTCAAGTTACAGTGGTCAGATTCTTGCGGGGAGAGTTTTCAGGAGTTGAAGACTCGACTCCCCTCAGCCAAAGTTTTGACTCTACCAGATGGTTCTGATGGGTTTTTTGTTTACTTTGATGCATCCAAAGTAGGTTTGGGCTATGTCCTCATGCGGAGAGGTAAGGTCATAACCTAATCCTCTAGACAGCTTAAGCCCTATGAGAATAATTATCCTACCCATGATCTTGAATTAGCAACTGTAGTGTTTTCCTTAAAGATTTGGAGGCACTATTTGTATGTGGTGTATGTGGATGTTTTCACAGATCACAAAATCCTGCAGTATGTATTTTCTTAAAAAAATTTGAATTTGCGTCAGAGGTGAATTATTGAAAGATTATGACATGAGTGTTCTGTATCATTTGGGAAAGGCCAATGTTGTGGTAGATGCTCTCAGTAGGATGTCTATGGGTAGTGTGGCTCATGTTGAGAATGGTAAGAAGAATTTATCTTAGGAAGATCCTCATCTTGCCCAACTAGGTGTCCGCTTAGTCAATTCAGCAAAAGGTAATGTATGGGTGCATAATAGTTCAGAATCATCTTTGGTTTCCAATGTAAAGAAAGAGCAGGATAAAGATCCCAGCCTTGTTAAGTTGAAAGAGTTAGTCAGAGGTTAGAAAGTAGAGGTTTTCTCATTAGGGGGAGATGGTGTGTTGCATAGCCAGAATCGGCTATGCGTGCCAGGTGTAGTAACTTGAGGCAAAAAAAATTTACAAAAGCGCTTGGTATGCATAACTCTATTAATCCATGGGCCATTAAGATGTACCACAATTTGTGGGAGATCTATTTGTGGAGTGGGATGAAGAGAGATATTACAGAGTTTGTAGCTAAGTGCTCAACGTGTCTGTAGGTTAATATTGAGCACCAGAAACCTAGTGTGTCCATGTAGGAGTTCAATATTCCCACATTGAAATAGGAAGAAGTAAACATAGACTTTGTGATGGGATTGCCTCATACTCATCATCAGCAAAATTCAATTTGGAACATTGTAGACAGGATGGCTAAATCATCTCACTTATTGTCAGTTCATACTTCCTATTTAGCTGAGGACTATGGTAAACTTTATATCAGATAGTTGGTCAAGTTACACAGAGTTCCAATATCTATCATCTCAGATAGAGGTACCCATTTTACCTCTCACTTCTGGAAAGCATTCTAAAAGGGTCTTGGTACCCAAGTCTACCTCAGTACAGCCTTCCAGCCTAAGACAGATGGTCAAGCAGAAAGAACCATTCAGACTCTAGAAGATATGTTAAAAGCCTGCGTTGTTGATTTTAAAGGTAGTTGGGATGACCATTTGCCTTTGATTGAATTTGTATATAATAACAGTTACCATTTCAGTATTCAGATGGCTCCATTTAAGGCTCTTTATGATAGGAGATGCAGATCTCCAATTGGTTGGTTCAAGGTGGGAGAGGCTATAGTAGTAGGGCCTGACTTAGTTTTTGATTCCTTAGAGAAGGTTCAGTTGATTAGGGAAAGTCTTGGGGCTTCCCAGGGCCGACAGAATTCATATGCGGATGTGAGGAGAAAAGATCTCGAGTTTGAGATCGGTGATTTTGTGTTCTTGAAAATCTCTCCCATGAAGGGAGTGAAGAGGTTCGGAAAGAAGGTAAAGCTCATTCCTCGATATATTGGTCCTTATAGAATTCTCAGTTGTTTCAGAAAGGTAGCTTGCGAGCTTGAGTTGCCTTCAGATCTAGCATCAGTACACCCAGAGTTCCAACAGAATGATCAGTCTCCTTTCTAAAGAAATGCATTGGTGACCCATGAGTCTTCGTTCCCTTAGAGGGCGTAGATATTTAGAGTGATCTCTCTTTTGAAGAGGTTCCAGTCTAGATCCTCGATCATTAGATTCGTAGGCTGAGGAACAAAGAAGTTTCCTTGGTCAAAGTTCTTTGGCGGAATCAATCCGTTGAGGGAGCTACATGGGAAGCAGGAGCAGATATGCGGACCAAGTATTCTCACCTCTTCTCCGCAAATTCATAGTCATCTTAAGGTAACAGTCTTTCATAGATTTACTCAGTTCCATGTTTAGATATAGTTATAAACTTGGTATTCTTTACCGTTGCATATTCAGTCATGCATTGAAGAATTAGTTTAGCCATGTACTCATACATCATATATGCATGTTCAGTATGAAAACTCAGTTTATAAGTAGTTTTAGTCATGTATTCCATGCATCAGATATGTATGTTCAGTGTGTAAACTCATTCTATCAGTGTTTCTCAACTTAATCAGTCTCATTCGAGGAAGAATGTTCGTAAGGGGAAGATATTGTAATACCCCATACTTCCCTAGCTTAATTTAACTCTCAGTACAAAAGTTATTCTGTATAAATTTTTCTATATACTCAGTATTTTTTAGTTTAGAGATTTCCATTGCGTGGGAAATTCAGTCAGCTTTCCAACGATAAAAAATTTGCCCAAATCTGATACTCGGGTGAAGAGTTACAGCATATTTTGTAAAGCAGAGTGCCAAATGGCACTTCACCACGTGGCAGAGGCCAGCCAAATAGAAGTTGTCAAATTCCAGTATTGCTCCAAAATAATGGTGCATCGTACCATAGACCCAATTCACAATTGCCCTTTTACCAGTGAAGTTATGTGATTTCACCGCATCGCGATGAGTCCAAAATTTGTATCCAGTATGGCAACACGATTTCACCGCATCACGCCACTAGCCAATTTCCTAATTGTCAATTTCCAGAGACAAGTTGCAAACTTAGCCCAGGCCAAAAAATTTTGATGAAAATTAAAAGTTTCGTCCAGGGTTAAACTAGTCTTTTTCCATGATTTTAAAACGCCTAGATATGGGATTTAATCCCTAAAAATATTTTAAATCCATTATTTATTAACTTTTACCCCAAAATCAACAAGCTTTATCTCAATTATCAAACCCTAATCTTCAAGAAATCAAGATAAAATCTCAAGAAACTCACCAAGAACTCCGAGAACTTATCAATTCAGGTATGTTAGGTCTTCATATATGGGTTTCTTTAACCCATAGAGTCCAAGAATCCATTTTTAAAAATACAAGATGATTGATTCATGATTTAATGCTTAAAATTGGATTGTATTCATATTCATGTTATTAATTGAGTTTCAATTCATGATTAATACCATGAAATTGAAATAGCATGTATATTGAATTGTGTAGTTCCCACGTTATTATCCTTGAATTTGTAATTTTGGGTGTTGTAGTTACAATGTTTACATGTTTCCCATGATTATATGCATTAAGTTTTGCTCTCCATATGGTTAATGGAATGTCCATATGAATTAAATGGTGAAATCATGACATGCTAGCATATGTAAAAGTTTATGCCCTAAAAGTGTTTGATAAAATGTCTCTACGAATGACTTATGAACAACTGGACACTGCTATTATTTTCAAGATCATGCTATGCTTTACTTTCATGCTATCGAGTCATGGGGGTATTTAATACCTAAAAATCTAGTTGTTTACCTTGAGCTACAGTAGTTATTGAATAGTCTCAGTCATAACACGAAACAGTAGTACTCAGCTAGTTAATAAAACTCAGTGAACTCGGTCGGTTATAGAACTCAAATATAGTTTAGTTCAGCTCAGTATAATTAGTTCAGTGTCTATTCAGTTGGGAGTAGGATTCAACACCGAGTGAACACAAGGATGGGGGATCACCTGCCAGTAGAGGGTATGATCCTTAGAAGAAGTCCTTATGTTCCAGAACTACGTAGCCAGCATAGATTGAGACATCAACCTGTCAGTTGAGGGTTGATGAGGTGTTTTAACCTGCCAGTTGAGGGTACCACCATTCTCATTAGAGTACCAGCCAAATGAGGGTAACTCTTCAATTGTCTTTACTCATGGTACGGTACTTACACCCTTCCAACTGGGGTTACAGTTTGGACCCCAGTTATCTTATTTGGGGTATGTCGGTTAGATGACTACCTCCCACAGTCTTAGTTTCAGTCTCAATATAGAACTCAGTTCAATTTTACAAATTCAGGACAGTCAGATATAGTCAATCAATTTTAGTAACTCCATTACCAGTAATCTCAGATATCAGTTACTCAGTTATCAGAACTCAAAACTCAGCTTTAGTAAAAGTTCAGTTACAGTATACGTGTATATACACAGTATTGCATACTCAGGATTTATAGTAGTTTCAGTTATCTATGTACTCTTATATTCCGTTACTCTATATCATTCAATCAGTTATTGTTCATGCATATGAACCCTTGTATTCAACCTTACCTCATCTAGTATATCAGTACATTCCATGTACTGACGCATACTTTCTCTTTGCACTATGATGTCTTATATCATAGGTTTGGATGCTCAGATTCCCAACCACGCATAGACAGATTCCACCAGCAGTATCAGATTTTGTAGTGAGTCCTTATCTATGGAGTATATTTCTTTATTTATGTATTTTTAGTAGCTTCAGTATTTTAGTAGTCGGAGATATTTAGGATCGTGTCCCATCAACTCCACTTTCAGACAGTTCAGTTAGAGGCTTTTCAGACTAGATTATCAGACAGTATTCAGTTGTGTAGATTATTATTATATTGAAATTCTTTATCAGTATTCAGATTTTGAACCTTATGGAATTTAAGCCTATTTTCCACATTATTACACTATTATGATTCAGTGCACACAGTAGATATCAGTCATGGGTTAGCTTGTTGTCCCTCGGGGTCGTAAGCACCGTGTAGCGTTAGGGGTACAGAATCAGGGCGTTATATGATATTACCAGGGCCATTCTTTTTGTCATCTTCATTTTTCACTGTTACAAGAGTTGAAGAGTCTTTAGAAGGTTTTACTACAACATTTAAATCAGGTTTTAAAATAACTGTAAGAAAATTTCTTACATCAAGGAACAAGACATATATAAAATCAAGAAAGAAATCTAGAAATAAAATAAATGACACACAAATTTAATGTGGAAACCCAAGTCGGGAAAAAAACATGGGCAACGACGAGTTATTCACTATATAGAAGGTAGAGTACAATCAAATCCTTATGAATTCAAATATGAAGGAATAAGGATAAAGAAGATTTTAATCTTTAGTACATGAGAGACACTGCCTCAAGCATTTACAGAGAAAACTATATATCACCAAAATACAAGAAATTCCCTTGAGAAATAGGCTGCACTTCTAGAAAAAACTGGTGACAATTAACTGCACAGTAGGAACATGATCTGCTCAACTTTCCTACAACTAGGCAACTACCAAGAACCAAACTGGAACATGAAAGAGGCATAATCATCAGAGAGACAAATAATGTGAGGCAACTCTAACAATCTCCACCTTGACTCACATTTAGTAGATTCTCATCATTACCATAAAAGCCCCAAAGGGAAATCAAGAATTGTAAACACCAACTAAGTTCAAAAAATATTTTAACTTAGCAATGGGATGTGGCTTAGTAAGCATATCTGTCGGATTCTCCGAAGTGTGTACTTTCTTAACTACAATCTCTCCGGCAATCATTGTATCTCTAATATAATGTTTCTTTACACTAATATGCTTAGTCTTGGAATGATAAGCATCATTCTTTGTTATATGTATTACACTCTGACTATCTGAGAACATAACAGTAGTATCTTATGAAACTCTAAGCTCAAGAATAAGACCACGTAACCATGTAGCTTCTTTCACACCTTCAGTAGCCACAACGTACTCCACTTCTGTAGTGGATAAAGTAGCAATAGATTACAAAGATGTTTTCCAACTAATAGAACCAAAACATAAAGTGAAGATGTACCCAGACAGAGACCTACGCCTATCAAGATCACCACCATAATTATAATCAACAAACCCAACAACATCATTGGTTGTCACCTTATTCCTATCAAAGACCAAGCCAAGATTAATCGTACCTTTCAAGTATCAAAAGATCCATTTCACCATATCCCAATGATACTTTCTAGGATTTTGCATATCCCAACTTACCATACTCACCACGTATGCAAGATCGTGTCTAGTTCAGACCATGGCATACATGAGACTGCCAACTGCATTGGAGTAGGGAATATTGGACATTATTTCAATCTCTTCCTCTATTTTAGGATAGAATTTAGAAGATATCTTGAACTGAGCTGCTAAAGGAGTTGAGACAGACTTGATCTTACTCATATTGAACTTGTCAAGGATTTTCTAAATGTATTTTTGCTGAGACAAGTATAGCTTTCCAGCTTAACGTTTTATATAAATCTCCATTCCTAGAATCTTCTTTGTTGCACCAAGGTCCTTCATTTCAAACTCATTACTTAGTTGAGACTTAAGCTTATTGATCAAAGACATGTCTTTTGAAGAAGTCAACATGTCATCCACATATAATAACAAATAGATGAAGGAACCATTTGAAGACTTTTGAAAATACACACAATTATCATATTGACTTCGTGTGTAGCCCTGACGAATTATAAAATCATCAAATCACTTGTAACAATGCCTAGGTGCTTATTTACGTCCATACAAGGACCTTTTTAAGTAGCACACATATTGTTCATTGCCGGGAACAAAAAATCCCTGAGGTTGCTTCATATAAATTTTTTCCTCCTATTCTCGGTGTAGAAAAGCCATTTTAACATCTAATTTCTCCAATTCCAAGTCAAATAGTGCAACGAAGGCAAGAAGTACTCTAATGAAAGAATGATGAACAACGGGGGAGAAAATGTCATTAAAATCAATGCCTTCCTTTTGATCAAAGCCTCAAACAACAAAACGAGTTTTCCATCTTGTATCTTCAATTCCAAGAATTCTTTCTTTCTATTTGTAGATCCATTTGCCGCTTAATGCACGATGACCTTTAGGAAGTTCACATAAATCCTATGTCCTGTTCTTATGCAAACTTTCAATTTCTTCTTGTATTGTTATCAGCCACTGGGATGAATTAGAACTGGTGATTGCCTCCGAATATGAAGTAGGTTGAACCTTCAAAAATCTTTTTTGCAACTATAAGTGCATAGGCAATTAGGCACCATCATTATCACTGTATCTATTGGGTTTTCTAATAACTCTCCTTGGTCTATTATGAGCAATAGAAGAATCATCGATCGATTATGGCTCAACGGGATAAGTGGTACTGGAATCTTGTTCATCAACATGAATATCACCGCTATATTATGGATTTGTAGAAGATATAAGGTAAAACTTCGGAGATGTAAATCTCACTTCTAACTTCACCTTCTCACGGGTATCTTGTTGATCACCTATACCAGGAGATAATGTAGAAAACTCTTTTCCAGAACACAACAGGGCCTTTTAATTCAAAATTATGTCTCTACTAAAAATTATTTTTCTCTAATCAGGACACCATAAACGATACCCTTTAGAATCAGAAGTATAGCCAAGAAATAAGCATTTTACATCCCTAGGATTTAAATTTCCATCATTAACATGGGAAAAAGCAGGGCATCCAAATACTTTTAAATTGGAGAAATCTATCGAATTACCTGACCAAACTTCTTCTGGAATTTTGAAGTTAATGGATAAGTGAGGAGATCGGTTGATAAGATAACAAGATGTAGAAATTTCCTTAGCCTAAAAATCACGACGATGCCATAGTCCCGCATTAGAGAGAATACAATGAGCTCTCTCAAGAAGAGTTCTATTAATTCGTTCCGCAACTCCATTTTGTTGGGGCATCCCAACAAGAATCTTGAGTCTAGCAATACCATGACTTGTTCAGAACTCATTGAAATCTGACTCACAAAACTCCAAACCATTATCAGTCTGTAGTATTTTAATCTTCCTTCCAGTCCTATTCTCAACAAAAGCCTTGAAGTTCATGAACATAAGAAAAGCTTCATTTTTATGTATCAAGAAATAAACCCAGAGTTTGCGAGACAAATCATCTATAAGGGTCATCGTGTAGCATTTTCTTCTGAGAGATGTAACCTTTGAAGGCCCCCATAAATCAGAATGAATATAATCAATAAGACCATTTGTGCGATGTATAACTACTGAAAAACTCACTCTCTTTTGTTTTCCAATTATGCAATGTTCATAAAAAAATAATTTCCCAGTAACTTGATTATCCAGAAGACATCTTTTACTAAGAAAAGCCATACCTTTATCACTCGTATGACCCAGACGCATATTCCATAAATGAGTGAGATCATCATTAGATAATTCTATGGAAACTACTGCAGATCCTATCATAATTGAGCTTTGCAAGTAATAGAGAGTCCCACGTATTATTCCTTTTATCAAGATGAGAGCACCTTTTGAAACCTTGAGAATTCCACCTTCTGCTGAATATTTACATCCAAGATATTCAAGAGTAACCAAAGAAATCAGGTTGCATTTCAGGTTGGGAATATGATGAACATTTGTCAAGGTTCTGAGAACGCCATCATGGGTCTTTATTTGTACAGTACCAATCCCAACATCTTTGCATTGGACATCATTCCTCATTAGGATAAAACCTAATTCAGCTTTTTCATCAGTTGAAAACCAGTCCTTACGAGGACACATATGATACGTACATCCAGTATAAAAAATTCATTCAGAAGATTTCTTCTTATCAGTAGAGATAGCTAATAATACATCACCTTCAGAATCATATTCAGCAACTCCGGCTTCAGCAGTTTTTTGTAATGTTTTGCTATTTTATTCTCTCTCCTTTTTATTATTCAGCTTTTCGTATTCAAAAATAACATGCCCACATTTTTTTGCAGTAATGACATGTCTTGCTGGAATAACGCCCTTTGGATTTAGATCTAAACTTCTTTTTAGTTGTACTTTCTTTGTCCTATGATCTACCTCTAACAAACAAGACCTCTATTTTATCTTCTGAATGAACTTCAAGATCAAATTTTTCTTTGGACAACAAATTTGACTTAACATCTTCATAAGATTAAGTTTTATTATTTTCATATAACATAATCTCCTTAAAGTGTTTATAGGTAGATAGCAGAGAAACAATTAACAAGACAGCCTTGTCTTCATCCTCAATTTTAACTTCAAAATTTTCTAGATCTATTATAATTAAATTATATGCATCAAGATGAGATTGAACAGAAGAAACTTCAGACATACAAAGCGTGTATAAAATCTCTTTGAGACGGAGCTTATTGGTAAGTCTTTTGGTCATATAAAGAGACTTAAGTTTCAACTATAGACTTGCGGTAGTAGTCTCACAAATAACCTCCCACAGAACCTCTTTGGAAAGGCTAAGTTGAATTGCAGAAAGTGTCTTTTCATCCAACTCCTCCCATTGTTCGTTGTTCATAGAATCAGGCTTCTTAGACTTGCCAGGTAAAGCCTTCTTCAAATTATTGTGTGTTAGAACAACCTTCATCTGGATCTTCCAGATACTCAAGCTATTTTTTCCATAAAATTTCTCGATATCAAACTTGGTTACGGTAGACATCCTTGAATCTGGATTTGATACCACTTGTTAGAAAATTACTTACATCAAGGAACAAGACACATATAAAATCCAGAAAGAAATATGAAAATAAAATAGATAACATACAAATTTAATGTGGAAACATAAGTCGGGAAAAACCCATGGGAAACGACGAGTTATTCAAAGAAATTTGATTTAACATCTTCATAAGATTAAGTTTCATTATTTCCATATAACATAATCTCTTTGATGTGCTTATAGGTAGATGGAAGAGAGACAATTAACAAGACAACCTCATCTTCATCCTCAATTTTAACTTCTAAATTTTCCAGATCTATTATAATTGAATTGTATGCATCAAGATGAGATTGAATAGAAGAAACTTCAGACATACGAAACGTGTATAAACGCTCTTTGAGACGGAGCTTATTGGAAAGTCTTTTGGTCATATAAAGAGACTCAAGTTTCAATCATAGACTTGCAGTAGTAGTCTCATGAATAACCTCCCGCAAAACCTCTTTGGAAAGGCTAAGTTGAATTACAGAAAGTGCCTTTTCATCCAACTCCTCCCATTGTTCATCATTTATAGAATCAGGCTTCTTAGACTTGCCATCTAAATACCTCTTCAAACCGTTGTGTGTGAGAACAGCCTTCATCTGGATCTTCCAGCTACTAAAGCTATTTTTTCCATCAAATTTCTCGATATCAAAATTAGTTACAGTAGACATCCTTGAATCTATCTTTGATACCACTTGTTAGAAAATTACTTACATCAAGGAACAAGACACATATAAAATCAAGAAAAAATTTGGAAATAAAAAAAATGACACAAATTTAATGTGGAAACCTAAGTTGGGAAAATACCACGGGCAACAATGATTTATTCACTATGTAGAAGGTAGAGTACAATTAAATCCTCAAGAATTTAAATTTGAAGGAATGAGGATAAAGAAGATTTTAATCTACAGTACAAGAGAGACATTGCCTCAAGCAGTTACAGAGAAAACTATATATCACCAAAATACAGAAAATGCCCTTGAGAAATTGGCTGCACTTCTAGAAAAAACTAGTGACCAGTAAGTGCACAATAGGCACATGATCTGCTCAACTTTCCTACAACTGGGCAACTGCCAAGAACCAAGCTGGAACATGAAAGAGGCATAATAAGCAGAGAGATAAATAATGTGAGGCAACTCTAATAATAACCTTTCTCCTAGTTTCCTCTCTTTTGACTTTAGAAAAGATTTCACAAAGTGACGATAGAGGATTTTTTCCTAGGATTTGCGACCTAACCTCACCAAACTCCCAATTTAATCCCGCTAAAAAATGGTAAACTCTCTCATTTTCTTCCTATTTGTTTTCTTTGACATAATCTATAAATACTCATCATTATAACACTGGTCTAACTCTTACCACAAAGACACCAATTCATTATAATAAGAAGTGACTTCTTTCTAACCCTAGTTAGCTTGCCATAGTTTTATTTTCAACTCAAAAATTTGGGAGGCAATTTCTACATTAGAGTATGCTCCCTAACGGCTTCCCACACATCCTTGGCAGTGGGTTAAAAAACATAAGACTTACCTATGAATGGCTCCATGAAATTTATTAAGCGGGAAATCACGATTGAATTCTCTGATCTCCAGGTATTTATCTTTGGGACTCTGACTTCCAACTTTTTCGACTCTCCAGTCAGATGTCCAAATTTTTATAACCATCGATTGCAAACTTTACAGACTTTGCCCATTCCAGATAGTTCTTACCATTTAATCCATGAGAATTTAACTGGAAGGACATGTGAGAAGCATTGCCTCCTTGAGTCATCAAATTTTCTGTCGGAACATCCAGACAAGATATTTTGTCTTCTTTAGGTGTTCTAAGAAGATGTTCTCTATGAAAGGTTGTTTTATCCATATGATATTCGGTCAAAAAGTTCCACTCTGATACCATGAAAGTTGAGATACTAGAAAAGTATATTTATAGGTGAACAAGAATATCAAATAATCTAATCAATCCTTAATTTCTAGGGGATACATGATTCAAGGGATTTACTCTAATCTATTTTCCTAGTATAATAATATTGGATATCCATATTTACAGTAACAGATTGCAATCATATATGCAAACTCATTTATGGTGCAGATTATAATCAAATCGGCCAGCACTAAATCTATCAACGCAATCAGCACAACTCTTTCATGGAACACCTAGCACCCTAATGTACTAGATTTAACCAAGATCGTAAGTCGATAGAATCTTAGCTAATACATTAGACTAACAAGCACTGTAGACTTTGCGAAACTCAAAGTCACAAGCAAATACATCATTTATATGTTTAAAACCTTCCAACATTGCAACTCTACATGTTGATCAATGCATATCTCCTAAAAAGCATAAAAATAACCACATTATTATTTCCTTGCTTGTTTATTGAGGATAATGTAAGTAAGTACCTTGGATTTTCAAGTAATAAGGCTTTGATAATCTATTCTAATGACAAACATCAAAGACCAAAGATAATATTACCAATTAGTTGAAGCCCTCACTAGAGAAATAACTCCTTGTCATACACACCAGTAGTGAAGTCCCATAAGTGGGATTTGAAGAGAATACAGTGTCAGGCCTTATCCATACCTCGTGGAGGTAGTGAGGCTATTTTTGGAGGACCCTCAACTAAAGTATAGCAAGTCAAAGTAGGTATACAAATGAAAACGGCAGTGAAGAAAGCATATCAACTAATAAGAAACAGTAAGAACAACAAAATTTAGAAAAAAAAAAGAGAATAAATCTATAGAAGTGAGATATGGCCTGACTAAGAGAGAGAAATGGAGAGAAGACTAAAGAGAATCATATTTAGCTTTTCTTTTTGTGGCAAAAATGAAAAAGTCAATCTCATCAATTTTGTTGGGATTAAAATTAAGTGTGTCTAATAAAAACATTAAATGGAAACAAATGCTAACCTAATACCTTCATATAGTAGGTTAATAAAACCATATATCATTTATGTCGGATGCATTCTTATTAAGTTACTTTATATAGTTGTGCAATGTTTATTTGGTATTTCCAAAAAAAATATTTCGCTTCTCACTTCACCCTTTAAGAAAAGCGAGCTATTGTCCACTTTTTGCACTTCATCTTGTCTTAACCTTTACCATAAGAGTAGAACTATACACATATCAGTAGCCCAAACAAAACAGGTATTACAAAATGAACTTCAATATTTTCTTTCATAATTTTAGTTACCAATTACCAAAAACACATTTTGATGATTTCTCAATGTCTCATCTTAGTTCCACCATCAACTAATACACATGTTTCAACTAGTGATAAGCGATTTTTTTCAAATTTATATAAGACAGAAGACAATGATTGAACTTTAACAATGACATTTAGGAACAATCTAAGTACTTATTTACAGCAACTTCAACACAAATGACATAAAAACAAGGGCGCTAGATGATCTTGGACATATTTATATGTCAAATCACTGATATTTACCTATATTTGGACTTGTTCTGAGAGGAAAAAGGTGTTATTCCTATCATAATTGAGCTATAAGTGTTTTCCTTATCTAATGGATATGATTAGTGTGTACAGGATTAAATTTTGATGGAATTGATCGTTATAGGATGCCTTAAGGAGGTATGAAGATGAAAGAAATAATGAAGGAATTAGAACATGGTTTAGGAAGAAAATGAGAAAGGAAAAAGCTCCAAAAATATATTTCAAGAAGGCACCACGTCGCGGTGAAGATATAATCACCAGCGCTCATGTTTTGAAGCCCACCGCATCGCGGTGGAGGTGAAATAAGCAATTGTCACTATCCAGTACCTCGTTGTTATTCCACCGTGTGGTGGTGAGGGTCAAATCCATAATTTTCACTAAGCAGAGTCTCACTGCGAGTGCACCGCGTCAAGGTGAGAATGGTGATGAGAAGGCTATCGCGATGCGGTGAGAGTTAAAAATGGTTTTTTCATCCCAGCTATAAAAGGAAAAATTCAATACTATTTGGGGACACTATGGAAAGCATAGTAGTGGTGAAAAAAATACAAAATTCTCTCTTTTAGGGTTCTTAAAAAAAATTTGAACTTCTTTACTTCAAGATTAATTCTTGGTATGATTAATTAATTATTTTGAATGTTTAATTCAAACATGAGTGGCTAAAACACCTTGTTATGGGGTTGAGGCCAAGAGCATGATTACTCTTCAATATTCTTTATCATAGTTTATTATTGGATTATCATATAAGTTATTCTTAATTTCTTGAGCTTACTATTTAATGAGTGTCCACCATTAGAATAAATCTACATTTCTATGTGAATCTGGGAGGAGAATCGTGGAATAGAACAAAGAAATTAAGGATCAAGGTTCTCATCCTTTCATTAAATAGAGGATTTGAATAAGCACCTAGCATAGGGATATACCTAGGAGCCTTTTTTGGTTCAATTGTAAGAAGATAGTTGTATGCATCTAGACGAATTATTGCATCACTGTGGGAGATGTAGTTACAATATTCATATAGATAAAAGATTTGAGGTCGTGAGACCAAGATTGTACCATTAATTTTGCAAATCAATAACCCGATAACAAACTAGAATGCGATAAGAAGATATAATTGTATGATTGTAAGATGTGCCTCAACCCTTGAATTCTCATTGTTACTGTATACAATCGTTGCTTACTTTGCTATTGTCAAAAATTGTTGTTTCTTATTTATTAATGACATTTTTATTCACAATTTCACAACCTTCTTGATACGTTACAACACTTAATACCTCGTTGTCTAAAACTAAAAGTTGGTTAAATTTTTTGTTGCTTAGTCCTCATGGGAACGATATCTGACTATCTAAGTCACTATATTACTTGTACTATCACGTGCACTTACATGTGTATTTGAACGCAACAATATTTTGGTGTCGTTGCCAGAAAATAGTATAATTAGTAATTTGCTAAATTTTTTGTTTTTGATAATAAGTTTAAGTATTAACGACTTGATCTTAACGGATGAATTTTTGCATCTTTAGCTGAATACAGGACTGGTGAGAGATAAAGAGTTAGTAGAGCCTTTTGCAGAACTAGAACTGATATTTAAACAAATGTGAAAAGCTCAGTATCCCATTCAATAGGTTCAAATGGCTGAAAGAATAGATCTAAATATTGTTGATCCAAATGATCATATTAATCCAAATGTTGGACAAGTCCCAGCTCTAGTTATCCCAGCTGCTCCTACAAAACCAACTGCTAGTCCTGTTCGTAAGGTGGCAATCCCATTCATGAACCATGCGACTAACAGTATTCAAAAGCCTGAGCCAGGTGGTCGATTTGAATTAAAGCAGAATATAGTGCAGTTGCTGAATTCGGCTGGGCAATTTTTTGGCCTTTCAGATAAAGAACCACAGTAGCACATATGGACCTTTCTGGAAATAAGTGATACTTACATTACTACAGGAGTAAATACTGATTATGTAAGACTGGCGCTCTTCCTTTTTTCTTTAATTGGGGAAGCAAAAAGGTGGTTACATATTGAACCACCACTCTCCATCACTTTTTGGGAAGATTTAGCTTAAAAGTTTCTTATTTAATTCTTTATATCTAGGAAGACTACATATTTGAGAAGCGAGATTCTGAGTTTCAGACAGAAAAAAGGAGATAATCTCTACCAAGCTTGGGAGAGATTTAAAAGTATGCTCAAAAATTGCCCTTACCATCCTCAATCTAATAATGTCCTTGTTCACACTTTCATTGAGGGGATAGAGCCAAATACAAAGATTCTCTTGGATTCAGCAGTAGGTGCACAAGCTCTTGAGAAGACTTATGATGAATTATACACACTGTTGAATCAGATTTCATAAGGGAACCCAGAATGGCATACTGACTTAATGAGTGCTCCTAAGAAGGTTGCAAGTGTGTTAGAGGTTGATCAGTTCACTGCTCTATTAGCTCATCTAACAGCAAAGAAAAATTAGATGCTTGCTCAGTTGAATAACATGAAGTTGGGGGTTCCGCAAGTAGCAACTACAGCTAATGCAGTCCAACAAGTGAATTTTTGGTGTGAGGTTTGTGGAAGTAGTGAACACGCGACAGATGCTTCTGAATTTAATCCAGATTCTGTAAATTATATGAGGAATATGAATCGTCCAGGACAACAGAACTTTGGTAACACATATAATTCCAACTAGAGAAATCATCCCAATTTATTATGGGGTGGAAATCAAGCATAGAATAATAATCAGTATAAGGGCTAGTGCAACGGAATCAACAATAGGTTTAGAATAATCAGGCTAATACCCAAAAAAGAGATATGGAGGAGATAATGAAGCAGTTTTTAGCTAATCAAGCGCAGTTTGCAGCAGATGTAAAGTGTCAACAGTTGATTACTAGAAATTTGGAGTTGCAACTCAGTCAGATTGTAGGAGCACAAAACACAAGACCTCAAGGTGGCTTACCTAGAGATACAGAGGCAAATCCAAAGAAAGTAAATGTAATTACAACAAGGAGTGGGTTGTAGTTAAAGGGAGGCGGTACCTGAGCAGGCTAGTCCTACAGCTACTGATAATGATCCTAAAGATAATAAGGAGAAAGGGGTTAAAGAAAAAGTTGCAAGTGATAAAATTTAAGTGGAGAAGAAGACTTTACCTTTACCCTTTCCTCAAAGGAAAAGGAATCATCAAGAGGAGGCCAGTTATAAGAAGTTCTTGGATCTTCTAAAGAAGGTTTAGGTAAATTTTCCTCTTATTGATATTTTACAGAGTGTTCCAAAACATGTAAAATAAGTAAAGAACTTAGTGGCAAACAAGAACCGATTGACAGAGTATGCTACAGTTGCACTTACTGAGTAGTCCACATCCAAGATACAAAATAAACTACCCACGAAGCTAAATAATCCAGGTAGTTTTTACTTTCCAGATCACTATTGGGTAGCCCATCAGTGCTTATAGATTATGTGACTTGGGGGCTAGCATAAATATTATGCCCATATCTTGGTACCGAAGGATGGGTCTTGGGAGTCCCAAGCACACAATCATTGTTTTGCAGTTGGATGAAGGTCACTTTCTAGGCCAGATGGAATTATTGAAGATGTTTTAGTGCAAGTGGGATCACTTATCTTTCCAGTAGATTTTGTGATTCTTGACTTTGAAGATGATCCGGGTTTTTTATTTATTTTAGGATGCCCCTTCCTAACAGCAGAGCATTTACTAATAAATATGGCAGCGGGGAAGATAACAAAGAGACGCATGATAAAGTGGAAGTTTTTGATGTATATAAGGCGCTGAAATTACTGGCTATATATAAAGAATTGTCTTCCATATCAGTTATTGACCTTGCATCTGAGCTATATCTGTTTTAGTCGAATGATCCACGAGAGAGAACTTTGATAGGTCATGATCTTTATGGAGATATAGAGGTGCTGTAATTAGTCCAAGTCAATAATTTAGTGGTGGTTGAAATAAGAAAGTTGTCTTTTGAGCCATTGAATAGCCCAATTATGCCATCTCCCTAATCTTTAATTTATGTAGCTCCAAAATTGGAGCTTAAGGTTCTTCCTCCTCAATTGAAATATGTGTACCTTGGTGACAATGATACCTTGCCTATTATTTTGTCTGGAGGTTTATCTGATGTATAGGTAAGGGAAGCAATGGCAGTCTTGAAAAAAAATGGTAATTGGGTGACAGATATCTGACATTATAGGGATAAATATAGTTTTTTTCTTGCACACGATATATATGGAAGAAGGTTTCAAACCAAGGGTGCAGCAATAATACAGATTGTATCTGGTGATGAAGGACGTAGTGCAAAAAGAGGTCATTAAGTGGCTCAATAATTAGATTGTTTATATAATTTTAGACAGCAAGTGGGTAAGCCCAATACACTATGTCCCAAAGAAAGGTGGGATACCTGAGGTTGCCAATGAAGCTAATAAGTTGATTCCCACTCGCATGGTGACTGGATGGAGAATCTGTATTGACTATTGAATGCTGAATGAAGCCATAAGAAAGGACCACTATCCTATCCCATTCATTGATCAGATATTGGATAGGTTGGCAGGGAAGGAGTAGAACTATTTTCTTGATGGTTACTCGGGTTATAATCAGATCACCATTGCACCCGAGGACCAAGAAAATACTACTTTTACTTACCCATATGGCACATATGTGTTTAGACGCATGCCTTTTGGCTTTTGTAATGTTTCAGAGATGCATAATTGCAATTTTCTATGACATGATTGAAGAATTTGTCGAGGTATTCATGGATGACTTCTATGCTTATGGTAATTCCTTTGACGTATGCTTACAAAATCTAGTTCGAGTCCTAGCTCATTATAAAGAGACAAATCTTGTGTTGAATTGGGGAAAATGCCACGTTTTGGTTAAGGAAGGAATAGTCCTTGGCCATAATATGTTATGTAAAGGAATAGAAGTAGATAAATCCAAAATTAAAGTAATTGAAAAGCTCCCACATCCGATTACAGTGAAGGGAGTGTGAAGTTTCTTGGAACATACGGGTTTCTACAGGCATTTTATTCAAGATTTTTCAAAGATTGCAAGACCACTGTGTAAATTATAAGAAAAAAAAGCCAAGTTTGATTTTGGGATTGATTGTCAAAAGTTTTTGAGAAGCTAAAGAAGAAACTGACAGAAGCACCCATCTTGATTTCTCCAAATTGGGAGTTGTCGTTTAAGCTAATGTGTGATGCCAGTGAGGTAGATGCAGAAGCAGTTTTGGGGCAAAGAAAATACAAGGTATTTTGCTTAATTTATTATTCTAGTAAAGTCTTGAATGGCGCCCAAATAAATTACATAGTTATGGAAAAGAAGATGTTAGCACTGGTTTATGCATTTGACAAATTTAAAGCATATTTGGTGGGCACCAAGGTAATTATTCATACTGACCATGCCTCCATCAAGTATCTCTTAAAAAAAAGGATGCTAATCCTCGATTGATTAGGTAGATTTTATTGCTGCAAGACTTTAACCAAGAGATTCATGACCAAAAGGGGGCAGAGAATCAAGTTGCAGACTATTTGTCAAGGCTAGATACTTATGAACATATTGCAAATGATTTTTTCCACATTCAGGAAGAGTTTTCAAATGAAAATTTATTGGCTCTTGGTGCGGGTGAGCTTTCGTATTATACAGATATTGTGAACCTATTAGTGTGTGGGGTTTATCCTCCCGAAGCTACCACTCAATAAAGAAAAAAATTACTTTCTGATTCTCATGCTTATATATGGGATGACCCATATCTTTTCAAGCAGGTTCCTCATGGAATTGTACGTAGATGTGTTTTAGAAGCTGAATTTACACAAGTGCTAAAAAGTGCCATTCATCTCCTTATGGCCATCATGGGGGTGAAAAAACAGCCAGAAAAGTATTACAATCCAGTTTCTTTTGGCCAATATTATTTAGAGATGTTGTGGATTTCGTGAAGAGTTATGATCATTGCCAGAGGTTAAGTACAATTTCAAGGCATCATGAGATTCCCCTAAACAACATTCTTAAAGTTAAAGTATTCGATATTTGGGGGATAAATTTTATGGGACTATTCCCACCATCCAATGGCAGTTTGTATATCCTTTTGGAAGTTGATTATGTTTTTAAGTGGGTGGAAGCAGCAGCTTTCCCCACTAATGATGCCAAAGTGGAAGTGAAATTTGTGAAGAAGCACATATTCTCCCATTTTGGCACTCTCAAAGCTATAATCAGTGATGGAGGTACGCATTTCATTAACACATGATTTAAGAATCTTTTATCTAAATATGGTATTAGTCACAAGGTTGCCACTGCGTACTATCCATAAACAAGTGGTCAACTTAAAGTATCCAACTGGGAGATAAAGCAGATACTGCAAAAGACTATTAATGGACAGCGGAAGGATTGGGTCAAAAATCTAGATGATCAGGACGGCTTATAAGACTCCATAGGGACCTCTCCATATCTCTTAGTTTATGGTAAGTCCTATCATTTTCCTGTATAGATAGAATATCAAGCTTATTGGGCCATGAAAAACTTGAAACTAAATATGAAGACCGCGGGATAGAAGAGATTATTGCAGTTTATTGAAATTGATGAGTTTTATATCCATGCTTTTGATAATGCCAAACTATACAAGTAAAAGACCAAGAGATGTAAAGACAGGCATATTTAGGATATAGTGTTTGAACCCGAACAATTTGTTTTGCTATTCAATTCAAGTTTAAAGTTTTTCTGGGTAAATTACGATCTAAGTGATCTGGGCCTTTTGAGGTGGTGCGAATGACGCCTCATGGTGAAGTTGATTTATGGAATAAATAAAAGACTAAGAAGTTCTTGGTGAATGGACAACATGTGAAACATTATTAGGTTGATCACGGTGATAAGCATAATGTGTCCATCACTTTTGTTGATGAGTGAGACCGAGCTGAGTCGTGTCACGACGTAAACTTAGGTGCTACGTAGGAGGAAACCCACGAATGTAATATAATAGCATAGTTCTTTTCCATTTTTATATGTTTATAAAGGAGGAAAATAAAAAAAAGTGAAAATATAAAAAGATGAGTCGTGTCACGACCAAAAATAAGGCACTGAGTGGGAGGCAACCCACTAGTTCTTTTAATTATTTTGTTGATTTTGTTTAGTATACAGGGATAAGAGAACTGAAATTGAGGATAATACCATATCCAAGGGGGACTTTAGGTTTGCGAAATGATGTTCTTAATTTTGATACGACATCAGGTAAGAAGAGGGGTTGAAAAATGCACTCAAAAGGAGAATTTTTGCATCATTTGACATATATTTTGAAACAAGAATCCTATTGTACTGTTTGAGTGACTTGGTGGTCTAAAAATTGTTTGAATGAAATAGCTATAATATGATAATGTATGGCTTAGATATATGACTTGCAAGTCTTGGTATGACGATACCAAATAGATGAATGCCATAACAGATTCAGAACAGACTAAACATACAGCTTTTACTCAGATTTTGAATTTAGAAGTATGCATGTTTAGAAAAGGTTAAAAGTCGGCTTAAAGAGAGTTATATAGTTACCTGAATAAATTACGAGTTGAAAGACTCAATGCTAGAAACCGTGATTTACCGACACAGGGTTATGGTACCATGTTGTGTGGTCTTGTGTACCTTGATTCATGTTGTTCTAATTTGGTACTATGTTTAGGAACCATGCTTTGTGGTATTGTTCACTACCATGATATGTTGATTTGATTAGGATTCATGGCACCATGATGTGTGGTCTTACGTGTTTCCCCTTACTGATACTCCAATCCTTGCGGAAAACTTAGATTGGAGGCTAGGCCACCAAGTCAAAGGTGGATTCCATATAGCCCATGGAATTACAAACTGTAAGGTGTACTATCTAGCTCAGAAGTAAGATAAAGAGTGAGTCATGATTTCAAAGAATTACTTCAAAGTGTTTTAAATATGCCCATGTGTTTTTATATATATCATATGAAAAATATTTTATGAGTTGCTCTCACTTATATTGGATAAAAGTATGTTATTTTGGATTACTCTGCATACCAGTACATTTGTATTAACCCCCTATATTTTAGGATCTAAGGCATAGTCCCGGGGTTCCGCTAAACAGTAGACCAGTTTATCTAACGTTTGCAGTTGGTCAGCCTCCCTTATTTTGGAAGGCCTTATTCATGTGTTGTTTTTATTTGGACTTGGTTTAAGGTCCAACCGCGGGCCTTGTCTCAATATTTAGATAGATGTTATTGTCAGTTGTTAGTAGAGATTTCGTAGACTGATGTCATGTGTTTTGAATATTATGAACTAAATTTTGTGTTGTTTAATTAAATTAAGAGATTGACAATGTTTTTTATTATCTTTTCCGCATTTATTTATAGTATATAAATGGTGAGCATGATTATTAGATAGAATAGGTGCTCGGACCTTCATGGTTCGAGATGCTCGTCGCGACCAGGGCCTTGGCTCTGGTCTTGACATACGTATTGTTAAACGTTTAAATTGAATTGATCTTATGCTCATTGTTGAACTTGAAATTTTGTGAAAATGTAAAGTTCGGCATGCATATGAGTAAATGTTTTGTTTGGATTGGCTCCAGTTAGGCTAGTTGATGCCTTTCGAGTTATGATGTGATATGCCACAGTACATTATGAAATCATTAGGTGAAATAAGTCATTGTTTGAATTGTGAACCAGTTGTACATGTTCTAAATGTAGTGCAAAAAGAGAAAGTCTAAGTACCCCATTATTTTGTGTGCACACCTTAGTCCGTGACTATGTGTGGGGTTTCTTGTTTTAACTTAGTCTAGGCTAATACACTTTAGGACTTAGTTTCTCATTTGTTTGTTGCATGAATTGGATGATAGAAAATATAGATAGGAGACAACTAACACTCAAGGGAAAAGTTGGTACTTCCGAGCCAATGAGAAAATGAAACATGCAGCCTGAGAGGTAAATTAATAGGGTGCCCTATGCTCCACTAGTCTCTCATGGTTAAACAATGAGATTTGGGTTTAAGGCGGTCAGGTAAGCAGGAAAGAAATGGTACACCAAATATCTCAACACAAAATACATACCTGAGGTATTTATTGATCGGGTAAGCATACAACGGGAATACCCGAGTATGGTACGTCATTTGGAATAGATGAACATCACTTTCGTATATCACCAACCAACAGAGTACAATTTGTACCTCGTATGTGAGTTTTATGCCAATTGGGATCCACGGGACCCACTTTATGAGGTGAAAGTTTATGGCAGAATGGTGAGATTTACAGCTAAAGACATCAATGACTTGTTGGAGATACATATGTAAGATGCAAGCCAGTTGAGTAAAATGATCCTCACTCCGAATTATGCTCATGTCAAACATTAGCTTTGTGGTACTTATTCGGCTGCTAGGTAGACTAGACAAAGAGGCACAGGTCTTTACTCCTCATTCCCATATGCACATCTGAACAAGGAGGCCCGTTTATGGGGACACATTGTGTGCCATTGCCTTATTCAAGAAAAACATATGACAGAGGTCACACGGGACCGTGTATGTTTGATTTATGCTCTAATGTGCGATGAAATTGAAATTAATATGCGCCAAGTAATATTTTTTACTATGGAGAAGGTGCGCTACATTGAGGGGTGCAGATATGGTTTTGGAGATCTATTGACTCGGTTTTTTAGGAGGCACCGAGTAGAGGAGGAAGAGTTAGATTATAAGTCTATAGTTGATAGTCTCCTTATTAATGTCACCACAGCGAGGAGCACAACTCGGGCCCAGGTCCCGATTCTTACTATGGACGAGTGTCAAGCTCGAACTGATGAAATTTACTATGAGAATGTATGGCTTATAGATGTTGCAGCTGCAGGTTAGGGGAAGAGCAACCACAAATGAAGAGATTCATGCTATTAAGTTGGATTACCCCCTTGGCCTACATGTGAGGACATTATTAAGGATTGGGTCGGAGTTCGTTGAACCGGTAGATGATGAAGTACCTACTGATGAAGAAAGACAGTGGCAAGACACGGATATAGAGTCTGATGATGATGATCAATCTAAGGATGGTGATGCAGATGATGATAATAAGGCAGAGGATGACGGTGGTGATAATGTTGATGTCGCACAAGATAATATGGTTGATGCCTAAGAAGGGAGTATGTAGCCACCTTACTATTTGATATTATCTATAAGCACTGGGATAGTGCTTCGTTTAAGTGTGGAGTGGTTGTGTCTTGCATCCACTTCCCTTTTTCTCTTTATCTTCATATTTCGGTTTGTGTTGGTTGGACATTTTTTTTACTGTTTTGGATGTTTTTATTTTTGTTTTGTGTGGATGTTATTTCTAACTATTTAGAACACTATGTCTGTAATAGTTAGTAAGTTCAATGTATGGATTGCTGCAATTTTCCCTCAAGGCATTTTTTGCATATTTCTTTTAGTTTAAAATATTTGTTTTTATTGTTTTCGCCCTCCTTGGCAACATCAATTTAAAGTATTTATTTTTGCCCTCCTTGGTAATTCTCATTTTTTCCCTCAAGATAATTCAAAATAAATCATCATAGCTAGTTACCCTCCCCTATGATAGATGGATGACGACCGTCTTAAGGGGAGTTAGTCTTTAGAAGCTGAGAATTGTTAAGAACCCAATTACGACTTTTGACAAATGCTTTGTGTTGGGCCAATTTTATAGTGACTTTGAACAAATTTGTTTTAAAACAAAAGGAAAAATAAGTTATTTTTAGATGCTAAATCTAAATAGGTGTAATACGAATTGTTGGCTTAATGTTGAATTTGACAAAGAACAAGATTGGGAACCGTAAGGATCCGATTTAATTACTTGCATGCATCGTGAGTGTGAGTTTTTGTTTGTATCCTACATGTACTGAAATGTCTAGAACTTGACCGGTGTGTTTACCAAGCAAAATAAAGGTTGTTGGGTGTAGGAAGTGATTTAGGCATTTATTTGTATCCGAATTGTAAAAAAAAAAAATTACCTACCTTTATGCATGTCCATAGTAAACCCCTTTGAGCCTATAGCCTGATTTTTTTGGTAGTCTTGTACTTAGCCTAATTCCTTCTTTGGTAGACCTTAATTTGATCCAAAACTCCTAAGCGCTTTAGTATCGAAAAGTAATTGAGTAAGGAGTGTGAAATCAAAGGAGGAAAAAGGTGAAAGTGAAGCCCCAAAATTGTAAGTTATTGGTGCAAAAATTGTGTGGTTGGGAGTTAAAAAAATTGTTCTAAAGGGAATTTTTTTTTTTTATTTTCCTAGTTCGGTTACAATGAACTTGTTTTGTCCTTAGTCCCTTTCGGATATTGTGCACCTCAACCAAGGTGAATAGTTTTAGTTGAGGGTGGCTATTGTAGGGGTGCATAACAGTAAATAGGTGTAAAGAAGAATTGGAGATTAAATCATGATATAAAAGAAAAATGTTCCCACCATAGTTTATGTTAATGTGTTTAATGAGATTGGGGTGAAACAAATGATGTGTAAAGGTAATAAAGTGATAGTTGGGTTGATAGAATGTGATTTTGAGTGAAGATTGACATGTATTAAAGCTCTTAGGGAGATTAGTCACTATTTTCTAAATATTTCCTACCCGTCCCTTAGCCTACATTGCAATCATAGAAAACCTAATTGATCTTACATGTCAACATCCGACTATTAGTGGAGTAGTACACTAAGGGAAAGCTTATGGTTCATTATCTATCATGTATGAATTCTTTGTTGAGAGTGAGTGATTGAATTTTTATATTCTCCTCACGAGAAATATTAAAAAATTGTGAGTGGTATGGGGAAACTTTCTTATTGTGAGGGTGCGTGCAGATGAAAGTTCGGATTACTTATTGTGTTATTTGATTGAATGATTTGATTAAGTTTGCCAACACATCGGATGTCACTATTGAGATAATGAGGTTTGAAAAAAATTGTTCATATACATAAAAGTATTCTTGACATGTTTTGAGATGAAGAGTCATTGATATAAATTGTAAGTGCTCAATTCAAGTATAACTCTTAGGTTGTGATGTGAAGCTTAATTAGGTATCATGTTTGTGATTGTTCGAGGACGAACAAGGTTCTAAATGTGAGGTGGTAATCTTGAGCATATTTATATGTCCAATCACCAAAATTTATCCATATTTGGACTTGTTCTAAGAGCGAAAAGGTGTTATTCTGATTAAAATTGAGCTAAAGTGTGTTCCTTATCTAATGGATATGATTAGTGTGTACAGGATTAAATTTTGATGAAATTGATCGTGATTGGACGCATTAGGAAGGTATGATGATGAAAGGAGCAATGAAGGCATTGGAACATGGTTTGGGAAGAAAATGAGAAAGGAAAAAGCTCCAGAAGTCTCTTTCAGGAAGGCACCACGTTGTGGTGAAGATATAATCACCAGTGCTCATGTTTTAAAGCCCATCGCATCGCGGTGGAGGTAAAATAGGCAATTGTCAATATCCAGTACCTCACCGTAATTCCACCACGTTGCGGTGAGGGTCCAATCCATAATTGTCACTAAGCAGAGTCTTATCGCGGTTGCACCACATCGCGGTCAGAATGACGGTTAGAAGGCTGTCGCGATGCGGTGAGAGGAAAAAGTGGGTTTTTCAGCCTAGATATGAAAGAAAAATTCAATACAATTTGGAGACACTTTCGAAAGCATAGTAGAGGCGGAAAAACAAAAATTCTCTCTTTTAGGATTCTTAAAATTTCTTTTGAACATCTTTACTTCAAGATTAATTCTTGGTATGATTAATTACTTATTTTGGATGTTCAATTCAAACATAAGGGCTAAAACACCCTTGTTCTAGGTTTGAGGCCAAGAGGATGATTACTCTTCGATATTCTTTATCATTGTTTCTTGTTGGATTATTGTATGGGTTATTCTTAATTTCTTGAGCATACTGTTTTGATGAGTGACCACCATTAGAATAAATCTATATTTCTATGTGAATTCGGGAGGAGAATCGTGGAATAGAATGAAGAAATTAAGGATCAAGGTTCTCATCCTTTCATTAAATAGAGGATTTGAATTAGCAACTAGGATAGGGATATACCTAGGAGCCTTGTTTGGTTCAATTGCAAGAAGATAGTTGTTTGCATCTAGACGAATTATTGCATCTCTGTGGGAGCTGTAGTTGCAATATTCAGATAGACAGAAGATTTGAGGTCGGGAGACCAAGATCGTACCATTAACCTTGCGAACCAATAACCCGATAACAATCTAGAATGCGATAAGAAGATAGAATTGTATGATTGTTAGATGTGCCTCAACCCTTGAATTCTCATCGTTACTGTTTAGAACCGTTGTTTGCTTTGCTATTGTCATAAATTGTTGTTTCTTATTTATTAATTTACATTTTTATTCACAATTTCACAACCATCTTGATACTTTACAACACTTAATACCTCATTGTCTAAAACTAAAAGTTGGTTAAATTTCTAGTTGCTTAGTACTCGTGGGAACGATATCTGACTGTCTAAGTCACTATATTATTTATATGATCACGTACACTTATGTGTGCGTTTGAACACAACACTAGAGTATCCTTTGTCACCTCAAATTAGACATCACAACATGGTAAAATAATTATCAAAACTGCAGTCATATGCAAAGCAATATGCCACTAATGCAAAAGTTTTGTGGACTCTAAATAATGAAAACGAAGTTATAACAACAACTCCACAAGTAAATTCATTCTTTCAGAGTTGTGTTGTAATTGGAGGCTGAATTTGATACCCATTTGCTCTCTATGTTGGACCTGGTTGTATAAAACTAAATACATCCCTAAACGCCTAAAATGGTAATCAGTAAATATATCCACCGCACTTCACTCAAAGTTGTAGCCTATTGATCAACAAAATGGATTGAGAACTATAAGGTCTAATGCTCAAACTCTAAGCCAGTACATCTGTAGGTACAACTAGGCGGCATTGGGGAAGGTAGGGTAAAGGGAAAAGTTATAATGTATGTACAAGTTTAAAATTCTATAGTATTTGTCATGATTTTTTCATTTACATTATTTATTTTTCTATCAGTTTTGATATGTTATTCCTTGAACTTAGGGTCTATCAAAAACAACATCTCTACTTGAGAAAGTTCTGCATATACCGTGCCCTTCCCATAGCCCACTTGTGGGATTGACACTAAATATGTTGTTTTTGTTCTATATAATGTCAAAATTACCTTTTATGTGTATATAGTAGATTTACCCCTGCCCTTCTTCCTATGCTTAGTTTGTTATATTTCTGCCGAACAATCTAGGAGCGGACAAATTGTCCCGACCACCATAGTTCCAAAACAAGGAAGAGATATATCCACCATATTCGGACTTTTACAACTAAAATGACAATTACTACAAGAAAACACAATGACATTCTCCAGAAATATTTATAACTTTGCCAAATTTGAAAAAGTCAGAGAATCTACTGAAGCGAACACGAGAAATGAAGAAAATAATAGAAACATACCATGGTGGAAACAAAAAATATATGAACCGGAAATTCAGAACACAATAGTTGTGCTAAATCGTTTGCACAACAACTCAATCGCAAATGAATGACTTTGAATTTGGTAATCACACTCCTGTTGACGAATCCTAATGATACACTCGAAGCAGTGATAGAAGCTAAATCTGTATAAAATTTGGAGAGAAAATTTTGATAGTTTTAATATTTATTTATTTGAAGGTTGGTCAAAATAATAACGTAATCAAATATGGTTTCTCTCCTGATGCAACATTAAGGGGAATGTATAGCGGTGAAATCTTGAAGCAATCTAGTAATTATTTTTATAAAAAAACATTGTACTATGAAACAAAGAATTAAATGACTCTTTAATTGATAGTCGAAATCAGAAAAGCTATATTTGTTTAACACTTTATTCAACTTTTAAATTAACCAAAATAGTCAATAATGAAGTGTTGTAAAAAAAAAATTAACTTGTAATTGCAATATTATCTGATTGAAAACACATTTAACAAGTGATTATGAACTCCAATTGAAGAGGATCTGAGTGTTTAGTTATCTCCAACGAGGAGGGATAAAGAAGGTGTGAGGTAAATTTTTAAAATCATGTGGCATTTTCTAAATTAAAAAACTAGTATCTTTAGGATTTTTCTTTTTAATTCAATCTGAACGAATATATTAAATATTTTCATCATTTATTGGATGATGAGGATAATATTGCTCACTTTGTTAATGACGATGATATATATACACCACTTTTTAAAGAGAAATTTATCTGCTTTAAATTGCAAAATTGAGGGGGTATATTTGTCCCTTTTGGCCTTTCTTCCTTTACTGAAGCAAGCTCATATACTAATCAACAGAAAGAAAAATTTAAAATGTATAAAGAAATGTAATGGGATTGAAGAAGGTCTTCTTGATTGAAAGGAATTCTAATCTCTACGCCATAAATTATTAGCTTATCATTATCTAGGTTTCTTTGTTTTTATTTTCATTTTTGCTTCTATTCTTTAGTTTGAAATGTGATAAATAAAAAGAAAGAAGTGAATAGAAAGAAAGAGAAAAAAGTTGGAACAAATTACAAAATGTAGCTATTATGGTGGCAAGGTTGGAACGTGGTCCACCTCACCATAAAGTCAAGTTGAGTCCTAAATTTATAATTTATTATCTATGTTCTCATAAATTTTATTTCAGGACAGCTAAGGTAGAATTAACAAGAAAATAAGTGTAAAAGTAAATTTGATCATCAACGCAATAAACCAAAAGTTGCCATTGAATTAAACAGACAAAAAGAATAGTGTGTGAGAAGGATTAGATATACCCTGAACTTTACGAAAAGAATCAAATATACCCTGAACATTGTGGGAGATTCAAATATGTCCACTGTTATGTGACTTTTATTTTAACTAGTTTATATGTCCGTGTGATACATGTAGATCTTTATTCTATTATTTATGTGGAAAACTATTGCGAAAAAGAAAATTGACTTAAAAAAAATGTGACAATCTTTTAAATGCTGAAAGTTAATGATTACATTAAAATGATATTTTGAATTCATAACAATTTATTGTCGTTTAAACTGGCAGAGATGACCACTATAGTTAATTAAGTTAGTGTAACACCCCGTGTTTTAGCACTTGATTAACGCATTCTAAACTAACCTTTAGGACCCCGTATCAATGGTACGTCATGTATAGATGTTGTGGGTTGCGTTGGGGGTGCTTTAGGACCCTAAAAGTGAGTGTGTGTCGCACAGTGGACCCTACGCAAAGGACATGTGTCGTATGTCAAACGCAAAAGGCCACTGGAAAAGGTGAGAGATTGGAGTGCGTCGCCCACTTGGTGCTGGGTGATTGTTGTGCGTCGCCCACATTGAGTTGGGCCTTTTCTGTGCGCCGCATGGTAAAAAAAAAGCGGCATAAGTGCTCCGTTTTGTATTATTTTAGGGACATTGAGGTCTTTTTACGTCCCATAACCATTTCTAATCCAATATGGACGAAGATAAAGTTCTTAAACACGTTTTAATACTCTCAAAATTCCCAAGCCATCTTCCCTTAAGAGCAAAAAGAGAAAATTGCCTGGGTTTGAGTATCTTTAGCTTCAAGGTTGGATTTTTACGCTACGTCTTCTCAAATTCAAGGTGTGTAGAACTATTCTAAATATCATGGGCTATATTATTTTCTTTATGAATTTTGAATGATAATTATATGTGTATATATGTACGATCTCAAGAAACCACTTAAGAGCATGAATTAAAATCATTGGCAAATATGCGATGAGTTTTGAAAGGTGATTTTGAGCATGAGTTGTGAAATTCTCTTTTTTCATGATGAAATTATGGTCTTAATATTTATGAATTGTGAGTTGGGTTTGAGAATACAAATTATATTCACCCTTTTTGAATTATAAGGTTTACATGTTACAAGTGTTGGGACTGTTTTATGAATGATTATAATTCTTGAGTTTAAATGCTTCTTTAACTATTTTGCATTATTGTTATACACGTTTTTAAAAAGGGTGTTTTCCATGATTAAAAGGATCTTGTGTCTAAATGAACAAATTTCTTGTGATAAATGAAACATTGTCCACCATATGTCTAAGTCTTGAAGAAAGGAGAGTGTTTTTACATATGTTGCATATGCTTTTGAAATAAGAACTCTCATATTATGTTTAAATCTTTTGAAGGTCATTTACATGTTTTTGAATGAGAAGGGCTATGATGTAGTATGATATTGAATGACTTGCAAGACTGGGTATGACGATACCCTATTATGATATGTCCTTAACAGAATCAGAAAATGAACTTCTTTATAAACAAGAAACATGATTTTAAAGTATTAAAATTGGGCTTAAAGAGAGTTAGATGGTTACTCAAAGAAGGCATTTGAGTGTAAGGGCTCATTCCTGGAAATCGTATTTTGCCGATATGAGATTTATGATATGTTATCCTACATGGGAGGATAATTGGGACATCTCACATGGGGGGATTCCTGTGGTATACTCATATCGGGGTATACCAGTTTATGAAAACTCCAATCCTTGCGGCAAACTTGGATTAGGGGCTTGGTCTCCGAGTTAAGGGCGGATTTCATATATCCCGTAGGATTAAATATATGTAGGGTGTACCATCTAGTTCAAAAATAAAGTCAAGAGTTGAGTTCATGTATTTGCTTGAAGGTTTTATAGTTCTTTAAAGTATGCTCATGTGTTTCATTTCTATTATGTTAAACTATTTCTTTTTCTTGTAATGCTTTTGATCATGTTATATGAAATATACTGCTTTTGACTTGTTATTCACACCAATACATTTAAAGTATTGACCATCCTATATGGCAGCTACATTGTCTCATAATGTTGGATCTAAGGATAAGTACCACAGTCCAGTTCAGCAGCAGTAGATTGTGCTAGGAGTTCATAGTTGGTGACCCTCCCTTACATCGGAAGACATCTATCCCATGTGTTGTTCTTTTATTGTTTTTTATGGTCCAATCGGTCTCCTTGTCTTGGTATAAACAGACTATTAGTTTTAGTTCAGTAGAGACTTCGTAGACATTGTTTCAAAAATGGGTTTAGGTTTTCTTATGAGTTCACATCTTGAATAATTAAGTTTGAACAATGTAATGGACTTGTTTTGTTTATCTTCAATATTTTATGTCATATGACTTATGATTATGATTATATGCTAAGGGTTCTCTCGGGCCTTTATTGGTTTGGGGTGCCTATCGTGGCTAGGGCCCCGGCTCAAGCCATGACAATCTTGGTATCAGAGAAAGGTTCAAAGTCCCAAGGTGTCTACATAATCATGTCGAGTAGAGTCTTTGATATGGGTATGTAGCGCGCCACACGTATAAGGGGGAGGCTACTAGGCATTTAGGAATGTTTCTCTTTTCTTCATGTTCTAGTTCGTACTATAGAGTTTGAATGTTCCCTAACTCATGATTTTCTATATTTTAGATCATGTCTCCCCATAGATATAATGAGCAGAACACCCATGCTAAGGAAGACTGCCCTACTCATGGGATGCGGACCCATTTCAGAGTCCATAACCCAGAATATGTTGCTACTCTAAGGGTTCCTCCAATCCAAACTAGTCCACCTCGGTCTCCTCGGTCTAGTGTTAACTGTACCCAGTCTCCTCAAAGAGAAGTCTCGAATGTTGGGTTCCTTCAGTCTATCTATATGATTGGTCAACTTGTGGCTTCTCAGTCACATCGATCTTGAGATATGAGTTTTGTGCCTGGTTCGTCTGAAATCACTTGGGTTGGCCTATTCATGAGGCTGAACCCACCCATCTTTATAGGCACCAAGCTTGAGGAGGACCCCCAAGGGTTCCTAGATAAATTGGAAAAAATATTTAGAGTCATGCATGCTAGTGTCACTGAGGGGGGTAGAACTTGCGGCCTATTAGCTGAAGGACGTAGCCAACCAGTGGTACGAGGAATAGGAAGAGTTGAGAGGTGAGGGTATGGCTCTTGCTGTGTGGGAAGAGTTTTCAATGGCGTTCCTATATTACTTCATTCCTCAACAATTGAAGAAAGATAAGGATGAAGAATTTGTCAATCTGAAACAAGGAAAGATGAGTGTCAAAGAATATGCATTGAAATTCACCAGGTTGTCCTATTATGCTAAGAAGTTAGTGGACAACATGAGGGCTCATAAGAAGAAGTTCACATTGGATTTCTCGAGATGAGTTGGTGTTAGAATATAAGGGGAAATTGTTACGACCCGAACCGAGGCCCAGACCGCGATGAGCATCCCGAACCATGAAGTCCCAAGAGCCCTTCTCTACTAGAAATCATATACACAATTCATAAACTATAAGGAAATACGGAAAACAAAACAGGATCATGGTCATCCAATTTCAACAAAACCATACGGTTATAATTTCAACAAGATCCAAATCCATCTAACACTTGTCTGTGAAATCTTTACTAACTGAAAGAAAACAACATCTGTCTGAAGATCGGGACAAGGCCTCTAGTCGGACCATGAACTAAAAACAATGAAATCATTAGATAAGGCCTTCCAATATAAGAGAGGTTCACCAACTCCAATCGTCTGACAATGTTCTACAGCTTAGCGGGACCCCGGGACCAATCCTCAGATCCTGAAATATAGGGGGTCGATACAAATGTACTGGTACGCAGAAAAATCAAAAATAACATACTTTTATCCAACATAAGTGAGAGCGATTTATGAAACATTTTACATACAATATATGAAAACACATGGGCTTTCTTTAAAGACATGGAAACATTTTTTTGAAACCATGACCCACTCTTTATTTTATGTCTGTGCTAGATGCTACACCCTATAATCTATAATTTTATGGGCTATATGGAATCCGCTCTTGACTCAACGGCCAAGGCCCCAATCCAAGTTTGCCAGAAGGATTGGAGTATCTATAAAGAAAACACGCAAGATCAGACATCAGGGTGCCAAAATACCAAATCAAATCAACATGTCATGATAGTGCACAAGATCACAAAGCAAGGCTCCTAACCATAGACCCAATTTGGGATTACATGAATCAAGGTACACAAGATCACAAAGCAGGGTACCATAATCCCGTGTCGGCAAATCACAGTTTCTAGCGCTGAGTCATTCAACTCGTACTTTCTTTGGGTAACCATCTAACTCTCTTTAGGACTATTTTTAACCTTTTCTAAACATGCATCTTTCTGAATTCAAAATCAGAGTAAAATCTGTATTTTCGTCTGTTTTGAATCTGCTATGGCATTCATCTATTTGGTATCGTCATACTAAGACTTGCAAGTCATATGTCTAAGACATAAAATATAATGTTACAATCCTTTCATTCAAAACATAATGTTTGTACTACCAAATCATTTAAACAGTACAAGAGAATTCGTATATCAAAATTCATAAAAGACTTATGCAAAGATTCTCTCTTTTAGTTTCACAAACATATGGTGGTCAATTACTTTGTATCAAACTATACAATTCTATTAATAATCATCTTTAACATTTACAAATAAGAAATGTCCCTCTCTTCAATTCACAACCAACATAAAGTTCATAAATGATAGTAAACCCTTGGTTCATGCTTTAAGACATGCAATTGAGTAACCCATAACTTGTAAATCAAGAAATAACACAATGAGAGAGGGAAATACGTTATTCATGCTCTCAATTCATATTTAAAACTTGAAAGACATTTATACATATACATGAGTAGCAAATTCAAGTTTAAGGGAAGGCCTCAAGATCAAAATGTTCATAATGGATACTTCTTAATGAAATTCAAGAAACCTTTTGTAAATATATGATTTCTCAACGTTCAAAATGTTATTAAAATGATTTAACCATGCCCATGTAGTTTAGTAAATCCCTACTTACCTTATATTACTTAGGTTGAAGGATGAAATCCAAATCTTGATTCGTTTCTTGGGAATCTTAGATTGAAAGGATTAGTTTTTTTATTTCTTGTTCTTGGGGGAAACCCTAATTTCTCTTGTTCTTGAGAGTAGAGAGGATTAAGATGTTGTCAAACTAATAAAATATCGATTATAATGCTTAGGGTATGATTTAAATTCGTGGGAGGGATTTTGGGATGGGAAAGTAGAAAAATATCCTTTTAAAATGACACTTTAATATTGTTCGGCCCTTACCAACGGCCTAGGTGACGGACTGTCACTCCCGTGACTGGTCGTTACTCAAAACATCAAAAAAAATAGTTTTCGAGCTTGTTGTTTCAAGTTAATGGCCTAACTTGATGGTTCGTCACTGCTTTGATAGTCCGTCAGTCTGGCCGTCGCAATTTGGCAGGCTGACACCTCTTTGTAAAATGAATACAACTTTTTACTCTGATATCGGATCAAGGCAAAACCGGTGGAGTTGGAAAGAAGTCTCAAAGAAATTTCATTTGATATATATTAGGCCCTCTAACTAGTTATATACAAGAATTTATGGTCGATGGAAGTTGACCTAAGTTGAGACTTTCACCAAAACTTAATCGATAGAAGAGTTCCAACTCGTCTTTGAGTTAGGGGATTTTTGTTACTTAAATTCATGTTCAAATGTATTATAACACTATAGGATTGATCAACACACATATATCAACATGGAATCATTTGGTTTGGGTCTATACGCCTAGGAACAATGATTTAAATTCTAGCCCGAAGGTACGGGGTATTACATTATCTTCCCCTTGGGATCATTCATCCCCGAAAGATGGATAGGGGCTTGCTGAAGCTCTACAAGTATGGAATAAGGAATGTAACCTCGTATTGAACATCTTTCCTCGACAAAATACGCAAGGACATCAAAATATCTTCATGATAACCCCTAGTGAAAAGTGTAAGCACGAAGCATGAGGTAATGAAACTTTACATAGGGATGATTATGCACGTGGGTTCTATGGATCATTATCATCACAACATGAGGCATGAGATAATTTTGTGATAATAGGCCTGATTTTCATCGGTACAAATCATGAAATAAGATTTTGCGGGAGATAAGAAATGAAAGCATCCTTTACTTTACATGGTACAAAGAATAGACTTAAACTTAGTGACACTACTCCTCTATGCCCCAAACAGTAAACAAAGTACTTCATCATTTCCAACTTGCGATTCCCCCATCACACATCTAACCATAAGAGTTTGAATCTCACTACATAGTACTTCTATGTTGATTCCTAACTCAGAGTTAAAAGGTGCCAATTTAAGCTAAAAAACCCTGTACTTTACATCCCACTAAGAAAATTACTTCACCTTGTCACTACCAACAAGCACACTCGGGTTTTAAATCAAAGAGTACTAACCACATAACACATTGATTTGCGTCTTCATCAATCAGAACATTCAAGCCTATCATTACTACACTGACTTCATGGATCTCCCCACTAAGACCAACTAATTCCATTTACTCATACATAAACTTTCTTCATAAATCTTTTTCCTAACTATTTCATATAACAAAAGTCTGTCTCCTCCTTTCCCTCTTCTCCCATAATTTTATCTAAAGAAATCACATTAAAATTTTTACATGCAAGAGCATCTAATCCCCTACCTAACAGATTACTACGCTTCCACAACCACCATCATACTAACATATGGAGGGTCATTGAGGGATCCGAGCATAAACATCATGAATAGAAGTAACACTTGTCAGACCATAACTTATACTTATTGGACTACTCAAGGAGCGACATGAAGTGAACATACAATAGAATAGACACTAAGTTCTTCATACATCAAGTGTCCGGATCATAAGTAAAGAGTCGTTAGACACAAACACAACACAACATGGTTTCCTTAGGACAGACCACAATGAGAAACATGGATGCACATATCATAAGGTATATAGAATAAAGCCGAAATTTATGTAGTTAACAACTAAGACAAGGATTTTCACTTGAAGTGATTGATCCTAATTTAAAGAACTGAGATTTTCCATGAGTTAGCATAAACTTTATCACATTGACTAATCCCGGCATAAAATGAATTGGTAACATATTCAAAGCATAGTTTCTTCGAATCAAACATTATGTGAGACATGGACTTTTATGGATCATGAGCAACATAACATAGATCTTGAATACATTGAATATTGGATCACTAAGGGACATTATTGCTTCTAGTTTGGAGGTCGGAACATGACAGGAGTTACATAGAGACCTCAAACCTTAGACATAGGTAGGGCTTAAATACATAAGACATAGATAGGTGTCCATTCAAATTGGAGTAGGAGGAGCTCGCTTGAATAGGAATTGATTTCTCATAATTCTTACTTGAAGCTTGACACCACAAGAAAATTCGGGAACTACTTTAATCCATAATCTCCCCCTTAGACCAAAGTCACATACCTAGACTTGCAGACATAACCTCATATCAAAATCTGTAGCCACAACTCTCAACATAAAAGAGACATCACCATAATCTTAAACTCTAAACTCTCCCTGATGAACTATACTCTGAAGGTATTGCTTTTTGTAAATACTACTCTTAACTTTCGCTAGTCTCTATAGCCATCACCCTATAACTCACACTCACGTGGGTATACATATCCACACCCCTTATCGCATACCCACTTATTCTCCACCACTTAAGATACTCTCATTAAACCTCGCATCGAAAATCTTACAACTTATCAAAATTTTCACAACTATACCAAAGGCACATATTGCCTACCTATATTTCCTCAAGCACAACTTTAATGAACACTATACAACAACTCCCCAGACTTCTCCGTACTAAAAAATTTAAAAACACAAACTAGGTACTCATGACACTTATATATATATAAACCTTATATAACAACATGCTAGCTGGGGGATCAACTTGTTCTTATATACCCATGCTCTTATCCACTAAATAATTCAACCACAATTCATCATTTTTAACACTAGTCCTCATGTATATATATCTATATATCACCATTTATCCACTCCTTTTTCTCACAAGTTTCCAACCTAGGCTATTTCACACCTCACATCAAGCCTACAAGTTCGATCCCACAAATACACATCATTAGACTTAAGCTACTATTCTTATCACCACACTTCACATCTAACGTTCAAGCCTACAGTCTAACGTCAATCATGTACCACCAACGAAGAATGCAACATACTATAATAGCCCATCAAATTGAGAATTCATCCCAAAATACTCCATTTCAATTAACTACTACCTTCAATCCACTACATGCCTTCGCACATTAAGTCTACTTACCCATGCATACATTTTGATTACCTTCAAATTCAACTTACGCTAATGAGTCTGCATCCATAACCTATTGACTAAACTACCCCTTTCCATTCACAACCTATAAATAATTTCTACAACCACCATAACTATCCACTTTGGGCTCCTTCCCTATTTTGAATAAACAACAATCATAGCAAATCACTTCCTTCACAAACTACCATACATCTATAAATATTTCTACAACATTAGCCAACCACAATAAAATGAAAGACCACCCCTCAATCCAAGGGCTAAATAACTAAAACTACTTATTTATGCTAAAGTCACCCTCTCTCTGACTGTTAACCTTGTGACTTCAAGTCAGCAACTTCTAGACTATCTCACTACCAATAGTTCATGACACTTTAACATAGCCTACTACTCGGGTGGAAATATAGTTCCAATATTCTTCTACACATCATTACCCTTTTGTATGACATCTGCAATAAGAAATTTAAAAGAGGGTTGAATACACTTCATACCCCAGGCTGAAAAGCACGATTTCATTAGGATAAAGGTATACAGTTGAATCAATACACCTTAAACCACTAATGGACTCCTCTCAAGTCCTTGTGCTATCTAATAACTTTATGGATAACTCGATTAGAGAGAACCACATCGTAGGGAGAAGTAGACTCTTAGACTTGTATCACCTCGACAATGGGGCATGACCCATTAAATTAGAGAAAGGAAGGAATTTGGTTAACTTTGTTATGTACAATGCTATAGCACAAGCTAGAGTGTGAAAGAATATGAAACAACACCTAAATGCCTGGTAGCCTCCTGATTATAAGTATGGTGCACAACACACCTATAAGAAAGACTCTACTAAACATGATTTCTCAGACACCCTGGGACCATGAGCCGTGCTCTGATACCTAGTTTGTCACAGCCCGAACCAAGGCCCAAGCCGCGATGAGCATCCCAAACCTTGAAGGCCCGAGAGCCCTTCTCTACTGGCAAATACATACACAATTCATAAACTATAAGGAAATACAAAAAACAAAATGGAATCATGGTCATCCAATTCAACAAAACCATACGGTTATAATTTCAACGAGACCCAAATCCATCGAACACCTTTCTGTGAAATCTAGAAGAGGGACACGCAATATCACACAGCAGGGTGCCAAAATCCCCAATCAAATCAACATGTCATGGTAGTGCAAAAGATCACAAAGCAGGGCTCCTAACCATAGTCTCAATTTAGGATGACATGAATCAAGGTACACAAGATCACAAAGCAGGGTACCATAATCCCGTGTCAGCAAATCACGATTTCTAGCATTGATTCTTTCAACTCGTACTTTCTTTGGGTAACCATCTAACTCTATTTAGACCCGTCTTTAACCTTTTATAAACATAAATCTTTCTGAATTTTAAATATGAGTAAAATCTATATTTCAATCTATTCTAAATCTGCTATGACATTTATCTGTTTGGTATCGTCATATCAAGACTTGCAAGTCATATCTCTAAGCCATAAAATATCATGTTACAATCTTTTCATTCAAAACATAATGTTTGGACCACCAAATCATTCAAACATTACAAGATAATTCATATATCAAAATTCATAAAATACTTATACAAAGATTCTCTCTTTCAATTTCACAAATATATGGTGGTCAATTACCTTGTATCAAACATACAATTCTTTTAATAATCATATTTAACATTTAAAAATAAGAAATATCCCTCTCTTCAGTTCACAACCAAGATAAATTTCATAAATGATAGTAAACCCTTTGTTCATGCTTTAAGACATGCAATTGAGTAACCCATAATTTGTAAATCAAGAAATAACACAATGTGAGAGGGAAATATGTTATTCATTCTCTCAATTCATATTTAAAACTGGAAAGCCATATATACATATACACGAGTAGAAAATTCATGTTTAAGAGAAGGCCTCAAGACCAAAACGTTCATAATGGATACTTCTTAATGAAATTCAAGAACCCTTTTGTAAATATATAATTTCTCAACATTCTAAAAGTTATTAAAATATTTTCACCATGCCCATTTAGTTTAGAAAAACCCCACGTACCTTATATTACTTAGGTTGAAGGATGAAATCCAAATCTTGATTCATTTCTTGGGAATCTTAGATTAAAATGATTAGCTTTTTGATTTCTTATTCTTGGAAGAAACCCTAATTTCTCTTGTTTTTGAGAGTAGAGAGGATTGAAATGTTCTAAAACTGATCAAAGATAGATTATAATGCTTAGGGTATGATTTAAATTCGTGGGGGAGGAGTTTGGGATGGGAAAGTACCAAAATGTCCCTTTAAAATGACACTTTAAAGTTGTTCGGCCCTTACCGGCGACCTGGGTAACGGACCGTCACTCCCGTGACTAGTCTTCACTTAAAAAATCACAAAAAAAATAGTTTTTGATCTTGTTGTTTCAAGTTGATAGTCTAACTTGATGTTCCATCACTGGCTTGACGGTCCATCAGTCTGGCCGTCGCAATTTGGTAGACCGATACCTCTCTATAAATCGGACATAACTTTTTACTCCTATATCGGATTAAGGTAAAACCAGTGGTGTTGGAAATAAAATTCAAATATATTTTATTTGATATATAGAAGTCCCTCTAAATCTTTATATATAAGAAGTTATGGTCAATAGAAGTTGACCTAAGTTGAGACGTTCACCAAAACTTAATCGATAGAAGAGTTTTCAACTCGTCTTTGAGTTATGGGATTTTTGTGACCTCAATTCATGTTCAAATGTATTACCACACTATAGGAATGATGACCACACATATATCAACAAGGAATCATTTGGTTCGGTTCTATACGCGTAGGAACGATGGCTTAAATTCTAGCCTTAAGGTGTGGGGTGTTACAGCAATACTGAGCAAGGACATGGATATCTCTAGGATATCAATGCATATGAAGATGGTAGAAGAGGAGAATAAGAGGCAGGCAGAGCCATGGGAAAAAGAAAGATATGGTAAGAGTGCTAGGTCTGCAGATCAGAATGTCAGTCAGCATCAAGGTTGCAATTGGGATAGGAAATGGTCTACAATGAAATTTTGGAACAATGTTAAGTATTTGTCTTGTGCACCCACACTCAGACCTTCTGGTGAGTTGCGATACCAGCCTAGTACTGGACCACGAGTGTAGGGCACCTAATCCCAGGAGAGTGTGACTCAGCCCGCTAGGTCACACCCTCATTGTAGCAATTATGTAAAGAATAACCTAGGTAGATTTTATTTTAGAGAGAAAGTGTGTTATGTGTGTGGTCAGCCTGGTCATCTTCAGAAGGACTGCCCTTCATCTTTAGGAAATATTGGAGGTGCTAAACCCCAAGCTAATCCCACAGCCCCACCACCTAAAGTCATAACTTATGCTACTAGGGGTGGTCACAATTAATATTATGGGTTGTCTACTATCTAGGATTCAGAGGCCTTACCTGATGGTATTACGTACATGTTACAGATTTTCTCCCGTGATGTGTACGTGTTACTTGATCTGGGGTCTACCTTATCTTATGTGACCCCTTATGTGACAGTTAGTTTTAAATTTGAGCCTAAAAATATTTCTAAACCCTTTTTTATTTCCACCCCTATTGGTGACTCTATTGTGGCTAGGAGAGTTTATAGAAATTATGTGGTGTCTATTTTTCATCATGATACTATGGCTGATCTTATAGAACCTTATATGATTAATTTTGATGTTATTCTGGGAATAGATTAGCTCCATTCATGTTATGCTACATTAGACTGTAGGACCACAAAAATCACCTTTTCTTTTCCAAATGATCCAGTAATAGAGTGGGAAGGTTATTCTTTTGCACCTTGAGAAAGTTCATATCATATTTAGGGCCCGTAAGATCATATCCAATAGTTGTTTGTACCATCTTATTTGGGTCAAAGATTCTAGTGTTGAAAGTCTTTCTTTCTAGTTAGTTTCGTTAGTTAATGAATTCCAGAAGTCTTTCCTGATGACCTCCCTAGGATACCACTAGCTAGGGAGATATATTTTAGTATTGACCTATCACTAGACACTCAACCTATTTCTATTATGCCATATAGAATGGCTCATGCAGAATTGAAAGAGTTGAAAGAATAGTTAAGATATGTTCTTAATAAGGGTTTTATCCATCCTAGTGTCTCTACCTGGGGTGATCTAGTATTTTTCATTTGTAAGAAAGATGATTCCCTCCACATATGTATAGATTACCGTTATCTGAACAAAGTCACAGTTAAGAACAAGTACCCTCTTCTAAAAATCGATGATCTTTTTTACTAGCTTCAAGGTGTTAAATGTTTCTCCAAAATAGACCTTCATTCTAGATACCATCAGTTGAAGGTTAAGAAGGTTGACATTCCTTAGACAGTTTTTAGAACCCGATGGTCACTATGAATTCTTGGTAATGTCCTTCAAACTAACTAATGCCCCCGCAGTGTTAATGGATCTAATGAATAGGGTATTCCATCATTTTCTAGTCCTATTCATCATAGTCTTTATGGACGACATCTTGATTTACTCTAAGAGTGGGGACGAGTATGCCAATTACCTTTAAATCATCCTACAGACTCTTAAAGACCATGAGTTGTATGCAAAGTTTTCCAATTGTGAATTCTGGCTTAGTGCTAATGCTTTTCTGGGGCATATTATTTCTAGCGAGGAAATTATGGTTAATCCTCAAAAGGTTGAGGCAATGAGAAAGTGGCCTAGACCCACGACTCCAATTGACATTCGAAGCTTCCTGGGTTTGGCAGGGTATTACATGAGATTTATAGAGCATTTTTTATCTATAGTTGCTCTACTTACTAGATTGACTCAGAAGAAGGTGAAATTCTTGTGGTCTGATTCTTGTGAGAGTAGTTTTGAGAAACTGAAAGACAAGTTGACTACTACACCGATTTTGACCATTTTTGAAGGTACATAGGGCTTTGTGGTTTACTGTGATGCATCCCAGGTGGGACTTGGGTGTGTGTTGATGAAACATAGGAAGGTAGTGGCTTATGCCTCTATAAAGTTGAAGGTTCATGAGAAAAATTATCCCACCATGATTTACAATTAGCGACAGTGCTATTTTCACTAAAAATTTGGCATCAATATCTTTACGGAGTGCGTGTAGATATATTTACTGTTCATAAATATTTGTAGAATGTCTTCATGCAGTAAGAGTTGAATCTCAGGTAGAGGTGGTGGTTGGAGTTGTTGAAGTATTATGACATGAGACTGCACTATCATCTGGGTAAGGCTAATGTAGTGGTCGACGCCCTTAGCAAGTTTTCCATAAGTAGTCTTTCTCATGGTAAAGGATATTCATCGGTTGGCTAATTTGGGAGTTCGACTCCTGGATTTTAAGGATGGAGGAGTGTTAATACAAGAGGAAGCTAAATTATCCCTATGTGTCGAGGATAAGGAGAAACAAACAAGAGACCCCATTTTGATGCAGATCAAGAAAGATATAGGTCAAAATAAAGGTCATAGAATTTGAGATTGGAGGGTATGGGGTTTTAAGGTATCAAGGTAGGTTATGTGTGTCGGATGTGGATGGGTTGCGATAAAGGATTCTTGATGAAGCTCACACTTCCAGGTATGTTGTTCACCCTGGCTCTACTAAAATGTATCATAATCTCAAGGAAATTTATTGGTGGACTAACATGAAAATAGATTTTGCTAACTTTGTGGCTAAGTGCTTGAACTTTCACAAGTTATGGTGGAGAATTTGAGGCCAAGTTGCACTTTCCAAGATATAGCCTTGCCTATATGGAAGTGGGAGATGATCAAAATGGACTTTATTAAGGACTTTCGAGATCCCAAAACCAATACGACTCTATTTGGGTGATTGTAAACAAAATGACCAAGTATGCCCACTTTCTTCTAGTGCAGACTAATTATCATTCAGGAAATAGTTCGTTTGCATGGGGCTCCAGTATTTATTATATCCAATTGAGGTACGCAATTCTCTTCTCAGTTTTAGCGGTCCTTTCAGATGGGTTTAGGTACCTATGTAAACCTTAGCATCTCTTTTCACCCACAAATGAATGGGAAAGAAGAACACACTATTTATACCTTTGAAGATATGTTGAGGGCTTGCATGATATACTTTAAGGGTAGTTGGGTGGATCACTTGCCATTGACAGAATTCACATATAACAATAGCTACCACTCTAGCATCCAGATGGCTCCTTTTGAGGCTCTATATAGGAGAAGGTGTAGGTTACCAATTTCTTGGTGTGAGGTGGATAAAACCCACTTATTTAGACCTTACCTTGTTCATTAGGCATTGGAGAATGTGAAAGTCATTAGACAATAACTTAAAATGACTCAAAGTCACCAAAATTCCTATGTCAATGCTAGAAGAAGAGATTTAAAGTTTGAGGTTGGTGATTGGGTGTGTCTAAAGGTCTCCCCCATGAAGGAGGTCATGATATTCAGGAATAAGAGGAAACTCAGCCCTCGTTATGAAGGTCGTTATTATAATACGAGAATAATTGGTGGAGTTTCTTATGAGCTAGATTTGTCTGTAAGTTTAGCTTCTGTTCATCTGGTATTTTATGTACCAATATTGAAGAAATGTATTAGAGATCATTCGTTTGTGTTACCTATGGATGAGATCGGTGAAAAGGATTCATTATTGTATAATAAAATTCCCATAACTATTGTAGATCGTCAAGTTTGAAAGTTTAGAAGCAAAGAGATACTTCGGTTAAATTGTTTTGGAGGAATAATAAAACCGAGAAAGCTACTTGGGAGTCGGAGAATGACATGCGTGCAAGATATCCAAGCCTCTTTGAATCCACGGATGATGACATAGAAGGTATTGATCTTATATCACTCTTTTCATTCCATGTAATATTTGAAATCGTATGTATTATGTTCCAAATCTTTATTTGGGGATGAATGATCCCAAGGGGGGGATTATCTAACACCCCATATTTTAACGCTTGATTAAAAAATTCTAAAATGACTTTTAGGACCCTCGTATTGATGGTAGGCCATTTTTAGATGTTGTAGGTTGAATTGGGGATGCTTTAGGACCATATAAGTAAGTGTGCATCGCACAATGGACCCTTATCAAAGGTCGTGCGTCGCATGGCAAATGCAAAGGCCACTGGTAATGGTGTGTGATTAGAGTGTGTCGCCCACTTGGTGCTGGAAAATTGTTGTGTATCACCCACCTTGATCTAGGCCTTTGTTGTGCACCGCATAGTAAAAACAAAGTGGAATAAGTTCTTCATTTGTATTATTTTAGGGGCGTTGAGTTCTTTTCACTCTCCATAACCATTTCTAATGCAATATGGATGAAAATAATGTAACACCCCTCATATTTTTTGGGCTAGAATTCAAACCATCGTTCCTATGTGTATAGACTCGAACTCAATGATTCCTTGTTAATATATGTGTGATGATAAATTCTAAAGTGTGTGGATACCTTTGAATATGAATTGAGGTCACAAATATCTCCTAACTCTAACGTGAGTTGAGAACGTTTCTATCGATTAAGTTTTATTAAACGTTTCAACTTGAGTCAAATTTCAATGACCATTACTCCCAGTATCTAATACATTATTTGGCCTACTATATACCAAAAGACAGATCATTGAGTCCTCTTTCCAACGCAACTAGTTTAACCTTAATCCGATATCAGTGTAGAAAGTTATACTCATTTTAATTCGAAGTATCTGTCTGTCAACAAAGTGACGACTACGCTAACAAGCCATAACTTAGGTGATGACTAAGCTGACGAGCCATCAACTAAGTGATGAACCATCAGCTCTAGTAGTCAGCCTAGAACAGTAAGGGGGAAATTCCAGCTTGAAAGTGATGACTTAAGTGACGAGCCGTCGCCTAACTGACGAGCCGTCAACCTTGGTCGTCAACTGAAAAATTTTTGAATTTTTATTTGGTTTTCTTAGGGGTATTTTCGTATTTTCCTCACCTCAAACCTCACCCCCACAACTTAAATCATGCATTAAACCCTATTAACTGATAAAATATATGTTTCTCATCACTCATAATCTTTTCCACTCTTAAGAACAAGGAGAAATTAGGGTTTCCTTCAGGGCAAGAATTCAAGCCTTTCAATACAAGATTTCACAAGAAAATGAGTCAATATTAAGGTTTTACCTTTGAACTAAATGACTTAAGGTATGTGGGACTAATCTAATCACCATTAGCATAATTTTTACTATTTTTATCTATATTAAAGATCCCCAATCATGTTTTCTAAAGGAGTGTTTTGTTACTATATTGAAAAGCTTGTATTATGGAGTTGTTTTGAAGCAAGCATATGTTTGTCTCGATCTTAGTTTTCAAGAAATTGAACCATTGCAATATATATATATATATATATATATATATATGTGTATATATATATATATATGATTTCATTATATAGTAAAGTATGAATGAGAGCATGAATGATTAAACTCCCTCTTCTATGATGTTATTTTTTATTTCAAGTATGGTGGCTTGTGTAAATGTATGAATTTCTTGAAAAGAAACGAAGTGATGAATGATTTACTGATGATCATGAACAATTCAGTTTATTACATGTAGAGGGAGTATTTTCCTATGGTAAATGTCTAATTCATCCAATTTATACTTTTCATGAGTTTTAAGAAATTATAAATATGAGGTGACCACCTATTGATTTTACAATTGGGAGGAGAATGTTTTGATGAAAATTTGAATGAAAGGTCTATTGCTTAATTCTCTCTCACCTGATGTTTAAAAGCTAGGGGTGGTCATTAATATGATCATAAGTGGAAAGGGCTGTAGAATGATATGATGTGATTTAATTAACTTGCAAGTCAGGGTATGATGATACTCGATGATTTCATTCCCTTAATAAGAAAGTGTTGAATGTTTTGAAAGTATGAACATGTTTACTTTAAAGAACTAAAAGTTAGGCTTAAGAGAGCTGGTAGGTTACCGAAGAAGGCTTTTGAGTGGAAGGGCTCATCACTGGAAATCGTACTTGCCGATGCAAGATTTATGATTTATGATCCTACATGAAAGGACATTTTTAGGATATCTCACATGGAGGGATTTCCTATGGTGTGCTCACATGGAGGGTATCACCACTTCACTCCTCAAGGCTACTTGGATTGGAGGCTTGGCCACTAAGTTAAAGGTAGGTTCCACATAGCACATGGAATACCAAATTTGCAGGGTGTACTGACTAGCTCAGAAGAATAAAAAAGAGTGAGTCAAAGTTGTCAAGAATTGTTTTAAAGTACACTAAAGTATGCCCATATATTTTTTTTACTTGCATTGTGTTCATGGTTATTACGTAATGCTCTCATCTATTTTGTATAAAAAACATACTATTTTTGGGTTGTTTCACATACCAGTACAATTGTATTGACCCCACTATATTTCAGGATCTGAGGCACAGTCTCAGGGTCCCATTAAGCAATAGGTTGAATCTTGTCAAAGTTTGCAGTTGGAGAGGATCCCCTTATTTTGGAAGGCTTATTTCAGAATATTATTAGTTTATTTTGATTTATGTTCTGACTGGGGGCCTTGTCCCAGCTTTCAAACAGATATTGGTCTTTGGTATTGTTAGAGATTTAGCAGACTAGTGTCGTGTGTTTTCAAATGTTATGAATTAAATTTTGTATTTTTCCATTGAAGTAAGAGAATGACCATGTTTCCGTTTTTCTATATTTCTGTATTTCCTTAATGTATATGAATTGTGTATATGGTTTTCAGTTAGAGAAGGGCCCTCGAGCCTTCATGGTTTGGGATACCCGTCACGGCCAGGGCCTCGGTTCGGGTCGTGATAATTAAATTCCTTAAACATGTATTAACACTCTCAAAATCCCCAAGTCATCTTTCCTTGAATATAAGAAGAGAAAACTACCAAGGGTTTGAGTATCCTTAGCCTCAAGGTCAGATTTTTATGCTACATCTTCTCAAATTCAAGGTGTGTAGAATTCTTCTAAATATCATAGGCTAAATAATATTGTTCTTTATGGATTTTGAGTAATAATTATGTATGTGTATATATGTACGATCTCGAGAAATAACTTAAGAGCATGATTTAAAATCATTGGCATATATGAGAAGAGTTTTGTAAGGTGATGTTGAGCATGAGTTGTGAAAATCCCTTTTTCCATTACAAAATTATGGTATTCATATGTTATGAATTGTGAGTTGGGTTTGAGAATATGAATTATAAACCCATTTTTTCAATTATAAGGTTTATATGTGTCAAGTGTTGGGGTTGTTTTAAGAATTATTATAATCCTTGAGCTTAAATGCTTCTTTAACTATTTTTCATCATAATTATCCACGATTTTAAAAGGACGTTTCCCATGATAAAAAGCCTCTTGTGTCTAAATGAAGAAATTGCTTGTGATAAATGAAACATTGGCCACCATATGTGTAAGTCTTGAAGAAAGAAGAGTGTTTATTCATGTGTTGCATATTCTTTTGAAATAAGAATTCTCATATGATGTTTAATTAGTTTAGTGGTCATTTACTTATTTTTTAATGAGAAGGGTTGTGATGTGGTATGATACTGAATGACTTGCAAGTCTGGGTATGACGATACCCTGTAATGATATGCCCTTAATAGAATCAGAAAATACACTTCTTTATAAGCAAGAAGAAAGATTTTAAAGTATTAAAATTGGGCTTAAAGAGAGTTAGATGGTTACCCAAAGAAGGCATTTAAGTGTAAGGGCTCATTGCTAAATACATTGTTTTGTCGATGCAGGATTTATGAAATGTTATCCTACATTGGAGGATAATTTGGACATCTCACATGGGGGGATTCTTCTAGTATACTCACATGGGGGCATACTAGTTTACGAAAACTACAATCCTTATAGCAAACTTGGATTGAGCGCGCCGAGTTAAGGGCAGTTCCATATAGTCCATGGGATTAAATATATATAGGGTGTACCATCTAGATCATAAATAAAGTCAAGAGTTGAGTTTATGTATTTTCTTGAATGTTTTAAAGTTCTTTAATGTATGCCCATATGTTTGATTTCTATTATGTTAAACTATTTCATTTTTTATAATATTTTTGATCATGTTATATCAATTATACTGCTTTTGAATTGTTCTTCACACCAATGCATTCCAAGTATTGACCGTCCTATGTGGCGGCTACATTGTCTCATAATGTAGGATTTGAGAGTCAACCCGACAGTCCAGTTCAGCAGCAATAGATTATGCCAGGAGTTCATAGTCGGGTAGCCTCCCGAACATCGGAAGGCATCTATCCCATTTGTAATTATTTTTTTGTTTTGATGGTCCATTCGGGAGCCTTGTCCTGGTATAGACAGACTATTGTTTTCAGTTCAGTATAGACTTCGTAGACATTGTTTCAAAAATGGGTTTGGGTTTTCTTATGAGTTTATGTCTTGAATTATTAAGTTAGAATAATGGAATAGCCTTGTTTTGTTTATCTTCCGCATTTTATCTCATATGACTTATGCTTATGATTATATACTAAGAGGTCTCTCTGGACTTCATTGGTTCACTGTGCCTATTGCGGCAACGTCATGACCCGAACTAGGGCCTGGCCTGGATGGACATCCCAAACTATGAAGGCCCATAACGTCCTTCTCTATCTGGTAATCATGCATAACATTCATATAATAAAAGAAGATGCAGAAACATAATTGATAATGCAAAAATTACACTCTTGAATGGGTGTAATCGATCATTGTCAATATAAAACCCAACTAGGTTGTGGTCGAATCCAACAGGGAACAATGTGAGTAGCGATTAAACTAGTTTGAAACTAAAGCTACAAGTTAAATTCAAACAAATGACATAAAAAGATAAAATGGGGGTTTTGGAGATTAGCTAAAAACATTTGGTCACTTTAATTTCAGTGTTTGTCAATCAAGAGTTTATGAAATAACAAGAATTATGTTCACTAGGGCTTACAGTACATGACAGATGCTAAAGGTGACTCAAGATTCTCACGGTGGTTAGGATGACAAGCTATATTTATCGATGATATGCTCAAATGTCTCTCAACCTATTCAAGAGTCTAATTTCCTAATCCTCTCAGACTTAGGGAATCGCTACTCACTGTCCAAATTTTACCTCAGGTTAATCAACCTTGTTACAGCGCTGATTATTAAACGAAGTTTTTTCGAGTCCCTGTTGATAATTCACTCTCTACTGTTTATGATTTCTTTCTCAAGCAAATCAAAGTAGGTACGCCTACTGTTTGCAACCAGCAGACTTTAATTATAATCTCAGAATTCCCAAGAAATCCTAACACCTCTTAAATCTTGAGCATTTAATACCTTATCATGACCTAACCCTAGATCCCATAATCTAGATTAAAGGTGCTTAGCCACTCATGATGCAAGAAACAAGTATACAAATTGAATTCATAACTGAAAGAATTAACTTACAATTATGAAGAAAATCAAAAGTATACTTTGAATTGAATCTCAAGACAAAACTCCAAAATATTTGTTTTTGAGAGAGAGAGAGAAATATCGTATATTGTATCTTGTAGGATATGTCCAATCCATAATGATCGAATAAAGAAGAAAAAAAAACTAAAACAAGGCTATAAATAGTTAACCCTAAATAAGAAAATAAAATTAAAGTTCAGATTTTCTGCGGAATAGATGACGGCGCTCGTGACGGCCTATCGGGAGTTTGACGGCCTATCACGGACGTCGTCAGCTTATCTACAGGTTTAACTTCTGCTGCCTAAGATTGACGACGATGGTGACGCCTTATCATCATCTTGATAGCATGTCATAAATGTCGTCACAAAACTTTCTGCAACTTCCATCCTCTGTTTAAGGTTGACGGCATCTTTGACAGTCTATCACCAGGCTGACGACGTGTCATGGATGTCGTCAGCGACACTTTGTTCTTTATTTGCTTCCGATTTTATGCTTTTTTCTTCCTTTATTTGTGGTTCCCCTTCTTCTCTACTTATACTACAAAATCAAAGTAAACTAATCAAAAACGACTAAAGTTGCTCAAGACTTTGCAATTATTTAAAGTTAAAAGTTGTAAATGTGTTAGCATGGGCTCACACATGAACACCCTCAACTTAAACAATTGTTTGTCCTCAAGCAACCAGAACATAACCAAGAGTATAAAAAGTACAAGTTGGCAGCTAACTACTCATATCAGTTCAGAATACATGTACCATCTCCAAGGTCAGTCAAATTAAAAGAAATTATGTCTATTATTAAAAACACCCATGCAACTCACGAGTATCAACATATGGCAAGAATTTTAGCAATAAAAACCCAGCACATACCCAAATCACACTATCCGAATAAGGAAGTGATTAGCAACATACCTAGTGTACCCTCGCAACAAATAAATCCCTTTTTCACTCATGTCAGAATTTACATACATAAACACAGGGATAAACACAAAACTCACTCTCAGAATGAAGTTCCAACATTGCGCATCAAATGCCATAGGCTTGCCCTTATAGCCAGTACCCAAGTTGTCAGACAGGTCAGTTACGATCACTATAGGGATTTTCTTAAGCTTGTAACATAGGCTAGGGGCTGGTATGATATTCATGGATATTTCAGAGTGACTATGCCTCCTTGACACTACACTAAACTCTTGGGGTTTCAACTGTCAACATTCTTTTCTTCCTCTCTTTTATTGATCACACATGTTCATGATGGATGCGGTCTTTTCAATTATAACATTCTCTTTTACACAACTTTCTCATTTCTTATTCCTTTTTCACCGCACCCAACTTTTTATTCTTTTCTTTAATTCTTTCTCTCTTTATAGTCATTTTGTATCACGCACCCCTTTGATAGACACCCTTAACTTAGGCTATTTGCCAAAGTCAAGGTGCACATTGTCCAAGGAGGAACAAGGTCAAAACAGGTTCATTGTGATGTAAATGGGAAGGTTTGAGGTGTCGTAGAAATAAATAGGCTAATTAGGGTCAAAACAGGGATCAAGAGATATTATGCACATAGGGAAGATCATTTTGGCTAAAGTGGGCTAAAATAAAAAACGGCCTATGATCCTTTCTTAACTCCTATCCTATGACCATGGCAAGACTAACAGGGTAAGTTCTAGATTCAACACACAACGAGAACTGAGTAAGACCTTACACACACAAGGCACACAAGTATCTCGCATATCACTACTTATCCAGTTCATGCACTTGTTTAACAAAGGTTATTCAGTTTCCAGACTAATGCCACAAAAAGATACACCGTGGTCACAAATGGATGCAATTCACATAGTAATATATCAGACCAATGGAAAGGTGATCAAAAATCAAAAAACAAGTTAACTGCCTTACTTACTTGTATTTAACTTAGTCAACTACAACACATCACAAAACAAGCGCAATACGTCTAAACATGCTGGCTCTACTAGGAAAAAAACTACAGGGAAAAAAGGCACGGCAACAAAAACCCCAGGAGGATATCAACACCCACAAGTAGCCCCAACACCCTCAACTTAAAATCATGTAATGTCCCCAATGCGTCAAACCAAAATAAGAGAGTTAGAAACATACCCGTGGCACCAAGGATGCAAAGATCTGATGTCAATCATATAATACGAATACAAATAATAAAATATATTGGGTTTCCTCCCAAGAAGTGCCTAATTTAGTGTCGCGGCACGACAACATCCAGTCATTCTTTATCCCTTCACTTTGACGATTTAAACTGATGGCCCATCTTTTGATATTTACATATTTTAGGTATGTTGGGCGTATGTGAGGGCATGATAAGGAATGTTCTATCACACCACTTCAAAGACTTAAACCGCTTGCCCAATTTTGCATCGAACTTTCGTATGGGCTCATTGGGCAATGATGAGGATCTTAAAAAGCCACTAAATGGATATCGATCTTTAAGTTTCTTGTCCTTCAAGACTGGGGTTGTAGTATACCCTTTTGGAAAGATAAACTCCAAAATGTAAGAATTTTCCTCCTTATTTTCAAAATTCATAGTTAGTTTTGGTGGTTCGACTTTCATCACATCCACCAAGCATACTGTTGAAAAATGGTTCGAATGAGGACTGACTCTCAATTCTGGAGTAGTATCTCTATTAGTATCTTTACCCCAAAATGGACTAGAGTCTTCACAAGGATTGTTCTTGATTTCTTATTTAAATTCTAGTACCATTGCCTCATCTTTGGCATATTCATTCATGAATGGTTCGGTTTGTTGGTAAATCGCCAATGGAAGATCAACATCAAGCTCATCATCAGTATAGGATTCTTGATCCTCATCTTCACACTCTTCCATTATGGTAAATGATTCCACAGATAAGATATGATCTAAATATTATATAGAAGAATGCTTTGAATAATTGACCTCTATATCCATCTCCTCATGAATGATCGGCTTCATGTCTTGACGCATATCACATACGATATCATATGTATCTTTTGGAGATCCAACATTTGTTGAAACATAGCTTCAATGCCACTCTTACCGGTGCTTTGTTCTTTCTTTTCTTGACCATAAGACCTATCAAACACATTAGAAGAACTAGAATTTAGGTTAGTGCAATAGAGAGAGGGGGCATTTAGGAAATCACTCCAATGTCCATCTCGACCACCACATAAATAACAATCATACTCCTGGTAGGATGGAGATGGTGCACACATCTCTCTCTGGAGAGCATATCTATAATCTTGCCGAAAGTGAGGTCCATCACAATATGGACATGGATCATCAAGATAAGATTTCCAACCACCAAGCTCATGTTCATTCCACGATGGCATAGTAATAAGTAAACTAAAATAAAAATCTATCTAACACAAGAAATAAAAGAAAACTAAAAACAAATATTTATAAGTTTGAATTCAAACTAGTAGTCTAAAATTTCAAACCAACTCAATACGACAAATTGTTCCCCAGCAATGGCGCCATTTTTGATAAAGTTCAAATTACACTCTTGAATGGGTGTAAGCGATCGTTGTCAATATAAAATCCAACTAGGTTGGGGTCGAATCCCACAGGGAACAATATGAGTGGCGATTATACTAGTTTGAAACTAAAGCTACAAGTTAAATTCAAACAAATGATATAAAAAGATAAAATGGGGGTTTTGGAGATTAGCAAATAATTTTTGGTCACTTTAATTTTAGTGTTTGTCAATCAAGAGTTTATGAAATAACGATAATTATGTTCACTAGGGCGTACGGTACATGACAGATGCTAAAGGTGACTTAAGATTCTCACGGTGGTTAGGATGACAAGCTATCTTTATCGATGATATGCTCGAATGTCTCTCGACCTATTCAAGCGTCTAATTTCCTAATCCTCTCGGACTTAGGGAATTGCTAATCACTGTCCAGATTTTACCCCATTTTAATCAACCTTGTTACAACGCTGATTATTAAATAAAGTCTTTCTATGTTCCTGTTGATAATTCACTTCATACTGTTTATGATTTCTTTCTCAAGCAAATCAAAGTAGGTACGCCTACTATTTGCAACCAGCAGACTTTAATTATAATCTCAGAATTACCAAGAAATCCTAACACCTCTTAAATATTAATCATTTAACACCTTATCATGACCTAACCCTTGAACCCATAATCCAGATTAAAGGTGTTTAGCCACTCATGATGCAAGAAACAAGTATGCAAATTGAATTCATAACTGAAAGGATTAACTTACAATGATGAAGAAAATCAAAAGTATACTTTGAATTGAATCACAAGACAAAACTCCAAAATATTTGTTTTTGAGAGAGAGAGAGAGAAATATCGTATATTGTATCTTGTAGGATATGTCCAATCCTTAATGATCGAATGAAAAAGAAAAAAACATAAAGTAAGGCTTTAAATAGTTAACCCTAAATAAGGAAATAAAATTAAAGCTCAGATTTTCTTCGAAATAGATGACGGCGCTCGTGACGGCCTATCAGGAGTTTAACGGCCTATCATGGCTGTCGTCAGCTTCTCTGCAAGTTTAGATTCTTCTTCCTTAGGTTGACGACGATGGTGACGCCTTATCATCATCTTGACGGCGTGTCATGACTGTCGTCACAAAACTTCCTGCAACTTCCATCTTCTGTTTAAGGTTAACGGCATCCTTTACAGCCTATTACCAGGCTGACGACATGTCATGGATGTCGTCAACCATACTTTGTTCTTTATTTTCTTCCAATTTTATGCTTTTTTCTTCCTTTATTTGTGGCTCCTCTCCTTCTCTACTTATACTGCAAAATCAAAGTAAACTAATAAAAAACGACTAAAGTTGCTAAAGACTTTGCAATTATTTAGAGTTAAATATTATATATGTGTTAGCATGGGCTCACATATGAACACCCTCAACTTAAACAATTTCTTATCCTCAAGCAACCAGAACATAACCAAGTGTATACAAAGTACAAGTTGGCAGCTAACTACTCATATCAATTCAGAATACATGCACCATCTCCAAGGTCAGTCAAATTAAGAGCAACTGTGTCTATTATTGAAAACACCCATGCAACTCACAAGGATCAAGATATGGCAAGAATTTTAGCAATAAAAATCCAGCACATACCCAAATCACACTATCCGAATAAGGCAGTGATTAGTAATATACCTAGTGTGCCCTCATAACAAAGAAATCCCTTTTTCACTCATGTCTGAATTTACAAACATAAACACAGGGATAAACACAAAACTCACTCTCAGAACGAAGTTTCAACATTGCGCATCAAATGTCATAGGCTTGCCCTTATAGTCAGTACCCAAGTCGTCAGACAAGTCAGTTAGGATCACTATAGGGCTTTTCTTAAGCTTTTAACGTAGGCTAGGGGATGGTATGATATTCATGGATATTTCAGAGTGACTATGCCTTCTTGACACTACACTAAACTCTTGGGGTTTTAACTCCCAACCTTCTTTTCTTCCTCTCTTTTATTGATCACAGATGCTCAAGTTGGATGCGGTTTTTTCAATTATCACATTATCTTTTTATCATATTTTACACAACTTTCTCATTTCTTATTCCTTTTTCACTACATCTAACTTTTTATTCTTTTGTTTTATTCTTCCTCTCTTCATAAATATTTTGTATCATACACCTCTATGATAGCCACCCTCAAGTTAGGCTATTTTTTTAAGTCAAGGTGCACAGTGTCCAAGGAGCATTAGGGTGAAAAATAGGTTCATTGTGATGTAAACGAGAAGGTGAGAGGTGTCGCAGAATGAAATAGGCTAAACAGGCTTAAAACAGAGATCAAGAGATATTATTCACATAGGGAAGATCATTTTGGCTAAAGTGGGCTAAAATAAAAAATGTCCTATGATCCTTTCTTAACTCCTATCCTATGACCATGGCAAGACTAACAGGAAAAGTTTTAGATTCAACACAATGGGAACTGAGTAAGACCTTACACACACAAGGCACACTAGTATCTCGCATATCACTACTTATCCAATTCATGCACTTGTTTAACAAGGGTTATTCCGTTGCCAGACTAATGCCACAAAAAGATACACCGTGGTCACAAATGAATGAAATTCACATAGTAATATATCAGACCAGTGGAGAGGTGTTCAAAAATCATAAAACAAGTTAACTGCCTTAGTTACTTGTATTTGTCCTAGTAAACTACAACACATCACAAAACAAGTGCAATATGCCTAAACTTTCCGGCTCTACTAGGAGCAAAACTCTGGGGAAAGGAGGCACGGCAACCAAAACCTCAGGACAACATCAACACCCACAAGTAGCCCCAACACCCTTAACTTAAAATTATGCAATATCCCCAATGCGTCAAACTAAAACAAGAGAGTTATAAACATACTTGTGGCACCATGGGTGCGAAGATCTGATGTTAATCACATAATACGAATACAAACACCAATATACCATAGGTTGCCTCCCAAGAAGCCCCTAATTTAGTGTCGCGGCATGACAACGTCCAATCAGTCTTTATCCCTCCACTTTTACGATTTAAATTATCGGCCCATCTTTTGATCTTTACATCTTTTAGGTCCATTGGGAAAATGTGAGGGCATGATATGGAATGTTCTATCACGCCACTTTGAAGACTTAAACCGTTTTCCCAATTTTGCATCGAACTTTTGTGTGGGCTCATTGGCCAATAATGAGGATCTTAAAAAGCTACTAAATGTATATCGATCTTTAAGATTCTTGTCCTTCAAGACTGGGGTTGTAGTATACCCTTTTGGAAAGATAAACTACAAAATGTAAGAATTTTCTTCCTCATTTTCAAAATTCATCATTTGCTTGGGTGGTTCGACTTTCATCACATCCACCAAGCATACTGTTGAAAAGTGGTTCCAATGAGGACTGACTCTCAATTCTGGAGTAGCGTCTCTATTTGTATCTTTACCCCAAAATGGACTAGAGTCTTCACAAGGATTGTTCTTGATTTCTTCTTTCAATTATAGTACATTTCCTCTTCTTTGGCATCTTCGTTCATGAATGGTTCGGTTGGTTGGGAAATCTCCAATGGAAGATCAACATCAAGCTCATCATCAGTATAGGATTCTTGCTCCTCATCTTCACACTCTTTCATTATGTTAAATAATTTCACAGATAAGATAATATCTAAACATAATATAGAAGAATGCTTTGAATAATTGACCTCTATATCCATGTCCTCAAGAATGATCATCTTCAGGTCTTGACGTATATCACATACGATATCATATGTTTTTTCTGGAGATCCAACATTTGTTGAAACATAGCTTCAATGCCACTCTTACCGGTGCTTCGTTCTTCCTTTCCTAGACCATAAGTCCTATCAAACTCATAAGAAGAACTAGAATTTGGGTTAGCGCAATAGGGGGAGGGGATATTTGGTCATTCACTCTAATGTACATCTCGACCACCACATAAATAACAATCATACTCCCGGTAGGATGGATATGGTGCACACATCTCTCTCCAGAGAGCGTATGTATAATCTTGCAAAAAGTGAGGTCCATCACATTATGGACATGGATCATCAAGAAAAGATTTCCAACCACTAAAGTCATGTTCATTCCATGATGCCATAGTAATAAGTAAACTAAATAAATATCTACCTAACACAAGAAATAAAAGAAAACTAAAAACAAATATTTACAAGTTTGAATTCAAGCTAGTAGGCTAAAATTCCAAACTAACTCGATGCACCAAATTGTTCCCCGGCAACGGCGCCATTTTTGATAAAGCTTAAATTACACTCTTGAATGGGTGTAAGTGATCGTTGTCAATATAAAACCCAACTAGGTTGGGGTCGAATACCACAGGGAACAATGTGAGTGGCAATTAAACTAGTTTGAAACTAAAGCTACAAGTTAAATTCAAACAAACAATATAAAATAGATAAAATGGGGATTTTGGAGATTAGTAAATAATTTTTGGTCACTTTAATTTTAGTGTTTGTCAATCAAGATTTTATGAAATAACAAGAATTATGTTCACTAGGGCCTACGGTACATGACAGATGCTAAAGGTGACTCAAGATTCTCACAGTGGTTAGGATGACAAGCTATTTTTATCGATGATATGCTCGAATGTATCTCAACATATTAGAGCGTCTAATTTCCTAATCCTCTCGGACTTAGGGAATCGATACTCACTATCCAGATTTTACCTCAGGTTAATCAACCTAGTTACAGCGCTGATACGAAGTCTTTCCGAGTCCCTGTTGATAATTTACTTCCTACTATTTATGATTTTTTTCTCAAGCAAATCCAAGTTGGTACGCCTACTATTTGCAACTAGCAGACTTTAATTTTAATCTCAGAATTACTAAAAAATCCTAACACCTATTAAATCTTAAGCATTTAATACCTTATCATGACCTAACCCTAGATCCCATAATCCAGATTAAAGGTGTTTAACTACTCATGATGCAAGAAAAAAGTATACAAATTGAATTCATAACTGAAAAGATTATCTTACAATGATGAAGAAAATCAAAAGTATACTTTGAATTGAATCACAAGACAAAACTCCAAAATATTAGTTTTTGAGAGAGAGAGAGAGAAATATCGTATATTGTATCTTGTAGGATATGTCCAATCCTTAATGATCGAATGAAATAGAAAAAAAAACAAGTCTTTAAATAGTTAACCCTAAATAAGGAAATAAAATTAAAGTTTAGATTTTCTTCGGAATAGATGACGGAGCTCGTGACGGCCTATCAGGAGTTTTACGGCCTATCACAGACGTCGTCTGCTTCTCTACAAGTTTATCTTCTGTTGTCTAAGGTTGAACACAACGGTGACGCCTTATCATCATCTTGACGGCGTGTCATGAATGTCATCACAAAACTTTCTACAACTTCCATTATCTGTTTAAGGTTGACGGCATCCTTGACAGCCTATCACCAGGCTGACGACGTGTCATGGATGTTGTCAGCCATACTTTGTTCTTTATTTTCTTCCGATTTCATTCTTTTTTCTTCCTTTATTTGTGGTTCCCCTTCTTCTCTACTTATACTGCAAAATCAAAGTAAACTAATCAAAAACGACTAAAGTTGCTCAAGACTTTGCAATTATTTAGAGTTAAAATCTCTAAATATGTTAGAATGGGCTCACACATCAATAATCTGCTACAGAAACATGGTCAATTCTGAATTCATCAAAAGTATGGAAATTATAAATAAACTACATTTAAATAACATCTGACTCAATCTGCGAAATCTCTACTATATGAAAATCTAACAACTGTCTGAAACAGGGACAAGGCCCCTAGTAGACCAAAACCATATCTAATGATAGTTTTCTGAAAGTAATCAAGCCTTCTGGAATAAAGAAGTCTCACTAACTAGGCACTGCAACTCTGTCTGATAAAATCTATTATTTTTCTGGACCCCTAGAATGAGCCTCAGAACCTGGAGGGAGGAGGGGGGTCAATATAGATGTACTGGTATGCAAAGTAATCCAAAATAAAAATTTTATATACATGAAATAGTGGAGAGTTATTTGTTAATACATTATGCATAAACAGTTCTCAAAACACATGGGTACTTTCTGAAAATCATAAGTCATTCTTATCAATGCACTATCTGTTCTTTGTATTACTTCTAAGTTAGGTGGTACTCCCCTATAATTCTAAAATTCCACGGGCTATATGGAATCCTCTATTGACTAGGCGGGGAAGCCCCCAACCCGAGTGTGCCGCAAGGGTTGGATTTTCTAATTCTGATACACCACACTGCACTAGGCCAGCGTAATATAATATGCCTGGATCAGCAAATCATGGTTTCGAGAAACGATTTGTCTGAACTCTTGCCTTCTTCGGGGAACCACCTAATCTCTTTTTATGCCCAATTTTATCCTGTTCTGATTCATGCATTTTTCTAGTTTCAATATCTAAAAAGTCTGATTTCAAATATGCATTTTATTCTATTCTAAATTATCATGGCATAATCTGAATTGGTGTCGTCATACCAAGACTTGCAAGTCCTATTTCTGATTCATAGTACAATAAGCATGATCTTTCATTATAACATAGTTCGGACCACCCAAACATGCAACTAGTATAAGAAATTTTATGCTCTGAAGCATAAATCAAACTATGCAAGAATCCTTTAAACATATGGTGGTCAAGTGTTTTTGGAAAAATCATGCACTCTTTCATTATATGAATATTTTCAACATTTATCAACACAACTACCCTTTCTTTTGAAATCCAAATCTTAATCCAATCATAACACAATTCAAGATATTTTAAACCATACTTTTCAAGGATGCATTCAAAACATCTGTAGCATATGATAAGTAAAGAAAAATCAAAACAAGAGAGGGATTTTACATAAGTCATGCTCTCAATTAAATCATCAACCTTAAAACACAAACATACATATATATACAATTTTGAATCAATGTGGTGAAAGGTCAAAAGTCCAAAACAATACCGTCAAGGTTTCTAAAACATGAATGTATTCATAAATCTGAAAACCCCTTTCTTAAAATCATGATTTCTATGCCCATGATATTTTAGAAAAACCCCGTGTACCTCTATTTAAAAAATAAAAGGATGCTCCTTGATGCCTATGTCTTAGGGATTCCAAATCTCCAATTTGTTTCGAAATTCCACGGTTAAATCTTGAGTTATTTGGGATTCTTGTTTGAAACCCTAGGGAGAGTTCTTGATTGATTTTGGTGAGAGTAGGTGTATTTTGGTATAATAGGGATTAAATCCCATGTTTAAGATGTTAAGGGATTGTAAAATACCCCAAATACCCTTAATAAGATGGGTATTAAATATAACTGGGAGCTCGATTTCATGGGCTACCGCGACGCGCCACGATCGCGGTGGCTCACTGAAAATTGACGAATGGGAATTTGGCCCATTCTACGATGTGTCACCATTGCGGAGTCTCACTTTACATTGACCATCGTCATTTACACCCTCTCTGTGATGCGCAAAGGACAGGAATGACGGTCTTTTACGACTAGGACTTAAATTAACCATAACTCCTTCACCGAGTGTCCATTTTGGACGAAACTTATGTTGACAGAAAATTTATTCGATCATCTACGTAAATAAAAGTTGAAATCTAAGAAATTCCACAGGGAAATAAGTAATAATCATTCTAGAAACCAATTCTTGATACTTTAGGGATAATAATTTAGCTAGAAAAAACTTCGGGGCGTTACAGGCCAAAGCCCCGGCTCGGGTCATGATAGTTAGTTTGTATCATATGTATTTATGCCTAGAAATAATCAATATGACTATATTATACCTAATAATTCCTCTCAGATGATGTTTTTGGTGTATATTCTCTTCTAATATTTTGACTTCTCCATCATGACATAACTCTTGTTGTCGACGCCGATATTCCTCTTGAAAATGCAATATATAGTCAGTCCATCATGACATAACTCTTGTTTTCGACGTCAATATTCCTCCTGAAAATGCAATATATAGGTGTATATTTGGGAAAATATGTTGCGGTAAATACAACTAAACAATGTACAATTTTATGTCTTTATTTATTGTTATTACAAAATACAAGTACTTAAACAAAATTTAGAAAGGATGTCCTTTATTTTTTTAGAGAAAAACATTTTGAAATTAAACACATGCTTGGTAGGATATTGCTTATCATGTTTTTTGCATGTATGATGTTACGATGTTATTATAAACCCTGCATATGAAAGGCATATGTCATTAAGTCCATCTCCCAACCATGAAATAATTATCTGAATAATTCTAGAAGAGGTAACATCAAGATTACAAAAATCTATGTTGTGAAACTATCAAAGAATGTCCGTAATCGGATATACCAATAAAATAATATTCCATGAATATAGAAACAAAGTCACAGGACAATGCCGGTGAGCCAAAATCAGTTTTGCTTAAGTCGAAAACAGAGGATATATAACTGAGTACTATAAATTTATATAATGGCACTACTGAGTTACATAGTGCTCTCTTTATCTCTGAATTCTTGCCAGCGTCAACGCCTTAGTTTCAGTTGATTTGATGATGTCTATAAAATGTTTTTCAAAAGTGTTTGATTTTTCTACTGGGATCTCTAGATCATTTCACGGAGGTGTTTGATTTTTTTTACTGGGATTGAAAGTGGAAGTAGAATCCTGCTTCTAGGATTCGAAGTTGGAAATTTTTTTCGCTGCTGGTATTCGTGAGATTTGTTGAATTATATAGAATAAATCAAAGAAGAAATGTTGTACTATAAAGTATTGTTGGACAAATTTGAAGAAGAATACAAGAGAAAAATACTATATATTATTTAGACAAAATCTTCTTTTTCTGTTTATGCATTTGTGAAAGGAAGTTTGAGTTTGATAACTCAACTTTCTTCTTGAATTTCATATTTTTCCATAATATAGTGTATTATAAATTCTTTGATGATCATAAGATACCTAGTGAAAATCCTACAGACATTGAGCTTAAACTTGTCGTACAATTTTGATGATAGGAGAATAGGCTTATTTGTCACGTAATAGTATTTTCTACTATATAGAAATGGAAGTTTTGGACGACCAATGGAAAAGCTAGTATTAAAATCAATTTGTAAGGTCAAAATGGTAAATTAATATATTATATATTTTCTCCTCACCTCTAGAAGCATCTCTCATTCTCCAAAAGAAAATTATTCATAGTCCATTATCTCCCCCTCCCCAATAAAAAAGAGAAATCCAAAAACTACAGAAGCATATTTGGTCATGTATTCATTAGTTCTCATTCAACTCTTTTCTTCATGCTAGTTTTAACACTGGTCTCCTTCATCTTCTGGGTTGGAAGTTTTATTTCAGGTATGCATATAGATTCTTAGTTTCCTTTTAGTTCAAAACATACCTCTGGGCTGTGACGATTAGTTGCTTAAACAATAATTAATAGTTGAGGTACGTTTTGATGTATAGCCGGTGATAATTCAGGTAGGAAACACACCTAAAGTACATCTAGAAAATGTAGGTTTTCTGAGTTTTATACCTAAATTATCAGATGTGTGAGTTTTCTATCTGAACTATCACGAACTATTTATCAGAACATATCTCTAACAATTAGTGATAGTTCAGATAGGAAACTCGACTGGCACATGAAAAAAGGGGGATATTTTAGGTTTTATTTTGATAATTTAATTCTATAAACAACTATTTGTGTTTGATAAGTGAGATTTATTATTGGAAATTAGGTCAGGAGAATCAATTGAAATATTCAGTTTTGGTTATTGGAGATGGAGGTTTAGGATCACCTGCTTTACTATATCTTGCTGCTTGTGAGTTGGTAAGATATGTTAATTTGAGTCCACTTTTCTTTCTGTTCTCGGATTGAGTTACAGCTTGTTTGGATGGTTGTGACTTGTTGAATTGTATTGTGGTGTTAGTTTAAATATATATTTGGTTTGATTCTTACTTAGATTTTATTGTATCACATTGGTAAGTCCATGTCAATGTCAGGTAATGACAAAAGGTTTCATTTTGTGTGACAACCAATTTGGTGGGATCATGTGGTTATGTTATTTCTTATTCACAGTTTGTATTTATTTATTATTTAAGAATCTTATTTTAGTAGCTCTAATCGTGCCATACTTTTTCTTTTTGGTAAGTTTATCGTTCAAATTTTTTATGTGTTACATTATCTAATGATGGGAAATGATATCTATTAAACAATAAAGTATGGTACAATGCAACACATTACAATATGATATGCACTGAAACAATATGGAACAAAATGCATTATCTTGATACATTATTATGTTCCTTTCTATAAATAATTTTAAGTGTGATTCAATAATAGAATGATATTATGTCACAAGCAGAATGCGTTATATGAGGAATGATCATTATAATGGACTTTATTTCACAGAGAATGGATAATAGTACTGAGTATTTCACTGTGTAGGCTAAAAAAGAAAGGGACAAGCCAGGACTTGAAGCTATGTTACAAAAGGTTTTGCTGTTGTATGCTTCCAGATTGCTGTCAAAGTGGAGTTATGCAAAAAGAGGTCTCTTTATTACTTAAATCTATTTCACTTAATCTTGAAGTGATTAACAAGTTTTGTTAATTTATAGTTCGTTTGGATAAATCCTTTGTAACTGAGAAGCATAGTCTGTATTTCTCTACTGGCATGCTCAATCTGAAAGCAAGAATTTGTAGTTACAAATCCCTATTTTTCTTCTGGTGCTGGAAACGAAGTGTTGAAAATTGAATAGTTTCTTGAGACCATTATCAAAGGTATCTCTCAGTTACGAGCTTATTATAAACTGGCATTAAGGATTCATACTTGTTGAATTGTGAAACCACCTTATCTGTAAGATTTAGCTGTTAGAGATGACACACCTTGTATTTGTTAATCATGTTTTCAACATACCTCTCACGTGAAAGATTAATACTTTCATGGGTTTCCTTCCCTATTTTCCATAGACAACACTAAGCCAGAGAGAAAATTGGGATATGAGGCATAATTAGCAAACTATTTGAGTGGGATGGAAATGGATGATCTGCTCAGCAACTATATTCTAACATGGAGGGTTTTTGATTCTTTGTTTATGAAGGTCGGGTGATGTCATAGGTTTGAGTTTGTGCACCATATCAAGGTCAATATTTTACAGTAATTAACATAATAACATCATGTAATAAGTCAATGGTCGGGGTGGGGACTAATCCTCAGAGGGTACTGCTCTAACTTTTCACATGAAGGTAACAATAGTTTTAGATACCACTAAGGTAAAATGCATATTTTTAGGGTGAAATGATGGGAAAATTAGACTCTCTAGAGGCAATGAGTTTGCCAGTTAACATTCACATTGACATACATGACTTATATCCCCTAATAGAGTGTGATAAGTTTTTACTCACTCTCTATGGTTTATTCACCAGCAAACCAATGCAAAATTAACCTTTATATCCTTATGACTTTGACTTTACAAATGCTTCAAATGTTGATTGTGACTCCCATAAAATCCATTTATTCTTTGATACAGCACCAGGGAAAGAATACAACAAGCTCTTGCTAGATGGCTTCACAATTGGAAAAGGTGATATTTTGCCAGAGGAATTGTAAGTTGTTATTAAGAAGAGAATGGAATGGACTTTGATACGTATGGTAGGGATTCAGTAGTTAATTTTTGCTTTCTGGCATTCTTTGAGTGATTGTTGACATGGTTTACTCTCTATTTTTCTCTTAGTTGGGCGGCTCGTACCAGCTGTGAGTTCTGATTGGGTATCTGAAAGGAATTCAGTCAAGAGCAGGGGTGATTGTCAGAGTACTCCAAGGTTGAGACATAGTAGTAATTGGACCTGGAGGTACCATAAGTCCATATTCTTTATATTAAAAGCATGATGATATGCAGACATATATTATCATTTCTTTACATCACATTACTGAGCCACAACCTTAATAAGCAATCTGAGAACCACAATCCACGTCCTTAAGCTAGCTGATTGTGTTCAACGTTTTCCATTTTTGTCTGATCATCATATCATCTTTTCTTTTCTTTCTCCAATTATGTATCCTTCTATCAGTTTTACTTTTCCCCGTTACTTCAGTTCCAGGTGTTATTGGATGACTTCAAGCCTTAGAGGCCATATAGGTTGCTAGCTTGGTTGGAGAACCACTCTCTGGGAGAATGCTTCTTCTGGATGCCTTGTCAGGCCAATTTTGTAATGTGTGTTTGATATTTTAATTTCTCATACTTACTGTCACTTTTATTCTTTATAAAATTGTGGTTTTTGATTTTTTCATCCAATTAAGCTGGGAGCTAAAAACAAATTTAGGTAAAACTTAGATGGGGCTTGATAATAAAATTTTTTAGAGTAGACAACTATTTTTTGTGGATAGTATTTTGGATTTGAAAATAGTTAAACTTCATAACTCAATGCAAAAAATATATCTCGAAACATTAAAAATGAAAAGAGATTTCTCGAAGTTGACAGTCTATAAATGCCTTTGATACATGTCTTTCTCCTCTTAAAACTCTTAAAGACTACCATATCATATATCTATTGATCTAATCTATTTTGTGCAACATGCCTTGTACATAAAGGAGCCTAAAATATTTTATTCAATCAGGACTTCCACAATCTCTTGCATGTATCAACAACTTATCTAGAATATCTACTTTCAACATTCTATTTTCGTATAATTCTTGTATACGGGAAGGTTTTTGCCTTTTATTTAATAAAGTTTATTACTTATCAGAAAGAATATATTTATTTTCCTATGTTCCACAACATATCTTATTCGTTGCTCAAGTCTCTTGGCATAGTCATCATTTCAAATCATCACATCGCTTGCAAATTTAGGTGAAACTTCATGAAAGGTCATTACAATGAAAAGCTTGTGGAGATCATGCAGTATTAACAAGGCAGACATTTCCAAATTTCAACTATGAAAAGTTTACTCAAACTCCACAGTTGATGGTGCATTTCATTTTCACAACTTTTCAATCGTATCTTATATTTGTTGTCCTTTCTTTTCTATTTACAACTAAAGACATAGTGAAAGTATTCACATATGGCTTATCATGTAACTGTCTATTATTTCAGGGTCCATTGAATTTGAACCATCTTTCATCGGATGTTTAAATCAACAGCACAGAGTACAGTGAGAAAGTAATGAAGGAAGAAGCATATGTATTAGTAGATGTTCAACCTGCTCATCACTATAAGATTGGTTCACTTCCCAACTCTATGAAAATACCTCTATCCACATTGAAAGATAGATTGCCTAAAATATTTTACCGCCTTGGAAAAATAGGCAAAGAAAAAGACACTTGACAGTGATTCAACTGTTTCTTTATTTGTAATATGCAAAAGAGGCAATGATTCATAAAGGGCTGTTGAACTGCTTCACAAATTATGGTTTAGTTCAGCTAAGGATATAATCGGGGGTCTTAGAGTCATGGTCTCACAATGTGGATCCAAAGTTCCTTACATACTAACTATATACATACAAAATTATCGTCCATACTTTGGTTAGTTTCTTGACCTATCATGTGATGTCTTTAATCAAATGCACAATTTATTTTGTGTACTAGATTGAGCTCCTATTTTTAACTGAATCTTAAAACCCGATGATTAATCATCGTACTATTTCGATTGTTGTTTAACTTTTTTATAATTATGTCAGTTCATGCACTAGGTTTCTTTCATCTTCAAATATAGCTTCATGTAGGCATAGGGAGAACAAGCAACTGTTCTTAGAACAGTGTGAATGGACTTAATTGGAAGCAGTGGATACATAAAAACAAAGGTGTTTTCTAAAAGCTCTTTCATTCTAGAGTTCTATTCTTTAGTCTCAATGAAAGTAAGATATGACAAAAATTGGACAACAGTTTGGATAAATTTTGTTACTATTAAGAGTGGGTTAGAGGATTTTTCATTTTCTGCGAGTGACGGTGTTACTGAAATCATATATTTGCAATTGATTTACCTGTTTTCTATGGAAATAGCCTCTTTACCTCTACGAGGTAGAGGTAAGGTCCGTGTATAATTTACCTTCCCAGACCCCACTACACTGGGTATTTTGTTGGTATTGTTAACCCTTGTTTTTCTTTCTGTTGCAAACTCTTTGTTGCTACCATATTTGTTTTAAATAAACCAATTATGATTTAGGACATACACCAAATTTTCGCAGGGATTTCCTTTGGAGGTTCAGTTGTGAGTTCCCATGATTCCTCTCAACCAAGTGGATCAAGGTTGAATAGCTTCATTATTCAACATGTCTATGATTTGCATAAGCTATAAGGAAATTGTGATCCCTTGATAAAACATAAGACCTGCAATATTTGTATACCTTGTGCACTTCTGCAACGTGCTAGGATGTCTGTGGAATTGCCTTACATCGATTGTGTTAGTTTTCTTGGTAAACTTAATAAAATAATAACTATTTTTTAGCTTATACGTAGGATTAAGAGTGTTTAATGAAGAGTCATAATTTTGCTAGTTTATTTCTCAAGAAAGAATGGAGAGAAGAGGAGTAGAAGGACTCTTTAAGCACTAATGCATCCTTGACATTATGCAGAGTGGCAAAGATTGGTGACCTAATTACTGTTTTTCTTGTCAGATGTTCCTTCTGATGTTTGTGTTGCCTTAAACTATCCAACTCCTTCGACTTTGTGGTCCCTAATTTCACTCCTGGTTTAGTGGGATTATGAGTATGTGCAATCTGTTCTCCTCAATTTTAGTGTGCCCATGCTTAATGATTTCTCTAAAATATTTTGACAAGTATGTTAGGCCCGTGCATAGCACGGGCATAAATATCTAGTTTAGGTAAATATGCTATTTATGGGAGATAGAATCATACAAAGATCCCACATGGTGCTTGTACGATAAGTATTATGATTTGTGTCCTTATTACAAGGAATGAAGTTTTGAGGTCATCTTTCCTATCGTTAAAAAGTTACACGCATCGGGTGTATACACCTAACCAATAAATAAATGACACTTGTCACATAATTTAAATATAAATATTGATACTTAATCATAGTTAACCATGTTATTCATAAATTTATCATCAGATTTATTTACTTTATAAATTTATCATCATATTTATTTACTTTATAAATTTATCATCATATTTATTTACTTTATAAATTTATCATCATGTTTATTTACTTTTATAAATTTATCATCATAATTACTTTACTTATATTGGACCTTTAGTATCTTAATATCGCTTGTTTTTTTCTATTTCCATTACAAACCTTATTTTTCTTATTTTGCTTACTTTTCTAGAGAAAATATTTTGACCAATGATGATAGGAGAATTTACACGCCTATAGCACTATATTTTGCCCATATTTTAGCCTAGTTTTGAGAACAAATTATATATTTCATGCACTTTTAGTCCTTTTTCCTGTAAGTGAGCTAATGAACATGATTAGCAAAGTTTCAGGTATAAATGATGCATAATTCAGCATTTCATGGATAACTTGACGCCAAAGAAAGCTTCACGAAAGGAGAAAAGCCAATCTTGGACGCCAAGGACTAAAGATGGCGCATGGAAATTCTGTCCCGGGCTAAAACAACATTTCTGAAGACTTTGGGGACTAGCAGTAACTTATTAGGATTAGGATAATGATACATTAACCTAGTAAAATTGGGTTAAGTATTACATTAGCTTGTTAGGATTAGGATAATGATACATTAACCTAGTACAATTGGGTTAAGTATTTCATTAGCTTAGTAGGATTTGGTTAAGCATTTCATTATCTTAGTAGGAATAGGATATGGGTATTATAAATACCCTATCTTGCTAGAGATTTTAAAACATCTTCTTACATTCAATTCTATTCTATTCTACTTCTAAGACATTCTAGTTCTAAACAATCATTCTTCCATTAATTCTATTTTTCTTCTTCTATTCATCTATTCTAAAATTCCACAACAAGAGAAACGTTACTTTGCTAAGGGATTCACGCCTAACGCCTACCACACCATTACAAACGTGAAATCTTTATTGTGGTATAACAACAATGTCAATTGTGATTTCCTTCGCACTCATGGGTAACTAAACTTCTCTGTTGGGGTTATGGAAGCCGAATGAGATACTATCTATTGTTGTGAGTTTGTGAGTTCGTGACACGTATGTTGCTTATATCATTATTCTCTTCATCTTAATCTAAATTCTTTGTGGTTGCAAACGCAAGAATATGCCAGTATAACATTTAACTTGTTTGAAAGAAAGGTTATCTGTCTGGAAAAGAGATAATGTCAAGGTAGTAGGGTCCCATCCCTTATTAAAAAGTTAGTGCCGTAACTGGATTAACCTCTTGGAGAATTCGTACCGTTAGACACGCTTTAAGCTCAAAAGAGTTAAAGTGAAATAATCCTCGAATAGGTCGAAAGACGCCTGGATTTACCATCGAATACAATTCTCTAGAATTCTGTCATGCAATTGCTTATAGAGAATTGTAGTCGATGGTAAATCCAAGCGTCTCTCGACCTAAACAAGGACTATTTCACTTTCACTCTCTCGAGCTTAAAGCGTATCTAACGGTACGAATTCTCCAAGAGGTTAGTCCAGTTACGGCACTAGCTTTTTAATAGGAAAGGGTGTCCTACTACCTTGACATTATCTCTTTTCCAGACAAATAACTTTTCTCTCGAACAAGTTAAATGTTAGACTGGCGTATTCTTGCGTTTGCAACCGCAAAGAATGTAGATTAAGATGAAGAGAATAATGATATAAGCAATATACGTGCCTCGAACTCACAAACTCACAGCAATAGATAGTAACTCATTCGGTTTCCATAACCCCAACAGAGAAGTTTAGTTACCCATGAATGCGAAGGAAATCACGATTGACATTGTTACTATATCACGATATTGAGTAATAGCGTGTAGATCAAGTGATAGGCGTGAGGCGTGATTCCTTAGCAAGTAACGATTCTCTTGTTGTGGAATTTAAGAATAGAAGAGTAGAAGAAGAAAAATAGAATTAATGGAAAGATTAGAAGAGTTGTAGAGTAATAGAATTGAATTGTAAGATGAGGAGTTAAGAAGATGTTCTAAAATCTCTAGCATGATAGGGTATTTATAATACCCATATCCTAATCCTACTAAGCTAATGAAATAAATAACCAAATCCTATTAGACTAATGAAATCCTTAACCCAAATGTACTAGGTTAAGGTAACATTATCATAATCCACATAAAATAATGAAATACATAACCTAATTGTACTAGGTTAATGTATCATTGTCAAAATCCAGCTTTGTGTCTGTAAGTCCCCAAAGTCTTCAGAATTGATGTTTTAGCCCGGGACAGATTTTCCATGCAGCAGTTTTGGTCCTTAGGCGTGTAAACTCCCTTCCCTTCCTTCGTGAGCTTTCTTTTGCGTCAAGAAAGCCATAAAATGCTGAATTCTGCATCATTTATACCTGAAACTTTACTAATCATGTTCGTTACCTCATTTACAGGAAAAAGGACTAAAAGTGCATGAAATATATAATTTGTTCTCAAAACTAGGCTAAAATATGGGCAAAATATATTGATATAGGCGTGTAAATCCTCCTATCATCAACACCCCACACTTAGAGCTTTGTTTGTCCTCGAACAACATATCATGTCCTTTTAAGCATCAACTTAAGGTTTTTACAGCAACAACACAAAACATTTATTAAGACAAGCACAACGATTATCAACCAAGAGTAGCTTTCCGATTATAAGTAGAAACAATTTAACCTCAAGTATAGACTCGTGATTGTGATCAACTCGCATGCAAACGTTAAAGTGCATAGAATCATATACAACTATCCAAAACTCATCAATCATGTGTGTCTCACCATATAGTACCCATAATCACTCACAAATATAGCATATTTTTCAAACATGGGTATCAAAATATCCTTGCTCTCACTCTCACAAAGAATTCATATGTAGCGACTGATGACCATAGGCTTGCCCTTAATGTAATACTCTACTAAATGTTGGAATGTTAAGATTAGGATCAAGTAGGTCTTTTGATAGTTGTAATGTAGGCTAAGGGACGGGTAGGACTATTTTGGCCAGGAATAGTGACTAAGTTCCTAAGCGCTTTAATACATCACTTTGTATCATTGACACTTTTTTCTTTCAACCTTTCTTCTTTGTTTTGTTATACCACCCTTGTTCTCCTCTTTTGTTTTTCAATTTGAAGCAAAACTCGCTTTTCAGCTTTCTTTTCCTTTTTCTTTTCACAACATACCTCTTATGATAGCACTTTCTTTTTCATAACACATTCAAGCACCATTACAATTTATAGCATCATACTCACCCAATTTCCTCTTATGTTGTCACATGACTTTTTCACATTAAAGCACTTAGGAGTTTGGATCAAATTACGGTCTTGAAAGAAATGGATTAGGCTTACATACAAGGTTGTCAAAGAAATAGGCTAAAGGCTCAAAAGGGTTTAACTAGGATGATGTCCATGGGTAGGTAAAACTGAAGGTAAACAAATATAGGTTGTCAAAGAAATGCCTAAATCATATCCTAAACTTACACTCCTTATTTTCGCTTTGCATACATACCAGGCAAGTTCTAGCATCAGCCACAAACATAGAATATACTATTATCTCACACACACAAGGCACATGGTCGACTTTATTGGAGGTAATATAGACTCTTGACCCAACAAGTGAAGGAATTGAACCACACAATATCACATAATGAGTCATAACTAGAGCCTAAACATCTCAATAGTCACAATTGTAGCACATACTCTTGTTATAATCTCATGCTGCCTATCAAAATAATTTCATGCGAAGCTAGAAAAAATTTACTACTAAAAAAAATGAAACAAAAATAAAGCAAGCAAACATAGATGCGATAGATAAGTATAGCATACGATACCGCCACCCCACACTTAAACGGGATACTGCCCTCAGTGGAAAATAAATACGATGAACATGGTTAGTCGGACTCTTCCTCATTGTCGGGGGTCATACCCCCTTCGTCGGAATCATCATAAGAGTCGTCGTCAGAGTTCTCCTCCTCGTCAGAGTCTGGCAAGCGTCGATAGTCATCAGTTGGCACATCATCATCTAGAGGTTCCTCAAAGTATACGCCCACTCCACACATCTCCCGTGCATGCATATTCATGGGATAGTCGTGGTCCAGCTGTTGGAGCTCTGCAGCAGTTGGAACACGACCTCCGCTCATCATTGTAAACCTCATCATGCCATACATATGGCGGGAGAAACTCTCATCCCGAGCATGTCTCTCTGTCGTAGTAAGGTTTATGCCATGTGTTGATTCAGCATCTTTGACCTTTGTGAGGTCAACCTTCTTCGGATTGTGTGGGAGTTTATGATCAGCTGGTTCCTCTTCGATATCCTCCTTCCGCAAGATTGCTGTCAACAAATTGCCAAATGTGAAATGGGACCTTTTGTGGAGTCTGGCCTTCCTCATGGTAGATCGAATGATTGCCCCAAAGTTGATAGGGACATTCGTCATCAAAGCATAGACCAAACACACTCTATCTCTCGATATCTTGGTGTATTGAGTCCCAGGAATAAGACATGAGTTGACAATGCGCATCCAAATTCTTGTTTCCCTATTTAGTGGAGCATAGGGGAAGGTGTTGTGTTGGCCGGTTTCTTTATGTCTGCCCCACCTTGCCATCGATCTGCTTCCACAAAGCGTGTGTCGTATTGCTCTATAAGGAGGCCTGCTGTACAGCTCTTTGAATGGTGTTGTGTCGACCGAAGGTAAGCCAAGAAAAGAGTTGATCCAGTCCGCGGTGAACTGTAACACCTGGCCCCGAATTTTGACTTCATTGCCTGTTGTGTTCGGCGACCAGTTGGCATAAAACTCTCTTGTTAGATCAAGATTACACTCTCCCATGTCGCGGAAGATGAAATCCAACTTCAAAGCCATTATTTTTTCCAACATACGCGGCTCCTTCTTTGCTAAGGTATCCTTGTTGATCAAGTCGACGTGCACATATTTTCTTTCTTTGTTGCTACTGTATCATGCTTTGGCTTCTTCCTCAAGAACCCATTTTATTCCGAACATTCTGCGTGGTAGTTGTGCTGAGGATGATTCTCCTTGGTCTTTTCGACTTCTCTTCTTGCCCTTTTGGGAAGTGGTCGCCTTCTCCTTGCCTTGCCTCGCTTTAGGTGCCATTGTACCTGAGACTAGAAATAGTGTTAGTTGCAGCACAGTCTCACTTGATACAATCTATAAGCAAGCATTAGGGGTACCACCCCACACTTAGTTTTGTTAACACAAATCAGTGAGGTGAAAGTAGTCGATTTACTCAGATTTCGTCGAGATATGTTTTAGGATTTTATTCCGACAAGAAAATCAGCAATGCATCACTTACTTGCAGCCATTGGACTACTTTCATGGTAGATATAGCAACACTCCTACATAGGGGTTACTACATGGAATCGTTATTCTTACAACAATCACAACCTCCTAAGTCGGTAGGCACTATAAGTCTTATCCCGATGGCCGGGATAGTCTAACATGTAAGTATCCAAACAACAATCTTAAGCAATATTCATAGCCATAGCAATTCCGCAAATATCATAACAATGCTATTGAAACCAAATTCAAGTCGGAAACAAGTCAAGATTTTCCTACGTATATGTTCACTCACATGATTTTGCAACAACAATCCAAACACATGAACATCACCAACAATCTTATATAATTTAGCAATTAATAATAGCCATAGCAACGTAGTACTTATGAGAAATAAATGAAGAATAAGAGAGTACTTACTTGCTTGAAACTTGTGGAGATGGTTTTGTGAATTGGAAGAGCAAAAGAAGAAAATTTTGAGAAGATTTGGAAGAGTATGCGGCGCCTTTTAGGGTATTTTCTATTGTGGTTGTGTTATAAAACTAAGTCCCCTTTATATAGGAAGAGTATGGGTCGGGTTATGACCCATTTACAATCGGTTTTGGAGACAAAAATCCTACATATGTGGCGCATTGTCTATGGAATAATGGGACATATGCGGCGCATTGTCTATGGCATAATGGGACATATGCGCTGCATAGTCTATGGCATTTGTAGACATATGCGCTGCATAGTCTATGGCATATGAGATACTGAGACCAAATGCCATAGCATAGGCGGCGCATAGTCAAAAGTATACCTAGGAATAGGCGGCGCATAGTGTATAGCACACTAGATTACGAGACCTTAGGCTATAGGATAGGTTGTGCATCGTTCGTGGCCTAGTTTTACCAAGGCCTAGCCATCCTCGAAGCCTATTTAGGCATGAGAAAGGCTCAATCCATAGCCTTATGCATCACCCTTCCTAACTTACCAACTTTACCATACAATGCGTCCAAATCGTCAATTAAAATCAATCTCCTCGTTGACTACTTCTTGCACCTATATTCTCTCAAACAAATGAAAACAATTAGTACAATGGGTTGCCTCCCACCAAGCTCCTTAGTTTTGGTCGTGGCACGACTCTTATTTTTGGATTTTTCATTTATCAAAATCAAAACAAGTACTAGAAGAAACCATAAAATGATAAAACGATGGGTTGCCTCCCATCTAGTGTCTTATTTATTGTCGTGGCTCGACGTAGTAATCTCAAGTACTTAGACTTCGTCGAGATAAGTGATGGCCATGTCATTCATCGAGTCAAGAGGACCGATATAAGGCTTAACACGTTGGCCATTCACTTTGAAGACAACACCCTTATTGCCTTCCAATTCGACTACTCCAGACGAGTAGGCTTGGATAACTTTAAATGGACCAGACCACTTAGATTTTAACTTACCTGGGAAGAGCTTAAATCTGGAGTTGAAGAGTCGTACCATATCACCCTATTGGAAGTTTCGTCGAACAATCCGCTGATCATGATACTTCTTCATCCGCTCCTTGTATAAATCCGATCTTTCATATGCATGGAGACGGAACTCATCTAATTCGTTCAGCTGCTCCAACCTCAGATTCTTCACATCATCCCAATTCAGATTCAAGTGCTTCAATGCCCACAATGCCTTGTATTCAATCTCGATGGGTAGATGACAAGCCTTCCCATAAACTAGTTGATAAGGAGACATGCCAATGGGTGTTTTGAATGCAGTCTTATATGCCCATAGTACATCATCTAGCTTTTGAGACCAATCCTTCCTACTTGCATTAACCGTCTTTGCAAGGATTTGCTTAATCTCGCGATTGGAAACCTCTACTTGTCCACTAGTTTGGGGATGATAAGGCGTAGCTACCTTGTGTTGCTTGACACCATACTTGGACAATACAGATTTGAATAGCTTGTTTCAAAAGTGAGATCCTCCATCACTTATGATAGTACGAGGTACTCCAAAGCGAGAGAAGATATTCTTCTTTAAGAACGCTACAACACGCTTTCCTTCGTTGTCGGCCAAAGCTACAGCTTCAACCCATTTCGAAACATAATCCACAGCAACCAAGATGTACTTCATTCCAAACGAATTCATGAATGGACCCATGAAATCAATACCCCACACATCAATGAGTTCTACCTCCAGAATTTTGGACATGGGCATTTCATGGTGTTTTGAAATAGCACCTTGACGTTGGCATTGGTCACACCTTCTCACATAGTCGTATGCATCTCTAAATATTGAAGGCCAATAATAACCACTTTGTAATACTTTTCTTGTTGTTCGATTGCCTGCATGATGTCCTCCAACTTGCGAAGTGTGGCATGCTTCCAATATAGTAGGCACTTCTTCATGGGATATACATCGTCGAATGATCCCATCCGCGCATCTTCGAAACAAATAAGGTTCATCCCAATAGTAGTGCTGAACGTCATGCATAAACTTCCTCCTTTGGTGGTAAGATAAATTGGCAGGTAGCACATTACTCACTACGAAATTTGCAAAGTCGGCATACCATGGTACTTTCTCCATTTTTGTAGCTAATATCTCCTCGTCAGGGAATGCATCATCAATCTGAATTTCAGGTTGTGCCACATGTTCATTCTCAAGTCTAGATAGGTGATCAGCCACTTGGTTCTCGCAACCTCTTCTATCTTTGACTTCGAAATCAAACTCTTGCAGCAGCAATACCCATCGAATCAACCTTGGTTTTGCATCCTTCTTTGTCATTAGATACCTAAGAGCTGCATGGTCTGTATGGAAGATCACCTTAGTACCCAATAGATAGGCACGAAACTTCTCAAACGCATACACAACCGCTAGGAGCTCTTGTTCAGTAACAGTGTAGTTCCTTTGGGCTTCATTTAGGACCTTACTCGCATAGTAGATAGGATGAAATAATTTCTCCTTTCTTTGTCCAAGAACATCACCGACGGCTACACTACTAGCATCGCACATGACCTCAAACGGGAGCGTCCAATCTGGTGCTACCATGATAGGGGCTTCAATGAGTTTTCCTTTAAGGCATTCGAATGCCTTTAAGCAATTGTCATTAAAGTCAAACTTCGCATCTTTCTCCAATAGTTTGCACAATGGACTAGAAATTTTGGAAAAGTCTTTGATGAATCTACGATAGAAACCAGCATGGCCAAGAAAACTACGAACTCCCTTCACCGAAATTGGAGGCGGTAGCTTCTCAATTACCTCTATTTTTGCTCGATCAACCTCCATTCCTCTTTCAGAGATCTTGTGCCCAAGAACGATTCCTTCTTTTACCATGAAGTGGCACTTCTCCCAATTCAGCACAAGGTTGAACTCCACACATCTTTGCAATGCCATGCTCAAATTTGCCAAACATGCTTCAAAAGACTCACCGACAACTGAAAAGTCGTCCATAAATACCTCCAAAGTGTCTTCAACCATATCAGAGAAAATAGGCATCATACAACGTTGAAAGGTGGCTGGTGCATTACACAACCCGAATGGCATGCGTTTGAAGGAAAACGTACCATATGGGCATGTAAATGTTGTCTTCTCTTGGTCTTCGGGAGCAATACAAATCTGATTATAACCTGAATAACCATCCAAGAAGCAAAACCATCTTTTCCCCGCTAATCGATCTAGCATTTGGTCCATAAATGGCATGGGGAAGTGATCCTTGAGTGTCCAAGAATTCAGCTTGCGGTAGTCCATGCATACTCTCCATCCAGCAACGGGCCTGAGTGGAATAAGCTCATTCTTTGCATTCGCGACCACCGTCATTCCTCATTTCTTGGGAACACATTGTACAGGACTTACCCATGTACTATCAGAGATAGGATATACAACTCTTGCGTCTAAACACTTGATAATCTCCTTCTTCACCACTTCTTGCATAGGTGGGTTTAAACGCCTTTGATGTTCAATGGTGGGTGTGCACTTTTCTTGAAGCTGAATTTTATGTGTGCAAATTCCAGGTGGAATACCAATAATATTCGCAATGGTCCATCCAATGGCTCTAATATACTTGCGGAAGATCGCAATAAGATCTGCAACTTGTTGCTCACCCAAATTGGCTGCCACTATGACTGGAAGTGTGTTTCCGCTTCCTAAGAACGCGTACTTCAAATGACTTGGCAGCTCCTTCAATTCTAGTGTGGGTGGTTCTTCAATAGATGGCTTGGCTGGTGGTGTGGGTCGATTCTTGAGATCAAGATCCAGCTTCTTGGGAGTATAGCAATATGTCCCTAATCCCGATAGGGCATAAATAGCTTCTTCAGAAATTTCAGCATCCTCATTCTCTCCTTTCATGAGCAAAACCTCCAAAGGATCATCAAGAATTTTCTCTTCTTCAAGTCGTTCTTTCTCATCATCAAAGACAACATCATCCACAGAAAATACACTCAGATCTTTGGGTTGCTTCATTGATTTGCAAACATCAAATCGAACCACTTCGTCATTTATTCGGAATGAAAGTTCATTAGCTCTCAAATCAATAAGCACACTTCCTGTAGCAAGGAAAGGGCGTCCCAAGATTATGGGAACCTCTGAATCTGCTTCACAATCCAAGATGACAAAGTCTGCTGGAAAGATAAATGAAGAAACCTTTACCAAGACATCGCATAGAATACCAACCGGTCTTTTTACCGACCTATCCGCCATAACAAGCCTCATATTAGTTGGTGTAGGATCTCCTAACCCCAACTTCTTGTAGATCGATAATGGCATCAAGTTGATGCTGGATCCTAGGTCACATAATGCTTTGGCAAAGTTCAAAGATCCGACAGTGCAAGGAATAGTGAAAGCTCCGGGGTCGGCCTTCTTCTGAACTATCGATCGGGTAGCAATTGCACTACAATGATGCACATCATCCTTCAGCTCATAACTTGCTGCCCTCTTCTTAGTCAAAAGATATTTCATAAACTTCGCATACCCAGGCATTTGTTCAAGTGCCTCTACCAATGGAACATTAATGGTCAGTTGCTTCAACATAGTCATAAATTTGCTGAACTTAGTGTCATCCGCCACTTTCTTCAATCTTTGGGGAAAAGGTGGTGGTGGGTATGGAAGTGTTCTTTCCATGGCTTTCTTCTCCTCTTTCTTCCGTTTTTCTATTTTTTTAGGCTGCACGTCACTGGGCGTGACATCCTTGACGTCAGGACTGGTTGTTGCGGCATCTTCTCCTTTTACGTTATCATCCATGTCCGCAACTTCGTCAACCACTTGCTTGCCTTTTTCTGAAGGTTCCAGCACCTTACCACTTCTGGTAGTGATGTCCATGCATGACCCATCATTCCTAGGGTTTTGCACAGTATCGCTAGGTAAAGTGCCAGCCTTTCTTTGATTGAGTGCTGCTGAAAGTTGGCTCAGTTGCTGATCTATTTGTTTGATTGAAGTGGAATGAGAATCAACTAGTTGTTTCATGGAGGACAAATCATTAATTACCTCAGTAACTCCCGTGCTCATTGCTTTCACTCCTTTCAATAATTTAGCCATCATGTCTTCCATACTTCCAGAATTAGATGTGGTGGTGTCACGTCTTCCAGGGGGAACATACACACCACTATTGTCATTCTTGTTCTTCCAACTACCTTGGTCCTTGTTTCCAGATTTCTCATAGTAGTTCCGACCTTGGTTTCCTTGGGCATTGCCTCGAAAACCCCCCTAATTATTCAAGTAGTTGGCTTCTTCTTCCGAATCAGATTTGTCTCTTCCTTTTAGCGCCACAGCTTTCACTTTTTTGGTCTTCCCTGATAATAAATGCTTTGTAAGAAGATCCATCTGTGTTTTCATGTGCGCCATATCTTGATCACATTCTTCTTGTCTTCTTCTTTGGTCTGCAGTCATGCCTATAGATAAAGTGGGGCTTGCTACCTCGGAATCCCTGGTATGCCAAGCTCTACTTTGTTTCGTCATGCGATCTAGCATATTGCTTGCTTGACCAAAGGTGAGGTCCATAAATGATCCTCCAGCCGCATTATCCACCACTGGTTTAGTTATTGAATTCAAGGCTCTGTATAGTATCTCCATTAGGTGAACATTAGTCATATGATGGTTTGGACACCTCGCTAGCTTTGTCTTGAACCTCTCCCAAGTTTCATGAAGAGCTTCAGTGGGAAGCTGACGAAAGTTGCTGATTTCATCTCTCAATTGTGCTCTTTTGGATGGCAGAAAGAATCTTTCTAGGAAAGCGTCTCTCAATTGCCTCCAATTTGTAATAGAATCAGGAGTCAGCCCATTCAACCATAGTGTTGCCTCCCCAGACAGAGACAATGGAAATAGACGTAATCGAATTGCATTTTGACCAACACCAGGATTGTCAAAAGACTTGCATGTAGAAATAAAGTTGATGAGATGCATATTCGGATCATCGCTTGCTAGTCCACCAAACAATCCCTTGAGTTGCAATAACTGAATCATGGTGCTTGTGATGTTGAACTTGGCTTCGGGCGCTAATGGTGGTGGAATTATAGCTCCAGTGGCTCCGGCACCATCAAGATCATCATCATCATCGTCGAAAGCTGGCTGCATAGGTTGGCGATCATGTCTATACCGAGCTTGTCGACCTCTTCTGTTGGCAGGTGTTACGTGTTCAGCATCACGCCTAGGGTTTAGTAACTCGTCATCACCTAAATCCTCATCGTCAGGATTTGGTGCTCGTGCAGGGTTATCAATGTTCTGCTGTTGAACCTGGGTTGCGGCAAGGGCAGCCAATCTTGCTTGTTTGTGTTGAGCAGCCATCCTTGCGATTTCATCTTGTGCTTCCATTCTAGCAATGCGTTGTGGTTCAGGATTGATTGGTAATAACGGTTGACCAGAACTTCGAGTATGGGGCATGCACTAAAATAAAAACCTGCAGTAGACAAAAACAAAAACTAAAAGTAAAAGTACGAGAATCTTTGACCAAAGGGTCTAATAATTATTACGAACTTAATTGACACTTGTATTCCCCGGCAGCGGCGCCAATTTTTTGATAACGCTCAATCTACAGCTCTCGTTTGAGTGTAAAGCGGTCGTTAGAAAATATAGAACCCAACCTGGGTTGGGTGTCGATCCCACAGGGAATAGCTTGGCCAACAAGTAAGTAAAATTACTAAACTTTTGGTGCAAGTCTCGTAAGAAGGGGGGGATTCTTGTCTTGCAAGTAATGTAAACAAAAACTGAAAATAATAAAGTAAAAAGAGAGAGATTGTTACGTTGGTTGTAAACAATGAGAATTGAAGCGTTGGGGTTATGTCCACCTTCTGAGGTATACGTCTCTATTGGCTATGAGTGTGTAGAATTCTGTCATGCAATTGCTTATAGAGAATTGTAGTCGATGGTAAATCCAAGCGTCTCTCGACCTAAACAAGGACTATTTCACTTTAACTCTCTCGAGCTTAAAGCGTATCTAACGGTACGAATTCTCCAAGAGGTTAGTCCAGTTACGGCACTAGCTTTTTAATAGGAAAGGGTGTCCTACTACCTTGACATTATCTCTTTTCCAGACAAATAACTTTTCTCTCGAATAAGTTAAATGTTAGACTGGTGTATTCTTGCGTTTGCAACCGCAAAGAATGTAGATTAAGATGAAGAGAATAATGATATAAGCAATATACGTGCCTCGAACTCACAAACTCACAGCAATAGATAGTAACTCATTCGGTTTCCATAACCCCAACAGAGAAGTTTAGTTACCCATGAATGCGAAGGAAATCACGATTGACATTGTTATTATATCACGATATTGAGTAATGGCGTGTAGATCAAGTGATAGGCGTGAGGCGTGATTCCTTAGCAAGTAACGATTCTCTTGTTGTGGAATTTAAGAATAGAAGAGTAGAAGAAGAAAAATAGAATTAATGGAAAGATTAGAAGAGTTGTAGAGTAATAGAATTGAATTGTAAGATGAGGAGTTAAGAAGATATTCTAAAATCTCTAGCATGATAGGGTATTTATAATACCCATATCCTAATCCTACTAAGCTAATGAAATAAATAACCAAATCCTATTAGACTAATGAAATCCTTAACCCAAATGTACTAGGTTAAGGTAACATTATCATAATCCACATAAAATAATGAAATACATAACCTAATTGTACTAGGTTAATGTATCATTGTCAAAATCCAGCTTTGTGTCTGTAAGTCCCCAAAGTCTTCAGAATTGTTGTTTTAGCCCGGGACAGATTTTCCATGCAGCAGTTTTGGTCCTTAGGCGTGTAAACTCCCTTCCCTTCCTTCGTGAGCTTTCTTTTGCGTCAAGTAAGCCATAAAATGCTGAATTCTGCATCATTTATACCTGAAACTTTACTAATCATGTTCGTTAGCTCATTTACAGGAAAAAGGACTAAAAGTGCATGAAATATATAATTTGTTCTCAAAACTAGGCTAAAATATGGGCAAAATATATTGATATAGGCGTGTAAATCCGCCTATCATCATGGTACCCCTACGGCTTATGTATAGATTGTATCCATTGAGATTGTGCTAACGTGAACTCTATTTCAAGTCTCAGGTACAATGGCACCCAAAGCGAGACAAGGCAAGGAGAAGGCTACCACTTCCCAAAAGGGCAAGAAAAGAGGCCGCAAGGAGCAAGGAGAATCATCCTCAATGCAATTACCATGCCGTATGTTTGGAATAAAATGGGTTCTTGAGGAGGAAGCCAAGGAATGGTATAGGAACAACAAGGAAAGAAAATATGTTCATGTCGACTTGATAAACAAGGAAAGCCTAGCGAAGAAGGAGCCGCGCATGTTGGCGAAGATCATGGCATTAAATTTGGATTTCATCTTCCGCGACATGGGAGAATGTAATCTTGATTTGACAAGAGAATTTTATGCCAACTGGTCTCCGAAAACCACAGGCAGCGAAGTCAAGATTCGGGGCCAAGTTTTACAACTCAATACGGATTTGATCAACTCCTTTCTTAGCTTGCCTTCAGTCGATCCAGCACCATTCAAAGAGCTGTACAGCAGACCTCCTTATAGAGCAATTCGGCACACACTTTGTGTAAGTAGATCCATGGCACGCTGGAGTAGACACAAGGACACTGGTCGACACAACACTTTCCCATATGCTTCTTTGAATAGGGAATCAAGGATATGGTTGCTCATGGTCAACTCTTTCCTCATTCCAGGGATGCAATACACAAAAATAACAAGAGATAGAGTGTGCTTGGTATACGCATTGATGACGAATGTCCCTATCAACATTGGGGTAATCATCCGATCTACAATGCGAAAGGCTAGGCTACACAAGCGGTCCCATTTCAGCTTCGGCAATCTGTTGACTGCAATCTTGAGGAAGGAAGACATCGAAGAGGAACTAGCTGATCATAAACTCCCACATAATCCGAAGAAGGTTGACCTCACAAAGGTCAAAGATGCTGAATCAACACATGGCATCAAGCTTACTACGGCAGAGAGACATGCTCGGGATGAGAGTTTCTCCCGCCATATGTACGGCATGATGAGGTTTACAATGATGAGCGGAGGTCGTGTTCCAACTGCTGCAGAGCTCCAACAGCTGGACTATGACTACCCAATGAATGAGCATGTGAAGGCCATGTGTGGAGTAGGGGTATACTTTGAGGAACCTCTTGATGACGATGTGCCAACCGATGATGATCGCAGAATGCCAAACTCCGACATGGAGGAGAACTCTGATGGCGACGACTCTGATGATGATTCCGACAAAGGGGGTATGACCCCCGACATTGAGGAAGAGTCCGACTGACCAGGTTCTTCTTATTTATTTTCCACTGAGGACAGTGTCCCGACTAAGTGTGGGGTGGTGGTATTGCATGCTATACTTCTCTACTCGCATCTATGTTTGTTTCCTTTGTTTTTGTTTCGTTTTTTTTCATTGTTAGTAGTAAAAAAAATTAACTTCACATGAAATTATTTTGATAGGCAGCATGAGATTATGACAAGAGTTTGTGCTAAAATCATGACTATTGAGACATTTAGGCTCTAATTGTGACTCACTATGTGATATTGGGTGGTTCAATTTCGTCACCTGTTAGGACAAGAGTCTATACTACTCTCAATAAAGTCGACCATGTGCCTTGTGTGTGTGAGCTAATAGTATATTCTGTGCTTGTGGCTGATGCTAGAACTTGCCTGGTATGTATGTAAAGCGAAAATAAGGAGTGTAAGTTTAGGAGATGATTTAGGCATTTCTTTGGCAACCTATATTTGTTTACCTTCATTTTTACCTACCCATGGACATTATCCTAGTTAACCCTTTTGAGCCTTTAGCCTATTTTCTTTGACAACCTCATATGTAAGCCTAATCCATTTTTTTCAAGACCATAATTTGATCCAAATTCCTAAGTGCTTTAAAGTGTAAAGTCATGTGAAAAAATAAGAGGAAATTGGGTGAGTATGATGCTTTAGAATGCATTGGTGCTTGAAATTGCTATGAAAAAAAAGTGCTATCATAAGAGGTATGTTATGAAAAGAAAAAGGAAGAAAAAACTGAAAAGTTAGTCATGTTTAAAATCGAAAAACAAAAGAGGAGAAAAAGGGTGGTAGAATAAATGAAAGAAAGGTTGTTAGAAAGAAAAGTGTTAATGATACAATGTGATGTATTAAAGCACTTAGGAAAATAGTCACTATTTCTGGCCAAAATAGTCCTACCTGTCCCTTAGCCTACATTACAACCATCAAAAGACCTAGTTGATCCTAAGCTTGTCATTCTGACATTTAGTAGAGCATTACACTAAGGGCAAGCCTATGGTCATCAGTTGCTTCATATGAATTCTTTGTGAGAGCGAGAGCAAGGATATTTTGATACCCATGTTTGAAAAATATGCTATACTTGTGAGTGATTATGGGTAATCCATTGTGAGACACACATGGTAGATGAGTTTTGGGTGGTCGTGTATGATTCTTTGTGCCTTGACTTTTGAATATGAGTTGACCACCATCACGAGTCTATGCTAGAGGTTAAACGGTTTCTACTAATGATCGAAAAACTACTCTTTGTTGATAATTGTTCTGCTTGTCTTGACGAATATTTTGTGTTGTTGCTGTGAAAACCTAAGTTGATGTTTAGAGGGACATAGTATTTTTTTCGAGGACGAACAAAGCTTTAAGTGTGGGGTGTTGATGATAGGCGAATTTACACGCCTATAGCACTATATTTTGCCCATATTTTAGCCTAGTTTTGAGAACAAATTATATATTTCATGCACTTTTAGTCTTTTTTCCTGTAAGTGAGCTAACGAACATGATTAGCAAAGTTTCAGGTATAAATGATGCAGAATTCAGCATTTGATGGATAACTTGAAGCCAAAGAAAGCTTCACGAAAGGAGAAAAGCCAATCTTGGACGCCAAGGACTAAAGATGGCGCATGGAAATTCTGTCCCGGGCTAAAACAACATTTCTGAAGACTTTGGGGACTAGAAGTAACTTATTATGATTAGGTTAATGATACATTAACCTAGTACAATTGGGTTAAGTATTACATTAGCTTGTTAGGATTAGGATAATGATACATTAACCTAGTACAATTGGGTTAAGTATTACATTAGCTTGTTAGGATTAGGATAATGATACATTAACCTAGTACAATTGGGTTAAGTATTTCATTAGCTTAGTAGGATTTGGTTAAGCATTTCATTAGCTTAGTAGGAATAGGATATGGGTATTATAAATACCCTATCTTGCTAGAGATTTTAAAACATCTTCTTACATTCAATTCTATTCTATTCTACTTCTAAGACATTCTAGTTCTAAACAATCATTCTTCCATTAATTCTATTTTTCTTCTTCTATTCATCTATTCTTAAATTCCACAACAAGAGAAACGTTACTTTGCTAAGGGATTCACGCCTAACGCCTACCACACCATTACAAACGTGAAATCTTTATTGTGGTATAACAACAATGTCAATTGTGATTTCCTTCGCACTCATGGGTAACTAAACTTCTCTGTTGGGGTTATGGAAGCCGAATGAGATACTATCTATTGCTGTGAGTTTGTGAGTTTGTGACACGTATGTTGCTTATATCATTATTCTCTTCATCTTAATCTAAATTCTTTGTGGTTGCAAACGCAAGAATACGCCAGTATAACATTTAACTTGTTCGAAAGAAAGGTTATCTGTCTGGAAAAGAGATAATGTCAAGGTAGTAGGGTCCCATCCCCTATTAAAAATTTAGTGTCGTAACTGGATTAACCTCTTGGAGAATTCATACCGTTAGACACGCTTTAAGCTCAAAAGAGTTAAAGTGAAATAATCCTCGAATAGGTCAAAAGACGCCTGGATTTACCATCGAATACAATTCTCTATAAGCACATGCATGTCTGAATTCAACACACTCATAGTCAATAGAGACGTATAACTCAGAAGGTGGACATAACCCCAACTCCTCAATTCTCATTGTTTCACAACCTACTAAACATTCTTTCTTTTTACTTTGCTATTTTCTGCTTTACTCTCTTATATTGGTTACATTACTTTCACAATACAATTCCCCCCTTCTTACGAGACTTGCACTAAAAGTCTAGTAATCGTTGCTTACTTGTTGACCAAGCTATTCCCTGTGGGATCGATACCCAACCCAGGTTGGGTTCTATATTTGCTAACGACCGCTTTACACTCCTACGAGAGTTATAGATTGAGCGTTATCAAAAATTGGCGCCGTTGCCGAGGAATACAAGTGTCAATTAAGTTCGTAATAATTACTAGACCCTTTGGTCAAAGATTCTCGTACTTTTACTTTTAGTTTTTGTTTTTGTTTACTGCAGGTTTTTATTCAGTGCATGCCCCATACCCGAAGTACTGGTCAACCGTTATTACCTCTCAATCCTGAACCACAACGTATTCGCAGAATGGAGGCACAATACGCAATTGAAAGGATGGCTGCTCAACAGGAACAGGCGAGACTAGCTGCGCTAGCCGCCGCTCAAGTGCATCAACAGAATATTGATAACCCTAGGCGAGCAACAAATCCTGACGATGAAGATCTAGGTGATGACGAGCTACTAAACCCTAGGCATGCCGCTGAGATCGCAACATCTGCCAACAGAAGAGATCGTCAATCTAGGTTTAGGCCTGAACGCCAAGCTATGCAGCCAGCTTTCGACGATGATGATGATGATCTTGATGGATCCGGAGCCACAGGAGCCATTATTCCTCCACCATTGGCACCCGGAGCCAAGTTCAACATCACGAGCACCATGATTCAGTTATTGCAACTCAAGGGATTATTTGGTGGACTAGCAGGCGATGATCCGAATATGTATCTCATCAACTTTATTTCTACATGTAAGTCGTTTGACAATCCTGGAGTTGGTCAGAATGCAATTCGATTACGTCTATTTCCATTGTCTCTGTCTGGGGAGGCAACTCTATGGTTGAATGGGCTGACTCTTGATTCTATTACAAATTGGAGGCAATTGAGAGACGCTTTCCTAGAAAGATTCTTTCCGCCATCCAAAAGAGCATAATTGAGAGATGAAATCAGCAACTTTCGTCAGCTTCCCACTGAAGCTCTTCATAAAACATGGGAGAGGTTCAAGACAAAGCTAGCGAGGTGCCCGAACCATCATATGACTAATGTTCACCTAATGGAGATATTATATAGAGCCCTGAATTCAATAACTAAACTAGTGGTGGATAATGTGGCTGGAGGATCCTTTATGGATATCACCTTTGGTCAGGCAAGCAATATGCTAGATCATATGACGAAGCAAAGTAGAGCTTGGCATACCAGGGATTCTCAGGTAGCAAGCCCCACTTTAACTATAGGCATGACTGCAGACCAAAGGAGAAGAGAAGAAGAACGTGATCAAGATATGGCGCACATGAAAACATAAGTGGATCTTCTTACAAAGCATTTATTATCAGGGAAGACCGAAAAAGTGAAAGCTATTGCGTCAAAAGGAAGAGACGAATCTGATTCGGAAGAGGAAGCCAACTACTTGAACAATCAGGGGGGTTTCCGAGGTAATACCCAAGGAAACCAAGGTCGGAACTATTATGATAAATATGGAAAAAGGGACCAAGGTAGTTGGAAGAACAAGAATGACAAAAGTGGTTTGTATGTTCCCCCTGGAAGACGTGACGCCACCACATCTAGTTCTGGAAGTATGGAAGACATGATGGCTAAACTACTGAAAGGAGTGGAAGCAACTAGCGCGGGAGTAACGGAGGTAATAAATGATTTGTCCTCTATGAAGCAATTAGTTGATTCACATTCCACTTCAATCAAGAAAATAGAGCAGCAATTGAGCCAACTTTCAGCAGCACTCAATCAAAGAAAGGCTGGCACTTTACCTAGCGACACTGTGCAAAATCCAAGGAATGAGGGATCATGCATGGCTATTACTACTCGAAGTGGAAAGGTGCTGGAAACTTCAAAAAAAGGCAAGCAAGTGGTTGACGAAGAAGCGGAAATTAATGATAAGGCAAAAGGGGAAGTTACCGCAGCAGCCGATCCTAACGTCCTTAACGTCACTCCTCACGACGTGCAGCCTGGAAAAGCTGAAAAATGGAAGCAAGAGGAGAAGAAAGCCGTGGAGAGAACAATTCCATACCCACCACCACCTTTTCCCTAAAGATTGAAGAAGGTGGCGGATGATACGAAGTTCAGCAAATTCATGACTATGTTAAAGCAGCTGACCATTAATGTTCCATTGGTGGAAGAACTTGAACAAATGCCTGGGTATGCGAAATTTATGAAGGATCTTTTAACAAAGAAGCGGGCAGTAAGCTATGAGCCGGCAGATAATATTCATCATTGCAGTGCAATTTCCACAAGGTCCTTAGTACAGAAGAAGGCAGACCCTGGTGCTTTCACTATTCCTTGCACGGTTGGATCTATGAATTTTGCTAAGGCATTGTGCGATTTGGGAGCTAGCATCAATTTGATTCCACTATCCGTCTACAGAAAGTTGGGGTTGGGCGACCCTACTCCAACCAATATGCGGCTCGTGATGGTAGATAGGTCGGTAAAACGACCTGTGGGTATCTTGAATGATGTGTTGGTGAAGGTGTCTACCTTTATTTTTCCTGCAGACTTTGTGATTTTGGATTGCGAGGTGGATTCTGAAGTTCCCATAATCTTGGGACGTCCTTTCCTTGCAACAGGAAGTGTGCTTATTGACATGAGAGCTAATGAGCTTTTATTTCGGTTGAATGACGAAGTGGTCCGCTTTGATATATGCAAAGTAAAGAAGCAGCCCAGCGATATAAATGTGTTCTCTGTAGCTGATGTTCATCATGATGATCAGAAAGCATTATCTGTAGAGAAACAGCTTACTGTTGAGCCATTGTCTGTTGCGCCACTGAATGTTGAGCATGAGGACGATGAAGATTATGAAGAACTTATGGGTGCTCTTACAGAAATAGAGTCCTATTCCCATACTCCTAAGCAACCGGACCATGATCTTAAGAATCAACCGTCACCAACAGCGAAGACTTCCCTTGAAGAGCCACCAATGCTAGAATCGAAAGAGCTCCCCGATTATCTAAGGTATGTTTTCTTGGAAAGTATAAATATACTTCCGGTGAGTGTGGATGATTTAAGTAAACAGCACGTAGAGGCTCTCATCTCTGCTCTGAAGAGATACATGAGAGCTATGGGTTGGACAATTGATGATATAATTGGTATCCCTCCTGGGATAGGCATGCACAAGGGTCATCTCGAAGAAGATTTCATGCCTACAAGTAAGCCTCATTATTGTCTGAATCCATTCAGAAAACGATCAACCATCTATCTCGATGAAGTCTAAGTAATCGAGATAGCTATGTCGTGCCACGACAATAAATCAAGCGCTAGATGGGAGGCAACCCATCATTTATCATTTTTCATTTTTTTGTCTTTCTCTCATTCTAGTACGTGTTTTATTTTTGATAAATAAAAATCCAAAAATAAGAGTCGTGCCACGACCAAAAATAAGGCGCTTGATGGGAGGCAACCCATCGTACTAATCGTTTTCATTGGTTTTGAGCGAATGTAGGTGCAAGAGGTATAAAATGAGGAGATCGATTTCAGATGCGATTTGGACGTATGGCATGGTAAAGGTGGTAAGTTAGGAATTAAGATGCGTAAGTCTATGGATTGAGCATTGCTCATGACAAAATAGGCATCGAGCAAGGCTAGGCCTAGGTAAAACTAGGCCACGAACAAGGCAAAGCCTATACTATAGCCCTAGGTCTCGGAATCTAGTGTGCTATAGCATAGGCGCCGCCCATGCTCAAGTATGCCATAGCATAGGCGCCGCCTATGCTAAAGCATTTGGTCTCTGAATCTCATATGCCATGCTAAAGGCGCCGCCTATGGTCACTAAAGGCATTGCACTAGGCGCTGCCTATGCTCACCATAGGCTTTGCATTAGGCGCCGCCTATGGTCACCATAGGCCAAGATAAAGGGGCTGCCTATGGTCACTTTTTGTCTCCAAAACCGATTTTAAATGGGTCAAAACCCAACCCATTCTTTTCCTATATAAAGGAGACTTAGTCTTGAAACACAAACACATTGAAAACTTGACCTAGGCGCCGCACATACTCTCCAAATCATCTCAAAACTTTTCTTTTTGCTCTCCCACTTCACAAGAACATCTCCAAAGGCTTCAATCACGTAAGTTCGCTTTTGTTCTTCATCTATTTTTCGTAAGTGCTACGTTGCTATGTCTATTATGAATTGCTACATCTTGAAGAAATATTGGTGATGTTAATGAGATTGAATTGTTGATACAAAACCAAGTGAGTGAACATGTACGTTAGGATACTCTTAACTTGTTTCCGACTTGAATTTGATTTTGATGCAGTGTTATACTACTTGCGGAATTGCTATAGTCATAAACATTGCATAATCTTGTCACTAGAATGCTTACATGTTAGAATGTCCCGTTCATCGGAATAAGACTTATAGTTGCCTACCGACATAGGCGGTTGTGATTATTGATAGAAACAATACCATGATGTAATCCCTATGTAGCATTCTTGATATATCTAACATGAAAATATTGCAAAGGTTGTAAGAAGTGATACATATCTGATTTTCTTATTGGAATATAGCTCCTACAACGTATGTCGATGAAGTCTAAGTAATCGACTACTTTTACTTCACTAATTTGTATCAACAAACTAAGTGTGGGGTGGTACCCCTACTGCTTATGTATAGATTGTATCCATTGAGATTGTGCTAACGTGAACTCTATTTCAAGTCTCAGGTACAATGGCACCCAAAGCGAGACAAGGCAAGGAGAAGGCTACCATTTCCCAAAAGGGCAAGAAAAGAGGCCGCAAGGAGCAAGGAGAATCATCCTCAATGCAATTACCACGCCGTATGTTTGGAATAAAATGGGTTCTTGAGGAGGAAGCCAAGGAATGGTATAGGAACAACAAGGAAAGAAAATATGTTCATGTCGACTTGATAAACAAGGAAAGCCTAGCGAAGAAGGAGTTGCGCATGTTGGTGAAGATCATGGCATTAAATTTGGATTTCATCTTCCGCGACATGGGAGAATGTAATTTTGATTTGACAAGAGAATTTTATGCCAACTGGTCGCCGAAAACCACAGGCAGCGAAGTCAAGATTCGAGGCCAAGTTTTACAACTCAATACGGATTTGATCAACTCCTTTCTTGGCTTGCCTTCAGTCGATCCAGCACCATTCAAAGAGTTGTACAGCAGACCTCCTTATAGAGAAATTCGGCACACACTTTGTGTAAGTAGATCCATGGCACGCTGGAGTAGACAAAAGGACACTGGTCGACACAACACTTTCCCATATGCTTCTTTGAATAGGGAAGCAAGGATATGGTTGCGCATGGTCAACTCTTGCCTCATTCCAGGTATGCAATACACAAAAATAACAAGAGATAGAGTGTGCTTGGTATACGCATTGATGACGAATGTCCCTATCAACATTGGGGTAATCATCCGATCTACAATGCGGAAGGCTAGGCTACACAAGCGGTCCCATTTCAGCTTCGGCAATTTGTTGACTGCAATCTTGAGGAAGGAAGACATCAAAGAGGAACCAGCTGATCATAAACTCCCACACAATCCGAAGAAGGTTGACCTCACAAAGGTCAAAGATGTTGAATCAACACATGGCATCAACCTTAATTATTCCATGATTAACTTAACTGGTTACGTGTATACATTCGGTGCATGTAAGTTTTTACCCTTCCTATACCTACTCTAGTAGGACATCATGGAGCATCAATATAAGGAGAAAAACAAACAATTTTGAAGCGTATATTGCATACATATAGAAAGCATTATTTTCAAGTAATAGGAGAATAACAAGATGGCATCCATTGAAGGCTAAAGAACAATTTAGAGTTGAGTTTACTTTATCACTGGTAGAGTTAGATTTTCGTGTGATTTGTATAATGGTTTAGTTATCTAGTTAAAGGTTTTATTTTGTGGTATTTGGTAGTTGGTGTGACTTGGTGAGGCATGTAACAAGAAGTAGGTTTGGCTTCTTGAGAGAGTTTTTGCTAGAAAACGTTATTATTAACTATTTGTGTCAAGGTACTAGAGTTAGTTCCTTTGATTTTTGAGTTGTACTAATAAATCCCAATTGAGGGTGGTTACTTCTTGGGTTAGGAGGTTTTTCTATGCAAATTGCTTGTGAATTTAGTTATTGCTCATAGTTATTTGCTTAGTAACATGGTCCCTGTGTAAAGTTGTTGGCACAAGTTCCTTTCACCTAGTTCTCTATAGTTCTTATTTTCTTCATGCTTGTTCATTAATAGAGGTTCAATACCTCATTAGGATTTGTAAGGTAAGGACTAGTCCGCCTTGCCTATACTATCTTTGTTGAGGAATTATAATAAAAGGCAGCTAGACACTTTGTGTAGTGTATATGTTCGCAAAGAGAGCGAGAGAGAATCATTGAATTTTGATTGTTTAAGGTGGCGCAATAAGTCTAGTAGTAAGATAATTGTCTCTAATCATTTACCCATCTGTCTAGATTGTCACAACATTTTTCAATTTGACATTCTCTAGCAATCATGAATTTATTCCCATAGAAAAGGTTTTGTAAGCCTACATTGCTTCAACTCTTACAAATGTCACAAAGTGTGTGTTTCATAATATTTTGATGACTCAATCGGAAAGGACCACACCATTAAGAATCTAAGCTTTTGCACTTGTATTGCCTCAATAATGAGACATAGCCCACAAAATTAGAGCAAGGAAGGAATTTGAATAACTTTCATATGGACAACACTATTGCACAATTTAGAGTATGAAAGATAAATAAATATGTCCTAAATGCCTTATACCCTCCCTCTTATAAGTGTGGCAAGCTACACACCCATAAAAAGACTCTATTCAACATGGATTCATAAACTCCCTAAGACCCAAAACTGAGCTATGATGTCAGGTTTGTCATTATCCGAACCATGGCCCTAATCGTGACGGGTATTCCAATCCAATAAAGGCCTGAGATAACACATTAGCATTATATCATAAGCATAGTCAAATCTAAAGTTTCCAAAACAAGACCATATGAAAAGAGGTTCAACATAAAAATAAACTAACATCCATTTCTTAAGAATCAAATCCAAACCATTACCCAACACCTATCTATGAAACCTCTAACTTTAAGAATAAATCCTCAGTCGGGACATAGCCCCCGACTATACCATGAAAATGATAAAATGCTGGAACAGAAATATAAATGAAAAGTAATAATGTCTTTCGGATGATGGAGGACTCACCACTTCTCAGCAGTTGTCCAAGCGAGAATATAAATACCCTAGTGTTGCATTGTATTATGGTAAAGTTTCCAGGGATGGTTAGTATGGCAAGTACTGGCATGCAACCCAGGGATAGTAAAATTAATATTTTGAAAATCAAGTCATAACTCTTTTTATGTAATGCCCCGAGAGTACATCCTGGGCATCACACGTTGCTTACAGTCCCAAGGGACCACAAGCTAACCCATGACTGATATCTGCTGTGAGCACTAAATAATAATACTGAAATAATTGCAGAATTAAGCTGAATTGCCATAAGGTTCGAAATCTGAATACTGATAAATAATAATATCTGGTAGAAATATCTAAAAACTAAACATTGTCTGAACTGGTCTAGTCTGAAAGCCTCTAACTGAATTGTCTGAATATGAAGTTGATGGGATAAGCCCCCAACTAACTCTAACTACTGAACTACTGATAAACTGAAATACTGAAATAAAAGCACATCCGCAATAGATGAGGACTCACTACTAAATCTGTGACTGTTGACTGGATTTGCCTAAGCGCGGTCGGGAACCTGAGCATCTGAACCTATGATATAAGACATCATAGTGCAAAGACAGAGTATGCATCAGTACATGGAATATACTGGTATGCTAAATGAGGTAAGGCTGAATACAAGGGTTCATATGTATGAACAGTAACTAACTAAATGATATAGAGTAACTGAATATGAGAGTACATGGATAACTGAAACTACTGTAAATACTGAGTATGTAATACAGTGCATATATGTATACTACAATTAAGCTTTTCTGAAGCTAAGTACTGAGTTCTGATAACTGAGTAACTGACATCTGAAGTTACTGATAACTGAATTACTGATATTCAGTGACTGTGTCTGACAGTCCTGATTTTGTAGAACTAAATAGAACTCTAAACTGACACTAAAACTAAGACTGTGGGAGGTAATCATCTAACTGACATGCCCCTCTCAGAACTGATTAGTGTCCAACCTGTAACCCCAGCTAGAAGGGTGTTAATACCGTGCCATGAGTACTAACACTAGAAAACCAGGATACCAAGCCTCACTGACGGGGACACCTAGGCGGAGCCAAGCCTAATCTAATGGATGACTCCTGGGAAGTAGTCAAGCCTAGTCTGACAGGTGACTCTTCATCCTGTGCTGGATACGTTGTTCGGAGTACAAGGATTGTGTAATGCCCCAAAATCTCATTCTGAGACGTCATACGGTGCTTAAGGCTACAAGTAGCCCTAAGCTAACCCTTTGAGCCTGTTACTACTTCTAACACTTACTTTTAAGATGGATAAAGCAAAACAATGGAACTGTCATAGCGTATCTCAACTGAATTAACAGAAGAGTACTTTCTGAATAGAAACATGCTGAAAAGTCTAAAACACCACTGATAGTCAAGTCTGACAAAGCCTCTACTACTCAAGAACTAGAGATCCATTAGGACAGATCCTCAACTGACTCATACTCAAATGAAAAGAAATAACTCAACTACTATGAAGACTGAAATCAGGGAAAACAGTTCCTCAAACCATGAGGACTCACCAACTATGGAGGTGTAGATGAAGGTACTCGAAGATCACTGTCACTGCTGAGACTGAACACCTGAACCTACATTATGAGACAATATAGCACACATACGTATATGTAGATCAGTACTTTGAGGATGTACTGAGTATATGGGAGTGTATGCGATACTTAAAATAATAATATCATCAATCTTTACAAAAATCATGCATGCTAATATAACTGACTCACATAGCTTGAATAATCTCAAAATACATATCTCGTAAATTATGAATAATAGAACACAGTATAAATCTCATCTCAAGGAACATACTTTACTTTAGAAACTGATTACTTACTCTTACAAATAGGGAAAACTACTTTCTTCTTGGGAAAATTTTACTTTAAGAAACTACTCTGAAAAATCTTGCTATTAGGGAGGTTCTCTTAACCGATATACACCATGTCAGATACATGGATTCCAACGAATAACCCTCCTAAGGAAGAAACCTCACATTGGGGAGAGGTGTCATACTCTTTCCAGGGAGTATAACCTCAACTCAACGATCACTATCTCGGCATCGGGCCCATAAATCTCAATCTTATGGTGGAACATAGTTCTGGGGTATGAAATCATCGTAACTTACCCAACTCGGTTCTAAATACTACTCCATTTAGTTAGCTACGCTCATCTCAAGGAAATCCACTTTAAAATAATGTTGTGGTTCATAAAGAACCCAACTATAAAATCTATAATCTCAATTAGAAAAGTGGATTTCAAAGCTACTATGACCGTCAAGGTCAAAACTTTCTCAATAATCTCAAAATACTCAAATCATGGGTGCTTATAGCACTAAAATTCTTAAAATTACAATCTCAAATAGGGCTTAATGACCCATATATCAATCTCATGTTAAGACGTATCAAAATTCATACTCGATATCATAAAGATTCATAAATCATATAGAAATCTGGAAATTTTCAGTAATATGCATTATAATCTCAACATACTCATGTACTTCAATTTCTAAAATATTGAAACCATCATAATCTCAAGAAATACAACATAGGGTATAACCCATACTTTAGTTTCATAAGAAAACATGTAAAACCATATATCTTTGTAATTAAAATAACTTTTGGGCACAAGGATGAAAGGAGTGTCCCTGTTCAAACCCCACATACCTTAGATTATGACTTGTAGATTAACAAGCCTGCTTGAGACTCTTTTTCGTACTCTTGAGTGAGGGTTCTTGAAGCTTTTTACTTGGGAATATTGAATCTTAACTCAATTTGTAGAAACTATGGTGGAATCTTAAGGTTCTTGGAGAAAGATTTAGATTTGCTCTTGAGAGAAAACCCTAGTTCTTGATGCTTTGGATGATTCTGAAGTTCTATGCTCCGTTTTGATATATCTAGGTGTTAAAAAGAGAGGGAAAAAAACAAAAAGCCCTTTTAAAATGGCTTTAAAATACTAAACGGAATCTGCGATGGCTCGTGCGTCGGTCCGTCACTGGCTCGATGGTCTGTCGGTCCAACCGTCTCACTTGGACCAGAATAGAGGCTCACTACCTTAGTAGCGATGGCTTGGGCGACGGTCCGTTGCAAGCTCGACGGTCCGTCGTCCTAACCGTCGCACTTGGCTAGTGGATGGGTTTACTTACTTAGTTGTGTCGGTTCGAGAAACGGTCCATCGCAAGATCGAAGGTCCGTCAACCTTCCCATCGCACCTGGACGGTTCTGACAGCTCTCAGTAAAACGGCCATAACTTCTCACTCTGATATCGGATTTGGATGAAATTGGTATTGTTGGAAAGCTAATTCAATTTCCCACACGATAAAAAGACAAAATTAGGAAAACTCTATCTGATTTAAACACTACTCACTTTGGAAGTCATTTCTTAATCTTATAGAGATACAATTTGGACTTACGGAAAGATTGGGGTATTACAGACTGCTACTAACGACTCTGCCTGTTTGACGGGGAAGTCGTCATCCCTGTACTCTCTTGGTTCTAAACCCTACTCTCAACTAAAAGAAACTGAACTGAGTATACAGAACTAGACTGGACTGATACTGAGTTTTCTGAGTTATCCTGAGTTCTGTAACTGACTGGATTCTACTGATTGGGACATGACTGATACTAGTATGTAACTGACACTGGCTATAGGTACACAGCTAAATTGTTGGGTATTAAATACTCCCAAGACTTTATAGCATAAAAAGAAAGACATAACATGATCATAAAGGCATAACAATACTTACTTGCTAATAATGCACTCATTTAGACATTTTGTTAAACACTTGATATACATGAACTTGTGCATGAATGGGATCACATAATAATATGTCATGCTTTCACTAGTCAAATCACATAAGCATTTCATCACACACTTGTAGGGCATAAGATTGTACATGGTGGGACCACATAATAACATGTCATGATTCCACTATTTACTTGACATAGGCAATTTAGCAAATATTTAGGGAGCATGGATTATTTGCATGATAATAGCTAACACATGAACATCATGATAGATTAATTAATTTGTAAATTCAAGGGTTTATCAAGATAATCACATATCCATCACACATGTTATTCAATTTTCATGAAACTTGTAATTAAATCATGGATTGAAACCCATCTAATATCATGAACATGAATTCAATCTAATTCAAACATAGAAATCATGAATCTGAGATCTTGTATGTTTAAAAAGGTTCTTGGACTTCATGGGTAAAAGGAACTCATGAATGAACACCTTCTTGAGAGAGAATGTTTTAAATCTTGAGAAAAGTGAGTGAATAATAAGATATTAGGGGTTATTTAAGGTATAAATCCCGTGTTTAGGCTGATTAGGGGTTTTAAGAATTGACCAAACAACTCCTGAAATTAAATAATGGAAGTTGGAAATCCTGATTTTTTTACCCCAGCACAATGCGGTACAATCGCATCGGCTCACTGGAAAGTGGACAACTGGAAACTGGGATAGTGGCACGATGCGGTGCCTCACTGGATGGGAAACTGGGCCTTGGTGCAACGCGCCATTATCGCAAAGCAACACTAGAAAAGTGACAATTAGGAAATTGGCTAGTGGCGCGATGCGGTGGTATCACGTTGGCTCACTGGAAAATGATAATTTCCATTTGGACTGCCTCCACGACACGCTGAAGTACTAGGTGGTACATTGTTTCACAAAAATGGCTCTAGCTCTTTGCCCGAGTATCGGATTTGGGCGAATTTTATATCGTTGGAAAGCTGACTGAATTTCCTATGCATTAGTAAGCTCTAAACTGAAAAATACTAAGTATTTCAAAAATTTTACATTGGATAACTCATGGAATGAGAGTTGATTTTAGCTAGAGAAATACGGGATATTACATTTTAACATCCATAATAATAATAAATTAGGGGATCAGGGATATTGGTCTAAAAGACGTAACAATTTAAAAACTTAATCATGAACTATGTAGATTTTCAAGATCATCCAGTAACCCATGGGCTATATGCGTCCGATACTCCCTAACCGATGGGACCTTAGTCTATGTTTGGTGCACGTACTGAGATTAGGCTAAAATCACAAATAAACTAGAGAAACCATATTATTCTCATGTTAAGTACGCCATCCCTTTGACGGGCAGAATATAGTTTCTAGCATTACTCATAAGGACTTATGCCTTCACGGTGAAGATTAGTTCCCTTTAAGGCCCAATTAAAGCAATTTTACACACATTATTATTCATGGAGTCTTTTATTAAGGATTTTCCATATTGGTATCATCTTAAAAGTAAACCCCATGTGTTTGTAAAAAATCATTAAGCGCTTCATTCTTTCATCTCATACCGTATTCAAAAAATGGTGTGAAAATTTTAATTTCCATGAGGAAAACTAAGTTTTGAAATGGGTTGAGGGCCATATTTTCATCTTGCAAAAATCGTTACAGGTTGTGAATCCATGTTAAAAATTTCACCAATTTCATAGAATATATTACATCTCAAAACCCATTAATAATGCATAGAAAATCAATAAAACAAGAAGAGAAATCAATATAAAGTTTTTCACCAAAATCTGCTCAACCCTAGTTTTAAACAATCATTAAAGAACATATAATTATAAAATAAATTGACAAAACATAGTAATACTTAAAGTAAGGAGTGTTAAACATGCCTTTTTGATGAATAAAGCTTGAATGTGAGCTTGGAATCTTGAACCCTAGGTGTTCTTGCCTCTTTGAATTTTTTGGGGGAAGAGAAGGAGTTTCTAATCATATTCTTTTTTATGAAGATTGTTATTGAGTGTTCAAAAGGGGTTTTAAACATATAAGGGTCGGACCTTATAAGAAAATGACCAAAATGTCCCTAAGTTTACCCAAAAAAAAATTCCAGAAACAAGTTCTATGGACCATAGGTTGAACCTACTGATTGTAGGTAGAGACGTGGGAATCAAACCTTTTTTCTTCAGCTTTCAAGACCCTACCTACAAATCATCCTAGGGATCGTTGGTTGAACCTACGGACCATAGGTAGAGTCTTGGAGATCAGAACCTTTTTTCCCAATTTCAGGACCCTACCTACGACTCAACCTATGGGTCGTAGGTAGGGTCATGTAAATCTGATAGCTTGATAGGGCTTTGGTGAAATGGATATAACTTTTTACTCCGACATAGAATTAAGGCAAAACTAGATGTATTGAAAAAAAGACACAAAAATATTTTATTTAATATATAGTATACCACCTAATACGTTATATTCTAGGATTAATGGTCATCGAATGTTGACCCAAGAAGGAACTTCCAATAAAACTCAATCGGTAGAAAATTTCTCAACTCAACATTGAGTTAGCAGATTTTACTAACCTCAATTCATCTCCATTGATGTTCCCACACTATATAATTGTTCATAACACTTTTACATATAAATCATTGGGTATGAGACAATACACATAGAAATGACAGTTCAAATTCTTGTCCAAAAATTTGAGGTATTACACTATTGGCCCCTTGGAGTTATTCATCCTCGAATGATGAGTAGGAACTTATTGAAGCTCTAGGAGTACATAATAAAGGATGTAACTTCACATTATAAGTTTTTACTTAAAAAATAATACATAAACATCAAAAGAAAAGAGCTTCATAACATTACTAAGTAAACTGTGTAAGCACAAATCAAGAGTTAACGAGACTTGACATATAATGAGCTTGGCCATGAGTTCTATAGAACATGATCATAACAACGTAAGGTATGAATTTTTCCTAGTAATCATCGTCTTGATTAAGGTTGATGCAAGATATGGAACAAGATTTTTGTGGGACATAATAATAGAAGCATTCTCCACCTCAAATGATACGTCCAATAGCCCTTAAATATAACAATGTTTCTCAACTATGATTTTAGAAATGAATACCACACTTCATATTTTCAACCTCATAATTCACCTGCAAAACACATAACTACAAGAGCCTGTGTCTAACGGCATATTTCTTCCATGTCGAAGCCTAATTCGGAGTTAAGAGGTGTTACCTTAACCTATGGGAACCTATACTCTACACCCCTCCAAGAATACTACTCTATCTTATCACTATAATCCAACAACCTCCGGTCTTAATCAAGGAATACTAGACACATAACACTATGATTTGTGTATCTATCAATCATAACATTTAAGTCTATCTTTACTATACCTACATTATGGATCTCCTCCAATAAAACCACCACCTTCAATCACAATCACAAAGATTTTCACCACATCTCCCCTTCCTAACTATTTCACTTCATGAAAGTTCATCTCACTCTTCCTTCTTCATCTATAACCTTACCTCGAGTAGTCACATCATGATTTTTATAATAAAGAACATCTAATTTCTTATCTAAAATATTTCTACGCTTCTATAGCCACTATCATCCTAACGTAAGGAAGGTCATTGAGGGACAAGAGTACAAGCATTCGATATGGGAGTAATACTGCTCAATTATGACTCTTATTTATCATACTACTCAAGGTGAGACCTATGAAGTGTGATATAATATAATAGGCATGAAATACTGCATAAAAAATACCTAGATTATAAATAAAAGGTCATTTAGGTACAAACATAACATAGCATGAGTTATTAGGACTGGGCACAGTGATAGACATGAGTGCATGTATCATGAGTTATATAACATAAAGTCGAGATTCATATATTCAAGAAATAAGGAAAGGATTGCCGCTTGAAGTTGTTGTTTCTCATTCTAAGAGTTGAGAATGGTTATGAGTTTGGAAAGATAGACTTAAATTGAGCTAAGACATGACATAAAATGATTTGTAACATATAAAGAGTATAGTTTCATAGAACTAAGCATAAAGTGAGACATAGTTTCATAGAACTAAGCATAAAGTGAGACATAAGTTCATGGACCATGAGCATCATAATGTAGTGCTTGAATACTTGAAAGCTTGGGTTGTTGAGAGATATTATTGGTTCTAGTTCAGTGGTTGGAGCATGGACATAAGTTTCATATAGAACTTAGACCTTAGGCATAGGCATAATTTGAATACATAAGACATTGGTAGAATTTTCTCTTAAACTAAAGTAAGAGGAATTTTCTAGGATAAGAATAGATTTATCACTACTCTTCCCTGAAACTCACCACAATGAGAAAATTTAAGATCTGCCTTAGTTCATAATATCCCTATTAGCTCAAAGGTTACTATCCTAGACTTGTAGAGATATCCTCTCATTAAATCTGCAAGTACAACACTCAGCTGAATAGGGGTATTATCATACACACGAACACCAAACTCCACCCTGATAACTATAATATGAGGACACTAAGTTCTTTCTAGGGTATCCCTTCTAGTGATACTAATCTCAATTTTTGCTAGGTTCCGTAGTCATCACCCTGTAACTTACACTCTCATGAGCATGCACATCCATACTTCTTAACACATAAAAATCCATCCTTCACTCTTTACTATGCTAGCATTAAACTTCTATTCTCATAACCTTACAACTTAGCAAAATTTTTAAAATTATTCCCTCTATTAAGCTCTAAAGAACACCATATAACAACTCCCTTGACTTCCCTTTTCTAATAAATTCAAGAACATTAACTAGGTTCACATGGAACTTATACACTTAAAACCTCATCTAGAAACTTGTAACCTGGGGTTCAACTTATTCTTATCACTACTAGAAAACATTAAATTTCAGACGGTCAATGTAGTCGGAATGTGGTCGGAAAATAAGGTAATTCCGACTACTTTTCGATTGATTGATAGTAGTCGGAATATAGCTTCTCGGAAAAATATTTTCGACTACACTAGTCGAAAATTTCCAACTACTTTAGTCAAAAATGTAGTCGGATATTTAATAAATATTTATTTAATAATTATAAATATTCCGACTACTCTAGTCAAAATTTAATAAATAACTATTTAATAATTATAAATTTTTCTACTGATTTAGTCAAAAATTTCATAAATAATTAATCAATAATTATAATTATTCTGACTACTGTGGTCGAAAATTTAATAAATAATTATTTAATAATTTTAATTATTCCGACCACTGTAGTCGAAAATTAAATGAATAAATATTTAATAATTATAATTATTCCGACCATAATAGTCAAAAATTTAATAAATAACTATTTAATAATTATAATTATTTCGACCACTGTAGTCGAAAAATTAATAAATAATTATTTAATAATTATTATATTGCATTAGCTTACACTGCTCTCAGTTTATAAACAACGTAATTAATGTATTTTTCACAATAGGATCAAACACGACAAAAATTTATAAACAGAACCACTTTAAAACATCCAAAACAAATATCAAATCAAATAGTTTAAACATTTAAATGTCACAACCAAAAAAAAAAAAATAATAATAACTACAATCTAATTATCATCAGATTCATTATCTTCCTCGTCTTGAAATACTTGCGGCATATTCTTCTTAACCAACTCCTCAAACTTAGCAAACTTAGCATCGTTAACTGCACATTGCTGCTTCAAATCTACAATTTGCTTTTTCATCGCTTCCATTTCTTCCACACTTTGCAAAGTAGAAGAGGAACTAGGAAACAACGAAGGACTACTCGAGGATTAAAGATCCCCTATCCCGTAGGTTCAACCTTTCTTTGGACGACCTACCACAGTTGTCCACATATTATTGTGCTCTGCATGTGATGGTTGGACAAGGGTACCATCCTATGAAGTAGGTTGGGTTTGACGCCACTCTTCTATGCTTTTTTGAAATTCTTCTGAAAGAAAAATTATTTGTCAGTATGTAAACAAGTAAAGTTAAATAATAATAAAACAATGTATGTAAAAGTTATTATCTTACACATGCATTCTTAGCACGCGTTTTGACCCAATCTCCACTTATACCGTCCTTGTTTTTCTTTCTATGTATATCTTCGTATACCTTAATAAAAGGGGGCTCTTTTTCCCCATTTTCATATTCCCACAAAATTTTAGAAAAAGAGATAATGCAAGTATTATCAATGCCAATTTCAGTATTCAAAGCCTCATGTTCCAGCTGCAGCATCTTCCTATAATAATAATAATAATAACTATCACAATCACACGGTACATGACTCTTTATTTTATTACTGAAAAGTTTATTTTGGTAACCTTCATTTTCTTCTTAGTCTAATTAAAATATGGTTAAAGATGTGACTAGTCCCAATTTCCAACTATGATTTTCCTGTTTCCTTTACTGAGACAGATACATACAAATCTCTACAGTTACCCTAGCTAGTTATAATATATAAATACAAATCTCTACAGTTACCCTAGCTAGTTATAATATATAAAGTATATGGTAGTAGTAGTATTTAATTGTAAAACTAGTAGTCTCAACTACGTCTCAAGCCCAAGAAAGTTAATGTCAGCTATATAATCGAGGAAAACATCGTGAAGTATTTTGATTGAATTAACAAGTCATAACATGCTTGGTAGAAGAACCAACAGCAGATTGATCAACCAAGTCGTTCATACAATTCAAAGCGCTTCCCCAAACACCGCGCATAGCGAAAGCTTTAGTGCACCAGACTGTCTTTTTTTTACAATGATTAAACTGACAAAGTTAATTCCTTATTTTGGAAAGTTAAGAGGCTCATTAAGAATAATATGGAAAATATTCTTAGTGACTATATCATAAATAATAGAAAACTGCACAAATATTCTTAGTAACTTACAGGGCTAATATTTGGTAAAGACAAATCAGGAAAGGATGGTTCGAGATTTGTTTTGTATTGCTTTATAATGGACCACAAATTTGATTATTACTTCTAAATTTTTGATTGGTGGACAACTATGCTCTGTCATATAATTTGCAGTGAATACAAAATTCAAAATACAGGAAGTGTGAATGGTATGTATAAGGGGAAAAAAAGGAATGCTTAACAATTATCTTCCATGCATTTCAAGGATACCTTATGCAGGAATTTCTCTCCAGATTCTATTATAAGAATATAATCATAAATCCTACTCAACCAAGTCAGAGTTAAGTATTTGACAACTAATAACGACCTATTTATCTTCTTTTTACGTTTGTAGATTATGTTATTGCAGAGTAATTACGTAAGCTAAGGATGCAACAATTAATGAGCTATATCTACACTAATGGAGTTGAAATAGCACATAGACAACCTCTGAAGATAATTTTCCAAAGGCATTTCAATTTCTTCTTCTTCTTCTGCAAAATAGAAATACACATAAGCAAGTGTTAGAAGCATAATTGATCTGGTATCTATTGTATTCCATATGCAAGCCAGAGTATGGGAATATTATAAGCACACCTTCAGCAATCTCCTTATCCAGGGGTACGGAGCACTCTATCTCATCGTTTTCTTTCTTAAGTACACAATTTCTTCCGATTATGCCGATATGCCGTATTTCATGAGTATCCTCTAGAATATCAAGTAGCATTTGCTTAAGATCCCCTACCCTGGAACCCAGTTCCACCTGTCACAAGCAAGAAAGGAAAGCCCTAATAGTATGTATCAAGACAAAGACTAGTATCTATCAATATCAATCATACCACTATTACCGTGAAACTAAGCCTTTTAGAGCGTAAAAAGCCTTCAACCGTAACTACTATCACTCTCCATGGGATCATTGGAGCAAAAGAAACTGAAGCTAAAACCATCAGAGTGTTAAAACTATGTACTAAAATACCAAGAAACTCCCATGATTAAAAGCTGAATGCAAACCTTTGTAAATCTGAATGCAAACCTTTGTAAAATCAGAAATAGCTGCATCAAGTTCTCTTTGAAACGCCAACGATGTTCCCCTGCCGATAAGTGCTTCGGGATATGTAGGATCTTATTCTAGTATCTGTATTTTAGGTAGAAGAGAAGATCTGTAAAGTAAGTTCGGCATGCCACACACAAATCTTCCGTTGAATCCATAAATCAGACATGAAAAGGGGAAAAATAAAGCACAAGGTACATCTCGTAGACAAAATTAAGAAAATGTTGAAAGCGGCAAGGCTAATGCTAACCTTGTCAAAGATGGGCACAGCATTACCATATTTTCCTTCATTAACCTGAAATCACCAGAAATATTGTTTCACTTCTATGTTTTGTACAAGATGACGAGCATAACAACTATTACTACGCCTCAATAACGTTAGGGTTGGCTAGATGAATCCTCACTGACCATATTTCTCGATTAAATACAATGAAGACATGAGTTAATATAATCGGCTTAACAGGAAGTTGGAAGAAAATCTATCATTACCCACAAATTGACCTTCGATGAGAATCTGGAACAAACTCACGGTTCAGTAAAATTGACATTCAATACTGCTTGTTCGGGGGCTGAGAGAGAAAATTGGGAAAGCTGATATGTTTAGTTTATATTTTATATAAACTATTTGATAATCATTTATGCATAGTACTATTATATTTAATTATTTAATATTTCCAATTATTTTTGTCTGAAAAAATTTTAATATATTTAATTATTTATAATATTTTCGACTACAGTAGTCAGAAATATTTTTATTATATTTAATTAATTATTAATTTTTTGTATAAAGGTATGATTATATATTTATGCATATATTTATTTAGTTATTGGTATTTTCGACTATAATAGTTGAAAATATATATTTAATAATTTACTTGTTTGATTATTTATATTTTTGACTACCATGATCGGAAATACATTGGTAATAATTTATTTAAATAATTATTTAAATTTTGTATAAGGATATGATTATATATTTAGTCATATATTTATTTAGCTATTAGTACTTTCGATTACAGTGGTCGAAAATATAGATTTAATAATTTATTATTTGATTATTTATATTTCCGACTACAGTGGTAGAAAATATATATTTAATAATTTATTTATTTGAGTATTTATTTTTTTACTACAATTGTCGGAAATATATTGGTAATAATTTATTTAAATAATTATTTAATTTTTGTATAAGAGTATGATTATATATTTAGTCATATATTTATTTAGCTATTAGTATTTTCGACTACAGCAGTCGAAAATATATATTTAATAATTTATTTATTAAGTTATTTATATTTCCGACTACGATGGTCGGAAATACATTGATAATAGAGTAATTTATTTATTTAATTATTTATATTTTTTACTACAGTGGTCAGAAATATATATTTAATAATTTAGTTATTTAATTATTTATATTTTCGACTAAGGTGGTCAAAAATACATTGGTAACAATTTATTTATTTGATTATTTATATTTCCGACTATAGTGGTCGGAAATATATATTTAATAATTTATTTATTTAATTATTTATATTTTTGACTACGGTAGTCGGAAATACATTGGTAATAATTTATTTATTTGATTATTTATATTTTCGACTACAGTGGTCGAAAATATATATTTAATAATTTATTTATTTATTTATTTATATTTTCGACTATAGTGGTCGAAAATATATATTTAATAATTTATTTATTTGATTATTTATTTATTTTACTATAATTGTCAGAAATATATTAGTAATAATTAAATAATTATTTAATTTCTGTATAAGGATATGGTTATATATTTAGTCATATATTTATTTAGCTATTAGTATTTTCAACTACAGTGGTTGGAAAATATATATTTAATAATTTATTTATTTATTTATTTATATTTTCGACTACGGTGGTCGAAAATTCATTAGAAATAATTTATTTAAATAATTATTTAATTTATGCATAAGGGTCTGATTATATATTTATTAATATATTTATTTAATTATTTATATTTTCGACTACAATAGTCGGAATATATATTTTCCAGAATTTACCGCCAAATATTCTGACTGTTGTAGTCACAAATAGTATTGGGAAAATATTTAATGAAAAAAATAACAAAAAATTAAATTTTTCGACCGAAGTAGTCGGAAATTTGCGACTACTTTTTTTCAGTCGGAACTTTTGGTCAGAAAATAGCGAATTTCTGGTAGTGTATAAACTTAACAATCTTATCCACCTAATGACTTATCCACTTTTAATCATTTCAACATTAGTACTCATGTATATATATCACAGTTGTACACTCAATATTTTCATAAGTTATCAACATAAGCTCGTTCACATATCAAATCAAGCTATTAATTTACTCCCATAAATATAGCGTAACTATCCTCGACATAATATTCTTATCACCACAACCAACATCTAATGTTCAAGCTTAACACCTATTAACAATCATGAATTGCCAATAAAACATCCCACATACTGTACTAGTTCATCAAACTATATGACAAAATAATCAATCTAAATTCCTTGCTTCATTTAACTATGTCTTCTTCATAGTATTACTACTACACCTTATAATTGACTATACGTCTTCTCATCTACTAGATTGGCTTACAACTGCTAGATTAAAGTTAAGAGACTCTCGGTGTAGTAAAACCACATTATTAGGATAATCAATCTTAATATTAATATAATCATTATGGTTTATTAGCACATTCCCCTTCCTCACATCTAATCTACTTATCAAGATATACCTTTAAACTACCTTAAAGATTATATACATCACTAAGTCCCCTTTTTTCTAATATTTTACCCAATCAATGTCTAAATTCATAAATTATTAGTCAATTTATCCTTACATTCACAATCTACGATTAATATTTACTAATACAATAATTGTCCATCATGAGCTTCTTCCCTGATTAAAAAAATTGTAAATCATCATAACTAATCACTTTCTCTGCTAACTGCCATAAAATCTACAAGTTTGTCAACAACCATAGCCAATCACCATAAGAACATACTACCCCCAACACTCACTTAATGGATACTACCTTTGTCACTCTAAAGTTACCCTTTCTCTGGCTTTTAAACTTATGACTTCATATCACTAACCCTGGGATCATCTTACTACTCATTGGTCATAACACCCTAATTTATACTACCTTTCAAGAGGAAATACAATCCCAACTTCCAAATAGATATACTTCCTCTTAAGCGAGATATAATAAAGTTTTTGAAAGGGACTTAATATGACTCTTTCCTCAAGCTGAAATGCATTATTCATGAAGATAGAGGTATACACTTGAATCCATAGAATTTGATGCACTAATGTACTCTTTTCAACTCCTTGTATTGTTTCTTAACTTCTTGATGACACGATAAAAAAGGACCACATCATTAAAAATCTATGTTCTTGCACTTGTATCACCTCAATAATGAGACATAGCCCAAAAAATTAGAGCAGGGAAGGAACTTGGGAAACTTTCATATGGACAACACTATTGACTGAAATATAGTATAAATATAAGAAATATTTCCTAAATACCTCATAGCCTCTCTCTTATAAGTGTTACGCTCTACACACTTTAAAAGTGACTTTACCTAACATGGCTTTGTAAACTCTCTGGGAACTTGTACCATACCCGGATACAAAGCTTGTCACGATTCAAACCATGGCCCTATCCATGACGAGCATCCCAAACCAATGAAGGCCTGAGATGGCCCCTTAGCATTATATCATAAGCATAGTTAAATCTAAATTTGAGGAAACAAGACCATATGAAAAGAGGTTCAACATAAAAAAGTAACATCCATGTATTATTAATCAAATACAATACATTACCCAACACATACGAAGCCTCGAACTTTAAGAATAACTCATAAGTTGGGACATGGGCCACGACCATACCATAAAATGATAAACTACTGGAATAGAAATATAAGTAATAAGTAACAATCCCTTCGAAATGATACAGGGCTCACTACTTCTCAATAGTTATCCAAGCAAGAATACAAAAACCCTATTACTGCAGAGAATCATGGGAAAGTAACTCCTAACTAACATCATGAAATGATGTGGCATTCGAGAACAGTTAGTATGACGAGTACTAGAATACAACCCAGGTATAAGAAAATAAATATTTTATAAAGAAATCCTAACTTGTAACACATCGAGTATTTAGGAACCTAAAAGAAGCCAAAAATGAGCCTCTGTGGTCCTTTAATTCAGCGTACAACACTTTAGGAAGGGTTCATATGCATTGGGAAAGGTTTAGGACGTGAAAAAGGGAAGGGCATCGTGGGGGAGCCAACACGTAACGTCCCCTCTCCGCAAGAGACCCTGTGAGGGGGTAACTATCGTGACTTTGTGGTAGGTCCTGCGTCGTGAGGCTTGGCCTCCGAGTTGGGGCTTATATTGCGACCCCTTTTTTTTTCATCAATGGGATGTTTTTTAAATTTCTATTTAGAGCTATTTGTGTCCTTTCATGCCTATTAAACTGTTTCTCCTTTAGTTAATATGTTTCTAATCCATTAAAGTGATAAAAACCACTCAAAAGGGTCAATCTTCACTTCAAAACAAAAATTGAAAGCTATAATCCTAGAGTTCAAGATTAGGGTTTATGTCTCTTGCATTTTTTATGGAAATTCTCATTAAAAAGGCATGTTGAACACTATTTTACTTATATTAAAATTATATTGTGTTATTTCTTAATAATTATATGTTTTAACGGTTATTTAAGACTAGGGTTGAGGGATTTCATTGGCATATACTTATATTTGTTTCCCTTTGTCTTAATGTTTTTTCATATGTAAATTATGGTTTGTAAACTAAAATGTGACTTAGGAAGAGGGTGAATTTGACATTATGGTTTTATAGCATTTATGAGTGTTGCATGATAAATATATGAACCTTAACCTATTTCATAATTTTCTTTTAATGAGGATTTTATAATGCTTATCCTGTCCTTTGAAATATTGCATGGAATTAAAAGGTAAAATGTTTAGATAACTCTTGAAATGCCCTTGGGGGCTATGGTTATTTTTAAAGTGGAATATGAAGTCTAAATGTTTTAATGGAAATGGTGTTGAATAATATGAATGGCTTGCAAGCCATGGTACAGTGATACCAATGTGGGAATGCCTTAATGAAAGACTTCATGGTAAAAGGATTGCAAAATCTTTAAATTGGGCTTTAATGGAAATTGTGTAGTTTCACCATTAAGGCGTGCCTCTTTGTGATTCATACCTGAAACCTATGTTTTGCCGAGGTAGCAATGTTGCTCAGTAACTGCATAATGAATGGTTTCCTTTATATAAGAATTTTAGGGAGGATATTAACTATTAGTAACTTTAGCCTATCCTTCTTTCTTACAGAAAACTAGAAATGAGGCCACGCCTGTTGAAGGTATCGGACCCATATAACCTACGGGTTACTGGAGTACGGTGAAAAGGTACATAGTTTAGGATTAAATTTTAAGTGATCATGTCTTTATGTTCCTCGTTTCCCCTATCCCTTCTTTATTATTATGGGAATGTTGAATATGTTTTATGACTGGTTTTGGTAAAAAAAAATATTTTATTCCTTTCCCTGGGTTGCATGCCTGAAGTCATTGTACTAACCGTCTTCAGACGCTAAATCATTTCATGGTGTAGTTTCAGAGGACCTTTCTCATGATTCTATGCAGCATTAGGGTGTTCCTTTCCTCTATCGAATAGTTGGTGAGTTGTAGTGAGCCCTCCATCATACGGATGACATTGTTACTTTTCAGTTATTTTATCATTTTCGTACATTAGTTATCTTTTGGCATAGTTGAGGTTATGTCTCGACTTATTAGATGTTTTAAGGATAGAGGCTTTGTAGATATTATTGGGTTGTTGTGTTCAGATTTGATTTTTAAATTATGAATTTTCATTCTAATTTCTATTAAACCTTTTACTTATGGGTTGGTTTCCGTGATTTCCTTATTTTACTATGCTAATGATGTATGGCTAAGGGTTCATCTCATGCATTCTTTGGTTTCAGATGCCCGTCATGGCTTGGGCATCGGTTTGGGTCATGAAAATCTTGGTATCAGAGCTAGGTTTAGGGTCACTAGGTGTCTACAAACTTGTGTCCGGTAGAGTCCCATTTATGGATATGTAGCACACCACACTTATAAGGGGGGCGATGAGGTATTAAGGAATATTTTCCTTCCTTGTGTTCTATTTTATGCTAGAGATTCTAGTTACTATTAATTTCTTCTACCTCGTGACTTTCTTGCATTTCAGATCATGCCTCCACAAATATCTGAGCCCAAATGGCTCAGATATTTTCTTATTTCGTGTTGCCCTTATTTCTCGTATTTCGTATTGCTTTGATTTCTATTTTATCATTTCTTACTCCTTATTTTTGTTATGTCATCCATCCCCCTATTTAGTATTCTTTAACTTGAGCCGGTGGTCTATCAGAAACAACCTCTCTACTTCTTTGGAGGTAGTGGTATGGACTGCATACATCTTACCCTCCCCAGACCTCACTTTGTGGGAATACACTGGGTTTGTTGTTGTTGTTGTTGTTATAAATGGCTAACCAACTAATGCGTGGGACAATTTATAATGAAATGATCATCTTCCTCACCATCCTAACATGCCTTATGGGCACTAGGTGAGATAGGAACATATGTTGGCCTAATCTGAACAACCAACTCATGCCTGGGGAACTCTCTAGACTAATGACCAACCTCTCTACAATTAAAACATAGCCCTCGAATTCTCTGATATACTGAACCTACTGACCTAGAATAGCTGTCATGGCCTAAAAATATAGCATAAGGACTCCATAATATCTGACCTGAACTCTATCAACCATGACTACTATGGCCTATCCAAGAGCCACCTATATTCTGAGGTGCTACCTTATCGACCTGATAGGCTGTAAGTGATGCTAACCTTTGATGAAAGGATCCATACTTAGAAATGGAATACCACAAACACTTCACTGATGACATTGTCTCATACTACTACCTCAAATTATCTTAATACATGCCCTCTCTGTGGCCTTCGTCTTATTAATAACCTATGGGAAAGACGCCCAGCAACTATTAAATGCTTTGATGGAAAGTGGAGTTACAAAGTCCGTCTTCTATCAAATCTATACACCAACTCATGCTATGAAAGAAATAGTATATAAGTATGTCTAGACCACTTCAGAAACCTAATCTCATACTCTAAAATAGACAAAGAATCTTGTTTAACATCAACAAACCAACTCTGGTTTGAGAACCACTTGATGTACCACATATTATCTCTAGCTATAAGGTATCTACTAAACTACTCAAAATTCCTCATGTTGGATCCTAAAGAATTCAGGCAATCTGAAACGCTATCGGAGCCTAGGCTGGCCCCAAATTCTATGACTGACATTGAAGATATTTTACATTAATCTCTTACTCCCTAGCCCAACACTGAGGTGAAACTTTGGAAACACGTGTGAAAGTCTCATCCGCATCTATTAATTACCTTGTGTCATCTATCTTGGAAAAAATAGTCAAGGAAAGTACTCGAGGTTTATAGAAATACGGACACACGATTGGGAGTCAAGAATAGAATTTCCTACGATTACCTTATAGCTATCGGAAGATAGGATACAGACGTCTTCATACAAATCTATATAACTCTACTAGACACTTACTCTTAGACCAACACACAGGAAAAACCAAGGCCCTAATACCATTTTGGTCATATATCGATTTCTTAAGACATGATGGCACCTACTACAACTCACCAGTCAGTATATCAACCCACTTAGTCTAGAACTGCAAGTAAAAGACTAATAAGAAAGGCAAAAGTTAAACTAAATAACAAGGAGAAAGAAAGCAAGAAGTAATCTATCTATTCCTAAATCCTGGTGAAGTCACAATAAGAGTTTTTTTATATGGCAGGAGTACAAGTGAAACATAATATATATATATATATATATATATATATAATATGTCTATTAATACAAAATAGCGATCAACGTAACAATAAGAGTGAGAGCAAAAATTCTTTAAACTTCAGGAGCTTACTACAAATCTATGATCCATGGCTACTTCACACAATAGACACTTCAATGGTGAGAACTCATACTATTATCTATAGGATGTAGAATTGTAGTATGAGTACCAAACACCTGGTACTCAGTAGGTATCGGCCGACTAAGCTCCAAAGAAAATATAAGAATAAATAAAATGTAAAATAGTAATATAAACTATATGCAACTATCCAAGAAATAAACATAATACTACTAATTGATCCATAAGGATAACAATCTATGCTAACAGTTACTAGGGGAAATACCATATATCATTACCCAATATCCAAATTAAGAGTTAAATAAAGATATATAGCAGTAATAGAAGGCCAAACGATACTAATACAACGGTTAAATTACTGCTACAACATTACCACTGCAGCGATTAACCAACAACTGCAGTGGTAGTCCTTAGACTAGCCCATAATCTTTTGGATTCTCGGCCCAATTACATTAGGCCCTACTTTTCCTTCAAGAATTAAATTCTATTAGGTTTGTAGGAGAATTTTTTTTGTTATAGAATTTTTCAGAATGTTATTCAACATAACGACCTTTTGGGTTGTTGCATTAGATACCAATTTACTTACCTTTCTTCCCCAAGTGGTCATTGTTGGAAAAAAAATAGTTTTTAGCATGATTAACTAAATTAGGCATACACCTTGGATATGAAACTAATGAAACCTCCCATAGTGCTAACATAGCCTCCCAACTAACCCATGCCCCCATTTACCCAGCTCTGAGCACAACTTATGACCACTATAACACATGGTTTATGATTCGTATTAAAATTTATGGAATAGGTCATCTAAAATTCTATACAATTTTTAATAAAATTTATGCAACGGGTCATCTATAATACTCAGAATACTGCACAACATAACAGTACAAGAATTTTTAGGGAGACAATAACAATAGTAGGGGGTGAAACTGTGTGCCACTACAGTGGTACTTTACCCATGCAAGGAAAAGTTTTTCCCATAGAGACTCAAGGAAGTAAATTAGGACTTGGTCCCCGTTCGGTCCATTTCACAACACACTTCAAGAAACTCGACACTTAACTAACCCCTTTACAGTAACTTTGTAAACATAGTTCTACCAACTCGTTTTATGCATCAAAAGTTTCTACGACTTCGTAAACTTGTCCTATAACACGCTTACTACTAAAATAGACCAATTCGCATATCATGATATATTATTCAACACTAATTCACATAATGCTATTTTTTAAAACCAAAACCACTCTACCTCATAGTTATAATCCCTATATCAGGGTTAGTGGGGTACTTACTCCCTAATTAGTGATATCACCACCCCACCAATATACCACTACTCATATAATTTGTTTGGCCCTATAATAAACCTCGACCTCACAAGGGGCAATATCAACCAAGTAATATTATGTATCGACGGGAGGGATGTGAATATGTATAAGCACATCTAATTACTTTACCCCCTTAATCGACTAACTCTGCCCCCTCAGTCAACCCTATAACTAATAGTCATCAACAATAATGAGCCAACTATGCGACATACATCAAGTTTAGGTCACAAAGGTTGTTCAAATAAACTATTTTAATCTCAGTTTAACTAATTACTTATAATGCATCACTAGTAAGTCAACTTATTCACAGGGTTATTCACACATAGATGACCAAAATCAATTTAGGTTTAGATATAATCATCAAATAATCAGATCACATAAGGATCTAAATTATAATCATGAAAGTTTGGACCACAGAATGATTCTAACATATTATCAAAGACCAAATCAAATCAAAACATACCTCCAATCACACCTAGCCTTTACGATCCACAAATATTCTTTTGAGACAACTGATCTTGAACTACTCATAATCTTATCTACTTTAAAAGTTTAACCATCAAATAACCACACGATCAAAATAATAACCAACCACATAAGTAATGGATGTAGCATTCTATCTTACAATATTTTCCTTAACAAAGAGTCAGGCACCTGTGTAGTTCATCAGGTTTTAGATGGAAGTCAAGAAGTACTCCATATCACTAGGATATGATCCATATCTTAAGTCACGGAAATGAAGACATTCTCAATATCATACCAGATCCTTAAGTTTATCGTTTTGCGTGGCTACACACCTTTCAAACACACACATAATCAATAATCATTTTTAAGAGTTTGAGCATCACAAAGCAAGTTACCATACATTACTATTAACAGTAATACATGTAAAATACCTTTAACACATTATTTCCTGACCACCAGTATTTAACATCATATCAAACAAAGCATAATAATCCACTTCCTATGTTTCTTATTAACCTCTATTGGTTGAATGTCTTGTCTCATCCTTTCCTCATTAAAAGATACCAATTAGGTTTAACTGGTCTTAATTATGATGATTAAGATACCAATTGGAATAGACTAGACACCAATTGGACTCAATCCGGGTATACGACATTGAGATGGCATGATAGGAAATAAAAAAGCGAGATACATTCCTAGATTACTTGTAGTTTCCTACGGATTTGATGTGGCCATCAACATACCAATCTGCAGGACTCTACTTAACATTTTATCTTGTACCAAAAGACTAATAACCTGGGATTTTATACCATCTTTGTCACGACCCAACCCACCGAGTCATACCAGGAACCTACCTATACATACCCTAGATAAGAGAATGTTCAATATTTCACCATTAAACCAAATATAGAAGTAACTACAATATATTCTTATTGAATTTATGTCTACCATATAAAATGATAATCCAGAGTTTCACTACAATTATCAATATTTAACCAAGTTCAACAACCAATTTAATATATCTACATAAGTAAATACAAAAGATAGATAAAAGTGACTCCCTAGAACCTAGGGTAAATTGATACAAAAAATAAATACAAAGAGTAGAGACAACCATGACATAACATCCTTGCAAGATCTAAAAGGTAGAAGATGTCGGAGAATGATCATCGGCACTGCTATAGAAACTCCAACTGACCTAAAACATGGCAATATCCTAGAAAGGAAATATAGTAATGTAGTATCATTACAAACCACACGAACTGGTAGCTATCATCTATCAACCAGGGTTAGAAGCAAATAACAATAATAGTATGTTGGAATGTTTGAAAGAAACATGACATTAACATGGATTCTGATTACTAAAGAACAATTGCACACACATTGAGACTTACACTTAGTCTCTTTAAACATACTTTACTTTTAATATTTTTTGTATCTTGTACCCTGTTAAGATATTCCACCTTACACTATTTCTTTAGTTTGCATAACAAGAATTCAAGCCTAGTAAGAATAGCTATACGAGGTTCACTATATCAAAACTTTTGGGCCACTATTAGTAACTAGGTATCTAATTCTTAAGGAGTCATGGAACATCTTGCTAAGTATAATTAGGAAATCAAATCTTCTGCCCTAGTCAACGACAATAGACACAATAGTATAAATCACGTAAACATTATACACACAGGGTGAATCATACTTATACATAAATTGGAACACACCTTATTATTATATTTTGCTACAATGTCAAATCACATTCATCAAATTTACCAATCCACTCAAGGGACCAGAATATCCAATTAAATAATGTGTCCACACAAGGAACCATGACATATCATCAACATAACTTTATCCTCTCAAGGAACCTATCATATATGAATGTCAATGTACAATTGAATGCATATGAATGAATTTATCAATACAGAAGGTACATACAATCTCTTTATTTTTTAACCTTCCTCATCAAAATCATATCATAATATTGTTATAATTGACCCATATCACAACATATTATATACGTATCAGCATAGTACCTGACCTTTATCACGATGTATTATATTTATATCGGTGTGATACCTGACCCATATTATAATTTATTATATCTATACTGGTGTGGTACCCGGCCCTTTATAACCATCAATCATCCATAATGTGTATAAATTTGCAATATAATAAAAAACTATAAGTAGTTCCTAAAGGAAAATCACAAGTACCCAATTAAACTAAGATGCATTAAATAGTAATCAAACTAAAAATTATAATTGATGATGGCCAAGTGAATGTAGTCAAATCATAAGTCATCATCTCAGAAAATCAATGAGTATTAACTAGCAAATGCCAATTCACCTCTTATTGAATCAAGCATTTTCAAATCCAGTTATTAATCAATAAAGATCCAAAGACCAATCAAATTGGTATTTAATTAGAAATTCACATTTCACAAATTTTAACATATGTATTATAAGTCATCACCCTATTTCATTCAAATATCTAACCCTCTATTATTCAGGTTGGAATAGGCCAAGTTTAGTTACTAACTAGTAACCCTTACACTGTAACGCCCTGAGACTACCCCCTGGACGTCACACAGTGCTTAGGACCACAAGTGATCCTAAGTTAACCCTTGTACTGGCATAACTCGTGAGCAATTGAATAAAATACATAAAACTTGAAGTAATAGGCGGAAAAAAAGTCTTTACCTGAGCATCTTTAAAACAATACTATTAAAATGATTACAACTCTGGTTATACAAAATAAAACTACAATCAAATACCTCAACTCTACTAACTATCTATGAAGCCTCTACTATTATTGACTATAGGTAGCCAGGACATGACCCCCAGCTATCCCAAATCAATACGACTGAATAAAGAAAAAAAGAAACTACTCGAACTATGATTGACTCGTGCCCTTAAATAAAAAACGACTTATCACCTGCTGACTGGAAGCTGCAAATTATCTAATTATGATGTGTGTGCTACAACTTGTACCTATATTATGAGAGAATGTAGCACATAGACATATATGTGGATCAGCACTTTTGAAATGTACTGAGTATGTAGGGTGAATGTATAAGTAAAAACAATAAATTAATGAACATATAAACCTTTAAACAATGTATGTTAAGTGTAAATGACCCACTTTGGGCTTGAATAAAAGAAAAGCTATAAAATCATTAGCATGAGTAATGAAGCATAAGTATGAACTTTGTGAGTCGTGACACTTAGTTTATAAAAAAAATTCTCTTATTTTTTGTTTAGGTAGGTTCTTATAACCGACATACACCATGTGAGCTATCATGGAGTCCATCAACTTACCCACGAATGGGAGACATCCCGCTAGGGAAAGTTGTCCTACCCTTGCCATCGAAATAGGACCTTAACTTAAGTGATCACTAGACTTAACCCATAATTGGACTTGAACATACAGGGGCACGTAGTTCTGGGGCATGCGATCTTGGACTCATACCCAACTCGATGGTAAATACTACCCCCTTACTTATATGCTCAGACATTAAGAAATCCATCTTAAAATAGCATAAAGGTTTATAATGAAAAATAGTTATGCTTCTTTTTGCTTTAAATCATAACCATATTAATAATGTGGATTCCTTATCTTAGCTTAGGATTAAAAGATCAATTCTTGCTTAAATTCTTAATATAAGCTTATCAAAGAATACTTAAAAGCATAATGTAAGACCCTTTAAAGTTCTAGTTCAATTCAGTCCCATATAGCTTGTAATAAGGGGTCCCAAACTTTGTAAAATTTAGCTAAGTGTTAAGACTTAGAATCATTTTTATCCTTCGTAATTGGATGATCTTATTTTCGATCCTTACGACCTTAGAATGTTGATTTTTAAGTTTATTCATGATCAGGGATATCAATAGGTCATCTTGGGTGAGTTTTGGATATTTTTAACACCGTTAAAGACATATTTGGAAGTCCAAAATAGTGAGTCGATGAGATCAAGCCGTGACACATCAGTAATCACATCGACAGCATCAACGCAATGCATCGGTAATTGCATCAACACCATCGATACGGCACGTTGGTTATCGCATCGCTGGGCGCAGCTTTTATATTTAATTCTGGGTTATGGGGACAATTAAGTCATTTTCCTCCTACATTAAATCCCCATAACACGAAATTCAGCCCCTCAATTATAACACCCCAAATCTGGTACCCGAAATGTTACACGGTGCTCATGACCCCGATGGACCACAAGCTAACCCATGACTGATATTTGTGCCTGTATACTACATGATATACTGTATAATGCGGAAACGTGACTGAAAGTTCATAGGGTTCAAACTATAACATAATATCCGATAAAATATAACATCTGGGATGGAGTATAAATGCCCAAAACAAAATTGTCTAAACATACTATAGTCTAAAAAATCTCTAAAACATAACTGTCTGAATAAGGAGATAATGGGACATGTCCCCAACTAACTCTAACTAATAAACTAATTAATGATATAATAAATAAATGATCATGTCCTCAATAGATGAGGACTCACTGCTAACTCTGACTACAGAGACTGGAATAATACTGATGCTCTAGAGCTCGTGCTTTTAAACCTATGGTATAAGACCCATAGCGCAAATGCATCAGTACTTTGAATGTACTGGTATGTTTGAGGATGGAAGGTTGTACTGAGATGAACATGGGTACCAAGACCTTTTTTGAATGCTTTCTAAAAATGAGAGGTAAACTAGGTACCTCTATCTGAGATAATGGATAACAGAACACCGTGAAATCCTACCAACACTCTGATATAGATCTTAGCATAATCCTCGACTGAATAAGAAGTAAGGATTGGAAGAAATGAGCTGATTTGGTCATTCTGTCTACAATGACCCAAACTGAATCATGCTAATGATGAGTACGAGGTAAACCCATCACAAAGTCCATGTTCACTTTTTCCCACTTCCAAGTAGGAATATTGAACTCTTGTATGGACCCACTAGGCTTCTAATGATTTATCTTAACTTATTGACATGTAGAGCACTTAGCCACAATCTCTGCAATATCTCTCTTCATCCCACTTCACCAATAGATCTCCCGCAAGTCATGGTACATCTTAGTGGCCTCAGGATGAATAGTGTAGCACGCACCATGCATTTTTGCAAGAATTCTCTACCTTAATTCATCTACACCTGGAACACACAGACGACCCTGACAATGCAAGATACCATCTCCCCCTTGGGAGAAAACCTCTACTTTCTGATCCTTGACTGACTCTTTCAACTTGACTAAACTGGGATCTCTATTTTTCTTTTCTTTTACCTCGAAAACTAGAGATGATTCTGAACTACTCTGAACCCATATATTACCCTCTGAAGAATCAACTAGGCGGACACCTAGTCGGGTAAGCTGATGAAGTTCCTGAGCTAACTTCCTCTTACTGTCCTCAACATTAGCAATACTACCCATAGACAGTCTACTGAGAGCGTCGTCCACTACATTGGACTTGCCCGGATGATAAAGAACACTTATGTCATAATCTTTCAAGAGCTCTAACCACCTTCTCTGACGAAGATTGAGATCTTTCTGAGAAAAGACATGTTGAAGACTCTTATGATCTGTGAACATATCAACATGAACATCGTATAGATAATTCCTCCAAATCTTTAAGTCAAATACTACGGCTGCTAACTCATTATCATGAGTAGGATAATTCTTCTTATGGGTTTTAAGTTGTCTGGAGGCACAATCTATGACCTTACCATATTTCATGAGGACACAAACCAAACCTACTCTAGATGCATCACAATACACTACGAACCCATCTGAACAATCTAGAAGAGATAAGACTAGAGCTAAGGTAAGTCGAGTTTTCAACTCCTGAAAACTCTTCTCACAAGGATCTAACCACCGAAACTTTACTTTATTCTGAGTCAATCTAGACATAGGGGATGCAATAAAATAAAATCCCTCAACATACCGTCTGTAATAGCTAGCCAAACCTAAGAAACTCCTAATATCTGATGGAGAGACAGAGTGAGGCCAGTTTCTTACGGCTTCGGTCTTTTGAGGATCAACCTCAATGCCACCTCCGAAAATGATATAGCTAAGCAATGCTACTGACCTTAGCCAAAATTTGCACTTACTGAATTTGGCGAACAACTGATGATTTCTGAGAGTCTGAAGTTCATCAAGTCCATGAAAGTTGTTGGGGAATTGGTAAGACCAAAGGACATGACTAGGAATTCGAAATGACCATACCAAGTATGAAAAGCTATTTTCGGAATGTCATATCCTCTAACTCTGAGTTGATGGTAGCCTGATATGAGGTCTATCTTAGATAAATAGTTGGCACCCTGAAGTTGGTCAATCAAGTCATTGATTTTGGGAAGAGGGTACTTGTTTTTTACTGTAACTTTATTGAGTTGACGGTAATCAATACACATTCTGAGAGAACTCTCTTTCTTTTGCACAAATAAGAATGGTGCACCCTACGGAGAAACACTAGGTCTGATGAATCCCTTATCTAAGAGATCCTTCAACTGCTCTTTCAATTATTTGAGTTCTGCTGGTGCAATTCTGTATGGCGAAATTGATATAGGTTGAGTATCGTGAAAAAGATCAATACTAAAGTCTATTTGCCTTTCAGGAGGAATTCCTAGAAGATCTTTGGGAAAGACATCTGAATATTCAATCACAACTAAAACTGATTCAAGACTAGGAGTTTTGGAACTAGTGTCCTTAACTTGAACAAGATGATAGACACATCCTTTAAATATTATTTTCCATACCCGAAGGTAAGAAATAAGCTGACCTCTAAAAGCGGATACACTACCTTTCCACTCTAGGATGGGTTCATTCGGAAACTGGAAGTAGACTATTCTATTTCTACAGGTTACTGTGGCATAGCAGGAATAAAGCCAATCCATGCCGAGAATGACATCAAAATCAGTCATCTCCAATTCGACTAAGTCTGCTGAAGTGACTTTTTGAAATATCATAATCGGGCAGTTCCTATATACCAGCCGGGCTATGATAGTTTTACCCACTGGGGTAGAGACTGAAAAGGGCTCTGCTAGAACTTCGGGATTGACTCCAAAATCAACTGCTATATAGGGAGTAACGAAAGACAGGGAAGCACTTGGATATGGCAAATTGTAAACATGCGCATGAAAGATCTATAATGTACCAGTAAGTATATCAGGAGAATTTTCCTAATCTTTCCAGAACTAGAGAGCATAGAGTCTGTTTGGGCGTTGCCCACTAGTAGCACTGGAAGTGGCACCCAGCTGATTTAGGCGACCAGACTGAGCTAAGGAACGGTTCTGCTGACCCTAAGGACCTGGATGAGGACAGTCTCTGACTCTATGGCCTAGATTTCCACATCCTAAATAAATACCACTTCCAACTCTGCAAATACCTTGATGGTGCTTTCCACAAGTCTGGCAAAGAATATAGGTGCGGGCACTGATAACACTGCCCTGAAACTTAGAGCCTGGCGCTCTATCTTTGTTACCATCCCTGAACTTAAGAATTGGAGCACTGGCTGAAGAAGGAGATGGAACTAATTACTTAGGATAAAACCGAGAATGGTTTTCTCCTTCTGATTTGGGCTGAACAAAGTTGAAACTGCCTATCCTTGCTCTCTTATTCTGCTTCTCCCTTATCTTAATATTTTGCTCCTCTATCTTCTGAGCATGAGTCATAAGATTGGATAAAGTTATGTCACTATTCAATATCGCAGACCTACATTCGTTGACCATACTATCATTCACCCTAGAAAAAAACTTACTCATCTTGTCCCTGTTATCTGTCACCACATGAGGAGCATATCTGGATAATTGAGTAAAATTAAGAGAATACTCTTTCACCATCATGTTGCCCTACCTGAGGTTGATGAATTCTAACACCTTAGCCTCTCTCAGCTTAAGGGGAAAGAACCTCGATTAAAATACGGTGACAAACTCCTCCCACTCTATTGTTCCTGAATCAACTGACCTCTATGACTTCGACTGCTTGTACCAAGTGTGAGCAACATCCTACAACTAATATACAGCTAGCTCAGCACTCTCAATATCTTACACCCCCATAACATCAGTAACCTTCTAAACCTGATTGATAAATTCCTGAGGGTCCTCATCTGACTTAGACCCAAGAAAGGATGGAGGATTCATTTGGGTGAAGTCCCAAATCCTGGCTGCAACTGAATTGGCCACTGGGTTGGACAGAACAACGGCTGGTAGTTCATTTTGAGTAGTAACTGTCTGAGCAAGAGTAGTGAATGCAGCTCTAAACTCTGCAAGAGAAACATGTTCGCCCAAAGGTTCTTCGAACTGAGGGGCTGACTGATTCCCATTTCTTCTTTTATGAGGCATGTTCTGTAGAAGAAAGGGAGAAATGGATTAGACTGAGAGATTGACTTGAGATTATGCTCACTGGCACAACATGAATACTGAAAGAAGGGAAACTGTTCCTAAAATATCTTATAGCCTCCTGTACATAAATATGGCATGCAATACACCCATGCATAAGACTCTACTAAATATAGCTTTTAGACTTCCTAGGACACTATTGAACCTTAGGCTCTAAAACCAAGTTTGTAATGCCCCGAATCTGGTACCCAAAATGCTACACAATGCTTATGACCCAGAAGGACCACAAGGTAATCCATGACTGATATTTGTACCTGTACACTGCATGATATACTGTATAATGGGGAAACATGAACCGAAAGGCCATAAGATTCAAACTGAACATAATATCTGATAAAATATAACATTTGGGATGGGGTATAAGTGCCTAAAACAAAACTGTCTAAACATATTGTAGTCTAAAATGCCTCTAAAACATAATTGTTTGAATAAGGAGATGATGGGACATGTCCCCAACTAACTCCAACTAATAAACTAATTAATGAGATAATAAAGACATGATCATGTCCTCGAAAGATGAGGACTTACTGCTAACTCTGACTGCAGAGACTGGAATGCTACCGATGCTCTATAGCTCGTGCTTTTGACCCTGTGGTATAAGACACCATAGCACAAATGCATCAGTACTTTGAATGTACTGGTATGCATGTGAGGTAGGCTGAATACAAAGGGTTTACATGCATATTCTATACTAACTGACTGAATAATATAAACATCAGAATACATGCATGAATACATAATAACTGTAACTAGGGTAGTGATAACATGATTACTGTGTCTGAGTACTGATAACATGAGATACTAATAACTGTATAGCTGAAATAACTGATACTGAGCGACTTTATCTGACAGTCTAGTTTCTGATGGAACTAACTGAGTTCCACATAATTTTGAGTTGACTATATCTGACAACCCTGAATTCTATAAAACTATCTGAGTTATATTACTGAGGCTAAATGACTATATCTGACAGTCCTGATTCTGTAGTCGAAACTATGGGAAGTAGTCATATAACTGGCATGCCCCTAATACGGCATTATGGCTGAGTTGGGGTCTAATATGTAACCCCAATTAGAAGGGTGTCAATACCACGCCACTGGTAAGGACAATCTGTAAGTACCCTCATACAATAGGTAACTCTAGTGAGAACGGCGGGAATCCTCATATAACAGGTTAAGCCACCTCATATACCCTCATATAACAAACTATGATGTCTCAATCTAAGCTGGCTACGTAGTTCTAAAATACAAGGATTCGTTCTAAGAATCACACCCTCATATAACTGGTGAATTACCATCCTTGGGTTCACTCAGTGCTAATTCCTACTCACATCTGAATAGACACAGAACATGATTAACTGAACTGGACTAAAAAAAATTCATGGAGTTCCGTTAGCTGACAGAATACTATTGAGATTACTAAATTACTGGGATTTCCTAAGTCACATGACTGTCTGGGTTCTATTAACCATGGATTGACTGAGGATATCGTGAAAACATGACACTAAATCTAGGCACACAGCTATATTTTTTTCAGGTACAAGTACCCCCAGGACTCGATGGAAGGAAACTTACAATTCATGACATTATTGAATACATGGCCAACATCAACAACCCAAAATACTATAGTTGGAGATATTTCATGGGTATATGATTATCATAGCTTGGTACGTGATTAAGATAGCATGTATACATAGCATGATTTTATAAGGCTAACTCATGAGCAATCCAACAAACAAAATTCAATACATAAGAATAGCATAGAAGTCATTTTGGATCACAATTTAGCTATAGTGCATAATTTCTATCTTCCTATGTATTTTATCAAACACCTTGCATGCACCCTTAGGGCATAGGCATAATCATCAAATTGACACAGTATAAATAACTCAATTTATGGATTTCACTCACTTGCTAATGTAGTTTCATGAAAAACACATAAATATTCCCACGTGGAAATCATATAACAAGATAAACATGGTTACAACCAAACCACAACATAAATATCATGATTCATAATTTAAAATATGGTTCTTGAGCTTTATGGATGAAAGGAATCCATAAATCAACACAACGCATACGTAAGTTCTTGATTTAGCGAAGATTGATGGAGAGATTTTCTTGAAATTAAATCCCCAATTGAAACCCTAGTTTGTTCTTGAGAGAAAATTGAGAGAAACTAGTATATTTTGAGTGAAAAATGACTAAATCACGTATTATTGGATCTAAATAGGGGTGGGAAATTGACCCTTTTAACTCAGGATGCATCTTTTAAATTGGTGAAAATTTCCTAACCTCGACCCCTGGCGCGACGTGGCGCTATCGCGTTGTGTCGCTGGAATTTGACAACTGAGAAATTGGGGGATGGCGCGACGCAAACCAATCGCGTTGACACTTTGTTTGTGACCTGGAAGTTTGGCGCGATGCGCCACTATCGCGGACCCCTACTGGAATTTGACAAATTCCATTTTCTTTTGTGGCGCAGCGTGCCACTAACTAATATGGCGCTGTTTTATGATGGGAACTTGAAATAATCATAACTTCTTACCCTGTTATCGGATTTAGGCAAATCTTATATCTATGGAAAGCTTATTGAATTTCCCACATGACAAAAGTGGATTCATCTTCTAGAGTAAGTTTCTAACATTCTTGGGATGATTTCAAGCCAGGTAGAAATACGAGGTATTACATCAATAGGCAAAATACATTCACTCATTCACAAAATCCTCTCAAGAAATAAACCCTAATTCATCATTCTCAAGATCATGTTCCAAGAAATCCCAAGAATCTTCATGAATTCTATCACTCAGGTATGGTTGGGGTTCATCCTTGGGTCTCCTTCCACTCTTGGAGTTCAAGAACCCTTTTCAAAACTTGAATTATGATTCCCATTTTATGAATTGAATTATGCAAATGTTTTTGTTTTTATATAGGTTTCAAGTTAAGATCTTTTATGAGTTCCATGAAATTAAGTTAGCATGTGCATTGAATTATGAATCTCTCATATCAAAACCCTTGAATTTTCAAGTTGCATGTTGTAGTTATGATGCCCTATGTGGTTAGTTATCATGTATAGAAATCATGCTCCCTAAGTGTTTGATAAATTTTCCATATGACTAAATTATGCATGGTAACCTATTGTTGTGTTGCTAAAGTTGTGATATGAGTTTATCAATTATGCTATCGAGTTCTGGGGTATTTATTACCCAAAATCTAGTTGTTTACTTAGTTGTAGTAGTTGTAGAATAGTCCCAGTACAACTCAGTAAACTCAGTCCAGTTCAGTTGGACAATACGATTAGGGTCAGTTCAGTCAAGGTTAGTACAATCTAGTGATCAGTGTCTTCAGTTGAGAGTAGGATTAAGCACCGAGCGAACCTAGGAATAGGGGCATTCTTGCCAGTTAGGGTTTGACCCTTAGTAGCAATCCCTGAGATACAAAACTACGTAGCCAGCATAGAGTATGTCGTCCTCCTACCAGACTAGGGTTGATGCAATCATATATATATTCCATGAGTCTTCCTGCCATATTAAGGTTGATACAGAATTGTTAGTATCCTGTGGCAAGGTGCTAACACCTTTCCAATTGGGGTAACAGGTTGGACCCTAAATCAGTCTATATCGGGGTATATTGATTAGATAAACACTCTCACAATTACAGTTTTAGTCTTAGTATTCAATAAAGAACTCAGTCAGTTCTACAGAACCATGGCTATCAATTATTAGTTACTCATCCATTAAAATGCAGTACTCAATTTTAGTATAATCTCAGATACATGATGTATACCTATATGCACAATATTGTATGTTCAGTATATTCAGTAGTTATAATTTTGCATGTACTCTCATTTAGTTACTTTATGATGTTCATTCAGTCAGTTATCATCTCATGCATATGAACCCATGTATCTCAGCCTTACCTTACTTAGAATACCAGTATATTGCACGTACTGATTGCATACTCTCTTATGCACTATGATGTCTCTTATCATAGGTTTGAACGCTCAAGTTCCTGACCGTACTTAGTAGCTCACACTATCAGCAACAGTTATAGTGGTGAGTTCTCATATTTCAAGGATAGAGTTTATCTATTTCAGTATTCCAGTAGTTCAATAGTCATTTTAGTCAGAGTTAGTTGGGGGTTTGTCCCATCAACTCCATATTCAAATAGTTAGTGGCTCTTAGACTAGCATAGTCAGTTATTCAGTTTTTATATATTATTATCAGTTATACTCACTTATTATTTCAGTATATTGAGAACCTTATGGCATTTTTAGATTTCTTTTGTATATATATATTTTAGTATTATATTCAGTGCTCACAGCAGGTACAAGTCATGGGTTAACTTGTGGTCCTTTGGGGTCGTAAGTATCATGTGACACCTAGGGTGTACTCTTGGGGCATTACAAACTTGGTAACATAGACTAAGGTTCTAAAGTGTCCTACAGAGTCTAAAAAGTGCGTCAAGTAGAGTCTTGTGAATGGGTGTATAGCGTGCCACACTTATGGAGAAGTGGCTATAAGGCATTATTAGGAAAAGTTTACCTTCTTTCAGTATTCATGTCATGCGAGTGAGCATGAGTTCAAGTTAAAACTCTCTGTCTAATTCTACTCTTTCTTACGTTTACTGAACATGCCTCCCAGAAATGCTAATGGATGGAGGAATGAAAACCAACCAGTACCTCCTTCCGTTCAGGAAGATCCCCTGAATGAGCATGTCTCCCATGTAGAATTCAGAGTTGTATTCACAACTCTAGCTCATTCTTTAGAATCCCAGAATGAATGCCCAGATGTTGTTCAGGCCAATACCACTGCAGCCAGGATTCGGTACTTCACCCAAATTAATCCCCCTTCCTATTTGAGATCCAAGTTTGAAGAGGATCCACAGGAATTCTTAGACATGGTGCAGAGAGTAACAGATATTATGGGAGTGACCTCTAGTGAGAGTGTTGAGATAGCTACCTATAAACTACAAGATGTAGGTCATACATGGGTTAAATAGTGGAAAATAGATAGGGGCGTAGATGCTTGACCCATAGAACGGGAAGAGTTCACTACTGCCTTTCTAGATAGGTTCTTCCTATTGGATTTCTAGGATGCCAAGGTTTTTGAGTTCATTAACTTGAAGCAAGGCAGCATGACAATGAAGGAGTATTCTCTCAAGTTTACTCAGTTACCCAGATATGCTCCTCATGTGGTAGCCGATAATAGGTCCAAGATGAGCAAGTTCATGTCTGGGGTATCAAAAAGTGTGGTCAAAGAGTGTAGGACCGCAATACTGATCAAAGAGATCAATTTTACCAGGATAATAGTCTGTGCTCAATAGATAGAAGATAAAAATAATAAGAAGAAGGCGAGGGAGAACAAAAAGGCTAGACCAGGTAGCTTCAACTTTATTCAGCCTAAGTTAGAGGGTAGTAATCATAATTAGTTACACTTGAAATCTTCAGTCCCATCTCAGTTCTTAGTTAGTACTCTGATGCCTAATTTCAAAAATGGTAATAGGGATAGGGCGCTAGGCTCTAAATCTAAGGGTTGTGTTAGTAGTGCTCTAACAAATCCTCTTTGTCAAAAGTATGGAAGAAATCATCAGGGTGTCTGCAGGGCTGGAAATGACATATGTTTTGGGTGTGGTAAGCCAGGCCATAGGATCAGAGAGTGTCCTCAGTTGGGTTCACAGAGTCAGCATAACCGCCATCCAGTTCAGTCCGGTCGCCCATCTTAGCAGGGTACCGCTTCCAATGCCATCAGCGGGCAGTGCCCAAATAGGCACTATGCACTTTATTCCTGACATGATCAGGAGAGTTCTCCTGATGTAGTTACTGGTACATAGAAAGTCTTTCACTTACATGTTTATGCTTTGTTAGATTATGGAGCTTCTCTATCATTTGTAACTTCTTACATGGTCGTCAACTTTGGAGTCAGTCCTAAAATCCAAATAGATCCTTTCTCAGTCTCTACCCCAGTGGGTAAGTTTATCATAGCCCAGCGGGTGTACAGGAACTGTTCGATTATGGTGTCTTAGAAAGTTACTTAAGCAGACCTTGTAGAGCTAGAGATGACAGATTTTGACATCATTCCCGACATGGATTGGCTCCATTCATGCTATGCTTCAGTTGATTTTAGGAGCATAATTATCTATTTTTAGATCCTGAATGAACCAGTCCTTGAATGGAGGGGTAATACCACAACACTTAAGGGTCAACTTATTTCATACCTTAGAGAAAGAAAAATGATATCCAAGGGGTATGTCTATCATTTGGTGTGAGTCAAAGGTTCTAGTTCTAAGACTTCTAATCTTGAGTCCGTTCCCATTGCAAGTGAATTTCCAGATATGTTTCCCAAAGATCTCCCCAGAGTTCCTCCTGAAAGGGAAATCGACTTTGGAATAGACCTTCTTCCTGATACTCAACCCATCTCGATTCCGCTTAAAAGAATAGCTCCATCAGAACTTATTAAGTTGAAGGAATAGTTGAAGGACCTCTTAGACAAAGGGTTCATCAGGCCCAGTGTATCTCCTTGGGGTGCACCAGTCCAATTTATGCAAAATAAAAATGGTTCTCTTAGAATGTGTATAGACTACCATCAGTTGAACAAAGTCACAGTCAAGAATAAGTACCAACTTCCTAGAATCGATGACTTATTCGACAAACTTTAGGGTGCTAGTTACTTTTCTATGATAGACCTCAGATCAGGCTATCATCAGCTCAGAGTAAGAGAATGTGACATTCCAAAAATAGTTTTCCAAACCCGGTATGGTCACTTCGAGTTTCTAGTCATGTCTTTTGGTCTTACAAATGCACCAGCAACCTTCATGGACTTGGTGAACAGCGTGTTTAAGAAGTACTTGGACATGTTTGTTATAGTCTTCCTCGATGACATTCTTGTTTACTCCTGTAATGAGAATAATCACGCAAAGCATCTCAAAATAGTATTGCAGACCCTCAGAGCCCATCAGTTGTTCGCCAAGTTCAGTAAGTGTGAGTTTTGACTAAGTTCAGTAGCATTCCTTGGTCATATCATTTCCGTTGATGGCATTAGAGTTGATCCTTAAAAGATCGAAGAAGTAAGAAACTGGCCCAGACCCATTTCTCCATCAGATATCAGGGTTTCTTGGGTTTGGTAGGCTATTACCGATGGTTTGTTGAAGGATTTTCCTCTATTGCATCCCTATGTCTAGATTGACTCCAAAAAAAGTCAAGTTTCAATGGTTAGATTCTTGTGAGAAGAGTTTTCAGGAGTTGAAGACTTAACTCACTACAGCCTCAGTTTTGACTTTACCAGATGGTTTAAACGGGTTTGTTATGTATTGTGATGCTGCCAGAGTTGGTTTGGGTTGTGTCCTAATGAAGAAAGGTAAGGTCATTTCCTATGACCCTAGATAGCTTAATCCCCATGAAAAGAATTACCCCACCCATGATCTAGAGCTAGTAGTTGTTGTATTTGCCTTAAATATTTGGAGGAATTATTTATATGGGGTATATGTTGATGTGTTCACAGACCACAAAAGCCTGTAGTATGTATTTTCTCAAAAAGACTTGAACTTGCATTAGAGAAGGTGGTTGGAGTTGTTGAAAGACTATGACATGAGTGTTTTGTATCATCCGAGCAAGGCCAATATAGTGGTAGATACCCTCATTAGCCATGGGTAGTTTTTCTCACGTTGAGGATGGTAAGAAGAAGTTAGTTCAGGAAGTTCATCATCTTACCAGACTAGTTGTCCGTTTGGTTGATTCGGCTGAGGGTAGTGTATGGGTATAGAATAGTTTGGAATCTTCTTTAGTTTCCAAGGAAAAAGAAAAGTAAGACAGGGATCCTAATTTAGTTAAACTGAAAAAGTTAGTCAGAGACTAGAAGGTAAAGGCTTACTCCTAAGGGGGAGATAGTGTGTTGCGTTGGCAAGGTAGGCTATGTGTGCCATGCTACTCTATTCATCCAGGGGCCACAAAGATGTACCGTGATATATAGGAAATTTATTGGTGGAGTGCGATGAAGAGGGATATTGCAGAGTTTACAGCTAAGTGCTCCACGTTCCAGCAGGTTAAGATTGAACATCAGAAGCCCAGTGGGTCTATGCAGGAGTTTTGTATTCCCACTTGGAAGTGTGACGAAGCAAACATGAATTTCACGACAGATTTGCCTCGTACTCGTTGACAACATGATTCAATTTGTGTCATTATGAATAGGATGATAAAATCAGCCCATTTCTTGCTAGTCCAAACCTCTTACTCAGCCAAGGATTATGCTAAGCTCTATGTTAGAGAGTTGGTCAGATTGCATGGAGTTTCATAATCCATCATCTCAAATAGGGGTACTCAATTTACCTCTCACTTTTGGAAAGCATTCCAGAAGGGTCTTAGTACCCAAGTCCACCTCACTACAGCCTTTCACCCTCAGACAAATGGTCAAGAAGAAAGGACCATTCAGACTATAGAAGATCTGTTGAGAGCATGTGTCATTGAATTTAAGGGAGGTTGGGTAAACCCCTTACCTTTGATTGAGTTTGTGTATAATAACATCTATCATTCTAGTATTCAGATAGCTCCATTGGGGGCTCTTTAAGAGAGTAAATGTAGATCTCTCATTGGTTAGTTTAAAGTAGGTGAGGCCACGGTAGTGGGGCCTGATTTGGTGTTTAATGCTTTAGAGAAAGTGCAATTAATCAGAAAGAGGCTTAAGACATCCCAAAGCAGAAAGAAATCTTATACAGATGTGAGAAGGAAAGATCTTGAATTTGAGATTGGTGATTATATGTATTTGAAAATATCTCCCATGAAGGAAGTGAAGAGGTTCAGTAAGAAGGGGAAGCTTAGTCCCCAATATATTGGTCCTTATAGAATTTTGAGTCACTTCTGAAAGGTAGCCTATGAACATAAGTTGCCTGCAAACTTAGCATCAGTGCACCCAGTGTTTCATGTCTCTTTGCTAAAGAAGTGCATAGGTGACCCGGCAGTAGTAGTCCCCGTAGAGAGTTGAGATGTTCAAAATAGTCTATCTAACAAAGAAAGTTAGGGTTGGGTGATCCTACTCCAACCAATATGAGGCTCGTGATGGCAGATAGGTCGGTAAAACGACCTGTTGGTATTTTATATGATGTATTGGTGAAGGTTTGTTCATTCATCTTTCTGGCAGACTTCGTTATTCTAGACTGTGAGGTGGACTCTGAAGTTCCCATAATCTTGGGGTGCCCTTTCCTTGCAACAAGGAGTGTGCTTATTGATTTAAGAGCGAATGAGCTTTTATTCCGGATGAATGACGAAGTAGTCCGCTTTGATGTATGCAAATCAATGAAGCAACCCAAAGATCTGAACGTGTTCTCGGTAGCTGATGTTTATTTTGATGATGAGAAAGAATTATCCGTAGAGGAGCATCTTATTATTGAACCATTGGCGGCTGTGCTTATGAATATAGAGCGTGAGGATGCTGAAAATTATGAAGAAACTATTTGTGCTCTAACAGGAATAGGGTCGTATCCTTATGCTCCCAAGAATCTGGACCTCGATCTCAAAAATCGGCCTACACCACCAGCTAAACCATCCATTGAAGAGCCACCAATGTTAGAATTGAAGGAGCTACCCAGTCATCTAAAGTACGCATTCTTGGGAAGTGGAAACACCCTCCCGGTTATTGTGGTGGCTGACTTAGGTGAGCAGCAAGTTGCAGCTCTCATCGCTGTTCTAAGGAAATACATGAGAGCCATCGGTTGGACCATCGCTGATATTATTGGTATTTCGCCTGGGATATGTATGCACAAGATTCAGCTTGAAGAAAATTGCATACCCACTATTGAGCATCAAAGGCGTTTGAATCCATCTATCCAAGAGGTGGTGAAGAAAGAAATTATTAAGTGGTTAGATGCAGGGGTAGTGTATCCAATCTCTGACAGTAAATGGGTGAGTCCGGTACAGTGTGTGCCCAAGAAAGGGGGCATGACGGTAGTTGCAAACGAAAGGAATGAGCTAATTCCACTCAGACCTGTCACAGGGTGGAGAGTATGCATGGACTACCGGAAGCTGAATTCATGGACACTTAAGGATCACTTTCCAATGCCACTCATGGACCAAATGCTTGATCGATTGGCAGGGAAAGGATGGTTTTGCTTCTTAGATGGTTATTTCGGCTATAATCAGATCTGTATTGCCCCCTAAGACCAAGAGAAGACAATGTTTACATGCCCATATGGTACGTTTGCCTTCAAACGTATGCCATTTGGGCTATGTAATGCACCCGCCACTTTTTAGCATTGTATGATGTCCATTTTTTCTGATATGGTTGAAGACACCTTGGAGGTATTCATGGATGATTTTTCAGTTGTGGGTGAGTCGTTTGAATCGTGCTTGGCGAATCTAAGTATGGCATTACAGAGATGTGTTGAATTCAACTTGGTGCTAAACTAGGAGAAGTGACACTTTATGGTTAAAGAAGATATTGTTCTTGGGCATAAAATTTCCGAAAGAGGAATTGAGGTGGATCGAGCTAAAATTAAAGTCATCGAGAAACTACCACCTCCAATCTCTGTAAAGGGAGTTCGTAGTTTCCTCGGGCATGCAGGCTTTTATCAAAGGTTCATTAAAGACTTTTCCAAGATTGCTAGTCCGTTATGCAAGCTTTTGGAGAAGGATGCAAAGTTCGACTTCGGTGAAGATTGCTTGAAGGCATTCGAATGCCTCAAAGGGAAGCTAATTAAAGCTCCTATCACTGTAGCACCTGATTGGTCCCTACCATTTGAAGTTATGTGTGATGAAAGCGGAGTAGCTTTGGGTGTTGTACTTGGCCAGAGAAGAGAAAAGTTATTTCATCCAATCTACTACGCGAGCAAGGTCTTGAACGGAGCCCAGAAGAACTATACTGTCACGGAACAAGAGCTTCTAGCAGTTTTTTATGCTCTTAAAAAGTTTCGTGCTTACCTGTTGGGGACTAAAGTGGTGGTTCATACCGATCATGCAGCCCTGAGATACCTAATGACGAAGAAGGATGCAAAGCCGAGGCTAATTCGATGGGTGTTATTGCTGCAAGAATTTGATTTCGAGGTAAAATATAGAAGAGGTTGCAAAAACCAAGTGGCTGATCACCTATCTAGACTTGAGAATGAGAACACAGCGCAGCCCGATCTTGAGATTAATGATGCATTCCCCGATGAAGAGATCCTAGCCACGATGGTGGAAGAATTACCATGGTACGCAGACTTTGCAAACCATGTGGTAAGTAATGTGATACCTGCACATCTGTCTTTTCATCAAAAGAGGAAGTTCATGCATGATGTAAAACACTACTTTTGGGATGGGCCATATTTGTTTCGACGATGCACGGATGGTGTTATCAGGCGATGCATATCTCATGTGGAAGTACCGAGTATCTTGGAAGCAAGTCATGCTTCCCAAGTTGGGGGACACCATGCAGGTGGTCAAACAGCAAGGAAGGTATTTCAAAGCGGCTATTATTGGCCTTCGATATTTAGAGATGCCTACGAATTTGTGAGAAGATGTGACCAATGTCAGAGACAAGGCACGATTTCGAAGCACAATGAGATGCCCATGTCAAAAATCCTCGAAGTAGAGTTGTTTGATGTGTGGGGTATTGATTTCATGGGCCCATTCGTAAATTCGTTTGGGATGAAATATAGCCTAGTAGCTGTCGACTATGTATCCAAATGGGTCGAAGCAGTAGCGCTGGCCGATAATGAAGAAAAGCGTGTTGTAGCATTCTTGAAGAGAAATATCTTCTCTCGTTTTGGGGTACCACGTACCATCATAAGCGATGGAGGATCACACTTTTTCAACAAGCTGTTCAAATCCGTGTTGGTGAAATATGGGGTCAAGCAACATAAGGTAGCCACGCCTTATCACCCACAAACTAGTGGACAGGTAGAGGTTTCTAATCGAGAGATCAAGAAGATCCTTGCTAAGACTGTAAACACTAATAGGAAGGATTGGTCTCGAAAGCTGGACGATGCACTATGGGCTTATAGGACTGCATTCAAAATGCCAATTGGCATGTCCCCGTACCAACTAGTTTATGGGAAGGCTTGTCACTTGCCCATTGAGCTCGAGCATAAAGCATTATGGGCGTTCATTCATCTGTTGGGTCAAGAGTCTATACTGCTCCCAATAAAGTTGACCATGTGCCTTGTGTGTGTGAGGTTATAGTATATTCTTTGTTGTGACTGATGCTAGAACTTGCCTGGTGCGTCTGTAAAGCGAAATAAAGAGTGTGAGTTTAGGAGATGATTTAGGCATTTCTTTGGCAGCCTGTGATTGTTTACCTTCTGTTTACCTACCCGTGGACATTATCCTAGTCAACCCTTTTGAGCCTTTAAGCCATTTTCTTTTACAGCCTCATATGTAAGCCTAATCCATTTTTTTCAAGACCATAATTTGATCCAAATTCCTAAGTGTTTTAAATTGTGAAGTCATGTGACAAAATAAGAGAAAATTGGGTGAGAGTGATGCCTTAAAGTGAATTGGTACTTGAATTTGTTATGAAAAAGAGTGGTTATCATAGAGGTGGGTTATAAAAAAAAAAGAAAAAAGAAATAGAAAAACAAAAAGATAAATTGTGTTTATGATTAAATAAAAAGATAGTTATGCTTGAATGGCAAAATAGGTGAAAACGGGTGATAGATGAAAGAAAGGTAGCAGGGTTGACTAAAAGAGAGTGTTAATGGCATAATGTGATGTATTAAAGCGCTTAGGGAACTTTGTCACTATTTCTGGCCAAAATAGTCCTACCCGTCCCTTAGCCTACATTACAACCTATAAAGACCTATTTGATCCTAAGCTTAACATTCTGATATTAGTAGAGCATTACACTAAGGGCAAGCCTATGGTCATCAGTTGCAATATATGAATTCTTTGTGAGAGTGAGAGCAAGGATAATCTTATACCCATGTTTTGAAAAATGAAATACTTGTGAGTAATTATGGGTGATATATTGTGAGACACACATGGTTGATGAGTTTTGGGTAGTCTTGTATGATTCTTTGTGCCTTAACTTGTGGATACGAATTAACCATCATCACGAGTCTATGTTGGAGGTTGAATTGTTTCTAGTAGTGATCAGAAAACTACTCTTTGCTGATAATTGTCGTGCCTGTCTTGATGAATATTTTGTGTTACTGCTGTGATTTCTAGTTAGATGATTGCATGGACGTAATATTTTGTTCGAGGACAAACAAAGCTTTAAGTGTGGGGTGTTGATGTTAGGCGTATTTACACGCCTAAAGCACCTTAATGTACCCATATTTTAGCTAAGTTTTGAGGACAAAATATATAATTCCTACACTTTTAGTCCTTTTTCCTGTAAGTGAGCTAACCAACGTGATTAGCAAGATTTCAGGTATTTATGATGAACATTTCAGCATTTTATGGACTGTTGGACGCCAAAGGAAACTTCACGTAAGAAGGAAGGCAGCTTCTGGAAACTTGTGGACTGAAAGTGATGCATGGAGAACTTGTCCAGGGCAAAAACAGCATTTCTAAAGACTTGGGGAATCAGCAGTAACTTAGTAGGATTAGGACAAGTATGCAGTAACCCAGTAGGACTAGGACAAGGATAAAAACCCTATTTCAGTAGGACTAGGAGAAGGATGTTATAAAAACCCTATAATGCTGAATTTTTCAGCATTCACTTATTAATTTATTCGAAGCTTTTTATAATTCACTTATTCATTCATTGGAAGCTTTTTATTATTCACTCATTCATTAATTCAAGTCTTCATCTATTCGGCTTTTAATTTTCACGACAAAAAAAAAATGCTACTAGCAAGGAATTCACGCCACAAGTGACGCCAATACTTCCTTATCGTGATATTGTTATTGCTTTGGTATGGTGATATCCTCGTGATTTTCCTTCACAATTATGAGTAGCTAAACTTCTCTGTTAGGGTTATGGAAGCCTTATGAGATACTATCTATTGCTATGAGTTTGTGAATTCTTGATACGTATGCTGCTTATATCATTACTCTCTTCATCTTAATTGAATTCTTGTGGTTGCAAACATATAGAATACGCCAGTATAGCATTAACTTGTTCGAAAGGAAAGTTACTTGTCTGGAAAAGAGAGAATGACAAGGAAATAGGGCTACCAACCCCTGTTTAAAAGTTAGTGCCGTAACTGGATTAACCTCTTGGAGAATTCGTACCATTAGTATACACTTTAAGCTCGAAAGAGTTAAAGTGATATAATCCTTTATGGTCGAAAGACACGAGGATTTACCATAGAATACGAATCTCTATAAGCGCATGCATGTCTGAATTCCGCATAACTCATAGCCAATAGATACGTAAAACTCATAAGGTGGACATAACCCTAACTTACAATTCTCATTGATTAAAATCTTACTAAACATTTCGTTTTTCATTGTTACTTTGATACTCTTAATTCACGCATAAAATCCCCCCTTTATCCGCAGAACTTTCACCAAAAGTCTACTAATCGTTGCATACTTAGTGACCAAGTATTCCCTGTGGGATTCGACACCCAACCCAGTTGGGTTCTATATTTGACGACGACCGCTTACACTCTTACGAGAGCTGTAGTTTGAGCGTTATCAGTTGTGGGGGCAATTAAGTTATTTTACTCCCACATTAAACCCCATAACACAAAATTCAGCCCTTCAATAGGCAAAATACATTCACTCATTCACAAAATCCTCTCAAGAAATAAACCCTAATTCATCATTCTCAAGATCATGTTCCAAGAAATCCCAAGAATCTTCATGAATTCTATCACTCAGGTATGGTTGGGGTTCATCCTTGGGTCTCCTTCCACTCTTGGAGTTCAAGAACCCTTTTCAAAACTTGAATTATGATTCCCATGTTATGAATAGAATTATGCTCATGTTTGTGTTGTTGTATGGGTTTCAAGTTAAGATCTTTTATTAGTTCCATGAAATTAAGTTAGCATGTGCGTTGAATTATGAATCCCTCATGTCAAAACCCTTGAATTTACAAGTTGCATGTTGTAGTTATGATGCCCTATGTGTTTTGTTCTCATGTATAGAAATCATGCTCCCCAAGTGTTTGATAAAGCGTCCATATGAGTAAATTATCATGGTAACCTATTATTGTGTTGCTAAAGTTATGATATGAGTTTATCAATTATGTTATCGAGTCCTGGGGGTATTTATTACCCAAAATCTAGTTTTTTACTTTGTTGCAGTAGTTATAGAATAGTTCCAATAAAGTTTAAGAATAGTAGTACTCAGTCAGTTAATAGAACTCAGTCAACTCAGTCCAGTTCAGTTAGTCAACACGATTAGGGTCAGTTCAGTAAAGCTTAGTACAATCTAGTGATCAGTGACTTTCAGTTGGGAGTAGCATTAAGCACCGAGAAAACCTAGGGATGGGGGCATTCCTGCCAGTTAGGGTTTGACCCTTAGTAGCGATCCCTGAGTTACAAAACTACGTATCCAGCATAGGGTAAGTCGTCCTCCTGCCAGACTAGGGTTTACACAATTATTTATATATTCCATGAGTCTTCTTGTCTGATTAGGGTTGACATAACATTATTAGCATCCCGTGGCAAGGTGCTAACACCTTTCCAATTAGGGTCATAGGTTGGACCCCAAATTAGTCTATATTAGGGTATGTTGATTAGATGAACACTCTGACAGTTACAGTTTCTGTTTCAGTATTCAATAAAGAACTCAGTCAGTTCTATAGAACCATGGCTATTAGTTATCAGTTACTCAGCCATCAGAATCCAGTACTCAGTTTTAGTATAAGATCAGATACATGATGTATACCTATATTTACAGTAGTACATGTTCAGTGTGTTCAGTAGTTAGAGTTTTGCATGTACTCTCATCTAGTTAATTCATGATGTTAATTCATTCAGTTATCATTTCATGCATATGAATCCATGTATATCAGCCTTACCTCACTTAACATACCAGTACATTGCACGTACTGATCACATACTCTCTTTTGCACTATGATGTCTCATATCATAGGTTCGGACGCTCAGGTTCCTAACCGTACTTAGCAGCTTAAGCTATCAGCAACAATTATAGTGGTGAGTTCTCATATTGAGGATAGAGTTTATCTATTTCAGTATTCCAGTAGTTCAGTAGTCATTTCAGTTGGAGTTAGTTGGGGGTTTGTCCCATCAACTTCATATTCAAACAGTTAGAGGCTCTCATACTAGCATACTCAGTTATTCAATTTTCAGATGTTATTATCAGTTTTACTCAGTTATTAATTATTTCATTATTTTGAGAACCTTATGGTATTTTTAAATTTCTTCCACATATATATTCCAGTATTATATTCAATGCTCACAACAGGTACAAGTCATGGGTTAGCTTGTGGTCCTTTGGGGTCGTAAGCACCGTACAACGCCCGGGGTGTGCTCTTAATGCTCAATAACAATCTTGAAATACTTCAACAATAATAAGTGAAGATTGTGCAATCTCATTCATAATATAAATCATGTAATTAAAACATATACCTAAGTAAATCTTGATATATTCAAGCTTTAAATCTCAGGAAAATCATATGCTTTAAAAACGTACATACTTGGGTATGAACCCTAATTCAAAACAAGTGAATTAAATCTTAAAATCATGCAATTTAGGAACAAAGGTGAAAGGATGCCCTTGTTTATAACCTCACATTCCTTAATATTCTTGATTTGATGTAGAAAGCTTGACTTTGAAACCCTTGAAGATGATCTTGAAGGCTTTTCTTAAGATTCTTGTATTAGGGAACTTAATTCTTTTTTTTTTCTTGAAGAGATTATAATGGAGTTTTGAAGTTCTTGGATGGAGGTTAGGGTTTTTTCTTGAGAGAGAATGGTTTCTTTTGAGAGGATTTGTGAATAAAAAGGCCAATTTTTCCTTTTGAGACCCTCCATGCCGTGTTATGGACCCCTTAGGTGAAGTGAAAAGACCCATTTGTCCATGCATAAATGAGAACAAAAGCTGGAAAATTTAAGGGGTGGGTTATGGAGTGGGCGACGTGGGTTCTGGTGTAGTGCACTAAAATGAGTGTCGCGGGCTCCACTGCGGTACACTACAATGGGCACCGTACGCTAATCGTGCTCCCTCATTGCCTCTCTCATGAAAATATCTATAACTCTTTGCTCGGGTATTAGATTAAGTCAAAATTGGTATCGTTGCAAAGCTGACTCGATTATATTAAATTTGGTGGGTCTTAAGCTGAAAAACTCCACCTACACCAAAAGTTATACATGTTCAAAGTAGACCTTTGCGGAATCAAATGCCAAACTTGGATGAATCAAAGGCTCTTAGCTCAACTTTGCTCTAAGTGATTCCTATGAACATTTTGCACTTTAAGAGAACTTCACAAACTAGAATAAAGATCATGGTACATATATTCAAAAGAAACTCATGGGATTATACTTCACACTCATAAGAACGACGTCGTCATCATCGTCATCGTTGTCGTCGTAGTAGTAGTAGTAGCAGTAGTCATAGTAGTAGTAGTAGTAGTAGTAGTAGTTGTAGTAGTAGTAGTAGTCATAGTAGTAGTCAAAGTAGTCGTAGTAGTCGTAGTCATAGTTGTAGTAGTAGTAATCGTAGTCATAATAGTAGTAGTCGTAGTCGCAGTAATAGTAGTGGTAGCAGTAGTAGTAGTAGTAATAGTTAGTAGTAGCAGATAGTAGTAGTAGTAGTAGTAGTAGTAGTAGTTAGTAGTAGTAGTAGTAGTAGTAGTAGTAGGTAGTCGTAGTAGTTAGTAGTAGTAGTCGTAGTCATAGTAGTAGTAGTAGTAGTTGTAGTCGTAGTAGTAGGTAGTCATAGTAGTTTGTAGTGGTAGTAGTAGTAGTCGTAGTAGTAGTTAGAAGTAGTAGTAGTTAGTAGTAGTAGCAGCAAGAGTAGTAGAAGTAGCAGTAGCAGGAAGAGTAGCCGCAGCAGTATCCGCAGCGATTGCAACAGTGGCACCAGCAGCAACATCAGTAATAGTAGTAGTAGTAGGAGGAGGAGGAGGAGGAGCTGCACTAGTAGAAGTACTTAATAGTAGTTGGAAGAGTAGCCGCAGTAGTAGCCGCAGCCGTAGCAGCAGTGGTATCCGCAGCGATAGTAGCAGTGACAGCAACAGCAGCATCAGTAGTAGAAGCGGTAGCCGTAGCATCAGTAGTAGTAGTAGCAGTGGCAGCAACAGCAGCAGCAGTAGTAGTAGTAGCAGTGGCAGCAGCAGCAACAACAACATCAGTAGTAGTAGTAACAGCAACAATAACAGGAGTAATAGTAGCAGCAGCAGGAGCAGTAGTAGTAGTAGTAGTAGTACAAGCAGCAGCAGCAGCAATAGTAGTAGTAGTAGTAGTATTAGAAGTAGTAGTAGTAGTAGCCAGTAAAATTGGTCAGCGACAGCTTCAGGAGAGGCAGCGGCCGCGACAACAGTAGAAGCGGCAGTGGTGGCAGCGGCAGGAACGGCAACGATAGCGGCAGTAGTAAGAGTGGTATCGGCAGTGGTAGGAGCGACAGCAGTAGGAGCGACAATGGTAGGAGCGGTAGTGGCAGCGGTAAGAGCGGCGGTGGTAGTGGAAGTGGTAGGAGTAGTAGGAGAAGTAACGGTAGTAGTAGTAGAAGTACTAGCAACAACGGCAGCAGTAGGAGGAGGAGCGGCAGCGGCAGTGGTAGGAGCAGCAGTGGCAGCGGTAGGAGCGACAGCGGCAGTGGTAGGAGCGGCAGCGGTATGAGCGGCAGCGACAGTGGTAGGAGCGGCAGCGGCAGCGGTAGTAGTAGCAATAGTAGTAGTAGTAGTAGAAGTAGTAGCAATAGCAGCAGTAGTAGTAGCAGCAGAAGTAGCAGTAGTAGCAACATCAGTAGCAGCAGCTGTAGGAGCAGCAGCAGCAGTAGGAGCAGTAGTAGTAGTAGTAGCAGTAGTAGCAGTAGTAGCAGTAGTAGCAGTAGTAGAAGTAGCAGTAATGTAACGCCCTAAAATCTGGTCCCGAGATGTCACACGGTGCCTAGGGTCACAAGTGACCCCAAGCTAACCCTTTTACTGGCATAACTCATAAGCAACTGAATAAGATAGATAAATCTGAACAAAGTAAGCGTAAGATACATCTTTTCTGAATCTGATCAATACAAAAGTGAATTCACATGATTACAACTCTACATTTACAAAGAAACTGAGTTAAATACAATGATTCTACTGACTGTCTATGAAGCCTCTACTAATACTGACTATAGTTAGCTAGGATGCGACCCCAACTATCACTAATCAGTATATAAGAAAAACAAAGAAATAAAATATATAATGACATCTAACTTAAATCCCTGAAGTAGGAAGACATATCATCTACTGGCTTAAATCTGCAACTGTCTGAGTCTGATGTGCATACTAAAACTTGTACTTACATTATTAGACAATGTAGCACATAGACGTATATATGGATCATTACTTTGAGGATATACTGAGTATATGGGGGTGCAATGCACATATAAAATTATATCTCAATATCATCACAGTTTATAAAATTATACATGCTGACATAAATGACTCACATAGCTTGAATAATATATGAAATATAAATCTCATAAATCATGAATAATGAAACATTTAGTATAAATTTCGTGAGTCATTTCACTTCATTCTAAATTTTCATTCTTTTTTTGTTCTCAAACTTGTAGAATAGATAATGTCTTAAAATAACATCTTTTCGAATATACACTTTAATCTCATGAAAACTAAGAACTCCTTTGAAAACTTAAAGATTTTGACACTTGAGAACCTTAGAAATCATGGAATCATAGCTTTCGAAAAACATATACCTTTATATTAGATAGAGTGGGGGACTACTTTGGGAGTTTCTCTTAACCGACATAAACCATCTGAGCTACATGGAGTCCAACATCTTACCCACGTTGGGGAGAGCTGTTCTATCTTTGCCATCGGATAGAACCTTGACTTTTTAGTTCATTAGTGATCACTATATAAGCCTCAGGCTCACATCTTACGAGGGCACGTAGTTCTAGGGAAGTACCACATTTCCCGCTTGGTGCTAAATACTACTCCTGGACTTAGCTCAGAACTTTAAAGAAAATCCATAATAAATAATTCAACAATTTACATCGGGAGACAATAGGCTACCCCTTTATCATAAATCAATCAAATGTGGATTTGTTTTCTTTCTTGGGTTCAAAACCCAACTCTTTCCTGAAATCTTGATAGACTCATCATCAAAACTTTAAAGATCTCATAATAATGAAAATATAACCATACTTCGTGCAATTCTTTAAAAGTCCTCAATAACTCATTCTCAAAATAACAATCTTTAAATAGAGGTTAATGACCCATATATCAAACTCATATTAAAACACCAAAAGATTCATGCTTGATAATGTAAATATTGATGAATCAACTCAAAATCTGAAAATTTCAGCAATAAGCATGACAATATAAACATACTCATGTAGTATCATAGAAAAACATCATACTCAATATACTTCTTAAAAATACTTCAACAATGTCAAAATATAGAAATCAAGAATCACAATATAATGCTTAAACTCACTTGGAAAAATCTGAAAAATCACATTACTTGCATAAATATGTGAAATTAGTCATACAATTACACTTCTAAATCATTGGGAACCTTATAATCTTGTAATTAACAACCATAGGTATAAACCCCAACTTGAATTTCATGGAAAATAATCAAAAATTCAGTAATTTACAATGTAAAATAAGTTTTGGGCCCAAGAACGAAAGGGTGTTCTTGTTCAAACCCCACATACCTTAAAATTTAAGCTTTGGATGAACTCTTAACTTCGGATTGCTATTCTTGAGATTAATGGGTGCTTCTCATAGCTCTCGGAATGGGGAATCCGAATCTTGAAAAATTATCGAAAACCTACAGTTGAATCTTGAGATATTTAGATTTTTAGGTTGAAACCCTAATGAATGTTCTTGGTGATTTTGAGAGAAAGTAAACTTATTTTGGTGTTATGGGAGTTTAATCCCGTGTTATAGCTGGATAGGGGTTGAAAAATATCACTTTTGCCCTTAAAAACACGGAAACAGAACCTGAAAATTATTAGCATGCGATAGAGCGTGTGTCGCACTCTTATCGCATGGTCCTACTGCCCAGCCACTAAAATGTCCATAACTTTTCACTCGGGTATCGGATTTTTGCGAAATTGGTATCGTTGGAAATCTAATTCAATTATATACAATTTGATAGGTCTTGATGAAAAATTCCATGTATATTAAGAGATATACACGTTTGAAGTAGATCCTTGTAGAATCGAATGTCAAACTTTAGATGAATCAATTGATCTTAGCTCAACTTTGTTCTAGGTCATTGCTATGAAAATTTTTCACCTCCATACTACTCCATAGACTAGGATAATGATCATGCAACTTATATTCACATGATAATCACTTGGATTAGAGCTTAGACGCGTAGAAATAATGGTTAGAATTCCAGCACGAAAATATGGGGTATTACATTATCTCCCCCTTGGGAACATTCGTCCTCGAATGTGGATAATTAAGCTGAAACACAGAGGAATCTAAATCTTTAAGCTATCATATAAAACTGATATAAACTGAATCACTGAATCTCAAACATAATGAGCCACTGAACTAATCTGCAAATGCATGAGTTCTCATAAAAATAGCTATATGGCTAAGATAGAAACGAGAGTGTCAACTTATGAGTAACCATTACTTTGCGTTGGATTTTATCTCATGAGAAAAATATGAGAGGTTTATGACATGAAAATTCGGGGTATTACAATATCCCCCTCTTGGGATTATTCATCCCCGAATGATAATGATTGATTTAAAAATCAGTAAAAGACTGAGATGATACACATGATACTTACAGACTGAATCATACTAGATGCTTACACCCAAATAAAGTATTTCTTCAACGCCTTTCTAAGAAATTTCTAATGCAATTGGGGAGTAAAGAACTTTGGGCATGATCTAAATAAGGAATTACAACATTGCTACCCCTCTGTGGCCTAGAACATAGAGCCATAAATCATAAGCTAGGGTAGAATTTCTAGGCCTTAAGAAATGCTAATTCTTACTTTGAAGTTTAGCAACATTTCTCAAATGCTTCCTTGATTATGTTATTCCCCTCAAATATCACACTCGCTTGATTCAACTTATAATACTCACATGGGCACTGATAAATCTTTCTGCAAGGTCTAAACTAAACTAAGTCCCCTCACCAAGGTCAAGCCTAACTCTAAATCACAAGATACAACATGCCAAACCACAATACTAGTCTAAACCACAAGGTTCAATATTCCATATTTTTTTAGAGTTCACACCCTAAGCATAACATGCCTTACCACTTCAATTACTAACTCAAAACACTTACTATTGATTGACTAGCGCATATTTCATCCATCCACTTACACTCAACATGACATTCAAGCCTATCATAAAAAAAACGTATGAACTTCAAGGCAAAACTGCATAAAGGCATACTTCATATATTCTCTAGACCTTTATCAACAACAATTTCCTTGTACTATTCTTAAGAACATACACACAATTTCTAACTAACCATGACATATATCAAAGACTTGGCCTCAATCTTACTTCACACTTTAGCCTTAGATAGACAAGCATAAATAATCTTTCTTAATGAGAGTCATCAACTCTTTCTCATCTAAACCATTGCTTATCCAAAATCATCGCCACTATCTTAACATAGGAAGAGGTCACCGAAGGGCTAACACATAAGAACCTGAATCACGAAAGGATACAATACATAACTTTAACACTTATCCTAGGCCTGAGGAATAAAATATCAAAGGCATGGATTCATTAAAGAAATCTAAGCTGAGGACATACATGATATAATGCGAACTTTACTAGTATCATGAGTTATAAAACTGGTCATACTCTAAAACATGAGTTCATACTTATCATGAGCTATTCAATCATAAGACTGGAGTCCACAGATTTTTTTGAGGGATAACTCGAATCATAGAGTGAAACTATTACTTACTTACTAAAATTTGAGAATGAACTTAAATACACATGAAGTATATAAACATTGTCCCTTAGATAGCTAAAACAGGAGCTGGATAAACAAAGGAGCATGTTGTGGAGCATGCGTCGCATGCTATGGAGCACCGAAATAGAGCGTGTGTCGCATGCTCTATTGCATGCTACTAGGGATGGACTGGAGCGTGCGTCGCACACTAATCGCACGATGTCACTATTCTGAATTCCAAACATGTCCTAAACGGATTCCAAAAATTCCAAAACTCACCCAAGATATACTATTGACTCCCCCGATCAAGAATCAACTTGAAAATTAACTTTTGGAGGTCAGAAAGGTCATGAAGAAAATCCTCAAAGTTTGAAGGCTTTGGAAAAAACTAAGTCTTGGCACTTAGTTGAAAATTTCTAAGTTTTGGGAACTATTTTTTCATGCAACAAGGAACTGAAAAGAGCTAGAATATTAAAGGGTCTTATACTATCTCTCCCTTAGATTTAAAGCCATCTTCTAAACTTATGGATCTATCTCACATTCCTAGGAGTGAGTCAGAATATCTTTGCTCTAACGGTCCACACTTAAATGCTACACTCACACGCATAAGCTAAATTTCAAACTTACTGACTTCATTCTTGAACAACCTCCTTTCATATATCATCCTTAACTTGGCTATCCAGAGTACCATGTACTAGACGCTATACTTCTTCCACTTAAAACTCAAGGGTACTACTAACCACACACAATACTTAATAAACTTAGAAAATAATGCAACCTCATATCACCTTGGGCACGCCTTTACCTCATACCTACAACATTATACTTAATCTCAAATCAATTAACTTAAATTCTTGCATTCACTATTTCAAGCCTATTGGTTCACCTCCATATAACTAGTATCACTAACCAAGAAATCGTTATCCCCACCTTGCTCATCATCTACCATTCAAACTTAGTATCTAGTTCTAGCTATGATTAACCATAATTTTAACAACTATTCTTACCTGCCAAACATTCAAAAATGCTAGTCCGCTAAAACCTCATAACAATAATGATCAATCACAATCCTATGGTCTATCTTATTATGATTTGCTAGCACCTCGTTCTTCTACACCTCATTATTATTTACCCTTCTTATACATCTAAACTCCTTCATAACTTTATAAGTTTCAACTAAAATTTCTCTTGCAATCTCAGGAAAGCCTAAATTAATAACAGTCATCCACCAAGTACTTCCATCAAAACCAATACTTTTCTAGCACAGTAACTCTTTTCTTACCTCAAGCAAACAACAATCCACCTTAACTAATAATCTCTTTCTCTAACTTTCACTAAACTAACAAACAAGGGTATATCACTTCATTACTAATTCAATCATAAGCAAAAAATCAGCTATACATATTCAATAAATCGCCCTTACCACCTTTCTTGTCATTGCACTTCTAAACCCACACTTTAAACTAACACAAGAACAATAAGATAAACAACAAGTTCGTAGTGAATCAAAATAGGCCTCACACGGCTTTACTAGACTTTGGTTTTGTGTTTTGAATAAGAAAATGAGATAAATAACAAATCAACTATGCTAGTGAATCGAAAGAGCCCCACACGGCTTCACTAGACTTTGAGTTTCAAAAACACCAAGATTACATATTACAAGGTATAGAAGCTTGACACACAATATTCAATGATCTAAGAATACACATCTTGCTCTGTCTTAACTAAATGACTCATAAGAATGAGGGTATAAATTTAAATTTGAGGGACTTATAACACACTAGAAGGCTCCACTCAAGCCGTTTAATGAAAGTTTTGAAACTTCTTGCTAGAAAATTTGAGAGCATTATCATGGGAGGAAATTAGAACTTGCCGATCATGTTACCTCAACAACAGTACATAGATAGAGAAGTATAGATTATCATTATGGATTCTGAGGAGGAATCTAAAAGCACATCTGACTTGGGCTTAGTGCATGATTTTTACAAACATGATAAAGCACTTAAATCTTCATAACTCAAAAGCACTGATGGGATACTTTCTAGCTCTCTTATAATCCTATAACTATTTGTGGAGACTGTATGAGAAAGCCCTAGCAGTAAGTATTTGAGCTTGACTATTTCTGATACCTTGGGAATAAGACAAAAATGGCTCGAATAGAGCAAGATGAGAATCTGAATGAGTTTCTTAGAGACCACCCTTTCTATAGCATAATCTGAGACTTAAAAGAATAGAAACATTTCCTAAATGCCTTGTAGCCTCTCGAATAAAAGTACGGACGTCTCCGTACCGTTCTGCAAGACTCTACTAGATACGGCTTCACAGACACCCTAGGAAATTTAAACTCATTGCTCTGATACAAAGTTTGTAATGCCCAGAAATTGGGTCCCGAAATGTCACATGGTGCCTAGAGTCACAAGTGACCCCAAGATAACCCTTCTACTGGCATAACTCATAAGCAACTGAATAAGATAGATAAATCTGAACAAAGTAAATGGAAGAGACATCTTTTCTGAATCTGATCAATACAAAAGTGAATTCACATGATTACAACTCTGCTTTTACAAAGAAACTGAGATAAATACAATGACTCTACTGACTGTCTATGAAGCCTCTACTAATACTGACTATAGATAGCTAGGACGCGACCCCAACTATTACTAATCAATATATAAGAAAAATAAAGAAATAAAATTTATAATGACGTCTAACTTAAATCCCTGAAGTAGGAGGACATATCATCTGCTGACTGAAATCTGCGACTGTCTGAGTCTGATGTTCATACTAAAACTTGTACTTACATAATAAGACAGTGTAGCACATAGACGTATATGTGGATCAGTACTTTGATGATGTACTGAGTATATAGGGGTGTAATGAACATATAAAATAATATCTCAATATCATCACAATTTATAAAATTATGAACGCTGACATAAATGACTCACATAGCTTGAATAATATATGAAATATAAATCTCATAGATCATTAATAATAAAACATATAGTATAAATCTCGTGAGTCATTTCACTTCATTCTAAATCTGCATTCTTTCTTTGTTCTCAAACTTGTAGTATAGATAATGTCTTAAAACAACATCTTTCTGAATATACACTTTAATCTTACGAAAACTAAGAACTTCTTTGAAAACTTAAAGATTTTTACACTTGACAACCTTAGAAATCTTGGAATCATAGCTTTTGAAAAACATATACCTTTATCTTAGATAGAGTGGGGGACTACTTTGGGAGTTTCTCTTAACCGACATAAACCATGTGATCTACATGGAGTCCAACGTCTTCCCACGTTGGGGAGAGCTGTTCACTCCTTGCCATCGGATAGAATCTTAACTTTTTAGTTCATTAGTGATCACTATATAAGCCTCAGGCTCACATCCTACGAGGGCACGTAGTTCTAGGGAAGTACCACATTTCCCGCTTGGTGCTAAATACTACTCCTGGACTTAGCTCAGAACTTTAAAGAAAATCCATAATAAATAATTCAACAATTTGCATCGGGAGACAATATGCTACCCCTTTATCATAAATCAATCAAATATGGATTTGTTTTCTTACTTGGGTTCAAAACCCAACTCTTTCCTGAAATCTTGGTAGACTCATCATCAAAGCTTTAAAGATCTCATAATAATGAAAATATAACCATACTTCTTGCAATTCTTTCAAGGTCCTCAATAACTCATTCTCAAAATAACAATCTTTAAATAGGAATTAATGACCCATATATCAAACTCGTATTAAAACACCAAAAGATTCATGCTTGATAATGTAAATATTGATGAATCAACTCAAAATCTGAAAATTTCAGCAATAAGCATGAAAATATAAACATACTCATGTAATATCATAGCAAAACATCATACTCAATATACTTCTTAAAAATACTTCAACAATGTCAAAATATAGAAATCAAGAATCACAATATAATGCTTAAACTCACTTGGAAAAATCTGAAAAATCACATTACTTGCATAAATATGTGAAATTAGTCATACAATTACACTTCTAAATCATTGGGAACCTTATAAGCTTGTAATTAACAACCATTGGTATAAACCCCAACTTGAATTTCATGGAAAATAATCAAAAATTCAGTAATTTATAATCTAAAATAAGTTTTGGGCAGAAGAACGAAAGGGTGTTCTTGTTCAAACCTCACATACCTTGAAATTTAAACTTTGGATGAACTCTTAACTTCGGATTGCTATTCTTGAGATTAATGGGTGCTTCTCATATCCCTCAAAATGGGGAATCCGAATCTTGAAAAATTATCGAAAACCTACGATTGAATCTTGAGATATTTGGATTTTTAGGTTGAAACACTAATGAATATTCTTGGTGATTTTGAGAGAAAGTAAACTTATTTTGGTGTTATGGGAGTTTAATCCCGTGTTATAGCTAGATAGGGGTTGGAAAATACCACTTTTGCCCTTAAAAACGCGAAAATAGAACCTGCAAATTATTAGCGTGCGATAGAGCGTGCGTCGTACGCTTATCGCATGGTCCTACTACCTCAGCCACTAAAATGGCCATAACTTTTCGTTCGGGTATCGGATTTTTGCGAAATTGATATCGTTAGAAAGCTAATTCAATTATCTATAATTTGATACATCTTGGTATGAAAAATTCCATGTATATTAAGAGATATACACATTTGAAGTAGACCCTTGTAGAATCTAATGTCAAACTTTGGACGAATCAATTGATCTTAGCTCAACTTTGTTCTAGGTCATTGCTATGAACATTTTTCACCTCTATACTACTCCATAGACTGGGATAATGAACATGCAACTTATATTCATTTGAGAATCACTTGGATTAGAGCTTAGACGCATAGATACGATGGTTAGAATTCCAGCACAAAAATATTAGGTATTATATGTAGCAGTAGTAGCAGTAGCAGTAGTATTAGCAGCAGCAGCAGTAGTAGTAGCAGTAGCAATAGCAGTAGCAGTAGCAGTAGAGTAGTAGTAGTAGTAGTAGTAGTAGTAGTAGTGGTAGTAGTAGTTAGTAGTTAGTAGTAGTAGTAGTAGTAGTAGTAGTTAGTAGTTGATAGTAGTTAGTAGTTAGTAGTTAGTATTAGTAGTAGTTAGTAGTTAGTAGTAGTAGTAGCAGTAGTTAGTAGTTAGTAGTTGTAGTAGTAGCAGTAATAGTAGTAGTAACAGCAGCAGCAGTAGCATCAGTTGTAGTGGTTATAGTAGAAGTAGCAGCGGTAACTGCAGCATCAGTAGTAGTGCATTGGCAGCAGCAGCAGCAATAGTAGTAGTAGCAGTGGTGGCGGCAGCAGCAGTAGTAGTAGCAGCAACAACATCAGAAGCAGGAGCAGTAGTAGTAGTAGTAGTAGTAGCAGCAGCAGGAGTAGGAGCATTAGTAGTAGTAGTAGTAGTAGTAGCCAATAGTAGTGGCCAGCAGCAGCGGTCACGGTAGCAGCAGCGGCAGGAGCGGCAGCAGAAGCGTCAAGAGCGGCAGCGGCCGCAGCAGCGGTAAGAGCGGCAGCGGTAAGAGCGGCAGCGGTAGGAATGGCAGCGGTAAGAGCGGCAGTGGTAGCGGTAGGAGCGGCAGCGGTAGCAGTAGGAGCAACAGTGGCAACGGTAGGAGCGGCAGCGGTAGTGGTAGGAGTGGCAGCGGTACGAGCAACAGCGGCAGCAGTATGAGTGGCAGCGGCAGCGGTAGTAGTAGTAGCAGTGGTAGTAGTAGTAGTGCTAGTAGCAGCAGTAGCGGCAGCGGTAGGAGCGGCAATGGTAGGAGCGATAGTGGCAGGAACAGCGGTAGGAGCGGCAGTGGCAGCGGTAATAGTAGCAGTAGCAGCAGTAGTAGCAGTAGTAGCAGTAGCAGTAGCAGCAGTAGTAGCAATAGCAGAAGAAGCAGTAGTAGTAGCAATAGTAGCAGCATCAGTAAGAGCAGTAGTAGCATTAGTTGCAGTAGTAGCAGTAGTAGCAGTAATAGCAGTAGTAACAGTCGTAGCAGTAGTAGCAGTAGTAGCAGTAGTAGCAGTAGTAGAAGTAGTAGCATTAGCAGAAGCAGTAGTAGCATTAGCAGCAGCAGTAGTAGCATTAGCAGTAGTAGAAGTAGCAGTAGTAGAAATAGCAGTAGAAGCAGCAGCAGTAGCAGTAGCAGTAGCAGTAGCAGTAGCAGCAGCAGTAGCAATAGCAGTAGCATTAGCAGTAGCAGTATCAGTAGTAGTAGCAGTAGAGTAGGAGTAGAATTAGCAGCAGCAGTAGTAGCAGTAGCAGCAGCAGTAGCAATAGCAGTAGCAGTAGCAGTAGCAATAGCAGTAGTAGTAGCAGTAGCAGTAGCAGTAGAGTAGGAGTAGCGTAGAAGCAGGAGTAGTTAGTAGCAGCAGGAGTAGTTAGTGGTAGTAGCAGCAGGAGTAGTAGTAGGGGGAGGAGCAGTGGTAGTAGGAGGAGGAGGAGTAGTGATAGTAGCAGGAAGAGGAGTAGTGGTAGTAGTAGTGGTAGTAGTGGTAGTAGTAGTGGTAATAGTAGTGGTAGTAGTGGTGGTAGTGGTGGTAGTGGTGGTAGTGGTAGTAGTGGTGGTAGTAGTGGTGGTAGTAGTGGTAGTAGTAGTGGTGGTAGTAGTAGTGGTAGTAGTAGTGGTAGTGATAGTAGTTGTAGTAGTAATAGTAGTAGTAGTTAGTAGTAGTTTGTAGTAGTAGTAGTAAGTAGTAGTAGTAGTAGTAAGTAGTAGTAGTAGTAGTAGTAGTAGTAGTAGGAAGTAAGTAGTAGTAGTAGTAGTAGTAGTAGTTAGTAGTAGTATTTAGTAGTAGTAGTAGTAGTAGTAGTAGTAGTAGTAGTTAATAGTAGTTAGGAGTAGTAGTAGTTGTTAGTAGTAGTAGTAGTAGTAGTACTAGTAGTAGTAGTAGTAGTAGTAGTAGTAGTAATTAATAGTAGTTAGTAGTAGTAGCAGTGGTTAGTTGTAGTAGTAGTCGTAGTAGTAGTAGTAGTAGTAGTAGTAGTTAGTAGTTAGTAGTTAGTAGTAGTAGTTGTAGTTAGTTAGTAGTAGTAGCAGTAGCAGCAGAAGTAGCAGAAGCAACAGAAGTAGCAGCAGCAGGAGTAGTAGCAGCCGAAGCAGCAACAACAACAGCAGTAGTAGCATTTACAGCAGTAGTAGCAGTAGTAATATTGCATTATGAGAACATATGAAATTTGTTTTTTTATGAACATTAGTGAATAATGACAGACAAATGAGAGTGGATCAAGGAAAAAGAGTATTAGATTTTTAGGTTGGCAAGTTTATTAAGTGAGTTAGTGTTATTACCTTAGGTTGTACTAACTCTCTTAAAAAACTTGTCAGCCTAGAAACCTTATTGTCATTCTCTTCGATCCACTTCCATTTGTTTTCCCTTTGTCATTCACATTAATCAGAAAATAAATCTCGCATATTATAAAAATTGAGTATTACAATATGTCGACATAGAAGTAAAGCGGACAATTACATCAAAAAAAAAACTTTCCTAAGCACTCGTTGTTCCAACCTCATTTCAGCTTTCAAGGGATTGCCTTTTTGTTGTGATTGATCATTTTTAACATAAATAAAAACGTCAAGTTAATTAATTGAAAAAAATTAATTAAAAAAACTATATCAATTAAGTAAATAATTAACGTAATCAAAAAGAAAATTAATTTACTACCTCTGCTTCAACATTTTCATTTGTTGTTGGTTCAGATTCTGGTACATTATTGTATCTAGCCAATATATTATCCATCCTTCACAAAAAAGTTATTATTATTATTATTATTGTTCTTATTATTATTGTTCTTATTTACTATTTAAAATAATTATAATAATTTTAATTACTAAAAGAATTTAACTACTACAAGAATTTATCACTTAATAATAATACATACTAAAAGAAATCCTTTTATGTTTTTCTATCTACTAGTATTCAAAGTTCATTTGGTTGATGTATTGCACGGTTGTGTAGGGCTTATTTAAAGGGGAAAATGATCCATATAAAATTTTGTCCATCCTTCTTGTTCGATCTCAATGGATCGATCTGTCTACTAAAATATTTTTACACAAAGCCATCATAACAATAGAAAACCCACATTGTGTGGTGTTTATTTTAAAAGAAATCTGTTCTCTATCAATTATTTTTCATTCCAAGGAGTTGATCCCATAGAATCCATCTACTAATAAGATTTTATCAATCACATATACACATTATAACAACATTCAAAACCATAAGGAGAATAAATATATCTACACATAAATATCAAATCTAAAAGGAAAAGAAAACAAACACAAACACACACTTAGAGGTAAAACAAGTCCTAATATTTGTTAAAATAAATATAAAAAGAAAACAACAACACCAAAAAAAAAAACATAATTTCAATGAATTCGAGTTGTTCAAATCAATTTTGAAGTTTCTTTTATATCATATGCTTTTAATAAGAATACATAATTTTTATTAAAAATAACAATTATGATTTACTATTATTGAAAACTGGACCACTCAAAAAATTAGCAGCCTAATGCCTTTTCTTACCAACTTTATCCAAGAGAGAACACTTCTGTTAGTACAATCCATAGTTATCATGGCTACTAATCTATTAAATATTCTACAATAATAGTAACATCTAATTTAAAGAACTCAGATTTACAGAGATATAAAAGTGAATTCATCGACTAGGTTTGTAAGTCTAAATTTTGTTTAATAACTAAGACATTCAAAGATAGTCTCACTAAATAATTCACTATATGCCATTAGATTTAAATTATTTAAATATAATCCATAAAGTGTTTTATGTTACTTATAAATTATTTTTAGTTTTATGGCCTACTTACAAGAGATCTTCATTTCTACGGATCTGAGATCTGGAATGATTTTCTTCTTTAGATCTAAAAAGGCTTTCTTTTTTTCATTATGTAATCAGCCAAGCTAATATTAATTCGTCTGAAGAATAAATGAGAAAGAAGGTTTTTAAAACTAAAATATTTGTACCTCGAGTTTACAACCACAAACATAATCTATCAGGAACAACTCACAAATGAGAGGCCACATGTTCAAATTCATACACATACACAAAGGAAAAATTCGACGGAACATAATATTGAAAAACACCTTCTACTATAGTTGGAAAATTATCATAGAGAAATGGCATTATTCTATCACCAATATGCAACCTTGAAAAGAAAGATTAAGATCTATTGTCTTCTACCCTATAATGACTATCAGAAAAGGGAGGCTATATTGATATATTAGAAGTGTATTTATAGGTAGGCTAATAAACCTAAGGAAAAAATCTTTAACCCTAGGGACTCCTCCCTAAAATATGATTTGTCTAGGGATTTCAAATGAAACATTTTCTTTCATCAAGAAAACTTTTGGGGTATATTGGTTGTACCAAACATTTTTATTTGATTCTTTTCTAAAATGTATAGACAAAGTAATAAATTAGTTACTCAATATATGGGGTACGACTTTGAAATCATATTAAAATAATTTATCAAATCTTTTTTAAATGAAGAAGGTATAGATTTCAAATATTTAGGACTTTAAAATCTAATAATAAATTCCTAGTAGAATTATAATTCATTCTAATTCAAATTTAGTTAGTAAACCTTTAAATTCAGTTGATATTTACCCAATTTACTAAGATATAATTATAATAGAACACGTTATAAAGGAAACTTATTGTGTCATTTCATCACCATTGAACATGTATTTGAGAACAAGAAGGGTATTGTTGGAATGATGTTTACTTTTTTAACCCCTTTAAAATTAATTTTAATCAATGAAATATTTATTAATTATATTCTATTATTTATGTCACGGCCCAGTTTCGCAAGTCATGATGCCACCTACTATAACCCACCAGTAGGTAAGCCAATACATAGTCCAAAATATGAGTAACAGATAATAAGAAAGAAGGAAGTAAAACTAAATAACAAAGAGAAAGGAAGCATGATGAAAGTAAATATATTTTCAAAACCTAGTGAAGTTAGTACAAGATCTTCTAATACAACAAGAGTATGAGCGCAATACAAAATAAATACATATACAAATATGTTTTTGAATACAAATTAAAGATTAGTCTAACAATAAGAGGAAGAGAAGAAATACTCCAAATGTCAGGAGCTCACTCCAAATCCCCGACCCATGGCTACTCTGCACGGTGCATATTTCAATGGTGAGAAATCATAGTATATCTGCATAATGTAAAAGTGTTGTATGAGTACAAAGTACGTGGTACTCAGTAAGCATAAGCCGACTGTACTCCAAAGATAATGTAAGAAAAAATAACATGTATACCAGGAATGTAAAATATAGGCAACTATAAAAGAATCAAAGATAGTAATGATAATGGAGCCATAAGGATAACTATCCTATACTAATAGTAACCAGGGATTAAAGTGCAATACCATATATCACTAGACAATATACGAATAGAGGAAAAGAATGATATATAGTAGTAAAACAAGGCCAAAGAATACATATACATTATGAATATATAAGGAAGGAGAAGGATTTACTGTAATACCATATATGTACACATACACACACACACATATATATATACACGCACAATATCTCAAAGATACTAACCTAAGATAGTCAACCTGTATCTCAAGGAATCTTAACCCAGTAGGAAAGCTAATAATAGCATAATCAGGGCCTCTAACTAAAGGATGACTAATAATGAGATAATCTATCAGTCACATATCTTACTATGATAAAGAAAAGGAATAAAAAATATACCAACAATCTCAAGTACCAGTCCTTAATCATCCTGCCATGAACTAAATAACATAACAAACAATAATGTAACCAACTAGTTTAGACAAACAATTATCGAACCAGGTCCTTATAATCTCGGAAGGTTTAGGAAAGCACTCAACACGGAACAAGCATACCCTAAAACTATACAACCCCCATAAGTACAATAGATATATCCTTCAAACAGTCAAACTGGTAATAGGGTGAAACACCCTAAACTTTGACCCTTGAAAAATTCCTTGAGTTTTGGGTATTCTGGGCATGGTACGACTCATGGATACTTGTGGTACCCTAGGATACAATTTGGGGTGACTCTTTTCATATATTAGGCAATGTGTTTAGTTTGTTTTCCGTCCAAGATACGATAAAGAATCATACTAGCCGTATGTAGGATACGAGGTCTATGATGCCAAGTCGTATGATGTCTTAGGTTTGGTCTTGATGAATCTGTCCAAGATACGGTTTAGGGGTACTTTTTGTATCCTAAGGTACGACTTAGACCTAGGTGGTCGTATGATGGTCAATATAGGGTACCATGGTGAGGTATAGGGTATGACTTAGGGTACCACTCATACCCTAAGGTATGTTTTAGGAGAGGTGAGTCGTACCCTCCTAGGAGTTGATTTTTAGTTTTTAAGCCGGGGCTATTCCGAACATTTACCACCCCAAAACCCTTAAGTACCCATGTTATATATCATGTTTTGTCCTCTTATAACACTCATGGGAAGATCAAAACATTCTAAATACTCTCTTAAACCCACTCTTAAATATCGGAGGCTAGGGTTTCTACAAGTGTTCTTCAAAGGGATCAAGAGTCAAGTTTACTTTCGTGAATCTTCTTGTACAAGGAAAGATACTTCTCTCTCATTATTAGTTTCAACTAAAGGCATGTTTTTATGTGTTTTAAACATTGATTAAGAATCATAAATAGTGGTTTTGGAACCAAGTGTTGAGGTTTTTATGCATGTTGTGAGTATTGTTTACTCTTGATTTAAGATGTTTTTCATATGATTTTGGTAATGGTTTGCACATGCGGGTGCTTGTTGATTATGGTTTGACAAATGGATCATGAGTAACCCTAAACTTGATAGTTTATACTTTGGTTTTGGTGTTGGTAAATATATGCCCTCAACATGTTTGATAAAATCCCTAAGAGAATATTTTTACTCTATCGTTGAACTTTCATTGAAACTATGGAATGGTGTGGTTTGTTAATGGAACCATAAGTTGTTTTTAATGGTTTTGCATTTATTTGAATTATTTTGAATGCTATAAATGTTTTAAATGGTTTGGAATGGTTTAAAAGGGTATAAATGGTGTGAATGATTGAAATAGTGAAATGGTAAGGCCTTGTGGCTATGAATTGATTTGAATGAAAATCTTGTGGGGTACAATGGAATCCCCCAAGTGAATGAAATGATTAAATTTGTTTTAATGATGTATTTCTTGTGGGTTACGTGGGAATCCCCCAAGTAAAACTTAAAAAGTAAATACTTGTGGGGCACACAAGAATCCCCAAAGTAAGCCTAACAATGATGTACTTGTGGGGTACATGGGAATCCCCCAAGTAAACTTAATAATGTAACCTATGGGGTACATGGGAATCCCCTAAGTTTGGCTAAATACATTTCTTACAAGTTATAGTCAGTATGACGATACTGCTAATGATAGCCTTGGTTAATAAAAATGGAATGATATTTTAGTCATGTGGTAATGGTTTTAATTGAGAAATAATGGTGGGATGTGATAGTTAACCGTGAAGATGTGATTCCAATAGACGAACACTGGAAACTCATGTTTATCAATGTGAGTATTGGGCATAGTGGACCTATAGTTGAGGGGTACACGGGAATCTCCTAACACTTGTATATATGTTTCATGGAGAGCGAAGGGTACACGAGAATCGCCTACTCCTATGGTATCTTTGGTTCATGCAGTTACACGTATCGGGGCCTGTCCAGGGGGTGACACTGGACCTATATAGCCCTTGGGCGGTTCTAGTACGGTTAAGCTACATATACCCAGGTTAATGATTTTAAAGGCATGTTAAACCTGATTCCCTTTCTAGGCATGGATTATATATATATATATGGTTGTGAATGCATATGGTTGGTTTACTTGGTTTTCAAGGTTGGCATTATTTTATCCTTATCCTAAGTACTTTCTAGCGTTCACCTGCTAACCCATCTTTGGACGGCTGTATCCCCACGTGATACAGGAACTGGCCATACTACCTCTCCTTCTTATTTATCGAATTCAGGGACAATTGGTGATGGATTGAAGTGTTAAGCTTCCATAGTTTAGATGGCATCTATTTCATGTTATGGATCTCTTTACATACTTTTGTCTTTTCATAGACTTTAATTTTGGCTATGATCGGGGGCATGTCCCAACTAGATACTCATTGGTTTGGTTTAGAAGCTTTGTATGGAAAACTGTGGACTTGGGTATGGAATGGACATTATATATTTATATATATACATTGGCTTTTAATTTTTGGTTTGGTTGGTTGGTTATTGCGTGAATTGACTTGGTTGGATTGGTCTTGAATATATTCTTATCCCAAAGTCACCACATTGTTAAATACACTATCTTGTTATACCTTTAGAATTTATCTGACTCAGGGTATATGTTAGTTGGTTGGATTGGGTACTGGCGGTGGTCTCCAGTCCCAGTTGTACTTAAGATTCCTATTATGACATAGCACCAATTTGGGTCATGTCAAGTTGGTATCAAAGCCTAGGTTTTGGTGTCATGGGGTGTCCATAAAGCCATATCGAGTAGATTCTTGCTTATAGGTGTGTTGTGCACCTCACTTATAATCAGAAGGCTATGAGGCAGCTAGGAAAGTTTCACTTTCAAGTTATTCTACTTTTTGGATATGGAGTCTAAGGTCTTAAACTCTTTCTTAAATATTCTTTGGTTCACTTTTCAAATTATGAACTCTCAATGATCTAAAGTTTGTGGAAACTCACTTGTCCCACTTAAGGACAACATGGATGGATCTAGTCCAACTCATAAGGCACATACCCGGTCAAGGGTCATAGTTTTGGATTTTCTCTCTGGAGTTCCACTGGTCTCCACTGACCTTATTACGGATGTTTGAACTCATGCTCAATTACCTCGAGGAGAGGTTACCAATTCTGAGTTTTGACATTCTATTCATATATTAACCTAGACAGAGACTACTCTGTCACGCTATTCCAGTCCTATTTGTACGAGGGAGATATAGCAAGGTCGGGAAATAGGCAAGGTAAGGGGTCTTGGTTTTCTGGACAAAGAAAAGGCCAGTATTATGGTGGTAAGTTATCCAAGAGAAAGAGCTGGGTGGGTCCTAACTCTTGTTCTATGGCTAGTGCTCCCTACCAAATCCATTGGGAGGTAGATATTTTTAGATTGATAATGCTTCTAGGGCACAAAGTGCCCAATCATGGGCCTGTGAGGCCCAATCCGCACTATCCTATCCTTCTAGTATATTTTATGGTCGGTCGCATTGTGGTTGTTGTAAGAAAAGAAGGAATTATTTTTTAATTATAGTTTATTGGGTCATATGCAACGGGAGTGTCACACAATGGTTATTGTTTGGGTAAATAGGACATCGGTTACCACTTCTCTAGATCTTGCACCGAGGGATGCTATTTTTGGCTTCGACACTAGTCGGGATCATCTCAATGCCCTTACTATCCTTCAGGAATCTGGGGCATCTTCAGAGGCTAACACTGGTATGTTGCAAACTCATTTCTCATGATGTGTATGGTCACATGTTCTGGGGTCCCCTCTCTCTTATGTGATCCCATTTGTGGTTATGTATTTTGGTTTTAGTTTGGAGTGTGTTTCAAACTCTTTTTTTAACCCTGATAGGTGACTCTGTGTTTGCCAAAGAGTCTATAGAGGGTGTGTGGTGTCTTTTGGTGGTAAGAAAACTCTGGTGGAATTATTAGATTGAATATGGTGGATTTCAATGTAGTTCTAGGGATAGATTAGTTGCACTTGTGCTATGCGTCTTTAGACTGTTGGACCCGTAAGGTTGTCTTTAGGCTCTCTGGTGAGTCAGATATAGGATCGGAGAATGGTTTCCTAGCTCTTAAGGGAAAGGTTTTGTCATATCTTAGATCTCAGAGATTGATCTCTAAAAAGGGGTGTCTCTATTATTATTTAGTTCGAGTTAAAGACTATAACTTAGAGGTCCTTCTATGCATTCGGTTTAGGTGATGAATGAGTTTTCCTAAGGTTCTTCAGTTTAGGGATGTGGAAGTGGAGATGGAGTCCAAGTATCTGTGTTAGTTTCTTGTTACAAAAACTTGTGCGAAAGGTATGTTATATTCATCACATCTTTGTTTTCTAACGTGGTTAAAGGAAAGGTTTGATTTCCTTGCATCTTTGTTTTCTAACTTAGTTAGAGGTCGGGATGAAGGTGTTGGGATGTAAATCGTGCTTGGAGTATGTGATGATCTTATCATCTTGATTTATGTCTTGATGTTCTATTTTGGTTTAAGGAACGTTTGATATGTATTAATGTTTTATCTCGTGCTTGTGGTTGCCCTCATCCGTCTTTCAAGGATGAATGATCCTAAGTGGGGGAGAATGAAATACCCTAAACTTTGGCCCTTGCAAAATTGCTTGAGTTTTGGGCATTCTGGGCAAGCTACGACTCATGGGTACTAGTGCTACCCTAGGATACAGTTTGGGAGCCTCTTTTCGTATGTTAAGAAATGTGTTTGGTTTGGTTTCTGTCCAAGATACGACCAAGCATCATACTAGTCGTATGGTAAAATATGAGGTGTATGATGCAATGTCGTATGATGTGTTAGGTTTGGTCTTGATGAATCTTTCCAAGATACGGCTTAGGGGTACTTTTTGTACCCTAAGGTATGACTTAGACCTAGGTGGTCATATGATGGTCAGTATAGGGGACCATGGTGAGGTCTAGGGAAGGAGTTAAGGTACCACTCATACCCTATGGTACGGTTTAGGGGAAGTGGGTCGTACCCTCCTGGGAGTTAGTTTTTAGTTTTTAAGATGAGGGTATTCCAGACATTTCCCACCCCAAAACACTTATGTCCCCACGTTTTATATCATGTTGTGGCCTCTCATAACACTCATGGGAAGATCAAAACATTCCAAATACTCTCTCAAACTCACTCTAGAAGATCGAAGACTAGGGTTTCTACAAATGTTCTTCAAAAGGCTCAAGAGTTAAGTTTTCTTTTGCGAATCTTCTTGTATAAGGAAAGATACTTCCCCCTCATTGTTATTTCCAACTAAATACATGTTTTTATGTGTTTTAAACATCGATTATGAATCATAAAAGATTCATACTCATGAAGGAAAGAGAGAAAAATATACCATAAGATTCATTCATGGAATCCATGACAATGGAGAATAAGAATAATCCTCCCTTTTTACACTTTAATTTCACCAAACTCCACTTGAAATTTCAAATACAAAAAATGTTCCCAAATTCTAGGGTTCACCAAGTTTCTAATTTTTCAATTCATCCAATCCAATAATGCCCAAAGGAAAAAAGAATTGTGTTTTATCTAGGAAGTGGAACCACAATATCATTTTACTAAATTGACCTTGGTTATTAAACCCACTAGGCAGCAATAGCAGTGATTGCAATCACCCTCTAGTGATCATGATCGCATCATTTGACTAAACTTGACCAGACGCAGTCGCAGCTTTGCGACCGCAATCGTGATATCTGAGACTAGCTTCCTGCTCAAGGTTTCCCATCTTTTGCTCCTCTACTTCTCTTTTTTATGCTTTTAAACTAGATTCCACATCTTTCCTTTTCATCATCTATATGCTTGCACGATGCAGAGATTAGAGCATTAAATCACATATTTGTCTTATTTATATGTTTAAATCATAGTAGTGTGCACGAATGTTGAGTACAAATGAGTTATAAATTTACCTCTCATCAACACCCCCAACTTAAATCTTTCCTTTTCATCAAGCAACAATACTTCTTACCATGAGACAATGCACATTTATGCCCATTTTATATGACCCACTGATCACAATGACTTGAACTTGATTACTACCACAAATATCTTTTAAAACATGGGTAAAGTTGTTCTCACGACACCCCTTAATATAAAATGCAATTTTCAAGGATGGTAAAAACTTCAAAGAGCAACAATGCAACAATAACCAATGCTGAATAAGTGACTCACCTTTGACCTCAACTCCACTATACTCCATTTGCCTTATTTTTTTTGAAAGGTGACAAAATCGCCCACCTCAATTTTTTCACATGCCTCCTCACAAGAATAAAATCCCACACCCCAAGTTATTAAATATACAGCAAGGGATTTACGTGCAAAGCTCTCTCTGACACAAGGATTCTAGATGCTAACAAGTAACATGTCATAGGCCTGTCTTATTTTCAATTGCCACTATAATGAATACACTTGGTTGGAGATCTCAAAGGGCTTTTTGAGCTTGTAATGTAGGTTCGGGGAAATGTAGGATATCATTTAGGAACCACATGGCTATACCCTTCTTGAACATCTGTATAACATTATTCTGTCCAACTCTTGACCATGGGCCACTTCTTTTGTTTTCACTCTTTTCACATATGCTTACTTTTATTTCCTTGGTTTACCCATCTTTTTGAAAGCATTTTCTTTTCATCTCTTTTCCTTGTACACTTCATGAATTTATTTCCTTTGTTAGGTCCTTTCTTTTCCTTACTCAGTTGTTCTCAAAGCTTAAGCTATTGGGCACTCACTTACAACTTCGTGGCTCAAAGTTTCCTCTTTCGATATTCACTACCCCTAACTTAGGATTTTAGCCTCAATTTGCATTTTTAAGTTCAGGGAGGATAGAGTTCAAAATAGGGATAAGAATTGAAAGACTCATGGCTTGCAATGTATTTGCCAAAGAAAGGTCTAAAGGCTCAAAATGGGTGACTAGGGATAACATCTATGCAAGGGTAGGCTTTTTAGGTTAAAGTGGGCTTCTAATGTCACAAAGATGGCCTAGAATTATCTAACCAACCAAATACAATCAAAATTAGCCTTGAGAGACTAATGGGGCAAGTTCTAGATGCTACAAGTACACATGAGATTTGGAGAAATAAGCCCACCACACATGGCATTCAAATTTTCCAAGGAGGCTCAATTTGCTCTCCTACTAGAGACAAAAATGGAGTATCTACCAATTTTCACAAGTCAAAAATTTGGAGTCAAAAAAAAAAAAAATGTTACAAGGTCGCTCACGTTCATGCCGTTGATTTTTGAAAAAATTTGGATAGAGGAAGGTGTTTGTTTTGCATTTGCGCCACGCACAATTTGCTAATTATGGAACCAACCCAAGACTTCATCTTATATTTTGGCTTATATACGGGCAAACCATATGGCTACTCAGACTTCGCCATAGGTATAAATGTGATCCCAAATCAAAAATGCCACGGGTACTCAAACTTCCCCAGCATTCATGGCTCAAAATCAAATCATGACATTTTTTCCCGTAAGAATGTTGTCACTCAGTCTATCATAGGTAAAAGCTCATCCACAGTTATGCACAAATAAAACAAAGGTAGTCTCACACACCACAAACTTAGGACCTGAAGTGCCCTTACTATAGCATAATTAAGAAGTACAAGGGTTAGAAAGGACTCCCTTAAGTAGTAATAAGAATGCCACTTGAATGACGTGATCGCGGTAGAGTGTTCCGCGATCACAGACCACAGACCGCGATCATGCTAATCGAGGCTGAAATCCCCTGTTTTTGCTCTGTTTTGATTTTATGCACAACTATTATTTTCCAGCTCTTTCTGGACATTAGACTTGTTTTAAAACACCTACAAAACATAAAAACAAACAAGAAATGAGTCAAGGATGGGTTGCCTCCCATCAAGCGCCTACTTTAACGTCACAACACGACTCTCCTTCTTCACCACGTAGTATGTTTGAAATGAAAAAACTCCACCTTTGCTACCACGAGACCTTTCACATTGTAGTGCTTCACCCTTTGTCTATTTAGTACAAACGTCTTGCTTTCATGATCTTCCAATTCAATGGAACCACAAGGGTAAATATTAGAAATCGCAAATGGCCCCGACCATTCAGAACGAAGCTTCCCCACAAAGAGTTTCAAATGAGAATTCTAAAGGATTACACTCTCTCGCGATATGAAATTCCTATCTTAATATTCGAGCATCTTGTCATTTCTTCATTTTATCATCATACAATGCGGAACTCTCACAAACCTTGAGTCTGAAATCTTTTAACTCATGGAGTTTGGTGACCTTTGCCTCGGAGGCTACTCCCTAATTCATGTTCAACCTCTTTAAATCCCACAAGGCTTTATTCTCATGGGTAAATGACATGCCTTTCCAAACACCAATTGGTAGGGAGACATGTCAATTGGTGTTTTGTAGGCCGTTCTATAAGCCCAAAGTGCCTCATCGAGCTACCTTTCCCAATTAGTTTAGCCTATATTCACCGTCTTCTTAAGTTTGGCTTTGATTTCTCAGTTTGAAACTTCAACTTGGCCCCGAATACCTGATACTTGTCAAGAAGGTCCCCGAATACCCTATTACAAAAATGTGAGAATCCATCACTGATGATGGCACGCGGTGTTCTGAACCTTGTAAAGATGTACTTCTTCGAAAAGAAGGTAATGATTTTTCTCTCGATCTTTGGAAAGGCCACAGCTTCCATCCATTTGGAAACATAATCGACCGCCACCAATATGTATTTGTTTCCAAATAAGCTCATAAACGAACCCATAAATTCAATCCCCCACACGTCAAAGAGTTCAAATTCGAGGTTTGGTTTGAGGGGAATTTTATGTCTTCTCGAGATACCACCTTGTATTTGACATTGGTGACATGCTTTTACCCACTCAATGTCATCCCTATGCATGAAGGGCCAATAATACCCATATTGAAGGATTTTGGCAGCGGTTCGGATTTTTCATGGTGACCACCGTAAGGTGAAGAATGGAAAGCTTCAAGGATATCACTCATCTCAACCTCCAAACACACTGCCTAATCAAACCATCCGCGCACTCCCGAAAAAGGAATGGTTCATCCCAAAAATATTTCTTTGCATAAAATAAGAACCACTTCTTTTAATGGTAGTTAATCCTCTCGGGAAATACACTACTTGCTACATAGTTGGCATTGTCGGCATACCACGGTGAGCTTTTTCCTGCAATAGTCATTACTAACTCATTGGGAAAAGTGTCATCAATTTTAATTTCTCCATGTCTTTTATGATTACCCTCAAGACGCGAGAGATAATCGGGCACTTGGTTTTCTCACCCCTTTCGATCCTTTACCTCGAAGTTGAATTCTTGCAAGAGAAAAATCCATCTAATTAGGCACCGCTTTAATTCCTTCTTTTCCGTGAGATAGTTAAGGGTGGTAGAATACGTGTGCACCACCACTTTTGTACCTAATAAGTAGGCGCAAAATTTTCAAAAGCATATACAATCGTCAACAACTCTTGCTCGATAACGATATAGTTGCGTTGAGAATCATTCAAGGTCTTGCTCATATAATATATAGGGTGAAAGAGTTTTTCCTTGTGTTGACCTAACACTGCACCTAATGCAGTCCCACTTGCATCATATGTTACTTCAAAAAGGGATGACTAATCGAGGGTCACAATGATGGGAGCCAAAATAAGCAACTCCTTAAGACGATCAAAGGATTTTAATCATGTATCATCAAAGTTGAATTTTGTCTCCTTATCAAGGAGTTTGCACATTGGATAAGCTATTTTGGAGAAATCCTTTATAAAATATTGGTAAAACCCGCAATGTCCAAGAAAACTCTAAACACCCTTTACGAAAATGGGAGGTTGTAACTTGGAAATCATATCTACCTTATCTTGATCTATGTGTATGCCTTTCCCCAATATATTGTGGCCCAAGACAATACCCTCCCTGACCATGAAATGACATTTTTCCCAATTTAGGAGAAGGTTAGTTTCCACAGTTCTCTCAACCACCTTGCTTAGATGGTCAAGACATGATTCAAATAATTTCCCCACCACCAAGAAATCATTAATAAGGACCTCCATTGAATTTTGACCATATCTGCAAAGATTGACAACATGCAACGTTGGATGGTTGTCGGGGCATTGCATAACCCAAAGGGCATTCGTTTGAATGTGACTATCCCATATGGACAAGTAAAAGTCATTTTCTCTTGGTCCTTCGGGGTGATACAAATTTGATTGTACCCCGAATAACCATATAAGGAGCAATACCATCCTCACCCGGGTAACCTATCCAATATTTGGTCCAAAAAAGGCATCGAAAAATGGTCTTTTTTGGTTCATAAGTTCAACTTCTGGTAATCCATGCATACCTTCCACCCGGTGATTGATCAGACGGGGATAAGATCATTCTTTTCATTCTCAACTACCGTAATGCCACCTTTATCTGGAATGCATTGCATTGGACTCACCCAACTGTTATTGGATATTAGATAAATTACTCCTGCGTCAAGCCATTTTATGATTTCTTTCTTTACCACCTCTTTCATGGGTTGATTTAACCTTTTTTTCTTAAACTACGTGCCAAGTCAAAATAGGTCATTCTTTTTTAAACGGATGGAGTAATAGATGAGGTGTTAAATTTATCAAAAATCTTGTTGAACTTTACATTTTCTCCTTTTGGTGTGAACCATTTAGGTAAAGAGGGAGGAATAGTTCTTGATGGTATGGAGACAATTTGGCACTCATTTATCTTTGACTTTTCAACCACAATCCCACTTGGCCTTGGCTCATAATTATTGGACCTCTTTCTCTTTGCCTTTGCTTGCTCATCGTCTTCTTTTTCACTGGGATTATCAAACTCAATACTATTTTTGAAACTTTTTTCATCCCGAGTGACTATAGCTTTTGTTACCTTCTCGCTTGGTATTTCTTCATTTTGTCTTTCCATAAGATACACCAATATTTGATTCAACTTTACCTCTAGTTGTTGAATAGATGTTGAGTGGGACTCAACCATTTGGTGGAGAATGGATAAATCACTTCTCATTTATTTTACCATTTTTTCGGTCCCCTTAACACCAATTAAGATCCGGGCCAAAATTTCTTCATTGTTGTACCCTTTCTTTTCACATTGTGTCATGCTTTGACTTTCATGGTTCCGACTTTGATTCTCGACTTGCCCTTGAGAAGAAAGATGGAAACCCTCTGAATACTTAGGCAATACACACATTTTGTCATCAAGTATCTGTTCCTTCGTACTTTCACATAGTTTATCCTTACTTGCATTTATAACATTTACGCTTTCAATTGCGACTCCCAACATATGTTTAGTAAGAAGCTCAAGGTATGACATTACCTTGATCATGTTTGCATCTCTTTCCTCCTCTTGACTTCTTTTATCTTGGCATACAAAGTATGAGGATGGATCCCCTACGACCACCTCGACATCCATCATGTCCCAACCCCTAGACAAACTCGCCACTTGTTCCAACACTTTTGATGCAACCCCATATGATAATTTAATGAGCGATCCACTGGATGCATTATCTACTATGTCTTTGTTGAGTTGTTCCAATGCACTATAGAATATTTGGAAAAGCATCTTTTCTAACAACTCATGGTTCAGGCATTTTAAGTGTTTCTCCTTGAACCTACCTTAAGCTTAATACCACGGCTCTTCATGGAATTGGCGGAAGTTAATGATGTCATCCCAGAATTGTAACATGTCCAAAGGTGGGAAGTATTTACTTAAGAAATCCTTCATAAGATTTACCCAAGAGGTGATAAAACCTGCGGCCAAATATATTAGCCATAGCACCGTCTTTCTATTAGAGAGAATGGGAAAAAGCGTAATCGGATTGAATCTTGGCATATGTGTGCAATATCAAAAGGGGCACAAACTTCTACAAAATTATTCAAATGCAAATTCGGGTACTAATGGGCTTGACCCCCAAAAAGTCCCTTCAAATGAAGAAATTATAGCATTACGTTTGTGACATAAAATACTTTGTTTCCCTCAGTGGGGGGAATACGGATAGAACTTTCATGCTTTTTGGTGCCAAGATAATCCAAGCCACCTTGACTCATGATTATTCATAAGAAATAGTGATTACCTAATCAAAAATCAAAAATAATAAGGAAACTAAATTACAATAACCACGGGTATACCCAAAGTAACACTCAACACCGCATAATCACCAATCATGTCGCTCCTTAACTCTTTTGATTACCTAATAAGTGTATCAATGAAAGCCACCCAAAACATTAATTGGACATCCCTATCTCTAGGAAGATACCCATGATGTAACCAACTCTCCATCTACCCTTATTTCTAAGATGGCAAAAGATAGTAATCTACGTGTTCAATTGTTTAATATTGTTTTGTCCCCCTATAACCCTCTTTCAAGGAAGCTATGGGTTCCCAAGAGTTCACCCATATCCCTCTTTCAAGGATGATGAGAGATTTCAAGAGTTTGGGGTTTTCACCCAACAAATCCATTTTGGATACTTGGGGTTTTTGATCTTGGGTGTATTTATACGACTAAGCACCATAACTTACCTATATTTTAGCTAAGTTTGGAGAGTAAAGTGCCCAGTTTCTTATGTTTTTACTCTACTTCTATGTAATTGAGCTAACCGATGTGATTAGCATGATTTCAGGTATTAATGAGGTAGATGGAAACATAATAAGACTATGGAATGCGGATGGCATATGACACAAGAGAGAGTAGCAGTCTGGACCAAATATGGTGCCTAAAAACTATGTCCAAGACTAATTTGTCATTTAGAGTTAGTCTAGGGACTTAGAAGAAAATTATTAGGGAAAAGTTATTAAAACTACTTGATGTTGAAAAGTCATGTATTATTCATTATTCTGTATTATTTTTGCACTGAGAGTGGCGGCTTAGCACAAAGGGGAAAACATACAACTTCATCTTCTCCGCCAAGATTGTGTTTACTTTTTGGTATGATGAATATTTCTATTGTGATTCCTGTTTTATTCATGAGTAGCTAAGTTTGTTAGCTAGGGTTATGGAAGCCTTGTAGTATACAATCTATTACTTTGGGTTTTTTTGAATTCATCATGTATTGATCTGCTTATATCATACTCTCTTCGTTTATCTTGAATTCTTATGGTTGTAAACATAGAGGATGTGCCTTAAAACTCAACTTGTTCGATAGAAAGGGTGTAGTGATAAGAAAATAAGATTTCCAACCCCTATTTCATATGTTAATGCCTTAATAGGATTAACTACTTGGAGATTATGTATTGTTTTGGTAAACACTTTTGATTCGAGAGAACTGAAGTGAATTAGTCCTTGATGGTTGAGAAACACTAGGATTATGTTATTAAATGCAATACGTTTCTCTGTAAGCAGGATGCATGTATGAACTCATAAAGCCCATAGTTAGAAAGTATTGAAAACTACAAGGTGGACATAACCCTAGCTTGCTATTTCCCTGAATTTGAATACTGCTACCATATTTCATCTTGTTAAACTGAAATCATTAATTTGTGAACTGAATCAAATCCCCCCTTTTGTTTTACGGAAACGAATGATTAAAAGTCAAATAATCTGCATACAACTTAATTAGCACCATATTCCCTGTGGGATTCGAATCCAACCTAGTTGGGTTATATATTTCCGCTTACGCTCTTATAAAAGAGTTGTAATTTAGGCGTATCAAATTTTGGCGCCATTACGGGGGAATACAGTTCTCGATTGAGTTTATGTGTGTTAATTGACTATTAGTCAAGTTTCCTTATTTTACATTTATTTGTTATTTTTGTTCGTTACAGGCTCATTATTGTTTATGCCATGAACCAGAAGTTCAGGAGAACCATTATTACCCTTCAATCCTGAACCTTATCTCATTGAAAGAATGGCTAACCAACAGAAAGCTGAAAGATTAGCCGCTTTGTCTAATGCTCAATTAAATCAATAAAATACAGATAACCCAGGTCGGGTTCCTAATATAGATGAAGAGGACCTGGGAGATGATGATTTAATTGACCCAGCTAATAGGAGGCGTGCAGTGGGAGTAGTTGCACCTGTAAATCAAAATCGTCCATTCAAAGGAAGACTAGACCGCCAAGCTGTGCAATTTGATATTGACAACGATAAGGATGATTTAGATAGAGCTGGAGCTACAGGGAAAATCATTCTACTACCACTAGCTCCTGGGTGAAATTCAACATCACCAGTACTATGATCCAGCTATTGAATTTGAAAGGACTCTTTGGTGGATTACCTAGTGATGATCCAAATATACATTTGGTGAATTTCATCAATATTTGTAAGTCGTTTGATAATCCTGGAGTGGGACAAAATGTTATTCATTTGATATTGTTCCCATTGTCTCTATCTGGAGAAGTAACTATGTGGTTGAATGAGCTGACACCTAATTCTATAACAAACTGGAGGCAATTGAAAGGAGCTTTCCTAGAAAGGTTCTTTTCGCCCTCAAGAATGTTACAGTTGAGGGATGAGATTAGCTACTTTAGACAATTGGCTAATGAAGCTTTGCATGAGACTTGGGCGAGGTTTAAAAAGAAGTTGACTCAATGCCCAAACCATAAGATGACTAATGAACACTTGATGGAAATATTCTACAAAGCTTTGAACTCACTTACAACGACAATAGAGGATAATGCTATAGGAGAATATTTTATGGAGATCACCTTTACTGAGGCTACAGACATGTTATAAAGAATGACTAAGATAAGTAGATCTTGGCATACCAGAGATTCTGTGGTAGCAAGCAATACTGGGTCTAGTGTAATATCAGCAGAGCAGCATAGAAGAGAAGAGAAACGTGATCAATATATGGCTAACATGAAAAACAAGATGGATGCTCACAAAATATTTGCTATCAGGTAATGTAGAAAAGGTAAAAGTTGTAGGGTCCCACTGTAAGGGAGCTGAATCAAACACCAAGGAAGAGGCTAACTATTTTTATAACCAGGGGGCTTTCTGGACCGGTGGTCAAGGAAACCAAGGTTGGAAATATCAAGGAGATTGAAAGAATAAAAGTGACAGAAGTGGACTGTATGTACCTCCTAAAATCCGTGATAATGCTGCCACCAGTTTACGCAAAATATCCATGGAGGACATGATGGAGAAACAATTAAAGGGAGTTGAGGCGACCAATTCTGGGGTGACTACTATGAAGAGTGACATATCTTCCATGAGTCAACTAGTAAATTCGTACTCAACTGTTATTAAACAACTGGAGCAGCAGATGAGCCAATTATTCGCAGCATTTAACCAAAGATAGAATGGGACTCTACAAGTGATATAGTTCAGAATCCGAGGACTGATGGATCGTGTATGGCTATTACTACTAAGAACAGTAAGATGTTATCTAGTCTAGGATCGAGAGCATTCTCTTATACTGATGTGGTCAAAATAGACTAGGAGATGGTTGATGAATCTCTAATGGTGCCTGTAGAGTTGAGAGGTTCAAAAAAGAAGAGTGAAGAAGTGGAACAACCACCTAAGCCAAAGCATGTTAGTGATGTAGAGCAAGGCATAAGAAAGGAGGTAGAAGTTGCTCTAGTTGAAATCCCAAGGCCACCACCACCATTTCCATAACGATTAATGAAGAAAGAAGATGATGGCAAGTTTAGCAAATTCATGGATATATTGAAGTAGTTGACAGTGAATATGCCCTTAGTTGAAGCACTAGAACAAATGCCCGGATATGTTAAGTTTATGAAAGATCTATTGACGAAGAAAAGGACTGTGAGCTATAAAATGGTAGACAATCTTCATTATTGCAGCACTATTGCTACAAGATCTATTGTTCAGAACAAAGTTGATCCGGGAGCATTTACTGTCCTATGTACGATTGGATCGCTAAATTTTAAAAGGTCCCTTTATGATCTTAGGGCAAGTATAAATCTTATGCCATTGGCGGTTTTCAAGAAACAAGGTTTGGGAGATCCTACACCCACCAATATGCAGATTTTGATGGCAGATAGATCGGTGAAAAGGCCGATCGGTATTCTGCATAATGTACTCGTGAGGGTGGTTGATTTTATATTTCTGCCGACTTTGTAATTCTTGATTGCGAAGTGGACTTCGAAGTACCCATAATTTTAGGAAGACCGTTCTTAGCAACTGGGAGAGTGTTAGTTGACATGGAGCTTAATGAGCTGAAATTTAGGCTCAACGAGAAAAAAGTTAGTTTTGAAGTATGTCAGTCCATGAAATAGCAAAGGGAGATGAGTGTCTTCTCAAATATTGATGTATTCTACGAAGATGAGCGAGATGTACTAGTTAAGGATAGGTCTGTTGTGGAGACCATAGATGGTTTGGTTGAACTTGCAAGCAAGGATGTGAGTGCCTTCAAAGTGGCTAGACTTGGAATAAAGCATTTTCTTGATCCAACAAATGAGGTACAAATAGTATCATCGATGTATATTGACAAAGTTTGAGTAGTCAAGATAATCGAGTCGTGTCATAACGTTAAATCAGGCGTTGCATGGGAGGCAACCCATGAATTTATTTTCATTTTATCATGTAAAATAAAAATACTAAAATAAAAGTCGAGCCACGACCAAAACTACGGTGCTTGGTGGGAGGCAACCCATCCTTCTAATCATTTTTAGTTGTTTTTTATTAAGTGTAGGTGCATGAAGTATTAAGGAGATGATTGGTACCAAATTTGATTTGGAATTGGGCCATATATAAGGTGGTAAGTTTAGGAGTAACGGGAACATTACAGGTAAGTTGGAGTGGTCAATTGTTAAGGCTCAAGTCATGATTCGTATAAGAGTTGTTCCTGAAATTATTTTAATCCGACACCCAAAGTTTTGTGGTGCGACTTAATTTTTGTGATTTTTAATGAGGTCTATGGTGGTAGCGTAGGGATCGGGCCGATTGGCTCAATCCCGGAGCCCACCACTTACCTTGATGGGGGTGCGGAGGCAAATCCCCCATGGTATGGACCTTTCCTACTGCCTCAATTAGGGGATAGAGTGGGTGTTGAAACTACCTAAGTCATGTTATCCCTCATGCAGTGCCCAAAGTTAACTAGGCTATGCATTGTGTGTCGCCTAACACATAGCCTACGCCCACTGACTCACTTGTGCGTTATATTGAGCGGCGCCTAACAAAACTTGAGCAATAGGCTTTGCATCGTACATCTCACTTTAGGCGATGCCTTATGCGGTGCATACCTTAATGCATAGGCTCACTGGTCCAATTAGGCATTTGGTTGAGCGACGCACACTTTAACTTAGGTGTTTGGTTGTGCGACGCACACTTATGATTAGGCGATAACTTAGGTGGCACTTAACATAAAGCAAACGTCCACCGCCTAAGGTATGCGATAACTTGTGCGCCGCAAAGGCTAATTTAGGCGATAAGTTGGGCGCCGCAAACCACTCCAATTTCAACATAATATCCAACTTTTCATTGGATCAACCCGACCTGGATTTCATCCTTTAAATAGACTCCACGCCCTAAATGCCCAAATTCACCCTTATTTCACCCCTAAGCCATTCAAGATTGTGCTCTCAACATTCTCCTTGTCCTTCAAGGTTATTCTTTGCTTAACAATCTCAAGAATTCTCCCCTTATTTCCTCAAACTTCCATCTTCAAGGTAAGTTTACTTTCTTAATCCTTTGTTATTGTGATTTTATGTTATAGTTAAGTGATTTCTTGAGGATTATGAATTAAATTCTTGCCATGGTTATGTCAAAAAAGGGTTTTGACCATCTTGGGAATATAAATACCATTGTTGTAGTGGACATTATTGTTGTAGTACTTTAAGCTTTTGTATGTGATTGAATTGTTCATGACTAACGTAGTTTAGTTGTGTGGCCATTATTTCACAACTTACTTGATAGAACATGGTGTTGGTTAAATCGTGTGAAAGTGATAGTGTTTTGTGTATATTGATATGTTGAAACTCTAAGGCATAGCTTTGTTCAAAAATTGTTACATTGAAATAAAATTGGTGGAATTGAAGTAAGTGAATTGTATTGACTAATGTTGGTGCACCATGTCAGAGTGTATGTCGGCGAAGTCTGAGTACCCGACAAGAACACTTAATTGGTTTATACTAACAAATTAAGTGTGGAGTGGTTACTTCACCACCCTTATCTTAATTGTAGTTAGTTCATTATGTGTGGCTAACATGGATGATATGATGAATACAGAAAAAATGGCTCCGATGATGATCTCAATGTAGGTGGCATGACTCTTAATGTGGATAAGGAGTACTACTAGCCAGGTTTTTTATCTTGTTGTTTGCACTGGGGATAGTGCTTAGCTTAAGTGTGGGGTGGCTGGTTACTTTGCTACTTGCTTTGTAAGAAAATAGTACCTTCTCCTTAGTATACTTCTGTGATAGGATTAGTTATTTTGTTTATTTTGTTTATTGTTAGATGTTTGTTTGATTTAGTCATAATTAGGTGCTCTTCTCAATGATGGATGGATGACGATCGTCTTAAGAGAAAATTAGTCATTTGTTCCATGTAAATGTTCTTGTGGATCACATGGCATTATAGCATGAGTATGCAATGGATCATTACGTTTGAAACACCTAGGATCTAGTTGTGACTCTTGTTGTGATTGTTGGATTTATTTGAATTTATTTTATTATTGAGTCGAGAATCTATAAAGCTCCTAACTGAGTTGACCATGTGCCATGAGTGTGTAAGACTGTTGTAGATTCCTTCTTGCAACTGATACTAGAACTTGCCCGGTGTGTGTGCAAAGCGAAATAAAAATTGTGAGTTTAGGAGATTATTTAGGCATTTCTTTGATAGTCATTGTTCATACCTTCTTTTGACCTACCTTTGTACATTATCTTAGCTAGACCCATTAAGCCTTTAGCTTATTCTTTGTTAGCCTTATTTGTAGCCTAATCCGTTCTTTAATAGACCGTAATATGATCCAAAAGTTCCTAAGTGCTTTAATATAAAATGAATTTGAGTTAGGAGTTTGACAATAAGAGGAAAAAGGTGAAATTTATGCCCTAAAGTCTAGTTATTGGCGTATGCAATTAATGTGGTTGAGAGTAGCAAAAATTATTTAAAAAGTTCCAAATTTTATCCCGGACATGTTACAATGAACCTGTTTTGGCCCTGGTCCTTCTTGGATATTGTGCACCTCAACTAAGGAAAATTGCTTAAGTTGAGGATGGCTATCATAGGGGTGCGTAACGTAAAATAGGTGCAACAAAAAAAATGCCTAATATTTAAAAGAGTTGCATACTCCCACCATAGTGTTATTAATTGAGTTTAATGGGATAGGGTGAAAACAAAAGATATGGATAGATGAAAGTGGTGTAAATTAGTTGTTAGAAATTGGTCTTAGTTGCATAATATAGTGTATTAAAGCGCTTAGGGAAGATAGTCACTATTTCTGGCCAAAATAGTTCCTTCCCATCCTTTTGCCTACATTACAACCCATAAAAGACCTATTAGATCCTAATCTTAGCATTTTGATATTAGTGGAGCATTAAACTAAGGGCAAGCATATGGTCATCAGTTGTAATTTGAGAATTCTTTGTGAGAGTGAGCGCAACTTAATTCTTGTACCCATTTTGTTAGAAATTGCATGATTGTGACTGATTATGGGTAACTTTCTTGTTGTGAGGGCACATGGTTGATGAAGGTTGGGTAATTTATATGTTTTCTTTGTGAGTCTATTCTTGAGGGTAGGTTGTCTCTAGTAATGATACATGAATTTACTTCTTGTTCATAATTGTTGTGTGAGCCTATTTGAGCATCTTGTTTTTCCTTCGTGGGTGTTAAGACTTGTGTAGTATGCATAAATGGGTAAGTTGTTCAAGGACGAACAAAGATTTAAGTGTGGGGTGGTGATCTTGGGTGTATTTATATGCCTAAGCACCATAACTTACCCATACTTTAGTTAAGTTTGGAGAACAAAGTGCTTAGTTTCTTATGTTTTTACTCTACTTCTGTGTAATTGAGTTAACCAATGTGATTAGCATGATTTCAGGTATTAATGAGGTAGATGGAAACATAATGAGACTATGGAATGTGGATGGCATATGACACAAGAGAGAGTAGCAGTCTGGACCAAATATGGTGCCTAAAAACTATGTCCAAGACTAATTTGTCATTTAGAGTTAGTCTAGGGACTTAGAAGAAAATTATTAGGGAAAAGTTATTAAAACTACTTGATGTTGAAAAGTCACGTATTATTCATTATTCTGTATTATTTTTACACTGAGAGTGGCGGCTTAGCACAAAGGGGAAAAACATACAACTTCATCTTCTCCGCCAAGATTGTGTTTACTTTTTGGTATGATGAATATTTCTATTGTGATTCCTGTTTTATTCATGAGTAGCTAAGTTTGTTAGCTAGGGTTATGGAAGCCTTGTAACATACAATGTATTACTTTGGGTTTTTTTGAATTCATCATGTATTGATCTGCTTATATCATACTCTCTTCGTTTATCTTGAATTCTTGTGGTTGTAAACATAGAGGATGTGCCTTAAAACTCAACTTGTTCGATAGAAAGGTTGAGGTTCGGAAAAGGGTGTAGTGACAAGAAAATAAGATTTCCAACCCCTATTTCATATGTTAATGCCTTAATAGGATTAACTACTTGGAGATTATGTATTGTTTTTGTAAACACTTTTGATTCGAGAGAACTGAAGTGAATTAGTCCTTGATGGTTGAGAAACACTAGGATTATGTTATTAAATGCAATACGTTTCTCTGTAAGCAGGATGCACGTATGAACTTGTAAAGCCCATAGTTAGAAAGTATTGAAAACTACAAGGTGGACATAAACCTAGCTTGCTATTTCTCTGAATTTGAATACTGTTACACATATTTCATCTTGTTAAACTGAAACCATTAATTTGTGAACTGAATCAAATCCCCCCTTTTGTTTTATGAAAACGAATGATTAAAATTCAATTAATATTCATACAACTTAATTAGCACCATATTCCCTGTGGGATTCGACCCCAACCTAGCTGCGTTATATATTTGACAACGATCGTTTACGCTCTTCTAAAAGAGCTGTAATTTGGGCGTATCAGTTTTCACCCACAAATCCCAACCATTTACACCAAGCAATAATGGAATCCATATTCAACAACTAAGATTTACACAAACACATCATCACCCAAACACAAATGCACCTTAGTTCAACATAATCCCAAGACTAAAAGATTTAGCTACTCATGAAGAAAAGAGAGAAAAATATACATAAGATTCATTCATAGCATCCATGACAATGGAGAATAAGAATAATCTTCCTTTTTACACTTCAATTTCACCAAACTCCACATGAAATTTCAAATACAAAAAATGTTTCCCAAATTCTAAGGTTCACCAAGTTTTAAATTTTTCAATAAATCCAATCCAATAATGCCCAAAGGCTAAAAGATTTGTGCCTTATATAGGAAGTGGTACCAGCTATGTCATTTTACTAAATTTCCCTTGGTCATTAATATGAGAACATATGTATGTATGTATGTATATATATATATATATACGACATGTATTTTTGAACACTCTAACTTGTAAGTTAATGGGAGATAAAAGATGACGCGACCCGATCGGGGGCCTTGTCATAATGGGCGTCCCAAGTCCAATCAGGACAAGAGACCAGCCCCGTTACCCAACCCAACCTCCAGTCGCCTGCCCTAAGGTGGCTAAATTTTGAGCATGTAGCAAGATAGTGCAACAGCTCACATGAAGACTCTGGGATAAGATCACAACCATGATCGACCCAACCGAGTCCAACCATCACATACCAATAATCTAACCATACCAAACCGATACCGAAAAAAGCACCATAAACCAAGCCATAACCAAAGATGTTCCAAAACATAATATAATTAATCCCAAAATAAAATATGATAGAACAGTGAGAAATTATGTCTGATGATGTCAGCCTCAATACCAATACCAATACCAATGCTAAAGTTGACCCCTATATCGGTCCCACCCGTTCCAACCTATAGCAGTACCATAAATTCTCTAACCAAAAGAGTAATAAAATTCGATTGGGACATACCCCCAACCATGGACAAAACCAATATCCAAATTAAAATCAAAGTGTCAAGAAATATCCATAACATAAAATGGAGCATTCTGAAAGGATGAAAGCTCACCACTTCAGTCCAAATGTTGATCCCCGAGTCAATCACTATGTAGGAGGAGTAGAACAGGAGGTTTTTGCATAGCGTGGGTATACAACCGCCAGTAGAAGGGTTAGCGAGTGAATGCTAGCATGATCTCTGGATAAGGATAAAATAATGCCATTTATAAAATCATAAAATCATCCATATGCACACCACCATATATATATATATATATATATACATATAACCATACCAGGAAAGGGGACCGAGTTTAGCATGCCTTTAAAACCTTTACCTGGGCTATATAGCTTTGCCATTCTAAACCACCCACGGTCTATATGGGTTCATCTCCCTCTGCTGAAAGGGCCCTAGTGCGTGTAGTCGTACGACTAGGAAAGAAAACCTGGGATGACTAATACATCCCCAATTATAAAGTGTGACATCATTCACATGGTCTCCAAGTCCAACCTCACATCGGTAAATATGAGTTTTTAGTTTTGGTCTTCCCGGGACCTCCACCTTCCACGGCTTTGTCACATAACCCACCATTATTGCCCAATTAAAATCATTATCAAGCAACCAATCAGTCCATTTATGATTTATTAACCAAGGTCATTTAGTGGAGGTATCGTTATACCAACCATACTTGCAAGTACAATCCACAGCCAACCATATATAGGTTTAAGAGGACTTCCAAGTGCCCTACCATTTATCATATTAAACCACATGGGGGATTCCATGTAACCCACAAGTATAACCATTTAACCATTTACCTCTTCAAACCATTTAAACCATGCATAATTCTTTTACCAAGTTTTAAAACAAGCAAGAGTTTCATTAAAAAAACTCAATGCAATGAAAACATTATTATAGGCATTTTGTCAAACACATTAAGGGAATAATATAACCAAAATCAATTCCAATTACCATTAAACCATCCCCATGTAATCCAATTATCCAAAACCACCATTAATGCACATAAAGCATAATTAAAACAATGGAAAACCACAACCAATCATTTAATATTAACCCCCTCCCCCCAATTCATATTTGAAAACCAAAATCATACAATCCATGAAGTCATGAAAGCATTCATAAAAACCATGCTTCTAGTTAGAATTAACAATGAGGGAAGATAATATGCCTTAAACCAAGATAATGATGGAAATAAATCACCAAGACAAGCCCCAAATCAATCTTCTAGTTGAAACCCTAACTTCTCTTACCCAAAAGCTTTTGAGAGAATTATAGAGTGTTTTAGATGAGTTTCTAAGTGTTCATAAAAAAAAATAGGGTAAATATCCTCCCAAGTAGGTTAGAAGTCGTGGGACCTTATTAGGATAAGTGGAGAAATATCTAGAATGCGCATACTTAAGTTGTACAAAATCCCATCCCAGGGGTACAACTGATCCTCACAAGTCGTACCCTCCAATACGAGTGGTACCCTCCACTCGTATCCTAAGCCTCAACCTTCGGATCTAACACTGTCCAGCATACAACTCATCCAATCAAGTCGTGTCCAAAACATACGATCCGTACCCCTGGCAGATTTAACCCAAGAAAGATTAAGACGTTATACACCGTACGAGTTCTTGGTACGACTCGTACCTTGGCTTACGACTCATGGTGAGCCACTCGCACTCAGATCCAACCTAATCAACCAATTCTAAAATTAAGCTTGGGAACCAAATGATCCATACCTACCAATACGATTCGTACCCCTAAGTTGTATCCATTCCATTGACCAAAATCCATCCCGCCAACCAACACTGGTCAGTGTTGACACCAAATTTTTGATCTCCGTACTTAAAATTAACGTCTTCAGTCTTTTTGGCCGTTGAAGGGCACAAAATATAATTTTCACATATTTTTTACAATTGTTAATAAATTATTGATATTCATCCTTACTTTAAGATTTTCTCAATTTACTTTTATATTTTTACTTTTTATAATTTATTGATAATTCTCTGTATATTGGGATTTCTAATCAATCAATATTTTTACAATCATCTGCACACGTCTACGACATGACATCACATTTTTATAATATTTTTAAATTAATTACATTTTTTAATATTTTCAACATTCTTTACAATTTTTCATAATTACAAATCAATTTCTACATTTTACAGTCTGCAAACGCTGAGTTGGATCAATTTTTTTTGTACAGTATAATAATTTGATGTTTTGTCACATCTGACAAGAATAACATAATAATGTTTTATCACATACGACAAGTTATTAATAATTGTCATTATTTTAGAATTTTCTACAAATTTATTATCATATTTTAATTTTACATAATTATCCTTAATTTTGTAAATTTTAGAATTTTTATCAGTTTATTATTATTTTAATATTTTTTCACAGTTATTTACATAAGCACACAGCATAACACTATAATTTTTTACTGCAAAATATAATTTTAATTATTTATAGCATAATACATTTTTCAAGATAATTATATTTTTATTTGTTGTTTATATTTTTTGTAATTATAAATCGGCATTCATTATTTTGTACATTATTTAATACGACCTGCAAAGATAAGTCGATTTAATTATTTTAATACACAAAATAATAAATTGATCAAATCAAAGTCTCTTCACTTTTTGATTTTTTTTTACTTTTTGCACCTACTATATCAAATTTAAGGAATATATTGAGTAAAAGTAAATTTAATATCTTATTTTTATATTATTATTTTCCTTTTTAATACTCCACATACACATACAACACACACAAAGTCACGCACAACACACTCAAAATCTGATTCCTCTCTCTACCTTCTCTCTACCACTTTTCTCTCTCTCTAAAAAAACCATCACCGATCAGTCATCGCCGGCCAGCCACCTCGCCGGCCACCTCCACTGAACCATCTATTCTTCCCGTTTCACCTCCCGCCAAAAAACCAAATTCTGGTGAGCTCTATCCATGAAACAGTCAGCGCTTCCCTTCCCCTTCTTCCTTTTTCCCCTTTTTTCGTTGTTGTCGCACCTCGCCAGAGTTGGTCACCGGTGGGCAAGCTCCCTCTCCCCTTTCCCGTGGATCTGCCGGCGAACATAGCCCGAAAAACCCGCTGCTCCTACGTTCTTTCGCTGTCGAAGTAGCAGGGTTGGTTGATTTCTTTGGCTACTTTGATATCTGATGATATTTTTATGTTGTTCTTGTATAATTTATTTTCCCTCAGATCTGAATAGACTTACCGAATTTGGCTGAAAAAATATTTCTCGGTGATGTTGGATTTTTGGCGAGAGTTTGATTTCCTCCGATAAATAATTTGTCTTTAATTTGGTTGGTTTGATTTTTTGCTGACTGTTTTACCTGTTGCTGGGATTGTCATTTGATTATATTATTTTGTTAATGTCATGTTGATCTTTAATTCTACTTCGGGGACTTGGTTCATGATTTGTCGTATTTTCATGGATTTATTATTGTTCTGAACTTTCTGAGACTGAATTTTTGAATCTTTTTCTCCTCCGCATTTTAGTATACTGATAATAACAAATAAGTACTACACTTTGGCCAATGAAATTATATCCCGCCGGATATTTGGGGTCACCCCAATACAAAAGATGGATCTTTATTTTTCAAATTATTTATTTTTTATAGACACTCAGCCAATGAAATTATCTCTCTGTCAGATATTTGTCATCCCGTAACAAAGACAGATTTTATTTTTCTCAAATTTATTATACGAAGTACCAATACTTGGCCAATGAAATTATCTTTCCGTCGGATATTTGAGGCCATCATATTACAAAGACGGACTTTACTTTCCTAAAATATTATTTTACATTAAGGGCTGGCGCATGGCCAATGAAGAAACCCCCGTCAGTTTTCAAGGCCTTCCCAAATAAAAGACGGACATTACGTATACAAATACGTAACAAAAATAAATATTTTTGGGCGATGACAAAATCTTTATAATATTTTAAAACTTTATCTGATCCCACTAACTAACAAAAAATATATTTTTAAATATGTATATGCACAAATATTTTTTCATTTTATTTTGATTATTATTTATTTGTTACTGACATTTTTATTACATTTGTTTTTACAGGTTATTGGAAATACTTGTCGGGATGACATTTAAAGAAGACTTTAAATTGAGTGTTTATACTTTTATATTCTTTCACTTGTACAAATGTTAATCATAGTGAAAGCTTTATTTTTTGGGGTGTTGGCGGGATATTCTTTTATTAATCTTTACCACGCGTTTAGGCAAATTTAGGTCGTTAATATTTATATAAAAATATTAGATTGACTTAGATTATTTAATCAAATAATTTATACTTTTTACATTAAAAGATATTACGTAGGCTATTTTTTGGAATGATTTTTCTTTATATAATCTTTTCTTTACATACATATACTAATATACTTTTGTTTATATTTTTTACGACGAAACATATATATTATTTTGATGCACTTACATAAAAGAATCAAGTGATTTATATATTATATAGTCTTTTCTTATCAAATAAATTTTACCTTTCTCCATAATTTTAATCAGATAAAAAATATTATTGGCAAATACTTTTTCTTTTCATGGCACATCAAAATACATTTCTTTTTCATACATTATAAAGTACTTTTTTCTTTTCACATTTATTTATACATTTTTATACATGTCCTTTACATATTTTATAACAGTTTAATCTATTCATATATTTAATATACATATACCTTTACATAGTTTTAAAATATTTATATTTTTTAAAAGAATTATTTTATATTTAATACATATATTATTGCATTATTTTAAATATACCTCCTCTCTTTTTGATAAATTTAGTCTAGCCGGGTACCACATTTGTTGATCCTTAAGGATGTTTAACCCCTTTCCTTCGGGGTAGTTTGAACTCTTACCTAGAATCTCAATTGGTTTTCGCAAACTGAAACATAAAATCGCACATGTTAATAATTCAATAGGTTTTCTTATTTTCCTTAAAATTTAGGTGGCGACTCTGTAATAAAATCAATTCATTTAGAGTTCATAAGTCGTGCTTACTTAACCTTGGCGAAAATAGGGCATGACAGAATGGCGACTCTGCTGGAGAATAACAACAGGTTCTAACCATGATAGATTCGATTTTTCAATCGAGGAAAGTATTTTTACATGTTTCCATATGATTAAATTATTTAATTCATGACTTGTTTCACACTATACATTATGTGTATTTGGTTATAAATTTTTTACATTATTTGTCCAAATTAATTTTGTTGCCTTATCAATTCTTTTATTCATTATTTGTTTAATACACTGTATTTGTATATTGTAAAACTTGTTATATATATTATTCTTTACTTCATTTAATCATAAATCACAATTACATTGGGTTTTTGGTCGTACACAATTCACACTGAACACACGAGGGGTGTACTGCACTCCTCCGAACCTTCTTTTGATTCCTTATTTTTAGAATTGGTGCATTTAGGTTAGTGTGCTTTTTCACAATTATTCGGTCCTACTCTCTGCCATTTAGGAAAATTCTTAATTTAGAAATAAATCACTACATATACAAACTCAAAAAAAAAGAGTTTGAACTACGTTTTCACCCGATTCTTATCCTGACAAGATACGTAGGCAACCCTGCATTAGGGTTCGCTGTCTCCACTGTTTCAGAATAATTTTTTTGGCATTTACACTGAGGAAATTTTTTGAAACAGTTCAAAAACGTTCTCCAAAATTCTTCAAGAGCGCAAATCAATAGCTCCTCGAATCCAAATCTTAATTACATTAGTGCCTAGCCGGCCTACCTCCAGATACTAACCCAATTTTGATCCGAGAATATTTAACTTCTTTTTTCAAATGTCGTAAACCATTAAATTTATCGAGTATCGATCCTCACTTTCAAATGCAAAGGTTAAATATATTTTCAGTTATAATAATCTGCCAACTGCGGCGAAATAATGTCATAATTTTTTTGGTGTTTGATTTTTTCAATCTTGTCAACATACTAAAGTTGTGTCAAAGTTCTCCCTATGCATGACATCCATTCTCTCAATCATTTGATCAGAACAATTTTGACGTTAAAAATATTTTTTTCTGATCGTCTTTCATATTATTTTCGAGAATGACCATCATTATTTTACAATCATACATTACACATACGAATTTGCAAATTTGTCTGAACTATGCAGCCTTGATTCTTGTTTTCACCAGATACGTAGACAACCCTAATTTGGGTTCGGTCCCATTTTTTTTTTAATAATAATAAAATTTTGACTTGATTAGTACTAATACAGTTAGAAGTACGCGTGAGAAAGAACAAATTGGAATGATGAAAAGGACCGACTTCATGGTAAACCATAGGTTTTTTTGGTAGCTTTTATCATACCTGAATAATGCTTGAAAAATTCTCTTGAATAGCTCTAAGACTAGAACGAAGTCAACCTCATCATTCTATGTGCATTGTGTGGTGAGCTTTAGTTTAATTCATTGCATTGTTGATCTAGAACTTGGCCTAAATGTTCGTTGAGGCGAAATTCTGAGTTACACTTGGTTTAGGAAAGGATCGTAGGCCCTCTTTGACCCGATTGTACCTTTTACAACCCACCAAAGGACATTAACCCCTAGCATTTCCTCTTTTGAACCTAAAACCTTTTCTTCGAACAACCGAATCTGAGCTTATACCATTTTGAGTGCTTACATGCACTATACCTCTCTTGGACCTACCTCTTTGAGCGCACTAAATACGTGCAAATTACGAATAAAGAATCAAGATCGAAGATGCAAAATGCAAAGGATGTATTGTCCCAGATGAACAAAAATGAAAAAATGACTTCAAAAGGAGCAAAATTTCAAAAAAAAAAAAATATATATATATATATATAGTTTCTTGAAAAAAAGAAAAACTCCAACACTAGGTTCAAAAGAAGTCGAAGAAAATGCAAAACAAGGGGCAACGAAGCACAACAAAGAAGATCACGCGTCTAAGCACGACAAATGTTGAAAGCACAAATGCAGTGCAATGCTCATTGAGGAATTAGTCACTTTTATCCCAAATATTATCCTACCCATCCCCGAGCCTGCATTACAAGCCGATACCAAGTCCTACAAGATCCTATTTCAAGTGTTCTCACATTAGTGGATACTTACATGAAGGTCAAGTCTATGGTATCACAATTGCATGCATTGAATTTCTTTCTGAGTGTGAGCGTATTTCTCTAGATGTTCCCAAATTTAAAAAGAAAAATTACTTAAATATGTTCGAAATTGGACTTTATTTTACTCAAATATGTGTGAAATGAGACTTTCTTTTTGGAGAGGGCACTTGAAACATGAGAATAAGCATAGCGCAAAATCTCTGTTTGGAGTAAGATGAACAAATCTTGTCGATACTTAGGTATGTCTGAGGTACCATCTGAAACTATAGGAATTACCCTGAATTCAAACTAGGTTAGCTAGAAAAGAGATGGAGAAATTCTTATGCACACTGCTAATTAATGGTACCAATTGAAGACAAGACACAGTCGTGTTTTCTTCATCTTTCAGCACTTTTTATTAAGAAAATAAAAATAAAAATTCTTTCTTTTTCAAGACACTCACTTTCACTTACCAGCATTTTTCTTACCTTTCATTCAAGGTGCTCACTTTCACATACATGTATTTTTTATTTTTTATTCAAGGTACTAAGTTTTAAAATACGGGCATTTGTCTTTTTTCTTTCAAGCACATAACTTTAAATATCAACATCTTATTTTTCAGTCAAGCGCTCATCTTTGAGTATTTTATATTTTTTTTAGACCTGTCAGTCGAGAGGTTATTACATTTTTCTCCCCATCGAGAACTTTTTCATTTCAATAGCCCCACCAGTCGAAAGGTCTATTAGATTTCGGCCACCTCACTAATGGAGGGCCTCAGTCTTCGTAGATAATCGAAGACGATAATCTACATCAGTCTCCATGGACAATCGGAGATATCATGCAACAATCAACATAATCTTCGTAGACAATCGAAGACAACATTCATGACATAGTCTCTGTAGATAATCGGAGGCGTCATCAAGTCTCTGTAGACAAGTGGATATACCATACACGGTCTTTGTAGAAAATTGAAGACAACATTTATGACATAGTCTTCGTAGACAGTCGAAGACATCATTCATGACACAGTCTCTGTAGAAAATCGAAGACATCATTCAGATACAGTCTCTGTAGACAATCGGAGGCGTCATTTATCATCAAGTCGTAGACAATCAGAGACGTTATTTTATCATCAACCCTCCGTAGACAATTGGAGATATCATACACCAGTCTCCATAGACAATTGGAGCTATCATACATCCATCTCCATAGACAATTGGAGATGTCGTCAAGTCTTCGTATACAATCGAAGACGTCATCACTCAACATCAGTCTTCGTAGATAATCGGAGATAATAATCAACATCAGTCTCTATAGACAATTGGAGATGTCATCCGTCAGTCTTCATAGACAATGAAGACGACATTCAACATCAGTCTCCATAGATAATTGGAGGTAGCATACACAGTCTTCGTAGAGAATCGAAGACACCATTCATCAACATCAGTCTTCGTAGACAATCGGAGACGACAATCAACATCCGTCTCCATAAGAAATTGGATATGTCATCAAGTCTTCGTATACAATCGAAGACATCATCATTCAACATCAGTCTTCGTAGACAATCGGAGACGACAATCAACATCCGTCTCCATAGACAATTAGAGATATCATCAAGTTTTTGTATACAATCAGAGACATCTTTCATTCATAGTCTTCATAGACAATCGAAGATGCCAATCAGTATCAGTCTCTATAGACAATTAGAGATACCATCCATTAAATCTCCGTAGACAATCACAGTCATCTTTCATTCTTAAGTCCTCATAGACAATCGGAGACGCCATACATCTTTTCAGTCAAAATACAGTCCACAATAACAAGACATTTTTTTTCTTTCTCAGAAGACACTATCAGCCATGAATTATACACTGGGAAAATTTTGAGAGTTGCCTCAAAATTTATTCTATTTTCTCATTCCAAACTACAATGACCTGATTCTCGTGACACTCGAGATATGTAGGATGCTCTATGAAGAGTTCGATCATCACAACTCCACAATTATTCTTTCTCCCTAAGTAGTACACAATTTTGCATCCCCAGCATCTCACAGCTCGATACTGGCAATTTCGAAAGGAACATCGAGAATAGATGAACACTTTTGTTCAAAAATAGTCCATATTTCATTAATTACTTCACACGATCTTTCACCCTTAATAACAGGGCAATTTGCCTAATTTTGAACTACACCCGACCTGATCTTCATACAACTCGAGATATGTAGGCTGCTCTAAATTGGAGTTCGGTCTAATTTTTATCAAAATTATTTTTTGCCGAGCAAAATTGGCTACACGTCAACATTTTCGTTTAAAGACTTCTACATCGCCTTCAAATAAAAAGGGGCAACTGTTGACACCCAATTTTTCTCTCCGTGCTTAAAACTAACGTCTTCAGGCTTTCTGATCGTTAAAGGGCACAAAATATAATTTTCACATATTTTTTACAATTGTTAATAAATTATTGATATTCATCTTTACTTTAAGATTTTATCAATTTACTTTTATATTTTTACTTTTTATAATTTATTGATAATTCTCTGTCTATTGGGATTTCTAATCAATCAATATTTTTACAATCATCTGCACACGTCTACAACATGACATCACATTTTTATAACATTTTTAAATTAATTATATTTTTTAATATTTTCAACATTCTTTACAATTTTTCATAATTACAAATCAATTTCTACATTTTACAGTCTGCAAACGCTGAGTTGGATCAATTTTTTTTGTACAGTATAATAATTTGATGTTTTGTCACATCTGACAAGAATAACATAATAATGTTTTATCACATAAGACAAGTTATTAATAATTGTCATTATTTTAGAATTTTCTACAAATTTATTATCATATTTTAATTTTACATAATTATCCTTAATTTTGTAAATTTTAGAATTTTTATCAGTTTATTATTATTTTAATATTTTTTCACAGTTATTTACATAAGCACACAGCATAACACTATAATTTTTTACTGCAAAATATAATTTTAATTATTTATAGCATAATACATTTTTCAAGATAATTATATTTTTATTTGTTGTTTATATTTTTTGTAATTATAAATCGGCATTCATTATTTTGTACATTATTTAATACGACCTGCAAAGATAAGTCGATTTAATTATTTTAATACACAAAATAATAAATTGATCAAATCAAAGTCTCTTCACTTTTTGATTTTTTTTTACTTTTTGCACCTACTATATCAAATTTAAGGAATATATTGAGTAAAAGTAAATTTAATATCTTTTTTTTTATATTATTATTTTCCTTTTTAATACTCCACATACACACACAACACACACAAACTCACGCACAACACACACTCAAAATCTGATCCCTCTCTCTACCTTCTCTCTACCCCTTTTCTCTCTCTCTAAAAAAAAACATCACCGATCAATCATCGCCAGCCAGCCACCTCGCCGGCCACCTCCACTGAGCCATCTCCTCCTCCCGCTTCACCTCCCGCCAACAAACCAAATTCCCTTTGAGCTCTAGCCACGAAATTGCCAGCGTCGCCCTTCCCCTTCTTCCCTTTTCCCTTTTTTTCGTTGTTGTCGCGCCTCGTCAGAGTTGGTCACCGGCGGGCAAACTCCCTCTACCCTTTCCCGTGGATCTGCCGGCGAACTTAGCCCAGAAAATCCGATACTCCGGCGTTCCTTCGCCGTCAAAGTAGCGGGGTTGGTTGATTTCTTTGGCTACTTTGATATCTGATGATATTTTTATGTTGTTCTTGTATAATTTATTTTTCCTCATATCTGAATAGACTTACCGAATTTGACTGAAAAAATATTTCTCGGTGATGTAGGATTTTTGGCGAGAGTTTGGTTTCCTTCGATAAATAATTTGACTTTAATTTGGTTGGTTTGATTTTTTGTTGACTGTTTTACCTGCTGGTGAGATTGTCATTTTATTATATTATTCTGTTAATGTCATGTTGATCTTTAATCCTACTCTAGGGACTTGGTTCTTGATTTATCGTATTTTCATGGATTTATTATTGTTCTGAACTTTCTGAGACTGAATTTTTAATTTTTTTTCTCCTCTGCATTTTAGTATATTGATAATAACAAATAAATACTACACTTTGGCCAATGAAATTATCTCCCGTCAGATGTTTGAGAACACCCCAATATAAAAGACAAATCTTTATTTTATAAATTATTTATTTTTTATAGACATTCGGCCAATGAAACTCTCTCTCCATCTGATACTTGTAATCCCATAATAAAGACAGATTTTATTTTTCTCAAATTTGTTATACGAAATGTCAATACTTAGCCAATGAAATTATCTTTCAGTCGGATATTTAAGGCTATCCCATTATAAAGACGGACTTTACTTTCCTAAAATATTATTTTATTAAGGGCTGACGCATGGCCAATGAAGAAACCTCGCCAGTTTTCGAGACCTTCCCAAATAAAAGACGGACATTACGTATACCAATGCGTAACAAAAAATAAATATTTTTAGGAGATGATGAAATCTTTATAATATTTCAAAATTTTATTTGAGCCCACTAACTAACAAAAAATATATTTTTAAATATGTATATGCACACATATTTTTTCATTTTATTTTAATTATTATTTATTTATTACTGACATTTTTATTAGAAGTGTTTATACAGGTTATTGGGAATACTTGTCGGGATATCATTTAAAGAAGACTTTAAATTGAGTGTTTATACTTTTATATTTTTTCACTTGTACAAATGTTAATCATAGTGAAAACTTTATTTTTTGGGATGTTGGGTGGGATATTCTTTATTTACTCTTTACCACGCGTTTAGAAAAATTTAGGTCGTTAATATTTATATAAAAATATTAGATTGACTTAGATTATTTAATCAAATAATTTATACTTTTTACATTAAAAAATATTGCGTAGGCTTTTTTTTTTTTTGAACGATTTTTCTTTATAGAATCTTTTCTTTACATACATATACTAATATACTTTTGTTTATATTTTTTACGAGAAACATTTATATTATTTTAATGCACTTACATAAAAGAATCAAGTAATTCATATACTCCCTCCGTTTCGGAATAAGTGAATTGTTGGGGTATTTATTGGTGTTTCAAAATAAGTGAATCATTGAATTTTTTTTCAAATTTACCCTTATGATTTGACAACCAATTAACTGTTGAAAAGATATTACAAGGTCAGTTTTTTCTTTTTTTGGGGTAAAAATGACAAGTTATGTTAAATTTATGTCTTTAATGTTTTTTCCTTAATCTGTGTGTCAAAATCTAACAATTAATTTATTATGAAACGGAGGAAGTATTATATAGTCTTTTCTTATCAAATAAATTTTACTTTTCTCTGTAATTTTAATCAGATAAAAAATATTATTGGTCAATACTTTTTCTTTTCGTGGCACATCTCTTTTTCCTACATTATAAAGTACTTTTTCCTTTTCACATTTATTTATACATTTTTATACATGTCCTTTACATATTTTATAACAATTTATTCTATTCATATATTTAATATACATATACCTTTACATAGTTTTAAAATATTTATATTTTTTAAAAGAATTATTTTATATTTAATACATATATTTTTACATTATTTTAAATATACCTCCTCTCTTTTTGATAAATTTAGTCTAGCCGAATATCACATTTGTGGATCCTGAAGGGTGCCTAACTCCTTCCCTTCGGGATAATTTGAACCCTTACCTAGAATCTCAATTTATTTTTGCAGACTGAAACATAAAATCGCACATGTTAATAATTCAATAGGTTTTCTTATTTCCCTTAAAATTTAGGTGGCGACTTTGTAATAAAATCAATTCATTTAAAGTCCATAGCACTACTAAAAAAAAACGACCACACAAAACCGATCATGTGTTGTGGTCGAAAAAAACCAACCACAAGTAGTCGGTTTTTCGTAATATTTTATAAAAAAAAAAATTAAAAGCGACCACAAGTGGTAGCTTTTTTATTTTAAAAAAAAAAAACAAAACAATTATTTCCTTAATTTTTATGTTAATTATTATTTATTTTACAAATAAAAATAAAAATAAAATATCAAAACCGACCACAAAGAAAATATATTAAATAGTGGTCGGTTTTAATAATTAAAAATATATATATATTAAAAACCGACCACTTGTGGTCGTTTTTTGAACTAAAAAAAAAATTAAAAGTAAATAATTTTTAGTAACCAATAATTATATATATGTAATCAAATATATATATTATTTTCATTAAAAATAATTATATATATGTAATTTAATTTATGTATAAATTTTTGAAATTACACTGATCACACGTAGTCGATAACTAGTATAAAAATAATAAAAATCAATCATTCTTAAATTTTTCAAAAAAAATTACACTAAAAATTATATCAAATAAAATAAAAAAATTACGTTAAACAGAATATTTATCTTTTACTTATGTTTCAGTATATGGAATAAATATTTTCCTTGTATATACGTTAAATGACGTTAAACATGCATAATCTTTGTATAATGAATATGTGTGTGTGTGTGTGTGTGTGTGTATATATATATATATCCACACATATATATCATACTGTTGAGATAATGATATTATGTTACTATTTCAGTCATAATAATGTAATATATAACCGATAATTCATCAGAATATAATGAACGTGTTCTACTATAAGGTAATATATACTTGTGGATGTGATATATATATACGCATTCAAGAGTTCATATATATATATATATATATAAAAAAAAAAAAAAATAATCGATCACTAATCTGAGTATGTATAAGAAACATATTGCGTTATATTATTGGATAATATACTTGTGTGCGTATGTGATCTATATAGTACGTATTTAGAATTTAATATAGTCGATAGTGTGTATATGTGTGTATGTGTGTATATATATATATAGTATATACATATTATACGGTGAAGGTATACTAATGACATACATAAGATAATATAATCTATAATTCATCTGAGTATTTGTGAAATACGTTGTATATATATTATTATGGGGTAGCAGAATCGTGTATGTGATGTTTATAGTACGTATGTGAAAGCTGATAGACAATTGAATATATGTATATATATGTATATCTTGTGTAGTGACGTATGTAGTAATCGAAAGGTAGATAACTAAATGTATATATCAGTATAGTTTGAATGATACGTTGATATATATCATACTATTGAGGAAATAGATATACTATTTTGGGTCAATGTAGACGCGCGTATGTTGTTGAAGTTGTAATAATGTAAGACTAGTATTACGAGGTATATATATATATATATATATATATATATATATATAATATCGTATTTAAAAAATAATTAACCAAAAAATTATCGTAATTTGCAAAAATCATTGATATTATTATACGATTGAGGAAATATATTACTCGTGTTAATGTGATGATAAAATAACTATTATCCGATTTATATATGTACGAATTGTATTAAATTAATTGGATGTTGTCCCGGTACAATACACAGTGTATGTACTGTGTATTTATATATATACGAATTGTATTAAATTAATTGAATGTTGTTATAAATATTATCGAATTTATTAAAATTTTAATTTGTTAAAAAATAATTTTAATTTATTAACTTATTTTTGTAATTTATTAATTTATTAATTGTAATTTATTAAATTTAATTTCAAAAATAATTTTTTTAATTATTATAAAAAAAAAACGACCACGTGTGGTCGGTTTTAGTAATAATTGAAAAAATATGTAACTCTTCAACCCGACCCGACCCGTAACACATAATAAAACACAAAATCACTCCAAAACCTCACCCATTTCCCGTCCAAAACAGTCACCAACCCCCCCAAAACCTCCAAATCTCACAGTTTAACAATAAACTCCTAATCTCCATTGTTCTTTCTCTTTAAAGGAAGTTTGTACTCCATCCTGACTTTCAATTTTGGCTTTAATCCATTTTCAAAGAACTATTCCATCCTAAGTTTCAATTTTGGGCAAGGTAACAATTAACTTTCATTAACTAAATTTAGCTTATTCTTGTATCCACAAACTCGTTTTTTAATATCTAGAAATGTTAAATGTCTACATACAAATATCTTAGTGTTAATTTCGTCAAATGGTTGTGGTTTGAGTTCTAAGGTTTGGATATTTGTTTTATTTAGCTAGATTTTAGGTAATTTTTGAAATTTGAGATTGAATTAGTTAATTCTAGGCTTGTTCCAACATTAATTTGATTTTGAATTACCTAAATTTTGGTTAGTCTTGACACTTATTTCTCTATTTTACTCATTAATTGTTTCATAGGTTTGGGGGGAAATCTTATTCCTATTCCTTTACTAAATTGTTGTAATTATTTAAGCGAAAGAGTATTCTTTGTAATAATTTTACTATTTCACAGATTTCGAATTCGGTAAAAGGATTGCTTTGCTATTTTTTCGGGTGACCGCTTATCTCTTTCACTTTAATTTACGCCAAGCATAGGTAAGTGGATTTGTCTCTATTTTTTTATAATTAAGTCTTGTTATTGTACATATTGAAGTCTAGTGAAGCCGTGTGTGGCCTTGTTCGATTCACTAGCATTGTTGTTATCTTCTTGTTATTGTTCATATTGAATCTAGTGAAGTTGTGTGTGGCCTTGTTCGATTCACTAGCATTGTTGTTGACATCTTGTCGGTCTTGTTGTTGTTTTTTGGTGACATAGTCATTTGAAATTGATTAAGTGTAGGGACTTTAAAGGGGATTTTTTTTTGAATGTGGTTGGGCTGGTGACTTAGCTGCTTGAAAATAGTTAAGTGTAGGAACTTTAAAGGGGATTTTTTATTTTGAATGTGGTTTGGTTGGTAACTTAGTTGCTTGAAAATGGTTAAGTGTAGGAACTTTAAAGGTTTTTTTTTTGTTTTGAATGTGATTTGGTCGGTGACTTAGTTGCTTGAAAATGGTTGTCTAGGAACTTTAAAGGGGATCTTTTTGTTTTGAATGTGGTTTGGTAGGTGACTTAGTTGCTTGAAAATGGTTAAGTCTAGGAACTTTAAAGGGAATTTTTTTGTTTTGAATGTGGTTTGGTTGGTGACTTAGTTTCTTGAAAATGGTTAAGTGTAGGAACTTTAAAGGGAATTTTTTGTTTAGAATGTGGTTTGGTAGGTGACTTAGTCACTTGAAAATGGTTAAGTGTAGGAAATTTAAAGAAATTTTTTTTGTTTTGAATGTGGTTTGATAGGTGACTTAGTCACTTGAAAATGGTTAAGTGTAGGAACTTTAAAGGAAATTTTTTTGTATTGAATGTGGTTTGATAGGTGACTTAGTCACTTGAAAATGGTTGTGTAGGAACTTTAAAGGGGATTTTTTTGTTTTGAATGTGGTTTGGTTGGTGACTTAGTTACTTGAAAATGGTTAAGTGAAGGAACTTTAAAGAGAATTTTTTTATTTTGAATGTGGTTTGGTAGGTGACTTAGTTGCTTGAAAATGGTTAAGTGTAGGAATTTTAAAGGGAATTTTTTTGTTTTGAATGTGGTTTGGTTGGTGACTTAGTTGCTTGAAAATGGTTAAATCTAGGAACTTTAAAGGAGATTTTTTGTTTTGAATATGGTTTGGTTGGTGACTTAGTTTCTTGAAAATGGTTAAGTGTAGGAACTTTAAAGGGAATTTTTTTGTTTTGAATGCGGTTTGGTAGGTGACTTAGTTGCTTGAAAATGGTTAAGTCTAGGAACTTCAAAGGGAATTTTTTGTTTTAAATGTGGTTTGGTTGGTGACTTAGTTACTTGAAAATGGGTAAGTGTAGGAACTCTAAAGGGATTTTTTTTGTTTTGAACGTGGTTTGGTAGGTGATTTTGTTGCTTGAAAATGGTTAAATTTTTGTGACTTGATCTAATTTGTTGAATCTGATTGATTGAGTAGATGGAACCTGATTATAGTTGGATATATCAACGAAACAATGATAATAGAATGGGTATTAGGGAAGAATTTGTTGAAGGTGTCAAAAGATTTGTTGAACATGATAAGACACTTGATATGAGGACACTTTATCGAGTTATTCATTGTCCTTGTGTTAGATGTGATGGGATAAATCTTGTAAGTGAAGAAGATGTAAAGGAACATCTTCATAGAAAGGGGTTTCATGAGGACTTTTTAAGATTGTGTGGCATTCATGGGGATGTTGCGCAAAATAACTTTGTTGTTGGAGAAAGTAGTAGGTCTGCAGGGCATAATGAATATCAAGATACTAGGATAACAGAAATGGTGCATGATACTTTTGGGATGCAACACGGGGTTAAGTTTAGGGAAAATGTTGAAGATGTTCCTAATAGCGAAGCGGGCAATTTCTACAAAGAATTGCATGTTGCTAGTCATCCTTTGTTTGACGGGTGTACACACTCTCATTTATCTGTTGTTGTTAGATTATTAAGTATTAAATCTGACTGAAATATTGCTGAAGGAGGAATAGACTCAATGATAGACCTTATTAAAGAGTTAGTTGACCCCGGCTTGGAGGTTCCTGATTCTTTCTATAAGGCAAAAAGATTGGTGCCAATGTTAGGTCTCTCCTCGGTTAGAATTGATTGTTGTGAAAATGGTTGCATGTTATACTTTAAGGAAGATGCTACGCTAGAGTTCTGTAAGTTTTGTCAGCACTCTCGATATAAGCGTGGTTCTACTGGAAATAAAATTGTTATTAAGGCGATGCATTATTTACCTCTTATACCAAGGTTGAAGAGGTTGTATGCTTCAAACAGCTCAGATCCTCATATGAGATGGCACAGTGAAAATAGAAGGCTCACTGGTGTTATGTGTCATCCATCTGATGGAGAGGCTTGGAAGCATTTTGATGCAACTTATCCAGATTTTGCAGCTGAGCCACGAAACATTCAATTGGGATTATGTGTGGATGGGTTCTCTCCTTTTTCAGTTGGTGGTGCGCCTTATTCATGTTGTCCTGTATTTATCACTCTTTATAATATTCTTCCTGAACTGTTTATGACTAGTCCCTATATATTTTTGAATTGTGTTATTCCTGGTCCGCGTAATCCAAAAAGCAAAATAGATGTCTATTTGCAAGCTTTGATTGATGAACTTCAAATTTTATGGCATAAGGGGGTTGAAACTTGGGACATCTCTGTTTAATAGAATTTCAATCTGCGTGCATATCTAATGTGGACTGTTAATGATTTTCCTGCTTATGGAATGTTGTCTGGGTGAATGACAGCTGGAAAGCTGGCTTGTCCATACTGCATGGAAAAAACAAAATCTTTCACATTGAGACATGGCAGAAAAAATTCATGGTTTGATTGTCATCGTTGTTTCTTGCCACCTGATCATGAATTTAGGAGACTCAAGAATGCATTCAGAAGGAATAGAAGAGAATATGAGGGTCCACCTCCAAGGCTGTCTGGTCATGACGTCTGGGAAATAGTTCAGGATTTGCCTAAGGCCAGTGAGGAACGATTGTACGGGCTTGATGGATATGGCGTTTCGCATAACTGGACTAAGCAAAGTATATTTTGGGAGTTAAAATATTATCCAGATAATTTACTGCCAAATAATGTTGATGTTATGAATATTGAGAAGAACTATTTTGACAACTTGTTCAACACAGTTATGGATGTCACCGGCAAAACAAAGAATAATTCTAAGGCCAGACTTGACTTACCAGAATATTGCAACCGCAGAGAATTACACTTACAGCAGGGCCCAACGCCAATGTTCTTAAGTCCAAGGCTAGTTTTACATTCAAGTTGGACCAAAAGAGTCAAATATGTGAGTGGGTTCAAAGTTTGAAGATGCCCGATGGATATGCCTCAAATTTAGGAAAGAGGGTTGATATGACACAAGGAATCTTGCATGGAATAAAAATCCATGATTGTCATATTTTTATGGAACAATTACTTCCAATTGTTTTTATTGATTTACCTGAAAACATATGGAAACCAATAGCAGAGATCAGTTTGTTCTTCAAAGACTTATGTGCCATCACATTACGGTAAGAATTTAACTTATCGACTACTTATTAACACTTTGTTAGAACAAAAGATTGAATATTATATTTTTTTTGTAGAAATTTTACTGGTCGGATGATGCAAATACATTTCTTATAAAGAAGAACTCTTTCATAAGATGTAGAGCCAGATTTAACGATCTCTTTGATTATACCCGAAAGAAATTGGTAAAATCTTAGTGGATTCCTGAACCCGCATGACAACTGTATCTTCGCCATTGGAGTAGCGCAGAATATCAATTTTTGAATAAAAAAGGAAAGAAAGCTTGGTTATCATCCAAGGGTGGCTCCCTATATACTGCGGGTGCCAGAAGTACTCTTGTTGCGATGGAAAAAATGGTATGTAACTTTTACAGTTTTAATTGTTTGTTTCTATTTAAATTTTTTTATTATTTAAACATTGATAATTTTTTCATATGCAGTAAAAAGTAAAGAATAGGAAAATACCACATTATGAGCTATACGAGGAGACTCATGTGATGAAAAAAAAGAATCCGACTGATGAAGATGTCAGGGTTGAAGCTCGTGCAAAAGTTGTCCATGTAAGAAACAAATTCTGAATTTATGAATCTTTTTCTTAAAGTTGATATTATTCAATTATAACTACTTTAATATTTTTTTACTTTTAGTATTAACTTTACTTGGAATATAGGAGGAATATATGCGTCTTGTTAGTGTGTATCGTAGTAGTCAGCCTCCTGAAAGTCAGGGTGACCCAATACCTTAACATGTAGAGGGGGAGTTATGGGCAAAAGTTGTGGGTCCTACAAATAGAGGCCATTTGGTCGGATACCATAAAAACTTTTTTGGCGATAATATTAGGTGTTCGTTCGGGCCTTCTTACTCTAGCTCTTCAGTTGATAGAGAAACGATTGAAAGACTACAAAATACGATTTGTCAAAACTCACTGAAGAGTTTACTGAACAGAGAGAGAGGCAAAAGAAGACAGAGAAAGCAACAGCATCACAATTCAAGAAGCTGCAGCAGTAGTTGAGCGCTTTCATTAGGACTGCGGGGGTTATTTCTCCGTGTACTGGTGATGCAGTTCGGGCTGCAAAAGGTCTAGGCCCCCTGGATTATTTTAGCACGGATGATGATATGGAAGACGAGGACGAATTTGATAATGATGACTTTTAGTTTTTAAATTTTTGTATGTGTTGTACTTTGAATTTAGACATTTTGTTGTATGAAACTATCGTTGTAGTATTTTCATACTCACTTTTGTTGGATATTTTGTATGTCTTATACACTTTTGAAAGTATTTACCTTTGGTTTTTGGTTTTTATTGTTGTTGTATTTAATTTGATACTGTTGTATTGCATTGTTGTTGTTGCATGCTGTATTTGGGTTTTTATTTTTATTTTAAAAAAAAAAAATCAGAAAAACCGACCATTTGAAAAACTTTTTGCAGAAAACCTACCACGAGTGGTCGATTTTATAATAAATAAATTAATTAATTTGAAAACCGACCACTTGTGGTCTATTTTTTTTCTTAAAATTATTTTTTCTAATTTTAATAAAATAATAATGAATTTTAAAAATATATATATTTAAAAAAAAAAAAACCACCACTTGTGGTCGATTTTTAAAAAACTATCACAACTTTACCGACTACACATTTTGGTCATTTTTTTAGGAAACCGACCACATGTGGTCTATTTTTGTGGTCGATTTTCCCCTTTCTTTAGTAGTGTAAGTCGTGCTTATTTAACATTGGCGAAAACAGGGCATGACAGTCAGCATACGACTGGACCATACCATCCGTACCTCAACATACGGCTCATACCCATGAGTCATATTGGGTCCAAAGACTAGAATTTCAAGAAATTTTCTAAGGTCTAGAAACTAGGGTGTTTCATGAGATGGCTAGAGTAAAATTCATAAGATAACGTATGAGGACTAAGCTTTAAAATAACTCTAGAAGTTTGGACCTAAATTTTACTTCTTGACTCATAAAGATGTTAATAGTTTAATAGTTGTATTATTTGAAAATACTATTTAGAATATACTTTATCAAAAATCACTATGAGAGTCTGCACAACTGATAATAATGAAATTCACTGATTCTGATTTCTATGACTGAGTGAGAGACACTTTATCTAAAAGTAACCTAAAACATATGAAACCTAAGGGATGAATATTTAATTATCAATGCATGAATTTCTAAGTCATCGAGTGATCATAACCCTCCATCTTTAAAGAATGCAACTACTCATAATGATTTTATTATATGAATAGGACACAAAATTTCATAAAGAGCAACTCGCAAAATCAAGAATTTGATAAATATAATGAGTGTTCACAATGATAACTCCATAATAACATTAATTTTTTGAGAGGGACATGTATTCATGGATTACTCATGATGAGAAGATTAAAATACCACAAATACTATATTTTCATGAAACACTAGCTTTGGAGAATGAATTTAATTGAGGAAATTGCATTCACTTATGGAATCAATGGGTGAAAAATATCCATTGATGAAATCTGATATAACTGGAGGCAAAACCCTTGGTGAAATCTTTGGATTGGAAGCCAAATGTTAAAGAACCTTAATTCTTATATTTAGAGAAGAAAAATCATTTCTCTCTGTTTTTGGCTAAATGTCACTTAAACTTTTTAGGAATAAGGTGGGGTTTGGAATAGTTGAGGCTTCTTAATAAGCTTTAAAATAACTGAAACGATACAATGTTGGTGCTTATGGAGTGGTAAATACCAAACAAACCCTAATCAAACTAAAAGAAATTGCAGAAAATTTTCATCTAACGACTTGATTGACGGTTCGTCAATCATATCGTAACTTTTGAGCTATTTTTTTATCTTACCGATTAAAGTTGACGACTTCAGTTGACGGATCTTCAACTTAGGTTGTTAGTCTCTGTCAGACAGACACCTATAAGTAAAATGATCATAATTGCTTACTCAGAAATAGAATTGACGAACGACCGGCGGGGTGGAAAGAAGACTCGAAAGACTTTCATTGGTGGGTCTTGATATACAAAACGTCTTATGTTTTAGGAGTTACACTCACTTAAAGCTGACAATAGAGAGATCTTACATAAGAACTCAATCGGTAAGGAAAACTTTTAACTTGGCCATAAGCTAGAAACTATTTGTGATCTTAATTCATGTCTAAATCACTCTACATACTACCAAATCACTATATTTTATTTTAAATATACTTGACGTAGGGTTCTGATCTTAACTTGAATTTTCGGAGTGTCACTGTGCCCCGAGGTGAGGCATATATAAAATGTACTAAGGCATTGTACAGAGGCAAAAGTATCAAAAAGCGTACACCTCAACATTCGCTTAAGCGTTGAGACATAAGCCTAGAAAACTTTACGAAGTAAAATAGTTTTTCTGTTAAATTCCTAATTTAAACTTAATACTAAAATATTTGATAATTAAATACATAAACACTCAAACCAAAATTAAAAGAAAATTTAAAAGTCACACTTTCAAACTTGTTTGCCCGTGGGTGTCGACGACACCGCTATTCAAGAAGGTATTAGATACACACTTTCTTCCTCATAGTTTTTTTTAGTTCTTTTCAAGTCACACTTGTAGACACGTGATTGTTTATCCTCCCTAAATTTTAATTTGTCTATCGATATTAAATATTTATATTTATATTTAATCATATATTTTTTATCTTTATATTTATTTTATTCTAATTTTAAAAAAAAAAATATAAAATTAAATATATGTTTTCTTTTATAAATTTTAATAAATAAATTAATAGTTTTAATATTATTTTATTATATTTGTTTTTTCTATTATTTATTTATTTATTTATAAATTGTTATTATCTTTTTGTTAAATATAAAATTAATTAATTATTATTTTATTTATATTTCTTATATTATTTATTTTAATTTATTATTAATATTATCGTTTATTAAAATAAATTATTTTGAATTTTGAACATCCTTCCCCCTTATCAGTTAAAAAACTATTCCCCTTTTTTTTATCAGATAATTGTTCCCCCCAAAAGAACCTTCTACAAAAAGGACTCCCTACCCAGACAAAAACCAGAGAGACTACGTACTTACACCATCAGACAAAGACTGAGAGTAAAAAAAATTATCAGAGAACAGAGAGAAAAGATTATCAACAGATAAAAAGAGGAAAAGGAAAGAGTGGAAAACAGATTTTTGTTGAGTTTTCGGTGGCAATATTCTGTACTTAAAATCGTTTGAAATCATCACACGGGTTTTTATCTGTTTTTGTACTGTTATTTCATAAATTACTATTCAATGACTTCATGTATCATCCAACGTGCAAGAATTTGATTATTGATGTTAATATGATTATAAGTTGTACTGTATATCTAATTATATAAATATTTGAAACAATGTATAATAGATTAGGATGTGTTTATACTGATACATACACAGCACACACATAAGTACACACTTACCATCTGAATATACTTTCACACACCATATCATTGTTCTTTAATTTTCAGTCGTTACACAAGCATGTATTCACATAATTTATCTTTTACACACACTATACACTTATAAGTAACTCACCCATTTATTCACATCACACACCATACGTAGTATAATAAATAACGAAAAAAGAAGCAGTAAAAAAATTAGAAAGAAATCGATGGAGAGAAAAATCTAAGAATAAAAGAAATTAGAAATAGTGAGAAATAGAAGAGGATGGATGAACATTTGATTGGTATTAAGTTTTCCGGCGAATTTCTCGCCGGAATACATCAAATTATATCGCTGTCACCCCTCCCCAGATCTGTCGCCGCCGTTCAGTCGCTACCATCCCAGTAGCCAGTGACCTGTCATCCCTTTCCTCTTTTCCGACGATGCCAGCAGTCACTCCGGCGTTACCAAATCTGGCTGGCAAATTCGAACCCATCACTGTTGATATTTTTATTTATTTATTTATTTTTAAAAGGGGGTTTCACTAGTTTTATTTTCCTTAAAAATGGACTTAAAATTTTGTTTTTATTTGTATCTCCATTTAAACTTTTATATATTATATTAGAATCCAAGGTTGCCGTATTTAATTTGCCTTGGTATTTATAATTTGTGAGTATTTTAAAAAAAATATATACATATGTAAATTTAAAAAATCCAAGTAAAATTAATCTAATAGAATTATTTTTTGTATATTTGTATTATTTTATTATTATTATTAATTTTTATTTTTATTTTATAATATTAATAAGGCTTAATAATAATTTTGTTAAATTTACTAATCGACTCAATAGAATTTATTCAAGTTTATTGTTAAAATTAAATGATATTTCAAGTATTAAAACTTTTTAGTGTTAAATAATTTTAAAACATATTTAATATATGTTCGTCTCAAGTAAGAATGCGGCATACGCATCTTTCTAAGACATTTTTAAATTCAAGGATGCAAAAATGCACCTTGATAAATATCTTTTTAAATTAATTTTCATCAATTTATTTAATATAAGAGACGTAGATACCTATTTTTGGTATAATAAAATTGAATGAATTTGGGCCTTAACACAAATTTTTCAAAATAATTTAAGTTAAGATAAGTCAATAAAAGCAACCGTGCTAGAACCACGGGACTCAAGGGTTGCCTCACACCTTCCCCTCGGTCAACAGAATTCCTTACTCGGTCTTCTGCTTTTGCAGACCAACAAAGAGTCATTTCCTTTTGATTAGGGATTTAATAAGGTGACTTGGAACACCACAACTCAATTTCAAGTGGCGACTCTGTAAATAAACTAATCCATATTCAAAATCATCACTTTAATTGGAAAAATCCTTCGACTCGACACCCTCAAGCAAAAAAAGGGGAGTGACATCTCTGGCGACTCTGCTAGGGAATAATAAGAATTTGAGCTTTTTATATTGACTAATATTTGCTTTAATTATTGTTGATATTGTGTTTGTTGGTCTTATGCGCTACTTGTCGCTTATTTACCGCTTTGATATTGATTGAACTGTATTATATATTGTCTTCTCTTGCGCACCCCCTCTGAATCTCTGAAATAGGATAGAAGGAATACAGCACATGCATCCTACTTTTTTTTGAGATAGACGGAGTGTCAAGGCACCTGGTGAAGGAAATAGTCACACATGTTAGGCGGGGTTCGAATCGACAACGAAGACGGTGTTGCCCTGCTACCGACCAAGTTGTCCCTCCCCGGCTCGAGTGTCCGCTCGGGTAAGCAGTCTAGACACCTATACCTATTAGGTTTAAACTTAGAAGAACTGAAATCTCAGAATCTGGTTATCCCTATTAGGTGTCGCTTTATTTGCATCATATGCATTTGACTTAGCGGGACTCGGCACAGGGGTCGGGTCTGTCTAAGACAGGTAACCTACTTTATAAAGACCAACATGTGCATCCTACGTATTTTTTGACATTTGTTTGGAAGGCTATTTGTGTGTTGATCGGCTTTTAGGCCACATTAAAATGTAAGAGATTAAATTATCGTCACATTTAGTGAATCATTTTTGAAAGAAAAATTTTATTTTTAAAAGAGAAATTTTTTAGTAACTTAGTTTTATGGTTTTTATGAACTACGAGGGTCTGATTCTCACTTTTTAGTGAAATACGTAGGATGTCCTATTCGGGATACGACCCTGGTTTTGAAAAAAATAATAATAATATATTTATTCACAAATTTATTGAAGGATATTTTTGAAAAAATAAGAAGAAGAAGAAGAAGAAATGATTATTTTCTTGAATATTATTATCTTTATTTTACTTTTCCTTTTTATTTTTCAAAATTAATTTTAACGTAAAAATTATAATAGCCTGAACCTTTAGGGGTCATGAGCTAAATTTTTGTAAAATAATAAAATATGTAAACATATATATTCCTGAACCTTTAGGGGTCGTGAGGCTGAAATTTTTATACAACTTCATACATAAAACAATCATTCTTCTTTTCTTTATTTCTAAATCCTTTTATTTTATTTTTGTTCTTTTTAAATATAATTATGAGGGTATTGTCTCTAAACATATAGTTAAAATTGTCTAGAGGTCTGTTATTGCAAAATTTTTGATAGAGTCAATTTAAATAAGTGTTTTCCCTAAAAATATTATCAGTCATGTTTTTCTCATTTTGATTTTGATAAAATTGTTCTTTGCAACTAAGTCCCAATAATGGTTGCACTACGTTTCGCGAGTCTAGTTAAAAATTCTTTTCAAAAATTGATGAATTAAGTCCTACCTAAGTCTAGACACTGATTAATCTCGTGTCCTTGCCAATAGGTATAAAATGTCTCCTCCTGTTCGTGGAAAACGTCCAAAGAGAAAGAGGGATGGGAGTGTACCGCTTCAGGTTGTGGATTGTACCCCTTTGCAGCTTTGGTTGTGGTGGAACGAAAAGGATACATTTGATTATGACGAGATACATAAGTATTTCGGTTTTTTGATGAGTATTATGTCAATCAAGCCTAATAGGGAGGTGATTGATGCATTACTAACCTTTTGGGACCCGAAGAACAATATATTTCATTTTTCGAATTTTGAGTTGACTCCTACTTTAGAGGAGATAGCGACGTATGTTGGATATGGGGATATGCGTCGGAAGAAACTTATAGCCCCAAGACTCATTTCGATAAACAGATTCTGCAAGTTCATGAACATAAAAAACTCAAAATAAGAATCAATGAAAAAAAAGTTGGGTTTCCTTGCAGTTTTTGTATGACAGATATAGAAGACGGGAGGGGTTTGAAAAGTACGGTAAACAGCTTTGTAATAAGGGAAGTTTTGAGGCTTGGAAAGTTCACAGACGATTTGCATTCCCAAGGAGAGAAGAAAAAATTAATATTCATTTAGCGGGGGTGGTACAGATACTGATTAATAAAGATTACATTATGGTACCAATGATCCTGGCAGATATCTACCGTGCTTTGACCGTTTGTCAGAAAGGAAAGAGTTTTTTTGAGGGATGTAATATCTTGTTACGGATGTGGATTGTGGAGAACCTCTACCGACATCCTACAATGGCAAGATTTAATCCTGAAAGATTCAATCGCATCAAAAATTACGAAGAAAGGTTATAGAAATATAAATGCCCAGAAGGAGTTAGAGATTGGGATAAGTTTTTTCGTTCTCTGACAGCAGATAAAATCATTTGGAATCCCCCTTGGTTCCCTTGGAGGCAAGTCATACATAGTTCTGTCATTTGGCCGTTCTTATTATTAATGGGTATTAGGGGTGTTCAATTGTATGTTCCATTGAGAGTTTTACGTCAGCTAGGAAGACGTCAAATAATTCCCATTACAAAAAGTATGACCGAGTTTGTATTTAAGGTCAGACCAGAGATCCCACTTTTGGAGGAACTGGCCCAGCAGATTTGGGAGGGTTGTCGTATTATGGAAATTGAAACGATGGTCATAGAGCGTGAGAAAGGAGAAGTGCACCCAGATTACCGTGAATGGTTTGAAGAACAGTCGATTCCGCCAGTCAGACCAGAAAGATCGGTTAAGGGACCTATAGATCAGGAAGCTGTAATCAGGATAGGAATTGATAGAGTCATGCGAGAACATCATAAAGCCAACCAAGCTTTGAGAGCAGAATAAAAGTATGCCAGGGAAAAAATAGATGAACAAGAAAGGGAATTTACTGAAGAGAAAGCTAAATCAGTAGATATTGAGGTTGCACTTTGGGGACAAATCAAACTGGCTACCACTAGGGGGTCACATGTTACAGAGTTTGCCGCATCTCTCCAACAGCAACTGCAAGAAGTTGAAAAGAACATGCAAGAAGAATTTGATCGAGAGAGATCTCAGTGGATCCATAAAAGAGGAATATTATGAGAACAGTTGGACGTTGCTTCTGCTCGTGAACAACGTGCAAGAGAGATGGTTGATTTTAGATATCGACAGTCCCATGAATGGGATCAGGCCTTCATTTCCCTTCGAGGAAAGGTCCTCCGTGTAGCACAGGATACTGCCAAAATGGGATTGGATTATCAGCAGTTGGATCGTGAAGACTTTTTGGCACAAGCACCAGCTTTCGCACATCGTCTCACTACTTCATTGGAGGACATATACTTGGGTTTGGGAGGATATATCAAACCGAAGTCTCCTTGAATGGATAATTATTTTCTTTATCATAGTTTTTCATTTTCAGTTTTAAAACTTCTTGTTTAGATGTTATGTCTTTTAGTTTTCAGGTATCAGTTAGTAGGTTTTATTTTAGGAGCTGGGTCAGTTATTTTATCGTATTTATCTTATGGAATGTAATGAAGTTGACTATTTATTTATATATATATTGCATATATTTTACTTCATTTACTTTATTTATTTTCTCCAATAAAAAAAAGACAAAACAATTATTTTATTAAATTCCTCCCGAACTACGCAAGATCTGATTCATGTCCTGGCATGATACGTAGGACCCTCCAAATGATTCGATGATAAATTTTGAAAAATACGCCTAGAAAAGTCGGTATGAAATACAAAGCCTTCCATGATAGGTTAGAAAATGCATATAGAAGCATGACATATAACGTGGCATTATATTGTGTTTAATATATAACACTCACCCGTTTGCTACTTGGTCACAAAAAGATTAAGTAATTGGTGGTTGGTTTGTGTTTTAAACTGGCATCACATCCGTATAACACCAGATACAAGGGTAAAAGAAAAATGACCCACAGAGAAGGTATAGGGTCTGACAGTGAAGAAGAGCAAAATTACTTGATTTCGTAGGAAGTAGCATCAATGGAAGAAATAAAGTCATTGAAACAACAGATGGCAGAGATGTACCAAGTTTGGTTGAATGGACAACCTCTGCCTTCTTCAATCCCTGGACTTTCAACTTCAAATGATCCAAATTCTGACCCAGCTCAAACTAGTGATCCATTTTATCCACCAGGATTTGGCCTATTTGCTAATATGTCTGGCATTGCTGGTACTTCTACCATGTACCCACCAAATCTGTCTGTCTTAAATAACCCGTTTTTTACTTCTGTAGCACCAGCTACTGTGGGTACTCAACCGATAATACCGAAGAATATGGGGAAACCAAGTCATGATATGTTGTATCCTCCTGAAATGACTTTCAAATCCCAAAATCCACATTATCATGTTCATCAACACTATACTCCTATTGTGATTGAGAAGATTGCTAAGAATGAGGAACAGGAGGAGATGGCTAGAAAAGTTAGAAGCTTAGAGTAGAGTATGAGAAATATGCAACGATTAGGTGGACCAAAAAGTGTTTCGTACAAGGGTTTTTGTATGTTTCCTGATGTCCATTTGCCTATAGGGTTCAAAATGCCAAAGTTTGACAAATACAAAGGACACGGCGTTCCTGTAGCTCATTTGAAAAAGTTTTGCAATCAATTAAGGGGAGCAGGAGAAAAAGAAGAATTATTGATGGCTTACTTTGGAGAAAGCCTTACAGGGATAGCTTTTGAATGGTTCATTGACCAAGACATTTCCCTTTGGCACGTATGGGATGACATGGCTCGGGATTTTGTTCAACAATTTTAATATAACATTGAGATAGTGCCAGATCGTACTACGCTTGCCAACAAGAGAAAAAAAATAACTGAAATTTTTTTAGAATAGACTATCAGATGGAGAGAGCAGGTTCAAGAGTCAGACCATTGATAAAGGAATCTGAAATGATTGATATCTTTTTGCAAGCACAAGAACCTAATTATTTCCATCACTTACTTTCTACAATTGGAAGCACATTTGCTGAAGTTATTAAAGTTGGAGAAATGATAGAGAATGGAATAAAATCAGGAAAGATCATCAGCCAGGCCGCTTTAAAAGAAACAACACAGGCAATTCAAAGTGGTGCAGGAAGTTTCGGGGGAAAGAAAAGAAAAGAGGATGTAGCAACTGTCGTGATAGGTCCACGAAAAAATTGGAGAGGTGCGCATCAACCATACGTACAAAATCCATTATATTTTGTTCCATCCCCCCAATATCCTATTTACAATGCACAACCATATGCTCGAGCTCCTTCTTACCCGCAATGGCGAGCACCAGCAATCCAAAATCATCTACCGGCCCTGCAAGTTCAAAGAGGCCCTCCTAGGTCTAATTTTCGGCCTAGAGCAAAATTCAAAAGGGATAATATGGGCAAAGATAATTTCACTCCTATTGGAATATCTTACACCAATTTATTTTATAGGCTGAGAAAAATGAATGTCCTAAACCTAATTGAGAGAAGGATTCCAAATCCTCCTCCGAAGAATTTGGATTATTCTAGAAGATGTGAATACTATTCTGATGCCCCAGGGCATGACATAGAGAAATGTTGGTATTTGAAAAGAGCCATTCAAGAGTTGATTGACACCCAGCAGATCATGGTACAAAGTCCAGATGCTTCAAATGTCAATCAAAATCCACTGCCAGATCATAATGAAATAAACATGCTCGAAGTGATACCCAGTGGTCAAGATGCTGCAATATCATTTAAGTCGATCATTAAGATTAAAACTGGTTCAGAAAAATCAGCAAATGTTGTAGATTTGACAAAAAAAAATCTGCAGAAGCGGAGGTGGTGATAACAAAACCCAAATCATCGAATGTTCCCTTGGTGGTAGGGAAAGAGATCTCAGAAAATATTGGGTCAAGTCAAGTAAAGCCGAAACTCATTGTTCTTGGAAGATCCCCTAAGCCTCTCTTAATCATAAAAGGAGCTCCCGTAAATCCCATTATTATTAAACTAGTCTCACAGTTACCTATGGTTAATACTAAGGCAGTTCCTTGGAATTATGATCATGTTGTGGTGATACCCAAGGGGAAAGAGGTGATTAAAGATGTCGATAAAGTAGGTGGATTAACTCGATCTGGGAGATGTTATGCCCCAGTAGAATTAAGAGAGAATAAACATGGTAATGAAGAACGAATGATGGTCAAGAATCCTATTACTAATGAAGAAGCTGAAGAATTCTTAAAGAAAATGAAATTGCCAAAATATTTTATCGTAGAACAATTGAAGAAGACACCATCACAGATTTCTTTGTTGTCTTTATTAATACATTCAGAGGAACACCGTAAGGCTATAATGAAGATTCTTAATGAAGCATGTTCTCCCAATGAGATTAGAGTGAATCAGCTGGAAAAGGTTGTTGGAAAGATCTTTGAAGAAAATAAGATTACTTTCTCAGATGATGAATTACCCGTGGAAGGTACTGGACATAATAAAGGTCTCTACATTACTGTGAAATATGACCATTCCATTGTCACTCGAGTGCTGATTGATGGAGGATCAGGTGCTAATATTAATCCTATGTCTGCTTTTTAAAAGTTGAATATTAATGTGGAAAGGATCCGACCTAATAATGTATGCGTCAAAGGTTTTGATGGATAAAAAATTAATGCCATTGGTGAAATAGAGTTCATACTGACAATCGGTCCTGTGGATTTTGCTTTGGATTTCCAAGTGGTGAACATTGACACTTCATATAATATATTATTGGGAAGTCCATGATTCATAGGGCTAAAGCAGTCGTATCAACGTTGCACCAAATGGTCAAATTTGAACATGACAGACATGAGATAGTTGTTCATGGTGAAGGAGACTTATCCATGTATAAAGACTACTCCGTTTTCTCCATCGAAACAAATACTGCAAATAGAGTATTAATTCATCAAACTTCTGAGGTAGTGACTGTTGAGCATATCCTCGAGGGGAATCTCATCGCAAGACCACAATTATCCTCTGCATCTGTTATGGTAGTGAATGAAATATTGAAGCATGATTTCGAACCAGGGAAAGGTCTAGGGATGTTTTTGCAAGGCAGGGTTCATCCAGTAAACCTCCATGAGAACCTTGGTACTTTTGGTTTAGGATACGTGCCCACTGCTAAAGATATAAAGAAGGCTAAAATGTATAATAAAGAGTCATGGACACTTACCAAGCCGATACCGCCACTTCACGAATCCTTCATCAAAGTCAACGTTGTTGGGTCCTCTATGTTACCTGTTGTAAAGTCAGTGAATGATGGTGATACAGAGTTGATTGGCCTTTTCTAGAATATGTTCATTGAAGCTGATATGGTTGAAATTAGGAAAGGTACCTGCAGATGTGCAGTTTATCGACCCTGATGTCCAGCTTAACAATAGGGAGGCCACTTCTCTCCCTATTATGAAGGAGTCTTGGTAGTTTGTTTGTTTTTCTTACAGTCTTAGTAGTTTGTTTGTTTCTTCTTCTGTAATTTGAATCATTCTAGGATTGTAATTCAAATCTTTAAACTTAGTATTTTAGGTTTAAACTCTTTCTATCTTTGTTTTAAATAAAGTGTAGTCTCCCTTCGTTTTATTTTGAGTCTGATTTTTATTTATTTGTCTTCTATCATACAGTTATTTCTATGCTGATTCTAATGATATGACATGTATGAAGAATTGTCAACCAGATTTAAAAACCCAATCTAATTTTGAAATAATGAATAAAGAAGTTGAATACGATGAAGGAAAAACATTTAAGGATATAAGCAAAGATTTCAAACAGTTTGAGAATAAGACAAATCCCAATTTGGAGGAAACTGAGGCGATCAATTTAGGAGATCATGAAAATATTAGGGAGAATAAGATAAGTGTACATGTTCAACCACAACAAAAGAAAGCTATAGTTGAAGCTTTTCATGAGTAGAAAGACATCTTTGCGTGATCTTATGATGATATACCCGGTTTGAGCACCGATTTGGTAGTTCACAAGTTTCCAATTGATCCTGCTTTCCCACCTGTCAAGAAAAATTTAAGGAAGCTTAAACCCGACATGAGTGTAAAAATCAAAGAGTAGATCACGAAGCAACTTGAAGCTAAAGTTATTCGAGTGGCTCAATATCTTACTTGGTTGGCAAATATTGTCCCTGTTCCAAAGAAGGACGGCAATGTTCGGATGTGTGTTGATTATCGTGATATAAATAAAGTAAATCCGAAAGATAATTTTCCACTTTCTAATATTCATATTTTGTTGGACAATTGTGCCAAACATGATCTTGCGTCTTTTGTGGATTGTTATGCGGGGTATCACCAGATCATTATGGATCTAGAAGATGCAAAAAAAACATCATTTATTACGTCATGGGGGACATATTATTATTGAGTTATGCCTTTCGGACTAAAGAATGCTGGGGCAACTTACATAAAGGCAATGACCATAATGTTTCATGACATGATGCACAAAGAGATTAAAGTTTATGTAGACAAAGTGATCATTAAGTCAAGAGAGCAGTCTAACCATGTCAAAGATCTCAGAAAATTCTTTGAAAGGCTTCGAAGTTATGATCCCAAACTTAACCCAGCGAAATTTGTATTTAGAGTCCCGTCAGGAAAGCTTTTGGGGTTTATAGTCAGTAGGCGCGGCATTGAGTTAGATCCTTTAAAAATAAAAGCTATTCAAGATTTTCCTCCACCAAAGAATAAAACAGAGGTGATGAGCTTACTTGGAAGGTTGAATTATATCATTAGATTCATTGCTCAGCTTACGACAACCTGCGAGCCAATATTCAAGTTGTTGAAGAAGAATGTTGAAGTTGAATGGACTGAAGAATGTCAAGAGGCATTTGACAGAATTAAGAGATACTTGTCGAATCCACCTATCTTGGTTCCTCCAGAGCCAGGCAGACCTTGATATTGTATATGTCTGTGTTAGATAATTATTTCGGTTGTGTATTGGGTCAACATGATGTTACAGGCAGAAAAAAATAGGCCATATACTATCTTAGCAAAAAGTTTACGATTTATAAAGCTAAGTACGCTCTTATTGAGAAGACATGTTGCGCCTTAACTTGGGTAGCCCAAAAGCTGAAACATTACTTATCATCTTATACTACTTACCTTATCTCTCATATGGATCCTTTAAAGTACATTTTTCATAAGCCTATGCCCACAGGCAGACTCGCGAAATGGCAGATGTTGCTCACAGAGTTTGATATTGTCTATGTGACACGAACTGCAATGAAACCTCAAGCTTTAGCGGATCATTTGGCTGAAAATCCTATTGATGAGAAGTATGAACCATTAAAGACTTATTTTCCAGATGAAGAGGTATTGTATATTGATGAGTTTATTTTTTACAATTGCTATTCAGGCTGGAAGTTGTTCTTTGATGGAGCTGCTAATGTAAAAGGAGTGGGGATAGAAGCAATTCTTATTTCTGAATCAGGACAATATTATCCTAAATAGCCAACCTTCGATTCTATTGTACCAATAATATGGCAGAATACGAAGCTTGCATTCTGGGTTTGAGATTAGCTATTGACATGGGAATCCAAGAACTGTTAATGTTAGGAGACTCAAATTTGTTAGTCCATCAAATCCAAGGAGATTGGGAGACTCATGATTCAAAGCTCCTACCATATCGAGGTTATTTCCAAGATCTATGTCAATGATTTGTATCAGTAAAGTTCAAACATATTCCTAGAGCTCATAACGAGATTGTTGATGCTTTGGCGACCTTATCTTCGATGCTTCAACATCTCGATAAAACTTATATTGACCCTTTGCATATACAGATTCATGATCAACATGCATATTGCAATGTGGTTGAGGAAGAACTTGATGGGGAGCCGTGGTTCCATGACATCAAAGAATATATTCAGACTGGAAAATATCTTATACATGCTAGTGGTAACCAAAAGAGAACCATTCGACGTTTGTCTAGTGGATTTTTCCTAAGTAGAGGAATCTTATATAAGAGGACTCCTGATTTGGGACTTTTGAGGTATGTAGATGCTAAAGAAGCTTTAAAAATCATGACTGAAGTACATTCTGGGATTTGTGGACCACACATGAGTGGGTATGTTTTGGCAAAGAAAATACTCCGAGCAGGTTATTATTGGCTCACCATAGAACGCGATTCCATCAATTTTGTTCGTAAATGTCATGAATGTCAGGTACACGGAGACTTGATACATTCCCCTCCATTTGAGTTACATACAATGACTGCTCTATGGCCTTTTGTGGCTCGAAGAATGGACATAATTAGACCAATTGAACCGAAGGCCTCGAATGGACATAGGTTCATCTTGGTAGCCATTGATTATTTTACGAAATGGGTGGAAGCAGCGACTTTTAAGTCAGTGACCAAGAAAGCGGTGGTTGATTTTATTCACTCCAACATCATTTGTCAATTTGACATTCCAAAGATAATAGTCACAGATAATGCAGCGAATCTCAATAGCCATTTGATGCAAGAAGTGTGCCAATAATTTAAGATTATGCATCAAAATTCAACTCCTTATCGTTCGAAAGCGATTGGAGCTATAGAAGATGCCAACAAGAACTTAAAGAAAATACTCCGCAAGATGGTGCAGGGTTTTCGACAATGGCATAAAAATTTACCTTTTGTTTTTTTGGGTTATCGAACTATAGTTCGGACTTCAATTGGTGCAACTCCTTACTTGTTGGTGTACAGAACTGAAGCAGTTATACCTGCAGAGATTGAAATTCCATCTCTTCGAGTAGTTGTGAAAGCTGAAATTGACGATGACCAATGGGTCAAGACTCGTTTGGAGCAGTTAAGCTTGATTGATGAAAAAATATTAACATCAGTATATCATGGACAACTATACCAGGAGAGAATGGCACGAGCATACAACAAAAAAGTGCATCACAGAGATTTTGAAGTTGGTCAGTTAGTACTAAGACGCATCTTACCCCATCGAATTGAAGCCAAAGGCGAATTTTCTCCTAATTGGCATGGCCCATTCATGGTGAAGAAAGTGTTGCCTAATAGTGCATTATATTTGACTGATGTATAAGGTAAAATGGAAGGAATACCGGTTTATGCTGATGCAGTTAAAAGATATTATGTATGATATTCATGTACAATTACATAATGTATGTTTTGTACTTACATTTTAGAAGATTGAAATGATGAAGGCATTTTGTTCTACTATCTGAATAATATATCAACCTTTGCTTACCCCTTTCGAACTTTTATTTTTCTTCATGCCCCTCTTTTGGAATCAAATGAAAGTCAGAAAGTTTTTAAAATAAAAGAGAGTTGAAAAAGAAAAAGGAAAAATCAATCAAAAATCCAAAATCAAACAAAATAATGATTGTCCTGAACTACGTTTGACCTGATTCTTGCTATGACAAGATACGTAGGCAGCCCTACTTCGGGGTTCGGTCCAACCAAAAGAAAATTCAAATTATCCAGAATGAGATAAAACTGGGGCAAAAGTTTATTTCCTTAAAAAGAGTCAATTCCAAAAGTTGTATGCGTTACCCAATGATTATGTAAATTTTTTAGCCTCATGCCGCTCTTTCTTTCTAACCCGATCCAAAAGCCAAATTACCACCAAAGAAAGACCTTCAGATCAATCTTTGAGAATGCCAAGGCTAAACATGCTATGGGTGCATGATATTTCATATTTTGGGTGTTTACTTAAAAAAACAAAGAGGAAAAATGAATGAAAGAGAGAGAGCCTTATTGGTGAAAACCCTGTTGGGCACCATAAGGCAACTGTAAGTTGAGAAAGAAGTGAAAATGAGATTGGATCATTGGCAAAAACCCATTGAGGTGCCACTAGCCGAAGAAGGGTTGTTATCCAGAAGGAATAAGTTCAAGATTGGCTAAATTTCAAGCTCAATGAGTTGACGAAAGATAATAACAATTGGTGATTAGATCTGGTTGTATAATTCGAAATGCATGTCATAATCACCAGAATCGGTTTTCACATTTAGATAAGTTTTTATTGTTATTTTGAAAAAGAGATACCTATTGTTTTTTTTCTTTTTGTTTTATTTTAATTTTTTATTTTTGTGTCCTTGTCATCAAATGAAAATTTTTGTTGTCTTTTGTCTGTTTTTGAGTCAAACTCATGCCAGGTCAAGTGAGAAAGAACTCCAAACTTTCTATTATGACTCGCTTTTCTTTTTAATCTGTATAATAAAGAATGGCATGTTTCTACATTTAATAATAATTTAACTTTAAAATGTCTATTTTATCTTAATGAAATGATTTATAGTCACATAAATATCTATGACTTATGTTAGACCATAAGTTTCAAAGGTATTTCTTTCTTTCTTAAATTCCGTGTCAAGTCAAAGAATCTCATATAAATTGAGATGGGAGGAATATTTTTAGATAATTTGTATTTTTTAGGACATATAATAGTTTATTATATGAAAAGTTGACTTTATATATTGGTTGTATTTTGAGGCTTTGGTTAGTTTGTTTTCTTTGGATGGAGTAGTTTTAGTTACATCTTTCACTTATTTTTTATAATTTTGATGTAATTTTACTTTTTTGGGGGATGATTTATCGCTTTTAAATATTTATTTCTAATTATATTGTTTTATAAAATATTAAAAATAAAAGGATCCATGGGCTTACACCCCCATTGCCTCGAGGCTTACGCCTCTCCTTACTTCCCGCCTTTAAAAACACTAGCAGCAATAAAGATGCACTTTATAAGAATATTAAAGTTTTTACCAGCATTAGTCAATTGTCATTGAATCTCTTATGTCTATAGACTTTAGAGACATTAAAAAGAGTGCTAAAATGTGATTGTCACTAATAATTACCTCGAAAAATATAATAAAGCGATAATTAAACTATTAACATCAACAAATCTTCGTTAAATTAATTTTTTTGGTGCAGTCAGCACTAATAATCTTACCCTTAATTAGTATATTTAAATTTGTTTTCACAAAAAGAAGAAGTGCTCTATTCAATCACACGTGTCAAGTATATATGCATTTTTTGGTTGTACATGAGAAAGGCGATGGAGCTTTCTTCGAAGATGTTTTGGATCTGATTGGCAAAACACACTTCAGACGTTTGGGATGTGATTGGTAAAATAGGAAAATTACACTGTAGATGTTCGAGTGATGACATCCATGCTGATGGAAGACTTACGTGCTTCCTTCGTAGTAAATATGATAAAAAAACTTACACTGCACACCTTCAAATTAATAATATTGCATATGCTCTCACATTTTATTTGATTTTTTCCAAAAAAAAAAAAAAAGCACTTGGCTTCCTAAAGATGATACTACATGTTATTTCTTCTCTTTCTTTTATCGAAATCAAACAATTAAACCCCCTGTATAATGAAAATCATATAAAATTATTAAAGAACACCATCAGTTTACTTAACAAACGCTTTATTCAATGTAGAACCATCAAAACTAAGCTAAAATTAGAATTACCTAAGAAATTACTTATGTTTACAATATATAAGATAGTTATTATGTATTACTACTAGTAATTGACACTCCAATTTTATACTCACTTCCTCAGGTTCATATTATATGGTGATTTTATAATTTACATTTAGTCCGAAATAAATAATAAAGTTTTTGAAGATAATAATGTGTTTTTTCTTTAGTTTTATACTCCTCTCTTTATAAATAAGCGATTGTTTAGCTTTTATATTTTGTTCTTAAATAAGTGGTATTTTAGATAATCAAGAAGACAGTAATGAAGTGTTCTTCTAATTTTACCCATATTTAAATTAAGAAATTTTTATTTCAAGATATTTATTAAGGACAAAGTAGTAAGAATATTTTTTATTTTTTAGATATGAGCAATTTCTTAAGTGATGTCCAAGCTAACTTATTTAGGACCGAAGGAACTACTGCTTATTTTGGTAAGTAATCTCTGACATAACCAAGAAACCAAATTAAATAGGTATATGCAGTATTTAATTAAGGATAATTTAGTGAAAATACCTATAACTAGAGATTAATATAGATTTTTTATTGAATTAGTTTAACTTTATGCGTCTCGCATGTATAACGTTTGATTATTTAAAATTAAATGATTTTATCTATTGCAGAGATTTTTAATGAATTGCAAAAAGTTCAAATCACTTTTAAAAGATCCTTTACACTTTAATATAACAATGTAAATATAAACATATATTTTAGTGTAAGCACATATATATTTTACCACCAGAAGTTTCAAGTGGTTGATGGATCATCACTTTTGCGTTTGTTATACAGTACCACTTTTCTTTATTGTCAGAGACTAAGAGAGTCGCATCAATTTGAACCATATTTGTGATACGATTATTCTTTATATTTAATTTATTTTTATTTTTAAAGTCAAATCTTTACAAACTTTTAAAAAATTAATACTTCTTAAATTTTTCTTATTCTAACGCTTTTATATTTAATTTTTATATTTTCCAAATCTTCTTAAAATCAAATTTAGTTGATTTAAAAAATTTAAACTAATGAAAAAAAGTATTAGTTGTCATTATAAAAATTTTAAACTAATGAAAAAAAGTATTAGTTATTAATTCTGATGACTTCTAATAAGAAAAGAATTTTACCATAAATATATTTAATTAATTTTCAAATTTTAAATATTAGAAAAACAGTGAAAAGACGATATTGTCTAAAGCAAAGTCTTATAATAAAGGGCAAAAAATTCAAACAACATTTCTAAGGCCGTTCACACTTTTAATAGTACTAGTTTAGGTGTACGCGCCTCGCTCGTGAACCTTACTTTATTGAGTTCAAATGTTACACTAAATAAGGATATTTTTTAAAATAATAAAGATGAATACAATAATTAAATTCAACATCTTTTGGAGAATTTATTTAATTAAACCTAACCTTTACCAAAAAAATTTGTCAAAGTCGATCAATATTCATCTATCACCTGTAAACTGCAACAAAATAATACATGATAGAGACATCAAAACAATATAATTAAATCTAACTTTTACACACAAAAATTCTCAAAGCAGTCTGATACTCATCTACCGCCTGTAAACTATAACAAAATAATACGACAATAGAGATATCAAAATAATATAACTAAACTTAACCTTTACACAAAAAAATTCTCAAAAATAGAGATATAAATACAGCACAATTAAACTTAATTTTTATCTAAAAAATTCCTTAAAGTCGGACGACATTTATCTACCACCTGTAAATTCATCTACGACCTGTAAACTACGACAAAATACTATAATAGTGATCACAAAGCTTCAGTTTTGATGAAAATAATTCTTGTCTGAGCAAAGATTTTGATCCTAAAGAATGACTTGAATGAAAATAAAGAAGACACACACACACATATATATACACACGTTGAATTTTATTATGTTGACAAAAATAGTGAAGAAGTTGAGTGTTAGAAAATTAAGCATCCACCAATCTAGACATGCAACCGAATCAAGTTAGATGTGCATCAATCATATTTTTTAATAAGTAAGTTGGTTTCTTCTTTCCTTAATAGGGTCCTATTTTAAGAGTATTTTTCTAATTGATGAATACAAAGAAAAATATTAATTGAGTTTTCTTCCATATATTTTAGGAGTCTCATATATTTTATGAGTCTAGTTCATATAATAAAAATAATTAAATAATAAATTGAAGAAAATAGTGAAAAGACAGTTTTGTCTAAATGAGAGTCTTTTAATGGAGGACAAAAAGTTCAAATCACTTTTCTAAGGTCACACTTTTAATATATTATAGATATAGATTATAGATATAGATAGATTATAGATTATAGATTATAAATAGATAATATCATTAGATAGATATAAATATATCGATAGATATTCTCAAACTAAATAATTCAGTGTCATTTTGTTTTTTGAGAGTTTTGCAAGATAAATACGTATTTAATGAAATGTTTCTCCCCTTTTTAATCCAAAAACACGTATAATATTTTCTTCAAAGAAATTAGTCTTCTATATTATTGAAATTACAATTCTTGTGCCGTAGATGCTCAATATAAGGCGGGGTTAAGTGTGTACCATTTCAAAATATAAGGACTATATATAAAAATGAAAACATACAAAAGGTGCCTAGCTCTAACGCAAAAGTACCTTTATGAATCTTTTCTGCATTTGCAAACCGTGTTGAAGTCGAATATGGAAAACTGCAACTCACTTGGTCAGACCGCTCCGGCAACTCCGCCGTCGAAAGGGTGGCGTAGGTTGCGGTTGCTTATTCAAGCAACCGCAATCCTACGTGCCGCCAACCGTACTCCTTCCGAGGTATGTACATATGTACCTCTACATAATACGTATATAATAAAGTGTCACGTCAATTGATTGAGTTAAACTCAGCGATTTACTCTAATTGATCATAGTGATTGATCAATGGGGTCTGTTGCAGTTTTACATTATCAGGTTCATTTGAACCTCAATTCAATAGTTCCTAGAACGGATCAGAACATAAATTTATGTATAAAAATTTATTTAAATTATAACATACTATATAGTTACTATATGAACTCATTACTTTCCAAACATAAAATGGATATATTCAACACTAAATACTTTAACCAGTAGCAGGTGTTGGATGCAGCTTGTCTCAAAATAGTTGTCAGTTTAAAAAATCAAGAGAGTATTAATAATTCTTTTCCAACTTTATCCTTAACCTTAATTATCCTAGAATTAAGAAGTACTTAATAAATAGATAAAGATTAAAGAGTAATAAGTCAAATTACATTCTCAATTAATTTTTTCTTAAAATTTGTGCAAAGTCTAAACCTGCCAATATTTTTGAGACGGATGAAGTAGTATATACTTTTGGCCCGATATATGTGTACAAATTTCACTAAAATTGCAATAAAGAGTAGCTATATATATAGAACAGTGAAGTATACCACCTATAAACAGGCCACTTTGCCAGCTTCTTTTTTTTTTAATGGTTGATTCTGTTGGGTGAACAGGTTGATTTGATGTTGGCAAATTCAGCTGATGAAATTAGGCCTTTTCTGAATCATTCCGAGGAGCAAGTAGGTGAGAACAAGTTGCCTGGAATTTGTTTAATACTCCACGTACTCAAATTCATGTGAATTCCTTTTCCTAGTTTTTCAGTTCACCAGCGGGCGGGCACGTCAAATAGGCCTAACTCAACTTCACACAGTTAGAAATAAAGTTTTTTTTTTTTTTTTTAATGTGAATCAATAGTAAATTTATCTTATAAAAACATCTTACCCAATTCTTACTGAACCGGCCAATTACTCACTGAAAAACCCATGTTAGGAATAGATTCTCATTGAAATATTGAGAAACTTTCTAATTTTTCTATATGAAAATGTTGTTTTTTTTTTCACGGATTTAATCAGAATATCTTCTGTGAAAATAGTCACTGAATATTTTTCAGTGAAAATTTTTAATGAAAAATAGTGATATTTTAGAGTGTCAAAAACTAGCTCATAAGTATTTTCATAATCATATAAAAAGTCTAAATTCTCCTCATCCTCGAACTCCCCCATATGAAAATTAACAATATTATTAGGGTAAATTTTACAATCACATGATAATTATAGGTTCTTCGCACCAAAATCACATGATAATTCTTTATTAAAAATTATATTTTTATATTATATTATTTAATAATGAAAGGAGATCCCAACAGAGTAGAAGCTACAGTGTAATACGGGGTTCGGGTGAACCCAGTAGCTTTTGCGTAGGCCATATATGTGTAATGAAAAATCACAAAATATATATAGTTGTATAGCTGGGAACCCACATCAAAATGCAAGCAGATGGCCTAGTGGTTGTCTGTGCACAACAAAAGGCCTTCTCCCCCAAGATTGTGGGTTTGAAACCTGCTGCAACATATTTTTTTAATTACTTTTGCTTTTTGCTCTTTGCGCACTTTGCATCATTTTTCTCTTTCTCAATTTTTCCATTTTCTCAATATATAGATCTTTTGTATTTTGATGAAAAAACATAAACTTGTATAATTGAAAGAAGTAAAAAAGCGACGTCTTCTATCATTTTGTTAATCTTTTTTAAAAAAACAGAAAGCTTATAATTAAAAAAAGTAAAACGAACAACGTTTTTAATCTAAAACAAAATTATGTAATTTTTTTTTAAAAAAAAAAACATAAACACTTATATTTATATAGTGTTTAGGTAGTTCGTGACTTTTTAATTTTATCAAATATCAGTACTTGTTAGTTAGTTTGGGGGTTTATATATATTAGCTTGAAATCGTTGTTTTGTCTTATAATTCAGAATCCCCATACCTCAAATCCTGGCTTCGCCTCTGGATCCTAACATATTAATATATATCCAGGTTGAGAACTATTTTTCAATCCTAATAAACCCTCAATTAGATTATCGTTTTGATCACTACTTTTATATATTTTATGAGGATAGATTTGTAGAGTCAAGATTCTTAGAATGTATAAGTTAAATACAACATAAAATAATGAAAATATTTCAGAATCTTCTTTTTTCAAGAGAAGATGCAAATCCAAATTCTAATATGAATCGGAGTGAAGGTGGTTGTGATTTTTCTTCTTCGCTTTGATGGTTTATTAGGGGTTGAGATTATTTACTACTGGAAGAAGGATTTCTCTCTTATATGTTTTTTCGTAAACATGATTTATAATATATACATGACCCTTCTGTTTTAAAAAACAATTTTAGTGTACAAGCACACTCATAGAAGAGTTAATTGTTGTTATACAAAAAAATTGAAGTCAATTCTCATGTTTACGCGTATAAATATAATATTTGACCATTGGCTTTATATTCATCATGAAAGCATAAAAGAAAAGATGTAGAACATTAGTACTAGTAAAAATATTTCCTTTTTGATGAATTTACACCTGTGGACAGTATTGTATTTAGTGATCTTTTATTAATAATAAAAAAAAATTAAAAATCATAATAAGGATAAGTATAACCAAGAGAGTCTAAGCTAATTACCTTATCAGTCTTAACCAGGTGACAAACATCAACTAATTAACAAACATGGTATAAAATGTTCTCGTTCATTTAGTAATTATCTAACTTTTTTCCATGATATTCAACTTCGTTGTTTTCTGTTGTCTACATTGTACCATTTAATTCTGAAGAATAATATAATATGCTCCTGATGTCCTTAAAAATATTTTTGACTCTAAATTACTTAAAAGAAACCCTTTCTACTGCTTCAATGAATCACACTTAAATTAAAAAAAAAAAAAAAAGAGAAACAATATTCATTTTAGGACTCAAATTTGCCTTTTCTTTTGGAAAAATTAAGAAGAATTTTGAGATTTATTTTACTTATTAGTTATTACTAATGTTGATGATGAAAACTAATAAAAATATTATTTTCTTCATGCTAAAGTCTTATCTCCAAAAGAAGTGATAAATGATAATTCTCAGCTAATGAAGAGCTTATTATAAATTGTCTATTTTTCAGTTAATTAGAAAGCCATCATTTTTGACTTATCAACCATATAAACGAAGCGCGTTCATTTAGTATGGTGTCATATTTTCTTGTTTCACTTGCTTCATGAGGAAGCTGCGCAGAACTTGCAATACTAAGGGTGTGTAATTTGGTAGGAGAGAAAATATTTCTCATGCTTAGTATATATGTGGTTGGTTTTTACTTATTTTGTAGTGTTTGATAAATAAATCAAAAAATATTATCTCAACATCATGTACATGTAATCTAACAAATACTAGGGTGGGAAGGAGTGGGGCAGCCAGTGGGCATTGGAGGTATATGGGATAAGATAATGAACGTGGAATGTTAGTTACTAAATTTTATTTTATTTTCTAGAGAAAATATGTTTCAAAAATATTTTGACCAACTAAATATGATAAAATTAGAAAATATTTTCCTTTCAAACACACCCTAAGTATAATCCTTTATATAAGTGCTCGTCTTTACTTATTTTCTAATATTTGATAAATATGACACAAAAATATTATTTCAAGTGAATTTATATGTAATATAACAAAACACTATGGGGTAAGTTGGGGGCATTGGATGAGTGGGAAGGAAATGAACTTGTAATGTCATTTATGAAATTTGTTTTACAAGAAAAAGTATTTCTCAAAGTATTTTGATCAACCAAACATAAAAAATTAGAAAATATTAAGCTTGCTTGCATCGTGTAGAGAAGATATCCTTGTTTCGTCAAGATTGGAATTTCAATAGTAGTTAATGTCTGCATATCTTGAAAAAAATATTAATCGTCCCTCCCTTCCTCTTTAAGTGTTTTTATTAGATTGTGATTTTATTTCTAAATAAGTATAGTTTAAGCTTTTAAGAATACTTTAATCATATGACATGTGTTTAGGTAGGGATAGAATATTACAAAAAGCACCTGTCGAATAATATATTGGATAATGTGTTAAATTCATCATATATATTTACTTCTAGTTCTGGATATGTTTATAACTTCCTTTAATAGAAGTTTTGACGGTCAAATCCATACGTAGTTAAATATGATTTGTCATAATTGTAAGGATTTTTCCGTTATGAAATTTATTTTTCTAGAGAAAACAATTTTTAAAATATTTTGACCAATTAAACATGAAAAATTAAAAAATAATTTCCTTCCAGACACACCCTAAGTAAAATCCTTTATAAGTGGTGGTCTTTACTTATTTTCTAATGTTTAATAAATATGCCACAAAAATATTATTTCAAGTGAATTTATATGTAATTCAACAAAACACTATGGGGAGAGTTGGGGGCTTTGGGTGAGTGGGAAGGAGATGAACTTGAAATATTACTTATGAAATTTATTTTACAACACAAAATATTTCTCAAAATATTTTGATCAACTAAATATGAAAAAATTAGCAAACATTAAGCTTCCATGCATCGTGTAGAGAAGATGTCCTTGATTTGTCATGATTAGAATTTCGATAATATCTGTGCATAACTAGAGAAAACATTACTCCCTTTTTTAACTTCTTCTTTTAAATTGTGATTTTATTTCTAAATAAGTATAGTTTAAACTTTAAGAATACTTTGATCATATGACATGTCTTTAGGTAGGGATAGGAGCGGAGCTACACTTGGGGTAGGGGTCCGAACCCCCTCGATGGAATTATACTATATATAGATGGTTGAAATTATTTTTTATGTATATATATTAGATGTTGAACCCTCTTTAATTAGTTTTTATATTTACTTATGAATTTTTTTAGTGAAAATTCTGACTCCGCCACTGAGCAGGGATAGAATATTACAAAAATCATTGTCGAATAATATGCTGGATAATGTGTTAAATTCATCACATATATTTACTTCAGGATATGTTTATAACTTCCTTTAATAGAAGTTTTGACTGCCAAATCCATCCGTACCTAAATATGTTTTGTCATAATTGCAAGGATTTTATGTTCTATATTATAATACACAAAAACAATCTGACACAAACCCTCTTAATTATATTTTTTAACGAATCGTGAAACTTAACTATCTTTACATAAAATAATTGTAATTTAATCCTCCTTCTTGATGAAGAAAAACATACGGTAATATATTTGATGAGTTATTGATCGAGTGTAATTTCCATCATTTGCATGCATGCATGCAGGAGACGATAAAGTTAGGAATCAGAGGGGACAGTATTGGGTGAGGGTTGTTGCACTTGTTCGTTTCATTGTCGTTGCCAAAATAGCTGCGGCCAGGCGACATTCTATGAGCAACTATGTCCAGGCAAGTAACTATTTCCTCACTCCTACAGTATACATATACATCAAAAGGACCAAAATATTCACTACCATTATTAGTGCGAATGCATTTTAATTTCTTCGAATTAATAATCTTTCAGATAAGGCTTGAAATTTGTTGAACACATTATGTGCTTAATCTTTGAATTTCAAAGGATATATATATATACCAAGCTTGCGAGAATGGCCTTTAGTGGAAGTAACTGAAGGAAATTGGACTGGTCATCCATATGGGTCAATCCAAATTCATATTAAATAATATATATATAATTATTTATATAGTTAAATTAGTAATTAGGAAAAGAGAAGAGTTGTGTCTGTTGGGAATTAATTGAAGAGATATATGTCTCTTAAGATAAGATAAAAATCAGGAAAAAAAAAAAAAGATGTTCTTCTGGTACTCTCTCCCACTCTCTTTCTCTCCAAAAACTCTTTTATTCTTGTGTGAAGAACTTTAGTTGAAGATTTCTGTGAAGATCAAAGTAATCTCTACCAACGTTTGAAACAATCTTCTGTAACAAGTTACGATTCATAGACTGTGAACTTTCGATGTAATTCATATTTTATACATATGTGATTACACTATTAGACTAGTGAAACGAATTTAATAATACTGGAAATTATGTGTTTGATTAGATTCTTTAGTAACAAAAGAAAGTGCACCACTTTAATATTTGAACCTCAGTTTAAAAGTACCACACAAGTCAGGTACTTGCTTCACTATTTCAAGCTTTCTTGAAGAGAAATGACTACAATAGAAAATCTTTTCCTGTTTTTCAGCTAAGCAATAGACACATTTCTTCAGCTTTGTTTATATTAGAAGCCCACAGGATGCCTCAGTAAGGTCAGAATGAAAGATCCAAATCTACATAAATGACATGAACCATCGAAATCCTACTTTCTCAAATCATAAACAAGTTCTCGATGAGCGTCCATTGGTCATTAAAAAAACATTATAGTAATGTTTATCATCTATTTTTTCTGCAAAGATTTTGAAGAACTAACGTTGAATCATTATTAGTCTTCAAGCAAATTGCGCCAACACCAATTACTTTAACCTCCTCAGTATTGCCCATGTCTGATGACATTCTAAAATCACCAAAAGTATAAGAGAAGTCTTTCTTCAATGTGATATGAGATTGTAGCTCCAAAATCTACTTTGAAATTGATCTTATGGGATACTGAATTGATGATATTTTTGTGGTAGGCAAAGAAAAGGTCATGTAGAATAACATCAACAACATATATTGTTCCTGTTATTTTCATCTCTCTCTCCTTCTCTAATGTCTTGTTTAAGCTTGTAGGCAAATCTTCTCGTATGTCCTTTATTACCACAATGATTACACAAATAATTTTGGTACCTAGACCTACTTGTTTATGCTTTTAATACTATTCCCTAAACTTCTTGTTTTATCTTTCCTTTGATCTTCTATAAATAAAATATCTAACTGAGAGGATGAACCCTTGCCATTATCCTTACTTTCTCACTCAATATTACACTGTTTTTGGTATATCTCATGGTTACCCTACCACTATTAAGTTGAATTTGTCAAAGTAACAGAAAGAGTTTTCCAGGACCGGACATAATGTTAAAAATTCACAGTAAATGTACGACATTATTAAAATTAACACACGTTCTAAAGACATCTTATTCAAGAATAAAATTATAAATCGTGTATTTAAAAAGTTCATAGATTGCTTTAGCAGGAAACAATTGTCATTATCAATTTTTAAGCATGTAGTGTCTAGAGATTCTTCCACAATGATCTTGTATGTTTCTCATTCATAATATAGTTATGAAAATTGTTTTTCAACCCATTGTTTTATAGATCTAAAAGTTTTTTGGTGCTCAAAATCTCAATTTTCACAAGCATATATTCGAGTTTATGAACAACAAAAATGAAAAAATGCATCTTCGACATTTGATGATCTAGCTTGAATAACATTATAACTACTACTATTTACATATACCTTCTTGATCATATTCACCTCCTTCAATTAAAATTCATAAAAATAATTAAGGCTCTAATATCACTATTACGTCGAAAAGAGGGAAATTCACATATATAGAGAATGAAATTCCTTCAAATTGCAGGTAAATCCACATAAAATGGAGATTTTAAAAGTCTCACTATAATAAAAGGAGGGTTATAAAAGCTTTTCAAAAATGGCTAGTCAACATGTGTCAAGCACAACAACAATTGCAGTAACAATTAATTAAAGAAATCAGAGAAATAAATCAAAAATGACATTGTTGTTCGTGGTCAAAATTTGAAGTTGCATGCCTCGAAATTCAATCTCCACCTTTCAAATTTAAGAACCAGATGTTAAGAACTTTCATTCAAAAATCAAATCGATCCAATGATGAAAAGAAACAACATATCCTCTTTTTATTCTTAAGTAGTTGCCTTCTCAAATCTCTCTTATGAAAATAGCTTATAAATTGTTTCTTCTCTTAAATACATAATCAATTTCAAATAGGAGTCAAAATCCGAATAGAATGAAGTTATACAGATCTTGGTTGGATTGTTATGAGATAACTATTATAAAAATAATAACGAAGAAAAAAGAACACAATTTAATATGGGAACTCCTGAAGGGAAGAAAACAAAGGCTAGTTACCAGCTCTTAATATTTTCCAATAAAAGATGATATAAATACATCCACGTAAGCCATGTGTATATTAGCTGCAAAATCCTTGGGATTTGATCCAAGTAATTTTTTCAAATAACATATGAACTAAGAAATCCTAACGTTAATACTACAGCCCCTTGATTTGTCCATCACAGAAGGGGCTTCCATAGTCAACCCACAAACATAACAGTTCTCTAGAGTTGGTGACTTCAGATAACCTCTAGTTAGCTGGGCTTAAAGAAATCGAGCACATCTCAAACTTCACTGTAGTTAATTTATTTTGTTAACATATCTACATGACTCTCATCTGTGTGAATCTTATTCAACTTGAATGAATCTTTATCTTCCTCTAAGAGTGACTGAATGAAATGATACTTAAATGGGATTCACCCTTGAATGATAATGTTCAGATCAGAGCTCTTTGCCAATTAAATGATAATTGGCTATTACTGTTCAGCCTGCATTCCATTCATTACCAATCAAGTTTCTTCAACAAGCTCTTTAACCAAATCATCTCTTTATACGTACGGTCCCAATATTGATACTTAAGAATTCTACTTATGCATAATTTTATTATTTAATTAAAAAAATTTATTCATTTAGTTAATAAATTCTAAGTTAGACATATATTATTATATTTAGATTAATAAAATTTGTATAAGAATATTTTAAGTTGTTAATGACACTCATATAATTTCGAGATCAATCAATTTTAAAAATAAATAAATATCTACAACTGTTAATTATTGTAATTTATATTACTTTTCACATAGTAATTATCAAATATATAATAAATATTTTAAGTTTATTATTTTCATTTATAATATTTTTAATGTAATTTAATCAGTCAAACAAATTAAAACGGAGAAAAATATAAGATTTTTCAAAGTAGACCCGTGCTTAGAGTGGAGCTTGAGCAACTCCACTCACATCGGAAGTTAATTTATCATTTTATGTCGATTTGACTTTTTTATTAAATATTATTAATTTTTTAATACTTAGATAACTTATAGTAATTAATTAGAAGTGATATAGTAAAATTACGGTTGAAAAAGCTAAAGCAGACATATCATAAATGTCTATTTTACCTTTTTATTAAATAATATTAATTTTTCTAATAGGTAAATGACATATCGACCTTTTTTATTAAATATTATTAATTTTTTAATACATAGATGACTTATAATAATTAATTAGGAGTGATATAGTAAAATTACGGTTGCTAATACATAAATGATACATTGACATTCTTTATTAAATATTATTAATTTTTAAATATTGAGATGACTTATAATAATTAATTAGGAGTGATATATTAAAATTACGATTGAAGTAGTTGAAGAAGACATGTCATAAATGTCTATTTTACTTTTTTATTAAATATTATTATTTTTTTCTAATACGTAAATGACATATAATAACTAATTAAGAGTGATATAGTAAAATCACGAAACACGCAGAAATGTTGACGGTCTCGTGTGTGCTTGAGCTACTATACCGTGGCTTCTTATATATAGGAGAATATGTTTATGTTGCAGCCACATATATGTTTTGCCTAACAAGGCATGCAGTGATATTTTGCAATCTTAAGCTCCTATTGAGTGTCGCCTTTCAAAAGTAAACAAATAGCCAGTAGTACTCCTACCATTAACATCTCTAGCCATATTTGAATCAATAAAATCTTTTAAAATGATTCTACCACCTGTACAGAAAAAGACAAATAAATACTTTGTCACTAACATGTACCTCAAAAACCACTTCATAACATTTCAGGGTTTTATATTAGAATTTGACGTGAATCTACTCATTACTCCCACGTCATAGAAAATATTCAATCTTGTATATGCCATAGTATACATGAGACTATCCACACCTAATGTAAATGGTATCTTCTCCATTCAACTCTTCTCTTCACCAGATTTTGAGCTGAGTTGCTTCGAGATGTTATTTAAGTGACCTACCAAAGGAGTTCTCACCGTCTTGTCATCCTCCATGTTATACCTCTTCGAGATCTTTTCAATTTAATCTTTCTGATTCAACTTTAACAACTTATTTCTTCCATCTCTTCAACTTTTAGCCTTAAAATCTTTTTCACAAGACTAACATCCACCATTAAACAATCGTTAGCCATTTTCTTCGTCATCTTGTGATCTCATACATAATCTTTCTGATTCAACTTTAAAAACTTATTTCTTCCATCTCTTCAATTTTTAGCCTTAAAATCTTTTTCACAAGACTAATATCCACCATTAAACAATCGCTAGCCATTTGCTCCTTCATCTTGTGATCTCATACATATTAGAACTTGTCACTAATATGGCATTCACGTACAAGAGTAAAATAATGTACGAATTTACAAACTTCTTAAAGTAACAATAATGATCACCATTACACCAAGTAAAGTCAATAGTCATTATAAACCCATCAAATTTTAAGTTACACTATCTTGGTGCTTGATCATGTTGGGATGAAAATCAATCCCACATCGGAGAAATAGAGGAAGAATGTCATATATCTAAGTGTCACCCAACTCCATTAGTATGAAGCTTTTTGGGAGGTGCCCAAAAACAAATCCGTGAGGATTTGGCCCAAAGCGGACAATATCATACTAGTGCGGAGTTCGGGTGGAGTTGCACGCGGTCCTAACAAGTGGTATCAAAGCGAGGTTAAAATCGGGTGTTCATCTTGTCAGATTCAGTTCTAGTCACAACCTATTTGACGATAATGAAGATTTTAGTTTGAGAAATTTTATCAGAGTATTACTTTGTGTAGAGGCAAGATTTAATGGAGGAGATTTTGGAGATGGAGATTGAACTTATTGAAGAGTACATGAAGAAGGTGGAGTAAATTTATTTTATCAGAAATTCAGGCCAAGGGAGAGAATTGTTGGTGTTTGTCTTGACTTTCTTACCATATTTGGGTTTTCCTTTAGGTACCATAATTGGGTTTTCCTTTTGGGAAAAGGAAAATATATTCTCCATATTTGGCTAATCCTTATTCTCGTAGGAAAAGGTTATAAACTCTATAAATAGAGACTCCTTTCTTCTAGTTTTGTAGCATCCACAATGTATTCCTAGGGGTTTGAGAGTTTTGTTTGGGGGGACTTTGTGAGACACAAGTGTTGCGAGATCACTTGTGTGAGCCTCTTTTATTATGAGTGAATTGTGTGAGGTTGTCTCTCTTGACAGTTTGTACTCTCTTTTATATAGTGAATTGCTCATCTCCTTTTGTGGATGTTGGTCGATTGACCGAATCACGTTAAATTATTGTGTCTCTTTTGGTGTATTTCTCGTTTGTTTCTTATTTGGCGTCTTTCGAGGTTTGCTTTACTAGCTTCCGCATGACACCTGATTGTTTCGGTCCTAACAAGTAGTATCAGAGCCCAGGTTCGGGTGTGTCGTAGTGGACTGCGTGAAGTTCCCGGTGTGACAACAAGACTGGAGATCTGCAGGTGGTGCCTTGTGTCGAAAGTCTTCCTGACGAATGGTTGTCAGGCAGCGTGTCCCGTGTCCCGTTGGGTGTTAACGGCGGTACAAGATGTTTGGCAGATCATGTGAAGTGACCTAGTAGTTGAGATCTATGGTTGATGCCTTGTGTCGAAAGTCTTCTTGACAAGTGGTGGTCAAGCGGCGTGTCCCACTGGTTGGTAGTGGCGGTACAAGCGGCATGTCCTCTTCAAATGGATTATCGCTGAAGGGGAGGTCACAAGTTGTGTGGTCTTGGTTTGAGGGAGGATTGTTGGGATGCAAATCAATCCCACATCGGAGAAATAGAGGAAGAATGTCATATATCTTAGTGTGCCCAAAAACAAATTCGTGAGGACTTGGCCCAAAGCGGACAATATCATACTAGTGCGGAGTTCGGGTGGAGTTGCACGCGGTCGCAACAGATCAAACCATAGAAACTCTTCTTCAGTCTACACATCAGATTTTTCTTATCAACCTCTATGTGCCCTTAAGGTTGCTCCATATACAGTCTTCCTCTAGATCTGCGTGAAAAATATTATTTTACATCTAGTTGCTCTAAAAGTATATCTTATGCCGCAACAAAACTTACACAACTCGAATAGTAGGAAATTTTAACCACATGAGAGAAATATCAGTTAAATCAATACCTACATTCTGTTGAAAACCTTTTACTACCAAATTTGACTTGTATCTCGTTGAGCCATCATGATCCTGTTTAACCTTGTACATCCATTCATTCTGAATTATCTTCTTCCCCTTCTGGCAGTTTGACCAAGTCCCAAGTTTGATTTATACGACGTGAGTCCACTTATTAATCTATGACCTAAATTCACTTTGACTTGTTATCAACCTGCATTGCCTTATTAAAATGGCGGCAAGGTTAATCAACATCTGTTAGTAGTAATTAATAATGGACAATTTCATCTGTTAGGAGACCTTTGTATTAGAGACCTTCACAACAAAATGAGTGCCTCTATTATTTCTTGTTAGTCCTCCTCATGTGCATCAGATTTGCATCATTCAGTTCAACATTAGTGTTCTTGTCGTCTTTAGGTTCAGCAAATACTGATTTTATTTGTTTCTATTTCTCCTTGAACTTGTCCTTATGCAGAACACTTATATTGAACACTACAGTCTTCTTGTCCTTATGCAGAACACTTATATTGAACACTACAGTCTTCTCTTTATTACCTTTTGGTATATTCATAATCCCAGAGTATATTTACAAAGTTTCCATCACCATAGCCTAAGAAAGTGCAAACTTTGGACTTTACATCTAACTTAGATCTCGTATTAGCATTCATATAACATAGGGAAAGCATCAAAAACTCTATATGCAAGAGTTTTACCTCTTACTTGTCCATACTTCTCGAGACAATTCACATGTTATGGGTGTTGAAGGTTCTTAGCTGATCAAGTATGCAGCAGTATTCACAGCTTCAACCAGAAACATTTAGCTAATCTGACACTAATCATCATGATTCTAGCTCTTTTAGCAGTGGTTCTGTACATCCGTTCAGCTATCACATTCTATTGTGGTGTAGCCAAAATAGTCAGCTCTCTTGTGATTCTGTTTGCATCACAATAGTCTTTAAATTGCTTGTTGCAGTGCTTACCTCCATTCTCTAGCCTTATGATTTTCAGCTTCATACTCGTCTCATTCTCAACCAGAGATTTTCACTTCTAAAAGATGTCAAATACCTCATATTTATCTTTCATGAAATGAACCCAAATCATTCTATTGTAGTCATCAATAGAAGTAACATAATACTAAGAGTTATTAATTGAAGGTACCTAGGATGGTCCCCAAATATCTATGTGAACAAGTTCCAGCTTTTTACATCTACGATCTCATATTTATTTAGAAAAGCTGACTTTCTTCTGTTTTCGAAAACAGTCCTTACAAAACTAATCAACAGAAGTTACTCTATCCAATTTCTTTTTGAGATCATTACCTTTATTCCCATCACGTTCATGTGCTCAAGCCTCTTGTGTCATAAACCTGCATCATTCTCTGAAAACGTCTTATTAATGCTACTTAGAGAGCCATCCTAAGTGGGTATTATATACATAGTCTCATCTATCTTCCCTTATGCTATCACCAAATTATACATGATAATCTTTCACAAATTTTAATTGAAAGTGACAACAGAACCAACATCAGATAAGTGACTAACAAGAACCAACTTTCGAGCTAATTTTGCTACATGTCAAACTTTCTTCTGTTTCAGCTTTTCACCATTCATCAAATTCATTTTCTCATATCCCTTCCCAACGATCTCACTGGGTTCATTTTCTCCAAGATACACCTTGCTAAAATTACCATATTCATAGTTGGAAAGGTACTCCATGTTTGAAGTAGTATGAACATGCTCTAGAATCTAATAACCAAGATTCGTTCTCTAAAACACATGTGAGTACTAAAGTTTTGTCAAGATGATATGATTAATTAGTATGATTAAACGAATCTGATGATGAACCCTTGTAGTTCTTCTGATGATGAACCCTCGTAGTTCTTCTCTTATTGCTTAGCAGGTGTGTTGCAATAGAGTCTCTTATGACCTGGTTGTCTGTAATTCCAACAGAAAGTAGGACCTCCTTTGTTAATTAGATGGTTGTATAGACTTAGAACACGACTTTCCTTTGTTATTACCATCCTTTTGACTAGTGCCTCTTTCATCCATGCTCAATGCAATACCGGTACTATCATTATACAGTTGAAAGTTTCTTTGTAACTCCTCAGTCAGCAGAGAACTCAGAACGTCTTCAAACTCAATCCTGCAACCATTGAACTACTTATGGGCATCACTAGATCATCCCAGCAATTGGGCAAGCTTGATAGAATCAATAAAATCATGATCTCATTCATAAAGCTTATTCCTACATACTCTTTCTCGTGACAGTATTAAAATCATTCAAATGCACTTCCATAGATTTACCCTTAGTCATCTTCATATTAGATAGTTTTTTCATTAGGAATACCTTATTTGATGTCATGGTTTTGCATACATCCTCCTCAATGCATCCATGAGATCCTTGGTTGTTTTCTCCTTGGAGTTGTAGAAGGCAATTGATGATGCTAGCGATAGATGAATTGCACCCAAAGCTTGTCGATCCAGCACATCTCACTTTGGTTGTTCCAGTTCTACCGGCTTCATTCCTCCAAGAGACGGGTAAAGATCCTTCTGGTAGAGGTGATCCTCTATCTGTATCTTCCAAATTCTAAAATTATTTTCATTGAGTCTCTCGATATGTATCTTCCCTTTGCCCCCCATCGCTCACACCTTAATTGAGCTCTGGTACCAGTTATTATGAGACAACGATTAATGAACGTAATAATGACAAAAAGAAAGATCATTCAATTTAACGTGGGAAACCCTCAAAGGAAAGAAAACCCACGGCCAATTACCAACTCTTATTATTCCGCAATGAAAGATGATACAAATATACCAAGTAAACCATGTTTATAGGTCGCGAAAAACCCTAATCCTAGATGATTTAGGATGTTCTCCAAGTAATTTAGAGCAGCCTATGAAGTACTTAATAAATCCTAGACCCCAGTCCTTCAGCCCCTTGCTACGTGCATCACAGGGGGTTGCCTGATACAATGTTGAGAAGAAGGGATTAAATAGGAAGAAAGAAAATTGTTACAGTAGAATTTAAAAGTTAGGTATTACTGTTCATTGTTCACAAAATTAGTTATATTGTTCCAAGTAGTAGGTAGGTAGTTATTCTGTTAGTTAATGTAAGCTACTACTTGATTCATTCATTCATAATACAATCTATGTTCTTCTCTCTCATTCTTCTTTCTCTTTACTAATTTTATTGGATAATTGCCTGAAATGGGTACCATCTTCGTCGAGGATTATTCTCCTAGATTGAAACATTTCGCCCAAATTCCTTGTTCTTGCATCAATTGATTTCAGAGCCAGTCATTTCTCGGCTCAATCAATCATGGTAGTTCATGATAAAAACTCAGACAAATCGAATGAAGAAGTCGATGGTAAGCTTTCTCTGATTCAAGATCAGTTGCAGAAATTAATGGAGGGAGTGTCGAGCATTTATGAAAGAAATGTTCAAGCTTATAAAGAACTATTGGGACTCAAGGAAACCCTGGGATCGTTGATGTCCAAGGAGAAAAAAAGGAGCAGGGAAGAGCTGAATTTTCCACCATCAGAAGTTGTCCAACTGGGATGCAAAATAATAAAGGTTACAATAAGGATTTCCATGGAGCTGGAAATTATGGTAATGGACAATTTTTTACTCGATTCTCCAAATTGGAGTTCCTTCATTTTTCTGGTTGTGAATTACGCACTTGGTTATACAAAGTTGATAAAGTCTTTTCTATGAAGAAAATTTCGTTTGAATAGAGGGTGAAGGTGGCTTCCATCCATTTAGATGGTGAAGTTATTGCATGGCATAGGTCATATATGAACTCTAGAAATACTACTTCTGAAATCTCATGGATTGAGTATGTGTTAGCCCTAAATGAGAGGTCTGGGGATGGATTTGAAGACCCAATGGAGGCTTTGAAAAATTTAAGGCAAACTGGCAGTGTTAGAGAATATCATGCAGAATTTGATAGGTTATTAAAAGAAGTTAATCTATCAAATGAGAATTCTATAAGCTGTTATTTAGGGAGGTTGAATCCAGAGTTGAATAAGGTAGTCAAGATTCAAGCACCCAAGACCTTGTCCCAAGCTTACAAGATTTCAAGGTTGCAGGAAAGGGTGTTTGAGGCTTAAGCTCAGACTTGGGGTTTTAAGCAGGCTCAGAAGGAGGTTAATGCAATCTTACCAGCTCCAAATCAGTTTAGGCCATCCAATTACCAAAAAATCTCTACATATCAGCCTAATGTAGCTAAACCTAAAAAGTTTAGAAGGTTCACTACTACTGAAATAGATGCAAAAAGGTCTAAAGGTCTGTATTTTTTCTGTGATGAGAAATATGTTGGACATAATTGTAGGGCCAACAAACTATTGTTTATGGTAAAACTGATGGATGAGAGTATGTCTAATGAATGGGAAGGACCTGAATTGATAGAAGAAGGTTTCGACATTCCCCAAGGTGAGGAGGAACTGATGAGCATCTCATTATAAACTTTTACTATGGCTGTTAGATATCAAACAATTAGGGTCACTAGTTATCATGAGAAAAGACCTTTACAAGTCCTAATTGGCACTGGAAGTACCCATAACTTCATTGACCAAGGGGTGGCCAAAAAGTTGGTTTGCAATGTCAGTACTATAGTTGAACAATCTATTAGTGCGACTGATGGAACACAAGTGCAAACTGTATCTGTTTACAAAAATTTGCAGTAGTTGTTACAAGGTACCACATTCTCTTCTGATTTTTTATTGTTACCCTTGGGTAATGTGGATAATGTTCTGGGGGTGCAATGGTTAAATACACTTTGTAAGATTCTATTTGACTTTAAGAACAGGATAATAGAATTTATGTATCAGGGGAACAGGCATGTGTTGAGAGGTGCTACCAGTCAGCTTAAGTCCTCTAAGGCCAACACTTTGATCAAGAAGATGTAAACTGAGGCTACTTGATATATAATAGAGATGGTTGATACTACAATATCAGAGATATATTGTCACAACATACAAGCTACGCAAGGTACGAACCTACATCCTACATTATTTGCATTGATGCAATAATTTTTTATTATCTTTGAGCCATCTACTACATTACCTCCGCATAGAGGATCATTTGATCATAAAATACCACTTATTGAGTCTACAAATTCAGTAAATAAAAGACCCTATAGATACGCTGGTGTGAAGAAAGATATCATAGAGAAACTGATTCATAAAATATTAGATCAATGAATGGGAAGGACCTAAATTGATAGAAGAAGGTTTAGACATTCCTCAAGGTGAGGAGGAACTGATGGCCATCTCATTACAAGCTTTCACTGAGGTTGTTGGATATCATACAATTAGGGTCACTGGTTATCTTGAGAAAAGATCTTTACAAGTCCTAATTGACACTGGAAGTACCTATAACTTCATTGACCAAGGGGTGGCCAATAAGTTGGGTTGTAATGCCAGTACTATAGCTGAACAATCTGTTTGTGTGGCTGATGGTAGACAAGTGCAAACTGCATCTATTTGCAAGAATTTACAACATTCTCTTCTGATTTTTTGTTGTTACCCTTGGGTAATGTGGATATTATTTTTAGGGTGAAATGATTAAATACCCTTGGTAGGATTCTATTTGACATTAAGAATAGGATAACAGAATTTATGTATCAAGGAAAGAGGCATGTGTTGAGAGGTGCTACCAGTCAGCTTAAGTCCTCTAAGGCCAGCTCCTTGATCAAAAAGATGGAATCTGAGGCCAACTGCTACATGATGGAGGTGGTTGATACGACAATATCAGAGATATATTGTCACAACACATAAGCTATGAAAGGTACAGACCTGCATCCTGCATTATCTGCATTAGTGCAAAAGTTCATCTTTGAGACACCTGCTACATTACCTCCACATAGAGGATCATATGATCATAAAATACCACTTATTGAGTCTACAAATCCAGTAAATAAAAGGTCCTAGATATCCTGGTGTGAAGTAGAGAAACTAGTTCAGGAAATGTTAGATCAATGCATGGGAAGGACCTGAATTGATAGAAGAAGGTTTTGACATTCCTTAAGGTGGGAAAGAACTGATGACCATCTCATTACAAGCTTTCACTGGGGCTGTTGGATATCAGGCAATTAGGGTCACTGGTTATTATGAGAAAAGACCCTTACATGTCCTAATTGACACTGGAAGTACCCATAACTTCCCTGACCAAGAGGTAACCAAGAAGTTGGGTTGCAATGCCAATACTATAGTTGAACCATCTGCTAGTGTGGCTGATGAAAGACAAGTGCAAACTGCATCTGTTTGTAAGAATTTACAGTGGTTGTTACAGGGCACCATATTCTCTTCTGATTTTTATTGTTACCCTTGGGTAATGTGGATATTGTTTTGGGGGTGCAACGGTTAAATACCCTTGGTAGGATTTTATTTGACTTTAAAGAAAAAATAATAGAATTTATGTATCAGGGGAAGAGAGATGTATTGAAAGGTGCTACTAATCAACCTAAGTCCTCTAAGGCCGGCTCTTTGATCAAGAAGATAGAATATGAGGCCAACTGCTACATGATGGAGGTGGTTGATATAGCAATATTAGAGATATATTGTCACAACCTACAAGCTACAAAAGGTACAGAGCTACATCCTGCATTATCTGCATTAGTGCAACAGTTTTCTATCATCTTTGAGACACCTACTACATTACCTCCACGTAGAGGATCATATGATCATAAAATACCACTTATTAAGTCTGCAAATCCAGTACATAAAAGATCCTACAGATATCCCGATATGAAGTAGAGAAACTGGTTCAGAAAATACTAGATCAATAAATGAAAAGGACCTGAATTGATAGAAGAAGGTTTTGACATTCCTCAAGGTGGGAAAGAACTGATGACCATCTCATTACAAGTTTTCACTAGGCTGTTGGATATCAGACAATTAGGGTCACTGGTTATTATGATAAAAGACCCTTGCATGTCCTAATTGACACTGGAAGTACTTATAACTTCCCTGACCAAGGGGTGACCAAGAAGTTGGGTTGTAATGCCAATACTATAGTTGAACAATCTGTTAGTATAGCTGATGGTAGACAAATGCAAACTGGATCTGTTTGTAAGAATTTACAGTGGTTGTTACAGGGCACCACATTCTCTTTTGATTTTTATTGTTACCCTTGGGTAATGTGGATATTGTTTTGGGGGTGCAACGGTTAAATACCCTTGGTAGGATTTTATTTGACTTTAAAGATAAAACAATAAAATTTATGTATCAGGGGAAGAGGCATGTATTGAAAGGTGCTACTAATCAACTTAAGTCCTCTAAGGCTAGATTCTTGATCAAGAAGATGAAATATAAGGCCAACTGTTACATGATGGATATGGTTGATACTGCAATATTAGAGATATATTGTCACAACATACAAGCTACGCAAAGTACAAACCTACATTCGGCATTATCTATATTGATGCAGTAGTTTTCTATTAATTTTGAGCCACCTACTACATTACCTCCACATAGAGGATCATTTGATCATAAAGTACCACTATTGAGTCTGTAAATTCGGTAAATAAAAGACCCTATAAATACCCTAGTAGGAAGAAAGATATAATAGAGAAACTGATTCATAAAATATTAGATCAATGAATAGGAAGGACCTAAATTGATAGAAGAAGGTTTAGACATTCCTCAAGGTGAGGAGAAATTGGTGCCAATCTCATTACAAGCTTTCACTAGGGTTGTTGGATATCATACAATTAGGGTCACTGGTTATCATGAGAAAAGACCCTTACAAGTCCTAATTGACACTGGAAGTACCCAGAACTTCATTGACTAAGGGGTGGCTAAGAAGTTGGGTTGAAATGCCAGTACTATAGTTAAATAATCTGTTAGTGTGGTTAATGGTAGACTAGTGCAAACTGCTTCTTTTTGCAAGAATTTGCAATGGTTGTTACGGGGCACCACATTCTCTTCTAATTTTTTGTTGTTACCCTTGGGTAATGTGGATACTGTTTTGGGGGTGCAATGGTTAAATACCCTTGGTAGGATTTTGTTTGACTTTAAGAACAGGATAATAGAATATATGTATCAGGGAAAGATGCATGTGTTGAAAGGTGCTACCGGTCAGCTTAAGTCCTCTAAGGCCAGTTCCTTGATCAAGAAGATGGAATCTAAGGCCAACTGCTACATCATAGAGGTGGTTGATACTACAATATCAGAGATATATTGTCACAAATCTATGCAAGGTACAGACTTACATCTTGCATTATCTACATTGGTGCAGGAGTTTTCTATTATCTTTGAGCCACCTACTACATTATCTCCACATAGAGGATCATTTGATCATAAAATACCACTTATTGAGTCTGCAAATCTAGTAAATAAAAGACCCTACAGATACTCTGGTGTGAAAAAAGATATCATAGAGAAATTGGTTCAGGAAATGTTAGATCAATGTGTAATTCAACACAGCTCTAGTCCTTATGCTTCTCCTGTTGTGTTGGTGGGTAAAAAAGATAGTAGCTGGAGGTTATGTGTTGACTACAGGGAGTTAAATCAGCTGACTATAAAAGATAAATTTCCCATTCCCATTATTGAAGATTTGTTAGATGAATTACATGGAGCTTCTGTGTTCTCTAAGATAGACCTTAGAGCCGGTAACCACCAACTAAGAATGATTGAGAGTGATGCTCATAAACAGCTTTCAAAACTCACGAAGGTCACTATGAGTTCTTGGTTATGCCTTTTGGCCTAACTAATGCACTATCCTTATTTCAAAGCTTGATGAATTATGTTTTCAAACCATTACTAAGGAAATCATTGTTAGTCTTCTTTGATGATATTTTAATCTTTAGTAATTCTATGTTTGCTCATATTGCTGATGTTAATGTGGTGTTTGAACTCATGGTTAAGCATCAGTTGTATGCGAAAATGGCTAATTATGCATTTGGGGTGCCTAAAGTTAAGTATTTAGGCCATGTGATTAGTGCATAAGGTGTTGCTATTGATCCAAAGAAAATACTAGCAGTTCAACAGTGGCTACTTCCTATCAATCTTAAGTAGTTAAGAGGATTTCTTGGTCTGTCTAGTTACTGCAGAAGGTTCATAAAGGGGTTTGGTGTTATTTGTAGGCCCTTACATGATCTACTCAAGAAAGAGGGGGTTCTTGTGGAATGAAAACTGCTACTAAGGCTTTTGAAGAACTCAAATAGGCACTGACTTCTACTCTTGTTTCGGCTATGCCTAATTACAATCATACCTTTGTGGTGGAGACAGATACTAGTGGCAAGGGTATAGGGGTTGTATTGATGCAATAAGGGCATTCACTTGCTTATATTAGCAAGCCTTTGGTACCCAAACATCAAGCTGTGAGCATTTATGATAGAGAGTTGTTAGCACTGCTCTTTGTTGTTTCACGATGGTCTCATCACTTATTGGGAAGGCATTTCATTATCAAAATTGATCAAAAATCTCTTAAGTATCTATTAAATCAACACATTCATACTGATTTTCAGGTGTCCTGTATCTCCAAGCTTATGGCATTTGATTTTTCCATTAAATACAAGAAAGGGGTGGAAAACAAAGTTGTTGATTCCTTGTCCAGGAATCCTAGTGCTGAGTTACTAGCCATTTCTATCTTAGGTCCTCATGGTTCCCTCTTGGATCAAATTAATATCTCTTGGACTATTGATCAATACCTGGAAGCTATTATTGGTAAGGTACAGACATCACCTTACAAATCTTTTACTTGGTTTCATAACCAGTTGAGACGAAGGGTAGGTTAATAATTGGTAATGATGCTCAGCTTAAAAGGTCCATCATTGCTCTTTGGCATGAATCTACCCAAGGAGGACATTCTGGTATGGATGCCACTATTAAAAGACTGCAATCACTATTTTATTAGAAATCACTGGTGAAAGACACTAGAGGATTTATTAACAAATGTGATATTTGTCAAAGACATAAGTATGATGTTGCTCATAGTCCAAGTCTTTTACAACCTTTGCTAGTACCTGATGGTGTTTGGACAGATATTTGTTTGGATTTCATTGAAGGTTTGCCTAAGTCCAATGGTAAAGAAGTTATACTGGTGGTAGTGGATAGATTGAGGAACTATGGGCATTTCTTGGCTTTGTCTCGCCCTTATACAACCAAATCAGTGGCTCAACATTTCCTTGACAATATCTTTAAGTTGCATAGCATGCCTAACACATTACCTAGTGACAGAGATCCCATCTTCCTTAGTAATTTCTGGCAAGAATTGTTTTATTTGCAAGGTGTTCAGCTTTAGAGATCTACTGCATACCATCCACAAACTGATGGACAAATAAAAGTGTTGAATAAAACATTGGAGACTTACTTGAGGTGTTTTTGTTCTGACAAACCTAAGGAATGGTGCTCTTATTTACCCTTGGTTGAATGGTGGTACAATACCACCTATATATCATACTACTATCAAGTGTACCTCTTATGAGGTTTTGTATGGAAAAATCCCCCTATTCATCTTCCCTATTTAGCTAGTTAGGCTGCTACTGAAATGGTTGACCGATCTTTGGTTGCTAGAGAATCCACTATTCAGTTGTTAAAATTTCGTATTGCTAGAGCTCAGCAGAGAATGAGAGATACTGCTAACAAGCACTGGTCTGACAAGTCATTTATGGTAGGAGATTGGGTCTATTGAAGCTTCAACCTTACAGGCAAACTTCTGTTGTTGTAGGATCATTTCCTAAACTGGCAGCCTATGGACCTTATCTTATTGATGCTATGATTGGTGCAGTGGCTTATAGGTTGTTACTTCAAGCAGATATCCTTACCCATCCTGTTTTTCATGTTTCCCAATTGAAAAGGTGTTTAGAGGTTCCCTCTAGTATCACTCATCCTCCTGTTATTCAGCTGTCAAGTCCCTATTGTCCTAGCCCTGAGGCTATTATTGATAGAAGACTTGTGAAGACAGGCAATAGAGTTGTGGGACAAGTTTTGGTTACATGGTCTGGCCTTGATAAGACTCAAGCTACTTGGGAATTTGAGTCTGAGTTGCAACATAGATTCCCTACATTCCATTTTTTGAGGACAAAGAGTTTCTTCAACAAGGGGGTATTGATAGAATGTTGAGAAGAAGGGATTAAATAGGAAAGAAGAAAATTGTTACAATAGAATTAAAAGTTAAGTGTTACTGTTCATTGTTCATAGAATTAGTTACTATTGTTCCAAGTTGTAGTTAGATAGTTATTCTATTAGTTGGTTAGCTTAGCTATAAATTGCAGGTAATGAGGTGTATAAATAACTGATGTAAGCTACTATTTGATTCATTCATTCATAATACAATCTCTGTTCTTCTCTCCCATGCTTCTTTCTCTTTACCGATTTTCTCGGATAATTCCCTGAAATTGGTACCATCTTATTCGAGGATTATTCTCCTAGATTAACACATTTCACCCAAGTTGCTTGTTCTTGCATCATTGCCTCCCCCTACAAACCCCACAGTCATGCCCACAAACATAACATGGATAAATGAACATGGACCCAACAATCTCCCCCTCCATCTAAGTGTCAAAATGGGCCTTCAAATAGAGGAACTGTGGATATGTTTCAGACCAAATTTCTACAAAACTCAGGCTTATCTGCAATAACCAGTTTTTTTAAGAAAAAATCTCTTTCTTTGTTTATTCATGCGGTGTTAAAGTAATTGATCAATCACTTATTTTGTTGTTTCAACAGGATTTAGAAAGCGGACCAATTACTGATGATGCAACACTTGAGCCTCTGGATGACGAAACTTGTAGTGAGATGCAACTTCTACAAAGGAATAACATTAATCGCGTTGTTCAAGAGAAGAACTGGGATGAACTTCATGACTTCGGAGGAGTCGCTGGATTTGCTGAAGCATTGGACAGTCACCTGGAAAATGGAATTGTTGGTGACACTGAAGATATTTGTATACGTAATGCAACAATCAAGTTTCCTCAAACTTGCGTACAAGTTGTAGTCATGTTCTTCTATGTCTTTTTTGAAGCACTCAAAGGCTGGACAATTTTCTTGCTTGCGGTGGCTGTAATACTTTCTCTTGCCTTTGAAATTGACGAAGAAGGGATACAAAAGTGTTGGCTTGACAATTTGATACTGCTCATGTCCGTACTTGGACTTATTATGTTTAAGTTGGCAGGGATATATTGGGAGGACAAAATATTGATGAAAAAGATGAAGGACCAGAAAAGGAAGATGCAGAGGCAGAGAGCGACAGAGGAGGTCCGTGTTATTAGAGGAGGAATTGAGGGTCTGGTTCCATACTCTGATCTTGTTTATGGTGATATAATTTTTTTAAGAAGGGGAGACTTAGTCCCTGCAAATGGGATATTTGTTTCTAATTGTGGGGAAGCTTTAGAGGTACGAGATGATGATGATGATGTGGAGTTTTGTATCAATGATCAGAACCCTTTCTTATTACTTGGTTCCGAAGTGATTAAGGGTGATGCTAAGATGATAGTGACATCATCGTTTGTTGGCAATGAGGCAGATCAATGGACTGAAAGAATGAGACGAGCAATTACCAAAAGTACTTCACATACAGGTTTCAATCTCGATGCTTGTTTTGAGAAGTTGCACACTAAGATTCATGTTTTCGGGATTGCCATCAGCATTCTAACCTTTGTGGTTATGTTCGTGCGCTTTAAATTCCATCAAAAAGATGATGAGCACGAATATAGACTAGAAATCAAGGAAGAACCAGCAAAATTCAGTCAGATAGTAAATTCCATCAGAAAATTTGCCAGAGATACCAAACTGACAACCTTGCTTTGTGTTTCATTGGTTGGGATAAGGGAAGGATTATCTCTTGTTGTTTCCGGTGCAATTTTCTATTGGAAACGAAAGATAGTAGTATCTTACCATGACTATTCCAAAATTGATACATCATTGCTTCTAAAGGTAGAATCATCGGTTACTATTGTTTGTTCGATGAAGAATGGTTGGTTAATTGAACAGAATCATCAGGAAGTTATTAGAGATATTGCTGTTAAAACACTCACAGAATTAGGTAATGTGAAGACAATATTCATCTCCGAAGATGATGTTGATGAACTTAAAAACATCGTCTCTGAAGTTGGATTCAACTCGGATGATGATACTCTGGTGGTTAATGGTGAGGACTTTTATCAATTGAGTGATGCTGACAAGATGGAGAAAATAGATAAAACAATCTGTATAATGGGCAATTGCTCTGTTCGTCACAAGCTGCTTCTTGTAAAATGCTTGAAGCTAAAAGGCAAAGTGGTTCTAATGCTTGGAGAACGCACATCTGATGGTTTGGTAATCCAAAAGGCGGACTTTGGCATGTACATCAATACATGGAGTTTCGATTACCTAATAGGTATGTTGAAACTTGGAAGATTTATTAGTGAAAGTATGAGGAAATTTATCCAAATAGAGCTCATTCTGACTCTAGCTAGTTGGTTAATAAACTTGATAACAGTCATGATAATGGGAAATGCTCCATTAACAACTCTTCAGTTGATTTGGCTCAGTTTTCTTGTTACATTTCCTGGAGGCCTAGCATTGTTCTCAGGGCAATGGGAGGATGAACGTCTGTCTGTCGACAAACATACAATAATAATGAAGGCTATGTGGAGGAACATTATAGTTCAAGTTACTTATCAGATTGTGATTTTTGTGGTCCTTCAATGCAAAGGCAAAGCCAATAATATCCATAGTGAATTCATAATTTTCAATGGATTTGCTCTATGCCAGTTTTTCAGCATATTATGTGCTAGAGAGCCAGAAAAGAAGAACATTTTCAATGGTTGTAGATGTAATTATTGGTTTTGGGCAGCATGTGGAATTTTTCTCATTTTGCATGTTGGAATTGTTGAGGGAGCAACTCTAGTAATCAGTGACAATATGCAAGTAGAGTGGACGTTATGGGCTGTATGCTTTTCAATTGGTGTTGCTACATGCTTTTTTGATTGGGCAGGAAAGTGTACATTACAATACATTGCACCTATTGCACAATATTTTGCTTTTGCTTCTATGTGTACTCTTCAACCACTTGTGAGTGAGTAATTATATGTTTTGTAGTATAGATTCATGTAAATATAGATGAGATTGAAGGGTTCAAGAACAATTAACGACCCTATATGTAAGTATTTTAACTAATTGCTCATTAATTATATGTTCCCCCATCCTCCCACTTTTTTTTAAAAAAATTCAAATTTACAATTTTAGGATTAAAATGGAGAGTGTTTATCACCCTAGCAATCCCTCTACTTACTTGTCTTACTATTTTATCACCCTAACTAATTGCTCATTAATTATATGTTCCCCCCATCCTCCCACTTTTTTTAAATTTTTTTCAAATTTACAATTTTAGGATTAAAATGGAGAGTGTTTATCACCCTAGCAATCTCTCTACTTACTTGTCTTACTATTTTTAAAATTGACTTAAAAGAATGTCATTTTTTATATTTAGTATTGCTATCTCAATTTATGTGATGGTATTGAATTGAGTATGAAATTAAGAACAAAAGAAAATTTTTAAAAGTTATGATCTGAAACAAGTTATAAAGACACTAGTGGCTGTAAAAGGTTTTATTAACGTTAAATGGATACTATAGATTAAATCTATATATATATATTTATATATATAAATGCAAAACTAAAACAAAACAAGAAGCCACGTGGCAGCACAATAGAAAGACACGTAGAAGTTTTTAGGACAAGGTTATAAACATTGTAATAAAAATTATGAATTAAAATATAAGATATTATTATTTAGGTTAATATTTTATTTTTATTTTTTGAAAGGGATAAGCTTATGTTCCTAATTTCAAACTAATGATAATTTAAAAAAAAATTCTCTCTCTCTATATATAAAAGCAAAACTAAAAGCACTAGAAGAAGCCACGTGACAGTTTTTAGGACAAGGGTATAAAAATTGTAATAAAAATTTTGAATTAAAAAATTAGATATATTTAAATTTTGAAACTATTAGATTTTGTAATTAAAATATTATCATTAACTTGATTTCAAGAAAGTTATATTGAAGAGTTGTAAATGAACTCTAACTACTCATAACTTATCACTTTCAATATTATAAAATATATTTTAATATTAATAATAATAATAATAATAATCTCTCTCTATATATAGTAACAGTAGTAGCAGTGTTGTAGTAGGATCGTAGGTATGTAGTAGTACTATACATTAGTAGCAAGAGGAGTAATATAAATATAATAATAATATAAATAATTATTATTATTTTATTAGTTTTTAATATTTATTTCAATTCAAATATATTATTTATTTGATAAATATACATTATATTTGACAAAAAATAAAGATAAGAATGTATAATAAACTAATCTTCTTTTAATAAATTAATATGATATTTGAACTTCAATTTGAATTTTAATGATATTTAAATTTGAATTTAAATTTCAATGATATTTGAATTGAAATGGAGTTCTAACTTCTTAACCTCTTTTATATATAATCCTAAATAAATTTTAAAATAATAATAATAATAATATTTTAATAAATAATAATAGTAGTAACAATAGTAGTACATGATGTTAATAGTAATAATAGTAAATAATAATAATAAGTAGTTGCAATGCACACGTAGTAGTAGTCATTATAGTAATAGTAGATTATGTTTATTTTCATAGTATAAATATATAATAATAACAATAGTATAATACTACTATAATAATAATAATAATAATAATAATAATAATAATAATAATAATTGTTATTACATATAATTAAATGTATTAAAAGATAATATATTACTACCATCACTATTATTATTATTAGTATATACGTACTACAAGTTTTTCAATTATTATTATTAATAATAATAATACGTACTGAATTTAAAACCCAATTTTTTGAAAAATTAATCTCATCCCATCGAATAGGTCTCCTGGTAGTGAGTTTAGCTTTTGCAAAATTAGTTTCAATTAACATAGTATAATCTGAAGTATTATCGATTAATTTACAACGAGGATTTAAAGTTGATAACAAACGATAATAAATACGATAAGATAAATTTATAAGCTCAGATCCAGGTGCATAATTATAGCCATGAGTTTTTACATTTAAAGTTAAAGCATTAGTGATATTAACATCAGTCAAAGATAATGTTAAATTAGGCTGAGTATTAAAATAGACAGGGTCATAAGCAAGAGTATATTCTATAGATCCCATAAGGGATTGTCTAAAGTTTAAATTTCTAGCATCACGAAGTGCAGCTAAAAAGGTTTCAGAAAGACCTTACAAAGTTAAAGGTTTAAATGCAATTTGTACTAAGCCAATATGTAAGTAATTATATTGTTTTTTTAAAATATCAATATCATCTTGTTTGAGCAATTGAAGAGTTTTTTCATCAGCATTCAGAGCAATAGATTGCTCTGTAGTCTTTATAATCTGTTTGTGTTTAATTTTATCAAATAAACCATATTCATAAATAGTGCTTAAATCTACTTTGAAAATTGTCCATTTATTTAATAAATTTATATTCTGATGTAAATCTATTTCTTCGAGTTTAGTACTTTTAGTATATTATTATTATTATTATTATTATTATTATTACTATTATTATTATTATTATTATTATTATTATTGAAAATTCTATATAGAAATACATTTGGTCAATAGTTTCTAATTTACAAATATGTTCGGAGAGGTAATTCAATTTGTCAAAGTCTTCCCACTCATCAACATACCAGGCCAAATATTCAGATATGTCTTCATATAATGTATTCTTTGTAATAAGACTAGCAATGACTTTTCTTAGAATAAGCATATGCATGTCAGCATTCAAAGAAGTTGCCTTTATGAAAGTGATTAAGAATTTTTTTAGAGAAGAAGTGCAGAAAAAGCTTCATTATCCTGTAAAGTAAATATTAGTCACTTAAGTCAATATCAAACCAATAAATATTGTTATGAAGAAATTCATTGTGATTAAAGAATAATTCTTCTTCTATTATACCACGAACTAGTATAATTCTTCTTCTATTATACCACGAACTAGTTTTTCTAATAATAATTTTATTATTGTTGTTGTTGTTGTTGTTGTTATTATTATTATTATTGTTGTTGTTGTTATTATTATTATTATTGTTGTTGTTGTTCTTATTATTATTATTATTGTTGTTGTTGTTATTATTATTATTATTGTTGTTGTTGTTGTTGTTATTATTATTATTATTATTGTTATTATTATTATTATTATTGTTGTTGTTGTTGTTGTTGTTATTATTATTATTATTGTTGTTATTATTATTATTATTGTTGTTGTTGTTGTTATTGTTATTATTATTGTTGTTGTTGTTATTATTATTATTGTTGTTGTTATTATTATTATTATTATTGTTGTTGTTATTGTTATTATTATTGTTGTTGTTATTATTATTATTATTGTTGTTGTTCGTGTTATTATTATTATTATTATTGTTATTATTATTATTGTTCTTGTTATTATTATTATTCTTGTTATTATTATTATTCTTGTTATTATTATTCTTGTTGTTATTATTATTATTGTTGTTATTATTGTTATTATTATTATTATTATTATTATTATTATTATTATTATTATTATTATTATTATTATTATTATTATTATTATTATTATTATTATTATTATTATTATTATTATTATTATTATTATTATGAAAGCTTAAAATACTAAAAGATAATCATTATCTCAACACAAGCTAACAATATTGTTATTATCATCATTATCTAAAAAAACTGAAAGATAAGCATTACCCCCACAATATGCGATTAACCCACGTGGTTATTATCTAGAGGTATTCCAATATACAGATAAAGGAATAATTTTAAGTTTACAAAGCCACCATTTAGGATCTTCTAAAATTTATTAGCCAAGAAAGAAGATTTTTGGTGAATAATTATTATTTTCTTTGTCTACTCCCTGGCTCTTCAACTCCGATTTGAAATAGTAACACATTTCAAGTAGATGATAACTAAAACAATGATTTTAATACGTAAAAGATTCATAGGTAAAATGATTTCATATTAATTTTTTTCTATTTTTTATAAAGAAAAATGATTTCATATTAATAGTTTTTCCATTATTTATAAAGAAATTTTTCTTTAGAGTTATTTTTATTTTTTAACGATGACTTTGTTGGTATTATTCATTTGCAGAGAAGATCGAAAAAAATGAAATGGATAGAAGAATGCGGTGCTGAAATCATATTTTCGTCGTGAAGAAAGTTTTTAACGTTATTTGAAGTTTTGATGGTATATATTTTTAATGATGTATTCTGTTAGATTATCGAAAAATTTTATATGTCTTAAGTTTTTCAAAGTTAAGTTTGATATTATTGCTCTTTTTAAAAGATTTTGTTGTTTTAAAGTTTTGTAGTTAAATTATATCTTTGATATAATTGTCATAATTATATGTTATTTTAATTTGTTTTTGTATCTCAGATTGGAGGATGAGCAATGATTGGGGAATTGTAATGAGTGTTGTATGATCAATTTTACAAGTAGTTTGACGAATTTTTCTGTAAGTAAGTCGATAATTTAACAAAATAACAAATTAATTGTCTTTTAATAAATTAATATGATATTTGAAGTTGAATGTTGTTCTAGCCTCTTAGTTTCTCTTATACATACATCTATATCATTAGCTTGATGAATTTATTTGGTGCATTTTTTTATTTTTTCGTTTAAGAAAATTCTGTTTTTAAATGTCACACCTATATGGAAGCATATGGCATTTTCATGTTCATCGTCTTTGTTAACGTTAACAGCGAGGAACAACAACCTACAACCATTGACGTTATCTCAATCTCCTATCGTACCTTTTCATCTCGCACTACAAATGATAACACTCTTTAAGGTCAATAATTATTGAAACGATGACTTTCATAGTAAAAGATTTATAGGTAAGTCTGTTTCAAATTAGTACCTTTTTCTGATTTACTTTTTAAAGATTTTTCCTTAAGAGTTGTTCTTATATTATATTCACAATTTTATTGTTATTGTTGACTTGCAAAAGAGATAAATAAGAATGGAGACAACTAATAATGAAGAGAAGGGAAGAGAAGAAAAGAACAAATAATTTCGAAAGTAGAAGTTTTGTTCGTATAGTTCATAAGCTTAAGATTTTCTAAATATGTGTTTGATATCATTGTTCTTCTTTTTGATATTGCTTTGTAAATTTTAAAAACTGATAGAGTAACAATAGAATTAAAAATAATAAACAATCAATACTAAATATGTGATATCTTTACATTATAAATAACATAATAAAGAAAAACGTGACACATATTTTTTTTTTTACAATTACATAATTATTTTTACTCATATAGATTTGATTAGAGGTGGAAAGGAATTTTAACCAAACAATTTCATATCTTTAAAATGTGAACAATACAATAATGAAAAGTATGAAACATAAAAGTTTTTTTTTAATATTATATAATCGTTTTTACTCATATAGATTTGATTAGTGGAGAGGGTGGGAGTGAGGCACTTTTCATTGAGAAATAATATTATAGTTCATTTTGTTTTTGTTAAAGATATATTATTTAACAAGTTTGATCAAGATAACTCAATATGAAATGATTCAAAATAATACTTTAATATTATTCGCGCATCGCGCTTTTAGAAATACAAAAGGTGGGAGCGGGGGAATAAAGATTTTGAACTAATTTTAACAATATAATGAAGTAATTAGATAATAAATAAATTGCTAACCATGAATTTTAAATTGAAGTGATGTGAATTATAAGATTAAAGTTCAAAAATTGAATATACATATGATTAAATAAAATAAACATATCTATTATATAAATATGTTAATAAGAAGAGCACTTGATAAGTATATTAAGCAAGTTGATAATTTGATAAAAGGCAATTTTAACAATCTAATATTTTTAGATAGTGAACAATAGAAAAAAAAAATGAAACATAATTTTTTAAAAATAATTATATGCTTTGTTATCTTTAAATCAATTTATGAATGAAATTAATATGCAATATTTACGTAATAATCATGAGTATTAGGTTATTGGTATAGATTTGATTTACAGAATTGTGTGGACGAAGAGTTTTTTTTGGGGGGGAGGGGGGGGGGAGGGGGGGGAGGGCGCAGTAAATCAACTGATTTTTATAGTTTTTAAAATTACTTATTAAAAATTATATTTAATAAGTAATAGTAATTTGAAATATGTTAATGTGATACAATAAAAATTGATTAATTTTATTATTTCAAAGAATAAATTAATATTTTTAATGATTAATTATTTTTGAAATATTCCGCGCATCACGCGGGTACATATACTAGTCAATATATAAAAACAAAACTAAAACAAGACAAGAAGTCACGTGGCAACACAATAGAAAGCCACATGGAAGTTTTTAGGACAAGGTTATAAATATTGTAATAAAAATTATGAATTAAAATATAAGATATTATATTTAAAAATATTAATTTTTTTAAAAATTATCATTAGCTTGAAATTAGGAACATAAGTTTATCCCTTTCAAATATAATTTAAAATATGTTCAAATATTAAATAAAAATAAAATATTAACCTAAATAATAATAATAATAACTACTACAACAACAACAACAATAACAACAAGAAGTATTAGTATATATTTAAACACACAATAAAATAGTAGTACACGTAGTAGCACTACTTTTAATTTTTTAAAATGTAGTAATATAGTATTATAATAATAACAATAACATAATAATAAAGCAACAACAGTAATAATATAATAATTATAAAAAACTACTTGACAATTTTAAAATAATAAATAACAATATTGTAATAAAAGTTTTGAATTACAACATTAGAGATTTGCATTTAAAAGTATTAGTGTAGCAGTACTTTTAATTTTAAAAAAATGTATAATAATAATAATAATTAAAAAAGTAATAGCAATAGTAGTAGTACGTAATAATTGTAGTAACAATTTAATCGAACTCTTACTGTTGTTTAACCAATTCGATAAAATATTAGTTATTTTATTGTTTTTGAATTTGAATTGGACTTAAAATATTTTCTCAAATATAAACTTAGAATTTTCAAAAAGAAAAATTTAGATTTTTTTTATAAAAAATATTAGATTTATTAATTAATAATGCATGTTACACGAGTTCTTGCTGCACAAAATGAATAGAATCATTACTTACCAAAAAAAAAAAAGAATAGACTCATTAATATGAAAAGAGTTATTATTTTAATCAGGCTAAAAAAAATTGAAAGATAAAGAATTACAATTCTGAAATTTAAATAATAATAGTAGTAGTATATTAGAATCTTGACTTTAAACTTAAGATAATCATGACAATTTTAAATCTTATCTTTATAACAAATTCATATCATATTCAATTTTGAATTTGAATTTTAGTTTGCATGCATATCCAATTTTGTGATGATAATCATGATATTTTAAAATCTTATTTTTCTAACAAATTCATATCACATTCAATTTTGAATTTGAATTTTAGTTTGCATGTATATCCAACTTTGTGACCTATATATATATATATATATATATATATATATATATACCTTGTGAGACACATATTAGTGTGAACTTTATTCTTCTCTTTTAGTTATTTATCATTTTCAAATTTAAAATTTATTTATATGAGAGATTATTCTATGATCATTTTATTCGCAGAGATATTAATTAGTCTTTCTTTTTACGTGTCTTGATATTATTTTGTTGCATACATTGAATGTAATTAATATATTTTATTTATAGTAGTTTATGCAAATTACTAATTACTAGCTCCCAATGAATTACAGATTGAAGTTGTTCAATCTTTGTCAAAACTTTATTTTCAATCTTCTGATCTATACATCAAGTAAGTCATTAATATCCTATACAAAGTTGATGATTTATATGAACCGTCATTTAATTCCACACTAAAAAATAAAAATTAAATTTATTATTCAATACGATGATATATTAATATAATTTTTTTTGGTCTCAGAGAATTTCTATCATGGATAAAAAAGTTATAGATAATGTCCATCATATTTCTTCATATAATTATTAAGATATGTTGTTCATGCTTAACTTAGCTTTCTAATAGTTTTAGCGTTATTTGTAAAAAGTGATATATTTATGTTTTCCGCAAATATACTTACCATGGATAATAAGTAAAAAAATATTTTTCTAAAACATTTGTATATTTACATTATACAAAATAATAGAATGAGTTGGAATAGGGTGATGAATATTGTGGTTGGAAAGGAGAGGACGGGGAATTGTGGTGGGTGTGGGTAGGATTTTTTATTAAATATTTTTTATGAGTAATGTAATAAATTGTTTGTGGTTAATTAGCTTTTAATTGAAAGAAAAATTTTAAACTTTGAAATAAGAAGTTTTGGAATTAGACACAATCATGTACTTTTATTGTAATTGTTGTTTTGAATTAACAGACAGAAAAAAAGTAAAATTTGAAATGAAAGATAAAAAATATAATCACATATATTAATTGGTTATAAATATACAAAATAATAATTATTTACTATTTTACATTTGTTATTTTTTATAATCATCAACAAAATTTAATAAAAGTACGAATTTCATTCTTTTCATATCAAAACATCTAAAATAATTGTAATTCTTACTCTATATTAACGATTAATTACAATTTCACTATTAAATAATTTTTTTAATATTTCTTAACTAATTTAAAATATATTAATTTTCTTAATGATAAAAGAAAAGCAACTCATATATTATTCAAATTGTAATTTGGTACATCATGAATCAAAGATGAAGGATGTCTAATCTACTAGACATAGAAGATAAAATACTTTTTTTTTTAAAAAAAAATTAATTTTATTATTTTAAATAAATAAGATAATATTTTTTTAATGATACTTTTATAGAAAAATATTTTGTGCATCGCGCGGGTACCTATACCAATTGTTATTAAATATAAAATTGTGTCTTTTTTTTTTTCTTTTGGAGTTTGAGAAAAAAGAGAAGAATATCATATAAATTGGAATGACCACATGACATGTTAACAGCAAAATTTAATTGTGCTTTGTTATACAATCTTTAATATAAGGCATAAATTTTTTTCGGATGAAAATTTCTGATGTTTAGCCTTTTACACTATCACACTTCACACAAAAAGATTTGAATCAGACGTGAACGTCTGAGTTAGTGTCCGAAAGGATAAACTTGCAACAACAAAAAAAAAAAGCCTTTCGAGTATAAATTAAATGGTGAACCTAAAAGCAAGTATTTGTACACTTCAACCAATAAATTCCATCTTTGCATTATTGATAATTTGTCATATTGTTTGTATAAGAAGAAATCATTAAGGACCAAATTGAAATGATGAAACTAAAAGCTTAACAAAGATGGAAAAATTATTTTAAAATTGATTAAAAAAGAATGCAACATATATAAATTGAAACAGAGTAGTTACATATTAGTGAGTAGTTAAGTGATAAAGATTTATGTATATGTATTGATTTGATATAAATATATTGGGTGTAATTTTCTTTTGTTTCATTTTATAAAATTCTACACATCAAATATGATGTTTGGTTATCAATTTATGATTTCACATTTATAAATGAAACTAAATTTATTTATGTTTTTTTTATATGAAATTATATTAATTGGTCATTTTTCTTTTTAATTAAAAAATTATAAATAAAAAAATAATTTTATTATTCACTCCTTGAAATTTTCTTGAATTTTTTTTTGAGAACTTTAGAAATAAGTGTGTACACTTTCAAAAAGAATTAACTGAAATAGTACTATAGAAAAAATTTAATTAATGTTTTCTTGATTTAGTAAGACAAGATAATTAATATGGGACAATTATTTTTACTAAAATAACCAACTAATATGGGACGAATGGAGTATAATTAATGAAAAAAATAATCATACCATAGCTACTTAAAATCTCAACTCTCTTAAATAAATATAAAAATTACTGATTTTACTTAAAAACTCAGATACATCACAGAAGAATGTGATGTATTAAGGGTGTGTTTGGTATGATGAAAATGTTTTCCTAGAAAATGTTTTTATAGAAAATAAGTTAGTATTTTACTTATTTTCTTATGTTTGGTTGCTGAGTGAAAAATATTTTTCAAATTTTTTTTTATGGTGTTTGGTTGGTTAATAGAAAATATATTTTTTCTACCTAAATTTTAACTTTACACGAGCATGTGACCCTCTAATTTAAAATATAATATATTTTTAAAACATAATATTTAACTACACATTTTTAATCATCCTGTCAGTTTATATGAGATGTGACATTAACAATTATATATTCATCTGACCAAATTTAAAAAATAATGTAATTTTGTATTACGTATTGATAAAATAAATTTATAATTACATATTTATTTTTTTTTATTAAAAAGTAACTTCTTAATACAATTTATAAAAGAAAAAGTCAAAAAGAGTGAGCTAGGTGGTACTTGATTTGACAAAACGAAGCAATAACTTTTTCCAAAAAAAAATTGGTAAAAAAACGTAATAAAAAGTTATAATTTATAAATTGTAATAAAAAGTTTTAATAAGTTATAAAGTTTTAATTTATAATTTTTTTTTAAAAAAAATCAGTGTACTATCACATCATTTCTTTATGTCAAATCATGTAAACGTAATAAATTATTATGTTTTACAAAAAAATTTTGTAAACGTAATAAATTATTACTACATTTTACTAAAACTTTTTAATATACACACCCGCTATCAAACCGTTAAAAACAAGTATAAAACGTAATAAATCATTACGTTTAGTTTGTTTTGGTAACTTATTAAATATGCGATCTATTTTTGTCACTTTATTCATATTTTTATTTATTTTGGTTCCAAGTTTCCATAAGTCACATCTCAATATTTTCTAGAAAATGACTTCCCTTAACCCATGAGGAAAGTCATTTTCTTTCAAATGGAGGAAAATGAGTTCCTTTGAAAAATATTTTTTCAAAGTTATATTACAACCAAACAAGGAAAAATAGAAAAATATTTTTCAAAAAACATTTCCCATCATACCAAACACACCCTAAGTGATTTATCTTATTTATGTAAAATTAAGTGATGTACTTAAAAGAACATGATAAATTTATGTAGACTAAATAATTTTTTTTAATAATTTTTAAAAATAAAATAGAGACTAATTAACTCTCCAAAAACAATTAAAATTTATGTAATTTTTACGAAATTAATCTCAATATTACTAATAGGCAAAATATGAATTGAACTGTCTTACAACGTGGACAGCTCGCCTACCGCATCCAAGAAAGGTCAACATTACAAACTACAGCGAGACCAGGACCATGCCATGAAAATCAAAATGCCCCAGTTAATTACTCATTTCGTTTTTAAAAGAACGACATATGTTGGCTTGATTTAAAATTAAAAAAAAATAATTAATCTTATGATATTGAATTAAAAATATATCATATATATCAAAATGTTAGTTAATTTTACGACCTTAAACATATTATGTGTAAAGTTAATTAAAGAGAGTTGCCGAAAAGAAAAATTAAAGGATCATTTTCTAAAAATGGATTAAATACGAAAGCATGTCAAACAAATTAAAACGGGAAGAATATTTCTTTTCTAAGCCATAGGTCGAAAAGACAAATTTAAGATTTAAAATTTATAAGTTCGAAAATTTATTATGTATAGTGAATTTCTCAATAAATATATAGCGTTAAAGATAATTATTGAATTATGTGAAAAATGTACCTTTCATGCTAGCTCCATCCCAGTTAATAAGTATGGACTTGCTATCTCAATTTACGCGATGACACTTTTTTCCATCTGTAGTTTTTTAGATTTAAAATACATCTAATTTAATTTTTTCATTTTACCCTCACATGAATGTGAGTTGCATGCATAAAACCACAATTATAGCCACAAAATTCTACAGCATATTTAACATCAAAAATTTTAAAAATCTTATAACTGCACCAATAATGTATATATAATGAAAAATTTCAAACTTCACAACGAATGTTAAATAAATTGAAAACAGTGAAAATATCTTTTAGTCCCAGGCTTCTTCGTCCCCCAATCGAACTCCTTTATTCAATTGGTCACCACGTATAAAATTCACGTAAATTCAATAAATTTTTACTATAATTCTTTATATGTTAGAAGAACTATTAAATACCTATAAGAAATTTAGTTGTTCACTCAGTTATTATTGTAAATTAACCTAATATCATTATAAGAACTTATAAAATTAAAATCCATAATTGGCCTCATCACTAGACTACATGTCCAACCGGAGTTCGAGAAAGTACCCTGGAACAATCTCAGTTGGTTATGGTCTATAGAGAACTACACCATCAGTAATAACATATCTAGAATAATTTTACTAAATGAAGTTTAGAAAAAATAAAATATACATAGATTTTATCCCTTCCTCATAAATAGAAATGTTACGTTATTTCCAATAGATCCTCAATTTTTAAAAAAATAATCCAAAGCAGTTAAACAAAGAAAGCAATTGAACCATGTATAGAGGGGCTAATTAAGCTATAAGCACATAAACATATATCAAAGTGTTCAAAATCAAGTAAAATAAATACATGAGAAATGCAGAACTAAAAGTGATATCATAACATAGAGGAGCTGAGATGAGAAATATATAACAAAAACATACTTAGTATAAACTCAAAAATAAAATACGAAAAGAATAGAGTCATGTACATAAATCACACCATTATTATAAAAATTTAAAAAATATTTTCAATAAATCCTCATGTTAGAAATGAGAAATATGTAGCTTACAATTGGAGAGCCAACGTCCCAATGCCGAGGATCACCATTTGCCGAGGTTTTCGGTCTCCGCACACACTTAAGAAGACCAGAGGAAGGTAAGTCGTCGCATAAAGTCATTGGAATAAAACAAGAGGCAGGGGACCTACATGGTGGAAGTGGTGCCTCACCATCAGGACGGAGCCGAATAGGATTAAAGTGTCCATTTGAACTTTTTTTTATGAAAAATTATATTATTTATATATATATATATATTTTTTATATATATATATATATTTAATATTGAATTTTCTTCGATTTTTTTATGTATTTATTTCTTTATATTTTCAATCTATTTTTTTTTTTCTAATATAAGTATGATGAATTGTTGAAGCAGGTTGCTCTTCATTGACATCCTATTTCCTCTCAGGATTAAATTTGGTATTTTAGCATATCTTTTTGTACGAGAACTGTTATATTTAATGATTGTGTGCTCATAGTTCTACATGGGGAAACTATAGAATTAACCCCCAAAATAAGATTGCTTTCAAGTTTTGACTTCAAATAAAAAAGTTTCATAAAAATAGTTTTTAGCTATTAAGTAATACTTTTTTTTGATAAAATTATCCCTGACTAATGGAGTAAATTATATAAATGATTCTCATAATGAATAACAACTCCATACTTATTGATCTTTCAATTTTTATTTTTATTTTCTTTTTAATTTTACTTTGATTTTTTTTTCTCTTTTTATTTTTTATTTTTCTGAACTCTTATTTTTGTAACGGTCTAAAAATTTGATGAAATATGTGAAAATTTATGATTTTATGTGATTTGATTGTTTAATCCCTCTCCGCAGATGCATTATGATATTTCTGGGGTGTGAGAGTGAATTGACATAATTTTCGATGCATTTTGATACCATTTATGCGATATTATGGTTTTTTATGTCTTCGAGATCCTTATTGTAGACTTATGAGGATATCTTTTGATCCGTGTGATGGATGGTCGAACGGACTGCTCAGAAGCTCCGGAATATCGATTTTAGGCTAAGTAGACCTTTGGTTTGGATCCTGGTGCACCCGAGCTCATTTCGACCTATTGATCGAAAAGTTGAAAAATTGAAAATATGGGTGTGGGGCCCACATTTGATCAAAACGACCTCTGATGAAAAATCCGACTTCGCCAACAGATTTGAAATGTTTATTTTATTTGGTATGATTTTACAACTTTTAAATCTCATTTCGATCCTCGATTTGGAAAATTATGATTTCGGATTTCAGGGGTCAATTTTGTGAAAATGATATTTTTTTGAAAATATGATATCGCCATCACGTTCGGAACGTCGAATTTAGTATGGTTGCATAGTTCGTTTGCATGTATCGGACTCCGAACGAATTCCGAGTACCCCGTCAAAGTCTGAATTAGACAAAAAAAAAGCTTTTTTTGCAAAAGTTGTGCAGAAAAATCTGCACTATTTATATTAATTTTTGGCCTATTTTGCTCATTTTTCATTTTGTCTCTTGAGAGTTAAACCCTAAAATAGTATGAGAGTTTAAAAGTGAAGGTTGTGGGAGCTTGGGAAGCTAGATTAACACCTATTTCTTGATTTATTACGGATTTAAGGTAGAAATTCACCATTTTCTTAATAATTTCTTGATAAATTTTTCAAAACCCCAAAAATCTTAGGGCTTGATTTTAAACTTCAATTTCACTCCTTTTCACTTGAATAATATTTTTATCTTATAATTACTAGTTTTTCATCAATTTAACCATCAAACCAACTTCGATTCTTGATTTTAACTCGAATTTCAAAAAAATTATTCGGTAAAGTTCAAAAATATTTTTTCTTCGATTTGAACCTTATTTTTTACTCTATTTAACTTGGATTTTCAGTTGTAGGTTCCTAAAAATATGGAGAACATGTTTTTGAAGTAAAATTTTAATTTTGCCCTTCTTTTTCGAAAATCCATTTCGAGGGTCCATTTTGATCCCGAATCAAAAGTAGTCAATATGGGTGTCGTTGGTTTTGTTTTAACGCGTAGATTTCATATTTGATATTTTTAGTGGAGTTCGGGATCGTTCGTGAAAAGTAAGGTCGTGGGTTTGAAGTGTAGCAGATCGATTTAGGCTTTTGAGGTAGGTTATGGCTTAACTCTTTCAGACTGAGTTGGGTAGTAAATGATGATACAAAATGCATGTTAAGGGTGGAAACTAATCATGAAAAATGGTTATTTATGTTTTGTGCCCATGTGGGGGCCTATATGTGATGTAATTATTGAAATTAAGTTATTATGTGATATGTGTGACCGCGTGGGGTCTTATGTGATATTAATAGTCTTGAATACGTGTGAATAATTGTATTGTATTGTTAAGATGCTTAATATGGTACTATTGTTGTATTGTAATTATATTCATACTTTATTTGACATATGAGACGTGAAAATTCGTGGATGAAACTGAAATAGTGAGTAGATATTAGCTCACATGGTTGTGAAAATATATCCTTGTGGCTGGTTGTGAAAATACTCATTGTGATTGGTTGTGAGCATTACATCCTCATATCGTACTCATTCATGAAACATTGGTACCACCGTGGCAACATCTGAGAAACACTGGCAACACTTTTTTAAAATCCTCCCCGAGGGATGTGTCGGGGAGGAGATATTGTAACACCTTATAAAACCCTTTTCGAGGGATTTTTCAGAAAGGAGATATGAGATATATGAATTATATACGGGTTGACGAACCCCTCCATGGGTCCTGTGTTGGGAGGCTTGCCTCCATAAGTGTATACAAGAATTGTGCGACGATCTTAGAGGTTGTGCGACGACCTCATGCATCATCATCATCGTCTTCTTCATCATCATATACATTGCACTTACTTTATTGTGTTATGTTATGTTGTATTGCCATATTGACTTGTCATCTATGTATTTATCGTATCTTCTTTTACTTGTATTTGATGATCTTGTATATGCATGTTCCCCTTGTTCTTCTTATATGTGATATAATACGTACTTTTGTTCTATCTTGGTGTGATGTTATACTATATGTGATATATTAGAACTGTTAGTGCAAGCGGTGTGGGCTACCGTTATGGGACATTTTCTGATTGCAGGTAACGTGCCCTTAATGTATATTTTGTATGTTTTATTTACTACTTTGTTTGGTCGGCCTATGATACCTACTTAGTACAAGTGGACTATACTCATGCCTAATGCGCTTTTTCGGTGCAGGTCCTAGCTCAAGTACGCCTCAGCTTGATTGACTTGAGCGATTGTTGGAGCTTCCAAGGTAGCGGTTGGACATTCATGCGTCCGAAGTTCACCTCTATCTTTCTACAGTAGTTATGTCTTTATTAGTATTCAGAGACATATATTATTTCTTTGTGGTTATTTTTTTTGATGTATTTGACTCTTGAATTGTATTAGTAGTTCTTACACTATTGACACCTGATTTTGGGCATATTGGTATTTTGGATAAGTTCTTTCCACATTATTATTATTACTTATATGGTTCGGCTTCATTCTAGAAGCCTTATCTTGGGATATTTCTGTCTTCTCCTTTTTTCATATCAGTTTGGTTGATAGGCTGAATTGTCAAGGTGCGCTGCGACAAGTGTCATCATGACCCTCGTTTTTTGGTCATGATAATTTTTTTCTTTTTTTCCTCTCAACTTCTTCTTTTTCCTTTTTCCTTTTACTTTGACTTTTGTTTCTTTTCTTTTTTTGTTCTTTTTAGTTTGTCTCAATCTTTACTTTTTTTTTTCTTTACTCCTCTTAACGTCTACTTTTATAAAAAAAAATATTTTTATTTTTCTTTGATTTTTAACAACCTTTATTTTTTTTTCCGTTCTCTCTCAACTTCTATATTTCTTTTATTATATTTTAATATTTTTCTTCATTTTCTTCTTTTTCCAGATTTTTTATTATTTCTGTGCTTTTCTTTGATTTTTTTCAATTAAGTTACATCTCATGAGTAAGAGTTGATACTATCACTTTATAAAGGCAAGACTTATGACATTCAAACAACAAGCTACGTTTCATGGGCAAGAGTTGACACTATCACATTGTAGAGACAAGACTTTTGACTTTCAAACAACAAGTTATGTTTCAAGGGTAAGAGTTGACACTACCACATTGTGTTTTGATTTATGAGATGTTCTATAACTCTTACCTTAGAGGCAAGACTTAGATTAAGGACTTTCAAACAATAAATTATGTCTCACGGGAAAAAGTTGACTCTACCACGTTATGTTTTCATTTATGAGATGTTTTGCAACTATTGTCTTAGAGGCAAGACTTAACTCAAGGAGTTTCAAACTACAAATTATGCCCCACGGGCAAGAGTTGCCACTACCATGTTATGTTTTCATTTATGAGATGTTCTACAAATCTTGCCTTAAAGGCAAGACTTAGCTCAAATATTTTCAAACTACAAATTATGCCCCACGGGCAAGAGTTGACACTACCACATTATGTTTCATTTATGAGATATTCTACAACTCTTGCCTCAGAGGCATGACTTAGCTCAATGACTTTTAACCAATAAATTATGTCACATGGACAAGAGTTGACACTACCACATTATGCCTTTATTTATGGGATGTTCTACAACTCTCTCACCTTAGAGGCACGACTTATCTCAAGAATTTTCAAACAAGTTACGTATATTGGAAAAGAGTCAACACTAACATATTGTGTTTTTTTACTTATGAAATGTTCTATAACTCTTGTTTTAGAGGTAAGACTCAGCCTAAGCACCATCAAACAACAAGTTATGCCCCATGGGAAAGAGTTGACACCACCACATTATGTATTGATTTATGAGATGCTTTGTAACTCTTTCCTTAGAGGCAAGACTTAGACCAAGGACTTTCAAGTAACAAGTTGTGCCCCATGGGCAAGAGTTGACATTATCACATTGTGTTCTGATTTATGAGATATTCTATAACTCTTGTCTTAGAGGCAAGACTTAACCCAAAGACTTTAAAATAACAAGTTATGTCCCATGGGTAAGAGTTGACACTATCACATTATGCTTTGATTTATGAGATGTTTTATAACTCTTGCTTTAGAGGCAAGACTTAGCCGAAGAACTTTTAAACAACAAGTTACACTCCACGGATAATATTTGACACTACCACATTGTGTCTTGATTTATGAGATGTTATAAATCAAGGACTTTTAAACAACAAGTTATGCCTCATAGATAAGAGTTGACACTATCACATTATGTCCTAATTTGTGAGATGTTCTATAACTCTTGTCTTAGAGGCTCGAATTAGTCCAAGGACTTTCAAACAACAAGTTACACCCCATGGGCAAAAGTTGACACTACCATATCGTGTCTTGATTTATGAGATATTCTATAACTCTTGCCTTAGAGGCAAGACTTACCCGGCAAGTTACACCCCATGGACAAGATTTGACACTATCATATTGTGTCTTGATTTATGTAATGCTCTATTAGTCTTGCCTCTAAGACAAAACTTAATTCAAGAACCTCCCCAAAGAACAAGTTACGCCCAATGAACAAGTGTTGACACTATCACATTGTTTTTTGATTTATGAGATGTTCTATAACTATTTTCTTAGAAGCAAGACTTAACTCAAGGATTTTCAAACAACGAGTTATGCTCCACAAGCAAGACTTGACACTACCACATTGTGCCTTGATTTATGAGTTGTTCTATAATTTTTGCCTTAGAGGCAAAAGTTACCCCAAAGAACTTCCTAACAACAATTCATGCCCTTAAATTTGCTTTGATGTCAAAAAAAAAAGATCCATTTACGGATTATTTAATTTTTTATTTATTTGCAAAATATAATAGAAGTTGAGAAAAAAAATCAAACAAAATAGAGAAATAAAAAAAAAGAGATTGAGAAAAAAAGATAAGAAAAAAATAACGATTAAGAAAAAAATGAAGAATTACAAAAACTGAGAAAAACAAAAAATAAGAAAAAAATAAAAATAAAGTTTGAGAAAAATGAGAAAAAATAAAGAGAAATGATAAAAAATAAAAATAAATAAAAAATAAAGGCTGAGACAAATGAATTAAAAAAAAACGAAGAAATAGATAATGTTTGAGAAAAAAGAAAAAAGAGAAAAAAATAAAGATTGAGACAAATGAATTAAAACATGAAAATAAAATTAAAGGAAAAATAAAAAAGTTAGAATTTGACAGATAAATGAGTATGAAAAGTTTAAAAATATTTGAGATATAGAGGGGTAATATTATACTTGTATTATACTTAAAAAGTAAGAAAGACTGATTTTACTATTTTTTTTTGTTGGGATAAAAAATCTAAAGTCACTCACTACTGAGGTTATACCATGTAATTTTCTAGTTCTACTTGACGAAACTCTTTTTCCGTAGGCCCAGCTGAATTACACCAATTTTGGTATTTTAGCATTTTTTTTTGTATGAGAATTGTTGTATTTAATGGTTGTGTGCTCATACTTCTACTTGAACAAAACTCTTTTTCCGTAGGCCCATCTGAATTACGCCATGGGTGTGTTCCTTACTGAGAAAAATATTTTAAGAAATTATTTTTTAAAAATATAAGTTAATTTTTTTTTTAATTTTTATTAGGCAAGTAGAAAAATATTTTATGCAAACATTTATATATATTTTTTACAAAATAATGAGAACAAATAAAATAAAATGAGTGGGTAAAAAAAAATTATTTTTTTTAAAAGAAAACAATTAAGAGTGGGGGAGAGGGGGTCAAGGTCGAGGTTAGGGATAAAGGGTGGGGGTAATAAAAAGTTTTGAAATTTTATTAAAAGAGTTTTTTTTTTTCGGAGGGCTGGTGGGAGGTGGGGTAGGAGTGGGATACGAAAAAAAATTTAAATTTTTTTGAAAAAAAGTTTAAAGGTAGGGAGGGGGCAGATAAGGGGTTGGGGTAAGAAATTTTTTTTTAAAATTTTCTTTTAAAAAACTTGAATTATTTTTTGAAGAAGGCAGGGCTCGGAGTAGGGGTGGGTGATGTTGAGAGTGTTAGGAATATTGCAACTTATTTTTTCTACTTTAATTAAGGAAGTCATTTTTTTTTATTTTGAAGTAACTTATTTTCCTAGGAAAAATATTTTTAATTTTTAGCCAAACGAACATGAAAAAAAAATTTGTGAAAAATATTTTCTTTATGTGTCTTGTGGACAATATATATATAAATTCTAATACAGGCAAACTTTTTTGGTCAATTTGTACAAATTTATTATTTGATGTGATGAACGTTTATCCTACGAAGAGGAATTAAAATATGTGTTTTATAGGCAAATACTATTAAGAGGAGCCATAAAATAAAAACTATTCCTTGTATAGGTCACTTTTATAAAGCTTTTTTAGGGAGAACAAAATATCAAAAGGGAAAATGATCAAATATGCCATTGAACTATCAGAAATGACTTATTTATGCCATCCGTTAGAAGTTGGACTCATTCATGCCATCGCCGTTATAAAATCGGTCCATCCATGCCATTACTTTTTAACGGTGGTTTTCAAAAAAACTGCTTTGCCACGTGGCCTCTTATTAGAGGTCCACGCCATTTTTTTTTAAAGTTTTGATCCATTAAGAAGAATTCACCCACATCCGATCTATCACCTTAACCCACTTTAATATTACTCTTAATTTTGACCCTAGATTTAAACATATATATAATCATTTAGTCTTCGAACATGAAATTTACACACTTGAATATTACGTTTAAAATAATATAGGTTAGGATAATTAATAATTTAAAATGACAAATGAATAAATTGTGATTAAAAAATAATTTGTTTTGACTCTCGAAATCCGAACATCATCACATAATTTAGGACGAAGAGAATACCACATACATGAAGGACCACAACTTTTAATTAGGAAGAATGCCTAAAAATTTCTTCTAAATTTGGATTACAAGTTGTATAATTGAATTATTGGTAGTTTTAATTATTTCGTGAACTAGTCTATTTGGTAACCTTTATACTCTTTAACGTGGATGAGACGTAGAACATAATTTATTTTTAGGAGTGTTAGAGTTTAAAAAAATATAAAATAAATAAAAGACCACCATCCAGGTACGTAGGGTGTTTTCAGTCCACATATTTTTTAGTGTTGTTTGGTACCTACTCACGCAGACACTATTTATGTGTATATTAATGGATTTTTAATGTGTATATTAAAGAATCCACCCACACAGAAAAAAGTTATGCTCTACGTCTCGTCCACGTTAAAGAGTATAAAGGCTATCAAATAGCCAAATTCACGAAATAATTAAGACTACCAATAATTCAATTATAAAACTTATAATCCAAATTTAGAAGAGATTTTTAGGTATTCTTCCTAATTAAAAGTTGTGGTCCTTCATTTATGCGGTATTCTCTTCGTCCTAAATTATGTGATAATGTTCGAATTTCGAGAGTCAAAATAAATTAATTTTTAATCACAATTTATTCATTTGTCATTTTAAATTATTAATTATTCTAACCTATATTATTTTAAACGTAGTATTCAAGTGTGTAAATTTTATGTTTGAAGACTAAGTGATTATATATATATATTTAAATCTAGGGTCAAAATTAAGAGTAATATTAAAGTGGGTTAAGGTGATAGGTTGGGTGTGGGTAAATTCTTCTTAATGGATCAAAACTAAAAAAAAAATAAAAAAATTAAACAAATTAAAAAAAATAACGTGGAACTCTAATAAGAGGCCACGTGACAAAACAGTTTTTTTAGAAAATTACCGTTAAAAAGTAATGACATGGATGAACCAGTTTTATAATGATAATGACATGACTGAGCCTAACTTTTAACGGATAATATAAATGAGTCATTTCTGATAGCTAGTGACATATTTGAGCCATTTTCCATAGCAAAATCATGTTAGAGCCGTTTCTAAAATTTACACGTGTCTGGACATTCATTGTGTCATTATGATTTTGTTTGATTTCTTCTTTTCTGTTCACGTGAATATTTAGTATTTTCCCATAGAAGTGAATTTAAACCAAAGATGAGAACATTATTATTATTTTTTTTTTTGTAAGAATGAGAACATTAATTAGATTTTAAAAAAGAAGTAATCTTATTATTATAAGAGCAAATTACATAGATTACTTTGTAAAACTTTCCATCATAAATTCGTTTTCCATGATTAAATCTATAAATAATTTGATAGATTGATTTTTCATGCTTTAATCTCTTGACATAAAATATTTAAAGTGTCCTACTAAAAATAGTTAATCAACCCAGCTTAAGATAATTAAAATTTATGAATATATATTGAATCAGTGTTCGGCAGGTCATCACACAAAAAGAATTAGGCATGTGAGTTGCATGGAACATAATAAGTAATAACTAATCAATATATATTTTTATTATTTTTTCCACTATATAGAAGAGCCAACCAAGGGACGACGAAGGGTAAAATAGGAATTTCACATCAATAAAAATCAGTTTCCCCCCGCTCTAGAACCATCCGGTTCTCTCTTTAGCTATTTCATAGATGACCACATATTCAACTTACCCAACACTATTTCTCCCGAACAAAAACTCAAAAACGCATTCTTCAGCGGAGTTCCGTTATGATCCATTGAGTTATTCGTTGAATTTTGAAGATGAAGGGAACTTTAGCAACTTCTCTTTTAGACTTCCTTTGTCGCCAGTGATGGTGACAGAGCCGGCGACGGTGATCTCCACATATATTCACATTATCAGACTTGATACCAAGTCTGGTTAAAGGAGGAAGGTTGAAGTAGGTCGAGGTTCATAAGAAGTTAGTCGAATTATGATAAAAGTAAACCGTAGCTAATTTGGGTTATGTATATGAAAAGCAAGAATAACAAATTTGCAATTGAAGAATAGTTAACTGTTGGAGAGAGAACAGAGGAGAAACTCTTAAAAGCAAAGAAACAATAAGCTATAGAGAAGAATAAAAACCTGCTTTGTTTTAATTTGCTTTTAACTTAACGTTATACTATAACAAAACACAAATGCCCAAATATATAGGCTAACAGATGAAACAACTACTCCTAAAATATAGGTCCTATAACCCACTAAGACTCTATTTCAGCTACACTAAATAAACTTGAGTAAATATACGAACCTACTTAACAGAATTCAAAAGACTAGTTCCTACTTTGTTTGGAATCATTATTCAACATTCCCTCTTGATTCAAAACTACATACACCAAACACTCCTCTGAAATAGATGAATTTCTCCTTTAATAAAGCCTTGGTCAGTACATCCGCCAGCTGCTCTTGTGTCTTGCAATATTCCAGCAATATTTCCTCCTTTGCTACCAAGTCACGGATAAAATGATAACGAATATCAATATGCTTTGTCCTGCTATGGAATGTTGGGTGCTTTGTCATGGAGATAGTTGCTTTATTGTCGCAAAATGTCTCCGTTGCTCCCTTCTGCTCTTGTTGAAGATCTGCTAGCACTCTTCTTAGCCAGACTGCTTGACAAGCTGTTGAAGTTGCTGCAACATACTCAGCTTCTGAGGTTGACAATGTTGCCGTAGCTTGCTTCTTTGAACTCCAAGTCATTGCGCCTGAGCCTAGAGTGAAAACATTTGCTGAAACACTTCGTCTATCATCCAATGAACTTCCATAGTCACTATCCGTGTACCCGCACAATTTGAAATTATTGGTACGTGAGTACCAAATGCCAAAGTCCAAAGTTCCACCAATGTATCGCAAGATTCTCTTTGCTGTTCCATAATGTACCTTTGAAGATTGCTGCATAAATATGGAAACAACACCAACAGAGAATGAAATATCGGGTCTGGTATGCGTCAAATATATTAGACCTCCAACCAAGCTTCTGAACCTCCTTGCATCTGTCAACTCTTCTTCTTCATTCACCTGCTGCAACTTTTCATTTATATTTATTGGTGTAGCTGCAGGCTTGCAATTAAGCATGCCAAATTTATTGAGAAGGTCTCTGCCATATTTTCTTTGTGAAAGAAATATTCCATCATCGATTTGGTGGACTTCAAGGCCAAGAAAATAATGTAATAACCCCATATCCGACATCTCAAACTCATTCATCATTTGAGACTTGAAATTATCCACAAGAAAATTAGAAGAACTAGTGTAAATGATATCATCAACATAAAGACATACAATGATGAAATTATTACCTTCCTTCTTCACATACAATATGGGTTCGTTCTCACTTCTCATGTACCCATTTTTCTGGAAGTAACCATCGATTTTTCTATACCATGCTCGAGGGGCTTGCTTCAAGTCGTACAATGCCTTTTTCAGCTTAAACAACTTTGTTTCGTTGCCTTCCTTTATGAAACCTTCAGGTTGCGTTACATAAACTTCTTCTAGTAAGTCTCCATTGAGAAATGCGGAATTGACATCAAATTGGTAAACTGGCCATTGCAACTGTGCAACCACTACCAGAACCAGCCTTACCGTCTCAAATCGAGCTACCGGAGAAAATATTTCTTCAAAATCAACACCATACTGTTGTGCATAGCCTTTTGCCACAAAATGAGCTTTGTGCTTTTGTAGGCTACCATCTGCAATAAATTTTGTCTTAAACACCCACTTCAAACCAATTGCATTTTTCCCTTTTGGTAACTCCATCATTTCCCATGTTCCATTCTTTTCAATGGACTACATTTCATCCACCATTGCTTTCCTCCACTCTTTTTTTTGGCAGATTCTTCATAATTTAAGGGATCTGAAACAAAGAGAGCATATTGACAAGTCGTATAAAAGTTATTAGCATACTTGGGATTTGGCTTTTTTTATCTTGTTGATCTTCTTAATGGAATTATCTCATCTGAAGACTCTTCATTAGTTGCTGAAATTGGTGAACTTGGTAACTCCATGAAAGAACCTGAAGGTGAACTTGCAGGGGTTGCCTCTTTTCCTTCATCTTCAGTGATTCTAAGAGGCATAAGAGTCTCTTGTCGGACCAACATTTTACTCCATTCCCAGCTTGCATTTTCATCAAATATTACATTCTTTCTGACTGAGATCTTGCCATTACGAGGGTTATATAATTTATATGCTTTAGATTGAGTACAATACCCAACAAAAATGCATTTTTTAGATTTTTCATCAAGATTTTGACGAGCTTGTGAGTTTATTAAAGCATAAGCTACATTCCCAAAAACCCGTAAATGACTTACATTTGGTCTCCTGCAATGCCAAGCTTCATAAGGAGTTTTATTCATAACTGCTTTCGTTGGTGAAAGATTCAGTAAGTAAGCAGATGCTGCCACAACTTCTGCCCAGAACTGATTTAAGAGTTCCTTCGCTCGCAACATGTTTCTTTCCATCTTCACAATGGTCCGGTTCTTCCGTTCAGCAACCCCATTCTGCTCTGGAGTATAAGGAGTTGTTAACTCCTTATGGATACCATTCTTTTCACAAAACGAATTGAATTCGTTGGACACGAACTCTCCTCCTCTATCTGTGCGAAGAACTTTGATACTGCAGCTTCTTTGCTTTTCCACCAAGGCTTTAAATTTTAGAAACTTTTCAAATGTTTCTGACTTGTTCTCCAGAAAATATACCCAGCTCATGTGACTATAATCGTCAGTAAACAATAAAAAGTAACGACTCCCACCTAAGGACTTAGTCTGCATAGGACCACATAAGTCAGCATGTATTAATTCTAAACAATTAGAAGCTCTCCATGCTTTTCCAACGGGAAAAGTTTTCCTGGTTTGTTTCCCATAAATACACCCTTCACATAAATCAAGAAAACTACTTTTTGGTAGTCCTAGAACCATACCTTTATCACATAGCAATTTCCGGCCTTTTATATTAAGATGACCGTACCTTAAATGCCATAACTTTGACTCATCCTTTGCACTTGTAGTGAGAGAAAAAATTTTCATATTGGAAACGTCCAGCGAAAACATATTATTTGGTGCCTGTCATATGATTTGAACAACCATTATCTACAAACCATAAATCACTTGGCTTATGATCTGTATCAACGCAAGCAAAGAGATAATTCTCTTCCTCATTTTCTCCTGCTGTAAAGTTTATTTTCTGGTCTTTATACCAGCAGTCTTTATATGCCCGTAGCGCTGACAGTGATGACATTGAATGCCATTTTTCTTTTTACCTTGCTCATTGGACTGTTTGTGCTCATCATTCCTTCCTCTGCCTCTTCCATAACCATGACCTCGACCACCACGAAATCCTCTTCTTCCCCGGCCTCTGCTTGCTGGACCATGGTTTTTCCCATAATTAGTTGTTGCATCCTTCACCTGCAATGCCTTCTCTTCATTCTTTTCAGTAGATCGATTGAGTCTCGCCTCATGAGCTTGAAGAGATCCTATCAATTCATCAAAGGAAAATACTGAAAGATCCTTAGACTCTTCTATCGCAGCAACTACATGATCAAATTTTGGAGTCAAGCTTCGCAATATCTTTTCTACAATGGTCTGATCAGTAACTTTCTCGTCGTAGGATCGCATTTTGCTGACAATTACCACTGCTTTGGACAAAAAATTAGTAATAGATTCTCCACTTTTCATCATCAAGGTTTCAAAGTCACGCCGAAGTGATTGCAGTCTCACCACAATGACCTTTGAATCACCTTGAAACTCTTTTTGTAGAATGGACCAAGCTTGTTTTGATGTAGTTGATGCTGCAATCCATGAAAAAATACTATCATGGACAACTTATTGGATAAACACCAACGCCTTGGCATCTTTTTGCTTATTGTTTCGCAGTCTATCTCCTTCGTCGGGATCTGCAAATCCATTTTCTACCAAGTCCCAAAGATTTTGGGATTTGAGTATAGTTCTCATACGAATACTCCAGAATTCGTAACTTTCTCCGGAGAAGATGGGAATGAGTGGTTGTGTCACACCTGAGGAATTGCTGCTACTTGCCATGGCTCTTGATACCAAATCTTGTTGGAGAGAGAACAGAGGAGAAACTCTTAAAATCAGAGAAACAATAAGCTACAGAGAAGAATAAAAAACTGCTTTGTTTTAATTTTCTTTTAACTTAACGTTATACTATAACAAAACACAAATGCCCAAATATATAGGCTAACATATAAAACAACTACTCCTAAAATATAGGTCCTATAACCCACTAAGACTCTATTTCAGCTACACTAAATAAACTTGAGTAAGTATAGGAACCTACTTAACAGAATCCAAAAGACTAGTTCCTACTTTGTTTTGAATCATTATTCAACATTAACTGGTTGATTTGAACATTTAGCTCAAATAACTGAAGGAAGAAAGAACATTTTCACAAAGAGGAGTTGTTAGCTTGTTACTATATTCTATTGAGTGCTTCTTGTTGAATTCTTCCTCGTTTATTTGTATTCGCATAACGTCTTTTAGTGAATGATCATTTTCAAGCTTTTCCTTGTTTATTATGTTCAGAGTATATTAGTGTATTTTGGTTAATGAACTTATTGATGCATGAGAACCAAGATTCTTATGATTATTTTAACATTCCTTTTTTAGGTACGGATTTTATCGTACCCTGTAAATGCAGGGATACATCAAAGTATGTTCACCGAGAATGCCTTGATCAGTGGCGTGCTGTTAAGGTATGTTTTCAGATTATTTGTTCCTCAGAAGTCTAAGCGTTATTACCTCTAGGCTTTGCTAACTTGGGGCTTATGTCGCCCGGACTCTTCAAAAAAGCCGTCGAGTACTTGTCTGATCCTCTAAAAATACTGCATTATTTAGGATCCGACACAAGCGCAATAACATTTCTTGGAGAGTACGAGCAATGTCACACCCCTGTTTTTCACCGTATGGAATGAGCTTGATATCTCTCATTTCCCATTCACCTTTAATTTGTCGAATGAGTAATTCGGAATCTCCCAACACCACTAGCTTGTGTACATCCAGATTTATTGCCATATTTAACCCCATGATGCAAGCTTCATATTCTGTTGTGTTATTAGTACAAAAGAAATGAAGTCATGCTGTGGCGGGATGATGATGCCCGGTCGGTGAGACAAGAACCGCCCCAATTCCTACTCCTTAGACATTGATTGCCCCATCAAAATATAATTTCCACGCATGCATATCATCTTGAACTTCTTCCTCAATTGAATTAATCTCTTCATCAGGAAAATAAGTTCGCAAAGGCTCATAATCGTTGTCAACTGGGTTCTCTGCCAAATGATCGGCCAATGCTTGCGCTTTCATAGCGGTACGAGTAACATACACAATGTCGAATTCTGTAAGTAAAATCTGCCACTTCGCCAATTTGCCTGTGGGCATAGGTTTTTGAAAAATATACTTTAAAGGATCCATTCGAGATATGAGGTAGGTTGTGTAGGACGAAAGAAAGTGCTTCAACTTCTGAGCAATCTAAGTTAGGGCGCAACATGTCTTTTCTAGAAGAGTATATTTTACCTCGTAACTTGTGAACTTTTTGCTCAAATAATAGATTGCTTGTTCCTTTTTTCCTGTGATATCATGTTGTCCTAAAACACAACCAAAAGAATTGTCCACCACTGACAGATATAGAAATAAAGGCCTCCCAGGTTCCGGTGGGACCAGTACTGGAGGATTTGCTAAATATTCTTTAATCTTATCAAATGATTCTTGACATTCGTCTGTCCATTGGATAGCAGCATCCTTTTTCAGCAACTTAAATATCGGTTCACATGTAGTGCTGAGCTGAGCGATGAATCTGCTTATATAATTCAGCCTTCCAAGAAAACTCATGACCTCAGTTTTATTTTTTAGAGGCGGCAATTCTCGAATGGATTTTACCTTGGAAGGGTCAAATTCAATGCCTCTACGGCTAACTATGAAACCCAAAAGTTTTCCGGATGGAACTCCAAATGCACACTTGGCTGGATTGAGCTTAAGATTATACTTTCGCAATCTTTCAAAGAATTTCCTCAAGTCATATACATGATCGACTTGTGTCTTGGACTTTATAATGACATCATCAACATATACTTCTACTTCCTTGTGCATCATGTCATGAAAAATAGTAGTCATAACTCTCATGTACGTAGCTCCCGCATTCTTTAAACCAAACGGCATGACCCTGTATAAATAAGTACCCCACGGGGTGGTGAAAACAGTCTTTTCTGCATCTGTTTCATCCATCAAGATCTGGTGATATCTGGCATAACAATCCACGAAAGATTGGATCTCATGTTTAGCACAATTATCAACAAGGTTATGAATATTGGGTAGCGGAAAGTTATCTTTAGGGCTTGCTTTGTTCAAATCCCTATAATCAACACAAACTCTGATTTTTCCATCTTTCTTCGGTACGGGAACAACATTAGCCAACCATGTGGTGTACTGAGCGACCCTAATCACGTTCGCATTCAATTGCTTCATGATTTCCTCTTTGATTTTATCGCCCATGTCAGTTTTAAACTTTCTTTGCTTTTGCTGGACCGGTGAAAAATCAGGGTATGTAGGCAGTTTGTGGACTACCAAATCAGTGCTTAGACCCGGCGTATCATCATAAGACCAAGCAAAAACATCCTTATACTCGAACAAAATTTGAACAATATCATTTCTGATATTTTGATCCGCATGAATACTTATTTTTATTTCTCTAACCTCCTCACCAGTTCCCAGATTTATTATCTCAGTGTCATTTAAATTGGGTTTGGGCTTATCCTCAAATTGATCCAATCTTTTTTTGACTTCCTTATCAGCTTCACCTTCATCGTATTCATCTACCATTTGGTTTGTTGATTCGAGATTAGACAACTTTTTAGGATCTAAATGTGTACTCCGTGTGTATGCCATGTTATCAGAGCCAGTATTAACATAACTAAAATAAGATAAAAATGAAAATTAAAAGAGGAAAGAAAAGATGAATTTACTAGAAAACTTGAATTTCATTTCATTGAATTGGAAAGGATAGGAGGGTTAACATGAAAGCAGAGAAACTAAACTATGTGGACTACAACCCTAAGAATAGTCCAAAATGCAAAAGAAAGAAAAATGAAACAACAAAATAAACTACCAAGACTCCTTCCTTGTGGGGAGAGGAGTGGCTTCCCAGTTAGTGAGCTTGATATTTGGCCCGACGAACTGCACATCTACATGGCTAGGGCCTTCACCCATCTGAACCATGTTTATTTCATAAAACATTTCCTTAAGACCTTGACATATTTCATCCACATCCTTGTTAGCATATGGGTCTTGATTTTCTTCCTTTTGAGCTTTCGTGAAAGATTGGCTAATATGTGGAACCGCACTTGTCAATTTCCAAGCCTTCTTCTTCTGCTCTTTCTCCCATTTTCTATCTGCTGCGGTAGGCTTAAATCCTAAGCCAAAGGAGTTGTGGCTACCACATGGATCTACAGGGTTTATAATTCCTTGCAGCGAAACCCCTAATCCTCTTCCCGGTTCATAACCATTTTGTAGCATTTGGCTAGCCACCATGATTGAAGTAGAAGAGAAATGAGGCCCTGGAATTGGCGTGCCTTCCACGACTTGATCAGCTGTCACAATTTCAAAGGCCTGATAAATGAAAGATTCACAACCCCCTTTTGCTTCGATACAGGGTACAAAAGGATCTCGATGTATGGGAAGGTCATCCTCTCAATGTACAATGATTTTCTGATTGTCGTGTTCAAACTTAACTACTTGATGCAAAGTAGAAGGTATGACTCTGGCCGTATGGATCCATGGTCTTCCTAAAAGTAGGTTGTAGAAAGTATCCATGTCTATTACTTGAAAGGTGATCACAAACTCAACTGGTCCAATAACCAAAGCAAGATCTATCTCACCAATGGTGTCTCGTTTTGCGCCATCAAAAGCCTGAATACATACATTATTGGATCGAATCCTATCTGGGCTGATTTTTAATTTTTGCAAAGTAGAGAGAGGACAAATATCTACTCCTGAACCTCCATCGATCATTACCCCTTTTATATAATATCCTTCGCATTTGATAGTCAGATGCAAAGCCTTATTGTGACCAGAACCTTCTGTGGGTAATTCATCATCAGTGAAAGTGATTCTATTTGCTTCAAATATTCTACGAACCATCCTTTCTATTTGGCAGACCGTAGTTTCCTTCGGGACGTATGCTTCATTCAACAACTTAATCAATGCCTGATAATGTTCTTTAGAATATAGCAGTAGGGATAATAATGAGATTTGAGCCGGGGTTTTTCTCAATTGATCGACAATGGAATAGTCTTGGGTTTTCATTTTCTTCAGAAATTCCTCAGCCTCTTCGTTTGTGACAGGTTTTTTCGTTGCCCCTTGACTATCTTTAAACTGTTTTGGTCTCCTTAATTCTTCTGGAGCATAGCATCTTCCTGATCGAGTCAAACCCCCCGTTTCGTTTGTTTCTTCCATGACCTCTTTTCCTTTGTACATCACCGTGGTTTTGTTGTAGTTCCATGGGATGGTTTTTAAGCTTGTCATTGGGAGCTGTGCTACGTGTCTTATGACAATTGGCTCTGTTATCTTTCTCATGTTGTTGCGCTGTTGGTCGAACCATGCGGGACCACTCGAAACATATAGTTTTGGCCCATCTTGTGCTATTCCCTTTATCTTTGCAGGAACATACAATACCATCTTTTCTAAATCTCGGGGTCTTATAATGGAACTCGCTACTTTCACGATCAGTGGTTCTCTTTGAATACACTTCAGTGCTTCACCCGGGTTCTTCTTCAAGGCGCCTATTTCCATCATTGCTTGGCTTGTTGGCCTGTAGTCTCTATCGTTAAAAATCATCCCCACGACGTGTGTTACTGTGATTAGGAAGTGGATTGTCGGTGACATTCGGTGCTTCTTCTTTTTGTATTGCGATTGCCTTGCTTTCGATTAACTTTTCAATGGCTCTCTTCAGACTCCAACAATTTTCGGTACTGTGACCTTGGACGTTGGAATGGTACTCACACCTTACATTAGGATCAAACCAACTTGCATTCGGATCCACTTTGAAAGGCAAAACAGGTTCAATCCATCCTAATTTGACCAATCTCCGCAACAGGCTCGTATATGATTCTCCAATTGGGGTGAAGTTTTCCCTTGGCCTCTGTTCTCTTGTATAGTCTGCCGGAACATACAGATTACGAGGGGCTTGTAAATTTGGCTGCCGCGGACGAAAACCTTGTGGCGCAGGTGCCCGCCATTGTGGACGCTGAGGAGGTCGGGCATACCCTTGAGCATTAAGAACAGCAGGTTGAGGTGTATAATAATGTTGAGGAGGGCTGGGTTGTCCCTGTTGGACATGAACGTAAGGGGAGTTCCGTCCCCTTTGGGCATTGCCCGATCCTGATGCCATCATGGATCCTTTCTCATTCTTCTTCCGATTTACGAAACTACCTGATCCGCTCTGAATGGCTTGTGTAGTGGCCTTGAGGGTGGTTTGGCTCACGATTTTTCTTGATTTGGTTCCATTCTCCACCATTTCCCCAATTTTTATTGCTTCGGCGAAAGGTTTACCAACCGCGGCTAGTAAATGATGAAAATAATTGGACTCTTGAGTTTGGAGAAAAACGTCAATCAATTCCTGGTCCTTCAGTGGCGGTTTGACTCTAGATGCCTGTTCTCTCCATTTTATGGCAAACTCTCAAAAACTTTCAGATGGTTTTTTCTTCATATTAGCGAGAGAAGTGTGGTCAGGGACAATATCGAGATTGTATTGAAATTTTTGTACAAAATCTTGAGCCATATCATCCCAAATGTGCCAATGGGAGATGTCTTGATCGATAAACCATTCGGAGGCTATTCCCGTCAGACTTTCTCCGAAATAGGCCATAAGCAACTCCTCTTTCCCTCCTGCACCTCTGAGTTGATTGCAATACCTTTTTAAGTGGGCCACTGGGTCACCATGACCACTATATTTGTCGAATTTTGGGGTCTTGAACCCTATTGGTAAATGAACATTAGGGAACATACACAGGTCTTTGAAAGAGACGCTTTTGTGTCCTCCCAATCCTTGTATGTTTCTCATACTCTGCTCCAGACTCCTCACTTTTCTAGATATCTCTTCTCGTTCTTCATTCATAATAGCCTTCTCAATCACGATATGCGACTCGGGCTGATGAGTGGGCTGATATGAATTTACGGGTTTGAATGCCAATTCAGGAGGATAGACTTGATCATAATTTAGCTCGTTGATAGGCTTCTGTATCATTGATGGAGGATTTATATTAGTTGGCACGGCCTGAATAAAAAGCGGGTTGTTCATGAATGATGGATTTGGAGGACGCATGGTGGATGTGCCAGCAGCGCTAGACACATTAGCGTATGGACCAAATCCAGGCGGATAGAGTGGATCATCGACTTGGGCTTGAGTAGAACTGGGATGATTTGCATCTGAAAGACCAGGAATCGAGGAAGGCGGAGCTTGTCCATTCTCCCAAGCCTGATACATTTCCGTAATTTGTTGCTTCAATAACCTATTCTCCTCCAAAGATGCGAACTCTCGTAGAACTAACTGATCTCGACCTTCTTCATTATCAGATTCTGTTCCATCTTTTCGAGTCATCTTCCTTTTCCCCTTATACCTTGTGTTGTACGGGTGAGAGGCCAGCTTAACCACAACCAACCACCTTACTCTCTTTCTCTCTCTCTTTGAAACAAAAACAAATATGTTAGGATTTAGGGCTTTAAAAATATTGATATATTCATAACTAACTCAAATGTTATGCACCTAAGTAATTTTCTTCCTGAAATGGACTTAGGAAAGCCCTCTCGTTTCATCCCAGCTTTGGTGAATTAATTTTTCCTCATTATTTAACGCCAACATCTTAAAATTGTTACTTGAAACTGGGAAAAAAAATATTTGATCGCACCCGCCGAGGGTTGCCTACGTATCATGTTTTACATGAATCAAATCATCACGTAGTTCATGGATATGGTAAATATATGTATATATTAAAAATAAAGAGAATAAAAACTTGAAGCAAATGCGAAACTTTCCATACATTTCCAACTGTTCTTAAAACAAAGCTTTAATGAAAGGAAACTAAAATTATCTAAAACTAGAACAGACTCGGAATACTGGAGAAATACTAAAAAAACCTATAAAGAAACTAACTCTAAGAAAACAAGGACTTTAATAATTATCATATGCCTTCCAAAGATGTCTTGCAACTTAATCCTCCCTCAGACTCGAGTAGATCCTGTATAAGGCTTTTGGCAGATGTGGAGCGAGAGCACGTGCCTGACGGCCCAGATTTTCATCACCTTGGTGAAGATACTTATCATAAACATTAATCAAGGTTTCACTGAGCTGAAGTACTTCTCCCCTGGCCTCGATCATACTCTCATGACAGTTTTGCACCCAATGATGCGTAGTGCGGACGGTATGCTTTAGGTCTTCTTCTCATTCATGAAGGTCATCGATCTGATAGTGAAGCGCCTATCGTTCGGTCATCTACTGGTTTTTCTTAACTTCAACTTCCTTCTGAAAAGTCGTGAAGCGCCTCGCTATTTCTCTTTCCCGTTCCATGGAAGCTTTTAGCTGAGCCCGAAGCTTCGACTGTGTACTTGTCAGCAAGGCCTTCTCTTTCTCAAAATCACTCGAATGCTGCTCCATAGCACCGGTGATAATATCCAGGTCTTCTTGTAGGGCATGCATGGTAACACGGTTCTCTCTCTCAATCTCCTTACGAGCCGACCTAATTCTGGACTTAAATCTCGCCTCATGGTGAACCAATTCTTCTCTATCCCTTTCCAAATCATTATTTAAGACGTGCAGAGTAGACTGATAGTTCTCTTCTACCTCTCGTCGAGCCTGCTTAATTCTAACTTCGATCTCTGCTTCTCGATCCACTGGCTCTCTGGCTGACCTTTCTGGCATAGCTTTAGGAGGAGGCTGGTCATGAAACCATGGCAGATACCAATAGTCTACCTCGCTCTTGTCGCGGTCTTCCACCATGTGATCGAAACCTGAAAGTAAACATCCTCCCCAAATCTTAAGTATCTCAGTCTTCCTTAGAGGGATGTCATGGAGGAATTCGTACATGAACTCTTTCATATCCTCGACTGGCGGTATATGCTGACGTCGACCGAATTGTCGCATGACTCTTAGTGACACGTAGGGCGGAACACCCCGGAGATCCATTAAGGCGATGATGGGTCGGAAAGTAGACATATATATCACCTCTTTTGAAGGGAACCAATGATAATTCCACACTATCTTGTTCGCCGTCAACCCCTCCAAGTACTCCTTCCAAGATCCTATTCCTTCGGGAAAGTTTTGGTCCCCCATCCTCTTCTCATAGCCGTTGATATAATCATTCCATTCGACTCGAAAATCCACAACAAATGGATGATAACGAACATGCTCGAGCATCTATAACTGCAATAGAATGTTACATCCTTCAAAATAGTCCGCCCCATTTTTGCACATCGTCAGGGCCCGATAAATGTCTGCCAAAATCATGGGCACAAGGGTGACCTTAGGATTCTTCTCGAAAGCGGTAATAAACGCAACCAGATTGGTGCTAATTTTTCCTCCTCTCTTCGGAAATACCATGATTCCCAAAAAAGCCACTATGAATGCTTCAGAACTATGCTTTTCCCAGGTTCGGTAGCACCCCCCGTTGTTAAGTTCTGATCTAAACAACTAGAATCCCCTTTCCTGACCATATCTTTCGTACAAAAATTCTAGATGAACCCATCCATTTTCTAGGCAGCCTCCTATGTTCTTCCCTTTTATGTGCAATAGCTCAAAAAATCTTTCGGAAGTGACATGCTTCGGTATCATGGGTTCTCCTCGGTGAAGGTTCTTTTCCTTTCCAATAAATGCTCCTATTTCCTCCAGTGTGGGAGTGAGCTCAAAGTTGGAGAATCGGAATACGTTGTTTGAAGGATCCCAAAACTGTACCAAAGATTCTATCACGTCTCTTCGTGGTTCAACACTCAACAGACTCTTTAAAAATCACAAGTGTTTATATACTTCTCCCTGTCTATAGTCAGTCATATTGTTATACCATATCTGGAATAGCTTTGGAACTTTATCCAACACCATGAAATGGGGTACTTCATCATCCCTCAGCCTCTTGTCACTCCTTCCGGATGAGTTCATATTGCCCTATAGGATAATGATGACAAATAAGAATTCTATTTTAAACATCTTAAAGCAAGACAAAAATAATTTTTGAAAGAAGTTGCCGGAACGACATGGAATAAAATTTCAAAATGAGCATGAGAAAATAATAACTGACAAAACAGAAAGTATCCAAGTCTTCTAAAACATCCTAGAGTAGAGACAATAATTTGATGACGTTTGAACCAGACACATAAAAAATAATTAAATTATTAAAACAAAATAGTGAACTAAATTATTTGACAAAATTTTAATTGTGTTTGACAAAAATGGGCTCTATGATATTCCTAAGTGATTTTAAAACCAACGAAGATGGACATAACGAGACCACGACGTTAAAACCACTTAATCTTTTCAGAAAAGTTTTATGTAAAAATATTATGTATTTTCTAAAATAAACCCTTAAAATTTTTTATTTAACTTTTTTTCAGATCAATTAATTCACTTAAAAGCCGGTCCACATTCGATATGGCATTTCCTATAATGCAACAAGTAGCACATAAAATGTACATGATGATCTCAAAAGGTGACACCTGACCTAGACGGACCCGACCCCCGGGTCGAGCCTCACTAATTCAAAATTGCACGTGATACCAATAAAACACAGTCTATTAGGGATAACCATGTCTAAGTTCCAGTTATGCTAGGTTCAACCTGGTGGAGTTAGGTCTCTAGACTGGCGGTAAAACGAGCAGACAACTCGAGTCGGCAAGGGTCAGCTTTACTGGTAGCATGGCTTTCCGGCCTCACTGTTGGTCCCTTTCCGTCATAAATTATGGGTGACTACAGAATCCTTCCCAGGAGCGTTGCCGCATCTCTGGTATCTCAAGCTCGGGAGCGTATACCGCATCTCCGAATATACAGTATCTCAGAAGACTTAGATGGGTGCGCGAGAGAAGACAGTTTATATTGCAATTCAAACAATATCAAAGTTATAAACATGCAGGCAAAGAACACATTTAGGCCAACAATATACATTATCAAAATTAAATAATGCCAAACAAGTCAATATAAAAGCTCGAATTCTTGTTATTTCCCCAGCAGAGTCGCCATCTGTCACACCCCTATTTTTCACCGCATCCGACCCCGCTAGGGAGTTGGTTTTAGAGAAAATGGGTTTTTCCAATTAAAGTGACGTTTTGAGAAGGGATTGTTTTATTTACAGAGTCGCCACTTGGAATTGAGTTTGGATGTTCCAAGTCACCTTATTGAATCCCTATTCAAAAAAAAATGACTCTTCAATTTTTAATTTTTGGTCTGCGAACTAGAAATCCGGATAAGGAATTCTGTTGACCAAGGGGAAGGTGTTAGGCACCCCTCGAGTCCCGTGGTTCTAGCACGGTCGCTTTAATGACTTACGTCTGGATTAAATTATTTTTTTTTTATTTTGGATTTATAATATTTGTTAACCTAAAGTTGTTTGCCTCCCACTTTTAACTTATTTTAAATTATTTAAAACTGCGTTGATGTGTGTCTTACCGATAGTAGTACTTTTCGGCCTCACCACGAGTTTTGGTATATTTCTCGCGCCTTTGAGGCATTTATGAGTCGTCCCCATCTTTCTAATCTAAATAAGCACCTAATGGGTTTAAAACCTACCCAACCCAATTCAATCGGCTTCAAATGGTAAATTAATTTAATTATAATGAATGGTCGAGAGCAGGGCTTGCCAACTTCATCGTTAATTTTCACTTGTATATTAAATTCTTAATTATTTAGAGGATAAGAACGTGACTCATTCTTTTACAAATTCGCTCCGTTACAATGGTTTTTTCCTCTCTTTTCTTTTATCAATCACAACGGGTCTTGAATAAAACCGTGATCCATCTCGATCATTATCACCTTGACTAATACTTATTTAGGCCTTAAATGAGTCCGGTTCAGAATTAATATCTCAACTTATTAACTTCCGATGCCAAGAATCTTTGAATTCTTTTACATTTGCAACAAATCAAACATTTTGGTCCAGAGAATATGAATATGATAAAAATAAATGTTTAACATTCAACAATTTAAACAAAGTCATGTGAACATAAGTACGTAACTTAACACCCTGAATTAATTGTTTATAAAAATGGGGGAATTTAATTAAAAGTATCGAGTGTATCTTGTATAATTTTGCACATTATGATGGTAAACTTTCACACTTTAACAAAAAACAACACCAAAAAAACCTTTTAGATCATATATTTCATCATCTACTATCTCTCATTTCTTTTTAAGCAAAGTAGTTAGGGGGATAATGAATATTTAAGAGGAAAACCTGACATATTAAAAGAATTGAGTTTTAAACCAAAGAAACTAAAATTATTACTAGGCGCTTCTTACTATGGTAAGCACATTTGAAAACGCTTCATCAAATAGACTAACTTAAACACTTATTATTAAAAGTGATGGCAAAAAAAAAATATCGATATCATATTTATACAACAAAATCGGTGGCGAAATACTCGGACTTCCAAAAGGAAGAATGGACCATTTCTTCGTTTTTAGTGATAATTATTTATTCACAAAACTTAATTACTTGTCGATTGACTTATTCAAAATTCATGACCAATTTGCTAAGAATAGACCCCAAACTTAAAGCTTCAAGGGAAAATAGAAACCAACGAAACCCTTATTTTTATCCGAACTTAATCGACTTTTAAAGTTATCTCCTCTTAATATCTAAGAGTGGTCTAATTTAATAAATGTTGACTCAATATAGAAGACAAACTACCAAATATAAAGAGCGAAAAGTTCACATAAATAATAACTTTGCATGTCGAATAATACATGAACCCAATCAACTTTGTTTATGCTTTGGTTTGCAATAAAATTCATAAAAATAAATAGTGTAGAGTCAAATAATAACCTGGGCGATGAACTAAACAAAAATAAGAATAGGAATGCCGTCACCGGAAACTCAAAACGAAGACCCCAAAGTCAAACCCGAACTCTCTTCCTTTCTTTTCCTCTTCTTCTATGGCTTTCTATATTTTCTCTAGCCTCTCGTTCCTTTCTTCCTTACTGCTTTCTTGTTTTTCTTTTCTTTTTCGCTTGTTGTCCGTGTCCCTCAAATTAGTGCAAGTGTGTGTTATATATCTCCTTCCTGCATGTGTGTGTTGCATGTGTTATACATATAGTTAGTGTATGTGTGTGTTTGTGTCGTGTGTGTGTGTTTGTGTCGTGTGTGTGTTATGGGAAAGTGGGGGAGAGGTTTTGTGAGAGTGGGACTTGTGGGTGATTTGGGTAGTTTAGGATTATCTTTTTTTTTTTTTTAAATTTTAATTAATATTTTAAATAAAAAAATAAAATAAAATAAAAATAATAAAATCTATTTAAAACTAACAAAATACAAGATAAGTTAATTAGCTAGTCTTAGGAATATGGTTAAGAAATATTAATATCACAACATTCTTTATTAAAAATTGAAAGAAGAAAAAAAATATAATTTAATTTTTTTTTTCTAAAAATAAATAAACAAATAAAATAAAAACTTATTTAAAATGTGACTCTATTTTTGTAGTTTTTTTCAAAATTTTTAAAATAAATTTAGTAAAAATAAGATAAATTTAAAATATCTAATTTAGACCCTAAAAAGAAATTGAACGCTAAAATGACAAAAACACTTAGGTTTGGTAAAAAAAATTAGGTGTTTACAAGCAACACCGCCTAAACTTATTAGACATGCATTGATGGTTTAAAGAGTATGATCGGAACCAAATTGTATGTATTTATACTTGTATATTTTAAATAGCTTTCAGATTGTCGTGCTTATATGCTGTCATTTGTTGTATGTGCATACTGTCTCCAAAACTAGAGCGAGCCTTCAATCAGTTATTATTTTTTGTATCATTATAGGCAAATGCTGCAACTGTTGGCGAATTACTTCTTACTTAGTACCTGTAAGCTTTAATTATCAAATTGAATATAAAACCGCTCCCTAAAGTTTGTCTTGTTACAGGAAGGATTTGCATTTTCCCATTGTACGACCTGCAAGGCTCCCTTTTACTTGAGAGTTAACGATATTCAAAGAAAATGGCGAACCTTAAAGTTTCGGTTCTTTGTGACCACAGACATTTTGTTCGTCTTTCTTGCAGTTCAGCTTGTACGTGGGTGACCCTGTTTACAATTTTATAATTCATCTAGATATTATCGTAGGTAGTGCTGTGGGAAGTATCTTTAATGGATCCCTTTCTGTTTTGCAGGTTATGGCTTTACTGGGTTATTTAGTATATAAGATTGATACACACCAGAGATTTTGGCTTCGTTTGCATTGGGGGTTTGGTAGTGAACTGGGCTTATATTACAACAACAACAACAACAAATCCAGTGTATTCCCACCTAGTGGGGTCTGGGGGTAAGATGTACGCAGTCCATACCTCTACCTCTAAAGAAGTAGAAAGGCTGTTTCCGATAGACCCCCGGCTCAAGACACGTGATACCACACAAATACATAGTAAAGCCTAGAACAAGATTTCATAACATAAATACGGCACCCACAAGTAATAAAAAAACAGAGAAAAGCACACAGATTCGTAATACAACATGGAACAAGGTATCATAACAAGAATAATACCCCCACTAAGTAATTCCCTACACTAGCGACCCAAACTGGCCCTAGCCTTCTGCCCTAATTCGCGTCCTCCAGATCTTCCTATCTAGGGTCATGTCCTCGGTGAGCTGTAACTGCTCCATGTCCCGCCTAATCACCTCACCCCAGTACTTCTTCGGCCTACCCCTACCCCGCCTAAAACCATCCAACGCTAGCCTCTCACACCTACGAACCGGGGCATCCATGCCCCTCCTCATCACGTGTCCGAACCATCCCAATCGGACTTCCCGCATCTTATACTCCACTGGAGCCACACCAACCTTCTCCCTGATAGTCTCATTCTGAACTCTATCCCCTCTAGTCAGCCCACACATCCAACGCAACATCCGCATTTCTGCCACCTTCATTTTTTGGATGTGGGAGTTCTTAACTGGCCAACACTCCGCTTCATACAACATGTCCAGACAGACTACCACCCTGTAGAATTTTCCTTTAAGCTTGGGCGACACCTTCTTATCACACAACACCCCCGACGCGAGCTTCCACTTCGTCCATCCCGCCCCAATACGGTGCGAGACATCCTCGTCAATCTCACCGTTACCCTGGATCACGGACCCGAGATACTTGAAACTATCCCTCTTACATACCTCCTGTGATTCCAACTTCACTACCACCTCATTCTCCAGCCTCACGTCATTAAACTTGCATTCCAAATACTCTGTCTTGTTTCTGCTCAACCTGAACCCTTTAGACTCAAGAGTTTGTCTCTACACCTCTAATTTGTCATTCACACCCCCTCGCGTCTCATCAATAAAAACTACATCATCTGCAAAAAGCATACACCAAGGCACCTCCCTTTGAATACGCCGCGTCAACACATCCATCACCAAAGCAAACAAAAAGGGACTAAGAGTAGATCCCTGATGCAATCCTGTCAAGACAGTGAAATGCTCTGAGTCTCCTCCCGCCGTCCTCACCTGAGTTTTCGTTCCATCATACATGTCCTTAATTGCTCTGATATATGCCAGCGGGACTCCACTCACCTCCAGGCATCTCCAAAGCACCTCCCTGGGGACTTTGTCGTATGCCTTCTCCAGGTCGATAAACACCATGTGCAGGTCCTTCTTCCTTTCCCTATACTGTTCCACCAGCCTCCGTACTGGGCTTATATTACGTATGCGGTAAAACATATTCATTTGCAGTAGTTATCAACTTTATTTATTTGTGTATGTCAAACTGTTGTTTTGACTCCTTTGTGGTAGGCTTATTTTTTGTTATACCTATTGTGCCTTGTTCTTATATTATGTCCTTCTCCTTTTACCTCACCTATGAGGTAGTGGTATGAACTGCGTACAATTTACCCTCCCCAGACCCCGCTTTGTGGGAATACATTGGGTTTGTTAGCAATTTTCTCTTTCACAGTTCTTTGTTCTTACTGTATTTGCATCTTATGTCTTTAGGTGAGGTCTTGGACTTCTGTGCGAAGGGTATAATACTTAAACTTACTGATTGGATGATTGTTGCTTCTGGGGGTGCTTATGATACAAAAACTGTACGTCTTATGTTTCAAGAAGCTCATTTATTCACTTTATTATGTTAGGTACTTTATTTTTTTGGTTTATTAGTAAGAATGATTTCCTTATCTTTTAAATACAGTTGTTGTTCAGAGACATTATGAACCTAAAGCTTTTGTAATTACTTTCCCTTTCTTTGTTTTCTACGCAGCTTCAGGAGTGCATAGGATAACTTTTATTGCTATGGGATCAGAGAAAGTGTTTTCACTGTTACCCATCTCCCTGAATACGAAGGATTACTCTTGGTCAAACAGTTGGTTGATTCCCGTTTCAAATAAATATGTATGTGGATCATCACTTGGGTTCTTTATGAAGCATGTGGTGCCACTTGCTGTGTCCTTCGAACGTGCATCATCAAAAGGTAGGCATATGTTGTGCTTTTGTATGATTGACTCAGTGGTACAATTTAATACTTTACAACTAAGCATGGTTATAGGATAAATAGTAACTCTTTCTATGGCAATTAAATAGTGAAGTATCATTATCTTTTCTCTGATAGGGAAGAGTGGAGTCGGGATAAACCTTAGTTTCCTGTTTTAGACTTGAGATTTGCATCCAAAAAGTTGCTTTACCTACATCTGGAATTAAATTTGTTCTTTTTGCCAGTTAAAAAGAACTGTAGGCTTATGCCCGTGGGTGTTGGGGACTATTACCTGCCTTTTGTCACTGTCCATCTGACGTTCACAAGAAGGCCCAAGCTTTGACTACACTTTTGATTCCTTTTCTAAAGGAGAGCTCCTTTATGCTCGAGAATATTTCTGCAGCTTTGCAGGTTCAGTCCAGAGTCTTGAAGTTTTTATATTGTTTTACTTCAGGTCTTCTTCAATGACCATGTCTTGTTTGGACTTAAGTAATCAACTGTGTCTCCTGTCATAGGAACTGGTGAATAAGAATAAAAATGTACTTGCATCTGATACCTTATCTGAAGAGCTTATAGTCCACCAAACGGAGAATGAAAATCTTGATTTGGTATTGGAGTTCAAATGCAAATACTCTTACTCAAAGAAGTCCGCTGGCAAAAATATTAAGGCTTTGGCTTCGTGCTCTGAGGAATGGCTCCAGGCTTTAGTAAACGTCTTTTGTGAATCATCTCCTGCAAAGTATTAGCAGTTCAAGGTATACATCGTATTTTAGTTAATGTTGTGCTCTTCTACTTGTCATTTGTTGCTTATCTTTATTTCTATTTTATTAGCTGCAAGAAAATCTAATGTCGTTTGATTTAATATACACTGAAGGTTGGTTTAATACATCATAAAAGTGGGAAGTTGATTTACCAGAGCATTGGTATAAATTAGCCAAAAAGTTGTCAGACACCAGCTTTTCTTGGTTAATCAAGGGTACATAAGTTGATTTAACCTATAAATTTGAGTAAGCTCTCCAGGTTATGTTCATTATCATGCTTTAAGGAAAACTTGTGTCGATTCAATTATTCAAGAAAGGATCTTCTTTGCTGTCAAGTGTTAACATTTATCTTTCTCTCTTTAATGATTCCTCCGTGCTAAGCAACATGGATTTGAGGGATTATAGATAACGTTCACTTTGAACACTTTCAATCATCAATATGCCGTAACTTGGATTCCGATAGGCTTTCACAGGCATTCCAACGGGTGCCTTGACTTATAGTTTCATCCAAACATTGGAGCAAGAGACTAAATTGGCGTATGAATGCTTACTCATGAGTATGCAGAATAAGATTCACGAAGCACAGACTTAGCTCTTCCCGAAAAAAGTAAAAAGGGTAAGGAAAAGTTACTTCTAGAAGCAGTTCTTTCAGGAATGCCTTTTCTGCCATTCTTTGTTTGTTTTCATCCTTATTTTTTCCAGGAACACTATGATAGTAGTCTTACGAAAAAATTAACGCTCTACTCTCCTCGGACCCATTTAATGCGACCAAACTTTCGTAAGCGCATGATACGAGTTAAAATACCTTGGGAACCAAGTCTGTATTTAAGTGAGTAAAGATATATATATATATATATATACATATATGGAACCAGTCAATTAAATGGTGTATGTGTTTTCATCAACATTGTGTCGATTCTTTGCCATTACCACACCAGTTTGTAGTACTATTTTGCACAATCTATTTTTCAGTCTTATAACCAATATACGTGCCAAAAGTCTTTCTTTATTATACTTTGTCGTTAGTCAAACACCGTCATATAAAATGAAACAAAATGATATAATTTTTCAAACATGAAATTAAGCCCTTTTTAATCAGCATCCAACTAAATTTAAGAAATGCAACTTTCAGGAGTTACAACGTATGATGGCCTCGAAAGCTGCATACTGAACAGTTAGTCCTGTGACAATGAAAATACCACTAGCAGAGGTGTTACAGATTCCTTATATGATGATGTCTGGCAAAAATGCTTTTAGATCATTCTGTTATAATGGAAATTTCTCTTTAAGCCCTCAACATTTTTATGTGAAAGAAAAACCTGTTTATATACAACACAACTTTCAGATGTCGAAACCATGAAAGAAAGATTTGCAAAGTTGTTGCTCGGGGAAGATGTGATCGGAGGAAGCAAGGGGGTTTTCACTGCATTAGCATTGTCCAACGCCATTACATATCTTGCAGGTACTCAGTTGTTACTTCTTTATCAATATATTATGTTGCACTAACTCAGTGTATTCTTAATTCTTTTGTTATAGTTTCCACTTTAATGCGTTCATGATCCAATTTTCGTTAGGTCTAATGCTACTACTCGATTTGAAGCATCTGTATTCGGAGAGCTATGGAAATTAGAACCACTTATGGAATAAAGTTTCCTTTTGATCAATCCAAACTGATGAATTCTTTGTCATCCATTATAGTGTCTCTAACAGCTTGCTTGGATTGTTGTTACCTCTTGTATCATATTATGTCGTTAAATCATTGCCAGGTCATGATGGAAAGTTTCATTTTGTGTATCAACCGACTTGGTGTGATCTCGTCATTACCCTTTTTCTTCTCATTTTATCTTTATTCTTTTCAAGTTTGTGTGGCAGTTGTTTGGATCAAGGCCGCCTTAAGTGTTATGTGGAGGCTGCCATACATTACTTATGCATCCACGTGGGCCGACTAGTGTGAAATGCTCCTGCTGTCATACGGTGAACCTTGTCCCAGGTACAGTTTCTTGATGCATCCACGTGGGCCGACCAGTGTGAATTGCGACTGGGAAAATTATTGGCTTGCAATTATTTGTCCTTTAAATGAGCCTTTGATTTCAAATTGACGTTTGCGGACACTGACAACACTGATATTGGGTCTTTTCACAGGTGGTTGGTTTTGGCTTTGACATTTGGTTTTCATCATAGGCAGTTTCACAACAACTACATCTCCTATCGTAGAATTTATAAATATTATCTCTAGCAATGTAAGGAGTCGTTTGGTTTGAAAATAAGTTATACCGAGATTAGTTATGCTGGGATAAGTTATACTGATATTAGTTATGTTGGAATTATTTTTTATTGAGTGTTTGGTTTGTTGTATTCAAAGTAATATGCATGGTATAATTTCTAGGAATAAATTGATTGATTACCAAAATATCCTCCATCTTGTTTAGCTTTATATATATATATATATATAAGCTTTAAATATTCATTCTTAAATTTTTTAATTATTTTTTAGAGCAATTAAAATATATAAATAAACATAATTTATATATTTTACAACCATTTTGAACGGTAAACTGTTCAAAATTTATTTATTTATGAATATATTATACGTTAATTAAACGTAATTTATGTCTGTGTGAGAATATATTACGTTATATATTATGTTATATATAATTAAATTATATATAATTAAACATAATTAGCATAATTTAACATAATATATTATAATTAAATATATTAACATAATATATATATAATTAAACATAATTAACGTATATATATTCATAATATATTCATAATATTATACGTTATATATTACGTAATTACGTTATATATTATGTAATATATTATATTCATAATTAATGAATATATTATACGTTAATTAAACATAATTTATTATTTATGAATATATATATATATATATATATATATATATATTACAAACAAACGTATAATATTATGAATATATATACGTTAATTATTTTTAATTACATATATATTATGCTAATATATTTAATTATAATATATTATGTTAAATTATGTTAATTATTTTTAATTATATATAATTTAATTATATATAACAATTTCAAGAGGTTATTTTTATCCTTGTATAATTTTATACCAAAGAAAAATAATTTCGGGATTAATTATTAGTCCCGGGATAAGTTATCCCAAATATTTACAACCACACGAGGGATAAAAAGTTTTATCCAAGGATTATTATTTTATCCTGGGATTATTTGCAAACCAAACGGCCCCTAAATAGCCAACAATCACTATCATATGTAAAGGTGAGCATCCGGTAGTATGTTATTTCCATGATTGTATAAAACATACATTTGAACTCATTTTCATCAACTGATCCAACCAAACGGAATAGTCCCTTGCTGTTACATTTTTATTTTACTCTACTATACGCATTGTGCCCGTGCAACGCACGGGCATACCTATCTAGTTATATAGAAGAGTGAGTTAGAGGACGACCAAGGGCAATATAGTCATTTCACGCTGATGATAGGTGAATTTACGCACCTATATCAATATATTTTGCCCATATTTTAGCCTAGTTTTGAGAACAAATTATATATTTCATGCACTTTTAGTCCTTTTTCCTGTAAATGAGCTAACGAACATGATTAGTAAAGTTTCAGGTATAAATGATGCATAATTCAGCATTTTATGGCTTACTTGACGCTAAAGAAAGCTCACGAAGGAAGGGAAGGGAGTTTACACGCCTAAGGACCAAAACTGCTGCATGGAAAATCTGTCCCGGGCTAAAACAGCATTTCTGAAGACTTTGGGGGACCAAACCTGCTGCATGGAAAATCTGTCCCGGGCTAAAACAGCAATTCTGAAGACTTTGGGGACTTACAGACACAAAGCTGAATTTTGACAATGATACATTAACCTAGTACAATTAGGTTATGTATTTCATTATTTTATATGGATTATGATAATGTTACCTTAACCTAGTACATTTGGGTTAAGGATTTCATTAGTCTAGTAGGATTTGGTTATTTATTTCATTAGCTTAGTAGGAGTAGGATATGGGTATTATAAATACCCTATCATGCTAGAGATTTAGAATAAGGAGGGAGGAAGGAGGGAGAACACAATACTTCCTTCCATCCCTCTCATCTTCTCTCATCTTCTATCATCTTTTTACATCTTCTAAACTCTTCTAATCTTTCCATTAATTCTATTTTTCTTCTTCTACTCTTCCATTCTTAAATTCCACAACAAGAGAATCGTTACTTTGCCTAGGAATTCACGCCTCACGCCTACCACCTAAGCTACACGAAATTACTCAATCTTGTGGTATAACAACAATGTCAATCGTGATCTCCTTCGCATTCATGGGTAACTAAACTTCTCTGTTGGGGTTATGGAAGCCGTATGAGATACTATCTATTGCTGTGAGTTTGTGAGTTCGAGGCACGTATATTGCTTATATCATTATTCTCTTCATCTTAATCTACATTCTTTGCGGTTGCAAACGCTAGAATACGCCAGTCTAACATTTAACTTGTTCGAGAGAAAAGTTATTTGTCTGGAAAAGAGATAATGTCAAGGTAGTAGGACACCCTTTCCTATTAAAAAGCTAGTGCCGTAACTGGACTAACCTCTTGGAGAATTCGTACCGTTAGATACGCTTTAAGCTCGAGAGAGTTAAAGTGAAATAGTCCTTGTTTAGGTCGAGAGACGCTTGGATTTACCATCGACTACAATCCTCTATAAGCAATTGCATGTCAGAATTCTACACACTCATAGCCAATAGAGACGTATACCTCAGAAGGTGGACATAACCCCAACGCTTTAATTCTCATTGTTTACAACCCACGTAACAATCTCTCTCTTTTTACTTTATTATTTTCAGCTTTTGTTTACATTACTTGCAAGATAAGAATCCCCCATTTTTACGAGACTTGCACTAAAAGTTTAGTAATTTTACTTACTTGTTGGTCAAGCTATTCCCTGTGGGATCGACACCCAACCCAGGTTGGGTTCTATATTTGCTAACGACCGCTTTACACTCAAGTGAGAGCTGTAGATTGAGCGTTATCAAAAATTGGCGCCGCTGCCGGGGAATACAAGTGTCAATTAAGTTCGTAATAATTACTAGACCCTTTGGTCGAAGACTCTCGTACTTTTACTTTTACTTTTTGTTCTTTTTTACTGCAGGTTTTTGTTCAGTGCATCAATGGATGCACAACGTGAAATATCGTTCGACGATGATGATGATGATCTTGATGGTGCCGGAGCCACTGGAGCTATAATTCCACCACCATTAGCGCCCGGAGCCAAGTTCAACATCACAAGCACCATGATTCAGTTATTGCAACTCAAGGGATTGTTTGGTGGACTAGCAGGCGATGATCCGAATATGCATCTCATCAACTTTATTTCTACATGCAAGTCTTTTGACAATCCTGGTGTTGGTCAGAATGCAATTCGATTACGTCTATTTCCATTGTCTCTGTCTGGGAAGGCAACACTATGGTTGAATGGGCTGACTCCTGATTCAATTACAAATTGGAGGCAATTGAGAGACGCTTTCCTAGAAAGATTCTTTCCGCCTTCCAAAAGGGCACAATTGAGAGATGAAATCAACAACTTTCGTCAGCTTCCCACTGAAGCTCTTCATGAAACATGGGAGAGGTTCAAGACAAAGCTAGCGAGATGCCCAAACCATCACATGACTAATGTTCACCTCATGGAGATATTGTATAGAGCCTTGAATTCAATAACTAAGCCAGTGGTGGATAACGCAGCTGGAGGATCTTTTATGGACCTCACCTTTGGTCAAGCAAGCAATATGTTAGATCGTATGACGAAACAAAGTAGAGCTTGGCATACCAGGGATTCTGAGGTAGCAAGCCCCACTTTATCTATTGGCATGACTGCAGACCAAAGAAGAAGACAAGAAGAATGTGATCAAGATTTAGCGCACATGAAAACGCAAGTGGATCTTCTTACAAAGCATTTATTATTAGGGAAGACCGAAAAAGTAAAAGCTGTGGCGCTAAAAGGAAGAGACAAATCTGATTCGGAAGAGGAGGCCAACTACTTGAACAATCAGGGGGGTTTCCATGGGAATACCCAAGGAAACCAAGGTTGGAACTACTATGAGAAATCTGGAAACAAGGACCAAGGTAGTTGGAAGAAAAAGAATGACAATAGTGGTGTGTATGTTCCCCCTGGAAGACGTGACGCCAACACATCTAATTCTGGAAGTATGGAAGACATGGTGGCTAAATTATTGAAAGGAGTGGAAGCAACAAGCGCGGGAGTTACTGAGGTAATTAATGATTTGTCCTCCATGAAACAACTAGTTGATTTTCATTCCACTTCAATCAAGCAAATAGAGCAGCAATTGAGCCAACTCTCAGCAGCACTCAATCAAAGAAAGGCTGGCACTTTACCTAGCAACACCGTGAAAAACCCAAGGAATGATGGGTCATGCATGGCTATTACTACCCGAAGTGGTAAGGTGCTGGAAACCTCATCTAAGGGCAAGCAAGTGGTTGATGAAGTAGTGGACATTGATGATACGGCGAAAGGGGAAGATGCCGCAGCAGCTGATCCTGACATCCATAACGTCACCCCTCACGATTTGCAACCTAAAAAAGCTGAAAAACGGAAGCAAGAGGAGAAGAAAGCTGTGGAAAGAACAATTCCATACCCACCACCACCTTTTCCTCAAAGATTGAAGAAGGGGGCGGATGATACAAAGTTCAGCAAATTCATGACCATGTTGAAGCAGCTGACCATTAATGTTCCGTTGGTAGAGGCGCTAGAAAAAATGCCTGGGTACGCTAAATTCATGAAGGACCTGTTGACAAAGAAGAGGGCAGTAAGCTATGAGCCGAAAGATAATATTCATCATTGCAGTGCAATTGCCACAAGGTCCTTAGTACAAAAGAAGGCAGACCCTGGTGCTTTCACTATTCCTTGCACGGTTGGATCTATGAATTTTGCTAAGGCATTGTGCGATCTGGGTGCTAGCATCAATTTGATGCCACTATCCATCTACAAGAAGTTGGGGCTAGGAGATCCGACACCAACCAATATGAGGCTCGTGATGGCTGATAGGTCGGTAAAACGACCTGTTGGTATCCTATGTGATGTCTTGGTAAAGGTTTCTTCATTCATCTTTCCAGAAGACTTTGTCATCTTGGATTGTGAAGCAGATTCAGAGGTTCCCATAATCTTGGGACGCCCTTTCCTTGCTACAGGAAGTGTGCTCATTGATTTGAGAGCTAACGAGCTTTCATTCCGAATAAATGATGAAGTGGTTCGCTTTGATGTTTGCAAATCAATGAAGCAACCCAAAGATCCAAGTGTATTTTCGGTGGCTGATGTTTTCTTTGATGATCCGAAAGAAGTACTTAAAGAAGAGCAAATTATTGCTGACCCTTTGGCGGTTGTGCTCATGAATGGAGAGAGTAAGGATGCTGAAAATTGCAAAGAAGCTATTGGTGCTCTATCAGGATTAGGGACATATCGCTATGCTCCCAAGAAGCTGGACCTTGATCTCCAAAATCGACCCACACCACCAGCGAAGACTTCCCTTGAAGAGCCACCAATGCTAGAATCGAAAGAGCTCACCGATTATCTAAGGTATGTGTTCTTGGAAAGTATAAAGATACTTCCGGTAAGTGCGGATGATTTAAGTAAACAGCACGTAGACGCTCTCATCTATGCTCTGAAGAAATACATGAGAGCTGTGGGTTGGACTATTGATGATATAATTGGTATCCCTCCTACAAGTAAGCCTCATTGTCGTCTGAATCCATTCAGAAAACAATCCACCATCTATCCCGACGAAGTCTGAGTACTCGAGGTAATTATGTCGTGCCGCGATAATAAATCAAGCGCTAGATGGGAGGCAACCCATCGTTTATCATTTATCGTTTTTCATTTTTCATTTCGTTCTAGTACTTGTTTTGATTTTGATAAATGAAAAATCCAAAAATAAGAGTCGTGCCACGACCAAAACTAAGGCGCTTGGTGGGAGGCAACCCATCGTACTAATCATTTTCATTTGTTTGAGCGAATATAGGTGCAAGAAGTAGTCAATGAGGAGATTGATTTCAATTGATGATTTGGACGCATTGTATGGTAAAGTTGGTAAGTTAGGAATGGTGATGCATAAGGCTATGGATTGAGCCTTTCTCACGCCAAAATAGGCTTCGAGGAAGGCTAGGCCTTGGTAAAACTAGGCCACGAACGATGCACAACCTATCCTATAGCCTAAGGTCTCGGAATCTAGTGTGCTATACACTATGCGCCGCCTATTCCTAGGTATGCTTTTGACTATGCGCCGCCTATGCTATGGCATTTGGTCTCAGTATCTCATATGCCATAGACTATGCGGCGCATATGTCTACAAATGCCATAGACTATGCGGCGCATATGTCCCATTATGCCATAGACAATGCGCCGCATATGTCATATCTATGCCAAGCATTATGCGCCGCATATGTGGGATTTTTGTCTCTAAAACCGATTGTAAATGGGCCATAACCCGACCCATTATCTTCCTATATAAAGGGGACTTAGTTTTATAACACAACACATTGCAAAGTGACCTAAAGGTGCCGCATATTCATCCAAATCCTCTCAAAATTTTCTTTTTTGCTCTTCCAATTCACAAAACCACCTCCAAAAGCTTCAAGCAAGTAAGTACTCTCTTATTCTTCATTTATTTCTCGTAAGTACTACGTTGCTATGTCTATTATAAATTGCTACATATTGAAAGATTGTTGGTGAAGTTCATGTGTTTGGAATGTTAATGCAAAATCATGTGAGTGAACGTATACGTTAGAATCATCTTGACTTGTTTCTGACTTGAATTTGGTTTTAATAGCATTGTCATACTATTTGCAGAATTGCTATAGTCTTGAACATTGTTTAAAATTGCTACTTGGATACTTACATGTTAGGCTATCCCGTTCATCGGGATAAGACTTATAGTGCCTGCCGACATAGGAGGTTGTGATTGTTGAAAGTAACTATATTATGTGGTAACCCCTATGTAGTAGTGTTGTTATATCTAACATGAAAGTAATGCAATGGCTGCAAGTAGTGATACATCACTGATTTTCTTGCCGAAATACAACTCCTAAAACGTATGTCGACGAAATCTGAGTAATCGACCACTTTCACTTCACTGATTTGTGTCAACAAAACTAAGTGTGGGGTGGTACCCCTACTGCTTGTGCATAGATTGTATCTATTGATATTGTGCTACCACTAACACTATTTCTAGTCTCAGGTACAATGGCACCTAAAGCGAGACAAGGCAAGGAGAAGGCTACCACCTCCCAAAAGGGCAAAAAGAGAAGTCGCAAGGACCAAGGAGAACCCTCCTCGCTGCAAATACCTCGACTCACGCTTGGAATTAAGTGGGATACTTATGAGGAACTTCTGAGGATGACGACTCTGATGATGATTCCAATGCAAGGGGTATGACCCCAGACATAGAGGATAAGTCCGACCAATCAGGTTCCTCGTATTTATTTTCCACTGAGGACAGTGTCCCGACTAAGTGTGGGGTGGTGGTATTGCATGCTATACTTCTCTATTCGCATCTATGTTTGTTTTCTTTTGTTTCATTTTTGTTTCGTTTTGTTTTTTTTAGTAGTTAAAATTTTTTTTAGCTTCGCATGAAATTATTTTGATAGGCAGCATGAGATTATAACAAGAGTATGTGCTACGATTGTGACATTGAGACGTTTAGGCTCTAGTTGTGACTCATTATGTGATATTGTGTGGTTCAATTCCTTCACTTGTTGGGTCGAGAGTCTATATTAGTTCCAAGCAAGTCGACCATGTGCCTTGTGTGTGTGAGATAATCGTATATTCTATGTGTGTGGCTGATGCTAGAACTTGCCTGGTATGTATACAAAGCGAAAATAAGGAGTGTAAGTTTAGGATATGATTTAGGCATTTCTTTGGCAACCCATATTTGTTTACCTTCAGTTTTACCTACCCATGGACATCATCCTAGTTAAACCCTTTTGAGCCTTTAGCCTATTTCTTTGACAACCTTGTATGTAAGCCTAATCCATTTCTTTCAAGACCACAATTTGATCCCAAAATCCCTAAGTGCTTTAAAGTGAAAAAGTCATGTGACAACATAAAAGGAAATTGGGTGAGTATAATGCTACAAATTGTAATGGTGCTTGAATGTGTTATGAAAAAGAAAGTGCTATCATAAGAGGTATGTTGTGAAAAGAAAAAGGAAAAGAAAGCTGAAAAGTGAGTTGTGCTTAAAATTGAAAAAAGAGGAGAACAAGGGTGGTAGAAAAAAGAAAGAAGAAAGGTTGAAAGAAAAAAGTGTCAATGATACAAAGTGATGTATTAAAGCGCTTAGGAACTTAGTCACTATTCCTGGCCAAAATAGTCCTACCCGTCCCTTAGCCTACATTACAACCATCAAAAGACCTACTTGATCCTAATCTTAACATTCCAACATTTAGTAGAGTATTACATTAAGGGCAAGCCTATGGTCATCAGTCGCTACATATGAATTCTTTGTGAGAGTGAGAGCAAGGACATTTTGATACCCATGTTTGAAAAATATGCTATATTTGTGAGTGATTATGGGTACTATATGGTGAGACACACATGGTTGATGAGTTTTGGGTAGTTATATATGATTCCTTGTACCTTAACGTTTGCATGCGAGTTGATCACCATCACGAGTCTATACTTGAGGTTAAATTGTTTCTACTTATAATCGGAAAGCTACTCTTGGTTGATAATCGTTGTGCTTGTCTTAATAAATGTTTTGTGTTGATTCTGTAAAAACCTTAAGTTGATGCTTAGAAGGACATGATATGTTGTTCGAGGACGAACAAAGCTCTAAGTGTGGGGTGTTGATGATAGGTGAATTTACGCACCTATATCAATATATTTTGCCCATATTTTAGCCTAGTTTTGAGAACAAATTATATATTTCATGCACTTTTAGTCCTTTTTCCTGTAAATGAGCTAACGAACATGATTAGTAAAGTTTCAGGTATAAATGATGCATAATTCAACATTTTATGGCTTACTTGACGCTAAAGAAAGCTCACGAAGGAAGGGAAGGGAGTTTACACGCCTAAGGACCAAAACTGCTGCATGGAAAATCTGTCCCGGGCTAAAACAGCATTTCTGAAGACTTTGGGGGACCAAACCTGCTGCATGAAAAATCTGTCCCGGGCTAAAACAACAATTCTGAAGACTTTGGGGACTTACAGACACAAAGCTGAATTTTGACAATGATACATTAACCTAGTACAATTAGGTTATGTATTTCATTATTTTATATGGATTATGATAATGTTACCTTAACCTAGTACATTTGGGTTAAGGATTTCATTAGTCTAGTAGGATTTGGTTATTTATTTCATTAGCTTAGTAGGAGTAGGATATGGGTATTATAAATACCCTATCATGCTAGAGATTTAGAATAAGGAGGGAGGAAGGAGGGAGAACACAATACTTCCTTCCATCCCTCTCATCTTCTCTCATCTTCTATCATCTTTTTACATCTTCTAAACTCTTCTAATCTTTCCATTAATTCTATTTTTCTTCTTCTACTCTTCCATTCTTAAATTCCACAACAAGAGAATCGTTACTTTGCCTAGGAATTCACGCCTCACGCCTACCACCTAAGCTACACGAAATTACTCAATCTTGTGGTATAACAACAATGTCAATCGTGATCTCCTTCGCATTTATGGGTAACTAAACTTCTCTGTTGGGGTTATGGAAGCCGTATGAGATACTATCTATTGCTGTGAGTTTGTGAGTTCGAGGCACGTATATTGCTTATATCATTATTCTCTTCATCTTAATCTACATTCTTTGCGGTTGCAAACGCAAGAATACGCCAGTCTAACATTTAACTTGTTCGAGAGAAAAGTTATTTGTCTGGAAAAGAGATAATGTCAAGGTAGTAGGACACCCTTTCCTATTAAAAAGCTAGTGCCGTAACTGGACTAACCTCTTGGAGAATTCGTACCGTTAGATACGATTTAAGCTCGAGAGAGTTAAAGTGAAATAGTCCTTGTTTAGGTCGAGAGACGCTTGGATTTACCATCGACTACAATCCTCTATAAGCAATTGCATGTCAGAATTCTACACACTCATAGCCAATAGAGACGTATACCTCAGAAGGTGGACATAACCCCAACGCTTTAATTCTCATTGTTTACAACCCACGTAACAATCTCTCTCTTTTTACTTTATTATTTTCAGCTTTTGTTTACATTACTTGCAAGACAAGAATCCTCCATTTTTACGAGACTTGCACTAAAAGTTTAGTAATTTTACTTACTTGTTGGTCAAGCTATTCCCTGTGGGATCGACACCCAACCCAGGTTGGGTTCTATATTTGCTAACGACCGCTTTACACTCAAACGAGAGCTGTAGATTGAGCGTTATCACACGCTAATACTCAACACAATTCTAGAAGCCCATCTCTTTGCTCTCTTTCACCATTTCTAGATATTTATGAATTTTTGCTTAAGTTTATTAACATTATAAGTAGAACAATTTTTAGGAACTTATTACAAAACTTAATGCTATTTTTTGTGATATTATTTAAATATTACATGTATTAAGTATATATGTATATTTAAGTTTTACTTATCTCTTATTCTTAATTGTTTATATAGATAAACGAGTTTTGTCACTAATTATTATTTCTAAATTATAATTTAATTACAATATAAATGGATGATCTTTTAAGAATTTGTTATAAAATCTTATTCTTAATTTTCTATATAGATAAACGAGTTTTATCATTAATTATTATTTCTAAATTATAATTTAATTACAATCTAAAGGGATGATCTTTTAGGAATTTATTATAAAATATACCACTATTTTTTATTAATTATTTTTATTACTTATATTAAAATATATCTATAAAACTATAACTTTATGATTTTTACTTCTATTAATAGATATTAAAGTTATATTATTATTAATAAATTTTTATTTTAAATTTTGTTTATTCATTTCATTATTAAATGTCAATAATGTATGCACTTAAGTTACTATTTCTCACTTTTCTTTTTTGTCTAACCAATAATTCTTATTTTTTCCTGTAGAAATTTGTTATCTAAATTTTTTTTAAAAAATCACGATTTGAAGAAGTAAAAAAGAAAAAGATTGGCAATGTAAGGGCAAATAACCATTTTTAAAAGGTTACCGTAAAAAAAAGAAAGTATCTACTATTCAAATCGAGAAAACGTTAATTTTTAAAGTAAATTTGAGGATGTAAATAATTTTTTAGCAACTTGCACAAATTTTATAATAGTAGAAGCTAATTACTTTTTCTCTCACAACTTTACGATATTGTATAGAATTTCATAAAAAGGTAGGTGGATACATTATAGAGAGCCGGATATATTGTGATTTCTGATCCACGGCCAACTAATTTTGAAAATTTCAATTAATCAAATTCTTTAATACAAGACGAAAATCAAGTAATGTATCTGTGTTTGATTAATTTTATTTTATTACTCTTTAGAATAATAAATTCATTAATTTCAATAATATAAGACAGAAACATGTATATCTTGGTTATATAATTTGATTAGTTTGATTTTATTATTATCATTTAAAAATTAAATTCTTTAATTTCATGTATCTATTATCAATTTCATGTATCCAACAAAGTAAACATTTAGATACATATGTATACAACAGCGCACGTATATATTCATATATATCATGAACATGTTTTAACCTCTTAGATGCATAAAAAATTAGACTTTAAAATTGGATGGACATAAATACATTCATACGTATCGTGAACACATACTAAACTAATTTTATTATATTTTATTTTATTTTATTATATAAAAAGATGAGTTGAATGACGATCAAGAGTAAAAATGTCATTTTAGAAATTTCGTAATTTAACAACATAATTCAGCTTCAAGTAGTTTAGCCCATCTATCAAATTGTGAATTTTTGTTATTTATATTCATCGTTTGAGGCAAACGTATGAAGAATACATAGACTTCCATCGTTGGGCCCGTGCAACGCACGGACATACCTATCTAGTGTATTTCTTTTCTTTTCTTTTCTTTTTCTTTTCTATTATATAGAAGCATTGGTTTCAACATGGTAGCTTAAAAGTATTAATAAAAAGATTAAGGATATAATGATCTTTTTGTAGAATTAACTTGCTTTTCTATATCATCTTTAATGCTTTACTTGTTGAACCTTAGCAATAATTTTAAAGAAAAAGTCCACCCATTTTCATTTAATTACAATCATAACCTTAAATAAAAGTCCTCCCTTTTCTATTTAATTACAATAATGCCTAAGTTCTATTGAATATGGTGGGGCCCATACTTATTAAAATGTATAATTAATATTTCATATTTTTTTATTTTACTCTCTTAAAAGTAAATAATTTCTTCACTATATTTTGCATTTAAAGTTTTACTACTCTGTAATTTTACTATATCATCTCTAATTAATTATTATAATTTATTTATATATTAAAAAATTAATAATATTTAACTAAAATATAAAATAGACATTTATGATAGGTCTGTTTCAACCGTAATTTTACTTTATCACCTCTAATTAATTATTATAGATTATTTATATATTAACAAATTAATAATATTCAATTCGTGATTTTACTATATCACCCCTAATTAGTTATTATAAGTCATTTAGGCATTAAAAAAAATAATATTTAATTAAAAAAGGTAAAATAAACATTTATGACATGTCTGCTTTAGCTGTTTCAAATGTGATTTTACTATATCGTCCCTGATTAATTATTATAAGTTATCCAGGTATTAAAAAATTAATAATATTTAATTTAAAAAGTAAAATAGACATTTATGATATATCTGCTTCAATTACTTCAACCATGATTTTACTAAATATCATCCCTAATTAATTATTGTAAGTTATTTAAGTATTAAAAAATTAATAATATTTAATAAAAAAGGTAAGATAGGTATAAAAATGATAAATTAACGCTTGATGTTTAAAATTAACTTGACGTCTTATATGAGGTCCACTTAATTTTTTTTTACGAGCATCTTTTATAGTAATTTGGCTAAGTCACTCGAGAAAATTGAAGGAAAGGTGTCTTTTAAGTCTTGAATGAAGGATTGATGACATTGACCAACAGATAGGGTCAAACATCATTAGAATACTTGATTAAGTTAATTGTGGACTTGATTAATATTTTTTAAACTTTCTAATCTTTTCAAAAATACAAATCAACCCAACTCACACCCCTCTTCAATCCAAATCAACCACTCTCTCCTCTCTCTCCAGCTTCTCTCAACTCTCTCCAGCTTCTCTCAACTCTCTCCCAACCAACAGTTCTGCAAAATTTCTCCCTTCAACCTCTGGCGATAAATAGTCGGGCGAGTTCTTTTTCGACTTTCAACCGTCAATCGACGTGAATACTTCTCCGGCGACAACAACTTTGAGTTTTTCGTTCTCCCATTTCTTTTTTCACAGGTAAAAAATTATGAAGAAACAGAGAAATATGAGCCAACTACTCTTCTGGTATTGAAATGTGGACTGAATAAAACCATAATTTTTGGCATTTCTGCATTTCTTCTTGTTGTTGTCGTACTGTTGATTCGAATTTGTTGGTGCTTTTTGGTCACAGTTGATGTTCTTAGTGTGCGTGTGTGTGATGTGTTGGTGTTGCTGGGTTGATTTGTTGTTTGTCTTGGTAGAAATGGTATTGCAATAGTTGAAACATCTGATGTAATAGATGAAACATATGATGCAACAGATGAAAATCTGATGCAACAGATGAAAAATCTGATGCAACTATGAAAATCTGATGCAACAGGTGAACAATCTAACGGATCATTCATCTGTTGCGACAGACGACTCTTCTGTTGCGACAGACGACTCTTCTGTTTGGAAGAAATCTAAACAATATTGATCTAACAGATAACTGATTAGTGATCTATTTTTATTCTTTCCAATGGTTTACTCATCATTTTGCAACAGATTAGGACTATTTTTATTTTTTCCAACGGTTTACTCATCCGTTGCAATAGGTCGGTTATATGTTGCAACAGATAAAATACCTGGTGCAACAGATTAGTAATCCATTTTTATTCTTTCTAACGATTTACTCATCCGTTGCAACAGGTCGGTTATATGTTGAAATAGATAAAATACCTGGTGCAACAGATTAGTGATCTATTTTTATGGTTTCCAACGAATTACTCATCCGTTGCAACGGGTCAGTTATATATTGCATCAGATAAAATACCAGGTGCAACAGATATTGCTGTCTTTTTGGTTCCTACGGATTACTCATCCATTGCAACAGGTCGGTTATATGTTGCAACAGATAACATACCTGGTGCAACAGATTAGTCGTCTGTTGGAACTGTTAGCTTACTATTATGCATTAATCAATTATAATCTATGTTATGTTCCTGTTAATTTAAGATAACATGACTCCCAAAAGAAAAGAAATCGAATCAAGTTCAAGTAAAGGAACAAGTGCAACAACTCAGCTACATCCACCACTCTATGATCTTGCTTTACAAGTATTATCTCAATCAGGAGCAGAAGATAATGAACATGGGGAGGAGGAATCTTTCAAAAGAGATGATCCAAATGCTAATAGCCCTTCCGCCGAAGAGTTGGTCAAAACCTTCAGCATTGATCGTTATCCTGTGAGAATGCAATGCGATGGTGCCACAGATTTAACAGGTGATCTCATAGTTAAGTCAGTCATGGGAAATTCTTTCGACGCCTTCAGAAAAATACTTCGAGAATAAAAATTGGATTCTTATTTCAGGGAAAGCTGCTTTGGGCAATATCTTGATTTGTCGGAGGACAACAATGCTCTTTTCCAGAGGAAAATGGTATATGATCTTCTCAAGCGCAGGTTTATGTATGAAAACAAAGATAAGATGGATGAGGTATGGATAAATTACTGTGGCATGCCTGTTTGTTTTTGTTGGGAGGAGTTTGCCATAGTTACCGGACTAAAATGTTATCCTCCTTCTCCTTCTTAAGTTATACCTACTCTGACCCAAAAAAAACACCCCGCACACCCAAAAAAGGAAAAGGCAAGTCGAGTGATCGTGATGACCTGGTGTCCATTGTTGGTCCAAGCTTCAAAAACAAAAATCTGATTGAAGCGTTGAAAGGTAAAGAACTTTCAAAGAAGCACAAACAATCATTGTACTTGGTTTGGTTTGTTCATAATATTCTTTGGGCGAGAGACGTTAACAACAACATAAGCCTCGGTTTAATAAATCTCTCCGAGGATCTTGAGCCATTTAACAGCTATCCTGGGGGTTATAAAAGCTTCAAAATGACTGTTGAATATTTGTCGACTCCATTAACGCCAAAAACAGTCAACTTATATGGTTTCCATGGGCCTTCAGGGTAAATATTTCTTTTATCATGATATGATTCATCATTTTTTTTATTCAATAATGTTTTTGATTTATTGGCGTTATGTTATAGGCTTGGGCATTTGAAGTCATTCCTTATTTGAGACAACAAGTGAACTACTAGGAAGAAGTTTCCTGTCCAAGAATTCTGAGATGGTTGTCGGCCAAAACCGATAAAAATGCAAAATTTCTTGATCTTTTCAATCCCCCCAAGGGAGCAGTAAGTCCAATTCTAATTAAGTTTTTGTCTTAATGAATGATTAAATGATTTCATCATCATTCTTAATATATGTACCAATTTATTTTAGATTGTCCATCCGTGGCTTGTTCCGACCAACCGAGAGTTGAAGATGCTATTTTTTCTTACTTTACGGTCTGTGCAAACTTTATCGGACCCTAAGGTCGTTGATGGAATAAAAATGGAATTTTTTGGATCAACAACCATCACAAGAAAAATAATTTTGGAGGGTGGGGCCAATGATGCTCCTCTTACAGTTTTTGAAACAACAAGCCATTATGATTATGATCATAATGGTTGTACAAATTTTTCTCCAGATTTTGCCGCAACTAGAGAATGTTCTTCATGCAAATGTCAAGACTGCAAGGAAAAACACGATGGAGTGATTAATGCTATTAATGCACTAACTGCTTCTATAAAGGAAATGACATCTAAGAGGGGTGTCATTCCATCAAAGAGGATTTTATATTCAGACACTCCACTAGAGATCAAGGGGTCTAAGAGGAGAAGGAAAGACACTTCCAAGGCATCATCAATCATAAAAAAAAGCAAGATTGCAACGCCTCTATCTTTGTCTTGCACCGATGTTTAGTGTGCAAGGGCCACAGAAGAGCAACATGAGCTGAAGAAGGTGAATGTACATCATCTGTTCCAAAAAACAAATAGGCACATATCCGTTTCAACAGATGATACATCTGCTGAAAATTATCAAACAGATATATACATCTGTTGCAACTGTTGTCTAACCTGTTACATCAGATTCATTATCTGTTTCAACAGATGAGTCTTATGTTGCAACATATGGATCATCTGTTCGAAATTATCGTACTGCTTTGATTTACCTGTTCGAATTTGTCCAAATAGATAATCCATCTGATGCAACATAAAACTCATCTGTTGTAACAGATGGAAAATCTATTGTATATCTCTACTTAGCATTGACAATTCTGGCTTTCCAGGTGGATGTCACAGCTACTGCCGAAGAGCATAATATGACAGTTGATAATCCATCAACTACTTCCAAAGATGAAGAAAAAGTAGAGCCTGTCAGTTTGGGAGAACGGAAGAATTACCGATTTGAAGGGTTCAACATCTCGGACGAGGCTCCAAAAAAACTAACACAGTTGATCAACGACTATTCAGAATGGATTGCCGATGGGCTGTTAAAGCATCATGCCGGCAGGTACATAAATCAATTTTATGGATATTGGTTTATACAATTCTTGTTGTAAGAACCTGACATTAACACATATAAATCATCATGTAGAAAAAAATATGACGAGCGCTACAAAGTGAACGAATCGAGTCTTGGTTTTGATATGTTCGACTTTGTTGTTGCACATCCCAAAACAAAGAATTGGTTCTTTTTGATTTCACAGCCCCAAATTTGCTGGAATGATGAGGTTTAAATGTCATACATATTACTATTAATTAATACTTTATTTAATTGCACCTGCGTATTGATTTTTTCATCACGTAATCCGAAATATTTGATAATATGTGCAACACATCGATGTTATTTTTTACTACCTCCGAAAGAAGGTCAAGTTACAAACACAAGAATAATACAGATACACAACAGACAATTGTTTGTACAAAGTTTACATCAATAATGCCTACGATAGGTATTGTCAACAGCATCCGGAAGTTTCCCGAAATGAGGAATTCTTAATCAACATCATCGAAGGTTTTAGCATTCCGTCTGACTTACCTTGGCATTTGATCGACTTAGTGTACATCCCAATCAATTGTGGTGATGAATTCCATTGAGTGTTGGTTGCCGTCATTCTAAAAGAGAGGTGCATCCAAGTTTATGACTCGATGTCGCGAAGGAGACGTTTTGGACCGTCGTCTGAGATACAAAAGATGGCCAAAATATTGCCTACTTACCTTGATATGAGTGGCTTTTTGGATTTCGATGATTGAAGCATATCGGGATAAAATGGCTAATCCATTTGATGTACAATATGTTGACGGAATTGTTCAACAAACCATTGGTATCCTGTAAGTTTAAGTGTCATGATTTAGTTTTATTTCACAAATTTCACAACTCTTGCATGAACTGCAAGATATAAATTATCTATTTTTTTATAACGCAGGGATTGCGGTTCTTTTGTTACCGTCTATGCCGAGTATTTGAGTGATGGATTACAAGTACCAAATAATGGACTTGATGCTGGATTACTATGCAAAAAATATGATGCTCATTTATGGAAATATGGAGAAGTGAAAGCTCAAAAGCCGTACGCAACCGACGTTAAAGATCCACGATGACCAAAGCCGAATTCCATAACACTGGATGAAGAACAACTTGTCCATATTGATTAGATCTTTATACCTTGAGTCCGTCAATGTAATAACCTATCCTCCTTGGTTTAACTTGTTAATTTTTTAGTAGAGTAGATCGTTTGTATCCATAATAATTTTTTTTACATTTAATTTATTTGTTGAGTTATTTCATGTAATTTCCGAAGGCTTCGATTTATTTTATTCTGTCTATGAATATAATTAATTCTAAGTTTTGAACATGTTAATTGAAATGGAGTACTAGATTCAAATATCGTAATAGATAATACATCTGCTGCAACAGATGACATATCTTATCAGATAGATTTAGACATATGTTGCAACATGAGATGCAACACGTAGGTCATCTGCTGGAAATTATATAACAGTCTTTCTACCTTTTTTGATTTGCTCCAATAGATTACCGATCAGTTGCACCAGATAAGTTATATGTTGCAACAGATCGTAGACAGACAGACGGGGAACATCTGCATAACGCAACAGATGATCAACCTATTCCAACAGATAATCAATCTATCACAATAGGTACTATATCTGTTACGACAGATATAAAATCTGTTGCATTATAAAAATTCAACTTTGCCAGAAATTAAAATTATTGCCCCTACATGTATAGTGAATTGGCTTGAAATAAAAATTTGTTATTGTGTTCGTCTCTGTCTTTGTACATGTTCTTTTTTATAAACGGGCTCCAACCATTTAGTTAGTACCCCATATGCCCAGACTCATTGCATCTTTCCCACAACGGTGTCGCATACACCGGTCATTTGTGTGCCGATCAGCAAACACTCGATGTATGCAAGCGAGTATGGCCCTCACGCTGCACCGGTTGTATTTTTTGGGAGCTGGATGTTCTTATTTCGACCTTCAAAAACCCATGATTCCTTCCCCAAGAATTCAGCCAGCAAATGATCCATTAGCTTACTCTGCGTCAATAACTTGGGCAAAAACTTCAAGAGTGGCTGCATGTGGGTTAAAAACGTCTTCTCACTGAACACAGGTAAGTTGCAATCATAAACCTTAATCTTTCCCTCGTATAGTAGTATCTCAACAGTGAGAAAATGGGTGACATCCACGTTTATGACTGCAAGGATTCTCTTTGCCTTGGTCCAGTTCTTGCCATATGGATATGGCCTCTTCCCTCTAACATATTTAATCGCTTCTTACTCCCATTGGAACATAGAAACTAACTGATCAAATCCCGAGCCACCGAAATCAGCTATCTTACAGAGTTTAGTGTACCTATCCTTGAAATTATTGTAGAAATTGAGGTCCATTATCCTATCGGCAGTATTATAAGCATCCGGGTATGCTAATTGCCTGCCCCTCATGAGGCAGAAAATTTCATCAACATACTGTGGTATAAAAAGATAATTTTTAAATAGGTTAGTAATTGTAAAGAAAAAAAACACAGTCGAAAGAATCCGATGCAGAGGGTTCTCTGAATCAGTTCACAGATTACCTAACCAATGCAACTTATGCAACAAATGTGTATTATGTTGCAACAGAATACCAAGTTTTTGCAACAAATTACACATCTTCTACGTAGATTCTTCTTCATGGAGTAGATTGGAAGGGTAGGTTAGCAAAATTAAACTTACCTTGTCCTCGTACCACACACACATATTTGTCATATTCGAGAAGTCTTTGGCGGCAAATGAATGTATGGTGTATTCTTTTTGAACTTTCATCTTGATGAATTCTTCCAGTTTCTTCTTCTCCTTGCCAAGCATCGCGAATATGTCCACCTTCTTTGGTATCTCCTGAACTTCAACAACTATTGGAGCGGGGGAGTTGCAAATTTTGCTGATTTCAGAACGGAGAGAATTTGTCTAATTTTTCTTCTCTTCCCCCTAAACTCCACTGTAGGAGTGCATGGCTCCCTCACCTCGTTGTATAGTATGACACCCCTCCTGGATTTTAACTCCCCGACATCTTCAGTAATAACCTCTAGCTTGTCGAGGAGTTTATCCTCTCTGTCCTTGCACACTTTGTATTTGCAATAAGAACATGAGGGTGAAGAGGGGTGAGAGGGACCACTGTAAGGGTGGGAGGGACTGGTGTAGAGGTGAGAGGGAGGACCTGTAGAAGGGGTGTTTTCAAACATATTTATTTTTTGCTGAGCACCAATATGCTCATAATCACGACTGGCAGCAAAAACAACAGCAAGATGGTTGTCACTATCACAAACAACTCCACCAGCAACACCCCCAGAAGAAGCACCCGGATCTATTGTAGTTTGAGTTTGGTCGTGAAGAGCTTCAACATTAGACTGACCTTGCCTAACTGCTCTTCTTATGGATGTTGCTCCATCCAATTCCTTCTTTATTAACTCCACCGTTGGGTCTTTTTTTGTATCAACAAGACCCAGAGTAAGAAAAGAAGTCATCCCCAGCTCATCAATGGTAGGCACGATCCAAGGATGCACAACCTATAAAAAAATGACAGGAGAAATTTAAATCATATAATAATAATTTGCAGTCAGTTGGGTTACATGGGACTCGGGTTATGTTAACACAACCAACTTATGCAACAGACGATCTAGCTACCGCAACAACTGATCTGTATGTTGAAATAAATTGATAATATATTGCATCAGAATACCCATCTGTTGCATAATTTACAGTAGATGAGTAATCTGTTGAGTAGGGCTCAGAGAACAGAGCAACATATGGTTAATCTGTGGTAAAATATGGATTGTCTGTTGCAACAGATTACCCATCTGCTGCACCAGTTGCAGTTGACAGGTAATCTGTTACAACAGATGGAACATCTGTTTCAATATCTTTCTTTGAGGAAAATTATTTTAGTTGAAAGAAAACGTACTGCATTATCCGGAGGTTTAAAGAGATCAGCCTCGTTAATATTTTTTTGCTTCTCTCTACTGCAGCCAACCACCTAAGGATCCTTGGATGAGAAACCTTATCCGGGTAATTCGTGAAATGCTTTCAGAGGGGAGGAATGACTTCACATGCCCAAGCCTAAAAATTGTAAACAGGAAACAAGCAAAAAAAGGTCACAAGTATATTCAATATAAATTAATGAATGAGTAAAAATAGTTATCAATTTTACCATGAAAGCCTAAGGAAAGCCGTATAATGTGGTCGTCTTTGGCTTTAGCTCTTCCAGTAAATATTTGACAGTCAAGTAGTAGCTGTCGTAGTCCCAGGGATAATTGTTGAATTTCCCAAAATCATCAGCAAGCACCAACAAATCATGTTCTATGACTTTCTTGACGTCTCTTGCCAATAAAACAAAATGGACAAACCAAACTAGGCACAATTTCTCCCTGTAGTGCTTTGGTATGTCTTTATTCTTGAGATCCGCTATCAAATCCTTCACTTTGTAGCTAGGTCCAACAATGCCCAACAACCCATATTTTTTTATCTTTCATTTATTGGACCCTTTGTGGGGTGTTTTCTTGATGGCAGGTTCTTCTGGACGATCACATCTCAATCCCGTCACAATGGCAAACTCTTTCAATTCAAAACAAATCAGCATGCCACAGTAGTTGATCCAGACTTCATCCATCTTATTTCCGCCCTCCTGCAGACCTCCATCATCTCCCACATATATGATCCTGTGCTTGAGAAGGCCATATACCATGATCATTGGGAAATGGAGAGGGCGGGGCCCAGACAGCTCAAGAAAGTGTGCAAAGCAGCTCTTCTTAAAAAGTCCATCTATGTTTTCCTTCTTCATAATACTCCTAAGTTCGTCAAAAGGTTTCCCCAACTGACATTTAAGTACAAGATCACCAAATACTGTATTAGGTTTATTCATCGGCATCGCAACTCAAAACTTGTCAATATTAATGGTTTTGACAGAATCATGCTGGAATTTCTATATTATTTCACGCCCCATTGGTGAGTAGGAGTTATCACTTTCCTCGACTTCATTTTTCCCTGACTAAGATTGTTCTGGAAGTTTCTCTGAATCTATCTGTACTCTAGCATTTTTTGTTTAGTGATCAGAAGTTGGTCCACTTTCTCCACTTTCAGTTTCTTTTCTTTTGAGAGACATCTTTTAATTACAAACAAAAGAAAAACAAAAAATACATTGCATTTGATGTCTGCATAATTTTTTTAAAAAAGGTGAGACAAATTTCAATAAATTATTCTTACCATATAACCAAAAAAAATACTCCAACGAACAATCCATCAGTTGGAACAGATAGGGAACCCGAATCTGTGTGAAAACCTATTTAATATCTCCCCACAGATATTCCACCTGTTACAACAGGTGGAGAAATTTCATTAAATTATTCTATGCCACATTATAAAAAAATACTCCAACGGATAACCCATCAGTTGGAACAAATGGAGAATCTGTTTGAAGACCTATTTAATATCTCCCAACAGATCTTCCACCCGTTGCAACAGATGGACCACCACCACCAAAACCAATTCCACCAAGACCACCACCAATGCCACCAATAACAACACCAAGACCACCGACACCACCGCCAAAAAACACAAATGCCAACACCACCACCAACAGCCACCAACAACACCACAAACACCATCCAACAATACCACGACAGTCAACAAAACACTGAGAGAAAAATTAGGGTTTTCTCGGGTGCTTCCTACTTTTTTAGCATCAAAATTCAAAATTATTAACCCATTCTCGAAGATAATACAACTAAAAGTCTTTTTTTTTATCATCAACAAAAAAGTCCTATTTTTTAGAATAAAGAACAAATATAGAACTCTTCTCGAACTCTGTTACATGTGAATATAGAGAAAACAACGGATACAAGCGGGAATGAAGTAAAAAACAACAACTATATATAGTCGTAAATGGAAAGAAAATTGACCTATTTTGAAGGGTTGAGCAATATGTTGAGTAGTTGTTGTTTTTATTATTGAGAGGGAGAGGATACCCCGAGAGAGAGAGAGAGAGAGAAGAGCTAGAACTTAAGATTTGAAATGAAAGTTTTGTGTAAATAGATGATTTGTATGGGTTGATTTGTAATTTTGGAAAAGAATGACAAGTTTTGAAATTGCTAATTTGGTCCCAATTGATCTTAATTAATTTTAAATTTTTTAAAAGATATAGTTTTTAAAACATTGAGTTGATGAGAAATCATTTCAACTCAGAGTAATCGATCGATGACTCGGGTCGGGATGAACGCAATACCAATGCCATGCAATTGCAAAGACTCGATTGGTTTTGTAGTTGACCCTGCGACCTCATTCATTCATCCCTAGTTCCACCTAAATCAACTTAGGTACTATCACTATCCTAACATTGAGTTGACAAGAACTCATTTCAACTCAGATTGATCGATCGATGACTCGGGTCGGGATGAACGCAATACCAGCGCCATGCAATTGCAAAGACTCGATTGGATTTGTAGTTGACCCTGCGAGCTCATTCATTCATCCCTAGTTACACCTAAATCAACATAGGTACTATAACTATCCTAACATTGAGTTGATGACAACTCATTTAGACTCAGAGTGATCGATCGACGACTCGGGTCGGGATGAACGCAATACCAACGCCATGCAATTGAAAAAACTCGATTGGATTTGTAGTTGACCCAATGAGCTCATTAATTCATCCCTAGTTCCACCTAAATCAACTTAGTTACTATCACTATCCTAACATTGAGTTGATGAGAAGTCATTTCAACTCAGAGTGATCGATCGACGACTCGGGTCGGGATGAACGCAATACCAGCGCCATGCAATTGCAAAGACTCGATTAGATTTGTAGTTGAACCTGCGAGATCATTCATTTATCCCTAGTTCCACCTAAATCAACTTAGGTACTATCACTATCCTAACATTGAGTTGATGAGAACTCATTTCAACTCAGAGTGATCAATCGACGACTTGAGTCGGGATGAACGCAATACCAACGCCATGCAATTGCAAAGACTCAATTGGATTTATAGTTGACCCTGCGGTCTCATTCATTAATCCTTAGTTCTACCTAAATCAACTTAGGTACTATCACTATCCTAACATTGAGTTGATGAGAAATCATTTCAACTCAGAGTGATCGATCGATGACTCGGGTCGGTATGAACACAATACCAACGCCATGTAATTGCAAAGACTCGATTAGACTTGTAGTTGACTCTGAGAGCTCATTCATTCATTCCTAGTTCCACCTTAATCAACTTAGGTACTATAACTATCCTAACATTGAGTTGATGAGAACTCATTTCAACTCAGAGTGATTGATCGATGACTCGGGTCGAGATAAACACAATACCAACGCCATGCAATTGCAAAGACTCGATTGAAGCTGTAGTTGACCCTGCGAGCTCATTCATTCATACCTAGTTCCACCTAAATCAATTGCAAAAAAATTTGTTGCCACAAACGACTAAGCTGTTTAAAATTTTCAAACAGGTACATATATGTTGCAACAGATGACATATCTGATTTAATTATCGAATAGATATTTGCATCTGTTGTGACAGATGACTGAGCTGTTGGAAATTTTCAAACAGATATTTATATCTGTTGTAATAGATGACATATCTGATTTTATTAATTATCAAATGAAAATTTTCATCTGTTGTCACAGATGACTGAGTTGTTGGGATTTTTAAACAGATATTTATATCTGTTGTAACAGATGACTGAGCTGTTCAGATTTCTAAATAGATATTTATATATATTGCAACAGATGACATATCTGTTTGAAAATCTTTTATTCTCTTTTAATTTTAAAGCAAGAAGCTTGTGGTCCGAGTAGATAATATCAAGTAGTAGTACGTACTACTAAAGGCGGTAAAAAATATTTCTTGGATATCTCAAAAGTGAGTTCATTGAGAAGTCTTGTCTTGTTTTTTCAATGTTAGTAATCTTAGTCTTCCTCGTGCCCCTCAAATTATTAATGGAATTAATGAATATAGAAAACCACCACATCTACGTACAGAATACATCTATAGAAATTATCTCATCTCTTCCTTCAGCTGTAGTTTAATTTATTCAACTGTCATTTTTTTCTCTCTCCTCTTTAGGGTCACAACCTTTTTTCTCTCTTTTCTCTTCTCTTCTCATAAAAATCTTTTTGGATCTAAACCCATCCATATCTTTCCTCGACATAAATTTCTGTTTTGATCTCCTTATTGATATTAAGGTATGGTTCATTATTGCTCTTTCATTCTCGTCTTCTTATTTGCAAGTTATTCATATCTATTTTTTTATTTAATTACTATTTACCCATATCATATTTATTAATTTTTTTTAAGGAACTTGTAAGTGTTGAATAAACAATTCGAGAATTTTTATTACAATATGAGAAAAAAGTCATCTGTTGGGAGAAGTTTAAAAGCCTTGTTGGCAGTATCATTTTTTTTTGTATGTATTTTGTTTGTTTCATTATTGTTGATGCAGTTATTGATGTTGTTGGTGGGGTTGACGTTGTTGGAACTTGTGGTGTGGTGTTGTTGATGGTTCTGGAATAAAAGATGTTGCTTCTTTATTGTTGATGATGTTGTTGGAACAAATGTTGTTTTTTTTGTTGTTGATGTTTATGCTGTTGTTGATGTTGCAACAGATGGAGAAACTGTTGGAACAAATAAAATCACAAGAAAGGCTGGTTTGATGTATTCCATCAGACTCCACATCTGTTGCAACAGACTCCACATATGTTGCAACATACTCCACATCTGTTGCAAAGGATGGATAATGTTCTTTTTGTGACATCAATTTTTTTCCTCTTCTTTATAGATATAAGGAACTAACAGTTGATCAACTTTTGACGGACTATCGCAAGAGGCTGCAGTAAAGATGGGATCGGAGGAATAACCTGCTTGCAGATGGAACCACTTCATATGTGGGAGGTATGTATTACTGATAATGTTATCGTGGAAACACACACAGGGTGCATTGATTTTGTGAATGATTTTTTTACTGATTAGTCATAGATCGTTTAAACAAGATGTATGCAATTTTAAAGTTAATTTTGGTAGATACGAACTGATAAGGCTGAGGGTCCATGAATATGGTTCTGATAGCGTGTTAAGATTTAATGTCGGTTGTTGCTCATGTTTATTTGTCAAGCATTACGAAGGGATCTAGTTTTTGTGTCATTGTAAAGAGATTCAATAGCGATTGGACTAACTTTTAGGGTGCATTGGACCCTTAGAGGGCCTTCGAAGCTTAGCACTGCATCTAACAAGAATGGAAAATCAGTATAGTTATTGCCCTGGCCAAAATTTATATGGCTGGGTTGCTCGCTCGGGGTGATGATTATATGCCAGAATATGCGGTAGGAGAATGCTTTCGAAGGAAAATGGGTGGTTAATGGATGACTATATCATCTGAGATCTAATTAAAGAAGATACATAAGGTAGATACAACTTCTAACAAATTTGGCCGGTGGAATTATTTTAACAGATGCGAGATCTGAATCAAATGCAAATATGAAAGTGTATCTGATAATGTAATTTCATCTGTTGTGTCTCTTAAAGAAAAATAATGCATCTGAACACTTTGCTAGGGAGCTGCGTCGGTATTATCACCTAGATAAAAAATAAGAGAAGACCAACAAAGAAGCCTTACGGGCATCGAGGGTTGAAATGATGTACGACAAGTCTAGAAAACTTATGCCAATAGCAACTCCAGTTAAAATAAGGAATCTAAGCGAAGGCGATAAATTTCTGAATTTTAAATTTTATCCCATGCTTTCTTGTTTGTGTTTTCGATCAGGTCCACTGTTGTTGACCTGATCAGAACCACAAACGAGATTGAAAGGCAAATAGAGTATCATTTCTTCCTTAGAAATATGGTTGTAATTGATTGTGTTTTCTTGCCTTGACATGCCTTCAACATTCCTTGGAGAAGATTAGATGCTTGGTATAGTATGTGAATCCCGGTAATTTTCAAACTTGCCCCAACTTGTTGATTTTGTATTCAAGCTGGTCGTTGCCGTCTTCGAAGTTGGTAAGGAGTTCCTCGTCTCTTGTGAGCTCGATCAGGAACACTACCTTCAAAGTTGTGGAATTCTAGAAGCCCTTCAGAACACTTTCTTCAAAAGACTTAAAAGATACAGTGAGGGTCTCTGTGTTTGTTTTAGGTCAAAATATGTTGATGCACGTTGAAGATGTAGTCCCAATAGTTGAACAACACACTTTTATCGAGCGTTGCTCCATGCATATTGCTTAACCAATTTGATAAATTAGTAAGCATGGAGTTACGTAGCGTGTGATCTAAATCGGCTCTACCAAGCCTATCAAACGTTACGTAACTCTAAGCTCATTACGCTATCAAAAAAATATGTCTAATTAGTGCACAAATCGAACGAGTTCAATCTCTCAGCCTTTCTGCTGATCGCTCTTCTCCAGTATAGATGACAAGATATCTGCTATGCAAAAGTCTACACCGTCGCCAAACATGTTTGACTGGGAGCAATTCTTCTGAAGATATCTGTTGATGTCTTCTGAAGAATTGCTCCCAGGATAGCATGTCTGGCGATGGTGTACACTTTTGCATAGCAGATATCTTGTCATCTCTATTGGAGAAGAGTGATCAGCAGAAAGACTGACAGATTGGGCTTTTTTGATTTGTGCACTAACTCGGGCATATTGTTTTGATAGGGTAATGAGCTCGGAGTTACATAACGTTTGATAGGCTTGGTAGAGACGGTTTAAATCACATGCTACGTAACTCCATGCTTACTAATTTATCAAATTGGTTGAGCAAGATGCATGGAACAACGCTCGATAAAAGTGTGTTGTTCAACTGTTGGGACCACATCTTCAACGTGCATCAACACATTTTGACCTAAAACAAACACAGCGGCCCTCCATGTTTCGTTTAAGGCTTCTGAAGAAAGTGTTCTAAAGGGCTTCTAGAATTCCACAACTTTGAAGGTAGTGTTCCTGATCAAGCTCACAAGAGATGAGGAACTCCTTACCAACTTCGAAGATGACAAAGACTAGCTTGAATACAGAATCAACAAGCTGGAGGCAAGCTTAAAAATTATCGGGATTCACATACTACAGCAAACATCTGATCTTCTCCAAGGAATGTTGAAAGCATGCTAAGGTAATAAAACACAATCAATTAATCCCTATTGATAAGGAAGTAGTTATACTCTATTTGCCTTTCAATCTCGTTTGTGGTTCCGATCAGGTCAACGACAGTGAACCTGATCGAAAACACAAATAAGAAGGCATGTGATAAAATTTAAAATTCATAAATTGCCGCCTTCGCTTAGTTTCCTTATTTTAACTGCAGTTGTTGTTGGCGTAAGTTTTCTAGACTTGCTGAACATCATTTCTACCCTCGATGCCCATGAGGCTGCTTTGTTGGTCTTCTTCTATTTTATACCTAGGTGATAATCCCGACCACGCAGCTCCCTAGCAAAGTGTCCAGATGGATTTTTTTTCTTTAAGAGGCACAACAAATGAAATTACATTACCGGATACACTTTCATATTTGCACTTGATTCAGATTTCGCATCTGTTAAGATAATTCCATCGGCCAGATTCGTTAGAAGTTACTTTCTACCCTATGTCTCTTCTTCAATTAGCTCTCAGATGATATAGTCTTCCATCAACCACCCATTTTCCCTCGAAATCATTCTCCTACCGCACCTTCTGTCATATAATCATCACCCCGAGCGAGCAACCCAACCATATAAATTTTGGCCAGGGCAATAACTATATTGGTTTTCCATTCTTGTTTGATGCAGTGCGAGGATTCGAGGGCCCTCTAAGGGTCCAATGCACACTTAAAGTTAAGTCCAATCGCTATTGGTTCTCTGCAGTGACGATAAATATTAATCCCTTCTCAAAACTTGACACGCATAAACACGAGCACCAACCGTCAGTAATTCGTAATAGGGTATCTACACCATCTTTATGAGGTCCTCAACCTTATCAATTTCAAACCCATCAAACTAAACGGTACAATGCAAGATCTTGTTTGAATGATCAATGCCTAATCGGTTAAAAACTGTATTCACAAAAACATTGTACTTTGTGTGTGTTGTCCCGGTAACCTTATCAGTAATACATACTTAACTCCCACACATATGATAGTGGATCCATCTGCACGAGCCTTATTCTTCCTAACCCATCTATGGCTTAAATTGAATAAACAGATAACTAGCTTATTGCAATAGATGACACATCTGTTTATATTGTCAAACAATTGGAGACATCTTTTACGACAGTTGATCAACCTATTGCAGAAATCAAACAGATATATACATCTGTTGCAAAAGATTGCCAGTATGTTGTAAGTTATCTAACAAAAAGAATATATTTTGCCACAGATTACCCATCTGTTAGATTTATTTTAAAGCAATTTTGTTTTCTTTCCGAGATACAATAATTTATAAATAGGTCCCTCCTTACAAATATGGATGATCCAGATTCGTACAAGAATATTCATATCGAGTCCTTGCATGAACTTCAAAGGCAATTTGATGAACTCCAGAGAGATTTGGCTGACTTTGGAGCAAGGCTGCCGGATGAAAAATGTCTGATTGATAATATAAATAATAGTAGTAATAATAATTAGGTAATGTTGTTTATTTTAGAGATTATTTTTCTCCTTTTGTATATCAAATTTGCCCAAGGGATTCAAAAATCTATGAACATTCATTTCATTTTGTTGTCGACTTTGAATTTTTAATTCTTATTTAGTATTTAATAATAATCATTCTATTTATTTCTTGATCTCAATATGTCGACGGTTGGTGGTAGGGATTGAGTAGCAATTTGTGTCAATAGTTAGAGGTTAATCTTCTACGACAGATCGATCATATGTTGCACCTGACGGTTATTAATAAAAAAAGGTTATTATTATTGAGAGGGTGAAAAGAAAAAGACATGACTTTCCGTTCCGATTATTCAATATGAAAAATGTTTCGTAAATAAATAATAAGGAAATAAATGATAAACACAATTTATAACTACAATTTTAATAACTGATCGTGAATTTTCACCATTTTTGTTTTTGAATTTATTTTTAAATTATTTATTATATAATAAAATGGTTATTATTTTATTAAGGAATTTGAGAAGGTATATTTTTTTTATAAAATAAAAAAGTAAGCAAATTTGGATTAATGATATGATGATAGTTATTTTTTTTTTAAAAAGTAGATTATATGTTGCAATAATTAAATTATCTGATGCAACAGGTTCACTATGGTTGCAACAGATGATATATCTGTTGTCACAGATGATTTATATGATGCAACCTATATCGAGTCACAACTCAATAAAAGTGGTTCTTGGAAAGAACTAATTAATAATAATAATCTGAAAAGTCATGACTTATCACAATATTTCTTAATTTAATTAATTCATTACTTTTCACATTAATAAAAAATGTAATTTATAAATGGAGGTGAACAGTTAGATTATATGTTGCAACAGATATGTTATCTGATGCAACATATTTTATATTTGTTGCAACAAATAATATATCTGTTGTCAAAGATGTGTTATCTGATGCAACAAATATAGAATCTGTTGCCATAACTCAATAAAAATGGTTCTTCGAAAGAACTAATTAATAATAATAATCTGAAAAGTCATGACTTATATCACAATATTTAAATTCTTAATTTAATCAAAAATGTAATTAATGTATGGAGGTGAATAGTCGCACCTTTTTGCCTCTCATTCAAATTCAATCCTCTATAAATAGGTTCCTTCTTACTAAATCGTTCATTCAAATACACTCTATTTATTTATTGTATCTCGTCTTTCATAGTACACTCTAGAAGATAAGATTATGGCTGACCTAGTGTCGGACGTTGCTTTTCTGCAAGACGCCGTGAATGAACTTCGGAATCAGGTTCGTGATCTGCAATTGGAACTGGGAGGAGTTAGATCAAGAATGCTCTGCGAGATACGCATGATAAGGAGGGCCTTGCTACTTTCGATTGAAGATTGGCCGGCTGGCAATGATGATGCTGATAATAATAATAATAATTAGACTATTATTTTTCTTTTAGTCTATTATATGTATTTTTATTTATTTTTGTTTTATAAATAAATTATGTTTGATCTTTGACGTTTTAATCCATATTTAATTTTCATTCTGTCTATTATCTTCTCAACAAACATGTCGACGATTCGACGTAAAAAGGAATAATTTAGAATCAAGTAGCAATAACAGGATTTATCTGTTAGGTTTGTGGCAGGGGTTTATGCGTTGTTCAAAATAAATTACTCATGTTGCAACAGATAAGAAGTTGATGCAACAGATAAATAGTCTATTTCAATAGATGACTAGTTTATTGCTTTGCTTGGCTTTGACGTTTTAATTCGTACTCCCTCCGTCTCAAACCGTCCCAAATTGAGATGCCACATTGATTAAGAAAAATAATTAATAACATGTCTAGTTTACCATAACCCACTGATCAGTTGGTGGGACATTAGACATGTTTAAAATAACCATTGTTTGCTATTCAATCGAAATTTCATAAGAGAAAAAAGCTTTTAACGTCGGTCGACGTATAGTCCCCCTATTAAATGATGTTTCCATTTTAATTTGAAGAAAAAGTTATTCATGCAAAGGGTAGAACATGGATTTTTTTTAATCTTTTCTTGATTAATGAAAAAGACAAGTAAAATGAGAAATCGAATTAGGAAATTTGGGATGGGTAATTGGACGTAAGGAATAATTTTGAATCCAGTAGCAATAGCAAGTGTTGAAAACATATTGATTATCTATTGGGTTTGTGGCAGGGGTTGATTTGTGTTGTTTCAAACAGATTAATCATTCATTGCAACAGATAATTAGTCTGGTGCAACAGATAAACATTCTGATGCAATAGATAATTAGTCTGGTGCAACAGATAAATATCCTAATACAACAGATAATACGTTTGATGCAACAGATAATATGATGATGCAACAGATAAACAACCTGATGCAATAGATAAATCTTCTGATGCAACAGATTACTCATCTGATGCACCAGATGATTGATCTGTTTAAATTATGGGCACTTATGCTGGATTCATAATCGGAGTTCTATCCATTGTTGAAAAAATAGAAGTGTACCCAGATGACAAATATGAATAAAAATCATAATTTTACTTACCAAAGTCACCTATGAAGTAATGCCAAAGTGGAAAGTGATGTAGTAAATAAAATTTGACCTAAGAAATTGGTCAGATCGCAGCAGTAGCGTTGTACCAACAACAACAACAACAACAACAAATGGTCAACAAAAAGAAGATAAAGATGATAATGAAGTAGAAGATGATGATAATGAAGCAGAAGATGATGAATAAAGCAGCAGAAACGGAAACAATTAACAACAAAAATCACTAAGAGAGAGAAAACAACAATGGATGAGAAGAGAGAGAAAGACACCTTTTTTTCCCTCCGTTTCCCATTATTTTAGGTATACATTGGGATCAAAGTATAAATTTAAAAACTTGTGAATTATTTTCAAACTTCCCCAACTTTCTTAATCCATAATAAAGTAATTGTCACCTCCAACTAATAATTAAGACTTGTGTCACCTACACCTCATTTTAAAACTCTTTTGTCACCTGTGGCCTAAATCCCCAAGTCACTTTAATTATTTGTTGTAAGCCATTTAAGACATTTATGCTTCACTGCTTCAATCGTGATTTTACTATATCGCCCCTAATTAATTATTATGATCATCTAAGCATTGTACCACTTAATTGAAATAGAAGAAATATTATAAATCACAATAATTAAAAATTTAAATTATTTTAAAAATATAATTGACTATCGACAATACAAAACTCCGGACAAGGAAAGTAACATATATTATTCAAAAATTACATAAAAAGTATTATAAATTAAAATACATAACAACTTAAGATATCTAAAAATAATTTAATATGTTGTATATTTAAAAAAAAATATAAAAATACTATAAATCAAAATAATTAGCAACTTAAATTTTTTATAAAATATAAAATATTTGGTTGACTCTCGAAATTATATTAGTGTCACTTAAAGTGGAATAGAAGGAAAGTATTATCAATCACAATAGTTAAAAAACTAAAATTATTTTAAAAATATAATTGACTATTAATGCCACAAAAGTTTGAATAAGAAAAGTAATGTATATTATTTGAAAATTACATAAGAAATATGATAAATTACAAGAATTAACAACTTAAATTATCTAAATACATATTAAAAGTATTATTGATTATCTAAATTCTATTTGTGTCACATAAATTGAGATCAAAAATAGCATTTATTGAATCCGTGCTAGATCACATCAAATAGTGTATAAGAAATTATGTTAACATACAAACGACTCCTATGTTTTAATGAAAGAAACATATACAAAAACAAAGTTCGATAAAACATTTACAGAAGTATATTTTATCGTGTTCTCAAAGTCAAATAACTTAAATTAATATGAAAGATGGTAACTTGTAGTTTTCATTTTTATAGTTTTCAAAACACTTAAAATTTAAATTTAAAATATTAATTTAATTTAACTTCAAAGAACAAATTGATAAATAAAAGAAAAGGAGAAATAAAAATAAAGAATATTTATGTCGTCTTAGTAGGGGAATACAATTCAATTTTGGGTTATTCATTGCAACCCACATGTGATTTAATATGCAATTACTAGACAACTCTTTATCATTTTCAACAATTATTTTCTATTTTATTCAACAAGTATCAAGTGTTATGTATCAATTTTAATTTCATATTTTATACTTAGTGTAGCAAATCTCAGTCACAAGATTAAAGATCTAAACTTCAAAATGCATCAACTTTTATTATTTACATGAGTAAGTTATACATAATTATCTTGTCAGATAATTTGGCTCATTGAAAAATACTATCAAGTAGTTAATATGTTTTGTATATTTATATTTTATATATAATTCATAATTGGAATTGATATCAATCTAACTTATCGTACATGATCAAAATATTTTAATATTGGGCCTGTGTTGACACGAGCCATGCTTCTCTAGTATATATATATGAGCCGATTTTTATCCGACAACTCAAGCCACTGCTTTAGGCCCCCAATTTTGGGGGCTCCACCTTACATCATTTTTTATATATATAAAAAAGTATATGTTCAATTGTTTTAAAACTTTGAAAGAGTAAAAGGGCCCCATTTTTGTATCAAGAATAGTCAAAGTTCTTTCTTAAAAAAAGTACGTAAGAAGTCCCCAAGTGAGCGTCTTATGGGGGGCCGTCAAGCACATACGGCAAGGAACTCACAATTGGTTTAAAGAAGAGTAAAAGGGCCCCATTAATAATCCTCAAACGTTTTTCTTTTAAAAAAGGAACAACTTTGAAAAGACAAATACATATTTAAAGAATTTGATTTGACTGAGTCTTAAAAAAGGCAAAATACATATTCATAAAAAATATGAAAGAAAGAATACAAATTAATTATTACTTTTTATTTTTATCTTTCCAATTAAAATGAGATCTTTTATTTTCCTTTTCTCGATTAATGAAACTAACGTACATATTCTGATATTCATCCTATTTCTTCTCCATTTATTACCTTCAAATCTTATTTTATTTTTTAGTTCTTATATTATCAAACTTCAATTGTTCAAGAGATTTTTTTCACAATATTATTATTCATTCAATTTTTTCTTGAATATCAAGACTGTTAATAGTTTATGAAGATTAAAGTTATTATTTTCAGATGAAGTTATTAAATCAGGTTCTATTATTTTAGTTTTATATTATTTTTTTTGTTAAATAATTGTGCAAGCATATATTGATATTTGGTAGACATATTTTATTGTTTATTGATTTTTTTTGAGTTTTTAGTTGTGTAGATATAAATTATTCTTTTAGTGTTTATCAAAATTTAAATATGTCAACTAGAAAATATGAATTCGGTGCTTCAAAACTTAAAAATAAAAAAAGGAGAATTGAAACTTTGGTAGAATCTCAAAAAGAAGCTTTAGATAATTTTTTAATAAATAATAAAACAACAAAATTAGAAAATATAGGAGAATGTTCTCAAGATGAGAAAATTATTAAATCAGTTGAATTAGAAGATAGGAGTAATACTATTCAAAAAGAAGAGAAGAAAATTAATGAGAAATCTACTATAGATCCTCAAGAAAATCAAGAACTTAATGAATCAAATAATTGTATTCTTAAAAACATATATGATCCTAGTCAATGGATCAATATCGATACAAAATTGAGAGACTTACTAGTGGAAAAGAGACCAATTAGAATTAGTGATACAAATTTTTCAAATGATAAATTATCAAGACATTATTCTAATGTCCATTATTTTCAAATTTTAGCAAATGGAGAAAGACACAAAAGAAAATGGTTAGTTTATTCTAGAGATTTAGATAAAGTATTTTGTTTTTGTTGTAAATTATTTAATACAAATCCTAATATTACTAATATTAGTAATATTAAACTAGCAAGTGAAGGTAGCAGAGATTGGAGAAACCTTAGTGCTAAGCTTAAAGCTCATGAGATATCAAACGAACATATTATTAATATGGGTGCATGAATTGATTTACAAATGAGATTGAAGAAAAATAAAATAATTGATAAAGATGTTCAAGATCAAATCAATAGGGATAGAGAACACTGAAAAAGTGTACTATCAAGAATTATTGCCGTAATAAAAACTCTCGAAAAATATAATTTGACATTTAGGAAAAAAATGAGAAAATTTATCAGGAGAATAATGAAATTTTCTTAAGTCTAATTGAAATGATTGTTGAATTTGATCCAATCAAGCAAGAACATATTCAACGAATTAAACATGATGAAATTCACAATCATTACTTAGAACATAATATACAAAATGAGTTAATAAATTTATTGGTGAGTGAAATTAAAAACAAAATTATTGAAAAAGTCATAGAAAAAAAGTATTTTTCAATTATACTTGATTACACTCCGGATACTAGTCATCAAGAACAAATGTCTTTTATATTGTGAAGTATAGATATTTTAGCAACTCGAATAAAAGTTACTGAGTATTTTTTAGAATTTCTAAAAGTGGATGATACAAGTGGTAAAGGTTTTTTTGAAGTTATTGTTGATGAAATTAAAAATATTGAACTTGGCATTGATAATTTAAGAGGATAAGAATATGATAATGGATCTAATGTGAAGGAAAAACAACAAAGAGTTCAAAAATGACTTTTAGATATTTTTATACTCCATGTGGTTGTCATAATTTAAATTTAGTACTTTGTGATGTTGCTAATTCTTGCACAAAAGCTATTTTATTTTTTCGAGTGGTACAACGTATATATACATTATTTTCTTCTTCTACCAAGCGATGAAAATTTTTAAAAGATAGTGTACCTGATCGATCTCTTAAATAATTGTCACAAACACGATGGAAAAGTCGTATTGAAAGTATTAAGGCCATAAGATTTTGAACTCCACAAATAAGAGATGCTTTACTGAAATTAGCAGAAGTTAGCGAGGATCCAAAAATTAAAAGTGAAGCTAATTGCTTAGTAACATATGATCTTTAAAATTTTGAATTTTTATTGGGTATGACTATTTGACATGATATTTTATTTGCAGTTAATTCAGTTAGCAAATTTTTGCAATAAAAAGATATGCATATTGATGTTGCTATAGATCAATTAAGGGGTTTAATTTCCTTTTTTAAAAAATATAGAGAGCAAGGATTTGTAAGTTCTATGATTTCTGCTAAAGAAATTGCATTTGAGATGAATATAGAACCTGAATTTCGTACTAAATGTGTACTACATAGAAAAAAATAATTTGATGAGACTGTTAATAATGAAATCACAAGGTCTCCCGGAGAATCTATTAGAGTTGAGTACTTCTTATATATAGTAGACCAAGCTCTTTTTTCTCTTCAAAATAGATCTGAACAATTTGAAGCTTATGAAAATATTTTTGAATTTCTATTTAGTGGGAAAAAATTGAGACCACTAGATGATGATAATTTGAAAAAGACATTGTCTTAATCTTGAATGTTCTTTAAAATACAATAATCATTCTGATATTGATGGTTTAGACTTATTTTCTGAGTTAAGAGTATTAAGAGAGATAGTACAAGTAGATGACAATATTTTAATTGATATACTCAATCAAATAAAAAGACTTGATTCTTTTTCGAATGCTTATATTGCTTATAGAATAATGTTAACTGTTCCTGTAACAGTTGCCTCAACGGAAAGAAGTTTTTCAATATAAAAACTAATAAAATCTTACTTGAGATCGACAATGTCTCAAGAGAGATTCAGTGGATTAGGTATATTATCAATTGAAAAGAGAATTATTAGAAGAAATTGATTATAAGACAATTATTCATAACTTTGCTTCTCAAAAAGCTAGAAAAATAGATTTTAAATAAAAATTATGTATTATATAATTTTTTTTCTTGAAAAAAAAATATCTAGAGCCTCTCATCGAAGTTTGGATTTAGGCCCCCAATAGTGTTGAGCCGCCCTTGACATATATATATATATATAAATAAATAAATGAGACTATTACTCCATCCTATGTGGCACGCCTTGGAGGGCTTCAATCCTATTTATCCTTTTTCTCTATTTTTTCCCTTATTTTCTAATTAAAAAATCAATAAATCCTATATATTAAACTCTATTAAATTTTGTAAAAATTATAATCATTCACGAGTATAAGTTAATGTATTGATTATTAATTATTGTTTATACTAATGGGAATTGAAAAGTCATCATTAATTAACAAAAAATAATTTTACTTCAAATATCGGATCGCCACTTTCTTTTTTCATCACTCATTTTTACACTAAATACCGGATCATATTTCTCACTTTAATTTCCAGCTTTCTTTAATTTTACTAACTTATTTTTTTTGCATGCACTAATTGATTTTTCCGTTTGACGTGAGTTCGATTTTAGAGGGTTTCAATCCTATTTATCTTTTTTTCTCTATTTTTTGACTTTTTTTTCTCTATTTTTCCTTATTTTCTAATTAAAAAACCAATAAATATTATATATTAAACTCCATTAAATTTTGTAAAAATTATAATCATTCGTGAGTATAAATTACTGTATTGATTATTAATTATTGTTTATACTAATGGGGAATAGAAAAGTCATCATTAATTAACAAAAAATGATTTTACTTCAAATATCGGATAACCACTTTCTTTTTCCATCACTCACTTTTACAACAAATATCGGATCATATTTCTTACTTTAATTTTCAGCTTTCTTTTATTTTACTAACTTATCTTTTTTGCATGCACTGATTGATTTTTTCTTTTGACGTGAGTTCGACTTATACAATGATTTTGTATTTGTAGCAACACTATTTAATATAGGGATTTTGTGTTTTAATTTGCTGCTATATTGTAATTCATTGTTTGAAGGTGAAAAAATGACTCCAATTTTACTTCACGGTACTTTGCATGTGACGAAACACGAGGTCGATAGGCTGCATGAGAAGCACGGTGGAATCTTCTTTAGCAAGGTCTATTATATTTATATAAGTGCCACTTGAATTTTGAATTGAATCACCTTATGTATTGGTCTTTCCTTAATTATCCCAGGCTTTTGTTGGTCAATTTTAGTAATTTTTTGTTAATTACATAAAAGATACCATTATGGTATTTCTTTCATATTCTTTTTAAAGATTTTTTTTGTAGAAGTCTTTTGATAAATAAAAAGGCAAGAAAGTTGAAATATTCTTAAAATATTACGAGCAAAAAAGGAAAGAATTTTAATTCTGATTTGAGAGGACATTTAGGGTAATAAAAATTAGGAAAAATGCATAATTAACGTGTGAGGAAGAGAAAGATAAATTAATTAATAATAAAATGAAAGAAAAAAAAATTAAAAAGAGAGAGAAGTTTTAGTTTAAATTTACTATTAATTTGATATAGAAAATTTTCTTTTTCTCACATTTCTATCATTTTTTGTTAAAATACTTTAAATTTATATGAGAAAAAGATGAGAATATATTAGAAAAAGTTTAATATTGGGGGATTTTACATGAAATAAAGAGAAAATAAAGTGAAAAGCATTTTCAAAATTAAACTTTAGAAATTTACAAATAATATTCATTTATTTTGTTTCCTATTAGTCATCCTAATTACACAAATGAGAGGAGATGTAACATAAAAATGTAAAAAAATTGAGATATTTTTGAAATATTACGTGGAGAAAAAGAAAAAAAATGACTTGCGATTTTTTAGAAAATTTAGGGACTAAATAGAGAATAATAGTTGTAATTAGGAAAAAAGCATAATTAACTGTGAGGAAGAAATAAAAATAAAAAAAGGAATAAAGAATACAAATAAATAAAAAGTGATGCTAAAGATTTGAATTTAATTGTATTATTATTATTATTTTTTTCTTCCTTCTTCTAATTTTTAATTTATTTCATATTGGTTAAATTCATATCAACCTATATTTATTTATGCATGAATAATGTGAAGGTCGGAATAGAGTAGATGATATGACACCTCTCTTTGGCTATCATTTATATTGAACTTATTTTTCCTTCATATTTTGACTTATTTTTTACTCGAAATGTTCATAAAATAACTGTATGTTTGCTAGGAGTTACATTTTATTAATGTTATGATAAATATTGCACATTAATGTACTATTATACTAGAAAAATAAATGGCTATTGATAAATGTAACTATACAATTTGAATGACTCTTATGATCCGTAATAAATAAGGAATATAAAATGATCCCATAAATCACGGTGTGTTACTTTGAGAAAGAGAAATTTACCTAAGAGAATTCATAATGAGAAGAAGGAAAATAAAGGGATGTTGGGATACAATGCTTTATTTACTTCATCATTAATTAAAAAAATAAATAATAAGAGTTGCAACTAATTATTTTATTGAATTGTGGAATCAATGCTTTCATGGAGAATTCTAAAACATTACTCTTCGTTTTTCATTAGTTATTAAACAAATGCATAATAGTACGTATAATTGTATAGTTATTGACTTGTGAGAATTTATCGAATTTAGTGTCATTGCATATTTTATTTTATAAATGAAAAGAAATGGCCAAAAAAAAAAAAAAAAAAGATAAATAGAATCCTTGATCAAAGAAATATGCCACACCACTCCTTATATATATATATATATATATATATATATATATATATATATAAAATAAAAATTTCATAAGTCTTTATATAGATTGAAAACAATAGTAAGTTGGTGGTGGTGTTAATACTTGAAATTTATTGGTTACACAAGTGAGTGATATTATTTCAGGTTTTGTTTTCAGAGTTTTGAAGTATTTTTTTTACATGTGATGAAACCAAAGTATATAATATGAAGAGGTGGAGGTGAAATAAAGATTTAAATTGTGAATTTACCGTTTAGTGTTTTTAGTACCAGACTATTATATTCTTAATACCAAGCCGTTATATTTTTAAATATATGATTTCACTTTTAATATTTATTATAATTTTAGTGACTTTTATGCATATATAAATTATGTTTTTTGGAAATATACTAAATAGATAAATTGAGTAGGTGACATCTCTATCAAGATACTATTATATTATTGTTTCATAATTTTTTAGTTGAAGTTTCAATAGTTGATGTATTTGTTTAATTAATATTTTACAATTATTTTACATTGTGAGATACTATTTAGACACTCACCAAAAATATATGCTGTAGCTTAATAAAAATGGGATAAATTTTTATTGGAAAATATATTTTAACTTATTAATGAAGAATATATTATCCCTCATTTAATAGATGTTAAATTTGCTATGCTTTATTTTCTTTCATCATTTGCAATCAATTCATAATATAATTAAAATAAGTGGGATAATATAATATTATGATTAGATAATAAAGTGAATATAAAATTAATGTAAAAAAATATTAATTCTACAACGACCTCGTGAAGCGCGGCTAAATTTTCTAGTGTTTATATAAGATAAGAAATTTTCTATTTAGAATTTATGAATTCTTATACGAAAAAATTACTCACCATAAATACAATAAGTTTTTAATCTCCTAGTATGATCAATATTTAAATTAATTATTTTACATAGTTATTTATTTGTTTTATGACTTTTTTAAATGTGAGTCTTCATTTATGAATATTATGCGCAATGTATATAGCCAATACAACTCTCCCTCTATTTGATATTTCTACATGTTCTAATAACTCACGTGAGTTATTCTCGATTTTCGCCTACGAATGGACCAGGTTGCTAACATGTTCCAACAGAAGCAGTAAAGACAGTAAATAATGAACACGATAGTTTTACGTGGAAAATACCCGGCTCACAAAAGGTGTAATAAACCACGACCTGTACCTCTACATGCTTTGACTCTAACTTCACTAAAAACAATGAGGCTCTCAACAAAAAATTACAAACCCTGTAACCTAAAAAATTATAAACTCTAATTCATAATGTTCAATAATCTCCCAGACTGTTGAAACACACTTCAAGTTCCACCACTTTACAATCAAATTATAGCAACCCTAGGAACTAACTTTAATTCCTAAAAACACACAAACCTTCCAGGATTTATGTTCTCAAGTCTTTGAGTTATCCCAACTCGAAGACTAAACTCTTAAATCAGTTTATAACACATTGACACTAAGAAAGCATGAAAATTAAAATTCAATAAACTTCCTAATTAATATTAACTAGAATAGAAGACTGTTATACACATGGATGAAACAGGTTTTTCAGTTTGGTTCTTCAATTTGGTTCACTGAATTAGGTAGCACTTCGATAGCTGGACAGAACTCTCTCAAATATTATTCTTACTTATTTGCTCGTGTTCTCCCTTTTTTTCACTCAGTATTTGTGCATTGATTTCATTTTGAAAGTTCCTGAATATTTATAACTTCTATTGATCTTTACAACCAAGCAAACTTTCAACTCCACAAGGACTCCCATACTTCTTGGACTCTTTTCTTGAGTATTGTGGTCAAACACTAACTTTTCTTTTCATCACATGATGATCTAATGTTTATCTGAAGTAACAAACTTTCTATCCTTTATTTTTGCTCATATGAATTTATCCACAAAAAGTTCTTTTGCAAGTTGAACTCTTTTGAAGCAGTTTTTCATGAACCAACTATTCTTACTTGTTCCATGTCCTCTTGTCAATCATCAAAACTTCACAAGTCTTAACAAATTTCCCTTTTTTGATAATGACAAACTCATGCCCTTGTGCATTCCATTTTGATATCAACATCTTGACTTATGAACACTAAAGCATGAAATACTTAAATCAAAACTCATGATCTTGTGCATCCCTTTTAAATACAAATATCTTGACCTGTGAAAGCTAACGTATGAAAAACTTGAATGAGTCAGGTTAGTCAACTAGGTTATAAAATCTGCAACAACCCTTATATTTCCCCTTTTGGCATTATCAAAAACTATTCCAGTCATATGAATGACAAAGAATTATGGACTCCACATGATGAAACAGGTAATAAAACATGCTTCATGTACCTGGCTTATCACTTTATCAATCATCAAATTCATCGGTCCATTAAGAGATCTTATTTGACAAGGACTCTTATCTTCTTGGATGTTTGACCCTGTATAATTGTGGACTTCTTATGTAGATATGCTTTGTCCAAGTTTGTACGAACTCTAGCTTGACAAGGACTTCCATCTTTCTTGGATTCTTGATCCTGTACGTTTTTGAACTCTTGTCTTGGATATGCTTTATTCAAACTTCATGAGTTTTTCTTCTTGAAACTTTCATTAATTCAAAGAGTCCTGATACATGTTAGACTCTAGATACAGGAACATATTGATCAACCTATTTCATGTACATGTTTCACTACTTTGTCAATCATCAAAACATACATAAGCTCAATAATTTTCTTCTTTTTGATGATAACAAACTAATGCACTTTGTATACTCTAATCAACCTATTTCAGTCAATTCAGAGTCTAAACAAAATATCAAAAGACACACGTTAAATAAACCAAGTCAGAATGAGCCTCTTAACAAAAGATTACAAACTCTCAACAAAAACGTATAGAATTTAGATGAGACTTTCATTAATTCAAAGAGACCTTAGGTTACAAACTTCATAAGTTTTTCTTCTTGAGACTTTCATTAATTCAAAGAGTCCTAATACATGTTAGACCCTGGATGCAGGAACATGTTGATTAACCTATTTCATGTATGTGTTTTATTACTTTGTCAATCATCAAAATATACACAAGCTCAATAACTTCTCCCTTTTTGATGATGATAAACTAATGAACCTTGTGTACTATGCTCAACCTATTTCAATCATTTCAAATTCTAAACAAAGTATCAAAAGACACACGTTAAATGAACCAGGTCTGAATCATAAGTTATAAATATTACACAGTATACTGTAAGACCCCGTAAAGTCCTAGCCCATTTAAGTCCTTTATAGCATGCGAAAAAAGGTCCTAGACTTAGAAAATTTCAGCCAAGTGTTGACACTTAGTCTCATTTTTGTCCTTTATATTTCAATGGTATCATTTATGATCTTTCCGTCCTTAGATTGTCAATTTTTAAATTGATTCATGATCAAGGTTATCTATAGGTCATCTTGGGTGAGTTTTGAAATTTTCGAACATCGTTTGAGTCACGTTTGGATGACCAAAATAGTAAGCCAACGTGATCAACACACGTCACATTGGCTATCGCGTCGTCACTATCGATGCGAGGCGACAGTAATTGCGTTGATACCATCGACGAGGCATGTCACCTATCGCGTCACTGGACGTTCTTCAACTCATTTAATCTCGAATCCAGAGGGGTATTTCAGTTTTTTTCCCTCACTTTAACACAGGATTTAGGTCCCAAAATAATATTTTTTCCTCATTTATAATAATTCTCTCAAAATTAAAAGCATTCCCTTTCAAGAACAAAACCTATCCCCTTTAACATTCAAGTTCAATTTACAAGAAATTCCTCAATAACTTCCAATAATTCATCAATCGAGGTATGTTTAGGTGTTCATCCTTGGGTTCCTTTCACCCTTGGAGTTTAAGAATACTTTTTCAAGCACTTAGATTATGATTTACATTCTTGAATGAAACTATGTTAATGTATGTGATGTTGTGTAGATTTAAAGTTAAGAATAATTAGAGTTTCATGTGAATTTACTTGAATGCAGGTTGAATTATGTAACCCCCATGTTTAATCTTTGAATTTTGGTGTTGAATGTGGTAGTCATGATATTTATATATTGCTCATTTTCATGTACAAGATTTATGTATCCTAGGTGTTTGACAAAATATCTATGTGAAGGAATTACGCATGATAACCTATGTGTGATGCTTTTAGAGTTGAGATATGATTTCATTATCTATGCTATCGAGTCCTGGGGGTATTGAATACCTAAAATTTAGTTGTTGTCTAGTCTCCAGTTGGAATAGAAAGATTCTGTAGTATCCCGAACAGTAGCATACGGTCAGTCAACAGAATCAGTGTGAGTTCAGTCAAGCCTAGTACATTCTAGTGATTAATTCAGTGTAGATTCAGTTGGGAGTAGGATTCAGCACCAAGCGAACCCAAGGATGGGGGAATTCCTGTCAGTAGAGTGTTTGACCCTCAGCAGCAGTCCCTGAGTTACAGAACTACATCGCCAGCGTATGGTAAATCGTCTTCCTGCCAGACTAGGGTTGGTGTAACCGTATATATATATATATCTCGTGAGTCTTCCTGCCAGATTAGGGTTGACCCAGCTATTGTTAGTAACCTGTGGCACAGTGCTAACACCCTTCCATTTGGGGTTACAGGTTGGACCCCAAATCAGTCTATAATTAGGGTATGTCGGTTAGATGATAACTCTCATAGTCTCAGTTTCAGAATTTAGTATTCAGTTATCAGTATCCAGTATTTAGTACAGAACACAGTTCAGTTTTACACGATCATAACTTTCAGTTATCAGTTATTCAGTTATCAGAAACTCAGTACTTCGGCTTCAGACTAATTTAGATAGACGATATATGCTTGGTATTGCCTGTTTAGTACTTACAGTATTCCCAGTCCTGCATATACTCTCATCCAGTTATTTTATGATATTTAGTTACTATTCTCATGAACGTGAACCCATGCATATCAGCCTAACCTAACCTAGCATACCAGTACATTCAAAGTACTGACACATACTCTTTATTTTCATTATGATGTCTCATAACATAGGTTCGGATGCTCGGGTTCCTGACCATTCTTAGTTAGATTTAGTTGATCAGCCGCAGCTATCGTAGTGAGTCCTCATCCATCGAGGGCATGACACTTATTTAGTCTTTCTATTATTCGCAGTATTTCATCTTTTCAGTTACTTTCAGACAACAGTTGTGAGTTAGTTGGGGCCTGTCCCATCAACTTATTTATTTCAAATGTTAGAGGCTTTTAGACACTTTCAGTTAGCAGTTGTTCTACAGATGTATTCAGTATTGATTCAATTCTATGAACCTTATGGCATTTTCAATTTTTACTTCCGCATATGTCTTCATGATTATTATTTAGTGCTCACAGTAGGTACCAGTCATGGGTTAGCTTATGGTCCTTCAGGATCATAGGCACCGAGTGGCTCCCAGGGTGTAGTCTAAGGGCGTTACAAACATTGTATCAGAGCCTAAGGTTCTAATATTTCCTAGGGAGTCTGAAATCTGCGTTAAGTAGAGTCTTGTGCATGAGTGTTTAGCGCGCCACACTTATAGACAATAGGCTATGAGGTATTTTTAGGAAAAGTTCTCTTCTTTGAGTGTTCATATCGTGCGAGTGAGCATTAGATCAAGTTAAATTCTTTGTCTAATCCAACTTTTCCTTTTGTTTCCAGAATATGCCTCTCAGAAAGACTAATAAAAGGAGAACTGGGAACTAGCCAACACCTTCGCCCGTTAGGGAAGATTCCTTGACTGAGCATGTTTTACACGCAGAATTCAGAGCAGCTTTCACCACTCTAGGCCATTTTGTTGCAGCTCAGAATGTTCGACCAGCTGCTGTTCAGGCCTACCCAGTGTCCAATATAGTGGCATCTAGAATTCGAGACTTCACCCAAATTAACCCTCCTTCATTTTCAGGGTCTAAGTCTAAGGAGGACCCACAGGAATTCCTTGATATGGTGAAGAAGGTAACAAACATTATAGGTGTATCCGCTAGTAAAAGTGTTGAGTGAACTGCCTATCAGTTGTAGGATATGGATCATACATGGTTTAAGAAGTGAAAGGTAGATAGGGGCACAGATACAGGGCCTATAGAATGAGAGGAGTTTGCTACTGCCTTTTTAGATAGGTTCTTTTCATTGGATTTAAGTGAGTCTAAGGTATTAGAGTTGATTAACTTAAATCAAGGCAACATGAGTGTAAAAGAGTATTCCCTCAAGAATACTCAGTATGCTCCTCATGTAGTAGCTGATAGCAGGTCTAAGATGAGCAAGTTCGTGTCTGGTGTATCTGATAGTGTGGTCAAGAAATGTAGAACTACAATGCTAATTAAGAAGATGGACTTGGCTAGGTTGATGGTCCATGCTAAGTAAATTTAGAAATAGAAGACTAAGAAGAAAAAGAGGGAAAATAAGAAGGCTAGAACAGGTAACTTTAGTTTTGCTCCGCCAAAGTCAGAAGGTGGTAACCATCCTTTGTTCTACCTAAAATATTCAGTTCCATCTCCGTCTTCGGCTAGTGCACCAATGCCCAAATTCAAGAACACTAATAAGGATAGAGCGCTAGGCTCTAAATCCCAGGATAGTGTGAACGGTGCTAAAAAATCCTCTTTGGCAGAAATATGGCAGAAATCATCAGGGTGTCTGCAGGGCTAGCAGCGAAGTGTGTTTTGGGTATGGTAAGATAGGATATAGGATTAGAGAATGTCCTCAAGTGGGTTCTCAGAGTCAGCATAACCATCCCCCAGTTCAGTCTGATTGCTCGCCTCAGCAGGGTGCTGCTTCCAGTGCCACCAGTGGGCAGCGCCCAAATAGGCTCTATGCACTTCATTCCTGATAGGATCAGGAGAGTTCTCCTGATATAGTTACTGGTATGTTTCAAGTATTTCATTTACATATTTATGCTTTGTTAGATCTTGGAGCTTCTTTGTCTTTTGTAACTTCTTACGTAGCCATCAACTTCGGAGTCAGTCCTAAAATTCTAACAGAGATTTTCTCAGTCTCTACCCCAGTGGGTAAGTCTATCATAGTCCGACGGGTATATAGGTACTGTCCGATTATGGTGTCTCAGAAAGTTACTTCAGTAGACCTTGTAGAGCTAAAGATGATAGATTTTGATATCATTCTCGGCATGGATTGGTTCCATTCATGCTATGCTTTAGTTGATTGTAGAAATAGAGTTTTCTATTTTCAGTTCCCTAATAAACCTGTCCTAGAATGAAGGGGTAGTACTTCAGCACTTAAAGGTCAACTTGTTTCATACCTTCGAGCGAGAAAAAAAATATTAAGGGTGTGTGTCTATTATTTGGTGCGACTCAAAGACTCAAGTTCCGAGACTCCTAATCTTGAGTCAGTTCCATTTGCAAGTGAATTTCCATATGTGTTTCCCGAAGATCATCCTGGAGTTTCTCCCGAAAGGGAAATCGACTTCGGAATAGACATTCTTCCTGATTCTCAACCCATATCTATTCTACCATATAGAATGGCTCCTACTAAACTAAAAGAGTTGAAAGAATAGTTGAAGGACCTCTTATACAAAGGGTTCATAAGGCCCTTCGTGTCTCCTTGAGGTGCACCAGTTCTATTCGTACGAAAGAAAGAAGGTTCTCTTAGAATGTGTATAGACTACCGCCAGTTGAACAAAGTCATCAAGAATAAATACCCACTTTCTAGAATTGATGATTTGTTTGACTAACTTCAGGATACCGGTTACTTTTCTAAGATAAACCTCAGATCCGGCTATCATCAGCTCAGAGTCAGAGAATGTGACATTCCAAAAATTACTTTCAGAACTCGGTATGGTCACTTCGAGTTTCTAGTCCTGTCATTTGGTCTTACCAATACCCCAACAACTTTCATGGACTTGATGAACCGTGTATTCAAGTAGTACTTGGTCATGTTCGTCATAGTCTTTATCGATGATATTCTTGTCTATCACGCAGTGAAAATGACTGTGCAGACCATCTCAGAATAGTATTGCAGACTCTCAGAGCCCATTAGTTGTTCGCCAAATTCAGTAAATGCAAATTTTGTCTAAGGTCAGTAGCTTTCCTTGGTCATATAGTTTTCGGTGATGGAATTAGAGTTGATCCTCAAAATACTGAAGAAGTGAGAAACTGGCCCAAACCCATCTCTCCGCCAGATATCAGGAGTTTCTTGGGTTTGGCTGGCTATTACCAGCAATTTATTGAAGGGTTTTCATCTATTGCATCCCTCATGTCCATATTGACTCAGAAGAAAGTTATGTTTCAGTGGTCAGATTCTTATGAGAAGAGTTTTCAGGAGTTGAAGACTCGACTCACTACAACCACAGTTTTGGCTTTGCTCGATGGTTCAGATGGATTTTTTTTGTATATTGTGAATCTTCCAGAGTTGGCTTAGGGTGTGTTTTGATGCAGATGGGTAAGGTTGTGGGCTATTCCTCTAGACAGTTTAAGCCCCATGAAAAGACTTATCCCACCTATGATCTTGAATTAGCAATTGTTGTGTTTGCCTTAAAGATTTGGAGGCACTATTTGTATGGGGTGCATATTTATTTATTCACAGACCACAAAAGCCTGTAGTATGTGTTTTTATAGAAAACCCTGAACTTATATCAGGATAGGTGGTTAGAGTTGTTGAAAGACTTTGACATGAGTATTCTGTATCATCCGGGCAAGGCCAATATAGTGGCAGATGCCCTCAGTTGGTTGTCTACGGGTAGTGTTGCTCACATTGAGGATGGTATGAAGAAGTTAGTTCAGGAAGTTCATCATCTTGCTAGATTAGGTGTCCATTTGGTTGATTTGACTGAGGAAAATGTATGGGTGCAGAATAGTTTGGAGTCTTCTTTAGTTTCTGAGGTGGAAGAAAAGCAGGACAGAGATCCTAGTTTAGTTAAGCTGAAAGAGTTAGTTTCTCCCAAGGAGTATATGGTGTGTAGCGTTGCTAGGGTAGGCTATGTGTACCATGTGTAGACGATGCGAGACAACGAATTCTTGCTGAAGCGCATGGTGCACGCTACTCTATTCATCTAGGGGCCACAAAGATGTATCGCAATCTGTGGGAAATCTATTAGTGGAGTGGGATGAAGAGGGATATTGCAGTGTTTATAGCTAAGTATTCCACATGTCAGCAGGTTAAGATTGAACTTCAGAAGCCTAGTGGGTCTATGAAAGAGTTCAGTATTCCCACTTGGAAGTGGGAGAAAGTGGACATAGATTTCATGAAAGGTTTGCCTCGTACTCATCGACAACATGGTTCGATTTGGGTCATTATGGACATTTCTCGCCAGTTCAGGCTTCTTATTCAGCCGAGGACTATGCCAGGCTCTATATCAGAAGTTGGTTAGGCTACACCATGTCCCGTTGTCCATTATTTTAGATAGAGGTATGCAGTTCACCTCTTACTTTTGGAAAGCTTTCCAGAAGGGTCTTAGTACCCTAGTCCATCTCAGTACAACCTTTCACCCTCATACATATGGTCAAGCAGAAAGGACCATTCAGACTTTAGTAGATATGTTGAGAGCGTTTGTCATTAACTTTAAGGGCATTTGGGATGACCACTTACCTTTGATTGAGTTCGCATATAATAACAACTATCATTCCAGTATTCAGATGGCTCCATTTGAGGCTCTTTATGGTAGAAGATGTAGATCTCCCATTGATTGGTTTGAGGTAGGTGAGGCGTGGTAGTGGGGCCTGACTTGGTGTTTGATGCTTTAGAGAAAGTGCAATTGATCAGGGAGAGGCTTAAGGCAGCCCAGAGCTAAGATAAATCTTATGAAGATGTGAGAAGGAAAGATCTTGAATTTGAGATTAGTGATTATGTGTATTTGAAAATCTCTCCCATGAAGGGGTAAAGAGATTTGGTAAGAAAAGGAAGCTTAGTCCCCGATATGTTGGTCCTTATAGGATTCTGAGTTATTTTGGAAAGGTAGCTTATGAACTTAAGTTGCCTGCAGACTTAGCATCAGTGCATCCAGTATTTTATGTCTCCTTGCTAAAGAAGTGCATGGGTGACCCAACAGTTGTAGTCCCTGTAGAGAGTGTAGATGTTCAGAAAAGTCTCTCTTACGAAAAAGTTCCAGTCAAAATCTTTGATCGTCAGACTCAGAGACTAAGTAACAAAGAAGTTCCCTTGGTCAAAGTTCTTTGGCAGAACCAGTCCGTTAAGGAAGCCACTTGGGAAGTAGAAGTAGACATGCAAACCAAGTACTCTCATCTCTTTTCCGCAAACTCAAAAATAGCCCTAAGGTAACATTCTTCCCTAGATTTACTCTGTTCCATGCTTAGTTTCAGCTGCATATCATTCTCATATCATTTATGCATTCATGGATCAGTTCAGTTATGTGTCATGTCTCAAGATTCAGTCATGTTTCAGCTATGCATGTTAGTATAGTTGCAGTACCTCAGCGCCTCTCAGCTCAATCAATCTTTTCCGAGGATGAATGTTCTCAATGGGAGATATTGTAAGATCCTGTAAAGTCCTAGCCTATTGCAGTCCTTTATAGCATGCCAAAAGAGGTCCCAGACTTAGAAAAGTTTATCTAAGTGTTGACACTTAGTCTCATTTTTGGCCTTGATATTTCAATGGCATCATTTATGATCTTTTCGGCCTTAGATTGTCAATTTTTAAATTGATTCATGCTCAGGGTTATCTATAGGTCATCTCGGGTGAGTTTCAAAATTTTTGAACATCATTTGAGTCATGTTTGGATGACCAAAATAGTAAGCCAATGCGATCAGGATGCGTCGCATTAGCTATGACATCGTCACCATCGACGCAATGCATCGATAATTGTGTTGATACCATCGACACGATGCGCCGCCTATCACGTCACTGGGCATTTTTCAACTGATTTAATCTTGATTCCAGAGGGGTATTTCCATTTTTCCCTCACTTTAACACGGGATTTAGTTCCCAAAATAATATTTTTGCCTTATTTATCATAATTCTCTCAAAATCAAAAGTATTCCCTTTCAAGAACAAACCCTAGCCCCTTTAACATTCAAGTTCAATTTACAAGAAATACCTCAATAACTTCCAACAATTCGTCAATCGAGGTATGTTTAGGTGTTCATCCTTGGGTTCCTTACACCCTTGGAGTTTATGAATCCTTTTTCAAGCACTTAGATTATGATTTACATTCTTGAATGGATTTATGTTCATGTATGTGATGTTGTGTAAATTTCAAGTCAAGAATAATTTGAGTTTCATGTGAATTAACTATAATGCATGTTGAATTATGTAACCCCCATATTTAATCTTTGAATTTTGGTGTTGAATGTGGTAGTCATGATGTTCATATATTGCTTATTCTCATGTACAAGATTTATGTATCCTGGGTGTTTGACAAAATGTCTATGTGAAGGAATTATGCATGATAACCTATGTCTGATGCTTTTAGAGTTGAGATATAATTTCATTTATTTATGCTATCGAGTTCTGGGGGTATTGAATACCTGAAATTTAGCGTTGTCTAGTGTCTAGCTGGAATAGAAGGATTCTGTAGTATCTCGAACAGTAGCATATGGTCAGTCAACAGAATCAGTGTGAGTTCAGTCAAGCCTAGTACAATCTAGTGCTCAGTTCAGTGTAGAATCAGTTGGGAGTAGGATTTAGCACCGAGAGAACCAAAGATGGGGAATTCCTATCAGTAGAGGGTTTGGTCCTCAGTAGCAGTCCCTGAGTTACAGAACTACGTAGCTAGCGTAGGGTAAGTAATCTTTCTACTAGACTAGGGTTGAAGTAACTATATATATATCTCATGAGTTTTCCTACCAGATTAGGGTTGACCCAACTACTGTTAGTAACCCGTGGCACGGTGCTAACTCCCTTCCCACTGGGGTTACAGGTTGGACCCCAAATTAATCTATAATTGGGGTATGTCGGTTAGATGATAATTCTCATAGTCTCAGTTTCACTATTTAGTATTCAGTAATCAGTATCCAGCATTCAGTACAGAACTCAGTTCAGTTCTACAGGATCATGACTTACAATTATTAGTTATTCAATTATTAGAAACTCAGTACTTTGGATTTAGACTAATTCAGATAGACGATATATGCTTGGTATTGCCTATTCAGTACTTATAGTATTCCTAGTCTTGCAAATACTCTTATCCGTAAGACATGTATTTTCCTCTCTAAGAGATGAGATCACACCTGTTTTGAAATTAATCTGCAAATAATAGTGCTCTTGCCATCAACTTTGTTCGTTGGTGTAGAAGAACCAAGTGACTCAACATATTCCATATGTGCAGATATTTCATATCCAACCCTCAATTATTAATCATTGTTCACCAATTCTAAATCCCTTTCTACAATTAGCTCAATAGGACAATTAGGTTCTTCTGAGGGGTCCCTAAACATTTTCTCCTAAATAGATGCATCAAAAAAATTTAGCTCATCAGTTAAATCTAGTTCAACTATGAGGTCACCCAACTATTTCCCCTCACAAGATACATTTTTTTTAACTCCCTCAACAATATTAACAGACTCATAAATATATTCTTCTTGATTCACATTTTAGATGATTATCCCTCACTTGGTACCTCAATTTTATCTAAATCATATACAACAAGAGTACTTTGTTAACAATAATTCTAATAGTAGCCACTCTCTAAGAATTACTATTCATATGACCAACTTCTAAATCATCAATCAAGTTTGGCTTTGAGAAGAAGTGTGATGAGATGAGACTGACAATTTTTTTTTAAAAAGTCATCATTACCTTGAACTTCTTATGTTTGAAAGAGTGATGGTTATGGAGTTATTTTAGAAGTCAATATCTTTAGGGCAATTTGGAAGAAAGAGGTACAAGTATTTTATAATTTTTTTTTTTAAAATTTATGCATACCTCGATCAATATTTCAATGGTTGATCTTATTTTTATTTTCAAGGAATTTTCCTGTGACATAGGAAAATATAGTGTTATATTGCATGAGTTACTTGGACTTGAAAATGGTAAAGAGACATACAACTAAATGTACAAGACTGAGCCTAAATTAAACATAATATGCATTTTGTACTGTGTTCTTTAACCAATCATTGAGATATACTCATGTAATCTTACTCATCCCTAGTTATATTCCTGTAATGGACCAGATTCATCCACATGTTTCATCTATAGTTTCCTTTATTATAAGATTTTCAGTCTTCTCAATGCCCTTTTTTGTGAAGTACTGAGATTACTTTCGAAAACATGTGATGATGTGCTTGGTGACCCTACTTACTGATTTAATGTTTTCCCTGTCAATAAGTTTTTGTCTAGTTTATCTGTTGAAATGGGTGACACAACTTGTTCCAGCATACTTATCTTAGTGGCAATATCTTCACCCTGCAATCTCCTTCATATGCTATCTTTTTCACTCTTTTTTTAGTAAGTGAGAGAAATTTTTATTTATCTCCAGTCATGTCTTGAGAAAGCGCTATCTATGTACCAATTCTGCTTTCTTCCTCTCACTTTTGCTTGTAACTGAATCAAAGATTAGTTTTAGATACCCAGATAAGCTTGGGTCCTTTCTTATGATCAAACGGATGAATTAAATTTCTTTTTGGGCATATTAGCAGCAGGTTGGTATACATGTTTCTCTTATTAGTTCTAGAAATTTTTTTCAACCAATTTTATGTTGTTATTCCTAATTGCAGTAGCTTTTGGATACTCAGTAGTAGGGTGTCCTAGTTCTCTACAAATATAACAAAAATCTTTATAGGAAATAGTTTCCTTGTGAAAACCTATGCCAACCCTCTCAATTTGAGTCCTACTACTTAGATGATTAACAATTCTAGATGAGTTGGTTCGTGGATTAACTCTTTCAAGATCAAGTGTTATCCTAGAGTTTTCTTGAGTTAGTTTTCTAACCTATCTCTTTGATAAAACAATTCATCTTTTCTTTGTTTAATTTTAGACTCAATTCTTTGATGATTTTCACTTACGACTCCTTTTTCTTTTTTAGTAATTGAAAACTTTAAGATTTTAGATTTTAGATCCAAGTTATATGAACCACATTAACTGGCCTATTCCTTTAAGGTGCAGTTTTATGTATCAATGACATTCTTACAAGTCTCAACATCAATAGCAGTTTTTTGTATCAATGACATTCTTACAAGTCTCAACATCAATATAATCAAACTTTAGACTTGCAAAAGTACTAAGCAACTGATCCCTATCAGATATGAGCTCATGAAAATCATCAATCAGTCCATTTATCATGGAAATTAGTCTTTTCTTAGAACAAAGATGCAATTTATCTTTAAGATCAAGTATACTTACCTCAGATTTTACTTTTTCTTTTTTTTCTTCTTCTTCTTCTTCCAAATATGAGTCACCTATAGACATAAGTGCGATTTCATCAGCTTCATCATTATCCAATTCTTTTGAGCTTGATTCCCATGTAGCCATCTATCAAATAATTCCTTCCTTTTGGAGTTAGATTTCTCTGTTAGCTTAAACTCTTTTTCAGCTTTTTTATTTTTTGCTCAATTTCCCAAAATGGACAAACCTTGATCATGTGATCAATATCATTACACTTGAACAATCAACTTGAAACTTATCATTGGAACAACACATGCTACTTGTTCCTTTTTTGTCCTGTCATTTTCGTTTCATAAAAAAAATTGAAGTTCTTGGCAAGCTTTTTATCATTTAGATTTGATTCTTCTATCTTAGATGCCTTTAATGCTGGTGACTTATCCTTAGTTCCTTCATTTTAATCAAAGGTATCCATGTTTTTTTTATACACATTCACAAGAGTGTCCAAAATAAATTTTGCGATGATGCAACTTGAGATCCTATTATACTCATCTGGCCCAAGTCCACAAATAAGAATATACTTAGCGTTTGTGTTCTTTTCAAGCATCTAAAGTCATCTGTATTATACTCATCATTTTCTTTTAGTAACCTTTATTTTTAGCATCCTTCTTCATAGGGTGCTGAGATCCATCAATGACTTTGTTCTAGAGTTCATAGTCCACAACTTACAAAAAAACTATCATCTTTTCTTTTCACCCTGGGTAAGTATTTTCCATTGAGAAATGAAGACCAGTTGCAGTTCCTCATCGTGTTTGAGTGGGGTGCATAATTCATTTTGATCTTATCTTAAGGTGTTAGCATTCACAAGCCACTCTAATATCAATTGGTATTTCTATTTTTCCTAATAACTCTCGTGAGTTATGCCCAATTTTTGCCTATAGATGAACCAGGTTGCCTAACGTTTTCCAATAGAAGCAATAAATACAATAAGTAATGAATATGATAGTTTTATGTGAAAAATACCCGACTCACAAAAGGTGTAAAAAATCATGACTTGTACCTTTACAGGACTTAACCTCAACTTCACTAAACACAATGAGCCTCTCAACAAAATATTACAAACTCTATAAGCTAAGAAATTATAAACTCTAATTCGTAATGTTCAACAATCTCCTAGACCATTGAAACCCACGTCCAGTTCCCCCACTTTAAAATCAAATTATAAAACTATAACAACCCTAGGAACTAACTTTAAGTCCTAAAAACACACAAACCTCCCAAGGTTTATGTTACCAAGTCTTTAAATTATCCCAACTCGAAGACTAAATTGCTGAATCAGTTTATAACACACTAGCACTAAGAAAGCATGAAAATTACAACTCAATAAACTTCCTAATACATATTAACTAGAATACAAGATTGTTAGATACATGAATAAAATAGGTTCTTCAATCTGGTTTACTATATTAGGCTGCATTTCAATAGCTAGGCAGAACCTCTTAAATATTGTTCTTACTTATTTACTCCTGTTCTTTCTTTTTTTATCAGAGTATTTGTGCATTAATTTCATTTTGAAAGTTCTTGAATATTTATAACTTCTATTGATATTCACAACCAAGTAGACTTTTGTAACGCCCCGAATCTGATACCCAGAATGCTATACGGTGCTCATGACCCCGAAGGACCACAAGCTAACCTATGACTGATATCTGCACCTGAACACTGCATAATATATTATATAAATGCAGAAATAAAGGCAGAAAGGCCATAAGGTTCAAAACTGATAAAACATAACATTTGAAAGTACGGTATATCAATACAAAAAACAAACTGAAACAAAATTGGATGAACATACTGTAGTCTGAAAAGCCTTTAAAAAACTAAACTGTCTAAATAAGGGGTTGATGGGACATGTCCCTAACTAACTCCAACTACTGAAATAAACTAAGTAATGAAGAAATAAAGTAATGATCATGTCCTCGAAGGATGAGGACTCACTGCTAACTCTGACTGCTAAAACTGGAATGCTACTGATACTCTAGAGCTCGTGCTTCTGAACCTATGGTATAGAATAAAACACCATAGCGCAAATGCGTCAGTACGATTGAAAGTAATGGTATGTATGTGAGGTAGGCTGAATGCAAAGGGTTCAAATGCATGAATAATGCTAACTGACTGTATAACATGAACGTGAGAATATATGCATGAATAAGTGACTGTAATTGAATTCGTGATGGCACTGGCTACTGAGTCTGATTAATGATAACATGAGTTACTGATAACTGATACTAAGAACCTGTATCTGACATTCTAGATTCTGATGGAACTAGCTGAGTTCTGTACTGTGTTGAGCTGACTGTATCTGACAGTTCTAAAATCTGAAGGACTATCTAAGTTCTTTTACTGATACTGAGACTATGGGAAGTAGTAATCTATCCAACATGCCTCGAATAATGCATTATAGCTGAGTTGGGGTCTAATCTATAACTCCAATTAGAAGGGTGTCTATACCGCGCCACTGGTAAAGCCAAGTTGTGGGTGACCCTCATCTGGCAGTGTCCCCAAAAGAGAACGGTGTGACCCTTATCTGACAGTGTTTATCCACCTCATAAACCCTTATTTGTCAATGTTGATGTCTCAACCTATGCTGGATATATAGTTTTGGAACGGAAGGATTGCTTCTAAGGATCATACCCTCAATTGTCAGTGTGTGTACTCATCCTTGGGTTCACTCGGTGCTAAATACTACTCCCATCTGAATAGACACTGAACATGATTAATTGAATTGAACTGGACTGAGTTCATTGAGTTCCATTGACTGACCGAATACTATTGAGATTACTGAATTTTTGAGCTTTTTGAGATTAGTGGGATTACTGAGTTTACTGAGTTTTCCTAAGTCACACAACTGACTGAATTCTATTGAACATGGCTTGACTGAGGATATCGTGAAAACATGACACTGGATCTAGGCACACATCTAAATTGGTGGGTACAAGTACCCCCAGGACTCGATAGAAGGAAACTGACAAGGCATGACATTCTTGAATACAAGACCAACATCAACAATCCATAATACAATAAGTTGGGGATTTCATGAAGTACATGGTTATCTCTTGTGCATGATAGGAATGCATGTAATGAATGTCATAATTTCATACTCTAGAATCATGATCATTCCAATAAACATCTATATTGCACATCAATAGCATGGGAGTCATTTGAACATAAGGGTAAAACATGCACTTATCATATGGATCACAATTAAGCTACAATACTCCATTTCTATCCTCTTAGGTATTTTATCAAACACCTTACATGAAAAAATTAGGGCATAGGTGTAATAATCAAATTACACATCATAAACAACTCAATTCATAGATTTCAACTTGAATGCTAACGTAGTTTTAGGAAAAATACATAAGGACCCCAACTTGGGAATCATACAACAAGATAAACATGGTTACAAACAACCCACAACATAAAAATCATGATTTATAATTTGAAATATGGTTCTTGAATTTTATGGATGAAAGGAATCCATAAATCAACAACTTAGTTCTTGATTCTGCGAAGACTTACGGTGGAATTTTCTTAAATTTGAATTCCCAATTGAGAATCCTAACTTGTTCTTAAGAGAATTTTGAGAGAAATGACTATATTTTGATTGAATTTGGGATAAATCCCGTGTTATAGTCTTATATAGAGGTGGGAAATACCCATTCTGCCCTTAAAATAACTCATAAATGAGGTGTTTACGTCACTTGGGCCATAAGATATGCAACACACAACTTATCGTGTAAGCTAGGTTGTGCGTCGCACAACTTATGGCATAAGGTAGGTTTTGCATCATACAACTTATGGTATAACCATTCTAGTAGCCTTAGGCGATTTTTTAGGCGACGCACTCAACTTTGCAAAGCCATAACTTCTTTCTCGGGTGTTGGATTTTGGTAAAATTGGTATCGTCAAAAAGATAATTCGATCGTCTACAATTTGGTGAGTCTAAATCTACAAAAATACCACATATACATAAATTTATGCTCATTCAAAGATGACTTTTGTGAAATCAAACACTAAAATTTGATGGATTCAAAAGCTCTTAGCTTGCCTTACTCTAAGTGACTCTTATGAACATGCTTAATACATCATAATCTCTCTTCTCACTAGGATACTTATTGTAAGTAATTTACTCAAATATGAATCACAGGATAAGAGGTTTCATACATAGGAACAATGGTTTATTTTCTAGCTTAGAAGTATATGGGGTATTATAATATCTCCCCCTTGGGAACATTCGTCCTCAAATGGAACTGACTGAGAGGGGAGGAATGATAACTAAAGTACACACTAAACATGAACAACTGAAATATGACTACATGACTGACATGACTAATAAGCTAATTGTATTATACTGAGCATGCATATCTGATGCATGTTTTCATGACTAAACTGATTCATGAATGCATGACTGGTATTTCTGATAAACTGAGTTTCTCACAAGGAGAATGCATATCTGATGCATGAATACATGACTGATCTGGTGCATGAACACGTGAATGAATATGCAATGGTATTTGATACCAAGTTTATGATGGGAATCTGAGCATGAAACTGGTTTGTAACTAAAATTTGAACATGAAACTGAATAAGCTTAAGGAAAGCTATAATCTTGGGCTGAGTATGGATTAGAGGAGAAGAGGTGAGGGTACTTGGATTACACGTATGCTTCTTCTTCCCAAGTAGCTCCTTCAACGGGCTGATTTCGCCAAAAAACTTTGACTAGAGGGACCTCTTTGTTCCTCAGTCTGTGAATTTAGTAGTCAAAAATTTCGACCGGAATCTCTTCAAAAGAGAGGTTGTTCTAAATGTCTAGCCCTCAACAGGGACTATTACTACTGGGTTACCTATTCATTTCTTAATCAAGGATTCATGAAATATTGGATACACTGAAGCTAGATCTGAAGGCGACTCAAGATTATAAGCTACTTTGCCAAAGCGACTGAGAATTTTGAAGGGATCGATAAATAGGGGACTGAGCTTTCCCTTATTGCCGAACCTCTTCACTCTCTTCATGGGTGATATTTTTAAATACAGGAAATTTTTTGACCTCATCTCGAGATCCTTTCTGAACACACATGAACGAGAACATAAGAACATGGCTGAGTCTGTAACATATGACATGGATTGGGTATCGTAAACTGAACTGAGCCATTGAGTACATGGATTATGGTTGATATTGGAGCTAGACGTTCAACCTATGGGTACCCACAACTCCAAACTAGATTCGTTACTCGAAGAGAAATTAGACGGTTTAGGGCATGATAGCTCGGGGGTTATAGAGCATCTCCCCCTTGGGACATTATGTCCTTAGAAGAATACTGACTTGACTGAGATACTGAGGAAAACTAGGATGATGCATAGGGAACCTATAAATTGAATAGTGACTGAATATCTGGGATTTAAAACTAAGACATAATACATAAACTGAGCTGATCTTGCAACTACTGGGAATTTCTATCTTGGAATAGTTACATTCCTGAGACTTCTGATAGTAGGACTAGGTGGAAAGATGGGAAACCACACTATACGAACTTGTTGCCTGATTGTTAAACTGAATTACTGGCTGATCGAACTAACTCATACTAAAAACTTATACTTAACTGAAGTACTTCTTCTTCTCCTAAGACTACTGAAAATATTTGCATGAGCGCTGAGCATGAATGCATAAACATACTAACTTATCTGATTAACTGAATGACTGATAGCTGAATACTGGGTCTGCAAGACAGAACTGTACTTAGTCTTAAATAATTGGACTGCAACTGCAGAGCATTATGCATAGAAGATAAGGACTGATTAAGTGACATGAGAACAGAGCATGAATTGAGGTAACTATATTATTTGAGAATGCAACACCAGGAGTACAACATGATTCTGGAATAGTCTTGTAAACTGAGGTACTGGAAGGCTGACAACTGAGTGACAGATAATTGTATGCTATGTTCGAGTAAACCCAAAACTGAATTGAGTTATCGACCTGATTACTGGGCTAGGACTGGGACTGAGATTATAGCTAAGATGGTAATTGAGACTGTAACTATAACTAAGACTGTAGCTAGGACTGAATACTAGTTTATGATAATTAAGGTTTAGACTAGTATTGAAGTACTAAATTTTGATGGTTAAGTAATTGATAGCTAAAAGCCATGATTTTGTAGGACTATCTGAGTCCTTTACTGAATATTAATTACTGAACTGACTCCATAACTAAGACTGGAGGGACAGAACATCATCCCAACGGATTCACCAAGGGATCTAAACTGAGGGTATACATGACATAGTCTGAGTTTGGCTGATCATTAGGAGTGGAGCATGAGTAATGTAAGCTGAGTATAATGTAAATAATGACATGAGTGTATGATTCATGAGCTTCATGACCTAAATCTAAAATTTTTGTACTCATGGAATATGATTCGTAACACTGAGTGAACTGGAACTCCTTATAATAGGAACTGTAAGCGTACATGATTTTTACTAACATTTACAAATATGAGTGATGATCATAGAGTTGACATATGGGGCATGAATATATATCATGATAACTGATGGGTTTTGAGGGTCTGTAATACTATTCTGTGATGGTCCGCAGGATTACGCTCATTTTGAGAATAGATAAGGATGTCATCTATGAAGACTATGATGAACATATCCAAGTACTGGTTGAACACTCGGTTCATCAAGTCTATGAAAGATGCTGGGGAAATGGTAAGACCAAATTACATAAATAAGAATTCGAAGTGATCATACCGAGTTCGAAAAACCATTTTTGGAATGTCACCTTCTATGACCCTGAGCTGATGATAGCCTGATCTAAGGTCTATCTTACAGAAATTAACTGAAACTCTGAAGTTGGTCAAATAAGCCATTGATTCTGGGAACTGGATACTTGTTCTTGACCGTGAATTTATTAAGCTGACGGTAATCTATGTACATTCTAAGGGAACCATCTTTCTTTCGCACGAATAAGACTGGTGCACCCCACGGGGAAACACTGGGTCTGATGAATCCCTCATCTAGGAGATCCTTCAACTGTTCTTTCAGTTCCCTAAGTTCTGTTGTTGCCATTCTGTATGGCGGAATAGATATGGGCTGAGTATATGGAAGAAGATCAATGTCGAAGTCTATTTTCCTTTCAGGAGAAATTCCTGGAAGATTTTTGGGAAAGATATCTATGTATTCATTCACTACTGGAACCAACTCAAGACTAGGATTTTTAGAACTAGAGTCCTTAACTCAAACAAGATGATAGACACATCCCTTAGATATCATTTTCCTAGCCCGTAGGTAGGAAATAAGCTGACCCCTGAATGCCAAAATACTATCCTTTCACTCAAGGACAGGTTCATTCGGAAACTGAAACTGGACAATTCTATTTATGCAATCGACTGTGGCATAGCAGGAATGAAGCTAATCTATATCGAGAATAACATTCGAAATCAGTCATCTCTAATTCAACTAAGTTTGCTGAAGTGACTTTCTGAGATATTATAATCGGTCAGTTCCTGTATACCGGATGGGCTATGATAATTTTACCCACTGGGGTAGAGACTGAGAAGGGCTTTGCTAGAATTTTAGGACTGACTCCAAAATCAACTGCTATATAAGGAGTAACAAAAGACAAGAAAGCTCCTGGATCTAGCAGAGTGTAAACATGCAAGTGAAAGAACTGTAACATACCAGTGACTACATCAGGAGAATTTTCCTGATCCATTTAGGACTGAAGATCATAGAGTCTATTTGGACGTTACCCATTGGTGGCACTGGATGTGGCACCTTGCTGATTCAGGCGATCAGACCGAATCGAAGGACGGTTATGCTGACTTCGTGGACCAGCCTTCGAACAATATCGTACTCTGTGACCTGACTCGCCATATTCAAAGCAAACATCACTACCAGCTATGCAAACACCCTTGAGATGCTTTCCACAAGTCTAACAAAGGGGATTAGTCCGGGCACTGCTACCACTGCCCTGAGGTTTAGGACCTGGCGCCCTATCTCTGAATTTAAGAACTGGAGCACTGGCTGAGGAAGGAACTAGAATGGATGCCTTTGGAAAACTGATAACGGTTACCACCCTCTGACTTAGGCTGAGCGAAATTGAAATTACTTGTTCTCACTATTTTATTTTATCTTTTTCTATGCTTTCCCACGTCAATCTGCTGGGCATTAATCATATGACTTTGTGGGAAAATAGCCTTCTGATTTCTCTAAGATACTATTGAGTAAGATAAGGTAAGGAAATTGGTTCTGAATTCTCCATGAAAGACATGCTCGTCCAGGGAATCTGCTTAAACGGGCAGAGGTGCTGACTGATTCTCAGTTCTCCTTTCATTAGTCCTTTTGGGAGGCATATTCTATAATGAAAGGGAGAAATGGACTAGACTGAGATTTAAATTTGAGCTCATTCTCACTGGCACGACATGAATACTGAAAGAAGGGAAAATGTTCCTAAAATATCTCATAGCCTCCTGTACATAAGTGTGGTGCACAACACACCCATGCATAAGACTCTACTAGATGCGGCTTTTCAGACTTCCTAGGACATTGTTGAACCTTAGGCTCTGATACCAAGATTTAAAAGCCCCAAATCTGATACTTGAAATGCTACACGGTGCTCATGACCCTGAAGGACCATAAGCTAACCCATGACTGATATCTGTACCCAAACACTGCATAATACATTGTATAAATATGGAAATAAAGGATGAAAAGCCATAAGGTTCAAAACTGATAAAACATAACATCTGAAAGTACGGTATATCAATACCAAAACAAACTAAAATAAAACTATCTAAACATACTATAGTCTGAAAAGCCTCTAAAACCTGAACTGTTTGAATAAAGAGTTGATGGGATATGTTATCAACTAACTCCAACTACTAAAATAAACTAAGTAATGAAGAAATAAAGTAATGTTCATGTTCTCGAAGGATGAGGACTCATTGCAAACTCTGACTGCTGAAAGTAGAATGCTACTGATGCTCTAGAGCTTATGCTTCTAAAACTATGGTATAGAATAAAACACCATAGCTCAAATGCGTCAGTACAATTGAATGTACTGGTATGCATGTGAGGTAGGCTGAATGCAAAGGGTTCAAATGCATGGACAATGCTAACTGACTATATAACATGAACGTGAGAATACATGCATGCATAAGTTACTGTAACTGAATTCGTGATGGTACTGACTACTGAGTATGATTACAGATAACATAAGTTACTGATAACTGATATTGAGCGACTATATCTAACAGTCTAGGTTCTAATGGAACTAGCTAATTTCGTACTGTGCTGAGCTGACTGTATCTGATAGTTTTGAAATCTGAAGGAATTTTTGAGTTCTTTTACTAAGACTAAGACTGTGGGAAGTAGTCATCTAACCGACATGCCCCAAATAATGCATTATAGCTGAGTTGGGGTCCAATCTATAACCCCAATTAGAAGGGTATCAATACCGCACCACTGGTAAAGATAAGTTGTGGTTAACCTCATCTGGCAGTGTCCCCAAAAGAGAATAATGGGACCCTCATATGACAGTGTTTATCCACCTCATCAAACCTCATCTATCAGTGTTGATGTCTCAATCTATGCTGGCTATATAGTTCTGGAACGGAAGGATTGCTTCTAAGGATCACACCCTCAACTGTCAGTATGTGTCCTCATCCTTCGGTTCACTCGGTGCTAAATCCTACTCCCATATGAATAGAAACTGAACATGATTAACTAAACTAAACTGGACTGAGTTCATTGAGTTTCGTTGACTGACGAAATACTACTGAGATTACTGAATTTCTGAGCTTTCTGATATTACTGGGATTAATGAGTTTACTGAGTTTTCCCGAGTCACATGACTGACTGAATTCTATTGAACATGGCTTGACTAAGGATATCGTGAAAACATGACACTGGCTCTAGGCTCACAACTAAATTATCGGGTACAAGTACCCCAGGACTCGATAGAAGGAAACTGACATGACATGATATTCTTGAATACAAGACCAACATCAACAACCCATAATACAATAAGTTGGGGATTTCATGAAGTACATGGTTATCATAATCTTATGCATGGTAGGAATGCATGTAATAAATGTTATGTTTTCATACTCTATCATCATGACCATTCCAATAAACATCTACATTGCATATCAATAGCATGGGAGTCATTTGAACATAAGGGTAAAATATGAACTTATCAAATGGATCACAATTGAGCTATAATATGCAATTTTTATCCTCTTAGGCATTTTATCAAACACTTTACATGCACAACTTAGGGAATAGGTGTAATCATCAAATTATACATCATAAACAACTTAATTCATGGATTTCAACTTGCATGCTAACGTAGTTTCATGAAAAACACATAAAGACCCCAACTTGGGAATCATACAACAAAATAAACATGGTTACAAACAACCCACAACATAAACATCATGATTCATAATTTGAAATAAGGTTTTTGAGCTTTATGGATGAAAGGAATCCATAAATCAATACTATGCATATCTTAGTTCTTGATTCTGTGAAGATTTACGGTGAAATTTTCTTGAATTTGAATCCCCAATTGAGAACTCTAACTTATTCTTGAGAGAATTTTGAGAGAAGTGACTATATTTTTGTTGAATTGGGGCTAAATCCCGTGTTATAGGCTTATATAGGGTGAGAAATCCTCATTTTGCCTTTAAAATAACTCAAAAAAGGGTGTTTACGTTACTTAGGCCATAAGATATGCGGCGAACAACTTATCATGTAAGCTAGGTTGTGCGTCACACAACTTATGGCATAATTTTGGTTGTGCATCGCACAAATTATGGCATAAGTTAGGTTGTGCGTTGAACAACTTATGGAATAACCATTCTAGTAGCCTTAGGCGATTTGTTAGGCGACGTACTCCACTTTGCAAAGCCATAACTTCTTGCTCGGGTGTTGGATTTTTATAAAATTGGTATAGTTGGAAATTTAATTCGATCCTCTACAATTTTGTGGGTCTAAATATTCCAAAATACCGCATATACATCAAGTTATGCTCGTTCAAAGATGACTCTTGCAAAATTAAACACTAAAACTTGATGGATTCAAAAGCTCTTAGCTTGCCTTACTCTAAGTGACTCTTATGAACACGCTTAACACATCATAATCTCTCTTCTCACTAGGATACTAATTTTATGTCATGTACTCAAATATGAATCACAGGATAGGAGGTTTCATACGTAGGAACAATGGTTCATTTTTTAGCTTAGAAATATACGGGGTATTACAACTTTGTAATGAACAAGTACTCTCATGCTTCTTGGACTCTTTTATTGAGTTGTGTAGTCAAACTCTAACTCTTATTTTTAGCACATGATAATCTTCTAATGTTTATTTGAGAAACAAACTTTCTATCCTTTATTTTTGCTCATACGAATTTACCCACAAAAAGTCCTCTTGCAAGTTGAACTCTTTTAAAGGATTTTTTCATGAACCAGCTATGCTTACTTGTTCCATGACCTCTTGTCAATCATCAAAACTTCGCAAGTCTTAACACTCTCTCATATAATTGTTTTTTCTTACTATCTTTCTCTCTCCCTCTCTCTCTTTCTCTCTCTCTTAGATAATTGACTAATTTAGCGGTTGATATAGCTACACAGTTTTTAAATATATTTCAAAAAAAATATTTCTCTTAATTCATTCGCATATTGTCATTCCTAAATATCTGCTTTGGATATGTATTGAAGATTTTTGAGTAATTTACTATCCCTAAACATCTGTTTGGATATACATTGATGATTTTAGAGTAATCTTAATATTTTTTTTATATCTATCTATCTATCTATCTATATATATATATAGAGAGAGAGAGAGATTAGTTTTTTTATTTTTATTTTTTAATGTATTTTCTATCTTGTCATGTATGTGCCACTAATTTTCTTTTAATTTTTCCTATTCTTAGTATCAATTAGGATTTCAAGTAAACAATTACTTGTTTCAAATGACTAAGAAATTTTCATATAGGAGATTGACAAAAGATATTGAACTTGTAGCTCCAATTAATGGTGACATCCTGTCGTTTGATTTGTATGTTTCTCAATGAGATAGTGACAATGCAGATTTTGTAGCTAAATTGAAAGAGCACAAATTGAGAGCAGAGTCACGTACAAAAAATCGCAGTAATTATTATAATATGCAAAATATCATGATAAGTTTACAATTGAAAGATGAATTAATTGACACTTTCAAAATATTGATGGTCGGTACAAAATATAGAAAACAAAGAAAAATTATTAAATTTGCTAGCAAAGATGAAAGGGAAAAAGGTTTTAGAGTTTTTCAATCCAAAGGGGGATTAATGATATTGTGAATCACTCCAAGATGTTCTTGCATATGCCTAAATACATTCTTATATATGGATACCATGTCAACTGTAGTATGTTAGTATATAGATATATACATTTCTAACGTAATATGCACTCAAGTGAAATACTATGTATTAGTTTGTATAAACTATATTGATTCATATTTTATACATTGTATTTAAGTGTAAAACTTTCATGTGTTTATATATATATATATATTTACATTTTATTATCTGGAGTAATTTGTATAAATTAAATTAATTCTTCTATTTGACATTAGTTATTTATCAAATTTTATAATCTGTTTATGCTTTTTATACATTTGTACTAAACGTATAAATTTTTATGATTGTCTAAATTTTTATTGCACGTTTATGATATTTTGATTTAACAAGATTGTATTTTTGTCATCACTGATCTTCCTAATAAATTTTCACATGTGGTGTGTTACATGGAGATGCAAATATTTAATACTTTAAAACAGAAGATATCAAGTGAACAACTTGAAAGATTTATACGTACATGCTTTGATCAATACTCCACCATGCCAGATTCATGGGTTCAATCGTAAATATTTTGATATGTTATGCCTCTTGAGCTGAAAACCAGTTCCACGGATTCTCTCATGATGCGGTTTAATGAATACTCATTAAGATTTACATTAAGAAAATTTGCAATGGTATCCGATCTAAATTATGTTACTTCTAAAGTTGTCTTATATTTGACACAAGTGTGCAAAAAATATTAATTCAGATTATTTTGAGGGTAAAGAAGAACCTCGCAAAGTAGCGTTGTCAGGCTTTCAAGAACAAAGTATGGTGTGAGAATGACGATGATGCTTTGACTATTGTCATTCTCTATTTCATTCATCGATTTATTATGTCTGAAAAAATACATATCGTCCGAGTACCAAAACTTTATTTTGACTCGATTGATAAAAAGCTATACATGGATCACTAAAATAATTTGATGTCGAAGTCTTCCATACCCTATATACTGCACTTCTTTTGAACCACGAGACTCAAAATAATAATAAATATGCAGTAAGTGATGACAAAAGCCCGAATAGGTCTATCAAACCACTATTTGAGTGTGATGGTAGTGAGATGATTATAATTTTATAGAGATTACAACAAATACTTTATTTTGTTATTTATATTGAATCTACTTAGTTTCAATTTGAATTTTCTTTGAGATAGATCAGTATTTTTGTGTAAATGAATATGAATCAAAGCTTATCAATGTAGTAATTTTTTATTTTAGATTATATTTTTGATTTTTTATCATGGTTTGGTGCAATGAATAGCATATATATAAGATTGTTTTGTTTATGTTCAATATTTGAATATTTTTTAAATATATGATAATTCGTATATACATTGTGTAATTGCATACGAATTATTATGCATACAGATATTTGTGGTACAGTCGTTTATATACACATATATTATTCATACAACACAATTGCTTGTATACACATATACTTTTAGTATGGAATAATCCTTTAAATATACATATTATGCTATGTCCATATTATAAAGCTTTTGCAAAAGTATTATTAATAACAATTGTAATTTATTTTTGTATATAAGATTAAGCAAATTTTGAACTTGTATATACGATTAAATACATATATCATTTGTAGTTGTAATTGCATTTTGACATTATTATCCATATTAAACATTTTTATACCTTCAACATTTATGATATATACATATATCGTTAATACTTTAAACATACATAATAATATTTTTTTCTTACCTATATATATATACATTTATATATATATATACATATACACACACATGGATATTATTTGTAAAACAAATATATATGTATATATATACACACACATTTATGATATTTACAGATATCGTTAGTACTTTATACATACATAATAATATTTTTTTCTTACTTATATATATATGTATATATATACACATATACACACATGGATATTATTTGTAAGACAAATATATACATATATATATATGCATATTATTGAAACACCCTGGGTTCCTGGATTACTGAACCTTAGAAAATTTTCTGGATGTCTGGTCTTTGGACAGGATACGACTAAGGGGTACCAGTCGTATGTTGGGATATGATTTATATGGGGTAGTCGTATGCTGACCAGTGTTGGTTGGTGAGACATATTTGGTTACTGAAATGGATACGACTTGGGTGGTATGAGTCGTATTGGTGGATACGGTTTTTTTGGATTGGTTTTCCCCTTAACATAGTCTTAGACTTAGTAATTTAAGATGGATCTGAGTATGAGTGGCTCACCATGAGCCATTATCTAGGGTACGAGTCGTACCATGGACTCGTATAGTGGATATTGTTCAAATCTCTTGGGATTCTATTCTGCCAGGGGTACGGGTCGAGGGTACTAGTCATATACTTGGATACGACATGGTTTGGGGTGAGTCGTACCTTGGACAGTGTTGGGTCCAACGAAGATGACCTTGGGTATGAGTGGTGGGTACCACTCGTATTAGAGGGTACGACTGGTATGGATAGTCGTATCTCCCCGACCGAATTTAGGTGCTTTTAAGTAGGGGAAATCTGGACATTTCCCCACTTAACCTAATAAGGACCACGACTTCTAAACCACTTGGGAGGCTATTGAAAATATTACTCTATCATTTAACACTTATAAACTTCTCTTAAACACTCTATAATTCTCTCTAAGGCTTTTGGGTAAAGAAAGGCTAGGGTTTCATCTAGAGGATCAAATTGGGGCTTGTGTTGGTGATTTCTCTTTATCATCTTCTGTGTATAAGGCATGTTCTCTTCCTTCATTGTTATTTCTAACTAAAGGCATGATTTTATACAATGTTTTCATGGCATGATTATTGTATGGTTTTGGTTTTCAAATATCTATTGGGGGTTTTGGTTATAAATGCTTGGTTATGGTTTTCCCATATTTTAATTATGTATTTACAATGCTTTAATGGTGGTTTGGATACTTGGTTTTATGGGAATGGTTAATTGGTAATTGAAATTGGTTTGGAAAATACTATGCTCCCAATATGTTTGATAAAATGCCTATGAGAATACTTTTACTATATTGTTTGGACTTTTAATGGAAACTATTTCATGATATGGTTTGGTAATAGAACCCTAAATGGTTTACCTGGTTTAGAATGGTTAAATGAAATGGTTTAGTTAAATAAACATACTTGCGGGGTACAATGGAATCCCCCAAGTAATCATACTAATGGAACACTTGTGGGGTACAATGGAATACCCCAAGTAATCATAATAAAGGAACACTTGTAGGGTACAATGGAATCCCCCATGTAATCATAATAATGGAACACTTGTGGGGTACATGGGACTCCCCCAAGTTAACCCCAAGTTAACTAGGTAATGTGATCTATGGGTACATGGGAGTCCCTGAATCTCTTGAGGCTGGCTAACAACATTACTTGCAAGTTATAGTCGGTATGATGATACCACTAATTATAGCCTTGGTTAATAATGAATGGGTTGGATGAAAAATTGTTTTAATTGGGAAAGGATGGTGGGGTGTTGTAACGCCTGGGAGTACACCCTGAACACCATACGGTGCTTACAGTCCCGAAATACCATAAGCTAACCCATGAGCTGGTACCTGCTGTGAGCACTGATTAATAATAAAAATATAAATATATGCGAAATAACTAAAATATGACATAAGGTTTAAATACTAAAATATTTATGAATCATAAGTCTGAAAACAACTATCTAAAAATAACTATCTTAAAACTGATAAAATAATGACAAACTGACTGACCATCTAAAGTGTCCGAAAGCCTCTAAAACTGACTGATTAAGAGTTGATGGGATAGGACCCAACTAACTCCAACTGACTACTGAACTGAAATATTGAAATAAATAAAACCGGTCCTCAAAATATGAGGACTCACCACTACTGCTGCTACAGATGCACTGGAATGTCTAAGTGCGGTTGGGAACCTGAGAATCCAAACCTATGATATGATACATCATAGTGCAAGAAATGAGTATGCGGTCAGTACTTTGAATGTACTGGTATGCTATATGGGGTTAGGCTTCTATGCATGGCTCATGTGCATGGATAATAACAGACTGAATGAACAACATGAGATAACTGATGCATAGTATGCATGAAATCTATAAAATCTGAGAATGCATGACCAAGCATACAACATGATATTGAAATAGACTATAAATTGGAATACTGAAATATGAGTACTAATTTAACTGATAAACTGTATGCTATGGTTAAGCAAACCTGAACTGAATTTCAAACTTAGACTGGACTGAGATTGTGGGAGCTATCATCTAACAGATATGCTCCAATATGAGCTAATCAGGGTCCAACCTATGACCCCAGTTAGAAGTGTGTCAGTACCGTTCCACGGGTACTAACACATGGCTACGTGGATCTACTAAAGTGAAGTCCCAAAGGACTAAAATGCCATCCTCTATTGGTAGGTGCTCTAGTGAGATATGTCTCAACCCTCAACTGGCAGGTTAACATCTAAACCTACGCTAGCTACGTATTTCTAGAATGCAGGGATTTCTACTAAAGGTCACACCCTCAAATGGCAGGTGAGCCCCCATCCCTGGGTTCGCTCGGTGCTAAATCCTATTCCCAACTGAACTGACTTGGATTACTGAACTTATCTAAACTTGGCTGATAGGATAACTAACTGAACTGATAATACTCAAATATATTCGAAACCATTCTGAAAATACTGAGAATAAGTAAACAACTAAGTTTTCAAGTATTCATAACCCCCAGGACTCGATAACAATAACAATAGGAACATACTAAAGCTTCAGAACATAATAAGTAGTTAATGTTCAAAACCCAATCATCTAGGCATTTCATAAAACACTTGGAATTCATAAACTTAGGCATGGTAATGGTTAAAACATGAGCTAATAACATAATTTCAATACTAAAATCATGGGTTAAGGATGTGACATGGGAAAATCACCTTTCAAATATGTCATGGACAAATTCCAATGAAAACACATGGTAAGCATGATTTGAAATCAAAGTTCATAACTTCATGTAGATAATTCATAACGACATGTAAAAATCATAACTTTATACTTGAAAATGGATTTTTGGACTCCATGGGTGAAAAAGACCCATGGATGAACATCTATCATACCTTTATTGAAGAATTAGTGAAGGTTATTGGTGATTTCTTAAAGCTTGAGCTTGATCTGGAAGAGGCTAGGGTTTGTTCTTAAGAGATAATGATTTTCTTTTGAGAGAATTTGAGTAAAAGATGACCAATTATGCTTTTGGGACCTTCAATCCCGTGTTATGGACCTATTAGGTGAAGGGAAAAGACCTAATTTCCCTTGGAAAAATGAAAACAAAAGCTAGAAAATAAAGGGAGAGCAATGGAGTAAGTGTCGCGGGCTCCGCAATGCCGGACTAGAGCGGGCGCCGCGGGCTAATCACCTGCAGCTACTATTTTGGAAGTCTGAAAATGTCCTTATGCTCTTCCAAAAATTCCGAAACTCACCCGAAACGTACCCTTGACATCCCCGATCATGAATTATCTTTGAAATCGACATTCTAAGGACGGGAAGGTCAAAAATAAAATCATCAAAGTTTAAGGGACCTTGGATATGACTAAGTCTCAACACTTAGTGAAATTTTTCTAAGTCTTTGACCCCTTTAACATGCAATAGTAAGCTGAAACGAGCTAGGATCTTATGGGGTCTTATAATATCTCCTCCTTGGTAGAATTCGTCCTCGAATGAGACTAATTAAGCTGAGAAATACTATGATTACTGGCTGAATATGCATAACTGAAAACATACTCACATGGCTGGGTCTGAAACATGATAACTGACTGAACTGATTCGTGAATGCATGCAATGACATGAAGATGATTATATGGCTGGAACTGAGAATGGAAAAGATATAATCTAAGGAAAACTGTTACCTTGAACTGAGTATGATCTTGCAGATAATAGATGAGGGTATTTGGTTTGTATATCTGCTTCTGCTTCCCAAGTGGCTCCCTCAACGGACTGATTTCGCTTAAGAACTTTGACTAAGGAAACTTCTTTGTTCCTTAGTCTGTGAATCTGGCGATCTAACATCTCGACTGGGATTTCTTCGTAAGAAAGGATATCTTGAACATCTAAGATTTTTAAAAGAACAACGACAGCTAGGTCACCAATGCACTTCTTTAACAAAGAGACGTGAAACACTGGGTGCACTGACGCTAAATCTGTAGGCAACTCAAGCTCTTAAGATACCTTTCCAAAATGGCTCAAGATCCTGTAAGGGACAATATATCGGGGACTAAGATTCCCCTTCCTACCAAATCTCTTCACTCCCTTCCTGGGAGAGATTTTTAAATAAACCAAGTCTCCAACTACAAATTTGAGATCTCTTCTCTGCACATCTGCATAGGATTTCTGACGACATTGGGATGTCTTAAGCTCTCTCTAATTAACTAAACTTTCTCTAATGCATCAAATATTGAATCTATCCCTATCAACGCGGTCTCTCCTACCTCAAACCAACTAATAAGAGATCTATATCTTTTCCCATAAAGAGCCTCAAATGGAGCCATTTGAAAACCGAAATAATAACTGTTATTGTAGGAAAACTCAATCAATGGCAAGTGATCATCCCAACTGTTATTAAAGTTGATAACACAAGCTCTCAATATGTCCTCTAGGGTCTTAATGGTCCTCTCTTCCTGACCATCTATCTGAGGGTAAAAGGCTGTACTGAGACAAACTTGGATACCAAGAACCTTCTGAAAAGCTTTCCAAAAGTGAGAGGTAAACTGAGTACCTCTATCTGAAATGATGGACAACGGGACTCCATGCAACCTAACCAACTCTCTAATATAGAGCTTGGAATAATCCTCGGCTGAATAAAAAGTATGGAATTGAAAGAAATGGGTTGATTTGGTCCTTCTGTCTATAATAACCCAAATTGAATCATGTTGGCGATGTGAACGAGGAAACCCTATCGCAAAATCCATGTTCACCTCTTCCCACTTCCAATTGGGTATGCTGAACTAATACATAGTACCACTAGGCCTTTGGTGCTTAACCTTAACCTACTGACAATTAGCACACTTGGCTACAAACTCTGCAATATCTCTCTTCATACCACTCCACCAATAGATTTCCCGTAAATCACGAGAATCTTAGTGGCTTTTGGGTAAATAGAATAATACGCACCATGCACTTCGGTTGGAATCTGCTGTCTCAAACCATCAACATATGGCACGCACGGCCTATCCTGGCAACGCAACACACCATCTCCCCCTTGGGAGAAAACCTCTACTTTATGATCTTTGGCTGACTCCTTCAACTTAACTAGTCTGGGATCCCTATCCTGCTTTTTTTCACCTCAACAACCAAAGAAGATTTCAAACTATTTTAACCTATACACTACCCTCAGCTGAATCAACCAAACGAACACCTAGTCTATCAAGATGATGAACCTCCCTGACTAACTTCTTTTTTATTATCCTCAACATGAATAACACTACCCATAGACAATCTGCTAAGGACATCCGCCGCTATATTGGCCTTGTTCGAATGATACAAAACACTCATATCATAGTTCTTCAACAATGCTAACCACCTTCTCTAATAAAGATTCAGATATTTTTGCCAAAACACATACTGTAAAATTTTGTGATCTATGAACACATCAACATGAACCCTATAAAGATAATGCCTCCAAATTTTCAAGGAAAAAACAATAACTACTAACTCAAGATCATGGGTAGGATAATTCTTTTCATGGGTCTTAAGCTGTCTAGAGGCATAGGCTATGACCTTACCTCTCTGCAACAAAACGCAACCCAAACTAACTTTGGAAGCATCACAATAGACAACAAACCCATCTGAATCATCTGGAAAAGTCAAAACTGGGGTTGAGGTGAGTCGAGTTCAATTCCTGAAAACTCTTCTTATAAGAATTTGACCACTAAAACTCTACTTTTTGCTGAGTCAATCTGGATATGGGGATGCAATATATGAAAAACCTTCAACGAACCATCGGTAATAGCCAACCAAACCCAAGAAACTCCTGATATCTGATGAAGAGATGGGTCTGGGCTAGTTTTTCACTGTTTTGGTCTTTTGAGGGTCAACTTTAATGCCATCACCGAAAAAAATATGGCCAAGAAAATCTACTGATCTTAGAAAAAACTCGCACTTACTAAATTTGGCGAACAAGTGATAGTGTCTAAGAGTCTGCAATACTATTCTGAGGTGGTCTGCATGATCATTTTTATTATGGAAATATACAAGGATGTCATCTATGAAGACTATGATGAACATGTCCAAGTACTGATTGAACACTATGTTCATAAAGCCTATGAAAGCTGCTGGGGAATTTGTTAGACCAAAGTCCATGACTAGAAATTCGAAGTGACCATATCGAGTTCTGAAAGTTGTTTTCAGAATGTCTCATTATTTGACTCTGAGCTGATGATAGTCGAATTTGAGGTCTATCTTAGAGAAGTAACTAGCACCCTAAAGTTGGTTGAACAAGTCATCAATTTTGGGAAGTGGATACTTATTCTTGATTGTGACTTTGTTCAACTGACGGCAATCGATACACATTCTAAGAGAACCGTCTTTCTTTCTCACAAAAAGGACTAGAGAGCCCCATGGGGAAACACTGGGCTTGATAAATCCCTTATCTAAGAGATCTTTCAACTATTCTTTTAACTCCTTAAGATTAGCTGGAGCCATTCTGTAGGGAAGAATAGAGATAGGCTGGGTATTTGGAAAAAGGTCTATTCCGAAGTCAATTTCCCTTTTGAGGAAAACTACAGAAAGATCTTCAGGAAACACATAAAGAAATTACCTCACTATTAAAATTGACTTGATATTGAGAACTACTGAGTCAGAGTCTTTGAATTGAACAAGATGGTAGATACACCCCTTAGATATCAATTTTCTCATTCTAAGGTATGAAATAAGCTGACCCCTAAGCGCTGAAGTACTACCCTTCCATTTAATAACTGGTTTATCTGGAAACTAAAACTGAACGACTCTATATCTACAGTCAACTGAAGCATATCATGAGTGGAGTGAATCCATGCTGAGAATGACATCAAAATCAGTTATTTCTAACTCCACAAGATCAACTGAAGTGAGTTTTAGGGATATTATGATCGGAAAGTTCTTGTATACCTGCCTGGCTATAATAGAGACACCTACTGGATTGGACACTGAGAAGGGTTTTGCTAAGGTTTCAGGACTGACTGCAAAGTTGATAGCTATATAAGGGGTTACAAAAGAGAGTGAAGCTCCGGGATCTAACAAAGTATAAACATGTAAATAAAATATCTGTAACATACCTGTAACTACATAGGAGAACTTTGTTGATCCTGTTGGGATTGAAGTTCATACAATCTATTTGGGTGCTGACCACTGGTTGCGCTGAAAGCAGCCCCCTATTGAGTCGGGCTACCAGATGGAACTGGGGGACGACTGGACTGACCCTGCTGACCACTCTGTGGGTAATCCCAGACTCCGTGGCCTAGCTTGCCACACCCAAAGAATACATCACTTCTAGCTCTATACATATCCTAATAATTTTTACCATATTTCTGGCAAAGAGGATTTGTAAGACCACTATTAACACTACCTTTGGGCTTAGGGCCTGGAGCCCTATCTTGATTATTATTTATGAACTTTGGCACTGGTGCACTATCTGAATATGGATTTGAGGCTAAAGATTTTTGATGAAATTAAGGATGGTTACCACCCTCCGACCTCTATTGAGAAAAACTGAAGCTATTTCTTCTGGCTATCATATTTTCCCTCTTTCTTTCCTTAAACTTCCGCTCCTTAATTTGTTGAGCATGGAACATAATCTAAGACAAGTCAATCTCTTTAATTAATTGTGGTCCTATACTTCTTTCCCACGCTATCAGCTACACTAGAGAGAAACTTACTTATCCTAATCGGTTATCAGATACCACATGAAGAGCATACCTAGCCAGTTGTGTAAACTTAACTAAATACTCTTTCACAGTCATATTTCCCTGCTTCAAGTTAATAAAATCTAGAACCTTAGCTTTCCTTAACTCCAAAGGATAGAACCTATCTAAAAAGGTTGTAGAAAACTTCTCCCATTCAATAGGACCTACATCTATGCCTCTATTTCCCTTCTACTACTTATACCAGGTGTACGCTATATCCTGTAACTGGTAACCACACAACTCTGCACTCTCACTAGAAGTCACATCCATAATGGTAGTTACCTTCTAAACCATGTCAGGGAAATTCTGCGGATCCTCATCAGACTTGGATCCCAAAAACAAAGAGGGTTCACTCGAGTAAAGTCTCGAATCCTAGCTGCGATGGTATTAGCCACTGGAACGGCTGGGATAACAAACTGTTAATTATTCTGAGTTGCTATTGAGTGAGCTAAAGTAGTGAATGTATCTCTGAATTTGGCATGAGAGATATGCTCGTTCAGGGGATCTTCCTGAAATGTTGTAGGTACAGGCTGGTTTCCATTTCTCCTTCCGTTATTCATTTTGAGAGGCATGTTTTGTAAATTTAATGAAGATTGAATTACAAAGAGAGTTAAAATTGAGCTCATACTCATTCTCATGACATGAAAACTAAAAGAAGGGAAACTTTTTCCTAAAATATCTTGTAGCCTCTTGTCTATAAGTGTGGTGCACTTCACACTCATGCACAAGACTCTACTCAGTGTGGATTTCATACTCCCTAGGACACTTTAAAACCTTAGGCACTGATACCAAGTTTGTAACACCCCAAGATTACACCCTGGATACCACACGATTCTTACAGTCCCGAAATACCACAAGCTAACCCATGAGTTAGTACCTGCTGTGAGTACTGAATAATAATAACAATATACACAAGTGTAAAATAACTGAAATACACTGTAAGGTTTAAATACTAAAACATTTATGAATCATAAGTCTGAAAACAACTGTCTAAAAACTAATAAATAATGACAAACTGGCTGACTATCTGAAGTGTCGGAAAGCCTCTAAAACTGACTGATTAAGAGTTGATGGGACAGGCCCCAACTAACTCTAACTGGCTACTGAACTTAAATATAGAAATAAATATAACCTGTCCTCGAAATATGAGGACTCGCCCCTACTGCTGATGCACTAGAATATCTAAGTGCAGTCAGGAACCTGAGTGTCTGAACCTAAGATATAATACTTCATAGCGTAAGAAATGAGTATGAGGCCAGTACTTTGAATGTACTGGTATTCTAAATGGGGTTAGGATGATATATATGGGCTCATGTGCATGAATAATAACTCACTGAATGAACAACATGAGATAACCGATGCATAGTATGCATGTAAGCTATAAAATATAAGAATGCATGACCAAGCATATAATATGATACTGAAATAGACTGTAAACTGGAATACTGACATATGAGTACTGATTTAACTGATAAACTGTATGTTATGGTCAAGAAAACCTGAATTGACTATCGAAATGAGACTGGACTAAGACTGTGGGAGCTATCATCTAACAAACATGCCTTAATATGAACTAATCGGGGTCCAACCTGTGACCCCAGCTGGAAGGGTGTCAGTACTGTGCCATGGGTACTAATACATGGCTGCATGGAACCACTAAGGTGAAGTCCCAAAGGACTAAAGAGTCGCCCTAAACTAGCAGGTGATCTAGTGAGATACGTGTCAACCCTGAACTGGCAGGTTAACATCTCAACCTACGCTGGCTATGTAGTTCTGGAACACAGGGATTTACTTCGAAAGCCCACACCCTCAACTGAAAGGTGATCCCTCATCCCTGGTTTTGCTCGGTGCTAAATCTTACTCCCAACTGAACTGACTCAGATTACTGAACTGACTCAGATTACTGAACTGATCTAAACTTGACTTATAGGATAACTAACTGAACTGATAATACTCAAATATATTCGAAACCATTCTAAAAATACTGAGACTAAGTAAACAACTAAATTTTTGGGTATTCAAAACCCCCAGGACTCGATAACAATAACAATAGGAACATACTAAAGTTTTAAAACATAATATGTAGTCAATGTTCAAAACCCAATCACCTAGGCATTTCATCAAACACATTCATTCAAGTTATGAATCAAGAACATGGTTAGTACACCTTCACTACGACGCGATGATTGCCTCGTCGCTATTCTTGGTGTGACACGGTGGAATCGCATTGAGCTACTAGAATTAAAATCCAAACGTGACCCAATCCTTATCTGAAAATACAAAACTTACCTGAGACACGCTCCTTATATCCCTGAACATGAATCAACTCAAAAACCATCATCTCAGAGTCTGGAAGGTCAACTTAAAATTCCTTAAAGTTAGAAAGTCTTAAAAATGGCTAAGTCCTTAACATATAGCTAAATTTTTATCAGGATTTTAGCTCTTATGCAATTACTAGGAGCTAAACTAAACTAAGAAAAGTACATGGTATCACATATTGTTACTGATGTTCTTAGTATGTTATCCATGGGGAATTTAGCTCATTTGGATAAGGAAAAGCGGGAACTGTTGAAGGATATTCTCCATTTAGCCAATCTTAGAGTTTGTCTTTTGGACTCTGAAGATGGTGGTGTAATGGTACAAGAAGTGGTTCGTTCGTCTCTTAGTGCAGAGATTAAGGAGAAACAAATGCTAGATCCTGTCTTGATGAAAGTCAAGAGTGATGTTGGTGGGCAAAATTTAATGGTATTTGGGATCAGTGGTGATGGTACTTTATGGTACCAAAAAGGTTGTGTGTTCCTGAAGTTGTCAATTTACGACAAAGGATTTTGGCTGAGGCACATGAATCACGCTATGTTGTTCATATTGGTTCGAAGAAGAAGTATCATGATCTCAAGGAGATATATTGGTAGAATGAGATAAAAAGGAATGTGGCTGATTTAATGGCAAAATTCATAGTGTGTTAACAAGTTAAAGTTGAGCACATGGGGTCGGGGGGTGGTATCAAGATATCGATTTGCCTGAATAGAAATGGGAGGTGATCATTATAGATTTCATTATCGGTCGGCCTTAGTCGCGGAACTAATTTAATTCGGTTTGGTTCATTTTGGATAGGATGGCGAAGTCTGCTCACTTTTTGCAATTGAGGACTACCTATTCAGCGGAGGATTATGCGCGGTTGTATCTTCGAGAGATTATAAAGCTGTACGAGGTTCCTATTTTGATTATCTCTGATTGTTGTATGCAGTTTTTATCTCACTTATAATGGTCTTTTTAGAAAGGGTTGGGTACTAAGGTTAGTCTTAGTACTGCTTTTTATCTGCAGTCGGATGGGCAGGTAGAGAAGACCATTCAAATTTTAGAGGATATTCTTCGTGCATATGTAATTGATTTTGGTTGCAATTAGGTTGAGCATCTACCTTTGGTAGAGTTTGCTTACAATAATAACTATTATTTTAGTATTGGTATGGCCCCTTTTCAGGCATTGTATGGTAAGAGGCGTAGGTCTTCTATTGGGTGGTTTGAGCTTGGTGAGGCAGATATGTTTGGTTCGAATTTGGTTCATCAGGCTATGAAAAAGGTGAAGGTGATTCAGGATAGGATTAAGGTTATGCAAAGTTACCAAAAGTACGATGTGGATGTGAGGCATTGAGACTTGGAGTTCGAGGATAGAGATAGGGTGTTCCTCAAGGTATCTCCCATGAAGGAAGTAATGCAGTTTAGAAATAAGGTGAACATCAGTCCCTGATATATTTGTCCTTATGTGGTCTTACGGAGGGTTAGTAATGTTGCTTATGAATTGGAGTTGTCTTCTAGCTTGAGCTCCGTTTATTCGATATTTCATGTCTCTATGTTGAGGAAGTGTCTTGGTAATCCTTTTTTGGTTGTTCCTTTGGAACGTTTGGGCATCTTGGATTCTCTATCTTATGAGAAGATCCTGGTGGAGATATTGGATATGTAGGTTCGTTAATTATGGACCGAGGATGTGGCCTCGGTTAAGGTTCTATGGCGGAACCACAAGGCGGAAGAGGCTACATAGGAAGCGAAAGAGGACATGAAGTCCAAGTATCCGTATTTGTTCTCTACTTTGGATATTCGTGTGGAAGAAATGTGTTCTTGAACACATCTTTATTTTCTGAGTTTTTTAAAGGAAAGGTTGATTTCATTGCATTTTTATTTTCTGTATTAAAGGTAAGAGTAGAAGCATCTAAGGGGTGTAAGTCATGTATGTAGAAGCATTTAATATAGGGATTTTGTGTTTTAATTTGCTGCTATATTGTAATTCATTGTTTGAAGGTGAAAAAATGACTCCAATTTTACTTCACGGTACTTTGCATGTGACGAAACACGAGGTCGATAGGCTGCATGAGAAGCACGGTGGCAACTTCTTTAGCAAGGTCTATTATATTTATATAAGTTTCACTTGAATTTTGAATTGAATCACCTTATGTATTGGTCTTTCCTTAATTATCCCAGGCTTTTGTTGGTCAATTTTAGTAATTTTTTGTTAATTACATAAAAGATACCATTATGGTATTTCTTTCATATTCTTTTTAAAGATTTTTTTTTTTGTAGAAGTCTTTTGATAAATAAAAAGGCAAGAAAGTTGAAATATTCTTAAAATATTACGAGCAAAAAAGGAAAGAATTTTAATTCTGATTTGAGAGGACATTTAGGGTAATAAAAATTAGGAAAAATGCATAATTAACGTGTGAGGAAGAGAAAGATAAATTAATTAATAAGAAAATGAAAGAAAAAAAAAATAAAAAGAGAGAGAAGTTTTAGTTTAAATTTACTATTAATTTGATATAGAAAATTTTCTTTTTCTCACATTTCTATCATTTTTTGTTAAAATACTTTAAATTTATATGAGAAAAAGATGAGAATATATTAGAAAAAGTTTAATATTGGGGGATTTTACATGAAATAAAGAGAAAATAAAGTGAAAAGCATTTTCAAAATTAAACTTTAGAAATTTACAAATAATATTCATTTATTTTGTTTCCTATTAGTCATCCTAATTACACAAATGAGAGGAGATGTAACAAAAAAATGTAAGAAAATTGAGATATTTTTGAAATATTACGTGGAGAAAAAGAAAAAAAACGACTTGCGATTTTTTAGAAAATTTAGGGACTAAATAGAGAATAATAGTTGTAATTAGGAAAAAAGCATAATTAACTGTGAGGAAGAAATAAAAATAAAAAAAGGAATAAAGAATAAAAATAAATAAAAAGTGATGCTAAAGATTTGAATTTAATTGTATTATTATTATTTTTTTTTCTTCCTTCTTCTAATTTTTAATTTATTTCATATTGGTTAAATTCATATCAACCTATATTTATTTATGCATGAATAATGTGAAGGTCGGAATAGAGTAGATGATATGACACCTCTCTTTGGCTATCATTTATATTGAACTTATTTTTCCTTCATATTTTGACTTATTTTTTACTCGAAATGTTCATAAAATAACTGTATGTTTGCTAGGAGTTACATTTTATTAATGTTATGATAAATATTGCACATTAATGTACTATTATACTAGAAAAATAAATGGCTATTGATAAATGTAACTATACAATTTGAATGACTCTTATGATCCGTAATAAATAAGGAATATAAAATGATCCCATAAATCACGGTGTGTTACTTTGAGAAAGAGAAATTTACCTAAGAGAATTCATAATGAGAAGAAGGAAAATAAAGGGATGTTGGGATACAATGCTTTATTTACTTCATCATTAATTAAAAAAATAAATAATAAGAGTTGCAACTAATTATTTTATTGAATTGTGGAATCAATGCTTTCATGGAGAATTCTAAAACATTACTCTTCGTTTTTCATTAGTTATTAAACAAATGCATAATAGTACGTATAATTGTATAGTTATTGACTTGTGAGAATTTATCGAATTTAGTGTCATTGCATATTTTATTTTATAAATGAAAAGAAATGGCCAAAACAAAAAAAAAAGATAAATAGAATCCTTGATCAAAGAAATATGCCACACCACTCCTTTTATATATATATATATATATATATATATATATATATATATATAAAATAAAAATTTCATAAGTCTTTATATAGATTGAAAACAATAGTAAGTTGGTGGTGGTGTTAATACTTGAAATTTATTGGTTACACAAGTGAGTGATATTATTTCAGGTTTTGTTTTCAGAGTTTTGAAGTATTTTTTTTACATGTGATGAAAGCAAAGTATATAATATGAAGAGGTGGAGGTGAAATAAAGATTTAAATTGTGAATTTACCGTTTAGTGTTTTTAGTACCAGACTATTATATTCTTAATACCAAGCCGTTATATTTTTAAATATATGATTTCACTTTTAATATTTATTATAATTTTAGTGACTTTTATGCATATATAAATTATGTTTTTTGGAAATATACTAAATAGATAAATTGAGTAGGTGACATCTCTATCAAGATACTATTATATTATTGTTTCATAATTTTTTAGTTGAAGTTTCAATAGTTGATGTATTTGTTTAATTAATATTTTACAATTATTTTACATTGTGAGATACTATTTAGACACTCACCAAAAATATATGCTGTAGCTTAATAAAAATGGGATAAATTTTTATTGGAAAATATATTTTAACTTATTAATGAAGAATATATTATCCCTCATTTAATAGATGTTAAATTTGCTATGCTTTATTTTCTTTCATCATTTGCAATTAATTCATAATATAATTAAAATAAGTGGGATAATATAATATTATGATTAGATAATAAAGTGAATATAAAATTAATGTAAAAAAATATTAATTCTACAACGACCTCGTGAAGCGCAGCTAAATTTCCTAGTGTTTATATAAGATAAGAAATTTTCTATTTAGAATTTATGAATTCTTATACGAAAAAATTACTCACCATAAATACAATAAGTTTTTAATCTCCTAGTATGATCAATATTTAAATTAATTATTTTACATAGTTATTTATTTGTTTTATGACTTTTTTAAATGTGAGTCTTCATATATGAGTATTATGCGCAATGTATATAGCCAATACAACTCTCCCTCTATTTGATATTTCTACATGTTCTAATAACTCACGTGAGTTATTCTCGATTTTCGCCTACGAATGGACCAGGTTGCTAACATGTTCCAACAGAAGCAGTAAAGACAGTAAATAATGAACACGATAGTTTTACGTGGAAAATACCCGGCTCACAAAAGGTGTAATAAACCACGACCTGTACCTCTACATGCTTTGACTCTAACTTCACTAAAAACAATGAGGCTCTCAACAAAAAATTACAAACCCTGTAACCTAAAAAATTATAAACTCTAATTCATAATGTTCAATAATCTCCCAGACTGTTGAAACACACTTCAAGTTCCACCACTTTACAATCAAATTATAGCAACCCTAGGAACTAACTTTAATTCCTAAAAACACACAAACCTTCCAGGATTTATGTTCTCAAGTCTTTGAGTTATCCCAACTCGAAGACTAAACTCTTAAATCAGTTTATAACACATTGACACTAAGAAAGCATGAAAATTAAAATTCAATAAACTTCCTAATTAATATTAACTAGAATAGAAGACTGTTATACACATGGATGAAACAGGTTTTTCAGTTTGGTTCTTCAATTTGGTTCACTGAATTAGGTAGCACTTCGATAGCTGGACAGAACTCTCAAATATTATTCTTACTTATTTGCTCGCGTTCTCCCTTTTTTCACTCAGTATTTGTGCATTGATTTCATTTTGAAAGTTCCTGAATATTTATAACTTCTATTGATCTTTACAACCAAGCAAACTTTCAACTCCACAAGGACTCCCATACTTCTTGGACTCTTTTCTTGAGTATTGTGGTCAAACACTAACTTTTCTTTTCATCACATGATGATCTAATGTTTATCTGAAGTAACAAACTTTCTATCCTTTATTTTTGCTCATATGAATTTATCCACAAAAAGTCCTTTTGCAAGTTGAACTCTTTTGAAGCAGTTTTTCATGAACCAACTATTCTTACTTGTTCCATGTCCTCTTGTCAATCATCAAAACTTCACAAGTCTTAACAAATTTCCCTTTTTTGATAATGAAAAACTCATGCCCTTGTGCATTCCATTTTGATATCAACATCTTGACTTATGAACACTAAAGCATGAAATACTTAAATCAAAACTCATGATCTTGTGCATCCCTTTTAAATACAAATATCTTGACCTGTGAAAGCTAACGTATGAAAAACTTGAATGAGTCAGGTTAGTCAACTAGGTTATAAAATCTGCAACAACCCTTATATTTCCCCTTTTGGCATTATCAAAAACTATTCCAGTCATATGAATGACAAAGAATTATGGACTCCACATGATGAAACAGGTAATAAAACATGCTTCATGTACCTGGCTTATCACTTTATCAATCATCAAATTCATCGGTCCATTAAGAGATCTTATTTGACAAGGACTCTTATCTTCTTGGATGTTTGACCCTGTATAATTGTGGACTTCTTATGTAGATATGCTTTGTCCAAGTTTGTACGAACTCTAGCTTGACAAGGACTTCCATCTTTCTTGGATTCTTGATCTTGTACGTTTTTGAACTCTTGTCTTGGATATGCTTTATTCAAACTTCATGAGTTTTTCTTCTTGAAACTTTCATTAATTCAAAGAGTCCTGATACATGTTAGACTCTAGATACAGGAACATATTGATCAACCTATTTCATGTACATGTTTCACTACTTTGTCAATCATCAAAACATACACAAGCTCAATAATTTTCTTCTTTTTGATGATAACAAACTAATGCACTTTGTATACTCTAATCAACCTATTTCAGTCAATTCAGAGTCTAAACAAAATATCAAAAGACACACGTTAAATAAACCAAGTCAGAATGAGCCTCTTAACAAAAGATTACAAACTCTCAACAAAAACGTATAGAATTTAGATGAGACTTTCATTAATTTAAAGAGACCTTAGGTTACAAACTTCATAAGTTTTTCTTCTTGAGACTTTCATTAATTCAAAGAGTCCTAATACATGTTAGACCCTGGATGCAGGAACATGTTGATTAACCTATTTCATGTATGTGTTTTATTACTTTGTCAATCATCAAAATATACACAAGCTCAATAACTTCTCCCTTTTTGATGATGATAAACTAATGCACCTTGTGTACTATGCTCAACCTATTTCAATCATTTCAAATTCTAAACAAAGTATCAAAAGACACACGTTAAATGAACCAGGTCTGAATCATAAGTTATAAATATTACACAGTATACTGTAAGACCCCGTAAAGTCCTAGCCCATTTAAGTCCTTTATAGCATGCGAAAAAAGGTCCTAGACTTAGAAAATTTCAGCCAAGTGTTGACACTTAGTCTCATTTTTGTCCTTTATATTTCAATGGTATCATTTATGATCTTTCCGTCCTTAGATTGTCAATTTTTAAATTGATTCATGATCAAGGTTATCTATAGGTCATCTTGGGTGAGTTTTGAAATTTTCGAACATCGTTTGAGTCACGTTTGGATGACCAAAATAGTAATCCAACGTGATCAACACACGTCACATTGGCTATCGCATCGTCACTATCAATGCGATGCGATAGTAATTGCGTTGATACCATCGATGAGGAATGTCACCTATCGCGTCACTGGACGTTCTTCAACTCATTTAATCTCGAGTCCAGAGGGGTATTTCAGTTTTTTTCCCTCACTTTAACACAGGATTTAGGTCCCAAAATTATATTTTTTCCTCATTTATCATAATTCTCTCAAAATTAAAAGCATTCCCTTTCAAGAACAAAACCTATCCCCTTTAACATTCAAGTTCAATTTACAAGAAATTCCTCAATAACTTCCAATAATTCATCAATCGAGGTATGTTTAGGTGTTCATCCTTGGGTTCCTTTCACCCTTGATGTCTCATAACATAGGTTCGGATGCTCGGGTTCCTGACCATTCTTAGTTAGATTTAGTTGATCAACCGCAGCTATCGTAGTGAGTCCTCATCCATCGAGGGCATGACACTTATTTAGTCTTTCTATTATTCGCAGTATTTCATCTTTTCAGTTACTTTCAGACAACAGTTGTGAGTTAGTTGGGGCCTGTCCCATCAACTTATTTATTTCAAATGTTAGAGGCTTTTAGACACTTTCAGTTAGCAGTTGTTCTACAGATGTATTCAGTATTGATTCAATTCTATGAACCTTATGGCATTTTCAATTTTTACTTCCGCATATGTCTTCATGATTATTATTTAGTGCTCACAGTAGGTACCAGCCATGGGTTAACTTATGGTTCTTCAGGATCATAGGCACCGAGTGGCTCCCAGGGTGTAGTCTAAGGGCGTTACAAACTTTGTATCAGAGCCTAAGGTTCTAATATTTCCTAGGGAGTCTGAAATCTGCGTTAAGTAGAGTCTTGTGCATGAGTGTTTAGCGCGCCACACTTATAGACAATAGGCTATGAGGCATTTTTAGGAAAAGTTCCCTTCTTTGAGTGTTCATATCGTGCGAGTGAGCATTAGATCAAGTTAAATTCTTTGTCTAATCCAACTTTTCCTTTTGTTTCCAGAATATGCCTCCCAGAAAGACTAATAAAAGGAGAACTGGGAACTAGCCAACACCTTCGCCCGTTAGGGAAGATTCCTTGACTGAGCATGTTTTACACGCAGAATTCAGAGCAGCTTTCACCACTCTAGGCCATTTTGTTGCAGCTCAGAATGTTCGACCAATTGCTGTTCAGGCCTACCCAGTGTCCAATACAGTGGCATCTAGAATTCGAGACTTCACCCAAATTAACCCTCCTTTATTTTCAGGGTCTAAGTCTAAGGAGGACCCACAGGAATTCCTTGATATGGTGAAGAAGGTAACAAACATTATGGGTGTAACCGCTAGTAAGAGTGTTGAGTGAACTGCCTATCAGTTGTAGGATATGGATCATACATGGTTTAAGCAGTGAAAGGTGGATAGGGGCACAGATACAGGGCCTATAGAATGAGAGGAGTTTGCTACTGCCTTTTTAGATAGGTTCTTTTCGTTGGATTTAAGTGAGGATAAGGTATTAGAGTTTATTAACTTAAATCAAGGCAACATGAGTGTAAAAGAGTATTTCCTCAAGAATACTCAGTATGCTCCTCATGTAGTAGCTGATAGCAGGTCTAAGATGAGCAAGTTCGTATCTGGTGTATCTGATAGTGTGGTCAAGAAATGTAGAACTACAATGCTAATTAAGAAGATGGACTTGGCTAGGTTGATGGTCCATGCTAAGTAAATTTAGAAATAGAAGACTAAGAAGAAAAAAAGGGAAAATAAGAAGGCTAGAACAGGTAACTTTAGTTTTGCTCCGCCAAAGTCAGAAGGTGGTAACCATCCTTTGTTCTACCTAAAATATTCAGTCCCATCTCCGTCTTCGGCTAGTGCACCAATGCCCAAATTCAAGAACACTAATAAGGATAGAGAGCTAGGCTCTAAATCCCAGGATAGTGTGAACAGTGCTAAAAAATCCTCTTTGACAGAAATATGGCAGAAATCATCAGGGTGTCTGCAGGGCTAGCAGCGAAGTGTGTTTTGGGTAAGGTAAGCTAGGATATAGGATTAGAGAATGTCCTCAAGTGGGTTCTCAGAGTCAGCATAACCATCCCCCAGTTCAGTCTGATTGTTTGCCTCAGCAGGGTGCTGCTTCCAGTGCCACCAGTGGGCAGCGCCCAAATAGGCTCTATGCACTTCATTCCTGATAGGATCAGGAGAGTTCTCCTGATATAGTTACTGGTCTGTTGCAAGTATTTCATTTACATATTTATGCTTTGTTAGATCTTGGAGCTTCTTTGTCTTTTGTAACTCCTTACGTAGCCATCAACTTCGGAGTCAGTCCTAAAATTCTAACAGAGATTTTCTCAGTCTCTACCCCAGTGGGTAAGTCTATCATAGTCCGACGGGTATATAGGTACTGTCCGATTATGGTGTCTCAGAAAGTTACTTCAGTAGACCTTGTAGAGCTAGAGATGATATATTTTGATGTCATTCTCGGCATGGATTGGTTCCATTCATGCTATGCTTTAGTTGATTGTAGAAACAGAGTTTTCTATTTTCAGTTCCCTAATAAACCTGTCCTAGAATGAATGGGTAGTACTTCAGCACTTAAAGGTCAACTTGTTTCATACCTTCGAGCGAGAAAAAAGATATTAAGGGTGTGTGTCTATTATTTGGTGCGACTCAAAGACTCAAGTTCCGAGACTCCTAATCTTGAGTCAGTTCCATTCGCAAGTGAATTTCCATATGTGTTTCCCGAAGATCTCCCTGGAGTTTCTCCCGAAAGGGAAATCGACTTCGGAATAGACATTCTTCCTGATTCTCAACCCATATCTATTCTGCCATATAGAATGGCTCCAGCTAAACTAAAAGAGTTGAAAGAATAGTTGAAGGACCTCTTATACAAAGGGTTCATACGGCCCTTCGTGTCTCCTTGAGGTGCACCAGTTCTATTCGTACGAAAGAAAGAAGGTTCTCTTAGAATGTGTATAGACTACCGCCAGTTGAACAAAGTCATCAAGAATAAATACCCACTTCCTAGAATTGATGATTTGTTTGACTAACTTCAGGATACCGGTTACTTTTCTAAGATAAACCTCAGATCCGGCTATCATTAGCTCAGAGTCAGAGAATGTGACATTCCAAAAATTACTTTCAGAACTCGGTATGGTCACTTCGAGTTTCTAGTCCTGTCATTTGGTCTTACCAATACCCCAACAACTTTCATGGACTTGATGAACCGCGTATTCAAGTAGTACTTGGACATGTTCGTCATAGTCTTTATCGATGACATTCTTGTCTATCCCGCAGTGAAAATGACTGTGCAGACCATCTCAGAATAGTATTGCAGACTCTCAGAGCCCATTAGTTGTTCGCCAAATTCAGTAAATGCAAATTTTGTCTAAGGTCAGTAGCTTTCCTTGGTCATATAGTTTTCGGTGATGGAATTAGAGTTGATCCTCAAAATACTGAAGAAGTGAGAAACTGGCCCAAACCCTTCTCTCCGCCAGATATCAGGAGTTTCTTGGGTTTCAGTGGTCAGATTCTTATGAGAAGAGTTTTCAGGAGTTGAAGACTCGACTCACTACAACCACAGTTTTGACTTTGCTCGATGGTTCAGATGGATTTTTTTGTATATTGTGAATCTTCCAGAGTTGGCTTAGGGTGTGTTTTGATGCAGATGGGTAAGGTTGTGGGCTATTCCTCTAGACAGTTTAAGCCCCATGAAAAGACTTATCCCACCTATGATCTTGAATTAGCAATTGTTGTGTTTGCCTTAAAGATTTGGAGGCACTATTTTTATGGGGTGCATATTTATTTATTCACAGACCACAAAAGCCTGCAGTATGTGTTTTTATAGAAAAACCTGAACTTATATCAGGAGAGGTGGTTAGAGTTGTTGAAAGACTTTGACATGAGTATTCTGTATCATCTGGGCAAGGCCAATATAGTGGCAGATGCCCTCAGTTGGTTGTCTATGGGTAGTGTTGCTCACACTGAGGATGGTATGAAGAAGTTAGTTCAGGAAGTTCATCATCTTGATAGATTAGGTGTCCATTTGGTTGATTCGGCTGAGGAAAGTGTTTGGGTGCAGAATAGTTTGGAGTCTTCTTTAGTTTCTGAGGTAAAAGAAAAGCAGGACAAAGATCCTAGTTTAGTTAAGCTGAAAGAGTTAGTTAGAGACCAAAAAGTAGAGTCTTTCTCCCAAGGAGTATATGGTGTGTAGCTTTGCTAGGGTAGGCTATGTGTACCATGTGTAGACGATGCGAGACAACGAATTCTTGCTGAAGCGCATGGTGCACGCTACTCTATTCATCTAGGGGCCACAAAGATGTATCGCAATCTGTGGGAAATCTATTAGTGGAGTGGGATGAAGAGGGATATTGCAGTGTTTATAGCTAAGTATTCCACATGTCAGCAGGTTAAGATTGAACTTCAGAAGCCTAGTGGGTCTATGAAAGAGTTCAGTATTCCCACTTGGAAGTGGGAGGAAGTGGACATAGATTTCATGAAAGGTTTGCCTCGTACTCATCGACAACATGGTTCGATTTGGGTCATTATGGACATTTCTCGCCAGTTCAGGCTTCTTATTCAGCCGAGGACTATGCCAGGCTCTATATCAGAAGTTGGTTAGGCTACACCATGTCCCGTTGTCCATTATTTTAGATAGAGGTATGCAGTTCACCTCTTACTTTTGGAAAGCTTTCCAGAAGGGTCTTAGTACCCTAGTCCATATCAGTACAACCTTTCACCCTCATACATATGGTCAAGCAGAAAGGACCATTCAGACTTTAGTAGATATGTTGAGAGCGTTTGTCATTAACTTTAAGGGCATTTGGGATGACCACTTACCTTTGATTGAGTTCGCATATAATAACAACTATCATTCCAGTATTCAGATGGATCCATTTGAGGCTCTTTATGGTAGAAGATGTAGATCTCCCATTGATTGGTTTGAGGTAGGTGAGGTCGTGGTAGTGGGGCCTGACTTGGTGTTTGATGCTTTAGAGAAAGTGCAATTGATCAGGGAGAGGCTTAAGGCAGCCCAGAGCTAAGATAAATCTTATGAAGATGTGAGAAGGAAAGATCTTGAATTTGAGATTAGTGATTATGTGTATTTGAAAATCTCTCCCATGAAGGGGTAAAGAGATTTGTTAAGAAAAGGAAGCTTAGTCCCCGATATGTTGGTCCTTATAGGATTCTGAGTTATTTTGGAAAGGTAGCCTATGAACTTAAGTTGCCTGCAGACTTAGCATCAGTGCATCCAGTATTTTATGTCTCCTTGCTAAAGAAGTGCATGGGTGACCCAACAGTTGTAGTCCCTGTAGAGAGTGTAGATGTTCAGAATAGTCTCTCTTACGAAAAAGTTCCAGTCAAAATCTTTGATCGTCAGACTCAGAGACTAAGTAACAAAGAAGTTCCCTTGGTCAAAGTTCTTTGGCAGAACCAGTCTGTTAAGGAAGCCACTTGGGAAGTAGAAGTAGACATGCAAACCAAGTACTCTCATCTCTTTTCCGCAAACTCAAAAATAGCCCTAAGGTAACATTCTTCCCTAGATTTACTCTGTTCCATGCTCAGTTTCAGCTGCATATCATTCTCATATCATTTATGCATTCATGGATCAGTTCAGTTATGTGTCATGTCTCAAGATTCAGTCATGTTTCAGCTATGCATGTTAGTATAGTTGCAGTACCTCAGTGCCTCTCAGCTCAATCAATCTTTTTCGAGGATGAATGTTCTCAATGGGAGATATTGTAAGATCCTGTAAAGTCCTAGCCTATTGCAGTCCTTTATAGCATGCCAAAAGAGGTCCCAGACTTAGAAAAGTTTATCTATGTTTTGACACTTAGTCTCATTTTTGGCCTTGATATTTCAATGGCATCATTTATGATCTTTTCGGCCTTAGATTGTCAATTTTTAAATTGATTCATGCTCAGGGTTATCTATAGGTCATCTCGGGTGAGTTTTAAAATTTTTGAACATCATTTGAGTCATGTTTGGATGACCAAAATAGTAAGCCAATGCGATCAGGATGTGTCGCATTGGCTATCACATCGTCACCATCGACGCAATGCATCGATAATTGTGTTGATACCATCGACACGACGCGCCGCCTATCACGTCACTGGGCATTTTTCAGCTGATTTAATCTTGATTCCAGAGGGGTATTTCCATTTTTTCCCTCACTTTAACACGGGATTTAGTTCCCAAAATAATATTTTTGCTTTATTTATCATAATTCTCTCAAAATCAAAAGTATTCCCTTTCAAGAACAAACCCTAGCCCCTTTAACATTCAAGTTCAATTTACAAGAAATCCCTCAATAACTTCCAACAATTCGTCAATCGAGATATGTTTAGGTGTTCATCCTTGGGTTCCTTACACCCTTGGAGTTTATGAATCCTTTTTCAAGCACTTAGATTATGATTTACATTCTTGAATGGATTTATGTTCATGTATGTGATGTTGTGTAAATTTCAAGTCAAGAATAATTTGAGTTTCATGTGAATTAACTAGAATGCATGTTGAATTATGTAACCCCCATATTTAATCTTTGAATTTTGGTGTTGAATGTGGTAGTCATGATATTCATATATTGCTTATTCTCATGTACAAGATTTATGTATCCTGGGTGTTTGACAAAATGTCTATGTGAAGGAATTATGCATGATAACCTATGTCTGATGCTTTTAGAGTTGAAATATAATTTCATTTATTTATGCTATCGAGTTCTGGGGGTATTGAATACCTGAAATTTAGCGTTGTCTAGTGTCTAGCTGGAATAGAAGGATTCTGTAGTATCTCGAACAGTAGCATATGGTCAATCAACAGAATCAGTGTGAGTTTAGTCAAGCCTAGTACAATCTAGTGCTCAGTTCAGTGTAGAATCAGTTGGGAGTAGGATTTAGCACCGAGAGAACCAAAGATGGGGAATTCCTATCAGTAGAGGGTTTGGTCCTCAGTAGCAGTCCCTGAGTTACAGAACTACGTAGCTAGCGTAGGGTAAATAATCTTTCTACTAGACTAGGGTTGAAGTAACTATATATATATCTCATGAGTTTTTCTACCAGATTAGGGTTGACCCAACTACTGTTAGTAACCCGTGGCACGGTGCTAACTCCCTTCCCACTAGGGTTACAGGTTGGACCCCAAATTAATCTATAATTGGGGTATGTCGGTTAGATGATAATTCCCATAGTCTCAGTTTCACTATTTAGTATTCAGTAATCAGTATCCAGCATTCAGTACAGAACTCAGTTCAGTTCTACAGGATCATGACTTATAATTATCAGTTATTCAATTATTAGAAACTCAGTACTTTGGATTTAGACTAATTCAGATAGACGATATATGCTTGGTATTGCCTATTCAGTACTTATAGTATTCCTAGTCTTGCAAATACTCTTATCCGTAAGACATGTATTTTCCTCTCTAAGAGATGAGATCACACCTGTTTTGAAATTAATCTGCAAATAATAGTGCTCTTGCCATCAACTTTGTTCGTTGGTGTAGAAGAACCAAGTGACTCAACATATTCCATATGTGCAGATATTTCATATCCAACCCTCAATTATTAATCATTGTTCACCAATTCTAAATCCCTTTCTACAATTAGCTCAATAGGACAATTAGGTTCTTCTGAGGGGTCCCTAAACATTTTCTCCTAAATAGATTCATCAATAAAATTTAGCTCATCAGTTAAATCTAGTTCAACTATGAGGTCACCCAACTATTCCCCCTCACAAGATACATTTTTTTTTAACTCCCTCAACAATATTAACAGACTCATAAATATATTCTTCTTGATTCACATTTTAGATGATTATCCCTCACTTGGTACCTCAATTTTATCTAAATCATATACAACAAGAGTACTTTGTTAACAATAATTCTAATAGTAGCCACTCTCTAAGAATTACTATTCATATGACCAACTTCTAAATCATCAATCAAGTTTGGCTTTGAGAAGAAGTGTGATGAGATGAGACTGACAATTTTTTTTTTAAAAAGTCATCATTACCTTGAACTTCTTATGTTTGAAAGAGTGATGGTTATGGAGTTATTTTAGAAGTCAATCTCTTTAGGGCAATTTGGAAGAAAGAGGTACAAGTATTTTATAATTTTTTTTTTAAAAAAAATTTATGCATACCTCGATCAATATTTCAATGGTTGATCTTATTTTTATTTTCAAGGCATTTTCCTGTGACATAGGAAAATATAGTGTTATATTGCACGAGTTACTTGGACTTGAAAATGGTAAAGAGACATACAACTAAATGTACAAGACTGAGCCTAAATTAAACTTAATATGCATTTTGTATTGTGTTCTTTAACCAATCATTGAGATATACTCATGTAATCTTAGTCATCCCTAGTTATATTCTTGCAATGGACCAGATTCATCCACATGTTTCATCTATAGTTTCCTTTATTATAAGATTTTCAGTCTTCTCAATGCCCTTTTTGTGAAGTACTGAGATTACTTTCGTAAACATGTGATGATGTGCTTGGTGACCCTACTTACTGATTTAATGTTTTCCCTGTCAATAATTTTTTGTCTAGTTTATCTATTGAAATGGGTGACACAACTTGTTCCAGCATACTTATCTTAGTAGCAATATCTTCACCCTGCAATCTCCTTCATATGCTATCTTTTTCACTCTTTTTTTAGTGAGTGAGAGAAATTTTTATTTATCTCCAGTCATATGTCTTGAGAAAGCGCTATCTATGTACCAATTCTGCTTTCTTCCTCTCACTTTTGCTTGTAACTGAATCAAAGATTAGTTTTAGATACCCAGATAAGCTTGGGTCCTTTCTTATGATCAAACGGATGAATTAAATTTCTTTTTGGGCATATTGGCAGCAGGTTGGTATACATGTTTCTCTTATTAGTTCTAGAAATTTTTTTCAACCAATTTTATGTTGTTATTCCTAATTGCAGTAGCTTTTGGATACTCAGTAGTAGGGTGTCCTAGTTCTCTACAAATATAACAAAAATCTTTATAGGAAATAGTTTCCTTGTGAAAACCTATGCCAGCCCTCTCATTTTGAGTCCTACTACTTAGATGATTAACAATTCTAGATGAGTTGGTTCGTGGATTAACTCTTTCAAGATCAAGTGTTATCCTAGAGTTTTCTTGAGTTAGTTTTCTAACCTATCTCTTTGATAAAACAATTCATCTTTTCTTTGTTTAATTTTAGACTCAATTCTTTGATGATTTTCACTTACGACTCCTTTTTCTTTTTTATTAATTGAAAACTTTAAGATTTTAGATTTTAGATCCAAGTTATATGAACCACATTAACTGGCCTATTCCTTTAAGGTGCAGTTTTATGTATCAATGACATTCTTACAAGTCTCAACATCAATAGCAGTTTTTTGTATCAATGACATTCTTACAAGTCTCAACATCAATATAATCAAACTTTAGACTTGCAAAAGTACTAAGCAATTGATCCCTATCAGATATGAGCTCATGAAAATCATCAATCAGTGCATTTATCATGGAAATTAGTCTTTTCTTAGAACAAAGATGCAATTTATCTTTAAGATCAAGTATACTTACCTCAGATTTTACTTTTTCTTTTTCTTCTTCTTCTTCTTCCAAATATGAGTCACCTATAGACATAAGTGCGATTTCATCAGCTTCATCATTATCCGATTCTTTTGAGCTTGATTCCCATGTAGCCATCTAGCAAATAATTCCTTCCTTTTGGAGTAAGATTTCTCTGTTAGCTTAAACTTTTTTTCAGCTTTTTTATTTTTTGCTCAATTTCCCAAAATGGACAAACCTTGATCATGTGATCAATAGCATTACACTTGAACAATCAACTTGAAACTTATCATTGGAACAACACATGCTACTTGTTCCTTTTTTGTCCTGTCATTTTCGTTTCTTAAAAAAAATTGAAGTTCTTGGCAAGCTTTTTATCATTTAGATTTGATTCTTCTATCTTAGATGCCTTTAATGTTGGTGACTTATCCTTAGTTCCTTCATTTTAATCAAAGGTATCCATTTTTTTTATACACATTCACAAGAGTGTCCATAATAAATTTTGCGATGATGCAACTTGAGATCCTATTATACTCATCTGGCCCAAGTCCACAAATAAGAATATACTTAGCTTTTGTGTTCTTTTCAAGCATCTAAAGTCATCTGTATTATACTCATCATTTTATTTTAGTAACCTTTATTTTTAGCATCCTTCTTCATAGGGTGCTGAGATCCATCAATGACCTTGTTCTAGAGTTCATAGTCCACAACTTACAAAAAAACTATCATCTTTTCTTTTCACCCTGGGTAAGTATTTTCCATTGAGAAATAAAGACCAGTTGCAGTTCCTCATCGTGTTTGAGTGGGGTGCATAATTCATTTTGATCTTATCTTAAGGTGTTAGCATTCACAAGCCACTCTAATATCAATTGGTATTTCTATTTTTCCTAATAACTCTCGTGAGTTATGCCCAATTTTTGCCTATAGATGAACCAGGTTGCCTAACGTGTTCCAATAGAAGCAATAAATACAATAAGTAATGAATACGATAGTTTTATGTGAAAAATACCCAACTCACAAAAGGTGTAAAAAATCATGACTTGTACCTTTACAGGACTTAACCTCAACTTCACTAAACACAATGAGCCTCTCAACAAAATATTACAAACTCTATAAGCTAAGAAATTATAAACTCTAATTCGTAATGTTCAACAATCTCCTAGACCATTGAAACCCACGTCCTGTTCCCCCACTTTAAAATCAAATTATAAAACTATAACAGCCCTAGGAACTAACTTTAAGTCCTAAAAACACACAAACCTCCCAAGGTTTATGTTACTAAGTCTTTAAATTATCCCAACTCGACGACTAAATTGCTGAATCAGTTTATAACACACTAGCACTAAGAAAGCATGAAAATTACAACTCAATAAACTTCCTAATACATATTAACTAGAATACAAGATTGTTAGATACATGAATAAAATAGGTTCTTCAATCTGGTTTACTATATTAGGCTGCATTTCAATAGCTAGGCAGAACCTCTCAAATATTGTTCTTACTTATTTACTCCTGTTCTTTCTTTTTTTATCAGAGTATTTGTGCATTAATTTCATTTTGAAAGTGCTTGAATATTTATAACTTCTATTGATATTCACAACCAAGTAGACTTTTGTAACGCCCCGAATCTGATACCCAGAATGCTATACGGTGCTCATGACCCCGAAGGACCACAAGCTAACCCATGACTGATATCTGCACCTGAACACTACATAATATATTATATAAATGCAGAAATAAAGGCAGAAAGGCCATAAGGTTCAAAACTGATAAAACATAACATTTGAAAGTATGGTATATCAATACCAAAAACAAACTGAAACAAAATTGGATGAACATACTGTAGTCTGAAAAGCCTTTAAAAAACTAAACTGTCTAAATAAGGGGTTGATGGGACATGTCCCTAACTAACTCCAACTACTGAAATAAACTAAGTAATGAAGAAATAAAGTAATGATCATGTCCTCGAAGGATGAGGACTCACTGCTAACTCTGACTGCTAAAACTGGAATGCTACTGATACTCTAGAGCTCGTGCTTCTGAACCTATGGTATAGAATAAAACACCATAGCGCAAATGCGTCAGTACGATTGAAAGTAATGGTATGTATGTGAGGTAGGCTGAATGCAAAGGGTTCAAATACATGAATAATGCTAACTGACTGTATAACATGAACGTGAGAATATATGCATGAATAAGTGACTGTAATTGAATTCGTGATGGCACTGGCTATTGAGTCTGATTAATGATAACATGAGTTACTGATAACTGATACTAAGCAACTGTATCTGACATTCTAGATTCTGATGGAACTAGCTGAGTTTTGTACTGTGTTGAGCTGACTGTATCTGATAGTTCTAAAATCTGAAGGACTATCTAAGTTCTTTTACTGATACTGAGACTATGAGAAGTATTAATCTATCCAACATGCCTCGAATAATGCATTATAGCTGAGTTGGGGTCTAATCTATAACTCCAATTAGAAGGGTGTCAATACCGCGCCACTGGTAAAGCCAAGTTGTGGGTGACCCTCATCTGGCAGTGTCTCCAAAAGAGAACGGTGTGACCCTTATCTGACAGTGTTTATCCACCTCATCAACCATTATTTGTCAATGTTGATGTCTCAACCTATGCTGGATATATAGTTTTGGAATGGAAGGATTGCTTCTAAGGATCATACCCTCAACTGTCAGTGTGTGTACTCATCCTTGGGTTCACTCGGTGCTAAATACTACTCCCATATGAATAGACACTGAACATGATTAATTGAATTGAACTGGACTGAGTTCATTGAGTTCCATTGACTGACCTAATACTATTGAGATTACTGAATTTCTGAGCTTTTTGAGATTAGTGGGATTACTGAGTTTACTGAGTTTTCCTAAGTCACACAACTGACTGAATTCTACTGAACATGGCTTGACTGAGGATATCGTGAAAACATGACACTGGATCTAGGCACACATCTAAATTGTTGGGTACAAGTACCCCCAGGACTCGATAGAAGGAAACTGACAAGGCATGACATTCTTGAATACAAGACCAACATCAACAATCCATAATACAATAAGTTGGGGATTTCATGAAGTACATGGTTATCTCTTGTGCATGATAGGAATGCATGTAATGAATGTCATAATTTCATACTCTAGAATCATGATCATTCCAATAAACATCTATATTGCACATCAATAGCATGGGAGTCATTTGAACATAAGGGTAAAACATGCACTTATCATATGGATCACAATTAAGCTACAATACTCCATTTCTATCCTCTTAGGTATTTTATCAAACACCTTACATGCAAAAATTAGGGCATAGGTGTAATAATCAAATTACACATCATAAACAACTCAATTCATAGATTTCAACTTGAATGCTAACGTAGTTTTATGAAAAATACATAAGGACCCCAACTTGGGAATCATACAACAAGATAAACATGGTTACAAACAACTCACAACATAAACATCATGATTTATAATTTGAAATATGGTTCTTGAATTTTATGGATGAAAGGAATCCATAAATCAACAACTTAGTTCTTGATTCTGCGAAGACTTACGGTGGAATTTTCTTAAATTTGAATTCCCAATTGAGAACCCTAACTTCTTCTTAAGAGAATTTTGAGAGAAGTGACTATATTTTGATTGAATTTGGGATAAATCCCGTGTTATGGTGTTATATAGAGGTGGGAAATACCCATTCTGCCCTTAAAATAACTCATAAATGAGGTGTTTACGTCACTTGGGCCATAAGATATGCGACACACAACTTATCGTGTAAGCTAGGTTGTGCGTCGCACAACTTATGGCATAAGGTAGGTTTTGCATCATACAACTTATGGCATAACAATTCTAGTAGCCTTAGGCGATTTTTAAGGCGACGCACTCAACTTTGCAAAGCCATAACTTCTTTCTCGGGTGTTGGATTTTGGTAAAATTGGTATCGTCAAAAAGATAATTCGATCGTCTACAATTTGGTGAGTCTAAATCTACAAAAATACCACATATACATTAATTTATGCTCATTCAAAGATGACTTTTGTGAAATCAAACACTAAAATTTGATGGATTCAAAAGTTCTTAGCTTGCCTTACTCTAAGTGACTCTTATGAACATGCTTAATACATCATAATCTCTCTTCTCACTAGGATACTTATTGTAAGTAATTTACTCAAATATGAATCACAGGATAAGAGGTTTCATACATAGGAACAATGGTTTATTTTCTAGCTTAGAAGTATATGGGGTATTATAATATCTCCCCCTTGGGAACATTCGTTCTCAAATGGAACTGACTGAGAGGGGAGGAATGATAACTAAAGTACACACTAAACATGAACAACTAAAATATGACTACAAGACTGACATAAATGATAAGCTAATTGTATTATACAGAGCATGCATATCTGATGCATGTTTTCATGACTAAACTGATTCATGAATGCATGACTGGTATTTCTGATAAACTGAGTTTCTCACAAGGAGAATGCATATCTGATGCATGAATACATGACTGATCTGGTGCATGAACACGTAAATGAATATGCAATGGTATTTGATACCAAGTTTATGATGGGAATCTGAGCATGAAACTGGTTTGTAACTAAAATTTGAACATGAAACTGAATAAGCTTAAGGAAAGCTATAATCTTGGGCTGAGTATGGATTAGAGGAGAACAGGTGAGGATACTTGGATCACACTTATGCTTCTTCTTCCCAAGTAGCTCCTTCAACGGACTGATTTCGCCAAAAAACTTTGACTAGAGGGACCTCTTTGTTCCTCAGTCTGTGAATTTAGTAGTCAAAAATTTCGACCGGAATCTCTTCAAAAGAGAGGTTGTTCTAAATGTCTAGCCCTCAATAGGGACTATTACTACTGGGTTACCTATTCATTTCTTAATCAAGGATTCATGAAATATCGGATACACTGAAGCTAGATCTGAAGGCGACTCGAGATTATAAGCTACTTTGCCAAAGCGACTGAGAATTTTGAAGGGATCGATAAATCAGGGACTGAGCTTTCCCTTATTTCCGAACCTCTTCACTCTCTTCATGGGAGATATTTTTAAATACAGGAAATTTTTTGACCTCATCTCGAGATCCTTTCTGAACACACATGAACGGGAACATAAGAACATGGCTGAGTCTGTAACATATGACATGGATTGGGTATCGTAAACTGAACTGAGCCATTGAGTACATGGATTATGGTTGATATTGGAGCTAGACGGTCAACCTATGGGTACCCACAACTCCAAACTAGATTCGTTACTCGAAGAGAAATTAGACGGTTTAGGGCATGATAGCTCGGGGGTTATAGAGCATCTCCCCCTTGGGACATTATGTCCTTAGAAGAATACTGACTTGACTGAGATACTGAGGAAAACTAGGATGATGCATAGGGCACCTATAAATTGAATAGTGACTGAATATCTGGGATTTAAAACTAAGACATAATACATAAACTGAGCTGATCTTGCAACTACTGGGAATTTCTATCTTGGAATAGTTACATTCCTGAGACTTCTGATAGTAGGACTAGGTGGAAAGATGGGAAACCACACTATACGAACTTGTTGCCTGATTGTTAAACTGAATTACTGGCTGATCGATCTAACTCATACTAAAAACTTATACTTAACTGAAGTACTTCTTTTTCTCCTAAGACTACTGAAAATATTTGCATGAGCGCTGAGCATGAATGCCTAAACATACTAACTTATCTGATTAACTGAATGACTGATAGCTGAATACTGGGTCTGCAAGACAGAACTGTACTTAGTCTTAAATAATTGGACTGCAACTGCAGAGCATTATGCATAGAAGATAAGGACTGATTAAGTGACATGAGAGCAGAGCATGAATTGAGGTAACTATATTATTTGAGAATGCAACACCAGGAGTACAACATGATTCTGGAATAGTCTTGTAAACTGAGGTACTGGAAGGCTGACAACTGAGTGTCTGATAACTGTATGCTATGTTCGAGTAAACCCAAAACTGAATTGAGTTATCGACCTGATTACTGGGCTAGGACTGGGACTGAGATTATAGCTAAGATGGTAATTGAGACTGTAACTATAACTAAGACTGTAGCTAGGACTGAATACTAGTTTCTGATAATTAAGGTTTAGACTAGTACTGAAGTACTAAATTTTGATGGTTAAGTAATTGATAGCTAAAAGCCATGACTTTGTAGGACTATCTGAGTCCTTTACTGAATATTAATTACTGAACTGACTCCATAACTAAGACTGGAGGGACAGAACATCATCCCAACGGATTCACCAAGGGATCTAAACTGAGGGTATACATGACATAGTCTGAGTTTGGTTGATCATTAGGAGTGGAGCATGAGTAATGTAAGCTGAGTATAATGTAAATAATGACATGAGTGTATGATTCATGAGCTTCATGACCTAAATCTAAAATTTTTGTACTCATGGAATATGATTCGTAACACTTAGTGAACTGGAACTCCTTATAATAGGAACTGTAAGCGTACATGATTTTTACTAACATTTACAAATATGAGTGATGATCATAGAGTTGACATATGGGGCATGAATATATATCATGATAACTGATGGGTTTTGAGGGTCTGTAATACTATTCTGTGATGGTCTGCAGGATTACGCTCATTTTGAGAATAGATAAGGATGTCATCTATGAAGACTATGATGAACATATCCAAGTACTGATTGAACACTCGGTTCATCAAGTCTATGAAAGATGCTGGGGAAATGGTAAGACCAAATTACATAAATAAGAATTCGAAGTGATCATACCGAGTTCGAAAAACCATTTTTGGAATGTCACCTTCTATGACCCTGAGCTGATGATAGCCTGATCTAAGGTCTATCTTACAGAAATTAACTGAAACTCTGAAGTTGGTCAAATAAGACATTGATTCTGGGAACTGGATACTTGTTCTTGACCGTGAATTTATTAAGCTGACGGTAATCTATGTACATTCTAAGGGAACCATCTTTCTTTCGCACGAATAAGACTGGTGCACCCCACGGGGAAAAATTGGGTCTGATGAATCCCTCATCTAGGAGATCCTTCAACTGTTCTTTCAGTTCCCTAAGTTTTGCTGTTGCCATTCTGTATGGCGGAATAGATATGGGCTGAGTATATGGAAGAAGATCAATGTCGAAGTCTAGTTTCCTTTCAGGAGAAATTCCTGGAAGATTTTCGGGAAAGATATCTATGTATTCATTCACTACTGGAACCAACTCAAGACTAGGATTTTTGGAAATAGAGTCCTTAACTCAAACAAGATGATAGACACATCCCTTAGATATCATTTTCCTAGCCCGTAGGTAGGAAATAAGCTGACCCCTGAATGCCAAAATACTATCCTTTCACTCAAGGACAGGTTCATTCGGAAACTGAAACTGGACAATTCTATTTATGCAATCGACTGTGGCATAGCAGGAATGAAGCTAATCTATATCGAGAATAACATTCGAAATCAGTCATCTCTAATTCAACTAAGTCTGCTGAAGTGACTTTCTGAGATATTATAATCGGTCAGTTCCTGTATACCCGATGGGCTATGATAATTTTACCCACTGGGGTAGAGACTGAGAAGGGCTTTGCTAGAATTTTAGTACTGACTCCAAAATCAACTGCTATATAAGGAGTAACAAAAGACAAGAAAGCTCCTGGATCTAGCAGAGTGTAAACATGCAAGTGAAAGAACTGTAACATACCAGTGACTACATCAGGAGAATTTTCCTGATCCATTTAGGACTGAAGATCATAGAGTCTATTTGGACGTTACCCATTGGTGGCACTGGATGTGGCACCTTGCTGATTCAGGCGATCAGACCGAATCGAAGGACGGTTATGCTGACTTCGTGGACCAGCCTTCGAAAAATATCGTACTCTGTGACCTGACTCGCCATATTCAAAGCAAACATCACTACCATCTATGCAAACACCCTTGAGATGCTTTCCACAAGTCTAACAAAGGGGATTAGTCCGGGCACTGCTACCACTGCCCTGAGGTTTAGGACCTGGCGCCCTATCTCTGAATTTAAGAACTGGAGCACTGGCTGAGGAAGGAACTAGAATGGATGCCTTTGGGAAAACTGATAACGGTTACCACCCTTTGACTTAGGCTGAGCGAAATTGAAATTACTTGTTCTCACTATTTTATTTTATCTCTTTCTATGCTTTCCCACGTCAATCTGCTGGGCATTAATCATATGACTGTGTGGGAAAATATCCTTCTAATTTCTCTAAGATACTATTGAGTAAGATAAGGTAAGGAAATTGGTTCTGAATTCTCCATGAAAGACATGCTCGTCCAGGGAATCTGCTTAAACGGGCAGAGGTGCTGACTGATTCTCAGTTCTCCTTTCATTAGTCCTTTTGGGAGGCATATTCTATAATGAAAGGGAGAAATGGACTAGACTGAGATTTAAATTTGAGCTCATTCTCACTGGCACGACATGAATACTGAAAGAAGGGAAAATGTTCCTAAAATATCTCATAGCCTCTTGTACATAAGTGTGGTGCACAACACACCCATGCATAAGACTCTACTAGATGTGGCTTTTCAGACTTCCTAGGACATTGTTGAACCTTAGGCTCTGATACCAAGATTGTAAAGCCCCAAATCTGATACTTGAAATGCTACACGGTGCTCATGACCCTGAAGGACTATAAGCTAACCCATGACTGATATCTGTACCCAAACACTGCATAATACATTGTATAAATATGGAAATAAAGGATGAAAAGCCATAAGGTTCAAAACTGATAAAACATAACATTTGAAAGTACGGTATATCAATACCAAAACAAACTAAAATAAAACTGTCTAAACATACTGTAGTCTGAAAAACCTCTAAAACCTGAACTGTTTGAATAAAGAGTTGATGGGATATGTTATCAACTAACTCCAACTACTAAAATAAACTAAGTAATGAAGAAATAAAGTAATGTTCATGTTCTCGAAGGATGAGGACTCATTGCAAACTCTGACTGCTGAAAGTAGAATGCTACTGATGCTCTAGAGCTTATGCTTCTAAAACTATGGTATAGAATAAAACACCATAGCTCAAATGCGTCAGTACAATTGAATGTACTGGTATGCATGTGAGGTAGGCTGAATGCAAAGGGTTCAAATGCATGGACAATGCTAACTGACTATATAACATGAACGTGAGAATACATGCATGCATAAGTTACTGTAACTGAATTCGTGATGGTACTGACTACTGAGTATGATTACAGATAACATAAGTTACTGATAACTGATATTGAGCGACTATATCTAATAGTCTAGGTTCTGATGGAACTAGCTAATTTCGTACTGTGCTGAGCTGACTGTATCTGATAGTTTTGAAATCTGAAGGAATTTTTGAGTTCTTTTACTAAGACTAAGACTGTGGGAAGTAGTCATCTAACCGACATGCAGCAAATAATGCATTATAGCTGAGTTGGGGTCCAATCTATAACCCCAATTAGAAGGGTATCAATACCGCACCACTGGTAAAGATAAGTTGTGGTTAACCTCATCTGGCAGTGTCCCCAAAAGAGAATGATGGGACCCTCATATGACAGTGTTTATCCACCTCATCAAACCTCATCTATCAGTGTTGATGTCTCAATCTATGCTAGCTATATAGTTATGGAATGGAAGGATTGCTTCTAAGGATCACACCCTCAACTGTCAGTATGTGTCCTCATCCTTCGGTTCACTCGGTGCTAAATCCTACTCCCATATGAATAGAAATTGAACATGATTAACTGAACTAAACTGGACTGAGTTCATTGAGTTCCGTTGACTGACGAAATACTACTGAGATTACTGAATTTCTGAGCTTTCTGATATTACTGGGATTAATGAGTTTACTGAGTTTTCCCGAGTCACATGACTGACTGAATTCTATTGAACATGGCTTGACTAAGGATATCGTGAAAACATGACACTGGCTCTAGGCTCACAGCTAAATTGTCGGGTACAAGTACCCCAGGACTCGATAGAAGGAAACTGACATGGCATGATATTCTTGAATACAAGACCAACATCAACAACCCATAATACAATAAGTTGGGGATTTCATGAAGTACATGGTTATCATAATCTTATGCATGGTAGGAATGCATGTAATAAATGTTATGTTTTCATACTCTATCATCATGACCATTCCAATAAACATCTACATTGCATATCAATAGCATGGGAGTCATTTGAACATAAGGGTAAAATATGTACTTATCATATGGATCACAATTGAGCTATAATATGCAATTTTTATCCTCTTAGGCATTTTATCAAACACCTTACATGCACAACTTAGGGAATAGGTGTAATCATCAAATTATACATCATAAACAACTCAATTCATGGATTTCAACTTGCATGCTAACGTAGTTTCATGAAAAACACATAAAGACCCCAACTTGGGAATCATACAACAAAATAAACATGGTTACAAACAACCCACAACATAAAAATCATGATTCATAATTTGAAATAAGGTTTTTGAGCTTTATGGATGAAAGGAATCCATAAATCAATACTATGCATACCTTAGTTCTTGATTCTGTGAAGATTTACGGTGAAATTTTCTTGAATTTGAATCCCCAATTGAGAACTCTAACTTATTCTTGAGAGAATTTTGAGAGAAGTGACTATATTTTTGTTGAATTGGGGCTAAATCCCGTGTTATAGGCTTATATAGGGTGAGAAATCCTCATTTTGCCTTTAAAATAACTCAAAAAAGGGTGTTTACGTTACTTAGGCCATAAGATATGCGGCGAACAACTTATCATGTAAGCTAGGTTGTGCGTCACACAACTTATGGCATAAGTTTGGTTGTGCATCGCACAAATTATGGCATAAGTTAGGTTGTGCGTTGAACAACTTATGGAATAACCATTCTAGTAGCCTTAGGCGATTTGTTAGGCGACGTACTCCACTTTGCAAAGCCATAACTTCTTGCTCGGGTGTTGGATTTTTATAAAATTGGTATAGTTGGAAATTTAATTCGATCCTCTACAATTTTGTGGGTCTAAATATTCCAAAATACCGCATATACATCAAGTTATGCTCGTTCAAAGATGACTCTTGCAAAATCAAACACTAAAACTTGATGGATTCAAAAGCTCTTAGGTTGCCTTACTCTAAGTGACTCTGATGAACACGCTTAACACATCATAATCTCTCTTCTCACTAGGATACTAATTTTATGTCATGTACTCAAATATGAATCACAGGATAGGAGGTTTCATACGTAGGAACAATGGTTCATTTTTTAGCTTAGAAATATACGGGGTATTACAACTTTGTAATGAACAAGTACTCTCATGCTTCTTGGACTCTTTTATTGAGTTGTGTAGTCAAACTCTAACTCTTATTTTTAGCACATGATAATCTTCTAATGTTTATCTGAGAAACAAACTTTCTATCCTTTATTTTTGCTCATACGAATTTACCCACAAAAAGTCCTCTTGCAAGTTGAACTCTTTTAAAGGATTTTTTTCATGAACCAGCTATGCTTACTTGTTCCATGACCTCTTGTCAATCATCAAAACTTCGCAAGTCTTAACACTCTCTCATATAATTGTTTTTTCTTACTATCTTTCTCTCTCCCTCTCTCTCTTTCTCTCTCTCTTAGATAATTGACTAATTTAGCGGTTGATATAGCTACACAGTTCTTAAATATATTTCAAAAAAAATATTTCTCTTAATTCATTCGCATATTGTCATTCCTAAATATCTGCTTTGGATATGTATTGAAGATTTTTGAGTAATTTACTATCCCTAAACATCTGTTTGGATATACATTGATGATTTTAGAGTAATCTTAATATTTTTTTTATATCTATCTATCTATCTATATATATAAAGAGAGAGAGAGAGATTAGTTTTTTTATTTTTATTTTTTAATGTATTTTCTATCTTGTCATGTATGTGCCACTAATTTTCTTTTAATTTTTCCTATTCTTAGTATCAATTAGGATTTCAAGTAAAAAATTACTTCTTTCAAATGACTAAGAAATTTTCTTATAGGAGATTGACAAAAGATATTGAACTTGTAGCTCCAATTAATGGTGACATCCTGTCGTTTGATTTGTATGTTTCTCAATGAGATAGTGACAATGCAGATTTTGTAGCTAAATTGAAAGAGCACAAATTGAGAGCAGAGTCACGTACAAAAAATCACAGTAATTATTATAATATGCAAAATATCATGATAAGTTTACAATTGAAAGATGAATTAATTGACACTTTCAAAATATTGATGGTCGGTACAAAATATAGAAAACAAAGAAAAATTATTAAATCTGCTAGCAAAGATGAAAGGGAAAAAGGTTTTAGAGTTTTTCAATCCAAAGGGGGATTAATGATATTGTGAATCACTCCAAGATGTTCTTGCATATGCCTAAATACATTCTTATATATGGATACCATGTCAACTGTAGTATGTTAGTATATAGATATATACATTTCTAACGTAATATGCACTCAAGTGAAATACTATGTATTAGTTTGTATAAACTATATTGATTCATATTTTATACATTGTATTTAAGTGTAAAACTTTCATGTGTTTATATATATATATTTACATTTTATTATCTGGAGTAATTTGTATAAATTAAATTAATTCTTCTATTTGACATTAGTTATTTATCAGATTTTATAATCTGTTTATGCTTTTTATACATTTGTACTAAACGTATAAATTTTTATGATTGTCTAAATTTTTATTGCACGTTTATGATATTTTGATTTAACAAGATTGTATTTTTGTCATCACTGATCTTCCTAATAAATTTTCACATGTGGTGTGTTACATGGAGATGCAAATATTTAATACTTTAAAACAGAAGATATCAAGTGAACAACTTGAAAGATTTATACGTACATGCTTTGGATAGGATACGACTAAGGGGTACCAGTCGTATGTTGGGATATGATTTATATGGGGTAGTCGTATGCTGACCAGTGTTGGTTGGTGAGACATATTTGGTTACTGAAATGGATACGACTTGGGTGGTATGAGTCGTATTGGTGGATACAGTTTTTTTGGATTGGTTTTCCCCTTAACATAGTCTTAGACTTAGTAATTTAAGATGGATCTGAGTATGAGTGGCTCACCATGAGCCATTATCCAGGGTACGAGTCGTACCATGGACTCGTATGGTGGATATTGTTCAAATCTCTTGGGATTCTATTCTGCCAGGGGTACTGGTCGAGGGTACTAGTCATATACTTGGATACGACATGGTTTGGGGTGAGTCGTACCTTGGACAGTGTTGGGTCCAACGAAGATGACCTTGGGTATGAGTGGTGGGTACCACTCGTATTAGAGGGTACGACTGGTATGGATAGTCGTATCCCCCCGACCGAATTTAGGTGTTTTTAAGTAGGGGAAATTTGGACATTTCCCCACTTAACCTAATAAGGACCACGACTTCTAAACCACTTGGGAGGCTATTGAAAATATTACTCTATCATTTAACACTTATAAACTTCTCTTAAACACTCTATAATTCTCTCTAAGGCTTTTGGGTAAAGAAAGGCTAGGGTTTCATCTAGAGGATCAAATTGGGGCTTGTGTTGGTGATTTCTCTTTATCATCTTCTGTGTATAAGGAATGTTCTCTTCCTTCATTGTTAGTTCTAACTAAAGGCATGGTTTTATACAATGTTTTCATGGCATGATTATTGTATGGTTTTGGTTTTCAAATATCTATTGGGGGTTTTGGTTATAAATGCTTGGTTATGGTTTTCCCATATTTTAATTATGTATTTACAATGCTTTAATGGTGGTTTGGATACTTGGTTTTATGGGAATGGTTAATTGGTAATTGAAATTGGTTTGGAAAATACTATGCTCCCAATATGTTTGATAAAATGCCTATGAGAATACTTTTACTATATTGTTTGGACTTTTAATGGAAACTATTTCATGATATGGTTTGGTAATAGAACCCTAAATGGTTTACCTGGTTTAGAATGGTTAAATGAAATGGTTTAGTTAAATAAACACACTTGCGGGGTACAATGGAATCCCCCAAGTAATCATACTAATGGAACACTTGTGGGGTACAATGGAATACCCCAAGTAATCATAATAGTGGAACACTTGTAGGGTACAATGGAATCCCCCATGTAATCATAATAATGGAACACTTGTGGGGTACATGGGACTCCCCCAAGTTAACTAGGTAATGTGATCTATGGGCACATGGGAGTCCCTGAATCTCTTGAGGCTGGCTAACAACATTACTTGCAAGTTATAGTCGGTATGACGATACCACTAATTATAGCCTTGGTTAATAATGAATGGGTTGGATGAAAAATTGTTTTAATTGGGAAAGGATGGTGGGGTGTTGTAACGCCTGGGAGTACACCCTGAACACCATACGGTGCTTACAGTCCCGAAATACCATAAGCTAACCCATGAGCTGGTACCTGCTGTGAGCACTGATTAATAATAAAAATATAAATATATGCGAAATAACTAAAATATGACATAAGGTTTAAATACTAAAATATTTATGAATCATAAGTCTGAAAACAACTATCTAAAAACAACTATCTTAAAACTGATAAAATAATGACAAACTGACTGACCATCTAAAGTGTCCGAAAGCCTCTAAAACTGACTGATTAAGAGTTGATGGGATAGGACCCAACTAACTCCAACTGACTACTGAACTGAAATATTGAAATAAATAAAACCGGTCCTCAAAATATGAGGACTCACCACTACTGCTGCTACAGATGCACTGGAATGTCTAAGTGCGGTTGGGAACCTGAGAATCCAAACCTATGATATGATACATCATAGTGCAAGAAATGAGTATGCGGTCAGTACTTTGAATGTACTGGTATGCTATATGGGGTTAGGCTTCTATGCATGGCTCATGTGTATGGATAATAACAGACTGAATGAACAACATGAGATAACTGATGCATAGTATGCATGAAATCTATAAAATCTGAGAATGCATGACCAAGCATACAACATGATATTGAAATAGACTATAAATTGGAATACTGAAATATGAGTACTAATTTAACTGATAAACTGTATGCTATGGTTAAGCAAACCTGAACTGAATTTCAAACTTAGACTGGACTGAGATTGTGGGAGCTATCATCTAACAGATATGCTCCAATATGAGCTAATCAAGGTCCAACCTATGACCCCAGTTAGAAGTGTGTCAGTACCGTTCCACGGGTACTAACACATGGCTACGTGGATCTACTAAAGTGAAGTCCCAAAGGACTAAAATGCCATCCTCTATTGGTAGGTGCTCTAGTGAGATATGTCTCAACCCTCAACTGGCAGGTTAACATCTAAACCTACGCTAGCTACGTATTTCTAGAATGCAGGGATTTCTACTAAAGGTCACACCCTCAAATGGCAGGTGAGCCCCCATCCCTGGGTTCGCTCGGTGCTAAATCCTATTCCCAACTGAACTGACTCGGATTACTGAACTTATCTAAACTTGGCTGATAGGATAACTAACTGAACTGATAATACTCAAATATATTCGAAACCATTCTGAAAATACTGAGAATAAGTAAACAACTAAGTTTTCAAGTATTCATAACCCCCAGGACTCGATAACAATAATAATAGGAACATACTAAAGCTTCAGAACATAATAAGTAGTTAATGTTCAAAACCCAATCATCTAGGCATTTCATAAAACACTTGGAATTCATAAACTTAGGCATGGTAATGGTTAAAACATGAGCTAATAACATAATTTCAATACTAAAATCATGGGTTAAGGATGTGACATGGGAAAATCACCTTTCAAATATGTCATGGACAAATTCCAATGAAAACACATGGTAAGCATGATTTGAAATCAAAGTTCATAACTTCATGTAGATAATTCATAACGACATGTAAAAATCATAACTTTATACTTGAAAATGGATTTTTGGACTCCATGGGTGAAAAAGACCCATGGATGAACATCTATCATACCTTTATTGAAGAATTAGTGAAGGTTATTGGTGATTTCTTAAAGCTTGAGCTTGATCTGGAAGAGGCTAGGGTTTGTTCTTAAGAGATAATGATTTTCTTTTGAGAGAATTTGAGTAAAAGATGACCAATTATGCTTTTGGGACCTTCAATCCCGTGTTATTGACCTATTAGGTGAAGGGAAAAGACCTAATTTCCCTTGGAAAAATGAAAACAAAAGTTAGAAAATAAGGGGAGAGCAATGGAGTAAGTGTCGCGGGCTCCGCAATGCCGGACTAGAGCGGGCGCCGCGGGCTAATCACCTGCAGCTACTATTTTGGAAGTCTGAAAATGTCCTTATGCTCTTCCAAAAATTCCGAAACTCACCCGAAACGTACCCTTGACATCCCCGATCATGAATTATCTTTGAAATCGACATTCTAAGGACAGGAAGGTCAAAAATAAAATCATCAAAGTTTAAGGGACCTTGGATATGACTAAGTCTCAACACTTAGTGAAATTTTTCTAAGTCTTTGACCCCTTTAACATGCAATAGTAAGCTGAAACGAGCTAGGATCTTATGGGGTCTTATAATATCTCCTCCTTGGTAGAATTCGTCCTCGAATGAGACTAATTAAGCTGAGAAATACTATGATTACTGGCTGAATATGCATAACTGAAAACATACTCACATGGCTGGGTCTGAAACATGATAACTGACTGAACTGATTCGTGAATGCATGCAATGACATGAAGATGATTATATGGCTGGAACTGAGAATGGAAAAGATATAATCTAAGGAAAACTGTTACCTTGAACTGAGTATGATCTTGCGGATAATAGATGAGGGTATTTGGTTCATATATCTGCTTCTGCTTCCCAAGTGGCTCCCTCAACGGACTGATTTCGCTTAAGAACTTTGACTAAGGGAACTTCTTTGTTCCTTAGTCTGTGAATCTGGCGATCTAACATCTCGACTGGGATTTCTTCGTAAGAAAGGATATCTTGAACATCTAAGATTTTTAAAAGAACAACGACAACTAGGTCACCAATGCACTTCTTTAACAAAGAGATGTGAAACACTGGGTGCACTGACGCTAAATCTGTAGGCAACTCAAGCTCTTAAGATACCTTTCCAAAATGGCTCAAGATCCTGTAAGGGACAATATATCGGGGACTAAGATTCCCCTTCCTACCAAATCTCTTCACTCCCTTCCTAGGAGAGATTTTCAAATAAACCAAGTCTCTAACTACAAATTTGAGATCTCTTCTCTGCACATCTGCATAGGATTTCTGACGACATTGGGATGTCTTAAGCTCTCTCTAATTAACTAAACATTCTCTAATGCATCAAATATTGAATCTATACCTATCAACGCGGTCTCTCCTACCTCAAACCAACTAATAAGAGATCTATATCTTTTCCCATAAAGAGCCTCAAATGGAGCCATTTGAAAACCGAAATAATAACTGTTATTGTAGGAAAACTCAATCAATGGCAAGTGATCATCCCAACTGTTATTAAAGTTGATAACACAAGCTCTCAATATGTCCTCTAGGGTCTTAATGGTCCTCTCTTCCTGACCATCTATCTGAGGGTGAAAGGCTGTACTGAGACAAACTTGGATACCAAGAACCTTCTGAAAAGCTTTCCAAAAGTGAGAGGTAAACTGAGTACCTCTATCTGAAATGATGGACAACGGGAATCCATGCAACCTAACCAACTCTCTAATATAGAGCTTGGAATAATCCTCGGCTGAATAAAAAGTATGGAATTGAAAGAAATGGGTTGATTTGGTCCTTCTGTCTATAATAACCCAAATTGAAACATGTTGGCGATGTGAACGAGGAAACCCTATCGCAAAATCCATGTTCACCTCTTCCCACTTCCAATTGGGTATGTTGAACTAATACATAGTACCACTAGGCCTTTGGTGCTTAACCTTAACCTACTGACAATTAGCACACTTGGCTACAAACTCTGTAATATCTCTCTTCATACCACTCCACCAATAGATTTCCCGTAAATCACGAGAATCTTAGTGGCTCATGGGTAAATAGAATAATACGCACCATGCACTTCGGTTGGAATCTGCTGTCTCAAACCATCAACATATGGCACGCACGGCCTATCCTGGCAACGCAACACACCATCTCCCCCTTGAGAGAAAACCTCTACTTTATGATCTTTGGCTGACTCCTTCAACTTAACTAGTCTGGGATCCCTATCCTGCTTTTCTTCACCTCGACAACCAAAGAAGATTTCAAACTATTTTAACCTATACACTACCCTCAGCTGAATCAACCAAACGAACACCTAGTCTATCAAGATGATGAACCTCCCTGACTAACTTCTTTTTATTATCCTCAACATGAATAACACTACCCATGGACATCTGCTAAGGACATCCGCCGCTATATTGGCCTTGTTCGAATGATACAAAACACTCATATCATAGTTCTTCAACAATGCTAACCACCTTCTCTAATAAAGATTCAGATATTTTTGCCAAAACACATACTGTAAAATTTTGTGATCTATGAACACATCAACATGAACCCCATAAAGATAATGCCTCCAAATTTTCAAGGAAAAAACAATAACTACTAACTCAAGATCATGGGTAGGATAATTCTTTTCATGGGGCTTAAGCTGTCTAGAGGCATAGGCTATGACCTTACCTCTCTGCAACAAAACGCAACCCAAACTAACTTTGGAAGCATCACAATAGACAACAAACCCATCTGAATAATCTGGAAAAGTCAAAACTGGGGTTGAGGTGAGTCGAGTTCAATTCCTGAAAACTCTTCTTATAAGAATTTGACCACTAAAACTCTACTTTTTTCTGAGTCAACCTGGAAATGGGGATGCAATATATGAAAAACCTTCAACGAACCATCGGTAATAGCCAGCCAAACCCAAGAAACTCCTTATATCTAATGAAGAGATGGGTCTGGGCTAGTTTTTCACTGTTTTGGTCTTTTAAGGGTCAACTTTAATACCATCACCGAAAAAAATATGGCCAAGAAAATCTACTGATCTTAGACAAAACTCGCACTTACTAAATTTGGCGAACAAGTGATAGTGTCTAAGAGTCTGCAATACTATTCTGAGGTGGTCTGCATGATCATTTTTATTATGGGAATATACAAGGATGTCATCTATGAAGACTATGATGAACATGTCCAAGTACTGATTGAACACTATGTTCATAAAGCCTATGAAAGCTGCTGGGGAATTTGTTAGACCAAAGTCCATGACTAGAAATTCGAAGTGACCATATCGAGTTCTGAAAGTTGTTTTCGGAATGTCTCATTATTTGACTCTGAGCTGATGATAGTCGAATTTGAGGTCTATCTTAGAGAAGTAACTAGAACCCTAAAGTTGGTTGAACAAGTCATCAATTTTGGGAAGTGGATACTTATTCTTGATTGTGACTTTGTTCAACTGACGGCAATCGATACACATTCTAAGAGAACCGTCTTTCTTTCTCACAAAAAGGACTAGAGAGCCCCATGGGGAAACACTGGGCTTGATAAATCCCTTATCTAAGAGATCTTTCAACTATTCTTTTAACTCCTTAAGATTAGCTGGAGCCATTCTGTAGGGAAGAATAGAGATAGGCTAGGTATTTGGAAAAAGGTCTATTCCGAAGTCAATTTCCCTTTTGAGGAAAACTACAGAAAGATCTTCAGGAAACACATAAAGAAATTACCTCACTATTAAAATTGACTTGATATTGAGAACTACTGAGTCAGAGTCTTTGAATTGAACAAGATGGTAGATACACCCCTTAGATATCAATTTTCTCATTCTAAGGTATGAAATAAGCTGACCCCTAAGCGCTGAAGTACTACCCTTCCATTTAATAACTGGTTTATCTGGAAACTAAAACTGAACGACTCTATATCTACAGTCAACTGAAGCATATCATGAGTGGAGTGAATCCATGCTGAGAATGACATCAAAATCAGTTATTTCTAACTCCACAAGATCAACTGAAGTGAGTTTTAGGGATATTATGATCGGAAAGTTCTTGTATACCTGCCTGGCTATAATAGAGACACCTACTGGATTGGACACTGAGAAGGGTTTTGCTAAGGTTTCAGGACTGACTGCAAAGTTGATAGCTATATAAGGGGTTACAAAAGAAAGTGAAGCTCCGGGATCTAACAAAGTATAAACATGTAAATAAAATATCTGTAACATACCTGTAACTACATAGGAGAACTTTGTTGATCCTGTTGGGATTGAAGTTCATACAATCTATTTGGGTGCTGACCACTGGTTGCACTGAAAGCAGCCCCCTATTGAGTCGGGCTACCAGATGGAACTGGGGGACGACTGGACTGACCCTGCTGACCACTCTGTGGGTAATCCCAGACTCCGTGGCCTAGCTTGCCACACCCAAAGAATACATCACTTCTAGCTCTATACATATCCTAATAATTTTTACCATATTTCTGGCAAAGAGGATTTGTAAGACCACTATTAACACTACCTTTGGGCTTAGGGCCTGGAGCCCTATCTTGATTATTATTTATGAACTTCGGCACTGGTGCACTATCTGAATATGGATTTGAGGCTAAAGATTTTTGATGAAATTAAGGATGGTTACCACCCTCCGACCTCTATTGAGAAAAACTGAAGCTATTTCTTCTGGCTCTCATATTTTCCCTCTCTCTTTCCTTAAACTTCTGCTCCTTAATTTGTTGAGCATGGAACATAATCTAAGACAAGTCAATCTCTTTAATTAATTGTGGTCCTATACTTCTTTCCCACGCTATCAGCTACACTAGAGAGAAACTTACTTATCCTAATCGGTTATCAGATACCACATGAAGAGCATACCTAGCCAGTTGTGTAAACTTAACTAAATACTCTTTCACAGTCATATTTCCCTGCTTCAAGTTAATAAAATCTAGAACCTTAGCTTTCCTTAACTCCAAAGGATAGAACCTATCTAAAAAGGTTGTAGAAAACTTCTCCCATTCAATAGGACCTACATCTATGCCTCTATTTCCCTTCTACTACTTATACCAGGTGTAAGCTATATCCTGTAACTGGTAACCACACAACTCTGCACTCTCACTAGAAGTCACATCCATAATGGTAGTTACCTTCTAAACCATGTCAGGGAAATTCTGCGGATCCTCATCAGACTTGGATCCCAAAAACAAAGAGGGTTCACTCGAGTAAAGTCTCGAATCCTAGCTGCGATGGTATTAGCCACTGGAACGGCTGGGATAACAGACTGTTAATTATTCTGAGTTGCTATTGAGTGAGCTAAAGTAGTGAATGTATCTCTGAATTTGGCATGAGAGATATGCTCGTTCAGGGGATCTTCCTGAAATGTTGTAGGTACAGGCTGGTTTCCATTTCTCCTTCTGTTATTCATTTTGAGAGGCATGTTTTGTAAATTTAATGAAGATTGAATTACAAAGAGAGTTAAAATTGAGCTCATACTCATTCTCATGACATGAAAACTAAAAGAAGGGAAACTTTTCCCTAAAATATCTTGTAGCCTCTTGTCTATAAGTGTGGTGCACTTCACACTCATGCACAAGACTCTACTCAGTGTGGATTTCATACTCCCTAGGACACTTTAAAACCTTAGGCACTGATACCAAGTTTGTAACACCCCAAGATTACACCCTGGATACCACACGATTCTTACAGTCCCGAAATACCACAAGCTAACCCATGAGTTAGTACCTGCTGTGAGTACTGAATAATAATAACAATATACACAAGTGTAAAATAACTGAAATACACTGTAAGGTTTAAATACTAAAACATTTATGAATCATAAGTCTGAAAACAACTGTCTAAAAACTAATAAATAATGACAAACTGGCTGACTATCTGAAGTGTCGAAAAGCCTCTAAAACTGACTGATTAAGAGTTGATGGGACAGGACCCAACTAACTCTAACTGGCTACTGAACTTAAATATAGAAATAAATATAATCTGTCCTCGAAATATGAGGACTCGCCCCTACTGCTGATGCACTAGAATATCTAAGTGCAGTCAGGAACTTGAGTGTCCGAACCTAAGATATAATACTTCATAGCGTAAGAAATGAGTATGAGGTTAGTACTTTGAATGTACTGGTATTCTAAATGGGGTTAGGATGATATATATGGGCTCATGTGCATGAATAATAACTCACTGAATGAACAACATGAGATAACCGATGCATAGTATGCATGTAAGCTATAAAATATAAGAATGCATGACCAAGCATATAATATGATACTGAAATAGACTGTAAACTGGAATACTGACATATGAGTACTGATTTAACTGATAAACTGTATGTTATGGTCAAGAAAACCTGAATTGACTATCGAAATGAGACTAGACTAAGACTGTGGGAGCTATCATCTAACAAACATGCCTTAATATGAACTAATCGGGGTCCAACCTGTGACCCCAGCTGGAAGGGTGTCAGTACTGTGCCATGGGTACTAATACATGGCTGCGTGGAACCACTAAGTTGAAGTCCCAAAGGACTAAAGAGTCGCCCTAAACTAGCAGGTGATCTAGTGAGATACGTGTCAACCCTCAACTGGCAGGTTAACATCTCAACCTACGCTGGCTATGTAGTTCTGGAACACAGGGATTTACTTCGAAAGCCCACACCCTCAACTGAAAGGTGATCCCTCATCCCTGGTTTTGCTCGGTGCTAAATCTTACTCCCAACTGAACTGACTCAGATTACTGAACTGACTCAAATTACTGAACTGATCTAAACTTGACTTATAGGATAACTAACTGAACTGATAATACTCAAATATATTCGAAACCATTCTAAAAATACTGAGACTAAGTAAACAACTAAATTTTTGGGTATTCATAACCCCCAGGACTCGATAACAATAACAATAGGAACATACTAAAGCTTTAAAACATAATATGTAGTCAATGTTCAAAACCCAATCACCTAGGCATTTCATCAAACACTTGGAATTCATAAACTTAGGCATGGGAATGGTTAAAAGATGAGCTAATAACATAATTTCAATACTAAAATCATGAGTTAAGAATGTGACATACAAAAATCACCATTCAAATGTATCATGGACAAATTCTAATGAAAACACATGGTAAACATGATTTGAAATCAAAGTTCATAATAGCTTCATGTAGATAATTCACAGAAACATATAAAAATCATAACTTTAAACTTGAAAACAGATTCTTAGACTCCATGGATGAATATAAACCATGGATGAACATCTAACATACCTTGATTGAAGAATTAATGAAGGTTCTTGGTGATTTCTTGAAGCTTGAGCTTGAATCTTAAAGAGGCTAGGGTTTGTTCTTGAGAGAGAATGGTTTTCTTTTGAGATAATTTGAGTAAAAAATGACCAATTATGCTTTTAGGACCTTTAATTCCGTGTTATAAACCTATGAGGTGAATGGAAAACAAACAATTGCCTTTGAAAAAATGGAAACAAAAGATGGAAAATAAGGGGCAGACGATGGAGCGAGCACCGCGGGCTCTAGAGTGCCAGACTGAAGTGGGATCTGCAGGCTCTATCAAGGGATCCCTAACCACCGGACTAGAGCGAGCACCGCGGGATAATTACCTGTTACTACTGTTTTAGAGTTCCAACACTTAGTAAAATTTTTCTAAGTATTTAACCCCTTTAATATACAATAGTAAGATGAAACGTGCTAGGATCTTACGGGGTCTTACAGGTGTGATAGCTAACCATGAAGGTGGGAGTCCTGCGGACAAACATTGAAACTCATATTTGCCGACCTGAGGGGTAGTCATAGCAAATATATATGATACTCATAAGGTACATAGAAATCTTCTAAGTACACTGTATATTTGTATTGTAGAGAGAGAAAGGTACTTGGGAATCCCCTACTCTTATGGTATATCTGGTTCATGCGGCTACACGTATTGAGGATTGTTCAGGGTTACACTTGACCCATATAGCCCGTGGGTAGTTAAGAATAGTCAAGCTTCGCATACCTAGGTTAATGGTTTTAATGTATGCTAAACGCAGGTCCTTTTACTGTCATGGTTATATATATATGTATGATTTATATGCATATGGTTGGTTTACTTGGTTTTACTGAATGGAATTATTTTATCTTTATCCTAAGTTTATGCTAGTGTTCACCCTTTAACCTATCTTCGGGCGGCTGTATCCCTGCATGATGTAGGAACCAACCATTCTACTCCTTTTGCTTAACTATTGTACATTTGGGATTAACTTTTGAATTGAAGTGGTGAGCTTACATCTTTCGGAAGGCTCTATTTTAGGGATATTTTCATATACTTTTGTTTATTTATTAATATTGGTTTTGGCTATGATTGGGGGCATATCCCAACTGAATATTAGTTTTCTTTTGGTTAAAGGCTTTTATGGAACTACTATAGGTTGGTATGGACAGGATCGGTATTGGTGTCAGCCTTAGTATTGGCCTTGGTATTGGGGATAATACCGTTGAACTAAATTTCTCATTGTTCCATCCTTTCATATTATGGATCTTAGTTTGGTTATTATTTGGTTGATTGGATTATGGTTTAGTTTGGCCATCGGATGGGGTTCAGACAGTAGGACTCGGTTGGGTCGGTCTTCTCTATAAACCTATCCTAGAGTCAGGAATAAGATAGTTACATTATCTTGTTAAATCCTTAAAATTCATCCATCATAGGGTAGGCGGCTAGAGGTTAGGTTGGGTAATGGGGGTGGTTTTCAATCCGGGTCAGACTTGGGATACCCATTATGATAAGGCCCAGGGTTGGGTCATGTCAAGTTCGTATCAGAGCTTTAGGCTTATCTTCAATTGATAGTCCACAAAATTGTGTCTAGTAGAGTCTCTTTTAGGGGTATGTAGCACGCCACACTCATAAGAAAGAGGCTATAAATCATATAGGAATATTTCACTTTCTTGGTATTCTATTTTTAAGCTTGGAGTCTAAGTCTTAGAATCCTCTCTAATCCTTGTTCGTTCGCTTTTCAAATCATGCCTCATCGATCTGGAACATAAGGAAATTCTTCTGTCCCATCTGGGAATGATTTTGATAGAGTACACCTAATATCTGGAGTTCATACTCGGTACAGGGGTCCTATCCCCGGTATTTCTGGAGTTCCATCGGTTGCTACTAGTCCTTCTCAGGGAGTGGTGACTAATGTCGAATTTTGTCAATCGATTCATACTATTGCTCAGTTGGTTGCTACTCAGGCTGAGCGAGATACATCTGGTGTTCTATTTACGGAGGCCTTAAGTGTTGGACAGTTCATAAAGATGAATCCTCCTATTTTTACTGGTGTGGGGGTGGAAGAGGATCCTCAAGGCTTCTTGGATGAGATGGAAAAGATATTTAGAGTGATGCAGACACTAATATGGAAGAGTTAAACTTTGCAGCTTATCAGCTTAAAGATATTACAAATTAGTCGTACGAGGAGTGGGATAGGAATACGCCTTGAAATTTCATCAGTTGTCCAGGTATGCTCCGAATTTAGTTTTAGATATGAGGTCTAAGATGAGAAAGTTCACTTCTGGGCTGTATCAGGATTTGATCCTTGAATGCAAGACTGCTTTGCTGATTAAGGATATAGATATTTCAAGATTGGTGATTCATATACAACAAGTAGAGAAAGAAAAGAGGAAACAAACAAAGTTCGAGAAAAGGTAGAGTAAGAGGCACAGGTTTCTTGAGTAGGGTGGCACTCAGCAGTAGGGTGGTCAGGATGGTGGTAAATGGCAAAAGAAGAAGTGGGGGAGTTATGGTTCCTCCTCCACAGCTATTTCTCCTTACATAAAACATTCAGGTGACAGGCGTCAGCTGGGTGGCGATAATTTTTAGGCACAGAGTGCCCAATCTCAGGCGAATGGGCTCAATTGACTTCTTCATTCCCTCCTTGCCGGTTCTGCAATTATCTTCATCGTTGCTTTTGCGTTGAAAGGAGGGAAACGTGTTTTAAGTATGGCCAGTTAAGCCAGATGCTAAAAAATTATCCACTTGAAAAGTGTGCTTTAGGAGCGGTTAAGGCTCTGATTGCTTCATCTTATGCTCTTACACCTAGTGGTGTTTCTTCTGTGTTTACTCCTTTTTCTGGTACTGACATAGGATGGAATAAGTTATATGCTCTTACGTCCTGACAGTAGTTTGAGGCATCACTTGATGTCATGACAGGTATGTTACAACTCTTTTCTCGTGATGTGTATTGTTTGCTTGATCCGAGGTCTATTTTTTCTTATGTGGCCCCATTTATGGATATGTTTATTGATTTTGATCCTGAGGTTATTTGGATCCTTTTTCTATTTCTACCCCGATAAGTGACTCGGTTATTGCTAAGAGAGTCTATAGGGGGTGTGTGGTATATGTTGGTGGAAAGTAGACTTTGGTGGATCTGTTTAAACTGGATGTGGTGGATTTTGATGTAATTCTTGGGATGGATTGGTTACACTCTTGTTACGCCTCTTTGGATTATCGGACTCGTAATGTTATCTTTACGTTTCCTGGTGAACCATTTATAGAGTGGGAGAGTGGTTGCCTAGGTCCTAGGGGGAGATTTCGTTCTTATCTTAGATCTCATATATTGATCTCCAAGGAGTGTATTTATCACTTGGTTCGGTTGGAAGGTCCCTCCTTACATTTGGTTCCAGTGGTCCCTCTTTACATTTGGTTCCAGTGGTAAATTAGTTTCATGAGGTCTTTTTGAATGATCTTCCTAGTGTTCCTCTACATAGGGAAATCAAGTTTAGTAATGATTTAATTCTGGGTACTCGTCCAATATCTATTACTCCTTATAGAATGGCTCCGTCTAAGTTGAGGGAACTCAAGGAGCAACTTAAAGATCTTCTAGATAAGGGGTTTATTCATCCTAGTGTATTCTCGTGGGGTGCACCTATATTGTTCATGCATAATAAGGATGGTTTTTTTAGACGTGCATTAACTATCGACAGTTAAATAAGGTAACAGTTAAGAATAAGTATCCTCTTCCATGGATAGATGACTTGTTTGATCAGTTGCAAAGTGCCAAATTCTTTTTCAAGATAGATCTTCGGTCTGGGTATCATTAGCTTAAGATTAGGGAGGTGGATATCCCTAAGATGACTTTTCGTACTCGGTATGGGCACTTTGAGTTCTTGGTTATGTCATTTGGTTTGGTTAATGCCCTGACGACATTTATGGATTTGATGAATAGGGTATTCAGGTAGTTTCCGAATCTTTTTGTCATTATGTTTATTAATGACATCTTGGTGTATTCTAAAAGAGAGGTGGATCATGACAATCACCTCTCATTGTGTTGTAGATCTTGAATGAGCAACAGTTGTATGCTAAGTTCTCTAAGTGTGAGTTTTGGTTGAACGTTGTAACTTTCTTGGGCCATGATATTTCTAGTGAGGGGGTCATGGTGGATCCACAAAAGGTTGCAGTGGTTAAAAGGTGGTCTAGACCCACGACTCCAATCGACATTAGGAGCTTCTTGGGTTTGGCTTGGTATTATCGTCAGTTTGTGGAAGGTTTCTCGACGGTAGCTGCCCCATTGACTAAGTTAACTCATATTAAGGTAAAGTTTTCTTGGTCGGATGCGTGTTAGGGGAGTTTTGAGAACCTGAAGAATAAGCTGACTTCGGCTTTGGTTTTGACATTGCCTGAAGGTAATGAGGGGTTTGTGATTTATTATGATGCATCTAAGTTGGTACTTGGTTGAGTTTTGAAGCATCTTTGGAAGGTGATTGCCTATGCATCCACGCAGTTGAAGGAGCATGACAGAATTATCCTACTCATGATTTGGAACTTTTAGCGGTGATTTTTTCTTTGAAAATCTGGTGGCATTATTTGTATGGTGTGCACGTGGATATCTTTTCTGATCATAAGGGTTTATAGTATGTTTTCACTCAGAATGAGCTAACTCTTGGGAAGAAGAGATGGTTGGATCTTCTCAAGGATTATGATATGAGTATTCACTACTATCCAGGAAAGGCTAATATTGTGTAACGACCCGAGGCTACCCCCTAGTCATCACACAGTGCTTAGGACCATAAGTGATCCCAAGCTAACCCTTGTACTGGCATAACTCATGAGCAACTGAATAAAATACATAAGTTCAAAGAATAATGTGAAAGATAAATCTTTTTTGAATATGATTAATACAAAACTATATTGAAATAATTACAACTCTGATTATACAAAACAAACCTGGAATCAAATCCATTAACTCTACTGACTATCTATGAAGCCTCTAATAGTATTGACTATAGGTAGCCGGGACATGACCCCCATCTATCCCAAATCAATATGACTGAATAAAGAAAAGAAAATGCTACTCGAACTATGATTGACTTGAACCCTTGAAACAAAAGGGCTAATCACCTACTGACTGGAAGCTATAACGGTCTGATTATGATGTGCATGCTACAACTTGTACCTACATTATTAAACAATGTATCACCTAGACGTATATGTGGATTTGTACTTCTGGAATGTACTGAGCATGCGGGGGTGAATGCATAAGTAAAAATAGTAACTTAATGTGCATATAACTTGTAAAGAATGCATGCTAAGTGTAGATGACTCACATTGGCTTGAATAATGTAAAAGCTGCGAAATATAAATATACTGTAATAAAAAATAAAGACAGTCTTTGTGAGCCATCACACTTAGTTCTAAAAGTTGTACTTTTACTCTTTCTATTAGGGGTTTCTTCTAACTGACATAAACCATGTGAGCCGTCATGGAGTCCAACGTCTTACCCATATTAAGGAGAGTTGTTCTACCCTTTCCATCAAAATATAACCTTATCTTAAGTGATCACCAACTTATCCTACTATGGGCACTTAAAGCTACGGTGGCACGTAGTTCTGGGGCATGAGACCTTTGGAATCATACCCAACTCGGTGCTAAATACTAATCCCATACTTATCACTCAAACTTTAGGAAATCCACCTTAAATAGCAAAAGGGTTTGTAAGGAAAACCATTTATGCTTCTCTTTGCTTTAAATCATAAAATATATGAATAGTGTGGATTACTTATCTTATTTTAGGATCAAAGATCAATTCTTTCTTAAATCTTGGTAAACAACTTATAAAAGAGGCTTAAGATCATAGTCTTCTTGAAATCTCAAAACTCATTCTTGGGTTTAAAGCATATGTACTTAAATTTTCAGAATTTCCATAATAAAGCTTCATTCTCAACAATCATCTTGAAATCATTTAACAATCTCAATTCACGATAAGGAAGTGCAATACATGACATAAATCTTCAAGTCAAAGCATTAATAGATGAGATAAACATGCACTCCAATACTTAAACCACTTGTAAACTCATAAATTCAAAATGAAATAGTTTGGGTATGGACCCTAATTCATAAATCATGAAATCTTAAGTTAAAAGCAAGTTTTGGGCACAAGGATGAAAGAATATCCTTGATCATAACCCCACATATCTTATTATGCTTGATGTGATGTAAAAGCTTGACTTTGAACCCTTGGGAAAGTTCTTGAGGCTTTTCTTGAAGTTCTTGGATTAGGAACCTTAAATTCTTGATTTTTCTTAAAGAGGAGGTGATGAAATAGATGATCTTGAGGAGGAATAATTACTGTTTGTTCTTGAGAGTAAAATAGGAGAATGAGGGAAAATAATGCCCTAATGGACGCTTAACATCATGTTTTTACGACCTGGGTTGAGGTGGGAAAAGGCTCAATTGACCTTCACTCATTTAAACCAAAAATTCTTAACCTGATTGCAGTTTAAAGGCTCATTGCGATGCAGCATAATCGAGGTGGCTTACTGGTTCTGATGAAAATGATCATAACTTTCTGCTCTAGTATCGGATTAAGGAAAAACTGGTATATTTGGAAAGATGATTTAATTATCTATAATTTGGTGGGTCTTGATCTGAAAAATTCTATATACACCAAAAGTTATACACTTTCAAAATTGACCCTTGTAGAATCGAACACCAAACTTTGGACAAATCTAAGGTTCTTAGCTCAACTTGTGTCTAAGTGATTTCTATGAACATTCTTCACCTAATAAGCACTTCACACACTAGGATAAAGATCATGACACATTCATTCAAGTTATGAATCAAGAACATGGTTAGTACACCTTCACTACGACGCGATGATTGCCTCGTCGCTATTCTTGGTGTGACACGGTGGAATCGCATTGAGCTACTAGAATTAAAATCCAAACGTGACCCAATCCTTATCTAAAAATACAAAACTTACCTGAGACACGCTCCTTACATCCCTGAACATGAATCAACTCAAAAACCATCATCTCAGAGTCTGGAAGGTCAACTTAAAATTCCTTAAAGTTAGAAAGTCTTAAAAATGGCTAAGTCCTTAACATATAGCTAAATTTTTATCAGGATTTTAGCTCTTATGCAATTACTAGGAGCTAAACTAAACTCAGAAAAGTACATGGTATCACATATTGTTACTGATGTTCTTAGTATGTTATCCATGGGGAATTTAGCTCATTTGGATAAGGAAAAGCGGGAACTGTTGAAGGATATTCTCCATTTAGCCAATCTTAGAGTTTGTCTTTTGGACTCTGAAGATGGTGGTGTAATGGTACAAGAAGTGGTTCGGTCATCTCTTAGTGCAGAGATTAAGGAGAAACAAAAGCTAGATCCTGTCTTGATGAAAGTCAAGAGTGATGTTGGTGGGCAAAATTTAATGGTATTTGGGATCAGTGGTGATGGTACTTTATGGTACCAAAAAGGTTGTGTGTTCCTGAAGTTGTCAATTTACGACAAAGGATTTTGGCTGAGGCACATGAATCGCGCTATGTTGTTCATATTGGTTCGAAAAAGAAGTATCATGATCTCAAGGAGATATATTGGTAGAATGAGATAAAAAGGAATGTGGATGATTTAATAGCAAAATTCATAGTGTGTTAACAAGTTAAAGTTGAGCACATGGGGTCGGGGGGTGGTATCAAGATATCGATTTGCCTGAATAAAAATTGGAGGTGATCATTATAGATTTCATTATCGGTCTGCCTTAGTCGCGGAACTAATTTAATTTGGTTTGGTTCATTTTGGATAGGATGGCGAAGTCTGCTCACTTTTTGCAATTGAGGACTACCTATTCAGCGGAGGATTATGCGCGGTTGTATCTTCGAGAGATTATAAAGCTGTACGAGGTTCCTATTTTGATTATCTCTAATTGTTGTATGCAGTTTTTATCTCACTTATAATGGTCTTTTTAGAAAGGGTTGGGTACTAAGGTTAGTCTGAGTACTGCTTTTTATCTGCAGTCGGATGGGCAGGTAGAGAAGACCATTCAAATGTTAGAGGATATTCTTCGTGCATATGTAATTGATTTTGGTGGAAATTAGGTTGAGCATCTACCTTTGGTAGAGTTTGCTTACAATAATAACTATTATTTTAGTATTGGTATGGACCCTTTTCAGGCATTGTATGGTAAGAGGCGTAGGTCTTCTATTGGGTGGTTTGAGCTTGGTGAGGCAGATATGTTTGGTTCGAATTTGGTTCATCAGGCTATGGAAAAGGTGAAGGTGATTCAGGATAGGATTAAGGTTATGCAAAGTTACCAAAAGTACGATGTGGATGTGAGGCATTGAGACTTGGAGTTCGAGGATAGGGATAGGGTATTCCTCAAGGTATCTCCCATGAAGGAAGTAATGCAGTTTAGAAATAAGGTGAACATCAGTCCCTGATATATTTGTCCTTATGTGGTCTTACGGAAGGTTAGTAATGTTGCTTATGAATTGGAGTTGTCTTCTAGCTTGAGCTCCGTTTATTCGATATTTCATGTCTCTATGTTGAGGAAATGTCTTGGTAATCCTTTTTTGGTTGTTCCTTTGGAACGTTTGGGCATCTTGGATTCTCTATCTTATGAGAAGATCCTGGTGGAGATATTGGATATGTAGGTTTGTTAATTATGGACCGAGGATGTGGCCTCGGTTAAGGTTCTATGGCGGAACCACAAGGCGGAAGAGGCTACATAGGAAGCGAAAGAGGACATGAAGTCCAAGTATCCGTATTTGTTCTCTACTTTGGATATTCGTGTGGAAGAAATGTGTTCTTGAACACATCTTTATTTTCTGAGTTTGTTAAAGGAAAGGTTGATTTCATTGCATCTTTGTTTTCTGTATTAAAGGTAAGAGTAGAAGCATCTAAGGGGTGTAAGTCATGTATGTACTATCTTTTTCTTCATTCGGGGATGAATATTCCTAGTGGGAGAGACTGAAACACCCTGGGTTTCTAAACCTTAAAAAATTTCTTAGATTTTTGGTCTCTAGACAGGGTACGACAAAGGGGTACCAGTCGTATGTTGGGATACAATTTGTATTGGTTAGTCGTATACTGATCAGTGTTGGTTGGTGGGATGGATTTAGTTACTGGAACGGATACGACTTGGGTGGTACGAGTCGTATTGGTGGATACGGGTTGTTTAGTTTTGTTTTTCCCTTAACATAATCTTAGACTTAGTAACATAAGTTGGATCTGAGTACGAGTGTCTCACCATGATCCGTGAGCAAGGGTACGAGTCATACCATGGACTCGTATGGTAGACAGTGTTCAAACCTCTTGGGATTCTATTCTGCCAAAGATACGAGTCGAGGGTACTAGTCGTATACTTGTATACAACATGGTTTGGGATGAGTCGTACCTTGGACAGTGTTGGGTCCAAGGGAGATGGCCTTGGGTATGAGTGTTGGGTACTATTCGTATTAGAGGGTACGACTGGTATGGATAGTCGTATACCTCCTATAGGATTTAGGTGCTTTTAAGTGGGGGAAATCTGGACATTTCCCCACTTAACCTACTAAGGCCCCATGACTTCTAAACCACTTCAGAGTCTATTTACCATATTACTCTATCATTCAACACTTAGAAACTTCTCTTAAACACTCTATAATTCTCTCTAAGGCTTTTGGGTAAAGAAAGGCTTGGGTTTCATCTAGAGGATCAAATTGGGGCTTGTATTGGTGATTTCTCTTTATCATCTTCTTTTCATAAGACATGTTGTCTTCCCTCATTGTTAGTTACAACTAAAGGCATGGTTTTATACAATGTTTTCATGGCATGATTATTGTATGGTTTTGGATTTCAAATATCTATTAGGGGTTTTGGTTATAAATGCTTGGTTATGGTTTTCCATGTTTTAATTATGTATTTACAATGTTTTAATGGTGGTTTGGATACTTTGTTGCCTGAGAATGGTTAATTTGTAATTAGAATTGGTTTCGAAAATACTATGCTCCCAATATGTTTGATAAAATACCTATGAGAATACTTTTACTATATTGTTGAACTTTTAATGAAAACTATTGCATGGTATGATTTGGTAATGGAACTATATATGGTTTAAATGGTTAAATGGAATGGTTTGGTTAAATAAACACACTTGTGGGGTAAAATGGAATCCCCCAAATAATCATAATAATGGAACACTTGTGGGGTACAATGAAATCCCCCAAGTAATCATAATAATGGAACACTTGTGGGGTACACTAGAATCTCCCAAGTAATCATAACAATGGAACACTTGTGGGGTACATGGGACCCCCCAAGTTAACTTGGTAATATGATCTATGGTTACATGGGAGTGCCTTGATCTCTTGAGGTTGGATAAGGATAATACTTGCAAGTTATAGTCGGTATGACGATACCACTTATTATAGCCTTGGTTAATAATGAATGGGTTGATGGAAAATGGTTTTACTTGGGAAAGGATGGTGGGGTGTGATAGCTAAGCGTGAAGGTGGGAGTCCAACGGATGAACACTGGAAACTTATATTTGCCGACATGAGGGGTTGGTCATAAAGACCATATATGACGCTTATGAGGTACATGAGAATCCTTTAAGTACACTGTACAAATGTATCATGAAGAGAGAAAGGTACTTGAGAATCCTCTATTCTTATGGTAGCTATGATTCATGCGGCTACACATATCGGGGACCATTCAGGGGGTTACACTAGACCCATATATATATATGCATGGTTTACATGCATATGGTTGGTTTACTTGGTTTTACGGGAGTTCATGGTTTATCCTTATCCTGAGTTGATGCTAGCGTTCAACCTCTAACTCGTCTTCAGGCGACTATATCACCACACAATGTAGGAACCGGCCGTTCTACTTCTCCTGCTTAGCTATCGGACATTCGGGATAATCTTTTGGATTGAAGTGGTGAACTTTCATCTTTTGGAAGGCTCCATTTCATGGATATTTTCATATGCTTTTTTATTTATTGATATTGGTTTTGGCTATGGTTGAGGGCATGTCCCAATCAGATATTGGTTTTATTTTGGTTAGAGGCTTTTGAGGATCTACTATGGGTTGGTATGGGCGAGATCGGTATTGGTTTCAGCCTTAGTATTGGCATTGGTATTGGGGATGATACCGTTGGACTAAATTTCTCACTGTTCCATCCTTTTATGTTTTTTTATAGAACTTGGTTTGGTTATTATTGGTTGATTAGATTATGGTTTGGTTTGGACATCGGATGGGTTCAGATGGTTGGACTTGGTTGGGTCGGTCTTGGCTATAGACCTATCCCAGAGTTTGGAATTGGATAGTTACGCTATCTTGTTATATGCTCAAAATACAGCCATCTCAGGGCAGGGCAACCATCTTGGGATGCGCATTATGACAAGGCCTCGAGTCATGTCGTGTCAGTTATATATACACTTACATGTTACTGTATTTTGTATAAGCATACAAATAATATTTGTTTTATAAATAATATAGATGTAGGTTTCTAACTAAGAGACTAATTTTTCAGGTCATGCACATGTATTTTTGAAGAGTTGCATGGGTTAATTTAACAGTTTTTATGTATACTTCAATTTTTTAAAAGAAAAGGCATCTGATATAACACATAAACCATCAATAACAAATGTTTAAACCAACAAATTGACTCTGTTTATATCATAAACTTCAAAAATAAAAAAGTAAACAATTTCAAACAAAATATAGTACTACATTCATAAATACTTGAAATTAGCATCAGTCATTAGTCATTAACTGAAAATATATTTCTAGAGTTGTTTCTAATCAAAATACTAAAAATATAAATTACAATGCATCTTATTATTTAATTCAAGGTGATTTTCTCATGAACGCTTATTGTGTCCATTGAAATCACAAGCACTGCATGAATTTGAACACTTATTCTCATAGATTTTTTCAGCAAACTTTTCTCTTACTCTTTTCTTTGGCCTTTCGGGTGGGCATTTATATTTTGGTGGCAGAACACCATCACTCAATATATAATTTGTTATCTCCCACTGAGTTGTCCGACAGGGATATATGAGAACCTTGTACGTACTCAACATTAATATTAGCTTGTATAAGTTAGAGCAATAATTGTCAGCGTCAAAATGTTTGCTCTTCAACACTGCACAAGCCTGTGCTTAGAAATTTCATCAACTTAAAGAATATAACATGAACATGTCTTCTTCTCTAAGCAAACAATAACTCATCTATCTCCATGTAGTACAACATAAACGTAGTTTGTTGTCGGCACAACATCGGTGCATATAGTTATATAGGTATGTATTCAAAACAAAACATAGAATTTATCTATTATACTTATCCTCATAAGCATACTTTTGCCTCATTTTTTACAAATAGGTCATTGTTTTTTTTGTAAACAGACATGCATATGAATGCCCCAATGTCATGATCCAAAAAATCAAGGGTCATAATGGTACTTGTCACGGTAAGCCTTGACAAATAAGCCTATCACCCAAACTGATACAAAAAGGGAAAACAATACCAAAATTCAAGGTAAGACTTTTAGAGCTAAGCCAAACCACAAAAAATTAATAAAAGCGAAAAATACTTAATAATAATACCCTAAGTCACCCCAAAATCTGGTGTCATAGTGTAATAAATAACAAAATACATCTCAAAATCAAAATATAACTGATAGTTCAAACATGATCATAATATGTATCTGAATGTAAAAAAAGATATGAACTAGATAAGAAGAGGTAGAAGATCAACTCTGGAAGTATAGACCAATTTCTACCTCAATAATATTTCAGATACCGCCTGAATCAGCTATCGTGCGACGCATTCATTGAAACACCCTGGGTTTTGACCCATAGAAAATTTTCTTGATTTTTGACATCTAGACATCATACGAGTTGGGGTACCAGTCGTATAATAGGGTTTAGTTAGGATGGTTTGGTCGTATGGTGACTAGTGTGGGTTGGATGATTTCTATCCTAGGTATGGTTGGAACATACAGGTCGTATGTTAGGGTACGATTGGTAAGGTGTCTCTCGTATGTTGCCCTAAAGTATGGTCTAGGTGATTCTATTCTGCTTAAGGTACAATTTAAGGGTACTAGTCGTATGGTTAGGTATGGTTTGGCTTGGATATTCATATGTTTGACAGTGTTGGGGTCCAGGGTGGGGCCTAGGGTATAAGTCAAGGTACCACTTATACCCTAGGGTATGGTTGGGTGGGGTGGTTGTACTATCCTACGGGATTTTTAAGTAGTTTAAGTTAGGGGTAATCTAGACATTTCCCCTCTTAACCTCTTAAGGTCCCACGACTTATATCACTCTTGGGGCACTATTTACCTTATATTCTAATCTTAAACACTTAGAAACTTTCTTAAAACACACTCAAATTCTTTCAAGGCTCTTGGGTTAAGGAAGGATATGATTTTATCAATAAGATCAATTTGGGGACTTGCTAGGGTGATTTCTCTCCATCATCTTCTAATCTAAGGTAAGTTACTCCACCCTCATTATTAGTTCCAACTAAAGGCATATTTTATGAATTGTTTTCATGGCATAAATGTTGTAAGGTTTTGGGTTTTAAAATATATGTTGGGGTTTTGGGTTATAATGGCTAGTTATGGTTTTCCAATGTCTTTTATTTATGGTTTTCATATCATTATGGTGGTTTTAACTTTGGTTGCATGGGAATGTTTAATTGGTAATTGGTAGCTTTGGAAACACTATGTCCCCAACATGTTTGATAAAATTCCTATGAGAATGTTTTTGGTTAAATTGTTGGACTTTTATTGAACTATTGGATGGTATAACTTGGTAATGGAACCCTAAATGGTACTAATGGTTTAAATTGTTTAGAATGGTTAAATGGTAAGGTATTGGTGGTTATTGTTGGTCTTATTGAAATCCTTATGGGGTACAAGGGAATCACCTAAGCAAACATATCAAAGAACTACTTGTGGGGTACATGGGAATCCCCCAAGCAACTAATGTAATCTATGGGTACATGGGAATCCCTTAATCTTAAAACAGTAACATAAGGACAATGTGTGCAAGTTATAGTTGGCATGACGATACCACTACTCATAGCCTTGGTTAATAATAAATGGAATGGGGGTTTGGTTGTGTGGTAATGGTTTTAATTAAGAAATAATGGCAGGGTGTGATAGCTAACCGTGAAGGTGTGAGTCCAATGGATGAACACTGGAAACTCATGTTTGCCGACATGAGAATTGGTCATGGAGACCATATATGATACTTATGGGGTATACGGGAATCCCTTAAGTTACACTTGTATATATGTATCATAGAGAGCAAAGGGTATTCGGGTATCCCCTACTCCTATAGTATCTCAAGTTCGTGCGGCTACATGTATCGAGGCCTGTTTAAGGGGTTACACTGGACCCATATAGCCCATGGGTGGTTCTAGGACGGTTAAGCTACAATTACCCATGTTAATAGTTTTAAATGCATGCTAACCCAGTTTCCTTTCCCGGCATGGTTATTATTATATTATAGAAGAGTGAGTATGTAATGCCCCAAGATCCCATCCGAAGACGTCACACGGTACTTAAGGCCACACGCGGCCTCAAGCTAACCCTCTGAGCCTGTCATCACATCTATAACTCACTATGACAATAATCAAGCTGTAATAAGGAAGAATAGTCATGTCATAAACATACTGGAATACGAAGAGATACTATCCTGTACAATCAAAATACTGAAGTTCTGTACATACTGGTACTCTAGTCTGACAAAGCCTCTACTACATAAGACTGAGGAGCCATTGGGACAGATCACCAACTGACTCGTACTGAACTGGGAATAAACAACCCTCTACTATCAAGACAAAAATCAGGGACATAGGTCCTCGAACCATGAGGACTCACCAACTGTACGAATGTACATGGAGGTACTCGAAGATCACTGTTGCTGCTGAGACTGAGCACCTGAACCTACATCACGAGAAAATATAGAACACAGAAGAGTATGGGAATCAGTACTTGGGAATGTACTAAGTCTATGGGGGTGGATGCAACATTTTAAATAATATCATAAATGTATAAGAAAATCATGCATGCTGACAATAATACCTCCCTTTGCTTGAATTATCTGAAACATTTTTCCCATAAGTCATCAGTAATAACACATGATTCATAAATCTCATAAATCATTTAACTCAACTCAAACTCTTTGACTCATGACTTAGAGTGACTCGGTAACTCAAGGTACTTAGATCATTATGGACGTGGGAGTTTCTTATAACCGACATAACTACACCATGTGAGCCGCATGGAGTTCAACGTTTTGCCTTCCTAAGTAGAGAACCCCACATTGGCGGGTGTGTCGTACTCTTGCCTAGGACTACAACCTCAATTTCTCAATCACAATCCCATACTCGGCCTCTGGACCACAATCATCAATATCAATCCTACGGTGGCACATAGTTTCGAAGAAATACCATATTTCCCGCTCTGTGCTAGATACTCCTCCCAAACTTAGCTCAGCACGTGTTAGGAAATCCACATTAATTAATATCAACTCATGAGTCTATTATAAAGACCAAAACATAAATATATATCTCATCTGTAAATCATAAACATCTTGTGGATTCCTAACTCGACTCAACTCAACACAATCTTTCTCAACATCAAGTACATTTTCTTATCAAATCATTTCAAATATCAAAAATTTCAAGAAAAGATCATGGGACTCATTCTTGACTCTCAAGTTCAATATCAATATGTATTCAATAATCAACTTCTCATGGAAGTCTTAAATCATGACACTTATCTCGACTCATTCGGAAATCATCAATTCATAATAAGAATATTCAACTCATAGCATAAATTCTCAATTCAAGAAATATGATGGTAAATATATCATAATATCAAACTTAATTAACTCAAATATCATAAATCATTAATAGAGAATTTTGGGTGTAATTCCACTTTGCAAATTCATGTAAATCAATAATAGAAATTAAATCTTTAGGCACAAGAACGAAAGGAGTGTTCTTGTTCAAACCCCACATACCTTGATTATGGATTGGAATGAAGAAACTTGTTATAGACTCCTTTTCTACTTCTTGAGTTAGGGTTCTTGATGTTTTTGACTTGGGTACCTTGAATCTTGAACCAATTTGTGAAATTTATGGTTGGATTCTTGATGTTCTTGGAAGATTTGGATTGGATTTTGAGAGAGAAACCCTAGTGTTCTTGATGAAATGGAAGAAGAATGAAGTTTTGTTCTTTAATTGGATATATATAGAGGGTCAAAATGAGTGGAAAGACCAAAATACCCTTTTAAAAATGCTCCTTAATTGCTTATAAAAAATGGCTGACGACATCCGTGACAGTCCGTCAGACCCGTGATAGGCCGTCACGAAATGTCGTCATAAAAGGGACAAATTTTTTATTTTCTGCCTAAGGATGACGATGTCACCAGAAATGTCATCAGAAAGTGACGATGTCGTCAGAAATGGCGTCAAAAACGTGACAGCCCATCAGAAACGTCGTCAGCCTTTTCCAGATTGATATGCTGGAGTAAAATGGGTATAACTCTTTTCTCCGATATCGGATTTTTGAGAAATTGGTATCGTTGGAAATATAATTCAATTATCTATCTGTTGATAGGTCATGAGATAAAAAATTCCAAGTATAATGAGAGATATTATTGTTTGAAGTGGACTATACCAATATCCTTCCCAAGAATTCAATCGGTAAGGAATGTTTTGATTCACCCAATTGTTAGGACATCTTTAAGGCCTTAATACACACCATCCTTGATCAGAAAACAACCCAAAACATTATAATTTATTTCTCATAAGCTTGATTCATGCATTCACTATTGATTAGAGTCTCGGGGTATTACAATATCTCCCCCTTGGAAACATTCGTTCTCGAATGTTGCTAGATAGGCCAAGAACAAGAGAAAATGAGGACGTATAGCTGGAACGACTCACTAAAAGGGTTTACTTCACTCTAAACTTTTGAGTACTTCACAAAATGCATGAATCATAGAGAGAATAACCATATAGCTGAATACACTGGATTAGAAGGAAACTGGATTAAGGAAGAATAGTACCTTGGGCTTGACTTGAACTCGCGGAGAAGAGATGAGTGTATCTGGTTCGCATATCTGCCTCTGCTTTCCAAGTAGCACCCTCGATTGATTGGTTTATCCATAGAACTTTGACCAAGGGAACTTCCTTATTTCTTAGTCTACGAACTTGATAATCTAGGATTTCAACCGGAACTTCATCATACGAAAGGCTATCCTAAACACCAAAACTTTCTGACAGATCAACAACAACAGAATCACCAATGTGCTTCTTGAGCATAGAAACGTGAAAGACCGGATGGACAGCTGGCAACTCGGTAGGAAATTCAATCTCATAAGCTGCTTTCCCAACACGATTCAAAACTCTATAAGGGACAACGTATCGGGGACTAAGATTCCCTTTCTCACCAAATCTTTTCACCCACTTCATGGGCGAAATCTTCAAGTACACCATATCGTTAACCTCAAACTCAAGAGCTCTTCTTCTCATATCTGGATATGAATTCTGATGACTCTGGGCTGTCTTCAACCTTTCCCGAATCAGGTTAACTTTCTCCATAGCCTCAAACACAGCATCAGGTCCACTCACATTGGCTTCACCCACTTCAAACCAACCTATGGGTGATCTACATCGCCTTCCGTATAAATCCTCAAATAGAGCCATCCCAATGCTAGCATAAAAACTATTGTTGTAAGCAAATTCAATCAATGGCAAATGTTCATCCCAACTCCCTTTGAAATCGAGAACACATGCCCTGAACATATCCTCCAAGGCCTGGATGGTCCTCTCAGCCTGACCATCGGTCTGCGGATGAAAAGTGGAGCTAAGATGAACTTGGGCACCGAGACTCTTCTGAAAAGCCCTCCAAAAAAGAGAAGTAAATTGAGTACCCCTATCGGAGATAATAGACAAAGGAACTCCATGTAACTTGACTAACTCTCGAAGGTACAACTTAGCATAGTCCTCAGCGGTGAAAGATATATATATTGGCAAGAAATACGCAGACTTAGTCAACCTGTATACAATGACCCAAATCGAATCATGATGACATCGAGAAGGAGGTAAACCATTCACAAAATCCATATTTACTTCCTCCCACTTCCAAGTAGGAATATTGAATTCTTGCATCATTTCACCGGGTCTTTGGTGTTCTATCTTAACCTGTTGGCAAGTTGTACACTTCTCTTCAAATTTTGCTATATCCTTTTTCATACCATTCCACCAATAGATTTCTCGCAAATCGCGGTACATCTTGGTAGCACCGGGATGAATAGAATATTGCGTGCCATGCACTTCAGCCATAATTCTCTGCCTTAAATGTTCAACATCATGGGATGAATAGAATATCGCACGCCATGCGCTTCAACCATAATTCTCTGCCTTAAATGTTCAACATCAGGAACACATAATCATTCTGAAATCTCAATACACCATCTCCCCCTTGGGAGAAAACCTCCACCTTTTGGTCTTTAACTGACTCCTTCAGTCTGACCAAACTAGGATCCATATCTTGTTTCTCCTTTACTTCCGAAACTAGAAAAGACTCGGAACTACTCTGGACCCAAATATTACCTTCAGCTGAATCAAGCAATCTAACTCCCAACCTAGCCAGACGATGCACCTCACGAGCTAACTCCTTCCTATCTTCTTCGACCTGTTCTACACTATCCATGGATGACCTTCTAAGGGTATCTGCCACTACATTGGTCTTGCCCGGGTGATACAACACATGCATATCATAGTCCTTTAACAATTCTAACCATCGCCTCTGACGAAGATTCAACTCTCTCTGAGTAAACACATACTGCAAACTCTTGTGATCCATAAAGACATCAACATGAACACTGTATAAATAGTGTCTCCAGATTTTCAAGGCAAAAACTACTGCAGCTAACTCGAGGTCATGGGTCAGGTAGTTCTTCTCATGAGGTTTCAACTGTCTGGAGTCATAGGCTATAACCTTACCTTTCTGTATCAACACGCAACCCAACCTAACTCTAGAAGCATCACAGTACACCACAAAATCATCTACACCATTTGGAAGGGTCAACACAGGGGCCGAAGTGAGTCGAGTCTTCAACTCCTGAAAACTCTTCTCGCAAGAATCAGACCACAGGAATTTAACTTTCTTTTGGGTCAACCGAGTCAAATGAGACGCAATAGAAGAGAAATCCTCAACAAAACAATGATAGTAGCTAGCTAGACCCAAGAAACTCCTAATATCAGATGGGGAAATAGGTCTAGGCCAATCTTTCACAGCTTCTATCTTTTGAGGATCAACTCGAATACCATCAGAAGAAATAATATGACCCAGAAAAGCAACTGACCTTAGCCAAAATTTGCACTTGCTAAATTTGGCAAATAGTTGATGATCTTTAAGGGTTTGCAAGACTATTCGGAGATGATATGCATGGTCGTTCTCACTTCGGGAGTATACAAAAATATCATCTATGAACATAATAACAAACATATCCAAGTACTATCTGAACATCCGATTCATGAGGTCTATAAAAGCTGTTGGGGCATTTATTAGCCCGAAGGACATGACTAAGAACTCAAAATGACCATATTAGGTGCGAAAAGCTGTCTTTGGAATATCACACTCCCTAACTTTAAGCTGGTGATAACCGGATCTCAAGTCTATTTTCGAGAAGTAACTAGCACCTTGTAGCTGATCAAATAGGTCATCAATTCTAGGAAGAGGGTACTTGTTCTTAACTGTGACCTTGTTAAGCTGATGATAGTCAATGCACATCCGCAATGAACCATCTTTCTTTCTCACGAATAGAACGGGTGCACCCCAAGGAGATATGCTAGGCCTTATAAAACCCTTATATAGAAGATCTTTGAATTGCTCTTTTAACTCCTTAAGTTCTGCGGGGGCCATACGATATGGAGAAATAGAAATAGGCTGCGTGTTGGGGAGAAGATCAATTCCAAATTCTATCTCTCTATCGGGAGGTACCCCTGGGAGATCTTCTGGAAAAACATTGCAAAACTCATTAACAATGTTGATCGACTGAATGGTCGGAGTCTCGAACTTAGTTGCTTTAACTTGAACCAAATGATAGATACAACCCTTGGATATCAATTTCCTAGATTTAAGATAGGATATGAAATGACTCCTGGGAGATACATAATTTCTGGAAAACTCAAAGGCTGGCTCATTGGGAAACTGAAACTTGACTACACGGCTACGACAGTCTATAGACGCATAACAAGAGTGAAGACAATCCATACCCAGAATAATGTCAAAATCAACCATGTCTAGCTTAATCAAATATCCAAACATTACTCTGTGAAGAATAGTGATAGGATACTTCTTATATACTTGCTTAGCAATAACAGGTTCACCTACTGGAGTAGAAACTACAAAAGGCTCAGGAATCTTTTCAGCATTGATCTCAAAATTCATAGCCACTAACGGAGTCACATAAGAAAGACTTGACCTAGGGTCCATCAACACATACACATCAAAATAAAATACATGGAGCATACCAGTAACAACATTTGGTGAATCCTCCTGCTTCTGGCGGGGTGGTATAGCATAAAAGCAATTTTGGCACTGACCATTGATAGTACCAGATGAGGCACCCTGAGGAGGAGTAGGACGAACCAAAGAGGATAGAGCACTAATAGCCTGACGCTGGGGACGAACATCACGACTCCCTTGTCTAGCATATGGGCAAACCCTGAATTTGTGGCCCAACTTACCGCAACCAAAGCAACCCCTCTGACCGAATAAGCACTCACCGGGATGGTCCCTACCTCACTTAGAACATGGGGAAGGATGAGGATTGTTACTCATACTATCCTAAGATCTGGACACATTAGGTCTATTACCCTGCTCCTGCCTGACTCTGGATGCGGGAGCACTAGCTGATAACAGTGCTGGCACAAAAGAACAACTCTGAAACTGAGGGAGGATCCATCCAGAAAATCTACTCTGACTATACCCCTGCTGCTCTGATCTGACTCTCTTACTCCCTCTCACTCTCACTCTCTCTTTCACCTTGTCTGCCTCAATCTACTGAGCATGTATCATTAATCTGGAAAGATCTATGTCTCTATTGAGTATAGAGGACCTACACTCTTTCACAACATAACTTGATACGCCAGTCAAAAACTTACTCATACTGGTCCTGGAATCAGCCATCATACCGGGAGCATACTTAGACAATTGGTTGAATTTAAGACAATACTCCTTAACTGTCAAGGAGCCTTGTCTCAACTTTATAAATTATTCTAGTTTTGCTTCCCTCAGCTTCGGGGGAAAGAATCGGTCTAAGAACGCATCCTGGAATAACTGCCAAGTCATGGGAGCGGTATCCTCCCCTTTACTCTTCCTCCACAACTCCAACCAATCATAAGAAACATCTTTCAAGCGATAGGAATCTAGCTCCACACTTTCTTCCTCTGTTACATGCATAATTTGGGTGATTTTTTTCACCTCATCAAGATACATTTGGGGGTCCTCACCTTTCCTTGACCCATAAAACTCTGGCGGATTCATCCGCATAAAATCCCAAACTCGAGCTGCTGCAGAATTACCTTTTTGTGGAGGTGGAAAAGCAGCCTGAACATTGGCCTGAGCATTGGCGGTAACTTCCTGGGCTAGCGCCCAAAAAAATGCTTGAAATTCAGCATGAGTCACCGTCTCATTTAAAGGATCAACGGGTTGAGGTCATTCATTATTTCTGCGAGCTCTATGAGGAGCCATTTTCTGTCATAAGAGAGAGCGAATTAATAATAGAGAGAAACAGTCGTAGGCACGAAAGACTTCTGAAAGAGAGAAATGACTTTTCCTAAAATGTCCCGCAGCATCTTGCTCATAGATGTGGCGCGCTACACACCAATGATCAAGACTCTATGTAATACAGCTTGCCAGACTCCCTAGGACTCTTTTAAACCTTAGTCTCTGATACCAAGCTTGTAACGCCCCAAGATCCCATCCCAAGACGTCACATGGTGCTTAAGGCCACACGTGGCCACAAGCTAACCCTCTAAGACTGTCATCACTTCTATAACTCACTATGACAATAATCAAGCTGTAATAAGAAAGAATAGTCATGTCATAAACATACTGGAATACGAAGAGATACTATCTTGTACAATCAAACTACTAAAGTTCTGTACATACTGGTACTCTAGTCTGATAAAGCCTCTACTACATAAGACTGAGGAGCCATTGGGACAGATCCCCAACTGACTCGTACTGAACTGGGAATAAACAAGCCTCTACTATCAAGACAAAAATCAGGGACATAGGTCCTCGAACCATGAGGACTCACCAACTGTACGAATGTAGATGGAGGTACTTGAAGATCACCGTCGCTGCTGAGACTGAGCACCTGAACCTACATCACGACAAAATGTAGAACACAGAAGAGTATGGGAATCAGTACTTCGGAATATACTGAGTATGTAGGGGTGGATGCAACATTTTAAATAATATCATAAATGTATAAGAAAATCATGCATGCTGACAATAATACCTCCCTTTGCTTGAATTATCTGAAACATTATTCCTATAAGTCATCAGTAATAACACATGCTTCATAAATCTCATAAATCATTTAACTCAACTCAAACTCTTTGACTCATGACTTAGAGTGACTCTATAACTCAAGGTACTTAGATCATTATGGACGTTGGAGTTTCTTATAACCGACATAACTACACCATGTGAGCCGCATGGAGTCCAACGTTTTGCCCTCCTAAGGAGAGAACCCCATATTGACGGGGGTGTCGTACTCTTCCCAAGGAGTACAACCTCAATTTCTCAATCACAATCCCATACTCGGCCTTTGGCCCACAATTATCAATATCAATTCTACGGTGGCACGTAGTTTCAGGAAAATACCACATTTTCCGCTCGGTGCTAAATACTTCTCCCAAACTCAGCTCAGAAGTTAGAAAATACACCTTAATCAATATCAACTCATGGGTCTATTATAAAGACCAAAACATAAATATATATCTCATCTGTAAATCATAAACATCTTGTGGATTCCTAACTCGACTCAACTCAACACAATCTTTCTCAACATCAAGTACATTTGCTTATCAAATCATTTTAAATATCAAAAGTTTCAAGGAAACATCATAGGACTCATTCTTGACTCTCAAGTTCAATATCAATATGTATTCAATAATTAACTTCTCATGGAAGGCTTAAATCATGATACTTATCTCAACCCATTTGGAAATCATCAATTCATAATAAGAATATTCAACTCATAGCATAAATTCTCAATTCAAGAAATATGATGGTAAATATATCATAATATCAAACTTAATCAACTCAAATCTCATAAATCATTAATAGAGAATTTTGGGTGTAATGTCACTTTGCAAATTCATGTAAATCAATAATAGAAATTAAATCTTTAGGCACAAGAACTAAATGAGTGTTCTTGTTCAAACCCCGCATACCTTGATTATGGATTGGAATGAATAAACTTGTTATAGACTCCTTTTCCACTTCTTGAGTTAGGGTTCTTGATGTTTTTGACTTGGGTACCTTGAATCTTGAACCAATTTGTGAAATTTATGGTTGGATTCCTGATGTTCTTGGAAGATTTGGATTGGATTTTGAGAGAGAAACCCTAGTATTCTTGATAAAATGGAAGAAGAATGATGTTTTCTTATTCAATTGGATATATATAGAGGGTCAAAATTGGTGGAAAGGACCAAAATACCCTTTTAAAAGCGCCCCTTAATTGCTGGGAAAAAATGGCTGACGACATCCGTGACAGGCCATCAGACCCGTGATAGGCCATCACAAAATGTCATCACAAAAGGGTCGAATTTTTTATTTTCTGCCTAAGGCTGACGACATCGTCAGAAATGGCGTCAAAAATGTGACAGCCTGTCAGAAACGTCGTCAGCCTTTTCCAGATTGATATGCTGGAGTAAAATTGGTATAACTCTTTGCTCCGATATCGGATTTTGGCAAAATTCGTATCATTGGAAATCTAATTAAATTATATATCTGTTTATAGGTCATGAGATAAAAAATTCCAAGTATAATGAGATATATGCTTGTTTGAAGTTGACTATACCAATATCCTTCCCAAGAATTCAATCGGTAAGGAATGTTTTGATTCACCCAATTGTTAGGACATCTTTAAGGCCTTAATACACACCATCCTTGATCAGAAAACAACCCAAAATATTATAATTTATTTCTCATGAGCTTGATTCATGGTTTCACTATTGGTTAGAGTCTCGGGGTATTACAGAGTATTGGGATGACCAAAGGAATTATAGTCATTTCATAATACAAATTCATTATTCAATATTCATCTCTTTTTGTGGGCCCCATTTCTCATTCAATTTTTTATCTGTTCTTTAAAATGCACTACTTCTCACTTCCCACCTTAGCTATATAACCCAATAGAAAATTCTCAATATAATCCACAATTTAATGTTTATTATACTATTTTAAATTAATATCATTTTAACAAGTTTTTAATTTTAATTGCTACATTTAGTTGACAATTATTCAATCAAAAAGATAATAAAAAAAAATTCAAGTTGTTTTTTGGGTAGTAAAATGTTAAAATACTCTCAAAATTGTGTATGAAAAGACCCCATGTAACGCCCCAATTTTTTGGAATCGGAACGTCACATAGTGCTCATGATCCCGAAAGACCACAAGCTAACCCTCTGTTGGTACCTATAACTGAGCACTGCATAGTATAATGAAATAAATGCGAAAAAATAGTGTAAACTTACCATAAGGTTCAAATCATCTAAAATACTCAAAGTTGAAAACTGAATACTGATACATCTGTCCGAAAAGCCTCTAAACTGTTTGAACTATGGAGTTGATGGGATATGTCCCCAACTAACTCTATCTTCTAAAAATAAACCAAATCTAATGCAATAATAAAATATGGATCATCCTTGAATGAAGAGGACTCACTCCTACATCTACTGTTGCTGATTGAGTCTGGACTGCTATGGGTGCTCTAGATCCCGTATGTCTGAATCTATGGTATAAGATACCATAGCATAGGAAAGTATGTGTCAGTACTTTGAATGTATTGGTATGCTAGATGAGGTAAGGTTGAATGCAAGGGCTTATGCATGAACATAACTTAACTGAATAACATGAGAGTACTGAATGGGGATATATGCATAAACGCATAAACCAAATCTGGAATCACAGTAACACTGAATACGAACTCTAAACACTGGTTTCTAAATACTAACTTACTGACGACTGGGTCTACTAATACTGATATCTGAGTTTATTAACTCTGAATACTAAATGACTGAATCTACTCATATCAATAACTGAGTTATGAGCTTGCTACTATCGACTGACTAAATCTGAGATCAAACCTCTCTAACGGATGATCTTTGAATCTACTAATAATGATAAGGAATAATTGTATCTGATATCAGACCTATCTAGCGAAAGATCTCTGAATCTTTTAATAATAGAATTAATGGACTGAGTTTGAAATCAGGCCTATCTAACGAGTGATCTCTGGATCTATTAGTACTGATACTGATTAACTTTATGTGAGACCAGGCCTATCTAGCGGGTGGTCTATGAATCTATGGAACAATCTAAGTTCCTTACTAAGATGGGTAACTATATCTGATAGTTCTACTTTCTGAGTTCTACTCTGAAGACTGATACTGAAACTACAACTGTGGGAGTTCTCACTTAACCGACATACCCCAAATCTGATCTAGTGGGGTCCAACCTGTAACCTCAGCTGGAAGGGTGTCAGTACCGTGCCACGGGTAAAGACCTCTACTATGGTCAAGCCTTTCTAATGGGTGACCTTGAACAGAAAGTCAAGCCTATGGCAGTATGATAGTCAAGTCATAATCTAACGGGTGACTCCTGGTCCTGCGTTGGCTATGCATTTCTAGAGTTCAAGGACTGTTACTAATAACTCTACCTCTCTAACGGGGAAGCCATCATCCCTACACTCGCTCGGTGCTAGTTCCTACTCCCAACTGAAGGACTCTGAACTGATCTTAACTGAACTTAGACTGAGTTTAATCTGTTTCTGGTCATATTTCTTGATTGATCTGACTGAGTTCACTTGGTTTCGTTATCTAACGGAATGCCACTTGGATTCTACTATCTGACTAAATGCTACTGAATTTTTGTTAGCCTACTGAGTCTCACTAAAGTCTGAGTTGAATACTGAACACTACTGAGTACTACTGAATACTGATTACTTCTGAATACTGAGTCGGATTAGACGAATACTGAGACTGGATTGCATTTATACTGAGATCACTAAATTTCATTAAGTTCTGTGACTGTCTAAATTCTACTGAGCATAGCACAACTGAGATTATCTTGAGACTGACTCAGCTCTAGGCAAGCAGCTTAATTTTTGGTATTAAATACCCCCAGGACTCGATAACATAAATATCATAAAACAGGACAACTCATACATGACATGACAATAGGCTATCATCCACAACATAATCAATGCTACATCTCGCCAATCACTTGAATATCATGAACATATAAAGGTATAGGAAATACATACCAATATCTCAAAGTTCACTCAATAAGGAATACACGTGAATGGGAATGCATACAACATATCATAAATCATTCAATAAGGCTTTTCAACAAACACTTGGCTTTCATGAACTTATACATAATTGGGGATTTCTTGCTAACTATGCTATATTGACTCTATTTCCTTCATATAAGCATTTTGTCAAACATGTGGGGAGCATGCTTTAGTTATACAACAAATACTACACCCAAGTATCATGATTTCATCAACCAACATGCAACTTTAAGAGGGTTTATCATGAACATCACACAATTAATCACATGCTAAAATCAATTCTTAATACCTGTAGTCTAAATCATGAATTAAAACTCAACAACACATAATCATGAACTTCAATACACATAAATCATGAAATCTCATAAATACATAAACTTTGAAATTTTAAAATAGGTTCTTGGACTTCTTGGGTGGAAGGAACCCAAGAATCAACATCTAACATACCTCAGGAGACTCTTTCTTGAAGGTTCTTGGAGAAATTCTTGGTTTCTTGAGTTTTCTTGAAGAAGGGTTTTGATCTTGGAAGAAACTCTAGCTTTTGATGTTGTAGATGAAGAATGAAGTTATAAGCCTTGATCTGATATAAATAGGTGCTAAAAAGGGTGGAAAAGGACCAAAAAATCCTTTTAAAAGCGACTAAAAATTATTGATTGGGGCATGCAACGGTAGGGTGCGATGGTCTATTACTGGGTTGATGGTTCATCGAACTGACCATCGCACCTGGACCAGAACTGGGACTTACTTCCCCATCGCAATGGCCTGGGACGACGGTCCGTCGCTAGCTCAACGGTCTGTCGGTATTGACCGTCGCACTTGGCCATTGAATGGGACTATTGCCTTATGGCGACGGCTATGGGCGATGTTCCCTTGCTAGATCGACGGTCCGTCGGCCTGCCCGTCGCACCTGGGCAGTTTGAACAGCTTTTTGTAAAACGTCCATAACTTTTTACCCCGACATCGGATGTTGACGAATTTGGTATCGACGGAAAGCTTATTGAATTCTCCACATGACAGCCCTTACTGGTATTGATGACTTTTGATGAATTTGATATCGAAGGAAATTCTACACGATTTAAAATATTTCTCACTTGGAAAGTCAACCCTTACTCTTCTTAAGGATGAAACTCAACTTAAAGAAAGTTTGGGATATTACACCCCATCATTAATACACTATTTGAAAATAATTTGAAAGAAAATTTTGAAAATCATATAGTCATTCATATATGTAGCATGAGAAGTATCATTACGTAGGAGTACACTACATGTATGATCAAATTTAGTTTGATGCTTTTTCTAATTCACTAAAATGTCAATGTTACATGTATTCAAAATACATAAATATATAATTAAGAATTCTTTCAATAAACAAAGATATGAAACGAGAGAAAAGTATGCAAGTTAAATAATTTCTATTACATAGGAACTAAAAATTTTAAAATAATGGAAAATACTAGAGAAGTATAGCTATATATTTTAAATTTAATAAGAAATTATGTTACAAATAATATTTTAGGACAATTTGATCAATTTTTAAAATTTAGTGGTGTACAACCTTTTTTAAAATAAAATAAATAGTTTAAAACCTATATAATAATACTATAAATCGAGTTAAGAAAATTAATATACCGTAAACTATCATGTAAAGTGTCAAATTTGATAAGTATTATTACAAAGTGATTAAGAATTTTGAGATATTACTAAGATCTCAAAAAAATTAAAAATAAATAAACATAATAAAAAAGAAAAATAATATATGAAAATCTGTTTCTTTTTTGTCATAACACAAAAAGCATATTTATATTTTTTTCATTTTAAGAGGTTTATAAGATGTTTAATTGGCAATAAATCATGAAATATTATTAAATAAAAAAAAGTTAGGCCCGTGCATTGCACGCAATACATCATCTAGTATGTATGTATGCATACATATATATATGTATGGTTGTGTATGCATATGGTTGGTTTACTTAGTCTTAATGATTGATATTATTTTATCCTATCCTGAGTGCTTGCTAGAGTTCACCCGCTAACCCGTCTTCGGGCGGCTGTATCCCTATGCGATATAGGAACCGGCCATTCTACTCCTCCACATAGTGATCGAATTTTGGGATCTGCCGACATGAGGATTGGTCATGGCGATCATATATGATACTTATGGTGTATAAGGGAATCCCCTAAGTTACACTTTTATATATGTATTATGGAGAGCGAAGGGTACTTGGGAATCCCCTACTCCTATGGTATCTCCGGTTCATGCGGCTATATGCATTGGGGCCCGTTCAGGGGGTTATACTGGACCCATACATCCCTTGGGTGGTTCTAGGACGGTTAAGATACACATACCCAGGTTAATGAATTTAAATGCATGTTAAGCCCGGTTCATTTTCCCAGCATAATTGTATATATATATATATATGTATGGTTGTGTATGACTATGGTTGGTTTACTTGGTTTTAATGATTGACATTATTTTATCCTTATCTTCAGTGCTTGCTAGTGTTCGCCCGCTAACCCATCTTTGGGCGGTTGTATCCCCATACAATGTAAGAACCGAGCATTCTACCCCTCCTGCATAATGATTAAATTTTGGGATCAGCTCGATTGGATTGAAGTGGTGAGCTTTCACATTTAGAAAGGCTCCATTTCATATCATGGATGTCCTTACATAATTTGGTTATTTTATAGACATTGGTTTTGGATATGGTTGGGGGCGTATCCCAATCTAATATTGTTTTACTTTTAGTTAGACGCTTTATGGGGCTACTATAGGTTGGTATGGCAGGTGTCAGTATTGACATTAGTATTTGGGCTGATACCGGTGGATGATATTTGATTTATGATTGTTCCATTTTTTTTGGATTATATATTTATATTTAGAGCTCATTTGGCATGGGATGTATGGATTGGTTTATGGTATGGCTATTGGTTGGGTTTTGGACGGTTGGACTCGCTTAGGTCGATCACTGTCACAGACCTATCCAGATCCTGGATTTATACAAATACACTATCTTGTTATATGTTCAAAATTCATCCGACTCAAGGTATGCGTTTGGATGGTTGGGCATTGGGGGGGGGGGGGTCGTCGGTCCTAGTTGGACTTCGAATGTCCATTACGACAAGACCCTGGGACGGGTCGGATCATTTGTACCTGGATCTTCACTGAAAAGGCGTAGTAGGGATGAGTACTGTCCACTAATACTTAGTAGGTATCATAGGCCGATCGAGCAAAGTAGAAAATAAAGCATATAAAATACGCACTATGGGAACGTCACATGCAATCAGAAAATATCTCAAATGGTAGACTACACCATCTCCAATAAAGATTTTACAATATACACGTATACCAAAGTACAAGTATAAGAAAGAAGCACAAATAGATAGATAGCACATCAAGAACAAATATACAACACAGAATGTACACAGTGTATGAAATGCAATGAAGATGATATTGATGATGATGATGATGATGTGATGCACGAGGTTGTTGCACAACCTTCATATATACCTACAAAATGGTGCTCTCGAGGTAGTACTTATGGAGGATTCATCAACCCATATACAATCCAATATCCATACCTCTTCTCTGGCACATCCATTGATAGAGGGTTTTTAAAGATGTCACATGTTCTGTCAATAAAAGCCAGTATTTTCATGGTGGTACCAATATTTCATAAATGTATATGATATGAGGATGTAATGCTCACAACCAACCAAAATGAGAATTTCCTAATCCAATCACTATACAAACCATGTGAGCCAATATCCACTCGATATGCCAACCATCCTTGTGTACAATATAGTTCATAAACTAATAGAGTGAGATATACACAAACAAGCTATTTGATACAACATAAATACCAACTTAGACATTTTTCATCAAGAAACCAACCAATTATATCATTACCAGGCCAATAACATCATATAAGACCCCATACGGTCACACATAGTAAATAATGTCTCGAAAACCACCAAATCACTTAGGCTCCCACACGGGCACACAACACTAATAAAGCCATTTTCATGATTAGTTCCCACACCCATACTATGATTTTATACCAATATTAATTACCCAGCCCAGTCTGTAGAAAGTTAAGTCATAACCTACCTCTAATATCAAAAATTGATTCAAAAAGCCTTTAACATGGAGCTTCCTCCTCACGAACGGATTAGAATCAACTAAAACATATCAATATGGAATCTATGTAGAAAAAAAAGTCAATTAAACTCATATTGCTCATTTTTTAGTCAGGGTCAAAATGGACCCCGAAATAGATTTAAAAAAAAGAATAAAATTGAAATTTTAGTCTAAGAATTTATTACCCATGATTAAAGAAACCCATAGATGAAAACCCAAGTGAAAACAGTTTGAAATTGGGATTTAAATAGAAGAATTATCAATTTAGGCCTTCTAGGCCAAAATTCCACTTTTGGAATCAAGTTTTAATAAGATTTAAATAACAAGAATCGAAGAAAATTAATTGAAATGGGGATTTGGAGCTTACCCAAGCTTGAAAATGAAAGAAATTGCCCAAAAACTCAAAACACTAAGATCCAAGTATCAAAATAGTAAAAAAATCACAAAAAGGGGGGGTATGTAACTAACCCAGGCATTGCTTAAGTGAACAAAGAGTACGCTTACAATGGGTCTCTTAAGCAGCCACCGCTTAAGCGATCAGGTGTCACTTTCACAATGACCACCTGGCACGTGAGTGTCGCGTAAGCGACAATCGCTTATGCGGTGGGGGAGTTTCTTAAAAGATGCCACCAGCTGGCTGCCAGGTCGCTTAAGCAACCAAAATATTATTTAAGCGATACACCAGCTGAGTGGTGCATCAACTGGAGACTTGAAGAATTTCAAGTCTCCACGGACCCCTTGGGATTCATTCGATATCTCAAAAATACAAAAGATCTATGCTGTCCTATAAAATTTGATGCTCCGGAGTCAATGACGTTATCAGATATTTAAAAAATGTCATTTTTACAAAGTTGACCCTCTAAACTCAATTTCACAGCTTTTCAAATCGATGGTTGAAATGAGATACAAAAGCCGCAAAACTACACCAACCATGTTACCAATCTAAAATCGATGTTTCGGATCTACTGGCAAAGTCCATTTTGCCATCCGATAGACAAATCAATAATTGTTAACCGAAGTCAACTAATAGGCCTTTATAACTACCAAAAACCATAAATTCGCACAAATCATACCCAAATAAACTGGGAATATTCCAATCATCCCCATACCCCAGAAATACCACAAAGCAACCATAGGAGGGAGTAAAATGGTCAAATTATATAGAAATGAATAATTCACAAAAATTATCAAAAGCAAGTCGTTACATCATCCACTACTAAAAATCTAGTTCGTCCTCAAACTTAAGGTAAGGGGAAATACCTGAATCAGCGAAAAGCTGGGGATAACTACCATTCAGATCCGACTCAACCTCCTAAGTAGCCGCATCTGTTGGTCGATGTATGCGCGGGAACTTAACCACTGGAATATCTCTAGAACTCAATCATCAAACATTCCTATCTAGAATGGAAATGGGCTCCTCAACAAAAGACAACCTCTCATCTAACTGGATCGAACCCCAAAAAAATAACATGAGACTTGTCCAGAATGTAAGGTTGAAGCATGAAAACATGAAAATCTGGATGAATAGTTGATAAATCCGGGGGCAATGCTAACTCATAAGCCACATCCCCAATAGTCTGAAGAATCTCAAAAAGTCCAAAATACTTAGAGCTAAGCTTGCCTATCTTCCCAAACCTCATCACGCTCTTTATAGGAGACACACGAAGGAAAACTTGATCACTAACACTAAATCTCAAGACACGATGTTTACGATCCATATAGCACTTCTACCTACTCTGAGGCGCTCGAAGTTTATCCTAAATGATCCAAACTCTATCCAAGAACTTGCAAAGAAAGTCCGTACCTCCAGGTCTCATCTCCAAAACCTCAAACCAACCAACTAGAGAGCGACAACGCCTACCATACAAAGCCTCCAAAGGAGCTATCTCAATACTAGAATGAAAGCTATTATTATACGCAAACTCCGCCAAAGCTAGATGTTTCTCTCACTAACCTCAAAAGTCCATAACACAAGCGCAAAGAATATCCTCCAAAATCTGAATAGTTAATTCTGATTGACCATTATTCTGGGGGTAAAAAATTATAATAAGATCAACATGGGTACCCAACTACTCCTAAAAAGTCTTCCAAAACTGAGATGAGAACACTAAACCTTGATTTGAGATGATAGAAACTGGCAAACTATGAAGGCAAACTATCTCATGAATATAAATATGGACCAACCTCTCAGCACCGAAGGAAACCTAAATCGAAATAAAATGAGAAAATTCACTCAATTGATCCGTGATGATCCAAACACTATAAAAAACATAAGAAATATGAGGCAAACTAGTCACAACATCTATAGTGATCCATTCCTATTTGCACTCAGGAATGGGTAACCTATGAAGCAAACCACCAAGTCTCAAATGCTCAACCTTCACCTACTGGAAACATAGGCAACTAGTTACAAAATCCACTATATCCTTCCTCATACCACCCCACTAGTAATACTGTCTCAAATCACAATACATCTTAGTCACTCCTCGATAGATGAAATACCTAGAACAATGAGCCTCTTCCAAAATTAATCTAATCCAATCACCCGCTCTCAACACACAAACTTGGCCTCCAATCCTTAAAACACCACCTGGATCAGGCGACACTTCATTAGCCTCACCACTTAAAACCTTATCCCGAATCACTCTCAACCCAACATCATCAAAGTGATGAACCCAGAGTTGCTCCATCAAGAAAGACCTAGCTTAACAAATTCCAAAACATACCCAGGAGTTGAAATATAAAGCCTTACCATATGGTTAGAAAAATACCGAACCTATAAGGCCAAAGGCCTCTCTTAGTTCTAAAGATACGCAACCTACCCATGCTAGTCGACTTTCGGCTCAAGGTATCCGCAACCACATTAGCCTTGTCCAGATGATATTGAGTAGTAAGATCATAATCATTAAGCAACTCAAGCCAATGATATAGCCTAATATTAAGATCCCGCTAGGTGAAGAAATACTGAAGGATACGATGATTTGAGAAGATCTCACAATGCACTCCATACAAGTAGTACCTTCACAATTTCAAAGAAAATACAACTGCGCATAACTCCAAATAATGAGTTAGGTAATTCCTCTCATGAGGCTTCAACTGATGAGAAGCATACATAATTAACTTACCCTCCTATATCAACATAACACCTAACTCAACACTTGAAGCATCATATAAGATGGTAAACCACACGTCCTCTTTGGGCAAAGTCAAGATAGGAGTTGAGGTCAACAAATCTTTGTGCTTTTATAAGCTTGCCTCACAAGCATCAGACTACTGAAAGGAAATCTTTTTCTGAGTCAACTTAATCAAAGGAAAGATAATGAATAAAAAAATCCTTAACAAAATACCGATAGTAACCTGCCAAACCAACAAAACTCAGAATCTCAGTAGGATAAGTAGGCCTAGACCAATCACGAACCGCTGTAATATTTATCGAATTAACCATAATACTATCTTTAGTCACCACATGAGCCAAGGAGGAAATGAACTCCAACCAAAGCTTACACTTGGAGAACTTAGCATACGACTTCTCATCTCTTAATCTTTGAAGTATAATCCATAAATGTAACTCATGATCAACCTCACTCTTAGAATAAACAAAGATATCATTGATAAGCACAGTAATAAAGGAGTAGAGATACAATCAACATACCCAGTTCATCAACTCAATGAATGCGGCTAGGGTATTGGTCAACCCAAAGGACATAATCTAGAACTCATTATGATTGTACTGCATCTAAAAATCTTTCATTAAAATATTTGAATCTCTAATCGTCAGTGTAATACCCCACAAAATCCTCTTCCAGTCTGAGCCTTAGAGTGTATTCAGTAAAGCAGAAATCTGAGTCTAAAAGTTTTAGAAATATATTCCCAATTATGAAATACTTTGAATCATGTGAAATTTCCTTAATTTCTAATTTATTCCATGTAGAGCATCGAATAAGCTTTCCATCGATACTAAATTTGTCCAAATCCAATACTCGGGTGAAGAGTTAGAGCCATTTTAGTGAGACAGTGTGCCACCTGGCACCTTAGCGCGTTGCGGAGCCAGCCAAAATGGCCATTGTCAAATTCCAGTGAAACTCCATAATTCCACCGCTTCTCAGTATAGTTCCAATTTGTAACCTAGGGGGCAATACGATTTCCACTGCGTCCCGTCGTCATGCAGTTTCCCAATTGTCTAAATTCTAGTGGGCTGGCATGATTATGGCGTGTCACGCCAGCATGTAAAATCAGAGATTTTTCAACTTAATTCCAAGGGCTTTTTGGTATTTTACCCTTTCCCCCTAGCCTCTATAAATACCCGACCAAGGGATCTCAACCTCATTTTTCTCTTCTTCCACAAAAAAAAACTAGGGTTTCCAAAATCAAACCCTCTCTTCTTCTCCAACCAAAAACCAAGAAAGATCTAGAGAAATCAAGAAATCCTTCCAAAGTCCTTCAAGAAAAGAGTTTCTCCAAGGTATGTAGATGTTGATTCTTGGGTCCCTTTCATCTAAGAAGCTCAAGTACCTTTTTTTTTAAACTCAAAAATATTATGTTTATGAGTTGTTAATGATTCATGTGAGTTGAAATTGATGTTCCAGCTGATGTTGAGTTTTGATTCATGTTTGTTTATAAGATTTATGAGCTTTGACCCTAGTATGTGGAATTCGTGTGATGTTTATGATAAACCCTCTTGAAGTTATTTTCTATGTGATGTGTTCATGTTATTTGGGTGTAGAAATGGTGGAATAAGTAAAGCATGTCCCCCATAAGTTTGATAAAGAGCTTAGGTGAAGCATAAGGGACATTATAGTATCTTGAACAGGAAACCCCCAAATTAGGAGCTAGTCCATGCATGCCTAGTGTTTGATAAAATGCCCAAGTGAATGAATTATTCCACGATGGTAGGAAATCCCCAAATAAGTGTGAACCCTTGCATGTCTAGTGTTTGTTGAAGGACTTTAGTGAACAAGTGGATATGTGATAGTAGTAAATTCCCCAATTATGTGCTTCCTGATATATGCTAAGATTTTAATACATGCTAAGTGGTTAGCAAGTAAGTTGAGACATGATAGTATGAAGTTTTCCCCAAATCATGTGATGTCCAAATACATGTCAAGACTGATTTAGGTGTGAAGTACTTGAGGTAAAACCTTGTTGAAGGAAGTATAATCTAGTAGCATATTTCCCAACGTTAGTATATATTGATATTTCCAAAATGCTTGACGCGATGCCTTAATGATTGTAAAGGTGAAGGTATGTTATGTTTTCTAAATAATTGAAGAGATACTTTATTGATAATGATGATGAATGAATGAATGTGATGATGAATAAATGATTGTGATGATGATGATGAATGAATGGTTGTGATGATGGAGAAATGATTATGCCTTATTTTATGTTATCGAGTCCTAGGGGTATTTATACCTAACAACTTAGTTGTTGTCTAGATCCCGTGTCAGTTTCACGATAATTCCAGTCGAGCCATGATTCTCAGAACTCAGTGAACTATAGAAATCTGTATCCTCAGACAAATGCAGAACTAAAGAAAGCTTAGTAATCTTAGTTATCTTTGTAATCTTTGTATCGCTAGTGATCTAGCCTCAGTCCTGTAATCAGCTCAAATCTAATAGTATGCAAGTGTTCAATTCTAATCTCAGAAGTGACCTAATAATCTATTAAAGCTCTGTATCGTCAGTCAGATGCCATGATTCGATACCATTTCCGTCAGATATGGAACTAAGTGATCTTAGCGTAGCTCAGTCAGATCTTTTGATAAACATGATCAGTATCAGATTTAGTTCAGTTATGTCCAGTTAAGAATTCAGTCAGAGTCTTTCAGTTGGGAGTAGAAACTAGCACCGAGCGAGAGAAGGGATGTCGGTTTCTCCCATCAGAGAGAGAGAGGCCAGAGTCATTAGTAGGAATCCCTAACCTCCAGAACTGTGTATCCAGCGTAGGATACAGGAGTGACCATCAGGAAAAGATTGTTAGCTTCAGAGAGAGAGTGTTTGACTATTATATTACCTTAGGTCGACTGCCTGGTAAGGGTCATCCGTTAGAGAGGATTGACCAGAGAGAGGTCTTTACCCGTGGTACACTATTGACACCCTTCCAGCTGGGGTTACAGGTTGGAACCCACCTGTAGTAGGTTGGGGAATGTTGGTTAAGTAACTACTTCCTACAGTTTTAGTTTCAGTATCAATCTTCAGGATCAGGACCGTTAGATACAGTCATTTATCATTATGAGGAACTTAGATAGTTCCATTGATTCATGGACCATCCCGTCAGATAGGCTTGGTCTCATATACAGTTATTTGATATCATATTCAGAGATATGCCGCCAGACAGGCTTGATCACAGTCTCAGATTCTATTGAGTATTCTTGTTGTCAGATTCATATATGATCATTTCCTTACCATTGATAATAGCTTCCTTAATCATCTGTTAGAGAGGTTGATCTTTAATCTTGTCAGTCGAGAGCAGTAAGCTCAGAATTTAGTCATCAATGTAAGTACATCCAGTTTCTTAGTCATCAGTATTAGATGAGTTAGTATATCAGTATCAGTAGTGAGTTCAGTCTGCAGTAAGGCAGTGCCCGAGTTTCATGCTCTAGAGTTATGATGATTGTGACTATGGTCTATGCATTCATGTATGAGTATGTGTTCTCGTGCGGCATTATCATGATTATTCAGTTTAGATATTATGCATGCATGAGCCCTTGCATTTAGCCTTACCCCGTCTAAATACTCAGTATATTCCTGTACTGACGTATTTGCACTATGGTGTTTTATTTGGCACCATAGGTTCAGAGGCACAGGACACAGAGTTTCCTCAGCAGTTCGGTCCCAGTCAGCAACAGTAGTCACAGTAGTGAGTCCTCTTCTTTCGAGGATGAATCTTAGTTTACTATTATGGCATCAGACTTTGTTTATATTTTTAGTAGACGGAGTTAGTTGGGGACATGTCCCATCAACTCCACAGTTCAGAGAGTTTAGAGGCTTTTCAGACAGATGTATTAGTATTCAGTTTTCATTTTTGAGTATGTATAGATGTGTTGAACCTTATGGCCAGTTTCCGCATTTATTTCAGATATTATGCAGTGTACAGGTACAGATATCAGTAAAAGGGTTAGCTTGTGGTCCTTCGAGTCATAAGCACCATGTGATGTCTTGGGATGGGATCTTGGGGCGTTATAGTCAGCTAGTGATACCCGAACCTCAAATCAATCTTTAAAAACACTGAATCATGCTTAAGATGATTGAACAAATCATCAACACGAGAAAGAGGATACTTATTCTTAACTATCAACTTGTTCAATTGTCAATAATTAATATATATTTGCAAAGACCCATCCTTTTTCTTCACAAACAAGACAAACGCACCCCAAGGTGACATGCTAGGTCGGATAAATCCATTATCCAACATCTCCTGTAACTGATCTTCAATTCCTTCAACTCTATTAGGGCCATCCTATAAAGAGGAATAACAAAAGGCTTGGTGCCCAACTCAACATCAGCAACAAAGTCAATATTATGATCCGGAGGCATACTAGTCAAATCCATAGGGAAAAATGATGAATTTATGGATAATACAATCAAAATCCAAAAAAGACAGTAAAGCAACACTAGTATCACAAATATGAGTCAAATAAAATAAGCATCCCCTCTCAACCAAGTGATGGGCCTAAAGAATTGATATAACTCTCTTAGGACCCGAATGAACCACACTCTTTTAAGATATCCTCGGCACAATCGGTGAAGCTAAAGTTGTGGTCTTAGCATAATATTCTGGGACAACATGATAAGAAGCTAACCAATCTATACATAAAATAACATCAAAATATATCACATCTAAGATAATTAGATCTACCCAAGTCTCACACCCAACAAAGGTCACAGCACAAGATCAGTACACCCGATCCACCACTAAAGATCCTCCTACAGGGGAAGATACATAGATAGAGATGGCAAGAGGCTCACTGGCAGAATAAAAACCCAAAGCAAAATATACAGACAGATAGGAAAAAGCAGAACTCGAATAAAATAACATAGATAAAGATCTAAAACAAGACAGGATAATACTTATGATAATAGCATCAGAAGTCTCTACCTCTGGTCTGGCGGGTATAGTATAGCACTGCCCACAACCACCACCCAACTGAGTAGCCCCGCGACCACCACCACAGGCACTACTACCTTTGTCTTGCATACCTCTAGTAGCACCTCTACCTCTCACTGCCAATATAAAAGTTGTCCTAAAAACACGATAGGGGACAGTCCTTGGCCAAATGGACAATGTCATCACAGACAAAGCAACTTTTATGGCCTGACTCAATAGGGAGAGGTACAACTGAGCTAAAACGACCACTCAAAGTTGTTGAACTAGAAAATCCACTACATGATCCCTATAAGTCTACTTGTATTGGTCTACCATGATACCCACAAAAACCTCTAGAATCTCTACCTAGAAGAGTGTGACCTCTGAACTCACCCTGACGGCGCACCCTCTTCGTACCTCCCTATGATGCTCGAAGAATAGACTCAGTCATCTTTGCATAATCTACTATACTCTATAATAATGCCCTGATACTACCATCTAGGAAGTAGCAAGCTAAAGAGAAACATCCAATACCTTCATAAACTTTTGAATCTTCTCAGACTCGGTGGCAATACTGGCATAGGAATATCTAGATAAGGCATAAAAATATGCCTCATACTCTGCCACAATCATAGAGTCCTTCTCCAGGTGATCAAACTCATCTCTCATCTGATCCCTCAGACTATAAGGCATAAACCTATCCAAAACGGCCTCAGCAAATTAATCCCAAGTCAACTTTGGAGAACCAAGAGCTATGCATCTAATAAATGACCTCCACCAATACCTGACTGAATCTCTCAACAGGTAAGTAATATAAGCAAACCTTTATGACTCAAGCGAACAAAGGTTATGCAACTTCTCAGGACAATCAATCAAGAACTAATAGGAATCTTTGCCTACAACACCACTGAACCTAGGAGAACCCAAAAGAGTGAATCTCTCAAATCTTTTGTGACCCTTAGAAGACATAACTGTACTCACAATAATAGAAGACATCATGAATCTAGCTAGCTGAGATCCCACCTAAGGAGGTAACACAACTAAAGGCTAAAATCTTGATCTCGAAATACCATACTCAGATATAAGCACTGAAGAAGGAACAACACTTGAAGTCTGTGGAGTACCATAAGTAGATATCGGTACCATTGGAGGATCTATACTCAGAATCGAAGGAACACTATAGGCAAACTCTAGCACAGACGAAGGAATAATACTTAGAGATAGAGGAACACCAGGTGCACTCAGTGTAGCACCCTTCAAATGATTTAGCTAATGAATCAATAACCCATCCAAGACCTGGGTAGAAGAACTCTATGAAACCAGATCAGGACCCATATCTCCAGCATACTCAACTCGAGGCTCATGGGAGAGCCTCCTAGTACTACCTCTGGATGGGGAAGATCCTCGTGCCCATCCACTACCTTGAGCTCATCCACGACTCACAACTCACCCTCTAGACTGAGCTGAGATAGCTTTGTATCCCTGACCTCAAGGGATCTAGTCCTTACCATCAGCACAAAAAAGAGTGAAACTCAATTTAGAATATAGGTTATGGATCCACACGATATAAAATAAAATAAGGAAAGTTTGCTACAGATATCTTATATCCTTTCAAAGATATGCATGGACGTCTACGTATAAATCTATGAGACACTACTAGACATCCTATTCTTACACTGATGAGGCCAATGAACCTGACTACTCTGCTACCAATTTTTCATGATCCAAAAAAACCAAGGGTCATGATGACACTTGTCACGGCAAGCCTATCACCCAAAGTGATATAAAAAGAAAAATAATACCAAAATCTAAGGTAAGGCTTCTAGAAAGAATCCAACCCACATAATTTCAATGAAAGTAGAAAATGCATAGTAACAATACCATAAGTCACGCCAATATCCGTTGTCATAGTATAAGAACCAACTAAATAAATCTCGAAATCAAAATATACAATTGATAGCCCAAAAAGGATCATAATCTATCTCTAAATGCAAAATAAGACATGAATTAGACAATAAGAGGTAGTAGATCAACTCTAAAATTATAGACCAACTGTGACCTTGAAAATATTCCAGATACCACCTGAATCAGCTATCGTGCGGCGCACTAATACTTGAATTTGCACTGAAATAGTGTAGTAGGGATGAGTACAGTCCACTTGTACTTAGTAGGTATTATAGGAAGACTGAAAAAAGTAGAAAATAAAGCATATAAAATACACATTATGTGTACGTCACCCAAAATCCAAAAATATTACAAACGGTAGCCTACACAGTCTTCACTAACAGTTCTACAATATATACATATACCAAAATACAAGTACAAGAATAAAGCATAACTATGTAGATATCACATCAAGAATGAATATACAACACAGAATGTACACAGTGTATGAAATGTAATAAAGATGAAAATGATGATGATGATAGTGATGATGTGATGCACGAGGTTTTCGCACAACCTCTGTATGCACCTACCGAGTTTTACTCACGATGTAGGACCCATGAGGGGTTCGTCAACCCATATACAATCCAATATCTAATACCAATCTAATATTCATAACTCCTGTCCAACACATCCATCAGTAGAGGATTTTTAAGGATGTCACATTTTTTATCAAAAAACTAGCATTTCTACGGTGGTACCAATATTTCATGAATGTATATGATATGAGGATGTAATGCTTACAACCATCCAGAATGAGAATTTCCAAATCCAACCAATATACCTACCATGTGAGATAAAATTCACTCAATATGTTAACCATCCATGAGTCCAATATAGTTCATAAACCAATAAAGTGAGATATACACAAACAAGCCTTTTAATACCACATAAATACCAACTTAGACATTTTTTATCAAAAAACCAATCAATTATATCATTACCGGGTGAATAACATCATATAAGACCCCACACGATCACACATAGCAAATAATATCTCAAAAAACCACCAAATAACAACACCACAAGCTCCCACACGGGCATACAACACTAATAAAGTCATTTTTATTATTAGTTCCAACACCCATGACATGATTTTACACCAATATTAACTATCCAACTCAATCTAAAGAAGTTAAGTCATAACCTACCCCGAATATCATAAATTGGTCAAAAATACCTTCAAAATAGAGCTTACTTCCCCACAAACAGATCCAGAATCAAGTAAAATACACAAATATAGAATCTACATGTCAAAAGAAAGCCAACAATACCCATATTGTCCATTTTCGAGTCGGGTCAAAACGAATCCCCAAAACAGGTCTTCAAAAAGAAGTGTAGAATTAAAATTTTAGTTAAAAATTTATTACCCATCTTTAAAGGAACCCATAGAATAAAACTCAAGTGAAAATGAGTTAAAATTGGAGTTTCAATCGAAGAATTACCAATTTAGGCCTTTTGGGCCAAAATTCCCGATTCCACTGTTAAAATCAAATTTTAACAAAATTTAAATGTCAAGAATCGAAGAAAATAATTGAAATAGGGATTTGGAGATTCCCCAAGCTTGAAAATAGAAGAAATAGCCCAAAAACTCAAAGCCTAAGCTCCAAGTGTCAAAATGGTGTAAAATCCCAAAAAGGGGATATTTAACTAACCAGGCATCACTTAAGCAAACACCGGGTCGCTTAAGCGGCCATCGCATAAATGACTAGGTATCACTTTCGTGATATCCACCTGGTACACGAGTGTCATTTAAGCGACCCGATTATCGCTTAAGCGATAGTCGCTTACGCGATGAGGGAGTCGCATAAGTGATGCCCCCCGACTGGATTCCATGTTGCATAAGCGACCAAAATATCTCTTAAGCAATGCACCAATTGAGTGGTGCATCACCTGGAGAATTGGAGAATTCTAAGTCTCTCTGGACACCTGGGGATTCTTCTAGAGTCTCCAGAATCCAAATAAACTATGCTACCCTATCAAATTCGACGCTCCAAACTCAATGGCGGTATTATTTTTTTGAAAAAAAATGTCATTTTTACAAAGTTGACTCCCAAAACTCAATTTCACAACTCTCCAAACCGAGGGTCAAAATTAGATGCAAAAGCCATAAAATCACACCAACCATGTTACCAACCTAAGATCGATGTTCTAGATCTACTGATGTAGTTCATTTTGTCATCCGACGCACATATCAATAAATGTTGACCAAAGTTAATTAATAAGCCTTTATAACCACCAAAAATCACAAACTCAAACAAATCACATCGAAATGCATTAGAAACCATGTCAATCATTTTCACACCCCAAAAATATCACAAAGCAACCACGAGGAGGGGTAAAATGATCAAACCATACAGAAATGAATAATTCATGAAAATCACCAAAAATCAAGTTGTTACATCATCCACCAGTAAAAAATCTAGTTCGTCCTCAAACTAAAGGTAAGGAAAAATACTTGAATCAACAAAAATTTGAGGATAACTACCACACATATCAGATTAAATCTCTCAATCAGCAAAAAGCTACGGATAACAACTATATTATATATGTAATTTTACAAACTTACTTATATAACTATAATAGATATGTAATTGTACGGACGTACTCTAAATATATACATATGCAGATAATGCAATCTAGAGGAGCATAAAAATATACATTAATTTATACAAAAACAACAAAAGTATGACCTACTTTTAAAGAAAATGACCTACTTTTCTTTTTAGTCCGTTTAAAAAAGAATGACCCTTTTTTTGCGACACTTTGATTCCAAATTTTCACGGGGCATGTTTAAGACCAAAAGATTAAAAAATAATTTGGTATATTTGATATAACTTTAATTAGAGACCACAAGTTTCAAAAGTCTTCTTCATTTTCTTAAACTTCATGCAAAGTCAAAATAGGTTATTCTTTTTTAAATGGAGGGAGTATATATATTATATATGTAATTATACAATATTTCTTATACAACTATATTATATTTGTAATTATACAAACATATTCTGAATATATACATATAAAAATAATGCAATTTGGTGGAGCACAATAATATACATACTTAACATCAATAATTACATATATTTCCACTCTCAAATTGTACATTATTTTGCATTTCACAAACATATATGAGTACACATACATTTGCAAGTGCTTTATTATACATATTCTTAGCTATATATACAAATATACTTATTCGATTGCATTTGACTTTATCGTATTAAACTGAAATCTACTTATGATTACATACTCCATGATCACCGACTTTAAAGTATCTTTGTTCTTATACACCTGTCCAACCAACACTTCATTATGCTTTGGGTCAGATATAATTTTCTAAACTTGCCCATTTATATCCACGACATCTAATGGTTCAATAGGATCTGAATCAATTATGATTTATGCGTCATCAACATCCAATGCATCAACATCAAACCTCAGTCCAACCCTAGAACTCTCGCCTTCAAAGTTTAAGTTTGATTTACCATTTTCAATGGTTTATCAAATACACCAACGCATAATGGGAGTTTTCAAAGCCCTTTTCTTCTTTCCTTACCATTATGTAGATCGCCACTCCCATGTCATTGCATATGTTCATTCTATTCTAAAAGTAAATTTTATAATCAACTTTAACTATTTTGAGCTTCAAATACATACAAAGTTGGTTAACAATCAATTCAAGCAATTCATCATACTTTTTAATTTCTTCCATGACATTTGTGTCTAGCCGATAATCTTCATATTCATTCTCATCATTACATACACCCGAATGCTTTAAAATAATCGATATTTGTATATACTCTGTAACCTATTACAAACCATACATAATCAATAAATATCAATTCATAATTAATTTATTTTAAAGAAGGCTCCAGACAAATATCAAATTAAAAAAAAAGTAAATTCATTTTATTGTATATACAATAACTGTGATGCCCTGAGCCTACACCCTGGACGTCACACGGTGCTTAAGATCCCAAAGGATCACTAGCTAACCCATGACTGGTACCTGCTGCGAGCACTGAAAATCATATGCGGAAGTATAATTAAAAATGCCATAAGGTTCTCAAAATATTGAAATAATAACTAAATGTATTGATTATAACATCTGAAAAATTGAATATCTATCTGTGCTAGTCTGAAAGCCTCTAACTGTCTTAATATAGAGTTGATAGGACAAGTCCCTAACTAACTCTGACTACTAAACTAATTGGAATACTAAGATAAATAAACTCTATCCTCGAAATATGAGGACTCACCATTGTATCTGCTGCTGATAGTCTGAGCTGCTAAGTATGGCCAGGACCCTAAGCATCTAAACCTATGATATAAGACATCATAACGCAAAAAAGGGTATGCATCAGTAGGTGGAATGTACTAGTATGCTAAGTGAGGTTGGCTGATATACATGGGTTCATATGCATAAAATAATAACTGACTGAATGGACATCATGAAGAAACTGAATAAGAGTACATACAAAATTGTAACTACTGAACATGCTGAATATGCAGTACTTGTGCGTATAGCATCTGTCTAAATTAGACTAAAACTGAAGTTCTGAGTTTTGATAACTGAATACTGGTAACTTATAGTTTAGACTGATACTGAAGTACTAAATTCTGATGGCTAAATAACTGATAACTGATAGCCATGGTTCTGTAGAACTATCTGAGTTCTTTATTGAATACTAAGATTGAATACTGATTATTGAGTACTGAAACTATAACTGTAACTATGGGCGTTATCATCTAACCGACATACCCCAATTATAAAATAAGTTGGGGTCCAACCTGTGACCCCCGTTGGAAGGGTGTTAGCACTTTTCCAAGGGATACTAATAATGTTGTGTCAACCCTAATCTAAAAGAAAAAATCATGAATTGTATATATAGTTGCGCCAACCCTAATCTGGCAGGAGGATGACTTACTCTACACTGGCTATGTAGTGTTGTAATGCAGGGAATGCTACTAAGGGTCAAACCCTCTGCTGGCAGGAATGCGCCCATCCCTGGGTTCTGTAATACCCCATATTTTTTATAGCTTAAATTCATTCCTAGAATGTTAAGGAATAGCTTCCAAAATAGAGAATATTTATTTTGTGGGAAGAGGTGAATATGGATTTTATGACTGGTTTACCCTATTCGCATCGTCAGCATGATTCAATTTGGGTTATTGTAGACAGATTGACTAAGTCAGCATATTTATTACCAGTTCACATGACCTACACAGCTGAAGATTACGCTAAGATACACATCAGAGAGTTGGTCAGATTGCATGGAGTTCCTTTGTCCATTATCTCAGATAGGGGTACTCAATTTACCTCTCAGTTTTGGAGAGCTTTTCAGAAGGGTCTTGGTACCCAAGTTCATGTTAGTTTAGCCTTTCATTCGCAGACAGATGGTCAGGCAGAGAAGACCATTCAAACTTTAGAGGATATGTTAAGGGCATGTGTTCTTGATTTCAAAGGTAGTTTGGATGATTATTTGCCATTGATTGAGTTCACTTATAATAACAGTTATCATGCTAGTATTCAGATGGCTCTATTTGAGGCTCTTTATGGGTAAAGATGTAGATCGCCAGTTGGTTGGTTTGAAGTGGGTGAGGCCGCTTTGATTGGGCTATACATGGTGTTTGAAGCTATGGAGAAAGTTCAATTGATTAGAGATAGAATGAAAGCAGCCCAGAGTCATCAAAAATCTTATGCCGATGTGAGAAGAAGAGACCTTGAGTTTGAAGTTGATGATCTTGTATATTTGAAAGTTTCATCCATGAAAGGGGTGAAAAGATTTGGCAAGAAAGGGAAACTTAGTCCCCGTTATGTTGGTCCTTTCCGTATTTTAAGCCGTGTTGACAAGGTAGCGTATGATCTTGAGCTACCCGCAGATTTATCCTCAGTTCATGCAATATTCCATGTGTCCTTGATGAAGAAGTGTACGGATGATTCAGCTGTTATAGTTCCTCTAGAAAGTACAGAGATTCAGAATAGCCTTTCTTACAAAGAAGTCCCAGTAGAGATTCTTGATCATCAGATTCATAGACTAAGGAACAAAAAAGTTCCCTTGGTCAAAGTTCTGTGGAAAAAATCAGTCCGTTGAGGGTGCTATTTATGAAGCAGAAGCAGACATGTGTACCAAGTATCCACATCTCTTCTCCACGAACTCCGATTTAACTGAAGGTAATAGTTTTCCTTCATTCAGTTCTTTTCCAATTTCAGATTCAGCTATATAGTTATCTTCATGAGAATTCATGCATTCTCAGATAAGTTCAAAAGCTCATTTTAATTGAGATTCAGTCATTCAGTTTATTTTAGTTGTACATGATAGTTTATAGCCTCAGATTTCTCAGTATTTTTAGCTTAACTAGCCATATTCGAGGACGAATATTCCCAAGGAGGAGATATTATAATACCCCATATTTTTCCTAGCTTAAATTCGTTCCTAGAATGTTAAGAAATAACTTCCAAAATAGAGAATATTTATTTCATGTAAAATTTTCTAGATTTAGACTTACTATTGTGTGGGAAATTGAATAAGCTTTCCGTTGATACTAAATTTGCCTAAATCCAATACGCGGTTGAAAAGTTATTGCATTTTTAAGTTGACAGTGTGCCACCGGGGAACTCAGCACATCGCAGAGCAGGCAAAAATGGCAATCGTCAATTCCAGTGGACCTCTGCAATATTGGTGCATCGCAGAGTTGTCCATTTTCTTATTTTTCAAAATCCAGTAGCCCAACGCGATCTTACTGCATCGCGTTAGTGGCCAAAATCATATACCAAAGGGGCACCGCGATGGCTCCGCATCGCAGAGTCTGTCCAGTTCCCAATTGTCCAAATTCCAGTGAACCACCACGATAGTGGCGCGTCACGGTGTCCTTCCAGTTTAGAAAAATGTTGCGTTCTTCAGTTCTGACTTAGAGTTTAATAGGGGTATTTTGGTCAATCCCCTAGGCCCCAATTCATCCAAAGCAAGGAATTAATCATATTCAAGGCACTTTATTCCCAATTTCATCCACTCTCTCTTAGAGCAAAACCCTAGAGCTCAAAAGCCTCTTCTTCAAGAAATCAAAATCCACCATAGTTTCTCCAAGAAAGCTTAAGATTGAGGATTCCCAAGACAAGATAATCAAGAAATCATCTTCAAGAACTCAAATAGGAATCAATAATTTAAGTTTCTCTATCTAATCATCCACCAAGGTATATGGGGTTTATGAACAAGGATCCTCTTCCATCCTTGTGCCCAAAACCAAGCTTTCATTTAAAATTTATATGATTTTAAATGATTATATATGAGATTTGAATTAGAGTCCATACCCTTTATTTCTATTTGCAAGATTATGAGTTTTCGAGAGAATTTGAAGATAAATAACATGTCCATTTTCATGTTTTCATGCTAATGACAGTAATTTCTAGATTTCGAGTTTAATTATCATTGATTTCACTATCAAGAATGATTATTATGATGTTTTGACATGAGTTTGATACATGGGTTTCTAAGCCCCAAGTTTATATGTTGATATTTCAAGAAAGATGATGTTTAAGCATCCTATGAGCTAATTATTTCAGATCTACAATAAAGTTTTAATCTTTTGATCCTTAGATAAGTTTTGGAATCCACATTATATATTTATTACAAATTACAGAAAGCAAAATAGCTTTATTTACAGATTGATTCAAATAAGTGCAAATTGGTTTCATAATAAACCCTTATGCTAGTTTTAAAGTAAATTTCCAACAAGATGAGCGAGCAAACTAAAGGGAGTAGTATTTAGCACTGAGTTGGGTATGATTCCAAGGTCTCATACTCCAGATCTACGTGATACCATAGAATTAAGATTAAAGTGCCCATAGTGGGCTGAGATAGTGATCACTCAAGCTGAGGTTATACTCCCTGGCAAGAGTATGACACCTCTTCCCAATATGAGGTTTCTTTCTTAGAAGGATGAGTCGTTTGACTCCATATAGCTCACATGGTTTATGTCAGTTAGAAGAACCTCCCTTGCAGAACAGTTTTTCCTAAAGCCTTAAGATAAAGTGTTTTCCTTGCAGCTTAATGGTAAGGATTTTTAGAACAGTTTCATCAAAAAAGAATAACCAAAAGATTTTAGAAAACTAAGTGTAAAGGCTCACAACTTTATTCATATTATGCTTCACAAAAAGATATTAGCTACAGATTTTAGCATTCAGATTTCAGATTTAAGAGAGAGTCCTTTCTACACTTGGACAATATGATTTAAAGAGAGAATAAAAGTACAGCTTTTAAAACTAAATATTATGACTCATTAGATTTATAAAGTATGATTTGATTCTTATTATCTTAGTATTTCAGATATTCCAGCTTATGTGAGTCATTTACATTTAGCATGCATTGTTTTATAAATTATGATGATGAGATGATGTTTTACTTATGCATTGACCCCCATATACTCAATACATCCTCAAAGTACTAATCCACATATACGTCTATGTGCTACATTGTCTCATAATGTAGGTTCAGGTGCTCAGTATCAGCAGCGTGAGTAATTCAAGCATCTTCATCTACATTTGACAGTTGGTGAATCCTTATAGTTCGGGGACTTATTCATTTAGATTCTGTAGCTTAGTAGTTTTATATAATTCAATATTCTTTTCAGACAGTTCGAGTTAGCTGGGGGTCTATCCCAGTGACTCTCTAGTATTAGTAGTAGAGGCTTGTCAGACTACTAGTTTTGATTCAGCTTATTCAGTATTGAGATTTCAGACATTATTTTAGATATTATATTCAGACAGTGTCCCGCATTTAGAATGGCTCTTATATCTATGTTTCCGTTATTATAAGATTCAAATTTAGTAACAGGCAGATAGGGTTAGCTTAAGGCTACTCGTAGTCTTGAGCACTGTGTGACATCTCAGGATCAAATTTTAGGATGTTACAGGTTCGCTCGGTGTTGAATCCTACTCCCAACTGAATAGACACTGAAGTGATCACTACACTATACTAGGCATGACTGAACCATTCTGATCTATGGAATGACTGAACTAGACTAAGTTCTATAACTAAATGAGTACTATTGTTTGTGATGTTACTCAGACTATTTTGTAGCTACTGTAATTCTAGGTAAACAGCTAGATTGTCGGATATTGAATATCCCCAGAACTCGATAGCATCAATAGTAAAACATGGCAAAATCTTGAAGGCATTACATTAGCTACTTGTCCTCCATGCATACATTTAGATATTTTGTCAAACATTTGAGAGGTATGAACTTGTACATGAATGGGACCACATGATAACATGCCATGAATTCACTACGCAATTTACATAGGCATTCTATCAAATACTTGGGGAGCATAATTAATGTGCATAGAAATCATCAAGATATAAATATCATGGCTACAAAATTCAACTTGCAAATTCAAGGGTTTAACATGAGGATCAATTGATTCCATACTTGCTAATTAATTCACTTGAAAATTGTATGAATCTAGATTTGAAAATCATATAACGACACATACATGAACACAATCCAATTCAAACAGGTAAATCATGAAATCAATAAACTTGCAGTTTTAAAAAGGGTTCTTGAACTCCAAGGGTGGAAGAAAACCCAAGGATGAACACCTAACATACCTGAATAACAGAATTCATGAAGATTATTGGGCATTTCTTGGAACTTAATCTTGATCTTGATGAACTAGAGTTTTTTTCTTGAAAGGATTTTATTTGAATAAATAATGAATTTTTGCCCTTTAGGATATCAAATTTCGTGTTAAGGCTGAATAATGTAAAGGGAAAAGGACCCATTTGCCCCCACAAACCCGGATAAAAGAATGTTGGACGGTATCCCCATCGTGGTGCGACCCCTGCTTGGGTTAAGCAGCTCTCGCGATACGACCCCTGCTCGGGTGAAGTATTCCTCATGGCGCGACCTTGATCCTAGGTCAACTGGCCCTCGCGACGCAGCCCTATTACGACCCTTTGCTATTTTGGACATCCAAACTCACCCTTACACTAGTCCAAAAAATCTGAAACTCTCTTGAGATGACCTACAAGTGACCCTGATCATAAATCAACTTGAAAATCGACATACTAAGGTTGGAAAGGTAAAAAATAAGATCCTCCAATTTTGAAAGCTAAAATGATTCTAAGTCGTGACACTTAGCTGAAATTTTCTAAGTCTGGGACCTCTTTTGGCATGTTATATAGGACTGAAATGATTAGGATTTTTTTGCGGGGTCTTACAATATCTCCCCCTTGGGAACATGCATCCTTGAATGAGACTGACTGAACTTAGAGTAGCTGAGGGACTGTACGTACTTACACTGACATGTATAACTGAAGCATGAATGAATTCCAGAGACATGACACATGACTGAACTATTTCATGAATGCATGAATGATATGAGAAATGCTATGCAGTTGTAGCTGAACATGGAATAGAGTAAATCTAAGGAAGACTGATACCTTAGGATGAGTCTGAGTTTTTGGATAAAAGGTGAGGATACTTGGTAGCTTCCTCAACGTACCAACTCCACTAAAGAACTTTAACCAAAGGAACTTCTTTGGTCCTTAGTCTATGAATCTGACAATCAAGGATTTCGACTGGGATTTTCTCATAAGAGAGATTGTTCTGAATATCTACACCCTCTATAGGGACTACAACTGTTGGGTAACCAATGCACTTCCTTAGTAAGGAGACATGAAACACTGGGTGCACTGATTCTAAGTCTGCAGGCAACTCAATCTCATAAGCTACCTTACCAAAACGACTGAGAATCCTATAATGACCAACATATTGGGGACTAAGCTTCCCTTTCTTGCCAAATCTCTTTACTCTCTTCATGGTAGAAATCTTCAAATACACAAAGTCATCAATCTCAAACTCGAGATCTTTTCTTCTCACATATGCATAAGACTTCTGTCATCTCTGAGCTATCTTAAGCCTCTCTCTAATCAACTGCTCCTTCTCTAAGGCATCAAATACCAAGTCAGGCCCTACTACTGCTGCCTCACCCACTTCAAACCAACTAATGGGAGATCTAAATTTCCTCCCATAAAGTACCTCAAACGAAGCCATCTAAATACAAGAATGATGATTGTTATTATATGCAAACTTAATCAAGGGTAAGTGGTCATCCCAATTGCCCTTAAAGTCAACAACACACACTCTCAACATATCTTCTAAAGTCTGAATGGTCTTTTCTACTTGACCATCTATCTGAGGGTGAAAGGCTGTACTGAGGTGAAACCAAAACCCTTTTGGAAGGCTTTCCAAAAATGAGAAATGAATTATGTACCTCTATCTAAAATTATGGACAATAGGACACCGTGAAATCTGACCAACTCTGTAACATGGAGCTTGGCATAGTCCTCGGCTGAGTAAAAGGTATGAACTAGCAAGAAATGGGTTGATTTGGTCATCCTATCCATAATGACCCAAATTGAATCATGCTGATGATGAGTACGAGGCAAACCCATCACAAAGTCCATGTTCACTTCCTCCTACTTCCAAGTGGGGATACTGAATTCCTTCATAGACCCACTGGGCTTTTAGTTCTCAATCTTAACCTGCTGATATGTAGAGAACTTAGCCACAAACTCTGCGTGTCTTTCTTTATCCCACTCTACCAATAGACTTCCCACAAGTCATGGTACATCTTAGTATCCCCTAAATGAATCGAGTAACGTGCACCATGCGCTTTTCTAAGAATCCGCTACCTTACACCATCCACACATGGCACACATAATCTACCCTGGCAACACAACATACCATTTCCCCCCAAAACAACTATGGAAGTATCACAATAAATGACAAACCAGTCTAAAACGTTAGGTAAAGTAGGAACTGGGGTTGTAGTGAGTCGAGTCTTTAACTCTTGAAAACTCTTCTCACAAGAATCTGACCACTGGAATTTGACTTTCTTCTAAGTTAACCACTGGAATTTGACTTTCTTCTAAGCTAACAGAGAGATGGATCTAGGCTAGTTTCTCACTGCTTCGGTCTTTTGAGGATCAACTCTAAGGCCATCACCAGAAACTATATGACCAAGGAAAGATACTGACCTTAGCCAAAATTCGCATTTACTGAATTTGGCAAACAACTGATGGGCTCTGAGGGTCTGCAATACTATTTTGAGATGGTCTGTATGATTATGTTCACTGCGGGAGTAGACAAGAATGTCATCTATGAAGACTATGATGAATATGTCCAAGTACTGCTTGAACATGCAGTTCATTAAGTCCATGAAAGTTGTTGGGGCATTGCTAAAACCAAATGACATGACTATAAATTCAAAGTGATCATACCGAGTTCTGAAAGTTGTTTTTAGAATATCACATTCTCTGACTCTGAGCTATTGTTAGCCTGATCTGAGGTCTATATTAGAAAAGTAACTGGCACCCTGAAGTTGGTCAAAAAAGTCATAGATTCTAGGAAGTGAGTACTTGTTCTTGACTGTGACTTTGTTCAATTAATGGTAGTCAATACACATTCTAAGAGAACAATCTTTCTTACGAACGAATAAAACTGGTGTGCACCACGGGGAGACACTGGGCCTGATGAATCCCTTACCTAGGAGATCCGTCAACTGTTCTATTAGCTCTTTGAGTTTATCTGGATCCATACTGTATGACAAAATAGATATGGGCTAAGTATCTGGAAGAAGGTCTATTCCAAAGTCAATTTCCCTTTCGGGAGGAATTCCGGGAAGATCTTCGGGAAACACATCTAGAAATTCACTTTCTACTAGAACTGACTCAAGATTAAGAGTCTCAAAACTAGAATCTTTAACTCGAATGATATGATAGACACACCCCTTGGATATCATTTTTCTCGCTCTAAGGTATGAAATAATCTGACCCCCAAGTGTTGAAGTACTACCCTTCCATTCTAGGACAGGTTCATTCGGGAACTAAAAATAGAAAACTCTATTTCTGCAGTCAATTGAAGTATAGCATGAATGTAGATAATCCATGCCGAGAATGACGTCAAAATCCATTATCTCTAACTCTACTAAGTCTACTAAAGAAACTTTTTAAGACACCATAATCGGATAGTTCCTGTATACCCGCCAGGATATGATAGACTTACCCACTGGGTAGATACTGAGAAGGTCTCTGCAAGGATTTTGGGACTGACTCTGAAGTCAACAACTATATAAGGAGTTACAAATGATAAAGAAGCTCCTGGATTTAGTAAAGAATAAATATGTAAATGGTAAACTTGTAATGTACCAGTGACCACATCAGGAGAACCTTCCTGATCCTGTTGGGACTAAAGTGCATAGAACCTATTTGGGCATTGCCCACTGATGGCGCTGGAAGCGGCACCCTGCTAAGACGGGCGACCAGACTGAGCTAGAGGACGATTAAGCTAACTCTGCGAACCCACCTGAGGACACTCTCTGACCCTATGGCCTGGCTTGCCATATCCAAAATATAAATTAGTGCTATCTCTGCAGACACACTGATGGTTTCTGCCATATTTCTGACAGAGAGGATTTGTTTGGGTACTTCTAACACTACCCTGAGATTTAGAGCCTGGCGCACTATTCTTATTACTATTTCTGAACTTAGGTACTGGAGCACTGGATATGGACAGAGCTAGAACTGAAGATTTTAGGCAGAACTGAGAATGATTACCTCCCTCTGACTTAGGCTGAGTGAAGTTGAAGCTACCTATTCTAGACCTCTTGATCTCCCTCTCTTTCTCCTTAGTCTTCTGCTCCTTTATCTGTTGATCATGGACCATCAACCTAGCCAAGTCCATCTCCTTAATTAGAATTGTGGTCCTACACTCCTTGACCACACTGTCAGACACACCAGACACAAACTTACTCATTTTAGACCTACTATCAGCTACCACATGAGGAGCATATCTAGCTAACTGATTAAACTTGAGAGGATACTCCTTCACTATTATATTTCCCTACTTTTGGTTAATAAACTCTAAAACCTTAGCATCTCTCAATTCCAACGAGAAAAACCTATCTAGAAAGGCAGTAGCAAACTCTTCCCATTCTATAGGCCCTGCATCTGTGGCCCTATTTTCCTTCCACTGCTTAAACTATGTATGAGCTATATCCTATAACTGATATACAGATAACTCAGCACTCGTACTAGAAGTTACCCTCATAATATTTGTTACCTTCTGTACCATGTCAAGGAATTCCTGTAGGTCTTCTTTAGACTTAGACCCTGAAAATGATGGAGGATTTATTTAGGTGAAGTCCCGAATTCTAGATGCAGCAGTATTGGCCACTGGATTAGCCTAAAAAATAGTTGGGCGTTCATTCTGAGCTGCCACAGAATAAGCTAGAGTGGTGAAAGCTGCTCTGAATTCTGCGTGAGAGGCATGCTCGTCCAGGGGATCTTCCTGAATGGGCGGAGGTACATGCTGGTTTCCAGTCCTTTTTTCATTAGCTTTTTTGGAAGACATGTTTTGTAAACGAAAGGGAAAAATAGATTAGATAGAGATTTTAACTTGAGATCATGCTCACTCGCACCATATAAATACTGAAAGAAGGGAACTTTTTCTTAAAGCGTCTCTTAGCCCCTTGTCCATAAGTGTGGCGTGCTACACACCTATGCACAAGACTCTACTTGACGTGACTTTCATACTCCCTAGGACTCAGTTGAACCTTAGGTTATGATACTAAGTTTGTAATGCCCCGAGCCTACACAAGCTTACCCATGATTGGTACCTGCTGTGAGCACTGAATAATAATAATAAAAATCATATGTGGAAGTATAACTGAAAATACCATAAGTTTTTCAAAATACTAAAATAATAACTGAATGTACTGATAATAACATCTAAAAAATTAAATATCTATTTGTGCTAGTCTGAAAGACTTTAACTGTCTAAATATGAAGTTGATGGGATAAGCCCCCAACTAAATCTGACTATCGAACTGACTGGAATACTGAGATAAATAAACTCTATCCTCAAAATATGAGGACTCACCACTATATCTGCTGCTGATAGTCTGAGTTGCTAAGTACGTTCAGGACCCTGAGGGTCCGAACCTATAATATGAGACATCATAGCACAAAAAGGGTATGCATCAATACATGGAATGTACTGATATGATAAGTGAGGTAGGCTGATATACATGGGTTTATATGCATGAAATGATAACTGACTGAATGAACATCATGAAGTAACTGAATGAGAGTACATGCAAAACTGTAACTACTGAACATGCTGAATATGCAATACTTGTGCATATAGCATCTGTCTTAATTAGACTGAAACTGAAGTTTTGAGTTCTGATAATTGAATACTGGTAACTGATAGTTTAGACTGATACTAAAGTACTAAATTCTGATGGCTAAATAACTGATAACTGATAGCCATGGTTCTATAGAACTATCTGAGTTATTTACTGAATACTAAGACTGAATACTGATTACTGAGTACTGAATACTGAAACTGTAACTATAACTATGGGAGCTATCATCTAACTGATATACCCCGATTATAAACTGAGTTGGGGTCTAACCTGTGACCCTAGTTGAAAGGGTGCTAGCACCTTGCCAAAGGATACTAACAATGTTGTGTCAACCCTAATCTGGCAGGAAAACTCATGAATTATATATAGAGTTATGTCAACCCTAATCTTGTAGGAGGATGACTTACCCTATGCTGGTTACGTAGTTCTGTAATGCAGGGACTACTATGAAAGTTCAAACCCTCTGCTGGTAGGAATGCCCTCATCCTTGGGTTCGCTCGGTGCTGAATCCTACCCTCAACTGAATAGACACTGAACTGATCACTAGACTGTACTAGGCTTGACTGAATCATTATTAATCATGTGGACTGACTGAACTGGACTGAGTTCACTGAGTTCTGTAACTGAATAAATACTACTGTTTGTGATGTTACTGAGACTATTTTGTAGCTACTGTAATTCCAGGTAAATAGCTAGATTTTTGGGTATTGAATAACCCCGGGACTCGATAGCTTTAATAGTAAAACATGGAAAAATCTTGAAGGCATTACATTAGTTACTTGTCCACCATGCATTCATTTAGACATTTTGTCAAAAATTTGAGAGACATGAACTTGTACATGAATGGGACCACATGATAACATGCTATGAATTCACTACTCAATTTACATAGGCATTCAATCAAACACTTAGGAAGCATAATTAATATGCATAAAAATCATCAAGATATAAACATCATGGCTACAATATTCAACTAGCAAATTCAAGGGTTTAACATGAGGATCATATGATTCTACATACTTTCTAATTAATTCACTTGAAACTTGTATGAATCTTGATTTGAAAACCATACAACAACACATACATGAACATAATCCAATTCAAATATGTAAATCATGAAATCAATAAACTTATAGTTTTAAAAAAGGTTCTTGAACTCCAAGGATAGAAGGAAACCCAAGGATGAACACCTAACATACCTAAATGACGGAATTCATAAAGATTGTTGGGGATTTCTTGAAACTTGATCTTGAGCTTGATGAACTAGGGTTTCTTTCTTGAGAGGATTTTTGTGAATAAAGAATGAATTTTTTCCCTTTACGATATCAAATTTTGTGTTAAGGACGAATAATATAAGGGAAATGACCCATTTGCCCCTACAAACCTGGATAAAAGAATGTTGGACGGGGTCCCCATTGCGCCGCGACCCTTGCTTGGGTTAAGAAGCCCTCGCGATGCGACCCCTACTCGGGTTAAGTAGCCCTCGCTGCATGACCCTGAACCTGGGTCAACTAGCCTTCGCAGCGTAGTCCTATCGCGACCCCTTGCTATTTTGGATATCCAAACTCACCTTAATGCTAGTCCAAAAAATCTAAAACTCGCCTGAGATGACCTACAAGTGACCCTAATCATGAATCAACTTGAAAATTGACATACTAAGGTCGGAAAGGTCAAAAATAAGATCCTCCAATTTCGAAGGCTAAAATAATTCTAAGTCTTGACACTTAGCTGAAATTTTCTAAGTCTAGGACCTCTTTTGGCATGTTATATAGGACTGAAATGACTAGGATTTTTTTTGCGGGGTCTTACAATTACCAAGCACACGAATCTCATGAATCCAAAGAAATTCATATTCGTATTCATTCGTTAAAATCAGATCATATATTCAAATACGAGAAGATTCTAAGAATAAGGGTGACATTCAGAGTTGCAACAACTATAGGGGTATTAAGTTATTGAGTCACACTCTAAAGATTTGGGAGAGAGTGGTTGAGTTCAGGTTGAGGAGGGTAGTGTCTATTTTGGAGAACCAGTTTGGATTTATGCCCGGGCGCTCGACGATGGAGGCAATTCACCTGGTGCGGAGACTGGTGAAACAGTACAGGGAAAGGAAGAAGGACCTGCACATGGTGTTTATCGACTTGGAGAAAGTGTACGACAAATTCCTTAGGGAAGTCCTTTGGAGATGCTTGGAGGTGAGTGGGGTCCCGATGGCATATATCATAGAAATCAAGGACATGTATAATGGAGCTAAGACCCAGGTGAGGACGGCGGGAGGCGATTCAGAACATTTTCCTATCTTGACAGGATTGCATCAGGGATCTACTCTTAGCTCGTTTTTTTTTTCTTTGGTGATGGATGTGTTGACGCGGCGTATTCAAGAAGAAGTGCCCTGTTGTATGTTTTTTGCAGATGATGTGGTTTTGATTGATGAGACTCGGGGGGTGTGAATGATAAATTAGAAGTGTGGAGACAGACCCTTGATTCTAAAGGGTTCAAGTTGAGTAGGAGCAAGACCAAATATTTGGAATGTAAGTTTAATGGCTCGAGGGAGGAAGACGAGGTGGTAGTAAGGTTGGATTCTCAGGCGGTTTGTAAGAGGGATAGTTTTAAGTATCTTGGGTCTATGATTCAGGAGAATGACGAGATTAATGAGGATGTCTCTCACCGTATTGGGGCGGGATGAATGAAGTGGAATCTCACCTCGGGGGTGTTGTGTGATAAGAAGGTGCCCCTAAAGCTTAAAGGCAAATTTTATAGGGTGGCAGTCCGTCTGGCCATGCTGTATGGCGCGGAGTGTTGGCCAGTAAAGAACTCTCACATCCAAAAAGTGAAGGTGGCGGAAATGAGAATGTTGCGTTGGATGTGTGGACTTACTAGGGGTGATAAAATTCGGAATGAGATTATTCGGGAGAAGGTGGGAGTGGCTTCGGTGGAGGATAAGATGCGGAAAGAAATATTGAGATGGTTTGGGCATGTGATAAGGAGGGGCACGGATGCACCGGTTGTAGGTGTGAAAGGCTTGCTTTGGTTGGCTTTAGAAGGGGTAGAGGTAGGCCGAAGAAATACTGGAGAGAGGTGATTAGGTGGGATATGGAGTAGTTATAGTTTACTAAGGACATAACCCTAGACAGGAAGATCTGGAGGAAGCGTATTAGGTTAGAAGGCTAGCGCCAAGTTGGGTAGGTAGGGTAGTGCTTTACTTGGTGGGTGTATTAAGCCTGTTTTGCTACCTTGTTGCATGTTGTATTACGATTGCTTACTCTTCTTTGTTTACTATTCATCTGTTCACTATTCTTTTGTAATTAGCGTATTTATGTATTGTCATCTTTTTATTTGGAGTTGATTACTATTCCCTGTCTTGAGCCGGGGGTCTATCGGAAATAGCCTTGCTACTTCTCTGGAGGTAGTGATATGGAGTGCGTACATCTTACCCTCCCCAGGTCTCGCTATGTGGGAATAAACTGGGTTTGTTGTTGTTATTGTATTCAAATACGAGAAGCATACACAAATTAATTTTGTTATATTGACTTTTATACAATTCGATTCACTTACATTGTATAGAATATCAACTGAAAGCAAATCATTTTTTAATAGAAATGAATTATCGAGAATTTACATGTTGTCAACTGGTGGTAAATATCTTTTCCTCCTTTTCTCAGTTGTTCAGAGATCTATTTTTTCTCAATTTGTCTGATACATATTCACATAATTTAATGTTCTGTTATGAAAAGATAATTATGTGGAAAAGTTGGAGAAAATTATGGGTATTGATTGCAATCTATTTCCTTTTTAATATCTAATTTCTATTAAAACATGTCTTTTTTTGTTCAATTTCTTCCTAAATACATATAACCACTAACTATTGTCTATAAAATATAAATCTTGAAAGCTAGACTAGGAAGTCAGTTATAAGGGTTCTAAGATGTCTCTATGAGTAGTTTTGCCTTCTTATAATGATCTCCAAATAATATGCAATAAAAATGATTTTCGATGCAATATTTATAAATATTTAATGAATTTCGTAATACAAACATATTACTAGTTGGACAAATCTACAGAATCCACGTTAACCCAAGCTACAGTTTAATACTATAAGAAGTAAAAAAAAAATGCATCAAATACAAAAGGAAAAAATACATAAAATAGCATACTTGAGTATTAAATTACAAAAAATAGCAACACTTTTATCAAATTACATTTTGTAGCATATGTATTTATATGTATTTGTATTTTTGTAGCAACAGTTTGCAAAAATATAAAATACATATCGATCATAAAGGCAGTAAAAATCATATGTATTTATATTTTTGTACAACTTGCTATATTATGTAATTATGAAATTGTTGCTATGAAACTCACAATTAAAGAGATAAATATGCTATTTCTGAATTTTTTCCTAATAAAAATAGCATTTGGGCTGAAACTAATTTCATGAAAATAATCATGAAATTTTAATTATCATTTTTAGCCATCTGCTGGCAGCTAGTGCTCTTTTTCTTTCTTTTGTTTTTCATTGGTTGTTTTTAACTTTTGTTTTTTGATTGATGCATCTGTTTTTTTTTTTTTCGGGTACCTCGCTTATTCACCTTTTGTTTTTTCCTCCTTTGTTTTTAGAAACAATTGATCTCCGTTTTTTTTCTAAAATAAAAAGTAGCAAATAAATTTTTGTAGGTTTTGTTTTTTTTCCTTGTAACTATTAAATATAAATTAATTGTTATCCTTATTTTTAACAATCAAATACAAAAAAAATTGTATTTTTATTTATTATATAAAAATAACATATTTTAATGATACATATACATATTTTAATAAATAATTATATAATTTTTACACACATTTTGTACATATACATATTTTATACAATAATGATATAATTTCTATACGCATCTTATACAGATATATACATTTTATACAAATATTATACAATTTTGTGCACATTCTACACACCTTTAGCTGTAATTATGCATATTATGTACAATAATTATACAGTTTCTATACAACAATTATACATATTTATACAATTTTCATAAAAATAATTATACAATAATTATACAAATAGATATTTTACGCAATAATTAAACAGTTTCATAAAAATCTTATACATAGACATATCTATACAATAATATTTCAATTTCTGTACACATTGTATACAGTTTCTATACAAAATATGTACATTTTCTATGCACGTCCTATATAGTTTCTCTAAAAATCTTATACAGTTATATATTATATACAATAATTATACTATTTTTATAGACATTTTATACAACCTGTATTTCTCTAATTACTAAGGACGAAATTAAAAAGTGAAAAAAAAAATCAGTTATTCTAACTATCTCCGTAACATTAACAACAAACAACATCCCAAATATAAATTCACAAATGAGGTCAGAAGAGGGTAGAATGAACACACAACAAGTAAACACCAGACCACCAAAGCATATACTTCCACTAGAATTTCAGTTCAAAAATATACTTCACTCTAAAAGTCTAGAACAATTACAATGTTAATTTCCCTCAACATACGATTCTGAATTTCAAATTGAGATTACTAAAACACACCATACATGACCTGAAATTCAATATAGACAAATCAATTTTCAAGAAACAAATAAAACACCCAATACAGTTTCAATAAAAAAATACTTGGTATAGTGACAAAAAAGATATTCAAATCGCACTCCAAAAAATTTATTATTTCATTTTTTTTTTTTAAAAAATAAAGAATTGCAATATGAGGCTAGAATTAAAGGGCTTACTGGAGAAGCAGTGGAGAGGAATGATTAGAACAATAGATTTTTTAAATTTTTAAAAAAAGAGTAGTGAAAAATGAGAAAAAACAATAGCCAAAAAAAAATGGAGAAGCAGCGAGCAGAGAGAGAAAGGGAGAGAGGACTGAAAGTGAAAATAGCTCAAATTGAAATGGCTATTTGTTGGAATTATTTGGACCGACTTACCATTTCAAGTCCAAAGTCCCAAACATAGTCCATTTATTTATTTTATGATAACCATGTTGTGTCCTTTTTTCCATAAAAAAATTGATGCAGGACAGGGCAGGTTTGCCCCTCAACTTCTCCACCTTGCCCTATTTGTCATCCCTAATTATGCAAAATTCTTGCTATACCATTGCTACTATGACAACATATAGAAAACTTTAGTCTACGGTAAGAGATGTATGGTTCTCTAAGAAGAAACAGAGCCAAGACGAGGAAATTATGTTAAAAGATTCTGTGAACCCAATATTACTAAATAAGATAGGAAAATTATAGCAAATCCTCGAGATTGAACAACGTAAAATAATTTTAGAAAATTATATCTGTGATGTTTCTGCGGGATCTTATCGGAAATAACTTTTTTATCTTGCTCAAAGGTAGGAGCAGATATACGTATACCACATTGTTCCCTAATCCTCTTAATGGGATCACACCGGGTATGTTGTTAATGTCAGTAGTGAATCCAGCAACATCTTGGTCAAATAGCACTCTCTTATGAATTTCATTACCGATGTCAACTATAACCTTTACCAAAAAATGATAATAAATTGCTGGAGAATGAGACTAAATAATGTACACAAGAAAATTATCAAGATGGAAATATGTGAAGGAATTCAATTCATAAACTCCATGAGGTAGATCATTACTGAATACTCTATATGCCAAAAAAAAAAAACAGATTACTGCTTCATGACCAGCTAAAGTCATCGAGTAGTAACATGTACTTCTTCCAAAGGCGCCTAGGCATAATTGCACTGATTAAGGTAGAATTTCTCGTCAAATCATCACTCATCTATTAAAGAACACAATTTCTATCAAAAGATAGGGATTTTACTCGCGTCTATTGCCATTACCAAGCCAGTTAGCTGGTAATCTTTTCAGCTACAACGTTAGGAAAGGAATAAATGTTTTATTCATGATTAGTAATCACAGTTAGCAAGTGGTAATAAGAAAGTAATCACAGAAATAATAACATTATTATAGCATGGATTGTATATAATTAAAAGAATTAATACAATATTAACGTTGAACTATTTAACTCATCCATGGATGGAAGAAGGAATATGTAGTACCCCATATTGAATTATGGATATTTAAGTTTAAAAAAGAAAAAAGAAAAAAAAATGAAAAAGGATTTCCTACAATGCAAAAAAGAAAAAAAGGAAAAAAACGGGATAAGTTAATGGGTTTTAGCCCATTAGTCATCTGCAATGTGAGGATGACAAAAAAAACCATAGTGTGAAAGAAACCAAGGAACGAAGTAGTATAGTCCCAACAAAAAATTGAACCTGCCTCTTTGATGATAAAAGGAAACGTTACGTGGTTTCGTCGTTTTTCTTACTCTGTTCGAGGAGTACGAAGAGGGAAAATAACTAAAGAAAAGTAGAAAAAGGAGGTAAATTTCTTAATTTAGTCCATAAATTTTATTCGTATAATTCATGGCTTTAAATTTGGGATTGAAAGTTTAAGAATCACGGGTTAAAGTGATAGAGAAATCTTTTAAATTCTCATGAACGGAGCGAGAATATTAAACATTGGCTTGTAATTTTTATATTTTCAGCTTAATCAAAGAATAAAATTTGGACAGTAAGGTTATTGTGATTTATGATAGTGAGAAAAATTACGTATAAGTATGTCTCATGGATTGAAGCAAAAATTTAGTATAAGTTGACAAGTCGAGAGCCAATCATGAAATTTCTAGAGTTGAGTAGTTTAAAGTAGTTATGTTTTAGCCTAAACAAAGAAATCAACATGAGATTGATATAATGTGATTATAGATTCAATTGAAGGAAGTCAAACCAATTGTTCGAGAAGACAAATTTGATATTCCGACAAGTGTATTGTTAGTAGTACTTTACCATGATTTTTGTTTCTTAACTTGCATATTTTATACATGATTTTAATGAAACAAGAGTTACTGAATGTTTTGAAATTGCACGTGGGTAAGTCTTTTACTTGATATGATACTGAAATGGTTATTTAAAATGTTCTCACTGTTATAATACATATTTACCATTATTTGAGATGTGATTATTGATGTTATGAAAGTTCTTCACTTACTTGAGAAATAAGTATTTTGACATGAGTTCAATTCAAGTCTATATGTAATATGTTTTGATATAAATTTAAATGCCCTGTACTATTTTAAAATTCTTCTATATAAGTATCTACTACTTACAAAAAAGTATAAATGAGAGTAGACCTTGATTTGAATTCCGTAGCTAACGAAGGATTCATTAGACCTAGTGCACCTAGTATTTATAGATTATTATTACAGCACTTGCTATTGGAAAGGTAGAACTAGCATACTGTTACTGATATCCCTCGAGTAGGGACCTACTGATAAGATATTTGACTCTTTTATGAGGGGTCCACTATTATTGACTATTTCTTGAAGTAGAATCCCACACTGATTACATCATTGATTCTTGAAAACTTCTTAAAGGATAAAACTTGATATGATAGTATTTGTTGGTTATTTCCAAATTGTTAAATTAACTTCTTATGTAATGGTTATCGTTTTCTGAAAGAGCATTATTTCGTGACCTTTTTTTATTGTCATGCTAGCCTGATTTATGACTTGTCCCCATTAAAACTGTTGTGGTTAAACATTATTACTCATTGAGCTAGCGTCTCACTCCTTGCTATTTTTTCAAAGAAAATAAGTGATGTGAGGGTTTCATTAGCTAGAGGATTCGAGTTGGCATATTCCTGGTGAGCCTGACACTCTTTTACATGGGCAGCTGTTTATTTATTTGTTATGTTCTTTTCCTTGAAAACTCTTAGAGTTTCTCCATAGACATGTCTTTAGAGTTTGACTATTCTATTATTATTATGGACTTGTATAGTATTTGATTTCTTCTAATGTTTCGGAGATGGATTTTGAATTGTTACTTTGTGGTGAATGGATTGTTGATGATTTGGTGAATGTTTCGGTAATGTTGGTTATTGTGTTGTTGATTTGAGAAAGAAATTTTTTTGAATAGGCGCAAAAACAAGGAAAACTCTGCCTGATTTTATAGAATATTGATGAGGCTTGTTGTAGAGTTCTAACCTCCTTAGCATCGGTCATGATCCTATTTTGGGTCGTGACAAAGTTGATATTAGGGTGCCTAGCTTATTTCTATGACTAATGGGGCACGGGTTAGTAGTAGAATCTCAATTACGGTTATCTTGTCAGCCATTTCTATAATTGTGATTCTGCGAGAGCATGATAGGATAGGTCGTGTCTTCTTTCTCATTCTTCATTACGTGTATGATATTTAGGACCAATTAGAAGAATCTAACCATATTTCTTTTGTTAATTAGATGGTTCACACTCGAGAAACTAATGGTATGGAAAGGAGTGAAGCTCACAGAAAGGGGCAAGGTTGGGGTCGTGGTGATACGACAGGGAATCACACTACCACTTCAAAACTTTCAAAAGAGCCCACTCTTGAAAGGATTGTTAGTTCACCTCCATCATCACATGAGGATAGTATTGCTGAGGCACTTGCTTCCATGCAAAAAGTCATAGAGGGTTTGACCGACCAACTAGATAGAAAGAAGAGGGTTGGTCAACATAATTCTGCACAACCACAACCACAACCATAGTTTCAGGCACCTGCACAGACTTACACATTTAGAAACAAAAAGACATCATTACAGGAGTTCCTGAAGCTAAAATCACTAAAATTCACAGGTTCAGATAGTTCAGTTGATCCTCAGAGCTTCTTGAATGGTACACTCAAGGCACTACGTGAGCTAGGTTGTCCTAATAAAAGAGATGTGGGGCTTGCATCGTAAAAATTAAAGAACATGACTAACACATGATATGATACCTTATTTCTAGAAAGGCCTGCTGGGGTAGCACCACTGACATGGGATAAGTACACTAAGTTCTTCATAGATAATTTTCTTACAAGCAAAAATATGCAAATCAGTATGAAAAATTAATCTAGACTTGTACATTTCTTAAAAACATTTAAGAAACACAAGATCGTAGTGGGTAAGTTTTCACTACAAGTTTGTCACTTAAGTGACAAATTATACATTTATGTATTCGCGTATACGAGATCGTATAACTTGATTACTTAAAGAATTATTTTATCAAAAGTTATTTTTTTAATGAAGGCAATCTTGAAGATTTATTCAAATGGGCAAATCTTAATTTTAAATACATTTTATCGTTAAAATGAATTATGCGGTAAGTATGTATTTCATTTTATCAAACCAAGAAACTTGAGATTAAATCGATTATTAATTCGTATCGAAAAGTAATTTCATCTAGTCAAAATTATTAAATTTGACCATAATTTAAATTAAATTGACCACAATTACAATACAACTAGTCAATTAATTTTTAATTTAACTAAAAATTAAATAATATTAGATAAATCTTAATCTAATTGGGGCTTTCTTTTAAATAACCCCAAAATCCTAAATCTACCTTACCAAGCCAGCAGCACCAAGCATAACAACAATAACAATAGCCCATATTCACCCAGGCTAGCAACAACAACCCAACAACCGACCCACATCCTTAACAACAATAACAATAGCCCATAATCTTCTTTCCCATTCTTCATTACGTGTATGACATTTAGGACCAATTAGATGAATCTAACCATATATTTTTTTGTTAATTAGATGGTTCACACTCGAGAAACTAATGGTATGGAAAGGAGTGAAGCTCACAGAAAGGGGCAAGGTTGGGGTCGTGGTGATACGACAGGGAATCACACTACCACTTCAAAACTTTCAAAAGAGCCCACTCTTGAAATGATTGTTAGTTCACCTCCATCATCACATGAGGATAGTATTGCTGAGGCACTTGCTTCCATGCAAAAAGTCATAGAGGGTTTGACCGACCAACTAGATAGAAAGAAGAGGGTTGGTCAACATAATTCCGCACAACCACAACCACAATCATAGTTTCAGGCACCTGCACAGACTTACACGTTTAGAAACAAAGTGACATCATTACAGGAGTTCCTGAAGCTAAAATCACTAAAATTCACAGGTTCAGATAGTTCAGTTGATCCTCAGAGCTTCTTGGATGGTACACTCAAGGCACTACGTGAGCTAGGTTGTTCTAATAAAAGAGATGTGGGGCTTGCATCGTAAAAATTAAAGAACATGACTAACACATGATATGATACCTTATTTCTAGAAAGGCTTACTGGGGCAGCACCACTGACATGGGATAAGTACACTAAGTTCTTCATAAATAATTTTCTTACAAGCAAAAATATGCAAATCAGTATGAGAAATTAATCTAGAATTATACATTTCTTAAAAACATTTAAGAAACACAAGATCGTAGTGGATAAGTTTTCACTACAAGTTTGTAACTTAAGTGACAAATTATACATTTTTGTATTCGCGTATACGAGATCGTATAATTTGATTACTTAAAGAATTATTTTATCAAAAGTTATTTTTTTTAATGAAGGCAATCTTGAAGATTTATTCAAACGGGCAAATCTTAATTTTAAATACATTTTATCGTTAAAATGAATTATGCGGTAAGTATGTATTTCATTTTATCAAATCAAGAAACTTGTGATTAAATCGATTATTAATTCATATCGAAAAGTAATTTAATCTAGTCAAAATTATTAAATCTGACCATAATTTAAATTAAATTGACCACAATTACAATACAACTAGTCAATTAATTTTTAATTTAACTAAAAATTAAATAATATTAGATAAATCTTAATCTAATTGGGGCTTTCTTTTAAATAACCCCAAAATCCTAAATCTACCTTACCAAGCCAGCTGCCCCAAGCATAACAACAATAACAATAGCCCATATTCACCCAGCCTAGCAACAACAACCCAACAACCGACCCACATCCTTAATATTCTCTCCTCCTCCCCCCCTTACCCAACAATCCAACAGCAACAACAGTTTGCTCTACCGGCCCAAACCCTCCAAATTGGCCCAGCCCAACGTCATCTTCTACAACGTACAACTAACTATAAACAATATCAACAATAATGTTGCAATAGCAAGAAATGACAATAACCACCAAAAACCTCACTGCTCTCACTCTTTTACCATTTTACCCTTTTTGGTACAACCATCTATGGCTAAAAATTAGATCCTTTCATCATCTTCAGTCTATGCTCATCATTTTGGGCGACACATTAATTCTCATCTTTGAATAATAGAGGCAACCTCTCTTCTCTCCATGCTCTCATTGGCGTGAGTTTGATTCAAGGACTAATGGTCTTTGTCTCACTATGAAATTCAAACATTCAAGAAAATGATTTTGAAATTTAGGATTTGAAATCCATTTTTTTCAAACTCAAAACCCTAATTTTTCTTCAATTCTCCCTATAAATACATAGTGAGGGATAGAGGTGAAGAAGAGAGATTCTTTGGGGAAAATTGGAGATTTGGGAGGAACATTTCTCTAATTTCATGTAACTAAAGAACTTGCGATGAATACACTCCAAAAATTAGATTCCGACAAACTCATTGAACTCTAGTGAGATTAATCGGAACTCCGATGGTGAAAGTCCGTTCGATTAAAGATTGTCATCCTCATTTCTGCCTGAAAAAAAGTAAATACACTTTCCTGTTTTTTTTCTCTTTTTCCTCTTTGGTTAGTTATTTCTTCTTCTTTTTATTCTTCTGTGTAGTTCTAATAACAGTAGGACTATTTTTTTAGATGACCGTGAAGGCCATAAGATTCAGAAATAACTGATTATTGTTTGTTATGTTGAGTTAACGTTGTTGTTTTCATTATGTGGATTATCGTTCATTCTTTTGTTTTGTTTTTCTTTCTTTGGATTCACTAATGTGTTTAAATATTGTCTTTAGTCCTTTTTTACGTGATTCATTTTAGTCCAATACTGACAAATTTGTTTGTTTGTCCGGTTTGGGTATATTATGTAATAATCTGCTAATTGGTAGTCAATTTTGTTTGTTGTTTGAATACTGAACGATAGTCGTGAATATTCTTCTTTATGATCTGTGGATCGTATTTTGTTTAAGCTTTGAGTCTTGACTGGTTTTGAGTCTATTTCTTATTCGTGTTGAATGAGACCACTCTTGGAACTCCCTTTGAATCACAATGTCAAGGAGGAACATGTAGTGTGTCACATTGGTTTCAAATGATCCTACCCTTCTAGGACATATTTTGACTCAAAGTTCAATTGAACTTGGCGAGAGAAAGATAGGATAGATGTATGTGACCAAAATAGTGTACTCTCTTGTATTTTCCTCAGCTTTCGCCTATTGTCATTAAGAGAAACTGTTGAGATATGGTTTGGCCTATTCATGTGATTTTTATACATGTTTTACTTTGAAGAGGTCAAGTCTGTTGCTCTATGTCCCCCCTCGCACTATTTGAGCCATTTTTAAGAAGCTCATTTGTGTCTAAAAGGAGTTGGTTTCAGTTCAATGGTAAAAATAGGTATGTCCCTCTAAGATACTGAAATAGACATGAAATGCACCTCATTGTTGCTTTCTTTTTCCCCTTCTTCCTTGAATTGATTTCTGTTGGTTGGGATTTGCCTTATTATATTACTTGTCAAATTATTCATTTTAGAATAGATACTTATTCTTATCTTCCTTTTGTGACATGTGACATTGATCCGACTTAGTGGGCCATGGAGGCCCAATCTGTTAAGTCAAGCTTCCTCCAAGTCCAAAAAAAATATACTAAAGTCATGAAGATCAAGGCTGCATACAAAGATATATAGTGAGGATACATCATATTACAGATGATGAAAGCTTGTACGGGTTAAAGGGTGAAAAAATGGAAAAGGAAGGCATGTATATAGGTCATATATGCTAGTATACAGTGATTATACAGCCAAAATGTGAAGTATAGAAGCTGATATACAGCTATCAGCTGGTGTACACAGTTGAAAAGGGGCCGAAAAAAGGCCATAAATAGGCCCAACAATTGGGCAGATTCTAGTGGGCCAAATCAGGGGCCCATATCTTAAACTTTTTTCCTTTAGTTTATTTGTAAATTTATTTATATTTGATTACTGTTTGTAATGAACTCTAAAATTTGGTTAAATCAAATTAAATTTTCCTTTGAATTGCCATTTTTTTCTATCTTTATATTTTTCTTCTTTTTTTCTTGATCATTAGTCATATAGTCTTATTTCTCAAGTTAAAAAAAAAGTAAGTTGCTTTATATTTTTTTTGCTTTAGAAGAAGACTTTGAAAATAAAAAATGACATTTTAATTTTATTCATGTGCTAATTTGGTTTATTTAAGTTAAAAGAATTCTCCTAAACCTAAAATCATTTTTCCTTTTAAAAATCAGACATTTTCACTAAAAAATTAAATATTTCACAATTTGTTTAAAATTGGTGTTTTTTTTCTTTCTAAAATTCACTGTTCGAAAATTGATATTCAACCATTCTTCTACCCTTTCCATAAAAATAATTGAATTTCTCTTAAGATTAATAAATTAATTGAATTTAGTTTGACCTTCATGTTAGGAGAGCTTTACTTTAAATTAAATGAATTGTTTTTTTACGTGAATGGAATAAATGCCACGTTCGTAAATGAGCTTAAGATCTAATTAGTCATTTTGTACAAAGTAGTCAAATTGTCTTTTGTAAATCGTTTTCTTTACGGATGCTTCTTGAATGCCTTAAATACCTTCTCAAGGCGTTAATCCTTACCTAGTTTCTCTATTTTTAAGGATTTTTTTTTTTCAAACATTCAAAATATTTTTAGTTTTTTTTTTTATATTTTCTCAAAAAATTCAAATGGCAACTCTGTACTGTTTTAAATTGTTTTAAGTAGTTAAAATTATACGATCTCTTACAAGGAGGAATAGATACAAAAGAGACAACTATGGGCATATTCTTAGGAAGGCCAGGGAGAATAAAGTGGAGGAGGTTCAAACCTCTAATACCTTTGCAACATTAGAAAAAGATGGGGAAGATGGAGATACGGGACAATCACAAAATAAGAATGAAATGCATAAAAATACCAATAAAAAAGAAAGTACCAAAGATTGGGTTACAACTACATTTGGTAAGAAGCAGGTCACAGAAAAATCGAAGGAGGTAGACAAGGATCCAGTAAAACAAACAGTGGACAACATCAATGAGATACAAAACCAGCAAAAGCATGCAGAGCACAAAAAAAAAGATTAGAAGATAGATTCAACAGAACTCACAATAGTACCCCATAATAATGATAATGTTGTACACAAAGTAATGGAGGGATTTTTACCATTGGCAATTCAAGCAGATTAGCTGATCAAATTATCTAACAAGAACAAAGAAGAGTTGGATGATGAAGATTTGGAGGAATTCATTGAAAAAGTAGCAATTAAAGGATGCTTATCTCCTAAACAAATAGACACAATCAAAGTAACATAGGGTAGAAAGTATAAAAAAAGCAAAAATGCAGGTGCTACTACAATGCAGACACAAAGCCATTGTATACATAAGTCAGGATGAATGCTTTGATTTGGAACATAAGATCAGTTAATACTAAAATGGCATTCACAAGGTTGATCACATTACAAAAAAGACATCACTTTTATTTATTAAAATTTTAAAACCATTTCAAGATTCTAGTAATATAGAGGAGTATAAAATCAAACTAGGTATGCAACATGCAGTGGCAAATTCATTAGAAAAAAATTGGACATTTTGTGATAGTATTGTTCATTATATAGTGGTGAGAGATGAAAAGCAACAAATGACATTAAAACTGTACAATCAAGAAATATGGATGGTAGTGTTGGTAACACTGGTATATGCTAAGTGCAATCAACAAGAGAGGCTGATTTTGTGGAAATCTTTAATACATATTTCACAGCAATAAATGAACCATGGATTATGGAGGAACTTTAATGTTGTCACCAACAATGAAGAAAAATTGGGGGGTTTACTAGTTACTTTGAAAGACATAGCTGATTTCAATCGTTGTATCAGTTTATGTGATTTGAAAGACCCGAGATTCAAAGGTTGTAAATTCACTTGGTGGAATGAAAGATTGGATGAAGACTGCATTTTTGAAAGACTGGACCGGGTATTATGGAATAACTTGATGCAAAACTTATTTTCGATATTGAAAGTGAAACATTTGACTAGAAGCGAATCTGATCACACTCCATTACTTTTACAGTTTACTAATCCTTAAAAGAAAATCATCAAATCATTCAGATTTTTAAATTTTTGACTGAAGGAGGAAAATTTTTTGAAGGTGATTAAACAGAACTGCAACACTGATATACATGCCAATCCTTTTATTATATTCCAATAGAAGTTGAAAAAGATCAAACATGCACTGACTCAATGGAGTAAAGAGAAATTTAGTAACATCTTTCAGGAGATTAAAACTCTAGAAGATGTTATTAAGGTAACGGAGGTACAATTTGAGCAGAATTCCTGAGCTGAAAATAGAGATAAATTGTTTAAAGCACAGGCAGAATTAAATATGCAGTTAAGAAGAGAAGAAGAATTCTAAAAGAAAAATAGGGTTTGAGTGGTTTAAATATGGAGAGAGGAACACAAAATTTTTTCATACTATAGTAAGGGAAATAAGAAGCAGATTAAAGGTTAGCAGAATTCAAAATGAAGATGGATGTTGGTTGGAAAACTAGAATGATATTTCAGATGCTGCAATCAATTTTTTTCAGAGGCAATTCACTAAAGAGCAATAGTATGAGGATTTTTCAATTCTTGATGAAATACCAGAGTTGATTAATTCTCAACAGAATGAAGAGTTGATTAAATTTCCTATTATGCAAGAAGTTAGGGATACAGTCATGGGGTTGAATAGAAACAACACTGGAGAACCAGATGGTATGACTGGAGCTTTTTATCAGAATGCTTGAAAAATAGTTGGACAAGAGATATATGAAATGGTAAATACTTTTTTTCTATGGATATGAACTACCCAAGTTTATTACTCATACAAATATTGTGATGTTGCCTAAAAAGTTAGTTTTAAATAATTTTTCTAACTTTAGGCCAATTTCTCTGAGTAATTTTGTTAATAATATTTTTTTCAAGAATAATTCATGATGGAATCAAGAAGTTGTTACCATAAATTATTTTAGAGGAACAAGAAGGATTTGCATAAGGTAGAAGCATAGCTGAAAATATTTTGGTAGTCTAAAAAATTATGTCAGAAATAAGGAAAAGAGGTAAACCACCAAACGTGATTTTGAAATTGAATATGATGAAAGCATATGATAGGATGGAATGACTATTTTTAACAAAGGTAATAAGGAAAATGAGATTTGGTGAAGTTATCATTGATTTGGTGTATAGACTGGTGCGTAATAATTGATATTCAATACTCTTGAATGGCCAATCAAAAGGTTTTTTCAGATCATCAAGAGGATTGAAACAGGGAGATCCTTTATCTCCAACTTTGTTTATAATTGCTGCTGAGGTAGTGTTTAGATCTTTAAAGGCATTATTGTTGAAGAAAAAATTTAAATTGTTTGGGATGCCTAGTGAAAGTCCAAAAATAAATCATCTAGCCTTTGTTGATGATATGATAATTTTATGTAAGACAGAATTGAATACTCTAAAGATTTTGACAGAGCCACTGGAGAAATATGAAAGTACATCTGGTCAGAGGATTAATAAATACAAGAGTGCTATCTATTTACATAAATGAGTGTCTTATAGTATGGTGGTCATGGCTAATTTGGCAACATGTATTTTAAGAAAAGATTTTCCTTTTGCATATCTGGATTGTCCCATTCATATGATAAAAAAGAAAGACTATTATCAGAGTATAATGAACAGAATCAGTGGTAAGTTACAAAGCTGGAAGGTAAATTACTTTCTTATGGGGGTAGGGCTATCCTTATTAAACATGTTTTTTCAGAGTATTCTAATTCATTGTCCTTCAATAATGAATCCTCCTATAAATGTGCTTAATAATATTTAGAAGATGTTTGCTTAATTTTTTTTGGAGTAGTTACATTAAGGGTAAATGCAAACATTGGGTAAGGTGGCAAAATTTATGCCTTCCAGAAGTAGAAGGAGGACTGGGGTTTAGGATGTTAAAGGATGTTTTTATGATTTTATTTTACAATTTGTGGTGAAATTTTAGAACAAAAAAATTCATATGGACTAAGTTTATGCATAACAAATATTATAAGGAGCATTCTAATATGATTTTGTGGAGAAAAGGGTCAAGAACAAGTTTGAAAGAAGATGTTGTAAGCTAGAGATTTGATTAAGCATCAATTTTGTGAAAAATCAGGAAGGGTAACTGAACTATCTGGTAAGATAGTTGAACATATTAGGGTAGCTTATACAATGTTACAAAAATAAATAGAGAATGGGATGAGAGGTATGAGGAATTCAGAGATTTGGTAATGCAGGGAAGGTGGAATGGAAATCTGTTGAAACAACTGATAATAGAAGAGATTGGTAATTATGTGATTCTCAGAGTAAAGCAACCGAAGATGAATATGAAAGAAGATAAACCAATTTGGATGTTGAAAGCTAATGAAAAATTCACTGTGAAGTCAGCATAGCAATATATAAGGCAAAAGAAGGAGAAGAGCAATATTTTTAAGGAGATGCGGATAAAATATTTACCTTTTAAAATGTCTTTCTTAATGTAGAGATTATGGAAAAGAAAAATACAAGTGGAGGATGCTATTAGAAGATGGGGGGTTGAAGGACCTACTAAATAGTGGTGTTATACTAATCCTGCTCAAGAAATAATTGCACATGTGTTTCTTAGAGCACCCATTTCTAATAAGACCTGATCTTATTTTTCTTCTTATACAGGTATAAATATACAAGGATTAAGCTTTAGAGAAACAATATTAGCATGGTGGAATTCAAATGTTAGGCTCAGGAACAGAAGCTATTATCTAGCTATTCCTAGCATTATTATTTAGGAACTGTGGAAGTGGAGAAACAAAGGAAAGCATGAAGGAAAGCAGGTTACTGAGCAAGTTGTGAAGCATAACATCATTAGAAATATAATAATGATGTTCAAGGTTAGAGAGCCATACCAAGAGTTTCCCTCTACATGTCCAGCTATTCTATAGGAGCTAGCAAGTTAGAGAAGAAGAATTAAAGTGACTAAAGTCAAATGGGAATTTCCTCAACAGGAATGTGTTAAGTACAACACTAATGGGGCATTTAGAGGGAATCCCAGGATAAGTTCTTATGACTTTTATTTGAGAGATGAGATGGGTAACTTAATAAATGCAAAAAGAGTAGTAATAAAAGACAACAAATCTAGATGCAGAGGTAGAGACAATTCTACATGGAGCTATTCATTGCAATCAGACTCAATTAAGCAAAGTGATTATACAGACAGATTCTTTGAGCATGCAAAAGATACTAAATAGAGAGTGAGAATGCCCTTGGAGCATAACAGACAATATGGAAAAAATATGGAGTTATTAAAGCATACAGAAGTTCAATATCAACATATTTTGAGGGAAGGGAATAAATTAGCAAACTATTTAGCTAATTATGCATTTGAGGAAAGAGAGTTCATATTCACAAATTTCCAGCAGCTACATCAAACAGGGAAAAAGATATTGTGATAAAACACAAGTTTCATACTTAAGAGTGTCACTAAAGAGAAGTTGAAAGGCTGAAGAGGCTAATGCTACAGTTCATAATCATCTATGTACAATCCATGCAAGGCCACAAAAATAAAGTAGAGATACTTAGCCTATTCTACAGCAGCCTACAAATTGGACTCACAGCAAAAGAGAAGGATCTCAAAGGCATTTATAGTTCGATAACCTGAAAAATAGCTATTTTTCGAACACTTGTGGTTCCAAGCATCCCAGTGTGTTCATACTAGTTGCATCTATAATTTTAAAGGGAATTAGTACAGGCAGATTTAAGATGTATGTATTTCAAAAGGTAAATTACTTACTCAAAAAAAGTAACCATATTCAGGCAATTAGATCCTTCAACGAAGCATAAAAAGGTGATTCTAGTTTCATCCACCGGAGAGCTTAGTTGAAGAACATCAAAGAGGATGCAAATTAGATGAAAAAGAAGAAAAAAAATAAAAAATGAAATGTGGATTAGATTCTTACATCTGCAAGCTTATAAAGAAGATCACATGCAGCTGCCATGGCACAATGTTAATCACCCATAGACGAAGGAGAACAAATTGGCGGCTGAATAAGGCAAATGCCAACATCGGCGGGCAAATAAAGAGAAGAAAATGGGGAAATGAATTAGGAAACCCTAAGCATCTGATACATGTAATGATATTTAATTGGGATGGATCGGATCAGATTTTATTTTTTCAGCATTTTGTTGAATTGGGCTAACCGAATAAGTAAAGACTATGTTTTTATTTGCTTCTTAATAATATAATCCGAAAATTAAATAAAAAATAATTATATTTAGCGATTATGATAATAAAAGAATTGTGGGAGTAAGAAAAATAAATATCACTAAGTTTTACATTAAGGAATTAATATGAATGAATAATTATTAGTAAATTGAAATACTTATTAATTATTATTATATCCTATAATGAAAATAGATAAATTCGAGGAATTGTCAAAAAAAAAAGAGAGTAAAAGATAAACTTTTAATTGGTCAAACCCTGAGAAACTAAAAAGTGTAAAATAATTAAGAAAAAGATACATAAAAATATAAGAGAAGATGAAACATGCATATTCTAAAAACTAAGGAAAAATGGAGTCACACAAAAATTATAAAATGATCAACAAAAAGAAATTGCTTATTTGTAGGTTTACCTCCTTTGTCGTTTCATTCTTCTCTAATTATTGTACTTAATTGGTTCTATACTTTTAAAAGAAAATCATAATTTTTATTTTTTAATAATTTCTCGTATCGTTTCTACTTCATCTGAGATAGTGTCATAATTTGCGTACACTTTACCCTCTCCAAATCTCATCTTGTAGAAATACACTGAGTATTTTGTTGTTGTTGTTGTAACTTCGCATATCATTTTTTTAGTTCTTATTTTATTAGATCCAAAAAATAATTTTTAAAGTTAAAGTTATGATTTTTTTTTTAATTTTTCGTGTTTTAAATGCCAAACAATAAGAAGATAAAAAAGAGAAGTGATTACAAAATGATGTAAAACTAAAAGCAACCAACAACAGTGGTGGCGCAGCGGAAAGGGGCTGTCCCAACCTACCCAGAGGTAGAGGGTTCGATCATGGGTATGGACAAACACTCTGTTGGGAGTTCTCTCCCCAAATGGGGCTCGACGCGGGGCGAATACAGATATAGTCGGATTCCTAAAAAGCAGGTACCGGACACCGGATGGTTTAAACCAAAAAAAAAAAAAAAAAAAAAAACTAAAAGCAGGATAACTTGAAAGATCTACATAGGTACATATCGTTTTCTTTCCTTTTTAATGTTTTATTAAGATTTATTTTCCTTTCCTTTTTTTTTCAATCTTCCCTTTCTTCTTTTCACTTTTAATTTCTTTCCATTCAATTTAATATTTTCTTCCTTTTATTTTGCAGTTTGCCTCCTTATTATTCTCCAATTATTACACAAAATTTATTTTTATCTTTAAAAGAAAACTATAAATTTATTTTTTTTAAAAATATTAACTTATATCATTTTAATACATCATACTCCTCATCCTTTGTATGTCAAAAGAATAGGAGAAAAAAATTTAGACTTCTCCAAAACTCCATTCCTATTAGATTTCGTTAGAGAGAGAAAGACCCACCTCTCTCTAAATTTTACCATAATACACCCAAGTAGACTGTGAGTTGACCCGCGCACCATGATGATTGAGGTATCACTCACTCTTGCCCCACCGAAGCCCCCTGACCAACAAGATTGCCAAATGGAAATCGAACTCCAAAAAGAATTCATACAGTGAAGCACTAAGAAATAAACTCCCCTCTTCATCTCACCCTTACCTAGATCTGACTTCCCTTGAAGTTGATGAGCAGACATATTTCCTAGATGATGCTATCAAACTAACTACAGAGAATAAGGCGAGGCTTTATACTCCATGGAGGAGCGTTATTATCATCAAAGTCCTAGGGAGAAAGTTCAATCACCAGTTTTTACATAATAAACTCTCAAATCTTGTAAAGCTTCAAGAGAACTTGGTATTGATAGATCTGGGATTGGAATTCTTTATGGTTAAGTTCAGGAATAAGGAAAGCCAGAAACGTGTATTGTACGAATGCAATACTCTCCCCCCATAAAAAAAATCCAAACCAATATTAAAATCATGCTTCAAGCTCATGAGAAAAGAATCATAGTGCTTTGATAGTTTTATGAGTAAGTTTGATATATATTAAGGCCTCAAATAACTCCTAGCTATTAGACGCATCAAAATATCCCTTACCGATTGAGTTTTTGAGGAGAATATTGCTATAGTAGACTTCAAATGATCATATCTTTTGTTCTACAAATAATTTTTCAGCTCAAGACCCACCAATTTGTATGAAATTGAATTAGCTTTCCAACGATACCAATTTTGCCTAAATCTGATACACAGATAAGAAGTTATAATACTTTTAGTGAGAGGCAGTAGCTCAACACGTTATGCCACATCGCGGTGATGGACAATTTAGCGTTCGTCCTTTTCCAGTGAGGCACCATGATGGCGCCGCATCTCACCAAGGTGAAATTTTGGAATTATCCGTTTCCAGTGGCAAAATGCGATAGCACCGCATCGCGTCATTGGGTAAAATTGGGATTGTCTGTTTCTAGTGGCGCAACGCAATAGCACCGCATCGCGCCGTAGGTCAAAATCTGGATTTCCAGTTCCAGTTCCAGTTTCGAGTTTTAATTTTCAAGGGAATTTAAGTTTTTTCTCTTCACCCCATTCAGTCTCAACACGGGATTTAAGTCCCAAGAGAGCACTATTTGCTCATTATTTTCATAATTCTCTCAAATTAAGTAACCTTCTTTCAAGAACAAACCCTAACTTATCCAACATTCAAGATCAAGCTTCAAGAATTCATCAAGAACTTTCTCAATTTCACCAACTAAGGTATGTTAAATGTTCATCCAGAGGTTACTTTCACCCATGGAGTGCAAGAACCTAATTTCAAATCCAAAGTTGTGATTTTTACAAGTTATTGTGATTTCAATTGTGATTTTAACAATGAATCCCCATGAATTTTGATTTTATACCTTGTTTACATAAAATTATTGTTGTTATCAAACCCCACACGTTTGAATGATGTTGTTCGCTGATTTAATTCATAATTAGTGATGTTGACGTTGAAGTCATGCTATTACTACAAGCTTTGAACTATTCCCATGCCTAGCTTAAACTACGAATATCAAGTGTTTGATGAAATGCCTACAAGAATGAAATTTTAATAGATGCTTTCATTATGTTCTCAAAGCCTTAGTACTATTTTGCTATTATTGCTATCGAGTCCTGGGGTTATGAATATCCAAAAACTTAGCTTTTTACTTAGTCTCAATATCTTCAGAATGGGTTTAGATATGTTATGAGCATTATCAGTTCAGTCAGTTATCATAATCAGTTAAACTATAACAGTTCAGTATACCGAGTCAGTTCAGTTAGGAGTAGGATTCAGCATCGAGCGAGTGCAGTGATGACGACTTCTCTATCAGATAGGCAGAGTTGTTAGTAGCAGTCCTTGTACTACAGAACTACGTAGCCAGCGTAGGATATGAGGAGTCACTCGTCAGTTTAGGCTTGGATACCTCTCAGAGGTCACCCGTTAGTTTAGGCTTGACATTCTTAGTTCTTCAGGATAGCATATTAGTGGATCCACATAGCCAGTATTAGTACCCATGGCACGGTACTGACACCCTTCCAACTGGGGTCACAGGTTGGACCCCAATTTGCTCATTGGGGCATGTTGGTTAGATGATAGCTCCCATAATTTCAGTCCAGTATTCAGCTTAGTAATTAGTTTTAGTTTTGCTGAACATAGGATAAAATATCAGTTATATATTTATCAATATTCAGTATCTCAGTTTACAGATTATATTTCAGAATATGTTTTATGCTTGGTCATGCATTCTCAGTCTTTACAAAGTTCATGCATTCTATTAAGTACTTTATGTTATATATTTAGTCAGTTATTACTCATGCACCTGAACCCATGTATATCAAACTAACCTCATTTAGCATACCAGTACATTCAAAGTACTGATCACATACTCATTTCTTGCGCTATGATGTGTAATATCATAGGTTCGGATGCTCAGTTTCCTGATCGCGCATAGACATACCATAGTATCAGCTGTAGCAGTGGTGAGTCCTCATACCTCGAGGACATGATTTATTTACCTCAACATGCTTTATCAGATTTAGTATTTTCTATTCAGTCAGATATTAGTTGGGGGTTTGTTCGATCATCTCCATAGTCAGTTATTAGAGGTTTTTCAGACTAGTACAAATAGTTAGTCAGTCTTCAGTTTTTGGTTATTATTGTCAGCCGTTTTATTAGTATTTTCAGTATTTTTTTACAGATATTATCAGAATTATGATTTAAAATCTTCTGGCATTCCTCAGTTAAATTCTGTATATGATCTTTTGTTATCGATTTTACTCAGTGCTCACAACAGGTACCAGCTCATGGGTTAGCTTGTGGTCTCATGGGACCATAAGCACCGTGTGGTGCCTAGGGTGTACTCTCGGGGCATTACAACGAAGGACCTTGGTTTGTAGCAAAGTCATTTGTATCAGTGAGGCATTGGAAGCCAAATTTAGTACCCAGTGAAACACAGATCTAAACGACTGCGATATGGCTCCGTCTCCCACAACTACCCATAAAGTTTTATGATAGGCTAATTTTGGAAAGAATAGGGAAAAAGATTGGTCAATTACTCAAGATTGATTCATGCACTTCTTCTACATTGCAAGGGAGATATGCACGCATTTTGCGTGCAAATTCCACTTGAAACTCTCATCAAATTGTATACATTGGACACCATAAACAAGCTATTGCCTACGAGGGGGAAGGTATCCTCTGTAAATATTGTGGCAGTTTGGGACATACTGTAGTCATTTGTGGACACGCTAAATCAAGTCAAAATAACCCACCAAAGGACACAGGCTTACACCCAACAACTTGAGATGAAGAGCAGGAATGGAAGACAGTGACATTCCTCAAGAACAAGTGGAAACAACCAAAATCCCCCAAGTTCACCGAAGAAGAACGGGATAGATTCTGGGCAACACATAAAGGTAAAGATGTATGAAGCTCAGTCAGGTAAGTTCCTAGAAACTAGAAACTTCAATTATGCGATAGATGCTACAACTTCAATCAGTAAAGTCACCGCCAAGGAAGGAGGGTTGAGTTTGGAAAACCCATCTCAGATGGGCCACACGGGTAATGAAAATAGACCCTCTGTTAAAATCCCAAACACTTTGGGGCCAACAAAAGAATAACCCCTTCCTAATCGATCACTATTCATAAATGTCCTAGCCACTAATGGTGATCCAATAAAGGCCCAATCGAACAAAGTCCAACCTATTAAAAGCCCAAATGACACTACAAGATTAAAATTAGATACCCCTTAATAAAGTCAAAGGGCAAATGCCAATCTAATCAATTAGTCACTCCTCAATGCCCTGTACTTACTGAGAAGAACAGTGCCTCTCGAGACATCAACTTCTCCCATTCTTCTAATACCATTTTACCGGTTGTGGGTAATAATTATGTCAACATAGCTGACCCTGAGGGAAGGCTGACACCCTCCACTCTTCTCACTATAACCTAATCCCTAACTCTAGGGGAAATGATGGCAAAAATGGGAGCCTTTACTCCTAATCAGTTAGCCCTTCCCTTTATACCTCTCCTAACACTACTACTCAGAAGGATAACATGACTTCAAATAATGACTCACCCAAACCTTCGTTCCACTATGAGTACACTAGTCTTCATCTCAGAACCTCTTTTCTCAACTAATCTCCCAACATCATGGCTAGAATTGGGGATGACAGGCCAAGCAGTTCCACTTCACCTTTAGGTTGAGGAGAGGGACATCACCTTGATCATCCAGAACCCCAGTATCTAGTCTAGCTGATAATGAAAGGGATAAATCAAGGTTTGGGAAGCTTGAGACTGTATATATAATAGCACAAGTTAATCATCTTAACAAATCCTGCCCTAGGAAATGTTCCCAAAGTTATTCAATCAAGCAAGCCTGACATTACCTTTTTTCCCTTCCAGGATACTTAGGATACCTAAAATGCTGGAGGCAGGCCCCAAGTTCACGCTAACTCAACAGGAGATTTCCTTAGAACCTACCCCTCTTGTTCCAACCTACCGGTCCATAGAAATGAGAGAAAGAGTGGAGACTATAGACTTACCAAAGGAGAGTGATAGAGAAATAGAAAGGATCCTAGTCTCCCTAAAGATTCCAAGAACAGATGTAAGAACATTAGAAAAGCCACTAAAATTTAAGGTTTGAGGATGTGGTAAGCAAATAGGAGATCATCCTACTACCCTAAGACCTAAACAAGTTCATCATAGAGATATCCCTCCCATACAATACAATGTTGAACCCTTACAACACCAAGATAACACCATTGACCAAAAAAGAAAAAACAATAGAGACATCATATCTAGACAAAGGCAAGACACCAATAGGGGATACCCCAATACAAACTATCTAGTTAATGATAAATTGCATCATATGGAATGTTATGGGAGCTAACAATACTGAATTCAAGAGGTATTGTAAGTCAATGGTAGATATCCTTAGACCTTCTATTCTAACCTTGCTTGAGACCATGATGAATAATCATAAAGGCATATTTGAAACTCTAGGGTTCTCTAATAAAATCCAATTCCCTACTAATGGCAATTCTGAAGGCATAGTCATCATGTGGAAAGAGAAAAACATCTATATTATAGATATTTCTATCAACTCCTAGGCAATCCACACTACTGTCTAGGTACTAAGTCCTCATTCTAAATAGTTCCTTATTATTGTGTATGTTAGTAATTCCTTTGAGGATAGAAAGCTCTTGTAGGACCAAATCAACAATTTTGCTAATGATATCTACAACTCTAACAATAGCACTTGGGTGATTGCGGGTGATTTCAGTGAAATTTTTATGAGCTCTAAAAAGTTTTTGGGGTAATAACATTGAAACTCCAAGACTTCCCATTTTTGGGATTGTATTAACCCTAATAGACTGATAGACTAGGCTTCAAGGGTAATAAGTACACCTGGACCAATAAGATATATAGGAATAGACAAGCCCTTATATTGGAAAGACTAGATAGAGTTCCAGCTAATGAATCATGGATCAATCTTTTCCATAAGTTTACTGTCTTTCACCTTCCCAGGACTCACTCTGACCATTGCCCCCTCATTTTGAATCTCTCTCAGGATAACCATTTCTCGTCTAGGCCATTCAAGTAAGAAACTATGTGTTTCTCTCACCCTTCTTTTCTCTCTATGGTCCAGAATTCCTTCCAAGCAGACTTTTTTTTACTGAGGCCACTGTCCACTTTGGAGCCTAAATTAAAATCTGGAATAAAAACGTTTTTGGCAAGATATTCCACAAAAAGAAAAAACTCATTTCAAGATTAGCTAAGATCCAAAAATCTCCTAATTACCCCTACAACAATTTCCTCCATGACCTGGAAAGATCCCTCACTAAGGAATTCAGTGATATCCTTCTTCAGGAATAAGAATTTTAGAGATTAAAATCTAGAATAAGATGTCTCACTAAAGAGGATAATAATATCAAATTTTTCCATGCCTCTACCATCAATAGAAGGAGGAGGAACAAAATTAATTCCATGAAAGATGACTCTGGGAATTCGGTTTACTCTTAAAAGAAAATCAAAGACAAAATTCTTAACTTCTACAACAATCATTACATGTATGAACACTACTCCCCCCATTAACTACCAGTCAAACCCCTCTATTCATGGTTCCAACTCTTCGACAGAGCACTAAGCTCTAACATCCATACCTTCTGACTCTGAAATCAAGAAGGCAGTGTTCTCATTTCAGCCTTCTAAGGCCCCTGAACCAAATAGTATCCACCCTCTCCTTTACCAAAAATACTGGGATATTATAGGCCAATATGTCCTAAACTACTATAGGGAAACATTCCCTTCCTATACCATAGGAGAGAAAATGAATGAGACTTACTTATGTTTTGATTCCTAAATATAGGAATGTTGTCAACCTTAAGAACTTCAGGCCCATTGGGTTATGAAACACCCAATACAAGATCATCACAAAAATAATTACAAATAGGATTAAACCTCTCTTTAATGGAATCATAAGTCAGAGCCAGGCTAGTTTCCTCACCTACAAAAGATCTTCTGATAATGCTATTGTGGTTTAGGAATTCATATCCTACTTTACAAAAAATAAAGTAAGGAATTCTAATATGATACATAAAATAGACTTAGAGAAAGATTTTGATAGAATTGAGTGGTCCTTTGTTAGGCAATTTCTCTATTTCTTTAACTTCCTTAATAAACTTATCAAGCTTATAATGTCCTGCCTCACCAACTCCTCCATCTCTGTTCTAGTATATAGCAATAGAACCCCTTTATTTAAACCTACCAAAGGAATTGGACAGGGTGACCCTATGTCTCCTTATATCTTCATCATTTGTATAGATATTTTCTCTAGGAGAATTGATCATGAAGTGGACATTCTAAATTAGACCATTATTACTATCTATAGGGGTGGGACAAAAGTGCCTCGTCTATTTTTTGCTGATGATCTGATCCTATTTTCTAAATCCAACTCTAGAAACTATAAAACCATCATGACCACTCTCAACAGTTTCAACCACCACTCTGGGCAAAAAATTAACATCTCCAAATCCAAAGTTATTTTTTCCAATAATTGCTCGGCAGAGGATAGAGTGATCCTTTCAAACCACCTCAATATCCAAGATAAGGACTCTTTTTGCAAATACTTAAGATTTTCTATCTTCTTTAAGAAGCCTACCAATGAAGATTTTTAGTTCATACTGGATAATTTCAACTCTAAACTTGCTGGCTGGAAGACTAAGCTTCTGAGTTTGGCTGGGAGAACAACTTTAGCCAAATCCATCCTGAGTAATATCCCTAATTATGTTATGTAATATATCTCCATTACACTTCTACCTATAGTTAAATTTTCGAGTACTAGTACCTATAGGCTCACTCCTCTTTTCACAAATTCTATCAAGAGCAAAACCCTAGATTCATCAAATTCATGTCCAAGTCTCAAGAATTCACCAACAATTCTCATAAATTCAGAACCAAGGTATGCTAAATGTTCATCCATAGGCTCTTCTCACCAATGGAGTTCAAGAACCTAATTTCAAATTCAAAGTAATGGATTATACAAGTTATTGTGATTTTAACTACGACTCCCCATGAATTTTGATTATATACCTTATTTTCGTGAAATTATTGTTGTTATTAAACCCTGCATGTTCTGAATGGTGTTGTTCTCTGATTTAAGCCTTATTTTGGGGATTTAGTATCAAAATCATGTTACTACTAGTTGCTTTAAAATAAAACTATTTCCATGTTTAAGCCATGCATTGTAAGTGTTTGATGAAATGCCTCAAAGAATGAGTTCTGAATAAATACTTATATATCATGTCCTTAAAGTGTTAGTATTATCTTTCTATCATTGATATCGACTCCTAGGGGTTATGAATACCCAAAAACTTAGCTTTTTACTTAGCTTAAGTACTTTCGGAAGAGTTTCAAATATATTAGAGTATTATCAGTTCAATCAGTGAATCATTCAGTAAGATCACTTTAGTTGGGAGTAGGATTTTGCACCGAGCGAACCCAGGGATGGGGGCTCACCTGCCAGTTAAGGATGTGACCTTTAGTAGCAGTCCCTGCATTCCAGAACTACGTAGCCAGTGTAGGTTTGAGATGTTAACCTACCAGTTGAGGGTTGACATATATCTCACCAGAGAACCTGCCAGTAGAGGGTGACTCTTTAGTACTTTAGGACTTCATTTTAGTGGATCCATACAACCAGTGTTAGTACCCGTGGCATGGTACTGACACCCTTTCAATTAGGGTCACAGGTTAGACCCCAATTAGCTCATTGGGGCATGTCGGTTAGATGATAGCTCCCACAGTCTCAGTTCAGTATTTAATATACTTCAGTTCAGGCTTGCATTGACTATAGCATACAATTATCAGTTATTCAGTTATCAGATTTTAGTATTTTAGTTTACAAACTATTTTAAGAATCATATTATATGATTGGTCATGCATTCTTAGATTTTACAGCATTCACGCATTCATATCAGTTATTCAGTTATTTTATGCTATTCAGTCAATTATTATTCATGTACATTAGCCCATGCATATCAACCTAATCCCATTTAGCATACCAGTACATTCAAAGTACTGACCGCATACTCGTTTCTTGCGCTATAATGTCTCATATCAGAGGTTCGGACACTCAGGTTCCCGACCGTACTTAGATATCCCAGCACATCAACAACAACAGTCATGGTGAGTTCTCATATTTTGAGGACCGACCATATTTATTTTTATGCTTTCAGTTCAGTAGTTAGTTAGAGTTAGTTGGGGCTTGTCCCATCAACTATTATTCAGTTAGTTTTAGAGGCTTTCGGACACTTCAAATAGTCAGTTAGTTTGTCATTATTTTTACCACTTTCTGATAGTTGTTTTCCAGCACTTGTTTCCAGATTTATGATTCAGAAATTCTTTAGAACTTAAAACCTTATGGCATATTCAGATATTCTGCACATGTTGTTTTTGTTATTATTTAGTGTTATCAGCAGGTACCAGTTCATGGGTTCGTTTGTTGTCACTTGTGACCGTAAGAACTGTGTGGCATCCAGGGTGTTCTCCTAGGGCATTACACTATGTGATTTGACTATTTTATCTCTCCTCATAGTTGCATTATGGTATTTCTAGAGTTTGGGGGTGATTTTCATGGTTTCTGATGTATTTTAGTACCATTTAGGCGATATTGTGAATTTGGTGGCTTCGAGAGCCTTATTGTGGACTTATGTGGATATCATTTGATCCGTGCGATCGATGGCTGAACAGACTATGCCAGAAGCTTTGGAATATCAATTTTAGTCTATGTAGACCTTTAGTTTGGGTCCCGATGTACCCAAGCTCATTTTGACCTATTGGTCAAAAAGTTGAAAAATTTAAAATATGGGTGTGGGATCCACATTTGATTGAAATAACCTCAGATGGGAAATCTGACTTCACCAATGCGTCCAGAACGTCGATCTTAGGAGGGTAACATGTTTGGTTAGATTTTATGACTTTTAAATCTTATTTCAATCCTCGGTTTGAAATATTATAATTTGGATTTTGGGAGTCAACTCTATGAAAATGATGTTCTTTAGAAGATCTAATATTTTCATTGAGTCTAGAGCATCGAATTTAGTATGACTACATAGTTTGTTTGTGTATATCGTACTCTGAACAAATTCCGAGCACCCCACTCAAAGCTGGCTTGGACTTAAAAAATCTGGTTTTTCAAAAAGCTGGGTAGCATAAAACATCTCTTTTTTGCCCATTTTTCTCATTCTTTCACTTGCCTCTTGAGAGTTAAACCCTAAAATAGTGTGAGAGTTTAAAAGTGAAGCTTGTGGGAGCTTGAGAAGCTAGATTAACATCTATTTTTTGATTTTATTGCGGATTTAAGGTGAGATTTCATCCTTTTTACTCTAATTCTTGATTAATTTCTCAAAACTCCAAAAATCTTAGGGCTTGATGTTAAACCCCAATTTCACCCCTTTTCAATTGAATAATATTTTAATCTTATAATTACTAGTTTTTCATCAATTTAACCTTCAAAACAACTTCGACTCTTGATTTTAACATGAATTTTAAAGATTTTATCTAGTATAGCTCAAAAATAATTTTTCTTCGGTTTGAACAACATTTTTTACTCAATTTGGCTTAGGCTTTCAGCCGTAGATTCCTAAAAATATGGGAAACACATTTTATAGTAAAATTATAATTTTTCCCTTTTTTTAAAAAAAATCCATTTCGGGAGTTCGTTTTGACCCCGAATCAAAAGTAGTCAATATGGATATCTTTAGCTTTGTTTTGATGCGTAGATTCTATATTTCTTGGTTTTAGTTGATTCTGGGATCATTCGTGGAAAGTAAGGTCGTGGGTTTGAAGTGTAGCAGACCGATTTTGGCATTCAAGATAGGTTATGGCTTAATTTTTTCAGATTGGGCTGGGTAATAAATTATGGTATAAAATGCATGTTAAGTGTGGGAACTAATCATGAAAAATGTCTATCTATGTTTTGTGCCCGTGTGAGGCCTATATGTGATATAATTATTAAAATTGAGATATTGTGTGATATGTACGATCGTGTGGGGTCCTTTATGATGTTGATAGAATTGAATGCATGTGAAAAATTATATTGTGTTGTTGCAAATTCCTATTGTGGTACCTTTGGTGTATCGTGATAAATATATTCATACTTCTGGCACATGAAACATGTGGAAATTCATGGATAAACGAAAATAATAAGTAGATATTGGCTTACATAGTTTAGGAAATATATCCTACGGTTGGTTGTGGGAATACTCATTGTGATTGGTTATGAGCATTACATCCTCATATCATATTCATTCATGAAACAAATGGTACCATCGTGGCAATACTTGAGAAACACTGACAACACCTTTTTATGCCAGAAAATGTGAAATCTTATAAAGTCCTTCCCGAGGGATTTTTCGAGAAGGAGATATGGATATGCATATTGGGAGGCTTGCCTCCGTAGGTGAATATGATGGTTGTGGGATGACCTCGTGCATCATTACACTTATTTTATTGTGTTTATGGTGTGTTTGTATTGCCATATTGACTTGTCTTCTTTCTATATGTTCTATATATTGACTTGTTAATGTCTAATTTTTCTATCTTTCTTTATTTGTACTTGATGATCTTGATATATATGTTCCTTTTTTGTTCTACTTGTATGTGGTATTGTGTATAATTGTATCCCTGTCTGGTGTATCATTATATTATGTGTGGATATTATAGAACTGTTAGTGCAAGTAGTGTGGGCTACCATTATAGGACATTTTCTGATTGTAGGTGACGTGTACTTGGTATATATTTTTTATGCTTTATTTACTACTTTGCTTGGTCGGTCTATGATACCAACAGAGTACAAGTACACTGTACCCACAACTACTGTGCCCTTACGATACAGGTCCTAGATCGAGTGCACCTCAAATTGGTTGATTTTTAGCACCTTCAAATTTCTCAAGGTAGCGGTTGGACATTCATACGCCCGTAGTTCACCTCTATCATTCTATAGTAGTTATACCTTTATTAGTATTCAAAGACATATTGACCATGTGTGGATATTTTTGATGTATTTGACTTATGATTTGTATTAGTAGTTCTTACACTATTGACACTTGGTTTTGGAAATGTATGTTATTTGGATATGTTCTTTCTGTATTGTTATAATTATGTGTATGATTCGGCTCTATTCTAGAAACCTTACCTTAGGGTATTTCCATTGTTTCCTCTTTTTGTATCAGTTTTGTTGATAGGCTTACTTGTCAAGGTACACCGCAACAAGTTTTATCATGATCCTCGTATTTGGGTCTTGACAAATTGATATCAGAGTATCCAGGTTTCATTAGTGTCAATGGTGTAAGAACTAGATATATAATAGAGTCTCGCAGATTGGTACATAGATGCCCGTATCTATCTTTAAGAGGCTATAAGTTGTATTTAGGAAACTTTCCTTATTTTATTCCTTACCGTGTGATGTTCTTTCATACCTTATGTTCTGAGTTGTGTTTTACTCTTTCCGCATAGATGGTGTCGACTAGGTCTCACGAGGTCACTGATGCAGAGGTTACTTTTGGAGAGAGAGTTCAGTTAAGAGGGAGAGACTTGAGTCGTGCGAGGACTCAAGAGAGGGAAAGATCCCATGGTTCATCCCTGTCTAAGAGGAGTGCTAGGGGACTTTTTCCTGAGCCTCGTGTTGAGAAGGTTGGAGGAGTGGGTTCTACTCCAGTTCTTCGGAGTTTGTCTGCCACAGTTTTGGAAGGGTTATTGGTCATTTATTAACCCATTTAGAGGGTTCTCCTTTGGTTATGACAGGTGTTTCTCCAGTTCAGAGTGTGGATACCCTCAGACCCCGAGTATTATCCCTTCACCAGTGACAACACCTGAATATTTGGCATCAGGATCAGGGGTTCAACCTTCATCCGTGTTACCTTCCCAGTTAGGATCTCAACCTTCAACCTTCCAGATTTGTCATGTATCCTCTTGTTGCTAGTTTGGTGATGACTCTTGAGGATCAAAAGAGATTTGAGAGCTTTACTCACTTAGGTCCTCCAAGATTAGTGTTGTAGTAGACGAGGAGGCCCATGAGTTTTTGATTGACTGCCGAGAAAAGTTGTATGACTTGGGTTTACTTAAGTCTCACAGGGCGGCTTATACAATATATCAGTTGAGAGATGTTGTGAGAGATTTGTAGAGATTATTTGTCAGCTATAGGCCTGTTGATGCTCCTGAGTTATCGTGGGGTCATTTTGATGATGCCTTTCTAGAGAGATTTGTTTCCTACAATTTGAGGGATAAGATGCATGATGAGTTTGATCGTTTGGAGTAGAGCTTTATGACTGTTACAGAGTATGAGGCACGTTTTCATGCCTTGTCCAGATATTTCTATGCCAGTATTTCCACCAAGTTTGTGAAGGGTTTGGACGTCTCTCTTCAGTTGGCTACATCTTAGATGGTTGTATTTAGAGTGTCTTTTTAGAGTATTGTGTATCATGCAAACATGACAGAGGGAATTCTATGGGTATCCTAGGGAGACACCTAGAAAGTATGCTATTTTGGTGTGTTTAGAGGTCAGGTTTCTCATAGTAAAGATTTTAGAGGTTCTCATGGATATCAGGGTAGGTCGGTATACGCAGTTTTGTAGAGTTTTGGTGGTGGATCTTCTAGTTCAGCAGTTCAAGGTGTTTGTCCAGGCCCAATTGTTTCTTCAGCAGTTTAAGGTGTTCGTCCAGGCCTAATTGTATCTTCTCTTATTGATGCGAGTCGTAGAAGGTGCTATGTATGCGATGAGATTGGTCATGTGGCCAAGGACTATCCCCGTTATGTAATTAGGGATACTCCTATTTTAGTTGGGAGTGGTAAGGGTGCTACCAGAGGTGCGAGAGAAAGAGGTAATGGAGATCATAGGGGTGGTTATGGGTCCACTCAGGCAGTTGGTGGTTGTGAGAAGTGCTATGCTATACCAGCCAGACCTAAGGTAGAGGCTTCAGATATTGTGATCATAGGTATCGTCCCTATTTATTTCAGACCTGCATCTGTATTATTTGATCCAAAATTGATTTTCTCCTATGTGTCTGTATATTTTGCTTTGGGTTTTGATTCTGTTATTAAGCCTTTTGCCATGCCTATTCGTGTATCTACCCCAGTAGGTGATTTTTTAGTGGTGGATCATGTGTACCAATCTTGTGTTATGACTTTTGCTGGGTGTGAGACTTTAGTAGATCTGCTTGTGTTAGATATGATTGTTTTGATTTATTTTGGGTATGGATTGGTTGGATCCCTATGATATTGTCTTAGATTGTTTTTGTAAGACTGTGACTTTAGCTTCACCGGGTGTGCCAAGGATATCTTGGAAGGGTGCGCTTCATTCGGTACCCAAGAGGGTCATATCTTATGTTTAGGCTTATCGATTGGTTGACAGGGGATGTTTAGCTTATTTGACTCATATTTGTGATACTAGTGTTGTTTCACCTCCTTTCTTGGATTCTGTTAGTGTTGTCCATGAGTTTATGTTTGTTTTCCCTACAAATTTGCCTAGTATGCCTCCAGATCATGATATTAATTTTTCTATTAATGTTGAGCCAGGCACCAAGACTATTTCTATTCCTTTATATAGGATGACCCCAGTCCTGTTGAAGAAATTGAAGGATCAGTTGCAGGAGTTATTGGATAAGGGATTTATCCGACCTATTATATGATCTTGGGGTGCTCTTATGTTGTTTGTGAAGAAGAAAGATGGGTCTATGCATATGGGTATTGATATCGGCAGTTGAATAAGGTGACGATTAAGAATAAGTATCCTCTTCTTTGGATCGATGATTTATTTGATCAGCTTCAGGGTGTTGCGGTGTTTTCAATTATTGATTTGAGGTTTGATTATCACCAGTTAAGGATTAAAGCTTCAGATATTTCGAAAATAACTTTTCAGACCCGATATGGTCATTATGAGTTCTTGGTCATGTCCTTTGGGTTGACCAATAACCTTTCCATATTCATGGAGTTGATGAACCGGGTGTTTTGACTGTATCTCGAATCTTTTATTATTGTATTTATATATGATATCAAGGTTAATTCCAAGAGTGAGGTTGAGCAAGAAGAGCATTTGCGGATTGTGCTTCAGATATTAAGGGATGAGAAGTTATATGCGAAGTTCTCTAAGTGTGAGTTTTGGTTGGAGTCTGTTTCTTTCTTCGGTCATGTGGTGACTAAGGAGAATATTATGGTTGATCCAACCAAGGTTACAGTGGTTCGTGATTGGACTAGAATGATGTCGCCCATCGAGATTCAAAGTTTTGTTTGCTTGGGAGGTTATTTTCAGTGTTTTGTTATGGGTTTCTCATGTATTACAACTTCTTTGACTAAGTTGACTCACAAGAAGATTTCTTTTCAGTAGTCTGATGTATGTGAGGTATGTAGACACGTAATTTTGTCCCTCCCGAGAGTGTGTTTTTACCCATTATTTCACTTTACCGTAGACATTCACTCAGGTGATAATTTTCACTCAATAACAAATCCAACAAACTCTCAACCATTTTTGACACCTCACCTTAACAAATTTAACAAAATCACTCTACCCCTCATATACCCCCACCCCTACCCCCACCTCACCACCCCTACCCCTACTCATATACCCCTCACTCACGTTTTTCTCAATCGATATGATAATAGAATTGGACAATCACTGATTCTATTTTTTTCTAATTAAAAAGCCACCAATTCGTACCCACACGGGAAATATACACACAACATATACACCACACACACAATTTAATTCACACACCACTACTCCATCATATTCCATTTTTTAATAATTCACCTCACAAATACATATACACACTACATCACAATTCATACTCTCACAACTTTCATGGATTGAAGACACCACACTCTCAATCGGACACAACTCCAATACACAAAAACATACACAATTCCACTCACACACAAACCTTACCTCACAATTCTCATATATCCACACATCATAGAAACACAATAACAAAAGTACGCACATACACACATACAATGGGGGTCGACGGTGATCGGGAAACTGAGAGAAAAAGGAAAAATAGATTGAGAATGAGAGATTGAGATCAAGAGATTGGGAGAGAGAGAGAATAGGTGGAGGTTAACTATTCCAGCAAGTTTCTCATTGAAAATCGATCGGAAAACGTCCCCTGGTTACTACTTATTACTGTTACAGTGGAAACCCGCCAAAAATCAACCGAAAAACACCATTGTCATAGTAAATCCGATCATTTTCTCTGGTTTGTTGTAACTGCCGAGGTCATCGGAGTTTCGGAGATGGCATACAGTAAATTATCATCTCTACCAGCATCTTTTTATGCAAACTAATTCAAACAAACCCCAATACGTATCAAGTAGGTGTGGGTTTCATCTCACGCATTTGTTGGTTCTATTTGAAAAAAAATAGAACAAAAGAGTGAAATCAAATATTGGTTTTTTTGTTATTGAGGTTTAAATCGAGGTATTTTGGATGCGGTTCTATCTTTGGATATATTGAAATCGACAATTGAGGTCTATTCCCCTTCTTTTATTTTACTATTTATGATCTTCAGTGTTATGGATTGAATGTTTTGCGTGCTGTTTGATCTTTGTTGGTGATGAAGAGTTATTTTATGTTGATTCACTGTTGGTTCCTTTGACTATATACCGTGTGATGAAATGGTACCTCGCTTGAAAATTGAAATCGGTAATTTGGGAATAAAATTGGGGTGAGGATTGGAAGTCGTTTAAAGATGAATAGTAGTTAATTTTATTCATTGACTATTGGTTTGATTTAAATTGAATCTTGATTTCATCGAATTTGATAGTATCCAGACTAGGCCACCAAACGGATAGACAAACGATAAGGGGTAGGCAAATGTAAGAATTATGGATTGGTGAATGTTAAAAATGTGTGTTGAATGGTTTTGTCTTATCGTACTTGGATCAAATATACTATTTGGCTGGGGAATTCTTCAAGGTATATGTATTGTTTTATCTGGGGAATGCCCTGAGAAAGTTGTATTCGAAGATGGAGCGTGATCAAGGCCCATGGCACCGGGTAGAGCATAGTTTTGGATTAGTGTAGGTTAGTTTAGGTTTACATTTCAGTACCTTTTTATTTTGGGTCTGTAATAAATTGAACTGGACACTAATTTTGGTTTTGTTTGTTTGATTGTTTGTTTCGTGTTTATGTTCTTGTTGTTTTATACATTCATAGTGTCGTACTAGAAGATATAATTTACGAAGAGACCATGGTCAAACCACAGGATCGAGAGGTGCCTAACACCTTCCCCTCGGTCAACAGAATTCCTTAACTGGAATCTCTGTTCATGGATCAGCTTTCAAAGAGTCAAAAATTATTTTGAAAAAAGATTTTCAAAGGTGACTTGGCACACCATATTTATGCCAAGTGACGACTTTTCTTTAAATGTAAATAATCCTTTTCGAAACAAATCTTCATTTTTGTCACTTTAATAATAAAAAACCCTTTCAAAACTTAAAATTAATTTCTTTTGGTAAAAAAAAGGGCGTGACAGCTCTGACGACTCTATTGGGGAACTTTTCTGAATTCGAGCTTATTTTTTGAATTGTATCGGCCCACTTTGACACTATAGGTGCATAAACATCTTATTTGTGTTACTATTTGTATTATTGTTTTATCATTGTTGAGTGCCTACGTGCTACGTGTTTATAGTTTTTCTCTTATCTGTTACTGCTTTATATCTGGCATCATGTGCTTTACCCCGAGTCATTCTTTCCACAACAAGTCTCGGAGTACACGTCATGTACATGAACTCTAGTTGAGTTATCTTTATTTTAGGAGGGGGAGCCGTTGGATGTATGGAGTAGGTGGAAAGCAATCACATCCACTATCGACCATATGTGCCCCCGAACATCCTTGTTAGTAGACCCCAGCCTAGGTCAGCCTTTAGGTCATGCTTATCTGCATCATATTGAGACCTAGCGGGACCCACTTGATCCTTTGTAGGAGACTTACCACTAAAGTATCCTTACGTGCTAATTGTTGCATCTTTAAAGATAACAGGGTTATCTGACGAATTGATTAGGGGAAAGTATTTATTAGAATTAAAGGAGTGTGTGTTTAAGCAAGGAAAAAGAAAAGAAAAAGTAGAGTTTCGTAGTTTTTTTAGTGTTCTTTATACTCATTTACTCCAAAAACAAAACATCAAAAGATTTTACCTTTGTTTCCTTTAGCAAGTATTCATAATTCAAAATTTTCAAAAAGATTTTTTTAATAGGAACTTTTTGTAAAGAAAATTCAAAAAGATGGTAGAAGTTTTGTACATTTCTTATAATGAAAATACTAAAAAGATTTTTCCTTCATAGTTGTTGGTGTCATTTTTGTGTGAAGTGTCAAATTGAAAACTCAAAAAAGATTTTATTGACATTTTTCATCGTCTGTCTTTGGTCGTATCTCTCTAGTTAGGGTTCAGTTTTTTATTTAATCCTTAATTGTCCATTCTGGATGAACTACGCACACCTGATTCTTATCTTTATGGAGTGAGATACGTAGGCAACCCTTTCTAGGGTTCGGTGATCTTATTTAAAAAATCCATAAAGATTTTCTTCTCTTCATTTAGAGTAGGTGTTTCGTATACATCTTTAAAAGAAAACTACAAAAAGATCTTCCTTTAATAGTTTCAAGTTTCATTTTTGTATGAAGTTCAGAATTGAAAACCCAAAAAGATTTTTCTTTGGTAATCATAGGTTTCATTTTGTATAAGAAGTTGAAAAAAAAAATCGTCAATTCTTTTGACAATTTGTTATTTTCTTTTCTTCTTAAAGTTTCAATAAAAAGAAAAAGAAAGAGAGTTTGATCATCTACATTGTGCCAAAACTTCATGAACTATGCACACCTGATTCTCCTCTCGAGAGAGTGAGATACGTAGGCGCCCTTCTTGGGTTCAGAGATCTTTTCAAAAAGAAGATAAGGAAAATAAAGGTTTTGAGAAAGTATTGAACTCTAACATGTTTTCTATCTCTTTTCCAGTTAGTTTAAGGTGGTTGGTTTGTGGAATTTTGGATGGTCCTCCATAGTGCACCAAGTTAAGAGAAAGTTATGGCCAACAAGAATACTGAAGTTGTTGTCACTAATCAGATAGAGAGTTCAGGGAATGAGAATGTAGGAGCTAATGAAGATATTCAAAAATTAAGGTAGCAAATGATAGAAATGCATCGAGCTTGGCCTAATGGGTTGCCGCCTTCTCTATTCCCACTGATAATCTAGAATATCTTTCTAGCTTGCCTCCAGTGTTACATGCACAGTTCCCTATTTTTGTTGACACGCTACAACATGCATCAGGTTCTACTCTAGGGAAAAACTATCCAAACACTTCTAATATTTATTTTCTCACTCCCCAACACAAGACTACCACATGCTCGGCTCCACCTGCTATTCATGCGTTTGCGGTGCCACCCCCGCCCGAAGCTTCTTCTTTTAGTGTCCATCCAACAGTTGTGATTCCTCACTCTGCAAATGAGCCTGTATTGAATATTTTTGGTGATCAGCATCATGCTTTTGATCCCACATTTAAGTTGACTGGTCCTTATAGCTACACTAACCCGCCTGAATTTCCTCTTAACACTATGAAGGCTTTTATGACAGAAGAACAAGAGGAAATGACCAAAAAATTGAGAAGTTTAGAACTGGCTATGAAGAACTTCTAAGGACTCGGTGGTTACAAAGGTGTCTCGTATAAATATCTATGTATGTTTCTAGGAATTAATCTCTCTTTTGGCTTTAAAATGCCGAAGTTTGAGAAATATGACAGACATGGGGACCTAGTGGAACATTTGAGGTGTTATTGTAACCAACTAAGAGGCACTGGAGGGAAGAAAGAATTACTCACGGCTTATTTCGGTGAGAGTCTTTCAAGTCTAGCTTTAGAATGGTTTGTTGATCAAGATATTGACAAGTGGAATAGTTCGGATAACCTGGCTAATGAATTTATGCAACAATTCCAATACAATGTGGAGTTGATCCCTGATGAGAAATCCTTACCTAATATGAAGAAGAAGAGTACTGAAAATTTTAGGGAGTATGCGATTAGATGGCGTGAACAAGCTGTTAGGATGAAACCGCTATGAAAGAAAGTAAGATAGTGGAGGTGTTTATTCAAGCACAAGATGAAATATATTATTAACACTTGTTACCTGCATTGGGAAATCCATTTATTGAGGTCCTCAAAATGGGGTAGATGATAGAGGATAGAATTAAGACCGGCTGCATTGTGAGTTTCGCAATATTGAAAGCAACTGCTCAAGTAATTCAGAAGGGTTAAGGAAGTGTTGGGGAGAATAAGAATGAGGAAGATGCATCTGCTATTGTAGTTGGACAGCGGGTATGATCAAGAAGACCACGTCGTCGTCACTCTCAGGCTCAAGCCCAAGTTCATGCCTAAGCTCCACATAATCACTCCCAAAATCCATTATACTCTATTCCCCCCTCCATATCTAGTATATAATGCACAACCATATTTTCAACCCCCATCTTACCCACAATGGCATACACCAATTCCTCAGAGTCATCCTCTAACTCCACAAACATACCAAAGCCCTTCTAGGCTCGATTTTTTATCCAAGCTAAATAATGAAATGAGGCAGAAATCGAGAGATAGCTTCACACCAATTAGAGATTCATATGTTAGTTTATTTCAGAGATTAGTATAGTGGGGTATGATCACTCCTCTCCTTGGGCACACTCTTAATCTGCGTTCAAGAAATTTGATCCTAATATACGATGTGCATATCATTCTGATGCTCAGGGTCATAGTATTGAAGATTGTTGAGATTTGAAAAGATAAATTAAAAAGATGATTCAAGATAGATCAATTATGGTACAGAACATTGACAGTGAGGAAAGCTCTAGTCATGCTGATATGTAAACCAGTGGCTAAGATATCAAGCTCAGTAATTGGAAAGTCACTCCTCTCCCTGCTAGGATGGATGTTTGGTAGTTTATTTTCTTTTCTTTTTTGTTATCCGAATAATTTCAGGGTTGTAGTTCGAAATCTATCTTGTTTTGTCCCTCTGTAATTTATGTTCAAACCCTTTTATATTTTATTTTAACTAAATAAAGTGCCTCTTTCCAATTATGTTTTAAATATGTGTTGTTTGTTTGTTTTCTTTATACAGTACATTTTCTACTGATTCTAGTGATATGACATGCCTACAGAATTTTTAGCCAAATCTTAAAATCCAGTTTAAGCATGAACTTTAAATCAGAGGGCTAAAGTTAAAAAAACATTTGAGAAAATAGGTAGAGTGCTGAGACATTTGGTGACAAGTTGAAGCCTTCTTTGAAAATTAAGGTATTTATTTTGAGAATCACAAGAATAACTTGGTCATCAATTAAAAAACATGTCTCAATTAGGTTAAATAGTAGTTGTGTGATCCTATATCAATAGGAACAGAAAGAAAATCAGCTCCACAAAAGCATGAGTCATTCGACGTAAGGTATGTACAACAAAGGTGGAGTTGTATGCTGGACAAGTGCAAAACAAGTAGTGACGCACAAGCTCATTTGAAGTTAGTTCTGTTGAAGTGTCGTAAATGATCTTCACATTTCACTTCATATTGCATGATGTGTACTTGCATTTTAAGGATTAATATGACTAAGGCATTTCATTCTGCTATCCAAACATTGTGCCATCCTTTGACCAATTTGAGCTTAGTTCTATTTTTTTTCAAATCCTTCTTTTGGAATCAAGATAGAGTCAGTAAAACTCAAAAGAAAAGTGTCGAGCAAAAGAATAGTGTCAGAATAGTTTCAAAAAAATAAGAGAAAAAAATGTGTCCAAAAAGAAAGAAAAGAGAAGAGTGTCAAGAAAAATAGAGTTAGAAAAATCCCAAAGAGAAAAGAGTTAATAAAAGAAAAAGAAATCAGAATTAAGCAAAAGAACAAGTTGTCGGAACTACGTTTGACCTGATTCTACTCTTTTGGGGGTAAGATACATAGGCAGCCCTACTCTGGGTTCGGTCCAATCAAATAAATAATTTTGAATTATCCAGTAAAAGAAATTGGGTCATGGATTAATTCCATTGTTCAAATCAATTTCGAGAGTTGTGAGTATCCCTACTCGGGGTTCGGTCCAACCAAATAACCAATTTAGAATTGTCCAGTCAAAATAAACTGGGGCATGAGTTAATCCTCATTGTTTGAGTCAATTCCAAAAGTTGTAAGTCCTACCCAAATTCGAGTGTCGTTTGGGCCTCATGCCATCCTTTCTTTCTAACCCTATCCAAAAGCCAAGTTACAACCAAAGAAAAACCTCCAGATTAATCTTTGTGAATGTTAAGGCTAAGCATGAAATAGATATGATAAGGCATTTGGGTACTACTTGTCTTTATCAACATAAGGAATTAGGAGAGAAATAAAAATGAGAAAGTCTTATTGGTGAAAACCCTTACGGGCACTGTAAGACGATGATAAGTTGAGAGAGATAAAAATGAGAGAGTCTTATTGGTGAAAACCCTCATGGGCACCGTAAGACGACTGTGAGTTAAGAGAAATGAAAATAAGAGTCTCATTGGTGAAAAACCCTCACGTATACCATACGGAAATGGTGAGCTGAGAAAAAAAAATGCGAGAGGCTTGTTGGCGAAAACCCTTCAAGGCGTCACTAGCCAAATGAGGTCTCTGAATGTAATTGGCCCAAGGAAGTAACTCAGTTTCAGGGCCATTAACTCAAGAACAATTGGTAGAAAGTTTGGATGGAAAAATTAGATGCTTAATCCAAAATGCATGTCATAATCATTAGAGTTGACTGTCACTTTCAGATAAATTTTTCTTTTATCTTTTTTAATGGGGACATTCATTGTCTTTTCTTTCTTTTTTATAGTTTTATTTTTGTTTTCTTGAGTCAATTATCCAAATAAATAAAAACTAAAAAATTATCATTTTTCTCGTGTCTTTGAGTTAAGTCCATGTCAAAATAAGTGAGAAAAGATTGCAAAATTGGCTACCAACTTCTTCAATTGCATAAAGCAAGATATAAAGGTCAGCGCATGAAAGAGACATGATTGTGAGCCAAAATAAGGCATGCAAAAACTTTTGTCAATAGACAAGTCTGGAAACTCATGAAAATACCAAGGTTCAAAGGATTTATCTAAAGAGCATGGCAAAGCAGTGATATTGTGCTTTGTTTCAGAGTCACTCTTAATAATCTGAGTTCGGATAAATGATGCTACAAGTCAATGACATATGCTAATGGTTGGAAGCAAGAATAAATATGACGGGAGCAAGAGCGATTTTCGCGAAAGCTAAAGCCACAAATCAGCCACCATGTTTTTAAACTCACAAGTTTTCTTTGTATGAAACAGGAACACATGTTTCCTTCAAATCAAGGACTTTAAAGCCTAAACATCAAAGGCCGTAATTTCTCAAATCTATAAATGCAAGGGGGCAATGTTGTTGCACAGGTAATTCAAGCGAGATTTTTAAGGAGACACACTTCCTTGTTTGGGTAATTCAAGCGGTATTTGTGAGGAGATGCATTTCCTTGGGTAATTTAAGTTGCATTTGTAAGAAGATGCCTTTCTTGTTTGGGTAATTCAAGTGACATTTGTAAGGATACACACTTCCTTGTTTGTGTAATTCAAGCGACATTTGTAAGAAGACGTACTTCCTTGTTTGGGTAATTCAAGTGGCATTTGTAAGGAGACATATTTCCTTGTTTGGGTAATTCAAGTGACATTTGTAAGAAGTCGCACTTCCTTTATTGGGTAATTAAAATTTTACTTGTTAGGTGATGTACTTCCTGGTCGATTCATCCCCCTTGATTCCTAGAAGTTGTACTTCCTAGTCTAGTTATTCCCCTTGATTCCTAGAAGATGTACTTCCTGGTCAAGTCAGTCCCCTTGATTCTTAGAAGATGTACTTTCTGGTCGAGTCATTCCCTTTGATTCCTAAAATATGTACCTCCTGGTCGAGTCATTCCCCTTGATTCCTAAAAGATGTACCTCCTGGTCGAGTCATTCCCCTTGATTCCTAGAAGATGTACTTCCTGATCGATTTATTCCCCTTGATTCCTAAAATATGTACTTCATGGTCGAGTCATTCCCCTTGATTCCTAGAAGATGTAGTTCCTGGACGAGTTATTCCCCTTGATTCCTAGAAGATGTACTTCCTGGTCGAGTCATTTCCCTTGATTCCTAGAAGACGTACTTCCTGGTCGAGTTAATCCCCTTGATTCCTATAAGATGTACTTCATGTATGAGTCATTCCCTTTGATTCCTAGAAGATGTACTTCTTGGTCAAGTCATTCCCTTGATTCCTAGAAGATGTACTTCCTGGTCGAGTTATTCCCCTTGATTCCTAGAAGATGTACTTCCTGGTTGAGTCATTTCCCTTAATTTCTAAAAGATGTACTTCCTAGTCGAGTCAGTCCCCTTGATTCCTAGAAGATTCACTTCCTAGTTGAGTCATTCCCCTTATTCCTAGAAAATGTACTCTCTAGTCAAGTCATTCCCTTTGACTCCTAGAAAATGCATTTTCTAGTCGAATCATTCCAATTAACCCATAGAAGATGCATTTCTTTGTTCGGGTTTTTCAAGTAGTTATGATATGACTTTCACAAAAGTCCTCTAATGATAAACTGGAGCAAAAATTTAATTCCTACTTTTGGAACTTTACTTTTCTGGCAAATGGAATTTCTCTTTATAATAACATTTGTTTGGGATATTTTTCTTTCTAGTTTTGATGTGATTTCAGGATATCGCTCGAAGAACAGGATGGATAAATGGAAAGTCAAAAAACAAGAGGAAGAAGTTGAAAGTCAAGCTACAAGGTGACGAAGTTGAAAGTCAAGCAACAAGGTGACGAAGTTGAAAGTCAAGCAACAAAGTGAAGAAGTTGAAAGTCAACAGATTAAAAAATAGCAAGTCAGGAGCCCGTATGAAGAACAGGGTAAAGAAATTGAAAACCAAGCAACAAGTTAAAGAAATTACAAGTCAGGAGCCCGCCTGGAGAACAGGGTGAAGAAATTGCAAGTCAGGAGCCCGCCTGAAGAATAGGGTAATGAAACAGCAAGCAAGAGCCAAGGGAAGCTGCATAGATAGGACTTTTGTAATTTCATTTATCTTTTTAACTTGTAATTTTGATATTTGATGTAATGAAAGAGTCACAGGCCGGAACCTCGATGGGACCTCACTCGACTCGATTATCCTTCCTCCTTCTATTTCTTTCTTTGAATAATGATCGGTTTAAAATTTTGTCTCGTTATCTACTTCTTTGCATGAAAACAATTTGTGTCTACATCCAAAGAGGGGCATTATGTAGACACATAATTTTGTTCCTCTCGAGAGTGTGTTTTTACCCATTTACCCTCACTTTACCCTAGACATTGACTCAGGTGATAATTTCCACTCAATAACAAATCTAACAAACTCTCAACTATTTTTGATACCTCACCCTATCAAATTTAACAAACTTACCCTACACCTCACATACCCTTACCCCTACCCCCACCTTACCACCCCTACCCCTACCCATATACCCCCACTCATGTTTTTCTCGACGAATATGATAACATTAAAAAGCCACCAATTCATACCTACACGGGGAATATACACACAATATACACACCACTAATTCTATTTTTCGCATTAAAAAGCCACCAATTCATACCTACACGGGGAATATACACACAATATACACACCACAAACCTAATTCAATTCACACACTACTACTCTATCATCTTCTATTTTTTAATAATTCACCTCACAAATAGATATACACACTACATCACAATTCATACTCTCACAACTTGCATGGATTGAGAACATCACACTCTCAAGTGGACACAACTCCAATACACAGAAATATATACAACTCCACTCACACACAGACCTCACTGCACACACTCACCTTACCTCACAATTCTCATATATCTATACATCATAAAACATACAGTAACAAAAGTACGCACACACATGCATACAGTGGGGGTCAATAGTGATCGAGAAACTGAGATAAAAGGAAAAAATAGATTGAGAGTAAGAGATTAAGATCAAGAGATTGGGATAGAGAGAAAATAGGTGAAGGTTTACTATTTTAGTGAGTTTCTTAATGGAAATTGGCTGAAAAACGTCCCCTGGTTACTGCTTATTACTGTTACAGTGGAAACCGACTGGATATTGACCAAAAAATACCATTGTCATAGTAAATCCGGTCATTTTCTCTAATTTGTTATGACTGTTGAGATCGCCAAAGTTTTGATGATGACATATAGTAAATTTCCGTCTCTACCAGCGACCTATTTCTGTAAACTAATTAAAAAGGACCCCAATACGTATCAAGTAGGTATAGGTTTTGTCTCACGCATTTATTGGTTCGGGTTGGAAAGAAAATAGAATAAAAGGGTAAAATCAAAGCTTGGTTTGTTCGTTATTAGGTTTCAAATCAAGGTATTTCTGATGTAGTTCTATCTTTGGATATATTAAAATCGACAATTGAGGTCCAATTCTATTCCCCTTCTTTTATTTCACTATTTATGATCTTTGGTGTTATGGATTAAATGTTTTGTGTGTCATTTAATCCTTATTGGTGATGAAGATTTGTTTGATGTTAATTCACTATTGGTTCCTTTGACTATATGTCGTGTGATGAAATGGTACCTTGCTTGAAAATTAAAATTTGTAATTTGGGAATAAAATTAGGGTGAGGATTGGAAGTCGATTAAAAGTGAATAGCGGTTAATTTGATTCATTGACTGTTGGTTTATTTTGAGTTGAATCTTGATTTCATCGAATTTTATAGTATCCAGACTAGGCCGCCAAACGGATAGGCAAATGATAGGGGGTAGGCAAATGTAAGAATTATGGATTAGTGAATGTTAAAAATGTGTGTTGAATGGTTTTGTCTTGTCGCACTTGGATCAAATATACTATTTAGTTGGTGAATTCCCCGAGGTATATGTATTGTTTTATTCGAGGAATGCCCCGAGAAAGTTGTATTCGAAGATGGCGTGTGATCAAGGCTTGAGGCACCGGGTAGAGCATAGTTTAGGATTAGTGTAGGTTAGCGTAGGTTTACATTTCAATACCTTTTTATTTTGGGTCTGTAATAAATTGGACTGGACATTAATTTTGGTTTTGTTTGTTTGGTTGTTTGTTTTGTGTTTATATTCTTGTTCGTTTATACATTCATAGTGTCGTACTGGCCGATATACTTTATGAACCGACCGTGGTCGAACCACAGGATCGAGGGGTGACTAACACCTTCTCTTCGGTCAACAGAATTCTTTAATCAGAATCTCTATTTGTGGATCAGTTTTCAAAGTGTCAAAAATTATTTTGAAAAAGGATTTTCAAAGGTGACTTGGCACACCATATTTATGCCAAGTGGCTACTCTGAGTTTAAATGTAAATAATTCTTTTCAAAACAAATATTTATTTTTGTCACTTTAATAATAAAAATCCTTTCAAAACTTAAAATTAATTTCTTTTAGTGAAAAAAAGGGTGTGACAAGTTGAGCTTTCAAAAGTTCAAGAATTTGATGACTTCGGCTCCTATTTGGGCTCTGCCCAAAAAGGGTGTGGGCTTTATCATGTTTTTTTATACTTCAGGTGTTGGATTGGGTGTTATGTTGATACAAGAGAGCAAGGTAATTGATTTTACGTCTCATTTATTGAAGCCTTAAGAGAAAATTATCCTACCCATGATTTGGAGTTGTGTGCGGTTGTTTCTGCTTTGAAGTTATTGAGGCACTACTTGTATGGAATCCGTTGTGAGATTTTCTTGGATCATTGTAGACTTCAACACTTCTTCACCCAATGATATCTTAATATGAGGCAGCATTATTGGCTTGAGTTGAATAAGGATTATGACTTGACTATTCTTTATCATCTAGGCAAGGCCTATGTGGTTGTAGATGCCTAAATACAGAAGTCAACTAGCATGGGTAGCTTGGTGTATCTTTTGACCCAGATACGCCTTTGGCCTTAGAGGTTCGTCTTTAGCTAACCAGATAGTTAGGTTTGATATTTCAACACCTGGGCATGTTTTAGAATTTGTGGAGGCTAGGTCTTCTTTGATGGAGCAGATTCGATCTCATTAGTTTGATGATATGGGTTTAAGATTGAGTCAAGATATAGTATTGAGTGTTGAGGCTAAGGAAGTCTCACTTGATTTACATGGTGTTTTACAGGTTGTCGGTCGAGTGTGTGTGCCAAGAGTAGGAGATTGGATTAGGTTGATTTTAGAGGAGGCCTATTATTCCTGGTATTCTACCTATTCAGGACTGACTAAGATGTATCATAATTTAAGACAGTACTACTGGTGGGTCAGTATAAGGAAGGATGTAGCAAACTTCGTAGCTCGTTGCCTTTATTGTCAACAGGTGAAGGCCGAGCATATGAGACCTGGTGGATTTCTTAGGAGGTTGCTCATTCTCGAGTTGAAATGAGAATGTATTACCGTAGACTTTGAGACTAGTTTGCTTCGTACATCTCGTGGTTCTGACAGTGTATGGGTCATCATGGATCGATTAACCAAGTCAGCATATTTTATTCCACTTTAGGTTTCATTCAGTGCCGAGAGGTTGTCCCGTATCTATATTTGTGAGATTATGAGACTTTATGGTTTGCCTATGTATATCATCTCAGATTGTGGTTCAGTGTTCATATCTCACTTTTGGAGGAAATTTTAGGATAATTTGGCGCTTTGGTTGATATCAGTACAATGTTTCACCCCCAAACTGATGGCTATTTAGAGTGGACTATCCAGATTTTGGAGGATTTGCTCCGTGCATGCGTGATGGATTTTGGTGGCCAATGAGAGCATGATTTTTCTTTAGCAGAGTTTGCTTATAATAATAGCTACCATTCTAATATTGATATAGCTCCTTTTGAGGCGTTGTATGATAGGCATTTTCACTCGCCAGTGGGTTGGTTCTATGTTTCAAAGATGAGTCCTTGAGGTACGAACTTTTTTCATGAGTCCTTGGACAGAGTTTGGATCATTCAGGATAGACTTTGACCGGCTCAAAGTAGACAAAAGTGCTATGCAGATTATAGGTTTCGTTCCTTGAGAATTGGTATTGGTGATCGTGTTTTCCTTTGAGTTTCAACCATAAAGTGTATGATAAGGTTTGGGAAGAGGAGTAAGCTTAGCCCCAGGTATATTGGTCTATTTAAGATTTTTTGGACTATTGGTGATGCGGCCTATGAGTTGGCCTTGCCCTCGAATTTATCATCTGTTCATCCATTTTTTTATGTTTTTATGCTTCACCGCTATATTCTTAATGAGTCTAATGTTATTCATTGAGATTCGATTCAGTTAGATGAGTAGTTTTTCTTTGTTGAAGAGTCGGTCTCCAATTTGGCTAGGGATGTTAGACGGTTGTGCTCTAGAGTTATCCATGTGGTTAAGGTTCAGTGGAGATATGGACCTTTAGATGAGGATACTTGTGAGGTCGAGTCTTATATACATAGTTCTTATCCCCAGCTCTTCATTAATTCAGGTATTTCTTTTGCCTTTAGTTTAAGGACAAACTAAATTTTTAATGGTGGATGATGTAACGATCAACTTTTTGATGAAATATGTGAAAGTGTGTTTCTATGTCATTTGACTATTTTACCCTTCCTTGTAGTTGCATTATGGTATTTCTGGGGTGCGGGGGTGATTTTCACGGTTCCTGATATATTTTGGTACCATTGATGCGATATTGTGATTTTTGGTGGCTTTGAGAGCCTTATTTTGGACTTTACGGATATATTTTGATCCGTGCGATGTATGGCTTAACGTACTGCACCAACAGTTCCAGAATATTGATTTTAGGCTAGGTAGACCTTTGATTTGGGTCCTGATACACCAGATCTCATTTCGACTAGTTGATTAAAAAGTTAGAAAATGAGAAATATGGGTATGGGACCCACATTTGATCGAAAAAAACTCATATGGGAAATTCCACTTTGTCAATGCATTTAGAACGTTGATTCTAGGATGATAACATGTTTGGTTGTTTTTTATGGCTTTTAAATCTCATTTCGACCTTCGGTTTGAAAAATTATGATTGTAGATTTTGGGGTCAACTCTGTGAAAATGTAATTTCAGCTTTTAGTTGCATGCATAAGGGGCTTAAGGCATGAAATGTTCACCAAGTGTTGGGGACTTAGTCATTTTCAAGAATCCTCTAACTTCGAGGATTTATAATTTGGTCTTTCCGACCGTGAGACGTTGGTTTATGAGTTGATTCATGTTCAGGGGTGTAAAAGGTATGTCTCAGGGGATTTTTAGATTTTTGAACAGGGTTTGGGTCATGTTTGGATCATGAAACTAGTGGGTCACCACGACGCGACATTAGTCCCGATGTCATGTAGACCGCATCGCATTGAGGGAAATCAACAACCGCAATAAGATTGCATCGCGGTGAGTCTGTTGCTTCCACTTTCAAATTTAAATGACTAAGGGGCAATTGGATATTTTCCTCCTCAACCCAATCATTCATAACACGACTTGGGGCATTAGTTAGGGCATTATTTGCCCATCTTCAACAAATTCCTCTCAAGAAAACCCTCCCTTTTTCCCAAGAAGAAAATTGAGTTTCCTTTCCCAAGAAATCAAGAATTCAAGTTCCCCAAGTTCAAGAAACTTCAATAAAGCATCAATATTAGTGTTTTCCTTTCAAGTTAAGAAGCTTAAGGTATGTAGGGTATTCATCAATGGGTCATCTTCACCCATTGAGCCCCAAAACCTTCTCTTTAGTTAAATTATGGAGTTGTCCTTTACTATGGTATTTTACATGTTCAAGATGGGTTTAATTCATGTCTTTCCTTGGTAATTCAAATTCAGTTCAGCCCATGTATGATCCCATGAAAGATTTGATTTCCTCATGCTTTAAATTTTAGTTCCCATGTCTTGTTTAAGTGAATTTCATGATAAATTCCCCAAATTATAAACTTAGCCATGTGAATCATGTTGATTTGCTATGTTTAACACATTCCCATGTTCAAGTTTATGATCCTCACATATTTGATGAAATGTTTATGCTTTTGGGTTTGAACCATGATCCCATATTATTATTTTAAAAGCCTATTGTCGTAAATTATGGTTATTCAGTGCTGGCGGGTTATGAACACCCGATACCTGCGTATTTTACATGACTTCAAATCTTTCAAGTAATGATTCATTTAAACCATGACTATTCTTATTTATTCAGTTGATATGATCATGATGAGCACTATCAGAAATAATGTTTAGTTAACCTTAGTTCAGTTCAGTACCAGTGTCAGTTCAGTTGGGAGTAGGATTTAGCATCAAGCGAACCCAGGGATGGGGGCTCACCTGCCAGTAGAGGGTGTGACCCTTAGTAGCCATCTCTGAGTTATAGACCTACATAGTAAGCGTAGGTTTAAGATTTCTACCTACCAGTTGAGGGCTGACACATATCTCATGAGAGCACCAGCCAGTGTTAATACTCGTGGAACGATACTAACACCCTTCAAACTAGGATTACTAGTTAGAACCCGATTAGCTCAGATTGGTGCATGTCGGTTACATGATACCTCCCACAGTTTCAGTCCAGTTATTCAGACTAAGTACAGTTCAGTATTACATGATTAGTATTCACATATCAGTTAATCAGTACACAAACATTAGTTAATCAGTATACAGATACCAGTTAATCAATATAAAATATGTCTCGGCTCAGCTTTGCTTTATGAAATCATAAAAAATTTTAGTTATTCAGTTATACAAATTTTTGTCTTTCAGATTACAGATTATCTCAAAAACATGTTTATGTTTGGTTTTGCATTCTCAGATTTTACCTGTTCATGTATTTATGTTCAGTTATCTCATGCATTTTAGAAAGTCTTTATCTCACGTACCAGTACATTCAAAGTACTGGTCGCATACTTTTTTTTGCGCTATGTTGTCTTATAACATAGATTTGGACTCTTAGTTTCCTGATCGCTCTTAGATAGCTCAGCATACTTTGCAAATGTAATGGTGAGTCCTCATCTATTGAAGAAATGATTTGTTTATTTTAGTTATTTCATTAGTTCTTTATGTTCAGTTAGTTGGAGTTAGTTGGGGGTCTGTATCATCAACTCCTCAGTCAGTTTAAAGGCTTTTAGACAATCAGATAGTCAGTTAGGTAGTTAGTCAGTTACAAGTTCTTTCAGTACTTTTTTGTCATTTAGATAGACAGTTGGTTTTCAGTAATTATCAGATGTTTTAGACTTGTGATGTAATCACATCTCAATATTTAGATTGTTATTACTTCAGTAGTTTATCTTCCGCACACGTGTTTTATCATTATTTTATTCAGTGCTTACAACATATACCAGTTCATAGGTTTTCTTGTGGTCACTTGTGACCGTAAGCACCATTATTGCGACTAGGGGTCGCTTCGAGTTGTGATAAAATTTGGTATTAGAGTCTAAGGTTTTAAAGTGTCCAAGGGAGTCTGAAATAACATTGAGTAGAGTCTTGTGCATGGGTGTGAAGCACGCCATATTTATGGACAAGAGACTATGAAATATTTTAGAAAAGTTTCCTTTTTTCAGTGTTCATGTCGTGCGAAAGAGAATGAGCTCTATTTAAAATCTCTTTCTAACTTATCCTTCATTTTGTTTACAGACAATGCCTCCCAAAAGAAATAACAGAAGGAAAGAGAATCAGCCTCCTAAATTTAGGGTTGTTTTCATTACCTTAGCCTACTATGTAGCTGCCCAAAACAACCAGGAGGTTATTGATCCAGCCAATCCAGTGGAAAATATAGTTGCAGTTAGGATTCGATATTTCACTCGGATGAATCCCCCTTTGTTTTTAAGATCCAAGTCTAAAGAAGATCCTCAAAAGTTTCTGGATATAGTGCAGAAGGTGACTAATATTATGGGCATAACTTTAAGTGAGAATACAGATTTGGGTGCATATCAGTTGCAGGATATAGCTGACACCTGGTTTAAGTAGTGGAAAGAAGACTGTGGTGTTGATGCGGGGTTGATAGAGTGGGAGGATTTTGCGACAACATTCTTAGACGGGTTCTTTCCCTTAGAGTTAAGTGAAGCTAAGGTTCAGGATTTTATCAATTTAAAGCAGGGTGATATGAGAGTATAGGAATACTCACTTAAGTTCACTCAGTTGGTGAGATATGCTCCTTCTATGGTGGAGGATAATAGGTTTAGAATGAGTAAGTTTGAATCTGGTGTATCTGATAGTATGGTCAAGGAGTGTAGGACTGCCATGTTGATTAAGGATATGGACCTATCTAGGCTTATGGTTCATGCTCAGCAGATTGAGTAGGAGAAGCGTAAGGAGAAAGAGAGAGAAAGTAAGAGGGCCAGAACAAGTAGTTTCAACTTTTCTCAACCAAGATCAAAAGGCGGTAATTATTCTCAGTTCCGTTAAAAAATTTCAGCCCTAGCTCCATCTTCAGCTAGTGCACCAGTGCCTAAGCTCAGGCAAGATAGTCAGGATAGGACGCTAGGCTCTAAGTCTCGGGATAGTGTGAATAGTAGTTGTACTAATCTACTATATAAAAAATGTGGTAGGAATCATCCGAGTGAGTGTAAGGTTGGTAGTGATGTGTGTTTTGGTTGTGGAAAGCCAGGCTACAGGGTCAAGGATTGCTCAAGGCCTAGTTAGCAATGTCAGTCCAATCGTTCTTCAGTTCCATCAAGTCGCCCGACTAAACAGGGTGCTACTTCCAGTGCCACCAGTGGGCAGCGCTAGAATTGGTTGTAGCACTCTAGACTCATCATGATTAGGAAAGTTCTCCTAACATGGTTACGGGTACGTTACAGGTTTTTCATCTTCATGTTTATGCATTGTTAGATCTTGGAGCTTCATTTTCATTTGTAACTCCTTATATAACTTTCAATTTCAATGTCAGTCTTAAAACATTAGTAGTGCCTTTCTCAGTGTCTACCCTAGTGGGAAATTTATTATAGCTAGACGAGTATACAAAAATTTCCCAATCACAGTAACTTAGAAAATCACGTCAGTTGATCTTGTCGAGATAGATATGACTAATTTTGATGTCATTCTTGACATGAATTGGATCCACTCATGCTATGCCTCAGTTAACTGTAGAAATAGAGTCATTCTATTTCAATTTCCTAATGAACCAGTCGTTGAATGGAGGGGTATTATTTCAGTGCTTAGGGGTCAGATTATTTCTTATATTAAGGCAAGAAAAATAATATCTAAGGGGTGCATATATCATCTTGTTTGAGTCAAGGACTCTAGTTCTGAGAATCTAAGCCTTGAGCCAGTTTCAGTAGTTAGGGAATTTCTAGAGGTATTTCCTGAAGAACTTCTTGAAGTTCCTCCCGAAAGGAAAATTGACTTTAGAATAGATCTCTTTCCAGATACCCAACCTATCTCTATTCCACCCTACATAATGGCTCCAACTAATCTTAAGGAGTTCAAAGAATAGTTAAAAGATCTCTTAGATAAGGGTTCCATTAGGCCCAGTGTTTCTCCATATGGTGCTCCAGTCTTGTTCATGAGTACGAAAGATGGATCTCTTAGAATGTGCATAGACTATCATCAGTTGAAAAAACTCACAATCAAGAATAAGTATCTACTCCCTAGAATTGATGACTTGTTCGACCAACTTTAGGGTGCCAGTTATTGCTCTAAGATAGACCTCAAATCCGGCTATCATCATCTTAGAGTCACAGAATGTGACATTCTGAAGATAGCTTTCATAACTCAGTATGGTCACTTTGAATTCTTAGTTATGTCCTTTGGACTAACGAATGACCCTACAGCTTTCATGGACTTGATGAACAGGGTGTCCAAGCAATACTTGGACATGTTCTTCATAGTCTTCATTGATGATATCCTTGTCTATTACCGTAGTGAGAATGATCATGCAGATCATCTGAGAATTGTGTTGCAGACCCTTAGAGCTCATCAGTTGTTCGCCAAGTTCAGTAAGTGCGAGTTTTGGCTAATATCAGTAGCTTTTCTTGGCTATATTATTTTTGGCGATGGCATAAGAGTTGATTCTCAAAAGACTGAAGCAGTAAGAAACTGGCCTAGACCCATCTCTCCTTCAGATATTAAGAGTTTCTTGGGTTTGGTTGGCTATTATAAATGGTTGGTTGAAGGTTTTTCTTCTATTGGATCCCTCATATCTTTATTGACTTAGAAGAAAGTCAAATTTCAGTGGTCATATTCTTGCGAGAAGTTTTCAGGATTTGAAGACTTGAATCACTTCCGCTCTAGTCTTGACTTTACTAGAGGGCACATATGGGTTTGTAGTTTATTGTGATGTTTCTAGAATTGGTCTTGGTTATGTTTTGATGCAGAGAGGCAAGGTCATAGCCTATGTCTCTAGACAACTTAAGCCCTATGAGAAGAATTATCCTACCCATGATCTTGAGTTGGCAGCAGTTGTTTTTGCCTTACAAATTTAGAGGCACTATCTTTATGTGGTTCATGTGAATATGTTCATTGACCATAAGATTTTATAGTACGTGTTCACACAGAAAGATTTGAATCTTCATTAAAGAAGGTGGCTTGAGTTGTTAAAAGATTATGATATGAGTGTGATGTATAATCTGGGCAAGGCCAATGTGGTGGCAGATGCCCTTAGCAAGTTGTCTATGGGTAGTGTTTCTCATGTTAAGGAGGATAAGAATAAGTTAGTTCAAGAGGTTCATCGGCTTGCTAGATTAGGTGTTCGGTTGGTTGATTCAACTAAAGGTAGTATATGGGTTCAGAGGTTCAGAATCTTCATTGGTTTCTGAAGTGAAAGAAAATCAAGATAGAATCCTAGTTTGGTTAAGTTGAAGGAGGCGACTAGAGATCAGAAAGTAGAGGTTTTCTCCCAAGAGGGAGATCGTGTACTTCATTGTTAGGGCAGGTTATCTATTCCATATGTTTGTGGCATGAGATAGAAAATACTTGCAGAAGCGCATGGTGCGCGATACACTATCCATCCAGGAGCCCATCGAAGTCCGGATTGGACTTAAAGGAAAATCGTATTTTTCAGAAAGTCGGTGCAGTATAAAAATAACTTTTTTTGCCCATTTCGCCCATTCTTTCACCTTGCCTCTTGAGAGTCAAACCCTAAAATAGTATGGGAGTTTAAAAGTGAATCTTATGGGAGCTTGGGAAGCTAGATTAACTTCTATTTCTTGATTCTACTATGGATTTAAGGTGAGATTTCATCCTTTCATACTCTAAGTCTTGATTAATTTCTCAAAACCCCAAAATTCTTAGGGCTTGATTTTAAATCTTGATTTCACCCCTTTTCATTTGAGTAATGTTTTAATCATATAATCACTAGTTTTTCATCAATTTAACCTTCAAAACAACTTTGATTCTTGATTGTAATAGGAATCTGAAAAATTTTATCCGGTAAATCTCAAAAATAATTTTTCTTCGATTTGAACCTCGTGTTTGACTCGATTTGACATGGATTTTTAGCTGTAGATTTCTAAAAATATAGGAAACACATTTTTGAAATAAAGTTACGATAATTTCCTTCTATTTTAGCAATCTATTTTGGCAATCCGTTTTGACCCCGAATTAAAAATAGTCAATATGAGTATCGTTAGCTTTGTTTTATTGCGTAGATTCTATATTTTTTATTTTAGTTAATTTCGGGATCGTTTGTGGAAATTAAGGTCGTAGGTTCAAAGTGTAGCAGATCAGTTTTGGCATTCGATGTAGGTTATGGCTTAACTTTTTTAAACTGAGTTGGGTATTAAATGATGGTATAAAATGCATGTTATGTGTGGAAACTAATTATGAAAAATATTTATCTATGTGTTGTGCCCGTGTAGGGCCTATATGTGATGTAATTATTGATATTGAGATATTATGTGATATGTATGACCGTGCGCGGTCCTATACGATGTTGATAGACTTGAATACATGTGAATAATTATATTATATTTTTACAAATACCTATTGTGGTACCTTTGGTGTATTATGATATATATATATATATATATATTCATACTTTTGGCATATGAAACATGTGGAAATTCATGGATGAATGGAAATAATAAGTAGGTATTGGCTCACGTGGTTATGAAAATATATCATGTGGTTGGTTGTGGGAATACTCATTGTGATTGGTTATAAGATTACATCCTCATATCATACTAATTCTTAAAACAAATGGTACCACCATGGAAACACTTGAGAAACACTAACAACACTTTTTTATGACAAAAAATATGATATCTCATAAAACCCTTCCCAAGGGATGTGCCTGGAAGGAGATATGGATATGCATATATAGATTGTATATTGGTTGACTAACCCCTCATGAGTCCTATGCCGGGAGGCTTGCCTCCGTGGGAGTATATGGAGGTTGTGAGATGACCTTGTGCATCATCATCATCATCATCATATACATACACTTGTTTTATTATGTTTATGTTATGCTTGTATTGCCATATTGACTTGTCACATATCTATTTATTCTATATTTTGACCTGTTAATGTTTAATTATTCTACCTTTTTTTATTTGTACTCTATGATCCTGATTATATATGTTCCTATTTTGTTCTACTTGTATGTGGTATTGTGTATAATTGTATCCTTATCTGGAGTGTGTTGTATTATGTATGGATATTGTAGAACTGTTAGTGCAAGCGGTGTGGGCTACCTTTGTGGGACTTTTTTATTATAGGTGACGTGCCCTTAGTGTATATTTTTTATGCTTTATGTACTACTTTTCTTGGTTTGTCTATGATACCTACTGAATACAAGTGCACCATACCCACGCCTACTATTCCCTTACGGTGCAGGTCCTAACTCGTGTACGCTTCATATTGGTTGATTTTGATCGCCTTCAGATTTCTCAAGGTAGCGGTTAGACTTTCATACGCCCAGAGTTCACCTCTATCTTTCTATAGTAGTTATGTCTTTATTTGTATTCAAACACTTACTTGACCCTGTGAGGATAGTTCTGATGTATTTGACTCATGGTTTGTATTCGTAGTTCTTACACTACTGACACCTAGTTTTGGGAAAGTATGGTATTTAGATACATTCTTTCTGAATTATTATAATTACTTGTATGGATCAACTTCGTTCTATAAGCCTTACCTTTGGTGTTTTTGTCTTTTCATCTTTTTGTATCGGTTTGGATAATAGGCTTACTTGTCAAGGTACACTACGACAAGTACCATCATGACCTTATTTTTGGGTCGTGACAAATTGGTATTAGAGCAGCCAGGTTTCATTGGTCTCACTGGTGTAAGGACTGGATGTCTAATAGAGTCTCGTGGATAAACATCCGTATCTATCTTTGAGAGGCTATAGGATGTCTTTAGAAAGCTTCCCTTATTTTGTTCCTTACCATGCGATATTCTTTCATATCTTGTGTTATAGTTTGTGTTTCACTCTTTTCACATAGATGATATCGACTAGGTCCCGCGAGGTCACTAATACAATGACTATTTTTGGAGAGTGATTTTAGTCAAAAGAGCGAGCCTCAAGTCATGCAAGAACTCGAGAGAAGGGATGAGCCCATGGTTCAGCCCTATCTAGGAGAAGTGCTAAGGGACTTTTCCCTGAGCCTCGTGTTGAGTAGGTTGGAGGAGTGGGTTCTACTCTAGTTCTTTGGAGTTTGTCTACCATAGTTTTGGAGAGGTTATTAGTGCATTTATTGACCCATTTAGAGACTTCTTCTTTGGTTATGACAGGTGATTCTCCAGTTCAGAGTGTGGATCCTCCTATTACACCTGCTTCTATTTTGGGTACTCCTCAAACCCCAAGTACTATCCCTTTACCAATGACAATACTTTAATATTTGGCACCAGGAACAGGAGTTCAGCCTTCATCCGTGTTACCTCCTCGATTGGGATCTCAGCCTACCAGATTTGTCATGCCTTCTCTTGTTGCTAGTTTGGTGATGACTCTTGAGGATCAGAAGAGATTTGAGAGATTTACTCACTTAGGTCCTCTGAGATTAAGTGTTGCAGTAGGCGAGGATGCCTATGAGTTTTTGATTGACTGCCAGAGAAGTTGTATAACTTGTGTTTGCTTGAATCTCACGGGGTGGTTTATACTACATATCAATTGAGATATATTATGAAAGATTAATGGAGATCATTTGTCAATATAGGCCTGTTGATGCTCCTGAGTTATCGTGGGATCAATTTGTTGATGCCTTTCTAGAGAGATTTATGTCCTACAGTTTGAGGGATCAGATGCGTGATGAGTTTGATCATTTAGAGCAGGGCTCCATAACTGTTGTAGAGCATGAGGAACATGTTTATTCCTTGTCCAAATATTTTTATGCCAGTATTTCCACCGAGTCTGGGAAGATTTGGAAGTTTGTGAAGGATTTGAATGTCTTCCTTCAGTTGGCTACGTCTTAGATGGTTGTATTTGGAGTGTCTTTTCAGAGCATTGTGGATCATGCAAAGATTACAGAGGGCATTCTATGGGTACCTCAGAGAGGCACCAAGAAGGTGCTATTTTAGTGAGTTTAGGGGTCAGGTTTCTCATAGTAGAGATTTCAGAGGTTCTCGTGGTTCTTGGAGTAGGTCAGTACAGGTGGTTTTGTAGATTTTGGGTGATGAATCTTCTGATTCAATAGTTCAGGGTGTTCGTCCGGGCCCAATTATATATTCTCCTATTAATGTGGGTCGTAGAAAGTGCTATATATGCAATGAGATTAGCCAAATGGCCAGGGACTGTCCCCGCCGTGTGATTATGGTGACTTTTATTTTAGCTGCGAAGGGTAGGGTGCTATTAGAGGTGTGAGAGACAAGGTAGTGGAGCTCGTGGGGGTAGTTGTGGGTCCATTTAGGCATGTCGTGGTCGTGGGTAGTGCTATGCTATACCAACCAGACCTAAGGTAGAGGCTTCAGATGTTGTGATCACAGGTATTGCCCCCATTTATTTTGGACCTGCATCTGTATTATTTGATCCCAAATCAACTTTCTCTTATGTGTCTGTGTATTTTGCTTTGGTTTTTTATTCTGTTAGTGAGGATTTTACCATGCCTTTTCATGTATCTACCCTTGTAGGTATTTCTTTAGTGGTTGATCAGGTGTACTAATCTTGTGTTATGACTTTTTCTAGGCGTGAGACTATGGTAGATCTGCTTGTGTTATATATAGTTGATTTTGATGTTATTTTAGGTATCGATTGGTTGTCTCCCTATCAAGCTATCTTAGATTATTTTTCTAAGACTGTGACTTTAGATCACTGGTGTGCTAAGGATAGCTTGGAAGGGTGCGCTTCATTCGGGACCCAAAAGGGTCATATCTTATGTTTAGGTTCATCGATCGGTTGAGAGGGGATGTTTAGCTTATTTGTCTTATATTTGTGATACTTGTGTTGTTTCACTTCCTTATTTGGGTTCTGTTTGTGTTGTATGTGAGTTTATGGTAATGTTTTGTATGGATTTTCCTGGTATGTATCCATATCATGTTATTGATTTTTCTATTGATGTTGAGTTGGGCACCAAGCCTATTTCTATTCCTCCTTATAGGATAACCCTAGTTGAGTTGAAGGAATTGAAGGGTCTGTTGTAGGATTTCTTGGATAAGGGATTTATCCGACCTCGTATATCATCTTAGGGTGCCTCTATATTATTTGTGAAGAAGAAAGATGGGTCTATGCATATATGTATTAATTATCGATAGTTGAGTACGGTGATGGTTAAGAATAAGTATCCTCTTCATCATATCGATGATGTATTTGATCAGCTTCAGCATGCTCTAGTGTTTTTGAGGATTTATTTGAGGTTTGATTATCACCTATTGAGGATTAAAGCTTTAGAAATCCCGAAGATAGCTTTCTGGACTCGATATGGTTATTATGAGTTCTTATTCAGATCCTTTGGGTTGACCAATGCCCCTTTCACATTCATGAAGTTGATAAACCTAGTGTTTTAACCGTATCTTGACTCTTTTGTTATTTTATTTATAGATGAAATCTTGGTTTATTCCAAGAGTAAGGTTGAGCATGGGGAGCATTTTCGAATAGTGCTTCAGAGATTGAGGACGAGAAGTTATATGTGAAGTTCTCTAAGTGAAAGTTTTGGTTGGAGTTTCTTTCTTTCTTGGGTTATGTGGGGACTAAGAAGGGTATTCTAGTTGATCCAGCCGAGGTTGCAGCGGTTTGTGATTGGGCTAGACCTACTTCACCTACCAAAATTTAGAGTTTTTTAGGATTGGGAGGTTATTAATAGTGTTTTTAAGGGTTTCTTATTTATTGCAGCTTCTTTGTCTAAGTTGACATAGATGATGATTTCTTTTTTATGGTATGATGCTTGTGAGGCGAGCTTTCAAAAGCTCAAGGATTTGTTGACTTCAACTCCTATTTGGCTCTGCCCAAGGAGGGCGTGTGCTTTACTGTGTTTTGCGATGCTTCAGGTGTTAGATTGGGTGCTGCATTGATGCGGGATATCAAGGAAATTGCTTATGCATCTCATCAATTGAAGCCACATGAGAGAATTTATCCTACCTATGACTTGGAGTTGTGCGCTATTGTTTTTGCTTTGAAGTTATGGAGGTACTACTTGTATAGAGTCCGTTGTAAAATTTTCTTGAATCATCATAGCCTTCAGAACTATTTCACCCAACAATATCTTATATGAGGCAACATTGTTGGCTTGAGTTGCTCAAGTATTTTGACTTGACTATTCTCTATCATTCCAGTAAGGCTAATATGGTTGTAGATGCCTTGAGCTGGAAGTCGACTAGCATGGGTATCTTGGCGCATCTTTTGACCCAAGAGAAGCCTTTGTCCTTAGAGGTTTTGTCTTTAGCTAACCAGATAGTTAGGCTTGATATTTTGACACCTAGGCGTGTTTTGGTATTTAGAGAGGCTAGGTCTTCTTTGATGGAGAAGATTTGAGTCCATTAGTTTGATGGTGTGGGTTTAATATCAATTAGAGATAAGGTATTGAGTGGTGAGGCTAAGAAAGATTCGGATGGTTTTTTGTGGGTTGGCGGCCAGGTGTGTGTGCCAAGAATAGGCGATTGGATTTGTTTGATTCTGAAGGAGACCCATTGTTCCAGGTATTGTATCTATCCAGGAGTGACTAAGATATACCGTGATTTAAGACAACACAATTGGTGGGGCGATATAAGAAAGGATGTGGCAGACTTCGTAGCTCGTTGCCTTTGTTGTCAGTAGGTGAAGCTCAAGCATATGAGACCTGGTAGATTGCTTCAGAGGTTGTCCATTCCCAAGTTGATATGAGAGCAGATCACCATGGACTTTGTGATTGGTTTGCCTCATACATCTCATGGTTCTGACATTGTATGGATCATCGTGGACCGATTGACTAAGTCAGCCTATTTCATTCTCGTTTAGGTTTCATTCAAGACAAGAGGTTAGCCCGTATCTACATTCATGAGATTATGAAACTTTATGGTGTGCCCGTGTCTATCATCTCAGATCATGGTTCGATGTTCACATCTTACTTTAGAAAGACACTTCGTGATGATTTGGGCACTCAGGTTGATCTCAGTACAATATTTTACCCTTAGATTGATGGCCAGTTAGAATGGACTATCCAAATTTTGAAGGATATACTCTATGCATGTGTGATGGATTTTGGTGGTTAGTAGGAGTTGTATTTGGCCTTAGCTACCATTCTAGTATTGATATGTCTTTTTTTGAGGCATTGTATGGTAGGCGTTGTCGCTTGCCAGTGGGTTGGTTTGATGTTTTAGAGGTGAAGCCTCAAGGTACAGACTTGCTTCGTGAGTTCTCGAACAGAGTCTAGATTATTCAGGATAGATTCGAGTGGCTCAAAGTAGATAGAAGTGTTAAGCAGATTGTATGCTTCGTACCTTGAGATTTGGTGTTGGTGATCATTTTTTCCTTTAAGTTTCATCCATGAAGGATGTGATGATTTTTGGAAAGAGGTAAAAGCTTAGCCCCAGTTATATTGGTCCATTGATATTCTTCGGATTGTTGGTGATGTGGTCTATGAGCTGGCCTTGCCCCTGAATTTGTCAACTATTTATCCAGTTTTTTATGTTTATATATTTTTCTACTATATTCCTGATGAGTCTCATGTCATTCTTTGGGATTTGATTCAGTTAGATGAGCAGTTGTACTTTGTTGGGAAGCCAGTCTCTATTTTGGCTAGAGATGTTAGGCAGTTGCGCTCTAGTATTATCTTTGTAGTTAATGTTTAGTGGTGACATCAACTTGTAGATGAGGCTACTTAGGAGGTTGAGTCTGATATGCATATTTCTTAACTCCAGCTCCTTGTTGATTCAGGTATTTCTTTTGCCTTTAGTTCGAAGACAAACTAGATTTTTAGTGGTGGATGATATAATGATCAGCTTTTTGATAAAATATCTGAAATATGTGTTTCTATATGATTTTACTATTTTACCCATCCCCATAATTGCATTATGGTATTTCTAGGGTGTGGGGGTGATTGGCATGATTCCCGATGCATTTTAGTACCATTTATGCAATATTGTGAGTTTTGGTGTCTTCGAGAGCCTTATTTTGGACTTATGTGGATATCTTTTGATTTGTTCGATGGATGGATGAACGGATCATGCCAACAGTTATGGAATATCAATTTTAGGCTAGGTAGACCTTTGATTTGGGTCTCGATTGGCGTCAAAGTGACACTACTTCAAGAATTTCTTTCACAAGAAGTCAAGCTAAGGCTCTTCAAGCATTTCAAGCTTTATGGATGAAGATGAAATCTTTGAAAGGCTCCAATATGGATGACTTGAAGATATTTAATATACCAGGTGTCTACCATTTAAATTAGCTTGTAATTTAAATGAAGGGCAATTTGGTCTTTCCTTACTTCTTTTACCCCTTAGTATAAAATAGTTAGCTATTAGGGTGAACCTCTAGTTTTGAAGATTGGATATTTCTTCCTCCTCGCTTTATAACTCTTTGTAGATTATCAACACTTCCCTAGGATTTGCATGTAAGGTTACTACTTTCTTAGGGATTCTAATAAATTAGGTGCTTTTAGTTTGTAATTGAGTGGTGTTTTGGTTAGTTTCACCATTACATCTTTCAATTGTTTGAATTTAATTGTGTCTATCTTTCTTTAATTTTTATCTTTAATTTCTATCTTTCTTCTATTTTCTTATTTCACATCAAATTGGTATCAAAAGTTTGGATTATATTTCTTTTCACAAATCTAAGTCTTGGGTTTTGATATTTTTAAAAGAAAAATTATAAAAAATTGAATTTGATTGAATGTTGTTTGATATTATTCCTTGAGTTACATATTGTTTTCTAGTTAAAAAAATCAAAGAATACATGGCTCAAGAAAAAAAATTGAAATTCATATTGAAGAAGAAACTTGAAAATGGATTTTGTTGATTTGATGTTTGGTTGATGAAATTGTTAGCTAGGAATTGTTACTAGAGTTGTGGGGAAGTTATATCTCAAATTTGAGGTCATTTGCTTGGTAATGAAGAAGATGAATTTGAGAATTACAAAATAGTCCGAAACTCTCAAGCTTGTTTTCTCTTCTCTTCTTGTTAATCCTAGCTAGTTTACTTTGAGTATTAATTCATACTTAATGTTAAAATAGTTTGTGTCCGTTTTATTTACCCGTGTCATTTTTTTCGTGCTTTTTTTCTTTCATTTCATTGTATGCTTATTTGTTTCCTTGTCCGTTAGTTTTAATTGTTCGTTCTTGATTAAATAAACTCCACTTCATCCAGAAGAAATAGTACCACTTATGAATTATTTGATGGTGTTGAATTTCAACCTTGAGTTATTCAAGAGTGGTAACAAGCAAGAGTGAGGTGAGTTCATTTGAGGGTGGACTTAAAGGCCTTTGGTCTTAGCGATACACGAGTGTGAGTGACAAAAAAAGGGAAACATGATGTGAGTGAGTGGTGAGGAACTCTTTCTACTAACTTTTTATATATTTTTAGGTAAAATGACTTAATTGGAGGGATAATGCTCTAACAAAATTGAAATTTTGCTTCAAAAACTATTCGAAGAATTGAAGAAAATGAAGGGAAAATTGGAAGATATGGATAGAAGGGTGAGAAATCAAGAAATAGCAAAGCAACCACTTGAGGTTTGCAATCCTATTTGTCAGCATAATGAAGGATCAAGTAAGACTTCTCTTGATACAACTCCATCCCGCATGGTAGTGCATGATACCCTCTCTCCTAATGCTACTTTAACAAGACTTTGCATTCAATCAACACTTCCAGGGGGAGAGGGGGAATCAATAAAAAATCTTCCACCACATGTCAATATAACTCAAATGAGAGCCCAATATAACCTTGAAGAGCATGATTCTTTTGATGGTGTTAATTTTGATATGGAGTCAATGATCAAGTTCAATAACAGAGGTTAGGTGGGAGAGAAAGAACAGGATGAAATGAAGGGTGGTATCCGATTGATGGTAGAGAATACAATAGAAGGAATGATGATGAAGATTGCAAATTCTACAACATCAAGGTTACCCATCCATTCTTCAAAGGTAGTGACCCGAATGAATATCTTGATTGGATTGTGAAACTTAAAAGGTAATATAATCTCAATAATGTGAGTGATATTAACAAGGCGAATTATGCTATAAGTAACCTTGAGGGTCTTGCTTCTACATGGTTGGAGAAAATTGAAAGAGATGCTCTGGTGAATAGAGACTTTGTTAGAAGTTGGAATGACTTGAAAAGGCGTACAAGAGAAATGTTTATGGGTCAATATTATGAGAAAATACACTCAAAAAGTATTACAATCTTCAACAAGTAAGAAAGAGTGTGGAAGAGTATTATGAGGATCTAGAGCATACAAGGCTTCAAGCTAATGTCAATGAAGAAGAGGTAAATCTTGTAGGAAGATTTATCTCGGGATTAAATAAGGAGGTAGGTCAACCATTGGAATTGCATCCTCTTTATACTTTATATGAAACTTATCAAATGGCACTCAAGGTAGAGGGTCATCAAAAGAAAAACTATTTAAAGGTGCAATCTTCTTCTTCTTCATGGGCTAAAAGTAAGGATGTTTGGAAATCATCTCCCACTTGGGTAAATCCAAAGGTGCAAAGTAAGAATTAAAGTCCAATCTAGACAAAGGCAAATCAAAGGTGGACTACAATGATGGAGGTAACAAAGCTAAACTTGAAACTCCATCTAAAATAAAGTATTTTAAATGTCAAGGATATGGTCATAAAGCAAATGAGTGTCCTAATAGAAGAACTATTATTGCATTGAATGATGGTGGTTATCAAATCGAAGATGAATCTAAAGATGACCATGTGGAGGATGATAGTGGTGATGAGTTTATGGGAGAAGGTGATAGACAAGAAATTAATGATGTTGGAAAATGTGTTCTTATTGTGAGAAGAAGTATGAGTGCTCTATCAAGGGAGGATCTTGATCAAAGGGAGAACTTGTTTCATAACTGGTGTAGAGTTCAAGAGCAATTATGTTTCTTTATCATTGATAGTGGAAGTTGTGTCAATGTTGCTAGTGTATCTATGGTAGAACAATTTAAATTTCCAATAAGAAGGCATCCAATACCTTGTAGATTGCAATGGCTCAATGAATGTGGTGAACTCAAGGCAACCAAGAGATTATTGATCAAATTCAAGGTTGGTAGTCATCATGATAAAGTATTTTGTGATGTTGTACCAATACAAGCTTGTCATTTATTATTGGTAAGGACATGAGAATATGATGTGGGGGATAAATATGATGGAAGGTCAAATAAATATGCATTTTTTTAAGGATGGTAAATAGCACATTCTTAACCCACTTTCTCCTTTTTAAGTGAGTGAGGAATATAGAAAAATGGGAGAGTTGAAAGAAAAATTCTTGAGAGAGAAAAGAAAGAGAGAAGTAAGAGAGCGAAAAATAATCAATCACTCAAGAGAGGAAAAAAGGAGATTCGAGAGCTAAAGTAAGAATGAGGTATCACAAAAAAAAAAAGAGGTAAGCAAGAAAAACAAAAAAAGAAAAGAAAATGAGCATGATTTTGCAAAATCAAGAGAGCATGAAAGATCTAAACATTGAGGATGTTACTCAAGTCATATTTATTAAAGCTAAAGTTTATTATTTGTTTTCTAACAATGAACTAACCTCTTTATCTTTGCCAAGTATTGTTTCTTGTTTTTTGCAAGATTATGAAGATCTATTTCAGAAAGAAATGCCAAGTGAGTTGCCTCCTTTGAGAGGAATAGGGCATGAAATTGAGTTTTTCTCGGGTTCTCAAATACCCAACAAAATGGCTTATAGGAGCAATCCTCAAGAGACCAAAGAACTACAAAGACAAGTGGAGGAACTTGTGAATAAAGGTTGGTGAGAAAAAGTTTGAGTCCATGTGCGGTGCCCGTAATTCTAGTACCCAAAAAGGATGGGACATGGAGGATATGTGTAGATTGTTGTGTCATTAATAAAATTACGGTAAAAAATATGAAATACCATTCCTAGACTTAATGACATGCTAGATGAATTGTGTGGTTCTACCTTATTCTTTAAAATTGATTTGAGAAGCAGATACCATCAAATTCGAATGAAATTTGGAGATGAATGGAAAATCACTTTCAAAACTAAGTTTTGATTATATGAGTGGATGGTGATGATATTTGGGATAACCAATGCACCAAGCACTTTTATGTGATTAACAAACTATGTGCTTAAGTTATTTAATAATAATTTTGTTGTGGTTTATTTTGATGATATTTTAGTTTATAGCAAGTGTCTGGATAATCATGTGCAACATTTGAGAATGATATTTGATGTGTTAAGAAATGACAAGTTGTATGTGAATTTTCAAAAATATTCTTTTTGCGTGGACCATATTATTTTTCTTGGATTTGTTGTAAGTTCAGTTGAGGTCGATGATCAAAAGGTAGAGGCTATTAGAAGTTGGCCTACTCCTAAGTCCATTAGTGATGTTAGATGTTTTCATGGGTTGGCAAGTTTTTATTGGAGATTTGTAAAGGATTTTAGTTCTTTTGTTGCTCCTTTAACTGAGGTCATTAAGAAGGATAAGCTTTTCATTTGGGTTAGAAAGAAAGAGGAAGCCTTTAGAATATTGAATGAGAAACTCAGTTCCACTCCATTACTTCAACTTTCCAACTTTGAGAAGATGTTTGAAATTGAGTGTGATGCTAGTGGATTAGGCATTGGTGCGGTCTTGATGCAAGAATGGAGACTCATAGCAAACTTTAGTGAGAAATTAAGAGGAACTCCATTGCAATATTCTACCTATGAGAAGGAACTTTATGCCCTAGTGAGAGTTTTAGCGAATTGGAAACATTAGTTGTGGCATAAGGAGTTTGTAATTAGAATTTTTCATGAGGATTTGAAGCATATTAGGGTCCAAAATAAGCTTATAAGAGGCATGCCAAGTGGATAGAGTTTATTGAGTCTTTTTTATATGCGATTAATTATAAGCAATGTAAAGAGAATATTATGGCGGATACTTTATCTAGAAGATATGAATTAATAAATTAATAAATACCTTGACTTCTAGGTTGATGGATTTTGAGAGTTTGAAGGAGTTATGTTCTAATGATGATGATTTTGAAAAAGTCTTTGGTGAGTGTCAAGTGAGTTTGAATAGGTGTGTGCAAGTTTTTAAGAAGGGAAATGAAGTTAGAACTCCTAGATTTGAATTGAAGGAGGGCTACTTGTTTGTAACTGGAAAACTGTGTGTGTCTATGTCTTCATGGAGATAGTTATTGGTGAATGAGGCACACAATGGAGGTTTGATAGGTCATTTTGGAGTGTCAAAAACCTTAGTTATTCTTAGTGAACATTTTTTTGGCCTAAAATGATAAGAGATGTGGAAAGAATTTATGCTATGCATTTGGATTGTAAGCATACTAAATCTTGTACCCAACCCCATGGCTTGTATACCTCTTTGCATATTCCTATCGGTCCTTGGCTAGATATTTCCATGGATTTCTTGCTGGCCTCTCTAGGATCAGGAATGGTAAGGATAACATGTTTGTTATTGTGGATAGATTTTCAAAAATGGCTCACTTTACTAGTTGTCATAAAAGTGATGATGCACCTCATGTTGATACTTTATTTATTCATAATATGATGAAATTGCATGGTGTTCCCCAAACAATTGTTAGTGATAGAGATTCAAAATTTCTTAGTCATTTTTTAAGGTATTTATGGGGAAATTTGGGAACCAAATTGCTATTTTCTACTTCTTGTCATCCACAAACGGATGGTCAAACCAAGGTAGTTAATAGAACTTTAGGTAACATACTTAGAGCTATCGTTAAGGGAACTTTAGCATCTTGGGAGGATCAATTACCATAAATTGAGTTTTCATATAATAGAACTATTCATAGAACTATTGGTATAACACCTTTTGAGTGTGTTTATGGCTTTAATACTTTGACTCCATTAGATTTAACCCTTTTTCCCAAATATATTATTGTGAGTATAGATACAAAAGCTAAGACAAAATCTACGAAGAGTATCCATGGGAAAGTAAGATTGCAAATTGAGAAGGCCAACAAAGATGCAACCAAAAGAGCCAACAAAGGATAAAAAAAAGTCACCTTTGTACCCGGTGATTGGGTATAGGTTCACTTTAGAAAAGATAGATTTCCAATCAAAAGGAGGAACAAGCTTATGCCAAGAGTATATGGACCTTTTCAAGTGCTTGAGAAGATTGTAGATAATGCTTAGAAAGTGGACTTACCAAGTGAGTATTTGATCCAAAATGTTTTCAATGTTAGTGATTTATGTTTTTTTGATGTAGGATTGGCGAATTCGAGGATAAATTCTTTCAAAGAAGATGACACGCCCAAATAACACCTCTCTTATGAGAGAGTAAGCGGTCATCGTCAAATATATAATCCAACAAAGGGTGGGTCGAATCCCACAGGGAATAGGGAGTTAATTAAGTTGTATGCAAATTACTTGACTTTTAATCATATTTTTCCACTAAATAATAGGGGTTTGGTTTAAATGATAATATAGTTATTTCAAGTAAAAAATAATGAGACACTTCTTGTAATATTTGAATTCAGAGAAATAATAAACTAGGGTTATGGTCACTTTGTTATGTTGATACTTTCTAGATATGGGTTATATGAATTCATAAACAGATTGTGTTTATAGAGAATGTATTCCAGAGTTCATTCCAAGTGTTTGTCAACCTTCAAGGAAAGATTTCACTTTAATTCTGTCAAACCTAAAGTGATACAAATAATTATACATAATCTCCAAGTTGTTAATCCGATTAAGGCATTAACTTGTAAATTAGAAATTGAAAACTCTAACCCCTTTTCACTATTCTCTTTTCCAAACAACAACTTCTTTGTTCAAGAAAGCTATTTTTTATGGCACATTCTCAAGTTTTCAACTATGAGTATTCATTGTAAATGAAGAGAATAGAATATAAAAACAGCTGTAATATAAATTCAAAAACCCATAGTTTAGATTGTTGATTACAAGGTATCCATAAATTTAATACCTCATACTATTCTTAGCTCGATTCATCTCTTATTTGCATGCTTATGGGGCTTAAGTCTTGAAATTTTCACTAAGTGTTGGGGAGTTAGTCATTTTCAAGACCCTTAAACTTCGAGGATTTTTATTTTGACCTTTCCAACCCTGAAATATTAGTTTTTGAGTTAATTCAGGTTTATGTGTGTAAGAAGAATGTATCGTAGAAGTTTCAAATTTTTCGTACAAGGATTGGGTCATATTTGGATCACGAATCCAGCAAGTCATCGCGATAGCACCACATCGTGGTGTTATTCCCGTTGGCGCATATACCTTATTGTGGTGAGGGTGTTGTGTCCAGTTCTTGATTTATAATTTGAATGCATGTGTCATAATCTTTATCCTAGTATGTTAAGTGCTTATGAGGTGAAAAATGTTCAAAGGAATCACTTAGAACAAAGTTGAGTTGAGAGCCTTTGATTCGTCCATATTTTGGTATTCGATTCTACAAGGGTCAACTTTGAACATGTATATGTTTTTACATATATGGAATTTTTCATCTCAAGATCCACCAAATTATAGAAAATTAAATTATCTTTCCAACGATACCAATTTCTCCTTAATCCGATACCCGAGCGAAAAATTATGATCATTTTCGTCAGTACCAATAAGACACCACGATAAGCTCGCATCGTGGTGACCCTTTAAAACATAGTTCAGTTGAGAATTTAATTGCCTGAGGGGAAATTAAGTCTTTTTCCCTTAATCCAATCGTTCATAACATGATTTGGGGCATATTTTAGGTCATTATTGGCCTTCCTCTCCAACTTTTCTCTCAAGAAAACCCTCCCCATTCCCCAAGAACAAATTCAATTCCTTTTTCCTAAGGAATCAAGAATTCAAGTTTCCCAAGTTCAAGAACCTTCAAGAAAGCATCAAGATTGTTGTTCCTCTTTCAATTTAAAGGTTTAAGGTATGTGGGGTATTTATTCATGGGTCCCTTTCACCATGGAGCCCAAAAATCTTCTCTTTCAAGTAAACTATGGAGTTTTTCCTTTATTTTGATATTTACTATGTTTAAGAAAGGTTTAATTCATGTTTTCATGGTAGTTTAAAGTTAAATTCAGCCTATGTATGATCCCATAAAATATTTGATTTCCTCATGCTTTGGATTTTAGTTTCCCATGTTTTATTCAAGCAAATTCTATGTTAAATCCTTAATTGTGATTTTAGTCATGTAATCATGATTTTTCCTCATAATTGAAGCATTCCCGTGTTTAAATTCATGATCCCCACATGTTTGATGAAATGTCTATACTTATGGGTTTTTGAACCATGATCCTCTACTATAGTTTTTATGCTTGCTATTGCATTCAGTGATCTTTCAATATTGGCGGGTTATGAACACCCGATACCTATGTATTTTTATATGATTTTTAGATTTTCAAGTATGATTCAGTTAAACCATGAGCATTGTCATTCAGTAAGCTATCATGATCAGTTATTTGCTTAGTTAAGTTTAGTTCAGTCCAGTAATCAGTTTCATTTAGCTGGGAGTAGGATTTAGCACCGAGCAAACCCAGGGATGGGGGCTCACCTGCCAGTAGAGGGTGTGACCTTTGGTCGCAGTCCCTTAGTTCTAGAACTATGTAGCCAACATAGGTTAAATATATCAACCTTCCAGTTGAGGGTTGATAAAGTGTTTACCTGCCAGTTGAGGGGTAACACATATCTCATTAGAGCACCTGCCAGATGAGGGTGACTCATTAGTCCCTAGGGACATTAGTTTAGTGGATCCACACAGCCAGCATTAGTACCTGTGGCACTGTACTGACACTCTTCCAACTGAGGTTATAGGTTGGACCCCAATTAGCTCAGATTGGGGCTTGTCGGTTAGATGATACCTCCCACGGTCTTAGTACACTATTCAGTGTATTATTAGTTCAGGTTTGCTTGACTAAGTGTAAAAACTTTCAGATACTCAGTTATACAGGTTTTAGTCTTTCAGATTATAGATTATCTCAGTGACATAACAGATATACATTAGTCTTGCATTCTCAGATATTACAGTTGCCATGCATTTATGCTTAATTATCTCGTGTTGTTCAGCTAGTCTCTATCTCATACGCCCAGTACCCCGCAGTTTCAGTCTAGCTACTCAGACAAAGTACAGTTTAGTTTTTCATGACCAGTATTCAGTTATCTATTAAATAGTATTCATATATTAGCTAATCAGTATCCAGATACCAGTTATTAGTTATCCAGACGTCTGTTACTCAGTACTCAGCTATCAGTCATTCAGTTAGTCAGATCAGCTTAGTATATGTTTGGTTGGTTTTATATGTTTATACATTCGTGATTAATATATTTGTATATTCAGATCCTTGAGTTGTGTCAGATTTCATCACATAGTTTGAGATCCAGTATTCATATGTCATCCTCAGTACAACTTCTACAGCATATTCAACCCCACAAGAGAATGGCTTATAACATTTATGTTTCTACTGCCTCCTAGCTTATAGAATTATTTTCAGCTCATGAATTATAAATTCTCCATGATTTACAGTTTTATGTATAGTCATGTTCCAAAAGTTTAATTTAAGCAAATAACTTATAACCTCAGTTTTATAGAATGTTTGAAATATTTCCATGATTCAGTGCATTTCTCCATATACTCAGTACATTCCAACATACTGACCACATATATGCGTTTGTGGCTACATTCTTCATAATGTAGGTGCCATATATAGTTCTTACACCAAGGTCAGACAGTTTGCAGCTTTCAGCCAACAGGTGATAAGTTCTCTTATTTCGAGAACTCCAGACAGTTGTGGATCATGTACTTTAGTTTTAATTTTTCCATATGTATTGATTAGTAGTAGTTGGAGGCATGTCCCAGCTATCTATAGTCAGTATAGTAAAGGCTTCATAGATGTCAATCAGAGTCAGTCATGTAATTTGAGTTCTATCCTCAGTTTTATCAGATTGTAAATTTTTATCAGTTACATACTTATTCAGATTTAATTATGATTATATTTCCGCATAGCAGAACTAGCTATTTAATATATTGAATCAGTTGCTCAAGCAGTATGCCAGCTCATGGGTTAGCTTGGGATCACTCGTGGTTGCAAGCACCGTATTACGACTAAAGGTAGTCTTGGGTCGTGACAATAAACCTAGCTAAAAAGCTTAGCCACTCATGATTAGAAATGACATCAAATAATTCAAACTGTTCATACCAAAATCGAAGATTGTTTTGAGATTACAAGATGAACCCTAATGGAAATGTTTAGCCGCCCGTCTCTGCTTTAAAATAATACATACTATCTATTCAAACTGAGCTTGGGGTGTTTATAATAGTCTTGAGAAATTACCCCCAAGCCTCTAGGCTAAATTTAAAAGAAAATTTTGCCTCAAAATAGGACACTGCAACGCACTCCTCAATCCCAACCCCAAGGGTTACGGCGCAAACCAAGTTTCCATCATGCTATTTTGCTTGCATTTTGTTCTATACTTATTTCATGATCCCTCCAAGTATCCATATTATTTCTTTACTCCTAAAATGATACTAATCATGTAGGTTAGCTCATTTACATTAAAATTAGGATAAAAACATATGAATCTTGACACTTTGCTCTCAAAACTTAACTTATATATGGGTAAACATGGTGTTTAGGCGTATAAATACACCCAAGATAACCACCCCACACTTAAAGTGTTGTTCGTCCTCAAACAATTATCTACTTTATGAGATACTCAAGACTCCAATCCCACCAATTAGAAATAAGATACTCAAGTAACGATCACACAACACATATGAACAACAAATCTTACTTTTGATCATGTTATATAGATTTATGAATAACTACTCTAAACTTCCTACCCTCAAGAATAGACTCCTCAATAACTATAAACCCATGCATATTTTTCAATTAAGAAACTACAAAAAGTCTCAATCCTTCATTAAACATGTCCCCTTACCACAAGAGAGGACCCCCACATTTCTCACCAAATGCAAAACATCACAACAATTTTTTTTTCCTTTTGGTGGTATGGATGAAAATGTATGCTCACTACTCAAAGAATTAACATGCACATTGGGTGATCCATAAGCTTGCCTTAGTGTAATACTCTACTAATAAAAGGATGTTAAGGAATAAGATCAAGCAGGACTTTAGTATGTTGTAATGTAGGTTAAGGGATAGGTAGATACTATTTTGGATAAAAAATAGTGACTAACTTCTCTAAGCGCTTTAATTCAACACCTTAATATGAAGCTCAATTCAACAATGTTTCCTCACTACCACTTGTAATTTACACTTCTTTTGTCTCAGCCTCAACTCCTTGAATTAGACTACAAAGTGGATGTAGGAGATTTATTTTATTTTAACAGAACTATTCTTTCTCTTTTCTTTTCCTTTTCTCTTTTCTTTTTTTATTTATCTATTATTATTTTTTATTTCTACTATACACTCCCACCATACACAATGCATAATCTCTTTGCCAAACCAAATACTACTATGTTGTGCTTCATTACCAATTCCTCTTTGCACTCCCATCTCCTATCTATTAAATTTCTAAACTAAAGCACTAGGGAATTTTGGGGATAAAAATATGGTCAACGAACAAAAGGAAATAGTCTAAAAATGAGGCTACCAAATAATAGGCTAAAGTATAAATGGGGCTTACTAAGGTCATAAACAATGGGTAGTTAACAAAGGCATTCAATAAGGCTAGACAAAGAAGGCCTATATCATTTCCTAAACCTTACTTCATTTCGCTTTGTACAAATACTGGGCAAGTTCTAGACACCACAATGAAAAATTGAATAGACATAATCACTCACATATGGCACGTGTTCAAATTCAGAGGAACTTATGTTAGATTCTCACTCAAGCCATAATATGCATGCAACATCACACTAGCATTACCAAAGAGTTATATAACTGAACCTAAGAGTTTCACAAGTAATTATTCATCTATCTACAACACATGTTTTTCCAACACTTGTATCATGCTTGCATCATATAGTCATGTATCCCCACAAAATCACTTAAATTAAATTATATGAAAAAGGGCTTCCACTTGCTAATCTCTACAAATGACTAATTTTCTCTTAAGATGGTCGTCATCCATCCATCATCGAGAAAAACACCTAATATGACTTTATTCCACACTTCCTAAACCAAAAATAAAATAGCATAAGAAACTTAAGAAAGAATGAAACCAAACAAAACAAAATGATTACTCCTAACAAAATAAATAAGTGTACTAAAATGAAGTTACTATTTATTACAAACCAAGATAGTACATAAATTCATCAAATATAGTCCCATAAATATCCAAGAAGCACTTGTTACCCAGCCACCCCACACTTAAGCATAGCATTGTCCCCAGTACAAATAAAAGAATAAAGAACCTAGGCCTAATAGTACTTCTCCTCAACATCAGGGATCATGCCACTTGTGTCAGAATTATCCTTACTAGAATCCTTCTCCATGTTGAAGTCCACTATCCATCGATCCTTATTAGTTGGCACGTCATCATCCACAGGCTCTCAGAACGTGTGACCTACCCTACATATAGCTCTCACATGTTCATTCATTAGATAGTTAAAATCCAATTGACGCAATTCCTCAGTAATAAGTACACGATCACCACACATCATTGTTAGATTTATCATTACATAGAGATGGCGGAAGAAGCTATCATCATGTGCATTTATTCAACAGTTGTTAGGGTTGGACCTTGGCTTAAATCGGGTTCTTTAACCTTAGTAACATTGATTCCCTTTAAATTCCACAGTGTCTTGTGATCAACTGGATCCTCCTCAACATTATTATCTTTCAAGAACTTGGTTAACAAGCCTCCAAAACTGAACCTTACCTTCTTGTGTAACCTAGCCTTGCGCATAGAAGCGTGGATCACTACACCAACATTGATAGGAATATTAGTCATAAGAGCATATACTAGAAATACTTGATCATGAGAGATATTTGTAAAGTGTGACCCTAGAATGAGACAAGCACCAACTATCTTAACCAAATATGAGCTTTCTTGTTTAGGAAAGCATAAGGAAAAGTGTTGTGCTAACCCTTTTCTTTGTGATGCTCCCACCGAGCCATGGAGCATGCCCCACACAAAGTGTGCCTAATATCCCTGCAAGGATGTTGGCTATATAGTTCCCTTAGTCTAGAGTAGTACATATCTGGAGTGCCAAGAATGGAGTTTAGTGCCTCAGCAGTTATCTTTAGAATTTTTCCTCATATTGTCACCTTGTTCCCTTGAATGTTAGGGAACCAGTTGGCATGAAACTCCCTTTCTAATTCCAAATTACATTCACCCATATCTCAAAAATAAAGTAAATTTTTTTCTGCATAATACGAGCTAAGATTCGAGGATAGGGTTGTGCCAAACTCTCTTTGCGAATCACCTCTGTTGGTTGGTAATGATACTTTTTGTTATCATTGTACCATTGTACACCTTCTTTTTCAACCTATTTAATACCAAATGTATGATGAGGGACTTGAAGAGTAGACGAGGCAGCACGGTTAGCCTTAGAAGATTGCCATGTTCATGGCCTTTTCTGACCTGATGGGATCTAGAAGCCACTCCCTTGCATTTGTTGACCTTTGGATCCATGGTTCCTGTAATCATCATCAACACCAAACCTTAGTCAAGCATAATGAGGCTAACTATAATTAAGAGGAGGGTGGTAGAATGACCACCTTACACTTAATTTGTTAGCAAAACCCACTTAAGTGATACTATCGGGTACTCAGACTTCACCGATGTACACTTTGAAAGAGCGCACCAATATTGTTCATAATATCATTAGCATATCATTGGTGGTCTCTGCTTTCTCAATATCATTCCACAATTTACACTTTTATTCCATACACCACATGAATTTCACAACAATTGGTTTTTCAAATTAACCATGCTTTAACACCATTAACTATAACAAAAATCATGCTTTAACAACACACCATCATTCTACAAAATCATTTCCTTAACATAAACATTCCATAAAATCATGCCATTAACACCATCATTCTACAAAAGCATGACTTAATGCCTCAAACACACCATTAACTACAACAATTTAAGCAACACCATGTTCAAGGATAACTTGGAATGTGAACTAATGGCAACAACACCAAATTCTGCTAACTATGAACAATTAAACCACAACTATAAGCTTTATCAACTACAACCGTGGTGTCCATCCTCATAAAATTACCAAGAAATTATTTTTGTATAGAAATGGTGTGTATTCACCCAATATACACAAGAAACTAAGTAAATACCAACAACAAAGTCATAAGAACAATAAAATAAGAAAAGAAAACAAACCTTACAATGAATAATTTGCAGAAAAGAGGAGAAAAATCTTGTGAATTGATGTTTGGGTAAAATTTTAAGAGCAAGGAGAGGGTATGCGGTGCGGATAGGGCTAAAAAATACAAGAAGAATGAGAATTTGAGGTATTGGGAATATATATATAGGATATATGGGTCGGGTTAACCCAGTTTTAATTTGGGATTTTAGTAGGTTTGCGTCACGGTGTCTGTCGTGATAGTTGGGTTTTGCATGTGAGTACAGACGCATAGTTGAGGAAGTATCTAGTCGTGATTGGTTGGGTGGAATGGGTCCATCACGGATACACATATTTGTAGAATAATGTGGATCACAAAACACAGGTCTGTGGTGCGATAGGTATCACACAGACTAACCAACACCTGGTTCTGGAAGGGTGTGTGGCATGGATCAATTACGGATTCATGTGTATGCAGCGTGATGTGGACGCAAAACACAGGGTGTGTGGTGTGATGTCAATGCAAAAGTTGAGGTTCGCAACATAATGTTGATTAGGGTTGAATATTTCACATCATAAACTTACCTGTTAAGCTCCTTTGAGTCCAAAGACTTACTACACCTGATTTACTCTCTTCTAAGCCAAGTTTGTACCTATTTCACCTCCATAGCACTACAAACACCTACAAATAATCAAAACCACATAAAAATGATTAGAAGGGTGGGTTTCCTCCCACCAAGCGCCTTAGTTTCGATCGTGGCTCAACTCTTATTTTCGTGATTCTACTTTTCAGATTTTTATGTTATTTTTTTCATATTATGATACCAAGTAAGATCATGGGTTTCCTCCTATGAATCGCCTGATTTAACGTTGCAGTACGATGCAATTATCTTGACTACTCAGACTTCATCAAGATATATCGATGATACAATTTTTACCTCATCCATTGGACCAATGTAATGCTTGATCCTTTGTCCATTCACTTTGAATACACTTACATCTTTGTTCTCAATTTCAACCACAGCAGATGGAAAGAATTGAGTTATTTTGAATGGTCCCGACCACTTCGAATTCAACTTCCAAGGAAAAGGCTTAAATTGTGAGTTAAAGAGCAGTACCTAATCACCCACTTGAAAGACTCTCTTTTTTAATTCTTTGATCATAATAACATTTCATCCCTTACTTATAAAGATCAGCCATTTCATAAGCTCAGAGTCAAAACTCATCTATCTCATTCAATTGCTCTAGTCTCATATCAGCTTCTTCTTTCCAACTCAAGTTTAACTTTTTGAGTGCCCACAACGCCTTATGTTCTAATTCCACTGGTAAGTGACAAGCTTTACAAAAACCTAGTTGGTAAGGATACATTTTGATGGGTGTCTTGAAAGTTGTTCTATACGCTACGCTCACAAAACATCATCAAGTTTTCTTGACCAATCACTTCTATTTGCATTAATAGTTTTTGCTAGAATACTCTTAATCTCTCTGTTTGACACTTCTACTTGCCCACTGGTTTATGGGTGATAAGGTGTATCTATATTGTGTTGCTTTACTCCATACATTTCCAAACCACCTCAGAACAATTTGTTACAAAAATCAAAACCTTCATCACTTATTATGGTGCGAGGCACACCAAAATAAGTGAAAATATTCTTTCTCAAAAATGCCACCACACTCCACCCACTTGGACACGTAGTCCATAGCTACCAAAATATATTTGATCCCATAAGAACTTATAAAGGGACCCATGAAATCTATTCCCCATACATCAAAAACCTCTACTTCCAATATCTTAGTCATCGGTATCTCATGGTGCTTAAAGATAGACCCCTATCACCGACATTTATCACAAGCCCTCACAAATTCATAAGTATCCTTATGAATTGAGGGACAATAATAACCACTCTACAAGACCTTTTTGGTAGTCCAATCACCTGCATGGTGTCCCCCAACTGGGGAAAAATTAAAAGCCTCCAAAATCTGCAACATCTCCATTTTTGGTATGCATCTACTGATAATATTGTCAGCAGAGCGTCTGAACAAATAAGGTTCACCCTAAAAGTACCTTTTTGCCTAATGTAGAAACTTTTTCTTTTGATAAAAGTTAAGGTTGTCCGGAATAATATCACTGGCCACATAGTTTGCAATGTCTGCATACCACGATACTAGATCAAGAGTAGCAGAAAGAACTTGTTCATAAATGTAATGCCTCGAGACTAAACCCTGGGCACCACACGGTGCCTATGATATCGAAGGACCGCAAGCTAACCCATGATTGGTACCTGCTGTGAGCACTAAATAATAATCATGAAAACATATGCAAAAGTAAAAACTGAAAATGCCATAAGGTTCATAAAACTGAATACATCTGTAGAACAACTGCTAACTGAAAGTTTTTGAAATCCTCTAACATCTAAAATAAATGAGTTAATGGAATAGGCCCCAACTAACTCACAACTACTGTCTGAAAGTAACTAAAAAGCTAAAATACTGCGAATAACAAAATGACTAAATAAGTGTCATGCCCTCGATGGATGAGGACTTACTACTGTAGTTATGGCTGGTCAACTGAATCTGACTAAGTACGGTCAGGAACCCGAGTGTCCAAACCTATGATATGAGAAATCATAGTGCAAAGAAAGAGTATGTGTTAGTACTTTGAATGTACTAGTATGCTAGGTGAGGTTACATTGATATGCATGGGTTCACGTGCATGAGAATAATAACTAAATATCATGAAATAACTAGATAAGAGTATATGAAAGACTAGGAATACTGTAAGTACTGAATATGCAATACCAAGCATATATCGTCTGTCTGAATTAGTCTGAAGTTGAAGTACTGAGTTTCTAATAACTGTAAGTCACGATAGTGTAGAACTAAACTGAGTTTTGTACTGAATACTGGATACTGATTACTGAATATTGAATACTACAACTGTAACTGTGGGAGTTATCATCTAATCGGCATACCCCGATTATAGACTGATTTGGGGTCCAACCTGTAAACCCAGTTAGAAGGTTGTTAGCACCGTTCCACGGGTTACTAACAGTAGTTGGGTCAACCCTAGTCTGGTAGGAAGACGATTTACCCTACGCTGGTTATGTAGTTCTATAACTCAGGGACTACTACTAAAGGTCAAACTCTCTACTGACAGGAATTCCCCCATCCCTGGGTTCGCTCGATGTTGAATCCTACTCCCAACTGAATCGACATTGAACTAATCACTAGACTGTACTAGGCTTGAATAAACTCACACTGATTCTATTAACTGATCGTATGCTACTGTTCGGGATACTACGGAATCCTTCTATTCCGATTGGAGACTAAACAACAACTAAATTTTGGGAATTCAATACCCTCAGAACTCGATAGCATAGATAATAAAATCATATCTCATCTCTAAAAGCATCACACATAGGTTATCATGCATAATTCCTTCACATAGACATTTTGTCAAACACCTAGGATACATAAATCTTGTACATGAGAATGAGCATTATATGAATATCATAACTACAACATTCCACACCAAAATTCAAAAATTAAACATGGGGGTTACATACTTCAACATGCATTCTAGTTAATTCACATGAAATTCAAATTATTCTTGACTTGAAATCCACACAACATCACATACATGAACATAGTTCCATTCAAGAATGTAAATCATAATCTAAGTTCTTGAAAAAAGATTCTTGAACTCCAAGGGTGGAAGGAACCCAAGGATGAACACCTAAACATACCTTGATTGATGAATTGTTGGAAGTTATTGATGGATTTCTTGTGAATTGAACTTGAATGATGAAGGAGCTAGGGTTTGTTCTTGAAGAGGAATTCTTCTGATTTTGAGAGAATTATGATAAATGAGGCAAAAATGTTGTTTTGGGAGCTAAATCCCATGTTAAAGTTAGGGGAAAAGACTGGAATATCCCTCTGGACTCGAGATTAAATGAGCTGAAAAATGCCTAGTGACGCGATAGGTAACACACTGCATCGATGGTATTGACGTGATTATTGATGCATCGCGTCGATGGTGATGACTCGATTGACAACATGGCGCGTCCTAATCGTGTTGGCTTGATGTTTTGGTCATCCAAACATGACTTAAACGATGTTCAAAAATTCTAAAACTCACCCAAGATGACCTATAGATAACCCTGATCATGAATCAATTTGAAAATTGGCAATCTAAGGCCGGAAAGATCATAAATGATGCCATTGAAATATCGAGGCCAAAAATAAGACTAAGTGTCAATACTTGGCTGAAATTTTCTAAGTCTGGGACCTCTTTTGACATGCTATAAAGGACTAAAATGGGTTAGGACTGTACGGGGTCTTACAATCAAGAAAAGAATAATTTATTTTACATCCTGAGTTAATTCCTTCATTCTCTAACCAAGATAGATGGTCTACCACTTGATTTTCACACCCTTTTCTATCTTTGCCTTCAAAGTCAAACTCCTAAAGCAACAATACCCATTTTATTATCTTAGGTTTGGCATCCTTCTTTGACATTAAGTATCTTAGTACTGCATGGTCTATACGCACTACCACCTTCATTTCCAACAAGTATGCCTAAAAAATTTTGAAAGCATAGACCACGACTAAGAGTTGTTGCTAACCGTATAGTTCTTTTGCGCTTCATTCAATAATTACTGACATAGTAAATACGATGAATAATCTTATCCTTCTTTGTCCAAGAACATCCCCAAGTGCAACCCAACTTGCATCACTCATCGCCTCGAATGGATTTGACCAATCTGGGGCAATCATAATGGGAGCAGCAACTAATTTTTCCTTAAGGCATTGGAATGCCTTCAAAAATATCTCATTAAATAGAAACTTGGTTTCCTTTTTCAATAATTTGCAAAGTAGGTCGGTAATTTTGGAAAAATATTTGATGAATCTCCGATAGAAACCTGCATGGCTAAGGAAACTACGCACTCCTTTCACTAAGATAGGAGGAGGTAGTTTTTCAATGACTTCAATCTTAGCACAATCAACTTCTATTCCTTTGGATGAGATTTTATTCCCTAATACAATACCCTCTTTCACCATGAAGTTGTATTTTTCCAGTTCAAGACAAGATTGAACTCCTCACAACGTTGCAATGCATTGCCTAAGTTCACCAAGCAACTCTCAAATGAATCACCAACCATGGAGAAATCATCCATGAATACTTCTAATGTGTCTTCCACCATGTCCAAAAAGATGGACATCATACATCTTTAGAAAGTAGCAGTGGACAAGTGAATATCGCTTTCTCTTGATTCGCAAATGCAATCGATATTTGATTGTAGACTGAGTATCCATCTAAAAAGCAATACCAACCCCTTCCTGCTAACCAGTCAAGTATTTGGTTCATGAAGGGCATTGGAAAGTGATCTTTCAATGTCCACAAATTCAATTTTTTGTAATCCATACACATCTGCCAACCAGTGACCGACCTAAGTATAAGTAGCTCATTATTCTCATTTGCCATTACCGACATACCTCCTTTCTTGGGCACACACTGCACAGGAATTACCCACTTACTATCCAAAATTAGGTAAACTAGCCAAGCATCCAACCACTTTATTATCTCCTTCTTTACTACTTCTTACATTAGTAGCCTGCGTTGATGCTCAATAGTAGGAGTACAATTCTCTTCCAACTAAATTTTATGCATATAGATGCCAGGTGGAATACCTATGATGTCGGCAACCATCCACCCGATGCCCTTATATAGTGCCTCAATTCAAAAATAAGAGCCTCATCTTGATATCCACAAAATCCACTACAATGATAACAGGTAAAGTGTTTACATCACCTAGAAACACATACCGCAGATGGCCCAGCAACTTTTTCAGTTCCAACACTGGTGGATCTTCAATAGAAGGCTTGAAAAGTGGTGTTCGATGATTTTTAAGTATAAATCTAGATTCTTAGGGTTATATGAATATGACCCCATCTCGGTCAACGCACATAGAGTCTCGTCGTATTCATCAATTCCTTCACTATCAAAATTTATCAAGACTGCATCTAAGGTTTCCACCACAAACCTTTCCTCAACTGGCACAACTAGATCATCATCATAATCAACATCAATAACTGAGACTGCACTCATTTACCTTGGTTGTTTCATTGAATGAAAAAATTTAAAGCTGACTTCTTCATCATTGACCCTAAATTTTAGCTCATTCAGCTCCAGATCAACTAGCACTCTTCTGTTTGCTAAAAATGGCCAACCCAAAATTATGGGTGCTTCAAAATCCACTTCGTAATCAAGAATTATAAAGTCTGTGGGAAATATAAAGTTATCCACCTTCACAAGTACATCATATAGAATCCCCACTGGTCTTTTCACCGACTGGTCTACCATTAATAGTCGTAGAGGAGCTAGATCAGGAGCCCCAAAACCTAATTATTTGAAGACCCTAATGACATAAGTTTGATACTTGCTCCAAGGTCACAAAGCTAAAATCTCCAATTATACACGGGACAGTGAATGCTTCCAGATCAGCTTTCTTCTACACTAGTAATCTTGTAGCAATAGCACTACAATGATGAAAGTTATCCACAGGTTTGTACCTGACTGTTCTTTTCTTTGTTATGAGGTCCTTCATAAACTTGTGTATCTCAACATTTTCTCTAATGCCTCAACTAAGGGAACATTCACCGTCAACTACTTCAGCATATCCATGAATTTTCTAAACTTACCCCTGTCTTCTTTCTTCTTCAATCTATATGGAAATGGGGGTGGTGGCTTTGGAATTCTTTTTAAGGCAGCCTCCACATCCTTTTCTTTGTTCTTCTCCACATTATTTACCTATTTTTGCTTAGCTAGTTGTTCCACTTCTACACTCGTCTTTTCTAAGTCTCCCAACTTCTCAGGCTCTACCAATGACTCATCATATACCTCATCTTCCAACTCTACATTATCAAGATGGGAAGGTGCTCCTAGACATGGACCGAGTAATATCTTACCACTCCTAGTTGTAATAGATATACACGAACCATTATTCCTTGGGTTCTAGACTGTGTCACTTGGTAAAGTTTTATTTTTTCTTTGATTGAATGTTGTTGATAATTGATTCATCTACTTCTTTAGATGCTTAATATATGTGGAAAGAGAATCAAATAATTGACTCAGGGTTGACAAGTCACTCTTCATCTCTCTAACTCTGGCATCGTTGACTCACCCCTATTAATAATTTGTCCATCATGTCCTCCATCGACATCTTCCCAGAATTATTTGTAGCATTGTCTCAACTCACAGGTGGTACATATAATCTACTCCTATCATTCTTGTTCTTCCAACTTCCTTGGTCACGATCTCTATAACCAACTTTATCATAGTAATTTCGACCTTGATTTCCCTAGCCACTAGCTCGAAAACCCTATTGGTTATTCAAATAGTTTACCTCCTTCTCAGAATTAGATTTATCTCCTCCACTATATGACCCCACAACTTTGACCTTCTCTACAATTCCCAAGAGAAAATGCTTGGTGAGAAAACCCATATCTGTCTTCAATTGATCCATATCTTGATTACGTTCTTCTTCTATTCGATGTTGCTTCAATGATATCCCAGTAGAGTAAATATTGCTTGCTAACTCAGAATCCCTGGTATTCCAAGCTCTACTTGTCTTAGTTATTTTCTCCAACTTCTATGAAGCTTCAACAAAAGTGATATCCATGAAAGCTCATCCTACAGCATTGTCTATAGTTAGCCTCATAATTGAATTCAAAGCCCTATAGAACGTCTCCATCAAATGCTCATCAGCCAGCTTGTGGATTAGACACTACATCAGCTTCTTTTTAAACCTCACCCATGTTTTATGAAGGGCCTCATTAAGCAGTTGCCTAAATTTGTTGATTTTAACCCTCAACTATAAGATCCTGGAAGACGGAAAGAACCTTTCTGGGAAAGCTTCTTTCAGTTACCTCCAGTTTGTTATAGAATCGGGTGTCAGCCCATTCAGCCACAAAGTTGCCTCACCAGATAGAGACAGTGGAAATAATCTTAGATGAATATCAGTTTGATCCACTCCAGGATTGTTAAATAACTTACAAATGTTTATGAAGTTCACCAAATGCAGATTCGGATCATCCCCAGGTAATCCTCCAAATAACCCCTTCAAGTTGAGTAGTTGGATCATCGTACTCATGATATTAAATTTCACCCCAAAATCCAATGGTGGTGGAATGATTACTCCAGTAGCTCCAGATCTATCCAAATCAATGTCATTATCATCATCTAGATCAAATTACACTGTAGGCTGTTGGTGCACTCTACTTCTTTTTTGTCAATTTTAATTTGTTGGTACGACATTTTCAGCCTGTAGCCTATTCAAAGGATCAACCAACTCATCATCACCCAAGTCATCGTCATCGACATTAGGTACACGCTCGGGTATTCCAGCATTCTGTTAGTTAACCTATGTTTTTGCTAAAGCGATTAGTCTTGTAGCCTCTTGTTATTCGGCCATGCTCCCTATTATTTGAGGTTATGAGTTGAAAGGTAATAATGGACCTCTTGACCTTCGGGTTTGTGACATGCACAATTGATAGCCTGGAAGTATCAAAAATAATAAATAAAAGAAAAATTAGGAAACTTGACTAAGAGTCAATTAACACACATATACTTAATTGACAACCGTATTTCCTGACAACGGCACCAAAATTTGATACGCCCAAAGTACACCTCTCTTATGAGAGCATAAGAAGTCATCGTCAAATATATAACCCAACAAAGGTTGGGGTCGAATCCCACAAGGAATAGGGTGTTAATTAAGTTGTATGCAAATTACTTGACTTGTAATCATATGTTTCCCCAAAATAATGGGGGTTTGGTTAAAATGATAATTTAGTGATTTAAAGTTGAAAACAATGAGACACTTCTTGTAATATTTGAATTAAGAGAAATAATAAACTAGGGTTATGCTCACCTTGTTGTGTTAATACTTTCTAGCTATTCCAGAGTTCATTCCGAGTGTTTGTCAACCTTTAAGGAAATACTTCACTTTAGTTCTCTCAAACCTAAAGTGATACAGATAATTATACATAATCTCCAAGTTGTTAATCCGGTTAAGGAATTAACTTGTAAATTAGAAATTGAAAACTCTAACCCTTTGTCACTATTCTCTTTTCCAAACAATAACTTCTTTGTTCAAGCAAGTTGTGCTTTATGGAACATTCTCAAGTTTGCAACCATGAGAATTCATTGTAAATTAAGAGAGTAGAATATAAAAACAATTGTAATATAAATTCAAAAACCCATAGTTTATATTGTTGATTACAAGGTTTCCATAACCCTAGCTAAAAAACTTAGCCAGTCATAATTAAAAATAACATCAAATAATTCAAATTGTTCATACCAAAATTGAAGATTGTTTAGAGATTACAAGATGAACCTTAATGGAAATGTTTATCCATCCTTCTCTGCTTCAAAATAATACGTAATATCTATTCAAACTGAGCTTGGGGTGTTTATAATAGTCTTGAGAAATTACCCCCAAGCCCCTAGGCTAAATTTAAAAGAATATTTTGCCTCAGAATAGGACATTGTGGCGCACTCCTCAATGCCAACCCCAAAGGTTACGGTTCAAACCAAGTTTCTATCATGCTATTTTGCTTGCGTTTTGTGCTATCCTTATTCCATGATACCTCCATGTCTTCACATGCTTTCTTTACTCCTGAAATGATATTAATCACGTAGGTTAGCTCATTTACATCAAAAGAAGGATAAAAACATATAAATCTTAACACTTTGCTCTCAAAACTTAACTCATATATGGGTAAAACATGGTGTTTAGACGTATAAATACACCCAAGATTAGAAAAGAAGAGTGATGTACATCAAAGTGACACTACTTCAAGAAGGCCTTTCACAAGAAGTCAAGCTAAGGAGCTTCAAGCATTTCAAGCTTTATGGACGAAGATGAAATCTTTGGAAGGATCCAATATGGATTACTTGAAGATATTTAATATACTAAGTGTATACCATTTAAATTAGATTGTAATTTAAATGAAGGGCAATTTGGTTTTTCCTTACTTCTTTTAACCCTTAGTATAAATAGTTAGCTATTAGGTTGAACCACTAGTTTTGAAGATTGAATATTTGTGCCTCCGTTGAGATCTTGATAACTCTTTGTTGATTACCAACACTTTTCTAGGATTTTCAAGTAAGGTTACTACTTTCTTGAGGATTCTAATAGATTAGGTGTTTTTAGTTCCCAATTGAGTGGTGTTTTGGTTAGTTTCACCATTACATCTTTCAATTTTTTGAATCTAATTGTGTCTATCTTTCTTTAATTTCTATTTTGCTTCTATTTTCTTATTTCACATCACTGATACACCTGAGCTCATTTCGATCTGTTGATCAAAAAGTTAGAAAATTAAAAATATGAGTGTGAAATCCATAGTTGGTTCAAAACAACCTTGGATGGGAAATACGACTTTTCCAATGCGTTCGAAACATCAATTTTAAGATGGTAACATATTTGGTTGGGTTTTACGGCTTTTAAATCTCATTTCGACCCATGATTTAAAAAATTATGATTTAGGGTTTTGAGGGTCAACTCTATGAAAATGATATTTTTTAAAAAATATGATATCGTCATTGAGTCTAGAGCATCGAATTTAGTGTGGTTACATAGTTCGTTTGTATATATGAGACTCCGAACGAATCTCGGGCACCCCGTCGAAGTCCGAATTGGACTTAAAAATCTAGTTTTTCAAAAAGTTGATGTAGTATAAAAATGGCTCTTTTCTTCCCATTTTGCCCATTTTTTCACCTTGCCTCTTGAGAGTTAAACCCTAAAATAGTGTGAGATCTTAAAATTGAAGCTTTTGGGAGCTTGGGAAGCTAGCTTAACATCTATTTCTTGATTATTACAGATTTAAGGTGAGATTTCATCCTTTCTTACTCTAATTCTTGATTAATTTATTAAAATCCCAAAAATCATAGGGCTTGATTTTAAACTCCAATTTCACTTCTTTTCACTTGAAGAATGTTTTGATCTTATAATTACTCTATTTTCATCAATTTAACCTTCAAAACAACTTCGATTCTTGATTTTAATACGAATTTCAAAGATTTTACCCGGTAAAGATCAAAAATAATTTTTCTTCGATTTGAACCTTATTTTTTACTTGATTTAACTTGAATTTTTAGCTGTATATTCCTAAAAATATGAAAAAATATGTTTTTGAAGTAAAGATATGATTTTGCCTTCTTTTTTTAAAAAAAAATCCATTTTCGGGGTCTATTTTGACCCGAAACTAAAGATTGTCAATATGAATATCGTTAGCTTTATTTTGATGTGTAGATTCTATATTTCTTGATTTTAGTTTATTTTGGAATCATTCGTGAAAAGTAAGATTGTGGATTCGAAGTGTAGCAGACCAATTTTGACATTCGATGTAGGTTATGACTTAACTTTTTCAGACTAGACTGAGTAGTAAATAATAGTACAAAATGCATGTTAAGGGTGGAAACTAATCATGAAAAATGACTATCTATGTGTTGTGCCCGTGTGGGGCCTATATGTGATATAATTGTTGAAATTGATATATTATGTGATATGTACGACCGTGTGGGGTCCTATAATATTGATAGCCTTAAATGCATGTGAATAATAGTATTGTATTTTTGTAAATGTATATTGTGGTACCTTTGGTGTATTATGATATTATCTTCATACTTTTGGCATATAAAATACGTGGAAATTCATGGATGAACGAAAATAATAAGTGGATATTGGCTCACATGGTTATGGAAATATAACATGTGGTTGGTTCTGGGAATACTCATTGTGATTGATTGTGAGCATTACGGAAAATATGACATCTTATAAAACCCTTCCCGAGGGATGTATCGGGAAGGAGATATGGATATGGATATGGATATGGATATGGATATGGATATGGATATGGATATGGATATGGATATGGATATGGATATGGATAGATGGAGTGTATATGGATTGACGAACCCCCATGGATCCCACGTCGGGAGGCTTACCTCTGTGGGTGTATACGGATGTTCTGCGATGACCTCGTGCATTATCATCATCATCATATACATTGCACTTTTTTGTTATGTTTATGTTGTGCTTGTATTGACATATTGACTTGTCATCTATCTATTTGTTTTATAGCTTGACTTGTTAATGTCTAATTGTTATATCTTCCTTTATTTGTATTTTATGATCTTTAATATACATGTTCCTCATTTGTTCTACTTGTATGTGATATTGTGTATAATTGTATCCCTATCTAGTGTTGTTTTATTATGTGTGGATATTATAGAACTGTTAGTGCAAGCAATGTGGGCTACCATTTTGGAACATTTTCTGATTGCAGGTGACGTGCCCTTAGTGTATATTTTGTATATTTTATTTACTACTTTGCTTGGTTGGCCTATGATACCTATGAGTATAAGTGGACCGTACTCATGCTTACTGTGCTCTTTCGGTGCAGGTCCCAGCTCGAGTGTGCCTCAGATTGGTTGATTTCGAGCGCCTTCAAATTTCAAGATAGTGGTTGTACATTCATGCGTTCAAAGTTCACCTTTATCTTTCTATAGTAGCTACGTCTTTATTTGTATTCGGAGACAGATATTGACCTTGTGTGTTCTGATGTATTTGACTCATAATTTGTATAAGTAGTTCTTACACTATTGACACCTGATTTTGGGAATGTATGGTATTTGGACATGTTCTTTACACATTATTATAATTACTTGTATGGTTCGGCTTCGTTCTAGAAGCCTTGCCTTGGAATATTTCCGTCTTTTCCTCTTTTTATATCAGTTTAGGTGATGGGCTTACTTGTCAAGGTACACCACGACAAGTGCTATCATGACCCTTATTTTTAAGTCATGACATTTGATGAGTTTTTATCAGTTACTATTTGAATTGGACTAGTTGTACCTCTATCTGATATAGTAGATTTCACTGCATTCATTGGGGAATTCACACCCTTCTCATCCATTTTTGAATGATATGGAGAACACTTTTTTGGAGTTTGTGGGAGCTATATGTTTTGATTGTTTACCTTAATTGGCTTTTGACATAGCTCGAAGTGGAGAACTCTTATCCTTTCTTGTAAAATTCTTATATGTTCTATTAATTTTTTTCTTTTTTGAGGCTTTCATTTGTTTAGTTTAGTCTTTTAAAGGCTTCGGTCATGATTGAATAATGATTACAAAATATTATTTTATTCGTGTCTTTCGGAATATTGTATTGTGGGATATCTTTAGTATTTTGTCTGAGTATCGAGGTAATATAATAATTTAATCCTAAATTTTTTCTACCATAATCTACGGCTTCTATTAAATCATTGAAACCCTTAAAGAGAGGTGCACAATGATTCTTTATGGTATCCATTACTTCTATTCATGTCTGAAAAACTCCTGGGATATGTCCTTTTATTACAACGTAAAACTTAAATTTTTCGTCTTGATTTTTGTCTGTGAAATAATAGCTTAAAGCATTTAATATCAAAATAAAATAACTATTATCTCTGGGTGTCTTATTATATGATATCCATAAATTGTCTATTAAATAGTTTTGTTAGGTCTCTATGTTTGTATCAGTCTTTAGTCTAAAACTCAGGTTAGATTACGAGTATGATATTAAATTTTGCTTATCAAATCTTTGATTTTCAAGCATCGTTTGGGGTTTGAACTGAGTATTACTCAGCAAAATTTGTAAATACATATTTTTAGCATAATTATCTCAGAAAGGCATCAGCTTTTCCTTTTCCTTTTCTTGCACTCATAGTAAAATAAAATAAGTTAACTTTATTTTATAATAATTCTACTAAGTTGATCTTCTATATTATCATCTTTTCATTTAATATGTTCTAATATAATATTGTAAATTGAAGTAGCGTCTAAAAATTTCAACCATCTTCTTTTACTACTATTCTTTTTATTTATTCTCTGAAAAAACTTTACTATTGTTTCAGAGTTTGTTCTTACTAGTATTTCTGATTTGATTAATATGTGAAGCCTAAAACTATTTAAACCGTAAATTACGGCTAATATTTTGGTATCTATACTATTTATATTTTCTTTTTCTTTACATTTACCGCTTTGATAGGCACAAATTCTCTCTTTCTATTTTATCACTATTTTTGTTATTTTTGGCTTTTAAAATAGCCCCCCAACCTTCTAAACGTCCATCTGTTTCAACTATTAAGTAGTCTATTTCTAATGGTAGCTAAATCTGAAATTTCTTTCACCATACTTTTAAGTCTTTGGACTAACTTTATATCTTTTTTATTAAAAGATTTTTGCCCTGTAGATCCTATCTTAGAGTATAGTGGATCTGCTGCTTTTCCTAAATCTTTACTAAAGTTTCTTGCATAATTGAATAGTTCCAAAAAAATTTATAGATCTTTTATCTTATCTAATTTATCCGGTATTTTTAAAAAAAAAATTGCTATGTGAGATTGTAATTTTATTCTTCCATCTCCTATGACTATTCCAAGAAAGTTAATATGGTTCTTACATAGCTTTATTTTTTTTTTACTAATTATGATTTCATTATCTACAAATAGCTTAAAGACTTTTTGCAAATGTCCTAGATATTCTCTCATATTATTACTAAAAAGTAGGATATCATCCACATAGACTATAATAAATTTTTTATAGTTTTTAAAAATACTATCCATCTTTCTTTAAAATATTAGAGGCGATGACTTTAGCCCAAACATTACTAACCATTCGAAATGAGCTTCTTGACAGGTAAAGATGGTTCATTCTATATTTTCTTCGTGTATTTTGATTTGTCAATATTCAAATTTGCAGTCAAATTTACTAAATATTTTTCTTGTTCATTCTATACTTTCTTCGTATATTTTGATTTGTCAATATCCAGATTTGTAGTCAAATTTACTAAATATTTTTCTCCCTTGAATTTTATTTATTAATTTTGTTTTGTCTAGCAATTTATACCCATGAATTCTCGTGTTATCATTAAGTCTTTTATAATTGATCACCATTCTTTCTTTTTCTCTTACTATTTTACTGTGGTTTTTTACCATAAAAGTTGTTGGTCTATGTCTTGATGTTGATCTTCTTATTAATCCTAATTTTAGTAATTTTTTAATTTGTATTTCAAATTCTTTTAGGTCCTGATTTGTGAATTTTATAGATGTTTTTCTAGTGTATTCTGAATCAATTATTTCTAATTTGCAGGTTATTTGATTGGAGTCTCAATATTTTAGAAGTTTTTCACCAATTATTTTTAATTCATCTAGAATTTGTATTATCTTTTCTAGATATTTTTGATATTTTATGATTCTTATTTGTTGTATATCTTTCTTAAAGTTGTATAATTTTGTATTTAGATCTATTTAAGTGTATTTTTTTAAATTTATTTATATTTAATATTTCTTGTATTTCTTATGTATAGACACTTTTTCGCTAGCTTCGCATTTATAATTTTCACCTTTGACACATTTTACCCAAAAATTAGTGTCTAATTCGTTCAATTATTTTTAAAGTAACAAAATTTAGTCGGGATAGGTGTTGTTGTCACTGGTGTCTGAATAATATTTCTTGATAACACAACCTCATCCCTGGTGAGAAGACAACTTTCATTATTCTGTAATAAAAAGTCTAATCCTAATACAAAATCTACTCCAATATTTAATTCTCTTACCCATATTTTATCGAGCTTATATGCAGGTTTATAAAAACTATTGTAAGTATTAACAAAATTTATCGTTGCTTTACTTATATAGTATCTATATATATTAAAGGAACCATCCATTTGCATGGATATTTGTGGTTTGGGTAATTTTTTTATAAAATTCATGATGAAATTTTTTTATTTATTATACTTCTTGTACATCTTGAGTCTACTAAAGTTCAAATTTCGATTTCATGATTTTGAATTTTTATTCTTGCCAGAATTGTAATTGTACTTATCTTTTTGTCCTCTTACATATTAACCCTTCAAATGAGATATTCATTAGCTCTTCTTCTTCTGTGGATTTTTCTTTTCCTTTCTTTTCATTTTATCAATTCTCAATTTTAGCTTATCATTCTTTCTTCTAGTGTTGCTATTTTTATTTTCGTTGAATCATTTAGAGGTGGTTTATAGATATTTTTTCCATCTGATAGTAATCTTTCATTCCTAGTTCTAAAAAAAATTCTATGCAAGAAATACATCCATTTATGTAACAATTTTTACATTTTACCCTTATATTTTTGCTTGGGTATCATCGACTTATGTAGCATTGATTACTATTTAATTCCTTGTCCTTTTCAAATTCATGCTCACAAATTTGTGTTATATTAACTAAATCTGATAGTCTAATTCTGTTAAGTCTAATTTTTCTAATCCTATTTCATTTATTACTCTTCTCTTTTGAAATTTGAAGGATTTTGTTTAAATTTTTCAGCTGCATCTATACTAATGATAAAATATATACTCTCATTATCTGACACGTATATGTCTACATTTATTAAAGCTTCTTGAAAATCATCTATTAATTGAACTTTTCTTATTCTATTATTTATTTTTTTTGTGAGTACTTACTAAATGTTCTACACTCCCACATGTAAAACCTTCAAGTCTATTTTTATAGTTTTTACTAGTGATAATGGTCGCGCTTCGCACAGTTAGAAATAACATTAGTAAATTTATATTAATAATACATATTGTCGCAGATTATTATAAAGAAAATTATTTATTTTTATCTTACACCTGTGATAATTAATTGTATATAGTTAATTAAATTATAAATTCTTCCTTGTATTTATGTATTTTGTTGGATAATAGAATTTTTGTTTCTCTATAATTTTCTTTTATATATTTAAATGAAATAAAGATGAGATAAGAATTTAAAAAAATTATGATCAATGAATACAAATTAAAATAAAAATTTTAGTTATTGTTTTGTACTTCGTAATTAGTTATGTCAACTATTATTTCATAATTATATTTTAGTGTTAGTTCTAGTTATCCATAGTTTAAAGAATTTGATATAATAAAAATTAGCATTGCTTCAAGTTTGAAAGTTCTATCTCAGCAAGAAAGATTGCAAGTTCTATTTCACTAAGAAAGGAGCTATAAATAACAAATATTGTTATCCTTCAACCTTTCGTTGTTGATCGTTGCTCACGTAAAAAGGACCTCCCTCCCCCCGCTCATTTGAGAAGTTTAGAAAAGTTAGATAACGTTAAAAAAAATACTTTAAAAATTGTGCAATATATTTAGAAGAAAACATAACAATGCCACTAGTTGCTATCTACTTTTATTTTATCCTCTTCTGTAGTTACAAAGTTGGGTCTACGTGTTTTATACACCACGTTCATGAAACTAATGAAATAAACTACATAAAACTTTAAAAAGGACAAAGCGTTCTATGTGACATGAAAGGATATCAAAACTAATGAAGTCTCCCCTTTTAATGAAAGGATATCTAACTTCATATACATCAAATCCTTTTATAAGATGATGAGAATACACTTAGAAATTAAAGATATAAAATAAAATAAAAAGAAAGAAAGTAAACAAAAGATAAAAAAGAAATAACACACCATGAGATCCCAAAATTATATGAAGATATACTGAAATATAATAGGCAGGACAAATGAACCGTGCACTTAATTATGAGTGATTAATTATATTTAAAAAAAAAATATTTAGGCATACTATATAAATGAGTATTGATACTATGTGAGTGAAACAATGATATAATTAGACTTTATTGCATATAGTAGATAACTCTTTTAGATTATATTTAATTAGTCTTTAGACACGTACATTGTACGTGTGTTTCACGTAGTAAATTTTTATAGATTCATAAAAATGATTAAAATTCTATAAAAATATGTGTTCAATGAGAAATACAATGCAACAACTATAAATAAAACTTTATAAGTATGATAAAAAGCACCAAATAAGAGGTGCATTTGAATGTTTAAAATTAATTCATAATTTTAACCAACAAATGTAAATTATGAACTTTATTTAGTTATTAGCAAACCTTCAATAAAGTAAAAAATGACTAATTTAAGCCCAAATGAAAATATAGATTTACTGCAATTAAAAATTTATAAGAACTTAAATTAAAGAAGTTTAATGAGAAACAAAGAAAAGAAAATAACATAAAAGGAACCAAAAGGGGTCGAGCAATTAAGAGACAGAGCACACATTGAACTTGTATTAAAAAAATTGAAAGAGTAAACAAACCTTTTCATGACAAATAACAATTGTTTCATTATAATTGATATTTATATTCATTATATTTTAAAACTTTATGGCTTTAAATGTAAAAGAAATAAATGTACCAGAAAATATAACCACTTTTGTAGAAGCCTAAAGGCACATATGACCATTTGAATAGATTAATATTTATAATTTTTCATCCAAATTTATATTAGTTTCAGTAAATACTTTATTTAGTATTTAGTCTAATATGATATGATTACTATCTATATTTAATTAGTATTTTATAATATTTTAACTTAATGTAGGAGTAAAATAAAAATTCAACTTTACCTTGAAACTTACATCATCAATCGACAATAAAAGCAAAGAAAATGCCATTCTAAATTCAACAATTGAGAAAGAGAAGTAACAAATATAATAGGAAAAAAATGTAAATAAATGAAAAAAATAAAGAAATCCTAGCTTTGAAAAGTGTCATCTCACCTTCCACTTTCTCTTTAATTGAGCAATGAATGTGGACAAAAATTTATTGATCATTAAAGAATTATTCTTTTTGACTTTTTTCACTATTTTTCTTCTTTTCATTATTCACTCTAATTCTCTTGATTTTTTATTTTTATTTTTAATTAAAAAATTAATTTTTACATTTAAAATTCCTAATCAAACATTTTTTTCTCTTAAAGATTAAAAAAAAAATCTGTCGTGCTGTGAGACTTTTGTCAGGTTATTTTGGCAATAGATTCTTTATACAAATGAATTCTTTTGGCCAAAATAAAATAATATATATATATATATATATATATACTTTTTGTATTAATTGATATATTTTCAAGTTAGATTGTGAGATGTTAGATTTTTTTTTCAATTGTTGATACTTGAAGAAAAAAAATACTAAATTGGGATGCTTAATTATGAAAGTCGAGTGGTATATAGTTCGAATTAGAGAGAATCGAACAAAAAGAAGATTCAAAAATTAAAGAAAAGAGCCAAAAATAATGAATCATTGGCCAAAAAAATTACGAGCCAATAAGTTCTATGTTATCAACAAAGCAATAAGTTGAAAATATTTTTCGCTGCCCACATAGTGTTAAACTTTGTAATAAAGTCTTGTTCTTGAAGGGTGCATTACTTGCATTTGACGAAATAGCTAATTGAAACTACTAAATTAAGCAATAAAAATATATGTATCTATATATCTATCTATCTATGTACACACATACATATAGAGAGAGAGAGAGGGAGAGATCATTCAAACTTTTATACTTCGTCATACTAATTAAGTTGATAATCTCTCTTGGTGAATCTTCCAAGACATAATCTCTCTTAATGAATCTTCCAAGACCATTGAACTTTCTTCTTTGTCATGATAAACTTGTATCAAATTAAATTAATTCTCTCTTTGATGAATTTATACCAACATCAAACTTGCTTCTTAATCTTGATAAACTTGTGTATGTTTGACTATTATTATACAAGAAGAAATTTTAAAGAATATTTAATGATTTTCATCAAAATGATGATTACCATATTATCACATGAAAAAGATGTAAAAAAAAAGACAAAAAATACTATTAAAGAAAAGAAGGAGAAAATAAAAATGAGTATCCAACAATTTCATAGATGAATGGTATTTATAGATTGATTAATTCATAAGAACTAAGCAAAATGAAGTTGAGAAGACATGTTATTTAAGTGGAGAATACAAATAGATGAAAGTTTTTTTATAACTTATGAATATAATTACATATATTAAATATGATAGAGTTTTTCTTTAATTAATAAACAAATTAATTAGTGAAAGAATGAAGAAAGAAATTCAAAAAAAAGGAGAAAAAAGATAAATGAAAATGGAGGCCTCTAAGACATGCCACATAGGATTGTCTTAGAGTCTCTTTTATATATATATATATATATATATATATATATATATTGATTATTGTTATATTTTCTTACATGTCTATGTTTATTTAAGTATGATTTTTTATGACGATTTCCTTAGTTAATACTTTTTTTCTAGGATAGTATTCTTTTTTAGATTTTTTTAAAAATTTCTTTTATTGATAGTCTTGGTCGTAATCTTGCGTAGTATATATACTTTCACATAAATTTATCTCATTTTATTTTAACTATTTTTATATTTGTATATTTATACATTTTTCTTGCAATACTTTTATCACATGTACTTTCTGTCCTATCGATCGTTTTGGGTCTGAATTTTATATTACTTCTTCTCTTTTGTACCGATTTTCTTCTATTTCTCTTCCCAAAACCCCTAACAGTTTATTAAAAAAATTCTTTCCTAAATTGTAGTCAAAAACATTTTAACTAATAGTACAGTAATAAAAATAATGATTTAAGAGTCCTTTTATTCTACTGCTTATACTTAATTGTTCTAGTTTTATGAGAAAATTCTTTTGTAATGTTACTAAACCACTATTTGGGTCTTCTCCTATTATTAGACTATGTATTTTATTTGTAAAATTATATGGATTAGAACTTATGTTTACTAATCCTTGAAATTCCTCGGGGAATTCTGATTTATATATTTTCCATAATCTTTTAGTAGATTCTCCTAAGAAAGCCTCATATATCGATATATCGTTTCTGTGTTTGCTTCTTGATTAGATTGTATATAATTTGCTATTACCATACCTTTTTATATGTCTATTACTGAGTTTCATATATTTTCATATGTTTATTATTGAGTTCCATAACTGGGGGTCATGTGTTGTTATGTCTAAAATCTTTTCTTTATTTTCTCCTTCTTGGAGTCTAATAGGCTCTTCTATTGACATTCTTCTTTCCTTAAATTTTATATTTTCTGTCTGTTCATCAGGATTTATCCTGTATACTTTATGCCTTGGTAAGTTTTCTTTACTAATTTGTATTTTTTGCATCGAAGTTATTTTTTTAAAAAGGCTTGAACTACTTGAGGCATTTTTCATTAATTCTTTTAAACTTTTTCATCTATGCTAAAAATTATTTCTTGATCACTGTTTTTTTATTTCATCTGTTAATCAATTTTTATTTTTATATCCATAATTATCTGTTCAGGATTCATATATTTTAAAATGTTCTTTGATCTTCATAAAATTTAAATTTTTGACTTTACAGTCTTTACATTTAAATGTTTGATCATTATTTATCTTATACATAATTTTCGCTTTTATTATAACTTCATCTACTTCGAATTTTGATTTTGATACTATATCTGTATTCATATATTCATTATTATCACTTTCTTCAAATTTCTCGTCAATTTGTTTTTTATCTATATACCTATAATCCGTAAATCTAATAGAAGTTTGTCTTTTATTATTTGTATACATTAAGTGATCATTTGATTTTAAAGTATTTTTTTTTTACTAAAATTTTTTAAATTTCATTCTAACCCAGCATATTCTTTTGAATTTATTTTTAAAGATTTCATTAATTTTATATCTTTATTTTTCATTAGGCTTACTATATCTTCAATTTTAAGTTTAAATATAAATTTAGTGTTACTATTGATAGCAATTTTTTCTATAACATACTAATAAGTTATTGTCGCTATTCATTTCTTCATATTCGTTTGTCTGAATACTTGTTTTTATATATTTCTTAAATTGAAAAGAATTTATCATGTATTCAGAATTACAGTAAAAAAATCCTCCATTGTTAGAAATGTCTACCTCTGTTAGTCCTATTATAGATTTTTTTGAATTTGACCATCTATCATCATATATAGTGATTAATATTTTAGCTCCTAGATTTTTTTCGAATTAGTCCTTTTAGTCCTATTACTATTAGCTCCATGTGCATGAGATTCATATTAGATTTTTTAATTTCTTTTAAAAACTCTCGATGTATTAAATTCATGTTGTTACTATTATTACCTATAAAACACATTTTTTCTTCTCTATAATGTCTATATAGCTAAGCCTGTGTTGAAAAAGTTCTTATACTGTATAATATCTTGAAATTCAATAATTTTAGCCTATTTTGTTAAAAGATTTGTATATCTTTGTTTAAGTTTATTATTTCTTTTAATTATTGTCTTTTGGTTGTTCTTGATGTATTCATTATTTTGACCAGCATATTATTTTCCAATCTGTCTTGAGAGAAACTTACTCTTGGCCTATCTATGATTGTTCTAAACCTATCTGAAAAAGATCCATGGTTGTTTTTTAGTAATCTTTATATTTTTTTTTTTGACGAGTTACTTCTCTTTTTTTTAGTTGTTCGATTAATTCATCTATATTCTTATTCTGGCTAACTTGTTTTTCTAATTTTTTTTTCTTTAATAAGTTTTTCTAAATTTTTATTAATTTTTATTAATAATAAAAGTATTATTGTTTTGTTTACTATTAATGAATTTGTTTTTTCTGGTGGTTGTTAATCCAATAATTCTTCTGAATTTGGTTGAATTTGTTTTGCCTTTTTAAAATTATCTGATAAAATGGGTCATTCATGAAAGAGCCAGTTTCTTTATTGTTAAATATCCTTCTTTAATTCTTGTAACTCTTTTTCAAAATCATTTATTTTAGGGTTTTATATGTTGTGCTTTTCTTTATTGTTTGGAATTTGTACGTTCTTCTCTATTTCTGATTGTTGAATTTTTAGAAAATCATAATTTTGTTCTAATCTTTTTAAAGTTTCTTTTGTTTGTTTTGTAGGTCTTCAAGAATTTTTAAAGTCTAATATTTCAGTATTTTTCTTTTGAATAATTTCTCCTAGATTTATTATCAAATTTGTAATAGTATTAAGTTGTTGGTCTTCTCCATGTAACACATATTTTTCTTAATTAAAGTTATACTTAATAACTGAGTTATCTTTTAATCTTCTATACTTTCTTTTTGGTTATATATTTAAATCTAAATAGTCTAATTACTTAAAAGTATCTATTGCGTTTTACTATTTCAATATTTTTATTTATTGATTGTAAATGTATTAAAATTTTAACTTCCAGTCTTGAAATTTTAGTTATTATTTTATCCAATTCACTTAAATTTTTTGTTTGTAAATTTCGCTTAATATACTTTGGGTATAACTCGTCTAACTTAGCCTTTACCTTTTGGTGTTTGTTCATAGATTAAGCAAGATATATATATATCAATTTTTTATTTCTTTTTTTTTCAGCTTTATTTTCTTTGTATAATAATTAATTTGAGATCCTACTATTTGTATTCTTGTTTCTATGAACTTTATCTTCTGTTTTATTACTATAATAGGGGTCTATTCTTAATTTTTGAGGGGTTAAAAGTATGTCTTTATGCAATTGCCTTTGTTCTATTAAGGAATCATATAAATATAAATTTAAATATAGCTTTTTTGTTTTCTTAAGATACCAATAATATTTCTCGTTTATTATTATTTCTTTTTCGTAAGGCCTACGTCTTCGTTTATCTTCAACACAAAAATATTTAGCCTATCATTTAGGTTAATTTAAAGTAAAGATAATAAAATAAAGAACAAAAAGTTAAAGTACCTTAAAATTAAAGAGCTTAACCAGTGTCTTTTGAAAAATAAATAAACTACTAGACTTTTATTGATAGATGAATATTTTACAATGAAAGTAGAAAAAGTGAGGTGGTTTCTAAAAATCTTGAATTGGGTATGAAATAAATTCAAATTTGATCTCTTTATTATCAAATATTTCAGTTATACAAGTTTCATCCCACCTGGTAAAAGGATATAAATGAAAAAACCATGAAGACACCTAAAATAATTTTATTGTTAATATTTTTTATCAAAATAAATATTTCTGAGATACATGACTTACCTTGACAAATATATGCTTTGAAAATTTTGTATTCAACTCCCGTTCTATGACCACTAGAATTTCTTAAAATATGAGTGGTTTTATAAAAATATTTAAAAGGTATTAAGCCTTCTTCTATACAGTTACAGTCCGCCACACTATAAATAAGAGCTATAAATTCTCTCTTAAAATTATAGTCGATTAAAAGAGTAATTTTTGAATAAAATTTTTGTCATTCTATAACTTCGATAATTTGAAGAAATTCCTCTTCTGACATATCCGATATATTACCGATAGTCCCTGTGATAATATTTTGATTTTCTAAATAAGAATTTTTTTTTTATCTAACATCATATTGTTACCTTTGAGACTAATAATTTCTTTCTTGAGATTATCAATCTCTATATTCAAATCACAAGTTGTTGCAGGAGTATTAGCAATTCACTCTTTTCCTTTAAGTATCTTTGAACTTCAGATATAGTATAAGGTCCTTTTTAGAAGGAATTTTTCATTATTTTTTAGTGAAACTAGTAGAGAATTTTTTCATCTGTTTTATTATTTGAGATCTTATCTCAGGATCTTTGATAATCTCCAAAAGTTTGGCTAATTTATCATTTTCAAGAACATTAGTATTTAGATCCTTAAGGAGGGTAAATATTATAAAACTCATCATCACTCTTGTTATCACAAGGTTGCCTTAATTGACAAGGTATACAATCATCTTCAGAGGATATATAATCCTCATTGTTCTGCCCTTTTTCGACTTCAAAGGGTTGAAAAATATTGGTTTTGACCTTTTAAACTATTTCAAACTTAAAAAAAAAATTAAAATAATTTAAGAAAGGAAAAATACTCAGAAAAATACTTGAACTTTGATCGAATTTTCAGTTGAGCATACTGAACTTTGCGGGGATCCTATTACCCCCCTAAACTTTTTAAAATGGATTTAATTCCCCCCCTCCCCCCAAAATATTATACCCAGTCAAATCCGATTAAAGTTCAAGTATTTTTCTGAGTATTATCCCTTTAAGAAAATTACAGAGACGTCAGTTGATTTTTGAGAAAATATCAAGCAAAACTAAAAATATTACTTAAAAGATTCAAAATAGAAAAAAATTATTAAGTTTAGAAATCCCGAGCAAGTGGTTCCTAGTAGTACTCTTGGAAGGTTGTTAAAGCACCAAGAGTATCCACTAACTTGGGGTTATCTGGACTATTTGAAAATAGTTTTTTTGATTAACTTTAAAAAGGAAAATTGATTTTTTGAAAAGAAATCGATTAAAGAAAAAATTATTTTCAATATTAGTGCAAAACAAATTTTGACGACTTAGTGGGGATTTTTAACTAAGTCTAAGAAAATTAAAAATAATTAGCATATAAAGGAGAAAGAGGAGACTAAAAGACTTAGGCCATTAGGCCCAAATCCATAAACCCTGTCGTAAGATAATTTGGGCTTTTAGCCCATCTTTAGTTATCCTAATCTAAATACTTGGGTTTTGGCCCATAACCTGTCCTAAACTATCTTTTTGGACCTTTGGGGCCCAAAATCTGTTTCACTTGTATTAGATTACAACTTTGGCTTCGAGTCCCAAATAAATGAATAAATAAATGACTAAACGAATAAATAAAAATAAGGCAATAATAAAAACGAGACTTTACAAGTCTCTTCGCGACCTCATCAATGAATTTTGACCTATTTTTCTTCTTTCCCATCTTCTTGCACCCGCACACCATATAATCAATTTTTGGACCTTCTTTCGGAGTTTCTCAAAAAGATGGGCCTCATTGGACCATTACGAAATGCAAGAGGAAAGAAATCCATTTGGACTCCAAAGCCGATTCATGCAAAGAAAAGGATAAAAATAAAAATGATATGTGTTTGAAAATTCTACATTTAATAGATAAATGATGAGATGAAAAAGATAGTATTCTCAATCATAAAGAAATAGTAAACTTTGATATCAAAGCAAACCAAATTATCCAACAAAAAGAAAATTAACTCATCTCTTAAACAATCTTATAAAAAACTGAACCTAACACAATATAATCAACTAATCCTTGAAAAGAAGACATGGATCCACAAGCATTGTTGCTTAAAATTTAGGCAAATATTCCCTATATATTAATAGATATTTGCACCAAATATTATGATATGATAAAGTCTAAGGCATGTTTTCATTAAAGAAAGAAAAGGGGAATGAGCAACTTGAAGAAAATTAACTATAGCATGTGAATAACAATGGGACGTCTAAATGGAAAAAAAAAATACTTTAAGAAGTAAATCAATATGCGAAGTAAAACAAATTATAGATATTAAACATGTCTGAGAAATTACATTCAAAGACAAGATAAGGAAAATGGTAGAAGATTAATTCTAAGAAAAAAAATGTTCAATTGTGCCAACTCCTATTTACAACCTTTCAACAAAATCTATAAACCTAATAAATTTTCAATCTAAACAAGAGAAAATCAAAGATAGCTTTGACCATGAAAATGAGTAAATCATGACCGCAAACATATATCAAAAGAATTTAGCATTTCATCGTAGCATATAATCATGGAGAAAAATAACTCTTTAATCAAAAGAATTAAGGATCGGCAAAGGAGTTAGATCTTAAAAGTAGCTCTTAAATTACAACTTTCACATGTAAATGAGCCAACTATCACCTGTATGCCAAAGTGGTCAACTTCAACCTTAAGTGATGATTTTGCAAATCGCTAGACCACAAACATAGCACACTATGATATGCCTTAAAAAATAACGCCAAATTTCTAGATACACGTAACTCACTACTTCAAATTGAGAAATAATTTCATGAACCCTTAACAATAGTAGATATTCTTTTTGACATAAAGGAAACAACTTCATATGTTAAAAGAGAACATATCCACCAATAACGAATTTAAACAAGGCATGAATATGTATTAATCAAGCAAAGGTCGAAACTTTATCCATCTAATTTATTAAGGCGAAACAAACAATAGTGATTATTATTTTTCAACATAAAGAAAATAATTTTACATGCTAAAAGCGAACATATCCATCAATAATGAATTTCAACAAGGCATGAGTACATATTACAATCAAGCAAAGATCGAAACTTTATCCATCAAATTTATTAAGGCGAAACAAACAATAGTGATTATCCTTTTTCGACATAAAGAAAATAACTTTAAATGCTAAAAGTGAACATATCCACCAATAACGAATTTCAACAAGTCATGAGTACGTATTTCAATCAAGCAAAGATCGACACTTTATCCATCAAATTTATTAAGGCGACACAAACAATAGTGAATATTCCTTTTGATATAAAGGAAACAACTTTACATGATAAAAATGAACATATCAACAATAACGAATTTAAACAAGGCATGAGTACTTATTTTAATCAAACAAAGATTGAAAATTTATCCATCTAATCATAATAATCAAAGAAGAAAGCCAAAGAAACACGTTTAGCAATCGTTAGCTCATTTTACACCTTGAACACAAAAATAGCTATAATAATGATATCACAACATCCTATGACCTTAAAGGTCGTCTACAATAAACAATCCCAGCAAACAAAATTACAACTACGAAACTACGAAGAAGGAGATGAAGAAGTAAATGATAACAAAACTAAAAAAGAAAATGTGTGTTTACCTTTTCTAAAGCAGCAAAACGAGACTTTGAGACTTCTTCTGAGTTTTTATCACCACCAAAAGATCAAAGCTTTCAAGAACTATGAGTAGCCGGTCTCTTTTCTAAAAATTTTACTAGAAAAAATTTAACTATTTGCTCAAAAAAGCTTTTTTTAACTCTTTTTTACTTGACCTTCTACCAAAATAGTAGTAGTATTTATAGGAAAGGATGGAGATTCAATTCTTTGAATCCACCAATGTGGGAGAAAGAACATAGGGGTGTTTTGAAAATGAAAAATTAAGGATAAGGTTTGTTAGAGGATAAGGTGAGGTGGAATTATATAATCTAGTACAAATTTTGAATTTCAAAAATGGAAAAAAGACAAGGTTGAGGGGGAATTGTACAATCTAGTACAAATTTAGCATTTCAAGAATGGAAAAGGGATAAGGTTGAGGGCAATTGTACAATCTAGTACAAATTTTAAAATTCAAATGGAAAAAAGGATAACGTTGAGGTGGAATTGTACAATCTAGCATAAATTTGAAATTCAAATTTGAATTTTGGGATTTGAATGGGTAGATTGGCTTAGGCTATTTATTAAATAGCCAAAATTAAATTTAAATTAGTCAATCTCATTTAAATTTTGGTCAATTGAAAATCAATTAGTCAATTATATTGCAATTATGACCCTAAATCATAATTATAGTCAATTTTATTTAAATTAAAGCCATATTGAAAAATAATTGGCCAATTGCATTTCAATTATGGCCAAATTGATTTGAATTATGACCAAATTCAATAAATTAACTAAAATTTAAATAAGATCTGATACGAATTATTAACTCGTTTACCCCGAGCTTCTTGATTAAATAAAACTAAATAAATATATCTCTAAATAAATTATTTTTTAGAACAAATTATATTTGGATCAAGATTTTACCCATTTGAATTAATTTTCAAGATTAATCTCAATACTAGTCCAATTTTGATAAAAATGCTCATTTAAGTAACAAATTTATACAATCTCTTATATGTAAATACGAAAACATATAATTGTCACTTAAATGACAAAATTAACCCAAAACAAATATTTTAGAACACATTTATTCAGATGAAATAAACATTCTAATTTTATTAAAAATCGAAGAAACTCAGGATTAAATTTAGTCGTGGAGGGCAAAAATTAGATGTCAACAATTGTCCCTCCCTTTCAGTAGGGTGGATGCAAGTAACACTTGGCAAAGGGAGTTTGACATGCCTAATTTTTGTCCGACCACAAATTCAGTTCTGAAAGAGGTTGATTTTCGCACGAGTTCATGGTATTATGGTCGCACTTCGGTGTCGGATTTCCTACATATCTCAAGTTGCATGAGAATTCAGGCCACTTGTAGTTCATAAAGCTTAATTTTTACGCATGATTTTTAAAAAAATCACAAGTTACTTTTGAGTTTTTGATGAAATCGAAAAGCTGGGGAGGGGAGAATTTGGGAGGGGGAGGGGGAGGGGAATGCAGTCGAGTTTTTAACATAGAGCCCAACCTACATATCCCTGAATTCAGGGAATCGGACTGTTTGTAGTTTGACTTAGTTGGTAGAAAAAATAGTCCTTTTATTTTAGACAATCTTTGGCTCGGGAGGAGTGACAAGTCGTTCGAGTTATGAAAAAAAGGCTTGTAACCTCTTAACCATGAATGTGGGATCCTTTACATACATAGGGAAGAACTTACCTGGGCATAGTTTCCAAAACTCTAGGTGTGTTGTCACCCGAATTTGAAGAAAAGAGAAGGTTTCCCTCGGTATGAGTTTAAAAATATCTCAAAAGTGAAGCTGAAATCAGAATATTCCAAAATACCCACATGCCCTCTAATAGGGGTGTAGTTTGATGGTGGTGGCGATTATTCTTTAGTTCATGTCTAAAGAGTTTGATGTCCCTCTTTAGACTATGTCCCGTTTTGCTACTAAGAAAGAGTTTCACGTTGTACTGCTTCCTTTTTGGAGTCGTCCGCACTTGTGGTTTTGATTTGAGATTTTCAACCTCTCGGATTCTCTCGATAATATCTCAAACACAAATAGTTAGTAATAAACATGATTCACAAAGAGGTATATAGTCTTTTTACTATATCTCCACGTGAATTGTTATTTGAAAAGTGCAATCACCCTCTCATGTACCTGTTCGGAGGGAAACAATTTGAAATCACAACACAACAACCCTATTGGTTGTCAAATAAAATAGTTTTTTTGTCGATTGAACATGTCTTTAAAATGGGGTGGCCCTCTCGGATACCACGACACTTTGCGTAGAACGGTCCCTGCAACTGCTTAATCTTATGTTGATGTGGAAACCCTTTTGACCACCTATAAGGCTTGTTGTATGTGGAATGATAAACTCTTTGGCTATTGATAATGATCTTTTACATGTGACTTCAGGTAAGTCTTGTGCATCTTTCGTATCGATATGACTGATAGATTTTTCTTGAAATGTTAATTTTTGGATAATCTTGCGCATTATTTGATGTTGGATAAGAGGAAACTTATAGATATCCTTTGAGTTGCTAGCTTTTAAGGTAATTCTGCATATTATCCGAACTTGGATAAGAGATGACTTATAGATATCTCTCCAATCGCTAGCTCTTAGGTATTCCTGCACATTATCCGACCTTGGATACAATATGACTTATAGATATCTCTCAAATTGTTAGTCTTTGGGTAATCCTGCACATAATCGGTTTTTGATATGACGCGGCTTATAGAGAACACTTGGACCTATCAATTTGATAATCTCACATATTTTTTTGTAAGAATTTAGTTGTGACTTATGGATAACCTTCAAACTATCGATCTTTGGGTAACCTTGCACACTATCTAGTTAGGATATTATTGCATCTTACGGATAACCTATGGACTATCAACTCAAAGGTAATCTCGCACACTATCCTATTTCAAATAATATGACTTATAGATGACCCTCGATTTGTCAATTTCTAGAAAATCTTATATGCCGTCCATTTTCAGATAGCGACTTAAAGACGTCCCTTCGAATCATGCTTTTCAACTTGATATGTTGATGCATGCTAATTCATAAAATGCTGAAATATCTTTGACGTAGGTGCACTGCCTTTTGCATGGTCAACAGATATAAAATATTGTGATATCCTCGATGCCAAATCATGTTATCATCGCATGGTCAATGGATATTGGTGCTCCGAAGCATCTCCCAAGGCCATACCTTGTTGTTTTGCATGGAGAGTGATTACAGAGACTTAATTAAATGATATAATATCCCTCTTGGCTATGGCCCCCTCAGCATAGCCCTCTCGACAATGGAATGAAATGACCATCTTGGCAATGACATGATATGAAATGGCCCTCTCAGCATGGAATGAAATAGATGACCCTCTTGGCATGGCATGAGATGAAATGGAATGACCCTCTCGATGATTTGAAGAGAAACTTTATCTAAGCTTATTTGTCTGTGTTTTTGCTTTCTACATGTACCCATACTCAAGGTAGACAGAATGACAAATACTCGGCATCATAATCATAACGGCTTAATCTACTATCCATCCTCTCTTTTTTTAAGAAGTATTTAAATGGAAGACCTACCAGATGCAAATAAATGGGTAAAAACCCCTTTTGGGGTCACTTAAATACTATTTTCTTCACATCAAGGCGAATTTTGAGGATGCCTTTCTACTCTTCCTCCTATTGAGTGGTCCTTTCGACTGTGTATTTATTGTGCCGACTTCTTTGAATGCACCTGCACTCAAAGTAAATATTTAGGAGACACAAATTCGCTTTTGCTAACAACTATTTTTAAAAATAATTCTAAATAAAATATTCATAAGGAGGATAAGGCGCTTTGTTTTTCATTCACGATCTTTTGAAATAATATAGACACCTTAAAGGGTCTTTGATGGATGGGTGTTGAACCCTTTTTTGGGGCTACCCAAGAATACCATTCTTGAGCAACATATGCTTGGTGTGGTTCCCAATTTGCTTGGGATTCATTGAATAAGATCCCCATTTTGTGTATTGATTCCTGCATCTACAAAAACATGGTTAGTTTTGAGTGAAACTACTCTGTTTTGACCTCCTTCGATCCTTAGTTTGCTCCTTGCCATCTTTTGGGTGCTCCGTCATGTTTGGACTTTCGCCCTGACTCCCTATTTCAACAGATGTCTAGGCAGAAACTAAGTAAAAAAGTGTGTACAAATTTTCAAAAATAGTCTTGATTTTGAAAATTTAGTTTCAAAACTTGTGCAAAAGCATTTAGAAAATCTCTGTCAGTCATGCTATGTACTAGCTCAACGAACATCTTCCTCTTGAGGCTCGTACATATCTAACCTTATGATGGAGGATTTCCAGGATGACACATGTAATATACCTTTAATTATTATTTATATAAGTTAACCAAATAATAATTAAATCTAATTTGCCTTAAACTCTTTTGACGCGGGAAACCACCCGTAAATAACATAATAAGTATGTAAGCTTGAATATTTTATTAATGAAAAAAATGAACCTATCAATTGAAAAATAAACTTACGAAGATCCATCAGGCTCGATAAACACTCTACCAAACATGTCTATATTTCTAGGAATTAGACCAATCAAATCTGCATCATATCTTTTTCTACAGAAGGAGATGCACCAATTTCAAGTCATGAATTCACATTTTCAAATGATTACACTTTACTAATTTCAAAACACAAGTTCATCTTTCAAGTAACTATACTAAATCATTTTCAAGTCACTAATTCACTTCTTAAGTAACTACACTTGATTAATTTGAAGTCAGTAGTACACATTTCAAAACACTACACTTAACCATTTTCAACTCTCTAATTCACTTATCAAGTGACTAAACTTAACCATTTTCAAGTCATGAATTCACATTTCAAGTATCAACACTAAATCAATTACAAGTCATGAATTCACATTTTAAGTATCAACACTAAACTAATTTCGAGTCATGAATTCACATTTTCAAGTGATTATACTTTACAAATTTCAAAACACAAGTTCACCATTCAAGAACTACATTAAACCATTTTCAAGTCACTAATCCACTTTTCAAGTGACTAGTACACATTTCAAAATACTACACTTAACCATTTTCAACTCTCTAATTCACTTTTCAAGTGACTAAACTAAATCATTTTCAAGTCATGAATTCACATTTCAAGTATCAACACTAAACCAATTTCAAGTCATTAATTCACATTTTCAAGTGATATTACACTTTACAAATTTCAAAACACAAGTTCACCATTCAAGGACTACATTAAACCATTTTCAAGTCGTTAATTCACTTTTCAAGTGACTAGTACACATTTCAAAACACTACACTTAACCATTTTCAACTCTCTAATTCACTTCTCAAGTGACTAAACTTAACCATTTTTAAGTCATGAATTCACATTTCAAGTATCAACACTAAACCAATTTCAAGTCATGAATTCACATTTTCAAGTGATATTATACTTTACAAATTTCAAAGTACAAGTTCACCATTCAAGAACTACATTAAACCATTTTCAAGTTGCTAATACACTTTTCAAGTGACTAGTACACATGTCAAAACACTACACTTAACCATTTTCAATTCTCTAATTCACTTCTCAAGTGACTAAACTTAACCATTTTCAAGTCATGAATTCACATTTCAAGTATCAACACTAAACCAATTTCAAGTCATGAATTCACATTTTCAAGTGATATTACACTTTACAAATTTCAAAACACAAGTTCACCATTCAAGAACTACATTAAACCATTTTCAAGTCGCTAATACACTTTTCAAGTGACTAGTACACATTTCAAAACACTACACTTAACCATTTTCAACTCTCTAATTCACTTCTCAAGTGACTAAACTTAACCATTTTCCAGTCATGAATTCACATTCAAGTATCAACACTAAACCAATTTCAAGTCATGAATTCACATTCTCAAGTGATCACACTTTACAAAACACAAGTTCACCATTCAAAGAACTACATTAAATCATTTTCGTCCTCGAATGATGCTTATAACTTATTTGACTCCTATAATTATCTAAGACACTCATGAGATCATTTACTTAACTTTCACTTCATTTTATCCATTATGTGGTCCTAAAATTTTGTAGAGATCATTTATTTTACTTCCCCTTCATTTTATCCATTATGTGGTCCTAAAATTCTGTTAACTCTCAAAATTTTCAAAAAATTTTGCCAGAGTTTCCTTCGTAAATAGGCCTATCGCAAACCTGTTAGCTAACCAAAATACATATAAATACACTTCACAGAGCGTTACAACAAATATGTTACTCAACTGATAATACACGAGGCTCCACTTGGCATTATAATCAGATATTATCATCTCCTTTTTAGATTTAAGCCATCATTCTAAGTTCGCAGACCTCTTCGTCATTCTAATCTGAACCATTATCATCTTACTCTAGCGATTGATGTATCATCATATATAATGATATTAAGTTATTACTTAAAATTTTACACCTAAAGTATAAATCCACAACTAACCACTCCATATAGAAACAAGACACACCTCAGATCCGCACTACCACATTAACTAGCAAGGCACTAAACCTAAATTTATGCATAGGTTAAGTCAATTTACTAGATAAGTTTGATGTACTAGCACTACAATCCTAATAATCTTCCTTGCATTTTCAATCACAACTCAAGCTTAAGGTATAACACTTATTATGGACAACAACAAGAATTTATATACTATGTTGACTTATAACTGTTGAATAGAGATCGAATAAATACTTGTCCACCATGGGTCTGGCTCTGGTCGATGGCTGCAGCGTTGATTGGTGACTGGTGGTTGGTGGCGCGGAGGCTGGTTTGTCCGGTATCAAAGGCTAGATCATCGGTGGTTGTTCATCGAGAATGGAGGGAGCTTCCGGCGGCGGCTTGAGGGTCTTCGCCGGTGTGGTTTCACCGGAAAAGGGGTGAGGCGGAAAGAGAGGAGGGAGGGGGAGCAAGATGCGTTTGTTATGGTGAGTCTTAGAGAGAGAGAGAATATAGAGGGTAGGTGGATGTTTGAGGGAGAAAATGAGGATAGGGTTTGATTTTTTGTTTAAAAGAAAAGATAGGTTGATCTGATCTCAGTTGTTGGATCAACTTCGATCAACGACTGAGATTAAGGTATTTAAAAGTAGGTCAATTGAGATTTCAATCGAGATTTATATTGATATTTAATTTTGGCTAAAATTGATACTAATTGGAATAAAAGATTGGCTAAAAATTAAACACAAGAAAGGAAAATTAAATAAGAGTGGCTTCTAGTTTAATAAATGTAATAATAATAATAATAATAATAATAATAATAATAATAATAATAATAATGAGACGGCTTATGTATTTTAAAAGGAAAGAGAGGGTAATTTGATCTCAGCTGTTGGATCAGGTTTGATCGACGACTGAGATTTAAAGGTTGAGAATTTGATCAAAATTTAGATAAATTTTTAATTGTGTCACAAATTTGCTATAATTGTAATAAATTGAATAAAAATAGGCTAAAATTGGTATATTGTGGTAAAAAATTGGGTCAGGAAATAAATAGACCAGATAGACTGATTTAATTTAGACTATTATTTAAATAAATGTTATAAATAATAATAATAATAATAATAGTAATAATAATAATAATAATGAAAAACTAGACAATATATTTGTAAAAAATATGAGTGTACACCATCGCGTGAAAAAAAAAATTAATAAAATTATGTAAAATGTCATTTTTGAGTTTAAAAATTATAGAAAATGGTATCAAAATAATTTGTACATTTTTCTAAATTATGAATGTGACACGTCAATATGTATTTAATATAAGAATAATGTGTACAAAAATATTAATAATTGAAATCAAATAATTTTGATAAAATAACAGCCTAAATGACGAGAAAAATAGTAAGACGTTGATATTAAAATAAACTAAGCATGTAAGAATTAATGTTACATAAAATTACTATATAAAATAGCAGCTGAGAGGGGTGTCGTGAGGTCAAAATTGGGTGTCAACACAATTAAATCGATTTAGTCCTACAAATTAGGTCTATGGAGGGTACAGTGTATGCAGACCTTCTCGAAAACCTATTCAAGCTTGAAGATTCTTGTAAAATAAAACACATCATGTAGGATATTTGCTTATTGATTTGATTATTGGTTTAACTTATTTAAAAATCGATAACTGATAAACCAAACCGATAATATTTAAAATCAAATCGACCGATGCACACCCCTAATTTCAAGGAAAAAATAATGAAATTGGGATTAGAAATTGGGTTTAAAATATTGAATTAGAGATTTCTATTACGTTAAACAACGTATTAATATGATGAATTGTCGGTTAATTGGCTTCATTATTATAACTTCAATAGTGTATTATTAGCTCGATCATATGATGTTAACGTATTATTCATAATATTTGGATATATAGACTCAGTTAGCTTGCTTTTAACTATATACATCACATACACGAGTATATTACCTCGTAATACAACGTATTTGATTTCTACTCTGAAGAATTATCATTTAATTTAGCTTATATTATTATATTATAATTTCAAAAATATATTATTATCTCGATCAATCGATCGTATGACATCAATGTATTCAATATATATATTTGATTGACTATAAAATTCACAATATGTATTAGATACATCACATACACATGTAAATTACCTCGTAATACAATATATTGTATATAAATAATGATAAATTATCATTTAGTTTAGCTTATATTATTATATTATAAATTCAACAGTATATTTTTTTTAATCAATCGATCGTATGATATCAATGTATTCAATAAATAATTGAATACATTTAATTTTTTTAATATAAAAATTATTTATTTAATAGTAAATTAAAAATCAAATATCGAAGGACAGTGTCGTTTTCATAAAGTTAATTTTTATTTAGTTTTAATAAAAGCGACGTTGTTCGTCGCTTTTTGAAAAAATAAAAATATTTACAAATTGCGACGGACGGCGTCACTTTTCTAGAATTAATATTTTAAAAAATAAAAATTATAGCAACGTTGTCCGTCGCTTTTAATAAAAATAAATAAAAATAAAATTTAAAAAGCGACGGACAACGTCGTTTTTCAAAAAAATAATTTTTATTTAATTTTAAAAAAAGTGACGTTGTCCGTTGCTTTTTCTAAAAATAAAGAAAATTTTAAAATAATTACAAATTATGACGGACAACGTCACTTTTCTAGAATTAATATTTTAAAAAATAAAAATTATAGCGACGTTGTTCGTCGATTTTAATAAAAATAAACAAAAATAAAAAATAAATTTAAAAAGCAACGGACAACGTCGCTTTTCAAAAAATTAATTTTTATTTAATTTTAACAAAAGCGACGTTGTCCATCACTTTTTGTAAGAAATAAAAAAAATTAAAAATAATTACAAATTGCGACGGACAATGTCGTTTTTCTAGAATTAATATTTTAAAAAATAAAAATCATAGTGACGTTGTCCATCAGTTTTAATAAAAATAAACAAAAAAAAATCAAATTTAAAAATCGATGGACTACGTCGCTTTTTAAAAAATAATAATTAGTATTTTTTAATAAATTACGACGCTATTCGTCGCTTTTATTAAAAAATATATAAATTAATTTTTAATTACTGGCACAAAAATCCTCAAAAAAAGCAACGAATATTAAGACATTGCCCATCGCTTTTAATAAAAAATAAATAAAAATTAAAATTAAACTAAAAAAGCGACGACCAACGTCGTTTTTTAAAGCGACACAATCCGTCGCTTTTTTTTGCATTGCTTTTTAGCCATTTTTTAGTAGTGGAATCACCAATGACTAATAATTCACGAACACCCATATCAAGTGCTAACATGAGACCTAGGATGCAACCCTCATAGTTAGTCATGTTAATGGTGCACGAAAAGTGCAATTTGGCAGTTACTGAATAGTGTTGGCCTATTTCTGACACCAAGACTGCTCCAGTTCCTAAGCCTTTGAAGTTTACCACTCCATCAAAGAACAATTTTCATCTGGGGTACATCTCTCCAATGTCTTCTCCCATGAATAAAATCCCTTATCTGGAAAGTAAGTTCGAAGTGGCTCGTATTCATCATCAACCGGATTCTCAGCTAAATGATTTCTAAAGCTTGTCCCTTGATTTCCTTTTGAGTCACACACACAATGTCGAACCCACTCAGTAATATTTGCCACTTGGCTAACTTTTCTGTAGCCATGAATTTCTAAAATATATACTTCAACGGATCCATTCTGGAAATGAGATACGTTATGTACGAGGATAGATAATGCCTCAACTTTTGTTTGTCCCAGGTCAAAGCACAACATGTCCTTTCTACGAGAGTGTAGCGAGCCTCATATGGCGTGAACTGTTTACTCAAGTAGTAGATTGCTTTCTCTTTCCTTTCGATCTCATCGTGTTGCCCGAGGACACACTCAAAAGAATTTTCTGAGACTGACAGATAAAGCAACAATGGACTTCCTTCCCTTAGTGGGACAAAAATAGGCAGAGTGGGTAGATAATGCTTGATTCTGTCAAAAGCCTTTTGACATTATTTTGTCCACTCATTTAATGCATCTTTCTTCAATATCTTGAGAATTGGCTCACATATGACTGTTGATTGGGCAATGAACCTGCTAATGTAATTCAAACAACCCAAGAAACTCATAACCTCTTTCTTGGTCCTTATTGGTGGCAAATCCTGAATTGTCTTAATCTTGGATGGGACGAGCTCAACGCCTCTTCTACTGACAATAAACCCTAGTAATTTCCCAGTTGGCACACCGAAAACACACTTAGAAGAATTCAAATTCAAGTTGTACTTTCTTAGTCAGTTGAAGAACTTTTCCAGATATGTCAGGTGATCTGAACTCTTGCGGAATTTGATAATTACATTATCTATGTACACCTCAATCTCTTTATGAATCATATCATGAAAAATCATCATCTTAGGCCTTATGTATGTTGCACCAGCATTATTGAGACCAAACATCTTCACTCTGTAATAATAAATACCCTAGGGCGTAATGAAAGTCATCTTTTCTGCATCTTTCTCATCCATTAATAACTGATGATACCCAAAAAAACTAATCCACGAAAGATTGCATTTCATGCTTTGCATAATTATCGATGAGGATGTGGATGTTGGGTAGCGAAAAATTATCTTTAGGACTGGATCTATTCAGATCTTTGTTGTCAACACAAATTCATATTTTGCCTTCTTTTTTGGAATTAGAAAAATATTGGCTAGCCATGTTGGATATCTTGTGACCTCCAAAACCTTAGATTGAATTTATTTCATCACTTCCTCTTTGATTTTACTAGATAGATATCAACCCTAATTCTCTTAACTTGGTCATTGTCCCCTGGTTAACCACCTCAATTTCTTCTAGATTAGGCTTTCTTGATTCTCGAACTCTTTGGCTCTTCTGTTGACTATTCTAGGCCTATTGTCTCCCATTCATCATTACCATTCTTGATTTATTCAGTTTTCTCTTGACATAACATGAAATTGGCAGGTTTTAGATGTTTGTCATTTTTTCAAAAACAAGGCAAATTTGACAATATCAAGTATATAACATAAATAAACAGTAAATATTTTGTAATAGAGGAGATTTTTATTGAACTTTGAGAAAATATTTATAAACTTTGGCCATGACCCGTACAAGTGCGAGTTTATGCCTTTTGAAATGCATAAAAATCAAAAGATAAGTAAATAAACTTAAAGGGTGGGTATCGGGCCTCATCCGTACTACCACCGACTTTGTGAAAAAATAAATTTCATTTTTTCATCTATCCTGTTGATCGGGAAATAATAAGTGGAGTGAAAGTCCAGTTCAATAACGTTTTCTCCAATTCATCTTTCTTGATTCCGGTTGTCTTGGAAAATAACTGGTAGAGTCCAATTTTACTACTAGTCATTTTTTTCTTTCTTGTAATAAAACTATAGTCAAGAGAGAAATCTTTATTCACTTTGATCTAGTGAAGTAGGGCCATTTTATGCCAACACGAAGTAGTTTCTATTACATGCAAAGTAAAAATAACTCAAAGGCTGGTGTGTTGGATTCCGTTAGTAATGAGCAACGCAAGATGATAAGACAGAAAGTAAACATACAAAGTTGTTTCTCCTATCATGAGAATTGATCCATGGGGTAATTATGACTCAAGAATTTCAATGAATAGGATTTTTCTCATAGATATGGATAAGTGAAATTTATCAGGAAGGTTGAACTTTTCTTCTTTTCGACCTTATGTCCTCTTTCACGAAAGTGCGGAATAACAGAATTCTTGAAGATAGGTGTCAGGCCAAAAGGCTTCCTACATATGTCACAAAGGAGGAATCAGTCTCTACGTAGTTCAAACTAACTCCGTCAATTTCCTCTTGACTTGAGAAATTTTTCTATTGCTCTTTTCGGTCCTTCCTACAATGGCTTCTTCTAAGTCCATAGTCAATCTTCCTAAAATGGTAGCGAGAATTTAGGAAGTTTTAAGAATGATTGCGGACTTTTCTGAGAGACTTGGGAGACTTTGAGTATGTTTGGTCGGACCTTGTATAGTGGGGTATATTTTTTCTTAAAGGTGCTCTTTGAAAAATAGGATTGGATAAATACGCCTTTGATTTGAATCAACATAACACGTATAAGCATAGAAAACAGTTATATCACACAAGAATATTGTAATAAATATAAATCCAAATCAGTTGACCCTTTTGAGCCAAGGAGTGGCCTAACGTATTTGAAGGAAGTATATGTTATTTAAATCCAATCCATTATCTTCCCAAATCTCTATAGGTGTATAAAAAGGGCATAAATGCTTGGACAAAAGGGATACAATCTTTAGGGAGAGGAAAAATAGTATTAGAAAAAGAACAATGTCCCGTACAAGGGATAGTAGCTCCTAGATGTTCCTTCATCGGCCTTCGCCCTTTTAGCTTTGTCTACTTCTTTTCATCTATGATATGTGTTGATGATCAAATGATTCTCATATAATTATTCTCTACTCTCATAGGAAATTCTTTATATGCTTATCAATTTGGGAAACCATGCAATCGTCCAAATCGATTAATCATCAACCTCTTGCCGGACTCGTTTTAAATCTTCCCTCAATTGGTGTATGATTGAGGAATCCTTACATTAAAGCAAATAAAGTAAGCCTTTTCCCTAGCCTCGAAGGATAATGGACTGGATTAAATAACATATATTTCTTCAACACATAAATATGAATTGTCTGTAATTAGCTCGTGGCCAAAGACGCAGGCTAGGTTTTCTAATGGGTCCAATACCCCCTCGGATATTGGGTCATCCTAGGATCATGTCTAAAAAGAAGATTTTAGTTTCGCTCTATCCTGAGTGTCTAGAGTGGGTTTGGACCAGGTTTCCAAGATGACGACTTGGGTTTGGAAATACGAACAGCCATGAGACGCCTAACGTACTAATAAATCATCGTATTCCCAACACTTGATTTGGAATAGAACAATAGGGGTCGGGACATCCACGAAACCCCAAATAATTTATATATTTCAAATGGGAAGAATGCTATGAAATATGACAGTTTAATTTCGCAAAAATTTAAACACATAGGCATATAAACAATTTAAACACTACAATAGTTAGTCAAAGAAACTAATTCAAATATTTGGTTAGAACCTAGTTAAATTCTCTAGCAGAATTGTCATTTCTATTTTTCCCTTTTTCGACTACGAAGGGTTGAAAAATTTTAGTTTTGACCTTTTAAACTATTTCAAAACTTCAAAAAAAAATTAAAACAATTTAAGAAAATTACAGAGTCGCCACTTGATTTTTGAGAAAATAGCAAGAAAAACTAAAAATATTACTTAAAAGATTCAAAAAAAAAAAAACTTTTAAGTTTAGAAATCCCGAGCAAGTGGTTCCTATTAATACTCTTGGAAGGTTGTTAAAGAACCAAGAGTATCCGCTAACTTGCGGTTATTCGAACTATTTGAAAATAGTTTTTTTGATTAACTTAAAAAGGAAAAATTAATTTTTTGAAAAGAAATCGATTAAAGAAAAAATTGTTTTCAATATTTGTGCAAAACAGATTTTGACGACTTAGTGAGGATTTTTAACTAAGTCTAAGAAATTTAAAAACAATTAGCATATAAAGGGGAAAGGGGAAGACTAAAAGACTTAGTCTATTAGGCCAAAATCCATAAACCCTGTCGTAAGCTAATTTGGGCTTTTGGCCCATCTTCACCTGTTCTAATCTAAATACTTGGGTTTTGGCCCATAATCTGTCCTAAACTATCTTTTTGAATCTTTGGGGCCCAAAATCTGTTTCACCTGTATTAGATTACAACTTTGGCTTCGAGGCCCAAATGAATAAATAAATAAATGACTAAACGAATAAATAAAAATAAGGCAATAATAAAAATTGAGACTTTCCAAGTCTTGTAGCGACCTCATCAATGGGTTTTGACCTATTTTTCTTCTTCTTCCATCTTCTTGCACCCGCACACCATATAATTAACTTTTGGACCTTCTTTCAGAGTTTTCTCAAAAAGTTGGGCCTCATTGGCCCATTACAAAACACAAAAGGAAAGGAGTCCATTTAGACTCCAAAGCAGATTCATTCAAAGAAAAAGATAAAAAAGAAATTAATATGTGTTTGAAAATTCTACACTTAATAGATAAATGATGAGATGAAAAAGATAGCATTCTCAAGCATAAAGAAATAGTAAACTATGATATCAAAGTAAACCAAATTATCCAACAAAAAGAAAATTAACTCATCTCTTAAACAATCTTATAAAAATTTGAATCTAGCACAATATAATCAACTTACCCTTGAAAAACAAATATGTATCCACAAGCATAATTGCTTAAAATTTAGACAAATATTTCCTATAGATTAACACATATTTGCAACAAATATTATGATATGATAAATTCTAAGGCATGTTTAATTAAAGAAAGAAAAGGGGAATGAGCAACTTGAAGAAAATTAACTATAGCATGTGAATAACAATGGGACGTCTAAATGATAAAAAAAGATACTTTAAGAAGAAAACCAATAAAGGAAGTGAATCAAATTGTAGATATTAAACATGTTTGAGAAATTACATTCAAAAACAAGATAAGAAAAATGATTGAAGATTAATTCTAAGAAAAAAATGTTCAATCGTGCCAACTCCTATTTTAGTTTTACAACCTTTCAGAAAAATCTATAAACCTAACAAATTTTCAATCTAAACAAGAGAAAATCAAAGACAGTTTTGACCATGAAAATGAGTAAATCATGACTGCAAATATGTATCAAAAGAACTTAGCATTTCATCGTAGCATATAATCATGGTGAAAAATAACTCTTTAATCAAAAGAATTAAGGATCGGCAAAGGAGTTAGATCTTAAAAGTAGCACTTAGATTACAAATTTTACATGTGAATGAGCCAACTATCATGTGTATTCCAAAGTGGTCAACTTTAACCTTAAGTGATGATTTTGTAAATTGCTAGACCACAAACATAGCACACTATGATATGCCTTTCAAAAATAATACCAAATCTGAAATATCTTGGGTTTTGATCCATAGAAAATTTGTTGGAAATCCATTCTCCGGACCCAATACGACTCAAGGGTACGAGCCGTATCCCTGGTACGTATGGTATGGTTTTGTTGTATACTGACTAGTGTTAGTTGGTGGGATGATTTTAATTACTGGAATGGTCACGACTTAGGGGTACGAGTTGTAGGGCTTGGTACGATTCATATCAGGGACTCGTATGGTGGGTAGTGTTTGATCCTCCTGGTATTTCATTCTACCAGGGATACGGGTCATGTGTGTGGATCGTATGTTGTAGTTACGACTTTGTTGTATGAGTCGTATACTGGACAATGTTTGATCCATGGGTTGAGGCTTGGACATGAGTGGTGGATACTAATCATATAGAAGGGTACGACTCGTATGGGTCAGTCGTATCCCTATGACGATTTTTTAAGGTATTTAAGTGGGGGTATTCTGGATATTTTTCTACTTACCCTAATTAGAACCCATGACTTTTATTACACTTAGGAAGTTATTTACCCTATTATTCTATTCATTAACACTTAGAAACTATTCCAATACATCTCATAGTTCTCTTAAGAGCTTTTGGGTTAAGAAGGCTAGGGTTTCATCTTACAGATTGCAGGGTTTGCATTGGTGATTTCTTTCTATCAATTCATAGGTATAAGGCATGATTCTCTTACCCATTGTAATTTCAACTAAAGGCATGGTTTATATGATTGATTTCATGGTTTTACTATTTCATGATTATGGTTTTTAACTATTATTTGGGGGGTTTTGATATTAAATGCTTAGTTATGGTTTCCTATGGTTTTAATTATGCTTTATATGTATTAATGATGGTTTTGAACAATTGGATTGCATGGTAATGGTTTAATGGTCTTTGGAATTGGTTTTGGTTATATTATGCCCCTAAGGTATTTGGTAAAATGCTTATAAAGATATGTTCATTGCATTGACTTCTTTTAATGGAACTCTTCCATGTTTTAAACTGGATAAAGGATTTATGCATGGTTTAAATGGTTTGGAAAGTCTTAAGGCTAAATGTTGAAGCTTGTAGAGAACATGAAAGTCTCCTAAGTGGATTTAATATGGAAATTAGAAGGTCACTTATGGTTCCTTTAACATAAATAGTTTGGCTATGGATATTACTTGCAAGTAATGGGGTGGTATGACGATACCACTAATATTATCCTTGGTTAATAAATGGTAAATGGATCGTTTGGACATGGTTTAATTGGGCATTAATGGCAGGGTGTGTAGCTAAGACGTGGAAGGTGGCGGTCCCAGGGGGACCAAAATTGAAAACTCATATTTGCCGATATGAGGGGTCTTCGATGACCACATGCGAGTGTCACATTTTATATTAGAGGGATATACTAGTCATCCCATGGGATATTCCTTGGTCTTACGGCTACACGCATTAGGTCCCTTTCAGCAGGGGAAGCTGAACCTATGTGGCCCGTAGGTGGTTAAGACGGCAAAGCTACACAACCCAAATAAAGGCTTTAAATGCATGTTAAACCCGGTTATCTTTCCCGACACTTATATATGTATGGTTTTATGCATTATGGATGGCTTCACTTGGTTTTATGACTGGTATTATTTTATCCTTATCCTAAGATTCATGCTAACGATCATTCGCTAACCCCATCTACTGGCGGTTATATACCCATGTTATGCAGAAATCAGCCATTCTACTCCTCCGATTTAGCACACAAATTCGATATCAATATTTGGACTGAAGTGGTGAGCTTCCATCCTTTTAGAAGGCATCATTTCATGTTATGGATTTATTTAGACATTTATCTTTTATTTTGGATATTGGTTTTGGCCATGGTTTGGGGCATATCCCAATTGAATTTATTTTTTCTTTCAGATAGAGGCTTTGTGATACTTCTGGGGTTGGTATGGGCGGGATCAGTATTGGTGTCAGCCTTGGCATTGGAATAAGCTGGTGGGCTAACATCATTGGACGATTAGTTGGTTGTTCTATCCTACTACATTTTGGGATTGATTTTCATATTATGTTTTGGTATTCCCTTTGGTTTGTGGTCTATGGTTTTGTTTGGTATGGTTGGACGGTTTTTTTGGTATGGTTGGACTCAGTTGGGTCGGTCACGATTGTGACCCTATCTTAGAGTCTTAATGAGAACAACAACTCTATCTTGTTATATATTCAAAATTCAATTTATTTAAGGCCAGATATAGTTGGTTGGGTGGGGTAATGAGGGGGGTCTACGGTCTTGGTCGGGTCGGGTCAATTTAGTATCAGAGCCTAGGTTCATGGTCAACTAGGAAGTCCACAAAGCCGTGTTGAGTAGAGTCTCTTTTTGGGGTGTGAAGCATACTACACTCATAAGGGAGAGGCTGCAAGACACTTAGAATTGTTTCACCTTCTTGGTATTCTCTTCAAGCTTGAGTTCTCAATCCTGGAATCTTCTCTAATCCTTGTTTGCTCATCTTTCAGATCATACCTCCTAGATCTGGAATACAAGTAAATTCTTTTATCCCATCTGGGGATAATGCTGAAGGGGTATGTCCTACGTCTAGAGTACATCTTCAATCTCATGGTCCTATTCCTGATAGTGCTGGAGTTTCTCCTATTCCAGCTAGTTCTTCTCAGGTTCCTCAGGGCAACGTGATAAACGCAAAATTTCATTGGTCTATTCATGTCATTGCCCAATTAGTTGTTGCTCAGGCTGAGCGGGGTTCGATTGGTGCTTTGTCTGCTGAGGCCACAAGGGTTGGTTAATTTATGAAGATGGTCGTCCAAATTTTACTGAGGTAAAGGTGGAGGAGGATCCACAGGGCTTCTTAGATGAGATGGAAAAGATCTTTTAGGTAGTGCAGGCTACTAATATAGAGGGGGTTAACTTTGCAGCTTAGCAGCTCAAAGATGTTGCTCATCAGTGGTATAAGGAGTGGGATGGGGATAAAGGTGATATGGAAGAGAATGGATTGTACGAAGCCTTTTTCTAATGCCTTCATGGATTGGTTCTTTCCTCAAGAGTTAAAGAAAGCAAAAATAGAGGAGTTTGTAAATCTCAGGCAGGGAAGGATATCAGTAAAGAAATATGCTTTGAAGTTCTATCAGCTATCAAGGTATGTTCCTGAATTAGTGGTTGATATGAGGTTGAGAATGAGAAAGTTTGCTTCTAGGTTAAATAGAGATTTGATTCTGGAGAGAAAGACTTCCTTGCTAATTAAATATATGGACATCTTGAGGTTGACTGTTCATATGAAGCAGGTTGAGGATGAAAAGAGAAAGCAAGCGGAGTTTGGGGATAGGCGGAGAAAGAGGAGCAGGTTTTCTGATCAGGGAGGTGCTCAGTCTCAAGGTGGTAGGGATGGTGGCAAATGGCAGAGAAAAAAGTAGGGGAGTTCGGGCTTCTTTTCTGCTAGTGCTCCTTATTAATCAGAAGATAGGCGTTATCAAGGCGGTGATAATTCTCGGGTATAGGTTGCCCAATCTCAGGTGAGCAGAGGTCATTCAGTTTCTTCATGTCCTTATCGGTTTTGTGGTCATCCTCATCGAGGTTATTGCGAGGGAGGAAGGGATAAGTGTTTCAAGTATGGCCAGGTAGGCTATTAGCTCAGGGATTGTCCGGTCAATAAGGTTGCCACGGGAGCGAATAAGATTCTTGTTTCTTTATCTTCTACTCCTGCACTTGGTGGGGTGGCATCTGCTTCTGCTACTTCTCCTAGTTCTAGTATTGGTTGGAACAAGTTGTATGCTTTGGCGTCCCGATAGGAATCTGAGGCATCACCTGATGTCATTACTGGTATGTTACAACTTTTCTCTCATGACGTATATGTTTGCTTGATATGGGACCCACTCTTTCTTATGTGACTCCAAATATGGTTGTGTATTTTGGTTTTGATCCGAAATGGTTTCGGATTCTTTTTCTATTTCTACCTCGATAGGTGACTCGATTATAGCTAAGAGAGTCTATAGGGAGGAGGTATCTGTTGGTAGTAAGCAGACATTAGTGGGTCTATTCGAGTTAGATATGGTAGATTTTGATGTAATTCTAGGTATGGATTGGTTGCATTCTTGTTATGCGTCTGTATATTGTCGGACCCGTAGGGTTATCTTTAAGTTTCCTGGTGAACCGGTTATAGAATGGAAAGGTAGTTCCTTAGCTCCTAGGGGTAGTTAGAGCTCGAAGGTTAATCTCTAAGGGTAGTCTTTATCACTTGGTTTGGGTTAAAGATTCTAATCTGAGAGGTCCTTCTTTGTCTTTGGTCCCTGTAGTTAATGAGTTTCTAGAGGTCTTTCTGGATGATCTTCCTGGTGTTTCTCCAGACAGGAAAATAGAGTTTGGTATTGATTTTCTTTTGAAAACTCATCCAATTTTTATTCCTCTGTATAGAATGGCTCTGACTGAGTTAAGAAAACTCAAGTAGCAACTTAAAGATTTTCTAGATAAGGGGTTTATTCGTCCTAGTATTTCTCTATGGGGTGCATCGGTATTATTTGTGCGCAAGAAGGATGGTTTCCTTCGGATGTGCATTGACTACAGACAGTTGAACAAGGTGACGATCAAGAACAAACATCATCTTCCTTGAATAGATGACTTATTTGACCAGTTATAGGGTGCCAAGTTCTTCTTTAAGATAGATCTTTGTTCTGGGTACCATTAGCTTAAGATTAGAGAGGTGGATATCCCTAACATGGCTTTTCGTACTCGGTATAGGCATTTTGAGTTCTAGGTGATGTCATTTTAGTTGACCAGTGATTTGGCAGCATTTATGGACTTGATGAATAGAGTTTTCAGATAGTATTTGGATATCTTCATCATTGTGTTTATTGATGACATTCTGGTTTATTTGAATAATGGGGTGGATCGTGCTAATCACCTCCGTGTGGTATTGCAGACCTTAAAGAAACAACAGTTGTATGCTAAGTTCTCTAAGTGTAAGTTATGGTTGAACACTGTGACCTTCTTAGGCCATATTATTTCTAGTGAAGGGATCATGGTGGATCCACAGAAGGCTACTGTAGTGAAGAGGTGGCCTAGGCCCACGACTCTTTCTGATATTCAGAGCTTCTTGGGTTTAGCCAGGTATTATAGGCAATTTGTAGAAAGATTTTCTTTTATAGCAACTTCTTTGACTAGGTTGACTCAGAAGAAGGTTAAGTACTCTTGGTCGGATACTTGTGAAGGGAGTTTTGAGAAGTTGAAGAATAAGTTGACTTCGGCTCCAATCCCGACCTTATCGAAAGGCAATGATGGGTTTATGGTTTATTGTGATGCATCTTGGGTAGGGATTGGTTGTGTTTTGATGCAGTATGGGAAGGTGATTGCCTATGCTTCCAGGCAATTGAAGGTACATGAGAGGAATTATCCTACTCATGATTTGGAGTTGTTGGCGGTTATGTTTGCTTTGAAAATATGGCGGAATTATTTGTAGGTTCACGTGGATATCTTTTTTTATCATAAGAGTCTTCAGGATGTGTTCACTCAGAAAGAGCTTAATCTCAGGTAAAGAAGTTGGCTTGAGCTTGTCAAGGATTATGATATGAGTCTTCACTACCACCTAGGTAAGGCTAATATGGTTGTTGATTCTCTTAGCAGGTTACCCATGGAGAGTTTGACTCACGTGGAGGAAAGCAAGTGGGAATTGGTGAAGGATATTCACAACTTAGCTAATCTTGGAGTTCGTCTCTTGAACTCTAAGGATCGTAGTGTAATAGTGCAAGAAGTGGTTCAATCGTCTCTTGGTGCAAAGATTAAAAAGAAGCAAGTATTAGATCCTATTTTGATAAAAAATAAGAGTGATGTTGGTAGGCAGAAGGTAGGGGATTTTGAGATCAGTGGTGATGGTACTTTATAGTACCAAGGGAGGTTGTGTGTTACTGATGTCGACAGGATGCGACAATGGGTTTTGGTTGAGGTGTATGAGTCACGCTATGTTGTTCATTCTGGATTGACTAAGATGTATCATGATCTCAAGGAGATCTATTGGTAAAATGGCATGAAAAGGGATGTGGCTGATTTCGTGGCCAAGTGTATGGTGTGTCAACAAGTTAAGGTTGAGAACATGAGAGCTGGTGGGTTATATCAAAAAATTGATTTGCCCGAATAAAAGTGGGAAGTCATCAATATAGACTTTGTTACGGGTCTTCCTCAATCTCGGAATCAGTATGATTCAATTTGGGTCATCGTGGATAGGATGACTATGTCTGTGCATTTCTTGCCAGTGTGGACTACCTTTTTAGTGGAGGATTATGTGAGGTTGTATCTTCAGGATATTATGAAGCTGCATAGGGTACTTGTTTTGATTATTTCTAATCGGGGTATGCAGTTTATGTCTCATTTATAGCGGTCTTTCCAGAAAGGGTTGGGGACTAAAGTTAGTCTGAGTACTGCTTTTCATCCATAGTCGGATAGGCAAGTGGAGAAACTATTCAGACATTGGAATATATGCTTCGGGCCTGTGTGATTGACTATGGTGGCAATTGGGTTAAGCATTTACCTTTGGTGGAGTTTGCTTACAACAATAGTTATCATTTGAGTATTGGTATGGCTCCTTTCGAGGCGTTGTATGGTAGGAGATGTAGATCTCCTATTAGGTGGTTTGAGCTTGTGGAAGCAGACATGTTTGGTTTGAATTTGGTGTATCAAGCTATGGAAAAGGTGAAGGTGATTCAGGATAGAATTAAAGCTGCCCAAAGTCGCCAAAAGTCCTATGCAGATGTTAGGCGTAGATACTTAGAGTTTGAGGTCAGGGATAGGGTGTTCCTCAAGGTGTCTCCAATGAAGGGAGTGGAGCAATTTGGAAAAAAAGGGAAACTCAGTCCTCAGTTATTAGTCCTTACATGATTTTGGAGAGAGTTAGCAATGTAGCTTATGAGTTGGAGTTGCCATCTATCTTAAGTTTGGTTCATCCATTCTTTCATGTTTCTATGTTAAGGAAGTGTCTTGGTGATCCTTCTTCGGTTGTTCCTTTAGAAGGATTGGGTATCTCGAATTCTCTGTCTTATGAAGAGGTCCCGATTGAGATATTAGATAGGCAAGCTCGTCAGTTGCGGACCAAAGATGTGGGCTTCGGTTAAGATTCTATGGCAGAACCATAAGGTGGAAGAATCTACTTGGGAAGTGTAAGAGGACATGAAGTCTAAGTACCCACATTTGTTTTCTGCTCCTGGGATTCGTGCGGAAGGTATGTGTCTTAAACACATCTTTATTTTCGGAGTTTGTTAAAGGAAAGATTAACATCTTTGCCTCTTTGTTTTCAAACTTTGTTGAAGGGATGTTTGATAATGCAAATGACTCTGTGTGGGGTTACCCCTACCTTGTCCGTCATTCGGGGAAGAATGTTCCTAGTGGGTTAGACTGAAACATCCTAGGTTTTAGCCCTTAGAAAATTTATTGGAAATCCGTTCTCTGGACCCAATACGACTCAAGGGTACGAGTGGTATGGTCCAGTCGTATGCTGACCAGTGTTGGTGGGATGATTTTGATCACTGAAATGGTCACGACTTAAGGGTACGAGTCGTAGGGCTTGGTATGAGTCGTACCAGGGACTCGTATGGTGGGCAGTATTTGATCCTCCTGGTATTTCATTCTATCAGGGATGCGGGTCATGGTTATGGATCGTGTGTTATGGTTACGACTTAGTTAGATGAGTCGTATACTGTACAGTGTTTGATCCAAGGGTTGAGGCTTGGATATGAGTGGTGAATACCAATCATATAGAAGGGTACGACACGTATGGGTCAGTTGTATCCCTGTGACGGGTTCTTAAGGGATTTAAGTGGTGGTATTCTAGATATTTTCCTACTTACCTTAATTAGGACCCACGACTTCTAATACACTTAGGAGGTTATTTACTCTATTATTTTATTCATTAACACTTAGAAACTATTCCAAAATATCTCATAATTCTCTCAGGAGCTTTTGGGACATGAAGGCTAGAGTTTAGTCTTACGAATTTCTTTGGTCTTGCTTTGGTGATTTCTTTCCATCAATTCTTCGGTATAAGGCATGATTCTCTTCCCTCATTGTAGTTTCAACTAAAGGCATGGTTTATATGATTGATTTCATTGTTTTATTATTTCATGATTATGGTTTTCAACTATTATTTAGGGGGTTTTGATATTAAATGTTTGGTTATGGTTTCCTATAGTTTTAATTATGCTTTATATGCATTAATGGTGGTTTTGGACAATTGGATTGCATGGTAATGGTTTAATGGTCTTTGAAATTGGTTTTGGTTATATTATGCCCCTAAGGTGTTTGGTAAATGCTTATAAAGATATGCCCATTGCATTGACTTCTTTTAACGGAACTCTTGCATGTTTTAAACTGGATAAAGGATTTGTACATGGTTTAAATGGTTTGGAAAGGCTAAATTGTAAATTTTGTGGAGAACATGGAAGTCTCCCAAATGGATTTAATATGGAAATTGGAAGGGCATCTAAGGTCCCCTTAACCTAAATGGTTTGGCTATGGATATTATTTGCAAGTAATGGGGTGGTATGACGATACCACTAATATTGGCCTTGGTTAATAAATGGTAAATTGATTGTTTGGGCATGGTTTTAATTGGGCATTAATAGCGGGGTGTGTAGCTAAGTCGTGGAAGGTGGCGGTCCCGGGGGGACCAAAACCGAAAACTCATATTTGCTGATATGAGGGGTCTTCGATGACCACATGCGAGTGTTAATTTTATATTGGAGGGATGTACTAGTCATCCCCTGGTATATTCCCTGGTTGTGAGGTTACACGCACTGGGGCCCTTTCAGCATGGAGAGCTGAACCCATATGGCACGTGGGTGGTTAAGATGGCAAAGTTACACACCCCAGGTAAAAGCTTTAAATGCATGTTAAACCCGGTTCCCTTTCCCGACACTTATATATGTATGGTTCTATGCATTATGGATGGCTTCACTTGGTTTTATGACTGGCATTATTTTATCCTTATCCTGATATTTATGCTACCAGTCATTTGCTAACCCCATCTACTGGCGGTTGTATACCCATGCTATGCAGGAACTGGCCAATCTACTCTTCCTATTTAGCACGCAAATTCAGTATCAACATTTAGACTGAAGTGGTGAGATTCCATTATTTTGGAAGGCATTATTTCATGTTATGGATTTATTTAGACACTTATCATTTATTTTGGATATTTGTTTTGGCCATGGTTAGGGGCATGTCCCAACCAGATTTGTTTATTCTTTCGGATAGATGCTTTGTGGTACTTCTGGGGTTGGTATGGGTGGAATCGGTATTGGTGTCGGCCTTGGCATTGGAATAAGTCGGTGGGCTGACATCATTGGACGATATTGTTGGTTGTTCCATCCTACTACATTTGGGGATTAATTTTCATATTATGTTTTGGTATTCCCTTTGGTTTGTGGTCTATGGTTTGTGTTGCGACTCAGATGCACACGTAAGTGCACGTGATCGTTCAAGTAATATAGTGATTTAGACAATCATATATCGTTCCCACGAGGACTAAGCAACTAGAAATTTAACCAACTTTTAATTTTAGACAATGAGTATTAAGTGTTGTAAGGTATCAAGATGATTTTGAATTTGAGAATAAAAATGTGAATTATTAAATAAGAAATAAAAGTGAATGACTAGAGCAAAGCAAGCAACGGTTGTAAACAATAATGATATGAATTCCAGGGTTGAGGCTTTTCAAACAATCATACAAATCTCCATTCTTATAGTAGTCTAATTGGTTATCGGATTGTTGGTTCGCAAGGTTTAGGCAACGATCTTGGTCTCTCGACCTAAAATCTTCTATCTATTGAATATTGCAGCTACAACTCCCACAGAGATACAACAATTCTTATAGATTCATAAAGTTATCTTCTTGCATTTGAACCAAACAAGGCTTCTAGGTATATCCTTATCCTAGATGCTAATTTAAACCCCCTATTTTATAAAAGGGTAAGAACCTTGCTCCTTAATTTCCTCGTTCTAATCTACGATTCTCCTCCCGGATTCACATAGAAATATAAATTTATTTTAATGGCGGACAAACATTAAAATAGTAAGCTCAAGAAATTAAGAACAACCCAGATGATAATCCAAAAAGAAATTACTATAAAGAATATCAAAGAGTAATCATGTTCTTGGCCTCAACCCCTGAACAAGGGTATTTAGCCACTCATGTTTGAATTTAACATCCAAAATAAGTAATTAATCATACCAAGAATGAATCTTGAAATAAAGAAGTTGAAAAGAATGTCTAAGAACCCTAAAAGAGAGAACTTTGTGCTTTTCTGCGGCTCCTATGCTTGCCAAAATGTCCCCCAAATTATCCTGGATTTTTCCTTTTATAGCTGGGACAAAATACGAAAAATCTTCCCGATTTTGCCAGACGGCGCGTCGCGCCATACCATCTAATGCCATTTTCAATCAAAATCTGGGCAATCGCGGAATTCAATTATTCAGTGAAACTATGAAATACACCCTCACCGCGATGCACCACTATCGCGGTGAGCCACTGGACTTAGACAATTTGGAAATATCTTTCCTCCGCAATGCGCTAAACTTCCAGGTCGCACAAATTGACAATAGGGACTACACCGCGATGCGGTGAAATCGCAAACCTACACTGGATTTTGCCAAATGGGAATTTAGTTTCTCCGCATCTCGCCATAATCACGCTCCTCCACTGGAATTCGACCAACGCCATTTTGTTGGTCTGCACGATGCAGAGTCTCTGCAAATGGGAATTTTTGACTTCCAGCTTGCCTTTTTGAGCTATATTTCAATACCTTCGATTCCTTTAATCATTCCATATCATCACTGTATCCAATTACATCCAATTCTTCACGATTTTAGCCTGAAAGAAATAATCGTATCCCCTAGGCATGAAACGGAATTAAAGCTGAAATATACTCAAGAATTTATATAAAAGTTCTCAAAAAAAAATCCAAATTTGGGTGCATATTGGTGCTTTGAACATATAAATATTCCCGAGATCACCACCCCACACTTAAAACCTTGTTCGTCCTCGAACAATTTAATTCAAAAGCACAATCGCTTCCTCTTTACACCACAATCTTAAAGTTATGTTGCAATGGGAACTTACACTTTGCAATATTGTATTCTCACACAAACATATCATAACACTTTTAGCACATAAGACAAGTTATTTCAATTTTTTCTATCTCAACAATGAATTTCCAACATATTAGCAAACTCAATTTAAGTACTCGATACGGAAACACAACAAGTACCCCAACTTTCATCCGCATGCATCCTCTCTTAAAGAAAAGCTTCCCCATACTTAACTCAAAATAATATCAACACACAAATAAGGGGAGTATCAAAATCAGTTTGCTCTCTCTCAACAAAGAATTCATACATGTTAGTTAATGAACCATAAGTTTTCCCTTAGTGTACTACTCCACTAATAGTTGGGTGTTGGGATAGAGAATCAACTAGATCTTTTCGGGTTGTAATGAAGGCTAGGGGACGGGTAGGTTCTATTTGTGAAATAGTGACTATCGTACCTAAGCGCTTTAATACACAACTATCAAATACCTCACTATTATCTCCCCATTCTTTTATTTTTCACCCCCCCTTTTTCATTTAGCTTATTCACTCAAACCATGGTGGGAGTATTAAATTTTTCCTCAGAAATACTTTTCTTTTTTCACACCAATTTTATGATACACACCCCTAGCCACCCTTAACTTTAGCAACTTGCCTTCATTAAGGTGCACATTATCCAAAATGGACCAGCGGCAAAATAGGTTCATTGTAACATTTCTGGCTCAAATTAGAAACTTTTTAAAGCATAATTCCTTCTTTATTAACTCCCAACCATACCACGAACTTTCAAAATCAATAACCACTACTTTGGGGCTTCAATTTCACCTTTTCCTTCTTATTTTTTCAAACTCCTAACTCTTCTTTATTTTGTACTAAAACGCTTAGGAGCTGATTTGGATCAAATTAAGATTTATCAAAGAACAGATAAGACTACATATACGGCTACCAAAGAATAGGCTAAAGGCTCAACGGGGCTGACTAGGACTATGCACAAGGGTAGGTATATTTAATCTAAAACCCGGTTATCAAAGAAATGCCTACATCACTTCCTACACCCAACACCTTTTATTTCGCTTTATAAACATAGCGGCCAAGTTCTAGACATTCCTATACGTGTAGATTATAAGCAAATCCTCACACTCACAATGCATGCACGGAATTAAATCGAGTCCTTAAGGTTCCCGATATTGTCCTTCATTGAATTCAAAATTAAGCCAACACATCAGATTTCACCTATCTAGATCATTTGTACTTAAATCCCTTCTTAAAATCAAGACACTTTTATGTTTTAAATTACTGCAAGGATGGCCCACTCCACACACTCCTCTAAGATAGTGATTAGGTTCTCGTTTATTCTTTACTTCTTACGACCACTCCCCTTAAGACAGTCGTCATCCATCTATCATAGGGGATGACAACTAACTATGACTATTATTCTGAATTGCCAAAAAGGGCAAAAATAAATACTTGAAACTAAAATTCGCCAATGAGGGTGAAAATAATAATAAAAACATACTTTGAACTAAAAAGAAACATGCGATAAATGCCAAAAGGGAAAACTACAATCCACAAGTTACTAACTATTACACACCAGTGTTCCGAATAGATAGAACTTACAAAAATCAACAAAACAAAAAATTAAAATTGTTCATCCAGAATAAAAAGAAAGAAGATGAAGCAGCAAAATACGAACCCACCACCCCACACTTAAATAAAGCATTGTCCCAATGCTTTCAAATAAGCATATAGTAGGGTGGCAGCATACTTCCTAATCACTCAAATGGAACTATAGTAGTTTTGTCATCAGCAGTCCCGTCTACTTCATCACCATCATCATCAGCTCCATTATCAGACTGTTCCTACTCATCCATATCCATATCTGAATCCCTGTACCTCCGCTCCTCATCAGTAGGAATGTCATCGTTAACCGGCTCTACAAAGTCCAGATCAATTCGCAGAAAGGTCTTAACATGATGTCCAAGGGGGTAATCTAACTCAACAGGTCAAAGCTCCTCAGGTGTGGCAGGTCTGCCCCCAATATTCAGCTGTAATATTTGAAGACCATACATTCTATCCTCAATCTCATCAGCTCAGTTTTGTCGCTCATCCATGGTCAAAATTGGGCCACTTGCCCCAGATATACTCCTGGCTATAGTGATATCCGCAGGGCGAGTCAAAACAACAGGCTTATAGTCCAGCTCCTCCTCATCTACCCTATGCCTTCGCAAAAATTGGGTCACCAATCCTCCAAAACCAAAACTGCGCCCATCTTGGGTGCGTGCCTTCTTCATAGCAGAAAAAATTATATGCCCCACATTAACATCAACATCATCTCACATCAGCGCATAAATCAAACATACTTGATCCCTAGTGACCTCCGTCATATGCTTGCCCTGAATCAAGCAAGAGTAGACAATACGACCCCATATCCTAGCCTCCTTGTTTATCTGATCATAAGGAAAAGAAAAATATAGGCCAGTGACACGATGCCTAGTCCAACGAGCTGAAGAACGTACCCCGCACAACAGATGTCTGATGTGACCATACGGGGGAGTAACAATGAACTACCTCAAGAAATTTGGGTTTGTCTCTGGTATACCCAACAACTCGTTAATATCAACAGCAGTGAAGCGAATTACCTTCCCGCGAATCTTCAACTCATGATCAGGGTCACTTGGCTCCCAGTTGGCATAAAACTCCTGAACTAAGTGCAAATTGCACTCAGTAGGCTGATGGAAGATGAAATTCATATTTATTGCCTCAATCCTTTGTACCATAGATGGGCATTCCCTCAGTAAACTTGCACGATCAATAAACACCTCAGGAATATATTTAGCATTTGTATGCTTAGAGTACTACTGTTTCCCAGCCTTGTTAATAGCTTTGAATCCAAATTTTTGAACCTGCCAACACTGAAGTGGTGGACCTCGAGGTACCCTAGTAAGTTGACTTTCAGATGGACTGCTCTTTTTTCTTACCGGTACAGAAGTGTCGGGCCTTTGCCTTTCCTTTGATTGGTTGGGGATCCATATTACCTGTATCAAACCACGGATGCAACAGACAATTAAGTAGGGTAAATGAGACTAGCAGTGAATACAGGTAAATAACCACCCCACACTTAGTATTAGCTAGGGCATATGTATCAAAATACAGGGTACTCAGACTTCTCTTTTTTGTAACACCGTTAGCATATTTTAAGTATAGTGACAACTACCAGATAAGCTAAAGTGAACCAAGATGATACATATATACTTCACCCCTGCAGTTTTATTTACATGCAAATGCACCTGGTTTAAAGTTGTGGTACCACCTAATCTAAAACCATTTTCCTATAGTCCCTATGGCAATACATCATAAATGACCACAATCATGGTCCCCTCACACACCACATATGCCCTAGTCCCATATTTGTACCCACTACAGAGTAATCAACTCAGATGCAGCAAAAATATGCAGTAATTAATTCCAAATAAAGATAGCACCTTTAATTTAAGGTAATAATCATTTCCTCACTACACAATACTTTCACGTCTATTCAAATTGAATTACTAAGGAAGAGGCTATGAACATTACTGATTCGAAAAAGCATTTTGCATATAGGGGTATTTACATAAAATTCAACTGAATCAACTACAATACCAGTATTCCCAAAATTGAGGTGCTACAATGCAAGATAAATCATAAGCAATTTTTAAAACACAAGAACCAGCCCCCTTTGTTATATATTGGTATGCATCATGTCATTTTAAATCAGCGAAAAGCCCATAATAATGTAGTGAAATTTACGCCTTGATTAGCAAATCGGATAATATACATCCACACTCAAAACGTCAATTGTAATCAACAGAATTTCATTCTAAAACCCCGAAAATGAAATACCCCTAATTTCTGACCATCATTGCTTCATATATCTAATGACACACACACCTCCATCCACACATCTCTCAACAATTACTCGACCTATTCAATAAAAATCTCCCAAATCACACATGAATATACTTGTACTCTACCTATTCCATCATCAGTTTACTCATTCATCAAATGAACATGAAATTATGAAGACTATGATGAAGAAATTCTAATATTTTTAAGAAAATCTGAGCATACGGGGCTATAATGTACAATAATAAAATAATAAAACCATATCATACCCATGAGCATAAAAAAATTAATATAACAAAAGGAAAATTGAAGTTTATAAGCATTTACCTCATTAGTTGAGAGAAAGATGAAGTCTTGAAGGAGTTTTGAGAGAAGTAATTAGTGTAAATGGAATGGGAGACGGCGCTATAGAGAAGAAATAAATGGGTTTAGGGTTTAGGGGGTTTATATAAAGGGGTGGATCGGGGGAGTTTAATTAAGCATTATATGTCCGATTTCTCCCCCAGCGCGACTCGGTGATATCGCGCGAAGCCTCTGGAAAAAGTTAATTGCCAATTTACCTCACTCTGCGACACGCTGATTGTGAAAATTGGAATAATTTTCCTGAATTTTCCCCATACCGCAATGTGGCGGTTTCACGTCAACATACTAGAAATTGACATTCCATATTTCTAGCCTGGCGCGATACGGTAAGATTGTGGACCCTTACTGAAAATTGATAATTGTCAATTCAACCAGCTCCGCATCGTGCCACTCCAAAGATTCAGTTTTCCAGTGTATATTACAAGTCTTTTCTTACCTGAGGAGGACCCTAACTTACACATATCATTTTGCAAACCTGATTGCTTTTCTCAAATATGGTAATCTTCTTATTTTCGCTCTGCAATTCCCTGCATCTCAAACAAAAACACCAAATATTGTTAGAAAAAATGGGTTGACTCCCACTCAATGCCTTAGTTTTGGTTGTGGCACGACTCATCTTTTGGTATTTTTCTATTCTTTTTGACTTTACAACTAAAAATTAAACTACCTATTATATTACAAATGCAGCTTGTCTCCCACATAGCGCCTTATTTTATGTTGTGGCACGACTCAACTTAGTTCTACTCATCAGCAAAGATGATGGACTCCATGTGCTTATCTGGATGATCCACCCAGTAATGCTTTACGAGTTGTCCATTCACCAGGAACTTTTTTGTCTTCTCCTTATTCCACAACTCCACAGCTCCATGAGGTGTCATTCGCACCACCTCTAAAGGTTCAGACCATTTCGATCGCAATTTACCCGGGAATAACTTAAGCCTTGAATTAAACAACAAAACAAGTTGTTCGGGTCCAAATACTCTCTCTTAAATTTGTTTATCATGCCATCTTTTGGTATACTCCTTGTATTTGGCATTTTCGTAGGCATGAAGCCTAAACTCATTAAGCTCATTCAGCTACAACAACCATTTCTCCCCCGCAACATTTATCTCAAGATTTAGATTTTTCACAACCCAATATACTTGGTGTTCCAGCTCCACAGGCAGATGGCATGCTTTACCACAAACTAAGCGATATGGGGACATCCCAATGGGCGTCTTGTAAGTTGTTTTGTAAGCCCAAAGTGCATTATCTAACTTCTCAACCCAATCTTTTCGTTGCCCATTCACAGTCTTCTGTAGTATCTGCTTAATCTCTCGGTTGGACACCTTAACTTGTCCACTAGTTTGGGGATGGTACGCAGTGGCAACCTTGTGCCTAACACCATATTTAGCAAAAAGATTTTTGAACCAAGTGTTGATAAAGTGCGTACCTCCGTCACTAATTATCGCTCTAGGTGTACCAAATCGGGAAAATATATTCTTCTTTACAAATTTCAGCACCACCCTTGCATTATTAGTCGGACTAGCCATAGCTTCTACCCATTTAGAGACGTAGTCAACAGCTACAAGAATGTAGAGATTGCCTTTTGAAGGTGGGAATGGGCCCATGAAATCGATCCCTCAAACATCAAAGACTTCGACTTCTAGAATATTGTTGAGGGGAATCACATGATGCCTAGATATAGTGCCCAGCCTTTGACATTGATCACAATTCTTCAAAAAAGCAATTGCGTCTCTAAACAACGTAGGCCAGAACAAACCTGATTGCAGCACTTTTTTAGCAGTCCTCTCACCCTCATAATGTCCACCATAAGGAGATGAATGATAATCTTGTAGAACCTTTGAAAATTTAGCCTCTAGGATACACCTATGAATAACTCTATCTAGACCCTACTTGAAGAGATACGATTTATCCCAAATATAGGCACGAGAATTATGGAGTAATTTCTTCCTTTGTTGTATTGTGGCATCAGGAGGGTACACTTCACAAGCTATCAAATTCAGAATATCAGCATACCATGGGAACTCAACTGCATCAAAAGACAACAACTTTTCATCAGGAAACTCTTCCTTAATTCTAAGAGAGTCATCAATAATATGGTTTTGAATTTCCAGTCATGACAAGTGGTCAGCAACTTGATTTTCAGCTCCCTTCCGATCTCGAACCTCAAGATCAAATTCTTGTAGTAGAAGAATCCACCTAATAAATTGAGGCTTTGTATCCTTTTTGTTCACAAGATACTTAATAGCAGCGTGGTTAGTATGAACAATGACCTTAGTGCCAACTAAGTAAGATCTAAACTTGTCGAATGCGTACATTACTACCAATATCTCTTTCTCTATAATTGTATAATTAACTTGAGCATCATTCAACATTTTTCTAGCATAGTAGATCGAGCTAAATACCTTATATCTTCTCTAACCCAAAAACTCTCCCACAGCAACGTCACTAGTATCACACATCAACTCAAATAGTAACTCCCAATATGGTGCGATCAAAATAGGTGTTTCAGTCAACTTCTTCTTTAGTTTTTCAAAAGCTTTTTGGCAATCTACCCCAAACTCAAACTTGGTCTCTTTCTCCAATAATTTGCACATGGGGCTTGCAATCTTTGAGAAATCTTGAATGAACCGCCTATAGAAACCTGCATGTCCCAGAAAGCTCTGCACTCCTTTGACTGTGACTGGATGTGGCAACTTTTCAATCACTTCAACCTTTGCCTTATCTACTTCGAGTCCTTTACATGACACTTTATGGCCTAGGACAATTCCTTCCTTAACCATAAAGTGGCACTTTTCCCAATTTAGCACCAAGTTTATCTCTTCGCATTGAGCTAAGACTCTGTTAAGATTCTGCAAGCATTTTTCAAAAGAATTACCGTACACTGAGAAATCATCCATGAATACCTCCACAAAGTTTTCAACCATGTCTAAGAATATCGCCATCATATATCTCTGAAATGTAGAAGGTGCATTGCATAGGCCGAAGGGCAAATGTCTGAATGCGTATGTGCCATAGGGATAAGTGAAAGTGGTCTTCTTCTGGTTTTCCAGTGCTATAATAATCTGATTGTAGCCGAAGTACCCATCAAGAAAATAATAATACTCTTGTCCCACCAATCTATCCAGCATTTGGTCAATGAAAGGAATAGGATAGTGATCTTTACGAGTCGCTTCATTCAACATCCGATAGTAAATACAGATCCTCCAAGCGGTCACCATGCGTGTAGGGATAAACTCATTATCATCATTAGTTACCAAGGTCATCCCTTTTTTTTGGTACACAGTGCACTGGACTCACCCATTTGCTATTAGAAATTGGGTAGACAATACCACTATCTAACCACTTGATCACTCTTTGTTGGCCACCTCCGTCATCACAATATTCAACCTTCTTTATTGATGCACTCTCGATCTGTAACCCTCTTCCATATAGATTTTGTGTATGCAAAATGCTGGATTGATTCCTGTAATATCAGACATTTTCCAACCAATCGCCTTTCTTCTCCTCTTTAGAACTACTATGGCTTCCTATACCTGTACATCTGATAACCCTCCAGAAAAAATAGCAGTCAAAGTATCTTGATCACCAAGAAAAATATATTATAATTTAGGAGGGAGAACCTTAAGTTCCATTTGAGGAGCTTCTTCAACTAACACTTTGGGTGATAGGCCAATTGGCCTATTCAATGGCTCGAAAGACACTTTCTTCATCTCAATCACTGCCAAATTCATGTCCTGGACCAATTCCAATACTTCTACATCTCCATAAAAATCATGACCCATCAAAGCTCGCTCTAATGGATCATTAGACAACAACAACTGCCAATCCGAAGTAAGGTCAATAATCGATATAGATGACAACTCCTCATATATAGCTGGCAGTTTCAGTGCTTTGTACACATCAAAGACTTCTACTTTATCATCCGCTCGCATTGTTATTTTCTCGACTGCTACATCAATTAGTGACTGTCCAGTTGCTAAGAAGGGTCGTCCTAAAATAAATGGAACCATTAGATCAGCCTCAAAGTCAAGAATTACAAAATCCACCGGAAAGATTAAAGATCCTACTTGCACCAACACATCTTTAATAATACCATCCGGCCTAGCAAGTGATCGATCTACTAACTGTAAAATAATAGTTGTGGGTTTGGGACTCCCAAGACCCATCTTTTAAGTATCACGATGTGGGCATAAGATTTATGCTAGCTCCCAAGTCACACAATCCCCATGCACTAATGGTCTGTCCAATGGTAATCTGCAAGATGAAACTACCTGGATCCTTAAGCTTTGTAGGCAATTTATTTTAAATCTTGGACGTCCACTCTAAAGTAAATGCAACTGTAGCATACTCGGGCAACCGGTTTTTATTCGCAACTATGTCCTGCAAGTATTTTGCATATTTTGGCACATTTCATAGAATGTCAACAAGAGAAAGATTCACTTGAACCTGCTTCAGAAGATCTAAGAACTTTTTGTAACTCGCTTCCTCTTGATGCTTCCTTGCCCTTTGAGGAAAAGGTAAGGGAAGAGTCTTTTCTCCACATGAATTTCTTCACTTGTCACTTTTTTCTTGACTTCTTTATCTGTATTGTTATTAGCACCCTCATTAGTGACTGTGGGATTAGCCTGCTCCTGAACTATCTTCTTAGTTTGTAGACCACTCCTTGTTGTAACTGTATTCACCTGTTTAGGATTTGCCTCTGTATTACTAGGTAGTGATACTTGAGGCTTTGTATTTGTGCTCCTGCAATTTGACCCAGTTGCAACTCTAGATTTCTCGTAATCAATTATTCTCTTCAACTCAGCTGCAAACTGTGCCTGTTGAGTCTTAATTTCAGTTGCAAATTACGTTTGTTTAGCCATAAACTGCTTCATTAATTCCTCTATATTGCTAGTTTGAGCAGTGGTAGTTTGATTGTTCTAAGCCGGCTGTTGATTTGGTTGTACTTGTCCCTAGTACTGATTTGCATTCTACATCTAATTTCCAACCCATGAGAAATTGGGATGGTTCCTCCAATTGGGATTATAAGTGTTACCAAAGTTTTATTATCCCTGCCGATTTGTGTTTCCAATATAGTTGACAAAATCTGGATTAACAGAACATACATCTGTTGTGTGTTCACCACTTCTACAAACTTCACACCAAGAATTCACCTATTGGACTGCATTTGTTGTGGCTGTTGGTTGTGTAATACCCAACTTTATATTATTAAGCTGAGTAATCATATGATTTTACATGGCTGCGATCTGTGCCTGTAAAGTGGTGAACTGATCTACCTACAATGCCCCTGTAACCTTTCTAGGAGTACTCCTCGAATTTGCATGCCAGTCAGGGTTCCCTTATGAAATTCAATTCAGCAGTGTGTACAATTCTTCATATGTCTTGTCAAGAGCCTGTCCACCTGCTGCTGAATCCAAGAGAATTTTTGTATTTGGCTCTAATCCCTCAATGAAAGTATGCACAAGAACATCGTTTGACTGATGATGGTGAGGGCAATTTCTGAGTATACCCTTAAATCTCTACCAAGCTTGGTAGAGATTCCCTCCTTTTTTCTGTCTAGAACTCAAGATCTCGCTCTTCAAGCGTGCAATTTTCCCAGATGGAAAGAATCGAATAAGGAACTTCTGAGCTAGATCTTCCTATGTAGTGATAAAGAGTGGTGGTTCAGCATATAACTACCGTTTTGCTTCCCCCATTAGAGGGAAGGGAAATAGTGTCAACTTTACATAATCAGAACTCACCCCAAGAAGGTCTGTATGTGTTGTTGTGGATCTTCGTGTGAAAGGCCATGAAATTGCCCCACTGAATTCAGCAATTGCACCATATTCTGCTTCAATTCAAATCGACCTCTTGGTTCGGGTTTGAGAATACTGCTCATCACATGGTTCGTGAATGGGATTGCCACCTCACGAATAGGTTTAGCAGCTGGTTGAGAAGGAATAACTGGAATAACCGGAGTTGGAATATTTTTGGCATTTGGATCAGCCGGTTCATTTCTTTGTTCATCCATTCTTCGCCTTTGTCGAAAGATTTATTTTGGTTCTGCAAAAGGCTCTACCAACTCTTTATCTATCGCCAGTCATGGATTCATCTAAACCTGCAAAAATTCAGCCGCTAAGATCAAGTTGTTAACACCTAAACTTAATATCAAAAACCAAAAATTTAGCAATTTACTAATTATATTAGTCCCCGGCAACGGCGCCAAAAACTTGTTGTTGCGACTCAGACGCACACGCAAGTGCATGTGATCGTTCAAGTAATATAGTGATTTAGACAATCATATATCGTTCTCACGAGGACTAAACAACTAGAAATTTAATCAACTTTTAGTTTTAGACAATAAGTATTAAGTGTTGTAAGGTATCAAGATGATTTTGAATTTGAGAATAAAAATGTAAATTATTAAATAAGAAATAAAAGTGAATGACTAGAGCAAAGCATGCAACGGTTGTAAACAATAATGATATGAATTCCAGGGTTAAGGTTTTTCAAACAATCATAAAAATCTCCATTCTTATAGTAGTCTAATTGGTTGTCGGATTGTTGGTTCGCAAGGATTAGGCAACGATCTTGATCTCCCGACCTAAAATCTTCTATCTATTAAATATTGCAGCTACAACTCTCGCAGAGATACTAAAATTCTTCTAGATTCATAAAGTTATATTCTTGCAATTGAACCAAACAAGGCTTCTAGGTATATCCCTATCCCAGATGCTAATTCAAACCCCTATTTTATAAAAGGGTAAGAACCTTGCTCCTTAATTTCCTCGTTCTAATCTACGATTCTCCTCTCGGATTCACATAGGAATATAAATTTATTTTAAAGGCGGCCAAGCATTAAAATAGTAAGCTCAAGAAATTAAGAACAACCCAGATGATAATCCAAAAAGAAACTACTATAATGAATATCAAAGAGTAATCATGTTCTTGGTCTCAACCCTAAAACAAGGGTATTAAGCCACTCATGTTTGAATTTAACATCCAAAATAAGCAATTAATTATACCAAGAATGAATCTTGAAATAAAGAAGTTGAAAAGAATGTCTAAGAACCCTAAAAGAGAGAACTTTGTGCTTTTCCGCCGCTCTTATGCTTGCCAAAAAGTCCCCCCAAATTATCCTGGATTTTTTCTTTTATAGCTGGGACAAAATACTAAAAATCTTCTCGATTTTTCCAGACAGCACGTCGCGCCATACCATCCAATGCCATTTTCAATCAAAATTCGAGCAATCGCGGAATTTAATTATTCAGTGAAATTATGAAATACACCCTCACCGCGATGCACCACTATCGCGGTGAGCCACTGGATTTAGAAAATTGTGAAATATCTTTCCTTCGCGACGCGCTAAACTTCCAAGTGGCACAAATTGACAATTGGGACAGCACCGCGATGTGGTGAAATCACGAACCTACACTAGAAAGTGACACCTGTGACTTCATTCTTCTCCGCGACGTGCCATAATCGCAGACCAACACTGGATTTTGCCAAATGAGAATTTTAGCTTATCCGTGTCGCGCCATAATCGCGCTCCTCCACTGAAATTCGACCAACGCTATTTTGTTGGTTTGCGCGACACGGAGTCTCTGAAAATAGGAATTTCTGACTTCCAGCTTGCCTTTTGAGCTATATTTCAATACCTTCTATTCCTTCAATCATTCCATATGATCACTGTATCCAATTACGTCCAATTCTTTACGATTTTAGCCTGAAAGCACTAATCATATCCATTAGGCACGAAATGGAATTAAAGCTGAAATATACTCAAGAATTTATAGTTCTCGAAACAAGTCCAAATTTGGGTGCATATTGGTGCTTTGAACATATAAATATGCCCAAGATCAGTTTGGTTTGGTATGCTTGAGCGGTTGTTGCGGTACGATTGGACTCGATTAGGTCGGTCACGGTTGTGGCCCTATCTTGTTATATGTTCGAAATTTAGCTTATCTAAGGCCAAATATAGGTGATTGGGTTGGGTAACGGGGAAAAGGGGTGCTCCCCGGTCCTGGTTAGACTTAGGATGCCTATTACGACAAGGTTCGGGATCGGGTCCTGTCAAAATCCCTAGATACACTAACTCACTACTTCAAATTGAGAAATAATTTCACGAACCCTTAACAATAGTAACTATTCTTTTTGACATAAAGGAAACAACTTCACATGCTAAAAAAGAACATATCCACCAATAACAAATTTAAACAAGGCATGAATACGTATTTTAATCAAGCAAAAATCAAAACTTTGTCCATCTAATTTATTAAGGCGTAACAAACGATAGTGACTATTCTTTTTTGACATAAAGAAAACAACTTTACATGCTACAAGCTAACATATCCACCAATAACGAATTTCAATAAGGAATGAGTACGTATTTCAATCAAGCAAAGATCAAAACTTTATCCATCAAATTTATAAGGTGAAACAAACAATAGTGGCTATTCTTTTTGACATAAAGAAAACAACTTTACATGATAAAAGCGAACATATCAACCAATAATGAATTTAAACAAGGCATGAATATGTATTTTAATCAAGCAAAAGTCGAAAATTTATCCATCTAATCAAAATAATCAAAGAAAAAAGCCAAAGAAACACATCCAGCCATTGTTAGCTCATTTTACACCATGAACACAAAAATAGCCATAATATTGATATCACAACATCCTATGACCTTCAAGGTCGTCTATAGCAAACAATCCCAGCAAACAAAATTACAACTACAAAACTACGAAGAAGGAGATGAAGAAGAAAAATGATAAAAAAAATAAAAAATAAAATGTGTGTTTACCTTTTTCGGAGCAGCAAAATGGGACTTCAAGTCTTCTTCAAAGTCTTGATCACTAGCGAAAAGATCAAAGCTTTCGAGAACTTCGAGTAGCCGATCACTTTTCTAAAAAATTTGCTAGAAAAAATCTAACTAATCACTCAAAAAATCTTTTTTCAACTCTTTTCGACTTGACCTTCTACCAAAATAGTAGTAGTATTTTTAGAAAACGATGGAGATTCAATTCTTTAAATCTACCAATGTGGGAGATTGAACTTAGGGGTGTTTTAGGAATTAAAAATTGAGGATAAGGTTTGTTAGAGGATAAGGTGAGGTAAAATTGTACAATCTAGTACAAATCTTGAATTTTTAAAATGGAAAAAGGACAAGGTTGAGATGGAATTGCACATTCTAGTACAAATTTTGAAATTCAAATGAAAAAAAAGGATAATGTTGAAGGGTAATTGTACAATCTAGTACAAATTTTGAAATTCAAATCAAAAAGAGGATAATGTTGAGATAGAATTGTACAATATAGTACAAATTTGAAATACAAATTTGAATTTTAGGATTTGAATGGTAGATTGGCTTAGGCTATTTATTAAATAGCCAAAATTAAATTGAAATTAGCCAATCTCATATAAATTTTGGCCAATTGAAAATAATTATATTGCAATTGTGGCCCTAAATAGTAATTTTAGATAATTTTATTTAAATTAAAGTCATATTGAAAATTAATTGGCCAATTGCAATTATGACTAAATTGATTTCAATTATGACCAAATTCAATAAATTGACTAAAATTTAAATAAGATCTTATACGAATTATTAACCGATTTAACCCCGAGCTTCTTGATTAGATAAAAACAAATAAATATTTCTTCAAATAAATTATTTTTGAGAATAAATTATATTTAAATCAAGATTTTACCCATTTGAATTAATTTTCAAGATTAATCTCAATAATAGTTCAATTTTGATAAAAATGTGCATTTAAGTAAAAAAATATATATACAATCTTGTATATGTAAATACGAAAACATATAATCATCACTTAAATGACAAAACTAACCCAAAATAAATATTTTAGAACACATTTATCCAGATGAATAAAAATTTTGATTTTATTAAAAATCGAAGAAACTCAGGATTAAATTTAGTCGTGGATGACAAAAATTAGGTGTCAACACTCATCATGATAGACTTTCTCATCATTAAAGACTTTCAAACGACTCTTAAATCTTTATCTGTAGAGGAATTCTCATTATCACTTTGATACGAGCTTGAATTTTTCATAGAATAATTTAATAGAATTCTAAACAAAGATTATTTTATCTCCTCATCTATGTTAAGATTTTATATCTTATCCTTAACTTTAAAATTTATTGGCATAATGACCTACTCTACCATATTTTTAACAATCATTAGGCTTGTTGGGTTTAATATAATCTTTTCTTGTTTTAAAATTTTTCTTTCTTCTAGACCTTTTCTCAAGTCTCCTATTTTTTTATCATAAATTTTTTGTCTCTTTTTGTGCCTATAAGGCTCTGTAGAATTCTTTGAAATGTCAATAGCAAATTATTCACAAAATTCGTATAATTGTTGTCTTTTATTAAGACGATGTCTTTTGATTTGTTGATTAATTTGATCTCATTACATAAGGATAACCTTTTTGGGTTCAAATATTAATTAATTTTTCATTGATATAATCATCATATTTATACTCATCGTTGATCCTCTAAGCGTTTTCCCAACTCTTTCCGCAAAGAGGGTTGGTAATCCATCTATGAATTTAAACTTCCAATGAGAATTATTACATTATGTTAATTCCATAACTCTAGATAAAATACATTCTTATATCATCTAAGTTGTAAGAGTTTTATATTTTAAGTTTTGAAGCATAGACCTAATGATTTCACTATTGTCAGACCATCTTCCTGAGAAATGTTCTATAATATTAAGGATTAGAGTATAAACTGCATTTTGAACTGGTTAACCATCTTTCTGCTTAATCAATTGTAATATTCTATGGCACTGATTCTGAATTAAATAATTATCTCACCAACTTTTTAACTAGACAGTAAATCCTGCAGTAATCATTTCTGCAATAGTTTTATCAAGATTTTCATTAGCTTTGCAAATTATACTGTACATCAACATTCGGTGTACTATTGTTGGAATTTGCCTATTACTATAACCATCTATATTTCATTCATAGATTTCTTTTCCTTTATAACTATTAGAGATAATTATTTCTTGTTCCTCTAATAAAACATCTTAGTGAGTAGGTCTGAGATAATAGTACATTCTTTGGATCGATTTTCTAGCATATTTTTTTGAGATTTTATTAATCTCACTTGAGACTTTATAATTATCATTTTCAAAATTGTTACGGATGTTTAGAGGACTAATTTTTAATCCATTAAATTTTTCTTCTAATAATTTTTCTAAATCATTAAGACCTTTTTAAAATTTAAATTTTGTGATGTCAGGGGGAGGTTGAATATTTGTAGTAGCTATTGAGACTTGTTCCTTTCTTTTAGTATTAGTAGAATCTATTTTCTTTAAATAAATAGCCTATCAATTCTATCATAAATGAAAATAATTTGTTCACCCAATATGCTCAAATAAATATTAGCACAGTTTTGTTGCTTAATCATAGTATTAACATGTTGAGCCGTAATAATAACAGTATCATTTTCAAGTAACTTTGCAAATGCAGCAAAATGAATTATATTATCATCTGTTTCAATTTAAAAAGATTGTTGAGGAAGAAATACTGACTTGATTATTTCGCCATAACTTATGTTACAATCTCTTTCTAACATAGAAATATAACCATCAACATATTTTTCTATAAACCATGAAACAAAAGCAATTATTTTAGTATGATTAGAAAGATATTTATAAAATTCTTCCTGAAATAAATTCTTTTTTTCCTTATTAAAGCTTTGAAAAAATCATCTCCTAAAGAGTTTTCACTTTGATTGAAAGAACTCATTTGAGAATTTTTTTTCTTACCGGTGATCTCAGAATAAGATCAATTTTATTTTGAGTTATTTAAAATTTGTAGAAAAATTTATTTCGGACTAAGTTAGGTCCAAATCTGAAATAACATTAGCTATATTATCCCTATCCAATATAATATTATTAACTCTATTATTTTTTCTAGGCTAAAAGTAGAAGATCTAGATGAAAAATTTACTATATAATCAATCAGAGAGATATAAGAAGAAGCTGATCTAGTCAATATAGATGTAATGCTAAGATTATCAGCTCTATTTATTAAAGGTGTGGAATCTGAAACTATGATTTTAATAGTATCATTTGTGGTCTGTTCAACCTCCATGATTTCACTATTCATATTATTTTGAGGAGGGTTAGCTTCCTCAAAAATTCATTCTTTGAAAAAATCAATTTCATCCTATTTAATAGGTCTCTTAGTAAGACTTTTGATCTACCAAAATTAGTTTCTATTAGATTAGTTTCATTTTTAAAATTCATAATTTTACACATAAGGTTTAAAGTATATAAAGGTTTATAACAAATTCTATAACATATACATATGACTTCAGTTCCTGACATATAATTATAATCATGTAGTTTAATACTTAATGCCAAAGCATTTAGAGAATTCTCATCATTCGAAGATATTTTTAAATTAGAATAATTATTAAATTATACATGCTAAGCTTGTTTGTACAGTCCCTATAAGAGATTTTTTTTCAATTTTGATTTCATCCATCTCTTAGAGTTGTTATAAAACTGTAACGCCCTGGGAGTACACCCTGAACGCCACATGGTGCTTGGAATCATAAGTGATCCCAAGCTAACCCATGAACTGGCATACTGTTAAGCAACTGAATTATAATAAAATAAATAATGTGTTCTGCTGTGCGAAAACATAAACATGGCATAATCTGAATAAATACATTTCTGAAAAAGTTTTCAATCTGATAGAACTGAAGTAAGAAACTAAAATTTACATGACTGACTCTGACTAACATTTATGAAGTCTCTACTATACTGACTATAGATAGCTGGGAAATGCCTCCAACTACCACTAATCAATACATATGAAAATGAACAAACTGTACATAAACTAAAACTGTTCGGAGTTCCCAAAGTAAGAGAACTCATCTCCTGCTGGCTGAAATCTGCAACTGTCTGATCGTGATGTGCGGGCTATAAATGGTACCTATATTATGAAACAATGTAGACACATAGACGTATATGTGGATCAGTACTGCTGGAATATACTGAGTATGCAAGGGTGAATGCAATAAGTAAAACTGATTTCATACGTAATCTTAAAACATGCATGTTAAGTGTAAGTAGACTCACCAATAGGCTGGAGTAAACTGAAAACTGAAATATCTTAAAGCATGAGTGACAAACATACTCTGATAAGATGGTGAATCTTTACACTTAGTTTCTGTAAAACTTTACTTTAATGATATAAGTAGAACTAAAGCTGGGATATGGTAAAATATGAATACTGTATGAATACTGAGTCTGAAACTACGTGATGAAAACTAACATCACATCGGGGATCTGAATATATAATTATATTGAGTGCGAATACCTAAACATACAGAACCAAACGTGACATATACTAAGCTTATTTGATTAACTGAATGATTGATAGCTGAATATGGGTCATGTAAGGTTATACTGTACTTAGTCTGAATAACTGTATGAGATAAGGACTAACTAAACAACATGAGATGACCAAACATGAATGTATGTAAACTGTATTATCTGAGAATGCAAGACCAAGCGTATAACATGATTCTGAAATAGTCTGTAAACTGAAATACAGATAACTAAATAACTGATAACTATATGCTATGGTCAAGTAAACCTGAAACTGAACTCTGAACTAAATATTGAACTGAGACTATAACTGAGACTGTGGGAGGTATCATCTAACTGATATGCCCCAATCTGAGCTAATCGAGGTCCAACTTATAACCCCAGTTGGAAGGGTGTCAGTACCGTGCTATGGGTACTAATGCTGGCTATGTGGATCCACTAAATTGGTGTCTCGAAGGACTAAGGAGTCACCATAATCTGGCAGGAGTACTCATGAGATATGTCTCAACCCTAAACTGGCAGAAAAATATCTTAACCTACGCTGGCTATGTAGTTCTGTAACTCAGGGATTGCTACTAAGGGTCAAACCCTAAACTAGCAGGAATGCCCTCATCCCTGGGTTCGCTCGGTGCTGAATCCTACTCCCAACTGAAAGACACTGAAATACTAACGGGTGTATACACTGATAACTAATAACTGATAAGCTCAGGTTATGGTATTCTAAAAATAACAGTTCATACGGATTCTGAGGTAATTATTAATGTATAAACTGATAATGGAACTGAAATTGAACTGAGCTAACTTAATCGGACTCACAACTGATCATATTACTGACTGAATGATATTTCCTATGGTATAACTGAAATCATTTTGTAGATACTGGAAACTAGGTAAACAGCTAAATTCCAGGCATTCATAACCCCCAAGACTCGTAGTAATAACAATAAGAACATGTGAGAGCATTTGAGACCATAATAAGTATGCATTATTAAAATAAACCCATCACTTGGGCATTCATCAAACACACGGAGATTAATACTTTAACATGGTGCAATTCATCAAACACATGAGAATCATGAACTTGGACATAGGAATATCTTAAACATGGGAGCATAGCATGATTACATAACTAAAATCATGAAATTTGCTTGAAATAGGACATGGGTGTTTAATCATACGTGTAAATTATCATAGATTGAACCTAAGAATGTCTTAAACACGAGGGAACAATAGAGTTACATGGAAAAATTTATAACTTGGGGATTTATCTTGAAATTGACTGAACATGATATGGAAATTTCATCAAACATGTGGAAGACATGAATTTAAAACATGGGAATATTGCTAAACATCATGAATTTAGGATCTATTATGGAATTTACTTGAATAAAGCATGGAAAACTCAAATTCATAGCATGAGAAATTCAAAATCTTGCATGGAATCATACATGGGCTGAATTGAATTAAAAATGCCATGAAAACATGAAATTCAATCTTTCTTGAACATACAAAATACCATAATAATGGAAAATTCATTCATTAATTAAAATAAAAGGGTTTTGGGGCTCCATGGGTGAAAGAGGACCCATGGATGAACTCCCACATACCTTAATAGATGATTTGAAATTGAAAGCTTGACTTGGAAGCCTTGGGAATGTTATTGAAAGCTTTTTCTTGAACTTCTTGGATTAGGAACCTTGATTTCTTGATTGTATTGAAGAAACTTTGATGAATTTCTTGGTGTTCTTGAGGGGTCTAGGGTTTTCTTGGAGAGAAAAAAATGAGAAATCATGTATCTAATGCTTTTGGGGGCTGAAATTAAGTGTTACAGACAGATTTGGGTGAGGAGAAGTGACTAAAATGCCCCTATACCCTTTAGGAACTGAAATAGCATGTGAAACAGTTCCGCAACACGATTTATGTCGCGTCTCTAATCACGCCGATGACCGACGCTTCGCGTCCCAATCGGTCGACTTACTGCCTCTCATGAAAAATGTCATAACTTTTCGCTCGGGTATCGGATTAAGGCAAAATTGGTATCATTGGAAAGCAAATTCAATTATATACAGTTTGGTGGGTTTTGAGCTACAGAATTCCACATATATAAAAAGTTATACACATTCAAAGTAGACCCTTGTAGAATCGAATATCAAACTTTAGACAAATCAAAGGCTCTAAGCTCAACTTTGTTCTAAGTGATTCTTATGAACATTTTTCACCTCGAAAGCCCATCAAACATGAGGATAAATATCATGAAACTTATATTCACATAAAAATCATTTGGATTATAACTCATACATGTAGGATCTACGGTTCAAAGACTAGCCCAAAAATACGGGGTGTTACAAAAACTCTCAGGAAAACCTCTTAAAGTAAGGGATTTAAATGCAACTTGTATTAAATAAATATGCATAAATCTATGAGTTTTCTTATAAGGATCCAAATCATTTTCAGATAGTAATCTAAAAGTAGCATGATCATTATCAATATTTTTTTCAGTTGTTTTAACAACTTGTTTAAGATTTAATTTTTCAAAAGCTCCTATTTGGTATATAAGTTTGGGTTGGACTTTAGAAATAGTCCATTTATTAAGAAGATCCAAGTGTTATGGCATATCATATTCTTCTTTTCTACTATTTTTAATAGTAGTCTATTTTATAATGATATTCATGATAAAAAATGTGTTGAACGCATAACACCTATCACTATCAATATCACATGACTCTGATACCATAATGAGAATCGAATCGCTTCAATGATACTTTAGGAAATCTTTATGCATTAATAATCCTGATAGTAATTATTCTTGGTTCATTACGAGTCCACATATAGGATACCTACTGAGTACAGGTAGATCATACTCATCCCTACTGTGCACTTTTAGTGCAGATCCTAGTATGGCGGTTGAGATAGTGTTGTTGATTGGTGTGATTCGAGGTACTAGATCATTCTAGTGTTCAAATCAGGTTTCAAAGCTCATTCTATTTTACTTATGTTTTTATTTGGATCAGGACAAATTTTGTACGTTCAATTACGGATTTGTACTTAGATGCTCTTACATAATGAAATCAGATTTTGGATGATTTATGATATTTCTTTCAGACATCCGCTATTATTATGCTTGTATAGTCCTGACATCGTTCTAGAAGTCTCGCCATGAGTTATATTATTGTTGTTTTTTATTTTTCTTTATTAGTTCGGATGATTGACTTACTTATCAAGATTGAGCCACGATAATGCCATCATTATCCATTTTTGGATCGTGACACATTGTGCATTGATCAATATAACATGAGGACTCAATATTGTGAAAATTAAGAATTAAAATGTGTCTGATCTGGCATAATGTGTCCAAATGAATTTTGAGTCTAATTCAACTAAAAAAATTATGTTTTTAAAAATCATTTTAGTAAGTTTTGAATCCATTATTAGATGCCTCATTTTAGACTTTTTTATTATTACTGGATTCTCATTGTCCTTAAGTTAACCTCTCAAAGGTGTGAAAGAGTAGAGAAGAGAGATATTCAAACTTTGGATTTAATTGTTGGAAAATGTGTTGTAAATAAATCGAAAACACTACCGTCAAAGTGACCACCTTATATTAGTGAAGATTTATTATACCTATCTTGCATAATAAGACTGTGGCACTTAGCTATGAAGACTATTACTTTCGATATAATTTATATAAATATATATATTCTCCTTTTCCCGTCTACTCATCGTGCGAATAGATCGAATCTAATAATGCTCTTATATTAAAAATGGAAATGGGGGATTAGATTTTTCACCTTGTTTTTTCCATTTCAACTTCTCATACAATCCTTTCTTCGATAACATCCATTTAAAATTGTTCAAAATTATACAAGAAGATCAATTACCTTATCCTAGACCTATCCTAAATTCCTTTTAACAAAACAAAATAATCACAAATGTAATAAAGACAAGATATTAAGGGATCGTTTGGTAGAGTGTATTAAAAAAATAATATTTGCATTAGCTTTGTGTATTCTTAATATCTTGTTTAGTATAATGTTTAATCTATTATTATTAATAATTGAATTAGTCATACACTCTACTTGATATTAAGGATTGTATTACTAAATGCATAGAAATCCATGGTATTAGTAATGCAATGAATTCTAATGCATGCATTAGTATGGTTAAGTCATATTTGTCCCTAAAAATTTGAGAAAAGACATCATTTCCCCCCTGAACTTGTCCGCTCAACTTACTCTAGCACTTAAACTAAACTTTGATTTATTTACCCCCCTTAACATTTTTAAAGTATATTAGTTTCACCCCTAATGCTGACATGATTTAAAAAAAAAAAAAAAAAGCGCATTTTTTACTTAAAAACTGAGATGGTCCCACTTTTTCTTAATATATATATATATATATATATATATATATTCATCTTCTTCATACTCCTTCGCCCCTCATTGTTTTCATCTTCTTCACATTTTCTGATGATGATGTGAAGTTGTACTTGAATTTTGAGTTTGATTGGTATGAATTTTGCTAGTTTAATTTTGTATCCGCCATTATTGAACTTTAGAAAAGCTTGAATACCAAAAAAAAAATGAGTTTGGCGAATTCATGATTGATGTCCAAATTGATTCTTGGGGTTTTCTGATGATGTTGTGAAGTTCTACTTGAATTTGAGTTTGATTGGTATGAATTTTGCTGGTTTAATTTTGTATCCACCATTATTGAAAAAGCTTGAAGACAAAAAAAAATGAGTTTGTCGAATTCATGGTTGATGTCCAAATTGATTATTGGGGTTTTCTGATGATGTTGTGAAGTTTTACCTGAAATTTGAGTTTGATTGGTATGAATTTTTCTAGTTTAATTTTGTATCCACTATTATTGAACCTTGAAAAAGCTTGAAGATCAAAAAAAAAAAATGAGTTTGTTGAATTCATGGTTGATATCCAAATTGATTATTGGATTTTCTAATGATGTTGTGAAGTTGTACTTGAAATTTGAGTTTGATTGGTATGAATTTTTTGCTAGTTTATGTTGGAATTTGAGACCCAAAAATGAAAAACCCATATATGGGCAATGTTGAAGATGGCAGATGGGTGGGGGGGGGATTTTTTGAGTTGCTTGCTTGACTTAATTAAGCTAGTAGGTGAGTCACCTACTTGAGTTATATGAGCCAAGTTAATGGACCAAGTCCATGGATTAGATTTGGACCTTTATTAGTATACTTATTTGGGCCCAAATTAAGTAAAAGAAGAAGGAAAATGCAGTAAAGGCTCAATGCTCAAATCTGTCAAGGACCAATTTATTTGAGCCCAACTAAGAATTAAGAAAGTAGGTGCAAGGAATTTGAGACCCAAAAATGAAGAACCTATATATGGGCAATGTTGAAGATGACAGATGGAGGGGGGGAGGGGAGGGGGGTGAAGAAATCATCTCTTAATATATATATATATATATATATATATATATATATATATATATATATATATTATTCTTAAAAAAATACTTTTCTTGCGTGGCTCCGATGTGGCAGTGATGTGGCGCTGATTTGTCGACGCGTGTGATGTACTCTCCGTTGTGAGAGTGGTATTCAGTCTTGAGGGTTGAAATTAATACACTTTAAAGATATTAAGGTGTTAAATAAACAGAAGTTTAGTTTAAGTGTTAAAGTAAGTTGAGCGGACAAGTTCCGGGGGGAGAGGAGGAATGATGTCTTTTCTAAAAAAAGAATCACATTCTTTCCACCATATTTATGGAGGGTATTTTAGTTAAAAAACATTATTTTTATAAATTATGCAAATTTATGTTGTTTTTAATAGATCAAACTAAATATTGCATAAGAAAAAAACAAGCATAACTAATGCAAGCATAATTATTGATTTTACACTATTCTTATACACAAGGTCACAAGCATTACTGATAAGAATCGGGTTACGTTAATAAACAAGAAAATAATGCGGAAGCGAAAATACTAAGATTAAAGGCAAGAAATTAAAGATAGGCAAAATTGGAGAATAAAATTCCCAATTTCGAGGTTAAGTGCTAAGAACCTTAGTTGATCTTAGTATTCAAAATTAGCGGATTAAGACTAATTATGATACTAATAGAGTCAATTCAAGAACTTAGATCAAAAGTGATCTAGAACCCTATTTCAAAGAAACTAAATACAACAATTAGTATAAGACTAATCACCTTCTTTAATTAACTTTAATAGAAACCAAAGCTATCAAATTAAGAATTAATCTTACCTCCTAAAGAATCGTTCTTATAGGATTGCAAGATAAATCCCAAGTAGTCACACACAAAGGTGTAAATAAGAGAAACTCTCAATTAATACTAATATTGTCTGATTGAAAATAACAAATCCATCCCTATATATAGGGGAAAAAAATCTATCCCAAATAGCATGGGATTGGGATCTACTTTTATCAAATCTAATAAGGACTAGAAAAGCTATCCCAAATAGAAGGGGATTCGAATTCTACTTTTATGAAAATAAATAAATCTAGGAAACTTTAAACTAGGAAACTTTTAAACTAGGAAACTTTAAACTAGGAAAGCAAAAGTTTCTAATTTTAATCAAAAACCCTATGGGCCCAATCTTCTGCATTTAGACTTGAAATTGAATCATGAAATATGTGTATCACTTAGCCCATGCTTCTCCATAATTCTTGGACTCATTCTTGGGCTCTTCTTCCATCATAAGCATCTTCTTGATTCACATTGAAGCCCGTCAATCTTAATGCAAGTGGGCCAGCTTGGATGCTATCAATTACTAATGCAAGTATTATTGATATACAATATTTTACATTATCCTTATACACTCCTACCAAACGACTCCTACATAACTTATTGATTTTTTGAGAGACATTAAATAGTAGGTATACGATCTACCAATAAAAAAAAGGTATACTAAGAAAAATAATGTAAAAGTAGATGCACCTTACTAGAAAAAAAAAAAAAAAGATGGAAAACATAACCTACCCTACATTCAAACTCAATTGCAAGAATAATGGCTAAACATGATTCCAAAAATAAAAAAGAGAACAAGGATGGTTGAAATTGAATAGTATTAATTAAAAAACAGCCTAAAAATCTAGTAGGTGGTCTGTCTAGAATCTCATTGCATTTGCCCTTCCTTTTTTGGCAATAAAAAACAATTAATGCAATTAAATAATTTCAAGCATGTCCTAATCAATATATATATATATATATATATATATATATATATAAAGGAGATCAAGAGTCAATCCCATGTGGCATGCTTTAGAGGTCTCCAAACCTATTTATCTTTTTTGTGGTTCTTTTTGGATATTTATTAAGTTTTCTCCATCTGTACGTATTTATTATCTAGTTGAAACTACGCACCTAATCCGCACCCCCTACAAATGGTATCAAAGCGCAGTTATTTAGAAAAATACGGAAGTAATATATATGTTTGAGTTTATGTGTTTATGAATTTAGATCTGATTTACGTATCTGTACGTATTTAATCAATATTAATTATGAGAAGACCATTTAAAAACAGAGAAGCTTTTAGAAAAATTAAAGAATCTTTAATTAGTAATCATTCGGAATATATAAGTCTAAATAAAACAAAAGAAAACCCACAAAGATTAGCTTACCTAATTACCTTAATATCTAGTATTGAAGCAAAATTAATAATCCATTTAAAATCTAGAAGAATGAGACATATACCACCTAATTATGATAAAATTAGATTTAGATATCCACCAAAATACTATAAATATTGTTTGAATGAATAAAATACAAAAATACAAAGAACTAAAACAGACTATATCTGAAAAACGTAAAGAATTAAAAATAAGAACAAAAAGATTAAATTATAATATATTTGCCGGAGTTAGTAAAAACTCAATAAATGCACAAAAGGATGAAATATCAAATTTAGAATCACAAATAGATAGTTTAGAATATATATATCAACATGAACTATTTACAATAAAATGAACAAAGAAGAATTTATAATAGACGAAAAAATATATGAAAATCACGAAGGATTAAAAATAAGAATAGTATTTTCTAATTTAGGAAGAAGATATAAGAAAATAGGCGAACATTTATATTTAATGTTAGAAAAAGAAGAATTAAAATTAGAAGATAAATTGACAGCTATGGTAAGAATAGAAAGAGAAAACGAAGAAATAGATAGAAAAAAGAAAATAGAAAAAATAAAACAACAAACTACAGAAGAAATACGAAAAATAGAAGAAACTAAAAATAGTAGGATTGCTGAATTAGAAAAAGAATTACAAATGTTAAAAGATCTGTATGAAAAAAGACAGAAAGAAAAAAAAGAAAAAGATAAAGAACAAAAATTATTAAACGAGATAAATCAATTTAAAGAAAAATTAGAAATAGACAATAAAGAAATAAAAAACAAGGAATTAGAAATAAATAATATAGATGTTGAAGAAACAGACAATTATGATTCAGAAGATAGTGAAACATATATCGAAATATTAACAAATACAAAAAATTTAGAAATCAATGAAAAACAAGGAGAAATTAATGGAGAAAATTTAGAAAATATCAACACACAAATAAATACTCTTGATAAAAAAGAAGATCAAAATATAATACCTAGTACATCAGAAATAAGGAAACCTACATATTATAAAAATAAGTTTAAAAGATATAATCTAAAGAATGAATATGACAAATGGACACCAAAACAAATAGTTAATAAAAGTTATAACTTTCTAGACTTAGATTGTGTAATAGACACAGAAAAAACAATACAATTATGGATAGGATATATGACAAAACAATTATTAGATAATAACATAAGTGTAACAGATGCACCAGAATATATAGAAAGAACACTAATAGGAACAATGAAATTATGGTTTTTAAATCTAACTGAAAATAGTAAAAAAATATTAAGAACTGACAAACCCACAGAAGGAACAATAAAATTAACACCTATAGAATTATTAAAAAAATATGAAACAGCTATAAAAGACGAATTTAGTAGCATGACAACAACAGAAGAAGAACAAAATGAAGAGAAAGATATAAATAGGAATTTAATGCTAAAATTAGCAATATGTAATATGTGTTACATAGATGAATATACTTGCGCATTTAAAGAATATTCTTATAAAGGAGCATATAATATAGAAGAAAGTAAAGAAATAAGAAAATTATATTTTAATAAATTACCTGAACCATTTAGTTCAAAAATAATAAAAAGTTGGGATGAAACAAAAATAGTAGATACTTTAGGAGCAAGAATAAAATTTTTACAACAATGGTATAGAAACCTATGTGAAAAATACAGAGAAGAAATAAAAATGGAAAAAACATTAATAAGAAATTTAGCATGTTGCAAAGATAAAATAGCACCTCAATTTGAATGCGAAGAAAGATATTATAAGAAAAGAAAAAGGCATAAGAAATATAAGAAATACAAAAAATCAAAATATAAATACAAAAAACCAAGAAAAAGATATTATGTAAAAAATTATAAAAATAAAAGACCATATAGAAAGAAAAAATCTATAAAAGAATGTACTTGTTATAATTGTGGAAAGTTAGGACATTTAGCTAGAGATTGTAAATTACCTAAAAACTCAAAAAATAAACAAATATCAGAAATGAAAATAGAAAATACAGAATATATGCAAATAAATTACATAGATTACGAATTAGAAAGTGAAGACAGTATATATGAAATTTCAGAGAATGAAACAGATAATGAAATAGATAGTGAATTAGATGAATTAAATGACTGAAGAAGACATAAAAATATTAACAAAAGAAGAATATTTAAATGAAGAAGGAACAGATCAAAAAATAATATTTGATAACAATGTATTTGATGAAATAAAAGGAAAAGAATTAGACTTAAGTGTAGAAAAAATATTTAAAATACCAACAATAAAAAATATATTTACTAGAAAAAAGGAAGAATATTATGTAGTAAGTCAAAAAGAGCACGTAATAGACTGTAGATATGCAAAAGGTAAAGCCAGTATACCACTAGTAACAAAAAGAATAATTAATAAAGAAATAAACGATATAAAAAGTAGAGACCCAATAAAATATGTACACCTTGGAGGTACAGAAATATTAATAAAAGCATGTTTTAGAGAAGGAATAGATACACCAATAGAATTATATTTAGCAGATGATAGAATTATAAAACCTATAGAAAAAAGCATAATAACTGCCATAAAAGGAAATTTAATATACCAAAAATTTAAATTCATAATAAGTGCGAACTATTCAGTAGCAGTAACGGATAGAAATATAGATAAATCACTAGTATTATATTGGAAGATATCAGGAATAGAATTAACCCCAGGAAGTAAAATATTTACAGCAAGATGCAAAAATTTATATGTATTAACAACAAAACATAAAATAACGGGAAAAAATAAGATTAACAAGATACAAATAGATAGCCCATTTGAACAATTTGTAAAAACGATAGATTATAATGATTATAGCTATAGAGACATAGATGTAGAAGAAAATCTAGAAATAATAAATGATAGGATAAGTACAACAAAAAGAACAGCTTATGATAAACCGGAATCATCAAGCTCATCAAAAAGAATAAGTTATGAAACAAGTTCAATGGATAATTCAAACCATTATTACATAACAGGAAAGGTAAATGAAAAAGAATATTTAATACTCTTAAATACAGGACAAGAAGAAAATTATATAGCAAAATATCTAGTAAAAAATGAGAAAATAAAAACCGACAATAATATATGTCCAGATCTACCAAGAAGTTTAATAAACACTAAAAATATAGCAGAAAAAGAAATAATAATAGGAATAAGAAAAATAAAAATAGAATTTGAAGTAAAAAAAGAAATGCAAAAAACAGACATAATATTAGGAATAAAATGGCTAGAACAAGTAAAACCATATAATATAGAACATACACAATTAACTATAACATATAACAGAGAGAAACTATTCTTAAGAAGAGCTTTAACATAAAATGAAAATATATGTATTGATGAAGATAGTAGTAGAAGGATATTACAGTAGATATTATACGCCTATGATAGATACAGGAGCAGAAGCTAATTTATGCAGATATAATTGTTTACCAGAAAGTAAATGGGATAAATTAAAAACACCAATAATAGTTAAAGAATTTAATAATGAAGGAAGCCTAATTACTTATAAAGCTAAGAATGTAAAAACACAAGTATGGGATAAAATATTAACAATAGAAGAAATTTATAATTATGAACTAACATCAAAAGATATACTTTTAGGAATGCCGTTTCTAGATAAATTATACCCACATATAATAACTAGAACCGACTGGTGATTTACAACACCATGTAAACAAAAAGTAAGAGCAAAAAGAGTTAATAATAAAATAAGAAAGAAAACTGATTGGATAAAAGGAAGTGAAAAAATTACACAAAAGTTAGAAAATATAAAAAATACTGAAGATACAATAGAACTAGTCGTATTTTCGATAAATAAAACAGAAATAACTATATTTTCAATAAATAAGATAGAAATAACTAAGAAAAAATTAGAACAATTATATAGTGAAGATCCATTAAAAGGATGGGAAAAATATAAAACTACTATAAAAATTGAATTAATAGATAAAAATAGCATAATAACCCAGAAACCACTAACATATAATTTTGATGATTTAAAAGAATTTAAAATGCATATAGATGAATTATTAGAAAAACAATATATACAAAAAAGTAATAGCAAACATAATAGCCCAGCATTTATAGTAAATAAACATAGTGAACAAAAAAGAGGAAAAAGTAGAATGGTTATTGATTATAGAAATTTAAATGCAAAAACAATAACTTATAATTACCCAATACCAAATAAGATATTAAAAATAAGACAAATACAAGGATATAATTATTTTAGTAAATTTGATTGCAAATCAGGATTTTACCATCTGAAGTTAGAAGAGGAATCTAAGGAATTAACCGCATTTACGGTACCACAAGGATTTTATGAATGGAATGTACTACCATTTGGATATAAAAATGCACCAGGTAGATATCAACATTTTATGGATAGTTATTTTAAACAACTACCTAATTGTATAGTATACATAGACGATATACTATTATATACAAAGACCAAAGAAGAACATTTAAAATTATTGGAACAATTTACGGATATAATAGAAAATTCGGGAATAAGTTTAAGTAAAAAGAAAGCTGAAATTATGAAAAATCAAATAGAATTTTTAGGAATACAAATAGATAAAAGTGGAGTAAAAATGCAACAACATATAGTACAAAAAATAATAAATTCGAAAGAAGAATTAGATACGGAAAAGAAATTACAATCATTTTTAGGATTAGTAAACCAAGTAAGAGAATATATTCCAAAATTAGCAGAAAACTTAAAACCACTACAGAAAAAATTAAAAAAGGATATAGAATATAACTATAATGAAGAAGATAAAAAACAAGTTCAAAAAATAAAAATACTTTGTAAAGAATTACCAAAATTACAATTTCCAGATGAAAATAGAAAATTTATATATATAGTAGAAGCAGATGCTAGTGAATATAGTTACGGAGGAGTACTTAAATATAAATATGAAGCAGAAAAAATAGAACACCATTGTAGATATTACTCAGGTACGTTCAACGAGACAGAAATAAAATGGGAAATAAATAGAAAAGAATTATGTTCATTATATAAATGTTTGTTAGCATTTGAGCCATATATTGTATATAACAAATTTATTGTGCGAACAGATAATACACAAGTACGCTGGTGGCTAACAAAGAAAATACAAAATTCAGTTACAACAAAAGAAATTCGGAGACTAGTGTTGAATATATTAAATTTTACATTTACAATTGAAGTAATTGGTACTAATAAAAATGTTATTGCAGATTACATATCAAGACAAAGCTACACAGACTGATGTCATAGAAGAAGATACTCTAGAAAAAATACTCAACACCCTAACTACGCTTTCAATAAAAGTGGACAGTATGGGTAATGAGATAGAAAAGCTAAAGACTAATGAAGGTAAACTGAAGTCTATAGCTACAAATCAGCTAACTCAGCAGTGTGCAGAGCTATGTCGATCGGAAGACATTAAAATTCCAGAGCTAGAAGGAGACGTTGGGATACTCCATAAAACCCATAACATTTATCTATCTACTTCTGCAGGTACAAGCAAAGGAGTTAGTCGACCAAGATACCAGAACATGAATATGAATAAAATATTTGAAAAACCATATACCCCAAATACATCAAAAGATCCCATGTTTATACCCCCACAAATTACCACATACCGAGATAGTCTGAACCAAGATAAAAAAGTTTATAACTACACATCCCAAAAATACATAGAAAATATCTACAATATACAAACCTTTTTAAATAGCAACCCCAAAGCTACAAATGTCCAAGAACCAGATACAAACTATATAACCCAGAGATTGATCGGATATAATAAATTAATTGCCTTACCTAAAACCAAACCAAACATAGTTAAAACTTGCTAAGAATATGGACTACTTAGTACTGTATATACCACGGATGGAACTGAGATATCCACTATACCAGAAATATATGAAGCATTTATCATTTTTAAAAGAATAACCAAAGGTACCTTGTTTTTTATAAAAATTTACGCGGCACCAGCAGAGATATTATTTGATGAAGTTAAAAAACCTATACAAGTTGTAAAGATAGGAATGACACGAGATATGATTATACCACAAGATATTATTTCACAACCAGAGATGCCTAGAATCGAGATACCAAAATTTTATGCAAACAAGAGGATTATCGGATTATCTATAATTTTACAAGAGCTAGCAAATACATATTGCAAACAAAATCCCATATGGAACTACTATTCAAGAGATCATGTACTAATATATTCAAATTCAAAAGAGTTACGAGAAACAGATATGGAAACTATTAGGCAATGGATTATCACGTTGCTTAAACCAGAAACAGAACCTATTGCCAGAGCTATCAGAGAAAAATTTATTTCGGAAGAATTATTGACCAGATACTGCAAGACTATTGGACATAAATATCCAGATCACAGATGTTCAAAATGTAATGGAAGAGATAATGATGTCCCAGCAGTTCAGCTAGAATAAAATAGATAAGAACGCCAGCTGGAAGAAGAGATAAGAGAGCAATAATGGAGACATAGCAGATACGACAAAATCAACGGAGGCAAAATATTTAATGTACAAATTGTATTTACGTAAAAAGTCTTTAAGATACTATTTTTGTAAAGACTTTCTTTAAGCCTTGGTAGAGTAGCCTTTTTAGGTTAGAAGACTTTTTAAGTTTTTGTTTTTTTTAGCCTAGCTTTTTGATCTTTTGCAAATACATGTAAATATCCGTTCATTCTATAAATAGAGAAAGCAGAAGGCATTGCAAAGCAAGCCTTCATGCGTTGAAGCAAACATTCTCTCAAATCCACAAAAAATATTTTGCTCAGTTAATTAAAAAACAGGTATATGTCAATGGAAAAATCTATGGAGGAACAAAGCTCAGAAATATCAAACCTACCAGAACAGGTATATTTATTTATGATTATGAATAGCTAAATTCATAATTCCCAACAATCATGATATGATAAAATAAATTCATCTTAGTTACTTTATGGTAGAATTATTCGAAGAATAATATGTTAAGAAGTTTATTAGCAAAGTGGAAACGGAGAAAGATCCCTAAGAACTATGCCATCCTAAAGGTGAAACCAATAAGGCAAGAAGCCGTGGTGGGGAGTAACCAGAGTAGAGGCGCTGTTTAAGGGAAAAGTATCCAGATTACCATGCTAATAGTGACCGAAGAACATGTTATTTAAGAATAATCTAGTATATAGTAATCTAAGATGACCATATTTTGTTATGAGCATGGTTGAAGGGAATATTTTGAAAAAAACAATTTTATGCAAATGAATAATTATTTGTCTGATGAGATGGTAGATAAATTTAAAATACTTATTTTGTATGCACTTAAAGATATAAAAGTAGTAGATATAAGAAAAATCATATTAGAAAAAGCATTTGGTATATATTACATGACTAGAGTAAATTATATACCATGCCTACCTAACTACTCTTATAAATACTTAGCATGATAAATTGCATAGAATTTCTTAATAAAAATATACAAGAACTACTAAGCCTGAAACAAACAACTACAGAATATTATAATAAAATATTTAGTCAATTTTAAATGATAGATAATTTTAAAGTTTTAATCTTATATATACTTAAAGACATAGAAATTATAGATATTAAGAAAATAATATTAGAAGAAGTAATAAACTACGAAATTGAAACAATAAATGCATTAGAACAGATATACGAAGACATTTACCCAGAAGGATATTATTCAGATCAAGACTGTGGATGTTAGAATATATAAGAAAAACTAGGGAAAACCAAAATAACCTAAGTGACGAAATTAATTATAGAAATCGAATTAGAGAGATAATGGTGAATCTAAAAGAAAAGTTAATATGGATAGAAAAAACCTTAGAAAATTTAGAAAAAAGTACATGTGATAGTTTAAATAATTTAAAAAACTCACTACGAGAAGAACAACACAAGATAATAAATGACATAGAAAATCTAGAATTAGATATATACTACAGTACAGATAGGATAAATTATTATACAGAAATTTGTAACTCTGCAGTTACTACAGGATAAAATAATAAACCAAATAAATTAATGAATACATCTCACGAAAAGGATAAATCATTAAAAGAAATAGAAACTCAACTATATAGTCTATACCAAGAATATAAAAGATTACATATTACTAACGAGGATCCTAAAACACTAGATAATCTAATCACGATAATATCTAATTTAGAATATGAATTAATAAAACATCTTAAGTCAAGAAGATAAAAATAAAAATTATTCCAATCAATAATATTCATTATAAAAATAAATACGTACGTATTTATTATCTGTACGTATTTATTATCTAGTTGAAACTACGCACCTAATCCGCACCCCCTACAAATGGTATCAAAGCGCAGTTATTTAGAAAAATAACTCATCTATTTAATTTCTACTAATATTATTTGTAACTCTCAAGCTATTCATGATTTTATATTTATCCCCTAAATATTTAATACAAAAATTAATGATACCTTATGTTATTCTTTTATTTTTATGTATATAAATTCATATTTTTTGTTTCATGAGATGTTATCTAAGGTCATCTTTCATTTTCACTATTATATTCATGCTTTTGTCTGTTTTGAAAAGAAAAAGAAGACTTTTGAATGGTGATAGGCTTGTGGAAGTAGATATCGAGACATTTATGTATTCATTTCATTTTTTTTTTTTATAGAATTTCATATGTTTTATTTCATGCGATTTTACCCAAGGTTATTCTCCATTTTCACTATGATGTTTATGTTTTTATTTCACTTAAAAAAGAAGAAGATGCTCTTAAATGGTGAAAGGCTTGTGAAAGTGGATATCGGCAAGAGCTCGGACATTTGATTTCAGCTTTCTTTTTATTTTTCAACTAATGATTAAAAATATAATAATATGTGTATCGTCTTATTTCTATATCTATATATGATGCCTCTTAAGTTCTATTTTTAAGTCTATAATTTCTTTTGGTTAAATGAATAACTTTGTAGTTGAAAATTTTCTAATTATTAAATAAGTTTCTTAATTTATAATTGATTTTTTTTAGGCTTATGGAAGTATATACCGAGACATTAATGTATTCATTTTGTTTTTCTTTCTATAGAAGTTCATATATTTTATTTCATGCGATTTTACCGAAGGTTATCCTTCATTTTCACTATAATATTTATGTTTTTATTTAGCTTGAAAAAGAAAAAGATGCTTAAAGACTTGTGGAAGTGGATATAGGCAAGAGATTGGACAATTATGCATTGATTTTATCTTTCTTTTTATTTTTTAATTAATGATTAAAAATATAATAATATGTGTATTGTCTTATTTCTGTATCTATATATGATGCCTTTTAAGTTCAATTTTTAAGTTTGTAGTTCCTTTTGGTTCAAATGAATAATTTGTAGTTGAAAATTTACGAATTATTAATTAAGTTTCTTAATTTATAATTGATTTTTGTAGGTGTCTAGCTTATTTTCATTTTTTTTTTGTTTCCCAAGGTATCCCCACAACGCATTATTTCCATTAATCACATGTAAAGCAATACAAAGCAACCAACACCCACTGATAGCTAAATAAATTTTAATAATTGAAATATATTCATTATTTGGTCTTAGTTATGATTAAGTTTTAGGACTATCAATTAATATGCATGACATAAAATTTGAGAAATATAAAGGAATCAATCAATCAATATATATATATATATATATATATATAGAGAGAGAGATAGATAGATAGATAGATAGATAGATAGATAGATAGATATAAAGGAGATCAATAGTCAATCCTGTGTGGCATGCTTTAGAGGCCTCCAACCCTATTTATCTTTTTTGTGATTTTTTGGATATTTATTGAGTTTTCTCCGTATTTTAAATATCTGTGTGTTTAAAAAAAATCAAAAGTCACCACATTTAAACTCTATTTATTATGCAATAAAAGGAAAAAAAATGTTTGAGGTAACTCATCTATTTAATTTCTACTAATAGTATTTGTAACTCTCAAGTTATTCATGATTTTATATTTATAACCCCTAAATATTTAATACAAAAAAAAATTATTTTATTTTTTTGGTTTCCCAAGGTATCCTCACAGCCGACAGCCGTGAGACTAATCCTCCGTTCCTCGGTCAACGCATTTTTGCGGTAGGAAACTGGCCACAGAGTTTGCTCCATTCGCCAGAGGTGGAGATCGAACCCCGACCTCTTGCTTAAGGGACATAGCGCTGAACCACTATGCCAACTCTGGTGGTTAATACAAAAGTTAATGATACCTTATGGTATTTCTTTATTTTTATGTATATAAATTCATATTTTTTGTTTCATGAGATGCTATGCAAGGTCACCCTTCATTTTCACTATTATATTCATGCTTTTGTCTGTTTTGAAAAGAAAAAGAAGACTTTTGAATGGTGATAGGCTTGTGGAAGTAGATATCGAGACATTTATATATTCATTTTGTTTTTTCTTTCTATAGAATTTCATATGTTTTATTTCATGCGATTTTACCCAAGGTTATTCTTCATTTTCACTATTATATTCATGCTTTTGTCTGTTTTGAAAAGAAAAAGAAGACTTTTGAATGGTGATAGGCTTGTGGAAGTAGATATCGAGACATTTATGTATTCATACCGTTTTTTCTTTCTATAGAATTTTATATGTTTTATCTCATGCGATTTTAGCCAAGGTTATTCTTCATTTTCACTATGATGTTTATGTTTTTATTTCACTTAAAAGAGAAGAAAATGCTCTTCAATGGCTAAAGGCTTGTGGAAGTGGATATCGGCAAGAGCTCGAACATTTGATTTCAGCTTTCTTTTTATTTTTCAACTAATGATTAAAATATAATAATATGTGTATCGTCTTATTTCTATATTTGTATATGATGTCTCTTAAGTTCTATTTTTAAGTGTATAATTTCTTTTGGTTAAATGAATAACTTTGGAGTTGGAAATTTTTTAATTATTAATTAAGTTTCTTAATTTATAATTAATTTTTTTAGGCTTATGGAAGTACATAATACCGAGACGTTAATGTATTCATTTTATTTTTCTTTCTATAGAAGTTCATATATTTTATTTCATGCGATTTTACCGAAGGCTATCCTTCATTTTCACTATGATATTTATGTTTTTATTTCACTTGAAAGAGAAGAAGATGCTATTAAATGGTTAAAGGTTTGTGGAAGTGGATATCGACAAGAGCTTGGACAATTATGCATTGATTTTATCTTTCTTTTTATTTTTTAATTAATGATTAAAAATATAATAATATGTGTATTGTCTTATTTCTATATCTATATATGATGCCTCTTAAGTTCAATTTTTAAGTCTATAATTCCTTTCGGTTCAAATGAATGAGTTGTAGTTGAAAATTTACGAATTATTAATTAAGTTTCTTAATTTATAATTGATTTTTTTAGGTGTCTAGCTTATTTCCATTAATTACATGTAAAGCAATACAAAACAACCAACATCCACCGATAGCTAAATAAATTTTAATAATTGAAATTTATTCATTATTTGGTCTTAGTTATGATTAAGTTTTAGGACTATCAATAAATATCCATGACATAAAATTTGAAAAATATAAAGAAACATGGAGGCGAGGGAGAAAAATGAGGTAATTAATTCTAAAATTTTTATGAACGTGCGGTAATTATGAAAAAATTTATATACACGAAAAAGAACCATTTATGTTGTGTTCATTTCTTTTTTTTTTTCTTTTTAATTTTAAAAAATAGTGTATTTATCTGATTTCTTTTAAAAAAAGATTATATACATAAAAAAAGAAACCTTTATGTTTTATTTATTTCTTCTTTTTCTTTCTTTTTAACTTTGAGAAATAGTGTATTATTAGATTTATTTTTAATCATTATAATTACAAGAATAAATATTTTGCTCTTCACCTTCTAAAGTAGATGATTACATGTTGTTAACATATTTAATCTATGAATTGTACGTCTATTATTTTGAGAAGCGGTTGAGTCGGTGTAATTATTTTTTTTTTGTATTTTTTAATTTTATATTCTTTTCATATAAAAATCTATCTATATATTATTTAATAAATTATTTGTATTATTAAGACCGCGCGAAGCGCGAATAATTTAACTAGTTTATTAGATAAAACATTAAAGTAATGAAACCTTTTAAGAGTCTTACCTGTTAATTTACACTGTAGTCGATTCTTCTTATCAGCTTGCTCATGTGCTTCTTCTTCAACCTTTTATTATACACTATACTTTTAAAGCATATTAGAAATTTTCAACCTTATAGTATACACAATTATAGCAGGCACACATTATTTTAATCTCAAATATTTTATTTTTTTTAAATGTTGATAGCTTAATTAGACAAATACTTTAAGATAAATGATACTTTGTTTATATCACTGAGAATAGCTAGCATTTATATATGTTTGACCCAACACAGCAACACTTAATTATTTCTTAGTTGACATAGTAGCTTTAAGATGAAGAAATTATTTAAAGTTCAAGGCACAAATAAATATAGTAAATTTCGCTTAATCCCCTTAAACTTTTGAATTTGAGAAACAATCTCTCTTTCACCTTTGAAAGTTATCAATAAAGGACGACGGAAATGAGATGGTCGAAAGATATGGGTTAGAATAAAGGCGTTAAGGGGTCGGGCTCGACCGATTTGGTTCAGGAAATATTCAACCTAGTTGGCCGAGGGGGCCGTGCTGGACTACTCTGGGTCTATTAGACTAGTGTAGCAATTGGGTTCTAAATCCTTTTTCTGATAGGGGCAGTGGACAGCTGGATCTGATTTGAACTATTATTTTCATGTCCATAATAGTGCGAAAGAAGGCCCGACTCCAAGTTGTTCAAGAATAGTGGCGTTGGGTTTCTCAACCAAGCAGGAAGAGTAATTGATCAAATCCGCAGACGTTCATATGAGGAAACGCTTATGATACTGGAACTCATGTCCTATCGAGCATGTTATCCCATTTTGAAATTGTTTATTTTGCAACATCAATTACTAGTCACAATATGGGTTCCAACGAAATCAATTTTGTCATTAGTAACGCCAAAGTCAATGAAGGTACAACTGTGAAGAAATTGAAACTTCGAACTCAAGGACGTAGTTTTCCGATAAAAAGATCGATCTATCATAGACCTATTGTATTGAAAGATATACCTTTAGATGATGAATATGTCGAGATGTATTCGTTAAAAAATGAGAAGGAAAACAATCGCTATGGACCAATTTGATTTTATTTTTTAAACTTAATTAAAATTTATTTTTAAATTATTGTTGAATCGGACGAAGCTGATTGAATCAATTTTGTATATGATAAGACTTTATTGGGTTTACCGATCCCGATCTGTTGACACCCCAAATGGACCTATGTGAGTCCAGTTTATTATATAACTCAACCCAATTCTCTTAATGTAGATCGATCTGGTTCGAATGAAAACTGATTTAATTTTAAGTCACTATTAGACAACCTCATGTTAGGGTTGTTGAATTGGTAGGAAGTACATAATAAACTTGAAATATTATTTATGAGATTTATTTTTCCTACTTTCACTTAGAAAATTATTTTTCTATTTCATAAGAAACTCATTTTGACAGAGAAAATGTATTATAAACCCAAGTATAATATATTAATATGTACATATTTTCGTAAATCCAATGAATTTGACATAGTGCAAAAGCAGATATGATCTGGTATTTCTCTATTCCCTAAAATGGTTATATGTTCTTTATATTTCGTCTAGCAGAAACTAATTGAGCTCCATTTTATCCAGACATACCAAACACACCCTAAATGAAGTAAAAGTGCAAAAACAGATATGATCTGGTATTCCTCTATTCCCTAAAATGGTTATATGTTCTTTATATTTCGTCTAGCAGAAACTAATCGAGCTCCATTTTATCCGGACATACCAAACACACCCTAAATGAAGTAAAAGTGCAAAAACAGATATGATCTGGTATTCCTCTATTCCCTAAAATGGTTATATGTTCTTTATATTTCGTCTAGCAGAAACTAATCGAGCTCCATTTTATCGGGACATACCAAACACACCCTAAATGAAGTTTTTACTCGAAGAACAAAAAATGGGGTCCATTTGATAAAAAAAAAAGTAAAAAATAAAAAGGAGAAATGATGACGAGGCCAAATTGGAAAGACAAAGCAAAGTGTGCCAACCGTAACAGAAGAAAGACAATAGTAACCTCCCATTTTTCCCTTTGAGCAGAGAGAGAAAAAAGGGTGAAGAAATCAACGAATCTCAAGGAGAAGCGTAGAGAGAAAAATGGGTACACTTCAAAGTTGGAGAAAAGCATATGGTGCTCTCAAAGACCATACAACTGTTGGCCTTGCCCATGTTAATAGCGATTTCAAGGTCCCCCTATATTTTCTCCTTCTTTAATCTTTTTAATAAAAAAATCTATTTGGGTATTGTTTATTTGATGTATAATTTTCATAAATATATGAATCTTGAAAATTATTGGATTTTTCAAGATTTGATGTTTTAGTGGTGGACTTTTGATGTTTAGGATGTGGATGTGGCGATCGTTAAGGCAACTAATCATGTTGAGTGTCCACCAAAAGACCGACATCTTAGAAGTAAGTATTCTTCTTCTTTTTACTCTTTAACAGATCTTACTATGAGAGTTTTGATTTGGGTTTTTCATGTTTTGTGAATTGTATTGTGTTTTTGGGTACTTTGTTGGTTTTAGGGAAATCATGAGTTTTCCTTACTTGGGGTTCCTTCTTTTTGGGAAAAGGTGTGTTTTAGAACATAGATACAGTGGCGGAACTAGAATTTTCACCAAGGGGCTCAAAATATACTGTATATACATAAATGAATAAATTTAACCATGTATAAACGATGTAATTTTCTGTCCAAGAGGGGTTGGATGAACCCCCTTCGCTATACTTGGCTCCTCCCCTGCATAGATATGTATTAGGATGTTGATGTGACGATCATTAAGGCTACCAATTATGTTGAGGGTCCACCCAAAGACAGTCATCTAAGAAGTAAGTATTATTTAACAGATCCAATACTTGATTTGTTTTTTTTTCCGTATTTTTTGAATAATATTGTGTTTTGGTTACTTTTAATTTCTTGGGGTTCTTTGTTTTTGGTAAAAGGCGTGTTCTAGAACTTAGATATGTATTAGTTTTGGGATAATTTGGTTAATTACACTAGTTGTTAGGGATTTCAGTTGTAAAGTGTTCAATTGTGTTTGTATTGTTAATGTTAAAGTGTTGGTGGTAAACTGTTAATATTGTGTTTTTGGTACTTGTATTTCTTGCTTTTAGTGAAATCATGTGTTTGAAGGCGAGCCTTGGAATTACTGGTAAAGTTGCCGCCATGTGATAAGGAGACCACAGGTTCAGGCTGTGGAAATAGTCTCTTGCAGTAGTGCAGGGTAAGGCTACGTACGATAGATCCTTTTGGTTCAGACCTTCCCCATACCTTGCACATAATGGAAGCTTTAGCGCTCTTGGCTGCCTTTTTAGGGAAATTATGTGTTTTCCTAACCCGGGGTTCTTTCTTCTTGGTGGAAAAAATGCGTCTTAGAACTTAGATATGTATTAGTTTTGGGTTAATTTAGTTAATCACACTAGTAGTTAGGGATTCTTCTTGTAAATATTCATTTAGGTTTGTTTTTGCTTTGTTGTTATTCATTTGTGTTTTTATTGAAGGGGAACCTTGGAGTGACCGGCAAAGTTGCTGCCATGTAACCATGAGGTCACGGGTTCAAGCCGTGGAATAGCCTCTTGCAGAAATGCAGGGTAAGGCTGTGTACAAAAGATCCCTGTGTACAAAAGATCCTTGTGGTCCAGCCGTTCTCCAGACTCCGAGCATAGCGGACACTTTAATGTGCTGGGCTGGCCCTTTTTAATTTGTGTTTTTGTTGTTACTGTAAAATTGTTGGTGGTGATATTGCGCTTTTGGTTCTTGCAGAAATTTTGGTTTATACATCAGCGATGCGACCTCGTGCTGATGTTGCGTACTGCATACACGCACTTGCGAGGCGATTGGCGAAGACACATAATTGGACGGTATGGAGTGCTGACACAGTTAGTTTAATTGACAAAATTATATACTTGAGTGCCTTTTCGTGGATTTGATTTCTCTATGGAAGTGCATTTTTACTGATGCTTTGATCTGAATGACCATATTTTATTATTGTGGCTCTGATTATTGGGATTTTAGAGTGTAAAATGGAGTTGTTTTTGTTGTTCTTTATTGCAATGTATGCCCCCTTCATGCACTATACACCTATGGCTGTATAACTTGCTAGTTATAAAGAAAAGTACATCGATGTGTTTCACCAGGGATTTGGGTGAATTAAAGTAATCCAGTGTAGATCTACACTTTCAAGGCTCTAGTTTAGGTAGCAGCTTGGAATTTGTCAGCTCTGGGCATAACATGCTTCTGTGAGGATCCTCTGAATTGATTAAATTGCGGATTCCTTCTACAAAAACAACTTTAAATTGACAAGAAATCTAGCTGGACACTGTTTGGGGACTGATTTTGTGAACTCCAAGCTCGTTTAGATAATATCTTTTAATATATGTGTGCTGTGCATCTGCTGCTGAACACTGATCAGTTGGTTATTTAATTGTCCGAGAATTAAATTCTAGAAAAATAAATAAACCTGTTTTGTGTCATTGAAAATCATTTAAACGATGCTGACAGTGATATTGATATATTAGGATGAAAATGTAGCTGGCAACCTCTGGAACTTGACTTGAAAGTGTGAATGCAGTGATAGTGTGAAAATAAGTTGTTAGTGTGGAAAATGATGATACATTGTCCTGTAGAATTCTGCCATTCAAACATAGTTGTGCAATTGCTTAGCAGTTCCCTTTAATGCACCAGGCTGAAAGTGTCATCACTTTGATTTTTGCTATCACTAGAGACGGAATGTTGTATATAATTTGTTGTTGTTATGGGTTGTGTCTTCAAAGGTCAACCAGTTATCTTTTCATTATTTAAAATTATTTTACTAGTTTGGGATTGTCCGTTACTGTATCTGGTGTTGGAACTTGACTTGAAAGTGTGAATGCAGTGATAGTGTGAAAATAAGTTGTTAGTGTGGAAAATGATGATACATTGTCCTGTAGAATTCTGCCATTCAAACATAGTTGTGCAATTGCTTAGCAGTTCCCTTTAATGCACCAGGCTGAAAGTGTCATCACTTTGATTTTTGCTATCACTAGAGACGGAATGTTGTATATAATTTGTTGTTGTTATGGGTTGTGTCTTCAAAGGTCAACCAGTTATCTTTTCATTATTTAAAATTATTTTACTAGTTTGGGATTGTCCGTTACTGTATCTGGTGTTGGAACTTGACTTGAAAGTGTGAATGCAGTGATAGTGTGAAAATAAGTTGTTAGTGTGGAAAATGATGATACATTGTCCTGTAGAATTCTGCCATTCAAACATAGTTGTGCAATTGCTTAGCAGTTCCCTTTAATGCACCAGGCTGAAAGTGTCATCACTTTGATTTTTGCTATCACTAGAGACGGAATGTTGTATATAATTTGTTGTTGTTATGGGTTGTGTCTTCAAAGGTCAACCAGTTATCTTTTCATTATTTAAAATTATTTTACTAGTTTGGGATTGTCCGTTACTGTATCTGGTGTTGGAACTTGACTTGAAAGTGTGAATGCAGTGATAGTGTGAAAATAAGTTGTTAGTGTGGAAAATGATGATACATTGTCCTGTAGAATTCTGCCGTTCAAACATAGTTGTGCAATTGCTTAGCAGTTCCCTTTAATGCACCAGGCTGAAAGTGTCATCACTTTGATTTTTGCTATCACTAGAGACGGAATGTTGTATATAATTTGTTGTTGTTATGGGTTGTGTCTTCAAAGGTCAACCAGTTATCTTTTCATTATTTAAAATTATTTTACTAGTTTGGGATTGTCCGTTACTGTATCTGGTGTTGGAGAATTTACGAAGACAAACAATATTATGCAAACTGTTAGATCTAAGATCTGCACAGGCTTATTGATTTTTTCTGCACACACTAAATCATTGAAAAGGAGTATTAGGCAACTGAGATAGCTTTACCTTATCAAAAGAAAATCTCAGGCAAATAGATTCACTCTTCCAACATTAGTTAGGTGTTGTCGTCATCAGTCATTCTCTGCATGACTCTTGCATACAGCCTTTACATGCATATCAACAGTTTATTTTTTCCCGAAATCTACAGATTTCTTCATGCCTGTTGTTGTTTCCTTCTGTTTCTTATTATTATATGTAAACATTGGGGCTAATTCTATATATGACTTTCTATGTGAACCCACCTGCTCTTGAATTAGCAATGTCCTGGCAGTGACAGTTGTTATCACCTTGCAGTCAACATTTTGAGCATCCACTATCGTTCACAAAGTTGTGTATAGGTAAAAAGAGTTGAAATTTACAGACTAGTTGAAGTACTGAGCCTCCCGATATTAAAATATTATATGAGTTCTTTGAGTCTTCAATGATTTTGTCATATAAAGGAGAATTCTATGTAGTTACTAGCAGTTAGTCTGATCGTGGGAGCTTTTTATGAGAGGGAAGGATGGAGAGAGGAAATGAGTTGTCTAGTATTGATGACGTCCTGTATATAATTTCCATTAATGAGGAAAGTCTCTATGTTACTGCAAGGAGGAGGTAGCAGAAATTAGAAAGTGCACTTTAATATTTGGTTGTTAAAAACAGGTGCTTATGAGACATCCTATCAGAATGTATATTTTTCCCGTTTAAATTAGACATCTCATCCTCCAGACTGGTTCTTCTGCAAGCAGCTGAACAGATCTTGGTGGGAAATCTGAACTTCTTTAATATAGGATGAGGTGAGGTAGGATAATTAAGTGGGTAGACATCAAAATAGGAGGTGGAAAATCTGTAACACATTCTACAGACCGTATTTATAATTTGGCACGACGGCAACAAAGAGTTTAAATATTTATAATCGCCTCTCTTTTGTGGTTTTCTAATTTGTGATGTATTTTACACTTCAATTGCTTAACTAATCCTTGCCCATACTGATGTGTTTTACATATAAAATATCTTTCCACATTTTCTGAAATAGGTAGCACTGAAGACATTGATAGTAATCCACAGAACATTGAGGGAAGGTGATCCAACATTTAGAGAGGAACTATTGAATTTCCAACAGAGAGGACGCGTTCTCCAAATGTCCAATTTCAAAGATGATTCAAGCCCAATTGGTTGGTAAAATTACCATTATTGTTCTTTTGAGTTACTATTTACCTTGAGATTCCATCAAGTTCAACCAGAATGATTCTATCTTTTCCGTCCCTCCAGCTTGGGACTGTTCTGCCTGGGTACGAACATATGCACTCTTTCTGGAAGAACGGCTTGAATGCTTTAGGGTTCTGAAGTATGATATTGAAGGAGAGCGCCTTCCTAAACCTGCCCAAGGGCAAGAAAAGGTTGGCTTAACACTGTTGAAATTTCTGATTACTGTTCTGCATAGTTCAAAAAGTTGTGGTTTCTTCTTTTGCAAAGAAAATTGAATAAATTTAGCCTACTAGAAGCGAAGTCATTCATAAAATGTTCATTCCGTGCTCTTATAGCTGGACAAATCATGTGGTCCACACCATTGGAGACTTCAGTTTCTGAAACATTGTGTAGTAGGTGCTTTGGCTGTCCATCAGCTATTTTCTATATTTCCCCTTTCCTTCTTTCTTGCACTAAGTTGAGGATCTGTTAACATGCCTTAATTCCCCAGATTCACAGTTTCTTTCAGATATATTGCATACTATTAATTCCTGTGTAAAGGTGATTAATATAACCATCTTAATTTTTCTTACTTATTGATACTTATGATGCTTTGGAAAGTGGAGCTTTTCTTTTTGTGTTACTGCTGCTCTATGTTCTAGTTTCGGCTGAACCCCTAACCAGTGCTCTAGTGTCACCCCTGATCACATTTAAAGCAAATGAAGGGCAAGGGACTTGGTACTTACCTAACAAATTAAGAAAAGAAAATGAGAATGCCATGATAGTCCAGGCACAACAATTTAAGTGTGGGCTTTTAGTAGATCAAGCATGTCAAAATACCACAAACTTCAATTTTTTAATCAAAATTACGCTGGGTGAATCAAAATAAAAGCAAACTTAATGTAACTTGTTAGATTAAACCATAGAAGTGCAATAACCCATATTGAAGTTCCTACCATAAAAAAGAAAATATTAATATGTCCAAAACAATTATTATCTATACTCATAAAATTACCATGATGATTGAGCCTTCAACCCTATTGGTGCCTTTGATACAAATTAGTTTCAGAAAAGAAAATTCTTCTGTGGTATTGGTGTTTTACAACTTAGCAGAGGGTACATAAAAGTATGTCATACTAATAAAAAAAGGAAACTCCCGCACTTCCAAGAAAGTCCTGTGGAAATGGGTTATTTGATACAACAAAAGAGGACATTGTGAATACTCAGGGCTTAAATTTATTTTCCCGCAACTTAGGATGGGTTAGGGCTTGTTCTTTGTATATTTTTCTATATATCAGTACTTAAATTCGAACATGTGCATTGCAAAAATCGTTGTACTAGTTATATTTAAGAAGTAATTGATAGTTCTTATGGGTGATTAACATTTGGCTGGCTAGAAGCATGCCACAATGTCGTTTTCAGTGAATTTCTGTCACAAGCATGCGAGCTGACCTAAATGAACTGTCTTAAACCAATACAGATACTGCTCGTCTACCTGCTGCTAGACGCTAAGTTTGCCGGATTGAATGAATTTTAATCTACTGCTCATTTAGTCAATATGTATGTAACTTCCAAATGTGATCATTTACTTTTTGAGCAGGGATACAGCAGAACTAGGGAATTACCCAGTGAGGAACTTTTGGAGCAGTTGCCTGCTTTGCAGCAGTTGTTGTATCGTCTTGTCGGATGTCGGGTAAAGTTTTGAAGCTTTGGTAAATTCTCTTTTTTGTTGCAATCTATGTCTTTTGGATGAAATTCCTAGGTTAGATTGTAAGAGTTCTATATTTAATCTATTTGGGTTATAGTTTAAAGCTCTTGCTTACATTACAGCCTGAAGGAGCCGCAGTTGGAAATTACGTGATACAATATGCCCTTGCCCTGGTATGTTTTTTTATTTTTGTACCTACCCTTTTATATTTGATTAAATATTCCGGCTACCTCTGTTAAGTTGATTGTTTTTTTATATATATTAAAATAGCTCTTTGGTACTTGCAAATTGAGTACCCAAGGGTTTGACATAATAGTTGATGAAGTGATGAAAACCATGGGAGACCAGGACTCAAATCCCATGAGACAAAAAATGCTAAGTGATTTTTTCTTATCTACCTAAAGCTTTTGGTGGCAATTACCTAGTACCTGTGTGTGTTGGAGCGGTGGAATAGTCGTGGTGTGCTCAAGTGTTCGAACACCACTGTTATTATCATGTTTTTTTTAATAAATTATTTCTATACATGGAGTGTAGCCCCTCTTTCACTAAATAAGGGGGTGCATAGGAAAACTTTGTTATATGTACTTAAAACCGAATTTACTTTTTCTCATGTATGCAAGGAATGAAGGGGAGCCTTGGAGTAACTGGTAAAGTTGCTGCCATGTAACCAGGAGGTCATGGGTTCAAGCCTTGAAAACAGCCTCTGGCAGAAATGCAAGGTAAGGCTGCGTACGATACACCCTTGTGGTGGGGCCCTTCCCCGGACACCGTGCATAACGGTAGCTTTAGTGCACCGGGCTACCTTTTTTCATGTATGCAAGGAATGTTAGAACCTTGTTAACAATTAAAGAAAAAGTATCTTAAACCTTGTTTTTCCCAGTTCTGCTGAGAGAAAATTTAGGAGCGGGAAACAAACAAGGGAAACTTGGTGCACTTGGCGCATTAGCAAGGATTTGATGAAATGCGAAATCTTGAAATTCCAGAGTCTAAAAAGGATCCTCTATTGCAGATTAATGTTCGTTATTATTTGGCAACTAGAAAAGGCGACGCGACTCCACAAGAAAGATGTGTTTCAGTTTGTCTTTTTAAGTCCATTTTGGAAAGTTGGAAATATCTGGCTATTAGCATAGTTAGTCATTTATGTGTTTAGTTGCTGGAGTACATGCTGGTTCTCTGACCCTTCCCCGGTGCTTTCTTGATTTCTTGAAATGAGGGAACTAGTAGAATGCTGAAGCATGCGTGACTCCCTTCTGCAGCTGACAGCCAACATCAATTTGTAGACTTTACATTTGAATGAGCGGTGGTGTAAATATTTACTCATTTTTCATTCCAGGTCCTCAAGGAGAGCTTCAAAATCTATTGTGCTATAAATGATGGAATAATTAATCTTATTGACAAGGTGCATTTGACTTTCAACTTCTTCTGCAACATGACTTCATCGAAAACGTTGCTTGTCACTATTGTATCTGTTTCATCTTTTTGACATTGTTTTTCTACTGATTTTAATTCAGTTTTTTGACATGCCAAGACATGAAGCTATTAAGGCCCTTGATATCTACAAACGAGCTGGCCAGCAGGTGAACATACTGAAAAAACATGATAGAATATTTTGTATCGTTGCTATTTTGGTAGAATATTTTCTTCTCCATTTAAAAAGAATATTTTGTACCCTGGAGTTTCGTTTCTTACTGCTCCTCTCTCACCACACAGACATTTCCGTGGGTTTATGGTGTTATGTATAAATTTATTTCTTGTTTCAGGCCATGAGCCTCTCTGACTTTTATGAGGTATGCAAAGGATTGGAACTTGCCAGGAACTTCCAGTTTCCTGATTTGAGAGAGGTAATAATACTACTTAGCTTCTGTAGTGATTGAATTGTCCTCAAATTTTGTGGTTCATCACTTGACACACTATTCTGGTTTTCAGCCTCCGCAGTCCTTCCTTGTGACCATGGAAGAGTATATAAAAGAAGCACCCCGGATAGTCTCTGTGCCAATAGAAACTCTGGTAGGACATTTATTACATATACAAGCATATGTACTCCAAAACAAATTCTATGCCAACTTTTCTCAAAAACAAATTATATGCCAACTTATGGTGTTCCTTTGTATAGTGCTGATCTATGTTTTCGTTTCTATATCTTATGTTATATAAAGTTGGTTAGAGTATAGTAATATACATGTCTAATGTCACTGTAGAACACTAATATCTTATGTTATATAAAGTTGGTTAGAGTATAGTAATATACATGTCTAATGTCACTGTAGAACACTAACATTATTAACTATAACTAGGATTATCCGGAAAGGCTTATGCTTACGTATAAACAAGAGGATGAACCTTCAGCTTCTGAAGATGCTCAAGATTCAGCTAACGAAACCCCACCACCTCCTCTGCATGAAGATGATGCTGTTGTTTCAACCACCGAAGCTCCTGCCCCACCAATGCCTCCGCCCCCAAGCAGCTTGGAATCTGATGATTTACTGGTGAATGCAGCTAGTCTTATTGAATTTTTTGTTGTTTATCTGGAACTTAAGGGTTACGGTTTGGGATTTCTTTCTGTGTTCCTATTGTTACGAGTTATTTTGTTGTTTCAGGGGCTAAATGCACCAACTGGTTATGCATCAGCAATTGAGGAAAGCAATGCTTTGGCTTTGGCTATAGTTCCATCTGGTAAATTATCTAATTTCACCTAATAATGAGTAGTGCACTTCTATTTGTTAGTAATGGTGCTCGAGAAAATCGGGTGTTGGCTACCCTTCTCCAAAAAAAAATTAAAAAAATTCGGGTGTTGGTTTATTTAAAATGAACTGTTAATACTTGCAGGGACGACACCATTTGATTCAAACCCTGCTCAGCTAAAAGATTTTGATCCTACTGGATGGGAGCTTGCGCTGGTCACTACTCCCAGCAGCGACTTATCTGCAGCTCAGGAGAGACAATTGGTAAGCCCTTGAAGTTCAATTCATTACTGTTGTACTCTTTATAACTGCAAGGGTACGGAATCTGGTCCTTGATGTGAAACTCATCCCATCTGTTGTGCTTACTGTCGAATTTATCTTGTTCTCCGCAAATTCTTGACAGACAAAAACGGAAACCGCAAAGTACTAAACTAAACTGGATTTATTTTTTGTAACAAAATATTAAAATCATATTTGGAGAGAACTCTGAATCCATTTTCTTAAAAATGTTTTAAGTGGCTTCTATGTGGATGTTCATTTGTAAATGGATTTGAGGGAAACATGTAAAGCATAGAAGTTGGTTAACCATAGAATGGCGCTCGAATCTATATTGATAGTATTTTGTCCATAGGGCGGCGTTCTGATGCCTAATACTGATCATTATTTATCTTTTATCTGCTTTGTGAAATCAAGTAAATATCTTCTCTAATATTTGTTTTGGTATCTCTCTAACAGGCTGGTGGATTGGACTCCCTCACGCTCAATAGTTTGTATGATGAGGGAGCATACAGAGCATCTCAACGACCAGTATATGGTGCACCAGCCCCTAATCCATTTGAAGTTGCTGATCCATTTGCCATGTCTAGCACCATGCCTCCCCCTCCATCAGTACAAATGGCTGTGCCGCCTCAACATCAAGTTAATCCTTTTGGACCATTTGAACCTGCCTATCCACAACCCCAGAACCCAATGATGAATCCCCACAATCCCTTTGGTGATGCAGTGTTCAGTGCATTTCCTGCCAATCATGTTGCTCATCCACAAACAACAAATCCATTTGGGACCACCGGCCTGATATAAAAGTTGTGCATTCAAGAAGGAATATCATAGTAATTGGCAGTTCGGTGTTATTGCCTGTTAATCATGTTTGCTCACCTACAAACAACCTATCATTTCGGGAGCACTGGGCTGCTATGTTAAAAGTTGCACATACACGAGATGTAGCAGACTTGGCATAGTTGATTTTGGTAGTGAATCTGCGGTTGTGTAAATCATCCACGTAATATAGTTTTTCAAATTGATCTATATGTTTGCTTTAAGATGTAAAGATGATTATACTGGAGATTCAACTTCTATTCAGTTGATTGAAATCACTTCCTCTTATGTTACTGATAGATACCTTTCCCTCTTGTGTAGTCAATGATATTTTTCCCATCTCCATGCATTCTTTAGTGTATATGGACCTATATTGTTCCGTTGCTTCATTAGAACTGGATAGTACCCAATTGACAATTGGCAATTGGCAAGCAGTTCATTCAGTGTGGAAATCATGTTGAGTAAATTTCCTGAATGGTCATCATTCATGTTTGGAAAATTATCTACAAATATCATTTTTATTTTATTTAGGACAAGAATATCATTTAACTTTTCTTTTTTTTTCTTAAAATTTACTCAGCACTTCAAAATCTTTCCCTCTTCTATTTAGAATGTCATGTCATTAATTTTTTATTTTTTTTGATAAATGTCTAAATTATCAAACTTATTTAACTAAAGTTTTATCCTAATTTTTTTTTAAATTGCACCTGATATATTAATCATTGAAGATTAATTTAATTATACCAAAAATTTCGATTATTTTATTTGATATGTAATCTTCAAAGTTTCTTTTATTTACATATTTATTTTACCACTTAATAATAGTTTTAAAATACAAGTACTTATACGAATTGGTAAAACAATTTTTTTTTGTCATTTATTTTATATACTAAAAATTCGTAGAACGTAAAAGAAATAAAATGATGGATTTCATATTTTAGACATTAAGTTTGTTATTTATATGAGAATAAAAGAATAAAATCTCCTTTTTTGAAGGAAAGAAAAATTATGTAGTCTTGAAACAAATTAAATTTCTTAAGAAATATTAACAAAATGATATCTTCTTCAGTACTATTACAAATGAATTTTTAAAATATTACTCAATCAATTATTCTTTGCTTTTGATAGATTTAGAATGAAGTACGGATATAAATTAGTGTTTAATTGTATAATAAAATAAAATATAAATATAATGATCACAAAAAAAAAGTGAAGAAACTAAATTAAAAATAATAATTTGTTTTCTAAATTTTTATGTCTTATCTTACGGATTTACTTGATTTATTTACAGGCAATTACTTGTAAAAAATCTACAAGAAAAAAAAAAATCTTTTCACTATATATTTATCAAAAATTATCTTGCATAAAAAGTTGCACGTAATCTATGTCCAAATTAAATTTTCAGGTAATAATACATATTAAAAAATTTTAATTGAATTTTGTTTGGCAACAAAAAATAACGTAGGTTTGCCATCAATGCTTTTTAAATAAAAAATTATATTTTTTTATTCTCTATTACTCTATATCTGAAGGTAATATAATATCTTTGGATTATATTAATCCAAAAATTCTTTGTATAATCCAAAAAAGTGAATTTTATTTTTTTATTCTCATATAAATAATAAATTTAATGTCTAAAATATGAAATCCATCATTTTTATTTCTTTTACATTTTAAGAATCTTTAATATATAAAATAAATAAATAAAAATTAAATGAGTATCAGTTTTTATAAATACTTGAGTTTTAAATAGTATTAAGTGGTAAAATAAATAAGTAAATAAAAGAAGCTTTGAAAAGTACATATCAAATAAAACAATTCAAGCTTTTTGGTGTAATTAAATTAATCTTTAATGATTAGTATATTATGTGTAATTTTTTTTTTAAAAAAGAACTAGGATAAAACTTTAGTTAAATAAGTTTGATAAGTTAAATAGATCTATTTATATATAAAAGAAAAGAAATTTTAATGACATGATATTTCAAGTAGGAGAAAGAAGGTTTTTAAGGTGTTAAGTATATTTTAAGGAAAATAGAAAAAGTTGGATGATATTCTTGTCCTAAATAAAATAAAAATGATATTTATAGATAGTTTCCCAAACATGGATGACCATCTACGGAATTTACTTTGAAAATGTTCGTAGAAGGTTCTCCTTGTGGTGCTCTCTTTATCCCTATTCATATGGTAATTGCATCTCTGTTGGTTGAACTGTGTGCATCCTATTCACCATGGTTCTAATATTTCACTCCGTAATAGAGATTTCGGGATTGAGTTCTGAATATGAAATTTTTTTTTTATTAGTGGCATAACTTTTAGAAATGATCATGCAATGTACGAGTTCGAAATCAAAATAGGTCATATTTTTAAAAAAATACTAAAATATGTCATGTATATAAAATGATAAATAAATATGCTTAACTCACATTTTTTGTAAGTTATGCACTTTTTTTTAAACGACAAAATAGTAAACGGTGTCAACTTTTTGAAAACTGCATAACTCACAAAAAATGTGAGTTATTCATTTTGTTTTAACATAGCTCACAAAAAAGTGAGTTAAACATAAAACCTTTCCGGATCTTCTATTTATGTTTAACATATAACTCACAAAAAAAGTGAGCTATGCATATAACTCACTTTTTTGTGAGTTATGTAAAAACAAAATGAATAACTCCCTTAAAAAGTGAGTTATAACGGATGTATTTTCTTAGGTTCTTGAGGCAGCACATTCTATTATACCGGATGCATCTCATGCACCAAATGACATTACGAAGGAGACAGGTTATTAGTACATCATTTCATAATTATTTATTATGAACTTTATATTACGTACTTATGTGTAATTATTTTTTACAGGATTCGGTATGTAAGAATAATCGTAAAAAAAAGTGTTGCGCTGATCCGGTAGCTGCTATTACAAGAAAACATCACAACGAGGATGATGATGCTCCTAGAGGGCTTAGACCATACACGTCGATATGATATAGGGTTTGTGGCACAAAGTAATGTTACTCATTTAATCATGAAATTAATTATTTATTGTAAAACACTTCTTTGTAAATATATCAGTTTTATAAATATATTTTGTGAATATACTAATCTTTTAAAATTTATTTTGCAAAAGAGTGATTTAAAATAACTTGTCGTAAAAAGATGTCAAAACATAATTTAATTAAATAAATTTAATAGATAAACTTAATTAAATATTATGAATTTAATGTTTAAAATTTGAAAAAAGGTCAATACAAAAGTATTTCAATCAAAATGTAAAATTTATTCTGAACCTATTGTTTTTACTCTTTATAAATAGTGTGTTATTCATTTTATTTTTACATACACCTATTGTTTTTACTCTTTATAAATAGTGAGTTATTCATTTTGTTTTTATGTACATAACTTACTTTTTTCGTGAGTTATGTTAAAACAAAATAAATAGCTCACATTTTTTGTGAGTTATGCACTTTTCAAAAAGTTAACATCATTTATTATTGTGCCGTTTAAAAAAAAGTGCATAACTCAAAAAAAAAATATAGGTTAAGCATAGTTATGTACTATTTTAAATATATGAGATATTTTGGTACTTTTTTTAAAAAGCTGACCTATTTTGATTTTGGACTCACAATATACGAATCTGAATTAATCGAACTTTTATGTGGTTACTAGACATAGTATGGAAAACCAAAACTAGAGGTAATATCCATTGGAACAAACTACGTTATTATTTCAAGAGTTTGCCTGAATTAATCGAACTTTTATGCGGTTACTAGACATAGTATGGAAAACCAAAACAAGAGGTAATATCCATTGGAACAAACTACGTTATTATTTCAAGAGTTTGCCTGAATTAATCGAACTTTTATGCGGTTACTAGACATAGTATGGAAAACCAAAACTAGAGGTAATATCCATTGGAACAAACTACGTTATTATTTCAAGAGTTTGCCTACCCATAATAGCAAAAAAAGGTAAGAGTATTTAGTAGAGAAGTTTTTTCATTAATTGGTATCCACAAAAGGCTAATACACATTGTAATAGGAACAAAAAACCTAGCCTAAACTAAAAAAATTTGTGAAGATGAGAATTGTTCTTGTTCTACCCCCTACTTCCTTTTGTTCCTTTCCAGTTCCCTACAATTGCTAAAAAAAGCAAAAGAAATCGGCATGTCAAGTCTTGATTTCATAAAAGGAGACCAAAATGCTTTTCGATTTCCTCTTTTTGTTGCTTAATGACATATGTTTTCACTTTGAATCTTCTATGAGGTGAAGTGTGACTAGTGATAAATGAAGTGGTCTAGAATCATCAGATCTCAAGTTTAGATTTCAGCGGAAAAAATAATATTAGGTGATTTCTTTTTATTTGTCCAAATATTGATGGACAGAATTAACCGATAATCGTACTAATGAGAGGGAGGTAGCAAATATCTCATGAAATTAATTAAGATGTGCGTAAGTTGATCCGAACACCATAATTATGCATAAACACACTTAACTATTACTTTGTTGCGAATGTCACTTTACCTATTAGTTGTTCCCATTTCCTTATGAATTATCACCAAATGTTCTATTTTCCTACTTAAACTATCACCATCTATTATATATTAAACCTAGCTGAGTAGATGGTGATAGTTCATGTTAAAAAAATCAAACAACAAATAATTGGTCTAAATCAACTTTGAGGTGTGTTTTAATATATAGATAGTGATAATTTAAGTAGGAAAAAGGAACCTCTGATGGTTATAGTGTGAAACTTATAGTGCGAGTTGAAATGTATTTTGACTATAAACTCCTACTCTCTTCGTCCCATTTTATCCGTTCCAAATTGGGATGACACAGCTATTAAGAAAACAATGATTGGTAATATAACTTTACCATTTTACCCCTCTTAATTATGTCTTGTTGTTAGTTCTAATATTGATGGATGGCTAATACCAAAGCACCATTTATATTCTTAATGGTGTACTCTTAATGGTACTCCTCTTTACAACATTTTTCAAGAATGTTAATAATAAGGAGTAATCAATTACACTAAGGGTATAATGGGAAAAAAAATTGTCTTGTCTTAATAAGTAAAAAAAGACAAGTAAATGAGACAAAAAATTAAAAAATTTGGAACGAGTAAAATGAGACGGAGGAAGGATAAAATACAGTTTACCTTTCTTCAAAATTCTTTATATTTCATGGTGGTTTGGCCAAAATAATAACACAAAAAAACATGATGATCAAACATTGGTAAGTTGGATATATAGGTGAACAATCTTTCTTATCCCTCTTTTTGAGCATCAATACTTTTCAAGTATGTTGAGCCCTCCACCTTACTTGGAAAAGAAAATTATACTAACCTTGGGGTAAGGGTGTTAAGTGGGCCGGATCGGATCAAATCGGAACCGATCCGTTAAAATTAATTGGTTTGTGGGTCGGATCGGGATAGGTTGGGGTTAAGTGGGCCAGGCCGGTTCCGGGTTAAACAGTAAAATTTTTAAAAACAATCCTGACCCGACCCATTTAATCCAACCCGGTCTAACCCACCTAAACCCAGTCAAACCCGGTCAAAAAGAAAAAAAAATTCCAATATACACTATATATACCTACCTATATACATTTTAAATAAGTTAAACAATATATATACACTATATATATAGTATATACTACATTAGAATTTAAAAAATATATACACATATAGATAATTACACATATATACGTAACATTCAATATATACAACTATAAGTACTACTTTAAATAAAACATATACTAAAAGATATATATACTACAATATATATAAGTATATATATAGAGCTATATACTAATTTATAAAACATATACACATGTATATGTTAAATATATACGTCTATAGAGGATATATACACATATATACGCACCATTCAATATATATGTACTACTTTAAATAAAACATATACTACAATATATATATATATATATATATATAGTACAATATATATATAGTTATATACTATTTTATAAAATATATACACATGTATATATTATATATACATGTCGATAGAAGATATATACACAAATATACGCACCGTTCAATATATATCTACTACTTTAAATAAAACATATACTACAATATATATATATATATATATATATATATATATATATATATATATATATATAGTACAATATATATATAGTTATATACTAATTTATAAAATATATACATATGTATACATTATATATACACGTCGATAGAAAATATATACACAAATATACGCACCATTCAATATATATGTACTACTTTAAGTAAAACATATACTACAATATCTGCATATACTACAATATATATATAGTTATATACTAATTTATATAACATATACACATGTATACATTAAATATATACATCTATAGAAGATATATACACATATATACTACAATATATATAGTTATATACTAATTTATAAAATATATACATATGTATATATTAAATATACACATCTATAGAAGATATATACACAAATATACGCACCATTCAATATATATGTACTACTTTAAGTAAAACATATACTACAATATACATATATATATAGTTATATACTAATTTATAAAACATATACACATGTATATGTTAAATATACACGTCAATAGAAAATATATATACAAATATACGCACCATTCAATATATATGTACTACTTTAGGTAAAACATACACTACAATATATGTATATACTACAATATATATATAGTTATATACTAATTTATAAAATATATACACATGTATACATATAATATACACGTCTATAGAAGATATATACACAAATATACACACCATTCACTATATATTTACTACTTTAAGTAAAAACATATACTACAGTATATATATATATATATATATATATATATATATATATAATATATACACATGTATACATTAAATATATACGTCTATAGAAGATATATACACATATATACTACAATATACATAGTTATATACTAATTTATAAAACATATACACATGTATACATTAAATATACACGTTTATAAAAGATATATACACAATTATACACAACATTCAATATATATATACTACATTAAGTAAAACATATACTACAATATATATATATAATTATATACTAAATTATTAAATATATACACATGTATACATTAAATATACACGTTTATAGAAGATAAATACACAAATATACGCACCATTGAATATATAAGGACTACATTAAGTAAAACATATACTACAATATATATATATATATATATATATATATATATATATATATATATATATATATAAACTACAATATATATATAGTTATATACTAATTTATATAACATATACACATGTATACATTAAATATATACGTCTATAGAATATATACGTCTATAGAATATATATACACATATATACTACAATCTATATAGTTATATACTAATTTATAAAACATATATACATGTATGCATTAAATATACACGTCTATAGAAGATATATACACAAATATACACACCATTCAATATATATGTACTACTTTAAGTAAAACATATACTACAATATCTGTATATACTACAATATATATATATATATATATATATATATATATATATATAGTTATATACACATGTATACATTAAATATACACGTCTATAGAAGATATATACACAAATATACGCCCCATTCAATATATATGTACTACATTAAGTAAAACATCTACTACAATATATATATATATATATATATATATATATATAGTACAATATATATATAGTTATATACTAATTTATAAAACAAATACACATGTATACATTAAATATACACGTCTATAGAAGATATATACACAAATATACACACCATTTAATAGATAAGTACTACATTAAGTAAAACATATACTACAATATATATATAGTTATACACTAATTTATAAAACATATACACATGTATACGTTAAATATATACGTCTATAGAAGATATATGCACATATATACGCACCATTCAATATATATGTACTACTTTAAATAAAATATACTACAATATATATATACTACAATATATATATAGTTATATACTAATTTATAAAACATATACACATGTATACGTTAAATATATACGTCCATAGAAGATATATACACATATATACGCATCATTCAATATATATGTACTACTTTAAATAAAATATACTACAATATATATATATATATATATATATATATATATATATATATATATATATATATATAGTTATATACTAATTTATAAAACATATACACATGTATACGTTAAATATATACGTCTATAGAAGATATATACACATATACACACCATTCAATATATATGTACTACTTTAAATAAAATATACTACAATATATATATATATATATATATATATATATATATAGTTATATACTAATTTATAAAATATATACACATGTATACGTTAAATATATACGTCTATAGAAGATATATACACATATATACGCACCATTCAATATATATGTACTACTTTAAATAAAATATACTACAATATATATATATATATATATATATATATATATATATATATATACATATACATATATAGTTATAGTTATAGTTATAGTTATAGTTATATACTAATTTTTAAAACATATACAAATGTATACGTTAAATATATACCTCTATAGAAGATATATACACATATATACGTACCATTCAATATATATGTACTACTTTAAATAAAATATTCTACAATATATATATACTACAATATATATATATATATATATATATATATATATATATATATATATACTAATTTATAAAACATATACACATGTATACGTTAAATATATACGTCTATAGAAGATATATACACATATATACGCACCATTCAATATATATGTACTACTTTAAATAAAATATACTACAATATATATATACTACATTATATATATATATATATATATATATCATTATATACTAATTTATAAAATATATACACATGTATACGTTAAATATATACGTCTATAGAAGATATATACACTTATATACGCACCATTCAATATATATGTACTACTTTAAATAAAATATACTACAATATATATATACTACATTATATATATATATCATTATATACTAATTTATAAAACATATACACATGTATACGTTAAATATATACGTCTATAGAAGATATATACACTTATATACGCACCATTCAATATATATGTACTACTTTAAATAAAATATACTACAATATATATATATATATATATATATATATAAATATATAGTTATATACTAATTTATAAAATATATACACATGTATGTATACGTTAAATATATACGTCTATAGAAGATATATACACATATATACGCACCATTCAATATATATGTACTACTTTAAATAAAATATACTACAATATATATACACTACAATATATATACACTACAATATATACACACACTATATATATAGTTATATACTAATTTATAAAACATATACACATGTATACGTTAAATATATACGTCTATAGAAGATATATACACATATATACGTACCATTCAATATATATGTACTACTTTAAATAAAATATACTACAATATATAATTATATATATAGTTATATATTAATTTATAAAACATATACATATATATACGTCTATAGAAGATATATATACACCTATACAAATTAATAATACTTGATAGTAAATTAATAATATATTAAAACTAAGTTATAATTAAATCCAATTTTTTATTTGTTTTTAAAAGCCTAACCGGGCCGGGCCGGTTAACCGGCAGCCCTGACCAGGCTTTGTACGGACCGGATTATTCGGGCCCAACTAAAAAAATAAATCGGCTTGGAACCCGGTATCATACAACCCATAGGCTGACCGGACCGGGTCAAACCAGACCAATTTTTTTAAGTGGATCGGGCTGAGCCGAGCTGACTAGGTCGGCCCGGCCCGTTTGACAAGCTTACCTTGGGGTCCCTCCCCTAGATGAAAGTTTCAAACTTCCTCTAGTGCAATAATGTCCACATTAATTTTCACACACATAATATTTATTAAGTCCATCTCAAGATTTTATTATAATCAGTCTTTGCTTAATGTTTCATCTTTATAACCAAGAACCTGGATTGCGTTTCCATAATTAGTGGCAATAAGTATAGGGTCCCAAGTATTGCTATAATTATTCATATATCTGCATTCATTAATCAAAATAATAATAATCGAATTAGATCAAGAAGGACAGATTTATTTATTTATTTTAAATTTTGATATAAGATTTTTCTTTTAAATTTTACTATTATAGTAAATAAAATTTAATAATTATATATGGAATTAACCCCTCAAAACAAGGTCTATAAACCTTTATAGTCTTAGCAACTAACGATAGCTACGGTCGCCTGCGTGAAATAAGCAAAATGCAACCTAAGGAGTGTGATAGGATGAATTAAATCCCTCGAGAAGCTTCTAGCATGGGATACTATCCCTTATGGATCCTACGTAATGTAAATCTGAATTAGTCAGGTCAGTGAATTTTGAGCATCAGATAATATTAATTATAAAAGAATGTGGAATATAATATTATCATTTTGGTCTTCCATTCAATGGACGGAGCGTAAATATTAAAACTAAAAGTGATTAGACCACTTCATTGTCAGCTAATTTTGAAATTGTCCACCAAATAATTACTAATTAGAGGACGAATGGCTTGAAATTGAAGACTATTAAAAGTGTTGTGGGCCAATGTTGAACTAAGTGGCCACTTAAGTATTTATAATTCTTTATCGGAATGTCATGTTCATTGAGTAATGATAAAATTGTTTTCATGTGACCTATAAGTTACGAGTAACAATCACTAATACTTACACTAGGGTAGGTTGTTACATCACATCTCTTGAGGTGCGATCCTTTTCCAAAACCTGATAATACAATATACTTTATGTATCGGACTGTTTGATTTTTCTTTCAATTATTTAATAATAGGTAAAGTAAGCATGGATGTATAATTATAGGAAAAAAGGTTAAAAATACCCCTCTACTTTGATTAATTGATCATGTTTGCCCTTAGTTAATAGGATCAAATATACCCCTAACGTTAGTAAAGTTATCAAATACACTCCTCATTTTAACATTTTTCCATCATGGCAAGTTAAAAGCCATGTGGCATGACATTTTGGGTGAGGTGGCTGTCATGTAGCGTGTCACCTCAACATCCAATTTTTCTTCTCTTTTTCATTTTAACTTTTATTTCCATCAAAATTTTATTAATATATTTAATATTATTAATTTCAAAAAGAAAATTAAAATATTCAAAAAAAAAAAGAATCAACAACAACCCCCTTTTCCTTTACAACTTCCACCACTCCACTGGACCACCACAGTTCCACCACCCACCACCCCTCACTTTCGTCGTTTTGTCGAACCTCACTGGAGAAGTCATCTTCAGTGAACGAAACAACAAAATAATAACAAATAAAACCCCCAGTTGCTATTTCCTTTTCCATTTCACAATCTTCCCTATTTTCAAAATCAACCCATTTCTAAAAATGTATGAGCTATCTTCTTCTTCTTCTGATTTTTTTTTATTTGAACATTTATATTTATTGATCTTGTTATAGTTTTATTTTTTTTCTGTTAACACAATTGAGCTCAAGGTGTCAAAGATTTAATTTTGATAAGGTTGTCTCGATTTTCTTGAAAATCTCAAATATAAAGTTGTATGTTTTTCTTCATTTTATGTATTTTGATACCAAAAGATTAAGGGTTGATTCAAACCTGGGCTGCATACTAGTAATTTTTTTTGAATATTTTTATTTTCTTTTTGAAATTATTAATATTAAGTACTTTAATAAAAGTTTGATGGAAATAAAAGTTAAAATGAAAAAGGAAAGAAAAATTAGACGCTGAGGTGGCACGCCACATGGCAGCCATCTCACCCAAAAGTCACGCCACATGACTCTTAACTTGCCATGATGGAAAAATGTTAAAATGAGGGGTATATTTGATAACTTTACTAACGATATGGGTATATTTGATCCTATAATTTGATCAATGACAAACTTGATCAATTAATCAAAGTAGAGGGATATTTTTGACCCTTTTCTAAAAATTATATGTATGCTATACATAAGACACTAATGAGAAATACTTAAATATTGTAAGATGGGAAGACATTCCAGTACTAGTAATTAGGGATGTTTGTGGTTCTGTTTGAATTGGTTAACCTTTAAAAGACAATCAAACTAATTTACTCAGTTTTCAAACGTTAGAATTAAATCGAATCAATTAAATCAATTTTTTGAATCGAAATTTAATTTATTAGGCCAAATTTTGAAAGTCCACATTTAATATCTACTTGCATATACTAAAGTCGAACTTTTAAAAAGGGCTGCTTATTGGACAAATCCAATGGACCATTACACTTAATAATTTGATTTTTTGATTATCGGCTTAAAATATACAAATTCACTAATCAATTAATAAGATATCGATTGATTCGATAATGGATGGATAATTATTGAACGATTATCGAGCAGTGTATGAGATCTCCACAATTCCTGCTTTGATGAAGACACCTTACAAATAGAACATTTCTTCTCACAGTGACTACAAAAATAGTAGTACTAAAAACTAGCACTTGCCTCTCAAGTCTCAAAATCAACTCTTTCCATTCAAAAAAAGAAAAAGAAATTAAGAATCTCAATAAAAGATAAAAGAAAAAGAGGAAGAAAAACACTATCAGAAATTGGGCCTATGGAAACAGACTTTTTGACGCCGGTTGTAAATTCGTTGTTGTAGAGTATCTATGGCAACGCTTTCAACCGTTGCCAAAAATAATAATTCTATTAGCGCTATAACCGTCGCTACTGAAAATAAACCATTGCAATAGATATATATAAAACAACGCTTTTATAACCGTTGCCATAGAAGCATCTATGACAACACTTAATAAGGAAAAATTGTGCATTGCATCGCTTAGCTTATTAATTTTTACCACAATATTTCACTTACATCCGCCAAAAAAAACATTAACATTTTTTTTCTTTCTCAATAGAACATATATTAAAGAAATCAATTTCTTTTTCATCAAAAACCCTATCTCAAAAGCCCTTTAGATAAAAAAAACCTTTGATAATTGACAGGAGACGGGATGGGATTCCCAAATTCTCGAGTCTAGTTGGAGTGGCTCATTGTCTCACGCTTACTCATGACAATTCTTAAATCAGAGACGCTGTAAGAAGGGAAGATTTTCATATAGAGTCGGGTCTAATTCCATAGCTATATGAATTTATGAAATATTTCTGTTGAAGGTATGATTTTGTTGGTAAAAAATGATCAGAGTCCACGATGCTCTTTTTTCCCTCTCTGTTTCTTGAATTGAATCTTTAAGAGGTACAAAATATAATATTAGTATATACATTAAACGCTCTTCCTTCTCTCTATTAGCTAACGGATATATGCATTCGGGGGACCCCCCACCCCCTCTCCCAACACCACCCAAGACCCACCCTCCTTGCCCAATAACGTCTCGACAACTCAGCCTATCCCTAACCCCTCCCCTACTGCGGCCACCACAACGGGATTATTTCCGCCATCAGAAAACTCCAATATCACTGAAATCATCACCAAAAATACTGTCAAAAATTCCTCCAACACTACCCAAATCATTAATAACTCAACCTCTCCCACCAACTTAACACCGAATCAAAGCCATCCCCAACCAAAAATCTCATCAAATTTCAATCCTCCACCACAAAGAAAAGATAGTTGTCAAATCCCCATCAATAACCAACCTCAACAGATTATGTCCCAAGAGAATAATCTTTCAGCTCAGACGACCGCTCAACATCAAGGTGCCATCCCAGAGGACATGCAACAAGAAAAAATTCAAAACCCCACAAATAGAAGCAACGCCAATTCGGGCAACAGAAATACTGATCTTATAGTTTCGAAGCCTATGTTTGCGGCTGCTGTCCAAGCGAAACTTCGTAATCTCAATGAAGAGGTGCAACAAATTGACATTCAATATGACACTCACCTCGGTAAACCAGCTGTCTATTTCTCAGCCGAGGACTATTTCGTCAAATTGGCCCAAAAATATAAACTCACTCTGATAGGCAAGTTTTACAAAGGAAAACCATTTATGGATGAGATCAGGAAAGTTTTCATTAGACAGTTCCATTTGATTGGATCGGTGAAGATTGCATTTTTCGATCATCGACATGTTTATATTGACTTCTCTAATGAAGTTGACTATAATCATGTTCTCTTCAAAGAATTTGTTGACATTGTAGAGTCACCAATGAAAATTCTTAAATGGACAGCTAATTTTAATCCCGAAGAAGAAATATCCATAGTCCCGGTATGGATTCTTATACACCAACTTCCTTGGCATCTTTTAAAATGGAATATCATTTCTAAGCTTCTCAGAGATGTAGGAGTGACAATTGCACCGGACCAAGCTACTTATTCCAACTCGAGAGGCAACGTAGCAAAAATCAAGGTGGAAATAGACCTCATCAAATCTAAATTAGATTAAATTTGGCTCGATTTCAAGAGACTTGATGGTTTTGAAGATGGTAAATGGATCGATATAGAATATAAAAAAGTTCCCAGCTATTGTGTAACGCCCCGAAATCGGGTCCTAAGACGTCACACGGTGCTTAGGGTCACAAGTGACCCCAAGCTAACTCTTATACTGGCATAACTCATAAGCAACTGAATAAAAATACAAATTCATACAAATCAGCAGAAATTAACTCTTTTCTGAATCTGATCGATACAAAAATAGAATTTTACAGGATTACAATTCTGCCTTTACAACCAAAATTGAAACAAAATACATCAATTTCTACTGACTGTCTATGAAGCCTCTATTAGTACTGACTGTAGGTAGCCGGGTCATGACTCCCGACTACCCCAACTCAATACAACTGAATAAAGAAAATACAACACTATAACTCTGCATAACTAACCTAAGCCCTTGAATCAAAAGGACTCATCACCTGCTGACTGGATACCACGAACTGATTGGACCCGAAGGTGCAACTATACCTTGTACCTACATTCCGAGAAAATGCAGCCCACATTCGAAGATGTGGGTCAGTACCATGGAAAGGAACCGAGTATATGGGGGTGTATGCAGTTGTATAAACATCATCATCATAAATATTTATAAGAAATATGCAGGATATATGAAAGACTCACATAGCCCGAAGAAAATCATCATAATCATGAGAGGATGAAATAAGTATAATAACACATGTGAGTCATCATATAATTTGTCAATCACTTTCAGTTCATCAAGAATATCAATTCTCATAATGTAAATATCATTTAAATCTTTCGAAAGAATAACTTTCACAATTCCACTTTCAAATCACTTCACCATTCACCATAGACACAAGGAAACACACACACACTGGGAGATCCTATAACCGACATAAACCATGTGAGCTACATGAAGTCTAACGTACAACTCACGTTGGGGAGAGTCGTCCTATCCTTGCCATCGGAGTAGGACTTCCAGTATCAATTCAAAAACACTAGTGATCACTATATAAATCAGCCTCAGGCTCACATCCTATGGGGGCACGTAGTTCTAGGGAAGTAAGGTCACTTTATACTTTCCACTCGGTGCTAAAGATTACTCCCAGACTTAGCTCAGAAATTTAAATCAGCCTCAGGCTCACATTAAAGAAAATCCACAATAAATAATTCAACAATTTTCATCGGGAGCCAATTTGCTACCCCTTTATCATAATTAATAAAAACGTGGATTTCTTTCACAGTTGAGCTCAAAATAACTCATTCACGACCAAAAGGTCAAATCATTCAAAACATCTCAAATATTCAACATCAACGTGCTTATAACACATATTTTCTCGAAAATACAATTTCAAATGGGGTTCGTGACCCAAATATTAAAATCATGATAAATATCATTCAAGATTCATGCTTTATATCACCACACATGTAAATTCATCTTTCAAAATCATAAACATCAAGATTTCATAATAATCATCATAAGATATGGGTTCATGCTTCAAATTCATAAAAAAATCAAATAAAAATCATGCCTTTGTAAAAAAAATTACTTTTGGGCACAAGAACGAAAGAGAGTTCTTGTTGAAAACCCCCACATACCTTGAATGATGAACTTTAGATCGATACTCATTTTTGAGATGTTAATCGTACCTTTGAATGATAATTCTTGGAGTTCTTGAACTAGGAACTTGGAATCTTGAATAAATTTGCAGAATTAATGGTGAACTTTGGAGGTTCTTGAAGTTCTTGAATTAGGAACTTGGAATCTTGAATAAATTTGCAGAATTAATGGTGAACTTTGGAGGTTCTTGAAGTTGGATGTAGGAGCTTAGGGTTTTCTTTTTGAGGGAATTTGATGAAATATAACATATAATGCTTCTAATAGGCTTTAATATAGGGTTTGGACGGATTTTGGGTGAGAGGGAATGACCAAAACCCCCCTAAAAATCAAATAATTCTCGCATCTATCCTTTGGTGGACTGTTTTGATAGTCTGAAGTAGATCAACCATAACATTTTACTCCAATATCCAAATTGGATGAAACCAATTTCATTAGAAAGAGGACTCTCATATCTTTCCGTTGATATATAGTATCTCACCCAGATCATTGTTTACGAGGAGTTATGATCGTTTGAAGTTGATCCAAAAATTCACTTTTGATAGGCTGAAGTAGATCGACCATAACATTTTGCTCAGATAGACAAATTGGATGAAACCAATTTCATCGGAAAGAGGACTCGCAGAGCTTTCCGTTGATATATAGTAAATCTCCTATATCATTATGTACAAAGAGTTATGATCGTTTAAATTTGGAGAAAAAATACGCCAGGCCTCAGTACTTTTTTTTCCTGCACGTTTTACTGTTCACTACTATTCATGGTTCGATCGGAATGTTCATAACTCGTCGCTTGGGTGTCGGTTTTGGATGATCCACATATCATTGGAAAGCTTATTCGATACTCTATGCAATGATGGGTCATAATCTAAGATATTCCACACGAAAAATTTATAATTCATTCTAGAAGATAGAACCCAACATGTTTACGCACAAAATTTCAACAAAAAATTTTCCGAGGTATTACATCATCTCCCCCTTGGAAACATTCGTCCTCGAATGTCGATGAATAAGTACAAAATACCATGGAAATGAGGACAAAAGGCTGGGATAACGAAATCAATCCACTTACTTCACTCCAAACTTTCGAATACTTCATAGAACATGCAATTCATAATGAAAATGGTCACATAGTTGGATCTTAAACAAAGGAGACTGATTTTAGGGAATTGATATCTTTGGTTTATTCAGAGACTGAGAATCAAAGGTCTCGAAGGGGATCTCATCAAAAGAAGGACCACTTGCGCCCAAATAAAACGTCCCTCAACACTCCCTCCAAAAGATTCAAATGACATTGTTCGGGGAGAAAATGAACCATAATTTGATACAATCCTATCGTATGGGAACAAGGACCCATATGGCATAAATTAAGATAGGAATTTCTAGGTCTTGGGAAACATAACTCCTTGCTTCCAAACTTAGCAACACTTCCCAACTACTCTCTCGACTATGTTCAAGCCTAACTCCAAGTACTCATGAGATACGCCACATAACACTATACTATTAATCTATATCATGAACCTCAATACACACTGAGCCTCACAACTCCTCACTTCAAACGTAACTCTTATTGCTACTCCAACAACCATATACAATCTTATACTAGGGATCCGCTAACTTGCGGTGCATTCTTTTAGATATACAACTATAACATTCAAGCCTATACTAATAACCACATACGCACTTCGCACATGCACCTCTAAACGAACACCCATAAAGCATATTCCTTTCTTTCTCTAAGATTCCATCAACTACATCATTCACACATACTGGTCAATTCTTTAAACGACACACATAACATTTTCTCAACCAATTGAACTATACACAAAAACTCTGTATTACTATTTCTACAACCTCATAGAAGTGCATAAAACCAACGCACAACAATCTTTCCAAATAAACATTTAAAACTTCAACTAACCACGGCATGTATCAAGGACTTAGCCTCAATCTAACTTCACTTCACCGCCGTGAGCACACCATCTTCTATCATAGATAAGGAAGTATCTTCTCTCCCTTCTAGACAACTGCTCAACACCATTAGCTTGACTTAATGAAAAGGTCACAAAATTTTAAATCATGAAGACCTGAAACATGAAGGGATAATGTAAATAACTTGACTCTCTCTATTGAGGCCTTAGGAATAAAATATCAAATACAATGGGTTCATTAAGGTATCAAAACTGAAGACACCCATAACGGAAACTAAATCTCACTGATCAATAAGATTATTGCCTGAGTACTGGAACTGAACATACTTTAAAACTTGAGTATATGAGTCATGGGCGGCATGCCCTGAATTTAGAGCTCATAACTTATGGAGTGTGATTCCAACTGCTAGAAGAACTGGAATTTCTCATTTTTGGAAACTAGAAGAGTATGTAATTTTCCATCACGTGTATGAACATGAATTAAGATCATGGAACTGAAATGTAAAGCATGAGTAGGTTTTGGGACAGCTGAAAATACTGAAATAACATTGGGTCAAGCATCGATCTTTCTTACAGCAAATTTACAACTTACTGGTACTTCTACTAAAATGTAAAAGCTTGACTTGACTACTTGTTCTATCATCTCCCCCTTAGCTTTAAGCCACCACTCAAATTCTCAAATGCTTACTAATTTTGAATCTCCACGAACATCTCTATCGCCGAAATGTACACCATCTAGTGCTTCAACTCTTATTTCTATTAGCTCAACTTGAATACTTTCTAACCTTTTGATAGACCATGCTACTTCTGTATTCTCCCTCTAATACCATGCCTATGAACTTATGTTTCTAACCCATAAAAATCAAAATCACACTTAAGAGGCTCAACATTTCCAATCATACGCCTCGCCTTAACTTAGCCATCAAAACATCATCCATCGTCTAACTAGTATTTATCCATCTAACAATCCCATGGCACGACTCACTACACCACATACACTAATCCTCGAAATTAAAGCAGTCCCATAATATCTTGGGTGAACTTTCTCATCATAATATAATATTAAACTTAATTACAAGTCAACTACACTTAAACTCTTGTGTACACTGTTCAAGCCTATTAGGTCACTTCCGGCAACTAATACCATTAATCCGGAAACCGTCACATTCGGCTTCATGATCACCAATCGTTCAAACTTAAGGTCTCACACTTCACATAATTTATAACTCCATCTCACGCATAACTCCCACGTGAAGATTATAAAACAACACATCCATGAACACTAGCCCACTTAAACTTCATAACAATAATAATTGGTCCTAATCATATAGCCTATCTTATTCACAATCTATTAACACATCCTTCTTTCACCCGTCACTACTATGTATCCTTCATACACAACTTAACATAGTTCATAGCTCTCTACGTCTTAACTTAACTTCCTCTTGCAATCTGGAGAGCGCCTAGATTAACAACACTTACCCACCAAGTACTTTCATCAATAACCTATACTTTTCTAACACCACAAATACCATCAATAACTCTTTCCTTACCCTAAGCAAACAATAATCCACCTTAACTAATAACTCCTCCTCTAACTTTCACTAAACTAACAAACAAGGGTATATCACTTCATTACTAATTCAATCATAAGCAAAAATTCAGATATACATATTCAATAAATCGCCCTTACCACCTTTCTTATCACTACACTTCTAAACCCACACTTTCAACTAACACAGGAACGACAAGATAAATAACAAGTTGCTAGTGAATCGAAATAGGCCTCATACGTCTTCACTAGACTTTGGTTTTGTGTTTTGATCAAGAAAGTTATATGAATAACAAAGTAACTATGCTAGTGAATCGAAATAGGTCCCACAAGACTTCACTAGATTTTGGTTTGTATTTTGAACAAGAAAATGAGATGAATAACAAAGAAGCTATGCTAGTGAATCGAAAGAGCCCCACACGGCTTCTCTAGACTTTGATTTTTCACAAACATAATGATAACAAGATTACATAATACAAGAGATAGAAACTTGACACACAACATTCAACGATTTAAGAATACACCTTACTCTGTCTTAATTAAATAACTCATAAGAATGAGGGCATAACTTTCAACTTAAGGAACTTAACACAGTAGAGAGCTCCTCTCAAGCCCTTTGTGTAACTTTTGAAATTTCTTCTTGAAAATATAGAAGCATTACCTGGGGAAGAACTGGAGCTTGCGAATCATGTTATCTCAAAAATAATACATAGAGGGAGAAGTATAGATTAACATTGTAGATTCTGAGGAGGAATCTGAAAGCACATCTAACCTAGGCTTAGTTCACGACTTTTATGAATATGAATAAAGTACTTCAATCTTTGGAACTAAAAAGCACTGACAGGATACTTTCTAGCTCTCTTACAATCCCATAACTATCTACGGAGAATTAAGCTTAACTGTTTCTGATACCTTGAAAATGAGGCAGAGTTGGCCAGAATAGAGTAAGATGAGAATCTATATAAGCTTCTTGGAGAACCTTTTTATAGAACGATCTTAGACTTGAAAGAAGGGAATCATTTCCTAAATGCCCTGTAGCCTCTCGAAGAAAAGTATAGACGTCTCCATACCATTCCGCAAGAATCTACAATACACGACTTCATAGACACCCTAGGACACTTGAACTCTGTGCTCTGATACCAAGTTTGTAACGCCCCGAAATCGGATATCGAGATGTCACACGGTGCTTAGGGTCACAAGTGACCCCAAGCTAACTCTTCTACTGGCATTACTCATAAGCAACTGAATAAAAATACAAATCCATACAAATCAACAAAAATTAACTCTTTTCTAAATCTGATCGATACAAAAATAGAATTTTACAGGATTACAATTCTGCCTTTACAACCAAAATTGAAACAAAATACATCAACTTCTACTGACTGTCTATGAAGCCTCTACTAGTACTGACTGTAGGTAGCCGGGTCATGACTCCCGACTACCCCAACTCAATACGACTGAATAAAGAAAATACAACGCTATAACTCTGCATAACTAACCCAAACCCTTGAATCAAAAGGACTCATCACCTGCTGACTGGATACCACGAACTGACTGGATCCGAAGGTGCAACTATACCTTGTACCTACATTTCGAGAAAATGCAGCCCACATCCGAAGATGTGGGTCAGTACCATGGAAAGGAACCGAGTATATGGGGGTGTATGTAGTTGTATAAACATCATCATCATAAATATTTATAAGAAATATGCAGGATGTATGAAAGACTCACATAGACCGAAGAAAATCATCATAATCATGAGAGGATGAAATAAGTATAATAACACATGTGAGTCATCATATAATTTGTCAATCACTTTCAGTTCATCAAGAATATCAATTCTCATAATGTAAATATCATTTAAATCTTTTGAAAGAATAACTTTCACAATTCCACTTTTAAATCACTTCACCATTCACCATAGACATAAGAAAACACACACACACTGGGAGATCCTATAACCGACATAAACCATGTGAGCTACATGGAGTCCAACGTACAACTCACGTTGGGGAGAGCCGTCCTATCCTTGCCATTGGAGTTGGACTTCCAGTATCAATTCAAAAACACTAGTGATCACTATATAAATCAGCCTTAGGCTCACATCCTACGGGGGCACATAGTTCTAGGGAAGTAAGGTCACTTTATACCTCCCACTCGGTGCTAAAAATTACTCCCGGACTTAGCTCAAAAATTTAAATCAGCCTCAGGCTCACATTAAAGAAAATCCATAATAAACACTTCAACAATTTTTATCGAGAGCCAATTTGCTACCCCTTTATCATAATCAATAAAAACATGGATTTCTTTCACAGTCGAGCTCAAAATAACTCATTCATGACCAAAAGGTCAAATCATTCAAAGCATCTCAAATATTTAACATCAACGTGCTTATAACACATATTTTCTCAAAAACACAATTTCAAATGGGGTTCGTGACCCAAATATCAAAATCATGATAAATATCGTTCAAGATTCATGCTTTATATCACCGCACATGTAAATTCATCTTTTAAAATCATAAACATCAAGATTTCATAATAATCATCATAAGATATGGGTTCATGCTTCAAATTCATAAAAAAATCAAATAAAAATCCTGCCTTTGTAAAGAAAATTACTTTTGGGCACAAGAACGAAAGAGAGTTCTTGTTGAAAAACCCCACATACCTTGAATGATGAACTTTAGATCGATACTCATTTTTGAGATGTTAATCGTGCCTTTGAATGATGGTTCTTGAAGTTCTTGAACTAGGAACTTGGAATCTTGAATAAATTTGTAGAATTAATGGTGAACTTTGGAGGTTCTTGAAGTTCTTGAACTAGGAACTTGGAATCTTGAATAAATTTGCAGAATTAGTGGTGAACTTTGAAGGTTCTTGAAGTTGGATGTAGGAGCTTAGGGTTTTCTTTTTGAGGGAATTTGATGAAATATAACATATAATGCTTCTAATAGGCTTTAATTTGGGGTTTGGACAGATTTTGGGTGAGTGAGAATGACCAAAACCCCCCTAAAAATTAAATAATTCTCGCATCTGTCCTTTGGTGGACTCTTTTGATAGTTTAAAGTAGATCAACCATAACGTTTTACTCCAATATCCAAATTGGATGAAACCAATTTCATTAGAAAGAGAACTCTCATATATTTCCGTTGATATATAGTATCTCACCCAGATCATTGTGTACGAGGAGTTATGATCATTTGAAGTTGTCCCAAAAATTTACTTTTGATAGGCTGAAGTAGATCGACCATAACTTTTTTCTCCGATAGACAAATTGGATGAAACTAATCTTATCGGAAAGAGGACTCATAGATCTTTCCATTGATATATAGTAAATCACCCAGATCATTATGTACAAGTATTTATGATCGTTTAAAGTTGAAGAAAAAATACGCCAGGCCTCAGTACTTTTTTTCCTGCACGTTTTACTGTTCACTACTATTCACAGTTCGATCGGAATATTCATAACTCGTCGCTCGGGTGTCCCTTTTGGATGATCCAAATTTTGTTGGAAAGATTATTTGATACTCTACGTGATGGTGGGTCATAATCTAAGATATTCCACACGAAAAATTTATAATTCATTCTAGAAGATAGAACCCAACACGTTTACGCCCAAAATTTCAACGAGAAATTTCCCGGGGTATTACATATTGCCTCTACTGAAAAATACAAGGTCACTTTGAATATCAGTGCAGGAAAACATCTAGGGATGAGAGGATCAAAATGTAAAAGGAGAAACAGAATAACAAGGAAAAAGAAGCTAAACTTGAGAATTATAAAGTTGATGACGATGGTTTCCAGACTGTCAACAAAAAGAAAAGATCCAATGACAAAAGAATCTATAAACAATAAGAGAAGATTGTTCAATGTAATGGTGCTCAGATGGAGAATGACTCTCAGTATCCGAATCTGAACAAAGGCATCATTATAAAGGAACCTGCTGAGAACAACAAACTCCCTACCCTTGTGCATGTCCCTGGCAAAAGAAAGGTTATTGACACTTCTGGTAGTATGGGCCATACCAACACCTTTAATCCTAGAAAAAATATAAGAAATAAGGTGAACAAAAAAAGAAGAAATCAGAATTCCTCTCAAAATGTAATTTCGAGCAAATCTCAAATGATCACTGATACAATATCCACAGACCTTACTCAAAATTACCCTGAGAATCAAGTGAAAAATACTGCTAAGGATCGATCAGAAAAGGGAGAAAACTCTGCTAAAATAGAAAATACTTCTAGCTCCTTTTCGAATGTGAATACCAATCCGATGAATACTCTTTCTAATTCTGTTATAAATACAGATATTGTTGATACTCTTACTCATGAAGATCAGGACCAAATGGATAGTCATGGTGGTACCGAGCTAGATATTACCTCTAATGAGAAGAACACTGACCAATCGCAAGATAAGAATTGCAAGTAGGACATTGAATCTGATGAAGTTCATAAAAACTATTTAAAATTGATAAGTAGCACCACCATTCGATCCCGTCTGACGATGAGGATAGCTCTGATGATCCCGATTATGTAGAGCAAGAGGAGAGCTCTGACACTAGTGGCGAATATGCTAGCTTGGAAAGTGAAGAAACCACTAGTGATGAGCATGCTGAAAATTTGACTGAATTCTTTAGTCCTCACGCCCTGGTTGATGTTGTTGTTAGATCCACCTTTGATAATGCCATTAAATCTGGACACCTATCTCTTAAAAGAAGAGGATGAGGAAGAGGTGGTAGATCACACAGAGGAAGAGGGAACTATCAACAAAATCAAAGATCTAAAAGGATCCAAAAGAGTAATCCCTCAAATAATATTGATCAAGTTTAAGTCTTTATATTGGAATATTAGGAGCATCAACTCTAATGGTGCTCTAGAGAGACTTAAATGACTTATAAAATCTGAAAATCTCCCTATTATTGCCCTTGCTGAACCTTTCCATAAGGACAATAGGCTGGACAAATACAAGAGGATTCTTGGATACCAATTTTCCCATTCCAACTGCAACAGTCAAATCTGGCTTTTTTGGGACTCCAATACGGATTACATAATCAGTGAAGAGGATGATCAACAGGTTACTTGCACTATTACCATCAAGGGTAACCCTATTTTGATTTCGTATGTCTATGCCAAATGTGATGCTCATCTTAGAGATGACCTTTGGAATAAACTCAAAAGTATTAATGATAATTATAACCTCCCTTGGTTAATCGTTGGAGAGTTTAATTGCATAATAGATCTAGTTGAAAAGAAAGGTAGCTCTCTCCATAGAATGTCTAAAAGTATGAGTTTCATTCATTGTATCATGTATTGTGAACTTCAAGATGCAGGCTATACTGGTTCTCCTTTTACATGGTGTAATGGTTGGTCTCCAGACAGAAGAGTTTGGCAAAGATTAGACCGTGCTCTCACGAATCATCTATGGGGGAGTACATTTGATAATACCAATATTAACCATCTGATCATGATAGGCTCAGATCACTGTCCTCTGCTCATCACAGCTAACAATTCTCACAAAACTCCTATTAGATACTTTAGGTTCCTTGACTTTTGGACTAATGAGCCAGATTTCCTAAACATTGTTGAGCAAGCTTGGAATATTGAGGTGAAAGGTTCTCCTCTTTGGAAATTCCACCTTAAACTCAAAAACACTTCCAAAATGTTGTCAGACTGGTCTAAGAATATGATTGGTAATATCTTTACATCAATCAAATCTCTGGAAGAAAAAGTTGCTGATATGGAAACTCAATCTATTAGTGATAACTCTGAGATGAATAGGGTGGCTCTTAATCAAGCCAATGCTAAATTGATTAGAGCTTACAAGAAAGAAAAATCTTTCTGGAAACAAAAGTTTGGTATTAAATGGTTTGTTGAAGAAGAAGTCAATTCGAAGTTCTTTCATTCCATTGTGAAAGGGAGGAAAAGAAGGCTAAACCTCACAAGCATTCATGATGAGCAGACAACTGGATTAGTGGTGATGATAATATTTCTCAATAGGCTATCAAATTCTTTGAGAAACAATTCACTAAGGAAGACATCCTTTTGGATGACACTGTCATGAATTGCATTCTGATGATAATAAATGATGAGGACAACACTCTGTTGTTGGCCCCACCCTCCATGGATGAACTGAAGGATGACATTTTCTCTATGAGCGCACACAGTGCACCGGGTCCAGATGGTTTTTCTGGTAAATTCTACCATGCATGCTGGGATATTATCAAAGGGGACCTTTTACACATAATTCATGATTTTTTTGCCGGTACCCCTCTTCCCAGATCACTTACTCATACTTGTCTTATTATGATTCCTAAAATTGAGTCACTTCAGTATTTTTTTGACATCATACCTATTAGTCTTAGTAACTTTTCTAATAAAATCATTTCTAAACTTATGACTCAGAGACTAACTCCTATGATGCAGAAGCTAGTTTCTCCCTACCAAACTGGTTTTATTAAAGGGAGTCCCATCTCAAAAAACATCATCTTGACTCAAGAAATGGTTCAGAATATTAATCAGTCCCATCAATATGGTAATATTATTTTGAAATTGGATATGGCAAAAGCCTATGACAGGGTGGACTGGAAGTTTCTTTGCTCGGTCATGAGGAGAATGGGTTTTTCTAACTTAAGGATTGACAGAATTTGGAGACTCATCTCTAATGTCTGGTATTCCATCAATTTAAATGGTACCAGACATGGCTTCTTCAACTCTAGCAAAGGTCTAAAATAGGGAGATCCCTTATACCCTTCACTTTTTATTATTAGTGCTGAAATTCTCTCTATTATTCTATCTAACCTCCCTAATGAAGGCTTTATCCCCTACTCTTATGATAAAAAAAGGACCCTTAATTACTTATTTATGTTATGCTGATGACACTATTTTATTTTCCTCAGGTGATCTTTCTTCCCTCAACTTAATGATGTCAAAATTAGATACCTATGAAAAGATTTCTGGGCAAATGATAAATAGAAGAAAATCAGATTTTATAGTGTCTTCAAACTTTCCAGTTGACTGTATAAATGATGTTCAAAACATATCTGGATTCTCTCAACTTCAATTCCCGCTGCATTATCTTGGTTATCCCATTTATAAAAGAAAAAATAAGATTGTATATTACAATAACATGGTTGCTAAAGTATCCAACAAATTACAACGATGGCAAGGTAAATTACTTTCTTTTGAAGGTAAAGCCACCCTTATCAAAGCTGTCCTTTATTCTCTTCCCGTTCATTTATTATCTGTATCATATCCCCCCAAGACTGTTCTATCCCAAATTGAGAAAATAATTGCTAATTTATTTTGGGGACATAAGGACAATAAGAATAAACATCATTGGATAGCTTGGCAAGATCTTTTTTATCCTACTCTAGAGGGTGGTATTGGAGTCAGATCCTTAAAGGATGTTTGTTCTACCTTTTCTGCCAAGGCTTGGTGGAACTTTAGGACTAATCATAGTTTACTTCGGGACTTTTTGAATGTTAAATACTGCAAAAGAAAGCACCTTATTTGCAGGAAATGGTCTTATGGGCAATCTCATAATTGGAAAAGACTCATGAATATCAAAGATGATCTTGAAAACATCATTCTTTGGAAAATCAGCAAAGGAAATATCTCCTTTTGGTGGGATAACTGGACTGGCAAAGGTGCACTTGCTAAATGATAACGCTCAAACTACAGCTCTCGTAAGAGTGTAAGCGGTCGTCGTCAAATATAGAACCCAATTGGGTTGGGTGTCGAATCCCACAGGGAATACTCGGTCACTAAGTATGCAACGATTAGTAGACTTTTGGTGAAAGTTCTGCGGATAAATGGGGGATTTTATGCGTGAAGTAAAATTATCAAAATAGCAAAGTAAAAACGGAATGTTTAGTAAGATTTTAATCAATGAGAATTGTAAGTTAGGGTTATGTCCACCGTATGAGTTTTACGTATCTATTGGCTATGAGTTATGCGGAATTCAGACATGCACGCGCTTATAGAGATTCGTATTCTGTGGTAAATCCTAGTGTCTTTCGACCATCAAAGATTATATCACTTTAACTCTTTCGAGCTTAAAGCGTATACTAATGGTATGAATTCTCCAAGAGGTTAATCCAGTTACGGCACTAACTTTTAAACAGGGGTTGGTAGCCCTATTTCCTTGTCATTCTCTCTTTTCTAGACATGTAACTTTTCTTTCGAACAAGTTAATGCTATACTGGCGTATTCTATATGTTTACAACCATAAGAATTCAATTAAGATGAAGAGAGTAATGATATAAGCAGCATACGTATCAAGAATTCACAAACTCATAACAATAAATAGTGTCTCATAAGGCTTCCATAACCCTAACAGAGATGTTTAGATACTCATGAGTGCAACGGAAATCACAATAGATATAATCATCATACCACAACCTAGAATAATCTTGGCGATGAAAGTGATATGGCGTCAAAAGCTCTCACACGTTTTGCCCTAGCCGTTCTTCTCAAGATAGCCGAGTTCTTTGTGTTAGACTTACAGAATATTGTCACGTGAATTAGGAGCAAAAATCAAATGAAAAAGTCTTGAATTAATGAATGAGTGAATAATAAAAAGCTTGCTGAAAAATTCAGCAAATAGGGTTTTTATAACATCCTTCTCCTAGTCCTACTGAAATAGGGTTTTTATCCTTGTCCTAGTCCTACTGGGTTACTACATACTTGTCCTAATCCTACTAAGTTACTGCTGATCCCCCAAGTCTTTAGAAATACTATTTTTGCCCGGGACAAGTTCTCCATGCATCACTTTCAGTCCACAAGCTTCCAGAAGCTGCCTTCCTTCTTACGTGAAGTTTCCTTTGGCGTCCAACAGTCCATAAAATGCTGAAATATTCATCATAAATACCTAAAATCTTGCTAATCACGTTGGTTATCTCACTTACAAGAAAATGGACTAAAAGTGCAGGAATTATATATTTTGTCCTTAAAACTTAGCTAAAATATGGGTAAATTAAGGTGCTTTAGGCGTGTAAATACGCCTAACATCAACACCCCACACTTAAAGCTTTGTTCGTCCTCGAACAAAATATTACGTCCATGCAATCATCTACTTAGGGTTTCACAGTAACAACACAAAATATTCATCAAGACAGTCACAACAATTATTAACAAAGAGTAGTTTTCTAATCACTTTTAGAAACAATTCAACCTCCAACATAGACTCGTGATGATGGTTAATTCGTATTCAAAAGTTAAGGCACAAAGAATCATACAAGACTACCCAAAACTCATCAACCATGTGTGTCTCACAATATATCACCCATAATTACTCACAAGTATTTTATTTTTCAAAACATGGGTATAAGATTATCCTTGCTCTCACTCTCACAAAAAATTCATATGTTGCAACTGATGACCATAGGCTTTCCCTTAGTGTAATGCTCCACTAATATCAGAATGCTAAGCTTAGGATGAAATAGGTCTTTTACAGGTTGTAATGTAGGCTAAGGGACGGGTAGGACTATTTTGGCCAGAAATAGTGACTATGTTCCTAAGCTCTTTAATACATCACATTATGCCATTAACACTCTCTTTTAATCAACCCTGCTACCTTTTTTTCATCTATCACCCCTTTTCACCTATTTTGCCATTCAAGCATAACTATCTTTTTATTTAATCATAAACACAATTTATCTTTTTCTTTTTCTTTTCTTTTCTTATTTTTTTTATAACACACCTCTATGATAGCCACTCTTTTTCATAACAAATTTATGTACCAATACACTCTAAGGCATCACTCTCACCCAATTTCCTCTTATTTTGTCACATGACTTCACAATTTAAAGCACTTAGGAATTTGGATCAAATTATGGTCTTGAAAAAAATGGATTAGGCTTACATATGAGTCTGTCAAAGAAAATGGCTAAAGGCTCAAAGGGGGTTAACTAAGATAATGTCCATGGGTAGGTAAAAGGAAGGTAAACAAATACAGGTTACCAAAGAAATGCCTAAATCATCTCCTAAACTCACACTCTTTATTTCGCTTTACACACACACCGGGAAAGTTCTAGCATCAGCCACAAACATAGAATATACTATCATCTCACACACACAAGGCACATGGTCGACGTTATTAGGAGCAGTATAGACTCTTGACCCAACAGATGAATGAATTAAACCACACAATTATCACACAGTGAGTCACATGTAGAGCCTAAATGTCTCAATAGTAATGATTTAACACAAACTCTTATTATACTACCATGCCGTCTATCAGAACAATTTCATGCAAAATCTAAAAAATTTAAAATTAAACTAACTAATTACGACTAATTAAAACAAACAAGAACTAGAATAAATGCAAATGCAAATAAAGAAGTGTAGCATACAAATACCAGCACCCCACACTTAGACGGGACACACTGCCCTCAGTGGAAAATAAATAAGAAAAAACTGATTAGTCGGACTCCTCCGCTATGTCTGGGGTTATACCCCCTGCATCGGAATCATCATCAGAGTTCTCCTCCACGTCTGAGTCTAGCATTCGGCGATCATCATCGGTTGGCATGTCGTCATCAAGAGGTTCCTCAAAATATACACCTACTCCACACATAGCCCTCGCATGCTCATTCATTGGGTAGTCATAATCCAACTGTTGGAGCTCTGCAGCAGTTGGAACACGACCCCCGCTCATCATGGTAAACCTCGTCATGCCATATAAATGGCGGAAGAAGCTTTCGTCGCGAGCATGTCTTTCTGCAGTGGTTAGGTTGACGCCATGCATGGATTCAACATCTTTAACCTTTGTGAGTTCAACCTTCTTCGGGTTGTGTGGAAGCTTATTATCTGCAGGTTCCTCTTCGATGTCCTCCTTCCTCAATATCGCAGTCAACAGATTGCCAAAGCTGAAGTGGGACCTCTTGTGCAGCCTGGCCTTACGCATTGAAGATCGAATAATCGCCCCAATGTTGATGGGGATGTTCGTCATCAAAGTGTACACCAAGCACACTCTATCACGTGTGATCTTTGTGTACTGTGACCCTAGAATCAGGCAAAAATTGACTATCCGCAACCATATCCGAGCGTCTCTGTTCAAGGAGGCATACGGGAAGGTATTGTGCCGACCGGTATCCTTGTGACGACTCCACCGTGCCATTGATCTTGTTCCGCATAGTGTGTGTATGATTTCCCTGTATGGAGGTCTGCGATAAAGCTCCTTGAGCGGTGATGGATCCACAGATGAAAGACCCTGAAAAGAGTTGAAGAACTCCGCATTCAGTTGCAAGACTTGGCCCCGAATCTTCACTTCACTTCCGGTAGTCTTTGGGGACCAATTGGCATAGAATTCTCGCGTTAGATCAAGATTGCATTCTCCCATATCTTGGAAAATGAAATCAAGATGTAGCGCCATTATTTTAGCCAAAATGCGGGGTTCTTTCTTTGCTAGGCTCTCCTTTTGTATTAACTCCACATGAACATATTTTTTTACTTTATTGTTCTTGTACCACTCCTTTCCTTCCTCCTCTAGGACCCATTTTATCCCGTACATGCGTTGAGGTATTTGCAGCGAGGAGAATTCAGCTTGCTCTTTTCTTCCCCTTTTCTGGCCTTTCTGTGAGGTAGATGCTTTTTCTTTTCTGGGTCAACTTTTTGGTGCCATTGTACCTGCTATTAAAATAATAGTCATGTTAGCTTCATCTCGGTAGATACAATCGACATATAAACAGTAGTGGTACCACCCCACACTTAATTTATTGTGACAAACTAATTAAGTGAAAGATGTCGATTACTCAGACTTCATCGATATACGTTTAGGTGTTATGTTCCAACAATATAATCAGTGCAGTCATACTTTTCTTGTCATCTTAACTATCCTTTTTTTTATTCTATTTCATGAAATCTTGGCAATGCTTTCATGTTTGGATTGATGTACCTTTTGAGCAAGACTACTACATAGAGATTGAATCAAGTTATGGCATTAGAAATAATCACAACATCGTATGTTTGTAGTCAACCATGATTTTCATCTCGATGAATAAGTCATTCGAACATGTAAGCTTTCTAGTTACAAGATTATGCAATTTTCTTGACCATGTCAATTCCGCAAAAGTATGACAGTGTATCCAAATCAAATTTAGGTTGGAACCAAGTCTAGAACATCCTTACGTATTCTTTCACTCACTTAGTTGTATCACAACAAATCAACCATATTCAAATCACCAACACTACTTCAAGATTTAACAATTTATTATAGGCGTAGTGGTGTAGTACTTTACGGAATATAAAAGAAGATCAAAGAAGTACTTACTTGGTTGATGGCCTCGGAAGATGTTCTTGCAAAGTTAAAAGAGCAAAAGGAAAATTTTTGAGAGATTTTGGAGAGGTAGGCGGCGCTTAGGTTGAATTTGCAATGCATTTTTGTTCTAAGACTAAGGTTCTATTTATAGGACAAGCTTGGGTCGGGTTTTGACCCATTTGGAATCGGATTAGGAGACCAAAAAGTGAGCATAGGCGGCGCCTAATGCTTTGCCTATGCTTGGCATAGGCGGACCTTTTGCAAAGCCTAGTTGAGCATAGGCGGCGCCTATGCTATGGCATTGTTAGGCATAGGCGACGCCTATGCCATGGCATTCTAGATTCAGAGACAAAAGGATTTTGCATAGGCGGTCCCTATGCTATGGCATTATTAGGCATAGGCGTCGCCTATGGTATGGCATTGTAGATTCAGAGAGCTTAGGCCATAGCATAGGTCTTGCCTTATTCGTTGCCTAGATTTACATAGGCCTTGCCTTGTTCGTTGCCTCAATTTTCATAAGCAATGCCTAACCCATAGCCTTTGCTTCTTCATTCCAAACTTACCACCTTCAACATGACACAATTCCAAGTTAAAATTTAGGCTAGATCTCCTCCTTTATACGTCTTACACCTACACTTATTCAAAAACAACAAAAACGATTAGAACGATGGGTTGCCTCCCACCAAGCGCCTTAGTTTTGGTTGTGGCTCGACTCTTCTTTTTGGATTTTTATTTAACAAAAACAAACTCTTAGTAAAACAAAATGACTAAAAACGATGGGTTGCCTCCCATGTAGCACTTGATTTATTATCGCGGCACGACATAGTTACCTCGATTACTTAGACTTCGTCGAGATAGATGGTGCATCGTTTTCTGATTGAATTCAGACGACGCTGATGCTTACTTGTAGGCATGCAATCTTCTTCGAGATGACTCTTGTGCATACATATCCCAGGAGGTATACCAATTATATCATCAATAGTCCAACCCATAGCTCTCTTGTACCTCTTCAGAGCAGAGATGAGAGCCTCTACGTGCTGTTCACCTAAATCAGCCGCAACACTCACCGGAAGTGTATTTCCACTTCCCAAGAACGCATACCTTAGGTGACTGGGGAGCTCTTTCGATTCTAGCACTGGTGGCTCTTCAATGGAAGTCTTCACTGTTGGTGACGTTCGATTCTTAAGATTAAGGTCCAGCTTCTTAGGAGCATTAGAATAGGACCTTATTCCTGTTAGAGCACAAATGGTTTCTTCATATTCTTCAACCTCCTCACGCTCAAAATTCAACAGCATAGCAGACAATGGCTCAACAGTAAGCTACTTCTCTACAAATAATCCTTTCTCATCCTCATAGTAAACATCAGCTACAGAGAACACATCCATATCTCTAGGCTGCTTCATCAATTTGCATACATCAAAACGGACTACTTCGTCATTCAGCCGAAATAAAAGCTCATTAGTTCTTAAATCAATCAGCACACTTCCAGTTGCGAGGAAAGGACGCCCCAAGATTATGGGAACTTCAGAATCCACCTCGCAATCCAAAATAACAAAGTCTGCAGGAAAGATGAAGGTGGAAACCTTCACCAACAGATCATATAAGATACCAACAGGCCATTTTACCGACCTATCTGCCATTACAAGCCGCATATTGGTTGGTGTAGGATCGCCCAACCCTAACTTTCTGTACACGGATAGCGGCATCAAATTGATGCTAGCTCCCAAATCGCACAACGCCTTAGCAAAATCCAATGATCCAATCGTGTAAGGAATAGTGAAAGCACCAGGATCTGTCTTTTTCTGAACTAGCGATCTTGTAGCGATTGCACTGCAATGATAAACATTATCTGCCAGCTCATAGCTTACTGCCCGCTTCTTTGTCAAAAGGTCCTTCATGAATTTAGCGTATCCGGGCATCTGCTCTAGCGCTTCCACCAAAGGAACATTAATAGTCAGCTGCTTCAACATAGTCATGAATTTACTGAACCTGGTATTATCAGCTTTCTTCTTCAGTCTCTGCGGAAAAGGTGGTGGTGGAAGGGGAATAGTTTTCTCCACCACTTTCTTTTTACCTTGCTTCCAACTATCAATCTTTTTAGGCTGCAGACGTCTAGGGGTGACTTCATGAACACACTCTTCAGCTTCTTCGGCCTCTTCACATTCTGCATCAATAACATTATTCGCTATATGATCAACCACCTGCTTGCCTTTGGATGGATTTTCCAACGCTTTACCACTCCGGGTAGTAATAGCCATACATGATCTATCATTCCTCGGATTTTGCACTGTATTGCTAGGTAACGTTCCAGCTTTTCTTTGATTGAATGTCGCTGAAAGTTGACTCAATTGCTGCTCCAGCTATTTTATTGAAGTGGAATATGAGTTAACCAATTGATTTATTGAAGACAAATCGTTCTTCACCTCATTCACTCCCGTATTAGTTGCCTCCACTCCTTTCAGCAGCTTTGCCATCATATCTTCCATAGACATCTTCCCAGAACCAGATGCCGCGGCCTCACGATTTCCAGGAGGAATATACAAACCACTCTTGTCAGTATTATTCTTCCAACTACCTTGATCACGGTCCTTGTTTCCAGATTTATCATAATAGTTCCGACCTTGGTTTCCTTGGGCATTGCCTCGGAAACCCCCCTGATTATTCAAGTAATTTGCTCCCCCCTCAGAATCGGAATCATATCTTCCCTGTGATACAACGGCTTTAACCTTTTCGGTCTTCCCTGATAATAAGTGCTTGGTAAGAAGATCCATCTGCGTTTTCATGTGAGCCATATCTTGGTCACGTTCCTCTTGTCTACGCCTCTGCTCTGCAGTCAAGCACATATATACGGTAGAGCTTACTACCTCAGAATCCCTAGTATGCCAAGCTCTACTCTGCTTTGTCATACGATCTAGCATATCACTTGCCTCAAGAAAAGTAAGATCCATGAATGACCCACCTGCAGCATTATCAACCACTGGCTTTGTCACTGAGTTCAAAGCCCTGTATAATATCTCCATCAAGTAGATGTTGGTCATCTGATGATTTGGGCACCGCATAAGCTTCTTCTTGAACCTCTCCCATGTTTCGTGGAGAGCTTCAGTTGGAAGCTGTCGGAAATTGCTGATCTCATCTCTCAACTGTGCTCTCTTGGATGACGGAAAAAATCTTTATAGGAAAGCATCTTTCAATTGCCTCTAATTAGTAATAGAATTAGGAGTTATCCCATTCAACCATAGAGTTGCCTCCCCAGACAGAGACAATGGAAATAAGTGCAGCCGAATTGCATTCTGCCCAACTCCTGGATTGTCAAATGACTTGTATGTTGAAATAAAGTTGATCAGATGTATATTCGGATCATCTCCTGCGAGTCCACCAAATAAACCTTTGAGCTGCAATAGATGAATCATGGTGCTAGTGATATTGAACTTGGCTCCAAGTGCCAAGGGCAGAGGAATAATAGCCCCTGTGGCACCAGCTCCATCAAGATCGTCATCATCATCATCAAAAGGAGCCTGCACAGCTCGGCATTCAGGTCTCATTCTAGCTTGATGATCTCTCATGTTCACAGGCGCTACCACCTAATCTGCACGCCGTGGATTAAGTAACTCATCATCACCCAGGTCCTCATCATCAGGATTTGTTGCTCGACCTGGGTTATCAATATTCTGTTGATGCACTTGAGCAGCTGCCAACGCAGCTAATCTAGCCTGCTCCTGTTGAGCCGCCCTTCTTTCAATGTCACATTATGCATCCATTCTGCCAATAAGTTGTGGTTCAGGATTTATGGGTAATAACGGTTGACATGAACTTCGAGTGTTTGGCATGCACTCAAACAAACCTGAATAAAACAAAAACAACAACTAAAAGTAAAATCTGAGAATCTTTGACCAAAGGGTCTAGTAACTATCACAAACTTAGTTGACAACTGTATTCCCCTGCAGCGGCGCCAAAATTTGATAACGCTCAAACTACAGCTCTCGTAAGAGTGTAAGCGGTTGTCGTCAAGTATAAAACCCAACTGGGTTGGGTGTCGAATCCCACAGGGAATACTCGGTCACTAAGTATGCAACGATTAGTAGACTTTTGGTGAAAGTTCTGCGGATAAAGGGGGGATTTTATGCGTGAAGTAAAATTATCAAAATAGCAAAGTAAAAACGGAATGTTTAGTAAGATTTAAATCAATGAGAATTGTAAGTTAGGGTTATGTCCACCTTATGAGTTTTACGTATCTATTGGCTATGAGTTATGCGGAATTCAGACATGCATGCGCTTATAGAGATTCGTATTCTATGGTAAATCCTAGTGTCTTTCGACCATCAAGGATTATATCACTTTAACTCTTTCGAGCTTAAAACGTATACTAATGGTACGAATTCTCCAAGAGGTTAATCCAGTTACGGCACTAACTTTTAAACAGGGGTTGGTAGCCCTATTTCCTTGTCATTCTCTCTTTTCCAGATATGTAACTTTTCTTTCGAACAAGTTAATGCTATACTGGCGTATTTTATATGTTTGCAACCACAAGAATTCAATTAAGATGAAGAGAGTAATGATATAAGCAGTATATGTATCAAGAATTCACAAACTCATAGCAATAGATAGTGTCTCATAAGGCTTCCATAATCCTAACAAAGAAGTTTAGATACTCATGAGTGCAACGGAAATCACAATAGATATAATCATCATACCACAACTTAGAATAATCTTGGCGATGGAAGTGATATGGCGTCAAAAGCTCTCACACGTTTTGCCCTAGCCGTTCTTCTTAAGATAGCCGAGTCCTCTGTGTTAGACTTACAGAATATTGTCACGTGAATTAGGAGCAAAAATCAAATGAAAAAGTCTTGAATTAATGAATGAGTGAATAATAAAAAGCTTGCTGAAAAATTCAGCAAATAGGGTTTTTATAACATCCTTCTCCTAGTCCTACTGAAATAGGGTGTTTATCCTTGTCCTAGTCCTACTGGGTTACTGCATACTTGTCCTAATCCTACTAAGTTACTGCTGATCCCCCAAGTCTTTAGAAATACTATTTTTGCCCGGGACAAGTTCTCCATGCATCACTTTCAGTCCACAAGCTTCCAGAAGCTGCCTTCCTTCTTACGTGAAGTTTCCTTTGGCGTCCAACAGTCCATAAAATGCTGAAATCTTCATCATAAATACCTGAAATCTTCTAATCACGTTGGTTAGCTCACTTATAAGAAAATGGACTAAAAGTGCAGGAATTATATATTTTGTCCTTAAAACTTAGCTAAAATATGGGTAAATTAAGGTGCTTTAGGCGTGTAAATACGCCTAACATCACTAAACTGATTAATTATCGCAATGCCTCTAAAAGAATCATGGTGAACCATTTTTTTTATGAGAGGGGCTGGAACATCCCAAAACTCATTGAGGAGCTTCCTTTCTATATTGTTAATGATATTAAACAGGTGAATATCCATTATAACTATGATGATTGGCCAATTTGGAATATTGATACTAAAGGAATTTTCTCCTGTAAGATAGCTTGGCATAAGTTAAGGATTCAAAGAGCTTACTCCTTCACTTCCTCTATGATATGGCATAAGAGGCTCCCATTCAAAATCTCCTTTTTTATTCTTAGATTGATTCATGATAATATTCCTACTGATGTTGCAGTGAGGAGATTTAGAGTTAATAATTATTCTATGTGTTCCTGTTGTTTAATCCACAAAGAAGAGAATTCTCTTTATATTTTTTGCCAAAGCAACATTGCCGAACAAGTTTGGTCTTACTTTAGCCAAACATGTGGCATTACCATCAGATTTGGTGATATTAGACAGATCCTTATGTCGTGGTGGCTTTCTAAAACTAAGAACAAAATTCATGCTTCGTTTATTCAATGTTTACCTTCCATTATTTGCTGGGAAATCTGGATGAGTAGATGTAAGGCAAAGTTTGAGAATAGACATATGCCTTTCAGATCTATTATTAGACAGGTTTGCAATATGAAGGTAATGCTTCTTAATTGTCACTTTCCTGGCCTTAATTTTTCTTCTAACTAGATTGATTTGTGTAAATATGTTGAGTTGGCTAAACAAGTTGTTATCAGTAAAATAATCAAGTGGCAAAAACTAACCAGTGAATGGCTCAAACTCAATATAGATGGAAGCAGTAAAGGCAACCCGAGCAGTGCAGGTGGTGGAGGGATTATCAGAAATAGTGAGGGTTGTTTTGTTTTAGCTTTTGCTGAGAACTATGGGATATGTAGTAATAACGTAGCAGAGGACAAAGTCATTCTCCAAGGCATCAAGATCTGCATCAGCATGAGATTATCTAATGTTATCATCGAGGATGATTCACAAATCATTATCGATATGATTAACAACAAAATGAAATCACTGTGGCAGATTTACTACATCATTGATCATATTATCCAACTCTCTAGCAAATCCAATTTTATTTTTGTTCATACTTACAGAGAGGGAAACAAACTTGTTGATCTCTTGGCTAACTATGGTGAATCTATTTCCGACAATATTATCATGAACTCTGTCAACCTACTACCGAATTCTGCCAAAGGCTTTTTGAATCTTGAAAAGCTCGGTATACTAAATTTCAAATTCATTACAAAGAGTAACCATTTTGTTATTAATGGTACTTAGTATATATTGTTATATAATTATGCTAACCAAGTTTATAGCATAATTTTGGCCTTACTGTCAAATCTCTTCAGAGAAGGAGATGTCCTCTAGGATAATACTTTGCTTTTCTCATTTTGTTCTGGAGGCTATGGTCTATGTCCTCCTCCATGTACTTATGTTATTTGATAATATACAGATCGGGGTCATTGCCTTAACCCTATAATCCACAATGGTGGATTTCTGTTTTAAAAAAAAAACTTTAAGAGGTAACAAATTTAGTGGTTTCCACTGAGCAAAAGCTCACTGACTATTCATAAGTTATCGTGGGTTTATTTTTCAGTATTAGTAATATATCAAAACCAAGATCATTTCAATTATATATACAAATTGTAGGAGCTAAACTTTGTGTTTACCAGTTTTATTTTATTTCTCAGATCTAGCAACCATAAATTCTATTAGCATTATATGTTTTTTTTCTAGCTAGCTGAGATTTTTGGTCTGATTTTGTCATGCCATATTCCTTCTTTTTCAAAAGTTTGTATGTTCCTCCCTCTAATCTGAAGATTTTCTACTGTGATTTATTTCTCCTTTAATTTGATGTATTTTTAAAGTTGCGATTCATAAAACAGAATATTTTCACCATAGCACTATTTTAGGTATATACTTGTAAGTGAAAATAATTTTTCTTTTGTTTTTTTCAATTTCATGAAACAATAAAAGCAGTTGAGTTTCAAAATTTTCAGAAATTTATGTCAACATATTTTGTGAAGTTCAACTACGAGAAAAGGTAAAAAAAACTTCATGAAAAAATATTTCCTTAATATTTGTGATATATTTAGTAAGTTTCTTAACACACATACAAATCTTAAATTAAAACTACTAAATTAGACCTAGCTCCAACTCTCTAGACTATATTTATTATTCATCTTCAGTTATTAGTCAACAAAAATTTGCTTTGTGCTTATACTTGCCACAGATGTTACATGAACTAATTTTAAACCCCAACTAGTGATCCTCCATTCTCAAATGGTGAAACTCCTTTCCACAAGTGTAAGAATCCATTTGTAACTATACTTTCCATATATGCATACCGTATTTGTCAATTGTCAATGTTGCTATCGTTTTTCTCAAGCCCTAAATAAGAAAGACCAGGGGAGGGATTTGATTTGTCCAATTTTATAGTTTGGATCATGCAACAAAAATTTTAATACCACAGAAAATGTGGGGTTGCTTTTCAGAAAAAGAATGTTCAATAACGTGGACATAAGTAACGCTTCTGATTCTTAACTATTAAATATTTATCTGAACATGACAGTATTGACAGTATTCAGGAGGTGTATGCATCACAATAATCAACATAAACAAAACTTCTAGGAGATCGATTCAGGCAACTAACAAAATTCACCACCCAGGACCAAAAAAATCAAGCCAAAGAAGGAAAATGAATACATGACGAGCAGCGAGACAAGCATAAACAAGTTTGATGACTATGAAAGAATTCAGTACCTAAGTTTTAGTAATCTATTACAACCCAGTATGGCTAGATAACCTCCAAAGTTTCTTGAAAAGACACTTATCAGATATAAGCTGCTCAATGCACAAAATTTTCTTTGTTTTTATCACTTGTATTTGTTTATTCTTCTTGTTCACAGTAATTAGAGCTCTATAATAATTTATTTTTCATAATTTTTCAATAATACAAAGTGATCGCCAGCTAATTTTTAGGATCATTGTGATCGTCAACCTACTGTTATTTGTGTTTAAGACTAGTGATGTGTGAATTAGTATAACTACCTAAACTCCATTTTATTCTTTAAGTTAAAGAAGCTTTTTTTGCAGTCTTACAATTTTATTCCTAAGGATTCACAATGAATAATGTTTGTTTTTATACCTCTTTATTTTTGGAGATGTTTTTTGATGCTATAGGTCGATGAGTTTTGTATTGTATTCTTTCTTTCTGTGCATCTAGATTATCATGATATGGACTTGTAAACCATGTAAGTGATGCTTCGCTAATATTTTGTTTTCTTCAAAAGTACAGTTCTGAATATTCAAGTAACCAGTTTCAAAAAAATGAAACAGTTCTGAATTTTTTTCGTGTTTGAGCTAATCAATTAATGTGTCTTATATTAAGCATGTACATCGTTGTTTTAGAGTCACTGACATATTGAATTTGTATGCATGCCAATATAACACGATTTAATATAATTTTTCATGGCATTAGTTATTCCATTTGATTTAACCTTATGACATTTCTAGTTTCTTTATACTTTTCACTTGGTGCATTTTGTAATTTAGCCTTTCATAATGCAGATCAAATCATACTTTTTACTTTCCTATGATAAAAGCTGAAGAAGTATCAGGATCTCAATCTGCCGAAGTCTACAACTTGGGTATGTAAATATACATAACGACTAGCTACTAAAAATGGTCATAGATATGCAGTTTTTGCTCTGTTTTCTTTTCTGGACTAAACAAACTTACTGAATATACCCTCTTCTCTGCAGGAAAAACTTCTTGAACCTGTATCTAAGAAGACTAAGGTATGTATGATTTCTTAGAAAAAGATATGATCTTTTTGTTCCTTAAACTGTTGGTTCTTTTCTTAGTTTCCTCAAGTTATTCTTTAAAGGTAGATCAATGCAACATCCAGTGTTTTGGTTTTGTTTCCTTGTAAATATGTTCATTTCAATGGTGCAAGATGGTACTCAATGTAGATGGCTAGAGTTGTTACATATACTGGTGACAAAAACATTCAGAATGCTCGATTATTGGTTGAAAAAATTAGAAAACCCCTCGAGTTAGATACAGATGGTATTTGGTGTACATTTTCAGGCTCTTTCCCTGAGATTTATACCTTCAAGATGAAGTATGATTTGGTTCTTAAGCTGCATTGTTTCTTCAAGTGTTATTGTTGTTGTTTTCTTCTATTCTTGTAATTGTGTTGTGTGATATTTATTGTTTGTGATAATTTCTATTTTATAGAGGTTTGTCCTTTATATTAAGAGTGGTATTTTTTTCTGCTGTTATACTGGACATTATGATGATTATGAATCTGTATTTCAGAGATCTAAAGAAGAAGCTGACAATCTTTTATCCTTGTTCAATGCTGAATGTTGATGTGGCAAAAAATAATACCAATGATCAATATCGGGTTGGAGGGGACTCTAGTCTTGTACTCTGCTTTTTTCACTTTTAGATGGTTTTTGCATGACTATTAGTCTATTAGTATTGCAACCCTGAATAAACTTGAGACACTATTTTCTATTGCATAAAAGAAACTATTTCCGCTTTCATTTTTTAGACTCTCAAGGACCCCATCAATAAGACATGTACAATACACAGTGAATGCTTAATTTTATTTTAAGTGGATGTACCATATAAGGTGAAGCACAAACACCTAACACACATCTTTAAGCAAACTTCAATGTTTGTCGCGCCATTCCTTTTTGAAAGTTTGTGCTGTTTATTAAGGCATAATAACTATGTTGATTATCCTTTTATTTTTCTCTGCAATTAGGCAATGATTATTCTCGCTTCGAAGAAAGAAGGTATTCTAATTATGAAGCGCTATGTAGTTTTCAATGGTGATGGTACGCTTGCCAAACTTAAAGATTTTGAGATTAAATGTAGAGGTGAGCTAAAGTTCATCAAATTTTTCCAGGTACTCCATTTGTGAATACCCAATTTATTTTTTTCTTTCAACTAAAAGATGTTTTTTTTTCTCCTATAGACTTTCTGAAAGACATGGTCCATGAGGGTTCATAAAGCTGATCCCACTTGTTTGGGACTGAGGCGTGATTGATGCTATATATTTTTTGAAATTATTTACTTCAGTGAATGGACACAATAATTGGAGAAAGTGATTATAGTTGATGTATTTCCTTCCATAGTGGACTTAATATGTTATGACAATTCTGATTACATCTTTTGTTGGATTTTTCTATTATAGGCACAAAAGGGATTCTAATTCCTGATCTCTTGTATAGAAGTCCTAAGTTATACGAAGTTGGCTGAATCAGTGAATTTAGATGTTGAGAAAAGTAATTGGAAGAGAACTAGTTTGACTTAATTATGGTGTGAGTTAGAATGTCTAGGAATATAAGATGCATTTTTTTTTGTACTATAAATTCATGTTTGCTAGTCCTTCATATCTAAAGTCATGTGATTGTTTCACATTGTTTTGTTGGTTGATATCCCTAGGCATTGATCTTCCCATTGCTTGTTATTAAATGGATTTACTGTCTGATCTGACAAAAACTAGTGAAAATTATTTAGGAGGCTTTTAAGAGAGTCTGTTGTTGAAGATGCCTCTGTTTTACCCCTTATGTTTTTGGGTTATCATGAAAGATTGACATGGTGTGCATCTTGAAAATTGTGAGTTTCTATTATCTATAAATAGATGTCTGTTTTTTTTTTTTTGTTTAGGTGCTGACTTGAGTTGTTGCATCTTGCCTTACTTGCAACCTTTTAGATCGTCCTAGCTAATGATTGAGAAAAGAAAATCAGGCTATTTTTGATGCATATATGACTATTTTATGAAGCACAATTTTTTTTATTTCTTCATTTATAACAAGGTTTGGTTAAATACTATATGATAACGAGTGAGGAAATTAAGACCATTTCATCATTATTGTTGGTCATATTTTATTCTGGACACAAGAAGCTGCTACTCTTGCCATTATATCTAGCTGGCATTTCAGGAACTGGTTAACATTTTATCCTTTTCTATTTGATTATACTTTACTATACCGTGTGAGAGTTTTAGCCACATTCTTGCCTCTGAACAACTAGTTCAATCTTGAAGAGTTATACAACTCTAATCCTCTTATATTTTCTCTTTAGTATTCCATTGCTTAGCATAATTTGATTATCAAAGCTACTATTGCCCATTAAACTCAATCTTGAATAGTATGATCAATGAGGATCCAACATTTGCCCAATTGAAAGTTTTGATGTTTACTTGTTTTATCAATTTTATGCTGTCACACAAATTGATTCTTGACCAAAAACATATTTGCAGACTGAACTTTTTGACAAATTCCTCCACGGATCAACCTTAGAGGAATGTTATTCAGCATTTACTTCCGTGGCCGATCGGTGGTTTGGCCTGCTTGATGTAAGTGAAGATTTATCTAAGCAAACTGCTGCGAAGTTCTTAAGTTTAAGCATGCTATGTATAATTGCAACTTATGCAAATGTGATCAAAAGTAGCATTTGTCCAAATCTATTATATTTGCAGTTATAAGTATACTATTTTTCCAGAATCAAGGCCAATATATTGCAGACAGTGAGTTCCAAATACAAGTATACCGTCATATAACATTAGAAGTAGAAGGGAATTTATTTCTGTGGTTTCTATAGTATACAAATATAAAATACTAGAGTTTAAACAAATTGGGATGTGATTCTAACGATCAACTTGTGGTTTTCTTGAAGATATCTCTTAGTGATTTGCGATCTACATGAATTGAGAGTTTCTTGGCTAATTGAGATTATTTATTCTCTTAGGTGTCCAAAATGAAGAAGTAGATCATGAAGAAAGAAGTGATGAAGACATTGACCTGAGAAGATTTTTGAATTGTTGATGTAGATGCTTTAATATCGATCTTTTTGATATTGAATTTCTTTAAACTTATCGTCACTCGAACTTGATACTATTTGTGGAAAAACTAATTATTTGACTTTGTTTTTGAATTTAGATTACTAGTTTGTTGCATATTTTGGATTATTATATAAATGAAAGGTATTGTTTTGTGATGTGTGCATATATATATATAATTGTAGCAACATGCCAAAAAATCGTTGCAATAGATATCCAAAATAGTTGCAATAGGTCATGAAAAATCATTGCAAAATACAAATAAGTGTTGCAATAGATTTTTGAAATAGTTGTAATAGAATAATAAAAGTGTTGCAATAGGGTTATTGAAAAGATTTATTGTCGTTGCAATAGGGTCTACTACAACGGTTCAAAACCGTTGCTATAGCTAAGTGGACCCTTCCCAACAGGAGGTGTACAAAATCGTTGGCATAGATAGCTCTATGGCAACGGTTGCCATAACCGTCGTATAAACTGTTGCCATAGATCTATGCCAACGCTCACATATGGGACGCCTTTCAAATCATTGTAATAGCTCTATGACAACGATTTTCATATCTATAGCAATGTTTTTCGAACCGTCATCGTAGAGGTAATTTCCAGTAGTGAATAAACGAAAAATGTAACAAGTCGAGGGTCCAGAGAGAATACTTTTGATGTGAAAAGTAAATTTATGTTTAAAAATTCATCAAGTTCTTTAAAATTAAATGTGATAAAACTTAAATTTCAAATCCTTCTTTGATCATCTCAGCATTAGAAGTACTCTTTCCCTTTTATGTAGAGCTGGACATTGAGCATTTTTGAAGTTTAGTTTCTATATTTGTTTATCGGTAAATGAAAGTAGATATTAAGTATGAACTTTTAAAATTTGATATGATAAATCAGATTTTGATTCGAAAAATCAACTTGGTTGATTTAATTTGATTTGAACATTTGAAAAATCACCTAAATTAATTTGACTATTATTTAAAAGTAATTCAAACTGAACCACAAACATGCCCAATTACCAGTATTGCCATGTCTTCCCTCTTCCCTTATCCCTTTTTCTTTTCCCAAAAAAAAGGTAGGAAAATCACACAAAACCTTATTATTTAAGTATTTTTATTAGGTTCTTATGTATAGGATACTTATAATTTATATGTCCATTCGTAATTTAGCTTCAAGTATTATTTGCAATCATGAAAAATTATTAAAATAATTGAAACAAAAATCAAGCAGCCGGATGCATAAGGTATTTCGCATTAATCAGGTTCAGAGAAGTTTTGCACCTCAAGGAGTATGTTGTAATAATATAAGTTAACGTAAATATTAGTTCGGTCCTTTAAAAGTAGAGTTATTCAAAATCAAATAGTATTCGATAAGCTAACCGCATAATTGACTCATTGACTTATCGGATAAATAGTTGGGGAATGAACTAAAATTTTATAAAATTAACAGCTTATTGGTGAGGGAGTGGATTACTCAATTTTCTTATTGGATAAACCGTCAGCCCATTAAGAATTACCATGTATACTTATATTTTTTTCACCTAGATATATAAAGTATATATTATATTATTATAAAATACTAGTTTAGGATACGTGCGTTGCAAGTGTCATTTTTTCCTTTTATCTTTTGTCTTATATCGTACCATGTTTGGCACCTCATAAATTTCAATATGTCTATCTATGGTGAATTGGCAAAAGAATTGATTTGAAATCTTTTTTAAATCAAAAGTTCGTTTTAGTTTGATAATTTTATCACTTTGAATTCACATGTTATCATACTCCATTTTAATTTGATCAATCACACATAACCCTTGAAAATTTAAGAGTTTAGTAAAATTAGAAAATAAAAATGAAAATAAAAGTTACATACTGACAATTTCACGGGAGAAACTTGGAGTTGTTCCAATTATAAGTAAAAATAGTTATCATTTTCCTTCATAGATATCATTGATGATCCATGTTTCAAACATTCTCAAAGTATGGTGCTAGGATTGCAACACTGAAGGCTTAATCCTTTGACGTTTAAAGTTACTATTCTCACATTTAAATTCAAATTGCATTTATCCAATTAGTCTTTACAATTGGTGGTTAGAAAATATGACTTTATGGTCTTCAAACTAACAAATTCATCCTTACCGCAAAATAAAAATATAAAGTTTATTCCAAAACACATATACCACGAACCAAGAGTAGAATATATTGAAATAACATAATTTAATAATCGACAATAGATAATTTACTACAGTTCCTATCTTTGAGTCCCCAACAACATAAAGATTCTCCGATGAATTATCAACATGAAACATGTGAATGCATAATTACATAAAAGAGTCAAACAAAATATTGTAAAACTCAATTGCCACATAATTTTAAAATTTGAAATATTGAATAAAACTTAAAATTAATTTAGGAGTGAAGGAGCATATACATATTATCTTTTGTCACTAAAACCTAAAACATGAATAAGTAACGGAATAGAAACTCTTCTACTAAAGAATAAAATAATACCTATTGCTATACTTAATACAATTGTATTCACTCATACAAATCAATTGTATTTATCAAATAACCTGAAATGATGATTACATCATCATCTATCTCGTCTCTCTCCTCCTACTCTTAAAACTCGCTCGCCTCTCTCAAACTCTCTCGTCTCTCTCCTCCCTATCTCAAGTTTGTTCACCTCTTTCCTTCTTCTCTCAAAATCATTTGCCTCTCTCCTTCCTATCCCAAGCTTTCTCGCCTCTCTCCTCCTTTTAACGTGTAGCTACGAATTGTAATTAAGCAAATTATAGCTATAAATATCAAATTAAGTCTAAATTATAGTCATTTTATGAAAGTTTCTTATAACAAAGTATGATTTTATGCTCGACAATTTCTCTACTGTTGAAGACATCTCAAATGGTAACAAAGAGGAGAATATGATTATATGATATGATATCGTTATTAAGAGAATAATGTTTGTTTTGATTGTTTCTTAAAATATACGGTGTGATATGATTTAATTTCATGATTAAATAACCTTGAAATTCTCAGTTTATGTAACCACCGATTTAGTGGTATTGCATCGCAATCTTATATTTTTTTTCACATTTTACCTTTATTTACCATTTAATAATTCTATTTTATTTTTTATCTTCCCATTTTATAGTAACCCTATACCGCTTCACCCTAGAGTTCCTTATTATTTTTTTATGTTGGTAGGTAACCAAAGAAAAATTATGTAATGTCATATTTTTTAAAGATAGGATATTGTTTGAATTAATTACATTGGAGATAATATATTAGCGAATTTCTCACAACTTATGTAAAATAGATTCAATTACAGGTTAGTGGGAATCAGGGTGAAATATAAATTAACTTTATGGCAATAGGGCATAAAACCAACCTCTTTCCTATAGTACCGTGTGATGAGTTTTTCTTGTTCAAAGAACCACCAGGTGCACTGTAATTGTTTCATGTACAATTTAAAATCCTTTGTCAAATCTTCTTCCCCCATTCATTGCCGCCTAAAACTTATGATTTTTAACGAGTACACGCATATTCAGATGCTGCAAAAAAAAACTTTGCAAATACACAATAATATTAATTCATATATATTAACAAAATCTCATTATTTATAGATGATAACTAACTTGGTCCTTGTAATACCCCGATCGTTTCTTAAGCCTAAATCCATCTTTTGAGTAGATATGTATGAATTCCAAAGTGATTTGTGTTTAAACCATATTGTATTTCTCTAATTTCTACTTTTTTCATGTAAAGCATTGAATAATCTTTCCATGGATACCAATTTCATCAAAATCCGACTTCGGACGAGGGAGTTATAGCCATTTTACTCTGCGATGTCAGATCGCCCAGGTCTGACGGTCAACCTGGTGAATCGTCAGATCCTTGGTGGACCGTCAAGTGTCCCGTTAGGCCAAGGCAGTGACCCTTCTTCCTAGTCATCGTATGACGGCCAAGATGGTGGACCGTTAAAAAGTTGACGGACCGTCAAGGGGTCCATCAGGTCGAGACAGAATGTCTTATTTCTGGCCCTCGAGTGACAGACAACTTGGTGGACCGTCAGTTTCCTGACGGACCATAACTTTGACCATCACGTCGAGGAAGAACGTTCAGTTTTGGAACTCGAGTGACGGACGATCTGGTGGACCGTCAGGAGACTTGACGGACCGTCAGATCGACCGTCACAGGCCCCGATCAGCGAATTTTAGCTTTTTCAAAAAAGGAATTTTTGTCATTTCCTCCCCATATGGTCTTATATATATATATCCTAGTAGAGAATAGTCATTCATTTTTTTCCTTTCCTCTTCCAAGAAACATCTAGAAATCAGGGTTTCTTCCAAAACCCAAAAATTCAATCTTCTTTCAAGAAATTCAAGGATCTTCCATAGATTTCTCCAAGTTGTCCAAGAATTAATCTCCCCTAGTCAAAGGAATCAAGGATCTTAGCTCAAAAATTTAAGGAAGAATTTCCAAATAAGTTTCTACATCTCCAAAATTATAATCCAAGGTATGTGGGGCTTGAACAAGAACACTCCTTTCGTTCTTGTGCCTAAAGATTTACTTTCTATTATTGATTTACATGATTTTGCAAGTGGGTTTACACCCAAATTTTCTTTATTTATGATTTATGAGATTTGAGTTGAATAAGTTTGATATTTATGATTATTTCACCATCATGTTTCTTAAATTGAGAATTTATTCCATGAGTTGTATATTGTTATTATGTATTGATGATTTCACAAGTGTCATGAGTTATGTCTTTCCATGAGAAATTTGACTATTGAACATAAATATCGATATTTGAGACTGAAAGTCAAGATTGAGTCTTATGATGTTTCCTTGAAGCTTTTGATATTTGAAAATGATTCAAAAAGCAAATGTACTTGATGTTGAGAAAGATTGTATTGAGTTGAGTCGGGTTAGGAATCCACAAGATGTTTGTGATTTAATGATGAGATATATGTTTATGTTTTGGTCTTTATAATAGACCCATGAGTTGATATTGATTAAGGTGGATTTCCTAATGCGTTCTGAGCTGAGTCTGGGAGGAGTATTTAGCACCGAGCGGGAAATATGGTATTTCTCCGAAACTACGTGCCACCGTAGGATTGATGTTGATAATTGTGGGCCAGAGTCCGGGTATGGGATTGTGATAACGATATTGAGGTTGTACTCCCTGGCAAGAGTACAACACCCCCGCCAATGTGGGGTTCTCTCCTTAGGAGGGAAAAATATTGGATTCCATGGGCTCACATGGTGTAGTTATGTCGGTTATAAGAAACTCCCACGTCCATAATAATCTAAGTACCATGAGTTACCGAGTCACTCTAAGTCATGAGTCAAAGAGTTTGAGTTGAGTTAAATGATTTATGAGATTTATGAAGCATATGTTATTACTGATGACTTACGGAAATAATGTTTTAGATAATTCAAGCGAAGAGAGTTATTATTGTTAGCATGCATGATTTTCTTATACATTTATAATATTATTTAAAATATTGAATCCATCCCCACATACTCAGTACATTCCCTAGTACTAACTCCCATACTTCTTTGTATTCTATATTTCCTCATGATATAGGTTCAAGTGCTTAGTCTTAGCAGTGACAGTGATCTTTGAGTACCTTCATCTATATTCCTGTGGTTGGTGAGTCCTCATGGTTCAAGGACCTGTGTCTCCGATTTTGTCTTGTTAATAGATGGTTGTTTACTTCCAGTTCAGTATGAGTCAGTTGGGGATCTATCCCAATGGCTCCTCAGTCCTATGTAGTAGAGGCTTTGTCAGACTAGTGTACCAGCGTGTACAGAGATTTCAGTATTTTGTTTGTACCGGAAAGTATTAGTTCGTATTTTAGTATGTTCATGACATGGTTATTCCTCTTTATCTTAGCATGATTTACGCTATAATGAGTTCTAAAAGTGATGACAGGCTTAGAGGGTTAGCTTGAGGCCACGGTGGCCTTGAGCACTATGTGATATCTCGGGATGGGTTCTTGGGGCGTTACAAGCTTGGTATCAGAGCCTAAGGTTCAAGGAGTCCTAGGGAGTCTGACAAACCGCGTTACGTAGAGTCTTGATCATTGGTGTGTAGCGTGCCACATCTATGAGTAAGAGGCTATGGGATATTTTAGGAAAAGTTATTTCTTTCTTTCAAGAGTTTATTGTGCCTATGACTGTTTCTCTCTGCTGTTAATTCATGCTCTCTTATGATAGAAAATGCCTCCTTGTAGAGCTTACAGAAATAATGAACGACCTCAACCCGTTGATCCTTTAGGTAAGACGGTGTCCCATGTCAAATTTCGGGCAGCTTTCCAAGTGCTAGCCCAAGCGGTCACCGCCAACGCCCAAGCCAATACCCAGGCTACTGTTCTACCTCTACAAGGGAATAATTCTGCTGCAGCCCGAGTTTGTGACTTTATGCGAATGAATCCACCTGAGTTCTTTGGGTCGAAAGTAGGTTAAGACCTGTAAATATATTTAGATGAAGTAAGAAAGATCACTCAGATTATGCATGTGACAGAGGAGAAGAGTGTTGAATTGGATGCCTATTGAATGAAAGATGTTGCTTAAGATTGGGTGGAGATTTGGAGGAAGAGTAGAGGGGAGAATAATACTCCTGTGACTTGGCAATTATTTCAAGATGCCTTCTTAGACAAATTCTTTCCCCCAGAGCTGTGGGAAGCAAAATTAGAAGAATTTATGAACTTGAGACAGGGCCCCATGACAGTTAAGGAGTATTGCCATAAGTTTAACCAGTTATATAAGTATGCTCCCGGTATGTTGGCTGATTCTAGAACTAGTATGAGTAAGTTCTTGGCCAGTGTATCTGGTTATGTTGTGAAAGAGTGTAGATCCGCTATGTTTAATAGGGACATGGACCTTTCAAGAATAATGATTCATGCTCAGCAGATTAAAGCGGACAAAGTGAAGGAGAGAGCGAGAGTGAGAGGGAATAAGAGAATTAGATTAGAGCAACAGGGTTATAGTCAGACTAGATTTTCTGGAGGGATCCGCCCTCAGTTCCAGAGCTGTTCTCTTGTGCAAGCGCCTTCATCAGCCAGTACTCCTACATTCAAAATTAGGCCAGAGCAGGGTAGTAGGCTTATTATGTACAGGTCCCAGGATAGTGTGAGTAACATACCTCGTCCTCCCCCATGTCCGAAGTCCGGTAGAGACCATCCCGGTGAGTGCTTAGTCGGTCAGAGGGATTGTTTTGGTTGCGTTAAGTTAGGCCACAAGTTCATAGATTGCCCATATGCTAGAAAGAAGAGTCACGATGTTCGTCCTCAGAGTCAGACTATTAGTGCTCCAACCCCTGTAGTTTATCCTACTCCTCTTCAGGGTGCCTCGTCTAGTACTGCAGGTGGTCAGCGACAGAATCACTTTTATGCTATACCACCCCGCCAGGAGTAGTAGGATTAACCAGATGTTATTACTGGTATGATTCATGTATTTCATTTCGATGTGTATGTGTTGATGGACCCTGGGTCAAGTCTTTCTTATGTGACTCCGCTGGTAGCTGTGAATTTTGAAATCAGTGCTGAAAAGATTTCCGTGCCTTTTCTAGTTTCTACACTAGTGGGTGAATTTGTTGTTGCTAAGCAAGTATATAAGAAGTGTCCTATCACTGTTCTTAACAGGGTCATGTTTGCAGATTTGATTGAGCTAGACATGGTTTATTTTGATATTATTCTAGGTATGGATTGGCTTCACTCTTGTTATGCGTCCATAGACTGTCGTACCCGCGTAGTCAAGTTTCAGTTTCCCAATGATCTAGTCTTTGAGTGGTCTGAAAATTCTGTATCTCCTAAAAGTCATTTCATATCCTATCTTAAAGCTAGAAAATTGATATCTAAGGGTTGTATCTATCATTTAGTCTAATTTAAGGACACTAAGTCTGAGACTCCAACTATTCAGTCTCTTAGTGTTGTCAATGAGTTTCCTGATGTTTTCCCAGAAAATCTCCTAGGGGTACCTCCCGATAGGGAGATAGAATTTGGAATTAATCTTTTCCCTGATACACAGCCTATTTCTATTCCTCTGTATCGTATGGCCCCCGCAGAACATAAGGAGCTGAAAAAGCAACTCAAAGATCTTCTTGATAAGGGTTTTATAAGGCCCTGTGTGTCTCCCTGGGGTGCACCCATTCTATTCATGCGAAAGAAAGATGGTTCATTGTGCATGTGCATTGACTATCGTCAAATTAATAAGGTCACAGTCAAGAACAAGTACCCTCTTCCTAGAATTGATGACCTATTTGATCAGCTGCAAGGTGCCAGCTACTTTTCGAAAAGAGATTTGAGATTCGGTTATCACCAACTTAAATTCAGAGAGTGTGATATTCCAAAGACGTCTTTACACACTCGTTATGGTCATTTTGAATTCCTGGTCATGTCCTTCGAACTAACGAATGCCCCGATAGCTTTTATGGACCTCATGAATCGGGTGTTTAGACCGTACCTAAATATGTTCGTTATTGTGTTTATAGATGATATCCTTGTATATTCCCAGAGTGAAAACGACCATGCAGATCATCTTTGAATTGTCTTACAGACCCTTAGGGATCAGCAGTTGTTTGCTAAATTTAGCAAGTGTGAATTTTGTCTTCGGTCAGTTGCCTTTCTGGGTCATATTGTTTCTTCTGATGGTATTCGAGTTGATCCTCAAAAGGTAAAAACTGTGAAGAATTGTCCTAGACCTATTTCCCCATCTGATATTAGGAGTTTCTTGGGTCTAGCTGGATACTACCGTCGTTTTGTCGAAGGTTTCTCTTCCATTGTTGTTCTTTTGACCCAGTTGACCCAAAAGAAGGTTAAATTTTAGTGGTCAGATTCTTGCGAGAAGAGTTTTCAGGAGTTGAAGACTCGACTCACTTCAGCCCCTGTGATGACCCTGCCTAATGGTGTAGATGATTTTGTGGTATATTGTGATGCTTCCAGAGTTGGTTTGGGTTGTGTGTTAATGCAGAAGGGTAAGGTTATAGCCTATGCCTCTAGGCAGTTGAAACCTCATGAAGAGAATTATCTGACCCATGACATCGAGTTAGCTGCAGTGGTTTTTTCTTTGAAAATCTAGAGACATTATTTGTACGGTGTTCATGTTGATGTCTTTACGGATCGCAAGAGTTTACAATATGTGTTTACTCAGAGAGAGTTGAATCTTCGGCAGAGGCGATGGTTAGAATTACCGAAGGGCTATAATATGAGTGTGTTGTATCACCCGGGCAAGGCCAATGTAGTGGCAGATGCCCTTAGCAGATCGTCCATGGGTAGTGTAGCACATGTTGAGGAAGATAAGAGGGACTTAGCTCATGAAATACATCATTTATCTAGGTTAGGTGTTAGATTTCTTGACTCAACTGAGGGTAATATTTGGGTCCAAAGTAGTTCCGAATCTTCCCTAGTTTCGAAAGTGAAGGAGAAGCAGGATATGGATTCTCGTTTGGTCGAACTGAAAGAATCAGTTAAAGACCAAAAGGTGGAGGTTTTCTCCCAAGGGGGAGATTATGTATTGAGATTTTAGAATAGATTATGTGTGCTTGATGTTGATGATCTGAGGAAGAGAATTATGGATGAGGCGCATGGCGCACGATATTTTATTCATCCCGGTGCTACCAAGATGTACCGCAATTTGCGGGAAATTTATTGGTGGAATGGTATGAAAAAGGATATAGCGAAGTTCGTAGAAAAGTGTACAACTTGCCAGCAGGTAAAGATAGAGCACCAGACACCCGGTGGTGTAATGCAAGAATTTAGCATTCCATCTTGGAAGTGGGAAGTGGTGAACATGGATTTCGTGACCGATTTACCTCTCTCTCGCCGTTATCATGATTTTATTTGGGTCATTGTAGACAGGTTGACTAAGTCAGCACATTTTCTACCAGTGCATACATCTTTCACCGCGAAGAACTATGCTAAGCTGTATATTCAAGAGTTAGTCAGGTTGCATGGAGTTCCGTTGTCTATCGTCTCCGATAGAGGTACTCAGTTTACTTATCAGTTTTGGAGAGCCTTTCAGAAGGGTCTTGGCACCCAAGTTTATCTTAGCTCCACTTTTTATCCGCAGACAGATGGTCAGGCTGAGAGAACTATCCAGTCTTTGGAGGATATATTGAGGGCTTGTGTTCTTGATTTCAAAGGAAGTTGGGATGAACATTTTCCGTTGATTGAATTTGCTCACAACAATAGTTTTCATGCTAGCATTGGAATGGCTCCATTTGAAGCTTTGTATGGGAGAAGATATAGATCGCCCATAGGTTGGTTCGATGTGGGTGAAGCTGCTATGATTGGACCTGATGTTGTATTTGAGGCTATGGAGAAAGTTAAGTTAATTCAGGAGAGGTTGAAGACATCCCAGAGTCGTCAGAAGTCGTACGTAGATATGAGAAGAAGAGATCTTGAGTTTGAAGTTGGTGATATGGTGTACTTAAAAATTTCACCTATGAAAGGGGTGAAAAGATTTGGAAAGAAAGGGAATTTGAGTCCCAGATATGTTGGCCCTTATAGAGTTTTGAATCATGTTGGGAAAATAGCTTATGAGATTGAGTTGTCTGCGAAGTTGTTAGCTGTCCATCCTGTGTTTCATGTTTCTATGCTCAAGAAGCACATTGGAGACTCTGTTGTTGTTGATCCGTCGGAAGGTTGTGATGTTCAGGATAACCTTTCGTATGATGAAATCCCGGTTGAAATCCTAGATTATCAAGTCCGTAGACTAAGGAACAAGGAAGTTCGCTTGGTTAAAGTTCTGTGGAAAAATCAATTTGTTGAGAGTGCCACTTGGGAAGCAGAAGAAGACATGCAAGCTAGTTACCCTCATCTTTTCTCCACGAGTTCGAATTAAGATGAAGGTACTATTCCCTTAATTCAGTTTCCTTCTAATCTAATGTATTAAGCTATATGGTTATTCTCTCTATGATTCGTGTATTTGGTAAGTACTCAAAAGTTGAGAGTATAGTGAGCCCTTAGATGTGAGTGAATTCAGCTATACGTCCTCATTTTCTCTTGTTCTTGGCCTATCTGGCAACATTTGAGGACGAATGTGTTCAAGGGAGAGATATTGTAATACCCCGATCATTTCTTAAGCCTAAATTCATCTTTTGAGTGGATATGTATGACTTCCAAAGTGATTTGTGTTTAAACCATATTGTATTTCTCTAATTTCTACTTTTTTTCATGTATAACATTGAATAAGCGTTCCATCGATACCAATTTTATCAAAATCCAACTTCGGACGAGGGAGTTATAGCCGTTTTACTCAGCAATATTGGATCGCCCAGGTCTGACGGTCGACCTGGCGGACCGTCAGGTCCTTGGTGGACCGTCAAGTGTCCCGTTAGGCCAAGGCAGTGACCCCTCTTCCTGATCATCGTGTGACGGCCAAGATGGTGGACCATCAAAAAGTTGACGGACCGTCAAGGGGTCTGTTAGGTCGATACAGAATGTCTCGTTTCTGGCCCTCGAGTGACGAACGACTTGGTGGACCGTCAGTTTCCTGACGGACCATCACTTCGACCATCACGTCGAGGCAGAACATTCCAGTTTTGGAACTCGAGTGACGGACGATCTGGTGGACCGTCAGGAGGCTTGACGGACCGTCAGATCGACCGTCACAGGCCCCGATTAGCGAATTTCAGCTTTTTCAAAAAAGGCATTTTGGTCATTTCCTCCCCATATGGTCTTATATATATATATCCTAGTAGAGAATAGTCATTTATTTTTTTCCTTTCCTCTTTCAAGAAACATCTAGAAATCAGGGTTTCTTCCAAAACCCAAAAATTCAATCTTCTTCCAAGAAATTCAAGGATCTTCCATAGATGTCTCCAAGTTGTCCAAGAATTAAGCTCCCCTAGTCAAAGGCATCAAGGATCTTAGCTCAAAAATGTAAGGAAGAAGTTCCAAACAAGTTTCTACATCTCCAAAATTATAATCCACGGTATGTGGGGCTTGAATAAGAACACTCCTTTCGTTCTTGTGCCTAAAGATTTACTTTCTATTATTGATTTACATGATTTTTCAAGTGGGTTTACACCCAAATTTCTTTATTTATGATTTATGAGATTTGAGTTGAATAATTTTGATATTTATGATTATTTCACCATCATGTTTCTTAAATTGAGAATTTATTCCATGAGTTGTATATTGTCATTATGTATTGCTGATTTCTAAGCGATTTAAGACAAGTGTCATGAGTTATGTCTTTCCATGAGAAATTTGACTATTGAACATATATATCGATATTTGAGATTGAAAGTCAAGATTGAGTCCTATGATGTTTCCTTGAAGCTTTTGATATTTGAAAATGATTCAAAAAAAAAATGTACTTGATGTTGAGAAAGATTGTGTTGAGTTGAGTCGGGTTAGGAATCCACAAGATGTTTGTGATTTACAGATGAGATATATGTTTATGTTTTGGTCTTTATAATATACCCATGAGTTGATATTGATTAAGGTGAATTTCTTAACGCGTTCTGAGCTGAGTCTGGGAGGAGTATTTAGCACCGAACGGGAAATGTGGTATTTTCCCGAAACTACGTGCCACTGTAGAATTGATGTTGATAATTGTGGGCCAGAGGCCGAGTATGGGATTGTGATAACGAGATTGAGGTTGTACTCCCTGGAAAGAGTACAACACCCCGCCAATGTGGGGTTCTCTCCTTAGAAGGGAAAAACGTTGGACTCCATGCGGCTCACATGGTGTAGTTATGTCGGTTATAAGAAACTCCCACGTCCATAATGATCTAAGTACCATGAGTTACCAATTCACTCTAAGTCATGAGTCAAGGAGTTTGAGTTGAGTTAAATGATTTATGAGATTTATGAAGCATATGTTTTTACTGATGACTTACGGAAATGATGTTTTAGATAATTCAAGCGAAGAGAGTTATTATTGTCAGCATGTATGATTTTCTTATATATTTATGATATTATTTAAAATGTTGCATCCACCCCCACATACTCAGTACATTCCCAAGTACTGACTCTCATACTCCTTTGTATTCTATATTTCCTCATGATATAGGTTCAGGTGCTCAGTCTCAGCAGTGATAGTGATCTTTGAGTACCTTCATCTACATTCCTGCGGTTGGTGAGTCCTCATGGTTCGAGGACCTGTGTCTCCAATTTTGTCTTGTTAATAGATGGTTGTTTACTTTCAGTTCAGTATGAGTCAGTTGGGGATCTGTCCCAATGGCTCCTCAGACCTATATAGTAGAGGCTTTGTCAGACTAGTGTACCAGCGTGTACAGAGATTTCAGTATTTTATTTGTACAAGGCAGTATTACTTCGTATTTCAGTATGTTCATGACATGGTTATTCCTCTTTATCTTAGCATGATTTGCGCTATAATGAGTTCTGAAAGTGATGATAGGCTTAGAGGGTTAGTTTGAGGCCACGTGTGACCTTGAGCACCATGTGACGTCTCGGGATGGGTTCTTGGGGCGTTACAGTCCTAAAGTAGCATGAAAATAATTACCACCAAAAAAGATAATTTTAATTATAATTGAAAATTAGGTCAAATACGAACGAAAAAGACTCCTAATCTTGAAAAAGAACATAAAATTAATTAAAAAATAGTTCAAGAATATCACATAATTTCGTTTTGAATTTTTAAAGTGTTAGATGCAGAGGAAAGAACATAAGTGTACTAATTCTATACCCAGTTCTTATTCAATGTTTAAAAGGAAGAACGTCTGAATAATTGTTGGGGACTAAAAATTTAAAGTTGAAACCTCCAGAATAAGTACTACTCTCCATTCCCAAACTCAAAACCATATCCTTGAATAGGCTAGAATAGTTAAGAACAATATCGAAGAGGCGTCCGTCTCCAAGAACTTATATTCTTTTTCAGCTAGTAAGATTATTCCAATTTCAGTAACTAGTTACAGTAATATTCTCTTTTCTCAATTTGTGTGGCATAATTAGATTTTTGAGAGTCAAATTTTCTGATTTTGACAGCGTATTTGAATATAGAATCTTTAAACTTTTTTTTTGAGGTAATTGACATATTTGGAAGCTAGGCTAAACTTACATACTAAACCAAATACGAAAGTTGCGAAGCATCGAATAAAATACTAAGTTAATTTGCATAGTATCGAAAAATTTAACATTATTGGCCTTTGATATGTATAGCATTTGTGAAGTAACAAATGCATTCTTAGTTTTCTATCGTAAGAACAGAAAACACACACCATTCAAAGATACACACACATATCCTATAAATAGATATTATAATAATCATAGTTCAAATTGAAGTTATTTCTAGAACGAAATTATTAAAATAATACTTATTGAGAATTATTTACTCCATCTGTTTCAAAATAGTTGATCCTCTTTCTAAATATATTTGTTTCTATTTAGTTACTTAAGAAACAAATATTATTTCTATGCAGTGTTTTAGAATGTAGTATTAGGACTCGCACTGGGGTGGGGCACTAATAAAACACCCCGAGGCTCATATGTGGGACTTAATTCCGTGAGGCTTACGTCCTAAGTGCCCAACTGTACGCCCTAAACACGCCCAACTCTCGGGGCTCACCTAATAGTTCTTACACAAATTGTATCAAATTCCTTAGTTAATACTGTTGATCCTCCTAATTCTTTACTAAATGAATGATGTTTAATAGTTTTTTCATCTATACAAATAAAAATATTTAGAATAACTAGCTTATTTACTATTTGAAAACGTCATGAGGGTGATTATCACTTAAAATTTTTATCTAAAATACATATCCGAATTTTATATCTTCACTTGTCATTGATCTTCATGTTTTGGTCCTATATCTCAAATTAGCATATTTTATTATTTGAAAATATTTTATTTTTATTCTCGAAAGAGTGATGTTTCAATTATAATATTAACAGTTTATTAGTTAGCAAAAAAATATATTGTGTTATGAAATATAAAGTAAAGAAGAAGAAGAGAAGAGAGAATAATTCTTGTTTCTCTTGAGGGATTCTCTTGGGGTCTTTTACAATGAAGGAAACCCTTCTATTTATAGGGGAAATTATTCCTAGTTTCTCTCTAAAAGATTTCATATCATAATAGATATCAAATAGATCTTAATAGATTTTATCTATATTCTTGACATACATTCACTATAATGTAAATACATTTATAACACTCTCCCTTGAATGTCTAATTGATAGATAATGTGCCTTATAAAATCTTACTAGAAAAGATCTAGTGGGAAAAAATCTAGTGAAGAAAAAAGAGTATACAGCTCTAATAATACGTATTTTGGCTGCCTCATTAAAAACCTTGCAAGGAATATTCAATGAGACAAAACCTCATAAGAAAAAAAGAGTACAACGCGTATTAACTTCCCCTAACAAGAAAATCCTTGAATCTTTGCATCCCGATCTTATGCATCATCTTCTTGAAAGTTGTAGTTGGAAGAGACTTGGTGAATAAATCAGCTACATTGTCACTTGAACAAATCTGTTGCACGTTAATATCACCATTCTTTTGGAGATCATGTACGTAGAAAAGCTTTGGCGAAATGTGCTTCATTCTATCTCCTTTTATGAATTCCTCATTGAGTTGTGTTATGCATGCTGCATTATTTTCATAGAAAACTGTGGGTACTTTGTCACATTTCAAACCATATTTTCTCGAATGAGATGTATCATGGAACTCAACCTTAGACATTCTCGGCTTGCTTCATGAATAGTTATTATCTCAGCATGATTCGATGAAGTGGCTATGATAGACTGCTTTATAGATTTCCAAGATAAGGCAGTACCACCACATATGAACATATAGTCTGTTTGAGACCGAGCTTTATGCGGGTTAGATAAGCACCTAACATCAGCATGACCAATAAGATCGGGATTGCAATCATTAGAATAAACTAAGCCCATATCGGTAGTCTCTTTAGGTACCATATATGTGTTTGATCTCATTCTGATGTCTCCTAGTAGGAGAAGAATTACACCTTGCTAATAAATTAATCGAAAAGACTATATCAGGCCTTGTAGTATTTGCAAGATACATGAGTGTACCAATTGCAGTAAGATATGGTACGACACTTCATAACCAATCCAAATTGGTATATTTCTCATTTTAGCAAATAATCTATTGCTTTTGAAAACTCTCCAAGAGTTTCAATAATTTTCAAGCTATAAGATTATACAATATATGAATTATAAATAAGTTTTTCAAAAACTTTTATATGCTTCAAACATTTTGAATCCTTAAAAAATTTTTGGCCAAACCCATACGCAGCCCCCTTAAGTACACGATTTTTTAGCTAGACACCTCAAGTGGACATTGTTCCATTTTGACACCTCAAATGGCCTTCAAGTGTGCCACTTTGGCACCTTTTTTCATAATTAAAAGAAAACTCGGGCGCGTGTATTTCAATCCATACACATGAATTTTGCACGCCAATTAAAATGTGCCACTTAGCAGTAGCTTTCCATGTCATCCTAATCCACTAAAAGTGGAAAATAAAGTAAATGCCGAATCAGTTTCCAAAATTCGATTGAAACCATAAACTTTTCCCTTTGTACGTTTTGTCATTTTTTTTCAATTTTTCTTTGATTCATCTTTTAATGTTAGTGATTTATAACTATTTACTGTGTATTTTGCAGGTACAATTCTTGCATAAAAGCGCTGATTTATTTTCAGTGACGAGTTTGAAGAAATCTAGTTTACTTGAAGAAATTGAAGGTCAAACTAAACTTTTTCTTTAAGTTTATATTTTTCCTAGCTATTTGAACCGTTTTCCGCTTAAAATTATAGTGCTGGGTTGAATTTATCGTTTTAGATTTTTTTTTGTGATTTTAGTGATTTCAGTTATAAGTTATGGGTTTTTTTGTTGCCTTTTTGGGGATTTCACTGATATAGGGTTTATGTTGGAGATTTCAGTGATAATATAGGGTTTTAATTTAAGGGTATTTTGGGTATTTTTTTTTGCAAAATCTTTTGGGATTTGTTACAAAAATGGACAACTATATTTTGACTTGTTTTCATCACGAAGGAACAATTGTATCCAACCCTAATCTTAGTTATAAAGGTGAGGTAGATATCTTTGTTGTTGCCATTGATAAAGACCATTTCAGTCTTATTGAATTTCTTTCCTACACCAAAGATCTTGGGTACTCAAAAGTTAAGGGGTTCTATTGTCAACATATAGATGGTAGTGGTTTAGTTCAAATCACTTCTGATGGTCAATTACTGGAGTTTGTGAAGGATTTAAAAGATGGTGATAAGTTTGATGTGTATATTTTTCATGACATTAATGAAGATATTGATGTTGTGGAAAATGTTTTGCCTCTTTTAGTAGGGCCACAATCTAATGATGAAGTTGATATAGGCAGTGATGAGAATGAAAATAGAAGTCTTAATAAAGATCTGAATGGTGATGAAACAGATCTTCCCAGTAGTGAATCAGATCTGAATGGTGATGATATCCTTGATGAGGATAATTCAGACATTGATGAAGAGTTGAGAGCCTTTAGGGCTGAAAGTAGAAGCAATAAAATTCAAAGAAAAAAATCCAAAGCAAGAGAAGAAATACCAGTAGGTGAAGCTGGTATTGATAAAGGTTTTCAAGACATTGGCAGGAATAAGAAAGATAGATATGTGGCTAGATTAGGAGGTGATGAAGAGTATATTGATAGTTCAGACTGTGATAGTGTTGATAACACTGATTTGTTAGATGAGGATGTTTTTGTTGGTGTTGATTTTCCAAGAAGAAGAAGAAGTAATAAAGTCAGATTTGATGATGATTATGTTGTTGTTGTTTTTGAACTTGGTAAGTTTTTTAATGGTCCTAAGGAATTTAGAAAAGATTTGGGGAGGTATGCAGTGGAAAATAGGTTTTAGATTGTCTTAAGACCTAATGAAGATCATAAAGTGAGGGATAAGTGAAAATTCAAGACAAAATGCAACTGGTTGTGTTATGGTGCACTTGACAGAAACTCTGGTAATTTTTTGATTAAGAATTATAATCCAGTGCATAAGTGTACAACATCAAACAAGAATAAGATGTGTACAAGTAAGTTTGTTGCTGATAGATTCAGGGATGAAATAAGTAAACAACCATCTTTGAAAATTTGGGAAATATAGGAATTATGCAGAGAAAAATTGGGATTATATGTGGGTAGAACAATCTGTTACAGGGTAAAGTTACAGGTCCTAAGAGAGACCATAGGGGGATGGAACTTAGAATTTGCAAGATTATATGATTATGGTGAGATGATCAAACAAACCAATCCTGGCAGTTCTATTTGGCTGAGAATGGATAGTAAAACTGTCCCAGGTAAAAATCTGTTTGTTTATTTCTATGTGTGTCTTGATGCATTGAAAAAAGGGTGGATGGAAGGATGTAGAAGAATTATAGGGTTTGATGGGTGTTTCTAAAACGGTGCTTGTAAGGGTGAACTTCTAGTTGCAGTTGGGAAGAATGGAAACAATCAGATGTTTCCTATAACATGGGCTATTGTGGACAAGGAAACCAAGCATAGTTAGAGTTTTTTTGTCAACTACTTGAAAGAGGATCTGCAGTTGGGTACTGGAGCAGGTTTTACTGTGATGGCTGATATGCAAAAGGTAATATTTGATATTTTTTTAACTGTCAATTAATTATAAAATAGAATTTCTTTGTCAAGTACCTTAACTATTTTTTTTGTATGTAGGGTTTTCATGTTGTTGTTCTTGAATTGTTACCAAATGCTAAAATTAAAATATGTGCTAGACATATCTGGGCTAACTGGAGTCAAGAGTGGAAGGGAGAAGAAAGAAAAAAAAATAGTTTTGGAAATGCTCAAAGGCAAGTTTTGAAGTAAAATTCAAAGAAGAACTTGATTACATGAACCAACTTGGTACGAAAGGTAATGATATCATTGGTGATTTACTGCATTATCCCAGGGAGTCATGGGTTAGGGAATTCTTTAAAGAGCATTGTAAGTGTGATGTTGTTGAGAATAACATGTGTGAGACCTTTAATTCATGGATCGTAGTCCCTAGACATAAATCTATCATTACCATGTTGGAGAAAATTAGGAGAAAAATCATGAGTAGAACTGTGGATATGATTAAGTTTTCCAATACTTGGATATGTGATATTGCACCTATGGCTAGAATTATTTTGGAGGAGAATAAGGATAGGGCTAGGGATTGCAAGATGCTTTGGAATGCTGATGTTGGATTTGAGGTTGGAGAAGGAGAGTATAGGCATATTGTGAACTTGAATAATAGGCCATGTAGTTGTAAAACTTGGCAGTTGAGATGCATTCCTTGCCAACATGCCATTTGTGCGTTGTATCATGTTGAAAAAGAGCCCGAACCTTATATGGAACATTGGTATAAGAAGAAAACCTTCTTGAAGGCTTATAATCACTTTATATAACCAATCTCTAATATGAAGATGTGGACTGAGACAAATAATCCAAAGATTGAGCGCCCTCAACCTAAAAAAATGGCTGGTAGACCTACAAAAAATAGAAAGAAAGGCAAAGGGAAACCAGTAAAGAAATCTGAAAAGATGTCCAAAAAAGGTGGAAAAATAACATGCTCCAAGTGTCATCAACAAGGCCATAACAAAAGTTTTTGCAAGGTAAATCACTCACTTTTATTTGATTTTAGAAGTTTATATTTTAGTTTTATTTTATAACTTATTAACTAGTGTGCTATGATTTTATAGATTCCTGATCCCAATGCACAAGCACATAGCCAAGGATTTCAGTGTAGTGGTCAAAGTTCACAAGGAAGTTGCAAACCTAAATGCTCAAGCCAACCTGCACCTTCAACTTCAAAAAAATCAGCATCATGTAGCTCAAGTCAACCTGTACCTTCAACCTCAAAAAATCAGCATCATGTAGCTCAAGTCAACCTGCATCTTCAACTACAAATTTGTGGTGATACAAGAAGAGTTAGAAGATTGAAAGAAGCTATAACATCTACCTTTTGTGGTGATACAAGAATTCCTATTACAGAAGGAATCAAAAGTCAACTACCTCCTAGAAGTAGAGTAATTATTGGGTAGAAAAGGGGAAGAGTTGGAACCACAAAGGATGTTGCTGAAGGTGGATCAAAAAGGTCAAACAATGTTGGATTTGGGATCTACACTAGTGCAAGGGGAACCCAAATACTGAATGTAAGTTAACTCACATTATTTCTTTAAAAATAAAGGGCATATATATAATGTTTATTAATCCTTCTTTTTTCTTCAAAAAATAGCCTGGGACATCAAGTCAAAGGAACCTACAAAGTGGTACAACTTACAAGGATGCAAGTTCTACAGGGGTTGATGTTGGTTATAAGCCTAGAGGCTTGAAATGAAAAAATAAAGATGTTGTCACCACTAATCAATTGCAGCAGCTGGCCAACAAAAAGAAGAAGAAGTAGTCAAGAAGAAGCATTTTAGTCTGATATAGCATGTTCCGATTCTATTGTGTAATTTGCAGTACCAAACAATCAATTTAGTTATTGAAGTAAACATTTTGGTTCTTTGGTTTTTGAAACCTGTAAATTCAGGTTCTTTAAGTAGTATCATGCAAACTGTGAGCTCCAATATGGAGCATGTTTTTTGGATTATTAATTAGTGTTAACTGAAGCTCAATATGGAGCATATTTATGAACTTCTTGTTGGTGTTTCTTTGATCTCAATATGGAGCATATTTATTAACTTGTTGGTGTTTGTTTGCGCTCAGTTTAGAGCATATAGCTGAAGTTGTTGTTGTTGCGTTCAGCTCTATATGGAGTGTATAGATGAAGTTGTTGGTTTTGTTTTCAGCTCAATAAAAGCATATAAGTTAGTTGTTGTTGGTGTTGATATCATCTCAATATGGAGCGTATAACTTGGCTGACTATTTTTGTTTTGTTACTAATGGAAGTACTGAGAAGAAACCACAAGGTACTTGCTGTTCAAGACTTAAAATGGTGTTGAAAACTGATGCTGAGTGTCTCTGTGAAGGCTTTAACACTGCAGCTATTCAGGATGAATGCTGCAGCTGTTCAGGACTAATGCTGCAGTTGTTCAGTACTAACTGATGTTGTTCAGGACTAATGCTACAGCTTCTCCTGCTCTTTCTCCAGTTGCTGGATCAACAACCATCTCAGCAGGTGCTCCAAATTTTCCCAGCATTTAATACACACCAACTCTTGAAGAATGAGAATGAATAATTTCAAGCAACTTTAAAACATACAAAGAATCGCAACAGATAACAAAAACTAAAAGTAGATATAAAACATTTCATTTCATCAAAATGTAACATTCTTACAAGACCAACATTACATCAACAAACGAAACCTAACTAGAAGAAATTTAAGTCATTTTGCAACTTCAACACTAGGAAGGCAATCATAACTACAAGGCCATCAAAAATTCAATGCCAAACTTCAACAATTTGGCTTTAATGTCCATATTCCCCACAACATCAAACAAGTAGCAACGACACCAATAATATTATATCTTCTAGCTCAATTTTCTTTATCTTCAAAGGACTTAACTTTCTTCAACAAACCCCAAATCACCCTATTTGCTTGTGAAGAGTGTCGTTTTTCATACCAATAAAATTAATCACACCCGTTCTATTTCTACAAAATTAATAACAAAAATAATTACAAAATCAATAATTAATCGACTTATTAAGTTAAGAAGTAAAAAACATTACCTTCAAATTTTTACACGTAAAAATCTACGACCGAAATTTTGTTGAGTCCAAGAAGTCTTTAGTAATGCTTCATTACCACATTTACAATAGCGATAATCTTTTTTGCAAAAAGCCATGGACGATGAGCTCGACATTGTCCAATTCAATTCGAATAAAATAAGAAAAAGTTTAAACTTTTAAAAAATTACACAAGAAGATGAAGAAGAGAGAAGTTTTTCATAAAAAGAATTCTAAGAAGAGTCACAAATTAGGGTTAAAATTTGATTTGGGAATGAAGAAGAAGATGAAATATGGGTATATTACCGTTGGGGGTCATTTATATGCCATATCAGCAAAACAACAGGCTTCCACGCACCTTTGCGGAGTATTCCGCACATGTTTTTCCAACAAGGCAAAAGGTGCCAAAGTGGCACACTTGAAGGCCACTTGAGGTGTCAAAATGGAACAATGTCCACTTGAGGTGTCTAACTTAAAAATCGTGCGTACTTAAGGGAGCTGGGATGGATTAGGCCAAAAATTTTCATATGAATTTTGTCAAGTGACAATATTCAACATTTAGTGAGTGACATCTTCAAGTATTTGGACTTCAAATCAAGTAAGTTTTATGCTTATCAAGATGCATCCTTTCACATCACTTGATAAATGTTTCTACGTCAGCATTCTTAAATAAACGTAGAATTCAGATCTGACGATATATCATTTAGTATCGGTTCACAATGTGACATAACATTTTGAGATCTCATCACTTTATTATTTTCACATATCTGAACCTCTCATAAAGTTTCATGATGTGTTATGTCGTAGGCTCTTCAAGAACACATTACCTTTTTATTATGATTATTTGCTCCTTATTTTTTTTAAGAATTATTTTATTTCGAATCGATTGGTCTACCACGCTTAAAGCATGCATAGACTTTGTCCTTTAGGCACACAAAATAGGACCACTTGCAGCTTAAATATGAGAGACTTTCGGCATTTGACTTGAATTATCTTTTGAATAAGGATCTGATGATAATTTCTAGCATATTTCATAGCTGGTTATAATCCCCCCTTATGTTGGAAAGCTAACATACATCCTTCATCTTCTTTGAGGAATTCTTCTTTGTGCATTATGGTATATATATTAATCGTATACCGCATATCAAAACTATTAGATGGACAACGTGTGGTTCCAAACTCAAAACCAACTTTGAGGAGGAATTAATCATAATTTATTGATTTGATGCATACAAGTAATTTTGTACATAATATTTCATATTTCAAACAAACACATGAAGCTTTGTTATCATTAATAATGATTCAACTATTTATCGAAGGCATTTAATGTCAAACCATCATCATCAAGATGAATTGTCTTGATTACACAATCTGAAAATTATGCTCTTAACTCAATTTTATTGAGCAACAACTTTATGTATGTCAAACTACAGGCTGATATAAACATACAAGTGATTATCTTATATCGATGCATCTTAATAGATCACATAATAGGTGAACGAGCTCATATTCACCTTTCATACTTTTCAGAATTTAGGGGATTCAACCTCAATATTAGTTGGTCCAACCAACATATCATGAGAACATGCAACATTAAAAGTTCATGAAGAATCTTCTAATTCTTCAGTATTTGTTCAATACTTAATATGCACATCTTTGGAATGTCATAACCGTTCATGTCAACTTATGAACTTATTTGTACTAGTAAACTCCAAGTTTAACATGACATGTTCCTTTTACTTTAGTAAATTTGAGATTTACTATTACATGAATAAAGTTTAGATTTACTACTTCAAAAGTAGATTTTAAAATAACTCTCCGCAGTTATTCTGCCTCTTTCGGAAGTGAGTTGTGATACCATCACAATCAAGTGCACATTTACATTAATAAGCTTTACTAAAAATTATCGTATTCACCTTAGGGAATGAATATGTACTTAAAACAATCGAAATTCTCATTCCCCAGGAATTAAAAATAGTCGTTGCTTTGCGGAGAAATGACTTTTGAGTTTATCACAAGCTCAAATACTTTTGATTTTTTTTAAACTCGAGAATAGAGTCGTAACTTAATTTATTTAGAGAAATCAAGAAAACTTTTATAAATTACTTAAATGATTCAAAACAGAAAAAATCATTTAAGTTTGAAATTCTGGGCAAGTGGTTCCTATTAATATTCTTGGAAGGTTGTTAAGGCACCAAGAGTATCCGCTAACTTGCGGTGATTCGGATTATTTAAAAATGACATTTTTGACTTACTTTATAAAAAAGATTTTTTTAGAAAGAAATTTATTAAGAAAAAATTTCCGCAAAATTAATTTTGGGAAACTTAGCGGGGAATTTAACTAGTTCTAAGAAAGTTAATATCAAATAGCACGTAAAGAAAAAAGAGGAGAATTAGAAGGCTTAGGCTCGTAAGCCCAAATCCATCAACCCTGTCCTAATCTAATGGGGCTTTTGGCCCACCTGCACCTGTCCTAAACTATTCACTTTGGGCTTTCATCCCACAATCGCTTCACCTGTATTAAATTTACAACTTTGGCTTCGAGGCTCAAATGAATGAATGAATAAATAAATAAATAAATAAATAAATAAATAAATAAATAAAAGCAACAATACAAATTTAGCGACTTCATCAATGTGTTTCGATCCATTTTCTTCTTCCACAGCAACAAATTCTTTTATCCAAAGTGATCGGCTATAAGGTATGAGCCTCATTGTCTCATTATGGAATGCCAAAGGGGAAGAGTCCGTTTGAACTCCGAAACAGATTCGCATGCAAAAGAAGACACAAAGAAAGTTAACACACATTCTAAAACTGATAATTAGGAAACTAACTGCTTGTAATACTTATGAAAATATATTTATGCACACTAAATAAAAGGAAGCAGATTCATATATTTTGACAAAAGAACCACGTATAACCAGTGGAGGTATTTTAGACTAGTGCAAGAAATTTCACTGATTCCTAATGAAAGAAAAATAATAATAACGATAATAAAATAAATTTTTTTGTGTTAAACTACAAAAGAACGTAATTAAAAAAAAGGTGTGAACAAATCAACTTAAGAAACTTCAATACAAGCAGGGAGATAAGAGATTTGAGCATAGGGACATCGTAAACAAACCAAATATACTTAATCCAGGATGTTTTAGTAACATAGACTTATTTTCTCAAAAGAAAAATAGAGGGGAAAGGGAAAAGAGGGGGTCTCTTAAGGAACATACTATTATTTCTAACAAAGACTTATCCTATGAAGCGTAATCATACTTTGGGCATGTAGTTTTCAGCATTTTCAGAGGGACATAAGCATTGCTTTGTCCTTGTGCTAATTTCAACTCTTACCCCTGTATGTTAAGCTTGATAGGTGTCCTTTGAAGAACCAAAGAGACAATAAATTAACACACAAGGTTCTAAAATTGATCAAAACACTATGCAGAGAAATAATTAAGAGAGAAAAAATTAATTCTTATTGAAAAAATAAGATGACAGAAGAAGAAATCCCAATTTAAACAATCTTCCTTATCGACACTTGGCAAATACAGAAGGAGCATACTATCTTGAGTCTCTCATACTCATCCTTTCCTTCTTTTAACTATTTTAAGAGGACTTTGAGTCAAAAACACATCCTAGAAGGGTTCCGGAATTATTGAAACTTAAATGTGATATAACCCAAGTTCCTTCTCGACATTAAGAGTCAAAGGAAGTTTTAGGAATAGTTTTCATTTGACATAGAAAACAGAGATGACCCTGAGATGAGATAAACCTAAAAATAAAATTCACACTACCACAAAAACTAGACCACATAAAGGAACACAATGATACATTGCATCTCATCCTCATCCTTTTTTAATAAAAATAAAAATAATTTTTTGGGAGTCAAGATGGTCTTTGGAGATTTCCAGGATTGATGCTTTACCATGGACATACACCTACCAATACTATCAACTTTGTAGGTCAAAAAGAATTGGGTAGAAAGTCCTCATTAAATTAAAATTATGAACTAAATGCAATATGTAGCATAGAACTAAAATAATAGTTTTTTTTTCTTTTAAAAAAAGAATCTGAAACAACACTTATGCAAAGAGAATGAATCAACACTAATTAGGAACATTCGAATGAAAAAAACATCAAATTAGAGCACAACACTCAAGTGTAAAACAATATGTTAAGGATTAACACACAAAAATTAAGACGATGTAGTGGACTTCAAAAGAAAACTAAAACAAGAATTATGGAGTAAAACCATGAATCAATCTTCTCAAACAAACATCATTACAAGAAAAAATAACTTATAGCCTTTAAGGCCTTCTACAGCAAATAATTTTCAGCATTTCTACCACTTCTAATGACAACGATGATAAGGCTAACACACTAAGAAAGTTGACGAGAAGAAGAAGAAAATACCAAAACTAAAAGGGATGAAGTATTATCTGTTTCGAAGCAGCAAAATGGGACTCGATCCTTCGATGAAATCTCGATCACTACCGAAAAGCTTCGTTGCGACTCCGAGAACTTCGAGTAGTAGGTGACTTTTCACGAAAAAAAAAATTACCAGAAGAAAGAGACTTTTTTGCTCGTAAGTGTTTTTTTCAACCTTCAAGACTTGTATTTTTTGATCAACAGTAAGATTTTTTATAGATAACCAAATGGGGATGAATCATAAGCTTCCACCGATGTAGGAGCAACAAATTTAGGGGCTTTTTTAGAAAATTTCTTTTGAAAATTTTTGAATTTTTAGATAAGAGGATAAGGGATGAGATGTATTTGGTACAAAATTGTACCTCCCATACATTAAATTCGAAGATTAGTCCACCTAAAAAATTTTATATGGGAAGAGAGTAAAAAACGGGGTTTTATCAGGTCATCATCAGGTTGAGTTCAATTTTGGGGCAGGTCGGAGTTGTACGCGAATCGCTGGAGTTGTTGTTGCTATCGTTGAACTATTCGTGTTGTATTGTACGGTTGTTGTTGTTATCTATGTTGTTGTTATGTCATTTAAGGGAGAAGATGAGGGAAAGGGAATTTGGGCATCCGAGTCAATTTGTGTTGGGTCGGGTAGACAGAAAAATGAATGGGAAGGATGGGTTTTGGTCTGGTGGGATATATGTTTTGGTTGGATAAAGTTGTTGTTGTAGGCTGTTGCGTTAGTTGCCTTTATTGGGCTGCCGGGGTAGGCCCAAAAAAATGGAAAGGGAATGGGTAAAAGGGTTATTTAAATAAAACAACCCCAATCAATTTAGGATTTAGCTACTTCATTTGAATTTCAGTTAAATTGAAAATCATTTGCCAATTGCATTGCAATTGTGGCCAATTTAATTTCAATTATGTTCAAATTTAATAGATTGACTAAATTAAATTGACATTCGATACTAATTAATACTTTGTTTAATCTTGAGCTTCTTGAATAGTAAAACCAAACAAATATTTTTCCAAATAATTATTTTTTGAAAACAGACTATATTTAAAACCAACCTTTACCCATTTTGATTAATTTTCAAGGTAGCCTAGGATTAAAATCTATTTTTCTGTAAAATAATTATTTACGTAACAAAATTATATGATTTTGTATATATAAATTCAAATATATATAATCGTTACTTAAAATGAAAAAAAAAAACCTAGATAAATACTTTGAAAAGCTTTTATCCGGATAAAATAAATGTTGTAATTTTATTTAAAATTGAAGAAACTCGGAATTACACTTAGTGGTGGAGGAAAAAAATTAGGTGTCAACAACCGTCCCCTCTCTTAGGATGCAAGCCCCATATTCAGCCATGTTATTGGTGCACGGAAAGCACAATTTAGCGGTTGTTGGATAGTGTTGGTCTATTTTTGTCTCCAAAACTGCTCCAATTCATGAGCCTTTGAAGTTGACCGCTCTATCAAAGAGCAATCTTCATCTGGGGTACAACTCTGCGATGTTTTCTCCCACGATTAAAATCTCCTCACCTGGAAAGTAAGTTCGAAGTGACTCATACTCATTATAAACCGAATTATCAATTAAATGATTTGCTAAGGCTTTCCTCTTGATTGCCTTTTGAGTTACATACACGATGTCGAACTCACTCAGCAAAATTTGCCACTTGGGTAACTTTCTCATAGGCATGGATTTCTGGAATATATACTTTAATGGATCAATTCTAGAAATGAGATACTTTGTGTACGAGGATCGATAATACCTCAACTTTTGTGAGGCTCGGGTCAGATCACAACACGTCTTTTCTATAAGAGTGTAGCGAGCCTCATATGGCGTGAAATTCTTACTCAAGTAGTAGATTGCTTTCTCTTTCTTTCCGATATCATCATGTTGCTCGAGGGCACATTCAAAAGTATTTTTGAGACTGACATGTAAAGCAACAATGGACTTCCTTCTATTGGTGGAACCAAAACAAGCAGAGCGGACTGATAATCCTTGATTTTGTCAAAAACTTTCTGACACTTTTCTGTCCACTCATTCAATGCATATTTCTTCAACATCTTGAGAATTGGCTCATATATGACCGTTGATTGGTCAATGAACCTTCTAATATAATTCAAATAACCCAGGAAACTCATAACCTCTTTCTTGGTCCTTGGTAGCGGTAAATCCTGAATTGTCTTGATCTTGGATAGGTCAAGGTCGATGACCCTTTTGCTGACAATGAACCCCAGTAATTTCCTAATTGGCACACCAAAAGCACACTTAACAGGATTCAACTTCAAGTTGTACTTCCTAGTCGGTCGAAGAACTTTTCCAGATGTGTCTGATGATCTGAATTCTTGCGAGATTTGATAATTGGATCATCCACGTACACCTCAATCTCTTTATGAATCATATCATGAAAAATCATGGTCATAGCCCTCATAATATCATACCAGCATTTTTTAGACCTAACAAGATCACCTTGTAATGATAAACACCCTAGGGCGTATTGAAAGCCATCTTTTCTGCATTTTTCTTATCTATTAATATCTGATGATATACGGTGAAACAATCCACAAAAGACTGCATTTCATTCCTCGCATAATTATCGACGAGGATGTGGATGTTGGATAATAGAAAATTATCTTTAGGACTAGCTCTATTCAGATCTCTGTAGTCAACACAAATTTTGATCTTTCCATCCTTTTTTGAAACTGGAACAATGTTGGCTAGCCATATTGGATATCTTGTGACCTCTACAACCTTTGATTGAATTTGCTTCATTACTTCTTTCTGGATTTTCAAGCTTAAGTCCGGCTTGAATTTTTGCATTTTTTGCTTAACTGGATCAAAATCGAGATTGATTGGTAACTTATGAGACACGATGTTGATGCTTAACCCCGACATATCATCGTAAGACTAAGAAAATATGTCAATGTGTTCCCATATCAAGAGAATGAGTTCTCTTTTTTATGCCTCTGCGAAGTAAACACTAACACTATTCTCTTTGATTTCATCATGGTCACCTAGGTTGACTATTTCAGTTTCTCCAGGTTGTGCTTCTCCTAATTTTCAAATTCTTCTATATCTTCCACTAACCACTCCTCATCATATTCTTTCCATTAATTATCATTCACCTCTCTTTGTTCATCTAGCCATTGACATGACATGACATTGGCAGGTTTTAAATTATTGTTACTGAAATAAATAAACAAACAAAGTTAGATAATAACAAGATAATAAAAAATGGTAAAATAAATATAATCACATTTCAAAATAACTTCTTGGATAAAGGGAGGCCTTTTCATTGAATTTTGGGAAATAGTTACAAACTATGGCTCATGACCCGCATAAATATGGGCCCATGCCTTTTTAAAAATAGTAAAACACGAGAAGAAAATTTGAGACATAAAAGGGTGGATCACGGGGCCTCCTCTAGATCATCACTGATTTTTAAAACTACTAGTAATTGTCCTTTCATTTACCATAATGGGCAATGATTCATGAGAGGAATGGAGGTTCAATTTTGCAAAGCCTTTCCAGATGTGACCTTTCTCACTCCACCAGCCTTTGGGAAATCTTCTAATACAGCATTACATCCTATGAACAGATTTCCTTTACCATCCCCAATACCATCGTCTATTAATACCTCATGCACAGAAAACGACTGGTATAGGAGTGGCAACGGTTTGGGTAGACTCATTTTTTACTTATCTTCAATCTCATCTTCCTTTGTTGGATGGTATCCTAACCCATGCTTAGATGGTTTTTCTGGAACCATAAGGGGCTCAATAATTCCTTCCAAATTCTTACCCAAGCCCCAACCAGGATCTAACCCACTTCTTAACATCACAATCACAATCATCTTGTATATAGAAAGCATTGGCATTTGGGGTGCTGGATCTTTCTCCGCGACATTCACAACTTCTACCATTTACAAATTACCACCCTTTGGGATACTTCAATCATAGAAACATAACCATTGGGATGATTTAAATGGATTTCTTCTCCTTAAATGACTACCTCATGATTTTCCCAAATAAACTTCAATAATTGATGAAGGGTCGACGAGACCGCCTTTGCACCATGAATCCACGGTCTCCCCAGGAAGTTTGTAACTATGATGGATATCCATAACATGAAATTTATCCTTGAATTTAGTAGGCCCCATCTAGATGTATGAGTCAAATTCTCTTATAGTATCTCTCTACCCTCCATCGAAAACTCGCACATTAACATGGCTTTGGTGAACCTTTCCCAAGTTGTAGCCCATTTGAACCAATGTAGAAAGTGGACAAATGTTCAAACTAGATTTTTCATCTATCAATACCCGATTAATCACATAGTCACTACAATTGACAGTAACGTGAAAATCTTTATTATGCATCACCTACTCAAAATGCAACTCTTTCTCACTAAATATTATGTGATGACTTCCCACAACATTCCCTATCATTACGACCAGATTTTCAACACTCGTACCTACGGGAACATATGTTTCATTTAGGACTTTTAATAAAGCTTTCAGGTGGTATTGCTAACTCAACAACACCCAAATAGAGATCTGGGTCGGAGTCTTTTCTAAGTGCTTGACAATCGAATATTCCTTTGGTTCCATACGCCTTCAAAAATCTTTGTCCTCCCCTTCAGAGATTGAGCTTTTTGTGTAAATTCTTCCTACTGGTAAAGTCTTCAGAAATATAGCATCGTACAGACCGTTTCATCCTCTGATCAGCGATAATCTCTATAATAAATTACTTTCTCGGCGGGGGTGGATCATATGCCTGAGTCGGAGTTGTCATCACTATAAATGAGGGTCTTTCATTGACACTTAAGGCAACTATGAGTCTCTCTATATTCTCCACTCCTTCTTTTCTTTTGGGATTTTCTTCATCTACCTTAGTAATAGTCTTTCTAGACACCCATTTGCCCTCTATTTTGATTATTTTAAATATGGATCCCTTATTATTAGGCGATGGATTACTATTGATATTTAGTGTCGGTAACTGAAGCATGATGACCTTTTGATTAATCAAGTCTTAAATCTTATGCTTTAGGTTAATGCAATCTTTGGTACTATGCCCCACTGCTCCCAAATGATAAGAATAATTTTGATGGGTATGATGAAAAGGGTAATTGGGATTGACAGGTTTCGGTTAGATAGGTTGTAGATGACCAACTTCTTTTAATCTTCTAAAGCGTAGGGTGTGACTTTCAGCTAATGTCGTGAAGTTTTGGGGAGGTTTCTTTTTGAGGTTTAGACGTGGGGGTTATAATGGTTTTGATTAGTATGAGGAGGTACTTGATGATAACTTGGAGGTGCTTGGATGTTTATTTGGTTGTTTGGAAGGGAAGCTTGAACATGAGATTGATAATTTGATTGCGGAACTTGATATTGGGCCGTGGCTGTGGAGCTTGGTATTGGGATTGGATATTCGAAAGTGGAACTTTGTATTGAGGTTGGGCGTAGAATACATGCTAAAAACTTGGTGGCAATGGAAAGAAAAGAACGTTCCTAGGCTTGAATTTCTTCTTCAATTTAGCAATAATATCAGTAAAGACCATAGTTTTTTCTCTTTACTTCTTTGGGAACACAGAAGACTTAGAAGATGTTGGAGTTTTGACAATCTTTCCTGTTCAAATGCCTTTTTCTAGCGATTCCCTAATTTTTTACCAAATCTACAAAAGTTGCCCTGACCACGGATACCATCCTAGTATAAAATTCTCCCTCCTGAGCATGAGATAACACCGACACCATTTGCTTCTCAGACATGGGAGGTTTGACCTTAGCAACTTCTTTTCTCCAACGAAAGACATAGTCTCAGAAACACTCATTATTATTTGGCTTAATCTGATCTAGTGAGTATCGATCAGGGACTATTTCAACGTTAAATTCAAATCAATCGAGAAAGATTTTAGCTAATGCCTTCCAGCCGGACCATTTTTCAATTCCTGAGACGTGAATCAATCTGAAGCTTCACCACTTAAGCTTTGGTTGAATAAGCGAATTAGTAATATCTCATTTCTTCCTACCCCGACCATTTAATCATAATATCTTCTTAGATGAGCCATGGGATTTTTGGTGTCGTTGAGCACTTCAAATTTAGGGACCTTATTCCCTTTTAGTAGATCTACTCCAGGGTGTACACACATATCATAGTACCCCAAAGCATCATTATACCTTGTCTTATGAGATTCCTTGATCCTCAAAATCTTTTCATTCATGGAAAATAACTTTTTTTATGCTCAGTCCTCTATTTCTTTTTCTTCTCCTTATAATTGTCTACCTCAGGATTAGGAAAGGGGTTGTAGATGTTAAGGAATATAATGACATGAGAAGGATTTATAATGGTAGCTTAATTTTGAGGATAAGAAGAGGTTGGGTGGTAGGGAGGGAGGGAGGACGTTTAGGAAATTGAGAAAACTTTGTGGAATTTGTGAGTAGTTTGGGGAAATTTGAGAGGGATTTATTAGATTTAGAAACGAATCGTGTGGGTTTGTAAATGGATTTTATGGGTTTGGAAATGAGTTTTGTGGATTTGGAGATGGATTTTGTGGATTTGGAAGCGGATTTTGTGGGGTTAGAAATGGGTTTTGTGGATTTGGGAATGAATTTTATGGATTTGGAGATGGATTTTATGTTGTTAGGGATGGATTTTGTGGATGGTAAATATCTGGGTTATTTTCTCGATTGGTGATTTGGATAGCATGAATTGGGGGATTATTGATTATAGGATCTGTGGGCAATTGGAAAGCAGAGGCAGACGATAAGTTATTTAGATAATTCTCGAGAATATGAGTACTGAGGGGAGGAATTTGGAGTGGAGTTTCATGTGTTCCTTGGATAGGAGCGTTGACGGTGATGGCCAGATTAGCCAACTCTCTACTACAATTCATCTCTTTTGGGAGAAATTCCAATTTTCTTGGAAGTTCAACAATCATCTCACTTTGTTCTTCCATCACATTGTCCCTGATGGTCAATGTGTTATCGTCGTTGCTTCAAGTCATATTTGAATGATGTTTATGGGATGGGATTTTATGAACTTTTGACCGGGTAAAGTAAGGATATTCTACTAGCTTGTTTCAACAGGGAGTAGTTTTCTATTATCTGTAAAGCAAAATAACTCAAAGGCAAATGTTTTAGATCCCATATATGATAAATAATGCAAGATATTTGACAAGAAGTAACCACATAGAGTTTTTTTCATCATAGTCAAACTGATCCACGAGAGCATAATGATTAAAGTTGTCTTTGATTCAAACAAATAGATATAAACAAATAAGGCAATTATATCACGTAATAACATTATAGTAAACGAATATCCTAGTTGGGGTGTCCCTTTTGAGATAAGGATTGTCCTGGCGAATTTTGAAGAAAATATATGCCTTTTTAAAAGTCAATCCATTATCCCCCCAAATTTACATAGATATATAACAAGGTCATAAACTCCTACAAAAGTAGCATAAGAGGGATACAATCTTTAGGGAAAAGAAAAATAACATGAAATAAAGAATAAGGTCCCGCGCAGGAGATAGAAAAACTAGCTCATAGATGCTCCTTCATTGGCCTTTGCCTTCTTAGCTTTATCCACCTCTTGCCATATGTGATATCCATTGATGATCAGGTGACTCCTGAATAACTGTGCTTTGTTCTCATAGGTCATATTTTCTATGTTATCAATCTGAGAAACCATGCAATTATCCAAATCGATCAGACACCACCTAGCATCATTAACCTCTTGCAGGCTCACTTGAACTCTTCTCTCAACTGGTTTATGGTTGAGGCATCCTCCATATGCATTTGTTGGTATAGGATCTCACTTATTTGGAATTCTTCTTAAAGCCTGTGGAGTCGGATCTGATGTTCTGATTCTACATCACTAACTCGGGTGGGTACATTCGACCTCGGGATCAATGTTTCGGTAAGATGTTTCTTCAACCACTCTGTGTAAGTATCACTAACTTCGGGTTCATATCCGATATGAAAAGAGACTTCCTTTATCTTTTTTCTCTTCCACCCATCTACTATTAAGTGGAGTTTCACCTTCTTCATACTCGATAATGAATCTGACCATTGGCGCAATTTGTGGTATTTCCTTCCTGATTTTGAATTGTCTAAGAACCCTGTCGGGGTTATAAGGACGAGTTCCCCTGAGACCTGGAAGTACTAAGAAATTCCATTCGTCTCCTTGAGTAATGTACTTCCCTGTGTGAAGATATCTCATCGACCACTGAACATTGTCATCTAATAATCCCTCAAAAATCTTGAACCAAAATTTTGGAGATTCTCTTCTCTTAAACCTGTGCAGGAACAGCCACATGTCATTCGATGATAGAAGATCTACCCTTGTTCGGCGATCTGTCTACTGTATTTTAGGATTCTTCACTAAGTGTGTCATCATCCACCATTGCAAGATAAGGTTGCAACCTTGGAAGAAATGATGCTCGCCTTGACACATTCCTAAAGCCCGATATATTTCAGTGATGATCATAGGGGATAAGGTATGGAATACCTTAGCGAGACCATAATCGATTTTGTAGAAGAGGGCGTGTGTCACCATAATGACTCTTGGATGAATATTGTTATTTTCTCCTAGTGTAAACACCATTATTCCAAGTAAGCCCACTGTGAAAGAAAATGCTCTCATCTCCTTTCATTTTTCCTCTGATTCAAATTCATGTTCGAACTTCTAGAAAATGTTATACCTTCCAAACCAGTGATACAATTCATGGAAAGATATGTTTGTCCCATCATATTCCCCTAACCAGGTGTCATCATTAATTGCAAAGACATCATTGATCCTCTGACAGTTCCATAAGATAGGGACTATAATGTTGTTGTAGGGTGTACTTCTTCTTTTTATACACATATCGATGCTCTCATAAAAAGTTAATACTTATTCAATAGTAGGCGTCAATTTCACTTCCCTGAAGCAAAATACCATATTGTCATCATTCCAAAACTTCATTAGTACAAGGACCATTTCAGGCCAAGCATCCATCTCTATAAGCGATGGTAGATGCTCGATATGAGTACTAACAATCTCTTTGTCTTTTGAATTCATATGGGTTCACCACACTTTCAAGAAATTTTCAGATCCAGTAAACATCCTGAACTTTATACAAGGGTATGGTTGAGCCATTCCTACACAAAAGTAAGCAAAATAAGCCTTCCCCCTACCCCAAAAGATAATTGATTGGATTTAACAAACATATATTTCTTCAACACATAAATATGATTCATCTGTAACTGGATCATGGAAAATAGATGTAAGTTAGGTTTTCTAATGAGACCAATAACCTCTCGGATATTAGGTCGTCCTAGGCTCATGCCTAAAAAGAGGGTTTTGGTTTCGCTCTATTCTGAGTGTCTAGAATGGATTTGGAAAAGGTTCCCTAGACGACTTGGGTTTGGAAATATGAACAACCATAAGACACCTAAGTCTCTAATAAACCATCGTATTCCCACCACTTAATTTGGAATTGAACAATAAGGGTCGGGACATCCACGAAACCCCAAACAATTTATATATTTCGAGTGAAAAGTATGCCATGAAATGCAACAGTTTAATTTTTGCAAAATTTAAAACACATAGGCACGTAAACAGTTTAAACACTATAACAGTTAGTCAAAAGAACCTAATTCAAATATTTGATTAGAACCTAGTTATATTTCCCTAGCAAAGTCGTTATTTCTGTTTTGCGGAGAAATGACTTTTGAGTTTTTCATAAGTTCAAATACTTTCGAAAAAGTTTTTTAAAACTCAAGAATAGAGTGGCCACTTAATTTATTTAGAAAAGTCAAGAAAACCTTTATTAATTACTTAAATGATTCAAAACAGAAAAAAATCATTTAAGTTTGAAATTCCGAGTAAGTGGTTCCTATTAATACTCTTGGAAGGTTGTTAAGGCACCAAGAGTATCCACTAATTTATGGTTATCCGGACTACTTGCAAACTACATTTTTGACTAACTTTAAAAAAAGGTTATTTTATAAAGAAATTAATTAAGGAAAAATTTGCGCAAAATCAATTTTGGGCAACTTAGCGGGGAATTTAACTAGTTTTAAGAAAGTTAATATCAAATAGCACGTAAAGGGGAATGAGGAGAATCATAAGGCTTAGAATGATAAGACCAAATGCATCAACCCTGTCCTAATCTAATTGGGGTTTTGTCCTACCTGCACTTGTCCTAAACTATTCACTTTGTGCTTTCAGCCCACAATCGCTTCATTTGTATTAAATTTACAACTTTGGCTTCGAGGCCCAAATGAATGAATAAATAAATAAATAAATAAATAAATAAATAAATAAATAAGTAAATAAAAGCAACAATACAAATCTAGAGACTTCATCAATGAGTTTCAACCCATTTTCTTCTTCCACAACAATAAATTATTTTATTCAAAGTGATAGGCTATAAGGGATGGGCCTCATTGGCCTATTATGGAATTCCAAAGGGGAAGAGTCTGTTTGGACTCCAAAACAGATTTGCATGCAAAAGATGACATTAAGGAAGTTAACACACATTCTAAAACTGATAATTAGGAAACTAACTTATTGTAATACTTATGAAGATATATTTATTCACACTGAATAAAAGAAGTGGATTCATATAGTATGACAAAAGAAACACGTATAACTAGTGGGGTATTTTAGACTAGTGCAAGAAATTCCATTGGTTCCTAATGAAAGAAAAATAATAATAATGATAATAAAATAATATTTTTGTGCTAAACTACAAACGAACGTAATTAAAAAAACAAAGTTGCGAACAAATCAACTTAAGAATTCAATACAAGCAGGGAGATAAGAGATTTGAGCACAGGGACATCATAAACCAACCAAATATACCTAACCCAAGATGTTTTTAGTAACATAAACTTATTTTCTCGAAAGAAAAATAGAGTGGAAAGTGAAAAGAGGGGGTCTCTTAAGGAACATACTATTATTTCTAACAAAGACTTATCATATGAAGCGTAATCATACTTTGGGCATGTAGTTTTTAGCATTACACAAGGATTGTTTGGTCCTTGTGCTAATTCCAACTCTTGCCCCTATATGTTAAGCTCGATATATGTCTTTTGAAGAACCAAAAGAGACAACAAATTAAGTAACACACAAGGTTCTAAAAGTGATCAAAACACTGTACAGAGAAATAATTAAGAGAGAAAAAATTGATTCTTAATGAACAAATAAGATGACAGAAGAAGAAATCCAAATTCAAACAATCTTCCTTATTGACACTTGGTAAATACAAAACAAGCATACTATCTTGAGTCACTCATACTCATCCTTTCCTTCTCTCAACTATTTTAAGAAGACTTTGAGTCAAAAACATATCCTAGAAGGGTTCCGGGATTATTGAAACTTAAATGTGACATAACCCAAGTTCTTTCTCGACATTAAGAGTCAACGGAAGTTTTGGGAATAGTTTTCATTTGACATAGAGAATATAGATGGACCTTAGATGAGATAAACCTAAAAAAGAACATTCCACACAATAAAAAAAACTAGACCATATGAAGTAAAACAATGATACACTGCATCTCATTCTCATCCTTTCTTGATAAAAATAAAAATGAATCTTTGAGAGTCAAGATAGTATCTGGAGATTCCCAGGATTGATCTTTACCATGGACATACACCTACCATTACTATGAATTTCGTTGGTCAAAGAGAACTGAGGAGAGAGTCCTTATTATACCAAAGTCATGAACTAAATGCTACTTTGTCAAAGAGAATCGGGGAGGGAGTCCTTACTATACCAAAATTGTGAACTAAATGCAACAAGTAGCATAGAACTAAAATCATAGCTTTTTTTCCTTTAAGAAAAGAAACTAAAATAGCACTTATGCAAAGATAATGAATCAACACTAAAGTAGGAACATTCGAATGAAAGAAATATCAAACCAAAGCACAACACTCAAGTGCTAAAATAATATGTTGAGGATTAACACACAAAAATTCATACGATGTAGTGGGTTTCAAAATAAAATTAAAACAAGAATTATGGAGTAAAATCATGAATAAATCTGCTCAAACAAACATCATTTACAAAAAAAATAACCTATAGCCTTTAAGTCCTTCTACAACAAATAATTCTCTACATTCCTACTGCTACTAACAACAATGATGATTAGGTTAACACGCTAAAAATTGATGAGAAGAAGAAGAAAATACCGAAACTAAAAGGGATGAAGAATTACTTATTTCGAGGCAGCAAAACGAGACTCGAGCCTTCAACGAAATCTTGACCACCACCTAAAAGCTTTACTGTAACTCCAAAAACTTCGAGTAGTCGACGACTTTTCACGAAAAAAGAATTTACTAGAAAAATGAGACTTTTTTTGCTTGAAAGTTTTTTTTCAACCTTCAAGACTTATATTTTTTTATCAATAGTGATCCTTTTACAGAGAACCAAATGGTGATGAATCATGAGCTTCCACCAATGTGGGAGCAACAAATTTAGGGGCATTTTTAGAATATTTCTTTTGAAGAATTTTGAATTTTTAGATAAAAGGATAAGGGATGAACTGTATTTGGTACAAAATTGTACCTCCCGTACATTGAATTCGAAGCTTAGTCCACTTGGACATTTTCTTTAAGGTTCCCAGAATTTTGATATGGGAAGAGGGAAAGAAAGTGGGGTTTACTTGGGTCATTATCGGGTTGAGTTCAGTTTTAGGATGGGTCGGAGTTGTACGCAAATCACTAGAGTTGATGTTGCTATCGTTGAACTGTTGGTGTTGTATTGTACGACTATTGTTGTTATCTACTTTGTTATGTCCTTTAAGGGAGAAGACAAGGGAAAGGGAATTTGGGCCTCCGGGTCAATTAGTGTTGAGCCAGGTCGGCAGAAAAAAGAATGGGTAGGATGGGTTTTGGATTGATGGGATGTTGGTTTTGGCTGTGTTTTGCCCTTATTCCATTCAAAAGGTTTGAAAAAATTATTTTTGACCTTTTAAACTATTTCAAAACCTTAAAGAAAAGTTTGAGACAGTTTAAGAAATCATAGAGTCTCCACTTGATTATTGAGAAAATATCAAGAAAAACATATTACTTAAAGATCAAAACAAAAAAAAAACTTTTAAGTTTAGAAATTCCTAAGTGGTTCCTATTAATACTCTTGGAAGGTTATTAAGGCACCAAGAGTATCCGCTAACTTGCGGTTACCCAAACTATTTGAAAATAACTTTTTTGACTAACTATAAAAAGGGAAATTAGTTTTTGAAAAGAAAACGATTAAGGAAAAAATTATCTTCAAGATTTGTGCAAAATAAATTTTGACGACGTAGCGGGAATTTTTAACTAAGTCTAAGAAAATTAAGAACAATTAGCATATTAAGGGGAAAGGGGGAGACTAAATGACATAAGTCATTAGGCCTAAATCCATAAATCATGTTGTAAGTTAAGTTGGAATTTTGGCCCATCTTCACCTGTCCTAATCTATATACTTGGGCTTTTGACCCATAACCTATCCTAAGCTAGTTTTCAGACCTTTGAGGCCCAAAATCTGCTTCACCTGTATTAAATTAGAACTTTGACTTCGAAGCCCAAATGAATGAATAAATAAATGAATAAATAAATAAATAAAAATAAGGGAATAATAACTATCGAGACTTTTCAAGTCTCTTAGTAACCTCATTAATGGGTTTTGACCCATTTTCCTTCTTCTTTCATCTTCTTGCACCCGCATGCCATATAATTGACTTTGTGTTTAAACTTAGGACTTGACTTGGAGAGATGAGCCTCATTGGCCCATTACGAAATGCAAGAGGAAAAGAGTCCATTTGAATTCCAAAATAAATTCATGCAAATGAAAAGATAAAAGAAAAAAATTAATATGTGTTCGAAAATTCTACACTTAATAGATAAATGATGAGATGGAAAAAATAGCATTCTCAAGCATAAAGAAATAGTAAGCTATGATACCAAAGAAAGCTAAAATATCCAACGAAAAGGAAATTAACCCATCTCCTGAACAATCTTATAAAAAATTGATTCTAGTATAATATAATTAACTAGCCTTTGAAAAAAAAACATGAATCCACAAGCATAGTTGCTTAAAATTTAGACAAATAGATTAACACATATTTTTTCCAAATACTACGATATGATAAAGTCTAAGGCATGTTTTCATTAAACAAATAAGGGGAGAATGAGAAAGAGAAGAGAAAATCTTTCATAGCACCTCAAATATGAAATACAAGACATACAAATGCAACAACACTTTTTTAATTCAAAGTGGAGTCAATCAACGTATCAATAACTTAGATGTAAAATTCACTATAGCATGTGAATAACAATGGAACGTCTAAATAAATAAATAAAAACACTTTAAAAGGTAAACCAATAAGCGAAGTGAAGGAAATAGCATATATTAAGCATATTTGAGAAATGATATTCTAAGACAAGATAGGAGAAATAGTAAGAGATTAATTCTAAGAAAAATTATTCAATTATGCCAATTCCTATTTTAGTTCTACATCATATCAACAAAATCTATAACCCTAACAACTTTTCAATCTAAACAAGAGAAAATCAAAGGCGGTTTTGACCACAAAAATGAGTAACTCACTACTTCAAATTGAGAAACAATTTCACAGACCCTTAACAATAGTAACCATTCATTTTTCGACATAAAGGAAATAACTTTACATTCTAAAAACAAATATATTCACCAATAACAAATTTAAACAAAGCATGAGAATGAATTTAAGCAAAGATCAAAACTTTATCCATAATAATCAAATAATAAAGTCAAAAGGTGAAACAATCAATATTAATTATTCTTTCCAACATAAAGAAAACAACTTTGCATGCTAAAAACAAACTTATCCGCTAACAATGAATTTAAACAAAGCATGAGTACATATTTTAAACAAAGATCAAAATTTTATCCATAATAATGAAAGAATAAAGTCAAAAGGTGAAACAATCAATATTAACTATTCTTTTCAACATAAAGAAAGCAACTTTGCATGCTAAAAACAAACTTATCCACCAACTATGAATTTAAACAAAGCATGAATACAAATTTTAAGCAAATATCAAAACTTTATACATAATAATCAAAGAATAAAGCCAAATGGCGAAATAATCAATATTAACTATTCATTTCAACATAAAAAAAAAATAACTTTACATGTTAAAAACAAACAAATCCGTCAATAATGAATTTAAACAAAGCATGAGTACATATTTTAAACAAAGATCAAAACTTTATCCATAACAATTAAAGAATAAAGACAAAAGACCAAACAGTCAATATTAACTATTCTTAGCTCATATTATCCCATGAACATGAAAATAACAATAATATTAATATCACAACATCCTATGGCCTTCAAGGTCGTCTACAACAAACAATCTCAACAAATAAAATTAAAACTGTGGAGAAGGAGATGAAGAAGAAAACTATAAAAAAAACTAAACGAAAAAGGTGTGTTTACCTTTTTTGGGGCTGCAAAACGGGACTTCAAGTTTTTTTGGAGTCTTGATCACCACCGGAAATCAATCTTTCGTGAACCTCGATTAGACTGCCGCTTGAAAATTTTACTAAAGAAAAGAAATTTAACTATTTGCTCAAAAAAAAATTCACTCTTTGAGACTTGATTTTTTTACTAAAATAGTGGTAGTATTTATAGGAAAGGATGGGATTCAATTCTTTTCATCCACCAATGTGGGAGAAAGAATTTAGAGGTGTTTTAGAAATTTTAAATTAAGGAAAAGGTTTGTTGGTGGATAAAGTGAGGTGGAATTGTACAATCTAGTATAAATTTTGAATTTCAAAAATGGAAAAAAGACAAGGTTGAGGGGGATTGTAAAATCTAGTACAAATTCAAAATTCAAAATTTGAATTTCAAATATAGAAAAAGAACAAGGTTGAGAGGGAATTGTACAATCTATTACAAATTTTAAATTTCAAAAATAGAAAAAGAACAAGGTTGAGGGAGAATTGTACAATCTAGTACAAATTTTGAATTTCAATTTGAATTTTTGGTTTTTGAATTTTCGGTTCGGGTTGATTGGTTACGAATTGGACGCAGATTCAGGTCACGAGTGTGGGTCGAATTTCAGGTTTTCCTAGGCTTCGGGTTGTTGGGTAGAATTTAGGATTTGGAGTTATTTTAAAAACAACCCCAATCAATTTAGGATTTAGTCGATTCATTATATATTTGGCCAAATTAAAAATCAATTGGACAATTGCATCGTAAATATGGTCAATTTAATTTCAATTATAGCCAAATTTAATAGATCAACTAAATTAAATTAAAATTTCATACGAATTAATATCTCATTTAATCCTGAGCTTCTTGATTTAATAAAATCAAACAAATATTTCTCCAAAAAAATTAATTTTGAGAATAAATTATATTTAAATCAATATTTTACCCATTTGAATTACTTTTTAAGATAAGCTTAGATTAAAATCTGATATTTCATAAAATAAATATTTAAGTAACAAAATTATATAATTTCGTATAATTAAATACGATGATATATAATCGCTACTTAAAATGGCAAAACTACTCAGATAAATACTTTGAAAAGCTTTTTATTCGGATAAAATAAATATTGTAATTTTATTTGAAAATCGCATAAAATCGGGAATAAACTTAGTTATGGAGGGAAAAAACTAGGTGTCAACAACTGCCCATTCCCTTTGGGTAGGGTGGGTGCAAGTAACCCTGGGCAACGGGAGTTTGACATTCCTAATTTTTGTCCGATCACAAATTCATTTATGAAAGAGGTTGGCTTTCGCACGAGTTTCGTGGAGCTATGGACAGACCCCAATATCGGGTTTCCTACATATCTCAGGTTGCATGAGAATTCAGGCCACTTTTAGTTCATAAAGATTAATTCTGAAACACGATTTTCAAAGAATTCACGAGCTATTCCAATTTTCAAATTTTGGTGAAATCGAAAAGCTGAGGAAAACCAGATTAGGGGGAGGTTGGAACGTGATTGAGTTTTCAACAAAAAGCCCAGGCTACATATCCCTGAGACTCAGGGAATCAAACTGCTTGTAGTTTGACTCGATCGGTAGAAAAGATAATCTTTTATTTTAGACAATCTTTAGCTCGAAATGAGTGACAAGTCATTCGAGTTATAAAAAAAGGCTAGTAACCTCTTAAACATGAATGTGGTATACTTCACATCCATAGGCAAGCAAGAATTTACCCGGACATAATTTTCATAGCTCTAGGTGTCCTATCACTCAATTGAAGAAAAGAGAAGGTTATCCTTGGTATAAGTGTAGAAATATCTCGAAGGTGAAGCTAAAATAAAATATCTCAAAGTACCCACATGCCTTCTAACAGGGGTGTGGTTTGAAGGTAGTGACAATCATCATTTAGCTCGTGTCCAAAGAGTTTGACGTCTCTCTCTAGACTACGTCCCTTTTTGCTGCTAAGAAAAAGTTTCACATTGTGTTGTATTCTTTTTGGAGTTGTCCACACTTGTGATTTTGACTTGAGAATTTCATCCTTTCGGATGCTCTCGACAACATCTCAAACAACGTGTTGTCAATCATTACACTAACGTATGTTGTATGCTCAATGTATCCACACTTGTACATACAACACGTTGTGATTTTGACTTGTGATTTTGACTTGAGCATTACACTAACGTAACTTGGTGTAAACCTATTTGAATATACTGTGTTGAGATAGTTAATGAACCAATTCACACAACCTGTTTTAAAATATTATACCACTTTGAACAGGTTGACAACCCAACATGTACTAGTAAACGGAGAATGATTTATCTTGAATGTAACATACCACTTTGAACGGAGTGACGGTCCAACGTGTCTAATTGAAAGACGGATGACCCATTTTGAATGTAACATGCCACTTTAAATGGAGTGACGGTCCAACGTGTCTCATTGAAGGGAGGATGACCAAATTTAAATGTAACATGTCACTTTGAATAGAGTGACGGTCCAACATGTCTCATTGAAGTGCGGATGACCCAATTTAAATGTAACATGCCACTTTGAACGGAGTGACGATACAACGTGTCTTATTGAAGAAAAGATGACCCAATTTAAATGTAACATGCCACTTTAAATGGAGTGACGGTCCAACGTGTCTCATTGAAGGGTGGACGACCTAATTTAAATGTAACATGCCACTTTGAATGGAGTGACCGTCCAACGTGTCTCATTGAAGGATGGACGACCCAATTTAAATATAACATACCACTTTGAACAGAGTGAAGATCCAACGTGTCTCATTGAAGATCAGATGACCCAATTTAAATGTAACATTCCACTTTGAATGGAGTGACGATCCAACGTATCTCATTGAAGGGCGGATGACTCAATTTAAATGTAACATGCCACTTTTAATGGAGTGACAGTCCATTGTGTCTCATTGAAGGGAGGACGACCCAATTTAAATATAACATGCCACTTCGAACGAAGTGATGATCCAACGTGTCTCATTGAAGGGAGGACGACCCAATTTAAATATAACATGCCACTTTAAACGGAGTGACGGTCCAATGTGTCTATTAATCACCAGCACTAAACTTATTAGTATCAAATGTAATATAAGAGCAATCGTTCATACCTTGCTTTAGTCTTCCACACTAATGGAGGTAAAAATTCTTAATGTAGTAACATATTATGTTGAAGGAGATGTCAATCCATATAATAACGTGTCATTCTAAAGAAAGTGCCCGTCTAATAACATAATAACATGTCACTCTGAATTAGGTGACAATCCATAACATAATAATATGTCACTCTGTAGGAGGTGACGGTTCATAACATAATAATATGTCACTCTGAAGGAGGTGACATTTCATAACATGATAACATGTTACGCTGAAGGAGGTGATAGTCCATATAATAACATATCATTTTGAAGGAGGTGACGGTCTGTAATAATATGTCACTCTGAAGGAGAAGACAATGCATAACATAATAACATATCTAAAGGAGGTGACAATCCAAACATAATAACACATCATACTGAAGAGGTGACGGTCCATAACTTAATAAGATATCACACTGAAAGAGGTGACGACCCATAACATAATGATATGTCATACTGAAGGGGGTGAAAATTTATAACATAGTAACATGTCACTCTGAGTAAGGTGATGATCTATAACATAATTATATGTCACTCCGAAAGAGGTGACGATCTATAACATAATAACATGTCACACTGAAGGAGGTGACGATCCATAACATAATAACATGTCACTCTAAAGGGGGTGACGGTCCATAACTTAATAAGATGTCACACTGAAAGAGGTAATGACCCATAACATAATGATATGTCATGTTGAAGGAGGTGACAATCCATAACATAATAACATGTCACTCTGAAGGAGGCGGTAATCCAAACATGATAACATGTCACACTGAAGGAGGTGACAATCCATAACATAATAACACGTTGTCTCAAATAAAGAGATGATTTGATGCACCTTTTTTAAGGGTGAAAAATCCAAATATAATAAGATGCGTCCTAAAGGGGGATGTCCTAAATATAATAAGATGTTTCACCTCGAATAAAGTGATAATTGAGAATGTCCTCTTGAAATGGTGGATGACCCAAAATATGATAAGTTAGGGTGACAATCTGTTTCATCCTCTTTAAAAGGTGGATGACCTAAATATAATAAGATACATCACCTCGAATGGGGTAACAATCCAAGGACGTCACCTGCATAACTCAGACAATACTCATTAATAACATAATAATTTATTCTAACTAAGCCAGGAGGGTAACAGAAGATGGAGTTTAGAGATAAAGTTGTTTGACTCATGATGATTTAGAGATAAATAGTATTTTGAATAATATCTCCAAATCTGAATCGTTGTGCCCAATCATTTTCCTACAAAATTAGAGAAAGTGTTAGAGACCATTAATGAAGTAATAGAAACATAAATCAAGAGAAAAAAAGAGAAGAAAAGTTGTCTAGATTATTATGGCTAGGCCATAGTGGATCTGGTAATGCCCTTTATCAAGATTAATATTGTCAATGTTGTGACTTCATTGTTCCTGCATCCAAAGAAAAATTCTTAGTTTTGAGAGGCTGACTGTGTTTGTTTTTTCTTGCTTTCCTGATGCTCCTTGTTGATCATCGATTCGAAAGGTTGAGGTACAGTCTTTGTGGAATTTTTAAGGATCTCCCTCAAAAATTCTGCCCCACTTTAAAAACTCTCAAACTTCTTTGTAACTTATGACATCATTTAGTATAAAATTTTGGAGATCTTCTCAAAAATTCTACCTCAGTCTAGAATCTAAAATACTCGAGTCCTTTCTAGTGTAGCATAACATAAAATTTTACAACTTCACAAAATTATGCACCAATTCAGCTTCAGCAACGTCTGATGTTTAAATTTGTAGAAAATGTCAAGTTCTTATGAAATTTTTGAGACCTTGTAAAAAATTTCTGCCTCATTTATACACTTCTATGCTATCTCCATGTAACTTGAAAAAAAATCCTCTTAAGCAAAGTCTTATGGAGAATATGATCGAGCTTGTGTGGTTCTCACATATTCCATTGAGGTAGCAATCATACCAAACTTATTTCCATCATAAGACCAAAAAATAAATTTTCTAAGGGATTGACCGAAGTCGACATAGGCCGCCTACGTATTCCATTCTTGGAAATTCAGGTCAAACATAGTTCGTAGAACTAAGAGTAATATTTAATATTTTTTATAAGGTGACCGAAGCCAATACAGGCCACCTACGTATTCCACTAGGGAAATCAAGGCGAACGTAGTTCATTACAACTAGAAAGGACGATTACAAGGAAATCAAAAAGTGCAACTACAAGGAAATCAAACCATAAAGTATGATTACAAGGAATTAAACACGAGAAAGTACGATTACTAGAAAATAAACTAATAACTTTAAGATAGAAGAATGCCAAAAATGTGCCTTGGAGAGAACTTCATTCTTCGTTATGACTGATGATTCCAATGACTACTTCTCGTCATTAGGCAATGGATAGTTGTTGACATTGGCTGGAGCTTATGCAAATGTTATCACCTTTTTGTCAATCAAGTTTTGAATTTTGTGCTTAAGAGTCATACATTTCTCGGTATCATGTCCAACAACTCCAGAGTGGTAAGCACATCGCTTATTTGGATCATACCAATTAGATGAAGTGTTCACAGGCCTTACTTTTACTGGATGCAGTAGTTTTTCTTATTTCAACCTTTCGAAGAATTGAGTATGAGATTCCACCAATGGCGTGAAAATTCTGGGGAGGCTTTCTTTCATAATTGGAATGAGGAGCATTATTTTGAGAGTTTTGTGGTGAAGGATGAGCATGATACATTGCTTGTGAATTAAAGATCGGATAGTGATCATGTTGAGCATTGGGTTGGTATCGTGGGGATTGCTAATAGTTAGATGAACCTCCCCGAGTCATTACTCCCATCACTTATTTTTCTTTTTTCTTTCCACTTCTAAAAGAGCCAGTCTGGAAACTCTTATGAGTGGATTGTAGCTCCATCAAATTTATTATCCTCCCTGTCTTGAGTCCATCCTCAATCATTTCTCTAGTCTTAACAATTTTAGTAAATATCTTTCCAGCCATCGTCACCATGCGATCAAAATACTTGGGACTTAGTGCATGAATGAAGTAATTGATCATTTCAGCTTACTCTATAGGAGGATGGACCCTAGTTACTTTTTATCTCCACCTTATGGCATATTCACGAAAGCTCTCATTTATTTTATGTCTTAGCTTTGTGATAAAGATCCTATCAGGAATAATATTGACGTAAAACTTCTAATGATTCACAAAAGCATTTATCAAGTCATCCCAAGTCCGTTACTTAGTCACATCTTGCTTAGCGTACCATTCCAAAGCCTTTCTACTCAAACTTTAACTAAATGGCTTAACTCGTATTCCCTCATTTTTGCCCACACCAATCAAATTTCACAATAAGTTTTCAAATGAAAGAAGGGATTTTCAAACCCATCAAACTTTTTAAATTTCACGATCTTGTAACCAGGAGGCAACTCAATCTCGAGAAACGTACATAACTCTTCATACTTAACACTTTGATTAGTTCCAAGCCCTCTAAGGCTTCTCATTACATCTTCTAAAGCCTTGAGCTTTCTATTCACTGTATCATCAGTGCACATCCTATGATCAATTTCAACTTTAATATAATGATTAACATCTAGGTGTTATAACCCCTAAGTTTGTGCCATCGGTGGGGTGGTAGCACAGGTGTACACTGGCGGAGTATAATACGATGGTGTTATGTTCTGAACCTTTGGAGGAGAAAAAGCATACACCAAAGGAGAATTCTGAGAAGCATGAAAATTTGAGAAGTGGAAAAGTGACCACCCAGACCAATTCCTTCTGATTTCGGAAATATAAGACCTTTTTGTCAAGCATCAGGAGGCAGAGTTATGTTTGGAGGAGTCAGAGAAGGTGTTCTTTGCATCAACATGAACCTTAGTTCGATAATTTGTTTTTCCAAACTAGTACTGACCTTTGGGGTTATTTCTCTTTCTATCAAGGGACTAGGTTCCATCGCCACAGACAAGGTGGTAACTGACTCAGATGAAGAACTGATCAAACTAGGATCCATAGTTGAACGAGTCTTTCTATTTGTCCAAGTAAGTGCTGAAGAGTCTCTTGACCTTAGACCGGGTAAAATATTGATGTTCTGCTAGCAATCACTTTGCTTTTAGTCTTTGTGAAGCAAGCAAGTTTGATTACCAAGACAAATCATCCTCTCTCTAAAAAATACTTAGAAAGTAAAATGTTAGTCCATAAATTGTAATAATTGATCAAAGTAAACAAACATGGTCAAAGAAAAATAATGAAGCACTTTAGCACATAAATAATTTTTAACGCATCCTAACATACTTGGTACCTTTTAAGCCAAAGGTGCCTAACGTTTGAAGGATATATATACCGTTTGTATGACGTTCCATTGCCCCTAAAATATTATACAACCTTCATTATAATAGGGATAAAAAATGAGGGAAAAGGAAATATGTGATATCAATCCCACGCAGGGGAGCAAATCTAAATTAAGACTCCTTGGAAGTCCTTCGATATTTGAACTTCTTGAAACGTCTACATATCCTTTTGATGAAGACCTTCTTTTGATTAAACCAAACTATCTAAATAAAAAACTCAAATCCAAAGGACAATGGTTCATATAATCTGACATTATATCCTTCAATTTAACACAAAGAATGATCGTATGTTATGAGTCGTGGTCAAATAGACGTAAGGCAAGTTTTCTGATGGGCCCAATACCTCCTCAAAAATTGAGTTATCCTAAGCTCATGCCTAAAAGAGGATTTTGGTTTAGCTCTATGTAACGCCTCAATTCTGTACCCTGGATGTCACACGGTGCTCATAATCCCGAAGGACTACAAGCTAACCCATGACTGGTACCTGCTGCAATCACCAAATAATAATACTATAAAAATGCAAAAATTTGACTAAAATTGCTATAAGGTTCAAAACCAAACCAAATACTGAATGTTGAAAATCAATACTGTAAACTGAACATCTGTCTGAATTACTCTTGCCTAAAAAGCCTCTAACTGAACTGTCTGAAAGTGGAGTTGATAGGACAATCCCCCAACTAACTCCAACTACTAAAGTACTGATAACTGGAAAAAAAACTCTATGCTCGAACTATGAGGACTCACCACTAAATCTGTTGCTGATAATATGGGCTGCTAGGTATGGTCAGGAGCCCGTGCATCTGAACCTATGATATAAAACATCATAGCGCAAAAGAAAGGTATGCGACAATACTTTGAATGTACTCGTATGCTAGGTGAGGTAAGACTGAATGCATGGGTTCATATACATGAACAATAACTGACAGGACGACATAAACATAACTGAATAAGAGTACATATATATCTGAAACAGCTGTAAATACTGATTATGCAATGCTATGCACATAACTACTAATATTGTAACTGAGATATCATTAACACTGGATAATGAGTCCTGAAAATTGAATGACTGATATCTAAGTTTACTGATATTGTATTACTGTTAACTAAGTGACTGTTTTTAACAGTATTGATTCTTTAGAACTAAACTGAGTTCCATACTGAGCTGGATGACTGTATCTAACAGTCCTGATTCTGAAACTGAACTGAGGTTTTATACTGAGCCTGAAACTGAAACTGTAGGAGTGTTCATCTATCCGACATACCCCAATTATGAACTGAGTTGGGGTCCAACCTGTGACCCCAGTTGGAAGGGTGTTAGCACCTTGCCAAGGGATACTAACAATGACTATGAGTTCCCTCTCTGACAGAAAGCCCTTTTGTCAACCCTCGCAGGCAGGAAAACTCATTCGAGATGTATCAACCCTAGATTGGCAGGAAGACATCTCAACCTACATTGGCTACATAGTTTTGTAATGCAGGGATTGCTACTAAGGGTCAAACCTTTTATTGACAGGAATGCCCCCATCCCTGGGTTCACTCGGTGTTGATTCCTACTCCCAACTACATAGACATTAAAATGATCTCTAGACTATACTAGGCTTGACTAAACTGTTATTGATCGTGATGTCTATCTAAACTGGATTGAGTTCACTAAGTTCTGATAACTAACTAAATACTCTGAGTTCTGTTAACTGGCTGAATATACTGAGTTCTATTATCTGATTGAGTACTACTGTACGTGACATCACTGAGACTATTCTAAAACTACTGTAAATCTAGGTTAACAGCTAGATTGTCGGGTATTCGATACCTCCAGGACTCAATTGCGTAAATTGTATAACATATCACAATCTAAAATATGATAACTAGTCATTTTGTCACCATTCATTAGTTAAGACATTTTAGCAAACACTTGCATGACATGAGCTTGTATACATGCTAACATGATATGATTTCATTACTCAACTCACATTGCCAATTCATCAAACACTTGGAGAGCATGATTTATACGCATGGCTATACTACAACATGCAAGCATCATGATCAAAATCCCAAACTCACAAATTCAACGGCTTTTACCATGAAATCATATAACATCACACACATGCTATTTGTTTCTCAAGAAACTTACAATTAATCCTGGATTATAAACCTAACCATATCATAATCATGAATACAATCAAATTCAACATAAAATTCATGAAAAAAAATCAACTTATAATTTGAAAAGGGTTCTTGAACTCCAAGGGTGGAAGGAAATCCTTGGATGAACACCTAACATACCTTGATACTCCAATTTGTGAAGATTCATGGTGAATTTCTTGAATTTTGATCTTGACTTGATAGACTAGGGTTGGTTCTTGAGAGTATTTTAGTGAATAATAAGAGTATTTTGCTTATTGAGGGGTTTAATATCGTGCTTTGGGGTTGAATAGAAGTGGGGAAAATATCCCAAATACCCTGGATGCTGATTTAATTACTGAAAAGTATGCCCAGCGACGCGCATAACGTCGTACCGACGGCATCAATACGATGACCATCGCACCGCATTGAGTTCGGATTGGTTCATTGGAATTGCACTAAAAGCTGGGAAAAAATTATTTATCGATGCGATGGTCGACGCGTCGAGACCGCGTTGACCCACTATTTTGATCACCTGAATATGATTCAATCAAGGTTTGAAAATTCTGAAACTCACCCAGAGTGACCTATTGACACACCTGATCATAATTCAATCTAAGGATCGATATTTTAAGGTCATAAGGGTTATAAAATAAGATCGTCAATTTATGAAGGCTAAAATAAATTCTAAGTATAAATACTTTCTTTTAAACGTTAACGGACTGCGTTACACTTAGGATTTTGCGGGGTCTTATACTATTTCCCTCTTGGGAAAATTCATCCTCGAATGAGACTGTCTAAGCTGAGAATACTGATAGACTGAATTTATATACTGAACATGCACAACTGAAGCATGACTGAGTGCTGAAAACATGACACATGACTGAGCTATTTCATGAAGGAATGCATGATATGAGAATGTTATACAACTGCATCGATGCACAATTGTAAAGGTAATCTGAGCATGGAACTGAGTAAATTCAAGAAAAATTGTTACCTTGAGCTGAGTCTGAGTTTGCGGAGAAGAGGTGAGGATACTTAGTCCGCGTATCTTCTTCTGATTCCCAAGTAGCTCCCTCAACAGACTGATTCCGCCAAAGAACTTTGACTAGAGGAACCTCTTTGTTCCTTAGTCTGCGAACCTAAAAGTCGAGAATTTTGACTGGGATTTCCTCATAAGAGAGGTTGTTCTGGAAAAAAATGCCCTCTATTGGGACTACAACTTTTGGGTCACCTATGCACTTCTTTAGAAAGGAGACATAAAACACTGGGTGCACTGAAGCTAAGTCTGAAGACAACTCAAGCTCGTAAGCTACCTTTTCGAAACGGCTAAGAATTCAGTAAGAATCGACATATCGGGGACTGAGTTTCACCTTCTTGCGAAACCTCTTCACTCCCTTCATAAGAGAGATTTTCAAATACACAAAGTCATCAATCTCAAACTCGAGATCCTTTCTTCGCACGTCTGCATACGATTTATGTCGGCTCTAAGTTGTCTTAAGCCTTTTCCTAATCAACTGAACTTTTTCTAAGGCATCAAACACGAAGTCAGGACCTACCATTATGGCCTCATTCACTTCAAACAAACCAATGAGAGATCTACATCTCCTCTCATAGAGCGCCTCAAACGGAGCCATCTGAATGCTGGAATGATAACTATTATTATATACGAACTCAATCAAGGGCAAGTGGTCATCCCAACTACCCTTAAAGTCAATGAAACACTCCTTTAACACATCTTTCAAAGTCTGAATGGTCCTTTATGCTTGACCATCTGTCTGAGGGTGAAAGGCTGTTCTGAGGTTAACTTGGGTACCAAGACCCTTTCGGAAGGCTTTCCAGAAATGAGAGGTAAACTGGATACCTCTATCTGAAATAATAGATGTTGGGACTCCGTGTAACCTGACCAACTCTCTAACATGGAGTTTGGCGTAGTCCTAGGATGAATAAGAGGTATGGACTGGTAAGAAGTGATCTTATTTGGTTATCCTATCTACAATGACCCAAATAGAATTGTGTTGACAACGAGTATGGGGCAAACCCATCACAAAGTCCATGTTCACTTCCTCCCACTTACATGTGGGAATACTGAACTCTTGCATAGATACATTGGGCTTCTAATGCCCAATCTTAACCTGCTGACACGTAGAGCACTTAGCTACAAACTCTCCAATGTCCCTCTTCATCCCACTCCACCAACAGATTTCCCGTAAATCACGGTATATCTTAGTGGCCCCTGGATAAATAGAGTAATGCGCACCATGCGCTTTTGTAAGAATTCGTTGCCTCAAGTCATCTACCGCTGGAACGCATAGCCGACCCTGGCAACGCAACACACCATCTCCCCATTGGGAGAAAACTTTTACTTTCTGATCTCTGACTGACTCTTTCAACTTGACTAGACTGGGATCTCTGTCCTGCTTTTCCTTTACTTCAGAAACCAAAGATGATTCTGAACTATTATGCACCCACACACTACCTTCTGCTGAATCGAATAAGCGGATACCTAGTCGTACAATCTGATGAACTTCTTAAACTAATTTCTTCTTACCATCCTCCACGTGAGCAACACTACCCATAGACATTATACTGAGAGCATCAGTCACTACATTGGCCTTGCCCGAATGATACAAGAAGCTCATGTCGTAGTCTTTCAATAACTCTAACCACCTTATCTAATGTAGGTTCAGATCTTTCTAAGAAAACACATACTACAGGCTTTTATGGTTTGTGAACATATCTACATGTACCCTATACAAATAATGCCTCCAAATCTTTAAGGCAAATACACCAGTTGCTAACTCAAGATCATGAGTTGGGTAATTCTTTTCATAGGGCTTAAGTTGTTTATAGGCATAGGCTATGACCTTAACTCTCTGTATCAAAACACACCCAAACCAACTCTGGAAGCATCACAATATACAATAAACCCGTCTTAGGCATCTGGTAAAGTCAAAACTGGGGTTGTAGTGAGTTGAATGTTTAACTCCTGAAAACTCTTCTCACAAGAATCTGAACACTGGAACTTGACTTTCTTCTGAGTCAATTTGGACATGGAGGATGTAATGGACGAAAATCCTTCAACAAACCATTAGTAATATCCAGCCAAACCTAAGAAACTCTTGATATCTGATGGAGAGATAGGTCTGGGCCAGTTTCTCACTGCTTCGATCTCTTGAGAATCAACTCTAATGCCATCACCGAAAACTATATGACCAAGGAAAGCTACTTACCTTAGCCAAAATTTGCACTTACTGAATTTGGAAAATAATCGATGGGTTCTGAGAGTTTGTAATACTATTTTGAGATGGTCTGCATGATCATGTTCACTGTGGTAGTAGACAAGAATATCATCAATGAAGATTATGATGAACATGTCTAAGTACTGATTGAACATGCGATTCATCAAATCCATGAAGGTTATTGGAGAATTAGTAAGACCAAATCACATGACTATTAATTTGAAGTGACCATACCGAGTTCTGAATGCTATTTTCGGAATGTCACATCCTCTGACTCTGAGCTGGTGATATCCTGATCTGAGGTTTACCTTAGAAAAGTAACTGGCACCCTAAAGTTGGTCAAACAAGTTATCGATTCTGTGAAGTGGATACTTGTTCTTGACTATAAATTTATTTAGCTGACGGTAGTCTATACACATTCTAAGAGAACCGTCTTTCTTACACACGAATAGAACTGGTGCACACCAAGGGGATATGTTGGGTCTGATAAATCCCTTATCTAGGAGATCCTTCAACTATTTTTTTAACTTTTAAAGTTCTGCTGGGGCCATTCTGTATGGAGGGATAGATATAAGCTAAGTATCTGGAAGAAGGTCTATTCTGAAGTCAATTTCTCACTCGGGAGAGACTCCTGGAAGATCTTTGAGAAATACATCTGGGAATTCACATGCTACTGGAACTGACTCAAGATTAGGAGTCTTTAAACTAGAGTATTTAACTCGAATGAGATGATAAACACACCCCTTAGATATCCTTTTCCTCGCCCTAAGGTAGGGAACAAGCCGACCCCTAAGTGCTGAAGTACTACCCCTCCACTCAAGGAAAGATTCATTCGAAAACTAAAAATGGACAACTCTGTTTCTGCAGTCAACTGAAGCATAGCATGAATGAAGCCAATCCATGTTGAGAATGACATCAAAATCTGTCATCTCTAATTCTACTAAGTCTGCTAAAATAACTTTCTAAGATACCATGATCGAACAATTCCTGTATACCCGTTGGGCTATGATAGATTTACCCACTGGGGTAAAGACTGAGAAGGGCTCTGCTAGGATTTTGGTACTGACTCCGAAGTCAACAACTATATAAGGAATTATAAAGGACAAAAAAGCTCCTGGATCTAGCAAAGCATATACGTGCAAATGATAAAATTGTAATGTACCAATGACCACATCAGGAGAACTTTCCTGATCCTGTCGAGACTGAAGTGCATAAAGCATGTTTAGGCGTTGCCCACTGGTGGCACTGAAAGTGACACCCTGCTGATTTGGGCGACCGGACTAAGCTGGGGGATGATTATGCTAACTCTGGAAACCCCCCTGAGGACACTGTCTGACCCTGTGGACTGGCTTGCCACATCCGAAACATACATCACTGCTAGCCCTGCAGACATCCTGGTGGTTTTTGCCACACTTCTGGAAAAGGAAATTCGTTCGGGCACTGCTAACACTACCCTGAGGTTTAGGGCCTGGTGCCCTATCTTTATTACTATATCTGAATTTCAGCTCTGGCTGAGGACAGAGATGGAACTGAGGATTTCAGGCGGAACTGAGAACGACTCCCACCCTCTGACTTAGGCTGAGTAAAGTTGAAGCTACCTATTCTAGCTCTCTTATTCTCCCTTTCTTTTTCCTTATTCTTAGCCTCCTCTATCTGTTGTGTATGGACCATGAGTCTTGATATGTCCATCTCCTTAATCAGCATTGCAGGCCTATACTCCTTGACCATGCTGCTAGACACATCAGATACATACTTACTCATCTTAGATTCGCTATCTTCTACCACATGAGGGGTGTATCTGGCTAACTAAGTAAACTTGAGAGATAACTCTTTCACTGTCATGTTGCCCTGCTTTAGATTAATGAACTCCAAAACCTTCACTTCTCTTAACTCCAGTGGGAAGAATCTATCCAGAAAAGCAGTAAAAAGCTCCTCCCATTCTACAGGCCTTGCATTTGCGGACCTCTCTACCTTCCACTGCTTGAACCATAACTGAGCCACATTCTGCAATTGATATGCGGCTAACTCCACGCTCTCACTCAAAGTCACCCTCATAATATCTGTGAATTTCTGCACCTAATCAAGGAATTCTTGTGGGTCCTCATCAGACTTAGACCTAATAAAGGTTAGAGGGTTCATTTGGGTAAAATTCCAAATTCTAGCTGCAGCAGTATTGGCCACTAGGTTGGCTGAAATGGAAGTTGGACGTTCATTCTGGGATGCCATAGAATGAGCTAGAGTGGTGAAAGCTGCTCTGAATTCTGCGTGGGAGACATGCTCATCCAGGGGATCTGCCTGATCGGGCGGAGGTGCTGGCTGATTTCCTGTTCTTCTTTCGTTGTTCTTTTAGGGAGGCATATTTTGTAGGCGAAAGTAAGAAAGGGATTAGACTGAGAGTGTAACTTGAGCTCGTGCTTACTCGAACGATATGAATACTGAAAGAAGGGAAACATTTCCTAAAACGCCTCATAGCCTCTTGTTCATAAGTGTGGCGCGCTACACACCCATGCACAAGACTCTACTAGACACGACTTTCAGACTTCCAAGGACTCTGTTGAACCTTAGGCTCTGATACCAAGTTTGCAATGCCCCCGAGTCTGTACCTCAAACGTCACACGGTGCTCATAATCTCGAAGGACCACAGGCTAACCTATTACTGGTACCTGCTGCAATCACTGAATAATAATACTATAAAAAAACAGAAATTTGGCTAAAACTGCCATAAGTTTTAAAACTGAATCAAATAGTGAATGCTGAAAATCAATATTGTAAACTGAACATTTGTCTGAAATACTCTAGCCTGAAAAGCCTCTAACTGAACTATCTGAAAGTGGAGTTGATGGGACAAGCCCCCAACTAACTCCAACTACTAAAGTACTGATAGCTGAAAAAAATACTTTGTCCTCAAACTGTGAGGACTCACCACTAAATCTGTTGCTAATAATCTGGGCTGCTAGGTACGGTCAGGAGCCCGTGCGTCTGAACCTATAATATAAGACATCATAACACAATGTGTCAGTACTTTGAATATACTGGTATGCTAGGTAAGGTAAGGCTAAATGCATGGCTTCATATACATGAACAATAACTGACTGGATGGCATGAACATAATTGAATGAGAGTACATGTATATCTGAAATAGTTGTAAATACTGATTATGCAATGCTATGCACATAACTACCAATACTGTAACTGAGATATCATTAACACTAGATAATGAGTTCTGAAAACTGAATGACTGATATCTGAGTTTACTGATACTGTATTACTGTTAAGTGAGTAACTATTTTTGACAGTCCTGATTTTGTATAACTAAACTGAGTTCCATACTGAGCTGGGTGACTGTATCTGACAGTCCTGATTCTGAAACTGAATTCAGGTTTTATACTGAGCCTGAAACTGAAACTGTAGGAGTATTCATCTAACCGACATACCCCAATTATGAATTGAGTTGGGGTCCAACCTGTGACCCTAGTTGAAGGGTTGTTAGCACCTTGTCAAGGGATACTAACAATGACTATGAGTTAACCCTCTCTGACAAGAAGCCCTTTCATCAACACTCGCTGGCAGGAAAACTCGTACGAGATGTATCAACCCTAGACTGGCAGGAAGACATCTCAACCTTCGTTGGTTGAGTAGTTCTGTAATGCAGGGATTTCTACTAAGGGTCAAACCCTTTACTAACAAGAATGCCCCCATCCCTGGGTTCACTCGGTGCTGATTTCTACTCCCAACTGAATAGACATTAAACTGATTTCTAGACTTTACTAGACATGACTGAACTATTACTGATCGTGATGTTTATCTGAACTAGACTGAGTTCACTAAGTTCTGATAACTGACTGAATACTCCGAGTTCTGTTAACTGGCTGAATATACTGAGTTCTATTATCTGACTGAGTACTACTGTATGTGACATCACTGAAACTTTTCTGAAACTATCGTAAATCTAGGTGAACAGCTAGATTGTCGGGTATTCGATACCTCCAGGACTCGATTGCGTAAATTGTAAAAATAGCACAATCTTGAAAACATGATAACTAGTCACTCGATTGAACTTGTATACATGCTAATATGATATGATTTCATTACTCAACTCACATGGACAATTCATTAAACACTTGGGGAGCATGATTTATACACATGGCTATACTACAACATGCAAGCATCATGATAAAAAACCCAAACTCACAAATTCAAGGGCTTTTAACATGAAACCATATAATATCACACACAAGCTATTTGTTTCTCAAGAAACTTGCAATTAATCGTGGATTATAAACCCTACCACATCATAATCATGAATACAACCAGATTCAACATAAAATTCGTGAAAAGAAATCAACTTGTAATTTGAAAAGAGTTCTTGAACTCCAAAGGTGGAAGGAAACCCTTGGATGAACACCTAACATACCTTGATACTCGAATTCGTGAAGATTCATGGTGAATTTCTTGAATCTTGATCTTGACTTGATGGACTAGGGTTTGTTCTTGAGAGGATTTTAGTGAATAATAAGAGTATTTTGCCTATTGAGGGGTTTAATCTCGTGTTTTGGGGGTGAATAGAAGTGGAAAAAAATGTCCCAAATACCTCTCTGGATGTTGATTTAATTACTGAAAATCGTGCCTAGCAATGCGCATACCGATGTGCCGCATCGATGGCATCAACGCAACGACCATCGCGCCACATCGAGTTTACGTTGGTTCACTGAAATTGCACTGAAAGCAGGGAAAAATTATATATCGCGCTATGGGCGACACGTCGAGACCGCGTCGACCCACTATTTTGGTCACCTGAATATGATTCAAACGAGGTCCGAAAAATTTGAAACTCACCCGGAGTGACCTATTGACACACCTAATTATGATTCAATCTAAGGATCGACATTTTAAGGTCATAAGGGTCGTAAAATAGGATCGCCAACTTATGAAGGCTAAAATAAATTCTAAGTATAAACACTTAGTTGAAATTTCTAAGTCCCGGACCTCTTTTAAGCGTTAACTGACTGAGTTAAGCTTAGGATTTTGTGGGGTCTTACACTCTATCCTGGGTATCTAGAGTGGGTTTGGACACAGGTTCACAAGCGGACAACTTGGGTTTGGAAATACGAACAGTCTCCGACCGCCTAACATGCTGGTAAACCGTCGTATTCCCAACACTTGATTTAGAGTTGATCAACAGGGATCGGGACATCCACGAAACCTCAAAACAGTTTAATAATCATCATACGGGATTATGTCATAAAATGCAACAGTTAAATTTCGCAAAATTTAAACATATAAGCGCATAAACAGTTTAATAATTAGTCAAAAAGCTATTTCACATATTTAGTTAAAACCTAGTTAAACTCCCCATCAGAGTAGTCATTTTTGTTTTGCCCTTTTTTCATTCGAATGGTTTGGAAAATATTATTTTTGACCTTTTAAACTATTTCGAAACCTTAAAGAAAAGTTTGAAATAATTTAAGAAATCACAGAGTCGCCACTTGATTTTTGAGAAAATATTAAGAAAAACTAAAAATATTACTTAAAAGATTCAAAACAGAAAAAATCTTTTAAGTTTAGAAATTCCGAGTAAATGGTTCTTATTAATACTCTTGAAAGGTTGTTAAGGCACCAAGAGTATCCACTAACTTGCGGTTACCCGAACTATTTGAAATAACTTTTTTGACTAACTATGAAAAGAGAAATTGGTTTTTGAAAAGAAAACAATTAAGGAAAAAATTATCTTCAAGATTTGTGCAAAACAAATTTGACGACTTTGCGGAAATTTTTAACTAAGCCTAAGAAAACTAAGAACAATTAGCATATTAAGGGGAAAGGGAGAGACTAAATGAATTAAGTCATTATGTCCAAATCCATAAATACTGTCCAAAGCTAATTTGGGATTTTGACCCATCTTCACCTGTCATAATCTAAATATTTGGGTTTTTGATTCATAACCTGTCCTAAGCTAGTTTTCAGACCTTTGAGACCCAAAATCCGCTTCACTTGTATTAAATTACAACTTTGGCTTCGAGGCCTAAATGAATGAATAAATAAATGACTAACATGAATAAATAAAAATAAGGCAATAATAAAAATCGAGACTTTTTAAGTCTCTTAATAACCGCATCAAAGGGTTTTGACCCATTTTTCTTCTTCTTTCATCATCTTGCACCCGCATGCCATATAATCGATTATGGGTTCCAACTTCGGACTTGACTCTGAGAGATAAGCCTCATTGGCCCATTATGAAATGCAAGAGGAAAGGAGTCCATTTGAACTCCAAAACAGATTCTTGCAAAGAAAGAGATAAAAGAAAAAAAATTAATATATGTTCAAAAATTCTACACTTAAGAGATAAATGATGAGATGGAAAAGCAAGCTAAATTATCCAACGAAAAGGAAATTAACTCATCTCCTAAACAATCTTACAAAAAATTGATTCTAGCACAATATAATTAACTAGCCCTTAAAAATAAGACATGAATCCACAAGCATAGTTACTTAAAATTTGGACAATTAGATTAACACATTGTCATGCCCCTATTTTTACCTAACGTCAAAACGTGCATGACATTATGAACTCTAAAAAGAATTAATTTCGTACAGAGTCATCACCTAATTTTTAAGGAAAAATAGGAATCCTATTTATTTGCTTAACATGTATGACTTTATTTAATCTACGAAATCAGTTTGAATTCTAGGTAAGAGTTCAAATTATTCTGAAGGGAAGGGGTTAGACACCCTTCAGAATCCATAAATGTGGTTCCCGACCAAACTTAGGTTTATTAAAAGAGAGAAAAAAATTATTTCCTCCGTCTCATTTTATGTGTCATTATTTTCTTTTTTGTCCGTTCCAAAAAGAATGTCACATTTCCTTATTTGATAACTATTTAAAGACACAATTACACTTTTATCCTTATTGGTCCCATTTATAAGGGCCCACTTAATTAAAAATTATAATAGTACATTGTTTTAATAAAGGACAATGTGGTAAAAAACATCAAGTCTTTACTTATTTCTTAAACTTCATTTTCGATCAAATGGCGTCACATAAAATGGGACAGAAGAAGTAATATTTATAAATACAAATATAAAATATGTATTAAAATAATGTTAATCTGTATCGTGCTGTAAAATATATATAAACAAAAATATATAAGTATATATATGTAAAGAAAAGACAAGATTAAATAAAAAAAAATTGTTCTAAAGGAAAAAACTACGTAATATTTTTTAGTAGTGTAAAAAATATAAATTATTTGATTAAATAATCTAAGTCAATCTAATATTTTTATATAAATATTAACAGCCTAAATTTGCCTAAACGCGTGGTAAAAATTACGTAAATAAAAAATATCCTGCACAACACCCCAAAAATAAAGTTTTACGCTAAGATAATATTTGTACAAGTAAAAAAATATGAAAATACCAACACATTTTAAAGTCTTCTTTAAACACTTGTAACAAAAATGTTAGTAACAAATAAATAATTATCAAAATAAATTTAAAAAGTATGTGTGCATATATGTATTTAGAAATATATTTTTTATTAAAAAGTGGGCTCGAATAAATTTTAAATGCATCATGGCTACGAAATGATTGCTCAATTGATTGGCCGTCCTAAATCGTCTTGCCAAGATACAAATCATAAAATCCTTTTGCGTTGTTATAAAAAATTTCATCATCGCCCAAAATATTTATTTTTATTACATATTTATATACGTAATATTCGTTTTTTTATTTATAGAGGCCTCGAAAATCGAGGGATAAATAATATCATTGGCCAATTATTAATATTTTATTCAATTCAATTTAACAAACTTAAAAAAAAAAAGTCAAAAAAGGAAGCCTAAAATTAAACAGAAAGTGGCAGACAATGAAAATAATGAAAACATCTGAATATTAACATAGGTTGTCGAAAATACAGCAAAACTAATCCTTTCACAGTGAGCAAACAGTAGCAAAATACAGAAATAATCAACAAAAAGTAAACATGATGTTCGCCGGAATTCATGGAGCTTCATCAGAACACTCTTCTTTTCGAGAATCAGTCAAACCACAAGGAACAAATTGTATCCAGCAAACTCAGGAAAACAAAATATACAATGACACATAAATCACTAACAAAACTCAATTAAAGGGAGTATTTTCGACAAAAAATAACAATAAACGGAGAAGGAAACGGCGTATTCACCGGAGCAACATAATATTCACAATCACAATAATTAACAAAAAATAAAGCCCAAAACAAGGGGCAGTAGCGGTATGGTGGCAACGGCACAACGGCGTTGCTTCAACGGCGTTCGCTGGAACAACGCCGAAAAATCAAAACTGACCAAATCTGGCTCATTTTTGTGCAACAATAGTGAGGGAGCAACGGTGGCTGTGGCTTTTGAGACTTCGCCGGACATCGCCTCCGACGAAGCAGTAGCGGAAAGGTGGAGAAAAGAAGAGGGAAGAAGGGGCGGCGCAGGTGGAGTTATGGAGTTCGCCGGCAGCCAGATCCGGAGAAATCCGACAGGAAGAGGGGAGAAAGAGAGAGAGAGATCGAAAGGAGGTGCGGTGGTGGCTGGACGTTGGTGGTCGCCGATCGCCCGGCGGTCGACAGTGACTGGTTGAGGGAGAGAGCGTGGAGTGAGAGAGAGAAAATGTGAGGGATGGCTGAGTCTGTGACCTGCCTGTGCTGTGGTTGTATATTAAAGAAATTCTAAAGAAAATAAAAAATAGTATTAAAAATATAAAACAAATAAATAAAATATCAAATCTACTTTTTTTTCAACACACTCCTTAAATTATGGATAGTAGGATACGAAAAAGTCAAGTGTCATAATGATGGCGAGACCTCAACTTAATTGATTTATTGCTCTAACGATGACGAGACCTCAACTTAATTGATTTATTGCTCTATGTATTAAAATAATTGACCCAACTCAACTTTTGCGGGTTGTAATAAATGTACGAAAATGTGAATATTGATATGAAATTACAAAAAAAATAAAAAAATATTGAAATTAATGTAATTAATTTAAAATACTGTAAAAATGTGACATCATGTCGTGCGTGTGTGCGGATGATTGTAAAATGTTAAAAACGATAATAAATTGATAAAAAATTTAAAATAAGACAAATATTAATAAATTATGAAAAAAATAAAAATATGACAACAAATTGATTAAAATCCAACAATTTATCAAAAAATTATAAAAAAAATGAAATTGTATTTTGTGTCCTTTAACGATCAGGAAGCCTGAAGACGTTAATTTTAGACATGAAGAGCAAAAATTGAGTGTCAAGACACATATTTGCTCTAAATACTTTGATTTGATAAAATCTAAGACATGTTTTCATTAAACAAAGAAAAGAAGAATGAGACAGGGATGAGGAAATCTTTCATAGCACCTCACATAGAAATATAAGACATACTAATGCAATAACATTTTTTCAATACAAAGTGGAGTCAATCAACATATCTATAACTTAGAAGAAAAATTCACTATAGCATGTGAATAACAATAGGATGTTTTAATAAATAAAAACACTTTAAGAGGTAAACCAATAAGTGAAGTGAAGCAAATAACATATATTTAACATATTTGAGAAATGATATTCGAAGACAAGATAAGAGAAATAGTAAAATATTAATTCTAAGAAAAAGTGTTCAATTATGTCAACTATTTTAGTTCTACCTCATTTCAACAAAATCTATAATCCTAACAACTTTTTAATCTAAACAAGAGAAAATCAAAGACAGTTTTGATCACGAAAACAAGTAACTCACTACTTCAAATGGAGAAATAATTTCACAGACCTTTAACAATAGTAACCATTCCTTTTTCGTTATAAAGGAAACAACATTACATACTAAAAACAAATATATTCACCAATAATGAATTTAAACAAAGCATGAGAACGGATTTTAAGCAAAGATCAAAACTTATCCATAATAATCAAATAATAGAGTCAAAAGACAAAACAATCAACATTAACTATTCTTTTCAACATAAAGGAAACAATTTTAGATGTTAAAAACAAACATATCCACCAACAATGAATTTACACAAAGCATGAGTACATATTTTAAGCAAAAATCAAAACTTTATCCATAATAATCAAAGAATAAAGTCAAAGGCGAAACAATCAATCTTTTCAATATAAAGGAAACAATTTTACATGCTAAAAATAAAGATATCCGCCAACAATGAATTTAAACAAAGTATGAGTACATATTTTAAACAAAGATCAAAACTTTATCCATAACAATCAATATTAACTATTCTTAGTTTATCTTATCCCATGAGCATGAAAATAACAATAATATTAATATCACAAACATTCTATGACCTTCAAGACTATGCACAACAAACAATTCTAGCAAACAAAATTAAAACTACGAAACTACGAAGATGGAGATGCAGAAGAAAATGATAACAAAACTAAAAGAAAATGGTGTGTTTACCTTTTTGGGGCAGCAAAACGGGTCTTGAACATCACCGAAAAACAATCTTTCAAGAATCCGATTAGACTACCGCTTGAAAATTTTTACTAAAAAAAAGAAATTTAACTTTTTGCTCGAAAATTTTTTCACTCTTTGAGACTTTGTCTTTTTACCAAAATAGTGGTAGTATTTATAGGAAAGAATGGAGACTCAATTCTTTTCATCCATCAATGTGGGAGAAAGAATTTGGGAGTGTTTTGAAAATTTTAAATTGAGGAAAATGTTTGTTGGAGGATAAGGTGAGGTGAAATTGTACAATCTAGTATAAATTTTGAATTTCAAAATGGGAAAAGGACAAGGTTGAAGGAGGGATTGTACAATCTAGTACAAATTTGAAATTTGAAATTTAAAATTTGAATTTCAAAAATGGAAAAAGAATAAGGTTGAGGGGGAATTGTACAATCTAGTACAAATTTTGAATTTCAAAAATGAAAAAGGACAAGGTTGAGGGAGAATTGTACAATCTAGTACAGATTTTGAATTTCAAAATGTAAAAAGGACAAGATTGATGTGGAATTGTACCATCTAGTATAAATTTTAAAATTTTAAAATGAAAAAAGAAAAAGGTTGAGGTGAAATTGTACCATCTAATTCAAATTTTGAATTTCAAAATGAAAAAGGAACAAGATTGAGGTGGAATTGTACCATCTAATACATATTTTGAATTTCAAAATTTAAATTTTTGATTTTTGATTTTTCGATTTGGGTTGATTGGTTGCGGGTTGGACACGGATTTGGGTCACGGGTGTGGGTCAAATTTTGGTTTTTGCTGGGGATCGGGTTGTTGGTTAGAATTAGGATTTGGGATTATTTTAAAAATAACCCCAATCAATTTAGGATTTAGTCGATTCATTAAATATTTGGTCAAACTAAAAATCAATTAGCCAACTGCATCGCAATTATGATCAATTTTATTTCAATTATGGCCAAATTTAATAGATTGACTAAATTAAATTGAAATTCGATACGAATTAATACCTCATTTATTCTCGAGTTTCTTGATTTAATAAAATCAAATAAATATTTCTCCAAATAAATTAATTTTGAGAACAAATAATATTTAAATCAAGATTTTACCCATTTGAATTAATCTTTAAGATAAGCTTTAATTAAAATTCGATATTTCATAAAATAAATACTTTAAGTTACAAAATTATATAATTTTGTATAATTAGATACGATGATATATAATCGCTGCTTAAAGTGATAAAATTACTCAGATAAATACTTTTAAAATTTTTTATTCAGGTAAAATAAATATTATAATTTAATTTAAAAATAAAAAAAATTGGGATTAAATTTAGTTTTGAAAGGCAAAAATTAGGTGTCAACAGACTGGATGAAGTTGTTGTGTGCTGTTGTGTTGGTTGCTATTATTGGGCTGCTGGGGCAGGCCCAAAAAATGGAAAGGGAATGGATAAATGAGTTATTTAAAGAGCAAAATTTAGAAATAGCATACTTATCCCCTTAATTATGAGTTTCATAGCAACAATTTCATAATTACATAATATAGCAAGTTGAATTTTATATTTTTATAAATTGTTGCTACAAAAATACAAATACATATGATTTTTACTACCCTTATGATCGATATGTATTTTGTATTTTTGCAAATCGTTGCTACAAAAATACAAATACACATGCTACAAAATATAATTTGATAAACGTATTGCTATATTTTGTAATTTAATACTTAAGTATGTTACTTTATATCTTTTTTCCTTATTTAAAAGAAAATAACCCCAATCAATTTAGGATTTTGATATTTCATCTGAATTTCGATCAAATTGAAAGTCATTTGGCCAATTGCATCGCAATTGTGGCCAATTTGATTTCAATTATGGTCAAATTTAATAGAGTGACTAAATTAAGGGAAAATTTCAGAAATAACAACTATAGAGTATTAATTGTAACTTTTATACCAACAGTTTCATAATTGCAAAATATAGAAAATTGTATTTTGTATTTAAGTAAACTGTTGCTATATAAATACATATACAACAAGATTTACTGTCCTTGTTTTACTCAAATTAGTTAAGTTAAATAAGGAATAATTATCCAATCTAATTAAATTCTCATAAATTAGTCTTATTTAAATTAGTAAATTCCTTTTCCAAATCAAACTCAAATATGAAGATTATTATTTTCATGATTTTCAAATTTTCAAAATATCATTCTCTTATATCTCTAACTATTTTTTCTTGTTAATTTTTTCATTTTTAAAATTTTAATTTCTTTTTCTTTTCCATTTTTTCTTTCCACTTTATTTTCCCTCTTCTACTTCTCTTTTTTTTCTTTTTCGTTTATTTATTTATTTATTTATTTATTTATTTTTGTTCTTTTTTCCTTGGCTTATATTTTTTTGTTTTCTTTTTCTTTTTTTCCGCTTTTGTTTTTACACTTCTATTTCTAGTTTCTATTTCTCTTTCTTCTCTTTTTCCCTTTTTCACTTCTTTTTTTTCAATTTTTTTTTTGTTTTTTTTTGTTTTTTTCTTTTTTTTTTACCCTTCTATCTCTATCTTTTATTTTTAAAAGACAAATATCTATATCATATATACATATTCAAAAAAATATATAAAATAAATAGACATACAGATCTGCATATGTATTTACGGTAAAAAAAATATACATATACATCTGCATATGTATTTACAGAAATACATGTTTGATTCACATATATATATAAACATATAGGACTCTAAATCTCTATAACAAAAATGACAATTATATACATATACATATAGGTAATAAAAAAATACATATACATATCTTAAAACAGTAAAAGAAAATAAATAAGCACATATGTTACCCTCTAAAATGACAAAGTATGTACAGTTCAAAGACAAATCCAACAAAGTATAAAATACATGTAGCTCTGCATATGTATTTACAGAATACATACCTGATCCATATGTATATTCTTATTTTATATGAGTCACCTTTGTATTTTGCAAATACATATGAAGATATATATTATAGTTATCTTCGTTACTGTTTAATATGGATATGATATATATTTTGTAAATACATATATATATTTTGTACTGTAAATACATATCCAGATCTGTATGACTATGTATCTTGTATGTTTTTGAACATGTGTATGTGATATACATATTTGTCTTTACAAAAATAAAAGTTAGAGATAAAAGAGTAAAAAAAAAAATATGAAAAGAAAAAAAGAGAAGTGAAAAAGAAAAAAGAAGAAGAAAGAGAAATAGAAGTGTAGAAAAAAAAAGAAACAACATAAAATAGAAAAAAGAAGAAGAAAACGAAAATAGAAAAAGAAAAAAAAGATATGAGAAAGGAAAAAAAGAAAACAAAAAAGGAAAAAAAGAGAAATAGAAGAGAGAAAATAAAGTGGAAAGAAAAAAATTAAAAAAAAATCAAAATAAAAAAAATAAAATGATAAAAAATAAGATGAAAAAAAACTAACAAGAAAAAAAAGAGGTAGAGATACAAGAGAGTGAAAGATAGTAATGTTGTTTTATTTTGAAATCTTGAAGATCATGGAGATAATTATCTTCAAATATGAAAAAAAGAAAAAAAGAAAACAAAAAAATAAAAAATAAAAGAGAAATAGAAGAGAGAAAATAAAGTGAAAAAAAAAAAAAAAAAAAAAATAAGATGAAAAAAATGGGTAAAAGATATGGCTATATTTGGGAGAGGTAAAATAATGGAGTGAAAATAGGAAAATATAAAGTAGTGAGAGTAAAACATGCATTTGCCTAATTAATGAGTAAAATAATGTTACTCTTGCTATAAACCGTAATTTTACAAAAGTATTGTTATTTATTGTAATTATAGTCTTAAGTATGCTATTTTCTGTAATTTTTTCCTAAATTAAATTGAAATTCGATACGAATTAATACTTCGTTTATTCTTGAGCTTCTTTTTTAATAAATCCAAACAAACACTTTTTCAAATAAATTATTTTTGAGAACAAACTATATTTAAAACCAACCTTTACCCATTTTAATTAATTTTCAAGGTAACCTAGGATTAAAAACTGATTTTTCGTAATATAATTATTTAAGTAATAAAATTACATGATTTCGTATATACGAATACGAAAATATATAATTGTTACTTAAAATGACAAAAAATTACCTAGATAAATACTTTGAAAAGCTTTTATCCGGATAAAATAAATATTGTAATTTTATTTAAAATCGAAGAAACTCGAAATTACACTTAGTTGTGGAAGGTAAAAATTAGGTGTCAACAATCGTGCATTAGGTCTATCAAATTTTGATAACTTATAACATTTTTCATGATATTGTTACTTCAGGAGCACATCGAGGTATACATATCTTTCAGAGTATATCATATATTGCCACCACATGCACTTTATGGAATGGAGCATATCACATTCACTTCATGGAATAGAGCATATTTAATGAGACAAGTTTCATATTTTTTTTATCAAATACACATTATTTTGCCTTAGCCATCATAATATCGTCAATATGGTGCATTGAGATTCAAACTCAACATCTTCCCTATATAAAGGTGTCTTACGTAAAGATCGATGGGCCTTGAACCCAATAACTTATCATTATAGTGCATCAATGTATTGAGACTTAAACCCTATGTATTGTCCTCTTGGTGAGATAGAACTTGAATCCAACGTCTTACCTTCAACCTATAATGGCATAATAGGCCAATGTAAAAAGAAACTCATCCTTGAACCTCAATATTTAATTAAACTGCTGAATCAATTCAAATTAGTATAACACACATCTCTCCGAGATCAAACTTAACAATCTGCCATCAATTATAAATTTTTCAACTTACCTCAATATTAAAAGATGGTCAGATTCGTACCAAAAGAAGTAAGGCTCAACTAGAATGAAAATTATATAATACCCTAAAGAAGTGGACAATAGACAAGGTGGTGAATAAATTTATATGATATATTATAATGTCATTAAAAAATACCAAAGTGCATGTTTATTCAGTTGTGCCACTTAAAAGTTATTTCACTATCAATTGCTAGCCCCCAATGCATGAATCAACAGGATGGTATTGTTCTTGAAAAATGATAATTACATGAGTCATATTACTACATAATAATCTGAATATGAGTACTTACCTCAAGTAATCTATTTCTGCCGAGCAAATTATCATGATTGCAGATGAAGAACAGTTGTTTAGCATTCGGTGATTAAAGACTCATGCTGATAACGTGTTATAAAATATTAAGTAAAAAATAAGAAGAGTAGAGAGACAAGAGAAAGTAATTCTTATTTCTCTTGACGGATTCTCGTAGAGTCTTTTACAAGAAAACCCTTCTATTCATAGAGAAAATTGCTCCTAATTTCTCTCCAAATGATATATATTCATATCCTAATAGATATCAAATAGATCTTGATAAATTTTATCTATATTCTTGATAAACGTTAACTAATAATATAAATACATTTATAACATATTGACAGTTTTACGATTATTTATTTTAGGGAGGTAAATTGCATAATATGGTAATCATATATTTTAATAAATTGTGATTTCTTTATTGTTTGAAAGGTCCCTTGTTTGAAAATTAAAATGTGGGAAAAGACATCATTTCCACCCCATACTATACAAGAAAAGTTTAAGCCACACCTAAATTATATAAGTGACCTATTACACACCTTAACTATATAAAAGTGATATTATTACCTCCCCGCGACCCCCATTCTAAGGCGCGTGTGTTACACTTATTTTAGGCGCGTCCAGCCTATTAAATAACAAAAGTAAACGGCTAAAAACATTAAGGAAAAAGACATCGTTTCCACCCCAAACTATAGTCGAAAAGTCGAATCCACACCTAAACTATATAAGTGACCTATTACACACCTTAATTATAAAAAAATGATACTTTTTACTGACGTGGTGCTGACGTGGCAGCGCGTGTAAAACACTACACCACATGCAAGTGGTGGTAGCCTGACAGTGTGTAAATAGTTTCACTTTTTTATAGTTTAGGTGTGTAATAGGTCACTAGTATAGTTTAGGTGTGGTTTCAATTTTTCGGATATAGTTTGGGATGAAAACGATGCCTTTTCCCTTAAAATGTTAGAGTTGAATCTCATAATAATTTTTATATCATGCATTATTTCTACTTGGAACTGATGTTAAAAGTTGTATTTTCTCTCATTTTTTTGGTCATGTTTTATATTTATTAAAAATTATAAATATATCTTTCATATAATTTTTATGTTATTATACTATTTTTATTATATTATAAATAAAAAATTAAAATATCCATGAGGTTTTACTTCTCATGTCCCGGTATTTATGTCTCGTTCCATTCAATTTATGTAAAATCCTCCACTTTTTAAAATACTATTTTTATATTAGTAGTCCATTATTCTAAAATAAAGAGGATAAAAATAACAAATTAAATAATGAGAAAATACTAAGTTCACATAAATCTGAAGCTATACAGCATATGATTTAAGTTTTCCCACACACAAAACAACGTTTTGTACCGAGAGAAAAAGAAGAATCTTTTTTAATGCTATGTTGAGAAGAGCGACACGTCCCATATACTACTAACTAATGTAATTGATAATGAGATAATTCCCGCCAGAAAATTCTAACCTTTAAAGTAAATTCCCACTTGATCATATTAAACTTTGAAATTCGATAAAGTAATAATCAAATCAAAACACCATTCTCAAAGATAATAGTACATCCATTTTTATTTTTTTTTAAATCAACACGATTATATAAATACTATAGTCTATACAAAGTTAACACATAATTCAACCAACATGGGTTGTAGTTCAGTAGTGAAACTGCTTCACCCTTAATCAGAGGTCTCGGGTTCGAGTCTTGAGTATAGAGAAAATCTTGTAAGGAGCGTCATCCAAGAATAAACTCTACAGTGTGCGATTCAAATTGGTTGGAGCTTCAATACGAGAACTGAAACTCTAATAGGAAAATAACAAAATATTCAAATACGATAAAATTTAATTGTATCGGGTGTTTATACTTAACTAGTTACTTGGGATTTTGAATTATAGGTGACAAAAAAGTTTTAAAATGAAGTGGAGGTGACTTAAGTTTTAATAATTGAGTGTAGGTAACAATTATTTAATTACGGATTAAGAAAATTTGAGAATTGCTCACAAGTTTTTTATTTTACACTTTGACCCAATAAAAACCCTAATATAACTAAAAATGGAGCGAAAAAAATGTGTGTTTCTCTCTAATCACTTTTATTGTTGTTATCTCTCTCTTCGCTTTTATTGTCGTTCATTGTTGTTGCTGTTTTTTCATCATTTTCTTCTTCATTAGCATCAACTTCTTCATTATTATCTCTTTTGGTTCATCATCATCAACATCATTTTCTTTTTCTTGACCACTGTTGTTGTTGTTGCCACTACTGCTGCTACTGAACTAAATTTTTAGGTCTCATTTTATTTTGGGCATTATTTTATAGGTGATTTTGATAAGTAAAATTATTATTTTTAGTTGAATTTATCATCTGGGTATATCTACTATTTTTTCAACAATGGATAAAACGTGAGGCTGAATCAAACAAATGAGTCATTTGCTACAACAGGTAACTCATCCGTTGCAACAAAATTTAAAGCTGAATCTAACAGAAGAGTGATTTGTTGCAACAACTGACTCACCTGTTGGGATTCATGTTACAGTGGACAAAACCTGAATTTGATTCCAACAGATGAGTCATCTGTTGTAATAGACGAGTCATTTATTGCAACAGATGACTCACCTGTTAGGATTCATGTTACACTGAATAAAACTTGAAAGTGATTCCAATATATGAGTAATTTGTTACAATGAATTACACACCTATTGCAACAGATGACTCATCTGTTGGAATTAACTTCGGTTCTCTAGTACTGTAACATCAATCCTAATAGATGGATAATCTATTGAAACAGATGAATAATCTGCTGCAACAGATGAGTCATCTGTTGCAACAGATGACTCATCTATTTGGATTTATGTTACCTATTCTGAGAAAATACCTAAAGCTTAATCCAACAGATGTCTCATCTATTGCAACATTGATAATGATAGTGTATTGTATATATTTTTTATTGTTGTATAGAATACACTATCATTATTAACTTTACTATAATATCATTATTAACTTTTTTAACAGATGACTTTAGGTACCATTAATGGAGGGATCAATAATAATAGTGGTGGATTGTCATGGTGAATGGATCGAGTAGAACAATTGATATATTTGGCATTGGAAGGATGGTAAAATGCTAGAGACGGTGATGATGATAGTCCAAAGTGATGTTTTGTATGATGATTAATGTCATGACCCAAACCAAGACCTGGTCGTGAGGGGTATCTCAAGTCTCACATGGACCGGAGTTCACCCCCATAACCTAACCTAGTCAACATACAACCTCAAGTGTCTGATGATTTTCGAACATATAACAAGATAGTGCAAAATAAGACAAATCATAACTCATGAAATGTCTAAACCAATCTACCATAATAACATACCCAAGTCTATAGTAATCCAACAAAGCCTCTATAAATTCGAAGTCAATAAAGTATCGGGATATTCCCCCGACAGTAGCTAAAAACAAAGTCTGAGACATAGAATATAAAGATCATGAAATGAAGCCTTATGAAGTATGGAAGCTCACCACTTCAATATCAACTCACCAACCACTCGAACATCTGATTACTGCACAGGAAAAGTAGAAGAAGTTTTGATCCCTGCATCGCGTGGGGATACAGTGTCTGGAGATGATCAGCGGTTAGAGAGCTAGCATGTAACTCCAGGATAGAGAAATAAAATAATGTCATTAGTCAAAACCAAATCAAATTATCATATCCAATCACATAAATACATATATATAACATGTCGGAATAGGGAACACGACTTAGCATGAACTTGAAAAACCTTAACTATGTAGTATAACCGTCATATAACAGGGCACCCACAGGCTATATGGGCCCAGCTTTCCCCTAGATGGAAGGGCCTTAGTGCGTGTAGCCACACAAACTAAAGAATATCTATATCTGTATGTGCCTTTATGGGGGACTCGAACCTCCTGACATAATCAAGGTGACTTAAGAACCAATATATACAATATAAGAGACTCGAACCTCCCATTCATATATTTATTCGAGGGACTTGAACCTCCTGGTCATATAGACACTCGCACCGGTTAGTGTAGTTTTCAGTGTTAGTCCTTCGAACTCCACTTTCACGGTCCGACTACACATCCCGCTTTAAAGCCAAATTTAAAACATTCATTACACATATACACAACCATTAATCAAATTACTTACCAAAAGCATCCCGTTGGTATCTTCATACCAACCCCACCTGCAAGCGTACAACATGCTATAATCATTATTAATCAACCTTGGGACTCGAACCCACTGTCTAAACAAAGACATCAATTCAATTCAACATTTAGGGACACAAACCCAATTAGCAAATGAAACTACCAAGGTTACAATTCAAATCAATTTTTGGCCAACAAGGCCTTTATAAAACCATTTGTCAATTATTAATATTCATAGTCCAATGCCTTAGTTCAAACATAATTCATACGTGACAAGATTCTTCTTATTGATATTTTCACAATTAGGTTGAGGGCATACCATATTCAAGCCAAAAACCATTAAGTCTAGGGTTAAACATGACCCCTTTACTTAAACCATAATTCTCATGCACCCACATGTGCAAAACCATTATTAAAACATGTATAATCATAATTTGAAACCTGAGAAAATAATACTCAACATTGTGCATTCAAACCCTCAACCATGGCTTTCAAAACCACCATTAATGAACCATAACAATGTTTAAAATACATGATTTTTGTGAACTAACAATGAATGAAGAGTCACACGCTTGAGTTATAAAGATTCACGGAGAATTTTGATCCTTAATACCCTAGATGACCACCTTGAATAAACTCTAGCCCAATCTTTTTGAGAGGTTGTTAGAGAGTGTTTTGATCTTCTAAAGTGTATAATGAGGGACCAAATAGTGTTATAAGATGTCGGGTCTTAAGGTCTTGGTGTGGGAATTGTCCAAAATATCCTCATCTTAAAAGTTGTAAAAAGAACGCAACTGCGTACAATTGGACCCTTCAACTCGTAACCACATCATACGAGTGGTACTCTCAAATCTTCACTTGATCAGAAAGTTGTACACCATATTCTGTCCAACATACGACCTTCTTTCCCAAATTGTATCATCACCATACAACTAACATCATCAAGTCATTCCTTAGGCAGAAAATCAAAGGCTAGACACTGGACAACATACGGTTGGGCCTTATACTTCTCGTCACTTAACCATACGACTCCTATGGAGTCTCTCGTACCTTGAACAAAACTTAGACAATATCACAATGACCAATATACTACTAGGGTCCCTAGACCCGTCACCACACCATACGAGTCATGGTGTGAGTCGTATGATGATCATAAGGTTCAAGACTCAGGAAATTTTACAAAGGCCAAAGTTTGGGGTGTTTCACTTAATCATCAACGATTGTGGACCAAATTGTCAATCGAAAGATCTTGTCATCAGTTACATACACAACTCCTTTAAAAATCAAAGGGTCCTACCTTTTAATATAAATGATTAGGTTCGTTTGCGTGCTTATCTGAGTGATGGAGCTAGGTCGGTGTTAAGAGTATACGTGAATGAAAAACTGATTGAGAAAGAGAATCAGAATGTAGAACAAAAATAATAAGAACAACAAGATATATTTGATGATAAATTAGATCATGTGGACATAAATATATCATATGATGATGAGATTAGAGATCAAGTGAAGGTAAAAAAGGATCAAACACCTACCCCCGTTATTGCGAGCAATACAGTGGGCAGTTTTGAATTAACAAAGTCGAGCAATCTTCAAGATGAAAAGATTGATTTTTACAAGGAAATGTCATTGATGAATAAGGAAGAACTAGTCACTTCATTGTATATTTATTTCTTGAAAGAAGATCTCAGACTAAAGAAGGTGATTAATTTGCGCCATGTGTATTATTTTAGATGTGGTTATTCGGAGTGCAAGTGGTGGTTAAGGGCTGTAAAATACTTAAGTTCTGATAGATTCTTCATTAAAACTTATGAAAAGTATCACACATGTGGTTTGAAGCATATTACAAGATATAACCCTCACGCTATGACAAAGGACATCAATAAGTACTTCGAAAATAATTTCCCCAACGGCAAATGCCCTTCTACAAGAGATATGGCCAATCAACTTCGTATAGAATTAGATTGTAAGGTAATTTATTGAAATATTTATAAGAGCATGAAGATTGTCAAGTATTTGGTTAGGGGAACATATTAGCATGGGTATGCAATCCTTGATGCCTACCGTTACATGCTTGAGTCCATAAATCCTAAAAATAAGAAGGTGTTGTAGGTTGATGAAAATTGAAGGTTCAAATACTTTTTTGTAGCGTATGATGTTTGGATTCTTGGTTTCCAAGAGAAAAGACAAAGCCATCGACGGGACTTTCTTGAGGAGTAAGTATGAGGGAGTTTTGTTATCGGCGGTGGCAGGATGCAGAGAATCATATTTTTTCTGTCGCGATTTGTGTAGTGGACAAGAAATGTGATCCCTCATATCGATATTTTTGGGAAAAATATGAGGTTGTGTAGATGATATCGATGAGTTGTGCATAATTTTGAATAGACATCCAAGTATTCAAAAGATGGGTTCAATTATCTACCCTTCAACTCACTTTGGTTGTTGCATGAGGCACCTTGGTGAAACTATTCAAAACAACTGTCACAACTCAAATGTTGTGTCTCATTTTTATAAAGCAGCTAAAACATATGATAAAGTTGAGTTTTTTTTTACTATTTTAATCAAATAAGGGATATGGTATCCAAGGCATCACAACATCTCAAACGTGTCGGTTTTGAGATATGGAGCTAGGCATTTTATTCGGGAAATAGGTATATTATCATAAATTTAATGTATTATTTGAGTTTATTGTAATACTATGTTGTACTAAGTGATTTTTTGTATAGGTATAATATTATGACGTCAAACATAGCTGAATCGGTGAATTTGTTATTTGGCATTGAAAGAGAATTTCCTATTGTGGCGCTATTTGATGAAATAAATAAGAGATTTGTCAATTAATTTCACGAGAGGTGTATGGAGTTGGTGATCTTATGAAACGTGCTTATTCCTTCAATGGAAAAACAAATAACGAAGTACGTTAGTTCGAGAATAAGTTATTAGCCCATGAAATAGCAAATTTTGAGTTTAGTATCAACAATCATGGTGAGTTTGCCACAATCGATATTCAAAGAAGATCTTGTACATGTAGAGTTTATGACTTGGAAAAAATACCTTTTCCACATGCTATGATAGTGGTTCGAGCCCAATATGGTGCACAATATGGAAGTCAAATTTATGATTACCCGTCTCCATATAATTCAGTGGAAAAATATATAATGGCATATTATGAGGATAATAATCTGGTGCCTCTTAATGATTCTTGGGTTGTTCCTACAGAGATTTTAGAGAGAGATATACCTTTTCCAGATATTAGAATGATGATTAAATTATTTAAATAAATTATTAATTAAAATAAAAACTTAATTAAAACTAGACTTACTGCTTCTTTCGGGGTTGAAAAGATCAAGAAATTTTGCTTTTTTATAATTTTTGGACGATAAACATCTTAAGATTCTTAGACATAAAAAATTTTCTTGGTAGTTCACTTGTTGTTTGAGATAATGAATGACTTTAAATGCCCAAAATCGTGCCAATAAATAAAAAAAAATATTCAATAAGAAATAAATAAAACATAAAAACAAATATATTTACCATAAAAGGCTATGAAAAGCCATTTAAGTTAACTGTCTTTAGCGTTAACAGAGTCAACAAATATTTGATAGTTATTTTGAAGCTTTCATAACCCCAAGGATAGTTGTTAAATGCCTCAAGATCCTCAGAGAGTGTCACAACCCGAGGCTACTCCCTAGTCGCGACAACAGTGCTTAACAAGTAACTACAAGTTAACTTATGAGTTGGTACCTGCTGTGAGCACTGAGTAAAACTGGTAATAAAAGACATGTACGGAAATCAACTGAATACGCCATAAGGTTTAAATACTAAAAATGATACATCTGAATCCATAAATCTGAAACATATGTAAAAAAGCAAAAAATCTGACAGATAAGATCGAAAAACTATCTGACTGTCTGAAAGCCTCTAAACTGACTGAAAAGAGAGTTGATGGGACAGGCCCCAACTAACTCCAAACTATCTAACTAAAATAAAATATGGAAATACCGAAATAACATAATAGGTCCTCAAAACATAAGGACCCACCACTGCTGATACTGCTGACTAGCTGGATAGTTTAAGCGCGGTCGGGAAATTGAGCGTCCGAATCTATAACATTAAACATCATAGCACAATAAACGAGTATGCGATTAATACTTTGAATATAGTGGTATAAGAGATGAGGTTAGGTTGAAATGCATGAGTTATGTGCATGAAGTAAAGACTGGCTAAATAGCATGAGATTACTGAATATATATATGTGAAAGTTGTAAAATCTGAGAATGCATGACCAAGCATATAACATGATTTTGAAATAGTCCGTAAACTGAAATACTGAAATCTGAAGACTGAATAACTGATAACTATACACTACGGTCAAGCAAACCTAAAACTGAATTCTGTATTATATACTGAACTGATACTGTGGAAGGTATCATCTAACTGACATGCCCCATTCTGAGCTAATCGAGGTCAAACCTATAACCCCAGTTAGAAGGGTGTCAGTACCGTGCCACCGGTACTAATAATGGTTGTGTGGATCCACTAAAATGGTGTCCCGAAGTACTAAAGAGTCAACCTAATCAGGCAGGAGTACTCATGAGATATGTGTCTACCCTAAACTGGTAGGAAGACATCTCAACCTACACTGTCTACTTAGTTCTGTAACACAGGAATTGCTACTAAGGGTCAAACCCTAACCAGGCAGGAATGCTCGCATCCCTGGGTTTGCTCGGCGCTGAATCCTACTCCCAACTAAATGGCACTGACTATTGGACTAAACTGTGCCTAACTGAGCCAACAACTGAACATGATACTAATTGAATGCCAAGGCTCATGGTTTATCTGAAACCATTCTGAAAATACTGAAAACTATGTAAAAAGCTAAGTAACTGGTGTTCATAACCCTCCAGGACTCAATGGAATCACAACAGGAACACATGAAAGCTTTGAAACCATAGAAGGGAATCACTATTCCAAAGTCAACACTTAGGCATTTCATCAAACACATGAGGGTCATGAATTAAAACATGGGAATGGTTTAAAATATGTAATAATAACATAGCTTCAATACTAAAAACCATGAATCAAGGATTGAATATGAAAATATAATCATTCCATTGTGTAAGGGTTAATTCCCTCGAAAAACAATTATAAACATAATGTATAACCAAAATTCATAAAACTTCATGGAGATAATTCATTATGAACATGTAATTTCATATTTTAAAACATAAAGATGGATTCTTGGACTCTATGGGTGGAAAGGGCCCATGGATGAACATCTCACATACCTTAACCCTTAAGCTTGAAAGGAAAAACACAATCTTGAGAGCTTTCTTGAAAGTTCTTGAATTGGGAAGTACAAATTCTTAGTTTTCTTTGAAGAAAAGGGATTGAATTTGATGAATTTGGGGAAGGAGAGGGTTTGTATTTGAGAGTAATTTGGAGAATTAGGGCAAATAATGCCCTACCTGAAGTTTAATCCCGTATTTTTATGAATTGGGTCAGTGGGGAAAAGACATGATTGTCCCTCAGGTATTAAATTCATAACTGAAATATTGTTTAGGGGGGCACCGCAATGCGGTGATGTGATCATCGCTATACCTACTGCAACGCACCACTATCGGGGTGAGGTTTTGGAATCGAAATCCAAATGTGCCTCAATTCTCATCCAAAAAATCTGAAACTTTCCCGAGACATGATCCTTACACCCTTGAACATGAATTAACTTAAAAACTTACGCCTTGGGGTCAAGAATGATAGTTTAAAAAATCTACGAAGTTAAGAGGACAAAAATAAGACTAAGTCCCTAACACTTCGTTAAATTTTAGGGTTCTAAGCCTCTTAAGCATGCACTATGACCTGAACTGAACAAGAAAAAAGTATGGGGTATTATAATATCTCCTCCTTGGGAACATTCATTCTATAATGAGATTGAGTAAACTAAGAACACTGGGAAACTGAGATTACCTACTGAACATGCACAACTGAAAACATGACTACATGACTGTGTCTGAAAATGATGCATGACTGAACTGATTTGTGAATGCATATAATGATATGAAGATGATTATATGGCTAGAACTGAGAATAGAAAAGAGATAATCTAAGGAAAACAGTTACCTTAAGCTGAGTCTGAGTTTGCAGAGAAAAGATGAGGGTACTTGGTACGCATATCTGATTCTGCTTCCCAAATGGCTTCCTCAACGGATTGATTCCACCAAAGAACTTTGACCAAGGGAACTTCTTTGTTCCTTAGTCTATGAATCTGATGATCAAGAATCTCAACTGGAATTTTTTCATAAGAAAGGCTATCTTGAACATCTGTAGCCTCTAATGGAACTACTACTGCTGAATCACCAATACACTTCTTTAACAAAAACACATGAAACGTTGATACACTGATGCCAAATCTGTAGGCAACTCAAGCTTATACTTTACCTTCCTATAATGGCTCAAAATTCAGTAAGGGCCAACATATCGGGGACTAAGCTTCCCCTTCTTTCCAAATCTCTTCACTCCCTTCATGGGAGAGATTTACAAATATACCAAATCCCCAATTACAAACTCAAGATCTCTCATACGCATATCTGCACAGGATTTCTGATGACTTTGGGCTATCTTTAGCCTCTCCCTGATTAACTAAACTTTCTCCATTACATCAAACAATGAACCAGGCCCCATCAAACCAGTCTCACCTACCTCAAATCAACCAATAAGAGATCTACATCTCCTTCCATAAAGAGCCTCAAATAGAGTTATCTAAATACTGGAATTATTATAGGCAAACTCGATCAAAGGTAAGTGATCATCCCAACTTCCCTTGAAATAAAAAAACACACGCCCTCAATATATCCTCTAGAGTTTGAATGGTCCTCTCTACCTAACCATCTGTCTGAGGATGAAAAGTTGTACTGAGGTGAACTTGGGTACCAAGACCCTTCTGAAAAGCTTTCCAAAAGTGAAAGGTAAACTGAGTACCTCTATTTGAAATGATAAACATTGGGGCTCCATGCAACCTGACCAACTCTCTAATATAGAGCTTGGCGTAATCCTCGATTGTACAGGAAGTATGAACTGGAAAGAAACGGGATGATTTGGTCATTCTGTCTACAATAACCCATATTGAGTCATGCTGACGATGAGAACATGACAACCATATCACAAAATTCATGTTCACCTCTTCACACTTCTAAGTGGGTATGCTAAACTCCTACATTGTGCCACTAGGCCTCTAGCACTCAATGTTAACCTTCTGACAATTAGGACACATATCCATAAATTTTGTAATATCCCTCTTCATACTGCTCCACCAATAGAGTTTCTGAAAATTACGGTATATCTTGGTAGCTTCTGAGTGAATATAATAACACGCACCATGCACTTCTAAAAGGATTTGCTGTCTAAAACTATCGGCACACGACACACATTGTCTACCCTGACATCGCAACACATCATCTCCCTTTTGGGAGAAAACCTCTACTTTTTGATCTCTGACTAACTCCTTTAACTTAACCAAACTGGAATCTCTATCTTACTTTTCTTTCACTTTGGCAATCAAATAAGATTCTGAACTATTTTGAACCCATACACTACCCTCAGTTGAATCCACCAACTGAATGCCTAATTTAGCAAGATGATGAACCTCTTGAACTAACTTCTTCTTATCATTCTCAATATGAGCAACACTACCTATAAACAATCTACTAAGGGTATATGCTACTAGATTGGTCTTGCCCGAATGATATAACACACTCATATGATAATCTTTCAACAATTCTAACCACCTTCTTTGACAGAGATTTTTTTTTTTTTGCGAAAACACATACTGTAAGCTTTTGTGATCAGTGAACACATCAACATACGCTCCATAGAGATAATGCCTCCAAATTTTCAAGGAAAAACAACGACTGCTAACTCAAGTTCATGGGTAGGATAATTTTTTTCATGGGGTTTAAGTTGTCTAGTGAAATAGGATATGACCTTACCACTCTGCATCGACACATAACCCAGACTAACTTTGGAAGTATCACAGTAAACGACAAACCCATCTGAACCATCTGGCAACATCAAGACTAGGGCTTAGGTGAATCGAGTCTTCAACACCTAAAAACTCTTCTCAAAAGAATTTAACCACTAAAACTTGACTTTCTTCGGAGTCAATCGAGACATGGGGGATACGATAGATGATAACCCTTCAACAAACCATCTGTAATAGCTATCCAAACCCAAGAAACTTCTGATATCTGATGAAAAGATGGGTCTAGGCTAGTTTCTCACTACTTTGGTCTTTAAAGGGTCAACAGTAATGTCATCACCGAATATAATATGGCAGAGGAAAGCTACTGATCTTAGACAAAACTCGCACTTAATGAATTTGGCAAAAAACTGATGGGCTCTAAGAGTCTGCAATGCAATTCTTAGGTGGTTTGCATGATCATTTTTACTACAGGAATAGACACGAATATAATCAATAAATACTATGATGAACATGTCCAAGTACTGCTTAAACACATTGTTCATCAAGTCCATGAAGGTTGTTAGGGCATTCGTTAGTTCAAAAGACATAACTAGAAATTTGAAGTGACCATACCAAGTTCTGAAAGTTGTTTTTAGAATGTCATATTCTCTGACTTTGAGATGATGATAACAGGATCTGAGGTATATCTTAGAAAAATAACTGGCACCCTAAAGTTGGTCAAATAAGTCATCAATTCTGGAAAGTGGGTACTTATTCTTGATGGTGACTTTGTTCAACTGAGGGCAATCGATGCATATTCTAAGGGAACCATCTTTCTTACGCATGAAAAGGACTGGAGCACCCCATGGGGAAACACTAGGCCTGATGAATTCCTCATCTAAAAGATCTTTCAACTGTTCTTTCAATTCCCTAAGATAATCTAGAGCCATTCCATAGGGCATAATAGAGATAGGTTGGGTATCTAGAAGGAGATCTATTCTGAAGTCAATTTCCCTTTCGGGAGGAACTCTGGGGAGATCTTCAGGGAACATATCTGGAAATTACCTCACTACTGAAACTTAATCAAAACTTGGGGTCGCAAAATTTGAGTCTTTGACTTGAACAAGATGGTAAACACACCCCTTGCATATCATTTTTCTTGCCTTAAGATAAGAAATAATTTGACCCCAAAGTGCTGAAGTACTACCCCTCCATTTAATAACGGGTTCATTAGGAAACTAATACTAAACGAATCTATTTCTTTAATCAAATGAGTTATAACATGAGTGGAGATAATCCATATCGAGAATGACATCAAAATTAGTCATCTATAACTCCACAAGGTCAACTGAGGTGACTTTCTGGGATATTGTGAACAAACAATTTTTGTATACTTGCCTGGATAAAATAGAGACACCTATTGGAGTAGATATTGAGAAGGATTATGCTAAAGATTCGGGATTGAAACCAAAATTAACAGTTATATAGGGAGTTACAAAAAAGAGTGTAGCCCCGGGATCTAACAAAGCATAAACATGAAGGTGAAAGACCTTTAACGTACTCGTAACCACATCAGGAGAACTTTATTGATCCTGTCGGGACTAAATAGTATACATCCTATTCTAGCGCTGACCACTGGTGGCACTGGAAATGGCGCCCTGCTGAGTTGGATGGCCTGCTGGAGTTGAAGGACGACTGTGCTGACTTAGCAGACTAATTTTAGGATAATCTTTGATTCTGTGGTCTGGCTTGACATACCCAAAACACACATCACTGCCAGCCCTACACAAACTTAGATGGTTTCTACCATATTTCTGGCAAATGGGATTAATACGACCACTGTTTGTACTGCCTTGGGACTTTGAGCTTGGTGATCTATCCCGATTATCATTTCTGAACTTTGGTATTAGTGCACTAGCTAAAGATGGAGCTGGGGCTGAAGATTTCTAATGAAATCGAGGATGGTTACCTCCCTCCAAGCTCGGCTAAGAAAAATTAAAGCTACCTATCCTAGCCCTCTTATTTTTTTTTTCTCCTTAACCTTCTCCTCCACAATATGCTGAGCATAAACCATAAAACTAGACATGTCCATCTCTTTAATCAACATAGCATTCCTACACCCCTTGACCATACTATCAGCTACACCAGAGACAAACTTACTCATTCTAGACCTATTATCAGACACAACGTTAGGAGCATACCTGGCCAACTGAGTAAACTTAAGCGAATACTCCTTCAGGCTAATACTACCCTATTTCAAATTTATAAGCTCCTACACCTTAGATTCCCTCAACTCCAAAGGGAAGAACCTGTCTTAGAAGGTCATGGTAAATTCCTCCCATTCTACAGGCCCTTCATCTACGCCTCTATCCCCCTTCCACTGCTTATACAATGTGTGAGCTACATCCTATAATTAGTAAGTAGCCAACTCTATACTCTCACTATTCGTGACCCCCATAATATCAGTAACCTTCTGAACTATATCAAGGAACTCTTATAGATCCTCATCAGACTTGGATCCCAAAAATTGAGGAGGGTTATTCAGGTGAAGTCCCTGTAATGCCTTGATAATCTGAACTGGAATACTACACGATGCTTATGACCCCGAAGGGCCACAAGCTAACCCATGAATGATATCTATACTTGTACACTGCATAATATGACATAAAAATACAGAAACATACACTGAGAGGCCGTAAGGTTCAATACTGAACATAATTGAATAATAACAATAACGTCTGACATAGAGTGGTATCTCGATACCAAAGAAAAACTGAAATACTAAAATCTAAAAAACATGAAAAATACTATAGTCATCTGAAAGCCTCTAACTGTCTGACTAAGAAGTTGATGGGACATATCCCCAACTAACTCCAACTAATAACTAATCAATGAATTAGTGGAGAAATAATCATGTCCTCGGAGGATGAGGACTCACTTCTATTCTGACTGCTGAGACTGGAATCTACCGTTGATCTGAAACTTGTGTATCTGAACCTATGGTGTAACATAAAAAGAAAACACCATAGCACAAATACGTCAGTACAATGAAATGCACTGAGTATACATGTGAGTTAGGTGAATGCAAGGGTTAACATGCATGAATAATACTAGTTAACTGTCTAACATGAATGCGAGAATGCATACATAAATACGTAACTGTAACTGATACTGTTATATCGTGATTACCGAATCTGAATACTGATAACATGACATACTAAAAACTGATATATCTGATAGCATAAATAGCTATATCTGAATGTAACTGATAACAAGGGTGACTGTATCTGACAGTCCTGAATCTAATGGAACTATCTGAGTACCTTACTGTATCTGATTTGATTGTATCTGATAGTCTTAAATCTGAAAAACTATCTAAGTTCTTTTACTGAGACTGGTACTGAAACTGTGGGAGGTAGTATTTAACCGACATGCCTCTGATACGTCATTATGGATGAGATGGGGTCCAATCTGTAACTCCAATTAGAAAGGTGTCAATACTGCGCCACTGGTAAGGACAAGCTGTGGGCGGCCCTCATCTGATAGTGTCTCTTGTACGAGAATGGTGGGGCCCTTATCTGACAGTGTTTATCCATCTCATCATCCCTCATCGACAGTGTTGATGTCTCAACTTATGTTGGCTACATAGTTCTGGAATACAAGTATGACTTCTAAGGATCACACCCTCATCTTATAGTGTGTGTCCCCATCCTTGGGTTCATTCGGTGCTATATCCTACTCCCATCTGAATGGACTCTGAACATGATTTACTGAACTGAACATGAGCTGAGTTACTAAGTTCCGTTGACTAATGAAATACTACTGATATCTGACAACTGACTGAGTCATGAGATCATGGAGATTTTTCCTGAGTCATAAGACTATCTGAAGTCTAAGGATTCATAGCTTGACTAAAAGTATCGTGAAAACATGACATGGCTCTAGGTACACAACAAATATTTTGGGTACAAGTACCCCCAGGACTCGATGGAAGGAAACTGACAAAGCATGACTTACTTGAATACATAATAATCATCAAAATATATTTACTGAAGCATTTCATCAAACATGTGATAGGCATAAGCTTGTACGTACATGGGGATTTCATGATATCATGCTAATTAGACATTTTCCCTTCATCTAGGCATTCAACCAAACACATAGTAGGCATAGAAGTTTTAAATAACATCACACAACAATTAACTGTCGTGATTCAATTCCAATTTAATCATTCAAGGGTTCAGTCCTAGGGTTTCATAAATCTATACCGATACAAATCAACCCATATGGAATTTAACACTCATTCATGGAATACAATTCAATTACTCATTATCAACATAAACAAAAGCAGCCCAATCATGAAATTCATAAGAAAATCCATAACTTGAATTTAGAAAGGGGATTCTTGGGCTTCATGGATGAAATGAGTCCATGAATAAACACTATGCATACCTTAGTTTGTGCTTTCGTGAAGATTGATGGTGAAACCTTCTTGAAATTGGATCTTTTATGAAAACTTTAGCTTGTTCTTGAGAGAAACTTGAGAGAAGAGAGTGTATTTTGGGTGAAAAGTGGCTGAATCGCGTGTTAAAAGGGCTTAAATAGGGGTGGGAAATTGACCCTTTTAACCCTGGACGCGTCTTGTAATTTCAGTAAGAATTCCCGAATTGAACCCCTGGAGCGACGCGGCGCTATCGCGCCGTGTCACTGAAATTTGACAATTGAGAAATTGAGGGATGGCGTGACGTAGAGCCACCGCGTTGCCCCTTCCTTCGTGACCTGGAACTTTGGTGCGACGCAGGGAAAATCGCGCTGAGACACTGGAAAAAGGACAAATTTTGAATTTGAGTGTTGGCGCGACGCGCCATAATTGCGGACACCTACTGGACATTGCCAAATTCCATTTCTTCTTGTGGAGTGGAGCGCCACTGAATAATATGGTGTTGTTTTATGATGGGAACTTAAAATAGTCATAACTTCTTATCTGGTTATCGGATTTAAGCGAATCATATATCGATGGAAAACTTATTGGATTTTCCATATGACAAAAAGTAAAAATCTTGAAAATTCCTCATGGAATAATTATCATTCACTTTATAAGATAATACTAGGCATTCTTGGGGTGAAATTGGCTAAAAATCTTTGGGGTATTACAATATCTCCCCCTTGAGAACATTCATCCTCAAATGAGACTGACTGAGAAGGAAAACAATAAGCTGAACATAAACTGAACATAGATAACTAGAGCTTGATCTCATGACTGACAAGCTGAACATAACATATTGAACATGCATATCTGATGCATGTGTAACTGATTCATAAATGCATAACTGAGTCCTCTAAGGAACTAAATTTTCTCACAATGAGAATGCATGTCTGATGCATAATTATATAACTGAGCTGGCACATGAATGCATGACTGAATATGCAATGGTACTTGATACCAAGTTTATACTGAGAACATGAACATGAAATTGAATACCAAGTTCGTGATGAACACTGATCATGAAACTGAGTAAGCTTAAAGAGAACTGTTACCTTGAGCTTGATCTGAGTTAGCAGAGCAGAGGTGAGGATACTTGGTATGCATGTCTGCTTATGCTTCCCAAGTAGCTCCCTTGACGGACTGATTTTGCAAAAGAACTTTAACTAGAGGGACTTCTTTGTTCCTCAATCTACGAGTCTGATAGTCTAAGATTTCAACTGGAATCTCTTCATAAGAGAGGTTGTTCTGAACATCAATGCTCTAAATAGGGACTATGACTAGCGGATCACCTATACACTTCTTGAGAAAAGAGACATGGAAGACTGGATGAACTGAGGCTAGATCTGAAGGCAATTCGAGCTCATAATCTACCTTGCCGAAACGACTGAGAATCTTAAAGGGACCGACATATCGGGGACTGAGCTTTCCCTTCTTGCTAAATCTCTTCACTTCCTTCATGGGAGAGATATTTAGATAGACATGATCACCAACCTCAAACTCAAGATCTTTTCTACGAACATCTGCATGAGACTTCTGTCGGCTCTGAGACACCCGGAGTCTTTCTCTGATTAACTAGACTTTCTCTAAGCCATCAAACACTAAGTCAGGCCCTATGACTGAGGCCTCACTAACATCGAACCAACCAATTGGAGATCTACATCTCCTACCATAGCGAGCTTCAAATTGAGCCATCTGAATACTAGAATGATAGCTATTATTGTATGCAAACTCAATCAAAGGCAAGTAGTCATCCCAACTACCCTTGAAATAAATTGCACACGCCCTTAGCATATCATCTAAAGTCTGAATGGTCCCTTCTGCTTGACCATCTATCTGAGGATGGAACACTGTACTGAGATGAACTTAGGTAACAAGACCCTTTTGGAATACTTTCCAGAAGTGAGAGGTGAACTGGGTACCTCTGTCTGAGATGATAGATAATGGAACACCGTGTAATCTGACCAACTCCCTGACATAGATTTTGGCGTAATCCTCGGATAAATAAGAGGTATGAACTAGAAGGAAATGAGCTAACTTGGTCATTCGGTCTACTATGACCAAAACTAAATCATGTTGATGACGAGTTCGAGGCAAACCCGTCACGAAATCCATGTTCACTTCTTCCCACTTCCAAGTAGGAATGGTGAACTCCTACATGGAACCACTAGGCTTTTGATGCTCTATCTTAATTTGCTGACATGTAGAGTACTTAGCCACAAACTCTGCAATATCTCTCTTCATCCTACTCCACCAATAGATCTCCCGCAAGTCGCAGTACATCTTAGTGGCCCCTGGATGAATAGAGTATTGCGCACCATGCGCTTCTGCAAGAATTTGCTGCCTCAAGTCATCTACACCTGGAACACACAGACGACTCTAACAATGAAGAACACCATCTCCCCCTTAGGAAAAAACCTCTACTTTGTGATTCTGAACTGACTCTTTTAGCTTGACAAGGCTAGGATCCCCGTCTTGCTTTTCTTTTACCTCAAAAACTAGAGACGATTCTGAACTACTCTGAACACATACACCACCCTCTGAAGAATCGACTAAGCAAACGCCTAGTCTGGCAAGCTGATGGACTTATTGAGCTAACTTCTTCTTACTATCCTCCACATGAGAAAAACTACCCATGGATAGCCTACTGAGAGCTTAGGCTACTACGTTGGCCTTGCTCGGATGATAGAGGACACTCATGTCATAGTCTTTCAAGTGCTCTAACCACCTTCTCTGACGAAGATTGAGATCTTTTTCAGAAAAGACATACTGAAGAGTCTTGTGATCTGTGAAGACAATTACATGAAATCCATAGAGATAATGCCTCCAAATCTTCAAGGCAAAAACTACGGCTTCTAACTCAAGATCATGAGTCGGATAATTCCTCTCATGGGGTTTAAGCTGTCTGGAGGCGTAGGCTATGACCTTACCATGCTGCATGAAGACACAATCTAAACCTACTCTGGATGCATCACAAAACACCACGAACCCATCTGAACTATTTGGAAGAGCTAAGACTGGGGCTAAAATAAGTCGAGTCTTCAACTCCTGAAAACTCTTTTCGCAAGGGTCCGATCACTTATACTTGACTTTCTTTTAAGTTAATATGGACATAGGGTATGCAATAGATGAAAATCCTTTAACAAACCATCTGTAATAGCCAGCCAAACCTAAGAAACACCTGATATCTGATGGAGAGATAGGTCTTGGCTAGTTTCTTATTGTTTCGGTCTTTTGAGGATCAACTCTAATGCCATCACCGGAAACAATGTGACCAAGAAATGCTACTGACCTTAGCCAAAATTTGCACTTACTAAATTTGGCGAATAGCTGATGATCTCTCAGAGTCTGAAGTACTGTTCTGAAATAGTCTGCATAATCGCGCTCAGTATGATAATAGACCAGAATATCATCTATGAAGACTATGACGAACATGTCCAAGTACTGCTTGAACACGCGGTTCATCAAGTCCATGAAAGCTGCAGGGGTATTGGTAAGACCAAATGACATAACTAAAAATTTGAAGTAACCATACTGAGTATGGAAACCTGTTTTTGAGATGTCACATTCTCTAACTCTGAGCTGATGATAGCCGGATCTGAGGTTTATCTTAGAGAAATAGCTGGCACCCTGAAGTTGGTCAAATAAGTCATCTATTCTGGGAAGAGGATACTTGTTCTTGACCGTGACCTTATTGAGTTGATGGTAATCAATGCACATTTTGAGAGAACCATCTTTCTTGTGCACGAATAAGATTGGTGTGCCACACAGGGAAACACTGGGTCTGATAAATCCCTTATCTAAGAGATCCTTCAACTGTTTTTTTAATTCTTTGAGTTCTGTTATTTCCATTCTATATGAAGGAATAGAGATAGGCTGAGTATCTGGAAGAAGATCAATGACGAAGTCCATTTTCCTTTCGGGAGAAATTCCTGGAAGATCTTCGGGAAAGACATCTAAATATTCATTCATTACTGAGACTGATTCAAGGCTAGTAGTTTTGGAACTAGTGTCCTTAACTCAAACAAAATGATAGACACATCCTTTACACATCATTTTTCTTGCCCAAAGATAGGAAATAAGTTGACCCCTGAAAGCGGATACACTACCCTTCCGCTCAAGGACGGGTTTATTTGGAAATTGAAACTGGACAATTCTATTTCTGCAGTCAACTGTGGCATAGCAGAAATGAAGTCAATCCATGCCAAGAATGACATCAAAATCAGTCATCTCTAACTTGACTAAATCTACTGACGTGACTTTCTGAAATATCATAACCGAGCAGTTCCTGTATACCCGCCGGGCTATGATGGTTTTTCCCACTAGGGTAGAGACTGAGAAGGGCTCTGCTAGAATTTTGGAACTAATTCTGAAATTAACTGCTATATAGGGAGTAACAAAAGACAAGGATGCACCTGGATCTAGAAAAGCATAAACATGCACATGAAAGATCTGTAATGTACCAGTAACTACATCAGGAGAATTTTCCTAATCTTGTCAAGTCTGAAGAGCATATAGTCTATTTGGGTATTGCCCGTTAGTAGCACTGGTAGTGGCACCCTGCTGATTCGGGCAACCAGACTGAGCTGAGGAGCGGAGATAACTCTGATAACCTGACTGAGGTCAGTCTCTGACTCTGTGGCCTGGCTTTCCACAACCAAAATAGACATCGCTGCCAGCTCTAAAAGCACCCTTATGGTTCTTACCACAAGTCTGACAAAGGGGATTAGTTCGGGCATTGCTGACACTGCCTTGAGACTTAGAGCCTGGCACTCTATCTCTGAACTTAGGAGCTGGAGCACTGGATAAAGAAGGAGCTGGAACTGATGACTTAGGATGAAACTGAGAACGGTTTCCACCTTCTGATTTAGGCTGACTAAAATTGAAGCTACCTATCTTAGCTTTCTTATTCTGCTTTCCCCTCTGCTTAATATTATGCTCCTCTATCTACTGAGCATGGGTCATAAGTCGAGCTAAAGTCATGTCACTATTTAGCATGGCGGATCTGCACTCGCTAACCATGCTATCATTTACCTCTGAAGCAAACTTTCTCATCTTAGCTCTATTGTCTGCAACCACATGAGGGGCATATTTAGCTAATTAAGTAAACCTGAGAGAATACTCTTTCACCATCATATTGCCCTGCCCGAGGTTGATGAATTCTAGCACCTTAGCCTCTCTAAGCTCTTGGGGAAAGAATCTATCTAAGAATGCAGTGACAAACTCCTCCTACTCTATAGGACCTACATCATCTGACCTTTTTGATTTCCACTATTTGAACCAAGTATGAGCCACATCCTGCAACTAATATGCAGCTAGCTCAGTACTCTTAACAGTAGTCACCCCCATGATATCTGTCACCTTCTGCTCCTAATCTTGGAATTTCTGAGGGTCCTCATCTACTTTAGACTCGTGGAAGGATGAAGGATTCATTCGGGTGAAGTCCTGAATCCTAGCTACAGCTGAGTTGGCCACTGGGTTGGACGGAACGAAAACTGGTCGCTCATTATGGGAAACTACTGACTGAGCAAAAGTGGTAAATGCAGTCCTAAACTCCGTATGAGAAACATGATCGCCCAAAAGTTCTTTGGGATGAGGGGCTGACTGATTTCTTCTCTTAGGAGGCATATTCTGAAATAAAGAGAAGAAGCGAATTAGACTTAGAGATTGACTTATGATTATTCTCACTAGTACGACATGAATACTGAAAAAAGGGAAACTGTTCCTAAAAATCTCATAGCCTCTTGCACATAAATATGGCGCGCAACACATCCATGTACAAGACTCTACTAGATGCGGCTTTCAGAATTCCTAGAACTCTATTGAACCTGACTCTGATACCAAGTTTGTAATACCCCGATTATCTAAATCGGAATGCTACACGATGCTCATAACCCCGAAGGACCACAAGAAAACCCATGACTGATATCTGTACCTGTACACTGCATAATATGACATAAAAATATAGAAACATGCACTGAGAGGCCATAAGGTTTAATACTGAATATAACTAAATAATAACAATAACGTCTGACATAGAGTGGTATCTCGATACCAAAACAAAACTGAAATACTGAAGTTTAAAAAACATAAAAAATACTGTAGTCATCTGAAAGCCTCTAACTGTCTGACTAAGGAGTTGATGGGACATGTCCCCAACTAACTCCAACTAATTACTAATAAATGAAATAGTGGAGAAATAATCATATCCTCGAAGGATGAGGACTCACTTCTATTCTGACTCCTGAGACTGGAATCTATTGTTGATCTGGAACTTGTATCTCTGAACCTATGGTGTAACACAAAAAGAAAGAACCATAGCACAAATGCATCAGTACAATGAAATGTACTGAGTATACATGTGAGGTAGGCTAATTCAAGGGTTAACATGCATGAATAATACTAGCTGACTGTCTAACATGAATGCGAGAATGCATACATAAATACATAACTATAACTGACACTGTGATATCGTGATTACTGAATAGCATAAATACAACTATTTATGAAACTGATATATCTTATAGCATAAATAATTATATCTGAATGTAACTGATAACACGGGTGACTGTATCCGACAGTCCTAAATTTGATGGAACTATCTGAGTTCCTTACTGTATCTGAGTCGACTGTATCTGATAGTCTTAAATTTTAAGAACTATCTGAGTTCTTTTACTGAGACTGGTATTGAAACTGTGAGAGGTAGTATTTAACCGATATGCCCCTGATACGCCATTATGGCTGAGATGGGGTCCAATTTGTAACCCCAATTATAAGGGTGTCAATATCGCGCTACTGGTAAGGACAAGCTGTGGGAAATCCTCATCTGATAGTGTCCCTTGTACGAGAATGGTGGGGGACTTATTTAACAGTGCTTATCCACCTCATCAACCCTCATTGACAGTGTTGATGTCTCAACCTATGCTGGCTACATAGTTCTGGAACGCAAGGATGACTTCTAAGGATCACACCCTCATTTGATAGTGTGTGTCCCCATCCTTGGGTTCACTCGGTGCTAATTCTTACTCCCATCTGAATGGACACTGAACATGATTTACTGAAATAAACATGAGCTGAGTTACTAAGTTCCGTTGACTGACAGGATACTACTGATATCTTACAACTGACTGATTCATGAAATAATGGAGATTTTTCCTGAGTCATAAGACTATCTGAAGTCTAAGGATTCATAGCTTGAGTGAGAGTAACATGAAAACATGACATGGCTCTAGGTACACAGCTAATGTTTCGGGTACAAGTACCCCCAGAACTCGATAGAAGGAAACTGACAAAGCATGACTTACTTGAATACATAATACTTATCATAGTACATTTACTGAAGCATTTCATCAAAAATATGATAGGCATAAGCTTGTACGTACATGGGGATTTCATGATAGCATGATAATTAGACACTTTCCCTTTATCTAGGCATTCAACCAAACACATAGTAGGCATAAAATGTGTAAACAACATCACACAACAATTAACTGTCGTGATTCAATTCCAATTTAATCATTCAAGGGTTTAGTCCTAGGGTTTCATAAATCTATACCGATACAAATCAACCCATATGGAATTTAACACTCATTCATGGAATACAATTCAATTACTCATTATCAACATGAACAAAAGCAGCCCAATCATGAAATTCATAAGAAAATCCATAACTTGAATTTAAAAAAGGGATTCTTGGGCTTCATGGATGAAAGGAGTCCATTAATGAACACTATGCATACCTTAGTGCGTGATTTTGTGAAGATTGATGGTGAAACCTTCTTGAAATTGGATCTTCTATGAAAACCCTAGCTAGTTCTTGAGAGAAACTTGAGAGAAGAGAGTGTATTTTGGGTGAAAAGTGGCTGAATCACGTGTTAAAGGGCTTAAATAAGGGTGGGAAATTGATCCTTTTAACCCTGGATGTGTCTTATAATTTCAGTAAGAATTTCCCTAATTAAACCCCTGGCGCGATGCGGCGCTGTCGCGTCGTGTCACTGAAATTTAACAATTGGGAAACTGAGGGATGGCGCAACGTGGAGCCATCGCATTGCCCCTTCCTTCTGACCTAGAACTTTGGCGCGACGCAGGGGAAATCGCGCTGAGACACTGAAAAAAGAACAAATTATGAATTTGAGTGCTGGCACGACGTGCTATAATTACGGACACGTACTGAAAATTGCCAAATTCCATTTCCTCTTATGGCACGGCGCGCCACTGAATAATATGGCATTGTTTTATGATGGAAACTTGAAATAGTCATATCTTCTTACCCGATTATCGGATTTAAGCGAATCATATATCGAATGAAGGCTTATTAAATTTTCCACATGAAAAAAAGTGAAAATATTGAAAATTCCTCATGGAATAATTATCATTCACTTTAGAAGCTAATACTAGGCATTCTTGGGACAAAATTGGCTAGAAATCTTCGGGGTATTACAGTCCCGAATCCTAGCTGTAGCTGTATTAGCCACTGGATTGGCTGGGATAGCAGCCTACTGATTGTTCTGAGTTTCTACTGAGTGAGATAAAGTAGTGAAGGTAGCTCTGAACTTGGTGTGAGAGACATGCTTATTTAGGTGAATTTTTGTTTCTTCTTCTGTTGTTCTTTTCGGGAGCCATTTTCTATAAATGGAAAGAAGTATGAATTAGAAAGAGAGTTTAAAAAGAGATCATTCTCTTTCGCACGATATGAACACTGAAATAAGGAAAACTTTTCCTAAAATATCTCATAGCCTCTTGTCCATAAGTGTGGCGCGCTTCACATCTACGCATAAGACTCTACTCAATGCAGCTTTCAGACTCCCTAGGACACTATAAAACCTTAGGATCTGATACCAAGTTTTGTCACGACCTGAGGCTACCCCTAGTCGTGACAACGGTGCTTACGGTCACAAGTGACCACAAACTAACCCATGAGCTAGTACCTGCTGTGAGCACTGAGTAAAACAGATAATAAAAGACATGTGCAAAAATAACTGAATACGCCATAAGGTTTAAATACTGATAATAATACATCTGAATCCCTAAGTCTGAAATATATGCAAAAATACTAAAAATTTGACTGATAAGACAGACAAATTATTTGACTGTCTGAAATGTCTGAAAGTCTTTACACTGACATAAAAGAGAGCTGATGGGACATGTAATGCCCCATAATTTTTTTCTCGACTCAATATCACTTTGTAGCATTCTTAATAAGGTGACAACTTGAATGATTTTCTTTCTAAGTGTTAAGAAATGGACTTAGTCACATTTTGAGCTTCTGATCTTTGATGATTTTATTTCCGACCTTTTCGACCTCAGAAAGTTAGTTTTTAAGTTGATTCATTATCGGGAAAGTCAATAGTACACCTCGGGTGAGCTTCAAAATTTTTGGACAAGCGTAAGGGCATGCTTGGGACCCTAAAATAGCAGCTCGAGGTGATATGCCCGTGACGCCCTGCCCAGTCCGGCACCTGGGTGAGCCGCAATAGAGGTTGCGGTACCTCGCCCAGAAAGGCACTCCAGAGCCCGCGGCGCCCTAGCTAATCAGGACCATGTAATTTTCTGCAGTTAAGGTCCACGTGTTTAAGGGCAAATAAGTCATTTTCCTTCACCCTAATTCGCCCAAACATAGAATTAAATTATTTTTTGGGCAAATTACATCAAAAACTACTCTTATTATCTCAAATCAAAACCCTAGTTCCATCTTTTGAGATCAAAGTTCATACTCAAGGTGAAGAACTACAAAAGACTCAATTAAGATTCGGCTTTCTCTCTTTACTTAACAAAATAAGGTACGTGGGGTTGTCCTAATCTCATGGGCATGATTTTGATATGAATTTAAACAAGATTTTTAATAATTACTTAAGTATGTATGCAATTATGAGTGGGGTTTTGTTTTAACATAAAAATCATGCATTGTGATATGGTTTTGAGAAGAATATTGAAAGATCATGGGGTTGTTTGCTTATATATCTTAATTGTTGAAATGGTGGACATGTGATTTGAATTTTAAAAGGTGTTATGAACATGAGTTGTGAATTTTTTATTTCCATGATGATGTTTTATGTACTCCACATTATACTATTGTTAAACTACTGAGAGCATGAGTTTTACATCCACTATTGTACTATTTTAAAAATGATGAAGTTTTTTAACTATTACGTGTTGGGAATCATTATGCATGTGTTGGTGTATGGGAGTCTTGTTGGTGTTCATACTATGATTTGCATAAGAAGTTTTGAGAATTGATGTAGTACTGATGACTTGCAAGTCGGGGTATGATGATACCCCGCGGAGGAATTGCCTCGAATGAAAAGAATGTTATGAAAATGATACATGTTTTCCTTATACCATACTTAAAGCTTGATTGATATGAGTTAGATGGTTACCCGAAGAAAGCGAGAGTCAGATGAATCTATGCTGGAAAACAAAATTCGTCGACACGGGTACTTGGAACCCTGCTATGTGATCTTGCTACCCAGTACTATGTCATCCCAACTTGGGACCTATGGTTAGGAGCCCTGCTGTGTGATCTTGATCCCAACCATGACATATTGACTTGATTGGGGTTGTGGCACCCTGGTGTGTGATCTTGTGTGTCTTTCCCTCACTAGTACTCCAATATTGACAGTAACCGAGATTTTGGCAGTCGGTGAAAATGTGAAATTATAGGGTGTACCATCTAGCTCAATAGTGTTGCATTATTGTCGAAAATATTATACTATGCCCATATGTTTTCAAATGATTTTGCATTAATGTGTTTTATAATAGCTCTCACCTATGTTGTATAAAAGTTGTATTTTATTTTTTGATTACTCTGTGTACCAGTACTTCTGTATTGACCCCCTATATTTCAGGCTCTGAGGCTCAGTCCAGGGGTCCTGCTAAACCATAGATTTGACAGACAGAGGTGTGTAGTTGATGAGCCTCCCTTACTTTGGAAGGCCATTCTTAGAGTATTTTTATTTCATTATGGTATTTCTCCAACTGAGGGCCTTGTCCCAGTTGTAAGTAAGATGTTGGTTTTGATGTATTAGAGATTTCGCAGACTGATGTTAAGTACTGTTGGGAGTTTATGAAATTTCATCTTTGGAATTGTTCAGTTGATCTATTATAATGACCATGTGACCGTATGTTGAAACTTATGCATCTCTTATATTGTTTGAATGATGTACATAGTTGTCAGAAAGAAAATAAGGCTCGGGCCACTATGGTTCGGAAGGCCCGTCACGACCAGGGCTTGGCTTGGGTCGTGACAAACTTAGTATCAAAGCATGGTTCATGGTCCCAGGGTGTCTGTAAAATCACGTTGGGTAGAGTCTTATTTATGGGTATGTAGCGCGCCACACTTATAGGCAAGAGGCTACAAGGCATTTAGGAATATTTCCCTTCTTTGTGATTTAGTTCGTGTTATAGAGTCTGAATGTCCTCTAATCAATGGTCTCATGTATTTTAGAAAAGCAATCATGCCTCCACGCCGCTCAATTAAATAGAACGCCCAAACTGAAGATGTCCTTCCTACCCATGGGATGAGGACACATAAAAGGGCTCACACTCCTGAATTTGTTGCTGCTCCGGGAGTCTCTCCTGTTCAGACCAGTCCACCCAGGGCACCTAAGGCTCCCCGGTCTGGGACTAACCACACCCAACCTTCCCAGAGAGAGGTTCGACTCCTGGATTCCAAAGATGGATAAGTAATTGTTCTTGAGATAAATAAATCTTCCTTATGTGCTGAAGTTAAGGAGAAACAGGATGAAGACCCTATCTTGATGTAGATTAAAAATGATATGGGTCAAAAAAAGTGATGGCGTTTGAAATCGGAGGTGATAGGATCTTGAGGTATCAGGGTAGATTATGTGTACCGAATGTGGATGGTTTACAAGAGAGGATTCTAGATGAAGCTCACACTTCGAGGTATGTTGTTCACCCAGGCTCTACTAAAATGTATCATGACCTTAAGGCTATATATTAGTGGAATAATATGATGCGTGATGTTGCTGATTTTTTTTCTAAGTATTTAAATTGTCAACAAGTCAAAGTGGAACACTTGAGGCTAGGTGGTACTTCTCAAGAGATAACCTTTCCTATGTGGAAGTGGGAGATGATCAATATGGATTTCATCACGGGACTTCCGAGGTCCCGAAACCAATATGATTCCATTTAGATAATTGTATATCGGATGACCAAGTCAGCTCACTTTCTGCCTATGAGGACTAACTATTCGGGAGATGATTATCCCAAGCTGTACATTGAGGAAATAGTTCATTTGCATGGGGCCCCAATATCTATTGTATCCGATCGAGGTGCACAATTCTCTTTGCAGTTTTGGCGATCTTTACAGAGGGGCTTAGGTACCCAAATGAACCTGAGTACTTCCTTCCACCCTTAGATCGATGGGCAAACGGAACGCACCATCCAGACCCTTGAGAATATATTGAGAGCCTGTGTAATTGACTTCAACGATAGTTGGGTAGATTATTTTCCATTTATAGAGTTTGCCTACAATAATAGCTACCATGAAAGTATTCCAATAGCTCCTTTTGAAGCACTTTATGGGAGGAGATGCAAATCACCAATTGGGTGGTATGAAGTGGGTGAAACCCGATTGTTTGGGACTGATCTTATTCATCAAGCAATGGAGAAGGTAAAAATTATTAGAGAACGGCTCAAGACAACTCAGAGTCGACAGAAGTCCTACGCTAATGTTAGAAGAAGGGGGCTAGAATTTGAGGTTGGTGATTGGGTGTTTCCAAAAGTCTCCCCTATAAAGGGAGTCATGTGATTTGGGAAGAAGGGGAAACTGAGTCCTCTCTATATAAGACCGTATCAGATTGTGAGAAGGATAGGTGGGGTCGCTTATGAGTTAGAGTTGCCCATAAATCTAGCTTCTGTTCATCCTGTATTTCATGTATCTATGTTGAAGAAGTGTATTGGAGATCATTCCCTAGTGTTGCCTGTAGATAAGATCAATGTGAAAGACTCCTTGTTATACGAGGAAGAACCCATTGCAATCTTGGATCGCCAAGTTCGAAAGTTGAGGAGTAAGGATGATGATTTAGAAGGAACAAATCCTATACTGCTCTTTTTCTTCCATTTAGTTCTTGAAATCGTGCTTATCTGAGTCCTAATCCATCATTCGAGTATGAATGATCCCAAGGGGGGATAATGTAATGCCCCATAAGTTTTTTCTCAACTCGATATCACTTTGTAGCATGCTTAATAAGCTAACAACTCGAATGATGTTTTTCTTTCTAAGTGTTAAGAAAAGGACTTAGTCACATTTTGAGCTCCTAATCTTTGATGATTCCTTTGTCGACATTTCCGACCTCGAAAATTTAATTTTTAAGTTGATTCATGATCGAGAAAGTCAATAGTACATCTCAGGCAAGTTTTGGAATTTTCGGACAAGCGTAAAGGCATGTTTGGTACCCCAAAATAGCAGCTCGAGGCGATATGCCCATGGTGCCCTGCCCAGTTCGGCACCTGGGTGAGCCGTGATGGAGGCCGCGGCGCCTCGCCCAGAGCGGTGCTCCAGAGCCTGCGGCGCCTTGGCTAGTCCAGCCCGTGTATTTTTCTTCAATCAAGCTCCATGTTTTTAAGGGTGAATGGGTTATTTTTCTTTACCCTAATTCGCCCAAACATGAAATTAAATCATTTTTGGGGCAAAATACATCTAAAACTACTCTTATTATCTCAAATCAAAACCCTAGTTCCATCTTTTGAGATCAAAGTTCATCCTCAAGGTCAAGAACTACAAAAGAATTAATTAAGATTCAGGTTTCTATCTCTACTTAACAAAATAAGGTATGTGGGGTTGTCCTAATCTCACGGGCATGATTTTGATATGAATTTAAACAAGATTATTAATAATTACTTAAGTATGTATGCAATTATGAGTAGGGTCTTGTTTTAACACAAAAAGTATGCATTGTGTTATGGTTTTGAGAAGAATATTGAAAGATCATGGGGTTGTTTGCTTATATATCTTAATTGTTGAAATGGTGGACATGTGATTTGATTTTTGAAAGGTGTTATGAATATAAGTTGTGAATCTTTTAATTTCCATGATGATGTTTTATGTACTCCGCATTATACTATTGTTAAACTTCTGAGAGCATGAGTTTTACATCTACTATTGTACTACTTTATAAATGATGAAGTTTCTTGACTATTACGTGTTGGGAATCATTATGCATGTGTTGGTGTATGGGAGTCTTGTTGGTGTTTATACTATGATTTGCATAAGAAGTTTTGAGAATTGATGTAGTACAGATGACTTGAAGTCGGGGTATGACGATACCCTGAGAAGGAATTGCCTCGAATGAAAAGAATATTATGAGCATGATGTATGTTTTCCTTATATCATACTTAAAGCTTGATTAATGTGAGTTAGATGGTTACCCAAAGAAAGAACGAGTCAGATGACTCTATGCTGGAAATCGTGATTTTCCGACACGGGATCTTGGTACCCTACTATGTGATCTTGCGTACCTAGTACTATGGAATCCCAACTTGGGACCTATGGTTAGGAGTGCTGTTGTGTGATCTTGAGACCAACCATGACATATTGACTTGATTGGGGTTGTGGCACCCTGCTGTGTGATCTTGTGTCTTTCCCTCACTAGTATTCCAATCTTGGCGGCAATCGAGATTTTGGCAGTCGGTGAAAATGTGAAATTATAGGGTGTACCATCTAGCTCAATAGTGTTGCATTATTGTCGAAAATCATTATACTATGCCCTTGTGTTTTCAAATATTTTTGCGTTAACGTGTTTTATAATAGCTCTCACCTATGTAGTATAAAAGTTGTATTTTGTTTTTTGATTACTCTGCGTACCAGTACTTCTGTATGACCCCCTATATTTCAGGGTCTGAGGCTCAGTCCAAGGGTCCTGCTAGACCGTAGATTTGACAAACAGAAGTGTGCAGTTTGTGAGCCTCCCTTACTTCAGAAGGCCATTCTTAGAGTATTGTTATTTCATTATGGTATTGGTATTACTGGGGGCCTTGTCCCAGTTTTAAGTAAGATGTTGGTTTTGATGTATTAGAGATTTCGCAGACTGATGTTAAGTACTATTGGGAGTTTATGAAATTTCACCTTTGGAATTGTTTAGTTAATCTATTATAATGACTATGTGACCGTATATTGAAACTTATACATCTCTTATATTGTTTGAATGATGTACATGGTTGTCAGAAAGGAAAGAGGGCTCGGGCCACTATGGTTTGGGAGGCCCATCATGGCCAGGGCTTGGCTCGGGTCGTGACAGGCCAGGCCCCAACTAACTCCAAACTGTCTAAATGAAACAAAATACAAAAAGACTAAAATAATATAATAGGTCCTCGAAACATGAGGACTCACCACTGTTATTGTTGCTGACTAGCTGAACTGTTTAAGCGTAATCGGGAAACTGAGCGTCCGAACCTATGATATTAAACATCATAGCACAAGAAATGAGTATGTGATCAGTACTATAAATGTACTACTATAAGAGATGAGTTTAGGATGAAATGCATGGGTTATGTGCATGAAGTAAAGACTGGCTGAATAGCATGCGATTACTGAATATAAATACGTGAAAGTTGTAAAATCTGATAATGCATGACCAAGCATATAACATGATTCTGAAATAGTCTAAAAACTGAAATACTGAAATCTGATGACTAAATAACTGATAACTGTATGCTATGATTAAGCAAACCTGAAACTGAATACTGAATTGAGACTGTAGGAGGTATCATCTAACCGACATGCCCAGTCTGAGCTAATCGGGGTCCAAACTGTAATCCTAGTTAGAAGAGTGTCAGTACCATGCCATGAGTACTAATAATGGTTGTATGGATCCACTAAACTAGTATCCCGAAGGACTAAAGAGTCACCCTAATCTGGCAAGAGTACTCTGGCAGGAAAACATCTTAACCTATGCTGGCTACGTAGTTCTTTAACTCAGGAATTACTACTAAGGATCAAACCCTAACTTAGCAGGAATGCCCCCATCCCTGGGTTCGCTAGGTGTTGAATCCTACTCCCAATTGAATGACACTGACTACTAGACTAAACTGAGCCTAACTGAGCCAACAACTGAACATGATACTAACTGAATACCAAGGCTCATGGTTTATCTGAAACCATTCTGAAAATACTGAAAACTATGTAAACAACTAAGTAACGGGTGTTCATAACCCTCCAGGACTCAATGGAATCACAACAGGAACACATGAAAGCTTTGAAACTATAGAAGGGAATCATCGTTCCAAATTCAACACTTAGGCATTTCATCAAACACATGAGGGTCATGAATTAAAGCATGTGAATGGTTTAAAATATGTAATAATAAAATAACTTCAATACTAAAAACCATGAATCAAGGATTGAACATGAAAATATAATCATTCCACCGTGTAAGGGCTAATTCCCTCAAAAAATAATTGCAAACATAATATATAACCAAAATTCATAAAACTTCATGGAGATAATTCAATATGAATATGTAATTTCATATTTTAAAACATAAAGATGGATTTTTGGACTCCATGGGTGGAAAGGGACCATAGATGAACATCCCACATACCTTAACCCTTAAACTTGAAAGGAAAAACAAAATCTTGAAAGCTTTCTTGAAAGTTCTTGGATTGGAAAAACATAAATTCTTGGTTTTCTTGGAAGGAAGGGGATTGAATTTGATAAACTTGGGGAAGGAGAGGGTTTGTATTTGAGAGTAATTTGGAGAATTAGGAAAAATAATGCCCTAATTGAAGTTTAATCCCATATTTTTATGAATTGAGTTGGTGGAGAATAGACATAATTGCCCCCCAGGGATTAAATTCGTAACTGGAATGTTATTTATAGGGGCACCGCGATGCGGTGATGTGCTCATCGCTATACCTTCTAGAATTGAAATCCAAGCGTGCCTCAATTCTCGTACGAAAAATCCAAAATTTCTCTGTGACATGCTCCTTACACCCCTAAATATGAATTAACTCAAAAACTTACGTCTCGGGGTCGAGAAGGCCAGTTTAAAAAAATCTACAAAGTTAAGAGGCCAAAAATAAGACTAAGTCCCCAACACTTCGTTAAATTTTTAGGCTCTAAGCCTCTTAAGCATGCACTGTAAGTTGAACTAACCTAGGAAAAAGTATGGGATATTACAGAGAGCTTTGTTAAACCAAGTGGTATGTTGTTGTTAACGTCTCTCGCTCAAAGAATATTATGTACAAATTAAACCAAGCATAATGATTGCTTGTACTTCTTTGAAAGACTTTTACCTTTCAACTTTTCTATTAAATTTGTATTTTTTGAAGCTTGGACCAACAAAGGACAACAAGTCATCACCATCACTTGACTTGCCTTTGTCTTTTGATGTGCGGGGTGTTTTTTTGTGTTAGAATAGGTATAGGTTGGGAAGGAAGACAACATTTTTGTCCAGTAACTATGACAAACTCCTTCCAACCAAAATAAACTAGCATGCCACAGTAATTTATCCATACCTCATCCATCTTATCTTTATTTTCATACATAAACCTACGTTTTAGAATACCATACACCATGGTCATTTAAAAATGAGTATTGTTGTCCTCCAACAAATCAAGATATTACCAAAAGCAACTTTCCCTGAAATAAGCATTCAATTTTTGTTCCCGAAGTATTTTCTAAAGGTATCAAAAGATTTTCTTATGCCTGACTTTACCACACAATCACCAGTTAAATCTACGGCATCATCACACTACATTCTCATATAAAAATTATCACTACTGAAGGTTTTGACAAACTCTTCAGTGGAAGGGCTATTAGCATTTGAATCATGTTAACTTTTTGAAATAAATTCAACATCTCTTTTAAAGCTTTCCTCTTCCTCATGTTCATTTTTTTCTGCTTCTGATTGAGATATCGTTTGTACAACAAGCTTATATAGTGGTGAATGTAGCCTAGCTACTTCACTTATTTCTTTACTTGGACTTGATTCACTTTCTTTTCTTTTAGGAGCCATACTATCTAAAAATAAAACGAAAATAAAAAGATTATAATTGATTCATGCATCATTAAAAAAAGATAATGGTAAATCTAACTAGTACAACACAGTAAAATACAGTTCCAACAGATCACTCTTCTATTGCAACAGATGATTGATCTATTGGAAACAATAAAAATAGTTTCAACACTGTTTTAATTTCTTTCAACAAATCACTTATTTGTTGCAACAGAAGAGTGATTTGTTTCAACAGAACACTTCTCTATTGGAAGAAATCAAATTGTCAATATTGTTTAGATTTCTTCCAACAGATGGGTCATCTGTTGCAACAGATTACCCATCTGTTGGAAGAAATCCAAAGTTTTTGGACTGTCATCTGTTGGAATACGATTTCATCCAACATAAAACCCTTTGTTGCAATAGATGAGTCATCTGTTGGAATAATTAATTTGTTTGTTTCAACATATGAACAATCTATTGCAACAGATGGTTCATCTATTGAATAAAAATAAACCAGTAGCAAAATTTATTCAATAGAAACAACAACAATATCATCATTTATCAATACACCATTTTTACCAAGACCAACAACAATCACAAACAAATCAACACCACCAACACTACATACCAAGAACATCAATATTTACTAACAACACTAATATTGTACAAGCACAAACAACAAAAAACTTTCAAAAAAACACACACCAGCAAATCAACAGTTGTTTGTTAGATTTGGTCACAATAAGCATCTTCGAAAAAATTTAAAATTCAACTCTCACTATTTTTACAACAATATTTGACAACAAGAACTACAATAACAACAAAAAATAATATTTCACTCCGAAAAGATAAGACAAGAAATACCACAAATTAAAATTTTCTTGAGTCCTCATTTCAAATTTAAGCAATAAATATTGAAATTGTTAACCCATACTAGAAGAGAAGTTAACTCAAGTTCCTCTTTTTCTTCATAACTAAAAAGCTCTAATTTTTCACTTGTGAAAATAAAAAAGTAACGATGAACTCAAAGTTGTTGTTGCCAGAGAATGTTGTCACGTCGATTAACGACTGACAGTCGAAAGAGAACGATGAAAAACTCGAAACTATTTATCGCAGGAGGTTGAAGTCGTCGGAGATTAAAGAAAAAAAATTGCAGAACTGTCGGTTGAGAGAAGTTTGAGAGAGACGAGAGAGACGGTTGATTTGGAGAGAGGGGAGTTTTGTGGGTGTGGGTGTGGGTGTGGGTTGGTTTATATTTAAAAAAAAAAAATTAGAAAATTTTAAAAATATTAAATAAGTTCTCAATTAACTTAATCAATTTTTTTAAGTGGCTTTGACCATTATAGTTAATCAATATCACCAATACTCAATTCAAGACTTAAAAAACACTTTTTCTTCAATTTTCTCTAGTTACTTTAAACTTAGTTAACTAACAAATTGAGATAAATATATATATATATATATATATATATATATATATATATATATATATATATATATTATTTAATTATGATTAAGTGATTAACTTGTGTTATTTATATACAAAGTAGTACATATTTTATTTTTATTACTTGAATATAAACACATGATGCAGATAAATTTTGATATTCAAGTTAACAATTTCTATTCAAATCTCTTCCATTGAATGATGGAAATTGAGGTAGGGCCTTACTTAAGTTCATTCATATACTAAACAATAATATCGTTAGTCAAATTTCATGACCAAAATGTGAAGAGAAATTAAATAGTATTTCGTTAGTCAAATTTCATGACCAAAATGTGAAAAGAAATTAAATAGTATTAAAATTAGTTAATAAACGCAAAGAATCCGTCTTTATTAACTACACAATTAGCACATAGCATTTGATAATTGAGCACGAAAGTTCATATATACCCTATTTTGACATCACCTAAGTCTTATTTGTCGTGCCTAAAATTTTAGTCTACTTACTATGAAATTAAATATGTTTGTTGTATGTTGTATCTAAAGTTAAGACTTAGCACCCAAAGGTTGAGTTGATTTGAGGGGTGACTTTCAAAGCGGAGGTTGTAGTATCGATCCCCCCTAATGCCTCCTCGATCTAGCTTGTCGCACAGGTTTTACCATCTCTTGTGTGGTTTATGAGTGATTGCACAGTAAGGGGTTTACTCAGTGCGCATAAAGTGTCTGTGTGGTTTACGAGCGATTGCACAGTGAGGGGTTTACCCAGTGCGCACAAAGTGCTCACCACAGAGTGCTCACCCGAAGGGCAGAGGCTGCGGCAGAGGTTGTAGCGGCTGCAGATTTTCCTGGAGTTTCCAAAAGAAAAAAAAATTAGACTTACAAAATTAAACTTGAGACAAACTAGCTAAAATTTCATGTGGCTCAACTTCAATTATTTTTTTTTGTTGAATTTCAATTATATGGAGTATAACTTCAGATATTTTTACTAAAATTTAAATATTTTTCGAATTGAATAAGCATTACAAACTTGAAAAATAAATACAAATTATATAATGATTTCTAAATAAAATATCCATAAGGATTCGTTTGGTATGGATATAAAGGATAATTAATTTCAGAATCTATCTATATATAATAGGAGAGACAAAAGTGCCATGTGTCATCACCACAAAATTTTATTTTTATTTTTTAAAAAAAACTTACAAAAATCTATTAACCTAAATTAGGAGAGATAAAAGTCACCTAGAATGCCAAGGAAAAGCATCAAAAATTATAAAAATAAAATTTTCAATTCAAAATTCAAATTTAAAAATTATTTTAAAACTGTAAACTAAAAGAAAACTGTTAGTTTACATTTCAATTTGAAAATTGTTTTAGATCAGAAAATTCAAAAAAAGAAAAAAGACCGTCTAAGTTCATCAGTTACTAGCTTTTTCAGCAGAGTAAAATCAATTCAAATGTTTCGGATCCTTTCTTCTTCCTCTCCTTTCACGTTTCAAAGTTACTACCACATAATATATCTTGAAAAATCAAATGAATCAAACCAAATTATAACGGTAGCAAACAGATCTAACTTCTAACATTTTTCATATATCCAAACATTTCAAAGTTTCTTGGTATTAGTAAATGAATAAAAATAAATCATTGTTTCAACAATGGAGTGGATCAAACAACCAGCGCTACAGATAAAATTTTATCACATTTTCTATTCATCGGCACCAAAGTGGTGAAGAAACCAACAAACTATGAATTATGATCATCCATTATTATTTCGAGGTTTGGGATTTGGGAGTAAGGAACAAATCAATAATGAAGTGGTTCAGATTATGGCTAAGGCGAAAAATAATTTGGTGAGCTCTATCAAAATGTATATATATTCTCAAATTGCTGTCACTTTCGTCACCCTCCGATGACAAAGTTGTTGCATTTCGAGACGCAAATTCTAAACATTACATTTCAAATCTTTGTCCGTAAGACATGTTAGATGTGGGAAAAAGTTTTACATGGGAATTAAACTTCAGTCCAGGCATTACAGGTATTGTCTTTCAAACACGCATAAAGAAAGGAGTACTTATGTCTTCTGTTAATTCATAATTTGTAATAGTAACATAATGAAACCTCATGCTTCTGAAATGTTTTCTTAAATTCTATAAAAATATTGTTATCTAAAGCAGTGTTTTATTAAAAAAAAATGACTTATATTTTTAGGGAGTCAGTAGTATATAATTCGCTGTTACAATAATAGTGAAATACTCTGGGAGATTTTGATCTGATTTATGATTAACTATTTTATATTTTTTTTTGTTATGATACTTTGATTACGATATTTCGTCATTTATCCTTTTTTGGCTATTTTTTTAATACAATAATATGAGATAGAGGTTTTGATATGAATTATGATTAATATTTTATTTTTAAAATAAAAAAAATTAAAAATATCTCTCGAATTTAAGAAATTGATCAACTTTATCCTCCGTTATCCTCCGTCATCATTTCTTTTGTATCAGATTGTAAATGTTTTTTTTTTATGATGAAGCATCTGACAAGATGCTTCTTGGCACCACATTTAATTTTTTGTTTTTGCTCTTCCTAATATAACAAAAAATTGAGTGGAATACACTAACAGTAACACATCCTTTACCATAAACACGCACAATTTCGTAAAACTAATTTTTTCTTCTTCAGATATAAAGAGTAGTCATCAGAATATAATTACTTACACATGCCGATAGGATTGTTCTTCGAAACTTATGTGTTAGAAGTGACAAGTGTGAATGATGCCTTCTTTATTTTGTTGGCAAATACATTCAACAATATAAAGTAAAATTGCTAGATTAGAATGCTATTATCAGCATATTTAGTTGGAATTTAAGTGGGTATATTTATATATATTTTTCGTTAACTGAATATTTAATTATTAATTGAATAGTTAATTTCTTAATTATTCTTCCACTGTGCATTCATTTTCATTTGAATTGATCTTTCTAGAATGAATAGTTGAGTTGACATTTAGTTTCAAATTTTTGAAGATGCACTAGATCTTCACAAGATATGCAAACTCAGAAGAAAGCCTTCCATTAGTGCCTACATATAGTTGATTTGATATTGATGTTTAAACTATATATATGAATGTTTAAATGAAATTTATTTTATTTTTAATAAATTATTATTGTAATTTTTTAAAATAATAAGTTCATAATATAATTTCATTCATGTTTCATACTTTATGGTTAATCTAAAGTTATTTACCTTCTTATTTTATATTTTTAATTATATGGTGGATACAAATAAATAGAACCTATAGATCAGATATAGATTTGATGTCGAAGATATATTACAGAGTGAATATTGTGTCATAAAGGAAGAACCACACAGAAAATTGAGGAGCATAATAATGAAGAATAGATGAAAGAATTTATCGATAGTATTTAACACTTACTACTATACTAAGGTTTTTGCTTATGTCAATACTAAATATCATGAGTTAATTTATTTTGATCAATTTTAAAATTGTGCAAGTTGAAAAATTAACATTGGGTATATAGTGTCATCTCTTATATTCATTTCCCCTCTTTTCATATTTAGTGCAAATGAAAATTTACATTATCATAAGATGCCCTAATTGAAGTTGTATTTGTTATATTAACAAATACCTTTTGTTAGTGTACTTTATTTTAGATAAGGTAGAGTTAATGAGTTATGTTATTAGTAATAAGGGATGATTAATAACACTAAGACAATATGAACCGATTAAATTTGATTAGTTGAAACAAAAAACTACATAAAGTAAATTTTGAATAAATTCATTTTTAAATGTAAAAGTATATTTTGCTTGATTGTCTAGATTTTTAACCTTTAGATTTATTTTTGTGTGTGTTTTGTTAATTCAAGGACTTAAAATTAGTTTTAAAGAATAGAATATGTATTCGAACTTTTTAGATGAATGAATGGATGATGATTTTTGAATGCTCACAAAATTTATTGAAATTTATAAACTTCATTGGTGAATAATCAATTTATAAAGTAGCGATTGATTCTTTGAATTTGAATCCTTGACAAAATGATTTAAATTCATAATCGATCAAATAATAATAATTTTCGTGCATCGTGCGGGTACTATACTAGTTAACATTAAGATGAGTGTATCCCATGTTTATAGCATATTTGATCAAACTTCTAAAGTCAATTTATTTTAAGAAGTGTTTTTTTTTTCAAAAGTGTTTTTAAAAAAAAAAAAAACTTTTGGTGAGAAGTAGTTTGTATTTGGTCAATAAATTTTAAAAATATTTTTGAACAGTAATTTGTCTTTAACGGAATTTTTAAAACTATTTTTAAGTATATTTTTTTTAAAAAATGCTTTTGTAAATGTGCTTTAAGAGAAAAGCTACTTTTTTTAGTTTATGAAAAATTATTTATTCTACTCCTTAGAAACACTTATTTTCTTTCATAAGTTTGACCAAACATCTCAATTTTTTAAAATACATTTTTGAGGAAAAATAAACACTTTTGGAGTATGTTTGGAACGAATTTTCAATTTTCTCATATTTGGTTGACATAAATGTCTTGAAATGTTTTCCAAATCAACTTGTTTTCCCAAAATTTAAGAAAAATGACTTCCCTTCAAAAAATAAAAAAAATATTTTTTAAAACTCTCTTTGAACCCTACTCTCAAGTTGAAATGTTCATACAACTCTTCAAACCACCTCCTTCTTCCGACCCCCAATCCCTTACCATCCCCACCCCCTATAATCCCATCCAAAAAAAAATATTTTAATTTTTTTCTTACCTCATTCCCTACCCATCCCCCACCCCCTACCACTCCCTCCAATTTTTTATTTTTTGAAAAGATTCAAACTCTTTCAAAAACTCCCTCACCCCCCTCATTTTTTTTAAAAAATAAATTATTTTGTTCCTTACGTCCCATACCCCTACTAGTCGCCCCTCCCATTCATTTTTTTAAAAAAATTATTTTTTTAAAAAATAAAATTTTTTTTCCTTATCCCACTATTTACCACCTATTCTGCCCCCTCTCCCAAAAAAAAGTTCAATTTTTAAAAATTTATTTTCGATATAAAGTTTCAAAATATATTTTTTTTCTTACCTTGTCCCTCTTATCTTATTCGCTCTCATTTTTTTTGTTAAGTATATACAAATATTTTTAAAAATATTTTTCTACCTGTGGAATGAACACAAGAATATAAGTAAACTACTTAAGTTCCTAGAAAATATTTTCCACCTCCATACCGAACATATCCTAAAAAAAGTATTTTTCTGAATTGAAAATTATTTTTCTAAAAAATATTTTCTACTCTTTAGCTAAACACGAAAATGTATTTCTCAAAAAATATTTTTTCATTCATCAACCAAATATTAAAAAATATTTTTCGAAAAATATTTTTCACTCATCAACCAAACGTATGAAAACAAGTAAGAAAACAATTTGTTTTTCATGATAACATTTTCTAGAAAAATATTTTCCTTCGTACCAAACACACCCTTAGAAAAATATAAATACAGCCAAATAAGTTATTAATTTACGTAAAATTGCGGAATTAACTTCTCTCAAAATTATAATATTATTTTTTTATCCTATATTAAGCATACTAATATAATCTTCAAAAAAATTATGTTAAAATAACTTATTTTTAACTTATTCTAAATAGCTTGTTTTGAACCGAACGAGTCCTAAAAGTTTTAGGCGTAAAAAAGCAAAAGGGCGTGCGAGTGTGACAGAGATGTATATGATGAAATGCAGCATCTGATGGGCCCCTAACCTAGCTTTTGCTGGCGGTCCAAAATTTGCTGGGTGGGGCCCCTTTCCATTTGATGCCACATACTGGACCGGCTTTACATGCTTTCGGATCCAAGGCCTACACCCTGGGGAACTACAATTTATTCGGGTCGTTTGGTTGGAAAATAAATTATGTTGGGATTAATTATATTGAAATTATTTATTTTAAATATAGTTATCCTAATATTATTTTTAATAATTATTTAATTTATGATACTAAAAATAATATGCATTGCTTTTTTATTAAGAATAGATAGTTTGTTTATAAAGATATCACTCACTTTATTTAGCTTAATCAAATTTTATCTTATGTTGAATTAACTTCCATCATTTTTCCTCAATTCTTTTTCATAATGTTTTTTTCAATTAAACTTATATTAATTAACTCATTTATTATTAAAAAATAAATCCTGACATTCAAAGTGATATAATAAATATTTAACACTGCAAATTATTGTATGATAACATCAATAAAGTTAATTTATAAATGACAATAGTATTTAATTTAAATTATTTAAAAACTTAGTTAAATAAAATACTTTTGTAGATTTCCCTTCATATCAAATCATACAAAAGAAATTAAAAAGTTACTTTTTTTAAAAAATAAAAAATAGTAGTTTCTTTTTCCTAAAAATACATGTTAAAGAATTTATGTTGATATTTTTTAAACGTGTATGAAACTTTAATATTTCATGTTAAACTACTTATTTTGTTCTAAATTCTATAAAATGTTGATAATCTCACTTTTTTTGTTAAAAAAAAAATTCATCATAAAAAAATGTGAAAAAAAATTGCTCTCATTTTTCATCATTTAGTATCATTAATATTTGGAGAGTTAAATTATATTTTCTTAAAATTAAATTTTCAAATATTTTTAGCTATATATAAAATATAACTTTTTATTTAATAATTAAGCATGCACTTAGTTAGAAAGGAAATGTCAAGATACTTTAATTACTTATCCATGATAAATTTGTTAGGAAAAATGAAAAGTTGAAGTAAGATTAATAAACATTTCTATAAAATAGAAAGACAATAAATCATTGGATCAATTTTGAACTTAATTGTACAAATAGTTTTTATGGTGCCACTATCATTTTTTCATGACTCATCACTTTTGTAGCATTTAATAAGTCCATATCATTGTTCAAATTTACCAAAATGGATAAAATATTTTAGAGTAATTAAAATTTAAATTAGGGATAAAATTAACTAAAAAAAAATTGAGAACTACCAAAATATCACATTCTCTTATATACAGTAGTAATAATATATATATATATATAAATAAAGTGATAATCAACGGATATGAAGGATAATTTTGCTATTTTTTTGCTTTATCCGAAGGTAATATATGTTGGGATTACTTACACCATCCAAAGGGTGGGATACCTTATCCCGACACTATTTGTTAATTCCCGGATAAGTTATCCCGAACTTGATGACCAAATAAGACATCAATTTTTTTTTGGAACTATTATTTTATTTTGAAATTATGTGCTTTAATACCTTACATCAAACGACTCCTTAGAGTAAACAACTCAAAATTCACTAATATAAGAGCTAATTACTTTATCAATTAAAAAAAAGAAGAGTAAATGATTAAAATGATCAAAACATTCAGATATATGATGTAGGTGTCTGAATACATGACTTAATTGAAGTAAATTCATGCATCTCATATACAAGCACATGTATTCGTATGTATCTGAAAGATTACAACTAAGTCGCATGTATTTGAGGGTGTTACGACATATATCCACATGTATTTCGAGGGAGGGGGAAGGGAAGGGGGAGGGGGGAAGGGAGACTTACGACATGTATCTACATGTATGGGGGAATTGTTAAGAAGTGAAATATTATGTAATTAGTTTAAAATAACGAGAAAATAAATAGATTTCGTAAGAATATTAGATTATTTAGGTAATTTTTTCTTTATTAAAACAAGTCACCTATTTAGTCGTCCGATTAAAAATAATTATATGTGTTAATAAAAATATATATATTTATTGACTATTACTTTAATAAGCAACTATTTGATATCCTCTACAGGGTAGGTCCTTTCACGATGATATCAAAACCCATATTTAAACGAAATATATTTTCAGTAGCTTAATTTCGATCTTTACTAATCTGAGACGACCCTTTTAATCAAATACATTCTTTTTTCTCGAGTCTTGACATATAAAAAAAAGCTACCCAAAAATAAAAAGAAAAGCATGAGAGAAAGCAGCTCACCGACAATAAGAACTAACATCTCTTTATCTACCACCAAAAAAAAAAAACCATCTCTTTATCTGGGAAATTAAAAGAATTAAGTACTAGATATAAAAGAAATGAGAAAGAAAGTAAACAAGTTAGTGTATTTTTCACGAACTTTTCTTCAAACAAAATGAAGCCCCTGTGCGGTGGAGTAATACTTTTTGACTTGTCTTTTTTTATTGAAATATATTTTTTTTGGAGAATATCAGAATTGTTATAAATATATTTACATTAATATAGATAAGATATCTATTAAGATTTAGTTGATATCTATCAGGATTTGAAGTATCTGTCTTTTAGTCAGAAATTAGGAGTATTTTTCCCTATAAATAGAGGGGTTTTGTTTATTATATCCTCGTTCTGATGATCTCTCAACCATCAAGGGAAATAAAGAAGTCTCTCTACTCTTCTTCTTTATTCTTCTTGTTCTTGCTTTTATATTTCATAACACGTTATCAACACGAGACTCTACCGTCTCAAATTTGATGGCTAAGGTATTATTTTCTTTCTTTTCATATTGCTAATAATCTTACAAAATCTGAGTTCGTTGCCTCGAGCAAGAACTACCTTTCATGAGTGTTGAATGATGAAATCCAATTAGATGCTATGGGTCTTGGAGACGCCATAAAGAAAGAAATTACAACATCTAATCAAAATCGTGCTAAGACTATGACTTTCTTGCATCATCGTCTTGACGAAATTTTGAAAATTGAATACTTACTACTAAGGACCCACTTGTTTTGTGGAATGATCTAAAAGAAAAATTTGACCACTTGAAGATGACCATCCTCCCAAAAGCACGATATGAATGCATGCACCGTGAAAATAAGATGTTGGGTTCAAACCCCATTGATTTGTGATCTAAGACGCCTTTATATGAATAAGATATTGAGTTTGAATCTCAATGCACCATATTGTTGATATAATGATGGCCAAGGCAAAAAATGTGTTTTTTGATGAAAAATCATGAAATTTGTTCTACTGAATATTCTCAATTCTTGAAGTAAATGTGGTATCAATATATGATATACTTTGACAGATATGTATGCCTCGATGTGCTCCTGAAGTAGCAATATCATGAAAGAGTTTATAAGCTGTCAAAATTTGATAGGCTTAAGACACGATTATATTTTATTCCTGGGAAATGAGAAACTTATTAATACAAACGTGCACTTGATTGTGGTGGTATCACATCTCACATCCGAAAGAGGCAAAATAACTGAGAAGAGTTATTTTGAAATCTACTTCTAAAGTAATAAATCTGAAATTTATTCATATAATAGTAAATTTGAAATTTACTAAAGAAAAAAGGCACATGTCATGATAAACTTGGAGTTTACTAGTATAAAAGTTCATAAATTGACATGAACGATTACTATATTTCGAAAATGTGCATATTGAGTATTAGACATATGTTGAAGAAATAGAAAATTCTTCAAGAATTATTTATTTTCTTGTTCTCATGAAAAGTTGGTTGGACCAACTAATTTTAGGATTTGATTCCTCAAAATCTGAAAAATATAAAAGGTGAATAAGAGTTCGTTCACCTATCATGTGATATGTTGAAAAGATGCATCAATAAGATGATCACATGTACATTCATTGTCAACCTGCAGTTTGACATTCATAAAGTTGTTTGCTCAATAAAATTGAGTTAAGAACATAACTTTCAGATTGTATAATCAAGACAATTCATCTCGATGATGATGGTTTGACATTGAATGCCTTCGATAAATTGCTAAACCATTGCTAATGAGAATAAAATTTCATGTGTAAGTCTGAAATATGAGATGTTGCATACAATAGTACTTGTATGCATTAGACCAATAAATTATGATTATTTCTTCCCTTTCAATTGGTTCAAGATCAGGAATCAACTATTTCATCTAATAGTTTTGATGTTCGATATATGATTAATGAATATACCATGATTCAAAAAGATGAATTTCTCAAAGAAGTAGAGGATGTATGTTAGTTTTCCTAACATAACGGGGAGATTATAAGGAGCTATGAAATATGTTAGGAATTATCATCAAATCCTCATTCAAAAGATAATTCAAGTCAAATACCAAAAACATCTCATATTAAGCTGCAAGTGCTCCTATTTTGTGTCCCAAAAGGACAAAGTCTACGCATACGTAAAGCGTGATAGACCAATCAGTTTCAATGAAATAATCCTTGAAACGAATATGGAGCAAATAATCTTAATAAGAAGGCAATGTGCGCTTGAAGAGCCTATGACATAACACTTCATGAAACCTTATGAAAGGTTCAGGTACCTGAAAATAATGAAGTGATGAGATCTCAAAATGTTATGTCACACTGTGAATCGATACAAAATGATATATCATTAATATCATTGATACACTATTAGCGCAATATTGTAAAAGATTACGAGGATCTAAATTCTATGTTTATCTAAGTATACTGTCGTAGAAACATTTATCAAGTGACATGAAAAGATGCATCTTGGTAAGCATAACACTTATTTGATTTGTTATCCAGACACTTTAAGATGTCACACATATTGATAATGTCACTTGACAAAAATCCATATGAAAATTCCTAAAGGATTCAAAATGCCTGAAGTATATAAAGTTTTCGAAAAACTTGTTTATTATCCTTATAAGGGACAAATTAATGATTTGAATATTATTGAAACTCTTAGAGAGTTTTCAAAAACAATAAATTATTTGTTGAAATGAGAAACATATCGAATTGGATTGGTCTTGAAGTACCATATCTTAGTCCAATTGGTGTAGTAATGTATCTTACAAATACTACAAGGCCTGATATAGTCTTTTCAGTCAATTTGTTAGCAAGGTATTGTTCTACTCCTACTAGAAGACATCGGAATGAGATCAAACACATATTACGGTTTCTAAAAGGGACTATCGATATGGGCTCATTTTTGCAGTTTTGATCTTGTTGATTATGTTGATGCTGGAGATTTATTTAACCCGCATAAATCTCGATCTTAAACATGCAATGTGTTCACATGTAGGGATACTTTCATATCTTGGAGATATACAAATCAGTCTATCGTAGCCACCTCATCGAATCATGCTGAGATAATAGTTATTCATGAAACAAGTCGAGAATGTGTATGGTTGAGGTCCATGATACATCTCATTCGAGAAAAATGTGATTTGAAATGTGAAAATGTACCCACAATTTTATATAGAGATAATGTAGCATGCATAGAACATTTTAATGAAGGATTCATAAAAGGAGATAGAACGAAATACACTTTATCAAAACTTTTCTACATACATGAGCTACAAAAGAATAGTGATATTAACATGCAACAGATTCGTTCAAGTGACAATGTGGCTGATTTATTCACCAAGTCTCCTGCAATTACAACTTTCAAGAAGATGGTGCATAAGATCAGGATGCAAAGGTTGAAGGATGATCTCATTAGGGGGAGTTAATACACACTGTACTTTTTTTCCCTTACGAGATTTTATTCCACTGGATTTTCCTTGTAAGGTTTGTAATGAAGCAACTTATATGTGTATTATTAGAGATGTGTACTCTTTTTTCTTTACTAGATTTTTTTACTGGGTTTTTTCTAGTAAGGTTTTAACGAGACACATTATCTATCAATTAGACATTCAAGAGGGAGTGTTATAAATGTATTTACATTATAGTGAATGTCTATCAAGAATATAGATAAGATCTATCAAGATCTAATAAAATCTATCAAGATTTAGTTGATATCTGTCAAGATTTGAAGTATCTGTCTTTTAATCAGAAACTAGGAGTATTTTTTCCTATAAATATAAGGATTTTGTTCATTGTATCCTCATTCTGATGATCTCTCAACCATCAATGAAAATAAAGAAGTCTCCCTTTCTCTTTCTTTGTTCTTCTTGTTCTTGCTTTTATATTCCATAACAGGACTTTAATTTTCTTTTTTTTTAGGCGGGGTAGGGGGAGGGGGGAGGGGGTTTAGAGCAACAATCTAGCAACTTTGTATGACCAACGTATAAGTCACATATTTTAATTGTGAAATCAATTCTTAATACTTGAGATATGCTATCTAGATCACATTTCTTTACAAATAATATTTTCTTAAATCTTATGTGAAATAAAATATTCGTACACCAAACTGCTCTATATGTTTAGTAATTTTTTTTTTGAAATGAAACAAATGAGGGAAAAAATTAATAAGATAAATATATATTACTAATAATTACTAGTATAAGCTAATTAAATAAACGAAAAATGATCAAAATTTACCTCTATACTTCAAAAAATTGGCTAAATATATTCTTTGTCATACTCAGGTATCAAATTTATCCTTGCTGTCATAATTTGAGATCAAATTTACCCTCATTGTTAAGATATTTTTTTACTTATACCCTTCTTTTAACAAAAAACCCCAATTAGCGTTAAATGCCTTTTTTTTTGAAAAAAATACACCGTAATCTAATCTTTCTTGCCTGACCCACACATACACAAAAATAAATAAATATACCCATCCCTCACTTCTGTTGGTCAAATTTTTTCAACGAGATTAGACCACTCGATATTTATTAATGCATAATTCATGAAAAGTGAATCTGTATCAGTGTTGACACAAACAATCATGACATATTTTCATTCTTATGTCTATACATACAATTTAAATCAATACAAATTTATCGTTATGTCAACTACTCAAAAAATTTACACACTGATTCTAAAATTCAGATACACATAAAATTGCATACTAAAATTTAAAATTTAAACATAACTAGAATAGGAACAGAGATTGTATTAGACATTTTCTCTAGTTTCATGCTTTCGCGTTATCCTATTTTATTTTATTTTATTTTTTGTTCTTTCGTAATCAACCTGCTAACGATGCACGTTGAAAGAGAAGTATATTTTGTTCGTTGGGAAAATTCGATCAATAAAATTGAGGGCGTAGTATATTTGTTTGTGTCATTTTTTTGAATCGGGTCGGGTTAGATTACGGTGTGTTTTGTTTTTAGAAAATAGGGCGTTTAATGTTGATCTAAGTTTTTCTATTCAAGTAAGGATATAGGTAAAAAGTTTCTTAACTCGAGAATAAATTTAATTCTAAAATATAATAAAAAATATAATTAGCTAATATTCCTAAGTAGAGGAATAAATTTGATACTTTTTCCTTAAATAAATCAATGTGCACGAGAAGAAGAATCCAACAAATGTTGGCTGGCTTTTTTTTCTTTTTTTTTAAAAAAAAAATTGGGGGTAGAGAAAAGGATTACAATGTGGGAAATCGAATCCTCACCAATAAGGTGAAAGTTCAGGTAATTAACCAATTAAGCTACTAAAATTCTGGCATTGAATGTGTAAACTTATTGATTAAACTTTGTCGACGTTCTCTAGACTCAAAGATGCTTTTCATATATATTCCTCTCTTTGATTTATTTATTTCAATTTATATGTATTTATTTCATCACATGGAGTAGTTCTTTTCTACATATTTACAAGTTTTTCTCATTTAAAATATTCAAAATATAAAGATTTTACAAGAAAAAAAAAATTAAGAAATTCAACATTTACTATATGTATTTTTTTTTTCCAATTTAGGAAGTTGATTGAGCCCATTTTTCTGCTTAGCTCCGCACTTAGACAGTTTACTAAGTACATTTCAAATATAAAAAAGTAAATATATAAATTAAAACTTCTAACATTTATTATATGTAAATAAACATAATTTTAATTTTCTATATACAATACTCCATAATTTTTAGACACGATCCGGTAGTAAGCCCCTGCTTATTGACAGATTCAGGTCTCATTTGGCGTCCTTTCTCGCTATTCAATCCAAAAATATAAAAAATCTTCGCTTCATCTAATCTACTTTAAACTATTTTCCCTCTTTTTCTACCTTCACTCCTTTCTCTCCTTCTCTCTCTCTCATTTTCCATTGATTCTTGAATTAGCTCTTTCACTTTCCCTCTGTATATCACCGCAACTTAAGTTTCTCACAACTTCAATGATTATTATTATTTTTGTCTGTATTTCGTGATCATCAGACGTTAATAAGTCCGTGTCAAGTTGAATTATTATTATTATTATTATTATTATTTTTTGTGTGTTTGTTCTTACGGATCATTAGAAATGGCTGCTAACAAATTCGCAACCATGTTACACAAAAATACCAACAAGATCACAATGGTTATTATGTATGCAGTGTTGGAATGGATTTTGATAATTCTACTTCTACTCAACTCTTTCTTCTCCTATATGATCATCAAATTTGCTGAATATTTTGGACTAAAGCCACCTTGTCCATTATGTTCTCGAATTGATCATGCATTCGATCATCAAAGGACTAAGACTTTTCGCAGAGATCTTCTCTGTGAAATACATACTACAGAGTTATCCAAACTTGGTTTCTGTTCAAATCATCAGAAGTTGACTGAATCTCAAGATCTCTGTGAGGATTGCTCATCCTCACGCCATGATTTTTGTGGAGTTCTGGAGGATGGTGAGGTGAATTTGAAGTGTTCTTGCTGTGGTGTGATCTTGGAGAGGAAATTTTGGATTCTGAATAATGATATTTTGACTAAGCCTTATTCTGATGATTTGGGAAAAGGCAATCTGGCTATTGAGTCAAAAGATGATGATCTAATGGATAAAGGTGATGATTTCGAAAAAGAAAGATCAGATTTTGCCATAGGAAGTTGTGGGAATGAAGAAAAAACTGATCTTTCTGATGTTTCTTTGCCTGTTTCTGAGATTAGAAAATTGGAAGGTAATGAAGATGATGGGGAATGTTTGGTTCTTGAAGGAATAACGGATTACATAGAGGAGCACTATAGAGAAAGGGTCATGAAAGATAAAGCTGTTCAAGTTTGTGTAATTGAGGACTCATCTTTTGAATTTTCTCCTCAGCATTTGGATTTTTTCGTCGAATGCAGTGGTCATAAGTTGGTTCCTGTTGAATTGATTGATTCAATAACTGAGGAAGATCACAGCCAAAATCAACCGATGCACGAGAATTACATAAAGAATAACGATGAAGTCAATTTTAGTTCTGAGGAACAAGTCAACGACGAAGTTGAATTGGTTGTTGAGAACAAGATTGAGGAGGAACCCAAGTTTATAGTTCTTGATTCTATGGAGATGGAGGAAAATGAGAATGGTTTCGGTTTTTGTGTTGAAGAATGCCTATCAGTAAAGGAGGTTCATGAGCAATTTGACAATACTCAGTTGCGGCAAGCACTTGCTAGGGATAATGTTCAAATTGAAGTTGAAAGTGTAAGGGAAGAAAAAGATTCAGATGTTCAACAAGGTACATATTCCTAATACTCTTGTAGTTTCTTGTCCTTCAATTTTTGTTACTATTTGTTGATTCCTTGCACCTCGATTATCGTATGGTTTTGTTGTAGTTTCTATTCTGCTACTATCTTCTGTTTCTTGTACTTCCGTTACTTCTTTTGTTGGACTGCTTTGGACTGTTTTTTTTGAGCCGAGGGTTTATCAGAAACAACCTTTCTACCTCTGAGGTAGGGATAAGGTCTGCATATACTCTACTCTCCCCATAACCCACTTTGCGGGATAAAACTAGGTATGTTGTTGTTTCTGATTGTTTTTGCTTTACTTTTGTAGTTTCAGAAGAGGCTTCCCAAACACCACAAATTAATGAAATTGAGGCAGAAGTGTTAATTGGAAATGAAATTCCTATTATGAATCTGTCAGATGAAATTCCATGTCAAGGATCTCCTAATTCCTGTACACATGAAGAACCTTCCACAAATTCTGCTCATTTCCATGAAATTGATCAACATGGTAAGGTTAAAGCAAATCTTTTAGTACTCTTTTAGTAGCAAAGCAATTTTCTTTGTTCTGCTTTCATTTTGGTTACTTCTTTTGCTGGACAATTTTGGACTGTTTTTCCTTGAGCCGAGGATCTATTGGAAGCAACCTCTCTACCTTTGAGGTAGGGGTACGGTCTGCGTACACTCTACCCTCCCCCGACACCACTTTCTGGGACTAAACTGGATAGGTTGTTGGGAAGAAAGTAACGGTTTAAGCCTGTTTTCTATGGTTGTGCAGCAATGTATTTATTTGTTTTATTATACCTTGTTAGGTACTAAAGAAGATCAAGAAAAACTAGTACAATTGAAATTATTGTCAGTAGAACTTGAGGAGCATGTGATGAACAAGCAATCATCAATATCTTCGAAATTGGATGAGACTGAAGAAGAAAAAGTTCCAGAAACACCAACTTCTACCGATAGCTTCCATCAGTTGCATAAGAAATTACTACTCTTTGAGAAGAAAGATTTTGGAACTGAGTCTTTTGATGGGAGTGTGGTTAGTGAGTTAGAAGGTGGAGATACAGCTTCATCGATTGAACACCTGAAATCAGCGTTAAAAGCTGAGAGAAAAGCTCTACATGCTTTGTATACGGAGTTAGAAGAAGAGAGGAGTGCTTCTGCTGTCGCTGCTAATCAGACAATGGCTATGATAAATAAGCTTCAAGAAGAAAAATCAGCAATGCAGATGGAAGCACTGCAATACCAGAGAATGATGGAAGAACAATCGGAGTATGATCAAGAAGCGTTGCAACTCTTGAATGAGCTTATGGTAAAGAGGGAGAAGGAAAAGCAAGAGCTAGAGAAAGAATTGGAAGTATATAGGAAAAGGTTATCGGAATATGAAGCAAAAGAAAAGGAAACGAGGATGTTGAAGAGAAGCAAAGATGGAAGTGTTGCAAGAAGCGGATTTTCATCAGCCTCTTACAGCAATGGTGAGGAAAGTGAGGAGGTATCTATTGATTTGAATCAAGAACCAAAGGACTGTGACAGCTTTCATTGTCATCAAGAATGTGAGGATCATAAAGTTCAAGTTGATGCTGTTCAAGAATTGGAAGAATCTTTTGTTGATTTCGAGGAAGAGAGGATGTCCATTCTTGTGCAGCTAAAGATGTTGGAGGAAAAGCTTATAACCATGGATGATGAAGACACAAAAGGATTCGAGGATGTTAGGCCAATGGACGATTCATATAGAGAGAATGGAAACCACACAAAGGAAATTTCTCATTTAGATGTAGAGATAGACGGACATGCCAATGGATTTTTGAGTGAAATGAATGGGAAACACCATCCACAAAAAATAGTCAATGCTGAGGGAAAGGGACTTCTTCCACTTTTTGATGCAATGAGTGACGAAAACGGAGATGTTATGCTAAATGGACATGAAAATGGCTATTCCAATGGTGGTCATGAGGAAAACAAGAGGTTAGATGTGGAAGAGGAGTTGGATTATCTACATGAAAGGCTACAAGCTCTTGAGGCAGATAGAGAGTTCCTAAAGAATTGCGTTAGCTCGTTGAAGAAAGGCGATAAAGGGATGGATCTTCTTCATGAAATCTTACAACATCTTCGTGATCTAAAAAACGTTGATCTTCGTGTAAGGAGCTCATGTAACAGTCTCATGTAACAGTCAAGTTCTAGCTCAATTACCGCGCCAAAGAAGATACATTGGTAAATTTTTGTTCTTTTTAACTCAACCCTGTCATATGTTCTTGAATGTCTTATCACATTGTCTAACTTCTTTCATTTTCTTTTCGACAATTTCAGCCGTGATCTTGGAGTCCTTGGAAGCTATTTTACTAAAACAGAAACTCAATGATGCAACTGAAATCTAAGGCATAGCTGATAAAACTCTGCTCTCATTGCAGAAAGTTTATGGAAGGATAAATGCCTTGACATAGAGATAAGGCCCTGGAAATGGTCTGTGCATTTTGGTCCTAATGGTAGGCACCAATGGTTCTGAGGTCTGCCTATGTTTTTGTCCGGAAGGTCCAAAGGTCATTTGTCAAAGTTAGATCCAAAATTTTGGAAGGGGGATGGGGTCAAATCTCCACCTTTTGTGGGCAAAAGGAGGGGAATGCTGAATGTGTGTGTAGTCCAACTAGGGTGAAGCTATTCTGTCCTTTTTTTTTTTTTTTTTTAAAGTAACAGTGATGTCCGAGTCAGCTTAGTGTGCTTCAATTATTTTGCTATGTACCTGCAATCTTTCACTAGCACTGATCTGGCTTTTGTATGTTCTGAAAAGGGACAAAGCACGGGCTTTGCAAAGCTGGAGAGAGTCCAGCAAAGATTCCAGTGCAAGGCAATTTGTCCTCGTTTATTGTAGACAATTAGGAGTAGCAACAATTTTCTTGTCTTTTGTTTTTTCTCTCCCATTAGCATTTTAAGAGGGTTAAGGCATAGAGGGGAAAGTAACTTCTTTTTTGCCTTATCTCTCATTTCTTTTTCATCATTTCATCACATGAGATTTGTTAAGTATTGGTATTTTAGAAGGAAAAGTTTAATTGTACATTACATGTGTCTTTGCAAGAGTACATAATGAGTGAGTGTTTTCTTTAATTTTATTTTTGTTTCTATCTATCATTATTTTGACAGTCTGCTTTTGTTCTTTTCTTTATTGTAAAAAGTTACATTAAAAAATATGGATGTATAAAACTTACACTATTCTATAGTATATGTGAATAGTAGGATTGAGAGAAGGAAAGCCAAAGATTCCTTTCAACATATTGTTATGGTTTAAGCCAAAAGAGAACTATGGTAGGTTGAGTGAGAATGACTAGTATCACTTAATTCAATTTTTTAATTTCTCTTCTTAGAACCCATTGAAAATGACACTGCAAGAAAAATCATACAAAAGACGTCCCGAAAAAGAGATATGAGGTGTTCGGAAATGATCGAAATAGTTGAATAGGAGAATCACTATAACTATAGCCTTTTGATAAGTTTACTAAAGATGAAAATGATATATTTAATATTATGGATGATTGATTTCGGAGAGAACATTTCATTTTTGTAGGTTGATCCAGTCTACTGTTTTTTTCTTTACGCTTATTTCACTTTAGGGGTGGATCACGAATATAATCACTTTATTAGTATAAAAAACATATGTAATTCGTTAAACCAAAAGTGCTAAAACAGCTAAGAGGGTGGCTTTAAAGCATGATTACAAAAGTAAAGCTTGTGTATATGCAAGCTAAGTACCTAATCATTATTAGCATATTCTAATGATAGTTTAAGACCCATTAATGTGAAGGTCCATGAAACATAATGATGACTAGTGTCATGCTGGTATTCTCAGCTCACCTTCCTCTATTATCTTTATATCATAAAGGCAAAGTTAATTAAAAGGATCTTGTTGTTAACTTGTGATCTAGTCTCTTTAAAAGTTGGGCAGATAGGATGGACGATGTGAAAGACATTGTATTAGGAGCAGCTCCAAAAAATAGCATTATGATTTTTGAGATATTTAAAAATGATATTGTAATTTTTTGTATAAAAATAAACGAGAAATTATAGAGGATTTGAATGAGACCAATTTGGGATATTAATTGAAGAGTAAGAATATTCTATAATAAGAAACAAGTGGCTCTTATATTGCGGTATATCAACAAAGAAGGTACATATATTGAACCGTTTCTTGGATTTTTTTTAATCCACACTTCAGCTATGTTGCTTATAGAAAAGAGAGAAAACTAGAGAAACATCCACACTTAAGCTATGTTTGCAACAGTGCACTATTATATCTACAACAGGCTTCTTGAGATTTGAGGAGAGAAAGATAATGGAGAAAAGGTTAAATTTATGGTGAAATATATACGCAAGCTTTTGAACTAGTTGATTTTTTATATATTGACATCTCAATTAAGCAATGTGTCTATTGAATCCTTGAATTATTTATAAATTGTGTCAATTAAATACAAACGTCCTGCCTGACACATTGGCGTTCTCATGATTCTCAAGCACGTGAAATCGTAAGAAAGCATCTAATATGACACTTTCCAACGGTATTCTTTCCCTTTTTTTCTATTTAGCTTTAATTCCCCCCCCCCCCCCCCCGCTTCGAATTTCTCATCGGGTTTCTTCATCTCTTTTCCACATCCGTCATTTTTAGTTGAAGGTCAAGTAATTTTTCTCCTTCTCTTCATAATTTCACATCTGTCTTCCTCTCTTTTTTCCTTATTGCCATTTTTAATACAATGTCAAATTATCTTTCTCATCGTCTTTATCTTCTTCAACTGTAAAAGTGGTATGTCGATGTGGGCTCAAAGCTGAAATTAAGATCTCATGAACACAACTCAATGTTGGACTCAGATTGTTTCGCAAAACTTCAAAGGTATTCATCGTTTATTTCTATCAAATGAATTTAGTATTTTTAATTTAATTTTGTCTTTTATCTCATAAGCGAAATATGAATGCAATTACTTTCAGTAATACGATGACTAAATGCCTTCTCAAGCAAAGAGGGTGATATGTAGTTTATTGAAAAACGTCAAAGCATTTAAAGAAGAGAGAAATCGATCAAGAAAATTAAGGGTGATATACATTGTTGCAGTTCTGATTTTGGCTACATGGAATTTCTTTCAGAAATGTTCTTAAATGATTTTAAGGCTAACTTTGGGTTAGGTTACTGTATGGAATTGTTTTGATTTGACTTTTTTTTAATTGTAATTGATTTGTTTTATGACTTAAATTGTGTACGAAGAAATGAAGATAAGTTGTGTAATGAGTATTAGTCTCCCTATTTTTAGTGTACAAATGATTCACATAGTGGTAACTAATGATTAAAAAGGTTAATGTTAAATGATTCACATAGTGGTAACTAATGATTAAAAAGGTTACTGTTAAATGATTCACACAATGGTAGCACACAGTGATAACTAATGATTCAGAAAAGTTAATATGTATGAGAGAGTAAAACATCTTCATACAAAATGAAGTACCTTTCAATTGATAAAGTACAAGAGAATGTAAATCATCCACAAAAATAATGTAAAGCATAAGATCATAAGTATAATTAATCAACACTTTTCACACAAAATAGACTACCTTTCAACTGCTCTAATGAACTCCAAATATACATAAGTATCCACCAAAAGTAAACTTAAAACAAACCACTAAAAATAGTTTAAAATCTTCAAATATTTCAATAAAATATAAAACAATCACACAATCAATGATTTTGCTACTGAAATTACAAGGTAGTACTTAAACACAATTTGATTCAATAAGTTCATATATCTCCTGGTGCACTAGAACTTCTAATTTGGCTTTTTTGACTGACTCATACACTGCAATTATGTAGTTGTGACAATATTCTTTCCTTTTTACTTCATTTCTCGAGGCTTATCAGAAATATCAATATTTATTGAAGTTGCATATTTGTAAACACCTGGAGTGACAACTCTTTTGCACCTAGTACCAGACTATATACAATAAAGTAAAATGATATTTATCAAAGAAGAATTAAGAAACATATGAAGTTGTATGACATAGTTACATTTAAAGTTTTATTGTCACATTTGATTAGTGTAGATGTCAAATCCTATTGTCTTGGGCCTCTTTGGTCTATTGTTGATATTGATGCTCTAATGGCCCTTTTATCTTTAAGTTGCTGGCCAGATACAACTCCTCTTCTCCTTTCAGTACCTCTTCCAATCCCTCTGCCAATTCCCCTACTTCTGCCAGTGCTCCTGTCTATACCTCCACCTCTTCCAGCTGGCTGCTCTCCTATAGCAACTGAAGTATCAACACTTATAAAACTGACTTACTGGCTAACCATTAGTGGCCGTCTGGAGCTTGATAATTGGCTAGACCTTAGTGGTATAACTTAGTGGCCTGCCAGAACTTTCAGGTTGTCTCAGCCCAGCCTATCAATAGAGCATATTAAAATGTGTGGTATAAATACTATTGTATAATTATTAAATTAAAAAAGAAGAATGTGTTACCATGATTTTATAAAATGTTATGTTATAGCTAACTTGATGACATTTGGAGCAAGTAAGTTTAACTCCTTTCCTGAATAACTTTTCATATTTTTTTTTAGGCTTATTTTTTTCTTTTCTTCTGCATTTTGCTAGTCTGCTAGGCATTGGTCTACACTGAGGAGACTCAATCATAATACATTGTGTGAGGTCATATTTTTATGTTAGGTATTGGCGGGAGAAAGTAGCCAAAAGTCTTCATAAAAGTATCTTTATATATCAATCTTTCACATATTTTTCAGCTTCTATGTCTTTATCATAATATGCCAAGACATCATGTTGACGTGGAATGTCTCTCAATTATTAGGTTCTACAAGTACAGTCTTCTCTCTAATATCAACTATATGCCTATAAGGACTATCTTGAATTACATACCAAATCTGATCATTGAATCTAATTGTGCAATTTTTAGCCATTCTTTTCTCTTCAAATACTAATAAGGCAATAGGTATTTGAAATTCAAGTGTCATCAAACTTTCTTATTTTAACATTTCTATCCATTATCTTATACCTAATCTCCTCTAGCATAGTGATTATGGATTTATCTCCAACAACTAAAATTCATGAATTGAATATCTCAGACATATTATTTTCAATAATGTCACATTTAGCATGCTCCTTAAAATATGTGCTACGTCATATTTTTTTTCATAATGTAGCAAATTTTCACAGATGTTCATCAAGTTGACTAAGTTTGTCCATTCCACCTTGAAATTTCACTTCAAAACTAGCTTTAACATATTTTCAAAATTATTTTCTTCTCTCCTCCAGTTCTAATATCAGTTGGATCAGATATGTCTAGCACACCACCTCATCTTACAATTTGATAGCAACTCAAGAATAGTTAGCACAAGAACCTTGGTAAACATAAAAAATCAAAATAAAAATAAAAAATATTAAAACATAAACCGTATAGTAGAAAAATATGAGATCAAAGTTAAAGTATAAAAATTAGACTAATCCTTTGCATATCTGACATGACAGTACTTCATATCTAGTGCCTAAGATCAAATGTTCAATCAAGTAATTGATCAAAAAACTACAATTATGTTTTGTCTCTTGATTTACAACTATTCAGTCAATTGAAAATATTTGATTATTTTTTTTTCAATTTCAAATAACAATTCACCCTTGCAAGTACCTTTAAAAAAGCATCCATCTAAATCAATGATTTTTCTACATCCTGTCAATCGACCTCTCTTTAATGCATCACATCAAATATAAAAGTAAGCAAATACTTTTTTTGTGGTTGACACTCTATACCTATCCTCACCCAACAATAACTGTCAGGATTAGTATTTTTAATCATATCTGTATAGTCACACAATCTTATAAATTTAATTTTTCAATTACCCAAGAAGTCCTTAATGACCTCACTCTTTGCCTCATAATAAACAGTTCTTCCAACACATAGTCTTAACTTTTTTCTTATCAATTCTTGATTTTTTCTTAGTTTTATACAAGGTTGACAACTTATCTCATCCTTAAACTTATTTGCAATAAACTTAGATGTACATAATTTATTCTTAGTTGTAGTAGTGCATACATGTACATGATAGTAGGTCTTGACTATAAAATCACCAGAACCCTTATCTATGCTAGCGAATAACAATCATTTTCACCTTTTATCTTTACGCCTAACCCTAAATCTATGCTTCTCATTAATCTTAAGCTTTCATCTAGATTTGTATTCCGCATCATACTTTGCTACAACCTTTTTAAATTTGTTAGAATTTTCAATACCATATCAAGCTCAAATTTAGTAACAACACCATCAAGATGAAATGCAACGCCCCAAAAATTGAGCCCCGAGATGCCACACGGTGCTTAGGGTCACAAGTGACCCCAAGCTAACCCTTTCATAGGTATAACTCAAAAGCAGCTGATTTAAAATGAGGAGTTCGTTTATCGGATTAATTTTAGATTTCTACGGTGAAATTGAAAGATATTTGAAGGTGAAATTTGGCTAGGGTTTCATTATCTCAAATGTTTCATGGTGAAAAATGAATTTTGAAGGTTCAATTATGGATTAAATGGACAAATTTTCGTCCAAGAGGGGTGTGAAATGACCAAATTGCCCTTAAAAAACAAATAATGTCAAATCTGTCCTTCGGTGGACTGTTTTGATAGGCTGAAGTAGATCGACCACAACGTTTTACTACGACAGCCAAATTGGATGAAACCAATTTCATTAGAAAGAGGACTCTTAGATATTTCCGTTGATATATAGTAGCTCACCCATATGATTATGTACAAGGAGTTATGGTCGTTTGAAGTTAACCCAAAAATTTGCTTTTGGTAGGCTGAACTATATTGACCATAACTTTTTTCTCCGATAGTCAAATTGGATGAAACCAATTTCATTAGAAAGAGGACTCGCAGAGATTTCCGTTGATATATAGTAGATCACCCAGATCATTATGTACAAGGAGTTATGATTATTTGAATTTGACCCTGAAATTCGCCTGGCTGCAGTAATTTTAATTTCCTGCACGTTTTACTGTTCACAGTTCGATCGGAATGGTCGTAGTTCGATCGGAATGGTCGTAACTCATCGCTCGAGTGTACGTTTTTGATAATCTACATATCGTTGGAAATCTTATTCGATACTCTACGCAATGGTAGGTCAACGTCTTAGAAATACTACACAGAAAATTTATGGATCGCTCTAAAGCGTAGAACTCGATACGTTTCTCACGAAATCTTTACAAAGAAATTTTTTTGGGGTATTACATTATCTCTCCCTTGGAAAAATTTGTCCTCGAATGTCGCTTGATAGGATAAAATCACTGATCAACTGACCTTCTTAAGGGACGCGAACATCTGAGACATATCGGCACGATTGGAATTACAGTTTCCTAGTCCTCATACTGAACATGCATATCTGACGCATAAATATCTAGCTGAACTGACTCTGGAATGTATGAATGCGTATGCAACAATAGCCAATTCAAGGCTCGTAATGAGAACTTAAGCATGAACTAGATGTGTTTAAAACACGGAAGCTTTAAGAAGTCACGAGGTATCTCCCCCTTGGGACTCTATGTTCCTCTACAACACTTATTTCACAAGGTCACTAAGACTGTGCACGGGGCACCTATGAATTAGCTCATATGCATGGCGCACGAATAGAGGTATACTCGTAACTACTGAGATGCTCCATATGGAAATGATTTCATTCCTAAGATCGTTGGATAACATGATGAAATGATAAATGAGAAGGTACACTATACGATTCTGATTGACTGAGCTGGAATACTTGGAAAACAAAGATCGTTTAGTAGAAATTTACGAATTGAAGCATAACTAGCTTCCAGAATCTGAAACATGTACACCACAATCCCTCAAGATAACCACTTAAAACTTCAACTAACCACAATATACATGAAAGTTTAATCTCAATCTTACTTCACATTACCACTTAGCTCAAAATAAGCATACACCTTTCTAACCAAGATAAGGAAACATTTTCTCTCTTCTATCTAGATAACTATTCACCAACACCCTTATCCACAACAAATACGTATTTTTCCATATAACCAACCATTCATCATCACTCTCTCACCCTACGAAAAAAGTTATCAAAGGGCTAGAACATGCTGGTCTAAAATATGACTAGATACCCTGAATAACTTGACGTTCACCAAGACGTAAGGAATAGAAGATTTAACATCATGAACTCGGCAAAGAAATTTGATTTCGGAATATGCACGATATGAATCCAAACTTTTATTGATGATTAACAGAAATGCTTTATTTCTCGAATAGAGCATAGGGTAAGGCTAGAATACCTCGATTACTAGCCACATAACTTAAGATTTGGAATTCATAACTTATGGAATATAATTCCACCGCTAAAAAAAAAGAATTTTTTTTTCAAAACCCCACGTATTAGGAACTGAGAGAGAACATGGTCCTTTATGACATGCACGAACTCGAATTATGATCATGAAACTGAAGTGTAAAACAGGAGTAGGCCCTGGAATAACTGAAAGAACTGAAATAGGAATGGATCGAGCAAAACCCCTTTCTTACCACTATTAGAATCCGAACACTTAACTCGGTTACTTGATCTATCATCTCCTCCTTAGAATTAAGCCATCGCTCTGGGTCAGTAACACACTATACACTTTAATCTAAACTAAAGTCACTTCACTCGAGAGTCCGATACATAATCACACACACAAACCATAAAACTTCACCCAAATGACTACCTCAGAAAGCATATAACCATATCCTCACACAACTTCTCGAATTACCACCTATCCTTCTATAACCCCAATAATCAACACATAACACTTGCACACTTTCTAATCTCAAATCTGCATAAGCAACCCAATAGTCGGAGTATACACCATCTAGAGCTTCAACGCTTTCAGCTCAACTTCGAAATTTCAATCTTAGAGTCTAACGCTCAACTCAAATTTTTCTCATCCTTAACGGACCACACTACCTCTGTCATCGCTTATTAAAATCACGCTTATAAACCTATATTTCTAAACCATAAGAATCAAAATTACATCTAAGAAACTCAACCATTACAGTCATACACTAATCCTCGAAATTAAAGCAGTCCCATAATATCTTGGGTGAACTTTCTCATCATAAACACAACATCAAACTTAATCACGAATCAACCAAACTTAGGCTCTTATATCCACTATTCAAGCCTACTAGATCACTTCTTAACAACTAATACCATTAATCAAGAAATCGTCACAGTCACCAATCATCAAACTTAACTTTTAGCACACAATATAACTTAAAACTTTTCGCACGAAATTTCCACTTAGAAACTATAAAACAATCCTCAACAAATGCTAGCTCATTTAAACTTCATAACAATAATAATTAGTCATAATCATATAGCTTATCTTATTCACAATCCATTAACACATTCTTCTTTCACCCGTCACTACTATCTATCCTTCATACACAACTTAACTTAGTTCATAGCTCTCTACGTCTTAACTTAACTTCCTCTTGCAACCCGGCAACGACATAATTTAACAACACTCACCCACCGAGTACTTCCATTAATAACCTATACTCTCTGGCATACAAATACCGTCAACACCCATTTCGTACCTCGAACAAACTACATCACAAAATTGACACACAAAGATATATCACTCCCTATTAACCCCAAATGTATGCAAAAACGGATTCCGCTATACTTATGCTCAAGAAATCACACTTACCATCCTTCTTACTACTACACCTCCAAATCCCACATTTTCAGCCAGCACAAGGAACAAAATGAACTACAAGTTGCTAGTGGATCAAAATAGGCCGCACACGGCTCCACTAGGCTTTGAATATGAGTTTTGAAAAAAAGTTTGAGGTGAATAACAAAACAATTGTGCTAGTGAATCGAAAGAGCCCCACACGGCTTCACTAGACTTTTTTTTTCAACAGCATGATGATAGCAAGATTACGGGAGATAGGAACTTAACATACCATATTCGATGATCAAGGAGTACGCATCCACTCAGTCTTAGCTGAACAAGTCATAAAGAAGAGGACATAACAAGAAACTTCAGGAACTTATAACACACTGGGAGGATCTTCTGAAGCCACTTTTATAAGACTTCTGAAATATTTTGCTAATCAGTCTGAAAATATTATCAGGGAAAGAACCGGGACTTGCTGCTCATACTATCTCAAGAATAGCACATAGATAAAAAAATACAAACTGTCACTTATAGATCCTGAAAATAAATTTGGTAGTTTATCTGGTTTAAACTTATTGCACGATTCAAGACTTGAAAGAATAACAACCTTTCCTAAATGTCTTATAGCCTCTCGAAGAAAAGTACAGACGTCTCCGTACAGTTCCGCAAGACTCTACTAGAACGGCTTCATAGACACCCTAGGACACTTGAACTCTGTGCTCTAATACCAAGTTTGTAACGCTCCAAAAATCGAGTCCCGAGATGCCACACGGTGCTTAGGGTCACAAGTGACCCCAAGTTAACCCTTTCATAGGTATAACTCAAAAGCAACTGATTTAAAACATAATTTTGAGAGAATGAAGCTGAAAATATCTCAATACAGAATCTGTTCAATACAATATTGGAATTACAAGATGACAATTCTACTAACACATATACCTATACAAGAAGGAGACTGAATACATCAACCACTACTACTGTCTATGAAGCCTCTACTAGTATTGACTGTACATAAACGGGTCATGACTCCCAACCATCCCACTCAATATGGCCGACAGAAGAAGATACAATGTCTCTGAACTGAAACAACCAACATAAGACCTTGAACTATAAGGACTCCTTTACCTGCTGACCGGATGCTGCAACTGAATAGAATAGTAGATGAGGGTCAGCACAAAGAGAATGTACTGAGTATGTGAGGGTGCATGAAACACTTTAAATAACATCATCAATTTCATGAAAACATGCATACAAACAATGATGACTCACTTGGCTTGAGTTATATCAAATCATACTCTTTATACTTTCATAATAAATAGTTCAAATGGTAAAATCTCATAATCCATGTAAATCATCAAAAATCATAAATTATGATAAATCATCATAAATTATCATATAGTCAAAATTCATCATAGGTAATCATAATTCATCATAACATCTCAACTCTTTGACTCAAATCTCGGAGTGACTCGGTAATTCAAGAAACATGACTTTTATGGACAGGGGAGTTTCCTATAACCGACAACCCCACATGAGCTACGTGGATTACCAACATTTGAAAACCCCGTTGGCGGGAGCATCATACTCTTTGCTAGGGAGTACGACCTTAAAACTGCAATAATCACAATCGGGCTCTCTGGCCAATAATATCATCATCAAACAACTCTACGGTGGCACATAGGTTTGGGGAAATACCAAATTTCCCTCTCGGTGCTAAGTACTACTCCCCGACAAGCTCAGAACGCGTTAGGAAATCCACCATCATCATCACAAGGATCTATCATAAAGACCAAATCAAATATCTCAATTTATAATTCATCAACAATTTGTGGATTCCTAACCCCAACTTCGACTTAAAATATTTCAATCTTTTTCAACATCAACAAGGTATCAATGCATTGAACCATAACCGAATCGAAATTTGGACAAGGATATTAAGACTCAATACATAATATTTTCAACAATTCAACTCATCAAAATCATCCGGAAAAAAATACCAAAATTCATCTCAACATCTATATTAAAATCAATCTTTCTCATAGTCAAAATCATCTCGACTTTGCGAGTTCAAGGTCAATGTACTCAAATGATTATTCTTTCAATTCGACAATTAAATCATTAAAACAGCTTTTGAAAAGAACTTGAGTCCTTCAATTCCTAATAAGAATACATATCCCGTAGTACAACTCAAATCACGACTTTTATCTCGAAAGCCTTTAGAAATATCAATTCATTGTAGTAGTATGCAATTCATAGCATAAATTCTCAATTTAAGAAGTAGAGTAATGAAGTAATCATGTATATCCATATTGGAAAAAAATTCAAAGTCTTATAAATCCTTCATAAAGTAATTTGAGTGTATACACATTTTCGAATATCATGAAATTTCAATAATAGAACTCAACCTTTTTAAATGTCAAAATGTAACAATTTATCAAGTCATGACAACATCAATATTTTTGAGAAAATATCAAGACTCATGGTAACATCTCAAATGTTATATCTCAATATGCTCAATGATTCAATTTCGTCATAAAGAAGCTTTAAGCTTATAATAAATCTCAAAATCATTCCAAAATATCATTTCAACATATATCTCGAAATCATTCAAAATAAAAATATGAAATTTACAATTATAGATATCAAGACATCTCATGTCTCAAATATATATTCAATAATTCAAATCGTCATTGGGAAGCATAAAGCTTGACACATATTTCAAAATATTATTCCAAAATACCATCTCGACATACGTCCCAAAATCATTCAAAATACCACCTCGTGGTAAAAGTGTGTAATTCGCAATGATAATTATTAAATCATATCATGAAAATATTGAGATAATCATATAAATCAAAGTTTATTCATTCAATCATCATAATCTCATAATCGAATTATTTAGACATAATCTCACTTGCAAAATCATGTAAACCATAATAAAATTAATGCTTTGGGCACAAGAATGGAAGATTGCTCTTGTTCAAAACCCCACATACCTTGAAATTAACTTTTTGATTACGGAATCCTGTACGGACAAATAATGGGTGCTCCTCGAAGGTCTTGAAATGAGGAGTTCGTTTATCGGATTAATTTTGGATTTCTACGGTGAAATTGAAAGATATTTGAAGGTGAAATTTGGCTAGGGTTTCATTATCCCAAATATTTTATGGAGAAAAATAAATTTTGAAGGTTCAGTTATGGATTAAATGGACAAATTTTCGTCCAAAAGGGGGTGTGAAATTACCAAATTTCCCTTAAAAAACAAATAATGTCAAATCTGTTCTTTGATGGACTATTTTGATAGGGTGAAGTAGATTGACCATAACGTTTTACTACGACAACAAAATTGGATGAAACTAATTTCATTAGAAAGAGGACTCTTAGAGATTTCCGTTGATATATAGTAGCTCACCCAGATTATTATGTACAAGGAGTTATGGTCGTTTGAAGTTGATCCAAAAATTCACTTTTGATTGGCTGAACTAGATTGACCATAACTTTTTTCTCCGATTGTCAAATTGGATGAAACCAATTTCATTAGAAAGAGGACTCGCAGAGATTTTCATTGATATATAGTAGATCACCCATATCATTATGTACAAGGAGTTATGATCGTTTGAAGTTGACCCTGAAATTCGCCTGGCTGCAGTAATTTTAATTTCCTACACGTTTTACTGTTCACAGTTCGATCGGAATGGTCGTAGTTCGATCGGAATGGTCGTAACTCATCGCTCGAGTGTCCGTTTTCGATGATCTACATATCGTTGGAAATTTTATTCGATACTCTACGCAATGGTAGGTCAACGTCTTAGAAATACTACACAGAAAATTTATGGATCGCTCTAAAGCGTAGAACTCGATACGTTTCTTACGAAATTTTTATGAAGAAAATTTTTTGGGGTATTACATGAAATCTCACCTTTTTACTTTTCCTTCTTACTGGTAAATCAACACCCCTCATAGCTTCAGGATTTAATTCGTTCATAATATCTTCACTATCATAATATGAGGTATCTATAAACTGATCATCTCTCCCTAATCTTTCATTGTACAATCTTATTCCTTCAAATGTCTTTAAATCCCCAATCAACACTAGCCGTTGCAAGTTTTATTTACATATTTGGGTAGGTTTATTCTCTTTCATCATGTTTATCCTTTCATTTATAAGAGATATTAACTCATCATCAGCCTTAAAATTGTTATCTTCTAAAATATTAAATTTTTGAGAGTCATCACTACTATTCAGATCTATTTTAACCCATTCTGAATCTGAGAGATCACCTAAACCAACTTCTTCATTTATGTTTTTAGTTTAGGTATGTCCCTCATGTAACCCTTCAACATTAATATCATGGAATATAGAGATGATATTACCTACAGTACTACTATCACCAATCATATTATTACTTTCATTAACTACTAGCCCACAAAGATAATGTGTTGGGGTCCCATCTTCCATCATTTTTAGGTCATCCACAACATGTTTCACATAAATGTCTAAAAAGTCTCTATTATTTAGATCTTAAACAAGTCTTAGTGAATTAAAGTTATTTTTCACTGCAATAAAGACATTCCTTTTAGGGTCTTTATAATAAAACTTACCAATAGTAATATAGGTAAATTATTTTGTATAATAAAGTAACTCAATTTAAGAGAAGTGTCCTTATCCATACTTACATATTCCATCTCATTTTTTTCTATGTAACTTGGACCAGATTCTCCTTCAACAAACTTGCCATCTTGATGAAAATGGATTATAATAATGTTATCCATAAGATTTTCTTAAACAAAGCCTCAAAACTTCGTGACATGTTATGAACAGTAAAAAGGCTAAAAGAATTCTAACATTTTTCAAAAAATTTCAAACTACCATTACTATTATAATATACTAATCACACACTCAAAATAAAAATAAGTGATAAAGTGATGAGATTTTTGACATTTGAAACGTATCTCACAATATTAAACTACAAATCAACAATAATTCTTGAGATTGAAGTGAAACCAATCACGATCCTTCAACAAATCCTCAAATTAGTTGTCTCCTTTAAAAATTACTCAAAAACACTATCATATTTTAGGATTAAAGCGTAAAAAGAATAAATTGGTATTCTAGAAAGAAGTGGAATCACACAAATTAAAATTTTTACTTGGAGAAATTTGGGGGTAGGTATAAAGGGGTCTGTTTTTTTTTTTTTTTTTTAAAATAAAGTGGATTATGTTGTTTTTGTGTTTTAATATTGAAGGGGTGATGCGTATAATTTAAGTGGGTAAAATTAGTTATAATTTACATGCAGGGCGAGATTGATTTCACGCTCTCAACACTAAAAAAACATTGGCTATAAAAATGCCACATAGGGCGAGTGTGTTCAATAGACAAGTGACATATCATAATTTTATGACACTTTTAATGCTTAAAATGAGAAAAATATGCTAATTCAAAGGCTTATTTACATACATATGAGGTGTTTATCATAGTTTTAGAGGGAACAAGGTTTGGAGCTGAATGAATGAAAAAAAAAGAGGAATTGCACAAGTATAGATATGGGACACTGGGCCACAAGTTGTTGGGTCACAATACAACTCGTACCCTCAGCCGTCATCAAATCATAATAGTTTTAAACTTAGAGAATTGGAGGATGACTTGACTATGAGTACTTTCTATGACTCGTTGGGTTTCAATATGAGTCATGGGAAGCAAAAAGGCCAAAGTTCTAAAGATGTGCAAAGTAGTACAGTGGTGATAAGGGTGGATTATGACTCGTTGAGATACATAACGAGTCATAGCATGAAGTCATTGGGACTATAATAAATCTTAGAGTCATGGTAAGATTAAGGATAAGTAGGGTATGCCAGGAGGCTACGACCCGTAGGATCACATGATGGAAAGTCGTGATGAGTCATCTTGAGCAGACAAGAAAAGTCTTGAGAGAATGCAAAAGGGTCCAGTGAATTGAGTCACCCTAAGAATAGTAGGGTGAATAAACGACATGTCACTAATCAACTAGAAAAGCATGCAACGTCTAGAGAGAAGACTGATTTCACGTTGTCATCAGATCGAATGACTCATTGTCAGAGGCGCAGTCATAATCAACTTTGTATTCCACATTATTTTTCTTTTTGCCTATTAATACTCAATGTAGGTCTATTGTTTGGGGCTATGTTCTATTATTATTTTCAAGACATATTATTAGTTTTGCAAGTACAAACATTGATTTTTAGGGTTTTAATTTGAAGTGAGATTTTGGAGTTTTTCTATTATTTTTGTAAGTTCATAGTTATGTTTTCTTCTAGTATTTTCTTGTGTGTTTTCTATTATGAGTAGCTAAACACCACAACTAGAATTGTAGGAACCATGATAGATTAACGACGTAGGATTCAAAATATAGAGTAATATTTAATTGGTGTTTATGTATTGATTGTTCCCTTGGTTTTGAATGCTTTTTGCTATTACCAATGTTAGAATTTGCCTAATCTATCTTCTGGATGAAAGGATGAATACGAATGGGAAGAATGGAATAACCAACAAAGTCTTGGAGCTATTAACCTTTACTTAATAGCTTGAGCCTATAATATGGGATAGTTATTTGGAAACTATGATAGGGGTTAGTAATGTTGGCTCAGGAGAAGAGAGAACTTACCTAAGGATATTGCCTAGGCAAGATCATAAAGTTGTTCTAGGTATGCATAACCTATCAATTCTGTAGACCAAATACCGAGAGATATCACCAAATATGATGAGCCTATGAAGTTATAAAGTTACTGAGGAATACATTCCCAGTTCTTCTCTTATATTGATTACAAATTCAAAAAATCAACAACTATTACTAATGAATTACTTATTTAAAAATCCCCTATTTTACTAGAAATTGTTATTCATTACCTCAACTTACATACTAATTGATGATTTGACCTATTCCCTTGGGATCGACCCCAACTTTGGTTGGATTCTATATTTGACAATGACCACGTTATATTTTGTTTAGAAATGTAATTTGAGTGACATTATATTTTGCCATCATTGTCGGGGAATACAGTTATGAAATTGATTTGAGTGTATTTGTTGGGGTTATTGGTTGTTGTTTCTTGATTTTACTTTTCTATAGTTTTTATGACACACACAGATGAATGACCAGTACTCGAAGTCAAGGCAATTTCCTAATTCCATTTGATACGGAGCTTGAGAGAACTATGAGACACAATTGAAGGATGATTACGAAGGAGTTCATGATCCAACAATATTAATAGAAGGTGTTCATGATGGTTGCAAACTTTATGATCAACCACTACAATAACATATTAGTCAGGGGATGAAATAAGTCAACGCTCGATAGCCGTTGCCAGACAATCAACAAGAAAAGAGTGGGTTAGACAAGATGATGAAAATCGTTCAACTGAACTTGATGATAGGGACAAATAGAGAAGACATAGGGGGCAATAACCTCTACAATAATAACTACCCAAGTTGGTATTGAAGAAGATTTAGATTACTTAGAGCCAATTGAAATGAGTACAATCATTCCGCCAAAACTGACTCAAGGGACTAAGTCTGACGTTATGAGTGCCATGGTCCAACTGCTGAATTTAAAAGGGGTATTTGTTGGCCTTCCTATAGATGACAAAAATATACATATTTATAAACTTTATGTGGTTGTAAATTTTGTATAATCCACTTAGAGTGAGTTAGGAGGCTACTTGACAGACGTTATTTTTATTCTCTCTAACAGGAGAAGCTCCTTTGTGGTTGAGTGAATTACCACTTAGATCTATTACTACTTGGAAGGAACACGTTGAGCACTCAGTTCTTGGACCAATTTTTTTTCCCTTCCACAATGTTGTAATTGAAAAATAAGATATACAACTTTAGATAGTTGCATTTAGAGGCATTGTACGAGACTTGGTTGAGGTTTAAGACGAAGATACAGAGTGTTATGAACCACATAATGACTAGTAGAAACTTGCTTGAGATTGTTTATTGAGCCTTAAATTCTAATACTAAGGTTGTAGAACACACTATAATAGGTGGGGCATTCCCGAGTCTTTGTTGGAATATGCTTCTGAGATCCCAGATCAGATCCCCAAAATCAATCGAGGTTGACATACTTAGGAGGTAGAAATAACTGCAGGTACTTATGCAAATGAAGCATCTGCGGAGCAATGAGCACTAAAAAAGACAGTTGCTCAAGAGGTGGCACAAATGAGGACTGTTGCGTCCTTTTGCACACACAAATGTATGTGGCCGTACAAGTAATAAGGGATGTAAGTCTAGATATCGTACCCACAAAGATTTGACAAATTAAAGTTCTACTTTTAACTCTTATTCGATCTATTCAGTAGATGACCAATAACAAAGAGTGATTTATCTATTTTGAATGTAAATAAAAATAATTATACGCAAGTCGTAGATTGGTTGTGTTGTAATTTAGATTTGAGAAAAGATCTAGGGTTATGGTATTTTGATAATCCAATTATGATATCCAATCATTCGTCTAATTTTCTTTCCTAAGTTACTAGTTGCAGGTTAATTGTAGCTATATTGAGTGTCTTTTCCAACAAATCTAAGCCTACTTGACTATCCCTAATGCCTATGTTTCTGTGGTCGTCGATTAATAGTGAAGACATAAATAAATCGTCTGTATCAACTAAGCTAGGTCACAAAGTATATTTCTATCCTAGGTGATGAATCAATTTTCTTTCCCTATAAGGTTCACAAACTAGCCATATTTCCTCTTGTTACACTTGTCGTTCCCTTTTTCAAGTCCAACAAATAAGCCTTAGATAATATTCACAAGGTGATCAATCAAACGGATAGTTGAAAGCAAGAAGAAATAAATAACTCAATAGATGAAAAACAAAATAGATACTATGATTTTCAAGCCACAACTTTCATGTTCAACCACAACCCTAGAAATTAAGAGGTTTATCTACTCATGAATCTCTTTGGAAGAAGAGATTTCATGAGTTTACAAAGCAAAAATTGAAAATAAAATAAAAAAAATAAATTAAACCTTGTTCTTGAGATTTTCCCTAGCCTTTGACTTCCCCAAATCAGTTCTCCCCCATAAAAAATGTGTAAAGGGGGTTTATATGGAGTTTAGAAACCCTTAGAATGTTAAAAATCAATTCCAATCGCGTTAGGATAAGTTTCACTCGCACCACAGCCTTAAAGCGGAGCTGTGGCATGAAGAATAATCTAAACTTTAGTTAAGTGGCTAAACTTGTGCCACTCCTTGCTTTGGGTGAGTGGCACAAGACTTCTTGACATCAGCACAAAGCCGCGCCACTATTTGCTTTGCAGCAGTGGCGTAAACAACAATAATTTTTCCCTTCCGCACTCATTTTTCAATGCATTGCGATGTAGATTCTTCCTTGATATCTTTTGGTTCCTGATGCTCTTTTTCTTCTTGTTTAATCTCCAAATACCTCAATACAATACTATATAATCAAATCATGAAACATGAGCATAAATCACATTATTTAAGCTCACACCAAAAATAGAGAAAATATGAGGTGAAAGATGGTAAAATAAGGTGATTTTTAGCCTCGCATCAACACCCCACACTTATTCCATTGCTCGTCCTAGAGTAAGATATGAACTCATGAAATGAACTCTACAACAACTACATCCATTGAATCAAGATTTCTCAAGCTAAGATTACAACGACCACACTAGACGGCAAGTTCTTATTTAACATGTTTCATTCATACCATACGTTTAAACAACTACCCCAAGAAATCCTATCCTTAAGTATAAACTCTATGATATTAGAAAACTCGTACAATTCACCCAATCAAAAGATTAAATCACCTATCTTTCGCCAACCATTCTCCCTTACAACAAGAGAGTTACCAATTTTCGCTCACAAGTATACAAATTAAAGCTAGAATGGGTATAGGAATAAGTTTTCGCTCACTCTCAAAAGGAATTTCATATGCAACATATGATGAACCATAAGTTTTCCCTTAGTATACTACACCACTAATACAGGAATGTCAAATCTAAGATCAAGAACTTTTCAGGTTGTAATATAGGCTAAGAGACTGGTAAGAATTATTTTGGATTAAATAGTGACTATCTTTCCTAAGCACTTTAATACATTAAAAAAATTTCATCATTTGCTCACTCTCAATCAACCAACACTTTCTTCTACTCTTCTCACCCATAGATTTATTTGATTTTCTGTCTCTTTAAGAAAGTTCACATACCATTAGTAAGGAGTACACAATTATGAAACCTCTTTTTTTTATTTGTTCTTTTTATACTCCCTACCAATAGCATATAATTATTTTTATGACTTTCACCCATTGAATTTTCAACAGGGTTCACACCTCAACTATCCTTGTTTTCTCAATTCTCACTCTTTCTGATTCTTATTTTTCCAATTAGAGTGCTTAGGAGTTTTGAATTAAATTAAAGGTTTATTAACATAAAAGAATTAAGCTTCATATGTGGTTATCAAAGAAGAGGCTAAAGGCTCAACAGAGCTAACTAGGATTATCCATTGTGGGTAGGTAAAGCAAAGGATAAAGAAATAGGTTAATCAAAGAAATACCTATATAATCTCCTAAAGTAAACATTCCTCATTTCACTTTGTAAACACACTAGACAAGTCTAGACATCAATATAAAAGCACAAAATAACAACAAACACCTCACATACATGTCACATGTTCAACTAAAGAAGGATCCATATATAATCTAAATCAAACAAATAACTAGAGTTCAAATTTAAGCTAAATATCACATACGAGTCAAGTAAAAGAGCCTAAGTGTCTCAAGAGAAGTTATTCAATTTTTTTTTATAAACATGTTTTTAATCTCAGAACCAACTTGCATCATTCAGTCATGTGTAGTACCTAATAAGAGCACCTCACATTCAATGGGTCCTAAAGACTATCTAACTCCTAACGACTTACTTTTCCCTTAGGATAGTCATCAACTATCCATCGTTGAAGGATGGGTGAAGTATGCTCAACTAAAGAACTAAAAAGTTAAAAACCAACTGTAACACCCCAGATTTTTATCCTTGTAAAATCCCTGAGCTTTGAGTTCACTGCCCAATGTACGACTCACTATACGAGTCGTAAGGTATCTTTACGGGTCTTAAGACCCCAATCATAGCCTGACCAGTCTGCTAGCCTAAAGTTTTTGTTGTGACTATGACTGGGGGTTACGAGTCGTAATGAATCTATAAGCATGGTAATGTACCAATCATAGGGTGACCAGTGTATACCCCAAATATAATATCCCGTATTTCCCTAACTTAATTTAAGTCTTAGTACATGAGTAATCCCATGTAAAAAATTTTAAATACTTAGTATTTTTGAGTTTAGAGCCTGTCGTTGCGTAGGAAATTCAATTATCTTTCCAACGATATAAAATTCGTCCGAATCCTATACCCGGGCGAAGAGTTATAGCATATTTTGTAAACCAGTGTGCCAAATTGGCACCCAACGCGTCACGGAGACCAACCAAATAGAAATGGTCATTTTCCAGTGAGCTAACGCGATACCACCGTATCACACCACCAACCAATTTCCCAATTGTCAATTTCCAGTGTTGCTCCACGATAATGTTGTGTCTCGCCAAGGAACAGTTTCCCATCTAGTGAGGCACCACGATGGAACCGAGTCACGCCGTCAACCCAGTTCCCAGTTGTTCACTTTCCAGTGGCACGACGCGATTGTGCCGCGTCACGTCAGGTGCCCAAATCGGGTTTTCAGTGACGATTTAAATCTTTTCCAGGGGTACTAGGATCTTTTTCCATGACCCAGATCAACCTTAAACACAAAATTATGCCCTAAATACCCTATTATGTCATTATTCCCTCACTTTCTCCTAAGAAATAAATTATTCTCTCTCAAAAGGCAAAAACCCTAGCTTCAAGAATCAAGGTCAATCCTCAAGAAATCCTCCAAGAACCTTCAAGAACTCTTCTTCTCAGGTATATTAGGTTTTCATTCATGGGTACCTTTCACCCATAAAGTCCAAGAACGTTGTTTTATCCAAGGATGTGCACAACAATATACAGTACAAAATTCATCTGAATCATTCTTTGTAACGGGAGATGTATGACTTATTGCTAAAAGTTGATTCATTGTGATAGTGATATTATAGTCTGACACTGTTGTATGTTCTCTAGGGTAAGTAATGTTTAGGTTGACACAATGCTACATGATAAAACATTTTCTGGAGTGGAACGCGGTAAAGTGATTGAACATGTTCTCTTTAGCTGGTTTATAGTTGTTTATTAGTGCTGAAGTAAAATGATTTGTACTGTGAAACCTTCTCCATGCTGTTTAGTTTCCACTTTCTCTTCTTTATGCATATAGTTTGAATGATGACTAATGAAGTTGCTCTTCTTGCCAATCGGTTGATGTGATGGATTACTCTTTGCTAGTTGGGGTGGACGAATAGTGCAAGGAGCTAGTCTTAGGGATCATTGATTTCATGAGGAAATATACTTGGGATAAGCACTTGGAGACATGGGTTAAGGCATCTGGCATACTTGGGGGACTAAAGAATGCATCACCAACTATTGTCTCCCCGGAACAATAAAAAAAAGATTCAGAAAAGCGATGACAAGCTATTTTCTCACGGTGCTTGATCAATAGTCATCTTAAATTCATTACAAGAACTTTCCGTCAATACGCAAAACCAAATTGTTTTTTGCAAATAACAGGAAAGAAAGTTGATAAATTCTAGTTAGTCTATTATGTTATTTTTCTAGTGTAGGATAGAAATCAAATAGCCCCTTGAAAAGGGTATAAAAATAGGAAACTTGTATCTGTGTATTAAGAAATCTAGCAAAATGTACATTTGACTATTTGTACATTTACAGGCTTCATCAAGAAAATTGATCAAGTTTTTTTTTGGCAAACTTCTTTGATTACTTCTCCCATCCCCTACAAATTTTCCTTGATAATTGCTACTATTATACATTGTATTATCATTGTTAACATTGTTCTTTGGGACTTTGATTAAGAGTAAGGTTTTCTTTAAATGACCTACTCTAGGTCGCATGGGGAAATCATGTCACCTAGTTGTAGTTATGATGCAGTAAGGGCAGTCTGGTGCACAGAATATCTTATATTAATAGGAGTTTAGGGAAAGGTGGCAACCCAAGATGTGTGATGTAGATAGCTTAAGCTAATTCAAGTATCAGTGGTTGGTTCCCCGATTCGAACCCGTGATCTATAGGTTACACAAAACAACTTTATCTTTGTTCCAGCGCTCCCCTTCCACGCTTTGGTGGAGTGGGGGATCAATGTTTTCTCCTTCCACTTTCGTGTTCATATTTGAGTCAAGTCGAGTGAAGAACCATGTAAAGGAGAAGTCGGTTAAGTATATCCCGAAGACGTGTGCTTTGTACATTTGTTGAATCAACATCAACTCCGCTAACCAATTCTCTTTTTGCTTGAAATGTACTAGTTTATTTTTTATAAAGACAACTTTTCACTAAAAAATGAGCTCAACGGCCTAGAGGGTACCACATCATGTGGAATACCTACATCTTGTTGCAAGACTTATTTTTAATATGGATCATAAGACGAGCAACTTTATGTGATCAACATCGGGCACAAGGGTCCTGATACTATCCTATCTAGGTCTGAAGAACTTCACACTGAAGGTATGGTATACGGAAAAAAAAGTGCAAGAAAGGAAGAAAAAAAAAGGACAATCTTTTGATGCTTTTATGCAATCTAGAAGGTACCTTTTTTAAACAAAAAGTCTTTTCCTCTCCCCTTTCCTTTTTAGGTTTATTGGAAACTTTACTCCCTTCCTCTCATATAGTTGAGCGCATTTAATTTTATATGGTGATTAAAAAATTATAAATAAATTAAGCAATACATTTTACTATTTTGCTTGTTACCTATATTAATGATATTCATCGAACATAAGAATGAATATTAGAATTAGAATTGTTCACATTTAATGTAGGACAAACAACATAAATTTCGACAGTTTGGAGCTTAATTATAGAAAATTTCAACATTTTGCACAATTAGAAAAAATCCTGATTTTGGGTCTGTCGAGATACATAATTAGCTCTCGATACATCCAATGAAGATACATTTTTTCCTTTGTAAAGATGCATAATTAGCTCCTGATATATTTTTTCCGATTTTGAATCTGTCGAGATACATAATACATCCAACAGAGATACATTTTATCCTTTGTAAAGATACATAATTATCTCTCGATACATTTTTTTTATTTTGAGTATGTCGAGATACATAATTAGCTTCCGATATATTCAACGAAGATACATAATTAGTTGGAATTTTTTATAATTACTTTGTAAGAGTGGGGATTTATGTAAATATGATAAGTTAAGGTGTATATTTATGTTATTTTTTCTTTAATGTAGATTATTAACTGTAAGGATATTTTTTTTTTAATTAATTCTATCCTGATTTAATAAGTGATCAAACAAATATGAACATTTATTTTTATTTTTAGTAAGACTAGTTTAGGTGTATGCGCCATGAGCTTGTACCTAACTTTAATAAGTTCAAACATTACACTAAATGTTTAAATAATAAAGATGAATATAATAATTAAATTTAATATCTTTTGAGTATGTAAAGATGGAGAATTTATTTATTAAACCTAACCTTTACCAAAAATATTTTTAAAAGTCGATCGACATTCATCTACCATCTGTCAATTGTAACAAAATAATACAATGATAGAGACATCAAAATAATATAATTAAATCTAATCTTTACACATAATTTTTTTTTCAAAATCGTCCGACACTTATCTACCACCTGTAAACAGTAACAAAATAATACGATAATAGAAATATCAAAATAATACAACTAAACCTAACCTTTACATAAAAGAATTCCTCAAAGCTGACCAATATTTATTATCACCTGTAAACTGCAACAAAATAATACGATAAAAGTGATATCAAAACAATACAATTAAATTTAAATTTTACACACGAAAAATTCTCAAAGTCGATCGAGATTCATCTATGAACAGTGAATTACCACAAAATAATAAAATAATAGAGATATTACTATAATACAAGTAAACGTACCTTTACCTAAATTTTTTTTTAAAACCGACTCACATTCATCTAGCATCTGTAAATTAAAATAAAATAATAAGATATAAAGATATCAAAACAATACAATTAAACCTAACCTTTACACAAGAAATTCTTCAAAGTCAATTGACATTCATTTACGACCTGTAAACTATAAAAATAATAATATAATAGTGATAAAAAAGCTTCGATTTTGATCCAATTAATTCTTGTCTGAGCGAAAATTTTGATCCTAAAGAATGATTTTGAATGAAAACAAATTACATATATATATATATATATATATATATATATATGTATGTATGTATGTATGTATATATATATATATGTATGTATGTATGTATATATATATATATATGTATGTATGTATATATATATATGTATGTATGTATATATATATGTATGTATGTATATATATATGTATGTATATATATATATATATGTATGTATATATATATGTATGTATATATATATACATCTCTCTCTCTCTCTCTCTCTCTCTCTATATATATATATATATATATATATATATATATATATATAAAACACATGTTGAATTCTACTACGCTGACAAAAATAGTGAATAAGTTGAGGGTTAAAAAATCAAGCATCTAGATATGCAATCAAATCAAGTTAGATGAGCATCAATCATATTCTCCCAATAAGTAAATCGATTTGTTCTCTAGTTTAACGTACATCTCAATATTTATAGAAGTATTTCCTTAATTAATAGAGTCCCATTTTAGGTGTATTTTTCTAATTGAATAACAGAAAGAAAAATATTAATTAATTTCTTACCATATATTTTAGGAGTTCCATATATTTTAGGAAGTCTAGTAGAAAGAAAAATATTAATTAATTCTCATACCATATATTTTACGAGTCTCATATATTTTAGGAAGTCTAGTTAATATAATAAAAAATAATTAAATAAGAAATTAAAAAAAATAGTGAAAAGACAGTTTTGTCTAAAGAAAGGTCTTTTAATTAAGGGCAAAAAATTCAAATCACTTTTCTAAGAGTCTTCACACTTTTAATATATTATAGATATAGATGTAGATATAGATAGATATAGATAGATTATAGATATAGATATAAATTATAGATTATAAAAATAAATGTTAAAAGGGAGTGTTTATTTGTTCTCATGTTTCCTTTTTAAAAGCAATTTTAAGAACCAACTTTTTTAGCTATTCAATGCAATTCTTTTTTCCTCACCCTTCTCCTCTATTCCGTTTCTTCACAAAAAAGGGAAAGAGTAAATTAAGAACAATGTGATATGTAACAAATGACATTTAACTATAAAATATTTGACTAATTTATTTAACACCACTAATTAAAACATTAAAGGTAGATTTGATAATATATATAAAAAAAGTAACAAATAAGTTCTTGCTTTTCTTTCTAATATTTCAACTATGGTGTTGAGTGAAAGAAGTAACAAAATGAGGAAATGACATGGAGGCTCATTAAGTCTATTGCTTAAATAATGTAGTATTGTGTTCACAATTTAATTTGCAGCAATTAAACAGAGAAGGATCAAAATTTTAAGTGGAGACACTAAATCTGTTAATTTTCCTTTTTGTAGCGATGTTGTCTAATTTGCATGTGAAAGAGAACTTAGTTTCAAAGCATTGACAATTGTAACAACCTTTTCTATTTTATTTATTTGTGATGTGAATCACATTTTCAATAAAGCACATGTGATCCTACTAGATATTGACAACTCAAACAGAAGACAGGGTGGAGGAATAAGGGAACAAGCAATATTGAAAAGTCTAATGTACCGGCTTTCACTTGGATATGAATGGTAGAGATTAAAGATGGTTGTTACTTACTATATTTGAGTTGATGTGCAATATCATGTAACGAATAAAAACAATACAATCTATTCAAATACTATATTTATTAAATAATACTACACACGATGCATAAAACAATACATAACAACCATTCAAATAGAGTGAAGTTTAAGTTTTCGTGAGCGAAAAATAAATATATAATTTTTTTAAACTGTCGAATGAAATTCATATATAATTAACACGTAACCTATCGCAGCAAGTTGTTGGAATTTCTTCTTTTTGCGACGGATTTTATTCCAGAAAACTTTAGACTGTTATAAAACAAGAAAGAATAAAGAAGAAGAGTAGAGAGAATAGAGAGAGTGATTCTTATTTCTTCTCTTGATGGATGAGAGATCATAAGATTGTAAATACAATAAACAAAACTTCTCTATTTATAGGGGAAATTTACTCCTAGTCTGAGTAAAAGACGGATGTTTCAAATCCTAATAGATATCAAAGTAGATCTTGATAGATCTTGATAGACATTCACTATAATGTAAATACATTTATAACACTCCCCCTTGAATGTCTAATTGGTAGATAATGCGCCTCGTTTAAACCTTACTAGAAAATATCCAGTAGGAAAAAAATCTAGTGAAAGAAAAAGAGAACACATCTCTAATAATACGCATTTCGGTTGCCTCATTAAAAACCTTACAAGGAAAACCCAGTGGGACAAAACCTCGTAAGGGAAAAAGAGTACAACGCGTATTAACTCCTCCTAATGAGAACATCCTTGAACCTTTGCATCCCGATCTTGTGCAGCATCTTCTTGGAAGTTGCAATTGGAGAAGATTTGGTGAATAAATCAGGCACATTGTCAGTTGAACGAATCTGTTGCACGTTAATATCATCATTCTTTTGTAGCTCATGTATGTAGAAAAGCTTTGGCAAAATGTGCTTCGTTCTATCTCTATTTATGAATTCTCCCTTAAGATGTGTTATGTATGCTAAATTATCTCTGTATAAAATTGTGGGTAGATTGTCATATTTCACACCACATTTTTCATGAATGAGATGTATCATGGACCTCAACCATACACATTTTCGGCTTGCTTCATGAATAGCTATTATCTCCGCATGATTCGATGAAGTGACTACGATAGACTGCTTTGTATATCTCCAAGATATGGCAGTACCACCACATATGAACACATAGCCTATTTGAGACCGAGCTTTATGCGGGCCAGATAAGTACCCAACATCAGCATGACTAATAAGATCGGAACTGCAATCTTAAGAATAATACAAGCTCATGTGTTTTATCCCATTTTGATGTCTCATAGTAGGAGCAGAAATATACCTTGCTAACAAATTAACTGAAAAGGCTATAGGCCTTGTAGTATTTGCAAGGTACATGAGTGCATCAATTGCACTAAGATATGATACTTCATAACCAATCCAATTCGATATATTTTGAATTTCAGCAAATAATCTATTGCTTTGAAAACTCTCCAAGAGTTCCAATGATGTTCAAGCAATAAACTTATACAATATAAGGATTATAAATAAGTTTCCCAAAAACTTTTATATGCTTCAAGCAGTTTGAATCCTTAAAAGTTTTCACATAAGTTTTGTCAAGTTAAAATATTCAACATTTCATGAGTGACATCTTCAAGTGTCTGGACTGCAAATCAAATAAGTTTTACGCTTACCAAAATGCATCTTTTCATGTCACTTGATAAATGTTTCTACGTCAGCATGCTTAAATAAATGTAGAATTTAGCTCCTCGTAATCTTTCACAATATTGCGCCAATATTGTGTCAAATATATTGATGATATATCATTTCGTATTGATTCACAATGTGACATAATATTTTGAGATCTCATCACTTCATTATTTTCAGGTACATGAACCTCTCATAAGGTTTCATGAAGTATTATGTCGTAGGATCTTCAAGAGCTCATTGCCTTCTTATTATGATTATTTGCTCCTTATTTTTCAAGGAATATTTCATTTGGAACCGATTAGTCTACCACGCTTCACGCATGCATAGATTCTGTCCTTTAGGAACGCAAAATAAGAGCACTTGCGCTTAATATGAGATGCTTTCGGCATTTGACTTGAATTATCTTTTGGATGAGGATCTGGTGATAATTCCTGACATATTTCATAGCGCTTATAATCTCCCCCTTATGTTAGAAAAATTAACATACATCCTCTACTTCTTTGAGGAATCCATCTTTGTGCATTATGGTATATTCATTAATCGTACACCGCACATCAAAATTATTAGATGGAATAATTGGTTCCCGATCTTGAACCAATTTAGAGGGAAGAAATAATCATAATTTATTGGTCTAATGCATACAAGTGTTATTGTATGCAACATATCATATTTCAGACCAATACATGAAGCTTTGTTCTCATTAGCGATGGTTTAGCTATTTATCGAAGGCATTCAATGCCAAACCATCATCATCAAGATAACTTTCTTGATTGCACAATCTGAAAATTATGTTCTTAACTCAATTTTATTGAGCAAACAACTTTATGAATGTCAAACTGCAGGTTGACAATGAATGTACATGTGATCATCTTATTGATGCATCTTTTCAACATATCACATGATAGGTGAACGAGCCCTTATTCACCTTTTATAATTTTTAGATTTGAAGGGATCCAATCCCAATTTTAGTTGGTCCAACCAACTTATTATGAGAACAAACGACATAAATAATTCTTGAAGAATCTTCTAGTTCTTCAATACATGCACATCTTCGAGATGTCACATCGTTCATATCAATTTATGAACTTTTATTCTAGTAAACTTCAAGTTTACCATGACATGTACTTTTTCTTTAGTAAATTTCAGATTTACGATTACATGAATAAATTTCAGATTTACTACTTCAGAAGTAGATTTCAAAATTATTCAACCTCTTTCGTAGATGAGTTGTGATACAATCACAATCAAGTGCACGTTTGCATTAATAAGTTTCTCATTCCCCAGGAATGGAATATAATCGTGCCTTAAGCCTATCAAATTATGATAGCTTATAACCTCTTTCAAGATTTTGCTACTTCAGAAGCAAATCGAGGCATACATATGATGTAGAGAATTTTTCGTTCTCTAGCATATCTTATAATCATATAAGCGTGTGAAAATATCATCACTTTTGATGATCATTATCATATTTTTCTTCCACGCGTATATTCGTGCATTCAATCACTTGTCTTCTTTCGGACATATTATGCACTGCGACCACATACACCTCAAGAATGAAGTAAGTTGTCATATTTTAGACTTATCATATATTGCTACTACATTCACTTTATGGAATGGAGCATATTCAATGGGTCAAATTTCATGACTTTGCATCAAACACCCATTATTTTGCCTTAACCATCACAATATCATCAATATGGTGTATTGAGATTCAAACTCAATATTTGATTCATATAAAGGCGTCTTAGGCATGAATCAATGGGACTAAAACCCAACATATTATCATCCTTTTTGATAATATTGTTCTTGAGGAATAAATTTAAAATATAAATGGTTTCAAACCAATTATTTTTTCTCAAATCCAATAATAATTATATTAGTAGTAGCAAAAGAAAGATAACATAAAGAATTACTAACCTTGAAATCCTTCAGATTTATAATCTCACCTTATTTGGCAGAGTCTCGTGCTGATAACGTGTTATAAAACAAGAAAGAATAAAGAAGAAGAGTAGAGAGAATAGAGAGAGTGATTCTTATTTCTTCTCTTGATGGATGAGAGATACTAAGATTGTAAATACAATGAACAAAACCCCTCTATTTATAGGGAAAATTTACTCCTAGTCTGAGTAAAAGACGGATGCTTCAAATCCTAACAGATATCAAAGTAGATCTTGATAGATCTTGATAAACATTCACTATAATGTAAATACATTTATAACACAGACGAATTTTTCTGACATAAATTTTCGGTGGCTTATGAATCTTTCTTTTTAAAAATAAAGTTTCTTGACTTTTTCTTTTCAAATATTAATTGAAAAATATATATAAAAAAATAATGAGTGTTAATAATGTAGTTAGATATATCAGGCGAAGGAAGATTTTATAATCATATGTATCGTGAAGTGTATGTAGGAAATTTCCACGTTGTGTACCGCCTGTTCTTTTTTCACACCAACGTTCGTCACTAAATTAAACGGAGAAGTGTCAAAAAAGTGTAAGAACAATATTTATTCAAATACTAATTTGTTATGTAATAATCCATTCTTAGTTTTCATCAAAAAAAAAAAAAAAAAAAATTCTTAGTAAACGATGATCGTAAGTTGTTATTGAGAATATGTAATCTTGATCTCAAATAAATGTATTATAAGTATTAAGAAAAAGAATTTATTAAGCAATTTTGACTCTAATTTATAGAAAAAGGTTTTATAAACTTACATCTCAAATGAACGTTCAGAATGTTGGAACTTACGTCTAAGTAACGCCTTAAATATTTGTTGTGCATTTTGACTGCTAAAGACTATTATTAAGAGTTTTATATCGAAAAAGGAATGAGTAGTTGATTACTTTAAGAAATCCTACTTTCATAAATTAATTTTTGAGATCGAGTTAGATTCAATATCTATTTTCTTACAAGGACTCTCCTTAAAAAGTCTTTTAGAACACAATATATGATCATAATAAAATAAACAACAAAAAAATTATGTGAATTACGGGGCACATACGCAATTTACCAAGAGGTAGAATCATTTGTTAATTACTCTAAAGAGAGAGAGAGGTGGTATCATTTGTTTCACACTTTATAAATTGATTCATAACAACATGAAAATCTAAAATTTGTTTTACACTAGATGACAGGTTTTAAAATTTTAGTTTTTCTTAAACTTTACTTTTAGTCCAAAATAAGCACACTTATTAAGAAAAAGAAACTAGGATATAGTACTTTACTTTTCATGTTTTTTTTTTTTTTTTTTAGATATTATCAAATTACTCTTAAAATTTTAATTATATTAAAATAAAGTTAATTAAATCTCTTGAAACTCATAACCTGTATAAATATAAATGAAGGGGAAAACTGAAATAAATTTCCAACATATCTCCTAAAGAAATGAATAATTCACTTATTTTGGATATTAAAAAATAGCTCAAAATTTTATTTATTTTAAACTAAAAGTAATATGTTAAGTAAAACAGTGTGACTTAAATTAATGAATACAGAGTCTCACATAATATCTATTATATATTTTATGTTTTTCTAATATAATATAATTAATATTTTTCATTTAGTTTTCTCATAATCCAAATAATTTCATATATTTTATTACTATAAATTATTATAGTTTGAATAAGGCTAAATCCAAATAGGAAAGTCATTGACTAATTTTTGCTATAGTTATTGTTATCACTAAGAGGGCACAGACAATATAAGAGTATCTTTTTACTCTAATTCACTAATGTTTTGACGTAAAATAGATAATATTTATTTAATAAAAATATTCAACTCAAATTTATTCGTGATTCAACAACTTAAGCTATTATCTTACCTACTTTATACTATATATTTTGATATTTGAGCTTAAAAGTAACTGATATAAAATTAGAAAATATAAACTTTTAGTTTTGAATTGACAGTTGCGAAATTCAGAATTTGAAATTAGAAGTTTTGTAATTGAAACAATTAAATATTTATGGTTGAAATGAAAATCTCTCTCTCTCTATATATATAAACAAAGTTAATAATAATTATTTAATATATAATATTTTATTATTTTTAAAATCAATGAATGAAATATGATTAAAGCAAATATTAATGTTGTTCTTTTGATACAAAATATTTAAAATAATTGCAATTGTGATTCGTTATTAAGTATCAATTATAATTTCACTATTAACAATTATTTTTAATTATAATTAATATTTCATTGACTTTTAAAATATGTTAATGTAATACAATAAAAATCAATTTTTTTTAAGTGAATGAGCTAATATTTTCAAAAATGTTCCGCGCATCGCACGGGTAATTATACTAGTAGTATTTAGTACTACTAGTAATTAGCTAGACTGCTAATTAAAAATAATTTAAATTTTGTGCATTATTAGTGTACAAAATATTCTACACTATCAGGTAAACCTAATTTGCTATTGTAGGTTACCTAATTTTTTCATTTTTAATTTTAATGTAAATAATTTTGTAACCTACAATAACAAATCACATTAATTGATAATATAAAATATTTTATGTACTGATGATGATGCACGGAACTTAAACTCAATTAAAAATGAGTTGCGTAAATCACGGTCTATGGATCCGTGAATTGGTGAGAGATTCCGTTCCGTCGTCATTATGATCATCTTCGTGCCTTTTTTTGACTCAAAAGTAAAAAAAATTTCGTTAGAAATGAGCAAAACAATTACTGTCAACATGGACTTTTTTGATTTGTTATAACTGGTGCACATGAAAAGTACACAATATAGACAAATCAAAGTTATTTTATTTAGAGTGTAAGTTATATCAATTTAAATAAATTTTTTATACTTTTTTTATTTTAACATAATTAAATTATTAAGGTATGACACATTCTTTAAGAAAAATGTTTTAGGATATAATTGTAGGTTACTTTTCATTATTACACTTTTAATTATTTTTAAATTATTCTCCTTAGAAAATGTAAAGTACTTAAGAACCTCAGTAAATGAAAGGGTAAAATTGAAAAAAAAATTCGACATGTATCTTGATGAATGAATAATTCATTTATTTTGAACATTAAAAAATAACTCAAAATTCATTTATTTTAAAATGGAGGAAGTATTATTAGATTGTTATAAAATATAAAGTAACAATAACAAAAATAAATAGAGAGAAGAGAAGAGGCTTCTTTATTTCTCTTGAGGGGTTAGAGATCATAAGATTATGTATAAAATGAACAAAACCCTTCTATTTATAGGAAAAATACTACTAGTTTCTGATTAAAAGATAGATACTTCAAATCCTGATAGATATCAACTAGATCTTGATATAGATCTTATTAGTTTCTGACTAAAAGACAGATACTTCAAATCCTGATAGATATCAACTAGATCTTGATATAGATCTTGATAGACATTCACTATAATGTGTATATATTCATAACATCTCCCTTGAATGTATAATACATAGATAATGTGCCTCGTTAAAATCTTACCAGAAAAAATCCAGTGAAAAAAAAATCTAGTGAAAGAAAAAGAGTACACATCTCTAACAATATGCATATAGGCTGCCTCATTAAAAACCTTACAAGGAAAACTCAATGAGACAAAACCTTGAAAGGGAAAAAGAGTATAACACGTATTTGCTCCTCCTGATGAGAACATCAATGAACTTTTGCATATCGATCTTGTGCACCATCTTCTTGAAAGTTGCAATTGAAGGAGATTTGGTGAATAAATCAGCTACTTTGTCACTTAAACGAATCTGTTGCACGTTAATATCACCATTCTTTTATAGCTCATGCATATAGAAAAACTTTGGCGAAATGTGCTTCGTTCTATCTCCTTGATTCCTCACTTAAGTTGTGTTGTGCATGTTGCATTATCCTCATAAAAAATTATGGGTACTTTGTCACATTTCAAACCACATTTTTCGTGAATGAGATGCATTGTGGACCTCAACCACACACACTTTTGGCTTGTTTCATGAATAGCTATTATCTCAACATGGTTCGATGAAGTGGCTACGATAAACTTATTTGTATATTTTCAAGATATGGCAGTATCCCCACATGTGAACACATAACTTATTTAAGATCGAGCTTGATACTGATCAGATAAGTACCCAGTAATAGCATACCAACAAGATCGAGACTACAAGCTTTAGAATAAAATAAGATCACGTGTTTGATCTCATTTCGATGTCTCCTAATATGAGCAAAACTATATCTTGCTAACAAATTAACTGAAAAGGCTATATCAGGCCTTGTAGTATTTGCAAGATATATTAGTACACCAATTGGATTAAGAAATGGTACTTCAGGACCAATCCAATTCGGTATTTTTCGCATTTCAGCAAATAATCTTATTGCTTTTGAAAGCTCTCTAAGAGTTTCAATGATTTTCAAGCTATAAGCTTATACAATATAAGGATTCTAAAAAAGTTTCCCAGAAACTTTTATATACTTCAAGCATTTTGAATTCTTAGAAAGTTTCATATAAATTTTGTCAAGTGACAATATTCAACATTTCATATGTGACATCTTCAAGTGTTTGGACTAAAAATCAAATAAGTTTTACACTTACCAAGATGTATCCTTTCATGTCACTTGATAAATGTTTCAACGTCAGCATGCTTAAATAAATGTAGAATTTAGATCCTTGTAGTCTTTTACAATATTGTGCCAATATTATATCAAAGATATTATCGATAATATGTCATTTTGCATCGGTTCACAGTGTGACATAACATATTGAGATCTCATCACTTTATTATTTTCAGGTACCTGAACCTCTCATAAGGTTTCATGAAGTGTTATGTCGTAGGCTCTTTAAGAGCACATTGCCTTCTTATTATGATTATTTGCTCCTTATCCTTTTCAAGGATTGTTTCATTTGGAACCGATTGGTCTACCACACTTCACACATGCATAGACTTTGTCCTTTAGGGACACAAAATAAGAGCACTTACAACTTAAATATGAGATGCGTTCGGCATTTAACTAGAATGAATTATATCTTCGTTGAAATTTTGCGCGTAAACATGTTGGGTTCTATCTTCTAGAATGAATTATAAATTTTTCATTCGGAATGTCTTTGATTATGAATCACCATTGCGTAGAGTATCGAATAACCTTTCCAACGATATGTGGATCATCCAAAACGTACACCCGAGCGATGAGTTATGAACATTCCGATCGAACCGTGAATAGTAGTGAACAGTAAAACGTTCAGGAAAAAAAAGTACTGAGGCCTGGCGTATTTTTGCTCCAATTTTAAATGATCATAACTCCTTGTACATAATGATCTGGGTGATCTACAATATATCAACAGAAATTTTTGCGAGTCCTCTTTCCGATGAAATTGGTTTCATCCAATTTGTCTATCGGAGCAAAAAGTTATGGTCGATCTACTTCAGCCTATCAAAAGTGAATTTTTGGGTCAACTTCAAACGATCATAACTCCTAGTACATAATGATCTAGGTGATATACTATATATCAACGGAAATATATGAGAGTCCTCTTTCTATTAAAATTGGTTTCATCCAATTTGGATATCGGAGTAAAACGTTATGGTTAATCTACTTCAGACTATCAAAACAGCCCACCAAAGGATAGATTCGAGAGTTATTTGATTTTTAGGGGCGTTTTGGTCATTCCCCTCACCCAAAATCCGTCTAAACCCTATATTAAAGCCTATTAGAAGCATTATATGTTATATTTCATCAAATTCCCTCAAAAAGAAAACCCTAAGCTCCTACATCCAACTTCAAGAACCTCCAAAGTTCACCATTAATTCTGCAAATTTATTCAAGATTCCAAGTTTCTAGTTCAAAAACTCCAAGAACCATCATTCAAAGGCACGATTAACATCTCAAAAATGAGTATCAATCTAAAGTTCATCATTCAAGGTATGTGGGTTTTTTCAACAAGAACTCTCTTTCGTTCTTGTGCCCAAAAGTAATTTTCCTTACAAAGGCATGATTTTTATTTGATTTTTTTATGAATTTGAAGCATGAACCCATATCTTATGATGATTATTATGAAATCTTGATGTTTATGATTTTAAAAGATCAATTTATATGTGTGGTGATATAAAGCATGAATCTTGAATGATATTTATCATGATTTTGATATTTGGGTCGCGAACCCCATTTGAAATTGTGCTTTTGAGAAAATATGTGTTATAAGCACGTTGATGTTGAATATTTGAGTTGTTTTGAATGATTTGACCTTTTGGTTGTGAATGAGTTATTTTAAACTCGACTGTGAAAGAAATCCACGTTTTTATTGATTATGATAAAGGGGTAGCAAATTGGCTCCCGATGAAAATTGTTGAAGTGTTTATTGTGGATTTTCTTTAATGTGAGTCTGAGGCTGATTTAAATTTATGAGCTAAGTCCGGGAGTAATCTTTAGCACCGAGTGAGAGGTATAAAGTGACCTTACTTCCCTAGAACTACGTGCCCCCATAGGATGTGAGCCTGAGGCTGATTTATATAGTGATCACTAGTGTTTTTGAATTGATACTGGAAGTCCTACTCCAATGGCAAGTATAGGACGGCTCTCCCCAACGTGGGTTGTACGTTGGACTCCATGTAGCTCACATGGTTTATGTCGGTTATAGGATCTCCCAATGTGTGTGTGTGTACTCTTCTATCTGAGATGAAAACATATTTGCTTAAAAGTCTGAGTTTGAGAAAGTCATTACTCTTAAAAGATTTAAGGAGTATATTCTAATGAGAATTGACATGAGATTTGATTGTTTTGATGATTTGAAATTTAGATGAAAGTGAATTGAGAACGTATTGTAATGACTCACTTGTTTTACTTTACATGTATTATTCTTCCATGATTTTGATGATTTAATTCGAGCTAAGTGAGTCATCTATATCAGCATGCATAATTTTATAAACTGTGATGATATTAAGATATTATTTTATATATGCATTGCACCCCATATGCTCGGTATCTTTTCATGGCACTGACCCACATATTCGTATGTGGGCTATATTTTCTCGGAATGTAGGTACAAGGTATAGTTGCACCTTCGGATCCAGTCAGTTCGTGGTATCCAGTCAGCAGGTGATGAGTCTTTTTGATTCAAGGGCTTGGGTTAGTTATGCAGAGTTTATAGTGTTGTATTTTCTTTATTCAGTCGTATTGAGTTGGGGTAGTCGGGAGTCATGACCCGACTACCTACAGTCAGTACTAGTAGAGGCTTCATAGACAGTCAGTAGAAGTTGATGTATTTTGTTTCAATTTTGGTTGTAAAGGCAGAATTGTAATCCTGTAAAATTCCATTTTTGTATCGATCAGATTCAGAAAAGAGTTAATTTCTGCTGATTTGTATGGATTTGTATTTTTATTCAGTTGCTTATGAGTTATTCCAGTAGAAGGGTTAGCTTGGGGTCACTTGTGACCCTAAGCACCGTGTGACGTCTCGGGACCCGATTTCGGGGCATTAGAAACTTGGTATCAAAGCACAGAGTTCAAGTGTCCTAGGGTGTCTATGAAGTCGTGTCTAGTAGATTCTTGCAAAATGGTACGGAGACGTCTGTACTTTTCTTTGAGAGGCTACAGGGCATTTAGGAAATGTTTCCCTTCTTTCAATTCTAAAATCGTGCTATAAAAAGGTTCTCCAAGAAGTTTATATAGATTCTCATCTTACTCTATTCTGGCCAACTCTGCCTCATTTTCAAGGTATCAGAAATAGTTAAGCTTAATTTTCCATAGATAGTTATCGGATTGTAAGAGAGCTAGAAAGTATCCTGTCAGTGTTTTTGAGTTCCAAAGATTGAAGTATTTTATTCATGTTCATAAAAGTCGTGAACTAAGCCTAGGTTTGATGTGCTTTCAGATTCCTCCTCAGAATCTACAATGTTAATCTATACTTCTCCCTCTATGTATTATTTTTGAGATAACATGATTCGCAAGCTCCAGTTCTTCCCCAGGTAATGCTTCTATATTTTCTAGAAGAAATTTCAAAAGTTACACAAAGGGCTTGAGAGGAGCTCTCTAGTGTGTTAAGTTCCTTAAGTTGAAAGTTATGCCCTCATTCTTATGAGTTATTTAATTAAGACAGAGTAAGGTGTATTCTTAGATCGTTGAATATTGTGTGTCAAGTTTCTATCTCTTGTATTATGTAATCTTGTTATCATTATGTTTGTGAAAAATCAAAGTCTAGTGAAGCCGTGTGGGGCTCTTTCGATTCACTAGCATAGCTTCTTTGTTATTCATCTCATTTTCTTGTTCAATATACAAACCAAAGTCTAGTGAAGCCGTGTGGGGCCTATTTTGGTTCACTAGCATAGTTACTTTGTTATTCATATAACTTTCTTGATCAAAACACAAAACCAAAGTCTAGTGAAGCCGTGTGAGGCCTATTTCAATTCACTAGCAACTTGTTATTTATCTTGTCGTTCCTGTGTTAGTTGAAAGTGTGGGTTTAGAAGTGTAGTGACAAGAAAGGTGGTAAGGGCGATTTATTGAATATGTATATCTCAATTTTTGCTTATGATTGAATTAGTAATGAAGTGATATACCCTTGTTTGTTAGTTTAGTAAAAGTTAGAGGAGGAGTTATTAGTTAAGGTGGATTGTTGTTTTCTTAGGGTAAGGAAAGAGTTATTGATGGTATTTGTGGTGTTAGAAAAGTATAGGTTATTGATGAAAGTACTTGGTGGGTAAGTGTCGTTAATCTAGGCGCTCTCCAGATTGCAATAGGAAGTTAAGTTAAGACGTAGAGAGCTATGAACTATGTTAAGTTGTGTATGAAGGATAGATAGTAGTAACGGGTGAAAGAAGGATGTGTTAATGGATTGTGAATAAGATAGGCTATATGATTAGGACCAATTATTATTGTTATGAAGTTTAAGTGGGCTAGTGTTCATGGATGTGTTGTTTTGTAATCTTCACGTGGGAGTTATGCGTGAGATGGAGTTGTAAATTAGGTGAAGTGTGAGACCTTAAGTTTGAACGATTGGTGATCATGAAGCCGAATGTGACGGTTTCCGGATTAATGGTATTAGTTGCTGGAAGTGACCTAATAGGCTTGAACAGTGTACACAAGAGTTTAAGTGTAGTTGACTTGTAATTAAGTTTAATATTATATTATGATGAGAAAGTTCACCCAAGATATTATGGGACTGCTTTAATTTCGAGGATTAGTGTATGTGGTGTAGTGAGTCGTGCCATGGGATTGTTAGATGGATAAATACTAGTTAGACGATGAATGATGTTTTGATGGCTAAGTTAAGGCAAGGCATATGATTGGAAATGTTGATCCTCTTAAGTGTGATTTTGATTCTTATGGGTTAGAAACGTAAGTTCATAGGCATGGTATTAGAGGGAGAAGAAAGAAGTAACATGGTCTATCAAAAGGTTAGAAAGTATTCAAGTTGAGCTAATAGAAATAAGAGTTGAAGCACTAGATGGTGTACATTCCGACGATAGAGATGTTCGTGGAGATTCGAAATTAGTAAGCATTTGAGAATTTGAGTGGTGTCTTAAAGCTAAGGGGGGAGATGATAGAACAAGTAGTCAAATCAAGCTTTTACATTTTAGTAGAAGTACCAGTAAGTTGTAAATTTATTGTGAGAAAGATCGGTGCTTAACCCAATGTTATTTCAGTATTTTCAGCTGTCCCAAAACCTACTCATGCTTTACATTTTAGTTCCATGATCTTAATTCATATTCATACACGTGATGGAGAATTACATACTCTTCTAGTTTCCAAAAATGAGAAATTCCAGTTCTTCTAGCAGTTGGAATCACATTCCATAAGTTATGAGCTCTAAATTCAGGACATGCCGCCCATGACTCATATACTCAAGTTTTACAGTATGTTCAGTTCCAGTACTCAGGCAATACTCTTATTGATCAGTGAGATTCAGTTTCCGTTATGGGTGTCTTCAGTTTTGATACCTTAATGAACCCATTGTATTTGATATTTTATTCCTAAGGCCTCAATAGAGAGAGTCAAGTTATTTACATTATCCCTTCATGTTTCAGGTCTTCATGTTTTAAAATTTTGTGACCTTTTCATTAAGTCAAGCTAATGGTGTTGAGCAGTTGTCTAGAAGGGAGAGAAGATACTTCCTTATCTATGATAGAAGGTGGTGTGCTCACGGCGGTGAAGTGAAGTTAGATTGAGGCTAAGTCCTTGATACATGCCGTGGTTAGTTGAAGTTTTAAATGTTTATTTGGAAAGATTGTTGTGCGTTGGTTTTATGCACATCTATGAGGTTGTAGGAATAGTAATACAGAGTTTTTGTGTATAGTTTAATTGATTGAGAAAATGTTATATGTGCCGTTTAAAGAATTGACCAGTATGTGTGAATAATGTAGTTGATGGAATCTTAGAGAAAGCGAGGAAGATGATTTATGAGTGTTCTCTTAGAGGTGCATGTGCGAAGTGCGTATGTAGTTATGAGTATAGGCTTAAATGTTATGGTTGTATATCTAAAAGAATGCACCACAAGTTAGCGGATTCCTAGTATAAGATTGTATGTGGTTGTTGGAGTAGCAATAAGAGTTATGTTTGAAGTGAGGAGTTTTGAGGCTCAGTGTGTATTGGTTCATGATATAGATTAATATTATAGTGTTATGTGGCGTATCTCATGAGTACTTGGAGTTAGGCTTGAACATAGTCGAGGGAGTAGTTGGGAAGTGTTGCTAAGTTTGGAAGCAAGGAGTTATGTTTCCCAAGACCTAGAAATTCCTATCTTAATTTATGCCATATGGGTCCTTGTTCCCATATGATAGGATTGTATCAAATTATGGTTCATTTTCTCCCCGAACAATGTCATTTGAATCTTTTGGAGGGAATGTTGAGGGACGTTTCATTTGGGCGCAAGTGTTCCTTCTTTTGATGAGATCCCCTTCGTGACCTTTGATTCTCAGTCTCTGAATAAACCAAAGATATCGATTCCTTAAAATCAGTTTCCTTTGTTTAAGATCCAACTATGTGACCATTCTCATTATGAATCACATGTTCTATGAAGTATTCGAAAGTTTGGAGTGAAGTAAGTCGATTGTTTTCGTTATCCCAACCTTTTGTGCTTATTTGCATGGTATTCTGTACTTATTCATCGACATTCGAGGACGAATGTTTCCAAGGGGGAGATGATGTAATACCCGAGAAATTTTTCGTTGAAATTTTGTGCATAAACGTGTTGGGTTCTATCTTCTAGAATGAATTATAAATTTTCCGTGCGAAATATCTTATATTATGACCCACCATTGAGTAGAGTATCAATAATCTTTCCAACGATATGTGTATCATCCAAAACGGACACCCGAGCGACGAGTTATGAACATTCCGATCGAACCGTGAATAGTAGTGAACAGTAAAACGTGCAGGAAAAAAAAGTACTGAGGCCTGACGTATTTTTGCTCCAACTTTAAATGATCATAACTCCTTGTACATAAAGATCTGGGTAATTTACTATATATCAACAGAAATCTCTGCGAGTTCTCTTTCTGATGAAATTGGTTTCATCCAATTTGTCTACCGGAGCAAAAAGTTATGGTCGATCTACTTCAGCCTATCAAAAGTGAATTTTTGGGTCAACTTCAAACGATCATAACTCCTCTTAAACAATGATATGGGTAAGATACTATATATAAACGGAAAGATATGAGAGTCCTCTTTCTAATGAAATTGGTTTCATCCAATTTGGATATCAGAGTAAAACGTTATGGTTGATCTACTTCAGACTATCAAAACAGTCCACCAAAGGACAGATTCGAGAATTATTTGATTTTTAGGGGCGTTTTGGTCATTCCCCCTCACCCAAAATCCATCCAAACCCTATATTAAAGCCTATTAGAAGTATTATATGTTATATTTCATCAAATTCCCTCAAAAAGAAAACCCTAAGCTCCTACATCCAACTTCAAGAACCTCCAAAGTTCACCATTAATTCTGCAAATTTATTCAAGATTCCAAGTTCCTAGTTCAAGAACTCAAGAACCATCATTCAAAGGCACGATTAACATCTCAAAAAGAGTATCGATCTAAAGTTCATCATTCAAGGTATGTGGGGTTTTTCAACAAGAACTCTCTTTCGTTCTTGTGCCCAAAAGTAATTTTCCTTACAAAGACATGATTTTTATTTGATTTTTTTTATGAATTTGAAGCATGAACCCATATCTTATGATGATTATTATGAAATCTTGATGTTTATGATTTTGAAAGATGAATTTACATGTGTGGTGATATAAAGCATGAATCTTGAACGATATTTATCATGATTTTGATATTTGGGTCGCGAACCCCATTTGAAATTGTGTTTTTGAGAAAATGTGTGTTATAAGCACGTTGATGTTGAATATTTGAGATGTTTTGAATGATTTGTCCATTTGGTTGTGAATGAGTTATTTTGAACTCAACTGTGAAATAAATCCACGTTTTTATTGATTATGATAAAGGGGTAGCAAATTGGCTCCCGATGAAAATTGTTGAAGTGTTTATTGTGGATTTTCTTTAATGTTTGCCTGAGGCTGATTTAATTTCTGAGCTATGTCCGGGAGTAATCATTAGCACCAAGTGGGAGGTATAAAGTGACCTTACTTCCCTAGAACTACGTGCCCCCGTAGGATGTGAGCCTGAGGTTGATTTATATAGTGATCACTAGTGTTTTTGAATTGATACTAGAAGTCCTACTCCGATGTCAAGGATAGGATGGCTCTCCCCAACGTGGGTTGTACGTTGGACTCCATGTAGCTCACATGGTTTATGTCGGTTATAGGATCTCCCAATGTGTGTGTGTGTACTCTTCTATCTGAGATGAAAACATATTTGCTTAAAAGACTGAGTTTGAGAAAGGAGAAAGTCATTATTCTTAAAAGATTTAAGGAGTATATTCTAATGAGAATTGACATGAGATTTGATTGTTTTGATGGTTTGAAATTGAGATGAAAGTGAATTGAGAACGTATTGTAATGACACTTCTTTTACTTTACATGTATTATTCATCCATGATTTTAATGATTTAATTCGAGCTAAGTGAGTCATCTATATCAGCATGCATAATTTTATAAACTGTGATGATATTAAGATATTATTTTATATATGCATTGCACCCCCATATGCTCAGTATCTTTCCATGGTACTGACCCACATATTTGTATGTGGGCTACATTTTCTCGGAATGTAGGTACAAGGTATAGTTGCACCTTCGGATCCAGTCAGCTCGTGGTATCCAGTCAGCAGGTGATGAGTCCTTTTGATTCAAGGGCTTGGGTTAGTTATGCAGAGTTTATAGTGTTGTATTTTCTTTATTCAGTCGTATTGAGTTGGGGTAGTCGGGAGTCATGACCCGACTACCTACAGTCAGTACTAGTAGAGGCTTCATAGACAGTCAGTAGAAGTTGATGTATTTTGTTTCAATTTTGGTTGTAAAGGCAGAATTGTAATCCTGTAAAATTCCATTCTTGTATCGATCAGATTCAGAAAAGAGTTAATTTCTGCTAATTTATATGGATTTGTATTTTTATTCAGTTGCTTATGAGTTATGCCAGTAGAAGGGTTAGCTTGGGGTCACTTGTGACCCTAAGCACCGTGTGACGTTTCGGGACCCAATTTCGGGGCGTTACAAACCTCTTTCACGATATTGCTACTTCAGGAGCAAATCAAGGCATATATCATATATTGCTACCACATTTTCTTCAAGAATGGAGCAAATTGTCATATTTCAGATCTATCATATATTGCTACCACATTCACTTCATGAAATAGAGCATATTCAATGGGTTGGATTTCATGACTTTTCACCAAATATCTATTATTTTGTCTTAGCCATCATAATATTATCCGTATGGTGCATTGAGATTCAAACTCAACGTCTTACTCATATAAAATCGTCTTAGGCATAAATCGATGGGATTTGAACCCAACACCTTATCAAATACATGTTATTTGTGTACAAGCAACATTAATATAAGATCCTTTATTTATTTTAGGAGTATGTAATGACAAAAAAAACACATATATCTGTAGCTTCACTTCTGATTTTTAATATTAACCTGCAAAAACGTTACTTCTTAATAAGTAACTCTTATTACTAGTTCCAAACAGCATATAAAATAATTTATTAATAGTAACTCTTATTACTAGTTCCAAACAACATATAAAATTAATATTAATACTTATCTCATAAAGGAATTTCATTCTCGAATGTAGAGTTTTGTGCAACATGATTTTTGTGCAATTAACCTTGCTCTTGTTGTGTGCACTTTGTCCGTAGCATATAATTTATTAGAGACTCGTGCTGATAACGTGTTATAAAATATAAAGTAAGAATAACAAAAATAAATAGTGACTTCTTTATTTCTCTTGAGGGTGAGAAATCATGAGATTGTGTATACAATGAACAAAACCTCCCTCTATTTATAGAAAAAAAAATATTCCTAGTTTCTGAATAAAAGATTTCTGACTAAAAGACAAATACTTCAAATCATGATAGATATCAACTGGATCTTGATATAAATCTTATTAGATCTTGATAGACATTCATTATAATGTAAATACATTCATAACACAGATCATCTGAAAAATTATTTATACGTAAGTTAGCGGCCTTAGTAAAACAAAATTTATAATCTTAAAGATAACAAGTAAAATGTAATTTAAACTCATTTATTCATTTCTTGGTGCACGTAGAATTGCCTGCCTCAATTTATTTGCACTCATTACCATTTTATCCAAGTCCTAAGATCCTTACGTAGGATCCTTTTTAATGCGCGTCCAATTATTAGTACATTTATGATTATCATTGTGTTATTTTCTAAGTTGAGTAACGAATGATAAAAGTGGAAATTGCTTTCCTTTGCTGTGAAAAGGTCAGCTTTCCTATCCATACACCAAACAAAAGAAGTTTGGACAAAGAAAAGCTTCGCCAGCCAATTTCCTCTTAGGATGTGTTTAAACTTTGGCAGGAAGGAAAAAGTTTCCAAGTGGGACTTTATTTATTTTTCAGTATTTGATATTCTCTCCGTTTGCTTTTACTAGTCATAAATTTTCTAATTTGATTTCTACTTTTATTTGTTATTTTTCATTAATCAAGACAAAATAATTTTCTTCTTCTTCTATTATACCCTTAATTGATTACTGCTAGTAGCATTGAATAAACCAACCTTGTAAAATGTTTCAAGATCTTTTGAAGTCTCCAAAAGTCAATTTAATAGTGTGGGAATTGACAAAGTGTTTAAACCATTCATTAATAAATAAAAACATACTCCTATAACATGAAGTATTTTGATTTGAAATATTGATCTTAAAAAGTTTATGAACATCTTTTATGCTCTAAGAAATGAATAAAGATATAAAAAATATATTGACGAAAACATTTGAAGTTTCAAAAAATATCAAAGTAGAGGATTCATTTAAATTGATTGAAGATTTAAAAATTATTGAAGTCAGGGGAGATGAAGGTCAAATACAAGCAGATGGGGATTCAAAGACAAAAGTTAAGCATGTTGCAGAAGGTGAAATTGATCTGAACAAATTTCTCGATGAAGGAGAAGAGACATTTTGTCTTGTATCCATTTTTGTTTGAAATCTCATTTCATTATAGCATTTTTATAATGAAATATTTGGTGGAAAAGCTCAAAATGTTAGTATAAAAATAATGGAGAAGTTTAAATTATTTTCCTCCAAACATGAGAAATTCGATATAGAATTAATCAAGCTAGTAAGGGTACTTCAAAATAATTCAACTTTGACATGTTTATTTATTATTAAGTTTGGAGTCTTTCGAAAGTGCACTTTAGGTTTTGGACTGGTGATATTTCAAGAAAAAGGAAGAAGATTTTTGTTACTTATCAATGTCAAAATCGACAACAATAAGTCAATAGCGTGTAGGTCCATATGAAGGAAAAAAAAAAGGAATACCATAATGTTGATCTTATTTAGTCTAATGTGAATACCAAATATGAGTAAACTGTGAACACTTCACTAGATTAATATAACGTACTTTGTTTATGGGTTCTCAACTTATAATTCTTATATATTTACTAGATTTTTATATATAAATATTAATTCCTCATGAAAGTTAACCCTGAGAAACCCCATACGGCGCACTGAATCCACCCCTAATCACAGTGTCACTCAATCATTTCTTTTTTAAAAATAGGTGGCTGATTGGGCCTCTTTATTTCACCAAAAAATATTTGGGGGAAATAACATAAATTCCACTAGTTTGCTTCTTGATTACGCTCTCTTTCGAATTTTAATTATTCATATACATAACTTGATATCAGAACTGTTAATTTATGGGTACAAAATTTGTATGTTTCTATACAAACTTCAACACTAAGTTCAAGAATAGTTTTCAAGAACTACAATGAAGTTCACCACCTTCAAACACAAGTTCAAATGAATATTCAAACGAACTATCAAAATGAAGTGTTTATCAACTTTGAAGCAGAAATTTAAGAACAAAGTCCACCGATTTTACGGTATGTCCTTAAGAAATTTATTTCCCTAGAGTACCCGAGGTTATGAAATCTTTCCTCCCAGGATAAAATGATTCACTTTCTGAAAGTAGCAGTACGTCAAACTTTCAGAAACTTCAAACGCACTCAACGGTTTGATGATCACATGAGAGTTTTAGAAGAAGAAGAAGATTGTTTTTCAACTCAAAAATCATACATTTACCCGAGGAAAAGTTCAGGTATTTATAGCCATTAAGTGTCCCTTTGGAAAGGAAGCAATGGTTCATGAAAAAGAGATACCTTTCTGAAATGATACGTCACCTGCGCTGGACCTGCGACCGCAGGTGACGTTTGACGCAAATCCGAATTCCTTAGAAAAGGAAGCAATCGTTCATTAAAATTTGTCCAAAAATTAATCTCTCAATCATTTATCAAATACAAAGCCGAAGCCCAGCGAGCGACGACGACGGCGTGAGACATCTCTTGTTCTTGCCTCACTATCAACTTGAAGGAGTGTCTCTCAATAAAAACACAAGATTGTTCTGGTGGGAGAACTTGACTTTCTTAACTGAAACTCCACTTTTCCATCATTTTTCATTCACACATCAACTTAGAACCCAACAATCCCCCAAATGAATGGGGAATGACTATCTTATAAAAAAAAATTATGGACAAGTGTGTGATCAACAAGAAAAGACTGATTCCATCTGAATCAGTGAATTTTTTTTTGAACTTTTCGAAGTGAACATGCATCGGATGTACTCAATAAATTGGTAGATTTGATATCTTTGAACCGTCGAATTTTAATGTACACCTAGACAACACAAGTCACACAAACAACCTTTTACCATTTATGATTCTCACAGTTTTGTTCATTTTAGCCATGAACAGTCCTGGTTTCATGAGAGCTTAGAAAATAGGCCAGCGTCTTCCATTTCACTTTCACATAGGTGATTTCTAAACGTTTAATCCTATAGATCAAACTATTTGATCAAATCTACCAAACTTAAAAATCATTAAAATACTTCAAACCATAAGTCTTATCCTTGTTCTCTGAACATTGTCTTCATCATGAGAATGAGTTGAGTATATTGACAATTTTGAACTGTCAGTCATAATTTTACTTGATCTTCTTGAACTTAGCTCTTGGAATCTCCAGTCTACTAGGTAGAGTTACTGTAATGCTGACTTATTCTAGGTTGTAAACTCATTTCCTTCGATGTTCTCTCAACTCTCTCTCTCTAGATAGGTCTTTTGTAAGTAAATCTAACACATTATCCTTTAACTTTACATAGTCAACAGTGATAACTTCACTAGAGAGTAATTCTCTAATGGTATTATGTCTCCGTCTTATATGATGAGATTTACCGTTGTACATCATACTTCTTACCCTACTATCGCTGCTTGACTATCATAGTGTATACATACTGGTGCCAAATGTTTGGGACAATAAGAAATATCTTTCAAGAAATTTCGGAGCCATTCAGCTTTTCACTGGCTTTATCTAACGCGATAAATTCAGATTTCATTATAGAGCGGGCAATACATGTCTATTTGGACGATTTCTAAGAGACTGCCTCTCCATCTAAAGTAAATACATATCCACTCATGGATTTTACTTTATTCGATCTGGTGATCCAATTTGCATCACTATATCTTCAATTACCGCTGGATATTTATTATAATGCAAAGCATAGTCTTGACTATGTTTTAGATACCCTAAAAATCTTTTCATTGTCATCCAATGAGTTTGATTTGGATTACCCGTGTACCGACTCAATTTACTAATAGTACATGCTATATCTGATCGCTTACAATTCATTATATACATCAAATTTTTCAACACTCTTGCGTAGTTCAATTGTGAGTCACTTTTACCTTCATTCTTTTGAAGTGCAAAGTTCACGTCTAATGGAGTCTTGGTAATAACAAAATTTAAATACTTGAATTTGTCAATTTCAATACAATGAGACTATGACAACAATAACCCTTATAGAGTTTTATAGATTCGTATCCCTAAGATCACATCCGCAACTCCAAGATCTTTCATATCAAACTTGTTCTCAAGCATTTGTTTCATAGTGTTTATGTCAGAAATATCTCTACTGATGATCAACATACCATCCATTTACAAACAAACAATGACCTTGTGATATGGAGTGCCCTTAATGTAAACACATTTATTACATTCATTTATCTTGAAGTTATTTTCCAACATGATTGGTCAAACTTTGCATGCCACTATTTGAGTGCTTGTTTTAGTCCATAAAATGATTTAACAAGTTTGTACACTTTTTTATCTTTACCAGGAATCACAAAACCCTCAGGTTGTTTTATGTAAATTTCTTCTTCCAATTCTCCATTTAAGAATCTTCTTTTTACATCCATTTGATGAATTTTTAGATCATATACTGCCGCTAAGGTAACTAATATCCGTATGGACGTTATCCTTATTACAAACGAGTATGTATCAAAATAATCAAGGCCTTATTTTTGCATAAAATCTTTCATACAAGTCTTATCTTTTATTTGTCAATAGTACCATCTCTTTCATTTTTTCTTTTGAAGATCCATTTAGAACCTAAAGGTTTATTTTCTGGAGAAAGATCAACCACTTTTCAAGTGTGATTTCTCAAGATTGAATCAATCTCACTATTGACTGTCTCTTTCCAAAAGAATGAGTCTGAAGAAAACATCGTTTCCTTAAACATTAGAGGCTCATTTTCTAGGAGAAACGTTACAAAATCTAATCCAAAGGAAGTTGACATTCTTTGACGTGTACTACGCCTTGGATTCTTATTATTAAGTACATCCTCACTTGCTTCAACTCAAGGTCGTTAGACCCTCCACTAGACTGCTCACGTCCAGTTTTATACGGGTAAATGTGTTCAAAGAACTCGATATTATCTGACTCAATTATTGTATTTTCATTGATATCCAAATGTTCAGATTTATGAATTAAAATTTACATGCTTTACTGCTTTTAGCATATTCAATGAACACACAGTCCAGAGTCTTAGGTCTTATTTTTATCATTTTAGGCATAGAAGTTTGGACTTTTGCTAGACATACCCACACTTTAAAATATTTTAAGGTGGATTTCCTTTTTCTTGCATTTATCATATGTAATTAAATGTGTCTTACTATGGAAAATTTTATTAAGTATTCGGTTAGCTGTAAGGATAACTTTTCCCCACAAGTTCTGCGGTAAACTCAAACTTATGTGTAAGGCATTCATCATTTTCGTTAATGTTTAGTTTTTCTTTTCCGCAATTTCATTTGATTAAGGTGAATATGGGGCAGTAGTTTGATGAAAAATTCCATTTTCTACACATAGCTCCGCAAAAGGAGATTCATATTCTCCACCCCTATCACTTCTTATCATTTTGATCTTTTTCTCTAACTGATTTTCAACTTCTGTTTTGTATTGCATAAATGCGTTTATTTCCTCAGCCTAACTATTTAGCAAATAAACATAATAGTACCTAGTGCAATCGTCAATAAAAGTTATAAAATACTTTTTCCCACCACAAGATGGTGTTGACTTCATATCATAAATGTCTGTGTGAATTAAGTCTAAGGGATTAGAATTCCTTTCAATGGACTAATCTAGATGCTTATCATACTTTGATTCCACACATGTTTGACACATTGATTTATTACACTCAAAGTTTGACATAACTTCTAAGTTAATCGGTTTTCGTAAAGTTTTATAATTGACATGTTCTAACCGTTCATGCCACAATTCATTAGACTCAAGAAAGTAAGAAGAATTAGAACTTTTATTGATCTCAACGGTCATTACATTGATCTTAAACAGGACCTCGGTGAGGTATTATTTTCCTACATATACTTCTCCTCTGTTAATTACAACCTTATCAGAAACAAATACATATTTGAATCCATTTTTGGTCAGAAGTGATATAAAAACCAAGTTCTTTCTCAACTCTGATATATGAAGGACGTTGCTGAGTGTCAAAACTTTGCCTGATGTCATCTTCAAGAAATTTTTCCTATTCCTTCAACCTTTGTTGTTGCGGAGTTAGCCATATGAATTTTCTCCTCATCTTGAGCCGAAGCATATGAAGCACACAACTCCTTGTTGGCACATACATGGCGGGTGACATCGAAATTAATTCACTACTCTTTAGGATTACCCACTAAGTTGCATTCTGAAAGCATGACTCATAGATTATCCACTTTATTTTTGGATTCAGCCATGTTGGCTTTATCCTTCTTCTTTACCTTTCTTAGAGACCCGACAATCTACGGAATTATGGCAATCCTTTCCATAATTAAAGTAATTTTCTTTAAATTTTTTCTTTGAAGGATTGCTTTGTTGTCCAGATGCTTTGAGTTGTTAGTGTCATCCTCTACAATGTTAGCTACATTGATTGCGGGATTACCTTTTGACCATTTTTCGACTGCTTTGTTATCTTCTTCAATGTGTAACCTGACAATGAGGTCTTCGACTGACATCTCCTTCTTTTTATACTTCAAGTAGTTTTTAAAATCCTTCCACAAAGGTTGTAATTTTTCTATTAGCCGCTACTTGAAAAGTCTCATTCACAATCAAACCTATATCAAAGGTCATGTGATTATTAAGAACACACTTAACATGTTTAAATAAGGTATTTAATATATTTATACCTTCTGCCAGGAGATCATGGATGATTACTTGCAATTCTTGCACTTGAGGGATGATAGTTTTACTGTCAACCATCTTGAAGTCAAGAAATTTTGCAACAAAGAACTTTTTAGTTCCAACATCCTCAGTTTTATATTTTCGTTCCAAAGCATCCCACAAATCTTTCGAGGTTTTCATACCGTTGTACACATTGTACAGGTCGTCTTGGAGTTCACTCCATATATAATTCTTACATAAGAAGTTCGAGTATTTCCATGACTCCATTAAAATAAACTGCTCCTTGTCCGGTGTCTCTTCGGGAAATTCTGGAGTATTTTCAGAGATGAACCTTTGAAGACTTAGAGTCCTCAAATAGAAGAATATCTTTTTCTACCAACATTTAAAATCTACACCCAAAAACTTTTTGGGTTTCTTCGTAGGTGACATTGCAGGCGCAACACTTGTACGGCTTGTCGTAGCAACAGTTGTTGCTGCTACACTTGTCATTTCAACACTTGCATGACTTTTAGCATTCATTTTGATGTTACAAAAAGACAACCAACTTAGTATGTCAGAATACTAATTATAAATTTTTAAGAACTTTAAATACCAACTTGATTTTAGTTTAATGATGAAGTTTTTATGTTCTTCCAATCGTCAATCGAATGAACTTTAACTCGTGATGAAGTTTTTATATCTTTAAATCACTATTAAATTCAAACAGAGTAGAAACTAATAACCTTTAATTTCCAGAAACCAAACAGTACGGAGTAGATAAATTTATTAAGATTGTTAATTTATGGATATAAAATCTATATGTTTCTATACAAACTTCAACACTAAGTTCAAGAATAATTTTTAAGAACTACAATGAAGTTCAACACCCTCAAACACAATTTTAAATGAATATTCAAATGAACTATCAAAATAAAGTGTTTATCAACTTTTAAAAAATAAAAATGAAGCTGAAATTTAAGGATAAAGTCCACCGACTTCACGGTGTGTCCTTAAGGAATTTATTCCTCTCAAGTACTCGAGGTTATGGAAATTTCCTCCCAGAATAAAATTGTTCACTTTCTGAAAGTAGCGGTACCTCAAACTTTTGGAAACTTCGAACGCACTCAATGGTTTGATGATCACACGAGTTTTACAAAAAGAAGAAGATTGTTTGTCAACTCAAAACTCATACCTTTACCTGAGGAAAAATTTAGGTATTTATAGCCATTAAGTGTTCCTTTAGAAAGAAAGTAATGATTCATGAAAAAGTGACACCTTTCTAAAATGATACATCACCTGCGCCCGGTCTGTGTTTGACCTGCGCTAGATCTGTGGCTGTAAGTGACGTTTGGCATAAACCAGTGGCTTATACGTTGGACCAACGCCAGTCAAAGCTTGTATACTCTAGGTTTCGCCCGAGCTACACACAGAGGTCGGTATTTATGTCTCTTACCTCAAAGGGTTGCGTCCCTTCGAGGTGCGGTGTATATGTGTTTGCATTGCATCCGAAATAGGTTGTGGATTAAAACTTCACTTATTTTCCAAGTTTCAATTAAACTTTGTCCAAAAAATTAATCTCTCTCTCAATCATTTTTCAAAAAAAATTACTCTCTCTCTCAATTATTTTTGAAATCCAAATCCGAATTCAAATTCGAAGGAAGCTGAAGCCGAAGCCAAAGTGAAAGATGAGCGAGCGAGAAATGACGACGTGAGGAATCTCTTATTCTTGCCACACTATCCACTTTAAGGAGTGTTTCTCAATAAAAACATAAGAAAGTTCCTTTCTCACACCAATGTGGGAGAACTTGACTTTCTTAAGTGAAACTCTACTTTTCCTCCAATTTGTTCCCTCCATTTTCCATTCACACATCAACTTAGAACCCAACAGGAACAAACTACAGAATCGGAAAACTAAACTACGATATAAAAATAAAAGACAAAGGATAGATAGAAAGAAAGAACACGATACAAAGGAAAGATAGAAAGAAAGAAATAGATAGACATAATGAGAGAATGAATAGAAAACCAAGGGTGTATCAAACCCCTAACCCTTTATTCAATGTCAATCAAAGCACCTAACTTTTACGTAGACCTCAAGGAAATTGGATTCTCAAGCAACCTATGTTTCAAAATGAAGTATCAACATAAGCTAATCTAAGCATGCCTAACACTCTCACAAGAGTATACATTCATAAACATTGAAGTCTCAGGAAATTGTCACGCCCCTAGCCTAGCCTAGGCAGGGCGGACAAGAACCGTATGAGTGATGGATATGTGGCTGACATACATACTGTGCGAAGAAGTTGCAATTTACAAACAATAATAAGGGGATATGTACAGTTATAACCATGTATGATGACTAAACACTGCCTATGAAGCCTCTACGAGAAATTGCAATTGTACCGAAGAAGGTGGCTGGGGAAGGACCCCAACATACCCAAACTATCACCGAAAACATAATAAAAAAATTATTAGACATTTACTCTCTCCAGATAATATAGGAACTCACTGACTGCTTTGCTGAATACGGACGATTTCCTTGTATAGAAGTCTGCTCATCGATACATCTGATCCTATATTTACAGAAACACAATGCCCCAAACGTAGGGACGTTAGTACATATAAAATATGTACTAGTATGTAAATAAAATAGAATAACAAGTAAACGTATAAGAATGCTCAATGAGTCAGACAATAGAGTGAGCAACTGCGGATGACTGAATACTAAAACCTCTAATATGAAACTATAACTCATCAAAGAACGGGTGACAAATACACCATATAAGATTGTTACCTATGTACTTACCTTATTAACTTATCATACAACCAATTATGAATAAATCATCGTTATTAAGGGCCTAACAATTTGCCTAAGTGATGTCTTGTGCCTAGTTTTAATACAAATAATCATATGATGGCCAACCCAGGGCAATCTATGTCAAGTGTACCATATCTATTACCCAGATACTCCTGACTATGAGGTTATACGTATAACTGTCATCGCAGTCTGAAACAAGGTGCGCCCCTCCTTGGGACTCACTATAAGGGTCTGTCTGCAGGCCATATGTTCCATATATTGGCTCGAGTCATGGGAACTAGTCCAACCAACTACAAATACAAATGATGCCACAAGGGCAGGTACGCCACACATTCGGGCTCCCTATAGTGGTTTGGTCTCAATTCTGTGCACAGAATTATGTCGTTCGTGTGCCAAGCCAAACCTATGATACCCTCCCATCATTAACTTTTATCAAATAGTGCTTCGTGCTCCTATGCAAGTATATATTATGGCAAGTACTATTTAGTTATTCGAGTAATGCTTTCCATATACAATTGACTTCTTTGGTAGTATCGAACTATTACAATACTTGTACTTTATATCATCACATGACTATACTCTATGTGATCTAATATATTAATGCGACTATAGTATGGCCATTTATTCTAATTTATAACATATGGAGATATACTAGGTGACTTCTAAGAGGTCCTAATGAAGACGGACCAACTCTATAGATACTTGACTTGACGGGAGTAGTACAATGTTTTAACCTCAACAAATTGATGCAAGAAGCATGAATGTGCGTAATTTCAAATTAAAAGGATACGTGGTCATGTGTTAGGCATAAAGGAACCAAAAACTCTATTCACATATATCAAGTAAACTATCTCTGCTATTTCAGGAGAAACAAATGACTACAGGTGGTGCCTTACAGCAAAAGAGGTTTTAGCTTTACATACCTTTGATGCCTTAGCTTCCTAGCTACCAGTAAGAAACAAGTCTCAACAATTCAACCCGCGGGTGTGCAACCTTTGTTTTGCCAACCGCTAATTTTCACAATCCGATAGATAACCAATTTACTACAAGACAATACATATATCCATCAATAATACGTAGGTTCATCTAAGAATTCCTTCAACTAATCTTCACTCATGCCCGAAGTGATCGAATTATCCTACCCGAATTCCAAATGAATTCTTTAATTTCTTCCCAACTTAATATAATCCAATATCAAATCTGCCAATTAGTAGAAGTTCCCGAAAAATCTATTTTTTTAAAAAAAAACTTTCACATCTATCCTTTTCTCAAAAACCCTAATTACTTAAACCCATTTGAAGAGCTAATGTAAAGAATCAAATTAAATAACCCTAAATGTTTATCAATAATTGAATTCAAGAAAGGGGTAGAGAATTTACCTCTTAGGGTTTCACCCTAGCCATAAATTGAAACCAATTCCTTGGTGTTAGAAAGAAAAAGGAAGAGGAAATGAAAAATGGAAATATCAACGCTAGCCGTACTTGTTGCATCTCAATTTGGAAGCACAAAAAGAAACCCAAACAATTGATTTTAATGGTTATTGCAAAAGAAAAGAAGGAAAAGAAAATTGAGGGTCAAAGGAACTACCCAATAGTACGTTCTTGTTTCCTATTTCTTGAAACACAAGGATTTCTCCCCTCTTTTTTATCAAGTAGCATTTTTTTGTTTTTTTTAGAGAAATAATAGTAACGTGGGCCCCCTTCACTTGCACAAAATATTTATAGATATAATAAAATTTCTCACCTATTCTTTAACCCACCAACAACAATCATGCATACTATATACATACACACACATTTATATATACACACAATATATTTTTCTGTAAAATATGCGCACCCCGTAAATCTCTATAAGTTAAGAGTTATACTCAACGAAAATATTAAAATATTTTTTTAAATTACTAAGGTGTTACATTCTCCCCCACTTAGGATCATTCGTCCTCGAATGACGCGTACTTCTTATCTTAACCATATACTTACCCAATACATTTTGGAGATCATTTACTCAACTTTCACTTTCCTTAATCTATCTTAAGGTCTTAAAATTTGACTAACTCTTAAATTTTTTAAAAATTTTGACAGAGTTTCCCTTATAAATAGGCCTACTGGGAACCTGTCAGCTAGCCAAAACACATACAAATACGCTTCACATAGCGTCACAACAAAGACAAGCCAAATTACATACAACAACGCTTCACAGAGCGTCACGACAAAGACAATATCCAACAGATAATACACGAGGCTCCATTTGACCTTATAATCGAACAATAGCTATAAATAATACGATAACTTACCTTATACTCTGCATTTTAAAGCTGTATTTACGCAAGTTTCTAGAATCATAGTTACGCATCATGTACGTTCAGATAGTTCTTAAAATAAGTTAAGTATCTCGCCTTTTGCCCTTGTATTGAAATAACTCACCAGAGCAAAATAATTCAGATTTCAGGGAGAAGAAGTATAAATCATAACCTCAAAACGTTAGGATGGTATACACACAAGGAATGTTGCGTGCACTATAGCTCTATCTGGAGGCTATCATCACACTTAAGCCAACTGGATTGTCTCTGTATATCTAATATAAGAGTCATACATCATTTGCTTCTTCTTATACACTTAGAGCTCAGCTTGTCAATTTTGTGGAGCCATGTAATACCTTTTCTAGGTAATACCCGTCTAATAAATCAAATCATACAATAACTGTAACATGTTATCAAATAAGCATGAAATGCATGTGCTCATATAGATATCTAAGCCACAAAAAAAAAGACTTTTGACTTATAAATATATAAATTTGGTAGGTGTGTAACTTATGAAATAGTAAAATATAGGAACATGTAATCAATGTGCAAGTAAACTCTGAAATCTATGAACAGGTGGGATATAAAAAAAACTAGCATATGAATAGATAAATAGATGAACTAGAGCACGAACTCCATCATTTGGTCATATAGACGGGTATAATATTAATACCTAATACATGTCGCTATAAAAAGTAAAACATAAAACATATAATAAGTTACTTCTGATATATAAGAAAATATAATATAAGAGAACCTAGTACATGGGTTCTAGAATTGTAAAAGTACATAGCGAGCAGGTAAGCTAATCATAACCCCTAAATGTCTTCATTATAAAACTCATATATGAATATTTACACATAAACAAAGGAACCGTATATTATGCAAACAAATAGACCCTTGAAACTCTTAAATGCATACCCTCGAAAACATATGATATTCAAATAACTATACCACATATAAACAAATAATTTATCCAACCCATAATCTATGAATAAAAATCTAGAATATATACATAACATGTAGATAAATGAACTATATCATAACATTTATCGTATCCTTATGTAGATAAGTAAACTATGGGAGTGCTTGATACATAAATTTTAACGATATGAAAACTCATAATATGTAAATAACTTGATTATGACCTATGAGCATGTGAAATATAATCTTTGAGCAGATACATCTATAACCTATAAGAATTAAATATCTATCATATGAGCAACAAAACTTTACATTCTAATTATATAAACTCATGAAATGTATAACACTTAAACAATTATGCTTTTAGAATATATGACGTACAAACAAACGACATGTGAAGATTGTGACATGTAAATGATAACCATAGGACCTTGAATGAATAGCCACTAATGCGCATACACATAGACTATAATCAAATATTCTCTGAAACATGTAATGTGCATCAATACTTTATGAAACAAACTTATAAGCACGTTCTATATAAAACATGTAATATATAAACAATGATTCACAAAATATGAAACCTATAAACAAGAATTTATATTATAAATAACATGTATATAATTAACCCCTCATAAACGCATAACAAATACAAATAACCTATGAAAATAAGTAGTACGTAAATAATTAAATTACCATACATGCAATACATATAATCCTGCAAGTAAATTAGCAATAACATATATATATATATTGAATTCATGACAACTTAATCTTGTTGAGATTTAGACCCTTTGTAACCTATGAGAAATTTCATGGAGTCATCTAGTCCTAATTTTCGTACGAGCATACTTCTGCTAGTTCCAAATAACACTTAGGCTACTTTTATCCATATTCTCCTATATATATATTTTTTTAAGAGGGAGCATGGTCTAAGTAACCTGGTTGTCCATTCTTTCAGTCCTAGCATATCCTCCTTCATATATGTTCGAACACAAGAATTGGACACTATTACTATTAGTTTAATTAGTTATCTAGCATGGTAATGATAGAGGGTAATACTTTATAAACCTCTTACTGGAGTAGCAAGTTAAACCATTTAGCTTCTATGGATATCAGGTGCCACATCATGGAACTTGGTATCCAATAGCTCATATAGATTAGTGGACAGATGGATAAGCGAGATGCTAAAGACAACGTAACCCAAGAATTCTTGTTTATCATATACTTATAGAGTCATTCTGTTATCTCTCTGTGACACCTAAAGATTAGTCACCTTGGACTTAACAACTGAGATTCTACTACGCTTGGTAAAATTTCTACAATCATAAAAAAACAAAAATGAACAAAAATATATTTAAGGGTAATCCTACATTTTTCTAAGCCAAGCTGTGATTAGTAATTTTATGATGAACATGTATCAGGTGAGCACATACATCCCATTCTTTCCTTCCGAAGAAAATCTTATAAACTTCATTAATACCTAAGATGTATCTAGTTAGGCTGCAATGATACCTAACAAATGAGTACGATCATGTGAAATCAAGTGAATATATAACTGCTATATCTTAAGATATTTGTAATCTACTATTGGCAATCTATACATCTCTAGATTTATTCTCCTCCTACGCAAGTGCATTCTTAAGAATCGTTCTAGATCAATGTTTTTCTTATCGAGAGGGCCTACTAATTGACTGCCAACTCCCACTATTGTATAGAAAGGGTACCAAACCTTAAAGTGATATTAACATTATTTCTCACGATATGACACCACAACCCACTAAAGTTATATAATCACCTTTCTCTCTCTCTCTCTCTCTATATATATATAAATCATAAAAGTCATATTCTAACTAATTCCACGTATATATGTAGTCTAAGATGTTCAAATAATATATTATATTCTACAAATGTAATAATTTCCTTCTTATAATCACTTAATCAATACTATATTTTGATCTATTCTAGGCACAAATGATAACTCTTAATTTATGTCTAGCTCCTCGATATTTTCAACTCCAACCTTTGACCGCACACCATTGCGTTTTCTTTTTAAAACAAATCACAATGGAGTAATCTCTGCCCATATATTCCTACAAAATGATAACACTTATCCCTAAATTTGCTAGCCTGCCAAGGATCCAAATATGTAGGTCATTGCTTACTTGACATAATCAAATGCACGTATGTTATGGGGATGATCCATGTATCTGCCTAGAAAAATGTATTATAAAGCATCTATGCCCATTTGATCAGCTAGGAATACTCTTAATTAACATTGGTCAGATACATTTACCTAACAGTCAAAGCTATCAGTGTACCTTAAACTCATAAAGACCCGGTTAACTGCCTCTACACTAAAATTCTATATTACTCTTAAACTTATGGGTATATTACCGAGGAAATACTAAACATCCTCCATGTACTTAAATCCTACAAGTACCAAAGAGATCACGCAGAGAAGCTTTCAAACTTGAAAACCCACTAAACTTTTTGCAACATTTATATCGGGATATACCGCTTCCTATCTCCGTAATTCAACAACCCATAATTGAAAGGGCATATGAGTAATTCCTCCCATAGGTTCTTATGCAGTAACCAACACCAATACAATTATAATGGTAAAGTTCACCTGAATCTCTACTATGTATCTTCATTCTATAAGAAAGTGTAAACCCGAAAGGTCAAACTCACCAAGCTATCTCGAATCTTAGTTTAAGTCTTGTGGCTAAGCTTTTAGCTGTAAACTTCCTTTTGGAATGCTAGTATCTGTCCCATTAGCCTGATTTAAGGTTACCTTTAATAAGACGAATTCGTAACATGATTAAGCGGAATATGAATTAGAAGTAACACTTTGTAAGCCAACTTTGTTGCACGATCTAGATCATGAAAGAAGGTCAAAAATCCTAAATGCCTAAGCATCTCTCCCATTATAAATGTGGTGCACAACACATTCATAAGTGGGGCTCTACTAGACACATCTTCGTAGACTCCCCAGGACACCTTAAACCTAGGAATTTGATACCACTTTTGTCACACCCCTAGCCTAGCCTAGGCATGGAGGACAAGAACCGTATGAGTGTTAGATATGTGGCTGACATATATACTGTGCGGAGAAGTTGCAATTTACAAACAATAATAAGGGGATATGTACAGTTATGACTATGTATGACGACTAAACACTGCCTACAAAGCCTCTACGAGAAATTGCAATTGTACCAAAGAAAGTGGCCGGGGTAGGATCCCAACATACCCAAACTATCACCGAAAACATAATAAAAAAAAATATTAGACGTTTACTTGCTCCAGATAAGGTAAGAGCTCACCGACTGCTTTGCTAAATACGGACAATTGTCTTGTATAGAAGCCTGCTTATCGATACATCTGATCCTGTATTTACAGAAACACAGTGCCCCCAAACGTAGGGATGTTAGTACATATAAAATATGTACTAGTATGTAAAGCAGACAGAATAACAAGTAAACGTATAAGAATGCTCAATGAGTCAAACAATAGAGTGAGCAACTGCGGATGACTGAATACTAAAACCTCTAATATGAAACTATAACTCATCAAAGAACGGGTGAAAAATACACCATATAAGATTGTTATATATGTACTTACCTTATTAACTTATCATATAACCAATTATGAATAAATCATCATTATTAAGGGCCTAGCAATTTGCCTAAGTGATGTCTTGTGCCTACTATTAATACAAATAATCATATGATGGCCCACCCAAGGCACTCTATGTCAAGTGTACCATATGTGTTACCCAGATACTCCTGACTATGAGGTTATATGTATAACTGTCATCGCAGTCTGAAGCAAGGTACGCCCCTCCTTGGGACTCACTATAAGGGTCTGCCCACAGGCCATATGTGCCATATATTGGATCGAGTTAGGGGAACTAGTCCAACCGACTCCAAATATAAATGATGCCACAAGGGCAGGTACGCCACACATTCGGGCTCCCTATAGTGGTTTGGTCTCAATTCTGTGCACGGAATTACGTCGTGCGTGTGCCAAGACAAACCTATGATACCCTCCCGTCATTAAATTTTATCGAATAGTGCTTCGTGCGCCTATGCAAGTATATTAAGGAAATTACTGTTTAGTTATTCGAGTAATGTTTTCCATATACAATTGACTTCTTTAGTAGTATCGAACTATTACAATGCTTGTACTTTGTATCATCACATGACTATATCGCTATGTGATCTAATATATTAATGCGACTATAGTATGGCCATTTATTCTAATTTATAACATATGGAGATATACTAGGTGACTTTTAAGAAGTCCTAATGAAGACGGACCAACTCTATAGATACTTGACTTGACGGAAGTAGTACAAATGTTTTAACCTCAACAAATTGATGCAACAAGCATTAATATGCGTAATTTCAAATGAAAAGGATACGTGGTCATGTGTTAGGCATAAAGGAACCAAAAACTCTATTCACATATATCAAGTAAACTATCTCTGATATTTCAGGAGAAACAAATGATTACAGGTTGTGCCTTACGGCCAAGGAGGTTTTAGCTTTACAGACCTTTAATGCCTTAGCTTCCTAGCTACCAGTAAGAAACAAGTCTCAACAATTCAACCCGCGGGTGTGCAACCTTTGTTTTGTCAACCGCTAATTTCCACAATCCGATAACCAATTTACTACAAGACAATACATATATCCATCAATAATACGTAGGTTCATCTAAGAATTCCTTCAACTAATCTTCATTCATGCCCGAAGTGATCAAATTATCTAACCCGAATTCCAAATAAATTCTTTAATTTCTTCCCAACTTAATATAATCCAATATCAAATCTGACAGTTAGTAGAAGTTCCCGAAAATCTAATTTTTTTTTGAAAAACTTTCACATCTATCCTTTTCTCAAGAACCCTAATTACTTAAACCCATTTGAAGAGCTAATGTAAAGAATCAAATTAAATAACCCCAAATATTTATCAATAATTGAATTCAAGACAGGGGTAGAGAATTTACCTCTTAGGGTTTCACCCTAGCCATAAATTGAAACCAATTCCTTAGTGTTAAAAACAAAAAGGAAGAGGAAATAAAAAATTGAAATATCAACGCTAGCCGTACTTATTGCATCTCAATTTGGAAGCACAAAAAGAAATTCAAACAATTGATTTTAATGGTTATTGCAAAAGAAAAGAAGGAAAAGAAAATTGAGGGTCAAAGGAAGTACCCAGTAGTATGTTCTTGTTTCCTATTTCTAGAAACACAAGGATTTCTCCCCCCTTTTTCATTAAGTAGCATTTTTTTGTTTTTTCTAGAGAAATAATAGTAACGTGGCCCCCCCTTCACTTGCACAAAATATTTATAGATATAATAAAATTTCTCACCTATTCTTTAACCCACCAACAACAATCATGCATATTATATACATACACACACATTTATATATACACATAATATATTTTTCTGTAAAATATGCGCACACCGTAAATCTCTATAAGTTAAGAGTTATACTCAACTAAAATATTAAAATAATTTTTTTTTAAATTACTGAGGTGTTACAGAAATGAAATGTCTAAGCCACCTATTTATAGTATTTGCCTTTGCACAAATAGCCTATTATAAAAATTGCCCAAAATGACTATTTTGGAAATAACCCACAAGGGCTCTCTTTGTTCCTTGTGCCATGACATTCTTCGGCTCTAAGCTATCTTCCAAATGTGATATTGTATAATTAGGAGCTCAAAGAAGGTCCTCCAAACACATTCTTGAATCCTTAGGGTGATCATGGCTTGAACCTCCTTGTTTTGGCCTCGAATTGTGTGATCAAAAGTGTTGACGCTCATTTGACTTGTATTATCCTCCCCTTCTTGAAAAAGATTCGACCTCAAATCCAAACCTCGCAAAACCAAAGGAAGGACATGCAAACACAATATCCTCATGGAATGAGGTTAGAGTTAGCATAATCAATCATAACATCATGTCAAGGTTGCACACACTTAAGATATAACCAAACATCCTTCAAGCCAATGAAAGAGAATTCATCACTTATGGTGTAAATGACTTGGCCATAAGAAGCATTATGAAACAAGGAAACTATCAAGGTCGTAATACACAAGTGCTCCTTTGTTTCCCCATAAGATGATATCTAAAAACTCTTACCACTATCTAAAACAAATCTAATATCAACATGGACGTCATCAAATATAAAGAGGTTGTAAAGAAAGGTATAAAGAAGAGGAGTCCCATGCAAGGTGTTTCCATACTTTAGAGTAGCAAGGTACTCATGAAAGCTAGTAATAAAATCACTAGAAGTTGGAACAACCAAGCATGGAGTCAAGTCATTAGGATGCACATCACCCTTCCTTTCAAGACAAACCATGTTTACACAAAATGCATTTTCAACACAAACATGGTCATCATCATAGGCAAAAGTATAAAAAATAAAGGAGTTAAGGAAACCATACTTATCAAAATTACCTCTAATCATAAGTATATAAGTAGATGATACAAGAAAATGTAAGCACAATATATCTTTTTCCTTTAAGCAACTTTCCACAAGAAGTTCATTCACCAATGGAATCATGCTATTAGAGGAATTAGAGAATCTATGAGAAACTAATTCACTCCAAACCAAAGGGTATACCCAAGAAGTTGGGTGAATTTTTTTCATGGCACTTAGCATGTTCCCGAGAGTCCTCCCTATTACGTCATCTTGTCCAACCACACAAGTGTGAGAAGAACTAGGAAACCAAAGTTGTACATCAAGTACACACCAAGGACTCTTTCCTAAGAAATAAATAGATTGACATTAATATTGCAAGCCCACACAATTCAATCACCAACGACAAACGCCATAAAGGAATATTGAAGACACTAATACTATCATGGGGTAACATGATATCGATCAATTTCAAGGATCTAGTCAATATGAGAAAAATATCATCATGACTATAAGGATCACTAGGAATAGGAGGGGGTATGTACATACCTTGAAAGCAATGCCTTAAATTTTTTTAATCTTCCATAGGTGTTTTACAAGGGACTTCCCTTTCATACATCAACTTGGACCAATAGGCTTGATCCCTTTCCCTCTTTGTAGGAATCCCCTTGGTAGGTAACTCCTTCTCTCTATCCATGGGGTTATATGCTTCATCCTTTGTTATAAAGTATCCATCGACCCATAGAAGTTTGACTAGGTTCCTCTTCTGAGTCAAGACTTCAACTTCGGACTTCTCAAGTAAGAACTCATATAGGCCTTCAAGCTTATGCTCATGTGAGGTCTTATTTGAATCATCCTTTGGAAGCATTTGCTTATGAACCTCATTCAATTCAATCCTTGGATCAATATCCTCACATAACTCTCATTTTTTACCCAAATTCTTATCCCTTCCTTAGCTTCTTCTTCCCCTTCTGTCACGACCCAATTTCTCAAGTCATGATAGCACCTACTATAACCCACCAGTAGGCAAGCCAACCTGTAGTCCAAAATGGCTAGTAACATACTACCCAATTATATATAGAAAAAAATGCAGAATAGATGAGATAAGAGAATCAAATCACTACAAAAAAATGGATCAAATTGTGGGGGTTGATTTTACGGTTTGCGGGGGTTTAAACCCCCCCGCAAAATATAATTCTGGTGGTTCCCAAAACCCCCACAATTCGAGCCGTCACAAATAATTTACGGCAGTTTTTTTCCGACCCTATAATTAATTTGCGGCGGTTATTTTGCGGCGGTTGACCCCTGTTACTCTAAATTTAATTATTTTTATAATAAATTTTTATTTAAATGTTGCGGGGTTTAAAACCTCCATAAACTTTTTTTTAAAAAAAATTAATAGGCCCATCAATTTTCAATAACTAATTATAGATTCTAATTTTAGCTCAAATTTAATTGTTCCTTTAGACATAACATACAATTCAATATTTGTTCAATTCATATATCATTAATACAACATGAGTAATTAAACATTGTAATTGACAAACATATCAAAAATACATTGAACATTAAACTTCAAAATTAAATTTTCAACATTAACATCTTCAAACTCTAAATTTTCAACATTAGTATCTTTAAACTCTAAAATCAAATCTAAACACAAAAACTTCAATATTCTAAAGATCCACACCAGCCACACAATTACATCATCATAATTGAATATCCGAGATAAATGCAATGAAATCAAAGAATGTCATTAGGATCATTATTATTACGCGATCTCCTTGCATCCATGGGCGAAATGGCTCCACTAGCTGGATCACTTGGCTACATAAAAATACAAAGTATGAAAATCAATCGATAAACCGCTTTTAATATAAGTAAAGAGGACATTAAGCGACTCAGACTTAGCAATCTGAATAAATATATTATGCAAACAATATAATTATTCATAAGGAATTCCAAAACGACACCAAGAAGAATCTGAAGTACTTCGAAATTCTATTATTATTTATTATTCTTGTACTTTAATTATTGTAGTAATTCGCTTTGTTATGCTTTCACTTCCATTACTTATTCTTCTAGACTGCTTTGGATTAATTCTCCTTAAGCCGAGAGTCTATGAAATAGCCTCTCTACCTCGAAGGTAGGGTAAGGTCTATGTTATAGAATACTGAATATCGAGTGAAAAATAAAAATATTAAAAAAAAATAGTGGTCCCCACTGACCTGGAAATCATAGTAACAGACTTCCCTTGCAATAAGGAAAAACTGAAGTATACAAGTTACAAACTTTATATATATTCATTTTTTAGTCTCCTAACCCAAAACCAAACGACCAACCTTTATTTGCCAATCCCACAACAACATCTCTCATTCTCTCTGATATACACCTTTTCAAGTACTCTAACTTCTTCCTTTTTCCCTTTTCTGTTTCATCTTTTCTTGTTGATATTATGGAACTGTTCAACAACTTCCCTTTGTTTTATCTTATGAAGTTGATCAGCTAAAGACTCAAACTTTAGTACAAACTATTGGTCCTAATTGTACCAAAAGTTTAGGTAAAGTTACTTTCTTTTTTTCTCTCAAAACAATGATGTTTTCTTGAAAATGACATTTTATGTCCTTTTTTCTTTAACAGGTCTACAAAAATACTACAACAGAAAACCAAGAAAATGTATGTAGAAGAAAGTAATTATTTTGATGTTGCCACTCATCATGTGCAGCATGATGGAGTACTGGCAGAAGATGTTTTTGACATACAAGAACAACAAACATATCATCACAATACCTCCCAACAAGAATGATATCTTGAGTAGACAGATGTTCAAATTGCCTAAAGAAAAAAATGGAGACAAGAACCTTCCATTGCAAAGAGGTACAGATGTTCTTGCCCAATCATCATCAGAGGAAGAACTATAGTATCTCGTTGACACAACTATAGTCAAACGTAAAGAAGGTGCCAATGGTAATGTCTTATGACCAGCCAAAATTGTTGAATTTACAATCTGGGACGATTCTACTGACTTTTGGTTTGATAAAGAAGACGGCATGGCTGATGATTGTGTCCAACGCAAAGGTAGTGAGTGTAACTTAGTTAATGTGTAATAGACTGTCCAACATATGTAACAATAGGCATAATAAAATCACCATTGTCTAGTTAAAATTAATTCATTTGACACAAAAAGTATTGAAGTTAAATTCCAAACAAAATACTACAAGAACACCAGGAAACTAGTTAACTAAAGGATGTATACTTTGTTCTTTCGGTCAAGGTTAAAACTAAGACTCCTAACAACTCGCACCAATAGTGTCATTGAGTGGCCGGAGATAGATGAAAAGGTAGGCATACCCATCCAACCCGAGTAGTTCAAACAAAATAGTACATAGAAATAGATACCAATCCTTTTCAAAACCAAAAGTCATAGCATATCTTGTTCTACGTATTTCAAACTACCTTCAGGTTCATGTACTGGGAAAAGTCATCTAAAGTTAAACAGGAAAGGAGATCAAACACCGAGATCAAAAAAAGTAAAGAAAACTTTACTTACTGTTGTGGAGAAGCTGAGTTAGATAAGGTTTATAGTGAACACAGGAAAGCTTTAGAGAGAAGTCAGTACAGTGCACCTTGGTTTGATAAAGAAGACGCCATGGCTGATGATTGTGTCCAACGCAAAGGTAGTGAGTGTAACTTAGTTAATGTGTAATAGACTGCCCAACACATGTAACAATAGGCATAATAAAATCACCATTGGCTAGTTAAAATTAAGTCATTTGACATAAAAAGTATTAAAGTTAAATTCCAAACAAAATACTATAAGAACACCAGGTAACTAGGTAACTAAAGAATGTATACTTCATTCTTTCGGTCAAGGTCAAGACTAAGACTCCTAACAACTCGCACCAATAGTGCCACTGAGTGGCCGGAGATAGATGAAAAGGTAGGCAGACCCATTCGACCTGAGTAGTTCAAAAAAAATAGTACATAGAAACATATACCAATCCTTTTCAGAAGCAAAAGTCATAGCATATCTCGTTCTACCTATTTCAAACTACCCTCAGGTTCATGTACTGGGAATAGTCATCCAAAGTTAAACAGGAAAGGAGATCAAACACTGAGATCGAAAAAAGTAAAGAAAACTTTACTTACTGTTGTGGGAGAAGTTGAGTTAGATAAGGTTTATAGTGAACGCAGGCAAGCTTTAGAGAGAAGTCAGTACAGTGCACCTCTGCCTAAAGCATTTCTTCAAGGATTTAAAGCAAAATATCATGTTGAAGCTTCACATTCAGCTGCCATTCAACCTATCACGCGTGGATGCTGGTTCACACCGTATATGTATAAGGCAGAAGATATATTCTTAATGACGTTGTTGAATTAGATGTGAGAAGGAACAAAGTGTTTTCAGCTGTATATCAAAAGGTGTCTACAGCAACGACTGAAGATCAAATGGTTGCCTTTGTTTGCTCTATGTTTGTTAGTCTTACTCCTGAACTGGACGGAGTCATTACTAGTTTTCTTGAAGATAGACAAATATGTAGCTCCAGACAACTTTTTACTACTAAACAAATATCACTTGTCCTGCTATAGACGAAACTGCAGAACACACAAAGTTGAACAACTGAAATTACAAGAAAATTTTACAAGATTCATAGAATCAGACATAAGATGTAAGATGCAACCATTGAAGGAGCAGCTCACAAGTACCATAAATCACCTTTACACCATATTTGAGCCTAACATATTCATTGCAAGTTGTCGAGGCTACTGGGATAGGATGAGACAGATTAGTTTTGGTTGACCTTATGGTTGATTGCTTAGTGTTCATTTTAGTGTGAAAATTATTACTAATTCACTCTATTACAGCTTGTGCTAAGTTTCTTAGAGAGCAGGAAAGAAAACCAGTCTTGGTACAGGGGGCTCACGAATTGCAGTCTCTGCAAGTAGAAACTTGTTGTTTGGGTACAAAGTGCATTCAATTACTAAATATTTTGTCATTTAATGTACTTGGCATTTGCAGATCCTCGACAATACATTTGTGTCTCAGATGCAACAACTGTTAGGTAATTCACTTCAAGAGAAAGACCTCGAGCCTCCTAGGTCCATTCTTGAAGTGCGATCAATGTTTTGTCGAGATGCATCGAATAACAGAAATAACCGAGAGACTCTTCTTATAGAAAATGTGGACTTTTAAAACTCAAGAAAGTGACCATTCAAAAATCAAAAATCAAAAATCAAAGTGACCACTTAAAACTCGAAATACTGACATGACTCAGATAGAAGAATTACACACTTTCTAGGAAATGGTTGCCTACAACAAAAGGAAATAAATAAGCACTACAACATATACAGAAAACCACATTTTCTTTCAGTAAAAACTTACAACCAACACAAAAACAAAAACTATGTAGGTTCTACCAAGCAACTGTTCAACTTTATAACTTTCAGATGGTTACTGCAATAAAGGAAATGTTTAGGTAAAGTAATAGCTAGCACGATAAAGCTCAATCACATAAACCACCCTTCACAATACTTCATTTTAAATATGAGGGATAAACCACCACTCACAGTACTTCATTTTCAAGATGAGGGATAAACCAGATTATAAATATCTAATATACAAGTTTAAAGGAAATAGCATACTTGATCGGATCAACAAAAATTCCTTTTTTATTACAGCTTATTGGGCTTGGTCTCACTGCAATATTGCAAAAAAAACTCGGTTATAATCAATCTAGAGTGTTGGTGTGGCTTAGTCATCATAGTTAACGGTGTACCTCAAAAAGACACAAAATATCATTCTATGGAGTTCACTACTTATGAGACCAAGCCTATCATTATAAATCTACCCAAAGATGCAAACAACATTTACCACCTGGTAGATTGAGATGGAGTTCGAACTCAGTCTATGGAGTGGATGATTATCATATGTGGTTGCCTTGTTCTGAGTATCTTTAAGAATTTTAATGAGGGTAACTTTCAGAATTATCCATTATAAAAAAAATGATATCATTATCCATTATAAAACAATCTTAATCCAAAAGCTATCACTAATCAAAGTCAAAAAGTCCTTAACCCCATTGATTATTTTTTTCTGAATTCTCTCACCTACCCTTGAATTCCACTTAAGTGAGTGCCTAGTATAGTTTATGCTTAGGGCAATCCGGTGCACTGAAGCTTCCGATGTGTGTGTGGCTCAGAAAAAGACCGACCACAAGTTTGTGCTAATCTAAATAAGGGGGGAAAAGCTACAAGGACACAGATTGTCAACCCCAACCATTGACGCATAATTGCTTGATTGATTCTACTCTTAACAACTCAAATGGAATTACAGATGACAAAATGAAGGAAAACTCAGATTGAGAAAATATTTAACTGTTCCAGGACCATCAAAGCATTGAATTTCTGCCTATCGATTTAGGGTAGGTGAGAGAGAAATGATAGAGGGAAAGTGGAAGGGAAAATGAAAAAGGGAATAATTGGGAGCTTCCTATCATTTGGGAAAGTAAGGGAAAATATTTTTCCTAATTAAAAAGAGAGGGAAAATGGTATGCTATTTTTTTCGATTATAGCGGGGGTATATGATGTGTGAGTAGATGCTAACACATTTGAGTCTTTTACCTAAGAAAAATTGCAAAGTCTTAAGCAATTTTTATCATTTTTGATTATTTTTTGTTTGATATTGCCGTAAAAGTCAAGATGCAAGAGAACCAATAATAATGGAAGTAAAAGAGTTGATTTCTAAGCAAGTAGAGATGGAAGTATAGCTGACGACTTGTCTGATAAGTCATCAGCCTTGTGATAAGCTATTAGAGTTGCCATCAGCCTTAGACAGAGAATGGGCTTCAGCTCGAATTCATGACAACATCTGTGATAGGCCGTCAGAAGTGTGATAAGCCATCATGCTCGTCGTTAGGCTTAGACAGAGAATGGACTTCAGCTGGAATTCGTGACGATATCTATGATAGGCCGTCAGAAGTGTGATAAGCCGTCAGGCTCATCGTCAACCTAAGGCAGAGATTATCAAAAGTGAAGAGGAGCTGACGACATTCCTGATAAGTTGTCAAATTCCTGATAAGCCGTCACACACGTCGTCGTCTGTCCGAGAAAATACTGTGATCTATGATTTTGTTTTCATAATTAGGCTGAAGTATTTAAAGCATATGTTAGGGTTTTCTAATGATAACAAGATAGGAAGAGAGAAACTGACATTTGGAGAATCTCTTCTCTCTAGTTTTCTGACTTGAACTTTATAATTATTTTTGGAGAGATTATTCCAATTATTTTGGGATTTTCTACTGTGAATCAAATCTGAGAAACACTTGTTGCTATTCATCTTGCTGTAATTTCATATATCAAACTATGAATTCAACTTGTTGTCTTGATTATTTTATTATGAGTACCTAAATTCCCTTAACCCGAGTTGTGGGATCTATGGGTTTGGGTTTGTAACGTAACTAAGTGTTCAAGATTCTAACGGTGGTAGAAACTTCTTGTTAATTCCATTATTTTATACTCTGACTATTGGTTGCAAACAATAGGCCTTGCTTACTGGTGATTTGCTTGAGATAAGAAATCAACCCTAGTAAGAAGTGAATTATCAATAGGGACTTGGAAGCATTAAACTTCCATTTAATAATTAATGTTGTAACAAGATTAATTAACTTGAGATAACATCTTGTTATGAAATATAAATTCCTTAAGTTCGAGAGAATTAGGTGGTTAAATGTCTAAATAGGTTGAGAAACATTTAGACATAACTTCGACATGGATAGTCTGTTATTCCTACCTACCACAAGAATCTTGAACCGTTACTAGCGTCTGTCAATTCCCAACATCCATAGTGAACATAACTCTATTTTTTCTTATCATAGTGATTTCAAACATTGAATTGAGAAGTAATTATTTGTTACCTTTACAAAAAACCCCAGTCACAAGAAACTGATAACTATCAGTTGATTAATCCACATATAACTCAAATTCACACCATATTCCCCGTGGGATTCGATACCAACCTAGTTGGGTTATATATTGACAACGATCACTTACATTCTCGTAAGAGAGGCGTAGTTTGAGCATTATCAAAAATGGCGTCATTGTCGGGGAATACGATTGTAAATTAAAGTTGTGTCCGCTAATTGACTGTTAGTCAAGTTTCCTAGTTTTACGTTTATTTGTTGTTTCTGTTTACTGCAGGACTTTTGTGATGCATACCAAGAACCAGAAGTTCCAGAGAACCATTATTACCATTTAATTCAGAATTGCAACTAATCGGCAGAATGGCAGACCAGCAGGAGGCTGACAGGTTAGCAGCCTTAGCTAGAGCTCAGGTGAATATGTAGAATGACGGTCAACAAGTACGACATACAAATCTTGAGGATGATGACTTGGGGGACGAGGATTTTCTAAACCCTGGTAACCCAAGGCGTGCAGAGCAAATAGCTGCACCAGTACAGCGTAATGCTAACAGGAACCGTCCGTTTCGAGGAAGGAAAGATCACCAGCCGGTTCAGTATAACCTCAATGATGATGATGATGGAACGGATGGTGTAGGTACAACAGGTGTAATTATTCCTTCACCGTTAGCACCTGGGGAGAAATTCAACATTACGAGTACTATGATTCAACTCCTTAATCTGAAGGGGTTGTTTGGTGGCATTCCTGGGGATGATCCGAACTTGTATCTGGTGAACTTTGTCACCATTTGTAAATCTTTTGATAACCCAGGAGTGGGTTAGAATGCTATCTATTTGATATTGTTTCTGTTGTCTCTGTTTGGGGAGGCAACATTATGGCTTAATGAGTTGACACCCAATTCTATAACCAACTGGAGGCAGTTGAAAGGAGCTTTCCTAGAAAGGTTCTTTCCACCTTTCAGGAGGGTACAATTGAGGGATGAGATCAATAACTTTAGACAGCTCCCAACTGAAGCCTTGCATGAAACCTGAGAGAGATTCAAAAAGAAGCTGACGCAGTATTCGAACCACAACATGACGGACATATACTTGATGAAGACTTTGTACAGGGCTCTTAACTTTATGACAAAACCGATTATAGATAATGCTGGTGGTGGTTTGTTTGTTGATCTTACATTCACAGAGGCTTTAGAAATGCTTAAGAGAATGACTAAACAGAGTTGGGCATGGCATACCATGGACTCTGTGGTAGCAAGCCCCACTATTTCTGTTGGTATAACTGTGGAACAATGCAGAAGAGACAAGGAGCATGATCAAGACATGGCTCACCTAAAAACACAGATGGACTTGCTAACCAAGCATTTACTATCAGGTAAAACTGAGAAAGTGAAGGTTGTGGGATCGCAGAGCAAAGTGGAGTCTGACTCAGAAGAAGAGGCGAACTATGTAACTAATCAAAGGGGTTTCCGAGGCAATAGCCAAGGAAATCAAGGTCAAACTTATTACAACAAGGCTGGATATAAGAACTAGGAGCAAGGTAATTGGAGGAGCAATAATGATAGGAGCGGGTTATATGTCCCTCCTGGAAATTGTGAGGCTGCTACAACAAGTTCTGAAAATATGTCCCTGGAGGACATGATGGCTAAATTGTTAAAGGGAGTGGAGGTTACCAACTCAGGGGTGACTACCATGAAGACCGATTTGTCCTCTATGAGTCAGTTGGTAAATTTGCACTCCACTTCGATCAAACAGCTGGAACAGCAAATGAGCCAACTCTCCGCAGCGCTGAACCAGAGAAAGAGTGGAACGTTACCTAGTGATACAGTTCAGAATCTACGGAATAATGGCTCATGTATGGTGATTACCACTAGAAGTGGTAAGATATTACTTGGACTTTTTGTGGGCAAAGGTAGAGATAAAGAAGTATCATGATTGAAGGATCGAGAAACTAGATTTCCAAAAAGTTGACTTGGTCCTTCTGTTTAATTCCAGACTCAAACTGTTCCCAGGTAAGCTTAAATCCAAGTGGTCAGGCCCGTTTACAGTTAGTCAAGTCTACTCATCTGGAGAAGTAGAACTTGAAAATGAAGACGGCAGCATCTTCAAGGTTAATGGGCAATGAGTCAAACTTTATATCAGTCCAAAAGACTCGATGAAAAGTATTGCTACTATCTGTCTTGATGAAGTCTGAAGTAATCGAGATACCTGAGTCGTACCGCGATGTTAAATCAGGCGCTACATGGAAGGCACCCCATGATTCCCGTGCTTGATCTACACCAGGTATACCCTAACCCTTAGTTTATTTTTTCTTTGATTTTAAGTTGAGGGTGTAGGGTGAGTAGTTGTTGTAATATTTTGTAGTTGACTAGGAGATATACAAGTACCTGAGGCAGTTAACGTGGTTTTGTTATTTTGTGAACACCTCTCAAATGGTCTGATTGTTTAACTTTGTGATTTGCAACTAATTGTGACCACTGTGCATCTTGTTATGGTGTCAGTTCTAGTGACTTGATAATCATTGCTAAGCAATTGCATGAACTGGATAAGTAGTAACTTGTGATATACTTGTGTGCCATGTGCGTGTGAGATCTTACTTAGTTTCCTTTGTATGTTAAATCCAGAACTTGCCCGATTAGTCTTACCTAGATTGAAGGATAGGGGTTAGGAAAGGATCATAGGTCGTTTTGATATTAGCCACTTTTAGTATAAATGACCTTCCCTGTATGCATAATATCCCTTGATCCCTATTTTGAGCCTGAATAACCTATTTTTTATAATACCTATCACCGTCTTATTTATATCATAATGAACCTGTTTTGGCCCTGGTCCTCGTTGGACACTGTGCACCTTGACTTAGGCAAATGGCCTAAGTTGAGGGTGGCTATCATAAGGGTACGTGAAGTAAAATGAGTATGAAGACAGTTAGAATAAAATAAAAGAATAAAAAACTGGGTGCGGTGGAAAAGAACAAGAAAAAAAAAGTTGTGAAAAAAAAAAGTGATTGTAGAAAAGACCGCACCCATCCTGAATATGTGTGATCAAGAAAAGAGAAGAATAGAAAAAGGTTAATAAGTAAGACCCCAAAATCTAGTGTAGTATCAAGGAGGCTTAGTCAATTTAAATATCATCGAGTATCATACCAGCCCCTAGCCTATATTACAAGCCAAAGAGAAGACCTATAGTGATCCTAGATGACCTGTCTGAAAATTTTGGTAATCAAAATAAGGGCAATCCTATGGTATTTGGCATACATTGATTCGAAATTCATTCTGAGAGTGAATGTCTTTTGATTGTCCCCATGGTTACATATGTGATGTCTGATATAAGTGGAGTGGGACTTCTTTGTAGTGAGGGCACACTGGTTACGTTGCTAGTTTCTAACTTGTTTGGATAGTGTAATCTTGGTACATGCATGGTTGTTGTTGCTGAATTGATGCCATAACTTGATTTCTGTGTGTCGCATTGTTGTTCTTCAATAATATGCACAGTTGTTGTTTTTAAATTAATTGACCTTGGAGATGGTGAAGATGTTTTGAGATAATATGGATGGTTGACTGCCGAATGTACTCTGTATCCTCTTGGTTGTGTTTTAGTTACTTGAGGACAAATAATTGTTTTAAGTTGAGTGTGTTGATGTGTGAGAAGATGCTAACACATTTGAGGATTTTAACTAAGAATAATTGCAAAGTCTTAAGCAACTTTTGTCATTTTTTATTGTTTTCTGTTTGATATTGAAGTAAAAGTCAAGATGCAAGAGAACCAGCAATAATGGAAGTAAAAGAGTTGATTTTTGACCAAGTAGAGAGGGAAGTATAGTTGACGACTTGTCTGATAAGTCGTTAGCCTTATGATTAGCTATCAGAGTTGCCGTCAGCCTTAGACAAAGAATAGGCTTCTACTGGAATTCATGAAAATATCTGTGATAGGCTATCAGAAGTGTGATAAGCCATCAGGCTCGTCGTTAGGCTTAGACAGAGAATGGGCTTCAACTGGAATTCATGACGACATCTGTGATAGGCCACCAGAAATGTGATAAGCCATCAGGCTCATCATCAACCTAAGGCAGAGATTGTCAAAAGTGAAGAAGAGCTGACGACATTCCTGATAAGTCGTCAGAGAAAATACTATGATCTATAATTTTGTTTCCATAATTAGGCTGAAGTATTTAAAGCATATGTTAGGGTTTTCTAATGATAATGAGATAGGAAGAGGGGAACTGACCTTTGGAGAATCTCTTCTATCTAGTTTTCTGACTTGAACTTTACAATTATTTTTAGAGAGATTATTCCAATTGTTTTGGGATTTTCTACTATGAATCAAATCTAATAAACACTTGTTGCTATTCATCTTGTTGTAAGTTCATATATAAAACTATGAATTCAACTTGTTGTCTTGATTATTTTATTAGGAGTAGCTAAATTTCCTTAACCCGAGGTGTGGGCCCACTTTTTTTTAAATGATCGTGGATGAAAGTTTTGATGATTCCAATGGATTTGAAATGTGGTTTACACTCAAATTTCACTATTGGATCATGTTATTTGGGTTCTGAATGAGTTTCGAGGGTCAAAAATAAGTTTTTGACTTAGCTGTCACGGCCTCACGGAGATACCGCGTCTCTTCGCCGAGGGGGTCTATAAATAGACCCCAAGGTCACGAATTTGGGGATTTTCATTTCATCTTTGATAGCCTAAAACCCTAATGCGTATGATAACTCAAAATTGAGTCCTGTAGGTGTCTAGAGAGCTTGGTAAACATCTATTATCATGATTTTCACCCGAATTAAGGTAAGATTTCATCACTTTATTGATGAATTTCTTTGTTTTTTACCAAAAACCCCAAATTCACTTAGGACTTGATTTTAGCCCAAAGATTGCTTTTTTCACCCATTTTTGAGGGTTTTGATTCCTTGTTCATGATGAACGTTGGGTTGACTTCGAAAATATATTTTTCGTAAGTGGGATCCACTTGGGATTTTTGGTGTCGTTTTTGGACTTGAAGCACAATAGAGCAATATGGATATCGTTAGACTCGTATTAATGAGTAGATTATGGTTTTGATAGTGTGATGACATTTTGGGTATTGTGAAGTGAAGATGAGTGTGTTGTGCAAGAAAAGAGGTTTTGCGGTTTGGCCTTGAGATGAGCTTCTATCTATCTTTCTTCATAGATAATGTGTGATATATGTTGCGTGTGAATATGGATGTTAGGATTGATTATGAGTTGGATAACTTGGCCTTGATTGTTGATGTTTGTAGATTAGATAAGGGCTTTGGACCCGTAAAATGGCATGTTTATAACCCTTTTGAATCCTATTGCTTTTCCTCTCTAGTTTAGAATTTTTTTATCATGGTTATGATGTAAACCTATGTTTGGGATGTGGTTTTAGCATTGGAAGCATGATTTGTATATTTGACCTATTTGGACTAGTGTGGTAGTCTTAAAACCGTAATTTGGGTAGAGTTGACTTGAGTACCCTTGTTTCTAGTCGAAGTTGCTATCTTAGGCTTGAATATGACTTACTTGATATTTAGAAGATGAACTAGGTACTTTAGCCTAGTTTGGGGCATAGTGTGCCTAATTATGAAAGTTCAGGATTAGAAGTGGGATCATCTGGCCTACTTAGGTCAAGACTTGTGTTAGCCCTTGTGGGCTTAGTTGCGGATAGTAGGCCTAGTTGAGACTAATGAGCCTTATTTATGAGATTTACTTGGTGAATTGATAAATTGTGATGATTTTCACCGGATCATGATTAATGGACTATAGAGATGTTAATTTCCCTTAGATGTGATATTGGGCCTTTAGAGATGTTATTTCCTCTTAATTATGATATTTGGCTCATAAAGATGCATTTCCCTCTTAATTATGATTATTGGGCTTATAGAGATGATTTTCCTCTTGGTCATGATGTATGACCTATAGATATGATATGTCTAATAGTCCAATAGATATGATGTTTAATAAAATCCGCTCAATAGTCCAAAATAAGTTTGGAAGCCTTGGGACCTGAACCAAGGGTCTCCCTAGCCTAAAATTGATGTTCCGAACGCAATGGAGAAGTTGGATTTTCAATCCGAGATCGTTTCACTAAAGTTTTCGCCGCTTGGCCATTTGGAACTAGTGAAAACTTCTAAATAGAGGATTGGTTCTAAAAAATAAACGAACTTTTCGGTAACCGAATCATCAGTCCAATCGAGTCATAAATGACTTGGGGCGGAAATAGCAAAGTTCAAACGACGGAAATAAGCATAAATATGGAAAATGACCTGAAGAGTCACTACACCTTCATCCTCGACTTAAAGAGGTTGACTTTGTTTTAGTTGAGCTTGGAGTAGTTTAGGAAAGGTATTTGAGCACGTCCACTCAAAGAAGCTTGATGGTTTAGTGGATTGGAACGGGTTGAGTTAGGAAAGTTTAGATGATCTATCATGTTATCCATCCTCCCACACATATTATCTATCTTGGATTCAAAGGAGTGAAATTTATGATTGAGAGTTTCAAGGGCCGCTAAGATAGAATATGAGGTGTTGTTATCCATGGTTTGTGATATTTTGCATTCCAGATCCATTGTACCTAATAAAAAAAATACAAAAATAAAAACAAAAACAACAAACAAGTCAAGGTTAAGAAATTAGTCTCACAAGCTCTCAAAGTTCACACCTTTGATTTGTCTCTCAATTGGCGTCGCAAGCGTTGATAAATAGTTTATACTCCAATGAGTTTTCTTGGTACCAATTGTGGCTTGAGGTCAGAATGGATTCTTATTTGAAAGAATCAAAATAAAAATTACTTAAGGATTTGAATCAAGAAATCACAACGAATTTAAAAAAAAAATGAAAGAAATTAAACGATGAAAGAAATGGAACTCAAAAACTAATCAATCAACTTAGTAGAAGAATTACTAGTTGATCAGTAGTTTAAGAATCAAAGATGAGTTTAGAAATCAAGAAAAGTGAAATTAAAGAATCAAACCTTGAGCAAAAGGAGTAATTGAAGTGTTGAATTGAGTTTGGAGGTTTGAATTTTGTGTTTAGGACTTGATTTGCATTGGGAGGGGTTGATGTGCATTTGGAGACCTGCTCTAGCAGGTGGGGCGTAAGTCCAAGGCAGCCTGGACACAGGTGTTACTAGTTTGAGGTGTTGCAGCACCTTGGGTGCACTTGCAAAGCAAGTTAGCCGCCCTTGCCCTTTGAATTGGACGAAATGCCCTTCAATTGGTCCCCCTTGTACTTTCTTCTTGGAATATCCTTGGAATCCTTTGAGATGCATTAGTACAAACACTTTTCACCCTTTTTTATTCCTTTCTTTTGGATCAAACAACCAATTTTGCTGAAAAATTCAACTTGAAGATAACAATTTCTTCAAGAACACCAACTTTTTCAACTTTTTCTCGTTACCTCAGAATGAGTTGAAATTTTGAACCTAGGCATTTTTCAACATCTTAAACTCATTTCAAACATTATTTTTCTCAAATTCCACATCCAATTTCAAAGCATGCCATCGACTTTAAACTTCTCCATACCAAACTTTCAACAGGGATAGAACACTCAAATATCCGATTTGACTCAAATTTAATTTATAGACTCATATAGTGTTAGAACGCAAATCTAAAATTAGAAACACAAGAAAACTCAAAAACAGAAACTCAAAATTTTACCTAATCATAAAAACATTTTTGGAACTCTTTTTCTCTTTTCTTTTTTTTGTGATTTTCAAGATAACAAACCCTAAGACTAGAATCGTGGGAACAATTCTAAGCTCGGATATGATACCAAATGATACCGGAACAAACTATGGAATTAAAAAACTAAACTACGATACAAAAATAAAAGACAAAGGATAGATAGAAAGTAAGAAATAGATAGACACAATGAGAGAATGAATAGCAAACTAAGGGTATATCAAACCTCTAACCTTCTATTCAATGACAATCAAGCCACCTAACTCTTGCGTAGACCTCAAGAAATTAGATTTTTGAGCAACCTATATTTCCAAATGAAGTATCAACACAAGATAACCCAAGATTGCCTCATACTCTCACAAGAGCATACATTCATAATCATCAAAGTCTAAGAAAATAAAATGCCTAAGGCACCTACTTATAGTATTTGCCTTTGCACAAATAGCCTATTACAAAAATAGCTCAAAAGTGGCTATTTTGAAAATAAACCACAAGGTCTCTCTTTATTATTTGTGCCATGTCTTTTCTCATCTCTAAGCTATCTTCCAAACACGACATTGTTTAATTAGGAGCTCAAAGAAGGTCCTCCAAGCACATTCTTGGACCTCCTTGTGTTAGCCTCGAGTTGTGTGATCAAAAGTATTGACGCCCATTTGACTTGTATCATAATTGGACGCTGATATACATTACTATTTATATATCTGAACTAACTAATTTAACTATAATTAAGAAAATAAAATATTTGCATTAAATGCATAACACAATTAACTCTATACTTATGAAATTGTTATTAATGAACCCTTTAAATTCAGTAACAACTTTCAATTTCAAAATTTTGAAAGATCAAATCAATTTCAATGATCAAAATTAGAGATTGAGGAATCTCGGGTTGATTTTGGCAATTGCATCCGAATTGCATCCTCTATAATAATATACGTTGCAAATCAATATTAGTTTAATATGTAACAAAACTTGAATAAAGTTTTCAAAACTTGAAAACATAAAGAATGCTTAATATTCATGTCTAATATTCTTTCATATACATAACAATGCTATGTATCTTGGTTGAAATAAACACACCTCATCTTGTCTAACAAAGCCATATACATAATTGTGTTACGTACAACACCGTTAATGCATAACATATCCATAACTCTGTAATGCAGATGTTCTAAAAATACAACAGTCCAAAAGTGTCTGTTTCAACACATATACATAACAAAATTATCAATATGGATTGATATACATAATTTTTCCATGTATAACACTTTTAATGCATAACATATACATAACTCTGTAATGTATATGTTCTAAAATAAGCACTCCATAAGTGTTGGTTTCAACACATATACATAACAAATTTAAGTATATGGGCTCATATACATAATAATGTTGTGTATATTAGATGAAGTAATAACAAATTCCATAGATATGTATATGGTGTGACATAAAACTCTCGACAATGTCAAATTTCATGCTTATGCATACCGCTTTTTTCCTCTTTTTTCTTTTCTTCCAACAAGAATGATATCACCAACAACGATCCAAACTTTCTTGTGCATCTTACCACGTATAAGACAAAAACGTTTAGTACCATCAATACACATAGCTTCACATCTTTCATTACCAAGCATACGTAGGACTTTATCAAAATTAATGATTGATACAATGAAGAAGGATAGAGCGGAGACGGAATTGATGAAAGTATAAGGTGTAAAGAATAAAGAAAATGGAGATTGAAGGAGGTTTTGAGTGAATCTGAGGGTTGAAGTGTCAATTTTGGGGGAGGGGGGGGCAAAAGTCGCTGCAGTTTTGCTCCAAGATGGGAGTTTTCATTTTTGTATTCAAACTTGGTAACCTCTTGGATGTGGCTCCTTGATTGCAAGCACTTTATACGGCAAAAAAACATACAAATAGAAAGGTAGAGTTATGTATATGAATTATAGAGAAAGAAATTATAAAAATGAAATATTTGTAATTAGTTTTGGGATTTGAAATATTGTGTAATAATATAAAGTAAAATTATAATTTTAAATAATTTTCTCAAAATATTTACACAAAGAGCCTAATAAAGGCCCAAAACAGTTCAGCAAATTAAAAGAGAAAGAAAAAGACAAAAAAAAAAAAAAAAAAGCTACGGAAATAATCTCAAGTCTAAAATAAATAAAATAGATTTATCAAACTGGCTGAAATTTTTTTCAATCCGTGAAAAGTCTACAAGCGCGCCTTCTACTTCTAATAGGTCATGAACTATATTCCAAAATCATTCTCAACAAATTCATAAAAAGTGATCCCATTTTTTATCTAGTCCAAATAAAGTTAGTGAAAGAGTTAGCAAAAAGTTCGTTTTTTTGGGTGTGTGTTATCACCCAATACGCCGTACTCGCATTGCGGTAAAGGATTCCCTAAGCTAAAATTCAGACTTTGGAAAGAGGAAGGACCTAACTTTCCAATGTTTTCATTTTTACTTGATAAGCTACAAATAAAAACAATTTACTTGGTGAATTTCTCATATTTCTGTGATTCTTTTGTTTTATCAAAAGAGTAATTTATTTTATCAAGTCTTTAGTCATTACTAAGTGAACGTAGAATGCCTGACTGCCTCAATTATTTGCACTCTTACTTTATGAAAGTCCTAAGTAGGGGGTGTTCATCGATTCGGCTCGATTCAGTTTTGAATATTATCGACTTGATTTATCAATTTGCGATTTGTCAACATGCTAAATCGATAACCAAATCAATAAGATACTTGTTATCTATTTTTATCCATAACGATTTGATTTATCGGTTTAACCGATAAGAAAATTCTCTCTTTATTGTTTTCACCTTCTCTTCTTATTTTCATATGTTCATATATATATACTACCTTCTTGCATAAAAGTCTACACAAAGTACAAGTAGAAACAAATTCAAATACATAATTACTAAACAAACTTGTTTTCTTTTCAGTTAAGTAGAGAACTAGAATGCAGTATCAATCAATAGCGATCTCTAAAAAAAAAATCAATGTAGGTTTATAGTTTATATTAATGGATGAAAACCCAACAAGTCAACAAGTTTATAAAGAAAAGAAAAATCCCAAGAAACAACTATAAAATGCAAAAGCCAATCGGATATGTATTTAAAATACAAAGCCACGATTATATAACTAGGGATAAAAATATAATTTTAATATAATCTTATTGGGTTATTGGTTTAACCGTTAACTAAAACCGAAAACCGAGCTGACATCCCAATAAAAAATTTTCTAAAACCGTTTAAAAACCGTTAACCCAATAACCCAAAACTGATAAATTAATAACGATTTTTTCGATTCGATTTATCGATTAATTCAATTTTTGCACACCCCTAGTCCTAAGCTCATTTTTAATGCACGTAGAATTATTAGTGCATTAAAGATCAGCATTGTGTTATTTGAAGTTGGAGTAACGAAGGGTAAAAGTGGAAATTTCTTTCCTTGGCTAAATTTTTCCTATCCATCACTACCAAGCCAAAAAGTTTGGACAACCAAAAGTTTTACCAGCCAATTTCCTCTTAGGATGTGTTTGGTTGGAAGGAAAAAATTTCAAATGATTCTTTTACATATTTTTAGTATTTGTATAATTATCTATAAGCAAACAAAATATTTTTTTTAGAGCATTTATATGCAATCTAGCAAAAAACTACAACTCTACGAGAGTGGAATAGAAAGGGGAGCGGAGGTTTGTGGATGGTCCAATGGTGGACTTTGGGAGGATGAGGAGGAAACCGATAATGAACTTCGAATGTACGTCACTTATGAAACTTGTTTTCTCTACTTCCATTAGATAAGTTATTATTATATTCATTTTTAAAAAACTTTTTTTTTGTAGAAAAATATTTTTCAAAGCATTTTGACCAACCAATCATTATAGGAAGGGTACTTTAAAATAATTCAACTATGAGATATTTATTTATTTACTAAGTATAAAATTTGGAGTCAAGAAAATGAAATAGTAGTAATTTCTCAAAAAAAAAGGCCATGGGTTAGAGAGAAGGTCTCATCCCTCTCTAACTTAGATATCCAATCTTACCCTCTTTACCGACTCTTTCTTCTTTTTCCCATTTCTCCTCTACTTTCAATGGAAACTAAACCCACCTACAAAGATGTCACCTCCAATTTCACTTCTACAACTGACCAACTAATGGACTATAATGACTCCAAATTTGAACCAACTGAGATTGAAGATGAATTAATAAATCTGATCTTGGAAGAGAAGCATCGAATTTATACACCTTGGCAATTCTCGTTATCCTAAAAGTACTTGGGGGAAACCTCACTCATCAATACCTAAAAACCAAATTAAACTCCCTATGAAAGCTCCCGGAGCCTCTATGCCTAATTGATTTGGGTTATGGTTTCTTCACTGCTAAGTTCAAAGGAAAGGACAATCAAGACATAGCTTTGCAAGGTGGGCCATGGTTTGTGGTTGGTAGCTTCATCTCGGTGCAAAAATGGAAACCCAAATTTGTGCCAAGCACCTCCAAAATTGATTCCACGATGATCTGGGTATGCCTGCCCCAATTGCCCACTGAATTTTATAACCGAGCAATTCTAAAGAGAATTGACCGAAAAATAGGGAAACTCCTCAAAGTGGATGCATGCACATCCTCAACAATTTGGGGTTGGTACACTTGAATTTGTGTTCAAGTTGAACTGGATAAACCGGTCAAAACCTTGGTGACCATTGGCAACCATAAACAACAACTAGTATATGAGGGCAAAAAAAATCTTTGTAAAGTATGTGAGTGTTTGGGTCATATTGTCGCCTCTTGCCCAGAGAAAAGTGCAACCCTTTCTTCGGTGAATCCATCTCCCCGGGCTGCTCCACCTCCCGTAGTAGATTCGAAAGAGGAGTGGAAAATGATTTCATTCTCAAGGAAACGATCTGTCAAAAAATCCTCTATCTTTCCCCTCACTCCGAAAAATTGAGAATGAGGTAACGGAGTAATGATCGTTGTAGCAGGTAAGTCCCCTAACTTTTCTCCTCTCAAGGAGGCGACGCCCATGGATGTCGGAAAAGCCGCTCAGTTAGGGCAACTTAGTTCTGCTGGGCCATCTCGGTTCAACCAGACTTCTGGACTGTCTCGGGCCTATTTTGACCAGCCCACCTCTCCCTCTAATGTTATCCTCCTTCAGTATCCTATTTCTGATACTACCCTTAGAGTCTCTGGCCTACCAAATAATATTAATACTAATATAATCTCTCCCCATTTAGGATTAAATCTCAGGCCCAGTCTTTTCCTAGGGCCAATTACCCCCTTAGAACCCATTCCAAAAATAAATTCCAAAAATTTGTCAAGTAACTTTTCTCCTCTTATTAATTCCTGTTCTACCCCTCCTTCTTTAAGTAATAAGAGGAAAAAAGAATTACCTACCATAGCCCATCCCACTCTCCAAATGATTACTCTCTTACAGCCTCGTAACTTTTCTCCACCACCCCATGCCATCGAAAATCTCTTCCTCTTCCAGGGAGATTTGATGGCCAATAGTCTCTCTACAGACAAGGCATTAAATACCACTGGTTGTTCAAAACAGAGGCTTTCTGCATTCCCCCTCAGCTCCTTAATAGTGATAGTAATGAGGAATCCATGGATTGCACTTCAGTTGAGCATAATGAGCTTCCATCAATCTCTGAATATGATCACTCTTACCTCAGCCCCTCTTCCTCCTTCTCACACACCAATATCTTGGTTGGAAGTCTTCCTATCCAGTCAATCGATCCCCTACACCTTCAATAGGAGGGGACTCAATTGACCATACTCATTCAGGACCCGAGTTACTTGGCCCTTCTGTCCATGGAGTGCCTCAACCAGGGACTTCAGACCTTCGGTCTGAATGTTTGGATGACCACCCTCCTGAAAATTTTCCATACATCTTTTCAAGAGGACCTAACTCCATCGACCATAACAGAGATGATGGATCTCACCAGTTCGAGCCTACCCTTATTTCCCCCCACCAAATCCCCTACTCCTGTTAATGGGTCCTCTTTTTGTGAATATCAATGGGGAAGCCCTCACTCGCTTGAATGTGACCTCTCATACCCTATCCTTTCCAAACCCTCCTCTAAACCATGAAGTCCTAGAAAGAGAAAAGACTCTAAAAGCCCTCAGGGAGAGCAACAGGGAAATGGAAGACCTCTTAGCTCAATTAAGGATTCCCAGAACGGATGTTCTCACTTTAGAAAGACTTATAAACTTGGTCTTCGAGGGGCCTACTCAGGAACTGGTCATTGTTCTCTTTCCACAGGACATCTCAAGGCTAGAACTAGGACTAGGACTGTCAAACCCTATGACAGGGGATCTTTACAAAGCAAAAATCTCTCCACTTTTCAGTAAAAAGAAAAGCATAGACCAACCCAGTCCATCCATTCCATCGAGGAAAGGGAAAGTAGTCCTTCAGGGAAACCCTTAACCACATAAACCAATGATGAAGAATTGTCTAATATGGAATGTTAGGGGAGCTAACAATGCAGAATTTAGGCGTCACTGCAAATATCTTGTGGGTATTCACCAACCCTCAATTTTAGCCCTTTTAGAGACTGGGATGTCTGATAATAGGAGTTTAACTGATGAGCTGGGTTTCCCCTGTTTTCTTCAATCCTCTGCCACTGGTTCCTCTGGAGGAATAGTTATCTTCTGAAAAGATAATGTCATATCCATTAAGGATATCTCTATGTCTTCTCAATCCATTCATGCTATTATCAAGGTTAGTTCTCCTCCCTCCTGTTGGATCTTAAGTATTATTTATGCTAGTAAGGTGTTTTCCATTAGAAGATCCATTTGGGATCAGTTAATGTGTATTGTTGATTCCCTTTATTCCTTTGAAAGTGAAAGTTGATTAATAGGTGGTGACTTTAATGAATTGTTGACAGCCTCTGAGAAATTTAGGGAAAATAGTTTAAACAATACTAGGTCTTCTATTTTTAGGGATTGCTTGAACCACTGCAACCTTATAGATCTTGGTTTTAGAGGTAGTAAATTTACTTGGTCTAATATGAGGTATAGACATAGGTAAAATCTTATCCTAGAAAGACTAGATAGGTTCTTTGCTAATGATCAATGGATTTATCTCTTACCTAAAGCTTCTATCCTTCATCTCCCTACGACACACTCCGACCATTCCCCCTCCTCCTAACCTTTGTTAGAACCCCTCAGGTCACTCCTAAACCTTTTCGAGTCAAATTAATATAGTTCAACCACTCGAATTTTTCTCTCCTTGTGCCCTGATCCTTCCCCGCTGAGTCCAATCTCACTAGAGCCACTTTGGAATTCGCTGACATTGCTAATTCTTGGAATAAAAATATTTTTTGTAACATTTTTCATAAGAAAAATCACCTGTTAGCTAGGCTGACAGGTACCCAACAATCCCCCAATCATCCCACTAGATCTTTCCTCCATAATTTAGAAATGGAACTTACCAAAGAATAAAGTTCCATCTTAAAAAATGAGCATGCCTTATGGATGTTAAAATCTAGAATCAATTGGCTCATAGAAGGTGATTAGAACACTAGATTTTTTCACTCTTTAACTCTTAACAAAAGGAGAAGAAACAAAATCCACTCCCTCCAAGATCAAGGTGTGTGGATTCATGATCAAGAAGGCATAAAGGACGCCATCTTATCTTTCTGTTCTTCCCTATTCAAGACTGACCACCTCTAAGCCCACCTGAAGTGTCAAATTGACCCTTCCCACTCAGGATCTATCTCTCCCTCTACTCATTCCCTTCTGGATTCCATTTCTACCCTAGCAGAAATTCAAGTTGTTTTCTTCTCCTTTGAACTTTTTAAAGCCCCTGGACCAGATGGTATGCATCCCTTTATGTATCAAAAGTTCTGGGACACTTTTACCCCCCTTCTTTTTAGATTTTTGTACTAACACCTTCACTGATGGTGTAATGGATGCCAGAGTCAATTTTACCTACCTTTGCCTTATTCCCAAATGCAAAAATAACACCACTCTCAAGAACTTTAGACCCATTGGCCTTTGTACTACTCAGTACAAAATTATCACCAAGATCATTGCCAATAGAATTAAACCCTTCCTCCAATCCCTAATTAGTGATACTCAAGCCAGTTTCTTGTCCAAAAGAAGAGCCTCAGATAATGCTACAATTGTGAAGGAATACATTGATCACTTCAGAAGAATGAAAGGGAAAAACCCTAATATGATTCTGAAAATTAATCTAGAAAAGACATTTGATAGGCTTGAATAGTCTTTTATTAGGCAAGCCCTCTTTTATTTCATCCTTCCTCTGGCTCTCCCCAAGCTAATCATGTCATGTGTTTCCTCTTCTACTATTTCCATCCTTCTCAATGGAAGCTACACTCCTAGTTTCCAACCTTCTAAAGGAATAAGACAAGAAGACCCCCTCTCCCCTTTTATCTTCATCTTTTGCATGGAACTTCTTTCAAGAAGGATAAACCATGAAGTGGATACTCTTTAATGTCACCCTATCCAAATCAATCATAGGGGTCCAAAGATATCCCTCCATTATTTGCAAATGATTTAATACTATTGCAAGAACTTCACATAATTTTAGCACTTTATCGGGTCAAAAAGTGAACTTAGCAAAATCCAAGGTGCTATTCTCTTGTAATTTCCACAACTCCACCAAAGCCCTCCTCTCCTCCATTCTTGGCATTAAAACTAGCAACACCTTTGGGAAGTATTTGGGCTTTCCAATCTTTCAAGGAAAACCAAAACTCTCTAACATTCAATTCATCCTAGACAACATTAGTAATATGCTTGTTGGTTGGAAAGTCAAATTTCTTAATATGGATGATAGAACTACCCTTGCTAAAGCTTGCCTAGGGAGTATGGTCCCAACCATGTTATGCAATATATCCTCCTCCTTAGGAAGATTCATAACCGTATAGATAGATCCCAAAGAAATTTCATTTGGGGCTCTACCGAAGAGAAAAGAAAGATGCACATGGTCAATTGGGCCACCATTACCCAACCCAAGCATTTGGTAGGCTTGGGTATACAACAAGCTAGTATCAAACATGACACTCTGCTTTGCAGTCTAGCTGGAAGGCTTCACTCAAACCCCTCTTTTTTATGGGCTAGAGGTCTTCTTCAAAAGAGTAATGCTACTGGAAAATGCCCACCCTCTCACTTTAGAACTTGGAGAAATGTTCATAAAGCCTAGACCCTCTGTAGAGATCTTTTTCAGTGGTCTGTCTATAATGGACAGAAGGTCAATATTTGGAAAAATAGATGGATCCCCTGTCATTCCCCCCTTTGCACTGTCATCCAAGGGCCCTTCCCCAAGCCATGTCCCTCTCTTCAACTCTGCTCTTTTTGGCAGAATGAAACTTGGAACATTGAATCTTTACCTTTTGATATCCCCAGACCTCTTCATTTAAGCATGAAAAACTCCTTTATGCCTGACCCTCACAATACTGTTGATACCTTCTCTGGATCCTATCTGAAAATGAAGTGTTCTCCTGCAAGACTGTTTATCAATATATTGCTTCCCAAAGACATAACTTTCCCCATAATTCCACTCAGCTTGGATGGATTTGGAACTCCAAATCCCCAATAAACTTAAGTTTTTTCTTTGGCTCCTTCACCATATAGTCTTCCCACCAATTCCATTTTTGCTTACAGAGGCCTTCATATAGAACCCTTCTGTCATCACTGGAGTCTTTAAACTAAAGATATCCCTCACCTCTTCTTCAGTTGCCTATATGCCAACTCTCTTTGGAATGACCTCATCCACCACTACCATGCAGATTCTACTATCAATCCTAACATGTTCTATTCTTCAAACTGGAACTGCACCTGGAAGCTTATTAAGAACTCCAAATACGACAAGCTTCTCAATTGGGCAACTCTTCTTCCTTTCTGTCTGTGGAACATTTGGAAGAATAGGAACTCTAATGTCTTCAACAACAAAGATTTCTCCTCCTCTTTCAAATCTGCCTATTCAGAGGCAGTTGAATTCTTCCAACTGAAACCTACTCCAGCTGTGAAACTGACTAGCACTATTCGGATAAGTTGGAGCCTCCCCTAGGCATCACTTTAAGCTTAACACTGATGGCTCTAACCTAGAAAATCCTAGTATGGGTGGTATCGGTGGTGTCATTTGAAATGCTAATAGTGATTGGGTTTTGGGATTCTTGCAAAGTTTTTTGCATGCTACTAACAATTTCATTGAGCTTTTAGCCCTTCGGAAAGGCATCCAGCTTGCTCTTGCACATAGCCTATCTCCTATCATTATCAATATTGACTCTGACAATATCATCAAAATGCTGAAATCTGGGAATGCTTTCTTTAACCCTTTTATCGATGAATGCAGGTTGATGCTAAGAAGACTAGGAGGACCTCCTGTCCAGCATAGCTATCGAGAACAGAACAAGGTAGCAGATGCTCTAGCAAAGGAAGGCGCAAAAAAAGACTTTTTGGACAATTGTAAAGTTTTTGTTTTCCCACCCCCTTTTGTAGCCCATATTGTATGGGATGATATGGAAGGCAAAGCCTCCACTAGAACTATCTCAAATGCGCAGACGTATGTCACGCGTCAAATTCTTTAGTACTAGAGCCGGATTGAGCTCACCCTGTTTGCTCTATTAATAATGCTCTCTATTTTACCAAAAATAAAATTAAAAAAGTTTGGAGCCTTTCGAATGTGCAGTTTACAACTGTACAATGAAGATTTTGATTACTTATCAATTCCAAAATCAACAACAATAAGTCAATAATGTGTAGGTCCATAGGAAGGGGGGAAAAAGGAATAGCATGATGTTGGTCTTAGTTAATCTAATGTGAACATCAAATATGAGTAACTAATTATTAAAGGTGTGAACACTGCCTAAGTAGGTTATGTACCATAGTTGTTTAAAACTTAAATCTGTCAAGTGAAAGATGTCACATTTTTGAAAAAGAAAGCAGCACTTCATTCCGCTTAAAGGAAAAAGGAAAGCAAATGAACATATCTTTTTATTCTTTGCAACAGTGAAAAATATCTTTTCCTAATGCAGGCAACAAGAGCATTTTTTATTTGGATAACTTACATAAATTTTTGAATCTTTAAGTGATATTACATAAAATTTTGATTATTTTATTAATTACATTTTATCTCCTTTTTTTGAAATAGTGATACATTTGAAACTAACAAGATATTTATTTAAGAAAATAATAGATTCTCTTTTATTCACTGTATTCTTTTATTTAAGAAAAATATCTAATTTTTCTCTTTTCTTAGATTTAATTTAGGTGTTTTAATTATGTTTCTCTTTTTCATCTTTAATTATGAAAGATATGTTTTTTTTGTTTTTTTTCTCTTTTTTCGTCTTTAATTTTAGTCTGCTTTTTTAGATTTAATTTTAATTATGTTTCAATTCTGCTTTTAGTCTTTTTTTTAAATATTATTACTTTTGTTTCCTACACTGACTACACCATTACCTTTCATTAATAACATATGAATCACTCAATAATTGAAATAAATAATTGTATCTACCATATGAATCACCATAATACTATATATATGATCACCCAATAATTGAAATAAATAATTCTATCTACCATATGAATCACCATAATACCATATATATCACCCATTAATATCATATGAATCACCCAATAATTGTATCTACCATATGAATCACCATAATACAATATGTATCACTCATTAATATCATATGTATCACCCGTTAAAATCATACAAAATGTATCTATCGTATGAATCACCATAATACTCATATAATGATATCATATTTATCATTCATATGAATCACCATTAAAAAAATAAACATGTATGAACAACGAAATAAATTTATATATGTATCAATAGATTTTAAAAAATAAATGGGAGAGATTTTAGGAGAGGAAAAAAAAAGTTGCATGCATTAATGGAAGAGAAAAAATCAGGAAGGAAGATAATTTAAGCATTAATGGAAGAGAAAAAATTAGGAAGGAAGATGATTTAATTGTTGATAATTAGGGAGATATTTTAGGAAAGGAAATCTTAAATGAGTTAATGGTGGAGTAAAATAGGATACGGGGTTTTCTTGATATGTATAAGAGTAAAGTTAAAAAATGAGATTTTATGTAAATTTAAAAAAAGTAAAGGATATTAGATAATATAATCTCTTAAGTATGAAATTTGTGTAATTTATCCTTTTGGCTTTTGTCATTTTCTCCACACATTTCACCTTTTTAGCATAATTGTAGTAAAAGTTGGTCATGCAGAGTAAATCATACGACAATTTCAATCACATCCTAGGTAAGTCAAACACAACAAAACATGAGAGATGTTGAATATATAAAGAAATAAATATGCATTAGACAATAACATGTCTTAACGTTGTGAGTTGTTCAGGGAGGCAGTCAGACAATCTCACTAGTGAATTGGACCTATACACCATACTGGAAGGTTAGGCTGGCATTGATAGGAAGTGATTCATGTCCTCTATTATGCTTATGATCTCCGCTAGTCATCGTGCACAAGAGCTGCAACTTGTTACTGCACTGTTCTCTATCAAGTCATGACATAATAATTCTTGGAAATTATGCTCGTTGATTAAAATTTAAAAGATAATAAATAGTCGAGTGTTTGTCCGGTGCCCTTCTTATTTATTGATATTATCACTCTCGTGCTATCTTATTTCTTCGATTATAGTATTTCTGTTATTGAATTATTTGTTGTTGCTATTGTTCTGTTTTCAGCATGGTTTTTCAAATATTGTATTTGCTTATACACTTGTTGTTATCTTTACTAGAGCCGAGGGTCTAGAACAGTCTCTCTTCCTTCACAAAGAAGGGTAAGATTGCATACACGTCACTCTTTTCAGACCCCACTTATAGAATTACACATATCACATGTTGTTATTATGTTCATTGATTGAGAAATCAAAGAGAAAGGCGAATCATTACCTGGAATAATTGAATAGCCCTGGTATTTAGAAGAACATGCCAATGGAGAAGTCGTACTTACACTTTTCCCTTTCAAAAGATAATCAAGGGGGTGTGAAGAGATTGAGACAGACCTGTGGGTTGTTGCCAGAAAAGCATCAAGACTTTTTCGTCTCTTGTAGTAGTAGTACTATAACTCTTTGGAAAAGCATCAAGACTTTTTCGTCTCTTGTAGTAGTAGTACTATAACTCTTACTTTTTTTGTTAATCATGTTGTCCCGGCTAGCTTGCACACATCTTGACTAATTACACCGGATACATGCTACCTTCCACTGACACAAATACTGAGTAACTCTTCCACACAGTAGGAAAATAAGGCTGCTGCCCATTATCCCACAATCATAAAAATCAGTTCATGCCATTAGCATAGCACTATGGGAATGAACAAGGATCTGAGTAACAAATAAAGGCTCATCAAGCCACATTATTCATTTATAGTTTTGAGAGCAAGGAGAACAATCACTGGAAGCCAAAAATTATTATACAGATTCTTTTGCAGAAGTAAATGCAGCATCAATTCACTTATAGATACATAGAAGACATCACAAGTAAAAGGCTAACATAAAGGAAAAGAAAGTACAATTCTCCAGATATCAGAATGTTTCATTTATACAAAAGTTGATAATATTCATCGCACCTTGGCGTGACAAACCTCAAATTGATCAATTAGTAACAAATAATGGAAGTAAATAGGTCAAACGAATCAGTGACTCACTCGAAAACGGAGTAAATAGATACACGCTGATACACAGAGCAGTGAGAATGACTTAATTTTCTCATGCTTGTTTTCTCAGATTTTTTTCACACTATAAATGGAATTGTGTAACTCACGGTTAGGTAAGAATGAAAGAAGCAATTAATGAATCCTTCACTGAAATAATACCAGTCAAGGCTGCAGAGGTTTTCTAAGGTGCTCCAACAATGAGGTAGCCTTCCTTTTGGCCCTCTCTGTGCCACTATTAGCAAGCTCCGAAAGAGGTAGAAGTGCACCGAGCCTACGAAGGCAAGATAAATTCACGGAATCTCTTTTGCACAAGGAGAGCAAGATAGCAGCAGCATTCTCTTTATTACGAGGTAGACCTGTCCTTAGTAGATCTATCAATACAGGGATCGTGCAAGCTTTTGATATGGCGGCCTTGGCCTCTTGGTGGCTGGCAAGAACTGAAAGAATGGTCAAAGCTTCATCAACCATGCAGCTACTCAAATCTGTCAGCATCGTTAACAGTGCAGGTATAATCCCTGCCCGAACAGCTCTGCCCTTATTTCCTTGATATATGCATAAGTTAAATAATGCTGTTGCAGCATCTTTCTTCCCTCTGGTGCTTCCAGTCTGAAGCAATTCAACAAGAGCTGGTATGGCCCCTGATGCACCAATAATTATTTTATTCTCATCTCCAAGTGATAAACTAAAGATGGTTGCTGCTGCATTTTCTTTTGCCTCCATGGTTCCAGCTCTGAGAACTTGAACAATTGAAGTAACAGCATCAGCAAGCATGATAAGCCCCTTGTTGTTCTCAAATATAGAAAGGTTAAGAATAGAAGTGACGGCATTTTCTTGGATTTGACTGTCTTCGGATGTCAACATGTTAACTAACACCGGGATTGCTCCAGCTTCAGCAATCAAAACTCTGTTGTCCGTGCTTCTTTTGGATAGAGACCGGATTTCCGCTACTGCAGCCCTCCGATCCTCGGTGGACCTACTTGAAAGTTTGCGTACAATTGCCTGAATAGCTGCTATATCCCCATTAACATCACGAAATGATCCATCACTTCTCTTTATTCTCCCACTTGCTAATGCAGTTGGCTGATCTACATTGTTCTTTGAACACCAATCAGAAATGAGACTTCTTAAAGCAATATTTGGTGTCAGCGTAAGATCTTGTAGTATTTGCTGAGTTTTTGGGCATCTTGTGTTGCCACCGTCAATCCATCTTTGTATGAAAGATCTCTCGTAAGTCTGTAGGAATAAGAAAAGTCTACATTAAGCATTACGTCTAGCATACTACATTTGAAGACTTTCCACCCAAACGGAAACAATTCTGAGAATAGTTTTCATCTAAAAGACAAAAAGATAGGCAAATATGCTGTCAAATGACAATGTATCTGACTGATGAGCATGGTACCTGTCCAGTGGCCACAATCACAGGATCCCTCATGAGCTCGAGGGATATAGGGCAAAGATACTCTTCAGGAATTATTGGAGAATTGGGCTTCTTATTCTCCAAAAGATTCTTGCTCGGGGAGTCATCTTCCCTGGCCAAACCAGTACTTTTGGGAGAAGTAACCTCAGAAATTTTGGATGAATTCCTTAGCTTTTCTGGTTCCTGAACTATCTGACCGCAATCATTGATATTAGGGCCGTTTCCTAAGGGAACACCTCCAAGTTTTGGCCTAACTTCATGATCAATATTGCCGACATTCTCTACAAGTAAACATCCAACTCCCCTACTGCCCGACTGAAGTGGATTAATCTCCTTATCCAATGGTTGGGACAATGCTCGAGATAACAGATTCGAAGTCACAGGGCCACCATACCTCTCTTTGGCTCGTTTCAACTGTGCTCTGACCAATTCAACCTGGAAAAGTAGAAACATTAGGGGGGGAATCCAACTGCGAAAGCAACATAAGAAGGAAAAAGTAAAACGTCAAAACTAACCTGCTCTTGTACTTCTTCTGATATGTCGAACTGGTCATACGGTAAGCTGCCTAGGGATTTCACCAACTTCCATGTCACACACTGAAATTGGAAGACAATTTTCTTCCTTGCCACGTCCTTAAATTAAGAAACAACACACTTTGAGAAAGGCACACAATATCTGCTTGAATGAAAATTGCTACATAAGAACTTCAGTGAACTGTCAGAAATTTAAGATTTCTATTAGACAGGTTCCTTTCTATTAAACGTCACCATGAAGAGAAAGCTTCATTCAGGTCGAATTAGATGACTAGCTGAAATTCAAAAAGCAATCACAAATGCTAGAATTCAAAGGAATCATCTCCTTAAGGGTCTGTCTCACTGTGGATTTTGCACAATATAGCAAATGAATCTTGATTCTTAATTGTATCAAACAACTATATACATTTAAATAACCCCAAAAGGATCTCTTGCCAAATCTTGCATCCACATTATAATATCTTCCCAATTCTTAACACAACAAAAGTCAAAGGACCCTTGATTTTTTCTATTAAAATTTATGCACCTCCAAACACAAAAACCACAGAAGGAGAACAAAAAAAGATCAACATATCAGAAACAAAAACAAGTACATTGCTAGATTTAAACAATTTTTCAACTAAAAACTTAGGAAATGAGAATTCACATGTATAATTTAGAAACCTAGAAATGCAGATTCACATGACAATTGTGAATCACAAACGCACAAATTCTGGAATAAGTCCTTGATTTACAAAATGAGTAAGACTTGTCATAAGATTTTGGAAAGCTAGTAGAGCTTCTTGGTCTGTTTTGGAAAGCTTTACTAGCTTTCCAAAATCTTATTACAAGTCCCAGCACCCTCTCCACTGTAAACACCTCCAGTTGGTCCGCCTAGCAAGGGGTAAAAAAGTAAAAACAGAATGAGGGCTAAGGATGAATAACCAGTGAACACTTACATCTAAGATGTTGGGATCAAACCCATTAGCAGCAAAAAGCAATCTTTTAGCAGCTTTAAGAGCTAACATCAGATCATACAACAAACAACAACCTTCATTTGAAGATGAGGAACAACGGGAAAGGGTGTTTGAAGAATCTCTGATTTCTTCAACCAAATGAGCCAAAAGGGAAACTCTTCTAGCTAAATCAGTACAGTCTTTCTTGAAAATGCCAGTAAATCCGCTACTGGAAATTCGACTGACTTCGTGGATAATCTGAAGAGGGATTTTAGTGGAGTCGCCGGCGACGGCGGTGGGTTGTCCGCCGGCCATGGTGGTGGTTGGTGAAGTTAGTGGTGGGGGCGGATTTCTTTTTCTGTACAAACCAAAATGCAAGGGACAACTACGTGGTATTAATGGGGTTTATGAACAAGAGTTGTGGTTATATGGTGGGTGGGGGTCGGAGTGTGCGAGGGGTGGATTTTTGATTATTTAATTACTCTTCCTTCTGTACATCAATAGTTGTACATGCTTATCCACCGATTAATATAATTAATTTAATATTTTAAAAAATATATTAAATAATAAATTATATTTAATATTAAAAGTAAAATAGTTAAAAATAAATAAATTATTTACTATTAATTTTATAAATTAAATATTTATTTTTAATACAATAAGCAGGTAAAAATAAACCGACAAAGTATTATTTTATTTTATTTTTAAAGAGGAAAAATTGTAGGGAATGAATATTTTTGGTGGAGAGGAAACTAGAGAAAATTGAAGGAAAGGTGTCTTTTAAGTTTTGAAGGAAGGATTGGTGACATTGATCAACTTAAAGGGTCAGACATCATTATGAAACTTGATTAAGTTAATTGTGGACATGATTAATATTTTCAAAACTTTCTAATCTTTTCAAAAATACAAATCAACTCAACTCACACCCCTCTTCAATCCAAATCAACCACTCCCTCTCTCGACAGCTTCTCTCAACTCTCTCCCAACCAACAGTTCTGCAAAATTTCTCCCTTCAACCTCCGGCGACAAATAGTCGGGCGAGTTCCTTTTCGACTTTTAACCATCAATCGACGTGAAGACTTCTCCGGCGACAACAACTTCGAGTTCTTCATCGTCCCATTTCCTTTTTCACAAGTAAAATATTATGAAGAAACAGAGGAACTTGAGTCAACTACTCTTCTAGTATTGAAATGTGGACTGAATAAAACCCTAATTTTTGGCATTTCTTCTTCTTGTTGTCGTGCTGTTGATTCAAATTTGTTGGTGATTTTTTAGCACAATTGATGTTCTTAGTTTTTATGTGTGTGTATGTGCGTGTGTGTGATGTGTTAGTGTTGTTGAGTTGATTTGTTGGTTGTCTTGGTAAAAATGGTATTGTAATAGATGAAACATCTGATGTAACAGATGAAACATTTGATGCAACAGATGAAAATCTGATGCAACAGGTGAACAATCTAACAGATCATTCATCTCTTGCGACAAACGACTCTTCTGTTTGGAAGAAATCTAAACAATATTGATCCAACGGATAACTGATTAGTGATCTATTTTTATTCTTTCCAACGATTTACTCTTCATTTTGCAACAGATTAGTGACTGTTTTTATTCTTTCCAACGGTTTACTCATCCATTACAACAGGTCGGTTATATGTTGCAACAAATAACATACCTGGTACAACAAATTAGTGATCTGTTTTTATGGTTTCCAACGAATTACTTATCAGTTGCAACAGGTTGGTTATATGTTGCAACAGATAAACTACCTGGTGCAACAGATTAGTGATTTATTTTTATTCTTTCCAATGGTTTACTTATCCGTTGCAAAAGGTCGGTTATATGTTGCAACAGATAACATACCTGGTGCAACAAATTAGTGATTTGTTTTTATGATTTCCAACGGATTAGTCATCCGTTGCAACGGGTCAGTTATATGTTGCATCAGATAAAATATTAGGTGCAACAGATTAGTGATCTATTTTTATGGTTCCCACGAATTACTCATCCGTTGCAACGGATCGGTTATATGTTGCATCAGATAAAATACCAGGTGCAACAGATTAGTGATCTATTTTTATGGTTTCCACGGATTACTCAACCGTTGCAACAAGTCAGTTATATGTTGCAACAGATAACATACTTGGTGCAACAGATTAGTTATCTGTTGGAACTGTTATATTATTGTTATGCATTAATCAATTATAATCTATGTTATGCTCCTGTTAATTTAAGATAATATGGCTCCCAAAAAAAAAAAGAAATCGAATCAAGTCCAAGTAAAGGAACAAGTGCAGCAGCTCGGCTACATTCACCACTCTATGAGCTTGTTTTACAAGCGTTATCTCAATCAGGAACAGAAGATAATGAACACGGGGAGGAGAAATCTTTCAAAAGAGATGATCCAAACGTTAATAGCCCTTTCGCCGAAGAGTTGGTCAAAACCTTCAGCATTGATCGTTATCCTGTGAGAATGCAGTGTGATGGGGCCATAAATTTAACAGGTGATCTCGTGGTTAAGTTAGTCATTGGAAAATCTTTCGACGCCTTCAGAAAAATACTTCGAGAATAAAAATTGGATTTTTATTTCAGGGAAAGCTGCTTTGGGCAATATCTTGATTTGTCGGAGGACAACAATGCTCGCTTCCAGATGAAAATAGTATATGATCTTCTCAAGCGCAGGTTTATGTATGAAAACAAAGATAAGATGGATGAGGTGTGGATAAATTACTATGGCATGCATATTTGTTTTGGTTGGAAGGAGTTTGCCATAGTTACCGAACTAAAATGTTATCCTCCTTCTCCTTCTCAAGTTATATCTACTCTGACCCAAAAAAGCACCCCGCACACTCAAAAAAGGCAAAGGCAAGTCGAGTGATCGTGATGACCTTGTGTCCATTGTTGGTCCAAGCTTCAAAAATAAAAATTTGATAGAAGCGTTGAAATGTAAAGGACTTTCAAAGAAGCACAAGCAATCATTGTGCTTGGTTTGGTTTGTACATAATGTTCTTTGGGCGAGAGACGTTAACAAGTGATCGGTAATCTGTTGCACCAAGCCTATAACATAACACCAATAAATCAAAAGCATTATGAAACCAAGCACAATGGTTGCTTGTGCTTCTTTGAAAGTCCTTTACATTTCAACGTGACTGTCGAATATTTAGCTATCCTTGAGGCATTTAACAGCTATCCTTGGGGTTATGAAAGCTTCAAAGTGACTATCGAATATTTGTTGTCTCTGTTAATGTCAAAACCGATCAACTTATATGGCTTTCCATGGGCCTTCATGGTAAATATTTCTTTTATCGTGATATGATTCATCATTTTTTATTCAATAATGCTTTTGATTTATTGGTGTTATGTTATAGGCTTGGGCATTTGAAGCTATTCCTTATTTGAGACAACAAGTGAACTACCAGGAAGAAGTTTCCTGTCCAAGAATTCTGAGATAGTTGTCGGCCAAAATCAATAAAAATGCAAAAAAAAATTATCTTTTCAATCCCCCCAAGGAAGCAGTAAGTCCAATTTTAATCAAGTTTTTGTTTTAATTAATGATTAAATGATTTCATCATCATTCTTAATATATGTATCGATTTATTTTAGATTGTCCATCTGTGGCTTGTTCCGACCAATCGAGAGTTGAATATGCCCATTTTTCTTACTTTAAGGTCTGTGCAAACTTTATCGGATCCTAAGGTCGTTGATGAAATAAAAATGGAATTGTTTAGAGAAACAACCATCACAAGAAAAATAATTTTGGAGAGTAGGGCTAATGATGCTCCTCTTACAGTTTTTGAAACAACAAACCATTATGATTATGATCATAATGGTTGTACAGATTTTGCCGCATCTAGCGAATGTTTTACATGCAAATGTCAAGACTTCAAGGCGAAACACGATGGAGTGATTAATGTTATTAATGCACTAACTGCTTCTGTAAAAGAAATAACATCTAAAAATGGTGTCATTCCATCAAAGAGGATTTCATATCCAGACACTCCACTAGAGATCAAGGCGGCTAAGAGGAGAAGGAAAGACACTTCCAAGGCATCATCAAGCATAAAAAAAAGTAAGATTGCAATGCCTCTATCTTTATCTTGCACCGATGTTCAGTGTGCAAGGGCCACAGAAGAGCAGCATAAGCTGAAGAAGGTGAATGTACATCATCTGTTCCAAAAATAAATAGGCACATATTTGTTTCAACAGATGATACATCTGTTGAAGATTATCAAATAGATATATACATTTATTGCAACTGTTGTCTAACTTGTTGCATCAGATTCGTTATCTGTTTGAAATTATCGTATTGCTCTGATTTACCTATTCGAATTTGTCTCAATAGATAATCCATCTGATGCAACATAAGACTCATCTGTTGCAACAGATGTACAATCTGTTGTATATCTCTACTTAGCATTGACAATTCTAACTTTTCAGGTGGATGTCATAGTAGAAGCTACTGCCGAAGAGCATAATATCACAGTTGATAATCCATCAACTGTTTCCAAAGAAGAAAAAGTGGAGTCTGTCAGTTTGGGAGAACGAAAGAATTACCCATTTGAAGGGTTCAACATCTCGAACGAAGCTCCAAAAAAACTAACACAATTGATCAACGACTATTCAGAATGGATTTTCGATGGGTTGTTAAAGCATCATGCCGGCAGGTAAATAAATCAATTTTATAGATATTGGTTTATACAATTCTTGTTGTAAGAACCTGACATTAACACATATAAATCATCATGTAGAAAACAAAATGACGAGCGCTACAAAGTGAACGAATCGAGTCTTGGTTTTGATATGTTCGACTTTGTTGTTGCACATCCCGAAATAAAGAATTAGTTCTATTTGATGTCACAGCCCCAAACTTGCTGGAATGATGAGGTTTAAATACCATACATATTACTATTAATTAATACTTTATTTAATTACATCTGCATATTGATTTTTTCATCACGTAATCTGAAATGTTTGATAATATGTGCAGCACATCGATGTCATTTTTACAACCTCCGAAAGAAGGCCAAGTTGCAAACACAAGAACAATACAGATACACGACAGGTAATTATTTGTACAAAGTTTACATCAATAATGCCTACGATAGATATTGTTAACAACAGCCGAAAGTTTTCCGAAATGAGGAATGCTTAATTAACATCATCAAAGGTTTTAGCATTCCGGCTGGTTTACCTTGGCATTTGATCGATGAAGTGTATATCCCAATCAATTGTGGTGATGAATTCCATTGGGTGTTGGTTGTCGTCGTTCTAAAAGAGAGGTGCATCTGATTTTATGACTCGATGTCGCGAAGGAGACATTTCGAGCCGTCATCTGAGATACAAAAGCTGGCCAAAATATTGCCTATTTACCTTGATATGAGTGGCTTTTTGGACCAAAAAATTTATACTAATTGGTCGACGATTAAAGCATACCGGGATAAAATGGCTAATCCATTTGATGTACAATATCTTGAAGGAATTTCTCAACAAACCATTGCTATCCTGTAAGTTTAAGTGTCATGATTTAGTTTCATTTCACAAATTTCACAACGCTTGCATGAATTGCAAGTTATGGATTATCTGTTTTTCTTATAATGCAGGGATTGCGGTCCTTTTGTTGCCGCCTACGTCGAGTATTTGAGCGATAGATTACAAGTACCAAATGATAGACTTGATGTCGGATTACTTCGCAAAAGATATGTTGCTCTTTTATGGAAATATGGAGAAAAGAAAGATCAGAAGCCATACGCAATCGACGTTAAAGATCCACGACAACCAAAGCCGAATTCTGTAGCACCGAATGAAGAACAACTTGTCCATATTGATTAGACTTTTATATCTTGAGTCCGTCAATGTAATAACCTATCCTCCTTGGTTTAACTTGTTGATTTATTTGTAGAGTAGATCGTTTGTATCCATAATGATTTTTTTTACGTTTTATTTATTTGTTGAGTTATTTCATGTAATTTTTGAAGGCTTCAATTTATTTTATTCTGTCTATGAATATAATTTAATCCTTAGTTTTGAACATATTAATTGAAATGGAGTACTAAATTCAAATATCGCAACAGATAATACATCTGCTGCAACAGACGACATATCTTATCAGACAGATTTAGACATATATTGCAACATGAGATGCAACACGTAGGTCATCTACTGGAAATTATATAACAAGTCTTCCTACATTTTTAATTTGCTCCAACAGATTACCGATCAGTTGCAACTGGTAGATTATATGTTGCAACAGATCATATATCTGTTGCAACAGACAGATTGGGAACATCTTCATAACGCAACAGATGACCAACCTATTCCAATAGATAATCAATCTGTCACAACAGGTACTATATCTATTACGACAGATATAAAATCTGTTGCATTATAAAAATTCAACTTAGCCAGAAATAAAAATTATTGCTACTACATGTAAAGTGAATTGGCTTGAAATAAAAATTTGTTATCGTGTTCGTCTCTGTCTTTGTACATGTTCTTTTTTATACACGGGCTCCAACCATTTAGTTAGTACCCTATATGCCCAGACCCATTGCATCTTTTCCACAATGGTGTCGCATACACCGGTCATTTGTGTGCCGGCCAGCAAACACTCGATGTATGCAAGCGAGTACGACCCACACGCTGCACCGGTTGTATTTCTTGGGAACTGGATGTTCTTATTTCGACCTTCAAAATCCCATGATTCCTTCTCCAAGATTTCAGCCGGCAAATGATCCATCAGCTTACTCTGCGTCAACAACTTGGGCAACAACTTCAAGAGTGGCTGTATGTGGGTTAAAAACGTCTTCTCACTGAACACAGGTAAGTTACAGTCATAAACCTTAATCTTTCCCTTGTATAGTAGTATCTCAACAGTGAGAAAATGTGTGACATCTACGTTCATGACTGCAAGGATTCTCTTTGCCTTGGTCTAGCTCTTGCCGTGTGGATATGGCCTTTTTTCTCTAACATATTTAATTGCTTCTTCATCCTATTGGAACGTAGAAACTAAATGATCAAATCCCGGGCCACCGAAATCATCTATCTTACAGAGTTTAGCATACCTATCCTTGAAATTATTGTAGAAGTTGAGGTCCATTAGCCTATCTGCAATATCATAAGCATCCGGGTACGCTAATTGCCTACCCCTTATGAGGCAGAGAATCTCATCAACATACTGTGGTATAAGAAGACAATTTTTAAATAGGTTAGTAATTATAAAGAATAAAAACACAGTGGAAAGAATCTGATGCAGAGGGTTCTCTGAATCAGTTCACAGATTACCTAGCCAACGCAACTTATGCAACAGATGTGTATTATGTTGCAACAGAATACCAAATTTTTACAACAGATTACACATCTACTGCGTAGATTCTTCTACATGGAGTATATTGGAAGGCTAGGTTAGCAAAAGTATACTTACCTTGTCCTCGTACCACACGCGCATATTTGTCATATTCGAGAAGTCTTTGGCGGCAAATGAATGCATGGTGTATTCTTTTTTAACCTTCATCTTGATGAATTCTTCCAGTTCCTTCTTCTTCTCCTTGCCAAGCGCTGCGAATATGTCCACCTTCTTTGGCGGCCCCTGAACTTCAACAAGTCTTGGAGCGGGAGGAGTTGCAATTTTTGCTGATTTCAGAATGGAGAGAATTTGTCTAATTTTTCTTCTCTTCCTCCTAACCTCCACTGTAGGAGTGCATGGCTCCCTCACCTCGTTGGATGGTATGACACTCCTCCTGGATTTCAACTCCTCGACAGCTTCAGCAATAGCCTCTAGCTTTTTAAGGAGTTTATCCTCTCTGTCCTTGTACACTTTGAATTTTCAATAAGAACATGAGGGTGGGGAGGGGTGAGAGGGACCACTGTAAGAGTGGGAGGGACCGGTGTAGGGGGTGAGAGGGAGGACCTGTGCAAGGGGTATTTTCAAACATATTTATTTTTTGTTGATCACCAACATACTCATAATCACGACTGGAAGCAGCAGCAGCAGCAGGATGGCTTCCACCATCACAAACAACTCCACCAGCAACGCCCCCAGAAGAAGTACCCATATCTATTGCAGTTTGAGGTTGGTCGTGAAGAGCTTCAATATTAGGCTGACCTTGCCTAACTTCTCTTCTTATGGATGTTGCTCCAGCCAATTCCTTCATTATTAACTCCACCGTTGGGTTTTCTTTTGTATCAACAAGACCCAGAGTAAGAAAAGAAGTCATCCCCAGCTCATCAATGGTAGGCACGATCCAAGGATGCCCAACCTATAATAAAAGACATGAGGAATTTAAATCATATAATAATAATTTATAGTCAGTTGGGTTACATGGGGCTCGGGTTACATGGATGTTAACACAGCTAACTTATACAACAGATGATCTAGCTACCACAATAGCTGATCTGTATGTTGAAATAGATTGATAATATGTTGCATCAAATTACTCATTTGTTGCATAATTTACAGTAGATGGGTAATCTGTTGAGTAGGGTTCAGAGAATCTGAGCAACAGATGGTTAATCTGTTGCACCAGTTATAGTTGACGGGTAATCTGTTGCAACAGACGATTCATCTGTCGCAACAGATGGAACATCTATTTAATATCTTTCTTTGAGGGAAATTATTTTAGTTGAAAGAAGACGTACTGCATCATCTGGAGGGTTAAAGAGATAAGTCTCATTAATATTTTTTTTGTTGCTCTCTGCTGCAGCCAACCACCTAAGGATCCTTGAATGAGAAACCTTATCTGGGTAATTTTTGAAATGCTTTCGGAGGGGAGGAATGGCTTCACATACCCAAGCCTAAAGATTGTAAACAGGAAGCAAGCAAAAAAAAAGTCATAACTATATTCAATATAAATTAATGAATGAGTAAAAATAGTGATCAATTTTACCATGAAAGCCCAAGGAAAGCTGTATAATATGATCTTCTTTGGCTTTAGCTTTTTCAGTAAATATTTGACAGTCAAGTAGTAGCTGTCGTATCCCTAGGGATAATCGTTGAATTTTCCAAAATCATCAGAAAGCGCCAACAAATCATGTTCTATGACTTTCCTGATATCTCTTGCTAGTAAAATGGAATGGACAAACCAAACTAAGCACAATTTCTCCCTGTAGTGCTTTGGTATGTCTTTATTCTTGAGATCCGCCATCAAATCGTCCACTATGTAGCTAGGTCCAACAATGCCCAACAACCTATCCTTTTTTACCTTACATTTGTTGGACCCTTTGTGGGGTGTTTTCTTGATGAGAGGTTTTTTTGGACGATGGCATCTTAAGCCCGTCACGATGGCAAACTCTTTCAATCCAAAACAAACCGGCATGCCACAGTAATTGATCCAGACTTCATCCATATTTTTTTTGCCCTTCTTCGGACCTCTATCATCCCTCACCTACTTGATCTTACACTTGAGGAGGCCATATACCATGATCATTGGGAAACGGAGAGGGCGGGCCCCAGACAGCTCAAGAAAGTATGCAAAACAGCTCTTCTTAAAAAGTCCATTTATGTTTTCCTTCTTCATAATACTTTTAATTTCGTTAAAAGGTTTTCCCAACTGACATTTAAGTATAACATCACGAAATACTGCGCTAGGGTTACTCATCGGCATCACAACTCGAAACCCGATGATACTAATAGTTCTGACAAAACCATGCTGGGATTTTGATATTATTTCACGCTCCATTGGTGAGAAGGAGTTACCACTTTCCTCAGCTTCATTTTTCCCTGACTGAGATTGTTATGGAAGTTTCTCCGAATCTATCTGTAGTCTAGCCTTTTTTGTTAGGTGGTCAGAAGTTGATCCACTTTCAATTTCTTTTCTTTTGGGAGACATATTTTAACTACAAACAATAGAAAAATAAAAAATACATTGCATTTGATGTCTGCATAATTTTTTAAAAAAAGGTGAGACAAATTTCAATAAATTATTCTACGCCACATAACAAAAAAAATACTCCAACAGACAACCCATCAGTTGGAACAGATAGGGAACCCGAATCTATTTAAAAACCTATTTAGTATCTCCCAACAGATATTCCACCTGTTGCAATAGATGGACAAATTTTAATAAATTATTCTATGCCACATTACAAAAAAATACTCCAACGGATAACCCATCAGTTGGAACAGATGGAGAATCTATTTGAAGACCTATTTAATATCTCCCAACAGATCTTCCACCCGTTGCAACAGATGGACCACCACCACCACAACCAATGCCACTACCAATGCCACCAAGAACACCACAAATACCACTGACACTACCGCCAAAAAATACAAATACCAACACCACCAACAACAGCCACCAACAACACCACAAACACCATCCAACAATACCACAATAGTCAACAAAACACTGAGAGAAAAATTAGGGTTTTCTCGGGTGCTTCCTACTTTTTTTAGCATCAAAACTCAAAATTGTTAACTCATTCTCGAAGATAATACAACTAAAAGTCTTCTTTTTCATCTTTAACTAAAAAGCCCTAATTTTTAGAATAAAGAATAAATGTAGAACTCTTCTCGAACTCTGTTACCTATGAAGACAGAGAAAATAACGGATACAAGCGGGAATGAAGTTGAAAAAAACAATAATATGTGGTCGTAAATGGGAAGAAAATCGACCTATTTTGAAGGGTTGAGCAATATGTTGAGTAGTTGTTGGTTGTTTTATTGAGAGGGAGAGGAGACCCCGAGAGAGAGAGAAAGAGGGAGAAAGAGAGAGAAGATCGAGAACTTTAGATTTGAAATAAAAAGTTTTTCACGCAAATGGATGATTTGTATGGGTTGATTTGTAATTTTGAAAATGAATGACAAGTTTTGAAATTGCTAATTTGGTCCGAATTAATCTTAATTAATTTTAAAAAATTTAAAAGATATAGTTTTTAAAACATTGAGTTGATGAGAACTCATTTCAACTCAGAGTGATCGATTGACGACTCGGGTTAGGATGAACGCAATACCAACGTCATGCAATTGCAAAGAATCGATTGGATTTGTAGTTGACCCTGTGAGCTCATTCATTCATCCCTAGTTCTACCTAAATCAACTTAGGTACTATCACTATCCTAACATTGAGTTGATGAGAACTCATTTTAACTCAGAGTGATCGATCGACGACTTGGGTCGGGATGAACACAATACCAACGCCATGCAATTGCAAAGATTCGATTAGATTCGTAGTTGACCCTGTGAGCTCATTCATTCATACCTAGTTCCACCTAAATAAACTTAGGTACTATCACTATCCTAAAATTGAGTTGATGAGAACTCATTTTAACTCAGAGTGATCGATCGACGACTCGGGTGGAGATGAACGCAATACCAATGCCATGCAATTGCAAAGACTCGATTAGATTTGTAGTTGACCCTGTGAGCTCATTCATTCATCCCTAGTTCCACCTAAATCAATTGCAATGATATCTGTTGTAATAAATGACTGAGCTGTTGAAAACTTTCAAACAGATATTCATATCTGTTGCAACAGATGACATATCTAATTTAATTATCAAATAGACATTTGCATCTGTTATGACAGATGACTGAGCTATTGGAAATTATCAAACAGATATTTATATCTGTTGTAACAGATGACAAATCTAATTTAATTATCAAATAGACATTTTCATTTGTTGTGACAGATGACCGAGCTATTGGAAATTTTTAAACGGATATTTATATCTATTGTAACAGATGACTAAGCTGTTTGAATTTCTAAATAGATATTTATATCTATTGTAACAGATGACTGAGTTGTTCGGATTTCTAAATAGATATTTATATATGTTGCAACAGATGACATATTTGTTTGAAAATCTTTTTTTCTTTTTTAATTTTAAAGCAAGCTTCTGTCCGAGTAGATAATATCAAGTAGTACTTACTACTAAAGGAGGTAAAAAATATTTCTTGGATATCTCAAAAGTGAGTTCATTGAGCAGTCTTGTCTTGTCTTTTCAATGTCACTAGTCTTAGTCTTCCTCGTTCCCCTCAAATTATTAATGAAATTAATGAATATTAATTATTGAATATTGAAAACCCCCATATCTACGTACACAATACATCTATAAAAATTATCTCATCTCTCTTTCTTCAGCTGCAGTTTATTTTATTCAACTCTCATTTTTTTTTCTCTCGTCTTTACGGTCACAACCTTTTTTCTCTATTTTCTCTTCTCTTCTCATAAAGATCCTTTCGGATCTAAACCGATCCATATCTTTCCTCGAATAAAATTATTGTTTTGATCCCCTTTTTGACATTAAGGTATGGTTCATTATTGCTCTTTCATTCTCGTCTTCTTCTTTGCAAGTTATTTACATCTATTTTTTATTTAATTACTATTTACCCATATCATATTTATTAAAAAAAATTAAAGGAACTTTTAAGTGTTGAATAAATAAACCTAGAATTTTTATTATAATATGCAAAAAAAATCATTTGTTGGGAGAAGTTTAAAAGCCTTGTTGGTAGTATTATTTTTTTTGTATGTATTTTGTTTGTTTCTTTATTGTTGATGTAGTTATTGATGTTGTTGGTGGGGTTGGCATTGTTGGAACTTGTGGTGTAGTGTTGTTGATGGTTCTGGAACAAAGAATGTTGCTTCTTTGTTGTTGATGATGTTGTTGGAACAAATGTTATTGTTTCTTTGTTGTTAATGTTTTTTATTTGTAGTTTATACTGTTATTGATGTAGCCGCAATAGATGGAGAAACTGTTGGAATAAATCAAACCACCAGAAAGGCTGGTTTGACGTATTCCTTAAGACTCCACATCTGTTGCAACAGACTCCACATATGTTGCAACAGACACCATATCTGTTGCAACAGACACCATATCTGTTGCAACAGATGGCTAATGTTCTTTCTGTGACATTAATTTTTTTTCTCTTCTTTGTAGATATAAGGAACTGACAGTTGATCAACTTTTGTCGGACCATCACAAGAGGTTGCAGTAAAGATGGGTTCGTAGGAATAAATTGCATGTAGATGGAACCACTTCATATGTGAGAGGTATATATTACTGATAATATTATCATGGAAACACACATAGAGTGCACTGATTTTTTGAATGTTGTTTTTATTGATTAGTCATAGATCATTCAAACAAGATGTCTGTAATTTTACAGTTAAGTTTGGTAGGTCCGAACTGATAAGGCTGAGGGACCATGAATATGGTTCTGATACCCTATTAAGATTTAATGTTAGTTGTTGCTCTTCTTTATTTGTCAAGTATTGTGAAGGGATCTAGTTTTGGTGTCATTGTAAAGAGATTCAATAGCAATTGGACTAAATTTTAGGGTGCATTGGACCCTTAGAGGGCCTTCGAAGCTTAGCACTGCATCTAACAAGAATGGAAAACCAATAGAAATTTCCCTGGCCCAAATTTATATGGTTGGGTTGCTCGCTCGGGGTGATGATTATATGCCAGAAGGTGCGGTAAGAGAATGCCTTCGAGGGAAAATGGGTGGTTGATGGAAGACTATATCATCTGAGAGCTAATTGAAGATGATACATAGGTTAGAAAGTAACTCCTAGCGAATCTGGCCGATGGAATTATCTTAAAAGATGCGAAATCTGAATCAAGTGCAAATATGAAAGTGTATCCGGTAATGTAATTTCATCTGTTGTCTCTCTGAAAGAAAAATAATGTAGATGGACACTTTGCTAGGGAGTTGCACGGTCGGGATTATCACTAGATAGAAAATAGGAGAAGACCAACAAAGCAGCCTCACGGGCATCGCGGGTTGAAATGATATACAACAAGTGTAGAAAACTTACGCCAACAACAACTGCAGTTAAAATAAGGAATGTAAGCGAAGGCGGCAATTTTTGAATTTTAAATTTCATCCCATGCCTTCTTGTTTGTGGTTTTTATCAGGTCCACTGTCGTTGACCTGATCGAAACCACAAACGAGATTGAAAGACAAATTGGGTATCATTGCTTGCTTAGCAATATGGTTATAATTGATTGTGTTTTCTTGCCTTAGCATGCTTTCAACATTCATTGGAGAAGATCAGATGTTCGTTGTAGTATGTGAATCCCAATAATTTTCAAGCTTGCCTCTAGCTTGCTGATTCTGTATTCAAGCTGGTCGTTGTCGTCTTCAAAATTGGTAAGGAGTTCCTCATCTCTTGTGAGCTCGATCAGGGACACCACCTTCAAAGTTGTGGCATTTTAGGTGCCCTTCAGAACACTTTCTTTAGAAGCCTTAAAAGATACATGGAGGGTCGCTGTATTTGTTTTAGGTCAAAATGTGTTGATGCACGTAGAAGATGTGGTCCCAACAGTTGAACAACACACTTTTATTGAGCGTTGCTCAATGCATCTTGCTCAACTAATTTGATAAATTAATAAGCATGGAGTTACATAGCGTGTGATCTAAACTGACTCTACCAAGCCTATCAAACATTTACTTAACTCCAAGCCCATTATCCTATCAAAAAATATGACCGGGTTAGTGCACAAATCAAACGAGCTCAATCTCTCAACCTTTTTATTGATCTCTCTTCTTCAATATAGATGACAAGATGTCTGTTATGCAAAAGTCTACATAATCGCCAGACATGCTTGCCAGGGAGCAATTCTTCAAAAGATATCTGTCGATGCCTTCTGAAGAATTGCTCCCTAGCAAGCATGTCTAGCGACGGTGTAGACTTTTGCATAAAAGATATATTGTCATATATATTGGAGAAAAGTGATCAGCAGAAAGGCTGACAAATTAAGCTTGTTCGATTTGTGCACTAACTCGGTTATATTTTTTTAATAGGGTAATGAGCTCGGAGTTACGTAACATTTGATAGGCTTGGTAGAGTCGATTTAGATCATACGTTTCATAACTCCTTGCTTATTAATTTATCAAATTGGTTGAGCAAGATGCATTGATCAACTCTCGATAAAAGTGTGGTGTTCAACTGTTGGGACCACATCTTCAACGTGCATCAACACATTTTGACCTAAAACAAACATAGCGACCCTACATGTATCCTTAAGGCTTCTGAAGAAAGGGTTCTGAAGGGTTTCTAGAATGCCACAACTTTGAAGGTAGTGATCCTAATCGAGCTCACAAGAGATGAGGAATTCCTTACCAACTTCAAAGACGACAACGACCAGCTTGAATACAGAATCAGCAAGCTAGAGGCAAGCTTGAAAATTATCGAGATTCATATACTACAACAAGTATCTGATCTTCTTCAAGAAATGTTGAAAGAATGCTAAGGCAAGAAAACATAATCAATTAATCCATATTGCTAAGGAATTAATGATATTTAGTTGCCTTTCAATCTCGTTTGTGGTTCCGATCAGGTCAATGGCAGTGGACCTGATCGAACACACAAAAAAGAAGGCATGGGATAAAATTTAAATTCAGAAATTGCCGCCTTCACTTAGATTTCTTATTTTAACTGCAGTTGTTGTTGGCGTAAGTTTTCTAGGCTTTTTATACATTATTTCAACCCTCGATGCCCGTAAGGCTGCTTTGTTGGTCTTCTTCTATTTTCTATATAGGTGATAATCCCGACCACGTAGCTCTCTAGCAAAGTGTCCATCTACATTATTTTTCTTTCAGAGAGACAACAGATGAAATTACATTACCGGATACACTTTCACATTTGCACTTGATTTAGATTTTGCATCTTCTAAGATAATTCCATCGGCTAGATTCGTTAGAAGTTACTTTCTATCCTATGTCTCTTCTTCAATTAGCTCTCAAATGATATAGTCTTCCATCAACTACCCATTTTGCCTCGAAGGCATTCTCCTATCGCACTTTCTGGCATATAATCATCACCCCGAGCGAGCAACCCAACCATATAAATTTGGGCCATGGGAATTTCTATTCTTTTTTTCGTTCTTGTTTGATGCAGTGCGAGGCTTCGAAGGTGTTCTCAGAGTCCAATGCACACTTAAAGTTAAGTCCAATCGCTATTGGTTCTCTGCAATAACGATAAATATTGATCCCTTCTCAAAACTTGACACGCATAAACACGAGCAATAACCGTCAGTAATTCATAACAAGGTATTTGCACCATCTTCATGAGGTCCTCAGCCTTATCAATTTTGAACCCATCAAACTTAACGGTTCAATGCATGATCTTGTTTGAATGATCAGTGCCTAATCAGTTAAAAACTGTATTCACAAAAATATTGTACTTTGTGTGTGTTGTCCCGGTGACCTTATCAGTAATATATACTTAACTCCCACACATATGATAGTGGATCCATCTGCACGCACCTTATTCTTCCTAGCCCGTCTATGGCTTAAATTGAATAAACAGACGACTAGATAGTTGCAACAGATGCCACATCTGTTTATATTGTCAAACAATTGGAGACATCTGTTATGACAGATGATCAACCTATTGCAAAATATGACGTGTCTGTTGGAGAAATCAAAGAGATATATACATCTGTTGTAAAAGATTGCCAGTATATTGTAAGTTATCTAACAGAAAGAATATATTTTGCAATAGATTACCTATCTGTTAGATTTATTTTAAGGTAATTTTCTTTTCTTTTCGAGATAAAATAATTTATAGATAGGTCCCTCCTTACAAATATGGATGATCCAGATTCGTACAAGAATATTCACATCGAGTCCTTGCGTGAACTTCAAAGGCAGTTTATGAACTCCAAAGAGATTTGGCTGACTTTGGAGCAAAGCTGAGTAGCAAGGCTGCCGGATGAAAAATATCTGATTGACAATAATGATAATAGTAGTAGTAATAATTAGGTAATATTTTTTATTTTAGCGCATATATTTTCCTCCTTTTGTATATCGGATCTACCCAAGGGATTCAAAAATCTATGTCATTTAGTGGTCGACTTTGAATTTTTAATTCTTATTTAGTATTTAATAATCATTCTGTTTATTCCTTGTTCTCAACATGTCGACGTTTGGTGGTAGGGATTGAGCAATTTGTGTCAACAGAGGTTAATCTAATGCGACAGATCGATCATATGTTGCACCAGACGGTTATTAATAAAAAGGGGGTTATTGTTGTTATTTTGAGGGTGAAAAAGAAAAGAAAAGGCATGACTTTCCGATTATTTAATATGAAAAATATTTCGTAAATAAATAATAAGGAAATAAATGATAAACACAATTTATAACCGTAAAAGAACGGTTATTTAATTTTAATAACTGATCGTGACTTTTCACCATTTTTGTTTTTGAATTTATTTTTTAAAATTATTTATTATATAATAAAAAAAAGTCACAATATTGGATTAATTAACTTATACGATGATTGTTAAGAAAAACAAGGTGAAGGTCGGTCGTGACTTTTTGTCTAAAACAAAAACACATACATTTATCAGTGTTGCTGATGCATCAAATTCCCCATCTGTTGCGACTGATGTATCAGCTGTTAGAAGAAATCAAAAAAGATATTAATATAGAACGTCTATTTGTTGCTACAGATATATCTGTTGCAACTGATGGTTTATCAGATTCAACAGATATACAACCTGTTGCCAGAAAATAAAAATGATTATTATTTTATTAAATAATTTGAAAAGGTGTTTTTTTAATTTATAAAATAAAAAAGTCAGCAAATTTGGATTAATGATATGATGATAGTTTTTTTTTTAAAGTAGATTATATGTTGCAACAAATATATTATCTGATCCAACAGGTTCACTGTTGTTGCAACAGATGATATATCTGTTGTCACAGATAATTTATCTGATGCAACCGATATAGAATCTGTTGTCACAACTTAATAAAAATGGTTCTTGAAAAGAACTAATTAATAATAATAATCTGAAAAGTCATGATTTATCACAATATTTCTTAATTTAATTAAGTCATTACTTTTCACATTAATAAAAAATATAATTAATAAATGGAGGTGAACAGTTAGATTATATGTTGCAACAGATAGGTTATCTGATGCAACATATTTTATATTTATTGCAACAGATGATATATTTGTTGTCACAGATGTGTTATCTGATGCAACAGATATAGAATCTGTTGCCACAACTCAATAAAACGATTCTTGGAAAGAACTAATTAATAATAATAATCTGAAAAGTCATGACTTATCACAATATTTATTTTCTTAATTTAATTAAAAATATAATTAATGAATGGAGTAGGGGTGTGCAAAAACCGAACCGACCTATAAACCGAATCGATAAAAATATTATTGGGTTATTGGTTTTGGGTTAACAATTTTTTATTGGTTTTATAAAAAAGTTATTGGGTAAACGGTTCGGTTTTGGTTTTAACTTATTGGGTTATCGGTTAAACCGATAACCCAATAAGGATACACCAAGTAATTGTTTTATCCCTATTTATGTTATATATATAAATCTCTCTCTCTCTCTCTATCTATCTATATATATAGAGAGAGAGAGAGAGAGAGATGTGTATGTATATATATTATATGCACTACTTATTCACAATTCAGTGATTCACAAAGTATAAACCTATTCAGGGCAACAAAGGCACAATATAAAGCTCGGCTATTAGCGTATTGAAAAGCTTGAAGCATTTATATCTTTCAACAATTAGGATTTAATTTTTTTTCTAACAGTTCAAGTTTGAAGATTCTTGTAAACTAAAATGCATTGTGTAGGATTTTGGCAGTATCTAAGATTTCATTTTTTTATGTTAGTTGTTACTATTTCTATTTTATAAGTATTTTCTTATTGGTTAAACCGAAAACCGAATCGTTAAGGACCAAAAACCAAGAAACCAAAATCGATAAGAAAATATCTTATTGGTTGCTTATTGATTTTACATATTTAAAAACCAAAAACCGATAAACCAAACCAATAACACATAAAACCGAATCGACCGATGCACACCCCTAGAATGGAGGTGAATAGTCGCGCCTTTTTGCCTCTCATTCAAATTCAATCCTCTATAAATAGGTCTCTCCTTACTCAATCGTTCATTCAACTACACTCTATTTATTTATTGCATCTCGTCTTTCATATTACACTCTAAAAAATTATAGCTGACCTAGTGTGGGATATTTTTTTTCTGCAAGACGCCGTGAATGAACTTCGAAATCAAGTTCGTGACCTGCAATGGGAACTGGAAGGAGTTAGAGCAAGAATGCTTCGCAAGATATGCAGGCTGAGGAGGGCCTTGCTACTTCCGATTGAAGATTGGTCTGCTGGCAATGATGATGCTAATAATAATTATAATAATAATAATAATTAGATTATTATTTTTCTTTTAGTTTATTATATGTATTTTTATTTGTTTTTTGTTTGATAAAAAAATTAATCCATATTTAATTTTCATTCTGTCTGTTATCTTCTCAACAAACATGTCGATGATTCGATGTAAAAAGAAATAATTTAGAATCCAGTAGCAATGGCAAGATTTATCTGTTGGGTTCGTGGCAGGGGCTGATGTGTTGTTCAAAATAGATTACTCATGTTGCAACAGATAAGAAGTTTGATGCAACAAATAAATAGTCTGTTTCAACAAATGACTAGTTTGTTGCTTGGCTCTGACGTTTTAATTCGTACTCCCTCCGTCTCAAATTACCCGTCCCAATGAGATGCCATATTGATTAAGAAAAATAATTAATAACATGTTTAGTTTACCATAACCCACTGATCAGTTGGTGGGACAGTAGACGTGTTTGAAATAACCATTGTTTTCTGTTCAATCAAAATTTCATAAGAGAAGAAAGCTTTTAATGTCGGTCGGCGTATAGTCCCCCTATTAAATGATGTTTTCATTTTAATTTGAAAAAAATGATTAATGCAAAGGGTAAAACATGAATTATTTTTTTAATCTTTTCTTGATTAATGAAAAATACAAGTAAAATGAGAAATCAAATTAGGAAATTTGGGACAGGTAATTGGACGTAAGGAATAATTTTGAATCCAGTAGCAATAGCAAGAGTTGAAACATATTGGTTATCTATTGGGTTTGTGGCAGGGGCTGATTTGTGTTGTTCCAAACAGATTAATCATTTGTTGCAACAGATAATTAATCTGGTGCAACAGATAAACATCCTGATGCAACAGATAATGCGTCTGATGCAACAGATAAATAGTTTGATGCAACAGATAAAACTTCTGATGCAACAGATTACTCATCTGATGCACCAGATGATTGATCTGTTTAAATTGTGAGTATTTATGCTGGATTCATGATCGAGGTTCTATCCATTGTTGGAAAAACAGAAGTGTACCCAGATGACAAATACGAATAAAAATCATAATTTTACTTACCAAAGGCACCTATGAAGTAATGTCAAAGTGGAAAGTGATGTAGTAAACAACATTTGACCTAAGAAATTGGTCAGATAGCAGCAGTTGCGTTGTACCAACAACAACAACAATAAATGGTCGACAAGAAGAAGATGAAGATGATAATGAAGTAGAAGATGATAATAATGAAGCAGAAGATGATGAATAAAGCAGCAGAAACAATGAGCAACAAAAATCGCTAAGAGAGAGAAAACAACAATGGATGAGAAGAGAGAGAAAAGCGCCTTTTTCCCCTCCGTTTTTCATTATTTTAGGTAAATATTGGGATCAAAGTATAAATTTAAAAACTTGTGGGTTATTTTCAAACTTCCCAACTTTCTTAATGCATAATAAAGTAATTGTCACCTCCAACTAATAATTAAGACTTGTGTCACCTACACCTCATTTTAAAACTCTTTTGTCACTTGTGGCCCAAAGCCCCAAGAAACTAAGGGGCAACTTGGTCTCAAATATTAAATCTTTGTAACAAACTATAGTAAATTTTATATTTCAAAATAGGTTGAGTGGAAGTAATTGAAGTTTATGTGTAAATTTTATTTATATGTTCAAACTATGACATGTATTAATTTTATTTGAAGTCCTCATAAATTATCTATTTTAGAGACTTCAATTTACAATAATTTTGAAAATGCTTTTGTGAGTTTTCTCGAATGTTTGTTATATACATAAGTTAATCGCGTAAAAATAAAACATACTATATTAATAGACACTCAAACTTGATTGTCACTAATTACTTCATTTTTGAAAGTGTGAGAACTTAATTTAGTGTCTGTTTGGGATTGTTTATTTAAAAAATATATATATTTATTTTGAGAAGAAAAAAAAAGTACTTCTTTTGAAAAAAAAAAGAAGGTGTTTGATAAATTTCAAAAAATTCTTTTAAAAAGGAGTAGAAGCAATTTTTCTGCTTTTGGCAAGAAGCACAAAAATAAAAACAAAAACAGAAAATTATTTTTTTCATGACAAATCACTCCCTTCTCTCTCTCTCACACACACATAAATATATATATTCCTTATTGGTTAATTAACATATCTTATAAGATTAATTTTAAGTTTGATTTTAAAATTTTATATTTCATATTTACATCATAATTTTTTATTTTATTTTATGATTTATATATTATTATTATTTTATTTTCACTCATTTTCTTTATATAAATTTGAAAATATCATCGATGATGATGACCGAAGAATATGTAACTTTTTTTTTATTATTACTAATGATAAAAAATGACAGATGAATCACATTACAAGATTATATTTTGACATGACTTGTAAATTTTTTCTCAAATATTTAATTTTAAATAAATAATTATTAAAAAATGACATATTTGTTATCATGTAGTGTACATATATGAATATGATAGATCGCCTATTTTTTGTACATTTTGACACAGTAAAAATGCATACAAAGAAAATATAACAAATACAGTAACAAATATTTGCTCTCCTACGCCGAATGTCATCTTTTAAATTCGACACTCAAGTTCATCTTATTACAACTATTATGGCTAAACATAATTTCATACAATGATGCTCTACTACTGATAAAGACTTTAGCTATTATGCTAACGAAGACGTCATCACATAGATGAAGAAGGAGATGAGCCTTCTGGTTTATCTTCAGAAATACGAGGTCTTCTACTAATATAGAAACATTGCGTGATAAAATTAGGGATGAAATCGTTGAAAATTTTTGTGATGTATGAAGGACTAATTATTTTTGTGTTAATTTTTTATATGTAGTCATTTAACTTATGGAATAATTTTTATATTCATTTTTGTTTGATATTTTTAAGTAATATTTAAATTATATTTTTTAATGTATTTATAGATATAAATATTAATTAAAAAATTTAGAGTACGTACTTTTTAATTAAATAAAAATAAAATTTTAATTAAAAAATATTATAATAGATATTTAAAATAAATTTCCTCTATAAATTGATTTTAGTAGTAAAAGTCTATTGATACATGTCTTTTTTGGTCATTTGTCTCAAAAAAAATACTTTTTGAAAAAGATTATTCAAATACAACCTGCTTATCAAAAACGTTTTTTAAATGAATTTACCAAACATAAATTATTATTTTTTTCAAAAGCACTTTTTTAAAAAACTGTTTTATAAAAGTGCTTCTTAAATAAGTTGTTTTGTAATATCAATCCCAAATAGACTCACAACTAAACACTCCAATTGTCTTCTCGGTACCTCACATCCTTTAATTATATATATTAACCTTTATTGGGAACTTTACTAAACTATTGTGGCTTATTGAAATAATCTGTGTAATTAAAAGAGGTGACATATTTTGTGCGGCTAATTTATACATAATAGATTCCCGAGATTATGCATAAAAGAATTTTAAAATTTGAGCCAAAATTGTTTATCATGTGTTTCCAATTTAGATGCTCAATTGATATATACTTCAATTTAAGTGTCTAAATAAAATTGATTAACAAAATTAAGGAATTGTCACTGTATTCAACCTTCAAAATATTTTTGAAGTTTTCAGAAAAAGTATTTTTTTGAAAAAAAATCAGTAAGTGCGGTATCAATTAAGTGAAAACATTTAAGAATAGGTCAAAAATAATTTAAATATTTTTTTATGATTAATGCTCGTGGTTTTCTTTTTTAAGATATGTACAAAATCTTTAAAAATATAATATAAGATCAAACAGAATATTTGATACAGAGCTACATCGTTGTTTTGAAAAGGTAAAGAAATTTGGACATTGATTATGTTACAATAATTCCTTTAGGTCTAAAGAGTATGCCACGACTTCGAAGCATTATACTACAGAATTTGTCGTTTGTGGGAAATTTATATACACTATAAGAGAACCAAAAAGTTATTTACCCAAGAAAAAAAAACTTTGTGAGCCAAATTCTTTTGTGAATTTGATTATGCAGCTTGTTTATTTATACTACTTTTTTTTTTTATTTCATGGTTGGACCATATCCATTTCCTAAACTTTTCAAGAGAGTGCCCAATGTGAGTGTCACACACCGTGTATACATTTTTCTTTTAATCAAAATTCGACAATGATACTGAAATCTTATTAAATTTAAATTTACTTTGACAAATTTCATGTCGAAATTAATCATGAATTAAATCTAAAACTTCTAACAAAAGATGAAAAAGTACGTACTAATCGTTGATTAATCACACATCACGTATACCATCTAACAATAATTTTTTAAATTAATAGCCTGTTTGGAATTGCTTATTTCTCAAAATAAGCACTTATTTTGAGAAAAAAAATACTTTTTTTAAAAGAAAGGTGTTTGGTAAACTTACAAAAGTGCTTTTAAAAATAAGTAGAAGCAGTTTTTCTGCTTCTAGGAAGAAGCAGAAAATTTCTGCTTCTCAAAATAAGCAGAAGCAGAAACAGAAAATTATTTTTTTATGACAAAAATATCCTTATCACATACACAAATATATATATATATATATATATATATATATATATATATATATATATACCTTATTAGTTAATTAACATATCTTACAAGTTTGATTAATGTTTGATTTTTAAAAATTTATATTTTATATTTACGTCATAATTCTTTATGATTTATATATTATTATTTTATTTTCACTCATTTTCTTTAAATAAATTTGCAAATATCATTGATGATGATGACTAAAGAATATATAAATTATTTTATTATTATTAATGATAACAATTGACAGATGAATCACGTTACAAGATTGTATTTTGATATCACATATAAATTTTTTCTCAAATATTTAATTTTAAATAAATAATTCACGAAAAGTGACATATTTGTTTAAATATAGTGTGTGTGTGTGTGTGTGTGTCTATATATATATAAATATGATGACTTCTTATTCGTAGTAAATTTTGATACAGGGGCGGAGCTACAGCCCCCGAAGAGTGGTCAGATGAACACCCTTCGTTGGAAATAATTTTCGGGTACATAGGTTAAATATAGATATATATGGTTATATACATATTGTTGAACACCCTTAACAAGTTATAGATGCACAGCCTAGTGGTCAAGGGTGTGCAAATTTGTGTTGGCGACGCGGGTTTAATCCCCATTTGATGTAGTTGCTTTTGTTCTCCTTTTAATGAAGGGAACAGATCCTTTTAAATTTTTTGGATTGGACCGGGTCACAATTCACCCAATTTTATGGGCATGAAACCCAACTTTATATTGTAAAGAAAAAACCCCACGAGTTTTATTCTCCCTTTAAGGAAGGGAACAAATCCTTTTAAATTGTTTGGATTGGATCGGGTCACAATTCACAGACACAATTTTATGGGCATGAAGCCGAACTTTACATTGTAAAGAAAAAAGCCCACGAGAGTTGGTTGCCAGCTTTGTGCTGATTTAAAAAAATAAATTAATACACACTTTTAAAAAAAAATTATAAAATGATAAGTCAAACACTAATTCTTTAACCCGTTAGCCCGTCCCTTACACAGTTATACCTCTATTCTCTAACCCTTGGCCTTCACCACAATCTTGAATCTTCTCTACCTTATTCTTAAAAAAAAATAAAAAAAATTAGTGTTAAAATCTTCAAGCTTCAACGGGCTATCATTATATTTTTTCTTCAATGACTATTGGAGTGTGAATTGTAAAAAGGTATTCTTTAATTCTTCTTATCTTTTAGTTTACTTTTTTTCCCCTTAAACTTGCTTTTGTGTATTTTTTTTTATTTTGGACTAAGTAATTTAATATTTTAGTTTTATCTAGTAGATAACTTGCTAGTTAATATTATTTGGGAGAATCAAACAATGTTTGAAGTAGTCATAATTTTTTTACTTGTTGAAATTGAATAATAAGTAGGTGTTTGACCATAAAAAATAAAAAAAATTGAAGTTGGAGTTGTGTTTGGCCATGTATTTTTGAAAAATGTGTTTTGACTTTTGAAAAGTATTTTTTAAATTTAATTTTATACCCCAAACTTTTTAAAACTATCAAAATTGCCCAACTAATTTATCTACTGATTATACTCATGAATGAAAAGAATTTCACATCAATGATGGAAGGGGTCCTGAGCTAAAAAATGAAAATATACCGGTCTTTTAGCTTAAAAATCTTTATTTGTTGTTCAAAAATATCTTTTACTGAGAAGAAATGTCTTTCAAAAATGTGTCTGGACTTGATTTGTTATTCATAAAAAATGTCTTTCTTTTCGGATTTGCTCCAAAACTCATCTAAACCATTTAAGGGCCTTTTACGTAATATTAAAAATTTTAGGGTTATATGTAATGAAAAAAAAACTTGAAATTAGAGTTGAAAAAAAGTGAAAACAACAAAAAGTTGTTTTCACTTTTTTTCAAAAAAAATTTGAAATGTTTTTGGAATATCTATGGCCAAACACCATGATTCCATAAAGTGAAATTTTTTTCGAAAAAAAGTAAAAAATATCTATGGCCAAACGGCCTCTAAGTGTGATGCGCTTGACTTTTATTCCAGTTTGAGGTTTCAATGAGCTTGGAGAAGTATTTTTGTAAAGTTTCAAAAATAAGTTCAACGTCTCAAAATCAATCACGATGAGATGAAGATGTTGATCAAATAGAAATACCATCTCACTCTTCTTAGAGACAAAAAAATGATGTAAATGATCTAAAGGCTGACCCCGCTGAAAGACCTTCAATTTTGAGTTATCCTCCGAACATTCGTGATGAGATAAGAAGGGCATACGTTCTAAAACGTCCTTGCCAGCCCCGAGATCATGATTTCCCTCAAACAGACTTTTTTGAAACTCCACGCCGTTTTGTTTCTAAATGGTTTGATGAATATTCTGATTGGTTGGAATATAGTGTAAGTGCAGATGCAGCTTATTATTTGCCTTGTTATTTATTTCAAGGTGAAAGCATTCATCAAGGTGGTGGTAATACATTTTTAACGAAGGAATTTAGAAATTGGCACAGAAAAGATAGCTTTGCAACATACATTGGTCCTCCGAATAGCATTCATAATCAATCAAAAAGGAAGTGTGAAGATCTTATGATAGAAGAACAATCTATTAAGGCCGCATTTTACAAGTTGGACGAGAAAAGTAAGAATGAATATCGAGTTTGGTTAAATGCCTCAATCAATGTGGTTTGATTTATTCTAAATCAAGGTTTAGCACTCCGCAGCCATGATGAAACTGAATCATCCTTGAACAAAGGTAATTTTCTTGAAGCACTTTCTTGACATGCGGATATATGTGATGACATTAAATCTTATGTGTTAGAAAAAGCTCCAAAAAATAATAAAATAATTTCTCATGATATTCAGAAAGATATTGTAACTGCGTGTAAGATTGAAATAATCAAAACTATAATAAAGGATTTAGATGGTGACTACTTTACTTTGTTGGTTGATGAATCAAGAGACGTATCACGCAAAGATCAAATGGCTATTTGCTTATGATATGTTGATAAAAAGAAATTTGTGATGGAAGCTTTCATTAGACTTGTTCATGTTAAAGATACTAGTATTTTATCTTTAAGGAAAGCAAATGTGGATGTACTTTCTCAACATTCTTTAACTTTAGCTTATGTACGAGGGCATTGTTATGATGGGACGAGCAATATGCAAGGTGAGTTAGGTGGTTTTAAAACATTAGTTAGACAAGAAAGTAGATCGGCTCACTCCGTTCATTGTTTTGCTCATCAACTTCAATTGACTCTTGTTGCGGTTTCTAAAAGGTGTGTTCAAGTAGGAGAACTTGTATTATTGATTTCAAATATTTTGAATGTGTTGGGGGCTTCCTTTAAACGTGTGGATGAATTTCGAGAATCTAAAAAAAAAAATACTCCAAGAGACATTAGATATGGGTGAGCTAAAAACGGGTAGAGGTTTGAATCAAGAACTTGATCTTATTAAAGCCGGTGACACTCGTTGGGGATCTCACTACAAGTCGTTTGGAAACTTTATTAGTAACTTTGCCTCCATTTTTGATGTACTTGATTCTCTTGTTGAAAATGCAAGTACTTCGGAAGAAAAAGCTAGCGCATCGGGATTTCTCAGAAGTTGCCAAACTTTTGAGACTGTTTTCTTGTTGCATTTGATAACTGATGTTTTGGGAATCACAAATGATCTTAATGTGTCATTACAGAAAAAGGAATAGGATATTGCTAATGCCATGATTCTTGTAAAAGTAGCAAAAAGAAGATTGCAAACATTACGAGATAATGAATGGGATCCTCTTTTAAAAAAGAATGTTGGTAGGAATTTGCTCAAAGAAAAGCTCGAGGCATTTTGTATCAAGCATAGCATTCCATTATCCAATTATGATGAGTCATATGCTAATCCTGGGAGATCACGACGTAAAGTAGTTGATTATACTACTTTACACCATTATCGTGTGGATGTGTTTTATAAAATTATTGATTGGCAGCTACAAGAACTTAATGACTGTTTTAATGAGGTGACAAGTGATTTCCTTACTGGTGTAACTTGCTTGAATCCAATTGATACATTTTCTAGTTTTGACATCAAAAAGATATTGGTGATGGCTAAATTATATCCTGATGACTTTGATGAGTTTAACATGAGGGTTTTTAAGAATCAACTTGTTAATTATATTATTGATGTTCGTGATATTGATAAAAGATTCTCCAATTTAGGGGGACTTGGGGAACTTTCAAGAAAGTTGGTTGAGACACAGAAATATTTAAGCTATCCTCTTGTATTTCTTTTAGTGAAGTTTGCTTTGCTTCTACCCGTTGCCACTGCATCAATTGAAAGAGCTTTTTTGACAATAAAGTATATCAAGAATGATTTGCGAAATCGAATGGATGATGAATTCTTAGATGGTTGCATAGTGTCTTATGTAGAAAAAAGAGTATTTAAGAATTTTTCTAATGAGTGTATTATAGAAACATTTCAAGGGATGAAGCGTCGCCGAATGCGCTTGTAATTATATTTTCTAATAAAGCTTTTATTAATAGAATTTGCTTTGTCGACTTTTTTAATATTATATGTTTCAACTTGTTATCCTATATGTTTTTTTATGATTAGTTTGGTTCAAAGATTTTTTTTCTTCAATATACGGTTTACAATATTTTTTTATGACCCGCTTCTTTTTCTAAAAATATGAACACCCTTAACCAAAATCCTGGCTCCGCCGGTATTTTGACACCGTAAAAATATATTAAAAAAGTCTTTAACTATTATTCTAACGAAGGCATCATCACAGATATCGAAGAAGCAGACCAGCCTTACACCTTCAGAAATGCAAGACAGATGTTCTACAAGTATGAAGACATTGCGTAAAAAAATTAGGGATAAAATTGTTGAGAATTTTTGTGATGTATGAAGGTCTAATTATTTTGTCGTTAATTGTTTCATATATAGTGATTTAGTTTATGAAATAACTTTTGTATTCATTTTTGTTTGATGTTTTAAGTAATATTTAAATTATTTAAGCAATATATCACCATTTAATTTTTTAGATGTATTTATGTATATAAATATTGATTGAAAATTTTTGAGAGCGTACTTTTTAATTAAATTAAAAAAAATTAATTAAAAATATTATAATAGGTATTTAAAATAATTTTTCTCTATAATTTGATTTTAATAATAAAAGTCTATTGATATGTGTCCTTTTGGTTATTTGTCTCAAAAAAACACTTCTTGAAAAAAATTATCCAAACACAATTTGATTATTAAAAGCACTTTTCGAATGAATTCACCAAACACAAACTGTTTTTTTTTTTTTTTAAACACTTTTCTGAAAAACTATTTTATAAAAGTGCTTCTCAAATAACAGTAATCCCAAACGGGCTCTAAATCGTAAGATTTTCCATCCTGCAAAAGAAAAAGGCAATACAAGTCGTTCTTTTGGTGTGTGTGGCTGGATAACCTACCACTGTTTAATTGTTCTTTGTAAGCTCAAATAAGTTCATATAATACATAATTGTTGTAATTTCCTATACAATAAAGTAATCTAAAACAAAGATTTGTAAGTAGCCACAAGAATCGTGTTTACACTTAAGTGATGCTGAAGTTGATAGCACACAACATGTCTAAGTTCGACTGCAAAATTGTCTTCTTGACTTATATTGAATTAATAACTGGTGACTGAATAAAATTTTTATACTTAATGATTAATTCTTAATTAAAGATCTTGAGTTTGAGTCGTATTAAAAAAACATATTCAAAGCATTATCCTCAAATATGAGCCCTATAATGCGTCATTCAAATTTTTTCGGACTCCAATAAAATACCAAACAGGAAAATCTTTTGACGTAACTTATAAACTCATACTCTCAAAGAAAATACATAAGTGATAATATAAAATCTTAATAACGATAGAACAATGACAAGTATGTTCTTGCTGTGATTCTAATTTTTATTGTCTGTTAGGTTTAGTCAATACATCGTCTTATATTTACTCATCCGATATCAAATCGATTGATACCTTAGTATATTTTAATTACAAAATTAAAGAGATGTAGAAAAAGAAGATAAGTTAAGTAAAATTAGAAAAAGTCAGAGAAAAGAAATTCTATTATCTTTGTTGTAAAGCAAGTGGTGGGGAGAGAGAGGTCGTGGAAATGTGGAAAAGGAAAATTATAGGAGGGAAAAAACAAAATAACACAGTTGGAAGTAGAATATTTGATGGTTCATTGTTAGCTCATAAGAAGCTGTAAAGATACAACCAAAACTCTTTTTAAAGAATCATTTTTAGCAAATGATTGATCCAACTTTCTTTGAAAATAGTAAGTAATAAATTACTCCCTTAGTAGTAATATTACAAAAAGTTGTCTAAAAAAACTTATTAATTTATAAAATTAAGGTAAATTAATTATAATTATTGTACGTTGCTCATTAAATTAATTATGTTTATAAGTAAATAATATTAGGTTATGATAAGAAGTACTTATCATAAAACCTTTTACTTGTGATTCTTAGTCTATTCAAGACTCTCTCTTTTTTATGATAGGAACAATGTGCATATATACTTTATTCTTTTTAAACCTTACTTTGTAGAATATAGATTATACTAATATACTATTATATTATAGGGAGCCTTATTAGATTTTTTCGAGAACCTCCCCCTCCCCCCAAACACACACAAACCCCATGAGTCCCGTTCTACCTTGTCTTGAACTGGAACTCAAAAATTAAGAAAAATAATTATAAGACAGTAGTTATTATAGTATTTATGATTTTATAAGCAAATGTTCAAAATAAAAATATGATAGGGATGAATTTAGCCTACATTCTATCAATAAAATATGATAGGAATAAATTTAGCCTACACTTTATTTTCTTTAAAGCCCATTTTATGAATTATAGTGAATATATTGTTATTGACATTATAGTATTGTGATTTTAAAAAAAATATGATAACTAAAATAGTACAAGACGGAGGAATATTTTGGGGATTGGAAGTCTTTGGTATTCGATGTCAAAAAAATAAAAAAAATGTCTTTGGTATTTTTTATTTTTATTTTTTTTGGGTAAACTTTGGTATTCTATTATTGGCCTTGTTCCTCGTGGAATCTGGGGGGTGTAATAAAAAGAAAAAAATGGGGGAATTGGACGATAGGTGGAGAAGTTTCTCATCTGACAATTTGACAATTGGGGGTCCGAATTTCAGCCACTAATTTGTAACGGTAGGTCCAAAAATATTTTGTTGTAAAAAACAAAGTGAAAATGTGTCTTGAGATACTATTAATAGTGTGTGTGTTTATGATTAGATTTGAATCGTTTTATTTTTAAAATTAAAATGAAAAAATTACAGTTTATAGATAGAAATCTTTTATAATTACATGGTAAGGGTAATGTTTTAAATAATTACAATTAATGAGTAATTGTTAGTTAAAATTCTGTTTTATGTGGACCCGTTTATACAAATATATTTTCTAATGTATATAACAAAGGCAAATTAGATTTTCTCTCTCATAATTAATATTTTATCTCACCCTTAGCTGATAGGAGTGATATGCGACAATAGATATCTCCTTTTATCTTATTGGACTTTATGGGCGGCAAAAGTTAAAATTTTGTGATAATCTCCTCAAGATTTTATGCTCAAGATTGTGATAATCTCAAAATTTTATTCTATTGAAATATAAAAGAATATATTTCTTCTCATTTCTTCTCCCTAATTTTCTCAAATATTGCGTTCTTCACCTATATATTAGCTATTTTTTGTTCATTGTAGAATACGTTAAAGCTTTGTTCATTCGTAAAAATTCGCATAGATTTGATTTGAAGATTTTTTGCGGTAAATTTCATATCTTTTCTAATATATATGTTTGTTCTTCTTGTTTTTTTAAGTTATTCTTTATATTACCCACTAATTTTATTCAGTTTTTCATATATTTGCAGTGTTAATTAGGTGTTCAAGTAACCAGTTTCTAGTTTTTCAAATGGATAAGAAAATCTCTTTTAGGAGAGTAACAAGAGGTATTATTCACGTAGATAAGACTATTGTGGTACTCCATCGTTTGATTTGGGAGTTTCTCAATTAGACAGTGATAATGCAGGTTTTATAGCAGAATTGAAACAAGACAAGTTGAAAGCAGATACTCGAAGAAAAAGTAGCAATGATCATGCTAATATTCGAAATAGCATGGTAAATTATCAATCAAAAGACGAGTTAATCAACGCTTCAAAAGTATCAATGGTCAGTAAAAAGAACATGAAAAGAAATAACAACTTTTAGAAATAATGTAAGAGCAAAATGTTCCAAGGTTTATCAATCCAAAGTGGAGAGTAATGATGTGAGATTCAACATAAGGTATTTTTGTATATTTATCAATTATTTTTTTTTGTAGTGTAGTTTGTGTAGAATGCCATAATGTTAAGATTTTGTATGTGTGCGTTTGTATTCGGTGTAAATGTATATACATATATTGACATCATTCAGTTATCATTATGTAAATATATTTATATATGTAAACATATACATAAATACATATATATACATACATAAAGTTATACATATATTCAGTTCGGTCAGCATATAAAATTTGTATATGTTTATGAAATATAGTTGTATACAATTAGTTTCGGGTTGAGGCTTTATATACATTTTATAAATTTTTTCTTGATCATTTATATTTTTTTTGGTTGATCATTTGTTTTTTTTTTTATTCAACAGGATAGTAGTTTTGTCATCATAGATATTCCTAAGAAATCTCCGCATGTAGCATGTTATGTGGAGTCTTCATTGTTGCATATGCAGAGTATCTTAGTCATGAAAAAAATATACCACTTGAATATTTTGATGTAGAAGCTTTTCGTACCCGTTATGTTGCTCTTCTATGGTAGCATGGGACTCAGAAGAATGAGATTGGCGCAGTTAGTGATGATGAGAGTCCAAATAGGCTAGTATGGCCTCAATTTGAGTGTGAGAGTAGTGACATGATAATTATTCCTTAGACAGTACATATGTTCCTCCATTTTGTTGGTTTTAGGTGAAAATACAAACTGATCTTCAATCCTTTTTTGTTTAATTCTAATATCAAATATAATATTTTATTTTGTTGAAAATTATCCAGTGATGTATTTTTTTCAATGCTAAACTAGTTTTTGTTATAAGTGTGTTGTGTAAAGAATACTAATAGTACACATAATAATGTGTATGCATTAGGTAATTGAATATGTCTCATAGATGAGTCATGTAATACGTATTTACAATAGTCTTTGCCTTTTTAGCAATTGAAATCTCTATTAACTAATTAGTATTTGTTTATAATTATACATTTATAACGATTTTTTTTTTCATATAAAACTTTGTATATCTATAGGTTAATAAAATAAGTCATGATGGTATATTACCAATCTTTTCAATTGTTATCTATAGGTTAATACCATATTTTTAAATGCACAAATTCAATCTGTAAAGCTGTGACTGACATTTATTTTGACACATATAATATCTTGTAGAATATGATATACATACATACATATACATATATACATATGATAGATTAAATGAGGGTTAAAACCAACTGCATATTACATTAGATCGCATTTATGATTAACAACTGTATTACTGATATTTTATTTATACATTTGGAGTTATTCAAATAAAAGTTAAGCATAAACAAATTAAAATATATACAGTTATATAAATATATTTATATACATATATACATATCAACTGGCATTCCTACATATATACATACATATATATCAACTGACATTCTTTGGTATACGTTAATTTAATTGAGAATACATATATTCATATAAATGTATTACTCATATTATTAAACAATTACATTTTACAAAATTTAATTTGAAACATATACAATCTTGAAATTGTATAGGTATATATATATGTATATATACATTTTAAGTAAATAAAAATACATATGCATATAATATGTTAAACATCAGGATAGTTAGAATCGACAAATTATTACATTAGACTGCATACTGGTACAGTTATAATATAAAGTGAAATATATATGCAAACTTTCAGTCAATATATAACATGAAAACAAAGTATATAACAAATTATATAACGTGAAAACTTACAATTTCAATTTAATATGCAAACAAAGTATATAACAAAATGAGTCATGTTATTGATCATTATTCGAACTACAATCAGTCACAAGTCATAACTGATATTTTATTTCTATAGTTGGAAATATTCAAAAAAAGTGAAACATAAAAATATTAAAATATATAAAATTATTCAACTCGACGTATTTTCCTACACTCTTATTGTGACCAGTCATCTCAGAAGCACTGCATGAATTAGTGGATTTAGTTTTGTAAAAATCTCCAACAGACTTTTATAGTTGGATAACTTCTGATTCACAATGCCATCAATCAATGCACTACTAACATGTTTCTGCTCGTACACCAGATCCTTTAAAGGACAAGTATGCTCCTGACGAAATCGACGAATCTTAAAGAAGTCAGTCTTTTTATTACTGGATGCCATTAGCAACCAACCACATCCCTTCGATTAACACACCAAATTCTACTTGCGATGTAAAAGTTATCTATTAGTAATTTATACAAAAAAAAAAATCTGTATTTTAAAAAACTTCAAAACTGATTTGCTAACGTATACAATTTCATTTACCGAATTTTGTATGAATAGAAACATATAACAGCAGTTGTATGTATCTAGTTAGACAATATTATGAATAAACTTAATAAACTTATCCATATTATATATACATAAATACATTTTTATCATAACACAAAATCATGTACAGAATAAAAACACAAATGTTTTAATACGATAAATATATTTATCCGACTGCATTTGATTGTATCGTATTGAATTGTAATCTATTTCTGATCGCATAAAGTGTCATCATCGACTTTAAAGTGTCTTTGTCTTTATAAACTTGACCAACGAGCACTTTGTTGTGATTTGAATCAGAAATAATTGTCTGATCATGTTCATTTATATCAACAACTTCAACCAATGCATCGTCATCTCCAGAATTTTCTTTTTTCTCATCAACAACAGAAATTTCGCATTCAACATTCGAGCAAGCGCTCTCGTTTTTCATGATTTTATCATATACAGAAACACATAATGGATAGTTTTTGAATCCTTTTTCTTCTTTCCGTACCATTACATAAACTGCCAACCCCATATCGTTACGTATTCTTTTACTGTTAAATTCAACTTTATATTCAACTTTCAATGTTTTTAAATTCAACTCAATACAAAGTTGCTTACCAATCAATTGAATTAAACCATCGTATTTTTTTGTTTGTTCAATTGCAATTGAGTCCAACTCGTACTGTTGATACTCATTATAGCAGTTTCATACGCCTAAATGCTTCGGAATAATTGGTAATTGTCCCATCTTTTTTTAAAAAATTCTATAAATAAATACAGTAAGCAAATTGTTAGTAACTATGAATTCAAAATAAACTAACAATTATAAGGTTTCAAAAATTATAAAAATCTGTGCGTTAGATCACAAATTAAAATTACAGTATAGATCGTGTATACATTAACCAAAAATAATGAATCAAAATATATTGAAATTCATATAATTTAGTCAAAAACAACAAATACACAAATATAAGCGCAAATACACAATTTTGATTTTCAAAAAAATCGTATATCAAGAATTTTTAAACTAAATTTGAATTCAAAAAATACGTGTTAAAATTTGTTGTTGAATAACTCCTCTTTTTACTCTCAAATATTTTCAAAATAATTTTTTTTAGCTTTACTCTCAGATAATGAGCTTTAATTTTCAGTAATGGATGAACAATTAGTGGAAAGTTGGAGTAATTTAAGGTAATTTACTGCTTTCAATTTTTTTTTTCTTATCTCCTATGTCGTTAGGTTATTTTTCTTCTTATTTGTATAATTCTTATATATATACAAATAACTATTAATTATTTTTACCTATAATTTATAATTATTGAAACTTTCACTAAGAAGTTAGTTATAGGTCTTATACTTTGCCTGAATTTTTACCAATTAAAATTAGTTAAAATAATTTTTTATCAATTGATTCTTTATTCATTTTACGGTTTTCTGATAATTGGATAACGATGAACAATTTAAGCACTAGTAGACAAGTTATCTTAACATGAAATAGATTCTCGAATTTATCAATATAAACAGAGTACAGATCATAGGAAAATAGTTTTAATTATATCTTTAACTATATATGTAATTATAATTTTAAATGTATATTTATCTAGTTGGTTAGTTGTCAGTTATTTTTTGCTTGAAACCAACATCAAAATCAAAGAAATTTTTCTCACTTTCAATTTTACAATTCATACAAAAAAAAATTGGGTTTTTGTTTTTTCCAAATTGATTCTATTTTTAATTTGGTTTGATTTAATTTTGTTGAACGCTCTACGTATCAGTGAGTGAGAGTTTCTCACACCATCGATGTGCACATAATATTAATTGAGATATAAGGTTAGTGTTTTGGAAAATTATTTGGTTCAAAACACACCCTTTCAATATATTTAGCATACAACATATTTTATAATTTATGATTGTGATTATTCATCCCCCGATTGAATTAGTTATCCTACACTTATGGTGAAATAAAAATAACTAATTATCCTAAATTCTTGGAAACTACGAGCCACCATAGATTTAAGAGACCTCATCAACGAGTGTCTACTTTTCTCCATATGGATGAAGTATAGCGATCACTTAAGTTAAGGTTCTACTTCGTTGGCAAGGGCAGGACAGCTCTTCCCAACGTGGGTAAGACGTTGGACTCCATGATAGCTTACATGATTTATGTCGGTTATAAGAATCTCACACAAGAAAGACTAAAAGTAAAGATTTTAGAAACTAAGTGTAATGACTCACTAAGTGCATTAAGTATGCTTTATTATTCATGTTTTATGATCGTACTGTTTTCAGTTTTATTCATATCCAAGGTGAGTCCACACTTATCATGCATGATTTGAAAATGTTTCAGTTCTTGTTTTACTCATGCATTCACCTCATATACTCAGTACATTACAAAGTACTGACCCACACATATATGTCTATGTGCTACATTATCTTATAATGTAGGTTCTGGTGCTCGTTTCCAGCAGCACGATTGATCACGAGCATCACTTCCTACATTCTGATATTTGGTGAGTTCTCATAGTCCGAGGACACAACTTATCAGACTCTGCATCGTTTATGAACGTTACTTTAGTTATTTGATTTCAAATTTCATCCGGATCAGCTGGGGTCTGTCCCAGTGGCTCTCTAGTTAGTAGTAGAGGTTTGTCAGATTACGTATCTTTTAGTTTAAAGAGTTTATTTGAGACTTCAAATTTCAAGTTGAGGACAAGATTTTAAGTTGTTTCCTCCCGTATTTATATGTATGTGTTAGTTTATTTTTTAAAAGAGTTTCAAACGATATAAATATCAAGGGTTAGCTTGGGGCTATTCGTAGCCCTAGGCACCGTGTAATGTCCGAGAGGTATTCTCGGGGCTTTATAAACTTGGTATTAGAGCCTAAGGTTCTAAATAGTCCTAGGAAGTCAGACAAGTCACATTACGTAGAGTCTTAATCATGAGTGTGAAGCACACCACATTTATGAGCAAGGGGCTATGGAACGAGTTAGGAATCATTTTTTCTTTCATGATCTATCGTGCTTAAGTGTATCTATCTTCCTTAATTTATTCTTTAACATGACAGAATATGCTTCCTTGCCGAGGTGACTCCCGCAGAAATGGTGATCAACCACCTCCACTACACGTAGATCCCCCAAATAAAAATGTCTCACATGCGAAATTTTGGGCTGCCTTTCAAGCGTTGGCCCAAGTTGTGAATGCTAATATTCAGGGAAACCAACAGACAATAGTCCCACTTCAGCAAAATGATAACTTAATTACTGCCAGGATTCGAGATTTTGTGAGGATGAATCCACCTGAATTCCATGGGTCAAAGGCGAATGAGGATCCTTAACTCTATTTTCATGAGGTAAGAAAAATTACTCAGATCATGCATGTTACTAAAGTGGAGAATGTAGAACCGACATCTTATCAGTTGAAGAATGTTGCTTATGATTGGGTCATTATGTGGATGGATAGTCGGAGTGAGAATGCAGCTCCTAGAGTTGGCAGGTATTCCAGAGCACTTTTTTGGACAGGTTCTTTCCTCGGTAGATAAGGGAGGCCAAGGTGGAGGAGTTTATGAACCTAAGGCAGGGATCTATGACAGTGAAGGAATACTGCCTTAAGTTTACTCAACTAGCTAAGTATGCCCCAGAGTTATTATCTGACTATTGAGCTCGAATGAGTAAATTTGTTACTGGGGTATCGAATTTGGTGGTCAAAGAGTTTCAGACTGCTATGTTGATCGGAGATATGGATATTGCTCAGTTGATGGCTCATGCACAACATATTGAGACAGAGAAGTTGAAGGAAAAAAAGAGTAACAAAAGAGCTAGGACTGGACAGTTTGAGTACAGTTAACAAAGGTCTGGAGGGGGAAGTCGTTTGCTGTTTCAGGGTCACTCATCATTGCCAACACCATCCTCAGCCAGTGCCCTTGCACCCAAATCAGGTAAAATTAGTAAGGCAGGACTACGAATTCCAGGTCTCAGAATAGTATTGTCGGGAGGGCCAGTTTTCCAACATGTGCCAAGTGTGGTAGGACCCATCCTGGTGAGTGTTTGGTGGGCAAATGGGGTTGTTATGGTTGTGTCAAGATGGGCTACAAGATCAAGCAATGCCTGTATGCTAAGCAAGGAAGTAGGGATGTTCGTCGTCAGACTCAGACTATAAATTCAGCAGCTCAGCCAGGCCGCCCAGTCCCTTTACAGGGTGCGTTATTCAATACTGGTGACTGTCAGTGCCATAATTGATTCTATGCTTTTCCATCCCGTCAGGAATAAGAGACTTCACCAGATGTTATCACTGGTATGCTTCATGCCTTTCACCTTGATGTATATGTGTTGTTGGACCCGAGATCAAATCTCTCTTATGTAACTCCACTGGTTGCTGTAAATTTTTGGGTAGGCCCTGAAAATCTTCTTAAGCCCTTCTCAATTTCTACCCCCGTGGATGATTCTGTTATCGCTAGATGATTCTATAGGAAGTGTCCTAGTACCGTCCTCCATAAAGTCATACTAATGGATCTAATAGAGTTAGAGATGATAGATTTTGACATCATTCTGGGAATGCATTGGCTCCATTCATGTTATGCATTAATAAATTATTGCACCCATATGGTGAAGTTTCAGTTTCCTGATGAGATAATTTTTTGAGTGGGATGGTAGTTCTGTGTCTCTCAAAGGTCATTTCATTTCCTATCTTAAGTCTAGGAAGTTAATATCAAAAGGATGTATTTACCATTTAGTTTGAGTTAAAGATATTAAGTTTGAAGCCATGAAGTTTATGAACATTAATTTAGTTATTTGATTTCACATTTCATCCGGGTCAACTGGGGTTTGTCCCAGTGGCTCTCTAGTTAGTAGTAAAGGCTTGTCAGATTACGTATCTTTTAGTTTAAAGAGTTTATTTGAGACTTCAAATTTCAAGTTGAGAACAAGATTTTAAGTTGTTTCCTCTCGTATTTATGTGTATGTGTTAGTTCACTTCTCATAAGAGTTTCAAACTATATAAATATCAAGGGTTAGCTTGGGGCTATTAATTGCCCTAGGAATTATGATGTTCGTAGGGGGGAGGGTACTCTTGGGGCGTGACAAACTTGGTAGCAGTTCCTAAGATTCTAAAGAGTCAGACAAACTGCGTTACGTAGTGTTTTGATAATAAGTGTGAAGCGCGCCACATTTATGAGCAAGAGGCTATAGAACGAGTTAGGAATCATTTTTTATATGATCTATCGATCTTGAAGTGTCTCTATCTTCCCTAATTCATTCTTTCACATGGCATAATATGCCTCCTCATCGATCTGACTCCATGCGTACGGTTAAGATCATACGGGTTGTATGGTCATGACATGAGTTGGGCAATAAGTTGTATGGTGGACAATGTGTGGGTGTCCAATTTTCTATTCTAGGTATGACTGGATAGTACCAGCTGTATGTTGTGGTGGCGAGTTGGAGGGTCAACTCGTACCCACCTGCGAGAATTTTTTCCAGTTTAAATTGGAGGTATTCTGGATATTTCCCCTCTTAACTCCTTTTGACCCATAACGTAAAACACCTTTTGGGACCTCATTAACCTATTATTCTCAATCAAACACTCTTAAACACTCATAAAATCTCTTTCAAGCTTTGGGTTCAAGTAGAGGCTAGGGTATCTACAAGGCAATCAATTAAGGCTCTAGAGTATGGTTTTCTCTCCGTATTTCTTATTGTCTAAGGCATGTTACTCCTCCCTCATTGTTATTTCAACTAAAAGCATGTTTTAATGGATGGTTTTCATGGTAATATTTTGGTATTATTTAAGTTTTAAAATATATGTTGGGTTTTTGGTTGTTTATGATTTGATAATGCTTTCCCATGTTTTACTTGAACATGTGATTGCATGGGAATGGTTATTTGATACTTGGTTTTGGTTTTGAAAAATCATATGCCCTCAACGTGTTTGTTAAAATGCCAATGAGAGTGATTTTGTCACATAGTTTGGTTATTCTTGAAACCTTTGCATTGCATAATATGGTAATGGAACCTAAATTGGTTTGGTTGATTTTAAATGGTTTGGAAAGGCCTTGGTGGCCATGGCTTTGGTTTAATTTGAAATCTTGTAGGGTACATGAGAATACCCTATGTGTTGGCTAATGACATTGCTTGCAAGCTATAGTCGGTATGACGATACCACTTCATGATGCCTTGATATTTAACTCTTGGAATTGGTGGTTTTACTTTGTGCTAAGTGTTTTAATTGGGCAATAATGATGGGTTGTGATAGCTAACCGTGAAGGTGTGAGTCCGATGGACAGACATTGAGAACTCATGTTTGCCGATATGAGGGTTGGTCTTGGTGACCATATGCTTGTGGGGTACACGGGAATCCCCTAAGTTTATACTTGTATATATGTATCATAGAGGGAGAAAGGTATACGCGAATCCCCGACCCTTATGATATCTCCAGTTCGTGCGGCTAAATGCACTGGGGCACGCTTAGGGGGTAACACGTGACCCATATAGCCCGTGGGTAGATTATGACAGTAAATCTACACAACCCAGGTTAAAGGTATTAAATGCATGCTAAACTCGGTCCCCTTTCCCGGCATGGTATATATGTATGTATGTGATTACATATAGTTATTTACATTGGTTTTAAATAATGGAATTACTTTATCCTTATTCGTGAGTCCATGCTAGCATTCACCCACTAACCGTCTTCGGATGCTGTATCCCTACATGATGCAGGAACCAACTATACTACTCTTCCTGCTCAGTGACTTGGATTTGGGGACATCATTCGTATCAGACTGAAGTGGTGAGCTTATATACTCCTGAAGACTCTATTTCATGCTATGGAACTCTCTTTTATACTTGTGTATGATACCAATTGATTTTGTTTTATCTTGTTATATGTTGGGAATTCATCCGACGTAGGGTGCGGGGCAGTTATGGTTGGGTATCAAGGGAGGTATCCGATCTGGGTCGGACTTGAGATGTCCGACACGACTAGGCCCTGGTTCGGGTCGTGTCAGATTTGTATCAGAGCCCTAGTTTCATGGTCACTTGGGAGTCTACAAAGCCATGTCGAGTAGAGTCTTTTTAAGGGTTTGTAGAGTGCCACACTCATAAGGGAGAGGCTATGAGTCATTTAGGAATATTTCTCTTTCTTGTGTTTTTTTTTCGAGTTGTAGAGTCTAAGGTCTTGAGATATCCTCTAATTCTTGTATTTTTGCTTTTTACTTCATGCCTCCTCGATGATATAAGGCTCACAAAAACTCTTCTGTCCTACCTTAAGATAATGTTGAATGGACCCATTCTACTTATGGGGTCCAGACCGGTTTAGGGGTCCAGTTCTCTATTGCCCTCCTGAAGTTCCACTGATTTCTTCCAGTCCTTCTCGAGCTCCTCATACTGATGTGACTAATGCTGAGTTTTGTCATTCTATCCATATGTTGGATCAGTTGATAGATTCTTAGGCTGAGCGTGGTGCTCCTGCTACTCCATCTTCTGAGGCCACAAGGGTTGGCCAGTTTATGAGGTTGAATCCTCCGACCTTTACTAGTGTTAAGGTGGAGGAGGATTCTCAAGATTTTCTAGATGAGTTGGAAAAAATCTTCCATGTTATGCATGGCACTAATATGGAAGGCATGGAGTTTTCCGCCTACCAGTTGGAGGATGTAATGTACCAATGGTACGAGGAATGAGAACAGTCAAGGGGTAACGGTGATGAGTCAGCTCTATGAGGGATTTCTCTAATGCTTTTCTGGACCGTTTTTTTCCTCAGGAGTTGAGCGAATCAAAGACGGAAGAGTTTGTTAATTTAAATAAAGGTAATATGTCTGTCAATAAGTATCCCTTGAAGTTTCACCAGTTATCTCGGTATGCTCCGGAGATGGTTTTTAGCACGAGGGCTAGAATGAGGAAGTTCACTTTCGGGTTGTCCCAAGACTTGATATTGGAAAGTAGGTCTGCTTTATTGATCAAGGACATGGATATCTCCAGGTTGGTTGTATACATGCAACAAGTGGAGGAAGAAAAAAAGAAGCAGGCTGAGGTAGGGAAGAGACAGGACAAGAAGTTTAGGTTCTCTGAGCAGGGTGGTGGCCAACAACAAAGTGGCAGGGATGGGATAAAGTGACCCAAGAAGAAGTGGGACAATTCTGTATCTTACTCGATGACTAGTGCTCCTTACCCAAAGTCATCGGGTGACAGACATTTCTAAGGTGGTGACAACTTCAGGGCACAGGGTGCCCAATATCGGGCTAGTGGAGCCCAATTAGCTCCATCGTATCTTCCCTACAGGTTTTGTGGCAGATAGTATCGGGGTTTTTGTGATGAGGGAAGGGACATGTTCTTCAATTGTGGTCATGTAGGGCACATGCTTAGAAACTGTCCTATTGGTAAGGTTGCTTCGATGGAAAACAAGGTTCCTGCTGCTTTATCTTCAGCTCCTACACCAAAGGGTGCACCATCTAGTTCCGACACTAGTCAAAACCGTCTCTATGCTCTCACTACCCGATAGAAGTTTGAGGCATCGCCTGATGTCGTGACTGGTATGTTGAAATTCTTCTCCCGTTATGTGTACTGTTTACTTAATCCTGGGTCTACTCTCTCATATGTGACCCCATTTGTGGCTGTATATTTTAGTTTTGATCCCGAGTGTATTTCGGACTCTTTTTACAGTCTCTACCCCAGTAGGTGACTCTGTGGTGGCTAGAAGAGTCTATAGGGGTTGTGTGGTATCTGTGGTGGTCGGGAGACTTTGGTGGATCTGTTTGAATTAGACATGGCTGATTTTGATATCATATTGGGGATGAATTTGTTGCACTCGTTCTATGCTTCTCTAAACTGTCAGACCCATAAGGTCTTCTTTAAATTACCTAATGAACCGGTTGTTGAGTGGGAGGGTGGTTCTATAGCTCATAGGGAAAGTTTATATCCTATCTTAGAGCTCATAGATTGATCTCCAAGAGGTGTCTCTATCATCTGGTTTGAGTTAAAGATTCTAACTCGGAAGGTCCTCCTTCTTTGTATTCCATCCCGATGGTGAATGAATTTTCTGAGGTCTTCCTTGATAACCTTCCAGGTGTTCCCCCTGATAGGGAGATTGAGTTTGGGATTAATCTTGTTTTGGACACTCGTCCTATATCTATTCCCTCATATAGAATGGCTCCAGCTGAGTTGAAGGAGATTAAGGAGCAACTCAAAGATCTTTTAGACAAGAGTTTCATCCGTCCTAGTGTGTCCCCCTGGGGCACACCGATGTTATTCATGCTTAAAAAATATAGTTTTCTTCTAATGTGTATTGACAACCGACAGTTGAATAAGGTGACGGTAAAGAATAAGTATCCTTTTCCAAGAATAGATTATTTATTTGATCAGTTGCATGGTGATAACGCTCAAATTACACTCTTGAATGGGTGTAAGCGATTGTTGTCAATACAATAACCCAACTTAGGTTGGGGTCGAATCCACAAGGAGTGAAAGCATGAAATTCAAAACTCAAGAATGTTGATGTCTACTAAAAGGTGACCCGTAATGTGAATGAAACAAGCATAAATGTATAATGGGGGAATTAGTTTGAATGTGTTTATAATGACAACAACTTCAATTTTAGAGCACTATTTTGACGTTGAAAAATGCTAAGAGTGAATTCAATTGGGAATAGGCCTTGGGGTTATGCAATTCTAGGTGTGGGTTCATTCATGGGTACTTGAACCTTTATCCAACTTTAGCTAAAAGTCATGGGTAGGCTAGATGTCAATGTATTGATGTCAATCTTTCAATTACGACACCAAATTTCACAAATGGGTTCTTTCGAACACCTCACAAGTGTGACAAGTGTGATAAGTTTGCACATCTATTACCTAAATTTGCATCCTTATGTCTAAGAGATGTCATTAAATGAGATGATTCAAGTTATTGGTTGCATTTATTCCTCACCCATATCTCCTCTTTCAAGGATGACATGGGTTTAAGGGTGGTCGGGGTTTACAGCCCCCAACTCCTGATTAAATCATGAAATAAATGCTACAACCATCACAAATAACTAATTAGGAGGATAAATAGCCAACATCCATGCACTACTATAATCTAAGCAAGCATGACCCCAAGATTTAGAATTAGCTACTCATAGACAAAAAGGGTAGAAATATACCAAAGTTATCATTAACTTCATCCATGAGAAATAAAGATAATGTAGTTCCAAACTTGGAAATTCAATAAATCTTCAATATAAAATCACTAATTCTTCCTTGGGAATCACTCACATATATTTTTTTACTCAAGACTAGTAAAATGTTCTTCTAAGATGAAAAGATAGGTGCTAAGATGAAAATATAGAAGCTAAGATGAAAAGATAGAAGCTAAGGTGAAAGATGAAAGTTAGGTTTTGAAAAATGAGCTAGAAACCCTTCTTTAGGCCCCATTTCCACATTTGACGAAATTACAACATTGCCACCTTGATCTTGATCTACTTGAGCGAATCCAAAGTAGATAAAGTGCTGATAGAAAGCAGATGAATAGCAGCTCCAAAGCGTATGTGAAGTGGATGACTATTTTCCTTCACATTTGACCTCTTGTTGACTTGAATGACTTGCCCATCTTACCTTTTTACTTTTACCTACATAAATGAACATTAAGTAAGAGAATCCTATAAAATCAATGGAAAAGCATGATAATTTAGGCTTAAAAGGTGCTAACAAGTCGTCAAATTGACAACTTATCAACCCCCCAAACTTAAACTATTGCTTGTCCTCAAGCAACCAAGAATAATTCAATGATATAGGGTATTTAACTTTAATCCACCCAGAAGAAGGCTTTACTAAAGGAATAAGCTAACAAAGCTATACAAACAGTTTCCAAACATGTCATAGCAACAAGTATAATAAAACTTTTCAATAAGCACATATTTATGAAGAAAAGATGCAAGTTTGTATCAAATGAACTTTCCAAATCACAAAGCATATTAATATAAGACATAGAATCATCAAAGATTGTCTCAATCTTCATAATGCAACTCACTTCCCTTATTTACCCAAATCGATAGCAAAACTTCACCCTCTACCCAAAAGTACCGATGCTGCTCACATGGAAAAATTATCTCCATACACAAAAGATATTTCAATTCTTAAAGGATCTCAAATAAAGAAAGAATTCACACTCACTCTCACAAAGAAACTCAAGTACATCTAATAGAACCATAGGCTTGCCCTTTGTGTTTTTCACCACTAATGTAGACTTACTTAGTTTGGAATCACCAAAGTCTTGTGGGTCAATATGAGGTTTAAGGTGCGGGAAGGAATGTATATGGATCAAGTGACTAAAAGACCTCCATCAATGCAATCAATCAATCCTTTTCACCCCCACAATTTTCAAACTACCCACCTTATTTCTCTTCAAATCATTTTCTATATTTTCCTAACTTTTTGTTTAACATTTACCAAACGATTTAAGGACGCCATTTCCTTTCTTCACTTTTTTCAAGAGATTTTCTACCTATAAGCCCTTCTTAGACCCTCACTCATCCAAATTTTTTTCAAGTTCTATGGGCTAGGCTATTCAACTTTATAGTCAAGCACATCTCTTGTATTTTAAGCACATGTGTTGACAACCTTACATACACCTTTCTTGTCTTTTCTTTAATCATCTTCTCTCAAATACACAACCCCTAAACTTAGGTTTTCTCCTACAATCCATTATTTAGAATCATGCGACGCATCAAAGGAGGTTACGTGCCAAAAGAGATATTTTCAAAAGGGTTTAGGTGTTTTAGCATGGTTATCATTACAATAAGAAAGAAAGATAGGCAAATAGGCTCAAATGGGTTAACTATGGAACAATGTTAAGGTGGGAATTTGGCTATGTGACGGGTCAAAAAGGGCCTCGGGTCATCCTTCAAACCAAGCTTGCCTAGAGTTTCGTTTTTAATACACTCGTTGCAAGTTCTAGACTACACATATGTACAAGAATTATTCAAAAATCTCACCACACATGGCATCGTACTCATAGGGAAAAAAATTAGCCTCTCAACCAATTTGAGCGATTTGAGCTTCATAACTTACTCCGAGTCAAAGTCTCATCCTTGTAAAGAGAGAACCAAAAATTGAGTTTAATGGTCTCATTCAAAAGAAAGCTTAAGAACTTCCTTGATCTTTTTTCAAAAAGAAAACTATATTTTTGTTTTTTTTTCAAAATCATTCCATTTCTTGCCAATGACATTTTGAAAGTATTTTCAAATTTTTGCTTCTTCCTAGTTAACCAAAATGACTAGATACTTCACCTAAGGATGTCGCCTTGTCATACCTCATGGATGAATTATTACTCGGTTCGAAAAAAAAACTAAAATAAAATAAAATAAAAGATCAAAAGAAAGAGAAAGCAAAATTTTACTCCTTAGGAAAGGACCAGGTTTTGAAGAAAACCCTTGGAGTTTATTAGACACGTATATACAAAAGGAGACAAGAGCAATGCTCACAATCGGATACCATATTTATATTAAGCACATGACACAAATTCAACAAGAAAAAGACAATATTTGACATCATTATCAAAAATCCCGACAAGGGCCCATCCAAAGTAATGTCAATAATAATAAAAAAATAAAACAAGCCCCACAAGGGCTAAAGTAAATAAACATGACAAAATGTAACATGTACACACAAACATCAAAGTGATAACATAGAGTATGTCGACACAATCTGTTCAACCAAATGCCATAAAGTGAAACAGTAGGTACCGACCATCAAACGAATCATAAAAATGCCCAAACGCCTTCTAAATACTTTGCATTGTCCCCAATGCAAAAGAAAAAGAGAGCAGATGAGGGTAAAGACTCCTTGTGGCGCACTAGGAGCTCAGGTCCCTATTGGTGGATGATTACACTGTCTTAATAGGAACCTCATCAGACTGGGCTCCTCTCATCGAATCTGTTATAAAGGATGACTCATCAACATGTCACGTGCTAGAACTAGCCCTAACATCCATGCATACTCATCATTCCTGGATAATTGTAAGGTGAGCTCAATCTATTGGGTCTCAGGTAACCCCTCTATAAGATAAACCTCGGCCTCATCATAAATGTTCTCATGAACCTCTCTGAACAAATCATTAAATGGAAGCACTGGGCCAGAAGACTCCAAAATAAAAGTAATCTCCGCCTCATCAAGACCAAAGAAGGGTTGTCTAGAGTGAAACGCTACTCATAAACTATCAAATTCTTCCCTTACAGATGCCACCCCTCACAATCTTCTCTCTCCTTAAGAGTGGCCATTCTCTACTATAACTTTGCTATGTGAGCATGTAGAGGTGATATAGCAGCCTGAATAAACTGGGGAATTTCTGCCACCAATCGAGTAAGAGTTGCATTATTTGCCAAAGTCATGGAAACAACCTTGGAAAACTTCACCGTAGAAGACCGTACCGATTGTGTAGGCCGATATGGTGGTGCAGTGCTTGATGATGGAGGAGTATTGATAGAATCATGATGATTCTCAGCATCAAGTGTAGAATTCGGATGGATCTCCACCCCTTCTAAGCTCGACAACCCTTCCGCACCTGAGTCTACAAAAAACAAAGCTTTATTCTTTATTCCCGTAGGGTTATCCTCATCCTTGCAATGTGTGATGTCAATGACTCCGGTGTGTATAACCCGTCTATCAATCTTAGAGAGTAGCGGGACTTTGAACTTAAGGCAAAGCATAGATATGAGTGTCGAAAAGGGCAATAAAGTAGCCAACTGCTTTGACCTTAACTTCATCATCTCTGCTATCAACTCTCCTGGATTGATAACGGTTTTATTCATGATGCATCCGACAATGATATCCCTATCAATCGTGACATCTTGGTCATTTCTTAAGGGGAGTAGACGGTTGCCAACAAATCCAAGCCAATGTTTGGCTTGAACCAAAAGATCTCTCCTCTTGATTTGACCTACACCATTAGCCCATGGAGGAAGGCCCTTAGCAATCACCCTAGCAAGCCACATAGAACTTTGACGTCTGCCAAATATAATCTTCTTGATCTTCACCACGGAATCTATGTCACACTCTAAATAGAGCTCATTAATCTCCGAGGCCATGCAAGGGACTTTTACTTCTCGAACTAATACACTGTCGAGACACAGTTGTTCTGCAATTTGCATTTTATATTTTTGTTCATTGTGTCAAACAACATAGGAATCATAAAATTCCCTAAGAATCTCTGGGAAATAGCATAGTTGATGAGAAGAGGGCATCATATCCGTGAAGAGTTCCCAAACCCATTCTTTACCCTTGACAATGATTTTAGAGAAATAGGTGTCAACTTCCTTCATGCTAAAGACCTTTTTGGGATTGAAGCCCTGTGTAGTTACCCAATCATCATATAACTCCTTCACACCTTCCACACTAAACCAAATTTGATCCGCTTCCTTTCCAATCTCCCGTGTACGATTAATGGTAGCTTGGACATCTGAGACTTTCGGAATGTCTTTGGAGACCGGTTATTTTCCCCTTGCAAAAGTAGCTTTTGCTTTGCCTTTATCCGGGGCATTACCCTTTCTATATTCTTGTGGCAAGTTCTTCTTGGAGACATACCTATTAGAAAGAAACAAAACAAAACCAAAACAAAAGAGAAAAGGTAAAACATATTTTTGAAATTTTGTATGTTAAGAAAGAAAATTAAAGATAAGAAAATAAAATTTTTCTTTGATAGATGTAAGGTAACTTCATCATTAGAGCCCATGGGATTCATTCATTACAACACTTAATCATTTGGGCTCTAAATTATCTCACATTCTTTTAATTTCACAAAACTAGTTCATAGGACATCCAAAACCTTCAATTGAAATAAGAATGACCAATACCCTTAAAAATTACGTCATCCAATCTATTATAGGGCAAGACAAGCATACATGTCTCCCGGTTAGGTATAGAGACCCACAAAAACCACGGATGCCCTATTTCTCAACAAACTTCCTCAACCAAAGGCTACCAAATATTTCATTTTTAGGATCAATTAAACTCAAAATGATGCATCAAAAATGGCTACCTTATGCCCTAAGTAAAATCGCCTTGACCATAACAAACATAAAAAACATTCCTCTCTTATTGTCATTTCTACAAACATATGGTAGGTATGCTAACTAAGAACTTGGACAAAGAGAATAGAAGCACAAGAGACAAAGTTCATCTCGCCAATTCATCTCCAAACACATTCAAGATACTCATACTATCCTACTCAAGCTACCCACCTCACAAATAAAGCAAGAAAAGATTAATGGATATTTTGTCAAACACATTGTGAACTAGTTTCCTTTAAGAGAGTATTAATAATCAGACAAGTGAAACAAGGCACCCATGCCAACATAGTTATTTGAACAAGTATAAATCATACCAATAAGCTCACAAGAACCAAATTTAAATGACCAATCATCATGAGGTATGAGGTATTATGTCCATTCTTAAGAGAATTCAAAAATGAAACTAAGAGAGAGCATACCTTTAACTTGCTTTAAGAGAGAAAAATGAACCACAAGTCCAAAAGAATTATCTTAATTCTTTTCAGCTCAATTGTTGTTCAAGAAAGTGAGAATGTTGAGTGTAAAGAAAAGAACTGTTGGAATGAAGTTGTAATGAGAAAGTTTGAAGTGTTACTGCTTTTGGCGCTTTTTTAAGTGCTTACAAAGATTAAAGAGATTTTAGGGTGATCGGGTCGGGTCAGCCCCATAAAATCTTATCCATTTTGAAGACACCCAACATTTTTAAATTGACCTGCGTGCCAAGTGATTTGCACCTGCGGCTGGCCTGCTTAAGTAGGTCTACCGCAGTTTGTGGCAGTTTGTAGAAGCCTGACTTACGTCCAAGATGCAATAGACCTGAACCTGGACTGCTTAAGCAGTTCCAGTGCAGGTCGGGACAGTAAGTACCAGTTCCTTGGCTTCAATTTTAGGCCACCTACGTCCAATATGCACCTGGACTACTGCAACAAGTCCAATGCAGGTCCAGGCAGATTTCACCACTGAAAATAGCCCATACTATATCACACATACGTCTGGCCTACGCCTGGACTGCTTGAGCAAGTCCAGCACGGGTCTAGGCAGTGTAGCTACTGCTTCTTAGCCTAAAACTCGAGCCTCCTGCATTTCAGATGCCTTGCACCTGCGGCTTGCCTGCTCAAGCAGGTGCAACATAGGTTGTTCAATCTTGGTACATGGTTTTTTAAACAAAATTCTTGGTTCGGGGCTCACTTTCGAGCCTCTGAATCTACCTCTCGCACCCCGGTTTTGCGATATTACCTGCATCAATAAAAACTAAGCTAAAATTAATATAAAAAACATTAAAAACATAAAAAAAAAAATCTTTGGTTGCCTCCCAAGAAGCGCCTTAATTTATAGTTGTGACATGACATCACTTGATCGTCATTTTGGATCTTTGAAGCGAAGCAACTCAATCTTAGCCGCTCCGGGTCCACCCATATAGTAGTGCTTCAATCTTTGCCTATTCACCAAAAAATTCTTCTTCTCGTGATATTCCAACTCAATAGCTCTACTTAAGTAAACATTGGAGATCACGAACAGTCCCGACCACTTCGATCTAAGCTTCCCCACAAAGAGTTTCAATCTTGAATTAAAGAGGAGGACATCATCACCCACATGAAACTCCCGCTTTAAGATTTTGGCATCATGCCACCTCTTTATCTTCTCTTTATACAACACAGAGCTTTCATATTCATTGAGTCGAAACTCTTCCAACTTATGAACTTGATTCACCCTCAATTTTGAAGCATCCTCCCAATCAATATTCAACTTCCTTAAAGCCCATAAAGCCTTATTCTCCAACTCAACGGGTAAGTGACAAGCCTTCCCAAACACCAATTGGTAGGGGGACATACCAATAGGAGTTTTATCGGCCATTCTATATGCCCAAAGAGCATTATCGAGTTGTATTGCCCAATTCATACGGACAACATTCACGGTTTCTCAAGGATGGACTTGATTTCATGGTTCAAAACTTTAACTTGGCCACTAGTTTGGGGATGATACGGAGTAGCAACCTTATGTTTCACCCTATACTTATCAAGCAAAGCACCGACAACTCGATCACAAAAATGAGAGCCGCCATCACTAATAATTGCCCTTGGAGTTCTAAACCTTGTAAAGATGTACTTCTTCAAAAAGAAGGTGATACTCTTGCTTTCGTTGTTCGGTAAAGCAATGGCCTCCACCTACTTTGAGACATAATCAACGGCTACCAAGATATATTTATTACCATATGAGCTCACAAAGGGACCCATGAAGTCGATCCCCCAAACATCGAATAGTTCAACCTCGAGATTGGGCTTAAGAGGCATCTCATGCCTTCTTGAAACACCACCTTGTATTTGACATTGAGGACATGTTTTGAATAACTGCTAAGCATATCTATGAAGGGTAGGCCAATAGTATCCACTTTGAAGAACCTTTGCGGCTGTCTAGATCCCATAATGATCACCACTAAACGGAGAAGAGTGACAAGCTTCAAGAATATCTCTCATTTCTGCCTCCATGACACATCGACGGATCACACCATCTGCACACTCCCTAAACAAGAACAGTTCATCCCAAAAATACTTTTTCACATAAAATAAGAGCCTCTTATTTTATTAATAATTAAGCTCATCGGGAAGCACGCCGCTCATAATATAGTTAGCATAATCTGCATACCATAGTGCAACGCTTCTCGAAAGTGACATGACTAGCTCATCCGAGAAGGTGTCATCAGTATCAATCTCATCCAACTTTTCATGATTGGATTCAAGGCGGGAAAGGTGGTCGGCTACTTGATTTTCATACCCCTTGTTATTCTTTACTTCAAAAATGAACTCTTGTAAGAGCAATATCCGCCTAATCAATCGAGGTTTTGCCTCTTTCTTTGACATGAGATATCTAAGAGCGGTGTGGTTTTTGTGCACAACCACCTTCGTGCCCAACAAATAGGCTTGAAATTTTTCAAAAGCATACACCACCTCAAGCAACTCTTGTTCCATAGTCGTATAATTATGTTGAGTATCATTCAACGTCTTTCTTGCATAGTAAATTGGGTGGAACAATTTCTCTTTTTTTGCCCAATACCGCACCTAGAAAAATATCATTTGCATCATGTATTAATTCAAAGGGCAATGACCAATCCGGAGCTACTATGATAGGATCCGAAACAAGGAGTTCCTTGAGAAAATTGAAAACCTTTCCATAATCACCATCAAATTCAAATTTTTCCTCTTTTTTAAATATCTTGCATAAAGGGTGAGCAATCTCCATCAAATCCTTGATGAAACGTCGATAGAATCCGGAGTGACCAAGAAAAATTCTAACACCCTTCATAGAGATAGGTGGCCTAACTTAGAAATTACCTCAACTTTTTCTTGATCCACTTGGATGCCTTTTCCTGACATTTTGTGGCCTAGAAAAATGCTTTTCTTGACCATGAAGTGGTATTTTTCCCAATTCAAAACAAGATTAGTTTCCATACATCATTGAAGGACTTTACTTAGGTGATCAAGGCAAGACTCAAATGAGTCCCCAATCACGGAAAAGTTATCCATGAAAACCTCCATTGTATCCTCTACCATATCTATAAAAATGGACAACATGCACCGTTGGAACGTGGTCGGTGCATTGTATAACCTAAAAGGCATGCGCTTGAAAGAAAATGTGCCATAGGTACAAGTGAAGGTGGTCTTTTATTGGTCTTTCGGGGTAATGCAAGTTTGGTTGCACCCCGAGTAACCATCAAGGATGCAATACCAACCTCGACCGGCTAGTCTATCCAATATTTGATCCATAAAGGGCATAGAAAAGTAGTCTTTCTTGGTCCACTGGTTTAATTTACGATAATCCATACACACACTCTAACCCGTAACTGAATGCATAGGTACAAGATCATTATTCTCATTTGGAACCACCGTCATGCTGCCCTTCTTGGGAACACATTGGACCAGACTCACCCACGTGCTATTGGTATTAGGTATACAACTCCCGCATCAAGCCACTTAATGATTTCCTTCTTGACCACCTCTTAATTGGTTGATTTAGTATCCTTTGGTGATCCACACTAGGAAAATGATCAAAACTTAACTATATTTTATGAGAGCGAATTTCGGGAGCAATGCCTATAATGTCCGCTATAGTCCACGCGATTTCACGAATGAACTTTTTCACAATTGATTTCAAGGCATCCACTTGACAATGTTCAAGAACATCCACTACAATGATTGGAAATATATTATCCTCACCCAAGAAAACATATCGGAGATGAGATAGTAATAACTTAAATTTGAGTTGAGGTGGTGTAATAATAGACGACTTGGAGGGTGGACTCTCATAGTTTTTCAAATTAAGATCCAATTTGATCGGGTTCTTGGTGTAAGATCTAAGACCCATAAATGAAGATACCACCTCATCATATTATTCAACCACCTCACTTCCAAGGTTCCACAATATACCCACCAAGGGGTTATCCTTAAGTTTCACTTCTATGGTGTTAGTCACTTCATCATCTATCACATCAATTACCGACACCACTTGTAAGTCCATCGGCTTCTTTATAGACTTGATCACATTGAAGGATACTTCTTCATTGTTCACACAAAATTTTATCTCCCCACATTCCACATCCACTAATGCCTTATCGATAGCCAAGAATGGTCTATCAAGAATGATTGGGACCCCATGATCAATCTTATAATCAAGAATAATGAAATCATCCAAAAAGATAAATTGGTTAACTTTTACCAAAATATCATACAACACACCAATGGGATGTTTGATTGAACGATTGGCCATTATAAGCCTCATAGTGGTAGGCTTAGGAGCATCCAAGCCTAACTTTCGAAACACGGTAAATAGCATCAAATTAATACGTGCCCCAAGATCACACAATGTTTTTCCAAATTTATATACCTCGATAGTGCAAGGAATAGTAAATCCACCCGGGTCTTGTTTCTTTACCATCATTGTGCTAGACATTATAGCACTACAATTATGGGTTACCTTAATTATTTCAAAATCCACGACTCGCTTCTTTGTAACCAAGTCCTTCATAAATTTAGCATACCTAGGCATTTCTTGTAAGGCTTCTAGAAAAGGAATAGTCACCAATAAATTAATAAATTTCGTAAGAAACTTCTTGAATTTGGTATCATCATCCTTCTTCTTAAGCTTTTATGGGAATGAAAGAGGAATTTTGATTTATGGCAATGAAACAATTAGAGTTTCATCCGCTTTTGGAGTATCATCATCAACCACCTTAGGAGCTTTCTCACTTTTAATATTTTCTATAACTACCTTTGGTAGTTCAACACTTGTATTATTAGGCTTTAGATCATCATCATTTGGCTCTTCTAGCCGCTTTCTCTTTACATTGGCTTGTTCTTCATTTGCCTTTTCATTGGGGTTGTCACCAAGATCAACAATATCTTTACCAAGAGTTCGACCACTTCTAGTGACAATAGCCATGATATAAGCAATACTTTTAGGATTTACAACCGTGTCACTAGGTAATTCACCCTTTGGTCTTTTATTAGGTTATGCAGAGATTTGGCACAATTGAGTTTCAAATTACTTTATATCGTTCTAGTGAGATTTCACCATTTGATTGAGTTATGAGAAGTCACCTTTCATCTCTCTCACTATCTTATCAGTTCTTTCAATACCCATTAAAATTCAAGCAAGGACATCTTTATTTTTGAGCTTATCCGGGTCAATAAAACTTGATTCTTTACCCTTTGCCCGATCATGTGGAGGTACGTACCAATCATAATCTCTCTCTTTATCTCTTCAATTCTAATCTCTATCATGCCAATCTCTATCAAGATTTTTTTCCTTCCAACCTTGATTCCCACCTTACCTTTGATAGGTAGGGCGGAAACCCCTCGATTGGTTCGACAAGAATCAAATTTCTTCATCAAGGTACTTTATTTTCTCATCATCATAAGCTCTAGAAATCTTAGAAGAAACAATATTAACCGCCTTAGAAGGAGATCCCATTACATGCTTGGTGAGAAGATTAAGTTGTGTCATCACTTTAGCTATATTTATATCTCTCTTCATCCTTTTTCTTTTGCTTTTGGCTCTCAAAAGATGCGGAGAGAGCCCCCACAACCACCTTGGTATCTCTTGTGTGCTATCCTATACTTTACTTGGTCACTTGATCTAATAAAGTCAATGCAACACCATATGATAGTTTGATAAGAGAACCCCTGACCGTGTTATCGGCTACTGTCTTGTTCAATTGATCCAATGCCCTATAGAAATTTTGAAGAAGCATTTTATCCGGAACCTCATGATTTGGGAATTGCATTAACTTATTGTTGAATAGTTGCCAAGCCTCATATAATGGTTCGCTATTTAGTTGGAGAAAGTTGGTGATTTCATCCCTTAGTTGCAACATCCGAGAAGGAGGAAAGTATCTTTCCAAGAATGCCTCTGTGCACTCAACCCACAAAGTGATAGACCCCGCGGGAAAAGACCACAACCATAAGACCGTTTCTCCCATTAAAGAGAATGGGAAAAGACATAACTAGATTGACTCTTGAGATATGTGAGCCATGTCAAATGGAGAACACACCTCAATAAAATTCGTTAAATGTAGATTAGCATCCTCATGTGCTCGTCCTCCAAATATCCCTTTCATTTGAAGCAAATGAATCATCACGCTAGTAACGTGAAACATTCACTTTCTTTCGCCGGTGGAATACGAAGAACACTAGCTTAGCCCGCATCAGCGAGGTAATCCTCATCCTCAAGATACCCATCAATCGTCCCGACATTACTATTGTGTTGGCTCATAGTATCGTGTATACTATTATACGCACCTAAGAAAGAACAAAAACACCAAACAATGTAAAATAAAAGACTACGACTAACCCAATGTAACTAAAAATACTACTAGAGTGAAAACTATGTTTCACTTCCTGGTAATGGCATCATTTTTTATAATGCTCAAATTACACTCTTAAATGGGTGTAAGCGATCGTTGTCAATACAATAACCCAACTTAGGTTAGGGTTGAATCCAAAAGAAGTGAAAGCATGGAATTCAAAACTCAAAGAGTGTTGATAGTCTACTAAAAGGTGACCCATAATTTGGATGAAACAAACATAAATATAAAATGGAGGAATTAGTTTGAATGTGTTTATAATGACAACTACTTCAATTTTAATGCACTATCTTGACGTTGAAAAATGCTAAGAGTGAATTCAATTGGGAATAGGCCTTGGGGTTATGTAATTTTAGGTGTGGGTTGATGCATGAGTACTTGACACCCCACAAGTGTGACAAGTTTGCATATCTATTACCTAAATTTGCATACTTATGTCTAAGAGATGTCATTAAATGAGATGATTCAAGTTATTGGTTGTATTTATTCCTCACTCATACCCCCTCTTTCAAGGATGACATAGGTTCAAGGGTAGTTGGGTTTGCAACCCCCAACTTTTGATTAAATCATGGAATAAATGCAAGATCCATTACAAATAACTAATTAAGAGGACAAACAGCTAACACCCATGCACTACGACAACCTAAGCAAGCATAACCCAAGATTTAGAATTATATACTCATAGACAAAAAAGGTAGAAATATACCAAAGTTATCATTGACTTCATCCATGAGAAATAAAGATAATGTAGTTTCGAACTTGGAAATTCAATAAATCTTCAATGAAAAATCACTAATTCTTCCTTGGGAATCACTCACATATTTTTTTTTACTCAAGACTAGTACAATGTTCTTCTAATATGAAAAGATAGGTGCTAAGATGAAAAGATAGAAGCTACGATGAAAAGATAGAAGCTAAGATGAAAGATGAAAGTTAGGTCTTGAAAAATGAGCTAGAAACCCTTCTTTAGATCCCACTTCCACATTTGAAAAAATTACAACATTTCCACCTTGCTCTTGATCTACTTGAGCGGATCAAAGAGGATGGAGTGCTGATAGAGAGCAGATGGATAGCAGCTCCAAAGCATATGCGAAGCGGATGACTCTTTTTCTTCATATTTGGCCTCTTGTTGACTTGAATGACTTGACCATTTCCCTTTTTACTTTTACCTACATAAATGAGCTTTAAGTAAGAGAGTACCATCAAATCAATGGAAAAACATGATAATTTAGGCTTAAAAGATGCTAGCAAGTCGTCAAATTGACGATTTATCACAGGGTGCTAAGTTTTTCTCCATAATTGATCTTCGATCCGAGTATGATAAGTTAATAATTAGGGAGGTGTATATCCCTAAGACTACCTTCCGTACTTGGTATAAACATTTTGAGTTTCTGGTTATGTCTTTTGGGTTGACCAATGCCTTAGCAACATTCATGGATTTGATGAATGAGGTCTTTCGTTAGTTTTTGGATTTATTTGTCACTGTTTTTATAGATGATATTTTGGTTTACTCTAAGAGAGAGGTGGATCATATGAATCACCTCCTCATTATATTACAAACCTTTAAAGAGCACCATTTGTATCCCAAATTTTTTAAATGTGAATTTTGGTTGATTGCTGCCACTTTTCTGGGTCATATCATTTCTAGTGAAGGGAGCCTAGTAGTTTCACAGAAAATTGCAATGGTGAAGAAGTAACATAGATACACAACTCTATATTTGAAGCTTCTTGGGTTTTGCTGGCTACTACAGGAGGTTTGTAGAGAGCTTCTCAACTATAGCTGCCCCGTTGACTAAGTTGACTGAAAAGAAGGTAAAGTTCCTGTGGTCTGATGTCTGTGAGGATAGTTTTGAAAAGTTGAAAGATAAGCTAACTTCGGCTCCGGTTTGGACTTTGACTGAAGGCACAAATGGGTTTGTGTCCATTGTGATGCGTCCCGTGTGGGACTTGATTGTGTTCTGATGCATCATGGCAAGGTGATAGCTTATGCCTCTATACAACTTAAGGTGCATGAAATAAATTATCTGACTCATGACTTCAAACTATTAATTGTGGTATTCGCATTAAAAATTTGGTGGCACTATTTATATGGAATGCATGTGGATATCTTTTTTATCATAAGAGCCTGCAATATGTGTTTAATTAGAAAGAACTTAACCTCCGACAAAGAAGATGGCTTGAGCTTCTCAAGGATTATGATATGAGTCTTTACTACCACCCAGGTAAAGCTAACGTGGTTGTTGATGCTCTTAGCAGGTTATCCATGGGGTGTCTAGCTCATGTGGATAAGGAGAAACGGGAGTTAGTGAAGGATATTCACCATTTGGCTAACCTTGGAGTTTGTCTCTTAGACTCCGATAATGGTGGTGTGTTTGCGTAAGAAGTGGCATAGTCGACTCTTGGTGCTGAAATAAGGAGAAACAGATGCTAGATCCTATCTTGATAAGGATCAAGGGTGATATAGGTGGAAAAAAGGTGTTGTCTTTCAAGATTGGCGGTGATGGTACCTTGCAGTACCAAGAGAGATTATATATTCCCGATGTGGATGGTTTACAAGAAAGGATCTTGGATGAGGCGCATGGGTCGTGCTATGTTGTTTATCCTGGTTCGACAAAAATGTATCATGACCTCAAAGATGTATTTATGGAATAATATGAAGATTTATGTGGCAAATTTTATGGCCAAGTGCATGGTGTGCCAACAACTGAAAGTTGAGCACATGTGGCTCGGGGGATTATATCAAGAAATTGAATTACCTGAATGGAAATGAAAGGTGATCAATTTGGATTTCGTTATCGATCTTTCTCGGTCTTGGGACCAATTTGATTTGGTTTGGGTCATCGTGGATAGGATGACAAAGTCGGCTCACTTTTTGCCAGTGAGAACTAACTTCTTGGCTGAGGATTATTATGCAAAGTTGTACCTCCAGGAGATTGTGAAGTTGTATGGGGTACCTGTTTCTATCATTTTTTATCGTAGTACACAGTTTTCATCTCACTTTTGGCGGACATTTCAGAAAGGATTTGTATCCACATCGTTTATCAATAAAAAAATCATGTTTCTTCACATATTTATTTGTGATTGCAATTTATTTCTGTCACTGTAAAATTTATTGGAAAATAAATTGGCACGCCCAGTGGGACCAAATCCATCCTTATCTTTTCTCTCATGAATCAGATCTGTAATCTGAAGCTAGAAAATTATGAAGATCAAAGAGTACTTCAAGACTCGTCTTTGAGTTTTATCAAGTCTACACGCCGACAAGCCTTGAAGTAGGGACATTTGTAGACATCAAAATCTTGTAGAACTTTACAAGAAGAATCCAAATTCTGTTAGAGTCCTTGGAGGTTACTCTGCATCAACCTTAAATTATGCCTATAGAAAGGATGGTTTACTCTCTCAGTAACCATCTTGAATATCCCATAAACTCATGGATATTCATAAAAAGATCAACCATCTTGAATATCCCATAAATTCATAGGTATTCGTAAAAAGATCAACCATCTTGAATATCCCACAAAATTATGGAATATTCATAAAGATATCATCCTACGTTAGAGAAATACGCTACTAATGACCCTTGAATTACGGAGAAAATCAAGAGAGAAGAATCAAGGGAGGAACAGATTTGTACCCATATCGTTTATTAATAAAAATTCTTGTTTTTTCATATTTTATTTGTGATTGTAATTTATTTCTGTCACTGTAAAATTTGTTGGAAACAAGATCAAATCCAAATATTCCTATATTCGAGTAATACGCTACTAACGACCCTCGAATTACGGAAAAAATCAAACCCTCCTTTCATGGAGATCAAATTCAAATCATCCTATATTCGAGAAATATGTTTTTAATGGCTCTCGAATTACGAAAAAAATTAAGAAAAAAGCAGAATTATATTCATATTATTTATCAATAAAATATTCTTATTTCTTCCTATTTTATTTTCGGTTGAAGTTCATTTTACATGAGTTAAAATTTGTTGGGAACAACATTCACCATCATGAGGTCGGGTTTCTAAAATACACAATCAATCCCCTTTACTCCATGCATGTAATGAGAAAAAAATGTTATTTTGATTGGGAAGTCAAGCTTATGGGCATGGGTGGTGCCACGATTCGTTAGAGGACCACTTCTTTATGTCTTTTTTTATTTTTATTTTTTTTACATAGACGGATATAGCTTACATACAAACCAAATAGCGGCAAAGAACTAATATTTTTCTTTTTGTTAAATTTTATTTGGTCAGACTTATTATTGCATATAATACCTAGGTTAGATTCTAAGTTCTAACATGATAATGTTGACAGTCTGGATATATATATATATATATATTTGACACAAGTTGTTGTTCATTTTCTTTGGTTCCTTCTTTTTGGTATAAAGAACAAAATAAATGGACGGAGCCAGGTGAAAGCAAGCGGTTCATTTGAACAGTCTGGATATATATATATATATATATATATATATATATATATATATATTTGACACAAGTTGTTCTTCATTTTCTTTGGTTTCTTCTTTTTGGTATAAAGAACAAAATAAATGAGTTCTTATTTTAAAGCCTCGTAGTGAAAATTCTATTCCGCTAGATATTAGTATTATTTATGTAGTACTAGTTGAAATTATTGTATTTTCAACTAAAAAGTTTGTTAGGATTCCAAAGTTTGGCAAGAGGACTTTTATTTTTGGTAGTATATATTACGTAAATAAGAAAATCAAAACGTGGGATCGACAAACTTGACAGCAAATAGCAACTATGGACGGCCATTGGTCATGGCGGAATTTGTGGATGTTATTAGTTTTTTTCCTTTTTGGGACCATTTCAAATAAATTGTACAAGTCCAAACTTATGTTAGTAGTTCTTTTTTTTTCCTCATAGTTAAGTCAAAATAACCCTTATCTAGATGATAGAATTATAGGATAAATACAAACATATGAATGGGTCTGTTTGGGAGGAAGTTTTCAATTTTTTCATATTTGATTGATTATTTGAAAAATATTTTATTCACGAAAATAAATTTATTAAAAATAAAAAAAATAATTTTTCTAATGAAAGTAGGAAAAATAAGTCCCACAAGTGATATTACTCAATGATTGTGTCTTTCCCCGCCTTCAACACACCTCATCTTCACCCAATTTTGTACTCCCAAAGAAAAGGTAAACCCGTAAGGTGCAAGAAATTTGATTGTGTGGGATGCCCCTAAGGGGTGCACCACAAACCAACCTTGATCTACCGGTTAGGGTTCGAGTGTGAGCATATCTGTGGAGGCCAGAAAAATGGTGAATTATGCCACCAGTCTTCCATCCCATAGTATTTATCTAAATCATAAGAAATACTTTTAGAATAATATAGTTTGCTTATATATCGAATACCAAAAAAAAATCCATTTATTTTTCTTGGTGTAAAACTCACCTTGTGTCAAATGGAAAAGGGAAGAAAAGCTAAGATAAAGCAAAGGATTACAGTGCTTTTTTCCTAGTACCAGTTAGTCTCTTTTTTGGCTCTCGTAAAATACAAACGTCTAAGCAATATATTTTCGGCAATATGTTGTGTGCCAATTTTTCCACATGGTTAAAATAGAAAGATAATAGTAATAAGTTTATTGGTTGAATTAACTCTCTCTCACCTAATAGACTAATCTTTTGAGTTGAGCTCCTATTTAATCTGTACGAATTGATACTAGAACGAGTCTAACGCTTAAAGACCACAACTCGAAGTGCTGACATTGTATAGTGCCAAGACTCATTTACTTGCATGGTTTATCCATCAAAAAACTGTCTTTAATTTTCATCCTTCGAAATTGAATTTATATATATGTATGTATGCCTAATGGAACATAAATTCTTTAAAGGCGTGAAATATAATTTATAAATATTATAATGCAAACATATAAGCTTATATTTTTTTTATTCATATAAGTCAAATTGACCCTTATCTCCAAAGAAGAAGATAAAAAGAAGGATAAAAACAAAATCATGTTTGTATAGAGTCGAAAGTGATGGAAAATTGAAAATAAAAAAATAAAATAAGAAATTTTTTTATTGTGCATTTCTAATACTTTTTTTTTTTTGGTCAAATACTATGTCTAAGCAATGTATATTGGCAGTGGGAGTTTGAATTTGGAATGATGATGTACTGCTATATTTGATCAAATTCACTCCGTATTCTCAATTTTGGTTCAAGTTATATTGAGAAAGAAAATATTTTAGGGACGCACAATTTTCTTTTTTTTGGTCTTTGTATAACTTGAAAGTCAGATTTAAGTAGATAGTAGATTTGTGGTTCTAAATCTTTTCTCTGAAATGTTAGAATGATGTTTATCTAAGTGTTACTTTTGTGTACCATACATACTTCAGCCTCCTACCGCTATTAGGACGGGATCGGAAAATTTACTGTTTTATAGAGTTAACTATCAAGTTCGGGGTGGATTGATGTGATTTCTCTTCGTTTAGGACAAACCTCTAAAAGTATTTATTTGTGTGTAGCTTTAACCCTTTGTAGCCAGTGTAAGTGAGATAAGTGTTAGAATTATTTATTTTATGTGGACTTAACATTAACTTCTTATTGCCTTAAAGTAAAATGGATTGATGTTATTAGTTGGTGGACAAAACACATGCCGTGTATTCATGCGGATTCCATATGCGCCTGTATCCATTTCATGTTATTGGTGTGGGCTGACAATAGTGTAGGCATGTAGTAGACCTGCGAGCCCATAATGGGGGTGGACTAGGTTAAGGCTTTTAAACACATAAATATAAGGCTAGGTCTCCTTTCCTGACTTTAACATAAGATGTATTCGCATAAGTTGTTAGACGTCATAAGCAAAGGAGAGGAAGACTCAGCCTAGTTCTTCTTCTATTACTTGTAGCAATGGCGGACAAAGGTACGCATCTTTACTCTCGCATATTCCGTTACTTTATAGGTGTTCTTGATTTTTGTGAATATGTTGTGTGTTTCTCTATTAATTTCAACACTTGGTATCAAGAGCTTTTCACATAGATCTTGAACCCTATGACTGAATACTATGATGTATTTTTTGAGAACTTCAACTTGATTGAGTTTTGAAATTTGTTTAATATTATCACTAATTTAATTTTCTTTTCCGCCGCATTTCTCGATGATAAAGTGAAATAGTTTTAATTTTATTTATAATAATTTTAATTGTGTGGTTACTTACTATGTCACATGAGCAAAATAAGCAATGGCATGTTGAATTTCTGAGAATGAATTTGTTTTGTAAATTAGGGTAAATAGTGTACACCAAAGTAATCTATTTGCTTTGCTTTATGACACTTGTTTAATCCATTTCGAGGGATATCACTAAGTTAGAACATACAATGATCTTTCCAAAGGAGATTTATTGTGTGTTTTAAATTAATATTGTGATGACCCCCATTATGTGAAAATATTTTGATTTTAGTAAATTTATCTGCCCAAAGGGGATAAGTTTTTAATAGTGAAAATATTTTCTTGCTCTGCCCAAAGGGGGGCTACTTGTTGATGCTGCGGGACTTATTGTTGTGATAAGATTACTATTCTTATGGCTTGCTATTTTGATAAATTTATTCATGTTGTGTTATGAACAGCTACCATTTATTTGAACAATAACAATGCTGAAGTTGTGGTTCTCAGGCTCTAACTTTAAGCGATGGAAAAAAAATCTTGAATTTTCTTTGGGCATGACTGACATAGATCAAGCCTTGCGTGTGGATGAGCCTCCAACTCTCACTGATTCTAGTACAACTGCTGAAAAAGAATTTTATGCTAAGTGAGAAAGGTCTAATAGGCTATGCATCCTTGCCTTTAGGAAGTCAATTGTTGAGCACCTCAAAAGTGGCTTGCCTGAGACCATCAATGCCAAAAAGTTTCTTGCGCAAGTGGAAGAAAGGTATCTTGTTCAATAAGGCTGAGATTGGAGATCTAATGAATAAACTTTCAGGGATGAGGTATGACTTTACTGAGTGTGTTAGATGTTACATACTTAAGATGATCCATATTCAATCTAAACTGAAAAACTCTTGAAATAATTCTTCCTAATACTTGCATTGTTCACTTTACTCTTAACTCTTTGCCCGCTGAGTTTAGCCAAATGAAAACTGCCTATAATACTCAGGATGAATCTTGGTCAATCAATGATCTCATCTCTAAATATGTTGTTGAAGAGGGTGATCTCATCTCTAAATGTGTTGTTGAAGAGAGAAAAATTAAAAAGGAGAGGGATGAGATTGCCATGTTAACTTCTCATGATTCCAAAGCAAGTTCTAGCAAGGGACCTAGGAAGTTTGAAAGATCTAATAATCATACTTTTAAGAAGGGTCAGGACAACAAAAGGCATGGTAAAGATCAAACTGATTATCCTGGGACCAATAACATGATTTTTAAGAAAAATAATAATTGCTTCTTTTGTAAGAAACCTGATCACAAGCAGAGAGATTGCACCAAATTTCATTCTTGGATAAAAAAGAAGGAATCAAAATAAGGTAATCACCTAGCTCTTGTTTGTTTTGAGTCACACTTTGTAGATGTCCCTATTAATTCTTGGAGGTTTGATAGTTGAGCTACTGCTCATGTTTCCATTTCCTTGCAGGGGTTCAAAAACAAAAGAAAGTCAAAGAAAATGGAGTTAAGAATTAGAGTCACTACAGATGTCCAAGTTGAAGTAGAGTTCATAGGAACTGTAGTTTTAGACTTAGAAACTGCTATAAGCTTGTTCTTGAAAACACTCTTTATGTACCGTCTTTTAGACGGAATTTGATTTCTATTCCAGTTTTAGACAGATTTGATTATGATTTTAATTTTCTTAATGGAAAAATTAATTTTCTTTTGAACTCCCAAGTTGTTGGCCATGGAATCCTATCTAATGGTTTGTTTAAAAAAAATTTGACTTCTGATTTTGAATACAACTCTTTTAATTCTAAAATTGTTGGATCTAAACGACCAATTTTAAATAAAAAATTGGGCATGTTGTGGCATGGACATTTAGGTTATATCTCTAAAGATAAAGTTGATAGATTGGTTAAGTCTAATATTTTACCTTCTCTTGCTTTTGGAGACATAGAAACATATATTGATTGCATTAGAGGAAAGTTTACTAAAACAAGAAAAAAGAATGCTACTCGTAGTTCTGGTTTGTTGAAAATCATTCACACAGATATAAGTGGTCTGTATTCTACTATAGTATGTGGTTCAAGTTATTTTATCACCTTTATCGATGACTTTTATCGGTATGGTTATGTTTTTCTTATTAAAGAAAAATCAGATTCTCTTGAAATGTTCAAAGTGTTTAAAACTGAAGTAGAGAAACAACTGGGAAAGGTCATTAAGATAGTGAGGTCTGATCGTGGTGGTGAGTACTACGGTATATACACTGAGACTGGGCAATAGATGGGACCCTTTGCTAAATATCTACAAGATTATGGCATAGTTGCCTAGTACACCATGCTTGGCAGTCCTGACCAAAATGGTGTAGCTGAAAGGAGAAATCGTACTTTAAAAGATATGATGAGAAGTGCGGTGAGTAGATCTAATTTACCTGAGTTCCTCTCGGGTTAAGTTATTAAAACATCCATGTATATTCTTAATCGTGTCCCTTTCAAGTCAGTCCCTAAAATCCTTTTTGAGTTGTAGACCAATAACAATTCAGTTTAAATCATTTTTGAATTTGAGAATGTCCTGCGGAGGTAAAGATATATAATCCTTCAGAAAAGAAAACTGAACCTAGAACCTCGCATCATTTTTTCATTGGTTATCCAGCTCATTCTAAAGAATACAGGTTTTACTGTCCTATAAAGGGAACAAGAATAATTGAATCTCAAAATGCAAATTTTCTTGAATTTGATGTTGCAGATAAGGATTGTTCTCAGAATATTGCTCGTAAGTCAACTGAAAGTATTGAAGTTCTCAGAGTTCCTCTTACTATTACCTCAGAATTATTTGTGTATGTACCTACACATGATGAACCTTATATACATGTGCAAGCTGATAACTTTGTACCTGCAGAAATTCAGGTGCCTATTGTTGAAGAAGTGGCTCAGGCACTTGCTGTTGTTGATCAAGAGGTTCAGAATTTAAGGAGATCAAATAGACCAAGACGATCGCCGCTATTAGATGTTTATTTAGTATACTTAGCTGAAGGTGACATTGTTGATCAGGGAACCTTTTCTAAAGTTTCATCATGTGCTCAATAAAAAATATGGCTTGATGCATGTCTAAAGAGATGAAATCCATGAGTAGCAATGATGTGTGGGAGCTTTCAAAGCTTCCTAAAGGCCAGAATGTTGTTAGCTGTAAATGGGCTTTTAAGACCAAGACAGATTCAAATGGAAATGTTGAACGATTCAAAGCGAGATTAGTTTCTAAAGGATTCACACATCGAGAAGGGGTTGATTACAATGAAACTTTTTCATCGGTGTCATCTAAGGATTCTTTTAGGATCATTATGGTATTGGTAGCCCATTTTGATCTTGAGCTACATCAGATGGATATAAAGACAACTTTTTTGAATGGTGATCTTAATGAAGAGGTTTAAATGCAACAACCCTAAGGTTTTGTTAGTAAGGGCAGTGAGCATCTTGTGTGTAAGTTGAAAAAATTAATCTATGGCTTGAAGCAAGCCTCTTGACAGCGGTACTTGAAGTTCGAGAAAATTATCACTTTTAAAGGGTTTGTGGAGAACAAGATTGATCATTACATCTATCTCAAGATCAGTGGGAGTAAGTTCATCATTCTCACTCTTTATGTTGATGATATCTTACTTACTAGTAATAATTTGGGACTGTTGCATGAAACTAAATATTCATTGAACAAAGTGTTTTATATGAAAGATATAGGAGAGACATCATTTATTCTGGGCATTGAGATTTGACGAGATGCATCTCGTAAGTTATTGAGGATTTCACAAAAGGCCTATATTGATCATATTTTGAAAAAAAAAATTAGATGAAAAATTATAAATTCGGTGAAGTCCCTATGATGAAAGGTGATAAGTTAAGCCTATACTTGTGTCCCAAAAATGATCTTGAGAAAGATTCTATGAAAGATGTGTCTTATTCAAGTGCTGTTGGAAGGCTTATATATGCACAAGTTTGCATTCGTCCGGACATTGCTTTCATTGTCAATGTTGTTGAACGTTATCAAACTAATCCAGAAAGAAGTCATTGGGTTGCTTCTAAGAAAGTAATGAGGTACTTGAAGAAGACAAGAGATTACATGTTAGTGTACAAAAGGGTTGAAGATCTCGAGGTAATTGGTTACACAAACTCAAACTTTGCTGGGTGTCTTGATGATTTGAGGTCCACTTCTGTCTTTATATTTATGTTTGCTGGGGGTGCAATATCTTGAAAGAGTGTTAAGAAAACTCTTACAACATCTTTCACTATGTAAGCATAATTTGTAGCTTGTTATGGTGCAGCTACACAAGTCATTTGACTTAAGAATTTTATCTCAGGGCTTGTGGTAGTTGATTCCATCTCTAGGCCCTTGAAGATTTATTGTGACAATATGCCAATTGTGTTTTGCTCAAAAAATAATAAATCTTCTTCAGCTTCTAAGAATATGAAAATAAAATATTTGGCTGTGAGAGACATAGTTAAAGGGGAGGACATTGTGATTGAACATATACCTATCGATTTGATGCTTCCCGATCTACTAACCAAGGGGCTAAGACCCATAATTTTTATGCAGCATGTTCAGAATATGGGTGTTGTTGAGTCATTTGTTTTTTTGGGTTAGTGGGAGTATTTAATATTGTTATTGATTTGTCATTAGACTATTCACCTTATTGTTTCGAGCTTATGGTGATATTATCTCTTGAATTGACATTTATGCTACGGTAGATTTTGCTATCATTTATGTGGTTGATTATTATTGTGCACACTTTAATATTATTTTATTATATTAAGGCTTTTTGCCTTACGTGTTGGCTATGTCTCATTTTGATAAGATCATATTATTATTTTATTGAATCTTTCTTTGGGAGGCATATATGGTTTATCATTCTACCTTGTGGATTTTCTGGTTATTGCACCATGTAATATGTTGTATATGTTGAACCTTGAAAATCAAGATTTTCTGGTGGAGCACATATTGTTTTAGTGCTCAAACATGTTGTAACAGAAAATCACGGTGACGATTTTTCTATGGTACGCATGTTGATTTTAAGCGTAGATATTGATATGAAAAATCATTTGAAGGACTAACAATGAAATAGCCTCGATTTGGAGTCCATGTTGGCTATTTCTTGCTGCACTACCACACCATTTGGTTCATGTCTACAAAACTTCAATGTTAGTAATTGTGGACTGGTCTTGTGTCGTTGGTTGATGCAAGTATTGCTGCAGTTCAACAATGATGATTTTGCTTGACTGAACTATGTTGGAGATGAAGTTCCACCACTAAATGTTTATGGTCACTATCTATTTAGCCGAGAGTCATTTTCATAAAAAAAAAATAAGTTCATTAAAAGTTAACGTTATCCAAGTGGGAGAATGTTAGAATTATTTATTTTATGTAGATTTAACATTAACTTTTTATTACATTTAATTAAAACGGGCTATTGTTAGTACTTGGTGGACAAGATACGGGTCGTGTATTCATGCGAATTTCATATTGGCCTGTATCCATTTCATGTTATTGGTGTGGGCTGACAATAATGTAGGCCTATAGTAGAGCTGTGAGCCCATAATGGGGGTGCACTAGGTTAAGGCTTTTAAGCCTATAAATATAAGGTTAGGTCCCCTATCCTGACTTTAACATGAGACGTATTCCCATAAGCTGTTAGCCATCATAAGCAAAGGAGAGGAAGAGTCAACCTAATTCGTCTTCGGTTACGTGTAGCAATGACGGACAAAGGTACGCAACTTTACTCTCACATATTCAGTTACTTTATAGGTGTTCTTGATTTATGTTGAATATGTTGTGTGTTTCTCTATTAATTTCAACAATAAGTAGACTAAATTTTGTATAAAATCATCTTTAATCAAGGTAGTTATGTTAAGATACAATAAGAGAATTTACAATGTCTTCATATCCGATTACATACGTATTTGACAATTAGATTTTAGGTTGATGTTTTTTGTTGATGTTGCATCTTTTATTGTTATCGTTTTTTCTCGAATTAGTTGTTTAGTCTGTAGGAGGAGTTTAATAATTGATTTTATAGATTCAACTTCTTAGTTTGTTCAAGAATGTAATACTTTAGCTGTAACATATGTAGGAGGAATCTACTACTTTATTTATATGCCTACATAAAAGTTATGATTAATAAATTTATATGAGACAATTTTTATTCATATTTTTTTAAAACTTCTGCTTGCATCTCTCTCCAAAAAAACATACTCTAACAATTCTGTTTTTAAAATTTAAATAATCAGAGAAACAAAAAGAATTGTCTCGTAATTTCGTACGAAGGAGGGGATTTTTGACTTGAAATTTAATCAGTAATGGCAATAGAAGTTCTATATAGATTAAAGAGAGGCAAATTTAATCTATTTCCAGTAGACATATTTTTTTTATCCCTTTTCAAATACTACTTTATTTGGTTAAGTGTCATCCTTGTAGCTCAATAATATGCACATTCTTGTATTACATACGTATTTGACATACCATTTCTAGCTATGTTTTCCCTGAACATTTTTTAGACTTAAGGTTGATGTCTTTTTTGTTGATGTTGCATCTGTTATTAATACCGTTTTTCTAAAATTAGTTGTGTTATTGTGTAGGTGTAAGAGAAGTCTAATAGATTATTCAACTTTTTAATTTTCTCAAGATTACTGCATTGCTTTATTAATTAGTTGTAGGAGCTGTAAAAGGATGATTAATAAATTTATATGAGACCGTTTTTCATTCATATTTTCTATCTTCTCTCTACAAAAAAATCACAACATTATTTCTTTAAAATTAACCAGAGCAACAAAGGAAATTGCCTCATAATTTCGTTCAAAGAAGGGGCATTTTTAACTTGGAAATAAAAGTAAGGGCAATTAAAGTTCTATAGATGAAAGAGAGGCAAGTTAAAACTATTCAATACATTAGATATTTTTTTGACGCCTTTTCAGGTACTTTATTTGGTAAAGTGTCATCCTTGTAACTCAATAATAATATGCACATCCTTGTAATTCAATCATAGGTAGCTTAAATTTTTTAGATTTCTTTGATCTCACTTCCCCTCTTTCTATTAAGTTGGGCTTTTCCAAGTATTACTTGCAAAGAAAACCTTGCTTTTTGGTATCTTTTAAGTGTCAATCTCTGGTATATGTAAAAGTGAAAATTATCCTAAATAGACTTATTAGATTGTTAATTACAAGTTATAATAAAACTTTTCAATAATTACTAGACTAAAGAAATAATTACAAGCTATAACAACTTTTTTGAAAAATCTATTTTAATTAAATATTCGAAAATCAATTATCTAATATTTATTATTTATATTATTTCCTTATTTTTAGCATTTAACATTTATCACTCTTAATTAAAGCTTTGGATAATTATGGCAAGTTATATTATTGGTATCAATATATTTTTTATTATTTTAATAATTAAGTATTAAAGTTGTTCACAATTTAAGGAGTCATATATGGTAAACATATTTTTTTAAAGTTAAGAATTGATATTTTACTTTTTATTAACTTTAATAATTAATTTAACTTAACTTAACTTTAATATTTTTTACTTATTTTTTATATATGTCAAAAACAACAGTCTTCATGTTGATAATTACTATTGTGTCCTGTGAGACATTTTCCTTTTTAATCTATCACAAATAGCTTTACTTTTTTTGAAATTATCTAACACTGCGTTCACGTTTTATTGTTAATATTAATAGGTGTTGAGCTACAAAAATTACTAATTTTTTTTAAAGTTGAAATTGAAATTGTGTTTCATCATAAATATAAATTGAGGTTGTTTTGAATTTTTGTGAGAGAGATAAAAGTAAAAAAAGTGAAAATAATTTTTTTTTTTTTTACTTTTTTTTATTTTTTTAGATATAATTTTAAATTATATTTGAAATTCTCATGATCAAACAACCAATTTAAAGTTATATTTAAAATAAAGTGAAAAAGAATTTTTGAAAAAAAAATTCTCATGTTCAAACGGCCACTAACGAGGTGATGATTTGTTGAGGCTCGTCGATATAAAAGTTCATTCTTTTACTACGAGAATTTTTTTTGAAAATACATGTGAAACTCTTACCATTGCTAATTCAAAATTACAATTAACGTACTTTAATTTGCATATAATTTCTATATGTTGCTTATATATATGTTTGAAAATCTTTGCTTTTTTCCTTAAACTTATTTTTCAATTAGACATTTTTACCTAAAATGAAATGGACAATCATAGTATGCTGAGAATATCATTTGTATGTTTCCGCTAAATAAAATTGCTTTCTTAATGATTTTACTTACATCCTGTCGTAAAATTCGTCTACTTTATTATGTTGATTCTCTACTTATACCTTAAGTTAGCATAGTGATGACAAATGAACGGGTTAAAAAATAAATTGAAAAAAAATAGATTGAGTTGCAATCTTTTCAGATTAATACGAAAACATGTTCGGTTAAAAATGGTACTAACTCACTTTTATCTTCTAAAGCCTGAAGTAATTTGCTAAAGTTTTACTTTTCAACAAAGGTACCATTGGTAATCATCAGATCAAAAACAAAATATTTTGATGAGTTTTCTTGACAATATTAAAGTAAGTTAAGAAAACTCGTCAAACATCAATATCAATCATGGTTAATACTGATTAATTTTTTATTGCAATGAAAAATTATTTGACGTTAAAGAATTATCAATTAATTTATTTTTAATATTTACGGTGATAGTTTTTCATGTAATATCCATTACATACACTACAAAGGTTATGTCAAATAAAACATAATTTTTCTTATCGATTGTCACATTCATAAAATTCATTCAATACAAATGTGATATATGCGAAACTTCTTCAATACCAATTTTAACATCAACTTAATACATTGAGAACTCAAAAAAAGTATTATTTAAGTATGAAATGAGTATATAAACTGATTTCAATGTAATTTATTAAACAATTCATGGATATTGTATTGTGTACTATACTAGTTTCATACACTAAAAACAGTTATTTAAGAAAACGTCATTTGTATGTAAAATCTTATATGCCAACACAAATAACAGATTGTTCAGTATTTTCATTAATATCTATTGTCATATATTTTGGTGTCACATACAATGGATATTTAACAAAAAAAATCAACAATACTACTTTTCTGATCTAAGTACACCATTACTCCCAGGTGATTCTGGAATCTTTGATTTGTTAAAATCAGTTCGGCTACTACTTTTTTCATCCTTTGACGCCTTGCATAAACTTGATCCTTTATTGAGAATGTATGAATGTCACAGTACTTTCTTATCTTAAAAATCTTTGATTTGTTAATTCTGGAAGAACTAAAAAATCAAGTACAATCCTCCACCACACAAACCAAATAGTAGCTGTTAAATTTAAAAAAATAAATAAAAAATAGATACCCGAATTACATACAACTATAATATCCAATTTAATACACTAAAAATACACAATCATTTTTACCTGCTTGCACTTGACCTTTCAATTCGATATGTCTATCATCAGCTGTGTTGCGATTGCTTCTACTAATCTTTTATACTTTATTGTTGCATATACATAATCTCATAAATTCCAAAGTCCCTCGGTATTCCCGTTTAAACAACAATTTTAGTTTTCATGCAATTGATAAATGTACAAAATTCAACAATGTAACAATAGAGAATTGAAGAAACACAAAAAAATAAATCTTTAAATTCATTTTGAATGGAAAATATCCATTTTCATAAAAAAATTTAACAAACCTGACGAATTTCATCTCTTTCCATGACGTATCATGATTGAATGCAAATTAACAGAATTCATATTTGTTATCAAAAGAAATACTTATTTTTGCTTCTTTTTTTTCAAATATAATCCTCAGCAATTTGTTGACGCCGAAATTACGGTGTTTTGTTTACTGACAGAAATTAATCGTGTACAAAGAGGAAGGTAGTGTATGAAGATGAAAACTCTTAATGCAAGCATTAAAGTACGAGGATAAAATAACGGTTAGAGTGATTTGGAGGTGGATAAATATCAGTAATTAAGGTTAACTATATTTAAGGAATGTAAATTGTATATTAATTGTATTAAATCTTTATTTTTATTTTTCATTAATTACTTTTTTGTATTTTCAACAAAACAAAAAACCCTTTTTTTAATATTTTTTTTAAATGAAAGTTGCTATAACTTGAAAACTTAAAAGTTTTATTATAACTTGTAATAACTAATCTAATAAGTTTATATAGTTAATTTCCCCTATGTAAAATGAAAGGGCATGTGAGTATTTTTTAAAAGATAATTCTATGGTTTTCAATTTTACAATTAAAAATAGAAGTTTTTTCCATTGTAAACCACTGAAACATTTGTATTATTAAACATAATTTTTTCTTTACCAACTGATCATTCAAGATATCCGTGGAAGTTCTCACTGGACATTTATTAGTGAAAAAATTTAATGCATAAATAGTGATTTTTTATTAGTGTTTGGGCTAAGAAATATATTTTATTTTATTCCTTTTAGGCTGTTAGGTAATTATTTTGGGATAATTACAAAATAAATACACATAATGTTATAAATATATTACCATATATAGTGAGTGTCTACTTTACCATATATAGTGAATGTATATTTATGGAAAAGTTAGAAACCCCAATGTTAGTTTTCCCCTATAAATAAAGAGATTTTCCTTCATTGTAATTAACCCATCAAGAAACCTCTCAAGAGACTCTCTCTTCTCTCTCTATTTTTCTTCTTATTTGCTTTATATTTCATAACACGTTATCAGCACGAGACTTTATCAAAACAAGGTGAGATTATAAATCTAAAGGTAATTCCAAGGTTAGTAAATTCCTTATGTTATTTGTCTTTTGCTACTAATGATATAATTATTGTTGGACTTGAGGAAAAATAATTGGTTTGGACCACTTATGCTTTTAATTCTTTTATGAAGAACAATATTGTTAAAAGATATGATGATAAATTTAAGTCTTATCTCATTAAGAGGGTAATACATTGGGTTAAAAGTTCCAATGCACCATGATGATAAGATGTTGGGTTCAAGTCCCATCGAGTTATAACCTAAGACACTTTTATATGGATAAGATATTGAGTTTGAATCTCAATACACCATATTGATGATATTATGATGGCTAAGGCAAAATAATGGGTGGTTGATGAAAAGTCATGAAACATATCCCATTGATTGCTCTATTCCATGAAGTGAATATGACAACAATATATGATGAATCTGAAAGTTGACAACATGCTCCATTCTTGAAGGAAATGTGGTAGCAGTGCATAATATGTCTGAAAGAATACAAGTGATTGAATGTACGAATATAAGCATGAAGATACTATGATAATAATCATCAAAAGTGATCATATGTTCACACGCTTATCATGATTATAAGATATGTTAGAGAAACATTCTTTACATTATATGTATGCCTCGACGTGCTTATGAAGTAACAATATAATGAAAGAGGTTATAAGCTATCAAAATTTGATAGACTTAAGGCACAATTATATTTCATTCCTGAGAAATGAGAGTTTTGATTGATTTAAGTACATATCCATTCCCCAAGGTGAATGCGATAATATTTAGTAAAGCATATTAATACAAACGTGCACTTGATTGTGATGGTACCATAACTCACCTCCGAAAGAGGCAGAATAACTGAGAAGAGTTATTTTAAAATCTACTTCTGAAGTAGTAAATCTGAAATCTATTCATGTAATAGTAAGTCTGAAATTTACTGAAGTAAAAGGTACATGTCATGGTAAACTTGGAGTTTGCTAGAATAAAAGTTCATAAATTGACATGAACGATTGCGACATTCCAAAGATGTGCATATTGAGTATTGAACATATATTTAAGAATTAGAAAATTCTTCATTACTTTTAAAGTTGCTTGTTCTCATGATAAGTTGGTTGAACCAACTAATTTTGGGATTGGGTCCCTTAAAATTTGAAAAGTATAAAAGGTAAATAAGGGTCCGTTCACCTATCATGTAATATGTTTAAAAATATGCATCAATAAGATGATCAAATATATATTTATTGTCAACCTGCAGTTTGATATTCATAAAGTTGTTTGCTCAATAAAATTGAGATAAAAGCATAATTTTCAGATTGTGTAATTAAGACAATTCATCTTGATGATGATGGTTTGACATTGAACATCTTTGATAAATAGCTGAACCATTTCTAATGAGAACAAAGCTTCATATGTGGGTTTAAAATATGATATATTATATACAAAAGTACTTGTATACATCAAACCAATAAATTATGATTAACTCCACTCAAAATTAGTTCTGAGTCAGGAACCACATATTGTCCATCTAATAGTTCTGATGTGCGGTAGACGATTAATGAATATACCATAATGCACAAATATGAATTACTCAAAGAAGACGGAGGATGTATGTTAGTTTTCTTAACATAAGGGGGAGTTTATAAACAACTATGAAATATGTTAGGAATTGTCATGGGATCCTCATTCAAATGATAATTCAAGTCAAATGCCGAAAGCATCTCATATTTAAGCTGCAAGTGTTCCTATTTTGTGTCCCTAAAGGACAAAATCTCTGCATGTATAAAGCGTGGTAGATCAATCGATTCCAAATAAGATGATCCTTGAAAAGGATAAGGAGCAACTAATCTTAATAAGAAGTCAATGTTCTCTTGGAAATTATGACATAACACTGCATGAAACCTTATGAGAGGTTCAGGTACCTAAAAATAATGAAGTGATGAGATATCAAAATATTATGTCATACTTTGAACCAATTCGAAATAAAATATGATCAATATCTTTGATACAATATTGGCACAATATTGTGAAAGATTATGAGGATCTGAATTCTACGTTTATTTAAGCATGTTGACGTAGAAGTATTTATCAAGTTATATGAAAGGATGCATCTAGGTAAGCATAACACTTATTTGATTTGTCGTCCAGACACTTGAAGATGTCACACATGGAGTACTGAATATTGTCACTTGAAAAAATTTATATGAAAACTTTTAAGGATTCAAAATGCTTGAAGCATAAAAAAGTTTCTGGGAAACTTATCTATAATTCTGATATTACATAAATTTATAACTTGAAAATTATTGAAACTCTTGGAGAGTTTTTAAAAGCAATAAATTATTTTCTTGAATGATAAATATACCGGATTGAATTGGTTATAAATTTTAGTGCAATTGGTGCACTAATGTATCTTGTAAATACCACAAGATACGACATAGTCTTTCGATTAATTTGTTAGCAAGGTATAATTCTGCTCCTACTAGGAGACATTGGAATAAGATCAAACATATGAGTTTATTTTATTCTAAAGATTGTAGTCCCGATCTTGTTGGTTATGTTGATGTTGGGTACTTATCTGACTGTATAAAGCTAGATCTCAAATAAGCTATGTGTTCATATGTGGGGGTACTGCCATATCTTGGAGATATACAAAGCAGTCTATCATAGCCACTTCATCGAACCATGTTAAGATAATAGCTATTCATGAAGCAAGCCGAGAGTGTGTGTGTGATTGAGGTCCGCGATACATATCATTCATGAAAAATGTGGTTTGAAATATGACAAAGTACCTATGATTTTTTTATGAGGATAATGCAGTATGCACAATACAACTTAAGGGAGAACTCAAGGAGATAGAATGAAGCACATTTCACCAAAGCTTTTCTATACACACGAGCTACAAAAGAATATTGATATTAACATGCAACAGATTCGTTCAAGTGACAATGCGACTGGTTTATTCACCAAGTCTCCTCCAATTGCAACTTTTAAGAAGATGGTGCACAAGATTGGGATGCAAAGGTTCAAGGATGTTCTCATTAGGGGGAGTTAATACGCGTTGTACTCTTTTTTTCTTACAAGGTTTTGTCTCACTGAATTTTCCTTGTAAGATTTTTAACGAGGTATCCTATATGCGTATTGTTAGAGATGTGTACTCTTTTTCCTTCGCTAGATTCTTTTTCCACGAGGTTTTTTCTAGTAAGATTTTAACAAGGCACATTATCTATCAATTAGACATTCAAAGGGGGGTGTTATAAATATATTACCATATATAGTGAATGTCTACTTACCATATATAGTGAATGTCTATTTATGAAAAAATTATCAACCTCAAGGTTAGTTTTCCCCTATAAATAAAGGGGTTATCCTTAATTGTAATCAACCCATCAAGAAACCTCTCAAGAGTCTCGCTATTTTTTTTTCCAAGGTATCCCCACAGCCGGCAGCCGTGAGACTAATCCTTCGTTCCACGGTCAGCGCACTAAGCGGTAGGAAACTGGCCACAGAGTTTTCTCCATTCACCAGAGGTAGAGATCGAACCCCCAACCTCTTTCTTAAGGGGTGAGGTGCTGAACCACCACACCATCCCTTGTGGTTGCTATTCTCTCTTTATTCTTGTTATTCTTACTTTATATTTATAACACATAACAAATATACATTGTAATTTCATGGCTAAAAAAGTATGTAAAACTTATATAAATCCTAAAAAGTTTACCTTTAATTACTCCCTATCCCCACTAAATAATTTCTATTTTATAATTTTCGGATACATAATTAGCATTCGAACACATAATTTTGAAGTTGAGATACATAATTTTGAACTTAAGAATGTAATAGTTAATTACTCCATTTTTTCTTGGATACATAATTCTGAGGTTAAGATACATAATTTGGTTACCGAGATACATTCATTTTTGAAACTATTTGATCGAGACACATAATACATTAACTAGACCAAAGAGAGATGCAAAATTAACAGAAAATTACATGGGATGACCCCACTATTGGGTGGTTTTGGTTTTGACCTCCGTAAGAAAAGTATTTAAAGACTAACCTTCCTTCCTTTTTATGTATAGTACAAGTACAATTTTGCTCATCTACACCTTAAATATTTTTAAACTTTTTATTTTCATTTGTCTCTCAACTTCTATTTTAATTTTTTTTACCTTAACTTTTATTTTCTTTCTTATTTTAATTCGTTTGTCTCAACTTTTATTTTTCTTTTATTTTTTTCTCCTTTTTTTTCTTAAATACTATTTATTTCTTCATTTCTCTTTTTTTTTTTTTAATTCATTGGTCTCAATCTTTATTTTTATTTTTTATCATTTCTCATTTCTCATTTTTTCTTTTTTCTTTTTCTCAAAGTTTATTTTTCTTTTTTTTCTTCTCGTGTTTGTTTTTTTCAATCTTTTTTTCTTTTTTTTGGTTATTTATTCTTCTCTTTTTTCTTAACCTTTATTTTTTGCTTGTCTTTTTTTCTCAATCTCTTTTTTTATTTCAGTATTTTGTTTGTTCTTTTTTTTCTCAACCTCTATTATATTTTGCAAATAAATAAAAAGTTAGATAATACACAAAGAAATCTTCTTTTTTTTGACATCAAAGCAAATTTAAGGGCATGATTTGTTGTTAGGAAGTCCTTTGGGATAAGTTTTGCCTCTAAGGCAAAAATTATAGAACAGCTCATAAATTAGGACACAATGTGGTAGTGTCAAGTCATGCTTGTGGAGCATAACTTGCTGTTTGAAAATCATTAAGTTAAGTCTTGCTTCTAAGGCAAGGGTTGTAGAACATCTCACAAATAAAAAAACAATGTGGTAGTGTCAACACTTGTCCATTGGACGTAACTTGTTCTTTTGAGAGGTTCTTGGTCTAAGTGTTTTCTTAGAGGCAAGACTAATGGAGCATCACATAAATCAAGATACAATATGATAGTGTCAACTCTTGTCCATGAGGCGTAACTTGTCGGCTAAGTCTTGCCTCTCAGGCAAGGGTTATAGAATATCTCATAAATCAGGACACGATATGGTAGTGTCAACTCTTGCCCATGGGGCGTAACTTGTTGTTTGAAAGTCCTTGAACTAATTCGTGCCTCTAAGGCAGGAGTTATAGAATATCTCATAAATAGAGACATAATGTGGTAGTGTCAACTCTTAAATGAGGCATAACTTGTTGTTTGAAAGTCCTTTATTTAAACAAAATCTCATAAATCAAGACACAATGTGATAGTGTCAAATTTTGCCCATGAAGCATAACTTGTTGTTTAAGGATCCTTGCGCTAAGTTTTGCCCTTAAGGTAAGAGTTATAGAACATCTCATAAATCAAAACATAATGTGATAGTGTCAACTCTTACCCATGGACGTAACTTATTGTTTGAAAGTCCTTGGGTTAAGTCTTGCCTCTAAGGCAAGAGTTATAGAATATTTCATAAATTAAAACACAATGTGGTAATGTCAACTCTTGCTCATGGGGCACAACGTGTTGCTTGAAACCCCTTAGTCTAAGCCTTGCCTCTAAGGGAAGAGTTATATAGCATCTCATAAATCAAGACACAATATGATGGTATCAACTCTTAAACATGAGGCATAAATTGTTGTTTGATGGTCCTTGTGCTGAGTCGTACCTCTAAGACAAGAGTTATAGAGCATTTCATAACTAAAAAGTACAATGTGTTAGCATTGACTTTTGCCCAATGTACGTAACTTGTTTAAAAATGCTTGGAATAAGTCGTGCCCCAAAGACAAGAGTTGTAGAATATCTCATAAATGAAGATATGAGTGGTAGTGTCTGTAGACGCCTAATTTTGTCCCTCCCCGATATCATTTTTAATTATTTTTACCTTATCCTACCGTGTACCTTCAACCATATAATTATACCCCATAAAAAGATAAAAAATAACAAACTCCTAACCAACTCACCCTACCCCACCTACCCTATACCCCACTCCTTCCCTTCACATTTAATTATCACTAACAGAAAAAAGAAACAAAAAAAAGGAATACAACAAAAATAGAAGAGGGCCCATTTGGAAGATGCTTTTTGGATCTTTATTTCCAATTGGATAGAATTTTCCAAGAAAGGGGGGATGGACACGTGAATAGAGGAAAAAAAAAAAAAAAAACAAAAGTGAAAGGGGGCCCAATGAAAAGTTCTTCTTTTTGATCTTTTTATTCCATATTCAGAAAACACACACAAGGGGGGATCATTCCTGGTCATCATCTTCATCTTTTCTTCTTAAAAAGGGACGACACAATTGGCTTGAATTTTTTTTTCTTTTACTGACCCTTACGCCTATCACACTCTCCATCACCATATTCACACACACTGGTCACATAAAAATCACACACACGCTCTCAACGCACATGAATACCTACAGTAACGGGGAAGATGAAAGTGGGTTGGAGATTTTGACCAAAAAACAGTACTACCGACTCCATTCTGATCCGAGATCGCGTCAACAGTTACTCTCTTCCTATTTTTTTAGTTAAATCCCACCGGAAAACGGATCCAAAGCTTAGAAATTCGAAGTGGGTCTGTTGAGGTCAGAAGTTAGTTCGTGATTGAGGTTCGTGTTTGGGGTTTTCGGATGCGGTGTTGTATATTGAAAGTGACATTAAGGTCTAATTTTCATCTCGTTCTCTATTAATTTCTAATTGTTTGGTATTCTTGCTTGTTGAATTCATTACGTGTGGATTTTGTTTTGTTGATGTTGATTTTTTTTATCACCGGAAATGATTGTTGATATCGATTTGTTGATTTTTCATCGAATTGGGGGCGGGAATTGAAAAATTGCTAAAGTGAATTAGGATTAATAGTGATTTATAGTTGTTTTGATTCATTGATATCGTCGATCGTGATAATGCCATGATAGGTCGAGTTAGGTAGGCAGATAGTAGGTTTGGGTAGGCGAATTTCATAAAATATGGAATATTGAATGCTCGAAACATGTGTTGAATGGTTTGGTTTTATTACATTTTTGGATCAAATGTATCATTTGGCCGGGGAATGCCCCGAGGTATTTGTGTTTATTCACCGAAGAATGCCCCGAAGTATCATGTACGCGAAGGAGGTTCGTGATGAAGGCCCGAGGCATCGGGTAAAGCACGGGAGCGCAGTTCAAGATTAGTGTAGGTTAGAATAGGATTTACTTTTTGCATTTTTTAATTTTCGGAATGTATAATTGGACTGAACACTATACTTTGGATTTGTTTTGTTTCGTGTATTTTGATTAATTATTTTGATGTATTTTATGTGGTTTATATAGATGTAGTGTCAAATTAGCCGATACGCTCACCAAGCGACCGTGGTCATACCACGGTATCGAGGGGTGCCTAACACCTTTCCCTGAATCAACAGAATTCCTTAGCTAGAATCTCTGTTCGCAAACCAGTTTTAGAGTCAAAATTATTTTTTGAAAAAGGATTTTCAAAGATGACTTGGCACACCCGATTTATGTCAAGTGGCGACTCTGAATTTAATTTTAAAAGATCCTTTTCGAAACAATTTTCAATCTTTGTCACTTTAGCAATAAAAACCCTTTCGAACTTAAAACGAATCTTTTGGAGTACGAAAAAGGGGTGTGACAGCTCTGGCGACTCTGCTGGGGATTTTTCAGAATTCGAGCTTATTTTATTAGAGTTGTAGCGACTTAGTTTAACATTATGGGTGTGTAAACATTGTTTTTGTTATCGTTTGTTGTTTATTTTATCATTGTCGTGTGCTTATGTGCTCTTTGTTTACAGTTTTTGTCTTATGTGTTACCGCTTTATAACTGGCATCATATGCATAACCCGAGTCAATTCTTTCTTCAACAAGTTCTGTAGTACACGCTGTGTACACGACCTATAGTTGAGTCATCCTTATTTTAGAAAGGGGGAGCTATTGGCTGGTATGGAGTAGGTGGACAGCTAAAGCAGCCACTATCGACCATACGCTCCCCCAAACAACCTTGTTAGTGAATCCCAACGTAGGTCAACCTCTAGGTCATACTTATGTGCATCATATTGATACCTAGCGGGGTCCATTCGGTCCTTTATAGGAGACTCGCCTCTACCGCATCCCTACGTGCTAAATGTTGCATCTTTGAGGGTAATGTGGTCTTTTGACGGACTGATTTGGGGAAAACATGTGTTAGAAATAAAGTGTGTAGGCAATGAAAAAAAGTGAGTCGAAAAGAAAAAAAAGAGAGTTTTGTAGTTTTCAAAGTTCTTTATGACTTTTTTTTTTCCATAATTCAAAAATTCAAAAAGATTTTTTTACCTTTCGCACTCATTTTCTCAAAAACATCAAAAAGATTTTCCTTTGTCCCGTTTTTGCATGCATTCACAATTCGAAAACTTCAAAATTATTTTTCATTCATAGGAGTTTTTATAAAATAAAAATACAAAAAAAAAATGTTATAAATTTTTTTACATTTCGTATAACGAAAATACCAAAAAAAGATTTTTCTTTCATAGTTGTTGATGTCATTTTTCTGTGAAGTGTCAAAATGAAAACTCAAAAGATTTTATTAGCGTGGTTCATTGTCTGCCTTTGGTCGTATCTCTTAAGTCAAGGTCTAGCTTGTTATTTAATCATTAATTGTCCAATCTGGACGAACTACACACCCCTGATTCTCCTCTTTCGGGATGTGAGATACGTAGGCAGCCTATTGTTGGTTCGGGGATCTTATTTGAAAAAAAATCCAAAAAGATTTTCTTCACTCTTTATTTAGAGTAAGTGTTTCATGTACATCTTTAAAAGAAAACTGCAAAAAGATTTTCCTTTAATAGGTTCAGGTTTCATTTTCATATGAAATTTAAAACTGAAAACACAAAAAGATTTTCTTTGGTAATCATAGATTTCACTTTGTATAGGGATGTTAAAGCTAAAAAATTCAAAAATATTTTCGTCAATTCTTTTGACAAATTGTTATTTTCTTTTCTTCTTACAGTTTCAAGAAAAAGAAAAAAAAAGAAAGAAAACAAAGAGTTCAATTGGCCATTTTGGCACGACTTCACGAACTACGCACACCTGATTCTCCTCTCTCAGGAGTGAGATACGTAGGCGCCCTTCTTGGGTTCGGTGATCTGATCTTTTCAAAAAAAAAAGGAAAAAGAGGTTTTGAAAAAGTGTTGAACTCTAACACATTTGTTTTTTTCTTGTTGAGTCAGTTTAAGGTGGTTGGTTTGTGGCATTCTGGCTAGTCCTTCACATCACACCAAATCCAAAGGGTTAGTTGTGTCCAACAAAGATATAGAGAGTGACATCATGGATCAAACAAAGAATCAGGAAAATGAGAGTTTGAAGTAAGAGATTAGGAGGCTAAGACAACAAATGATAGAAATGCATCGAGCTTGGGCCAGTGGGTTGTCTCCTCCTCCATTTCCCTTTATTGATCCTACAAATACCTCAAGTTTTCCACCAAAATCGCAAAGTCAGTTTCCTACTGTTGTTGATGCACCACAGCATGACTCAGAATTCATTCCAAGCCAAAAACATCACAATACTTCCACCATTTTTCCTCTAGCTCCTCAGTATAAGCCTTCTACATTTACAACACCACATGTTGTGTGTGATCTTGTTTCTCAATCCCCTACTGAGGCTTCTACATTGGCCAACCGCCCAACAGTTGTGCTTCCTCATGCTGCTAATGGACCCTTGTTCAATACTCTTGGTGATCATCTCTATACTCCTGATCCTACTTTTAAGCTAACTGGACCACCAAAATTTCTTAACAAGAAGCCTAGTGTGCCAGAAGAGCCAGAGAAAATGGTTAGAAAAATAAAGAGTACAGGAAATGTTGTGAAAAGTTCCCTAAGACTTGTGAGTAAAGAAGATGTTTCATACAAAAACTGGGGCATGTCTTCAAGTGTTAACCCTAGCCTTGAGATATCGAAATTCGAGGAGCAAGATGGACAGGAGGAATCCGTGAAATATTCGGGACAATATTGCAACCAATTAAAGGAAATTGGAGGAAAAAGGAATTAGAAAGATATAGTTGCTATTGTAGTTGGAGAACGGGCACATCTAAGAAGATGACGTCGTCGTTGCCATCAGTCTCAAGCTCAATTTCATACCCAAGCTCTCTATAATCCCTCTCAAAATCCATTATACTCCATTTCCCCACCTTCATATCTAGTATACTACGCACAACCATATGTTTAACTTTCTTCTTACCAATTATGGCGTTCTTACCAACTATGGCATACACCAACTCATCAGAGTCGTCCTCAAACTCCACAAACATACCAAAGCCCTCCTAAGCCAGATTTTCAATCCAAGCCAAACAATGAAATAAAGTCGAAGTCGAGAGATAACTTCACACTAATTGAAGAGTCGTATGCCAGTTTATTCCAGAGATTGGTACAGAGGGGCATGATCACTCCTCTCCTTGGGTATACTCCTGACCCGCATTAAAGAAGTTTTGACCCTAGTGTACGATGTGCATATTATTTTGATGTTTAGGGTTACAGTATTGAAAATTGTCGGGCTTTGAAAAGAGAAATTGAAAAGATGATTCAAGATAGATCAATTATGGTGCAGAATATTGATAGTGAGGAAAGTTCTAGTCATGCTGATATGCAAACCAGTGGCTAAGATGTCAGGCTGAGCAATTGAGAAGTCACCTCTCTCCCTCTTAGAAAGAGGTCTGGTAGTTTGTTTTGTTTTATTTTTTGTTATCCGAATTATTTCAGGGTTGTAGTTCGGGATCTATCTTGTTTTGTTCCTTTGTCATTATGTTCAAACCCTTCTATCTTTTATTTTAATCAGATGGAGTGCCCTCTTTTCCTTTGTGTTTTAAATATGTTTTTGTTTGTTTTCTTTTCACATTACATTTTATGTTGATTCTAGTGATATGACATGCTAACGGAATTTTTAGTCAGATCTTAAAATTCGATTTAAGCATGAACATTGAATAAGAGGGTTAAAGTTCGAAAAAGAGAGCATCTGAGAAAATAGGTAGAGTGCTGAGACATTTGGTGACAAGTTCAAGCCTTCTTTGAAAATTATTTTGAGAATCACCAGAATAACTTGGTCATCAATTGAAAAACATAACTCAATTAGGTCAAACAGTGTCTGCGTGATCCTATCAAGAGGAACAAGAAGAAAATCAACTCCACAAAAGCATGATGAGTCATTCAATGTGTGGGATGTACAACAAATGTGGAGTTGTAGGTTTGAAAAGTATAGAAAAAGAGGTGACACACATGTTTGGGGAAAGTTAGTGTTGTAAAACATGTCATAAATGATGTTGATCGTGCACTTTCACATTGTATGCTATGTACTAGTATTTTTAAGGATTGATATGACGAAGACATTTCATTCTGATATTCAAATATTGTGTCATCCTTTGTTTACCCCATTTGAGCCTTAGTGTTATTTTCTTTCATACCCCTCTTTTAGAATCAAGATAGAGTCAACAAAGCTCAAAATAAAAGTATCGAGCAAAACAGTAGAGTCAGAAAATTTTTAAAAAAGAATGAAAAGAAAAAAAAGAAGAAATTATGTCCAAAAAGAAAGTAAAGAGAAGAGTGTCGAGAAAAATAGAGTCAGAAAGTTTCTAAGAGAAAAAAAGTCAATAAAAGAGAAAAGCAAAAAAAAAAATCAGAATCAAGCAAAAGAAAAAGCTGCCAGAACTACGTGTGGCCTGATTCTCCTCTTTCGAGGGTGAGATACGTAGACTGCCCTATCCGGGGCTCGATCCAACCAAATAAATAATTTAGAATTTCCCAGTCAAAAGAAACTGGGGCATAAGTTAATCCTCATTGTTTGAGTCGATTTCAAAAATTATAAGTCCCACCCCACTTTAAGAGTCGTTTGGGCCCCATGTCATCCTTTCTTTCTAACCCTATCCAAAAGCCAAGTTACAACCAAAGAAAGACCTTCAGATCAATCTTTGAGAATGTTAAGGCTAAGCATGCTATGGATATGATGACATATTTTGGGACTACTTGTCTTTCTTAGCATAAGAAATCAGGAGAGAAATAAAAATGAGAGAGTCTTATCGGTGAAAATCCTCACAGGCGCAGTAAGATAATAGTAAGCTGAGAGAGATAAAAATAAGATAGTCTTATCGGTGAAAACCTCACGATCACTGTAAGACGACGGTGAGTTGAGATAAGTGAAAACAAGAGAGTCTCATTGGTGAAAACCTCACAAGCACTGTAAGACGACGGTGAGTTGAGACAAGTGAAAACAAGAGAGTCTCATTAGTGAAAAACCCTCATAGACACCTTAAGGCAATGGTAAGCTGAGAAAATGAAAATGAGAGAGGCTTGTTGGCAAAAACCCTTTAAGGCACCACTAGCCGAATAAGGTCTTAAATGCAATTGACCTAAGGAAGCACCTCAAGTTCGAGGTCATTGAAAGATCCGACAGTTTAATCCGATATGTATGTCATAATCATTAGAGTTGACTGTCATTTTCAGATAAAATTTTCTTTCATCTTTTTCAACTGGAGCATTCATTATCGTTTCTCTCTTCTCTTTAGTTATATTTTTATTTTTCTTGAGTCAGTTATCCAAATAAAATAAAAATTATTGTCATTTTTGTTTTGTCTTTGAGTCAAGTCCATGTCAAAACAAGTGATTTTTTTTTTCAAAACTGGCTACCAGCTTTATCAATTGCACAAGGCAAGACAAAGCCAGCATATGAAAGAGACATGATTGTGGGCCGAATAAGGCATGCAGAAAGTTTTGTCAACAGACAAACTTGGGAACTCATGGAAATACCAACGTTTAAAGGGTTTATCTGAGAAGCATGACAAAGCAGAGATACTGTGTTTATTTCGAAGTCACTCTTAATAATCCGAGTTTAGATCAATGACACGACAAAGAAGGAGCAAGTGTCAGCAATCTGAAATAAAATGAAGGGAATGAACACTAGAGCAGGTGTTGGGACAGCCAAGTATCGCAAGCCACCACTAAGTTTTTAACTGATAAATTTTCTTTGTTGAAACAGGGGCAAATTCACTTCACTTAATTCAGTTACCATTGGAAATGCACATCCGTGGAAATTTATTTTATGTTCAGGACCCTCCTGAAAAATGAGATTTTACTTTTTATTCAGGACCCTCCTAGAAATGGGATTTTACTTTCTGTTCAGGACCCTCCTGGAAAATGGGACTTTACTTTCTGTTCAGGACCCTCCTGAAAAATGGGACTTTACTTTATGTTCAGGACTCTCCTGAAAATGGGATTTTACTTTATGTTCAGGACCCTCCTGGAAAATGGGAATTTACTTTCTGTTCAGGACCCTCCTGAAAAATGGGACTTTACTTTCTGTTCAGGACCCTCCTAAAAAATGGGACTTTACTTTCTGTTCAGGACCCTCCTGAAAAATGAGATTTTACTTTCTGTTCAGGACCCTCCTAAAAAATGGGACTTTACTTTCTGTTCAGGACCCTCCTGGAAAATGAAACTTTACTTTCTGTTCAGGACCATCTTGGAAAATTGGACTTTACTTTTTGTTCAGGACCCTCCTGAAAAATGAGATTTTACATTCTGTTCAGGACCCTCCTGGAAAATGGGACTTTACATTCTGTTCAGGACCCTCCTGGAAAATGGGACTTTACTTTATGTTCAGGACCCTCCTGGAAAATGAGAATTTACTTTATGTTCAGGACCCTCCTGGAAAATGAGAATTTACTTTATGCTCAGGACCCTCCTGAAAAATGGAAATTTACTTTATACTCAGGACCTTCCTGAAAATGGGATTTTACTTTCTATTCAGGACCCTCCTGGAAAATGGGATTTTATTTTCTGTTCAGGACCCTCCTGGAAAATGGGATTTTACTTTCTGTTTAGGACCCTCCTGGAAAATAGGACTTTACTTTCTGTTCAGGACCCTCCTGGAAAATGGGACTTTACTTTCTGTTCAGGACCCTCCTGAAAAATAGAATTTTACTTTCAAAAAAATAAAATCATTCTTTATCATAATCTTTGTTTGGGAATTTTCGTTCTAGTTTTGATTTTGGTTCAGGAGCCCGCCTGAAGAACATGGTGAGAAAATTGCAAGTCAGGAGTCCTCCTGAAGAACAGGGTGATGAAATTGTAAGTCAAGAGCCCACCTGAAGAATAGGATGATAAAATTGAAAGTCAAGTAACAAGGTTAAGAGATTGAAAGTTAAGCAACAAGGTCAAGAAGTTGAAAGTCAAACAACAAGGTCAAGAAGTTGAAAGTCAAACAAAAGTGTGAAGAAATTGAAAACCAAGCAACAAGTGATTGAAATTGCAGGTCGGGAGCTCGCCCGGAAAATAGAGTGATGAAATTACAAGTCAGGAGCCCGCCTGAAGAATAGGGTGATGAAACTCAAGTCAAGAGTCCAAAAGAAGCTGCATAAATAGGATTTTGTAATTTTATTTTGATGTAATGACAGAGCCGTGGACCGGAACCTCGACAGGGCCTCACTCGACTCTCCAACTCGGTATAGTCCCTCTTCTTTCAGTCCTTGGGGATACCTGTGACTTGATTCACTCATAACTAGGGATGAGTATGACATCCAAAGTCAAGACTTGGTTTCCCTTCTTCCTACTGTTTCATTCTTGTTGAATAATGGTCGGGATAAAATTTTGTCTCGTTGTCTACTTCTTTGTCTGAAAACACTTCATGTTTACATTCAACGGATACTGTAGACACCTAATTTTATCCCTCCCCGATATTATTTTTACTTATTTTTATCTTATCCTACCGTGTACCTTCAACTATATAATTATACCCCACAAAAAGACAAAAAATAACAAATTCCTAACCAACTCACCCTACCCCACCTATCCTATACCCCACTCCTTTCCTTCACATTTAATTATCACTAACAGAAAAAAGGAACAAAAAAAAAGAATACAACAAAAATATAAGAGGGCCTATTTGGAAGATGTTTTTTGGATCTTTATTTCTAATTGGATAGAATTTTCCAAGAAAGGGGGAGGGACACGTGAATAGAGGAAAAAAGGAAAAAAAACAAGAAAACAAAAGTGGAAGGGGGCCCACTGAAAAGTTTTTCTTTTTGATCTTTTTATTCCATATTCAGAAAACACACACAAAGGGAGATCATTCTTGGTCATCATCTTCATCTTTTCTTCTTAAAAAGGGACGACATAATTGGCTTGATTTTTTTTCTTTCACTGACCCTCACGCCTATCACACTCTTCATCACCATATTCACACACACTGGTCACACAAAAATCACACACACGCTCTCAACGCACACGAATACCTACAGTAACGGGGAAGACGGAAGTGGGTCAGAGATTTTGATCGGAAAATAGTACTACCGACTCCATTCTGATCCGAGATAGCATCAACAGTTACTCTCTTCCTGTTTTTTTAGTTAAATCCCATCGGAAAACTGATCCAAAGCTTAGAAATTCGAAGTGGGTCTGTCGAGGTCGGAAGTTAGTTCGTGATTGAGGTTCGTGTTGGGGGGTTTCGGACGCAGTGTTGTATATTGAAAGCGACATTAATTTCCAATTTTCATCTCGTTCTCTATTAATTTCTAATTGTTTGGTATTCTTGCTTGTTGAATTCATTACGTGTGGATCTTGTTTTGTTGATGTTGATTTTTTTTTATCACTGGGAATGATTGTTGATATCGATTTGTTGATCTTTCATCGAATTGGGGGCGGGAATTGAAAATTTTCTAAAGTGAATTAGGATTAATATTGATTTATAGTTGTTTTGATTCATTGATATCGTCGATCATGATAATGCCATGATAGGTCGAGTTAGGTAGGCAGATAGTAGGTTCGGGTAGGCGAATTTCAGAAATCTTGGAATATTGAATGCTCGAAACATGTGTTGAATGGTTTAGTTTTATTACTTTTTTGGATCAAATGTATCATTTGGCCAGGGAATTCCCCGAGGTATTTGTGTTTATTCACCGGGGAATGCCCCGAAGTATCATGTACACAAAGGAGGTTTCTGATGAAGGCCCGAGGCATCGGGTAAAGCACGGGAGCGCAGTTCAAGATTAGTGTAGGTTAGAATAGGATTTACTTTTCATATTTTTTAATTTTCGGACTGTATAATTGGACTGAACACTATACTTTGGATTTGTTTTGTTTCGTGTATTTTGATTAATTATTTTGATGTGTTTTATGTGTTTTATATAGATGTAGTGTCAAATTAGCCGATACGCTCACCAAGCGATCGTGGTCAGACCACAGGATCGAGGGATGCCTAACACCTTCCCCTGGATCAACAAAATTTCTTAGCCGGAATCTCTGTTCGCAAACCAGTTTTAGAGTCAAAATCATTTTCGAAAAAGGATTTTCAAAGGTGACTTGGCACACCCGATTTATGTCAAGTGGCGACTCTGAATTTAAGTTTAAAAGATCCTTTTCGAAACAATTTTCAATCTTTTGTCACTTTAACAATAAAAAACCTTTCGAACTTAAAAATGATCTTTTGGAGTTTAAAAGGGGTGTGACAGTGTCAACTCTTGCCCGTGGGGCATAATTTATTGTTTGAAAATTATTGAGCTAAGTCTTTCCTCTAAGGCAAGAGTTTTAGAACATCTCATAAATGAAGACATAACGTGATAGTATCAACTCTTGTACGTGAGACATAATTTATTATTTAAAAGTCCTTGAGCTAAGTTTTGTCCCTAAGGCAAGAGTTGTAGAAGATCTCATAAATAAAGACATAACGTGGTAGTGTCAACTCTTGCCCGTGGGGCATAATTTTTTGTTTGAAAGTCCTTAAGCTAAGTCTCGCCTCTAAGGCAAGAGTTGTAGAATATCTCATAAATGAAAACAAAACATGATAGAGTCAACTCTTGCTCGTGTGGCATAATTTATTGTTTGAAAGTCCTTGAGTGCCTCTAACGTAAGAGTTACAGAACATCTCTTAAATAAAAACACAATGTGATAGTGTCAACTCTTGCCCATGAAACATAACATCTTTTTTGAAAGTCATAAGTCTTGCCTCCACAATGTGTAGTGTCAACTGTTACTCATGGGACGTAGCTTGATTGGAAGAAATCAAGTAAATGAAATATACTAATAATAATTGCGAAAAAAGAAGAAAAATATTTTTAAAAAAATCAAAGAAAATAAAAAATAAAAATAAAGAAAATATAGAAGTTGGGGAAAGAAAAGAAAAAAAATAAAGGTTGAGAAAAAAAAAAGAGACAACAAAAATAAAGATTGAGTTTTTTTTAAAAAAGAGAAAAAATATAAAAATCAACTAAAAATAAAAAGGAGAAAAAATACAAAATAAAATAGAAGTTGAGAGGAGAAACATAAAAAAAAAGTAAAGGTTGAGAAAACTAAAAAGAAAAAAAATCAAAGTAAAATAAAAAAAATTGTTAGAAAAATAGAAGTTGAGAGGAGAAAAGGGAAAAAAAGTAAGGAGTGAGAAAAACAAAACAAAAAAAAAGAGAGAGGAAAGAAAAGATAAAAATTAAAGTAAAAAAGAGGAAAAAATAAAAGTTTAAAGATAAATAACTATGGAGTTGTTTAGAAATATTTAAGATATTGAGGAGTAAATAGGTAATTGTGCTATATATAAAAAAAGACTAGTTTTATAAGACCACTAGTTTTATAAAATCACTAGTATAGGTAGCCGTGTGATGCGTGGAACGTTTTTTTTTTTTAAAATATTCATTAAAAATATAAGCTTATTAATTTTGAACTAATAAAATTAATCAATTTTTATTGTATCACATTAACATATTTTAAATTCGTTATGAAATATTAAAAATAATTACAATAGTGAAATTACAACTAATTAATTGCACTTTTAAAAAAAAAAAAAATCTTTTAATTTTAAATTTTAAACATTGAAAGTACTTAATTTTAAATAAATTTGATCACTCTTAGTTCAAAAACTAAGAACATACACTTTATTATTTTCATTTAAATTTCACGCTTTGTTCTTTTTTCACAATTTCATCATTAATATTTTAAGTATTATATTTATATTTATTATTACATTTTTTAAATTGGTTCAATTAAATTCTCATACCACTCTCACATCATACATCTGACCATCGCACCAAATTCCACATCCATCCCAATCTGTACGCCCTCACCTCACTCCCACCTATTCCTTGTTCCCTCACCACCTGCACTTGCCCTTCCCCCTTACAATTTTGAGAAAATTTGTCTTAATTTTCATAGTAAAAAATTTAATAAAATTTCAAAGAAGCTATTAATATATTAAATGTTATAATTTTTTTAAATAAGTCGTTTCATATTTCGAGAAAAAAATTATAACAATAATTTAACCAAGCAATTAGACATTTCTTATCATAAAATCGTATGATATTAAATAAAATATATATATATATATATATATATATATATATATATACAGACGTAGAAATAAAATCAATATCAATACAACCTTGCAATTAGAATATCTACAGAACTATTAAATCAAAAATATGTACATGCATAAATAAATTAGCCTAAAAAGATTGCAAGTTATCTCTCATGATCTAGAATGTGCCATACTTATTTAATGTGAATAATCAATTTTCATTGTATCTTCAAACATCATTGTTCACTGATGAGATAATTATGTGTAGCCATTGTTTACCGTCTGCAAAAACTATTCAATGTAATATTGCTACATAAATATTTAATTTATGAACATGTCAAGTAATATAAATTATGTAAAAACTATTTCATTTGTTATATACATAAATTGATAGAAGAGAATTGTCATAAAATTACATGATTTTTGTACAAATTATACAATCGTGAGAATGTAATAAGTGTGAATATAAATCAAATTTGACATATCATATGAAGATGGATCATTTTAGAGTTTTTTACAAATTTCAAAAAAAAAAGAAGAGAAAAAATATGTGTTGACAATTTCTGCGTAGATTAAAGAAATAACCTGAATTTATTACCCATTTGAATAACAATTGAAAAAAATTCAAGGAGTTTCACCAACAATCTTTATGCTTCAATTTGAAAATTTTGAATATTAACATGTTATCTCAAATAAAAAAAGTGTTGAAATAATTTTTGTTGAATTTTGATTTCATCTGTCTTTGTGTTTATTAGGATAACGCTTCATATAAAATATTTTTAAAATTTAAACTCCTATAATTATGATAATGTGAGGAAGTTGTGGTCATCTATCAAACTGTAAGTATTAAATTTAAATTTTAAACCCGTTATCTTTCATTTTGTTATTATTGTAACGACCTGAAAATTTGATGAAATATGTAAAATTTGTGATTATGTGTGATTTGACTATTTTATCCTTCTCCGTAGTTGCATTATGATATTTCTGGGGTGTGGGAGTGATTGACATGATTTTTGATGTATTTTAGTATCATTTATGCAATATTATGGTTTTTTATGGCTTTAAGAGTCTTATTTTGGACTTATGTGGATATCTTTTGATCCGTACGACGGATGGTCGAACGGACTGCGCCAGCATCTCCAGAATATCAATTTTAGGTTAGGTAGACCTTGGGTTCGGGTCCTGGTGCACCCGAGCTCATTTCGACCTATTGATCGAAAAGTTGAAAAGTTGGAAAGTTGGGTGTAGGACCCACTTTTGGTCGAAACGACCTTGTATGAAAAATCTGACTTCGCCAACAGATCCGGAATATCGATTTTAGTGTGTTAGCATATTTGGTATGATTTTACGGCTTTTAAATCTCATTTCGACCCTCGATTTGGAAAATTGTGATTTCGGGTTTCGGGGGTCAATTTTGTGAAAACGATTTATTTTGAAAAATCTGGTAGAGCATTGCATCCGGAACGTCAAATTTAGCGTGGTTGCATAGTTTGTTTGCATAAATCGGACTTCGAGAGAATCCCGGACACCCCGTCGAAGTCCATTTCGACTTAGAAAAAAAGACAACACCAGTTATTGCGGAAAATTTTGTAATATATAGCAGATTTTTCACCTTTTTAAGCCCATTTTACTCATTTTTCATATTGTCTCTTCAGAGTTAAACCCTAAATATTTTGGGAGCTTAAAAGTGAAGTTTGTGGGACTTGGAAAGCTAGATTAACACCTATTTCTTGATTATATTACGGATTTAAGGTAAGAATACACCCTTTTCTTAGTAATTTCTCAAAACCCCCCAAAAAAACTTAGGGCATGATTTTAAACCCAAATTTCACTCATTTTCACTTGAATAATACTTTTATCTTATAATTCCTAGTTTTTTATCAATTTAACCTTCAAAACAACTCCAATTCTGAATTTTAACCCGGATTTCAAATATTTTACCCGATAAAGCTCAAAAATGGTTTTTCTTCGATTTGAACCTCGTTTTTGACTCAATTTAACTTGGATTTTCATCTGTAGGTTCCTAAAAATATGGGGAACATATTTTTGAAGTAAAATTCCTATTTTTCCCTTCTTTTTCGAAAACCCATTTTGGGGGTCCGTTTTAACCCCAAACCAAAAGTAGTCAATATGGGTGTCGTTGGTTTTATTTTGATGCGTAGATTTCATATTTGATGTTTCTAGTGAAGTTCGAGATTATTCGTAAAAGTTAAGGTTGCGGGTTCAAGTGTAGCGGATCGATTTTGACTTTCGAGATAGATTATTGCTTAACTCTTCAGACTGGGCTGGGTAGTAAATGATGGTACAAAATGCATGTTAAGGGTGAGAACTAATCATGAAAAATGTCTATCTATGTGTTGTGCCCGTGTGGGGCCTATATGTGATGTATTGTCGAAATTGAGATATTATGTGATATGTTTGACCGTGTAGGGTCCTATGTGATATTGATAGCCTTGAATACATGTGAATAATTGTATTGTGTTGTTTAATGTGGTACCATTGGTGTATTGTGATTATATCATACTTTATTGGCATATGAGACATGTGAAAATTAATGGATGAAACGAAAATAATAAGTGGATATTGGCTCATGTGGTTGTGGGAATGTATCATTGAGGTTGGTTGTGGAAGTATATCATGTGATTGGTTGTGAAAATACTCATTGTGATTGGTTGTGAGCATTACATCTTCATATCATACTCATTCATGAAACATTGGTACCACCGTGACAACATCTGAGAAGCACTGGCAACACCTTTTTTAAAAAATATTGTAACACCTTATAAAAACCTTTCCGAGGGATATGCCAGAAAGGAGATATGAGATATGTGGATTGTATATGATTTGACGAACCCCCCATGGGTCCTACGTCGGAAAGCTTTAGCTCCGTAGGTGTATACGGGGATTGTGCGACGATCCCGGAGGTTGTGCGATGACCTCGTGCATCATCATCATCATCATCATCATATACATTGCACTTACTTTATTGTGTTTATGTCGTGTTGTATTGCCTTATTGACTTGTCATCTATGTATTTTTCTTACCCCCATTTACTTGTATTTAATGATCTTGTATCTACATGTTCTCTCTTGTTCTATTTATATGTGACATAATGTATACTTGTGTTCAATATCTTGATGTGTTGTTGTAATATATGTGAGATACATTAGAACTGTTAGTGCAAGCGGTGTGGGCTACCGTTGTGGGATATTTTTTTATTGCCGGTGACGTGCCCTTAGTGTATAGTTTGTATGCTTTATTTACTACTTTGTTTGGTCGGCCTATGATACCTACTGAGTACAAGTGGACCGTACTCATGCCTACTGCGCCCTTTCGATACAGTTCTTAGCTCGAGTGCGCCTCAGCATGATTGACTCGGGCGATTGTTGGAGCTTCCAAGGTAGCGGAATGGACATTCATGCGTCCGAAGTTTACCTCTATCTTTTTATAGTTGTTATGTTTTTATTAGTATTCGGAGACAATTATTATTCCTCTGTGGTTATATTTTTTGATACATTTGACTCTTGGATTGTATTAGTAGTTCTTACACTATTGACACCTGGTTTTGGGCATGGTTGGTATTTTGGATAAGTTCTTTCCGCATTGTTATGATTATTTATATGGTTCGGCTACATTTTAGAAGCCTTGCCATGGGGTATTTCTGTCTTTTTCTCTATTCGTATCAGTTTGGGTGATAGGCTTACTTGTCAAGGTACGCCGCGACAAGTGTCATCATGACCCTCGTTTTTGGGTCGTGACAAATTAGTATTAGAGCAGACAGGTTTTATTGGTCTCAACGGTGTAAGAACGGGATGTCTAATAGAGTCTCGCGGATTGGTACGTAGACATTCGTATCTATCTTCGAGAGACTATAGGACGTCTTTAGGAAACTCTCCTCACTTTATTTCTTATCATGCTAATTCTTTCACACCTTGTATTCTGAGTTGTGTTTCACTCTTTCTACGTGAATGAAGTTGTTTATACCTCTTATCAGTTAAGAGATGCAGCGAGAGATTATTGGATATCATTTGTTGGTTGTAGGCTTGTTAATGCTCCTGAGTTGTCATGGGATCAGTTTGTTGATGCCTTTCTGGAGAGATTTGTGCCTTTTAGTTTGAGAGATCGTATGTGGGATAAGTTTGATCATATGGAGCAGGGCTCCATGACAGTTTTTGAGTATAAGGCATGCTTCCACGCCCTGTCAAGATATGAGTTTGAGAAGATTCAAAAGTTTGTGAAAGGTTTGGTTGTCTCCCTTCAGTTGGCTACATCTCAGATGATTGTGTTTGATGGTTCTTTTCAGAGTACTGTGGATCATGTTAAGGTGACAGAGGGTATTATTAGTGCATCTCAGGGAGGCGCCAAGAGGGTGCGTCGTTTTGGTGAGTTTAAAAGTCATACCTCTCGAGGCAGAGATTTTAGAGGTTCTCGAGGATACCATGGTAGGACAGTGCAGGCGGCATTATAGAGTTCGGGTGGTGGACCTTCTATTTCAGCAGTACAGGGTGGCCGTTCGGGTCTAGTTGTATTTTTTCCTATTGAGACTGGTTGTAGAGGTTGCTATGTATATAATGAGATTGGCCATGTGGCTAGGGACTGTCCTCACTGGGTGATTTGAGCTACTCTTATTTCATCTGTAAGGGGTAGGGGTGCTACTAGAGAAACGAGAGGTAGAGGTAGTAGAACTTGTGGAAGTGGCCGTGGGGCCACTCAAGCAGTTGGTGGTCGTGGGGCTACCCAGGCAGCTGGTGGTCGTGGTCAGTGTACGCTATATTATCCATACCAGAGGCAGAGGCTTCTGATGTTGTGATTACAGGCAACTTTTTTGTTTGTTTCAAACCTGCATCTGTATTATTTGATCCTGAATTGACTTTCTCCTATGTGTTTGTGTATTTTGCTTTGGATTTTGATTATGTTAGTGAGCCTTCTGCCATGCCTATTTGTGTATCTACCTCGGTAGGTGAATCTTTAGTGGTGGATCGGACATGCTGATCTTGTGTTGTGACTTTTGCCGGGCGTGAAACTTTGGTAGGCTTGCTTGTGTTTGATATGATGTTATTTTTGGGTATGGATTGGTTGGATCCTTATCTTGTTGTCTTAGATTGTTTTGCTAAGACTCTGACTTTAGCTTTAGTTGGTTTGACAAGGATAGCTTGGAAATGGTGCACTTCATTCGGGTCCTAAGAGGGTCATATCTTACGTTCAGGTTCGTAAATTAGTTGAGAGGGGATGTTTGTATTACTTGGACCATATTTGTGACACAAGTGTTCTTTCGCCTCCTTCCTTGGATTCTGTCTGTGTTGTTCGTGAGTTTATGGAGGTGTTCCCTACGGGCTTGCGTAGTATGCCTTCGGATCGAGATATTGATTTTATTATTGATGTTGAGTGGGACACCAAGCCCATTTCTATTCCTCCTCATACAATGGCCCCAGCAGAGTTAAAGGAACTGAAGGATCAGTTGTAGGAGTTGTTGGATAAGGGATTTATTCGACCTAGTGTTTCACCTTAGGGTGCGTCTGTCTTGTTTGTAAAGAAAGAGAATGGGTCTATGCGGATGTGTATTGATTATCGACAGTTGAATAAGGTAATGGTTAAGAATAAGTATCCTCTTTCTCGCATTGATGATTTATTTGATTAGCTTTAGGGTGCTGTGATGTTTTTGAAGATTGATTTGCGGTTCGGTTATCACTGTTGACACCCAATTTTGGCTCGCCTTTTTTTCTCTAATTATTTTACCGATGCTCCTCGACCCTAAATAATATTCAAAATTAAATAATAAATAAGATTCGTATTGTTATCTTTATCTCAATAAATTTTAAATAATAAAAGGAAATCTATTTTTTCTACCATATTATAAAATATTTTAATTAAATATAATTAGATATTTTAACATCAAAATCACAAAAAATCTTTTGATACTCGCATTCACATTTTTTTAGACGATATTGTAACCATATATATATATATATATATATATATATATATATATATATTTTGTCATATAGAACAAATATTTTTATTCTTATTTTTACATATATTTTATTATTTTTGCACATATATATATGTATATATATAGTTAATATTAAATCACAAAAATGTCAAATTGGACGTTTATACGAATTATGTCTGTAATTTTTATACGCTAAACTAAAAATAATTTTAAGATAGCAGAAAGCATCGATAAATTTAATTTCAGTAGAAAAAGAGTGTTCGGGTTAACGATAATTGAACTCCAATTTATTTATTTTATCCGAACCCAGTTATTTATTTATAAATTTTAAACATGAGGCCCAAAAATTGGCCCAAAACCCGATTCAATATCCACATCTACTTCATTATTCCACCACGCGCAATATTCGCTAATCAGGCACTGTCGCGTCATCAAAAACACTAAAATACTCGGCTAGTGCAACTTAGTTCAATCCGTCGACTGTTTCCCAAATCAAGGATCCCGAAGGTTTTAGTCATCGTCATATATTCACATATTTTTGTGTGCATAATGTATTTTTATTTATTTACATATTTATATTCTCCCCTCTTTTAAAATTAGATCCAGATAAAGACCAAACGGATAAAAAAATAGTTAATTTTAAATCAATTCTTTTTGTATATTTGTTTACATATATATATATATATATATATATATATATATATATATATATAAGTATTATTTTTATTATTTATTTTAGATACTATTTTTAAGTTCGTACGATCTTTAATCGGACGGATCAAAATTGATCAATATTTTAAACCAGTGCATTAAATGTCCTTCACTTGTCCCTATCGCTTTCTGAAAAGAAAAAACAGTTCACGCGTTTTCTCTGCCCCAAAGCATTGATCAATCCCTTTTCATCGCTAAAAAAACAACAGTAAAATCAAAGACTTTTCTCCTCTGTCTTTTCTCCTCCCTCTCATCTTTCCCAAATCAGTGCAACAAATTATTTTTAGTTTCAAATCCGCATTAAAAGTCTGAGAATCGTCCAAATTCAATGAGGGATCTGTCCCTTTCAATATTTTGAATTCCGATTTCCCCCCTCAAATTTGCCCGTTGGCTTCTTTAAATTTTTAATTTCAAATTCGGACTTTCAAGTCTGGATTTGTCTATAAATACCTACGTTTTTGCCTATTTCAGGACAGGTTTTTGGATAAGGGAAAAGGGGGAGAAAAAGGAAGGAAAATAGAGGTCGGGTGGTGGTTCTGATAAAGGAAAAATTTGGGAAAATTACAGGTTTTATTTCTTCTTTTTCGGCCTAAAGTCGAGTTTCCAGAGTCGGTTTCGTCGCGAGAAAATCCTAGACGTCAAAGCCCCAATTTGCTGCCCGAAAAAAGGTGCAAACCTGTCCCCTTTATTTTATTTTCGCCTTCCCTTCTTTCGTCCACTCTAATTCTATGAATATGAGATTAACGCTGATTTTGAAGTGATACTGTTGTTTCTATGTTTGGTTGTGCAAATAAGAATTTGGTTCTATTTTTGAGATTATTGTTGTGTATATACGTCTGTGGGTATGAAAATATATGATTTAACTTGGTTTCAATTTTGATTGTGGCATTGTCGATCGCTACCTGTGAACCAAACTCATGAGTGTGGTTGCCTCGTTTTGTCGTGATTTGATATGTATGTTGCTGTTCGCATGTTGGGCAGGAAGGAAAAGGGGTTGGGTGTCTGCGGTTTCAAGTTCCGGGAGATGACTGATTTAATGTTGTGTGGTTTTTTATTTTTAGTCCCGCTCGGCCATAGTCTATCTCTATTAACGTAGGCAATAGGGTTTCCAAATTGTTTAGCTAAATTTGATCTCCTTTTGTTTCTTAAATCGTGATTTCTTTCAACTATGTTTTCGGATTTTCTGCTTCCTGTATTCGTGAACAATAAGTTATAGTTTCATCTATGTAAATTAATTAATGAAGTAGTAATTTTTTTTCAGATTTTCTTGGCTTTACATCTATATGATTTTGTCACCATAAACTTGGTAAGAAGATAGCCAACATACTCTTGTGTTGTCTTAAAATTTCAGTGGCCAACTCATTCACATGCGAATCTTAGTTTGCCAAATCGATTGGTCTCCACTTTCGTTAGCTAAAGATTTGTCTAACTCCTTAGGATAAATTGTTGGCTCTCGTTATCCCTAATTAGCCGTCGAAAAGGATATCATAGCTAGTTGCATTCTGTTTTTCTTCATCTTAAACTATGCATAATTTAGCCTCAAGCACTTTAGTGAAGAACAGGGAACATTTTCCATTTATATTTACCAAACGATCATGTTTGTGTGTTACTAGCCGTTATGCTTTTCTTTCAAGAAAAGGTTTTCAAGCAAAAGTTTTCTCGTAAAGAAAGTGTCTTCATTCTAACTAGGTCTTAATCTATTATCTTTGGACTCCATTAATCCATTAAAAATATAATTATCTTCAATGGCAAGTTAGAATATACAGAAAGGGAAGTGATAATGAGTTAGTTGGCTTAGCTCTATAATATTTTTCCAGATTTGTGAGTGAGCTGGTCTTTTAATTTATTGGGAAAAAACATCGTTTCCATCCCAAACTATACCCGAAAAGTTCAAGCCACACCTAAACTATACTAGTGACCTATTACACACCTAAACTATAAAAAAATGAAACTATTTACACCCTGTCAGGCTACCACCACTTGCATGTGGTGTAGTGTTTTACACGCGCTGCCACGTCAGCGCCACGTCAGTAAAAAGTATCATTTTTTTATAGTTAAGGTGTGTAATAGGTCACTTATATAGTTTAGGTGTGGATTCGACTTTTCGACTATAGTTTGGGGTGGAAACAATGCCTTTTCCCTTAATGTTTTTAGCCGTTTACTTTTGTTATTTAATAGGCTGAATGCGCCTAAAATAAGTGTAACACACCCGCCTTAGAATGGGGGTCGCGGGGAGGTAATAATATCACTTTTATATAGTTAAGGTGTGTAATAGATCACTTATATAATTTAGGTGTGACTTAGACTTTTCTTGTATAGTATGGGGTGGAAATGATGCCTTTTGCTTAATTTATTTGAGTCGCAGCATGACATTGAAGTATTCTATCGAAATCTGTGCAAGGTCCTGTTGTTTAAACCTCTATTGCATTATTTTTTTTGTAGTCATTAGATGGTAAATCACTGAATGTTAGCTACTTGTACAGAAACATGTTTTCTCCCTAATAATATATTAGCATACACTTTGAGTGAGTCCATTGAGGATATGTCTCACCTATTTACATCAAATAAGAAGCTAGAAAGTGATAACCTTTAGAAGTGTGGCCTAGTGGTCAGTGAATTAGGAGTAGAACAATGAGGTCTCAGGTTCACATCTCAGTGGAGTCACAAAGGGGTGACTCTTTTCCATCTATTCAAACTTTGGTGGGCCGAGTTCCTGTACTATTGTTGGTTTCGTCATTTAGCATGCTGCTGTTAACAAATAGCATAGGTGAATTCGTGACCTCCTAATCACACGATAGAATTAATCTTTGAGCAAGTAAAATTCTTAGTTACTAAGTTCCAACAAGAGTTCCCTGAGGCACTCAAATTATTTGGTTAGTTCCTTTTGAAAAAAAAGGATTTGGTTTTGTTGGTTAACTCGACATGGGTGGGTTAATACGATAAGAGTGTTTTTACGTTAACACGTACCTTTAGACTTATTCCCAGAATATGCTGCTTCAATATAATCTGGGATAGAAAAAATCAGCCTTGATAATATAAAAGTCTTAGTAAGGAGGTGTCGACTATAGTCTCTCGAAAACACCCTGTTAGGCATTTTAAAAAAGGAGATTGATCTATCACTTCCGATCAACCCTCCCCCCCCAAAGCAAGTTAGCGATGCCCTACTAACGAGTTTTGTACTAGTATAATATATGATTAGATAAGACATTAATCACTGGTTTAATATACCTACAAACAAAATTGTTGTATCCTATTCTGAAGTATTTCCAAGAACTCCACCAGTGTTTCGTAGTTCTCTGGGAGATTCCAATTGTCTTTATGATATAAGATTATTATTCTTTAGCTCTATATGTCTCTTTCTATATCTCTTTGATAGATGTGCAGGGAAAAAAGAACTCGGCATTAGCTATATAACCTCCACAAACATGAACATAAGTCATTATTCAAAAGTATTGGATGTTTATGGCTAAAAGGAAATTCATAAATGTGTTGGTCTGTCATAAAGAATTAAAAGACTTTTACACTACAGGTGGATATAATTTAATCCATGATAAAAATGCCGATCTATGTCACTTTTCGATAAAAAGGGCCAAACTTACAGTAGTAGATGATACTATCTACGAATCGAAATTGGTTACCTGTGCGCATGATTTGGAGTTTGTCCCCTAGTGATAGGCTTTCTCTGTTTCATGTTTTGTTATTATTGGTACTTAAATTGCTTCTAATCCTCATCCTTTTTTTTATATTAAAGAATAGTTTTAGGCATATGCATGGCTCCTTATACAAATGACTACCTGTTTACCTGTATGCCTTACATTTTAAGTTTGCGTCTCGCTATATATTTTTGTATTTCATATGTTCTTATCTGTTGGAACTTGAATTGTTTTCTAATTCCTTATCTCCCTTTCTCTTACATGAACATTCGGGAGTTGAAGTTCCGCAACGAAACTCATGCTGGACCCAAGCATCGGGTCAATCGTCGTTAGGATTGCAAGAACCTCGGAATCACAAAAATTAGAAGCTCAAACTCTAAAAAGAAGTCTAGTATTCCTAGTCACTTTTTCCTTTAATTCACTCATATTACGTTATGTCTTTTCTTTTGATTGATAACTAATTCTATTCTGTCGTTAAAATTGCTTAAGGCTTATTCGAGTTTTTCAAGAATAGAAAATGCGAGGTACATACATTTCACTCGCTATTGTGTACAAGGTATATTTCACTATTTTCATAACAACTATTTTCATCATCATCATCATTATTATTATTCCTTTACATTATTATTATTATTCCTTTACATTATTATTATTATTATTATTATTATTATTATTATTATTCCTTTCCAATTATTTTTAGTCCAATTTATTCACAATCTTTCACATATTCTTAAATATATATATTTTTATAAAGAAATTTTCATGTCCATAAAAGTACTGTGTTTACTCTGCAATGATACACTTAACCTCACCCATATCCAAATAACTTTCTCTAACATTATAATACTTACACTTTAATATATGTGTAAATTATATTATCACCCCCCTTTTATATACTTAAAAAATGCATGTATATTTTTACGATAATGGTATTATTTCCTTGTACATAGTAGCGTTGTAATTTTTATACCTTAACTTTTCTTTCTTTTATATAAAATAACTAGTAGAAAATAACTATGAAAGTTTTCTTCTCACCATTTTCGCAAATAAATAAAAGCAATGATTTTTCCTAAACTGAGCGTAAGGACTATCTACAGATAGTCTCTGAGGGGTGCCGAACACCTTCCCCTCGAGTAACCAAAACCCTTACTCAGAATCTCAAAATGTTTTCGAAGAACCAAAATAGAGTTTTCACAATAAAAAATGGTTTTTCCTAATTTTTCTAAAAAGTTAGGTGGCGACTCTAAAACATAAATTTTACCCGAGTCATTAAACGCCACCATATATCGTGTGTCGTTTCGACCGGTTCAAAATATGACGCGACAATCACCAGTGAGGATTAGGGCTTTGGATATTCCGAAAATAACTTTTTAGACTCGATATGGTCATTGTGAGTTCTAAGTCATGTCTTTTGGGTTGATCAATTCCCCTGCCGTGTTTGTGGAGTTGATGAACTGGGTGTTTCGACTATATCTCAACTCCTTGGTGATCGTATTTATAGATGATATCTTGGTTTATTCCAAGAGAGGCTGAGAAGGAGGAGCATTTGTGGATTGTGTTTTAAAGATTGGGGGATGAGAACTTGTATGCTAAGTTCTCTAAATGCGATTTTTGGTTGGAGTCTGTTTCTTTCTTCGGTCATGTGGTGACTAATGAAGGTATTATGGTTGATCCAACTAAGGTTGCAACGGATCGTTATTGGGCAAGACCTACTTTGCCTACTGAGATTCGGAGTTTTGTTATCTTGGCCCGGTATTATTAGTGTTTTGTTGAGGGTTTCTCTTCCATTGCAGCTCCATCGATCAAGTTGACTCAAAAGAAGATTTCTTTTCAGTGGTTCAATGCTTGTGAGGCGAGCTTTCAAAAGCTCAAGGACTTGTTGACTTCAGCTCTTATATTGGCTTTGTCCAAGGAGGGTATGGGCTTTACCATATTTTGTGAAGCTTTCGGTGTTGGCTTAGGTTTTGTGTTCATACAGAAGGATAAGGTGATTGCGTATACATCTTGTCAGTTGAAGCCTCATGAGAGGAATTATCCTATCAATGATTTGGAGTTGTGCGCAGTTGTGTTTGCTTTGAAGTTGTAGAGGCACTACTTGTATGGAGTTCGTTGTGAGATCTTCTCGGGTCATCGTAGCCTTCAGTACTTCTTTACCAGCGAGATCTTTATATGAGGTAGCACCGTTTGCTTGAGTTGCTTAAGGATTATAACTTGACTATTCTCTACCATTAGGACAAGGCTAATGTGGTTACGGATGACTTGAGCCGAAAGTCGACTAGCATAGGTAGCTTGGTGCATCTTTTGATTCAGGAGAGGCCGTTGGCCTTAGAGGTTCAGTCTTTGGCTAACCCGATGGTTAGGTTTGATATTTCGACACCGGGGCATGTTTTGGCATTTATGAAGGCTAGATCATCTTTGATAGAGTAGACTCGAGCTCATCAGTTTGACGACGTTAGATTGAGGTTGATTCGAGATAAGGTATAGAGTGGGGAGGCTAAGGAAGCCTCACTTGATTCGGATGGAGTTTTGAGGATTGGGGGATGAGTTGTGTGTCGAGAGTAGTGATCAGATTAGGTTGATCTTGGGGGAGGCCCATTGTTTCAGATATTCTATCTATCTAGGTGTGACTAAGATATATCATGATTTGTGGCAGCACTACTGGTGGGGTGATATGCGGTGAGATATAGCGGATTTTGTGGCTCGTTGCCTATGTTGTCAGCATCTAAAGGCCGAGCATTTAGGACCTGGTGGTTTGCTCCAGAGGTTACCCGTTCCTGAGTGGGAGTGGGAATGCATCACTATGGACTTTGTGACTGGTTTGCCTCGTACATTTTATGGTTCTGATAGTGCCTGGGTTATCGTGGATCGATTGACCAAGTCAGCTCATTTTATTCTGGTTCGGGTCTCATTCAGTGCTGAGAGGTTAGCCCCTATTGTCATTCGTGAGATTGTGCGTCTTCATGGTGCGCCGGTGTCCATTATTTTAGATCGAGGTTTTGTGTTCACATTTCACTGTTGGAAGACTTTTCAGGATGAGTTGGGTACTCGAGTTGATCTTAGCACAGTGTTTCACCCCCAGACTGATGGCCAGTCAAAGCAGACTATCTAGGTTTTGGGAGGATGTACTTCACGCATGCGCGATGGATTTTGGTGGTTAGTGGGAGCAACATTTGGCTTTAGCAGAGTTTGCATATAGTAATAATTACCATTCCAGTGTTGATATGACTCCTTTTGAGGCGTTGTATGGTTGGCGTTGGCGCTCTCCATTAGGTTGGTTCGACGTTTCAGAGGTGAGACCTCGAGGTACAGACTTTCTTCGTGAGTAGTTGGATAGAGTTCGAGTCATTCAGGATAGACTTAGAGCGGCTTAGAGTAGGCAGAAGTGTTATGTTGATCGTAGACTTCATGCCTTGAGATTTTGTGTTGGTGATCATGTTTTCCTTCGAGCTTCACCCATGAAGGGTGTGATGAGGTTTGGGAAGAGGGGCAAGCTTAGCCCCAGGTATATTGGTTCATTTGAGATTCTTCGGACTGTTGGTGATGTGGCTTATGAGTTGACTTTGCTCCCCGATCTATCAGCTGTTCATCCAAGTTTTTCATGTTTCTATGCTTCATCGCTATATTCCTAATGAGTCTCATATTATTCGTTAGGAGTCAGTTCAGCTAGATCAGGGGTTGTCCTTTGTTAAGAAGCCAATTTTCATTTTGGCTAGGGATGTTAGGCGATTGCACTCTAGAGTGATCCCTGTGGTTAAGGTCCAGTGACGACATCGACCTATAGACGAGGCTTCTTGGGAGGTTGAGTCTGATATGCGTAGGTCCTATCCGCAGCTTTTCATTGACTTAGGTATTTCTTTGCCTTAGTTCGAGGACGAACTAGATTTTTAGTGGTGGATGATGTAACGACCTGAAAATTTGATGAAATATGTGAAATTTATGATTTTGTGTGACTTGACTATTTTACCCCTCCCCGTAGTTGCATTATGGTATTTCTGGGGTGTGAGAATGATTGACATGATTTTTGATGCATTTTAGTATCATTTATGCAATATTGTGGTTTTTTTATGGCTTTAAGAGTCTTATTTTGGACTTATGTGGATATCTTTTGATCCGTGCGACGGATGGCTAAACAGACTGCGCCAGAAGCTCCGGAATATCGATTTTAGGCTAGATAGATCTTGGGTTCGGGTCCTGGTGCACCCGAGCTCATTTCGACCTATTGGTCGGAAAGTTGAAAAATTGAAAAGTTGGGTGTGGGACCCACTTTTGGTCGAAACGGCCTCGTATAAAAAATACGACTTTGCCAACAGATCCGGAATGTCGATTTTAGTGTGTTAGCATGTTTGGTATGATTTTACGGCTTTTAAATCTCATTTCGATCCTCGGTTTGGAAACTTGTGATTTCGGGTTTCGGGGATCAATTTTGTGAAAAAGAATTTTTCTGAAAAATCTGATAGCGTCATCACGTCCGGAACGTCGAATTTAGTGTGGTTGCATAGTTCGTTTGCATAAATCGAACTCCAAACGAATCCCGGGCACCTCGTCGAAGTCCATTTCGACTTAGAAAAAAAGAGAGCACCAGTTATTGCAGAAAAATCTGCAATATATAGCAGATTTTTCACCCCTTTGGTCCATTTTGCTCATTTTTCATATTGCCTCTTGAGAGTTAAACCCTAAATATTTTGGGAGCTTAAAAGTGAAGTTTGTGGGAGCTTGGGAAGCTAAATTAACACATATTTCTTAATTATATTACGGATTTAAGGTAAGAATTCACCCTTTTCTTAGTAATTTCTTCATTAATTTCTCAAAACCCCCAAAAAAATCTTAGGGCATGATTTTAAACTCAAATGTCACTCATTTTCACTTGAATAATACTTTTATCTTCTAATTACTAGTTTTTCATCAATTTAACCTTCAAAACAACTCCGATTCTGGATTTTAACCCGGATTTCAAATATTTTACCCGGTAAAGCTCAAAAATATTTTTTCTTCGATTTGAACTTCGTTTTTGACTCAATTTAATTTGGATTTTCAGTTGTAGGTTTCTAAAAATATGGGGAACATGTTTTTGAAGTAAAGTTTTGATTTTGCCCTTCTTTTTCGGAAATTCATTTTGGGGGTCCGTTTTGACCCCGAACCAAAAGTAGTCAATATGGGTGTCGTTGGTTTTGTTTTGACGCGTAGATTTCATATTTGATGTTTCTAGTGAAGTTCAGGATTGTTCGTAAAAGGTAAGGTTACGGGTTCAAGTGAAGTGGACCGGTTTTGGCTTTCGAGGTAGGTTATGGCTTAACTCTTCAGACTGGGCTGGGTAGTAAATGATAGTACAAAATTCATGTTAAGGGAGGGAACTAATCATGAAAAATGGCTATCTATGTGTTGTGCCCGTGTGGGGCCTATAGGTGATGTATTGTCGAAATTGAGATATTATGTGATATGTTTGATCGTGTGGAGTTCTATGTGATATTGATAGCCTTGAATACATGTGAATAATTATATTGTGTTGTTTAATGTGGTACCATTGGTGTATTGTGATTATATCATACTTTATTGGCATATGAGACATGTGAAAATTCATGGATGAAACGAAAATAATAAGTGGATATTGACTCATGTGGTTGTGGGAATATATCATTGTGGTTGGTTGTGAAAGTATATCATGTGATTGATTGTGGAAATACTCATTGTGATTGATTGTGAGCATTACATCTTCATATCATACTCATTCATGAAACATTGGTACCACCGTGGCAACATCTGAGAAATACTGACAACACCTTTTTAAAAAAATAGTGTAACACCTTATAAAACCCTTTCCGAGGGATATGTCGAAAAGGAGATATGAGATATGTGGATTGTATATGGATTGACGAACCCCCCATGGGTCCTACGTCGGAAAACTTTAGCTCCGTAGGTGTATACGGGGATTGTGCGACGACCTCGTGCATCATCATCATCATCATCATCATATACATTGCACTTACTTTATCGTGTTTATGTCGTGTTGTATTGCCTTATTGACTTGTCATCTATGTATTTGTCTTACCTCCCTTTACTTGTATTTGATGATCTTGTATCTACATGTTCTCTCTTGTTCTATTTATATGTGACATGATGTATACTTGTGTTAAATATCTTGATGTGTTGTTGTAATATATGTGAGATATATTAGAACTGTTAGTGCAAGCGGTGTGGGCTACCATTGTGAGACATTTTCTAATTACAGGTGACGTGCCCTTAGTGTATATTTTGCATGCTTTATTTACTACTTTGCTTGGTCGGCCTATGATATCTACTGAGTACAAGTGGACCATACTCATGCCTACTGCGCCCTTTCGGTGCAAGTCTTAGCTCGAGTGCGCCTCAGCTTGATTGACTCGGGAGATTGTTGGAGCTTCCAAGGTAGCGGATTGGACATTCATGCGTTCGAAGTTCACCTCTATCTTTTTATAGTTGTTATGTCTTTATTAGTATTCGGAGACAGTTATTATTCCTTTGTGGTTATTTTTTTGATACATTTGACTCTTGAATTGTATTAGTAGTTCTTACACTATTGACACCTGGTTTTGGGCATGATTGGTATTTTGGATAAGTCTTTTCCGCATTGTTATGATTATTTATATGGTTCGATTTCATTCTAGAAGCCTTACCTTGGGGTATTTCTGTCTTTTTCTCTATTCGTATCAGTTTGGGTGATAGGCTTACTTGTCAAGGTACGCCACGACAAGTGCCATCATGACCCTCATTTTTGGATCGTGATAAATTGGTATCAAAGCAGACAGGTTTCATTGGTCTCAACGGTGTAAGAACGGAATGTCTAATAGAGTCTCGCGGATCGGTAGGTAGACGTCTGTATCTATCTTCGAGAGGCTATAAGACGTCTTTAGGAAACTTCCCTCATTTTATTCCTTATCGTGTTATTCTTTCACACCCTGTATTCTGAGTTGTGTTTTACTCTTTCTACGCGAATGGAGTTGCTTATACCTCTTATCAGTTGAGAGATACAACGAGAGATTATTGGATATCATTTGTTGGTTGTAGGCTTGTTAATGCTCCTTGTGCCTTTTAGTTTGAGAGATCGTATGTGGGACGAGTTTGATCATATGAAACAGGGCTCCATGACAGTTTTTGAGTATAAGGCATGCTTCCACGCCCTGTCCAGATATGAGTTTGAGAAGATTCAAAAGTTTGTGAAAGGTTTGGTTGTCTCCCTTCAGTTGGCTATATCTCAGATGGTTGTGTTTGATGGTTCTTTTTAGAGTATTGTGGATCATGTTAAGGTGACAGAGGGTATTATTAGTGCATCTCAGGGAGGCGCCAAGAGGGTACGTCGTTTTGGTGAGTTTAAAAGTCAGACCTCTTGAGACAGAGATTTTAGAGGTTCTCGAGGATACCATGGTTGGCCAGTGCAGGCGATATTACAAAGTTCGGGTGGTGGACCTTTAAGTTCAGCAGTACAGGGTGGCCGTTCGGGTCTAGTTGTATCTTCTCCTATTGAGACTGGTCGTAGAAGTTGTTATGTATGTGATGAGATTGGCCATGTGGCCAGGGACTGTCCCCGACGGGTGATTCAAGCTACTTCTATTTTATCTGTGAGGGGTAGGGGTGCTACTAGAGGTACGAGGGGTAGAGGTAGTGGAGCTCGTGGGGGTGGTCGTGGGGCCACTCAAGCAGTTGGTGGTCGTGGGGATACCCAGGCAACTGGTGGTCGTGGTCAGTGTACGATATATTAGCCAGACCAGAGACAAAGGCTTTTGATGTTGTGATTAATGGTAACTTCCTCGTTTGTTTCAGACCTGCATCTGTATTATTTGATCCTGAATCGACTTTCTCCTATGTGTCTGTGTATTTTGCTTTGGGTTTTGATTATGTTAGTGAGCCTTCTGCCATACCTATTTGTGTATCTACCCCGGTAGGTGAATCTTTAGTGGTTGATCGGACGTGTTGATCTTGTGTTGTGACTTTTGTCGGGCGTGAGACTTTGGTAGGCTTTCTTGTGTTAGATGTGATCGATTTTGATGTTATTTTTGGGTATGGATTGGTTGGCTCCTTATCTTGTTGTCTTAGATTGTTTTCTAAGACTGTGACTTTAGCTTTAGCTGGTGTGACAAGGATAGCTTGGAAAGGGTACACTTCATTCGGGTCCTAAGAAGGTCATATCTTATGTTCAGGCTCGTAAATTAGTTGAGAGGGGATGTTTGTATTACTTGGACCATATTTGTGACACAAGTGTTGTTTCACCTCCTTCCTTGGATTCTGTCCGTGTTGTTCGTGAGTTTATGGAGGTGTTCCCTACGGACTTGCCTAGTATGCCTTCGGATCGAGTTATTGATTTTATTATTGATGTTGAATCGGGCACCAAGCCCATTTCTATTCCTCCTCATAGGATGGTCCCAGCAGAGTTGAAGGAACTAAACATAGTACGTACTATTACTATTATTACTTTTACTACTATTAGTTGTTTTTGTTGTTTCATTTTTAATTTAATATTTAAATAAATTATACTTACATATATTATATAACATTTAAATTTTAAAAGAGATAAGTTTATGAAAGAGTAGAAGTTTCTTTAGAATTCTTCAACCATGAATTTTAATTTATTTTTAATTTAATATTTAAATAAATTATTTTTAGATATTTATATAACATTTAAATTTTAAAAGAGATAAATTTATAAAAGAGTAAAAATCTATTTAGAACTCTTTGATGCTATTATTATTACTACTATTATATTTTTTAAAAAATAAAAATAAAAATAAAAGTACTACTATGTGTGTACTATTACATACTACTATGTTTAAAATTATTATTATTATTATTATTATTATTATTATTATTATTATTATTATTATTATTATTACTATTATTATCTTTTGTATTTAAGACATTAAAAAGGATTAGTTTATTAACTAGTATACGTACCCGTGCGATGCACGGATAATATTAAAATATTATTTTTAATTATTTTATATTGAAATGTCTTGTTTGAATATGTTAAATCATAATACCTTAATACAGTTCAACTATCATATTATTTTTCAATGAAATGCGAAAAAGTAAATAGTTTCCTACCCCCCCCCCCCCCTCCCCAATCCCACACTTCAATTTTAAAACTAAAAATCAGAAAAAGATCAATCCCCAACCCCCACACACCTTCACCCCTCCCCAACCTCAATTACCTCACCTTTAACCAAATTTATACAAAAGAATAATCATGTAATTGTAAAAGGATTTTATATTTTTAATTTTTTTATTATATTATTCACAATTTAAAGATATTATGTTAATATTTTCACCACATCTCGTCTCCCACCTCTAACCAAATTTATAAGAATTAAAATAATTACAATTGCAAAAGAGACTTTATGTTTTATATTTTTCTTGTTTACAATTTAAAGATTTCATATAGTAAAAAACAATTTAAAGTTTTATTCTACTATCCCTTATTTCTTTCTTTTAAAATTTAGATATAGTAATATGAGTATTATTTAATTACTTCATTAATATTTTTAAAATTAGTTTAAAATATTATCTCCCCACTCCTCCTATTTATGCAATTTTATTTTACTGCATTTAATTATTTTCTTTTGTATTGATTGTTTTAATGTTTAATAGATAAAAGATTCACAATTTCCTTCTACTACTTCAATCCTTCCCAGCTAAAAAGAGATTGAGGTGAAAGCACTAAATGAAAGCTTACAGTTTTTGGGTATTGTCTTTTTTGTTAATGCATTTTTGAATTTTTTGTTGAATATTGCAGCTTTACACCTTGATTTTATTGCAAAGTACACAAAAGCCTTATCCATTTCCAGAGGGTTTCTTGGGTGAAGAAGTCTAGGCAAATTTTCATGAGTGAATGCAAATTTTGAGCAATATTGTATGTCTCTTCTACCTTACAGGATCTTTTGGTTGCTCTAGCTATAGTCAACTATTATCCTATTGAATTATGGAAGCTCTGAAAATCAACAATAATTATGTTACTCTGTCTCCCTCCTCCGCGGTATCTTCTTTCTAGGTTTTCACTACTTTATATCTTTCTCTCCCCTTTTTCTTTAACTTGCAGAAAGAACAATTCAATATTATATTTCAAGAAAATAGCTATGTAAAAGTAATATAGTAATGTTTCATAGTCATTTTTATGTGCTTAGGAGAAATATATTAAGCTAAAAGAAGAAATATTTGTACACATATAAGTATATTCACGTTCATTCTTTATATAAATGATATGTTAAATCTCTTTTATATATTTCATTTTTCAATTGTACTTGTTGATTTTTCAAATAATCATTTTACGTTTTTGAAATATTTATATACATTAAATCTGTGAAAATTTTCGTTTTCTTAGATACATCTATGAAAAAGATAAACACAATATTAATAATAAATAACAATAAAATTATTAAAACTTAAGTTAAGCATGAACAACATACCTTGAAAGTTATTTAATTGAAATCTAATGAACGCTACGTATAATCTTTTTATTCATGGTAGGTACATCTATAATAAAACATAAATATAATGTTAATTATTATTATTAATAAAATAATTAAAAATTTAAATCAAGCATGAACAACATATATTGGTAGTTATTCAGAGAAATCTGATGAGCATTATATAATCTTTTTATCCTTGATAGGAATATTTGTGATAAAGATAAATATAATGTTAATTATAAATGATAAAATAATTAAATAGTTAAATTAAATGTGAATAATATACCTTGATAGTTGTTCATCATGAATAATATACCTTGACAGTTATTCGGAGCAATCCGATGAGCATTATTTGTAATATTTGTATCCATGATAGAAATGCCTATTGCAAAAACATAATGTATATTAAAATATACGTGTATGAAAAACATATTATACTAAACTTGAGAATATGGAAGGACATAAGTATGACACTATTAGTATTAAACTTGAAAATAAAAATTTCAATTCACCATACTATGTTGAATGTACATCATAACATAACATTAAGGCACAT